>CM031242.1:414924443-420483959 GCA_018340775.1 Taxus wallichiana var. yunnanensis | reverse complement strand
CATTGTACTTCAGTTACGTATTGCTGTCAGAATGACGATCAGTATTGACCTTCTTGAGTTCATCCTTAGTTATCGCATGCTGTCCAAACTTAACCAAAAGATTACGAACGGCTTTAGATATCATTTGGCTCGCCATGAGTAGCCTTTGAGAAAGCGCTTGAGACTCCCGATAATCTCTGCCGGTGATAGTTTCTTTGGTTTGCATTTGAGATTGTTATTTTAGTAATATCTCCCGGTGATCGGCTATGAGGTTAGAAATTACCCTTGGCCTCTCCTCTTTGTCTCAGGGAGTTGGATGCAGGACATTGAGATCAACAACATCTCTGATAGGAACTTTCTTCTTACACTTGGGAGTCTGCCTATTGACCTTGTAGAGATAGAAGAAGAAGATTTAATAGATAAATAACCCATTGTTATTGTGGCATGGGTTGGGTTGGTATTCTTAAGGCGCATTTGCGATCAACTCTGAGGGGGTAATGATATGGTGATAATAAGGTGAGCTAGGAAAGGATGGCTGAGGTGTTGATGATGAAATTTAGGGGTGGAAATGGGGGGAGCGACCCGAGGAAGAGGTCCCGAAAAGGAGACTCGAAGACAGGGGAATATCTCCGGATGGCAGTGGGGAGGGAGGAAGACCCAAGGCCACATGGAGGATATGGGTGAGGAGTGGGGAAAATGGGAATGGAATGGAGGATGTGGCTAAAGGAAGAGTGAGCGATGGAGGAAGGAGGCGGGAAGGTGAAGAGGGAAGAGTTGGAGAAGGCGGTGTTATGATGTTTTGGAAGTTGTGGGATAAACACTAAGGTTGATGACCTTTGTGTGGATGACTTTGGTAGATGTAACCACATTGAGGAACTGCGGAAGATGTTAGACCCTTATTGTTGTTAGTGTGAGAGGGTTTTGGAGTAGGTTTGGGGTAGATCTTACTTCTTTTAAAAGGGGTGGAATGGCGCGGAAGTGATTATAAGCTTGAATTATCTCAACATGGAGTTGATCTGACACTTTTGGCATGATTCCCAATGATGTAAGCCCTTTGGCCGGAGTCGATTGAGAATAAGACCCACTCTTTTCTTTTTGTATTGTAACCATTCTTGAAGCGACTAGTCAATCTAGGGAAATGATTGATTTTTTACATTGTTTCTACTCATAAAAGTCCCAGAAAACATGTCATTATCTTGGATACCTTAGGGAGACAGAGTCTGATTTTTGTCTTAGAGCTACCTCTTAGAGAGTTAACATTTCGAAGTCCCTTTCCCTTATTGTGACTTCGTCCTTATAGTTGAACTAGATATCTTCCAATTATGGCATGTGAATGCCAACTGGCTCATGTTCCACTTTGAAATTGTCCCTGTGTGAAAACAAATGTGTAGGTGATAGGTCTTGAGTCGTTTTACGCATTTCCCCTTTGACAGTTTTTGTTTTATATGTGGAAGCACATATGTATCTTCCCAGTTTTGGATCTTCGATAATGTAACAATAGTGAATCAGCTCCATTAATACCCACTTATTAAATAGGGCACCTAGGTAAGCTTTGTAAAAAGGAACACGACTCAGGACACCGCAATATATGTGAATGTTGGGAATTACAGGATAAATACCTCCATGTTCCTTGACTTCTTTCAGTGTCATCAAAAATTCTTCGGTTGTATAATCCTTATGAAGAAGTACAAAATAACTTGATGAAGAAAACATCGGTACCCTCTGAAATGCTTCACCCCTTCCTTCATTGTGATTTGGGGGTAGAAGTCATAAATTTGAGTTGATTTCCTTGATCCGCTAGTGAAAAGCACAGAGGCGATTCCTCATTACTTCTATTGCATTATCTGAGATAGGAATTCATGAAGAGATTCCAGGAGGTTAAAAGTGTCTGATAATTGGAAACAAATGGCGCTAGCTAGTATATTACCCATTAGATAAGATCACCATTCTCAGGATAGTGGTAATGTATCATCGTCCCTGTAAATGACTGAATAAGATAACTTTATAACTCTGTTCATTAGGCGTTATCATTCTTTTGGATAAAATCTGATCATGGAATAGTCTTAGGACCTAGGCAGTAGAGGTTTAGATTGTGAGGTAGCTTTTGTTGAGGACCACGAGTGCGAAGTATCGGTTTACGATTCCCGATTCTTTCAAAGAGGCGGATTCGGGGGTACAGCATATTCCTCAACATCGGAACTGACAAGCTATTCAAAACCAATGCCTATCCAATTTTATCACAATTATCCCAGTATGTCTTTTAATGTTCAGGGGAGTCTTCGTCAAGTATAATAAGCATTGATCAAAAACTCTGGGCATTGCATTGATGGAGGGAGACAAGCCGCAAGTGATTCCACTCTCGAAGAAAACCTCGCATCCATGTCTTTTTTGTTTGGAGCGCCTAACACTTGCCAAAAACTTCTGGGTAGGTCAATATGTCCCATGCCGGACATCTCCCAATGTCGTTTGCCAATCTAAAGTGATGCTCGAAGGGGAAACTACCCCTTGAAAACTATATTTCATCTTTTATTTTCCTTTTGAAGATGACCCAGATATTTGTCCTTGAAGAAATCCCTGAAAGTTCTACTTTGGAATGAGAATAAGCTAGGGTGTGAGTTCACCCCTCTGACATAGGCAAATTTCAGAACCCGATCTACACTTTGCGATGTGTAATTCCACTCTAGAGGGATCTAGGTGAAGATTTGGACTGCGTAATGCAAAGATTGAAGTTCGAACTACACTTTTAAGCTTGGTAGTTCCCGCACACGAAGTTCCATTTTGTGATTTTCCTATTACACTTCCACCCAAAGTTTTGACTCAGTAATAAAGCTTATCAATCTCTTTAATTCCAATGATGGAATCTATGCCACATGCTTACACTCCTCAATCTCTGAAAAGCTTCCTTGTGCCAACTTTTTCACCGCCTTTTCAAAAAATTAAGTTTTGAAGCCTATACTTCAAAAACAACACAGACCATGGAGGTGAAAAGGCCATAAAACAAGTAAGTCCAATGTAGATGCATAAAATTCCAAAAAATAACAGAATGGAAGAAATGTAAAGGGTTCCCATGAAACTAGATGGAAAAATCGACAAAGAAAACCCTTAGAAAAGAATCACAAAGCGTAGACTCGTAAAGGATAACTTGTAAACTTACCCAAAAACTAGATGGGAAAACAATGAGAAATGCCTTAAATTTTTACCTAAGAGTATGGTCAAAGATCAGAGTGATGTCAAACAATTCAACGTAGATCTACCTGTTAGGTGAAAATGACAAGTGCAATCCACCCTTAAATAGAAAAGTAAAAATTATTACTTGCATGGAAAGGTACATGGTAGATTAGCAGAAATGATGATTTGCTACGAGGTTTCTGAAATTAGAGATCGATTCAGGCTTTTCATGCAAATGCACCTTGAGGTTTCGAAACCTTAGAAAAATCCCTCAAACTGTCCGGATGCGATTTTAGAAGTGAGTCCAAATTTAGTTTGCATGCACGCAATCTACATTTCAGTACTTAAGTTCCGATTTGCAGACGCAGGAGTCAAACTTCAAAACTTGGCATGCGCTTTCATGCAAACTATGTCTTGAGTTCCGACTTCTAGACTAGTGAAGATTTACTTTAAAAAGGTGGGTTCCCTGTGCTCTCTCAACCTCACACACATTTTGTAGATGCAAACAACTTGCTAAATCCTGAAATCTAAAATCCGTAGAGAAATTTTGGGCATTTAGGCAATTTTTTCAATTTTTTTCAAAAACTGGTCTAAGGAAAATATTTTGGTAAGAAAAATTTCTAAAGTCTCTTTTATAAGGGGAACCTAAGGTTAACAAGACACTCCATTAAACACCTGGTGAAAAGTGTCAAGCAGTACGAGGTACAAGGGAGGAAATCACAACGATGAGGGGGAATGAGAGAAATTAAGGGAAGTACTTAGCATTATCATGAGTAGGTCAATTACAGAGTTCACACCGAGTAACCGTGAGTAGCTCAACATTAAATATAGAAGAAAGAACATCAACTCATTATCGACATCAAGACAAGATGAGACTTACTTGCACACAAAGTCTCATTAATCTCCTCATTGAGAAAAGTAACAAACTCTTTATCTTATTTATCGACATTCACAAAGTCAGATAATGAGAGGAATAGAAGAACATATGAGAAAGGGAAATGGAAGAAATGTAGCTCTTATTTCTCAGGTATCGATACAAAGTTCAACAACTACAATCTACAATCAAGCTACAGTGGAAGTTTTCAAAATCTAGGATCCTTTGGAATGGAGAGGCCATCCCAATTTATGACAATGAATTGACCTCTCATCTCCCCTCACATGACTTTGTTCGCATTCCTATTCCACTTGTGACCTTTTTGCTTACTTGCCAATAGAAAAGACAAATTAAGTATTTCTCTTATAAATTTTGAAAAATACTTTATAATTTTAAAATAGGACACTTAAGTGAATATGATGAAATACAATGATTATGCCTAACGAAGAATTAGAAAGGGGAGAGAATGAAGAAAGGGAAAAGAGAGAAAGAGATTCTTAGGCGTGGATGAAGAACACTATGTCTTCGATGAAGATCCGTAAAGAGGAAGGAGCCGAAGAGGGAGGCTGATCCTCGATGATATTCCACACACTCTACCTTGATGAAAGCTTATTCCTTTAGACACCTTTGGAAATTTTACCCTTGGCTGACAATGATTCATGATCTCCTCTTTATACATGATACATAAACACATTGGGACTACTGCATGAGTGTTTTAAAATGTTGTTGAGATTTCCCAATATGGATTCAAGATGACCATGGACAATGCTTCATGATGATATTTTGAGACACTATCATGTTCCACCGATAAAGATGGCATGGGAATGATGCACCTTCCTATGCGCATTAAGAAGGTAAATGATGAGTATCGATGAATACACCATTGACGAAAATGAAGAATGTCCATTCCACAATATGAAACACCATTGTTCCTTTGAAGCAATTGTTCAAACAAGAAAACCATGACAATCATGTCATCACGAAGATATGGAGGACCACCATTAGGAATCAATCTATATGGGTCATGATACAACCTTCAATCCTCTGTAAGCATGAATTCACTGTTACCATTCCCACGAGTTGATCTCCATAGAGATGATCACCGCCAAGTATCCCGATGTGAAAGCTAGAAACATGATTGATGATGATACTTGTTTGCACTGAACGAGGCGGGTTTACTATATTTAGAAAATTGAACTTTTCCCCCTTTTCCCCTTTTTCATCTTTGATCACCCTGATTCTCCTTATGAATGCTCCCTATGCACACTATCTTTGCTGAAACTATTCACTATGAGATCTTACTAAAAATAGTAAGTGCCCACGTAGGAGGCTTGCGCTTTTTTAGAAAATGGCTTTCCCAGACCTCGATATAGATGAAATTAGTTTTTATGATATTGTTTTTTTTCCTTTGTTACACCTCTATGTCGCACTTGATCGCCAAGGTACTCCGTAAACTTGCACACAAATACTTTCCTGCAAAACCCTAAAAAAGACATCAAATCCTAAAAAAGAAAGATGTAAAATGAGACGCTTGATGTCCTCGCTTGTCACAATGGTGAGCTTATGACTAAAGCGTTCCCACTACATCTTAGACTCCAATGTAGTTTTGTGTTCTTGTGTGCGCAATAGTGCTCCTAGGTCGCCCTCGCGCCAATGATGCCAAGATAACGGGCAATAGCTAGATAAAATGCAAATTTTGAAAGGAATAAAATGAACTCCCCTTCCCATGTAATGTGTATGTAGAATAATGTGCCCAAATGCAGTCCCTTGATCTATGTAGATAACTAGCCCTTGATAAGAATTCTACTGCCCATTTCTTATAATGGTATGTATGTTGTGTTTATACAGGGATATCTTGCTTGAATTTCAACACTAATGACCCAACATGTCGACTAATACCTCGGGATATGAGAGGAAAACCAAAAAGACCGACCTCAAATGTCAAAAATAAGATCAAACATAATGAGGACACGGTGCCCAAGATGGACAGGGAGCGCCTAACGCTAGTGTCTAATATTGGTCAAGCTAGTGTGTAGAGACAAGTGACGACGAGTGAAGATCGGCAGAAGACATAAATCCTTATGAATTGACTCATAATCATGTGAGTATGAGTGACAAGTGTGAAAGACAAAGCAATAAAGACCAACAAGACAAGTGGTTGACAATGAAATGGGTCATTAGTGAATACTTTTCTTACACGAGATCCATATATAAAAAGAACATACTTGATGGTATAGTAAATAGCAGCAAAGTGTGTGATTTTGTGTCTACTATCTTTGGAATGGAAGATATTAAATTTTTAAATTTTGGTGTTGGGAAACTAGGGTTTGTTTCATCAGCAAAATTTCTCCCTAATTAACTAAAATGTTAATATTTTTAGAATTTAATCTAATAAGTATAACAATGTAATAAATGTCTAAACTAAGTCAGAAAATGACCCAAACAACCAAGTAAATAAAAATGTGAAACCCTAATTACCAAGTAGGGTTGGAAAGAATTCACCATTCGATGACTTCCGAACTATGTCACGAGATGGCTAGAGAAATAGGATAAGGAAATGATTGTGTCGAGGTCCAGAAAAGTGTAGATTTGGGAAATCTGGAGTGGATCTGGGTGCCTGGGATAGCAATAAAGGCCTGTGGGTACCCTAGTTTGAGATATAGGCACCCTGGTCTATGAAAAGCTCATTAAACCTCCTCAAAGTGTCAGCTAAGTGGTTTCCTGTGTTTGCTTCCCTATCGCACTAGCTTCTCTCGACCACGTAATATGTCGCTGAAAACTAGAAATGAAGATAAGACTTACAAAACCCCAAGACAAAAATCAAACCCCTAAAAAAGAAAGATGCATATGAAGGGTTTGGTCTCTATTCCTCAAGCTAATATAATGGTGGACTTCCTAATCGAGGTGCTTCTACTACATCTCGCACTCCGATATGAGTTTTGTGTGTGTGTGCAATCATGCCCAAGGTGCTTTTGTGTCGACCACACTTTGTGAAAGTAGTGAACAATAGCCATGTGTAGAAATGTAATAAAATGGTGGATGGAATAGAATAAACTTCCCTTCTATGATGTGTGATGTAGATGAACCATCCATGTCCCCTGTGATGGAGCTAGATGGATGCAAATGAACTCTAGATGGATGCAACCATAGATGATGATAAAGAGTGCTTAGTGCTTAGTCCCTCATTATGGTCTCATAACTTTATATTTATATAGTTCTCTTGATCTAATTTTGTAATTTACCTAAAAGGCCGACTCACTAAAAATATGTAAATCTCACGGCCAGTGTTAGTGCAAAAATCACAACACCCCAAAATGAGTCGTTAGATATGCTTTTCTAAGGCTGCATTCATTTGGTGTGATTCACATAACATTGAGATGTTCCCAAAGTGTGGGACTTTGCAGTGGGAAAACTCTCTAGATTAAAGGCTAGTTCATATTCCTTAGTTTAGGTGCATACGTGAAAAAATGTAGAGGGCCTATTCCTAAACCTAATCTAAGTTTCACTAAGGAGACGGGGATAAAAGGGATGCAATAAATCAAACTAAGCTATAAGATGTTGCACCAAAGGAATGATGAACATTTATTTTGCTGATGGACACAAACCAGAAAAATGCATACGATAACAAAACACAGATAATTAGATCTATAATGTGTTGGTTGTGTCAAATAAGGATTTTATTGAGAATAATAGTCGGGACAGAAAGTCCCTCCTCTTTAATGGGAGAGGTTCCCTTATTTAAAGGCAAAAACTTATTTACACATGTATAATGTATAGTTTTAATGGGGAACCTTCGATATCATGAAAGTGTTAAAATAGAATGCATCATCAATACAAAAGGATAGAGGAATTAAGTAGTGGGAAAGCGTAAAAAGGCACTATGAAGAAATATAGATAACAAAATAATTCCTTACGCATGCTTAATGAATTTTTTTTTGGAGCAAAACCATTTGCATTTGAGACAATAAGATGTTATTTCAAAGACACAAAGTTCTAGAAATTACATCTACAGGAATACAAAGCTTCTTGAAGTAACACAAATAAATGATTCAATAACATTTAACAGATAGTAATGAAAGAACAAGACCAGATAGACATAGAAAGAAAGATCTTTTTGTATTGATTGCTTTTTTACTCCTTAACACTTTCAAAAATAAACCAAGTTCCACCCCTAAGAATGGCGTAGAGAGCCCATTATATAACTTACAAATTAGTTACACTTGGTAATTGCTTCTTTTATCTAAAATTTTTAATTAAGGAGATGCTTGACACAAAACCCTTAACTAATTACAATAAACCCGATTTGAGAAAAATAAGGAAGGGAGAAGTTGGAAGGGAGAACAACTGCCTATTGCTGAGGAGGGCCCACCAACTTGAGGATTTGTTGCCTAAACTTTTTTAATGCTTCTGCTATGTCTCTACCTCATGGGACCGATGTGTCAAGTAGCTTAAGTTCAAGTACCAACTTTATCAAACTCGGTGTGTCCATGGTATTCTTTATTAGCTTCTTCAATAAGCAGTTCAAGAGAGAAAATCTCCTTTATCTTCTCTTCGTAATTGATTCCTCCTTGAACAAGTTTTCTTTAACAAATGCCCTAAATTGAGTTTTAATTTCTTGAGGGAGAAAGCAACACCTAAAGTTTCATCGTGAAGGTGACAAGAATATCTTTGAAAGTGGATACAACACAAGTTTTCAAGGCTTCTCCTTTTCTCGCCAACTATTCCTCAACTCTCCTAAAGCTTCCTCCATAACTTTTATTTTCCATTCCACGCTGAAAACCCATGACCTTGATAAATTGTCTTTGGCATCATCAAAAACCTTGTTGGCTATCAATATATTTTCATCGACCTATCCCATCGGTGAAGATCCACTATGCATCCGCTCCAAAGTTTAAGTTCTTTTTCCATGGTCCCAGATCATGGAGGAGAGCTTTTGTTGTTGCAGATTAGTCACCTTCTCATTGAGTTTGAAGGCTTATACAATGAAATTCAAACCTGCAATGATCATGTCATCCACCATGGCTTCCATAGCTCTCCCATAGATGGAATACCTGTGTATGTCTTTAATGCTTTGAACTTCAGTTTGACTAAGAATCATAGGTGGTAGAAGGAGCGGAAAGGGGGTAGGATCCAAAACCTTGTCCTTAGATAATAACGACTTGATGAAGCTAGAAAGAATTTGAGCTTGTTCCTCCAGCTGTTCTATAGTCTGTTTACCTTTTTCTACTCTCTCAATAACTCTGGTTATTGTTTCCTGGAGGTTATGCACCTCACTCTCAGGGGTAGATTCTCCCATTGGAATCCTAGAAAGCTCCAGATCAAAGGCTAGTAGATCTTGTTCTACCTTATCAACCTTAGGTTTTGCTACCTCAAGAAATTGTTGGCCTTGGACATATGTCATTATCCTTGAAGTTGTTTTAGCTCTCTTTGTAGGAGCAGGAGTAGTGATCAACAAGGCTACCACAACATCAAAATTTGGCCCTGTCAATCGAGAAGAAGGTTTCCTCTTCCTGCTATCAACCAAGGGTTGTACCCATGCAAAAGTGGAGGAAGAAGGAGGAGGAGCAAGAGAACTCATGGCACTTAAAGTATTTACTATTGTTGCTTCCAGTAGAGATGTGAGTGGAGTATCTCTGGAGCTTAACTTGGGCGAGAGAATCGGTGGTACTTGGAGGTTTAGTGATATGCACTTCCTTCTCTTTATCTAGTGCAGCTTTTGAAGTTCCTGCAGGGACTGCACTTCACTATCATCACTTTCACTGAGAACAATGACGTTCTCTAGCCCCGAAGGTATTTATGAATGCTTTAATAGGGGATCTTCCTCAATCGGCTCTATTTAACCTCTTGCACCTTCTTTTGGTATACTTGAGTAGATGAAGAAGGGGTGGATGATTCAAGTTCTTGGAGAAGTTTGTGCAGGTACCTCCGAGCTAGGTGTATGTGATTCCTTCTTGGGTGTTGAAGTATCTTTGGGGGAAGATTCTCCTGGATTCTTCTTAGCTCTCGAGACCTTCTGTCAAGCCAGGACCTTGGTTCTTACAAGGACGAGGGGCCAAAATCTCATTCAAGTCGTCCTTCTCCCTCTTGTACCCGGTCTTCAGATCCTCCAGAGGAGTATGCTTGATCAATGTATCATAATCATATGACAACAGTCACATTATCATCTCAAACCCTTTAAGAATTTGATATAGATTGAGCTCCTTTATCAATTGGAGAGAGAATTTACCATAATGCCTCTACCTTGCTTCAAAGTCATCTGCACAATCGGCCCAGTAGTCCTCAGTATCTAATCTGTGATGATAATTAATTCTGAGATTTAGCTCAATGAACTTCTTCAAATCAAAACAGGTCCTGGGCCTGAAGAAGTGAACAGTGATGGGAGTAAGGGCCCTTTCTATGTTTTGAGCATCCAAAGTTGTTTTACATGTATAATTACCCAAGGATATGGGGAAATGCAGCCCGAGATTTTCTTGTCTTTGCGAGTTCTGTAACTTATCCAATTGGCTACATACTTCAATCAAAGCCATCTTATCATTACAAAACATGGGGGTTTAAGAGGTGTGTTCTCATAACTAGCTAACTCGATATACGAAAACCTTCCGAATCGAATGAAGAAAGCTTTATATTTTGCTATCAGTTTCATGGCCTCATTAAAAATGTTCAGCAAAAGATCAGCTTTCTAGAAGCCTCACAATATAAATGATAAAGGCATCATTCACCCTCCCGGGTTATGGTTGTTGGTTTCATGAGGGCGAACCGAGGGCAATATGCATAAATGGGTTCATCCTTCCGACCCTCGATATATATGTGAAACCAAACCATTGTAGATGTCGCTAGGGTATACATAAGATAAGAAGTCATGTAGAACTTCCTGTCAGTGCATTACACATTGACAACCTGTTTTGTCAAATTCATGCAAATGATTTCTACCCAATTTATGCTCTGACTACCTTTGTAGACGATATTGATGAGCGGACACATCCAAAAGTGAAATTCATTGGTGGAGGGTAATCCCATGACACGGGCTAACAAGATGATGAAATCAGATAGTTCTTCATTAAAATCAGCCCTAAATAGTGCCTTGGAAAGTCGAGATGCTCCCTTTTTAGGGTTCTTCAACCATGACTTTGCTATCCTCACTTTGTATTTATCACTATCTTGCTCGAAAAGAGTCTGTGCTTGAGCTTGAGAGATAACAACAGAGTTTTCAATTTATGGGATCCTTAGAGCAACAACAATGGTAGCAGCATCTAGTTTAGCGATCAGTTCCCCATGCACATTAGATAATTCATTCGTGTCAGGGTTGAAGTGAGCCCCGTAGGCGAGCACAGTGTCGGCACACTGTACTGAGATCGGAAACCCGTAGCAAATGCAAGGCCACTATCGTTGATCATTTGTGCCATGGGAGAAGGATTAGGGTTAGTTAACTCTCGCCTCAAAATCACCAAAACCAAGTGACCAACCTCACTATCCCCAATATCGGGAATAGAAGTTTTGAAAGCGGTAAACGTGTTCCCGACCCCGAAATTTGATCTTCATGTTGGCAGCGTATAGAGAAACAACCTTCATAGCTTGAATTCACAAATGAAAAATGCAAAGGGAATGGGAGCACGAGCAGACGATCTTAGTTGCAAGGATTTGAGTGAATGGCAAAGTAGTAAGCGCTGCGTGTAAAAATGCGTAGAGGGTAGTCTCATTAAATAACCGTTTTAGGAGAGAGAAGGTTATAAATTTGCATTAAATTTATATGCACCGACTCAAAAAGGAAAGCATCAGGAAGAGCGAAAAAAACTAGCCCGTATGGTCTTCGGAACATTTGGGACATGAGGGACGCGAAGACGCGATTCGGTGACACTAAGCGATGTGGGTAATGCGGCCAAAAGAGCACGGAAGTCCAGAACTTAGAAATGTGAGGGACACGAAGACGCAATTCGACCGATGTGTGCAATGCGGAAAATGCAAAGCTGGGACGAAATGCACTGGATGCTTTTGGGACAAATAAGATAAAAGTACGCGAAGGGCCCTATGTGACCGACGTGGGTGATCAAGGAACAAAAGCCTGGTGAACTTAGGACATTTGGGAACAAAAGTTCCTACAGAGACCCGAAAGTTAATGATTTTGGGGAAAAGCGGTCGATCGGGAATAGAAGGTCCTGATGAACTTGGGACATACGGGACAAAAATGTCCGACAGACCCGCAAATCACTAAAATGACTCAAAAAACGTGAATTTTCCCTAACTCCTCAACTTTTCTCTTCACTAGAACATCATAAAAAGGTGTTAACTCAAAATTTTCAAATTTTTGACTTTCAAAAGAGGGGAAAATTTGAGAGGACAACATAATGAAAGACTAGATGAAAGTAAAGAGACGAGCAAGGATCTAAAATCGATCATCGACATGTTTTATTACTCTGCAGATTGATACAATGCATTACAAAGTGGCCAAAAGGCAGAAAATGTATTACATTCTAGTGGAAGGTTTGAAACTCCATGAGTTCTTTTCCGAAGACAAGGGAGCCTGCCAAAACAAAACAAATGTCCAACCCTTTATAATGAGTCTCGATCTTGCATTTATAGATTCAATCGAGTGAAGAAAGAGAGAGAAGTGGGAAAAATAGGTCGAAGTTCAACCACTTTGTTATTAATGTCTCCTACAAAATCTATCCCCAAATCCGCCGACTACATCGAAATGCTGGTTCGGCGCCTTGAAGGAGGAGGAGATGGTGGAAAAGATCGAATTTGATCTGGTTGTTGAGGTAGATAGATCCCGCATTAATGACCCTGAAGACATTTTCTCCATTTTCTCCTACCTAACATCCCCAAACTTAATGTTTTAGATCTCCAGTGTGGCGAGGCTAAGATCTTTCTAACGGTGTTAGATTTACAATATTTTAGCCCTGAGTCAAAGGATATGCCCCTTCAAATTTTGTATCGGGTCCGTACAAGAGAGTGGGAAAACTAGTTTAAAAAAAGGGCCTCCCTCTTCAATACGGGACATGTGGTTGGTTGGTGTTTATCCGACGGCGGCATCTCTATTCTCGTTTTGAATGGCGCTACCTGCTGACCAAGTGGCTTCTTCCATCACCGCTGCTCAATTTCTTTGTTTCTGGCTAAGTATTTTGCTTGGTGAGGTCATATTTCTTTGATCGGGACACGCGGCGCTTTCGCGCTTGTTTGGGAACCCTCTGTCTATTTTATCCTTGAATTAGCGCCGTTTGGACACTTGCACTCTCCACCGATCTACCACTATGCATTGTCTATTCAACCCGGCTCTGTCCCCTTTTTTGAGACTGGATGTGTGGAGGCTTCACGCTTGCACAAACTCCCAATCAAAATTTTGCGCTTAGAGGAGCGTTGAGTTGACACTTAGAAGCCTTCAGTGTCTTTGGATTTTTCAACGACCTCTCCCTTCTTTTTTGGGCCTAGGCTACGTGGTGAACGGTGCTCGTTTGAGTCTACGCTTTGGGCTTCCATTGGAGATGCGTCATTTAGACACGTGGCAACACCCGCCAAGATTTCTATACTTAGCTGATTTTGAGGCCCACCTTTTGACCTCTATCGACCATTTGCTATGTGGAGAGCCGATGCGAGTTTGAGTCTTCTCTTTGAGACTCCCATCTTGTATTTGCCGACCGAGCCGACACGTGGCTTCTTCTTGCCTAGCCGAAGACTTTTCAACGGCCACACAACTTTTAGGGCTCTAAATGTGTGGAATTCTTGTGCTCATTTGAACTTCCTTTCTTGGATTGAACTTTGGAGAAGCGCTATTCCAACATGTGGCTCTCTCCGCTAGCTTCTCCATACTTAGCCAATTTTTGGACTCATTTTGAACCGTTTTGAGCCCGAAGACTTAGGATCTTCACAATTTCTTCCTCTTCTTGCCCCTGGCCTCTCTGTGACACTGCTTCTTCTTCATACTCTGCTACTCTATTTTCGAGCCCACTTGTAACCCGTAGAATGGATTTAAAGCCCGGGTTCACTCGACAAAGCGATTTTCTAAATTTTTCCTACACAAATAATGTTTCATCTTCGCAGGCCTCTGCCACTTCCATTACAGAGTCCTCTTGTAACTGCTGCCATGGGAACCGAACGTGATTTCTCGATTCCTTCAAGGTGTGGGGTCGTTCTAATCCAATATTTTTCCTCGGGGCAAAATATGGATAACAGATTCTTTAGAAAGTGCCCAAAAGATGGAAGTAAAGTGGGAAAAGGATCAAGGCACTCCGATTGGGGCCGTGGTGCATATGGGTGCCACATTATGGCCCAGCGCCTGCAAGTAAGGGCTAAAATGATGCAAAATGAAAAAATAGACTGGGCATGTATGTGTGGGAGGTTGGCAAAGTGACGATAGAAAGCAAAGTAAAATGGCCAAAAGATGGGGGTTAATTAGTACTTTCTTCACTCAAAACCATATGAATAGTAGTATGAGACTCGAGACTAAATAATACCCAAAGTGCGTGATTTAGTGTTTACATTTACCCCCACTTTATGTTGGTGAGAAGAATGCTCGGTAACATAAAGTAGATAGAGATGCGTACTGATGTCTATGTAGAGTGATGTAGAAAACGCATCGAAGGACTAGAAAAAGTATGGAGTGACAAAAAGATGATGGAGCATGGAAACTAAAGATGCAAAAGAAAAAAAAGTGACGAGAGTGAACCTAGGGCAGAAACGCATGTGTAGTTGTCGATGTGTGTGATGTACCTGCGTGTTAGTATGATGTGTGCTGCCACAAATTATCATTGACATCGTTATTTTTGTTGTTGGATCGCTTACTTCTCATATGGTCAGACCTACAAGGAGAAGATGATACAATAGTCAAATATGCATGTATATATGTCAAAAATGCATGTAAAATACACATGTATATAGTAAAAATTATGTAGTGGAAATGAAAAATGTGAAAGGATCGTGTCCATCTGATCCGTGATGAGAGAAAGAGTGTAGAAACAATATCTTTTACTGTGAGTTTTTGGGCGATCTCATGCTACCCTCGGGTCGAAGAAGTGTAGGGAGAAAGTTGTGTTATTCTCATACCTTTAATTGATTCCTTGAAGTTGTGTGAAGAGATCTTTGTACTTCTTTGTTTTTGGGTGATCCGACGCCACTGGCTGAAGTAGTGTAGAAAGGAAATCCACTGTATCCTCTAACCTGTAATTGCTCCCCATAATGCTAAGGACAACCATGTCCTGTAAAATCTGTTGTGTATGGGTTTCATAGACTGGTCTGAACCCACTCATTGTATAACCCACAATGTCAAGGACAGAAACTGAACTGAACTGTACTAGTAGAAAATGTTGTGTAGTATGTAAAACCCCAAATGATGCCCCCTCTTTGGGGCACATACACAACGTTGTTGATAGGAGAATACGGTCCCAAAGAGGACTAACCACATAAATTGCACCCTTTAGGGAAGAGTATTGCGCTTGGTAGAGACCAATGTGCATGCGAAATGAGTGGCTAGAAAACAATTGTTAGTACAAAGAAGCATGCATGTAGAATACAAATGTATATTACGCAAACAATGTGTAAGATATAATACAATTAAACACGCAAGAAAGCAATATAGACCACCAAAGCGGGTTTAAAACATGGGACATCACTCGTGATGTCACAAGACACTTAAGGCCATAATGGCCGCATACAACAAACAAGTGTGCAAACCAAACAAAAGAGCAGATCCCGCATACAAAGAGGAAACAAAACAAACAAGTGCAAATAATAGATAGCCATGGAAGCAAGTAATCCTACAAAAAAAATGTTGCACATGAAGCACCCATTAGCATGTTAGAAAGATAACCAATATGTCAAAAGCATATATAAGCAAGTAATGAAAAGTGCTAAGTATGAAATGAAACAATAACACCTATAAGAGACGAATGTGGATGCCCCCAGTGACCGTTGTAGGAGTGGTAGGAGGTGAGCATCCTTGCTGCGTGCAAGAGACCTGTGTCGGTGATCATAACTATAAAAATATGTGAATGTGCATGAGTGTATGGTATAAATAAATTACATACAAGAGATCTAACTAGACGCCTTATACAACCGCCATATAAAAGCAAATGCAAGTAAGAGTAAAAGCAACCAAGTTATGCAATATGTTGTGGATGGATGGAATGAAATACAAGATGTATGGTAGGAGCCGCGTGCCCCGAGTGAATGCAACAGATTGTAATGAGGTTCATTTGGTTTTCCCCTTAGCCAAAGAGTGAACCGTAAACAAGAGTGTGTCATCGGGAAATGATCTAACTGTGTGTTGTATCTAACACGTTGTGATGATTGTGTATGTGTGTTGATGATATGTGACCTAGAGATGATGTGTACGTTACCCTTATAAATTGAAGGGTATATCATGAAAATATGACTCAAGGAGTGATGATGTAGCCTAAAGCGTATATCACTAGAAGATGAATAGAGGGAGTGGTGATGTAGCCTAAAGCGTATACCACTACAAGATGAATAAAGGGAGTGGTGATGTAGCCTAAAGCGTATACCACTACAAGATGAATAGAGGGAGTGGTGATGTATCCTAAAGCGTATACCACTACAAGATGATGGAATAGGTGACCATTTAGCCTATAGCGTATGCCACTAACCTAGGAATGTCACATGATACAAGGTTGGATGATGAACATGTGAGTATGAAATGTCCATTTGAATAGTAAACCCTTGGCGCAATGAGTATGGGACAAGGAACTAAACCTGTGTCATAGGGTAGTGAGTGTAACGCGTGAGAAGAAAATGTAGTATGTGTGATGAGTGGATGACCATATGATGTGTAAAATGTGTAGTGTATGATGTATAAGATGCAATACAAGGTGTGTAGATAGACTAGTAATGTGAGGATGTGTGTTATGTAATATGCAAGATGAGGAGTATGAAATGCTAGACTTGTAGACAATAGGAGTGTGACACATATGATGTAGACTAAATGTATAATGTAAGATGTATGACATATGATGTGTGAATAGACGTAGTGTGTAGTACCTATTGTGTAGTGTGTGGGGTTCATGTGTAGTATGCCCTCAACAATCAAGTGTGAACCAAAGCATGAGAGTGTGTTATCGGGTAATGATGATGTTAAAACGTGTGATGAGTATGTTTAAGCTAGGAGATTGATGTATGATAATGCAAAGATGAGAGGTGCGCTGATGCTAATATGATGAGGGGGGATGCATGATTGTTATGGCCTCGAAGCATGTACATGATGGAAATCTAGTCAAGAGACACTAAATGGATCAATGTAAGGAGTAGTTGCTTTAAAAAAAGTGATGGGATGTTGAAGTGATAGAGGAGTATGGCCATCTAATGGTTCATCATCATAGTAAGCTTCATTCGGATCCTAGTCGTCAACATAGGTATGTGTACGATGGAAAAGTGACAAGCAAGCGTGGGAATCTATAAGTAACTCTTCCTCGCACCCGACCTCCCGAGGTCGTACTTGGCCGACAAATTCTCGGTGGGGATGGAATATGTATGGGATGCAGAAAAACTAGTTAGGCAATCTAATGTCTTCAATACGCACTAGTGGAACTTGCGAATCTAAGGCAAAGAAGGCCCTCCTAATCTGAACTGGTGTGATAGATCGATCAGCAAGGATGACTACTCGAAGGCTCCAATCAATATCGAGCTCTAGCGTGATTCGGTCTATAGGTTGTGGAATACGTGGAAAATGACCTGGGATAGTTTCGTGTATGTCTCCGAACAGGGTCATAAAATGAATGATGGATATAGTTGACTCTATGGGTGATTCTCTGGCCTAGTCCAGAACTCCTTAGCTTTGTTAGCTGTTGTGTTTAGCAAGGATAACTATTCGATGATGATGGGTGGAAGTGGAGTAGACCTGAATACTAGTGTATGTAGGATAGCGTCTATGTCTGATGTACTTACTGCAGATTCGTTGGGTCATGGATTTGTGGATCACAACCGTAGACTCGTAGTTGTTGTGGTCCTGCTATGGTCATGTGCGGAATCAACCCCTAATCCCTAGTATCCAGTAATCGTATGCTTTCTCAGCTTCTATATTTAGAATCAATAACTGTGTGATTTTCTCAGAATATCTTACGGGCGTTTCAGTGCAACCCGAATTCTTAAGTCGGTATCTATATCTCTGTAAGAGTGTCTCTCAAGCGTCTGGTCATGTGGGACTAAAGGATCACAACCAAATATTTGTTCTCTTTCAAGCCCTTCTACAACATATGGATGTTACCTAGGGTAATCAGTAGTTTGGTTGATTCGACCAAAACGTGTGCGCTTGGTCGCCTTCTATGTTTAACCCGCTCAATTTGGAATTGATTTGTTATGCTTATTGTTGTTTGAAAGACTTGGATCCTAAGATTTTGATCTATATCGCTATCACTCGTGATGAGATTGGGTCAGCACGATTGGCTCGAATACGTATTCCCGGCTCCTAGGTCCCGTGATTGTCATACAAAAGTAACAATGTAAAACGAACTACAACAAAATGAAATTTAACTACATGAAGTATACCTATAGCATATATGATTTCTCTCTCCTTTTTTTTGTATTTTCTGATGAACTTTTATGAAGGAATTTTTAAAAGAGCAACTACTTTATCATACCTAGAATTTGACAATTAATCTAATGACGAAATTAAAACAAACAAGATAACCGAGTGTAGCTATTTGTCTGTACAATTGTGAATCTATTCGAACAATGAAATAATCAATTAACCTATTTGCGCAAGGCTCTTGATCCTACCTCATAAGTGAGGAGTGAATCATAGTTTCTCGAAACTATCAATCCCCATAGCTTCCTGGCAATATTGAGAGTAGAATTGATCAAATAAAGTGATTGGCTACTTATTTGATATGTTTCTAACTAGAACTTTGAAAGCTAGAACCCGGATTCCGCCGAACAGTGGGCAAATCCAATGGTGTATGTGATCTTGTCCCCTCAGTGTGATCTCCTCGTTCCTTCGTGTCCACGTGGATCTGAAAAGCGTGTAATGCTAGCATCAATAAAGTAGATATCGGATAAAGGCAGCTCAAGATACAGACTGAATACAATGCGAGTAGGAGAGGGATAACGCAAGAGTACAGAGCTTGGCTTATGCAATTCCTAGCGGGATTTATTACGAGTCATGCAACATGAAATGTCCGAAACCCGAAACTATCCTCGTTTGAAGAACAAAACTGCAACTTTAATGGCTTCCTATTGAAAACAAACTATTCTACTCCAATGGATTGGATAAAATGATAACAAATGACTCTCAGATAAGATGGATATGTGGCTTCCTAATAAAGAAACAACACTAACTAGGCATGCAATGAAAGAAACTAAGAACTCTAAGCAAATTGAAAACTAAATCTATTGCGAAAGAGAAATTCGTAGGCAAATTTGAGGGGTCATTTGCTTGAGCAAAAGCCAACTATTTATAGATTTGCATTTACCCAAGGTAAAAACCAAATAGAACTCTTAAACTATAAACAATGGAAAAACACTATTCCAGGGAACCAGAATCATAAATGCAAGCATATGGTGGTGAAAGAAAGCTGGTAAAACATTGAAATTACGTGAGTCGTGTTAAAAGAGCTTTCTGGAAAACGCGTAAAGGACTCGGCCAGGCCACGCGGCAGGGGCGGCGGTTTGTCCACTTAAGAGAAAAAGGCCAAGAAAAGAAGGGAAAAGGGAAAACAAAGCATGCGGGGGCTAAGCGGGGCATGCGGGACATTAACGCACACTTGGAGATCTTTTCTGGATCCCGAACACCTTGTGAGGAGACCTGTATCATCATTGGGCACCATTACGTTGTTTCTGCAAAGATACATGACTTGCGAGGAGACACCGTATCCTAAGTGTGAATGTGGTCAAGTTCACCAAAATGATAAAACTACAACGTGAATATTGTTATAAGTTAATCTAATAAGTACAACAAGTTGTAATAAATGTCTAAACTAAGTCGGAAAATGACCCTAAAGCAACTAAGTAGATAAAATTTGAAACCCTAATTAACAAGTAGGGTTGGAAAGAACTTAGTTGATTCAACGAGCTTGTTGGACTGTGTCGCAGAGATGGCTAGAGAAACAAGAGGAGGAAATGACTGTGCCGAGGTCCAAAAAAGTGTAGATCTGGGAAATCTGAGTGGATTGGGCGCCTGGATAGGTACAGGGGGCACTTGTGGGCACCCTAGTTTGAGATATGGGCAGCATGGTTTGTTAAAAGCTCAGTAAACCTCCTCTAAAGTGTTGATAAGTGATTTCCTGTGTTCACTTCCTGTCACACTTTTTGATCGCGCAATATGTCAGCTGGAAATCATAAATGAAGATGAGACATGCAAAACCCCAAGAAAAACATCAAACCCCTAAAAAAGAAAGATGCATATGAAGGGTTTGGTTTGTCATCGGCAAGCAATGGTGGACTTACTAACGATCGCTTCACTACATCTCGTAACCAATGTAGTTCTCTCGTGTGTGTGTGCAATCGCCCAAGGTGCTCTTGTCCCAGGTTGCACTTTGTGAAAGTAGCTGAGCAATAACTATGTGTAGAAATGTAATAAAATGGTTGATGAAATATAATAAACTTCCCTCCTTATGATGTGTGATGTAGATGAACCAACCTTGTCCCTTATGATGGAGCTAGATGGATGCAAATGAGCTCTAGATGGATGCAACCTTAGATGATGATAGTAGTGCCTAGTGTTTGGTCCCTCATTATGGTCTCATAAATTTATATTTATATGGTTCTCTTGATCTAATTTCATAATTAACCCCGAAAAGTTCGACCACTAAAAATATGGAAATCTCAAATGGCTAGAAAGTGCCCAAAAGATGGAAGTAAAGTGGGAAAAGGATCAGAACCACGTGGTTGCCCCAATCATCGCCAACGCGCCCTAGTTAGGTCTAAAATGACGCAAATGAAAAAAAAGCAGATCGGGTATGTATGTGTGGGAGGTCGACAAATGACGATAGAAATCAAAGTAAAATGGCCAAAAGATGGGGGTTAATTAGTACTTTCTTCACTCAAAAACCATATGAATAGTAGTATGAGACCGGGAATAAATAATACCCAAAGTGTGTGATTTAGTGTCTACACTCCTTATGCACATGAAATATGTCACTTGGGTTTTTATGGCCTCATAAAATGTGAAAGGAAGCAAAAATATCATGTCGATCCACCTTACTGGTTATTTAGATATGTAGTTTTTAGATTTCATGTGCATGCCTTAGTTCGAGAGAAATTGTGCCCAGAGCATGGATTTTAGATTTTTTACAAATTTATTCTTTTTGGATCATGAGAACGTGTATACAATGGATGGAGATTGAAAACGATGAAGGAGGAATTCGGAAAAGATTGCTAGAATTCCAGTGCAAACATAGAAACGTGGGGGTGAGAGTAAAAAATGGTTAAGTGTCGTATTTATAGGCTTGACTTCCTTGAGGGAGGAGTTGTTTTTGTCCCCATTGTTCCCTTTGGAAAGGGACAATGGGGGCACAAAAATTTGTCTCGGCATGGGGGTGACACTTGTCACACATGCGGGAGTAGGTGAGGGGGCTAGTCAAATAGGTCAAAGGGGCTATATGGAGTCATCGGGGTCACATGGAGTGACCATGAAGCCTAAGGGGGAGGGGCATAATTTTTTTCCCCATTGTCCCCTTGGAAAGGGATAATGGGGGCACAAAAGTGTGCCTCAACCTCATGCTACCACGTGGCACCTAAGAAAATTGACTAAGTATCGAACATGTACCTTGGGCGGCAACTTGAAACGGACGTAACTTGAGCTCCTAGATTTTGAAAAGGATGTGATGGGTCCCACGTCTTTATTTTTCTAACAACCCTCTCAAAAACCCCCTTTCTCTTGGGATCACTAGTTGTGTCTGGAAAGAATGAGTTTCCTAGAAAAATGTATGGGGTTTAGGATGAATTTGATTTTACTACCATGTAGGGACTGAAAATAATTTCCATTGATATTTTTTTGGCTTACAAATCATTTTGGAGCTCGTCTCAAAAAGGATTACGGTCAAAATTTTTACACTAGGTCTCATTGTCATGCTTAAAAATTGGGAATTTTCATGTTGCACATTTGCATGACAACAATTGGTTCTAGCTTGGGGATATGTTGTGGATCAAGCACAACGAGGACATAGCATGAGGAATCCCAGAATCTCAATTTACTTTGTGGACCAATGCCTTATCCATTGGGCTTTATGGAGTCATTTCTTCCAAACACACACACACACAAACAAACCAACAGAAGGGAAACACACCAAAAGGGAAAACAACACACAATGGAAAAGGGAAATTATATATAGGGGATGGATATTTACAGAGGTGGGAAAATAATATACACATACCTGATGATGGGTTGGGAAAAGTACATGCCATCATGGAACAATAGACTGAAATGTGATATTTGAAGCACAAAAACTATTATCCGATCAAACCATGATCTTGTGATGGCTTTGCATGGCTTGAGAAGAAGAAGACACACCAAGAATCCATCTTCATATTCATAGTATAATGAAAAGGTTCTTGTGTCTGATAAAAACTCCTTCATCTTTTTGAAACTCTTGCATCATGCGGCTTCCGCTTGATGTCCCGCGATCATGAGAAGGCATTCCTTCATGTTCTCAAAGGTGGAAAAATTGATCTTGTTATGGAAACACACTTCATATTGGGATTACAACATAGGAACATTCCTTGGATCAGTGAGGCATTCTAAAGGAGTGAGGACAAACTTATTCTTCCCATCCACTAACTTATTTGTACATCTCACTTTGTTGTTCTTAAAAATGCTTTCAAGAATAGAGATCACATCATCAAAAATGTCTTCACCATCTTTGAGAGCTTGATGCAATATGGAAAAATGTTCAAGACAAATTGGAGCTTGGGAAGTGAGTGTAATCTAATTTTGAATCCTTTCACAAAAATCATATATATTTTCACTTTGTTGTCTGGAACAATTGTTGTCAATATCCATCGACTCAATCCTGATCTTTGTATCCTTTTCAAAATTACAACCCTTTCTTTTTCAAAGAAGCCTTCACCGCCCTTGAGTGTATTTTGCAACACGGATTCTTGTTCTGTATTAGTGGAGCATCCAATGGTGGCGAGGACTAGTTGATCGTGACCTAACTTACCAAACTCTTGCCACTTTTCACTTTATTTCGAGCCATCATCTTTAGTGCAAATTAGCTCCATATTTTCCTAATATCTTCCTCCATAGTGGAGACTTGTCTTAAAGATTAGGGACATTCGGAGAAGCTTTAAGAACCTTCCTTCTTTTACACTCATAAACCTCTTCGCACATTGTTAAAGAAAAAGACGTGCTTTCACATTCGCTCTCGCCAATTAGGGCATGGGGAAGACATCAAGTTCATCCGTCTGCTCCATCTCAGCATCAAACATTGGTGTATCAAAATGAGAAGAACAAATTGATTCATACCTTTCTTACATCTCCATATCCCAAGTCAAGAGTTCAAGACTGAGTTGAGGGTCTTCAGTTTCTTTTGCAGACTTCAAGATGTCTTACATAGATGGCTCTTTCAAGTTTACCATAGAATCATCTTCATCCTTATTGGAAGAATCTCCACATTATTTTTCCAAGAGAGGGTTGAAAATCTGATCCATATATGTCTGTGATTCATTTGAAACATCCTCAATCATCTCTTTCATGCCTTTTGTTGCCCAAGATTCACTTTCTTGCAAGCACAGCACACTTGATTCACAACACCTTATGACAAGGAGAAGAGGTCCATGCTTTGTGGGAAGGGCACTCCTTCGAGCTCAAAATCCATTTCATCATCCTCTTGATGGGAAGCATAAAACCATATTGGGGTAGCAATATGGGAAGAAATTTCAACTCTATCTTTATTTTCCATTATTGAATCTTCTTGCTCATATGGAAAATGAAAGATTTCATATTTATCGTGATGATCAACACAATGCTCCTTGGGTGAGAATAATGGAGTTGATTCCTTGAAGAGGTTATGCTCAAATTTCTCATTATCCTTGGCTTTGAAAATAAAATTGGCCTCTTCCATTTGGACATCCATGATTTAATCAGGGAGGGAACTTTATTTTTCACATATCTCGCATCCCATCATTAACCATTTCTTCATCACTTGAAAATTCAAAATTGGAAAGAAAATTATCCATGAAGACCTTGCATTCCTTGTCTTGGGTCCAAGGTGAAGGATGACTTTCTCATAATTCTTCATGATTGATGGAGTCCCCGGCGAGCATTCGATCTTTTGTTGTATAACAAGAATCTTTGTCATTTGAGTCCATCATTTCATCGATGGGTTGTGCCTTAATCCAAAATGATTTGATGAATGGAGGATCGACATTCATGTATTCTTCGTTGTTCTCCTCCAAGGTATTGATTTGATTTTAATTTGAAGGCTCGAGGATAATATCTTCTTCAACAGCATCCAAGAACCTTCTAGGGATGAACACCGTATAAGATCGACAATCCTTGGGTTCTTTCTCCATAGGAGAACCTCGTCTTCTTCCTCCACTTGATGATATGATTCAAGATGTTTCTGTGTAATGCAAATGCATATGTCTAAACTTCCTCATAGGCTTCAGGATCGAGAATTTACCTCTATTGTGCTCAAAAGTCTTTACACATACTCTCTTCTCAACATGTCCATTTCTTCATCGCCGTATGAAGGAAGTTATCTAGAGGAATGGAGATGAAAGACAATGTCATGAGTTTCTTTTTCATTTGTGTGAACTTAAAAAAATTACCTTCAAAGTGGACTCTACACCATTTTGTCCTTCATACAAACTTTTGTATCTCTTCTCCGGATCTTCTTCATCCATATTTTGGATTCTTGATCATTGGTAGCAATAATTTCCATTTTCTTTCATGTAGTAACACTCTTCTTGAATTATAACCACCATGACTCGATGATGCAATCTTCATAAACAATTATTTTCTCCATTCTGGAAAGTATTTTTTTGGTTTCTATGGAGACGGTGCGAGCCTTCTTTCTTTCACCTTTCATGGCTTTGCAAGAGATGTTTCGAATGATGGTTGATCAAAATTTGCGTTTCCCGACAATCTTCTTCTTCTTCTTCACTTTCACTCATTAGTACTTCACTCCAGTCCAGGAATTTCTTCATTGTGTGTGGGAAACGAACGTGACAAGAATCCGTTCCTTGTGACAGTCACCTTCAAAAATGATTTTCTTTTCAAATTTACATTTTTTGAATATATACTTTTGTATGTTTTGGGTAGAGATCCTTTTTGGTGCACTTGGGAAAATCTCTCCCTAGCGGAGTCGCCAAAACCATTGAGAAAATTTGTCAGTTGGAAAATTAGGTGTCTCCACCAACGTTCATGGGGCTACGCCCTCTACATTGAATGGTGCATCTCCCATTATTGAATGTTACTAATCTAATCCTAAACTAAATGTTGTGGGTTAGACATATAGGTCACGAGACACTCCACTGAACATGTGGCAAAGTGCTTGTATGGGGTATAAGGGAGGAAATCATAGCGATGAGGGGAAAGGAGAAAAATTAGGGAAGGAAGGTTACTACCGTGAGCAGGCCAATTGCAAAGTTCACACCCGATAACTGCAGTGGCTCAACATTCAATATAAAAGAAAGAACATCAATCTTATTACAAACATAATGACAAGATGATAACATGAACACAAAGTCTCATTATTCTCCTTATCAAGAAAAGCAACAAACTCTTTTCTTATTTATTGACATTCAAAAAGTTGTATAATGAGAGGAATAGAAGAACATATGAGAAAAGGAAATCAAATAAATGTAACTCTTATTTCCTGTGCATTGATAAAATTTTCAACAACTACAATCCACAATTTGCTTTCAGAGTGGAAGTTTTCAAAATCTAGGATCATTTGGAATGGAGAGGCCATCCCAATTTATAGCAATGTGTATTGACCTCTCATCTCCCCTCGCATGAATCTTCGCATTCCTATTCGAATTGTGACCTTTCGCTTGCCATTAGAAAAGACAAATTAAATATTTTTCTTATTATTTTGAGAAAATAATTTTACAATTTTAAAATAGGTCACTTAAGAGGATATAATGAAATATAATGATTATGCCCAATGAGGAATTAGAAAGGAGAGAGAAGGAAGAAAGGGAAAAGAAATAAGGAGAGAGAAAGAGATGCTTAAAAGCATGGATGAACAACACTTCGTCTTCGATGAAGATCTGCACTAAAGGAGCTAAAGAGGGAAGTTGATACTTGATGATCTTTCGCACACTGCTACCTTGATGAAAGCTTGTTCCTTTGGAAACCTTTGGAAAATTTACCCTTACTAACGATGATTCACGATCTCCTCTTTATACATGATACATAGACACCTTGGACCGATGCATGAGTGTTTAAAAACATTATTGAGATTTCTCGATATGGATTCAAGATGACATGCAGACAATGCTTGTGACAATATTCTAAGACATTGTCATGTTCCACTAACAAAGAGTGCCCCAAAATGATGCACTGCTTGTGTGCACCGAGAAGGTAAATGATGAGCACTATAGACACAAAATCATGCACTTTGGGTAATTATCTAGTTCGATTACATACTACTATTCGTATGATTCCTAAGTAAGAAAATTACTAGTTAACCCATGTCTTTGGCCACCTTTCTTTGCTTTCTGTTACTTCTCTAGGTCTTACAACCTTTCTTTCTTAGTATACCTTTTTATACTTTGAGATTTATCATCTTGGACATAGCACCCAAATTAGGACGCCAACGTCAAGTCCCCTTGTCCTCTTTGGGTGCCCCTAACCCCTTTGTACTTTATTCACATCTTTTGGGTCCTTTCTAGCCATTTGAGCATCTTATTTTTTTAGTAGTCGGCATTTTCGTGGTTAATTATGAAATTCAAGCAAGGGAATCATATAAATATAAAGTTATGTGATCATAATAAAGGAAAAAGCACTAAGCATTAACTATCACCGTCTAAGGTTGCATCCATCAAGCATCTAAGAGTTCCATTGCATCCATTTAGCACCATCTAAGGGACATAAGGGATAGTTATTCTACATATAATTCATAGGAGGGAAGTTCATTCTATTCCATACAAACATTTACTAAATTTCTTTACAACTACCTACTTGCTTGTTATCAACGGCGACATGCACAAGATCCACCAAGGGCACGATTCTAACGCACACACATATAACTACATTGGGTTTGAGATGTAGTACAACGCTTAGTCATAAGTTCACCATTGTGACAGTTAAGGACTATCTGAACCCTCATTCAACATCTTTCTGTTTTATGATTTGATGTCTATTTGAGGGTTTTGCAGGTCGATACGTCATTGCAAGTTTCTAGCGACTTTGGAGATCACTATGTGACCTAATAGTGACCAAAGGTGAATAACAATGAACAACTAACAACCAATACGACTCGGAGTTTTCTAAGCATTTTTACAGAACCAGGCACCCGTGGCGCCCTTGTCCCTCTCAAGCACCCTAGTCTAGCTTATTCTTCTAGATCTACATTTTTTTGAGCTTCTGTGACAATCAGTGCTTCGTATCTTCCAGTTCTCCAACTTTGCACACCTCTCGGGATTTCTCTGGATCAACTAAGTCATTATACCTCTTCTTTGCACTTAGGGTTTCATATATTTTGGTTTAGTTTGTTTAGGTTAATTTTTGTACTTAATTGATTATTAATTTACTACAATAATAATTAGATTAGGCATAAAATTCACATTTAGATTAATCATTTTGGTGAACCCGGTCTTCAAAACCACCTTCCATTTAATTCTCTTATCCTCTTATCACTATGGCTCAATCTTATGATAAATTTACTAAAGACCATCTTAAATCCCTTAATGATCATATCTCTAAGCATCCTTTATATCTACATTTGTTTTTATATGTTGCTCGTGAGGAGGTCACCAATCTTACGGAGCTTACTGCTTCTACTGCCATCCCCATTTCCATTTCCACTCAACCGTCTATCTCCACTCTTCTACCTACATCTATTATTCATGTTTCAGTTCCTACTCCCACCAATCACTTAACTCTACCTCTCGTTTCTCACACATGAAAAGTTTCTTCCGTTGAAACTCAAAATTTAGCCTCTCTTTATCGAGACCTCCAAGCACAAATGCGCTAATTGTAACAGGACTACTTCTCATGCGTCTCCATCTTTGGATTCCACTCTCTTACTGCACACTCCATTTGCATCCATCGTATCCACTTACTTGCTTCCACCTAATTTCGTCACCCATAAGATGCCCATTTTCAATGGCAATAGTGACCCACAAGAACATCTCCGAGCCTTTTATGTGGTCTATCTAGATTTTGTGGATGATCATAGTCTTTTAGCTAATCTCTTTCCTCACAATCTCCAAGATTATGTGATGTATTAGTTCTATGACCTACCTGTCCACTCGGTAACATCTTTCACGCATCTAACCAATGATTTTCTCACTCACTTCTCTATCAATATCGGCTCTAAGATTTCATATGCACAACTTTCAAAACTTAAACAAGGGTCTAATGAACATCTAGTAAATTATGTCTTACGATATAAAAACAACCTAGCTAAGATGTCTAATGTGCTTTGCAGACTTTGAGCTTCAAGACTTATTCATTCAAATTCTATTGCCACCTCTTCAGGAGAGCATTCTATTTGAGACATCTCCCTCATTTGATCAATTGTGTCACACTCTCAAGCTATGTGAAACTAAACTCTTATCTACAAACAACCTTAAATATTAGGAACAAGCTTCATCCTCTACATTCTTTCAAGTAAAACAACTTCTAAACCAATCGAGAAACCTACTAAAGCTAAAGTCATTGTCAATGTTGTCTCTAACACCAAAGAACTCCAATGGCAACCACCTAAGCGTACATATACAAAGTTGACTATTGCTCCACATATTATATTACAACAACTTCTTGAGAGCAATCTTATTATGCTTCCCCCTCCGCTCAACTTGGATCCATATCATCCTAAAGGTCGAAATTACAATGAGAACTTTCGATGCGACTATCATCAATGTGTCAAACATTCTACAGATAGGTGTTTCAAAATTCACACTATCATCCAAGATCTTATCGATGATAAAAACTTGAGCTTCTGTGAGCCTACGACCTCTCTACAATGATCAATGAAAATAATAATCTCAAAATATCTAATAATATTCTTCTAAAACATGACAATAAAGTGACTAATTCCTTGGCTAATCATGTATATCGCGCAATGCCTCCTCTTGTATCGGGGCTCTAATTTCCTAGTTTCTCATATTGACATTTCTCCACCAATAATTTCTTTCTCTGATCATGATTATCATGTTACATTCTCTTCTGATCACTTGCACATTAGCGCTTCTATCGGATCCATCCCTATCAATAATACCAAAATTGATCCATCATGGCGTATCAACGCGTGTTCTGTTCCATTTCTTGTTGCTATTGGCTATCCACTCTCACAAATTTCATATCCAATGGATAAATCATATGGGGTTGTCCAACTTCATGTTATTGTCGGTCCTCTCACCATGCTTGTGCCCTTCCTTATAGCACAAACAATCAAAGGGTGTGACATGCTCTTAGGTCTTAATTGGATTCACAGGTCTCAATCTATCATCTCCATGAATCACTTGTGTCTAAAGTTCATTCACAATAATCAAGTCATCTCTATCAATGGTGTGCCTCCATCCACTCCATGGTCACCACCTCCTCTTAAGGTTACCATTGCATCACCTAGTCCATCTAGTTCCCTGCGGCCTATCGAACCTAAAGCACAATCCGCTCCTAGCTTTCCTATTCGCATGACCTACGCGGTCTCATCACTCTATTAGTCTAGTACATCAGTCTAGGTCCATCATGAGGACAAATCCTATATCTAGGCATACTTCACCACCTCATTTCACTCCATGTAGGCATCCATCACCTCCGCGCTATGCTTCGCATAGGTGTTCATCACCTCCACACTCTACTTCACATAGGTGTTCATCACCTCCGCATTTTGCTTCACATAGGTCTCCATCACCTCCACATTTTTTCACACAAATGTTCCCACCGTATACTCATCGGTTGCATGCATATAGGCTTAATTCACCTACACAATGTCTGTCTCATACATAACCAGTCTTAGAGCATGTTCACACACCTTCCTCTTTGCCAACATCGGGTGGAGGGTCTTCCTCTTTCACTTTTTTCAGATAGTACACTCACCATCACACGCTGGGGAGCATCACACTTATTATCTTCCCCTCTAGCATCAAAATGTGTCTTATACTCTCATCACATCATAGGTAGGTCTTTACACACAATATATACTAGTATCGGCATTTCCCGATGACGCACTCTTGTGTTATGGTTCACACTTGACTATTGAGGGCATACTATACACATGAACCTCACACATTGCACATCATACATTCAACTTTACACACTACATACTTCACACATTGTGCATCATACACTTAGGACATATTCTCTCACAACATCTACTATACACTTTACGTCTCATTCACTATACACATTCACACTACATCTCTCTTACATCTACTTCTACATGTTGCGGTCATTACCCTATGACGCACTCTAGTCCCACAGTTCATACTCTAATTTTGAGGGTATACATATAAATGAACCTCATCACACTCACGTGCTTAATCATTTTCTCAATCACTCATTTGCTCACGCGTTTACACTCTACACTTTGCGCTTTGATAATCACATCTTTCTATTACACATATTAAAACCATTTCCCGATAACACACTCTCGTTTATGGTTCATTATTGACTACTAATGGGGCATAAATAAATGAATCTCATTATATGCATACACATCCACTCATGGGGCACATGGATCCTATCATTCAAACTACATTCCATTCCACCTCATCCATAACATATTGCATATCTTGGTTGTATTTACTCTTGCTTACTTTTGCTTACATGTTCACTTTATTACACATGCTACATAGATATCTTATATTTCATTATCTTTATCATACACACATGCATGTTCACTTTCCTTTCTAGTTGTGATCGTAGACTATACAGATATATACACTTGAATGGATGCTTGGCATTGTCCCTTGTACTAGTCCCATATAATGACTCCTTGGGGCATCCACTTTTATACATTACAGGTGTTATTGTTTCATTTTGTTTCATAGCACATTACATTATCGGATTATACATGCTTTGACATACTTTTTATCTTTCTAACATGCTAATGGGTGCTTTATGTGTAACATTTATCTTGCAGGTCTATTTGCCTCCATGGTTGTCTGTTACATTTCTTGTCATTGTTTTCCATAGTTTATGGGATTTACCCTTTGTCTTGTGTGTGCATTGTATGTTTTGGGCTTCACCGAACTTGATTGTAATATGACATTGTGAGTGGTGTCCCATGTTTGCAACTCACTTTTCACGTTCTATGTTGTCTTCTTACGTGGTTACATTGTCTTCTTCTTGCGTCTTAACTTACATATTGTCTTGCTTAGCATACATTTTTTTCTTCTACATGTGTGTTTGTCTTTACTTGTACTAACACTTGTCTTCTAGCCACTTTGTTTATGTGTGCCTTAGTTTCTACTAAACACATTCCCTTCCCCTAGAGAGGCACTTTTCAACACAACAACGGTCTCTTTTTGGGTCACATACTCCTTCAACGACGCTTGCGTTGCACCCCAAACAAGGGGGCCATCATTTGGGTGAATGAGCCACCACATACAACATCATCATACAATCATTACATAATGGAGCACATCATTGATACAACATAGTTTTTAGTTTCAGGGCTCAAAATCAGAGTTGGGTCCTTAGCACAACATAACCCTTCTTGGATGCCTATAACTAGGGGGAAATTACACAATGTTTTAGTAGTTCAACATCTATAAAACTCCACACACAATGGCTTTTACATGGCATACATTCCTTAGCACTTTTGCATTGGATCAAATTTTGCACACCATCTGTAGTGGTGTCCTACATTACGGGAAGAAATTAAAGGTTGGAGGATAACACCGGACTTTTCTCCCTACACTTCTTCCATATCATTGGCATGAGATCACCCCAAAAACTCGTGGCCGACGCAACTAGCGTGAGATCACCCAAAAACTCATTCGTCTACAACATCTTCAAGATCCTTTCTACACTCTTTCCTCATCACAGATTAGGTGCACATGTTCCTTTTTCACTTTTTAAAATTTTACATACTTCTTTACATGTTTTTTACACATATACATACATATTTGACTATTTGTTCATTCTTCTCTTTTGCAGGTTTGTCAGTATTGGAAACGGTACTCAACATCATTCACAACATCAACAATAACAACATTGACATCAACAACAGGCACATCGTGACATCTACACATGTGTTTCCACCCTAGGTTCATTTTCATTACCACTTTTTCCATGCTTCACTTTTTATATCACTCCATGCTTTGTCATGTCCCTCGAACGCTCCTCTACAATGATCTACATGGTTATCAAGTACGCATATCTATCTACTTTATGTTACTGAGATTTCTACTCACCAACATAAAGTGGGGGAAAATGTAGACAAAAAATCACACACTTTGGGTAATTATCTAGTCCTGATTACATACTATTATTCATATGATTCCTAAGTAAGAAAAGTACTAACTAACCCATGTCTTTGGACACATTTCTTTTCTTTCTATTATTTCTCTTGGTCTTCACCTTACTTGCTCACTCTACCTTTTTATACTTTGACATTTATCATCCTAGACACCAGCGCCCATCCGTAATGCCAGCGTCATGTACCCTCGTTCTCTCTGGGCACCCTTGGCCCATTTTTACTTTGTTCACATCTTTTGGATCATTTCTAGCCATTTGAGCATCGTATATTTTTTGTAGTCGACATTTTCAGGGTTAATTATGAAACTCAAGCAAGTGAATCATACAAATATAAAGTTATGTGATCATAATAAAAGACCAAACACTAAGCATTAGCTATCACCACCTAAGGTTGTATCCATCAAGCATATAAGAGCTCCATTGCATCCATCTAACACCATCAAAGGGACACAAGGGTTGGTTATTTTGCATACACTTCATAGAGGTGATTTAATAAAATCTAGATTTTAATAATAATCTAAGAAAGTACAACAATGTAATAATTGAAATATACTAGAAATGTAAATATTAATTTATTTGATATTTTAAATGAAATGAAATAATTGAAATAGGAGGGAAAAGGTACAAGCCCTGAATTAGACTTACCTCACAGTATTTTGGGATTGGACAGGGATGATGTCTTGGGTGGAACCGAGTGTTGTAAACAACCTCAAAAAATGGTAGGAGAGCCGTAACTCGACGATTGGGGCACTGGAGATGAACAGGGGGTACTTTTTGGCAACCTAGTCCACCGTGACTCGAAATTGGGTTTGATATAGTCACTAAACCTTCATAGTACTTCACCTTTGATTAGGTTAGTGTCACACTTGGTTTACTTGTGTTCCTATAAATCTCCAATGAATAATCTCCTACAAAACCTCACACAAAAACATCAAACCCTAAAAAAAAATATGTAAATAAATGTGTCAAACTATCCTCAGCTACCAAATGGATGGACTTATGATTGAGCGATGCACTACATCTCAGACATGATGAAGTTCTATGTGCTTTGTGTGTGTGCCTAGGGTGCCCTAGTGCCAATGATGCCAAAGTAGTGAGCAATAGCTAGATAAAAATTCAAAATGGTGGATGGAATAGAATATACTCCCCTTCTTATGTAGTGTGTGATGTAGAATAGTTCCCTAATGCAGTCCCTTGCCTTATGTAGATAGCTAACCAAGTAGTATAAATAGTTTGTCTATAAGATAATATGTATGTTGTGTTTAGATAGGGATATCTTGCTCAAATTTCGACTCTAATGACCCAACTAGCACCTAGGGAATGAGAGAGACAACCATAAAGACCAACCTCGAACACCTAAATGATAACCAAGTGGGACCGGACCATGTCACCTAGAAATGAGGGCCGGGGAAGTCGGGGAGCCCTAATTCCTTCCTATGCGGCCTAGTCGAGACCGGAGATGACAACTGAGTGAATAACAACAACTAAGACTCCCGAAAGACAACCAGAGTTGTGTAAGTGATCAGACCATGTGTGCAAGATAAATAATGACGACGACTAACCGAATCGACGAGAGGACTAAGGGATGGGTCATTAGTGAATACTTTTCTTATGCAAGATCCATATATAAAACAACATACTTGGTAGTATAATTATAGTAGTAAGTGCATGATTTTGTGACTACATTTGCCCCCACTTTATGTTGGTGAGCGAAAGCTCGGTAACATAAAGTAGTTAGAGATGCGTACCTGAGAGAAATATAGAGAAGCCCATGTTGTAGTAGAATGCACAAATGTGGTAGAAAAGCATGCCAAATGAACCATATAGCGTGTTGAACCATGGATCAACGTGTTGATCCATGTAACGTAGTGAAATGTAATGTCATGATGAAGTACACTAAATGAGAGTGATGATTGTGATATTAGATAATTGATGATTTCAAATTTTGTATGATGATGATGAGATGGGGTAGGGAGTGATCAATTCCCAACTCGATTGTGTGAGTATGAATAACCGACTGGAGGATTTGGGCATATTGTCGCCAAAGGAAGAGTGTAGGGAGAAAAGTGTGTTATTGTCCAACCTTTAACTACATCCTCAAGATATAGCCACTGCAAACAAACTCAAATAATTTTTTTATGGTTTTTGGATCTAAATAATTTTGATCAAACAGTTGAACCATATAGGAGTGGTATAGGAAAGGCACTCTTGCCCCACTCCATTGTCCCTACAACTGACCGTGGGTGTCGTCGCAATGTGATGGGTTCCAAGTTAGGTCATTTGGAAGCAAATTCCAAATATAGAATAACTTTCCAAGTTAGGTCATCTGGGAAAGTAACAAATCTAACTCCTAAGTTAGGTCATCTGGGAGGCCGCATGTGTTATATTATATTGATTGAGTGGTATTATTTTGATTTAGAGAATTGAACACATTGATGGATTGATTGATTGATTGGTTACTCCTCGAGAAATTTTACGCTAGTTTCCCCAAGTTAGGTCATTAGGGGAATGCATAAAAATTGATGAAGAATCACGTGGAAATATTTTAACGTTTGTTGCCCCCAAGTTACGTTATTAACGGGGAAGTAATGAAAATTGATGAAATATTCCATAGAGAAATTTTATGTTTGCTTCCTCCATGTTAGGCCATTAGTAAATGTTTGAAAATGACAAATTGATAGTATTAAATGATTGCTTAATGATATAAGGGGACTTATAGGATGACCCTAATTGTATTCCCCCCTTTCAACAAAAGGGGAAGTGATGAAAAGAGACGAACAGTGAGCCGAAAGTAAGAACAAAATAGAAATAATATGATAGAAATCTATAAAATTTGTATAATTGAGTAAAAGAAGATGTCAAGGAGAGATAATATGTGTGTAACGTGTGTCATATGTATGATACGATAGTAGGAATTTTTTTAAAAAGAATGTCATAAATGCGGTGCCAATCGGAGTAAAAATGCTCAAGATATAACAAAATTGTGTGGTGTGTATTAATCGAGGAAATGATTGCGAAATAATGACTATAGTAAAATGGGTAGGTAAAAGTAACTTATAAATAGGGAGGTGAAAAAGTGATTATTCACTTCATTTGTCTTTTTGCACATGTGTGAGATTGAGCTCTGAGTGGGGAAAGATGCCAAGAGAGAGCAACATGTCCTAGCCGATTTGAGATGGTAAAGAACTGCCATCGTAGCATCACTTATGACGATGGAGTTGGTAAGTGCATTGTTTTTCAAAAAATGTGCATGTGTTAGTCATTTTTGTTGAATTTTTACAAACATGATATTTTTTTCATTTTCTCAAAGATTTGAGATGTGGACAAGAGCGGTGAAGGTGCTAATGTCCTTCGGGAGATGGATTGGTGTGCATGGGTGCAAGATGTACACTGATACCTATAAAACACTGATAGATAGGATGGGGCCTAAGATAGTTATATGGAGGCCATACCGAGACTATGGGGGATGGCCGAGAGGATCTTTATAGAGTTGCAGTGCATCCAGAGGACTATGTGGTTGGAGGACCGATTTTTAAGCGTGGTTGAGTTATTTAAGGTAGAGAAGGTATTGCAACAATTTGGTATGGCTCAGGATGTGCCCTCAAAGCCGTATATATGGTTGAGAGATATTCAAGCACCTGGGAGGGGCGGAGCTAGACCAAGGCCCGCAAGAGTAACATCTAGTACCTCATGGGCCAAATGAGGCAGATACGATGATAGAGCCAATAGATTCAAATGACACAGGGTGTACATAGGAGTACCGTGCATGGTGGGTAACACATCGATGGGTATTATTGTTTCCATTATTTGTAAATGTAGTGAGGTTAACATAGGGAGGAGATGGTGAGGGGAAATCACATTCCCAAGATAATGTGAAAATGGTTATAACATAGTGTGAGTATCTATATAGTTGTGTTGTGGGTTTTTGTTACTTATGTGATAGAGATATGTTGTGTTGTATTATATTTTTGTGGGTGACGCCTATTGGTCTTTGATAGTGGACATGTCAATCTGCACCTTTACGAAAAATATTACTACCGATGTACTTTACAAGTGGCGGGATTCTAAAGCGTGTGGATGACATTGTGGCAACCATGCCCATTTATTTGAGCCATTGGCCATAGCAACAACGACATGTAATATGCTACTGAGTGCAGAGGGACGAGGCACGTGAGGAGACTCAATGAGCTAGAGAGGCGGCAGGTGGTGGTACCTTAGTGCAAGATGTGTTTGTACGTTTTATCGAGTTGTAACATTAGTTTGTAGAGCAATCTATTGAGGTGACACTATCGCGGAGGCAGGTTGAGAGGTATTGAGGTTGCGACCAACAACGTAGAGTTAGTGGTGAGGCATCGAGTTCTCGGGATCTCACAGTACCCGAGAGCGATAATGATGATCAGATTTGATTTGTATTATTGTATATGATATAAGGGAGTTACCCCCTAGTAATGAGATATTTTTGTAAGGATGATTGTACTCGATATATATATAGATTATTTTATTAGTATATGATGATTGTATTTCAATGTGTATTGATGTCCTGATGTCATTGATGGTGTATGATCCCGTAATTTATTGTTGTGATGTATGTGGTGTGTTTGTTGTCATTGTTTATGTTTATTGATGTGCAATTGAGTTATGGTGTAGATAATGATAGACAAAATGTGTAATACGAATGACGATTGATAACGTATGTAATTAGATTTGCTATGATTAGTATATGATGGTCATGATGGGTTGAGGGATATGTGTATGTGTTAAATGGGTTTGTAATGTGTAATTTGTGTAATAATGAGAGTGGAATGTATGTAAAAATAGATAATGTATGACTACTAAACTAATGTGTCCTATCATGAATGTGTGTTGACGTGATAATGTAATGGGATCGTAATATGTTAGTGTGATGAATAGGGGAAGAAAATTAGCGATGCATCCCAACATATAGATGGTTAGGATCATTTAGTTAAGACCCCTCGATCAAGAATGAACCACAAAAAAGAGTGCGTCATCCGGAAATGATTGAGTGTGATGAGATGAATCGATTTAAGCGTCGATAAAAGGTTCTTATAGTAAAAACCTTAACATTCGTGTAAGAACCGTAAGAACATAAGTGCATCATGGGGGTAAGGTCATAGAAATAACCTACTAGATACTAAGGAGGTGTGAAGCGGTTGAAGCATGTGGCATGGAAACAATATGAGCATATGAACTGATCTGAATATCATGTGGAGAAACGATGGGATGGGTGACTGCTAAGGGATGTGGAAGCCAGTGTGTGACATGAGTATGATGTGTAGTGGATGAGATAGATGAAGTGAATACGATGGATATGATGGTGTAGCAATGTATGGACGCGGTAAAGAGAACACATGAGTGACAAACTATGGTGGTGGATGAACCATGACCTGAGCACTAGATGGAGGATATGACCCAAGCTTAGTAGATGCCTTTTGATGAGGTAGAGGAGAGATGGACCACTCATATGAGCGAGAGCCAAAGGAAATGATGCCCTTATCCTCTAATTGTTGTAATATATCGTTAAGGGAAAAAGAATCATTGTTCCTATGGCTATTCATGCGGTGATGATAATTACAATAAGGTTGATCACGTTGAAGTTATATATGATGTTGATTAGAGGGCAAGTGAATTAGATGCTCATGAAATAAAACACACAACACATCATGTGGTCGAGTGTGATGAGATAAGTACAATGGCTCACATGAAACAAATGGAGTAGATTAAAAGTAGTCATTATGAAGGAGGACAAGGATTATTTTGTGATGTAGTAGGTTGAGCATGCTTGCTAGGTGGAGATGAAGATTGTGTGGGTTGCTCAACTAATGGCAATGGATGAGAACAAGATGATATAACAGTAGTAGTAGGGATTGGAATATCAATAGCATGTGTTGAGAGAAGGTCATGTTCTAGATCAATAACTTTATAACACAAGAGTATGAATGAATCACATGTATCATATTGTAATCATTGCTTGAGAGCAGGAATTAGACCACGAAAAAAAGATGAATTACTTCTTAAGATCAATAGGTTGAAATACTAATTGATGCATACAAGTATTGAATTGTAATCCTTGATGTAAAGTAGGCATATGATCATAAGTAACTCTAGGGCCATTTTTGATGATAAAATGATAGAGGAAAGCATCCTCCATATCATATTAAGTACTAATAGACCCAAATGGAAGATGAGTGTACCATTGTAAAGCATCATCAATAAGACTATGTCAAAAGGCCTTAAGCAATAATCTATCATTAGAATAGGAAGCCATAACCATGCAATAATGTTGGATATGTAAGTGAGGGTCACCAGTACCATCAAAGCATGTGAATGTAGGCATGATAAAGTCCTTAGGAAATGCGAGTTATGAATCTTCTTGGGAATAGGGTTACCATGTAATGAGTTGTTGTCAATAGAAGCATAATAAGCCCTACTTTCTAAAGTGAGAGACTAAACTCGAGATCATTATTGAATGAAAAAATTCATGAGAGATATGATATCCTATGAAGGAATAGTAGAATATGGCAATAATGTATTGAGTGGTTGTAACTTTCCATTGTGAGTGATCATAGGAATATCAAGAGAAGAGAGATTTCAATGCTAAAGGCCATGTTGAAGAAGCTATAGTAGATGATATAGATGGAATATCCATAGTAGTGGTAGGACTAACATCATAAACATCCATAGAAGGTAAATCGATCGATGGAGACACAACGATAGAAGAGGATACACTAATAGGTGTAGATGATGTGATAAGAGGAGATGAAATGGTAGGAGAAGAAGAATCAACAGATGGAGATGACTCATGTGCTATATGTAGATGCAACCTCAGAAGAAAGTGGTGATGGATATTCACACTCAATAAAATGAAAAGTAGGAGAATCATGGCTATCAATTGTGTCTTCAACATCTCCTAAAGACTTAGATATGAGAATTTCATTAAGTGTACTATCAATAGGATCATCAACATAATATGAAGGTGTATGAGAACTAGTATGTGATGAATGATGAGAAGTAATATCAAAAGTAGGAGAATCATGAGATGGAACTATAACAATGGTTTGATGAGGAGAAGAATTAGTATGTGAGCTATTGTCAAGACCTAACATGTAATCAATAAGAGAATCATCTAGAATGTCCTTAGAAAGATCCGTAGAAGGATCATGAGTAACCATATAGCATGGTGTATAACGAGTGAAGGTTATCGGATCCGAAACGATAATAATGCCAATGGGAGAATCTTCAAAACTAGTAGGCACATATTGTTGATCGTTTAAGAGTTGCTTATTGAATATCATCCGACATAATAGGATTACTATAGAGATCAATGAGCTTTGCGATGACGACCTCATCATAGATAGGATTGATGCTAAAATGAGACATGATGGCCCGAGAAGGAGAAGAGCCACCCTTAGCCATAAGGGTTTGTAGTGGATCCTAGGGCAAAAATGTTCTATAATACGTTTTCACCAAAATGATTAACTAAATTTTGGATTTCAGTAATAATCTAAGAAAGTACAATAATGTAATAATTGAAATATATTGAAATGTAAATACTAACTAATTTATTGATATTTTAAATGAAATGAAATAATTGAAATAGGAGGGAAAATGTACTAACTTGAATTTGACTTACCTCGCAATAATCTGGGACTGGACAAGATGATGTGTTAGTGGAACTGAGTGTCGTAACGAACCTTAGAAAATGACAAGAGAGGTATATCTCGACTAGAGTGGGGTGGGATGCCTTGTGGGCACCCTGGTCTTAAATTTGGGTGCCCTAGTCTGTGGAGTGACTCAGAAACTTGGTTTGATATAGTCGCTAAACCTTCACAATACTTTTCCTTTGATCAGGTTGGTGTCGCACTTAACTCGTCGGTGTCACTGTAAATCTCTACACAACCCCACACAAAAGCATCAACCCTAAAAAAAATGTAAATGAATGGGTCGGACTTTCATCAACTTCCAAATGGATGGACTTATGACTGAGTGTTGCACTACATCTTAGACCCAATGTAGTTATATGTTCTTTGTGTGTGTAATGGTGTGCCTAGGGTGCCCTAGCACCAATGCGCCAAAGTAATGCGGCAATAACTAGATAAAAATGTAGAATGGTGGATGGAATAGAATAGACTCCCCTTCCTATGTAGTGTGTGATGCAAAATAGTGCCCAAATGTAGTCCCTTGCCTTATGTAGATAACTAGCCCTTAGTAGAAATAGTCCGCCCATAAGATAATATGTATGTTGTGTTTATATAGGGATCTCTTGCTCAAATTTCGACACTAATGACCCGACATGTCGACCAACACCTGGGAATTGGAGGGACAACCATAAAGACCAACCTTTAACACCTAAATGAGAACCAAGTGTGACCTAGACTAGGGCACCTATAAATGAGGGTCAAGGCACCTGGGGCACCCTAATTCCTTCTTAGCGCTCTAGTCGAGACCAGAGATGACAACTGAGTGAATAATGATAGCTAAGACTCCCGAGAGACGACGCAGAATTGTGTAAGTGACGAATTTGCAAGACAAATAATGACGATGACTAATTTAATCGATGAGAGGACTTAGGGATGGGTCATTAGTGAATACTTTTCTTACGTAATATCCATATATAAAACAACATACCTGACGGTATAAAATAGTAGTAAGTGCGTGATTTTGTGACTGTAGGAGGCAAGTTCATTCTATTCCATGCACACATTTACTACATTTCTTTGCATCTAGCTACTTTCTCGCTATCAAGTGTGACACGCACAAGAGCCACCTAGGGCACGATTCCACAAGAACACACATAGAACTACATTGGGTCTAAGATGTAGTGTAATGCTTAGTCGTAAGTTCACAATTGTGACAACTGAGGACAATCTGACCCCTCATTCTGTATCTTTATTTTTTAGGATTTGATGTTTATTTGAGGTTTTTTAAGCTCAATACATCATCATGCGGTTTTCCAAAGTGACTTCGCAAATCACTGCATGCGACCTCATATTGACTTAAAGGTGAACAACAACGAACAACTAACAACCACTAAGATGAGGTTTTCCGAGCATTTCCTCGACTCCAGTGCCCAAAAATACGCCTAGGGCCTGTAGGCACCCCCGTCCCTCTCAAGCGCCCTAGTTCAACTTAGTCTTCTAGATTTACATTGTTCGAGCTTCAATGCTTAGGTCGGTGCTTCGTATCTTCCGAGTTCTCAAGATCTACACACCTCAAAGAGATTTCGCAAATCAACTAAGTCATTTTACCTCTTCTTTACACTTAGGGTTTCATATATTTTGTCTTAGTTTGCTTCGGTTAATTTTTGTACTTAATTTATTATTAATTTATTGCTACAATAACAATCAGATTAGGTATAAAATTCTCATTTAGCTTAATCAAGCACTGATGAATACACCATTGACAAAAATGAAGAATGTCCATTCCACAATACGAAACACCATTTTTCCTTTGAAGCAATTATTTAGACGATAAAACCATGATAATCCTGTCATCCCGAAGACATGGTGGACCACCATTAGGAATCAACCTGTACAAGTCACGATTCAACCTTCACTCCTCTGTAAACATGAATTCATCATTATCATTCCCACGAGGAAATCTCCAGAGAGATGATCACCGCCAAGTATCCTGATGTGAAAGCTGGAAACATGACTGATGACAATACTTATTTGTACTTGGAATGAGGGTTTATTATATTTATAAAATTGAACATTTCCCTTTTTTTTTGACTTTTTCATCTTCGATCACTTTGATTCTCCTTATGGATGCTCCATGTGCACATTGCCTTTCTTAAATTGTTCACTATGAGATCTTACTAAAAATAGTAAGTGCCCATCTAGGAGGCTTACTATTTTTAGAAACTCGGCTTCATGAATATCGATTTAGGTGAAATCAATTTTTCTTATATGGGTTTTTTTGTCTTTGTTACACCTCATAAGTTTCGGCTCAACCTGAGTCTTTAGAATGGAAGATATTAATTTTTAAATTTTGGTGATGGGAAACTGGGGTTTCTTTACTCCAAAAATTTCTACTGCATGTGAAATTTGTCACTTAGGTTTTTACAGCCTAAGAAAATTTGAAAGGAAGCAAAAAATCTCATGTCGATTTGTGCCTTGGTTAATTAGATATGAAGTTTTTTAGATTTCATGTGTATGCCTTTGCTCGAGTGAAATTGTGATCAAGCATGGATTTTTGAGCTTTTTAACAAATTTATTCTTTTTGGACCATGAGAACATGTATGCAATGTATGGAGATTAAAAATAGTGAAGGAGGAATTCTAGAAAAATTTGTTAGAGTTTCGGTGCAAACGGAGAAATGTGGGGGTGCGAGAAAAAAATAGTTAAGTGTTGTATTTTATGGCTTGAAACCTTGAGGAGAGGGTGATTTTTTTGTACCCCTTGTCCCCTTTGTAAAGGGAGAATAGGGGCACAAAAATGTGCCTCATCCTTGGGGTGACACTTGTCACATATGCGGAAGGCAGGAGGGGGCTAGTCAAATAGGTAAAAGGGGCTATATGGAGTCACCTGGGGTCACATGGAGTGACCATGAAGTCTACGAGGAGGGGAACAAATTTTTGTTTCCATTGTACCCTTGAAAGGAACAATGGGGGTACAAAATTGCACCTCATCCTCATGTTGCCAAGTGGCACCCAAGAAAATTGACTAAGTATTGAACATGTAACTCAGGTGACAACTTGAAACAGAGACATAACTCGAGCTCCTAGATGAATTTTTGCACACTTATTTGTATGAAATTAAGTATAAATGAACTTTTGAGAAGGATGGGATAGGTCTCATGTATTTATTCTTCCTAAAACCATCTCAAAACATCACATTTTTAAGGATCGCTAATTATGCTTAGAAATAATGAGTTTCCTAGAAAAATGCATGGGGTTTAGGATGAATCTGATTTTACCACCATGTAGGGGACTGAAAATTATTTCCATTGATATTTTTTTGGATCAAAAATCATTCTAGAGCTCCCAGAATCACCTCTTGAAGTTCAGATGCTCTTTCGCGATGCAACCTCCTTCGGCCTAAAAAACCCGCTTTTGATGAATCTGCTCTCGGGTCTTCAAAACATTCCGAATTATCCCGAATAAGTTACAAAATGATCCTGGATCATGAATACAAATCCTTGATGAATTTGGGCCTTCAACATAGCTCTGAGGTTATGCACTTGTCTTAGAAAGGTTGATGATAACCCTTTATAAGCTTGCTTGAGAATCCACTTTTAGATATACTACTCTTGAAGTACTTAAATGATATTTTTCTCCCTAAATCACCTATAGGGAAGGGTGACATAGACACGTGAACTACTGAAAGGATATGATAGGACCAATACGTGGAATGTGCTTTGACTTGGGAGAGCGTCTAGAAAGGTTTACGATAAAAAATTTTGACACTGGGGTCTGTTGTCATACTTGAAAATTAGGAATTTTCATATTGCACATTTACATGAAAACATGCCAATAGTAGCAGTAATGAAACAAGGTGGAAATGGATTTTCAACAACAGAGGGAGGGATATCCTCATTACTAAAATATATAACATGTGGTAGATTTTTGATGGATTAAATGAGGGGAGTAAAAGAAATAGGTGAATCATTGCTTTAAATGTGGATGGAATGAAGAGCGACCTCTAATGTATGGCAAAAATTAGGTGCACTGTGCAAGAGATCATAAAGATAAAAAAATTCAAGTGTATTCTTAAGTAGGTTGATGATGTCATAACCTTTAGAGGTGGTGGGAGGAATTGTAGAAGTGATAAGCGGTGAGACAGAGACGGGCGAAGGCAGTAGGAGGACACGTGTGACAGGTGGTGACTACATTGATGTTTTGATCAGGTATTGGAGTAATGAAGTGAGGAGGGTGTTGAGTAAAAACTTGCATAAAATCAATAGAAAAAGTAGCCATGTCAGGAACCTTGGTTGGAGTAAAATAAGGATAAGAAGATTGATCCATGAATTCAAAAGGAGATAGATTTTGATACATTCTCAGAAGGTAGGGTTTGAATGAGTGGGTTCACCAAATGATTTAATTTAATTTGAATTAAATCTAATATTATAGAGTCACTTTGTTGAAATAAATGATGAAATATAGAAATGACACAAGTAAACTAAGATTTAAAATATGAAACCCTAAGCAAGAGATGAGATAAGAAGACTTAACTCGATATCCGTGTACACTGTAACTAACCTAGGCGGGAGAATTGACGAGTAGACTAGGAAGAGTGTCGTTACTACTCATTGTAAATTCTGAAATGTAGGGATGAGGCCGGACATGGGTGAAAAGGCACTTTGTAGACCACTTCTCGGCGTTGGTGACCGCACACAAGCTCGGGATTTGCTTCTAGTGTGTTGCAAGAGTATCACATTTGTTCCCTTTTGATCACCTTTTTTCACACTATGACTGTTGAAGTACCTATAACTCACAAAAGAAATGTTCACTTGCATAAGCTCACAAACCAAATCAAACCTAAAAAGGAAAATGCGAATGTGGAATCGGAGTGACCACGACGATCACCCCGAGAGTGAACTTACATTTGACCGCTGCACTACATCTCATACTCCATGTAGTTTTGGTGAGTGAGTGTAGAAATTGTTCCCTAGGATGCCGTTGTACAAGTTGCACTTGATAGCGGGTCAGGATAAAATGTGGCAATGTAGTAGAATGTGTGGATGGAATAAAATGAACTTCCCCTTCCAATATTGTGTATACATAGTTGATGTGACCCTTATCCCTTGAATGGATATTAAATGGATGTTTTGCACCGATTTATGTGCCTTTTGAATGCAAGCTTATGTGATAGTAGTAATGCTTAGTGCTTGGTCCTTGATTTTAAACACATTGAAATAAACGATAAGAAGATTGTTCCAAGTTGTGAAGATCTCAAATGATAATAGCACACCACATGTAATAAGCTAAAAGGAATTGTCTAGAATAACCTTACAAAATAATTTGCAAATAAAAAGCTAAAATATCATATATGGAAATCCATTATAATCCATAATGCTCAATTCATTCCATTACATTACATTGCTCAACAATGAGCATTTACATATAGGAGGAGGGAAGTGCAACTACTACCTAGATCAGTGGTGAAGAACTTCCATTAACTGATACTTGTAGTTAAGTTAAATCCACAAGACTAACAAGCTAACTCCACTTAACTGTGAAGTTAACTCAACACAACTAGTAAGTTAACTCCACACAACTAGTACACTTAAACAAGATAACTCAACAAGTGTAGGGCTAACATAAGTGCAAGAATTATCCTGATAAAAAAATAAAACGATAAATAATAACCTACACTAACACGTCCCTATAAACATAGCTTAGGTGGGCGGAAAAAAAGGTGGGTCCCGACAACAAGGCCTGATGAGGTACCCACATACAATAACTAGGAAAAAAAGGACACCGAAAGGTACTCAAAACCATTAATAACAAAGTAAAGAGAGCAAAAACCTGTTGTAAGGCATCCCAAGAAGCTCACCAAAAAAAGTAAATGCCGAAGAAGTTTGACGTGCATTTTGGTTTGAATCCACGACTCGATCAAACAACTCAAAAGTAATCGACACTGGCTTCACTTCAGAATAGCTCCATACAATGAGATTGTCAATGGAGTGATGCCGAAAGTTCAAAAAAACACCAAACATAATCGATCAACAATTAAATATATGTGCCACGCTCCAAGAATAATAACAAAGGCAACAAGGCAAGGACATAAAATCCAGAGAAATAGGAGTGTTACTATCCAAGAAAAGCCAAGGTAACAAGGTAAGGACACAAGACCCAAAGAAGCGGGATCAATCAAGCTACAAATAGGTGTGTCATGATCTAAGAACAATAACCAAAGTAACAAGGAAATGAGACAAGATCCAAAGAAATAGTAAGTGCCATGATCCAAGAAAAGTCAAGGTAACATGGCAAGGGCACAAAACCCGAAGAAGTACTATCAACACCACACCTTCCCATATTGTTGAATGGGTAGAGTGATGCTACAAATCTGCTTTGAGTTGTCAAAACAACTACTTGAACATCGACAAACTAACACCGGGCTTCACCAATAACTCCTCCAAAATAGGGACTGTCAACATGCCTACAAGTTTTGAAAATATAAATCTAAAATCTCTCAATAAACAAAAGAGATATAAATGTTGACATTTTATAACTGATTGTGTGTTACAATGTTGACATTCTATCATTTTAGTGTGTTTCTCAAAATAAATGGTTACAATGGAAGAAATACAAAAAAATAAGCACTTTTGAAAAAACAACACTCAAATTCAAGTTGCATCAAAAGATACAAGCTTTCCAAGTTTGTGCTTTAATATTTATTTTAAAAAATATAAAATGCTCTTTTGCCTCCACTCTTCCTCGATTTATCTTTACCGGAAAACTTTCCAATTCTAGATCTACAAAACTCAATGTGAAAAACCTAGAAATTATTTTTCTAGATTTTATGTCTCGCCCGTGTTGGTGTAATAATGTCAAGTGGGGATACCGTTTAGGTGGACCTCCACTTTACACCCCATGTTATTTTTAAGTTTATTTATTATACTTTATTATATTGGTCTTTCAAAAATTAGAGTGAAACAGTGGGACCGATTCACCCATCACACACACACACACACACACACACACACACACACACACACACACACACACACACACACACACACACATGGTGATCCCTCATGGGATTGACAAGAGATTGGCATATCGTTGGTATGATCATTGTGATCACTATATTATAAAATTGCGAGAAATTGTTTTACAATTATTCTGTGAGATTGAGGAATGAAGTGAAAGTGTTGGGTAAAAGTTGTATGTGAAACTATTAATAAAGGCAATAATTTATTCTAAATGGGGTTTTCCTTTCGGGTTTCCCCACTATAAATCTGATGTTCTCGTCTCATTTATATTTTAGTTATTTACTTTCTATTCATGGTCTATAATATGCAAATATAAACATCTTAATCTATGTTTAATCACTACACTTCATAATCTATAATCTTCAACAATTATATTGTGAATTTATAATTCATTCCCATTAATTCCCTAACATGGTATCAAAGCTACTGGTTATACTTGTGCAGAGATAGATCTAGATGTTTTTTATTTACAAGGTGAAGAAACTTAAAGTTTTTCGTATCTGTGAAACCCTAGTTGTTCTCGCCATTGACTTCAAGTTAAACGGGTGAAAATTTTCAATCTTTTCCGCCAAATATTATGAATATTGGTTTATTTATTGATTAGATCTCGACCTATACATTTTGTGTACATGGATCTGTATTTCTACGACCTTGTCCTTGTTCTTGGTTCTTCACAATTTTTGCAAGTTTTTAAAAATTATTTCATTCTCTTTATATCCATTATAGTTGTGCGACTTATTTAAAATAAGTTCTTTTATTTAGTAGCTTTCTTTACCTTGTATTGTTTTCATGGGCTTTTTTTTTTTTTTTGGGCGGATTTCAAAATTTTGTTGTTTTTTGGCTTATTCTGTGGGTTTGGTGTCTATAGTTTGCTTTTCCTTGGAAAAGTGACAGTAATCACGACACTGTCCTCATTGATTCGTGGACTTTGCACCAAGTGCTTTTATTTTATTTTATTGTAAAAGGGAGGAATGAACCCAAAAAGTTTCTTTGAATACAGCTTAATCTCGTAGTTCTACGTCCACCCCGATACTAAAAGCAATATATAAATATTGCAGAAATTCTATCCAATCATAAAGCTTCATGTAGCTTCTTCGCCATGTCGATCTTTAATAGATTTTTTTGTTATTTGTGAAGTGCAAATCAATAAGGTCATTCCATGCTCTTCACAAATTTAGTCTTTTGATATTTTGCTTCTGACCAATGCAAAATCCAATCCAATAGAAAAACTCTAAGTCATTTCACATTTCACGTTGTTAGTCTTTTGTTAAACGTGACAGTGGTTAACCAATAAGATTACGCCACCATTTTTGACTTTTTTAGAGTTAGTTAGTTGTGAACCAATAGAATATGTCCACTTTCTTTCACATTTTGCTTGTTCTTTGTCATAATCGTGTCGAGTGCGAAAAATGATCCATGAAATTGTCAACACGTATGCACAATTTAACAAATTTTTTTACTTTTAATTGTCTACGGACTTGTTTGTTGCATTTGACCGCAAAGTGCAATCTAATAAAGAAAGCTACATGTATATATTATTTTCACAATGTCGTTTTATAGCTTTTACTACATGTTCCTTTGTTTATTTTTCGGGTATTCGGTTTGACTTGTCAACCCTATTACATTCGATTAATTTAGTTGTTTTAATTAAATTTTAGGGACTTCATGTCTATCGGAAGGATATGCATTAAAATTTTTCAAAGATCAACACGTGCCCTCTTGTGTTGTTTTGATTTGTGACGCGTGTCACCTCCCTCATTATTCGTGTCTTGTCTTCTTGTTTTATTCTTTGACCTAGTGACCTTTCATTTTGTTGTTCTGCGATCGGACGTGAAAAAACTATTTTGTTTAGTTAATTTTGTAGACTTCACATCCGTTGGGCTAATCTATTTGTAAATTTGTTGAAAAGATGACACGTGTCCTCGTTGATCATGTCCCGATTTTCGACACATGTGATATCTTGCCTACCCCTATTTATCTTAGCTTTGTTTTGTTTTTTAATTAAATTTGTTTTGTTAAAGTTGTAGCTCAACTTTATCCGAGCTCAATCGACTTGCTCATGAGTTATAGTTAATTCATATCGAATTACGCATGTAGTGTGTTGAGTTAGGTTTGTAACCTATGTTCGAGATAGCTGCTTTTACCCTATTCGGCTCTCCCATGGGGAGTTTTCTTGTGTTTAAGATAAATTTCTCTTCATAGTTGTGTGTGTATCTATCAATACGGGTAGTAATGCTAGTTTCTCAATGGATAAATCTCAGTTATTAAATGGAACTAATTACAGTATCTGGAGAGTTAGGTTAAAAGCTTGTTTCATGGCTATAAAATTATGGGATCTTGTAACTAGTGTGGAAAATGACCCACCGAAAGGCATACAAACCATGAAAACCTTAGCTCCTTCTCATAAAGATAACAGGAAGTTCTATCCATCCCATTATAGAGCATAAGAGATTAATTTTTAATGCATATAGGTCATATGGATTCTCCTGTTGATGCATGGAAACAATTAGAAACTATGCATGAAGGTAATGAATTATTTACAACTCCCATGAAGGGGATGAGAAAATTGTTAATTACTTGGCTAAAATTAAAAATATTAAAGCTCAGTTGGATGGATGTAATTGTGAATTGTTTTAGGATAAACTTATGTATTTTATCATTCAGATAAATATTCATGAAAAATTTAGAAACTATATCTCCATCCTTAACTCTAAATATCGAATGAGAATGATTTACCTGATTTGGACACTTTGTCTTCTCTCGTTAATTCAAGAAGAACGTGTAATGGAAAATTTTGATTCAAAAGAGACTTCCTCTCAAGCATTGTTCTCTCATAATCATAAACCTTCTCAAAATAAGAATAATATCAATCCTAATCAGAAATCTAACATCAGATCAAAATTTAAATCCAATCCTAAATCTAATTCAGTTAGAAACAATTAGAATTTTAAAGTGAAATTCAATGACACATGTAACAAATGTGGCAAATTTGGTCATAAAGAGTCTGATTGTTCGGGTAAAAACTATCAAATTTGTTAAAAATACTAAAAATAGTAAATTTAACAATCAGAAGAAAGATCATAAGCAAAATCATGTAAATAATGTTGAGCATTCTATCGCCTCTCGTATAACGCTCTCTCTGCTTCAAATGATGATGAATGGATCCAAGATTGTGGTGCCTCTGGGCACATCACTTGTATTTTTAGTATCCTCTCAGATGTAAAATGTGAGGAAAATATATATCTAGGAGATAATTCCATCATTAGATCTGTAAGTTGTGGAAATGTTAAATTGAAAAATTGAATAATTAGGAATGTCTTGTATGTTCCCCAGTTTAAAAAAGCTTTTATCTTGTTCTCAGTTAACTAAAACAAGCTGTTAAGTTGTATTGCTGCAAGATCAATGGTATGTAAAAGATAAACTCAATAATCCTATCGCTTTCAGTATAGAAAATAATTGTTTATATATTTTTAATGGATTTATTTTTGAATCTTGTTTTCTTCTTCTTCTAGAAATGATCTTCAACTTTGGCATGAAATATTAGGACATGTGAATTTTAGAATTTTGTATGAAATGTCTCACCTAAATCTTGTAGTTGGTCTCCCTAAGATAAAATATGATCATGAAACATGTGAAAGTTGTTTGCGTGCTTAAGCAACATGTTGAACCATTTCACAAACATCATGATCCAAATTCCTCTCATTTATTAGAGTTGATTCATAGTGATGTGAGAGGTCCACTTGAAGTTCCTTCTCTTAGTAGAGCTTTGTATGTTGTATGCTTTATTGATGATTTCTCTAGATGAACTCGGTCTTATTTCATTAAGAAAAAGTCTAATGTCTTTTCTAAATTTCAAGAATTTAAAGTCTTTGTTGAAAATGCTTCTAATCTGAAAATAAAAAGAATTAAGATTGATAATAATGGAGTTGAGTATATTAGCAAAAAGTTTAATGAATTTTGTGTGTAATGAGGGATTCAAAGAGAGTTGACTACTCTCTATTCCCACAGACAAAATGACATTACAGAAAGGAAAAATAAGACTATTTTAGAGATGGCTAGGACTATGATTCATGTAACAAATGTGCCTAAATTTATATGGGTAGAAGCAATGAATAGTGCAGTCTATATCCTTAATAGAATTCCTACAAAATCTCTACCTCAATCTACTCCTCTTGAAATATGGAAAAAGCAAAAACACGATATCTCTCACTTAAGAATATTTGGTAGTCTTGCTTCTATCTTTATTCCAAAAGTTAAAAGGAAGAAGCTTGATCCAACCTCCTATTCATGTATCTTTGTTGGTTATGGTTGTCAAACAAAAGGATTAAGAGTCTATGACCCTTTCAAGCATGACATAGTTGAAAACAAAAATGTTCATGTCTTAGAAAAACTTTATGTGACACTTCTTATGAACCCTCCTTTGTTTCTCCTAAAATAGAGCTTGATAATCCTTCTCCTAAAAATATGGAAACAAAAGTTCAAGAGGATGAATATCCTAATCTAGATATGATGGATATTGAGGGGAGTCATCTCAAAATGTGTCGCATCCTAAGATTCCTAAATGGGCTCAAAATATTGTTAAGGACTCTCATCCTGTTAGCCTAAGAAAGGTAACTTGTAGTTAACATACTTATCATGCCTTGATGACCCTATATGAGGTTGAACCACAATATTTCAAAGAAGCTTTTCAATATGATAGATGGATCAAGGATATGAAAGATGAATACAATGCTTTGATTAAAAATAACACTTGGGAACTAGTCCCTCCTCCTTCTAAACGAAGCATTGTAGGATCCAGGTGGTTGTATAAAATTAAGTATAACTCTGTAGGAGAAATAGATAAATTCAAGGCAAGGTTAGTAGCTCGTGGTTTCACTCAGAAACCTGGTCTTGACTATGTTGAAATTTTTCTCATGTAGCTAAAATGAGCATTGTTAGGACTCTTCTAACTTTAGCTACTCAAAATGGTTGGGAGATTCACCAAATGGATGTTAAAAATGCATTTTTAAATGGTGACCTAAAAGAATAAATTTATATGCGTCAACCTAAAGGTTTTGAAGAACCTGGTAAGGAACTATATGTGTGTAAGCTGAAAAATATTTGTATGGTCTTAAACAAGCTCCTAGAGCTTGGTATGCTAAAATTAATAGTTTCTTTCAGGATCTTGGTTTCTCTAATTGTTGTTTTGATAATGATTTATTTGTTAAATTTGAAAATAATCATATTATCATTATTGTTCTATATGTTGATGATTTGATTACTAACAGTGATAAAAATTTAATTGCTTTAGATTCATAGAAAGTTTAGAACAACATTTTGAAATGATTGATTTAATTCTGCTAAATCATTTTTTAGACGTGGTTATATTTCAGGATTATAAATCTATTGTTACATCTCAATCTCAGTATGCTACTAATTTTCTTAGAAGATTTAACATGATTAACTGTAAACTTGTTGCCATTCTTATTGAAGTTGGCGTGAAAAATTGGATCATAAGCCCGTATGTGATGAATTTAATCCTACTTTGATAGATAGATAGTTGCAAAATGACAATCTAATTTATTTTACTTTATTAGAACTCGATATTTCATATGCAAAGGAGTTATTTCTAGATTCGTCAGGTTCTTATGAGGATCATTGGAAAATGGAAAAAAGAATTCTAAAATATGTTAAAGGAACAATTAATTATGGTTTGTATTATTCTTCTTGTGATGATGCAAAGTTATTTGGATATTGTGATTCTGACCATGTTGGTGATGCTATAGATAGAAAATCTACTTTTGGATATGTTTTCAAGTTGGGTGCAGTGCCATCACTGGAGTAGCAAGAAGCAACCAACAATTTTTATCTCTTCTATGAAGCAGAGTATATAAGTGCTTATGAAAGGAGAAAAAAGCTATGTGGTTGAAAATACTTGTTGGATCAACTGCATATTGGCATCAAAGTGAAGCACTACTCTTCTATGTGATAGCTAGAGTTGCATTGCTCTTGCAAACAATCCATTTCGCATCAAAAGACAAAGCATATAGAAGTTCATATGCACTTTATTCAAGAGAAAGTCCTGAATGGTGATATTGATCTCAAGTTTTGTTTGACTGAAGATCAAGTTGGAAATATCTTCACTAAGCCATTGTGTCTTTGTGAAGTTTTGCAAGTTTCGTGCCTTGTTGGGCCTATCAGAGTTGCCATTGAGGGGGAGTGTGCATGACAATGCCACATCTTAATGGCCTAGTTGTAAACTTTCAATACTTCCTCCATTTTGTAATAAGTAAATAATCAAACTATGTGAGTTTATCTCAGTAAATATCAACGAAACATTAGTTATGTGAATGTATTATTTTATAAAAGTCTCTACAATCTGATATAAGTCTTCATATATAAAGCACTTGTCCTAAGAATTTTTGTATGGGAAGATCTGTATGATTTCCCTTGTTTACATGTTAGCTTGAATCATCGTTGATGATTTATGGATCTGTAAATCCTTTTGTAGAAAAAGGTAATTTGACATGTTATTTTTTTCCCACTTAACATTAAGGGGAGTGTTGGGGTAATAATGTCAAGTGGGGATACCGTTTAGGTGGACCACCACTTTACACCCCATGTTATTTTAAAGTTTATTTATTAAACTTTATTATGTGGTCTTTCATAAATTAGAGTGAACGTTGCGGCCGATTTACCCATCATATATATATATATATATATATATATATATATATATATATATATATATATGGTGATCCCTCATGGGATTGACAAGGATCATCATATCCGATCGGTATGATCATTGTGATCATTATATTGTAAAATTGTGAGAAACTGTTATGTAATTATTCTGTGAGACCGAGGAGTGAAGTGGAAGTGTTGGGTAAAAGTTGTATGTGAAATTCTTAATAAAGACAATGCTTTATTTGAGTGGGGTTTTTTCCTTCAGGTTTCCCCACTATAAATTTGGTGTTTCTGTCTCATTTATATTTCTTTCTGTTTATGGTCTATAATATGCAAATATAAACATCTTAATCTATGTTTAATCATTGCACTTCATAATCTATAATCTTCAAAAATTATATTGTGGATTTATAATTCATTAATTATTCATTCTCGTTAATTTCCTAACAAATGGAAAAAATTTATAAAATCCCCAAAGGTAAAGACATCTCTACAAGATCTTTAAATCCTTGACACACAGAACTCGCAAAGTGGGAGAAAAAAACCCTTACCGAACACAAAAAAAAGAAAAACCCGAAACCGTTTTTATGGACTTTTTATTCGTGCAACATTCTTCCCCGACAAGATTTCTAAGATTTTCAAATCCTTGTCAAACAAGAACTCTGCAAAGTGGAAGAAAAAAAATCCAAGACTAATGTAAAAACCCAAAAATGGTTTTTCTTGACTTTTTAGTTCCCCAACATAGATTTATTCTCAAGAAGATTTTTAGGATTTCCATATCCTTGCCAAACATGAACTTTACAAAGCAGAGTAAAAACACATCCGAATGAAAAAAACCTAGAAAGCATTTTTTTGAGTTTGTACCTCCCCGACACAAATTTCTCCATGAGACAGATTGCTAAGATTTCAACATCTTCATCAAATAAGAACTCGACAAATCGGAAGAAAAAAACCCATTACCGAATGCAAAAAATCCTAAAAAACTTAGAAACGATTTTTCTGGACTTTTTACTTCTCCAGTGTTCTTCCTCAGCAAGATTTCTAAGATTGTCGAGATCCTCGCTAAAAAGAAACTATAAAAACGAGAAGAAAAAAACCTAAAGACCGAATGCAAAAAACCTAGAAAAACCCATAAAATATTTTTCATGACATTTTACTTCCTCAACACAAATTTCTTCACCTAACACGAATTTCCAAGAGGATATGTACGTATTTGTGTCTGCTTTTACAAAACCAAAACAAACTCAAAAAAATAAATTGTCTCCTTCAATGGACAAGTTTACAGTTGTTTATAGGGTTTTTCTACCTTCTGAATCCAATAGAGCCCTCTGTTTTGAGTAAAAATAGAAGTTGGAACAAAGTGCTAACAAATTCTAAAATATATGAAAATAAGTAAACCCTTGCTAGCAAAAACTTACAGATGGATGTCTACATCATCTACAACTCTGATACCATGAAAGGAATGATAAGAAGATTGTTCCAAGCCATGAAGATCTCAGATGATAATAACACACCACATTTAATAAGATGAAAGGAATTCGCTAGAATAAATTTACAAAACGATTTGCAAATAAAGAGCTAAACTATCATATATGGAAATCCATTCTAATCCAAATGTTCAATACATTCCAAGACATTACATTGCTCGTGAATGAGAATGTACATATAGGAGGAGGGAAGTGTAATGACTACCTAAATCGAGTGGTGAAGAACTCCCATTAACTTATATTTGTAATTAAGTTAACTCCACAAGACTAGTAAGGTAACTCCACATAACTAGAAAGCTAACTCAACACAATTATTAAGTTAATTCCACACAACTAGTACACTTAGGCAAGATAACCCAACAAGTGTAGGAATAACATAAGTGCTATAATTATCCTAATAAACAAATAAAAAGGGTAAATAATAACCTACACCAACACATGTAACTATGTATTTATATTATTCCCTTATTTGAATTTCATAATTGACAACCGGAAAGTCGACCCATAAGTGAAAAAGATGCCGAAAAGATAAAAGAGACCCAAAAGGAGTGAGTAAAGTAAGAAAGGTTCAAGCGCGCTAAAGGGCACAAGAGCGCTTGGGCATTGTTGTCTTGGCTGGCCGGCGTCTGAAGCCATGAAAGATAAATTGGTAAAATTTTGAATGGGTTATAGGGTATGTAAGACCAAATAGAAAACAAGAGACAAAGAAAATAGACCAAAGATAGTTGTGAACCACTAGTTTTCATTTAGGAATCATGTAAATGCTAACATGTTTTTAGGACCTTGAAATGTATCTAAGTGCATGATCTTGTGTCTACATTTACAAATCTTAAGTATGCAATTTAACATTTATGCCAAATCGAGGTTCACAAATTTTAAGAATTTCATCAAAAATTCGAGTGTAACTAAGACTTACAAATCTTAAGAATGTGTTCAAAGCCAAGTTGTAAAGATTTCAGGGTATGTTCAAGCATGACCCATGTTTACAAATCAATAATGGCAAAGGTTGTAGAGTAATGATTACGGGATACATTGGAGTGTGAGCCATAAGCCATGTTTACAGAGTAATGATTATGGGGTACAATCAAACACTATGTAACACCCAAAAAATCGGACATAGTTAGGAAAAATACAATGAAGGCATATGAAATGGTGGAAACTTGGGGTATACTTCTTAAGGGAAAGATAATAAACAATAAAATAGGGGAGAAAATAAATTAATTAAAATGTCAAAATATTAGTGATTTGCATTCCTAGCATAAAATCCCTAAAACACCATTTCTACCCCATTTCTAAACACCATTTTTGCCTCACTTTTGGAAACACTTTTAGAGTCATCATATGACGAGATGAAAATTTATAGAGAAACAAGTACCTAGTCTCCTCATGGAAACACTTTGAGTATTTCTACAGTATTACCTTATTTGGTTTTAATAATATTTTCAACTATAAATGACATTTTGTTAGGGAAATCATCGATTTTAAAGTTTAATAATTTTTAATTATTTCATTTATGGTTTAAGGCGTCTTTGAACTTAAGCTCTATAAAAACATTATTACAACTTTCTATGGAAGAAATGCAAATCCAAGAAGTCATTACTAATTACTTAAAAACACAAAAGACAAATCTTAGCCTGGGAACCAAACTCCTGTTTGAAAATGTTGATAATTCCAAGACCATAGACTTTGTCAATCATCAAGAAATCCACATTCACCCACACATTATCACTGACTCAACTTAGACTTCTTCGCAACCCATAACATTTTTTTGTCATGGTAATCGCGTGCTTCACTGCAAATAAATTTCAATTTTAGTCCAAGAAAACCAAACACTTTTTTAGAGACAGTGGTTTGGCATAGCAGTCGCAAGATCAAACTCACTTGATGTTGTAGAGAGGGGGAGTGTTGTTGTGGGGCAGAACGGAGTTGTTACTACTCGGATAACAAATCTCTTATTATTTTTATAGGCCACTTCGGCCTTGATTAGAGAGCTCCCCAGGGTTTCATTTTGTAAACATGAGAATGAAGTTTTGATGCACATTGGAATCTCTATAAAATAACCAGAAGAACAAAATCCATAATCTTTGTTTTGTTATTATCTTGGGTCTTAGTAGGTGGGAAATGGCAGCCCTCCCAGAAGCGTACCGTGATAGAATGGGGAGATAGAGCGATCGAATGTATGTATAAAGAGCCTGCTATATAGCCAAACAAATATTTAATATGCATTAATGGGTTGTGCCTTATTTAGTTCATGGTTCCATGCGTGAGTATGACATTGTTACTACACCATAAACATTTTAAAGGAAAGGAGAAATAGATCTTGGCATCAAATGATGTCTTTAGGTCAAAGCAAATCAAAACCGATATGTTCACCGTAAACAAAGGAGAAAAAGGGGATGGATTTCAAGGTAACATAGATGCATACCGTCCCATGACTACTTTCGTTGTCGTGGTTATCAAAGCTATATGTGAATGAGCTCATGAGTATGAAAAAGATGATTGAAACTATATAAATAAAGGGAGAGTAAGATGACATAAAGATAAAGGAAATTATAACAGTCGGGGAATCTTGAAAGAGAAAACAATTTGTTCAAAGAACAAGTGGAAAGCTTTGAAAGCAACTTAGGAAGAGGACAATAAGATTTGATCAACATAAGGCAAGAATTAGTAGAGACAAGAACAACATAAAAAAAGAAATCATGGAATAGAGAAAGAAAGTGACACAACACAGATAACAAAGATTCAATCAACAATTGCAAGCATGGAAATAAGAGAAAGCCAACTAAGAAACCAAATAGAAGAAGCTAAATCTTGGGCACAAGTTGTAAGGGGTCCATCAAATGAGCAGAAAGAAATCATAGAAAAACAAATCCTGAAACAACTACAAGAAGAGAAGGACAAGCAAGGCAAGGTCAGTAAACATCATCATCAAAGGTTTAAGGACTATGGAGAGAAGGAGAGAACTGATATTTTAACAAGAGACTTCCTTAAGGACAAGTTGGAGTGGACAAGTTTTTTTCAGCAAGCCAATAGGATTAGAAAGAAAACAGAAGAAGGGAGGAATAGGCATGTAAGAGTGGTCATGAGAAGTATGGAGGACAAGAATGCAATCCTAAAGAATAGGGGGTTGCTTAGAGGCACTCATATATACTTTGATGATGATTTAACATTTTCCCAACAAGAGGAGTGAAGGAAAGAGTGGGAGAAAGTGAAAACAACAAGAGATGTAGGAAAGTGGGCGTGGTTGAAGAATGGGAAAGCTCAAATTAGCGAGCATTTTCCACACAAGAAATAGGGATTTGGGGCCCCATGGGAATATCTACACATGGTAAGTTGGAATTGTAGAGGTTACCCGTGGAGAAGAGGATTAGGGTTGGGGCCCATAACAAAGGGGAAAGATATTATTTTTACTGAAGCACATGAACATGACCAGAGTACAAAGTCTTAGAATTTGAAGGATACAAGAAAATCTCAACATGGAATGAAGGGACAAACATGTAAAGGGCTTGGAGGAGTCACAATTCTAATAAGGGGATTATGCGGGGGCTGAAACAATAGAAAAGGAGGACCCAAATAAGCAGTTCATATGGCTGAAAATAACAAATAATGAAGTAACAATCATGCTAGTTGTTTGTTACTTGCTCCAAAAGGCTCAAAGATCTACAAGAAGAAAAATATCGATAGTGAAGATCCTTATGCTACTTTAAAAAAAGACATTTATGTTTTCTGCTTTAGGAGAAATTGTTTTAATAGGTGATTTTAATGCAAGGAAAAAAAAAACCAGTCCCTTCAGTTGAGTAGCGATGAAGGAGGGGATAAAAATCCCCTATGGCTTGATGAAAGTGGAGAACAACTTTGGAAAAGAGATTCACAAGATGGGAATGGGAGTGTGACACACTTCGAGCATAACTATTAGGGCTATGTAGCTTGTATGACATGGTCATTTGTAATGACATGAGAATGTGGCCAAGGTTAGGAGGTATCACATGTAAAACATACAATGGGAAAAGTGTGGTGGACTATGTAATTTGTTCTCATAATTCTATTTCTAGGATATTGGAGTTCGATATTGGGGACTGTCCTAGGGAGTTAAAATCTGATCATATGCCACTTCTTGTTAAGTTTGGCTTTCCCACAAATAACCAACAAGGAAGGAAGGCCCAACACATACAAAAGATAACTCAACCTCAAGGAAAAATCCTCTTGAACCAAACAAATTAGGAGCTCTTCACTACAACACTTAAACAACAACTTCAGGTGACAAAAAATTACATAAGGAGTGAAGAAAACAATGAAGAGAGTGTTCATGTGTGCAGCAGTATGTTGATTCCTATAATACACAAGGCATTAAAGGTTTGTAAGAGGTCCCGATCTAAGAAGGGGACTGCAAATACCTTCCCAGCTTAATTTGTGGTATGATGATGAATGCAAGGCTGCTAAAAGATCCCTCAAAGAGAGTGAGAACTACAAACAAAGCAAGAAAGAATATGAGTACTTGATAAAATCCAAAAAAGAAAGCTATGTACTCTCAAGAAGGAAAGAATTAATATCTTTGAGTAAACATAACCCCAAAGGCTTTTGGAGAGAGTTACAACAAAAGAGAAAACAAATAGAGAATAATATCACAAATGTTCAATGGTTAGATTATGTGAAGCTCCTCTATGAGCGAACGCAAAAGAAAGATAAACCTCCCATAATTAGTAAATTCTCGGTGGAGGATATAAATCAAGGTATAAAGAAATTTGCAGGGGGTAATGTGCAAGACATAGACGGACTGTAGGTTAAATTTCTAAAATTGGGAGTTGAACCTCTTGCTCGGCACATCACAAGAGTTTTTAACAAACATCACATAAGATGGCTTTATGACAGAATGGACAACTAGCATAATTATCCCCCTCTACAAAAGTGGTGATGTCAATAATCCTTCTAACTACCACACTATTATGGTCAACCCTCTTCTTGGAAAACTTTTTGGGAGCATGGTAGAGCGAAGAATCAATAGTTGGGTGGAAAAAGAGGGAAAAAGAGCTAAAGGGTAGGTATGCTTTAGACCAAAGCACTCCACGATTGATCACTACATCACTCTTAGACATTTGATTGAAATTTTTGGGACACCCAAGGGGAGGAAGTATTTTTCTGCTTTGTTGATTTTAAAAAAAGCCTTTGACACAATGCCTAGGAAAAACTATGGAACATGATGGAGGAACTTGGGATTCCATATGAGTATAGAGTGAAGTGCATAAAATTTATGAGCAAGTTAAAGCTAAAATCAGAACTAGCAAGGGCATGTTTGAATGTTTTGTAGCGACATTGGAGTCAAACAGGATGTCCTTTATCTCCTACTTTTTTTGGATTATACATAGATAAACTTGAGGAATGGTTAAACAAAACAAATGAGGGTGGTATCCAACTGGTGGGCTATGTGGTGAAGTTACTTCTATATGCAGATGATCTTATTCTAATTGTAAAAACTACCAATGGTTTAAGAGAACATTTGAAGTTACATCTATATACGAGATGATCTTAGGAGGTTGGGATGGTGATGAGAACCAAATTTGTATTTTTCTTTAAAATGAAGAAACAACGAGTTACATTTATTTTTGAAACAAAACATGTTGTTGAACACGGAGAAGGGTATACTCCTCACCGTCCTCGCTTCTATCAACTTTCTCCCGATGTTGATCTGCGATTACGACTACTCTAAATTATTTTTCATGGTTGTCCACAATGGGTTTTAGACCAAATTGTTTATGCATGTTTGCATGGCCCCGTGTTTGTTAATTGAAGTTTAGGCCCGTGACCAATGCGGTTTATAAATATTCTAATTTTGGCCTTCTCGTCATTTATATGCGGCTTCAAGCTCATAATCAAGTCTCTAATTCTTGGAAATAATCCCACATTGTCAAACACAAAGAAGACAACATTGTAAAAGTAAATTTACAGGTAGAGTTGTTGAATTGTCAGATCTCATTGCACATTATGAACCCGGATTGCTTTATCTTCACCCTGGATTTCCTATGTGAGAAAAATTTACATATTTTCCACAAACAAAGTCGAGCTTTCACTAGCTTCATCGTTCTTCCCGTATATCTCCTCTTAATTAGTCTATTGCTATTGTTATTCAAAATTGTATCATTCCTTAATATTCTATCTAATTAAACATATAGTAAATTCTTTGGTCGACACTACACTTAAGTTACCATCTCCAATAATGAATGAAAGAAATTAAATTCTTTTTTCATATCTTTCTATCACAATATTTAAATATTTCTCAATCAAAGTGTGAAGGGGGACGGTTAATATCGATCAATATTGTTCATCTATAGAGTAGGGTACGAGATATGAAAGTAATACTAAATTTGGAGGTTATGATTGATGCTCAAATAAACATATAGGTAAAATACTATGGTTTGATGGTTGCCATGCTCATATTATGCGTTATATTTAAAGGAAATTCTACGTTCATGCATCCACCTAATTCAAAAACCGCTTCTAATATAGACACATCATGGACACAATGTGCATTGATGGAATGTTTTGTGTTTCGTTAGCCACCACCAACATGCTCAATACATGATGAAAGTTCTTACAACTCTTACAATATGTGTCAAAATTTATTCTTATGTTTTTCCCGCTTTGAACTATTTTTGTTTTCATTATGTTTACATATTAGAGTCCATCACTTATGTTTTTAAAAGACACAATAATATAATTCTATAATCATAAATCATTACAAAATCATTAAAAAGTAAGACTTCTTAGGTTTTTTCTATCAAGACAAATTTAATACTCAAAAACATTTAATCCCATGGATTACTCCGATCATGTTTATGATCGTCACATAATTTAAAGTCTTCATGACATACTCCACTCCACTTCTTATCTCTAAAGATATTTTCACTATATTATTGAACATATTGTTCGATTTGTCACACTTTTGGCAGCCAAATCCATGACTACGCACACATTTCCATCTATGCTCACATCACAATGGATGAAAGTTCCCACAGATTAACAAATTCACTCATTTTATGACTAGCTTCACTTTTAATTATGACTTTGGCTCTATTTTTGTAAACAATCAAACATGCCTTCAAGTCTTGATTGAGTTGATGGGCATCTCCCAATTAGATTTGCAACATTCATGCTATCTCAAATTTAACCCCGAGTTAATTTGGATAATTCATTAAAAATGGACCTAGCCATTTTTACGGGTGTGAGATGTTTAAACGATTGTCAATCCTCCCTTCCGAATGAATTCGCTGTTGACATTCAAAAAACCCGCGAGAGACTTAGCCAATTTATTGGAGGGTTTTATCAAAAGTTGACAGACATTCATTTGGCTGTCAAAAGAGCCACACCGAAAAGAAGTTCAAGCACCTACGATGCGAAGGGCTACATGGCAACATTTTGGGTCTGAGGTGAAAGAAAAAGTTTGTGAGGTCAAAGGGGCTACATGGCGGTAATTCTTGAAGCCCAAAATTTTCTAAGTCCACCAGAAGTAAGAAGTTGCGACACAAAGGAAAATTTGACAAGTACAAAGCTTGAAGCTATGTGGAGCCTTTTCATTCGCTAAACTTTTGCATTTTGACAATGTGAAGGTTAAGGGGCAGTCTGACACACTGACATTGTGAAGGAGCATAGAGATTTCCTATTGGCTCATTCTTTGTAGTTGTCACCAAGAGCTAAAAATGTCTGACATCGCAAAGGATGCGGGGCTTTCTCATTGGCTAGGATTTTTAGGGGACAAAAGAGTTAATCAAAAGGAGTGATAGTGCAAAGAGCGAGGATCCTTCTTATTGGCTCACACTTCATAGTGGTTAGTCGTGGGTGTAAGAAAAGTAAATATGAATAATGTGGATCTTTGTCATTGGTTTATGCTTCATGGTGGCCAATGCAAGTTCAAATAAGGTATGACACTTGCGAGGAACATGGCGGTTTTGTATTGGCTTGCATTCCTTAATGTAGCAGATGAGAGGCAAGGGAAAAATAAAAGAAATGAAGCAAGGCCCAATCCCCAACCCAATGGGAGGAAGACCCATGGAAAAACAAAAAACAATACACACATTGGCACAAGCTAATCCTTGTGCTAATCAAAGGTTGTCACGTGTCAAGTTCTTTTGCTTCTTTCCCGACAAACAAATATCAAAATGATGATATCTTTCAATTCCCCGCTCCAAATCACACAAATTAGTATCGTTGGAAAGATCTCCTTGAGCCCTTTAACTTGACATCAAGAAAATATGATTTTGGTGGCATTTTGTGGGTAAAAATGACAAACACATATTTAGAGGCGGGAAAGAGTAGTCCTGGGCATGTAAATGATCAAATTAGATGGCTCAATCTACAAAATTGATGAAACATGGCTTCATTTGCTTCTGCAGGAAAAATAGACATAGTAATGACCTTTGAGGGTGCCCATGTGCTTGCAGTGGAATCAAAGGAGAATCATGTTGGTGATTGAAAGTTCAAAAGTCATGCCCCTTCTCTTTTCCTCTTCTCTCTCTTCTCTCTCTTTCTCTAAGCTATATATTGTAAAATATTTCATTATTGAAAGGAGGATGTTCCAAAACTTCAAAGGAACTATGTCAAAATGGTTTTAGCGAGTAGCTGAGTTGTTGAACCTTCATTTTGGGCTTGGCAATGTGTTCTTGTGCCTTCCTTTGTAATTGTAATGGACTGTGCATATTTTTATTGCAATAAAGCTTGTTTTGTGACACATTTGTCTTTCCTAGCTTGTTTTATCTGCAACCTTGCCTCTCTTTTACTTCAAGCATTGTGTTGTGCATGTATTTCTCCTTAACAAGATTATTTTTTTCTGTTTCATGGAGAACATAGCGTGAATGAAGCTTTGGGTTTGTGTCACTTGTGTCTGGCGTCTCCCTTCTCCATTTCCTCCTCCATTATCCCTCACTAGAGAATCTACCCCCTTTTGTTGTGCTATCACCACCTTTTATGTTAGGATTTCCCTTTCATGCATCTTTATAACCCTCTTTCTCTCTCCCTGGTTCCTTGGAATGGTTAGTTTAGGATTAGTTAGTTGCAACTCCCTTATAGGAGTACTTTAACATTAGATTAGGTAGATGAAGCCAACCTTCCATGGAGGTCCATCTCAAGTAGCAAGTCCCAAAACTTGAGAGATGGTCCCATGTTAGCAAAAAGTAGGGACCTACAATGCATAATTTCAGGGTGCTAATTTTTTGTGATAATAGTTTTGGCACACCCAGTGGAACGAGTATTCAAAGCTTCATATTTAGCAGGTGTGTATCAAGGTTTACATTTCATTTCACCAAGTTTGATGTGTTCTTGGTGATATCTAGCCTTTGGAGGCATGTTCTTAACTCATATGATGACTCCAATGATCCAAATAACCCATCATCTCATTAGCATACCTTTCCCTTTTCTTCCATTCATTTCACTTTCTTTTCATTCTTTCCATTTTCTTCATTCATGAAGTTGTGCAATCACGAGTTCATTTCCATCTTGGAGTTCTTATTTGCAACAAAAAAACTAGTTCCCTCCATCCCCATATTGTCAAAATCCTCCTCCAAATCAGTTTTATGAGCCTTATCATGAAGAACCTGCATATAACCCAATCTCAACTGAATCATATTAACTAAATTTTTGTGAAAGAACAAGGTTATGTAGGTGATGGTGGCAACTCTATGGCAGATGTTGATTTCCAAAGGAAGATTCAAAAAATGGAGGTGAACATGGTGCAAACTAGGGCTAAATGTGTAATGAAGGCATTCAAAATTGGATTTAGGGTCCCTTGTCTATGGGTTGGCCCTATACCAAGTTGGTTCAGTCCTCAACATAAGCTGGACTTCATGATTGAGATGATGCCCCAAATTGAAAAGTGGGATGAGTTAATGGAAGCTCATGAATATAGTGTTAGGCAACCCTATCAATGGGGTAATCCTACACTACCATCTTACAACCCTCCCATTCCTCCTCCCCAACTTACACCATCTCATCCTACTTTTCATATTCCTAGCTTTTTGCCTATTGTCCCCATTGAGAATTCCCATTCTCCATCTTCTTCCCTTCCATCCCACCTTTAATTCTTTGATATCTTCTCTTTCATTCCCCTCCCCAAAAAGATCTTATACATCCCCTTCCACTTTAACAATAAAAAAATCAAGTTGAAGAGCCCAACAGAGAAAAGCTTGTGCAAAATTTGAAGGATGGGCTTCAAAATTCGAACCCAATCGGATGCCACATTGGTTAAACCTAATCAAGCCTTCAACAACAGGTGGAGGCTGATTTTGAAGAAAAATAAGAACAAGAAGAGGATGATGAGTAGTCTTTGTGTTCTCAATGTAGTGTGCGTCATGACACCATATTCTTGGAGGTTCTAATTTATCTTCACAAGAATCAATTATGGAGGAGACAAAATCAAATTCGAGAGGGTTAAACAAAGAAGCTATATTAAAAGCTTATTGCTTTCTTTTATTGAATTTGATTTTATTGATGAACCTGTCATGGAGGAGAGCATTAAGGAAGAGCCTTCCCAAACACTCCCCATGAAGAAAGAATGAATGAGTTTTATATTTCAAACTTCATGCTTGACTAAGAGGACAATTATGACACAATTACTAAATCAGTTATAAAGGAGAAGGAAATTTTGAAGGAACCGGTTGTTTGTAGAAGCGAAATCAAAGTCCAATTCAGCTTGCAAATAGCCACCTTCTTCAGGAAAGTCTTCAGATGATCCCATCAATGAGATTAAGCTTCAAAAGAATGGGAAAATCACAAGGATCAACCCATTGGTTCCAAAGTCCACATGCCCAATTAGGTATCTAGATAATTTGGAGCCAAAATCGAGTCACTAATCATGCTCATTTCAGAGCGTGAAGATGAGCTTTAAAGCACCAAAGGTCAACAACAATTTCTCCCAAATCAAAATGTAGAACAACTAAAGAAGGTAATCATTTTGTTTGTTGTTGATACTTTGGGAAGGGTGAAAAACCAACTTCATGACAGTTTCCACTCTTATTAAAGGCCATGTTCATTGCCAAATTAATTACATGGCCACATTTTGTGAGGAAAGTAGCTATTTCTCACAACCTGTTGTAGGTTTTGTTTAGCTCCCTTTGCCTCTAGTTAGAGTAGAGTAGGTAGGTTTGTTTTCAACAAAATAAGTGCTTATGCACACTTTGCATGTCTTCTCTTGAAGCATGTATGATTTTAAATCTTTGTATATAGCTTTTGTTGGATTTTGTTGCTTTTGCACAATCCAGCTTAATTTAGATTGATGTTCATGGCTAAATCAGATTTTGGGGCAACTTTCAAAGTGCATTTTTCACTCGAGAGATCATTTTGCGGTAAGTTCTTGTGCCTCTTCTTTAGTCAAAAATGCAGTGTTTAGGGGCAATTTTTAAACTCAATAAAAAATCTCAAGTAATTAGATTCAAGAGCAGGCCAAATCAACCCCAATTTAGTTTGAGCAGTTTAATGGCAGAATCAGATAGATGGAGTAGTTCCACAGACCATAAAAAGCTTCATCGATCAATTTCGAGCAATCCTAGTTCTTGTTAAGTTCATAAACAACGACTTCGGGGTAAGAATTTTAAAAGTTCGGATTAATTTTTAAAAAAAAATTTAAACTTGACTCCATGCCCAATGGATTACATAAAGGCTATTAGCCATCAAATTTAGCTAGCAAATTACCCCAAGAAGTCACCAAACTATTATCCCACCCAAATTTACCCGCATGTTAATTTGGATAACTCATTAAAAATGGAATTGGCCATTTTTTACGGGTCTAAGATGTTTAAACGATTTAATCAATCTTCCCTTTCCAAATGCATTGGTCATTGGCATTCAAAAATCCCACGGAGACTTAGCGAATTCATTGTTAGGTTTTATCAAAAGCTAACCAATGTTTATTTTCTCATCAAAAGAGCTACACCGCCAAACAGCTCAAGCACTGCTAATGCGAAGGGCTACGTGGTAGCATTTTGGGTTTAAGGTGAAAGCAAAATTTAGTGAGGTCAAAGGGGCTATGTGGTGACAATTCTTAAAGCCCAAAAGTTTCTAAGTCCACTTGAAGTAAGAAGTTTAGAATGCAAAGTAAATATGACAAGTGTGAAGCCTAAAGCTACGTGGATCCTTTTCATTGGCTAACCTTTCACATTCTCACAATGTGAAGGTGAAGGGGTAATCGACACACTAACATTGTGAAAGAGTGTGGAGATTTACTATTGGCTCATTCTTCACAATTATCAATGAAGATCTAAGAAAGTCTAACATCGCGAAAGGCGCGGGATTTCTCATTGGTAATGATTTCAGGGGACAAAAGAGCTAATTAAAAAGAATAAAACTGCGAAGAGCGTGGAGCCTTCTTATTGGCTCACACTTCGCGGTGGTGGCCATCAAAGGGCTATAAGAAAATTAAATGCAATGAACTTGGAGTTATGTCATTGGTTAATGATTCATGGTGGTCAGTGATCAAGTTCAAAGGGTAGGTTTGACACCGAGGAATGTGGTGGTTTTGTATTAGCTCGCATTCCTTAATGCAAAGACAGATGAGAGGCAAGGGAAAAATAAAACAAGGAAGCAAGGCTCGATCTTGAACCTAATGGGAGGCAGACACATGGCAAAAGATAAAGCAATCCACATTCTAGCACATGCTAATCCCCAAGCTAATCAAAGGTTGCCACGTGTCAGGTTCCCATGCTTCTTGATAAGTAAATATTCAAATGGTGATATCTTTTGATTCCCCACTCTAAATCACACAAAATTGGTATTGTTGGAAAGCTCTCCTCGATCCCTTCAACTTGACATCAAGAAAATATTATTTTGGTGGCATTTAGTGGGTAAAAATGGTAAACATGACTTTAGAGGCGGAAAGAGTAGTCCTAGGAATGCAAACAATCAAATCGAAGTTGCTCGGCCACTTGAATTTATGAAGCATGGATATATTTCCTTCTACAGATGGAATAGACATAGTAATGACCTTGTAGGTTACCCACGTGCTTTGTAAGTGGCATCAATGGAGAGCTGTTGGTGGTTGAAAGTTGAAAAGTCGTGCCCCTTATATTTTCCCTCCTCTCTCTTTTCTCTCTTTCTCTGAGCTATATATTGTAAAATATTTCATTATTGAAAGGAGGATGTTCCAAAACTACAAAGGAACTATGTCAAAATGGTTTTGAGCACTGTGAGTCATCAAACCTTCATTTTAGGCTTGCAAATGTGTTCTTGTGCCTTCCTTTGTAACTATAATGGACTATGCATACTTTTATTATAATAAAGCTTGTTTTGTGACACATTTGCCTGTCCTAACTTGTTTTATCTGCAGCCTTTCCCCACTTTTACTTCAAGCATTTTGTTGTGCATGTATTTCTCCTTTGCAAGCTTATTTTGTTGTGTTTTATGGAGAATAAACCGTGAACGAAGATTCGAATTTATGTCACTTATGCCTGACCTCTCCCTTATCCATTTCCTTCTCCATTCTCCCTCATTAGAGCATCTCCCCCATATCTAGTGCTATCACCACCTTTTAGCTTAGGATTTCCCTTTGATACATCTTTCTAACCCTCTTTCTCTCTCCCTGGTCCTTTGGAATGGCTAGTTTAGGATTAGTTAGCTGCATTTCTCTTTTTAGGAGTAGTTTAACATTAGATTAGGTAGAGGAAGCCGACCTTCTCCAGAGGTCCATCTTAAGTAGCAAGTCCCACAACTTAAGAGATGGTCCCATGTTAGAAAAAAGTAGGGATCTACAACGCATAATACCAAGGTGCTAGTTTTTTGTGACAACATCTCCCCACTAATATGTGGTAGATATATTGATTGTGATGTTTTGTTTTGAAGTGTCAACCATGTACAACCTTTGAGACCTTGATCAATCTCATTCATCTACATAGTAGGTCATGAACTATGGAAGTACTATAAAAGTCGGCTACCATGGTTGATGCTCGAAAGAAGCATAAAGGTAAGGTGCCTTGGTTTTGATGGCTTCGCATGCTCATATTATGCATTTCATTTTAAGGGAACTCGCATTCACGCATCCACCCGGGTCCCCTCCTATCACAAACAAGTCGTAGACAATAACATGACTAATTGAATGTTTTGTGTTCCACTTTGACACCACCGCCATGGTCAACATGTCAAAAATTTCTACGACCTTTGAGACTTATTGGTTTTGTATTAAGACAAATTTAACACTCAACAAACATTTAATCCCATACATTAATCCATTTGCATTTATGTTCGTTGAACGTAATTAAAATATTCATGTCATATTCCACCACACTCCTTATCTCTTAAGAGATTTTTCTTGTGTTATCAAACATGATGTCGGGTTTGATGCACTTTTGAATGGCCAAATCCACGATCGCAAACCCATCTTCATATTTTCTCACATGTTAGGCATTGAATGTTCCTAGGAACTAATATATTCACTAATTTTGTGATTAACTTCACATGCAATTATGGCTTTGGCTCTATATTTTGCAAACAACTAAATGCGGCCTTTGATTTTTCATTACATCGATAGGAATTTCCCACTTAGAATCACAATGTATAAGGCCAACTCAAGTGAATTATAAGACCCAATGAAATATGTCAATTTGAAAGTAAAGTTGGAGGACATGTCGGTCTAAGACCATAAATATGGGTCGGGGCTGGGTATAAAATCTTGACCAACTTGTATGGCCCTGACTTAGGACAAAAAACATGTAAATTGAAGTTTGGAACTAGTCAACTAATGTTTCTCTAATGATTTTGTGCATTATATTCTTAAGATGTGTCGACATGTCGGTCTAAGGATACACAATTTGAACAATGGACATCGAAAGTGCTAAGCGGAATGGATAAATTATATTTATCATAACAAGATGGCATAGTCAAATAAAGGGTTGTCAAAAGTGAAAATTACCAATTTTGAGTATCTATAACAACATTGATATCTTCCCCTTTAAAATGTGGAGCAGAAAGACTACCTATGAAGAATTTTGATGCTTCGATACTTTTCATAACCCTATGGACCACATTATGGCGTGATGGATCCATGTCCAATATATATATATATATATATATATATATATATATATATATATAGAAACAAGGTATAAAAGAGAATGAGTGCCCCATGATCTTTTTGTGTAGCGTAATTACGAGTAGAAGTGTGTATGATGTTGAACTAATTATGGAGAAGGATTCTCATGCCCGTAAAATACATGGTTTTAGTAATTGGAACCCGAGTATTGAAGTGGGGGAGTGAAATATTCATGTCGTATGTAAATTTATTAGAACTATGTCATGTGAACATGAGATTATGCCAAAAACCTATATCCATAAGTAAAACTATGAAATCGAAGATAAATATGAAGCAAAACCTATGATAGGGTCGGGAACCTCTCGTAGGTCCTAATCGTTCTATACGGTCATGAACCCATGTATTTTCTGCCAAATTTTGTTATCTGGAGATGTTTTGGAGGACTTGTTCCTTGTAAAACTTATTCATGAATCGTAATTATGCCCATAAGTGTATAATATATTCGATGAATGCCTCCTTTTTTGAGTCTTGTTTGATGAATAATTTAAATGCATGTCTTAACAAATAGATGTGTGCCCATGCATTATATGTATGAGAATCTATAGGAGAATGTGGAATGCTGAAGTGGTGGCCACCTTTGAGAACCTATACATATAAAAGGGGTTACACATGGTGGAAACCATGACACGCAAAGAGACAAGTACAAAGAGCAATAATAGATGATAAAAGCAACATGAAAAACAAAGAAGATGTAATAAAACAATTAGAGATGTATAACAATAGTCAAGTGAGCAAACATAAGTAATAACATACATAGAAGAGTCACATCAAAGGCATAAAACCACAAACATGGGACACCCATGGTGTCACAAGACCTTTAAGGCACTTGGGTCGCATACAAGAGAAACAATGTCAAGTAAGAAAGGCATAGATCCACAAACATGATACACCCATGGTTACATGAGATAAACAAGGAACTTAGGCCGCATATAATGAAGTGGAAAAACAATAACACAAACAACTAGCAAACATGTTGTAAAGAAACAATGTTAAGAACAATATAAGTAGTAAAAAAGGACATGAAGTAAGATATATCAGAATTACACAAGACACGTGTTAGTCATGTTAGTTCAAAATATAATATGTACATGATATATGTAGTCAAGTGCAATGAGGAAGTAGGAAGGCACTACAATGAAATAATAACACTTGTATATTGTGTATGGATGCCCCTAAGAGAAGTAATGTAAGGAACCAAAGTAGCTCATATTATCATGTAATGATATATGTTTCCTGCATCAAGCTCAATATACCTGTTGTTGCCCTCAAAATCCCCCCCTCATTTTTTAATTCAAATCCGAAATTTTTGAGCTTACGCCCTCTAGAAGTGTTTAAGTAAAGTTGGAAGTATGAAAAGATAGAGAAATTCATGCTTTGAAGTTGTTTAAACTCTCCAGTCTGCGTGGTTTGATAAATTTTCCGTTTCTTTGTCTGGATATATGAAAATTCTATTGTTGTCCTCATTTGAATGAAATTGTCAATCTTTCTATGGCTATGGATCGTCGAACCTTGTATTGTTTTCAATCCCTTGGTTCGAGAAAGAAATTTGAAAATTGAGCGCGAAATGGTGGAGTTTTCTTCCTCTCTGCATTTTTTCCACAGTTGTGAATGACGGATGTTTTCTTCCCCATCAAATTTTGGCCCCATTATCCATGGGTACGTGGAAATATCTGATTGAAGGTGGGCCGACAGAGAAATTTGTGTTTTTGAGCCTTTTTGTAAAAAGGGGTAAAAGTCATAAAGTGACCCGCAGCCAAAATTTCCGATCGAGGCTTAAAGGAAAAAGTCAAATGTTGAGCCTGCATCAAAAGAGTCAAAGTGGGGAAAGCGGGCCATCGGGGAGATTTGAGAATTTGAGCCTTTTTGTAAAAAGGGCAAAAAATCATAAAGTGACCCGCAACCCTGATCAAGCTTAAAGGAAAAAGTCAAAGCTTTAGCCCACTGTTAGAAAGTCAAAGCGGGTCGGCGAAGAAATTTGTGTTTTTGAGCCTCTTTGTAAAAAGGGTTGAAATTCATAAAGTGACCCGCAACCCCAATCAGGCTTAAAGGAAAAAGTCAAATGTTGAGCCCGCATCAAAAGATTCAAAGTGGGGAAAGTGGGCCTCGGGGAGATTTTAGAATTTGAGCCTTTTTGTAAAAAAGAGCAAAAATCATAAAGTGACCCACACCCGATCAAACAAAAGGGAGAAAGTCAAATACTAAGCCCGCATCGAAGGTCAAAGCGGGGAGGCGGGCATGGAGCAATTTGTGTTTTTGAGCCCGCCTTGAAAAATGGTAAAATTATAAAAGTGACCCTCAAGGCTTATATCAAAAGCGAAAGGGCGGACCAAAAATGTAAAAAATGCCAAATCTCTATAAAGTCACAAAATGCAAAAGGCATCCTCCACACCCGCTCCAGTAAATTTCTCCCACGTGGACAACTCTAGTTTAAAGTTTCAAAGGCAAGATGAACGGTTCAAATTCAAAGTTACGAAATGAGTGTAACGACTGCATTATGAAAAGTCTGGTTTTTCTGCCATTGGTGTTTCTTTTGCGAATCGAGAATTTAAATGAATGCGAATCATTGAAAAGATTGTAAACTGTTTCTAACAAAGAAGAAGTTGTAACCGTCTCTTGCAAGATATTTAATGGCTTCTTCACGCCATTGTAAGGGTTGGTAATTGATCTTGTAAACTCACGAGTGCATTGTACTTAGAGAAAACAAAGGAAATAACAATTTTCTTCTACTTTCCTCCATTCTCAAATTTCTTCCATTCCCACATTATGTACAACTTCTGTTTAAGCATCAATACAAGAAGATGAATTTTGTAGCCTCTTTGATGATGAGATTTTATAAACTTTGAGTTTGCAATCTTATCTCGTCTTGTTGCCATTTGTAGGGTTGTTTCTTCTCATAAATGCATGTGTTGAAATTTCTAACTAGTACATGCAAGAATATGATTTTCTACCTGCAACATTAGTTCTCCTACCTCTTTTCTCACTTCCTTTCCCACCTTTATAGAAAATTCCCCCCTTGCAGATAATTGTAAGAATTTTTCGCGAGGTCAGTGGAGTGCCCCTTTTGGATCCCCGACCAAAAGGCCACCACAAAAATCCACACTTTCTCACGCATGCATACATGGAAGTTGCACTGGTTAAGTAGAGGGACTTAGATTCCCAGAGCGTTGGCAAGGAATTCACAAATCTGTCCACTTGACAAATTTCCTCGCCAACAATACCTCATGAATTCATGTGTGTAAAGAGTATAAAAATATATGTTATCAATCAAACCATAATGACAAACAATACATCTAATGTAAAGTGCAAACAATTGAAGTTTTGTGTATAGGTAATTGTTTTGTATTTTTGCATATATATGATTTTTTTGTATTACTGAATATAACTATGTATAGGGAGAGGGGTAGAAAAAGCTTGTATGTCATCAAGTAGATCATCAATGTCGAGATCAAACCCAACAGCCCCGTGTCGACTTGATTATATAAAATTTGAAAGCATCGGCCATATGATGTCTGTGGTACAAAAATGGTGAAATGCCATAGTATATTCTTCATTTGTATAAGAGGGACCTTGTTAAGCCATAATTTATGTCCAATGTGTCATGTTGGGTTGATAATAAGAGAAACCTTAGTTACTAAATAGTTGCCACAAAGAGTGAGGAGAAAGAAGGTGATACTAGTATTATGTTGATTGAAATAACACCATGTAATCATTTTAATCAATACCAACCAAAAATAAAGGTACAAGTTGAGGATCAAGAGTGAACCAAACTTTAGTTGTGACAAACCGTAACCCAAAAATAATAAGGAGGATAATGTAGCATTGGAAATGCTTGGAAGGGCGAGGAGGGGCATAATATTAGATGGAGTAAGCCCCAAAGTATACAAGGTGCCATAGGTACATATGTTCTTAGCAATAGTTGGATTGAGCGAAACATGTTACCAATATTGGCCTTGAATGTAAATAGAGCTAGTGAAAACATCAAAGGTGGCCCACATGGCCGATGTTGTCGCGCTTTGAAATTGGGGTTATGTAAGAGGCAATTATTCCTTAGGAAGAAAAGTAATACAACCATTCATCAAGTTAGGTTATTAAGTATAGTAAACAAATATTGGAAATGATTTTTGTCATGTCGAGAAATACAATCATAATCACAAAAGGTATATCTCATTATCAAAAAGCTTTTAAGCAACGCAATATCGCTTAAAAGGTAGGGTAAAGAGACCACAATCAATTAAAATATATAATAGCTCCTATGGTGAATCAATATGGGCAAAAATGGTGATAGAACTAACAATTGGTTTGGGATTGAGTGTATTGACTGGATGTTGTAGTGGACCAGAGTTAATAACTATAGGATCAATAGTGTTAGAAATAGTAGCATTAAGCTTATAATGCCCGGGGCTAGTAGAATAAAAAAGAGAATGAAATATGGAGTCATATTCATCAATAGGATTGAAATCAATCTTACGCGTGTGATCATTGGTGAGTTCAATAGGACCATCATCATTATCAAAAGAACATTTATTAACACTATGTTGAATAAAGCCATCTAGAAGGTTAGGAATGGTGGCGAGAATTAAAGTAGGGGATGAAGAAGACACCAAAACAAGTATATCTATTGTTGGCTCGACCAATGGTGGCGTAGGCATCATGGGATCAAAGCTAGTGTTAGGTTCACCAACAACATAAGTTGACAATTTTCCATATGAATAGGTTGCAACATAGGAGTAATAATAGGTTGTTGCACATTGGACATATCAACTTGATAATATTTGAAAGGATCCATGCCAACAAGTACAATATGCTCATATTTATTGTGTATGAATTTGACACATTGATGGATAATAAATGGAACCACCTGCATAACACGGATCCAAGGTTGTCCTAAGAGTAGATTGTAATGAAGCACATTGTCTATGATATGAAAAGTGGCAAGTAGTTGTTTAGGACCGATGAGGAGATCAAAGGTAATAGTTCCCAAAGTGGATCATGTAATATTATCAAAGCCTCACACAAATGGTGATAGTGGCGTCAATTGTATTAAGAGAAATACCCATTTGAGTTAGCAGGGAGTGAGGAAACATATTTATTCTAGAGTAATTATTGATCAAAACTCACTTGATGAAGAACCCTTAACGTGGGCAATAATAATAAGAGGTGAGCATGATTTTGTAGAAGTTGTAGGAGGAATCTCAATTGCATTAAAAGTGACGATATTGTCCAACGCCTTAAATGTATCCATAATATAAGCAAAGGAAACTAGTTGGATATCATTAGCCAATGTGAAAGAAAACAAAACATATTCTAAGATATCCTCGTAAATAGGTGGAGGTAAGGGTGGGTTGCCCCCGATTGAGTGTTTATTTCATCATGTTGTAACTACATTAACTATGGGAGCTAGAGGAATATGATTGAAATGTGGTGGGTGATTGGTAGTGATGGGAATGTTCTCGGATTGTACATCTATATAAGTAGGATTCATATCGACCATGCAACAGTAAGATGAGCATAAGGGATTTCATTCATATATAGAGTATGAGCATGGACATGGTTAGAGGGTAGTAGCCCATATCGACATAAGGGAGTGAATCCATATGTTTGAAAGCAAAGATCATAAAATATTGGCGTGAAAGTCATGATATAAAATAAGATATATGTACATATACATACATACATATCTTTTGTCTTTTATATATAAGACTATATGTATATATATACTTTTATATAATATATTATATATAGTCTTTTATATATATAAAGACTATATATATATATATATATATATATATATATATATATATATATATATAATTTTTTTATATATATTGTGTTTTAACATATATAATCTTTTACGTATATTTTATATATATTGTCTATATATCTATATAAATATAGACTATATATAATATATAATTTTATGTTATATATATATGTGTGTGTGTGTGTGGGTGTGTGTGTGTGTGTGTGATAAAATATATATAAGACTATATATACACACTTTTATATAATATATGATAGAGTCTTTTATATATATAAAAGACTATATATTGTCTATATATATAAAAGATTATTTATAGTCTTCTATATATACATATATACAATTTTTATATAGATTGTCTTTTAACATATATATAGTCTTTTACGTATATTATATATTGTTTATATATATAAAAATATAAACTATATATAATATAAAAGACAATATATGTCTTTCACATATTGTCTTTCTTTTATATATAAAAAGACAATATATATCTTTTTATATATATAAAACACTAAAGATATAATAGTTTTATTATATATATATGACACACACGTCTTTTGACATATATATAAAACATATATATTTATGTTTTTGACACACACACATATATATCTTATGTCTTTTGACATATATATATTTATGTATTTTGACATATATATGTTTTATGTCTTTTGACATATATGTCTTTTTATATACATGTTAAAATACATACATACATACATACATACATACATATATAGTCTTTTGTCTTATAACAAAAGATTATATATATCTTTGTTGTAAGACAAAAGACTATATATATGTATATATATGTAAGACAATATCTACGCGAAGGGGGATGAGCACGAAAAGAAACCCTAGACCTACTAGGGTTTGAGCCAAAAATGTTCTATTTTAGGAGTTGGGTTTACCAAATGTTTACTCTTTTAAAGTTTTGATTATATTTTAATAATGTTATGGAATACACAACATGAAAAAAGAAATGTAATGTTTGAAACTATGATCTATTCTAGTTAATTAACTTTCAACATTAATTATATAATATCAAAATAACGTATTGGTACTTGTAATTAATGATTACAATATGCTACAAGCTTGAAAACACAAGAAGGAAGATGTACTTAGCTACACAAGATGATACAAAAGAGATATGGGTACACTTAGGAATTTGGAAGTATAGAGACTAATCAACCTTCGTCCTAGAAACTGTAATTGTGAGATCACTTGGTTTAGGACTGTACATGTTTGCCAGAACGTCTTTATGGTCTAGGACCCATTGTACATTCTTAGGCCGACTCGTTTTGGGGTTATGTAACTTATTGTGTCCTTTGGTGGCCTAGAAATGTGTTTTGTTGTCAAACCATAAGTGTCACACAATATTGAAACCATATGTAATTAATTGAATCACGCTCAAACCCTAACCATGGGTGGAAGACCCTACAAAAAGGTTAGTATTTGGGTTGAAGTGTAATCCGTACACCGCTTACATCGACACTACTCCAAAGAGGCCTCAAATCACATGTAATTCTCCACTTAACATGTAATATCTATATGAATGTAACTAGTTGACAACTTGAACCACTTTGAACATGCTTGAGAGGATTATTCTCTTACTAAGACTTTGAAGTAGGGATCTTGGTGTTCTTGGAAGTGAGATAAGCTAGACTCCTTAACTTGGTTGAATGTTCAAAAGCGTAGTAGTTGATTGCCGAATGGATGTGCATAAGCTTTAGGAAGATTTAGGGAGCCTTGAGTGCCTTTTGTATGTATTACAATGAGCTTGCCAGTGATTTCGTTATATGCTTCTTAGGTGAGTAAATGAGGTGATGTTAACTTGCTTACACAAAGCTTTAAAGGTAAATTATCATGATAAGGCTATCTAGAAAATGAACAAACCTAACAAATGATATTAAATTGAAAACAAAGTTGGAAGATGTGTTGGTCCAAGACCATACAAGTTGGTTAAGACCGAATATCACATCCCCGACCTTCTTTGTAGGTTTTGGACAGGAAAGGGTGGATGAAATATGAAAGTTACTGAAATAAAAACTAGAGTTTAAGTAATCTTGATCTTATGCATTTATAGTCATACTCGGTTGACACATTAGTGTGCGGAGTAAACAAATTAAAAAAGAGATAACAAAATGTATTGAGTGGGGATAGGATGAGGGTGTTTATCTTAGCAAATGAGTACATTCACAATTAGCAGCGTGAAAGGGTAAATTGCCAAATTTGAGTGTCTACACTTACAACAAAATTTGTACAAATTGCTAAACATGTTCTAATTGTCTTCTTAATCTTAAATACAATTAATCACTAATATAATCAAGTTAGATCTTTCTCTAGAGTCTTAAACTCTTTCGTACAATTCAATGTATTCTCTTGTCCCTATTTAACATAATTAAAATCGATTTACTATCATTCGCGGTGGCGTCTACTTTGAAGATGCCCTCATTGAAAGTGTCAAATTTCTAAGCTCCAATATTTATTGTCTTCACGATTTTTGATATTTTAAATGTTCAGGATTTTAGATATTTTTCTACAGTCCTAGATATTTACTATCCTAGATATTTGATTTTGATTTTATTCTTCATAAAGTAAATTCTATAGTTTACTATTTGAAAAATAATATTGGTCATATATCTTGTTCAAAGTTTTTGAGATTCAAAATTTTTCTTATTTTGATTTTATTCTTCATAAAGTAAATTCTATAGTTTACTTTTTGGAAAATAATATTGGTCATATATCTTGTTCAAAGTTTTGAGATTCGAAAGATTTAATAGATAAATGTCCGGTGTTTGATCAAATGATGAAACGTGACTTAGTTTGGCGACTATCATAATTGTGTCTTACAAAAATATGGACAATAGCAAAATAAAAGCTTTGCAACAACATATAGACATCCATGCAATATCAACCCGAAATACAACTCAAATAAACTAAATATTGCTACTATCTCGGGCGTAATTTGCAACTCATTTGCAATTGCTAGTATCTAAATCAAAATTGTAAACTTTTAATTTCGTTTACACTTTTAAGGGGAAAAAGTGAAGAGTGACGTAAATAACTCTATTTCTACTACAAAAAGAAACACTAATCGTACATTAAGACGAAAGTGCCCATACCATAATCAAATTTACGGCTTAAAGATATTTTTATAGGTGCAACTGTATTTGACCGCGGACTAATTAAAGAGTAAAAGGCGTTTGTGGTGGTGTGTACAAACAACACACAAAGGAAATCAAACAGATTGAAACCACACTCGTAGGCGCTTGAACACAGAAATAAATGGATAATTTCCATAGATATTCAATTGAACGGTCCTGGTAAGGCCTCTGCCCAGCCTCTGCGAATTTGGCTGAGAAAGTGTGATTTCCACACCTGTACATTAATTATTTTGTAAAAATAATAATGGCATCCACAATCATTTCCCTAGTTCGCCACTGGTACATCACAGAGCCTTCATTCATTCTTCCCATACAGCAAAACAAATTCCTCCTTGTAATAACAATTTCAGCGGCAAAACAAGAACTCTGTTAAAATCTGGCAGGGGAAAATTGAAGGTGAGGTTCAGCTTGCAGCAGCTGCCCGACCCCGGTCAGCTGGATTCTTACGTGGATAGCTTCCAAGGGGTCGTGAGTAGAGCGGAGGGGCTTCTTTATACCCTGGCTGATGCTGCCGTCTCTACCGCAGACACAGCTGGTTCTGCCACTGCTCAGAAGGCCGGCGGGGGTTGGTTCGGTTTTGTTGCTGATGGTTTAGAAGGCTTCTTGAAGGTAAACTTTACTGTGTTAATTTTCTTTCATCTTTTTTGGAAAAATTCAATTAAGTGAATGATTTAATTGTATTAAATTACATAGCTTTTTGGAGATTTTTTTCAAGAATTAAATGGACTGTTAAAAGCTTATATTTCTACATACATACACATTCATATGTATGGACACACACACACACAGAGACATATCCATACACACATATTCATATAGACACACACACACACACACGATGGGCCTGGGAGAGGAGGAACATGTCAAGTATCTGCCTGGGATCATGTCTTCCTAGGTTTATTTTGGATGTACAATGCAATTTCGGTAGTAATATTCCATTTCAGCTGGAAAATGCAGTCCGATGTTTGGGGTAGTATAAGTGATCAGGGAGTAGTAACTCATATTACAGGAGGCAACTTTGCACAGAGTTCCATTACAATTAACGGGTGGCTCCGTGACTTTCTATGGGCACAAGCCTCTCCATATACACTCGTATATTTATACATATATATTGATTACATACACATTCATATATATACATACACATATACTCGCATATATGTAGTTGTGTACATATGTATATATGTGTGAGTAAAATATGTTTGTGTATTTGCCGTGTACATATATGTTTATATAAATTTTGTTAGAAGAGCTTTGCTTTTAATGCACTCTTATGTGAAATCCACACTTAAAGTGTTTTTGCCTTCCTTCGGCTTAAACCTTCCTTCGGCGTAAAGCCAAGGTTGAAAGGGTATCTATTGCACCAAAGTCACTTGGGACTCGCAGCTGATCTCATTCCTTATTTCTGCGACTCTGGGAATCAGTGTCATGCTAGGATGCATCCCCCATTTCTTAGCCGTGCCGGTTGCCTGGTATGTTTCGGGGATGGGGATGGGGTCAGATGTTCCCCTCACGTGCTCATCAAAGGAAAAGATAAATGGGACGCCCTGGGACCTCCCCAATTCTTTCCAGGTTTGGGGACGCCATGACGTCTCCAAGACATTTGAGGGACGCCCCGGTGACCTCTCTACTTCCCCAACATCCGTGTTGCTCTCCCCGACATAAAGCAGTCCCCAAAAACTTTAAAACAATTAAAAAACATTAAAAATTATGACTTTGAAAGGGGAAAATGAAAACTAGTATGCTATGTGGTGATACTAGATGTAAATCCTTTTTCCATGCAAAGTTACCTTCCCAAAAAATGGACTTCTGTCATTTTATGTAGTTTCGAAAACAAGATCTTCTAATGAGAGATTGTTGCTATTTTACCTTTTAAAGCCTTTCTTATACATAGCAATAGCATCTATAAAGTCACATGCATATTTTAAACTATTTATTTAATTGCAAAATTTTGTTGTGCAGGGCCTTTTATTGTATGATAATGGAGGCATTACCAATATATTAGGATGGATTAGCGGCGTAATTTATATTTATAAAATTTTTAGTGTTTTTTGGTTTCCTTAGCTGGTTTTGTCTATAGCTGACTATTGATGTGGTTTGCATGGCCTCTGCTTTTCCAAAAGCTATTTTTTAAATTCAAGGATATAAGTGACATTATAAAAAGGTGTTGCATGCCCTTTGGTAACATTGTTGGCTATGGCTTTGAAATTTTAATTTTTCACATTTTTGTTCAGGGGCAAGCGGACATGATGTATATATTTAATACTTATATATTATTTAAATAGCTACTCCCCCACTATCGCCAAGATCAGGAATTTTTTTTGCCATCCCGACCCTACATCCTCACAGCTTCTCATTTGAGAGTCTTAGGTGACTCTGGAATCCTTTGTAGGCCCTTTGTGAGCTAGTCATCCGTCTATCTATATATCTTTTGACTTTTAGGTCCAGCCCAGGCAACATGTTTATTTGGCAAATGGAGCATCCCTAGTGATAATACCTTAACATAGCTTTAAAGTAAACCAAAGCTTGCCAATGACCTACACCATTGCATATTTAGCTTTTCAAGCATTATTTCTGACTATCTTTTTCAAGCCATTTCAATTACTGTTTGGGCAAATATAATGTGTAGTGGTCTTTTTGGATCATCAGTATTTTTAGGCTCCTATCTTTTCTAATTTTTCTTAAAAAAATAATTATTGAGAAATATAACACGAAATTAAAATGATACCAATTTTATTTCCCCAAAAATAACTACCCAAGTTTCTATATAAATGTATCTAATGTTATTAAAATTTTCAAAATTTACAAACATTAACTGTAAATTTTATTGCTGTTTTCTTACATATTAGCCTGCACATAATGTATGTATGAGTTATATTTGTTGATATGGAAAGATTTGTCATTGACATATAATTATATAATTTTTTTCTTTCTTAGGATAGTTTGTGCCAGAGTATTTTGATTGCATGCCTGCACATGTTTTCTCAAAATGACAAGTCTGTCTGTAAATGAAGTAACACTTCAGTTCATGAGATGAAGGTTAGTCTTGCCAATGGCAACACATTAGATATGTAACTATTTTTCTCGACCTGTAAGAAAAACCTCCACTACAGTGAAATAAAGCATAATACTATTATCTGCCCATGTGATTTCTTTTTGTTTTTTGAAGGGAGGAGTTTGTTACATATCAGTAGAAATATAACAGGCACTCCATCATGATAAATACAGCCACAGGAGGCGTTTCCAATTTGAATTTTAGTAAAAGTCTAAGCCACCAGAATCCACCTAATCCAGGCCATGCTCTTGCAAATAAAATTGACTTTGATTTTCTTCCTTTTATCTTTGAGGGTGCTTTCAGCACTGGTACTGGCATAATTCCTACCACTCTTGTTGGGTGGATGGAAAATGATCTTGTGATTTCTTATCAAATAAACCGAATTTTATATCACATTTCCTATTGGAGTTAGCTGTAAAGATTTTGAGTTGCACAAGTGAATTCAGTCTGTTTTTCTAGATGGATGTCCACTGAAGAAGTTGCATTCTGTTTATGCCAGGTTACTGCACTATATACGCCCAGAATTTGTGCTCTTTTAGTTCTGTATGAACCTAGTTAGAAACTAATCCAACCAAATTACGGCCTAATACAGTTAGGGGTATCTCAAGAGTTTTGCAATATGAAACTTTCTGTTCTTTGAATAGAAGTAAAAAGTTGGGTTTAAGTGAGATGCAGAAATATGTGGCAATACTTAGAATATGTCTTCTGTTGTGGGGAACTAATATCAATCAACGAGTGGAAGTTGTAATGCATAGATATACAAACGATTGCAAATTTTGTGCTAACAGATTTATTTGGCAGCCCTGAGGTTCATGGGGGATTCCATTGCATAAAGAGGTCCATGAATCTTGGATTTCATTTGATGTTTCCAATTTTATTGTAAGGTTAAGGCTAGCTACCAGAATCTTCCAAATTCTAGCCATGCTCTTGCTAATAAACTGACTTTGGTATTCTTCTTCTTTTCTTTGAGGGTGCTTTCTGCCCTGGAATTGGTAGAACTCTTACCACTCTTGTCAGGCGGACAGAGCATGATCTTGTGACTTCTTATCAAATGAACCAAATTTTAAATCACGCTTGCAGCCACATGCAAACTCAGTCTGTTTTCGTAGAGTGATGTCTATTGAATAAGTTGCATTCTATATCTACCAGCTTACTGTGTTATATATGACCAGAATTTGTGTTCTTTTAGTTCTATACGAACCTAGTTAGAAACCAATGCAACGAAACTACTGCCTCATACAGTTTGGGGCATCTCAAGAGTTTTGCAATATGAAACTTTTTGTTCTTTAAACAGAAGCAAAGAGTTGGGTTTAAGTGAGATGCTCTAGCAATACTTGAAAAATGTCGATTGTGGGGAACTAATATAAAGCAAGGAGTGGAAGTTATAATGCATAGATATACAAATGATTGCAAATTTTGTGCTTAGAGATTTTTATTGGTAGCCATGAGGTTCACGGGGATCCCATTGCATAAGAAGGTTCAAGAATCTTGCACTTCATATAAGAGTTCTGAAGTTTTCATATGCAGGAATTTGAAGTGCACAAACTACTAGAATGCCCTAAAATAGACAGAAGTGTTGTTTGTTTCAGCTGGGGAAGACAAGGAATCCAAGTTTAGATATCAATTCTTATATGATGGCATTTGTTTCATTTATGTGGAAATAGGTTTACTCTCAATCCCATATCTACACTGTTAATAATTTCATAAAATTTAACCAACAAGCTTAAGGTTCACACACTGTCATTGGGCAGCCAATATGTAGAACAAGATAAAATCTTATTTGCATTGCCTTTCCAAAAGCAGTTGTATCTGTAAAGACAAGCGACTTTTGTGTATATTTGGTGGCTTGGGTATTTATACTCCAATAGTAATATTACATCTGCAGACGATATCCATGTAAGTACACATGAGATTGTGAATACATCTTGATCATGAGAAGTTTCTCAGATGTTGGGCTTGTCCTAATTATGGTTATTTTTCCAAGATTTGCACTAAATCTCTTGCCATACAGCAGAAACCAGGTACAATCAGTGTTCTTCAGCACAAACAAAACTCGTGTATCCATTCACTATGCATATTACTGCCTTAGATGTTGTCACAGATAATACCGTCTGCACCCTAGATTCTGAAGATAAAGTCTCCAGTGACCAATATATGGACTTGACTAAAGTGGAGGATGATGCTAATCCATCTTAAACTTTGGAGAACAGCATAATCATGTAAACATAATTTGAGTCTATTAATAATGTGGATGGTGTTTAAGCTGCTAATATCAAGGCTCACATTTTCTGGAACCCAAGAATGATGTCATATTCTGCTCCCCTGGCCCATTTGACAAAATCTATGGAGACTGTAAAGTCTGGACCCTCTTCACCTAGAAAGTAATGACAGAAGAACTCAGGAAGAATTAGTTTTCAAAATCATTTCCTGTTATTGATGTAAATCTACTTCCATAGGAACTTATTATAACAATTAATCTTCTCCTTATCATGCCATATAAGCAATAAATAGTACAATCTAGTTGAAATGGCGGTGCAGAGCAGGTGGGCATCAGTGAAGTGGTGGCAGAGCAGGCAGACACTGTCGAAGCATGTGGACGTTGTTCAGAGATTTGGAAAATTAGTAGCCGACATGTGGCACTTGGTGGTTGGTCAAATATATTTTTCCTAATTGTTGTATAGCCAGTCAGTGGCCAATCAACAGCAATTGACAAAATGCAATTGGATTGTTGTCAACAAATCATAGGAGGCCACTTGGCTCAATTCGGGGATTTCGAATTATTCTTGTAGATTCTAAACATCTATACGCATGTGAGTTTTGAAGGGAAAACTTCTAGGAGGCATAGCTTTTGCAAACAAGCTTTGGATTTCATCCTCATTTGAAGCATTGGAAATCTAGCGAAGAGCTCTACACATTGGCAGAGGTTTTATCAGTTTTTTTGGGAAGGAATTTCATATTGTCAAGAAGATCAAGCATGGTATCCAATTCAAGTGTTACCATTCTTAGTGGCCAGAATTTTGCGGCATGGGAACAGGGCACGATGGAAAATTTGAAGAGCAAGGAATTGTGGAGGATTTCTCAAGGGAAAGAGGATGCCTCAACAAATGTTGAGAAGTTAGTGAAGTAAAACAACCTCCTTGATTAAGCATTTGGTCTTATTAGCTCCCATATCTCCAAGGAGCTAAGGTTTCATATCCAGTCTTTAGATAGCTTGGCATGCATAGAATAAGCTGAATAATCTCTCCAACCAAACCAATGAAGCTGGGGTGCTTCAATTGGACAATGAGCTCTCTCAACATCATCCATTGGTATTTGACAAGATTGAACACTATTGGCCTGGATCAAGTTAATTCAAGCCCAGCTATTGGAATGCTAAAAAGACTGTCTGAAAGACAGGTGATCGAAATTGTACTTCCAAATATAAGGGCTCCATATGACGTTTCATTCTAGCTACCTCACTTCTAAGACCCTTATGCTGAGGTACAAGGATATCAAGTCTGATAAGTTTTGTAACTATTCTTATGCATCCAAGGAATACCATAGATCCAAAACAAGTTTTGGATGGAGAATACTTGAGAGGTTGAGATACAATGGACAAGGGCATGGAAAGCATGGCCAAGGCATTGTTCAGCCTATTGAGCCTATGTCTAGCCTTAGCCTTATTGGAGTCTCTCATATTCTGGGGGGAAATTGTTCCTCTTCCTAGGGGATATTATTATTCTCACTTCTGATGCTTTCTTGTCTTGTGGACCCTTGTTTGGATCAGTGGGGTCGTGTCCTTGCTTGTTTGTGTAGCCATGGTTGAGATAGAGAGGCTTATGCTAGTTTGACGTGCCTCTCTAATGTTTGGGCTACACTATGTTATGATTTTGGCTATTCTTTGACACTCTTGATGATTTATGGATGGATGTGATACCATGATGATGCGTTGGGCCACATAAAGTTATGATTTCATTGAGATCTACATTGAGATGTTCTAACATCTATAGCTGATTTGAGAATGGCATGATACTTTGATTTATGGATATGGAGCTTTGATGATATATTATACATTGAATTATATTTATCTTTCCATAATTCTGATGATGATGGGCTACATTGGGTTTGAGGAGCCATCCATTGGTTATTTTGGAAAATATAATGTTGCTGATTTTGATATAGAGCCATCTTTTGTATGTGGATAGCCACATTTGCTATCCTTTGGCCTTTGCAGATAACGTATGGGATCCTATGGATGTTTCTTGGATGGCTTGAGCTCATTTTAGACACTATCTTGTGCTTGCTTGTGTAATGTCCCCAATTCCGAGCAGATGGCCTAGGAGGCTTTTCATCCGTCTTAGCCTTGGTCATGCCCAAGGGGCTAGTGACGTTGATGGTTATTGGGTATGGTTTGCACCTTCATTTCACTTATAGGTTATGTTTCGACATTGGACACATACTTTGAGGTGACTTAAGTGAAATAAGGTTGTGTGATGCTCCCCTATGGTACTTTATGTTTTAATTTTGCGTTGGGATAACTTAAGTGTACTTTTGGCTTAGTGGTGATAAAGTAACTTAAGTTATTTTATTATTATGTGGTTTTTTCCCCAAGGAGGTCGATTAGGGTTCTTTTGGGCCCTTTGTTGCAATGAAGAGTTATAAAAGGGAAGCGCTTGGGGAGAGTTGGGATTCATTCATACACTCACTCTTTTATGATATTGAAGCCATTGTTGGTTGCATGCTTTTTGCTTGTGGGGTAAGATCCTGCAGGAACCCTAGCTTCGGTGGTGAGAGATTCACTCCTAACTAGCGAACACTCTTACGTGGTGAAAGATCCATCCCTAGTTTGTTAAGTCGAAGCTTCATTCAAATTAGATTTTCAAATCGTAGAGTTTTGAGAGAATTTCTAGGGTTTGCTCGGTCTTGAGAGAGATCATTTGATCCATACTTCAGCCATCTATAAATCAGATTATTTCTAGCGTTTGAGGCAAGCTTGGCAAATTCCGAGGAGTTTCATTCAGTTTGGGTTTTATTTATTTTCAAATCTACTTAAGGTTTTGCAACAGTGTTTTCTAGGGTTTTTGGTTGGAGTTTTTTAGTTTTTCAGGTTGGATCTGATTCGTTATAATTTAAATATATTGCTGTTCGAATTTCAGAATTTATAAAGATCATTTCAGCTCCTTGTGAATTTTTGGAATTTTTAGGCAGTTTAATAGTTAAAATAAATAAATAAAATCATATTTGAGAGATAAAAATTATTTCTCTCTTGTTTATTGTTCTACATATTTTTCTAAGTTATTTGAAGCTTCTGGGTAGTGTTAGAAATTATTATTTTGGAAAATACAAAATTTTCTTTGTTTTTGCATATTGTTGTCCTAAAAATTAGAATTCCATTTGCTGTTATTTTTATATATTTTGTGAATTTCAAGTGATATCCCATAAGGGATATTTCAACTTGCTTGTGATGATACAATCGGAGAATGACGACGGGTTGATGTTCATGGATGGAGATGCCAAAGCATGCGTGGATACTCTATATAAGGAGATGCCAACATGCTTGGATACTTAATGGATGGAGATCTTGACATGCTCGGATATGATTCATAAGATTAATTACTTTTGTTCTACATTTGTTGTCACCTTTTCATGAAATGATTCTCTTGAGATGATCTTGATGAGGTTTTTGGGCAATACTGATTGGCCTACATGATTCTATGTTTTCATCAGCATTACTTGGCCAATGAGTATGGCTTGAGGGGGAGAATGATATGTTGCGATCAACATTCCTAGGGTTGCGAGATGGATGCACCGATACTGATTACAAATTCGATATTGCATTGGGGAGATATTGTGGGAGCTATCTTCTCTCGATGATGTGTGGGAGACATCATCTTTAGGATTTGTTATGGGAGCCAACTTCGAGCCTTTTATAAGGGAACTTTGTGGGAGTAGTCTTCTTTGAAGGGATATTGTAGGAGCTACCTTCTCTCGGTGATGTTGTGTGTCTTATCATCCTTATAGAAGTTTTGTAGGAGCCACTTGCATTCTTTTATTCGAGAGACTTTTGAGTGCAATCTTCTTCACATACTTTGTTATGGGAGCTACTTATGTTCTTTTATTTGGAGATTTTTTGGTGCGGTATCCTTCACATAAGTTTTTGTCGGGCCTTCTTCTAATTTTTGATGGAGATGATGTAGGAGCCTTCTTCCTTCAAGTTGTGTTGCCATATCCGCCATGCTTCTTTAGGCTTCAAGTCTGTACTAAGGGGGAATGCTAAGGCTTTTATGTAGTTTATTGCAACCCTACTTTGTTGGGCATTGATGATGATTGTATCTTAGCGGGCCTAATTAGCTATAGGATTAATCTACCCTGGATCTATAATTTTAGGGCATTCCTTATGGTGTATTACATTGAATGTAGGGATATCTTTGTATAATAGGAAGCCGACATGAAATAATCATCCAAGGATTAAGGCAATCATATGTCTATAAATAGATAGGGACATTGCACCATCTACAATTCATTATTTAGTTCTAAAATGATAATTGGTCCACTCCTTGTACTATCCATAGAGTGTGCGCTTTCTCGTTTTACTATAGCATGTTGTTGTCGATGCTTATAAAGTGAATCTACGGAATGCTAATGAAGTAGATTATATATTTCATCTTATTGCGATAGGCTTGGAAGGGATTGAATATATCTTGAGGATGGCATGGGAAGAATGTTGTAATATCGTAAACAACATGGAAAGGGGATTTAATATGATTTACACAAGAAAAAGTTATATCGGTATACTAATGTTGTCATGCAAATGTGTAACATGAGAAATTCAAACTTTCAAGCATGACAACTAAGCCGAATTTGAAAATTTTGCTCGAGTCTTCCCAAACCTCTCTCCGGTTAGTTTGTCTCCTATGTCATGTCCATATTGACCTTGTAGGTACTTCCAATATGATGAACAAGCAAGTGCAGGTGTTTGGAATGGTGTGACAAGATCAACTCTTTCATCGATAAAGTACTTCAAGACTAGTTCTCGACAAGTCTAGAAAGGTCTATCTTGGGCTTTTCGGGGTAGGTGTGCATCCTCAGGACGGATCGAAAGCTTGTTATCATCCGGAGGTGGTATTGGAGAGTTATGAAGGTGTTGAAAATGATTTAAGAAAGTTTTGGAGGCTTTGGAGCGGTTGGTGTGAAATCTAGTTTTTAGATGTAAGAAGTATAGAGCTAAATACGGGAATTGATCTTCACTAGATGATTAGGGAGCTCCGTAGGGAGTTATGAGGCAATCAAGTAGGTATCAAAAAGCTGGAGGAATCCTCTACATGATGAAATCATAAAATCTCTCACAAGACCTAATGACTTTTCAAGGCAACTTGATTTTCATAGACATACCTTCTTTGCAGAAGGAAAGGGCCATTTTTTGGAGGAGGCAAATTAAGGTTCAAACCCATACCATTGTTCTTGAAATGGTATTGGGAGTCAAAATCATATAAAACTTTGCAAGAAAAGACCACCTAGAGCTCCGGAAATGTGTTCTCAAGTTTCCATACTCATTTTCAAGATGTTTAAGTGGCTGGCTTTCTTGTCCCGCGTGTCCTGTGTGTCCCTCTTGTTCCTCTTGTCCTTGGGATGAGGGGACAAGAAAATGCGCCCAACCCCTCAGCTCTTCCCCATGGTTCCTCATGTGACCTTTCTTCAGGCAGACGGAGTGCTAACCTCATTTTCTCAGTTGCATGAAATGTCGACAAGTGACATCATCTTGTTGAGGCGCATTTTCTTGCACCTCTTATCCACAGGACAGAGGGGCCATAAGGGACACACAAATGCGCCCCTCCCTCAGCTTATTTTTTGAAGTTTTGCTCCACGGTGGACTTTCTTGTCCCTCTCGTCCCTCTTGTCCCACTCGTCCCGAGATAGAGGGGACGGAGGGGAAAAAATGGGATAAGAAAATGCGCCCCACTCTTGACCCCTCTCCAAGTTCACCATACTCGCCCTCAAACCCAAGTTTGTGCCCTAGCTGATGCTACTTCACCGTGATCAAAATTGACTGCCAGGGCAATGCAAAACATGAAATAACTTACCTGTGAAGCTTGTTTCTTCAACAATTCGACCCTTGCATCCATTGATGAAGACATGAAACCTACAAAATCATGAAAAACATTAGATATGCTGCCCATCACATTCTAGAGCCATCCATGATTTGCAAAAACTGAAGTTTTCTCGAGTTCTTCACTTGAAACCAGATTTCACTAAGTTTTCAGCTGAGTTTTTTTCTCTCACGCTCCCGTGATCATTGTAACTTCAAGCATCCATTAATGGCTGCCATCATGCAACCTTAGACTTGTAAAACCTAACCCTAAAAATTGCCTTTTCAATTTCCAAGAGTTTCGGCCGAGCGAAACACAATGAAAACTAAAGCATGAGATCGCAACGAGGAGCTGAATCGAAAAATGATGTTTCCCATGCAAACCAACACCACTTTTATCAGTTACTAAAAATAGCATATGCCACGTCCCTTCACGTGCTAAAAATAATAAGTCCCTCAAATTGCAAGCTTTGATCACTCAGCTCATCTGGAAACAGTGCAAAACAAAGCAGGGTAAAATTGACAATTTTTTGAAAATAACGCGACTCGAAAAAGCAACTTGCTAAAAATAGAAACTTGCTAAAAGGGTAAATCATCATCAATGGAGGTAAATTGAGTATGCCAGAGACTTGAGAAAATCAAATTTGAGCAAAACGACAAAATATCCCAAAATAGCAACTTGTGGTCACACTTGCCGAAAATAGTAAGTTTCGGTTTTAAGTGCAGAAAGTTGCAGTTGGCTCTGTTTTCACTCATCTTACTTTTTTTTTGCCATCCTCACATGGTTGTAAGGCTGCCTCGTAGCTCAAATAAGATAATTCACCCTTCATGAGGATCCTGAAGCATCGTTTAGGTCACAATTGTGCTCGGGAGCAAGGCGGAACATAGTAGGGCGCAACGGGTAAAAGTCAGGGATATTGTGTAGTCTGAAAGGACTTGGAAAGAGCCAAAAACTCCATTAAAATCCAAGCCAAGGAATCATCGGGTCTTGAAGCCATCATCATCTCTCAGGTGAGCTAGTTGAGCCAAGTGCGTTGGTTGAGTTTGGTGAGTGGTTGATCCAAGTGAGTTGGTTGAGTTCGGTGAGTTGGTTGAGCCACGTGAGATGGGTGAGCTGATTGAGCTAGCCAAGTCAAGTGAGCTAGTGAAGGGCTTATCCCTTTTCCATAAGGAGACACATGAAAATTGAGAACGAGAAACCATCTTGGCTTCTGGTTGACAACATTTGCATAACAGTGTTCTTAAACACTCAATCAAGCACTTGGTAGTGTGGTGCATGTCATCAAGGGGTTCAAGCATCATGGAGCTGGTTTGTGATCATCAATGTCAATTGTGAAATCCTAAGGAGTAAGAGAGTGATCCTCACTCTCACTATGGATCAAGGAGGAATCATCATGAGTGATGCTTGTGGTCATCTCGGGCTCACATCGGAGGTCTTGCAACAATGTTTCTAAACACTCATTCGGCAGTCCGAGGTGCTGTGCATCTTGTAGGAGGGAATTGAGATCACCATGCCTCAAATCAACAAGCTCTTCATCAACAATAAATCAGTCAATCCCTTTCCCTTCTCCTCTTCTTTCCCCCTTTCTAATTCTTTGTACGTAATTATGGTAATTTATCTCATTCACTTAAGTGACTTTCTAAAGTTGAATTGTAAAGTCCCTTTGATTCATAAAAGGGAACTTATTTTTCTCACTTCCTAGGAAGATGTAAAGTCACAAGTGGAATGAGAACTTGAAGAGTCATGTGGGGGTAGATGAAGAGACAATCTACGATGCTATAAATTGGAATGGCCTCTCCATTCCAAAAGATCTTGAAAGTTTTTCTTCTGTAGCAATTGTGGATTGTTGTATGGTTGAGTTTTTCTTCTGTTGCTTTGTGGATTTTCGGAAAGCCTTTGACTCAGTGCCACGGGAAGCTCTTTTTGTAGGCTTAGAGACATCGGTGTTTTTGAAACTCTTCTTGCCGCCATTATGCGCTTGTATGAGGAGGTTTTGGGTTGCCTTCACACTGCTGCCGGTTTTTGATTTCATCAGGAGCACCATCGGGGTTAAACAGGGTTGCCCCCTCTCGCCTACCTTGTTTGGTATTTATATTGATGAATTGGAGGAATTTCTTAGGGACCATATCCAAGAGGGGGATCGTTGCCTTCTTCATAGGTGCTGATCGACATTCTCCTTTTTGCGGATGTAGTCCTCCTTGCCTCTTCTGCGGAGGGACTTCAGAGACAACTGGATGCCTTAGCCCTCTTTTGTGACCACAAACAGTTGACAATTAACCTTGGTAAAACCAAGGTCATGATCTTCAATGGGTTGAAGACTTCTGACTTCCATTTCTTCTATAGAGGGGAAGAGATTGAGATCACCAACTCCTACACTTACCTGGGAGTTTTATTTATCGGGCCTTGTTTCAGTCTTCGGCCTGCTCTTCAGCCCAGCGTCAACAAGGGGTATGGCTCTTTGGCAATCTTGGAGAGACAATGCTTCCACCACCACTTCCAGGACATCTTGTCGAAGATGTCTCTCTCGGATTCTCTTGTGAGGCCCACAGTTCTCTATGGCTCTGAGGTTTGGGGGCCATCCTTGCTTGATTTTGATTGGGCTCTTTGTTGAGCGAGTCCAGATCCTCATGCTCAGACGCATCATCAGGTGCAAAGAGACAATTCCACACAATATCCTCTTGGCTGAGTTCGGGGCTCGCCCTTTTAGACTAGAGACTATATTTGGCCTTGTTTCGCTTTTGCATCGCATTTGGGGACTTTCAGATTCTTCTGCAGGTAGGGATAGGTATCTCTACCTCGCCTACTGTTCCTCTGAGGCTATTGCTCTTTCTGACCACAGTGGCCATTCCCGCTGCTGGTACGCCAAAGTCTCATGTCTTCTTGGCTCTTTCGGGATTCAGATGGACCGCCTCCCACCATACAGATACTCCTTGGACGCTCTTGCCCATCTCCTACCAAGTAAGCAGGATCTGCACAAAATTATCAGAGACGACATTTACAGGCAGTTCATCCAACACACTTGGATCAGCCCTCTGGGTGGATTACGTCCTAAGATGGCTTTCTATGTTGCACATTTCCTTGAGGTCAATGATGGGCTTATTAGCTGGCCTACGTATATCTCCCGACACTGGTTGCAGGCACTCTGCATATCCTAGGCTAGTTCAGAGTGGGCTCTCATAGACTTCGTGTGGAGGACCACTAGTTGGACCGCTCGAAGAGGATTTGCCAGCTTTGTTCTCTCCAGGAGGTCGAAATGGAGGAACACTTCATTTTCAGGTGCCCCATCTACTATGAGATCAGAGGGAGATTCCATTGCCTATTCCAGGAGCATCCGTCATTTGCGGCTTTCTTCAGGTATTGCAATCAGCGGTGTCTTGCTCTCTACCTACAGGAGGCTCTCGGGCTTGAATGAGACCCTTGATCTCCTCCCGGAGACAATTTCTTTACTCGATAGATCACATCTTTCTTTACGGTGCTCCCACGGAGAGGGGCACCAAGCGGCATCTTGACACCAATATGGATTCCCAGACCAGATCCGTCAAGACCCGGATACCACCTCCCAGTCCAGAGGCTTTCATGATCGCACTCGGTTAGGGGCCCTCCCCCATGGATCACGGTCAACCAGGAGGATACAAAGGGCTCGTCTTGCTCGTCCTTCTCCCAGACACCGACATTCCAGACTCTCCACAGTTTCAGCTACAGGACACAGGCATATCGCCAACTACTTCCAGTCGGCCTCGGATGCTAGGTGATAGTGTCGGAGATGGGGCTTTTCCGCCCCCCTCTTCTTCGGCTCCATCCATCTGCACTCTTGTGGCCATTGTGGCCCTTGCTTCTCCTTCTTCTTTCCTTTCTCTTCTCTCTCTTTTGTTGTTCGGATGACCCTTTCGGGTCTCCCTGCTAGTTCTTTTGGCATTGTATGCATGTGGTCCCATTGACCTACTTTTGTGGTCATTCGTTGGACATTAATATAATTATCTATCACCATTACACAAGAAATAAGAGCTACATTTCTTCCATTCCCTTTACTTATGTTTTCCTCTATTTTCTCTCTATTCTGTAACTTTGAAAGCATAATGATCTTGAATAACCAAGAAGGAACTTGGTGTCCTTGATTGATGAACCTAAAGAAGTGTCTATGGTTTGTTGGTCTTGCTAATGGCCTACATTGTTGCTTTCCTCCAATTGAATGTTGAACTACTCTAGTTATTGTGTGTGAACTCTGCTATTGCCTACTCACAACAATAACCCTCTCTTTCTAAATTCTCTCCTTTATCCCTCATCATTGCAAATTCCTCCCTTGTACCACTCTGTCAGCACTTTACCACTGAGTTCGGTGAAGTGTTCTTGTGTCATCCCCAGGACTATTGGCCACCCCCACAATATTTAGATAGAATTAGGATAGTCTACATTCAATAATGGGAGCTTCCTATACAACAAGGAGGGGCGTAGCCCCATGAGTGTTGGTGGAAACACATAATTTGCAACACGACAAATTATTTCACCAACTAAAAAATAAAAAATCGAAATATACCAATATTTTTCGTAAGGCTTTATGCATAAGTACAAGATTTTAAATAGAACTAATACTCACCTTCTCTTGTTCACGACCCTCATGTTTCCTCTGCATCTAGCTCTGCTTGCTTGCATCTTCTCCTCTTCACTTTGTTCTCCCTTCACGTGCCCTTTCCCTCCAAACCCTTAATGTCTCTCTTACTGCAAGCATGCCACTCCTTGTAATATATGGTTCCTCAACCATATATATTTTTGCTCATTAAAGGGTTTTAGAAATTCCCAATGACTTACAACTTTCCCTCTTCATCTTTGACCATATCAAATAGATTTTGAGGTCATTCTTTGGATGCTGTCAACTATTTGACAAAATCCTTTAGATGCCTATCAACTATTTCACAAAATGCCTTTGCCATTTTGGCCGTTTTAATAGTGTTGTGAACAATTTGTCTTTGTCATTCACGATTCAATACAACTCTGCTGATTGCGTCTGCTGCTAGGGTTAACGTTTTGCTTCCTTGAAATTCGCCTTTGGCTTCTACCTCTTCTTGGGTATTTTACCTAAAAATTGCAAGCCAAGTTTCATCGAGAAGGAGTTTTGAGCATAGTACACCCATCAATGTAGGAATTTAAGACCCTACACCTCTAGAAGGCCTTGTTGCCAAAAATAAATACATTGTTCTCTGTTGATACATCTTTGGCAATTTCAACCGAGGATAGAATTATCCATCTCCAATTCTCCATAGCTTGGATAGAGCACTGAGGATAAATTTGGGTGCCTCATATTACAATAGAAATCCCCAGAATTAAAGGAGTTGGAAGAGGCGCTTTTCTGTCTGCATTTCTATGGAATAAAATATAAGATGAGATTAAGGCCTTTAGTCCTTGTTTTAGATACAACTAGAGGAAAAAATGATATGGTTGCAAATTTACAAGAATGAATTGCCAAGAATGAACAACCTCCAAGACCATTATAATTAGGCACACATTTCCCAAACTTTATGCCATTGTGTCACACATGCAAATTGTTAGAGCATTTGGAAAGGAATAATATCGAGCTAGGGGGCGGTTGGCTTTAGGGAGTACTTAGACTATTGATCCCATCTTTACACTCAGCTATTATTGAGGAGGCTTGTCACAGGTCTTCCAAAGTCTTTTGCCATTTTGTTGATTTCAAGAAGGCCTTTGACTCGTTTTGAGACCTTGAATTTTTGAAAAGTTGAGTTATCGATATCTGGAATCTTTGATTCTTTGCTCCTTGGAGGCTTTATGAGAGTTATTGGGCAATTTGAACTCATCACATTTCTCTAACTTTGTGAAGAGTACCGTTGGGGTTAAGCAAGGATGTCCTCTCTCATTGATCGTATTCAACATTTACATTGATAAGTTAGAGGAGTTTCTTTGGCAACATACCCATATGGATGATGATTGTATTACTTTAGATATCTTTCTTTTGCCGACAATGTTGTCCTCCTCTCACACTATGGTGAGGAATTACAGTGAAAACTTGATTCCCTTGCTCGTTTATGAAATTCACTTTTTCAACTTCCGGTGTAACTAAGGTCATGCTTTTGATATCTCTAAATGCTCTCCTTGGATTCTAGTTTTTCTACAAAGGGAAGTTCTAGAGATCACATCGGCCTACACGTATTTAGGGGTTCGATTGTTTGGTCCATCCCTTAGCATGAAGTCTGCCTCTCACTTGCGCCTTTGCAAGTAGTATGCCACTTTTTCTGTCTTGGAACGTTAGTGTTTCGAGATCCACTTCCAGGACATCGCTTCCAAGTAACGCCTTTTGGATACAATAATCAAGCCTAGAATTTTACATGGTTCAGAGGTTTGGGGACCTAACTTGGGGGCCTAGGCGATGCCTGTATTGAGAGGGTTGAGACTCTCATGCTTCTGATGCATGATCCTTTGCAAGCAGACAATTCCTAATTGCATCGTCCAAGTTGAATTTTCTACCCAACCGCTATGCTTTGAGACTATTTTTAGGCTTACTTTCTGCATCCCCAAATTCAGATCCTTGGGGACTCAACTTTTGGTCGTGAGAGATATCCATACTTAGCACTTTGCTCTTTAGAGAGGATTGCTTCACTGGTCCCCACCAGTCACCTAGACATTGTTGGTACTTTGAGACTAGGTTGCTCCTCCTTTCTATTGGCATCTCTATTGATAGGCTACCCCCTTTCATGTATTCCTTGGGCCACGCCTTCCCTCCCTCTTCTCCCACCACCCAACTTCTTCCCATAAAGGACGCCATTACTAGGGCTGCCAAGAGGACATCTACAAACAATATATCCAAGCCACTTGGATCTCTCCCCCTAAGCCACTCAACCCCATGGTTGCTTTTCACATCAAGTGCTTCTTCAAGTGGTAGATGGTATTATTTGTTGCCCTCACTATCTCGAACGACACTAGTCCTGTGTCTTGAGATTCCTCTTGGCTAGATGAGAATGTTTTCTCACAAGTTATAGGTTGAAACGGATAATCACATTCTCTGTCAAGATTTGATTTGTCGTCTTTGCTCCCTCTAAGTGGTGGAGACCAATGAACACTTCATTTTTAGATGCCCCATTTACTATGAGATCCACGAGAAGATATTGTTTTCTCTTTAGGGACTCAAGAAACACTTTATCTACTTTCTTCATATATCCATACTAGTGGTGCTTGAGTCTTTATCTTCATGAGGCCATCACCCTCTTGTGCAAGTCCCTACGGTGAGGCCTGAGGCTCAAGAACCCCATGTTGATCACTTTCTTCTAGCCTATCTAGGTGATTGGAAACACTAAGTGCTCTTTGGACACCAATAGTTCACACATTAGAGTTGATAGATCAATTCAGAAGCTCCTCTCAGGGCGCACCATTACTACTCGATTACTCAGATCCCTAGTTTGCTCTCCTTGTTGGCATGGTTACTGCCCCTTTTCGATGACATGGATCTACTACTTTGTGGCCGCTCCCAAACTATAGGGGAAAACTCATATTACGAGTTTCTTTTCTACTACGGAGTTACATCAGGCCTTGGATGTTAGGAGACTCTAGAGGAAGTGCTCTAGGATCTCAGTATCAGCCTCCTCATCAGTATTATTAGCTAATTTTGACTAGAAATTAATAAGAATCGTGAAAATTTTAAATTTTTTCAAAGAGTGTTCTTTTATTGTGATTTATTACCTTAAGCTCACGATAAATCTTATTCTCTTAATTTATTACCCTTTTATTTAATAAAATTAATTTTATTAATTTTTGGGGTTTTTAATTAAATAAATATTAATATAATATTTATTAAAAATCAATCGACAAGTTTTTTTTATTGCGGGGAAAATAAAATTCGCTTCCAATTGTCGGGAATGCCAAATTGGCTTTCCGCACCGGATTTCCCTTTCCTGGCAAAATCTTCTTTTTCCCCACTTGTGGAATTTCTCTGCTTGATTGCCAACCCAACCGGATGGCAAAATGGCAAAAGATCTCCCAATTTCCCACATGGGGAAATAAATGGGAATTACTCCCGACTTTGCTTTGCCATTGCCACGGGTAAATGATTAAGTTTTTCCCATATTTCCCGGCAATTAATTCCCACTACCCGAAGAAAGGGAAATTGGTTATTTCAACGGAAAAAAGAAAGCGGTTTACGGGAAGCTTCTTTAATCCTCATAACCATTCCTCCATGAAACTCTTTGGAAAAGTCATGCGAAAGAGAAGTTGAGAGATCTTTATTTCTAATTTTTTTGTTATTTCCAAATTCTTCTTATTTCCCCGAACATTTGCAGAGAAATATTTTTCCAAAGATTCATTTTCATCACGATTTTGAAGGAGAATAGTTTTCAAACGCATTTCTCCATGCATTCAACTAGTCCCACGTTGAAAGAAGATAATTCCATTCGCATTGGTAAACCAGTTCATTTAAGGGAAGGAAAAAGCATGTTTCAATTGATTCAAGCAAATTGAAACGCCCATCAGGCCAGAACAACCTTCATGTAGGAGAGGAAGAGAAGTCAAATATTCAAAGCCAAAAACGATGCCTTGTAGAAATTTCAAAACATTTTTTACCAGAAGAAGGTTTTGCATGGCCAAGTTAGGAGTAACACCAAAAAAACCAATTTTCCAAACGCCATATCTTGAAAAAACATTCAAAGCAAAGAGAAATTGAAGCAAAAAGCATTCCACCACGCATTGGTTTTAAAGAAAGAAAAAGGTTTTATGCATTTATTTCCAAAAAAAATTTAAAGAAATAAGAGATTCCACACGCCAAAAAGCATAAAATCCACATGAGAAGAGATTTGCAATTGAAAAGCTTAAACGCATTGGTTTTGAGGAAAGAGATTCAAAATCCATTTCATTTCCAAAAAAAAAAGTTCACAGTGTGCCACGTTGAGAAGGAGAAAGAAGTATTCAAATATTTGAGAAATTGAACCCAAGCCAAGAAAAGAGCCCATCGATCCACATTAGAAGAAAAATTTCCATGCAAAAAAAATCTCACGTTTTTTCAGTAAAAAAAAGTTTTCAGCCACGCCATTTAAATAAAAAGAGAAAACACATTAAAAGGAGAAAGCAACAATGCATAAAGTTTAGAAGAAAACATCCACGCATTGCAAAAAGCAAATTCAACGCAAGCAGAAAAAAAAGTTAAAAGTAAACGCAGCAGGTTTTAAAAGAAAATCATTTCAGGAAGCATTCACAGAAAGCTCAAACAGTTCAGAGGTTTTGGTGAAGAAATTCCACGAGAGAATAAAAATAATTTTTCAAAAATCAATAAATAAAATTCATGCATTGCATTTAAAAAGTTTTCGGGAAAATAAATTCAAAGCATTTTTGAGGAAAATAATTATTCACACATTTAAAAAAATAAAGTTCAAGTATTCACACAAGAGCTCTCAGCAAATCGAAGGCTATTAATAATATCACGCATTCAAAGTATAACGAAAAAGATTTACAAGTTCAAAGTATTTATCAAAATCAAGATCAATAATTCATCATTGAAGCAACTTGAATCAGGCGAGGCGAAGAAATAGTGAATTAAAAATATTAAAATTGATCTTGCGCGAAGCATTACAATCGGGAGAATTTAATTAAAAATAAATATTATTATTGTTGCTCGATCTGGAATTCGAGCTTAGTCTCGATATTTTTGTTTGTATTGACATTTTAAAAAATTTTGTAATTTGGGATCAATTATTATTATTATTTTTTTAAAATAATAATAATAATAAAAATTAAATGAGCCATATTTTCTTGTGTTGACGGTGGTTCGGAGACTAAGACCCGACACCGTTTACATTGTTTTGCGTGCCTAGAGTCATTTTTCTGTAAAATTCATAATGGCCGAAAAATCCAATAAATCTATGCGGAAAATCGAGGAAGCCATTAGTGGAGAAATCAAATAAGTCCGCACTCAAGTATGAATTCCAAGGAATCATTCCTCCCACTTCCATCAAGTCTGCATACGACAATATCACCGATACTAATCTTGGCCACATCAACGTGCAACAATTTTGTGATCGGGTGAAAGCTGAAGGCAAAACCATATTCTCGGATAGGCTCTACCATAGTGGTCTACCCCAAGCAGCGACATTTCTGTCTCGGTGCAATGCCCGAAGCTGGTCATCGCTGCGCTGCAGAGCATTATGATCCCAGAGATGAGGAATTTATAAAGATAATCGCGAGCCTTTCCTCTTAATCACACCAGAGCACATTGAAGAATTGCTCAACATACCTGACTTCCCTGAGAATGTTGACATCACTCGAAAGTCAACACAAGATTTTGGGATGAAGAACCCCTCAGGTGGAGCAAGATGGTTAATAACAATTGGTTAGTGACCAAGAGGCCTCGAGTTGACCGACTTCCTAAGGAACTATACCGCGTTGAGTTCGTGGAGGAAATCGGTGACATGATCACTCTCTGAGTCGAGTCTTTGGTCTACCCTCTGCTAGGATTTTCCACCCATGGATGTATCGTTTATTATGTATCATCCTTGCCAAGAGAGAGTTTGTGGATTGGGCCACCATCATCAGTGATACTCTTCACAAACAATTGATCGAAGTGAAGATGACTGGATGTTTCTACATGACATCATACCTAACTTATGCAGTGGCTAGAAGGAAGCTATTTTTGGGGCTAGAAATGAAAGGAGTCATGGGTCCATCAAATAATGTCTTCCATCATTATCCAGATTAAGTTTCAAAAATAGCTCTCATCATTTTAGGAGAGTTAACGATGCATTCACCTTCCGCGTGATTCAAAACTTGAATAGGAATACAGAGGAAAGATTCTCTAAAGATGCCATGGATGTCATTTCCCAATGGGGAACATGGTTTATTCAATTTCCATCCTTTTCCTACATTCGCGTGAGCGGCTTTGCAGGTACTCCATGGAAGCTTCCTAAGTATGTCAGTGACAAGTGGGCATTGATGGAGCTTGCGACAAACTATTCCAAGTTCATTGTCTCTCAGTGACAAGCATCGTTCAGAATTCATTTCCCAATCCAAATTGGGGAATACCAATGTCCAAATCTCTTCAGTGCACAACTCATGGAGAAAGAGTTTGCCTCATCACTATTCATCCATATGTGAAGAGATTCCAGTTTGATATCAACGGATATATGCAGAAGATTCTTGGAGCAAAGTATCAACACAATCCTACCATGGAAGATTTCTGGGCTGCTTGTTCAGATGAACATGAAGTGAGAAGGCGAGAGTTTTCCCACCTAACCCTTGCTCAAATCAAGGCCTTTCGCATCAAAAACCCTCTAGATTCATTGGTGGATGATGATGAAGATGTTATTGATCCCTCATATGATGTCATTGCCTTTACTCCATTGCCCCAATTGATTGGACCAAAAGAGATGAATTTTCTCTTGATAACAAGAATCAACTGATCCTCGAAAGAAGCATATCTGGTATGAAAGAGAACTTGCAAAGTTACCATCAATCCAAGTTCATACCTCAGGATTACAAAAATTGCCAACTCGAGGAGGTCTCCAATCAACCAAAGCTTCTTCTCAATCAACCTCTGTGCCATCTACCCATACACATCAAGCAAGAAAAGGAGTGGTTGCCAAAATCCACTTCACCAAAGAAGGTGTCGCGAGGTGAAACATCTAAGGGTCCTAGCCCTAGTGAAGGAAGAGAGCGTGTATCGGGAATTTCCACTTCAAGTAGAGATTCTTCTACTCACATTGTTGATAGTTCAAGAAGCTCATAACAAACACTCCTCAGTCATGTCTTGCACAAGAGTCCACTCAAGTGCAAGTAGTCCAGATATCAACACTTCTTGAACCTACAGTTCACGAAGAGATTTCTCAAAGTCTCCCGATGTTCAAGAGGTTGATATCGAGGTTATTTCTCCAGAGATTGAGGTCGTGGAAAGGATTCTTGTAGAATCTAATGATGTTGAGAACAATGTGAATGTTGCTTCGGACTCCAGGCTTCTGTATGCGGAATTGGTGAAGGATACTCCTTTTTGGGTTGATTGTGAGATCAAGAAAAGGAAGAGGGTTGTCAAGGCAATTGACATTGACTTCGATGCCCTTTTCAAGCTTTTGAATGATGTCATTCCCAAGAAGCCTAAAGTGCTCTCTCGGATAATGGTGGATGATGATGAAATAGATTTGCGGATCTTGCCATCCCACAAGTTGACAAGGAACGTGATGCCATGACATCTGATTATGAAGTTTCCAGACTTGGACTTGGGAAGTCCACATTGGAAAGTGACATGGCGATGGCTTGAGATTCAATGGATATTGTGCTAAAGAGGCTTGAGAAATATAAATCTCAGAACTCTCAGCTCAAGGCCGAAAAGAATCAATTGGTGGATTATGTTCAACATCTGATAAATCCCATATCATCCACTTTCCCAATACCCGATGCAGTGGCTGCCCCTGATGAAGAAACTCTCAATTTGTCAAAAGAAATAAACACATTGGGCCATGTCACTAAATCTTGGCTTTGAGATTCTCATTTTTGGTGGAGAGATGATCAAAGCAGCCGTTAAGCTCCATGAAGATATTAGTGCATATCTTGATCCAATCCTTTCTTTTAAGGAAGCTTTTGTTTCTAACATATCAAATTTGGATGAGGTATTGCCTAGTCTACAGGAGATGACAAGTATGGAATCTTCAACTTTAGCCATTGAAGGAATTCTTGAATTCGAATGTCGAGGGACACACTTTCTTTGGTGTCTACATCTCAAATCAAGAAAGACACTTCTCGAGGATTCTATGATCCATTACGAGAGCGTATGCAATGAAGCCTTCACTTCACTTGCCTTGATTTAGGAGTTCATAGCTGAGATCCCTTGTGATCTTGTAAATGAGCAAAATCAGAGGCATTCATCAGAACATGTTGAGGAAAATTTTCACAATTGTTCAAAGACATGTATACTCGCCATCAATTTCTCTTCAACTTCAATGGAATGTTGCATCAAATTAAAGAACTTGTTTGAGAATGTTCAATCAAAGATGGTCAATCTGAATGATATGCCAGGTAGGATCTTGGAATTGCAGGTGTTTTGTGAGGTTGTGCTTTGACCGAGTGAACCTCTAGGAAGAAGAAAATATGTTCAAAACATTGGGAAGGTTCAGATCCTTTCAATTGGCGAAGGCGGATCCTAATTTCACTGATGGGACGAGGAGATAGCTTTTCTGGTATCTAACGAAGTGGGAGAGTCCATTTCTCATACGTTTGAGATAGGCGGACCCCACTTCAATGGATAAGGCACTAGTTTTTGTCATATGTTAAATGGTATTTTAAGTGGGTTATTGTTAAACTCACTTTTGAAAACTTTGGATAACTTAAGTGATTTCTATTTTTAGTTGTTTTTATAAGTTGGTTGAAAAAGTCAAAGTCATTTAAGATGCCCTATTTAATGTTCATGTAAACCCTAACTACTTTGTAACCAACTTTTGGGTTATAAAAGGAAGTTGGAGGCTCATTTGTAAGGGTGACTTTGAGAGAGGAGAAGAAAATACTTTTGTATGCAAGCTTTACTTCAAGGAAAGAAACTTTGTGTTCTTTTGAGAAGACATTTTGGAGTTAATGAAATATGAACTTTGTGTCCCATTCATTGTCTCTTGTAACATTTGGTGTTCTTATGTTCATTAGATGTTAGCGTTTGAATCTTGCATGCAAATATTGTCTTGGATCTTATTGTCAACTATATTAATACGTTGTTCTAGTTCACAATGAACAAGCTCTGATTATCTACTTGCTCATGTGTGTTCCCTTTTACTCATTCTTGTTTAGCTAACTCAAACTCCGTTTTATTTGTGTTAGTTATTCATCATTCTTCTTCGTGCAATATTAGGCTCTGCTTTTACCTAACTCTTGCATGTTCCTTCCATTCATTCATTTCCATTCCTTTCCTTCATTCCATTCCATCTCCCTCATTCACTTTTCTTTCCATTGATGTTCCAAAACACCCCCACATACAATTTTGAATGTACAAATGTAAATACAGTTTTGGTTTTCAATAAAGGCATTTTCATCGCTACTAATATTGAATTCATTACAACTCTCATTAGTGGTACACTGCCTTATTTTGTCTTATATACTTTTATTCTTTCATTTTGCTTCTAGGATTCTCTCTCACTAGAACTTTTTATTGTTAACTGTTTGTATCCTCAGTACCATTGACCTACTATTGGTCATCTGTGGACATTAATATAATTTCTCTCTTCCTTTCTTGATTCCAGCCCACGCAATTAGGGAGTTGTTTTTCCACAAATAATGGCTGATGCAAAATGAGTACATGATAATTTTGACTTGTGACAACACTATTATACTTGACATTTTCTTTCTTACATTGGGTAGGACACTACAGCATTTTATGCTTTTTTCATGACAATTTTTTAAATTTATTTTTGCACTTGGCCGGAAAATCCTTAGCAAACCCCTTGAGATATGGTGCATGACTTCTTGATAGTCTCATTGATTAGTTTTTGAGGATTGCTAAACACCAGTACACCATTTTTCTTTCTATATCTCTATGTCAGAAAAGCATTTATCTGCCTTTTCTTAGGCCCATACATCGATAGTTGGTATAAATCATTTTGTAACTAGCTTTTTTCAGATAAGGAGAGAAATTGGCGGCAAGATTCTTTACTAGATTTAACGTCAAATCTTTGGTGAATAACGAAGAACAGTATTTGGTTTCATGTTTATTTATGGTCTTTACTTATGTCCAGTTTTATTTTTCTTTCTTCAATATGCGATTGGCATTGGAGGCTAAGTTTTCGCATAATTTTATATTTTCTCCAAGTCGATTAAGGAAGTTGCTGAAGCTCTTTGTAAACTAATCTTTGTTTTCATTATTTGAAGGTCTTGAAGGATGGCCTTACAACAGTGCATATTCCCTATGCATATGGTTTTGCAATTATCATGCTCACGGTTCTTGTAAAAGGAGCTACTTTCCCTTTAACCCAGAAACAGGTACATGTCATTCCAATTTTGTGCTGGATATTATCTAAAATAGTCAAGTGGTGCTTTGATTCTTGATATCAGATAAATGTCTTCTCCATGGGAAATGATGATCCAAACTCAAAACTTGGCTGTTTCACCTCGACTTCTGGCATAAACTCTCAGCTAAAATATGTCTTTCCAGTAGGTTTTGAGAATGATATATAAGGTTAACACAAATTGGAGCATGCTTGTGATATTATAGTATATTCACCAGTTCAACTGAAACAATTCATGAACCCTGTGAGCTTGAAAACACCTCTGAGAAAGTTTTCTATATACATATACTTTCCCTCGTCTTATTGAAGCCTATTTAAAAGATTACAATTGCAGGTTTTAATTTGGAAAAATATTGGAAATGTATATCTTTCTTGATAAAGTTTCAGTTTCTAAATAACGCCTATATTAGTTTCATTAAATTTCGTAAACTTCTAGTATTATTGAATGTCTATGGATCCCATAAATTGATCAACTTGATTTCCTATTTCCAACAATGTATTGTATGATCAGTCAGCACTTGTTTTGCATCTCTGCAGAGATTCATTTTAAGTATTTTTGGAAAGATTAATGCAAAGCAGGGGCAATGATCATATCACTTCACAACATTGAGATAAAAACTATTGCTGTTGATTTATCTTAAACAAAGTATGGCAAAAGCTGGACCAAACTGTTGTTTAAAGTTTATAAAGCAATAACTACATTGAAATTAGTCATTCACATTGTTTCCATAGGTTCTTGAATACTGTCAAGGTGTTTTTTTGGTTCACTGTAACTGTCATTGTAATTCAGAAAAAATATGTTCTAGAAGGTGTTCTTTTCATGTGTTCTTGTAAAGTTTCAACTTTTGACTAATTGTATCATCCACAGTGCTGTATCTTTTATTAGTTTTGGATAAGTTAAGAGCCTGATTGTTTAGTTTGTCAAAGCAAGGAAACAAACATAATTGAGTTTCTTTATGTCAAATGTGTCTTTGCATATTATTCCTTTTAATAAATACATGAATGTTCAAGGTTTTTGAAATATCCCTTGTGGGATATGTAATTTGACAAATTAATAAAAACAACAAATGAAATTCTGATTTTTCTGGGTTTAGGACAGCGAACTGAAAAATAATGATAACTTGCAAACTACTTGTCCAAATCACACGAAATTTTACAGAGAGCTTGCTAATATGATAACAAAGACTAGAAAATTATTTTTGGATTTTTCTGAATAATAAATAACTGCCAGTAATTTTTAGAATGCCCTAAACTGCTGAAATATTTCAAAAATTCATAACTATCTGAATACAACTGATAAAAATCTGATTTTTGGAAAATAACATCTACAAAATATATGGAAATGATTCCAACCTCAAAACCTGAAAAAGGACACTGGAAACCCTAAGAAAACCTGCTGCAATCTCCTAGGGATGACGTCAACATAGGGAAGGGCTGGAAAATCCCTCAAATCTGCTCCAGAAGTTGCGCCAATCTCTCCTTAGGGCTGGAAAAATATTCTGATTGGTTGAGAGTGGAAAACCTAGTAAATAATTCCCTTTTGGAACTGAATCCACCTCTGAAAACCCCTGAAACTTTGTTTGAAAATTCTGTCTACAAACTGATTTGAATGATGCTCCACAAATAGCAAACTAGGGTGGATCTTTCATCATCGAAGAGAGCTCTACTAGTTAGGTGTGGATCTTTCACCACTGAAGCTAGGTTTCTCGTGGGATCTTATTCCACAAGTTGAAAATATGCAACCAACAATGACTCCAATTTAATAAAAGAATGAGTGTATGAATGACCCTTCTTCTCCCCAAGCACCACCTTTTATAACTTTCCAATGCAACAAAGGGCCCAAAAAACCCTAATCGACCCCTAGGGGAAAACCACATGAACATAAAGTAACTTAAGTTACTTTTTCCCTCCTAGCGCCAAAAGTGACTTAGGTGACCCCCAACGAAGGAATAGAATAATAAAGTGCCATGAGTCCCCCTCAATGACAAAATATAACAATTATTCCCACCAAGGCCCAATATTAATGTCAATGACAAAATATAACATAAAACAAGGTGGTAATTAGACATCCATACCCAATAGCCTCCAGCGTCGTTAGCCCCTTAGGTATGACCAAGGCTAAGACTGAAAAATGGCCGTTAGGCCCTCGGTGAAGGAATGGGGACATTACGGTTTGTTTTGAGAATTTTGTTAAACTTAATTTCAAGATAGTAGCAAATAAACGGTTGAATTATTATGTTTCTAGTCAACATGGGTACAAGATAGAAGTACTATTTAGATTTTTGGTTTAGATTTTTTTCTTATGTAGTAGATGGTCAAAAGTTTTGCCTAATGAAAATGATCAACTTATTGTATTGATAATATACGAGATAATACATTTTAATTTATGGTGGGGCAAGAAGGTTTGAAGCTAGGTGAATTAATATCTAGGGTAATTTTCTCTCATAATTTTGCATTTTTCGTGAAGTGCATATATACAATGATAGGCTTCAAAACTATTGCAGAGAAGACTTAGTGGAAGAGATGCTAGAAAAATTAAGTGGGATATTGACACATTGAGTGGAATTCAATTACCGGGTTTAATTGCCCTTGCATTTACACATACTTTTGGCTTCATTCCTACTATCCCGATAGTGTTAGGAAGGTTTTATTTTGATACTAAACATAATTTTGCCTCTTCTTCATGTGTGATGTTATTTTCATTGTGACTCCTTGCCGTCTTCTATTAGCTAACCCACATCCTGTGTGCCCATCTCCCCAAGGGTTAACCTTATGGATATAAGGCTAACCTTGTAGGGTTGGGGTTAAGATGGGTTCTTTGTCCTTATTGTCAATAGTTTCTTTAGTGAGATTTTGTGTGGTCCAAATTAACTTTATGACTTCAGTCATTCTTGTCACTCCATCGATGAATTTCTTCCTTTTTCTTTGATTTAACATAATATCTTTTCTCAATGTTGGAATGAGGCATTCTTCCATCATTTTGAAGATACATTTGGCTACTTTAGCTATATTGTGTCTTTTTTGGTAGGTTTGAACAATCTTCGGAGGGATTGCTGAAGCTACATTTTTATGCTTTGCATTTTGGTTAATCTCTTTCACATGGTGTGTCCCTGCTTGAATCCTAACCAGAGGGAATGCTGAGGAACACATCCATGAAATTGCATCGATTGATATAGACATGGTGAAGTTGGTTGGAGCTAATGAATAAGTGATTCCCAATCCCATTAGGTGTTCGAAGATCAAGGTCAATGACCCCTTTCAAGGATTGGCATGATAAATTTATCAATGAGCATACTCCACTTCCCACTGCAACATTTCCCTTTTGTAGTGACTGAGTAGGTGAATTGCATGCTATTTGTTGTGCACTTAGTCGTTCATTTGCCATATTACATGTGGGTAGAAGCATAGTAGCATTCCATTTAGATGGATGGCATTGACATGACATGGCCTAAGTGTGAATGGAATTTAATTACCAGGTTTAAAATGGGAAAAACTTGGGAAATTAAATAGCAATGTAATATTATGCTTGACAAGGGACTTGTTGGTAATGGTAATTCCCACTCATCTAGTCTTTTGGTCTCCACTAGAAAGTGGGGTATACAAATTCAATTTTGACGGTGCCTCTAAGGGCAAACCAGGTCCGGCTGGCTGCGGTGGAGTTTTCACGATCATCTATGTCAACCTATTCTCATTTTTCACTAGATATTGGACATGAATCAATAATGTGGCAGAAGCTAGAGCACTTCTCAAAGGCATCCAAATTACCCTTCTTAAAGGTTGGAGAAGATTGGTTATTGAAGGTGACTCTCAAATCATAATCAATGCCGCCAATGAGGGCAATGTAGAGGTATGGAAGATCAAGGTAGTGTTGGATGAAGACAGATCAATACACCTCAAATTTGACAGTATAGAGTTTGTGCATATCTGAAGAGATGGTAATTGGGTGGCAGATTGGGCAGCTAATGAAGGGGTTGGCCTTAGCAACTTCATTGATAGGCTGTGCAAATTTTGGAAGTCCCCTTCCCGTGCAATTACAAACATTGCTAGTATGGGTTGCTTCCCACCATGTGCTTGGATAATACCATTGGTTATCATTTAGACCATTAGACTTCATAGGTTGGCTTACTATCCATATCCACCAAAGCTTTTATTATTTTCCATCTGCCACCTATCAGTTACAATAATCACCTCTTTTCATTACCTCATGTGACATTTACTTGATCAAAATCGAGCTGGGCGCTATTCCCAATGCTGGGATTGCAGCCCCTCACATGTGCCCTGAAGCTTAATTGCTTTTTAATGCCATTGCTTTGCATGACATTGAACATTCTTGGTGGTGCGGGAGGATGGTGTGGAGGTGGTTCAGCCCATCCGGTGCTCAGTCCAGGTATTGTTCCCTCTTGATCCCTCTCTCTGTAATATTTTCCTTGTCTCCTCTCCTTGGCATATGAGTATGGCAGACTGGGTGCTATTCAAATTTGGAGTTTGATTTCAATTTTGGCCCTAATAAGTTGTGTTTTAACAGTAGACCTAAAATTGTCCTAACTCTGTCAGTAGATAATCAAATTCAGTTGCAGGCATCATGAAAGTGGTAAAACTTGAGGAGGCCTCACCATCCAAGCCTCGGGCTGGCAAGGGAAGAAACAAAGGGCTCCACAACAGACTAGTGAATTTATGGTAGACAAATTCTCTGACTACACCGACCAAGAAATTAGAAATTCATTCATGCGGATTTGGGTTAGAAGACTGTAGGCAGCAACTACTAGAATTGATGAGGTAGAAGGAACATTTATTGTTAAACCGACGAAGGACCTCATGCCGGACACAAAGCAGTCCCTTGGCTGGAAGTATGTATTTGATGTTGCCCAATCTTTGAGTTGTGCTGATATTCTTTCCAATTCTGCTCAGATCTACACCTTGCATGAAGACCACTGGGATCTTGAGACCTTGCTTCACACCACTGGTATTGAAGACCACGGACATCTGCACCTAATCCTTAATGGTCTTAGAAAGGTCAGTAAGGGACAGGAATTTCGTAGTAGGGTTGGGCTCGACTTTGCTTGGAGATTATGTTTTCAATCCTACTCCATGTTACTCGGATGAAGAGGATAATGAAATTATGGGGATGTAGAGGCAGCGAAGGATGGTGTAGGTGTTTCCACGGCTGTGGGTGAAAATGTGCTGCTAGAACATATTATTGTGATAGACTAGGTTTCTCCATTTATTGGGAATGGACATATATATGGATATAATCTTTTGGACTTCGGGGGGGCTGTGTAATTTGCCCTCCGTGAAGATACTCATATTGTAATGTCCCCTTCTCGGGACATTTTTAAAATGGAAGAACTGAAGACCCTCTACCCATTTTCTCTCTTCATGGGTTCGAGGAGGGAGCTTGAAGATGGTCCTAAGGTGTCTGTTGTCTACATTGTACCCCTTGGCATGCCTAACACTACAAGTGGGAGTCTCTAGTTAGTTAAAAATGTGCACATAGGTTAGTTACTCTTTATTATTTAATTAGAAAATAATAAAGTGCACATAGTCTTAACATATTAAATGTTTTAATGTAATGGGAGGGAAACTAATGTAAAAGGGGCCACTTGGCTATCCAACTTGTAATTGCAAATTTAAAAAGTGTATTTTCCCTCCAAGTGGGTCGATCCCTTTGGGAAGTCTATTTAAGGGATGTGAGGGGTCATTTCACCTCATGTTGATTTGATCATTTATGTCTCTCCATGCTTGGAGAAATGAGATGTATGCCCTAGCTCTTCATTGTGCTCTCTCTCATTTGATTTGGAATTGAAGTAAATATGATTTTGATAAGGATCCATTAGTGTGTGTGTTGCATCTATTGTGTGGCGAATTGCTTGAGAAAATATTCCTTGCCCTAGCGCATTTATTTATGGTGCAAATTTGGTTATTGTTGCATGATTTGGGAGCATATTTGTTTGTTTTCAGATCTCTGTGTTTTGCAATTAATTTCATAATTTTTGGAGATGATTTGATGCCCTAAATGTGTTGGGCGACCTACTTTTTAGGAAAAATTAGGGTTTCGTGTTTGCTATGCGAAAACTAATTTTGGAATATTATTCTTCATATTTTTGTGGCCCAAGATCCAAAGTTTCAGCTCATTTGGACTTCTCTAGCAAAAGATATGAATTTTTGAAGTTATGTTGCAAGAAAAGGTTTTTAAAAATAATTTCTAGAATTATTTGGCATGTTTTTGGTGATCATAAAACAAGATCTGCAAATCTGATTTGTTTATCTTTTATTTCTGAGCAAGGGAGGTACTTTGTGGTGTGTTTGGAGGCCGGGAAAAGTGTTGGAAATATTTTATTAATTTCTTCTAACCCTAGCACCCAGATCTGGAATTTTAAGTGCTATTTTGAAGGGGTTTTAGTGCTCAGAAAAATCTGATCTCTAGTTCATTGGAAAGGGAAAAATCCCAAGTTTATTGTGCACTTTGTTTCATGCAAAAAGATTGAGTATCAAGAGAGTTATGAATTTTAGAAGTTTTCAGTTGTCTGCAAGCTATTTTAAATTAATAGTGCTGCTATAAAAATCAGATCTGGAAAAGGTGTGAATTCCAATTGATTCTCCCATCTCACCCATCACCTTGGCTACTTCCAACCCCATTTTGGGTTGTAATTAGCCGACATTGGGTTATTTGAGGTTGAATCAAAAGGATCTAATCCTTCTTGATTTGATTGGTGTGGAAGTTTGTTAAAATTCCCATTTGTCCAAAAAGGGGACATCACACTATTATGACCGAATGTGGGTGTTTGGATATTCTCTAGTGTCCCCAGATTTCAACTTGAAATGCAGGGACTACCCGTTCAAATTTTTTTTGTTCTTTTTAAAATAATGGGTCTCTTTGTGTTTTTATTGCCAGAAGATGTCTCTATTACGTTAAGATATTCCCAGAGTGAATCATATGAGCCAATTTACAAATACCCGGATGTTTGAAACTCATTTTATTCCTCCGCCAAGTTTTGTCTGCGGGAAATATTTATTTAATTATTTATTAAATAAATAAAGCCCCATTTGAAGTAAATTGTGCTCGGTTGAATCCTGTTGAAGTTTTGCATGCCAGTATTCACACATCTCAATAGGATTTTCACCAGGAATCAATTCAGAGCATTGTCTGCTACTTCTGGCAACGTTTTTCGTTTTTATTTATTTCTTTTGTATTTGTTTTCGGTTTTCTCCATGATGCATCTATTAAATTCCTCTTGACTGGTCTTTGTTACGTATGGCCTATTTAATTGCCTGGAACATCTGGAAGTCATCCGCATCCTCAGCAATGGAAGGAATAAATCTCGGAGTGCAAACTTGTGACCAAAAAAGATGAATTTAAGCAAAAAAGCCTCTCCTAGGCAAGTCACACTTTTTGAATGAATAGATCTAAGTTGCAGTAGTAGGAAGGTGGGAATTTCTTGGTTGCATAGCAGGTTACTTTTTCCCATCAAGTCAAAATCACTTAAGTTGCAATGGGAATTTCCGAGGAGGTTAGAAAGGAATTTTTTACCTGCAACGCAGGGTGAAAATTCCCATTATAAAGAAAAATCACTTAAAGCACCGATGAAAATTTCTTGCTGTAGAAAGGCTAACTTTTCCCATCAAAGAGTTTTTATTGACCCATACAAGTTGCACTTTTTCAAAGGATGTTGTTTTCCATACAAGTCGCACTTTTTGGGAGATGACTTAAGTCACTTAAGTATAAGAGGGGATTTTGGAGCTGCGGTGCGAGTGGAAATTTCCATCAAGTTGACTTTTTATTTTTAGCATCTACCCTTGCCAAAAAGTGCGACCCATTTTGGCATTAAATAATGCTTTTTATAATATTTATTAATGGCTTCTCTACCTAATTTTGGCGCCATGAATGGACGGAAAGTCAATGCAAAAGGGTGAGCTAAAGATAAGTCATGGATGCATGCTAAAAATAAATTTATTAAAAAGCAACCAACAGCATGCATAATTGGGCGCCCAAATTGGATGAATAGACATGGCTATTAATTAATTAAATTGTCAGAAATAGGAAGAGACAATTATTAAAAATAGCATGTTGGAGGTTATATAAGCATGGGATGCCATAAAGGAGAAGCACTTATTTCTTTTTGATGAAGATTGTAGCCCAAACAGGTTTTGGTGCCAAAAGAAAATGTTTTGGCACCAAAAGAACAGATTTTGCGCCCGAAAAGAACAAGGATGTTGCATTAATAAATATTTTCCACTGTCGGGAAGCTTCCAGTTTTGGCGCCTAGGGTTGGAATAGCCTAATTTTTGTCATTCTGAGTGTCTGCATGTTGGTATATGTGCCCAGGTGAATTAAATAATATTTTTGCTTGCTTTGCATGCAAACAAAACCTCAAATTTTAGGGCAACAGGCTTTATATGAGGATTTTGGTGATAAAAATCAAGTATTCATGCTATGGACTCCATCTTTGTTTGAATAAATTGCAGGTATTCGTCACAGGTCCTCAAATCAATGTTAGGTACATTGAATATATCTTCTGAATCTAAAGAAGTTGTCAGATCTGCACAAATTGATCCAATTACGAGGGATTCTAACAGAATTAAAAGAAAAATAGCTCAGACAAAGATTGTTCCAGCCATGATGAAGCATGATGAAAGAGAAGGATCGATAGAGTCATGCATAACATCTAAATTTACTGATATTAATGATACAGACATAGGCCTTGAACCTATCTCCGAAATAGTTGACAGATCCGAGCCGGAAGGACATCTCTCATACGGGCAATTAGAAGTAGCGAAATTATTCAAGCTTCAGCGTTTCTAGTCACAACTCAGTTGCCTGATTTTGTTATGGAGTGTGTAAGGTCATATCATCCTCTTTATAGAACAATTGAATATATCTTGAATCAAGTTGTCATACCATTTGCACAAATTGATCCAATTACTAAGGGATTTTAACGAAATTAAAAGAAAAAGAGCTCAGACAAAGATTGTTCTAGCCATGATGAAGCGTGATGAAAGAGAAGGATCGACAAAGTCATGCATAGCTTCTAAATTTAGTGATATCAATGATACAGACATAGGCCTTGAACCTATCTCCGAAATAGTTGACAGATCCAGAGCCGGAAGGACATCTCTCATGCGGGCAATTAGAAGCAGCGAAATTATTCAAGCTTTAGCGTTTTTAGTCACAACTCAGTTGCCTGATTTTGTTATGGAGTGTGCAAGGTCATATCATCCTCGTTCCAGAACAATTCGAGATGCTGCGGGAAAGACAATAATCAAGTTGGATACACAATTTATTAATTATTGTTTGAAGATTACGACACGACTAGTGGTGATTGCAATTAGCATGCTTTGGGCCGACAATAGATGGGAAAAGCACAAAGCAGATTGCGTGGGCATAATGAATAGCAGATACATGAAGAAGCCTAGAGCTCCATCAAAGTCTCGAGGACTATTACAACGATCCAATTTGGTGCAGGAAGTTGATGATATTACTAAATTGCTTTGCAGGATAAACGGAGAAGCCAATACTCATAACTTCCGCTCATGGATGTATGCTTTCATAAGAACCATTGAGATCAATAGAGCTGATTCGATTATCAATTGGGCGGAGATCATCAGTGACAACATCCGTGAGCAGCTCCGAAGTGTGAGACAAACATTCGGCTTTTTCAAAATGACTTCACACTGGTGTATGCAATGACCTCATAGGGTATATTTTCTAAATTGGATAGACGAGGAGTTTTGTCAAAAGATCCTATTTTTGAATGCTTCCCACAATTGACAGTTCCTGAGTACAACAAAGATTACAGGGGTGGTCAACAATGGGTTCTTGGATTTGCAAATTGAATAAAGCTCCAAAATAACAAACTAAGTAGGATCTTTCACCTTTGAAGGGTGCTCTGCTAGCTAGGTGTGGATCTTTCACCACCGAAGCTAGGGTTCATGTGGGATCTTACTCCACAAGAAAAGAAAGTGCAAACAACAATTGCTCCAATATCAAAATAGGTGAGTGTATGAATGAATGCCTATTCTCCCCCAAACACTTCCTTTTATAACTTCTCATTGCAACAAAAGGCCCAAAAGAACCCTAATCGACCTCCTTGGGGAAAAACCACATAATAATAAAATAACTTAAGTTACTTTATCGTCACTAAGTGAAAAGTCCACTTAAGTGACCCCAATGAAGAATTAGAACATAAAGTACCATATATTCACCCATCACTTAAGTCATCGACTAAATATAACATAAAGTACCTTAGGGGAGCATCTCACAACCTTATTTCACTTAAGTCACCTCAAAGTACGTGTCCAACTCCAAAACATAACATATAAGTGAAATGAAGGTACAAACCACACCCAATAACCATCAACGTCACTAGCCCCTTGGGCATAACCAAGGCTAAGACGGATGAAAAGCCTCCTAGGCCATCGCTCGGAAATGGGGACATTACAATCCTCCCTTCTGAAAAATGCTTGACCCCAAGCATTATCCTGTCATGTTGCAAAAGTTGAATCCCACAAAGCAAGTTTCTCCACCTCACCCTGCAGTCACTCAATGATCGGTGGGATCCGAAGTAACCAAGACACCTCATGTAATCATCATGCTCTCCATGCTTTGTGTAGAGAACAATGTTACCCACAGTAGTATGATACCCACACCAACTCTCCACTGGTACCCTGCACCGAAATACAATGTTGTCGGTCCTTGCCAATGTGAAGCTATCCTCATGTGATCACTCATTGCCTCTCTAGTCAACCCATGGGTATGAAATTCCCTTCGAATCCTATGGCATCGTGCTGGATCAACTTTGTGAAACAACCCGTATAAACATAAAGCGTGCCAACTCTCCCACATGACCCACACTCGTGTGAGCAAGGCTCCTCATAATGTGTCTCAATGTGTCCCAGTGGGGAAAAATCCCAAGACTCCAGTAAATGGTCAACCGGCAATATCAACTCTACATAGTTCACCTCCTGTGATGAATGTGAACCTACTGAATAACCAGGTAATTGAGTCAACTCCATCCCTCCATTGACTAACACATGGGTGAAGTGCTCACCGTGCATAGAAGCAATAAAATACATAGGAGTGCTATCCCATGTCAACTTAGGCAATGATGAACCTGTATACTCCAATTTGTCATGACGACAAACCGCACATCCCTGTATAAAGTTGAGGATATCCTCCCTCAACCCATGCCATCTGAACCTCTCCGATATGAACCTGTAGGTCTCATCAAAGCTCAAGTGTCCAATCATGGAAGAACAATGCACATATCGCAATATCTCCATCCTCAACCATGAATCTGACACAAGGTACAATCTGCCCTGATAGAAGATCATCTCGTCCTCCAATCTGTAGCTGTCATCCTGTGTGTGACCATCCAAAATCTCACAAGTGTGTCGGTTCTTGGAGTACTCAACAAGCAAATGAGATCTCCAATCTCACAAACCTCAGATAACCAACATAATGATAAACTCGGATGATTTGAACCTGTAACCCCAATCTCTGTAACTGTCTCATGTGCAACACTACTGGTCACACCCATATCCATCGAACTCCACATTGGCCATGATAGTAAAACACCTCGTTGTGCCGGAAAGTCCTCTTCATCCCCTTGGCTGTAACCACTCTAGGTGCTCCTGTAGATAAGCCTCTCAAGATTACATTCCTGCCCTCGGACTTAAACTTCAGTTCCATTGTTTGAAAGTTAGTCCGAAACTCATCAAGAGAGTGAAGCCACTTTGCACTCCCAACACTATTTTGGTCACTCCCATACCAACAATGTGGAAATCATTGGTAACTGTGTAGTTACCCATAGTGATGCTCAACTATGGAACTCTTCATGTGTGTCTCATATACTCTCCATTGGCTACAACAATGTTGAAGCCCTCAAAGTCTTTTGTCTGTAGACCTTGCCTCTCAACCAAGGATGCATCAATGAAGTTGTGGGTAGCCCCACTATCAATGAATACCACCGAATGCCATGTACATCAAAGTACTAGACAATGTAGCTATAATCTCCCTAGGAAAAGTCTCATCCTCCTGCTCCACAATAACACTGTCCAACGCAACTCCATCTCCAACATCCATCTCGTGTGTCTCTTACTCCTCATCTCTGTTATCCTCACTCTCCTCAAAGACCTCAATGAATTGGGCCTTTCCTTTCCCTGTGCAATCATGCCCTGGAGCCCAAGGTGTACGTATCCATGATTGCGCTGGACACTTCTTAGAACCATCGAAGTGTGGAATGGAAATCTGTCCCAATCTCCTCTGTAACTCAGGCACCTGCGTCTGATGGTCTCTCTTGGGCCTGCTACCAATCTTCATCCTGCAATACTCTGGGAAGGAATGTTCTCCCGAAAACCCTCACTCAAAGACTGGTACTTCTCCCAACAAGATTCCTCATCAAATACTTCTGCTGGCTGCCCCACCTGTGAAGCTTCCGGATCCTTCAAGAAAGAGGGCTCTTGAAGTCCCAAAGGCTTGGTAAAAGAGCGGGAGATCGCTGCCCTGAATTTCCACTTTCACCTCTTTGAGCTTGCTGCCCCATATTACTATTTTCTCCTCTATCCGCCTGAGTCTCAAATCTGCCCTATGATAATTTTTTTGTGAGTTGGCTCAAATAGAGATTTGTTGTCTCCTATGCTTCTTAACCATATTGGTGAATAATTTCTTCATTAAATCCACATTGAGATCTTCATTGTCACCCATTTTTAACCGAATAGGTTGGAGGAACAACAACTCTGATACCACTGAAATATCCCTTGTCGGATATCACTTGAAATTCACAAAATATATAAAATAACAAACTGAAATTCTGATTTTTCTGATTTTTAGGACAACAATATGAAGAAACAAAGAAATTTTGAATTTTGCTAACTAATCACTTGAAATTTTTGAATTGAAGCTTGAAATAACTTAGAAAAATATGTTGAACAACAAACAAGAGAGTAATAATTTTTATCTCTCAGATATGATTTTATTTATTTATTTTAGGGTAGAAAAATGAGAGAAAATACAAGTTGACCATAATTTCCAAAATAACAATGGAAATGAATTCTAGGGCATCTTCATGATGATAACAATCTCCAACTCCGAAATCTCTAGAATCGGACCACAGAAACCCCTCCAAAACTGCTCCTCAAATCTGAAACTGAGTAGATAAAACCCTAGAAAATAGCTGTTCCAAATTTGAACTAAAACCCTTGATGAAAAATGGCTGTCCTCTTACTCTGAATTTGAGTTTCTGATTACTCTCCAGATTTGATCCAAAAATTTGAATAAAGCTCCAAAATAGCAAACTAGGGAGGATCTTTCACCACCGAAGAGTGCTCTGCTAGCTAGGTGTGGATCTTTCACCACCGAAGCTAGGGTTCTTGTGGGATCTTACTCCACAAGCAAAGAAAGTGCAAACAACAATTGCTCCAATATCAAAATAGGTGAGTGTATGAATGAATGCCTATTCTCCCCCAAGTGCTTCCTTTTATAACTTCTCATTGCAACAAAAGGCCCAAAAGAACCTAATCGACCCCCTTGGGAGAAAAACCACATAATAATAAAATAACTTAAGTTACTTTATCACCACTAAGCCAAAAGTCCACTTAAGTAACCCCAACGAAGAATTAGAACATAAAGTACCATATATTCACCCATCACTTAAGTCATCAACTAAATATAACATAAAGTACCTTAGGGAGCATCTCACAACCTTATTTCACTTAACTCACCTCAAAGTACGTGTCCAACTCCAAAACATAACATATAAGTGAAATGAAGGTACAAACCACACCCAATAACCATCAACGTCACTAGCCCCTTGGGCATAACCAAGGCTAAGACGGATGAAAAGCCTCCTAGGCCATCTGCTCGGAAACGGGGGACATTACAAAGTCGATATTGTCACTAGCTCAATGCTGCAGAATTAGATCAACTCTAATTTTGAAGGTAAAGACAGCAACAGGTTTTCACTTGAACTTGGTCAATGCAGATAAAAACAGTATTTATGTTATAGTCCAAACACCCAAAGTAAACGCTATCTCTAAATTCATGCTAGTACAGATCTGCTTAACATTGTTGCTGATGTCAGTCCTCTTTGTTTACCTCTCTGTCTTGGGAAGTGCAATAGGGACTTGATGAGTACACATGATGGCAATGGGTTGTGGGTGGGATGAGCAACTGACAACCACTCGGCCAAGTCAACGTACACAGTCAACAATGGAGACACAAACTTCTTTTTCACAAAATTCACACTAAATAGCGACATTACACTCAAATGAAAACTCATTAAGATTTTCTGTGAAACATGCAGACTGACTACAACACACATAAACTTGGCTAGCGTGGACCTTCTTACATGTAAACTGCTCTACTACTCTTGACCCCTCTGTCGAAACATTAACCAGTTCACTCTTTCTTACTAGCTGCCACCCCAAGACTTACTATATAGACTATCCCATCTAACCAGGATTCCTCTTCTCATTCCCATTTTCTCCCACCTCTCTCTTGGTTATGTCCTATTTATTTCCAAGAAGATGCTACATACAGAAACTGGATATGATGGCACATGGGGACCTGAACCATCATCTGAATGTTACAAGATTAGTTCAGAAATTACAATCAACCATAGCGAACTTGGCTGTGTATCATTTTTCTTTGCTTTGTTCTGCATTGCTTGACATCTCCAGCTGTTATACTATCATTCAGCCTTTAACTTAATCCAAAAATTGTTAGGATCAAGCTTAAGATGTTATTACAAGTCTTGGGAGAGTAAGTCAGCTGACGATCAAATGTACTAAATAGATTTGTGACCAGGGTGAAGCCCTTGGATTATTTATAGTAAAATTTGCTCCCAGTGTGAAGTTTGCAAGTATAATGTTGTAGACATCTTAAGCTGCGAATCTGACTCTAAATGCTGTGAAGCATGTGAATTCTTTCAGGAATGGTGCAAGCCAACCCCTAAAATACTTGTGCATGAATTGGTTGCTTGAATAATCAAGTTTATAGGATTCGAGGTTGAGAGTGTTAGTAAGTATGAAAGAGAATGAAGAGAAATGGAAAGCATAAGGCACACTGACATCTCGTGAGTGTCTGTCATTTATCAAGTATAAAGAAGTTGCATTCAGGTGATGTAGTTATACATTTATAACTAATATAGATCAACTAATAATTACCCAGTTAATGTTTGCATAATATCCCCTTGATGAATAAACCATAAACTACTCCAAGTTTGTCCCAAAATTTTACAAATAAAATGGAATCAAGGAGTTTATTCATTATATCTGCAGGCTGCTCCTTAGATATCAATACGAAATCTATAGGCCTCTGTCATTTTTCTGCTGACCAATGCATGACTGCTGGTTGAGACAAAAACGCAGAAAGATCGCTAAAAACAAAACATAGACCGAGTCGTGTGGACATAAGATGTATCAGGCTGCCCACCAATTGTCTGTAGAGTGATTCATGGATCCAGTGAAGCATCATCATTGGCTGATAACTTTAGCCCAACCTTCATTGGCTGAAGAATCACCGTCATTTTTGTCTAGAAATCTTCTTGGAAATCTGCACTATTTCTGCAAAAATGTTTGGAAAATTACAAACTTCTCCTGTTGTGATGATCTCCTATCACAATTCCTCTTGACTTGTTCTCTTGGAAGGCACGATTTTAGTTCTTGAAATCCTTCATGTCTATCATATTTCAAATTGTGTTTTCTTTGAATGATGCAAATGAATGCTTTCAATGCCTCTTGTTTACAGTTTGTATCCTACCATGGCTTCCCTGAACTCTGGACTATCTCTTCTTTTCTTTTTTGTAGTTTGTACCCAAGTAGGGCTTCCTCAAACTCTGCAACTTGCTGTTCATGTCCGTCTATGAAGACTTTGATACCAAGTAGGGCTTCCTCAAACTCTGCAACTCTCTGTTACCAATTTTGTAAGTATGAGAGAGAATGAAGAGAAATGGAAGAAATATGGCACACTGACATCTTGTGTCTGTCCGTCATTTATCAAGCTTAAAGAAATACATTCAGGTGACGTAGTTATGTGTGTATAACTAATATACGTTAGCTAATAATTAATTAGTTAATGTTCACATACTATATTTAATGGAAAGTGCAATTTCCTTTGTAATTCGTAGGCTGAGAACTGAAGGCTGTGTCGGCATGATTTTAGCAGTGAAAAGGTGCAAATCTATCTTGTGGAGGTGTGAAACACCCTTCAGGACCATCCAGCTAACATTCTTCACAAGATGCACTGTGAAACACTTGAGAGGATTAAAAGAATGAAAGATAGAAGTGCAGAAACAACTCATAAAGATGTAACACATAAATTTTGCTTGATTATGTTTCTTTCCAGGGATGCTTCTGCATTATCCACCCCTGGAAAATAAATTGTGACCCTGGTACTAACCACTCCCTTCAAGACCATTCAGTTAACATTCTGCACAAGATGCACTTTGAAATGCTTGAAAGGATAAAAAACATGAAAGGTTGAACTGCGAAAACAATTCATAAAGATGTAACACCAAAGTTTTGCTTGATTATGTTTCTTTCCAGGGATGTTGCTGCATTAGACACCCCTTGAAAATAGATTGTGACCATGGTGCTCACAATTTTAATCTAGAAAGAGGCAAACATGGCTGACCAATCTGGTTAAGTTTCGCTTCTGAAATCCACGTATCTTCTTCTGGCCCTTTTCCTTTCCAACAAACCAAAAGCTCTTTATACTCATGTTTCCTAGTCTTCTTACCAACTTGCTCATCTAAATATTTTTTCAATCTCCTTGCGTTCTTTTTAATGAATCTGATATCTCCAATCTGCGAGTTGCTCCTTATCAATGCCACTTTCATCATCCTCTTGATATGCATGCAAGTCTGAAACATTAAAAATGGGTGAAATGTCCACAGTCCAATTGTTTTGGCAATTCTACCCTGGGGATTGTCTGAAAACTTTTGTAGTATTTTGCAAGGACCAATCTTCTTATTCTTCAACTTTTTATGTGTTCCTCTCAAGATCCTATCCCTCAAGTTCATTAATACCAAATATCCTTCAGCCAATGATTCCTTTCTCCTCTTTTCTTTTGCCTTTTCCTTATACTGCTTATTACTAGGTTTCAACTTCTCCCATACCACTTCATGCAACTTATGCATGTATTATGTGAATACTTATGCATTTACACTCTTCTTCTTACTATTACTCCTGCAAGTATTTCACTCCTTTTGGCGATCTTCCATACACATTTCGAATGGGGTTTTGCTACTGATCTGTTCACTGAATTATTATAGCAAAATTCTGCTTGAGCCAACTCTGAATTCCATTCTCTTGGCTTGTCTCCTGCTAAACATCTAAGCAGATTTCCCAAGCTTCTATTGACTATTGCTGTCTATCCATCCATGTGTAGATGGTATGCCGAACTGTATCGCAACTTTGTTCCTAATTTCTTCCAAAGGGTTCTCCAAAAGTAACTCAAAAATCTGGTATCCCTGTCTGAGGTAGCACTTCTGTTAAACAATGAAATCTAACTACTTCCTTGAAGAAGAAGCTGGCTAAATTAGTACCGTCACTAGTCTTTTTGCAAGATAAAATGTGTCATTTGGAAACTCAACTACAGATATTGAATCATTGCCTTTTGATGTCATTGGCAAACCAAGACCAAATTCCATTGTCAAATTTTCCCAAGGTCCATTAGATGCAGTAGTGGCTTGTACAACCCTGTATTCTGACTTGTTCCTTTTGCTAATTGGAAAACTCTACATCTTTCCACATATCTTTTGACATATTTGTACATTCCAGGCCAATAATATCTTTCTTCTACCAATACTTGTGTTTTGTCTCTTCCAAAGTGACCACCCAATCCACCCATATGCAGTTCTTTGTAAGTTCTCCCTCATGCATCAGTTGGGAATGTACAATTGTTGTTGATTGAACAAAAGACCTTCTTGGATAAAGTAATTGACATAAGGGCTTTTATCACCAACCCATGGTTCTTAGCTAGCTTTACAAGCTTTTGTGAAATCCTAGACATTTGCATACAATTCCTCATATGTTCTAATACAACTGTCTCCACTAACATGGTAGTCACCAAAACAGCTATCCTACTCAAAGCAGCTGCTACTTTTTTAGCCAGATCTATGCTAGAGGGCAAATGAATAACTCTGCAAATATTCTACTCACTTCATATGCCTTTGATTCAACTTTGCCTGGCTGTTTATGAGCTTCAATGTTTGATGATCAATGCACAAAACAAACTCCTTATAAAACAAACTCCTTATGCAACAAATGATGCTTCCATTTCTTCGATACTTGAAGTTTGAGCTATGTCATAAAATTCCTGATCATATACTAAATATCTATGTTTTTCCTCATTTAACTTCTCACTAAAAATGCAATCGCTTTTCCTTATTGACTCAACATTGCTCCAGCTGCTGTTCCACTTGCATCACAATAAATTTGAAACACTTTATTGAAGTTTGACAAGGCCAACATAGGTTTCTTTTTAACTTTCTTCTTCGGATCTCAAAAAGTGCTAAGCTGATAGTGTCCATGTGAACAATCCTTGCTTCATGCATTCAGTCAATGATGCAAAAATTCCTCTTAAATTTCTGATAGAAATCCTATAAAAACTTTCCAAACCATGAAAGCTTGTTACCTCTGTATTGCTCCTGGGAGTAGGTAAGTCTACTATAGCCTTGATATTGTTGGGAGATTATAAAACCATACAAGTTCTTCCTTAATGAATGTGCACTTATTCAAATTAATCAGTAGTTTCTTGTGTATCAACCATCCCCTGCTTTAGATGCATCAAATTCTCTTCCTTGGTCTTACTGAAAATTAGTTTATCACTTAGATAGACTGTACTATGAATTGACCCAAAAATGGATTCAACGCCTTATTCATTAATTTCATAAAAGTCTCAGGATACGGGTGATCCTTAAGCTGGTTATCTGTAGATTGGTGGACCCTCAGAATGTGACAGCATGAGGTCTTGTCAAGGTCCCTCTGCCTCCTAGGTTGACAAGGTGGTCGGATGCAAACTGGATTTCGTGGGGTCCCTGATAAAGGATTGTAAGCCTGAATCTAAGAATGGTATTTTAAAAATTTCAATCAGAAAGTATAGCTAAGCGAGCTAATCTTGAATGGAAAAATCTTTGGTGGGTATGTTCTTACATACAAGACCTAATGTTGAATGGTTTCGGGAATGGGATTGTAGGAAGTGGAATCCGAAAGGATCCTTGGAAATGGGGTCTTATGTGAATGGATTCTTTATCATCAACCTAACCAATAAGGAAGATTGTGCGAGAATCCTTCTTGGAGGGTCATGGTTCATGGGGAAGTCTAATATTTTTGTTCAAAAATGGCACTTAGATTTAGATCCTTATAAGGAAAGATTGGAATTGCTACTTTACCCGCTGGTCAGACTTACTGTGCCTCTCGATGGAGTTTTGGGAGGAAGAAATTTTAGTAGGGATTGCGTGGGCCATTAGGGCTTTTATAGTTTATGATGCGGTCACGGGGCTAGAACGAGGTTGATTCATGCGTGGTTCTGTGCTAATGTTCCCCTTGGTAGTTTGCTGCCATGGGAAATTTTGCTGTAATCCAAATATGGGAGGCTGGAACCAAAAATTGAATATGAGTCGTCTCCACTACTTTGCTCTAAATGTAGTAGAGTTGAGCATGATTCTAGACAATGTAAGGAAGGTCGTGAGGGTAAATAGAGGTGGGAAAAGAAGGAAAACAAGGTGGAGAAAGGTGATTCCTCGAAAGATTTAATCTCCTCTAAGAGCGTTTCTCCTAAAGTGATGGGAGAAGGGACTTTTGAAACCCAAGATCCCTCTGTCGAAGAGATTGAAAATGAGGAGGATTTTTACGGAAGAGTTTCCTGTGCTCTCTCCCGGTATAATGGAAGCAATCCACTGAAGTTATTAGGAATGTTTCTTGGTCAAAATTCTTGGGAATCAAATTTCAGCGAGGATGGAAGAGAAATGGTGTTCTCAGGTGAAGACTTAAGATTGATGCAGAAGCTTGGAGAAGAGGAGGACAAAGAAGATGAGATGGTCAAGCCTATTGGAGGAGAACCACTTGCTGGAGTTGTAACACCTCATAAGTCCATCAAGAATCGGGAGATCCCTCTCGAAAGAGAAGGTATGAATGAAGATATCATTCCTTGTTCTTTAAAGTTGGAAATGAGTCATGAGATGCATGGCGACTATAATAAAATGAAAACCAAAGGTAGTCGATAAAAGCGGATTTGGGGAAACCAAAAGTGCGAAGAGGTAAAATTTCCAATAAAGAGAAGAGAGAAAGATTAGCTTGTCGGGAGATTGAAGCGGGTAAGCAACTTTCGTTAGATTCAAACTTGTCGCTTTTGCTTTCTTTAGTTAAAAAATGAAGGTTATCTCTTGGAATATTAGGGGCTTAAACAACCCCAACAAGAAACGGATTTTGAGTAGTTTTAGGAAAAATCATAAGCCTAATATTCTGTTGATTCAAGAATCTAAGATGAGTAGGAAAAGGTTTAGGGAGGTGAAGAGTAAGATATGGTATAAAGCCTTGCGGGAAGCTAGTTCCATTGGATCTTCGGTGGTTGGTTACTCTACGGGACCACCGAAGTTACGGAAGGAATTGTGGTGTCTTCCTCTTCTTTTCATGTGGCAATCTGTTTTAAGGAGAAAAATAGGGATCATAAGTGGATAGTCTCCAATATCTATGCCCCCAACTCCTTGGTTGGTAGGAGGGGGCTATGGGAAGAGCTCCTTGCTTTTTGAAGGATCTATAAACGAGATGGATTGGTTAATTTGCGAGGATTTCAATACCCCTCTATCACCTCGACAAAAAAGGCGGTATGAGCAGCTACAATGAGAGTATGGAGGAGTTTGCTGATTTTCTGACACAGGGTGGGTTGGTGGATATTGAGCTTAGAGCGGGGAAGACATTAACCAAAAATCTATCAAGTTTAATTTGAATTAAGTCTTCCCACGCTCTACGGTTGGACTAAATGTCTTCCTTTTATGGGTCCCTGTTGGCTCTTCCCAGAATTGGTTCATACCATAGTCCCATCTGCTGTCTTTATGGCAATCAAAGTGAACTTAAAGGCAGACCCTTTAGATTCTTAAAAATGTGGCTTCATCATCCCGATATACAGTTAACTTGACCAAAGTTTGGTGGCAAGTCGACGTCGAGGTAGTTGTATGTTTAGACTCACGGAAAGCTTAAGAATGTAAAAACTTATATTAGAAGATGGAATAAAGAGATTTTTGGTAATATTTTCCTCCGAGAAGAATCAAATAGCTGAAGAATTAATTTGATTTGAATATTAGGTGGAACAAGAGGGTTTAGATCAAGGGTTGAAGGATAAGGAAAATGAGCTCCTCTCTAAGTTTCATTCCTTAGAAGCTATGGAGGAATCCTACCGGAAACAAAATTCTAGAGTTTCATGGCTTAAAGAGGGAGATAGAAATACCAATTTTTTCCACTTTTCAAAGCATCTATGCATAGGAATAGTAACAAAATCTTGGAGATTGTTTCTAGGAATGGCTCTAGAACCTGTTAACATATTTTCCATGCCAAGAAGTTCAGTTCTATTTTTAGAAGTGCTAAAAATAACATTCGCTAAAAATAGCATTTGGATAAAAATAGCGTTTGGCTAAAAATAGTTGTTGCTAAAAATAGTGTTTGGCTAAAAATAGAGTTTTGCTAAAAATGGAAGTGCTAAAAAAAAAAGTTCAGCTCTATTTTTAGGAATGCATGAAAGGTTGGAAGAGGACAAAATCAGAAATAAATAAATAAAAAGAGCTGTTCCAAGTCAGAGAAGTCTACGCCAAAGGAAGTGTGGAAAAGACAAAAAAAAGATAAAACAAAAGGATAAAGTGAGGAAGAGACAAATTAATGAATAAAACAAAGGAATTTTTTCCTATGTGCCAAAGAGAAGGAGAAATAAATATAAATAAGGAGCTACATGCTGGTTGTTGGCGCCAAGGATAAGAAGGGCTTTTATTAACTAAAGCAAACTGATGTCTACTTATTTATGCGCCAAAGATAGAAGCATGGAAATTAATTAAATAAGTTGTAGCAGTCAGGTTAAGTGTTGGCGCCACAAAGGAGGATGAAAGGATAAGAAAAAAATAGAATAAGAGCTGCTGTTCCAAGTTTCAGTTATTTTTAGCATGATAGAGAAAGAATGAATTAAAAAAACATGCTGCATGATAGGTGCAGTAGGCGCCAAAAGGGGTTGAGGAAATTAAATAAAACAAAAATAAAAATAGCTCAGACAAGCTATTTTTAAAAGGCAACAGTCTAATAAGACTGATAGGATTGTAAAAATCATATACAGACACACTTGGGCTGATTTGCTCTGGCAATTCTAGCCTTGTACTTGCACCTCTGAATTAAAAAGCTCCATTTTTTCCCTCTTATACTATTGTTTTCTGATTTTCATTGTGTTTGATAGGAATATTGTGTTGCTCTAGTGTGGAATTTACTCCCTCTACTACTTTGCGTTTCTTCTAAACCCTTGAATTAATTTTACCAAAATAGCTTAGAGTTGTGCGGAGTGTGTGGATCTTTGATTTCTCTGTGTGCGAGTTACATGCATGTGTTAAATTATTGGTGTATCACCCTTATTTTCCTATTCCCACGTTCCTTTTTCCTTTTTCTTTTTTATTTTTAGTTTTCGAGTGATTCACAAGGAACCAAGCCTCTTTGGAGGTTCACTTGAACATAGATTACCTGACCTTGAGGTGTTCCAATTTTGTTAACAAGAGAGAGAGTACACACACCATTCTCTATCAGGGTGCAACTTTTGGGTGACAATGAAACCCAAGACAAAGGAGAGATTGCTAAAGAATTCATTGGTTTCTTTTTTTTGATTTGTGTCAAATCTGTAATATCCCCTTTTGGGATATTATCCAAATATGCAAATTTATTTATTGAATCGACTCTAGAAGGACTAAACCCTCCTAGTTCGACCTCAAATAATCCAATGTTAGCTTCAATACAACCTAAATAGGGTTGGAGTGAGCTAAGGTGGTGGATTAGATGGGAGAACCAGTTAAGAAATTAATCACTTCAAATCTGAAATTAATTATAGCAGTAATTAATTAATAAATGCACTAGACTGCTATAAATTTCAAAAATTAATAACTCCTTGACCGTCTAATATTTTTTATCAAACCAATGCCAAAAGATTCTTCATATTTTTAGCTTTCCAACAAGCTATAGATCACAATTTTTGAATAAGTAGAAGGCATGCAAATCAACCCACGAAATCTGAAACTATGTAGTTAAAACCCTGACACAGACAACTGAAACTTGGAAAATTCATAACTTGCTCAATACTTCATCTTTTGCTATGAAATAAAATGTAGACTAATCTATAATTCAAGAGCTTTCCAAAGATATTAAAATCTGAATTTTTAGATCACCGAAGACCCTCCAAAACAACCCCCAAAATCCCCAAACCAGTCGCTAGGGTTAGCATAAAACATGTAAATTATTTCCAGCTCTTAGAACCCTTCAAAATATTCAATAACATGCAGATTTTACCCTCAATAAAATGCGCCAATACCCTAGACAAGTCGCCAAAGCTAGAGAGAAAATATCATGCATAAACACCTTCAACACAAGAGAGCAAAATGGAAAGAACAATGGAGTCTTCAATAATCTTCAATAATGGATCCAAATAAGAGAGAGATCAATGCAAGAACTAGGGCATACATCCCATGGGCATACATCCCAATTCTCCAAGCATGGAGTGAAATCAATAATTCATCAACATAGCCCTCTAAGGAAATGCGACCTCCCTTTTATAGAACTAAGGGGTGCAATATCCAATAAAGACCGACCTTTCCCTTTTGGAGGGAAAATATAAACTCTCATTAAAATATTTAATACTAAGACTATGTGCACTTTATTTATTTTTTAATTAAATAAATAAAAGTAACTAACCTATGTGCACATTAAACTAACTAAAGAGACTCCCACTTGTAGCGCTAGGCATGCCAAGGGGTTACAATGCAAATGAAAAATAAATATTAATAATGTCTTGAAAAAGGGGACATTACAAAATCTCACCAACCGGATTCTAATGAGGAAAATAGTATAGCTAAACTGCTTTCCTGACCTATCATTTCTCCCCGGTGAGAATCGTGCTCTCATTCAGTGCCTTCATTGAAGAAATTAAGTGATTGTCTTTTGATTTAGATGGTGACAAGTCTCTCGGACTAGACGGTTTCCACCACTTTTTTCAAACTTTGTTGGGATTTTATTCATAAGGATGTTGAAGCCGTTATTGATTTTTTGTTCATGGTAAGCTTTTGAAAGAGGTTAATAATACTTCTATAGCCCTAATTCTTAAAAAGTTGGAGCGGTGGATCTTTCGAATTCAGAACTATCAATTTGTGCAATACCATTTACAAGATAATTACTAAAATCCTCTCTTTTCACATTAAAAGTCTCCTTCATAACTTAATTTCTCTTAATCAAGGGGCCTTTGTGGAGGGTAGATAGATTCTAGACACTATTATCACTATCCATGAAACTATTCATTTGGTGGATAAGTCCAAAAGAGAGGCAATGTTGGTAAAAATTGATATGAATAAGGCCTAGTGACCGTGTCTCATGGAGATTTCTTCGAATTATATTGGTTCGTTTGGGGTTTGATGGTCACTTCATGAAGTTGATTATGGAATGTATCTCATCCTCGAAGTTCTCTATTTTAATCAATGGTAATTACTGAAGGGTTTTTCTCCGTTGGTAGGGGTCTTCGTCAAGGAGACCTTATTTCTCCCTTTCTTTATACTATTATTCTTTCGAGACCTTATTTCTCCCTTTCTTTATACTATTGTTGTTGAGACTCTTAGCAGAGACTTTGTGCTGTTATTACGATGAGGATAGGTCAGATTAAAGGTCTTGTCATATTAAATGGGTTGGAAGCTATATCTCTCAAGTAGTAATTTTTTTGATGATACTTTTCTCTTGGGAAGAGGCTTTGTTCTTGAATCTCAATCCTTTAAGGAAACTCTTCAGGATTGTGCTGAGGTGATGGGGAAGCTGATAAATTTGAATAAAAGTTACATTTTTTTCTTAAATATCGATATGGAGGTTCAAAGGAGAATTTCCCATAGTTTTGAGTGTCAAGTTAAATTGTTTCCTAACACTCGAGAATGCCTCTTTTTAAGGGGAAGATGGATATTGAATGTTGGAACCCTCTTCTTAATCGTTTCTAGAAGAAACTAGCTACTTGAAAGGGACCCTTCTTTCCCAAGTTGGCAAAGTCCAGCTCCTTGAAAGTTCTCTGCAAAGCTTAGTTGTTTACCTTTTGTTTGTTTTTAAGATGCTTGGGAAGATTAGGAGTATTATAGTTTAGATCCAAAGAAGGTTCCTATGGTCTAGTGTGGAGATTAAAAATAGAATCCCGTTGGTGGCTTGGGATAAAGTTACTAAACCTAAAAGTCATGGCGGGCTTGGGCTAAAGGATATTAAAGGAATGAATCAAGCCCTTTTGGCTAAATCTGATGGAGACTTATGAACGAGGATGGGTTGTGGGCTAGGATTTTAAAAGCCAAATATTTGAACAATGAGAGAAGTCGGGATTATTTTCCTGTTGCGGATCTTTTGTTGGCTGGTTCTATCTTCTCGGAATTGTTTTTAAAGTGTAAATATCTTCTTAGATGTGGTGCTAAGTGGGAGTTGGGAGATGGTTCTAAAATTATTTTTGGGATGATTGGTGGTATAAGGATGGTCCCTTGTCCAGTTATCCCCCATGGTATTTTTTTATCTCCCTTTTATAAGGATTTAATGGGCTCTCTTATCAAGGATTATTGGTGAAGGGAGGAGAATAGGTGGTCTTGGCAAAAACTTCAAGATTGAGGCGGGTCCCGATAGTTAGGAGGTTATTGACGCTTTTAACAGATTTGGATGGCATCCATATACCGTCTTTTCCTAAACCTGATTTTATGGTTTGGGCCTTTTTGGATGATGGAAATTATTTTGTTAAATCGGGTGCGCTATAGCGTGCTAGTTGCCTCATCGTAGGCATGTTTTTGGAAGGAAGTGTGGGACAAGGATTTGACTCCTAAAGTCAACTTTTTCTTCTGGCTGGCCATTAAAAACAAGGTTCTTACTATTGATAATCTTCAACAATGGGGAATGATTATTCCTAACAGTGCATTTTGTGTGAGGACAATGAATCAATTTCCCATATTTTAAATATTGTTCTTTCACTATTTGTATTTTTAATTTGGTCCTAAGCAATTTTAATATGTTTTGGACCTTTCCTGAATCTTTTGCTTACTAATCTACCCAATGGAAGTCTTTCATTTCTTCTTGTTTGTGTAAAGCTTGGAAGATTGCTTTGCATCATGTTTTTCGGGGGTTTGGTTGGAGCGAAACAATAGGATCTTCAAAGATAAGAAGACTTCGGCTAAAAGGGCGGGGAGAAAAGTGGTGTGGGCTATTGGTGCTAATCTCTTGGTTGTCAAGTTTAAAGAAAAATCTAACATTCCCTACTATCTTGAGAGTCAAATTATTCTCTCTTTGGGTTTGAATAATAATCTGATCATCCAACAATAGACCAAGAAGCTTCTCAAAACTTCTGTTAGATGGGTTAAACTTCCTCTGAATTGGGTCGAGTTAAATTTTGACGGTGCTTCTAAAGGTAACTCGAGTATGGAGGTGGAGGGTATTATCGAGGCAGGTGATGGTGAGTTGGTGGCTGCCATTTCTGTGCTATCGGGTGTCTGGAGACGAGTCATGTTCACGGAAGCTATCTCTACATTCAGGGCATCTCTTTGGGTCAGTAACCCTCAAAGTTCCTAAAATTGTTATTGAAGGGGACTCTTTAAATATTATCCAAGGTATGAAGGAGCTCGAGTGAGTAATAATATCAGGAATATCATGGATGATATTCATAATTTGATAGCCGCTTTCGAAGAAGTTATTTGTGGTCACACTTACCTTGAAGGGAACAAGTGTCGTACGCGTTAGTAAATTTATTTGTTATGCTCCCGCTAAAAATCTTTGGAATAGTCGGCCCTCCTTACCCATACTAATTACTAATGTCATTAATGGAGATAGATAAGCTTTTTTCTAGACACGAGTTGCATTGAGTTTTGATAATCATAACTGCGGGTGCCTTCTCTTGAGTGTGTGCGCGAGTTTAAGGGATATAGTACTCAACTTGGGAACCACGCTTTTAGTATCTCTGCCTTGGTTTTTTTCTTTCTCACGGGTGCAAAGCTCACAGTCTTAGTTTTGTTTGTTCTTCGATGGGTGGAGATAGGGTTCGTGTCAAAACTCGTATCCCGCATTGCCTTGCAAAGGGATAAAGCTATTTGGTCTATCCTTAAAGGTGGGGGTCTTACTAGCTTTATGCATAAGTCAAGAAAGAGTGATCCTGTTCTCACCATCGATTTTGCTCTGCATGGGACAATGGTTTTGTTTCTCTCAAAGGGGTTTCGGTTTTAGGTGTCTCGAAGAATTAATAGTGGAGGTCACGGGTATGCCTTGCAGGCATTTGAGCTTAAATCTTTAGGATAGGTCTCGGCGGAAGGAGGAGCTGGGAAACCTTTTTTCGTCCGGACGAGAGGATTACATTTTATGGAAGATGGGATTGTGCAACTTGCCCTCCCGGCGCATGGCCAATAATCTGTTTCCATGTAATGAAGTATGTTACCTTGGACGGAAAATTCCGTAAGCTTCATATGCACCACTTTTCCTTAATCATTTCAAACATCAAAAGGGTGCCGTACTTAGGCATTCCTTTCTACTTATATCACTCTTTGAGTACTTCTCTCAAGGAATTTCAAGTTGAGAAGGCAGTGGTTCCCCTGCACTAGGGCCTCATTCTGCTACTTTTCAAGTTTGGTTCTCTGTCCACCAGGTCTAGGAGTTAATTTGTTTCTTATGAGTGATTCTTTAGTGATGGCCAGTTGATGACTTTACTTCCTCATCGGAAAGAAGGAAGAAGTTGAATTATTGGCTAACCTACAGTAAAGATGACATTATAGCGGCGGCTTCGATGCTGCATAACATGTCCTCGGGTGGAATCCTGGGGTTTGAGCACAGTCAGGAAGGGGCCGAAGCTAGGTTTCGCGATTAGATGATTAAGAGAATGGAGAGCTTGGAACATTGGTGGAAACTTTGGCCATAGATAAAAGTAACTTGGTTCGTATGGTAAAAATTTAAAAGCAGATGTTGTGCTCCAAGGTGATTGTTTCGATGTGGTTTAGGATAAGTTAGCTAAAGGGGAGTTCAGAGGAAGAAGTTTGGCCCAGTGATCTGCAGGATTCGAGACGAGGGAGGTTGTGATGATCACTCCGGGAGGAAATCTGTGGATAATAGGGAAGGACCTAGTTCTAGAACTAGGTATAGCTCTAAGCTTTCTCATCTGTAGTGGCTTTTTTGTTGGCTCTCTCCCTTGGCGGAGTTTTTGGGTTTGTCTTTTTTGTAGTGGGATTTGTTTAGTGCTTTTTTTTGGTCGTTAATACCAGTCAAGTTTGTTTTTGACTCTTCGCCGTCTTCTTTTTTTGTCTGTGAGATTTATTCTTAATATCTTTCTTTTAATGGCCCTTGGAGCCTTTCCAAAACTTACAATCAATTTTTTTTTCATGAAAGTGCTAGGAGCATTGGTTAATCCAAATGGCATATCCAACCACCACTTACAATCCTTATTTAGTTTTGAAAACAGTCTTATACTCATCACCTTCTCTTAAAGTGAATCTGGTAATAACCACTCTTCAAATCAATCTTGAAGAAATATCTTGCACACTCGAGCAATCTAGTAAATTATCTATCCATGGGAATGAAAAACTATAATCTGGTGGTCTTATTGATTGATTTTGAATCTATACACATTCTCCATTCTCCATTCTTTGGGTGTAAGCACTGCTGGAACTGCATATGTCGCTTATACTCTCTTATAAAACCTCCATCCAAAATCTTGAGCGAACTTATTCAAATCTTCACATTGGAGGACTCATTAGGTGTAGCTTTATCAGGCTAACTAGCCTCTAGTATCAAATCTGCTAGTGATGAGAAATATTTCTCATGGGCTGAAATTCACTTGGAAACTCACTTCTAAAGTATCTCCTATATTCTTCCAACAAATTTTCTACCTCCTTTGACATTTTTTTGTTTCTCCTCATGTTGTTATTTCTTTTACAAATTACAAAAAACACAACTTTGTCTTCTTTGCCTCTAAACATCCTTTGGCCTAAAGCAACATCACCTTGCTACTATCTCCTTATTCCTTCATATACAACAACTCAAATTTATTTCCATATTTGGTAATATGGAAAGTATTCCTACCCATCACGCATTGCATTTTTTGTCATATTGCCGAGGTCACCCAACGGCATGTGACATCACATCCATGGAATCACATCACACCATTTTCTGTAATGGTAATTCTCATCTGGAAATTTACATTGCATTACTCTGAAATAGTCACTTGATGTCCCTCTCCTATGACCAAGAAACCTTTTATGGAATTGGGTATGGGAACACTTCAAATCCAACTTTAGTAGCATTTTAGTAGAAACTAAATTATCTGTACTGCCGCTATCAATAACTGACTTACCCACACTTTCTTCTAGCTTTGCACTTGTTTTTGAAAATGCTCTTTTTCCCACTGTCCATCGACCTTTTGTGGATGACCAATGCCATGGCTACTCTCATCATCAAAATTTTCTCCAATTTCAGATTCTGTCAGAGCCATCTCTCTACTACTTCCTTTTTAGTTTTTGCTACATACATCTTCTTCCTCACTTCTATTCTTTGTTTGTGATTCTAGACATTCAATGCCCCTATTCCATGCTGTCCACATTTGAAACATGTACCACGAAATCCTCTTCCACGTTCTCTATTACCATATGCTCTTTCTCTATCAGGAATTATATACACCTCTTTGATTCTTGCCAGTGAGAAGAGCTAGCTTCTCCTTCTTCCTTCTTTCCAAATGCTTGGCCTCTTCCAAATGTCTCCTTCCTCTTCCTGTACATTGTCCTCTTCCATTTGCTATCTCCTTGACAGTTGCTCTTTAGCTTCAATGCATATTGATATGCTTCTTCTACAGTTCACAGCTTGACCATACAAAACTCATGTTGTATGGAAAGGTGGAGGCCATTTACATATTTGGAAATCTTTTCTTTATCGTTTTCTTTATTATCGGCTAGTAAGGTCACAACAATATATAAAATGCTCCAGTGTAATCGTTTACAGTCATGTCTTTCTGCTTCAAGTTATGCAGCTTCTTGAACAAACTCAACTGATAGTCAAAGGAAAACCATTCTTTTCTATCTTTGGCAACCATCCTATCCTAAGTTTTTATCTTTTCTTTTCCATTCTAACCCCTTTCTAACTAAATATAGTCCTTCCAAAAGGGTGCATGGCACTTCAACTTAGGAGCATACAAACTTCACTCTCTTAGGATCACTCTATTTGTATATAATCAAAATATTTCTTTGACTCTATAATCCAATCTATACTCAAATCCTTAGGATTCAGAGTTCCAGAAACTACACGGGTGTCAATCTTTGGTCTCCTGGGGCTTCTTCATCTTCAACCTCTCTTCATTCCATTGTCTCCATAGCTTCCAGTCTAGTTTTCTAGCTCTCATCATCACTACAAGATCTAGAACTGCTTAGTGTTTCTGGCTTCCTTTCTTCCAAGAGTGTATTCACGCCACGAGCCATTCTTACACTTCTCACTTCAACTCACCTCATTTCACCCTGCTATCTCTCCTCACCTCACCTCATCTCACCTCAACTCAACTCTCAAAATGCAAGACTCAACCTGCTTTGATACCAAATGATGGAAATGAGTTGCAAGTCAAATGATCAACTAACAACCACTTAGTTAAGTTAGAGCACACAGTCAATTATGGACACACAACCTGACCACACAAACAATTTCAGTTTCATTAGATTTGTAATAAATGGAGACATTACACTCAAATGACAAACTTCTGCTCACATGTTCCAGCAAAACTTACAGATTTCACGACAAGTACATACATACAATTTTTGGTCAGCCTGGGCCTTCTAACATATGGACTCTTTACTTCTCTAAGCTCTTTGACTCAACAGCTGTCATTTTCTACTTACTACCACCCCAAATCTTACTAACTAGACTACCCTGTCTAACTAATATTTCTCTTCCCATTTCCCTTTTATCCTCCCTTCTCTCTTGCATACATCCTATTTTTTCATGCAAGATAGGCGTCTACATCTAGAAAGTGGATTTGATGGCTTAAGGGCCTTGAACTGGAGATCGTTTGAGACCTTACAAGATGCACACATTACAAGATAAGTTCAGAAATTACAATCAGCAGTTGCGGTTAAGTCATGTATGTCATCCTTCTTTGCATTGTCTAGTATCTCCAGTAGTTTGCAACAAGGTATAGGATGTTGTGCTTGTATATGCTTTACATACAGTTTATACATATACATACACATATACATATATATTGTAATGTCCTTTTGTTAGGGACATAGAAAATGACCAAAAAACTTAACAATTAGATTAGGAGCTGCTGTAGATGACTGATATCAGTCCTGCAATCTGCAAATTAGGCCCTTCTTAGGGCAGCGACTTCCCTTGGAAAGTTAAACCCTACATCAAAGGTGGGTTAACCGTTAAACCTTAGATCTTACACTTCAATACTTATGCCTGGGAAAGTTATTAAGAAACCCTCGGCAAACACAATCAGCTGTTAGAAATCAGGATTGGAGCTTGGAATAATTAATTTTTCTCGGAACCCTTGAACAACAAACTTCAACAAGCTTGGAAAAATAGTAAATCACACTCCAAATCATCCTCAAAGCTTAAGATCTAAACTTTTGCAAAATTTATGGAGAACAAGATAATAAATTCAGATTGATCAAATTATCATCAACACATACCAAATAGTCTTTATTCTCGTGCATGTACGGATGAATCTCAATTATACGCCTCACAATTACACATCTATAACCCTTTGTAAAGGCTTTATCCTCGTGCATCTGGGATGAATCTCAATGCATTAAATAGGAAGGCTTTTACATTATCACGGAAGATACTAAAACTTGCCAATTTAGCATGGCTTTAACACTTCATCTCTCAACTCAATATAGACACCCTTTACATATAAAGACTTTACTTTGTGTGAATAGGGCAGATGTGATGATTAATCCCCAAATATTTCTCTTTAGACGCTTGGCTGCCATTGTCTATTGTCTCCCAAGTAGTCCTTTTTTCCTTGCTTCTTTCTTATACCCTTCCAAAACCACTAGCAACTCGGCGTTGCCATTGGAGATTCCCCAGCCTATACATCCGTTGAAGCTTCCCTTGACTATCTCATTTTACACTCATGATCACTTCCGGTCTTCACCACATAGTCTCTTCCATTGCGGTTTATTTGCAAGGCACCATCCTATCACCACCTAGCTTATTGCCATCTCTCACTAGCTGTTTATCGCCATTTTTAACTTTATGGTCTGCAATGGTTGAAATTTATCCACCTTGTTCCTCTCGTTTCTTTGCAACTTCCATCACCCTTCGTCTCCTGCTACCGCCATGTTTGTGGGCCTAAATGCATGTTGAAGTTCTAGCAATAACAAAAGAGGCAGAAGGGGTACAAAACGTGTATAGGCTGGGCAAAGGTGCAGCAGCGCAATATCTCATTGCCCCAAAAGCTGTCTCCTTGCCACCATTCAAAATTCATCCTGGTTATGTATAAACACTCAAAGATTTGCTTTGAAAGTGCTTGACTGTGGGTCCTTGCACGTGATGCAATAGCTGGGACAGAGACGCCAGTTCAACATTTCAAATCCATCCTGCAAACTCCATTTAGATCATTGCGAATCAATTATACATTCCTCCCATTCATACACACACAATTAGAAAAAGATCAACTTGGATGGCAGTTGAACATTTTAGGGACTGCGAATCATTGCCTGCTCTTGCTTTCATCTTGTGAAATAGCTGCTCATGTGTCAGTACACATTCCTACAAGAGATGCCTCAACAATAGACACACTTGCCATGATCAGAACAAACTACTAACTTAGCTAAAGCCCTTGGCATCACAAGTCTTTTAAAATTTCCTGAAGCTTGTAACGGTTTATCCCACAATTATAATGTAATGCAACCATGGGCATACTGATGTATAAATGCCGTGTGGATAAAAGTGAATAGGCCTAGGAACGCTCTGCAATTGCCCATCAGATCTACTATTTTGCTTGCCTTAGTCAAATTGTTCCTTCATCCATGCTTCAGTTTTACAGCACAACCATGTCTCACAATCTCTATACTTTTTACCATATTTCCGCCCAAACAATGTATCATCTCTCTCATACCATAAGCATCCTGTTTCAATAGCATAAAGACGTTTCAATGTATTTTAATACTAAAGTGCGTAGCATAATATGGTAAGACATGTAGATGGCTCTCATGGTGGCCATGGACATTACTAGTTTATGCAAAGGAGACTTTGAATCCGTGCCCAATATCTTATCAAATTGTTTATCCTTCTTAAAGTGTTTATGTAGAGACACCACATATGTGTTATTGAATTTGAGACTGTCCAAAGGGCATCAGGTGGGCACACCCTGAATCAAGTCCCAATCCAGAGTGCAAGACTCATAAGTGCCGTCTTTGCCTCAACTTTTCATCATCAGTCCCCCTAGAATATTCTAGGACATTCAGGGTCATGGAGCAAAACCTACTCTGGTTTCCTCTGCTGCATAGACTCAAATGTAAGCCACCTGGGCCTGAACCTCCATTCTTATTTTCAGCAGATGAACTTCCTAACTAATTCGAATCCTCATGGAGGTGCATGCTCCATCGGCACGCCTTCCCTAACCCTTGGAATGCTTCCTCTTCTTTTGAGCTCCCTCCCATTCCCAATGGGCTTCCTTTTAATCAACTTGAGAGTTCCACAAATACTAGACGGCCTACTGATGAAAGGAAGGATAATTCTGCCTTAATTAAGGGCCTCAACACCACCATTGCCAACATTCAGAATGTTTGGTAAGAAAATTGATGAAAAAGGGGTTGATATTTCTTTCATACGAGAGAATACTATGTCTCTCATGGTGAATATTGTAATTTCAGCATCAAATTGTATATATTGTAGTTGTTGTTTTGCTGAAGAGTATGCAACACAAAAAGACTTTCCCTTCCTTTAAGCTGCAACTTCAAGCAGCTTCAAAGCAGAACTGAGGCCATCAAAACTCTCTCTCTTACCTCAGAAAGGAACATGCAGAAGAGGTTTGCGGAGTGTCGTGCAACACAATGCCCAACAGTCCAACAACAAAAGACATGCTGCACAACTTGCAGAAAGCTATGTGGTAGCATCCTTGAAGTTTGAAGGGAATCACTTGTTCTATAAGTTTCACCTGTTCCAATGGTTGATACCTTTGTTGGAATTGATCCATGGATCCCAAGAAACACCACTTCATCGGAGAAACCAAAACCTCCGAAGAAAAATAATTCCAGAAAGAGGAGCAGACTGTTAAGTTACAGAACTGCCACTCTCACATGCAAAGTAACGATTGCGTAATTGCCCGGCAAGCATAATTAATCACCAGCCCGTGTTACATAACCATAGTGAGTTGCGTAAGGCAGCTAGTGTCATACACCAAGGCTGTCCCTATCACTAATGAAACAAAAATAAATAAAACCATGAGCAGTGGGATGCGTGATTTTTAAACATTCTCGACCAGCGTCTCTTCGAGTAAAAAGATGGAAAATTATCTTTTCCTTTCTCCGAGTGCATGGGAGGACACATTGAGCAAGCTATTTAAACAAGAGAACAAGTGTAATTCATCATCGATTCTGGAGAAGTGGAGCAAGACTTTAGGTGCTGGAATTGAAATGTAGAAGTATGGTGAAAGTGTAGAACAAGCAGTATAGAGGTGGAAGTAACATTGTATGTCTTCCTTCAGCTTCTTCTTCATACTGTAATTGATTAAATTGGCCAATATATAGAGTGGGAAGAAAGGCAATTGTCCTTTTCCGTTATTGGTTTTCCCTCAAATTGGGAGTTTCAGGTGATAAAAATCTTGTGTTTGCATAAGTTGTCCATTTTGATTTTGCTGATATCGAGTAGTTAGCACTACATTTATTCTAACTCAGGCTTTGAGGTTTTCTATGCATTTTCATTAGTTGGAAGTAGAAACTTTGATATTCTTTGTGATCTTGTGGATTTCCAAAGTAGAAGCTTCACAGGATCAGGGAATCCTGAAGAGAAGAAGATCATATTGCTATGGAGGAGCAAATGATCCATACGGGAGCATACTCCACTGTCATTCCATGACCCCAAAGGAGGAAGCAAATATCTCATCTCTGGATTGTGGATTCAAGCAAAAATCATCTTCTTTTAGGAAAGCAATTTATATACATCTGATAATAGGGTGAATGTTGTCTCACCCGATGTAGGAACACAAATTTTAGCTCCATCCTACGTTCTGAGCAGCCTTTTCATCAATTGTACTCTCTTTCCAGATTCCTGAAGTTCTTGTTGTTCTTAGTTTCCTTTGCTCTTGTTTTATCATTTTGAGTAGCTGTTAAAATGTGATGTATTTACTTATACTGTAAATAAGCACTCTACCATCGGTTCATCCGGTGCAAGTCTGCCGAGAACTACGAGGCTTCTTGTAAATATGATATTTATTAGATCACTAATCTTCCTCGCTTATTTTAAGAAAAAGCTAAGAATTAGCATCCTTGCCTATTTAAACCTGTATATTATGCTGGCAATCCGTCATTTGAACTCTGCCAATAAAGTGATAGAGGTAATGAATCATAGATAATGTCATCGACTTATACCTTTAATTCCTTCATCGAGGTATTCTAGGATACTCTTTGTTTTGTGGTGTCGAGAACTTATATGGATACCTTTACTATAATTGGAAAGGCAAATGGGTTTTATTATTTCCATGCATCTTCTTTTTTCAGAAATGGAAGAAGTTTTACTTGGTCCGATCAGAATTGATATCTTTGGAAAACACTGAAGAAGTGGAAAGCAAAGTTCAGAGTCGTATCAAATAGAACTTATGCCATGAATTGAGAGAAGAGAACTTGGACCGTAGACACCAGAGAACTTGAGAAAACAAGCGGCAAAAGTTCCATGGATAGGTTGTTGAAGAGAACTCATGAGAGGAAGATAGATGATTAAAAGAGCCATGATGAAAGAGGTTCTAGATGAAGAAGCATGAGGAAAAATTTGACTCATTGGAAGAAAAGGTAAAAGTTTTGTTTGATAAATGGTTAAAACAATTGGAGGTTTATTTTAGTGTACATGATGTCATTGAGGCACAAAGGATCACCTTTTGCACGTCTCAAAATGGAAGGACATGCTTTGGTTTGGTGGGAAACCCATCTAGCCACTTGTGAGAAGAAGAAACGTCCTATTGTAAGATCTTGGGAGGGTTTTAAAGAATTGCTTAGAGCTAATTTTTATCCTATTGGCCATAAGACTGACCAAATGATTAAATGGCAATATTTTAGACAAAGTAGTGGTCAAAGTGTGCGGATTACACTACGGAGTTTGGAGACAAGCCATGTTGCTTAATATGGACTTGGAGGATGAGGATATTCTAACCAAGTATTTGGGAGGACTTCACACTCACCTTGAAGGAAGGTCATCTCCACAAGCCCAAGGATCTCAATGAAGCATGTGTGCAAGCATATTACATTGATGATGAGAAGAAGCAAGGAGAAAGCGGAAGTCAAGGACAAAATAGTCAACAAATCAGCCAAAGAAAGAGCAGGGACAAACAAGTAACAAAGGTAAATGGAAAGGGAAAGGTAAAAGAAACCGCTACCACTTTGAATACTTGTAAAGATCCCAAGAATTTTTGTAAGAATTGTGATATCAATGGTCATACTGATGCTACATGTTGGAAGTTACATCCGGAATTACACCCAAAGAACCAAACCAAGGATTCAAAGAAATCCATGACAATTTGTAAAGACAAATGGGGAGGTAGAGATAGAGGATGATTCTGATGTAGATGAGAGGCTTGGATGCACGGCCACCAACATGGACAGCCAAGAACAAGAGGAAGAGATGAGTAAGCTATTTTAAATCAAAATCCAAATCAAGAGAACTAAGGTAAATGCTTTGGTTGATATTGGTTCTCAATCTAATTTGATTTCTGATGCGGTTGTAAAGAAGCTTGGTCTTGAAACTTATGAGCATCCACATCCTTATCCTTTGGGATGGGTGAAGAAGGGTGTAGAAATTCAGGTAACAAGAAGATGTAAGTTCAAGTTTGGGATAAATTCTCAGTATATAGATGTATTGGAGGCTGATGTAATTCCACTTGATGCATTTTGATGTTGTTTTGGGAGTCCTTACTTGTATATCAGGGATGCTATATTCATGAGAAGGGAGAACCGATACATATGGGTCAAGGATGGAGTCAATTACAACATCCAGGCACACCAACGTAAGTCAAAACTTGTTATGGTAAGTGCTAACCAAGCAAAAGAGACTAATTCAGGAAAATCATAATCAGTTTTGTTTACTTTTATTGAAAGATAAGCAAGATGGGGTAGAAATTTCAGATATTTCTAACAAAGGGATGAAGGATTTGGATAGCATAATTCAGTCTTTTCAGGAAGTATTCTAGACTCCCAGTGGGTTACCACCAAAATGAGAGGTAGAGCATGAGATTCAACTTGTTGCTTAGAGTCCCCTCTACCAAATATCGGGTTGTATAGGCAATCCTTGTTGGAGAGTACAAGGTAAAGAAACAACTCCAGGAGCTATTAGACCAAGGGGTAATACGTCCAAAGCACCTCACCATGTGGTTCACCTATTGTGATGGTGCCAAAGAAGGATGGTTCTTGGAGAATGTGCATCGACTACCGTGTTTGAACAAGATTACCATAAAGAATAGATATATCCACTCCCACACATAGATGACCTCTTGGACCAACTTCAACATGCAAAGTTCTTCACAAAGTTGGATCTCAAGTCGGGTTATCACCAAGTCAGGATGAAGGAGGATATATGGAAGACTTCCTTCAAAACAAAACAGGTTTGTATGAGTGGTTAGTACTTCCATTTGGTTTATGTAATGCACCCACTACATTTATGAGATTGATGAATGATGTATTGCGGAATTCATAGATTCATGTGTCATTGTTTATCTAGGATGATATTATGATTTTTAGTGCCACATGGGAGGAACATCTAACACATTTGCAACAAGTCTTGCAAGTTCTCAAGGAGAAACAACTGCTATGCAATATGAAGAAGTGTGAATTTTCCAAACAATCACTTGTCTATCTTGGGCACGTGGTTGGAGGAGGAGAGCTACGAGTGGATCCAAAGAAGGTGGAAGCCATCACCAAATTGGCCAACACCAATGGGAGCCACAGAAGACTAGGAGTTTTGTGGGAGCAATATAGTACATGAGGAAGTTCATTCCAGATTCTCTTATTACAACACCTCTACACACATAGTGGCCGCAAAGTAAGGGTTTTGACTAGGGTAAGGAACAAGATCAAGGATTTTGAGTTATTAAAATACAAAATTAGTCATGCTCCAGTACTTGCTCTTCCTAATTTGCAGCAACCCTTTGAAGTAGAGACAAATGCCAGTGATTATGCTATGGGAGCAGTGTTGCTACAAGGGAGGTAAGCCAATATGTTATCATTTGAAACTTTCACTTCAGCAGTTAAGGGATATTCAATATATGATAAAGAAATGTATGCACTAGTTCAAGCAATTAAGAAATGGAAACATTATTTATTGGGTAAAGAAACTATTGTGCACACTTGACCACAAACCTCTCCAGTATTTGCAAGCACAATCTAAATTGCAGCAGGCAAGGCACTACAAATGGATGGGATTCCTTCAGTAGTTCCATTTGGTGATCAAGTATAAGAAAGGTAGCACAAATTTGGTGGTAGAAACATGTTGTCTAGGCCACCCACACAGAGAAAATCTCTAGTTTGGCCACTATCTCTCATTTTGAGCCCTTCACGAAGGAAGCTTACGGAGAGGCATATGCTCAAGACAAATATTTTGGGGTGACATATCAGCAGTTGCAGTCCCAAGGGGCTGAAAGACGGGTATTGAAGATTGTTATCTCAAAGATGGGCTGCTCTACCGATGGGGAAGCTTTGTGTGCCAAAAGAAGAAAGGATTCTATTGATGAGGGAAGCACATACCTCAAAAGTAGCAGGACATTTTGGTGTTGGCAAGACCATGGCCCACTTGCAAAGGTATGTATATGGCCCAATATGCAAAGAAGTATCTAAATTCATAAGAGGATGTAAACTTTGTTGTACAAGCAAGCCTAAAATCAGGAAGGAAGGTTTATATATGCCTTTACTAGTCCCTACTCATCCTTGGGAAGATATTTCTATGGATTTTGTAGGAGGACTACCTATGTCTAAACATGGCCATGATTATCTATATGTTGTTGTAGATAGATTTAGTAAAATGTGTGTTCTTATGGCATGTAAAAAGACAATAAAAGCAAGTGAGGCAACTGAACTTTTCTTTGCTAATGTATGGGTGCATTTTGGTTTGCCAAAGTCTATTGTTTCTGATAGAGATTCCAGGTTCTTGGGGAAGTTTTGGACTACTTTGTGGGACAAGATGGACACCAAGTTACAGAGGAAGCATGACCTTCCATCCACAAACAGATGGGCAAATGGAGGTGGTGAACAAGACTTTGGTGCAGCTGATTAGAGGATATAATAGCAAATATCCATGGACTTGGGATGAGTCCTTAGCCTACATTCAACATTCCTACAATGGCGGTACACACATCCACTATGCAGTCACCATTTGAAGCATGCTTAGGATATCTACCTACTAATCCACTGGACATTGCGGTTGGGAAGAAAAAGAAGGGAGATACATGATTCGAGGTGGTGACTAGAGCAAGCGAAGTTCATTGAGAGGATCCAAAAATCCATCTCAAGGTGAAAGAACAATTGGAGAAATCTCAAGCCAAGTATAAGGCTAGACACGATCAACATCGTAGAGAGCACAAAAATTCATGTTGGAGACAAGGTTTGGCTTTACTTGAGCAAGGAGAGACTACAAGGCCAAGCAAGAAAACTCAAGCCACTACGGTATGGACCCTTCACTATATTGGAGCAAGTTGGAGAAAATGCCTTTCAGGCTTGATTTTCCACACTTCATGTGGATGTACTCAGTAGTAAATTGTGAGAACTTGCACCTATATGAGCCATCCATGCTTGATGAAGAAGAAAGAATGTCAATTACTACCTTCCATAGAAGATTGCGTCTTGGACTCATGAGGTGAGTTAGAGGAGGATGTAGTGCTGCAAAAAAAGGTCAGAGAGACAAGGAGAGGTCCACAAGAGTCTTGGCAGGTTGGACTCAAGGGAAGACACCAAGGCAGGCCCGGTGGTACTCGAAGGAGAAAGTGAGGGAATTGTTTCCTCATCTACTCCCCACTAAGCTTTTGTGGGACCAAAATCCTCTGAGTAAGGGAGGTGTGATCCATAGGGATCTAAAGAAACACCACTTCATCAGAAACCAGAACTAGAAGAAAAAAAATCAATAGAAAGAGGAGAAGATTGTTAAGTTATAGAACCACCACTCTTGCGGAGTAGCGAGTGGCGGTTGTGTAACCACCCCTCTGGTTTGCGCAATACCTCCCCTTACATAACCGCCCGGTTTTGTAACCACCGCGGTCTGTTGTTGCATTGTCAATTGGTGGTCCTGTCACTAATGAAAAAAAATAAATAAAGCCACGAATGGTCATGGATTTCAAACATTTTTATGTCTCTTCCTTGGATGTCTCTTCCCATTCTCTAGTGCATGGGAGGACATGGGGAGCAAGCTATTTAAGCAAGAGAACAAGTGGAATTCATCATCGATTCATGGGAGAAGTGAGCAAGAAGACTTTGGTGTTGGAATTGAATTGTAGAAGCAAGGTGAAAGTGCAAAAAAACAAGTATAGAGGGTGGAAGTAACATTGTTGTCTTCCTTTAGCTTCTTGTAATCTGTAATTGATTAAATTGGCCAATATATAAGTGGGAAGAAAGAGCAATTGCCCTTCCCGACTGGTTTTCCCTCAAATTGGGGTTTCTCAGCTGAGGTACAATGGATAGGATTTTGAAGGTAAAACATTCAAATTTGAATTATAAGTTTGTTTAAATGAATATGTGGGTGGAGAAATTAGTGTGTAAGTTTTAGTGTCAAAATGTAATCTACTCAATGCTTCAAGCTTATATTTTAAGCCCTAAAACATAAGACATCCACAGACCTTACTCTTTATCTCCTGTATAGTGAGAATGGATACATTTCCTTTTCTCATTATAACATTATCATTTGTTCCCATATTCACTTTATATTTGATTGTTTCATCTATGTTATGTGACATCTGGTCTTGTTTCTACATATGGTTATTGCATCACTACCCGAAAAGGCCATATTCATTTGTTGTATTTCCATGCATTTCTTAAAGATAAAGTTATCCTTTTCATTATTTTCATTAACAACACATTAGAAGGGTGCTTAGTATGCCCTCATACCATATCATGTTTAGATACATTCATTGTAATGAAACTTCATACTTAACGCATATGGCAATTTTTTATTTATCATGGACCATGATTTAGAGCACTTTAGAATTTCTACTAATCCTTCCTTTCTCTTGCATGAGTAACATATTTTCATTTGATTTCTGTCTAATGGACCATACTTCTTACTAGCACTTGCAAGGTACATTTTCCTTTATCTCAGCTTACTCTTATTGAGGAACAGCCTTTCACTTTGATACCTCTCACATGTAGAAGGTTTCAAGGCTTATGATTTGGGGATCTAGTTGTCTTACTAGTTTTCTGTTCATTGGTTTAAAGAACCCATGAATCATTAGACTATTTACCTCTTCCCATATATCTACAATTGTTGTCAAAAAATCATTTTGGAACTACGTTTCCTTCTTGATATCATGATCTTAACTTGCAAAAAATTTATTTTGTTCCATTTTACCTATTTCAAATATTGTCTATGATCAAAACTGTGTCATATGTCATTTAATTATTTTAATCAGGTCTGTAGTATTTCCTGACATATATAGATCTTAAACTATCTTGTATTTGTCAGCCTAGTTTGATAATTACACAGTAACATTGAATTTTTTGTGAGTCCTTGTAAAATTGAAACACAATCATTGATGAAAAATCATCATAAGAAACAAAGAAAAATAATGCAGACTTTAGAAGTTGACCATAATTGACTGCAATTTTAAGGTTGATAATTTTGTATCTAATTGCTAAAGTTTAAGACCTGATCTTGAAGGCATTTTATATCTTGTGTTCTTTGCACCTTCTTTCCTATTTTACTCTGATGCAAAATATTTCTTTGAAATTGTGTGAGTGCATTAAGAAACATCAGCAGTGTCTTGTATATCCTCTTTCCACTAACAAGTTCCCAAATCTGGACAGGTGGAATCGAACAATGGCATTCATCTTGATACACTAAATGTTATTATGATAAAATATTAGAGGTTGATGTCGTGAGTTTTATTGGAAATCCAGTATCAGTAAAATCCAAAAAAAAAGACTGTAATCTTTGCGTGATACTATGTTGTTGGAAAAATGTAGTTTTAATGGCAAAATAATATGGTGGAAGCTGAATATTATATTGATAGAACTGGGTACATAGCCAGTGCTCTCTTGTATCTATTTATATGGAATGTAAAAATGCTCTATTCTCTTATGTTTTATTTTCATGTGTAAAAACGTCGAGTTGTTTCTCTATTATTCAAGTGCATTCAAAAGAATTTGTTTCTAAGCTTTATTAGTTTGCTTTTAAGAGCTATTAGTTATTTTCTCTAAAGATATATTCTGTTTATGATGTACATGTTCTTTGTAGGAAACTAAACTTTGAAAATTATGTAAATGCTATTCTAAGAGTGTATTTTCATTGTTTAATCTTCTCTATTTAGTTGTTATTCAATCTTCTTAACGTTCTTTCTCTTGATATCTTTAATTTTTCTATTTATTTTATGGTTCCATTTACTTTATTGTATCTACAATCAGGATGGAATGTTAATTAAAACAATACTTCTCGAAAATAAAATAATTGCCCTCTTAGCAAGTTTTGATTTGAACCTAGGCAAAAATACAACAATAAATGCTAATTGTGTGGTTGGAATTTTAATGGCAAATAGAAATCCATTAGAAAACAAAGTGAAGAGGAGATGGTTGGGATAGAGCAGGAGTTGCATGGTTATAATTTCAAAAGAGGTCAATTGGTTCCAAAGCCCATGAAACACATAGTTCTTGAGATAAGTTTAATGGTTTTGAGTAAACTTGGTGGTGGTATCACAATTCAGTGGTGTAAACACAATCAAAGTAATGAGAACAAAGATCCTTTGGAAGATGGAAAGATATTTTTTTGGAAGAGGTTTGGATTTCTGTTACGTCAATTGGTTAAGTAATAAAATATCATTATATATATCAGAGATATTTAGGAAGAATATTATGGATTAACATTTGTTCACACCAAGTGTAAGTCCAAGAAAGAAAAGAATAAATTCAGTTTTAAACTCAAATGGGAATTGGAAGGGGAACATTGGTCGAGTTTGCGAATTCCCATCAAAAGAACATAATAAAAAATAGATACTCACCCTAAATTTGCAATTTATAAACTTTTTCTATGAATATGATAAATAATCCAAGGAGTAAAAATAATCATAAAATAAAAAATATTATGTGTGTTTGTATGGACTAGTTGGACTTTTGTTGTTTTGACATGGTGAAGTTGATCCATGGGAAGCATCAACATTCCAACACTTCAAGAGTAGTAAGTACATCAGAGAACATCAGTTTTAGACATCTAATTGGGTTCCAAGAGAATTGGTTGAGTTTCTCAGCATCCGAAAAAACCTAGCTTGTATTGTGTCCATTGGAGGTTAAAATGGATAGATTTTGGGGCAGAGGAAAAATGGTTATCAAGAACTTCCCTAAACCTGAAACTAATTGCATATTTGGATTCCTATTGAAAAGTTATGCAATTTCACAAAAAAATCATTTCATTTTTGAGGTTGTATACAAAAGGTATGGCCTCCAAAATTTTGCAGACTATGCACATTATCTAAACCACCAGTCTGAACATAGTGGCAGTTGTGCAATTTCAAGTGGCGGTTGCACAACTGCTCTTGCATTTTTGCAAGCTTGAGTGGTGGTTTTGCAATCGTCGTGGCAGTTTCGGACTCAAGCTAAACTGCTTAAAGTAGCGGTTTCGTCCCCAGCGTGGTGAATTGTGAAAGTTAGTGGCCCAAAATGATTTGATTTCTTCTTTTGATTGTTTCTAAGGCTCTTGGGAGATGGAAAGAGATTCCTTAAGGTCAAAAATGTTAGTTAGATTCCAACTCTTGGAGGGAGAGTTATATTTTTGCAAGCAAAGGCGTTGAGGAGGAGACGAGGGACAAAACAAAGAATCCATTTAAAGAGAGCTAGGGTTGGGATTCGATTCCAGTCCAGAGGGACTAAAAGAGGATTTTGTTCTTCAGATGATGTTGTAGTAAGCTTGTTAAGGCAAGTGAGTGTGAAAGTTGTTGTGTATGAATCTCTATAACTCGTTATTGAAATCAATAAAGACAAAGTGTGTTTTATTTTATTGTTGTGTTCTCGAGTTTGTGTGTGTCCATTTAAGAGTTAACTCTGAGTCTTATCTGTGGGATTAAGTTTGCCATTAATTTGGGTCCACCTTGTTCCCCACATACATCGATAAAGATGTCGGTAAATAATATGGGAGATAATGTAATTTAAGAAATGGTGTTTTGAAGAATTAGGTGGATTTGGTTTGAAATCACTGCATAATTTGCAGACTATTATTTAAACAATCTCCCAACTTGTTGAAGTTTAAGTCCTTCAACTAAAATATGGCAGATCTGCTGTTCTTTCGCATAGAGGGTCATCTACTCTCTTTCGTATTTGAGGATATCTGAATCGACGTACATTATCAAATTATTCTTTTATTCTAGAGGACTGTTAACTATGGATTTCCGGAGAGTTTCTAGGAGATGTTCTTCATGATTTCCCACTTCCCAGCCAGGCGCACTTGGCCCAAGCCAATTTTCTATGGACATTATCAGATCTTATATTGGGCCTTTAATGCATGATTGATAGGATGTGGGTTTTTCGTCTCCTCTGTAATTCAGATGCAGATTAGGTTAGCTTTTGCCTTCAGCCACGGTCTTCATCAGTTTTATCTTATTTAGCAATGGGTCTATTTGTATCACATGGCATTGTCTTTCTGATATGTTAGTGTTTACTTGTTTTAGGTACAACCCGCCCCACACCTTCTGTCTACCTGCCCTCCCTACGTAAGTAAGAATATTTTTGTTGTGCTTATAGCTTTTGCTTGTAGTATCTTGTTTCTTCAATCTCATTTCTGGCTTTGTCTTGCTATTGCTGGTGAATGCACCTTTGATTCCTCTCGACTATTTCTTTCTTTCTTCAAGGTATGAAGAAAAGTGAAAGAGGAAGTTGAAGTTAACGGTGAAGGAAAGCTCAAATTGAACAATTTGAACCTAAAAGTGAAGAAGTAAGAAAAGATAGTGAGCTCAAAAGGTAGGAAAGGAAGCATAGAGTGATGTAGAGGAAAATACTAGAAGAAATTTATCTCAAAACTAAAATTGTAGACATGGTGGAAGGTGTTAAATGGTTGAGGAGATATGGACCAAAAAGAGGCGTGAATGAGTGCATCAACATGCTGCAAATTGAATGCAAGGACACTGCTTTGTTGGAAACGTGTTGAATATTTTGCATGATTTACCTGCCTTATAAATTATACACCCAAGTACAAACCATGGTATGTTATGGACCATTTCTAAGTCCATGGTTTCTACCCATTGTATTGTAATATTACTTGGACGGTTTCCTATTGACATTCGTATAAAGACTTGCACATGCATTAGGGTAAAGCAAGAACTTTGAAGTTTTGATTATTTTACTCCTATGGCATAAAATGAATGGTTAACGTGGAATAAATGTGGACTAAAAATTAGGTCATTTAGGTACAATAATTTGAATTGTTAAAGCAAGTAGATGTTGCGATTACTCGATATAGAAATGACAAAACAATAAAGAGATGAAGTAATTTAGCTGATTCTGGATGTTTGTCACTTATTGAAGGTGCGCAAGGGCTGGAAATTATTTGGAAATGTTTCATCTGGTGCTTATATTGAGAACAAGGGTTGATAGGTGGCCTTGACACCACCGGCAGACTTAGACTCCTATGGTAAACCGACACTGTCAGACTCTAACGACATTGTATAGGAGATGTTTGGGGTCTGCAACTTTTGGTGGACCTTCGTATCTGCCTGTAACCTACTTCCGGGTACCTGGGAGCTCTTTGATCCTGTGCACAATGTCTATTTCTCCTCTTCTTTATCTAAGCCCTAATTCGTGCTTGAATGACAACAAGGAATCCTTAAAAAGGGGTTAATATTTTGGGTTCTATAACCTCACCATACACTTGATGATACGACAAGTGTAGCCTACCTATCAATACTCCAAAGAGGGATCAAACTGCATGTAGTTCTCCCTCCTATGTGAGAGTGTGTAAAATTATGCGCACAAACAATTCATTTTCATTCAGACTTTGACATTTAGCATCATCCAAATTTGACCTTTTTGAATTCAGATTTGGCTCTAGGGACTGTTCAAAGGCTGCTTCTTGAAGCTTTCAGATATGCTTATTGCTCTTTGATAATGATCCTTAACGTGGTGAGAGTGCTTGAAGAAAGTGTGAGGTGTCTGAGGTGGAGGTGATAATGGCCTCACAAATGGTTTTTATATATAGGTGACTGTTTGTTAATTTCCCCGCTATGATCGACCCCTTGAAACATGTCTAGATTGACCTAATGGAAATTTGCTCATCTACAAACTAGTTGTTGAAGGCTGTTGACATTGCTGATGAAAGATGACCTTTGTGGTAACTGCATCTTGGTTTCCTAGTAGGTTCATGGGAATGCAACATGTGGATCTGAGATATGGAGAATGTCTATCTAGGATTTTGAAGGTGTTCATGTATAGACAAAGTTGATCTTGAATAAATGTGACTTGGTGAAGGTCAATATGATTATCCTCACTCTTCTTAACAATATAGATTAGGATATAGATAGAAGACCATTCTAGGGCCTGTCGACATTCCTCCTATATTTCTAGAAGCTTCTAATTCTAGAAGCTTCTCTAACTTTCTACATAATCCTAGATTTTCTAATTCTAGAATTAATCCCACCTCCTCTATTTCTAGAAGCTTCTAATTCTAGAAGCCTCTCTAACTTTCTACTCTTCTCCATTGAATTTTTAATTCAATGAATATGTCTCCATAACACTAGAATTTTCTAATTCTAGAATTATCTATCTTCTCATTCAATACTAACCATTGATCTTCCATCTACTTGGCAAGATCCTAGCCCTCCAATTCCTCTTCCAAAAACTATAAATTGGCATGCCACCCTCCATGGAAGCCAATCCATAGATCTCAAGAATCCATAACCAAACTTTTCCATTTTTATCATCTAATCAATCCATCCACTCTATCAATCCATCTTCAATCCACTCCAATCAATTCATCCTTCATCAAGCATCAATCAATCCAAGCAAATCAAAAGGGAGGTGCCCAAGTGACTCCACACAAAATCTCAAGCAAATTGAAGAGCAAATCAATCAAACAATCAAGAGCAAATCCAACACATCGAGGATTTGTGCAGGTACTTGTTAGTAAGTGCAGGTATAATCTCTCTCCCACTTTCAATCCATTTTGCTCTATAGGAGGTATTGTTGAAGAGATTAGATTAGAGGAACAACTCAGTATGTCTTTTCTCATATTTGCACAACTAATATTTTTAACATATACAATGGCCAACACACAATCCAAAATAGAAACGGAGAGGGTATATGAGTCGTAGATTTGAAGACGATAATCCACATGCTTGTATTAGAGGCATAGGTTCCAAAGCCTATGATTAAAATAGGGGATGTGATCTTCACTAATATCTTAGGTTGTAAGAATAAAGATAGTAGACAAGATATCTAAAATAGGGTTGTAAAAGTCAAGTGGTGGATGTAAGGCAAGGGACAATATAAGAACAATGCACTAGACAAAGAATATCCTACTCTATCCTAGTTTAGAACATGATACATCAACATAATCAATCATACCAAACATAAAGGAAAAGGAAAGGTTAGGAATACTTACCTTTTGAAGACATCGTTGACGCATTAACCACCCCCAAGGTTAATAGTACCGTAAAAAAGATTTGTTGTGGGCGGATCACAAGAGGGATAGGTGGAAGATCCAAGTAGACCAAATTTGTTGGTGCACGGATTTCTATTCTTTGTAGCTACTAGTTACCCAATAGTCCAAAGTAGACTCCTGAGTATAAACTCCGCTAAACCTTACTTTTAAGACCTTTTGGGCATCTTGACAAGGGCAAGAAGAGCAATGATGTGATGATTTGTGCCGAGAGAAATGACAAGAATGACACCTATTTATAGGGGACATAACCAAAAGTCACAAACCCTCCAAACCGACAACGTCGGCCCGTAGTTGATGTATTTGGGTAAGAAAAGTCATTTTAGATGACATTGACCCTTCTTGCAACTGTCTGACTAAAGGGTTCTAAAGGGGAATGATCATGGAAGTGGAGCAGGCACTTGGGAGCAAATGTGAAGGTGATATGAAGTTGTAAGGTGTGAGGGTAATAGAAATGATGATATCAAGTGGTCGCAAAGAGGTAGTAATAGGATAACGAGCCATGCTAAGGCACATGGGTAGCACAACAACTCTCACTCAGTGTTCCACTAACCACCCACTCATTTTGTAGTGCCTCTTTTTGGGCTGAATCAACACCAAAGGAACTTGCACGGAACCAAATAGTAAATTGAAACAAAACCATAGTTACCTAAGACTCTGGGATGGTGGGACGAGGTTTCTAGGATGATAATTTTTTTTCAAATTTTGGGGACGACGGGGGAATGATTGATAGAAAATATACCTAATTTATTAATTTTACAAATATAACATGAATAAGTCAATAAAGTAAGACTTAAAATTGATAGTTTGAAGATTGAAACCATTAATTATTAATCCACTTATTCATCACATAAGCCAAGGCCCAAAATGTTATATATTCAATGTTCATATTTCAAATTTCAATGTTTCAGATTGAGTCATTGACATAATATGATAATAGTAATACATGTAACCAATAACATGATCATAGAATTTAGAAATTACTATTAGAACAAAGAATCTGAGATACATTGATACTTCATACTAGAGAGAGATACAATGAATCAATGATAATCAATTCAATATGAGAATGAAAATTAAAAACAACTACAAGTCTTAAATAGTCAAGATGAGAAGAGTACAACTACATATGTTATTAAATATTATGTGATAAATGGCATAACCAAAATGTAATCACTCTTAGTGTCCTATGAAGAAACACTCGCGATCCGCTCCTCTTCACTAGAAGTATCTATATCAACATCATCTACATCTGCAAAGGAGATATCAACCAATCCTCGCTGCTCTTGATCTTCGTCAATCTGCCTTGAATCCTCATAATCCACATCCCATCATAATGCCGGGGTCTCCTTGTGCGTAGGTGGCTTGCGATCCATGAGACACAAGACACTATGTAAAACAAGAAGTTTCTTCACTCTCTTAGAGGTAGTCATTTCCTCGTAAGAGAGTGGATCCACCCATATGTTGACCAATTCCTCTTAGAAGCAGAGTAACTAAAAACTTGATAATGAAGGTGAATAAAAAGTGTACGTAGCAATCTTGTAGGTCCATACAATCGCCTCCAACTAATTGGACTCTCTTGTGCCAATGTGTTCTGTCTTTTTTGTAGCCTTCTAGGTAAGCAAACTTGAGCCAATCGGTTTTGACTCGTGAAAACTCGAGCCAATCAGTTCGACTTGTGAACCAACGACTTGCATTATACATTTTTAGGGCTTTCAAGAAATACTTCCTCACCTCCTCATCATCTACGAGGACAACCTGAGGCCTCTCGATATACCACTTGGATTTAGTGGATATGCAGCCATGTGTAAAGGATGTTCAACTTCTCCCATCTCCAATTCATGATGGGCTAAATATGGTGATGGTAGAACTCAGGCGGGGTCCCTTGCCGAATAACAACCTTTATCGACCAAGCATACTATCAATACATTCTTATATCTCACCAAGGTTAGGGCTCTTAGAATCCTGTATTTCATCACACCAAAAACCATAAATACTATAGATGTGATATATATCACATCTATCCAAAATGCTTCTTTTCACCACCACTTTGCTTTCACCTTTTCCCCTTGCTCTATCTTGGACCCATCCCAACTATACTACTCTAATGTCATGCCCATACATTGTAAAGACTCTTGCAACTCAACCATCCTATCCAAAAAAATAAAGTATGATGCAAAATATGTGTCCACCGGCTTGGGGAATTCCGTTCCTCGTAAAGCTACGAAAGAGTGCCATGATGTATGGTGGTTGTAGATGAAAATTTACATACCGATGAACATCTTCACATCTCTTAGCATCAACCACTACAGTTTTGACCCAATCAATTTTTCCAATGTCTTTTAGTGCATTGTTTATGGCATGCACACAACATGGGGTCCAAAATATATGCTTTGGTAATAAGCCTCAGCGAGCTTACCGCTGCCACTGCACACATAAGGTGCATACGTGATAACTTGCACAATGTTGGCGAGGCCAACCTCCTCAATGGCATCTCACAAAATGGTGAATTGGAACTCTGCATCCCTCTTCTTTCCTGAAATCAACTGCCCTAAAAAAGTAAGGACCCTCTCTGCATGAAACAATGATATTTATGAGTGGGTGGTGTTTGATATCCATCCACCCATTCATGATGATGTTGCAATCGTGAGAGACCCATGTGCATCTCATTTCCTCCATCAGTAAGTTAACCTTGGAATAGTTCTTGTCCAAGATTGCGGTTCTCAACTTCATGTCTCCTAGGGGCACATAACTTACACCTGCTTTGGCTACCTTAGCCATAGCCTCCTTGTAATAAGGAGAGCGAGCAACATGAAATGGGATGCTAGTGGCAAAAAAGAATTTTCCAATGGCATCATCAGCCTCTTCTCTAGCCTTTGTATCATACATGTCCACAATTGGATTGGAGGCCACACCTTCCTCTTCCCCCTACTACCAAAAGCATCCACTTCAGTCACCTCATAAGATGTTGTGCTTGTAGTATTTGAGAAACCAGTATTAGTTCTCAGAGAGTGAGAACTAGGAGTGCCACTAACACGATGGACACGAACTTTTTCTATCATATCTCCATTATACAACCTCACCATTTCTGCCCTCTCTTCAAGTGATAGTTGTCCACATATGCCTACACCTTTCCCCAAGATGTGCAATAAGTGCACATTCAACCTAGTAATGCTTGACCAAGATAATGAGCATATGTTGCATCTCCATGTTCTAGTCCCCCTGAAATGTTTGATCTAGGACCCTCAATAATTTGACCAAATTGTTTCAAAGGTTTTTATTTTCAAAAGGTCCTCTAGCATACTTGTTCAACATTGTGGAGGGGCAACTAAACTTGTCAACACTCCCATGTGAACTATTAGGTGTTTCTGTTTTTTCTCCTTGCACACCCCCACCCATCTCATCACTCATTTTAATCTCACATTCAACTTCATATTCACCGTCATCTGAACTCATTTTGGGGCTGCAATAATTTAAAAACAACAATATAACTATACATTATAAAGTTTTTAACACGCTTTGCATTTAGACTTTTAAAAAACATCACCCTTGTTTAAGTTTTTAATTTTAACCATGCTTGCATTAAAAAAAAACCAGCAATGAACAAATGGCAAATGCCCTTGTTTAACTTATTTTCTTATTTGGAAATTAAAAAGAACATCAATGAATACACTTAGAAATTAAAAAAAAACAAGCAATGCAATGCCCTCCCTTGTTTATCTCATTCCTTCCCTTGCTAATCCAAATAGAAAATAACAAAAAAAGCAATGAATACACTTAAAAAAAAAAACAAGCAATGCCTTCCCTTGGTTATCTCACTTTGAACTTTTCATTTGGAAATTTAAAAAAATATGCAAAGGGTCATTGTACATATCTCTTGCTCCTTTCTCTCTCTCTCTTTCTCTTTGTTCTTGCTCTTTGCTTTGTGTGATTACAATGAGTGTGAGATGTGCTTTTTATAAGTTTTTAGAGGCTTTTAGGGTTAGGGTAAAGCAATGACCATTTAAAATAAATAAAAGACTAAAATTTTGGCTTAAACTTTAAGTTTTTTTAAAATGTTTAAAAGAGGCAACACATAGGGGATATCATGACATCCTTGTCGTCCCCTATGACTTCCCTTGAATCCTTAAAGCACACAGGATGTCTCGGTACTTCCCACTGACCTTGGGGATGTCCCTCTTTTTCGGGACGTGGGGAAAGCGTCCGTCCTAAGTCCCCCCGAGGCGTCCCGGGGAGGGGGTGCATGTCCCTACGTAACACCGAACAAAACTGAAATTAAATTCTCAAACCCTAGCAACAGGTTGTAAATATATTTTAATGATAGTAATAAACCACAAAACTTATAGAAACCCTTCAAAATATTATTCTTCTAAGCGGGACTTAATTGCGAGAGAAAAATCTTTGGAGAATATATCTTTTTACCAATTTAATATCAACTGGAAATTAATTATCAACAAATGCCCTTTACAAATATGGATGGAAATGAAGAATTCCAAGTCCAAATTCGAGTACAAATGAAGATTCCAGCTGGTAAAAATAGAAGGAACACAATGATGATTGAATTTGAAGTTGTTGTGCCCTAGAACACCCCAAACTCCAACTTAGGGCAGGCCGCCACCCTTCGGAAGGGCTAGAAATGTCTTCAAAGTTGAAATCAATACAATGCGATCTTCTTATGAGATCACCCTTTGCAAATTTGAGGGGTTTCATCCTTAAACCAACTCATTATTGAGAGGTTTCGTTTTTAATAGGTCTTCCAAGAGGGTTTTCGTCCTCAATGGATGAGAGAGAAAGCAAAGCGTGCTCCAAATCTAAGCGAATAAATTTCAAAGCATCCATAAACATCTTATGACCAAGCGACCCCTTTACATAACTAGAGGTGGCAACAAAAACCAACTAGAATCCTCCTAAAGAGGACCGACCTCCTAGGACATAATAGTTCCTTTTTCTTTTATATTTCCATTGGCTTTTCACCCTTTTCCCAACCGACTTTGACTATATGTAGAAAATTATTTAAAAATAACGCAAAGGTCACAAAACAAGCGATGGCTAACAAGAATATACCCTCGAAGGATTGCAAAATATAGCTAAGGACTACTTTTCCATTTATTTTCTACTTCGACCTCTAAATGAAGAAACACAAAAAGGAGGTTCTTGCAATTTTTCCAAGGATTATTTCCGAACACGACAATAGGGGGCTCCTACTCAAGTCATTGAATGTGAATTGCAAAAGGTTGTGTTTAGTATTAAAAGGGCAAGACACACAGCCCGAGATGGGTTCCCAGATAGAATTATATCAAGTCTTTTGGGACATTCTTAAAGTTGAGCTTCTCCAAGTTGTGGAAGAGGTGAGAACAGCCAAAACCATGTTAAAATAAATTAATAAAACATTTATAGCCTTGATTCTTAAAGCTTCAAAAGTGGGAGATATCTCATGATTCAGACCTATAACTTTGTGTAATGTTTTGTACAAAATTGTAAAGAAAACTATGCACTGATCGGATGAAACCTCTCTTGCATAAGATAATTTCTCCTAAGCGAGGATTTGCCCAGAGAAGGCAAATCCATGATGAGATAGTTTTAGCCTAAGAAGCTTTATATTCTATGGATATGCAAAAATCCCCTTCAATGTTGATCAGAGCTCGACTTATCGAAATCCTATGATAGAGTTGACTAGAGTTTTTTTATATAAGGTCTTGGCTTTGTTTGGCTTCTCTAGAGAATGGATTGATTGGGTTCAGCCCTGTTTGTCTTCAGTTACTTATTCAGTTTTAGTTAACGGTAGCCCATCTTGACTCTTTTCAACTACCCGAGAGGTGTTTGCTAAGGTGATCCACTTTCCCGTTTCTTATTTATTATTCTGGTTGAATGCCTTGGAAGATTGGTAACTAAAGCTTTTAATGATAAGAAGATAGGCAATATCAAAATGGCTAAAAGAGCTAGACCTGTTACACTTTTGCAATTTGTTGATGACTCTACGCTCCTAGGCAAGGCTACCTTTTTGGAAGCTTCTAGTCTGCAGAAGATTCTTTAGCTTTTACTAGGGCTATAAGATAACTAATTAATCAAGAGAAATCTCATATCTTCTTTTTCATTTCTCTCGAAAGGCAAGAAGCACAAATTCTGGATATTTTTAAATTCAGAATGGGCTCTCTCCCGGTTCATTATTTGGGGATTCCATTGGCAGCAAAACAAGTAAAAGATTGGAATTGGTTAATCAATAAGGCTAAGGTGATATCGTAGAAATGGACGAATAAATGGCTCTCTTCAGGAGGAAGAACAACTTTCACTAAGGTAGTTCTTCAAGTTGTGTCGATTTATGTTTCTTCTATTTTGAATATTCCTATTGGGATTTTAAAACAAATGGAGTCTCTTTGTCGAAATTTATCAGGAGTGGAATCCAGGAGAAAAGGAAATGGTTGTTAGCTAAGTGGGAGATTTTGTGTCATCTAAAAAAGGTGGTTTAGGATTTCGTTCTTGTATAAACCATAATGGAGCATTAGCAACCAAACTTTATTGGAGATTCTTTAGAATGGTCCAAATGATATGTGGGTTGTTAATATTAGAGCTAAATATGCAGAAATTAATCCTCTTGAGTGGATAATTACATTGCCCCTTTCTTCTAGAGGATCCTCAATTCTTGCAGTTACGAGAATATGTAAGGTATCCAATGGGATATATTATAACCCAAAAGGGAACACCTGAAATTTCTGATTTATAACAGCAATCTGGATGAAGAAAATCTAGGATAATAATGCAATTTATCCACAAAATACAGATCTGAAATACCCTAGATATGGTGAGCTGCTATAGAGACCAAAAACCCTTAAATCTGATCTTAAATTACTCAAATCTCATGCCAAAATATTTATGATAATTTAGAAATGCAAGAACAAAATATATAATTTTTAGGACCCAAAATAAGTGTTGGAAATTTATTAAAAATTTGTAGAAATACAACTTACAAAAGTGGCTGGAAAGAAGTGATCCCAAGCCCAAATCCACTTTGAAACAAAGCTGAATATGGCCTCCAAAATTATGGCAAAGCTGTTGGTGATGAGATCTAGAACAAGCTGTGCCCTAGAATGTGTCAAACTCCACCCACAAGGGTGTAGATAGCCCTAGATATGGCTGAAAATGAAGGTAGAAATCTGCCCAAACACTCTTGTCTTCAAACCCTAGCTGGAATGCCTCAAATCTGCAATATTGGGTCTTCAATCACTGCTGAAAATCTGAAATACTCCTTGAAGCTCAATAGAAACTCTTGAAATGGAGGATCTTCACACAAAGGATGAAGAGTTTTCGTTCTTCAACCTTGGCAAGAGAGGGTTTTCGTCCTCTAATGCAAATACACCAAAGGGTTTTCGTCCTTCAATGTAGAAATGGAAGAGCAATCAACCCAAACCAGAAAATAGATATCAAATTAGCAAAAGATGATGCCAAATGAACCCCTCTTCACCTCCTTTTATACTTTTTTGTCTCTATTTTTCAAGTGGGGCATTCCATGTGGGATTAATAAAGTAACTTTATTTTCTTATTTTAATATTACTTTACTTTTCCACCAACCTTTAATAATTAATTAAAGTACCAGTAATAAGAATTACTTTAGTACTAAAATTAGATTATTAATTCCTCCTTTATTCTCCCTTTAGCTGACTGAATACAATGGAAAATAGGCTAAAAAGGGGTCTTCTACCTGACAGTATTTAAAAATACATTTTATTCTTATAATAACATTAATAAGTTGCACCTAGATAATGAATTGACTGGGCCCAACTTAGAAAAATTATTAATGTCCATTAATTTGGAAAATGGGACATTACATAATAGGAGAAGAAATTATAAATAGACATTTCTTTAGGATAATTGACAACGATCAAACAACTAACTTTTGGAAAAACTCTTGGGATGGGTATCTGCCAATCATTACTCAATTTCCTGACTTGAAGCCGACAATGGAAGGTCTTCATGAAAAGGGATGGGTTAAGGTTGCTAAGTATTGCAAATCTACAATGAACCAATGGGATTCCTACTCATGAATGGCCAATTCAGCTAGTGGAGGCTCACAAAAAGATGTTGATCACATTTTACAGTCAAGAACTCTTTCAAGCTTTGAATGGTCAGACTCAATAGCATGGGGCAATAACTCCACAGGTATCTATTCTGTTTCAGCTGGATATAAATCTCTATGCAAAGTAACTCCCCATCCTTTAAGAGACATTTTTAACCACCTATGGCAGGAAGTTCTATGGCCAAAAGTAAGCTTCTTTGTATGGCTGTTATTGAGATGAAGAGTCCTTACAGGGGATAGGCTTATGAAAAGAGGGTTTAATGGCCCTTTTAGGTGTGTAATGTGCTTGGCGAATGCTGAAACTATTACTCATCTTTTTCTACAGTGCCCCTTTGTACTTCAACTGTGGCAACATTTGGCCAAGTTATTTGAGATTCCTTGGTGTGGAATTCAGGCTCTTGAACAACCGTTCAGAGAATGGGGAAAACAGATTAACCATGGCCAAAGTTTTTGCAAGCATTATGAAGTGGACCCTTTTGTTATGGAACACATGGAAGGAAAGAAATAGACGAATTTTCCAGCAGGAATGTAGAGACATCCCATTTGTTTGGGAAAAGATAAAGATGAATGTTGCTGAATCCATTAAGCATAAATTACACTTCCCTCAAAATCTTTCAACACAATGGGTTAATTTTATTAAAAAGTTACCTTTAAATCTCTCAAGTACCACCCTGGTTGCCTCTAAACCAAGAAGGCAACATCAAGTAAATGGAAAGTGGTCTGCTCCTCTGAATGGGTTTGCAAGTTGAATACAGATGGTGCTTCCAAAGGAAATCCGGCAATACTAGCATGGGAGGAATAGGCAGATTTTCTGATGGTTTAGTGGCCTTTTTCTTTCTAGAAAATTGGGTCATGCAACGAATAATTTCGCTGAAATCAAGGCAGTTTACAGAGGTTTACAAGAAGCAGTGAAAATTGGTTGGCAAAGGATTCAGGTGGAGTCTAATTCTCTACTGATCATTAGCCTTTTATCCAATTCTGTTGTGACTAAGGGCAAAAATTGGCAAATATTAAGAGAGCTGGAAAAATTCATAGGTTGATGGAAAAGTTCCAAGAGATCAATTTTAACTATGCTCCTAGAGAGCAAAATAAAGTCGCGGATGCGTTAGCAAATTGGGCCCTGGATAATCTTATTTGTTATGGTCCTCCACTGAAAATGGTGGTCGTCAAGCTTCAAGAAGATCTTAGACAGATATTAGATATAGATTTGATTCAATGATAGTTGTTAGTATGGCTTCTTACGTTTCTAATGCCCAGGCTTGGACTACTAATAGATTTTATGCCTGACACATTAGAATTTGTACACTTTGATTTCTCTGTAATATAAGTCTTTTTTTTTTCAATTCAAAAATCATGACATTAATTTCCCTTGTTCATTCCCTTTTAGCCCACGGGAAGTGGAATGGGCTCAAGATCTTCAAGGAGAACTAGCGTTGAGAAGGGGACATTACATGTTCCCAATACGCCACTTAAGGCATGCACTCAGGTAGATTAATGCATCAATGGCCTGCAAAGAGAAATCATTAGCAAGTATGAAAAGTAAGGTGTATACAACTAGTAGATAGAGGTGCTTAAGATAGTGGAATGGTAGGCTGATAGGGAAAGTGTGCTCAAGTTAAATATATGTGGATTGTCCAAATGTGTTAAGAGTATGTCAAAGTTGGTGGGTGTACCTAATTCTTCTGGGGATTCACCTAGGCACACCTCGAGATTTGTCAAATCATCAAGGTTTCCTCGGGTCTTGCTTTGGTTTATTCACTCCTTCTGGGGCAGCAACAAGTTTCACTTGGGATAACTCAACTGAGGCTGCTTGACCTAAACTTGGGTCTGCCAGGACCAGAAAGGAGCTACCTGGTCTATATGAAGTAACTTATTCACACAATTTTAAACTTGAGTCATTGTGGTAGTAAGTGACCCACCTTATTTCTAGACCACAACTTGATGGACATAATGAGAGCTATTATATTAGTCACCTTGTGTTCTAACATTACTAGGTGAAAATTATTAATACTAAAATATGAAAACATGCAGAAAAATACACAAAGATTTTGCTGTCTAAAAACACCATACGCGGGCTAAAATAATTTCTGACACTATATAAAGGGCACATAACGAAATTTCACCAACATATATAATGATATCCAAGTATATACAAGCTGTGTAACAGACTACTAATTACTGAATTTCTGCCTTGTGTCATTGAACATTGTACCTCAGTATCCACAATTTGTATCTTCTATAGTGGAAAATGAGGTTAAACCTTGGCTAGTAGTTCTGTTGATCTATTACCTTTCCATTGAGCTTGAACAAAATTGGTTTGAGAGAAGGTTGATCTTTTCCCTCGGCGACAATAAATGAAATTTCCAATGCATGACTTCGGCAAATGAAACATCAATGATACAAATTGGTGAAAATTTGGGGTTTTCCTTGAGCAATAAAAGTAGAAATACCCACCCCAAAAGCCAATTTTATACCACAGAAGGTTCCTTCTATCTGAGCAAAGTTTTTGTCATAAAGCTGAAATTGTCCACAAGTATCGAAAGAGTTTACCTTCCACCAGACAAGATACTTCCACCAGAATGCATACTTCCAACCCCATTAATTCCAGGATTTCCTTGTGAAGCACCATAAAAATTGAGTTTAATAAAAGCTATGATGTTAGTACCTAATGAACTGGTAACAAAGGCCGGGTTAATGACAAGGAAAGCGCGCATGAACTCTTGCTGAGATTCGCCAGCTTTTCTGTAGAAACTATTTTCTTTTGGTAATTATTAGTAGTAGCCACATCTGAAAGAGACTCAAATTTGTAGTGTTCAAGATAAATCACCCACTATGTCTTGGGGAACAAATTTTATCTCTTTAGGTAAAGTCCATAGGATGAGATGTAGAAGAAAGTCGATTCTATGTCCTCTGGAGGTGGTTTTCATTTTATTTTTGTTGTGAGGGGTGAGGAAGGGTTGGGTAGGGATGGTGGGGGTTGCAGGAAGTTGGATGAAAACTTAAAGACTCATTTGTTAGTTGTGTTGAGTTTATCTTGGCACCTCTTTATGTTTTGTTCAGTTAGAAGTGCATGTATTTGTTAATGATCCCAAGTAAAATTATTTCCTAGAATCCTAGTTCATCTCGTTAAGATAAATCTGTGGTAAAATCAATCTCTTCATTTATTTTAACGTGATTCATTTTCTATTTGCCCCTTTACAAACATCATTTTGAATTGAAGGTTATGATGACAGTGAAAGAGGAATTTATTTAATAAAGTTTATTTGAAATGAACTAAAAGATGCATTCTCTTATTTGCTTGTTTCTTTTAGAGGACTAAATTTGCCTGATAGATGATTTTTAGTCCTGGTTGTGATATGTCCACTGTTATTATCATACAGGAAAGGATACAACTTGAGACTGCTCGCTTGTACAAGCAAGCTGGTGTAAATCCATTTGCAGGTGATGAATCACCTATTGATATCCTTGCCGAAAATTCATTTTTAAGTAACAACAATTACATGATTCATATTTATTAATAAACATTTTATCGTGTACTACATTTCAGTTATTTTGACAGACAATTAAAACTTATGTCTTTATAACAAATCAGCCCAAAGAGGAAATTATTAACATGTATAATATATTTTTGTAAGCCTGCAGTTCTTTCATTTTTCTCAGAGATAAAATTCATATAGCTTTATTTAATTCTAATAAAAGTTATCTTTTACTCAATTTTCTTGATGTGGATGCAGGTGCATAGTTGTTTAGATCTTAATGCAGTTGATTTCTTTATTTCTTTCTTGCCTACACATGCTTACTAGAATAACTGTTTGTTTCTCTTATCTTATGCTTCTTACTGTTAGAAGCTGAATGAAACTATCCCAGCTAGTATCTATTATCTTAGAACATATTGTGCTTCAAGACCTGTTCTATGGAGAAATAGTCAGACAATAATTAATGTATTGGTTTCTGGAGACACCGCCCATGAGATAAGATTTCTCGGGAAAAAAAATAAAAAACATAATTGTTGACTTTTTGTCCATGTTTGTCCTTGCTTGTAGTTTAAGCCAAAGAAATTTATCTAGAAAGGTTACCTAGATCCTCCAATAGGAAAAAACATATGTTTCTCTATGTACATTCTAATAATCGAAAGAACATTACAAAGCTGAATAGATAGCCATATTGAAACCCTACAATCTAGGAAGCAAGCCTAACCATAGTAAGAATACTCGGCAAAGTACTTGCCAACCGTTTGCTCCAAGCGAGTCATCACCACCAAAACTTCGCCAAAATGATTCACCGAGTTGTAGCAAGTACTCACCACAACTCGGCGAGTCCGTGACTTTAACTCGCCTGACGCAGCCTGCATGCGGATACATGGTTTTGACACTCAAAAAACACGGATTTTTCCCTTTATAAGGCCCTCTGACACTTCATTTCATTCACACAACCATTTGAGCTTGCATTGGTTGTGTTGAAACTGCAATTTGGAGACGAATTCGAAGAGAGAATTTGGAGAATTGCATTTGGAGGTAAGAATTTAAAAAAAAAAATTCTTTCAAGTTTTTCCCAATTTTGTGTATATTATTATGTTTTATAGATTCATATTGTAATTCTAAATACATGTAATGTAAAATCGAATGCTTGTAATTTTTGTATAATCAATTGCAGCCAAAGGTATGCATTTATTTTTTTTATATTCGTTCTAAACTATTTAAATTTTATGTATGCGTATTGTAATCGATTCATATTGTAATTCTAAATACATGTAATGTAAATCGAATGCTTGGTAATTATTTTTTATAGTAATTTTTATATATATATACATTTTTACGCAAATTCGTTTTAAACTATTTAAATTTTATGTATGCGTATTGTAATCGATTCATTGAATATGTTTTGTAATTTTAAATGCGTTCAATGTGATTGCGAATCATTTTAAATTTTTAATGCTCATTTGCAACCATAGGTATATCATTTTTATTAAATTATGGTGAAATATGGTTATTCAGGCACGCTTTTTTAAAAATTTAATTAAGCTTACGCTTTTTTAATTTTTTAAATGTGCGTTATGTTGCAGATTAGAGGTTAATAATGGCATCGGGCTCGGCATCGATTCGGCATCAGGTCAACATCACTAAGCGGAACCATTCTGCGAATGCCGTCACCCAAGCTTGGAAATATGGTGTACGTGGGCTAACTACTGGGAATAGTTACTTTGCAATTTACGTGGTAGAACAATGTTTGGAGGTGTCGATCGTAAAGTCGTCGATCGTGAGGTATCACCTTCATATATCGTTTCTTAGGGACGTTGTGGTTTGCCCGATGTTACGAAGAGGCAAAAGCGAGAGATGAAAGTAGAGTTGACAACGCTAGAGGAGAAGAAACTAGAGAGGGAAAGGGTGCAAAACAACCATAGCACTGAAGCTATTAGATGTGGGGCTGCAATGACGAAGGATTGAAAGGATGATGTGGCAACAATTGTGGGCTCCTCGTGGCCCATGCATATGAACTGGAAGAGGCTGGAAGAGGCACATCTTCATCAAATTCAAGCAAAGGCATCAAAGATTTTTGTGTGCCAGGAACACATCTGAGCACAACCTTCATTGAAAGTACAACTTTGAACAAAGATATGCACGAGGAAGTGAATAAAACATGTGCAAATTTCTCGGTACTACAACAACCCATGTGCGAGAGTACTTGGTGACAACGTTAACATTGTGGCTTTGGGAAAGCGTCTGAGAGCATGCCTTCTCTGAAGATTTGAGTGGGAAATTGCTACGGGGTGTAGTTGCAGATGCCACTACAATTCTAGAAGAAGCAAAAGAAACAATGAGACAAATACGGATGCACCATTCTTTCGGATGGGTGGACGAATGGAAGGAACCACACCTCATTAATTTTTTAGCGGCTTGAATGGTGAGATGGTGTTTTTGAAGTCTATTGATGCCTTTAAGATAGTAAAAATGCGGAAAATTTGAGTGTTATGTTAGAGACGGTTGTATTAGAGGTTGGTCGGTTGGGAGACTATTGTAGGAAAGACATCCATCACTCTTTTGGACTCCTTGTGCGGCTCATTGCCTTGACCTTCTTTTGAGGACTTAGGCAAAATTGATTGGGTGAGGCCGGTAGAAGATACTAGAAACATAACAAAGTACATATTGATCACCCTTGGGTTTTGAGGCTTGATGAGAGAACACACAAAGGGAAAGAGCTTGTTCGAGACGGTGTCAATGAGGTTTGCAACTTCTTGATGTTGCGAAAGTATTTCTAGTTTGTTGACATCTTTGAAACAAATGTTTGTGAGTCAAGTATGGCTAAATTCACAATATTGAAAGAAAGGGGATGGAGAGAGGGTTGCAGAATAGTTTTGATGATATCTTTGCGAAAGAGACCTATAGAGATCATCAAGGTAATTTCAAACTTTAATTTATATTTCATTCCTTTATTTTAATTTGTTAAATTATTAATATATTGTTTTTAACTTTTTTACTTTATTTGTAAGTTTGTAACCTTACATTTTAATTTGTGTGTAGGTGTCAGAGCCGTTGGTGAGGGTTTTGCGTTTGGTTTATGGGGAGCGAAAACCTATGGGGTATATTTATGAGGCCATGGATAGGGCGAAGAGTTTATCCATAACCATTACAAGGGGGGATATCGTCAGATATGGTCCCTTTTGGGAGATTATTGAACAGAGGTGGAACAATCAACTCCACCAACCTATTCATGTAGTGGGGTACTACCTCAACCCCAAGTATTTCTTTTCGATGGCTTCACAGATGTGAACGGAGAGGTTATGGAGGGCCTTTCAACATGTATTAAGAGGATGATACCAGATGTTGAGACGAGGGACCTCGTCATTTTAGAGTTGCAAAGCTACTGACGTCTTTATGGGAGGCTCTTTTCTTCGGTGTTAGCTATCCGAGGGAGAACCACATAGACACCAGGTAATAAAAATTAGAATGTTTACCAAGTTACTTATTAGTTACAAATTTGATTTTATTAATTACTTATAAATTTTTGATTATCTTGTTTGTAGGTTCTTGGTGGGAGGATTGGGAGAAATACCCCGCATCTTCAAAAGCTAGCCCTCAGAATTCTATCTCAACCTTGTAGCACTTCTGGATGTGAACGCAACTGGAGTTTGTTTGAGGCCATTCACACGAAGAAGTGCAACAAGTTGAGTCAAAAACGGCTCAACGACTTGGTTTTGTGCAATACAATCTTCGGCTTCACACAAGAAAAGTGGAGGCCACATCAAAGGAGCTTATTGATTTGGATGAGATAGATCCATACAACGAGTGGACTGGGCGAGAAGAGGAAATCCCTATGTTCACAGAGGACGAGATTGCTTCTTTTGAGAGGGAAGCTATGGAGGGAGAAGCACTAGCAAGTTGTAGGAGATATTGGATTGGATGACATCTTTGGAGGTGATCTCCAACATGCAATAGAGGAGCCACCACCATCTACTTCGAGGTTCGAGCAGTCGCGACCTTACAGGAGTGTAACAACCCCATTTTGTCACTTCAATTCTAGGGATTTTTGTTTTTGTATTTCCCAATTTAAACATATGCCTCTAATGACTTAAATGTACAACTAACATTTAAATCCAAAGCATAATATAATTACAATTCTTCAGATAACAAATCAATAAAGCATGTGCAAGATTATGGGTCAACTAGATCCTACTCGATCCCCCATAGAAAACTCTTTCGAGTCAGTATACCAGTAGTGCCCTTCTCGACATTGATTTACAAGTGTTGTTCTAAGTGTCTACCGAGATTTCAATCAATCGAATCCCATCCGACATCACACACTTATGCTAGAACTAGGTGCATCCTGATAGTGTACTACCATACACTACTTCGGCTAAATTTTTAGAGTCATGTATGCCATGCTTAGTTTCATGACGACACATTTGTCAATAGAAACATGTCCCATCACCATATCACTTAATCCAGTTATTAGAGTTGTATTACTTGTCTTTCTGCGGTTAATTTAATTTAAGCCACGCATCCATGCAAAACTTGTGTATCTAGCGAGGAAAGCACGTGTACCACTAGACTAGGCTTGGATGGGCAAGTTTACGCTTCACGACACAACTTAATTCCATGTTGATCATGGCATGCGTAATAAGTTTGTCAAAATTTTCCACCTTACTAAATTCGTTTACGACAGATTAATTTTCATCACGTAGTGATATCCATCGTATTAATTAAGCGATGCGTAAGGTCTATATCTAGTTTTGATTAATAAAACGTAATCAATCTTATCAGCCATTCATGTATTTTATTTATACATCATCTATTTAGTTTGGACAAAAATATGTTTATTAAAACAGTCCTAAATCTCCCATTTACATCATTGATGTTAAGTTGTTTAAGTATAGCTTTTCTTGATATAACACTAGATTATATTAGGCGTAGTTATAAGCATATAAGACTTTATAATATTTAGTCATACCTAATATCCATAAAGGTTGATTCCATATAGATAACTGGAAAATAATAATAATTCAATTTAGTTATCTAGTGAGTATATCAACATCTATTTTCTAGTAGATTTTAATCATTGAAAACATCGAATCTTTTTATACTTAAGTTCAACATAGTAACTAGTATCTTTAAATCGCTTAATATTTAAACTTACCCGAAAATAGGAACTATTACTTCATTTATAACTGCATATATAAATGCTACAAATCCATTCGAGGTAATAAACTATGTTGCTTGGGGATACGGAGTACGCAGTACCAGGATTCTGAGTACGGGTTCGATACGTGGATACGTCAATTTAAAAAAACCCTTGGGTACGATACGTCTTGGATACGTCCGTGCATATATATATATATATATATATATATATATATTTATGTACATATACTCATTTTACTCATTTTTTAGTCCATAAAAAACTGAAATAGTAATACAAAACTTGAATCAATGTTCAAAACATTCAATAGTAATACACTTAAGACTTTGCATTTTCATTGATCATGTGGCTGCCATACATATGATATAGTTATATGAATATCATGTCAACATGAATACGAACAAAACTTGAAATTTGAAAAATATACTAGGATCAATGTTCAAATTTTCAAAACATACAATATACTTAAGATTTTACATTTCATTGATCATGTGGCTGCCATACATATGATATAGGAATATCAAGTCAACTTTTTGAGGTGATTAGGGTGTAATATTTTATTCATTTTAATATTAGGGTTCGGTTTTATGCATTGACTAAGTCAAAAAATAAAAAAAGGTTTTAATGCTTTAAATGACGTTTTTGACATAGGGTACGTGGGGATACCTCCGGGGTATGTCTAGACGTGCACCGTGGCGTCCTACGAATGTATCCCCATGTATCCAAGGTGAACCCGAACCCGTACCCTCATGTATCTGTTATCCCTTGGGATACGTATCGAGCGGGGGTTCGGGGTCTGGGGTGAACCACAATTGGAACATAGGTAATAAACATAACCTTTATTGAAATAATAGTATACAAAATGATTTACCGAATTATATTTCTTCATCACCAAAAGTTATACAAAACTATAGAGGGTAAATGCCTCATTATAAAATTCATTAAGAAGAGCTTAATCTCTCTTTGATTGACAACCAATCAATGGGTACAATTTTTCATCATAATCATAAATGAATCATGTAACCATTTTAGAATCATCCGCCTGTAATCATCTTGGGACAACTTGTTTCAAACCTGCATGATTAAAACATGGTTAGTTTTATGCAAACCGTGCATGGAAGTCCTTCCCACCTAATGTCTTATGTCTTTCTGTATTTGAATAAAAGAAGAGCTGCAATACAATATTAGTATATAATAAATACCCACAAGATCAAATAACATTTACCAGGATAAATACACTTTGCATCCTTTTTAAAAGATCCGTTCATTGCTCTCATAAGATTACAAAAGACAAATATATTCACCAGCTGCAATTCAACTCACACTTTCATAGTATCTTAACTTGTCCAACCCTAGAAATGGATAATATATTAGCTTAGTACAACTCAAACAATCATAATATCTAATAACAATTTTTATTTCACATCGATAGATATAAGTATTTGGACGATATTGAATCATTCTCGACATCACTAGCATGGTTGCCAATTTCTTATCATTACTGAATACTAAGCAATATTCATACATTATAACCAATTGCTTATCCATGGTTGTATGAATAGTGGCTAATCTAAATAACGTAACAATATTACTTAATTATAAGTTCCTTTAGCTTATAATGGGCTCGATATAAATATCATAACCTGTTAATAGTTCCTTGATTAGTAATAGATCATCATTATCATAGATTACAAATGCCAAGGGTCACAAAGCAGATCTATATGTAATTATTGACCCGCAAAGATTTTTGACGATGTAAGGATAACAAAAAAATAACCTAAGCATAAGTCTACAGATTCGACTATATGGTGAACTCTATTACGTTGAACATTACGAAGGCCTCGATAATGTAGTTACTTTCAACAAGACCGGTCTCGACTATACCGTCGACTTCATAGTATATTCATCTTAATACACCCACGAAGTCAAGGGCTTCACTACTGACTAATGACTATAAAATAAAGCCCTTTGGTACCATAGTTGATTTTAATAGAGAATTCCTAGACCCTCGGACATTAGCCGCAACTTATGAAACATAAGTTACTCTAACACAATCCATTATCATTAAAAATGATTGAACCCGATGAAAAAAGACCATCACGCGACATAAAGAAAATAGTGATTTCCAATCATTGAGTTATGGCTGAGATTCACATAGATCACCACTTTCCGGCCGTGATTTGCTCACCTAGCTAGGGCAGAGTCCATGACTCTATTCTCACAAAACCTCCAAAATTAGTTGTGGCACAAAGAGAATCAGCTCCTAAAGCAAGATGAAATCATAAAGAGCCCAAGCGACCTTTACTTTCATCCTTTCGAAATAGATCATAACTCTTCACATACTCGAAACCAGGGATTTCGATGATCAACTTAAATATAAATTTACCCAAGTATACCCAAGTTCTGGGTTGGCGTCATAACAAGTCACAAAGAGTTCTCATCACAGAATACATTTGCAGAGAGTACAAATAGATATAATAAAACCATAGGATGATTTTACACTGTCACAGACCCTCCTGAGTATTTTTGAGTTCTACTACATACCCAAAATTAACTAAATACCAAAAATCAACAACACCCACATGATTTTCTCCTGACCATGGAAAACCCAAACAACGAGATATCATGAATAACTAGAACAAAACTTTATCTACATTGAATAATAGATAAAACAAGTTCTGAGGGAGGGATAGGTCATATCACACATGAACTATAATAGAGAAAACCACGATCACGAGTTCGTTTAAATACAAGCTTTTGAATATTCTAATGTTACCAATTTGTAACAAGAAAACACATCCGATAGACTAAATAACTAAGTTCATACCATTCATTGTAACCCGGACAATATCTTACATACCCGAGCGTGTTGCAGATATTATTTTATGCAAATACAAAATGATATAAGCTATAAAGGAGAAGAGGACGATACATCCCTGGCTGTAAATAGTTTTCATCTTGCCATATCTTCTTTTCATTTACTTCATCAGATTTCCCAGCTAGTCGTATTGTGTCCCCCCACGAACTTTGAGTACCCAACCTTCTAAAAAAAGATTGATTCACAAGATCTCCCTCTCATTACCAAAACTAGACAATCACATAAGTAATACCTAAGTTACCATTTGCTTTTCCACCATTTCTATGCCAAAATTATAGCTCAACAATTATACATGCAGAGCTCGAAAAGGGAAGTTCCAATCCACAATAGATAAAAATAAAAGATAACTCGCAAATGCATGATGTTTAGCTTCTTCGGGGAGCTTCCAACTCCCGAGAAGCCATCCATTCCTAATTAATGCCATTAATGCTACATTGCCACATTGTGGTTGTTCTTAATTGCATGCGTTACACCTCATATTTGGTGGTAGGAGATAATTCGAGCAGTCGAAGAATCGTTTAAACGCAACCTTTTAAATTGCATGGTCGACAAGTCGACCATTCCATCCATTAAACATTTTCAATCCTTTGCATGGTCTTTCGACCAAAACAAATAATTTGGCTAAACTCCCTCCATGATATATTTATAAAATCAGACCTTCAATCATAAACATAGTAGGGTCGATATTACTTTATATACTTTTCTAAGCCTTTCAATATGGTTAAACGACCTTGCTTATCATAAAGCCAATGCACCAAGTGTAATGTCCCCCTTTTTTATAAAAAATTAAAAAGAAGATAAAATCGATTTGCACATGTAATTTTAAAATAAAATTTTATAAATTGTGCAAATCGAAATAAAAGGGGAAGTTCGACTTCACCTTGAGATAATAAATACTTTTTTTAAAAGGTAAATCAAGTGACTAGGCAAGTCGCATTTTCTTGGAAGCATTTAATAATTAATATTTGAGACAAAGTGATTATTCCTAAGCATGGGTCGACCCATATGGGCATCTTTTTAAAATCCCTATGCATTTAATATTTGTTGTTGGTGACTTTCAGGCACATTTTTAAATAAGATTTCCTCCTAGATGATGGCGCCAAAGATGGAGAAGAACTTTGGAGGATGTGCAAGCAAAAACTATAAAAGAAGATGTGGTTACTCCTTTTTTGGCATGTTGACGGTTTATAAAACTTATCTTCATGCTTGAAGGGATGTATGCCCACTTATGATCAAAACAAAAGGTGTTTATTAACACCACCATTTGTGAAGTGTGTGTGCCCATATAAGCTTGAAGTAATAAGTTTTTGCACTCATTTCTCTCTCTATATATAAAGGCGCCATTTTTGGGAGAAGATATAAGCTTGCTTTGAGGGTTTGGAGTGTGATTTATGATGAATATCTTTTATTATATGTGTTGGTTTTTACTTAATGAAGTCGACTTGTTTGGGCATGTGCTAAGAGTGTTTGGAAGGGATTTTGAAGTGATTATAAATCTGCTGTTTTAGATTTATTAATTGCAGATCTGGAACTGCATTTATTGACTCTTAAAGTGAAGGAAAAAGTGTTGGAATTATGTTGCAGATTTTACCCTAACCCTAGCGACTGGGTTTAGGATTTTGGGGGTTGTTTCGAGGGGTTTCTAGTGCATGAAAAAATCTGATTTTTATTATGAATAGAAGCTCATAATTTTCCCTTTCTACTGCACTTGGTTTCAATTCAAAAGAGTTAGTATTTTGGAAGTTATGGATTTTCAAAGTTTCAGTTAATTTTCAGCAGTATTATTTATTATTTTACTTCTGCAAAGTATATTGGATAAAGGAGTATAAATACCGACTGGATTGCCCATCTAAACCCTCACCTTGGCTCACTCCAACCCTATTTGGGTTGTATTGAAGCTGACACTAGGGTTAGTTGAGGTAAACCTAGGAGGGTTTATCTTCTAAGTTGTTTGTTTTGCAAGTAATTAATAATAAATCATTAATATCCCACAAGGGGATATTACACCAAGAGCTGGCGAACCATAGCAATTATGCCAACCCAACCTATATCCAAGTCATGGTTTTAAACCATAATTTAGTCCCCTATAGAACTTAGGATGTTATTTAATAAAGTACATAAACTTATACAAGTTTACCATATCCTCCAACCTCTTTTCCATATCTAGATGGGTTGGTATTCGACCAAACCTTATCAAAAAATAATTTACATTAATCTTACAACATGGTTACTACTCGGGATGATCCTTCCCACAAGGAGTATTGTCATAAGTCATTACCATTCAATAATACTTCATGAGGTCCATGTGCAAGCCCTAACAAAGCATTCCTATAACATAGGGTTGGAAGCTAGTATGCAAACCATATCATAGTGGTGATCAACAACGATAACTATCCACTTGCAAGGAAACCAAAAATGACATAATATAAAATAAATGCACTATGATCTCATGATCGATCCATCACGAATCTTATTTATGATTACGCTCAGTTGGCATAACATTGCCATTGTTATAAAGTTATCAACAATCAGTGAGCAAGGTAAATAACTCATAACACACCATTAGCTAGGTGCACATTCATATCCAATATAGTATTAAGCAATATAACAATACACTAAAATATTACTTCCAGCTGGACAAGTAACCCATAACATTCTTCATGGCATGGTACACAATAATATCTATAACCATTTCTGCAACCATGAAATACACTAGTGCAACAGTTATCACTTTCAGCTAAGTGGTATAATATAACTAGGTGCACAACAATTTGTATCTAAAGGTACAATCACTAGTTAGCTCAACAATGCATTGCATCAAGATAAGTATATACAAGTGTCGAGTTAAGCAAGAATTTGTCACAAATGCTATGTACACCATGTCCGCTGAGCGACAAACACTGCTGCAGGGCTGCACATGCAACAAGAAGTGAGTGTGCATATCCTTATGCACATGCACGTGTGGCTGCATATACAGCTTCACAACAGAGTTCATTCTTCGGCTCAAGTGACCCACACTTCATTTATGACCTATTCCGTTCAACAAAGCAGACTAAAATTGCGGGGTGTGACAAGGAGCGAGGAGGCGTAGGCTGAGTGTGGGGCCTAGTAGAGGCACTAGACCCTCTCCCCAATATTTCTCTAGAACGGGGAAGAGGAAAATGTAACTTATTGTATATTGTAACTTGCATAGATATGAAATTTATGAAGATATTTTTCAATGTCAATAATCATAAATTCATATTACTTATCAATGGCTATTGTATTCGCATGATGATGTGAGTTTGTATTGTATTTGTATTCAAGTCTAATAGAAAACACTTCTCCAACATTTTATGGACTCATTTGATACATTTCGTAGCTATGTGTTGCTTAAAATTTATGTTTTTAAAAGAAATTTATGTATTTTTTAAGTTGCTGAGTATTGCCGAGTTTTTGCCAAGTCAATTTTTTTTTGGTCTGCCGAGTATTTGCCGAGTACGAGTATTCAAACTATGAGCCTAACAACTATATGCTATCAATGGCACAAACGTCTACATAAATATAATAGCAACGGACAAGCCAATATTAGGCTTTATTCAGTAGAGCTAACTTAAATTAATTACCTTATTACTAATTCTAATAGCCATCCTTTAGTGACTAAACCGGATACAGTTCGAATGATTTAGTTGTTACAATGATATGATTTTGATAAGACATGAAGCTAACCAAAGTGTAATCCTATTGCCAATGCAACAAATATCACTACGTGTAATTAGCGGTGTTGCATGAAGACTTGTCTCCTACCAAAAAACGTGTCTTGGAGGCTGGTATTCATCTTGGAGACCAGTACTTGTCGGCACTCATCTCGGAGACTTGCTTTTCAATGTTTTCAAAATAATATATATTTTGTACTCTTGACCTTAAGATATGATGAGATATCAAAGATAAATATCAATATATTTACTTTTATCCTTTGTCAACATCTAATATTTTAATTTTGAAAAGGTAGTACTGTTTTTCTTAGGCTGTATATTATTGTTTTTTCTAAAATTTACATATATATTGTTTTACCATCTCCAAGTACCCGTCTCCTATTTTTCTGAAAATGGTGTGCTCGTCCCCATCTCCTCGGTACTAGTACTCGTGCCCGTATCCTGGTAACTATGGCAATTAGCTGTTGCAACCACTGCATAAAAGAAGAATTTTTGTTGAGTACTGGGTTCATTGAATTCTTTTGTTGTATCTCGAAGCTTTGTCTTGTCTTGAATGTTTCATGTTTCACCTGCTTTTTGTTAGATAAATTCCAACACAAACTAAAATATATCCAAGACTAAACATGGTATATCCTTTAAGGGATATTCTTGTGTTGATTTCATGAATGTTTGATGCCTAATGCTTTCCATCCTTGAAGAATCTTGGGACATATACTACACATAAATGACTAAACTTTTGTGCCCTATTTGCATGCCGCTAGCACCTGCATCAACCCTCATGGAAGCCTTCTATTTAGGTTTAAACGTGGCCTCTATAAATGTGCTAGGCTCAGCTATTTGTGAAACAATAGTAAGAGCAAGATTTACTTGCTTATCACCTTGCACCATTTTCCTTCCTGATCTTGTATATCGACCCTCCATTGAGTGTGGCAATTCACCTTCCTGCACATATTTCACTGTGGTATGATACCACTCCAGTTTCTTTGCTGGCCCTCTTGATCCTGATGTGAAAATTGAGCCCTGTTCAATTCTAACACTAAAAATTGTTCCAGAAATATTGTCAACAGGTATCCACACAATATTGTCTGTACTATGTAGATTTACTATTATCAGAAAAGAACGGTATTTTCTCATCTACAAGATATGTACTCAGCAATTTTTTTGTAAAGACATATAGTAATTTGTATGCCTTAAAGACTTTTTACCATAGTCAACAAAGCATCTAAATTTACTCCTCTTTTCTTTAGGAATCAATGTAACCGAATCACTTACATCAGGGATTTTGCCTAATTGTGTTTCCTCAGAAATTACATTCTGTAAGGCTTGACAAGGATTTTTGTGGAGGATTTAAACTGTTGTATTCACAACTTTTGCCTAGTACTGATAAGGTACATTCTGACTGTTCACCATGCCCCATTTCATCTCCATAATTGTCCTATTCCTAGTTCCCACGACTCCATTTTGTTGAGGAGTGTATACAGTATACTGCCTATATGTACCTTCCTGCCTACAAATGTCTTTAAACTGTTTTGATATGAACTCGCCTCCACTATCTGATTTGAGAGTTTTGACCTATCTACTTGTTTGTTTTTCTACCAAAGCTTTCCATGCAACAAAATTAGAGCAACAATTTAACTTTTGTATTAAAAATAAACCCACATTTTCTTAGAAAATTCATTGACTATTAACAAGAAGTACTGAGCTACAAAATTGCAGATGTCCTCATCGGACCATGCAAATTTGCATATACCAGGTTCAATGCTCCTTTGGCTCGCCATGCCTCATCAATATCAAATGAATGTCATCATGAACATACAATCACTTGTTGCCTCTTGTTCAGATTATTCAGTAAGATTTACATACCGTTATCTCATTTGACCATTTACTAGGTCATACTCTCTTCCGACAATCTTTCTTGAATTTTCTAGGCTCTTTACATTAAAAATACTTCCATATTGACCTCTTTGATGTGTTACCAACTTTGAAAGAATCACCATTCGACAAACTGCTAGTATTATTCTGTTTTCTGTTGCCCTTGAACCATGCACTAAATACACTCTCTATACCAGATGAAGTTGATGCTTCTGTCTGATCTTACCTCCTCTCCTTCTGCAACAGAAGTGTTGACAATTTCTCGAAATGGAGTTCTTGAGTGTTCACAATCAAGTTTAGGGACTCAACAAATGAATGAAAAGAAGGTAAGCTAGGCAATACCAAAGCAACCACATCCTAATCATCTACTGTCTTCTCAATAGCAGCCAATTAATGACTGAGATCCTTCATATTTATGAGGTATTTGGAAACAAAACCTTCTCCTTGCAGCTTAGTGGAAAACAAGTTTTTCAAGTACAAATCCCTCTGGGCCTTTGGTACTTGACATTTAGTATTTAGGTTTTTCCACGATGTAAATGCTACAGTGGCATTTCTAACGTCTGGCATTATTATATCAACAACTAATGTTTTTAGAAGCATTAAAGCCTCTGCCTTTTGTCGCAGTCTTCGCGATTATTTGTGGGTTCTGTTCTTTACTTTGTACGATCTGATCAAGATTCCTATACTCAAAAATAGTAAGTATATTATGACACCAAAGACTAGTTCGTTCCAGTCAATTTATGGGACTCAGGGAATAACGAGTGTTGTATATTAGCCATTTTTACCTTACACCTAGGCCTTCTAGACCATTTAGAAGCACAAAAACAATTAAATCCGGAGATATACAAAATTTCAGACCAAAATTAAAAAAATTCTTCACAACTTTGTCAGATCCCTTGAGATGAACCTCTAGGCAAATTTGTGAACAAAAATACACTTCCATGAAAAAGTTACAGTATTAATTGTCTACCAAGCACATTAAGGAAAATATTTAATTTTTTTCATAAAGTTAAAAATGTTATAAACTTTATGCTAAATATCTAAATAAATTTTGTCCCTATATGAATATAGTTTAAAACAAAGTATATGTAAAAACTTCAATCTTTATGCTACGTCTCTCAGATTTGTCTTACATGTGCTGGCCAAATTTGTCGTAACCTCCTCTAGGTGCCTCTATCTGGCAATCAGCAGCTATAAACTTCTCCAGATCACACCCATTGCCTCCTCTCTTTCTGTGCCTTTGTACAAGTGCTTCCTCCAGCTGTTCATGCTTCTGCATTTGTTTTGATATGCAAAGTGCTACACATAGGGCTGTGTCTTCTCTCTTAGTACATAATTCCTCACGCCCCTCAAACCACAAGGCTGCACTTTGGTACTCCACATCCCCCTCAGATCTCATGCCATTCTGTACTTTGCATCCTATGCCACACGCAACTTTTCATGCTTCTGCTTAGGACCATGCCTTTTCCTCAGACAAAATTGCTGAACTTAGGAAATAGCTGCACTATTCTTTCTCCCTGGCCTTCATGTCCATAACACAATAACAGGACTTCAACATTTCATTGCAGCAGAATTTATTTTCTTCTCACTTTGACAAGGTATTGGTTTCCTTGCAGATCCTTATAAGGCGCGCCTAACTATGAAACAAATCTTCCTGCCTTACTCCTATGCACTCAAACACTTGAGCAAATTTCTCCACACAGGCTCCTTATTGACAAGCTTTGATCAACTTGGTCTGATACCATATTATTTTATTGACTCAAGCCATGAACATTACAAATAACAATGGCTGAATATATAGCTCTATTGGAATCTACAATCCAGGAAGCAAGCCCTATCAACTATGTGCTATCAATAGCACAAATACCTATGCAAATCTACTAGCAACGAACAAACCAATATTAGGTTTTATTAAATAGAAGTAACTTAATCTAATTACCTCATTACTAATTTATTGTAATAAAATCTTGAGCTTATTCCTATTGTCAAGCATATAACCAGACTTTTTGGGTTCATTTCTATTGTAAAAATACACTTGTAACTTACATACCTTGGTTGTTGGTCCTCTTGTTCTTCCCTATACAATGTTTGTTTTCCCTATTTCAATATTATTAAAGATATTAAACACTAACTAATTAAATATTAGTTATTGTACTTCAATTGTACACATATGACTACCTCATGTGAAATGTAACTTCTTTTATGCTTAATAAAAGACATACACACATGAGATGCCATGGGTCCTTGTCAAAATATCTTCTTTAGATGAAAGATCTCTGAGACTAATGATGGCCTGGTTGCTATTATTCTAGATAGTGTACTGCCCTCCTATGAAACATTTGTGGATGCCCTACACTTGGCAGTGGAAAACCATACCTTGACATTTGATCAGGTTAGTTTCTATTTGCTACAAAAGGAATGCAGACAAACACAGACTAGTAAGTCTAGTTCTGGACAAACAGAGAATGTAGGGAAAGTGGAAATGTGTCCCTGCTGGTGAATCATCTTCCAAGCATTAGGTGACATGTTATTCATGTCATAAGGGCAGGCATGCCAAAAGGATTGCCGGAAGTGACAGTATGATCTTTCCCACCACAAAAGGCTGTAGGGTCAAGCAAATGTGGCAGCAATTGAAGATGAATGGTATGCAAAGGAAGGGTACGCCCTTGTGGCATCATACTTGAACGATTGCGATACTAGTTACAGGTTCATTGATCTTGGCACATCCAGACATTTTATATGTCATAGGGACTGGTATGTAAAATTTAATATAAATTCCAATATTTCTAATTTAGTTTCAGTAAGCTGACAAGGAGACACTTGCAATAGAGGGGATGGGAGACATCTGCATAGTGTTGAAAAAATCATAGTAAGGAATCTTAGGTATGTTCCTCGCATGGGTAAAAATACCTTATCTATCAGTCAATTTATAGAGAATTCCAACATTTTTGTAAATTTTTCTTAGAAGAGTTGTATTGTGTGTGATGTGGATCAAGGCGGGTAGTTTCCCTTGGCATTGGGAAAGGGTGGCATGTATAGGCTTGTTGACCCTACCACAATCAACTTAAATAGAGGTGTGGAGGGCGACTCCACCATAAAGGATGTGCAAGTGCTTGAAATGCCTCAATCAAATGCATGATTAGATGTGCAAGAGAATGATATTCTTCAATTAGAGGGATTGGCTTAGAGGGCAGGAAACAAGGTTGGTATCCAATGTTGGTGGAATTACCCATTGGATACAAATGGGTGCACCAATGAAATGCAAATCCGATGGTACTTTGGACAAGTACATGGCTCATCTTGTTGTGAAAGCCTCTTCACAACAGGAAGGAATGGACTATGAGGAGACTTTTACTTCTGTTTTGAATATTTTGAAGATGGTCACATTTCAGTTGTTTCTCTCCATAGCAACTCAGTTTGGTTGGAAGGTGTTTCAGATGGATGTAAAGAGTGCCTTCCTGAATGGAGATTTGGATGAAATCTACATGGTACAACCTGAAGGTTTTAAGGTACCTAGTCGCGAGCATCTGGTTTACATATTGATTAAGTCCCTGTATGGAGTCAAACAGGCTCCACGAGCTTGGTATATTCAAATTGATTAGCATCTCCAAGATTCTGGATTCAGAACTATGGAGGTCGGGCTGAAGTTATCAACTAATGATGATTCATCACCAGTTGATGATCCACTCTACAGATAATTGGTGGGCAGCTTGATATATCTTACGTCCACATGATTGGATCTATGTTATGTTGTTTGTGATTTTCTTGGCTTTTGTCTCAACTAAAGCTCATACATTGGACAGCAGCAAAACATCAGGGAACTGCAGAATTCATATTGATATCCAAGGTAGAGACTGTAGATTTGATAACTAAACCTGTTGGTCTCATTTTATTTGTAAAATTTCGGGACAAACTTGGAGTAGTTTCCAGTTTAGTCAATAAGGGAGGGTTGTATTAAATATGAACTAATTAAATTTTCGTAAATATACTTTAGTTTTAGATTTCTGGCTGCTGGAGATCAATATTGCTGGAGAAGTATGTTTTTCTTCATAATTTCAGTAGAGCAAGGCAGCAAGCATTGCCAGCTTTTGTTAATGTTCAGTGGATCAATGCAAAAAAAGGGTATTCCATCTGCTAGCTTCATTGTCTTATAGTTTTTCTATACAGATCTTATTTTGGCAGCATTCTATTTTTGTTTTGGCCCGAGCATCGATGTACATCCTTCTGTCGTGTTTTTCAGTTCTTATGAGAACGGATTATAGCTCTTCTCTGGATCATCCACATGTATATAAAGCATCTGTATTGGATGAAACATTTCAGACTTCTAGAGACCATATGCTGTATTTATTGCAGAAGCATGTTAGCAGAAAGGCTGTGCAACCACTTCCTTATTCATAACTCTCAAGTTACTTCTATTTTAACAATGAGAGTACCTGAGATTAAAATTCCCTATGAGCAAGTGGAATACAGGGTTTGGAGGTTTAAAAAATGATACTAACTTGCAAATTTATGTTCCCAAAACATTTCAAAGACTGGATGTTTTCTAAAAAAGGCTTCCTAGTTGAGCTGTAGTTAGTGGGGTTGTCGTGGAGTTATTTTGTGGTAGTGTCTGCTTCTAAAGATCACAGTGAGACTATTTTTCAAGGGGCAACTGGTTAATGAATCATGCAGGCCTCTTTATGAAACACAGGGCCCATGCTTTTAATCCCATAGGGGAACCCTGCACCGTTATTATGGTATGGATTTGATTTTAAATTTTTATGTCCATCCATGTGAATTTTGTGTAGTATTCCTTAGGTTGATGGAAAAGTTCCAAGAGATCAATTTTAACTATGCTCCTAGAGAGCAAAATAATGTCGCGGATGTGTTAGCAAATTGGGCCTTGGATAATCTTATTTGTTATGGTCCTCCACTGAAAATGGTGGTCGTCCAAGCTTCAAGAAGATCTTAGACAGATATTACATATAGATTTGATTCAATGATAGTTGCTAGTATGGCTTCTTCGTTTCTAATGCCCAGGCTTGGACTACTAATAGATTTTATGCCTGACACATTAGAATTTGTACACTTTGATTTCTCTGTAATGTAAGTCTTTTTTTTTCAATTCAAAATCATGACATTAATTTCCCTTGTTCATTCCCTTTTAGCCCACGGGAAGTGGAATGGGCTCAAGATCTTCAAGGAGAACTAGCGTTGAGAAGGGGACATTACATGTTCCCAATACGCCACTTAAGGCATGCACTCAGGTAGATTAATGCATCAATGGCCTGCAAAGAGAAATCATTAGCAAGTGTGAAAAGTAAGGTGTATACAACTAGTAGATAGAGGTGCTTAAGATAGTGGAATGGTAGGCTGATAGGGGAAAGTGTGCTCAAGTTAAATATATGTGGATTGTCCAAATGTGTTAGAGTATGTCAAAGTTGGTGGGTGTACCTAATTCTTTTGGGGATTCACCTAGGCACACCTCGAGATTTGTCAAATCATCAAGGTTTCCTCGGGTCTTACTTTGGTTTATTCACTCCTTCTGGGGCAGCAACAAGTTTCACTTGGGATAACTCATCTGAGGCCGCTTGACCTAAACGTGGGTCTGCCAGGACCAGAAAGGAGCTACCTGGTCTATATGAAGTAACTTATTCACACAATTTTAAACTTGAGTCATTGTGGTAGTAAGTGACCCACCTTATTTCTAGACCACAACTTGATGGACATAATGAGAGCTATTATATTAGTCACCTTGTGTTCTAACATTACTAGGTGAAAATTATTAATACTAAAATATGAAAACATGCAGAAAAATACACAAAGATTTTGCTGTCTAGAAACACCATACGCGGGCTAAAATAATTTCTGACACTATATAAAGGGCACATAACGAAATTTCACCAACATATATAATGATATCCAAGTATATACAAGCTGTGTAACAGACTACTAATTACTGAATTTCTGCCTTGTGTCATTGAACATTGTACCTCAGTATCCACAATTTGTATCTTCTATAGTGGAAAATGAGGTTAAACCTTGGCTAGTAGTTCTGTTGATCTATTACCTTTCCATTGAGCTTGAACAAAATTTGGTTTGAGAGAGTGTTGATCTTTTCCCTTGAGCGACAATAAATGAAATTTCCAATGCATGACTTCGGCAAATGAAACATCAATGATACAAATTGGTGAAAATTTGGGGTTTTCCTTGAGCAATAAAAGTAGCAATGTGTGGAGATTTGCTTATAATGGATCACGTGGACTCCCCTCTTCTTTGCTGCGTTGAAACTTTTTATTAACTGCGTTGGAAATTGCTGTTTGGCTCCTGTGAATAAGTGAAAACCTGTTGCTTTATTCAAACAATTTTGGATTTATCCTCTCCTCTCCCACGTGGCCTGTTGGCTGCAAAAAACAAACAAAAACAAAATTGCATGGACTGTTTTGGCACTCCTGCCTCAAAAATTCTGTGGAATAAATTCTTTTCTATTTTCCTCGTCTTCTTCCCTGGTGGGAGGCATTTAATGGAGTTGGGTTGTATTCTTTGTTTTCTTGAGAGACTTCTCTTGGCAACCTCCTCCTTTCACACGTGTATCCCTGTCTTCTCTCTTGCATAGGTGTTGAATTCCTCCTTCAAAACCAATGCATGGCGTGGGATTTGAAGCTGCTGTTTGCATTGGTTAGCTGTGTGAATTTGGCAAAAGAAATTCGTGGAATCTCCTCTCTTGGCGTGGATAATGATTCAACTGCTGCAACGTGGATATTCTCTGTATAAACTGCCTTTAGGTATGTGAAAAATATTTCTTGGAAACACTTCTACAGAGGAAATAAGAAGTTAGAAATATTGAAAGCTTCAAAGCTTCTTTGCATGACTTTTTCCAACGAGTTTGACGGAGAAATGGTTATGAGGATTAAAGAAGCTTCTGTAACCGTTTCTTATTTCCGTTGGAATAACCAATTTTCCCTTTCTTTGGTAGTGGGCATTAATTGCCAGGGAAAGATGGGAAAAAACTTGGTCGTTTGCCAGTTGCAATGGCAAAGCAGGCTGGCAATTCCCATTTATTTCCCCATGTGGGAAATTGGGAGATCTTTTGCCAGTTTGCCATCCGGTCGGGTTGGCAGTCAGCAGGAGAAATTCCACAAGCGGGAAAAAAAAGAAGAATTTGCCAGGAAAGGGGAAATCCAGGTGCGGAAAGCCAATTTGGCATCCTTGACAATTGGAAGCGGAATTTTATTTTCCCCCGGCAATAAAGAAGAACTTGTCGATTGATTTTTTTAAATTAATATTTATTTAATTAAAAACCCCAAAAATTAATAAAATTAATTTTATTAAATAAAAGGGTAATAAATTAATTAATTATTAACGCAGTTTGTGACCTAGCGGGAGGAGTTCTCACCCGAAATGAGCGAAACGAAGACCAAAACGATCATGAGAACAAGACGATTGCGGCAAGGGTGATAAATCACGTGAAAGAACACTTTTGAATTTTTAAAAAAATTTCACGTTTATTAATTTTGCGAAGTTAAAATTAGGCGATAATGAGACTTCACACAAACAGACTTCACACAAATGGATCCCGATCCTATTGAAAGTGCATTAATTTCTTTATGGCACATTTTAGTCTGTTATCTTGTTCCATGTTTATGATTTGGCCTCTCATGATATGACAAATTTCAGAAAGCCATATCACAAACTTACCTTTCATAGCTCCAGTCATGCAAATTTGGCTTGTATAGGTATTGGTATAGTGAATTCACATTCCCGATTTGTTGTCATTTTTTTGGGATTTTGTCTTAATGTTTTTGGATTCCTTGTGGTTAATCGTCATTCGCAATTTTAGTAACATCAATATGTTTCCTTCAACCAAAAACAGTATCCTTCAAATATCTATTTCCTCCTCTAGGAAATCGAACTTAACATATAAGCATTCTGTATCTCTTACTGTAAGGACCTATAAAATCTTCCTTACATTGAAGCTCCTTTTTCGTTTATCGATAAAGCTCTCTAAACTTTTCCATTTTCCTTTAAACTAGCCAAGACTTTAGTCTTTCTCTTGGAGTTGGTAACCATTTCCAAATTTTAATGGAGATTATTCACCAGCTTCATGAAAAAATGTAGAAAGTATTAGCTATAGGGCTTGAAAACTCATAGCTCCAATATACTAAAAATCATTGCATATTCTAGATATGCTTCATGTGGCCATAATGATAACCATTGCAGGCAATATCTGACATTAGATTAGATTCTTTCATGTAGTCAAAGAGATCATCAGTGTTGCTAACCTTGTGACTGGTAAACAAGTATCCTCATAGTCTTATCCTTTACTCGACCAATCATCTTGCAGCCAAAAGAAGATTTAGAAATCTGGAAGATTTTTTTTCCAATAGATTTGAAACTAGTCCTTGCACCATCCTTTTCATTATAGCTAAGATTGTAGGGAAAGTAGTAGATGGTTTTAATTCCGTAAAACCACCTGTGACTAACTCCCCTCTAAACTGTCGGACCATTTGGTAGCTTCCGGGTAGCATATGGTTGGTCTATCGTCCATTTGGCTCCTGTTGGTTGACATTGGCTCACTTACAAATGCACTGGACTTAGTTTGATTTCTTAAAGACAGCTGGACAACTATTTCCTAAATCGAACTACAACATTTTCACATAATAATGACTCATGGACCACCCGACACAAGTAGGAAATATGTCTACATGGTCTACATGGGCCATAAACCCTCTTCCATACTTTGGTACTGCAGAAATCCATCTTCAGTCTAAGAGAGATTGATCTGTGTTCTTATTATTTATGCCTGGCTTATTTCTAGTTTCTAATGCTCAAAACTAGCTGGATTGTATTCCCATTTTATGATTTCTTATTGGGAATCAATTTTACATGTGGAAGTCTCTATAGTTAAATATTCAGTAATCTTAAGAGAGACAATATCCCCAGACTCTTCTGTACTAGGCCTACTGATTAAAATAGGTATGTTTGTGATTCATAAGATTCCATACTATGATGTCTCTGAATTTATTTTCAAATTTTCTCTAACGAAAACTTACTTTCTTGCCATTTGAATATATCAATAGGATGTCTTCCCACACTTGCTACAATGCCTGTTTGGATTGGACTATATCAGGCTCTTTCCAATGTGGCGAACGAGGTAATAATGTTTATTTAATCAGAAAAACCCATAATGGATTTGCTTTCTTTACATGTTTTCTTATAGTCAATTGCCAAATCTCAATTTCAATGTAATCCGACATTCTTATTCGTACAATCTTTCTTATCATTCGTGGACATTGATAGAATTTCTTTCTTTCTTTCTTTTCTTTGATTGAAGGGCCTTTTGACAGAAGGTTTCTTTTGGATTCCCTCTTTGGCTGGACCAACTACGATTGCGGCTCGACAAAATGGAAATGCCATTTCCTGGCTTTTCCCATTTGTGGTAATGCGATTACTCAATATAGATTAAGGACCTGAAGTTTGGTGTAATGCAGTTTCATTATTCATATATACCAGAAAAGTCCATTATATTATTTCAAAGAGTATAAGAACTCTTTTTGTTTACTGCTTATTTGTTAGACATGCCATCCAGCACGCCTCTGGTTATCGCAGATTATATCTTATGATTTTCATTTTGTAATTGGGAAAAATGCTATCATTGAGTGAGAAATACTACAACCAAATCACACTGGTTATGGATGTAGTAGTTGAATTATTAAATGATGTCTTCAAATTTTGAACCTATAGTAAACTAATAGTTAAAACAAAATACAATTCAATCAAGGTATCCTCCTGTTTGTGCTGATGTTAAAGCTTTCATTCAAAATTATATGAGGGTAATCTTGAAGTTAATTTTTTGTTGTGGTCACGGTGACTCAAATGTGCCATGACAAATTCTTTGTTATAGTGTACACTGTATATGTAGAAGTATTATATGGTGAGGACTAGAATTAGGTTTCAGAAATAAACATAGATATAAATTGTTTTTTAGAGTATGAGGAACAACATATAACTCTCTCTCTCTCTCTCTCTCCTCTCAATGACTTTGGCAATGGCTTGCACTGAAACATGCAAATCCAAGTAGCACTGAAACATGCAAATCCAAGTAGAGGCTTTCTATACAAATGGGTGGTTTGGTAATGTGCTGGCATAGTAGCAAGACACTTACCTGACAATGACATGATGTGGCTGGAATACAAGTGTTTTTCAATTAAACGATAAAAACAGCTATAACATGACAATGTAAAAATTGAGATAATGTACATAGCAATAGCTAAAAACCTGCTTTTATTATTTCACGCTGAATATAGTTTGTAGAATTCAAAAAGTAAAAAAATAAAACATGTATTAAATATGAAAATGATAACATCTATCATGAAAATGTTAGTAAACATTAAACAGTGGAACAAGGTAGAAAAGACAAAAAATTCAACACCCTAAAGCACCAATCCTAAAATTTAATTAATATTTGCACTTCTCATATTTCAATGCCATGGTCAAGTATTTGCACTTTTTAGAGTCTCCTACATCTTGGTCCTCGGATGATTGTTGTGCAAATGCCTTGTCGAGTCATCCGATATGGCTAAGTCATCATCTGAAAACATGAGGTCATCCCTATTTGCAGCAACCAATTTGATCGAGGACCAACCTCATTGAGGTCAATCAACTGATCCTCATCAAGGTCACCTAATATAATAGAGTTCCATTAGAATAAGATAAAATCATATGCTCAAAATTCAGAAGAATCAAACTCGTTAAAACATGTGTGAGGTCTAACTTCTAACCTTACGGTTTCTTCATATGACCCCGATGGTTGTGGTGCACACTTTGCAAGAACCAGATTATTCATCCACTTTTGGCTGAATTGGCTGGATTTGTTGCAGTTTATATGGTCAAACATAGTCCAATAATGCTTACAAGTGGAAACGCTACAGGGGTTGTTTCAAAATTCAAACAAAGCATCTTCGATGATCCGAAGCCATTATTTCCGGACAAATCTCACCATTAACCTAACATATTTATATTTTAAAAAATGTATTATAACTTATTAATGAGATTTTAAATTGTAATTAAATTCAGGATAAAAAAATCAACAACAATTTGATCGGAAGTCGATCTGGATTTTTAATTTTTCTTGCAACAATTGCACTTTGATAGGAAAATAATCCTTTTTACTTTGGTACAATTGCAACTTCTCAATACATCTACATTGCACCTTGGGATCAGTGCAATACCTCTCAATGCATGCAAATTACCCTTGTGTCACCCCAAATCAGCCTTGTATGATTCTTCATCACACAAGGATGGGTTTAAATATCACCCACAACAAGCCATTGGAAATGCAACTGTTTATCCCATCTCGTCAATTATATCCCACACTAGCATGCGTTTTCCCTCATTGTGTCAATATGTAGATATCCATTTCCTTGTAAGGATAATCCATGGGAGGCTTTTCTCCACGAACAGTCCTCAAAATCTGAACAAGTGGTTCGACTCCACCACAATCTTTTCCGCATCCTTCCAAAAGCTCTCATAAAAAAGGTATGTTGCATCCATGCCATCCAAGTGACTAGCAAAACTAGAATCCACTCAACAGAAATGTACATTCTTTTGAGGTTCATATTTTGTGAACAAATTTTCTGCAAGGCAAGAAAGTGGGTAGAAAATTAAGTCTCACTGATTGAAGAAGCTGTCTTCTATAGGAGTCCTCATCACATAGAGAACCTACATTGCCGGGATCGGTACGGGTTTGGTACGTGAATATGTTGATTTTAAAAAACCTTGGGTACGATACATCTTGGATACGTCCGTACACACAAAGACACACAAATCATTTTACTCATTTTTTAGTCCATAAGAAATATAGTAGGATCAATGTTCAAAACATTCAATATACTTAAGATTTTACATTTTCATTGACTAACGATTTAATTAACTTTGCATACCTTTGTGTGTTGGTTTCTTTATCTCAAGGCTTGCTTGTTTGTGTGCATGTTCATGTAGGTAGAAAGAAGAGTGAACACACATGAAGCAACAAATGTCTCACTTTAAGCCATATTATGGTTTCTACTTACAGTTAAAATTGGGGGTTGGCCACTAGTCCTAGTTTCCTAGGTGAGATCATTAGTTATAAGTACAGTTAAAAAGGAGCCAACCATGAGATTTAGGTACTAATGAAAACAAATAGAAGTTAATAGTTTTTCTTTTCTGCTTCTTCAATCACTGAACTTGCCAATGAAGAGGTTGAAGAAATTGATGAGCAATGTTATGCTCGCTGCTTGAAACACTAATTTTTTTGCAGCAAATAACGAACCACTCAAGTTTCAATGTGTGACGATGAACTTGCTGTCTCATCTTAACATAGAAAATACAAAAATTACTGTGCAAGCATGCCCTCCATAAGATAGAATACACTCGACTATTCTTCCAAATAACGCACTTTAAAAGATCATGTACTTGGGACTCGGTATGTAAATGTAACTCAAATACAATTAATGAATTAGCTAGTATGTGCAATTACTGTATAACAGTGCCCGACCATAGGGTATTTTTGAATAATGGCCCATTTGCAACCCAACTTCGTAGCACTTACTCTGCAGAAAATGAGGGAGAGTATTTATTTACAAAATCCCATCATAGGGATATGCCACCATATAAACAGCTAGTAAATAAAGGGAATAGAATTCACCAAGTAGAGAACAGTTCAAAGTCAACCTTCAGATTGTTCTCAAAACAATTTAAACTGATCCGGCATCAAAGCATTTTATTTATAGACTTCAACAACAATGCAGTTGAGTTTCAAACCAAAACATACAAGAGCATTTGTAATGACCCTTTCAAGGGTTTAACCACAAACAATGGAATTTAGCCAAACACCCAAAATATTCAGATCTGATTTTTAATTGCAGCAGACTGAAAATGCAAAAATCAGCGAACTGTACTCTTCACAAAATATGCCAAAACACCATGAACACTTCAAATTCACTTGCCACAATTTTATATATATATATATATATTATGCAACCACAAGAGCCAAAATCAATGAAAATACTGAAGAAATACACTGCTGGAAATTAATTATAACCAGTTGATTGCAGCCACAAGAAAAATGTAGATCTAGGGCCTAGAAACCCCCCAAAATCACCAAACTTGAGATTCCGGCCTTAGAAAATATGATAAATCAGATTATCAATCAAAATTGCACATATATTTCACCAAATGTCCAAAACCCTACTCAAGGTAGGTCTCTCCACTAGAAATAAATCAATAACAAGCTGAAAATGAAAAATTTCTCCTCAAATTAACCTTTACACCAATCCCCAAGTCAAGTTGAAGGGTTTCCGTCCTTCACTCAACCTCTAGAAGGGTTTTCATCCTTCTAGGCAAGTCGCATATGAGGGTTTTCATCCTCAAATGCAAGAACAAGGAGCTCCTAGCTCGCAATGCTCCAATAAGATAAAATGTGCCAAAGTCTAGATCTCAAATGAACCATCTAATCTTCTTTTATATCCTCCTTTTGGTGCCAAGGCTTGGAATAGCAAGACCAACCTCTTAAAGATGTTCTTTTCCTTCATTAGCTTCTATTAATTAATTAAAACTCAGCCGACCTATTATAAGAAAGAAAACACAGAAAATGTAAAAATATTAGAAAACAATGCATGAGGAAGCTCAACGTTCTCCTCCATCTTCTTCACTTCTTTGCCATGGAGAAGGAATGGCAAGAAGACCAAATATTAGCTCTCAAGTGGAAAAAGTGGACATTACAGTCCTCCCTTCCCAAAAATTGCTTGTCCTCAAGCAATTGCAAGTACCCGGATCCCAAATGAATCTCAACTGCTCATTCTTCTTTGTACCTGCACAACTCTCATCCATACATTGGCTGTCCCAAAATATCATCATGCTGCCCCAAACACTGCTGTAGTCATGCATTTTCCACTCAAAATTCAGAATTAAAGTGGCTGGAATCCACCTCAAAATAACCTTGCATAAATCAACATCAAGTGTCAACAACAATCCCTTCCAATGTATGGCTGGAAATCCATCTGTGGAAGTGATAAGGGGCTGGAAAAGTTTATGACAACAGTGAAAATAACATGGCAGCAACTGTCATACTTCAAAATTCTTACCAAATCAAGAAATGATAGCAATCTAGGGGCTGAAAATGACCATATAATGACTGTAACTTTACCCCCAACTTCAGCAAACTGAAAATAACTCAAGTGCACAGCCACAAAACTCTGTATGTAGCTCAATCCCCAATCCATTCTTGGTGAATGATGATCACGATCAACTTCGTGGCAAGATGTACACTACTATGCACTAGTGATCCTTGAATAAATTCATTGGGTGCCAAACAATGTTGTATAGAAAACATTCGAAAGCCAACATCAACAAAGAAATTATATAGCTTACCCACTTTATACAACCAACACCAAGCTGCCCCTACAGTGAAGATTGCCCTTATAAGCTTGTTCTCAAGTGTATGACTTGGCTTCCAAGAGTGCTCCATAGATGGTGAGCATTGGTTCTCCATCATACCATTGGTATGCATGACATAACATATAAGCTCTTTTCCTAACCATATGCATGATGTCATCACTTCATTACACCTAGAAACATGGAATCTTTCAATGAACTTACCTTCCGTGGCTGTTATAACAAGTTTCCCAATCAACAAATCACCATTAGCACATTGGAAAGTGCTTTTCCTTTTCACTTCCGGATCTTCTAATGCCAAATCTGAGTTGCCAATACTCATGCTTGCCATAGACAACTTTGAACTGTCCCTATTTCTCATGAGATCAGATGTAAACATCACAAAATCAGATCTGATTATCTTTGTAGAAAGTGAAAAACACTTGATTCCCATACCTTAGAGTGCCCAACATGGTGACTTTGAACCTGTAGTATCCCTTGCTTGGCTATCATGATTCCTCAAAAAACTGAATCCATTGCATCCCATGAACCAATGTAACTTTAGCTGGCTTCAATCTAAGGAAAACATCACATACCTTGCACCTTTGGCTACACCATTCACTTCTTATCTTCCTTCTACTTGGCATAGGCTGAACATTAGAGTAAAAACCCAACAATAACATGGAGTAGAGCAATGAAATATAGTCATCATACCTCTCTAAAAATGCAAACTGTTTTGGCATGTTGGGGAGCAATGAATTTGAAACCTTCTTGAGCCATGAGCTGCCCAATCCTCCCAACTCTTCCATTTTTATGGATCCATGGGTTAGCCACATAAGAAATGAAAAGTTAGGATCACCATTATGACCCCCACACTTCATGATAGAGCTCTCTTTCATACTGATTTTAAAATCAGATATTCTTCCCTTTGAAGGCCTCATCATAGCACCTATATGCCATTTGTGAGAACACCATAGAAATTGAGCCCAAGTGTCTATATGTTCTTTGCAAAAAACAACACTTCTTACCTCCTTACCCCATGAAGCATGATGTGCACAAAGGTGTTCAATCAGCGGTGACAAAAGAGGATGCAACATACATGAAACATGAGTACTCCTAACCATCCGTCCATGGTAGAAAATCTGAAATGATACATAGGCAAAAATTGAAATACCTTCATACCATGGGCTGCCCATAACATTCAGAAATTCTGAGTTTAAATCAGCATTCCTTCTTGACATGATTTCCTTTCGGATGGGATAATTTCTTCCTTGCATTCATTCCCAAGCTGTTGGTGCTTGTCTTGGGTAACTCTTGGCTTCTTGCTTGGGCTGAGATATCCATCAAACAAACTCCCTTTGTCTGCTGTTAGGAACAATCCAACCTCCTCATCTTGTTCTTTATGGGGAGTTTCCTTCCATCTCCATGGCCAACAAAAACTTGTTGTGGTATTATCAACACAACCCCAAATTATTCTTCCAAACATAAGTATATCAAGCGGATGGCCAACCAAACTAAAAGAGGAGATAGTTACCTTATCATGCATACTGTGGGCCTTGGAAAGAAGGTTATCTTTTGTCACTTCAATCTTGTTCCTTGTGCCTAAAGAGACATTTGTATCCAACTGATTTTGATGATCAACTCCATATGATGGTGAACTAAAGAGCAATAAATCTGAAATATATTTGTTCCTTGGGCTTCCAACAATATTTTCATCCTCTTTTTCCTTTGTCTCTTTGATACTTGGAGCTCTCTTTCTTTGCACAACCTTCATGCCTTGCTCCCATGTTCCTGGAATGTCCTTGTGGCTCTTACCCAAGTCCAATTCTTTATGTTTGGGCTCTTTATTGTCCGCTGTCATAAACAGACCAGCAAGCTTGTTGTCCTTGTATTTATTTGGACAAAGGTTTCCTTCCTCTTTTCCCACTTACTCAAGCCTGAATTCATCATGTGCCAAAAGAAAATTAGTGCTAACCAAACAATGATCCACCATTACCTCATATTGCTGAAATTCCGGAATAAGAATGGGAGTAAGGGCTGCAACTTCATTCTTCCTTGGCTCGTGCTTCATTAGTTCATCAAACCCTTGTGTCACCAAGGTGTTGTTAGGATACCCATCCAAGTGATCAAGTGTGGCAAGAGGATTGGAGGTTTTTAACCCTCCCAAGGGCTGCCCCTTCTCAATAACCAGCTGCTGCAATTTATCATCCATTTTCTTGTCCTTAGGGCAATAAGCATGCCCATCATCTCCCAATGAACTTGGGGTTTTGGCCCCTTCTTCAACCAACTCCATAGCCACTCCTTGCTTTGCCAACAAGATGGGGCTCTCTTCCACTAGGGTAGGGGTATTTTCCCAAAACCCTTGTGCATGCCTCAAGGCTTGGACCGAGTTCCAATGCCCACTCTTTTTGTTTCCAAATTTATGAATTCTGAAAAGGTTAGGGCATCACGGATCTTCTCCAGAAGGGCTTGATATTCTTCAAAGTAAGTTGCCACCTTGTTGACCTTGGAAACCCTAGGCTCTTCCTTGAATGTCCTTCCTCCTTGTAGGCTTTGCATGGTGGAGGCAAGATAATCCAAGGTACCTGCTAGTCTTTCTTGAGCCTTCATCAATCTATCCATTAAAACCCTAGGTCTTGAGAATTTGTGCTTTGATACCACTGTAATGACTGTTTCAAGGGTTTAACCACAAACAATGGAATTTAGCCAAACACCCAAAATAATCAGATTTGATTTTTAATTGCAGTAGACTAAAAATGCAAAAATCAGCGAACTGTACTCTCCACAAAATATGCCAAAACATCATGAACACTTCAAATTCACTTGCTACAATATATCTATATATATATATTATGCAACCACAAGAGCCAAAATCAATGAAAAGATTGAAGAAATACACTGCTGGAAATTAATTATAACCAGTTGATTGCAGCCACAAGAAAAATGTAGATCTAGGGCCTCCAAACCCCCCAAAATCACCAAACTAGAGATTCCGGCCTTAGAAAATATGATAAATCAAATTATCAATCAAAATTGCACATATAGTTCACCAAATGTCCAAAACCCTACTCAAGGTAGGTCGCTCCACTAGAAATAAATCAATAACAATCTGAAAATGACAATTTTCTCCTCAAATCAGCCTTTACACCAATCCCCAAGTCAAGTTGAAGGGTTTCTGTCCTTCACTCAACCTCTAGAAGGGTTTTCGTCCTTCTAGGCAAGTCGCATATGAGGGTTTTCGTCCTCAAATGCAAGAACAAGGAGCTCCTAGCTCGCAATGCTCCAATAAGATAAAATGTGCCAAAGTCTAGATCTCAAATGAACCCTCTAATCTTCTTTTATATCCTCCTTTTGGCGCCAAGGCTTGGAATAGCAAGACCGACCTCTTAAAGATGTTCTTTTCCTTCATTAGCTTCCATTAATTAATTAAAACCCAACCGACTGTTATAAGAAAGAAAACACTAAAAGAAAATATAAAAATATTAGAAAACAATGCACGAGGAAGCTCAAGGTTCTCCTCCATCTTCTTCACTTCTTTTCCATGGAGAAGGAATGGCAAGAAGACCAAATATTAGCTCTCAAGTGGAAAAAGGGGACATTACAACATTATAGACAAAAATTGCAATGTAGCAATTCCAAATTGGTCCTCAAACTTCTGGGATCAAAATTAAAAAAAAACCCTCAAGTCCCCACCGCCAAACCACGTGGGTACGTCACGAGGCGTATCCGTATGTACCGGGATAGATCCGTGCAGGGTGCGTATCCGGAGTGTACGGGAGGGGGAAGAACCCATGATTTCTAGCAGAGAACCCATATGTGATTGTAAATATGTTGTGTGATATTCTTGCCCTTTTGTACATAATTTAAGCATGGAAATTTGCCAATATCCTCCAGGATTTAATCGATGCAATCTGCAACAGTGGGCTCTAAACTAAGGCAAAGTGAAGCTTTCCAAGAGAAGCTTTCCAAAAACCACATAATTTGCATCATTATATGTAACTATTTGCACAAGTGTTTTGCGAACCAACTTCATTTGCATCTTCCTCAAAAAAGAGAAAAGAGTGTTTGAGCTGATTTAACTTGGTTGAGGCATCAAATCATTTGAAGAAGACTGTGCCTTTTAAGGAAGCCACACAAGGGAGTCAATCAAATATCCTCTCTGTCCACCCACAAGACATAATAATAAATCTTTTTCTGGACATCCTTTGCAGTGAGCAGCAACTAATCTGGCCAGATCTTTCACAACATCTTTCAACATATTAACCTTGAGGGCTCCATACGAAGCGTGTCTAAATCCGGGACCAACAATGGCAATGGAATCAACCATAGAATGACAATAGGGGGCCTCACATTGCTGACTGAAATGCTCAAATAGTACCAAAAATTTCTGTTTTCCTTTCTGGCCCATACATGGACTTATTTTTTCCAGCTAGTACTCTCCCAGGTAGGTTGAGTTATTGGTAGAGTATGGGGTACAAAAAGGCATTGAATTTGCTCCCATTTGTATTAGTTTTTCTAATAAGTAGGTGTATCTTGAGGCGGAGGCAATCATGGCATTGGATTGACCTGCAATTGTTTTTCCCATTTATCTTTTGGAGGTGTAATTGTAAAACTGGACCTTGTGTTAGGGAGGAGGAAACTCCACTTGTAGCAACAGTCCCATCCTTTTTGTTTAACTTTCTAAGGTCTTGAGAGCAAACAGTAACTGGTGGGCTACGTCAATGGGGCATTTCTCTATACAAGGCTTTGACATCATTCCCAAACACTTTTATCAAGTATTACATGAACCTATTAATGCATCCACCGAACCCATTCTCAAAAAAATTGCATGGCAGCTCATTTGAATTGGGAATGGGACGACAATAGGTCCATGCAAAGCCCCCTCATGACATTGTTAGCTGAAATCTTAATTTTTTTTTTATGCCCTGGATTTATTAAAAATCCCAATTTAATTGTAGGGGTATGTAAGACAAGTGGACATTCCAAAACTAGTAGGTTTTGGAAGGCATGGGCCCTTTGAGTTTTACATGAACCCTAGTTAAGGATGAAAATTATAGCTTAACAAAAAAAAAGTCTAGGCCCTTTAGGATTGGCCAAAAACAGAACTAAAATCTTGGCCCCTAGTATTTATATATTAAAGAAAAGTCGTTTAGGGTTTAAATTTTAAAAAGTGGAAAACCTTAAATGAGAAATTTTAAAATTACCTTGGTTCTGATGGCTGACATACTTAGAAAAAGAGCACGCCTTAGTGGAGAATGGTGTGCCCTATACAAGTTGAAGGGTCAATGTATGTCTTGCAAATTGACTGAACAACTGAAAATGCTGTTTGCATGTGCTGTGAAATTGCTGATTGATTTCTTGAAGAAAGGAGAGAACACTTTTTGCTACCCCCATATAGTGAAAAAATGCCACAGTTCCTGTTTTATTTGGAAGTTTTTACTGACCATGTTTACACTCAAGTGTTTGAATTGCACGATGGGTTTTTCATAAGACTGTGGGTTTTATTGGGATTTTCTTGGTTTTGACTGCGGTGTCATTCAGTGATTCATAACAGTACAGGAACTGAGCCAGGTCCATTTAGAACATGTGTAATCACGTTTTATCCATGAGTCATAATGCTATGGTGTAGGCTAGGTATGGATGGGTGTGACCTTCAACATCAAGCTGGATATTGGGCCAATAGAAATAAAGTCCTTAATGTGGCAAGTGTTTGGTAATGCCGATTATTTTTGTGGTCTTGGGAGAACCTGCTTTGTAAATCAACCTTGGAGCACACAGGGGTGCCTAAGTGCCTAAACCTATGGATCAAATCACATTGCAGGCAATATTCAGTGGTGATCAGTCCTTTCTAAAAGGCGCTATAAATAAATGCAAGATGATCACAGATTAGAAAAATAAGATACCAGCCCTACTCATCGTTTCCATGTGTCTTGAGGGTGCTAAAAAATGTTGCGATCGAGGGTTGGATGAGACAAGTTGCTCTATTGACACTTGCTTCATGATGCATCATGGCGAAATCAAAATGCTGCAGACGCGCCATCTATTTAGTATGGTGCACACTTGCTCACAAATTTTCATTTAGAGTGTAGAAACTCCAAAAGCTTGTGATTTGAGTGAATGTCCCTATGCCACAAGGCTTTAGAAAGCTGAAATGCTTTGTCAACCTTGCAAATTTTTTTGGAAGAGATTTGTGCTTTTGCTTCGTACAAGTTGAGTGATGGTATTTACCTCTGTATTGTAAGTTAAATAACATTGAGTACATCGTTGAAGTCTCTGAGTGATAGATGATAAAGCGGCCTTATTGCTTCAATAAAACTCCCATCATGTACATACTCTGATACATTTATCTCGATCTCAAATGATTGAGAGGGAGAGAGACATGGTAATGGTAACTTTGGTGCTGAGCACAAGTGCTGCTTTAGTTCTTCAAAATTGTGCTATTGTTTTTCTGTCCAAAGGAATGTAAGCTTCCTCTTACAACATCTAAGTAGTTAATTAAGAGGCCAGGAAACTTGTGAGAAGCCAAGCATTGCAAATTGTGAGTTGAATTAATGACCAATGCTTTACTGAGAAGGTAATGACACTGCCATAAAATAACTTGAGTGATTACATGTAGCTCCATTGTAAGCTGAATAACTTCGTAGTACATTGTTGAAAGTATCTTGGGCGATAGATGATAATTTGTTCTTGTTGCTTCAATAGAACTCCCATCTTGTACTTTGATGCATCTGTTTTAATCTCACATAATTGAGAGAGAGATATGATGTGGGTAGCTTTGATGCTGAGAGCAAGTGCTTCTTTTGTTCTTCAAAAATGTGCTATTGTTGTTCTGTCCAAAGGAAGGTAAGCTTCCTCTTACAACATCTGAGTAATTCATTAAAAGGTTAGGCACATTGTGACAAGCTAATCACAAATATCTTCCATAGTTTTATGCAAGGTTGAGAAAGCATTGCAACTACGTAAAGCCTTGTGGAATTGGGTGATTCCAAATAGCTTTGTCTTTATCAGGGTTTCCATGAATATTTTGTTTTAAATTAAACCCAAGTACCAAGAAGACCTCAATATGAAGGAACACTTACCAAGGCTGATCTGAAGTTATGCTTTTTGAGTGTCTACAAAACTTGGTGTTCTTCCCATGACTTATTGTAAATGATGATGTCGTTGAGGTTTACGACCTCAACCATCTCGTGGACACTAGTTATATACACCATGTCTTTCCTAAACGTAGAGGTGGCCGAGAAGTCTTCGTAAATGTCAATTGGGACTATATTGCAGCAAGCATCATCTTGCATAGGCTTAATATCATATTTGATTCTAAATTCTTAAGCAGATTGAATTTCTTTTCCTTTCTTTAACCATCCTAGTGGTTTATATTGCAAGGGCTTCATTGTCATCGATTTGACTAAGTTTGGCATGCAATGTGATCTCTCGATAGCACCAACGAATATAGATACATAACCAATCGTTCTTAACCCTCGTGATGAGGACTGAAGTAAGGCCATCATCAAATGTATTGGGCCGATCCAAAGACAGTTGCAAGTAAATGTTCATTATTGGCCCTTTGAGATTTAGGATCGCTAAGTTAAGGCTCCAGCCAGCTCCGCTATAGCTATCCTACCAAAAGTGTAAATATCCTTAATCATAAAGGTGGAACTTTAGTATAGGTCAGAGCTGCAGTGAGCCTAAGTGACCCCTTTTATATCCTTTAGGTGGCGCCAAACCCCATGAGGGAGTTTCCCCAAGACCGACCTCATAAAGAAGCTTGCTTTATCTTTTAATTTGCTTTTTAATTCCTCCAACCCAGCCGACCTGCCTCATAAAGGAAAACACTAAAAGAAAATGTAAATGCTCATGGAAAAGGACTAAAATATAAACAAATACTTCCCTTGTTCACCTTCTTCTGGCCCACGGGAAGTGGAATGGGCTAGAAGTCTTTGAAATGAATTAGTTTGAAAAAGGGGACATTACTAACTACTAAGGGAGTAACTTAGTAAAAGGGTAACCAAGAGAAGGAGAACCTGCCTTTTATGTTATAAATATTGTGGATGCATCAACCCTTGTGGATTAGTGTTTAGTATATTAAATAGTTGATGGATTAATAATGTCACTATGAACTCAAGTAAAAGGGTAATCAAGAGAAGGAGAACCGGCCTTGTATGTTATAAATATTGTGGATGCATCAACCCTTGTGGATTAGTGTTTAGTATATTAAATAGTTGATGGATTAATAATGTCACTTTGGATTAAATGATACCATATGGGTTGGTAAGGCTTTGAGTGTAAATGAATCTTCCACCGGTAGTATATAACAAAATTGTGCTATAAAGAAGGCATTACCTCCCTATTGGTATTGGCTTATGATATGAATTTGGTCCCATTGCCTTGCCTTTCAAAAGAAAAGACTTTGGTGAATTGTTGCATTCTTAATCATATGCCAAGTCATGCTCTTCTTTCTTTGTTTACGTTATACATTACTTCTGCATTTTCTAACTAAAGGTTTTCTTGGTATTATTTTTTCAATTTAGGTTTAATCTTCTCCAAAATATTTTTCTCTTCTTCACTTTTCTTTTCGCTCCGTGAGACGAGGTGAGTGCTTTCTTTGAGATTCTTGACCTGCTTTGATGGTTGGGATCATTTCCATGCTTGTATGTATTCAATGTAGGATCCCTTCCCACCCCTATTCCAACTCGACACCCTATTCACAACTCTATAACCCGAGAAAAGGCTTGATGAGTTATATTGATTAGCCAATAGTTGATATTACAACTCATGCTATGAGACTCTCTTGGAAAAATCAGCTTTGAAAGACCTTTCTTCAAGTTCATTGAAATAAACCTCGTAGAATGTCCCGATTGTTTAGATAATCTTATTGGCTTTTAATGTGTCATTTGTTTCAAATCTTGAGGTTGAATTTGATGTGAATCCTAGGAGGTATTTGGTTGACAACACTCTAAATGAGGATCTAGATGTGTTATATGCGTGTGTAGAAGCAATATTAAAAATATTCGAATAGAGAAGATAATAAGACTAAATAGAAAGCTATATCATAATATGCATTTTGTACATGGCATACTCTCGAGGGAGATGTATGGTTACTTATCTTTTGCTAGCTATTTATTTAAATATGTATGTATAATATTACAAAGCCATGAAAGCTAAAGAACCATTATTGAAATTGGAACAATTGCAATTCTATGTGTGACTCTTCACATTCCGATGCTTGAGCTGATCAACATCAAAATGTGGCTCAGTATGGCATTGCCCCGCACCCCATGGGGTTCCTGGCGAAGGGAACCACTTGAGTTATATTGGGGCTTCACTTCATTTGGAGTGAAGATGGTAGTGTTGTTTAGGTGGTGGTGCGAAATAGAAATCTTTGCAATGAAGATATTCGTTGTGGTGCAAAGTATGAGGTTCACAAAGTGTAATGTCCCCTCTTAGGACAATTTAGAAAATGGAGAAGTACTTGTCAAGATTAAGCAAAGAATGGATAAACCCTTTTGCTTCAACCTAAAATATCCCAATGTCAGCTATTTCGAACCCAAATGGGGTTGGAACTAGCCAAGGTGGTGGGATAGATTGGAAGAAAACAATTGGAATTTAAACACATTCAAATCAGATTTTTAACAACTGAAAAATAATTAATAATTACACCCCAACTGCTGCAATCTTCCAAAATTATTTCCCGCTTAACCATCCAAGCAAAAATCTTCAAACTTTGGATTTTGGGCCACAAAAATATGAAGAATAATATCCCAAAATCAGTTTTTGCACAACCAACATAAAACCCTAATTTCACCCTAAAAATTAGGTCGCCCAACACATTTAGAGCATCAAATTAGCTCCAAAAATTATGAAGTTAATTTCTCCTTATTCCTCCTAATTTCTACAATCAAAACCAATGCTAAACTGATCCCATTCGAACCTTTTTCAGATCTAATTTTTTATAACAGCAGATAATAATTAAAATTGCACTCAGAATAGCTGAAACTTCAAAAATTAATAACTTCTTCAATACTTGATATTTTTGCATGAAATAAAATGCAAAATAAAGTAGAAATGAAGGGCTTTCCAATGAACTACAATACTGAATTTTCTGAGCACCAAAACCCACTCAAACCTGCCCCCGAAATTTGCCTCCAAGTCGTTAGGGTTAGAATAAATGGTATAAATTAATTCCAGCTCACATGACCCTTCCAAAACACTCAAACAATCAACCCTTGATCTGAAATAATTGATTAGACACAACAAAAAATAGATCTAGCATAAATAACCTCAAAACATGATAGATCAAACCCCAAATCAAGTCGATTTGCCTCTAATAAATTGCAGCAATAATAACAATCACAAAGTATCTCAAACCCTTCACAAAAATGCAGATTTTTCCCTCCAAATAAATGCGCCAATACCCAAGACCAAGTCGCCAATGCTAGAATGAATATACCAAGCATAAACACATTCAACACAAGAGAGCACAATGGAGAGAACAATGGAGTCTTCAATATTCTTCAATAATGGATCCAAATGAAGCTAACAATGAGAGAGCACAATGCAAGAGCTAGGGCATACATCCCATTTCTCCAAGCATGGAGTAAATTCAAAGTTCAATCAACATAACCCTCTAAAGGAAATGTGACCTCCTTTTATAGAACTAAGGGGTGCAATATCCAATGACCGACCTTTTCCCTTTTGGAGGGAAAACATAATAAAATATTTAATACTAAGACTATGTGCACTTTATTTATTTTCTAATTAAATAAATAAAAGTAACTAACCTATGTGCACATTAAACTAACTAAAGAGACTCCCACTTGTAGCGCTAGGCATGCCAAGGGGTTACAATGCAAATAAAAGAGATGAATCCATAAATAAATAAAAGTAACTAACCTATGTGCACATTAAACTAACTAAAGAGACTCCCACTTGTAGCGCTAGGCATGCCAAGGGGTTACAATGCAAATAAAAGAGATGAACCCATATATTAGTAATGTCCCGAAAAAGGGGACATTACACAAAGTGGAGTAGCTTTGCAAAGAAGAGATGAGCTTCACAAAGAATAGACGAACTTCACAAAGAAGGAATCACTTTGCAATGAAAAAATGAGCTTCACAACAAGAAATCAGCTTTGCAAAGGGCTTGCTTCACAAAAATAAATGATCTTTGCAAAGGAGGACTTGCTTCTTAGCGAAGAAATGTGCTTTGCAAAGGACTTTCTTTGCAACAAAGAAGGAGCTTCACAATAAAGGAAAAGATTTGCAATGAAGATTTGAGCTTCACAACAAAGAATCTTGCAATAGGTGCACAAAAGGCTTGCAAATGTGTTGCGAGTCCTCAAAAGATGCGAATAGGCCTTGGGAAGGCGAATCTTTATTTCAAAGGTACTTTTGCTGCTCGGGCCAGACTTATTTTAGATGTTGTTGGATTTCATTGTATATCTTTTTGTGGTTTTGTACCTTGAGATTCTGAGAATGTTAAAAAGCAATAATATACTAATAATTTCCAAGTAATATAACTAGTGACTACATCCATTTTTTGAAATTCTTTGGTCCCATTTGTAATGTCCCAACTCCGGGAACAATGGGAATTAGACAAACAACCAACTCTCCAACACTCCAATCAAATGCAAATAGCAAAACTCAGTCAAAACTACTTAAACCAATCAAATAGATGACTCAATAAACCCAAAAAAGGGGTTTAATGGCCTCTACGAGTGGCTCACTCACAACTGAAACTATACTCTTCAGAAATCAGATTTCTTTGATTGGTTAACCATTAATAAACTCATGCAAACATGCTCTAAAATCAGCCCTCACAGATATGCAACTATATCAGCCACTAGAGGTATGTAAATCAATTATAAATCACCTCCAAAATGATGAGGAAATCATACTCCAAACTCAGCTCACTGTACTTATACAACTTGTTAAAGGGAGGTCCAAAACACTACTGAAACATGCATTGAATCAGATTGCTAAACTCAGCCACCATGGAGAATATTCAGACAATGCAATCGCTGCCTACAGGGCTTTATTTATCATTAACTCATGCACTTACCCAGGTTGCCATTTCCAGATATCAGAGAAACAAACAATCATGGAAATCAATGCCAAAGTGTATCAAGGAGATCGCTGTAAGTAGATGAATACTTCCATACCACATGAGCATTAGAGACATGCAATATTACATTCAACAACTAAACCCAGGTCGCTGATATCTAAGGAGATTTGACAGATTTATATGAATGAAAAACAAGCAATATTTGTGTGAAGAATTACCAAGCTTGCTCCACCTCAGTCGCTGCCCAAAGGAGTCTCAAACATGCATTTGAATGATTTAATACTTACTCCAACTGGATCGCTGCCAGGGAAGAAAGAACAACAATATATTCTATTCCAAAATTAGTCCATAATACTCCCAAAAGAAGTCGCTTTTTTTTGAGCAGCAATCAAACTAGACAAAATTCAGTTCACTAAGCACAAAACCTGCCCAGACCAATCGCTGTAAAAGGGATATATAATCATGCATAAGATTAGTCGATTCTACCTCAAAAAGATCATAAACCAGTCATAAACATGCCCAAGGAAATTCGCTGTAGGAAAGGCACAAAGTCACACATTAAACTTGATCGATTCACATCCACTTATGGCCCCAAACAGTTCATAAAACATTAAAAGGAATCGCTGAAGCTAAAGGGACTGTAAATCATGCCCAGGCTGGTCGAACTTCCTTAAAAATACCACAATCCAGTTTAGCAAACAAACTAGCAACTGCTGAAGGTTAAAGCTTAAGATTTTTGCACACAAATCAGTCTATAATCACCATAAGAAGCTCGCCAAAACTGGAATGAAGACATACACCAATAATTAGATTTGCAAGCACACCAAAAATACTTTAATTTGATCACACAAACCCAGCTGCTACAGTGATGATGCTACAGTGATTCACTACAGTAGAAAAGGCAGAATTTCACTTGCAAATTTAATCGAAATACTTGCCAAAGCCAAAACATGGATCTCACAAATAAATACTTCAATTGAATCTCAAAACCAGCTCAATACAACCTCCCACGCAAGAGAGAGAGAGAAGACAACAATGGGCATGCATCCCAACTCCAAGCATGGAGTATCAAAATAATTTCATCATAACATGAGTCTCATAATGATCCTAGCACTCCTTTTATAACCAAGGAGGCACAAAATTCGAAATCCCTAGGAGAGGGAAATTATTAAATAAAAGTAGTTTATCTTTCCTAGGTGTGGCATCCCCTTTTCTAAGGGTGATTTTATCAATAAAAGCCACCTAAATATTTATTTAATTAATTCCCCATTTAATTTTATATTTTGGGAATTAAATTAAATAATCTTCATAATTAAATAATTATTGCTTTCTAATGTCAAATGATAAAAATCACTCTCCAGGCAATAATATTTAATTATTTAATAAAATTTTCCCCTTGCAACATCCCAAAGCCCATGGGGAAAGATAGGCTAAGGGTCTTCAAAAATGGGGACATTACACCATTTTCTTCAATATTTGATGTGATTCACACGATGTGAAGTTTCTCTTGACCTAGAAATACCATTAGTAAATCTCAAGGAACCAACACATATATGTGGGTAATCTGTGTTATTGTGCACAAAGAAAAGTGGGACATATTTAATGAATTTTTCCTCTGATTCAGAGATTTTATTTGTCCTTGCAGGATGGTCATCCACCTTTGGGTTGGTCAGACACATTTGCCTATCTTGTTTTGCCAGTTGCACTTGTTGTTTCGCAGTATATATCAATGCAGATCATGCAAACCCCTCAGGTGTGTATTGTCAATGCTAAACTCTGCCACAGTAGATATCAACTGAAATCATGAATAATGTTAAGGAAGAAATTTTAGGAAGATTCCTATGATGTTCAGTTTTGGGCTATATCGTGAACATGCAATGTCATGATTAAAGTTGATGTGATTTTGTCTTGGGATAATATTGCAGGCTGATGACCCGAGTCAAAAGAACACACAAATTTTACTGAAGTTTCTTCCCTTTATGATTGGTTATTTCTCTCTTTCTGTGCCATCAGGACTGAGCATTTACTGGTTAGTATTGAAGAATTTTTCTTTTAATATGTTGGAAGAAATGTGAAATCTTGTTATAGATCTCTATTTTTAATCAAGATTAAATGTGTAATATGCAATGGTTAAAGAGCATGAGCGCAATGCAAGCACATTGGTTTTTATCTAGATAAGAATCCCTCAAAAGTTCAAATTATGGCAAAAGGATTTATGTTCGTGTTTTTAAATTTTTTTACTTTTGTAAAATTATAATAAAATATTATTTAGTAGTTAATATGTGCAGCAGGGCTTCTGGCCCCTTTCTTCCAAGTTGTTAAATTATAATCTCACTTAGCTTTTACATCTCACTAGTATAATAGTGTCGTCTTTTCGGATTTTTCATTTGCACTTAATGAAGAGATCCCAAAAAGATTGAAGCTTATCTATCTTGGGATCGTCTTTTTCGGATTTTCTTTTGGTAATGACTTTATAACTTAAGACCTTGACAAGCTTTACAAAGTAACATAATTAATGACTTTCCCTGCCTTAGAGTGTTCCTTCATATTTATTGTATAATATGCATCTCACTTTTTCAAATGAGTATCAATTTAATTCTGCAGATACAATTTGTGAAGCCTAGGCTGTTTTACTTATCAACGTGACAATACTGTAAAAGCTGCATGGCATGCTCTTCATAATGTGCCTATGTCTACTCCTCTAGCTACTCTTAATAGCATGCAATTATAGACTGGAATTGTTGTGGGTGAATCCAATAATAACACTAATGTTTCTGTATTTGCTTGACCCCTGCTGATATGGCTAACTTGCTAATGTCTGCTGACCTGTTAATATTAACCAACTTGTCAGCCACATTAACATCAGTATATGCTGGAAAATTTATACAAATGAAAATTTAAGATGGTAATTCATAATGCTCATATGTAATTTAAGATGCATTTCATGTCTTATTTTTAAAAAGAGAATTATTTAGTATTAATGGTAACTATTCGACCCGATGAAATTAGTAGTATGATACGTAAACAGATTGAACAATATAATAACGAGGTATAATATAATATGTGCTTCATAGTTTCCATGTTCAAAAAGTACGGTTTGATTGGATGGAGAAAAAGTTCGGAAGTTTGGGATTTTGCAAAAGGTCTGGTTTGGCTTGGTTCGGTTCAAAAAAATAGTAAAATCCAATACAGTGTCAAACTTCGTACATAATGATACAAAATACAGTGATGGGAATTATGCATTGTTTAAACTTCAAAGTTCAGAGCATAAACTAAAAATAGGATCTAGATTTTGAACATCTATATCAAAAATACCACTAACATCTTCAGCTAATCCTTCGCTAATAGGGTCATCAACAACAACATTTTCTTCATCTCCATAACATGGTTTTCAAGGTGAGAGTTGTCATTTTCATTTGCAAGAGAGCGAGTAAGCAATTGTAAACTGCTATGGACAAACACACGATTAGAGAGTTTTTGAGCTCATTGTCAATTCCTCTTGTTTGTGTTGAATTCAATCACGTGTACTCCAATTTATTTCACACGTAGAAGCACTAGAACATTGGCCAAAGATTCGCACGACAAGCTTCTGCAACTTTGGAGTAGAAAACCCATAAATCTCTCACCATTTAGATGATTCCAACTTCATCCTTCTTGCCTTTGCTTCCTTTTGCCGAACATTTTATGTTGGTTCTTAAAATAATAAGCTGCTCTCTTATTACTTCCTCTGCATCTTCATCAGAACCAACCTATCTATTGTTGCAAGTATACCTCTCTTTATCTCGTCATCTGCATCATGATTTACCTCTACTAATTTAGGATCTATATAGATGGTTGCTGCTTGCGAGAGGATGATGTAGCATGATTCATTATTTGTCCACAATTTTCCAAATATGCTTAACTTCTTTGACATCGCCCACTAGTAAAATTTGGATTTCTTCCTTTTCAATGTATATTGCCTCATACACAAAACCCATGCAAGGTTGATTGCCATCAACCATTAACAAAATTTGAGCAAGTGGCTCAAACTCATTTATGATCTTCTTGGACCCCTCTCAAAATGTGTCCCCAACGATAATTCTTTCACTTTCTTTTAAATGGATGTCTTTGAAAAGTTTTGACTTTGTCCATTCATCAACCACTTTTCTTAGTGATGTCCTCTCCTCTCTTCCTTGGCAAAGTAATGAAGTGTAATATCTCCTTCCCGGTTGAAGAGCCTTAGCCTATTTTGTCTACCCGACGGAAAAGGAATAAAAATAAGGGTGACTTAAGTTATAATAGTTTATTATAAAGTGCAAAATAAAAATAAAATAAAAGAAACATTATATGCACTTATAATAAATTATTAGTGACTTAAAAATAGAAAAAGGCAACATTAAGTGAAAAGCATTTGGGCCAAATTGATTTATTCTAGGAAAGTGCGACTTGCACTAGGAAGCAAAAGTAAATGGGAAAAAAAGCAAAAACATTTAGAAAGAATAAAATACCCAAGGAAAAATGCGACTTGCCTAGAGAGGAAAAGTAGGTGGTGAAAAACATTTAATATGAGAAAAATCTGATTGGTCATGGAAGGTGGCTATTTGGGTCACAAGGCTATATATGCAAGTGGACTTGCCTTAGTCTCACACACTTGAATATTCATCTATTTGCTGATTTTTGTCTGAAGCTTGCATGCTTTGTCAAAGAAATTTCTAAAGACGAAACCCTTTAGAAATACCCTCTTGAGGACGAAAACCCTCCAAGAGTTCAAGGGGATTCTCCACCATTGGGGTTTCCATTGTGCTTCATCGAGTTTGCAGTAATTTTCAGAGTATTTCCAGCAGTTGAATAAAGAAGATTTGCAGATTTTTGTACAAGGGTTTGTGGGAAAGATTGCAGCTGTGATTTTCTTATTTATCCTATGTGGAGCGACCCACTTCTTAGCAAATCTGGTATGTTTTAAGGTTGTTTCAGATCTGATTTGGAGAGCTATCATCAAAGCTCATTTTTAGAGATTGAATCAATCTATTTTCAGAAATTTTGGTGTGTAAAAAGTGTCATTTTCAAGGCAGCTTGTCTGCAGATTTTTATAATTTATTTCCAGCCCATTGTGCCTCTAAAATATGGGTTTTAATGCATATTTTGGCTTTATAAATATATGGGATCAAATTTGAGTGGAAAGATATAAATTTAAAGGTTGATTTATTTGGGTTTTCCACCTAACCCTAGTTGCATTTTCCAAATAAAATTCAGATCTACTTAATAAAGATCTAATATATATAAGTTTGCATTTGGTGTTTGGATTTGCTAAAAATCCAAGTGGGGGCCAAATATGTTCATTTTGGGACATTACAGTGGATTGTATTGTCCCCAAATGGGCATATTTCAACCCCGAGTGGATTACCCACAATTCCCACTAGGAATAAATTTGATTAATCCAAAATGCCAAAAAATCTCAATTGCTATCAAACTGAAATTAGGCCACAAACTGAATATTTTCCAGAAAACCCTAGTTTGCTGCCCTAGGCCAAGAATTTAGCAAATATAGCTTTTTCTACCTCAAAATACCTCCAAAAATTATGAAAATTTGTTTGCAAGTAGATAATGAATAATCAAAATAGGATCTTCAATCATTTTCGAAAAATATTAATTCTGGAATTTATTAGGGCAACAAACGCAGCAGAACTTGTAAATTCAATAACTTGCATAATACTCCAAATTTCGGGAAAATGATACCCCAAACTAAAACTTGTAAAATAAGGTTTCAATGAACCCAAAATCAAAATTTTTCAATGGTGGGAAGGCATCCAAAGCGGATCTGTGATTCGGAACAATGTAGATAAACCCTAGTTGTAAGTGAAAGCTGGAAATACAATTTCCCCCCACTTAGGAAAGGCCCAAAAACACCTCAAAACTAATAAAACACTTCAGATTTGATCTCTCCTTGAATTTAGCTTGAAATCGATCTTCAACAACTATTGGAAAACTACTGAAAAATCAGCTAACTCCTTGATATGCAATAGAAACCCCTGTGTGGAGAATCCTCTCAACTAGGAGAAGGGTTTTCGTCCTTTTACTAGGCTCTTTGAGGGTTTTCGTCCTCAAGAGTGAATCTCTAAGGGTTTTCGTCCTTAGAAGATTGAAGATGTAGCTCAAAGCTCATCAAACAAATTTGATTTGAGAAAATAAACAAGTGATGTCTCTCCAAGCAAGTTCACTTGCTTAAATAGAAGAATAGGGCCCAAATGGCCACTCTCACATCCAATCAGAATTTTCCCTTCATTTAATACTTTCCCCCACTTGTTTTTCTCCTAGGCAAGTCACATTTTCCCTTGAATAAATAAAACAGTTCCAAATGCTTTTCCCTTTTTCTATTTTTAATTTATCATTAAGTTCATAATATTTTATTATAAGTGCTTTATAATATTTCTTTTATTTTTTATTTGCACTTTATAATAAATTATTATAACTTAAGTTCCCCTTATGTTTATTCCTTAGCCGTTGGGGAGACAAAATGGGCTAAGGGTCTTCGATTGGGAAGGGGATATTACATGAAGTTAGTGGCAAATCTTGTTTCAGCTGAGTAAAGAAGCTCACACTTTGCAAAGGAACGATACACGTTCATTGTCAAGTGGTGATCGAGGATAAACTTAGAAATTTGTTTTCCTTCAGTCACCACATTACTTATCCACTCCAATTTTGATAGATCTTCAATCAAACGATTCAACACATGTTGCACATGGTGTCCAAAAGAGATGAGAAAATTTGTCCATGAGTATATCACCTACTCCTTTGCGCAATTCGCTGCATTATTGTAATAACTTGAACAACATTCTCTTCTCCTATCTATAAAAGAATTGTTTTGATGCATTTGGAAATGAACCGAGAACTTTCATGGTTATTACTTGTATCAATTGTTATTAACATCTTATCTCGAGGAGATATTGCCAAAATATTTAGGAGTGTTTGCCTTCTGAATCGAACCATCCATCACTTACTATTGTGCTACTTACTCTTTTCCAACTTTTCTTCATTTCATCTAGCCGATTGGATATAGTTGTCACCTCTTCTTCAAGAAGACTAGTTCCTACTCTTTCATAAAAAGACAACTTATAACCCTTCCCAAATTCAATAGTTTCATCTTGGAATGATTTGAAATGTAGAGAGCGAGATAACATAGCAAGGGATGGCCTCTGCCAAAAAAATCCAGCTGCCAACCTGTCTACCTTATGTTTTTGGTGTGGCCTCCACATGGACTTCAATGAACCTTGTGACTTTTCCAACTCCATTGGCTCCTCCACTTCCTTCGTCAAATGGTGATGGAGAACAACTTGAACTATTCAAGGAGCCCATTTGTAAGATAGAGTGTTGGATTTTAGACTTCTTTGCTTCTAATGTTAATGATCAAGCACGACTCACATCGAATTTAGCTTGCACTTGATTTATGAAATCTCTATCTTTTGGTTCCTATGAATTAATATTTTCTATTGGACAACATTTCACATATGAGTATCCTCTAAGGTAATGGTACCAAATCGAGTTACACTTCTTGTGATGTGGCTATTACACAAGCTGCATCTTGTATTGTTTTTACAATTACTAGGAAACTCCATCATAGAGACAGACTATGTACTCGTCCTTGTACATACATTTTTTTTGGTGATTACATGTATATACAATATGGTTGTAGGGCTTATTCATTTACTTGCGTACTCAAATTTGAATGGCATCCCCATCCGATGCAGGAGCATCCATGGCGAACAAGTAATCTTGCATCACCCAAAATAGAGTTATGTTTGTTTTTTTGTTTTATTTGTTTTTCTTTGGGTTTTGATGTGACTTGGTGAAATTGGACCTATAATGCGTCCTTGAGAAGAGATTTTCAAGAAATCCTATTTTAGAACTTTCAGTTTTGGCGTTTTCCTAAAGCAATGTGGAATTGCTATCCCGTGCTAATGTTTCGTAGAAGAAACACCGACTTTTGCTAAGCGAATGCTTGAAATCATCAACAAAATTAAACTAACGGATTCTTGTGATGATCATTCATACAAGAAGCGTTTCTTGGGTCCTTGGGGAGTTGAAGAGACCTAAGACGCATCAATAGATGGGGGAAGGAATATCATGAAGGAAGAGCGAGACATCCAAAAAAAACTCTTCATACAAGAAACCAGAACGGGTCTATCCACCAGTTAGGTTGGACGTTGCTGTATTGATTTCTTTCTCCATGTTTGTAATGAAACAAAGTTGTAGAGGCATGTGTGTGAGTGTAGAGTGTGTGTATCAATTGTGTAGTGAATTCATTAATGAGAACAATTTATTGAGTTTTGCCAAGGTTGTGGAAGTGCTCATGTGTGTCCATGGAAGAGTGATAACCCTTGCATCACAAAATTAGAGGCTGTCCTTTATTGGACACCCCTTCTGTGCTTGCACCATCATCCTTGTATGTGCACCAATACCTCCACATCTCTTAATAACTATATTTTTAAATTTTTATCATCTCCTTGGGCAACGTATTTATCTCCAATGGACAGGTATACATGTTAGTGTTGAGTAGGTTATTATAGTAGTTTGAAGTCTTGACAGAGTAAATTTTTCTTTCAGCCATTGGTAAGAACAAAATCAGATAACATGCCCTTTGCCATCCAACTCTTCCCTCTTACCTTCGGAACCCAAAAATGTTACCGATTTCTTTTAAAAAAAAAAGGCAAATATTTTGTCATAGGAGAAATATTTTTACAATTACAACGATGCCAAGCTTGATAGCTATTTGTCCAATCTGAGCACTATAAAGGAAAATAAACATATCAAAAACATTAAGGATTGGTGTCCCCAAGATTTCACCTTGAAATCTGAGACTACCCCTTTTAAAAAAAAATCGTTCTTTTCAAAGTAACGGGTTATTTTGTGTTTGTTTTGCTTGTAGTTGTTTGCATTGCTCTAAGGTATCCCCAGAGAGTCATAAAATCTAAATTCCCCAAGTACCCACATGCTAAAACTCACTCTATCCCTTCGCCAGGTTTTGTTTGAGAGAATTTTATTTATTTATTTAAAAATAAATAAAGTTTTTTTAAAAATAGATTGAGCTAAAATTGGAGGATTTAGGTTATATAAAGCACTTCACACCATCATTATTACCATAGAACATTCACCCGGAGGGAAAATTTTTTGTAGATCAGCTAATTGGAGAATTTTTCGAGCAATTGCCTGCAACTTCTTTTGTTTTGTTTTATTTCTTTTTGTCTGTGTTTTGTTTTGTTTTCTCTGGCAATTCCTGTAGCCTATTCATTCTTCCTGCCAAATCTTTCCCCAGGCTTAGGGTTTTGAAGAAGCTATCTAGTTTTTTTAAAATTACTAATCTGTCTACAGGCGATTAGAGCTCAGAATTCTTTTAGAAGATTGCAAGAAGTTGCTTGGTCCAAAAGGGTGCAAAAATGGATTGTATGAAAATAAGAAAAATATTGCCATCAATGCGTAGAGCTCGAGAAAATATGCACTTTTAGAGAAAACGACACCTAAAACGGAGCCACGAATGAAAGTTATGGAACATGCAAGTTTTTCTGCTACATCTTCCTGACCCTTTCAAAAATGGCAAATTTTATTCCAAGTTTGTGTTTTCTTCGCCAAAAATCCAAAAAAGGAAAGAAATGCTATCTTCATGCCAATCACAATTATCAAGGCTGCCTTCCGTGTCCAATTTCCACGCTACCTTGAGTGACAAATTTTCATGCAATTTTTAATGCAGAAGTCACAATGCAAGTTGTACTTTTGGAAAATAGCTATTTTTCATGCAAGTTGCACTTTTTGGAAGGAAGGGTTTAAGGCTTGCTGGTGGGAATTTCGGCGGTGGCGGGCGGTGCGACGGAATTTCTTGCCTGCATAAGTAGGTTACTTTTTCCCATGAATTCAAAATCACTTAAGCTGCAATGGGAATATTAGAAGTGGCAGGTAGGCGGGAATTTCTTGCCTGCATAGCAGGGTACTTTTTCCCATGAAGTCAAAATCACTTAAGTTGCAATGAGAATATTAGAGGTGGCAGGGGGGGGAATTTCTTACCTGCCTTGTAGGGTAAAAATTCTCATTATAAAAGAAAAATCACTTAAAGCACCGGCGGAAATTTCTTACCTGCCTTGCAGGGTAAAAATTCCCATTATGAAAGTAAAGTCACTTAAGTGAAAGCGGGAATTTCTTACCTGCCTTGTAGGGTGAAAATTCCCATTGCTTTGACTTCTTATTTTTAACATGACTTCTAGCCAAAAAGTGTGACCCATTTTGGCATAGCTAAATGTCTAAAAGCTGATTTTTTTTTAATTGCCGGGAAGCATCTAGTTTTGGCGCCTAGGGTTGGAGAAGCTTTCTTTTTATTATTCAGAGCATCTGCATGTTGATGTGAGTGCACAAGTGAATAAAATAATATTTTTAGCTTGCTTGGCATGCAAGCAAAGTCTAAAAATAGAGGGCAACAAACTTTATAAGTAGATTTTGGTGATGAAAATTGAGTATTCATGCCATGGACTCCATATTTGTCTGAATCAATTGCAGGTATTCATCACAGATGCCCATATTGGTGAAGAAAGCAGAAGTCAATATCTGATACATTGAATATATCTTCAGAATCAGAGGGAGAAATAGATCTAGATCTCATAATTGCAAAGGCTTCCGACAAAAATTCATCCTCTTGTTGCTAATGCAGCCCAAGTAGAAGTCATTGCATGGAAAATTCCTTCCAGGAGCTTGTACATGTGCTCCCAATCTTCCAGTTGAAGCCTTCATTGAATATACTTGTATTTTCCTTCACTCGAGTGCTTTCTAGAATTTAAAATTGCTCATATACAATTAAAAATAAAAGATGATGAGTTTTGTCTGAATTATTTATGGCAAACATTGCAGACCGTGCACGATCAAGAAGAACTACAAAAGCTTCAAGGTTAAGAGGGAAGACATGTCGAGAGGCATTTGCCACTTGACTTCTCTGTCTAGGAATATGTGCAATTTGGAAAGTCTGAAATTGGTACAAATTTTACTATAATTATATATTAAATGTTAAACTGATTATAAAATTTATATACTTTATAAATTTATAATATCAGTTTAATTTTTAAAAATAAAAATTGACTACAAATTCTTAACTTTATTACTTATAAAAATAAAATAAAACTCAAAGGCAAAATTGTTAAAGTTTAAACTAAATACGATATTACAGAATTGAAAAATACAAATTAAAATCCAAATACAATTATAGAAACAAAAACTTACCCTAAATTGTAATATGTAAATAACTAATACAATATTTAAATCTTAACCTAAATTGTAATAGCTAATAGTCTAATAAAATAGTAAATATAAGCAAAGAAAAACTTATTTGATTTGTGAATATCTCTTTCCTAGCCATGACTGGTCGTAGCCTCATGGCTCAAACTGTCACTTGCAGCTGCAAGGTAGCTCTCAAACTTCAGTTGTAGGGATTCTCGATCCAAACAACGAGTTTTCCTCAAAATAGATAGAATACGACACAAAAGAAATGGAATATACCTCAAAATGGCTGGTAAATCAAAATGCTTCAAACAGGCCCGTTATATAGGGAAAACCACCTGTACATGCACAGATTTAATGATTTAGTATGCAAATAGGGTTTATGGCTTCATGTTTTTTCTCCTTTCTGTTTTACGGCTGCAACACAACTCAAAAATGCAAAATAGGGTTTCACTTTCCTATTTATAACTTTCATTTTAGCATCGATAAAGACCGCCTTTTGTTTTTGTTGTTGAATATTTTATTATTATAAGCTTTATATATTCTTTAAATGTACTTTACCTAACAAGTTAGTTTTGCCTAAAAGTTTTGGTTAGAACTGAATTTCATATGAACATTGTAACTATGCCATGCTGTTGACCAGTTTTCTCTCGTAAGACCAGTGAAATGGAAACAAGACAAACAAGGCATCTGAGTCATGACATCAGTACAGAAGGCAGTGATGTCGGAAAAGACTGATGATATCAGTTTGAAAGCTGTTTGAATACGTCACTGAAACAAACTATGACATTAACAAAACATGTAAGAATGGCTGTTTTCTGTTTGACCGAACTCGGACTGTCTTGATTGCTGATACCATCAAAGTCAGCTTTGACATCAGTGAGATAAGGTTTGATTTCTGTTTAGACCACTTGTGGTGAGCAGTGTATGTACACCCTATGATCAAAGGTGCACTATGCCTGGTTGCTGTGCACAGGTGCACCCATATCACCTAACTATGGCATCTCCAGAAGTTTCATTATATGATGCAAGATTAACTCACTAGAATAGACGCCTAAGTGGCTTTAGATCTATCAAACTAAGCTAGAGGTAAGTCTTAACTACTGAGCTAGTCTAAAGAAAGCAAGGCTAGCTATCATGCGAGGAAATAAAAGGGAAATTGAAAGAAAACTACACCTATCTCTTTAAAACCTGGAAATGGAAGGAAAATACTAAGAAGAAACCCACTTACCTGGCTTTGTCTGGCAGCATGATGGGATGTGGAGCTTGAGGAGAAAAGGTAGGTTGATTTTCATCCTACGCTGTACAACCAAGATTTGTTAGGGTCTTCTTGGGCGAGCCAGCTGATTCAGAGTCAAGACGTGACAAAGAGCTATTGGGGTTGATGGGAGATGTGTTAGATGAGGAATTTGATTATTGAGCTTGGCGCTCCATGCTTCTAGCTTAGCCATTCTTTCATCGCTTAGTTAGAAACTAAGTTACCGAAACGTTTTGGATACGGGAGCGGGAGCGGGGTATCCGATACGCGGAAACGGCAAATTTTTTTGACCCCGGATACGGCGTAGGATACGGCAGTACAAAAACTATATAAAAATTAAAAAATATATAAATTTCAGCCTTCTAAATAGGAATTTAATTATTAACCACATATTATGCATATGAAAGACAAGATAAAAGACAAGTTATAAGCTAAATAAGTGAATAACCACAACAAACAAGCTAGGATACCGATAAAACTTAGAAACTTAAAAGCTTAAAAGTTAAATTAAAATTTAAAATACTTAAATCAAACACAATGTGAATGTCATGAATCTCATGATATATTAAATTCAATCATAGATCAATATTCAAAGCTCAAACTATCTTTCATTGTCAATATTCATCATATTCCTCTTCATCAAGAGGATCAAAACCAACTACATCATCATCATTATGTGGTTCATTAGAACCACATGGGCTCGAACCACTCGCACAAGGGCCACTGCCAGTTGCACCCCCTTGTGCATGTAGGTCTCGTGGTGCCACAGAACTCGTCTCATCATCATATGCTCCATGGTGGGAAATGGAAGCATCCAAGTCAACTATCTCTGGATCAATGTCCCAATGTTTTGTTGACCCTTCCTTGTACTCTAGCTGCTTGTGGGATAAAAGGCGCAAGTTGGAATGTATGTATACCAAATCTTCAGCCCTTTTAGCCCCCAATCTGTTGCGCTTCTGTGAGTGGATGAAATTATACGTACTCCAGTTGCGCTCAGAGGAAGATGAACTTGCAACCTATTAAGGCAACCCAAACTTCAAAGTCAATGCAAAGTTCAACTTCAGATTTAAACACTCAAACTTAAATTTTAAAAAACTAAAAGAAAAGAGAATAAAAAAATTAAAAACTTACCTGTGCCAAGACCTTGATTGCAAGAGGTTGCAAGTAAGCCGATGAAGTACCATGGAGGTACCACCACATATGTGCATCCATCTTGTATTTGCTCCGAAGAGCGAGAAGGCTATGACCCGTTTCTGCTATGAAATTGCCAAACTCTACCATAACCTGGTCTTGGGCCTCAGGATCAGGGAAGAGCCTAGCTAATGCCGCCATATATCCCTCACTGACTTCCGCATCCCTGTATGGTGCTACCCTCCCTGGCAAGGAAAGGATCTCTGTGCTATAAAATCTAGGAGTCAATGCAAAAGCTAGTAGATGTAATGGGGTGGTCATTTTGTTCCACCGCTCAATGAGGATTGACTTCACTTGTTTGAAAAATATTTCCTCGGGATCTTGTTCTTTTGCATTTATGACGGCTTTTATCTTCTCAATCATTGAGTCGATGCCGTCATATATCTCTCCTAGACATGGTTGATCCGTGTCAGTAAACCGGATCATGCTCATAATGGGCTCCGTAAATCTCAACAGATAACCCACTCTATCCCACCAAGAGTCCTCTAAGATCAAGTTCTTCACTTTTTGAGCCCCTTCAGTGTTTGATTGCCTCCATACAGTCCAAAGATTGGATGTTACCATCCTCATGAGTGCCTCTCGCACCTTCACTAGTCGTCTCAAGACGATTGTGTGTGATGCAAACCGAGTCTCAGCAACCTAATAAGAACGAGGAACAAAAATTAAAAATAAAATTTAAATTATAAAATTGAAAGCTAAAAGAATACTAAAAAACTTATATTAAATATTAAATTAAAAAGAAAGAAAGAAATAAAGCTTGTCCTTACCTTCAGTAGCTCCAACTGCGAGAATGATCTAAAAATGCCCTGTGACATGTGGTGGTTGGTGACAAACATTTGGATTTCTTCAGCTTCTGCATACACTTGCCGGATCCACTCTATTTTGTTTGCCATTTTCTTTAGCATTAAATTCAATGAATGCACAGCACAAGGTGTCCAAAAAATATGCCCATACCGTGCCTCAACTAACATCCCTGCAGCTTTGCAATTTTTGGCATTGTCCGTTATCACTTGGACAACATTTTCAGGCCCCACTGCCTCAATGGACTCAAAGAGAATGTTGGCTATGAATTGGGCATCCTTCACTTGCCCCTCACAATCAACCGCTTTCAAAAACATTGCCCCCTTAGGGCATACTGCAATCACATTGATTAAAGGGCGGTTTCTTGCATCTTTCCATCCATCAGAAACAATGGACACACCAGTTTTGGTCCATGAGTCCCTAATTGGTTGCAAGGAGGTTTCCACATATTTTTTTTGTCTATCCAAAAGGGTGGTGCGGATCTTCTCATATCCTGGTGGTTTATACCCTTTTGGTGCCTCATTGATGGCTTTCACCATCTCATGCCAATAAGGTGATCTCACAACATTAAAAGAAAGACCATTAGCATATACACACCTTGCAATGCATTCATCTGCAATCTCCCTGTTCTCATTCTGAAAGGCCTTTTCCAATGGCCCTTTTGTCTTACTTTTCTTTCGTGCAAGGGAAACATCCTCATCTGTGGAGATAGGAGCCACAAATGGATGTGGCATGGCCACAATTGGGGATCCACTAGGTGATGGAGCAACTGGAGGCCTTGCTGAACGAGATGAACCTCCTCTTTTGGCCAATGGATGACCCACTCTCATAGCCACTCTAGCCTCTGCATCCTCCTGCTCTTTGATAAATGCCAAAACATTTTCTTTTGGCACCCCAGCATTATTCCTCCCCCTACATACTCTTATACCATTACCCGTTATGGCACACAAATGGCTTTTCACCCTACTGTAAGAGCCTTTGAATATTCCATCACACTCATTGCATTTCCATTCAAAACAACCACCACCGCAAGTTGTTGAACTATTGTTACGTGCCTCCATAACGGTGAATTTGGGTCAAAGTCTTTGGCCAAAGATTGCCCAGAAGAAGCAGAACTTGTTGCCATTGTAGAAATACCTACAAGGTTTAAAAAACAAATTAAGCAAAGAAAACAATGGCATGCAATTGCATTGTGATTGAACAATGAAAATTAAAAAAATTAAATGGAAAGAGCAAAATAAAAATGAACATAAGCAAAAAAATGTAATGTGTGAAAGATTAAATAATAAAAAAAAAAAAATAGAGGAACAAGGCTAGAAATTAAAAAAAACTTACCTTCACTTAGTAAACCACAAATCAAATCCTTCACAAATCCTCCTTTGCAGCTCCTCACACTCCTCCAAGCTTAGCAATAGCTCCTCACACTCCTCAAAACCCTAGACAAGCACAATGCAATTTTGGAGAGCCACAATGTGAGTTTGTTTGCTTTATGTTTTGTTTGTGTGTTGTTCTTTTGTTTTATTGTTTAGAGGTAGCTTTTAGGTTTTAGATTAGAAGAATTTATTATTTTTTATTGTTGTGCGCCTTTAAAAACATGGAAAAAATTAAAAAAATTTAAAAACGCGTGTTTTCCACGCGGAGCGGCCAGGGGCTGCGGAAATGCCGGCATGCGGCCTGCGCCGTACTCGGGCGTTTCCGCAGCCCCCCGCCCTCCTCGGCTGCTCCGCTTGCGCTCCCGCTCCCGGACGCTCCCGCTCCCGCTCCGCCGCTGTCTGCTGCGCGTTTCCGGTAACCTAGGTTAGAAATGTTATGCATTTTGATTTTTATATTTTTCTTGATTTGTTTGAGAGTTGATATAGCTATTAACATGATAATATAACAATCAAATATATTGTATTCTTATTTGACAAACCCTAGTTTTATTGTCCAATATTCAATCTTCAATGGCATTCATGTTACTTTTATATTTTCAATACAGCTCTATACAATGTTTGTTGATGCTTATAATAATGCAAATGTAAACTTGAAAGCTAATTTGCATATGAGTTTTCTTATATATATAATAGTTTCCCTTCCTTGCTCCATCCTCCTACTGTTCCCAAAATCCATAAAACTCTGTCATACTGCTTCCTCCTTCCTTACAGGAAACTTGGAAAAATATAGCTCAAAATTGATTTGACCATAAGATTCCTTGTGAAAAATTAGTCAAGATAAATAAAAAGGGGTCTAATTTGGACTGATGATGACCAAGTTATGGTTGTTTAAGGTGGCAGGTTGTCTAAGGCAGTCTAGAGCCAGTTTTCAGGTGAACCCACCCTTTTCTTGTCAAGGATCATAATAGAAGGTCAGTATGTTCTCGATAATTAAAAAGATAGAATGCAATTTTTGATGTATAGACAGGGTCCATGCAACTTCAAAAGTATCTCCTGGATCAGAACTAAAAAGTCATTTGAATAATGAGATCTGATTGGTCTATTCTCTCCTCATGGAATAGGAGGAGGAAGACTGATGTGGGCAGGTATATCATTTTCTAGCCTAGAAACATGTATTTAATACTAGGGTTTTTTTCTGAAATTGCATAGTAAAAGAAATAAGAGGCTCTACGGTCATTTCTCTAGTCATTTTTGTTTGCATAATCTTAGTGTAATCTCAACTGGAAGAATATGGGCATGTGAACAGCCATGAATTGTTATAGTTCTCAGTCCCAATCTAGCACATGAAATGCCTAGGTTTGTGATCAATGTGGAAATTGCAAACCTTGGGGTGGCCCTTATCTTGGAGTTCATTACCTCATCTCTTTTTCAACAAAATGAGAATGACCTTCCATGTGCAGAGACTGCATAGCTAACATCTGTTTATATCTTATATAAATGTATTTTGAAGGAAATACCATGCCATAATAACAAGGCAAAGTATATCTATTTTTGCATCGAGGTGAGTTTTTGACCTCCCCATTTAATAGTGGGATTGCTATTTTGTAGGTAAACTTCACGAACCGTTATTTACTTTTTATATAGATTAATATTTAGATACTTAATACAAATACTATTATTACTGATACAACTAGCAGAGACCTCTTAAATACATTTTATTTTTCTGAAAACGCAGAGAGAGATCAATCTCAAGGCAACTATCTTGGATTCGTCACATACCATATTGATTAACAACTCTATTACCTTCTCTAGGAATTTCCTACTGATTGGTGACAATTGGTCTCAAACTAGCTACATCATTATATCGGCTCAAAAAATCCTTACGGTAAAGAACCACCAAGCTCCAAACTCCACCATAAGGCCACAATATTATGATTCTTTGATCCAAGCAAAAAAAAAAAAACTTCTAGATGCCGGTGAAATAGGTATCAAATTTAAGGTTGAAATTACACTATGATGGTCAAATGGATGTCAAATTTAAGATTGGAAATTAATTGTTAACATCTCACGGACATTATATTCCACCCCCCCGCTGGCATTGTAGGACACCTCTCAGCATTAGTAATACTAATATAGTCTAGGTATATGTTATCCTTAATACCTAAGTCACAAGGTTCGTGTTCGAGTTCAAGTTCGGCGAAGATAAAATTCGGGTTAAATTCGCAATGATAAAATTCGGAAAAAAACCGTCATTAAATTCGACTGATATAATTTGCAATTTCAAATTTATTTAGTAATGTTACAAAAACTAAATCATTTTTTTAAAAACGTAATAATAAAACATTAATTAAAAAATCAATAATATGAACTTAATTAACAACATAATAATAAAAAAAAAAAAAAAACTTAACAATTAAACTTAATTAAACATAATAATAATAAAAAGTTAAAACTCTATTAAAACCCTAACAATAAATATTTCATTTAAAAACTAAACAATAAAATTAAAAACTTTATTAACAAATTTATAATAAATAAATTAATAGTAAAAATTTTAAAAATGAATAATAATAATAAAAGTTAAAACTTTATTAAAAACCTAACAATAAATATTTTATTTAAAACTTAACAATAAAATTTAAAACTTTATTAACAAATTTATATATAAAAGTTAAATATTGAATAATAATTTTTTTATTAAATAATAAATTTTTTATTAAAAATAAACTTAAAAATACAATTTAAATTCTAATGCTCAAGTCTTTAAACCTAAGACCTACCTCACGTCCACTCCCGACTAGGCCCGACCAAGGCAAATGCATATGCGATAGCGCAACTGTGGAATCGTGGAAGAATTGCATGTTATGGCGGCGGTTGGAATGGTCAAGGTAGCGAGGCTTCCTTCCACTCTCTTCAAAGAACACCCACTCTTGGCTCCCACTTGTTCTCGGCAGAAAGAAACAATGGCCACTCAAAAACATTAGGATTTTTTTCCCCTGCCGAATATCAGCGAATATTCGTGATTTTTTTATGCCCGCTCTGAAGTTTGCCGGATTTTGAATTTTGTCCTTGAAATCCGGTGAATCCACGTGACTTAGCTTAATACAATTAATTTTATTATTTGATGTTTGAAATTATAATCTATGTTTACAACTTAGGTTATTTCAATGAATTTTCATGTAGCTTTTTCAACATTAAGGTTATTTCAATGAATTTTCATGTAGTTTGTGCAATACTAAGTTTATTTCAACGAATATTCACATACCTTGTGCAATACTAAGTTTATTTCAACAAATATTCACGTACCTTGTGCAATACTAAGTTTATTTCAATGAATATTCATGTACCTTTTGCAATACGAAGTTTATTTCAATGAATATTCACGTACATTGTGGAAGTAACAAAGCCAAATAGTTGATATCTGAAAGACATGAGACTTATAGGATGATGAAATAGATGTGCCAACGTATTCTATTGATGTTTACAAAAAAAGATATTACAACACGATAATGGGATGATCATATGCAATAGTAGATGTATTTTAGAAATATTATATGACAAAGGTATTACAACACATTGCATATATGATTCAATCACATATAGTTAATGATATGACATGAAGCTGCCAAATTCGTAGTTCGCAGACTCTAAGTACTCGCCAATGCTTAGTAGACCAAAAATAATTTGACTCGACAACTTAAAAAATACTTAAATTTCTTTAAAAACATAAATTTTATGCAAAATATAGTTACAAAATGTATCAAATGAGTCTATAAAATGTTGGGAAGTGTTTTCTATTAAATTTGAATACAAATAGAGTACAAAATCACATCATCATGCAAATACAACAATCAATTGATAAGTCTTATGAATTTATGATGATTGTCATTGAAAATTATCATCATAAATTGCATATCTATGCAAGTTACAAATTACAATAATTTACAATTTCCTCTTCCCGAGTTGAGGGTCTAGTGCCTCTGCTAGTCCCCACACTTGGTTGCGATTTCTTGCTCCTCTTAAAAGACTGTGATTGTGGCTCCACTCACTGTAGTAGATGGCAACAACTCCTTTGTCGCATGTTTGACATCATCTCCAAAGATATCATCCAACCCAATCTCTCTTGCTTCGCCTTCACCCTGCATAGCTTCCCTCTCAAAAGAAACAATCTCATCCTTTGTGAACATGGGGATCTCCTCTTCTTGCATAGTCCAGGTCATTGTATAGATTAATAGGCTCCTGAATGTGTCCACCTTTCTTGTGTGAAGTTGAAGATTCTATTGCACAAAACCAAAAACCTACAAACAAGATAATCAATAATAATTGTAAATTAATAACTTGTAACATATAAGTAATTACTCCAATTTTTGTTGCACGGTGGTGGATGGATCTCCCTCAGACAAGTAATGCTGAAGAAAAGAGCCTCACCCAAGTATGTTTGTAATTCTTCAACTCTAAAATAATGAGGTCTCTCACCTCAACCTTTGGTGTCATCCTCTCAATGCATGTTGAGAGACCCTCCATAACCTCCTCGTTAACATCTGTGAAGCCATCGAGAAGAAAAACTTGGGGTTGAGGTAGTACCCCGTTGCATAAATGGGTTGGTGGAGTTGATTATTCCACATTCGATCAATTAGCTCTAGAAGGGACCAAATCTGGTTATATCCCCCACAATAGATTTGGATGATCTATTTGGCCTTATCCATGGCTTCATAAGTGTGGAGGTGCGAGAGCTTTTAAAAGACAAAAACAATGTTTTTGAAGTATTTTTACATGTACCAGCCGCATTTGGTGAGTTTGCGGGGAAAATTGCTGAATTTTTGGTGAGTATTAGCGGCGAGTACTCATGTGTGTTAGGGAAAACTTTCTTGTAGGACTCGGTGAGTTTTCTAGGATTTTACTCGGCTGGTTAAAAAAGTGGTGAGTATGCCAACTATGGTTGAACTCACATGAAAATGATAAATTGACATTGAAATCAAATAATCACATAGAAATGCTTTGAGTTAATATGGAATTGATGTGTTCATAGGGTCGAGTTGTGATAATAACCTAATAATTAATTTGATGTGAAAAGAAGGATATCTATCTATGCTTGTTTCTCTCTCTTTGTCTATCGATCTATCTCTCTGTCTATCTCTCTCGATCTGTGTGTTTATATATCTATCTCTCTATCTCTTTTGTCCGTGTGTCTATCTATCTCTCTCTACTACTCTTTGGATCTCGGTTTGCAGACATGAGACTCGAAGTTCGGAGGGGTTAGAGGATCCAACGTAGTTCCTTGCCTGGTCAGGGATACACTTCGGAGCAGGATTTCCGTGGCTGCAGAGGATGAGTTTTCCCACTTTCTTGGATTAGGATCAGGCGGACCTCGTCTCACCTCAGAGATATCTTCATTGCAGTCTGTTATTTTCCCCCAGCCTCCTCTTCTTTTGCCATTCATAATGGCCTAGACGGGGACCCCTTCTTCGACCTCTATACAGGCATTTCTCAGTATTCAGCGAGTGGGGAGGTCATCGTTTTGGGAGACTTTAATGCACGTACCAGAAACCTCCAGGTTCCCCTACACGACAAGACTGATGACATGCTTTGTACGTCCGAGGTGGACCACCTTGATTGGCTTTTAGCGGGATTCAGAGGATATGGCAGGACCTTTGACGTCATATGGCCGGCACCTCCTACAGATGGGGGAATCTCATGATTTGCTGATCCTGAATGGCATTCTACATTTCCCGACTCCCGCTTCTTCACATGCAGACCTCATGGTGGGGGAGCTAGCGTGGTGGACTACATCATGACTACTTCCAATTTGATTCCCTATATTCACCATTTGTGTGTCTCCCCATTCCCCTTGCTGACCATGCGACCCTTTCCTTCTCCTTGTAGGTTCCCCCAATCCCTGACCCCATCCCACGCCCCTTCCCGTACCATCTGGAAGTTTGATGAGGGTGATCCTGTAGACTTTTCTTTTCACCTTCGCCAGACTTCTTCCCCCTGTACCCCAATTTGCCTCACTCTCCTTTGATTTGATGTTTGATACCCTTTCCTCCGCCATTCGTGACGCTTGCTTTCTGCGTTCTTTCCCCACTTCACTCCCACCCTCCCTTATAAGCGGACATGCCCCATTAACTTTGTGGTATGATGATGATTGCAAAGTCCTTCACTTTACGCGGTTTCGCTTTGCTTTCACACACGCTCTCTCGTCCTTCTCATCCCTTAAGTCCCATTATCGATGTCTCCTTCGCCACAAGAAGCGCACCTTTATCTCTCGCCGCCGCTTTGAGCTCTGTGCATCCCTTATTCACTCCCCTAAGCGTTTCTGGCGTACCATTCTTCCTCGTCATTCCTCTTTACCACAGGACTTACATCTCAACTCCATGTTCACTCATACCTCTACCCTTTACAACATCCCTGGCCAGCCCTAGATCCAAGTTGTGTCCCCTCCCTCTTCCTGTCATATTTTTACATACACGAATGTGAAGAAATCCATTTCAGCCATGAACAACAACAGGTCAGCAGATGAGGAGGGCTTCCAGGTGGAATTCTTCAAGCATGGTTTGGATACTCTAAACAACTATCTTGTGGACCTCTTCATTTGGTGGTTTGTACAAGCTTTCCGAAATCGTGGTCCCACCATATCATTCACCCCATCCACAATTCGGTTCCCACTTCTGACGCAAACAACTGCAGGACGATCATGGTGGGTCACACATTCTCCAAGCTATATGCCATGGTTCTCCACATGTGGCTCTCTGAGTTTCTGGAGCTGTACCATTGCAGAGCTAGGGGCAGGCGGGTTTCCGACCAGCTTACCAGACCATCGACCACATCCTCACTCTTTGAGCCATTATTGAGGAGGCACGCCATCGTGGATTTTCAGAAGGCCTTTGATTTTGTCCCACGAGAAGCTCTTTTCCGCAAACGTAGAGACATCGGTATTTCTGAAACTCTTCTTTCCGCCATTATGCACCTGTATGAGGAGGTATTGGGCCGCATTCACACTGCTGCCAATTTTTCTGAGTTCATCAGGAGCACCATAGGGGTTAAACAGGGATGCCCCCTCTCACCTACTTTGTTTGGTATTTATATTGATGAATTGGAGGATTTCCTCAGGGACCATATCGAGGGGGATGGTTGCCTTCTTCACCAAGTGCTGATCTACATTCTCCTCTTTGCGAGATGTACTTCTCCTTGCCTCTTCCGCGGAGGGACTTCGAGACAGGTTGAGCGCGTAGCTCTGTTTTGCAACCACGGATTAATGAGATTTAACCTTGGTAAAACCAAGGTCATGATCTTCAATGGGATGAAGACTTCTGACTTCCATTTCTTCTATAGAGGGGAGGAGATTGAGATCACTAGCTCCTACACTTACCTGGGGGTTTTATTTACCGGGCCCCGTTTCAGTCTTCGGCCCACTCTACAGCCCCGCGTCAACAAGGGGTATGGCTCTTTGGCAATCTTGGAGACAATGTTTCCGCCACCACTTCCAGGACATCTTGTTGAAGATGTCTCTCTCTGATTCTCTTGTGAGGCCCACGGTTCTCTATGGCCTCAGGCTTGGGGCCATCCTGCTTGATTCGATTGGGCTCTTGTTGAGTGAGTCTGGATCCTCATGCTCAGATGCATTATCAGGTGCAAAGAGACAGTTCCACATAATATCATCTTGGTTGAGTTTGGGGCTCGCCCTTTTGACTTGGAGACTATTTTTGGCCTCGTTTTGCTTTTACATCGCATCTGGGGACTTTCGATTCTTTTGCAGGCGGGACATGTATCTCTACCTTGCCTACCGCTCCTCTGAGGCTATTGCTCTTTTTGACCACGGTGGCCGTTCTTGGCTTCTTGGTATGCCGAGTCTCACGTCTTCTTGGTTCTTTCGGGATTCAGTTGGACCACCTCCCACCATACAGATACTCCCTGGACACCCCTGCCCATCTCCTACCAAGTAAGCAGGATTTACACAAAAGTATTAGAGACGACATCTACAGCGGTTCATCCAGCACACTTGGATCAGCCCTTTGGGTGGGTTACATCCTAAGATGACTTTCTATCTTGCCGCACATTTCCTTGAGATCCACGATGGGCTTATTTTCCGTCCTATGTATATCTCCCGACACTTTTTTGCAGGCAGCTCCCGCATATCCCTAGGCCAATTTAGAGTGGGCTCTCATAGACTTCATGTGGAGGATCACCAGCTGGACTGCTCGAGAGAGGATTTGCCAGCTTTGTTCTCTACAGGAGGTTGAAATGGAAGAACACTTCATTTTTAGGTGCCCCATCTACTATGAGATCGAGGAGATTCCATTGCCTATTTCGAGAGCATCCGTCTTTGGCGGCTTTCTTCAGGTATTGTGATCAGCGGTGTCTTGCTCTCTACCTACAGGAGGCTCTCAGGCTTCGGGATGAGACCTTTTAGTCTCCTCCCGAGAGTGCCTATTCGACAGATCACATCTTTCTTTGTGGTGCTCCCCAGGAGAGAGGGGCACGAAGCGGCACCTTGACACTAGTCTGGACACCTAGACTAGATCCGTCAGGACCCGGGATGCTATCTCCCAGCCTAGAGGTTTTCATGATCGCACTCGGTTAGGGGCCCTCGCCCATAGACCATGGCCAACCAGAGGATATAGAGGGCTTATCTTGCTCGTCCTTCCCCCAGACACCGACATTCCAAACCCTCCATAGCTTCAGCTACAGGACACAGGCCTATCGCCAATTACTTCCAGTCGGCCTCGGATGTTAGGTGATTGCATTGGAGTTAGGGCCTCTTCTTCGGCTCCATCCTTCTACACTCTTTCAGCCATGGTGGCCCTTTCTTCTTCTCCTCCTCTTCTTTCTCTTCTCTCTTCTCTTGTTGTTCGGATGACCCTTTCGGGTCTCCCTGCTAGCTCCTTTCTCATTTTATTATGCACGAGTTCCATTGACCTACGTTTGTGGTCATTCGTTAGACATTAATATAATTATCTTATCTCTATCTAGAGTTCCTTTTTCTTTTATTTTTCAATTGGCTTTTCACCTTTTTCCCATCCGACCTGACTTCTCTAAACTATGATAAGAAAATTAGTTAAAAATAATGCATAGCTTACAAAAACAATTGAAAATCATGACATTAACTTCCCTTGTTCTTTCCCTTTTAGCCCACGGGAAGTTGAATGGGCCCAAGGTCTTCAAAAAGAACTAGTGTCGAGTAGGGGACATTACATTGCATTGGAATTAGACCAGCAAGCCTTGCGTATAAGTTGACATGTTGAGCCTTGACATCTCAAATCCAAAATTGGTTAGGAATAAATGAATGTGAAAATTCAAGGGTCTTGAAAACAAAGCTACAACTCTCCAAATGAGAGTACCTAAACTTTTAGAATCTCCATGGAGTAGATGCTACTTTGAAAGCAATGATGAAGAAGCTGTACATGCGATCATCTCGGATGTGCAAGACTTCGTAATAGACATGGGTCTACACACCACGAATGCAACGTACTTCTCTCTTTTGGGGTCTATACTAGGATTTATGACATTCTTCTCCTCATGTCACAAATTACGTGCTTGAATATGGAAGATAATTTGAAAAGCAAAGAATGGGAATTGAATTACAAGTTCCGCATTAGATTTAAAACTCCGACCAAATTGTATTTGCAAATGAGGCCTTTAGATAAGCTGTACATATGTTAAGTTTAGGATTAACAACTAGCTAAATATGAACTAACAAATAGCTAGAAAATAGGAACGACAATCACTTTTGTTGGATTTAACCATCGTAGGATTCTCATAATTCCATTCCCTAAATACTAGTGGAAGAAAATCCTAAATAATAGGGTGTCTAACTTTCTATTAACTAATAGCAAACTTGCAGCCAATATATCTCTTTGTCGAAAAATACCAATGTAAGAATAGAGGATGGAAATGGATCCCTAAAGAATAGGGAAATCCATGAAAATCTCCTAATGAGTAATATCGGATTGTGTATTAGTCCTTTCCCAATGATAGACAATGACATGGATGATTCCTCGGCTCGGGACTTGACAAAGATGTATGATATTATTGTCATCAGCCCATGCTTTGTGGGGGTTCTTGCCCCTTACTCACTTGGCTATTTGTATTGGTACCATAATCACATGGGTTGGGGCTTTAATGCTTTAGGTTTATTCCACCCTCATTTATTTTCAGTACTTCAATTTTCTTTATTTAGGTAGTTTTGTTTTTGGTCCCATGGTCCTTTTATCCCGGAAAACTCTATTTTAATTGGATGTATTCTCGAGTCCCGTTGACCTACTTTTGGTCGGTCATGGACATCAATATAATTTTTCTTTCTGCTCCACTCTTAAGATTTGGAACCATCTTTCTCACTTGATGCAAAGTTTGGTCTCTACTTCCCAAGATCTTGACTCTCCTTTGTATCTTCATAGTTGAAAGCTTCATAATCACAATCTGCTACTTTCATACATAGTATAATTTTACCAAGATCGGTCATGGACATCAATATAATTTTTCTTTCTGCTCCACTCTTAAGATTTGGAACCATCTTTCTCACTTGCTGCAAAGTTTGGTCTCTACTTCCCAAGATCTTGACTCTCCTTTGTATCTTCATAGTTGAAAGCTTCATAATCACAATCAACTACTTTCATACATAGTATAATTTTACCTTTACAAAAACACAACGAATAATTTTTTTTTTTTTTTAAAAACAATTTTTTTATTTCATAAGAAATATATTTTTACAATTACAACGATGCCAAGCTTGAAAACTATTTGTCCAATCCTGAGCATTATAAAGGAAAATAAACATATCAGAAATCATTGAGGATAGTCTAATTTTATAATAGCTTTCATATCTTCCTGATCCCGTTGAGGCCACCAAAGAGGAGGATCACCATAGCAACTTATATCATGATTATCCAGAGCCCAATTTGCCAATGCATCTGCCACTTGATTTCTCTGTCTAGGAATATGTCTGATTTGCATAGTCTGAAATTGTGCCTGCAGACCTTTGATTTTATTTATTTCTCTCTCAATCTGCCAGTTTGAGCTCCTTTGTTTCTCAGTAATGGTCAACATCCTAACAATGATCTTGGAATCAGATTCCACCTGCACTTGAGTCCACCCACACTTAATAGCCTCTTGCAGTCCCGATAAACAACTCTGACCTCAACAATATTATTAGTAGTGGTACCCAGTTTTTCAGCAAACATAAAGGCGACTTTCCCATCACGAGTTCTTCCAATACCCCCATCGCAGCAATCCTTGGATTTCCCCCGAAGCCCCATCTCGTATTCAATTTACCAAACTGCATAGGAGGAGGAACCCATGATTGCTTTTTGTCATCTCTCTTTGTCAATTTAAAGACAGGTAAAGTGGAGCTTATAGACTGTAAAGAAAGCACCTTACATATATTAGCCCACTCCGGAGTAAGAGTAGAGGGAAGGGAAACCTTTTGCTTGATAGTTTCTACCACACAACCCAACCCCCTGCCCCCCAATCTTTAATCACTTGCTGGAAAATTATTTTATTTCTTTCCTTCCATATAGTCCAAATTAACAAAGAAACACTTATCCATAGAGCTGGGAGTAAAATTTGTCCTTTTGGTATTCCTTCTTGCCAATCTTTCATCAATTTCTCAAAAGAGTGAATTCCATAGTAATGTATCTGAAACATATTAGCAAGAGATTGCCATAAAGGTATCACCCACGAACATTGAAAAAAGATGATGTTTAGTCTCCTCATCATTCCAACATAATGTGCATCTAAATGTGTAATGTCCCCATTTCTGAAGACCCTTAGCCTATACTTCCCCGTGGGCTTCAGGTTGTTGCAAGGGGAACATCTTTATTAAATAATTAAATATTATTGCCTAGAGCAATAATTATTTAATTTAATTCCCAAAATATAAAAATTAAATGGGAAATTAATTAAATAAATATTTAGGTGGCTTTTATTGATAAAATCACCCTTTGAAAAGGGGATGCCACACCTAGGGGAAATAAACTGCTTTTATTTAATAATTTCCATCTCCTAGGGATTTCGAATTTTGTGCCTCCTTGCTTATAAAAGGAGTGCTAGGATCACTATTATTATTATGTTATGGATGAATTTGATTTGACTCCATGCTTGGAGTAGGGATGTATGCCCACCCTTGATACTTGTTCTCTCTTGCATGGGAGATCTTATTGTAGCTGGTTATTGAAGATCAAATTGAAGAACTTATTTGTGAGATCCATGTTTTTGGCCTTGGCAAATATTTTGGTTAAATTTGCAAGTGAAAATCTGTATTTTCTACTGTAGCGACGTCACTGTAGCAGCTGGTTTTTGGTTATCAAGTTGAAGTGTTTTGTGAGTGCTTTGCAAATCGATTTGGTGTATGATCTCCCTAAACCCTAGGCGACTTCTTCTATGATGTTTGTGGACTGTTATTAGAGCATTCTTTGATGTGACTAGGTCAGATTTATACATGTTTTATGCCCTTGCTACAGCGATTTCCTTTAGACAGGTTTGGCGCTGAACCTTGATGTATTTTGGTATGGTTGTGATCTGGTTTGGGTATGAATGAAGCTGCTGTTCTTTCCTTGAAATCAGCGACTGTATGGTATTGTTTATTTGCTCCTAGCTGCTATTTTCATGGTGTCTTGAGCCATTTAAGGCAGCGATCTGGATATGTTTGTTTGGGATAAAATATTGAATGCTTTGACAGCGGAAATACATGTTCTTTTGCCTTCCTTATAGCTGTTGTTCCTCCATAAATTCAGCGACTTCAGTATGTGGTTTATTTAGCTTTGGGATGCATGGTTCTAAGCCTCATATGATCTGCGATTTGTAGGATATTTTGCACACATCCCAGCGACCTCTTTTTGGTGTGTAAGTGTTGGTTTTTGACAGTGATTTTGATTGGAATAAATATACAGACTAGTGGCTGTTGTTATCCAGGGTTGGTGTCTTCCTTTAATGCTCAAATTGGTGTGGCAACAATTACATATCTCTGAATGCAGCGATCAGGATTATTGCATGCTTACTAATAATTTTGAATTTCCTTTTAAGGAGATTTGGGTGACTGTTTGTAGCTGGTTGAACAAGGCTGAGTTTAATGGTATCTTAGAGTTCTAGAACAGCAGAAGTAATCTGAGTTGAAGTATGTTGAATGTTGAATGTTGTGAGTAATTCCAGTATTCATTTACAGCAGTTGCATTGCTTGTTTGAGGTGCAATACAACGATTGCATTAGAACTTTAGATCTGACTTTTGCGGGGTGAATTGTTGTTAGTGACCATTAAACCCCTATTATTTGGGTTTATTGAGCCATCTACTCAACCGGTTCAAGGGGATTTGATTACAATTTTGCTATTAAAGTATTGAAGGGGTTGTTGATCTGCATATTTTCCATTGATCCCGGAAGCGGATATTACAAAATGGTCCATAAAAACTTCTTTTCATAACTGTCTCCTGTTATAATTCTACCATGGACCAAGAGCCAAATAAATAAACTGACCTTGGGCCATAACGCTGGCTGCCAGATCTGCTTAAACACTGCTTGGAAAGGGTGAGAGATACTTTTAATTAAAGCCTCATATCCTAAATGAACAGTATATTCTCCTGCTGAATTAGGTTTTGTCTAGTTGTTTCACACACAGTTTTCTGCATGTAATTTTGCAGTCAAATCTCATGGAGCTGATAGAGGCTCCTACTCTATGAGGTGAATGTGATCATTGAAGGAAATAATCCATATCATAGTAGGAAAACTCGCCAAAACCAAAAACTCGCCAGACCCCCAAAAAAAAAACTCGCCAAAAACTCGCCAATATTCGGCCAATACTCGGGAATACTCGGCAACTTAAAAAATACTCAAATTTCTTTAAAAAACATAAATTTTAAGCAACACATAGCTACAAAATGTATTAAATGAGCCCATAAAATGTTGGAGAAGTGTTTTCTATTAGATTTGAATACAAATACAATACAAAATCGCATCATCATGCGAATACGACAACCGGCTGATACTAGTCCCCACACTCGGCTGCGTCTCCACGCTCCTCCTAGAAGGCTGCGAATCTGGCTCGATCATGGAACTAGATGATGGTGCTGGTGGCTCCTCTGCTGCATGTTGGAGATCACCTCCAAAGATGTCATCCAGTCCAATATCTCCTCGGAGTCCTGCTAGTGCTTCTCCCTCCATAGCCTCCCTCTCAAAAGAAGCAATCTCGTCCGTTGTGAACGTAGGGTTTTCCTCTTCTTGCCCAGGCCACTCACGGTATGGATCTATCTCATCCAAATCAATGAGCTCCACTGATGTCGCCTCAACTTTTTTTGTGCGAAACCGGAGATTGTATTGCACAAAAACCAAGTCGTTGAGCCTTTTTTGAGTCAACTTGTTGCGCTTCTTCGTGTGATTAGTCCGAGCACGGGAGAATACTTGTCGAGTTTTGGCGAGTACTCGCCGAGTTTTGGAAAGCTACCCAATATTTTTAATTACTAATCTATCTACAGGCAATCAAAGCTCATGATTCTTTCAGAAGATTGCAAGAAGTTGCTTGGTCCAAAAAGGTGCAAAAATGGATTTTATGAAAATAAGAAAAATATTGCCATCACTGCGTGGAGCTCGAGAAAATATGCACTTTTAGAGAAAACGACACACAAAGCAACCCACGAATGAAAGTTATGGCACATGCAAGTTTTTTGCTTTACATCTTCCCGGACCCTTTCCAAAAATGGCAAATTTTTTCTATACTTGTGTTTTCTTCACCAAAAATCCAAAAAAGGAAAGAAATGCTGTCTTTGGCGAGTTTTTGGCGAGTTTGTGGCGAGTTTTTGGCGAGTATTCCAACTATACTCGGCGAGTTTTTTTTTTGCATTTTTGGCGAGTTTTCCTGCGAGTTACTCGTTTAGCATAATTTTTGGCGAGTTTTTCTAAACTCGCCGAGTTTTTGGCGAGTATTCCATCTATGATCCATATAACACAATGATTAAGGCTTATCGAGTTTACCAATTGAAGAAGGGATTCGACCACGAAGTACTTTAAAACATAATATCCAATATCAATCTCAATGGCCTTATAATGTGCCATTGATTATAACTTGTTAATAACCCATGTAGCAAGAAATGTGACGGTTGTAAGCCCTCACAAGTTTTAGTGGCCAAAACCATGACACCAAGGAAATGACATTTCTTTGTATCTGTTATTTAATCTTTTTTTCTTCTTCTCAAGCTTACATTTCAATATTGAAAATATTATATAAAAACTTTTAAATTAAAATACTAACATTAAAAAGTTAAAAAACATAAAAAGCTAAAATATGGCTAAATATATGGGTTTAAAATAATAAAATAAAATAAAAATTTGTTTTAGGGAAAACTAGTTTCTTATATGCAATTTCTCGTCATGTTTATGTTGTCATCACATTGCACATTTCTCATTTCTTGCAACATAGGACTAACCCCACCACAATAGTGGAAAGGAATAGTGCGGTTTTGCCATAATAACCCCTTGTGAGAAGCTATGACGTGTAAGCTAGGATGTGGCATATTATGGCTTTGTTGGTCATGCTTCTAGGCTAGAAAAGTATACCCTAAAATAATAGCCATTAGCTTGACTTTGCAATATAATTTTTTTCTGCAAATCAAATAAGATTGTCTAATATTTTGTTTTAAAGTTTGTGATTTTTGGATTTAGATGAGGTTCATTTTCCATTCTATTTTCAGGTTTACAAATAATGTTCTAAGTACAGCACAACAAGTATGGCTTCGAAAGTTAGGTGGTGCTAAGCCTATTGTTGGTGAAGATGGTAATGGAATTATATCTGCAGGACAGGCAAAACGTTCTTCATCAAAGGTCATAGATGATGTAAAAGAAGCTCGCCGTGGTGAAAGGTGAACGGTTTAAGTCTGTTTATAATAGCATATATTTATGTTTATACCTCAATTTCAATGCGACTATGTGCAAGTATGCTATTAATACCTGAATTTCTTCACTGCAAATGATAGGTTTAGGCAGAGGAAGCTAGAGGAATCACTAAGGAAAGTAAATGCACAAGAAGCCATGGCTATAGATGTAAAAGGGAAAAATGGATATAATGATGTTGGTTCATTGTCTGAAAGTGAGGATGGTTTTGAAGAAATAGATGACCAAACAAATAATTTTACGGAAAAGGTAAATACCTTAACATAATTTCTTGCTGAATATATTACTGAAAATATCTTGAAATTTACACTGAATCTAGGGGTAGAGAGGTTCTTGTATTGCAATAAAGCTTTTTAATGGTAGAGCTTCTTTTATCTAATTGTTTATGCTATTGAAGTTTGTAATAAGGCATTTAGTTCAATTTAATGCTCTCTCGGAAAAGATAGAGAGAGGAAGAAAGGGTGTGTGTGTGTGTGTGTGTGTATAACATCATCCGATGGGGTCGGGCCTCCTGTCCCCCTGTTTAATAGATTGCGATTATGCCGGGTGGCAGCCCCATATATAGAACTTCCATGAAATCACCCAATGGCATCTATTGGTGATCAATGCCATACCATATATTTCTAGGGGATCGTTTGGCCAAGCTGAAACTAGCTATAGTAGTGCGGTGGGATCGTCATATCACGGACTTGTTCTCCTCCGAGTGACAGTTATAGACAAGACATCTGTATGCTGTTTAATAGAGTAATATAGAACTACAAATAATAAATCACGAGGCAATTTAGATCTGTATAACTGTGACAAAGGAGGTGCCATTTAGTGTAAAATAAATGTTACAACTATCACACATCCTAATCAATCCAAAGAGAATTAGTATTTGTCAACTTAATTGTTTATCTTCCCTCTGCAAAGCAGAAATTATCCATGAGATAATGCATTTTGTGTAGCACAAGTAAGTGGTGTATAGAGAGTTGAGGTCCTATATGCCACTACCAGTTCCTCCTAGACCATGGGAAAACATCTCCATGGATTTTGTTGTGCCAAGGAAATGGCAGGAATACTTGTTTGGTGTTGTCGACTGGTTCAGCAGAATGTGTGCTCTCATTTCATGCAAAAAGGCTCATCAAGGGCAATGATGCAGCTGATTTGCTTTTCACTAATGTTTGGGCCCTGGGGTCATTTTGCTTGCTGAGTTAGTTAGTTCTGTCATTTCAGATAGGGATTCAAGCTTCTTGGGAAAATTTTGGTTCACATTGTGGGAGAAAATGAATACAAGGTTGAAGAGATCAACAATTTGTCATCCACAAACAGATGGCCAAACTGAACTAGTCAACATGACAGTGGTGCAGCTCTTGAAGGGGTATAATAGGAAGCATATATAAAACATTCATACAAGAGGGAGATTTATTCTTCTACTAATCCCTTTTGAAACATGTTTTGTTACATGCCTCCAGGTCCATTTGATGTTGTTATGGGTCTGCCACAAAGGAAGCAAGGAGTGGAGTTTGAAATCCAAAAAACTAAAAAGTTTATTAAGAAGATGAGGCAAATACACTTCCAAGTGCAAGAGAGGTGGAAGGAGTCTTAAGCTAAGTACAAAGCAAGACACGATCGGGATAGAGTTGAGCACAAGTTCTGAACTGGGGACAAGGTATGGATTTACTTAAACAAGGAAAGGCTGCAAGGTAAGACTATGAAGCTAAGGTCACTTAGGTATAGGCCATTTGAGATTTTAAAACAAGTGGTTACTAATAAATTCATATTAGACCTGCCTCCATACATGAAGTTGTATGCAGTTCTGAGTAATGAGAATCTGCATCTCTTCGTGCTTTCTATGCTAGATGATGGTGCTCTCTTGTTGCCTTGTATTGAAGACCTTGCACATAATGCTCAAGAAGAGTTGGACAAGGATGTTATTTTGTGGAAGAAAGTGAGAAAATTGAGGAGAGGAGAATAGAAAAGTTGGCTTGTGGGGTTGAAAGGACAAAGCCAGGAAAATCCAAGTGATATTCCAAACAGAAAAGACAAGTTAGTAGGACACAAAAGAAAACTGAGAATCAGGTAGGCTCAAGGATGATCCAAATACCTTGGGGCCCACCGGGATTCTAAAATCAAGCATACCTGACAAGTTTGTTTGTAGCTGAACTCATCAAGCAGGTTCATCTTCAGTCAAGCTCATCCTGCACAGAGAAAGTATGCACAAGAGCTCCTTCCTACTTGAACCAATTCACATAAGACAATAGTAGATTCCAATGATCCAAGGAAGCTCAATCTCTTGAAATCTCATATTTTTGAAGGATTTTGTCGATTCGATCAATGTTTAGTAAATCATCACAGGTCACTTTTTTGGAGTTGTACTGAGCATGTGCACTTGAGTAGTGGAGAATGAGTTACGAAAACAGGCTGTAGAGAAAGAAAAGCTTAGGAGAACATTGTAGAAATGTTGCTAAGCCCCATGATGCTCTTTGAGTCCTCAAAAAGGCAAATTGGCTTGTATATCTTGCATGGAGATAGTGGCATGAAGAGGCACAAGCTATCTTTAGGAGTTTCACACATTCCCACATTAGGTTTTGTAATGTCCCTTTTTCCAATTTGAGAGTGTGATTTGGACTTCTTGCCATTCCCTTTTCTATGGCAAATAAGTGAAGTGAACGGGAAAAGGAAGTGAAATCTTATTGCACTTTTATTTTGTAATTTAAATTTTTTTCTTTTAGTGTATTCTTCTTTTTAACAGGTCGGCTGGGTTTGGAGCATTAATGAAGCCAATTAAAGATTAAAAAGAACTCTTTAGGGGTCGGCCTTGTCCTTTTGGGCTTTGGCGCCAAAGATGGGGTATAAAAGAAGATTAGAGAGCTCATTTGCATCATCTATTTTTGGCGCATTTTACTCTAATTGGACTTTTGGGTTGATTGCTCATTGTTCTTCCACTCTTGGGCGGAAATCCAAGTGTGTGGCATTCCAAGAAGGACGGAAACCCTTCTTGTGGTTGGTTGTGGACTTGAAGGCAAATTGCAGATTTGAGAAGAAGTCATAATCTGATTTTTAATATATATTATTGAGCCTCTCCTTTGTGGGGCGACTTGCATTAGTGTATGGTTTGGTGCCATCTAGGGCACAACAATCAGATTTGAGTTTACATTTGGTTTCCTCATTATTTATAAGGCTGGAATCAATCATTATTTGTGGAGTTTGGGGTTTCTAAACCCTCATTTCATAATTTTATTTGCAGCTGTGCTTCGCTGGTTTTTAATTAATTTCCAGCAGTGTTTTTGATCATATTTCATATTGAATATTGATTTGGTGGATGCCTAAAATACATATATCTATTTTGGCAAAGTTGTTTGAAGAATTTCAAGTGTTTTGCATGCTTTTTGCACCGCTGTCCTAAAAATCTGATCGCTGTTCAAATCTGGGTTTTATTTTCAGTTTGCTGGTCCTAAAATCAGATTTGCTGATGTTGGGGTTTGAATTAATTTCCTACTTTTCATTTTCAGTCCTTGAGAGGGATATTATAGGTTTCTCTAGGGTGATTTCTTGTGTTAGATTTTTTTCCTTGAACGTTTTAGTTATTAATTGCTTTCAATTCTCGTAGGCAACTACAATAATTTTTTTAATGTGTAAGCAACACAATTGTAGGTCAATTTATTGTTTCCTTAAGCAAAGTACTTACAAAAAGCATAATTGACTAAGAATTGTTTATTAAGATTCTTGTTGATGATTTAGCTATGGAATATCTGTACTAATTATATATGAAGGTCACAATCTTATAATTGAAGAATATTGAGAAGGTTAAGTAATGAACATTGCGAAGTTTGCAATACTAGAAATAAGAATTAGGTGTGGGTCATCGCGATGGAACATTGGCTCGACTAGAATACTACTAGTTTGTCGCAACTATAAAGAAGAAATGGCTTTTGGTATGCCATTTATGAAATCAAACACATAATGTTGTTGAGGATCTTTGAATCAAGGTAGGGTTTCCATGGGCCAGGCAGACAAATTTATGTGGTTATGTTGGAGATGGACTCCAAAATTTTGTGGTCATATTTGGCTAAGGAAAGTGTACATTTGATAATTGGAGAATTAGAGATTATGTGGGATATCAAATCCATACTAAATACTATGCAGGGAAGTTAAATTTGGGTATGTTAGAATACATAGCAAATAAGGTGGGTGATTTTGTGGCTAAATTGGCAACCTTGCTCCATCTTAGTTTCCTCCTAACCAATAATATGCAAGGGGAGTGTAGTTTGGATGTGGACTGGGCTAAACTCCTAGACAAAGACACCCACTCCCACTTACTATGGTAGGAAAAAGTATTTTAGAGGTTTGGAATCTACTACTTAATTTTTATAGGGTTTTGGCCTAACACTAATAATATTTGTTTATGTGTTGAAGTTGAGAATCACATCTTTAGAGGTCGCACTATGACTATCTTTTGGCTTGATTGAAGGGGCAGTATATATTTTCATGATTATCATAAGCTTCTCACAAATTTATTTTCGGATGGAAAAACTTATGTCCGTAAATGGTCATTATAATATGGCATGCTTACTGCATTACTTCACTTGAGTTTCATAGTACTTGTGAATTGGTTTCGAGGTAGAACCCAGCTCCACGAGTTTTCTTATTTATGATGAACAAGAACATAGCCACATTGGCAAGACTACTGTGTATAGGCGAGATGTTATTAGTGGTGGTTGCCTTGTTACTTTTGCCCACGCCTTTTCTCTACTGTTCATTTGTTGTTTTTAATTCTTCTATATGAACTATCAGAGTTCCCTATGTTTTGGTTTCTTCCTTGTCTGGGTGTTTAATATGGAAAAGGGGAGTGGAAAGGGTAAAATGGTTGGTTCTACCACTAGGAAAGGGCCAAGTGGCTAGGTGGATAAAGGGCTATTCCTGGAGAACAACTCGAACGGCTTTTGATGCAAGATAAATAAAAGATCTGCAGAGGTATAAGAACGGGCGAAAGGTATTTTGAAAGTGAGATTAACCAATAAATCCTGAAGGGTTTGACTTGGATGGGGCTGAGTTTGCAGATGTAGATACCATATAGGGTCTTAATTCCTTCTTTAGTACTTGAATATAGGTCAATTTCTTTGCTAATAGAATTGTTAGGAGAGTGCTGCTTGGTTGGTTCAATTCGAGTCAACCGTTGGCTAGATTTTATGCATGCACAAACCTAGGCAGTCATGGGATAAATCCCTTTCACTTAATGGTGAAGCTCCCATGTGATGTATTTATTTATTCTATAGCCTATTAATTTATATTCTGGGTATTACTTTAATTGTAGGGGTCATAAACTATAACTAGACAATTCTGTAGCTATGTTTGAGAAATTTGTGCGGAAAAGAAGAGGATGTATAGCAATAGTGAGAAAAAGAGAGGATGCACTTCACAATAAGTAGATCGCAGAGCTTATTGCAGCCATACAAAATAAATAAATACTTTAAAAATGTCACAGTTTTAGCAGATGAAAAAGAAATTGATTCAGATTTAGATTTTAAGTAACACAAAGTTTACCATAAAATCCTCACGGAATGCACAACGAGACTTCTCAGACACAAAGTTCTCCAAAAATTCACCTTATTCAATCCAACAAAGTTATACAAAGAACATTCCAGAGTCTCAACACAAAGTTTGAGATCTTTAAATTAAAATTACAATAATTGGTTGCCAAAAAGTTCCATCCTTTGGCCCGTAGGCCTCTCTTTCTATTTATAGCCTCCATAAGGCAGTTACAAGATAGAAAATATTTGTTATATTTCCATAAGTGCCTAACTACTAAACTCCAGGAGTTGAGCATTTTCCTCCTTGAAATCCTCATTGCATGACACGCATGAAATTGGAATGTTCTGATGTGCCACATGTTTATAAGTAATTGAATTTTTCAAACAACTTGAAGTAATGGCTTTTAACCGGATTACTTAAGTTTTACAATTAAGCTCAATTACTTTATTACATCATTAGGAAAGAAGAAGAAGAAGAAAAAGAAGAAGAAGAATAAGAATAAGAAATTCCAGTGAAGAACTTTATCCATGCTTTTCCCCTTTTTGCCAAAGAAGAAATCCGCCCATACTGTGATAGCACTACTGCCTAAAACTATTTACTTCATGCTGAAAGTGTTTTTATATTTTTTTCTCCTCTCAGCTACTCCTACCAAAAACTGATTTTCATGATTCCATTGTGTAGAGGAGGTCGAGAGCTTTCCGAAAAGTCCAAGATCTCGAAAAACAAAGCACCAAAGCAAAAGTTATGGCCAATCGGGTTTTGACCTCCCATTACTTTCCCATAACGTGCTGGAGATGTTTTTGCCATTTTTCTCTCATTTACTCCCACCGAAACTGATTTTTATGGTTCCATTGCTTAGAGGGCGTCAAGAACTTTTCGGAAAGTCCAATATCTCGAAAAACAGAGTACCAAAGCAAAAGTTATGGCCAAAATAAGTGTCAAAATTCCCTTCTTTGCGTGAATGCGACCCCCAACTGCTTTACTTATTACTTCAATAAAGTAATGAGTTATTGAAATTTCCTTCTTATAGGGTTTTAGCAATTGCTTTACTTAGTTACTTTTAGAAGTAAAGTAACTCCATTTTTCTGCATTACTCTTTTTTTTTTTGCGGCTTTTTGCAACTACTTTACTTAGTTACTTTATGAAGTAAAGTAACTTCATTATCTCGCATTACTCTCTTTTTTTTCTTCTTCTTTGGCTTTTTTGCATTGTTCATTGTACTTAGGTACTTAATGAAGTAAAGTAACTCCATTTTTTCGCATTACTCTCTTCTTTTTTCTTCTTTGCGGCTTTTTGCAATTGCTTTACTTATTTTTTGAATGAAGTAATGCAACTTCTCTTCTTTGCGGGATTTGGGAACAACTTAACCTTTTTTTTAAAGAAGTAAAGCAATCTAAGAACACCGATGAATTAAGATTTTAGTTATGCGGTATTTGGAAATGACTTTACTTGCTCTACTTTACAAAGTAAAGTAACGTAATTCAACGCAAAGAAGATAAGTAATAAGGTATCGGTTTAGCGCAAAGAAGGGCTTAGTTTTGTGGTAATCAAGGACTACTTTACTTCACTAACTTTGACAAGTAGAAGCACTTCGGTTTAGCGCAGAATAAAGAAGCAGAAGTACTTCGATTTAGTGCAAAACTAAGAAGCAGAACAAATTCGGTTTAGCGTAGAACTAAGAAGCAAAAGCACTTCGGTTTAGCGCAAAACTAAAAAAATATGTCACCTTTGTGGGGTTTTATAACTACTTTACTTATCAACTTTAATAAGTAAAAGCACTCCTATTTAGCGCAAAGAAGAAGAATAATGTGAACCGGGTTTTGAACGATGTGAAATATCCCTTATTGGGATCTTACCACAAAAAATGACAAACACAGAAAATTGCAGCAATATACTAAATCTGATTTTTGCAGATTTTACACAGAAAAGTACAGCTAGGGCAGCGAACAGAAAAATGTGAATAACTCTTAAAATACCCGTCCAAAATACTTGAAATTTTAACTGGAACAAGATAATAATATGTAGAACACAAGGGAAATATTTTTGGAATTTTTCAGATAACAGAATGCTGCCAGAAATTTACAGCATGCCTAGAATAGCCGGAAAACTTCGAAAATTAATATCTTTTCGAATACAAATGCAATAAAGATGAAACTTTGGAAATAATATATATAAAAATAGTAGATAACTCTCCAACCTTCAGATCTGAAAAAGGACTGCTGGAAACCCTAGAAATTAGGGCTGCAAATTCCCAAACAAGTCGCCCCCTTGGAAAACAGCCAAAACCCTTGTGAAACCCTCTGTAGATGATGCCGAATCCTTCTTCTATGGCTGCCGTAGGTCTGATCCGAAAACCGGCTGAAAATCTCCACAAAAACTCTCAAAACCCTTCAAACCCTAATTCTGCAAATCCTGAAAATACCTCTGTAAAACAGCCCTGAAATCCACTCCAAATGACAAGCTAGGGTAGATCTTTCACTACCGAAGAATGCCCTGCTAGCTAGGGTTGGATCTTTCACCACCGAAGCTAGGGTTCCCGTGGGATCTTACTCCACAAGCTAAAAGTTGCAAACAGCAGTTGCACCATGAAAAGAAAATATGAGTGTATGTATGAATGATTATCCTTTCACCCCTCACCTCCTTTTATAACCTTTTCATGCCAAAGAAACCCTAAAACCACTCAAGGCGCACTTTCCCAAAAAGAGGGCCTTATTAAAAATAACTTTAAGTTGCTTTTCCCTTCCTAGGCGCCTAGGCCCATAAAGTAACCTCAATGAAGAAATATAACATTTAATGCCATGCATGTCCTCTCAAGTCGCCAAAAAGGTACTTTAAGTGGCCCCAATGATGAAACATAACATCTAGTCCCTTTTTAAAAGTACTTTATGACCCAGTCAATAAAAAATAATAACAACTGGACTAGATGCCCATACCCAATAGCAAAATAGTGTCCGTAACCCCTTGGGCATGACTAGGGTTAGGGCACGCATTGGCCCTTAGGCCATGGGCGAGGGAAAAGGGACATTACACGATGAGTTACTTGTTACTTGGAAGTAAAGCACTTTGAGAAAACCGATTGCTTAAGAGATCAAACAATTGACTTTTCGGGAACTTTTAGAGCATTTTGAGCACATGAGTATTTTATCAACAACTCCCGAGCAACCTCCTGCAACCTTCTAGATAATTCTAGAGCAGATCTGCAAATTTTTTAAAAGGGGTATCCCAAGATTTCTAAGTGAAATATTTGGGGACACCACAACCTCAAAAGAAAGAATAATGGTGAGAAAAGATTCTTGTGTGAATAAAAACAAATGTGCATTTAGGGTTCTATATGAAAAAGATGTAGAAGAAGAAATGAGAAATAAAAAGAATGGCGGTGTGAGATCCACATGTGAGACCATATAAGATAAATAGTTTTAAAGCAAGTGGTGGTAGGTAGTTTCAGATTTGTTCATTCTATTGGAGTCAACATTATTAGCACCGAATGAGTCTTGTCTAAATGAATATTGCCATCTAAGTATTCTTATAAGTCTTATCTTAATAACTTTTTATCATTCTTATTTAAGTGCATATTGTGACATCTAACCTTAGTACTTATGTGTAGGCATTATCAGAATATCTTAGTATAAGTCTTATATGAATACATATTGTTGTGTAACTTTTCTCAACCTTGGTATTTGAATTTGAATGCAATTGGACTTGGCTTATGAAGTTCTTACATGTCTTTGTCCTTGTGAGTTTGTGTTTAATGTTTTAAGTTTTTAAAACAAACATTTAAGAAAAAAATAAACTTACAAAGTCCAGGGGCAAGTACCGTGAGTCTAGTCAAACTCCCTCTTAGACTTGACCAGCCTTCCAAATTTTCTTCAAAACATTGTCGAGGGTGACATGGGCTCCGATTGGCAACTGTTTGTTAGGACTCCTCGAGGTCTCAATTCTATGGTTTGAATTCCAAGCCATAAAATGTGTAAATATTATTATGTGAGGGAAGGAACCCTCAATGATGCATGAAGCTTTTGAAGATTAAAGAGGGAGACCATCAATAAAAACTAGCATCTTGAACATTTGTAAGCAAGGCTTGGGGCATAAAAGCCAACAACATCATCATTGATCATTGTGATTTTGGCCAATGTAGGACATGAGATAATCCCTCACAAAAGTCTAGGGCCAATGGGGCAAGGTCGGATAATCTTAGGAGGAACTAGGCTCCTTTCCTTGAAACCTCTCCTAATACCCATGACCATTGAATTGGTGTGTAAGGAAATTACTTGGATAAATAAGAATATCAATAGCAAGAGAACACCCAAGAACACAATATTGTAGATAAATGATCACAAAGGGGACAACCTCCAAACCATGCAATAAGACTCAAATGCTCAATATGATGATGAACTACTACCTACTAACCTCTATATATACTATTCCTATGCTATGGCCATCACCAAGGCCGACCCACTAATGATAATATAACACATATGAAAGAGATACATCATGATAAGAAGTTATGATAGCCACAAGTCGGCTATATACATCCAATGTAAGATATATGATTAAGGGTGTAGCATGCCCCTCCCCTTCGAAGCAACATTGTCCCCAATGTTGAGAAGCTTTGGATGTTGTTGTAGGAAATTTGCATCCTCCCAAGTTGTGTCTTCATTGTCTAGCTTTTTCCACTTGATCAAATACTCAGTGATGAACCTTGTCCTCAATCGCTTAGTGCGTGTCTGAAGGATGCATTCTCGGTTCCAAGATGATTCTTCCCTCCTCGTCAAGCTCTGGTAACACTATTTGGGCTGATACCGTCTGATCCAATTACCTTCTTCAGAAAGATACATGGAAGACTGGATGTATTCGAGTGGCCGGAGGAAGTTCTAGTTTGTATGCTACACTGCCAATCTTTTGTAACACTTGATAAGGGCCATAATACTTAGGTGAAAGCTTGTTATCCTTTTTCTCGTTGTTTCAAGGAAATTTGCTTATATGGCAGTATATGCACAAAAACCCAATCACCGACTTTAGAATGTCTTTCACTCGCGATGCTGGTCTCCTTTCGCTTCATGCATTTTTGTGTCATGGCCAAGTTCTCCCTGAGACTAGAAAGTACCTCTTGTTGGTGTTGAATATGTTCTTCAACTACTTGAACCCTTGGTTGGACTCTCAAAGATGAGGTGATGGATGGTGGATGGTACCCATATAATGCCAAGAAAGGAGACATTTTAGATGAAGTATGAAAGGAGGTGTTATACCACCATTCTGCTAGTGGTAACCATTGGACCCATCTCGCTTGCTTATCTGAGGTAAAACAACGAAGATATCCCTCCAAGCACTTGTTTACCACCTCTGTTTGCCCATTAGATTGGGGATGATAAGATGAACTATGAGCTAGTTGCGTGCCCAAACATGAGAACAAGTCAGTCCAAAAATTACTAGTAAAGATAGGGTCTTGATCACTTACTATAATCTTTGGTGTCCTATGTAGCTTCTGAATTGTATCCATGAAGGTTGTTGCTACTGTACTCGCAACAAATGGATGTGATAAGGCATAAAAATGGGCATATTTTGTGAGTCTGTCCACCACCACCGCGATTACATTTTTCCCTTCTGATTTAGGCAATCCCGTGATGAAGTCCATGAACACCTCTTCCCAACTCTAGCTAGGAATAGATAGAGGTTGTAAAAGACCTGGGGACTTAATTGTTTCGCCTTTATTTTACTGACAAACCATGCAAATTTTTGAACATCCCCTTTTAGCCTTTCCCAGAAGAAATCGTGTTTGATTTGATGATAAGTCTTCAAGAAGCCAGAATGCCCCCTTACTGGAGAAGCATGGAGCTTAGATAGAACCCTATTTTTAAGGGTTGAATTCTTACATAAGTATAATGTATCTTTGTACCATAAAGCATCACCTTTCCATACAAATTTGTCTAACATGGTTGGATCGAATTGGAGATTCTGAATGAGATTTTGTGTACCTGGGTCTTTTTTCCATTTAGACCTTGCATCCTCTATCCAATCCTTTCGTAATACATATATGGCACACAACAATTCCTTGGCTGATTCATCCTTCTGAGATAGAGCATCAACAACTACATTCTCTTTGCCTTTCTTATATATTATCTCAAAATCATACCCCAACATTTTTGAGACCCATTTCGATGTTCTTCAGATGATAAACGTTGCTCTAAGAAGTATTTCAAACTATCATGATCTGTCTTTACGTTGAAATGTCTACCCATTGGGTATGGTCTCCATTACTTCACTGCATGAAGTATGGCTAGCATTTCCTTCTCATAAATTGGTTTTGATATATTCTTATCTTTGAATTGGCGGCTCTCAAAGGCAATGGGTTAACCTTCCCGCATAAATCACCCCCCATACCATACCACTGAAGCATCACATTCAACAATGAATGTTTTGGAAAAATCTGGGGTGGCTAGAATTGAAGTGGTGCACATGGCCTCCTTCAACTTCTCAAATGCCATAGTAGCTTCCTCATTCCAATGGAAAGAGTCCTTCAATAAAGTTGTGAGTGGTGTTGCTATGTTGCCATAATTCCTTACAAATCTACGATAATAACATGTAAGCCCCAAAATCCTCGGAGATTTTTTAGGGTTTTGGGAACCTTCCATTCAAGCATGGCTTTTATCTTGTTAGGATCCACTTTAACACCTTCATAAGAGACAATGTGACCCAAATATTCAACCTCCTTGACTCCAAAAGAACACTTAGAAGGCTTTGCATAAAGTTGATGTTGTTCAAGAGTTTCCAACACCTTATTTACATGATGTAGGTGTTCCTCCCATGTTTTACTATATATTAATATATCATCAAAGAACACTAAAACAAACTTCCGTAGAAATGGCTTAAAGATAGAATTCATCAAACTTTGAAATGTAGAGGGTGCATTTATTAGTCCAAAAGGCATTACCAAGAACTCATAATGGCCTTCATGTGTCCTGAAGGCTGTTTTATGAATATCTTCATCCTTGATTCTAATCGATGATATCCGAACAAAGATCAAGTTTTGTAAAGTAAACAACACCATGCAACTCATCTAGCAAATCATAAATTATAGGAATAGGAAACTTATCTTTGACTATGTACTTATTGAGTTCCCTATGTAATCTGGACACATGTGCCAATTGTCATCTTTTTTCCATACCATCACTATAGGAGAAGAGTAAGCACTCTAACTATGACGAATAATTCTTGCTTCCAACATCTCTTGTACTATCTTCTCAATCTCACTCTTTTGCATATAGGGTACCTATAAGGTCTGATGTTGGGTGGTTGACTCCCTGGTACTAGTTGGATGGCATGGTCATGGTCTCTTTTTGGAGGTAAACCCTTTGGCATATCTCCAAACACAATTGAGTGCTCATCTATAACTGCTTGCATATCTGAGGGTATAAATGTATTTGACTGATGTGCTTCCAATGAAAATAGTTGTGCCACAAACCCCTTTGCACCTTTTCTAAGCAATTTTTGCATCTGGTGAGAGCTCACCAATTGTGGGGACTTTGCTCTTAATCCTTTTAGTTTAAAAGTCCTCCCTTCTGACTGAAATTGCATGAACAACTCTTGGAAATTCATTTCAATGGTTCCCAAGGTGGTAAGCCACTGAACTCCTAACACAATGTCTGCTCCTATGGCAATGACATACGCAGATCTAGTTAGCAAGTGATCTTCCATGGTGAGATTAATGTTATGGCATTTTCCTGAACAACTAACATTTCCTCCATCACCGATCATTACTTGACATTTTGGAGCTGGATAAACACATCAGTTTAAGCGTATTGCCAACTTATGATTGATGAAGTTGTGAGTACTTCCCGAATCAATTAACACTTTGTTACCCTTTGTTTTTTTAAGAATCCAACCACTTTGAGAGTTTCGGGAGTGCTAATACCCGAAATTGCATGACATGATATTGTTAGTTGGGGATCTCCTATTTCCTCCTCTGGGTCTACTTTTTCATCTTCTTCATTAAGCCCCTCAATATAGAAAAACTTCTTTTCAAAACTCTTATGTGCTGTTCCATATTTGTTGTCACAATTAAAACATAACCCTTTGGCTCTCTTTTCTTCAATTTGTTGAGGTGTCATTTTATTGGTGGGAATGATGGTAGCAAGGTGCTACGATCTCTGATATTAGTGACAGTTTGTCTCTTGTTGGAAAGAAATTTTTCCTTTGCCCTACGTGCCATGATAATAGAATCTGAAACCTTATGAGGATTAAACATACACACCTCATTCTCAATGTGTTCCTTAAGACCCCAAGAAATAAGTCATTCAGATTCTCTTTAGTAATATTTTCCACCCACAAGGAAAGGTTTTAGAATTGATGAATGTATGTAATGTCCCTTCTCGGGACATGGTGTCCCTAGATTTCACCTAGAATGCAGGGACAACCCATTTGAATTTTTTTCGTTCTTTTAAAATAGCGGGTCTTTTTGTGTTTTTATTGCCAGAAGATGTCTATATTATGTTAGGATATTCCCAGTGAATCATATGAGCCAATTTCGACAAATACCTAGATGCCCAAACTCATTTTATTCCTCCGTCAAGTTGTTATCATGGGAATTTTATATATAATTATTTATTGAATAAATAATGCCTTGTTTGAAGTAAATTGTGCTCCGGTTGAATCCTGTTGAAGTTTTGCATGCCAGTATTCACTCATCTCATTAGGGTTTTCACCAGGAATGAATTCAGGGCATTGTCTGCAACTTCTGGCAACGTTTTTTCGCTTTTATTTATTTCTTTTGCGTTTTTCTCCGGTTTTCTCCGCATGATTTCTTTGTGAAATTCCCCTAGGTCAATTCCTTCACCAGTATAGTCTGTTTAATTGCTTGAAGCATCTGGAGATCATCTACCGACACAACACTAGAAGGAATCAACCTCAAAATGTAAGTTTTGACCAAAAATGATGAAGTCATGCACAAAACCTCTCCTAGGCAAGTTGCATTTTCTGGAATTAATGAGTGTAAGCTGCAATGAGATTTTTGGTAGTTGTAGGCAGGCAGAAATTTCTTATCTGCCTTGTAGGGTACTTTTTCCCATGAAGTCAAAGTCACTTAAGCTGCAATGGGAAAATTAGAGGCGACAGGTACGCAAGAATTTCTTACCCGCCTACCGGTGAAAATTCCCGTTATAAAATAAAGAAAATTCACTTAAAGCACTAGTGGAAATTTTTTGCTTGCCTAGCAGCTAACTTTTCCCATTAGAAGGTTTTATTCACCCATACAAGTCGCACTTTTTCAAAAGAAGCTATTTTCAATACAAGTCACTTTTTGGGAAGTCACTTAAGCTGCAGTGGGAAAATTAGAGGTGGTAGACAGGTGGGAATTTATTACCTGCCTTGTAGGGTAAAAATTCCCATTATAAAAGTCAAATAACTTAAGTGGAAGAAGGGATTTTTAGAGTTGCAGTGCAGGGTGAAAATTCCCACCAGAAGTTGACTTCTTAATTTTAGAATTCACCCTTGCCAAAAAGTGCGACCCATTTGGGCATTAAACAAAGCTTTTAATGATATTTATTAATAGCTGCTTTGTCTAATTTTGGCGCCAAGGATGGAGGAAAAGTCAATGCATGAAGATAAGCCAAAGAGAACTGAAGGAAGCATGCTAAAAATAAATAAAATGAATTTATTTAATGGCAGCCAGCAGCATGCAAAAATAGGCGCCCAATTTGGGTGAATAAACATGTTTGTTTATTAATTAATTGCCAAGAATAGGATGGACAATTATTAGAAATAGAATGCTTGAGGGTTATATAAGCATGGGTTGCAATCTTTGAAGAAGCAATTAATTCTTTTTGCTAAGGATTGCAGCCTGATAGTTTTGCGCCAAAGAAAGAAAGATTTTTCCATCTGGAGGTGTTTTTCATTGCTGGGAAGTTTCAAGGTTTGGCGCCTAGGGTTGGAATGGCTTGATTTATGCTATGATAATTATCTGCATGTTGCTATAAGTGCCCAGGTGAATTTAAAAATATTTATGCTTGCTTTGCATGCAAGCAAAGCCTCAAATTTTAGGGCAGCGGGCTTCATATGCAGATTTTTGGTGACAGAAATCAAGTATTCATGCTCTGGACTTCATCTTTGTCTTAAATAATTGCAGGTATTCATTACAGTGTTCATACAGGTGAAAGGAAGTTCAAATCAATGTCAGGTACATTGAATATATCTTCCGAATCTGAAGAAATTGATAGATCTGCACGAATTGATCCAGTTATAAAGAATTCCGGCAGGATTAAAAGAAAAAGAACACAGACAAAGATTGCTCCAGCCATGATGAAGCGTGATGATAGAGAGGGATCAACAGAATCATGCATAGCTTCCAGATTTGCTGATATCAATGACACAGACATGGGCCCAAAACCCATCTCCGAAATAATTAACAGATCCAGGGCCGGAAAGACATTTCTCATGCGGCAATGAAAAGCAGTGGAATTATTCCAGCATCAACATTCCCAGTCACAGCTCAGTTGCCCGAATTTGTCATGGAGTGTGCGAGATCATATCATCCTCTTTCCAGAACAATCCAAGATGCTACGGGAAAGACAATTATTAGGCTTGGATGCACAGTTTATCAATTATTGTCTGAAGATTCCGACACGAACGGTGGTGATTGCAATTAGCATGCTGGATGCAGGCAACAGATGGGAGAAACACAAAGCAGATTGCGTGAGCATAATGAACAACCGATATATGAAGAAGCCCAGGTCTCCATCAAAGTTCCCGAGAACTCTTCCGCGATCCAACTTGGTGCAGGAGGTGGATGATATCACTAAATTGCTTTGCAGGATAAGTGGAGAAGCCAATACTCACAACTTTCGCTCATGGATGTATGCTTTCGTGAGGACTATCGAGATCAACAGAGTTGATTCGATAATCAATTGGGCAGAGATCATCAGTGATAGCATCGGTGAGCAACTTCGGAGTGTGAGGCGGACTTACAGCTTCAAAATGACTTCATACCTGGTATATGCAGCAGCCTCGCAGGCATATTTTCCAAGCTGGATAGACGAGGCATACTGGTGAAAGATCCTATCTTTGATTGCTATCCACAGTTGACAGTTCCTGAGTGCCACAAAAATTACAAAGCGGTCAACGATGGGTTCTTTTATGAATTCATCTGCAAACTAAATGGTGATCTGAAGACCAACAGGGTGAGCAAAGAAGCTTGGGAAGTCAGTATCTTAGCATGGCTACATTTTCATCCAGTTTGTAGACTTCACCTATCTCAGGGTGACTGGATTTTCGGGAGAACCAATAAAGTTGCCGAGGTATCCAAACGACAAGTGGGTCATCATGGAGTTGTGCAGACAACTCGTGGAGATGCATGACTTACAATCAAAGCGACACAAGTCTACAGGTTTCTTTCCAGTCACAGTGGGTTACTACAGCTGCCAGAGCATCCACAAAGCTAGAGGAGTCGAAGCTGAAATGTTTTCTGAGTATGAGCCTGAGTTCTTCCCAGCACGGCTAAACTTTGACCCATATGGAGTAGCGAAGAAGACAATCTCCCAGGAATACTCACATGTGCCCTCGTTGGAGGACTTTTGGATGAAGTGCAGGAACGAGTATGAAGTCAAAAAGAAAGACTTCAGCAGGTTATCGGCGCAACAGGTGTCTGATTATGGTTTGGCACGGATACTGCAGATCTCGCAGATGATGGGCATGTGATACTTGACTCGTATCATTAGATGGGAGGAGATAGAGCTGCTCTTCAGGAAAACATTGGTGGCTGCCAGACGATTGAAGAAAGATCTTCCGCAGTTTTGGTTAACACTTGAATCAAGTTCTTTATTAAATGGGGTATTGCCTGGATGAAGCATTGATGAATCAGATCACAGGCAACTTTACCGCAGGAGATTCTAGCAAAAGAAAGCACGAAGGTGAAAGCAACAGAAGGCACAAAAGCTTAAAGTTCACAAGAAGTCTCACATACAGGAGAAGGCCAAATCTACGGCTATCGTTCTAGTTCCAGCTTCTCCAACATCAACTCATAGCACTTCAGCAGCCCCGGAACCTCAGAGAGATCTTGTTGTTCCTCCTTTGAATCCAAGCATCATTTGTATTTTCTCCTCGACCACTCAGGTCTTCACCTATCCATGTGGAGAAGTTGAAAGCACAAATGGTGGAGTTTGAAAAAGCATTATCTTTGGACAATTCAAAGGGTGGCAGTCATAACACGGTGGCAAATTCTGATAGAGCAGAGTTAGAGCATGAGATGGTGGTGCACTCGGTGACTTCTCATTCCCCAAGAAGCAACTTTTCATCATGGTTAGCTTTGCAGATGATCCCAGAAGCCAGAGAGGAGATCAACCTGGAAGAACATGACTTTCAGTTGCTCCTGAGTTTGGGTGGAAGAGATAGAAGACCTAAAGTTGCCAAAATGACTTCTAGGTTGATTATTGAGGAATCGGGACAAAAGTTCGTTGAGTTATCTATTCCAGCAGAAGGAAAGCACAAGGGAGAGCTCACGACAATTGATATAGCAGTGACCAAAGTGCCAATAGGTCAAACTACCACAGAAGGATTAAAGCAGGATACACAGACACTAATGAATGCTTTATTCCTTAAGCTTGACAAAGAGAAGGCTGAGAGATCCAAGCTTCAAAAGTAGGTGTTCTAGCTATGCGAGATCATTGCTAAGGTTGCTAAACCTTCCTCTCAGCCCATTCTAGCACATGAGCAGGTGAGTGATCATCTGATGCAGGAGGTAGAAGATGCAGGGGACCAGTCAAAGCTATTGCCCATTGGAAGGAACAAATCATTCACCAAGCTTCAGAACAATTCGAACCAATACCGGCTGAATTGGAGAACATGCACAGGGCAGCATCTCAACTGAAGGAACTGATGACACAGATAGAAGATGAGAACATAGTTGCTTTGAAAGTCATCTGGATACTTTGGCTAAGATACACTCGCTACAAAGGATGTGTTGATTGTAGAACAGATCGTGCCTGGTGGATTGGTGGAAAAGGTGAAGTAGTTAGAGATTTCAGTTTCCTTTCGTGTAGAGATCCTCAAGCTCATGTTGAAGAGGATGTAGTTGCTGGAGAGTAAGATGGGAGTAGTCGGAAAGCATCCCAGATGAATTACCTGCTTCCCATGAGGAATTTATCTTGGTTGTGTGGAAAGAAGTTGATGAAGCCACCATACCTTTCACGATGGATTCGATTGGTAGACTCATAAAGCTTCAGGCAGATATTGAGGGATATGGGCCTGGTTTAGAGAAAGTGAAGGCTAACGTTGTTGCTTTGTCCAGAGGGTTGTTACAGTTCAGAACCGAGAGAGATGCTATTGTTAAAACAAATGGGAAGATGTTGAATTACATGTTTGACAAGTATATTCAATATCAGAACAAGAATAAAGTATAATTGTTACAGCTGGCAGATCTTCTTTCTTCTCTTCTTCCTTCTCTTATTTCTTATGTTCCCGAATGAAAATGTAAAATTAAAGTTATTGGTTGAAAAATCATTACTTTAAGTTATGTGGGAAGATTCTTTAAGATAGGTGACAGATGTGCACAATTTTGACTTAGATTCCTGATGCATGTCACCAAGAGAGGAATTATAGGAAGATGGCTGCCAAATGTTCCCTTTACTACTTCATGTTTTAGTTCACTGGAGTTTCCCATTTGTAATTTCCTTCTACACACTATAAGTAGAGGAAGAACCTACGGGTTAAAGAATCAGAATTTGTAATCAACATTCTTGTGTTCTAGACTTTGAGCTGAAACCCCTGATTTCTGCAAGCAGAGGAATAGAGAAGAGATTTCCGAGAACTTTGTGTCAACGGTGCATTTTGCTTCTTATTTCTTTCTAGATCTATTCATAAACTTTGTGTTATTATAGATCTAGATCTGAAAGTTTCCTTTGCTTTGAATTCTGTGTTTAATGATCTATTTGTTTTAATCTATGTGCATGCAATCAACTTTGTAAACTATTGCTTGGGTTGCACATCCTCTCTACTTTCTCCCGTTTCCTATTATTTTCCTCTTTTGCAGATTTTTCCTTTCTTTTACAACTGCTTACTTGCAAAACTGTCTAGCTATGGTTCATGAGCTACATAGTTAAAGTAATACCAACAAATAGATATTAGGACAATCTTACACGGGAGCCTCACTGGTAAATGAGGGAGATTTATCTCATGACTGCCTAGGTTTTCAGCTGTGCAAAAATCTAGCCAATAGGACATTTGTAAAATGGAAGAATCAAGACCCTCAAACCATTTTCTCTTTTCATGGGTTCGAGGAGGGAGCTTGAAGATGGTCCTAAGGTGTCGCTTGTCTACATTGTACCCCTTGGCATGCCTAGCGCTAGAAGTGGGAGTCTCTAGTTAGTCAAAATGTGCACATAGGTTAGTACTCTTTATTATTTTAATTAGAATATAATAAAGTGCACATAAAGTGAGTCTTTAATATTTTAATTAAGTTTTATTAGTTTTCCCTCCAAAAAGAAAAAGGTCGGTCATTTGAATGTTGCACCCCTTATCTTATAAAAGGAGGTTGCATGGCCTTTCTTTGGGATGTTGAATTTTATCGTTTATGTCTCTCCATGCTTGGAGAAATGACATGTATGCCCAAGGATGTATGCCCTAGCTCTTCATTGTGCTCTCTCTCTCTCATTCGATTTGGAATTGAAGTAAATCTGATTTTGAGAAGGTTCCATTTGTGTGTGTGTTGCATCTATTGTGTGGCGAATTGCTTGGAAAAATATTCCTAACCCTAGCGAATTGATTGTTGAAGGAAATCTGAATTTGTTTGTGTGTTTTGAGGGTTAAACAAGTGCATTTCAGATCTGCCATTATTGCCTGATTTATTTCAGTCTTTTGTGCCAAGTTTAGAAGGTGAAAATCATTGGTTGTTGTCATTTTCTCTTCGCTGGTCACTGCTGGTTATTTCCAGCCATAGCGACTTGGAAAAAGAGTGGTTTATTCATGATTTGATGCCCCAAAAATATATTTATGTTGCAGATCTGATTTAGCATAATTTTGTGAGTATGTGTGACTAGATTTGAGAGTAATACAAGTGTTGGAATTAATTTATGTGGAAAACATTAATTTATTTTTCCTAGGCGACTTGCGCTTTTCGTTGTTTTGGGAGTTTGGTAACTGTTGTTCTAATTTGGTTTGGTTCATCTTGTTCCTTGTATTTTTTTGAGTTTGGGCATATCTCATTTTCCCAAATCGGAATCGTTTTGAGGAAGATATGAATTTTTGAAAATTGCAGCAGTTTGGGGTTTGATTATTAATTATTTTCCAGCTGTGTAAAACTTGGTTTCGAATGTGTTTGAATTCCGATTGTTTTCTTCGTAGATCTACCACCACTTTGGTTAGTTCGAACCCCATTTGGGTTCGAAATAGCTGACATTGGGATAATTTAGGTTGATACAAAAGGGTTTATCCATTGTTTGCTTGATTTTTGACAAGTATTTCTCCGTTTTCGAACTGTTCAAAGAAAGGGGACATTACAATGTAATCCTTGACTGATCCTGTTTGTCTTAACTTTGCTAATTGGTTGAAATAATTCTTTGACACACTAGAACTATAGTGCAATTGCAACTCTTTGGTGAAGATTGTCCATGTAACATTGAGACCACTCTTTTTCCTTTGAGCACATAACCATCGATACCAAACGAATTGGTCAGGTTTGAGATACAAGGATGCCATGGTAACTTTTTGTCTGATGGAATCTGATGTAGATCAAAGAAATTCTCCATTTGGTTAATCCAATTGAGTGGATCCTTTCCATCAAACTTACACATTTCCACTTTCGAAATCATGTTACAATCCTGTAGAGTGTTTGTATTTGGATTGGTTTACCTTATGTTCCGTCAAAGTAAACCCTAGCCCTAAGGAATTTGTAGTTACCCCTTTGTTAGCATATGGATTTGCACGCATGCAAATGACATGCAAAGGTGGGAACGAAGTCCCTCCTCAATGAAGATGAGGCTGTCTTTATTGAAAACCAAAAACTGTATTTACACCTGTACATTCAAAATTGTATGTGAGGGGTGTTTTGAACATTAATGGAAAGAAAGTGAATGAGGGAGACTGGAATGGAAAGGAATGAATGGAAGGAACATGCAAGAGTTAGGTAAAAGCAGAGCCTAATATTGCATGGAGAAGAACAAACAATAACTAACACAAATAAAACAGAGTTTGCATCAGCTAAACTAAATGAGAATGAGTAAAAGGGGAACACACATGAGCAAGTAAATAACAGAGCTTGATCACTGTGAACAAGAACAACAACTTAATAACGTTGACAATAAGATCAAAGACAATATTTGCATGCAAGATTTAAACATCTAACATCTAATGAACATAAGAACATCAAATGTTACAAGAGACAATGAATGAGACACAAAGTTCATATTTCATTAACTCCAAAATGTTTTCACAAAAGAACACAAAGTTTCTTCCTGAAACAAAGCTTGCACACAAAAGTATTTTCTTCTCCTCTCTCAAAGTCACCCTTACAAATGAGCCCCTGACTTCCTTTTATAACCCAAAAGTTGGTTACAAAGTAGTTAGGGTTTTACATGAACATTAAATAAGGCACTTAAGTGACCTTTGACTTTTTCTAACCAACTTTATTAAAATCAACTAAAAATAGAAATCACTTAAGTTATCCACAGTTTTCCGAAAGCAACCTAAATAACAACATTCATTTCTTAAAATCCCATTTTTAAAAACATACAATAATAACTAGTGCCTTATCCATTGAAATGGGGTCCGCCTATCTCAAACGTATGAGAAATGGACTCTCCCACTTCGTTAGATACCAAGAAAACTATCTCCTTGAATTGTCGGTGAAATTAGGATTTGCCGCTTTCGCTAATTGAAAGGATCTAAACCTTCCCAAAGTTTCAAACATCTTTTCTTCTTCTGGAGGTTCATTTGGTCGAAGAATAGCCTCACAAAATACCTGCAATTCAAGAATCCTACTTGGCATATCATTTAAATTAACCATCTTTGATTGAGCATTCTCAAACAAGTTCTTTAATTTGATGCAACACTCCATTGAGACTGACGAGAAATTATTGGCGGGAGTGTACATGTCCTTAAACAATTGTGAAAATTGCTCTTCCACATGTTCCGATGAACACCTTTGATTATGTTCATTTACGAGGTTGCAAGGGATCTCAGCTATGAATTCTTGAATCAAGGCGAGTGAAGTGAAGGCTTCATTGCATATGCTCTCATAATGGATCATAGAATCCTCGAGAAGCGTCTTCCTTGATTTGAGATGTAAACACCAAAGAAAACGTGTCCCTCGATGTTCAAATTCGAGAATTCCTTCAATGGCTAAAATTGAGGATTCCATACTCGTCATCTCTTGATAGACTGGGCAATATCTCATCCAAATTTGATATGTTAGAAACAAAAGTTTCCTTGAAAGAAAGAATTGGATCAAGATACGCACTGACATCTTCATGGAGCTTAACCGCTTGTTTTGATCGTCTCTTGGCCTAAAACGAGAATCTCTGAAAGCCAAGTTTTAGTGACATGGCCCAATGTGTTTATTTCTTTTGATAAATTGAGAGTTTCTTCATCAGGGGCAGCCACTGCATCAGGTACTGGGAAAGTGGATGATATGGGATTTATCAAATGTTGAACATATTCCACCAATTGATTCTTTTCGGCCTTGAGCTGAGAGTTTTGAGACTTATATTTCTCAAGTCTCTTTAGCACGATATCAATTGAATCTCGAGCCATTGCCATGTCACTTTCCAATGTGGACCTCCTAGTCCAAGTCTGGAAACTTCATAATCAACAGATGTCATGGCATCACACCTTGTCAACTTGTGGGATGGCAAGATCCACAAATCTGTTTCCGTCATTATCCACCATTATTCGAGAAAGCACTTTAGGCTTCTTGGGAATGATGTCATTCGAAAGTTTGAAAAGGGCATCAAAATCAATGTCAATTGCCTTGATAACCCTCTTCCTTTTCTTGACTTCACAATCAACCCAAGAAGGAGTATCATTCACTATTTCTGCATACAAAATCTTGGAGCTCAAAGCAACATTCTCATTGTTCTCGACATCATGAGATTCTGCAAGAACCCTTTCCACGACCTCGATTTCAGGAGAAATAACCTCGATATCCACCTCCTGATCATTTGGGAGATTTTGGAAATCTCTTCATGAACTGTAGGTTCCGAAGTGTTCGATATTTGGACTACCTGCACCTGAGTGTACGCTTGTGCAAGGCATGGTGAGGATCATTTGTCATGAGCTTCTAAGAACTATCAACAATGTGAGTAGAAGAATCTCTACTTGAAGTAGAAAATCCCGATACATGCTCTCTTCCTTCACTAGGGCTAGGACCTTTAGATTTTTCTCCTCGTGACACATTATTCGGTGAGTGGATTTTGGCAACCACTCCTTTCTTGCTTGTTGTGTATGATTGGATGGCACGGAGGTCGATCGAGAAGGGGCTTTGGTTGAATTGAGACCTTCTCGAGTTGGCAATTTTTGTGATCCTGAAGTATGATCTTGAATTGATTGTAACTTGGCAAGTTCTCTTTTGTACCAAGATATGCTTCTTTCCAGGATCGGTTGATTCTTGCTATCAAGAAAAATTCATCTCTTTTGGTCTAATCAATTCGAGGCAACGGGTAAAAGCAACTGCATCATATGAAGGATCAATAACATCTTCATCATCATTTACGAATGAATCGGGAGGGTTCTTGATGCGAAAGGCCTTGATCTGAGCAAGTGTTAGGCGAGAAAACTCGTCTTCTTACTTCATGCTCGTCTGAACAGGCAGCCCAAAAATCTTCCATGGTAGGATTATGTTGATACTTTGCTCCAAGAATCTTCTGCATATATCCATTGATATCAAACTGGGCTCTCTTCACATATGGATGAATTGTGATGAGGGCGAACTCTTTTTCCATGAGTTGTGCACTGAAGAGATTTGGACATTGGTATTCCCCGATTTGGATTGGGAAATGAATTCCTGAACGATGCTTGTCATTGAGAAGACAATGAACTTGGAATAGTTGCCGTGCAAGCTCCATTAATGCCCATTTGTCACTGACGTACTTAGGAAGTTTCCATGGAGTACCCATGAAAGCCACTTACGCGAATGTAGGAAAAAGATGAAAATTGAATAAACCATGTTCCCCATTGGGAAATGACATTCATGGCTTCTTTGGAAAATCTTTCCTCTGTATTCCTATTCAGGTTCCGAATCACGCGGAAAGTAAATGCATCGTTGACCCTTCTGAAATGGTGAGAGCTATTTTTGAAACTTAGTTGTGGGTAATAATGGAAAACACTATTTGATGGACCCATGACTCCTCTTGTTTTGAGTTAGAAAATAGCTTTCTTCTTGCCACTGCATAAGTCAGATACGATGTCATGTAGAAGCATCCAGTCATCTTAACTTCGATCAATTGTTTGTGAAGGGTATCACTGATGATGGTGGCCCAATCCACAAACTCTTTCTTGGCAAGGATGATACAGATAAACTGATACATCCATGGGTGGAAAATCCTGGCAAAGGGTAAACCAAAAACTCGACTTAGGAGAGTAATCATGTCCCCGATTTCTTCCACGAACTCAACGCGGTATAGTTCTTTAGGAAGCCGGTCAATTCGAGGCCTCTTGGTCACTAACCAGTTATTAACCATCTTGCTCCACCCGAGGGTTCTTCATCCCAAAATTCTTGTGCTGACTGGCGAGTGATATCCGCATTCTCAGGAAAGTCAGGTATGCCGAGCAATTCCTCAATGTGCTCCGGTGTGATTAAGAGGAAAGGCTCGCGATTATCTTTAAAAATTCCTCGTCTCTCGGGATCATAATGCTCCGCAAGCGATAACTAGCTTTGGACACTTTGCACCGAGACAAGAAATGTTGCTGCTTGGGGTAGACCACTATGGTAAAGCCTATCCGAGAATATGGTTTTTCCTTCAGTTTTCACCCGTTCGTAGAATTGTTGCACATTGATGTGACCCAAATTTGTATCAGTGATATTGTCATATGCCGACTTAATGGAACTAGGAGGGATGATTCCTTGGAATTCATACTTGAGCGCGGATTTGTTCGATTTCTCCATTGGCTTCCTCGATCTTCTTGCAAATTTATTAGATTTTTCAGCCATTATGAATTTTATAGAAAAATGACTCAGGCACGCAAAATCATGCAAGCGGGGCCGGGTCTCAGTCTCTCGAAACTCCCCATTCAATGCAAGAAAAATATGATTCGTTTTAATATTATTATTATTTTAAAAATAATAATAATAATAATCGATGCCGGTTGATTACAATTTTTTTAATTTCCGGACTTCTCGAATGACTTTATATAATTATTTATTTATTTTATTTAAAATAAACAAAATCACCTGATTTCTAATATCCCGATTTTTTATTTAATTTGCTGGAGCAAATTCTCCTTGGTATGTGTGAAAATCGCCTAATTTAAATGACCACGTACTTTGAGATTCACTTCTTCCTTGCGATCTTTTGATCGATGCGTGAATACACCTGCTTAATTCTTTTGCAAATGCGTGGACACTTCTGGACTGCCTTTTTAAAAAAATATTTTATCCCTGGGTGAATGCGTGATGGTCTTTGGGAATGCGTGAAGATTTCTTTGTTTGATTTGGCTGTTATCTTTTCATTGCCTGCGTGAGATCTTGCTAAGGCACTAAAACTTATTATTTTCCTCCCCCTCTCTGGCTGTGCATGGAAGGAGTTCTTTGCTGCTGTTGGACTTCTCTCCTGAAAAATGCGTGGAGAAATTATTAAAATAAAACAAATGCCTCTTTCTTTTATTTGGATTGTTCTGATTACTTCCTCCTACGTGTGCTTTGAAAAAATGCGTCTGCCCTTTGATGGATAAATGTGTGGATTTTTATTATTATTTTTAGACTGCTGTCATTCCTCCAAAACAATGTGTATTCCTCCTTCAAAGTGGCGTGGGAACTTTGTTCTCTTATAACTAATGTAATCTTTTTCTTGGGCTGTTGAATACATGGGGATTTGTAAAGAAAACAATTAAAACAAGACAAATTTCTTTTGACTGTCCTGATTTCCTCTCTCCCACGCGTGGAATGGTTTCTTCTTCCTCCTCAGGCGTGAAAACTTGTTTCTTTCTTGGGCTGTGCATAGCCTTCTTTGGACTGCTCCTTCTTATTCTTTCCTTCAAGCTATTTCTCCTTTAGACTGCTCCTTAGCAAATGCCTCGAGGAATTCTTTATCTCTCACACCTGGTAATAGCTCTCCCTTGGCCAATGCGTGGAAGGTTGTATTTCTTTTGTAGCTGCATAGAGATCTTCTTGCTTGATGAAAACTTGTTCTTTGCTGCTGTTTTGGACTATATAACATGCATTAAAATCTTCTCCTTCAAAATGTGTGGGATTCTCCTTTGTTAGAACATGGACATTAAATTCCTCCTCTCAAACTTCTAACAACTCCACATTGGTCTTCTTCCTGTTGTGTAGTCATGCACATGAAACAGACTTGCGTTGAAACTTCCACCAATGTGTAGCTTTTAAGAACTCTGGTGAATGCGTAGTAATTCGTTGAGGGATGTGATAAAATATTACTCTGAGACGTTCCTCCAGAAGAAATAAGAAGAAATTGGAAAGCTTCGCACGACTCTTTCCAACGAGTTTGACGGAAGGATTTTATGAGGATTTAGGAAGCTTCCTCGCAACCGTTTCTTATTCGTCCCGTTAAAACAACTTCCCTCTTTCCCGGTAGTGGCATTAATTGCTAGGGGAAGTGGGGAAATAAATTGCCAATTGCCAGTGGAAATGGCAAGGCTGGCTGGCAATCCCCATTTTATTTCCCCATGTGGGAAATCGGGAGATTTTTCCGTTTGCCAATTCATTGATTTGGCAATTGGTGGAAAAAATCCCACAAGCGGGAAATTAAAATAAATTTGCCAGGAAAGGGGAAATCCGGGTCCGGGAAGCCAATTTGGCATTCCCGACAATTGGAAGCACAAGCTTACTTCCCCGACAATAAAATAAAAAATTTGTCGAATGACTTTTAATAATTATTATATTAATAGTTATTTAATTAAAAACCCCAAATTTAATAAAAAATGATTTTATCAAATAAAGGATAATAAATTAATTAAATATTAATTAATTAATTATTAATGCATTTTAAGACTTGGCGGGAGGAGTTCTTGCCCGAAATGGACGAAATGAAGACCGAACGATCACAAAAATGAGACGATCGTGATGAGAGATAAATCACGCAAAGTAACACTTTTGAAAAATTTCAAAATTTCCATTTTTCTTTTTTTTTTTTTTAATTAATTTTGTGCAGTCAAAATTATTTCTTGAGACATTTAATTCAGCCAAATATGAACCTCTCCTATAAAATCATTGCCAAAGCGTTAGCTACATCTTGGATAACATCATGGTACATCTCGGTGTGGGAAGGCATGGAATGGGCTCGCAGGTCTAATCAGGCCGCCATGTTTATCAAAATTGATTTTGAGAAGGCTTATGATCGGATTGAATGGCCATTCATACTCGTCATGCTCCAAGCCCTTGGCTTTGGTCCCATTTTTATTCAATCTGTCAATATGCTTTTGCGGATGCTTCTGCTCAGATCTCTATCAATGGCCTCAGCTTGGAACCTTTTGGGCTTTTTCGTTCTATTCGGAAAGGCTGCCCTCTTGCCCCTACACTGTATGTGCTTGCGGCCGAAGGTTTTGGCTATCTGTTAGCTCATGCCAAAGCATAGGGTCTTGTTCGCGGAATCTCGCTTCCTGCTGAGCCCACTTCTCAACTTCTTAATGGGCATTTTGCGGATGATTCCTTTCTTACGCTCATTGTAATATCCCACTTCTAGGATCAATAGAAATATGCAAATCCTCAACCCTTCAATGCACCAATCAACTGGAAATAGCAACAATTCAATCAACACTACTTGAACCAGTTGTTAGATGACTCACTATGCGTGGTAATTAATGCCAAAAGTAATCAACATCAGACCCCAGACAACCCTACTCAGATCGCTGGTTTTTGAGAATCCAAAACACAACTAAATTATGCAAGATCCAGTCGCATAAACATAGAATTATATAGACTTTGAACTGATCACTAAATACATGGGAAATCGCTGCCAGCAGACAAACCAAAGTATAACATGAAGTCGCTGATTTTAGCAGCTCACTTCACACTCCCAAACCATACCATTTCACTCCAACTGAGATCGCTGTAGCTAACAAATGAAGATTAATTAGTTCGCTGGGCATATAGACTTCCAAACATACATCAAAATATCAAATGCTCACTCCAAATAAGTCGCTGTTATAAAGGATGGATCAGCAATCAATTTAGATGAAGTTCAGTTCGCTAAACACATGGAGTTAATACCCAAACTTGCCAAAACCAGTCGCTGCAGTGGAAGAAACAATACCCAACAGCCAGCTCAACAAAATACATCTAAATCAGTCCACATACTAATAAGAGAAGTCGCTGTCATATAGAAGCCATAAATCCAAGTCATACCACTTCACAATGCATTTAAACAAGAGATCACAATCATACAACCAGCCAATCGAATCACATAGAAAACTGTATTTAAATCAGTCCCTAAATCACCATAATGCAAATCGCTGCAACTGGAATGAATTTCATACATCAAATACACAAAATATGCATAGATCTCAGTTACTTCACTTCAAGGAATAACCTAACTCCAGCTGGTCGATTCTACCTTAGTTATCACATACAAAATAGCTCACACATATCAATAACACTTTGATTTGATCATGAAAACCCAGCTGCTACAGTGACGTCGCTACAGTGATTCGCTACAGTAGTAAAAGGCAGATTTTCACTTGCAAATTTAATCAAATGCTTGCCAAAGCCAAAAACATGGGTCTCACAAATAATTACTTCAATTGAATCTCAAAACCAGCTCAATACCACCTCCCACGCAAGAGAGAGAGAGAGAACATCAATGGGCATGCATCCCAACTCCAAGCATGGAGCATAAAATAAATATCATCATAACATAATAATAATAATGATCCTAGCACTCCTTTTATAAGCAAGGAGTCACAAAATTCAAAATCCCTAGGAGATGGAAATTATTAAATAAAAACAGTTTGTCTTCCCTAGGTGTGGCGTCCCCTTTTCAAAGGGTGATTGAATCAATAAAAGCCACCTAACTATTTATTTAATTAATTCCCCATTTAATTTTTTTAAATTCTGGGAATTAAATTAAATAACTTAAATAATTAAATAATTAAATAATTATTGCTCCAGGCCATAATATTTAATTATTTAATAAAAATGTTCCCTTTGCAACATCCCAAAGCCCACTGGGAAATATAGGCTAAGGGTCTTCAGAAATGGGGACATTACACTCATTGAAGATGAAACCAACGTTTGCAATGCTATGCAATGTTTGGATATTTTCTCATTTCACTTCTAGCTCATCCATTCAATGGCGAAAAACCCAGTGTTATCGGCAATCTTTCCTTCCCCCTGATTGGCTTGCCACTTTTGAATGGAAAATCCTGACACATGGCGAGATTTTTAAATTCTTAGGTATTCCTTTTGCTTTTCAAGCCTCCCGGCCGAGCTTTGGCAATATGTCATTCAACGGGTGGCAAAAAAGTTGGAATATTGGATCACCAGACCTTTATCTTTGGCTGGCAAATTCCAAATCTGTTCCAAAGTTCTTGCAGCTACACATGTTTACTACTCATTGTGTTGGGTTCCTTCCAAAGCTTCCATCCAGAAGCTGGAAAAATTGCTCAAAGCTTTCTTGTGGGCTAATGCTTCTACAGCAAAGGTTTTCATCGGGTAGCTTGGGACATTTGTTGCTTGCCTCGAAATTTTGGGGTCTCGGCCTTATTCACATTCAAGCACCAAGGGCAAGCTCTTTGCACTAAATGGATTATCAGAAGCATTACTGGCCAAGAAGCTTGGAAAGTTCTTATATGACATGGTATTGCTGAAGGTTCCCCTTATGGCTGCCCCGTGGAAAGGATTGGGGTTTGTCAATTTGCTCATTACCCCAGTGCCAAAATTGTTGGCACCTTTGTGCTTAAGAGCATTTGGAAAGCTTGGGAATGTATTAAGCCCGAGCTTTTGTTGAAAGGGGACGCTTTCAAAATGGGCTTTCTGTCAACCAACAGCCTCTAAGGTGGTCGCGATTTTCAATCTCAAGATAAGTGTTTAGCAGAGATCCTGGGAATCTCCGCGCTCAAATTCTTCAAACACAGAAATTTGCACCATCGAGGACTTCTTTTGCAAAACTATTCAATCTTGGTTCTCTTGGCCGGATTTCAAAACTATATTTCGCTTTCCAACTAGGACTAGGATACTTTTACTACTATGATCAATTTGGTTCCTGACCACATGTTGCATAAGATTGTTGTGCATTCCTCTCGCCCATGGTGGACAGGACTGGAAGTGGTATGCAGATACCCCATTCTGTAATTACAAAGCCAACAAAGGCTATCGTTGGCTCTCACCTCATTTACCCATGGTAGATAAACTTAATACACGTTGGGGAATTCATTCCACACTGTCTACCTGAATAGGCGATTTGAAACTGTTTGGACTCTATGTGTGGAGCCCAAGATTGCTCATTTCCTTTGGTGTATTCTTCACCAAGGCCTTCCTATCGGGGCTCGTCTTGTTCAAATTGGGATCCTAGCTCCCAAATGTCCTTTCTGTGGTCATCTGAAACAATCTTGCATGTTTTTTGGTTTTGTCCCAAAGCTCAAAATGCCTGGAACTGGATACATTCATTTTTCTTTCCTTTATGGCCTCATTGCTTCACTTGGCAACATATCCTTTTGGGAGATAATCCCAAGCTTCTGCCTATGTTCACCCAAATTTGGCATGTTTTCAGAGGGGAGATTCTATTTTGGATATGGAAAGAAAGAAATTCTTTTTCTTTGTTAATTCTGCAGTTGATCAATATTTCTCTCGTTTATAATAAATCTATGGTGATCTCTAATGTGCTTCTGCAGATACAAATTCAGGCCAACAAGGTTGCGTTAGAGGTGGACCACCTCCAGACCCTGCTGCACCACTGGGGGGAAGCCCCATGTAATGTTGCTCGAGTGCCTCTGTCTCCTACCAGGCGCCCTCGCCTTCCGCCCGTGGGGCCGGGCGCACTGGTCTCAGCATCGTGCTTTCAGTCGTGCTTGCCACTTCCTGGGCCCATTGCATCTATGCAATTACTCACCAGCTCGCTGTCGTGATCAGGGCTCGCCATTGCCTTCATCAGCTCGCCAGCAGGGTTGGGGTTCGCCACCTCGTCAGCATGGGTGGGGCTCTCCTCTTGCCGCTACTGCACATCATGATACTTGGCACTCGCCACCTCAACCGCCGCCACCAGACAAATTCCCCGCCTCAACCTCGCCATTCCTACTCGCGGGGAAGCGGACCCGGAGGAAGAAGTTGTTGCTGGTTGGGAACTTCCAGATGTTGGCAAGGACTTACCTGGTTCGGGGTGGCCGGATGATCATGATCCGCTCGCCTCGGGCATGTTTGCTCTGCTTGATTGTGTTTTTGTCTGCTTTTAGGCTATGCCTATATTTTGTACTCTCCTAGGCTCGGCCTAGTTTGACTCGTGTTGCTCTAGGCTCGGCCTAGCTTTGTTTGTGGTTTTGGGGCGTGCTCTCATACTGCCCGCTTTTTTGTTGAAAGTTATCTTGTATCGTATTGAATTAATATAATATAAGATCCTTTTCATCAAAAAAAAAAAAAAATATGAACAAACTTAAAGAATGAACTCAAACTAATTTTTTATCCTCTTTCTAGAAATGTAAAGAACTTGGAAAAATTCCACAATTTGCAATCGATAGAGCAAATTTATCAAAAACCCTAAAATTGATGTAACTTTTGCAAAACAAGTCAAAATATCTTGAAATTTGGAGAGGAGCTTACTTGATTGATTTCGCAACACCCCAAAAAAATGCAAAAAAATTGCTACCAAATTGGAGATATAGTCGATTCTTTGAAATTAGGGTTTTGACGTAGTTTTGGCCGAGATCAAGCTCTGATACCACTTGTAAGGAAATTACTTGGATAAATAAGAATATCAACAACAAGAGAACACCAAAGAACACAATATTGCAGATAAATGATCACAATATGCAAGTAGAATAGCTTAGCCACTTCAAGGGGGCAACCTCCAAACCATGCAATAAGACTCAAATGCTCAATATGATGATGAACTACTACCTACTAACCTCTATATATACTATTCCTATGCTATGGCCATCACCAAGGTCGACCCACTAATGATAATATAACACATGAAAGAGATACATCATGATAAGAAGTTATGATAGCCATAAGTCGGCTATATACATCCAATGTAAGATATATGATTAAGGGTGTAGCATGGTGGCAGAGAAGAAACTGGTGATGCACGCTTGCCTCATGATCTTGATTCTGGGCTAGGGGTCTAGAAGGTGCTCAATGATGAAATGAAGCCCATGGTGTCTCGAAGAGAGTGAGGGGATCGGGGCATCCCAATGGTGGTGCCCAAGGATGAGTTTTGTCTCATTGTCTTGTCTTGCTCTATATTTGAAAGGAGGTACTCATATTGGTAGCTCTATGGGTACCTTGAAGAAAGAGGGCGACACATGTCTAACTAGGTTAGTGTAAGGTGGATAGTGAATCACCCATGTCTCTAAACAGACAATATTGCTGATGGTGAATCGCATGGTAGACATGACACTTAAAATCAAAATTCTTCTTGACCCATATTCTAGAGGGAGCATAGATGACAAATCTTCTCACCATGTGAAATATAGTAATTGGTATCAACTCTTAATTGGTGAGAACATTTTGTTAACTAGCCAAGTGGGATCCTTAAGCCATGTGACCAATGATGGTGGAGAGATAGTAAGGCCATACTAGTGCCATCCAGAATTTATAAGAAATTTGCAGCATAGAAGGCTAGCTGTGGGCCGAGAGGCTTTGAGAAGAGGTCCAGGTAACCTGAATATGCAATCTGTATATGTCATCTCTGATAGTGTATTGATTACCTCCTTTAAGGGAAGAGGGTGCATAGGAGAATCGAAAGAGGGAGCCGACCAATAGATATGTTGTGGACCGAAGGAGAAAACTTGTCTTAGCATACCAATCACATCGATGCCCATTGAGTGTTGTGGAGACAACTCTCTTTGAAGCAAAAAGTGCCGAGTATGGTATCTCTCACAATTAGGGGTTGAGTCACCTAGGGATATGAGTTTGTGAATGCAAAAAATAAACCTAAAGAATCAAAGATAATCTCGAGGTGAAAGGGCTTGTCAATGAACTCTGCTTGGACAATCTACTAGGGAACCGTCTGTTTGCAATGGATCATACACTGAGGCATGAGAGTCTGATTCTTGTACATGCATCTTCCTTCACTCAGATGCCATATTGTCGAGTCTTACCACAGCCCCTCATGTTCTTCAACTATGATGTTGAGATCCTCGGATTTGCACCAGAAAATTCCAGCAGATTGTTCCTAAAAATGGGAAATGCATTCAATCCAATCTGTTGCTTTGGGTTGTTGGTTCATATTATAAGAAATGCACCCATTAACAACTCTTAATAAAACATTAGTTATATTTCAGTATAGATTAATTAATAATTACTATAATAACATATTAATGGATAGATAGATTTACCTTCCTCTCTATATATGTGTGTGCGTGTGCATGTTTGTATGCATGTGTAGAGACATGCACTTATTGTATATACTATGTGTGTGTGTCGCATTTATGTGCATGTATAACACACTCATAAATTGCCGAATCCTACATACAATCTGGACCTGCATCCCTGCTTCTGGCAACTTTTCTGTGAAAGGATGCCAAAAGGATATATGCCGGTCTTCAAAAATATCACTTCCACAAAATGGTGCTCTAGCAATAAATATACCCTGATGTTTTCATTTATTATTGGTTCAAAAAAATTCTAGTTCAGCTCTCTATTCATTTATTGATCGGTGTATTGATATTCAGTTTAGATCAAGTTTTATTTGGTGATATTTGATGGTTTTCCTTGTACCTTGTGAAGCTATTTCTTTAGGACAGTATTAGTTGACTTTTGGGATTTAAATATCTGTATTAACGTATTACATGCACATTTTTGCAGGAACCATTAGAAGAGGTGTATGCTGCTGGTGTTAATAGCACTACTAATAATCCTGCGCCCAAGAGAAGTAAAAGATCAAAAAGAAGGCGCGCACCTTGAGGATTTTGAACGGGTTCATCCTGAATCGAGTTTCAGCCAATTTTGCATCCCTCAATTTGATTTGATTTGGTTGTATAGAACGTTGGAGTTAGTAAAAGGGGTTTGCCTAACTGCAATTCATACAAAAACAAAAATAATTTTAATTTTTAGCTGCTATAGTCTAGCTTGCCTGATGTATGGTATTCAATAAGAATGTTGTATTTTGTAAGATATCATGTAGCATCCAGATTTGGTGCATCATTGTCCATATACCTTTTATCATCAGTGTAATTTTATGTGATGCCACCAATTTCATTATTTTTTATGGCTGCTATAGAAGCCTTCAATGGCAATGGGATATCGGAAGCCATGTTTAAAAATTACCTGAAGGAGATAATTGTTCATGTTACAAACCCAAGATGGCTAAGGTTAAGGCTATGGAACAAAGCCTCATTGCATTCTCTAAAAGGGAAATAAAGCTTAAATTAGAAGATCCCAACATGCCTTCTCCCCTATCCTAGGAAAGTTGACTTTTCAAAGGATGAAATTCTTGAAAAACAACCTTCCTAGATAACATTTATGAAGCCAACCTGTGTTTAGGAGAAAATATTACAGTTAAAGAACCTTATTCATTCTGTCAATAATGATTAGAACTCTGCCGTGCCATTTTAGGGACTAGTAGTAGATGCGACTCATTGATTTGAAGGATTACATTACATGTGAAAGGGTCTTGCTCATCATTTAGAATCTGAAAATCAGTTATAGTGTATTCTATTTGGTTCCTACAACATCAAGTATGTCTTGAACCCTATATTGTAGCAAAACATGTCAAGAAATATTAGAGCATACATAAAGTAATATGTAATTATATTATGTGTGAGTATATGAGAGATATAATTGTAACAATGTGAATAGGTGTAAGACAACATTATTTGTATGAGGGAAAATAATCGTGAGAAAATAATAGTGGTTGTAACCACTCAATTAGAAAAGGTAATAAGAGAGATTGTTGGGATTTAAAGCGATTTTAGGAGTTAAATATAATTTTTTTGTTATATGAGATAATGAATCTATAAATATGTAATCTAAGCTTTTGGTTAAAATAATGAAGAAACAAGCTTATTGTGTTATATTGTTTAGCCTAAAAATCTGAACCAAGCTTCTCATTTGATATTAGACCAAGTTCTCTATTAGCGGTTACTTGTGAGTGCAAGATGTTTTCTCGATTGTCAAGGGGCAATACCAATTGCTTGGTTGCGCCTGTGCACAGCAGCCTCTACATATTTTGGTTGAATTCTTTTAGTAATTTAGAGATGTATTGTTAAAAATAAGCATATTGATGTCTTTGTCAGATCCTTATTTTCTGCTAGCATTCATTCTAGTCAACAGCTGCGTTCACATTTGCTAGAATAGCCTAGCACTTCCTAGTGTCAATTAAACACTGCCTGCCAATTCCATGCTTGCACTTAAACATGATAATCGAATGCAAATTCTATGGAAGCACGACATGCATAGTTGAGAAGTTGTGTTCTTGTTTTGGATTCGAATCTGCATCAACATTGTCTGCATCCTATATTGTATTTTGCGTCCAATTGTGCATTGATGTGAACACAATTTGAATTTGTTATGATCTTGGTGTGTGGATTCACTAATGCCTCGAGGTTTTGGTGTAAATGTTCGTTATATTTGGTATCGAGCAACCACCCATGTTCAAGTCTCTACATGGATGGCTATGCCAACATTGGAGTGTTTGCTCGAGGCTTGTATAGGGTTGGGAGTGGTCTGCTATACGAGCAAATCTAGCCCGAGTGGTCAGGTTATGAAACCATGGTGGGATGTTATGATCATGGTGTGCGGGTTCACTTATGTCTCAAAGTTTTGTTGTAATGGTTCGTTAGATTTGGTATCAGAGCAACCACCTAGGTTTGAGTCCCGACACGGGTGGCTACGGCTGTAATCTAGCTTGGGGTCTAGGCTATGAAGTGTGGGGGATGTTATTATCTTAGTGTGCAAATTCACTAATGCCTCGAGGTTTTGGTATAACAGCTTCCTTACGTAATCGACATTTAGTGCGAGCTCATTGATTTCATTCAACATAGCATTAAACACTCTTTTATTGCACTAAATATTCTGAGCTTGGATTTAGTCATACATTTACTTTGGTATCTACCGATTGTATTTACATTGCATGTGAATCTCCATTCAAATCAATGCAATCTAGCTCTTTGTAACAACATTTCTTTGCATTGGCGCTATCTATTGGTTTTTGTTCCGCTAGTGTGTTTGCCTTGGTTCCACTTCAACTATACATTGCCCCCATTGATTAACACATTGCATTGGATTCCTACAATTGTTGCCTTGACACCACACCACAACCTATGGATTTGAAACATTGAAGGTGTGATTTCTTTTGACAAAGCTGCCTTTTTTATTTCTTCATATGAATCATCGAAATCTTGCATAGCACGTTTGGATGATATATATTTTGTTAAAACTTTCAATTCACCTAGGTTAAGGGTTCAAAACCCAACCGCCACAAAGTGGTTATTTTTTTATGTGGTGATATTTTTTTAAAGGGGTGATTATTAAAATGGGTAAAATTACTTTCAAGTGGTGGATTATTTTGAAAAATTACGAAGGAGGTCCTTTTAATTGTTCTTGAGGGGCATTTTTGTGATCTCAAGTTTAGCTCTTATATTTTTTAATGGATGTACTATTGGGTGAACCCAACATATGCTTTAAAATGGGTTTGTTAGTCTTGTGGGGGACATTTACAACATTTTGTTGAATAAGTAGTAATTAATTGGATGATGGAGGCAAAGAGGTTAGAGGTCAATCATTGACCTCTTGTCATCCGCTAACGATGGAGTCGTGCTATGAAGTAGTGCAAAAACCTTTACAATGCCAAATAGACTAATGCTAAGATTGATAACAAATGGCAATCGAGGTTAGTCATGTCATTCGTGATTAGAGTGGTAGTGATCAACAACAATGACTTCAAACGTGTCAATGAGGACTTAATTCCTACTATTTCAATTTTCAATATTTTCATGTTTTTGCGTGGTTTGCAAGAGTAATCCCTTGTTATGTTGACATTAAAGAATTCATATTTCAAGAAGCCCACTTGTTGAGGGTAGGGAAAGATATGAGGCAAAGTTAGCGAGGATTATTATTCGGTAGTTTGGGAATTCGGGAGGTGTAATCTGGGAATTCGAGAATTCAACTTGGTAGCTACACCTTTTCAAAGGTTATCGGACAATTTGGAATTGTTCGGCTCCAAGAAATGTTTTCAAATAGAAACTTATGAAAAATGTGATTCTTCTATCTCATGTTCACACTAAGGTGGGGAATGTTATAAAATATTATTGCATACATAGAGCAATATGTGATTATATTATGTGTAAGCTATATGAGAGATATATTTATGAGGAAAAATAGTTTTGAGAAAATACCCACTTAAAAAAGCTATTAAGAGAGATTATTGAGATTTAGAGTGATTTTAGGAGTTGAGTGTAATCTCCTTGTTAGAGGAGATAATAAACCTATAAATATGTTATCTAAACTATTGGTTAAAATAATGAAAAACAAGTTTATTGTGCTATGTTGTTTAGATTGAAAATATGAACAAAACTTCTCAAAACATTTTGGAAGAAGGTTATAGTAGAAATAAATCAAGTAAGTCTTGGCATTGAAATTGGCAAATACATTTTAAGACAACACACCTTATGTTGTGATAAGGGAAAAGAAGCATGTGAAGAAATTTTTGACCTTCAAATCCCACTTATATATTTTTGTTTCCATCACGTGTCTCCTACATTCTTTGGGCCTAGAGTGCAAGTCTCCATGTGTGTTAAGGGTATTAACTCCTAGCTATCCTAGTTAGTGTCTGGTTTAGGTGTACGACCTTGAGAGATTTAACGCTTCAACACTATATAGTTCCTAGAATAGAAGGGTTTTAGATATTATCCTCAAACAAAGATATGAAAGAATCAATATTTTAAATCACGACTTTGTGATCTATCATCAATGTTATTAATGAGCACATATTGAATTATTTAAGTTTCTCACATAGATAACTTTGTTAAAGTACACTATTTTTGGTTGGCATAACCCGAAAATTAAAACCATTCATTAAATGTTCCACAAATTTGGACACAATTGCCAAAAATGGAGAATATTGATTAATGAAGTAAAAATACATAAGAAGTGGCCCATTTAATAATATGAATAAACAAGCATCGAGTAAACAATTAATTGATTAATTATTCTCAAATCATGGTTAAATTGTCCAAGATGAGAAAAGCAAAGTTAATACATTTTGGATGACAAGCCTTGAGTATTGACTAAAGCTTACATCATCATTCATATTCAAATTGTTTGGGTGTTTTCCTATATCTACCACTTTCATATTTAGATTTGTTTGGGTGTTTTCCTATATCTACCACTTTCATATTCAAATTGTTTCGGTATTTTCCTATATCTACCACTTTCCTTAGTCGATATTTTGAGATGTTATCCTCACTAACAATTACTTTGCCTCTTCGACACAAACATGGTGTGTAGGGGAAAATGAATGCTCTATCTCATTGATTTGCCAACATTGTTGTGTATAACCTTGCTGGAAAGTACCACCAAGACATGTATCCCCTTTTGCTTGCATTTATATTCATATTCTTTTTGTCGGTGGAGTGTCTTTGTATTGTATGGCCCTAGGTGTAAGTCCTTGTATGCATAGAAGTTATTGACCCGAGACAATATAAGCCTTGGGTGATACCATTATTATAGATTAGCGAAACTCCAAGTATATATACATCCAACCTAAATTGGGTTTGAACAACCAATTGAAGGATAAGACTAGGCTCGATGGGATAAAGAAAAATATACTTACCAACATTCATAGGCTCTTAACCACGGCTAATGCCCTTTTTACCATTAAGCCTTAAAGAACAAACACCAAACAATTAGATTGATTAAAGCACAACAAAGTATTGTTGATTGACTCATTACTAGGGAGGAAATGACATCCTAGTATTTACGTTAGTAGAGTGCACAACAAAATTTTAGATCTATTCTTTCAAATAAAACATGCATAAAAATGATGAAATTTAACATTTTCTACAATATTACACCCTAGGGAGATTGTAAGGACCCACTTCCCCACGAAAAAAATGGATGCCACCAAAGCTTGGAAACCCCTCTAAAAGTCTCATTCTTCATGGATGAAATGGAAAGTAGAGTTTGGTTGCTAAAACTAAAAGCAATGATTTGCAGAGCCATAGTTGCATTTCTTGGCCCAAAAACTCTTTGACTATGTGTCCAAGAGAGTTGGAAACCATATAGATATGTAGTAATTTTATTGAATTCAAAATTCGGATACTTCATGGGGATATTCTATGTAAAGCAAGAGAATGATCAAGCATTCCAAGGATGACCATGATTCATGAAAAAGTTGAGTTTTTCTACGGATATTAGTATTTCTTTCAACAAAAATAAAGATCTTTGAAGCATGATTCTAGTATGGGTAAGATTGTCATTGTTCCCTAGTGAATATTGGCAAGAAAACTCCTTGAGAAAAAATAGGGAATATATTCGAAGAATAGAATGTTGTTGAGTTCATAAAGAATCTAGGGATGCTCAACCATGCATAGATGTGTTGATCCAGTGTGTGAGAAATCCCTTATAGATAGATTAATCTTTAATAGTGGGTATATAAATTGTGCAACCAATAGACTATTGGACTATCCCATTCAAGTATAAGAACAACATAGACAATTAGCCAAGGCTTTCCCTTCTCTAGAAACATGGGAAATAACAACTTGGATACAACCTCAACAAAAGAACCACTTTGCCAAGAAAAAAAAAGTAGGTATTAGTACCACAACAAAATCAAATTCCCAAGTCAATACAATAAGAATGAGCAACAAGATGAGATCAAATTTCAAAGAGCATATTCATGAAAGTGATTCTTTTTAAGAGCATATTCATGAAAGTGAAAGGGCACAATAGAAACTATCAATCAAATCATATTGACAAATCTATTTATAATTGTAACAAACTCAAAATTTGTTGATATGCATGGTGGCCATAGATGTCCAAATATTAGCACTTCTATCATAGACGCTACATTGGAACCCACCAAAATGAATCTCAAACAAAAATCTAAGACTAACGAACCCATCCAATGCGTCAACAAGGAGTGCACATAAACCCAATACAAGAAGCAAGAACATTTATCCTAGAAGCCATTTCCATGAGGACTTGATATTGATGAATCTAGAGTTTTGGAATTCCATGGCTGCAAATGATGAAAAAAAAGAGAAACCAACCATTGTTATAGTAACCTTAGAGGAAGACTTTCATTAAGAGGAACAAAAGTGAAAATTCTCGTGAATTTGGATCTCAAAATTCCCTATTCGAGATCTCTTAGGGGCTAGGGACCTCTAAACCCACAATTTTTTTTTCATGTAGAGCTTATCATGGAATTTATGAGGCTTTGATGTGTCCAATGAATGCCCCTATCTCATAGACAAAGAGAAGAACCATATGAGGATTTGATGTAGAGCTTATTATTATATTTGGACAACCAAATGATTTAGTTGTAACTCCTATATTTAGGGAATATTTGAATAACCAACCATCTCCCCTATATAAGGAATAGAGTTTGGATTGGAAAAGCAAAGTGAGTCGAGTCGGTAGTCATGAGTGAAATAATAAGTTAGAAAGCGTGAGTACGATAGTTTTGTAATTGCTTCCATAGTATATTTTTCATTGAGATTATTATAGTTGCAACATCTTACTTGTCTTAAGGAGGAGAGGATTCAAGCTCCAGGTCTTATTGAGGCAAGGCCCACTTTGTGAATTAATAGATTTATTTCTCATATGTTAGATTAGATTTCATTACGTATTGTGTTGTGTATTTTTGGTTATTCAAATTCAACATATTAATGTTGGTTCGCCTATTTCAATTTTTGTATACACATTATATTTCTGTGAGTTTGGTTCATTGAGTTTGGGAAGCTTCCAACACAACATTGTAATTCAAATTTGGAAGAAGATAGATTTATTTTCCTACAATTTTCTTTCAAGTTTCCTATAAGTGTGATTTCAATTCAAGTCATTTTCTCTCTGCAAGTGTGTTTCATTTATGCAATAATTAGGACCCAAAATTTAAGAGAGACTAGTGCCACACATACAATGCCATCACCTTGTCAAGCTTAACACACCCAAGTTGACATTTTAATGAATCAACATGTGTAGAGCTAGGTGACTACCCTTTGGAACCAGATTTGATGGGATATATGAAATTGCATCAATTTAAATAGTGTAATAATTCTTCTCAACAAACACCTCACATGTCCTATTCCACACCAAAATAGGAAACCAAGAGACCTAAAGCCTAGTATGATAGCTCTATCCATTATGAAACCACTTATGCCTATTCTCGATTTAGTCCTTTCCTTTTTGCGAATAGGTTGTGTTACCTAGTTGTGGGTAACATGCAACAAACATACAATATCCGTGTGAGTGTTTCCTATATAGGACACCAATGCACTACCCTTTCCCAAAACAGGGAACACCCTTGCTCATGTTGCTTATGACCTACAACTTACCGACACTACTACTATAAGCATTGACAATTTCAGTTACCATACTACATGAAATTATTTCTATGATTTTGAAAATGATTTACCATCTACTACTACTTGGAAAGTTATATGTATTACACCCATAAACATACAACCTTCACCTAAGTGGCATATGCATTATCATTTTTTTGTAAGCAAAATCGATTGCATATAACTCCTTACATGCACATATGCTTCTACTATTCGATTATCAATGATATTTTCTCAAAGCACAATACTAGTTCTTTTGACACCCATATATATTCAATGAAATGGAAATACCTTAACCATGTAACACATTTCAAGCATTTGATGTAATTAATGAGGGAACAATCATTACCAAAGACCCCTTCACCTTCATTCTATTGTCGCATCTATGATTTAATGGCCTTAGTGCATTACGAGTCGTTGTTTCTTTTCAAGCTCTCTTACAAAAACTATACAAAAGTAATACAATATGGAAAAAACACAAAACCTATACCTACACGTGGCTAGCTTATTTAGTACACAAAGCTTACACATTGTGTTTATTTGAATTTAGCACTTTGCATACCCTACATCCTTATGTACTTGTTCCTTAAAGTGTACATAATATGGTTACAAATAATTATAATCCATTGAAATTTAAACAAACATCGTATAGCTTCTTACGATTTATATCGTAGGGGGAAACCCACTACATTTGGGGCATCGATTTACAAATCCTTCTTAGGTCATATATTTCATACTTTTTGACTTCCTAAATCCTTATACCTTGGGGGATACCTACCATATTGAAGGCATAGCTACAATAGGGGCATCTAACATATTGATATTATATAAATCACATCTTTACTTGCTAATCTATAGATGATACAAAGATTGTGTTTCTCATATTGCATTGCCTTATATCTTTTGACGTGCTATATTGTGCTTTATCCGATGAACACATTGTTTACCTCTAGGAACTTATATGACATTCACTTTCCTCATTTGTTGTTGATAATTGATTTAATAATTGTTTATTACATGATACAATACTTGCTTGACTTTTATTGGCATCGAGCACATGTTTACTCCCACATTATTTGACTCATTAACTATCTCATTGTTTCCTTAGGAACATTACTTGTTACATCACTTGCTCTAAGTAATTGTATGCTCTATGTCATTATCTCGCTCCATGTAGTGTTTTCTCTATACTACCGGTCGCTCTATGTGCTTGTATGAATGTATGCATTGTTTTCTCTGTAATGAAATTAGTTAGATCTGAATATTGGTAGAAATATAACATCAAAGAACACCAAGATATAGATAAATGATCACAATATGTGAGAATAATGACTTATCCACTTCGAGGGTCCACTTCCAAACCATACAATAAAAATCATGTGCTCAATATGATGATCATCTACTACTCTCCAACTCCTATATATATCCCTATTATGCTATGAAAGTCACCAAGGACGACCCACTAAGCATATGACAACATAAATGAATATGATATGACAAGATAATTGCTATCCAAATAAATCTCCTACTTATCTAGATAATTTATATTTTATCTTGACTCTGATGTTTTACATTTCAGGTTGTGCGCACTCAAGTTTGCTTCCTTGGCACAATTTTCTTGGCTACGCTCTTCCGTGCACCCCACGCACCTTGCTTCCTTTTTATTTTGCTCCCTTTCCCCTTCATCCTCTATCTCCTTCCATCTCCCCTTTGCGCCTTTCTTTTACGAAGCTACTTTCATTCTAAATAGTCGCGCGCCCTTGCGCGCACCTCTACAAACTTTCCTTCCAAAATGGCTAAGTCCCTGGCATTCCTCTTGCGCGCTTGCATACACTAAGCTCCTTCATGCACCCTCTTTTCTTTCTTCCGCCACATGCCCTTCCTCAGTTGAATGCTCGCACCCTTCCCCATAATTATCTCCTGCAAGTATTCCTCCCATTCCTCCCACGCTCGATACCTATACGCGTACCTTCCCTCTATTTCCCTTTCGTGCCTTCTGCTTTCATGCACATGCCTTTGCACCTTCCTTTGCACCATTCTGTGCCATGTCATCGATCGTCGGACTTGAGTGTGCTACACACAACCTATCAAAGCATGCTAATAGGGCGCCAAATCTAGATGACGAACCAATGTGTGACACGTGGAAGAAACGACAAATCAAATAAGTAGGTGACTGATTCCATCACCAATCAAGTACACACCACATGTCTTGCGTGTCCAATTTGCATTGTAGATCTTCTAACATTCATAACGTCTGCTGCAGTGATTAGATTCCCATGTGCTTGGTCTTATTAAAAAGTTGTTGACATGGAATACATGTTGGAATTTTCAAAATTAGATTTAGGCGGGATTTGGTAGGCAGAAAAAAGGGAAATGTCATTATGATCATCAATGCACACATCTAAACGATCCAACCAACTATATTTCAATCGATCTTGCCTTCTTCCTTCTTCTACACACCAAACAGGACATGTGGAGGTGCATCCGACAACATTACGGGCGAATTTCTTTGAAAGGTATTGCTTTGGTTGTTGGTGGTTGGAGTTTTAATTTGGGTTTCCCTCCTCTTCTCTCCTTATTATATAAATAACATAGTTATGCTTTGTAAAAATGATCCTCTTTGTTGTAATAACACCATGCCAAAATGGTGGCTGACTTCCCATGGGTTTCGACTTGACGTGGTCTCGTAATGTATTCTTGCCTCATATTGTGAATGTAAATGATCAGTATGCGTCCTTAAGCAATAAAATCATGTTTTGTGGAACTCTTTTCTTCACTTTATCATTTTCATTGCATCTCGCCTCTCTGTTTGTGTTTTCTAGCATGTTGTGTGTATTCCCGCTTGCAAGCCTCATGTTCATGTGTTGTGTGCGTTGGAAGGCCAAGCCCACGTGTTGATTTGTGGTGCACATCGTCCGCCCTCTTCCCCCTCTCTATTTCCTTTGCCACTCGTGGAGAGAGATCGACCCTTTCCCTAGCGTTATCGCCTTCCTTAGCTTAGGATTTCCCCTTCCTGCACATCCTTCTATCCTGGTCCCTTAGCATGTTTTGTCTAAGATCTGCTTAAATTAGGAGTAGCGGTAGTGTTGGAGGTAGGTAGAGGAACCGACCTTCTCCGAATCTTTGTCTCAAGCTCACAAGGTCCCACAACTTAGAGACGGTTCCATTTTTGTCTCAAACAACTCGGTTCTCCTAGATCTGAGACACGGGTGCATGTTTGAATGACCAACAATTTTTAGCACGCCTGGGACAAGAGTGAGAGCTTTACATCTTCATCTTAGTAAGTTTGATGTGTTTTGTTGAGATCCAACCTTTGGAGGCATATTTCAAATTATCTGACGACTCCACAGATCCAAACATACCCATTATTTCATTCGGAGACCAGTCTCTCCTCCTTCTTTAATTCATTTATGATTTCTCCATCATTCCACCTTCCTCTTTTGAAGATGTGTAATCATGAGTTCTTTACCTTCCTGAAATTCTCATTTGTAGCAGCAGAGCTATTTTCCTCCATCCCTACAGTTTCAAAAACCTCCTCCAAATAAGTTTTTTGAGCCCTATCAATAAAATGCATGTAACCCATTTTTTTATAACCACAATGTTTATGAAGAACAAGTTTATGCAAATGATGGTGGTGACCCCATGATAAAAGCTTATTTTGAGAGGAAAGTACAAAATATGAAGATGTACATGATGCATCTTAGAGTCAAGTGCTCCATAAAGGTAGCTAGAGTTGGCTACAAGGTCCCTTGTCCATGGGTCATCCATGTACCAAGATGGTTTAGTACCCAACAAAAGCTACATTTTATTACTGAGATGCTACCTCAAGTTACAAAGTGGGTGCAACTAATGAAGGCTAAAAAATCTAACACGCGACAACCCTGTCAATGGGGCAACGTTGCACTACCATCTTACAACTCTCCCAATCCTCCGTGCCAACTTACATCATCTCAACCTACTACTCATGTTTCTGACTTTCTACGCACTTTGGTCCCATTAAGGATTCCATTACTCCACCCTTCTCCCTTCCATCCCACCTTCACTTCTCTGTCATCTCTCCCTCGCACATTCTTCCATTCCTTCTACGCTTTGCACGCCTTCCGTACCCATCCTTCCACTTTCTTCCGTTTCCCCTCTGTCTAACTCTATCATAAATGAACAACCCCCTTTCAACTCGCCTTTCCCAACCAATGTCATCATGTTTGACTATTGCAGAATAGTTCAAGAATGACATGAATCATGCGACTCCGACTGGGAAGAGGAAATTATTAGGGCTCTGTTTTAGAAGAAAATCACTTAGTTCTAGAGGGCGCAGTTATGAAGGAGACCGAGTTTCTTGTAGATGCAGAACCACGTGCACCCCAGTTTGTGTGATCCAACCTATAAGCACTCCCCTTCAAGAGAATATTTTGTAAGCGAATCCCATCTCGGGATTAAGCTTCAAAGAAATGAGAAAAACACAAGGATCGAGGTCATGCCCGATCAGATATCTGGCTAGTCTAGAGCCAAAGAAAGAGTTTCCACCAGTCATGCTCATTTCAGAGCATGAGGTAGAGTTTCAACATGCCAAAGGTCAACAATAATGCCTCTCGAATCCAAGCACAAAACAACTTCAGGAGGTATATATTTTGTTTGTTGTTACTTTGAGGAGAAGGGTGAGAAACCAACTACAAATTAGTTTCTCACTCTTGCTACAGACCATGTCCAGCACCAAATCAATTACATGGTCACAATTTGTGAGGAAGGGAAGCTACTTCTCCCTACCTATTTTCACTTGAGCGCCTTTTGCCTCTGGTTAGCATAGGGTAGTTTAGGTTTTTTTTTAGTAACACAGGTGCTTGTGCACAGTCTGCATGTTCCCCTTGGGACATGTATGATTTCAGCTTTGTACATATCGGTATTCGATGCACTCCCTTTGATGCCCTTTTCCTTTTGTTGTGCTTTTACGCACCCCTTTTATTGATCTTTAGGATGACAGTTCAGTTTTAGCAGAGGCGGTTCAAACAATCCATGCAACTTTCTAATCCAAGTCGAATATCTTCATGAGAGCACCAATTTGTTGCGAGTTTAGACAGAGCTTCAAGTGACTCCCGGGTATTCTTCAAGTTACATATTAAGTCTTCTAAGTTCCGGGTTCGACTCCATGCCCGATGGATGCTTCTAAGGCTACTGGTCTCTTCATCTAGTAGGAAGATGGTCCCCCAAAGTCACCAAAACTATTATCCAAATAAATATCCTAGTTATCTAGATAACTTATATTTTATCCTCGACTCGATGTTTCACATTTTAGGTTACACGCACTCAAGTTTGTTTCCTTAGCACACTTTTCCTGGATACGCTTCTTCTCGCACGCCCACGCACCTTGCTTCCTTCTTTCTTCTTCTCTCTTTCCCTTCATCATCTTTCTCCTTCCATCTCCCCTTTGTGCCTTTATTTTACGCAATTGCTTTCATTATAAATTGTCGTGCACCCTCGTGCACACCTCTCTGCAAATTTCCTTCCAAAATGGCTAAGTACCCGGCATTCCTCTTGCGTGCTTGCATACACTAAGCTCCTTCATGTGCCCTCTTTTCTTTCTACCTCCGCATGCCCTTCCCTAGTTGAATGCTCACACCCTTCCCCATACTTGTCTCCTACAAGTATTCCTCCCATTCCTCCCACACGCGATACCTATATGCTCGCCTTCCCTTTGTTTCCCTTTTGCACCTTCTCCTCGCACACATGCCTTTGTACCTTCCTCTGTGCCCGTCATGCCATGTCATTGATCAGTAAAACTTGATTGTGCTACACGTAACCTATCAAAGCACGCCAACAGGGCACCAAATCCTGATAACAAACCAATGTGTGACACATGGCGTAAAAATGAAAAATCGATGAACAATTGACCGATTCCATCAAGAATCAGCACGCGCCACATGTCTTATGTGTCTAGTTTGCCTTGTATATCTTCTCGATAGTCATAACTTCTGTTTCGGCGATCGATTCCCACACGCCCCTATATTGTTGGAAAGCTGCTTTGAGGTGGACTACATGTTGGAATTTTCAAAATTAGATTTAGGTGGGATTTGGTAGGTGGAAAATAGGGAAACATCATTCTGATCATCAATGCACACATCTAATCAATCCAACCACCTAGATTTCAATCAGATCTTTCCTTCTTCCTTCTTCTACACGCCAAACAGACATGGGGAGGTGCATCTGACAACATTACATACATATTTTTAGAAATTTGTTATTGGTTTTTTGGTGGTTGGAGTTTGAATTCAAGTTTCCCTCCTCTTTCCCCTTCTCTTCTCTCCTATAAATAATAGAGTTTTGCTTTGTAAAAAGGATCCCTCTTTGTTGTAATGACACCATGCCAAAATGGTGGCCAACTTCCCATGGGTTTTAGACCTTGACATGGTCTTTGTAATGTATTCTCACCTCCTTTCGTGAATGTAAATGATTGTGCATCCCTTAAGAAATAAAATCATGTTTTGTGGAACTCTTGTCTTCCCTTTCTCATTTTCATTGCATCTCACCTCTCTGTTTGCATTTTCTGGCATGTTGTGCATATTCTCGCTTGCAGTCCTCATGTTCATGTGTTGTGTGCACTGGAAGATTGAGCCCACATGTTGATCTCGTGGCATGCACCGTCTTTGTTTCCTTCGCCACTCGTGGAGAGAGATCGACCCTTTCCCTAGTGCTCTCACCTTCTTTATCTTAGGATTTCCCCTTCCTTCACATCCTTTTATCCTTGGTCCCTTGACATGTTTAGTCTAGGATTTTCTTTTAGCATTAGGATTAGTAATAGTGTTAGAGGTAGGTAGAGCAACTGACCTTCTTCTGGAGATCCTTCTCAAGCACACAAGGTCCCACAACTTGGAGACGGTTCCATTGTTGTCTTAAACAACTCGGTTCTCCCATATCCGAGATGTGGGTGCACGTTTGAACGACCAACAAGTAATATATTATGTTAGCCACATGTTGGATATCCATATCTTGATACAATACCTAGGGCTAAGGACATAACATGCACTCCCATTCAAAGAAACATTGTCCCCAATGTTGGTAATCTCTGGATGTTGTTGTTGGAATGCTTCATCTTTCCATGTTGCATCTTTAATATACAAATTATTCCATTTATTTAGATAACCAATGATGACCCTTGTTCTAAAATTCTTAACGCATTTCTGTATGATTCCTTAAGGCTCCAAGATGATGCTTCCTCATCATCAATCTCGAGTAACACTAATTGAGAAGAAACCTTCCCAATTACCTGCTTCAAGCAAGAAACATGGAAAACTAGATGTATTTGGTTGATGAGGAAGCTCCTATTTATATGGGCTACACAATTAATTATTTGCAACATCAAGAAGGGCCATAGTATTTGGGTGAAATATTGTTGTATTTTTATGTATTTTTAAAGATAGTTTCTTATATGGATGCAATCGTACAAAAACAAATTCTCGAACTTCAAAGATTCACTCACTATAGTGCTAATCAACTTATTTTTTCATGCGGTTCTTTTCCATTACTAAGTTCTCTTAAATGATAGAGAGAACCACATGTTGTTGTTTAATGTGCTCTTCGATTGCTCTTATGCAAGATGGAATATTAATTTAGAAGTGAGTGACGGTGGATGGTAACCATAAAATGCCAAAACTACGAGAGATTTTGAATGAAATATGAAATAAAGTGTTATACCACCATTCTGCAAGTGGTAGCCACTTAACCAATATATCCCACTTATCTAAAGCAAAGCATCATAGATACCCCTCCAAAAATTTGTTTACTACCTTAGTTTATCCATCTAATTGGGGATGATATGATGAAATACAATCTAATTGAGTACCCAAACATAAGAATAATTTAGTCCAAAAATTGCTAGTAAATATAGGATCACAATCACTAACTATAATCTTTGGTTTTCCATAGAAATTATGAACTGTATCCATAAAATATATGTCAATTATACTTACTATAAATACATGTGACAAGGAAAAAAATGAGCATACTTGGTGAGTCTATCCACAACCACCATAATTATACTTTCCCCCTCGATTTAAGAAATCTTGTGATGAAATCCATGGAAACCTTTTCCCATTTCTCACTAGAAATATATAGAGGCTATAGTAGGCTTGAAGACTTAATAGTTTCATCCTTGTTACACTAGCACAACAAAAATTATGCCAAATGTTTTTAGACATATCCTTTCAACCCTTCCCAGAATAAATCTTTCTTAATTATGCGATAAGTTTTAGGAATCCATAATGGCCACCTAGTGGAGAAGCATGAAGCTCTGAGAGAACCTAAATTAAGGATATAGTTTTCACATAAGTATAATGGTCCTTGTACCACAATGCATCCCCTTTCCATACATATTTTTTTGAAATGCTATTATGAATGAGAGTGTGGGTATTCATGTCATCATCATATTATGATCTTTCATGGTCTACCTAATCGCTTAATATATGGGCATATCATATAACAATGCTTCTTTGGAATCATCTCTCCTAGATAGTGCATTAACTACCACATTTTCTTTTCATTTTAAAAAATGATCTCAAAGTCATATCCCAACATCTTAGTGACCCATTTTTGTTGTTCTTCATATGATATTCTTTTCTCTAAGAAGTATTTCAAGCTATCATGATCTATCTTTACCTTGAAGTGACGACCCATGAGATATGGTCTCCATTGTTTGACTGCATGAATAATAGCCATCATTTCCTTCTCATAATTTGGTTTTGATAGGTTCTTACCTTTGATTTGACGACTCTCAAATGCAATGGGGTGAACCTTTTGTAGTATCATTTACCATTATCCTTTAATATTTCTTTTAACCCCAAGCACACCGACCTATCACCTGGTCTTTGGGCACTCACCCAAGGTGCGCGCGGTGCCAAGCCCCTCCTTTATGTGAGCCTTGTGAGAATTTTCCGCCATTAATGGAGGAAAGGTTTGTAGAACAAGAACCCATGCATTTAATCTAATACACATGTAGAGAATCTAGTTGTAAGAATAAATGCTCCATGAGATAAACATAAACATCACAACAATATAATGGAAAGATATCTCGAACAACGAATAACATGAAAGCACACACTAGGGTTTAGTCCACATACACAAATACACAAAACAACGCTCCATATATTGATTAAATCCATTTACAATAGCCATATTGCATTAAATGAGGTCATCTCGGACCATATACATCATGAAATAATATTCCAACCCTATAAAACTACTCGAATAGAATTCCTAGCTACGGTTTCCCATTACAACCCTTGTTTAGACCTGAGCGCATACATATATGCCTAGTAACAACATTATCGTAGAACTTCGTTGCCTCTTCAACTCTAAATCTCACCCCCTCTCAATCTCCTTCTCACTTTCCTCTCCCTTTGTTTCGGACCTAAGCATTCCTTTAAATAGAATCTGGATTCACAGCCATAGTTTCACCCATGAGCAGATCACATGCCAAGTGGAAGGGTGGTCCTCCACGATCGATTGAGTGCTTATGCCAGCTTACAAATGCTTCCTCTAATCGTAATGATCCTCCCGGAATATTCCCTATGTGGAATATTCTTTTCTTGACCTCCAAGGCTCCATGCTGACACCTTATCTATTCATTACACCTACTTGGGCCCTCATGTGTTTCTCTGCGACACCACCTTCAAAATGCGGCTAATTCCCCAAACCCTCTTCTTCTTTTCACACACCAAACTCTTCTCCTACATGCCTTTCGTTGAGCAACTTCTTACTTGATTGCCTTGTGCACGCACACTCCTTTTTCTTTGGGACTTAGTCAATTCAGGGCCCAACATTACCCCACACTACGCATGTTATCTATCCCCGAAACACTCTGCTCTTTCACCAAAGAATAAATAATAGGAGAAATGAAATAATCTGCAATTGAATAAAGAAATGGAAGAATAAAGGGATCCTATCTTTACTTCTGCATGAGGAGTGGGAAGTCTCTTTTCACAGATGATTCAATTTTATCCCAAGCATCTACCTCACCTTGTGCATGTTAAAGTAAATCACCCACCAATGCGCTAACCTCATCAAAACTTAGTTCATCTCCCTTAGCCTTGACATATATCTATGATTTTTCCATCTCGCTGCTTGCTAAGGCCACCTAGCGCGTCCATCTTGTGAGTGACTTGGGGTACAATTCCTTTAATTTATTTTTAATCGAAACCCTCAAGGTTTTGATTACCTCTCAAATTCTTCTCAACCTCTGCCAAAATCTTATCTCATTCCGCCTTATTTCCCTTCTTTGGTGAAGTGTTCGCTCCCTTTCTTGGTGTCATTTCTCTTCTCCTCAGACCTCTGAAATTCCTTCCTTGCATTCAATTTCACCACTACTCAAACCCTTGGCTCTGCTCTTACGAAATCTCCTCGAAAACCCGTGCCGTAGCTTTGTAAACCCTAACATGGAGTATTCTTCTTCCATAAGGAAACGTAATCACTTGCAGAATCCACCGAACAACCTCCTCCGTGTACGCTCGTGTACTCTACTCCCAACGAGTTCACAAATCTATTAATTTCTCAACTTTGCACACCAATTTTTGCCATTTTTTTCAGAATAACGCTTTAGATCTCAAGATCTCTTCAATATCAAACACAAGGTAAAATAATAACTCACCCCGACCTTCTATTTATAGATTTTTTTTAGCACAAACTCCGATGCCACCTACCGATGATGTATGAATGCAATAAATTCAATTTTTCCAACGACATTCCTCCATGAATTTTGTCTAGCACTTTCCCTTCGCACGTAAATTCATGTGAAAATTTCTCAGTAACCTTACGCACGCAAGACGTTTTTGATATTAGACTAAATTGCACATACCCCCATGCTGAAAAATGTCAACCTTTGCGTCCTTTACCAAGTTCTTGCCTTCACCTACCTCATGTTGCTTCTGCACTTTTTACTCTTGTATGTGGTTTTCTAAAATATTTTGACACCAATCTTCTCTCATGATCACCTCTACTACGCGCACTTTTATGAACCCACACACTTTTGATTTTCTCACTTGGGCCACCTATGCACATCACTCCCAACACTTCTCCTTTAACACCTTCCACCCCACACTAAATAGATGCGTGGTCCTTTGCGCATAAAAACCCTTTTCAAAAAGTAACATGATACCACCACGCAAACAATCCCAAAACAAAAAGACAAAGCAAAATGACGAAAAAGGAAACACAAAGAAAGGAAACGCATTAAGGGAAATCCTAAGCTACATGGCAATATTGCCTTATTTACAAACACACTGAAGACTTATTTATAGTAGGGCTTCAACCTACTCCCATTAAAGTAACTAAGAAACCTTGTTCCATCAAGTGCCTCTAATTGGCAAGCACCCGAATTAAGTATGCAAGTGATAATGTATGGCCCCAACCAATGCACTTTGCATTTCCTAGATAGTGCAGAACTTAGAATCATATAACAAGACCATATGCCCAATATAAAAATTCTTGTTCTTGATGTGCCTATCATGCCATGCCTTCTGCGTAGTTTTTCCATTTTCTCGGCTTCATTGTGCTATCAGGCCTTTCATCCAACTACATTAACTTCTCAATCCTTTCCTCAAGTGCTTGTTCATCGGCTAAACCTCCCGCTCACACAATATGTAGGGATGGAAACATAAATTTAACCGGTAACACACCCTCCACACTAAACACACCATGAACTTATCCAACAATATTCTAACCATCTCATTTAGAAAATGAGTACCCCTATCACTTGTTAAACTCAATGCCATCCATACCCACCGATTATATTCTCCCATAAGAATCTAGTTGTTGTCATGGTCGTGTAATCCTTCGTAGGTGTTGTTCCGCACACCGCGTAAGATAGTCGTTGCATGTAATGATATAGCACGAACCTGTCTTTCACGAAACTAGGGTAATAGGGACTACTTAGTCAATTGCCCACTTTTCGAATGGCTCTGCACTGGTGATAGGCCTTAATGGCATTTCATCTCTTTTCCCTGGTTTACCAAGGCATGAAAATTATCACATGCCTTGCAATACTCGATACAATCCTTGTAAACCATTTCCCACCATAGACAAACTAAAATGATCTTACGTGCGGTTACATTCCCCACATAGTTTCCTCCTGCAATTCCACCATGAGCCTCTTCCATGATTCTTGCGTGCTCATACTCTAGCACACACCAGTGTAAAACTTCATCACGGCCTAGCTTGTATAAGTCTCCACCAATTAACATATAGGGGAAAACGCGTATGGCTAATTGTTTCATTTGTAATGCCTTCATCCCTTCCGGTGCTCTACCCGCTCATAAAAACAACGCAATATCTTCCAAGTCGAGGGCATGCATGCGATGCTTGAATAATCGTGTATCGACATCATATCCACAATGCTTTGCATTTCCTCACCTGAATTAATTCTTGAAAAAGGATCGGTCCCAAATCACTTCTCCCTAGTTTCACCATAATCGTAAAATAAAACTCCTGGAACAATATTATCAACCAACATATGCACCCTTGCAAAATGGGCTTGTTCACCAAGTACTTTAATGCCATGTGGTCTATGTAGAAAATAAAATGAGTTGTTAACAAATAATTTTTGAACTTGTGCAACGCGTAGATCATTGATAATGCCTCGCGCTCTATGGTGGTATAATTATGTTATGTTGGAGTAAGCTTCCTACTAGCAAAGCATAAGGGATGATTAATAAATTCCTCTTTAGGATGTGTTAATACTACTCCAATCGCCATCCCGAATGCATCAACATGCACATGAAAAGGATTATCCCAAGAAGGAAAACACAGAATGGGTGCGGTGGTAATATTTTCCTTCAATGTGTCAAATGCTACCTACTATGCCTCTCCCTAATAGAACTTAATTTTATGTTTCAATAGCTCTTCCAGGGGCATGGAAATCTAGGCATATCCCTTGATGAATTTCCTATAGTACCTTGTATGCCCTAGGAACCCACACACCGCGCTTTGACTAGTAGGATCCTCTAATCCCACTATAACAACAACTTTTGCGTGGTGTACCAGTAATCCTTCTTTGCAAATAATGTGTCCCAATAACGTGCCAAAAAGAGTGGAAAAAACACACTTATTAATATTTAGGAGATGCTCAACTACCAGCATCTCTCAAACATCAACTGTAGATTATCACAATGGTTTTTATTAATCCGTAAACCGTCTAGTCATCTAGGTATACTTGAAGAAACTTATGAATGAAGTCTTGAAACACAATGTGTGAAAACACAACAAACACATTATTTATTCCAAAAGGCATTACCGTATAGGAAAAACTTCCCCATTCAGTGGTGAAAGTTTTCTTCTCTTGGTTTTCCTTTGAAATTCAAACTTGGTGATATCCGGAAAACCCATCTGCAAACGAATAGATCTCGCACCCAACTACTCCTTCTAGGATCTCCTTAGTGAATGAGGTTGAGAAACGATCAATTACACACATTGCATTCAAATCCCTATAGTCAATGCAAATCCTTATTCTCCCATCCTTTTTGATACTAATGACCATTGGGCTTACCCATCCAGATTCTTCAACGACTTCTATGATCCCATATACTATCATCTTCTAAATCTCTTCCTCAACCTTGACGAGTAGATTGAGATTCATCCTATAAGGTATCTTCCGAATCGGGACACACCATCCTTTAAATTGATCCTCATTTGGCCTAATGAGGGATGAACTCCATTCATTTTAGGGTACCCATGCAAAAAAATTATGAAAATTGTGCAAAAGCTCAATAATATTTGAGACCTTCTACTCGTCTAGTAGTCCCCGATAATAGCTTCCTTTGGTTCCACCTCCGTGACAGGTGTCCCAGTTTTATCCTAAAATCTGAGACTACCCTATCCGAATTTTTTTTGTACTTTTAAAATAATGGGTCGTTTTGTGTTTTTATTAACAGAAAGTTCTTGTATTGTGTCAAGATATTCCCAAAGAGCCATATTAGCCATTTTCGCCAAATACACAGATGCCCAAAATTGTTATATCCTGTCGTCGGGATTTGTCTAGGGAAATTTGTATTTAATTATTTTGAGCCCCGTTTGAGGAAATTTGTGCTCCGGTTTAAATCTATTATGATCGTACATATTGTTATTCCTATATACTAGTAGGGTTTTAACCAGGAATGAGTTTTGGACTTTATTTGTGACTTCTGGCAACGTTTTGTGTTTTTGTGTTTTCCCGTTTTGTTTTTGTGAAATTTCTCTGGATCAATTCCTTTTCCGGTTTGGCTCGATTATTGGCCTAGAATAGCTAGGGATCATGTACGCACGTTATGCCAGAAAAGAAGTCGCCATCGAAGGTCAATTTCACCGAGAAAAGGCGAAGTCGTGTACCAAAAAGCCTCTTTTAGGCTGGCCACATTTTTGGAAAAAGAAGAATTGAAGTGAATCATGGGAAAATTAGAAGCAACAGGCAGGTGGGAATTTTGTACCTTCCTAGCAGGGTACTTTTTCCCATGGAAGCAACGCCACTTAAGTGACAATGGGAAAATTAGAGGCAGCAGGCAAGCGGGAATTTCTTACCTACCTTGCAGGGTAAAAATTCCCATTGTGGAATAAAAGAAATATCACTTAAGTGAATCATGGAATTTTATTTCCTGCCTTGCAAGGTAAACAATCCCATTATGAAAGTCAAATGACTTAAGTGAATCATGGGATTTTCAGGGCTGCCTTGCAGGGTAAATAATCCCATTGTCATGTGATTCTTAAAAATAGAATTCTTTATGTCAAAAAGTGTGCCCCCTTTGGAGAAGTAAAGGTAGCCTTTAAATTGATTAATTTAATTAATTATTCACCCAAAATAGGCGCCCAGGCTTGTGGAAAAGTCAACAGAGGTTAAAGGACAAAAGGTGGTTGAAAATAGATTGTTCTAAAATTAAATAAATTAATTTATTTAATGGCAGCCCCTTTATGTCAAAAAGTGCGCCCCTTTTGGGAAAGAAATAATACTTTTTAAAGTATTAAATGATTAAATTAATTCCTATTTTTAGTGGCTAAGGTCAAAGCATACTGTGACGCTTGAGTTAACTAGAAGCAAAAGTCTAAAATTAAATAAATTTAATTTATTTAATGGCAGCCATAAGCATGCACAAAATAGGCGCCCCATTTGAAGAGTGAAGCTTATTAATTAATTAATTAATTGCTAGTAATAGCAAAGACATTAATTAATTATAGAATCACAAGGGTTATATAAGCAGGGGCTGCCATAAGGATGAATTAATTAATTCACAGGTAAAGAAGTGTAGCCTAGAGGAAAAGTATGCCCCATTTGAAGAGGATGCTCAAAAGAAGGTGAAATCAATGCTAAAAGCTTCCAATTTTGGTGCACAGGTTGAAGGAGTTGATTTGTGTTTGGATAATTGTTTGCATAAGTGTTACAAGTGCTTAGGTGACGTTGGAAAAATTCATGCTAAATTTGCATGCAAACAAAACATCCATTATTGGGGCGATGAGGCTTGAATTATGTAGATTTTTATGATTAAAATTCACTGTTCATGTTCCGGTTGCCATCTTTGTCTGAATTAATTACAAGAATTCATTACAGGTGCTTTACAAAAGAAAAGGAGCTTTAATCAATGTCCAATACATTGAATATATCCTTCGAATCTGAAGAATTATCCAGATCTGCACCAGTTTTGAAGAATTTGGCCGAATAAGAAGAAAAAGAATTGTTCAGACAAAGATAGACAAAGCCATGGCAAAGAGGGATGAAAAAGAAAGCACAACGGAGTCATGCATCACTTCCAAATTTGCAGACATAGGAGACATAGATCTAGGTCCGAACCTCTTTCCGAATTGATTGATAGATCCAGAGTAGGAAAGACTTCACTCATGCATGCAGTTAAAAGCAGTGGAATTATTTGAGCTGCAGCCTTTCCATACATAGCCTAGTTGCCAGAGTTCGTTATGGAGTGTGTTAGGTCTTACCATCCTTCATCCAGATCAGTGCGAGATGCTACGGGAAAACAATAATTCGGTTGGATGCAAAGTTCATCAATTATTGTTTGAAGATTCCGGCGTGAAAGGTGGTGACTTCCATTAGCATTCAGGATGCCGGCAGTAGGTGGGAGAAACATAGAGTTGACTGTGTGAACATAATGAACAATAGATATATGAAGAATCCCAGATCTCCTTCCAAGTTCCCAAGAACTCTTCTGCGGTTTAATCGGTACATGAGGTAGATGATATTACCAAATTTCTATGCATGATAAATGGCGAGGTGAACACTCACACTTTCCGTACATGGATGTATGCTTTCATCAGGACCATTGAAGTCAACAAGGTTGATTCCATAATCAATTGGTCGAAAATCATTAGCGACAACATTGGTGAGCAACTCCGAATGTGAAGTGTACTTTCAACTTCAAAATGACTTCCTACTTGGTGTACACTTGCAGCTTCACAAGGCATCTTCTCCAAGCTAGATAGATGTGGCGTTATTTCTAAGGACCCCATTTTCGAGTGCTACCCATAGCTTACTGTACCTGCGTGTGAGAAATATTTCAAAGTGGTCAATGATGGATTCTTATACGAATTCATTTGTAGGCTAGACAGGGACCTAAAGGCCAATAGGGTGAGCAAGGAAGTAGGGGAAGTTGTATCCAGAATTGGCGGTCTATTCATTTAGTTTGCAGATTTCACATACATCAGGGTTACTAGATTTTTTGGAGAACTGGTTAAGCTGCCCAGATATCTGAATGATATATTGATCACCATGGAGCTGAGCAGACAACTTGTGGAGATACATGACCTTCATTAAAATGACACAAGTCTATAGGCTTCTTCCCGATCACTATGGGACATTATAATTGCCAGAGCATTCATAGAGCTCGAGGGATGGAGGCGGAGATGTTATCTGAGTATGAGCAAGAGTTCTTCCCGGCACGACTGAACTTCGATCCATTTGGAGTAGCCAGGAAGATGATCTCCTAGGAGTACGCACATGTGCCTTCATTAGAGGATTTCTAGATGAAGTGCAAAAGTGAGTATGAGGTTAGAAAGAAGGATTTCAGCAGGCTATCAACACGGCAAGTGTTCGACTTTGGACTAGCGTGGATACCTGCGGATCTTAAAGATGATGGGAATGTGTTACTTGACACTTACCATCAAATGGGAGGAGATAGAGCCATACTTCAAGATAATATAGGGGGCTGCCATACGATTGAGGAAAGGTCTAGTGTTGTTCTGGTGAATACTTCAAACTGGTTGTTGACAAAGGGATACTGCCTTGATGAAGCATTGATGAATAAAGTCATGGGAAACTTCGGCATAGGATATTCCCTCAAGAGGAAACACGGAGGAGAAATCAATAGAAGGTCGAGAAGATGAAGGTGCACAGAAGATCTCAATCAAAGGAGAAGATCACTTCCACGGCTATGACTTTAGTTCCAGCTTCTCCAGCATCCAGTACTTCACCGACTGTTGCACCTCAGTAGGACACTTCCATGCCTCCACTGAATCCAACAACATTCATCTTCTCTCCTCAGCCACTCCGTTCAACACCTATTCCAGAAGAGACGTTGAAGCTGCAGATGGTAGAGTTCGAAAGAGCTTTGTCCTTGGATGATTTAGAAGATGGCAGCCATAACACTGTAGCAGTTTCTGATGGAGAGGAAACAGAGCAGGAGATAGTAGTGCACTCAAAAACTTCTCATTCTCAGAAGTAACTTCTTAGAATGGTTGGCTTCACAGTTGGTTCCAGAAGCTAGAGTGGAAATGAACTTAGAGGAACACGACTTGTAGCTACTTCGAGTCTAGGCGGAAAAGACAGAAGACCTAAAGTTGCTAAGGTAACTTCAAGGTTGATCATTGAGGAGTCGGGGTAGAAGTTTGCTGAGATGTCAATTCAGCAGAAGGAAAGAAGGAGGATGAGCTCACGGCAGAAGATGTAATAACAGTACCCATCGGTCAAGCCACCACAGAAGGATTGAAGTAGGACACACAGACATTGATAGATGCTCTATTCCTTAGGCTTGATAGAGAAAAGGTGGAGAAAGATGAACTTCAGAAGTAGGTATCTCAGTTGTGCGAGATCATAGCCAAGGTTGCTAAATCTTCCACTTAGCCCATTTTAGATCAAGTGAGTGATCATCTTATGCAGGAGATGGAGGATGAAAGTGATCGGTGTGAAAGCTATTGATGAATGGAAGAATCTGATTATTCGTCAAGCTTCTGTATAACTTGGAGAGGTGCCACCACCTGAAGGTTATGAATGATGTAGCAAATCAACTGAAGCAACTGGTGATGAGCATAGTAGATATGAACACGATTCTTTGAGAGTAACCTAAGTACTTTTTTTGCTGAATTAACAAGCTATTGGGAGAAGTATTGGTTGTAGAGAAAATTGTACCGATGGATCAGTTGAGAAGAGGAAGCAACTGGAGTTTGCAGTATCTTTCCATTTGGAGATTTGTAAAGTTTTTCTGAAGAGGATACAGGCACTTGAGAGTAAGACATCATCCTTACCAGACAGTATCATTTCTTTCACTGAGGAGGAAGTGGTCGGAAATGTTACTTCATATGTATGGATCATTCCTAGCAGTGCCTAATTCCCTGGAAGGGTCTCTTCTGATGGTATAAGGGAGAATTTATGGAGCTACTAAGCCTTTCACGATGAATTCCATTAGCAGACTAGTGGCACTACATGCGGATATTGTGAGGTTCAGGCCGAGCTTAGAAGATGTGGAAGCATGTATCAAGGTGTTGAACGAAGGATTGCTGCAGTTCAAGATAAGAAAAGGAAGCGGTGGCTAAAACAGATGGGAAGATGCTTGAATCACATGTTCGACAAGTATATCCAATATCAGAACAAAAAGAAGACATAAATGTTACAGCTGGCTTGACTTCTTCTTCTATTCTTTCTTCTTCTATTTTCCACGTTCCCGATGAAATTGTAAAACTTTAAAGTGTTTTTGAAACCATTACTTAAAGTTATGTGGAACAATTCTATTAGTTAAGTGATACATGTGTCACTTAAGGAGAAGTTAGTGGAGGATGATTGCCAAATGTCATCTTTACTTGTTGTTTATGTTTCAGTTCAGTTGAGTTTCCCATTTGTACTTTCCCTTCTACATTCTATAAGTAGAAGAAGAACCTCCGGGTTAATGAGAATTTGTAAGCAACAACCTTGTGTTCCAGACTTTGTGCTGAAACCCTTGAGAGCCACTTGAAGCAAAGGAATATACAAGAGTAGATTTCCGGAGAACTTTGTGTCACGGTGTATTGTGTTTCTAGCTTTTATATCTTAGATCTTTTAGTAAACTTTGTGTTATTTCAGATCTAGATCTAGAGCTACCTTTGCTTATAATTTTGTGTTTATATCTATTGGTTTCTTCTATGTGCATGCAATCAACTCTGTTATCTATTGATTGGGATGCACATCTTCCCCATTTCTTCTCTATGTTTATATAATTCCCTTCTTCTATAAATATTTTCTTTCTTAAACCACTTTGTTTACTTATTGCGTAACTATAACTATGGTTTATGAGCTGAATAGTTATAGTAAAACCCCATATAGATACTAGCATACTTTAATTGACAAATCGACACAAGAGACTCACCGGTAAATGAGGGAGATTTATCTCATGACTGCCTGGGTTTTGTGCTATACAGAAAATCTAGCCAACAGTTTTTGGCGACTCCACTGGGGAACAACTATCTTTGCAGATCAAAACTTATCTCTTGAAGATTGGAGTGTTTTCCATACAAATCTCAACCTGGCTGAACGTCCATTCACCTGATCCATGAAGGCAAAAAAAGGACTTATCATTTCTTTAGACTGTAGGAGAAATTCAATTTCAATCATCATCCTCAAGTTAGAAGCCGTATATCTAGTCTCTCACTAGGAAGGAGAGTTCACACCCATCTAGATCCAGATCATCTTCAAGCATAATCCGACAAATTTGGAATTATTCACCAAGTCTACACAAGGAGAAGATGTGCTCTATTCATCATTACCTATCCCATGGGGAGCATATTTTAGGCCATTGAACTTGGCCCCACCTATGCACGATCTGCCAAAAGGATCTAGAAAGAATTTTCTAAAATTATTTGGAGAAAGCAAAACCCGGATGATCATTTGGCAGCCTTCTTCATATCTTGTGGTGTGCTTGCAGTGGAGCATGAAGATGTCTCGGTCAGACTCTTCATTGAGACTCTACACGACTTGGCTAGCGAATGGTTCTATCGGCTAGCTCCTGACACCATAACCAATTGGGTGACTATGCGTGAGCAATTTCTAAAAAGATTCAAGCCTGTAGAGGACGCTAGCACGTTGATCACTCAACTGACGCAGTTGAAGAAAGAACCAAGTGAGAACATGTGGACTTTATTGCAAGGTTCCAAAGGATTTTATATAAAATCCCCACTTCTGCCGCATTGAGTGATGAAAATCAAAAGATGTTTTTATAAACACTCTGTTGCCCGAAGTTGGATATCAGCTAAGAAGGGAAAGACCCTGTGAATTTACTTGAAGCACAAAATGCTACCATGGAAGTTGAAGATGACTTGATCATGGCTGGAAAACTCAAACAACCATCTCACAAAGGTGATGGATCTTCTTCAAGTACTTTAGATCCTTTGCTACAAAGATTGGATAATGACATGCTGCAAATCAAGAAGCAGATCTCTCAAGCAGGGAATGCAACCCCTTTAAGATTAGCTCCTGCTCGGACCTTTAATGGTCAAAATCAAAATTGAAATTGAAACATGCTTACTTTCTACAACACGGTGGTTGGCACTCGAAGCTACTCCAAGGAATAACTTGGAAACTAATGAAGAAGATCTCGACATTGACGAATCATTCGATGATGAAGACTTTGTAGATCCATTGGTGACTCCAATATTGGTTACCTAGACTATGAATCTGACGATGGCTATTATGAATCTTTTGAAGATTTTGATGGTCACACATTTGCGGTGTTCACAAGGTCTCAGACACGCCAAAATGCCGAAGCATCCACAAGTGGCCAAAGAAGAGAAAGAGAAGATCATGGGCCGGATGTTACTATCTTGAAAAGAGGCAGCCCTCTTCCTTCTTCATTAGCACCAAAAGATAAATATTCAAATTCGTTCAATTTGCAGCAAAGGGCCAACACACATTCAGCTGAAGCAAGTCAAGATTTTGACATCATCGATCATATCAAGAAGACCAAAGTCCAAATGACAAAAGATGAGTATTTGAGAGCATTTCCTGATCAGCTAAATAGAATGGTAAAGTATGTGCAAAGTAATGGTCCCAACCCTTCAACAAATAATACTTCACGAGGTATCTTGTCAAGTCCATAGATTACTCCTCCAAATAATGCGGCTGCAAGTTTTTCCCCTTCTACTTCTTCTCTTGCTACATCAAAAAGGATCGAGCCATTCTATGTATCTTTGCTCATCAACGGGTACAAACTGAGAAATTGTATCTTGGACTCTGGAGCTTTTGACAACGTCATGCCTACCAAAGTTGCTTGATGCCTTAGGTCTCACATTGACAAAAACCATCGGAAGATGTTATTCAATGGAAAGGCAAGTTCCTCTTGTTGGACAAATCAAAGATGCGTAGGCAGTACTTGCTTCTTTTCCAGACAAGAGATTGAAAATGACTATCCTTGTAGCAGACATCCTAGTCTCTTATGGCATGCTATTGAGTAGAAATTTCTGTAAAGAGTTGGGTGGAGAAGTCAAGATGGATTGGTCTTGTGTGCACATACCAATCAAAGGAGTTAATCAGAAGTTAGAACCTGAGAAGAAATCCAAGTACACAATATCAAAGTCTGAGGATCCTAGATCTCAGATCTTGTTTCAGGAATCTGATCACGGAGTCTATTATCTAGAAATGGATAAAGAAGATGTTCAACTGTGATTCAAGAACCACATCAACTTGACAACAAGGTTTGGTCTCTGGAATTTGATGGCAGCTATTGTTCATTTGGATCCGGCGCAGGCGTTGTTCTTATCTCTCCTGAAGGGAAGGTGCATGCACACTCCTTCAAATTGATGTTCGAAAATACTAACAACACAACAGAGTATGAAGCGTTGTTGTTAGGTATGGAGCAGGCAAGAACAATGGGAATCAAGCTCTTACATGCAAAGGGAGATGCTTGAGCTGATTGTTAAGCAGATAAGAGGTCTCTATCAAGTAAAAAAGGACAAACTTCAGCATTATAGAGATCGAGTCTACTTTGTTATCCTGGATTTTTCAGCTTTCTCGGTATCTTACATTCCAAGAGAACAAAATTCAAGAGCTGATTCACTTGCAGTGATTGCAGCTTTGTTAAATCCAGATCAGCCTCCCACATTTTTCAGACAGGGGGCTTACAAAGTTGAGATGGTCTTTTGCTCAAAAGTTCCTGACAACGTCCAGAATGGTAGGTTTTTAACGATGACAAACAGATTGCTGCATTTCTCCAACAAAAGGACAACTTTGAAGAGATCTACTATGAGGGAAGTAATTCATCTCCAAGGCAAACTACTGTGGGAGAAATGGATACAGATGTCTCAGGAAGTCAAGAGATTATCCAGCTAAAGGGAAATAAAATTCCCAAAGGCTTGGTATCTCTTGAGGAAATGTTCGACAAACATGATCAGATGCTTAAGAAGAATGAAGAAAGTGGGGAAGGTTCTTCCTTCGATACACAATTACTAAATTTGGGAGCCGGAAATGATCCTAAATTAGTAAATCTGGGTAAGTGTTGTTCAGAGGCTGAAAGAGAAGCTTTTACTGAGCTTCTTAAGAAATACATAGATGTTTTTGCTTGGTCTTACCAGGATTTGAAAACATATCAACCTGCAGAAGTTCAACACTACATCCCATTAAAACCAGAACAAAAGCCTTTCAAGCAGAAGTTGCGGCGGCATAACCCTACCATTTCTGGAACTATCTTTGCAGAGATCTAGAAGTTGTTAGATGCAAAGATTATTTATCCCATACATCATTCCGAATGGTTAGCCAACATAGTTCCTGTGAGAAAGAAGAGTGGCGAGATTAGGTTGTGCGTGGATTTTCACAACCTCAATCAAGCTTCATTAAAAGATAACTACCCCATCCCCATCATGGATCACACTCTGTAGGTGGTCACTGGATCTGAGATGCTTTCCATGCTTGATGGTTTCTCAGGCTATAATCAAGTCAAGGTGGCTGAAGAAGATCAATACAAAACGACGTTCATTACACCTTGGGGAACCTTTGCTTACCAGAAAATGCCGTTTGGTTTGATCAATGCTGGAGCTACATTTCAAAGAGCTATGGATTTAGCTTTTTCTCATCTCAAGGATATAAGCATAGTGGTGTACCTTGATGATCTGACAGTCTTTTCCAAAGATAGAAGCACACACATTTCGAATCTGGAAGAGGTTTTCATACAATGCCGCAAACATGGTATTTCTTTGAACCCTAAGAAATCTATCTTTGTTGTAACAGAAGGGAAACTACTAGGGCACATTGTTTCCAAAGAAGGAACCAAGATAGATCTGGAACGTGTCAAATCCATTCAGACATTGCCATTACCCACATCCAAAAAAGGAGTTCACTCTTTCTTTGGAAAAGTTAATTTTCTCAGGAGATTCATTCCTGACTTTGCTGAGCTAACCCATCATATCTCGAATATGATGAAGAAGACACAAGATTTCAAATGGAGCAATGAAGGGAAGAAATCTTTTGAGAAGATTAAGGAGGCTTTGTCAAAAGCCCCAGTCTTGGTTTCACCTGACTTGTAAAGAATTTATTCTGTACTATTATTCCTCCGAACACACCATGCCAGAATATTGATGTAGAAGAATCAAGAGGACGCAGAAGCTCTAATTGCTTTCATGAGCACGCACCTTAAAGCTTATGAGTTGAAATATACTCCCATGGAAAAGCACACATATGAAATGGTAAAGGCGTGTAAAGCATTCAGGTACTATAGTCTTTCCTCACACATTGTGGTCTTGGTTCCAGATACTGCAGTGAAATCTATCCTCACTCAACAAGAGTTAGGGTTGTTGAGAGGCACATGGGTGACAAAGGTTCAAGAATATGACTTGGATATTAAACCTAAAAAGCTGGTTCGAGGAAGAGGTTTGTGTGAACTAATGACAGAGATGAAAGTAGCAAGCTGGGAAGATCAAGAAGAGATAGATGAAGATTTACTTACGGTACTTTTTATAGATCTGGTGGAGGAGTGGTACAGTAACATTGCCTACTTTCTGACATATGGAGAATGTCCGAGATCAACTTTCTCGAAAGAGAAGTGAACAATTAAACTAAAGTCCAAAGACTTCGTTCTATGGGATAATGGTTTATACAAAAGAGGAATTGATGGCGTATTTCTCAGATGCGTGGATAAAGCTCAACAGGATCAACTATTACAACAATTTCATGACATGGCTTGCGGTGGTCATTTCTCAGCCCGAGTCACTACACACAAGATCCTCAGAGCAAGGTATTACTAGCCCACACTTTTTCAAGATACTGCAGAGTGGGTAGCTAAGTGCCAAGCATGCCAACATTTTGTTGGGCGTGTGAAATTGCCTGCATTACCTTTAAAACCCATTGTAATTGAAGAACCTTTCCAATAGTGGGGAATGGATTTTATTGGTATGCTTAACCCGACTTCCAGTGCCGGCCATCACTACATTCTAACAACTACTAATTATTTCAGTAAGTGGGTAGAAGCCATTCTGTGAAGAACGCCACTTCCGCCGAGGTGTGCAGTTTTATAAAAGAAAATATTATTGTCAGGTTTGGCGTGCCCAATAAAATAGTAGCAGACAACGCTTCGAATCTTCTTTTGAGGAGCTGGTTGATTTCTGCTACACTCATGGAATCTAGTTGGTTCATTCCTCAAACAACTATCCACAAGGGAATGGCCAAGCTAAATCAAGTAACAAAAACTTGATAACTATTGTGTGAAAGCTAGTAATGGAAAATCAAAGGACTTGGCATAAAAAGTTGTTTGATGCATTATGGGCTGATAGAATTACATTGAAGAGGGTGATAGGCATATTCCCATTTCAGCTATTATATGGTAGAGATATAGAGCTGCCTCTTACCTTGGTAATTCCTACCCTACAACTTTCTAGAGCCCTATAGGATTCTACATTCACGGATGCTATTGATAAATAATTATGTACCTGACTGAATTGCGGGAGGTACAAATACAAGTTGAGATAGACCGACAGAGCATCAAGAGGAAGGTGAAAGTCATCTTTGACAAAAAGCTAGGAAAGAAAGTTTGAAGTCAATGACTGGGTCCTTTTATGGGACAAAAGAAGAGAAGCAAAAGGCATGCATGGAAAATTTGATTCACTATGGAAAGGGCCTTTTGTGATCAAGAAGATCGCCGGAACAGATAGCTTCATTCTTTCTCATCAAGATGGAGTTGAATTGCCATTGCCTTTGCATGGATAAAGCTTGGGCAACACTTGAAGTTGTTCCGGACATGAGAAGCAGGGTAAAACCTATATGTACATAAATAAAACTTTGTTTTTTTTTTTGTTTTTGTTTTTGTTTTTGTTTTTGTGTTGTGTTTGTTTTCTTGACCCCGTGCCCAAAAGATAAGATACGAAACTAGAGATCTTTGGGATTGTCGACACTAAAATTTTCCTCCATAATTTCTATTTCATTAATGTATGTATTAGGAATAGGATGTTGTTAAGTATAATTAGTAGTAGCGTCTGATAGAAGATAACGGCGCCGTCAGTATGGTGCCGCCAATAATGTGGAGTACGGTAACAGTCAAAGTACAATAGGAATGTTGTAAAAAGTAAATATTTGTCGTAAGTGGTCCGATAATGTTAAAATGTCAAAGTTTGGGTAATTAGAGAAGTAGGGTCTACATGATTAGGAATTAGAAATATTATATTGGTAATAAGGACAAGGAGTGAGGTCATAAATATTTTGTGTATTTTATTTGTAAAAAGTCTAAAAATGTGGAACCCATGTAAAATGATAAGGTTTATCTTATCTTAAAAGATAAGCTTACATGTACAGATAAGAGTTAAGGTATGGAATATGATTCGTCAGAGTGGATTTCTTATCCTATCTTAGAGATAAGATGGATAAGCCTGGAAGTTCTATAAATAGAGAGGCCACCCCCCTCATTTAGCATAGAAGGAAGTAGTGAGAAATATTGTAGGAAGTGTGCGAAGGAAGCCATCAGTTTAAAGGTGTGTTGAAGAAGCCATTAAGAGGTGTAATTGTAAAGTTTCTCCCATAGTCTTGGTGAAAGGCAAGTGAAGTCAATAACACTTGAAGTACCTCATGGGTGAGATTGTAACAGTTTCATGTTAATATTATAATTTACTTTGATATTTTAGATTTGTCATCATTCCGTCTTATCATAGTCGATGGTATTCTTGTGTTATGTTGTTGTTTTGTTTCAGTTTACATCCACCAAATTAAAGGTGTGCATTAGTAAATAATCATAACACGAGGAGTTCCCGGTGAAGAATTATCATAGTGCCAGTTGGTGATGACAGGATCTCATCTTTTCCCTTTTCATTCTCGGCTGCAGACACAAAAGTACACCACAGACGGAGCAGACTGGTGTCCCCAGATTTCATCCTGAAATCTGAGACTACCCTATCCGAAAAAATTTCATACTTTTAAAATAATGGGTCGTTTTGTGTTTTTATTGCCAGAAAGTTCTTGTATTGTGTCAAGATATTCCCAAAGAGCCATATTAGCCATTTTCGCCAAATACCCAAATGCCCAAAATTGTTATATTTTGTCGTCAGGATTTGTCTCATGGGAAATTTGTATTTAATTATTTTGAGCCCCATTTGAGGCAATTTGTGCTCCGGTTTAACTCTGTTGTGATTGTACATATCGTTATTCCTATATACTAGTAGGGTTTTAACCAGGAATGAGTTCTGGACTTTATTTGTGACTTCTGGCAACGTTTTGTGTTTTCCGTTTCATTTTCTGTGAAATTTCTCTGGATCAATTCCTTTGCCGGTTTGGCCTGATTCTTGGGCTAGAGTAGTTGAGGATCATGGATGCACGTTATGTCAGAAGGAAGTCGCCATCGGAGGTCAAATTCACTGGGAAAAGGTGACGTCGTGTACCAAAAAGCCTCTTTTAGGCTGGCCACATTTTTGGAAAAAGAAGAATTGAAGTGGATCATGGAAAAATTAAAAGTAGCAGGTAGGTGGGAATTTTGTACCTACCTAGCAGGGTACTTTTTCCCATGGAAGCAACGCCACTTAAGTGACAATGGGAAAATTAGAGGTAGCAGGCAGAATTTCTTACCTGCCTTATAGGGTAAAAATTTCCATTGTGGAATAAAAGAAATATCACTTAAGTGAATCATGAGATTTTATTACCTGCCTTGTAGGGTAAACAATCCCATTATGAAAGTCAAATGACTTAAGTGAATCATGGGATTTTCAGGGCTGCCTTGCAGGGTAAATAATCCCATTGTCATGTGATTCTTAAAAATAGAATTCTTTATGTCAAAAAGTGTGCCCCCTTTGGAGAAGTAAAGGCAGCCTTTAAATTAATTAATTTAATTAATTATTCACCCAAAATAGGTGCCCAGGCTTGTGGAAAAGTCAACAGAGGTTAAAAGACAAAAGGTGGTTGAAAATAGATTGTACTAAAATTAAATAAATAAATTTATTTAATGGCAGCCCCTTTATGTCAAAAAGTGCGCCCCTTTTGGGAAAGAAATAATACTTTTAAAGTATTAAATGATTACATTAATAACTATTTTCGGTGGCTAATGTCAAAGCATACTTGTGACGCTTGAGTTAACTAGAAGCAGAAGTCTAAAATTAAATAAATTTAATTTATTTAATGACAACCATAAGCATGCACAAAATAGGCGCCCCATTTGAAGAGTGAAGCTTATTAATTAATTAATTAATTGCCAGTAATAGCAAATGCATTAATTAATTATAGAATCACAAGGGTTATATAAGTAGGGGCTGCCATAAGGATGAATTAATTAATTCACAGGTAAAGAAGTGCAGCCTAGAGGAAAAGTGCGCCCCATTTGAAGAGGATTTTTGCTCAAAAGAAGGTGAAATCAATGCTAAAAGCTTCCAATTTTGGCGCACAGGTTGAAGGGAGTTGATTTGTGTCTGGATAATTGTTTGTATAAGTGTTACAGGTGCTCAGGTGATGTTGGAAAAATTCATGCTAACTTTGCATGCAAACAAACCATCAATTTTTGGGGTAGCAAACTTGAATTATGTAGATTTTTATGATTAAAAATCACTGTTCATGTTTTGGTTGCCATATTTGTCTGAATTAATTACAGGAATTCGTTACAGGTGCTTTACAAAAGAAAAGGAGCTTTAATCAATGTCCAATACATTGAATATATCCTCCGAATATGAAGAATTATCCAGATCTGCACCAGTTTTGAAGAATTCTGGCCGAATAAGAAGAAAAAGAATTGTTCAGACAAAAATAGACATAGCCATGGCAAACAGGGATGAAAAAAATCACAACGAAGTCATGCATCACTTCAAAATTTGTAGACATAGGAGACACAGATCTAGGTCCGGAACCTCTTTCCGAATTGATTGATAGATCTACAAAGGAAAGACTTCACTCATGTGTGTAGTTAAAAGCAGTGGAATTATTCGAGCTGCAACCTTTCCATACACAGCCCAGTTGCCAGAGTTCGTTATGGAGTGTGCTAGGTCTTACCATCCTTCATCTAGATTAGTGTGAGATGCTACGGGGAAAACAATAATTTGGTTGGATGCAGAGTTCATCAATTATTGTTTGAAGATTCCGGCGTGAAAGGTGGTGACTTCTATTAGCATTTAGGATGTCGACAGTAGGTGGGAGAAACATAGAGTTGATTGCATGAACATAATGAACAACAGATACATGAAGAAGCCCAGATCTCCTTCCAAGTTCCCAAGAACTCTTTCGTGGTCCAATCTGGTACAGGAGGTAGATGATATTGCCAAATTGTTATGCAGGATAAATGGCGAGGTGAACGCTCACACTTTCCGTACATGGATGTATGCTTTCATCAAGACCATTGAAGTCAACAAGGTTGATTCCATAATCAATTGGTCGGAAATCATTAGTGACAACATTGGTGAGCAACTCCGGAACGTGAAGCATACTTTCAGCTTCAAAATGACTTCCTACTTGGTGTACGCTGCAGCTTCACAAGGCATCTTCTCCAAGCTGGATAGATGTGGCGTTCTTTCTAAGGACCCCATTTTCGAGTGCTACCCACAACTTACTGTACCTGCGTGCGAGAAAGATTTCAAAGTGGTCAATGATGGATTCTTCTACGAATTCATTTGCAGGCTAGACAGGGACCTAAAGGCCAACAGGGTGAGCAAGGAAGCGTGGGAAGCTGTATCCAAAATTGGCAATCTATTCATTCAGTTTGCAGATTTCACATACCTCAGGGTTACCGGCTTTTCTGGAGAACCGGTTAAGCTGCCTAGATATCCAAATGATAGATTGATCACCATGGAGCTGAGCAGACAACTTGTGGAGATACACGACCTTCAGTCGAAATGGCACAAGTCTACGGGCTTCTTCCCGATCACTGTGGGACATTATAGCTGCCAGAGCATTCATAGAGCTCGAGGGATGGAGGTGGAGATGTTATCCGAGTATGAGCAAGAGTTCTTCCCGGCACGACTAAACTTCGATCCATTTGGAGTAGCTAGGAAGATGATCTCCTAGGAGTACGCACATGTTCTTTCATTACTGAATTTTACGGATGAAGTGCAAAAGTGAGTACAAGGTTAGAAGAAGGATTTCAACAGATCAACACGGCAAGTGTTCGAATTTGGACTAGCGTGGATACCTGCGAATCTTAAAGATGATGGGAATGTGTTACTTAACACTTACCATCAAATGGGAGGAGATAGAGTCATACTTCAGGATAACGTAGGGGGCTGCCATACGATTGAGGAAAGGTCTAGTGCTTTTTGGTGAATACTTCAAACAGGTTGTTGACAAAGGGATATTGCCTTGATGAAGCATTGATGAATAAAGTCAAGGGCAATTTTGGCGCGAGGATATTCCCTTAAGAGGAAACACAGATGAGAAAGCAACAAAAGGTCCGAGAAGATGAAGGTACACAGAAGATCTCAATCAAAGGAAAAGATCACTTCCACGGCTATGAATTTAGTTCCGGCTTCTCTAGCATCCAGTACTTCACCGACTGTTGCACCTCAGCAGGACACTTCCATGCATCCACTGAATCTGGCAACATTCATCTTCTCTCCTTAGCCACTATGTTTAGCACCTATTCCAGAAGAGACATTGAAGTTGCAGATGATAGAGTTCGAAAGAGCTTTGTCCTTGGATGATTCAGAAGATGGCAGCCATAACATTGTAGCAAGTTTCTAATGGAGAGGAAACAGAGCGGGAGATAGTAGTGCACTCAACAACTTCTCATTCTCTCGAGAAGTAACTTCTCAAAATGGTTGGCTTCGTAGTTGGTTCCAGAAGCTAGAGTGGAAATGAACTTGGAGGAACACGACTTGCAGCTACTCCAGAGTCTAGGTGGAAAAGACAGAAGACCTAAAGTTGCTAAGGTAACTTCAAGGTTGATCATCGAGGAGTTGGGGTAGAAGTTTGCTTGAGATGTCAGTTCTGGCGGAAGGAAAGAAGGAGGATGAGCTCACGGTAGAAGATGTAATAGTAACCAGAGTACCCATCGGTCAAGCCACCACAGAAGGATTGAAGCAGGACACACAGACATTGATAGATGCTCTATTCCTTAGGCTTGACAGAGAAAAGGTAGAGAAAGACGAACTTCAGAAGTAGGTATCTCAGTTGTGCAAGATCATAGCCAAGGTTGCTAAATCTTCCACTCAGCCCATTTCAGAGCAGGTGAGTGATCATCTTATGCAGGAGATGGAGGATGTAAGCAATCAGGTGAAAGCTATTGATGAATGGAAGAATCTGATTATTCGTCAAGCTTCTGTACAACTTGGAGAGGTGCCAGCCCGCCTAAAGGTTATGAATGATGCAACAAATCAGCTGAAGCAACTAGTGACGAGCATAGTAGATATGAACACAGTTGCTGAGAGTAACCTGAGTACTTTGGCCGAAATCAACAAGCTACCGGGAGAAGTATTGGTTATAGAGAAAATTGTACTAGACGGATCAGTTGAGAAGGGGAAACAACTAGAGTTTGCAGTATCTTTCCATTTGGAGATCTGTAGAGTTTTGCTAAAGAGGATGTAGGCACTTGAGAGTAAGACATCGTCCTTACCAGACAATATTATTTCTTTCACTGAGGAGGAAGTGGTCGGAAATGTTACTTCATATGTACGGATCATTCCTAGTAGAGTGCCTAATTCCCTGGAAGGGTCTCTTCTGATGGTACAAGGGAGAATTGATGGAGCTACTAAGCCTTTCACGATGAATTCCATTAGTAGACTGGTGGCACTGCAGGTAGATATTGCGAGGTTTGGGCCGAGCTTGGAAGATGTGGAAGCATGTATCAAGGTGTTGAACGAAGGATTGCTGTAGTTCAGGACAGAAAAGGAAGCGGTGGCTAAAACAGATGGGAAGATGTTGAATCACATGTTCGACAAGTATATCCAATATCAGAACAAAAAGAAGACATAAATGTTACAGCTTGCTTGACTTCTTCTTCTATTTTCCACGTTCCCGGATGAAATTGTAAAACTTTAAAGTTATTGGTTTTGAAACCATTACTTAAAGTTATGTGGAACAATTCTATTAGTTAAGTGATACATGTGTCACTTAAGGAGAAGTTAGTGGAGGATGATTGCCAAATGTCATCTTTACTTGTTGTTTATGTTTCAGTTCAGTTGAGTTTCCCATTTGTACTTTCCCTTCTACATTCTATAAGTAGAAGAAGAACCTCGGGTTAATGAGGAGAATTGGTAAGCAGAAACCTTATGTTCCAGACTTTGTGTTGAAACCCTTGAGAGCCACTTGAAGCAAAGGAATATACAGGAGCAGATTTCCGGAGAACTTTGTGTCACGGTGTATTGTGTTTCTAGCTTTTATATCTTAGATCTTTTAGTAAACTTTGTGTTATTTCAGATCTAGATCTAGAGCTACCTTTGCTTATAATTCTATGTTTATATCTATTGGTTTCTTCTATGTGCATGCAATCAACTCTGTTATCTATTGATTGGGATGCACATCTTCCCCATTTCTTCTCTATGTTTATATAATTCCCTTCTTCTATAAATATTTCCTTTCTTAAACAACTGCTTACTTGCTGCAGAACTGTACAGCTATGGTTCATGAGCTGAATAGTTAAAGTAAAACCCCATATAGATACTAGCATACTTTAATTGACAAATCTGACATGGGAGCCTCATCGGTAAATGAGGGAGATTTATCCCATGACTACCTAGGTTTTGTGCTATGCAGAAAATCTAGCCAACAATACCAATGTTAACCTTATTTGTCTTCAATGGCTTGTGGTAAGCGCGTGCTTGTTCATCAGCGCTATTTAACACTTCGCTCGTACCTTCTATATGGCTAACATTCAAGTTCTCCACCTCTTCATCGTCTATCAAGTAGAAAAAATTTCATTTCTCTTTCTCCAGGAAGGCACGCTCAAGCTATATTTCCTCTGATTCTTCCTCCACGAAGTGTGCTCCTAACTCTGGTTCACCTAAAAACTCTAGAATCCTGTCCTCCGCCATGACACTTCCTCCCAAGGTAAGGCACTTGACTACCTATAATGCCTCATTCACCGATGGCTTAGTACTTTGATATTTCAAATTTTTGAATATGATCCACCATCAATTCTTGCCAATTCCCTGTTTGACGCTGTAACTTTGAAGAAATATACCATGCATGCGCGTAACCCTATAAGGTGGAATAGAACTTATGCACCCATAGGGAAGGAGGTAAAGCTTCCACACCTCCCATCCAAGTCTTCTCACACTCTTGAACATGGCATGAGGTGGATCCCTTCCCATCATAGTCACAAATTTGAGATGGTGCATTGCTTCGAAGAAACCTAACAGAGAGTGCGATTCTCACTTCGTGCCGGTCCTAGAAGATTATCTCGATATGTCACCCAAAGAACATGCTACTATCCCATGTAAAGTATAGGTAAGCATATTCCTTCTCTCCACTTGAAACCTCCACTGGGTCTCCATTTCACGTGGAAAGACATCAGGGTTGGCTTCCCAAGTGTACCATGGTAACTTCCTTCCTCCTAAGCCTCTAACCGAGTGCACTCGACGAATCAAGTCTCAGTATCCTTTAGATGCCTTCTAACCAACTCATATGTTCCATATACCCAGTTGTCACAAGCAACACAATTGCTATCAATTATGATCAGGCATCATCCCATTGGATGACCCCTTCCTTCAATGGTCGAATGAAATCGGGTCCCGAGGGTGTACACATATATCTTGTTTAAGTATTCTTCACCCAATGGCTCCACATACGATGCATACCATCCATCAGTTAGTGGAATGATCACGTGCTCTTCCTTGTTCTCAAAATTGATGTATCCCTTATTGAAATGCAAATCAACATTGTTTTCATAACACCAAGGGTGCCCAAGTAATGATGGGAAACTATTAGTCTCAGCAAGCCCTAGGACCTCAAAGCATCTAGTAAAATTTTCCCCTTGAATGGTAACGGATCCACCTTTCAACACCTGTAGAGGCATGGCCTCCAACCTCATTAGCCATGTACATCACATTTGAAGATGACTGTAAAGTGGGCCTCCCCATTTGGTTCCATGCATCTAGAGTAATGACATTAACCTCTGAGGTTGTGTCAATCAATATATTACTCAAGAGTCACCCATCAATAACTGCATTCAGTGTGATCTCCTTGTCATAATCAAAGCTATGAGGGGGTAGGTTAGCGTGTAAGACCTGTCTCTCGCACCCTCATCCAAAGGCGCTGTACCTTCTCCCTTATCCATTCTCATAACATGTGAATGATGTTCTCCCTCTCGCCGTAACATTTGACACACTTTGCTAACATCATCCATATCATGCCGAGGAACCTCGCCTCTTCTTCTGCTCTAATTGGTGCGATTGCTCCTTCGCACATTGGATTTATCCTTGGAAACTCCTAATCACCTCCATGGTTTCTTGGTACACTTCCTTCTGGGGGGTAGGATCAGGATATTTCCCATGTAAAACTTCTTCTCTTGTGATAAGGAGCCTCTATTTTGGTTCCTCTCGGGTTCATGCAACCTCAGCGCGTGTAGTGACCAAAACAGGCTCTAGCTCGAGTTAAGCACTACCCTCTGCGTCCTACTATTGTGGGTCGGTCCTATTTACCGATCGATCAGGATCATTTTTGAAAGTTCCATAAACATCCCTAAATGGTGTCAGTGCAGAAGATCATCTCGAGAGCTTTCCAACAACTGTGAGAACGTGGCAAACGAACATCGGGAGCTCTAGATATGTTTGGTCAAAGTTCAGATAGCGAGAAAGTCAACTCTGGTCAACTGGTCAATATTGGACCAATGACACTGCGACACGTGGTGAAAAGGCAAAAGGGAGTTGTTTGTTGGTTTTCGATTACCGTCTTCGACGAGCGTAAAAATGATGCACGGAACAAGAAACTCAAATTTGATTATGGAGGGGAGCCCGGCCATTTGGTGGACTATGGTATTATCGCCAACGTGGTGGGTCCACAAGCCACCACGTGGCTTACCACCACTCGTCGAATTTGCTCGATTTGCCTATCGGGAGACGACAAGTGGACTACATGATGACCGAGCTAATTAATTTTGATACCCCATGGTATGGGTCGAGTTTTTATTTATTTGGTAAGTCCAAACTATACATATTAATGTTTATACATTAGTATAAACTACCAACATGCCAAGGATCCACGTAGTGGATAAGCGCTGGAAGCTTCCATGTGGAAGGGTGAAGTTAAGTGGTTGCATGGGGAAAAGGCTTATTAAAGCCTTAAACAAATATCAACCCACAAAATGTGGGATTCACCCACTTACCTAATCCGCCACTTTGGGATATAATCCTATTAAAAATGCAAAATGGCTCAAAAAACAATACAACTCCAACCACCTCCACCGCTTTAGCATTAGAATATGGAATTAAAGCAAAATCCACGGAAAAATGATAGGAGGCGGATTTGATCCTCGACCTCATAGGTCTAAAGCCAATCCGCTAACCAACTTGCCAAAGAAGCTCGCTTGGTTATAAAATGGGTCGCTTCAACTTATACAAGAGGTGGCAGGTCTGTGCAAAGCAGCATAAGGAGGCGTTTTTAGAAAACACCATTTTTGAAGGCCCTACACTCAGAATGAGAACTTGGAGTAAAAAGATGAAATGAAGGAAATTCTAAGAAGATTCCAACGATGTAAGATTTGATATTTTTGTTGAGTTTTAACCTATTTTTGGAAGCTTTGAATGCAGTTTTTAACAGGGATCTACAAGACAGCTAGTTGGAAAACACGAATTTCAATGCACTTCTGGTCTGAAATGTGACTTGGTGTAAACATGAAAAGTGTTTAGAATTCAGATATGATCTCAGATATATGATTTTTTTTCATAGAATGTTTTTAAATCTCCATTTGTAGGTGTTTTTCTAACATAGTTGCAGGGAGATCACATTGTGAAAACACTGTAGGAGCCACAAATCATTCTTGGGACAGTTTCTGCTATTTTTCAGAGTTCTTGGGACATTGATCAGCTCATTTGTAGGTTTTGATTCATTATTGGTTGTTTGTAAGAGTTATTGTACTTACATTTCAATATTATTAATGGATCGGTTCAATCCGAACCCGGGACGTAGGAATTTCTGAACCCCATAAACAATCTTGCTTGTTATCTGAGTGTTTTCGTTTTTCTGATTATTTATTTGTTACCCAAGTTTTCCAAACTTCTATGGATGCATAATAATCATAATTTAATCAATTTTTGGAGTTTAGAATACTTAAAATTGGTTAAGAAAATCACGATCTTTGGAAACTTTTAAAAGTGAAAAAATACAATACACGTTTTCGCATCATTTACACTCACCATCCCCATGACTTTTTCCTTATTTTAATTCTTGCTCATGTGGTCATAAAACTCTAGAAACTATTAATAATTTTTCTTCTTCCTACACCATGAGCATTGCAACAAATCAGAGCACTCACGCTTGTAGTGTTAAGTCGATCCACAATTGTAAGAGGTCCCACAGGGAAATTCACTTCTTCCTCATCCGCGATTTCCATGGCCTCTGAATCCTCCATGAAAACCTCTTCCTCAACCTCCTCCATTAGTGCACCATTCATAATGACAATCCTTGGCCTTAGAAATTCTCCTAATGCTAGTTTGGCACACACCAAGATCAATGACATCATGGATTTGGTCTATCAATCTGCAATCCTTGGTGTCATGAGTAGTAGAGGTACAAATCTTGCAATAACAAGACACATTCTTATGGATTGTGTGTTGAAACAATGGGAATATACTTGCATCATGATCTCTGTGGAAAATATCATTTTCTACTGACATAAAGCACGCACCGACTTTCGAGGGAAACTATCCTTTGTGTGTCCCTCTACTTTACAATCCATGCACCATAAACCACTGCGAGTCTCATGAGCTAAGTTTGCAGATAATGTTTCTAGATGCTTTGCCATTGAAAACATCTAGGCTTCAAGAAATGGGCTAGCTCTGGTATCAATGTTTCCCATTGCCTCAACATGCAAGGAAACCTCTAAGGCCTCCCGCAGATCTGTGAAGGTCTTATGTGAAAGTGCCCTCCTGAACAGGTGATTAGTCCTCCGATAAACCACTGTGCATGCTGTGATATATGGATATCATATGATAAATTTGATAAGATAGTCTTAAAACGTGCATCATACTCTTGCACGCTCTCCACCATACCTTGCTGGATCTCCTTCAATGCGTTGATGCTCTTTTATTCAAAATTAGGAATGTGAAACTCTGCAAAGAATTCATCGTGCAACATGGTATAATCCACCACCGTCTGATGGGGGTCATAATTCCAAGATAAAATATACGTGTGCACTTGTAACATAGTTGCAAACTGACTTTCCTTCCTATCTGGGGTAGTGATACCCTTTGCATGCCATAGCAACTCACATTTGTGCACATTCTCTCAGCGTATTCCACACCCTTGTAATTGGGTAAGTGCAGCGATGTCTCATCAAACACTGGCGATGGTATTGTGGACCTTGCCCACTAGATCCAGAAGCTTGGACTCCTAAATTTCCTCCACCACCAACACCACTAGATCCACCAGCTCCTATCCATCTAGATCATCTAGATCCTCCTCCTGTCACAAGTAAGGGGCCTGATGTAGTTGTGCTTTACATTTTGATTGACACGCTAAACTACACGTTGACGGTTTACGATATTGAACCACTCCTAGATGTGTTTCCCGCGCCACTCCCAGACACGATACCTAAATTTTTTAAACTCACACCTTTTCCAAATGATGTGCCAGACAAAATACCTCTAAACACTAGAAATGTTTGTGTGGCTATTGATGGGTGTAATGTAAAACAATATCTACCTGAAGCTATCTTCTCACCAACACCAATTGAACTATAAGTATTTGTTTCAAATACTGGAAAACTAAGTTTCAGGGTTTGGTTGTCAGGTGGGATAAGATGTGCACCTACGAATATCCTTTCTCCATATGATGAGCTCTCACCAGAAGCCAAGGGGGTTTATCTCCCATGCTTGCCAAGATGGGGTAGCACAAACTACTTAGGTCCCGCACCCTCCACCCTAACCTCAATTCCTTCTCACAACGTCTGTCTCCATAAGTCAATCACACCGATATTTTCACACTATCTCACCAACTTCCTTTCTCGAGATTCATTATACTTGAGCCACCTCTCTTCTCTACCTCCACCGTAAGGTCCGTCATCTCCACCACACCAGCTTCTGTGCCCCGTGCCTAGCGAGAGTTTAGCTAGCCATAGGAAATGCTTCCAAAATCAAAGTAATAATCAAGATCTTGATGGCTAACAAAAAAACACGCAAGAAAGATCCTCTAGGTTCTCGCAAGAACTCGAACTCAACAAACTCCAAACAAGAATAAGTTGAGATTGCATACTCCAACGTGTAACTAGTCAACACACCTTTCCACCAGTGATCAATAACATGATTCCAAGTCAGATCAACATCCTACAACCACTAATATTCCTCCTAGGTCCAAACACGAGGTCTATAGTACCAAATTGTCCTTGATGCATATGCTGAGAGCCATTCATATAAATCTATTAGGAAACAATAGAAGAATGTCTCACGAGCTCTCGTGATACAGTTCTCCTATACCCATTTTCATGCATCAAAATTAGATCCAGTACTAAACCTCTGAGTAAACTCATCCTCCATGCTTTTAAGCCAAGTCTCGACGATGTCTAAGGTTAGACGCTCTGTCATCACACATCATTCTCACATCAACTTCAAAAGAGGTCCCGACAATGGAACAAAAATTTATTCTTGTTTACCTTTATCCTCTAATCTTTCTTTAAACCCCAAGTGCGCCCTATCACCCAGTGCTAGGTTCTCACCCGTGGCACATGCAGGTGCCGAGCTCCTCCTTTGTGTGAGCTTTATGAGAATGTCCCACCATTAATGGAGGAAAGGTTTGTAGAAAAAGAACACATGAATTTAATCTAATACAAATGTAGAGAATGTAGTTCTAAGCATAATTTCTCCATGAGATAAACATAAAAATCACAACAACATAATGGAAACAACTTTGAGCAATGAATAACATGAAAGCACACTAGGGTTTTGTCCATAGACACAAATACATAAAAAAATCTTTATATATTGAATAAATCCATTTACAGTAGCCATATTACATCAAAAATGGTCATCTTAGACCATATACATCATGAAATAACATTCCAACCCTACAAAACTACTCTAAACAAAGATCCTAGCTACAATTTCCCATTACAACCCTTGTTCAGACCCGAGTGCATACATATATGCCTAGTAACAAAATTCTCGCAGAATTTTGTTGCCTCTTCAACTATAACTCTCACCCCCTCTCTCTCTCTCCTTCTCACTCTCCTCTCCATTTGTTTCAGACCCAAGAATTCCTTTGAATAGAATCTAGATTCACCGCCATAGTTTCACCTATGAGAAGATCACATGCCAAGTGGAAGTGTGGTCCTCCATGATCGATCGAGTGCTTATGCCAGTTTGCAAAGGCTTCCACTAATTGTAATGATCCTCTTGGGAATATTCCCTATATGGAATATTCTTTTCTTGACCTCCAAGGCTCCAGGTTGGCACCTTATCCATTCATCATGCCTACTCGGGCCCTCACGTGTTTCTCCTACGACACCTCTTCGAAATGCGGCTAAGTCCCCAAACCCTCTTCTACTTTTCACATGCCAACCTCTTCTCCCACATGCCTTTCCTTGAGTTCCGTATTACTTGCTTTCCTTACATGTGTGTGCTCCTTCTGCCTTGGGACTTAGTCAATTCAAGGCCCAATACCTCTTGCATAAGCACTTCACCTATGGTACACCCTAAAGCATCACATTAAAAATGAAGGTTTTGGAGAAATTTGGGGTAGCCAGAACTGGAGTGGTACACATGGCCTTATTTAGTGATTCAAATGCTTGAGTGGATTCCTCATTCCATTAAAAAGAGTATTTTTTAATAATGTTGTGAGTGGTGCTGCAATTCTACCATAATTCTTCACAAATTTGCAATAATAACTTGTAAGCCCTAAAAATCCCCTAAGGTTTTTAAGGGTTTTAGGAATATGCCAATCCACCATGGTTTAGATCTTATGGGGATCAAATTTAATACATGGATGGGACATGATATGACCCAAGTATTCTACCTCTCTTACCCCAAAATAAAACTTGGACGGCTTGATGAGAAAAGTGTTGTTTTCAAGAGTGTCCAATACCTTATTGACATGATGTAAATGTTCCTCCTAAGTCTTGTTATAGATTAATATATCATCAAAGAACACCAGGAAAAACTTTATGTAAAATGGCTGAAATATTGAATTCATCAAACTTTGGAAAGTAGATGGTACATTTTTAAGGACAAAAGGAATTATTTTATTCATTAAAATATGCACTTATTACTATTACATTACACCTCTAGTATGTTGTTATTTACATGATTTGTAAGTATGGAAACTAGGAGCCAATGACACATCTTTGGTCCTTTTCTTGCTTTGAATTGTTCTACTCACATCATTTATATGGAATTTTCATATTTTTGGTCGAGTCACATGGATCCGTATTCCCGTATTTCATTACATTTCTATTTTTCTTGTTGCGATCAGCATCACTGCCTGACAGACAATAATGCTCAGTCTTAATGTCATTTTGGGCACTACTGTCCTCTTTGCTTTATTTTTTGATTTAGAGGTTTTCTTTGGCTTTGGGTTTTTCTTGGTCCTTTTACATGGCCTGGTTAGCTTTTGGTGTCACTATATGCCAAAATTAAAACTAAGAACTCATATATATACACAATCTACTAACTATTCTAAGGGGAAATTGGGATATCATTTCTATATCTACCACATACCAAAGAACAACACAAGGGACTACATTTTGGGCTGCATTATTCACTACATAGGGGAGGATATTTTGAATTCCATACCACACATTTTTACATTGGGAAAAATAGTTGTAGCCCACTATTCTTTGTGCGAATAGCACTAGGGCATCCTAACTCAAGGGACACAATTTAAATCACACATCACAAAAACTACATAGAGTTTGAAATGCAAAGTGTACTATTTGGAAAAAAGATCACATTGGGGTGACAAATTGGGGTCGATCTGATTCTATCATATGCATTTTTATATAGTCTAATGTGCTCTTAAGACTTGTGCAGTAGGTTTTTTTTTGTAGGTAAAGGCATGATAAAGAAAAAGTGCAACAAACTTGATGCAACCAAAATGAAATAAAAGTGACCTATAAATAATTAGGACCGAAACTATTCCTCAGAAACCAGTGCCTAGAACAAACGCTAGTGGCTAGGTGACCGTGTCCTCTTCTAAGTGCTTTTGTCCCTAAAATCATCAACTACCAATTTTAGAAACAAAGCTTACACAAGATAGGATTTTCCTTTCCACCTATTTGTCCATCTAGACCTACGATTCAAGCCAAGTCCTTCTACAAACCCTATATATCACTCTTTCTTGTACTTTTAAACTAGATTTTGTATGCTACTATTATATTCATATGATCGAGACTTGTATTTTTTTAGCTAGATTTTGTATGCTACTTTTATATTCATATGATTAGCAGTGTACTTACTTAGATTTAGATTTTTATTAAATAAATTATTATAAATTCATAGTGGCCCTCATGTGTCCTAAATGTTGTTTTATGAATATCTTCATCATGAATTTTGATTTTATGGTATCCTGATTAAAGATCTAATTTTGTAAAATAAACAACACCATGTAATTCATCTAACAAATATTCAATGACAAGAATAGGATACTTATCTTTCATTGTGTATTTGTTGAGCTCCCCGTGTACTAACCTTCATCCTTCTTTCATACCATCACTATTGGAGAAGAATAAGCACTCTAACTATGGAAAATAATATCTACTTCCAACATCTCTTGTACCATATTTTCAATCTCAATCTTCTGTAGATAAGGGTACCTATAAGGTCAAATTTTGGGTGGTTAGCTTCTTGGTACTAGATGAATAACATGATCATGATATATTTTGGGAGGTAACCCTTTCAACATATCCCCAAAAACAAATGAGTTCTTATAAATAATTTATTATAAATCTTACGATATAGTTCCTTTTGATGGCTAAGCTTTTAGTGAAAATAGTTGTGCCACAAACCCATCAACACCCTTCTTAAGAAGCTTCATATTTTGATGAGAAATTACCAACTCAAAGATTTTTTCTGCATTCCGCAAAACTCAAAAGTCCTCCCTTTAGAATGGAACCACAAGAACATTTTTGGAAATTGATCTCAATAGTTCATAATATAGTAAGCCATTGGACCCCTAACACAATGTCTCCCCCATTAAAATGAAATACATGGGACCTTATAAGAGGTAATATTCCATGGATAGCTTAATATTATGGAATTTCCTAAACAATTAACTTTACCCCCATCTACCACCATCACTTGAAACAAATTAATTTAAACGCAAAGACAATTTATGATTGATGAAGTTGTGAGTATTTCTAGAGTCAATCCTTACTCACCGTGAAGTTCTTGAAGGTTATTTTCCATTTTATCTTCTAATGTGTGAATATTGTTGCGAAGTAATCCTTACTCACCATATTATTAACCCTTTCCTAAAGTTTAGTAAATTTACCTCTGCTACTCCATAAGATGAATATTACATTTCCATATTTTCCTTATTTAGAGTCATTCTGGGATGGACTGACCCTTCTCTTGGCCTCTAGTTGATTTTCCAGTCATCATGCGGGGTTTGGGTCTTGCGATATAATTATTAGGGTACAATTTTAGGTTTAGGGTTTTGTAAATTTATTGGATGAATAAAAATAAACACAAAGAAAAAAACTAGCTTATTTGTGACAAGCATTCTCAAAATATAAGAAACTCGAAAATTTCCCAAAATAGAAGCATATGTAGCTAATTTATTAAAAACCTAAATATGATATAACTTGTGAAAAACACGTCAAAAATATTGAAATTTGGAGAGGATATTACTTTACTAATTTTTCAATATGAGGTACAAAATTACATAAAAATTCACTACCATTTTGGAGATATAGAAAAATATTCCCAATTAGGGTTTTGACCTATTTTTAGATGAGATCAAGTTCGATACCACTTATAATGAAACTAATTAGAAATATTTGATTATCAATATAAATATAACACCAAATAACACCAATATATAGATAAATGATCACAATATGCAATAATAATGACATATAAACTTCGAGGGGGCCACCTTTAAATCATACAATAAGACTCAAGTGCTCAATATGATGCTAATCTACTACTCTCTAACTCATACACACACACACACACACACACACACAATATAGATACATATATATTAGATACACATGTGTGTGTGTGTGTGTGTGTGTGTGTGTGTGTGTGTGTGTGTGTGTGTGTGTGTGTGTGTGTGTGTGTGTGTGTGTGTGTGTGTGTGTGTGAAAAATAAATGAATATCATATGACATGATAATATATTATAATAGCCACAAGTTGGTTATACATATTACAATATAGGACCTAGGGATAAGGGCATAACACTATGTGCTTGTATGTTGTGTGTGTTGTTTTGTCTATGCCATTGTTTTGTCTTTGTAGTGTATAATCTATCCACTTTTGTGCTCCATGCCATTTTTTTCTCTCTATGCATTTTATACTCTTTTCACTTATCTAATCAATGCCATTATATGTTTTATGCACTTGTATTCTTTATTCCATTGTTTGTGCTATGGACTTGTTTTCTCTATGCCGCAATTTTCCTTATGCACTTGTTTTCTTTGTGCTATTGCTTGCTTTAGGTCATTATTTTCTCTATTCACTTGTCTTCTCATAACACATTGATTGATACATCTTTTGATGATAGAAATTTATCTTAGCACATTGATTAATACATCACTTGATTTAGATATTTCTCCTAGCACGTTGATTGGCACATATCTTGATTTAAACAATAATCATAACGAACTGATTATTGCATATTGCTCATAACACATTGATTGATATATATTTTTATTTAGACACTATAAGCACATTAATTGATACATATCATGATTTAGAAATTTCTCGAATAAATTGTTTAATATATCTCTTGATTTAGAAACCTTTCTTTAAAGAAAATTGATTAATACGTCTCTTGATGTAGACACATATTGCTCTTAACACATTGATCGATACATATCTTAATTTAGACATTTTCTCATATGAAATTACTTGATACACGAATATGTTGGATACATTACCTATGAAAGATCAGAAATACACACTATTATTGTTGTTAACATATAGTGTTGGATACAATCTTTCTTCGCACACAAAACTAACTATTACTAATATTTTTGAGTTTCCATTGTGATTTCTTGTTAGTTGTTTATGTCTTATGGTGATCCCATCATATCATGTGCTATCATGTCATTTAATGAGTCCCAGTGGACTTTTTGGTGTTGAGTCATGTTTCTATTAACATACTAATCTACCATTCATTTTTACACACTTAACTATTTGTCTCTATGGATTGTTGGATACATTTATTATGTTTCTTAGTTATGAGATGCCATCTACTAACTTTTATCTAATGAGCATAACTAAGGAATATTTATTATGTCATAATGCTATTTCTTATACTTTATATGGTTCACATTGTTCACATATTAAATTATTTTATTACATACTTATTACAACTAAAACTTTCTCTTTTGGGCTAAGTGATAAATGGTAGTGCCCTCATCTTAGCACATTATGGGATCTTCTAGAAGTTCACATGGATCATGGCCAAAGTGACACATGGAAAACGTGGAAAAAATTCATACCATTAGGATACTTATATTTAATAGAAATTACATATATTTAGCATATTTACATGGACTTGGGATGGTTCATCATTACAATTTACATGTTTATGAAGGATAATTAGCATTTCGCATTGACTCGGGATGGTTCATCGTTACAAATAATAGATTTACATGAACTTGGGATGGCTCATTATTATAGATTATATGTTCACACATGACATATGTCATATTTACATGGAATTAATGGTTCATCATTACAATTTATGAATCCACTTATGACATTTATCATATGTACATGGACATGGGATGGTTCATCATTATAAATTATAGTTTAATATAATATTTACATGGACATGGGATGGTTAATTACTATAAATTATAGTTTAATAGAATATTTACATGGACTTAGCACAAGTTCATCTTATAGATTTAGTCATACCTATGACATTTACTTAGCTATATCAACATGGATTATCTCCATGATCGATATAATGGTGATTGCCATAATGTTGGATGGTGATATAGCTACCTAATTCTCGATGGTGATATAACTACCTAGTGATTGATGGTGATCTACCAACCAAGTGCTAGTTTTCACTTGATATATTCATACACTCCCTTCACAAAACACACTAGGGGAAATCATGTGTAGTTGTTTCACGCTTTTATGATATTTACACACTCCAGTTTTTATATATGTTGATTTTATGTATCTCTAGAGATTTAATGCATGTATTTTCCAAGTGATTGCAAATATTCACATTATATTGGTGAGGGAAAAAATCTTTAGTGTCACATCACACTCCTATGATTATGGTGAGAGGTTTGTGTTCAATTTCTAATTTTATTTTTAATCCAACATTTTTATTACTAGATTTACATGGGGAAAATTTTAGTACTTGAAATATGAAACTATGGATCTTGGCAACAAAAATTTGACATTTATCCCAACATTATTCTATTTACATATTTGATTGATCACACTTAAAACATCCTTCTCTATCCTACACTCTGAGTCTAGTAGGTCATGAGTTGTTCTTCAACTTAACACCCGAGGAATTAGTGTGATTTATACATATTACATCTTCAAACTTTCTTTAAACCATGTTATGTCTCATATCTTATTCTAACTTAAGTCTAGATAAGTTTGTGGTCCCATGGCATATTCAAGTGACAAATATGTCCCATGATCAAAGAACTTCTCTCTTTTATTTGAATAACTATATTTTCAAATGCATAAGCTACCTTAGTCAAATTATGGTCGGTTAAGTGGTAAATATTTTGATTCAATCACTTATATAAGAACATGTACCCTTACTTATTAGGGTATCAAAATCCCATATCAAAAACACTCCTAGAAAGGAAAATGAGCCAAAAATCAACATATCACTATATTATAGTAGAGTTGTTTAAATATGAACACATTTATCATTGCTTCTCTATCTCACATCTATGCACTAAAAAAATCCCAGTGTCATTGGTAAGTGTTGAGGGCTAAAATAAGGATCCATCTTTATTTTTATTTTCTAAAATCCATTCCACCATAAGACTTGGAGAATTACATCTTGCTTGATCTTACTTCGGTGTATTAGAACCTCTCGCGCAATCATTGTTTCATAGGGGTATAATGAGGCATTCTAATGCATATGGTGAAATACAATATTGCAAGTCAATGAGGTATTAAAGATTAAAAATCACATACATGGACAAAATATTAAACATAAAGATGTAGATATTGAAAGCACATCCATAGTCGGAAAAGTACGAGCTAAAGGAAAATTTCATACCATAGTAGTAGAGGACACATTCGTTAACCCTATGACACATTCAACATATGAACCTTTCATGTTCCTAGTTTCAAGATATAAGTTTTAATAGATTTACCACACCATGTACAACCTTCTTTCCTATTTCTAGACTATTATCACAAAGTATTAGCCTGATTTGTGGTAAATGTGTTCCAAATACTAACCCTAATTACTCTTATTCACTTTCTATAAGTTGTGTTGATAAAAAATATCATCCTTACATATTTATAGGGTTGTCATTTTTATTTTTTTGTTTTGAATCTATTTTAATATATGATTATAATAGTTTAATTAGATCAACCCTAGTTTTGATATGACCTAATCCTTCATACACATTGATCAGGGAAACCTAGTCATTACTTATTACATTCCTTTTTTCACACTCCATATTGAGAACAACAAGGTTAGATTCAAGTTAAAATTCTTTTCTAAAGTGTAAATCTAGGAGTATCCATGTGTCGTGGCTTCTAGGTTAACCTTTATAATGGTTAGGTGTAAGATCTCTAGTGTTAGTAAATTTTCATACCGATTGGACAACCTTTTGAATGTAATAGTATATTGTTCACCATTTTTGTGGACTCATCTTGGGTTGAAACCAATATTATCATTGTGCTTTGATGACATATTTTTTTAGTGCATAAAGTGTTTTCCTCACCATATTATTTAAGTATGATCTAGTCCTAGAAAGGTCTTGTAACAAATATTCAAATCTATATTTGGCCTCTATGGTGAAACTTCTACACAAGTAAATATTTAAATAATGCATCAATGATACATTGGGATGTAAATTTTATCTAATAAATTGTAAATTGATAGCGAGTTTCACTTTTAACTATGAAAAATAAAGTAAATACTTATAAATAATGTATTTGATCACTCCTTAATTTTGCCTAATCATTTTAAACCAACAATTATGGAAAATTTTGATGACAACCTACACATTTTCAGTAACTTTGTTTGGAACTTTAATTTTCCCTTATGTATCCAAAAGATTTAATATTTTCTTCATTCCTTGCATAACCTATTAGTGAGTTTGAATTGTATACTCAATCATTTCCTAAAGTATTTCTCATTAACAACCTCTTCACTAGAGTAAGAATCACCTTCCACAAAGTATTTTCTCACTCTCTTATCTCTCAATGTAAAGAGAGATAGTTATTTTTCATATACAACCCTTTGACCATCCTCTTGTTCCTTGTGATGTTTATCATGAGTGTTTTAAAATCCTTATAAAATTTTCATTTTTGATTTCAAATTGGTCATGAATATTTATATCCTCACATTTAGCTCTAGCTATTTACATACTTTTTAACCAATCAGTTTGAATCTATTCTTGAAAAGGTTTGGAAATTAAATCTATCACTCATGTATTCAAGTAGAAAGTCCTTGGTGTTTACATATTAATTAAATTATAATTGTGTTATGGGCATGCAAAACCCATTAGAAGGATGTAAGGGTTTGTAATAGGTGGAATTTTATGATTTAATTAACTTCGACATTAATCATTCACAATCGAATAACACATTCATACATGTAATAATTTATAAACGATAAATACTTTCTCAAATACATGAGACGAGAGAAAAATTTAGTTGTACAGGGAAGAAAAATGATGATCTAGATGTGTAGGGTGATGGAACATGTCAATTAGAAACTGAAAATGCTTTGGTGAAAATTCTGGATTTGAAAACTAAATATGGGAAGGACTAGTTCTTATATCTAGAATTTTGGGCCACAAAGATCTGCCAATATGGGCACAACCAATGAAGTTAATGCATCTATCATAGGAATGCTAGAGAAAGTGATGAAAAAACTAAGGGGTGTGAGGATGAGGATAGAATTCACTAAATAAGATAGATGAAGAGTATTTATGGCAACATATGCACAAAGTGACAATGAAGGCAAAGTGGTAGGGAGAGGCACACATAAATAAGAAGTTGTTGAAGATGTATAAGAAGAGGATGAAGCCATAGGTGCGAGAGAAGCATGATCACTTCAAGTAATTTTAAAATTGGTTCGTGGGATGAGAATGAATTTTATTTCATTTTAAGGAGGTTGGATTTGGAAAATTTTGTGGATTGGTTGAAAAACATGGAAGAATAGTTTGAGTTTGAGGAAATAGTTAACTCGTAGTGCATTATAGTGGCACAAACCAAGTTGAAGGAACATGAAACATTGTGGTGGAAGGATGTGTAAAATGAATGAAAAAGGAGAGGAAATGCTAAGACACCGTGGTGGGATCGTGTTGTTAAAAAAATGAGGAGTAAAGTCCTACCATCCGACTACCAAATGATTTTATTTAAAAAGTTACAAAATATGAGACAAAAGGAAATGTCGATTAAATATTACAATGAGGAGTTTCACCGAGATCATGATAAAATATATACATGTGGAGGTCGATAGAATAAGGTCATGTGATATATCAATTTATTAAGGTTTGGAATCCAAGAGGAGATGAGTCTTTTGCAAATTCAGACCGTGGAGGAAGCTTATCAACTAGCCTTGAAGGTGGAGGAAAATTTGGCACGTAAAAGTTAGAGCGCAACCAAAATAGGAAGTTGTAATGTGCACTCAAGAGGTGTAAATGACTAATGATATAATAGAATGTAATAAGATGAGCAAAGTAATCCATATATGCCATCCCAAAATAGTGTGTAGGATGATGGAGTGTCATACTTTTCAAGAGGAAGTGGGAGATTTAGATGAGGATGTGGAAGAGGATTCTCTGAACATGTTTCAAGTGTGGAATTATCGGACATCATGCATTAAAATGTCCAAATGAGAAAATAAAAGTCATGAATAGAAACATAGAAGTAGGTGCACTTTTTTGTCCAATATTTTTTCAGGGGGAAAATTACATTCAAAGGCAGGACAACAATACCATAGTGTCAAAAATTTTCAAAGCCATACCTTCCAAAACCACCTCCCATACTAGTCCATCCCCAACATTGGCCTTACCCAGTCTATCTAATGACCCTCCAGTGGATGTAAAATCAGTCCCATAGGTGATTTAGGAAATAAAAGTTAGTCCCCCTAGGTGGTTTTAGGAGTTCTTGAAGAATGTCAATTTCAAGCAGTTTTGGGAAGGGCATGCATTGGCCGCCCGGACTAATGCACCCCCATGAAGTGGAATGAAGGATAAAAATTCAACATGGAGATGAAATCAAGGTCTAATAATATCAAGGAAAATATTTTGGAAGATTCAGGGAATATTTGGAAGTTTTGGGGCAGGTTCATTAGAAACGGGTCTTAGACCTAAGCAAGCGCACAATGTTAAAAAGCACTTGAGCTTCGAGAAGCAATTCTGGGAGTCCTATAAGGAGTTATAAGCTAAAAAATACATCTTTAGAAAGGTAATTCATATATCTAAAAGATGGTGGAATCATATTTTTCACAACACCTAGGTGCAATATGTTTATATCTAGTTTTTCTCATGCTCAATCATGGAGCTAGAAAAAAATCTGATTTTAAGGGCTAAAATGGAAGAATAAAGAGATAGGAACCTAACCATTGGATTTCAAAGGAAATTTTAATTCAAATTAATATAAAATTTCACCTTGAAACTCCATTGGGAACTCCAGATACAACCTTCAAAAGTTCACTCTCAAGTTCCCATACTTAGCCAATTTTTGAAATGGACCTGTGTCATCTCTAAGAGCCTGGCCCATTTCGATGTCCCTTTTGTCCCTTTAGAAAAGGGAAATATGGGAAATTAAAATGTTTCAAGCCATTTTTATCCCTCTAATTACCCATAGAACCCTTTGCATCACCATTTCAGCCCCTCGGAGCTTGCTGCAGCTTATCATCACAATGCACGGATGATCGCCAAGTGTCGCAACCTAACGCGATGTGAAAAATGATGTCCCTTTTTTCCCTTTAGCTAAGGGACATAGGGGATAGTAAAATGTTCCCAGCCCCAGCTGTGCCTTCTGGTCCTCCATACGCCCAAACTTCAGCCCCCGGTGCTTCCCTCAAACTCCATAACTTAAATGCTTTGAACCGGTTGGATCTTGCCAAGTGTCACAATTAGGCGCGATGTGAAAATTGATGTCCCTTTCATACCTTTAGATACAAGGAAAAAAATATGCCTAGCCCCTAGTGTTTGATTTTTTAATACATACAAACCAGACTTAGTCATTTTTGTATCACTTCTTCATCTCCCCACAACTCCACACCCCGTTGTAACTCTATCTAATCCAAACCACCATTGATACACCCAACTAGCTCCACCAAGTCATTCTATCATTCAAGAAAAAATATTTTAGAGGAAAATCATATCTTTAGATGAAGAACAAAGGTAAAACTAAGGATTTCATCTAAAAATCCTCATTTCCGCGAGATGAAGAAATCGATGTATATTACAAACTAGTGCACGAATCGAAGAACTATTTTTTTTTGTCATATTCAATTTTGAAGGCCGTAAAACCTCAAAAACAGATATCTCATATGTAGTGAAAATTATTTTTAGTGAAGAAACTCTCCATTTCGTGCAACAAAAACAAAAGCTAATTTCTGATTAACCGACAATCGGCTTGCTAAGAAAAAACTCACCAAAGGTGAAATAAGAAGGAAAAACCCACATTGAAAATATAATTTTCATCACAATCATGTGTAAGAGGAAACCTGAAATATTTTTATCTCCATTAATGGGTGCCATGACATAGCAGTGAATAATCTAGTGATTTACCTCTCCTCTTCTCAAGGTTCCAAAGAGTGGCAAATTGTGCAAAAATTGGTGGAAACGATCCTTGAAAAACTAGTTTCATGTGAACTAGTTTTCGCGCCCATAAATTCCCTATTTTTTAATGGATATGGAGGGATGTGTTTTTATCAGCATTATTCTGTCTTTGAAGAAATTTTAAAATTCCCAAATATCCAAAGGGTGAAATGATATGAAATTTGGGAGGAGGGGTCTCAAAAAATCTAGTTTCTTTCAAACTAATTTTTGCACGATGAAGTTACCAATATCTCAAGATATGGAGGAATGATTTTTATCAATATTCTACCCCACTGATGAAAAATATAATTTTCCCACTTTTTCAGAAAAATGAATCACCCAAAATTTGGAGCATGGAACCCCGAGATAAAACCTAAAAATTCAAGACCTCTTTCAATCCGACACCCTCAGTGCACTTACTAAAAATAACATACGAGGCATAGATAAAAATAGTAAGTGGTTGAATAATGTGAATTCATGAAATTAATGGTCATATAGAAAGGAAATAAGTATTAGATCATGAAAACAAGGATTGCGGGATGATCGTAGAAATTAGTTAGAAAAGTTAAGTTTCTGTCTGAGTCTCGAAAGCATCTTCTTGATCTCAGTTGGGGTGATCTGGTGAGATGGGTGAGCTAGATAGTTGGGTGCCTTGAAATGAGTTGGTTGGAGTAATATTAATAAGTTAAGGAGGTTCTTCAATCCAATAATCAAGGAATATCTTCGCGAGCATTTCCCGTGTTTGCTTTGAGCTCACATCGGGAGGTCTTCAAACAATGTTTCTAAACACTCTTTTGTGGTTTGGGATGCCCATGCATCATCATCATCAACAAGTTCTTATTTGAAGGATTATGTTTTCCCATTCATGCTTCACGGAATTTGTCCATTCTCTCTCCATTTTGCCTCCTCTTTTCTTTCCCTTTATTTTCTCTCTTCTTTCTAATTCTTTGTTGAGCACAATCATTATTTTTCATCCTATTCACTTAAGTTACCTATTTTAAATTTGTAAAAGTATTTTCTCAAAATTATAAGAGAAATAATTAATTCATGGAAAACGAAAGGTCACAAGTGGAATATGGAAATGAAGATTCATATGAGGGAGGTGAAAGGAAAATTTAGATTGCTATAAATTGAGATGGTCTCCCCATTCCAAAGGATTTAGAATTTTGAAGAGCACCTATTATGTAACATTTTGAATTGTGGTAACTTGGTTAAATATTTGTATCCATCACTATAGATGGAATAAAATCTACACTTCTATTTCTCTTCCTTTTTTTCCCTCTATTTCCCTCTTATATGCACTTTGTAAGCATGGTGATCAAAGAGAGCTTTGAATCTTTGATGAATGAGCCTTAGAAAACTTTGTGTTTATGTGGGTTTTGTTTGTCTCACTAATCTCTTCATTATTTCTATATTCTATATTGGATGTTGACCTACTTTGATTACTGGTTGTGAATATTTGCAATTTGCTCACCATAGTAATATTCCTTAACTATTTTTCCCCCTTTCTCCTTAACGTTGTAACTTACTCCTTTGTACCCCATGTACAAGTAATTTTCCATAGGTTCAGTGGAGTGTCCCTGTGTGATCACTGACCAATTTGGCCACCCAAAACATTTATATTAGGATTAGGATTAGTTACATTCAATAATGGAATGTGTACCATTCAATGTAGAGGGGCATAACCCCGTGAACATTGGTGGAGACACCTAATTTGTCTCGCTTGAAATTTTTTCTCACCAACATTTTTGACGACTCACTGGGAGAGATTTGCCTAAGTGCACCTAAAAAGGAATATTTTCCCAAAAAATAAAAAAAAGGATATATTAAAAAAATACAAAAATAAAATTAAAAATGGAAGAAGTACTTGGATGATCAAAAGCCTCTTCACAATCTTGACTGAGAAATATGCACTTTTCAAGAGTTGAAGAAGAAGTAGCTGAAGGGAAAAATACCATGGCAGATGAAGAAAGAGAAATACCCCAACCCATTGTTCCATGGGGAAGGAATACGGGTCCACTTTCTCTTGCACCTCCTCTTCATGATCTTTTGATGTGTTCCCACAAGAACCTTCCAAAATTCAAAGGTGATGGCACACAACTTCCTAAAGAGCATGTAACAAATTTCATCACTACATGTGGTGTGTTGGGTGTCGAACATGAAGACATATCTGTTAGATTGTTTGTGGAATATTTACAAGAAAAGGTAGCCGAATGGTTCTATTTCTTACTAGAAAGGTCTATCACTTGTTGGAATGATATAAGAACCAAATTTGAAGCCAGATATAAAACTATAGAAGACTGCCAGATCTCTTAGTTCAACTGCTACAAATGAAGAAGGAATCTATAGAATCTATGAAAGACTTCATAGCTAGATATAACTAGACAATCAAAAAGATCCTTGAAGATGTTGTGCCTTCTAATAATAATTTGAAAAGATTCTTTATTAGTGCTATGTAACCAAAAGTTGGGTTCTTCCTGAGAAGATCTCAACCTAGATATTTGAAAGAAGCACAAGATTATGCTATTGAAATAGATGATGATCTAATCTTGTATGGTAAGGTAAAGAATCTCCATATTAAACGAGAAAAGTGAAAGTTTGAGTTCAATACCCACTGATCCTATGATTCAAAAAATGGCTAATGATATTCTTTCCATGAAGAAATAACTCTCTTAGATCACATGAGCACTTGGAAGCTATTATCACCGAGTCACAACACACTCTAATTTACAAAAGTGTGTGTGCTTGAGCTCATGGTGTGACCGAGCAACATGGGTACTATCTCCAAGTTGTGGGACTTACTACTTGAGATAGACCTCCAGAGAAAGATGGCTCTTCTTCCTACTCCTAGTACAAACTAACTCTACGAAATGAAGCTACTAACTATCTCTATCCTAAAATTTCCAAGGGACCAGGAGAGAGAGAGAAATAACATGCAAATGAAGGAAAAATACACTACAGAGGTGATGCACCAAAATAAGGGTATGAGAACGATCCTCAATGTGTGAAAATGGAAGCAAAATGTAGATTAGAGAGGGTGATAACAGTTCTCCATAGTATAATAACAACACTCACAACACCTTTCCATGTAAACATAATAACAATGAATCCCTACAAGAGCATAAAGTAGACACAATATATTTGCAATGAGATTGAAGAGGTAAGAAGAATGCAAATAAACACAGTAAGGGAAGATACATTCAAAAACTTGCATCTATTACTTCATTGATATGCATAGTTCAAGCTATTACAAAATAAAGGCCTGGATCACCATGCAAGGAGTCCACTACAAGGGCCTGCAACAAATTGGCTTCACAAAACCAAAATGGTAGAGTTTTGTTACTAAAATTATCCTCTTTAACAATGAGCCCAACACTCCAATTTATAGAATTTTGAGAGGAGAGAGAGAGAGGATGAGATTCCCAAAATTCCCTTTCTAACCAATTGCAAATGATAAAAAGGGAAGTTACTGAGAAAAGCAAAGGGGTGCCTCTAAAATCCAATTTTTTGTTTTCACCATTTATGTCTATTCAAGTTTAAAGAAAGTGTGTAAGTTATAGAATTTACCTTGAGGGTAAATTATAGATAATAGAAGCTTCATTAGCCAATTACATGTATAGGAGCTATGAAGTCAAAGAATTGGAAAGCTTTGAATATGAAGAGGAAGGAGAAAATGAATATGCTATGATCGGGTTTTATGAATGCATGCTTGATGATGAGGAACCCACGATAGTTACTCATCCGTAGTATTCACCTAATCCCAAAAGGAGAAAAAGGCTCCTCTTCCACTTCCCAAACTAATAAATTGAATCCTCCAATGTGTTGGGTTTCATATTTACACTTGGAATGAAACCACGGTCGGAGACAAGCAAGTCCCTCGCTCTTTAATGGGAGAGGTTCCCTTATTGAAAGCAGGGGCAAAACCTATGAAAAATACAATATTTCATTCCATGGTGGTTTCCTGGTATCTTGAAATGTGTTTTATGCTTGGAAAGTTATCAATACATGAGGACAAAAGACTTGAAGAGAGGAGGGATGCATAAGAAGACAATACTTTCGGGGGAAAAGAGATGGCGGAGAAAACCCTTATATGTATCAAGTAAATGAGATATAGAATAGAACCATTCACATTTATAACGGGCACAATCCATAGACTCAAAGTTATTAAGATTGTGTAAACTAGAACAAAAATTTCTAAGCATGCAAGGATTAAATGATTCACGATCGAGAAAGAAGGAAAGAGAAAACAAAGGAAAAAGGGGAGAACCTTTGTATTGATTTCTTCCAATTCAAAATTATAGTTTTAGAATATCAAAATTCCAACCTGTACAATGGCTTTGAAAGCTCATGATAAATTTTGCAAGAGACAGCTTCAACTTCCTCAAGAAAGAAAGAAATAATTATAACTTATTCTAATCATCCACGCCCTTTCAAATTCTTGATTTGCAAAGAAATGTTAATGGTAGAAACAACATGTTTTTAAATATACGGCCATTTCATTATTTCATTAGTTAAAACATGGGCCATTTGATTTACTTCTATAACTTTAAATTTGGGCCACCCACATGGAAGGAATTGATTGGAGTGGGCCTGCGGATGCCTTTTGCATTTTTTGCCTTTGAAGATGCGCCAGGCTGACACGTTGAGAGCTCTGCCGGTTCCTTTATACTTAACTGATTCGGCCCTATTTCCTAGTTGACCTTTTTTACCCCCGGACACGTGAATGGTTGGTGCTCATTTGAGTTTTCATTTTGGAAGCACCTCTTAAAATTACACCGAGCTTGTCTCCTTTCACTGATCTTGGACTTTTTAACGACCAACTCTGTCTCTCCATTGACTTTCACCATGTGGCGAGCTGGCGTTCATTTGAATATTGACCCTTTTATTTCACTTCCGAAATGGTGTCATTAAGGCACATGGAGACTTCCGCCAACCCGCCCATACTTAGTCAATTTTAACGACTAGCTCTTTCTCTTTTTGGACCTGGGACACATGAAGGACTGGCGCAAGTTTGAGAACTACCCTCGACTTGACTCCTGAAGCTGCACTAATGAGGCACATGGCATCGTCTGTTGAACCTTCCATACTTAGCCAATTTGAGCTTGTTTACCTTCATTTTGAACTTGGGACATGCGGAAAGCCTGCGCTTATTTGAGGACTATCCCATGGGCCCTGCCTTGGAGTTGCACTATTTGGATGCATGGAAGCTTTCACTGTCACTTGAAACATGGCCATGTTGTATCCAATTAGGAATATCCACGTACTACCCTGTGGATGCTGGGGAAAAAATTAATGGGGAAGATATGCCTGTCATTCTTGACTGGGAAAAAAATAAAAAGAAGGGAAGAAACTTCACCAATATGCCCGACTTTCAAATTGTTCTCCATGAATGGGAAAACTGCAAACAATGCTAAGCTCGACATGATCCAATACTCCAAGGTACAGACTCAATATTTTGAAACTTGACTTCAAAAGAGGGGAATTTTGAGGACAACAACACAATGGAGACTCGAGAAAAATAAAAAAGAAAGGAGGATCATCAAAGCCTACTTCAACAAGGACAACTGAGAAGAAGCATGAAGCCACCCCAACAAATAATCCTTATGCCTCTTCAAGTAATTCCTCCTCTACTTCTCTTGGAAAATTAGTTTCTAAAGCCACCGATGTTAATGCGGCCATAACCCATGATTTTCCCACCACCTCTTCATCCTTAGATATCATTTATAATTTTAAAATTCCAAGATCCAAATGTCTATATTTGAATACTTAAGAACTCATCCTAAACAATTGGAGAGACTTATTCAGCATGTAAAATGAAGTAGCCATGTTTGTAAAGATACCTCCACTAAAGAACCACCACATGCATCCCAACCCACTCCATCTCTGAATTTCCTCACTTCCACACCCTCTACATCCGGAAAGGTTGATCCATTCTACATAGCCTTATTGGTCAATGAGTATAAGATAAATAATTGCATCATTGAATTTGGTGCCTCAGACAATGTCATGCTTGGAAAATTTGCTAAAACTCTTGGTCTCTTTGTTTCCCCTACCTTTTGTAAATGCCACTCTATGGAGATGAAACAAGTTCCTCTCATTAGACAAGTCAAAGATGTCGAGGTAATATTTTTAGACTTCCCTTACAAGAAAATCACAATGAGAATCCTTATAGAAGACATGCCTAACTCATATGGCATGTTGTTGGGACGAAGCTTCACAAGATGTTTGAGGAGATATGGAGTTGAATTAGTCACATGACACCATCCCAGTTGACGGTAAAACAAAGAAGATACTTCCCAAAGATACTATTCAATGGCCAAATGACCCAACAATGGACATATCGTGCCACAATTCCAAACCTGAAAACTTTTTCATGACCTTCAAGGAGGATCTTGAGCTACCCTTGTTGGTGGAGGAATGTCCAAGAATCATAGAGCCATTCAAAGAACATAATGAAGAGTTGATGAAAGATGAGTTTGAAAAGGTGTAATTTTCATGGGATGAAGGTATAAATGAAGTTGCTCTGGCAGATGTTGAGGTTGGTAATGGGAACCTTGATTTGCAACAAAGAATTCTTGAAGTGATGAGAGATGTGGATCAAGAAAAGGAATGATGCTCAACACCTTCTTGACAGATAACTTCAATGTTTTCAATGATCCTCCCAAGGATCAATTTGATTCCTCATGTGATAAATTTTCCGGTGAATTTGTAGGCTTCTCTTTCTCATTGGAAGAAGATGTCGAGAATGCAAGAATGGTAACATGCCTTCATTTTTAAATTCGAAAAGGAGCATACCTGAAAATGATGATTTCACTTTCGAATGGATTTATCAGTTCTGGAGATCAAGAACATGAAGACATTTCAACTTTGGTGTTGTGCCCATTTCCTCTTCATAAAAATAGAAACACTCTCAGTGAAAAATGGAAAAATGGATTGCTTCCTTGTCCTAAGGTTAATTTGACTCAAAATGGAAACCTTCTCAATAAACTTCAACCTTTTAGTGCTCACTTTGATTGAGATCTGGATACTATTCACACAAAGATGGAGGATGAAACCCAAAATGGACAAGGCAAGGGAGATGACAATTTTTCAGGTTAGATACTTGATTTTGAACTCATTCTCTTTCCAAGAGGGTAATGCAATGAAATTAACACATTGTATAGGGCAACACATGAAAAAATATTTGGAGCATTAGAAAGGCCACTTCATGGAACAATTAAAATGTAGAGAAAATTAGGAGGAGGGATATGATGCCGAAATTCACGAGACATCTACCGAGAATCAATCCATGAGAATGATGGTCACGAAGAAGATGCGTAATGGAGACAAAAGATCTTGTAGTAAAAGGAAAATGACAAGTGAAGAGCAATCAAGGTATGTCTTCATGAAAATGGCAAAAATCAGCAAATGAAAAGAACTTGAAAGACAAGGAGAAGCCAAAAGAAGGTGTTAAAGTAAATAATAAGGTGGAATGTACAAGTAAGCCAACAATAAAGATATATTTCTCAAGAAGCTGAGAAGAGGTTCATACTTCAGTGAACCTGTCAATGGATTTGCAGAAGAATGACATTCAGTGACACCCATTTATGGGTAAGCACTCAATTCAAATTTGCACTTTAGTGAAAACAGGTCATCCCCTCGCATGTACATAGGTGATTTAGGTTGTTTCCATTTTTTTTTGTGTGTTTCCTTTTCCTTTTTGTTTCCCTCATCATGTTCGTGTATCTGTGTGTGTGTTCAATAAGGAAAGTTGTGTAGCCTATCTTTCTAGTGACTCCATAAATCCCAACGGATAAGGCACTAGTCCACAAAGAAAAATTGAGATTATGGGATTATCATGTTGTTTCCTCGCTACACTTAGTCCATAAGACATCCCCAAGCTAGAGCCAACTATTTTCTAGTATTTTTACAAGGGGAAAAATACATCTGAAGGTAGGACAACAATACCACAGTGTTGAAAAATTTCAAAGCCATACCTTCCAAAAGCACCCCCTAGACCAATCCATCCCCAACATCAGCCTTACCTAGTCAGTCTAATGACCCTCTAGTGGATGTCAACTCAGTCCCCTAGGTGATTTAGGAAAGAAAAGTTAGTCCCCCTAGGTGATTTTAGGAGTTCTTGAAGAATGTCAATTTTGAGCAGTTTTGGGAAGGGCTACCATTGGCCTTCCTAGGACTAATGCACCCCCTTGAAGCGGAACGAAGGAGAAAAATTCAACATGGAGATGCAATCAAGGTCTAAGAATATAAAGGAAAATATTTTGGAAGATTTGGGGAAGATTTGGAAGTTTTGGGGTAGGTTCATCAGAAACAAGTTCTCAGGCCTAGGCAACGCACAATGTTAAAAAAGCACATGAGCTTCAAGAAGCAATTCCAAGATTTCTATAAGGAGTTAGGAGCTAAACAAGACATTTTTGGAAAGGTAATTAATATCTATACAAGATGGTGGAATCATATTTTTCACAAAACTTGGGCACAATATGTTTATATCTATTTTTTCTCATTCTTAGTCATGGAGTCGAACAAAAGTATGATTTTTAGGACTCAAATGGAGGAATCAAGAGCTGATACCCCCACCATTGGATTCCAAAGGCCATTTTTAGTCAAATTCATATAAAATTTTATCTTGAAACTCCATCGGGAACTCCAGATACGACCTTCAAAATTTCACTCTCAAGTTCCCATACTTAGCCAATTTTTGAAGTGGACACGTGTTAGCTCCAAGAGCCTAGCGCATTTTGATGTCCATTTCATCCCTTTAGAAAAGGGACATAGGGGACATTAAAATTCTCCTAGCCATTTTTATCCCTCTAATCACTCACGAACCCTTCACATTGCCATTTCAGCTCCCAAAAGCTTATCAAGTCTATCCTCACAAAGTGCACATATGATCGCCAAGTGTTGTAACTTGGCACAATGTGAAAATTGATGTCCCTTTTGTCCCTTTATCTAAGGAATATAGGGAAAAATAAAATGTGCCTAGTCCTAGTTGTGCCTTTTGGTCCTCTATACAAGCAAAATTTAGCCCCTGTGTGTTTCCGTCAAGCTCCCTAGCTTAAATGCTCAACCGATCGATCTTACCAAGTGTCGCGATTAGGCGTGATGTGAAAATTGATTTCCATTTCATCTCTTTAGATTAAATGAAATCAGGGACACAAAAATATGTTCAACCCCTAGTGTTTGATTTTTGAATACACATATACCGACTTAGCCATTTTTGCATCACTTCTTCACCCCCACAACTCTACACCCTCCGTAACTCTATCCAATCCAAAACACCATTGATGCATCCATATAGCTCTACCAAGTTATTATCTCATTCAAGAAAAAATATTTAAGAGAGAAAAATCAGATTGTGATGCTGAAGAACAAAGGTAAAACGAAGGATTTCATCTAAAAACCCTCATTGTCGTGAGACGAAGAAATTGATGTATCTTGCAAACCGAGAAAAAAATCGAAGAACTATTTTTTTCTGATATATTCATTTTTGAAGGTCATACAAACCTCACAAATGTATCTCTCATATGTAGTGATGATTATTTGAAATGAAGAAGCTCTCAATTCTATGCCATAAAGACAAAAGGCTAATTTCCCGATCAATCGACAATCAGCCATTGCTAAGAAAATTCACGAGTGAAATAAGAAGGAAAAACCCACATTGAAAATATAAATTTCATCATGATCTAAGGTGGAAGAGGAAACCTAAAATTTTTGTGCTCCATTAATGGCTTCCATGATAGAGCAACGAGCTACCTCTCCACTTCTCAAGGTTCAAGTGGGTGGAATCACACAAAAATCAGTGGAAAAGATCCTTGAAAAATATAGTTTCATGTGAACTATTTTTTCGTGCCATGAAGTACCTAAGTTTTAGGGATATGGAGGGCTATTTTTTTTATCAAAATTCTTCCCTCTTCGAAGAAAATTTAAAATTCCCAAGATCTGGTGGGAAAAATCATTTGTAATTTAGGAGGAGGGGTCTCCGAAAATATAGTTTCTTTCAAACTATTTTTTTGCACAATGAAGTTTCTAATATCTCAAGATATGGAGGACTAATTTTTTTATCAATATTCTGCCCCTACTGATGAAAATACCATTTTCCCACTTGTTTAGATAAAGGAATCACACAAAATTTCAAGCATGGAACCCCGGATAAAACTTGACCTCTTTCGTTGCCAATCCGACACCCTCAGTGCACTTAATAAAAATAACATACGAGGCATGGCTAAAAATAGTGAGTCATTGAATAACGCAAATTCATGACATTCATGGTCCTATAGACATGAAATAAGTATTAGATCATGAAAACAAGGATTGTGGGATGATCCTAGAATTTAGTTAGAATAATTAAGTTTCCATCCGAGTCTTAAAAGCATCTTCTTAATATCGGTTGGGATGATCTCGGTGAGATGGGAGAACTAGATAGCTGAGTGCCTTGAAATGAGTTGGTTGGAGTAATCTTAATAAGCTAAGAAGGTTTGTCAATCCAGTAATCAAGGAACATTTTCGCAATCATTTCCCATGTATGGTTTGAGCTCACATCGGAATGGTCTTCAAACAATGTTTCTAAACATTCTTTTGTGATTTGAGATGCCCAAGCATCATCATCATTGGAAAGTTCTTCTTTGAAGGTAGAGGTTTTCCCATTCATGCTTTGGGCATTCGTTCTTTCTCTCTCCATCCTTCCTCCTCTTTTCTTCCCCTTTCTTTTCTCTCTTCTTTATAATTCTTCGTTGAGCATAATCATTGTTTTTCATCCTATTCACTTAAGTGACTTATTTTAAATTTGTAAAAGTATTTTCTCAAAATATAAGAGAAATACTTAATTTATGGAAAAGAAAAGGTCAAAAGTGGAATATGGAGACAAAGAGTCATATATGGTAGGTGAAATGACAATTTAGATTGCTATAAATTGGGATGGTCTCCCCATTCCAAAGGATTCAAATTTTTGAATAAATCCTACTATGTAGCATTGTTAATTGTGATATCTTAGTTGAAGCTTTGTAATAATCACTACATATGGAATAAAATCTACACTTCTTCTATTTCTCTTCCTTGTATTTCCTCTATTTCCCTTTTGTATGCAATTTTTATGCATGGTGATCAAAGAGAGATTTGAATATTCGATGAATGAGCCTTAGAAAACCTTGTGTGTATGTGGGTTTTTTTTTCTCACTAACCACTTCATTGTTTATTTATTCTATATTGGATGTTGAACTACTCCGGTTCTTCGGGTGTGAAGCTCTGCAATCTACTCACAACATAATCTTCCTTAACTAGTTTCACCCTTTATTCACAATGTTGTAACTTACTCCTTGTACCCCCTATACAAGTACTTCGCCCACATGTTCGGTGGAGTGTCCCCGTGTGATCCTGGCCATGTGTAGTACCCATAGTGCTTGCACCCAAAAAAGAAGGAGAATGACACATGTGTGTTGAATCTAGAGCTATCATCAAGATCAAAATCAAATATATGTTTCCATTACCCAACATGGATGATCTAATGGATTGACTTAGTGGAACACAATATTTTTCTTAGATTGACCTAAAGATCGGGTATCATCAAATCCTCATCAGGGAAGGAGATGAGTGGAAAACCACGTTAAAAAAGGAAGGCCTATATGAGTGGCTGGTTATGCCATTTGGGTTAACCAATGCCCCAAAGACCTTCACGAGATTGATGAATGAAGTGATGAAGCCATTCATTGGGAAATTTTTAGGTGTATATCTAGATGATATACTGGTGTTTAGTAGGAAAAATGAGGAACACCTTGAACACCTACACAAGGTGATGAAGCACTTGTAGTAAGAAAATGTGTTGGTAAACATAAAGAAGTGCAACTTTGTGTGTAAGGAGATAGTCTACTTGGGTTTTTTGATATCCCAAGAAGGGTTATGAATGGAACCATAAAAGGTGCACACAATAATTGAGTTGCCATTTCCAAGAAATGTAATAGAGGTGCAAAGATTTCATGACTTAACAAGTTTCTACAGAAAATTTATAAAAACTTCAATAGCATATGCACATCAATCATGGATACCATGAAGGGAGATCAAAAAGAGTTCATGTGGACCAAATAAGTAGAACACAACTTCTAGTAATTAAAGTGGAGGATTACAAAGTGCAACCAATATTAGCATTGCAATATTTTGAGAAGGTATTCCAAGTGTATTGTGACATGAGTGGAACAAAAATTGGTGTCGTAATAAGCTAAGAAGGAGACACATATCCTACTTTAGTGAAAAGATGAATGATGTGAGGAGAAGATATCTAACCTATGATAAGGATTTCTATGTGATAGGATGTGCACTAAAGAAGTGGAGACATTACTTGTTACCGAATGAGTTTGTATTATACACTGATCATTAGGAACTGCATTTTATCAATAGTCAAGTGAAGACAAGTCAAATGAAATTGGTGGGTATAATTCCTAAAACTTCATTCATTTGTGTTGAAACATAGAAGTGGATATTCCAACAAGGTTAAAGACATATTGAGTTAAGATTGCTAGTGTTGATGAAATGTGCAATGAAATCATGTGATTTGAGGCCATGAAGGAGATATATATGCAAGATAAGTATTTCAAGGAAACATGGTATGTATGTAAAGAACCAATGCGCATGGATAAGACACCATAGTTATATTATTTTATCCAAGAGGGAATGCTATTTTTACGATAACAATTATGTATACCATAAGGTTTGATGCATAAAAATTTAATTTGTGAAAAACATGGTGGAGGTCTAAGAGGTCACTTTGGAGGTGACAAAACTTTAGTGCAATAATATTGGCTAAAGATGGGAAGATATGTGCACAAGTATGTACAACAATGCAATATTTACTAGTTAGCCAGAGGTGCAAACATAACACAGGGTTATATCAACCCTTACCCATACCAAGGAGACCATGGGAAGACATTAACATGGATTTTGTGCTAGTATTTTCAAGAAAGAAAAGAGGAAACTAATACATATTCATGGTAATCGATATATTTTTAAAAATGGTGCATTTTATTACATGTAAAAAGTCAAGTGATGTGATAAGGATTGCACATTTATTCTTTAAGGAAATGGTGCAACTACATGGATTTCTAGTGAGCATAGTATCGGATAGGGATATAAAGTTCCTCGGATGGTTTTGGAGTGTTGGACCCTGGTCATTAGTGTTGTCATTGGTGTCAAGTGGAACTGATGGAAAAAGAGAGATAGCAGTAAGAATTTGCAAGAGGCATGAAGGTTGATTAGTAGTGCCTTCTTAGTGATAATTGGAGCTCACAGTGATAGGTGCATGGTAAAGAAAGAAAGGTGTGTGGTGAGTCATCTCAAGGTGGTATAGAAAATTCCCAAGGTCGACAAGGTCATTCATATGTGAATCAAGAGTTAACAAGTTTGTAATCAGTCTTCATGGTTATCTCATGAAGTTACAAGTAGATCTAGGCCTCATTCTAGTTCCAGCTCAAGAAGGCAAGTGAGTTGGTTGAGCCGGTGCATGACGATGAAAACCAAGATTTGAAGGAGAATAAATATGATGACATGGTGTTATGAGGTGTTTCATTGGTGTGAAGTGGTCTCAAGATGATTCATTGAGCATTCGGATGGTTTCAAGATAAATTCATGACACTATAAGCATGGTAAGTGAGATAAAAGTGCATTGGAGAAAATGAAGATGTTGATACACTTGGATCAATTGATTTATAGGTTTAAAAGTGTTTATTATAATGTTATAAGTGATCACAAGATCTATATGGAGAAAGCATAAATTCCAAAGACTTAGATTTTGTTTTGAAAAAATTGAGTATATTGAGTTTTTAGTGTAGTGCGGACATTTGGGGTGCGGATGGAACATGTTCCCCGGGAACACAAGTTCCCCACATATTGGTTGAAGCATCGGGATGAAGGAGTCAATGGTTTGCAGATAGTATGGTTATATTGGGAACAAATGGTATAAGTACTAAGAGGGACGAAGTTCTCTGGAAGCCCCTACGAGCCACAACATGAAGAAGTTGGTATAGTGTGGGTCGGGAAAGAGTTTTAGGTACAAAAAATTCATTTGGTAGTCATTCTCCACAAGTAAAAGTTCTCCAAAAGGAAGTTTAGACCAAAAGGTGAAGAAAGTGATATATTGCGGATCGGGAGAAACTATCGGGCACAAAGTAATTTGACAACACAGGGTCAAGAGGGTCAAAGTTCTCCGCATATAGGTTAGAGAGGAAATAAAAAGGATTTGAGTGAATGGAGGATTTGAAGTGTTATTCAGTCCAAGAGAAGGATGTGGGCCCAAATAGCCATAACGAGAACAAGGACCAAGCAAACTCAAGTTCCCTACAACCTAGTCTCGATCCGATTTACAAAGGGATAGTAAAGTGCGGGAGAAAAGAGGCGGAAGAACAAGGAAAAGGAGGCTTGTGTTCCCGAGTACCAATAATTCCCAAATTTTACAAATGATTCGATTAATAAAGGGAAAAAAATATAATGGATTTTTAAAAGATTAAAAAGGCTTGTAGTGTGGACTATTAATGAAGTTTTGGAATTCTATTTCTCCACGTGCTCCCAGACCCGCATTGAGATATCTTTCACTCGAGGTGTCCAATTTTCAAGTTTTTGGACTTTTTGGAAAGGTGTTTTCATCCTCTATCTCATGAAATATAAAAATCCAAATTTGGAGGGATAAAAAATGTAAAAAAATGGAAACTTTTAACGTCCTCATCTATACATTGAGAAAATCATGGAAGTGTAACTCGAAAAAAATTGTTATGCTTGTATATTTAAGAAAAAAATTCAAATGATAAGAGATTGATGATGAGATAAAGGAGATAGAGAGAGATATAGTTGGGCTTAGGATTTTTCCAGAGAGAGGAAGGAGACATTGTTATACAATGAATATCTATTGCTGAAAGAAAGGAAGGAGATAGAGCTATCAAATGAAGATATGTTGATCAAAGCAGAGCAGAGCTATGTCTTTGAAGGAGACTGTGCTACCAAATGAAGATTCGTTGCTTGAAAGAGAGGATATTGAAATATTTGTAGAGAGAATCGTAAAAACGAATTCAATGATTACTTGGAGAGATATAAAAAAGAGGTAAGGAGAGAGATGAGAAGACGAGCTTGTAGAGTGAGTGAAGAAATCAATAGAAGAGTGATCATAATATATTATATGAGAAACATAGGATCTGTATGATTATATTCTTTGTAATATCTATGTAGGTAGATGCTTAAATAATAGGGAGTTACAACCTCATTGTAGGTGGTATCCTGTAGAATATCATTTGTGGCTGATTAAATTATAAGGGGTTGAAGCATCCTTATAAAAGGTAGCTTGCTAAAAGTTAGTGGGTCTTTGTACTAAATTTGGGAGTTGTGGCTTCTAGACAAGTTGAAGCTTGTCAAAGACCGGGTGGGTGTTTGGTTAAATTATTGGAGTTGTAGCTCCAGATTGAGTTGAATCTCAATCATGAAATCATTGTAACTCTATAGGACATTTTTCCAAGATTAGTTCTCTAGTTTCAATGGGTTTTGTCTCGAGAAGGGTTTCCCACATTAAATATTGTCTCCTCATGTGTATGTGTGTATATTTCTCTCTCGTATCTCTTGATTGATTATGCATGCTTATGAAAATCAATATTGTTTAACAATAAAAAATTTAAGAAGTGGAAATTGATTGTAAAATTTTTATTAACACTGATTCACCCCCCCTCTCAGTGCCTGAAATTCCTAACAATTGGTATCAGAGCCTGGTCCTCCTGTATCAAACCTAATATCTTGGAGGTGATCCTGAAGACATAAGCATGGGTACTTTAGTAGAATAAATCCTGAAGAGAAAGTATGAGATTTCTCAATCTTTGATAGATGGTCTGAAAAATGAAATCAAGCACATGGAAGCTCAACATGGTCAAGCACTCAAGGAGATGGAGTCTTTTGTTGAAAATGTGTCAAGAGCTCTGAAAGATAAAGAGGATTCCTACCTAAAGCATGAAGAATATTTAAGAACTTTGAAGGATGAATTGGAAGTGGTAAATGATAACATAAAAATGTACTGTAAAACTGGGAAAGAGTTCTAAATCTCTTGGTGGAATCCTAGAAATCCAAAGGTCACATGGTGATAAAACATGTCTAGGATTCGAGGAGAATCTACTGAAAAGAAAGAGGATGAAGAGGCTGGTCCAAAATAAAAATAGACAAGAAGCGAGAAAAGGAGACAAACATAGGAAGGCCTAAGTCATTTAGGAAACCAAATGCATCTAGGTATGAGAGAAATTTTAATGGATATTATTTTTCATGTTATGGTTTTGGACATAGAGCTAGGGACTGCATGAAGAACTTTGAAAAAGAACACCCATGGAGAGCTTATGGAACTAAATATGAAAGGAACATAGTGTGTTTCAATTGCAAAAATAAAGGTCACATAGCCAAGTACTTGTTTAGAGGAACCTTCAAGTCAATTTTGGAATGACAATTCATATTTAGATAGAAAAAAATTATGTCATACATGTCACAAGTTTGGGAATTTTTCAAATCATTTTTATCACAATGAACAACCTAAGTACAGAAGCAGATATTATACCTTCACAGGGCAAGATAAAAATGATTCTAACATGAAGACCGGTCCTCAAAATTAGACAAAGTCAACCATGTCTAAAAATCTCCTAGAAAGAAGGAAATGAAATGGATATACAAGATCAAAGAAGCAAACTCAGAAGTCAAAGAAGAAAATAAGGGCAAGAAAGTAGCATGGGAAGATGATGTAAAAATACAAAAATCTCTGAAAAAGTCCAACATAAATAAGAAAGTAGTGAATATTGACAAAGGCAAGAAGAAGGAAGATAAGTTGATTGCAAATAATGAAGAACTTCTTCCTCAAGCAGTGTTAGAGAAAGTGTATGAGTTGCAACATATGTGTCTTTCAGAATTCTTTCATAAATTTAGATCTCGGAAATGTGATTGTCACACTTAGGAATGCATCCAAAGAGAATGAAAAGAGAACAAGGACAAGGAAAGATAGAATTGAGTCATCATGTTGTTTTGATGACTTTCTTTTGTTCTGAAGTAACATGACAAGATAGTATGCCTTCTCTAGGATTCTATAAGGTATACATAAGCTAAAGGAAGCATAGTATTCTCTTCATTTGTCTACCAATCAAGTGTTCCTCATGATGAGTTGAATGAGAAGGTCAAAGATGTTGTTAAATGAAGGTTGGAACCAATTGTTGCTATTTTCTACGCCTCTATCAAGTTGTTAAGGTATGTTGTTTAAAATTGTTTGTCTGCTCCATGTTGAAATTCTATCATATGTTGAATTCCTTGAGTGTCTTTTTGAGAAAACATAGAGAAAAAATTTTTGATAGATTCTAAGGCTTACACTTGTCTCCCGATCATTGTCAATGGTGTCTTCAAGAAAGAAGTGTCTCCAAATATTATCTTGAGTTAACGTCTGCTGAATGTCTTGTGGAAATATGAATCATAATAGTTGTAAAATTTAATGTGGATGAGTAGTTGTGAGTGTTTAATGTATTAAAATGTGTATGCCTGGTTTCATATAAGACTCGGACACAATCATTATGTCTTAAAGAAGCATTTAGGTTCCCCAAGTGTGTATAAGTGATGGTATTGCAATATATGTCAAGTGGTGACCTGTCCATAAGTAAGCTAAGAAAGGTTCCACAAATATCAAGTTAATCTCTATTGATATCTTAGATGAAAGAAAACATGATATGGCCTATAACGCCCGTAAAAATGACGTTCTAAGAACTTGCTTCCACAAAACACATAACCCGAAAATACGACTAAATTTTTTTTTTTGTTACAATACAAGAATAATGCAGGGGTTTTCCAACCTTTACAATTCATTAACTTACTTGCATTACTTAACTTAGGTTCAAGATTGCTGAACCAGATCCAGATAAGAAGTATGTATTAACACAGTACTTTCAGGGTTCATTAATCAACCATTCTAAGAAAGATAACAAGGTTAAAATAATTTAACAAATGTTTTCTATTCTTTCCATTAAGCTTAGTTATTACATGGTTAACCTTGAACTATATTAAAAATAATACATTTTTATATTTTGGTGTATAATAATTTATTTAAAATTAATTTTAGGATATAATTTATGTTAATTTTTATAATTAAAAATCAATCCTTTTATACTAAACTAAGTGTACTAAGCGTTAGTGATAAGGAATAGAAAAGAATCTTAATTTATATTTAATCATATAGATGTATATAATGTAAGTTTAGCTAAAATACATATTTCATAGTTAATTATGAAGTTCAAAATCCATCTTTTTATACTAGATTAAGTGTACTAAACATGTGAAAATATTTATAATATTGTAATCATTCAAATTTACCTTCTTTAATGTAGATTATTCATAATTGAAATTTGAACAAAATGACAAGAATTATAACAGTAGTATTACATTCCAGTTTATGTTTGAAATTATGGTTGGGGGTGGGTGGCTTTAATAGCCACCGCCATTTCATTAAACCCCATCTCCTTTTGCGTGTTGGAGTCTCCTTGCTGGGCCGCACATCTTCCATTTATTTCACTTTGGATTTGCAAATCTTATGCCTTTTGTGGTCAGCCTGCCATTTTACTCTGCCCTGGCCGCGTGGGTTTGATGTGGTGGTTAAAGATGAAGCTACAGGCGAGTGAAACAGGCGTGTTACCTCCACTTTCATTGGGTGCTGCGAGGTGTGTTCTTGTCGGGATCCACATGCCCACGGCCTGCGCACGAAAAGCCGCCGAGCAACAGCAGGTGTCGCAAAGATAGGAGAAGCCTTTGGGGCACTTCCAACAAGCAGGTTGTCCAACCATGTTGTTAACTATTTAGTATCGAATGCATCCTCAAATTCAGGATTCGCCTTCAAGATATTTTTATCAAAATCGATTAAGGGATAGTGAGAGTGTTACGAGGAGACCTGATGAAATTTATTACAAAGATTCTCTATTGAGATCTTACTTGCTTTACTATGTAACTCGTGGAAGAGAATCTCATAGAGGTGGATCGGTTTCATATCAGAATATTCATGAAGCACAGTTTGTTTTGCAATAATATGAACTCGCAAAACTTGTTGGTTCGTTGTTTCAGCGTGTTCAGGTCTTAGGAGGCCTATTAAAATACATATACATTCGTAGGTTTATTTATATATATAATTAATATTATTTCCTTGGCTATAGTTATATTAGTATACTTTTGTTAATATAAAAAAATATTAATAGTATATTAATATTAATATAATTTAATAATAATAAATCCATTAATTTTAATATTACTTTAATATGAATAATATTTAAAATATTAGTATCCTTATTAAGCATTAAGGAAATATGGGTAATGAACTTAATAAGTTTAGAGCTTTTGCATTAAAATTTCTTTCTACACAATTTAATAGGCATTGTACGGGAGTTCAAATAGATTTGATTTCATTTCCCTTAATAATTTGCAAATGGATTTACAATAAATTCTTAAATGAGGAAAAACATACTAGAGCTAGAACTTAAATTACTTCATTGGCATATTGAAAACTATTTAAAACTTAAGTCTTTCCATCAACAATACAAGAAGAGAAAATGCACTAATATTCCAACTTTTCCAATACATCTCTTTTAAGTAACAAAATGAAATTTAATATTTTTTTGTAAATTTCCCAACATTCCACAAGAGAGTTTCAACAATATTTCCATTAAGTTTTAGAGTAAGAACTACTAACATTTCAACAAGATCAACACACTCATATGAGGTTCCAAGCCAAGTTAAAGGAGAATAAATTGTCTTTCCTTCAACTTTCAATTCCATCCACATTACAACCTTAATAATGAAAATCAATACAACTCTCCTTCAAAATCTTAATACAACATTTTCCACTTAATGTGGGAACAATTTACAATAATGGAAGCTAAAATACAAAGCAATATTACACTTTCTTCCACTCTAGGTGGGTAAAAATACAAGGTAGTTTCACATTGTCATCAACAAGGCTCCAATGCTACAAACATCAACAAGGTAGCTCCTCCAATAGTTTTCTTGATTCACAACAAAATAAGGGGAGAGGCAACACTCTCCTCCCAACCAAGATACCCAATGGAGAAGAGAAGCCATCCTCTCCATTGGCCCCCGAGCCCCAACCACATTACAATGGGAGAAAATCCAACTCATGGCAACTACTAGCTTCCACATAACTTAACATGAAATTTCACATTCATTCCATAATCCTTCAAAAACAAAAAAATCAACAACTCAACAAGAGGGAAACCATCAAAACAACAAAGTCACAAGGCTTATCAAGAAATCCATAAGAGTAAGACCTATGGGGAGGCCACTTATGCCTCCCAATGGGAATGGGTGCCACCTAAAATCCTCCAATGCAAAACACAATACCCCTAACAACTCTTATGCCTCCCTCAAGTACCCCTTATCCCTCCATCCACTCTTATGCCTCCCTCAACTCTTATGGCTCCCCAAAGTAAGAACAAGAAGAAAATGCAAGCATTTCTCATACTAGGTGGGCACCCAACCCAAACTCCCTCCTCAAGAAAATGATCTCTTATGCCTCCCTCAAATAAACTCCCCATAGTCTCCTCCCACTCCCAACTTAGGCATTCTACCCATTCCCAACAAGCATTTCTAAAAAAAAAAGAACAACAACATTCAACACAACATATATACACATACATATAACAAAAAAAACATAATACAAACAAAGGTGAAGCTCCTACCTTTCCATGGTAGAGCTTGTTCCAAGTATGAAGTCTCAAATCCCTCCAAAGATCAAGCAAGCATCCACAAGCTCCAACAAAATTCCCACAAGTATCAACAAGCTCCAAAAATCCACAAACTCCTTCAAAATCCTCTCCTCTCCAAAATACAAGAGACTAAAAATGAAACCTCCAACCCCCAAAACAAACAAAAGGATCAAATAAATAGAGAAAAGAGAGGGAGGGATGATGTGGCTCCAAGTAGGATGCCACCTCCTTTTCCCTCCACTCCACATCACTTGGTCAACCTCATATTCCAATGCACCATTAATAAGTGGTTGAAAGAAAGGCAAGCACCTTACACACTCCATCTAAGCCCACTCCCCCAAAGGACAAAAATTAAATTTTTGAAAGAAAGTGCAATTAATATTTTACCTTTTTATCCCCCAAACACTTAAAAGAGTCTAAATTTGACCTCCCAACCCATAGGTAGGGTTGGCATGGGCTTTTAAGAGGTGTGGGACAAGTTTGACTTGTCCCACAAGCTTTCAAATTTGGCCTCTAAGGCCAAATTCGAGTTTCCCATGTGGGGTAGAGTGTGCTACACTCAAAACTCAAACACACATCATTCCACACAAAATCCAAAGTAAATCAAGCCTAATAAATGAACTCTCTTTTGGTCATATCTTTTAATTAGTTTAGGACAAATTCAAATTATCTTAATTAAGGCACTACAACCCATGACTAATAAAGGGGTAAACACCAATCCAAAAAAAAGTATGAATAATAACACAAGTAAAATTTCACTTACTAAGAGAAACACATACTATCATAATAGAAAGGGAAAATTAAAACAAAACAACACATGACCCCTAGGTCACAATTTTCCCCTAACCAAATAATTCTAACACACACACAATTACATGTTGCCATGGTGACCTTAGTTGGATTCTTCTCGAATTCCGATGTGGTTGGTCTCCACTCCCCAATATTGTTGTGAATATAATATACCCGAGCAGGGAATACCTCCTTCAACTTCAGTTGGCCGCATTAAAACATTCATGCCAAATATACAATATAATCTAAAATAAACGACACATGATTTACTATCATCTATGCAAATACGATATCACTTACACTTTCTAGCACATTTCTATTCCACATTTCATTTATGTCAAAACGATCATCACATTAATCCAATTATCAAGTTCTACTCAATATGATTAAATATATCACATGTCATAATTAAAGATAAATAACCATGTCAAAAGTATACAAATATCATCATCAAATGTCCACCAGTAGACCATATGCATCATATAAAGATCAAATCAATAACAGTCCAGTGTCTATGATATCTACTAGCATGCTAAATCAAGAAGCCATAATAAATCCATAAGTGAAGTAACCAGTCTCGAAAACAACAAAACAAAAATGGTGTCGAAGGGAAGTGGGCACTACATGGCCTATATGTAAGAGTCTAATTGCATAATATCAAAGTTGAGTCAAGTCTCTCAATTAGACGACAAGATTAAATGAGTCTTCTCGCAAACTAAAACATGTGTTCCAAGATTTTCATAATCATTGTAGAGTTTTTGATATAAGTGAATGCTCAAAATTTCTCTAGATGCATATCATAGTCCATAAAACTGAGGAAAGGTGAAGCTATAGTCATGATTAAAGTGAATCCATAAATCTCTTGTAATCTAATGGAAATAATAAATGTCAATAAAGAGGTAATAGTAGCTGTTGAGTCTCCAAAAAGATTTTAGATGAGAATATACTTCGATTTGAATCATGTGCATGTCAATAGAGTTCTACAATCCTTTATTGAAAAAGAGTACAAGTGTGAGTCACGTGGTTGTAAAGTAATAAGAAGTGCTTTGTATCATTGAAGGACATCATACTTCTCAAAATTGGTAATGTGTTTAAAAGATGAAAGTGCACCCTCCTAGGGGGATTTTGGTTCTTGATGATCATCGATATTAAAACCTATGACAAGGAAACTGTCTTACAAATTGTTTTTGTTGATTATGAAATGTTGATAATTGGTCTCAAATGGAAAGTGTAAAAATACAAAGTAAAAGTGTATGCTCCAAGATTTTTACTCATCTAAGTGATATGATTTGATTGAGTCTTGATCAGGGAAGTCACATAAGTGTGCATCAAAATCTTCAAGGCTTGTGCTAGTCAAAACTACTGCTATATATCTCGTGACAATATGTTTGATGATCCGAGTTAATAGTTATTCAAATTTTGAGACAGGGAATAAAAGATGTTGCACATTCATTGAAGTTTCTCTTATGTCACCAAAACCTAAGGAAGAGTTATTTTGATTGCTATATTGAAAAGACCAAGAGGATAGTAAGTATAAACCATTACTCCCAAGAAGATAGTGTGCGGGGTGAAGGGATAAAAGAACCACTTACCTACTTAACAAAGGAACCAAGGTGTGTCGGTGTAGTCACTTTATGAAATTTGAAACTAATGATGAAAAAGTAGTCCTTTATTATATTCAAGAATAAATTTAAAGATTCACTAGTTAAATCTAGAGATATCTTTATCAGTTCATTTAGAGGTGTTACACACAAGTATAAACATAATCTAGTGAACCGGTTTTCAAAGAAATCTCCATCTCAACTTGAAGTCATCTCTTGAAATCTTAGAGGAATCAAAGAATGCCTAATGGGTGCTCAAATATGCCATGATTTTAGCCTAATATTTTCTATCATAAAATTTATGCTTGACATTTTCTTGTATCGTAACTAGTTGAGGACTTGTGGCTTTGAGAAGAGGAAGCGAGATAAAGGCAGTTGTATAAGGAGTTAATTTTTGAAATTTGAGGTACATATTCAAGATAGCAAAAGGGCAAAGTGTGTGTCTAAAAAAAAATACATTAGAGAAGGAATTTTATATTATTCCATGGTGAGATTGAATTATTCAAGTAGAGATCACTCAATGCTTTGGTATAGGAATAAAACAAAGTGAGACAATAAGGTATAAGGGAAGATTATGCTTTGGTTTGATATGTTTTCTTAAAAGACATAAGTTTGGAACACTTTGAATGGACAAATGAGGAAAATTCAAAGGAGTAAAGTCCTAAGGTAGGCTTGTAAACATGAAAACACTACCTCTCAAGTATGTCCAAGATTCAAGAGGTGCTTTTAAGTGAAGTTACTTGAGTAACAAATAATTTTTTTAATGACGACTATGCTAGCTATGAAGGCGATTATGAAGATGTGAGAATGAATTTGGCATAGAACAAAGATGTATGATAAGATTAAATCCCATCATGGAGTGTATCAGCTCAAGGGGACCCTTGGTAAGTTTCATATCAGGTCAAATGCATCAGATTTGTGGCTAATTAGAGTTAGAGAAGATGGAACACAGTCTTAGGAGAGCTTGCTAAAAAGAAGATCTAGTTTTCAATCCAAGACAAAAGGTGTGAATAATTTCATACAACCGAGAGAGTGCTATCAATCAAAAGAGAAGCATAATTCAATGGAGATATTATTGAGGTAAAATTGTGCATTATCAATCTTACTTGTATATTGGTCATGGTGTTGAGAGTCTGACCCTTTGTCATAGATGTAAAAAGGGGAGAGTGCTATCGAAACCAAGTTTGAAAGTGAATATTCCATCAAAGTTTTGTGTTTCTGAGTATGTTTCCATCAATGAAAAAGGGGAGTTTTTTGGACCTTGGTCATTGGTGTTGTCATTGATGTCAAGTGGCATTGATGGAAAAAGAGTGAGAAGTAAGACTGCAAGAGGCATGAAGGTTGATTGGTAGTGCCTTCTTAGTGATAGTTGGAGCTCACAGTGATAGGTGCATGGTCAAGAAAGAAAGGTGTGTGGTGAGTCCTCTCAAGGTGGTGTATAGACTTCCCAAGGTTAGAAAATTTCATTCATATGTGAATCACATGTTAAAAAGTTTGTAATCAGTCTTTATGGCCACTCATGAAGTTACAGTAGCTCTAGGCCCGATTCCAGTTCTTCTAGATCAAGAAGGTAAGTGAGATGGTTGAACCAGAGTGCATGATGAAAACCAATATTTGAAGGAAAATAATATGATGACATGGTGTTATGAGGTGTTTCAGGTGGTGTGCTGTGATCTCATGATGATTCATTGAGCATTTTAGAAGGTTTCACGATGAATTTAGGACTCTGAAGCATGGTAAGTGAGATAGAAGTCCACTAGAGAAATTGAAGAGGTTGGTACACTTGGCTCAATTGATTTACATGTCTAAAATTATTTTTTATAATGTTCTAAGTGCTCATAAGATATAGATGGAGAAAGTAGAAATTCCAAGTACTTATTTTTTTTTTTGAAAAATTTGAGTATATTGAGTTTTTAGTGTAGTGCAAACATTTGGGGTGTGGATGGAACATGTTCCCCAGAAGAAAAGTTCTGCATAGTAGTTGAAGCTGCAGGGATGAAGGAGTCAATGGTTTATAGATAGTGTGGGTATATTGGGAACAAAGGACCTAGATGGTACAAGTCTTGAGTGGGACGATGTTCTTCGCAAGCCCCTTATGGGCCGCAAGACGAAGGAGTTGGTATAGTGTAGGTTGGGAAAGAGTTTTAGGTACAAAGAGTTCATCTCGGTACTCATTCCCAGAGGTCAAATTTCTCTACAAGGTAGTTTGGACTAAAAGGTGAAGGAAGTGATATATTGTGGATCAAGAGAAGCTTTCGGGAAAAAAGTATTATAACGAAATAGGGTCATGAGGGTCAAAGTTCTCCACACATAGGTTAGAGTTGAAACACAAAGGAGTTGATTGAATGGAGGAGTTGAAGTGTTATGTGGTCTAAGAGAAGGATGTGTGCCCATAGGGCCCACACGAAACAAGTTACAAGTGAACCCAAGTTCCTGTAACCTATTTTGATCTGATTTACAAAGGGATAGTAGAGTGTGGGAGAAAAGAGGTATGGAATAACAAGGAAAAGGAGGCCCATGTTCCCAAGTAACAGCTTGTTCCCCACTTACCCAAATGATTCGATTAACAAGGTACAACAATATAATGGATTTTTAAAAGATTAAAAATGCTTTTAGTGTAGACTATTAATGTGGTTTTAGAAATCTAGTTGTCCACATGCCCCCATACTCGCATTGAGATATCTTTCACTCCAGTGTGTCCATTTTTCAATTTTTGGACTTTTTGAAAAGCCGGTTTCATCCTCTATCTCATGAAATAGAAAAAGCCTAATTTAGAGGGATAAAGGAATGTAAAAGGGAAACTTGTGATGTCCTCATATGTACATTGAGAAAATCATGGAAGTGTAACTGAAAAATCATTTATGCTTGTCTATTTAAGAAATTTTTGAAATCATAAGAGATTGATGATGAAGGAGAGAGAGGCGTAGTTGGGCTCAGGATTGTTGTAGAGAGAGGAAGGAGACATTGTTATAAAATGAATATATATTGTTGAAAGAAAGGAAGAAGATATAGCTATCAAATGAAGATCTATTGATCAAAAGAGATGAGAGCTATGTGCTCAAGGGAATTTTCTGAAAAATGAAGAATTGTTACGTAAAAGAGAGAATAATGACAAAGTTGTAGAGAGAATCAGAAAACTAGTTCAATGAATGCTTGGAGAGATCTGAAAAATAGGTAAGGAGAGAGATGAAAAGTTGAGCTTGAAGAGTGAGTGAAGAGAGAAAGAGAAGAGTGATCATAATATGTTGTATGAGAAACATAAGATCTATATGATTAAATTATTTTTAATATCTGTCTAAGTATATGCTTATATCATAGGGGGTTGTAGCCTCCTTGTAGGTGATAGCCTGCAAAAGATCATTGTGGCTGATTAAATTATAGGAGGTTGAAGCCTCCTTATAAGTGGTAGCTTACTAAAGGTCAGTGGGTGTTGTACTAAATTTGGGAGTTGTGGCTTCCAGACAAGTTGAAGCTTTTCAAAGACCGAGTGGGTGCTTGGTTAAATTATTAGAGTTGTAGCTCCATATTGAGTTGAATCTCAATCATGAAATCATTGTAACTCTATAACACGTTTGTACATAATTAGTTCTCTGGTTTCACTGGGTTTTTGTCTCGAGAAGGGTTTCTCACATTAAATCTTGTCTCCTCATGTGTATGTGTGTATATTTATCTTCTATCTCTCTTGATTGATTATGCATACTTATGAAAATCAATATTTTTAAATAGTAACAAATTTAAGAAGTGGAAATTGATTGTAAAAGTATTATCAACATTGATTCATCCCCCTCTCAGTGCCTAAAATTCCTAACATGGAGGACCTTATGGAAGAAATCGGAACAAATTTAACTTATAGGTTATCATACCATCCAAAAATAATGGGAAGACAAAAGTGGTGAAAAAAGTTTAGGCAATGCAATGTATAGCTTGGTAGGAGATAAGCCATGACAATGGGACATGATATTGGAGCAAGAAAATTTTCCTATATCAATCCAATCAATAGGAGCACAATAAGGAAACCATTTTAAACTATATATGGGACATGTATTAGAGGATTCACAAAGTTGCACGACATAAAAAATAACCAAAGAATTGAAGCAGAGGAGTATGAAAAATATATGCACGAACTACATGATGAAGTGCATAAGAAATTGGAGAAAAGTAATCAAGGTTATAAGGCACGCGCGGATGAAAGGTGCAAAGCAAAGAAATTTGAAGAAGGAGATCAAGTGATGGTGCATTTGCACAAGGAAATATTTTCAAAAGGAACTTATAATAAGTTGAAGTTGAAGAAAATTGGGCTATGAAGAGTTTGTAGATGATAGGGCCAAATGATTACAAGATATAATTTCTAGAAGAATGAAATATATCACCAATATTTAATGTGGAAAATTTGTATGAGTTCCATGAAGCAGGATATAATAAACAAGATATAAAGGATCACTGCATTGAGAACATCAAGTTGGGGCACCTAGGAAATATAATTTTCCTTATATTAGCAAAGGCAAGTATAAGAGAAATGCACCAAGGAAATTGAGATTTTCTTAAAATCAATAATAATCAGGAAGATGTGCGGGAATACTTGGTTAAATGGAGAAACAACACATAATACGATGAAACATGGATAAGTGTAGAGGATCTTTGATCCAAAGGAAATTACAGAGGACAAAATATTTTTTCACTTGCAAATCCTGGATTGTCGACCGGAGTGCCGAAGGACAATTGAAGCCGAAGGAGAGTGTACAACAAGAAGGTGAAGGATGATTTTTACTGGTCATTAGAGTTCTTCAAAGAACTGGAGTACTAATAGGTAATTGAAATTCCATTAGGTTTTATTGTAAGAAATAACATTATACTTACAAATTTTTAGTAGCGGAATGGTTCAAAAAAACCCGGAGACATAGGCCATTTCGAACTCTCATAATCAATCGTGTGCAATGCGTGTCATTACATTATTGCATTATTTTTAAATTGATCGGTAAATAAAAAATTGATCAATTTTTGGATTAGTGTTTATCGAGATGGTTTTGCAGAGTTGGTTTTGCAGAAATGGATCTATACCTCTTCTTCTAGTTTTCGATTATGCTTGCATTATTGGGAACCATGGTTCGAGTGATGATGACTCGACACCGAGAACATGATCACCAAATCATGGAGTTACAAACCCACCTAGCTATTGTTCAAGAACGTCAGTGCCAACAACAACAACACATTGCAGAGTTGCAAAGAAGCCTAGATGCTCCACTTGGGAAGGTGGTGAATCAAGTCAGCTTTAGAAGCACCACTTGGAGAGGAAACCTTCACCAGAATCGGTCATGTGTTGTCATTGTGTCAAAGGGCATGACATTGAGAAATGCTAGAAATTATATCCAGATAGAAGGCCTAAGTGGATGCAGAAGAAGGCCAAGGCCATTGCAGGACCCAACACCGACCAGTCAGTGGCACCATTAGGATGGAGAGCACTAGTGGATCGTCCAGATATTATAATGTGACATGCGAGTGCCTCAAGACAGTGGATTCTGGTGATTACACGAGGACAATTAGTCACCCTTATTTTTTATTAGACTATCGAAGTAGGGTACATGACTGTTGATTTGGTGCACCAACTGGGACTTCCCATGATACCACTTCCTCGTACCAAGATATTTGGTACAGAATATGGTACTCTGCATGGAGTGTCTACTAGCTATTACACTCTAAGCTTCATAGTTGGGAGATGAGTTTTTGACAATATCACTCTCGACATCATCCCTTTGGAGATGGATAAAATGGTATTGGGAAACTTCTACCTAACTACTCGTCAAGGTTATATGACTGATGATAGGAGTGGAGTGGAGCTTCACATTGGGCACAACTGGAGGATTGAGTTTGTGATGGGACATGTTGTTCATCTTGCACAAGGTGAAGATAGTGAGACATTTGACTCATATGTACCAGGGGATCATGTAGATCCTAATGTAGAGTCAAGCTCATATGTCCCTATGGATCAGCTAGATCCTAACATTGAGGTCACATACATCCCAGTAGATCATCAGGATCCGTATGTAGAGGATTGAGAGCTCGAGGATCCATAGGACACCTATTGAGGTATCCTAGATAGACACCAAGGATTCTACAACTGGTAAGAAATATAAGGTGCAAATAAAGTTGAATTTGAACAACTATTTTATTGGTTTTTATGAGCATTATTTATTGATCTTATTATAATAAAACCATAAACTTTTATGTTAGGTAGAATGTATGAATAAGACCCCTGTGTGGTCAATTTTTGTATACATCTAACTCGAATAGGACACATTAGTCAAAGACCCAATTTTGGGCAATGTTTGTACTCTTTTATACTTGCATTAGTAAGACCCCTTAGAGGGAAATTATTTTGGTAAATTTCTAATACCAGGAGATGCAATATGTTTTGTTCCTTGTTGAGTTATTTGTCCAATGAGAAAATAGAAAAATGAGGTCAATCCACAATGCGATGCGGTGGAGAAGAAGTAAAAAAACCACTAAGTAGGAGAAATTTTTGCGACAGTTTATCATGTGAAATTATTTTTCTTATAAAATTGGTAACTAAGCTTATTGTACAAAGACTCCAAAAATGGAGCATTTTTACAACTAAATTTGCATGATGTATTAGGAAATGTTTTCCTTACACTTGTATTTAAAAGTTGTATAAAGACCCTTTTAAGGGCACATATCTCCTAATCAAATGTTTGAGTGACCATTACAGTTGGATACTCATATCTATGAGTTTGGATATTTGTCAGCCATTTGTGCAAACAATGGAGCTCACAGGTGTCAGCTTGGAACTTCATTATGTGTAGAGGCATTGTGACCATGCAACAAAATGGTAGTTGAACACCATTGGCATCTGACAACATGTCGAAACTTCATTCTATATAGAGGCATTGTAACTATGTAGTAGAGTGTTACCTGATAGTCATCGTCAATAGGAGGCTTTGTACCATGTAGATGGAGAAGCCGTACCATGGGGTTGAGTCACCATTTTTGAGCTCATGAGAAATCAAATCAGATAGTCATTTTATGTAGAGGCATTGTGACCGTGCAACATAATGGTAGCTGATCATCAGACTAACATCGTGCATTGGAGGCTTGAGGTCTTGAAAGAGGCTTAACATCATGCATTGGAGGTGTTGAAGTCTGGAAAGGGATGTGACATTAGGTTACAACTTCATTCTATGTAGAGTCTCTTATGACCCTGTAACAGGATGGTACTTGACAAGTCATTGTCCATCACCAACATTGAATCAATCATAGCTCTAAGTAACATGGAGTTCCTTCAAACTAGTTTGGATTCTATAGAATCAACTAGGAGCTAGGAACTATGTTATAGAGTCAAAGAAGATCCTTGTTGTCGATATATGGAAGCCTAGCACCACACAATGGAGGTGTGGAGGTCTTCTTCGGATATCAAAGTGGCGTAGCAGGAGGCAATGAACCCAAGTGCCATAGGTCCTAGAGTTTTGAGCCATCATTTGTTGAATGTGGAGTTGGTAGAATACTATGATGATCTCTTCTCAACAAGGTGATTTGGAGTTCACAAGATTTTTGGGACAAAAGCATTTCCCATTAGGGAGGTGTGATCTAGAGGAAATTACAGAGGATAGAAGTTCCCGAATCTCCTATGATCACTACAAGCGAGAGATGACTCGAGATATTTCCAATGGCTATTTGAATGTCGAAAATAGAGTTTGTATGCACATTGGGTGGCTGGTCAAATTTTGGTCAACAGCCTAATCCGGACGTGACACGTGGAAAAGGTGGAAACTAGCGAAAAGGCAAGCAAAGAGCCGTTTTGTTTTGTTATTGACCTCTGGTCTTCGTCAGGCATAAAAAGTCGATGGTTGTAGCAAGAGGTTGAAATTTTTTTATGGAGGGGAGCCCAACCGCCGTGAGGACTCATATATCGATCACCGACGTGGTGGGACCTCAAACCACGACATTTTCCTATCAAGGATCAACATCGAGCTACATTTTATGAGTCAAGCTATTAACCGAGTCATGCAAGGATCGAGTTATATTTTAGCTTGGCGAGCTATCCACAGTGATTGAGCTTGAAATTATTTTCAACGACCGAGTCAAGCTCATCTATATTGCATTATATTTTATGCCAACCTTTCCACATTACCTTGGTTGAAGCCATGAAGATCTCGGTTTATACATCCAACATCAACCGACCAACTAAGTGCAATGTGGCCATGCCACATGTTAAGGTCAAAGTGGGCGGGCTTATCTAAGCCACAATATATGCAAGATCCACATAGGTGGATAAATGGTGGGGAAAACATAAAGGCCCATGCGTGGTAGATACCACGTGAAAGGAGGGTGGCTAAGGTTTTAAAAACCTTAGAAAAACATATATCCCGCTCAATGTGGGAATTATCCCACTTAAACATGCATGCCGCCCACTATGGGAATATAATCCCATCTACATGCTACAGTTAGGCTAATAATAGCCTTAAGATATATTATGGAGCATTATATTAAGGGCCCTATTTTAATATAAATAGGGGACCCCTCCCTAATGTAAAGACACCGAAGCTTATTATTTCTTAAGCTTAATTATGGGATTTGATATAGTATTAGGGTAATTTTAATATAGTTTTGTGCACTATATTAAAATCCTAAAATTACTATAGGAAAATATTATTTATTGGCCTATTATTTTTAGGAAATAGTAGATGAAATATTTGTGATTGGGAGTTTTTACACTACCCAATAGGCCTTGAGCCACAATATTTTCACTTGCAAAACTTGGATTATCGATGAGTGCCAAAGGATGCATTGATAGCATTAGGAAGGTTGATTAAAGCTAAAGGAGAGTGTACACCAGGAAGGTGAAGGATGATTTCAACTGGTCATTGGAGTTCTTTGAAAAACTAGAGTACTAATGGGCAAGTGAAATTCCATTAGGTTTTATTGTAAGAAATAACATTGTACTTACTAGTGGAATGCTTTGAAAGAACCCGTAGACATAGGCCATTACCGAAATTTGTAATCAATCATGTGCAATTTTCATTACAATATTGAATTAGTTTTAAATTGATTACATAAAAGGAGTAACTTGTCGGAAAATATAAAAACCTACAAGGGTCCGAGATCAGGTAGATAAAAACTTGATCAATTTTCAGATCAATCTTGGTCAACTTGGCCATATTCTAGACCCAAACTTGTGAGACTGAGCTCACTTTTGTCTTACCCAAGGTGTTTGATACAAGAGCATTATGAGACAAAGTAAAAGAACTAAATGAATTTTTTAAGGTTTGGCTAAATAAGACGCGACACATGTAGGAAATGGAATATGTTAGCTAAGCGAGATAGAGTGCGTAACAATGTGAAGATTTTTGGAAAGGAAGGATTACATGGAGAGTTTTGTAAAGAATTAAAGGAAGGAAAAATAAAGTCATGAAGTGGAGCGTGAAGATTTTGAATGTAAAATTTTAAAGCCTAAGATGAAACAAAGGGGTTGTTGATCTTACAACAAGGAAAATAGAATGAGCATGAAGGAATTATTTGATGGTATAAAATGACAAAGTGAATGAATGATGCCAACTCAATAGTGACGTGGAGTTTCCATCGAGGCTCTCTCAGCTACCAAGACAAAGTAGTTGGCCGTCACTAATGCACAATAGTTCAAACACAAGTTTGAGCGGGATCAAAAGAGAGTTCTAGAAGGAATTTAAAATTTCATAATGGGTGGGGAAGAGGTCTATAAATACCTTTCTAGTGCTAGATTACAAGGAATTTTGGAGAGATGAGAGTAAGCATCCAAACTTTGGTGCCACTACCCCATAGTTTTATATATTTGTAACTATCCCAAAATGGACATTTTAGATGTCGTAAGGCTTATGATGCCATAATATAAGTTCTATAAGTGAGTTATACCATTGTGTTTACTTTATAAACGATAGGCTCGGGAGTACCTACTATATCCCACCAATACACCATCATAAATGTATAATATAGATTGTATCCAATGTAGTAATAGAGTGATGTGGTGTGCCTTAGCTATGTGACCTAAAATTTTGTTGCTTGAAACCCTTGAAAAATTCTTAGAGTGACCTTGATCTTGCTAAGATATGGCTATATGACCTTTGCATTCTTGTAAATGGAGGAAGATAAACTTGGTTAAGTGCTTCAAATATATAATAGGTATTGCTTTAAATGGTGTGGAAATGATTTGGGTAGATTTAGGAACCCTTTTAGTGATTTTGGAATTATATTTGTAATATGATCTTGTAAGAGTGTCAAATGAGTTATAAAGTGACATTAACTTTCTTATATAGCCTTTTGTAGGTGAAATATTCTAGTAAGGAGGACCTTAGGAAGATGAAATGACCCAAATAAGATATTCAAAATTGAAAACATAGTTGTTGAACTTAAGGATCCAATACCATACAAGTTGTAAAGAGTGGACCCCACATCCCGACCTAGTTATATAGTTTTGGATGGACGAGAAGAATGCCAAAACATAAAATTTAGACACAAATAACATGTGTTTTATTGTTTTTATTAGATAATATTCCCAAAATTGATGACAAAGCAAAATATAATGATAAAAAATTCATAAGAAAGCTAAAGAGATGAAATGATTGGAATTTGGATGTGAGCATTTATCTTAGCAAAGGATCATGATAGAACTTGAAATGGCACAAGGTTAAGTTACCAAATTTTAATATCTAATTTTCCCACTTTAAACGAGTAATTAGAAATTGCATTCTTAAAATAAAAATGTACTGTGTACACATACACACTTTTTATTCTCTAAAAAATGGTTATATGATGTGTTGGTGTTGTATGCTCTTTGATGAAACCTGCAACAAATAGTGTATTCAATGCCTATGATAGAAATGGAACTTTAACTCAAAATATAGATAATGCATGTAACTTTGAACTTTGCACAAAAGTAAGTGAAGAGAAGAAAAACATGGAAGGAAACACCTATTTATTTTGTAAAGGAGGATCTCCCATTCATGTCATGCCCGGAAGTGTTGGAGTTTCTACAGAGATGAAAAAGGATTGGGGTAATCATTCCACAATTTTTGTGCCATAAGAGATACTAGAGTGTCGGGTACACCACAAAATTGGAGAGAGTGAGTCATTTTGGAGATTTATATAGAGGAAGGATTTATAATACAAAGAAATTAGATACTTTGATGCATTTCTCATTTGGTAATCTGTGAAAGAAAAGGAAAGATTATTTTATGAATAACCTATATGTTTTTATGTTTTCCACTATACCCACATACCAAATTTATATAGATGAATCTAGGCCCAATTTTTTTCCAACTTAAATAAATTCAAACATTATAAGGAATGGATATTTCCATGCTCTCATAAGGTGTTATGTTACTGAAATTTATCATGTAGATTATGAAAAATCATAAGGGAGAAGGGAGACCATTCCCTAAGCCATTTTCCTATGATTGAATATTAATCATGTAGTTAAGAAAGAATGAAGTAGTCATTCCCTTCATATCATTATTTGTATTGTGACATATGTATCTAAAAATGTATGTAAATAATGTAAATTACTGATAGAATTTTAATCAATTGAAAAATGTAGAGAATTTTCCCTATCCAAGAACATCCATCTTTGTCAAGACCATACCAAGGTCATGACTATATTATCTGATTTTGACCTTTGTTGATTTTTTTGACATTTCAATATCTACGACCTTTTATGAGGATATGAACCCTATGAAAATGTGTTCATGAATTTTTTAATCTATCTATAGATGTAGAAATATCCTGATGAATTCTCCCTCTTTTGAGGTGCACGTGATAAAAAATTTGAGTGCATGGCTCAAAATAATACACGTGTGCTTGTGTGTGTAATAAGTTTGATAATCTTCATAGGATCACATAAAAGGATGGAATGGTGGGTACTATTAAGAAACTATACCTATAAAAGGGGTTATGCATGGTAGAGACCATGGTGCATAGGTAAAGTAACATGTAACACATAACAAGTAAGAAGACATGTATACTAGTAAAAAAAATAGAAAAGTGTCAACCATGTCATAATCCAGAGTAGTACAAGAATATAAACAACATAGTAAGTTACAAACATGCCATAAGTCATAGTAAAGGAAATAGTGTAACTAATATAGTAGATACAAAGTGTTTCATAATCAAGAATAACAATAACATAGCCATAAAAATAATATTGTCAACAATAAGCATATCATAATTCATAATAAAGATAATAATGTAATCTAATCATTAGAGTGTGAACTAAGGGTATCATAAGCTAAAATAGTACGATTGTAAAATAGTAATGTATAGCCAAGTAAGAAATAATATATATAAACATAGTCATATGTAGGCATGGAACCAAAAATATGAGACATCGATAGTGTCACAAAACTATCACAATATACGGCATACAATGTGCAACAATAATGGAAAGTTCATACACTCGAGATAGGCATGGAGCCAAAAATATGGGATACCCATGGTGTCATAAGACAATCAAGGACCTTAGGCCATATAAAACAATAAATCATAACATTGTAATCAAATAAGATAATCGAGTGATTCCGCATAGCAAATAGTCAAGTAAATAATTTGCATAAACAAGTAGAGACAACACCATATAAAGAAAATTTAGATAGTAAAGACATAGGTAGCAAGACAAGTTAGAATGCACAAAATACATGTGTTAGTCATGTTAGCTCAAAATATAGAAATAAGAACTATGTATAGAACAAAACATGATGAGTAACATACAATAAAACAAAATTACCTGTATATCATGGAGGGATGGCCTCTAAATAATAGTGTCGAACCAAGATGAATCCAATCATCGTGTATCAAATTATGTGTGTCCTGCATCAAGCTCAATATACCTTGTGAATGCATGTGTAAAGAGTAAATGTGCTATCTATCAAACCAATGTGAGAAACAACACATATAAAGTAATAATATAACCAATCAAACCATAGATAAGTCATATTTGGCATTTTTGCACATATTTGGATGTTTTGTATTATGTGATTATTTGAATGTTTTTGAAGTGTTTGAGAGGGTTCATTAAGTCAATTTTTATTTACCTTACCCAACAGCGATAATATGATTTTATAAGCAAGTTAATGATTAACATTCTATATTTCTATTCCTTGATTATATTCATCTCACATTTACAAAATATTATCAAAAATAATAGAATGAAATACATAAATAGTAGTTAAATAAATTTAAAAAATAATAATAGTGTGCTCATATATAATCAAAAATTAAATAGTAGGTGAGATTTATATTATTATATATTTATATATACATATACAAATTTGCTCAAATGTTTAAAATAAAAAATAAGATAAAAAGATGAAGAAAGAAATTTGAAGAGGAATGAGGCGGTTAGGGCGGTAAAGATGGTTAGTGAGGAAGAGTTTGGTAGGAAAAGGTGAAATCCTATTCAATATCCTTCGCCAAAAAGAATAAGGACTATTTAGAGCCTTGGGAAAATGTGATGGAGTTCTAGAAAAGGTAAATTTCCTTGATAGTTGTAAATGCCTGACTCCCTTAACTTATTGCTTCCAAGTCTTTCCACATTATAAATTACCAAGATAGGAATATAAATTATTTATGGGGAGGATTATTTTTAGGAAGCCTATAAAAGTGTCAAGAAAATGCACATGGAAGATTTTTGTGTAGAATACATACTCGTTACCGACCACCTCCCAACTCATGGAACTTTAATCACTTCATCTTGGTATCCACATTTTCTCCTTGACCTAAATAAAAGAGCCTTATACTTGATGTCTTGTGAATCTTCAAAGGTAAAAAAATGTAGATAGAGTCTAAAACCCACTAAAATTATCTGTACCTATAGGAAAATGAGAGGTTTTGAGTCATCATGGACACCTATCAAATCCTAAAGGAAGTTTTTTTAATTTTTTTCTAAATCGAACTCCCCAGTAGATGCGTAGGAAAGAAATACAAACTATTTGACAAAATGCCTCAAATAAATGTGACCACATGGAATGCCTTGGCCATGTATTCCTCATTGTTATTTTTATTTGGATTTTTTCATACATATTTTAGCTCATGGGAGATATCAATACTTGAAAGGAGAGGACTCCCCTTTGGATCGAGAACTTTCTTGGTCACCCCTACTATCTAGAGGAATCTTCAAGCTTTATCATCACTATTCCAATTTAACTGTGATGTTTGGGTAGATTTGTTTTTTTGATGAAAGATAATTGGAGATGCACAAAATAGTATGAAAAATGTGGGATCTTATACCAAGAATGTAATATGTTTGATAGAACACCTCAAGAGATGTGGGCACATGAAACATACCCGACCATGTAAGATTCATTTTTGTTTTATTAGCAAGAAACTTTATCGATATGGGCATTTTGAGCTTCTTTTCATCCTGGTGATCTTGAGGATTCCCTAAAATTTATCATTAAGGTACTAGTTAAACCTATTGTGGATTTGATTTCTTTCTTTTGGCTATAATAAATCTCGTGAAATGTTTGACTCAATGCGTAAAATAAAGTGTGGTTTCATGGAATGCCATGATTGTTGGGTACGTAAAAATTATTTTTGTTGAAATGAGAGTTGGGGGAATCATATGGACAACCACCAAAACACAATTAAAAGTGTTCATCTGTTTGATTTGTAGTTGCGAGTTCCAAAATGCATGTTGTAAGGTGGAGGCATGCATGATCTTTGGTAAAATGATGTTGAAAATGTTCTTCGAACATGCTAGAGAAATGGTATTCTTTATTTTAGTAGCATCATACTCTTTCCCATAGGAATTTATGTTTCCTCCATGGGGATTATTCATGTATAAATCTCCTTTTCTCTTGCACTAAATTAAGCACCTTATCATTTCATGATTTCCTATTCTTATTCAGATCCTTGAACTATAAGAACATAGTCATGGTCTATTTCATGGGTGTATTTGTGCTACATAATACCTATGATATTTTAATCCTTGTAGAGAATAACATAATACAAGATGGAGAGCTAACCCTAAGACATCCAATTAATATTTTTCTATAAATTCCAAATGTTGTCCTAGACCCTTCATAGTCTCTATCCTCTAGTCCTAGACCTAAAAGTAATCAATTTTTTCATTTCACCTCTTTCAATGAGATGGAAGAACTCAAAGCCTTATGAAGAAACATTAAAAATGAGCTAATATCCATAAGAAGGAAGTGAGCTCAACCTGATCCTAGGCCTCTCTACCCTTATAACATAGGTTATGAACTAAAAAAATTGTAAAAACCAAAGCCAAATTGTCTTTGTTAAGCCATAACAACAATAATTCCCAACTATGTATAATCCAAATAGAGCCTTGGTCCATGTTAAGGAAAACATGGATGAAGAAATGAAATGGTGCTACTCATGTATGTGTATGCTTGATTCAAATAGTTATGCCCATAAGAACACAAGTAAAACATTGATTATGCATAGCTCCATAACACAAAAGACTATGCAGGATGAACCAAGTCAACCTTTGATGTTGCCGCATGAAGTAAATCTAACATATTTGTTGGAAAAATACTTCAATGTAGTAAATGCAAATGGTTCCCGTATGTCATAGCTCTAAGTGTAATCAAAATAAAACAAAATGCAAAAGAAGATAATGTTGGATCAACCACTTCAATCCACGACATCCCTTATGACTCATGGTAATGTACCACAACCTACTATTGAATGAATAATTCCAAATGAAGTGACTATGCCACCTAAATTATTATGAATGAAGTGACTCTTTAATGCTTTTGGAGATTTACTTGAATTTCTTTGGATTCCCTTATATTCCCTTATTCCATGTTTTTGAAACACTCCTTCATTTATTAGTGGTTGACCTTACGGCGGTTTCTAGAACAATATGATTTTATATAATATAATAATAATAATTTGATCCCCTATTGAGTGTTACTAGTGAGTGATGAGACCCTTTAATTATTGTTTTAATTGTCTCATCTATTGTATATTTTGTATACCCATGCAGTTGTTTATCCCGGTTATCCTGTCAGACATTTCTACTTGAACTTAAACTTATGGCACTTATATTAATCAATATAACTATTATTAAGCTAATCTATTTTTGTGGATTTTGAATGTGCACGTTAATATATTTAATATAATGGAATGATTGATAGTTATTTGTCTGAATGCCATACTTGTTTGCAAGAATCTGTTATATGTTGCCACTAACATGCAACCGAAGAAACTATGTCACAATGTAAAGGGACTCGTTCGCAACAATTGACATGCAACAACTGGGACTTGTCCACAACAAAGCACCTACAACCAAAGGAGAACACACACATATACAAGACCGTGATTGTGGGAAGCTTGATCAACATGGATACTTCACTTGAGTTTATGCATATCAATAAAGAAGTAGTTATGACAACAAGAAGTAGATCTCATGCCAATACCTGATTATGCTCTGCAACTACAACTGTGGAACTAGTTGATTTAACTTGATAAATGATTGTTAGAATGAACAGTTAGTTATGTTGTTGTATTAGAAAACCTTTTCTTAGTTCTGATTGCATGCATAAGAATCTACAAATTTCTTGGTAGTGATATTTTACTTAATCAAAATGTAACTATTAGTTTGAATGAGTCTCTTCATGTCTCTACTAAATATAAAGAGAATGGTGAGACTGTAGTAGATATTGATCCATAGTTAAGGAATTATTGTAAGTTTCATTCTGAATCTTCATGTTCATGAATAAAATATGAATTCTATCATTTTTCTATAGACATAAGCCTTAGGAAGGGCTAACACCCAAAGTAAGGTCCAGGTTGTCGTTTACTAAATCCCCTTTCATTTTTGTTGTTGTTTTAGTTCCTTACATGAACAAATTAGAATTGCAGTAGTTCATTCCTTTACTTGTGTTATGATTTTATTTGTTTTATTACTTAGTTGTATCATCTAATTTCATCTGTAATGTAGTTTATTTCTAGCATTGTATTTCCAACTTTTGTGATAAAAATCTTTTAGTTTATACCTCTTAAGAACATGTAATTGTATATACAACACTTTGGAAGAGTTAAAATTTTATGTCCTTATGTTTGATGAATAAATGGATGTGGATTAGTGAACATATTAATTGCAGCAAGTTAATTTTCACCATTATTTTTGGCACTGCATTTATAGGGACACTGCCAAGTTATTAGGTTTTTATGATCATTTTCATTCCTTATAAATAGTCTAGGTTTTAGGAATTCATCTCAAACTAGACCCCCCTAACTAATTACCATTGAATGAGTTGAGTAGTTGATGCATGCACCATCCAAGGGATGCCCATGGTAGATTTTTACCTAATCCACAAGTAGCACAAATATCTTCATTTACCTCTGAATATTCTAAAGAAGAAACCTCCATACTAGGTTTTATTTTCAAAGACAATCCCCCAAGTGACAATTCTATAGATGCTCTTGAGAAGCTAGGGATGGCAGAAGAAGTAGACCAAAATGCTTGAAATGGGGCAACCACCTTCAAGTTCCCCATCACTGACAAAAATACAACTCTTTGGAATGAAGAATATTTCTCCATCAACCTTGCCAAATTTCCATAGAGCTATGTCAGAATATCCAGACACCTTTCTCTTTGAGTTTGATGTTTTGTGTAGGAGTTATGATTATACCATTGATGCACATAAATTGAAATTATTTCCTACAACACTCAAAGATGTATCCTTAAGGTGGTTCATGGGATTGGGAAGGAATGTTGTTACCACATGGGCACAAATGAAGGATAATTTCCTCAATAAGTACCAAGACTATTGCAGACCAAGCAACAAAGGAGGTGATGAAATCTACAGAATGCAAAAAAAGAGGATGAACCATTAGAGGACTATTTGGAATGGTTCTGTTCTACATTTAAAAGTCAAAACACACCACTAACATACCACTTGAATCCCTCAAATTACTCTTTTTGAAGGGACTCGGTGAGGAGGACATGGAAACTCTAAATTTGATAGGAGTAGGGGACATTTCAAAGGCTACTTTTGACCAAATATGTGAAGCCTATAAAAACTATTCAAGAGATACCATGAATAGGGTAAGGAATGTAAGATCAAGAGGTGGATTATCTACCAAAACAATGGGGAAATCTCTAAGTTAGAGATTGTTAGCATGTTAAAAAACATGAAGTAGGATATTGTCAATGATATGGCCAATCAACTAGATGCTCGCACACTAAAAAGAAGAAAGAAGATGTAGATGCAACTCTCATAGAGTACTGCCATGCATACGAAGAAAGAAATCAAAATGTAGATGCAAAGAATTGACTAGCATTGCTCAAGAAAGGGAGGCTTCACTTGATTTTAAAATGTTGGAAAAAAGGATGGGCAAGTTTTCTATGTTTCTCAAAGGAAACCATGGCCATCGAGGCAAGGAGGTATGACACAAGACCCTATGCATTCATTTAAAAATTTGTCTAATAATTCATATATGTAGCCCCCACCTTGGGATAACCCTTAAGGATGGGCCCCATATCCTAACCAATACCAATAATAGTGGAAACCTCAATACCAAGGCCAACCACAACAATAATGGAAACAACCTCCCCAATCATGGAAACAACCTTGGAGGGGATAATAGTGGAATAAACCACCTCTTAATTACCAACAAAATTATCAACAACCTCCTTATCAGTAGCAACAATGAGCTCTAGTGCCTTATCCCCAATCAGGCTCCAAACCAAAAGCTACACAACTACCTGCTCAATCAACGCCTAATTCTAATTATAAAGTTGCTTAGCTAGCCTATTCCACTAAACCACTCAATACCGTACTTATTCTGTTGATATCAAAAATACCCATATTCTCTTAGGAAGAGAACTTCCTTCACTAGCTGAACCTACCATTACTAAAATTGTAGAAGAACCATAGTTGTTACATGATGAGCCACAACAAGGAAAAAAGACGCTGCAATTTGATCCACAAAAACTTGCATAGAATTCCAAAGAAGGATAAAATGTAGGGTAATGAGCCACCATTTCTTGAAAGGTTACAAGAAAAGAAGACTGACCTTAGATCAGAATCTGATTTTGAATTTGTCAATCATCTCAAAGACATTTGTGTCAAAATACCATTGATTCAAGCTATTAAGGATGTACCCATCTACAATAAACTAGTTAAGGACCTATGCATTAAGAAGCTAGGAAGAAAGAGGAAAGATCCATCTACTGTACATGTCATTAGACAACTAGATGATATTATATTTGGAAACTTAGTTTCTCCCATGTATATTGATTCATGCAACCCTTTAGTAAATGTCACAATCAATGGTATAGTGATAAAAACACACTGATTGACACGGGGAAGCAATAAATGTAATGAAAAAATAAATCATGGATGATTTGAAATTGGAAGGATTAAGACTAACAAACACACCTTGTAGCTTACATATAGATCAATAGTTAAGAATAAAGGAGTTTTGGAGAATTTGGTAGTAGCGGCAGACTCCTTGGAGTACCCTACTGACTTCATTGTTCTCCAGCCAAAAGCAAGCTTAGGAGGATATCCTATCATCCTAGGAAGACTGTGGTTAGCAACTACTGATGCATTCATTGGATGTAGATTTGGTAATATGATCATATCTAATGGAAGTGGAACCAAAAATCTTATGCTCTACCCCCTACATAACCATTCAATGAAGAAGACCAAACCATTTGGGTGGAAGAACCAGAAGAAGACCAGAGCTTAGTTCAGTAGCTCATGATGCTAGAGAAGTCATGCATAATATAAGGATAGGAGGAGGATGTTGTTCTTTCAAACGTTTTGTAGAATAATTATGGTAAAAATGAAAAATAAGATGGTAAGTTGTAATGCATAAGCTATCCTAAAAATCAAATCTTTCTGCAACAGAGTACTATGAATGTTCCAGGTAAGAACTGCATCCTACACCAGCTTCTTCCACATGATTGTATCTTGAATTCTGTAAGTAGCAACATATGCTCCATGACTGATCTTTCTAAGAAAGTGGAGATTGCACTAGGCAAGCCACTTAATGTGAACAAAACATTGAGCATGCAACAAGAACAACTATTAATTTCTCTTCTCAAAAAGCACAGGAAAAAATTTCATGGGACTATGGAGACATGCATGGGATCCATCCTAAACTCTTTACCCATATGATATACTTAAAGGATAGATGCAAGCCAATAAAACAACCATAGAGGAGAGTGAACCTAACAGTGAGGGATATAGTGAAAGAGGAACTATGAAATTATTATATGCTGGATTCATATATCCAATTTCGTATAGTTAATGGGTGTCACACCTATTATTGTACCAAAAATGATAAGTGGAGAATCTAAGTAGACTATAGGGAGATGAATGTAACAACAAAAAAGGATCATTTTCCTCTCCCTTTTATCAATCAGTACTCTAAACTCTTATTGGAAAAAGTATTTTCTTTTGTGGATGGTTATAGTGGCTACAACTAAATTTAGATTTCTCCAAAGGATCATTTCAAGACCACATTCACATTCCCATGGGGAAATTTTTCATACTTTGTTCTTCCCTTTGGTCTGATGCAATGCACCTACCACATTTTAGAGATCAGTTCTTAACATCTTATTAGATCTAACCAATGACTACATGGAGGTATACATGGATGATTTTACAGTCCATGGTAGCACTTTTGATGAAGAAATGAATAACTTAGAAAAAGTTTTCAAGAGATACAAGGAGCATAACCTATCCTTAAGAAACAAAAATGCTACATGATGATGTCTGAGGGGATAGTGTTAGGTCATTATCTCATCTACTAGAATCTAGGTAGATCCAACAAAAATATCAGTGATTATAAACCTGCTAACACCTAAAAAGAAGAAGGATATAAGGAGCTTCTTGGGACATGCTGGGTATTATAGGAGATTTATTCAAGATTTCAGCAAAATTGTAGCACCATTATTTGTTTTGTTAGGAAAGGATGCTACATTTTTATGGACAAAGAAATGTGAAGCTGCATTCCAAAATTTGAAGCAAATGCTAACTTCTACACTGTTTTAAGAGGACTAGATTGGAGTTTTCCATTTCATATACACATTGATGCCTCGATCATACCATTGGAGCTGTTTTAGGATAGAAAGATGGGATACTCAATTATGTAATCTATTATGTTAGTAATAAGTTGTAACACGTGGAGCTTAACTATACGATCACTAAGAAATAATTTTTGGCAATTGTATATGCCATCAACAAGTTTAGGCACTATATCATGGGTTATCCAATATTTATCCACACAGACCATGTTGTTATTAAATATCTGATAAAAAACCAATTATAAGTAGCAGGATAATCATATGGTTGCTGCTCTTACAAGATTTTGATGTAACAATTGTGGATAATCCTGGGAAAGACAATGTTGTAGCAGATTTTCTCTCAAGAATGGAGAATAATAATGAAGAAGCAATGGTGGATGATTCTTTCCCAGATGAGAATTTGTTTTCCATTTCTACCAAGACACCTTGGTATGCTGATATAACCAACTATTTGGTTTCAAGTAAGACACCTCCACACTATCTATATTCTGAAAAGAAATATATTGTTGAGAAAAGTGTGAATTTTTCTTGGATAGCTAGTTTCCTATTCCACACGGGTAGGATAATGTTATGAGAAGATGTATAGATGATGAGGAAATTTATGATGTCCTCAAAGCTTGCCATAGTGAGCCATGTGGAGGACACTTTGCTGCAAAAATAATAACACAAAGTATTAACAACAGGGTATTATTGGCCTACACTACACAAGGATGCAACATTGTATGCAAGAAGATGTGATAAGTGCCAAAGAATGGGAAATCCCACCAAATCGATGAAATGCCATTGCAACCTCAGCTAGTATTACAACCATTTGAAAAATGGGGATTGGAATTTATTGGTCCTATAGATCCTATGTCCCAACAAAAAGAGTACATTTTGGTTTGCAAAGACTACTCCGACCAAATGGATAGAATTGAAAGCGTTACTAAATGAGAAGAGTGAAAAAGTTGCAAAAATATTATATGACCACATATTTACAAGGTATGGAGTGCCAAGAGAGATTTTCACAGATCAAGGTACCCACTTCACTGCTGAAGTTATTGCTGATTTAGCTACAAAATATGAAATCGGCATAGGAAGTCTACACCTTATCATCCACAATCCAATGGCCAAGCTGAAGTAACAAATAGAGAAATTGAGGCCATCTTGACAAAGACTATTGTGCTTTGCATAGAAGGGATTGGTCAGAAATACTTCTAGAGGAAGTTTGGGAATTCAATACCACATGGAAGACAACAACTGGATTCACACCTTTTGAGCTACTGTACGGTAAGACTACTATTCTCCCTATTGAATTTGAGCACAAAATATTAATAATTGTATTGAATTGGTTGAAGTTATTGGATAGAGAGATTAACTTGCAAGGTGAAGCAAAGTGGTAGAGTGCATGTTATGAAGTGAGGAAGACTTGAAGGAACCAGGGTGATAAGCGGAATGGTTATATCGAGGAAAGAGTTCCCCACACCCAATGTCAAGCCTATGAAAAAAGGATGTGGAAGATGAGGATAGTTTAATGGAGGCTACAAATTTTGGAGGGACCATACATTGCAGGAACCAATAGCTCATATGGAACTATTCTAGAGTTCCATCTTAAGCCCAAATCTTTGACCTCAATGCAAACCCTAGAATAATGTGGCAAAAGCAAGAAAAAATGGAAAGTGGAAAAGTTCCACGGTTCCCCAACAACTAATTCACTCACAAGGCCAAAGAGAAAATGGACATTTAATGTGGACTATTCATATGTCCTGGAGAACCCATATTCCTCCTCGAACCATAGATCCACATGGGAATAAATTTCACCCAGATGCTCCAAATTTGATAAAATTGGACTTTTTGGAATTATCTCATCATGAAATTCATCATGGAAACTAAAAATCTAAAGTTAGGTGAGGGTAGGGGGAGAAATAAAAGAAAACATCTCCAAAATTGATGAGCACGATTCTAGGTAAATAAAAAACTAGATTTAATGAGGTATGGTTCCCATTTATTATCCCAAGAGAAAAGGATCATGGAGGAATGACATTGTAAGTTTCCCATACTCTTTTTAGAAATTTAATACATGTTGTTGGTGGGTAGATACAAAAATTTGAGTTCCCTCCTCTTTCCCTCTTCTCTCTTTTTCTCATTCTCTATATGATGTAAAGTGATGCTCATTTGTAAAATTTGGACATTCTTGTGTTGGGCTCTTGTAATGCTAGTGTATCCTTCTACAAGTGTTGCATGTGTTCATGAGTTGCAAGCCTCAGATTTGGATATCTACATGTTGATTCTTTCCTTTCTCTTTCGTTGTAATGAATTCTACATCTGTTTAAAGCAATAAATTACTTGTTTTGTGGTTATTATCTTCCCTAACTTGTGTTTTATTGCATTTCCTTTCCTTTCATTGCATCTACAAGTATATTTTACATATTTTATTTTCCTTGCAGGATTTAAATATGTTGTTTTCCATGGAAATGGTGGTTTGAATGTTGTTTTGGGTCATGTCACTTATGTATGCCCTTTCCTTCCTCATTTTTCTTCCATTTTCCCTCATTTGAGAGTGTCTTTCCCCCTCTTCTTGGTGTTATCACCTCTCTTTAGTTTAGGATTTCAGTTTATGCATCTCCTTCTCACTCTAGTCCTTTGGAATGATAGAGTAGAGAAGATAATTACATTTCATTTCCTAGGAGTAGTTTAACATGAAGATTAGGTAGAAGAACTAGCTTTCTCTAGAGGTTTGTCTCAGTTCAAGTCCCAAAACTTGGAGATAGTACCATGTTTCCTCAAAGATCTAGATTATTCTAATCTAGGACAAGATAAAATTTGACTTCCAATAATTTTGGCACATCTGGTTTGAAAATTTAGAAGTTAATATTTTCATTTTTCCAAGTTTTTCTGTGTATCTTAGTAAATTTCAGCCTTTGGAGGCTCCACAACAAGACATTTTCCGAATCCAAGCTCCATATCTATTGGTTTTAACAGTATTTATGCCTCATATTTATGAGAAGAATTCATACAAGGTCAAGAATATCATAGGAGGCATATTTTTATTACTTGTAGCTATCACCAAGGAGAAGAAGAAGGGGATAATAAATTTAGATATCACCATCACCATCGAGTAGAACTATTTCTACACTACCTCATACTAGGACTTTCTTGTTATCATATAGAGTTTTAAGACCTATTACATTCATGGCAACACAAAGGAATTTACCATTTATAAACTTCACCGGAGGAATCCCTTTGCGCTAAATTCACAACATGACATATAAGTAGTTACACTCAAAATTATTCCACACTTTACTGGTGAAAATCAAGTTACCCCTGATGAGCATATTTAGGATGTTGCAAATGAAGGCTTTGTTCATCTAGTTACAAAAAATGATGTAGCAGCTTAGGTCATGCTAACATCTTCACTCAAAGGTAATGAAATTCAATGGTATAGAATGTTGAGACTTGCATCCATTACCAAATGGGATGATATGGGGACAACGCTTTGCAATCAATTTGGGGAAAAGGAAGACAACATTTCCTTTCTAGAATAACTGAATTTTTTTAAGATAGATCCCCATGAGATCATGGTGGATTTCAACTTCAGATTTTAGAGGACATGGGACAAAATTCCAATTCTCTTGAGACCGACTCCACAAGGTTATTTTATTTACTTCTTAAGAGCATTGAATTATGATCTTACTATTATGATGCAATTTATGTGTGCTATTTAGTTACCCAATTCCTATCCAATATCCATTAGGGCTGAGAATTTTCTAATACACAATAGAAAAATAGCTCCTACGGTGCCTATGCCTTTGTTCCCTGAATTACCTCAAGTTCCGCAACCTACTATTGCTCCCATTCCTTAGAAAAGTTCTCAATCTTCTCCCTCCACATCCTATTCTCACCAAAATCAAAAGGATAATGATGAGATGAAGGCCCTACTTAGAAATTTTTCAAACAAATTTTTATCCTTGGAAAAACATCTAGTTGAACCTTATAGAAATTATCCTAACCAAGGGAAATATTCTAGCCAAGGATTCAACTAGGGTTACCAACCCTATAAAAACCAATACCCTAACCAAATATATGGGAAAAATCAGCAAAATGATAGGTGAAAGGTCAAAATAAACCTCTTCCACTTTAAATATTTGTTCCCACTCAACCACTTCCTTCTGTTAGTGTAAGTACAAAATTGGTTCCAATGCAAAACAATATGATACAAGAAAAAATGGTGTTTCCCATGCAAGCAGCCACATAATCAATTAATTTTTCCAAATGCATTTCAAGCTCAGAATTTATGGTTCAAAATTCTTCCAATCAGCAAGATCCATTTATGGAATCACCAATCCTAATGTGGAAGGAGTTCAAGAAGTCAATCCAGATACTAATCTTGTGTTCTTTGGGACTGATGATTTTTGTGCAATGAATCAAGCAGTGGGCAGTTCTAATAGGCCTCAAAATCATGTTGTTGATAACACAAGGTTTAAGAAGAGAATGTTGGATTCTCAACCTTCATCTTCTTCTAATCAAGGAAATGATATCAACAAGGAAAATAATGTCGGGGAAGATGCAAGTAAGAATAGATTACTCGAGGTTCCTAGAAAATTCATTTTAGACAAGGAAGCTACTTCCCAACTAAATATTCCTATCCCAATGTTGCTACAATCAAGGAAGTACAATGTTGTACCTCAAATGCACAATTTCGTGGCCTTCCTTTCAACATCAAGGAGATGAAGAAGAAAATTTTTAACGTGATAATGTGGGATGCTCTAGCTATTCCATCAGAAAGAGACCTTCTACATGAAGCTCTCAAACAACTTCCTCAAATTGATCCAGTTATTCAAAAGACTCATGTTGCTGTCAATTTGTGCCAAGAAAAGGAAGAATAGGTAAGAAAAGTTGTAAAACCCCACCCTTTTATATGTCCTTAATTGTGGGAAAACATCTAGTTCATAATTGCATGATTGATTCAGGGGCTAGTACTTCTGTGATGCCCAAAAAGATTGTTGATATCCTAGGTATTAAGTACAACCCTATTTCTAAAGGTGTTTTGTAACTTGATGGTTCAACCGTTGGTGTCCTAGGAGTGATAAAATATCTTGAGTTAACCCTTCATGATTGTCCAAGATTAACCATAACTCATGATACATCAGTGATTGAATTTCCTCCCACGTTTTTCATTTTCTTATCAATATATTTAACTACTAAAGTGGGTCGCTACTTGTATTCAAATTGGACTCATATACTCTTAAGAACTAGGTATGGTACAAGATTTACCATTCAAGATGAGCCTATATTTTCTTATCATATTGAGTCTTATGATCCTACTCCTCCCTAATCAAATTTCCTAATACAAGAAGAACATGAAAAAATTCAGGGTTAAGAAATCCTATTCCTCCTTCAATTCATGATATTTTATTAGATGAATGGGCCAAAGAATGCTATGAGTTTTATCCTTATGACACAACTTTAGAAACTAGACTTAGAACCTATTGCATTCTTGAAGAAGAGTCTACTTTACCTACACCACTTAAACAAGAAAATGATAATGCTTATGTATTATGGAAGATGTTCTTTGATGGTTCTAGAAGTAGAAATGGAGATGGGGAAGGTGTTGTACTAATTTATCCAATCAACGAGAAATTATTATTTTCTCATAGATTGCAATTTGCATGTTCTAACAATGTAGTAGAGTATGAGGCATTGGTGCATGGTATTTAAATTGTTGAGAAGAGGAAAATCAAAACATTGTAAATATTTGGGGATATTGAATTGGTCATCCACCAGGTTAGAGGGAAGTGTGCCATAAATAATAATCTTTCGAAAGCTTATACACACAGAGTTTGGGAACTTCTAAAGATTTTTAACGCTCTTGATTTGCAAGTGGTTCCTAGGAAATTGAACAAAGAAGAAGACTAGATGGCAACCCTTGGTTCACAATTATCACCTGCTAAGGATATTGTTAAAGAAAATGTGCAACACATCAAAGTAGTGGTCAGACCATCCCTTCAATACAATGAAACTAGTTGGTAAGTATTCTACTATGATGAATAAATCATCCAATTCATCTAGAATGAAGCTCAATTTTTCTCGAGAATGAAATTTGATTTTCGTGACAGCTATGGTGATCAAATTATTCAGCTAAAGACAAAAAATTTCCAATAGGATTGGTCACCTTGGAACATATTTTAAGTCTTGATAATAAATTCATAGGTGAATAGAAGAACATAACAACAACGTAAGAATATTGTAAACTAGTCACCATTGCATAAGGTAAGGAGCTATTGATTAGAAAGGTATGTGATGAGAATGAGATGCAATATTTTATCTCCTTATGTTAAAAATTCAATTTTGTATTCTCATGGGATTATCAAGACCTTAAGGAGTTTAATCCAGTAAATTGTTGAACATTCTATTGATCTTAATCCTAATGTCAAGACAATTATAAAAAACAAAGGTTAGTCAATCCCAAAATAGAGCCCCTCATGAGGAAGGAATTATCCATTTTGGTAGGAAAAAATATTTTTCCCTATAAAATACTCTACATGTGTGGTAAATATTGTGTCGGTGAGAAATAAGAATGGAGAAATTAGACTTTATGTTGATTTTAGAGATTTGAACAAAGCCTCCCTAAAGGATCACTATCATCTACCTTATATGGAGAAAATTTTGCAAACGGTAGTAGGATTTGAGATGTTTTCTATGCTTGATGGATACTCAGTTTCAATCGATCAAGGTTAGGGAGGAGGATCAGTTCAAGACTACATTTACAACCAAATGGGGAACATATGCATATCATAAAATTCCTTTTGGTTTATCAAATGCAGGTGTTACATTCCAAAGAGAAATGGACATTGCTTTTAAAGGGTATATTAATGAATTCATCCTTGTTTATCTGGATGATATTACCATTTTCTCAAAGTAGAGTAAATATCATATCAGCCATCTTGAGAAGGTATTTGAGAGATGTAGGGAATATGGGGTGTCTCTTAATCCCAAGAAATGTAACTTTGTAGTCCTTAAGGGTAATCTTTTGGGGAATATTGTTTCAAAGGATGGCATTTCCATTGAACCGAAAGAATCTCAACCATTCTCTCTCTTTCCTTTCCAACTCACAAGAAAACATTGCAATCATTACTTGGAAATATTAACTTTGTTAGGAGATTCATTCCTAATTTTAAAGGAATATAACACTCTAATGCTAAATAAGGATTCAATTTTCAAATGTATAGTTGAAGGGAAGGAAATATTTTCTAAGATTAAACAAGAACTTTCTCAATCTCCTACACTTATCAAACCTGAATATCCAAGGATTTCATCTTATATGCATATAGAGTTGAATCTAGCATTACTACTATTTTGACTGAGGAAAATGATCGATACTTAGAACAACCAAAGGGCCTTATTCAAAGAAAAACTTTGAAGGATTATGAATTGAAGTACAAACATATTGAAAAATAGGTTTTTACCATCATGAGAGCTCTGAAAAAGTTCAAGAGTATGCTTTCCACTAATCATATAAAATTTCTAATCTTACATTCTAGTGTGAGATACTTCATGGGAGAAAAAATAAGTGAGAAAAGAAATGCATACGTCACCAGAATCATGGAATATTATGTGATTATTAAGGCCAAAAAAATGGTAAGAGAAAGAGCACTTTGTGAGCACCTTGCTTTGGATGCCCAAAATGACAAACATACCTCCTTCATGAAGGATGAACTTCTACATGACGTTGAAATTCATCAAGATGAATGAAATGTAGCTAATAATCACAACTAGATTGGTGATATGACTACCTTATTAGCTAATGGTGCATATCCTCTTGTCTTGAACAATACCAAAAGAATATATTTGAGGTTGTAGTCCATTCCTTATGCATTGATTGATGGGATTTTATTCAAATGAAACATTGATGGGGTTTTGCTAAGGTGCATTGAAGGTGAACAAGTGGACAAGGTTTTGATAGAATTCCATGATGGTTTCTTTGGTGGAAATTTCTCAACCAAAGCCACTGTAATGAAAATCTTAAAAGTAGGTTACTTTTGGCCTACATTGTTTGTAGATTCTCACAAATGGGTCAGAAAATGTAGGGAATGTGCTTTCTTCACTGGTAAGAAAAGGTTGGATTCCCTTCCACTTCATCTAATTCAAGAAGATCAGTCATTTTCCTAATGGGATCGTGATTTTATTGGTATGATCAGTACTCCATCAAGTGTTGGTCACAAATGGGTTTTGACAATGATATATTATTTTACTAGGTGGACAAAGGATGTGCCAATTAAGGAAGCAAATGAATCAGTCATCCTTGACTTCCTTAAAGACATTGTGACAAGGTTTGGTATCCCTAAAACTATCATTTCTGATAATGAAAAATTTTCTTAGGATCAAATTTTTTTATCGTGCTCTTGGACTTATAATTTATCTGAAGATTTCTTCTAACTACTATCCTCAAGGTAGCATTTTGGTAGAATCCACTAACAAGAACTTGATTAGGATCATGAAAAGGACAATGGATATCAATAAAATGCCTCAAAGATACAAAGGTGATAAATTCTCTTTATGTTGATAGGATCACAATGAAGAAAGAAATTTTTACTTCCCCTTACAAATTTGTTTATGAAAAATAAGCTTGGCTTCCATTATCACTTGAACTCGCTCAAGAATTGGATTTTGAGGGTACATATCAAAGAGAGATTAGGATGGAATATCTAATCGAGCTTGAAGAGTTATGAAATTTTTCCATGATCACGTTGGAAAAAATAAAAGATCAACCAAATAGTGGTTTGATAAAGGGGTTATAAATCATACATTCAAGGTTGGGGACCTAGTCTTAAAATGGCATGCAGACAGAGATAAATTGGGAGACACTCTAAGTTTGATGCAATTTAGAGTGGGCCTTATGTCATCACTACTTGCAAATAAGCTAACTCTTTTGAGTTGTTAGACCTTGATGGAGATGCATTACAAATCCCATTCAATGAGATTTATCTCAAACATTCCCATTAAGTTGTTTCATTACATCTTTTACATAGTAGATTAGTTTTCAATTCCTCAAGTGCTTTCAAAACATTTCTTTATTGGTAGTGTAGGTTTCCTTTCCTAAGTGCTTTGCACATTTTTGTGTTTCTTTTAGATGGCATGGTTTTACACAATGTTTTATGGAGGATTCTAGAGAAGTATGAGTTGGGAAGAGTTTCGAGTTTAAGGATCAACTGCAAGATTTTAGAAAACTAAATGCAGGGAAACTAAAATATGATTATGGGTAAGTTTTCAAAGTCTTTTCATTCAACCCCAATAGATCAGTTACAGGATCAAAATGGTATGGATTTGAGATTGGGGTTGTTGATGCTCATCTTCTTCATAGCTTATAAGGGAAATTTGGTGATGTTTTGGGTTCAATATTTTCCACTCTCATAAAACTTAATTTAGAATAATTTTATAATGAGAGTGATCAGTTCGAGCTTCAAATAAATTCCATGTTCAGGAAGTTTTTCAGAGGATTCAGGGTTATAAATTCAATTTTGGATCAATTTTCATGTTAATAGGTTGACACCATGCCCAATGGATGCTTCAGGGCCACCGGGTCTCTTCAATCTAGCAATCAGATTACCCCGTGAGTCGCTAAATCAAGTATCCAATTTCCCCTTGGAAAAATTGGATAACTTGAAGAAGTTGAGTCAATGTAGTATGATGAAGTCTTGAAGAAGAGTAACTGTGAAAATAGGTAATTTTTCATGTTTGGGGAACTTACAATTATTTTGAGGAATTTCTCTCATTTTCTCAAGGATTTAAAAAATCCAAAACTTGGAAAATTTTGAGAAAAAGGGTAAAAAAATGCAGATTTCTAAAGTGTATTAAGGAAATGTGGGTGGCAGCGTAACTCATTATTTGGGGACGCAAAAAGTGGTTTGAGTGACTTGGAAGTGTATTGTGGGTAGGTCATATCTTTTAGGAACTCCTGAAACTAGTTACTTACAGGATGTAGTTCCTTGCAAGAGTGATTGATCTGCAAGGAAAATCAAAGTGACAAAGTGAGTGTTGCAGAGAGGGGAATACTTACAGGAATGAGGGTGATAGGTGGAATGGTTCTTCTAGGGAAAGTGTTCCCTGCACCCAATGCCGAGCTAATGAACAAAGGATGTGGTGGAGGAGCATAGTGTTGTGGAGGCTATTAAGTACAGTGGAACAAATGACCAGGATGGAACCGTTCCAGCAGATTCCATCTCGGCCCGAATCTCTGAACGCAATTTAAACCCAAGAATAATGTGAATAAAGTGGGTGAAATTGGAACAAGAGGAAAATTTCCATGGTTCCCGAAAACCTGATTCACCCACAAGGAAAAAGAGAAAATGGATATTTAATGTGGACTGCTCATGCACCCAAAGAACTCATGTTCCTCCTTGACCCCTAGATCTTCATGAGAATAAATTTCACCCAGATGCTCCAAATTTGATAAAATTGGACTTTTTGGAAATATTTCATCATGAGATTCATCACATAAACTTAAAATATGAAGTTAGGTGAGGGTAGGTGGGATAAAAGGAAGAAAACATCTCCATTATTGATGAGATAGGTTCCGTGTAGTGAACAACCATATTTAATGAGGTATGGTGCCCATTTATTCTCCCACATGTAAAGGATAATGGGGGAATCACATTGTAATGTTTCCCATACTCTTTTCAAAAATTTAATGCATGTTGTTATTGGGTGGAGATAAAAATTCAAGTTCCCTCTTCTTTCCCTCTTTCTCTCTCTTTCCCATTCTCTATATAATGTAAATTGATGCTCATTTGTAAGAGTTGAACATTCTTATGTTAGGATCTTTGAATGCTAGTTTATCCTTCTAAAAGTGTTGCATGTGTTTATGAGATGCAGTCTAAGATATGGAGATCTACATGGTAATTATTTCCTTTCTCCTTCACCGTAATGAATCGTGCATATGTTTGAAGCAATAAAATAATAATTTTTGGTTATTATCTTCCTAGTTTGTGTTCTATTACATTTCCTTTCATTTCATTCTATCTTTAGGTATATTATGCATATTTTATTCTCATTGCAAGATGTAAATATGTTGTGCTCCATGGAAATGGTGGTTTAAATGTTGCTTTGGACTGTGGCACTTATGTCTTCCCTCTCCTTCCTCAATTTTCTTCCATTTTCCCTCATTTGAGAGTGTCTTTCCCCTCTTCTTAGTGCTATCACCTCTCTTTTTATATGATTTCATTTTTATGCATCTCCTTCTCACCCTGGTCCCTTAGAATGATAGAGTAGAGTTAGATAGTTGCATTTCATTTCCTAAGATTAGTTTAGCATTAGGATTAGGTAGATAAACTAGCCTTCTTTAAAGGTATGTCTCAGTTCAATTCCAACAACTTGGAGACAGGTCCCATGTTTCCAACACCCTAGATTATTCTAATCTAGGATGGGTGAAAATTTGAGCTCCAACAAAAACCATGAGCTCTTGTCTTGATACACAAAATTTATATGTATCATGCTTATTTTATAAATACTCCTAATCAATTTTATCTAAAACATGTAATCTAAGTATAAGGTAACATGATATCCTCCCTCTTTAGCGTAAAGTTAAGTGGAAATTGTGATCATTCCCCTTACTTGATGCAAGCACTCCTTATGTTAATACAAGTGAAACATGTTGTCCCATGTGTAACATATTATTGAAACCTAGGAATCCTAATTGGGAACAAGTGGGTTGAATCACATACATATCACAAATGATGCAGCTAAATAGTTAATTGCATAGTTGTTGTAATAATACATTAAATGAATGGAGTGTATTCTTGTTGTTAAATATTATCACAAAGATGGAAAATGGGAATCTGCCACTCTTTGAACTAATATTCTCCCCTTATCTTCATGGAAATTTTCCTCCTTTTTGAAATGAAGGTTAGACAAAATGTAAAGTAAGCATACTTACTAGAAATGAACCTTTAGCATAAGAATGAGTATTAGGAGACTCGTATGTGTTTAAAATGATTTTAACTAACAATTGAGCTATGGATAATTAATGGAAATTGAGAAATGAACCAAATAGTGCATACTCATTTTAAGATAAATGCTATGTGAAATAAAGTATATGAAGTTTTGAGAAAAGGTAATTTATGCCCTTACATGTTTAATTATCTTTGAACCTATAAGGCTATACAATGGGAACTTAATTATAATAAAGATGTAAACCATGAAAATGACCATGTTGTGGAACATGCCTATGTTGAGTTCATATTGTGGTTGGGTCATAGTTTTGTATTTGTTTGTTTGAGGAAGTGCGACATTGATGTATATGTGGTGTTATCTTGTTGTAAGTGTGGGTCCATGTGGGTGTAAGCATCTAGTGTGATGTCATATTATTCTAAGTGAGCTCAAGTGGTGTCTTGTAACAATAAGTGAGAAAATGTTTTTATCCTAGTTTATTTAGTCTTGTGTTTTGGTCATTCTTTAAATGTGGGCACTACATATGGTATCAGAGTGAAGGTTCATGCTCTCAAACCTCTGAGACAGTTTGGTGTTGTGGAGGTTATTCATGATGGTGGAGTTGGAAGAGTAATGTGTTATTTTTTTGTGATGTGAAAAACGTGGTACTTGTGATTATATGAATACACCTATTTTTCATACCACTTAGTGTGGACTTGTTATGATGTTGATGTGTTTCTTGATGAGAGTAATCTCTCTCTCTCTCTCTCATGAATTCAATGTGAATTTCACGTGTGTTACCACCTTGTTGTGTGAAGGAAATGTTTTTTTGAACTACAAAAGTGTTGTAGTGTTTCTTTATCCTGGGATATTACATATGTGTACCACCATTGCATGACAAAGTGTTTCATAGTGAAATATGTCATATCATGTAAATTACCACCATGTTGTGTTGTATTATGGTGTTATGTCACCATGTTGTGTTGTATTTATATGTATGTCATGATGTTAAATCACTATGTTTGTTGTATATATGTATTCATACATTATGTGATAAATTCAGATCGTGAATTGGGGCATATGGTGATTTATGACCCTAATGTATTGTACTTACACTCTTGGTGCGTTATGTGGGAACATGATGTGTGGAAAGTTATGGAATTATCGTGTTGCTTTACCTAGTAATTATACCATGCATATGACGATGCCGTTTTGTGCATATATATCATTGTGTTAGTATGTAGTTATGTGTTATGTACATGTGTAGCAAGAAAATTAGACCATAGACCATTTAACTCAAGTTGAGTACAACCCAGGAGGTGGAGTTTATCATAGACTTAAAATATGCTTCTATTCGTTTGGTATATATGACATTTTCTCTATGGGTGTCATGCATATTGTGTTGCACGGACACCTTAAGCTCAGTGAATGGCAACCCGTACCTCTTTCTCTCTCTTCGTAACTAGTCTTATAGATGACCTTGTATGGTTACAACTATGTTGATCCTTGTGGGAGTTTGGAGGTGATGATTCTGACATATACTATAGCGAGTTAAATTATTTGATCAAAGTTATTATATTGTATTCTGAGTTGTACTCGACGAGAAATTCCCCGATGAGCAACCTCTTTGGAGGTTATTATAGTACCTTGTGATGTGAATATTTTCATGTGTTTTATTTGTAAACTCGATTGTGATTGGAAAAAAAATTTTAATTGATTTTTTGCAATGCTTTGAGGCTTGTTACTTAATTGTGATGTTTTTGTTGTTTGAATGCGGCTACTAAGCCATTTTCCTTTATTTATTGAGTTTTCACTTTTTTACTCTCAAAACTCAAATATTTACCGATTTTAATGCCACTTGGTTATTGTTGTCCAATGTGGACCTTGAATGATTGAATGAGTTGGTTCTACCATGTTGTATGTGCTTATATGTTACCATCAACTCGATACATGTCCATGTGTGATGTACGAGGTAATATGATTATTTTACTTAGGTTACGAGACTCTATGGTGAGTGACCCAACCTATTTTTTTGTATCGTGATTCTTTTGTTAGGGTAACGGGGATCTATGGTGAGTGGACCAACCTAGTCTTGGTTATTCACATGACGAGGCTCTATGATGAGTGACATGGCCTCATTTTGGTAATATGGTTATTTTTTTCTTTTGGGGGCATATGTAGTTGTTTTGGGAGGATTATGGAGATTTAGGAGGCATATGGATTTGGTACATATGATTCATGAGTTTATCATGTGAGTCATGTTAGGTATTGTGATGTTGAGGCTTGATACTCCTCATTGTCGACCATTGATATTAGATATTATTTTGACATTGTGCGGATACAATCTTAGTTTTGAGTCATGTGAAACCTATTACATATGTATTACCATGATGCCTTATTATATGTGTTATCTAATTTCACTACCCTTGTTGAATTAGACAACAAAAAAGCTTATAATTAGTCAAAGGAGGAATTTGAGAAGGCAAGGCCGAATAATTTATCCAGGGGAATCTCCAATCATGGAACTAGTCTCCAAGAACACAAGTCTTGATAATGGACTAAAGGAGATTAAAAGAATGGAATTGCATTTTAGGAGCCAAACATTGATCTACTTCCCACTCATTGAGCCCATGAAATTATAAACTAAGCTAATTGTGGGTAATCAAACTTATCCAATTGTGGTCGAGCTACTTTAACTCTAAATGTCCACTCGAGCAGATTCCCAAGCTCTTGACCGAGCTATATAAATGTGGCCGAGCTCAAAAGGAGGGACCGAGCTAATTGGTTGTATACCCAGCTCGTGTAGAGTTCATGGAGCTGATAAAAAAACCAAATGAGGTGGAAGGGAAATTGAGCTACATTATAAGCCAAACTGCTCCTTAAAAGGGATAATGAGCCAATAAATACCATTGAATTTCATTTCAAGCCTGGCCGAGCTATTATATTGCCCAACGAGTTGTATTGGAGCCTTACAGAGCTAGATCATGGCCGAGTGAGTTGTATGGTAGCGTCGCACCCATGACCATGAAGACTGAGCCATGCAAAAGAACTGGACTGGTTCGCGAGGAAAACGGGGCTGAGTCTTCCAAGATGAAAATCAATCCACTTCAAGGCATGCGAGTGACCAAACGATAACAAGATAGTGAACGGACTTTGGGTTCAAATTCTGCGTGGAAGTTTGACTCAAGCTCATGGTCGCAGGGGAAATATCACAAAGAAACTCATCCAACATAGGCCGCATAAACATGAATGGAAGAACCATGAAACGAATTTATCCGAGAAAGAATTTTGTAAAAACTTTGCGAAGATCGCGAATGAGACTATGAAGTCACAGGGTGAGATCAAACGAGATTCGGCTCGACAAGTTTATGAAGGCCTCGGAGCGCAGTTGCGGAGGAATTAGGAAAAATCAGCCCATGCGGCCCAAGATAATTTGGGCCCCAAAAGCCCGATATCACCGATTCGGGAGTGGACGTGGAATATTGCGGAAAAATCAGATGGGAGCGGCCCAGGCCGCATAGGGACATGAGGACTCGCAGGACCCGAGATAGCCGAAGCACCTGCATAGTGCAATGCGGGTATGGCGGGGTTCAATGGTCAGCGAAGGAGGAGCGGGCGAGTTGGGTCCATGGAGGTGTACGAGGCCCTTGAATCGATCGAGGCAAGGTGAGTCGGTGCACAAGAAAAGGCGTTCGGGTGAACGAAGGTGATTTTGAACTCAAACCAAATGGGCCGCTCCAAGCTGAAATAACCGATGAACTTGGGGTCTTGGCTGAGTTAACATCATGTGTGGCACCGAGTAAGAGTGATAGGAGTCGACATGGCTCGGCTAGTCAGCACATGTAAACGAAGTCAATAATGCACGGCGTTCACAATACAAAGATTAACTTGATGAAGGTAATAATGAAGCACGTGGCAATCCCTATGACGAGCCACGAAGGGAGACATAAAGGGTGAGCCAAGTATAAGTGCCAACATGGAATAGTAGGGTTGTGATTTGGTAGTCGAATGGGAGCTATAAGGTAAGGCGGTGAAGCAGGGTTCATTTTAAGACACCCATAGAAAATTGGAGGTGGAAAATACCTGACGAATATCTCCGAACCGGTTTCAGTGAAAGGTGAATTTACCAATTTTTCATAACTGAATTTTCACTCGTTTTTTTTGAGCCAAAGAGACTGCATATTTACAAACACTGACGGCTTGTTGACATGCATAAAAAGCCTTGTTGACAACCATGTACTCGTACACAACAATTTATTTTTAACAAATTTAGAACGCAAAATAAAAACGATAAATTGCGGTGTAAATTCATGAATATAACTGTTAGCGAACATACAACTATCAAAAACATAAATACAGAAACATGCATTCCAATCAACTCGCATAACCCCAGAATTAATTTGGATATCGGGGAGCACCATTCTGTTCCATTTCATGTATTCCTAATACCTAAGGCTATGAAGTTATGAACACGCATAACCCTATCAAGATACTTTATTTAGCAGACTCGGTGAGTATTAATTACTTGTAAGCGAATTTCATGGCAACAAATGCCATGTAACTCAATCCAGTCAAAATTACTACGAAACCGAACAGGAATCGTGGCATCTTATGTGGTGCATTCCAAGACCTAACCCCTCCATCAAGTCCCACCTTGAGCAAATCCAACTGCTTTCCATATCAAGATTCATTAAAAATTGTTATTCAAAAAACCCAAGAAGTTGCTTAAATTACACAGTCACTACCCACGCGTCAATGAGTTTCATTGACACGCATCAACAAGTCTTATTGACGCGTGTCAACAAGTCTCATTGACATGCGCCAACAAGTCTCTTTTGCTACGCCAACAAGTCTTGTTGACGCTTGCGTTAATAAGACTTGTTGATGCGCGCGCGACAACAAGTCTTATTGACGCACGTCAACAAGTCTTGTTGACGCGCGTCAACAAGTCTTGTTGACGCGCGTCAACAAGTCTTGTTGACGCGCGTCAACAAGTCTTGTTGACGCATGTCAATAAGACTTGTTGACACACGTCAACAAGACTTGTTGACGTAAGCGTCAATGCGATTTGTTGACGCGTGTCAACACAACTTGTTGACATGCGTCAACTACTTAACCCTTTGTTGTGCATCAACTGCTTTACCCTTTGTCATGCGTCAACTGCTTAACCCCTTGTCACACATCAACTATTTAACCCCTTGTCGTGTGTCAACTACTTAACCCCTTGTTGCGCATCAACTGCTTAACTCCTTGTCGCGTGTCAATCGCTAACCCTCGTCGTGCATCAACCGCTAACCCTTGTCATGTGTCAACTGCTTAACCCCTTGTCGTGCGTCAACTGCTTAACCCCTTATCATGCATCAATTGCTTAACCCATTGTCACGCATCTGCAATACCTCCTTGTCGCGCGTCTGCAATACCTCCTTATCGCGCATTTGCAATAGCTCTTTGTCTTGTGCCTATAGCCTCTGCCCTCCTTTCACGCGCCACTCGTACTTAATAATACATATACCCCAAGTGGTATGAGTGATCTAGTAGTGTTCTACCTGGCGAATAATCTAGGATTATATAGGGGATATTTTAAATGGGTAGGTGAAGCTGACCCCTCAAAAAATTAAACTGTAATTTTTAGGTGAATAGGTCACGACTGCGCTAGAAAATTCACCTTTTCCAATTTTTCAAAAATGGAATATTCACCATATTACGAATATTTGCCACTAAAATTATCCCCGTGGTGAACATGATAGCTAGCTTGGCCGACTCCGCTGAGTGACTCATTTTTCAAAGCTTGTAAATATTCAAACTCCCTCCTAAAACAAATACAAGGGATGGAATAATGGGCCCCAACATTAAAAAAATTTCCCGGATCATTTCAAATGATGTAAAAATATGGAAAAGAGGGAGAAATATTTAAAATTATCTTTATAACCAAACAAAACTATTCAATTCGCAGTCCTGTAATAGCCAAGCAAACCTGTGCAAGACAAATCAACTTCAATCACTCAGAGCGCCATAACTAGAGCAATTCTCAATGGATTTTCATAAAATTGGTCTCATGGGAATCATGGCTCCGAGCCTAATGCACAATAACTAATAAATATGGAAATTAATGATGTTTTCATGGTGATGTTAAAATAAAACGAGCCTAGTTTTGATAGTTGTTGGAAAGTGGTTGGAAGAGCATTAAATGAGCATGTGAGATAATTTTTCACTCAAGAAAGCTATGAGACACCTTGAGATTGCTTTTGCAGGTCCAAAATCACCAACCACACTCATTTATCATGACTTGCAATTGGTTGGAAAGTGAATTTCAGGAATTGCATCCCCTCTCTCTCTCTTCTCAAAATTATATAAATTGGAGTGTTGGGCTCATTATAAAGCGAGGATAGTTTGAGTAGCAAAACTCTCGTATTTTGGTTTTGTGAAACCAATGTGCTGCAATCATTTGTATTGGATTCCTTGTATGGTGATCCAGTGCCTCTACTTTTTAATAGATTGAATCGCTCATATTAATGAAGAAATAGATGCAAGTTTGTGGATGTGTCTTCCCTTGCTTTGCTTGTTTGCATTATTCTTGCCTCTCATATCTTATTGCAGGTGTATTTTGTCTACTTTATGCTCTTGCAGGGTTTCACTATTATCATGTATGCATAGAAATGTTGTTGTGAGTGCTTGTATTAGATTGTGGAGAACTCGATCACCCTCTATAATCTGCATTTTGCTTCCATTTTCACTCATTTGAGATTTTTCTCATACCCTTATTTTGATGCATCACCTTTGTAGTGTAGTTTCTTTCATTTGCATGCTCTTTCTCTCTCCCCGATCTCTTGGAAATTATATAATAGAGATAGTAACTTCATTTTAGTAGAGTCATTTTGCACTAGATTAAGAAGAAGAACCAACTTTCTTTAGAGGTCTATCTCAAGTAGCAAGTCCCACAATTTGGAGATAGTACCCATGTTACCTAATCACACTGTGAGGTAAAGAACACACACTTGTGCAAATCGGAGGGTACTGTGATTTGGTGATAGCAGTTCTAGCACACTTGGTGGGACAGAGAATAAGTTTTCATTTTTATTACAACAAGATTGGTGTGTACTTGTTGTAAATTTCCAACTTGTAATAAGCTTTGAAATTACACGTCTGATGACTCCAAAAGGGAAGAATTCACTAGTATTGGTAGCCAAAGCTTGGAAAAATTATGAGAAGGATTTAAATGAGGTTAAAGAACAAGAGAAGAAATTGTTTTTCAATATCTCGCAGCTATCTCTAGGCAAAGAAATAAGGGGAATAAGAGCTCAAAGGTCTCCATCTCCATTGAATAGAATGCTATAAACACCTCCATCCGGTATGCCATTCATTCAATCAACCAGAGATCTTAGACCAATTATAATGGAACATCTACAAAAACCACCGCAAGGGCCACCAAATCCCTATGTCAACTTCACTGGAAACAACCCACTTGTTCTCAATGCACAAAATCCAATTCCAGTTGTAGCATTGAAGAACATTCCATATTTCACTTGGAGAGAACCATACAACTCCAATTGATCACATTCAAGACATTGTAAATGTCTGTGCTATACATGAGGTTAATGAAATGGATGTGGTTGTCAAATTATTGGCCTCTTCTTTCAAAGGAAAGACTTTATAATGGTTTAGAATCTTGATAGTGGGATCAATTGTGCATAACTCTTTGTGTTCAATTTGGAGAGAAGGCAAACAATTTATTTTCTGTTGGAACAGCTAACCACAATGTAAAGAGTACCAAATGAGAAGATGGCTGATTTCAACTTCAGGTTTCAAAGGACATGGGATAAGATTCCACTCGCTGTGAGACCCATAGTTAAAGGTTCTTTTCTATACTTCCTAAAATATCTAAATTTTGATATTGCAATGATGATACAATCCATGGGAGGTACAACATTACCTACATCTTATAATATTACTACTAGAGCTGAAAATTGTCTCATTGCCTCTTTATCCGAATTAGAAGCCCAAGCACTAGCCAAACACCTACATTATATCCCATTCCTGTCCCAAATAATCGAATTTTGCTAAATCTTCTACCTCATCTTCTAGTACCTCAAATGAGCTCTAAGAAGTCATAAAACAATTAAAAACTTAGGTAATGAGTTGGTGACGATCAAGAGGGAACAAGCTCGAAATTTTAGATTATATCAACCTCGAATCCAACCCAATAGAATTCTGTATCAGCCTAATAATCCACCTTCTCAAGCTACAAATTAGAACCAAGTAAAACCTCCTGCTAATAGGCCATTTCAGCATTACAATCCTAATATTGTATCCACGTCTAGAGCCATGGTACCAATACAAAATAACATAGCTCAAGAGTATGACTGGTGCTTCCCATGTAATCAACCTCATAACCAATCAATGTGTTTCAATGGTGACTTGAATCAAGATCTTAGGGTGACAATAACGAGTTTGGAACAAGAGACAAAGCCAAGAAGAAAATCAGCAGCAGGAAGCTACCCAAGAAGCACCTCCAAATGATATCACACTTGTCAATTGGAAAATTGAATATTTTTGTGGTATAAATCAGGTTACAACTCAGTGTGTAGAAGAAAATACATGGTCTAAGAAGACAAATATTGGAGAGGGACATTCATCCAATTAAAATGATTCACATCCTTCTATTACTCAACAAGGTATTGGCAATCAAAGTGTAGTCCCGAATGTGAAAAATCAGCCCAAGCCACCTTCTAAACCAACTCAAGTACTGGTTGTAACAACCCATGTGCAAGAGAATAATGTGTAAGGTAAAGGGCACAAAAATATAGGTCATCCCCATTCAATATTCTTGAGAAAATGAAGAAAACAAATGTGAACATTTCAATGTGGGAGTCATTAGCTATCTTAGGCCAAAGAGATCTATTGCAAGCTGTCATGGAAAATTGGTCCACATCAAATCAATCATCCAAAGATCAAGAGAAGGTACTCACAAATGCAACTCAATAGGGAGGAAATTAAGGAGGTCAGCAAGGTAAAAACATGAAACCTCCCCATTCTACATATCTCTAATTGTTGGAAACAATCTTGTACACAATTGCATGATTGATTCGGGAGTAAGAAACTCTGTCATGTCGAAACAAATAGATTATCAACCATGACTTCAATATGAAGTCATTTCTAAAGGTGTAGTGCAATTGAATGGAACATCAGTAACAACAGTTGGAGTAATCAAAAATTTGAGCCTCACATTTCATGCATGTCCTAATGTGACCGTCTTGCAAGATGTATCAGTCATAGAATTTCCACCACTCTTTGCATTGTGTTTGTCGAGAGAATTCACCACTAAAATTCAAGGTTATGTGTTTGCTGATTGGTCACACATGCTATTCATAACATGATATTGAGCTTAGGCTACAATCAGTGTCCAACCAATTATAAATTTCCACATTGAGCCTCAAACACCGAATCCAATAAATGCAAACCGTTAAACATTTGAGCAAGAAGATTTCCCAAGAACTTATGAAGAAAATACCAAAGTCGAAACATTTTGGACTTAACTCTTGATGATTTAGTAAAAAAAAAGGCATGCTTTTGACCCTTACAAGGAAATGGAAGAAGTTGAATTAGGCATTTATTACTTGCACAAAGAGAATCAACCTCTCCCTATCATTACTAAGCTAGATGCTAAAGATGATAATGAGGTATGGAAGCTTTTCTTTAATGGCTCAAGGAGTAGACAAGGTGCCGGAGGAGGAGCAATGCTTGTTTCACCACAAGGTACAAAATATTACTCAACTTTCCATTTCTAATTTTCTTTCTCAAACAACATAGCTGAGTATGAAGCCTTGATCCATGGATTGCATTTGGCAAGAAAGAGAGGTATTAAGAACTTGCAAGTGTTTAGGGATAGTGAGATAATTGTGAACCAAGTAAAATGAAACAATGCTACCAAGAATGATATTTTGAGGAACTACAAAAATCAGGTATGGGATCTTATTGAATATTTCGAAGCTTTTAATATCAACTCCATCCCAAGAAAGAAAAATGATGAAATAGATAAGCTTGTAGAAATTGGGACAATGTTTTATGTTGTGGAAAGTTTTAAAAGTGAGCAAACTCAACCTAATATAAACATTTTGGTAAGGCTAGCTGTCCCCGAAAAATAATACAAAATGATAGTACGGTGACTAAGTGGTGTAACTTAGAACTAATAAATAGCCAAAGGGTCTTGTAACTTTGGAATCAATCTTCAACCCAAATGACCAATTCTGAAAAGAAAAGAAAAGAATTCGGGTAAAGGGTGAAGATTCAGAGCCCATTTTAGTAGATGAAGGCAACACATTGTGAATTGGAAAAGTAAGTACTCAACAAGAGAAATCTAAATTTGTCCAAATTTATCAAGAATTCCCAGATTTATTTGCATGGACTTATAATGATTGAAGAGGTTTCAATCCTAAGTTGGCTAAGAATACAATTGAATTATATCTGGAATCCAAACCCATCGGGCCAAAGAAAAGGCCGATGAATCCCCACATTGAACCTCTTATGAGAAAAGAGTCAAACAAGTTGATTGAAGCCAACATAATCTTCCCTATCAAGCATTCGATTTTGGTTAAAAATTTCGTAGCGGTGCGAATAAAAAAATGGAGAAATATGACTTTATGTAGACTTCCATGACTTGAATAGAGCATCACTTAAAGATCATTATTCACTTCCTTCCATGGAGCAGATCCTAAAGGTCGTAGCTAGTTTAGAAAGGTTCTCATTATTAGATGGATACTCAGGATACAATCAAATAATGATGAAGGAAGAAGATAAGTTCAAGACAACCTTCACTACAAAATGGAGCACATATGCCTACAAGAAAATGCCATTTGGACTGTCAAATGTTGGAGAAAATTTTCAACAAGAAATGGATATGGATTTTAGGGGCTTGATCAACAAGATAGTGTTATTTTATCTTGATGATATCACCGTGTTCTCAAAGAATACAACAGAGCATCTCTTTCACCTTAGGAAAGTGTTTCAAAGATGTAGAATATTTAGAGTGTTGTTGAATCCCAAAAAGTGTGTATTCTTGGCACAAGAAGGAAAATTGCTAGGCCATATTGTTTCAAAGGAGGGATTGATAATTGACCCTAATAGAGTTGAAGATTTCCAAAATTTTCCATTGCCAAGTCATACAAAATTTCTCCAAAGCTTCCTCGGAAAAATAAACTTTGTCTACATATTTTTGTCTGATTTTGCTACCTTGGTGAAGCCATTAACGATGTTATTGAAGAAGAGTCTTGCATTCAAATGGATAGCAGAAGGTAACGAGAGATTTGAAGCCATCAAGCATGCTATATCACAAGCTCCAACACTTATGAACCCAAATTTCTCAATAAACTTCATGTTGTATGCTTTTGGAGGATTAGATACAATCTCATCTATCTTGTACAACTGAATAAAGAGGGTTCGAACAACCCATAACATTCTTCATTGAAAGTGTGGAAGATTATAAAGTGGAGTATTCTTTCATTGAAAAGAATGTTCTTGGTGTTATTAGGAGCTTGAATATGTTCGACACTTGGTCTCGAACAAAAAGATTCAATTGTTGGTGTCTCATGTCGTGGTCAAGGATTTTCTCCTAAAAAGGATTTGAATTAGAAGAGGGTGAGTTAGATGACCTGAGTAATGGAATATGATATTGAAATCAAAGTAACCAAGCTGGTTCATGGAAAAGGTTTGTGTGAGAAAATATCTTCCAAACAACATGATGAGTCAAAAGGTGAAGAAGAGGATGTCCTAGTGCTTCAAAATGATCAAGGACAACTAGCTGATGTTACACCCATTCCATGTTGGACTCAATACATGGAGCATTATCTCCAAATAGGTTTGTGCCCTCTAGAATGGAACAAAGCTAAAAGAAGATATTTCAGATTGTAATCCATTACATATGTGCTCATTGATGGCATATTTTTCAAGAAGGATGTGAATGAGGTGTTATTGTGGTGTGCCCCAACAAGTCAAGTTGAGAAGATATTAATTTAATTCCATGATGGAGAAGCGGGAGGCCACTTTTCTCTACGAGTAACAATGCTCAAAATCATGAAGGATAGTTACTATTGGCCTACAATGTTTAGTGATTGCTATTCATGGATAGATAAATGTAAAAAGTGTGTGTTCTTCACCGGAAAGAGAGGTTATTGGTGCTACCCATTCATCCATCTTAGTGGATTAGGAATTCATGCAATGGTGATTGGACTTGATTGGAGTTATCCATCCTAATTCTAGTCAAGGACACAAGTGGATACTTACGAAAACAAACTATTTCACCAAATGGAATAGCGCAGTGGCACTCAAAGAGGTAAATGAATCCAACATCTTGGATTTCTATGAAGGGATAGTCATGAGGTTCGTTGCCCCTACTACTATCATAAAAAATAATGCATTGGTGTTTCTTGGCATAAGGATCATAGAATGGGCTATTAGAAATGGAATTTATCTCAACACTTCTTCTCATTATTACCCTCGGGGTAATGGTTAAGAAAAATACACAAACAAGAACTTGCTTGAGGATCATAAGAAGAACTGTTAATGAGAATCGAGAGACACAGTACACAAATCTCAAATCATCCCTATGGGCAGATAAGATAACACCCAAGAGGTGTCTTTTTAGCTCTCCCTACAAGCTTGTTTATGGGAAGGAAGCACCATTTTGCCTATATCAATTCAGGTTTTGGCATTGGAACTCATGAAATGGTTAGAACTAGTGAGTCTTAGCCCATGGAAATTAGGTATGCAAAATTAATGGAATTGGAAGAAACAAGAGAACATGCAATGAAACCATGGAGAAATATCAAGCATTGATCAAGAGGAGCTTTGAAAAGAAAGCTAAAGCAATAACATTCTAAGAAGGGCACTTGGTACTGAAGTGAGATGTTGGTTGGGAAAAACTAGGAAAGCATTCCAAGTTCGATGTCATATGGAGTTGTCCCTATATGAACGCTAAGTGCAAGAGTAGCAATTCCTTCTGACCGATAAGTTAAATGGTGAAGAGCTATAGATTCCAGTTAATGGAATCTATCTCAAACATTTCTACTAGAAGGAATATTTCTCACCCTTGCACATATTAGTCTAGGATTTTCAATTCTTCCAAGTGCTTGTGCACATTGATTTTTTGTTAGAATAGGTTTCAATTTCCTAAGTTCCTTGAGCACATGTTCTATTGCTTCTAGTGTATGCTTCATATATAGTTCATCATGCTTTTGAAAAGATTAGTTGCAGTAGGGAAGCTCATAGTTGCTTGCAACAGTTGTAAATTTAAAATTCAAAAAATGCAAAGAAACTAAAATCACGTCAAGAGATAGCAATTTCAAATCTTCATTTCTTTTGTTTACTCAAATCAATAGTTGAGTTTCTTGAATCAGGAATCATCATTAGGGGTAGATTTGGTATCGTAATAGATGGTAGTGCTTACTATTCATTCAGCCTTCGATCAATGTTAATCAAGGTATGAGCCACTATGCATATCTCCAAGATTTGATAATAGCCTTTACAACCTACAATAGTAGCCTAAGATGAACTCCAGTCAAAGTGACACATCGAAAGAAATGGAACATTAAGAAGAAAAGAGGAATTTAATAGAGTTTCATGATGTCCAAGCTAATAGATGTTTTCCATTTAACCTCAATGGATCATAGTATTGGGAGAAGGTGAAACTGAAGTTTTAAAACAATTTTCTACTCTCACAAATCTTGATTTCAAGATTTTCTTTTAAAATTTTAGAATTTGGACAACATAAGGTAGTTATGGGAGTGAGTAACAACATTCCAAATATTCTAAGGTCAAGTTTTTTAGAGTTCAGAACAGCTCATGAGGATCATGCAGACTCCATGCCCAATGGATAGCTTTAGGTAGTTGGTCAGAATCCATTTAGCAGGAAAATGGCCCCGTAGGTCACCAAATTGTTATCTAATCTCACTAACCTTGTGGAATTGGAAAACAAACAAGCTTAAAATTTGTCAAAGGAGGCATTTGATAAGGAAAGGCCCAATAATTCATCTAGGGGAATCTCTAATCATGACACTAGTCTCCCAGAGCACAAGTCTTGATAGTGGACTGAAGGAGGTTAAAAGAATAGAATTGCATGCTCAGAGCCAAACATTGAGCTACTTCCCACTCATTGAGCCCATGAAATCATACACTAAGCTGATTGTGGGTAATTAAACTTATCTCGTTGTGGTTGGGATACATTAACTCTAAATGTCCATTGAGCAAAGTGTCCCAGCTCTTGACCAGCTAAACTATATAACGTGGCCAAGCTCAAAAGGAGGGATCGAGATAATTGGTCGTATACCTAACTCATGTAGAGTTCATGGATTTGATAAAAAAACCAAACAAGGTGGAAGGGAAATTGAGATACATTGTAAGCTAAGTTTCTCCTTAAAAGGGATAATGAGCAAATAAATACCACTCAATTACATTTCAAGCCTAACCGAGCTATTATATTTCCCACTAAATTGTATTAGAGCCTTGCATTGAGCTAGATCGGGGCCAAACGAGTTGTATGGTAGTGTCAAGCCCATGCCCATGGAAATCGAGCCATGTAAAAGAACTTGATTGGTTCATGAGGAAAGGGGGTCGAGTCTTCTAGGATGGAAATCAATCTACTTCAACACATGCAAGTGAGCAAGGGATAACAAGATGTTGAATGGACTCTGGGTTTGTATTCTCGCATGGAAGATTGAATCAAGCTCACGGTCAAAGGGGAAATATCAAAAGAAAATCATCCAACATAGGTCGTGTAAACATGAGTGGAAGAACCATGAAAGGCATTTATTCCAGCAAGAAGTTTGTAATGCTTTGTAGAGATCACAAATGAGATTGTAAAGTCATAGGGTGAGCTCAAATAGGTGTCGATCGAAAATTTTGGGAAGGCCTCAGGATGCAAGTGTAGAGAAATAAAAAAATCAGCCTATGCAGGCCAATAACATCCAGCCCCAAAATCCCGATATCACTAATTCAGAGTGGACGTGGAATACTATAGCAAAATCGGATGGGAGCGGCCGAGGCCGCAGATGGACACGAGGGCTTGCATGGACCCAAGATAGTTTAAACACCCACATAGTTCAACATAGGTATGGTGAGGGTCAATAGTCTAGGTGGCACGGTCGGTGAAGGACACGCGGGCGAGTCGGGTCCTCGGACGTGCACGAGGCCCTCAAATCGACCGATGCAAGGTGAGTTGGTGTGGAAGAAAAGGTGTTTGGGTGAACTAAGATGCATTTGAACTTGGATCAAAGGAGCCACTCGAGCTAAAATAACTAATGAAATTGGGGTTATGGTCAAGTTGGCATCATGCGTGGCATCGAGTTAGAGTGATAGAAGTCACCACGCTCGGTTAGTAAACACATATAAACAAAGTCAATAACTAACAGGGCTGTAATACAAAGATCAACATGATGAAGGTAACAATGAAGCACATGGAAATCCCTACCCCGAGCCATGAAGGGAGACATAATGGGTGAGCCCAAGATAAGCGTAAACATGGAATAGTAGGGTGGTGAGTTGGAATTTGGATGGGAGCTCTAAGGTAAGGAAGTGAAAGGGATAGCAAGCTTGGCCAACTAGGTCAAGTCGGATCATTTAAAGCTTTTAAATATTCAAACTCTCCCCTCCTAAAACAAATATAAGGGATGGAATAATGGGCTCCACTATTTAACAAATTTCTTGGATCATTTCAAATGATGTAAAACTATGGAAAAGAGAGAGAAATATTTAAAATTATCTTTCCATCCGAACCAAACTATATAATTCTCAGTCCCGTAATAGCCAAGTGAACCTATGCAAGAAAAATTAGTTGCAATCACTCAGAAAGCCACAAGCTCGAAGCAATTCTCAACAGATTTTCACAAAATTGGTCTCGTTGGAATCATGGCTCCAAGACCAATGTAAAAAAACAAACAAATATTGAAATTGATGATGTTTTCATGGTGAGTTTTAAGGAAACCGAACCTAGTTTTGATAGTTATTGGAAAATGGTCGGAGGAGCATTAAATGAGCATGGGAGATCATTCTTTCACATATTACTGAAGTTATGGGACACCTTGAAATAACTTCTGCAGGTCCAAAATCACCAACCAAACTCATTTATTATGACTTGCAATTGGTTGGAAAGTGAATTTTGGGAATTGCATTCCCTCTTTCTCTCTCTTCTCAAAATTCTATAAATTGGAGCATTTGGCTAATTGTAAAGGGAGGATAGTTTGAGTAGAAAAACTATGTCATTTTGGTTATGTGAAACCAATGTATTGTAGGACTTTGTAGTAGACTCCTTGCATGGTGATCCAGGCCTCTACTTTGTAATAGCTTGAACTGTGCATATCAATGAAGCAATAGATGTAAGTTTGTGTATGTGTCTTCCCTTGTTGTGCTTGTTTGCATTCTTCTTGCCTCTTCAATCTTATTGCAGGTGTATTGTGTCTACTTTACACTCTTACAGGGTTTAACTATTATTTTGTATGCATGGAAATGTTGTTGTGAGTGCTTTTATTAGACTTTGGAGAACTGTTATCACCCTCTATAATCTACATTTTGCTTCCATTTTCACACATTGGAGATTGTTCTCATACCCTTATTTTAGTGCATCACCTATGTAGTGTAGTTTCTTTTATTTTCATGCTCTTTCTCTCTCCCTGGTCCCTTGGAAATTGTATAATAGATATAGTCGGTAACTTCAGTTTAGTAGAGTTAGTTTGCACTAGATTAAGAAGAAGAACCAACTTTCTTTGAAGGTCTATCTCAAGTAGCAAGTCCCACAACTTGGAGATAGTACCCATGTTACCTAATCACATTGTGAGATAAAGAACACACTTGTGAAAATTGGAGGGTAATATGATTTGGTGGTAATATTTCGCACGCCAAATGGGACAGAGAATAAGTTTTTATTTTTATCATAGCAAAATTGGTGTGCACTTGTATTAAATTTTTAGCTTGTAAGAAGCTTTGAAATTACACATATGAAGACTCCAAAAGGGAAGAATTCACTGGTGTTGATAGCCCAAGCTTGGAAAATTTATGAGAAGGATTCAAAAGAGGTCAAGAACAAGAGAATAAGGTGTTTTTCAATATCTCAACTATCTCTAGGAAGAGTAAGAAGGAGAAGAGGAGCTCAAATGTCTCCATCTCCATCGAATAGGACACTATCAACACCTCCGCATGGTAGGGATTTCATTCAATCAACTAGAGTTCTTAGACCAATTATAATGGCACATATAAAATAACAACCACCCCAAGGGCCACCAAATACCGATGTCAACTTCACTGAAGCAACCCACTTGATCTCAATGCACAAAATCCAATTCTAGTTGTAGCATTGAAGAACATTCCATATTTCACTAGAGAGAACCATAAAACACGATTGATCACATTCAAGACATTGAAAATGTCTGTGATATACATGAGGTTAATGAAATGGATGTGGCTATCAAATTTTTGGCCTCTTCTTTCAAAGGAAAGGTTTTACAATGGTTTAGAAGCTTAACAATGGGATCAATTCAAAATTGGGATCAATTGTGCACAACTCTTTGTGGTCAATTTGGAGAGAAGGTGGACAATTTATCTCTATTAGAACAACTAACCACAATAAAGAGAGCACCAAATGAGTAGATGGATGATTTCAACTTCAGGTTTCAAAGAACATGGAATAGGATTTATTGTGACACCCGCAGCTAAAGGTTTTTTCTATACTTCCTAAAATCTCTAAATTTTGATATTGCAATGATGATACAATCCACAAAGGTACAACTTTACCGCAACTTATAATATTTCTAGTAGAGCTGAAAATTGTCTAATTCAAAATGGTAAACTTACACCTAGGCCACCCATGCCTCTTTATCCAAAATTAGGAAGCCCAAGAACCTCCATTAGCTCCCATTCATGCCCCAAAAAATCAGAATTTTGCTAAAGTTTCTACCTCATCTTCTAATACCTCAAATGAACTCCAAGAAGTCATGAAATAGTTACAAAACTTGGGTACTTGAGTTGGTGACAATCAAGATGCAATAAGCTCATTATTTTAGATCATATTAGCCGAAACCCAGCCTAATAGACCTTCATATAAGCCTAATAAGCTCAAGCTACAAATTAGAACCAAGTAAAACCTCCTGCTAATAGGCCATTTCAGCCTTACAATCCTAATGTTGTATCCACATCTAGAGCCATGGTACTAGTACAAAATAACATAGCTCAAGAGTATGATTGGTGCTTCCCATGCAATCAACCTCATAACTAATCAATGTGTTTCAATGGTGCCTTGAATAAATCTCTTATGGTGACAACAACGGGTGTGGAACAAGAGACAAGCCAAGAAGAAAATCAATAGCAAGAAGCTACCCAGAAGCACCTCCAAATGAGACCACACTTGTCAATTGGAAAGTTGAATATTTTTGTGGTATAAATTAGGTTCCAAATCAAGGTGTAGTATCCAATACATGGTCTAAGAAGAGGAATATTGGAGAGGGAAAATCATCCAATTCAAATGATTCATATCCCTATGTCACTCAACAAGGTATTAGCAATCAAAATACATTATTGAATGTGAAAAATCATCCCAAGCCACCTTCTAAACTAACTCAAACACCATTTGTAACTACCCATGTGCAAGAGAATATTGTGCAAGGTAAAGGGAAAAAGAAAGATAGCTCATCCCCATTCAATATTCTTGAGAAATTTAAGAAAAAATGTGAACATTTCAATGTGGGCATCATTAGCAATATCGGGCCAAAGAGATATATTGCAAGCTACCATGGTAATTTGGTCCACATCGAATCAATCATCCAAAGATCAAGGGAAGGTACTTACAAATGTAATTCAACAAGGAGGAAATCAAGGAGATCAACAAGGTAAAAACATGAAACCTCCCCATTCTACATATCTCTAATTGTTGGAAACAATCTTGTACACAATTGCATGATTGATTTGAGAGAAAACAAATTTGTCATGATGAAAAAATAGCTGATCAACCGGGCCTTTAATATGAAGTCATTTTAAAAGATGTAGTGCAATTTGATGGGACATTAGTAACAACAAAATGTCGAGTAATCAAAGGTTTGAGCCTCACATTGCATGCATGTCCTAATGTGACAATTTTTCAAGATGTATCGATCATAGACACTGCACCACTCTTCGCATTGTGTTTGTCAAGAGACTTCACCGCTAAAATTGGAGGTTATTTGTCTACTGATTGGTCACACATGTTATTTAGAATGAGATATGGAGCCAAGGCTACAATCAGGTCCAAACCAATTGTGAATTTCTACATTGAGCATTAAACACCAAATCCAATCAATAGAAACTGCTAAGCATTTGATCAAGAAGATTTCCCAAGAACTTATGAAGCGGATACCAAGTTCGAAGCATTCTAGACTTAACTCTTGATGATTGGGCCCAAAAAAGGCATGCTTTTGACCCTTACAAGGAAATGGAAGAATCTGAATTAGGCATTTATTTATTGCATGAAGATAATCAACCTCTCCCTAAAATTACTAAGCCGAAGCTAAAGATGATAATGAGGTATGTAAGATTTTCTTTGATGGCTCAAGGAGTAGACAAGGTGCTGGAGGAGGAGCAATAACTGTTTCACCACAAGGTACTAAATATTACTAATCTTTTTGTTTCCAGATTTCTTGATCAAACAACATACCTGAGTATGAAGCCTTGATCCATGGATTGCATTGGCCAAGAAAGAGAGGTATTAAGAACTTGCAAGTGTTTTGGGATAGTGAGTTGATTGTGAACCAAGTATAAGGGAAAAATGTTGCCAAGAATGATCTTTCGAGGAACTAAAAAAATCAGGTATGGGATATTATTGAAGATTTCAAAGCTTTTAATATCAACTCCATCCCGAGAAAGAGAAATGAGGCGGTTGACAAGCTTGCAGAAATTAGGGCAGTGTTTGGCGTTGTGGAAAGTATCAAAAGCGAGAAAACTCAACCTCATATAAAGGTTGTGGTAAGGCCAACTATACCCGACAATAATACAAGCTGGTAAGTCTTTGAAAATAATCAGCAATTCAAAACTTCTTGCAAGATAAAGCTAAGTTCTCCCATAGAAACCAAGACAAGTTGGAGCAATAGTACGGTGACCAAGTGGTGCAAGTGAGAACTGAAAAATTGAAAAATTGCCAAAGGGCCTTGTAACTTTGGAATCAATCTTCAACCTAAATGACCAATTTTGAAAAGAAAAGGAAAATATTCAGGTAAAGGGTGAAGATTCGAACCCATTTCGATAGATGAAGGCGGGACATTGCATGTTGGCAAAGTAAGTCCTCAACAAGAGAAATATGAATTTGTCCAAATTTTTCAAGAATTCCCATAGGCCTTTGTATGTAATTATAAGGATTTAAGATGTTTCAATCCAAAGTTGTCTCAAAATATAATTTAATTGGACCTGAATCCAAACCCATGAGGAAGAAGCAAAGGACGGTGAATCCCCACATTAAACCTATTATGAAAAAAGAGTCAAACAAGTTGATTGAAGCCAACATAATATTCCTTATGAAGCATTTGAGTTGGGTTGCAAATTTGGTATCGATTCGAGAGTGGATGTGGAATACTATGGAAAAATCGGATGGGAGTGGCCCAAGCCACACAGGGACACGAGGGCTCGTACGATTTGAGATAGCTGAAGCATCCACATAGTGCAACATGGGTATGGTGGGGGTCAACAACCCGTGGTGGCCCATCAAGAAAGGATGAGTGGGTGAGTCGGGTCCGTGAAGGTGCATGAGGTCCTTGAATCGGTCGAGGCAAGGTGAGTTGGCACGGAAGAAAAGGCGTTTGGGTGAACCAAGGTTCCTTTGAACTTGGACCAAATGGGACGCTCCGAGCCAAAATAACTGATGAACTTGTGGTTATGGATGATTCGGCATCATGTGTGGCACTCGAGTGAGGTTGGTAGGGATTTGACACAGTTCATCCACTTAGCACATGTAAACAAAGTCAATAATGTACAGGGCCCACAATACAAAGATCAAATCGATGAACGAATAATGAAGCATGTAGAAATCCCTACGCCGAACCACAAAGGAAGATAGAAGGAGTGAGCCCAGGTATAAGTTCCAATGTTGAATAGTAGGGTGGAAAGTTGGTAATCATATGAGAGATATAAGGTAAGGTGGTGAAGGGGATAGCCGGCTTAGCCAACTCGGCCGAGCTGGCTCATTTCAAAGCTTTTAAATATTCAAACTCTCCCCTCCTAAGACAAATATAAGGGATAGAATAATGGGACCCACCATTTAAAATATTTCCCGATCATTTCAAATGATGTAAAACTATTAAAAAGAGGGAGGAATATTTAAAATTATCTTTCCAACTAAACCAAACTATTTAATATTTAGTCTCGTAATAGCCAAGCGAACTAGCAAGAAAAAAATTAGCTGCAATCACTTAGAGAACCATAAGCTGGAGCAATTCTCAATGGATTTTCACAAAATTGGTATTGTTAGAAGCATGGCTTTGAGCCCGACATAAAAATATAAGATATCTAGAAATTGATGATTTTTTTATGGTGATTTTAAAGAAAAATGATCCTATTTTAGATAGTTGTTGGAAATTGGTTGAAGGAGCATAAAATGAGCATGAGAGATCATTCTTTCACCTGCTGCAAGTTATGGGACACCTTGATACTCGCTTATACATGTCAAAATCACCAACCACACTCATTTATCATGACTTATAATTGTTTAGAAAGTGAATATCAGGAATTTCATTCCCTCTCTCTCTTTTCTCGAAATTCTATAAATTGAAGTGTTGGGCTCATTGTAAAGGAGGATAGTTTGAGTAGCAAAACTCTGTCATTTTGGTTTTGTGAAGCCAATGTGCTATAGGAATTTGTAGTAGACTCCTTGCATGGTGATCTAGGCCTCTACTTTTTAATATCTTGAACTCGTTCATATTAATGAAGCAATAAAATGCAAGTTTGTCGATGTGTCTTCCCTTTCTTTGATTGTTTGCATTCTTCTTACCTCTTTAATCTTATTGTAGGTGTATTGTGTCTACTTTAATCTCTTGCGGGGTTTCACTATTATTGTTTATGCATGTATATCTTGTTGTGAGTGCTTGTATTAGACTATGGAGAACTTTTATCACCCTCTTTATTCTTTATTTTTCTTCCATTTTCACACATTTGAGATTGTTCTCATACCCTTGTTTTGGTGCATCACCTCTGTAGTGTAGTTTCTTTCATTTTCATGATCTTTCTCTCCCCGATCCTTTGGAAATTATAGAATAGAGATAATCGGTAGAGTCGGTTTACACTATATTACGAAGAAGAACCAAATTTCTCTAGAGGTCTATCTCAAGTAGCAAGTCCCACAACTTAGAGATAGTACCCATGTTACCCATTCACACCATGAGCTCAAGCACACACACTTGTGCAAATCGAGGGTGTTGTGATTTGGTGATAAAAGTATGTCAGAATGTGTATGTATTTGATTTATGCCTGGTGTGTATATTAAGTTTTATGTTGTGTGGACTAAATGTTTCTTTCCATGGTTAGGTTGAAGGTATTGTGATGTAATAGAATCATGAAAATGTGCTAAAATTGTGTTATGTGGGTTTTCGATTGTGTGCTTTGGAGCTTGTGTTACATTGTGATGTCAAGTATTTTGGGAAACTTGTTGGAAATTTGAAATTGAAATTCTTAACAAGTGATAACATTGTGAACATTGAACAAGTGAATGGTGCAATCGGTAAAACTAATAAATTGTGAATACACTTATGAGAAAACACAAGTGAATGTGTTTCAAAACGATTATCAAATTAAGATTTGAATTCACTATGGATTTGAACTGTTGAACAATGAAATCTTATGAGCTTTGAAACTAAGAAAATGTATTAAGGAAAAGATTAATTGAGTAATAAAATTAGGAGAAATTCCAATATTCATAGAACATTAATAAATTGAGAAAATTTTAAAATGTGTTTAACTTTCTGGTGGTCGCATTTTAAGTGAAAGAGCCCTTTTCCCTAAATGGAGTTGTTGTTGACTTTCCTTGTTTTTATCCCTCTTGTTACCCTTGGCATTAGGTCGCATCAAGGACTATGCTCTTATAAGTGGAGGGAGATGTAGTGACCCTTCCATTTCCACCTTGTCGAATTTAGTTACGAGAGATCAAGATGGCCATGGTAAGGTTGAGTTCCCTTTCTTCACATCATGTTTTGATCCGGTTAATTCAGAAAAAATGAAATAATAAAAAAGTAATAAAGGTAATTTTTTAAAGGTCCTTCCACAGACAAACTAGTTAAACCCTATGGAGTGTCTCTATGTATCCAAATGGAGTGGAGATGTTATTTTCCTTTACAATTCATTTAACTTGAGATCATGTTTAAATTATTGAGTTTAAAATATTATAATATCATTACAATTTGATCAAATCAAATTGTTTTATGGAAAAATAATAAAGATAATCCTTATAGGTTTGAGATGAAAATAATTACGTGTTTGAATAAGAATTTTAATGGGGAGTTGCGGAGGTTTTGGGTTGAGGAATAAATTTTGGGATATGTGGAGTCTTATTTTTCAAAGATTTAATTCTTTTCTTTGGATTCCCTTCCATTCCCTTATTCCTTGTTTTTGAAATACTCCATTTATTAGTGCCTAGTCTTGCGGCGGTTTCTTAGGCACAATACAATTTTATATAATATGATAATAGGAATTTGATGCCTTGTTGAGTGTTCTTTAGTGAGGGTACGTATACCCTTGGTTAAATTGATATGTTTCTATTGGTCATTCAAATGTGCACCCATGTCTTGGATTTGGAAGAGACGAGTACAGTTTGAGAAAACAATAGAACCATCCCCAAGTTGTGGGACCTTGCGCACTTGGGACAGATCTCTGGAGAAGGCCGGTTTGTCTACCTATCTCTAACTCTCTTCTACTCCTAATGCTGAAATCAAATTCTAGACTAAACATGCCAAGGGACCAAGGATAGAAGGATGTGTAGAAAGGGGAAATCCTAAGCTAAGGAAGGTAACAACGCCACGTAAATAGTCAATCTCTCTCCACAAGTGGTGAAGGAAGCAGAGAGGGCATGGGAGAAGAGGGAAGACTATGCACATCACACATCAATACACGGGATTGGATTTATAGCGTGAAAAACATGTGAACATGGGGACTTTTGGGAATACGTATAGCTTATCGAATACGCAAACAGAGAGGTTAGATGCAATGAAAATGATAAAGGAAAGAAAAGAGTTCCACAAAACACTATTTTATTGCTTAAGGGATGCATAGTCGTTTACATTTGTGGCGGAGGAAAAAATACATTATAGAGACCATGACAAGGTCTGAAACCCATGGGAAGTTGGCCACCATTTTGGCATGGTGTCGTTACAATAGAGGGATATTTTTTTACAAAGCATAACTCTATTATTTTTAGGAGAAGGAGAGAAGAAAAGGAAAAAGAGAGGTAAACTTGGATTCAAATCTTCAACCACCAAAATCCAGAAATAAATGATTGCAAATCTACCTACAAGGTTGTCAAATACACTTCCCCATGTTTGTTTGGCATGTAGAAAAAGGAAAAAAACAAGATCTGATTGAAATCTGGTGGTTGAGGTTGATTAGATGTGTATATTAATGATCAGAAATATGTTTCCCTATTTTCCACCTACCAAATCCCACCTAGATTTGAATTTTAATAGTCTAACGTGTATCTTATGTCAAAGCACCTCTCTAAAATTTCTAGGCATGTGCCAATCGTGGCCATGTAGTAGAAAATATGAATTTCAAAAGATGTCAGTCGTGTGGGCATGTAAGACACATGGTGGGCATTGATTGACTAAAGGAATTGACCAACTGTTCATTTTTTTGTCTTTTCTACCATGTTTCATGCACTAGTTGGTTGTCCAGATTTAGTTCCCTAGTGGAACGCTTTGATAGGTTGCATGCATCACACTCAAGTTTGATAGAAGATGACATGGCATAGTGACTGTCACAAAAGAAGGCACAAGGCGTGGAAGGAAAAGGCAGACATGTGGAGGGGAAATACAGGGAAGGTGCACACGTAGGTGCGCACATAGGAAGAATAGGAAAACACTTGTAGGGGAAAAGTATGGGGAAGGGGCATGAGCGTTCAATTGAGGAAGGGTGTGCGACATCAGAATAAAAAGGGGCACGCACGAAGGAGTACAATGAAAAAGGAAGTGCAAGGTGCGTAAGTGGAAGGGCATACAAGGGACTTAGCTGATTTAGAAGGAAAGTCTGAGAGGTGCACGTAAGGGGTGCATGATAGGATATGTAAAGAAAGTGGGTGAGCAAGAGGAAGTCAAAAGAAAATGGAAAGGAGATAATAGAATGTATAGGAGAAGTTGGAAGGCACATAAGGACACGCAGGGGAACTAAAATTATGACAAGGTATCAAAAGAACAATCTTGATTATGTGCAACTTGAAATGTTAAACATCGTCGAGTCGAATGAAAATATAAGTTATCCGAGATAAGTAGGAGAGTTATTTGGATAATAGTGTCTTTCCTTGAAAAGTCTCTTCCTGCAAATTTTTTGGCTTGTGTGTTCCCAAGTAGCTCCCCTAGTTATTTGGACAACTTATATTTTATTCTGACTCTAATGATCCTAATTGTGGGTTTCATGTACTTTGGAAGTTTCCTTAGCACAATTTTTTTGGTCTTGGTTCTTTTGCGTGCTCTCGCATATCCTTCCTACTTCTCCCTTTGCATCCCCTTTCCTTTTTCTTCCTCTCGTGCTTGCTTCATGCGCTTCCCCTTCCTTTGTATTATTTTATCCCCTTTTCATTTCACCTTTGTGATTTTCTTATGTGCACCATATTTCATCCCCATTCTATCGTGCACTCCTTGTGCTCATACCCTTGACTTTCCTTCCAATTTGGATAAGTCCCTTACATGTATTCACACTTTCACACTGCGTGTTTCCTTTCTTCCTAAATTAGTCTGTGGATCCCTTTCTTCCTTCTTGTCACACCTTCCTCAATTGAATGCATGTACCCTACTTGCATAATTATCTCTTATGACATGCATCCATTTCTTCCACAAAAATCACTTTTACGTGCCTATCTTCTCGGTATCCTCTTTCGTGCCTCTTTATTTTGCACACACCTTGTGCCTTCTTCTACGTTAATCATTGTGTCACGTCATCACCTATCGACTTGGTGTGTTATGCGCAACCTATCAAAGCATGCTAATTGGGCGGGAGGATTTCCTTATATATCTCCCCCTTTTAGCTTAGGATTTCCCTTATATATCTCCTTCTCACCCCGGTCCTTGGAATCATTTCTACATTAGGAGTAGTGTTACGGTAGAAATAGGTAGAGGAACCAACCTTCTCCAGAGGTCTGTATCAAGTGCGTAAGGTCCCACAACTTGGAGATAGTCCCATTGTTACCTCAATGACTTAGTTCAACCTAATCTGATATGGGTGCAAGTTTGAGATCCAATTTTTTTAGAATGCTAGGTGGGACAAGTTTGAAGAGCTATACATCTTCATCTCAACAGTTTTGATGTGTTCCAATTGAGATCTAGCCTTTAGAGGCATCTTCAAGACATCTAGTGAATCCACTATTTCAACCAATCCATTATCTCATTCACAGACCAATCCCCTCCTTCCTTTCATCTATTTCCTCCATTCTATCATTTCATTTTCCTCTTTTGAAGTTGTGTAATCATGAATTTTTTTCCTTCCTCGAACTTTCATTTGCATATCAGTGTGCACGTCCCCTCCATTACTATAGTTTCAAAACCTTCCTCAAAATCAATTTTTTGAACCCCATCAAGAATATGCACATAACCCATGTCCCAATAACACATATGGTTATTTTTCTAACCAATTTTTTTATGAAGAACATGGTTATGGAGATGATGGTGGTAACCCTATAGCAAATTATGATTTTTAGAGGAAGGTGTAAGAAATGGATATGGATATGAATATGATGCATCTTAGAGTCAAATGCTCCATAAAGGCACCTATAGTTAGCTTCAATGTCCCTTGTCCATGGGTAGGCCTTGTACTAGGTTGGTTTAACACCTAGTAGAAGTTGTGCTTTATTACTGAGATGCTACCCTAGATTACATAATGGGATGAAGAAATGGAGGCTAAAAAAACTAGTGGTAATAAACCCTGTCAATGGGGAAACTCTGCACTACCATCCTATAACCCTCCTATTCCTCCTCCCCAATTTACATCATCTCAGCCCACTTCCCATGTTCCCAGCTTTCTCTCATGGCCGCTCCCATTGAGAAGTCCATTACTTCACCCTCTTCCCTTCCATCCCATCTTCATTCGTCTGCTATCATTCCCTCCACACACATTTATTCCCATCGCATGCATCCCTTGTTCACCCATTCTCCCACATTCTTTTGATTCCCCCGTCTAACCGTGAAAAAAAAATAGTCCCTTACCTATGCATCATCCCCAACCAATGTCATCATTTTTGATGATTGTAGAAATTTTAAAGAATGGCATGACTCTGATTGGGAAGATGAGATCGTGCAAAGAGAGAAAAAGTAGGCACTTGTTTCGATAAAATATCGATCGCCTTTGAAAGGGTGCAGCTTTTGAAGGAGACCAAGTTGTTTGTAGAGGAATAACCATGTGCACCCTAGCTTATAAGAAATCACCTTACGGAGGAGAGTCTACATGAGAATCCCACATATGGGATCAAGATTCAAAGCAATGGGAAAATCACAAGGATCAAGTCATGCCTAATTAGATACCTTGCTAGTCTAGAGCCAAAGACAGAGTTGCCTCTAGTCATGCTCACGTCATCATGCCAAAGGTCAGCAATGATACCTTCAAGATCTAAGTGTAGACCAAATTTAGGAGGTATTTGTTTTGTTTTTTGTTGATTCTTTAAAGAGGGTGGAGAACCGATTTTAGGATATTTGTTCAATATTTTCACCGACCATGTTCATCGCCAAATTAGTTACGTGGTCACAATTTATGAGGAAGGGAAGATACTTCTCCTTGCATGTTACATGTTTCACCCGAGCACCCCTTGCCTATGGTTAGTATAGGGTAGCTTAGGTTTTCTTTTAGTAAAACAAGTGCTTGTGCACACTTTTCATGTTCCATTTGGGACATGTATGATTTTTATCTTTTATACATAGTTATTGCTTGTTGGGCTCCCTCGACACTATTTCTTTTCTTGTTGCTTACATCCTTTTGTCACGTGCATCGGATAGAAGTTCAGATTTTAGAAGAGGGAGTTCCAATAATCTGTGCACAAATTTCCACTCTAAGAATTCAAATAAGAACTTATTCACATAAGAGTAACATCCATTTAGTTCAGAGTTTAGATAGTTCTTCAAGTGACTCCAGGGGTGTTCTTCAAGTTGCAGATCAAATCTTCATGTTTCTAGGTAGACTCCATGCCCAATGGATACCTCAAGGCTAATGGTCTCTTCATCTAGTAGGCAGATGGTCCCCGAAAGTTGCCAAACCATTGTCCCAAATAACTCCCAAAGTTATTTAGATAAATTATATTTTATTCTCGACTCGATGATCCTAATTACAGTTACATACACTCTCGTAGTTTCCTTGGCATAGTTTTTCCATTCCTAGTTCTTCCATGTGCCCTTGTGTGTCCTTCTTGCTTCTCCATTTGCAACCCATTTCCTTTGCTTCCTCTCACACTTTCTTCACACACTTCCCCTTCCCTTTGTGTTCTTCTATCCCATTTTTATTTACTGTTTACACTTTTCTTCTATGCACCCACTTTCATCCCCATTTTTTCGTGCACTCCTTGCGTGCACACCCTTGACTTGCCTTCCAAATTTGGCTAATTTCCTTGCATGTCTTCACACTTGTGTGTTGCATGTTTCGTTTCTTCCGACTCCATTTGTGTACCCCTTTCTTTCTTGCTTTTGCGCCTTCCTTAGTTGAATTCTCACACCATGTTTGCATATTTGTCTCTTGTAATTATACATCCATTTATTCTACGCACATGTCTTCATTATCCTATTTCGCACCTCTTTCTTTCATGTAGACTTTGCACCTTCTTCGTGCTAGTCAATGTGCCACATCATCACTTGTCAAACATGAGTGTGCTACACGCAACCTATCAAAGAACGTTAATAGAGCATCAAATCCTTGCGGCAATGAACTAGTATGTGAAACATGGCATAAATGACAAAAGAAATGAATGGCTGGCCCATCTTCAGCTAATCACCATGCCCTATGTGTTATTTTTTGTTTGATTTGCACTGTAGATCTTCCTCAAAGCCATAACTTTTGCTGCAGTGATCGATTCTCGGGCACCTAGGATTGTTTGAAAGATGCTAACATGGGCTACATGTTGGTATTTTAAAAATCATATTTTGGTGGGCTTTGGTATGTGGAAAACTGAGAAACATCTCTTTGATCATTAATGTACACATCTAATCAAATCAACCACCAGATTTTTGCAGATTTGGACTTCTTCCTTCCTCTACACGCCAAACAAATATGGGGAGGCACATCTAATAGCATTATAGGAAGATTTTTAGGTAGTTCTTGTTGGTTGTTGGTGGTTGAATATTTGAATCTGAGTTTCCCTCCTTTTCTCCTCCTCTTCTATCGTTCTTCTTCTATAAATTGTAGAGCTTAGAACTCATTGAAATGGATCCATATTTGTTGTTACGAAACCATGCCAAAATGGTGGCTGACTTCTTATAAGTTTCAAACCTTGGACTTGGTCTCTCCAATGTACTCCTTCCTTCCACCATGAATGTAAATTATTGTGTGTCCCTTAAGCAATAAAATCAGTTTTCGTGGCACTTCTATCTGCCATTTCTCATTTTTGTTGCATCTTGCCTATCAGTTTGCATTTTTTGGATTGTTGTGCATGTTTCCCACTTGCAAGTTACAGTTCTATGTTTTTTGGTGTGTGAAAAGCTATTTGTGTGGTTCTTTTTTGTGGCATGTGCCTATCCTCCCTCTCTCCCATGCTTTCTCCCTTTCCTTCCCCTCGTGAAGAGTGATTAACCCCCTCTTTTTGGTGCTATCACTACCCCTTTTAGCTTAGGATTTCCCTTATGCATCTCCTTCTCACCCTTTTCTATTAGAATCATAAATTATCATAGATAGCTTCATTTCCAACATTAGAAGTAGTGTTAGCAATAGAAATAGGTAGAAGAACAAGTCTTTTTCGAGTTCTGTCTCAAGCACACAAGGTCCCACAACTTGGATATGGTCCCATTGTTTTCTCAATGTCTCGCTTTAACTCAATCTAAGATGGGTGAAAGTTTTAACTCCAACAACTTATTACCCTACCTTTTTGTGTGGGAGATAGGAAGATCTAAAGTCGATTATGAATCCTTTTCCATCCTCCTCACTTCCTCGCACGAAGATCGGAACTTTGGGGATTTTTACTACCCACATATTTTCTACTATGCATGAAGGAAATATGCCCTCTTGAATGACCACGGCCGTGCAAGCTTCTATCTTGTTTCATTTTTCTTGCTTTGAGCATCCAATTTCTAACTTATCATCTTCTTGCTAGTTAAACTTGTGGCGGTTGTGTGGAAATTTTTATTAGTACTAACAAGAATAAGGGATGAGTTGGATAGATAAAAATATTTATAAAGGGTATGAAAATCCATCAAAGCACGATTGGAATATAATTTTTGTCTCGATGTGGAAGCACATAACAGGGTGCATAATGGTTTCGCAAAACATTTTAGAAGACTATGTGCACCTTGGGAAAAGTTGGCTACATGTTTTACACAATATGGGTTTGTTTTAAATTATTAAACTTTAGGATGTTATACAAATATTATACCCAGATGGAAGATTATGGATAAAACATGTATGTTCACCATTTTTTTGGGTAAATCCATGTTCCATAGCCTTTGTCAACAACCTTTTGGTCACATTCATCTCCCAAGAATTTCTCTCCAACTTTGCGTAGACCTCTAATGTCTGGGCCATTAAGTATTTTTTTTTAATTCTTCACATGGAGTTTTGGGTTACAAGATATGATCATAAGTATCTATGCATTTATCAAAGAATATAAGATAGAGTTTTTTTTTACGTAGTAGTTACAAGCACCTTGTTAGACATTTACGAACATGGAATATTAAATAAGGCACATGAACTATTTGAAAAAATTCCTTAAAGGAATGTAATGCTAATGTAATGCAAAGACTACATGATTAATGGTTCTCTTGAAAAGTCTTGAGATTGTTCTAATGAATGCCTTCTCCATACATCATCTATTGGATTGGCATTGTTGTAGGAAATGCATAAAATGAGTTTGTTGATAAGGCCTTGAAGGAATATAAGAAAATTTCTTTGGTAGGTTAAAATCCATATTTCCAACCTTTTGCAGTACACTTCCTACATGTGTCAAAATAAGAGAAATGAGACATCAAATGACCATCCATCAAGGATAGTGGAAAGTTGTCATTGGCCGATTGTTCGAGTATTAAGTTCCCATACGAGATATGAATGCAAATGTGGAAGATATTGGCACTAGGAGACATGTGTATCATTTCACCTTCAATTGATCCTTATGTTTCTTTGGATGGTTTTTCTTTATTTTTAAATTTGGAGATTTTTGAGGGATTGAGAACTATTTAACAAAATTTTAGGAAGTGAAATGGGGTTTCACATTTTGTGGTGACATTGGGTATACAAAAATAGGTCTGCAAAAGGATTAGAGTGTTATAGAAAATGTGTTTGGAGAGCATTTGGACTACTTGAAGCCATGATTTCCCCACAAGCATGGTTATCTTACCACTTTCTTGCATAATCTAGCATTTCTAGTCTTTCCCATTTTAATGGTGCTGAAAATAGAACTAAAGAAGTATAATAATTCAGTGAATTAATGATACATAGAGCTAAATAGTGAAATGTACCTTTCTATTTATGCATTTAGAAAAGCTTATTTGAATATAAACCCAATTTCCAATTTTCCTCTTGATATGTTTAGAAATCTTAGTTGATAGTTATGGATGACTAAAGGCACCATGTTGGCAAGTTGAACATGAATTCGAGTTTAAACCTACCACTTGATGACTTGGCTAATTGTTAATAAAACTTGTTTTTTAATGTCACACAAACACCTTTCCAAACCCTAAAATGGGAAAGTGAATCTTTGAACATGTTCCTTTTCATGTAGAGTGTTTCCCCAAAACCTAGAATGAATCTGAATGTTTTTTTGACCATTTTTCATCATGTGTTTAGGAGCACATTTGACCTTTTAGTAGCTTTCGATAAATGCTTAAACTTATAAGTTTGGTTTGGTTTAGCTTTTCATTTAAGCCTAGGGTGGAGAAATGGAATTTTTCCTTTGCATACCTCTAGTATTTATCTTTGACAATCACTATCAATCTTTAGTTATCAGAAAATCACTTTGAAAGCTAGTTTTTTTGGTGGGTTTTGTAGGCCACTAGTCGTCGGGCAATGAGGTCATTTGGGTGCAATTACGATTGGTAGCTCCGGAAATATGGGCATCAATTATACCCAGATGAATATTTTTAGGTTTTTCCAGCTCCAAGTGTTTCCATCTATATAGGGGAGTAGATGTGAATTTGATTCTTTGTGTATTTGAGTATCATATTTTTTTGGAATGCAATTTTTGAGCCACTTGAATAAATTTGATATTTTTGTAAACTTGAAGCAAAATCGGGAAAACTATCAAATGACCTTATTAAAAAAAAATCTATTAGGAATCTTGTAAAAACTATAATATGATTAGCTAAAACTTCTTTTCGATGCTTGTTTAAATAAAACTGATTGTGGGAAAAATGGTGATTTCTCTCTCCTATCTCTATCTTTCTTTTTAGTTTTGAAAATGAAAATAAATTTCATATTATATTTCTGAATCTCTTCATATGTGTGTTATGTATTTTTTCATTATGAATGGAAAATTTGGAAATCATGATTTATGTTAGATTTTATAAAATATACCATGCCAACATTGTGTTGACCATGTTGTGGTTGCAGGTACCTAAGACAAGAAGAAATTGTAGTGTTACTTGTGTTTTGTAATAACATGTTATCTTTGAAACACATGTAATTATAAATGGATAAATCAACACTATTGTTATAAACGAGAATGTTATTTATTGATTTTTGTGATGAGTAAGAAATTTTTAACATATTGGTATGTTAGAAAATGGGAATTCTATTTTGGGAGTGATTTTGAATATGAGTTTATATGTTGCTAATGGTGTCGATGTACCTATTAACTGGAAATGAAATGACCATTTTATAATGTGCTCCTATGTGAAAGTAATGAATATATATTCTTGTGTGCTTTACAAAATACTTGGGAAACTTAGAAGAAAAGAACCAAATCAAAAGGATGACCTTAGAATAAATGACGGGTGTGGGTTTCCCCTTATGCGTGATAACCTTCTTAACATAGAAAATTGAAATTTAAAGGATGAACTAAGTTGTGTTTATACTTGTAGTAACCTCCTAGCTTGGAGGAGATAAGATCACCAATTCTAGTTACCGTTTGAACATGTATGCTTATCAATAAAGAAACAAAACCATCTTATATAGGAATGGTTATGGTTTGACCACTATTAGGATGTTACTTTAAAATTTATCTAAATGACCCTAATCTAATAAAAATTGAGAAGGATACCCTTAAGCATTATGTAATTGTGTGTCATTCACCTTAATAGGTTTTAAGTGAAGTTTTGATCTTTTAATGGTTCACAAACAAATTGTCTTACAAATAGGTGAATTCATTTTAGAAACCATATCCTTTCTTTAAGATATTTCATGAAATCACCTTTCTCCTATAGTTCTATAGGCTTAGTATTACTATTTAAGCATGTGTGAAAAAGGGTATTTCATGCATGTGGAAGTGTGTTTGTTGTAATAGTTAAAAGGTATAGAGTCACTTTTGAGACATAAGGGATGTGATGTATAATGCAACATAATTATATAGTTGTCTTAGAAACTAGGTTTCAATGGAAGAAACCAACAATGTAAGTTCTTAGGATCAGTGAAATTAGGAAAAAAATTGGTACAACCTTGAAAGGTGACCAAACAAGCTTGAGTGAACCATGAAGTGAGGTGATGCCTCACATTAGTACCTCAAGGGAATCCTGATCTAATTCAAATGCAAACTATATAATGCTAGTGCATAAGAGTTTGGGAGAGTTTAGGAGACTTAAATATGTGTTTTTAATTTAAAAATATATCTTAGAAGGTTCAATTGTGGATGAGATTTACATTTAGTTCCAATTGTCAAAGTTGTGTTCTCTAATGTAACATTAAGAGTTCAAATGTGGATGAAATTGTTAATAGCATTTATATTTTTAATTAGTTTCTTGAGCTGCAAGTTTTGAAAGAAAGTAAAACTTGGGGGTTTTGTGAGATAAAGATGTTTGAACACTCTAAAATTGACTTTTAGTAGGATGTAGAGTCCTTGAGTGCAAATGGAATTAAATCAAAACTTAGGACCTCTTAATATGTTTTTGGTGTTCGAAACCTATAGTCAACCTTATCTATCAAAATTGTGTCCCAAACATGTTGATTTTTTGAGTAAAATAAAATATGGAATTGATCCAAGTTGGTTGCATGATGATTCTACATTCAAGGTGGAATTTTTCTCTCCGTGAGAACTATATTAGCTAGTTTTAGCCATATTGCAGCATGAAGACATTCCCAAGAAGTTGAATGGAAAGGATAAAAACATATAAGAGTTGTGAATGAAATAAATGAAGTGATCTAAGTAATTTTATTTAAAATATGAAAAGTAAAATGATGGTAGGAATAATTCAAGAAAAACTAGGTTATTTCAGGCATAGGGAATGAAGGCTTCAATGAATAATTCAAGTTTGAAGATCCCGGGAGTTATAAGTTCATAAAATAGTAAATAGAAATAGCTTGTAATTATCCACATGATAGACACATCAGTTTTAGTCCAATACTTCAAAATGCTCTATGATGATCCAAGACATTGCACATGTACCTTATACCTAAAATATTAATAGGCCCTAAAAGTAAAATCATATAGAGAATTGGCTCTTGAAAGTATTTGGGATAGCCTCAAAAGGTGTTTTGGAGTAAAAATAATATAAGGTTATACTCCTAAACTCCATGTCATACTGTTAGGGAAGGAACATTACTTTTGATGTTCTAATTTTTCATTGTTATGATGACATCAACAAACAAGAAATATTTAATGCACTTTCGAGGTTGTGTGTTCCTTGCAATTTGTCCCAAGGTGAAAGGGGAAATGAAGGAAAAATAATTGTGCTTCCCTTATCCAGGTTTCACTTTCGTCACTTAAAACACCACAACATGTGTGTTAGGAAAGTGCAAAACATGAAATCTAGCTCTTTCCTTATGTTTTCAACCCCTTTGGCACATTTTTCAAGTTTGAGTGTCCCTTTAAATTTCTCCCAACATGAAAAGGAACATGTGGAAAACAGAGTGTAGTCCCCTTTTACAATATTGGTTTTGTCACTTATAAGTTGCAACTTGAAGTGTTAGAGAGTGGAAAACATGCAAAATTAAGATCTATTCAAATTTGGCTCCCTCTTCATGATGTATGCACCCATGTCACATTTTGAGATATTTCTATCCCTTTTCTTTGTCCCAAGATACAAGAGGACACGAGGGACAAAATGTGTGTTCCCCATCTCTCACTTTACCCTAGAACATAAGAAAAACCATTTTTCAGCCTTGACAGACTACTTCTTAGCCCCTTGCATCTCACTCTCATGAAACCCCATGTTGATACTTGATGTGATTTGATACAAAGTGCATCCTTGTGTCCATATTGTCCCCTATTTTAGGGTAAAACTCCACTTCAACCCCTTTCTAACCATGATTTAGATTAAATGGGTTAAACAATATTTAAGGTGTGAAACTGAGGTGGAAAGTCTTCATTTCAAAACACTTAACCATTTTTTGAATTTCAAATGCATTTTCCCCTCCAAAATCTCTCTCCGATGTTGATATGTTGCTTGAATACTCTTGAGACATCACATGTTTGAAAAATTTATTTGTACACATATCTCATGGTCCCATGGACCAAATCACTTCAAATGTTAACCATTAGCTCCTATTGAAAAAGTCTTTGTCGTGATCTATGATTCTATAGACACCAAATTTGGGTCACATTCCCATTGGTCCCCTTCAATTAATTAACATAACGTATTCACCTAACCATGACCCCTTATCCCACATTCATATTAATTTAATTGCTTACAATTGAATTAATGTTCATCCTCACATTATTAATTAATTTAATTACTTTAATTAACTTAATTTACACATCACCTAGACACCTCACCATGGACTTATTCCTATCTTATTAATTAATTAAGACTAGGTCCTTACTTATCCCAACAATCGGGACTTATTCTAACCCTAAAATTAAAGTCATATTCCTTCTCCAACAACACTCCCACTTATCTAAACTTTTGGCAGAGATATAAACTTTTGGCGTGTAACTAGTCTTACTTGCAGTCTTATCGATAGATTTGGAGTAGTCAAAGATAGCCTTGAACGTAAGTATGGTACTAGAATCATGGATTACATTGACAGGGATGGCAACAAGAAGAAATGGAAAAAAATCTCTGTGGAAAGGGATGATCTGAACCACATGATGTCCTCCTTGCAAGAGCATTTGGACCTTATCCCCTTAAGTCAATTGGATGTTCAGGATGAATTGGTCTAGAACAACTCTATTGATGGAGAATACTCTGTTAAATCTAGATATAATTCTTTCTTTGAAACTATTTAGAGTGAGTTCAACTGGAGCAGGATTTGGATGGCTGAGCTCACACCTAAAATCAATTTTTTCTTTTGGCTTGCTCTCAGGGGAAGAATTCTCACCAATGACAACCTGATAAGAAAAGGTTTCATAATGCCAAATAGATGCCATCTCTGTAAAAAGAATATGAGGATATCAGACACCTGTTAGTCCATTGTGAGTATGCCACTAAAATCTGGAGTGTTGCCTTTTCTAATTTCAAAGTTTCCTGGGCTGTGCTAAAGGACTTCATCCAGTTTTGGACCCAATGGAATCCTCCTTTTAAACACTATGTTGTGAGAAGACTCTGGAAACTGGTAATGCCCCATATTATTTGGAGGATATGGAAAGATAGAAATGACGTCATTTTTAGAAACATTAAACAGCAGTGCAAGCTCAGCTTTGTTAAGATTACTAATGTTGTCAAAGAGAACATCGAAAGATTCAAACCTCCCAAGAACAAGAATTATCCTAAAAATGAAGAGCATATTTTTTCCAACTGGAAGATTGGAGTTGATAATATTTAGAATAGCATCCATTCCAACATTGACAAGTCTTTGATACATTGGAACCCTCTTGATCTCAACTGCACAAGTTGAACTTTGATGGGGCTTCCAAGGGTAATCCTGGATTACTGGAAGGGGAGGAGTGATTCGAGATCATAGAGGTAGTATGATTGCTACCTATGCTGGTAAAATGGGGATACAAACTAACCATTATGTTGAAGCCTTGGATACTTTATGGGGGCTTAGAATTGCTCAGACACATAACATTCAGAATATTATTCTGGAAGGAGACTCACTAAATATCATTAATCATATAAATCATTCTTTGCCTCCAAGCTGGAATATCAAGGATTTCATCATGGAATCTATAAGCATTTGTCAAACCTTCAAAAATATCCGAATCAAGCACACATACCGAGAAGGAAATAAGGTTGCTGATGAATTGGCCAATTATGGCATAAATAATAATCTAATTATTTGGGATAATGTTAATCACATCCCTGAGAAGGTACAAAGCAAAATTCAAGTGGAAATTTATGGGAAATCAAGTGTGGAGTAAGGATAATGATTATTTGGAGTGGGATTTAGAGGAGATAAAAGATCACCCATGTGGGAAATATCAAGTAAGCTACGGTCGCATTAACTTTCATTACTCCCAACATGTGTGCGGGACTCTTAATATCTAGGATAGGTAGAAAGACAACTGCATTTCATACAAGTAGTTTAAATAAGGTTTTCGAGGACAAGAGTTGCAAGCATTTCAGAGAGGCAAAATGGGAGGAGCCCTATGCCAGGTTGAACTCATCAGTGATCCGAATGGAAGAGTAACAAGGAGCTATGGAACCTCCTCAAGCAGGGCGGAATCACAAATTTCATTGATCGAATTCAGGGGCACGATTAGAGCATTTTGATCCAATTTGCTATGGATTGGAAGGATCGAAAAGTGGAGTATGGAGGTCATAAAATCCTCGTTAATGAAGAAATAATTACCGAAGCTACATGCCTGGAGATGGAAGGCTTCCATTTCTTTAGTAAGAAGATCGAAAAAAAGGCTAAGGAGAAGAAGTTTGCTTTGCTGATAACGAGGAGATGGTTTTTGTTACTGCAGGTTTGAGGGTAAGTTCTATCCCATCACCCTTTGATGAAATCACCTGTATGATGGTCTGGTACATATCTTTGGAAGGGAGATATGTTATAGTTCCTATTAAACACCTGGTGTTCCTTAACCATTTCTGCAGGAAAATCACTGTCTACTTCCCGCATTATCTTTTGAACTCCCTCAAACGCTCCATCTTGGAGTTTCAGAAGCATACCCGTGCTACCCCCCTGCATCAAGGTCTTATATTCTTGTTGCACAAGCTTTGTGTTACTAAATACCCTAGTCTCCCATCCTCCCCAACACTATTCCACTCTTTCCCACCACCACTACCCCCACCCCCATCCCTTCCACCACGTCCAAGCCTAAAACAAGGAACCATAAGAAGCCCAAATTGGACACCCCTGTTTGAGCAGAGTCCTTCATAGAAATAAGGAATTGGAAGTTGTCCAAAACCTATTGCACATCAGTAGTGCAGGCCATGAAGAGGCCTTATAAAAAGAAGGAAACAATACTTCCCAAAGGCTGGAAGCCTTGGAGAATGAAATGATGAAACTGAAAGAAGTACAGCATTTGGCCAAGCAAAAAGGCAAAAGAAAGATGGAAGATGATACTGATCTTGGAAATAAGAAAGTTGAGGACATCTACAAAAATCTTAACTCCTTGGACAATCATCTAGGGAGAGCAAAGGATCGCCATGATCACAACATGGAAATTTTTAATGCAATCAGTGATTTCCTTGAACAACATGTTCATAGCATTTCTGTGCTCAGTGGGATCTCGAAACTCTGTGGGGAATGGACAAGGAGAGCAGTCAAACCATAACAAAGCTAGATGCTAAGGACCCCACACACATGACAATGGTGGCTCTCTTTACCTCACTACAAACTATTAAATCTAGAATTACCAGAGCTGCCAAGAAGTAAAGGAGGTCTTCATTGCAGATGCTGATCTTCATTGTTCTTTTTGCTATTTTTTTGTTGTTTTTTGGCTGCATTGTTGCAGCGCATGCTCTGTTTTGCTTTTCTGTAGTAACTTTTTGGTTACGGTTGGCTTTAATGCCTATTCTGGATGTTGATCCATTTTTTGTGGAACCTATTAATGTTTTATCTAGCTTTTAGGCCCTCTATGTAAACAGGGTATAGTCCCTTCAAAACTATTTACCATTAATAAAAAAACTACCACTTATCTAAGTGTCAACCCTCACTTGAGACTCGGAGTGGAAATCAAAATCACATCAAAATAGTAAATATATGCCTATTTTTGGTAAACCTAGACTTACGCACCTTAATCGATGTCAATTATCCCTCGATCGGTGCTAGTCACGTAACTCCCATTAGTTACTTCATATGCAACTTTGCAACCTTTTACCCAAGTTGGTCATTTTAAGTTTTGAAAGAACTATTGCCTCCAAGTGCGAATTCAAAGCCTCTCAGCATCCAAATGACACAAAATACTCAACCACATGCCCAAACAAGCATCTGGTTCATCTTCTAGAGCATTAGAATACTCACGGGAACATTACGTGAGTACTGCCGTGGCACTGACTCCAAAATATCTTCATGGATCAACTAACCTCCACCTTCACCTACAAGATCTGTAAATACAAGTAAGTATACATGATTTCAACCATATTGTGCTTACTTAAAGTATATGTTCCTTACCTCTTTCATTATACTTTATTTCTTCTTGTATTCCTTTATTCCCACCTCCTCACCAATCTACCAACCCAACCACCTATAGCATTTTTTCCTTCAGTAACTAAGTCCTCTCAGGTAATATCACGAACCTAACCACACCCTTCTTACTCTCTATGCAATCATAGAGAATCCCCAAAACCATTTTTATCAAATTATTGTCAATTGCCCCTACCGACGTCGGTTACCTAACCACCATCAGTTTCACCTCTATACCGATGTCGAGTACCTGATCGATATCGGTCTCTATGTCATTTCATTCCTTTTGACCAGCGAGCCTCTTGATCAACTAAAACTAACCCATACCTCACCCGATCAACCCCAGACCCCTGTCAGACCTACAAAAACCTAGAATAACCTACCAAACCTCCATATTTAATCATAACCTTGCCTGTTAGATTAGATTTGCTTATTGTATTTTCACGAGATACCTAAATTGTATAACTACAGTAGGATTTCCTTACTTCATGATATTTTCATTAAATTGTATTTGAAATTGGATTGACAACCTTCTAGGAAGCACCTCGCTTCCCGGATATAACACTCACTAGGCAGTCCACTAACCTATATTATTAATACTATTTGGTGGTCTTGTTGTGTTTCTTATACAGTCGTTCCTCCTAGCCAAAGGGAAGCTCTTCACAATTAGATTGGATTGGAAAGTCAGTAATCCACACATTCAAACTTTGATCTACATCTCATAGGTATTCCTCTTAACCTATTTCCTATTCAGTTTTAACCAAAAACATCAAATTAGGTGAAACATCTTGGCATGATTTAGTGGGACCCATCAAGGGTTATTTTCATTGTTCATTCCTAGGGAAAATATTATGTGTTTATTTTCATTTGAAACAAGTTCACATTAAGATTCTTCTTTGGAAATATTCTTTTCTTCTAATTGACTCAGTGACACTTGTTTTTGGGATTAAAAAGAACTCTTCTTTATTTTTCTTGCATTGCATTTAGTGAAAGTCATACCCTTAACCTCTTCATAATTTTTTCTCATCGAATATAATTTGTGGATTTGGGTTTTAAAACTTGTGCACTTGCATTGTTGAGTTTGTTGCATTATAGCTAATCTAAATTGTGGGAAACCTATATGCTTTGGAAGTCATGCCCAGCTGATGGTTGACAAATTGAATCGTAGCTCACATTTTGCACACTCTCTATACCAAATCACTAAAAACAAACTACACATTTCTTAAACAACATCTTTCTCAAAAGAATTTATTAATGATCACATGATCGAGGATTGACAGTGGGCTCTAGTTGGTTTCTCTGTCCAGTCATCATCTTAGAGAAGGACCCTCCACACAAAAATTACCTAAAACCACCCATATCTGCGACTTTTATAGGGAACCCTTGTTAACCAAAAATTATTTTCTGCTTACAGTCAATCCTAAATGGCATAAGCCATAACACAAAATATACATATTAGGATTTCGTGTTTATTGGTTTTTTGTCTACTTGAATTTTGAGGTGTGAGTTGTGTTTCTTCATTCTTTCTTATCCTTTTACACCCCACATCATGACTAGTGTATTCCGGTTTTATTAGGACTCCTCATAGCCATACTCAGTCTTTGGGTTGGCCCTTTTATTTGATTTGAATCACCAAAACTTCATTTTTTTCTTCTCTTCCCGATTTCATATGTGCAACCGATATCGAGTCAGTGACCAACATTAGTTGTATCATCTTACCGACATCGGTTAACTGACCGACATCAGTTTATATAATTTTTGGTTATTTTTTCCAGAATAGTATTCTCCACCTTCCTATTTTTTTGTGGTTTGTTCTACCATTTTTATCCCACTCTTGAGTCTCTGATATCATTTTTAGGATCTAGGTTGACCCATTTTCACCTGGTCATTCACAAATATCCGAGTCTCTTATTCTTGATAGTAGGTGACATCGATGTGAGCAAACCGACGATAGTTACCCTTATACTAGCATCGGTTACCCTAACCGACATTGGTCTATGTATTCTGAATTTCCAATCAAAATAGTGATATAATCACTCATTTTAGATTGATTTTCCCCATTGCTTATGTGTTTCTACATCATCAACAAAGCTTAGAATACCTATTTTATCATTAGTCACATGGTTTTGACTCGTAAACAAGCTAACACTCTCATGTTTCACGCTAGCCGCCAGCCGCTCCCACCTAGCCCATCGCCCCCTTCAATCTCATCACCCATGGACCCCAATCAGGATCTTTCCATACCCATTGGTGATGAGGAGTTCACAAGTCTCCTTTATAACAACCCCGATGCTCTATAGTACTATCTCTCTCATTCATATACCAGTGATTTGTGAGGAAAAATTAGATACGACATGACCGCATCTATTCCTCCTACCATCGTACCCACATCTGCATCAACTACTACTATCTTGGCCTTGACCTCTTTCACCTTACCACTTGTGGTGTCCCAACTTGACCCTACATCATCAATATCTACTGCACCTACAACATCTATCACACCTTTGGCGTCTGTCACTCATCTGATATATACCATTCCTTTATCAACCTCCTTGAATGTAGGTCTATCTCGAACCTACCACCTCTCATATACCTATTACATCTCAGCCACCAATGGTGTTGGCATCCCCTATTCCCTTCCAAAACATTGTCCTCTCCATCCTGTATTATCTTCCTCCGATTGGTACAAGATTCTTTACGTCCACACCACCTACCTAAACCCCCTATTTCATCTATCGCTTATTCAGGATAGTTGCCATCTACATCTATTCTAGCCTACATTCCTTCCCTGAAAATTTTCATACTTGACACCACCACATAATGGGATGCTGCCCATGTCATACCCTCCTCATTTACCATCTTATACTGCAAGGGATACCCAGTCATCACAACCTACCAATGATCTTATAAAAATGATGATGGCCAAGATGTAGAAATTGGAAGCACTGTCTCCGGCTCACGTAACTCTCTAACACATCATGTTCAATGAGCCCATTCACCCATCCACTCTATTTCGTTCATACCCTCCCCATTTGGAAATGCCTAAATTCAACCAATTTAATAGCAAAAAGAAGACCCGCAAAAACACTTGTGTTCTTTTAAACATGTGTGTTATCTAATCACTCACGATGACGATTTGCTCTTGTGAACATTCCCAATGTTAATGAGAGAACCTTATTTGGATTGGTATAGTGCTCTACCTAGGTATTCCATATTTTCATTCGATCGTGTAGTTCAAGCCCTCCTAGACCACTTTTCTATCAACATTGTTAAGAAGGTCACCATGACCAATTTGTACGCATGACATGCCAATACGAAGATGAATCTATCGCATATTTTTCACTCGTTGGTGGAGCCTAATCAACTAGATCACATTCCAACTTCCTCAAACCGAGTTAATAGAGTTATTCACCAAGGCTTGTGTTAGACACATCTCGCCAACTCTCCAAGTTTAAACCCTCCACACGTTTGACGAGGTGTTCACCATGACACAGAAACTTGAAATTCACACCATTGAAGTGAAGAAAATACAATTGTGTAACAAGAATGCTACGTTTAAATCAAATGATACCTCTTCTTCTTCTAAATTGAAAAATAATTACTCTAAAGAAAAAGGATCTGCCAACGCATTAGTCTTTAAATCTTGCCCGTCTCATCCATCCAATGAATCAAAGCCTTCTTCCAATCTTTCTCCTATTCGGCTTTCCGGTTCAAGCGGGAGAAATGAAAATATACACCTGTAGGATAACCCTACTCTTCATTTTTAGAAAAACTTCTAATATCTAGAGTAGTCACTCTTCTACCCGTTAAACCACATACTAGTTTTAACCCCTCTCGTCTTGTTCCTACATGGTACAAAGAAAATGATTACTATAACTATCATCGCGTTAAAGGTCATAACGATGGTAATTGTATAACTTTTAAAAATATTGTCCAAGAAATGTTAAATAATGAATATCTTGTCTTGGATAATCCTAATGCACCGGCTAATCATAACCTTCACATCTTCAAGAATTTGTTCCTAAATCACACCCCATCATCTAACCAAACAGGTGAAAATGTGACCAATGATAGTAACATTCATGAGGTTCATGCTGTTTTTGACATTATACTAGCTCTTCCTGCTCAATTTCCTCCTACTCCATCTATCAAGGATATTATTGCATGAGATCCTTCATCCATGGAGGGACTTATTTCATCTTCTCCTTTACCCATAGAGGATCCTCACTTATTTCTTCCTTCACCCACGGAAAATTCCACCATATCTATCGATGCATTTTACCCACTCACCTCTCAACCTGATGAACAACCCGTAGTACTTACTCTTCTACCCACGAGAGAGTCATGTTTACCTTCTTCTTCACCAAAAAGATGAACTTACCACATCCAACTTGTCATCTCCCCTACCCATAGGGGATCCATTAACAACATCCCTTCCTATTGGTGACAATTCTCCATTGGCTTTCAAGGATCCTGTTGATTTTCTCTTAGCTCTTTTACCCACAGAGTCTGAAGCCAACCATTTCCCTATCTCACAGACATTATTTACAAGGATTACTACAAAATCAACATTATCTCCCCTACATTGGTTCCATTTTCATGTTTGGTGACCATTTCGATTATGTTGACAATTTCATGCTTTAGGGATGCTTCAGTTGCCTTTCTCAACTTAGATGCAAAAGTTTTCTCACGATACTTCCACGATCTGTCCAAATGTGTTTGATAACCAAACCCACAATTCCCATGCCATTTGTAGTGACATCTTCTTCATCACCCTCGCCTACACCTAAACCTTTACCATTAAATAAATTTTTTCCTATTCCTTAAACCTTTCTTACACCTATATCTTCCTCCAAATCTAGACCCATTGCCACATTTGGAGTCATGCCGACATCAATCCTAATCCATCTTCATGTCAAATTGGATTTATTCACATCCTCACAAGCTATTGCAAAGAATATTCCCCAACCTAAGAGGAAGACCCAACCTCTTAGGCTGCATACACCAACTTCTCCCATTACCCCTATGTCACCTTCACCACTTCCATATATCCTAGGTCTCCACCCATCAACCTTGGTCAAACAACCTCCCACCCAAGGTAAACCAAAAGAAAAGTAGCCCACCTCCTTGTCATGATCCTTTGTTCCACCCAAATTACCTACACAGCTTATGCCTTTTCTGTCACCTACACCCTTTATACCTCCTATACCTACACCACTTCCAAAGTATCCTCATCATTACCTATGGCATGACCTTATATTCAATTAGTACCTTCCACATTGTCTCTTACTACAATCTTCACCGCACCTCCATTATCACCTTGGCTAACCTAGACCCTTCCGCCATCTGCCTTCCCTTCTACATCATGCACTTCTTCTTCACCTTTACCCAAGAAGGTGTAACCAAAGTCCAAGAACCCACTACCCTCCAAAGAGGTAGTTAAACCTACACCACCTTCAACAACTAGTTCACCTACTACATATTTACCCAAGAAGGTGAAATCCAAACCTAAAACCATACTATCTACCAAATAGGTGGTCAAACTTACTCAACCTCTAATTCCACCTCCAAAGGGTGCCTCTCCCAAAAATTCATCCACACGTCCATCCAAACCCACATTTACTTCACATTGTGATTCGTTGGAAGGGTCTTACGCCAACATCTTAGCTAACCTTTTAGAAACCTTTTTCATCACATTGCCACCACTTAGACCTTAAAACCCACTCAAACCTGAACCAGAAGGGTTTGACGATACAAAAATGTGTGCTTAGCATCGTGTGCCAGGGCATGATGTTGAAAATTGTAAGGATATTAAGAATATTCTTCTCCAACTATGTCCTCTTGAAGAAAAATTTGACGATGATGATATTTTAGATGAGGACCCTCTTGCACCTGCATCTATCACCACACATCCTCGTCCCATACCTATTTAGTGACATTTATTTCCACCTCCACAACCCTTTTATCCTCCTCTAACATTTGAGATCAATATGTTCCACATAAGAGAGCTAGCCAAACCTCCGCCAAAATGCCAATGTGTTGCATTATTTTCACAAAACCAATATATGCCCTCACCATATTTTTTCCCAGGTTTGTTACTACACCTAAGCATGGCTCACTATCTCTTTTACCATAGATTAATATAGTTTAAGTTACCACTCGAGCCTGTAAGGATAAAGGAAAGGAAAAAACAAACAACTCATCTGCTACTCTTTTGCCCAATATTCCATTTGCACCTACACCAAAAATCACCATGTGTGGACCCACATACCCTTTTTTTTTTGATGGGGGTTCCCATCGTATAATACTTAAATAGTTACACCAGTCTCCTCTTAAAATGTCTTATATGACCTCGTCCAAACCTCTGAGTCTCATCGGCAGGCCCTCATTGAAGTCCTACAATCTATTGAGGTTCTACCTAATGACCCTACTCCTGTTGCATCCATTATCACTCCTCATCATGTGGCCTCTCTCACCACTTCATCCCCTTCCTCTGCACCCACTACCACTCATCAAGTATCCTCTCTTAGTTTCTTTGACGATGAGATTGTACCTCTCTAATCGGATGATCCTAACCCCACCCTATTTATTTTCATCTACATTGATAATATACATGTTCGACGCGTTATGATCGATGGCGGTGCTAGTATTAACATCATTTCCTCTCATGCATATAACCAAATGTGCATCCCTACCAATTACATGCATAATAACCTAGTTATGTTACATTCATTCAATGATGCCATGACTTCCACCCTTGGCACCATCATTATCCACATTTTTATGGGCCCCTGTACCATTATTGAATTATTCTATGTCTTAAAGGGTGAATTCTAGTACAACATTATGCTTGGTTGACCTTGGATCTGCACCATGTGTTATGTTCCTTCAACCTTACACTGCTATTTAAAATTCAAACATGAAGGACACAACTATACCATTCCAGCCATCCCTTCACCATTCAAGACTTGTATCATGTTGTATCGACATAATGATGCCCTTATACTAGTTAAGGCATCTACTACCGATACTACTTCTTTTTCAACCACCGCCTCATCCACCAATGCTTGCCACTATATCTTGCACAACTATATCTTCTATTCCCACTACTATCTTAACTTCTATAGGTGACCTATCAACTAACCCATCTACCAACAAATAATGCTTCTTATTCCCAACTATCCAGTGATTCATCCATTCCCACTACCCACATGCCAAATACTAATCCCATAGAAGGTGTTTTTCAATGGCTCACTCTCGTGGAGTACCATCTTTACAATATTGACATATTCCTTAATCCTCAAGAGTGTGGTAACCTTCACCAACATCCCCGCTTATGATCACCATATAGGAAAGGTTTTCCCTTACGGTCCTCTCCACCTTCGCACCAACTTAATGTATGGGGTACTTGATACCTCTACCTACTCGCTTGAGCCACCTTCCCAAACTAGAACATTTTCCTTCAACCTTAAATCTCTCACCAACCACCGCTTCACCCACACCTTCCTCCATCGTTGTGCTTAGAAGGGCTTTAGATCTCGTGTCATGAACAAGGCCGCCATGCTTTGTCATTCCTTGCACCACTTGTAAGCATAAAGACCACAGTGGTATTGGATTTTTTGAACCACCTTCTAGAAAGGCCCAAGTTGAACTCATTGAGGATGATAAACATTCCCCATCCCATTCACCAACTTCACCACCTTCACCTATAGATTCTATGGATCCATAATCCATTCCTCCTAACTTTTTTTTCATGAACACCATATCCGTGGGACCTATAACTTATCAATGTGATGGTGAGGCTCACTCTTCTCTTCCCTTCCAGTATCCTGACATGATCGATGGTGATATACCTTCTATTAATGTCGTTCAATGTCAATACAATGAGTCTATTCTCACCTACCTTGGTGCGGAAGATTCTTATATTCACCGAGTCATTACCTTCTAAGATGCAAACCATGTTGAATGAATCGACCATTGAAATCAACATTCACACTTAAGATGACCCACACATTCTAAAAATAGGCTAATATTTAGATGTTGCTAAACAGAAGCTTTCACTTCATTCCTTCGAGATCATAGCAACGCTTTTTCTTGGTCCTACATTGATATGCCCGTATTGACCCAAATATTGTGGTCCATAATATCGTAACCATTCTTGATGCCAACATTGTGAAACAAAAGCTGGGAAAAATGCATCCTCACATTTCCCTTCTTGTCAAAGAAGAAATCCAACAACTTCTTTCGGTTTCCTTCATCCTACCCATTGATTATCCCCAATGGATCTATAAAATCATTCTTGTCACAAAAGCAATAGGGGGACTCCGCATTTACATGGATTTCTATGACCTTAACTTAGCCTACCCCAAAGATGATTTTCCTCTACCTAATATTGACAACCTAGTTGATCTCATCGCCGAATATGAGACGATATCACTCATGGACAGCTTTCTCGAGTTATAACCAAATATTACTCGACCCGAAATATCAACACAAAACCTCCTTTGTCACTCTTTGGGAACCTTCTATTATTGTGTCATGCCCTTTGGCCTTAAAAATGTCGGTGCTACATATTAGTGGGCTATGAATTATATCTTTCATGAAATTATGCATAGCATATTGGAATATTACGTCGACAATCTTCTTGCCAAATCCAAACATCGGGCCGAACACCTTATAGTCCTTAGGGTTATCTTTGACCGTCTCATCAAATATTGTGTTTGCCTTCAACCTAAGAAGTGTGTCTTTGTTGTTCTCTTTGGAAATCTCCTTGGTTTTATTGTTTCTTTACGTGGCATTGAAGTTGATCCTACTAAAATCAAGGCTATTCTTGAAATTCCTCCACCTACTAACCTTCATCAACTTTGTAGTTTTCAAGGCAAGTTGCAATCTATTCGTTACTTTATTTCTTAGCTTTCTAACCAATGCCATCCATTTCATCATCTCCTCAAAAAGGATGTCTCCTTCAAATGGGATGATGAATGCCATAAAGCCTTTGATGCCTTAAAACAATACCTCCTCTAACCACCTATGCTCATTCCCCTAAGGATGACCAACCATTTTACCTTTATATTTTTGTTATTGGTCATTCCTTAGGTACCATGCTTGCTCATTCTGATAAGAAACACAAGGAGCAAGTGGTTTATTATATAATTTGTACGCTTTTAGACTAAAAAACTTGATATACTCATGCTGAAAATCTATGCTTAGCCTTAGATTTTATTGCCACTAAAATTCGCCATTACCTACTCAACCACAAAACCTTTTTTATCACCAATATTGATCCCTTACATTACATGTATGCTAAGCCCTACCAACATCAACATGCTGCACATTGGCTCATGCTTCTTATAGACCTAGATCTTGAATTCATCCATCAAAAATTTGTCAAAGGACAAATAGTTGTTGACCAACTTGTAGATGTACCTCTCTCTGGAAATCAATCCTTTAACTTTTATTTCCCTGATGAATCCATCTCTACCATCTCCCTAGACGATACCACTTACTAGATGACCTTATTCTTCAATAGTTCCAAATATCAGCAAGGGGGTGGTGCCGAAGTTATCCTCATTCCTCTTGATGGTGAGCCTATGAATATCGATGAATATCTTTCAAACTATATTTTGATTATACTAATAATATCGATGAATATGAGGCACTCATGTTAGGTCTTCAAATGGCAAGAGCCTTAGATGTTAAATCAATTACTATCTTTGGCGACTCTCAACTGGTGGTGAACCAAGTTAATGGTATATACTAGTATCATAATGAGATACTTCAAAAGTATAAGAATCATGTTGACATAATTTTGACTACCTTTTACAATTATGAACTTCAAACCACACCGCATTCCACTAATAAATTTGGAGACACCATGGCGTATCTTACTTCTCAAATCCCCTGCCTTGCCTTTTGACTCGAAAATATTTGTCATAGTTCAAAGGTTACAATCACCTTTTATCTAATTCATGACATCCACCTTGTATGAAACATTGAAACTGACCCACGTGACCTTTGGTATAAGTAGTTTCTTTGACTATCTTTCCATTTCAATTTTGCCTCCAGATCTTACTCGCAATGGACAATGAGCCTTTCTCAAAAGTGTCTCTCTCTATGTCATCATGGTTAGTTTTCTCTATAAAGCCAACTTTGATGCTATCCTCTTACGTTGCCTTACAAGTTTTGAAATTCCATACACCATCAAGGAAGTTCATGATGGGATTTTTGGGGGTCACTTCAGTGGCTTAGTTGTCGCTAAGCACATCCTTCACCTGGGATATTATTGGCCAACCCTAAACTATGATTTTTGTGACTATGTCAAGCATTGTGTGAAGTGTCGCAACACACTAATCTTCATCACACCCCTAGTCATGCCTTACAGGTTGCATGAGACCTTTGGCCTTTCTCTCAATGGGTTTTGGATCTTGTCGGAGAGATCAACCCTCATTCTTCCCAACGCCATCAATGGATTATTACCACTATTGAATATTACACTAAATGGGTGGAAGTCATACCTCTTATTTCTATAAAATCTAAGAAAATCTATGAATTCATTAACCATCACATCATTTGTCACTTTGGTGTTCCTCACCACCTCATCAACGATAATAGAAAACAATTAAAAAAACTCTACAAAAATTTGTGATGCCTTTGACATTCAACTCAATTTTTCTTCACCTTAAAATCCTCAAATAAATGTCCAAGCCGAATCTACCATAAAAATTAAACAAAATTCTTATGAAAGTGGTTGACGATACTAGCAAGGATTGGCATACATGCATTCCTTTCACCTTATGGGCTTATCGCACTAGTATTCACACCTCAACTACTTCTACACCTTTCTCTTTGGTCTACGGTATAGAGGTTTTCTATCCTCTTGAAGTCCAAATTTCATCTCTTCATATCTCACTCAAAGATATGCTCAATGATGATGATTTTGGCCAGGACCATTTGACACAACTTGAGTTATTAGACGAATGTCATCTAAATGATCTCGATCACCTCCAAATCTACCAAAACATATCAAACGTTCCTATTATAAATGTGTCCAAGAACGAATCTTACAGATCGGTGACCTCGTCCTAAATGAAAATCAAAATGTAACAAAAGTAGAGAAAATTAAACAGGGTAAGTTTTATCCTAATTAGTTGGGACCCTATATCGTTTCTCATGCCTATGGATCAGGTGCTTATTGTTTGTCTTCACTCGAAGGTAAACCCAAACCCGAGCCCCTCAATGTCTTGCATCTTCAACCATTTTATTGTTGAAATAAGTCTTGGATCATCTTCTCGTCTATTAAATAGTTGTCCCTTAAGATACATTCACCTTTCACTTACCTATTTTAATGATCAATGGTTAAATAAGAATCATGTGATTACCCGTCACCTTTTAGCCTTATCTTCAATATGAGTACCATGACTCTACTCATGGCATGATTCTCATGGATACTTTTCTTCCTTTTCAAGATCGAATCCCATGGTCGTTCGTCACTTAAAACCTTTCTTTCATAGCTACCCATGTGTGTTATGTTTTTGTCTTCATAAAAGAATCCTATACTTCTCTATAATCTTGTCCATGACCTAAAAGTCCAAAAAAACAATTCAAAAGTAATATACAAGATTTTCGAATTAAAAGTCCTTGAGTCCAACTTCTAGCAAATAGATGACTCCCAAAAAAGGACATCTATCTTTCTATCTTGTTTCTATAAATAAATTTCTCCTTGAAGGACAGCTATATAAAGTTAGCCATACCATACTTAGTCTATAAAAAAAAAAGACTAGTTCTATACAAATAAAATAAAAATATTTTGAAGCTTCTTGTATCAATTAGCTTCACGAAGACCTCAAGGAGATATTCTACTCATCTCACATAGACTTCCTGTATCGATCAATCTATAAAATAAAAGTGAAAAGAAAAAGATAAATTTTTCGTGATGGGGTTACTTATTTTGATCTTGGGTATCTTGCAGAAGAGGCATGTTGTCTCAAGCCAAGATATGCTAGAACAACCTCTTTCACCTCACTTCCTTTCCTTTCTAATATTCACCTACTCAAGGTACGTGTCGCAAATGTGAAATTTCATGATCATGTGACCTTCTTCACCCTTAGAATAGTCAATCATGCATTGCCTTTAGGTTTTTATGTTCATAAGCCAATCTTTAGTATGATAAACTCATATTGGTTCTTACCACTTAGATGGATTTTTTATCCTCTTAACATTCACCTCTTTTCTTACTTTTGACTCCTCCTTCACAAGACCATACCTTCAACACCTACATTCTAGGAATACCTCTTCCACCAACATCACCCATATCTATTCAACCTAGACTCAACCATGCCTATTCGACCTAAATTCAACCATGCCTATGACCTAAACTCAACCATGCCCGAATCAACCTAGAATCAACCATTCTTATTCGACCTAAATTCAGCCATGCCTATGATCTAAACTCAACCATGCCTAAATGAACTAAACTCAACCATTCCTAAAACCTACTGACCCATTCATCTACCTCATCATATTCTTCCCTAGCTTATGGGAGAACTACATCGCCTTGAGGCCCCTTTTCACCATTACCTATTACCCGACCCAACCATTCTCCCTTACCTACAACCCATCAACCCTTGTTTTTATTAACAGACTATCTATCAAACCATTCATTGACTCTGTTTCCTACCTCATCGGTTCTGGTTTGAGGGGATCACTTTCATCCATACGTGGGCAACCTAATCTCCACTCATACGTAGGACAACAACTTCCTATTTTTGTTAGCATCGCTTACCAATAAAAGCTAGGGAAAATGTAGACACCAAATTTGGGTCACACTCCTCTTGGTCCCCTTTAATTAATTAATGTAATGTATTCACCTAACCATGTCCCCTTACCCCGCATTCATATTAATTTAATTACTTACAATTGAATTTATGTGAATCCTCACATTATTAAATAATTTAATTAATTTAATTAAGTTAATTTACACATCACCTAGACATCTCACCATGGACTTATTCCTAGCCTATTAATTAATTAAGACTGGTTTTTACTTATCCCAACCAACAGGACTTAGTATAACCCTAAAATTAAAGTCATATTCCTTCTCCAACAACACTCCCACTTATCTAAGTGCTAACCCTCACTTGAGACCTAGATTGGCAATCAAAATCATGCCAAAAATAGTAAAGATCTACCTATTTTTGGTAACCGAGACTTACCCGCCTTAATCGACGCCATTTATCCCTCGACCCAAGGCACCGGTCACCTAACCACCATCGGTTACTTTATATACAATTTTACAACCTTTTACCCAAGTTGGTCATTTTCAGTTTGAGAGAGGCATTGCATTCAAGCATGAATCCAAAGGCTCTCAACATCTAGATGACACAAAATACTCAAGCACAGGCCCAAGAAAGCATCTGGTTCTCCTTCCAGAGCATTGAAATACTCATGGGAACATTATGGGAGTAATTCTCGCGACATTGACTCTAGAATCTCTTCATGGATCAACTGTCCTCCACCTTCACCTACCAGATCTATAAATGCAAGTAAGTATACATGATTTAAACCACAATTTTCTTGCTTAAAGTATAGATTCCTTACCTCCTTCGTTATACTTTATTTCTTCTTATATTCCTTTATCTCCATCTCCTCACCAATCTACCAACCCAACCACCTATAGCCTTTTTTTCCTTCTGTAACTTCCCCCTCTATATCCCTGAGTCTTCTCAGTAATATCATGAATCTAACCACACCCTTCTTACTCTCTATACAATCACAGAGAAGCCCCAAAACCATTTTTATAAAATTATAGTCAATTTCCCCTACCGGCATTGGTTACCTTACATTGTCGGTTTCACCTCTATACTTGATGTTGGTCACCTGACCTATATCGATCTCTTTGTCTTTTCATTCCTTTTGACCAGTGAGTCTCTTGATCAACTAAAACTAACTCGAGACCTCACCCGATCAACCCCAAACCCCTTTCAAACCTATAAAAACCTAGCAAACCTCTAGATTTAATCATAATTTTTCTGTTAGATTATATTTTCTTATTGTATTTGCACAAGATATCTAAATCGTATAACTATAGTAGTATTTCTTTACTTCATGATATTTGCATTAAATTGTATTTGAAAGTGGATTTATAGAATTCTAGGAAGCACCTCGTTTCTCATATCTAACACTCGCTAGGAAATCTACTAACCTATATTATTAATATTATTTTGTGGTCTTGTTGTGTTTTTTATATAGTTCGTTCCTCCTAGCTAAAGGGAAGCTCTTCACAATCAGCTTGGATAAAAAAATTAGTAATGCGGTCATTTAACCTTCGACCTACATCTCACATGTATTCCTCCTAACCTATTTCCTATTCATTTTTAACCAAAAGAAATAAAATAGTTGAAATATATTCATGGCATGAGATTCCACCATTCAAATTTTATTAATGACTAATTTTTCCATCCATGGAATCCATTTTTTTCTTGAGCATTGAAAATGTATTTGCAATTCCTGGTGACTCAGTGAGCCAAATTTCTTGAAATTTGGAGAAAATGTTTTCATCAAAACATATTTCATTCAAGTCATTACTTGCATGATGAGGTGGAATATTTTTGGAGATATGGAGGACTTATTTTTCTATGGGTATTCTTCCCTCTTCAATTAGGGTCTCAATTTCCCACTAATCTAGATGAGAGAATCATCTCGAAATTCGAGCATAACATCCTTGGAAAATAAAGAAAATTTTTAGGTCAATCTTGTCTCACTCGACACCCGAAAACCCACATCTAAAAATAACAAGTCTTACCAAGCTTCACAATATATAAATTTTAAGTGCTACAACAATTCATTCTATGAAGTTATATTACTCCTTGCATATCAAGAACACTCAAAAGTGCTAAATTGAGACACTTACTAAAAATAAACATCTTGGAATTAGACTTACTAAAAATAGTAGGTGTTAAGATTGTGGTCAAAATTTACACACTCAGTCATCTCCCATTCATCTCACTGTCCTTTTTCACCATGGATCTCAAACACTCAATTTTGGAGCCAATTTCAACTTCAAACATTGAGTATCCTAATAAGAGTGACAGTGATGTAACAAGTATGGAACTAGAAGATTTGAAAACAAGGATGTTGATTGAACACCAAGAAGATACAAAGGGGAATAAATTATTAGAGGTTTATTTAGAGTTGACAAGGTCACTTTTGCAAGAGATCGTATGGTTTAGTTCATCTTAAAATTCATAGAAAAGAGTCATGTTTAAGTCATTTAGGCAGTCATCTCAGGTCCACACAATGCAAGACTTGTAGTAGTGTTTTTGAACACTTATTCAAATATTTGGAGTGTTTCTGCGTCTCATAGAAGGAGGATATTGCAATCAAAATGTTTCAATTCAAGAGAGAGGTCAAATACGAAACTTCATTCTCATATAATTTTCTCAAGATCCATTAAAAAGTTGGATCTTCATCAACAAAATTTTCCTCGTCTCTAGATCATCACTTCTCTCTCTTCTTCTTTCTCCTCACTCTCTCTATACTTTCTATTCCTTCATTTTGAATGTCCTTTTTCACTCTTTTATATTATTCACTTAAGTGGACTTGTTTTCATTATAATATTCTCTTTTCAAAAATAAGAAAAGGACTTAATTTCATTCCTAGTGAATGTGAGAGGTCACAAGTAGTGGTGAGGTGAAAAATCACATTGGGGGATATGGAGACACTTTTTATAAGCTATAAATTGGGATGGCCTCTCCATTCCAAGGGGTTAATAGTTATTGGTTGTTATAATGTTGGCCTTTTTTTTCACTACTACAACAAACAATAAGCTACATTCTTTGATTTCCTTTCCTATGTTCTTCTACTCTCTCTATTTTCCAACTTTGCAAGCATTGTAATCTTGTGCAACCAAGAATTAATTTTATGTCTTTAATTAATAAATCCATAAAACTTTGTGTCTCTAATTTATTAGTCTTACTAAATCTTACAAGGTCAATTTCTTCATATTTAATGTGGACCTACTGTAGCTAACATGTGTGAAATTTATAAGTCTACTTATAACATCAACCCCCTCTCTATATTTCCCCATATCCTCTTTACCTACTTTCAAAGAAAATTCCCCATTTTACACTATAATTTTTTTATCCATATAGGTTTAATGGAATATCCTGTGTGATCCCCAACCTAGTGGCCACCCTTTAGTTTTATTTAGTTCTTGTGTTTAATAAATAAGAGCCTTCCCATACCCAAGGAGGGGAATAACCCCGTGATTGTTGGTGAAAACCCCTAGTATGTCACGTAACAAATTATTTTTCCAATAGTTTTTAATGACTCCATTGGGGAACATTTTGTCCTTATACACCCTATAACAATCTCTAAAATATGAAAAATCATATATAAATAAAAAACATTAAAAACAAAAAAACTTTTAAAATACCAAAAATACTATCTGAATGTTTGAGAGCATTTTTGAACTCCTATTAAAAATTTGCACTATTTATGATTGCATCCTTATCTAACATTTTGAGTAAAATGGGAAAAATAGAGATTCACTAGAGAAGACCAAATAAGAAACACTCTAGTATTTCACAATCCCACATTTGAGTTACAGGAACAAGATGATTTCATACTTTCTCCCATACAAATTCCAAGACAAGAACTTGAGTCTTCACCTATTGGCTTGGTTGCATCTCCACTCCCTCCTCAACCATTGAACACTCTTCCTCCAAAAATAGATGCACATGTACCTTATGGGTAGAACACAAGTCCACTAACATTAGCTCCTCCACTTCACAAATTAACAAAAGGATGAAGAAATAAATGTCCCAAATTCTATGGAGATGGAAAGTAATGTCCATATGATCATATTACAAATATTATCACATCATCTGGTGTTATTGGAGTGGGATATGAAGATGTTGTCATTTAGATATTCCTAAAGTGATTGTAATATGCCATTGTAAAATGGTTTTACTACTTTCCACATCACCCCATTACTAATCGGGATAATATGAAAACCAATTTTGAAGAAATATTCAAAATTGCAAAGATGCCCATGCCCTTCCTACTCAATTAGCTCATATGAAGAAACAACCAAAAGATCCCATGAGAGAATTTATGGAAAATTTTAGCAAGTTGATTAACAAAATTTCTACTAGTGCTCATACTACTACATATAATTAAAAGAGGTTCTTCAGTAAATGCTTAGTTAACTTAAGTTAAATTCATACTATAGAGATATCAACTAAAAATTTTGGAAAATGCTTAAGATATTTCCATTTAATTAAAAGATGAACTTATCATGTCAAGGAAGGTTAAGAACTATTCAACGAGGAATAAGGCCCGAGTTCTAAAGATGAAGTGTTGATCCATTGTTGTAAACGTTGGTCAATGTTATAAATACATTAAAAATAAAATTTCTCAACATGCCTCATATCAAAATCAAAATAGGAATCAAATTGTTGGAGCACCCCAAAGGCTTTCCTTAGAGGCTCCACTAGTTAATGCAATATGTGGAACTGTGAAGATGAAGGAGATGATTTTTTGAATCAAAACTTGAAAGAGAAGAAGAATATGGATATGCAAACATTGGGTATTTTGAATACTCACCTGAAAAAGATCCTGAAGAATCCATGGATGATATGAATAGTTACTCTTGTGTAGTGTTCACCCGCTCACAAACATAGAAAGAGGCATCTTCTTCCGCTTCTCAAGAAAACCATTCAAATACCCAAAGGGAGAGTCTACAAAAAGATAGGATCATAATTTCCCACTTTCATGGGGTCAAACAAGAATAATCCTAATACTACCTTAACTAAGAATCCATCTACCTCTTTGAGTAAGTCTCTTTTGCCTCCTCTTGTCAAATCAATTTATACTTTTGTTGATTCTAAGAATATAAATCCTACTCATGTAAAGGCTTCCATTTTCTTGATGTTCCTATAACTTCTTCACCCTTTGACATCATTGACCATGTCAAGAAATCCAAAATCTAAATTTCTGAATCGGAATACCTAAGAACCCATCCCAAAAAATTTGATAAACTTTTCTAATTTATCAAAGGAATTAGTTCAATTGCATGTTCAAAAATAAATTACCAAAGAACCAATTCCTGCTCTTAGTACCACTCCTCAAAACCTTCTTGCCTCAACATCCTCCACTTCGGGAAAGTAGAGCCTTTCTATCTAGCCTTGTTGATTAATGGGTATAAATTGAATATATACATTAATGGCTTTGGTTCCCCGACAATTCTATGCCCACCAAAGTTTCCATGGCTCTTTTCATCTCTCTCATCCCCGCTACTATCCATTTTTACTCTACAAAAATCAAAGAAGTACCTCTCATTGGATAGGTTAAGGATGCTCATGTAGCATTTACACATTTTCCTGAAAAGAAAATCACGATGAAAATAATTGTGGCAGATATGCCACTTCATATGGGATGTTACTAAGATGGAATTTCTGTCAGGGATGTTGGTGGAGATATATAGATGGATTGGTCATATGCCACTATAAAAATGAATGATAAGATAAATAATCTCCTTCCGGTAAGAGAAATGAAATATATGGTTCATAGACCAGATGACCCAAGCTCGAACATCCTATACCAAGATTCAAGGCATTACAACTTTTTTATAACTTCAAGAAGATGTCAAGCTTCCCATATTTATGAAGGACTATGCAGGTCTGATTGAGCTAGTGGAAAATCATTATGATGATTTGATGGAGCCATAATTTGATACTATGTACTTCCCATTGGATATGGATAGAAGCTCTATGCTTAGTGATGATGAGGGTAATGGGTATATTTACTTGCAACAAATAATTTCCCAGATGATAAGCGGTATATTTTGTGTAGGAAAAATGATATCAAATGAATTATTGGCATATGAGCCCCATGTTTCCAATCTTTGTCTCTAAACTAAGCATGCTGATTTGTTCAATGAATATGATTGTGAATGTGAAGCCTTCTCTTTCCCATTAGGAGATGAAGATATTATTAATGAGGGGTGTACAAATAATAATATTCTCGGGTATTTTAAATTTGACTATACTCAAGAAGAGGATGTCTCCATACTAGAGATGAATTTCCAAGATCAAGATAGTCAAGATTGGGGAAACGAATATTTTCATATTTCATGCCCGACCTTGTGATCTTTATCCTTTTAGGATTATGAATCACTATACACATCACACCATAGTGATAAGTGGGTCAAAAAAACATCTAATATGTGTGAAGGATGATTGTTTATAGAAATTGAGAAACATGGAGTACTAAGAATCTTGTGATGAGGTTTAAAATCTCAAAATATCTACCAAGAACCAACCCATAGAGACCATAATCATGAAGAAGATAACAAATGAAGGAAAAATGCCCATCAAAGATCAAAAGTCTTGTTATGAAAATGATGAGCTTGATATGATGAAGAATCATTCTTGTAGCAGTCGGAAAATGAAAAATGAGAAATAAAAAGCATGGTTAAATTTGATAATGGATCGGAATCGGAAAAACATTTCATAGAAAAGGAAATGAGCTATCCTAGTGGATCTCCACTTACTATGATAGTCATACAAACCTTCAAAAGAGATTAAGAAATGGGTCATAATTCCTTGAACCAATCAATGGGTTTGAATAATGAAGGCATTTGGTGCCACCCATACATGGGTAAACGTTCGAAAGAGAATCCATCCAACTTTGAAAGCGAGTTCTCCCTCACATGTGCCATTGGTGATTTAGGAATTTTGTATCATGGTTTCCATTTCTGTTTATGTTTCCCTTCTTGTTGTGGTTTTTTTGTTTTTCTCTTGGTTGTGTTTGTAGTTTTGCTAATTTTTCAATTTAGTGACTTTGGGCCCAATGGATAAGACATCTTTGGTATGGTAATCCACAAGATGCCTCGGGTTATTGATTACAACTTAAAGTAGAATTCCCTTGAGATAGAGTTAGTTATTTTCATGTTAAATTTACAGCATGTGAAATTCAAAATTTTGATCATGACAACTAAGCCCACCATTTGAAAACATCTCTCTCAGTCATTATGAACCCTTCCTCTAGCTAGCCCATTAGCTCACACATCTCCTCTGAGTCTATGTCACCATCATTATAAATAAAAGGAATTTGATAACATGGTTTTAAAGTGTCCTTCACATGAAAATAAATTTATCAAAGTTGTTTTAATGATGATACTATCTCCGAGGTGGAATAATCCTCTTTAGAGCACTAAATTAGCTATTTTAAGCCATGCTGTAGCACGAGGACATCCCTTAGAAGCTAAATGCAAAGGTGTAACTCATTTATGAGTTGTGAAGGAGTGAAATGAAGTGATCCAAGGTAGTTTAGGGGAAATATATGAAGGTAAATTATGTCAGGAATAATTCAAGAAAAAAGCTCGGGTATTTCGGGCATAAGAAATGAAGGCTTTAACAAAGAAATTCACCTTGTATCAAAGATTATGGGAGTTTTGGTAGGATTTAAAATATCATAAAATAGTAAATGGAAATCTATTGGAATTATCCATATGATTGACACATCAATTTTAGTCCAAGACTTCAAAATCCTCCATGATGATCCAAGACACTTCAACCGCACCTTTTGACCCAAAAGAATAACATAAAATAAAATTCATATTTTATGTAGAATTATCTCTTAAAATTGGTTTATATAGTATCATTTGGTGTTTTGGAGTAAAAATCATATAAGGTTTTTCTTCTAAACTCCATGTCATGCTCTCGGGAAGAAAAACACTTCCGGTGTTCTAATTTTGCATTAGGATGATGACATCAACAAACAAACACTATTGAGTGCACTTTTGGAGGTTGTGTGTCCCTAACACTTTGTCCTAAGATTGAATGGGATATGAGGGAAAAATAAGTGTGATCCCTTTATGCAAGTTTCACTTTTGTCACTTAAAACACCACAACATGTGTGTTAGGAAAGTGCAAAACATGAAATATGCCCCCTCCTCATGTTGTGGATCCCCTTGGTGCATTTTTCAAGGATTAGTGTCCCTTGAAAATTTTCCCAATGTGAAAAGGGACATGTGGGACAAAAAATTGTGTTCCCTCTTGTTATAACTTCCCTATAAACTAGGATATGTTACTCCTATATAATTGTAATATGTTGGGTGAATGAATAACAAAGAAATAATTTGTGTTAACTCTATCCAAATTCAAGATTTGGTATTAGAGTAATAATAATTATGTGCATATGATTGAAAACTAGGAGAATAAGTGTTAGCCTTGTATTATTTTGAATTTTACAAATCTTTAGTGCTCGGTGCATTTTCTCAACATATGTCTCCGTGAATGTTAGATCTTGGGGCATTCATTATTAGCCCAAAGGCATGAGGTGAATTTTTATGATTTATATTAGGTTATTTTTAATTAGATCTATGGTTTTCCTATATATTGGATCATTTCCTTTGACTCAACCATATCCACCCCCAAAAAAATCATACCTGTGTGTTTCTTTCTAGTCTACTTTGAAGACGTGGAGGAGTGGCAACTTCAAGATCGATCCAATGTCTAATTTTCTGTATTGATTGATTTACTTTAGCCTTAAGTCTTTGTGTTGACCACATATCTATCCACAAATGAATTTATTACCATATCATTGATTGTTCATGGGTTCATGAATTGTCAATCTGGAGTTCATATTTATGAGATATGTATCTCTTGTCTACTTGGAATGCAAACTCTCCAATGCAACGTGGTTTGGTTAGAGTCTGTAGTTTGAAGAAAGCATGTGGTATTTATAGGAATCAAGCCCAAAATTATTCTTTAGGAATCTAGTTGTGTCTCAAGATCCTTCGCATTGGTTGACTCTATGGGGATTCAAAGAAAGATACAATTTTATATTAGATTATTGGGTTGTGATTAATCATTCAATCCTCCTACACGCATTATATTCACTACCGTGCATGAGGTAGTTAATATTGAAAGACTCTCAGACAAGATTTTCATCAATGTCAATCAAGTTACAATGTAAATTGTGCCAGACATCAAGGGAAAGGATCTTTGATATTTTACAAATTTGTGTCGCCTCTGGAAATCAAATTCTAAGCGGAGGCATGGTTGCAGTTCAAATTAAATTAATTAGATTTTTGTGTCATTCTATCATTGAACCCAAGTGGCCATCTTTACCATTGTGATCCAAGGTTTTTTAGTTTATTTAGTAGTGTTGAAAATAATATCTTTTTGTGTCAATGTCCAAAGGTTTTAAAATATAGTATTTATCTAGCATGCCTAAGAAGTTTATTTTTAAGATTTAAAAGTGGGTCTTTGTCAAATCATAAGTTTTTTCGTATTCATGCACATCATTGTTAAAAAAATTAAAAATAAAAAAAATGTGTGTTCTGAGACATATTTTCAATGTAATCGGCATCCAATAAAATAAGGTTTCACATTGGGGGAGAAAATAATAATAAAAATGTGGAAACAAATGCTCTTCAAAATCACATTTTGTTGAGTTAGAAGTGTTATACGGAGGAAAGAGGACAATGGAGGTTGGACGTAGATCAAATACCTCTCATTGGTAGCTAATGAAGATGCCACATTTTACTATGGTGACATTATTGTGGTGTGAGCATTTGCTTTCATTTTTCATAGTGTGTTTCTTTTTAGAGTTCTTTTTTGTGGTCATGGATGCTGGAAAAAGAGTTGTGTTGGAGCGTAGATGACTGTCAGTGATTCTTTGATTGATGTGATCCTCTGACTGTTGTAATTATTTGGAAGATGGTTTTCTTGTGAATACATTTACTTGCAATGGTGATCATTTGTAGCAAGATCTAACTAGCAATATCTAGTCGGTAGTATGTGATATACAATACAATTTTCTTCTTATTGTACATGTGTGGAAATTTCACATTGTGGGGGATGACATTAATGTTACATTTCCATTATGGGACCAAAAAACTAAATTCAAAGACAACTTCTAGTGGTAGTGGTAGTTATTTATGTTTTTTGAGATAAAGTGACAACGATTGACAACGGTGGATATAATTAAGAACATTGCGATTATTATATGAAGTAGTCTAAAATCTCTTTCATGTATATTTTATATTGTGTAGTTTTGTAATAAGTGAGTTGTGATTCCTATATACTTCCCTGATGTATAAATATAGTGGCAAAAAAAATCACCAGAGTAAGTCAAGTTCATGGATCTTGAAAGGGTTTGTGTGAGGATCCAAAAAACCACACAAGGTGGATAGTTGATGGGGACTGTTCATGGTAAATTTTTGGTAATTTTTTAAAACCATGGAAAGAGAGAGCCTTTCTTTTGATCAATATCATGAGTCACATAGTAGGACATGTTTCACAAGGGTGATCATACTGCAGATGAGTGTGTGTATGTTTTTCTACCATGTTCGCATGAAGGGGTGAATGTTAGGAATAATATTTATTAGTGCTCCATTTGGTTAGTAAAGAATAAATTTAATTAGAGATTGAGTTGTTATGTGAGTAACAACAGTCTTGTAATAGGGAAGAGTTGTTATAGGAGTTGTTATAGCTTCCCTATAAACTAAGAGATGTTACTTTTATATAATTATAATATGTCGGGTGCATGATTAATGAAGAAATAATCTTTGTTAACTCTATCCAAATTCAAGACCTCTTCCAAAGGCTTAGTTTTGTCAATTTAAAGTTTCAACTTTAAGTTTTAGAGAGTGGAAAATGTGTAAACTCAATATCTATTAAAATTTGCCCCCTCCTCATGATCCATGCACCCATGGTGAAATTTTGATCTCTTTCTGTCCCTTTTCTTTGTTCCAAGGTGAAAGGGGACATGAGGAAAAAAACTGCACTCCCACTCTCTTAGTTAGCCCTTAGACACATGCAAAACCATTGTTGAGCCCAAAGAGATATTGTTAAGCCCGCCCCTTGCATCTCACTCTCATGAAACCCCATACTAACACTTATTATGATTTGATGCAAAATGCATCCTTGTTTCCCTATTTATCCCTTTCCCCTCTCATCCCCTATTTTTAGGGTGTGAATCCACTTTAACCCTCATCTGAAAATTATTGAGCTCAAATAGGTTAAACAAGAGTTAAGGTGTGCAAATGAGATGGAAAGGCTTCATTTCCAAACACTTAACAATTTTTTAATTTTAAATGCATTTTCCCCTCTCAAAGTTCTCTCACATTCTGATATGTTTCTAGAATGTTCTTGAGACCTCACATGCTTGAAAAATTGAATTTTGCACATATCTCATGATCCTGTGGACCAAATCACTTCAAATTTTAACCATCAAATCCTATTGAAAATTCCTTCACGTGTAATAAAATTTCTTAGATAAATCAATATCGAAATAATAAAACACAAAAGAACACCAAATTGTAGATAAATAATCACAATATGCAAGTATAATAACATACATACTTCGAGGGAGCAACCTCCAAACCATAAAATAAGATTAAAATTTTAAATACGATGCTTAACTACTCCTTACTAACACCCATATATACCATTCCTATGATATGGCCAATGCCAAGGCCGACCTACTAAACATATGAAAGCATAAATGAATAATATATGACAAGAAGAGAGATTATGTAAGCCACAAGTCAGCACTACATATCCAATATAAGCTATAGGACTAAGGGCGTAACATTCCCCTCCCCTTCAAAGAAACATTATCCCCAGTGTTGGTCATACTCGGATGTTGCTACATAAATGCTTCATCTTCCCATGTTGTATCCTCAATATTCATATTCTTCCACTTGATCATATACTCGGTAATGAATTTTGTCCTCAATATTTTGGTGCGTGTCTGAAGAATACCTTCAAGTTCCTCATCCAGGTTTAACAATAATAACTAACTGGTTTAAAATGTGTTTCCCAATGAATTTATTTATTCAAGAAAGAAATATGGAATAATGGATGCATTTTACTTCCTTAGGGGATCCCTATCTTATATGCCACACTACCTATTTTCTTCAACACTTGGTAAGGAACATAGTACTTAGGTGTAAGATTATTATCCTTACACTATTTTTAAAGGAAAAATTCTTATATGGTTGCAAATGTACAAAAATAAAGTATCCCACTTCAAAGTGTCACTCACTATGGTGTTGATCATCTTGTTTCTTCCTGTGATTTTGTGCCATTGTCAAATTCTCACTAAGGCTAGAGAGTACCTTGTGTTGGTGTTAAATGTGCTCTTCGATTACTCTCACCTTTTGTTTGACCTTCATGACAGAGTTGAGTGATGGAGGATGGTACCTATAAAGTTCCAAAATGGAGAATTTTTGGATGAAGTATGAAATGAAGTATTATAAAACCATTCTCTAAGTGGCAACCATTGTACCTAACGTTCTTTTTTATGTAAAGTAAAACATCAAAGATACCCTTCAAAACATTTATTTATCACCTCAGTTTTCCCATATGAATGGTGATGATAAGATGAACTCGGGCCAATTGGGTATCCAAACAAGAGAAAAAATCAATAAAAAAATTCTCAGAAATATCAGATCATGATCATTTACTATAATTTTGGACGTGCCAAAGAGATTTTGAATTGTGTCCATAAAAGAGATATCAACTAGCTATGAAAGGAAGAGACAAGGGAAAAATGAACAAACTTAGTAAGTATATCCACTATGACCATGATGATGCTTTTCCATTCTAATTTAGGAAATCCTATGATGAAATCCATATAAACCTCTTTCCATCTCTCACTAGGAATAAACAAAGGTTTTAGGAGACTCGGTATCTTAATGGTCTCGCCATAATTACATTGACACACCAAAAATTATACCACAAATTTTTGAACATATTCTTTCAACCCCTCCCAAAATAAATCTTGTTTAACTCTATGATAAGTTTTCAAGAACCTAGAATGGTCACCTAGTTGAAAATAATGGGGATCTGAAAGAACATGGTGTTTAAGTGTAGAGTTCTTACACAAATACAACTTATCCTTATACCACAATATATCACCCTTCCATATAAATTTTTCAGATATGGTTGGATCTTTCTGGATATTTTGAATGAGATTATGGGTATGTGCATCTTTCTTCCATTATTCATTTGCTTGATCTACCCAATCTAACTTGAGTATAGAGATGGGACGTAACAATTCTTCTGTGGACTCATCCCTCCTAGATAGTCAATTTTCTACCACATTTTCCTTCCCTTTCTTATAAATAATCTCAAATTCATAACCCAACATCTTTGTGACCCATTTTTTCACTCTTTCTAAAGATAGTCATTTCTCCAAGAAGTATTTAAAACTATCATGATCAGTTTTTACCTTGAAGTGTCTACCCGTCAAGTATGGTCTCCATTGTTTGAATGCATGTAAGATTACCATCATTTTCTTCTCATATGTGGGCTTCAAAAAATTATTTCCTTTTATTTTTTCTCTCTCAAATGCTATGGGATGTCCTTCTTGCATGAGTCTTCGCATCGATCTCATTTCTTAAAGCATTACATTGAAATATGAGGGTCTTGGAGAAATATGTGGTTTCTACTATTGGGGTGGTGGACATCACTACCTTCAATTTTTTAAATGACCTAAAAGCTTCCTCATTCTAATAAAATGAGAATTTATTCAACGATATTCTGAGTGACGTTGATATACTGTCATACTTATTTACAAATTTGTGATAGTACCATGTGAGACCTAAGAAACATCGTAAATGCTTGAGGGTTCTTGGGACTTCCCATTCCACCATGGCATCGAACTTGTGAGGGTCCACCTTAACACCTTCATGAGAGACAATATGGCCCAGTATTCCACTTATTGTACCCCAAAAGAACATTTTGAAGGCTTGACATATAGTTTATGTTTCTTGAGAGCTTCCAAGATGGTATTTGCATGATGTAAATTCTTCTCCCATGATTTTTGTAGATAGGATACCATTAAAATATACCAGGAATTTTTTTATAGGAATGGTCAAAATACATAATTCATAAAACTTTGAAATGTGGATGGTGCATTAGTAAGAACAAAAGGCATCACTAGAAATTTATAGTACCTTTGATGAGTTCTAAAGACTGTCTTATGAATATCCTCTTTCTTTAATCTAATTTCGTGATACCAAGAACAAAAATATAGTTTTGTAAAATAAACAACACCATGTAACTCATCTAAAAAATCATCAATGATAGGAATAGGAAACTTATCTTTGATAGAGTGCTTGTTAAGTTCTCTATAGTCTAGACACATGTGTCACCTTCCATCCTTGTGATGCACCATCACCACTAGTGAAAAATAAGCACTCTGACTATGACGAATAATACCCATTTCCAACATTTCCTCAACCATCTACTCAATCTCATTATTTTGCACATATGGGTATCTATAAGGCCTAATGTTGGGGGTTGGCTTCCTGGAATTAACTGAATGACATGATTGTGATCTCTTTTAGGAGGAAATACTTTAGGATTCTTAAATACAACTGTATTTTTATCAATAAATTTCTAAATATTGGGATGTATTATAGTAATTGGTGGTTAAAATCCCATGTAGAACAATCATGCCACAAATTCTTTAGCCCCATTTTTAAGAATCATCTGTAATTTGGTGAGAATTGACCACCAAAGGAGTTTTTTCCTATAGTCCTCGAAGTTCAAATTGTCGCCCTCGAATGAAAGCGTATGAAAAATATTTGAAATTTATCTCTATGGTGCCCAAATTTGTGAGCCATTGAACACCTAAGACAATATCAGCTCCACCCATGGGAATAATGAACATAGTGGATTCCATTTTGTAGTCACCCATCATAAGTATTATTTTATGGCATTTCCATGAACATTAGACTACTCCCCTATCTGTAATCATTACTTGAAATTTAGGAGTTGGGTAGATGATACAATTTAGTCTTGCTGCCAGCTTATTATTGATGAAATTATGTGTGCTCCTGAATCAATCAATATTGTCACCTTCTGCTTCTTAAGGTAACCCACGACCTACATGTTTTGAGGAGTGTTAATACCAGATAGAACATGGCATGAGATAGCTAGCTAGGGATATTCGAGTCTTCCTCTAGTTTTTCCACTTCATCACTTGATGTTTCATCATCTTCTTCCTCCTCATTGATGCCTTTAATGTAAAAGAATTTATTCTCGAGAACATTTATGACTTGGTCCATATTGTTTGTGATAGTTAAAAATAACCATTTTTATCTTTTTTCTTCAATTTGTTGAGGTGTCAGTCAAACTAGATGAGGGTACGATGGTGGCAAGGTGCTATGGTCTTTTATGTTAGTGAAAGTTTGCCTTCTACTCAAAAGAAATGTTTCCTCTTCCCTACGTGCCATGATAATAGAATCCAAAACTTGAGTGGATTAAACATGTGTACTTCATGCTCAATGTGTTACTTAAGACCCTTAAGAAATAAGTCATTCAAATTACCTTCTATAATATTCTCCACATGTAAGGATAGGTTTTGGAACTAGTGAACATAATCCTTGACTAATCCTATTTTCTAGAACTTTTCTATTTGGCTGAAGTAATTCTCTAACACACTAGAACTATAGAGAATAGTATCTCTTCAGGTAAAAAAAAATGTCTAAGTGATAATGACACCATTCTTCTTCCTTTAAAAACATAACCATCAATACCAGATGAATTGGTCAAGTTCGAGATACAAGGATTCCATGGTCATCTTTTGTCTTGATGAGATTTGATGTAGATAAAAAAATTATCCATTTGGTTAATCCAATTAAGTGGATCCTTTCCATCAAACTTACACATTTCCAATTTTGGCATCATGTTACAGGCTTGTAGAGTATTTGTATTTGGATTGGGTAGGCTTGAAGATCCACCCTGGCAATTTGGTCCATTACTTTTTCCTGAAGATCCACCTTGGTTGATATGAGAATGATTGAGTTGTGGATGATTTGTAAGAAGATGATGACCCTTAAGATTTATAATAATTTTCTACATGAAATCATCCAATCATTTTCCAATATTTTCTACATCTTCTTTGTTGGCCATCTCAACTTGTAGGATATGTAGCTTATGCTCAATTTGGCTTATCATATGGCCCACTAGAGTAAACCCTACCACTAAGGAAACTGTAGTTACCCCTTCTGACTCAAACTCCTTAACTTTTATCTCATCCTTGTCTGGATTTTTACCCAAAGTGAAAAGATTATTTTTTCCTCTTGTGGAAGGCCTCACCATGATGCCCCAAAATAGTAGGGTTTTGGGATCAATTTTTAAATTTAGGGTTTGGGATTTTGATAGGATTTTGGCCAAATATGAAAAAACTTAGAGAAAAAACTCCAACTAATTTTTTATCCTCTTTTTGAAATCTGTAAAAAAATTGGAATTTTTTCACAATTTGTAGTTGATAGAGATTTTTTTGAAAAAGATAAAATTGATATAAATTTTGCAAAAGCAGATCAAAGTATCTTGAAATATGGAGAGGTTCATGATTTATTTTGCAACAACCTGAAAAAAATTACACAAACAAATCAATAACAAATTGGAGTTATAGTTGAGTCTTCACAATTAGGATCTTGACGTAGTTCGGTAGAGATCAAGCTCTATAATTATATTACTTGGATAAATATGAGTATAATCAGAAATAGAACACAAAAGAAAACCAAATTTTAGATAAATGATCACAATATGCAAGTAGAATAGCTTAGCCACTTCAAGGGGGAAAACTCTAAACTATATAATAAGACTCAAATGTTCAATATGATGATTAACCACTCCTTACTACCAACTGTATATACCATTCCTATTCTATGGCCAACATCAAGGCCGACCTACTAAACATATGAAAGCATAAATGAATAATATACAACAAGAAGAGAGATTATGTAAGCCACAAGTTGGCACTACATATCCAATATAAGCTATAAGACTAATGGCGTAACACCGTGATGATCTATGATTCATGGCATTATATTACACCATTAAAATGTTATCAATGACTTATTTTTTCAGCCACATAACCCCTTTTCTCCCAAAGTAGTTTAAAATGTATTTACATTTTCTAGTGACTCAGTGAGCCAAATTGCTTGAAATTTGGAGCGGATGGTCCTCATAAAATTATGACATTTTTCACATGATGGAGTATATTATTTTTAGGGATATAGAGGACTGAGTTGTATACTATTTTTATTCACTCCTCGATGAAATTTATATTTTCCTAATGACATAGGGAGAAAATTTTCCTTAAATTTGGGGAAAACATTCTTCATAAAATAAGATTTCATTCAAGCTATTTCTTGCATAATGAGGTGGAATATTTTTGGATATACAAAGGATTGATTTTCCTTTCAGTATTCTTCCTCTTTGATGAACTTCTCACTTTCATACTAATCCAAAAAGAGAATCATATAAAATTTAGAGAAAAAAATCCCTTGTAAAATAACAAAAGTTTTGAGACCACTCTCGTCTCATTCTCGACATCTGGAAGATCCAATTATAAAAAATAGTAATTCTTACCAAGATTCATAGTCTATAGATAGTAAATGATGGAACATTTCCTTCTTTGAGTTGCCAATATTCCATATATATCAAGAACACTCAAAAGTGCTAAATTTAGACAATTATTAAGAATAGACATCCTGGAATTGGACTTACTAAAAATAGTTGGTGTTAATATTGTTGTCAAAATTTTCACACTTAGTCATCTTCCATTCATCTCACCAACCTTTTCCATCATGGAGCTCAAACACTCATGTTTGGATCTAATTTCAACTTCAAATATTGAGTATCCTAATAAGAGTGATAATGATGTAATAAGTATGTAACTGGAAGACTTGGAAACAAATATGTTGATTGAACACCAAGTAGATGCAAAGTGGAATACATTATTATTGTTTTATTCAGAGTTGGAAAGGTCCATTTTACAATATAATGGTTCATTTCATCCTAGTAGTCACAAAAAGGGTCATCATGTTTAAGTGATTCAAGAAATCATCTCGAGTCCACACAATGTCGGTCTCGTAGTAGTTTTTTTAGATTGTTTCCAAAAATCTAAGAGGGAGGAGGATACAATCATAGTGTTTCAATTCAATAGGAGGTCAAAAGAAAATAGCTTAATTCTCTCAAGATCCATCAGAAGATGGATCTTTATCAACATAAGTTTCCCCATCTCTCGAATCATCAATTCTATCTCCTCCCTCTCTCTCGAAAATTGTATTCCTTCATTAGGAATGTAATTTTTCACTCTTTCTTTTTATTCTCTTAAGAGGCCTTATTTTTCATTTTAAAAGTCCCTTTTCAAAAATAAGAAAAGGACTTAAGTTCACTCTTAAAGAATGTGAAAGGTCACAAGTAGTGGTGAAGTGAAACTTCACATGGGGGATGATATGGAGATAAATTTTTTTAAGTTATAAATTGGGATGGCCTCTCCATTTTTAGAATCAAAATCATGCACTTGTGTACATTTATAGGTCTAAAATAATACTAATGTGTATATGATTCCTAAGCAATAAAACTAGTGGTCAACAACTACCTTTGGCCTCTTTTCTTTGTTTCTTACGTTTTCTTTGGTCTTACACACCCTATAGCTCTAATAGGGCTTGAATTATTTATATTTTATGGCCTTAGACACTGGCACCTATTTAGGACACTAGCACCTAGGCACTTCTGTCCATACTAGGTGCCCTTGAACCTTTCTTACCTTTCCTCACTCTATTTAGGTCTCTTTTATCTTTTAGGAATATTTGTCACTCATGGGTCGTCCTTCCAGTTTTCAATTATGAAATTCAAACAAGGGAATCATATATATACTTACTTACTTCTCAAAAATTTAGGACCAAGTACTGAGCATTACTATCATCACCTAATCTTACATTCCAAAGGCACTAAATCACTTCAAAGGAATCCATATAACATCCATTAAAAGAACAAGGGTTGCGTCATTTTGCATACACTTTGCATAGAGAGGAAACTTTGCTACATTATAGATATATCTAGCTATCATTTGTGTAACTTACACAAGGGAATCCTAAGGCCTAATTTATAAACACACAAGAACTACATGGGGTCTGAGATGTAGTGAAATTCTTAGTCATAATTTCACTCTTTAGGTGACCTCCAGGGTCAGTCTCACTCCCCATTCCACATTTTCCTTTTTAGGTTTGATGTGGTTTGTGGGTATGTGTAGATGAAATTAATTTTTGTAGGTTACAGGTACCTTTGGAAATAAAGGAGTGAATATCATGTGACCAACATGAATCAACAATTAACCCCTTACAATATAGAAGAAATAAGATCCTAAGCTCTTTCATGCGGTCACCAACACCCAAATCTAATCTTTAACACCTAAGTGCCCCTGTCCTACTCATGGGTGCCCTGTCAAAGATCTATTTGTGGGTTCTAGAATTTATAGTGAGAATTTACGATGTTGTTTGCATTCTATTTAGCACTTTACCCTACCCAGATCACTTCCATATTGCGTGGATATCAACTAAGTCTTACTATCTCCCTCTCTTTCTTGGGGTTTTCAAATTATATACTTGTTTTCTTGTGTCATTATTGTATTTTAGCATTCATACATCATTTATCACAATAGTTACGTTCTAATTAGATTTAACTCAATTTAAATTAAGTACGAGTAGTTACTCTTAAATAATATTTGATTAATTTTAATTACATTACATCATCTGGTGAACCCCATTTATGATCAAACACTTGGATCCTCATTTTCCTATTCTACCTGATTTTTTCATGGCTCCTAAAAATCATATGATCTCCTTGAATGACTTACTTCAAATGCACCCAACTTGCAAATATCTTCTCAAAAATACCTAGATATGATGTACCTCCCTTGCACTACGTAAACCATGCAAGTCACTACCATCTTTATTCATCTCTCTAATGAACCTATCCATTTGCAAATCAATTCAAAATTTATATTTTTATTTCAAGATAAAATTCATGATAAAGAAAACATGATTACATCTCTCACTTTTGAAATACAACATCTTAAGGATGCTTCTCAAGCCCACATGTTAGTTCTTCTTCAACACCTCATCCCAATCATATGTCTTCTACATGTGCTCATATTAGTGAGCCTCAAGTCTTACCATTACCAACAACTTCCAAGTTTTATATAAATGCTAAGAAACATGATATTATTCATGAGCTCCTCAATCACCAATTGATCAAATTTCCAACTACTCATTTCTATCCTCCTTATCGACTTACCAATTACACGGTGTTCTATTTTTTATCATCATAAAATTAATGAACATCATGATAATGATTTTTATGCTTTAAAATAAAGAATTAAGCACCTAGAGCATCAGGGTTTTATTTCATTTGATTCACAACATCCTGCTACATCTCTAATTGTTAAATCCCAATGGGATCCTAATTTTTTTCCTTCCATGTCTAATGAGCATCAATCCATAATCATTAATGTTCCTTCTTTGGTAAGTCAAGAGACACCTATCTAACCCATTCTACTAACCTCTAAAAATTTGTCCTCCATATCCTTCTCCTAGAAATTCTTATAAAACATTACAAATTCCAACTAAGCAAACATCTCTCAAAATACATCCTCTTTCCTCTCCTCCTATCAAGTCTTCTACAACATTACCCATTCCAACTAACCAAGCTCCTTTATAAATTTTTCCCCCTGTCAACCCAAAACCCAATCCTATCCTTATTCTTGATTCTACCTCTCATTTTCATGACAATATGATTTCTCATGATACATTTCAAAATCCATCACCTTCGTAATGTCTCTCTTTCATCATCACATATCTATCCATCATCATAACACTTGGAGGGCAATATAATTTCCCCCTTTCTAGCACTATCATTTGTATTTATCACCTACTATCATAATTCACACTTTGTGCCTCATAACTAATCTTCTTACGCACTCTCAAAACCTTTGATACACACATTGTATCGCCATTACCATATGATACAATCTAGTTCCATGGTTCATACTCGATAGTAATAATATATTCTAGTTTAGGATGAAAACATGACAAATAGATGTCCATAAGAATTAACTTATCAAATCCATGAAAAATACTACAAGAATCTATACTTGAACGTTTCTCCTATAATAGTACAATCTACCATAGAAATTCCATATTTTGGTGTGGGCATATGTTTATATGATCTCACTAAAGAACGAGCCATTTTCATGGTCACGCTTCCAATCTTTATAAGGAGGTAGGCTTTTCTAGGTTTGGATGTTGGTACCAAGTTGTAATGATCAAATTCAAATCGTGAATAGGGGAACCTAATGAAAAGATATATATATAGATATATAGGGCTGGTTAAGATAGTTCATGGTTGGCCTTGAACTATCCCATATATTTAGGGGTAGGTATTTAGTTTGGGTGAGAGAAATTATATTTTTCTATTATAGGTTGGGTCCACATTGATCTTATCTTAGTGGTAGGTCACGGAGTCCGGGTCCCAGGTCTATTCTACCATGGATATCTCTATATATCCGCGAGCACATATATATAGATGGGCCAATGGTTTGTATCCGTAGGCAACATGGCTTCGTTTTGAGACTAAAATGAACCTTGTACTTCATTCTTTGTACTTCATGATACATATTTCTAGAATCTATTCACACAAAACACTCATTACACCGATGATATACTCTTGTTCTATGATTCATTATTAATTGTCAAGGGTTCCTATAAATGAGCCTCATTTCATACACATCCACTTTGGGGTAAACTTCTCCTATCATCTTCACATTTTCCATACCACACCATCACACCCATACACAACATTTTCATATCTTCATTGCATTTACTCTTGTTATATTTTTCTACTTACATGTTTCAATTTACTTACTATGTTAGTCAGATACTCTATATGTCATTATCTTTAACATATACACATGCACATTCACTTTCTATTTGGATGTGAATGTCTATATGTTATAGTTTTTTACACTTTGCAATGATGTTTGGCATTATACCTTTTAAAAGTCCCACCGAGGATCCCGAGGGCATCTAATTTATCTTTTAACATGCTAATGGGTGATTCATGTGAAGCATTTTCCTTGCGGGACTATATACAACCATGGTTATCTAATAAATTTTACCCGATCTTGTTTGCTATTGTATGTTATTATTTGCGGGATACGCCTAATGAATTAAATGATCATTGCATGATTTTTTCCCCTTTGGCCCACATTGTCTTGTGACATTGTGAGAAATGTCCCATGTATAAAACCCTCTTTTCATGGTCTATCTTCTCTTACTACTTGATTGTTACATTGTCTTCTATTGCATTCTAGATTTTTCTATGAACACTTGTAATAGCCTACTTTGTTTGCATGTGCCTTGGTTTCTACCATGCACATCCCCTACCCCGTAGGTATCCACTTCAAATAAAAATCCAAACCTCTCCTTTGGGTCGCATTCTCCTATTATCGTCGCATGCACCCAAAAATAGGGGGCATACATTGTGTGTAAAAATCACCCTACAATAGCTCATAGCTATATAATTCGAGATCATCACAAGATGAAACAACATAGGTATATAGTTACGGAATAGTACAAAATATGACTTGGATCTCACACAAAGAGAAAACACCAACGCCCGAATCATACAATTGAATGCAGGCGCTCTTGTCCTCCTCCACAGTTTGCTTCAATGTCACGGGGATAGAAATAATTAATTTATCAGTATAACAAAGTTTATAGTAGTTTACAGAGCGGTTATATAGTAACATGCATTGGCCTTCAGTCACATAATGTATTCTATCTCCTATAATCGGTACAATTCGTAAATAATCAGGATAAATAGAACCAATTGGGACGTACCATCTACAAAGGTGGTGATTATCAGACAGAGTCATAGAAGGAGAGTAAAACTAGACCTCTCTCCCCAGCACTTTCTCTTTGGTGTGAGATCTCCCAAAATCTCACACTTGGCATGAGATCACCAAAAAAACTGCACTTGGCATGAGATCACCCAAAACCTCATATTCTATGTGAGATCGCCCAAAACTTACTCTTGGTGTGAGATCACCCAAAAAAATCACCTTCAACATTCAAATAAGAAACTTCAAGACACTTCTCTAACTTTCACTCTCTTATACCTCTAGTGCACACTTTCCTTTTTACACACTTTTACATACTTATATACATGTTTCTCTAATTTATCATATAAAGAACTTTGACTACTTTATTTCTCTTCTTTTTAGGTCTATCCTTATAAGAAGTATCCCACACAAGCTACAACAACACAACTACAATGCATACACTTCACCCCTAGGGTCCACTTCCATTTCCTAGTCTCCACACTTCACTATCACTCCACACTTCACTTGTCCACTTGACACGCTATCGCAAAAACTCTTTTCTATAGGATCATAAGGTACACATCTCTTATCTACTTTATGTTATCAAGTATTCACTCAACAACATAAAGTGGGGAAAATGTAGAAACGATATCATGCACTAGGGTATATTTCTAGGTCCAAAAGCATACTAATGTGTATTTAATTCCTAAAAAGAAAAATAGTGGTTGATAACTATATTTAGCCTATTTTATTTGTTTCTTGATTTTTCTTTTGTCTTACACACCCTAAAACCATGATAGAGCTTGACTAATTTATCTTGTATGGCATCGTACACGGAATCCGGTTAGGACACCAAAGCATCCAAGCGATTTTGTCCATACCGGGCACTCTCAACCATTTCTTACCTTTACTCTCTCTTTTTGGATCTCTTTTGGGAATATTTTTCACTTATGGGTTAGCCTTCTAGTTCTCGATTATGGAATTAAAACAATGAAATCATATATATACTTAGTTTCTTCTCAAAATAGAGGACCAAACACTAAGCATTACTATCATCACCTAATCTTGCATTCCAAAAGCACTAAAGAACTTCAAAGGAATCCATCTAGCATCCATTCAATTGAAAAGGGTCACATCACTTCTGCATACACTGCATAAGAGGTGAAATATATTTTATTTCTTACACACATACTATACATTACTACATTCTAGACCTAACTCACTATCATTTTTGTAACTTACACAAGGGCATCCTAGGGAATCATTTATACACACACAAGAAGTACATGAGGTCTGAGATTTAGTGTAGGGATCAATCATAAGTTCACTCTTTGGGTGATCTTCGGGGTAAATTTGACTCCTGTTCTACATTTTCCTTTTTAGGTTTGATGTGGTTTTTGGGTACATTGTGCATGTGAATTTACTTCTTACAAGTTAGAAGAACATTCAAATATCAAGGAGTGAATATCAGGTGACCAATAAGAATAAAAATTGAAGCCCTTGTGACATAGAAAAAATTAGCTAAGATCTTGCACGATCACCAATGCCCAGATCTAGTCATCAAGCCTTTGATGCACCCATGTCTGCCGTGGGCGCCCTTGTCTGGATCTTAGCGTGTTCTAGAATTTACAAAGTGAGCATGTATGATGTTGTTTGTAACATGTTTAGCACTTCACCTTGTCTATATCACTTCTAGATTGTGCAGATATCATCTAAGTCTTACTATCTCCCTCTCTTGCTTAGGATTTTCACATTATATGCTTATTTGATTACATGTCATTACTATATTTTAACATTCATACATCATTTATCACAATAGTTACTCTGTAATTATATTTAATTAAATTTAAATGAAGTATAGTAGTTACTCTAAAAATAATATTTAATTAATTCAAATTAAATAAAATCACATTTCCAAGGGGTTAGTTGTTTTTGGTTGTTGCTAGCCTCTATTTCACTACTACCGCAAACAATAACCCATGTTCTTCTACTATCTCTAATTTCCAATTTTGCAAGCATTATAATCTTGTACAACCAAGAAGGAACTTAGTGTCTTTGATTAATGAATCCATATATATATATATATTCTATGATGTATTAGTCTTGTTATTGCTTACACAATTGATTTATTCGTATTGAATGTGGACCTACTCTAGCTAATGCATGTGAAATCGATAAGTCTACTCACAATATTAACCCCCTCTCTCCATTTCCCCATGTCTTTGAAGGAAATTAATCCCTTGTACATTATAAATGCACTTTGCCACAAGTTTAGTGGAGTATCCCTATGTGATCCTTGTCCTAACGGCTACCCCACAATTTTTTAATTCCTTGCATTCAATAAATGGTAGCTCCCCATGCCCAAGAAGGATGGGCCTAGCCTCTTACTCGTTGGTGTAACCCCCAATATGTCTTGTAAGAAATTAGTTCACTAATAACTGGAAAAATGTTAGCAACACTTTAGAAAAGCGGCTCGATACCAAACCTAATCCGAAAATTGGTGATCTAGACCAATTTCTCAATTTCGAATACTTGATAGTTTTTCTCAATTTCCTATATTTTTACATATAAATTGGATTAATAGATACAAAATTTAATTCCCAATTATTATTTTATGCATATGTTGACTATTTAATGAATTTTGGATACCAAACTTGATTTTCTCGATTTTTGTAATTTCTCGTAATTACTTAAAAATTGGTTAAAAAAATTAAAAATCGATTAAAACTGATTATAAATAACAATCATAGGAACAAAAAAATAGAAATGTAAACCAAATTGAAAAGAGGGTTTTTCCAATGTGGATTGCATCTCCGGGTCCACCTCAATGTACTATAGTATTAACTAAATCAATGTAAAATACATTATTTTACATCAACATTCTTCTAATGTGGGACTCTTAATTTGCATTAAAGTCTCTAATGTCCTCTAAGAAGGCCATGTAATCGGATCTTGGCCTTATAATTTCTCTCCTTGTAATAAATGGACTATAAATTGCTTAATCTCTTTCTAAAAGAGGTTATCTCTTCATTACAAAGGGCTATTTCACTTCGTAATAATGAGATCTCTCCATTTAAAGGGATATCAATCTCCTTAATAATGGGATATAATACAATATCCCTCATTTTACATAAGAGTAATAAATCAATCTCTCCCCTCCTCTCTCTCTAGAAGAGGATCCAATAAAAATTGGACTTCTCCCTTCCAAAAGGGGCTCCCATATATCAAAAATCTTACAAAGCTTCAAAAATATTACCAAATCTTACAAATATTCACTCTCCCAAGTTGGGAACTTAGCCAATTTCCTTAACTCTCCCAAATAGGGCCTTTGAACTTGGCCAAGTTTACCAAATTCACCACTTGAAATGAAACTATCAGGCTTTATAATGTTTCGAGGCCTATGAATTAGTTGCAAAGCCTTATTATTGTATAATAATAGTTAGGTTCAAATACCCTTCTAAGTGCATCCATCTTGGTTAATCAGTAAAATAAAAATACCACTTTTATGGGAATAAAAAAACATTATTTTAAAATAGTTATGTGAATAAGACTATATGTGTGGCACATACCATAGTTGGTAGCGAGCACTTGAGAAAATTTAATGTTTTTTGGGATTAATATCCCACATGCATCGATTGGGAAATAATTTGGGGTTTAAAACCCAATTTTAAACTCCCTTTACTCGGTCGAGGACCATGTAGTAGCTTTGACTTGACCACATGGGTGCTTTTCTTGGACATGTGACTTGGCATTGTTGATTGGAAAATGTGTGGTAGTTGAGCACAATACACTTGGGTGCATAGTTAGAGATGTGACTTAATTCTTAGGCGTTGAATACATTGAATAAGGGGCACAAGTTGTAGAAATTCCACTTAGAGGTTGATGAATGAAATCACTATTGAGCTCAACCACAATATCGATGATGACTGTTGCACTCGAATTGGTTGTTGAATTTTCATTCTTAGAACTTTAGTGGAATTTTTGTGATGAAAAGGAGGTGGGATCCCCTCTTGAAAACATGTGGACCCCATTATCTAATGGGCCCTAGCCGAAAAATAGTGTGGGCACCACACTCGACCATCAAAGATTGGAGTTGAAAAACCAAACCCATATTTTTTTTTGAAATACTCTTTTCCATGTGTCAATACCCCATTGGCTCACCTAGAAATCCCAGTCAACATAGTGACATCAATGATGTATAACATGTTTCATTTTTGTTTGTTGACAGAACACTTCGATGAGTCATAAATTTTACATACGACGTCAATTTGATCCATTCATAACGAGTTTGAAATATATCGATGAGGTCTTCAATAGTTGGGTAATTTTATCTCTATTACAGACCATATGACCTATGGGTATCCTTCATATCAATGTTTTTGGGTTTCCCACCTTCCTAGATTTATTTTTCACTCATCAAACCCTCATTATTACACATATAACAAAACTTTGTGAATGGACTAAACATCACCTCAAAACCCTATATGTGGATGAAGATTCCTACAAAAAATTAGAAGGGTTATGGGCACCCTCATGCACTATCAAAGTTGTCACTACTCGAAGAGGCCTCAAACCGTGAGTCATTATATACTTAGCATGTGATATCTAGACAGAGTAATCAGATTTGGTAGTTTCTTTGACCATGTTTGCGTTGACTTGAATCTTTGCTAAAAATGATTGGAGAGAGGATGTTTGGATACTTGTAGATGAGATATATGACTTCCTTGACCTAGTTTTTAGCTTCAAACATATTATGGGTTCTTCCTAATTACTGTAGATGTGTAATTATGAGATTTATGGAGCTTTGGATGTCTTTTGCAAGTGTGTGAAGTGAGTTATCTAGTGTATTATCTTTATATTTTTATGTTAGAAAATATGGTAATGTTTAATTACTTATATAGGGATCCATAAATGACTTTTCTAGGAAATATAGACCTAGATGAAGTATAAGACCCAACAAAAGATTTCAATTGCAAGTGTAGTTGGAAGACATGTTAGTCTAAGACAAGTATACAAAGGTCAAAGAATGGATGGTACTATCCTAACTAATCTATAAGGTTGTGACTAGGAGCAAGCAATGTGTCAAATGAATTTTGGAGATGATAGAATGATGTTTCTCTATTGATCTTGTACATTGTATTCTCATAGTTTTAAAACATTTCATTGTATAAGGATTAACAAGCTAAACCATAGACCTCAAAAATTTCTAAGTAGGAATGGAGAATTTATATTTATCATAACCGAGAGGAAAGTTCAAATAAATGGTTTCCAAAGTGCAAATTACCAAATTTTAGTGTCTATAGAAAATATTCAAGGCAACAATAATACAACCATAAGCCATCGTTATATCTAATACTCAAATAAAAAGGTAAATGAAGAGTAACATGCCTACTATTAAAACTACCCTTCTTTTCCCTTTATCCCTCCTCCTTTCACAACTTTTATGTTTTGAGCATCCCTTATCCTAGGATTTTTATCTTGCACTCACTTGTAGGCTTAGTGATGGAAAGTATGGATGATAATCCCTTATGATTTATCAAAATGCATAGTGGGACTTACACAAATAAGAATAACTTATATTGATTCAAATCCTTACAAGAATCAACAAATATAACTCCCTCTAACGGGTTGTTAAGATGAATAAAAACTATTATAGAGATGTTAAAATGGTGTGTCTTCTAGGAATTCTTACAAGATTTATTTTTTTCTCCTTGCTCAACTCTCTCTTTCTCTCTCTCCATTAATCAAATACGTGTATCTCTTCTCCACTTCTCACTTTAACTCTCTTACCTTGTTGAAATGGATAAATTGACCTTTTTAGATACTTTCTCATTTTACCATTCTCCCTTATCTCAAAATTGGTTCATTAATTTCTCCAAAATACTACATCATTATAATGTTGATCGCGTGCATCATGTCAAACCTAGTAGTTGAGGATAATCAGTCCTTGGGATCTTGTATAATATTTTTCGAGATGATTTTTTAGGTCCTGTTTTAGACATTTCCATTTTTGTATTAATTTTGTGGCTAAAACTTGTCATTGTTATTTCTTCATCATTCATTCTCTTTCTCACTTATGGAATATTCCACTTATTAGTTAACTCAAATACACACTACTAATGTTATCTAATATTACATATTGACCTAAAAGGATCTAGGAATAAATGTTTTTCATTTTCACAATCCATCCTTCCAAAAATATCTTCACACATCTATAAAAATCCCATGCATACTTTACATTCCTAGCCTTTGTCGACCTTTGCATATAATTGTGAACTCTTTGTTAAACAATATTTTGCACACTAGACATTCACTCTACTACATAAATCTTTTTAACACTAGACATTCACTCTACTACATAAATCTTTTGCACACTTCCTCATAATAAATAGACTAACGTGTCACACTTCATTTTCTCCTTATTCATGCTCTTCACCCTTCCATACACTCATATTTAGCAAAAAAATACCAAAATTGTGAAAGATATTCAATTTTATTTTGATGTTCCTACATCAAACACCATGATTAGAAAGAAAGTGGGATTTGGATAAAAAAATTATGATTCTTAAGAGTATGTTGTAGTAAAAATAGATTTGTTTAACTCATCCATCTTACATCCTTTTCTCGCATGATTTATCCACTTTAAAAATTATTCCTTATATTCTTTTCCATGTATTATCTTCACTATCTTTGAGTCCAATATGGTCCTATTATATTCCCTTTTCTTCTTTTGTGTTTATATCCTCTATTAAATCACATCTAACCCTTTTGATACTTTCCCACTATCATATGAGATATTTTCTACACACTCTTTCTATCTTCATGCATTTATTTCTCCTTTGTAGTATACATATAAATTTACAAAATTGAATATCGACGAGATATCCAAACCTTCATGTTACTTAATCTCATAGGCATTAACTCCCTTTCTCTGCAAATACTTACATGGTTTTATCTTTAACTTAAGCTTATTAAATGTTCCAAGTGGAAATATCTCTTTTCCCAAATGTGTCAACACTTTATTTCCAACATCAAATTGCTTGATTCTATGGCCTTATTTTCTTGATCCTTATAACAAGCATTAATTTGATCCAAACTTTTGCACACATCTTCATACAACTCATGCATGTACTCTACCCAGTATTATGCTTCTACACTTCTATTGTTCACTGATCCTCACAATTATGTAACACCCCTAGGGATTATCCTATAGAAAATTTAAAAATGGATCCTTCCTAGTATCCCTATTGATAAAATCATTATAGGAAAACTATTATTTCACTAACACTATAGCCAATTAGTTTTCCTTATCTCCAACCAAACTACACAATAAACTTCCCAAAATCTTATTTACTATGTAAATTTATCCTTTCATATGTGAGTGATACGAAGCAATGAAATTCATTATTTACCCCATATTTATCCATAAGGTTATCTAAAAATGACCTAAAAACTTTGTATCTTTATAAGATATTATGCTCAATTATAATCCATGCAATCATACAATCTCCATAAATAAAAAAAATTGTAATGCCCGATAAATCACACGTCTTATCACATGAAATAAAGTGTTCCATATTTGAAAATATCTAAAATATCACAAATGTGAATTTGTTACCTTTTTCTTATTAACAATATAAGGGGAAAATCCATGCTAATGTATTCTCATGTTTTCTTTGGCATTGGTAGTGGATGATACAATATTGTGTTCTATTGGTGCCCTTTATCCAGATAAAAACTCTAAATTCCTTCACATTTTTTTGTATTTCCATGCCCAATATCAACTAATAGTAATTCTACTCAAATTTTCCTAATGTATTGTCAATCCTAAAGTGATATCCTAAAACTATGCTATGATTTTCTCTATCAAGTTTTCACACATTGACCTTCTTAGTATTCATAATTGTGTTCATCTGAATAATATTCTATCTTGGATAAAGTAATTCAACCATGACGTAATGTCTATGCACATTGACTCTATCTATACTTAATATACATCCTTAAAATACTTTTCTTGCGCATACACCTCTTTCATTGCATCAAATCCCATGAATTTCACTCACATCATGTTCAATTAAATAATTTTTTTGCTCATTATGTTTACAACATTTTTGTACTTCCACTTTAATGTTTTAACATAAAAGAGTAAATTTGTAGAAACTCCACCCATTTCATATGCCTTTGTTTTGGGTTTACCTAATTTTTAATGAAAGTCAATTATAAGTGATCTATGTAAAAGACAAATTCTCTTGAAATAGATAATGCATGTACTTCTTCAATTCCTATACAATATCACAAAACTCCTAATCATATATTGAGTATTTTTCTTAGTGTTATCCTCAATAAAGTATGCTATGGGTTTCCATTCATGGATTAACACCAAACCTATGCCTATACCACTTGCATTGTAATCTACCTTAAAAATCTGATCAAATATTGGAGATTCTAACATTGGTTATGTTTTGATTCTCTTCTTCAACTTGTTGTCTGAAATTTACCCCAAGGTGATTTCGATAACTTGCATAATTTCTTTAGATTTGGATAGGCAATAATGGTGAAAACAAGAAATTTGGATTTTGGGGGCATGCCTTTGATTTTATATAACTCCCCTTTTCAAGGAAAATCTAAGGAGTTAGCGAAAATTTGCTAAAAATTTGGAAAAAATGGAAAAGGGGCCTATTTTTAATGTATTGTGGGTCTAGGGGCTACGGGTGGAATGACTGTGGATTGAACTAGGGTTCCTCGTCCTTGACTTGGGTCTAAAATGCTAAGGAAACAATGATTTTTGGGTAAATCAGGCCTAGGCGGCACAAGTTCCATCGGGCCATGAGTTCCCAAAACTCGCAATACTTGATTTACAAAGGCATTGAAACGGGTCCAATGTATTGTGGAAAAGGTAGAAGTTTGAGGCTTGGGTAGTCCAAGTATTGTGGGGACATGAGTCCCTCATGAAACACGAAATCACCACACAATGAAGGAGGCATTGAATTAGTGTTGTGCGGGTGAGAAGCAAGTTGCGAGCCCAAGGGTGCCAAAGCGGTCCAAGTATCATGGAGACATGAGTTCCCTACGGAGGTGAAATTTCCACACATCAAAGGAGGCAGATTGCATTGCGGGTGAATCGGATCTTGTTAGCCCAGGCGACACAAGTTACATCATGCCATGAGTTCCCAAAGTCCCACAATACCTGAAACGGAAAGGGAAAGTGATTTAATGTGGATTATGAGAGCCCATGTGGAACACCCTGCCCGATCTTAAAATGCAATAAATCCCTAACAAACTCAAAATAGCGAGTCACACTCAAAGGGCCATAAATTTTGTAATGCTCAACATATTTTCACAAAATTGGTCTTGTTGGAATCATAGCTCCGAGCCCATCACATAACAACTAAGAAATATAGAAATCGATGAAGTTTTGATGGTAAATTTTAAGGAAAATGATCCCAGTTCTGTTTGGTTGTTGAAAATTGGTTGGAAAAACATTTAATGAGCATGGGAAATCATTCTTTCACTGTTGCAAGTTATAAGACACCTTGAGATTACTTCTACATGTCTAAAATCACCAACCACACTCATTTATCATGACTTGAAACTGGTGGGAAAGGGAATTTAGGGATTTTCATCCCCCCTCTCTCTCTCTTCCAAAATTCTATAAATTGAAGTGTTCAACTCAGGTGTTAAGGAGGATAGTTTGAGTAGAAAAACTCTGTCATTTTGGTTTTGTGAAGCCAATGTGTTGTAGGCCTTTACAGTGAACTCCTTACATGGTGATCCAGGCCTTTATTTTGTAATATCTTGAACTGTGCATATCAATGAAGCAATAGATGCAAGTTTGTGGATGTATCTTCCCTTATTGTGTTTGTTTGCATTCTTCTTGCCTCTTCAATCTCATTGCAAATATATTGTGTCTATTTTATGCTCTTGCATGGATTCATTGTTATTGTGTTTACATGGAAAGGTGTTGTGAGTGTTGTTATTAGACTGTGGAGAATTGTTATCACCCTCTCTAATCTGCATTTTTCTTCCATTTTCACATATTGGGGATTATTCTCACACCCTTCTTTTGGTGCATCACCTTTGTAGTGTAGTTTTCCTTCATTTGCATGTTATTTCTCTCTACCTAGTCCCTTGGAAATTGTAGGATAGAGATAGTTAGTAGCTTCATCTCAGTAGAGTTAGTTTGCACTAGGATTAGGAAGAAAAACCAACTTTCTCTGGAGGTCTATCTCAAGTAGCAAGTCTTGAAACTTGGAGATAGTACCCATGTTACCCAGTCACACCGTGAGCTCAAGCACACACACTTGTGCAAATCAGAGGGTGTTGTGATTTGGTGATAACACAACTCTTGGAAACTTCATTCTACTTCCTTTATCCATATAAATTCCTTTTGATAGTCCCTCATCATTTATGTACCATGATTGTTACACATACTCCACTAATTATTTTGATGAAATTCCTATAGAATCTTGCAATTCCATGAAAACTTCTAACTCTAATTCAAATAACTCATTAGTAGTCATTCAATACAATGCTTTAGACTTATGTTATGATCTTGGAATAATGTCGATAGAGAAATAAAAATATCTTTGTGGTGGAAGTCCTAGTATTTACTTAGGAAATGGGCCACTTAAATCATGAAGGAAATGGTTATCCTCGACATAGGTTCTTTCTCTTCAGCTTATATATTCAATGTGTACAACAAACGTAATGAATCCTTTTTCTATGTCTTCCTCAATTGCATAGCTAAAATTTTCTTCAAATTAGTGGCCTTCTTAATTCCTTATAAACTCAAGTAATTTTTATTATCATCTTGGCATGTCACTATTTTAGCAAAACAATCCACTTTAACAAGATGTTTTCATAACCAATTAACTCCCAAAATCACATCGTATGATCCTAAGGGTACAACATATAGGTTAATTTATGTGACGAATCATAGTATTTCTACATTATTTATAAAAAACATTTCTCTACCTTATTTTTCATCTGGTTTCTATCTTTGTATTGACCTAGTTTTATCGATATGACCAGATTTCCTAGAAAATTTTATTCAATATATATGGTTTTGGAATGCTTAATTATGTGTCTAAAATGGAGGTCCTCTAACATTTCTGAAAGCTATGTTTTGGGGGAAATTGCTATCATAATGACCAACTTCGTATCTGAAACATCCAACTATTAGCCATGTCTTTCATATAAAATTCTCACTCGTATTCTTATTTTAAGAGAGTTACTAGTATTGTTATACGTCTAAGAAATCAACTCTTTGTTTCTTCTATTATTTTTACATTTACCTAATTTTTTCTGAATGGTGCATAATATTGTCAATTTGATCCAATTCCTTGGCCCTTGAAATATTTCCTAGCTGAAAAGAGTACCTACAACTTATACTATTACTTTATATATTTTTCAAAATATTCATCTATAGATGTTGGTCTATGAACATACACATCAAATCCAATATGGGGATTCAATCCCATTTTGTATTTATGGATACATAACTACTCATCTCCCGATACTAAGTTACATACTTGGTAATTTTTATGAGATTCTCCCAATACTATGTCATTGTTAGATTCCCATTGGTCAAATTTTTAAAATATGCCATATTTCCATCAAACTACAACTATGGTAACCATCTCTACATGAAAAAGTCACAAAATTATCACATGTAGTATTATCAACGATCATATTATTTTATGTCTTTTTTATTATTCTACCATGCAATTACCTCATATGAAAGATGATAAGACAAAAAACCTTTGTTTCCTTAGATAAATTTTGAATCTAAAATTACTTTTCCATCTTGAACATCCATGATTTAGCCCCATCGCCTAGTACTACTCCAATATACATTTGTGGGATTACTCTATTCGGGTATTTTGCTAATTTTATCTCAAATATTTCCACTTGGTCACCTGTCTAGCTACATGATCTTGTGAATTTTTTTGTGCCTTCTCATTCTATCTAACATTATGAAAATCCTAACTTCCTTGATCGTATTCCTCTACTTCCTCATGTTTTTCCTCATTTGGTTCCTCAATGAGAAATATCTTCTAGAGTGAAGCCAAATGATCATGAGTATATTTCATAAGTGTTAGAGTATAATCCAACTTTTTTTGCTAATCATTTACTTTATTATTGGCATTATAATTTCTACTTCCATATGTAGTTCTTGTTATTTCCATCTTGTTGGACTAATATGACATAAAAACACAATTTTTAGAAATGTATCGAGCACAAAAACTTCCTAGCATTAAAGCTAGGCTCGATACTAAGGTGTAGTGACCCTTAACTTGGTGACTAGAAACACACATTCAAGGATTTTTTCAACCAAATTTTGTAATCACCCTTACACAACCAAGGAAAAAAATTATTTCTCTCAATTTGTTATTCCTACACATAAAAATCAAACACATGTAAGAAACAATAAAAATATAATAGAAGTAGTTTAGATTTATCTAACATAGTAGATTAAGTTGTGTCATTCAATTTAAATTGTATAGTTTTCTTCCATTATAAACATAAATGAATTAACTCTACACATAACATTAATTATTATTCTTGATATGTTTTCACATACAATTTTTCATCCAATTAACTAAGACATTGTAGTTAATCCAATTAAACATGTGCATACATTTCCAATCATTCCATTAATGTGAACAAGAGCATTATACATATAATTACATTTTATTAGGTTTATTTATCACCTTTAATCATAAAGCATCCATATTGTTAATTTATGTATTACAATATATTCACAATTCCATGATAAGTGTTATAAAAGTGTATGATACTATAAATTTTCAAATTCCATGTGTCACAAAATTACATAGGTTTACATCTCAAGAGTGATGCTACAATATATTACCTATGAATAAGCTATTCACTTTCCATAGTTTCTAGTACACAATGGATCTCATAATTCAATAAATAATGTTTATTTATTTTTTCTCAATTCACAACAAACTGGATATAATGAAATACAATACATCACAATATGCATTGAGACACAATACTCTCCTTTTGTTAGAGAATCATCGTGATGCTGACATGTGACATGAGAGAAAGAGTACCATCAAAGTGATTTACCTCAATTCACAAGCCTTACAGATCCCTGCACACCTCATACAATGTGAGAATGGCCCTATCCCTCATGATCGGAAGATGCGAGAAATAAATAAGGTAAGAGAGGATGACATGTGTAGTACAATCACCCAAAAAAGGTATACCTATTAATAGGGTAGGAATATAACATCCTAGAAATAATACTAGTAATGAATATACTTTTGGCTAAAATACTTAAGAAAATAGTAGGTACACATTCCTAATGAAATTTGACAATGTACTAGGGCATGAAGTAATCTTACTTGAATAATCATGAGGGAATAAATTGATTCTATCCGTATTACACCCCTAACCCATAACACTCTTCATATGTGAAAATTACATTGGATAACTAACCCATCCATATAGATCACTCCCTAGTCCATATACACATCTCTCAAAACATTCCCTTTTCCCATAAGAAATTCACAACATGACATCTCTATCTCCAAAATCAAGTAACTTGAGAAAACTAGAACTAGGAAACAAACAATAATAACCTTCCCAAATGTCCCACACCAATAATTAAAATTATTATCATAAGGATCCTAATCCCAATTTTTAATCCCCAAAACAACATAAGACAAGCCATAAATAGCACTTGAAAATTCTAACCCTCTTAAATGTTCCATACCATCATAGAACATTGTTATTGCAGGGAATCCTAAGTGTGTTTTTCTAACACAAGATTATAGCTATAATTCTCATAAATATGTTTAATACATGATATATTTATTTTTGTTTCCAAATTTGATAATACTTCTCAAGGGTTAAAACATCGTACAATCATAATTTCATTCATTTTCCTCTTCATGATTTAAAATAATTTTAAAACATACAATTTCTTTATACATGTCTATAATCTTTCACCATCCTTTTTTAACTTGTAAAAACTCCATAAAGAGTTTGCAAATGGTTTCAAAACATTACAGTCCATCGCTTTCCCAATACATATATGTAAGGTATTCATAATGCTCAAATTATTCTAGTATAAGTGTTGTAAGGTGTCATCATCTCTTGACTTCTAACATGGTTTAAAATTATTCTTTGCATTTAACTTCATAACATGGTTATATATTCACACTTCACATCATGATTATAACTTCATAATTTACGTTAATATCTTATATTGGTTTCACTTCATGCTTTTACGTTAACATCTCTTCTTGTATCATAAAACCATTTTATGAAATAATAATACTATGTTTGAAAGTTATCTTCCTTTATAATCACCTAGGTATATGAATCCCAAGTTTGTGTGATATAAGAACTTTATAATTGGCTTGGTAATAAAATGCATAGTTTACTCATTCTCTTGGTCTTTATTTACAAATCAAAATCAAAATATTTAATATTAAGGTTTTAGTTAAAAGTTTTATGGTGGGAGAGGGAGTTGACTGCATGACCCATCTCCCCAATGTTTTACTAATCAATTCTTGGCCAATACCACAGATTTGGCTTTGAGACAACCTTAGTAGGTTTTATTCTTTCATATCAAATATAATTCTTGTCCATTGAGCCACTATACCCAGACATGAAGGAAAATAAATTTATAATTTAAAGCTCGTAAATGGAGAAAAGGATAAGTTTGGGTGCTTTAAATCCCATGGATTCCCTCTCTCTTTCTGATTCATTCTCACTTCTATATCTAAATTGTTCCTATGAGTATGTGTCTCTAGATGCAAATTTTAGCTCTAAATTTTATTTTAATGGCTAAAAATATCCATGTGAATAGTTCTTTGAGAGTCTACCAATTGGTGCCACGTCTCAAAAATTGGTGTACTCATGCATTCTCATGTGTCAAGTTTCATCTCTCTAAAATTCCTAGTTTGAGGGGCAACTGATTTGTGTCACTCGACTCTCATCCATTCACCCGCATTTTTGGATCCAGATTCACCTATGTGCACCACCTTTCACCTGTTGTGGATTTAACATGAGAGACCCATTTTTTTAATCCCACATGCATCACGAATTCTAAGTTTAATATGTTTAAATATTATTGTATCTCCATAAAATTTGTCTCCACTATGGCTTTTGCTAGCTGTGAACGAGTTGGGTGACTTGGCTTGACTGGTTAACGGTAATTCAATGTGAGTTGCTATTATTTTTGATGTATCTTGGTTCAATGCAATACAACTCAGTTTTGATTCAATGCAATGCAACTCAATTAGGATCGTTATTATCTCAACCAATTTATAACACTAAGGATTTAATCCCACATCCCTTTTTTATTGAAACACTTCGTAATTTATATTTACTCATTAATATAATTATCCAACGTTCTACGAACATGTATAGTAAAGTATAAATACAATGCAATTACAAGGTAAGTGTGTTATTATCATGAAGGGATAATGTGTTGTTCAATAAGTGCATAGTATAAATTTATGCTCCTAGTTGTAATGAAAGTGAAAAATATCTTTTTTAATCACATTGTAACCAATAAAATACTTCAAATACACCATCCAACAAGGAAACTAGTGACTTATTTACAATTTAACATCATTTTTCATGTACTATAACACACAATAAATCTCTTTATCCATACACATTTTTGCAACTTTATGCCCTTCTTGATGATACCCCTTCTCGAAATGGAGAACCTATACACAAGAAAACAAGAGTACCTAGTGCATTATCCATTTCAAATAATCAAATCAACTGGAATGAATTTTAACCAACGTATATAAATAGTAATCCCAAAATTGAAATATAGATCCATAATATCATCCACTACTAATAAATCAACTGATAATAATTATTTCACTCCCAAAACATGTCATAATTTGATAACTACATCAAATCAAATCAATATAAAGTGTTGTATAAACGTGGCAACAATGACCTAGTCATCTAAAAGTCTCTTAACAAAAATAAAAGTATGAACAAAATATGTGACATTGCTAGTGTTTGCAAAATAAAATCTCATTAATAAAAGGGTTCAATATAGTATTTATAACAAACAATAGTTGAACTCAAACTTACTAAGCCTACGTGCAAACTAATTATATAAAAATAACTAACTACATTAATTTTAAAGTTGTTTATAGCCCTTAAACTACTCTTAGAGTACCATTTTCATCCAAAAGTTCCACCTAAGATTAGAGTTTGTGGTGAATATTCGCTACATAATCCCCAATTTAAGTGATAATTCGAGTTCATTACGTGTTTATAATTTGGTATCTATTAATGATCTCAAACTTAGATCATCAAGTGGTCTTCAAATGTCCACTTTGCACCTCTTTCGATTATGTAAAATTTACATTTGGATCTATTTATGCCCTATCTACATTATAATTTCAATGTACTCCAATTCAAATTCTCTATGACTGTGAATTATAATTGGGGACCATGCATGTCCATTCAAGTTCAAATAAAACTAAAAATGTCTTTAATTCAAATTTAGTCACCAACTCAAGTTTATGATGGAGATTGTATAAAAAAATGTTTCTAGCAATTTCAAGCACAAGCTACTCGTCACATGTGCCAAAAAAAAACCATCGGGGGCCCACACCATATGAAATTCATCTCTAAGATATATCTAATGAAAATGGTCTCATAGTGTTTTGAGTTTTGTCTAAATAGTTATGTGCTTTCAAATTTTTAGCAGATCTGTTGCCTCATTTTCCCTATTTTCTCGTGATAAATTTTGAAATTTTAACCCCACACACATGTAGGTATTTCATGTTTTCGTATTTTTGGGTTATCTTCCTTTTTAGGCCACAATTTACTTTATATTAACATGTCTCGACTCTTAGGGATGTTGAAACATGTTTAAGTCATTCATTTTGCATTCTCGAGCCTCATCACCATCTCCTCTTTCTTTTGACTTTGACCCCCTTCAAGATTCACATGATTGGACCACACTTATTGTGTTTTAGGCTCTTAGATATTCAAGTATTTTGACCTTATTAAACTCCATACATATTGTCCCATGAATCCTAGGAGCCATTATTGGTCCACATATCTCAATTTTGGGTCTTCACTCTCAAGTAACATATTAGCCCACTATATGACAAGTGTCACATATTACAATCAATCATGTTTCTACCTCATTTGAATTTTCAATTCCTAATAAATAAAGTCATAGACTAACCTCCACATGTTCTCCTCTACCATTTTTTCATCACTAAAAACATCCATGAAAAGTACCATTTTCATTTAAAGTATCACTTTTAAATAAATAATATAAACAAAGGAAAACCATTTCTACCAAGTGTCACCCGTTATGGTTTTTTGAAGTTTATAGGAGTTCAAACATAATTAAACCACAATTATATGCTTACTAGATAGCCCAAAAATGAGATAGACATAAAAATAAAAATCTAAATTATCAACCATTGATCTATATCTAATCACACGACCCAAAATAAATTTTAGGATGAGTAACCAATTTTCTTGATATTTACTTATAAACCTACAAAATGAAATCAAAACCATCCATTGCATTGAAATAATTGGTGGGAAATTAATGCCACATTATTTCACACATTCAACCCATAGAAATTCCCTACTATCTATAAACATTTTATAAATATGAGAATAAGGTAAGGAGATTTTGTGAATAATTCATGAAAACAACTTGATGGTTTTAAGTTATTTTTCCTTCTTGTCCCTTTTGTTTCTCTTCTTTTTTCTTTGTTCATTTGATTTAACATCAATTTCTCCACTTTTTGTGTATAAATTTGGAACATGTTGTGCACAATAAAATGTAGACACCTAAATTTGGTAATTCATTACTTAATAATGTTAATGTCAAGACGAAACTTCCAAATAGTGTAGTCTATAAATAATAGTTTCGCCTTAGTATATTATGCGAGAGGTAGAATAAAAGAAGCATATGTAGGAAATATCCATCCATTTCATCACTCTTGCACACCTATATCAACTTCCAAATCATCCAAATAGATAAAATGCTCACATTTGCATGACTTTATTTATCTCACGTTTTAATTTATCCATCTTGTAAAATACTATATATGTATATTCTTGGTGAATGTTAAGGTTTAATTATTAATATTAATATACATCCTATTTATAACCCTAATCTAGAAATTAAATAAAGGAATTATTTATCTCTACCATATTTATTTATTTATTTAGGCTCAATTACCTATACCTTTATATACCTATCATACACTCTTTTTCATGCTTTATAGATTGGCCAATTATTTCCCAACTAACACATTATGAATTTTTCATAGGCTATCTAGACCTAACATATCCTTACACTATCCAAAGATGACCTAGGTCACATTTACAACCATTCCATAAGATATTTGGATATGAACTAACCTTTTTCTCTAGACCTATCCTAACAACCACTTATTACCTACCATAAGCTATCTTGACCTAACCTAGTCCTCGAATTTACCTTTATCTTAACACCCTCCTATAATATCGCTTCCCATAGTTTTTGTATATCAACTTACTATCTCAATTTTATAGATTTGTATTGTTATCCTTTCTATTCGTTCTTATATTATAAGGCTTCCTATGAAAAATTACACCTTATATAATTGAGATGAGAAGTAACATGTACCCATTTCGCAGATCAAGGTAAGCATATTTTATTTGTTTGAGTTAAAATTTATTACATAATTTACAATCATTTATTTTGATTTCATTGTAGTATATTTCTCTCCTGGATAACATTTCACATTATAATATTGTGGCATGCGATGATATTTTCGGGGCCTATATATAACTTATTTTCCATACTTACTTGATGATTTCTCTTTACAAATTTTTGGCGCATTAGTTCCTCTTTGAGTGCATTATTTAAGGGGAATTAAAAGAGTAAGGTTGGATTGATTTGTAATACATGGAGAGATTCATCATTGTACTAATCCTAGATTTCCAAACATTCCTTCCTACTATCTTCTTATCATCTTTTGATGACCATTTTATGATCGCTTGATATTATCAGTGTTATCATGACTTGAGGTTATGTTCCCCTATTTATAAGAATCGTTATTTATTATCTATGTCATCATCACATATTTTACTTTTATATTTCTCACAAGTATCCTCTTAATGGTTTAAGAGGTTTAGGGTTTTTTAGTACTTATACATGGAAGTTTACTTTAGAGCATTGGGTTCTTAACAAAAACAAGACTAGGAGATATACCAACAAGGTCTACTTAGATCTCGTTATAGTAGGATCAGCTTCATAAGGTGGTACATGATTAAGAAAAATATGGAAATAAATGCCTAAATATGATTGTTATGTAGTAGTAAATAAATAAACAATTAAGTACAAAATAGACCCAAGCAAATTAAGCAATTAAGTATTGAAACCCTAGTTGCAAAGAGGAGATAAGATGAATTAGTTATTTTGCAATTAATCCCCAGGAATGTGCCAAGTGATGACTAAGTGAAGAGAGAGGGATAAGTGTTAAAAAGATCCTAAAAAATTTCCGATGATGATTTTCTGGACTGGGGTTCTAGAGAGGCGGGGGGCACTGTGGGCACCTGGACCTATTTACGGAACTGTGACTGATAAAACCCTTAGAAAACCTTTTTGTAGGGTCAAAACATTTTATTTGTCCTTCTCCTTTGGTCACTATTATGTCATACAATGATCTCCGATTTCGTTGATAACTTTGTAATGAAAATTGACTTGTAAAACCCTTAAGAGTGCATCAAATCCCAAAAAGAAAATAATGTAAATGAGGGGTTAGAATGTCCTCGGTTGTCACAAGAGTGAACTTATGACTAATGATTGCACCGCATTTCAGACCTAATGTAGTTCTAGGTGTGTGTGTGTGTGTGTGTGTGTGTGGAATTGTGCCCTAGGTGGCTCTTGTGCGTGTCGCACTTGATGGTAAATAAATATCTAGATGTAAGAGATGCAAATAGATGTGTGCATGGAATAGAATGAACTCCCCCCTATAAAGTGTTTTCATAAAAATGCAATCCCTTTCCCTTGAATGGATTCTAGAATGGATGATTTAATGTTCTTGAATATCCTTTGGATGCAACTTTAGGTGGTGATAGCTAATGGTTAGTTATTGGTCCCTTATTATGATCACATAAATTTATATTTATATGATTCCCTTGCTTGAATTTCATAATTAACCCTAAAAAGGCTGAATACCAAAAAGATAAGATGCTCAAATAGCTAGAAAGGACCCAAAATATGTGAGCAAAGTAAAAAGAGGTTAGGGGCATTGATAGGGGATGAGGTCACATGACACCGGCACTTGGTTGGGCGTGTCCAGGATGATAAATGTTGAGGTGTAAAAGAAATACTTTAGATATAAAGGGTGTAAGATCAAAAGTGGCAATGATTGAAGGTAAATGTGGCCAAGGACATGGGTTAGTTAGTACTTTTCTTACTTAGGAATCATATGAATAGTAGTATGCAATCAAGATTAAATAATTACCCAAAGTGTGTGATTTTGTGTTTACAATTTCCCCCACTTTATGTTGTTAAGTGAATTCTTGATGAAATAAAGTAGATAAGAGATGTGTACTTGATAACCATGTAGATCAATGGTGAAAGCACGTCGAGAGACAAGGAAAAGCGTGGAGTGATAAAAATGTGAATCATGGAAACTAGAGAGGAGAAAGTGTAAAAAGTAATGATGATGATGACCCTAGGGCGGGAACACATGTGTAGATGTCACCTTTGTACCTATTGTTGATGTTGATGCTGATGTGTGTAATTTTGTTAATGTATGCTTGATGTTGGCTTCCGCTTCCCATAAGGATAGACATGCAAAAGAGAAGAACAAACAAGTATTCAAATACACATGTATATGATAAAAATGTGTAAAAAGTATGTAAAAATGTGAAAAAGGAACATGTGCACCTAATATGTGATGAGAAAAGAGTGTAGAAAGGATCCTAAAGATGATGTAGAAAAATGTGTTTTTCGAGAAAATCTCACGCTAAGGACTAAAAGAAGTGTAGGGATAAAAGTCCAGTGTCATCCTCCTACGACCTTTAACAGATTCCCAATGTATAGAAAACCACTTTGTAGATGGTGTGTAAAACTCTTATCCGGTTCAATAAATTTAGATATAGTTTGAAAATGTTGTGTAAATGTATGTATGTTGAGTTTTAAGGATTTGTATGTCTGTAAAATTCATTGTACGAAGTGTTGTAGAATGTGCTACATCAAGAATGTTGTGTAACTAAACCCTAGTCATAGGCATCTAAGAAGGGTCGGGGGGCCGGGTCTACTTTCTGGTGTGGGTGTTGGTTTACTGTAATGTTCTAAAGACCCAAATCTGATTTTGAACCCTATCTCAAACCGATAACTATGTTATACCGATATTGTCTTTGAGTTGGACTATGCATGTAAACTACTTTATGGGGTGACTAATTCACCCAAATGATTCCCCCTATTTTGGGGTGCATGTGACATTGCTGAGGAGTATAGGGCCAAAACGAGGACTCGACCATTGTCTTGGCCGATGCCCTATAGGGGGAGGGAGTGTGTTTGGTATAAACTAAGGCACACGTAAACAGCAGTGGCTAGGAAATAAGTGTTAGGACAAGAAATGAAAAACATGCATGTAAAAGACAAAATGCAAGCTAAGTAGACAATGTGTAAGCTATGACGTAAGAAGTAAATATGAAAAAATATAGTGTAGAATGACAAAAGAGGGTTACAAACATGGCACAACACTCACGATGTCACAAGACAATCAAGGCCGACTAGGCCAAAAGCATACTAACCGTGCACACAAGACAAAGGGAAAAGCCACATTATCGGCTAATACTTACTGCGCAAAATAAATAAATAATGGAAATTTTGAAATTTTTCAAAAGTGTTACTTTGCATGATTTATCTCTCTCATCGCAATTGTCTCGATTTTAAGATCGTTTTGGTCTTCATTTCGTCCATATCGGGCGAGAAATCCTCCCGCCAGGTCTTAAAATGCATTAATAATTAATTAATTTATCACCCTTTATTTGATAAAATCAATTTCTTATTAAATTTGGGGTTTTTAATTAAATAACTATTAATATAATAATTATTAAAATTCATTCGAAATTTTTTTATTTAATTGTCGGGAAGTAAGCTTCTACTTCCGATTCTTAGAACATCTCAAAGTAATATTTTATCACATAACTCAACGAATCACTATGCATTCACGGAGTTCTTAAAAGTTGTGCATTGATGGAATTTTCCACGCAAGTCTGTTTTCATGTGCATGACTACACAACAGGAAGAAGACCAATGTGGAGGGAGGAGTTGTTAGAAGTTTGAGAGGAGGAATTTAATGTCCATGTTCTAGCAAAGGAGAATCCCATGCATTTTTAAAGATAGAATAGTCCAAAACAGCAGCACGAAACAAGTTTTCATGCAACGAGAAGACAAGAAGGAGCAACTAAAGATCATCACACATTCACATTACTCCTCCACGCAGGCCAAGGAAAATACTTTGTAGTTGAGTAAATAAATAGTATTGATCACGCATGGGAGAAAGGAAAATATAAGACAAGGGACATGTATTCATTGCATAAAATATAGAAACATCCCAAGAAAGAAGATCTCTATGTAGTTGCAAAAGAAATACAACCTTCCACGCAGGCCAAAGTGAGCATTTTCCACGCTCGGTAAAAAGGCAAAGTGAAAGCAATAAAACATTCTTCCACGTAGCCAAAAGAAATGTCTAGTTTTCAACGCCTAGGGAGGAAGATAGTAGCAAAAAAGGAGATTTGTTTTGTTTTATTGAGCAAGTTTTCACACAGAAGTAAAAAGGCATTTGTTTTGTCTTAAACAACAATCCACACAGTTAAAGGAGCAATATCCATGCCAAAGGGAGTTTTAAAAGCTTTTTGAAGAAGGCCATGCATTGGTCAAGAGAAGAACAATCCAAACGCAGCCAAAGGATTAAGAAAGACCTTCCACACATTCACAAAATTAGAAGTCTCCACACATTCGTAGAAGGATTAAACAAGTATTCATCACGCATCGATCAGAAGATCACATCAAAGAAGTAAATCTCAAATTACGTGGCCATTAAAGTTAGGTGAGTTTCACGCATACCAAGGAGAATTTGCTCCGGTAAATTAAATAAAAAATTGGGATATTAGAAATCGGGTGATTTTTTTATTTAAAAAAATTATTATCGCTAAAGTCGAAATTCGAGCCTAGTCTCGGTGTGATGTATTATTATTAAAAAATTGTAACTGGGACTGGTTGTTATTATTATTATTATTTTTAAAATAATAATAATAATAGTAATAATTAAACAAGTCATATTATTCTTGCATTGACAGGGTTTTGGAGACTGAGACCCAACCCCACTTGCATTGTTTTGTGTGCCTGAGTCATTTTTCTATAAAATTCATAATGGCCGAAAAGCTAATAAATCTACAGGAAGATCAAGGAAGCCAGTGGAGAAATCGAAAAAATATACACATAAGTATGAATTCTTAGGAACCATCCCTCCCAGTTCCATTAAGTCAGTATATGACAATATCACCGATATGAATTTGGGTCACATCAATGTGCAACAATTCTGCGATCGGGTGAAAGATGAAGGCAAATCCATATTCTCATATAGGCTTTACCATAGTGGTCTACCCCAAGCAACAACATTTCCTATTTTGGTGCGAAAGTGTCAAGATTTGGTTATCACTTACACGGAGCATTATGATCTCGAGAGATGAGGAATTTTCAAAGATAATTGCGAGCCTTTCCTCTTAATCACACCAGATGACATTGAGGAATTGCTTGGCATACCCAACTTTCTTGAGAATGTGAATATCACTCGCCAGTCAACACAAGAATTTTGGGTTAAAGAACTCCTCGTGGAGCAAGATGGTTAATAATAATTGGTTAGTGACCAAGAGTCCTCGAATTGACCGGCTTCCTAAAGAACTTTACCGTGTTGAGTTCCTGGAAGAAATCAGGGACATGATTACTCTCCTTAGTCAATTTTTTGGTTTACCCTCTGCCAGGATTTTCCACCCATGGATATATCAGTTTATCTATATCATCCTTGCCAAGAAAGAGTTTGTGGATTGTGCCACCATCATCAGTGATACCCTTCACAAATAATTGAACGAAGTTAAGATGATTGGATGCTTATACATGACATCGTATCTGACTTATGCAGTGGTAAGAAGAAAGCTATTTTCTAGACTTGAAACAAGAGGAGTCATGGGTCCATCAAATAGTGTTTTCCATTATTACCCACAACTAAGTTTCAAAAATAGCTCTCACCATTTCAGAAGGTCAATGATGCATTTAATTTCTGCATGATTCAGAACCTGAAAAGGAATATAGAGGAAATATTTTCCAAAGAAGCCATGAATGTCATTTCCCAATGGAGAACATGGTTTATTCAATTTTCATTTTTTCCTACATTTGTGTAAGCGGATTTGCAGGTATTCCATGGAAAATTCCTAAGTACATCAGTGACAAATGGGCATTAATGGAGCTTGCACGAAAACTATTCCAAGTTCACTATCTTCTCAGTGACAAGCATCATTCAAGAATTCATTTCCCAATCCAAATTGGGGAATACCAATGTCCAAATCTCTTCAGTGCACAACTCATGGAAAAAGAGTTCGCCCTCATCACAATTCATCCATATGTGAAGAGAGCCCAGTTTGATATCAATGGATATATGCAGAAGATTCTTGGAGCAAAGTATCAACATAATCCTACCATGGAATATTTTTGGGCTGCCTGTTCAAACGAGCATGAAGTAAGAAGATGAGAGTTTTCTCACCTAACCCTTGCTCAGATCAAGGCCTTTTGCATTAAGAGCCCTCTAAATTCATTCGTAAATGATGATGAAGATGTTATTGATCCTTCATATGATGTAGTTTCTTTTACCCCATTGCCTCGAATTGACTGGACCAAGAGAGATGAATTTTCTCTTGATAGCAAGAATCAACCGATCCTTGAAAGAAGCATATCTTGGTATGAAAGAGAACTTGCCAAGTTACAGTCAATTCAAGATCATACTTTAGGATCACAAAATTTCCAACTCGAGGAGGTCTTCATTCAACCAAAGCCCCTTCTCAATCGACCTCTGTGCCATTCAATCATACACAATCAGCAAGAAAGGAGTGGTTGCCAAAATCCCCTTCACCGAATAATGTGTCACGAGGAGAAAAACCTAAGGGTCCTAGCCCTAGTGAGGGAAGAGAGCATGTATCAGGATTTTCTACTTCAAGTAGAGATTATTCTACTCACATTGTTAATAGTTCTCAAAATCTAGTGACAAATGATCCTCAGCCATGCCTTGCACAAACGTCCACTTAGGTGCAGGTAGTCCAAATATCGAACACTTCGAGCCTACAGTTCACGAAGAGATTTCCCAAAATATCCCAAATGAGCAGGAGGTGGATATCGAGGTTATTTATCCTAAAATCAAGGTCGTGGAAAGGGTTCTTGTAGAATCTCATGATGTTGAGAACAATGAGAATGTTAATTTAAGATTTGGGCTTTTGATGATACTCATTTCGGGTTGATTCCGAGTCAAGAAAAGGAATAGGGTTGTCAAGGAAATTGACATTGATTTTGATTCCCTTTTCAAACTTTCTAATGATGTCATTCCCAAGAATCCTAAAGTTCTTTCTCGAATAATGGTGGATAGTGATAGAAACAAATTTACGGATCTTGCCATCCCACAAGTTGACAAGGAGCATGATGCCACGACATTTGCTGATTATGAAGTTTCTAGACTTGGACTTAGAAGGTACACATTCGAAAGTGACATGGCGATGGCTCGAGATTCTATTAATATCGTGCTCAAGAGACTTGAGAAATATAAGTCTCAAAACTCTCAGCTCAAGGCTGAAAAGAATCAATTGGTGGAATATGTTCAACATCTAATAAATCCCATATCATCCACTTTCCCGTTACCAGATGCAGTGGCTTCCCTAATGAAGAAAATAAACACATTGGGCCATGTCACTAAAACTTGGCTTTTAGAGATTCTCATTTTAGGCCAAGAGACAATCAAAACAGCGGTTAAGTTCCATGAAGATGTCAGTATGTATCTTGATCCAGTTCTTTCTTTCAAGGAAAATTTTGTTTCTAACATATCAAATTTGGATGAGATATTGCCCAGTTTATAGGAGATGACGAGTATGGAATCCTCAGTTTTATCCATTGAAGGAATTCTTGAATTTGAACATCGAGGGACACATTTTCTTTGGTGTCTACATCTCAAATCAAGGAAGATGCTTCTCAAGGATTCTATGATCCATTATGAGAGCATATGCAATGAAGCCTTCACTTCACTCGCCTTGATTCAAGAATTCATAGCTGAGATCCCTTGCAACCTCATAAATGAGCATAATCAAAGGTGTTCATCGGAACATGTGGAAGAGTAATTTTCACATTTTTAAGGACATGTAAACTCCCACCAATAATTTCTTGTCAATGTCAATGGAGTGTTGCATCAAATTAAAGAACGTGTTTGATAACACTTAATCGAAGATGGTTAATTTAAATGATATGCCGGTAGGATTATGGAATTGCAGGTATTTTGTGAGGCTATTCTTTGAATAAATGAACCTCCATAAGAATAAAATATGTTTGAAACATTGGGAAGGTTTAGATAATTTAAATTGGCAAAAGCGGTAGATCCTAATTTCATCGATGGTTCAAGGAGATAGTTTTCTTGGTATCTAACAAAGTGGGAGAGTTCATTTCTCATACGTTTGAGATAGGCGAGACCCCATTTCGAGTGGATAAGGTATTGGTTATTATTCTATGTTTTTAAAAAATGGGATTTTAAGAAATGAATTTTGTTATTTAGGTTGCTTTAAAATCATGGGATAACTTAAGTGATTTCTATTTTTTTGTTTCTTTTAATAAAGTTGGTTGAAAATGTCAAAGGTCACTTAAGTGCCATATTTAATGTTCACATAAAACCCTAACTACTTTGTAACCAAATTTTGGGTTATAAAAGGAGGTAAGTGACTCATTTGTAAGGGGTGACTTTGAGAGAGGAGAAAAAAATTACTTTTGAGTGTAAGCTTTGTTTCAGGAAGAAACTTTGTGTTCTTTTGTGAAAACATTTTGGAGTTAATGAAATACAAACTTTGTGTCTCATTCATTGTCTCTTGTAACATTTGATGTTCTTATGTTCATTAGATGTTAGATGTTTGAATCTTGCATGAAAATATTGTCTTTGATCTTATTGTCAATGTTATTAAGTTGTTGTTCTTGTTCACAGTGATCAAGCTCTGTTATTTACTTGCTCATGTGTGTTCCCTTTTACTCATTCTCATTTAGCTGATGCAAACTCTGTTTTATTTGTGTTAGTTATTGTTTGTTCTTCTCCATGCAATATTAGGCTATACTTTTACCTAACTCTTGCATGTTCCTTCCATTCATTCCTTTCCTTCATTTCATTCCATCTCCATCATTCACTTTTCTTTCCATTAATGTTCCAAAACACCCCCCACATACAATTTTTAATGTACAGGTGTAAATACAGTTTTGGATTTCAATAAAGGCATCCTCACCTTCATTGAGAAGGGACTTCATTCCCACACTATTGCATGTCATTTGCATGTGTGCAAATCCATATGCTAACAGTTTTGGAAACTCTACTGGGGATTCTAGAATTGTTAACCAGTGCTTGGTTAAATCTTTATGACTATCCCCTCTGCACAAGCTCTAGTTCTTCAACCGAACCTTGTTCCTGAAAAATATTTTCAAGGAGACATTTTTTCCAACCTTTGAATAGTAGCTTGGGAAAACCATGAAATCTTGCAGCAATTTGTGGCTATTGATAGAGCCATTGATAGAGAAATCTATGTCGAAGACCTTAGAAGAAGAGCACCCGCACTTGTGGCAAGAAGACCTCCTAGACACGTGTTGATCATTGTTCACCGACGTGGTCCTCTTCCACCAAGGTAATAATTTGTATGACTATTACAGGTAACCCACCTATCTTGCAACCAAATCTTATTTTGCGAGATACTCAAGAAGACGTATCATCATATTTGAGGCAAGCTATTTGGGAAAAATGCATAAGCAACTATCATTTTCATCTCACCACATCAATACTAGATAATGAAGAAGATCAAGCCGCGAGAGTTGCTAGAGTTATTTAGGCACAAATACCTCAAGAAAGAGAGTGAAAAGAAAATTCTAGAGCCGATCGGAACATGCCAGTGATCCCTTCATAGTAAAGATTTCAAACTAGAGGCAAAGAGGTTTACGTGAGGAGAAAAAGCTAAAGGTTGATCTGATCCCATTTTTAAATTTCAAGGAAATTTTGGTTTCAAGTTATCTCCTCCAAAGAAGAACACACCTCATAGATCTATGAAGCCTTGCATCAAGTCTGAAAGAGCAAGAAAGGAAGGAATCACTACTAGTTAAGCATTTGTCCTTGCTCACATTGTTTTGCCTTCACATACCACCTTTCCCAAAATGGAAGTCAATGTACCATGGGGAAATGTCATAGGCCCATTGGCCTTACCAGCTCGACATGACCTCCCAAGAGGATCGAGGAAGATTCTTCCCAAGTTCGACGGAGATGGGAAGACGTCACTAGATGACCATATTTTTACCTTCTTCACTGCATGTGCTATTTTTTTGGTAGAATATGAAGATTTTGTTATTCGCCTCTTCGTCAAAACATTGCATGATGTTGTTGTAGATTGGTTTCATCATCTGCCAAATGGATGCATTACAAATTGGAATGATATGAAAACTAAGTTTGAAGATCGATTCAAGATGGTAGAAGATGAACATGCTCTTCTTGCCCAACTATCTTAGGCAAAGAAAGAACCAATAGAACCCATGAGGAATTTTGTGGATAAGTTCAAAAAAATGGTGAACAAAGTTCCTGTCGGGATTCGTCCGAACCTTGATGCAATTTTTTTTCTTTATTAACACACAACAACCAGAAGTGTGCTATCAGCTAAGAAGGGATATAGTGGCTAATTTGGAACTTGCTCAATCCTTGGCCATAAAAATTGAGGATGACTTAATCATGGCAAGAAAATTCAAGAAAAATTCCCTCAAGGGAAATAGTCAAGAAACCCCCAATGCTTCAGAAGCTATACTCACTAAGTTGGCTAATGATGTGCTGGCTTTGAAAAAGAAAGTTGCTCAAAGTAGTAAACCTTCTCCTTACAAAGACATCCCAAGAAAAGGATACGTTCCTAAAAATCTAGAATTACGGGTGCTCCGATGAGGCTTGCTATTGAAGAAGCTCTTGCAACTAACTCAAAATGTGATGTCATTGAAGAAAGAAATGATGAAGTTGAATTCATCGAGGTTGATGAGGAAGATCCGGATTCTGGAACATCTGAACCTGAAGTTGAAGATCTTGAGGGAGAAAGTAATAATCATTTCTTTGAGTACTGCATTCAGAAGAAGAAGATGAATATGAAGAAATTATAGAAGATATGAATAGTCAATCCTTCGTTGTCTTCACACGCTCTCAGAAAAAGGAGCAAAATACCACTAAGGTGGGAGATAAAGAGGTTTCCAAGGAACTTCCAAAAGAATCTAAGACTAAGGAAACTTCCAAAGAATCCAAGACAAATGAGACTCCTAAAGAGTCCAAGGCAACTGAGGTTTCCAAGGTCAAAACTATCTTAAAGAAAGGAGGGCCTTTGTCAAGTCAATCAGTTGATAAATTAGCTACGAAGAAAGTTTCTTCTTCCACATCTGTATTAACCAAGCCCGAAGCAAAGGTCAAAAGTGTGCCATCATCAAGTTTGAAAGAACTAGTGTCTGAGACATCAAGTATGGTTACTTTACTCAAATTTGATATCATTGATTATATAAATAAAACAAAAATTTCCATGTCACAGGCAGAGTACTTGAAATCCAATAAGAATCAACTCAAGAAATTGGTCCATTTTATCAAAGGTGACTCTACTGATCATTCCTCTAAAACAATTCTGAAAACTCCCAAAGATAGTAAGACTCAAAATATTATAGCAGCCACTACACCTTCAAATGAAAAGATTGAACCTTTCTTTGTGTCCTTTCGATCAACGGATGCAAATTAAGTAATTGTATTACAGATTAGGAGCCTCGGATAATGTAATGCACTGTAAAAGTAGTACATGCTCTTGGGTTGACATGTACAAGAACATTCAAATCTTGTTACTTAATGGAAATGAGACAAGTACCTCTAATCGATCATTAAAGATGCTTAAATGGTTTTAGCCCAATTTCCTCATAAGCGAGTTAAGGTAACCATTCTAGTTGCTAACATTCCTGCTTCATATGGTATGTTGTTGAGCAAGAAATTTTGTAGAGATTTAGGTGGCAAGATTCAAATGGACTGGTCTCACGCCATGATCCCTATCAATGGAGAAATGAAGAAGCTAATGCCATAAACTCAAGAAAAATTCACGATAACTAATGATCCCCGTGCACAGGTCTTGTTTCAAAACTCAAGTATGGGTAATTATATGATGACTACAAAGGTTCATGCACCTGAGGTCACTTTCCAAGACTCTAATGAGATATGGAATCTTGAGTTCGATGGAAGTTGTTGCTCAATAGGTTCCGACGCAGGAGTAGTACTCATATCTTTGAATGGTAAAATATTTCCTTTTTCTTACAAACTCCAATTTTCAAATACTAACAACACTGCAGAGTACGAGGCATTAATCCTTGGCCTTTAAGCTACATAAGAGAAAGGGATCAAAAATTTGAAAGTCTTTGGAGATGCGGAGTTGATTGTGAAACAAGTTAAAAATCAGTTCCAAGTAAAGAATGATCGTTTGAGACACTACAGAAATAAAGTGTGGGATGCAATAGAAGTCTTCGATGCTTTTTCCATAAAATTTGTCCCTCACAAAAGAATGACAAAGCAGATTCTCTAGCAATCTTAGCTTCATTAATGATTCCTCATTCAGAGTTTGATCAAGACAAATACACCATTGAAATGGTTTTTAGGCCAAGTGTTCTTGACAATGCAGAAAATTGGCAAGTATTCAATGATGATCAACAAATTATTGCTTTCTTGGAAAAAAGAGATAATTTTGAACAATTTTACTTTGAAGGAAGTGATTATGCATTTCGCGAATTGATGACCTCACCCATTCAAGAAGGAGTTGAGAACAAAGATCTTGGTGATGGCATCATTCAACTCAAAGGAAATAAAATTCCAAAAGGATTGGTTTCACTTGAAGAAATTTTTGATAAACATGATAGGTTTATCAAAGAGAAAGAGCAGAGCGAGGACACATGAATTCTACCGACTACAAGCAAGTTAACATCAGTACGAGGATAAACCTCGCTTGGTCAACATCGGTAAGTGTTGCTCACCCGAGGAGCATAAGAACTTCATAAGCCTCCTTACCACATATTGTGACATTTTGGTTTACTCATATGAATACTTGAAGTCTTTCCAACCTAGGGAAATGGAGCATTTCATACCCTTGAAACCTAGTGTAACTCCATTCAGGTAGAAGCAAAGACAGTATAATCCCAAGATAGCAAGCACAATATTCCATGAAGTTCAAAAGATGTTAGATGTGCGGATAGTGTTTCCTATTCGACATTCGACTTGGATAGATAATATTATACCGGTTCGCAAGAAAAATGGAGAAATTAGGATTTGTGTAGATTTCAACAATCTTAATCAAGCTTCCTTAAAATATAATTATCCACTACTGGTCATGGACCATATTCTGCAGCATAACTAGATCAAAAATGTTATCCATGCTAGATGATTTCTATGGTTATAATCATATTTAAGTGGCTAGAGAAGACCAACATAAAATCAAGCTGCGTTCACCACCCCTTGGGGTACATTTTCTTATAAAAGAATTCCTTTTGGTTTGATTAATGTCGGTCAACTTTTCAAAGGGCTTAAATACCCATCACATTGGAGTTTCCAACATTACAATTTGCTTAGGCAGTTGACAATGAATGCTTCGCCAATGCGTTAGATAAAAGGATCATGTTCATAAGAAAGCTTGAAGAGCAGAGAAGTCAAGTGGAAAATAGGATCGAGGAACATCAATCCAAGGTAAAGAAATTGTTCAACAGGAAAACTAGGGAGAGACAATTTCAAATCAATGACTTAGTTCTTCTCTGGGACAAAAGACGTGAACCAAAAGGAAAGCACAGAATTTTGATTCACTGTGGCTAGGCTTGTTCAAGATCAGACATTTCTGTGGAGATAACACCTATTACTTGGCGTATCCTGAAGGAACTCATTTTCCTTTTCCCTACAACGGGCAATATCTCAAGCACTATAAAAATTGAAAACGGGTTGTCCCCTGTATGTACATAGGTAATTAGGATTTTGGTTTGTTTCTTTTCCCCATCTTTCAGTATCCTCTCTTGTATTATCCCAGTTTTTGTGCCCCATCGTTTTGAGATCATATTCATCAATATTTTGAGTGCAGTCTCATTGTTGCCTCCATAAAGTCCTTGTCCCCAATAAGAGTTGGCTATTATCAGCTAATTTTCTTTGCGCAAAATTTTAAAAATGGAAATTTTGAAAATTTTCAAGTGTTACTTTACGTGATTTATCTCTCTCATGACGTTCGCCTTGATTTTAAGATCATTCTGGTCTTCGTTTCATCCATTTCAGGCGAGAACTCCTCCCACCAGGTCTTAAAATGCATTAATAATTAATTAATTAATATTTAATTAATTTATTACCCTTTATTTGATAAAATCAATTTTTATTAAATTTGGGGTTTTAATTAAATAAATATTAATATAATAATTATTAAAAGTCATTCGACAATTTTTTTATTTAATTGCTGGGGGAAGTAAGCTTTTGCTTTCTAATTACTGGGGATGCCAAATTGGCTTCCCAAACCCAAATTTCCCCTTTCCTGGAAAATTTATTTTAATTCCCACTTGTGGGATTTCTTCCACCAATTGCCAAATCAATGAATTGGAAAATGGGAAAAAAATCTCTTGATTTCCCATATGGGGAAATAAAGCGGGGATTGCCAAATTTAGCCTTTCCATTTCCACTTTGTGCAATTGGCAATTTATTTCCCCACTTCCTCCTAGCAATTAATGCCACTACCCGAGAAAGAGGGAAGTTGTTTTAATGGGATGAATAAGAAACAATTGTGAGGAAGCTTCCTAAATCCTCATAAAATCCTTCCATCAAACTCGTTGGAAAGAGTCGTGTGAAGCTTTCCAATTTCTTCTTATTTCTTCTGGAGGAACATCTTAGAGTAATATTTTATCACATCCCTCAATGAATTACTACACATTCACTAGGAGTTCTTAAAAGCTGTGCATTGATGGAAGTTTAAACACAAGTCTCTTTCATGTGCATGACTACACAACAGGAAGAAGACCAATGTGAAGGGAGGAGTTGTTAGAAGTTTGAGAGGAGGAATTTAATGTCCATGTTCTAACAATGGAGAATCCCACACATTTTTTAAAGATAGAATAGTCCAAAACAACAACAAAGAACAAGTTTTCACGCAGCAGAAGACAAGAAGGAGCAACTAAAGATCATCACACATTCACATTACTCCTCCACGCAGGCCAAGGAAAATAATTTGCAGCTGAGTAAATAAATAGTATTCATCACGCATGGGAGAAAGGAAAATGCAAGCCAAGGGACAATTGTTCATTGCATAAAATAAAGAAACATCCCAAACAAGAAGATCTCTATGCATTGCAAAAAAGAAATACAACCTTCCACGCAGGCCAAAGTGAGCATTTTCCACGCTGGGTAAAAAGGCAAAGTGAAAGCAATAAAACATTCTTCCACGCAGCCAAAAGAACAGTCCAGTTTTCAACACCTAGGGAGGAAAATAGTAGCAAAAAAAAAAGAGATTTGTTTTGTTTTGTTGAGCAAGTTTTCACACGTAAGTAAAAATGCATTTGTTTTGTCTTAAACAATGATCCACACGATTAAAGGAGTAATATCCATGCTAAAGGGAGTTTTAAAAGGATTTTGAAGAAGGCCATGTATTGGTCAAGAGAAGAACAATCCAAGCGCAACCAAAGGATTAAGAAAGACCTTCCACACATTCACAAAATCAGAATTCTCCACACATTCGCAAAAGGATTAAACAAGTATTCATCACACATCGATCAAAAGATTGCATCAAAGAAATAAATCTCAAATTACGTGGTCATTAAAGTTAGGTGAGTTTCACACATACCAAGGAGAATTTTCGTTGATGAATTAAATAAAAAATTGGGATATTAGAAATCAAGCGATTTGTTTATTTAAAATAATTTTAAAAGTTAAAAAAATCATTGTCGCCAAATTCGAAATTCGAGCCTAGTCTCGGTGTGATGTATTATTAAAAAAATTTGTAATTATTATTATTATTATTTTAAAATAATAATAATAGTAATAATTAAACAAGTCATATTATTCTTACATTGACGGGGGTTTCAGAGACTGAGACTGACCCCGCTTGCGTTGTTTTACGTGCCTGAGTCATTTTTCTGTAAAATTCATAATGGCCGAAAAATCTAATAAATCTACAGGAAGATCGAGGAAGCCAATGGAGAAATCGAACAAATCCACACTCAAGTATGAATTCCAAGGAATCATCCCTCCCAGTTCCATTAAGTCAAAGCATGAAAATATCACGATATGAGTGCGGTCACATCAATGTGCAACAATTATATGAATGGGTGAAAACTAACCTCCATACCATTCATCATACACAATCAACAAGAAAGGAGTGGTTGCCAAAATCCCCTTCACCGAATAATGTGTCACGAGGAGAAAAACCTAAGGGTCCTAGCCCCAGTGAGGGAAGAGAGCGTGTATCAAGATTTTCTACTTCAAGTAGAGATTCTTCTACTCACATTGTTAATAGTTCTCAAAAGCTAGTGAAAAATGATCCTTAGCCATGCCTTGCACAAACGTCCACTCAGGTGTAGGTAGTCCAAATATCAAACACTTCAGAGCCTACAGTTCACGAAGATATTTCCCAAAATCTTCCAAATGAGCAGGAGGTGGATATAAAGGTTATTTCTCCTAGAATTGAGGTCATGGAAAGGGTTCTTACAGAATCTCATGATGTCGAGAACAATAAAAATGTTGTTTTAATCTTCAGGCTTTTGTATGCAGAAATAGTGAATGATACTCCTTTCTGGGTTGATTCCGAGGTCAAGAAAAGGAAGAGGGTTGTCAAGGAAATTGACATTGATTTTGATGCCCTTTTCAAACTTTCTAATGATGTCATTCCCAAGAAGCCTAAAGTGCTTTCTCGAATAATGGTGGATAGTGACGGAAATAGATTTGTGGATCTTGCCATCCCACAAGTTGACAAGGAGCGTGATGCCATGACATCTACTGATTATGAAGTTTCTAGACTTGGACTTGGAAGGTCCACATTGGAAAGTGACATGGCAATGGCTTGAGATTCTATTGATATCGTGCTCAAGAGACTTGAGAAATATAAGTCTCAGAACTCTCAGCTCAAGGCTGAAAAGAATCAATTGGTGGAATATGTTCAACATCTAATAAATCCCATATCATCCACTTTCCCAGTACCGGATGCAGTGGCTGCCCCTGATGAAGAAAATCTCAATTTATCAAAATAAATAAACACATTGGGCCATGTCACTAAAACTTGGCTTTCAGAGATTCTCATTTTAGGCCAAGAGATGATCAAAATAATGGTTAAGTTCCATGAAGATGTCAGTACATATCTTGATCCAATTATTTCTTTCAAGGAAACTTTTGTTTCTAACATATCAAATTTGGATGAGATATTGCCCAGTTTACAGGAGATGACGAGTATGGAATCCTCAGTTTTATCCATTGAAGGAATTCTCGAATTTGAACATCGAGGGACACATTTTATTTGGTGTCTACATCTCAAATCAAGGAAGACACTTCTCGAGGATTCTATGATCCATTATGAGAGCATATACAATGAAGCCTTCACTTCACTCACCTTGATTTAAGAATTCATAGCTGAGATCCCTTGCAACCTCATAAATGAGCATAATCAAAGGTGTTCATCAAAACATGTGGAAGAGCAATTTTCACAATTGTTTAAGTGCATGTACACTCCCACCAATAATTTCTCATTAGTCTCAATGGAGCGTTACATAAAATCAAATATCTTGTTTAAGAATGCTCAATTGAAGATGATTAATTTAAATGATATGCCAAGTAGGATTCTGGAATTGCAGGTATTTTGTGAGGCTATTCTTTGACCAAATGAACCTCCAAAAGAAGAAAAGATGTTTGAAACATTGGGAAGGTTTAGATCCTTTCAATTGGCAAAAGCGAGATCCTAATTTCACCGAAGGTTTAAGGAGATAGTTTTCTTGGTATCTAATGAAGTGGGAGAGTTCATTTCTCATACGTTTGAGATAGGCAGACTCCATTTCAATGGATAAGGCACTGGTTATTATTGTATCTTTTTAAAAAATGGGATTTTAATAAATGAATGTTGTTATTTAGGTTGCTTTGGAAACTTTGTGGATAACTTAAGTGATTTCTATTTTTTTGTTGCTTTTAATAAAGTTGGTTGAAAAAGTCAAAGGTCACTTAAGTGCCCTATTTAATGTTCATGTAAAACCTAACTACTTTATAACCAAATTTTGTGTTATAAAAGGAGGTTAGTGGCTCATTTGTAAGGGGTGACTTTGAGAGAGGAGAAAAAAATTACTTTTGTGTGCAAGCTTTGTTTAAGGAAGAAACTTTGTGTTCTTTTGTGAAAATATTTTGGAGTTAATGAAATACGAACTTTGTGTCTCATTCATTGTCTCTTGTAACATTTGATGTCCTTATGTTCATTAGATGTTAGATGTTTGAATCTTGCATGCAAATATTGTCTTTGATCTTATTTTCAACGTTATTAATTTTGTGTTCATGTTCACAGTGATCAAGCTTTGTTATTTACTTGCTCATGTGTGTTCCCTTTTACTCATTCTCGTTTAGCTAATGCAAACTTTGTTTTATTTGTGTTAGTTATTGTTTATTCTTCTCCATGCAATATTAGGATCTACTTTTACCTAACTATTGCATGTTCCTTCCATTTATTCCTTTCTATTCCTTTCCTTTATTCCATTCCATCTCCATCATTCACTTTTCTTTCCATTAATGTTCTAAATCACCCCCCACATACAATTTTGAATGTACATGTGTAAATATAGTTTTGGTTTTGAATAAAGGAATCCTCACCTTCATTGAGGAGGGAATTCGTTCCCACACTATTGCATGGCATTTTCATGCGCGCAAATCCATATGCTAACAAGCCCACAAACAATGACAAGAAATGACAAGAAATGTAATAGATAAGAAAGGAAGTAAATAGAATTGCAATAAATATGTTACACATGAATTACCCATTAGCATGTTGGAAATATAAAAATTATTTCAAGGCATGTATACTTCAATAAAGTAATGTTTACTGAAAATGAAACAATAGCACATGTAGTGTATGAAAGTGGTTGCCCCCAGGAGCTACTATGTGACTAGTAATAGGTATTGTGCCAAACATATGTGTTGCGTGTATCAATCTGTAGAATCTATGATCACAACTAGAAAGCAAGTGAACGTGCATGTGTGTATGATAAAGATAATGACATACAAGATATCTATCTAGCATGTGTAATAAAGTGTACATGTAAAATCATAAGTAAGAAAGAGTAAATATGACCAAGATATGTAATATGTTATGGATGAGTGAGATGGAATGGAATGTAGAGTGAATTATAGGAGGAAAGTAGCCCAGAGTGTATGCTAATGTATGATATGAGGTTCATATTTATATATATGCCCTTTCAATAGTCAAGAATGAACCATATAACAAGAGTATGTCATTGGGAAATGATTTAAATTGTGTGTGCTAGAAGGATATGATCGATAAAAAAGTATAGCGTAGAGAGTGTGTGAGTGAGTGTGATGAGGTCAATTTGAGATGTAGGCCCTTAAAAGTTGAATATGGACTACGTAACTAGAGTGCATCATAGGGTAATGACTGCAGCGTGTAGAAGTAGATGCAAGAAATATGTAGTGTGAATGTGTATAGTAATTCACTTAGTGTGTGATAGAAGATGTGAGGGGAAGATATCATGTGTTTATAACGCGTGTTGTGTGAGATGTGTAATGTGTAGTGTGACTAAGAAATTCTAGAGATATGTTGTTAGATGTTCCAAGAGTAAAATTAGTGATATGGTCAAGTTTTTTTAGAATGCGTAGTGTGTATAATGTGCGTGTGTGAGGTTCATGTAAGTAGGATGCCCTCAACAAAAAGTGTGAACCATTACATGAGAGTGCATCATCGAGAAATGGCGATACTAATGTATGAAGATATGCATGGTGTTAGTGAGAGTGTAGATGTAAAGTGAGGAGAGAATGAGACATGTGCCGATGAAATGAGGGGAAATATAAGTGTGATGGCCTCAAGTGTGTGAAGATGGAGATCTAATTGATGATGGTGAGTGGATCAATGTAAGGAGTAGTTTCCTTAACAAAAGTGATTGGGATGCTGATTAACTAAAAATGGTATATATCCTATAGTTAATCTAATCTAGAATGACATGTAGATGCAATAAATAAATGTAGTAAATAAATATATAAATGACCCAAGAAACTATGCAAAAGGAAATGCTAACCCTAATGTGCAAGAGACAAGAGGAAATAACTCAACTGATTTGATGATCTTATGGGATTGTGTCACAGAAATGACTGGAGGAACGGGAAACAAGAATGCACATGCGAAGTCCCAAAAAGGATAGATTTGGGCTGATTAGATGGACTGGAGCTCCGGAGAGCAATTGGGGCACCTACAGGAACTCTAGTCTGCAGAATGGGTCCTTAGTCTATGCAAAAGGTATGGAACTGAATTTCATAGGTTCAAGAGATGGCACAAAACCTTCATTGTGTGTTGCATCAAATTCGTTGCACTTTGTCGTTCACTGATAATCTAAGATGATATATATGCCTATAAAAACAAAGAAGAGTACCAAAACCCTAAAATAAGAATGCAAATGAATGGGTTGGATGACCTTAGCGCCACAACAAACGGTGGGCTTACTAACTGAGTGCTACACTATATTTCATACCCAAATGTAGTTTTGGTGAGTGTGTGCATAATGTGCCCTAGGTTCTTTTTTCGAGTCACACTTTGTGAATTAGTGACCAATAACTAGATGTAGAAAATTTAATAGAATGTGTGCATGGAATAGAATAAAATACCACCTATGTTGTGTGTGATGTAGATGACCTAAACTTGTGCCTTGTGATGGAGCTATGTGGATGCAAGTGATCTCTAATATAATAAATGAATGCAACTCTAGATGGATGATAGTAGTGACTAGTGCTTGGTCCCTCATTATGGTCTCATAACTTTATATTTATAGGGTTATCTTAATCTAATTTCATAATTAACCCCAAAATGTATGACCACAAAAAATAAAGATCAAGACCTAAAATAGAAAAGAGCCCAAAAGGAGGAAAGATAAAAAAGGAGCCCCAGATACTATCCTTGGCACCCCAGTCGAGGCTAAAATAATGGAAGATGACTGAAACAGACTAGGCTTATGTGTGGTGAAGGTCGTAAATGGTGAACAAAAATAAATAGAAATGGGCAAGGGATGGGGGTTAATTAGTACATTTTCACTCAAAAATCATGTAAATAGTAATATGAGACCGACTAAATAATGTCTAAAGTGCATGATTTTGTGTTACTACATTTTCCCACTTTATGTTAGTGAGTGGAAATCTCGGTAACATAAATACGAGAGATGTGTACCTGATGCTCCATGTAGAGTAACAAAGAAGGCATGCCAAAGGACTAGACAAAGCGTGGAATGACAAAAATATGATGGAGTGTGGAAACTAAAGATGAAAATGTGTAAATAAAAGTGATGAGAGTGAACCTAGGGCGAATGTGTGTGTTGATGTTGATGTGTGTAGTGTACTTGCATGGTTAGTATAGTGTGTGTGCGGCCATGAAGTTCTATTTTTATGCCATTCTTTGTTGTCCCAATTTGACTTGCTTGTTTCTCATACGGCCAAACTGTAAGGAGAAAAAATCAAGTAGTCAAATATGTATGTATATGTGTGTAAAAACACAATGTAAAAGACACATGTAAAATTATGTAAATGTAAAATATGCAAATGAAAGAGTGTAAATGGAACATGTGCACCTGATCCATGTCAAGAGAAAGAGTGTAGAAGGATATCCTGTACTACTGGGGTTTTTGGGTGATCCGACGCCATAGGCCAAAGAAGTATAGGGAGGAAATGCTTTGTGTCCTCCAACCTTTAACTGCTTCTCTGAACTATGTGTGAAGATATCTCTATATTGTCCTAGTTTTTGGGTGATCCGATGCCACTAGTCGAAGTAGTGTAGGGAGGTACACCCATTGTAACCTCCAAGCCTGATAATTGCTTCCCATAATGCTAAGGACTCCATGTCTTGTAAAATCCATTGTGTATGGAGTTCGTAGACTAGTTTGAACTCACTTGTTGTATGTAAACCACAATGCCAAGGGCGGAAAGTGCACTGAATTGGATCGGTGTAAACATGTTATGTAGACATTAAAACCCCGAATGATTCCCCCTTCTTTGGGGGCATATGTGACATCACAGATAGGAGGATGTGGCCCCATTAGAGGTCCAACCACATGCACTCATAAACTCTTCCCTACATGAGGAAGGGAATGCGCTTGGTAGAAACCAAGGCACACATAAAAAAGGATGGCTAGCCAAATATAAGTGTTAGTACAAACAAACATGTATGTAAAACAAAAATGTGTAATCTACACAAACAATGTAAAAGATACTAAGGAAAGTAGTGTAAACACACAAGAAGATAAGTAAGCTGCAAAAATTGGGTTACAAACAAGGGACATCACTCATGATGTCACAAAACATGCAAGGCCATCGTGGACGCAAACAAAAAACAAGTGTTCACACCAAAAAAAGGGAAAGGACCGCATACAAGAGAAAACAATAGTAGAAACAATGTAACAAACAAGTATGGAAGTAAATATCCCTGCATAACAAATGTTGCACATGAAACACTCATTAGCATGTTAGAAAGATAACTAGTATGTCAAAAGCATGTACAACTAAGGAATGTAAGGTGCTAAGTACAAAATGAAATAATAGCACATGTGAGAGATGAATGTGGATACCCCCAACGACCAATGTAGGAAGGGTACAAGGCGAGCATTTGTGTTGTGAGTAAGAGACTTGTATTTGTGATCACAACTAGAAAGAGATGTGAATGCACATGTTTGGATGATATAGATAAATGACATACAATAAATCTAACTAGGATGTGTAATAAAGTGACGATGAACAATCAAAAGTAAGCAAGAGTAAGAGAAACCATAGTATGTAGTATATTATGGATAGATGGAATGGAATGCTAAATGGAGTGATAGGAGCCATGTGTCCCTCGAGTGAATGGAAATGTATGCAATGAGGTTCATTTTTTTCCCCCTAAATATTCAAGAATGAACCGTAAATGAGAGTGCATCATCGAGAAATGGTTAAAGTGTATGTTGTTTCTAACTCGTTGTCATGAATGTGTGTATGTGTATTGATGGTATGTGACCTAAAAATGATATGTGCATGAACCCTATAGCTGAAGTGTATATCACAACCAGATTGAATGTATAAGTGATAATTTATCCTAATCATATATCACTATAAGATGAATAGATGAGTGATGATTTAGCCCTAAGCGTATATCACTACAAGATGAAAAGATGGAGTGGTGATGTAACCTAAGGTGTATACCACTACAAAATGATAGAATAGGTGACAATTTATCCTAAAGCGTATGTCACTAGGCTAGAAATGTCACATGATGAAAGGTCAAATAGTAAATGTGTGATGAGTGTAAGGTCCATTTGATTTGTAAACCCTTGGTAGTTGAGTATGGACCGAGGAACTAAAGTGCATCATAGGGTAGTGAGTCTGCGCATAGAAGACAATGAAATATGTGTGATGATAATAGACGACCATGTGATGAGTAGAATGCATAATGTATGATGTATAAGATGTAATGCGAGATGCAATGTATTATGTATAATATGTAATGTACGATGTATAAGATGTAATGTACGATGTATACTAATGAGTGTAAGATGCACACAATGTAGTATGTAAAATTCTAGACTTATAGACCATGAAAGTGTTGTATATGTATGATGAAGACTAGTATGATGTGTATGTATGATATGAAAATGTGTAAATAATCAAAATGATGTATTCTAAATGTAATATGTATGATGTAAGATGTATAGATGTGCAAAGGTCAAAATGACATAGATTAAATATAGTATGTATGATGTATGATGTGAAATGTAGTGTGTAATACCTATAGTGCATTGTGTGGGGTTCATGTGTAGTAAGCCCTCAACAGTCAAGTATGAACTGAAGCACAAGAGTTTGTCATCGGATAATGGTCGAATAGTGTGTATATAAATGGGCTCATGTTATGAGATTGATGTGTGATAGTGTAAAAATGAGCAATGTGCTAATACTAATGGGATGATGATGCGATATGTGTGTGTGTTATAAGTATGCTATGTTGTGATGAATAATGCTACTAGGTTTGGGGGTGTTAGATGCTATGTCTCCTAAGTGTGTGATGATACGTGTATTGTTTGGAAATAAATAGAGAAGTGGTGTATGAAGGTGGTGAAGTATCATAGATATTGTAAGATTGATTAAGTGATGTGATAAATAATGAGAGATCATATGGTATGTGTGACAAGCGATAGATGGTTGTAGATGTATGTAAGATGAAATGATGTTCTTTATTGTAACATACCCCTCAACAGTCATATAAGAACCATAAGAATATGAGTGTGTCATCAGGAGGGTAGGGTGACAAGAGTTACCTACCAAATACCAAGTTTGTGTTTAGCGGTGGAAGTATGGTCGGAGAAAGTAATAGTAGGATCATGCGATTGTGGTGGAATTTGCAATGTGTCATGACCACTAGTAGGAGGATTAGTTTCTTTGACGAAATTAATTGGTTGGAGCTTATACTTGAGAGGAGGCCAAGTTTCACTGAGTTTTAAAGGAGGTTGCTTAGATTGACTTGTTAATGTCGTAGATGTGTTGAGAGGAGGGGAGTGAGACTAATTTTGAGAGGTTGTTGTGTATGTTGACTTGGTGATATTGTAGGTGGTTTCTTAGTATTATGTTGAAATACGAGAGGCTCAGGGAAATGAAATGACCTGAGGTTTAGCTATATGAAATGTAGTGGACATAGATTGAAATGTAGAGGGAGAACAAACATGAGCTTGAGAAACATCCTTAAGATGTTGAATTTCAGATTTGAGAGATGTGATTATGGATTCCATAGTCGTAAACTTGTCTTGAAACAAATAATGTAAAGCTTGAATTGATTCCAATAGGGGTTGATTAGATGGAGGATCACTAGGGTCGGTAAATAGACAAGTGAGCATAAGAATTAGTTCATGTGGCGGCGTATTGTCATCAAAATACTTGGTGTCTAAGGATTTTTGCAAAACAACATGGAAATTAGGATATCTCTTAAGTAAATCAGATAAAGAAACTTGACCCATGATAGAGGAAAAATGAGGATCCTAAGCATGAAATATCCTATAGATAATATAATCTAGAATGACATGTAGATGCAATAAATAAATGTAGTAAAAATATGGAAATGACTCAATCAACTATGCAAAAGGAAATGCCAACCCTAATGTGCAAGAGAGAAGAGGAAATGAATAAGATGATTTGATGATCTTGCGGAATGTGTCACATGAAATGACTAGAGAGAACAAGAAATAAGAAACGAATATGCGAAGTCCCAAAAGGACGGATTTGGGCTGATTAGCTTTGGAATGGAGCACCTGGAGAGGGACTAGGGTGCCTACGGGCACTTTGGTATGCAAAATGGGGACCCTGGTCTATGCAAAAGGTCTAAAATTTAATTTCACAGTTCGATAAATAGTCCAAAACCCTCGTTGTGTGTCACATCAGATTCGTTGCACCGTGTCGTGTCATTGATAATCCAAGATGATATATAGGCCTAAAAAGACCAAATAAGAGTATTAAAACCCTAAAAAAGAAGAATGAAAATGAATGGGTCAGACTGACCTCAATCACCACAACATTGGGCTTACTTAACCCAGCATTACACTACATTTCAGACCCAAATGTAGTCTTGGTGAGTATGTGCATAATGTGCCCTAGGTGCTCTTGTTCAGTTGAAATTTTTAAAGTAGAGAGTAATACCTAGATGTAAAAAATGTAATAGAATGTGTGCATGAAATAGAATAGAATCCTCCCCTATGTTGTGTGTGATGGAGATAACCTAGCCTTGTTCCTTATGATAGAGCTATGTGGATGTAAGTGATATCCAATGCAATAGATGGATGCAACTCTAGATGGATGATAGTAGTGACTAGTGGTTAGTCCCTCATTATGGTCTCAAAATTTTATATTTATAGGGTTATCCTAATCTAATATCCTAATTAACCCCAAAATGGCCCACCAACAAAAAGATAAAGACCTCAAATGGCTAGAAAGAGCCCAAAAAGTGACGTGAAAGATAAAAAGGGATCGGTCACCCATGGTGGGATTAGGACACCCATGGGCACCCCAAGATCTATCTTTGGTACCCGATTGAGGTTCAAATAATGTAAGATGACTAAAATAGACTGGGCATGTGTGTGGTGGAGGTTGGGAATGATGATAGAAATCGATTAATTAAACTTTGGTCTAATACTATGGAAGTATAACAACTAGTTAATCTAAAATAGGACTAAAACATTATAGAATATGCTCGAGATAATATGGAAATGATTTAAAATAATTATACTAAATGAAATCAAACCCTAATGTGTAAAGATGTAAAAGGAAAGGACTTAGCTGATTGCTAGATATTATCATGGGTTGTTGCGAGTCCAGATTCATGATTCTAAAGTGGAGATGATCATTTAGAAGTTACAAAAGACCATATCCGGAGGATATAAGCGGTGAGGTACACGAGAAGGTACTGGGCACCCCGAGGCACCACGGTCTACAAAATAGGTGCCCCGATTTCTAGAAATGTTTAGAATCTAATTTTCGTAGGGTCGCATGTTGATCTGAAATACTACATATTTGTTACAAGTGGATTCATTGAGTTGCGGCTGAGTGTGTGAAATAACGCTGGATGATGGAATGACCTAAAAAAGACAAGGAAGTATCAAAACCCTAAAAATAAAGATGCAAAATGAATGGGTCAAACTTATCGAGTTCTTTCTGATAGTGGGCTTAATAAAGTGAGTGTTGCACTACATTTCACACCCAAATGTAGTTTTGGTGCATTTGTGCATGTCATTCCCTAGGTGCTCTTGTGTCAGTCATACTTTGTGAAGTAGCGATCAATAATAACTATAGAAAATGTAATAGCATGTGTGCATGAAATAGAATAGAATCCTCCCCTATGTTGTGTGTGTTGATGCAGATCTCCTAGCCTTGATGCATGACACTCTGTGGATGCAAATGATGTAATGGATACAAGTGATAGTAGTATGTGACGCTAGAACCCTCATTATGGTATCATAACTTTGTATTTATAGGGTTCTCTTGCTCTAATTTCATAATTAACCTTAACATGGATGACTATGAAAATGATAAGGATGAAAAATGGCTAGAAAGACCCCAAAAAGAAGCAAAAAGTGGGACATGGGTTGGGGAGTCCTGGAGCGCCCTCTATAGGCACAGGCACCTGGTTTAGGCTAAAATAACGGGACAATTGCAAAATAGGTGGATATGTATAGAAAAATACACGGGAATGAAAAAAATATATAAAAAATAAGATGGCAAAAGGTGGGATTAATTAGTAATTTCTTCACTTGAGAACCCTCTAAATAATAGAATAATACTAGGATAAGTAATTCCTAAAGTGTATGATTTTGTGTCTACATTTTTCCCCCACTTTATCTTAGTGATCGAAATGCTTGGTAACATAAAATAGATAGAGATATGTACACGATATCCATGTAGAGTGTAGAAGAAGATGTGACTATGGAATAGACTCAAGCATGGAATGACAAAAATAAAAAATGGAGCATGGATTCTAAATATGAAAAATGCACATAAAAAGTGTAACGTGTGTGTAACTATTATAGTGTGTAGTGTACATGCATGGTTAGTAAAGGAAAGTTTCGTCGCGATGTGTCGTCCACCGTCATTGTCGTTTGTTGTTGTTGTTGTTTCCCCCAATTCGACTTCTTGTTTCTCATACGGCCGGACGTGTAACGAAAAATGATCAAGTAGTCAAATAAATATGTCTGTAAAAACATTGAGTAAAATATGTAGAAAAAAGTGTAAATGGAACATGTGCACCTGATCCATGTCGAGAAAAAGGGTGTAGAAGGATATCCTATAACATCGTGAGTTTTTTGGGTGATCTCACGCCACCTGGCTGAAGAATTATAGGGAGGAAATGCTCTGTGTCCTCCAACCTTTAACTACTTCTTCTAAAATGTGTGAAGAGATCTCTATATTGTCCTAGTTTTTGGGCGATCCAATGCCACTAGACAAAGTAGTGTAGAGAGGCACACCCATTGTAACCTCCAATCCTGTAACTTCTCCGTAGAAATGCCAAAGGACACCATGTCCTATAGAGGTTGTTGTGTATGGAGTTTATAGATTGTCGAACTCACTCATTGTATGTAAACCCATAATGCCAAGGGTGGAAAGTGCATTGTACTGAATTGGTGTAAATACATTGTGTTAATATGTAAAAACCCTCAGTGATGCCCCCCTCTTTGGGGTGCATGTGATGTCGCTGAAAGGAGAATGTGGCCCCAAGATAGGACCTACTGCACTTTGACCTATAGAGCTCTAGCCTGCGCAGGGGAAAGGGAAAGCGCTTGGTAAATACCAAGGCACACATAAAAGGGGATGGCTAGCCAAAACAAGTGTTAGTCCAAAAACATATGCATGTAATAAGACAAGTGTAAAGTACACAAACAATGCAGTAACTACCAAACAAAGTAGTTTAAACATGTAAGAAAACAATTAGACCACACAAAGCGGGTTGCAAACATGGGACATCACTCGTGATGTCACAAGACATGTAAGGCCATCATGGCTACAAACAACAAACAAGTGTGTGTAAAAGATAAAGGGAAAATCCTGCAGATAATGGCAAACAATGGAAGACAAGTAGAAACAAACAAACAAGTATTCATGGAAACATGTAATCCTGAAAAACAAGTGTTGCACATAGAACACCCGTTAGCATGTTTGAGCGATAACCAATATGCCAAAGTGTGTATAAGAAAGTAGTATAATATGTTAAGTACAAAATGAAACAATAACACATGGATAAGATGAAAGTAGATTCCCCCAACGACCAATATAGGAAGGGTACAAAGTGAACATCCATGCCATGATTAGATTCTTGTATTTGCGATCACACTAAAAAAATTCATGAATGCGCATGTGTGTATGATAATGAAATATAAGAAAGCAATTTAACATATGTAGTAAAGTGATCATGCAAAACACTAGTAAGAAAAAGTAAATGTGCCTAAGACAATGCAATATGATGTGGATAGATGGAATGAAATGCAAAATGGAATGAAAGGAGCATCGTGCACCCCAAGTGGATGGAAATGTATGCAAAGAGACTCATTTTGTTTTCCCCCTCGGTAGAGTTAAAATGAACTGTAAGTGAGAGTGCGACATCGGGAAATGGTCAAGTAGTGTTGGTTGGTTCTAGTGTGCTGCAATGAGTGTGTATATGTAATGGTGATGAAATGTGACATGTGGAGATATGTGCGTGAACCCTATAGCCGAAGTGTATATCACGAATTGTTGAATGGATGAGTGATGATTTAGCCCTAAGCGTATATCACTATATGATGAAAGGATGGAGATGGGTGATGATTTATCCTAAAGCATATGTCACTACAAGATGAAAGGAGGGAGTGGTGATGTAACCTAAGGTGTATACCACTACAAGATGATAGAATGGGTGACAATTTAACCTAAGGTGTATGTCACTAACGCTGGAAATGTCGTATGAGGAAAATGTCACATGGTGAATGTAAGGTCCATTTGATTGGTAAACCCTCGGTAGTCGAGTATGGACCGAGGAACTAAAGTGCGTCATAGGGTGGTGATGATAACGCGTAGAAAACAACATAGTATAAACGACCAAGTGATGAATATGGTATGTAAATGCGCGGTGTGGGAAATGCAATGTAGGATGTGTAGTGTGTAAAGTGCAATAGTAGGTGCATATAGAAATAAAATGTATAATGATAAAATGTAAAGCTAGACCCATATGAAATGTGATCTAGCGTATTATGTAGAATATAAAGGATGGATAAATGTCCCATGCGAATCATGAAATTTAAGAAATGTGGGGTGTGCAGACTATGTAAGATGTGGTGATAGGTGTAAATAGGATATGTAGTGATAACATGTAAATTTGGACCCATATATATGATGTAACTAAGCGTAAATGTAGAATGTATGGATGATAATGATGACCAGTGTAGTATATGGAAAATATATGATATAAAAATGCATTGTGCATAACGTGACTAACTGTGTAGATATCGTAATGAATATAAGGCATAGATGAGGATTAGTAAATTATAGAAATAGATGTAGAATGAATGGTGTATAGTGCGCAATGTAGGATGAAATGTAATATGTAGGGCCTATGATGTGGTGTGTGGGGTTAATTGTAATGGTAATCCCTCAACAGTCAAGTGTGAATTGAAGCACAAGAGTGCATCATCGGGTAATGAACGATGCAAGTATATGGTAAATGTGTAGGGTATGGTAATCTTGAGATGATATATGCACCGATGCTAATGATATGATGATGGGGGGAGTGTTGGGTTCTATACCCCCAAGTGTAGTATGATGATAGCAATCTATGCATTCACGCAAGAGGAGTGATGCCATTTTAGGAGAGCATTGGATGTGTCGTTATAGGAGAGAGGGCCAACACAATGGTTGGTCGTAATAACATAGAACCATGAAAGGATGATGAAGTTAGAAATTTGGGCTTCCCATTAGTAGTTTCTTTGACAACAGTGATTGGTTGGAGCTTATGTGGGATTGGTGATGCTGTAGAAGGGTTGGTATGAGAAGGAGGTGGACTATTTTTGAGAGGTGGTTGCATAATTTGACTTGGTAGTGTTGTGGATGACTTGAGAGAAGGAATTCTTCAATTTATTTCTAGAGGAGGTTGCTTAGGTAGTGTTTGATCATTAGATATTGATGACTTAGATCTAGGAATCCATTGGGATGTAACATTATTATTATGGTCAAATATGAGAGGCTCAGGTGATGGCATGCCATGAGGTTCAATTATATGACATGTAGTGGACCTAGATTGCATATGAGATGTAAAAGGAGGAAAACATGTGATTGAGAAGTGTCTTTAAGTTATTGGATTTCAGATTTGAAAGATGTAATAGCGGATTCTATAGCTTGAAATTTTTCGTGAAACAATGAATGTATAACCTGAATTGATTCTAATAAGGGTTGATTAGGTGGAGGAGGATGGAAGGTAGTATAAACATCTGTAGAGAGTAAAGAGGGATAGCCTAACCCATGCTTATGTGTTTGTGTAGGAAGATCCCAAGGGGCTATGACTTTAGGGTCTTGTGTACTAGTATTAGTAAAACCATAACATTGTAAATAGTCATACCCTAACCCATACTTAGAAAAATCTTGGGACTTGTTGGTAGAAGGATCACTAGATTGCTCAATTGAGTTACAATATTCAAAAGGAGATGGGTCAGCCAATACATCGTAGACATAGTGCCTTGATGTTGAAATTTAAAACATGCATATAGTGTAGAAGGGACCCCATGCATGGCATGGATCCAAGGTCAGCCCAAAAGAATGTTATAATTAAGATGATTGGGCATGACATGGCACGGGATCGTAACTGTTTTTTGGACCAATGGTAATAGGGAGGTTTACAATACCTAACACATGCTTAGGGATGTTATCAAATCCACAAATGGAAATAGATGATGGAGTTAGAGATGATTCTGAAATACCTAAGTGGTGAAGAAAGGTAACATTACAAATATTGAGGCCATATCCATTATCAACTAATGCCCTTTTGACACCTACTTTATTGATACAAACTTGGATATACAATGGTAGGTCATGTTGTAGTATTTCATGGGAGGGTAAATCATTGGTAGTGAAAGTTATTTGATCTTCGTCAAAAGATAAAGCAGAGGTAAATTTGTGATAGACATATTTAGGTGAAGTATGAGGAGGGATGAATTTAGTAGCTAAATATTCTCTAATCTTGGTCATACAATCAAGGTTATTTTGTAGATAAGTATGGATAGAGATATTCATGGTGTAGAAACTCGAAAACAACCTAGATGGAAGATGAGTATCAATTCACCTGAAACCCTAATGTGTAGGATGTCGAAAGGGGATGCATTCTAAATGTGATCAAATAATAAAAATAGAGATGCTCATGATGCTTAAATACAAGACCTAGAAGGTGCAATGAAAGAGGATCGGGTTCACCAAAATGATTAACTAAAATTTGGTCTAATACTATGGAAGTATAACAACTAGTTAATCTAAAATAGGAGGAATAAAATGTTGTAAAGTATGCTAAGACAATATGGAAATGATTTAAAATAATTATACTAAATGAAATCAAACCCTAATGTGAAAAGACGTAAAAGGAAAGGACTTAGCTAATTCTTTGGAGACTATCGCAGTTGTCAGAGTCTGTTACAAATTCTGAGTGCGGAAGTGGAGACAATCATTCGAAGTCCCAGAAAAGACTAGATTTGGAGGATCTAGGTAGACTGAGGCACCTAGGAAGGTACTAGGGTGCCCTAGGGCACCTTGGTCTGTAAAATAGGTGTCATGGTTTCTACAAATGCTCAAAATCTGATTTTCGTAGGGTCACAAGCTAATCTAGAATACTCGCTTGTCCATCACACTAGATTCACCAAGTGTGTTGAGTGTGTGAAATAACATCAAATGATGGAATGACTTGTAAAAAGACAAGGAAGTATAAAAACCCTAAAAATAAAGATGCAAAATGAATGGGTCAGACTAACCTTAGCTGCCACAATAGTGGGCTTACTAAATTGAGCATTGCACTACATTTCAGACCCAAATGTAGTTCTAGTGTGTGTGTGCATGTCATGCCCTAGGTTTTCTTATGTCAGTCGCACTTGTAAAGTAGCGAGAAATAATAACTATAGAAAATGTAATAGCATGTGTGCATGAAATAGAATAGAATCCTCCCCTCTATTGTGTGTGTGTTGATGCAAATCTCCTAGCCTTGATGCATGACACTATGTGGATACAAACAATGCAATGTATGTAACTCTAGATGGATTGATAGTAGTATGTGACATTAGGACCCTCATTATGGTCTCATAACATTGTATTTATAGGGTTCTCTTGCTCTTATTTCGTAATTAACCTTGACATGGCCGACTAGGAAAAATAAGGATGAAAAATACCCTAAAAAGAAGAGGGAAAGTGGAACATGGATCGAGGCACCCTAGGTGGGACCAAGGCACCCTTGGGCGCCCAATACTGAGCTTAGGCAACCCAGGTTTAGGATAAAATGACGGACGATTATCAAAATAGGTGGATATGCATAGGAAAATATGCGGGAACGAAAAATATAATATACAAAATAAGATGGCCAAAAGGTGGGATTAATTAGTAATTTCTTCACTTGAGAACCCTCTAAATAGTAGTATAAAACCCGACTAAATAATGTTTAAAGTGTATGATTTTGTGTCTACATAAATCAAATAAAAATTGATAAGAGATGGGAGTTAATTAGTACTTTATTCACTAAAAACCCTCTAAATAGTAATATGAGACCGGGACTAAATAATGTGTAAAGTACATGATTTTGTGTCTACTGAGACATAGAACCGGAGATTGTGGAGGGACCTTGAGCGACGGTGGCTCATTTGATAACATTGTGGAAGACTTGAGTGTAGGTCGAGTTGAACCGATCCTTAGAGGAGGTGGCTTAGATTGGCTTGGTAACATTATAGATGACTTAGCGAAGGAAAGTGATTGAGAACGATTCTTGAGAGGTGATTTCTTAGTTTGAATTGGTAATGTCGTAGATAACTTGAGTGGAGGAGTGAGACCATCCTTAAGAGGAGGTTGAGTGGATTGAATAGGTGACACTTGGCTGGTCGAAGAAGGCACCTTAGAAGTGATAGTATGATGCTCATTAGAGGTAAAAGGGGTAGACTTAAGAGCTCATTTGGATGTAGCTTTTGTATATGGGCATGCAAAAGAATGTTGTGCTGTGAATGAGAGAAACCCTTGACACCAAGATGTATATTCTTCATTATAAATCATAGCAATCATTGTCATTATGTCCATTGATTTGATGATAATTGTAATATGGAAGACCTTGATATTTGTCAAGATGATAAGGATGATAGAAATGAGTATATGGAAAGATTATTAATTGATCAATTATGAGCCATAGAAGAATATCTTATTTCTTAACATTGAGATTAAACTTGAGAGGTGCAGGGAGTGGAAACATTTTAGGTTCACTAATATGAGCACATGTATAAGACATAGAATGAAGATGAGATGTAGAAGGAGAAAAAACATGATCCTGAGAAGCATCCTTAAGATGTTAGATTTCATATTTGAGAGATGTAATTGTGGATTCCATAGCCTAAAATTTATCTTGAAATAAAGAATGCAAGGATTGAATTGAGTCCAACATGGGTTGATTAGATGGAGGATCATGAAGACTAGGGTCGTCAGATAGACGATCGAGAATAGCACTCACTTGATGCGGTGGCATATCTCTAGGGAGATACATGGTGTCTAGGGATTTTTTCAGAACAACTTGGCAATTAGGATGCATTTGAATTAAATCATACAAGAAAATTTGAGCAAGTTTAGGAGCCATGATAGAAAAGATGATGTGCCAAAGAAGGATCTGAATGACCAATCACGAGTGGGGTTCCCTAAATGATTAGGCAAATATGGAAATAAATGCCTATATCGGATTGCTATATAGCGATAAATAAATAAACAATTAAGTAAAAAATAGACCCAAACAAATTAAGTAATTAAGTATTGAAACCCTAGTTACTGAGGAGGAGATAAGATGACTTAGTTGTTAATTAATCCTAGACTATGCCGAAGTGATGACCAGGTGAACATAGAGGGATAAGTGTCACACAGCCTCAAAAAAATGTGTGGACCGACGATCTACCTGGATTGGGGTGCACGGAGAGGGCGGGGCCACCCATGAGAGTGCCTTAGAGTTGTTTATGTGCGCCTGTGACTGTTAAAACCCTCAGAATACCTCCTTTGTAGGGTCACAAGGTGTTTGATTTCCTCTACCTTTGGTTGCTAGTATGTCACAAAATGATTTCCGATGTCATTGATAACCTCCAATGAAATATTGACATGCAAAACCCTCAAGAGTGCATCAAATCCCAAAAAGAAAAGAATGCAAATGAGGAGTTAAGTTGTTCTCGGTTATCAAACGAGTGAACTTACGATTGAACGCGTTGCACTACATTTCGCACCCAATATACTTCTAGGTTTGTGTGTGTGGAATTGTGCCCTAGGTGGCTCTTGTGCATGTCACACTTGATAACGAGAAAATAGCTAGATGTAAGATATGTAAATAAATGTGTGCATGGAATATAATGAACTTCCCCTCCTATGAAGTGTATGCAAAATAATGTAGTCCTTTTCCCTTGAATGGATGTTTTAATGCTCTTGAATAGCCTTTGGATGCAACCTTAGGTGGTGATAGCTAATGCTTAGTGTTTGGTCCCTTATTATGATCACATAACTTTATATTTATATGATTCCCTTACTTGAATTTCATAATTAACCCCAAAAAGGCTGACTACCAAAAAGATAAGATGCTCAAACACTAGAAAGGACCCAAAATATGTTAACAAAGTACAAATAGGTCATGGGCGCCCAAAGGGGACAAGGGTGCTTAATGACATCCTAGCTAGGCATTGGTGTCTAAGATGATAACCTGTCGAGGTGTAAAAAGATAAACTAAGCTAGAAAGGGTGCAAGATCAAAAGTGGCAACCGAAAGAAGGCAAAGGTGGCAAAGGACATGGGTTGATTAGTAATTTTCTTACTTAAGAATCATATGAATAGTAGTATGCAATCAGGACTAGATAATTACCCAAAGTATGTGATTTTGTGTCTATAGTGTATAACATGTATAATCATATAGTGGGTGATTTTTTAAACATTTTTACACTAGTATATCAATATAAATAGGGGTAATCGTGTAAAAGAGGGCCCCATTAATGACTATATGATAGTAAATACTAAAATATAGGGATATTATTTAGATTCCTTTGCTTGCACATGGTTTGGACATTATTTTTAACAAGTGAATCGTGTTTGAGTCTCCTACCTATCCCTATTGTGATCCACCCACTACAACTCTCTCACGAGGTACTATTAACCTAAGAGGGGGTTAATATGTCGAAGTGCCCTCACAAATATAAGTATCCCTAACCTTTCTCTTTCCTTTTATGTTGGTATGATTGATTATGTTTAATGTATCATGTATTAGAGTAGGATAAATTTGCATCTCTTTGTCTAATAATTTGTCTCTTGTAACCCATGTTTAGCTACCAAATGGCATTACAACCCTTAGTCTAGACTTAGCTTTTGTTTATTACCCTACTCTTATAACTCTTAGGATTCCAATAAGGCCCTGCCCCCGTATCTCATACATAAGTTGTGGAATCCTACGAATTTGATACGATGTTGGTTGAGTAATCTCTTCTAGAACCACGCCTATTATGCCCATAGGCTCTATCGTTAACTTGATGCACGAGCCCTAGAATGGTCTTCTATTTATATCATAATTTATATTATTGAAAAGAGAGAAATCATAATCATATTGACCATCTTAGCTAATATACACATATTAATGTAACAAACAAAAAAAGATGTCAAAGGACATGAAACCATATAGGGGCTTGAAAAAGGTAATTAAGTTCAATAAAGAAGGTGACCAACACCATAGTGGTATGTTTTTGAATACCAAAACCCACCGGTATGGTTTTTGAAAAAATAATAAAACCCTCGAGAATTAGAGGAAAAGAGAAAACAAACAAAAAGATGTAAAAGTGTAGAACGAGAAGCGAGACGAGGTCAAACATAAGAAGAATTGAGAAGTGACAAGAGGAAGATAGAGTTGAGAGTCTAATATAACACACAAGAACACACCCAAAATTAAGCAACAAAAAAATATGCCACCAAAAATCTAATCGAATCCAATGATAAAAAAAAAAACACAATAACACCAACTTCTCTATTTAATTACATTATAGGTTGTGGAAAGACTTAAATTTGTTGTAAAATTAAATGATCAAAACCTATAATATAATATCAAAATATAATATGTTGGTGAAATATTATAATATGGAACTAACTAGGCATACTCGTATGCATGTTCATATTGTAATAAATGTCCTTATATAAGAAAATGAAGTGAACCATAAAAATAAAAAAAAAGGCACGGCCACGCAAACTTTGGACGGGTTATATACCCGAGCCTTACAAAATTTGGACCGTTATAATCCCCGTGTGCTTTATTTATTGGATGGTTGAGTATTATTGCACTGTCCTTTATACGCCGAGAGAAAATCACGGTGTTGCCCTTCTTTAAGAAACAAATCTCAAAGGGTCCACGTTTTAGAGATACCCTACCTTGACTTATCTAATCACTTGTCTACCACCTAAATGTCTTCTAGTATTTTTATTTTTATTTCTGAATTTTGGTTTTGTTTTGTGTTGGGTATGGACAGTTCATTGGTATCAATCAAGAAAATATTTATAGGCTGTAAGGGAATTGTTAGGAAACCGTAGTTTTTTTGCAGCAATGAATAAGTAAAAGTTAAATAATATAATAGTTTATAGAGATACGAGATAAATGAAATATGTAAAATATTAAATATGTAAGAGATGAACACCAGATTTACATGGTAAAATCTCCGATGTGTGTCTATGGAAACATCCATGGTGTAAGATATCCAGCTATTATTAACTGAATATGATCAAATTACATGTGAACTCTATGAGCAACTTTAGATCTCCACAAAAATATATACACATAATTGGCGATGTACAATTAAGATGATTCCTCCTAAAAATAGAGTGGAAAAACACCATTAAGATTTTCCTTCCTAAAACTAGAATTCGGTTGAATTTATCTTTCTAGAAACAAGGGATTAACTCCTTAATTTTTGCTTCAGGGCTCCTTCCCAAAATCCCCACCAGGGGCTCCATAATATGTCGCCCTACTTCCCCAGCGCCACCCCCGGACCCCCTACAACATGAGCAAGCCCTCCCACACTCCACCCCCAAACCACACCGCAAAGGGACCCAAAAATTAACTTTCTTGGCACATATATAATATAACTCTCAATTATAAGGTTATTAGAGTTTGGTTTATCTTCCTGGATTGATTATATGAGTATATCAAATGGGGGTTGGTATTATAGTTTTTTCATCTCTAGAAGAATGCGAGAGATTGTTCTTTGATCTATCAAGTAGAAGAAGAATTGGTAGTATTAAAAAAAAAAAAAAGTACGAGGGTAAATGATTCATTCCTTTATGCATATCATGAGTAGGACATTTAAAATGGGTTCTTACAACTAAGATTCTATTATGTGATTTGTTAGTTATTGATTGAACAATTTTACTAGTGTATTGTACGTATTATTGTTACTCTTTAATTATATATACAAATTCCTACCAAAATCAAGATATCAAATATTACACACAATAGACTATTGAAAGATAGATTGTACAATGTCTGCAGTGTCCATACGTAACATAAATAGTTAAAAATGATTGGCATACATAGTATTATGATAACTATTTTATTTTCTAACATGTATAGGTCTAAATAGTGTTGAAGTTTTGACAAAAGAAACTCTCTAAGCTCAAACCACATGGATTGGAGGTAGGCTCTTTCTAAATATTAGAATGAATGTCTTTATTCTTCTTTCTTTTGAAGAGATTGGAAAGATCAACTAAGAAGTTATGTGAAGATGACTTATCAATATACCAACAAATGAGGTAAAGTAAAGAGGTGACTCTTACACATCAACAAAAAGAGTTTGTTTTGATATCCTAAAAGTATCCTTATATTTTTCAAGAAACATACAACCATCCTTTCTACTAAATAGTAAAATATTAAGATATAATTTAATTCATAATTTATTACTGTTATTGACACATATTTGTTATTAAATAGAAAAAGGTAGAAAATAGGTGTTAACCACTGGATGGAAAAGAGTAACAAATTACTAATCTGAATCAAGTTATATAGGCCTATCGGCGTAACAACTGCTAGATGAAAAATGGTAGCAAGACAACTAGCCTAATAAAGAACTACTTAGATTTGGGACACTTCCTTTGGAGTTTAGCAACACATCATTATTACTAATCAAATGTTGACAAATTTGATATTTCTTAATCTACAACAACATGCATTCATGAACATATCATTTTCTCTTGAGCGAGTTCACCTTTTTCCTGCACTCTGATGTGACTTATTTGGCTAAATCTTGACTCTCTTGCACCAATGGTACGAAAAGATTATATGATTAGAAGAAGAATCCTCATGCTAAAGTCAGTGATAGAATGATAAATCACTTTTTAGTAAAGAATTGATTAATAATTATCTGGAGTGAGGGAAGATTATCCCAATGTATGCATAATGTTAGCAACTTCCAGAGCCTCCTCGCCTAATCTTTCTCACTTTCCTGTTCTTGAACTGATTCTCATTATCGTCATCGTTGTATGTGCTGAAGAAACAACAGCCGAATCAGGTAAATATATGCCCTCTAGATTTATAAAAATCTGTGGCTTATATAAGTTTAGTATTGTAAGGTTTTGTTTCAAGTGTCACGGCAATGGACAGGTTTTACTCATGCAAGATGGAGCTCCACAAAGTTCTTGTCTGTGAGAGATAACCTTGATTCTTATCAAACTCTGCACCGGGTAATAAAACTTTCCTACTTTGATCTGGTGCTTTGCTTCGCTTTCTCAAGTCTAAGAGAGTTTTTGGATGTATTAGAATTGAGATAGTAGGGTATTTCAATAAGTTTCTACTTTCCATTAATTATTATGTTAGCAAGAGGATCATTTTTATTGTGATAATATTTTGATTAATATAAAATAATAGTATATAATTGTGGATGGAAATTTTCTATCAGTATAGAATTATTTTTAATAATCAATTTCAATCACTGCAACAATTTTAGAAGACACAGATAAGACATTTTGAAAACTTATTGTAAAGGGATTTGTTTTTAAGAAAAAAATCCAAGTTATAAAATAGGAAAGGCTGATCAAACAAAGCCATTTATATGATAGAAATGAATAATAATTTATTGCCAATCCGAGCAGAAGGAATCCAAAAATTTCACATCTAAATATCATATCTAGTTTCTCACCAAATAGTATTTTAAGGATAGTACCACCATTTATAGATCTGAGTAATTCTGATTATTGAGATCCATCTTATAAAACAGGCAGCACCAAAACTGATATAACACATGCAAAATGTTTAATTACCAATCTGTATTTGAGGGTTTTAGTTTTGGGGAATAGTATAAGCGTAGTACTGTAAAACATATTTTTTTTATTTATAAAATTATTTATTGATATCATATTTGTATCAATTCACAAAACATATATACCATGCGTTTTTGTTTGATGGGTTAATTTTGGTTTTTTTAAGCAATCACTAATACTATTATTAGAATTTTAATTTTTTTCTGGAAGTTATAAACTTAAATAAAAGATTTTGAAGTGATAAAATTAAAAAAATTGTATTAAGTAAATTGATTTAGATGTATCTATTAGTTATGATTTTATTATACATTTTATATCAATTGTTAATATTTTGAGAAAAATATTTGAAATAGGTAAATGTGGAAATTAATTTTATAGCTATTAAATACATACTATTTTATACATAATTTTATTAATTTACAAAAAGAGAAATCAATTAAACTGAAAGAATAATTAAATTTCATTTACAGTCTAACATACATAATACAATTAAACTACATTCAAAATACTATTCAATCTTTCTAACAAATATATGTTTTTCTAATGTTATATTTTATTTTTATTTAGTTATATGATTTTCTAGTTCATATAAACACAATCTTTACTTTTAAGTATAAATACTTACTTTTCTATAGTAGAAGGTTTACCTTTCTTTTCAAAAGCATTTCTTTGTACATTTTAGTGTTACATGTAAGTGGAGGAAATAATCTTTATTAGTAGGAATATTATGAACGAATATTACAAAATTTAATCATTCAATTTTCACAAATATTTCATGTTCCTTTGTCAAAAAAACATTTTTCAATTAAATTAGAGATTCTAAAATTAATTCCATCATAGTTTCTTTCTAGATATTTTCATATTATTCTCTTCGTCTTTTAAAAGGTTTTTTTATGGTTCTTTGACTCATTTGTACTTTTATTAGTCTTATAGTAGATCTTTAAAGTTTTGCCTTGTATTTTTCTTGTTAATTCTCAATGTTATCTACCATGGTTATTTGTTCTCCGCCATTGTATTATAACTTATTTGTATCACGCCTTCCAACAAACTATTGTCAATATTTTTATTGAGTTTGATGATTAAGTTCTTTTTCTATTATAACCATAAAAGAATTTCATTCCAAAATGCAACCACATGTGAGATCTTTGTTTAATACAACCGTTTTGACATCTCTTTCAATTGAAAGTCCCATCTAGCCTTCTATTGTAGCTTTGCAATTTTTCCTTTAGTCTATATGCTTTCTTACAAATCTAATGTATTTATCTATTATTATGTATTCCTTCTATTTATTTTGTTCATTTACTTTCTCTTGAATTTTATGAGATTTATTGGCATCCTCTTCACCTATGGTCTAGGCCTACTATATGACCCCTTTCCTTTAATCACAATTTTTAATATAAAATCTAAATCAAGCTAATCTGTGTCTTCTTGAATATTTAAAATTTTCTTCTCTGGAAAGGTTGTTTTTGATATACAAATATACTTACTTGACCGAGTCTCGAACCATTGTAACAATATATACCGACCACACCTCATGTAGACGAGTATACAAGTTTATCAAAATTCATGTTCAAGATGAAATATCCTAAATAGATTCAAACTCAAGAAAATGTAATATATAAGATTAAGCCTCCTTAGAGAATCTTTTGTCAAAATGTCTTAATAAAAAAGTGACAATATTTATAAATAACCTTTTAGGAAAGGGTTTGATTTCATAGTCATCAAAAGTTTTCTAATGTTTATATTATCCTTTAGGAAAGGGAAGGATTAAAATACATTCAAAATCATGTTTGTATCAAGGTTTAGGTTTTAAAAAGACATACCATGTGGTTTGTGTTTGATGGGTTGATTTTGACCTTTTAACAAACACCAAATTATTATTGTTTAGTTTTATAAGGAAATTAGTTATATCTAACAATTTGATACTATAAATTTTGGTTTATTATAGGTAGTTAAAACAAGACTTTCAGGTGATAAATTATTTAAAATGTATTAACTAAATTGATTGAAATGTATCTATTAATCAAGTTTATTTAATATTTAATATCAATTATATATATATATATATATATATATATATATATATATATATATATATATTGTTGAGGTTATCTAGGAGAGGGCCCTAGCCGTTTGTGGCATCAAAATCCACATTGGTTGTGGAACTATCTAAGGATGAAAGTTTAAGCCCACAAATTAAACCACATTATCGTGGTGCCCCATCACCGGGGTATCCAAACCATCGGTAGTAGGCCGCCTTAACACGAGTCGAGTTCGAACTTTGAACTTCCCAATTACTAGGAGACCCAAGAACCATTACACACTACCCATTGGATTCTTGAGTTACATATTTTTTGCTAGCACATTCTAAATAGATAAATGTGGAACGTCTTATTATAGTTATTGAATGCATAAAATTTTGTATGTAGTTTTATTAATATTTTAAAGAAAAAGCAATTGAATTAAGAGAGTAATTGAATTTATTTTAATAAGATAAATACATTTTAAATTAAAAATGTAGTCCCCCATACATCATAAAATTAGACTACATCCAAAATGGTTCAACATGGAATTAGAATACATTCAATTACACGAAGTTTCTAATAAATATATTTTTTTGTAATATTATTCTTGCTTTTACTTATATTTATATTCATTTCTAGTTCATGTAAGCATAATCCTTACTTTTAGTATGAATACATGCTTTCTATGGTGGAAAAGGTTTACCTTTCCTTTTTTAATGCATGCACATGCTTTTCCTTGTATATTTCATTGCGTCGAAATAATCTTTACTGAGAATATTATGAAATAAAATTCTAGAACTTAAATACTCAATTTTATTTTCTTAACTAAAAATGAACTTATAACTTCTTCCTTGTCAAACAACATTTTTCACTTGAATTTGAAATCCTAGAATCAACTTCATCGTAGTTTTTATTAGATTTTTTCATGATTATTCTATTCATGTTTTTTTAAAAAGTTTTCTTATTACTCGACTCATTTTTATTTTTATTTGGTTCATATTCGATCTTCAAAGTTTTGATGTACATGTTTCTTTTGTTGATCCTCAATCTCATTTATCATGGTTGTCTATTTTCATTCATTGTATTAGAACTCATTTTTCTCATGTCTTCCAACAAAATATTGTCATTCTTTCTTTGTTGAGTTTGATGGCCAAGTTTCTTTTCTACCATAACCATAAAGGAATTTCATTCCAAAATGTAACAATCTATAAGATATTTGTTTTTTACAATAGTTTTGATATTTCCTTTAATTTAAAGTTCCACCGAGCCAAATTTTGTTGTATCTTTTCAAATTTTTCTTCATTCTATATGTTTCCCGTAAATCTAACACATTTATCTATTACTATATGTTTATTCTAATTAGTGTTGGTCATTTAGTTTCTCTTGTTTTTTATGAGATTCATCAACATCCTCTCCACCTAAAGGTATGTTTGCATAGTCAATGGGCTAAGCCCACTAAAGGACCCTTTCTTTTAATCACAATTTTTGAAAGAAGTTGATCTAAATCAAGCTAAATACAATATTTAAAAATGTAATCTATCAATTGTTGCTTTAGATGTACACATACTTATCGGTGAAGTATCTCACCATCGTAATAATGACCACACCTCATGGTAGGAGAGTATCCAAACTTATCCAAATTAGTGCTCAAGATGCCATCTCCTAAATTGATTGGTATCCAATATACAAAAAGTTCATGAAAATTTGTGCAATATGATAAAACAAGCCCTCTTTAGAAAATTTTCTCTCTAAATTCCTTATTAGAAAAAGTGACAATATTTGTATAACGTTTCGGAAAGGATTTGATTTCGCAATCACCAAAAGTTTTCTAGTGTTTATATTATCTTACTTATTGAGGTAGATTCTCAAGCTAAGAAATTAAAAAATTAAGCTTCCAATAGATAAAGTATGAATATTGTCAAGTTGTATTTACTCTATATCAAGTTTTAGACATTGACTAGCCTTTGGAAAAGGATGCCCTTTAAAATTAACTCTTAGGATTCAATATTAATTCATCAAAATCCTAATAAAATTGTCAATATACAAATTTGACAAAACTAATATAAATAACTAATAAACACCAACTAATGAGGTCATTCTCTCTCTTCATTGAAATAACTGAAAACATTCACATGCAAATATTTTTCTATCAATAACAATACATTCTTAAAAAAACAAGCATAGATTAACAAGAACCATTCCTACCTCCCAAGATACTTCAAGCTTCTACAAAAATCCGCCACTCCACAAGAATAAATTTGAAAAAATAAGACAACCGTGAGTATAGTCCTAAATAAACATTTAAAGTCAAATATATCTGATTAGTAGGAAATTTTTTAAAGAAATTTCGAACTGAATCATATAGAACTATTGTTGGTCGAGTTTGAATGATTATTAAAGGTTAGTTGAAATTGCGTTTATTTGAACATCAAGTTTTTATGTGTTATAGGTAAAACAGGGATTTCTTTTATCTCGTTCAATGCCTTGCTTATTCATTGTTTAAAATTTATTCTTTTAGGAAAGTTTTCTCTGATTTTAATGTTTTTATATTTTTATATAGGTTAAAAATACATGTTTTGAAATTTTAATATTTATATAAATTTAATTTGTTTTAATGAGTTTTACAAAAATAATATGTTAAATTATTTACTCCATTAAATAATTTTAATAGTTAATATGTAATATATATTCATAAAAAAATTAATATACATTTGATTGGAAAATTTTGCAGCATGGTGAGATTTTCAAATTTCTAGGTATTCCTTTTGCTTTTCAAGCCTCCCCGGCTGAACTATGGCATTATGTCATTCAACGGGTGGTGAAAAAACTGGAATATTGGCTTACTAGGCCTTTGTCTCTGGCTAGCAAATTCCAAATCTGCTCTAAAGTTCTTGTTGCTACCCATGTCTACTACTCGTCTTGTTGGGTTCCTTCCAAAGCCTCCATTCAAAAGCTTTCCTATGGGCTAATGCTTCTACTAGGAAAAGGTTTTCATCGAGTAACATGGGATATATGTTGTTTGCCTCACAATTCTGGAGGCCTCAAGCTTATCCACATTCAACGCCAAGGGCAAGCTCTCTATGCTAAGTGGATTATTATAAGCATCAATGACTAAGAAGCTTGGAAAGTTCTCATACGACATGGCATTGCGGAAGGCTCTCCTTATGGCCGCCCTATGTGGAAAGGATTAGGGTTTATCAATTTTCTCATCACTCTTGTGCCTGTCAAAATTGTTGGCACTTTTGTGCTTAAAAGTATCTGGAAAGCATGGGAATGTGTCAAACCCTAGCTTTTATGGAAAGGGGATGGCTTTTGTAATGGGCTATCTCTTAACCAACAATCTCTTTGGTGGTCACCGATTTTTCAATCCCAAGATCAATGCTTATCGAGGTCCCAGAATCTCCACTCTCAAATTATTCAAGCGCAGAATTCACACCATCGAGGACTTCTTCTGACAAGAACATGCAATCCTGGTTATCTTGGCTGGATTTTAAAGCTCTGTTTTGGCTTTCCAACCAAGATCAAGATACTTTCAATACTATGATCAATTCGATTCCTGATCACATGCTGCATAAGATTGTTGTGCATTCCTCTCGCCCTTGGTGGACGATTGGAAGTGGTATGCTTTGATACTCCTTTTGTAACTACAAAGCCAACAAAGGCTATCGATGGCTCTCGCCCCATTTTCCCATGGTGGAAAAACTTAATACCCGTTGGGTAATTCACGCCACTCTGTCTACACCGGCTAGACGATTTGAGACTGTTTGGACTATATGTGTAGAGCCCAAAATTTCTCATTTTCTTTGATGTATTCTACACCAAGGCCTTCCTGCCGGGGCTTTTCTTGTTCAAATTAGGATTCCAGCTCCTAAGTGCCCCTTCTGTGGGCATCTAGAAACGCTTTTGCATGTCTTCTGGTTCTGTCCCAAAGCTCAAATTGTCTGGAACTGGATCCACTCTTTTTTCTTTCCCTCACATTGCCCCACCGTTTCATTTGGCAACATATCCTCTTGGGAGATAATCCCAAAATTTTTCCTATGCTCACCCATATTTGGCATGCTTTTAGAGGGGAGATTTTATTTTGGATATGGAAAGAAAGAAATACTTTTTCTTTGCTAATTCTATAGTTGATCAATCTTTCTTGATTTATAATAAATCTATGGTGATCTCCAATGTACTTCAGATTCAAGTTCAAGCAAACAAGGTGGCTTTGGAGGTGGACCACCTTCAGACTCTGCTTACACCACTAGGGGGAATCCTGTGTAATGTTGCTCGTGTGCCTTCGTCTCCCACCAAGCGCTCATCGCCTTAAGCCCATGGTAGCCAACGCAGCCGATCCCAGCGTCGTGCTTTTAGTCGCACCCGGCGCTTCTCTAGTGGCCGATACATCGGCATAGTCATTCGCCTGTTCACCGCCGTGGTCAAGGCTCTCCTCCAAAATCATCAGCTCGCCAAATAGGATGGGGCTCGCCACCTTGGCAAAGATGGGTGGGGTTCTCCGCCGCATTCATCGGCTCAACAACAGGTTGGGACTTTCCTTCTGTGACTGTCATTTGCTTCACACACCAGTCATTTGGCACCCACCGCCACCCCAACCATCGTCTAACAAATTCCCTCACCTTAACCTCACCATTCCTACGACGGGGGAAGCGCACCCAACGGAAGAACTTACTTGTTGGTCGGAGATTCCAGACGTTGGCAAATATCTGTCTAGTTTGGGGTGGCCAATGATTAGGATCTGCTTGCCTCAAGCATGTTTGCAGCTGCTTTGCTTGATAATGCCTTTGTTTTTTCTAGGGTGATGCTTTTTGTTTTGTTGTACTTTCCTAGGCTCGGCCTAGTTTGACTTTTGATGTTCTAGGCTCGGCCTAGCTTGTTCGTGGTTTTGGGGCGTGCTCTCATACCGCCCGCTTTTTTGTTGAAAGCTATCTTGTATCTTATTGCATTAATATAATATAAGATCTTTTTCATAAAAAAATTAATATACAATTTATTAAATAATAATTTTATTAATTAAAATTAAATTTTTAAATTTGTATATAATATTATTAATAATAAAATAATTAACTTTCAATTTATTTATTCATCATTAAACATTGACACCAACAAATAATTAATAATCAAATATTTTTTCAGTAAAAACTTAAACTAAATACTCTTTATATTTTAAAACTTATATCATAATTTTAATATATTGTCATTATCTTAATATAACATATATATTTTTATTTTTATAGTTGAATTTAATCAAATAAGGTATGATGATCCTCTTTCCGCTGAGCTTTCTAGTGAGGTTTATATCCCTTCTCGGAATGATCAATCTCTTCCTCCCGAAGCAATGACATGTGCTTAATGTTTTGTAGTTTGATGTTTTAAGGTGCCGATGTTTACCCTCGTGACACTTCTTGTTTTCCCTTTGAGCATTTCATGATGCCTTCCTGACTTTTCTGTGGGACTGTAAATTATCTGGTCACCCCTACTCTTATAACTCTATTATATTTTTATTAATATAATGTACAGTTCCACTAATAAAGTCGTAACAAATTATTGAAACCTAATTGAAATTAAAAGCTATTTTCTCACTGACATTGTGATTGCTAACGTGCAGAAGCTTGGAAATGTGATGGCAACAAAAATATATTTTGATAGAGGACTTGACATAGATTTGGTGAAATGTGGCAACAAGAAATGTAGTGCACCGCATAATTTCCAAAAGCTACACAATGTTCCATCCGGGCCCAATCCCATTGGTAATTAAATAATTCTGTGGGAATGGGACAACCTTAGTTTTCTCGATATGTACATTATCTTCTATGCATGTGAAAGCACCGTCCATTGTTATATTTTTCCTTCCAAAGTCTTAGTCAGTATTGACATGTATTCCATCTTTGTAAAAGTCATTATCTACAATCAATAGCACTTCAATTGTAATGATATGTTCAAAACTACTTTTTGGAAATTGAGTTTTAAATTTCAATGGAAGCAATAATATAAGTAAGTGGAGGTTTCCATCAATTAGATTATTATTTTTAACTTTGTGTAGATTGTTAACTTGGGTATTAATGTATTTATATGTTTATTGTTAATTGGGTTATATTCAGTTTTTACCAGTATTATTATTATTTTTTTTTGGTTCTTGTTCTTGACTTTTTATTGACTCTCCTTTGTATTTTTTTATTTGATCTTTCTTTTTATCAATTTTAATATTTGTGTAATTTTTTATTTCTGGTTTTATTGATTTTGGTTTTTTCCATTTTTAAATTTTTTTTTCTCTCCTTTTGTTTTTGGCCTAATTTATGGCCTTGAACATTTTTATGGAAATTTGACCACTTTCATACCCCATATAAATGGTCACATCTTCATAAAAATGGTCCTTTTAAAGGTTTTTTTCCGCTTTTGTTTTATTGACTTGTATGTCTCTTTTCGTTAGTTTTTCCACCTATAGTGTGTTGATTTGCATGTCAAAAGGGACCTAATTTAAATACAAGACATCTATAAATACATATGAGTATTTGTGTATTTAATGTCTCACAAATGATCACACATTAAGTTATTTCTTTTTTAAAAAATCATATTGAAGATGGAATAGTTGAATCTATTCTATTTATGAAGCATCCCCATACGAAAAGTTGAATTCAAGTATTTACAAATTCATTTAGCTAGGGGTAATTTTGAATGTGATAGATCACTTTGAACTCTTTTACATATAACTCTTTAGCTTACGATGCGATACATTACCCATTCCCAATGGGTTTTACAACTTCAAGATTTGAATTATATGACAAGGGAGATCCATCTTACCACTTTAGGTCATTTTATGCCTCCTACTTGTATTTTTCATATGATGATAGGTTTTGAATGAATCTAATTCCTAAGAGCTTTTTATTTTATTTTATTTTTATAGCTTTTAACCAAGACCTCAAGAATTCATTAGTCTGCTTTCTCAAATATTACTCACCTATCAAAGAATAAGTAATATTTAACATTTATAAATCATTTGATGAGGGTTAAACACAACTAAATATATATCTCAAGATTTTAAAGGTCATTATCCTCAAATATAGACTAAATGCCCCTACATATAGTGCAGAAAAAAATTTAACGTAAGGAAAACTCAAAGGAAAAAGTTGATGATAATATTTTCTAATTTAAACATGTGTCCAATAATATGGTAAGGGAAATTGAAAAAACAAACAACAAAAGAATAGTCTTTCTTTAACAAAAAGATGTGTAAAGTTTTGAAGTCAAGAAAACATCTTAAAATATATGCTTTAATGATTTCTTAAAAGTAATTATTCCACCTCATTTCCGAGATTTGGAACTTCAAAGAAATTTACTTATAAATTATCATTCTTACGTGTGATTATCAAAGAATCCCTATACATTCTTCCAATAGACGCATCACCTTGAACCATTAAATTCAAGACATAATTGAAAATAAATGCATTCAAGCGTAAGTTATCAATAACATATTCGAATAATATGTAGCTCAACTCAACCCGCACTTGAAAATATTTGAGAGCCCTCTTCTAGACTATGGTGCCATATCTCAAGATAAAAAAACATTCATACGATAACTTATAAAGATTGACCACTCTAACCCAATAACCATTCATTTGAAAAGTTCATTGATGTGTTAAATGTTACAGTGTAGTATGTAGAAAGTAAAATTTCATGGAAAAATGCACAAAAATAACCAAAATACATATACAACCATAAAAATCAACATTTAAGGAAATTTTTATATAATATATAGAAGATGATATAGATTAACTCAATCAATATAAACCATTAAAATACTAAAATTAGGAATGCAGTAACAGAGAATTATGGTTCGGAAGGAGAATAACTAATTTGAGATTATTCTATCGATGATTGTGACATATGAACTCTAAAAATACCTATAAATATCTCCATGGATAAGCTTAAAAAAATAAATGGTCATAATGCAGGGTTCCACTTTTGTTGAACGGTGACCATTTTCTTATCACCAATAAATTACAGTCTTTTGCCATAAATTTCATATAATGTGCATATTAAAAATATTTTGGAATTTACTTAGGATGTTCTCTTATGTTCAAGATCCTATTTCAGAATGCCTTCATTATTTATGAGTAACTCAATTCTTGCTCTTCGTATACCTAGTTTCATGGAAAAGCCATTAAAACCGAGGATCTTAAGGGGGCATGTGTTGTCAATCCAAATTATTATTAGGGCCCTATTTTATATAAGAAATGATAGTAATCAACACGTGTTCACATTAGTAATAAATATCAAATTCGCAAGACTTATCCCTTACACGTGTGCAAAATTTAGTATAATTTGCAATGAGTCCATAGATGCTTGAATGAGGATTTTGGTATATGTTTATACATATAATATATACTTTAATATTTCTGTTGTAAAATTTTATGAAATATAGATGCATTCTAATTGCTTTATATGATTGTATTACAAATTTTCTAGTACTTATTTTAAAATAATCTTCCTGAAATTTAAACTAGGGTCCTATTAGTGACATATAAAGGGTTAGAAATTGAAATGAAAAACAAAAAGGCTTGAAAAAACAAGGTTAAGAAACGAAAGGGACCAAAACACCAAGGGGAACATTAATCCAAAAAGAAAATCATTTCTACATAAAGCAAAAACAATCATTTCTATGAAATGACAAAGGAAACCAAGGATAGATAAAAACAAAGGAAGAAGGAGAAAACTAGGGTAAAGGGTGAAAGGAACGATAACCAGATCGGACCAAGCCAAGAATCACCATGGTCGTAGATCAAGCCATAAATCAAGGAAATAACTAGTCATCAAAGAACTAATCAAGACCATAGATTTAGGAGAGAACTAGACATCAAAGATGTAGTCAATACCATAGATCAAGGAAATAATTAGTCATAACAACTAGATAATATCTCCTAATATCTAAATAAGATAAAAGAAATATCCACACACATAAGTGGGTGAGGATAAATACAATAAAAGTAAATAAAGTACCTAGGTGAACATGAGCTAAGGTAAATACTCTACTCTAACACCCCCATCAAGTGAAACTAGGGGCCAAAATAGAAGTGACATGTCCACAAAGATGAGTCCCGACAACTAGGCCTCGATGAGGTACTCATGTACAATAATTGGGAAAAAAGGGACACCGCATGCAAGGTACCCAAAACCAGTAACAACAAAGTAAAGAGAGTAAAGATCCGTTCCAAGGCATCCCAAGAAGCTCGGCTCAAAAAAATCGTACAATCCTGAAGAAATTTGGTGTGCACTATGGTCTGAATCCATTGCTCGATCATGAAACTCAAAAACAACTGACACTGGGTTTTACCATAATAGCTCCATACAAGGAGACTGTCAACGGAGTGATGTCAAAAGTGCAAAAAAAAAACACCAAACATAATTCGATCAACTACTGCAAATAGGTGTGCCACGATCCAAGAACAATAACCAAAGCAACAAGGCAAGGACACAAACTTCAGAGTGTCACAATCTAAGAAAATCCAAGGTAATAAGGCAAGGACACGAAACCCGAAGAAGCAGGATCAACACCACACCCTCCCATACTACTGAATGGGTGGAGTGATGCTACAAATCTGTATGAGTTGTCAAAACAACTACTCGAACACTGAAAAACTAACATTGGGATCCACCAGAATAGCTCCCCTCAAGAGATATTGTCAACATGCCAAAAGTGTTGAAAAAACAGATACAAAATCTCTCAACAAACAAGAGAGATACACTACACCTGCTAAAGAAAAATTCTCAAAACAAGAAGCATCACAATGCAAAAGGTATAGAAAGTGGAGCAAGAGGTTGAATGGTGGAGGAGCCATGCCTGTAGAGTCCTCTCAACGAATGCCTATGTCGCCTCCACGAGTGATCAGATATCCACCCCAAATCAACACGGATGGATGAAGAAGATGTCTGCATATGACTTGGTGTAAAATTCACAATGGGTGCATGCAAAAGAACATCAGAATGTGTGTCAGGTTGATCATGTCTGACAATTGAAATCTCAGGTTTCTCAAGCCTGAGTGAAGATGTAGAACTCATGTGTTGCTCAGGATCCTCAGAAAGAGTCGAGCGAACAAAAAAGGAGCTCTATCAATGTGTGATCCCAATGAAGTATCTTCTCGAAAACCAATGTCATGATGATAATTCCACTTAACATGTGGAATAGAGGAAACAATACCTGTGAATGTCTTCTCAATGACTCCGCTAGTGAGACCCATGTAATCGGAGCATGCGAGAACCGAATGCGGTGGTATGCTTCTTAAAAATCCATGCAATCGAGTAGAAGTAAGATACACAACAAGTGGTACTGTAATAGGCACGAGATGTGGAAGAGAATGCATAATAAGCCTCATAGGTTTAGAAGCATCAAAAGCGGAGTTCTGGAGCTCAAAGACCGGCGAGATCAATGTAAGTGGGCACGCAGAGCAATAACTACAAGTGGACTAGGAGCATGGATATGGTTGTCCACAATATGATGGTGATGTTGTAGACAAAGTGACCTTTATTGCTGAAAATAGTAACCTGCGGATTTTCCCGAAATAGTAAAAACGTGCACAACATCCGTAGACCCACCAAAAAAGGAAATATCTGAAAACATTCCTGCGTGCAAACCGAGACAGATACACCGCAATGAAAAAATCCCATTATAGATCTCTAGTAATCCAAAAAACCCAAATAAATAAAATCACATTTTTCTTTTCCCTTGGCTTGAATCCCGAGGCGCACCTGTGTGCTTCTCTACAAAAATAAAAACCACAAAAAATGACTACCTCTAGAATTGGCCGAGTTTATAGTTGATCTTAGGGTTTTCACGCCTTCCGATCCAATGGAAGCCTCTGTTTTGCATAAAAATGCACGCAGCAACAAAATACGACCAAATCCCAAATATATGAATACACAAATAATTTATTTACAAAATAAAACTTACAGACGGATGCCAACAACAATCTCCTGCTCTGATACCATGAAAGGAACGATAACCAGATCGTACCAAGCCAAGAACACAGATGCTAATCAAACACCACGATCTATAAGATGAAATCAATTCGCCAGAATAACTTTACATAAACCTTTGCAAACAAATGAGCAACAATATCATATATTATTATGGAACTCAATGCAATACATTGAGAATGGGCCTTGCTTAAATAGGCAAGGAATAACAATCTAAGAACCAATCAAGGTCGTAGATCAAGTCATAAATCAAGGAAATAACTAGTCATCAAAGAACTAGTCAAGACCATAGATTTATGAGAGAACTAGACATCAAGGATGTAGTCAATACCATAGATCAAGGAAATAATTAGTCATAACAACTAGATAATATCTCCTAATATCTAAATAAGATAAAAGAAATATCCACACACATAAGTGGGTGAGGATAAATACAATAAAAGTAAATGAAGTACCTAGGTGAACATGAGCTAATGTAAATACCTACTCTAACAAAGGAGATAATACATGGTGAGGGTTAATAGGAACAAAAATATCAAAAACGATGATAGGAAAATAAAAATGAGAATAGAAGGAAAAATAAGATAAAAATAAATAAATTAGAATCATAAATAAAAGTTACAATGTAGTTAAAAAATTAGGTGTTTACATAATGACTCATTTTAATGTGTATGCATACATACATATCAAAGTACAAAAGCAAAGTGTACATAAGAGGTCTTGATGAAGATTTGTGGCTGAAACATATCATTGTTACTAAAATTCAATGAATATATAAAGAGTGATATAAAAGTTAAAAACAAGAGAGATGTTACCTTATTTTAGAGTATAACCCATGTGTCTTACAAAATAAAGAAAATGATATTCTCCTCTAAATATAATTTGATTAATCGTATGTGCTCTTTTGTTTAGGAATCCATGTTGTTGCAATCACATGAAAATACGTTCATGTGAAATTTGTGACCATGTCTATCTATAATCAAAGAGACTATTGAACCATATGATATATAAAAGATATGAAAAACACCCCTAGTTGTGTTCCAACTAGAAGGAAGCACCAAATAGAACTATAACTAGGTTTGTAGCTTATTACGATACTTCAATATTTTGAATCTATTTGGGTATATTTTCATCATCTCCAGATGGAATAAGTGGCTATGTAATTTCATAAAACTTCGAAATATAAAAGTTATAGATAGAATAATATGAATATTTTCCTATTTTGAGGTGCAATATAAACATGTGAATCACATATCTCAAAATAAATGGATTACACACACCGTGTATATGATAGAAAAATTAAATTTATATGATGCACGCACGCACGTGCACAGAGAGAGAGAGAGAGAGAGAGAGAGAGAGAGAGAGAGAGAGAGAGAGAGAGAGAGAGAGAGAGAGAGAGAGAGAGAGAGAGAGAGAGAGAGAGAGAGAGAGAGAGAGAGAGAGAGAGAGAGAGAGAGAGAGAGAGAGAGAGAGAGAGAGAGAGAGAGAGAGAGAGAGAGAGAGAGAGAGTAATGGTGATCACGTGAAGCCCATGAAGAATATATTTTAGATGAAATCATGTGACATGATATATAAAGTTCAAAATATGGGGAATGAAAAGTAAAGACAAGGGAAGGGAATTAAAGGTTATGGAATACACAAGGAGGGGTTCCTATATTTAACCACATGGAATATACCACTATTGGTAAAAATATTTTAGGGTAATGGTATCCAATCAATTTTGGAGAAATTGATTTCTTCAACTCTGCATAGGATTGGGAGATAGCACATGCAAGTATGAGATTCTTTATATTATTGTATTTACTATATGTAAGTTGTGCCACCCTTGAGTTTTAGCACCTTATCGTACCTAAATGACCCCACACCATATAATCCACCATCCATGTCCTCTTTAACACATTATATGCCCATAATTGTAAATACCATGTTTATGAAATGTGCATTTTTATTTGGCTCTCTGTAAGACCATCCATGACACCCAAATGCATAGAATCACCTCAGGGATGAGATCCTATATAAGAAATATTAGATCCTATCATTACTACCTCGAATGAACCTTTTTAAGGATTAAAAGAATTTGAAGGGCTCTTACTCAGGTTGCCTTATCATGTCCTTGATTGATTGAATGCCATTGAAGTAACACACCACTTTACATATGATGTGGGTGGTATTTAAAAGATTATAAATTATATTCCTTAGCCCCAAATCCCTTTAAATATATCATACAAATATTTCCTCACTTATCTAGCCATATAAAAATCTACATCATTCATGGACTTTTTCATCATCCCTTACAAAGGAATTGATATAGTTTGGGATTCTAGAGGAAATGTGAGAAGACATTTTCATAGTTTGGTAGTAAAATTGAGTTTGGACTATATGGATCAATCTAATCTAGATGATTCCATTTATCTTAACCTAAATAATGATCAAGAAGTCATTCATAAATTAGAGATAACCGAGGTAGAACCGAGAACAAAAATGCAACTCCACCTCCTCGATTCATGCCTATTTTTTGGTTAGTGTATCTCAAGATAACAAGTCTTAGTATAAATAAGAAAATATTATGATGGATGCATGATTTTCCCATACATTCTTCCACGTATAACACCAAGTCAAAGGTTAGCTTTTCCACTCCACTTACTACTACTTTAAATTTTTATTTAGAGGTTACTTCATCTATCTATCCCGTAATTGTTGTTATTGTTCCTCTATTTCCTCAAGTGATTCAATTGATCGTATTACTATAAAATTGCATGTGCTACATTGTCAGAAAATGGTTACAAAAGTCCCCAATGATGATTCAGTTCCTTTTAAGAAGGTGTTTGAGCTCCAATTTCCATTTGCAGTGTATATTTGTTGCCTAGACATCTTTACTTAGCCTTCCCGCACTTTCTTCCAGCTTCCCTCTTTTGCGCATGTTTTGGCCTTTAGTGCTAGGACCGCCACCCTTCCTGGGTGGCGGTTCAAACCACCACCCAAAAACAGGGCGGTGGTCTTGAAACTACCACCTTGTGTAGGGCGGCGGTCCTACCTACTTTTTCCAAAATTCTTCACGCGTGTTTTAACATGCGAAAATTCACTTAAATGACTTTTTGCATGCATCCGTGAGCCGAATTGTCTAAAATTATCTTTGATTGCTTGGTTCTCCTTCCTCCTATTTTTAAATAGATTTAATGGGTTGGAACTGCTCCTTCTTGCCTTGTGCATGAAGGCACCTCCCATCCTCCATTCTTATATATTCCATGCTTGTATTCAAGAAAAAGGCTTGAGAATTTTGTGTATCTTGCATTGTATTACTACTACGATCTTGCTAGGAATTGCATAGCCAAGCTTTGATCTCTTGTGTTATCTCTCTTCTACTTGCATTGCATCCGGACTGCCATCAAGTTGCCATTACTCAAGTGCCATCCTCCTACTGCTGTTCTTGCATTCCCAATCTCTTGGACTCACATGAACACTCGGAGAAAGAAAGGAACATACTTGAGGACAGATACAGACACAACTAGATTTTCCAAAGCTCTTGCTTGTCCAGGTTGGAATTGTGTGTTTGTTTGCCTTGTGTGTTGAATTGTCAATTTCATATCAAATAGAGTAGAAAATCATTCATATCAAATAGAGTAGAAATCATTTATAACAAATAGAGTAGAGAATCATTCATTTCAAATAGAGTAGAGAATCATTCATTTCAATAAGTTTTCCTTTCAACATTACTAGGGAAGTTGTGAGGAACAATAGCCCCTTTCAGGGTCATGATTTGTTCTTCACCTCTGAGGTAGGGTTTGGAGGATTTTTATCAGATTAGGTTGTTTGATTTAGATTAGATTCATACATTTGCACAAGTAACTAGCTACATCCGGTTGAATACTTGTCTTTAGTTTATTTATTAGATTAGAACACATTGCTTAAAGATTAGAAAAGAACAAAAATTTCCTTTGATAGATTAGCTTGCTTTTTTACTGCTTTGATCCAAAATATTGTGAAAACCCCAAAAACATAGATTAGATCTCTTTTAGTAATTAGTTTTCTTATTAAAAGTCATTTTATTTCATTTTGTATGACCATCAATGGTCCACAACAAAAGACATACAGTTGTGATCCATTGGTCCCACAACCCAATGGGCCAGAATTGATAACTGACATTGATACTAGCTTACGTTTGACAACCTTACACACACCTGTAACTTTTTCTTGAGAAGATAGAACAACTCAATACACTAAACATAGCTTAATCAAGCCTACGATTATTGGACTGCCCCTGGAAACAGGGTTTGATTATGCGCATGACCATCCAAGGGCCACAACCCCACGAGTCTTTGGTTGTGATCCTTAGGTCCCATAACCCAACGGCCTGCCAATCAGTTAGACATTGACACTAGTTTGCATACATTAGTATTCAGATCTTCACCACTTCCACCAGATATTATCACACAACTTTCCTTACTAAACATAGCAGTGATCAGGCTAAGACTTTCTAGACTAGACTAGAAAATCACCCATAAATACCTGTGGCTTCATCATTGCCTCTCGTTCTTACTTCCATGACCTTGTCTAGAAATCTATATGAGTACCCGCAGGTCATTTTCCATGTGTTCAACAACCAATGAACATAATCTCGGTTGAGCTCGACATTGATTGGAGTCTACGAGTGGCTATTATCTCAGACCAAACCATCACACCACTTCAAGTTAGGAGAGCATTCTTTGCTTTAGACTCACAGATCCGACATTGCATGTTGAAGATATAAGATTTCCCAATTAGCTTGATCCCATCACCACACTCACATTCACAATCATTCTACACCGGTTGTCTCAACATGACCTTGGGAGGTCGGGTGCGAAGAAGGTCACGTGTTGATTTTATTTCATACAAATTGGTGAACTGACGTGAAGAGCTAGTCTCTAAATGTTTCCACTTTCTTCATCCATCCTTTATTCTGCGGGTATTCTTATACCCCCGAATATGTCGGGATATGACGAGTATGGTCAGCCCATCCCAGGTTTTGACATGTACCATTACCAATCAAGTATACCACAACAATCACCTTCACTTTCAACATGGGTGGACAACCACTCATCCACTCAAAACCCTCTACTTCAGAACCAATGTTGGTTCCTCTGTACGTATTGAGGAACTTGACCAGTCACTCAGACCTATCCCCTCAAACAATCAAGTTCAAATAACATGACATTTCACTGGTGAAGCAAGTTCATCTCCTTAGGTATTGTTTTGACATCCCATTAGCATGCAATCTATCAACTCCCCCATCTAGATGAGGAGTATTTAGCACGATATGCTAGGAGTGAACAACACTTCCAGAACATGAACCAATATTTCGATAGGTTGCAAGGACAAGGTGATGTCCTACTTCAAAACAATAACACTACCCCACCACCAACTACAATACTGCCAATGAGGGGTGGAAACATCATGAAAAATTCATAGCAGGATACCATACTCCTCAACAACCTCCGAGGGTTCAACAAAGGTACCTAAGCAAGGCACTGCTTGTTAACGAATGATGTCATTTCAGCTTTGGTAGACAAAGTCAAAGAGTTAGAGCTTTCCCAAAATATATCAAAATTCATACACATGGAAAGTGCAAACTCCTTCCTACCCACAAATTATGGGAAAATACCTACTACATAGAATCCTCCAGTTTACATGAATACTCAAAACCCTGGAGATCTACTTACGGGGATGGAACCTTGGGTATGCCCCCAAGCCACGTATGGATATCTACAATAGGCACCAACCGGAAGTGCATTCTCAAATGCCATACCACCAGTAAAATGCAACGTTCCTTGGCTTTGATGCCTTCGATTCCATATCAAGGTAATCAACCCCCTATGTACACATGTATTCTAAATCTCCGCAGGGGACATGTATACCTACCCGGTCCATATGGACAACCAGGGGGATGCCATACGCCCCAACAAATGTCTATGTTGTCCCATTTCAACAACCGATGTAACCCCCACCTCCCCAACAAGGGTCTTCAATGGTGGAAACATACGTAATGGGGACCTATTCTGAATATCTCAAGGAACCCTAGACTTCTCCATTTGGACAGTCATGCTCCCAGACCCTTTCCTAATCTTTCGAAAGTTCAAAGGGAGGGATCCTAACGCCCACATCAAGGCTTATGCAATGGCCATTCGAGAGCTGCTCCCATGGGATGCGTATCATTGTGAAAATTTTCCTAAGACACTTTAGAAGGTATTGCTCTCGATTGGTACTATAGGATACTGGAGGCTTCAATACACTCATTCAAGAAACTCGTATAAGAGTTTATCAAAGATTTTGATATGAACAATATTTTGAGAATAGGAATCAGGGAATTCCTTCATATCAAGCAAGAACACAATGAGTCTGCAGCCCACTTTATTCAAAGGTGGCAAAGTTCTCTACTCCTCGGTGAGCGCTCCAAATATGGATCAAATGAAAATTTGTGATTTGTTCCTTCACTCTCTCAACAGAGAGACAAAGAAGAGGTTCAAAGTTCCACTAAGGAGCTATGAAGAGGTGCTAGAGGGTGCTCTTCGGATTGACCAAGCATGGCCATTGACAATGGTCATAAGACTTATGGAGAAAATGGGAAGTTAGTCACTCCCAATCAAAATAATCCCGGTTACTCCAACAACACAAACAATAATCAAGGACCAAAGATCCTTAATAAGAATCATGGAGTCATGACCGATGGTGTGATTGACCAGCCCAAAAATCCTAATGTTGTTAATCCTACCAATATAGGTGCTACAAATAACAACAAAATAATGGAAATAATTAGAGAAACAACAATTTCTCACCCTCGGTAAATGTTGTGGATTTTAATCATCCTCAACAACAACAACAACAACCTCAACAACAAGAAAAATGTCACCCCCAAGCCTAGTCAATACCCCAACCAATTCCAAAACCAAGGGCAAGGGTTCCAAAATTTTAATTATAACAATCAACAACCAAACAATAACCGTAGTTTTGGACCACAAAAGGAACAAACCAAAGGCCTCGAGATTACGATCCCGACTTATATTGCGGTTTCCATAGGGTTCGCGGGCATGATGTAAGAACTTTCCGTGATTGTAACAAGTTTTTGCAGCATTTTCCAAAGACCAAAGATAGTTATTTGTTGACATGTTTTTGAAAACCCAACTACACCCACTCAAAACACCTACATGGGACCAGTATCTCCATAGAACACACCATTGGGGATCTTCAATGATCCTCTCCCCACATCCAAAGGATGGTAGATTAGATCCCAATGGATCAAATAAAGGTATTGTAATAGGGACTCATGATCGTGAGGCCTCAACTTTGTCAAACCCACAGGTGGCACCTCCTTTGGATGGTCACCAACAAACGAAGATCATGGGATTGGTAGAGTTAGACGTCGAACCCCAAATTAACACTGCTCTACAAGAACCAAGGATTATTCTTCGCAGCCAATCCTGATTTATCTAGTTATGTCAGAAAATGCTCATGATACACTAAGTAAAAGCCAGTAGGGGCTTATGATCTAATCAGTGATCTAACCAAGACCTTTTCACACATTTCCTTCTTGGATCTACTGAAGAATTCCCTACTCATCGATCCACTTTGTTAGAAGCACTAGGTCTTGGCCATTTGATTAACATTACCCCTCCACTTAGAGGCATAGATAAATCACATAGACTTCGATGTTAGTCCTCCAGGGCATCTAAGAGAGATATTGGGTTCGTGTTTGACATCAACAAGATGCCCACAGATGTTGAGATAGCTCATAGGGGTGACCTGGAATTTGTTTACAAGTTTGGATTTATAATAACTATGTAAAGTGTGCAATGATCAATGATGGGGAAGTAGTTAACATAGTCCCCTTCTCTTTTCTTCAGAAGTTAGGGTATGGGGAGACCAATTGCTCCTCGACACAAAACACACTGAGAGGCTATGATAGCCTCAAGGTGACGTCGATCGAAACCATAGTATTATTGGTTACTCTTGGGCCCAAGATGATACTCATTGAGTTTTATATTATAGACCGGAAACCAACTATAATATGATCCTTGGCCATCCTTGGATCCACCACATGAAGGCAATCCCCTCCACTCTATTCCAGGAGGTTAGATTCCTACATTTAGGGAAAGTCTTTGTGGCACAAGGTGATCTAAAACCCTTTGATATACATTTGGCCAACTTAAAGAAAGGCCAGGGGTCCACTCTAAATTTGAGCTTCCCACGAATTAGTTAAACAAACCTGCAAGCATGGTACCAGAAGAAAAACTAGTTCCTACAACAGAGTTAGAAGTCATGGGTTTGATCGAAGGCATTGGTGGTCAAGGATGAAACTGTTATTGTAGAGATAGTGTCATTAGGAACCACAACAAATATTTTGAGCTATTAGAGAAGGATTTTCCTATTCTCCTCCCCTTTGATTCTATGGGTATGGGACATGCCTTGGGACTCGGTTCCCTTCCAGCAGATGAGGTTTGCATGGTTGAGGTAACCGAGGTAAAAGGGGAAGGTACAAAGGATGACTCAATGTCCATCTTTCTGAGTAGTTGTTGGACTCTCCATTTTGATGGAGCCAAGTGTCATTTTGGCACTCGGGGCGAGCACGATCCTTACTTCACCCGAAGGAAGGATTCTACCTTTTTCTTTCAAGTTGAATTTTGAATGCACAAACAATGGGGCTGAATATGAGGCTCTCCTATTAGGTCTCATTGTAGCTAAGAGAATGGGAATCCTCAATATTAGGGTGTTGGGTGATTCACAACTAGTCACAAATCAGATATCCAAAGTATATGAGACTAGAGCTGAGCATCTACAAATTTACAAAACAATAGTGCTAGGTCGACAAAAAGGGTTCGATTTCATCTCAATTGAAGTAGTTCCACATGAATAGAACCTTCTCATAGATTCTATAGCAACTTCTACTTCATGCTTCACCCCAAGTAGTGACCTAGAAGATACCAACTTCACGGTTTTAGTTCATCGCTAAACCCTTGATTCGTAAAGCACCAATGACCCCAATGTTGACATACGTAGAAACTGAGAGTCAGCCCGATTGTTTAGAGCACGTTAATAGTGATGAATCAACTTTAAGTTATTTAAATGCTTTGGTAGAACTACATCTTACCTATCATGAGATAGACCTTTCCTTAATTTCACATTCCTCTTCTTATTTTGGGAATCCCATGATCGAATCCTCCCGGAAGGGGTCTTGAGATTTATGAGGTAGAAGAAGAAGGGGATTTAGAGTTACCTCCGGCCCCACCTAAGTTTGAGGAGGAAATGCCTCCTTAATCAGGGAATGATTGATATAAACATTGGAATAGAGGAAGAACCAAATATTTTGAAACTAGGATCCTCTTTAACTCCAGAGGAGGTGGAAATACATACCCAGATCCTCAAAGAACATCAAAAGGATTTCACATTTAGTTATAAAGAAATGATAGGAATTGCACCACATATCACGGTGCACAATCTCATCACCAAACCAGATGTAAAGTTGATTAAAAAAAGTCGAGACCCATGAAGCCAAAAGTGGCCCTCATGGTGAAAGAAGAAGTAATGAAACTTCTCCATGTGGGATTCATCAAGCCAGTCGATTATTCACAATGGGTATCTAATATCATCCTCATTCTCAAAAAGAATGGAAAGATCCATATTTGCATAGACTTAGGGACATTAACAAAGCTTTCCCCAAAGATGATTTCCCATTACCATCCATCGATGTTATTGTTGATGCAACAAATGATTTGAATTGTTGTCTCTCATGGATGGGTTTTGGGATATAATCAAATCAAAATATTAAAGAGGATCAAGCCAAAACTACATTTATAACTCCTTGGGAACCTACTATTATGTTGTCATGCCATTCGGTCTTAAGAATGTTGGCGCCACATACCAACGAGAAATGACATACATATTCCATGACCTTATTCATAAGATTGTGGAATCCTACGTGGATGACCTGTTGGCCAAGGCCAGGAAGCACTTGCGATCACCCAGAGGTGCTTCATATCATCCTTTCATGCTTAATCGAGTACGACATCACATTAAATCTAGAGAAATGTGTATTCGGCGTAACAAGAGGCAAGCTTCTGGGTTACATTATATCTTCACGAGGGATTGATGTCACCCAAGAAAAATCTAGGTTGTGTTAGAAATGGTTCCACCATCAGATGAGTCTGGTATTAGATATTTTCTTGGGAAACTTAGTGCAATCTGAAGGTTCATCCCTAACTTGACCTTTGTTATTCATCCCATCAACAATTTGTTGAAAAGGATTATAGCATTGATTGGACGGAAGAATGCAATGAGGCCTTCAGAGGAGTTAAATGATTTTGTTATCCCCTCCCATGCTAATGCTACCTAGATCAGATCACCCTTTGATCTTGTATTCATGAGCTACGATGTTTTTCTAGCCTACATGTTGGCTCAAGAGGATGATGATAAATGAGAACGTGTAGTTTATTTCATTAGTCAAACATTTCTTGATTATGAAACACGTTACACATAGGCAGAAAAGGAATGCCTTGCCATAGTCTTTGCAACAAAGTGTTTAAGGCATTATATGTTGAATCAAGAAACAAGGGTTATTGTTAAGACAAACCACTTGTGACATTCCTCATGCAAGGATCCTTGTCTAAAAAGGTTGGGCATTTTCATAACCTTAATGGGTGAGTTTGAACTAACATTTGTAAATCAGAAATCCATTAAGGGAAAAATCATTATGGACTGGTTGGTTGACAATCCATTGGATGGGGTGATTTGGTAGATCTAGACTTTCTCGATGAGTGTGTGTACTTTGTCAAAACCAGGCCCCCTATCTCTGTATGTCCTTGGTATACCGACATTGTCAATTTCATCATGGACCACACATACCCAGAAGGGGAAACATCACAACAAAGAAGGTGATTACATGTCATTTCCACTAAGTATGTTATTTTGGAACAAGTGCTCTACCGTAGAGCCTTTGACGGAATGTTGTTAAGATGTGTTGATGCCAAAGAATCCAAAAAGATTCTTTATGAGTCACATAGCGGAGTATGTGGAGGTCACTTTGGCGGCACCACTTCTCTCGAAAGATACATCGGATGGGCTATTTGGCCCACTCTAGAACATGACGTAGTAGAGTTTGTGTGCAGATGTCACAAATGCCAAGAGTTCTCCCATGAGATCCACATACCGGCACAAGCTTTGCAACCAATCGCAACCCCATGGCCCTTTTCCACGTGGGGCTGGATTTGATAGGGAAGTTCTCTCCCTCATCAATGATGGCCATAACTTCATAATCACGGCCACATAATACTTTACTAAGTGGGTAGAAGCCATGCCTCTTACCATATACCTAGCTCTGTAATCACTAAGTTCATCTTGAACTAGATCATTTGTAGGTATGGGGTGCCACAAGTCATTATTTTTGATAATGGCACATCTTTCAAAAATGATGAGGTGTGTGAGTTGTGTACAAAGTTCAAAATAAGTCATCACACGACTTCTCTCTACTATCCTCAGGCTAATGGACAAGTTGAGGCTATGAATAAAATGTTAAAGGCCATCCTTCTCAAAACCGTTAAGGAGAATAAATGAGATTGGCACCTAAAGATTTTTCTAGCCTTGTGGGCCTACCGAACGTCGATTAGAACACCAATGGGGGAACCCCCTTTTCTTTAGTGTTTGGTGTTGAGGTGGTTCTACCACTTGAAGTCAAATACCTAGTCTCTGTATTTCACTACACGGATCTTGGGAGAGAGTTATCGAGAAGCACGACTCTCCCAATTAGAAAGTCTCGACGAGGCTAGACTTAATGCGAACAATGGCACAATGTTTACGTTGACCGATGGCTCGGAAATACAATAAGAAAGGTTTATGAACATGAGATCTATGAAGGAGATTTGGTATTAAGACTTGATAGCTAGATAGACAAAAAAACTAGTGAGGAAGGAAATTCAGACCTAGGTGGTTAGGTCCGTATCGAGTAGTAGAAGACTACAAAAATGGGGCATTTTACCTGTGTACACTAGAGGGTGAGGATTTTAGTGAATCTGTGAACTCTCTTCACCTAAAGAGGTACTATGCATGATCCACCAACATTTTCATATGTACATTACTACATCTGCATTGCATTTTCATCCACCAATTCATTTTGTAAAATTTGTGATCAAGGGATTTATTCTTATAGAACTCCTAAAAACTTCTTAAAAACATTGGAAAAACATTCAAATCATATCTCTTCAAATCTTCATAGTATCATCAATTATTTCTGAATCATTTCATCAGTTCAAGCAAGATAAGACAAAGTTTTTGATGTGATCATACCAAGGCCTGCATACTTGGTTACTGCTTATAGTTTCTTTCTAGGTTAGGTGTCTTTGCCTATAGTCTATTCTAGAAGCTTCATGGTGTCACATCTATCCCATGAAAATATCTTTGGAAATAAGAACATACTAAACATTTTTCCTAGATAAGTAAGTCAAATGCAAGTCCACAAAAATTTTTATTTTACACATTTCTTTTCCCTACCAACCTTCGGTGTTGAGCCTATCTCTTACTGGTGATGTAGGGTTGGGAAAGGAGAGAAATTCCCTTACTCACCTATTCCTTGTCCATGGTGATGAGCCCATGCTTTCTCCTAGTAGCATGGGGCAAGGAATAGGGGTCTCATTGATAAACTTGAAAGTTACAAATAATTCATTCAAATATTGTGAAATCATAGGTCAAAAACAAAGTGAGTTAGATGTCCAAAATTCCAAAAGAGCTTAAAACCCCAAACCCATATTTTTCAACCAAGTAGCCATCTACGGATCCAAGTCTAGATAAACTACAAAGCAATTCACATTCTAAACTATGAGGTAGCTTGAGTAGGATAGGGTTGTAGCATCTCAATTTGGTTCTGTCAAACCTTTGTCTTTCTCTCATCACTATCATTCAAAAAAATTTTGTAACTTGTGCCCTTCCTGGCTCTTGGTGTTGAGCCCTCACATCCTACTTGGTTGTGTGGAGTCAGGAGTGGGGCAAGTACATCTTCTTATCATATCATTTTTATCACATTTTGTCAAGACAATATGAAGTATCAAAGGTTGCTTAAAGAAGCTAAAATTCAAATATCACATTGTGTTTGCATCATCATATATCAACATTATGAAATACAAAAAGAAATCATTTTGTTATCATTTCACATCCACTTGCATACATTCTAAAAAGCATAGAAAAGTGGAAATTCTAAATATCTAGAGTACACATGAGAGATAAACCAAAAGAAAGTCAACTCAGATACGTTGGAATATAAAAAAAAAAAGAGTCTGTATATATCATGGTGAATCAAGTTTGTATACAATGTCACCATGCACTAGGCATGGTCAAAACACTCATGAATGAGCCCAAAACATACAAAAATCATATAAATGACCAAAAAAATGTCATCAAAGAAATAAAAATGGCCCATGGCCTATCTTCGGTCCTGTGAGATCCCTCGGATGGTGCACCACATGTCTGGGGCTCCTACTATGGCTATGACGATGTTGAGAGTGAACAAAATGATGTGAGTGCTCATGGTGGCATCCACTACCCATGGCCTCACTGCGAGAATGGCTCTGTCTCATCAAGTGCTCGGCAGTCTCATACCCGACCACCTGGGTATGGAGGGAAGTCACTATCTCCGCTACCTTCCACACGGGAAAATATGTCGTGTGTTTGCACTGCAGGCTAATGGTTGGCTCGAATCGGTAGTCAGCTCAGCTCGGGTCTTCCCCAAGGGGATCAATAGAGTATCCATGCATACCAATGATGAGATCTCTCACCACTCTTGTGCCATCACTACAAGAAGAAAGAAAGAAGCGATAAGTTAGGAAAACAAAATAAAGAAAGAGATACAGTCAACATTCCTAACAAAAAAAAAGAGAGTATTAAACTTACTCGGGTCTCCAGGCATCCAAGTAGGGTTGGTAGCTATATTTTTGGGTTGTTTTCTTGGTGGTACGGGGCTTCCCAAAGCTGAAGTGAATCATTGTCCTATGATGGACTCATCATCCCCCTCTCCACCATGAGGAAGTGTCGAATCTGAGACTAAGGTCTCTCTCTCAACACTGGCCTCCTCATGTATGTTGCTCTCAGCATCTCTGAGTGTCATGCCACTCAGGGTCACTCTCCTCCTCCTCCACATGGGCTGCCTTGCTAGTCCCAACTCCAACTCCCTCATCCTCCATGTCCTCTCCAACTGAATCCTCCTCATCTCATCCCCCTATATCCTCCTCAGAGTTAGAGTCTAGATCAATAGGCTCATCTTGCTCCCCACTTTGTGAGCAAGAGCAGCCACAATCTGAAGTAAGGGTGCTCGAGGGCACGCTACCCGTGAGCATGGACCACCCATCTAACTGTAATGGGCACACTTGGAATGACCATTTTCCAACTAGGATCCCCTCTAGGGCCCCTCTCCAGGCCTCTGAATGGTCCTATAAACTGGAGTGATGGGAGGGAGCATATCAATGTATGGAAGGCCAAACTGTTGGGGGACCCGATCAAATGGGTGGACCTCAAGTCTCCCTACTCTGTCAACCAGCTGACCTGTCAAAGAGAAAGCTACTATGGTGGTCACCTCCACTCCCCATATCCCTACCATGTCTTGATAAGGTGTGGCAGTCATGTCTTCCATAGTCAGGGAAGCCACGGGCTGATGTGGCATCCTAAGTACTTGACATACCTGTCCATCTAGCTTCCCAAACAACCCCTGGATCTATATTGGTACTCCCCTACCATAGGGGATGAAACGCTCATAGACCCAACTCATCACAAGAGTGGGGTGGCTCAATGAATGCCTTTTCCATCTGACCACCCTATATATAGATCATGGTAGGTGGTCCCCAAGATATCTGCGCCCCAGCATATTTATGGCCATGCCCCTCGATCTACGTGTAATGATAGGAGCCCAACAATACAAGAGGGTATCACCACCCTTGTCCCCGATCAATCGGGAGGACAAGATGCCCATGATGGCTCTGCGTATGACAGGAATGGGAGTGGTGGCAATGGACCAAACCTTCATTCCCTTCTTTGAGCCAGATGAGACAATGGCATCTCCCATATATGTAGCCCATTGCATCATCACGGCCCTAGACCCCACTTTGTCTCCAAATTCAGTCTCCTCCCAAGTATCGGGAGCCCAAGAATATGGTATACATCCTCCAAGGTGATAGTCCACTCACCTTGAACACTTGGGAAACCGGAAAGTGTTCCGTCTGCATCCCAATAGGAAAATAAGTCACATAGAATGTGACTAGTAGGAGCAACATGGGGAACCCGTGCAATCCTCCAAATACCGGCCCTCTGGAGAAGATTTGTCTCATCTATGTTAGCTGATCCAGGATACCAGGGAGCCAATCACACTCCCTCTCCCGACTCCATCTAATGTACTCCTCCTTCTTCTTGCATTCACCAAAACATGGAAAAAGAGAAGTTAGTAACATATACCAAATAATAAGCTCACCAAAAACATCACAAAACATGAAAAATCCAAAAAAATTCAAGTTAAAAACATGTTTGGTCATTCTATTCAAAACCGCCACCCAGTGCAGGGTGGTGGTTCCAGGACCACAGCCTTGAAAGGGCGGCGGTCCTATGATCCCCCCTGCTTTGGGCGGCAGTCTTGACCAATTTTCCAAACATCTTTTACCCTAAAAATGCTCAAAAAAAGACAATAAAAAGACCATTTTTGATGAAATAAAAGCATGCCCTATGGGCGCCCCCCCTAGAGACTCATTTAAGACAAAAAAAATTTGAAAATAATCCCCCTAGGTGAACTTTTCAACATTTTTACATTTAGGGTATAAAAAGACAAAATTGAAAATAACCAACCTTTGACCGCGTTGGTCGATCTCCCTACACATGGAGGCATGGTCACGATCTCATGGTCGTATCAGCTATATTCTCATCAAAAATGATCACCATGGGTCTAGAGCTCCAAATTCACCAAATCAAATAGCACAAATGAATTGAAAATGAGTTGTTTATATATATATATATATATATATATGTTATTTTAACCTCATTTTGAGTGTTTCGTTTTAGTTCACAGGGCTGGAGCGTTGGCGCATGTATATTTCTATATCCCCACACAGATGGTAAGTCCTCTTTTCATTTTGATCTAGTGTTTATTTTTTGATATTTTATCTATCTACACGTGAGTCTTCTTTTCCTCTTGCAGGCAGTAGCGGGAGTTTGGGTGGTGAGATTTTGACACATGGGCGTGTCAGGTATAACTTCTAACTCCCCATTTCGGGAATGCCATACTCGGACTCTATGTTTTACACCTTTTCATGGCTAAGATGCTTCTCCAAGGGGTAATATATGTATGCACCCAAAATTGCATGTGCTACATTGTTAAAAATAGTTACAAAGTCCCCAATGATGATTTAGTTCCTTTCAAGAAGGTGTTCGAGCTCCAATTTCCATTCGCAGTGTATATTTGTTTCTAGACATCTTTACTTAGCCTTCCCACACTTTCTTCCAGCTTCCTGCCTCTTTCTGCGCATGTTTTGGCCTTTAGTGCCAGGACCACCACCCTACCTTTACACGGCAAAGTTTGAAACCACCACCAAAACAAACAGGGGTGGCGGTCCCTACCCACTTTTCCCTACCCACTTTTCCAGATTCTTCATGCATGTTTTAACATGCGATGGTTCACTTAACTTCACTTTTTGCATGCATCCATGAGCCGAATTGTCTAAAATTAGCTTTGATTGCTTGGTTCTCCTTCCTCTTCTATTTTTAAATAGATTTAATGGGTTGGAACTGCTCCTTCTTGCCTTGTGCATGAAGGCACCTCCCATCCTCCATTCCTATATATTCCATGCTTGTATTCAAGAAAAAGGGCTGAGAAATTTTGTGTATCTTGCATTGTATTGCTACTACGATCTTGTTAGGAATTGCATAGCCAAGCTCTGATCTCTTGTGTTATCTCTCTTCTACCTGCATTGCATCCAAACTACCATCAAGCTATCATTTCTCAAGCACCATCCTCCTACTATTGTTCTTGCATTCCCAATCTCTTGGACTCACATGAACACTCGAGAAAAGAAAGGAACATACTGAGGGGATAGATACAGACACAACTAGATTTTCCAAAGCTCTTGCTTGTCTAGGTTGGAATTGTGTGTTTGTTTGCCTTGTGTGTTGAATTGTCAATTTCATATCAAATAGAGTAGAAAATCATTCATATCAAATAGAGTAGAAATCATTCATATCAAATAGAGTAGAGAATCATTTTAAATAGATTAGAGAATCATTCATTTCAGTAAGTTTTCCTTTCAACATTACCAGGGAAGTTGTGAGGAACAATATCCCCTTTCAGGGTCATGATTTGTTCTTCACCTCTGAGGTAGGGTTTGGAGGATTTTTATCAGATTAGGTTGTTTGATTTAGATTAGATTCATACATTTGCACAAGTAACCAACTACATCCGGTTGACTACTTGTCTTTAGTTTATTTATTAGATTAGAACACATTGCTTAAAGATTAGAAAAGAACAAAAATATTTCCTTTGATAGATTAGCTTGCTTTTATTGCTTTGATCCAAAATATTGTGAAAACCCCAAAAACATAGATTAGATCTCTTTCAGTAATTAGTTTTCTTATTAAAAGTCATTTTATTTCATTTTGTATGACCATCAATGGTCCACAATAGGAAAAGACATACAATTGTGATCCATTGGTCCCATAACCCAATGAGCCAAAATTGATAACTGACATTGATACTAGCTTACATTTGACAGTCTTATGCACACCTGCAACTTTTGCTAAGAAGATAGAACAACTCAATACACTAAACATAGCTGCTAATCAAGCCTACGATTATTGGACTACCCCTGCAATAGGGTTTGATTACGCGCATGACCATCCAAGGGCCACAACCCCCATGAGTCTTTGGTTGTGATCCTCAAGTCCCACAACCCAACGGGCCTGCCATTCAATTAGACATTGACACTAGTTTGTATACATTAGTATTCATATCTTCACCACTTCCACCAGATATTATCACACAACTTTCCTTACTAAACATAACAGCCGATCAGGCTAAAATTTCTAGACTAGACTAGAAAATAACCCATAAATACCTATTGCTTCATCATGCCTCTCATTCTTACTTCCATGACCTTGAGGAAATCTATACTAGGCACACACAGGTCATTTTCCACGTGTTCAACAACCAATGAACAAAATATCAATTCGAGCTCAACATTGATTGGAGTCTATGATGGCTATTATCTCGAGACCAAACCATCACACCACTTCAAGTTAGGAGAGATTATTTTCTTTAGACTCACAATCCCGACATTGTATGTTGAAGATATAAGATTGCCCAATTAGCTTGATCCCCATCACCACACTCACATTCACAATCATTCTACACTGCTTGGTTTGTCTCAGGCCACGACCTTGGGAGCTCGGTTGCGAAAGAAGGTCATGTGTTGATTTTCTATCATACTGAGTACCATTGTGGGAATTTTCACATGATCTTTGGGTGAGGATTTCATGCCTCCATTTTAAATTCCCCCAATATTTTCTCATTGTGTAATTTTATCCAAATGTTCCATTTTCATATCACAAGTTGTATCCACTTTGAATCCTTCACTTATTATGTCTCTACTTGTTCTCGACTATTGTTGACATTTAGGTCACCTTATATGTCTCTCATTTTCACTTTCATTGATTCTCTCACCTCTTTTCATTCTACATTATCCACTCTCCCGGTGGCTCCATAAAATGAAATTATTCAACTTTGCCTAGTACACAACATAACCATGTCTAAAATAGACTAGATTATTATGCAATTTGATAAGGTTCATAATGTGGATCCAATATCCTATTGAAAACATCAAATAAAACTGATCTATGATAGATCCACCATTATATTGAAAGGGGCCAGCACAAGGAAAATCAAGAGAGTTGTCGATTAGTCAAAATAAAGATAGACATTTTCTCTCTTGTTGGAAAGAGGAGCGGGGCTATTTTTTATAAGAAGATAAAATGGTTATTTTTGAACCAATATTGATAGTCAAATATGCTAATAGAATGAACTCAAAAGCAGTTCAAAGTATGAGAGAGGATTTATCTTAGGATTATAAGGTTTCGAGTGTCTCCTCATGTTATTTCAAAGGTGCAAGAAGGTTTGAGAAGCATTTTAATTTTTTTTACTTATGTATAGGGATATAAAAAGTAGAGTGATTTTATGATGTTCAATTCCATAACAATTATTGACTAGTTCTTTGAATATAGGGAAAATTTATCACTCTCAAGGACATTGCCAAACAAAAAGTTTTTCATAATTTTATTCCGTTGAATTTAAAGAGAGAATTTTCTTGTGAGAATAATTTGGAAAGAACTCAAATGGATTTCATGGAATCTATGGGATTTTTTTCTTTATCTATCACTCATTTGGAATATTTTTATGGGGAAATTAGATCTTTTTTTGTTAGTGTTGAGAAGCCTCAATTGTCTGATGATGATAAGGTTATTTATATAATAGAAGAGTTTGAAAAATTCCTTAAGGAATTTTCTAAATGATTTTTAAATATATTACTACTTGTGGATGTTTGAGGAAATAATACCACTCATTATTTTTTTGTACATATAATGAGAAAAACTAACAAGGACAATACATTTAATGAATTAAGTAAATTACTTATGATTTGATTCATAGTGCCCATATCATCTCATGAGTGTATGATTTCACTATTTTATGTGAATCTATTTCATTCCCTTTTATGATTTAGTGTGTTTCTAAATAATATACATAAAATGGGTGAAATAATTCAACATGTGGACATTCAAATTTAATTAACTTCCAACATTAATTTCGCAAATCAAAATAATGCTAAATAAAAAGTGATTATTGACCTAAAAATTATCAAAACACAAAGGAGATATTGCACTTAGATGATTATGTGTGGATTTGAAGGAGAATATGTGATTTAGATGCAAGAACACATTGATCTAGAACTGAAAATGATTTTTGCAAGAATTGTTACATGGAACTAGATCTGGTAAAAAAACATATAAATAGGTCAGAACCATCCATATGGTTTTGACCCTACTATATGGTCTTGGAGTTACTTGTATCACGGGTCATAACTTCCCGAGTGCTTACCCTTCCTAGAAATGACTCTCGTTGTATGTTGATATTCTTTTCTCACCTTCAAAATAGCTCTGTAAAATATTTCAAACCCTCAAACCCTCATAGTACAAGATGGATTTCTTGAAAAATAAAGTTGGTGGGTTATGGGCACCCTCAAGCATTGCTTGATGTTGCCACTACTTCGAAGAGGGATCAAACCATACGTCTTTCTCCTAACATGTGATCTTTGACAATACTTTTCTTGAGTTTCACAATTGCTCAAATAATTTGGAAGGGCCACTTTGCTAACATGTGAAAAGAATATGAAGACTCCTAGACCTAGTAGGAGACTTTATACCTATAACGGTGTTTCCCTGATGTATTTTCATCAGTTACTTCATTTTTTAGGGAGTAATAAGTGTCTTTAATATTGTATTTAACATGAAGAGATGTGTTAGGGCCATAAATGAGGTATGATTGACTTTCTTATATAAGCTTACAATGGTTGTTATGTAGTGAAAGGATGACTGAGAGACAATATTAGTTCATATGATGATGATGGAATTGAAATTTTGGACCCAAAACATCTGGTTCCAAAATTGTATAGTAGGATTAGGGCCGACATGTTTAGATTCGGACCTAGTCTACGGTTTTGACCAGGAGGGAAAAATGAAAGTTTAGCTTTACGAGACGGAGGATAAATGTCTTTAGATGCATTTTATGCTATAAAACATCATTAAATAACGAAAAAAGCATACAAAGATAAGAAAGTGGTTGAAGATCTATCGGTGTGCTAAGAAAGAGTGAGAGGGTGTGTTTTTACATGTAAAGGTGCAATGTTAATTTACTAGTAGTGTCAAAGGATATATTGAAATTTTTGTGTGTTTACATGTCCCCCTTTAAGTATGAATTGAAAATTTCATGCTTTTAAAAGAAAAGATACCTAAGTGTGTAGACACAATTTGTATTTTCTCATGATAAATTTGTTTTGTAGTATTTCATTGTGTTGGTATTGGCATACTCTAAAATGAAACATGCAACACAGAGTGTAGTTGATGCCAAAAGTAAGAAACTAAGATTTAACTCAAAATGTAATAAAAATACCATAAATAAGAGTCTAAAAATAAATTTAAAAATAGATACAAGACATAGAAGGAATACACCTATTAGTTTTATGGAGGGAATGTGCTTCATTCTTGTTCTTTGAATATTCCAAATTTTGATGAAGAATTAGGGGTGATCAGTCCTCAATTGTGCGGAGGAGAGGTAAATGTGATAGGTGTACCAACCCAACACATGAATTCCTAAAAGAAGAACCAAAAAGAGAATCCAAAGAACCTCTACCAAGGAGGAAGACTGTGTATCAAAGTCATTCAACAACTCTGATATCTTCCCTTAATTACAAAGAGGACAGGAAAGCCTACCCATGAATAACTTATCTAAAGCTTCCTTTTATAACCCCATTAACCATAATGTTGTATATAAATATAAGCCCAATTTTGTAAATTGAGACACACATTAGAAAAGAGAAATAAGTACCCCATACTCTTCCCATGTACCATACAAATGAGTAGAAATTGAATAGAATTGATTACATGCCAAAATTTGAGTGGAGAAAGGAGATCCATGCCCCATATTTATAAAACCAAAATTAAAAATGAGAACCATGGAGAAGGAAAGAATGAAATACTTTATTCCCCCTAAAAATGTGAAAAACTAAATCAATCTGAATATGAAACCATCTAAGAATGTTGTAATAATGATGATAAATATGAAAATGTTGAAAAGTATGGAAAACTTCCCCCCTTAGAAAAACCATAAGATAGGGTTAGGACCGTCCATATGGTCCTGAACAGATTGTACATTCCTGACCATGCATGGTTTTTGCCAATTTTATGTACATGAATCCAATTCTGAGTAAAATTTCCATGTGTTTGCAATATCCATGTTGAGAAAACTAGCTATGCCTATTGGAAATGTAGAATAAATCCCCAAATATTTTCCCCACTTTTGAGGCATGTACGATGAAGAATTTGAGCACACATCTCAAAAGGAAATATGTATACTCATGTTTGAGATGTTGATAACCTCTATAAATATGATGTGGTGGCCACCATGAAGAAATTGCACCTACAAAGGGAATGAACATGGTAGAAACCATGTCACAAAACAATAGGAATAAAGACAATAAGCTTGATAATAATAACAATGTAAATGTAACAAAACATCAATAACAACAATATAAATGATACTTTAGTAGAAAAAAATCCCGTGCAATTTCAAAACAAGTGCAATCATGGTAAAAAATATCACACAAAAGGAAAAAATGCCTACAAATATGGGACACACACGGTGTCATAAGAAAATCAAGGCCCATGAGCTTGTAAATAAGATATGCAAAACCACACACAAAGAATATTTCCACAAACATGGGACACCCGGGGTGTCAAAATACAATTAAGGCCCTTAGACCACAATTAGAGTAGAAAAAGCACACACACATACATAACTAACCAACATGTATGAAAGACAAGTGTAGAAAGATGTGATGTAAAACATATGATATTATTTGTGGTAGATTTTAATTCACTTTTATTATATAGAACAAATCACCGAAAACTTAGAGGATAACATGGTTTAACGATACCTATGTCAATGAATGTTGATAAGTAAGGTACACATGGGCAATAGATCCTCATTCTTCCAATGAGTGAGAGAACCTGCATACACACAAATAACTAGATAAGAGAGATTTTAGATAATACGATAACAAGTTTCTTGGAAATGTGAATCCCAGAACTGAAGGGATTCCTTTGAAGGGTGTCAACTCATTTTACAAAATAAAGTGATACATGATGAAATACATAATGTGGTAAAATAAACTATGATATTTGGATAGTACAATGATGAAATAAAATAATTATTCCATATAGATAGGAAGACCATGTTTTGCATAGTAAATGGCTAAGGCTATATCTATGGCAAGATGAAGCTCCTTGAAATACTCAATCCAATATTTCTTGGAGGTGTCTATATTTATCATATGATTTCCATCGATCCTTAATGTCATCCAGATTCGATGTCGGGATGATGGCACAAAGGCTCAATTTTTGTGTGATGTTGTATTGGTCCCAAATAAAGGGTCGAGAGAAAATCATAAGGTTGAAAATGCTATCAATGCGACATGCTTTACCTTTAATAGTCATCTATAGATAGAAGACACTTGAAATCTATAAATTACCAAAAAGCGATTATGATAACAATTAAAAATGAGAAACATATAATAAGAAGGCTCAAATGATAGGAATCATGGGTGATTCAAAGGAATCATGAGCGATTCAAAGGAATCATGGGAGATTCAAAGGAATCATGGGCGATTTAAAGGAATCATTGGTGATTGAAGTAATCATTGGAAATTCAAGTAATCGCTGGAAATTCAAGGAAAAACTAGTGATTGTTGTGAAAATGACCAAATTTGAATAGATTTTGATTGAAATTTTATATTCTTGTATCTATGATTGAACTATTCGATGAAAGACACAAAAACAAGAAGAATATGTAAAATGGGAATAATACCTCATTTATGATATGAAACAAAAGTGATAATGGTTATAGAAGGACATTATGATGGTATGGGCTCCATAAGGGCTTTATATGGCTTGAAAATATGTTAGGATGTCGTAGATGATGTTGTTTCAATCTTCAAAGAGTTAAGGATTTTTGCAACGTCCATTAATCCCGATTCAATGCGGTGATGAGTTTATATAGAATCACGACGATCCATAAAAAGTGGGGAAACCCTCTTGAAGTGGTTGGAACCACATTTAAAATGGTGAATTTCATGTTTAAAGATGAAATTAATATGAGTAGGAGTATGTTGAGGTGGATGTGGAGGTTTTGGCCTAACTAGGATAAAATAAATATAAGTGGTTTAGGAGGTTTAGGGAGATAAATGACTATTTACATGAGTAAATAGGTTATACGAGGTAGAATGATATTTAGTACCTAGGTATAATGATTGATATATGGAGATGATCTATGTGGGTAGGCCACCTAGGGGTGCCAAAAAACTAGTGTCTACATTTGCCTCTTTTTTTTGAGCAGCTTGTAGGCTCAAGATGTGAGATAAAAATGCATATGATAGTTGGATTTTGTTGGATAAGTGGCCCACCCTAAAATTGGGGGCCATTTTGATGAAGTGTAATGATCACCGATTTAAATTGATTGGTGAAAAGAAAAGGATTGTGTAAGGTTTTGGATATAACTGGATGTGTTTTGATTTAGGATTCACTAAGATTGGACATGAAATATATTTCCACAAAGGTGAGCTTACACGACTAGAAATTCAAGTAATAGGGGAAATAATGGGTCCTCAACCTATAAACGTATGAATTTTTAGGAAGTGGTGCAAAAAGGTTCCAGGAAATATACAAAATCCACGATATATCAGAAACAAATGTTTGGTATGAAATATGTTTTCAAAGGGTAGGCTCACATGACCAATAAGTCAAGTGATAGGGGAAATAATGGGTTCTTGACCTATAGACATATGAATTGTAGGTGACGATAGGAAAAATATTCCCAAGAGACTGTGAAATCCATGATGGATTTGATAAACACATGATTCATAGGATGAATTTGGATCTTAAGAGGGTATTGGTGCCAAAAAGGAAGTACATGCATTGAAAGTGTGAAATTTTACTGAGCGATGTGTGAAACTAGAGGACCACTAAATGGGTCAAAGATGAAAAAGAGGATTGATGATCAAAATGGAAGTTTTGACAAGTTTTAGTCATATTGGTAAAATAATTTGTCACTAGGACAAATTAGTTGATTTTCACCAACAATCGAGAATAAGTCCCTCCTACTTGGAAAATGTGAGGCTTCCTTTATTGTATGTAAATAAAAAAACCCTGTGGTTGGACAATAGGCCAAGGATCCAACAGGCACACTCCACTACACCCATGGAAAATTCTTACACCTTGTGCAAGGAAGAATTTACAAGGAAGGTGAGATATTGGGAGTGAGAATTTAGAGAGAGGGAGTTAATATTGCAAGTAGGATCAAGTATATTTTTACAAGTATTAACCAAAGTTTATCAACACACAATTGGAAATAAAAACAAATTTGTTAGTTATGAAAATAAAAATGAACCATGAACATAAAATCTCATTCATTCATTCATAAAAATATTTTACACTCTTCTTGGTTTTGCAAGATTGACATGTTCACAAAGTTGCAAATGAGAGAGAGAGGAAACATATGGAAAGGAAATAGAAGAAATGTTATATTTTCTTTTATTTATAGCTATCTACTCATGAACTCACAAAATTGACAACCCCTTGAAATGAGGAAGTCATTACAATATATAGTTTCTCAAAATGACTCTTTTCCTACCCCCACATGAATTTTCACTAACCTTTACAACATGTGACCTTTCATATTCCTAGGAAATAAATTGAGTCCATTTTTATTAATTGGAGGAAACTCATTACAAAGTACAAATATAGATCAAATTTTAATGAATAAGAAAAAAGTGAAAAGTAAACCCCCAACGAAGAAATAGAACATGAAATAAGAGAGGAAGGGGGTAGGAAAGAGAGAAAGGAGAGAAGATAGCTACTTAGATGAGGATGATGCACTTTCTGATGTAGATTCATTTTCTAATGGACTCTTGGAGAGTACTTCTGGAAGGATATTTATCCCTTTAAACTCCTTATTGTACCAACCCACTACAGGCATAACCTTCTCAGCCCGAGGAATGTGTACAAAACTCAAAGCTTTGAGCCAATTATCTGAGGTAACATTGATATTATTTAATTCATTAACCATTCTTGATGATACTTCGTGGTGTTTGATATAAAAATATTATCTCTACAAGAGACTCCAGTGTGTCTTCATTTAAAGAAAATGGATCTCTAGATTCCTTCTTAACCATCTCTTCAAATGGTTTCACTAGATCATTCACTAAAGTATTTTCATCCACCACAGGTACTCCAAGTTTTTATACTTCTACATTAATATCTTCTTACATCTTTGAAATATGTTCCTCGTATAAGTCCAATTCATCAAGAGCATGGTTTGGCATATCGTATCAAACAACAAGAGTTCTAACCAAAACTTGAGAAAAATATTTTGATGGAGAGTTAAATACATTTCAACTCACCGGTGTGGAGGAGATGAATTTTCCCATTTCAGCCACTAATGGAACCACACTGTCCTAATGCTCATTTTATTTTCAATTTCATCTCCAGTCATCCTTACCTTTGTAGTAGTTGCAACCATATATTCAAAAAATTATATAATCTCGAAGCAATGACTTAACTTTTCTAGAATCTTTCTCACCCATTATCATTTTCCTTCCTTCCATTGTAAAGACTTGAGTCTTTCGATGGATTTTGTATCGAAGATACTAACAAGAGTAACTTTCTCATCTTGAAGATATAAAATGAAATTTGGATCCATAAATGTTTACACATATGAGGTGAGTGTTATTACATGGCCTTCCAATTGTTTAATTTTCTCCATATACTCCTCATTTCTCACAAGAAGGTGAGTGGATGATTATTTAAATAGGTGAGCATCCCCCTAATGCGTTTTGGTCCTAGAGGAATGGTGCTCATTTCATAGTTAGAAAGAGTCATCTCACTAACAAGATTGGTTACCTTTGGTTGGAATACCTCCATGTAATGATTTCTTGAAACACCACTGAATAAGTGGGAAGTAATTTAAGCTTTCATACCTTTCTTTTTCTTCACAATCATGGATATGGATTTAAAATCTAGAACCGCCAATTGTTGAACCATGTGGGTATCTCTTCTGATCATCTCTTGAAATCATGGGAATATTTCAGTTGCTTCAGGATTGACATTGGGCATGATTTTTATTTCCGGATTAATGCTAGATGGCACATCTAGTATTGGTAGAGCTGGTGCAGCTGCCAAGGAAGAGATACTTTGAGACTACTGAGGGATTGAAGGATGATCTGGGTCAATTTTTCCCTATTCCAAACCTTCTATAGGATTTTTTCTTGCTCTTTCCTTTTTGTGCAGTCTCTTGTAATGCGGAGCCTTGGATTCCAGTGACTTCCTTTTTTTGATATCTCTTGAGTGAGTAAAGCTTGAAGTTTTCTCAGTTGATTTTGAAGAGGAAAGGTGGGATTCTTGTATTTTGAGATTTGGTAAATATTATGATTTGATGAGGGAACTTTATTATTTTTGAACCATTCCCTGAATCTTTGGATTATTGATTCAAGATGCTCATTTTTGTCCCCCGATTCACAAATTCTCCAAGATACTTTTGGGAGGGATGATGCCTTCAAAAATTAATACTTAGGATCATACATTTTAGTACCATCATCCTCAATTCCATCCTCATACCAATAAAACTTGAATTTTCTCATCTTCCCAACTATCATTCTCATATGATCACATTCCTTGACCTCAAATTCATCTGAGAAATTCACCCAATAGTCCTTGATTTGCGGAACATGGTGCAAATCAAGAAGATGGAATGTTTTCAGGTTTCTTCGAATGTCAAAATCCACCCTTGGAGTGTATGAGTAGAGATTCAAAGGAGTGAAGGAATCTTATAAGTTTGCATCATCGTTGGCATTCTTATAGGAAAAGATCCTAAGAAATATGGGGAATGAAACAATTTTCTTCTTACAATTCTTGAGCTTACCATTGATGTGAGAAAGATGCCTATATAGTTTGAATATCATGATCTTGTCATTGAGATACCTTAGCAACTTATGTGGAGCAAGATCAAACTTGACTACTCTGATGTATGAAAAATTTGAGAAATATGTGAAGAAATATCCATACCTATTGATCAAAGTAACAACTTGAAAAGATATTATTGATTAAGGATTTCCCTCCAACAACCATATGAAAAACATAGCGAAAACATTGTTCACTCTTATAAAATGGTGATTTCTCTCCTTTAGAGTCAATTGTGGATACTTCTCATAAGAAGGAGATTTTTGAGAAATATTTTGAGTGAGGGTCAGGCATCTGAATGGTCTTGTTCTCGCGACATCATAGACTAAGTAGGATTTCATTGAGAAATTTTTCACAACCGGAAATTGGAGAAATTGTTGATGAATTTTGTTGTTGATTATCTACCCCTAGTCAATCATATTCTTACCTTTAATGAAAGTAAGGATGAACTATTCCATCTAATCTTGAAAATACCCTATAGTCTCTTCTCCCATCACCTTGCTCAGTAGGATAATTGCATCCAAAAATCCTTCGTGAAACTCATTCCTGGATAGAACTTTCACCATTAATATGGATTTATTCCCTATTTCAACCATGAACCCAATGCAAGGATTTGAAGATATGAGTTTTTTATACCATTATCCTGATGAAAAACCATGTTGTTCCATGTCGGGCTTCACATCCATTGAGAAATTCCTTTAGAAGTGAGCACCTCCATAATTGATTTATCATACGCCATTATGATTCTTGTCTCTAGATCATAGTGATGAGCACATTTCAGTACTGACTCCATGCTCTAAGATGATACAGGATGACCACATGTAACATACAATCCACTTATGAACACCTTGTCCTCTACTGGTTCTCTAGTACCACTGATCATTTGATTCTTGATATCTTCCAAGTCCAAATGAGTAACATTGTTATCACCCACACACAGGTATCCTAGTACCAGGCCCAAAATAGGATCTAGACCAATAAATTTGAACTTATTTTTAAAAAATCCAAAAGATGAGAGAAAATGAAGATGATAGCAACTTTCTGCAACTAAATCAAAGACTTTCTATTTTTAGTAGTTAGGGTTTAAGAGTTGTTATTTTGGGAAAAAGTGATTTTTTTCGAAATTCATTTTTCTGAAACCATTAACATGCTAGGAATACATTAACTACTATTTCTTGGTGATTTTTTACAGTTTCTATTTTTAGAAAGTTACTTTTTTCTTTTTTTTCTTTTTGGAAAAAAATATCTAGTTTGTCATCTTCATTGTTCTCTAAGTGTACTGATATGAGAAGGCTTGCTATTTTAGGTAAGTTGATATTTTTAGTAAGCGAGGGTAATAAATAATTTATATATTTAGAAATAGAACTTATCCATATTTGATTGTAATGAAAATTCCTTCACTGGATTCAACTTTCTCATGGGACTCTATGCTCCAAATTTCACCCCGATTCGTCCACGAGAATGCTTGGAAAATGCAAAATAAAAATTATAGGGCTTGAAAATATGGTTGTATGCCATTAAAAAATAAAATCATGATATTATTTTCTACTACAACCTTCTTGAAGGCTCTGGGATGGAGATAAAATGAGAAAATTTCATCCAAATATGTTTACAAGTTTGAAAGATATGATTTTTTCTTGATTTTGGTGTATATGAAAGCCTTGAAATTTTTTTGGAAAAATATCTAGTAAAAATTCAGATTTTTTGAGGTTATTTCTCAGAAAAATGGATTTCTTATGGAAAAATGAGGTGAGGAGAGGTTATTTCAAGTTTTTAAAACTCACGATAGTGTTTTTGGTTCACGGGAGAGGTAGTAACAAGTATAAGCATGTAGAAATACTTAGTCAAATTTTAGGTTTTTATTCTAAATTTGCATGGGGAAAATTTTCTTGTTCCATATATCCTCTTGGGTTAGGGATAATAGGAAATAAAAATACACCCTCATGTGATCTTGACAAGTGGTGCAACGTGATTGCATGATGAGGGAAGGATAAAAACAAACACTTAACACAAAAGGGCTGAAACTGGGTCACATAAGAAATCATGAAAGGGGATACAATGGGATGAATTTTATCCTCCCCTCTATCCCCTTGGGATAGGGATATAAAAAATTCTCTGCCCTAGTGATGACAAGTGGCACAATCTCATTCAGTGAGGAAGTGAGGGGGAAGAGTTTGCTTAAGCAACTGCGGAGCTTATTTTTATTCACATGAGAAACAAAAGCCATGAATATAGTGGGGTGAATTTTATTTTACCTATATCCCCTTGGAATAGTGATAGGAGGTAAAAAAAAAATTTCCATACCCTAGTGATGATAAGTGGCACAAATCCATTGCATGAAAGGAGGGGCTAGAGGAAGGCAGATAAGCCTTTGGAACATTTAGCAAGGTTATGTGAAGAACCTAAGGGAAAATTTGGGGTAGGGATAATTTTCTTGTCCCCTATATCCCATTGGGATAGTGATAATATGGACAAGAAAATTCACCTCAACATGGAGGTGACAAGTGCCCATTTGCAAAATTGGCTAAGTATGAGAGACGTGTCTTCTAAGAGAGAGACTTGTTGATGATGTTGTTGAAGATCCAAAAGACTATTTTGATGAATCCTTACATTATTTTGACTCCAAAAATCCTTCCAAAGACAATGAAATGGGTCTAAATTTACAATTATCCTAAAACACCCTGAAATTTATCCTTTTTCCTTGGGACAACAAGGTGGGTTTCTTTGAAACTAAGCTTCCTAAGAGGGAATTGAGTCTTATGAAAGATTTAAAAATTCCATCATGTAGAGGGTTAAAAAATATTTCCAATGACTAATATTTTGAATCATAACTCCTTAAGGCTCCTATAATCCACTTTTAAAGGTTAGGTACCATTTTAGGCTATGAAGCTCCTTAACCCTAAAAACCCGCTTTCACTATAACTATCATTAAACCTCTGAAAATTCCCTAAATTGTCCTAAATTAGTTCCATAAATCTAAAAACTATTCAACAACACTACCATATGATTTTTAGTTTTTTGATCCATCCCGGAGGATGTACATCTATCCTAAAGAGGCTAAAAATAGGCTTTTAGGATTACTAGAGATTTCACCACTGAAAGCACTTTACTATAAGAAATGAATGACCCGATCAAAATGTTTAAAATTTTTAGGGAAGGTTTATAAAACATATATGAGTACCTACAAGATTAGGATAGGCATGAAACATAGGGATATTGATCCTAAGAGGTTTTTAAGAGGGGTTTCAAGAAATTTTTTGACACTAGGGTTAAATTGTCATGTTTCAAGTTTGAATTTTTCCCTTCCAAAAACACATGCCAAAATTTCATCAAATAAGGATGTTTTGGGTAATGGAAGATTAATCACTGGAGGAACATTCAATTAACAAACTTAGAGTTCACTACCTAGTTGTAGGCCTATTTTGAGATATTTTGATGTATTTTTTTATGAGGCTCTTTTGAAGCCCTTGATGATGTATTGAATTGATGTATGCAAGAGATCTTTTGAATCCCTTGATGATGTATAGTTATTTTTATATGTGAGGATCTTGGAAGCCCTCGATGATGTATATACATTTTGATGTATATATATGATTTTAGTTTTGTGTTATGGTTTGTTTATGATTTGGTGTGATGTGTTATGGAAAGATATGAAGTGTATATGTTGTTATAATGTGACTTTGATGATATTAGATATGGTTTGACAAATGATGATCTTGTTGTATGATTAATTCTCTAAACAATTTATAATAACATTAAGTGGGATGTTTTCTTCCTTCATGTTCATAGCATATATAATTTATGATGGTAAAATTATTATATGTATGAAAATACACATGTGACCTTGAAATTAATGTTAACATATTAATTCAATGATTAATCATACCAGGATTATAGATGGATGTGAGATAGTTGTGGGATGGCTCATTTTTGATTTTGATATGAGGGTTGATTGATATGGGAATACATTTATTTTTATATGAAGTATGATCAATGCGGGAGGTCCTTTTTGTGTATTTTTATTTGGTATCTATCCTTGAGGAGTAGTCTATGTTTTTATTAACCTTTTTATTTTATGGTAGCTATAGTTTGAGGGAGTTGTCTACAACTTTATTTAATTGTAATTTTTCTTTTAACATCCATTTTTGAGGATTGGTTTATATTTTGAATTTTTCATCCCATGGATATTTTAATTTTTGAGCTAAGGGAAAGCCTAGGTATCCATTTGGGAGGGGATAAATAAGTGTAAAATCTACACATATATCCTTAGCATGTCATTAATATGGTAGATGGAGATAATGTGTGAGTAATGATTGTGGGGTTCCCTAAATATAAGCGGGAAGGTTTTCCATGTGGAATATACTATGAGAAGAGTCATGGTGCTCAATTTAAGGTCATTGGTGGTCTTCTATTGGAAGACCACATAATTCTAAATCATTACAAGAGTGATAGAATGTGAGGATTGATGGAAGGATATCTTAGTTTGACTAAGGTTTCATGAGTTGATATGTTAACAATAGAATGACCACAAGTGTAGGGCATCAATAGGTTCTTTTTAGATTTACCATCAACAAGCCAAGCGATAAGCTCCAAACCCATATTTATGAGTGATAATATATGATCTACGAAAGTTAGGAGAAAAATTCCCATGTTTACTCTTTTCCATGTTAGTAACATGTTGATTATATTTGAGAACAAGATCACTAATGTTGAAGTCACATTGTTTGAGATGTTTTTATATACTCATTTGATTCATTCTTGATAAATGTTGATATGTTTGAGGTAAGTTAGAGGACATTTTCTAACAATTGTAGTTATGATAGCATTCTTGGCGATATTATTCTTATGGGAAGAAATATTCACGAGAAACATAGAAGTATGGGATTTGAAATTCGATTGGAAGAATGGCTTCAAATCCATATAATAAGGAGAAGGGAATAACACCCATATGGGTTGAAAGATAGTCCGATATGACAATAATGCAAATGGGATTTGGAGATGCCAATATCTATTAGCTTGATCTACAATTTTGGTAAATAATTTGTGAGGATTTTATTAGATGCTTCAGTTTTGCCATTAGCTTGTGGAAAGAAAGGTGTGGAAAAGATGATTTTGATGTTGTAGGTGTCACAAAGTTTTTGAATTTTATTATTTTTGAATGATTTTCCATTATCTGTGATGATTTTATGAGGTATACCAAAGCGACAGATAATGTGATGATGGATGAATTAATGATTTTATCTTCTTTAGTGGAGATAAGGGGATTGCTTCCACCCATTTTGTAAAATATTCAGTTGTTGTAATGATGGAATTGTGTCATTATGATGAATGAGGGTTGATATGTCCAATGAGATCAAGCCCCATCATAAAAAATGAAAAATATATTAAGATGGTTGGAGAGCGTGACTGAGGATGTGTGTAAGATTGGAGTGATGTTGACATTTGATGCATTTCTTGACATGGTCATAATAGTCTTGATTAGTCATAATCCAGTAGTATTCCATACAAAAGATCTATTTAGAAACAACTAAACCATTGAATTTTCTAACACATATGTTTTCATGGGCTTCTTGTATAGCTAGATGAGCCTTTGTAGTTTAAGACACCAGAGGAGGAGGCCGTCAAATCCTCTTTTGTAAAAGATACCCCCTAGTATGACATAGCAGGATGCACATTTTTGAAAATATATTTTACCATTTCTAGATATATCTAAAGGTATTTTTCTTGTGGAAAGAAAATCATGTGTTTGAGTGTACTAAGTTTCAAATTGACTATCTTCTATATGATTGATGGTGGGAAGATCAGTTTTGGTATAAGATGACTAATCTAGTTTGTTTATGATGAAAAAGAGCTTGGAATCATTTGGTGATAAAGGGATGAGAGAGGAAAGAGAGGTCATGGTTTCTAATAAAAATTTTGATGAGAGAGGGGATGTCTTTATATCTTAATGGTCAAAGAGTTTCAAGAGATCCTCGATGAAGGTTTTGTATTTTAAAAATATTTAATTTTGACATTGATAGATCCCTTTGATTTGGTTGATGAAAATTTGTGAGTCCCCATAGATGGCAAGGATTTAAATTCCCATAAAGATGGTGGTCTGAAGTCCCATGATGAGAGCTTCATATTCCACCATGTTATTTGTGTAATCAAAATTGAGTTTGAAGGATAATGGAAAAGGGGTGTCCTGGGGTATTATGACTATTCCAACAACCCAATTGTTTGAATTTGGAACCATAAAAAATAAGGTCATTTTGAGAGGGGTATTATCATGGTTGAGGGTGTTGATATATTTTTCAGGAACTATTAATAATGAAGTTGATTAGTAGGAAGGGAGCTTCAACAAGATGATCACTAATGACCTATCCCTTGATGGAATTTTGAGAGATAAATTTAGGATTAAACTTTGTCATGAGCATGAGCCATTTGGTTATGCGATTGTTGTGATAAGGTTTAGATTGAATGTATTTTAGTGGATTAATTTTTTTGACCACATATGTTTTGTGATTAAGAAGATAGTGACAGAGGTTAGAAATTTATGAAGTACACGGCACAAAAAAACTTTTCTACTTCGGGATAATGGTTTTTTTACTCATGAAGGGTGCAAATTATGTGATAGAAAACCTGATCCTTACCCTATTACTCTCAATGTGCTAGCAAGGATCCTAAGGCATGATGAGTAGCGACGATATAGATATAGAAGGAATACCCCTCTCCTAGAGGTGTAAGCACTGGTGGTGATAAAGGGTATTGTTTGAGGGTGTTAAAAGTGTGTTGAAAATCCTTGTCCCACTTAAAGTGTATGTATTTTTGAGAAGGTGAGGGAAAGGTTGACCATGTTATAATAGTTTAGAATTGAAGTGATGGATTTATTGAAGATTTTCTTTAAGGATAAAAAGTTTTTAAAGTTTTATGGAGGAGGTATTTTGATAATGGCCTTGACCTTGGCAGGGTCAAATTCAATTCCTCTGATAGATACTATGAACCCTAATATTTTTTCTGAGAACTCCGAATACACATTTAGTTGGATTAAGGTGAAGAAAGAAGCTGTATAGGATTACGGCGAGATATGGTAAAGACTACAAATGATTTTGGGTAGTTTAGGAGTGGGTATTAGCTTGTTGTCCCGAAATGGGTTATCGACATAGAGAGTGATGCCACGGTCGGGGTATGACCGATGACGATTTAGATGTGACCGATGACATTTTGGGATGGATAATGGTAGAAGGTCAAAATAGGTGTCCAAACTCTCTTTATGTCTACACAGAGAGTTGGGAAGGCCTATGGTGGGATTGTAGGTGGGGTACCAGTCTTGGGTAAGGTTCTATGAGGTTTTTGGGGTGATAAGGTCAACTTAGTGAAAGTCTGTCAGAAGATATAGTAACTGCATCGGTCAGGTGGTGATCTTTGGTGAAGGGGAAACCGATGATAGTTATGGTGACTAGCATCGGTAGAGGGGTGGAATGGTGGAAATCAAATAAACTTGGTTTTGAGGGATTCTCTGTGATTGTAAAGAGAATGGAGGAAGGATGGTTGGGTTTATAAAAATGCTAGGAAGGCTCAAGAATGTCTAAGAGTCGGTATGGGGAGCTAAAAGGGTTGTGGGTGGTTGGATGGGTGGATTAACAGGAAGGTGGGGATGGTAAAATGCAAGGGAGAATATGATCTAATAAACAGAGGTAAAGAAACTACAATCTAAGTAAACATAGAATGATGCAGATCAAAACATACTTACTTGTATTTGCAAGCCTTGGTTGGTGGAAGATAGCAATGGTTGATATGTGAAACTGGTGGTCGATTACGTGGTAGTTCTTCCCATAATATTACCATGAATTTCAATGCCTTCGAACCAGTCTTGGTGCTAGCTAGGGTGTCTGGATGTGTGAGAGGGTTTTGGTTCATGCCTACACAGAGATCTCTTTCTCTCTCTCAACTAAAAATTTCCAACTTCGGAACAAGGTTTCCAAATGGTATTTAACGCTCACTAAGTGGGCATGTTGTTGGAGAAATAATAGGCATCTAATGTTAGGGTTAGACTAAGTCTCAATTGGTTAAGGTAAGTAGAAATTGAGTCTTAGTTAAAAGAAACATGCTAAGAATAGGTCCATGATGAGGTGTCTAGGTGAGGTGTAAATTAATTTAATTAAAGTAATTAAATTAATAGATAAAGTGAGGATGAGAATTAATTCAATTGTAAGTAATTAAATTAATATGAATGTGGGGTAAAGGGGTCATGGTTATATGAACATGCTATGTTAACTACTCGAAAGGGGAACAAGGGGAGTGTGACCCAAATTTGGTGTCAACATTTTCCCCTTTTTGTCGCGTAGCTTGTATTGATAAGCGATGTTGACAAAAATAGGAAGTGGTTTCCCCAAATATAAGTGAGAGTGGGGTTGCTCCAAGTAGGGTTAAAGGTGAGAGTGCCCTAAATGTGGGTGGAGGTGATCCCCCTCAAACCAGGAACTGATGAGGTATAAGATGGAATTGGTGAGTGGTTTGATAAATGTGGAAGTGATGAAAAATAAGGTAGGTGGGTATGGGTATGGATATGGGCATAGTGGGTAAAGGGTAAAGGTCAAATCAGGTAATAGGTAGTGGGTAAGGGTCAAATTGGGTAATGGGTAATGGTAATCAAATGTATGCACACGTATAGACTGTGACACAAGATACTAGGTTGAAGAGTGTACAAACTCTACATCATCCAAGGTCGATAGGTTTATCCAAACAAGGTTGAAATGATTCAAGTATCTAGGGTATAGGATATGGTCCGAAAATAGAACATAGGTCAAGTGTAGGAATGTTTAGGTATGTTCCAAAGACACTAAAGGTTTGGTCGGGATAAATGGCATGGCAATAGGCAAGGTATGGTTGTTAGGCTAAAACAACATGGGTAACAACATCACAAGGTATAACAAGTACACAAGTTCAACAGACACAAAATTAGGTTCAGGTCAGGGTATATAGGTCAGGGCACATGTAAGGCCAAGGTGTAGGTAAAATGACAAGTCCCTAAACACAATTAAGGAAATGTATGGGTAGTGTGGGTTTGTGGGTAGGTTGCAATAAGGGTGGGTAAGGTCAAAGGGTATCTGACAATGATGATTTTGATCAAAATGGGGTTTAAATGATAATGGCAGGTGACCGATGCTAGTTAAGGTCCGATGGATGTCGATTTAGTATGGAATGACATGGCTGACGCGTTGGTCATGTTGATTTGGGGTTAAAAAAGGAAAAGGTCACTTTTTACGGAATCATTTGTCATTTGCTATTTGTAGAAAATGACATAGGAGAATGTGAGGGTTGGAAAATGGCAGGATGAGGCAACAAGTTGAGTTAATGAGCCTTATAGTGGGGATTCACATAGATTGATGGGTCCACAAGATCAGTTCGAGTGATTTCATTCATTTGGGGGTGAGGAGTTGATTTGGTCATGACAGAGGCGGGAGAGGGGTCGGGTGGGCCACTGGCACAATGGCCAGATGTACCACCATGTAGATGACACCGAGATGAGGTAGGATTCAATCCGATTATGTCCTTTGGTTGAAAATATTGAAATTGTTTGGTTTAAAATTCAGGTGGGATTTAATTTTGAAAATGTGAGTGAAAATGAAGGAAATGACGGGTGGGAAGGTCAAACGTAGGGTAAATAGGATTGGGAATGAAGCTAGGATAAGTTTGGGTAGGTTAGAGTAAGGATTTAGGTCATTTTTAGGAATTTTCAGTAGACTGGGGTGGGTTTTTGATTTGGATGTTGCAAGAGACCAATGGTGGTCTAAGTTTGGCCGACATCGGTTGGCTTTACTTTAGATCCGTCGATGTTAGGTGACCGACACCAGTTAAATTAAATCGATGTCGGTTAAGGAAAACTGATGATGGTCAAGGTGACTGACATTAGTTAGGGTGAATGAGAAATAGGGGTAAGAAAGATTAAGTTGGCAAGAAAAATAGGTGGAAAGGGGTAAATGCAGGGTATATGTAGAGAGATGGGGGTAAATGTTAGCGTTGGCATAAAAGATAGGTAAGTAGGTGAAATGTTGTTTAAAATGATGAGTCATGATTGTAAAGGGGTAGTAGGATGGTAGGTGAATTAGGTAAGTGAGGTGAGCAGGATTGATGTGGTTGGGTATGGTTTGGGGGGTTAAGAGGTAAGTGAAGGTTGTCAGGTTGTAACAATGTTGTGGTTTGTTGGATGCATGCATGAACCAATCAAGCTGATATGGAAAAGCAGTACCACCTCTGTTACTAGTAATACAATTGAGTGTGTGACTGGAGGAGTGGAGGCACATGACGAATGTTGGATTGATTGGGATCCGACACTACAAGAATGTAGCTCGAGATCCAAGTTTGATGGTCATGCTCATCGATAGATGGGATTCAGCGACCAATACTTTCCACTTACCGATGGGTGAGATTATTGTCACCTTGGAGGATGTATACAGGATCCTATGACTACCGATAGTTGGGGAGCTAGTTTATTCCATTACTTCAGAGGCATCAGAGGAGCCGATAGTGGTTGTTTTTGGAGAGGCAATGGTCGAGATGAGGTACCATAACACAAGCCTTAGCTATAGAGACATGTATATGGCCCATCCTCAGGAGATGAGGTTGGTTGTTTTGATGATGGAGGTGGTATGTTGTTTTTCCTTACTAGATGCGAGAGGGTGGGAGATTCCCACGAGCACTAATGGGGGTTCTCCAGACATGATGGAGGAGTGGGTCCATTTTTCATGGGCATCAAAATTCTTGGTGTAGTTGTATAGAGATTTGTGGGCCTATGGGAGGCTACGGAGATTTAGTTTGTGTTGCACATTCCTTCTACACTATTGGGCATACGAGCACATCATATGTGTGCATCCAGTTGGTTTCCTAACATGATTGGTTTAGGGGTGGCTTGGTTAGGGTTGGGTATAGGCGATGGGTACCACTTGGTGGACAACATAGGGTGACGAGGGCCACACATGATGTTGCACATTACAGGTGAGTTTTGGAGGGTTTTTCTAGGGTCGATATTGTTTGGAGGCCATATGTTGGATTTCCTTCATACAATCACATGGAAGAGGAGTTGGAGGAGTTACAACTACTCAAGTGGATAGAGGGGCACCATGCTAGTGAGCACGAGATGATACTGTAGAGACGAGGGTCGAGAAAAGTTTGGGCTGTTACAGGATGTGCCTCCATCATTCACATAGTATAGGAGAGATGACATGGAGATACATATGTCTCCACCATGACCAACTATTTTGACAGGGTAGGAGGAGTAGGCGGTGGAAAGGTGGATTGTTGATGTTGGGGTCATAGATAGATACATGAAGTGGTGGGTGGCACAACTATGGGTGACACCACCAAGGCCAAGGAAGCCTTACAAAGTCACCATCATAAGTACGAGAGGGATACCTTGTAGGGTCAAGTGGCTGCCCTTTAGGAACAAATTACAGTGTTACAGGGGTAGATTACTAGGTTAGAGGCACAAGTTTCCACTTTACAAGTGTAGGTGGTGGCCCTACAAGCCCAAGTTACACAGGGACATGAATCCACATAGGGTAGAGATCGAGATGGGGGCGGTTTCTACCTTACAGCATAGGTAGCATGTTTACAACATTAGTTGACCACCGCACATGCTCGGAGTTGTGGCTCTATAGGCCCAAAGTTACAATGCATGAATCACCACAGGCTCAAGGACGGGGTCCTATATTGTAAAGCAACACACCCAGGATAGGGTCCCATGATACATGGAGGAGGACAGGGTACACATACACAGGGTCCAGGGCCAGCCCTAGCAGGACAAATTTCATAGGTTATTGTGAGACCTATGGCACCACCTTAGATGATACCGATGGTGAGGTTCAAGGATTCATTGAATGAGGTGTGGTATTACTAGGATCATCTGACAATCACAGGGATAGACATACCCTCCTATGATGAGTATAGGGCACATCGGGTAGCAAGTGAGAGGACTAGCTCTTGCACTCATAACTCAGAGAGAAAATGGGGCCGCCAAGCCCAGAGATAGGGTCAGGGTGAGGATATGAGTTCATGGAGGCCAAACCTAGTTGCGGGATAAGTGGAGACTAGACTAAGACCCATGCGAGGTGGAGAGATGTTGGCAGGTTGCAGAGACATGCATAAAGGAGGAGACAAATGTGATAAGGATAGATATCAGATGGAGTGACGATTAGTCACCGTATATGATCGATGTATTAGTTTTTTGGTATATACCGCCTACATGCCGATGATATTAAGGATGTATCGAGATAGTCATATTGATTTTGTATCTGTGTACATATGTATGGATACACAAACTTTTCTAGTTATATAGATGTTTTATTGGATGGATGATGTTATCTATGTTTTTAATTTCCATTGTTATTGTGTATGTGATGGAAACTAGGTAATTTAGGCATGATGGAGTCTAGGTCATTTAGGCATGGTTGGGTTGGGGTCCTTTAGGCATGGTTGAGTCTAGGTAAGTTAGGCATGGTTGAGTTGTGGTTTATGGTTTTGATTTAATTTCCAAGTTATTGGTAATCATGAGAAATAAATGATGATTTATATGTATGTATGTGGTTTAAATTTCCAAATATTTGATATCATGGGAATGTAAAATGATAAATGGATGATATGATGGTGTGTTAAAAATGGTAGGTATGTATGTTTGTATGTTTTAATTTTCCAATTGTTGTGTAAAATGGAAAACTCACTAAGGTAGAATGTGAATAGAAAAATGGGGAAAATTGGTTAGGGTAAAGAGTGGCCGAGCTAACCTCCAAGGGCCCCATGCCCTTGGAGTGCTACCTACATAGCCTTGGAAAAAGGGGCCTCAGGCCGATGTAGTTCTCCGTAAGCTAGGGAAGAATATGGTGAAGCAGAGGAATGGGTTGGTAGGTTTTAAGCATGATTGAGTCTAGGTCATTTAGGCATGGTTAGGTTGGGGTCATGTAGGTATGGTTGAGGTTAGGTCATTTAGGCATGGGTGATTTTAGGTTGATTTTGGTGAAAGAGGAATCCCCAAAATGTAGGTGTTGATGGTCTAGTCTTGTATAGGAAAATCAACAAGTGATGAAGAAGGTGAATGGTAAGAGGTGTATAGGAAAATATGTTGCATTTCATCCTTGTATGTTGTCATCTAATTGATAAGAACCACAACAAGTCTACCATACCAAAGATGGGCTTATGAATATAAGACCCTAAAGGCGTTGTGTGATTGACTATTCTAAGGGGGAAGAAAGTCACATGATCATGAAATGTTGCATTTGTGGCATATCCCTTGAGAAGGTAGGAAATTAGGGTGAAAAGGAAATGAGGTGAAAATGGTTGGTTTTAGCGTAACTTGGTGTGAGATAACGAAGCCTACTTGGCAAGAGACCCAAGATCAAAATAGGCAATTCCATGACAAAAAGGTTATCTTTTTCTCTTTTTCTCTTGTTTTTGATAGACTTGATCGATGTGGGAAGTCTATGTGGGATGAGTATATTATCTCCTTGAGGTCTTCGTGAAGCTAATCGATGCGAGAAGCTTCGATTTTTTTGCAGGATAATATTTTTATGATAGACTATGTGCAGTATGGCTAGCTTTGTATAGCTGTCCTTTGAGGGAGCAGTCTATTTATAGTGGCAAGATAGAGAGAAGAGATGTCCCTTTTGAGGGAGTCATCTCTTTGTTGGAAGTTTGACTCAAGGAGTTGAATCCCATTTTTCTTTTGAAATTATTTTTCTTTTGGACATTTAAGTCATGGACAAGACTATAGAGGAAGATTAGGATCTTGTTTAGAAGACAAAACCATAGCACACAAAGGTTAACTATGAAAGAGATGGTTTAAAGTGATGAACGACCATGGGATTCCATCTTGAAAAATACAAAAATTATCCATGAAAAGCATGCCATGAGTAGAGACGTGGTACTCATATTGAAGATAAGGGTGACAGTGACTAATAATCACATGATTCTTGTTTAGTCGTTGACCCCAAGAATAGGTAATATGAAAGGTGAAGGGTGCTCAAGGGATGAGCTTGAAATAAATAGAATGTGATATAGGACTTGATTCAACAATAGAATGGTCAAAGATTCAAGGCATTGAGGGGTTCAAGTTCGGGTTTACCTTCGAGTGAAGACAAATGATAAGCACCTGATCCATAGGTATGAGTAATGATATAGGGTCCAAGCCAATTAGGAGAAAAATTGCCCCATTTACTTTTCTCTTCTTTGGTTACATGTTGATTTTCCTTTAGGACGAGGTTGTTGACTTGGAAGCTTCACTCATGGACATGTTTTCATAGGAACATTTGATACATTTTTGGCATATTTGGAGATGATTAAGAGCATTAAGACGTTGTTCATCTAATAACTCAAGTTGTGCCAAATGGTCTTGGCGAAATTTGTCATCATTTAACATGTCTTGGAGTGAGATATAGAGAGATGGAATATGGAATTCAAGAGGCAAGACAACCTCAATACCGTAGACCAAAAAGAGGTGTGGCGGTAGTTGAGGTGCAAATACTAGTAATGCGGTAAGCCCATAAGGTGAAAGGAATGTGTGTATGCCAATCCTTTCCAAGTATCATCAACTACTTTCATAAGAATTTTGTTCAAGGTTTTATTGGTTGATTCTACTTGGCCATTTGTTTGTGGGTAGTAAGGTGAAGAGAAACTAAGTTGAATTCCAAAGGTGTCACAAAGTTTCCGTAGGGTTTTAATTTTGAAATGTTTTCCATTATCGGTGAGGAGATGGTGAGGAATACCAAAGCGACAAATGATGTGATGATTGATGAATTCACACATTTTCTCGGCTTTTTGTAGAAACAAGAGGTATGAATCGAACACATTTAGTATAATATTCATTGCGATTATAATCCATTGATGGTGTTATGAAGAATGAGGATTGATCTCTTCAACAAGCTCCAAACCCCATTGAGAGAAAGGCCAAAGGTCTTGTACAACCCGTAAGGCATGACTAGGTGTGTGATGAAGATTAACATGCTCTGACATTTCACACAATGTTTGAATTAGTCACAATAGTCATGGTTGAGGATTAAGAGCATTAAGGCGTTGTTCATCTAATAACTCAAGTTGTGCCAAATGGTCTTGGCGAAATTTGTCATCATTTAACGTGTCTTGGAGTGAGATATAGAGAGATGGAATCTGGAATTCAAGAGGCAAGACAACCTCAATACCGTAGACCAAAAAGAGGTGTGGCAGTAGTTGAGGTGCGAATACTAGTACAGTAAGCCCACAAGGTGAAAGGAATGTGTGTATGCCAATCCTTTCCAGTATCATCAACTACTTTCATAAGAATTTTGTTCAAGGTTTTATTGGTTGATTCTACTTGGCCATTTTTGTGGGTAGTAAGGTGAAGAGAAACTAAGTTGAATGCCAAAGGTGTCACAAAGTTTCCGTAGGGTTTTATTTTTGAACTGTTTTCCATTATCAGTGATGAGACGGTGAGGAATACCAAAGCGACAAATGATGTGATGATTGATGAATTCACACATTTTCTCAGCTTTTGTAGAAACAAGAGGTATGAATCGAACACATTTAGTATAATATTCAATTGCAGAGTTATAATCCATTGATGGTGTTATGAAGAATGAGGATTGATCTCTTCAACAAGCTCCAAACCCCATTGAGAGAAAGGCCAAAGGTCTTGTACAACTGTAAGGCATGACTAGGTGTGTGATGAAGATTAACATGCTACGACATTTCACACAATGTTTGAATTAGTCACAATAGTCATGGTTGAGGATGGGCCAATAATAGCCCGGAGAAGGTGTGTTTAGTGAAAACTAGGCCATTGATGTAACCTCCAAAACTTCCATCATGAACTTCCTTGATGGTATCAGGAATTTTAGAACTTGTAAGGCATCATAAGAGAATCTTTGTCAAATCCAGGTTTATAAAGAAGATCACACATGATGACATAGCGAAATAAAATTTTGATAAAGGTGCATTGTCCATTATGAGTAAGATCTGGAGGTTTAATGGAAAGGAAAGTTAGTCTTTAAATTACTTATACCAAAGGTCAAGTGGGTCGGTGCAACGGTTAAGTGAAGAAGTTGACATCTCAAAATAAATAAGAAGGTGATTGCAACCTTTTCTTGTGACAAATATTTTGGAGTCGAAGGCGAAGTGGGTATCGAGAATCCAAGAAGGCCATGGTATCCAAAAATTTGTTAGCGGAATGCGGATTGATGTGAAGTTCGTGGTCGAAGGTAGTAAAAAGTATGTCGACACGGTGTTTATACTTTTGAAGTATTTCATTACAAAAATAGTATATACCATTGAATTGGTTTACAATCGATTTAGGAATCACTAAAGATATTCATTGATTTAACTTCTAAAGTGATGGCATCTTGGAGACCTAATACAAGTGCTTCATATTCAGCAATGTTGTTAGTACAATTAAATTATAGTTTGAATATAGTGACATAGACTCACCATGAACAGGAATGAGGATAACTCGACACCACCCCCACGTTGACATTTATAACCATAAAAGAATAAGGTCATTTGGTAAATGCTATCATTCAAACAGAGGTTAATAATGGATTTGTTTGGGAAATCGAAATTAGAGGATTTATATTCGAAGAGGGGTGCGTCTGCAAGTTGGTCAAAAATGGTATGGTATTTGAAAGATTTTTCATGGATGAATTCGATGTCAAGGTCTGCGAAAAGCATGAGCCAATGCGCAACACACTGATGTTAGCAGGGTTTGGTGTACATGTAATGTAAGGGGTTAGTATTGGTGACGAAAAAGGTTTTGTGATTGAGTAGGTAATGAAAATTTTAATGGTGACAAAAAATAAGGCTAAGAAGAGTTTTTTGGCATGGGTGTACCTGGTTTCATAGTTTAGAAGTGTACAACTTATATAATATACCGTCTGTTCCTTGTGTTGTTCATCATGATGAGCGAGCATGACACCTAAGGAATGATCAATAGTAGAAATGTACAAGTAAAATGGTTAGTCCTCCTTAGGAGAAATGAGCATCAATGGTTGGAGGAGGTATTGATTTAAGGCTTTAAAGTCTTTTTGGCATTCATCATCCCATTTGAAGGAGACATCCTTTTTGAGGAGGTGATGAAATAGGTGGCATAGTTCAGAAATCTATGAAATAAAATGAAAAATAGATTACAACTTGCCTTGTAAGCTAGTAAATTGAAGAAGGTTAGTAGGTGGAGTAATTTTGAGAATAACCTTGATTTTAGCTGGATTGAATTCTATACCATGCAAAGAAATAATAAAACCAAGGAGCTTTCCAGAGAGAACAAGGAAGACACACTTCTTGGGTTGAAGGAAAACATAGTACTTGATGAGATGGTCGACGATGACCTTGATGACTATAAGGTGTTCGACACGATGTTTTTATTTAGCAAGAATATCATTAGGGTAATCTTCTAATATACGATGCATGATGTCATAAAGATATAAGTCATATCCTGCATAAAGGCTGATATGTAGCATCGAGTGTTATTAAGGTAAAAGGCATGAATCAATAGCGAGAAGGTCACCTAACGAGTGATGAAGGTGGTTTTGTGTTGATATTTTGGAGCTAGTGATATTTGATTATAACCCGAGAAATCATCCATGAGTGATAGCATGTCATGGCCAGGTGGTGAGATCAACTAGTTGGTCAATACCCGGTAGAGGAAAATCATCTTTAGAAAGCTAGGTTGAGGTCATGGAAATGCATACAAATGCGAGAGTCCCCTGTTGCTTTTGTTACAGAACAATGTTAGAACTCCATTGGGGATAGTCAATGAGTAGGATGAAGGAAACAGAGAAAAGGTGTCTTTGGAGATCTTCTTTGACAAGAAGGAAATGTGAGGATGCATTTTTTGAAGCTTTTTCCATGGGTTTGACTTGAGGATGGTGATGATATTTTAGACCACAATGTTTGGATCAATACTGGGCATATCAGCATAGGACCAAGCAAAAGCGTTGCTATGATCCCGAAGGAAATAAGTAAAAGCTTCTTGTTCAACAACATCTAAAGATTAGCCTATCTTTAGAATGTGTGGGTTGTCCTGAGTGTTAATATTGACTTCGATGGTTGATTCATTTAACATGGTTTGTGTCTTAGAAGGAAAGGAACAGTGAATATAAGAATCTTCCACACCAAGGTAGGTGAGGATAGACTCATCGTCCTGACATTGAATGATGTTAATGGATGGCATATCATCATCAATCATGTCAGGATATAGGAAGGGAAGAGAAGAGGGAGCCTCACCATCACATTGATAAGTCAAAGGTCCCAGGGAAATGGTGTTTACAAAATTTTTTTAGGAGGAATGGATTCTGGATCCATAGACTCCATGGGTGAAGGTGGTGATGTGGGTGAATAGGGTGGAGAAGGTTTGGCATCCTCGATGAGGTCGATGTGGGCCTTCTTGGAGGGTATTTTGGTGAAGCCGATACCACTACGGTCTTTGTGTTTATGGGTGGTACATGGGATGACGGTATGATGACCTTGTTTGTAAAAACCAAATCCAAAGCCTTTCCATGCACAATAGTGAAGGAAAGTGTGGGTAAAGTGACGGTTGGTGAGATATTAAAGGTCAAATGAAAATGGTCATGTTTAGAAAGGTAGCTTGGGTGAATATGTGGAAGTATCAAGTCCCACATATGTTAAGTTGGTACAAAGGTGTGGAGGACCATAAGGGAAGACCTCACCTATGCGATGTTCATAATGAGGATGTTGGCATAGGTTACTATACCCTTGTAGAGTAAGGAATGTATTTATGTTGTACATGTGGTACGCCCAGAGTGACATGTTGAAAAATGACTTCTAAGGGGTTGGTAATAGATATGTGGGTAACAGGAATAGATGATTTACTAGGTGATTGAGAAGAAAAAGAATTGGTTGGTCGGGAATAGATGGGCTAGCAGATGGGCGATTGCAGAGGTGTGACAACAGTGGGAATAGAAGAGGTAGGTACAGGTGAGGTAGCAACAACATTGATGGATGAGGTTGTGGGTAAGGGAGAAGTGGCAGCAAAGTGGTAGATGCCTTAATTGGTACAAGGACATCATTAGGTCGATATAACATGCTACAAGTTTTGAAGGGTGATGGGTCTCTGGGATGGTGTAGTTATGTCCTTCATGTTCAAATTTTACACAATGTAAAGTTGAAGGAACAAAACCCATGATGCGAATCCAAGGTCAACCAAGAAACAAGTTGTACTGGAACTCCCCCTCTAAGACGTTGAACAATTCAGGATAGTACGGGGGCCTACACGAACATGGAGAATGATGGTACCAAGGGTGGAAGTGATGGAATTATTGAAGGAGCACAACATAATTGGGTTATTATGTATGTAATTGACATGTAAGCACATTTGGTTGTACTCATGGGAGGATATTATGTTGATATTTGTGGCACCATTGATCATAACCCATCGTACGCATATGTTATTGATATAGACAAAGATGAAAAGGGAAGGATTAGGGTCATCTGATTGGAGAGGTACAATTTCATCATCAGAAAAGCTGAGAGCAGCCACTTGGTGAGTAGGTGGAGGTGTAGAGGAAGGGGATGAGTTGGTGAGAGAGGCCAGATGATGAGGGGTAATAATGGAGGCCATGGGTGTAGGGTCATTAGGTAAAACCTCAATGGATTGGAGGACCTCCATGAGGGCCTGTCGGTGAGATTTAGAGGTTTGGACAAGGTCATACAAAGACATTTTTAAAGGGGATTGGTGTAATTGTTTTATCATTATACGATGGGTGACCCCGTCAGAAATAGGGTATGTGGGACCTCGAATGGTGATTTTGGGTGCAGGTGCAGTCGGTATGTTAGGCATAGTATTAGTGGATGAGTTGGTTACTTTTTTTTTTTCCTTTGTCTTTTTGGGCATGAGTGACAACTTGGATCATATTAATCTGAGGAAAAGAGGTGGATGGAGAAGGTATGTCATGAGTAGTATAACGACATGATGGAAAAAAACCTAATGCAAGGTAAGAACCTTACGAAATGAGTAGGGCACACTGGCATTTTGGTGGGGCTTTGACAAGCTCTCTTATGCGAACCATGTTGATCTCAAATTTTAGAGGTGGATAAAAGTATTGTGGAGGTGGTGATGTGGGCCATTGAATAAGTAGTGATATAGGATTTGGGGAGATTAGAGAAGACGGAATAGGGTCCCGATTAAGAAGGTCATCATCGTCAAAATTTTCTTCAGGAGGACATAGTTGGAGAAAAATGATTTTAAGAGCTTTACAATTCTCTACATCATGCCATGACACACAATGGTAGGTGCAAATTTTGGTTTCATAAAACCCTTTTGGTTTAGGTTTGAGTGGATCATAGGGTCTAAGTGGTGGTAATGGGATGAAAAATGTCTCGAAGAGGTTGGCTAAAATGTTGGCATAGGACCTGCGCCAATGGATCATAGTGGGAAGTAAATGCTGTGCGTTTGGGTAATGGTGCAGATGATTGTGATGAAAGAGGTATTATAGGAGGTGAAATAGGTTTAACCACCAATTTGGTAGGTGGTATTGTCTTAGGTTTTGATGGTACCTCTTGGGTAAAGGTATGGTAGGTGAACTAGCAATGGAAGGTGTTGTTAGTTTAACTACCCTATTGGAGGGTAGTGGGTTCTTGTCCTTGGATTGCACCTTCTTGGGTAAAGGTGAGGTGGGAGTACGTGATGTAGAAGGGAAAGAAGATGGTGGAAGAGGATGGGTTATCCATGGGGATAATGGAGGTGTGGTGAAAGTGGTTGGTAGAGGCTGGGTGGAAGGTATGGGATGAAGAGAAGAAAGTTTCATAGGTAGTGATGAAGTTATGGTAGTCTGGTGGGGTATAGGTGGTAAGAAAGATATGGGTGATGATAGGGGTGTTTTTTGTGCAGGTAACTTGGGTATAAAAAAATATCATGATGAAGAAGCAGGTTGCTTTGCTTTTGATTTGCCTTAGGTAGGGGTTGTTTGGCCAAGGTTGATGGGTGAGGTCCTAGGATGGACGGAAGGGGTGAAGGTGACAAAGGCATGGTGGGTGAGACTGGTGTATGTGGCCTAGAAGGTTGGGTCTTCCTTTTAGGTGGAGGAATAATTTTGGTGTGGGTTTGGGAAGATGTGGCTAAATCCAATTTGATGGGTGGATGGGCAAGGCTTGACATCGGCATGACACCCAAGGTAGTGATGGGTCTAGATATGGGCGAAGATGTAGGTGTGGGTAGGTTCTTAGGCATAGGAATGGTTTTAGTTGTGGGTAAAGGTTCAGATGTAGGCAAGGGTGAAAAATAAGAAGCCATTTCAATAGGCATAGTCATGGTTGATTTGGTCGCTTGAAACACTTTTGGATAGATCGTGGAGGTATCAGTAAGGGACATTTGCATTTGGGTTTAAAAGGGAGCTGAAGGAATCCCTAAAGCATGGAATTATTAACGTAATCTAAGCGGTCAAGTAAGCGTGAAAAAAACATTGCTTGTAAGAGGAGCCGATGTTGATTTAGTATCAATCCCTATAAAGTATGCTTGTGAGACAAGGAATTTGTTGGCTTTAGACTCTGTGGGTAAGAGAACCGAGAGAAGATCAACAGGATCCTGGAAGGCTGATGGGGAATGGTCACCAACAAGAAGTGGCACTTTTAAAGGATCCCCCATGGGTAGGGGAGATGATGGGTGAGATGAGGTAGGATCCTCTTTCGGTGGAGGGGAAGGTGAGCATGAATCTCTCGTGGGTAGGAGAGTTAATACTATTGATTGTTCGTTGGGTTTAGAGGTGAGTGGTGAAATGGAATTGGTAGAAATGGTGGACTCCTTTGTAGGTGAGGGAGGAGATGAAGAGGACTCCTCTATGGGTGAGGGAGTAGATGAGGTAGGCTCCTCTGTAGGTAGAGGAGCTTGTGCTAGAATTTCCTCGATGGAGGGACTGGAGGAAATTGGGGAATGGTTGGTATGATATCAAAAATGGCATGGACTTCACAAAAATTATTGTCATTGGTGTAAGCTTTGCTATTAGTTAGATTAGAGGATGGGGTGTGATTAGGAATCAATTTTTGAATATATGTAAGTTCTAGTTAGCCGGTGCGTTCATGTTGTCCAAGAATAGATCTCCATTATCTAACATTTCTTGGATGGTGTTTTTGAAGGTTATATAATTACCATCATTATGGCATTTGACGCGATGATAGTTACAATAATATTTCTCCTTATACCATGCGCAGGCATAGAACAAGCAGGTCAAAACTTGTATGAGTTTTTATGGGGAGAGTATAATGGCTCCAGACTTAAGAAGATTTTCTAAGACTGAAGAATAGGGCTCTCCAATTGGAGTGTAATTTCATTGTTCACATTGGAACCTGAAAAGTTTGAATGAGAGATATATTGGAGGATGGTTTTACTTGGCTAGATGGGTGAGATGGGCCATATTTGAGAACTACCACATTGGCAGATCCCTTGGCTTTTGAATAATTGCTTTGGGGCTTCAAAGACAAAGAGGTGTCATTTGATTTGAACGCTAATTTTTGTTATGCAGGCTGAATTTTCTTCTCTTCGATGGCACAAATTTCCATCTTTTGTGCCATGGTAAATGCTTTGTCAAAGGTACGAAAGGTTTACACTTGAAGAGTTGGTGAGATGTACCTAGCACAAGCTCTAGTCAACAACTCTATAAGCTTAATTTGGGGTAGCTGGAATTTCGGTTGGTTAATGACTTGTGCCATCAAGAAATGAAATCATGTGATAGATTCTTTGTCATACTATCATGTTGCATATAGGTCAGTCATGGTGACTTTTTTGACGAAATTTATTGAGAAATGGTCCAAGAATGCCTGAGCTACTTGATTAAAAGAGTAAATGGAATGTTTGGGTAAACCACTATACCAATCTAAGGTGGGTCCTATTAAGGACATGGGGAATGTCTGTAGGAGTAAAGCATCATCATGGTAAATTAGATAGCACCCATGTTTGAATGATTGCAAGTGTTGTTGTGGGTCTTCTTTACTATTGAAATAGTTGAAATTGGGAATTTCTAAATGTATAGGGTATGGGTGAATGGGGATAAATAGATGAATAGGATCATTACAGATTTCATCATAAGTTAAGGAGTTATGAGAGCCAGAAATTGATGCTTCTAATGTTTGCATATTTTCCATCATCATCCTAATGAGGTCATTGGTGGGTTATGAGGAATGGGCGCCCCTGTAGTAAAAGGAGGTTGATGATGGATGTATGATGTGGATGAAATCCTAGTATATGGGGGTACCAAGTATGAGAACTGTGAAGGGGGAATAGATGTGGGTGGAAGATATCCTGAATAAGTGATAGACAAGATTGGGGGTTGCTGGTGATGTGTGTAAATAGGTGGGGTAGTCGTAACGAATCTTGTGGTAATTAGGGGTAGAGACTGTGGGATGGAAAGGACAAGGTTTTGGAATGGGGTGTGGGTTTCGACACCATGGGTGGTTATGATGCAACTGGTACATACAAGGAAAAGGGTGTAGATGGGTCCATGCTTAAGGTGATTGGTGAAGGAATGGTCAACACTACATGTGTGATAGATGTCGTTGGTACAGTAGTTATAAAGGAGGTGGGGTCTAGCTGAGACATCACATGTGGTAAAGTGGATGAAGGTAATGCCAACCTAGTGGTAGCTGATGTAGAAGTGGGGGCCAAGGGAAGGAGGGATAGATACGGGCATGTCATATACCAACTGTCCCAAGGAGTCCCAGGTGGAGGAGTGAGGAAGGTACTATTGGGGAAACAAGATTCGATTAAGGAGTCTTGCAAAATCCTCATTATCGCATACTAATGGTGATGGCTGAGTTGAATCCATAGGCAACAAGATAGAAGGTGGTGATGGGCTAGGTGGAAGTGGTTGAAGGATGGTGTGAAACAAAATGGGCATTGTCTAGGTTGTGAGTCAACACCATGTGAATTAGTGTATACAGTAAATTATACTCTGTAAATAAAACATAAAATAACGAGAAATGGAGAAGGATAGATTCTAGGAGGTGAAATTGGTTGGTGTTTTAATTAAAAATAAAAACAGAGTGACTGACGCAGTTAGAGTAACCGATGATGGTTACAATAACTGATACCGGTTACTATGGGGAAATCAACAGTTTTAGCAAATGAGGCAAAAATTGATGAAAATGAAATAAGGAAACTGTACTTGACTATGATATTAGAATTCTAGGGATATGATGATGTCCTTGAGAACTTCAAATAGAACAAAAGAGGTGATGAATGTTTTTTGGGTAAAATAACCAAAAGAGATAGAAATTGACATTGGTTAGGTAAACCGATGATGGTCAGATGGAAATCGGTGACGCAGTCACCGACCAACGGCGATTCATCGTGGAATTTGAAGAAGTGAAGAAAAATTATTTTTGTGAATTAAGTCAGATGGAGTATCAACCCAGAAGTCTAAGGATGATAGTATTAGACCCTGACACACTCGAAACAGTTAGAATACTCCAACTATGATGGTGGAGTGTGAAAGGAAGAGGAAAGTGGAGAACGTAACCTCACAACTCAAAACATAACTCAGGAAAAGATAAGAAAAACATGTAATCCTATAAGTGAATTTTATGTTTTTAGCTTATGCTATTTAAGACTAACTTGTGAATTTAGAACAAAGTTTTTTGGTTGGGAAGGCATCCTATGAAGAGGAAAATTCTAAAGGGTGGTTTTAGGTTATGTTTTGGCATGGGTGGTCCTTTCTTTGATATTGAATGGTTAGAGAAACTAGTTGGGAGGCCACTTTGTCAATCCTCCGATTGTGTGATCTTTGACATTCTCTTCTAGGTAAGGTGTTGTTTAAGAAGATGTGTAAATTTATATTTTTACAGTTTGGAAAAGAGAGAGAGAAATGAAAGTGCTTCTATGATTCAATAATGTCAACCATCAGTTGGGCATGAATTCCAGCGTATAGGTTTCCCTTAGCTTTTTAATGTGAGATAAAATGCAACATACAAGGATGAAATGCAACATATTTTAGAACCCAAATCAATAATTAGATTCGATGTAGAAAATGATGAATAGGTCAATAACATGCTCTTTCACTACTATGCAAATGTAGGAAGAAAGAAATGATTCATTTTAAACACCAAATCACAAATGTCATTTAGACAATTAGAAGAAAAGAATGTTACCAGGGAGAAGATTAAATGTGTATTTTTCAAAAGAAAAAGACAGACACAATTTTCCTATATGAGGAAAATGAAATGAACCTAAGAGAGGGTCCTACCGGCATGCCAAAATGTTTCACCGGATTATTAACAAATTTAATGAAATAGATAGAGGGTGATAGGCCAATGAGGAATACCTATTTATGATGTCGGTTGAAGGTTGTGCACACTTCCTGAATTTTGATCCAATGTTGATTGTGAATACTTCCTTTTGGCTAGGAGGAACTACCTATAAAGTGAAAAACAATACCACTAGATAGAGTTAAACACAATAATGAGTGGACTGCCTAGCGGATGCTAGATCTGGGAAGCATGGTGCTTCCTGAACAGGTTGTCAATCCACTTTTATATAATAGTATTAATGTTATTCGAAATAAACATGAAATAAAAATCTTATTTGAATTGAAATGATTTAGGTACCTCGTGAAAAATGAATAAGAAGGGTCAAGTAAAAAGGTGATTGAGGTCAAAATGGGTCGAGATGGACTGGTGTTGGGTTGTAGGTCTGGTACAGGCTTCTAGTGAGATTTGGTAAAGGCTACAAATGATTCCGGTAGTTCGATTGGGTATTAGCTTGTTGTTCGAAATGGGTTATCGAGACACGAGAAACGATTAAGTCGTGGTATGACCAATGACGGTTTGGGATGGATAATGGTAGAAGGTCAAAATAGGTGTCTAGACTCTCTCTGTGTCTGTACAGAGAGTTGGGAAGGCTTGTGGTGGGATTATAGGTGGGGTACTAGTCTTGGGTAAGGTTACGAGGTTTTGGGGTGATAAAGTCAACTCGGTAAAAGTCTTTCGAAGATGTAGTAATCGCATCGATCTAGTGACCAATATCGTGAAGGGGAAATCAAAAATGGTTAGGGTGACTAACATCAGTAGGGGCGAATGGTGGAAATCAAATAAACTTGGTTTTGAGGGCTTCTCTATGATTGCACAGAGAATGGAGGAAGGATGGTTGGGTTTATAAAAATGCTAGGAAGGCTCAAGAATGTCTAAGAGTTAGGTATGGGGAGCTAAAAGGGTTGTGGGTGGTTGGATGGGTGGATTAACAGGAAGGTGGGGATGGTAGAATGCAAGGGAGAATATGATCTAATAAATAGAGGTAAAGAAACTACAATCTAAGTAAACATAGAATGATGCAGATCAAAACATACTTGTATTTGCAAGCCTAGTTGCGGAAGATAACAATGGTTGATATGTGAAACTGGTGGTCAGTTCCATGGTAGTTCTTCCCATAATATTACCATGAATTTCAATTCCTTCAGACTAGTCTTGGTGCTAGCTAGGGGTTTATGGATGCGTGAGATGGTTCTGGTTCATGTTTGCATGCAGATCTCTCTCTCCCAACTCAAAAATTGCCAACCTCTCGAAATAAGGTTACCAAAATGAATATATGGTAGCCGATGACGATTAGGGTGACCAATGTTGGTCTAGGTTAACCTAACACCGGTGAAGGTGGGAAATCCTAGGTTTTCCAAAATATCGATCTTGGCTATCTTTTGGCTAGTTCTGCCCATTGGTCTAGATCTAAAATGGTATTTAATGCTTAGATAAGTGGGCATGTTGTTGGAGAAAGAATAGGCATCTAATGTTAGGGTTAGACTAAGTCTCGATTAAAAGAAACATGCTAAGAATAGGTCCATGATGAGGTGTCTAGGTGATGTGGCTAGGTGAGGTGTAAATTAATTTAATTAAAGTAATTAAATTAATAGATAAAGTGAGGATGAGCATTAATTCAATTGTAAGTAATTAAATTAATATGAATGTGGGGTAAAGGGGTCATGGTTATATGAACATGCTATGTTAACTACTCAAAAGGGGGATAGGGGAGTGTATCCCAAATTTGGTGTCAAAAAATTGTTTGGATTTACCTAAGAGATCCTCCATGTATTCTTATACTATTTTATGGATGAGATCATGAAATACATGAGTCATAGCAAGATGGAAAGTAACCCCTCCATTTTTCAGGCCAAAGGGAATTACTCTATAGCAGAAGGTTCCCCATGGGGTGATAAAGGATGTCTTATGTTGGTCTTCTAGTGTGATGAGGATTTGATTATAACCAAAAAAACCATCCATAAGAGACAACATTTCGTGTCCTACTATCGATCGACAAACCGGTCGATGTTAGTTAGGGGATAATAATATTTTGGGAAAACGAGGTTAAGATAATTAAAGTCCGTACAAATTCATAATTTCCAAGTGGATTTAGTGACTGGTACAATGCTAGAAACCCATTGAGGGTAATCGATAGGTAGTATGAAATTGGATCAAAGGAGGTGTTGAAGTTCTTCCTTGACTAACGAGTGCCATTTGAGGATGCATCCTACAAAGTTTTTTTCTTCATGAGCATAACATCCATGATAGTGATGATATTATGGATAAAGATATTAGGGTCAATGCTAGGCATATAATTTTAATACCATTTTAAATCTTAACTATGTTTGGATAAGAAAAAAGTGAACTCTTTGGAGTTCATGTGGGTTTAAAGCTTGACCAATTTTGACAATTTGTGGATCTTACAATGTGCTGGTATTAACATTGGTGGTTGATTTATTGAGAAGTTTGGATGCATTAGATGGCAAGGTTTTATGAAGATAGTGATCCTCATCACCCATATAAATTAAGATGGCATCATTATCATGACAATGGAGAATGTCGATAGTGGGAGAGTCTTCTTCTATCATATAAGGTAAAGTCAATGAAATAGATTTTGTCTTTCCATTGACTTGATAATCCATTGGTCCTAATGTGATAGTATTGATTAAAAAACAAGTTAAGATGGATGAATATAGTATCATCATTGTTAGAGGGTAGGTCTGATGATGGTGATGGGTGTGGTTCTAATGTTGATGGTGATGGTTTTGAAGATGATGCGTTGAAACCAAGGCCATTTTTTTGTGATGCTTCCTCAAGTCTTCAAGAGGGTAAGTTGTGTAGACCTTGTTCATACATACCAAGACCGAAACATTTCCATGTGTAGTGGTGGAGGTAAGTTTGAGTAAAATTGGGTTTGTACAGAAAGGAAATTCGATGAGAAATGTTTACAATGAGTTTGACCATCGGGATGGGAGGAAGGGTGATTGATGCCTCCATAGATAATTTTTTTCAAAGGAATGCGAATCTGATGGAAATGATATTTCCTAGATTAGGATTATAAAGTGGTTTATATTTAGGTCTCCCATATATTATAGGAATAGGGAGTGTGTTGAGGGTTAGGAGGAAATACTCCCCTACCAAGAGGTGTTGCATGAAGTCTTCAAAATTTTGATCATTTATTAGTTTGGATGAGGTAAAAGAGGAAATCTTAGAGTAGAGGACCGATTTAAAGATGCGGAGTATTATAGTGGAAATATTACGTCATTGGGCCTATAGGTCATCTGAAAGGATTTAAAGGGATTAGGATCAATGAGGAAAACAATGATTTTACTCTTGTGTTCTTACTTCAGACACTGATGTAAAGTGGATTGGACACAAGTCATAACATATATCTAGGGATGACCTAGTAGTATGTTGTACTGGAACTCTCCTTCTATAAGATATAAGAGTTAATGAAGACTTTTGAAACCTATCTTGGTAATGAGGATGATCTGTGTGCCAAGGTGGGAGTTACAGATATCATTGAAAGCATGTAAGATGGATGATGATCGAGCGATGATGGTATCGAGATAATTGAATTTTTTTAAATACTTGAGATAAGATGATATTGATTATAACACCATTGTCAATCAAAACTATTATAAAAAGAGTTTCATTGATTTGGGTGGTGACAAAGAGGAAGAGGTTTTGATACTCAAGTTGTAGTGACAGAATCTTGAAATCATTGAACGTGATGGTTGCGGTCATTTTTAGGGCACCAAAAGGTAAGAGAATGGTTGAGGCTCATCTAATGGTACTAAGATGGATTGAAGGAATTCAATAATAGTTTGTCGATATTGTGGGTAATTTTGGATAAGTTCATATAGGTACATTTTTTATAGATGCTTGGTGTAATTGTTTGAGGAAAATATTATGTCTGGATGTTGTAGATTGATTATGAGGTGATATAAGAATTGAGATATTGGATTTTGAGGATGATGGATTGAATGATTCAAGAGGGGTAGAGGAGATAGATATTTTTGGTTGGTATTGATTCTAGAATTTTAAATCTTGGGCTCATGCTCTCATGGTGATATGGATGTCATATATTTGGAAGGGATGGGATTTTATAGAAGAGGCCATGTTTTGACTAGATGAGGTGCCAAGTGATGGTTTAGGATGATAAAGTTTAGGCATTTGGGATATAACTTTGTATTGATGTATGAATCTTATCATATTGAGGTTGATAGATGGACTAGGATTTATTTTTCTTATTGGGAGGAGTCCCTAATTAAAGAGACTCCATATTATAGTGTGGAAGGATTTTTAGTCCTCTATGTAGTGTCCTGATACTTGAAGGAAATCGAAAAATCCTTTGTAATTATACCAGGAGGGTTTCCACCCTCGAGGATTAAAGGGTTTGATTGGTTGAAATTATATGGTTGATGACCGCATAAGTTGCTAAAGGGTTCTGATATAATATCCTAGTGAGGCTTATTGATATATCGACAAGGTGTAAGAATTTGGATTTCATTCAATGGTTTGGAAGCACGAGGATCTCAAAGCGCATTGTTTATGACACTTTTAAGTGTGGGTTTGGAAGTAGGTTTAGATTATAATACAATGACTGTGAGTTTTGATGAGGGCTATGTCCTAAAAATAAAAGGTAAGGATGTTATATCCTTTGGTGTGTTTGTCTTGTGATTATTATGTGAGAATTATGTGGATGGATTGCTAGATTTTGTACTATACTACTAAGGCTTTTGATTTCACGTTGAGATGTTTTTTATTTTTATGGGTTGTTTATGATTTTGATAACATGTTGATTTTCTTGTGATTTTGAAGGGATAGTATCAGAGGTACTTGTGTGATTGGATGTAATGGGGTTTTAAATTTGTGACTTGGATTGAACCGAGGAAATAATGGTAAAGAGGTCTAAAGAGTTGTATTATGTGTTGGGTGTTTCAATCATGGAAACACATGGCACAACAAGTGTATTTGATAACTGGTTGATGTTGTTGATAATGTGAGGTGTAGAATTCTAGGATCCTACGACATTAGTTTGATTTTTGGTAGAGGATGGTTTGGAAAGGGTTGTTTGAACACATCAAATTTTTCATTAGGAGGTGCATTTATATTTTCAAGATGTAGTTCACATTGATCATTGATATATTTTAGAAAATTCCTATAAGAAACACACCTTTTAATGGCATTTCCTTAGATACGATGATATTTGCAATAGTCTTTAGCTCTATACAATGATGATTTAGAGGTAGATTCATCGATGGTTTAGAGGGGGAGTTTTACCATATAGGAAGCCAAGATTTTGTCAAAGATAGAGCTATAGGACTCCCCTAGAGGAATATATTTATGTGAAGGTTAGGATTGGTCATAATTTGAATGGTTCTTAGATGAATTTTTTAAGACAACTCTATTCGTTGAACCCTTAGATTTATTAGTGTTAGGAGAAACCTTAAAGGATGAGTCAAGCTTGGGTTTCTTATATTGTAATTTAACCTTACAATCTTTAAGAACTGAAATTTCAAATTTATAGGTTGTGGTAAAGGCCTCATCGAATGTTTGAAATGACTACATCCGGAGGGTGGATGATATCTGTTTGGCGTAGGATCGAGTAAATAACTCAATAAATTCATTTTGGGAAAGAAATAAGGACAACTGATTGATAATTCCTTTCCATCTGGAAACAAAATCAATAACGAGAATCATCTTAGAATTGTTTGACAATATATAAGTCTGTGATAGATATTTTAGGTGTGATGTTGATCAATGAATGTTCTAAGAATATTTGTTCTAGTTATGTGAATGAGAAAAGGGATTTATGAGGAATAATGTTATACCAATCAAGGGCAAGCCCCCTAATGACATCGTAAATGTCCTTAGCATGAGATATTTGTCATGAGCTATAAGATAATAGGCATGATGAAAGTAATGAATGAGTTGTTGTGGATATTCTTTCTTGTAAAATGGGATGAATTTTGGAAGCTCAAGCTCCTAGTGAGGAGGATAAGGATTAAATTGTACGAATGTGTTGTTTGGATTATTGTATATTTATTCATAGGAAGATGTATTTTTGGGTCCTATGGTGACATCTTTGAAACTCATGATTCTACTTAATTACGTTTGTATGGGATTGTTTTGGGAAGTTTTTGAGTTTTAATTATTATCTTGGTTATAGATGAGGGGTGTGATTGATTATATGGGTAATATGGTGGAAGTTGGTTTTGAAAGGGAGGAAGACTCCCTAGTATGTTGTAACTTTATTAAGAGAATAACGACTATGAGGAGGATTTAATATAATGATAAGGGTGGGGAATAGAAGTGTATAAAAGGGGTTGTAATAGTGATGGATTATAATGAACCAAGATGTATACATACTACGATACACCCAAGAGGAGATAGGTTGTGAGAGGGGACAAGCGTTGGTGATGAAAATCATGTTGATGAGTTGTATGGATGTAGGGATAGAAACTACTATGTTTTAAAATATGGTTGTGGATTTTTATGAGATGGTAGTTTTGTTATGGCCAAGGAATTGTAGAAATATACATACCGACATAGATTATTTAGGGAGGAAGATAAGCGGAATATGTGTGAATGACTATGGGGGCTGAAGTAATAGCAGGGGTTTTAAAACCCTACGGATTAAATGAGGACATAGATGTTACGGGCCCTTATTGACTAGACAAGGGTGATGTTGTATGTTGTAATGATAGGGTTTTGAGAACCCTAATTGTTAGCCAAAGATGCATATTACACATGTCCTTTTTGTGTCATTGTATTTTAAGATGAGATGGTATTAAGTTTGAAGTTAGAAATATGAGTGGATGAGGTAGGAGCCATTATTCCCATATAACTAGTGGTAGGATAGGGAGAAACCAACTCTATAACCGACTAATATAAGGGGTCAAAGAGTTAGGAATGATCATAAGTAATGATAGTAATAGGTGAGTGATATTCTAGGTTTTGGAGATAGAGATGGATGCCTCATAAAGCGGGTAGCTACTAAGAGTAATAGGGTTGGTGTCTAAGAGTTCTTCAAATATTGGGTCACCACTATTGAAGAACTGTGGAATGGATGGATCAAGGATTTCATTGTCTCCAACTAAGTGTTGGGAGAGCATAGAGGCTCTTGGGTTGTTTCAAAGTGGATTTTGGAAGGGATATGACATATTTTTAATGTTTTAAAGATGAGACTACTGCCTAATCAAGACCATGAACTAGTCAAACAAGTAATAAAGAAAGAGAAATATGATTGGTAAATAAAAACCACGCAATCACAAGAGAATTTTTTATATTATCTTGATTAACTTAGAAATATGTGAAGAAAGAAAGTCGTTTACAGAGGTACTAAGAAGGCATGATAAATATTATTTCGGTGTGTTAAGGCTAGAGTTGTCGATATACCCAAGGGCGAGAGTCCCAAATCTATGTTGGTGTTGGTATGAGGCATGATATTGGGGCCTATCCCCTCACTTCACAGTCCCACAATGATAAGGGTGTTAGGTGCTTAGCTGATATACTACCCACCAATTATTTATACTCCATCGAACATAGAGTTAGATTCTTTCTTGGTGATGAAATCCAAGTAGGTAGACATGGAAGGAAGTGTTTAAAAATGTAGATTTGATTTGTAACGTGGTTTGGTTATGTGTGAAGGGAAATTGTGAATGCAGTTGTTTAACCCCTATTTAAGCTAGATGAACATGTAAGAATGAATATTATTTTTAAGACCCAAAATAAATATTGATTTTATGAAGACAAAGCACACAAGATGCAATGTTGAAAGAAGAATGAAATAAAATGGAAAGGCATACCTATGTTTTCTAAGAACTCCCCTTTAATTATTTAACATGTTTTTGAGAAATACACTAATGAAATTTGAACTAAAAAGTTAGTAAGAAATGAAACAAGAAACCTATTTTACTATGAATACGTAAAAGTTTACCAAAAGGGGACTAGAGGTCCCACCGGGAGTGCCATAATTTTTTGATATATTTTGAGTCACTTTTATTATATAGAGAAAATCAACAAAAACTCGAGAGAACATTAGGGTTTAATGATATGTACAACTACGAATGTCAATATAAGGTACAAACAGGTGATAGACACTCCTTCCAATGAGTGAGAGAGCCTTTGCACACACATAGATAACTAGATAAGAGAGATGCTAGATAATATGATGTTGAGTTCCTTGAAAAGGAAAATCTCATAAATTAAAGGTCTTCCTTTGAAGGGTGTCAACTCATTTTAGAAAATCAAGTGATAAATGATGAAATGAATAATTTTATAGAAGTAAATAAAATATTTGGATAATACAATGAAAAAGAAAATATATCATCCATAAGAATAGGAAGACCTGTTTTGCATAGTAGATGGCCCAAATTTGTTTGGGGAAAGATGAATCTCCTCGAAATACTTGATCCACTCTTTCTTGATGAAATCCTATATTTCTCATATGATTTATAGTTGATCCTCAATGTCATCGAAATCTGGTATTAGGATGATTGTGCAGAGGCTTAACTCTTTTGCGATGTCTGATTGGTCCCAAATAAAGGGTTAAGAGATGATCTGAAGGTTTAAAATGTTATCGATGGGACATACTTCGCCTAGAAAAACCATCTACAAATAGAATACACTTGAAATCTAGAAATTAGTAGAAAAAAATAATGATAAGGATTAAAAATGAGTAATATATAATAAAAGGGTTAAAAGACAAGAATCATAGGTGATTCATGTAATTGTTGTGATTCAAGGGAATCGATAGTGATTGATGGGGAAATGACCAAATTCGAATAGATGTTGATTAAAATTTGAGATTCTTTTTTCTATGATTGAAATGTCCCGGTGAAAGAAACATAAATAAGAAGATGTAAAATGGGAATAATACCTCAATTATGATGTAAAACAAAAGTGATAATGGTTTTAGAATGACCTTATGAAGATATGGGCTCCACAAGGGCTTGTTATGGCTTGACAGATGCTAAGATATCATAGATGATTTAGTTTTAATATGCGAGATAGTCAAGGCTGAAAGAAATGATAAGAAGATTGTTCCAAGCCATGATCTCAGATGATAATAGCACACCCCATTAGATTTTGCAAAGCGTAAGACTTAAAATACCATATATGGAAATCCATCATAATCCACAATGCTCAATACATTACAATACAATAAATTGAATTACTCCATAAGAAATATGTACATATAGGAGGAGGGAAGTGTAACTACTACCTAAATCAGTGTTGAAGAACTCCCACTAACTAATATTGTTAGTTAAGTTAACTCCATAAGACTAGTAAGCTAACTCCACACAACTAGTACACCTAAGCAAGCTAACCCAACAAATGTAGGGCCAACACAATTGTAAGAATTATCCTAATAAATAAATAAAAGGATAAATAATAACCTACACTAATACCCTCCCATAAACATAGCTTAGGTGGGAGAAAAAGAAGGTGGGTTCCGACAACAAGGCCTGATGAGGTACCCACTTGCAATAACTAGGAAAATTGGACACCATAAGGTACCCACAACTAGTAATAATAAAGTAGAGAGAGAGAGAGAGAAATACCGTTGCAAGATATCCTAAGAAGCTTGGTTCCAAAAACTTGTACAATGTTGAAGACATTCGGTGTGCATTGTGGTCTGAATCCACTACTCGATCATAAAACTCAAAAACAACTGACATTGGGCTTCACTAGAATAGATCCATGCAAGGAGACTATTGATGGAGTGATGTCGAAAGTGTAAAAAAAACAACAAACATAATTTGATCCAATGCTACAAATAGGTGTGCCATGATCTAAAAACAACCAAGGCAACAAGGCAAAGAAATGAGATCCAAATAAATAGGAGTGCCACAATCCAAGAAAAGCCAAGGTAACAAGGAAATGACCCAAAATATGAAGAAACAAGAGAAATCACAAATAGGTGTGTCATGATCGAAGAATAATAACCACGAAACAAGGCAAGGACACAATATCCAAATAAATAGGAGTGCCACGATCCATGAAAATCCAAGGTAACAAGGCAAGGACACAAAACCCGAAGAACCAGATTAACACGTAACAAGACAAGGAAATGAAACAAAAAGAATCAATATCAACACCACACCCTCCCGACTACTAAATGGGTATCGTGACACCATAGATCCGTATGAGTTTCCAAAATCAACTACTTGAACATTGACAACCTAACACTTTGGGCTTCACTATAATAGATCCCACACAAGAGAGACGTCACAAGTGGAAAAAATAACGTCAAAAATACAGATCCAAAATATTTCAACAAACAAGAGAGATATACATTTACACACCCATAGATACAATAATGTAACACCCAAAATTTTAGGACGTCGGTCTCAACATAAATTATGTCCACAACTAATTACAACACCCTCCCATTGGCACTTTATAATTGAGTGCATGTAAACATTAAAATGAGTAAAATTAACTTTTACATTTGAAATATGTGTATAAAAATTTCACCAATGCGTATATCTCAAAAAAATACACAATTTCAAACAAAATATCACCTTAATCTGAGCTATGGATCGAAAGTTATGAGCTCTAGAAGGTTTTGCTATTAAAATAATATTTTAATGATGATGTTTTTTTAAAAGGTACACGTGACCCAAATGTCCAAAGGGTAAAACAAGACATCCACATGATACATTCTTGCGACCAAAGGATAAAATCTTGTACCTAAAACCTAAATGTCTAAAGCGTAAATCATTACATCCGAGGGTACACGCGTCTATATCAAATGGATAAAAGAATGCACCCAGATGGTACAGATTTGCGTCCAGTGGATAAAAGAATGCATATAAAACAAAAATATCAAAAGGATAAAAGAATTCATCCAAAAGGAAAACACTTATATCCAATGGATAAAATAATGAATCGAGAGGGTACAAATCTACGTGTAGTGGATAAAAGACTACATCCAAAACAAAAATATCGGAGGGTAAAAGAATGCATCCGAAAGTGCACACTTATATCCAATGGATAAAAGAATTCACCAAGAGATTACATATATGCATCAAGTGGATAAAATAATGCATCTAAAATAGAAATATCTAGAGGTTAAAAGAATGCATCCAGAAGGTACACACTTATATCTAATGGATAAAAGAATGCACCCGGAGGGTACATATTTGCATCCAATTTTGACCTGCCTCAAAACATGTTCAATTTTACAATCGATTATAGGGTTTTGGCACCTTCCAAATCTAATGGCGTACTCCGTTTTTAAAAATGCATGTTGCAGAAAAGCGCTAACAAATTATGAATACATGAAAATAATAAACCCTTGCTTGCAAAGAAAAACTTACAGATGAATTTCTATATCATCTATCACTCGATACCATTAAAGGAATGATAATAAGATTATTCCAAGCCATGATCTAAGATGATAATAGCACACCACCTTAGATTCGCAAAGCGAAGACTTAAAATACCATATATGGAAATCCATCATAATCCATAATGCTCAATACATTACAATACCATGAATTGAATTAATCAATAAGAAATATGTACATATATGAGGAGGGAAGTGTAATTACTAACTAAATCATTGTTGAAGAACTCCCACTAACTAATACTAGTAGTTAAGTTAACTCTAGAAGACTAGTAAGCTAACTCCACATAACTGGGAAGCTAACTCAACACAACTAGTAAGTTAACTCCACACAACAAGTACAGCTAAGCAAGCTAACCCAATAAGTCTAGGGCTAACACAAGTGTAAGAATTATCCTAATAAATAAATAAAAGGATAAATAATAACCTACACTAACAAAGTCTTTTCTATAACATCAAGTGATCTTGATTTAGCACAACCGATGAGTTTATATAGAATAACCAATGATTAGTTAGAATCATTGGTGATCCATAAAAAGTGGGTAAAACTCACTTGGAATTGGTAGGAACCACCTCCAAAATGGTGAGTTTTAGGTTGAAGGATGAATTAAGACGAGTAGGAGTATGTTGAGGAGGTTAGAAGGTTGTAGAGGTTTTGGCTTAACAAGGATAAAATAATTGTAAGTGGTTTAGGGAAAATAAATGACTGTTTACAAGGGTAGAATGAGACTGAGGACTTAGGTATAATAATTGATATATGGATATGAGTTTTGTGGGTAGGCTACCTAGTGGTGCTGAAAAACTATTGTCTACATATATATGATATATGAAAATAGCTAACAATAACTCAGTAAGCACTACATAAGACACATGTGTTAGATTTTTCAATATGAATGATAGGAAATCCATAAGATGTACATGTAACCGAGTGTAATGAGGAAAGAAAGGAACTATAATGGAAATATAACACCTTGATGTAGTATACAAAAGAAAATTTCCCCAAAATTTAGTAGTCTAGGTAAAGGGCAGGCCAACACCTATCATTGAGTACAAATCTATATATGTCATGCATCATGCTCAATATGCCATGTGAAATCATGTGTGTAAATAAATATCTATCAAAGAAAAGGAATAAAAACATGCATATTGTAGAGTGCAAACAGTATATGCTATAAAAATAGGTCCTAAATTTGTATTTTTACAAATATTTGAATGTTTTTATATTTTAACTCCTCCATGAGGGTGTAGATGAAAACCTATTATTATAAGAGAAGGAAGAGTGATCAAGAATTACCCCATGGAGGGGAGTAGATAGAAATTATGTAACTAAAGTATGGGAAATAAAATACCCCCTATGTGTATATGTGTGTGAAAATTAAGTTTCGGGTATAGAAACACTCCCTCAATAGTCAAGTTGAACCTATAAACAAAGTGAGTCATCAAGAAATGAGTGAGGGATAGTGTGAAAACTAACCCAGGAGAACCTTCGAGGAGGTTAAAAATTCCAAGGAAGATGAAGGATCAAGCCTTGAATGCATCATAGAACGTGAATCAAGTGTAAGTGGAACCATAGTGGTGATATGCTCCAAAAAAGGCCTATGAGGAGAACTATAAATAACATAACACCATGTAGAATGTAATGTGTCATATATATGGGGTGGGATAGAAGAATGGAAAATTCTAGGAGACCAATGAGAAGAGATAGTGTGAGCTACAAATCTAGAGGATCTATGTAAGATAGGATGAGGCTATGAGTTGCAAGAGATAATGTGAACAAAAGAAGGACTAGGTAGATACCTAGAGGCCCTAGAAATATGTGATGTAACATGTGTAACTAAAGGCCGATCAAGAGACCTAGAATGATGTTAATATGTGTGTGTAATCAAAGACCTATGATGAGACCTAGAGGAAAACTGCCATTTGAGGTAGTATGTGAAGAAATAGGAATATCTATAGATGCACTAGGAAGCGAGAATGGAAATTGTAGAAGAGTGGACCACATAAGGAGAGAAATACCTAAATGGAACACTATGAATAGTGACAACCTTCTGATGACTAATAAAATTTATGTATTGATGAATGATGAATGATGAATGAGATAGCCCTAAGAGCATGTAGCCAAGGGAGACCTTAATGTAATACCCTAGTAGTGATAGATTTAGCAACTAAGAATGAATTTTATGTAGTGATACATCCAAAAATGATTGGTAGTGTAATGTGGATCAAAATAAAGCACAAGACTCGCAAAATAAATAAAAATAAACTAAAGTAATAGCCATACATGAATGTTATATTTACGATGTGGAGTAACCAAGAAAATCTATATAGGAATCGACAAATAAAGACCGAAATAGAAAATATATTAGAGATAAGTGTGTCATCTATATTACATTCATCAAAAGAAATGATTGATGTATAAGGGGATGTGTGAGAAATACATGATCATAGAATCCAATGGGAGATCATAATAAGGAGGTGGTGACACCGCACGATGTTTTCTATGAACTTTTTAGGTCATTGGATCATTAACATGCTTAGGAAGAGGGTCATTAAATATTTTCAACTTAGAAATTTTATCAAAAAAATTGGAATATTTGATGGGATCGTCCCATTAATGTATCTTGAATGATGCATCATAACTTAAGACAACAATCAGCAGAGTGACCAATGCATCTATGAAAATCAAAATAGGAGTTAACATAAAATCTCTTACTTGGGGGATTAATCATTTCAACTTCAAATAGTGGAGGGAGAGACATGAGATTGAATTCAAGTAATTTCTTTAAAACCATACACAGAGGACAAGGTAATTGTCTAAATTTTCATTTTGTAGGATGTAATTGTATCTTAGTAGGTTGAGAAATAAATTTGATAGTGTATTAAGAAGAAACCTTAGGGTCATAAATTTTTCTTTTGAAAGTAAGTTTACTTTGGAACTTGGTATTTGAAGAATTATAGGTGCTAATAACATACTTGAATTTATTCATATATAATAGCTTATCTTCACACTTTGAATGTATAACATAAGTGGGGAAAGATTAAAATTTTTTCAAATATGATTGATTCTTTTAAGGGAGGAAGAAAACTTTGAACAAAAGGGTCTTGTAACTCACTGTTAGCTAATATATTTCCCATTTTAGTAAGCATTATATGATAGTGCAAGATATAATTACTAGGATGCTATTTAGATCATTGTTTGATTGTGTACATTTGTGTATAAGATAACTTATCCCTGATATTGATTGAAAATTGTGTCAAGAATTGATTTTCTAATGTAGTAAAAGAACACACAAAATGCGTAGGAAGATTATAGAACCATTGCAACACAAATTCCTTAAGGATCCTATGGAATAACCTAGTAATCAATATATCATTAGATGCATAATCAAAGAAAACAACATGAAAATATCAAATATGTTTTTGTGGATGACCCTTTCCATCATACATATTCAGCTTAGGTGTAGTGAAACCAATAGGGAAATGGTATGAAATGACATCAGGTGCAAGTGGATTATGTAGTAATTGAGAAGGGTTGATAGCATTAGAATTATGAGAAAAACCTTGATGTAATTATAAGATTTATACCCAGATATAATCCAAAAAGGAATCAAGAGATTTCTTGTTAAATGAAGAGGCATATGAGCCATTATGATTATATATGGTAGATGTTATAGGAATAATGGATGGAGGAATAGGCATAGAAACATTTTACACGGTTAAGTTAGGCGCCCTTAAGGAAATAGGCACAATAGGTGTGGGTAAAGTATATTCTTTGAAAAAGAATTCTTGAGTTGATCTCTTGCAATATAGAGAAGAAAATCAACATTATTAGGATGTTTGTGCAAGAAATGATACAAATGTTGTTCGTCATCCTCGGGGAGGTATTGTGTATGATTGGTAAAATAAGTATTATAACCATGACCTTGGATAGTATAAGTGTGAAGAGTAAGGATAGTAATAGAGAATAAATTAACAACATAATATAGTGGCTCATAAACATCTTCCTCATAGGTATAAACTCATATAATAATTGCGAAACCATAGGAAAATCATCAAAATTTGCATACAAGTCTGAGATAGAACTAGGGTTAGAGTGCTTAATGGATGCATATATAAAAGGAACAACATGATAAGCCATTAATTTCAAAAAGAAGAAATAAATAATGGATGAAACTCTAAGGCCAATAGGGTGAAGGATACGATGTTTCATTAGAGTTTGGGTTCACCAAATGATTTCAATTTTTTGTGAATATATTTCATTACCTTTTAATATTTAGTGTGTTTCTAAAAACATACATAAAAATGATGAAATAATGTAATAGATGAATATTCTGATTTAATTAACTTCCAAAATTAATTTCCCAAATCAAAATAACGCTTTACAAAGTGACTATTGACCTAGAAACTATGAAAACACAAAGGAAGGATTGAATGTAGCTAATTATGTGTGGATATAAAGGAATATGAGTGATTTGGATGTAGGAACAAACTAATCTATAACTAAACATTCTTCATTGCAATAATCGGCACTTGATATTATATCGGTCAAAACAAAATAAATAGGTTAGGGTTGTCCGTATGGTTTTGAACCTACTCTACGATCTTCGATCAACTTGGATTATGGGTTTTCAAATTATTGAATGCTTTGAATACATGGAAATAGTTGTCATTATATGTTGGTATTATTCACTTACCTTTGGAATGGATTTGTAAAATCTTCTCAAACCCTCAAACCCTCATAGTGCAAAGTGGAGCTTGTGCAAAAAATGTTAGGTGGGTTGTGGTCACCCTTATGCACCACCGACATCACCACTTATTCAAAGGATCAAAACTACATGGTCGTTATCCTAGCATGTGATATCTATCATATTGCAATTAGAAATTAACAAACATGCTTTAAAAATACCTTGCTTGAGTTTCAAACTTTCTCAAATATTTGGGAAGGGTCACTTCGATTACTTATGGATTGAAGATGGAGACTCCTAGAACTTGTAGGAGAATTCAAACCTATAGAGGGTGATCCCCTAATGTATTTTATTCAATTAATTGTTTGTTTAGGGATAAATAAGTTCCTTTAGCGCTTGCTTTAAGATAAGGATAACATAAAGTTCCAGGCCCTAAATAATGTATGATTGACTTTCCCATATAGGCTTATGATCGTTTACATGTCATGGAAGGCCAACTAAGATGGAATATTCGTTCATATGAAGATGATGTAATTGAAATTTTGGACCCAATTTTTTTTTCTAAAAACATATAGTAAGGTTAGGATTGACATGTGTCAATTCCGACCCTAGTTTATGGTTTTGAACAAGAGGAAAAATGATAGTTTAGCTTTTTGGGTCGGCGGATAATTTCCTTAGATGCATTTTATGCTATTAAACTTCAAGAAGTGACAAGAGAAAAGTGTGGAAAGATAAGAAATTGGTGAGAGAGATATCGTCGAGTGTGTATTTGTGCATGTAAGTATGAAACATCAAGACCAATAGTGTCAAAAGATAGATTTCCAAATTTAAGTGTCTAAAATATCTTACAATTTGATAAAAATGGCACTTGATGTCCATAAGATTAATATTTAATTCTAGTTATGCATAAGACTTCATGAAAAATAATAATAGCCAATAACATGAAACATCATGGTCTATGTTAGGGATGATAATACATGATTGCAACTCTATCAAGATTGAGATTGCTAATTTGGGAATTTTATTTTAAAATATTTTAAAGAGAAAATTAGCTCAATATGTAGAAGTTTTTAGTATTGGTTTCCCTTTTGTTGCACACTACTTTGAGACGAAGAGGAGGACATCATTTATTTCATCTATATACATATAATGTAGGACCTTTTTAATTTTAATGATGATGAATGTTGGATATTTGAAGAAATAAATCTCTATTTAGGTTTATCTTTTGAGTTCTTATTGTTTCCAAATTTAGGGTTGAAGTTATATTTTGATATAAAGATATATATTTTATTGTTCTTCACTATAATAGTAAAACTAATATTAATAGTAATAGACTAATGGTAACACACAAAACATATATATTGTATTATTCTTTCCTATAATAGAAAAAGTAATATTAATAGTAATACACTGATGGTATCATGACTAAGACATATCCCACTCCCTTTCCTTCTTGTTTTATTTTCCAATTCATTGATGTTGATTAATTTGATTATTAGTTTCGACATGTGGGGATCCATTATTAACGTTTTTGATGCAGGAGCATCATGAAGGAGAGTCAATTTTTTTGTATCAAAAGGCATAATTATCATGGTTAGGAAGGTCTAAGTGGTAAAATAGAATAATTTTGAGTTATTAAGAGGTCATTAGAATTCATGGCATGTTGAGTTGTGGAGTCTAGTTATGCAAAAATTCAAAATAATGATTTCCCTCCAAAAGAGACATTTTGAATTTTTAGTATGTCTAAGAAAATTTTGGCATAAGATGTAAAATTTAGTTGGTTATAATAATGGATGGACCTTGTTTAGTGGTCAAGTCATACATGTAAAGGAGAAAATGATGTATTCTAACGTGAAAAATGTCTTAAACCATGGGTTTTAGGTCTTAATATGTGGAGAAAAGTTGGTTATAGTTTACATAACATGTAAATATGAAGAAAATATTTCTTGAGGGATTTAGTTGAGGGGGTAGAAGGGAAATGGATCATGGAAAATATCTTGAGGAAGAAAATTTTGTAATGTAATACATCAATGAATGAAGAATCTATTTTGTATATGAAGAAAGATTACAATATTAATATGTGAGATCACAAATGTGAGTAGATATAATCAAGGAATGAGTTTAAATTCATGATGGATTGGTTTTTGCATTGTTGGTAAGGTGTTAAGCATTGGTTTTTAATAACTTTGAATCCTTGTATTGCAAATTTGCATTTGAAGTTGTTTACTATGCCTTGAAGGTCTATGCAAGTTTGTCTTTCTTAAAGAAGGGATTGAATGTTAGTTGTGCAAGTTTTAAGAACCATATCTATGACATCTCTCTCGGTTAGGGTAGATGAAAACTCGGGGAAATGAATAATTGTTCAAGTAGAGATTTAACCTTTGTTTATTTGAAATAGGAATCCAATGTTTGTATTACTATTATACACAAATCCTAGGGAAAATATTTGAAATTTCTTTACTGACTTTAAACTAAATAGTGCTTAATATCTGTGGAGATATCGATTTATGTTCTCTATATTCATATAATTGTATTGAAGTATGGTATTTATCCCTAAGTGCATGATTTTTCTATTCCAAGAATATAAAACTATGAACAATGTAGTATGAGAGAAAGGAAGATTACATAGTTATTTCCATGTGTGGTTTTATGTTGGATTATGATGAATAGATATCTTCTTCAGGGATTTTTCCTCTGTGCCTAGAATAAATGAGGGCCTTTAGTCTAAAACCCTATACTTGATAAAAGCTGTGTATGGAAAACCCGATTTCTCCAATCGAGACAAGAAACCTCACATGGTTTTAAGTGTATTTAATGCATGGAACAATTTTTAATGGCTCAGGAATTTGAGGCATAGTGAAATTGATCTATTCATGAAATTTGAAGGTTTGAAATCATCTAAGAAGAAAGATACAAGAAATTGTTAGTTCATGGGTTGGTACAAAGACCTACAACTAGGGTTTTGGAGAAACTAGCCTTTGAGGCCTTAAAAATTCAAATTTTGAATTGAAATATTGTAGATGGTAAGTTGATAGACCTCTCAAGAGTATTTGGAAAAAAAATTGTAATTTTTTTGGTGGGGATTTTGTAATTTTGACAATCTTCTACGGTACTTTGTCACGGTTTGTGAGAGCTAATGTGAAGGAAGACTTAATAAAGAAACCCTACTTTGTAAAATGTGGATTGAGATAATGAGACTTCTAGGGAATAGTGGAGACCTTAGTGGGTGCTAAAAAAATCACTTATTGTGCCTTGGAACCTTCTACACTATGATAAAATCTTGATAGTCATTTTAGAAAGATTATTGTTAAGATTGCAAAGATGAAGTATCATGAGTTGTAGGTGGAGTTGAACTCTGAAAAATTAGGAGCATGTTAGTAAAGCCTATTATGAACTAATGAAGCTTTTGGAATCCTTTGGGTGTTTTTAAAAGTCTAGGTGCATAGTTGATCCAAGTGGTGTGGTCTTGAGGGCTACAAGAGAAAGTTTGGAGACATTGAAGAAAAGGTGGAGTTTAGAGTATTGGAAATGCATTGGGATGACCGAGATAACATTTCAGAAAGGTGAAGACTAGAGGTAATGTGTGGAATAGGGAAAATTTAAGTGGCTAGTTTTTTTCTATCTATATTGGTAGACAAGAGGTGGACTTAAGGAAAACAAGAGATTTAATCAAATTCAATTATTTTAGGAACAAGGGTGATTATGAAGCAATGGTAAGGGTTGTGAGATTAGGACATAGGCATGATATGCATGAGTGGAAGGTTAGAAAATACATTAATGAATCAAAAATTTCTTAGCAGAGTCTATTATACCAATAGACAAGTAATAAAAAACATGGTACTTGATGAATGATGTGATTAAATATTGATTTTTGTTTTGATTATACATTGAATATGAATGATCCTTTGCATCAATTTTAAATGTTTATCCCACTTCTATGATATTGGACCATATTAATAAAATTGAGCTTGATTTCATCTAATTAATCGAATTGTACCTAAATTAGGCTAATTTGGCATTATTGATGAAATTGACTTGATTTGATATCATTTACCTAAATTGACCTACTCTAGATTTATTTTACCTAAATTTACCTTATTGATGAAATTGATCATGAATTAACCTAATCGACCCAATTGAACTTAGACTTCCCTAGTTTGACCTAATTTGACATAATTAACACAATTTACCCAATTGACTTTAATTTACCTTAATAGTGAAATTAAATTTGATTTGAACGAACCAAACCTCTATTTCTTTAAGTTGATGCAATTGATGCAATTCACCTAGAACTACCTAATTTGACCTAATTTCACATAATTGATGCAATTTACTTAATTTTATTTAATTTATTCACTTAAACTAATTTGACCTAAATAACATAAATTATGGGACACCCTATATGTTAATATTAAACCCTAAACACTAATGTGACACCCTAAAAACTAATGAAACACCATAAAAACCAATGCGACACCTTAAACAACATTAAGACAACAATTTAAACACCAATTCAACACCCTAAATAGAAATGTGACATGCTAAACAATAATGTGACACATTGAACACCAATTCAACACCCTAAACACTAATGTAAAACCCTATAAAAAATTAAACATTCTAAAAATGAATAGGATACCCTAATTAACACAAGTGTGACACCTTCAACAATAATTAACACCTTAAACACCAATTAAAAACCCTGAATAAGAATTTGAAACTTTAAACATGAACGAGATACCCTAAATAACATAAGTGACACATCTTAAACACTAATTCACCACTCTAAAAAGTGATGCAAAATCCTAAAAATATAAATGAACACCCTAAGCACTAACATGAAACTCTAAACACTAACGTAGCAGCATGTAAACATTATAGAAATGAATGGGACACCCTAAATAACACATTTTGGACACCTTAAATTCTTGTACAAGACAACAATATGATTATTACATACATTGAGTCATCTTAACATGATAGTACACCATGATAAGAAAACACATACCTCAAGAACCAATACTCCCATATATCATAGACTAAAATAATTGAGTCTTGACATACACAACATGACAAACCATATTTAATCACAAGAACATACTTAAAGACTTGAAATAACATACCTCAACACCATGTAGAAGACACCACAAACCAAGACAACTTCCCTCACTTAAATTATTCATATGAACTAATGCACATCTAAAAATCCTAGTAGATGCATATGTCATCATGGATGGGATAGAAGAGAGACCTAATAAGGTCTCAAGCGTTATTTTAGATCCTTGATCGATCCATTCTTTTTGAATCTTAATTTAGCATATCATACTTATCCTTTTGATTAATCACACCTTTGGGATACTCTTGAACACCTTGGCTAGCCTCTTCCTTCTTCTTGTACTTATAAACTTGTGTCTTGGATACTTGAGTACCTTTTTCAATTTTCTTGCATTACAGAACCTTGCAATGTGCCCTACCTTATGACACCTAAAACATTCCACCTGTATTTTCTTGCATTCAATTTCCTTATGTCCAAAACCATTGCAAGTAAAGCAATATCCATTGAACTTGCTTACATACCTTTTAGTGTTTGATTGTCCATTCTTGCAATACTTTGCAAGATGTCCCTTTTCATGACAAAGGTAACATTCAAAACCATATATCTGACCAATCATTTTCTCCTCATTGCCTTGACATTATTCTTCATTCTTTCCTTCACAATGATACTCCTGAAATTTTTATTTGCAATCATCCTTCTTCTCAACCTTAGGATTGCACATACTAGCTCTATGTCCATAAACACCACACTTATAGCAATTACCATGAAAAACTCCATACCTATACACATTTGACTATCTGATTGATGATCTTCCATAAGATGCAAGATTTGAATTCTCTCCCATGCTTGGTTTTATTATTTAATTTGATCCTTTACTTGATTCTACCTCATTTTTATCTTCTTTGAATGAATCATCCTTAAAGCCTAGACCTGTTCTATCACCTCATGATTTTGATTTTCCTAACATCTTATAAAAATTATCTGAAATTTCAGGAAAAGATGATACCTTACTTGTAATAGTAGATAGATCTTTCTTCAGTTCCTCTTTTTCAACCTCATGTTTGAGACATTCTTCTCTCTTGATCTTCAACTCAGCTAGAGCCTCCTCAAGTTGAGTCTTTAAAAAATTGATTATTTCCTCATGAGATATAACCAATTTCTCTAACTTCTCTTCACAATAATTTTTTTCCCACCTTAAGTGGTAAAGGTCCCCCATTATGGTCACCAAAGATATCCACATAACTTGTTAGGTTGATTCCAAGGGCCTTATCTAATACCATTTTTTTAAGTGACAAGGAATGAGAGGGGGTGAATTAGTTCCCAATAAAATATTTCACTCTATACTTTAAAACATTAAACACATATCCTCATGAAACACATATATTAATGTATGATCACAAGAAAATATACTTCACCATGAAACATACTCAAAGCAAGGATCATAAGATATACAAAAATCACTCTTTATTTATATTCAAATCAAATCATGAATCTTTATTGATATTCAAATCAGATCATAATGAATTGATGTCTTCAACAATAGTCAACAAGATACAATCAAGAGATACCAAGACAATCAACCTTGTCTCATGAATACATAAGAAGATATTCTTCTTTGCAAATGAATTCAACTCAATATCAGACCTAAAAATACTTCAAAAACCTATAATGACATCAACATGCTATGAAATTAACATTCAAACACAAGACACCAAATCTTCCCTCCTTTTTTAACTCGCTATCAAAGAAACTTCACCATCTTTGCTTTGCTCAAATCCTCCTCATGAAAAGACTACCATAAATAGACCTATAATTAAATTCTAGAGTTTTTGGCATAGGCCCAATGGGGTTTTCTTTGCAGCAATGGTTTCTTCAAAATAAGATAAAAGGGGTTCTAAAATATTAGCAAGATTGAACCCAAAACATCACTTTTATAGCCTCTTCTTTATTCAAATTCAAAATAGGTTGGTTTCCCTCCATTATATTGACCATAAAAACTCAAACTCATCCCATATAAACCACTACAACATTTATAATTGACCCATATAGGCCGGCCTATTTAAAACCCTTCATCTATGCACCAAAAATCCTCAAATCCCCATCATTAGAATGAGAAAAATATCCTAACACCAAAACTATTTTTAGTAAAGCTATAAAAATAACCACATATATTTGAAAATGAATTTAAACATCATCCATGGTCACAATTTTCATGAACCAATCAGATTATTTCATTTAATTGGCCTTGTGGATTATTGCCTTCACAAAACAATTTATTTCTAGCACCTTGTCTTCATCTTTTTTTCCTCAATATCATAAAATATCACCTAATTATGGCATGTGACAACTAAATGTAAATGAAATAAATTTTATAACACTTATAAAAAATTTAGAGCTTGCTATAAAATTAGTGGATCAAATCAAATCAACTTTTTCCTTCACTAAAACAAGATGCCTAAGAAGTAGTTTTACAAATATATCTGGTTTACACCCTTCTTAATACACTCATGACATAAAAATTGATTAAATGGATGAAAAATTAATCCCTCATGACATTAAATTAGATAGAAATCATCACAAAATCCATTTCAGGAGCACTAACCAACTCATTCTTTCAATACAAATAGTTCTGTCCTAAAAATCCATAAATATTATTGTCCACAAATCGACCTGTAAACCATATTAAAAACTCATAATCATGATAAAAAAATTATATCACTATAAATATCTCTGAATCATATTTCCAACACAACTTGAATCACCTACTAACTCCTCATGTATCTCCTATAATGTTAACTTTACTAAAGACTCGCTTCTAACCCCCAAAACTGCCCTTTGACCAATCAACCTAAATGAAACATACTTGACAATATATTAACATTACCATGACTTAAAAATCATGTAAATCAATAAAAACTCACATAAATCATATAATGATCATTTATTTTGTAACTCCTCTGGACAACCTTGTCCCAAACCCGAACATCTTCGAAACTAACCCTCTTTGTTCGAGTGAGGTCCACTCATCACCATGAGCACTACCTTACCTTTATAGAAATGTGAAGGAGTTACATGTTACAATAATCATGTAAGAAATATAAAGAAAAAAAATCCACTCAGGAAGAAAATCTCTCCTACCACTTTTGAGCTAGGGTTTCAAACACATAATGAGTTGTTTACCTTCTTAACATTCGTTCATAAAAATGTGACAATGAAATGACCTCATTATTTTTGTGAAAACTTATAAAATCAATTTATAATCATATCATAAATCCAAAATTTTCCATGCAAAGAAAATAATTCAAGGTGAGCATCAGAAGGTGCAATTCAGTTTGTAAATGCCCTTCTTCTAGGCCCTGTTTCACCAAAAACATCATAACATACAAAATAATCATCATGGAAACTTAAAAGTTTTCCAACAACACCATGACACACCCTAATAACATATTGAATCATAATCATGTCATAAAATCCTTTCAATATTTATATCCACTAATACTTGCATAGCTATCCCTTAGGGTTTTACGTTGTAAAGGCTAGGGTCAACTAAAACAACCTCATAACACATCAGTGAAATACTCCAAATTGTCATAACATAACCGATACATTATGATACAATTGAATACATGCATACATGAGCTCATATACTTCCATCTCTCATCCTCATACCTCATAACATCCATACCTACTCCAAGTGACCACCTGCAACATGGTCACCAACCTGTATCTACACCTAGAAACTCATACAAAAACCCAATAACTATCCAATCATGATATCCATCATGAAAAAATGCTTCTTAAGTTTCCAAGATGATCATACCACCATGCATCGTCACCTAGGTTATCTAGATCACCTGATTAGGCTTGCGAAGAACAAGGCATCCTCACTTGAATCAACTAATATCATCATGAGAACATTTTAAAATCATGTCTTCATCATGATTAGCATGATCTGGCCCTAATCCATCATCCAATTTGTAATTAATTATGTTTTTCATCAATGACAACACCTATGCAATAGCTTTCCAAAAGTGGTGAAAGTGCAAGCCCTTTCACACCCACGAAGGAACACACCAAGGCCAAGGTATTCACAAAGTGATGTCTACCATAGTCACCAAGGATGTCATTCATTGATGTTCCTATGAAGGTACTTGAGGGCTAGGTTTTAAATCATGATGCCTAAGGATAAATTATTTAACTCGGGACCTACTAAATGAGAGAGGAGGTCTCTCACATATAAATAAAATGTTGTCATGGAGCATTCATACACATGTAGCAGAGATAGAGTTTGAGATAAGTAACATGTATTACTCCAATTTTACATTAAAAAGGATCAAGGACATGAGTATAAAGTCTTCAACCCCACAAGGATAACTAATGAATAGGCTTGTAACATTCTGAATAATCTTACAACCGAGGTCACATGCAAGAACCTCGGATAAGGAGGCTACCATGATATTGATGGTAGAGGATAAAAATGATAAGGAGAAGGAAGTACAAAAATGAAGGAGAAATTGAAAGGAGAAAAAAATCATACCAAGGAATATTATGATAGGGTAGGAGGATTGGTGAAGAAGATCACAGGCGCATGTACCACCTTCATAAGCCAAGCTAGAATAGACTACACTGATGAGCTGGAGCATCTCAAAAAATTGGTTGGACTTGAGATACTGCTTTTGAACATCAAGAGTGGAAAAAGGCCATCATTAGAAGAATTATTCGAGGCCAATAAGGGAGATAAAGAGGCCATGGAGGCTAAGATAGTTGAGTATGGGGCTCTAATCACCAAGGTCAAGGAAGCCAATTGCAAGGATGAGTTGGATTTTGATAGGTGCTAAAACTGTGACCCTATTTTGAGTGCATATATTACAAAGGAAGAGGAATAACTAAAATCAATTAAATCAAAGACACCAAGTAATAAGCTTGAACAAACCAAGGTCATGATAGAGACATCAACGTAGAGAGATCTAATAAAATCCATGAAGGAGACACTAGAACTTCGAATCAAGAAAATCCAACTCTTGGTCATGGAACAAATGGATGTTATGGAGGGAGTGACTAGAGATTTGAATTTAGTCATCAAGGAGCTTAAGGAGAAAGTATATAAGCTGGAACCTGATCATATTTTAGGTCTTGTAGAGGAAGTTCTAGGGAAAACTAAAGAGGAACTCATGGAGTGGAAAATTTTAGAGGATGTACTGAGCACATAGTTCCTATAGATCCTCTAATCACCTAAATCCTGAGATCATCTGAGTGCAAGTATGAGATTCATTATTATTTAATTAATGTTGGAATTCCCTTATTATTTATTCTTTGGTACTCATTCATTCATTCATTCATTGGGGAGATAAGTATGATAAAACATTGTCAAGGACGGGAAATGACTTTAGTGTGGGGTAATGTTGAGTGGAGAAAATGGATAATTACTAGCCACGTGTAGAGAATGCGGACCATACGCAAGGGGTGCGTGAAGGGTGTGTGTATTAAAGAAGGATCAGCATGCAAATATTCACGCATGAGAAGACAAGTTTCGGGACCAAAGACATGGCTAAAAATAGAAAAGAAAAGATGTAGTGGCGCCCAAACAAGGTTCATTAATAAACAAAAGAAGGATAGTTTGGGATGCACAAAAAGGATATATAATTGGGAAAATAACATATAGGGTAGAGATGAAGACCACACATGAATCAAGCTAATAATAGGACTAGGGCATGTAATATCTCTTGTATATTTAGATTAATATATTATTAGCTCAGGATGTAAAAAATCATGCAAGCTATTTTTATACACACACCTATTATTAGGTGAGTGCATGAAAGTGATGAAGGGTAAGTCCCCATCATATATATAGGTAGTGCATCCTTGTTTTCATAAGTAGAGATTTAGAGAGAGTACTAGTTTATTAGGGTTTGGAGATCATGGTTGTCTTTGATTCTACATAAGAACACACTAGTCTTGTGCAATGGTGTATTGAACTATGATGTATTCATCTTCTATGTTATGTATTTGATTATGGTTTGCAATGGATAACTACATTTGGGTTTCTAAATTGACTATGTCGAGTATGGGATTTTGGAATTCAAGTGTTATTGATCATCTTGTATGCTTTGATTAATCTTCCTTATTATATGTGTTTCTAAAATAACATGATTATGGTTCTTCTTTGTGCATGAATGCTTTTTTATTATGAATATAATAAACATGTATGCTAACATCCCGATAGACATATCAAAGGAGTAAACTAGTGGATTTGAGTTAACATCCAAAATTATTTGGATGATGTGCCGATGTGTATAGCTCTGATTGGGGTAATTAAAAGACTACACTACCTTTATATCTTACACCATTTCTGGTATCCCTCGTAAGGAAAATCAACATGTTGATGACATGGCTAGTTCCACCTTGTATCCCCTTAGATATCACTGAATATTATGACACTTTTATTGTTTAGAAATTACTCAAGGAATCTATCGATACTAAAGCACTTGAAACTCTTCATGATTTATCTATTACACATAGTGTAGATCATATTGAATGGTCTACTTATATTTATAAATACCTATATAAAAATCAATTACCTAAGAGTTCTTCTCTATAGGAAAACCACCGCATATGATGTGAGGTTGTTCTTATGGTCTTATTTGAGGTTCCTTGTTTAAGAAATCCTTCTATGATCATCTCTTTCATTGTTTAGGTATCGATGATTCTCAAATAACTTTTTCTCAATTATACAATAACGATTTTGGTGGTCAATTTAGTGGTACATCAATGTATGAAAAGCTACTTTTACAATGTTATTATTTTTCAACTATGGAACTAGATTGTCATGAATATGTTAAATAGTGTGATTAGTACCATTGACATAGTAATTGTAATCATGCCCTACCTCACACCTTACAACCCATTGTTTCCCCATGGCCTTTCTTTATCCGGGGTTTCGATTTAGTTGGAAAGGTAAACCCTAGATCTACAAAGGGACACAAATTTATCATTACTACCACCAAGTACTTCACTAAGTGGGTCAAGTTGATACCTTTAGAAACAACCACTTTTATTGACATTTGTAACTTCTTATTGACACATATTATCACTCATTTTGGGATCCCCTTGGCCATCATCACTGATAATGATTCATATTTTATGCACCATAATGTTAGTAATAATTGTGCTAAGTTTAAAATCAAACATAATTTTTCTACACCTTACTATCCTTAGGGAAATGGTCAATTTAAAGCTACTAACAAAATACTTCTCAAGATTTTATGGAAAACCATACATAAATATGGTAATGACTAGAATAATTAGATTGTATATGCTCTTTGGGACTATTACAATAGCACTCACATGCCTACTAATGCTACATCGTTATCCTTACTTTATGAGACAAAATTTATTCTACCATATGTGTTAGAAATCACTTCACTCTATGTTTCACTCAAAGATATCATCAAATTATCATGGAAAATAATTACATGAATTAAAATTACTTGATTCCAAATGTATTTAGGCATTGTAACATCTTCACATGTACTAGGATCTAATAAAGTGTGCTTATAATAAACAAGTTCACACACATGAATTTCAAGTTGGTGACTTGGTTCTCAAAGAAAATTGAAAAAACACTACGGCTAAAGATACCTTAAAAGGTAAATTTAATATAAACTGGGTAGGCTCTAAATCTATTATATAATGACTAGGAGTAGGGATTTATCATCTTAACACCCTCTATGGATGAAATCTTAAAAATAACATGAACATTATGCACTTACAATAATACTAAACTTGAGTTTAATAAATCCTTCTAGTACATTGGTGATTCATTGTTTCACTTACACTTGTGTCACATTTTATGACCCATTCGAGGCTTGACCCTCCATCACCATTGGTAGTAACTTTACCTCCTTGTAAGGTTCTCTTGGGTTAGTTATAATACTATCCCCAACTCATTTCCCGTGATGCACTCTGTTAATAGGTTCAAATTGAATGTTGCGGGAGGGGTTATACACTTATACCTCACCTTTTACACACACATAAAGCGGGAAAAATATTGCTTCCCATATTTAAGTTTCCTTATTTTTATCTATTTACCCTCCATGGGGAATTGTTGGATCACCCTCCTTTCTCTTTAGAATATGTTTTCATCTATGCCCTAATGGAGGGACCAAAATCTAAAAAAATTCAAATATTGAAAAAACTACAAAATCAAGACATGTTTTACAGGTGTACATTATACATGTTGTTTACTCCTTTGGTTTTATATATAGAATTTATTCTTTATACACTTGTTTTCATGTGGTATATTAAGCATGATGTAGGACATACACAAATAAGTACACAATAATAGGTGTTTTCTCACCCTTTACCCATCTTGCTACCTCTAGGGAATCTTCTTTTTCATAACATCTAGGTGATATATTTCCATTATGGTTCCATTTTTTCCTCATTAGGATTTATTACATATATATATTATGTATTTTTATCTTTTTGACTAACAGGGATAACACATGTGTCTTGTGCATCGATTACAATTATTTCTATCTCTTTCATATGTCATGTATCATATATCATATGCTTACATCACATCTTGATATGATTTTTTTATCCATGATCGTTAATTTTGTGTTTATGTTATCTTCCTACGATGACTATGGCCTATTGGAATTGATTTTATTATGACACTATAGGTGTCTAATGTTTTCAATCTAATGCCTTTTGTGTGGTTATGTATCTCTTTTTTATAGGCTCACGAGCCTTGAATGTTTTCTGAAACAAGGGTGTCCTATGTTTGCAAGCATTTTCCCTTTTTGTGTGACATTTCTTGACATGTTTGGAACTTGTTTTCTATATTTTTATATTAACACATAACCTTATATTGATATTATTATTGTTTCATTGCATTGAAACTATTTTTGTTATCAAGTTTCTTATGATTATTGTTATCGTTTTGTGCCATAATGTATAACATGTGTAATTCCTTTTATAGGTGAATTTTATTCTTCGTGGCCACCAAATCAATCATTTTTGAGGGTGCACATAGATTCTTTTGACACTAAGCTATGGGTTTCAATAATTTATTTTGATTCACACACTTAAAATCTTCAATGCACATGCCTTAAAATAGGAAAACCATGTATGGTTTAATTCTACATTTCTAGAAGTTAAAGGCATTCTCATAGGCATAGGAATATGTAGGGATAAACAAAAATGTCTCATAATCAGATTTAGGAACAAAAATTATTAGAATTAACAAATGGTAAAAATGTATATCCTAGTCAGGACCATACATATGGTTTTAACCCTAGCATATGATTTTTACCAGGGAAGTTTCTCTATATTTATTAGCATTTTCATATTTATCATCACTATTAGAACATTATTATCTAGTTTCATATTCATATTGACTCGCATTTCATAGTTTCAGGGACATGAAGTGTTTCATTCTCTCTTCCATGGTACTTAGTTTCACTTCTAGTTTTGGACACATTAAGGGCATGAATATCCTTTCTCCACTCAAATTTTTGCATAAAATTAGTCCTATTCAGTTTTTACTTGCAATACAATACATGGGGAGAGTATGGGGGAACTCATTTCTATTTTATAACATGTGTGTCAAGTTAAAAAATTAGGATTATATCCATCTACATTGGTATGGTCCATGGGGTTATGGAAGGTAGTGAGACAACTAAGTTCTTTACAGGAATTCTTTCCTATCCTATTTAAAATTAAGGGTAAGATATAAATGTTGTTGAATGGATTTTTCACATAGTCTTCCTCCTTATAAGGGGTGTATCAACTCCTATTTTTTATTCTATTAAACATTAATGTGTTGGGTTAGTACAACTATCACATCGACCTCTCCTTGAATTTTTTTGGAATTGATCACCGCCAATTCTTCATTATAGTTAAAAATATCCAAAGCACAAGAACGTGAACACATAGCCCCCAAAAGATAACCAAGTGTATTCCTTCCATGTTTTGTATCTCTTTTGGAATTTTTTTGCACATATCTTTATATTAATTTCATTACATATTTTGATTTAAATTTTAGTTTATTATGTTTGGAATTGACTACACTTTTTGTTGCATATTTCAATTTGGAGCATTCTAACACAAACAAAGTTGGACACCTGCAAAAAAATTATTCCAAGAAAGAAAAATTGTGTCTACATAATCGGTATATTTTCCTTTAAGCATGTAATTTTAATTTCATACTTAAAGGGGGAAATATAAACACTAACATTTGGAAATATATCATTTAACACTTCTGATCTTGACATTACACACTTGCATGTACAAATACACACATCCCACTCTTTTTTAGTACACCCTAATAACTCTTTGGTCGCTTGTTTATTTCTTCACATATTTATATCATCATTTTTTGAGGTTAAATTGCATCAAATATACCTAGAAACATCTATCCCTAACTTCATTAAGTCAAAGTTATAATTTTCCTATCAAGTTGAAAATGTTGGATAGGGTCACTTGTCAAAATATCTAACTCGACCCTAGTATATGGTTTTACATCGACATATTGTGCATTAAAAATTTCGATTACATCATATTCATATGGAATAATGTTCCCTCTAGGTGGGCATTTTCATAATATAAAAACCATCGAAGAATATATAATTAATTCAATCATACCTAATTTAGATTCATGAAACTTTCATGATCTCCTCATGTAAAATAAAGCATAAAAGGCACTCCAAGCTCCCAAAACTACAAAATACCTTGTGCACATCCATTAGGATAGTACTCTCTAGAGTTATGAAGTCACCTAAAAGGTCCAAGAGTCTCCATATTCTCTCCAAAATCATTCAAATTGGTCATTCCTAAGTGTTTGAGAAAATGTGAAACTCAAGCAAGGTATTGTCAAAGAGTGTTTTATCAAATTATGATTGCACTATGGTAGACATAACATGCTAGGAGAACAACATTTATTTTGATCCCTCTTTATAATATTAACGATATTGGTAGTTCACAAGGGTTACCATAAACCATCTAAATTTGTTTTTCAAGAAATCCATCTTGCATTATGAGGGCTTGAGGGTTTGATTAGAGTTACAAAGCCATTATGAAAGAGAGAGAGAGGAAGAGAAACACACCTTGATAGTCATTTATAGAAAGGAGAGGCACATAGAAAGTTATAGAGACATAATCCAAGTAGGTATAATACCATACATAAGGGTTGGAACCTTACGAACATTCTTGATCTAGTTGTATGGTTTTGACCGGGTGTAGTTTAAGGTACCAATTTAAATAACGAATTAAATATAGTCATAGATCAACCTATATTTACACCCAGATCACTCAAAATATCCTAGATCCACATAGAATAAATTAAGTGCAATCAATCCTTTATGTTTTGATAGTTCTGGATCAATATTCCATTTTAAATTATTATTCTAATTTTTGAAATTAATGTCCGAAGTTAATTAAATCATAATAGCCTCATGTTTCATTATTTCATACTAAAATCTTAAAAGGGAATGCAATAGGAAATTCACAAAAGTGAATGTAATAGGAAATCGAACATTAATTATAAACACACTAAAATTAAAAGGGAATGTAATAGTACATTAAAAAATAAGTGAAATCAGGTAAATCGAACTTTAAATAACCTTAACAACTATTCTAGTTTATTAGGAATCTTGGAACTACTCAAAGAAAACATAAAAATGATCTATAAAGCATGAAGTTAATCTAAATTGAGGAAATTGAAAAATAAAAAAATAACTATAATAAAATGAAACAATTTGATTTTTATTCAGATGGGATGATTAATGGCTTAGACATGAAATAATGTTTCAAATACTAGCCTTTGATTGGTAACATCATATCCTTTCCCATTAAATATCTCAATCTAAAAGCATTGTCCCCAATAGTTCTTTAATTTCATAAGGGCTAGGCCATAATGGATCAAAATTGGAATGTTGCCCCTTATTTTGATGATATATATATATATATATATATATACTATAAAAACTAGATCTCCATGTATGCATGTTTTGATTTGTTCCTTTCTATCAAACTATCATTTTACAACCTCTTGATTTATGCAGAAAATCTCAAGTGCCTTACTCCTAACACATTATAGTTGTATTAAATTTAGGATGACATTTCTCACTTTTCCCCCTCTATCGATGTATTCAAATAAAAAAAGATATGTTGGCAACTATAGTATGATTAGAAACTTATATCTTGAACATAAACAAAAAATAAGGTGATGTCATTGGTAATCATACCAATAATTATGCAAAAGCTAAGGCTATGCTCTAAGGCATCATGATGTGCAAATATCTCGAGTTTAAAATCCATCATTATAGAAGGTGACTCCTTGTGTGTAATTAATGCTCTAAAGGATTAGAGTAAGTGTGGGTGGAAACTCATCAAAATTATCAAGGAAGCTTGTGGGATTTTAGAATCATTTGATAAAGTGGACATCCAACATACTTACAGAGAAGGTAATACACCCATGGATGTACTTGTTAATCAAGGAAATAATATGCCAGATCTGATGGCGTGTCCAGGGACATGCAATCCTTGGAAAAATATTATAAAATTAATTAATGATGACACGTCTTAGGAGGTTGTGTAATGATGGGCACCAAGACTCACACGTTTGAGAATTTGAAAAGACCCTTTTTTTTTTTTGAAAAATGTTATGATTCATTTGATTTGGCATTTATTCAAGTTTTTTGATATTGAAAACTGCATTTTGCTGGTGTTTGAAAAAATAAAAGTTGAGAAAACTATGGGAGGTGACAGGGTTCAAACCGAGCCTACTTCCTTCCTTCACTTGAAAAATGACTCTGTCTTGTGGAAATTGTTACATACACAAAGTGGGCTTCACTAGGTATATTCAATGCCTTAAAGGTAATGACCTTGTGCTTTTTGTTGATTTCAGAAATGCTTGGATTGATGGGGGATTTAATTTTAGAGGGGTTCAAATTAGGGTCTCTAAGGATTCCATAGCTAAGATAACGAGACTTAAAATGGATGGGATCAAAATCTATAAAGATAAAACTCGGAAAAAACACAAGATTGCCAATTTTTTTAGGCCATAGAACATATTGTTTCTTACGATGATGGTATATCCCATACCTTCCTTCTTGATTTTTGGGCCAATGTATTTCTAGTGCTCATGAAATACCTGACTTTGGAAGGAAAATTTCAAAATATTTTCTTTCATCATCTCTCCATTTTAAAATTCTCCATAGAAACCAAAACATGAGTATGTATTTCTTCCTTTATGTGTTCCTACTTTCCATAATTGATGAATTTAAAAATAAGAAAATTTATATCCCTCTTTTTCAAGGCTGGATTCTTCTCGTTAATTCAAAATAAAAAACCCATCATCCCTACCCAACCAATGCACAATAGTGATCCCGAGTTAGACCATGAAACCCTTGCATCGGGCCTCAAACGAATAAAAAAATGAAAGGAAAATAAACTTATAAGGGGATTGCTAACATTTTGTGTAAATTGAAACAAGGGGTAAAGAATGTGGGTGAGATATCTGGTAATAGAGAAAAATATATTGTGGACTGGGAGGTTAGGAAAATGCATGTTGATTCAACTATCGATACTATTCTCACTGTTAATAAGAATTTGATATAGGAACTGAAGGAGTTCCACCATAAAATTGAGGTAAAAAAGAAAATAGGGGGTATTCAAGCGGAATTTTTCATGCATGAACAAAGGGTCTCTATCCTTTAGGATCAAATGGCCAAGGTGGACAACAAGCCTAATATGAAGTGATGCTTAGTAGTTTTGATAGTGAAGATTCTGAGACTGATGAGGGTTCTGATATGGAGGCCATGAATACCCAGATTGAGGACAAGGAGGAGGAAATCCTAAAATATCCCACGAGTGCGAACACCCAGACTGTGGAAAAGGAGGAGAAAATACCTAAGTGGGTGATCATTAAAGTTGTAGGAAGGAAGGATAGTGGGTTGAGCACTAGATCCCACAACAAGGATATGGAGAACTAATGGTTGGCCTTTGGCTGCCCTTTTATTAGTCTTGTTTTTATGTTGTTTTCTCTTTATAGTTTTTTTTTCAAAAATGTAATGTTTAATATGCATACTTTTGGAGGTCTGGCTCTATTCTGTGGTGGCTTGCTGTCAAGTTTTTTTGACTTAGCCTCGCTAGATTTTTGTTAGTTTTTCTGTTAAAACTGGCTTATATATATGTATGGGTTTTTTTTTGTCCCCTTAAAACCAATATTTTTTTATCTTATCTAAAAAAACCAAGTAAGGTGATTTATTGTGATCTAATTTAATCCTTCTATTTTATTCCCATAGAGAATACTTGAGGTGTAAGTTCCATGGCCTTGGATTATGCATTGTCTTCTTCTTTATCACATACAAGTTGTTTTTATTAGTGGAATCAACTAACCCATTACCTTGCAGATAATAGTTTGAAGATAATATCAAGGTGGTCTAATGGTTAGAAACCGATTAATAAACTCATTGGACATAAATGTTGGTCAGGTTGTCACATACTAATGAGAAAGGGAAGCTAAACCTTGTGATGATGTTGTTCTCTAGTAAGTTGATGGAATCTTGAGTCATTCCCCTCTTTGTACTAAAAGGTTCACCCCGTCTCATACAATAATTACTTGAGGTAAAAAAACTTGTGATTCTTAGAGGATTTTTGATTAACCACTCCTATAAAGTCTAACCCCCATTGAGAAAAATCTCTTCCCTCAATAACTGGTTGCAAGGGTATTGTTACATACTTTTGTCTCTTTTTGAAGATTTGGAAATGATGACAAGTTTGCATGTGATTGTGAGCATCTTTAAATAGGGTGGGCTAGTAATATCCCACTCTTAATATGTTATGGGAAGTGGCATATCCAAACGCAGTGCCTATTCCCTAGTTTATCATGAAAACTATACATTATATGATTTGCTTCATTTCTTGAAAAAAAAAAAATTCCATGGTAATTTCTCTTTAATAGAACCCCGTTTTTCAACATGTAGTTTGATGCCTTGAGATTCAAATCCTAACTTTATATTATATTCAAATGGATAGGAAACTAACCATACATTAATAAATCGATAGATATCTTATACCATTGATCTTTAGGAACCTTGGCCCGATCTACTTGGAATAATTTGATCCTGGGATCTATTTGTGTTATGGTTTTCAAAAACATTGTCCTCTAACTAGCTTGGATAACTCAATCACCAAGTTAAACTATTATACCTTAGAAATACATTGTTTTCCTTTTTCCCATCTCATTCTACCTATTGGGCCCCTAAAATATCGACTAAGTACAAAAAGGCACGTGGGCACGCAAAGCATAGTTAAAGAAGGGTGCACAAGGTGAAAGCACTCAAGAAGGGGTTCTAGGAAGGTTTATTAGAACAAGTGGCATGTGCGCAAGGTAAAACAAAGGTTTCAGGACTTAGCCATATTTGACGCATCAGGTAGAACACGAGAAAAGCGTGACTCGACTATGCATGTAGAATGGATAAGGTGCCAGCCTAGAAACTTGAGGCCCATGAAAGGAATATACCTCGCAATAGAAGATTCTAGAAGACCATCATTGCAAGGAGTGGAGATCTCAGGCCTAAAGGAGAATGCCCCCATGGAGGACCACATTTGAAACTTGACGACAAATTTGAAGCCATAGAAAGGCAAGTTGGTGATTAAAGAGGCCTATATATAAGTACCCGTAGAGGAGAAAAGGGCGGATAGACAGAGATAGATTGGTAGAGAATGAAGCTCTGTAGATATATCAAAAGAACCCCCTGTAGGGTTGGGTAGAGATCTATAGGAAAAGGATGTAATAAGGGGTTGGGATTGTAAATTTTCTCTTGAGAATTGAGGGGGTAAATCCAGCTATGATGTATGACTTCAGTTTACAAAGTTATGGTAGTATGTAATGGATCTAATGGATGTAATGAGGTTACCAAAATTGATTGAATATGATTATTAATGATTCTGGTCGATATTTATAGCTTACATTTATGATTCATGAACGTTTATGGAATAAATATAAATCCTTATGCATTTCCTTTCTGTTTTGGCTCATATCTATAATCTGTTAAGTACCATTCGGTCTGGGATGAATACATTTGTCTAGAATCCGTTCTGAGTTCTATGATAAATGTATGTCTTGTTTCGACTCACTCTTTTTAAGTTCCTATCATAGATGATGTTTCCCACTTAACTCATATAAAAGAGATACTCGGTGCTCGCACATTCCTCGGGTGAGTGCCCAACGCCCGCCGGGTGATAAACCGACATGCATGGGATTCCCCTGTCCTTTGGTGGGTGTAAAAATGACTACATTTTGGTTTTGTTACCGAGATCTCTTTTCAAATTTTTAGTGGGAAATGGCATACATCATGATCTATGCAATGAGTGATGACAGAACATCTAACTCTGGAAAGTGTTGAATCATGGTTCAAGAGCATGGAGGAAGAATTTTCTCAAAGATTCATCATTGGGCCTAAGTTTAGTATGCATGGATGGGTAGAAGAGAACCTCTACCATGAGTTGTATGAAACTTTCTTCTATTGCTTCCCAATAGAGTTGTATGAATGGCTCTTAGCATATGCATCCAAATCAAGTTGGTATTATAGATCATGTGTGTGGACCCAAGAAGAGTACCAGAGGCTGCAAGATGTAGATTTGACATGGACACATGCTATTGATCACTAGTGGAAGAGGGTGTTGACTAGTTATACTTTGGAATATGCCATTTTGATGTATTCTTGCCTAGATATTGCTGAGTTTGAGTTTCTAAGGGAGCCTAGAGGATCATTTTTACGTGTTATCCCTTTGGCTATGAAGATCTTAGTCATTACTTTGGGTTTATAAGCTTTTCCCATGGCCGATAAGCTCTCCAAACACTAGGAAAAGGAAGCTAGGGTGGAGGAAGATAGAGTACATTATGGCTGAAAAGGAAAAGGAGGAGAGATGACTTAAGTATAATGAAGGTTGTGAAAGGGAGATGACTAGAAAACGTGAGGTATCAAGTGTGATGGATCTATGTAGGCGGATGTTGCGAGAGGGTGATGAAGTTCACATGGAGGATGTGGATCCTAAGTAGTCTTTCTTACCCCATCTTGGCAAGCGCATAAGAGAAGCCCCTTTAACTTCTAATGAGAATTCATCATGAGGAGAAACAAGAGTCTTCGGCATACATTTGAACCCACCTGGTGATCGATCCTGGCATTTGGATTTTCGATCAAGAGAAGAGTATCGTTAACCTAGCTAGTATTAGTGGAAGTGACCAATTTGCACCCAGGAGATATAATTTCTCATTTGGGACTTCTATGGCTACACATACCATTACAAAGAGTTTAGAGGAATTTTCAGCAGAGTGTAAATACACAAGCCTTTGGTCTCGCTCTTGGAGTGGTGTGGGGTAAACTATTATTAGTGGGACATTATCATCGACCATTGGTGTGGTCGGTGGAACTTTGGGAACCCTGCGTGACCACTACATGACCTAGTGGATCTAGTAGATATGGTGGGTCGGAAGGAACAGGACTTGGTGGTTCCGGTGGATCTGGTGGGTCAGGAGAAACATGACATGGTGGATCTCGGTAGATATGGTGGGTTAGGAGGAATAAGACTCCGGTGGATCCGGTGGGTCGGGAGGAACAGGACTTGGTGGGCTCGATGGATCTGGTGGAGGGAACAATGGAGGAAACACTAGAGGAAACCAAGGCTCGGATAAGGAGGACAAGGACTGTCGACACTAAAATTTTCCTCCATAATTTCTATTTCATTAATGTATGTATTAGGAATAGGATGTTGTTAAGTGTAATTAGTAGTAGCGTCTGATAGAAGATAACGGCGCCGTCAGTACGGTGCCGCCAATAATGTGGAGTATGGTAATAGTCAAAGTACAATAGGAATGTTGTAAAAAGTAAATATTTGTCGTAAGTGGTCCGGTAATGTTAAAATGTCAAAGTTTGGGTAATTAGAGAAGTAGGGTCTACATGATTAGGAATTAGAAATATTATATTGGTAATAAAGACAAGGAGTGAGGTCATAAATATTTTGTGTATTTTATTTGTAAAAAGTCTAAAAATGTGGAACCCATGTAAAATGATAAGGTTTATCTTATCTTAAGAGATAAGCCTACATGTACAGATAAGAGTTAAGGTATGGAATATGATTCGTCAGAGTGGATTTCTTATCCTATCTTAGAGATAAGATGGATAAGCCTGGAAGTTCTATAAATAGAGAGGCTACCCCCCTCATTTAGCATAGAAAGAAGTAGTGAGAAATATTGTAGGAAGTGTGCAAAGGAAGCCATCAGTTAAAGGTGTGTTGAAGAAGCCATCGAGAGGTGTAATTGTAAAGTTTCTCCCATAGTCTTGTTGAAGTACCTCATGGGTGAGATTGTAACAATTTCATGTTAATATTATAATTTACTTTGATATTTCAGATTTGTCATCATTCCGTCTTATCATAGTCGATGGTATTCTTGTGTTCGGTTGTTGTTTTGTTTCCAGATTACATCCACCAAACTAAAGGCTGTGCATTAGTAAATAATCATAGCACGAGGAGTTCCCGGTGAAGAATTATCATAGTGCTGGATTGGTGATGACATTTTGGTTCCGTTGCCGGGACCATTCCTCGTTGGTGGATTTTCTGGAGAGATATTCCCACTTAGGCAAAAATTAATTGGAGGGTAACCTTGTTTTTACTGTGCATAGTAGTTACCATTGCAAAGTCATTTTTACCGTGAATGGTAGTTACCATGGTAAAGTCATTTTTACCGTGAATAGTAGTTACCATGTTAAAGTCATTTTTGCCATGAATAGTAGTTACCCTGGTAAAGTCCTTTTTGTTGGGAATAGTAATTACCGCAGTAAAGTCACTTTTTACCGTGAATAGTATTTACCGCAGTAACTTCACTTTTTACCATGAATAGTGTTTACCACAGTAAAGTCAGTTTTTACCGTAGTAAGTCAAGTTTTACCATAGTTTACCGTGGTCATTTCTATTTTACTGTAGAAAGGTGTAAAGTCACTTTCTAGTATAGTGATTCCAATTATTTGTGCACATAAGTCTTGTTAATTGTACTTGTGGGTTGGTATTTCACGGTGGTTACTTTTGAAAATGGGAAAGATTCCTGTTTTTTCAGCTCAATCTAATGAAGATGCTTCTTCTTTCATTCAAGATTTTAAACGATCTTGTATTTGTAATGGCCTTATAAGAAGGGAACAATGGATTGAATTTTTTCCTACCTTTTTGGATGGTTCAGCACTTAGGTGGTTTGAAACACTAGGTGATAATGTGAAAAATTCATGGGATTTATTAACCGAAAGTTTTCTTGAAGAATTTGGTGAACAACAGAAATATGCAAATCTCATGATCGAGATCACAAAGCTATCCCAAGGAGAGAAGGAGAAGATAAGGGATTATCATGCTCGTGTTCTAGAGCTAAGGAGGAAGCTCAATGCCTAGATCCGGAAGGAAGGACTAGCGGATGGGTTGATGAATGGCGTGGATAATCTCCTCTGTAAGCACTTCATTCTTGGGATGAAGCCGAGAGATCAAACAACGAGTGAAGTATGACCGCCCAGCTACCATTGAACAAGCAAAGGAGATTGCAAGAAGGCAAGAAGAAAGCATGGAAGAGGAGCCCAAAGAAATTGTTGTTAAAGTAGAGCCTACACCAGCACCTTTGGTCCAGAATCCACAACCACTCCCGGTGAGCACAAATATTTCTCCTAGTACATCTACTGAGTATGAAGATCTGCTTAGGAAGATGGGCCAGTTAACTATTAATCTTCTTCAAGGAAAGGAATTTAGTTCTCAGGGAGGAGATAGAGGTCCAAAAAGAAATATTTCTGAAGTTGTTTGTTATGGTTGTTATAAAAAGGGTCATTATAAGTATAATTGTCTAGATAGAGCTTCTACATCTGGTACAAGAGATAATGATAAAGGAAAAGCACCTGTGAATTCTCTTGATGTAGTAGATAAGAGTAGAAATAATGAAGTAGATGTGTTTGTAACAAAAAGAAAGAAAGAAAAAGATAATCAAGATGGAAATGATCCTAAGAAGATGAAAGGAGAAACTAGTAAGAAACATAGGAGAAGAAAGTTGGGTGTGCAAGATTTTCTGATTTCATAGGGGCAAGGACCATACTCCATCTTGGAAGATCTATCCAAAAGGCCTGCAAATATTACATATGGTCAACTCTTGGCTATGTCTTCTGAGAAGAGGCGGGAGTTGCGAGGTGGACTCAATGCTCGAAGAAGGAAGGAGGTTGAGGTCCCTATTTTGGAGGCAGAGGCGGATCCCTATGCTCCACAAGCTGAGGTATTATGTAATGGTATTTCAATTCATGATGTCTTAGTTGATGGAGGTGCTGCAGTTAATGTAATGACCGAGTCTGTAATGAATATGTTGGGTTTAAAAATTGATCGCCCTTCAACACTTATGTTAAGGTCATTAAATAAAGGAAAAACTAAACCAGAAGGTGTAGTTTCAAATGTGGCAATATCTGTTATGGGTGTGGTATGTGTGGTAGACTTTCAGGTGATGAAAAATGGTACTGTTGCGTACCCAATGCTACTGGGAAGACCATGGCTAAGGAGAGTTCATGCAAGAAACTACTGGAATGAAGGTTTCATGACACTTGGACGTGGTAGAGAGAGGGTGAAGATAAATGTGATCCCTCGACATCATAAGGTAGAACCTGTGGATTCAAGTGATGAAACTGATGATTGGACATCCTCTGATTACTCTAGTACCAGTGAAGTGGACACTGAAGATGAAGAAAGTGAGGTGGATGTTTCAGTCATGGATATCCTTCTAGTCACACCAACTCATGACCCCATAAAATTATCTAAAGAAGAAGTTGATGATCGTCTCCAACAAATAAAGATTGGTGATGCTGTGATGGAGAGTGAGAAGGAATCCTACCTCTAGCTCTTTCAAAGGTACATACACCTATTCACTTTTGATTACAAGGAACTCCATCAAGTAAGTTGGGTAGAACATTGTATTGAGCTGGTAGATGGTGCTAAGCCCATAAAGCAAATGCCATATAGAATGAATCCTAATTTTTCCAAGACTGTAAAAGAAGAAATAGATAAGTTGCTTGATGCAGGATTCATATTTGTTGTGGAGAATTCAAAATGGGTTTCTCCCATTGTGATCTCAATAAAAAAGAATGGGAAGCTACGCATTTGTGTTGATTACAGGAAGCTCAATAAGGCAACAAAGAAGGATCATTACCCTCTTCCATTCTCGATCAGATCTTGGACGAAGTAGCTAGCCAGGAGTGTTATAGTTTTGTTGATGGATATAGCGGCTACAACCAAGTTCGTATAGCAGAGAAAGATCAGCTGAAGACCACGTTCACCACTCCTTGGGGAACGTTTGCTTATAGAGTTATGCCTTTTGGGTTGTGTAATGCTCCAAAAACATTCCAGCGTTTGATGAATAGGGTGTTCGAACCCTACATTGGGACCTTCATCAGAGTATTTCTGGATGATTTTTACATCTATGGGAGCAAGTTGGACCACCTGCACTAGATGGAGACAGCATTTCAAAGGTTAGATGAAGCACAAGCCTCACTAAACCCTACAAAGTGTGTCTTTGGATGTTCTAAAGGCGTTTTGTTAGGGCATGTTGTATCCAGAGATGGTATTGGTACTGATCCTGATAAAGTTTCAAAAATCAAAGATTTACCATTTCCTATGAATAGAAGTAAGTTGAGATCATTTTTAGGCCATGTGGGTTACTATAGAAGGTTCATCAAGAATTTCTCAAAGATTGCACAGCCACTAACCCAGTTCTTGAAGAAGGATGTTGCTTATGAACCAGGAAACAAGGCGCATGAAGCTTTTGGACAACTGAAGGAAGCCCTGGTGTCTTCACCTATTTTGAAGAATCCAGATTGGAGCAAGCCATTCATTGTGTACACTGATGCCTCAGATGCAGCACTAGGTAGTACTTTGAGCCAAAAGGATGAAAATGGGAATGAACATCCAATTTACTTTGGGAGCAGACAAATGAGCAGTGCTGAGGTAAACTATACATAATCTGAAAAGAGGCTCTGCTATCATTTTTCTTTGTAAAGAAGTTTAGAAATTACTTGCTAGGGCAGAAATTTATAGTTGTAATGGATCATCAGGCTCTGAAATATATTGTCAATAAGCCTAACCCATCAGGGAGGATAGCAAGATGGATAATTTTGCTACAAGAATTTGAATTTGATATTATAGATAGGCCAGGAAAGAAGCATGTCAATGCAGATGCACTCTCTCGAGCCTATGATGGTTTAGGATCATCTTGTGATGATGATGATTTTCCGATGCAGCATTGTTCTCCCTTGACACAATCCCTAGTGAATACATAGATATTTGGAATTATCTGAATGAATTCAAGTTTCCTGATGGTGCCAATGCAAAGACTAAGAGAAAGATTACTCAAGCCAGTCGTCCATATTCTATTCTGCATGGAGCATTATTTCGAATAGGACCTGATGGACAGTACAAGAGGGCAGTTGGACGTGATCAAGGAAAGGAGCTGCTAGAAGAATTCCACAATGGTACATGTGGAGGGCACTTCTCTGGACAACTTACAGCAAGAAGGATCTTGGATGCAGGTTATCACTGGCCCACTCTTTTTAAAGATTGTTATAATTATTGTAAGACATGTGATATTTTTCAAACACATGGTAACCGTAAGACTTCATCAGCTCCATTATGTCCTATTCTTCCACTTGGTCCCTTTGAAAAGTGGGGAATAGACATTATAGGTCCACTTCTAACTACATCACATCAAAATAAGTATATTGTAGTTGCCACAGATTATTTAACCAAGTGGGTTGAAGCTAGGCCATTGAAAACAACTTCCATGGATGAAGTGGCAAGGTTCATATATGAACGCATTGTCACCAGATTTGGTTGTCCATTAGAAATTGTAATAGATCAAGGAAGCCACTTCATTAATGAGGTGGTAGAAGCCTAGTCAATAAGTTTTCTATTAAGCACGGAAGGCAACAACATACAAGCCAAGCACAAATGGACAGGTGGAACGAACAAATTTTGTGCTGTGTTAAATTCTAGCAAAAGATGCAGCCTTGCAGGTACATAAATGGGATAAAAGGATTCATGTAGCATTGTGGGAATATAGGGCAACATCAAAGTCAACAACAGGATACTCCCCATTTCATTTGGCCTATGGCATTGATCCAGTTCTTCCTATTGAGTTTGATATTCCCACTGTGAGAGTTATGAAAAATGAAAGGATGGATGAAAGTGATTCAGAAAAACAAAGGTTGGTACATCTTCATTTGCTAGAGGAAATGAGGGAAATAGCGAAGGATACAAGCCATAAGAAGAAAATGAAGCAGAAGGAATACTTTAATCAAAAAATCCGATGGTCTCCATTTCATGTGAATGACTTGGTCCTAGTATATGATTCTAGATACAAAAAAAGAAGACAGAGAAAATTTCTTCCAAAATGGATGGGGCCCTACAAAATAGCAGTTGTGCATGAAAATGGTACGTACCGACTGGAGGAATTGGATGGCACTCCCATTATGAAATGGGTCAACCACGACAAGTTGAAGATTTTCCAAGCACCAGAATAGTCTACTCCGAGGATGGAGTAGAAGCTAGGAAGGGGGAAGATGTCGACACTAAAATTTTCCTCCATAATTTCTATTTCATTAATGTATGTATTAGGAATAGGATGTTGTTAAGTGTAATTAGTAGTAGCGTCCGATAGAAGATAACGGCACCGTCAGTACGGTGCCGCCAATAATGTGGAGTACGGTAACAGTCAAAGTACAATAGGAATGTTGTAAAAAGTAAATATTTGTCGTAAGTGGTCCGGTAATGTTAAAATGTCAAAGTTTGGGTAATTAGAGAAGTAGGGTCTACATGATTAGGAATTAGAAATATTATATTGGTAATAAAGACAAGGAGTGAGGTCATAAATATTTTGTGTATTTTATTTGTAAAAAGTCTAAAAATGTGGAACCCATGTAAAATGATAAAGTTTATCTTATCTTAACAGATAAGCCTACATGTACAGATAAGAGTTAAGGTATCGAATATGATTCGTCATAGTGGATTTCTTATCCTATCTTAGAGATAAGATGGATAAGCCTGGAAGTTCTATAAATAGAGAGGCTACCCCCCTCATTTAGCATAGAAAGAAGTAGTGAGAAATATTGTAGGAAGTGTGCAAAGGAAGCCATCAGTTAAAGGTGTGTTGAAGAAGCCATCGAGAGGTGTAATTGTAAAGTTTCTCCCATAGTCTTGTTGAAGTACCTCATGGGTGAGATTGTAATAATTTCATGTTAATATTATAATTTACTTTGATATTTCAGATTTGTCATCATTTCGTCTTATCATAGTCGATGGTATTCTTGTGTTCGGTTGTTGTTTTGTTTCTAGATTACGTCCACCAAACTAAAGGTTGTGCATTAGTAAATAATCATAGCACGAGGAGTTCCCGGTGAAGAATTATCATAGTGCCGGATTGGTGATGACAGACTTAACCACCCCCAAGAGTTTCTTGAGATGTATTTGCACTTAACGAGACTATATGGGTATCAAGATGTTACGAGAGCATGTACACAAGTGTGAGTTACTATGGAACGTGAAAGGGATCACTAGCACAGAGCGGAAGGCAAGCCGCTTTTTGAGATTTCTTTACACGTTGCAAGGGTGAGTGAATATCTGTGTACCAAAAATATGACCCTCATCAGATGGTGGTGGGTTATATTGCTTTAAAAATTTCCTTCTTGGAAGAATTCCACATCCCTGATTTTGAGCAGAGGAGCATCAAAGCTCTAAAGGAAATCCAACAGGGAATGGAGGAGCGTGTGTGAGAGCATGATGCATGGTTCAAAACTCTCCTGTCAAAATTATCATATGACATTCACCCTTCACAACATGCTCAATGGTTTGTTGGAGGGTTGATAACACCCTTTAGAAGAGCATTATCTCATAAGACTTTCATAGACCTCGTGAGGTGCTAGAAGCTTCTCTGCATGCTTTGAAGTTGTTAGAAGCATTGATATTGGTGTTAGCCTGTTTCTGGAAGCTCAAATCGATGCTATGGTTAAGTAGTTGGATAATTTTTATGCAAACTCAACCCATGATACTTGCAGTGGTATGTGGTGTACAGACTATGAAGTGGAGGGGCATGCAAAGGATAACTACCCTCGGAAGTTGGTATGCGCCGTAGCTACGGATTGTGAAATTTTCCATGGGGACCATGATGCAAGTAGGTGCCCTCTACTACAGTGTGCAATCCGTAAGAATGTGTCTTGTTATTGCAAGATCTATACATCTACATCACATGACACCAAAGACTATAGGATGATTGATTAGATTCATGATGCTATTGATCTTGGTGTGTACCAGACTAGTCTTGTAAGCAGTTCTAAGGGTGATGACCACCATTATGAGGAACGCACAGATGGATGTCCATGTGGAAGGGGTTTTCACAGAGGATTTCGTGGTTGTGGTAACCAAGGAGGAAGAAGTGAGTTCCCATGAGGAACCTATTTTAATTGTGGGTCTACAAAACACTACAAATGTGAGTGCCCAAAGCTATTGCAGTGCTCATGGTGTGGGAAGAAGCACAAGTATGAGGAGTTCCCTGATTTGTTTGAGCACATGAGTCGAAGCAAAAGAAAGACAAGGGTGTTGTAATGGTGAGCATAAAGAAGGATAACACATAATGGATGCCATGGGTAATGCACGAGTTAGGGGTTAGAACTCTTTTGGTAACAACATGCATGCGTGGCAGTTGCACATGCCAAGGAAATACCAAAGTTTCAGAGGAGAGTTTTAAGAGAAGTAAGTGGTACATCGAAGGAGGTATATCGGAGAAATGATAGAGTCTAAAAAATACAAGTAGTCCAGGAAGGAGAAGCAAAGGAGGAATGCTAAGGCCCCAAAAAATGACCTGGATGAGGTCAAGGAAGTATGTAAAATGCTAAGGAAAGAGAATATTATTCCCTTGCTAGGAGCATGGTTACAAGAGAAGGTACCACGTGTTGGAGTAGAGCATGAGAGGCAGGTCTTGCATGCAAACCTTCCCCCTCACAACCTTGACTATGATAACGAGATCACCTTAAATGCAGTCATTGATGGGTGACTTCTTAGTAATATCATCATTGACACAGGATCGAAGGTCAATGTTCTCACCTTGGATGCATGGAATCAAATGAGAAGATATGCATTACACCCATCTTTGAATGTGTTGTATATGGAAAAAAATACAAAGGCAATGCCCATCGGTGTCTTATAAGATGCGGCTATCACCATTCAAGGAGCCAAGTTTACTGGGGAATTTGAGGTGTTGGCGATTGCTAAGGTGGAAAAATTTCTAGCATTATTTGGGTGCCCTTGCGCTACCAAAATAATGTTGACCTATGGTTCAATAAGGGATACATAAGCTTTGAAAATAAGGAGGAATGAGTCATTATACCCCTGGCTGATGGGAAATCAACACCCTATACCGAACCCTTGGGAGAAGAAGTCCTTGATAGAATATATGTGCTCAATCAGGGATCCTGAGATAATTCATCCCATAGAGGGAGTTATCCAGTTTGAGGATGCTCAGTCCATAAGTGACACTACTAGTATAGCATGTGATAATTGGGTGCATGGGACCTATGAGTTGATCGAGATGACATTTAAGAGGATCGGTAACCAAGGTGACAAAGGCACATACAATCCGACGCCTAGGAGGAAGAAAACTACCAAGTTACTTGGGAGGGGATAATCCGGAAGATTTCTTACGAGAAATGGAGGCCCAATGGGGAAATGAGAAGGAAAGGAGGAAAATGTTTAACTACAACCTACTCAGAATCGTTGCACTGTTAGGTGGAAAACACATCGGGAGAACCTATTGGAATGGTGCAAGGTGAGAATTGACTTCTCTGTAAGGTTTTATAGGAGCAACATGCCCACGGCTATAAAATACTACCATGGTAAAGAGACCACTTCCTTCCATATCCAAGCATGTGAGACATCCTAGATGGGAAGCACAGAAGCATTTCCACCTTCATTATGGGTTCACAAGTTGTACTCCACCCTGCAAGGTTGTGCACACATGTGGTATATCCACTTAGAGATACATCATCAAATTGGTAATTGGAAAGAATTGATAGCTGATCTCATTCAAATGTTCGAGTATCAGAGTGCAAAGCCATCAATGGATAAGGCATTGCAAGTTGTCAAGTGCCTCACAATAGGAGATAGTGCTATGGCAAAGGAAAAATACAAGAATTGTTAGGTGAACCTAGCCTAGAGGCACGCTTTGAGGAAGAAGAAATAGAAGAGATATAGTTTGAGCACGCATGTATGGAAAAATAAAAAGGGATGATGGTGTATGTTATTGATGGGGGTAAGAGGCGAAAAAGCTTAGATGTTAACCATTCTGTAGGGACGCACAAAGTCATAGATAGTGTCGATGAATAGCGTGCGTGCCTACCATGAACCCTTAAAGATGAAAAAGGTTAACATCATCTCGAAGCAAAACCCAAGGAGGCTATCATTGGATATATTGGTTAGATAAAGAAGTCTCTAAAATCATTGATCTCTTACGTGAATTCCAAGATTTATTCCCACGTTGGTACTATGAGCTTAAAGGCGTCCATCATTCCTTGGGGAGATGAGGATGAAGATGAAGGAAGGTGCGTGCCCAATCAAGAAGAGACCATACCATGAATCCCAATTTACGCACGTAAAGGTTAAGGAGGAAATAGACAAAATGATAGCATCAAGTATCATTGAGGTTGTGGAAGAGTCGAAATGGATAAGTCTAATGGTGATTAGTATCAAGAAGGACAGGAGGATAAGGATCTATGTTGATTATAGGGAATTGAATGTAGTATGTGTCATTGATCCTTTCCAACCCCATTTAATGAAGAAATCTTATAGGGAGTGGTAGGATGCAAGTTTTACTCTTTTACGGATGGATTCTTGGGCTATCACTAGGTAAGGATTGCAAAGGAGGACTAGAGGAAAATGACTTTCACCACTGAGTGGGGAATTTTTTCCTATACGGTAATGCCTTTTGGGTTTAAGAATGTGCCTACTATGTTCTCACGCATTGTGGTGCAATATTTTCAGGACTTCATCCATAAATTTCTTCAAGTTTACCTGGATGATTGGATAGTATATGGGTTAGTGAAGGACCATTGTGATAACTTAAGGTTGATGTTTGAAAGGTGTTAGAAATTAAGGATATACCTTAACATTAAAAAGTGTGTCTTTGCTACCCCATTTGGAACCTTGTTGGGACATATCATATGTAAAGAAGGCTTGTTAGTAGATCCTACCAAGGTTACAGTAATTATGGGATTAGGGGAGCCTACTAGTCAAAGCACAGTGCATGGATTCCTTAGACACACGAGTTACTATAGGAAGTTCATCGAGGGATATGTCAAGATCGCCACACCTTTAGAAGAGTTACTTAGACACAAGAGTGCCTTCCTTTGGGGAGAGGTGCAACAAAAGGCATTTGACACTTTAAAGGATAGGCTTGTCACCACGCCCATACTATGATTCCCCTCTTGGGATAAGCCCTTCCATGTTCATGTGGATGCCTCAAGAACTACCATTAGAGCAGTACTTGCATAACCTAGTGAAGGGATTGTTGATCATCCTTTGTGCTTTGCAAGCAGGAAGTTGACACTAGCGAGTAGAATTATACTACAACTAAGCACGAGGCATTGTCAATGATCTACACACTTCACAAGTTCAGACAATATCTTCTAAAACCCCTTTTATATTTTACACTGACCATATGGCACTAAAATATTTAGTAAATAAGCCCATTCTACAAGGGCGCATATGTTTGAGTGGGTATTAATGTTCTAATAATTCGAGTTCACGGTGGTTATCAAACTAGGAAAAAGTAATTCCGGACCTGATCATTTGTCTAGAATTGATTCAGGGAGGACGCATGCAAAGCATTGAGGATACCATGTTAGATGCACAACTATTTAGGTTATGGCACATGCCCTCATACTTAGAAGATATTGCAGTATTTCTCAAGACAGGTGTAGCACCGGAAGGAATGAAGGCATTGGATAAAAGCAATTAGCTATACATGCCACACCCTACATGTTGATTAATGGGGATTTATACAAATTAGGACGTGATGAGATTCTGCACCGGTGTGTGCTAGAACATGAGTACCTAGCCATCATAGAAGAGGCACATGAAGGTAGTGCAGGTGGGCACTATGCAGGTGATGCCACTGCACATAAGATATTGATGGATGGATTATGGTGGGAGACCACTGTATCAAGACTATAAGGAGTATTGCAAGGCGTGTGATCATTTTTAGCACATTGGTAAACCACAAAAAGAGATGAAATTCCTTTCAACCATATTCCCAGTGCCGAGCCATTAAAAAAGTGGGCTATAGACTTTGTAGGCCCTATTGCACCAGCCGCACGTAGGACTAGGTCATATTATATAATCACTTGCATAGATTACTTGACAATGTGGGTAGAAATCAACACCTATTAACGATTGTACAAAAACTACTACAACAAGGTTTATGTGGGAAAAATTATTACAAGGTATGGGTGCCATTTGAGTTTGACTATTGACAGGGGTACACATTTCTTAAATGAGACAGTAAGGATTCTATTAGAAAAATTCATGGTGGTTCATCACAAGACTACCCCTTACCATCCACAAGCAAATGGAACCATGGAGGCATTTAAAAAATACCAAGTCATACCCTAACAAAAATTTGTGACATTGGTAGACAAGATTTGGATGACAAAGTATTAGTTGTTCTTTGGGCATATAGGAAAACCTACAAGAGGTTAAATAAGGTCACACCATTTCAATTAGTGTTTGGCACAGGCTATCCTACCAGTTGAATTCATGTTACCCTCTTTGTGTATAACACATGCAAGAATAGTGGTCGATGAACAAGAACTAGAGGAAAGAATTGATAAGTTAATGAAGTTAGACGAAAGACGATCACTTGCCAGGTGGATTCAGAAGACTGAAAAAGAAAAACAAAAGGCATGACATGATCATCACATTAAGAACAAAATGTTTTAGGTTGGGCAGATGGTGTTACTATATGATTCCAAGTTTTTATGCCATCCTGGGAAGTTAAAAGTCCATTGGTTTGGTCCTTACATCATCTCATACATCCTTGACTCAAGGCGCGTTCCGTTACAAGTGTTGGATGGAACGAGATTACCAAGAAACTTCAATGGGAGTAGGTTGAAGCCCTACTATAAATAAGTCTTCTTGGTGTTTTTAATATGGCAATATTGCCAAATAGTTTAGGATTTCCTTTAATGCATTTTTCTCTTCTTGTTTTTCCCTTTCTCGTTGTTGTTTTGTATTGTGCCTTGGGCACCAATAACCTCATTAATTTTTAAATGTTGTGAATGAGAAGAGGACCACATATCATTTAATGTGGGGGGAATAATGTGAAATAAAGTGCAAGATGTCAAGTTCCGAAAGGATTACATTGGAAATCTCGGTTGAATGGCCCCGTGGAAGGGAGCACATGAAAAAGGTGAACGAGGATGGTTGGTGTCAAGATAAGACTACATCTTGGGAGGAAGAAGTACCTTCGGTGCTAGTAACACACACATAAGAGTCTTCTATTAGATAGATTGTTTGTGCGCCAGAAGGTTGTAGGATAATCCACGTAAGGTTGGGCCCATGAGTGGGGGCACTAGAGTCCGACTTAGTGGGAAAAACTACAATAAGTGTTGAAGTACGGTGGTAGGTGAAGTAGCATTTAATGATTAAAATAAGGGAAAACTATAAATAGGAGGTTGGGCACTTCATTTTTGACATTGTGAATATGAAAAAAAAAGAGCTCTTGCGGACTAGGGTTTCCAGAGTTGATCTGTGTGAAGAAAAGTTTGAGTAATTAAGGTGTGAGTGACTAGATTTGATCTACAAACAAGAAGGAAAGAAGTTCACAAGCGTAGAAAAAAAAATTGTGGAGAAGCGCCGTCTTGTGAAAGAGGTTATTCCAGTTAGGGTTTGGCAGCTAGGGCACGAGCTGAAAAGGGTTTCTTCACAAGTTTGAGGTCTGAGCTTGGAGAGGGTAGAAAAGAAGAGCAAACAAGATAAGTTTAAGTGCTAAACCATAACCTAAACCATGGCACCTAAGAAGTTGAAGGGAAAGGGAAAGGGAAAGGGAAAATAATCAGAAACCCTCATAAGCATGAATGAAGAATGGTACACAGAGATGCAGTACCATGATGGGATATTACTCAGGAAGGAATGGGAGTCCCACTTAAGAAAAATGACAGTGAGTGATTACAACCATAAAAAAAACATGACAGAAAAGGAAATGGTGCCAGATTTAGTGCGCCCAACAAATAAGAGGAGACCATAGGGTTTACCTATCTATACTTGATGAGATAAAAGTAAAGTTAGAAGAGGAGATTGTTGCAACTATATGAGTTCCCTTATTTTGGAAAACCCGAGCACCTCTATCAATGGTTAATGTCGCATGTACACACGAGAACCACTTTTACTTCACGAGGGTGCAAGATGCGCATAAATTCTTAGCTGATTTCAAAATTCACAGGCCTCATTTGCGAAGGAGAGAGTATAGATGATGACATGAGCGATAACGAATCCATCAAATCAACCATCGTCGCATATGATTATAAGAAGATGTCACGATACTTTAATATCGTGGAGGTTCCATACCCCATGTCATGAGAATGGTCGCGTGCCTAGTGACAAAGATAAATGACCAAGAAAGGTCGATGCAGGTAAATAAGGCTTGGTAAAATGTGTGTAGGAAAATATCATAAGGAACCATCTACAATTTTTCTACCTTCATTAGATGAAATTATCACCAGTGCACAGGAAGGAGACAAGATACTCTTTGGTAATGTCCTCTTGACAATTGTGTTTTCAGAAATTAGAGTTCCAAATGCGGCATATAAGTTTGTTTGGGAATATCCAGAGGAAGACCCCTCACTCGTGAAAAGATTCACAAAGTACACTTGCAACAACATGATGACGGCTTCTCATAAGGCACACCTAGAGAAATGGTATAAGCGCTTAAGGGATGCATTCGGGGGAAAAGTGGAGGATCCCAGAACAAATGCCAACACTTACAGAGGGAGAAGCTGAATTCACAATATACCAACACTTCTGCATTAGCAGGTTCAAGTTGGTAGATGAAACCATGAGCCCATGGTGTAAACTCCCCTTTTCCTTCACCGCTCAATACTTCCAAGTGGGAGTAAATAGATTCAAGGAATCTAAGAAACTAAGGTTTGACCTTAGCGAAGTGGATCAGGACCACAGGGAGATGCATAAGAAGCTAGTCTACCCCAAGAAGCGCACATACATGGAAAAGTACGTGTTGCATGAAGTTCAAATGATGAGACCCCTAACTCTACCAATTGCAGGGAGGACCGCGGTGCGTGTATATCTTCACATAAGGCCAAAATTTGAGAAGGGTGCATATCTAGAAAATGATGTCTCCATACCTAATGACCCCACAGGCAGAAGGAAGCCCATGCCAAAAAAGAAAGGAAGAGAAGAGGTGCAAGGGAAAAAGGCACCAAGTGTCCAAGATACACCAATGGTGGGTGCCCTAGGGACAAGTGCTAGGACTAGTACTTACACGTGCAAGAAGAGGTCCCTAGTCAGAGAGAAGATGCCAGAACAAGAAAATCCTATCACAAAAGAGAAGTCACTAGAGAAGGAAGAAGAAAGAGCAAAATATCCTATACTGGAATCCCCAGTTAGGAAGAAACAGAAGGTGATGGAGGAGGTTGATTCGAGGAGGACAAAGAGTTTGGAAGCCTACAGAGGTGAGAGGGATGATGAAGAAGAAGAAGATGAACCTGAAGGATCCCAGGGACCACCAGTGTTTGAGGTGCATGATTCAGAGGAAGAGGGAGAAGAAGAGGAAAATGAATTTCTCTTCATGCAGAGGAAGGGTAGCTAGGAGGAGGAAGGCACCCAAGATAAGGGAGAAAGTGAAGAAGTGAGTACGAAAAATCAGACTCCAAGCCTCATGTAAGAGCATATAAATGAGGCAGCAGAAAAAGAAGTGACAAAAAATCATTGAAGCCTTGGTAGTGCAAGAGTTGGAGTGCAGTGTTGAATTAATAATGAATGAAGATAAAGAAGAAAGTGTGGGAAAAGATCATGGCAACACAGGAGGAGGCCCCAATTTGACGGTATGTATTCCTAAGGGCACACGCATAGGAGGAAAGCACACAAAGATCTAGAGACCAAGAATGAACTATGTTGATGATCCAAACAAGGTGTTGTATGCACATTTCCAAAGCACCATTCCAATAGAGCAACTCCTGGCCATGACATCATTTGATGTGGAAGGTGCATACCCACGGACAAGGAAAATGATTTCATGGGCATTTGAGTCCCACCTCGATGAGCCAGAGTTTGAAGTGAGCCAAGGGGAATTAATGCAAATGCTAGAGTCTAAAGGAACCAACCCCTTGGTAAATACCCAACAAATTTCGATGAGCAGATCTGTAATGTGCTCAACAAAGTCTCGGTTGAGGTAGAAGCTAGGATTTTTGGGAGAAATGACAGAGTGAAGGATCTAGAGGCAGAGCTGGAGAAGAAGGATAAGGAGCTCCTGGAAAGAGCTAGGGAGTTAAAACACGAATAATTAGTCAGTGCTCAGCTAAAGCGTGAACTAAGGGATGAGAAGGAAAGGGTGCACGAGGTATACAAGAAGGTAGAATCAATCACAGGTGCCATTATTTTGAAGCATCCAGACCTAGCACCACCCGCGACAAAAGTATGGATCTACCCTAGAGTTCCTAGAGGACTTAACACACATCCTCACCATGGAAAGGCAACCACTGGCCTTAGAATCTATGGAAGAAGTATCAACACACCTAGAGAAGGAAGACAAACTGAAGGTTGTAAATCATCACCGAGTACAAAAGGTTCTTATAGAAGTAAAATTTTCTACCCAAATTGTTGAGGCCATGTATGAAAACTGTGTAGACAAGGATAGAGTGGTGAGCATTTTGGTTACCACTCACGAGGTAGAGCTCAAAGAATTCAAAGAAAATAACAAAGGGAATAGAGTGGAGCGGGATAGGATCTTAGCCAAGGTTGAAAAGAAGTTAGAATCCATTGAATCCTTATGAGGTTCAATCAAAAACTTACTTGAAGGAGCTATACCCACAAATCACAAAGGGGATGGATGCGCTTGAGGATGTGGGAAAGAAACTGGAAGGAGTGGTTGAAATGATGAATACTCAAGGAGACAGACTGGGTTTTGAGGAGGTAAGCGCCCTAGTCGGTGACCTCTTGTCAAAGAGCACAAAATGAAGTCAACACCTGGAATAAGTTGGAGGCCGACTTAACAAAATATTTCCCTCTCCTCTTGTAGAAATAACCATAGTTCCTCATTCTTTCTTTCTCCCCCAAGATTCTTCATTCCTTATTCTTTCCCAAGCCATTCTAAGAATGGTCATTCTTTATTTCTTTAAGGAAATGTTCCCATGTGCGAAGAAACAGGTGAAGTGTGGGGTGATGTTAGGCCCTAAAATATCGGCTAAGTACAAAAAGGCACGTGGGTGTGCAAATCATAGTTAAAGAAGGGTGCGCAAGGTGAAAGTGTGCATGACAAGGTTCTAGGAGGGTTTAATAGAACAAGTGGCATGTACACAAGGTAGAACAAAGGTTTCAGGACTTAGCCATATTTGACGCATTAGGAAGAACATGAGAAAAGCGTGACCCAACTGCGCATGCGGAGTGGATAAGGTGCCATCCTGGAAACTTGAGGCCCATGAAAGGAATATACCTCACAATAGAAGATTCCAGAAGACCATCATTGCAAGGAGTGGAGAGCTCGGGCCTAAAGGAGCATGCCCCCATGGAGGACCACATTTGACACTTGGCGATGGATCTGAAGCCACAGAAAGGCAAGTTGGTGATTCAAGAGGCCTATATATACAAGTTCCCATAGAGCAGAAAAGGGGGGATAGAGATATATTGGTAGAGAACGAAGCTCTGCAGATATACTACAAGGAACTCTGTAGGGTTGGGTAGAGATATATAGGAAAAGGATGTAATAAGGGGTTGGGATTGTAAATTTTCTCTTGAGAACTGAGGGGTATAAATCCAGCTATGATGTATGACTTCAGACAACTATGGTAGTCTGTAATGGATCCAATGGATGTAATGAGGTTACCAAACTTGATTGAATATGATTATTAATGATTCTGGTCCATATTTATAGCTTACAGTTTTGATTCATGAATGTTTATGGAATAAATATAAATCCTTATGCATTTCCTTTCTGTTTTGGTTCCTATCTATAATCTGTTAAGTACCATTCGGTCTAGGATGACTGCATTTGTCTAGAAGTTGTTCTGAGTTCTATGATAAATTTATGTCTCGTTTCCACTCACTCTTTTAAATTCCCTGTCATAGATGATGTTATCCACTTAACTCACATAAAAGAGAGACTCGGTGCCCACACGTGCCTCGGGTGAGCACCCAACACCCACTAGGTGATAAAATGACATGCATGGTATTCCCTATCCTTTGGTGGTGTAAAAATGGCTACACTACCTCAAAATTTACTTGATTTCTAGATCAAGAACTGTGGCATGTTTTTATACCTCAAAATTTAGTGTTTAAACACTTTGACTACCTTGACAAGTGCATATTATTACTTGCATAACATGGAGTAATTTATCTTATAACCCTTTAAATTATTCCTCATGAAGGAAATGAGATGTTATAGACAATATTTCCTTTGGGTTAAAACAATCTGTAATAGTATGTTGTAAGGAAAATTTATATAAAAATAAGTCTTGCTTCAAATCTAGATTTATCATAACCGAGCTTGGATAGTGGTGGCTTTGATCTCTTGGAATGTGTATTTTTTAAGGATTCCACTCAACCTTAGTGTCCTATTTTAACATATCATTTTTGGTTTGAAAACCTCAACCAAGCATTAAATGAACTTCCTAACAAAATTAATTTTATGAAAAATTATTTTAATTCCTTGTTTTTAGAAATGGAATTTGAAATATTTCATGAGATCTATGTTGTCACATGATATTTCACCTTTTTCTAAGGCCAATCTCATCACCTAAATGAAATACAGAAAGACCTCAAAAGTGTGGGACAATGGAACCTTTTGAGGTCAATCTCCAAAGAAGGTTGGCTCCTTCTGTCCTATCTCACTTGTAACTAATCTAAACAACACTAAAATACCACTATCTAATCCTATCCTAAGAATTCTCAAGGACCAAATATGAGAGATGGAAGAAATGATGAAATAAAGAGAGGTGATGTATCCAATTAAAATAGGGCTTGATTTTAGCTCCAAATACATAGATATAACGTTCCATGAAAATTATTAAAGAATACACACAATAACTATGGGAGAAATAAATAGAATAAGATTGAAATCATGTAAGAGGACCGATTATTTCACATCAAACATGAATGCATTCAAAGGAAATATATCACACTTGAATTTCATATCAATAACTCCGTCCATTTACAAATCTAAAGAGTAGAGGCACATGAAACTTTATAGACACATTACAAAGGTTTATGAGAAAAATCTTCATGATCAAAAGGGAGAGCTCTAGGATGTAGCAGAAAAGAATATTTTATATGTTTAATCACATTTACATTTAAAGAGACTAGAGAGAAGAGAAAAGAGAAAAGAGAATCAAATGGGATTTAATAATGAATAAATTCAACCACTCTTCCAATCATTAAGGACTAATCACCATTTAGTTTGTAGGCAAGGTATGGGCACCTTATATTTCTCCAATTATATTCCATCAAATCACCTAGAATGTGTTGGGGTTGTAATATTAAGCATGAAACTGACCTAATATAACTGCTAAAGACTAACATTAATGGCTTATGAATCAAATTTAAATTATAAGCATGATCCGAGTTAGCACTAAGAGTGGATTCAGACCACCCACCTTGATATAAATCAAGGTGTTATTATTGAGACTAATTACACATAAGGTAACACACATAAGAGAAATGAGTGTGAGTTTTTTAGAAGATCCATTATGCAAATAATATGAAGGTTGATCTCTTCTCATGAGTGAATGTATTGACTATTCCTCCATGAAGGTGTAACAACTGTGGATATTATGGGATAATGAGAGTATCTTGGTTAAACATAATATCCTCAATAAGGATAAGTGATTTTTAGTGTGTTTTTTACCTCTCATGGTTTTCCAACTTATATCTTATGTTATTTTGTTATGTTCATTTACTTTCATGTTCATACACTAAATCTCATCTCTAATGCATTTTGTAATTTATGATCTATTTTTTATTGTTTTTAAAACATAATATCCAATCCCTGACAATTTATTTTGGTGGATATATAATTTTTTGTATTATTTATCCCCACATTTCCTAAAATGGTGTCATAGATTGCATTTATTATTTTGCAAGATAGATCTATTGGTTTATAATTTGTACGTGTAATGAATCTTGTAGATCTGAAGATTTTTGAAATCTTCAAGTTTTGAGACACCCTAACCAAAGGATCCATGACTATTTTAGTCCTACAAGGTGCGAAACCCTAATTATTATGATTGAATATGAATGTGGATTTCTTGGGAGCTTTAGATATATGTGAATGATCAAACCTTAGGTTTTCATTGATTCTCCATGGTTAGATCTATGTTTTTTTATCATATGTGACCATTTTTTATTTCTTCAAGACCTTCACGAATTTCTCCTTACTTCACATATTTCTATAGACAATCACATATTTTGTATGAATTCCAAAACTTTTCAAGGTGTTGCATGTTATTATTAGTGTTACGCATATTTTCACAGTCTTACCAACATTTTTAAAATTACATGACTTATTTGTGTGTTTTACTGACTTATTCACGTGTTTCACAAATTTTATAATGTTGCATGGATTTTCATATTCTTGCATGACATTTTTGAATTACATGGCCTATTTGTATGTTTCTCAACTTATTTGCATGTTCTACACATTTTTGTAGTGTTACACGACATTATTTAGGCTCACGTGGATTTTTGCATTTTACACTGCTTTTTTTCTTTAGTTCCGTAGCTTTCGTAGTGTTGGGAAGATTTTTCCTTATTCCAATGAAATTCATTATTCTTTGGCCTTAGTCCTTTGTTTTGCAAATTCCAGTCTCCTTTATCTCATGGAATTGTTTCTTTGTTCTAAATACTCCATTTTCCCATGTACTTCCTATGTTACTCATGTGGCGCTCTTGTTTGTTTTGCGGACCTCTTGTTTCTTTAGCGGAATTCAAATGTATCACATATTTTTTATCTCGGTGTTCCACAGTTCAAGTGGTCGAGTGCCTTATTTTTCCCTTTTCCCATGAGATTTCTTTTTCCATGGATTTTTTTAGTTTCTCCGCACCTTTTATGCTTCCACGAAATTGTATCAAAACCTCGGGAACATTATTTCTTTTTTATACTTCTTCTAAACTTAGACTTGTTATAACTTCTTTTGTATTATCTAGTGGCTCCTCTCGACATATTTTTGTGCTTCACAAATTTTCCTTAGTCACTCTATATCATTTTTAAAGATTTCCAATTCCTTCAATCCACGAATAACTCTTTTCCTTGTTCCACGACCTCTTCTCTTTGTTTTGTGGACTTTCTACCTCTTGCGAGACATCTTTCTTTGTTCTATGGACTTCCTTTGTTTCGTAGCTTGAATTTTATTATTGCAAGGATTCCTTTATTTGTTTGCTTGAAATTTATTGTTGCAAGATTCCCCGTGTTTTGTATATTTTTCTTAGCATTCCATAGAACACTAATAGTTCAAGAAACCTCACAAACTCTCTTCATTTTCATTACATCTTGGGAACTATTTATATATTTTGAAATCTTTCCTTGCGCTTCTCAAAACCTATGTTTTGTGTTTTTTGCCTCTCTTCTTGGTTTTCATACCTTGATTGAGTGTTTTTTGTTAAAGTTACAACTGTTAAAACCCTCATAAAACTTTATTTTTGAAAATTTTCTAAGTTTTTCTATAAATGACTAGTTCTTATAATTTCTCCACGGATAAATATCTATTTCTAAATGCATCTAACTATAGTCTTATGACATTTAGGCTCAAGATCATATTTATGAAAAGAAAGGTATGTGATTTAGTCATTGGTGTTGAAAATAGACCATCTGGGAAATAATCTAACCCCGAAAGCTTGAGTATCTTCTCCCAAAAATCCCAATAGGTCATGTCAATCTTGTTACAAATTATTAATGCTAAATTCTTGTTGCACATAGGACACATCGAATCTCTAGATGATGCATGAAATCAATTGCAAAATATGAATGAAGGAAGCCTCCTCTATAAGATCCTAGAATTAATCATGGGACTATTTACAACTCTAATGAGAGGAGATGATAATGTAATTAATTACTTAGATGCGATTAAGAAAATTAAGGGCCAGCTAGATGGCTATAATTGGGAACTATTTCAAGATAAGTTGTTATATTTTATCATTCAGATTACCATTCATGAAAATATTAGAAACTACGCTTCTATTTTAAATTCTAAGTATCAAAATGAATCTGATTTACCTAGTTTGGATACTTTGTCTACTCTCCCGGTTCAAGAGAGAGATTAATGGAGAAATTTGAGTAAAAAGAGAATGCCTCTCAAGCATTATTTTTGCAAAATAAAAAATATTTTATAAATAAAAATAATAGCAATACATATGAGAAATCAAACTTTAAATGTAAGTTCAAAATTAATTTTAAAAAATTCGATAAAAGAAGAATAAGAATTTCAAGGTTAAGTTTGATGGTTTTAATAATTTTTGGTAAATTTTGTCATAAAGAAGAATAAGAACAAGAGCTAAGAAAATGTTGTTAAGAATACTATTAGTTCATGATAATGTTCTTTATAATTATATTTATACATGTTTAATGTATTTATGATTGCATGTTTCATGGATGCATGTTTGAAACTTGTTTTCTTCTTCTTCTCATAATGTTCTACAAATTTGGCATGAATGTTTTAGGAATGTATATGCTATAGAGAAACCATTTTATGTATTGACCTATTATTTTTCCTTTGTTTTCTCCTAATAAATCCTAGAGTTTCTTATCCTTATTTGGAAAAATTTGAAAGATGTCCAAGAGGAGGTTCATTATTATTCAATTTTGAATGATTTACTTTTGAGGGGGAGTCATCTCAAAATGTGTCTTTGTCTAAAATTCCTAAATGGGCTCAAATATGGGTTTTATTCCTCTTCCTAATAACTTAAGGAAGATAACTCGTAGGCATCCTTCTTATCATGCTTATTTATAATTGTATATTTTGGAAGAAGTTTCTATTGTTATGATTTAAAACCGTGTACATCTTGATTGTAATCTCAATCGGTATGTAACATCCACTTTTAAGACTTTAGAAACAAGGGAATTTTTTTTACATAATGTTCTCTGTTCTAAATTAATATAATTCATAACACACATTCCATTGTCAATCCATCTCATAATAGAAAACCATATGCAATCAGTAATGACTCGGTGATACAATGATATCTCATTTCATGACTTGATATTAAACCGATCTCTCATGTTAACTTATTAAAGTGTATACTATGTATACTTGGTTCCTTTATCCTTTCAGGGGAACTCAAATGTTCTATCTAAGAAGCCTATCTGAATATCTATTACTGATATTCATCTAAAATTCTGCATCTTAGACTAGGTGACATAAGACAATACAACCAATAGCTTGCGATACTTTGGCAAAAGTTTTTAAACATGTCCACCATGTTTACATTCCAAGATGACATACTCTTGAAAGGAATATTTCCTTCACCACACTTGTACTTGTTATCTAAAATGGTCTTTCTTGACTTGATCAACCCAACCTGAGTCAAAGTTTCACACTAAACAAGGGAAGCTTACATGCACTAGTGTGGAAGACTACTCGTGGTGACTAAGGATACATAGACATACTCAATCGACTTACGTTGATTGGGTGTGTCTAGTTACCCTAAGTTAACATGAGTTGACCACTATACTAGTTTGTGTTTCTATCTTTATTTAGGGTGGAACCATGAACCAAATTTCCATTTATGTGAATTGAGTTAATCAAACTAAGTGGGGTGTTGAAGTATAGTTGGCTGCATCATAATATCCTCGTAATGAATCCTATCATTATGAAGGTACTATGCTTTGCACAGATCACTATGTTACAACATCTAACTAATTTTCTTGAACTAGACTAACATGCTTAAGAATATTAGTTTATTAACCCAACAATTATTATCTTAAATATTTAACGATAACAACACTCTAAAGGGTCTACTAAGCACAATTTACCCCAAATAAGGGTATGAGGTGTATTTTACATGAGAGAAAGGTATGCAAATAAAATATGCATTCCTGCTTATTCTGAATTCATGCTTATGTTTATCTTAATCTTAAACTATTTATTTTCATGTATCGATATGTCTGAATTCGATGTTAGGAAGGTAAGATCATTAAGTATTCTTACTACGTTTTAGCTTTGTAACAAGCTTGTTTGAAACTTTTACTTTAGACTTCATAATATCATAAGTCTAAATATTTTTATTATCTTTTAAACATCCATGCTTCAAATTATAGAAATCAGCTAAGGAAAACACAACCAATCATCCTCATGATTTAATCATAAACACCTAACAAGATATCATACATAGCTCTTTGTTTAATTACAAGGAAAGTATCATTTTCTTTCCTTTTTAAGGTCTAATGTCCTATTAATGAAAACAAAACACATATGCTTTAGTATAACAAAGAAGCCACACACATTTATATAAACTAACCATATTCCCTTTTCTTGTTTAAGGATCTACTAATGATTATCAACTTAGTTGTGCTCTTTTCATGTGAAATGAATCAACTATAAGTATAGATCCTTAATCCTAGAAGCTTTATATATCATATAATATGATAAGTATATTACATATATATCTATATTGCCCCCATCATGCATGATATTACCTAGTAATATTACACAAAATTATGTCATGAAGGTCTCATAAGTAAATCAACAATCAACATCTTTACCAAAGAAATTCATTTATCAAAAAGAGAGTTCTCCACTCTCTAAACTTAGGAAGTATTTCAAAGGATTACACAAATGTCTTGCATCAATATAAAACTAGTTTTAATACATCTTATTTTTCCCAACAAAAGTACATTTCAAGTAAATGTCGATACATAGACATCACAATGAAGAGATAATTTCTTTAGTAAAACAAATGTAACTTTCTATAAGTATTTCTCCTTTCATATTTTATGAAATCCATCTACAAAATTGTTAGCATGAGTCAGTTCATATGAACTAAGCATGATAAATGCTATAATGTTAAAAATATGATTTTATCTAACTATTTCACAAAAGGAACCCTGTTGTTAATGAAATGGTTCCAAACTAAAAATAATATTAATAGAAAGACTTTCCCTAAAGATTACATAACAGAGAAAGAGAGGAATCATAGAATCTACAAGAAATAATGTTCAAGGAAGAACTAATTAAACCAACATAATTAATTCTATCTCAAACATAATTATGAAACTCATTACAACCTGCTAATCATCTAAATAACAATAATTAAGAAATAAGTAATTCACATTCTTATCCTAATATTAAACTTCTCAATCTAGTTTCCAACCTAAGTTCCACAACTCAACTAGTTCTTATTATTCAAGAATAAGTGAATTGATATAGTCACGTTGCCTTTATAAAAGTAGTAAACTATTTAAATATTCAAAATATTAACAACCAACAATAATCCCGTATGATCAAACAAGAAGATACAACTTGAATATCATCCATTCCAACAACCTTACCTAACTAAGGATTTTATCATAATCAATGGATTATGTTGATTAAGAACTAACCAAACATTACAGGTAAGAATAGTTTAACCACACAAGAGATTGGTACAAGCCCAAAAAACAAATTAACTCACAAGGTAATAGTTCCATGAGGGTCTACATTCACATCTAAGTTCAAAAATTAAAGAAAAAAACATAGGTAACATAATCTAGGCATCCAAAACAATCACATATGCATGTTCATTGTTTTCAAAAGCTACTAAAGGAGAAAGAGAAGATCATTTTCAAGCAACACACAAAGTTCAAGTCTTACCCAAAATACCGAATCCAAATCAAGGAAAGAAACTTGAGAACAAAAAGAACAAAAAGTTTTGAAAGCATCATAAGACCCCAATACAGTCTCAAAGGAACCGTCATAAACTCAGATCAACCTAAAATCATCTTTAAGAAAACACCATGATCAAACACAAGGTTCCGAGGATAGTAATATCTGCCATCATAAAAATAATGCAAATCTACACTCGAGAAGCCAAAATTTCCACTGGAAAATAAGATAATAAAGAAAAAACCCAGGTTAAAAGTATAACAACCCAGAATTCTTCAAAAGACGCACAAGTTCAAAAAATGGAACCAACTCAAAGAGAGTATCCAAATAATGAAGAATACATCCTCTCAAGAAGAAAAATAGATTTTATCTAGACCTCAATCTCATACTAACCATTTTAAAGTTATACCTTATCTTAGAACAACCCAAACTAAATGTTACCCTTTTCACAGCCAACCCGAAAGGGTATTCGTTCCAAGTTAACTCAACAAACAAAAAGAGAGATTATACTAGTCTCTGCAACAAAACTGGTCCACCCGAGAAGGGTTACAACTACTACCAAACAAAGAAAGGCAGATAGAAAATAAAAATAGTCTCCCTCAAACAAAAACGCACTTCCAGTGCTAAAACAATCTTCGAATGTCCAATAAATATCAACAAGATCTTACATAAAGCAAACTACATAGCCCAAAATGGGTAATCACTAAAATCATCATAAAAAAGAATCTGAAACTAGAACTCTCAACAGGCATACCTTCACAGTTCAACTTTCAACAAAAGATATTGCCTCCCAAACAAGGGTTTATCAAAAGAAACAAAAGATTTGTTCTAGTCCCATTCTATGGTGAACATAAATAAGCATAACCCAGTTCAATAATAGTTGGGTGTTTCATAAAAGTAAAAGTAAATTCCTGTATCCTGTCTAAAAAATTTTCAACTAAGAAAACTGATCAATGCAAAAATTCATAAAAATATCACCATACCCCTGACATACCTTTCACGCTTACAAGATACCCATTCAAGGTGAAAAATCCAACCAAGAAACTAACACAGTCTTCCATCGATATCCATGGAAGTTCATTACGAATAAGATAAATACAATTTCCATTCCTTCAAGACAACCCAAATTTCACAATAAAATACTACATACATAGCATCATTATCTCAAAATTGAGAAATCTTATTGAAACAAGAAGAAGAAAAACAAAACACAAGCAACAATACCAGGAATGATTTCATAAAAGAGTAGAGTTATTTTAATGAAAACACTTAAGTAAAAGCAGAATATTTAATGAGATAGGGCCTATCATGCCTAGTAGTGCTCCTATCTTCTTTTCCTTGTTTCAATCCTTCATGAAAAACTTCTACAACAAGATTTCCATGAAAACGCCAAAACCTAGCCTCTGAAACTTTCCTTATCTTCCTCTTATAGCTTCCATGCTTATATTTCATTACCATTACTACCATGCAAGGTGAAATTAAGCATGCACATATTCAAACTAGAGGTTAAAAAAATGAAAAACCAAGTGAAATAATGAAAACCAAAAACCATCTATTCTTCCAACCTTCTCCTATTTCCCAGAAGTTTTCACATTGGTTGAGAACATTAAATGCCAACAGGACTGACAGATTCCTCTCCTAATTTCTCGTATTCTCCAACTCCTTGTTGGTTAAAGCTAAAAGTTAAAACTCCATGCAAATGAGATTAACAAAGTTGACAACTCAGCTTCCCCTATGTTTCCATGCATTCACCAAAATTGGTAGTAATAGAGTATTAAATACCTCATTCAAATATGTTAAATTCCTTAGGAATTGGTGCCACCGACACCCCTCCACTTGCCATCCACACCATCCCCTTTAGGCTAGCCCAATGCCCTTAGGTTAGGTTCAAATAATATTAGCTTAAAAACCAAACTTAGGTCCTTAGGTATAATTTATCATTTTAGTCTTAGAATAACTAGTATCATGACTTAGGATTACCTCCTTCCATATAATCAACCACAATAATAAAATCACCTTAGCTTAAACTTAGGATAAGATAATAATCATAGGAACTTAGATTAAATTAGGTCCCCAAACTAATCATCAACATTACCATATGATGAATAAAAATGATGTTCTTGGATCACTATAAAGGACGTATGCAAAAGATGTCACCTGTGATCCTGCGATAACTTGGGTTCAGAAATCAAACATTCTTTCCGACTTGGTCAAATGACCCAAACGTTATAAAATTGAAAGAATTCCTTAGATCACTGAAATTGATCCAAGGTATAACTATTCTTTATCAGAAATCATATAAACTGAAACACAAGTTCAAATGCAATATAGGATATGAATGAGTTTAGGCTGAATTTATTTCTTCTATCCACATGTTGTGAACATCCAAGAAAGAATGAAATACTTATCTCTAAACAAAATTTCAGAATGTTGCATCAAGAATTGTGAAAAATGTATGTTTATTATTGTATAACTCTAGTATTTCTTTTTGTAAGAACCCGAAAGAGAAAGAATTATGTATCCCGAGAAATAGAATGTTTCATGATCTAAAATTTAACTCTAAGGTTCTTTTTCATCCTCCTACATCTTTTCTCTTTTGATACTTTAGCTCCAATTGCACCATATGCTCTAGAAAAATATTTTGATGCAAGAGCATCACTATATATATATAAATAAACCATGAGGAAATCAATTAGGGGTTTTCTAGGTGCTTTAATGAGTCCTAGGAGTCATTAGGAGTTTTTCTATGTAGTTATTCTAGTTTTTGTCCTTTCAAAATTCAAATGGAGAAATTCCCTCAAATTTGAAATATTTTAATTTTTGAGCCATTTTGGCTTGTTGAAGTTGTTTTGAACATTTTTGAAGATTGGAAAACTATATAAAATGTTGGAATGAGGAAATATGAGGTAATAGGTCCTCTGTAGAGTCACAAGTCATTAAGGGAGCTAAGACATGTTAAAATTAAGGAATTTTTAGGTAAACGGAACCCCCTTGAATGGAATCTCATCATGAACATGTTTGTAACTAACCAAATGAGAAAGAATATCAAGTGAGGATGAGGGAGAGAAGATAAGAAGGATAATGTAAATGAAGTTATTCATTCTATCCGGATATGAATCACGGTGAAAAGTTACAAGAAGGGATTTAAAGGAGAAAACTTTGTTGGTGATAGCTTCTTACATGATTTTTGTGTTAACCCATATTGTGATAGTTTCTTGTATTAATTTTTTTGTTTTTTTCTTGTGCATGTAAAGGATTATTGATCTCAGATTGAAGGTAAGGTGATCTTAAAGCTTTTATGAATATTGAGTTCTAGAGAACTGATTTGATGTTGATTGTGTGTTATTACTCTCTGTGATGGTTGGAGGATATTATAATTGGTAGTAGAACATTGGAAAATTGTGAATGCAAGGATAAGGGATAGATAAAGTATAGTAAAATTATGTGAAGATCCTTCTAGGTGAGTTTATTTGACTTCTCTATTTGTGTGTTGATTACATGTTAGTACAAACTGTGGATTCCTATAACATTGATGTGAGTCTTAGTAGGTGAGAAAAATTGTGTGAAGAGAGAATTATATGATTAAAGGAGAGTGTAATTACGTTCAAATCATACATGAAACTCCATAGGTAGTTCATAAAATTTTCAACCTTTGTTTCTTATTGCCATGAAGACTACAATCCCCTATGTAAATGAATATCCTCTCAAAGAGACCGTAATTTTTTTTTAAACTTGTACATGAAGGAATTGAAGTGTGCATAATTAAGAGGATAAGAGTTTGAAGAATTATCCTTTGGTATCTTACTTCATAAATATTTTTATAAGTATACACAATGAGTTAGATGCTAGAACCCTAGAGAACTAAGAAACCCCGAACTCGGAGGCAAGGCGGTTGTATTTAAGAGGAAACACAAAATATATTTCTACCTTAGAAACCAATGGTAAGAGAACATATTTAGCATTGTTGTTATAGGACCTCATGTAAAATTTAAATCTTTGAATCGATGTATGGTGAAAGTTATAGCTATATGACGCTTATCGGGTAGAAATTAGACACGCTTAGGGTTTGGTAAGAAAACGTCTTCTAAAAGTTCTTAAACCTAGAGTTTGGATTTGAAAATTGTAAGAAATAATTGTGGGTGAACCCTTAAGGATTAAAAGAATAATTTTGAATTTTCAAAGGTGGAGTGAAGTATTTTTATTTATAGTCGACAAGGAGGTGGTCAAAACCAATCACAAGGAAAATTAGAGGAATTCCATTACAAAGGAAGTTATATTTTTATTTGGAGTGCAAACCTAAGATTTCACATGAACCTAGAAATCCCTAATGGTTTCCTAAAATATTGAGCTTTGGTCTTGATCATTCCTAAAAATAAATTTATAAGGGTTTAAGGATTGTCTTGGGCTAGTAAGGGTGCTTAAGAGCTAAAAGACAAAATGTGAGCCAAGAGGAACTTTGTATAGGGAGTTGAGCTCCAAAAATTTGGCTACACTTTTGGGGTGTTGAAATAACACTAATGAAGTCTATAAGACCTTTTGGGGAGTTACAAAAGTCTACATCCATGATTGTTCCAAACAAGCTTGTCTTAAGGGCATAAATTACAAGTTAAATCAAGTTTATAGAAAGAGGAATATTTGAGTCATTTAGTTCATGGTGATGATAGCTTAAGAAAGAATGAAGATGTTGTCTCCAAAAAGAAAAGTAAGAGCCTCAAAGCCAAAATCCCTACTTCCCAACGAGTCCTAAGGAGCCACAAGGACTTGGAACTAGCTGAAAACCTCCTGCATATTAGCAAGCCGGTGGAGGAGCCCAAAGAGGAGGAATTGCTGGATAGGGTGGATAGATTAGAAAAGGAGATACAAGAGCTCAAAGGGGCTATAAAAAACATGGAAAGAGCTAAGGGTAAAAGGATCCTTCAAAGTGAGGAGGAAGAGGGGTTTATTGGTGAAATCTTCAAGAAACTACAGTCCTTAGATGGCAGATTGGGGAATGCTAAAAGCCGAAATGACTGCATATTGTCTGCCCTCAAAAGCATTTATAATTTCATTGAACAACATGTCCACAGTGTTTGTAGTTTAAGTGGGATCAATGAGGACATATGGGGCCCTAAAGAGAAAAGGGACATTGTAATTGCCCAAGCAGATTTACAAGACTCCTCTCAGGCCACTGCCATTGCCTTCTTCATGTCACTGCAGGCTATCAAGACCAAAATTGACAGAGCCATCAAGTAAAGGGCTGTTGTGATGTTGTTTTTTGGCTGCGATGTGGCTGTCATCGGGTGGTTCTGGAGCTGTTTTGTGGTGGGGCTCTTTATGTTGTTTCTCTTTTGGTTCCTTTTTTATCTTGCCTTCTTTTTTCTGGATCTTTGTATGTTTAGATCCTCTTTTCACCTGTATTGTAATATTTGGCTGTTGAGCCTTCCTTGGTTGACTGTTTTTCCCTTCTCTGGGCTGCTTCTCTCATCTTTACTATCTGGCTTTTGAGCCCTTTTGTATACAGGGTATAGTCCCTTCAAAACTATTTGCCCTTAATAAAAAAAAACATGTTTTTTGAGTGAAGAAATAGGTACGAGACCTAATAATAAGTGAAAAGGCTAAAAGTTCAAAATGTCATCCTTGACCAAGGAGCTAGTTAAGCAAGAAGTTGAGTAAGAAGTTGCAAAGTGAGTGTCTTGAGAAGTTGTATGAATGGTGATGGATTTGATGATTGAATTGGATATAATGGAAAGTGATAGATAGGGCTTAGTGATTTGGGAACATTTTTTTGGCTGGATTTTTTTCACTGAATATGCCCAATGAAAGTGCACAAAAACCAACAACAGATTAGGGAAATTTCTCCTCCGGACGGATGAAGTTTCCTCAACTTTGTGAGAGGGGAAGTTCCTTGTATGATGTGATTTTTTATAATTCGTGTGCTTTTATCCGGAAAGAAAAAAAGGATAGAAATTTGGGAAAGGATAAATACATAAAGGAATGAGGAATGAGAAGGGAAATAATACAATTCTATAGGTATTGGGCAAGATGGATAAACTTGAAACAAAATGTTCAAAAATCTATCTATCAAGGACACACTAGTCCTTCTTGGTCATACAAGATTTCCTTACAAGGTTTGATGGATGAGAAAGGGGAGAACTTCTCTATCTGGTGGAAGGGAATACAATGAGTGTGAAATATGGGAAGCACAAATTCTTCATCTCCTTCAAAATATGTTGATATGGCACAAAGTCCATGTACCTTGATATCCAACACAAATTTTGATCACCTGAGCATCAATCACACTATGAAGGAGGAGCAACATTAACAACTTAACCACAAACAAAATAGAAGATTTTGTAATTGAGAATCATTAACACAACAATAGAGAAAACATTGTATTCATAAGGGAAAATTTGTGTACACAAAGTTACAACAATATAATAAATAGATGAGATAGTTCCCTAGTAGAACTTAGGGGAAGAAAAAAATCCCTTTTACAATTACAACATAGCCTTATATAGGCACTTTGATCCAAGAAGTAGCTATAAAACTAATTTCTAAACTAAACTAGCTCTAATATATCCCAAACCTCAAGTTGACTCCACTTGAGTTATACTTTACATTATATTTTTGTAAATACAATATTTAATTAATTTGATAAGAAAATTAATTAAATATATTTTTAAAAAAATTCCAAGCACATTTTTATAGTTGAAATGTTTTCACGAGCATGATATAATTATTTTTAGTGATTTATCCCTCTACACTATCATCTTGTGCCTGGTTTACTGGGAGCTTCAATAAAGGCCATCAATGATGTCTTTGATTATACCATATTTCTAAGCATAGCATTAGAGTATGAAAATTCAATCTATGTCTCCTTACAAAGTGGACTTCACTCTCTCTAATATTTGGTCCTATGGCCATTCCTCTATTGACCCTCAAAATAACCTTAACTAAATACTCCTTGTACAATTCTTACCAAGCTAGCAAAAGTACCATCGGATGTAAATTATAACTCTCCAGTTACTTAAATATACCGACGAGTTGACATTGGTGCCGAGCTCATTTTATTAGAAAACAAATTGGAATCTTGCTTGCTAACTAGATAATTAAATGCTTGAAGACCTATATGAATTTCTCATACTTCTAGATATATGCAAGCATTATCTCCATTAATTCCAACCCTGGCTTACACACCACCAAAATATGCATGCAAAGCATCAAGATCTGCAAATATGCTCACAGAATCTGCACCGAGCATTATGACATGACCACCCAACAATCTATCACTTTTTTAAAACTTAGAAAATTCAGCAGATGTCATCTTAGACTTGAAATTAGTAATCAATGCTGAGATTTCTCCATTTAAATCATGTAATGTTTATCCAAAAAATTGTTTAATTTTCCCCTTATGTATGTCAATGCAAATTCTGAACCAAACAACATACTTAATTTCCTTTCCCTCGATTGATGATGTTTCATGAAATTTTGTGTGAACCCCATTAACAGTGAACATCTTCTGCTTCCTATTTGAAAAAAATGAGAAGGTTTCCCAAAATACGAGAGTGGCGCGCATTTTGTTTTGGGGTTTCTACCTACATCAATTCCATATGAATCATGACAGTTAAAAAGTCCAACGAAGAATGTATACTCTTGAGGTTTAAAAATTAATATCGTTTCATTGAGGCATTTTTTCAAATATTTTGAATGCGAACTCAAGTTTATTTATACTCCTGTCAAAGATCACGTTTCCATCTATAATGTGCACCAGAAACAAACACCACTTATAACTTCGATCTTCTTCCCATACCCTATGTATATATTCCATTATTATTGTCCTATGTTTCCTATGAAATCTTAAAAATACATTCCAAATTGATGAAATCTAGCTCCCCACTGATTGGAACCCCTATACCATTTCTGTCATGGGAACTACCGATAATTGCTCGCCTTTGGTATTAACTGGCCATATTTCTGGCTCTAAGATTGTTGTTGACACAATTACCAATTCTTTAAACCTTGACTTCATTTCCATTTTCTTGTCATTTATAATACTAATAGATTTTTTGCTTTTTCCATCGAGTTTTTTTGTAACCAATTGTATGGTTATGTTTTCTGTGTCATCCAGTTCTTCAATTTGTTTTACCAATTTCCCTACCCAGATTGCACAATTCATTAAGAAGAGTATCTCGAGTAGTGTAGAGTGTTTTATATAAAGAAATATCTATGGAATCAACTCTAGATTCTCCATTTCTTATAGCCTCATAAGTCACTGCTTGAAACTAACTGTATGTTTTCATCACTTGATGACATTACCTTAGCAATGTCTATGAGGAAATAGAGGTAGCACCTTTCAACAGGATGACATGTACACTCAGATTAGCCAAAACGTACGAAGTGTGTCAAAATGAAGGGGAAATAATAGTGCAACCCTAGAAGTCCATTTTGAGGGACACGAATATCATGAATTGAATCAGGAAATCATATTTAATCCGAAAAGGCTGAGTGTAAAAGCTTTAATCAACATCATTTATCTTCCACACTTCTGCAGTATCCTCTAATCCTGAATGTGGTGTGACAAAAGAGCCATAAGCCACAATTGGCCATTCTAACATCAAGGTTCTTGAATCCTCTAGTTTAAAATATTCCTTTAAAAACCAAGTATTGCCTCTTTAGTTGCACTGATCTCACCCGCATACCAAAGTGACTACAGATTAATTCAGACAAAAGGGGTATGCCGGGAACAGAGGCTCGAGAAGAACAATTTCTTCGAGTTATAAATCTTTCCAAAATATCTGCAAACAAACCATCAACAAATCAGTGCGGGTAGAAGAGGCATACGGGGTACTAAAATCCAATAAGAACTAGTTCCTTAAGTTTCATAAAATCTTACAAAAGCCGCAAAAAGGGGAATTTCACACTTAGTGAGTTGAAAAGTATTATGCTAAGAAGAATGAGGCTTAGAGAACAATGGTATGCAGAGAATGATGACCTGAGTGGAACAAGTTCTACAGATAAATAAAAATCCACACAACATTATAATCAAATGTATTGTGGCGAACAGAGAAACTAGAGAAATGTTCTATGAGTTCTTCAAAATTTTGATTTCACCAATTAAATACCAAACCTCATTGCGACGTGTCAAATAAATTTTAAGTATATCTTCCAATCAATCATTTTATACATGGTAACACGTTCTTTTTAAAACATTTTCCAAATTTTTCATGTGCCTCTACATTCCTAGAAATAAATGTCTAGCTTCACCTTATCATGGACTACGAGGACATTGTAAGGTTGTGGAGCTGTTTTCATGTGTGAAAGTGTTAAACACTTGTACACTAAGACTATTGGTGCACGTAGCCCAAATTGGGTGAACCGCATTAAATACTATCTCTTTGTGTTGTGTTATTATTATTCTACACTTTTATTTGAGATCTGTAATATTTTCTGCATATTAGTTTCTACTGTTGCGATTCTGTGAGGGATTGTTCGACATATTTTATCCCTTATTATCTAACAGAAATGAAGGAGGAATAAGATCAAACTCAGTTTCTTTATTTTTCATAAACCGCAAACATGACATTCCAAGGTTTTAAGTTGACACGGGCCATAGGAGTTTGGATTTCACGAGAGAACATATCCAATATGAAAATTGGATTAGAAGGATGTTGGTATATGTAAATGGATAATGATATGCATGCACATGTGTTGAAACCTAGGTCTGAATAAATTGTAATAATAAATAAACCATGTGATTACATCTTGATTAATAGTTTGTTCAAACACACCACATAATCAAAACAAAACTCACTCCAACAAGTGTACAACAAGGAAAATCCCAATCAACTATGTGCCAAGAAAGAATCAACTACTCCGAATAAGACCTTTAAACCAAGATGTAAGAGTGGAGTAATACCGGACATACAAACCCAAATTATTATCAAAAGATAACATGCCATAAATTAAGATGATTTCCTAACCATGGGAAATTTAATACTTTTCATATAGGGTTAGATGGAAAAGTTTTAGATAGTCTAATTTTTCAAAGTGACAACACTGGTTTTGGTTGGGGACATGACTTGGATTGGGCATAACACAAATAAGTCATAGCCTAGACTCAAAAATATTGGGGTTTGAAATAGACCAATGCCTTATCCAAAACCGAGGCTTAACAAAAATACATGGAGACACTTTGACCACACTGTTGTACTAACGAAAAGCACATAGACATACACAAAGGAACATGAAGGGAAGCAAGCCAGAACTAGGAAAGTATGTATAAAGAAGAAAGAGGATATTTACAAGGGAAATAGAAGATAATGTACAAAATTTACACAATCCCAGAAATATGATGAGAAAAATAGGTACCTTTTTGGAACAACATACTAAAAGCATGAGGCACTGGGAACTGAAAATGATCAGTTGAACACACCAAATTTTTATAGGAGCATTACGTTGCTTGAAAATGAAAATGGAAGAAAGTAGACCATCAACATAGTGATACTCCATAATGAAATTACTTAGTTCATGTGAAGAGATGAATGTATAACAGAAAATTCTACCTTTCCAACCATGATGAAGTGGAGGAATGGAACTATGCACGAGGATCACATGAACCTTGTTTACTTACTTGTTGAACTACGAAACCACATGAATATGAAAATTAGATTTACAATAAATCTTGATATTTTTAGCACCAACTTCCTGCTTCAATGAAGTGTTGATATCATCTACATGAGGATCATAGGAATCATCAAGATATAGCTCTTGAAACTCATGTACCTCCATAGGATCTTCCTTATAATCAACTTCAAGAGTAATTGGGAAGTAGGAACTGAATGATTTGTCATTTACATTTTCTTTCAACTTCCATCTTATCCTTGGAAAAAAACATCTTGTTTTTGCAAAATCAGCATTCTCACTTTCAATTTCCAAAAGATCTTGATCTTCATGCACAAAATGCATTACTTGATTTGTCTTCATAATTAGTAGGAAAATCAACGAGATGTGAGGCTAGATTAAAATTGATCAATAATAACATCCTCTTACTCTTGCTTACATTCGAAGAATGGGATGAAACAATATTGATGTAATTATGGTTGTAAAGTAAATATTCTAGACATGAATTTCCATTTTTTGTTTGTTTTGAGGGCCTACAAGAAGGTCTTGGTGCATTTTCTCATCAACAAGTATGACATGGGGGCTGGTGATCTTGTTTACTTGATTTCCTTCGGTTAAGACAATTTCTTGTCATTAAAAGAACTCAAAACAAAACGAAGGTTATTTACAATTTCTTTGGCCTTACTATCTTGAAATTCTTCCAAAATAGGAGAGAGATTGGCATTTTCCATGTTTTCATGATGAACATTAACTTCCATCAACATAAGATTATCTCTTTTAAACCAAGTACATTCATCCCTAGTGCATAACATATCCCATGAGAACTCTATTTCAGGTTGCAGTGGAGACACAAGTTGTTTTTCCTATTCATCATTTGAAGGAATATCAAATTAACATACACTAGGTGGAGCAATAAGAATATATTCATTGATGAATTTGAAGTAGCGTTGAGGAATAAATACTGTGTAATGTGGATAATCATCATGAGAAACTTCTGGAACTTGAATGGTTTCCTCGTTGTTATGAAGTGTCTCAAACTCATCTACTAATTCTTATTCATTTTTTTCCTCCTCACGTGCCTACAACTTCATGTATTGTCTTTGTACTTCCTTCATCAACTATCTAGAGTTTTGATCATCTGTAGGCATTGTTTTCATCTTCTTTCCTTTTGCGGCACTCTCTTGAAACTTAAGCTACAAATATTTAATCACTAGATCATCACATGCAACAATGTTTTCCAATCCATACGTCCTTTCTTGCACTATTAGTTTCATTTTTACAGATAATATAGGTGCACTGGTGGCTTTCTTCTTTACATATGGAATATTAGAACATTCTGGAAATATTTTTCTCACTTTCTTACATTGAACAGGTTGCATAAATGTTTGTGGATTTATATCTCCATAGAAATCCTACAAAATTTGGGTTTGTTCTGGATTGTCTGGAGCTTGAAAATTTTGAATAGGGAGATATGTTATATTGTTGAGCATGTTTTCATGTGCGGAAGTGTTGAATATTGTACACTAAAAGAGGTTGATTTTCTTTCCTCGAAAAACATGTCCGATATCTTGGGAAACGTTCTCTTCTCATATGGGTGGTATTTTTGACCCATAGGTTTATGGGGCGGTTTTAATCGATGGTTTTGGTACCTGAATATTGTAAAATTAATCAAGTATTTTCCTATTGATGTGATTTTGGGATTTTGATAGGTGAGACATATCATTGCAGATGTGTGTGAGTTCAAGTGTGAATTTAGGAGAGTTTGTTGAGCACATATCCAAATAGATTTGGGTATTGATCTTGAGAGAGAGGCGGATATTAATAAAATATGAACAAGTGATTCTTGGTGGATATAGCCCAAATTGGGTGAACCATGTTAAATATTATCTCTATGTTTTTAATTTTTTTACACTTTTATTTCAGTGTCTGTAATATATTTCTACATATTATTTTTTACTATTACAATTTTGTGTGGGATTGTTCCAAATATTTTATCCCTTATTTCCTAACAATTGGTATCAAGTCCTGGTTTGGTTTGTTGAAGTATTGAATCACGGGAAATTTTGAGCTTGAGTGGCAGCTATAGTAGATGATGGAAGATCAAGGGTCAATAAATTCAACGGGAAAAAATTTACTCTTTGGAAGATGCGAGATGGAAGATTATCTTTAATCGAAATATATTTATATTCTACACTGTCAAAAAAGGTAACAAACCCTCGAGCATGACAGATGTGGAATGTGATTTCTGGATAGGAAGGCACTTGGGAAAATCGCTATGTCTTCCATCTTCGATATTATTTAATGTTTTAAAGGAAAAGACAACACAATAATTGATGGATGCATTAGATAAGTTATATGAAAAACCCTCTACGTCTAACAAGATATTTTTAATTAAAAAGTTGTTTAATATGAATTTGAGAATGGTTCAATAGAAGAAAATTTAAATGATTTTAATACAATTTTGAATATGCAAGCTTCAGATTACCATAGAATTTGATGAAGAAGATAGGTATTTATTAATTTTGTGCTCTTTACGAGATTTGTAATAGCTTGGTAATGTGCGGTTAGCAACTCGGTTCCAACTAACTCAAAGTTGAAGTTTGATGATGTTGTAGGGGTGATTCTAAGCAAGGAAACGAGAAGAAAATTCTCTGGGAATATTCTACTTCAAGGAGTGCTTCAATGGTGGAAACTAGAGGGAGAAAGAAGAATAGAGGAAGTCATGGAAAATCAAAATATTGGGCAAGGTTGAAATCCAAAAGCTAGATGGCATGTTGGCACTTTGTGAAAGGTATGGGAATGAAAAGAAGGATTGTTGGGAGATTTAGGACAATAATAAACACCATGAAGAAAACAAGGAGTTGAATGTGGCAACAAGTAATGTATGTCGGGATGCTTTGATTCTTTCTTTGTACAATATTGTTGAATCTTGGGTTTTATATTTGGGCACTTTTCTCCATGTTAATCCACATAGGAATTAATTTTTTAATTATGTTCAAGGGGATTTTAGGCATATTTTTCTTGGTGATGATGAGCCTTGTAGCATAGTTGGAAAAGGTTCTATTCAAGTTAAGATTCGAATGGGAATATATGGCTATTAAAGGATGTCATACATGTACCTATATTAAGAAAAACTTAGTATCAACGGGAAATTGGGAAATAATGGTTTTTCTATGATATTTACAAGATGGACTATTGGAAGGTTACCAAGGGTGCTCTTGTGGTTGCAAGAGGTAAGAAGTTTGGAACCTTATATTTAACCACCGATAGCACTAATTATTGTAATCTTATGGCTTCGTAGATACAATATTGTGGCACAATAGGCTTAGTCATATGAGCCATAAGAGTATGGAGATCATGAAGAAGAATTTTCCAGGATATACGAAACAAGTTTGGATTTATGTAAGAACTACATATATAGGTGTAGACACCTATAATTTATCTCAAGCAATTTAAATACTTAAATTGCGTTAATTATCCCCTTTCTTGTAAATTGATGATATATCGTCAATAATGCTCATTTTCTCTTCTATCACTTTGTTAATTAACTACATTACACTAGTTAATTAACCCTTCTATCTAAAAATAAACAAATTAACAAACTTCCATTAATTAATCAACCTTTCCATCTAGACTAAATAATAATTATTAATTAATTAGTTTTCTCTTCCATTAGATCAATAAATCATCATTTATTTGATTAAATTCCTCCCATAGTCTAAATCATACTAATTATTCCTCTAAAAAGATTCTATAAGCTTGCACACCTATTAATTAAACACTTTGGTTAATTAATAAACTCCCTCAATCCCCATGAGCCACTAGAGGACAAGCTAAAATCTCTAAAGATTGTCTCAACCCTCCCTAAATATTTCTTATCCACAACTAACCCAACCTCTCTATTATCCCACATGTAAAGGGATGTAGAGATTATTTTATCAATTGGGCTATATAAGGATCCCTCCTCCTACCTTTCTATTTATACCTTTAGACACCTTGCATGTGTATAGCTAATCTATAGGCATTTTATCTTAGAGCATCTTTCATTTGAGCTAATAGCCTCATTATTGCATTTCATCCATCCAAGCTTTTGGGTCATATGGAGAGAATCAAAATGGTCTTGTAGCCATACTTTGATGATCCTCCATTCCCAAACCCTTGAAGATCAAACAATAAACTTTGATTTCCATGGATCTATCTAGGTTCATTTAGTGTTTTTAGTGATCTAAAGAGTAGGGATTCAAGTGCTTAACATATTAGTTTGATTTTTATTTCAATTTCTAATACATAATATTGGTATTTAGTCTTGTTTAGCTCTTAACATGATGATATTTGTGTATTTAGTTCATGTTTTGAAACTATTAAGGTTTTAGTTTAAATTCCCTTTGCATAGCTAACTAATACATTGACACATTTGGCACGCCCGATGGGATAGGTCCTTAGTCCCTTTGAATTGTAGTTCAAAATTTGTTGTTATTTCAATATTTGGCTAACCCTTGATATGCACATTTGTGAAATAATGTTAAATTTCTTAGGATTTTACTAACCTTGCATGTGTTGAGTTTTGTTTAGGGGTTTAGTTTTTATGGGTTGATGTCAATTTTGAGCTAACATTAAAAAATTGACCTTTTTGAAGTTGTTTATGTTAAAATGATGTATTTTTTATGTCACCCAGGAAAAGGAGCACACACATCATTCTGTGCATGTAAGCATAACTATCACTATGTTTTTTTATATAGGGGAGCACACACACCAAAATTTGAACGCACACATCCACGTATTGTTCTGTCTATCATTTTTTCTATGAGGGAGTGAAAACACCAAAAGTTGAGCGCACACACCATAAGTTGAGCGCACACACCAAAATTTGAGCACACACATCCACGTTCTGATTTGTTTGTCATTTTTTCTATTGGTGAGCACACACAAAAAAATTTGACCGTACACACCAAAATTTGAGTGCATACACTCTTAAGCGCACACACACACTGAATTGTGTTCATTAGCAATCTTCCGAAGGCCATAATGGTTGCTCCCAAACTCAAAACGACTCCATTTTTTTGTGTTGGAAAGGTATTGAAGTGAAATACGTAATGGAAACATAAATTTAGGGTTTTGAGTTACCAAAAATTTAACATTTTCATTTTTAGAAAACTAGTCATTTCTAACATGTCTAAATGCTTTGAAAAATTTGGTCTTTGATGTTCTAAAACCTTGTAGGGTTTATTTGAGACTAATTTCTATTTTGCATGGTATATTTTAACATACTTTGTGCTAATTTTTCTTGATTAAAGTTAATGAATGTTGCATTTTTGTTTAGGAGGCTAAGATCACGTATGCTCTTCCCTCGCACATTTTAGGTGATCTTGGGAATCAGAAACGATTCTACACCTTATATATGATTTAGAAAACATCTCATTTAACTTTCATTTTTGCTAAGGAAATGAATGTCAAGTTGGTTAAAACAAAAAAATTGTATGTGTTTTCATTAATATATACATAGTTGGGCCTTTTGTCATGTATTCTCTTCTCTTGCGTCCTTGGATGATCTTGAGAATCATAAATGACATCTTGTCCCCTTTCTTGATTGTGGAGAACTACTAACATCTTCATGCAGAACCCAAAAACAAATTCTTGTCAAAGAAAGGAAGAGTCGAGACAAAAAAACTACTAATACAATTTTCGTGCAAGTTGCCAAAAGGTGTTCAAGCAAACCACATCAAATTAAACAAGATAAAAAACACCACAAATACCACACCTTTGTATTTGCAGGTTTGGATAAGGGTAGGCCCCGTCCTCTTCAAACCAAGACATAACCCATTTGGCATAATCCTTAAGATACAACAATAGGGTGGTCCTATGAAACCCAAAGTAGTCCACGCAAGAGAGAACCTTGTGGATGAAACGGAAGTGATCTACACAACCTACTTGACTAGTCTTACCATTTGTGAGATATAACATCAAATTTATCCATATCACGACCCCAATGAGAGTGCACAATGGATGAATTTATCACCCAAAGGTACTTGGAAGGGGGTAAAGTAAAGCCGAGATACTCTAAGAATTAGTCGGTCTGCAACTTTTCTTGGAAAATCAAGCTCACACTTAGATATCTTATGACACCTAGTTGAGTGAACCACATAGGAATATATCTTTGAATATGAGCATATTTGGACCATATCAAAGCCAATTTGAGTTGAAAGCCATTATTCATCATGAACGTGTGAAGCGTTACTTTTTTCTTAGTTTTTCACTCGCCCTAACACGAGGAGAAACTCTCAAAGTGAGGCCAACATTTTTCACCCCCAATTGATCTACTTCCTTCACTTTATTTTGACACTTTGTTGATTATAAGAAGATTGACTAATCTTCTGTTGCTAATTGATTGTATTCATCACTTTTTTGTATGTTTATGCTCATCCATGTTTGTAACTAAGTTGTTAAAATTTTAAAGTGTGTGGAGACATTTTCATATCATTGGTAGCCTTTTTGATCTTGATACCCAAGTCAAAATAATCATCATAGTTAGGCTTGGTTCATCACCTTGAGTCACCTTAAAATAGTTATCTTGTCTATATCGTGTCACTACAATTTTGGTATTTACGTCTTGTTTCTTGTAAACTTGACCTAAATATTTATATTGTGGTGTTACGCTATGTACAATTTAACAATTCCTAGGTATACTCTAGCTTTAGTTTGATTTCAATTACTACCTCGATTTTGAAAAGTGTTGAGTGTTAACAATTGTGTGTGTTATATCAATATCATTTTGATATCAATACCTTACTTTCTTGCAAAGTCTTCTTAACATATCTTGGTGAATTTTTGTGTCACTCACAATCTTAGCTAACACTTTTTGGAATATAGGTCTTGATTAGATTTGGGCTTTCTTTTAGTATACTTTTTTTGGAGATCATGTTTACTCTTTGTTATTACTTACGCCTTGTTCATTTCCTTGAACTCGATATAAGTAGTGATATTTTTTAATCATCTTAAGACACCAACTATCATTTTGAAACAAACATAGGAAGTATATCATTCGATTGATTGGTCCTAGAACAAACATTTCGTGATTATGCCTTGTTTGTTGAATTTGTGATTTATCTATTTCAGAAAATTACTTTGATCCATTGATTCTTTATCATTCATTATTCTTTGGTCATTAATATTAATTTGTGTTTTGAACTTGCGTGATTGTTTTTTGTGTTTATCCATCTTATAAAATCATTTCTAGGACAATCCTTTGGGTCTTTGATCCTCTTGATATTATTTTTTTACTAGGTTCATGGTCATTTTTGAACATATCTTTCAAACCTTGGAAAATACATTTCATATAAGAAAAATTTTCATCAATCAAACATAGCAATTATTTCCTTTGTATCCTTTATGTTGCTAAAATTTTGATCAATCCTTTGACATTTACTCCTCCAAACCTTGTTGGATTATAAATCTTGAGTCATCACGATGTATGTTTTCCTTAGCTTCCTTTCTCTCGAAAATCACACAAGAAACCCCCTCTTTACAAAATGTCTATTTGGTTGTGGTTGTGCTACCTAAATCAACATGAAACCTTCTTCACTTGGAAGAAGTTTGATCATACAATCTAGGTCTAGACCTTTGAACCCAACACGTGCACCGATAAATGATTGATTATCACAAGGTTGCTTATACATACGACAATAAGGACTCAAAGTTTTAGTGTTCACATCAAAATATGCCCATCATGGCCAAACCTCAATTGGTTATTTGCGCTAGAACCCATTCGGTTAACCCATTCCCCACCTCCATCATATAGTTAGTGGTATCGTTTGGACACTTCTGATCTCGAATTATTATTCGGGTTCCCAAACTATTCTTTTGATTCTAATCCAAACATTTCCTATTCTTCTAAGGATTCCAATCCAAATATTTCCTCTTAATCTTCTCGATGAGTTGGATCATAACTACTATTCGTATTCATCTAATTCAACTCCTAAGTCCCAGTCCTCCCCTTCTTCACAGGACCTCTATTATCAGTCACCTAAAAAATGTTCTCCTCCTCTAAAGATTTATGTCACCACAAATTATCTTCATCATTCATCTAATGTGACTCCTACATCATGGTCCTCCCTATCTTCACAGGACCCTATTCATCATACATTTAATATTACTCCTACGTCGTGGTCCCCCCTTTCTTCACAACACCCCTTTTATCAGCTACCTCAATGACGTATTCTTCCTTTGAAGATACATGTGACTACAAAAACTCCAATAAAACATCTAATATATATTGAATCGTAGTCCTCTCTTTCTCCACAAGACCCTTGTTATTATTCATCCAATGAAATTCTTGAATCACGATCCTCCCCTTCTTCGCAGGACCTTCTTCATCAATCACCCCCATGAAGTCTTCATTATTTGAAGATTTGTGTGACTCAAAATCCTTCTATTAAAATGTATGAATCATACCATGTGTCACAATCTGTAGACTTTGGAGTTAATCCTACTAGTTTATAGATGATATACCATAAAATAGGTAAGTCCACACCACCTTCTTCTACTCCCGAGACATCTAGCTCCATATCCTCTTCTATCAATCATCATCAAACATCTTCTAATTATTCCACACCAATTGAACCTCTTTCTTCAAATCAAACCCTGGTGGTTGATCAACAAATCATACCAATTGATCTCTTTCAGAATGAAGAAATAATAAGGGCATTTATAAGGGCACATGAAGATATTCCTCTAGAAGATTACGAAAAGGATTCTCTTTAGGCTTCGATGCGTCTCGCATATTGTGAAGAAAAGGTTGATTCCTTTTATCAAGAAATGGAGGAAGAGCCTCACGTCATGCAACTTGATCCTCCTTTTATTCTTCCATATTAACATTTTTCATTACGTGATGAAAGTCCTGGGTCTTACATTGATCTAGAGCCTCGAGATCATGCAACTTGATTCTCCTCTTATTCTTCCATCTTCACATTCTTCATTATGTGATGAAACTCGTAGGTATTACATTGATCCATGGCATATCTATTCATCACCAAATCACTCTTTTTCTATCCCAATTCCTCAATCACAATCTTTTACTGGGGTAAACGCCAAGTAGCCCTTCATCTTTCTAGGTGTGGGTCACCTTCTAGTATCCCTCCCTCTACTATTTTTGGACAATTCCTATTATCCCTTCTTCTTCTATCCTTGGGGTATGTCCTACTAGCCCCTTGTCTTCTATGTATGGGTCACCCCTAGGTAGTCCATCATCTTCTATTCTTGGGCCACATCCTAGTAGCCCATCATATTACATCTATGGGTCATGTCCTAGTAGCCCTTCTTCTTATATTCTTGGGTCACCTCCTAGTAGCCCTTCTTCCTCTATACTGGGGCCACATCCAAGTAGCCTATCATATTACATCTATGGGTCACGTCCTAGTAGCCCTTCTTCTTATATTCTTGGGTCACCTCCTAGTAGCCCTTCTTCCTCTATACTGGGGCCACATCCAAGTAGCCTTCCATCTTCTATCTGTGGCTCACCTCCTGGTAGCCCATCTTCTTCAATTATTGGACCATATCCTTTTCATCCATCACATTATCCTTCTACCAATGATTGTGGCAATCCCATCATCATTTCTCATATCAATTATAAATTTCCACGTTCTTCTCCCACTTCTTAGGATCAGACAAGTCAATCATTAGCTTATAAGAAACATAAACAAGTTTTTAACCAAGATAAGACCAAAACATTGAAGAGATCCTAATCTCCCAACAACTTAAACAATTATAAAATCCAAAATCAAACGTGATTCCGAATCAAAACCAATGTACCCATCAAGTATGGTGCAAAGTGTAGAAACATATGGATAGGGAACTCAATCTCCCACATACGAAATCCATGTTTCAAAATAAATCACAATCATTTATCGAGTGTGAACTAACCAAGATCATCGAGATATGGGATAATATTACTCTTGATAAGAAAACATGCGTAGTCTCTCTTATCAAGGAAATCGAAAACATTGTTGTTGGATCCTATAATGAAAGGTGACATGTTTTGTTCCGATAACCATAAAAAAATTTAAAAAAGCATAAAAAGTTCAAAAATACTAATAAATTAGAAAACATTAAAATATTACAAAAACAAAATCAAAGGTACAAAGATCAAACATTACAATTAGGTATTGCATACGCATGGATGTTCTTTCTTCCCTTTCTTTCATATTCCTCTACAAGTCATCCAACATTTTCATCCCTTTGATGATATTTTGGTTAGCTTATTTCATACACATTTTGCAACATGTATCTCTATGCTATCCGTTTGACCTTGGTATTTCATCACCTTGGTAAATTAAAGAACATTTGACCTCTTAGAGATCCTATCACTATTTACATATAATAAACTTGTTCGAAAGAGTTTTTAGGCATATTTGTTGACATTAGCCAATGTCATCATCAAAATCACTTCCAAATCTTTCCATCAAGCCATCAGTGGTTCTTAACCCCTTATCAAACAAGAGAGATGAAATAATTTTTCAGAAAGCAAAAGAATCAAAATCAATCAATCAAAAAGAAAAGGCTAAAAGCAAAAGAAAATTGATATATAACTCTCTCTTGGGGTATTTCCAATAATCTCTATCGGGGCTATGGATGCCTCGATTGTCATTAGAGAAATTTTGTGATTATAATCAAATGAATCTTCATCGGGGCTATGGACACTGATCGGAAGTGAAGCAATGTATGACTCTCCTTTCGTAATCCATTCACAAATCACCTTTCAAAATAAATCATTCCTACACATTGGCTAGTGTCTTCACTTTTTTCTATCAACTCTTTCCATTAAGAGGTAATTCATTTCCATGTGCACACATGGGATCTCAATGAGTAAATAGGATTAGTATGTTATCAAGTGTTACCATTAGGACCTTGTTCAAACTCTTGCTTTAGCACATGTCTTGTCTAATGATTTGTTCATTGGGCTAATCATTTTTCATCAACCGCCTTCTAAATATTTTCATAGCATCCTCTGTTCTTCGAAATGATTTAGAACATCCATGTGTATAAGATGGCCTCTTTTCCATGTTTGCAGAAAATTTTGTCCCCTTTTAATAAGACAATTTTCTACTTCTTTTCTATCATGTGTTTCTTGGCCAACTTACATTGGGGGCATCCTTACTCCCTCATGATTGAACCTATTTTATATTTGCCTTGATCCCCCTTCTACGTGTGAATATTTTGTCTTTGAATACTCCCACCTAATTGCTGGGGCATATCGCATCTTCACTTTCTCATATGCATGGCATTCTCCTTGTACATCCCATCTATCATTGGGGGCATCCATGTTTTTTAGTTTCCTATACATATCTTTAGAAAACTGTCAGAAAATCCAAAAACATTCAAATATGTCTCTAAAAAAATAAAAAACATCCTACAAAATGTATCTATTTGGTTCTTGCTTGTTATTTTGTGCAACTCGTGGATCATCTTGATCTACCTCTATTAAAAAATTCATTTTTCTTACTATGTCTGTACTCTGGGGCACAATGAGTTGCTTGGTATTGTTTCATAGTGCTTGATTACTTTTCTTAGGACAAAAGTGTTTTCCATAATTCCCCTTGCATGTATCCTTGTTTGGGGAACCATATTTTAATCCTTATTGTTAATTCGCATAGGTCGAATCAAATCTTGATAACAAAAACATTGCAATTTGTGTCTCTCGTTAGGTTAGCTTGTTTTCTTTATCGTATTGCATTGCATTATGTATGTTGCGAGGAGTTAGGAATATTTTACTTTCTCGTATTACATTACATTTTGTATGTTGCACAGAGTTGGTGTTTTCAATAATGGACAGTTGTTCATAGTATGGGTTTTCATGTCATTCTACTTTTGTCATATGCTTATATTTTTAATAAGGACCGACAACCTAAATCCTTAGCAAAATGATGATAAGAAAGTTGTCTAAAAGAGATTTCTACACTGGATGCAAGACTAGTTCTTCCCTAGGCCTCTTCCTCTCTTTCTCCTCGATCATTCTCCTATCAATATTATTCATCTACTTCACTTAGGAATCACACCCCTTCCCATTTTTCTATATATTTCTCAAACCTTTTTCAATCTTTGATCACCTTCTTTCATCACCCCATAGACACTCGAGGGGGCATCTTTCACTTCTACTAATTTTTCTTCTACCTCTTCAAAATTTTATTGGTCTACTATCTTTGAAGTGGGGTCACTTACGCCACCCCAAAGAGGGTAAAATGTAGACACCTATAATTTATCTCAAGAAATTTAAATTCTTAAATTGCGCTAATTATCCCCTTTCCTGCAAATTGACGATATATCATCAATAATGCTCATTTTCTTTTCTCACCATTAATTAACTACATTAAGATAGTTATTCAACCCTTCTATCCAAAAAATAAACCAATTAACAACCTTCCATTAATTAATCTCCCTTTCTATCTAGACTAATTAATTATTATTAATTAATTAGCTTCCTCTTCCATTAAATCAATAAATCATCATTTATTTGATTAAATTCCTCCCATAGTCTAAATCATGCTAATTATTCCTCTAAAAATATTTTATAATCTTGCACACCTATTAATTAATCACTTTGGTTAATTAATAAACCCCCTCAATCCCCACGAGTCACTAGAGGACAAACTAAACTCTCCTTAGGTTGGATAAACCCTCCCTAAACCTTCCTTATCCACAAGTAACCCAACCTCTCTATTATCCCACATGTAAAGGGGTGTAGATATTATTTTATCCATTGGGATATATAAAGAGCCTTCCTCCTACCTTTATATTTACACCTTTAGAAACCTTGTACTCTTATAGCTAATCTATAGGCATTTTATCTTAAAGCATCTTTCATTTGAGCTAATAGTCTCATTCTTGCATTTCATCCATCCAAGCTTTTGGATCATATGGAGAGAATCAAATGGTCTTGTATCCATACTTTGATGACCCTCCATTAAAAACTCTTGAAGATCAAATAATCAACTTTGATTTCCATAGATCTATCTAGAGTTATTTAGTGTTTTTGGTGATCTAAAGAGTATATTAGTTTGATTTCTATTTCAAGTTTAATGTATAATGTTGGTATTTAGTATTTTTAGCTCTTAACATGATGATCTTTGTGTAGTTATTTCATGTTTTGAAACTATGGAGGTGTTAGTTTCAATTCCTTTCGCATAGCTAACCAAGACATTGACACATTCGACACATTCGGTGGGACAGGTCCTTAGTCCCTTAGCCTTGTAGTTAAAATTTTGTTGTTATTTCAATATTTGGCTAACCCTTGATATGCACATGTGTGAAATAATGTTAAATTTCTTATGATTTTGCTAACTTTGCATGTGTTGAGTCTTGTTTAGGGGTTTAATTTTGATGGGTTGTTGTCAATTTTGAGCTAACATATCAAAAATTTGACCTTTTTGAAGTTGTTTATGTTAAAATGATGTATTTTTACATCACCCAAGAAAATAAGAACACACATCAATCTTTGCATGTAGGCATAACTCTCACCGTGTTGTTTTTGCAGGGGAGCACACACTGCAAAATTTGAGTCCACACATCCATGTTCTCGCTATGTATGCCATATTTTCTATGAGGGAGTGCACACAACAAAAGTTGAGTGCATACACCAAAATTTGAGTGCACACATCCACATTATACTTTTTCTATCATTTTTTCTATGGGGGAGTGCACACACCAAAAGTTGAGCGTACACACCAAAATTTGAGCGCATACACTCTGAAGGGTGCGCACACGCTGAACTGTGTTCATTAGCAATCTTCTGGAGGCCATACCTTTTGCTCCCGAACTTGAAACGACTCTGTTTGTTTTGCATTAGAAAGGTATTGAAGAGAACTATGCAATGGAAACATAAATTTGTGGTTTTGAGTTACCAAAAATTTAAGGTTTTCATTTTTAGAAAACTAGTCATTTCTAACATGTCTAAATGCTTTACAAAATTTGGTCTTTGATGTTCTAACACCTTGCAAGGTTTATTTGAGACTAATTTCTATTTTTCATGGTATATTTGACAAAATCTCAATTGTTTGTTTGTGCTAGATAACCCATTCCCTACCTTCATCTCATAGTCAGTGGTATGGTTTGGACACTTTTGATCATAATTATTATTTGGGTTCCCCCACTCTTCTTTTGATTCTAATCCAAAAATTTCCTCTTCTTATGAGGATTCCAATCCAAACATTTCCTCTGACTCTTCTAATGATTTGGATCCAAATTACTATTCAGATTCATCTAATTCGACTCCTAAGTTGCAGTCCTCCCCTTCTTCACAGGACCTCTATTATCATTCACCTAAACAACGTTCTTCTCCTCTAAATATTTTTTTCGCCATAAATTATCTTCATTATTCATCTAATGTGAATCCTACATCATGGTCCTCCCTATCTTTGTAGGACCCTATTCATCATAAATTTAATATGACTCCTACATCGCGGTCCTCCCTTTCTTTGCTTGACCCTTTTTATCGGTTGCCTCGGTGACGTCTTCTTTCTTTGAAGATACACGTGAATATAAATACCTCCAATCAAACATATAATATAATTCTTGAATCGTTGTCCTCTCTTTGTTTGCAGGACCCTTGTTATTATTCATCCAATGCGATTCTTGAATCACGGTCCTCCCCTTCTTCACAGGACCTTCTTCATCAATCACCCCCATGAAGTCTTCCTTCTTTGAAGAATCATGTGAATGAAAATCCTTCTAGTCAAACATATAAATCAACTCATGTGTCGCAATCTATAGAATTTGGAGTTTCTCCTAATAATTTATAGATGATATACCATTTTATAGGTAGGTCCACACAACCTTCTTCTACTCTCGAGACATTTAGCTCCACATCTTCTTCTATCACCATAATCAAACATATTCTAAGTCTTCCACACCAATTGAATCTCTTTCTTCCAATCAACCCCTGTAGTTGATCAACAACTCATATCGATTGATCTCGTGTAAAATGAAGAAACAATCGGGCATTTATAGGGGCACATGAAGATATTCCTCTAGAAGATTACGAGCAAGGATTCTCTTTAGACTTCGATGTATCTACATATTGTGAGGAAAATGTTGATTCCATTTATCAAGAAATGGAGGAAGAACCTCGAGTCATGTAACTCGATGCTTCTCTTATTCTTCCATCTTAACATTCTTATTTTTCATTACGTGATAAAAATCTTGGGCCTTGCTTTGATTCGAGCCTCGGATCATGCAGCTTGATTCTCCTCTTATTCTTCCATCTTCACATTCTTCATTATGTGCTGAAAATGTTAGGTATTGCACTGATCCATAGCCTATGTATTCATCACCCAATCACTCTTTGTCTATCCCAATTCCTCAATCACAATCTCTTAGGGGGTTAACGCCAAGTAGACCTTCATATTTTTCTAGGTGTGGGTCATCTTGTAGTAGCCCTCCCTATACTATTTATGGGAAAATTCCTAGTAGCCCTTCTTCTTCTATTCTTGGGGAACGTCTAACTAGGCCCTTGTCTTATATGTATGGGTCACCCCGGTTAGTCCATCATCTTCTATTCTTGGGCCACATCCTAGTAGCCCTTCTTCTTCCATTTTTGGGTTATCTCCTAGTAGCCCTTCTTCCTCTATACTGGGGCCACATCCAAGTAGCCTTCTATATTATATCTATGGCTTGCCTCCCGATAGCCCATCTTCTTACGTTCTTGGACCATATCCTTTCATCCATCACATTATCCTTCTATGAATGATTGTGGAAAGCCATTCATCATTTCTCATATCAATTCTAAATGTCCACATTCTTCTCCCACTTCCTAGGATCAAACAAGTCAAGCATTAGCTTATAAGAAACCTAGACAAGTTTTTTACCAAGCTAAGACCAAAACAACAAAGAGCTCTAAAGCTCCCAATAACTCAAACAATTATAAAATTCAAAATCAAATGCGATTCCAAAATGTAAACCAACGCACCCATCAAGTATGGTGCAAAGTGCAGAAACCTATGGATAGGTAACTCAAGCTCCCACATACAAAACCCATGTTTCAAAATAAATCACAATCATTTATTGAGTATGAACTCACTATGATCATCGAGATCGTGGATAATATTACTCTTAATAAGAAAACACACGTAGTATCTCTTATCAAGTAAATCACAAACATCATTGTTGGATCCTATCATGCAAAGTTACATGTTTCGCTCCAATAACCATAGAAAAATCAAATAAATCATAAAACAGTTCAAAAATACAAAAAAGTGAAAAAACATTAAAACATTACAAAAAAATCAAAGGTACAAAGATCAAACATTGCAATCAGGTATTTCATACGCATGGATGTTCTTTCTTCCCTTTCTTTCATATTCCTCTGCAATTCATCCACCATTTTCATCCCTTCGATGATATTTTGGTTAGATTATTTCATACATATTTTGTGACATGTATCTCTATGGTATGCGTTTGACCTTGGTCTTTCATCATTTTGCTAAATTAAAGAACGACTGACCTCTTAGAGATCCTATCACTATCTACATATAATAAACTTGTTGGGAAGAATTTTTGGGCATATTTGTTGACATTATCCAATGTCATCATCACAATCACTTCCAAATCCTTCCATCAAGCCATTAGTGGTTCTTAACCCCTTGTCAAACAAGAGAGTTGAAATAAGTTTTCAGAAAGCAAAAGAATCAAAATTAATCAATCAAAAAGAAAAAGCTAAAAGAAAAAGAAAATTGATATATAACTCTCTTTTGGGGTATTTCCAATAATCATTATGGGGATATGGTTGTTTGTCATCGAGAGAAATTTTGTGATTAGAATCAAATGCATCTCTGTCGGGCTATGGTTTCTGGATGGAAGTGGAGCAATGTATGCGACTCTCCTTCCCTAATCCATTCAAAAATCACCTTTCAAACTAAATCATTCCTACACATTGGCTAGTGTCTTCAATTGTTGTGTATCAAATCTTTCTTTCAATAGGTAATTCATTTCCATGTGCACACACATGATATCAATGAGTAAATAGGATTAGTGTGTTATCAAGTGTTATCATTTATACCTTGTTCAAACTCTTGCTTTAGCGCATGTCTTGTCTCATGATTTGTGCCTTCAACTAATCACTTTTTAATCAACCATATTCTAAATATTTTCATAGCATCCTCAGTTCTTCAGAAATAATTTAGAACATCCATGTGTATAAGATGGCCTCTTTTCCATGTTTGCAGATAATTTTCTACTTCTTTTCTATGATGTGTTTCATGGCTAGATTACGCCGAGGGCATAATTTCTCCCTCATGATTGAACCAATTTTATATTGGCCTTGATCCCCTTCTATGTGTGAAGAGTTTTTCTTTGAATACTCCCACCTAATCGTTGGGGAATATTGCATCTTCACTTTCTCGTACACTTGGCATTTTTCCTTGTACATCCCATCTATCACCTTTGGGGAATCCATGATTCTTGGTTTCATGTACATAGATTTGGAAAACTCTCAAAAAATCCAAAAAAATAAAATATGTTGAAAAAAAAAAAAATCAAGTATGTTTCTAAAAAAAATAAAATAATAAAAATCATGCTACAAAACGTCTCTCTTTACTTCTTGCCTATTCTTTTACATGTCTCACGGATCATCTTGATCTATCTCTATTGAAAAGTAGGTTTGCTTACTATGTATGTACTCTAGGTACAATGAGTTTCTTGGTATTGTTTCATAGTGCACAATTATTTTTCGAGGACTAAAGTGTTCTCCGTGATTCCCATTGCATGTATCCTTTCTTGGGGCACCATCTTTTAACATTTATTTTTGATTCACACAAAATTCGGAAAAATGTTGATACACAAAAACATTGCATTATGTGTCTCTCGTTAGGTTATCCTGTTTACTTTCTCATATTGCATTGCATTATGTACGTTACAAGAAGTTATGGATCTTTTACTTTATTGTATTACATTATATTTTGTGTTTTAAAGGGAGTTGGTGTTTTTAATAATGGAAAATTGTTCGTAGCATGGATTTTCATGTCATTCTAATTTTTTCGTATGCTTATGGTTTTAACAAGGACTGATGACATAGATCCTTATAAAAATGATGATAAGAAAATTGTCTAAAATAGTGTTCTACACTCGATGCAAGACTATTTCTTTTGTGGCCCTCTTCCTCTATTTCTTCTCTATCATTCTCCTATCAACATTATTCCTCTACTTCACTTAGGGCATCACACCACATCGACATTAAAATTTTCCTCTGTAATTTCTATTTCATTAATGTATGTATTAGGAATAAGATGTTGTTAAGTCTAATTAGTAGTGACGTCCAATAGAAGATAATGATGTTGTCGATCTGACAAGATCCTTGAATAAAGTAGAGTATGGTAATAGTCAATGTACAATAGGAATGTTGTGGTAAAAAGTAAATATTTTTCGTAAGTGGTCCGGTAATGTTAAAATGTCAAAGTTGGGGTAAGTAGAGAAGTAGCATATACATGATTAGGAATTAGAAATATTATATTTGTAATAAGGACAAGGAGTGATGTCATAAATATTTTTGTATTTTATTTGTAGAAAAGTCTTAAAAGGTGGAACCCATGTGAGATGATAAGGTTTATCTTATCTTAGAAGATAAGCCTACATGTAAAGGTAAGAGTTTAGGCATGGAATATGATTGGCTGGAAGATATTTCCTATCCTATCTTAGAGATAGGGTGGATAAGCCTAAATTTATATAAATAAAGAGGCCACCCCTCTCATTTATCATATAAAAAGTTGTAATAATTATTTTATGAATAAATGATTCATTGTGAAGGTGTGTTAAGGAAGTCATCAAGAGGAGTAATTGTGAAGTTTCTCCCATAACTATTGTTGGAAAACAAGTGGAGTTGGTAACACTTGGAGTAATTCATGGGTGAGATTGTAACAATTTCATGTTAATAATACATTTTACAGTTGTATTTCATATTTTCATCATTCTTTTATGTCATAGTCTGTGGTATTCTTGTGTTATGTCTATTGTTGTGTTTCCAGATTACTACCACCAAACCAAAAGTTGTGCATTACTAAAATAATCATAGCACGAGGAGTTCCTAGTGAAATACTATTAGAGTGCCAGATTCATGTTGAAATTTTGGTTCGTTTCCGAGACCATTCCTCGTTGGTGGATTTTCTGGAGAGATATTCCCACTTAGTCAGAAATCATTTGGAGGGTAACCTTGTTTTTACCGTGCATAGTAGTTACCATGGTAAAATCACTTTTTACCATGAATAGTATTTACCATAGTAACTTCACTTTTTACCATGAATAGTATCCACCATGAATAGTATTTACCACAATAACTTTACTTTTTACCATGAATAGTATTTACCGCAGTAACTTCACTTTTTACCATAAATAGTGTTTACCACAATAAAGTCAATTTTTACTATAGTAAGTCAAGTTTTACCATAGTTTACCATGGTCATTCCTATTTTATTGTAGAAAGGTGTAAAGTCACTTTCTATTATAGTGATTCCAATTATTTGTGCACATAAGTCTTGTTGATTATACTTGTGGGTTGGTATTTCACTGTGGTTACTTTTGAAAATGGGGAAGATTCCTATTTTTTCAGCCCAATCTAATGAAGATGCTTCCTCTTTCATTCAAGAGTTTAAACAATCTTGCATTTGTAATGGCATCATAAGAAGGGAACAATTGACTAAATCTTTTCCTACTTTTTTAGATGGTTCAACCCTTAGGTGGTTTGAAACACTAGGTGATAATGTGAAAAACACGGGGATTTATTAACTGAAAATTTTCTTGAAAATTTAGTGAACAACAAAAATATGCAGATCTCATGATCGAGATCACAAAACTATCCCAAGGAGAGAAGGAGAAGATAAGGGATTATCATGCTCGTGTTCTAGAGCTAAGGAGGAAGCTCATGCCCAGATTCAAAAGGAAGAATTAGTGGATGGATTGATGAATGGTGTGGATAATCTCCTATGTAAGAACTTCATTCTTGGGATGAAGCTAGAGATCGAAAACGAGTAAAGTATGACCACCCATCGACCCTCAAACAAGAAAATGAGATTACAAGAAGGCAAGAAGAAAGCATGGAAGAAGAGCCCAAATAAATTGTTGCTAAGGTAGAGCCTACACCAACACCTTTGGTCCAGAATCCACAACCACTCTCGGTGAGCACAAATCTTTCTCCTAGTACATCTACTGAGTATGAAGATCTTCTCAGGAAGATGTGCTAGTTAACTTTTAATCTTCTTCAAGGAAAATAATTTAGTTCCCAAGGAGTAGATAGAGGTCTAAAAATAAATATATCTAAAGTTGTATGTTATGGTTGTCATAAAAAGGGTCATTATAAGTATAATTGTCTAGATAGAGCTTCTACATCTGGTACAAGAGATAATGATAAAGGAAAAACACCTGTGAATTCTTTTGATGTAGAAGATAGGAGCATAAATAATGAACCATATGTGTTGGTAACAAAAATAAAGAAAGAAAAAGATAACCAAGATGGAAATGATCCTAAGAAGATGAAAGGAGAGACTAGTAAGAAACATAGGAGAATAAATTTGGGTGTGCAAGATTTTTTTATTTCACAGGGGCAAGGACCATACTCCATCTTAGAAGATCTATCCAAAAGGCTTGCAAATATTACATATGGTTATCTTATGGCTATGTCTTCTCGAGAAGTGGCGGAGTTGTGAAGTGGAATCAATGCTCGACGAAGGAAGGAGGTTGAGGTCCCTGTTTTGGAAGCAGAGGCAGATCCCTACGCTCCACAAGCTGAGGTATTATGTGATGGTATTTTAGTTCATTATGTCTTACTAGATGAAGGTGTTGTAGTTAATGTAATGATTGAGTTTGTAATGAATATGTTGGGTTTAAATATTGATCGCCCCTCAACACTTATGTTAAGGTCATTAAATAAGGGAAAAGCTAAACCAAAAGGTGTTGTTTCAAATGTGGAAATATCTATCATGGGTGTTGTATGTGTGGTAGACTTCCAGGTGATGAAGAATGGTACTGTTGCATACCCAATGTTGTTGGGAAGGCCATGGCTAAGAAGATTTCATGCTAGAAAATAATGGAATGAAGGCTTCATGACACTTGGACGTGGTAGAGAGAGGGTGAAGATAAACGTGATCCCTCAACATCATAAGATAACTCGTGGATTCAAGTGATGAAACTGATGATTGGACATCCTCTAATTACTCTAGTACCAGTGAAGTGGACACAGAAGATGAAGAAAGTGAGGTTGATGTTTTGGTCATGGATATCCTTCCAGTCATACCTAATCATGAACCCACAAAATTATCTAAATAAGAAATTGATGACCGTCTCCAAAAATAAAGATTGGTGATGTTGTGATGGAGAGTGAGAAGGAATCCCACCTCCAACTTTTCAAAGGTACATACACTTATTCACTTTTAATTACAAGGAACTCTATCAAGTAAGTTGGATAGAACATTCTATTGAGCTGGTAGATGATGCTAATCCCATAAAGAAAATGCCATATAGAATGAATCCTAATTTCTCCAAGACTATAAAAGAAGAAATATATAAGTTGCTTGATGTAGAATTCATATTTGCTGTAGAAAATTCAGAATGGGTTTCTCCCATTATGATCTCAATAAAAAATAATGGGAAGCTACGCATTTTTGTTGATTATAGAAAGCTCAACAAGGCAATAAAGAAAGATCATTACCCTCTTCCATTCTCATATCAGATCTTGGACGAAGTAGTTAGCCAGAGTGATATAGTTTTGCTTTGATGGATATAACAGATACAACTAAGGTCATATAGCGGAGAAAGATTAGCTGAAGACCACGTTCACCACTCCTTGGGGAATGTTTGTTTATAGAGTTATGCCTTTTGGGTTGTGTAATGCTCCGGAAACATTCCAACGCTCGATGAATAGGGTGTTTGAACCCTACATTGGAGGCTTCATCGAGTAGTATTTTGGATGATATTTTCATCCATGGGAGAAAAATGGATGACTTGCACTGATGGAAATAGCATTTCAAAGGTTAGATGAATCACAAGCCTCACTAAACCCTACAAAGTGTGTCTTTGGATGTTTTAAAGGTGTTTTGTTAGGGTATGTTGTATCCAGAGATGGTATTAGTAGTGATCCCGATAAAGCTTTCAAAATCAAAGAGTTACCATTTCCTATGAATAGAAGTAAGTTGAGATCATTTTTAGGCCATTTGGGTTACTATAGAAGGTTCATCAATAATTTCTCAAAGATTGTACAGCCACTAACCCAGCTTCTTGAAGAAGGATGTTACTTATGAGCCATGAAAGAAGGCGCATGAAGATTTTGAACAATCAAGGAAGATTTGGTGTCTTCACCTGCTTTTAAAGAATCCAGATTGGAGCAAGCCATTCATTGTGTATATTGATGCCTCGATATAGCACTAAGAAGTACTCTAAGCCAAAGGATGAAAATGGGAATGATCATCTAGTTTAATTTGGGAGCAGACAAATGATAGTGCTGAGGTAAATTATACTGTAATAGAAAAAGAGGCTCTAGCTATCATTTTTACTGTAAAGAAGTTTAGAAATTACTTGCTATGGTAAAAATTTATAGTTGTAACAGATCATCAGGATCTAAAATATATTGTAAATAAGCCTAACCCATCAGAGAGGATAGAAAGATGGATAATTTTTCTACAAGAATTTGAATTTGATATTATAGATAGGCCAAGAAAGAAGCATGTCAATGCAGATGCATTTTCTCGAGCCTATGATGGTTTAGGTTCATCTTGTGATGATGATGATTTCCCAGATGCAACATTGTTATCCCTTGACACAATCCCTAGTGAATACATAGATATTTGAAATTATCTTAATGAATTCAAGTTTCATGATGGTTCCAATGCAAAGACTAAGTGGAAGATTACTCAAGCCAGTCATCCATATTCTATTTTGCATGGAGTATTATTTCGAATAGGACTTAATGGACAGTACAAGAGGGCAGTTGGACGTGATTAAGGGAAGGAGCTAATAGAATAATTCCACAATGGTACATGTTGGGGACACTTCTCTAGACAACTTACAACAAGAAGGATCTTGGATGCAGGTTATCATTGGCCCACTCTTTTTAAAGATTGTTAAAATTATTGTAAGACATGTGATATTTGTCAAACACATGGTAACCGTAAGACTTCATCAGCTCCATTATGCCCTATTCTTCCACTTGGTCCTTTTGGAAAGTGGGGAATGGATATTTTATGTCCACTTCCAACTACCCCATGCCAAAATAAGTATATTGTAGTTGCCATAGATTATTTAACCAAGTTGGTTGAAGCTAGGCCATTGAAAAAACTTCCATGGATGAAGTGGAAAGGTTCATGTATGAATGCATTGTCACTAGATTTGGTTGTCCATTAGAAATTGTAATAGATCAAGGAAGTCATCTCATTAATGAGGTGGTAGAGGCCCTGGTAAATAAGATTTCTATTAAGCATAGGAAGGCAACAACTTACAAGCCAAGTAAAAATGGACAGGTGGAGCGAACAAATTATGTATTGTGCCAAATCCTAGCAAAAGATGCAGCTTTGCAGATACATAAGTGGGATAAAAGGATTCATCCAGCATTATGGGCATATAGGGAAACATCAAAATCAACAATAGGATACTCCCCATTTCAATTGGCTTATGGCATTGATCCGCTTCTTCCTATTGAGTTTGATATTCCCTACTATGAGAGTTATGAAAAATGAAAGGATGAATAAAAGTGATTCAAGAAAATGAAAGGTTGGTACATCTTCATTTGCTAGAGGAAATGAGGAAAATAGTGAAGGATATAAGCTATAAGAGGAAAATGAAGCAGAAGGAATACTTTGATCAAAAGATCCATTGGTCTCCATTTCATGTGAATGACTTGGTTCTAGTATATGATTCTAGATACAAAAAAAGAAGGCAAAGAAAATTTCTTCCCAAATGGATGGGGCCCTACAAAATAGTAGTTGTGCATGAAAATGGTACATATCAACTGGAGGAATTAGATGGCACTCCCATTACAAAATGGGTCAACCATGACAAGTTAAATATTTTCTAGGCACCAGCTTCAAAATGTCCATAAGAGTCTACTCCGAGGACGGAGTAGAAGCTAGTTAGGGGGAAAATGTCGACATTAAAATTTTCCTCCGTAATTTCTATTTCATTAATGTATGTATTATGAATAGGATGTTGTTAAGTATAATTAGTAGTGGCATCTGATAGAAGATAATGAAGCTATCAGTACAGTGCCACCAATAAAGTAGAGTATAGTAATAGTCAAAGTACAATAGGAATGTTGTGGTAAAAAGTATATATTTGTTGTAAGTGGTCCGATAATGTTAAAATGTCAAAGTTGAGGTAAGTAGAGAAGTAGCATCTACATGATTAGGAATTAGAAATATTATATTTGTAATAAGGACAAGGAGTGATGTCATAAATATTTTGTGTATTTTATTTGTAGATAAGTCTAAAAAGTGGAACCCATGTGAGATGATAAGGTTTATCTTATCTTAGAAGATAAACCTACATATAAAGGTAAGAGTTTAGACATAGAATATGATTGGCCAAAAGATATTTCCTATCCTATCTTAAGATAGGGTGGATAAGCCTAAATTTCTATAAATAGAGAGGCCACCCCCTCATTTATCATATAAAAAGTTGTAATAATTATTTTATGAATAAAGGATTCATTGTGAAGGTGTGTTAAGGAAGTCATTAAGAGGAATAATTGTAAAGTTTCTCCCAAAACTATTGTTGGAAAACAAGTGGAGTTGGTAACACTTAGAGTAATTCATGGGTGAGATTGTAACAATTTCATGTTAATAATACATTTTATAGTTGTATTTCAGATTTGTCAGCGCGTTCTTTTATGTCATAATCTATGGTATTTTTATGTCATGTCTGTTGTTGTTTTTCTAGATTGCTACCACCAAACTAAAAGTTGTGCATTACAAAAATAATCATAGCACGAGGAGTTTCTAGTGAAATACTATCGAGTGCCGGATTCGTGTTGACAATCCCTTCCCATTTTTCTATATATTTCTCTCACCTTTTTCAATCGTCGATCGCCATCTTTCATCACCCCATCGACACTCGAGGGGGCATATTTCACTTCTAATTTTTCTTCTACCCCTTCAAAATTTTACTGATCTACTATATTTGAACTGGATTCACTTACGCCACCCCAAAGAGAGGAAAATGTAGATGCCTATAATTTATCTCAAGAAATTTAAATACTTAAATTGCACTAATTATCCCCTTTCCTACAAATTGACGATATATCATCAATAATGCTCAATTTCTCTTCTATCACCGTTAATTAACTACATTATGCTAGTTAATTAACCATTCTATTAAAAAAATAAACAAATTAATGAACTTCTATTAATTAATCAACCTTTCTATCTAGACTAATTAATTATTATTAATTAATTAGTTTTCTCTTTATTAAATCAATAAATCATCATTTATTTGATTAAATTCCTCCCATAGTCTAAATCATGCTAATTATTCCTCTAAAAATCTTCTATAATCTTGCACACCTATTAATTAATCACTTTGGTTAATTAATAAACCCCCTCAATCCCCATGAGTCACTAGAGGACAAACTAAACTCTCCTAAGGTTGACTCAACCCTCTCTAAACCTTCCTTATCCACAACTAACCCAACCTCTCTATTATCCCACATGTAAAGGGATGTAGATATTATTTTATCCATTGGGCTATATTAGGATTCCTCTTCCTACCTTTCTATTTACACCTTTAGATACCTTGCATGCTTATAGCTAATCTATAGGCATTTTATCTTAGTGCATCTTTCATTTGAACTAATAGTCTCATTCTTGCATTTCATCCATCCAAAATTTTGGGTCATATGGAGAGAATCAAACAGGTCTTGTAGCCATACTTTGATGAGCCTCCATTACCAAACCCTTGAAGATCAAAAAATAAAATTTGATTGCCATGGATATATCTAGGTTCATTTAGTGTTTTTGGTGATCTAAAGAGTAGGGATTCAAATGCTTAACATATTAGTTTGATTTCTATTTCAAGTTTAATATATAATGTTGGTATTTAGTCTTGTTTAGATCTTAACATGAAGATATTTTTGTAGTTAGTTCATGTTTTGAAACTATTAAGGTGTTAGTTTCAATTCCCTTTGCATAGCTAACTAATACATTGATACATTTGGCACGCCCGATGGGACAGGTCCTTAGTCCCTTAGCATTGTAGTTCAAATTTTGTTGTTATTTCAATATTTGGCTAACCCTTGATATGCACATGTGAAATAATGTTAAATTTCTTATGATTTTTCTAACTTTGCATGTTTTGAGCCTTGTTTTGGGGTTTTATTTTGATTAGTTGTTGTCAATTTTGAGCTAACATATCTAAAATTTGACCTTTTTGAAGATGTTTATGTTGAAATGTTGTATTTTTGACATCACCTAGGACAAGGAGCACACACATAATTTTTTACGCAGAGGCATAACTCTCATTGTGTTTTTTTACATAGGGGAGCGCACACACCAAACATTGAACGCACACATCCACGTTCTTCTCTGTATGTCATTTTTCTATGGTGGAGCATACACACCAAAATTTGAGCGCACAAATCCACGTTCTACTTTGTCTGTCATTTTTTCTATGGGGGAGCACACATACCAAAAGTTGATCACATACACTCTAAACGACCCACACACAATGAACTACGTTCATTAGAAATCTTCCGGAGGCCGTAACGTTTTCTTCCGAACTTGAAATGACTATTTGTTTTGAGTTGGAAAGGTATTGAAGCAAACTATGCAATGGAAACATAAATTTGGGGTTTTGAGTTACCAAAATTTAAGGTTTTCATTTTTAGAAAACTAGTCATTTCTAACATGTCTAAATGCTTTGCAAAATTTGGTCTTTGATGTTCTAACACCTTGCAAGGTTTATTTGAGACTAATTTCTATTTTTCATGGTATATTTGAACATACTTTGTGCTAATTTTGCTTGATTAAAGTTAATGAATGTTACATTTTTGTTTAGGAGGCTAGGATCGCGTATGCTCTTCCCTCGCACCTTTTAGGTGATCTTGGGAATCAGAAATGATTCTACACCTTGTCTATTCTTTAGAAAACATCTCATTTAACTTTATTTTTGTGCTAAGGAAATGAATGTCAAGTTGGTTAAAATGAAAAAATTGTATGTGCTTTCATTAATATATACATAGTTGGGCCTTTTGTCGTGTATGCTCTTCTCTTGTGTCCTTGGATGATCTTGAGAATCAGAAATGACATCTTGTCCCCTTTCTTGATTATGGAGAACTACTAACATCTTCATGTAGAACCCAAAAAAATGCTTGTCAAAGAAAGGAAGAGTCAAGACAAAACAAAACTACTAATACAATTTTCGTGCAGGTTGCCAAAAGGTGTTCAAGCAAACCACATCAAATTAAACAAGATAAAAAACACACCACAAACATCACACTATATTTGTAGGTTTGGATAAGGGTATGCCATGTCCGCTTAAAACTAGGACATAACCCATTTGGCATAAGCCTTAAGCTACAATAATGGGGGTGGTCATAGGAACCCCAAAGTAGTCTACACAAGAGGGAACCTTGTGAACGAAATGGGAAGTGTTGCACACAACCTACATGACTAGTATTACCATTTGTGATATTTAACATCAAAATTATCTATATCGTGACCCCAATGAGAGTACAAAATGGATGAATTTATTTCCTACTTTGTATTTAAAGGGGGTAAAGTAAAGCCGAGATACTCTAAGAATTAGTTAGTGCGCCTTTTCTTGGAAAATCAAGCTCGTTCTTAAATAACTTGTGACACCTAGTAGAGTGAACCACATAGGAAGCCATCTTTGACCAGGAGCCAACTTGGACCATATCAAATCCAATTTGTGTTGAGAGCCATTATTCGTCATAAAATGTGTGAAGCGTTACTTTTTGTTTAGTTTTTCATTCGCCCTAAAGCGAGGAGAAACTCTCAAAGTGAGGCCAAAATTTTTCACCCCAATTGATCTACTTCCTTCACTTTCTTTTGACACTTTGTTGATTAGAAGAAGAGTGACTACCCTTGTGTTGCTAATTGATTGTATTCACCACTTTTGTGTCTATTTATGCTCATCCATGTTTGTGGCTAAGTTGTTAAACATCTAAAGTGTGTGGAGACATTTTCATATCATTGGTAGCCTTTTTGATCTTGATACCCAAGTCAAGATCATCATCGTAGTTAGGCTTGATTCATCACCTTGACTCTCCTTTGAATGGTTATCTTGTTTATATCATGTCACTACAATTTTGGTATTTACATCTTGTTTCTTGTAAACTTGACCTAAATATCTATATTGTGATGTTACGCTATGTACACTTTAACAATTCCTAGGTATACAATAGTTTTAGTTTGATTTCAATTACTACCTCGATTTTGAACAATTTTTATTGTTACCAATTGTGTGTGTTATATCAATATTATCTTAATATCAATACCTTACTTTCTCGCAAAGTCTTTTCAACATATCTTGGTGAAATTTTTGTGTCACTCACAATCATAACTGACACTTTTTGGAATATAGGTCTTGATTAGATTTGGGATTGATTTTAGTATACTTTGTTTGGAGATCATGTTTACTTTTTTATTACTTACGCCTTGTTCATTTCCTTGAACTCGACATAAGTAGTGATATTTTGTTAATCATCTTAAGACACCAACTATCATTTTGAAAAAACATAAGAAGTATATCATTCGATTAATTGGTCCTAGAATTAATTTTTTGTGATTATGCCTTGTTTGTCATTTGTGGTTTATCTATTTTGGACAATTAATTTGATCCATTGATTCTTTATCATTCATTATTTTTGGTCATTAATCTAGCTTTGTGTTTTGAACTTGTGTGATTGTTCTTTGTGTTTATCCATCTTATGAACTCATTTCTAGGACAATCCTTTGGGTCTTTGATCCTCTTGATATTTTTTTTCCTAGGTTCATGGTCATTTTGAACATATCTTTCAAACCTTGGAAAATACATTTCCTATCAAGAAAATTTTGCATCAATCAAACATAGGAAATATTTCCTTTGTATCCTTTATGTTGCTAAATTTTTGATCAATCCTTTTACATTTATGCCTCCAAACCTTGTTGGATTATCAATCTTGAGTCATCATGATGTATGTTTTCCTTATCTTCCCTTTTGGAAAATCACACACGCATCCCCATCTTTACGAAATGTTTATTTGGTTGTTGTTGTGTTGTCTAAATCAACATGAAACCTTCTTCACTTTGAAGAAGTTTGATCATACAATCTAGGTTTAGACCTTTGAACCCAACACACTCTGAAAAATGACTAATTATCATAAGGTATCTTATACATTCGATGATAATAACTCAAAGTTTTGGTGTTCGCATCAAAATATTCCCATCATGACCAAACCTCGATTGGTTCTTTGTGCTAGAGAATCCATTTGGGTAACCCATTCCCCACCTTTATCCGATAGTCGGTGGTATGCTTTGGAAACTTCTGATTGAAATTATTATTCTTGTTCCCCTCACTCTTCTTCCGAGGATTCCAATCCAAATATTTTCTATGACTCTTTTAATGATTTGGATCCAAACTACTATTCGATTCATCTAATTCGACTCCCAAGTCACGGTCCTCCCCTTCTTTGTAGGACCTCTATTATCAAACACCTAAACTATGTTCTCCTCATCTAAAGATTTGTGTCATGTAGTGCCCACATTTTTATATCTCCAGCTTATTTGTTGGTTCCTTTATACCTAGACATGTTGTGATTGAGACTCGATAGGCTTTGGACATTTTACTATGATATTTTTTCCTCATGGACATTATGGCATTTTGGGCACGTAGCACCAATTGGATTAGATTCGTATATCTTGATATATTTCTTATGATGTTTTTGACACTAACAGGGTTATATGATAGACTTATTGGTTAAATGTTAGTCTCTTGTGGTTGATTTGATTAATGATATAGTGTTTTGGATTTAATGATGGTAATTTTCATGCTAACCTAAGTGTATGTCATTGCAATTTTATTTAAGGATAATTCATGGCAAACTATGTGGATAATTATATGCATTGCACTATCAATTGTAAATTATGTTCAGACATTATAAGTTTGATTGATATTATGATGTATAGATGATGTTTATTATATTGGACAGATGCGGTTAATGTGTGCAATGAGTGTGCAGGTGACAGGTATAGGAGAGCATGGGTTTCAGGGCAGCTACGCAATTGTGCACAAGCGGCCCATGGGATGAGTCCTAACCATGCTAAATGTTTGAGGCCTTAGATTATATGTATTTAGTTAGGGCACCATGGGTGAACCCCGGTTGTAATGTAATTATGTCTTGTAAAAATTAATTAGGTTTAGGGTGTGTTTTATTAAGTAAACTAGCTTAGGGGTTTAATGATCTTATCTTAAGTTAAGTGTTGGTTTTGGGAAGTGTGTGTGTGTTGGTAGAAGGGATTGGGGACCACATGTGAGTCTTGGGTGGACCCCACACCCTCTACCCTTGTGCCCAAGCATGCCAAACCCGAAATTGGGTTATTTTGGGTATTTTTAGGGACCCCTTTTGAGTTTGGGGGTTCCCTTAGCATGAAAATGGGCCCTTGGACCCTACCTAATAGGTAGGGGGGCCTATTTCCAAGGTTTGGAGGGAGTTTCCCTCCCATTTTGCCCTCTTTAGTCACCATCCATGTAAGATGGTTGGGTTGTGTGAAATTGTTAAAAGTTGCTCCACTTTGTTTTATTTTAGTTTTTAGTATTTTGGGTGATAAGGGCTAAAAGGTGAGTTTACTCTTACTTATTTGGTTTTTGGAATCTTTGACTCTTGAGAGGAGAGGAGGTGACACTTGTCACTTTCTCATTGGTGAGGAAACTTTTGGGTTCCTCTTTTTATTCTTCCTCATGTGGAAGGAATGGGTCTTCTTGGTTCATTTTTTTGGGAGCACTTGGAGAATTTTGGGAGCTTGGAAGGGAGCTTGGACAAAGGGGAAAAGCTTAGAGTCTTGGAAAGCATTATAGAGGTAGGGTTCTTAACCTTTTTCTTCTTAGTTTTGTTTATCTTGTAAACTATGTTTGGTCAATAAAATAGTGTGTGAAATGATATGTTGTGAAGTTGTATAGTGAGTGTGGTTGTTTGCTTGTTCTTGTTATTTTTCTTGTTTTCTCTCTACCATCATTTGGAATGATGGTTTTTAGAGAATGTAGGGGAAGAGAGATGGATTTCCCTCTCAAACCTCATGGTTGTAGGTCAATCCATGAAGGTCCCTTCTCATCCCCTCATATGGCTTGAACCTTTCCCCATTCTTGGTGAGGAAACCCTTTTGGGTTTGAAAATCCTCCCAAGAAGGATTTACATAACATAAAGGAGGAATAAGGAGGATGAATGATTAGGAGGTATAAGGAGTATTGTATATATGTATTTGTTGGTGCTCCTATGGTTGGACACCTTGATTTGGGCATCCTACTTCCTCTCTTCCCCCTTGTGAGGTTGACATTGTTCTCCTCATGTTGTTGTTTTCATTGTATAGTAGGTCTAAGTGGTTGAATGGTTTTATGTTTTTCTTGTTGTGAGTTTAATCCCCATTATACTTGTGCACATTGTGGAAGCTAGTTCCTCTCTCCCATGGGCTTGGGGGAGGCTAGCATGACTTCCAACCATGGAAAGGCATGTGATGATGCCTATTGGTTGGGTGGTAAACAAGCCATGTTCTCTTGGAGTTGGAGCTCATGTTGGAGATAGTTGAAGCCTCTTGCCATCTTGGTCATCCTCATCTTTTGTGGGCATTACCATTCATGTTGTAAATAAATGTGGCTTGTAAAGTTTCACATTCTTGTATATAACCATTTTGTACTTATTGTTTCTTGAAAACATTGGTCATCACAAAGAAAGTTTCTATTTTATAGTTGCAAGAATCTTGTAAGATTGTCATTTGAATTTATAATGAAACCAAGAACTTTTTATTTTCAATGCCTTCATTTGGAAAGATTTGTTGTTTAGAAATATGCAATATAGATGTGCATTACATATAAAATCTGAAAGTTTAGTGTGCTTGCATTAAAAAAAAATTATGGCACTACATGTCACCACAAATTATCTTCATCATTCATCTAATGTGACTCCTACATAATGGTCCTTATCTTCGTAGGACCCTATTCATCATACATTTAATATGACTCCTCTATTGCAGTCCTCCCTTTCTTTGCAGGAACCTTTTTATCATTCTCCTCAATGATGTCTTCTTCCTTTGAAGATATGCACGAATCCAAATAGATCCAATCAAACATTTAATATAATTCTTGAATCTCGATCCTCTTTTTCTTCGTAGGAACCTTGTTATTATTCATCCAATGTGATTCTTGAATCATGTTCCTCCCCTTATTTGTAGGACCTTCTTCATCAATCACCCACACAAAGTCTTCCTTCTTTAAAGATTTGTGTGACTCAAAATCCTTCTAGTCAAATTTATGAATCAACCCATGTGTTGTAATTTGTATACTTAGGAGTTAATCCTACTATTTTACAAATGATATACCATTATATAGGTAGGTTCGGACCACCTTCTTCCACTACCGAGACATTTAGCTCCACATCTTCTTCTATCGATCATCATCAACCATCTTCTAAGTCTTCCACACCAATTCAACCTCTTTCTTCCAATCAACTCCTGGTGCTTGATCAACAACTCATACTGATTGATCTCTTTCAAAATGAAGAAACAATCATGGCATTTATAGGGGCACACAAAGATATTCCTCTAGCAGATTACAAGCAAGGATTCTCTTCATACTTTGATTCGTCTGCATATTGTGAGGAAAAGGTTGATTCCATTTATCAATAAATGGAGGAAGAGCCTCAAGTCATGTAACTTGATCCTCCTCTTATTCTTCCTTCTTTAAATTTTTCATTATGTGATGAAACTCCTGGGTCTTTCATTGATCGAGTGCCTCGGATCATGCAACTTGATCCTCCTCTTATTCTTATACCTTCACATTCTTCATTATGTGATGAAACTCTTGGGTATTGCACTGATGCATGGCCTATCTTCTCATCACCCAATCACGCTTTTTCTATCACAATTCCTCAATCACAATCTCTTAGGGGGTTGATGCCAAGTATCCCTTCATATTTTTTCTAGGTGTTGGTAACCTTCTAGTAGCCCTCCCTCTACTATTTGTGGGACATTTCCTAGTATCCATTATTCTTCTATTCTTGGGGCACGTCCAACTAGCCCCTTGTCTTCTATGTATGGGTCACCCCCGGGTAGTCCATCATCTTCTATTCTTGGGCCACATCCTAGTAGCCCATCATATTACATCTATGGGTGGTGTCCTAGTAGACATTTTTATTCTATTGTTGGGTCACCTCCTAGTAGCCCTTATTCCTTTATACTAGGGCCACATCCAAGTAGCCTTCTATATTCTATCTGTGGCTTGCCTCCTAGTAGCCCATCATCATCAATTCTTGGACCATATCCTTTTCGTCCATCACATTCTCCTTCTACCAATGATTTGGCAAGCCCATCTTCATTTCTCATATCAATTCTAAATGTCCATGTTCTTCTCCCACTTCCCGGGATCAGACAAGTCAAGCATTAGCTTATAATAAACCTAGAAAAGTTTTTTACGAAGCTAAGAACAAAAAACGGAAGATTTCTAAATCTCCCAACAACTTAAATGATTATAAAATTCAAAATCAAACACGATTCGAAAATGAAAACCAATTTACCCATCAAATATGTTGCAAAGTGTAAAAACTATGGATAGGGAACTCAAGCTCCCACATACAAAACCCATGTTAAAAAATAAATAAAAATCATTTATTAAGTGTGAACTCACCATGATCATTGAGATCTGGGATAATATTACACTTGATAAGAAAACACACGTATTATCTCTTATCAAGGAAATTACAAACATCATTGTTGGATCCTATCATGTAAAGTGACATGTTTCATTTCGATAACCATAAAAAAATCAAAAAAATCATAAAATAGTTCAAAAATACAAAAAAATGAGAAAAAAATTAAAACATTACAAAAAGAAATCAAAGGTACAAAGATCAAACATTGCAATTAGGTATTTCATACGCATGGATGTTATTTCTTCCCTTTCTTTCGTATTCCTCTGCAATTCATCCACCATTTTCATCCCTTCGATGATATTTTGGTTAGCTTATTTCATACACATTTTGTGACATTTATCTCTATGGTATCCGTTTGACCTTGGTCTTTTATCACCTTGGTAAATTAAAGAACGACTGACCTCTTAGAGATCTTATCACTATCTACATATAATAAACTTGTTGGGAAGAATTTTTGGGCATATTTGTTGACATTAACCAATGTTGTCATCACAATCACTTGCAAATCCTTCCATCAATCCATCATTGGTTCTTAACCCTTGTTAAACAAGAGATTTTAAATAAGTTTTTAGAAATAAAAATAATCAAAATCAATCGATCAAAAAGAAAAAGCTAAAAATATAATCAAATTGATATATAACTCTCTCTTGGGGTATTTCAAATAATCTCTACGAGGGCTATAGATACCTGAATTTCAGTAGAGCAATGTTGTGATTAGAATTAAATGCATCTCTGTCAAGGCTATGGATGTCTAGATGGAAGCGGAGTAATGTACAACTCTCCTTCCATAATCCATTCACAAATCACCTTTCAAACTAAATAATTCCTACACATTGGCTAGTGTCTTCACTTGTTGTCTATCAACTCTTTCCTTTAAGAGGTAATTCATTTCCATGTGCACACATGGGATCTCGATGATTAAATAGGATTAGTATGTTATCAAGTGTTACCATTTGGACGTTGTTCAAACTCTTTCTTTAGTGCATGTCTTGTCTCATGATTTGTGCCTTTGGCTAATCACTTTTCATCAACCGTATTCTAAATATTTTCATAGCATCCTATATTCTGCGAAATTGTTTAGAACATCCATGTGTATAGGTTGACCTCTTTTCAATGTTTACAAACACTTTTGTCCCCTTTTAATAATACAATTTTTACTTCTTTTCTATCATGTGTTTCTTATCTAGCTTACGCTAGGGGCATACTTGCTCCTTGTGATCGAACCTATTTTATATTGGCCTTGATCCCCCTTGTACATGTGAAGAGTATTTCTTTGAATACTCCCACCTAATCACCGGGGCATATCGTATCTTCACTTTATCGTATGCGTGACATTATGCCCTTGTGCATCCCATCTATCACTAGGGGCATTCATGTTTCTTGGTTTCTTGTACATAGATTCGGAAAAATGTTAAAAAATCAAAAAATGTTAAAATATGTTGAAAATAAAAAAATTCAAATATGTTTATAAAAATAATAATAATGAAAATCATCCTACAAAACGTCTCTCTTTGGTTCTTCCTGTTCATTTGCGCGACTCGTGGATCATTTTGATGTATCTCTATTAAAAATTTGGTTTTCTTACTATGTCTTTACTCAAACACAATGAGTTGTTTGGTATTGTTTCATAGAGCACGATTGATTTTCTTAGGACAAAAGTGTTCTCTGTGATTCCCCTTGCATGTATCCTTTCTTGGGGCTCAAGTTTTCTTAGCTTATATTTTTTCTTTGGAATATTTAATTAGAGGGAAAACTATATTTTGAACTGATTTAAAATAATAAATTGAAGTTACGCTACAACCATGGTGGAAACCCTTGTTTTTAATTCGCAAAGGTCAAAATAAAAGCTTGATAACAAAAAAATTACATTATGTGTCTCTGTTAGGTTATCTTGTTTAATTTCTCATATTTCATTACATTATGTACATTGCAAGGAGTTAGGAATCTTTTTCTTTCTTGTATTGTATTACATTTTGTATGTTGCATGGAGTTGGTGTTTTCAACAATGGACAATTGTTCGGAGTATGGATTTTCATGTCATTCTAATTTTTTCGTATGCTTATATTTTTAATAAGAATTGACGGCATAGATCCTTACCAAAATGATGATATGAAAGTTGTCTAAAAGAGAGTTCTACACTTTGGATGCAAGACTAGTTCTTCTCTAGCCCTCTTCCTCCATTTTTGCTCGATCATTCTCCTATCAACATTATTCCTCTACTTCACTTAGGGAATCATGCCCCTTCCTATTTTTCTATCTATTTCTCTTGCGTTTTGATCTTCGATCGCCTTCTTTCATCACCCCATCAACACTCGAGGGGGCATCTTTCACTTCTACTATTTTTTCTTCTACCCCTTCAAAATTTTACTGGTCTACTATCTTTGATGTGGTGTCACTTACGCCACCCCAAAGAGGGGAAAATGTAGACACCTATAATTTATCTCAAGTAATTTAAATACTTAAATTGTGCTAATTATCCCCTTTCCCACAAATTGGTGATATATCATCAATAATGCTCATTTTCTTTTCTCACCATTAATTAACTACATTACACTAGTTAATTAACCCTTCTATCCAAAAAATAAACTAATTAATGACCTTCCGTTAATTAATCCCCCTTTCTATCTAGACTAATTAATTATTATTAATTAATTAACTTTCTCTTCCATTAAATCAATAAATAATCATTTATTTGATTAAATTCCTCCCATAGTCTAAATCATGCTAATTATTCCTCTAAAAATCTTCTATAAGATTGCACACCTATTAATTAATCACTTTGGTTAATTAATAAACCCACTCAACCACCATGAGTCACTAGAGGAAAAACTAAACTCTCCTAAGGTTGACTCAACCCTCCCTAAACCTTCTTTATCCACAACTAACCCAACCTCTCTATTATCCCACATGTAAAGGGATGTAGAGATTATTTTATCCATTGGGCTATATAAGGAGCCCTCCTCCTACCTTTCTATTTACACCTTTACACACCTTGCATGCTTATAGATAATCTATAGGAATTTTATCTTAGAGTGTCTTTCATTTGATCTAATAGCCTCATTCTTGCATTTCATCCATCTAATATTTTGGGTCATATGGAACCAAGACAATTTTTGGGGCTAAAGACACCAAGTTGATTCTAAGATGAGAATGATTCATCAAGAAATCTTGGCTTATGTGTAAGTGAGGATAGTAAAACATGAGCTGGATCCATTGATTGAAACATAGGATCAACTCACAAGGTGTTTAGATAGGTCCATATCAATGTTTGGATTAGTGATCCATAAGTGAGGTCATGTATTTCTTAGATGAGATTGGCGAGTTATGCACTCAATCCATGATTGAAGACAAATCGGCTTGGTTAGAGGTCATGGACGACGATTCGTAAGTTGGCTTGACATAAATGACCAAGCTATAGGATGGAAAAATGTTAAAAAGGTTGGAGCTTGACCGTTGCAGTATGAAAGCAAGCCGTAAAGCTATGATCTTGATGCATGGAGAGATAAACATATCTCAAGTTTTTAGGGCTGGGCATTGGGATAAAGAGTTGGGTGACTCGAGACATATGAGTAATTGGCAAGGAAACACAACAGAGAAGAGTTAATAAGAAAAAACACCGCTAAGCTAAGCATGAGGGTGAGTTCGAGTTGGTCGCATCCACTTACTCACCAATGTAGTGATGAGCTAGATGATATGGAGACTCGAGCTTGAAGGCTCAATGGGTTAGGGATCGAGACGCAACTCGAAAGCAAACAAATCACTAAGCTGAGTCCAAATCTAGTTGATTTTTGGATGGGGGGAACACGAAGTCGAATTGGGTGGGAGAAGTGCAATTTAAAGCCGAGATAGGGATTCTAAAAGTGACAAACATAGGTGAGAACCCCACACTCAGAACATTGACATGGGAAGTTTTGGGGGGCCTCATACTTAGAGAAGACAATTTCTAGAGAACTCATTGGTTAAGTATATGCATCTACCCATGAAATTGTCTTGCTACGTGGGGAACATAGTGAGGCAAAATATAAGTCGGGAGTTTCAAGTCATTGCAGCCATGGGGAGATTTTGGTCATTCTAGCCAAGGCAATTTGATCTCTTTTTCCCGAAAAATATAGGATGTGTGAGAACCAATCAACTCAACCACGTGGTAATCCTAAGCCACTCGGTAGGTAAGTTGTAAAACGTGGTAGAGATGATTTAAGATTTAGTGTAAATGGTACTCAACATGTTATGGGAAGTGGTCGCGACCTGACCAAATACAAGCGTGACATAGGGATAGGTGAGGAGCTCATTCAAACTAAAAGGTGGGGTGATCAAGGAAGTGTTGGCTAAGTGTCAGATGGAAGCCAAAAATCTTAGCATCTATGTACCCATATGCATGGGAGGTGAGGTAATACCAGAGCTCATTAATTGATTCAAGTTGGGGAGTCAGTTAATGTAACGAACATTATTTAAAAGCTCGATATGATTGCACAAATTTTTCCAATGCAAATTTTTGGTAGGAATAATGATGTGCTCTCCACATGGAGAGATAATTTTTGAGCTCACCCATCAAGCCATCTTCAATACTAGGTGTTGGAAGCAAATGTTTGAGTCTGGACAATAAAGTAACTCATTAGAACCAATTAAGGCGGGTTCACCATGACGAGATTGGGGACATGGGATAAAAAATCCCTCCGAGTCGAGTGGGATACCCGGTCAAATTGGTTAGGGTCATTGGTTTTCAAAGGCTCACCATATAATATAAACCACCAACTAACACATAGGAAGTTAACATCTCCATGTGTAAGGAGGAGCTTGTGGCAATGAGATAATAAAAAGGAAACCGTCATGCAATATGGGAAACTTGTCAACCACTTCTTTGAGTTGGTTTGAGTCGATATTTAAACCCCTTCAAAGCACAAATCAAGACCTCACCAAAGTCAAGTTTTATTTTTATTAAAATATTTTGATAAAATATTATTTTTATTAAAATATTTTATTAAAAAATATTATTTTTTATTAAATGAGGATAAGTTCAATTTTTTAATTTATTGGGCATGATGGGTAAATGCAATTAATGATGTAATCAATTATGGAGACCAGGTGCCCAAGATTTAGGGATTTCTCCTCTCTTCTCTCACAGGTGGATTTTCTATAAATGTAAATGAGAAGTTCATTCCAAGAGGGTTGGACATTTTTCAAGTATTCCTCTCTCCTTTCTGCAAGCTAGTCTATTATGGATTGTGGGGACTTTCAAGCCTCTTTTCCAATATTGTAATGGAAAACTTTGCCTCTTCCTCATGTAATGATGCATTGTGCACGTGATTGAAGTAATAAAATTATGTTCTGTGACTAATTATTGGTCCTTTCATCATTCTAGCTACTTCGTTTTGCCTTTCTCATGTATGTAGGTATATTGTGCAACTTCAAGTTTCCATTGCAAGTTTTGGGAGTTTTGTGCTTATCTGAGAGTGAATCTTTGTATGTGGTTGAGTTTTGGTGCTTGTTCATCCTTCTCATTTTCATCTTCCTTCACTAGAAAACTGAAAACTTGTCTAACAACACCCTTTCTTAGTGCATCACCACTTCTAGTATAGGTTTTATTTCTTACAAATATCTCTCCCTAAATCCCATGAAAATGTTAGTATAGGTCTAGTTAGTTGTTTTATTGCATTAGAAGTAGTGTTGTGTTTAGTTTAGGAAGAGGAAGCCGACCTTCTCTAGAGGTTCACCTTAAGCCCAAGTCCCACATCTTGAGAGGTGATCCCATGTTACCCAATCACACCAAATGCCCTATTCATCACTTGGCCATTCAGAGGGTGCAATGATTTGGTGATAACAAATTATATTAGAATTATTCTTGGAATAGTGGTAATGGAAGACTTACACTTACAAAAGCTAGATGTAAAGACAACATTTCTCCATGGTGATTTAGAGGAGGAGCTATATATGTAGAATCTTGAGTGTTATGAGGTCAAAGGTAAAGAGGAGATGGTGTAAAAACTGAATAAGATCTTGTATGGCCTAAAACAAGCTCCAAGTCAATGGTATAATAAATTTGATAGCTTCATGATGGAGCAAGGTTATATTAGATGTCATTCTGATCATTTCATATATACAATAAATTTGAGGATGATAGTTATATTATCCTGTGTTTGTATGTGGATGACATGTTAGTTAAAGGTAAAAACATGCAGAAATAAAATTACTCAAGAAGAATCTAAGTGACTCCTTTTCTATGAAGGATTTTGGGGCAGCCAAACAAATCCTTGGTATGAGGATACTCGGGATAGGAAGGAGCAGAAGATAACTTTACCTCAAGAAGAGTACATTAAGAAGGTATTGGGGAGGTTTAATATGCAAGATGATAAAACAGGTTGGGATTCCTTTGGTAGGACATTTCAAGTTATCAAAGGAGACAAGCAAAAAAATTATTTCATGACTACAAAATCTTGTGGCTTTGGCAACCACAAAGGCTAAGTATGTTGCTTCCATAGAGACAAGAAAAAAATATATTTGGTTACAAAAATTGATTGAGGAGTTGGGGCATAAGGAGGAAGGGAAGTTACATAGTGATATTCAAAGTGTTATACACCTATCTAAGAACTCTTCCTTCCACTCTAGGAATAAGCATATACAACTAAGGTACCATTTAATTAGGAAAACTTTGGAGGAAGAGAAGTTGAAGTTGGAGAAGATTCATACCAGTTAGAATCCTGTTGACATGATGACCAAGGTGGTCACAAGGAGAATGATCTGGAGGATTTTTGAGTTTTTGAATTTTTCTAAACCTCTATAAACCATGACCACACTATAAAGTGTTACGAGACATTTTCAATGTTATGCGAGAACTTCAAAGATATGAAATTCAGATGTAGAAGTTATCGTAAGTCAAAGATTTGGTTTGAAAATGATCAAAGTTGGTCAACCGGAGAATATCGCATTGTCATGTGGCAGTTTGGAAAAAGGTGAAATGGTTTAAATTTTATGTTTTCAAGCCTCCAATCTCCAACAAACAAAAAAAAATTGGTGGGCCCGATATTTTCTAGCTAGGGTCCCTCATCCAGTGTTTTGCACACTCTTTTGTAGGAGGGGTGCCTTTGTCGCCTTTTTCATATTATCGATATTGTATTTTAGATTTTATTTTCCATATATCTCTCTAACATTTCCCATGTGGGATTATTGTTTTAGAGATATATATTTTCACATTTCAGATTGAATCAACTCGAGTGAGCTATATTGCTAGCTCGGTGGGGTGATCAACTCCCCATCGAGTTGGTCACTTTATTGTCCACAATTGTCATGCTTAACGTATATGCCATGACCTTAGCTATTTATCCACTAAATTCCACATATCTCAAAGTGGATGGATAGGCTTATATATATGCGGAGGGCTATACTTAGCCAACTCGATCATTTATTAACTATGAATTGGCACCACATACATGACAAGGTGAATATAGTAAGGTTGTTCAAATCAACAAATTGACCCAAATATACTTGGTGGGTCACAGGTGGGCTCAAAAAACTTTGCAACCATGTTTACAATCGCAACTAAGGGGATCAATGCATAATCACCTCAGCCCACCACTCAGTGGATACCTCTATGCATGCAGAGAGTGAAACAATAATGCACAACTCGAAGCTAATAGACCAGCTCGACAGAGATGTGTGGAGCTTGACAAAAGGGATATATGTGGCCATATCCATGAAGTAATAGGTAGGAGCACCTATTTTTAAAATCCAACCAACACCCTTCCACAATGCATGTGGGATTATTCCCATCTCTTTACAAGACTGTTGGTACCAAATAGATAGGGATGGGTTTCAAACTCCCGACCTCATGTCCCTAAGACCGTCCAACTTTCTAGCTTGCCCATATGGCTTGATGGGTAAAGCAATGAGCTCACAAGGTTTTATAAAAGCACATAGAGCATACTTGTGTGGAGCCAACCAGAGCGCTTATGGAAATCCTTAGTTTTAGAGCACTTAGGGGCTGGATTAGGCCATAGTGTAAAAATGAAAAATGTTCATAATTCTAAGAGAATTCCATAAATGTAATTTTTTTCATGTAGTGTTTAAAAATCTCCAATTATAGGTGTTTTTTGGGCACAAACAGCGGGGGATCACACTTTGAAGATAATTAGGGACCACAGATTGATTTTTGAACAATTTCTAGTAAATTTCAAAGCTCCCAAATTCATAGGTTAACCCATTTTTAGGTTCTAAATGTCTATTGTCAATATTGCAGGTAAAATTTGTACTTCATTGGAATTAATAGATTGATTATTTTTTGAGAATTTGGAGACATAGCCTTCGGGTGAACTCTATTATCAATTTCATTATGTGGCTGATTTCATTTCTATTTTGATGAAGATTTTGATCAGATAAAATCAGTTTAAGGATTTTTATTAATTTGGTTAAGAAATCATCATTAAAAATGGGAAAATGGATTTAAGATTTGATTTCAATATCCATAATCCACAAAGTACAAATGAATGCACATTTCAGTGTTATGATTAAAAATTAGACTGAGGTGCATCTATTAATGGGAATTAATCAATTTTGGAGTAATTGAACCATAAAATTGATGTTGAGTTTCTAGATCCATGGAAATAATTAAAAGTGAAAATTTACCGCACCCATTTTCGGATCAAGTTTGGTATCAGAGCAGACTATTAGCCTACAAACTTGTTAATCTTCGAGAAAGTTTGGTATCAAATCTGGTTTTATCTTGATATTTTCTTCCAGTTTAATTTGATTTAATAGTGATTACTTCTATTGGTGTAGTTAGTTAAGTGTGAATAGGTATAGGTGCACTATTGGCGATTCTGCAGATTTTACGGATAAGCTAAAAACCAATCTCGTAGCTACTCTAGTGAGACATGGTAAAAGTATTACTCACCTAGGAAGTAGGAAAAAAAGATGAATTATTGCACTCATCATTAGTTGAGTGGGAATTTTTTTGATAAGTGTTGGAAATTTCATCCAATGTATGGTAAGACAAGTTGGAGTCAAGGTAAAGGAAGTTTTTTAACCACATTTTTAAATCAACCTTTAAGTTATCCATTGTGAAACCACTTATGAGTCTGTTCTATTTTGATACGAAGAATGTAGGCTCATGTGAGTTGGATAGATTCATTTTTGCATAGCAGTATTTGTTGAAAATCATGTAGAATTTTCAGAGTAATTTGTGTATTTTCCGATGTAAGTTGAAGGGTAAATTAGCATGTGTTTTAATTACTTTGAAATTGGAAAAATGGGGTCACCTATAAGAGGATCGAGGAGACACATTTAAAATACTCAGATTTTAACTTCTTATGTGTAAGGATGATAATGTACCATTTTTATTTTTAGTCTGCAGTGATGCGATTCAATGGGCATGTGGTAATAATGTCTATTTTTGAAAATTTTCATTTTAATATCTATTGTTAAATGTCATTGTACAATTCTGTGACACCTATTTGATATTGTGAGTAATCTAACAATTTATTGTGTCTTCACAAGGTAATTACACATACATGACTACCCTTATTTTTATTGCGTGTATTTATACCTACCCCATGTAGTTACAATTTATGTGTATATTATTTGCATTAACAAACTAGTGTGCAAGTATTCCTAGTGATCATTTGCAGCAGACAGTGTTCACCGTTTTGGGTCAAAGCAATTACAGCTTTGATATATCCTTTTATAGTTTAAAGAATTTACAGATTCATGTTAATTTATTCCTTACTATAGCTATTTTTGGCGTTGATGTTCTAAACATTCTAGATAGTGAATATTTGTAGTTGTAATCGGTCGTATCACAAAGTGTTAGTTGAACACTAGCTTTTGTAATAGAATGGGTGTTATTATCTAACCAATTGTTTGTGATGGCATTACAGTGGTTTTGGGTAGATTCATGTGGATTCAATTTTTCCGACTATATCTATTTTGGCATTTATAGTCTAATTTAATATGGATAGTGGATTTTTGTAGTGTTTTATAATTTCAGATAGATAGTGGACACTAGCCTAATTAGGGGTAGTTTAGATGTTTGTTATACTAAGCTATTTTTATGGAATTGTAACTTAAGTAATCAAGTGTATCATAAAGCATCAGTTGAACACTACATTTCTGTTATTGAATGGGTGTTATTATCTAGTAAGTTGTTTGTGATGGCATTACATTGGGGTTTAATAGTTCATAGTTGTGTGCAGAGTTGATAGTGTTGTAATGTATCGATTGGACACTAGCTTAATTGGGTGTTATTACTAGATAATCAACTATTTGAATTTGATTAACTTATAATGTTATTTTAGTTCATGTATATCATTGTGCAATGCGGGAAGAGAGAGCATGTTTTGTGGGTTGATAAACAACTTTTTGTGAACAAAAAGCCTTCTTAGTTGAGAGGAGTGATCCGGATGATTATTCGGTTGTTGGAATTTTCTAAACCTCCCTAAACCATGACCATGCTACGAGATGATTTTGAGACCTTTCCGATGGTATGTAGAACTCCAGAAAAAATTACTGATGCAAAATTTATCCCGTGTCAAAGATTTTGTTTGAAAATGGTCAAAGTTAGTTAATCGACGAATAACACGTTGACATGTGGTAGTTTGGAAAAAGGTGAAAAGGTTTAAATTTTATGTTTTTGAGCCTCCGGTATTTGACACACACAAAATTTTGAGGGGCCTACTATTTTCTGGCTAGGGGCCCTTAGCTAGGTTCGACACACTCTTTTGTAGGAGGGTACCTTTGCCGCCTTTTTCATATTATCAATATTGTATTTTTTATTATATTTTCCATATATCTCTCTAACATTTCCCATGTGGGATTATTGTTTTGGAGAGTTTTATTTTTGCATTTCAGAATGAATCAGCCTAGGAAGATATATTGCTAGCTCGGTGGAGTGGTCAACTCCCCACCGAGTTGATCACTTTACTATCCACAATTATCAGGCTTAATGTATATGCCATGATCTTATCTATTTATCCACTAAATTCCACATATCTTGGTGGATTGATAGGTTTATATATATGCGGCGGGCTATACTAAGCCAACTTGGCCATTTATTAACTATGCATTTGCACCACATACGTGGTAGGGTGAATATAGTAAGGTAGATCAAATCAACAAACCGGCCCCAATATACTTGGCGGGTCAAAGTGGGCTAAACAAAATTTGCAACCATGCTTGCAACCACAACAAAGGGGATCAGTGCATAGTCACCTCGACCCATGACTCGATGGATACCCATATACATGAGGAAAGCGAAACAACATTGCATAACTCGATCATTGTCAATAGACTGACTCAATAGAGATGTGTGGAGGTGACAAAAGTATGTGGCCATAGCCAGAAGTAATAGGAAAGAGAACCTATTTTAAAAGCCAACCAACCCCTTCCCACAATGCATGTGGTATTATTCCCATCGCTTTGCAAAACTATCAATGTCAAATAGATAGGGATGGGTTTCAAACCCCGACCTAAAGACCCTAAGACTGCCCAACTCGTTAGCTCTCCCAAGTTACTCGATGGGTAAAAGAATGATCTCACAGGCTTTTATAAAAGCACAAAGAGAAAACTGTGTGGAGGTAGCCAGGGGTAGTTATGGAAATCATTAGTTTTGGAGCACTTAGGGGCTGAATTAGGCCATAGTGTAAAAATGAAAAATGTTCATAATTCTAAGAGGATTCCAAATGTAATTTATTTTCATGTAGTGTTTAAAAATATCCATTTGTAAGTGTTTTTAAGGAAAAATTTTAGGGGGATCACATTGTGAAGACATTGTAGGGGCAATGGATCAATTTTGTGAACATGTTTTAGTAAATTGTAGAGTTCCCAAAGTCAAAGGTTAGCCCATTTGCAGGTTCTAAAGGTCTATTTTCATTAATGAAGGTAAAAATTTTACTTCATTGGACTTAATAGATCGATTCTCTTTTCGAGAATCTAGAGACGTAGCCTTCGGTGAACTCCTTTATTAATTTCATTTTGTGGATGATTTCATTTCTGTTTTGATGAAGCTTTTAATCAAATAAAATTAGTTTAAGGATTTTTATTAATTTGGCTAAGCAATCATCACTAAAAATGGGAAAATGGATTTAATATTTGATTTCAGTATGCATAATCCAAAAATTACATATGAATGCACATTTATGTGTTATGATATAAAATTAGACTGAGGTGCATGCATTAAAGGGAATTAATCAATTTTGGAGTAATTGAACCATAAAATTGATGTTGAGTTCCTAGATCCTTGGAAACCATTAAAAGTGAAATTTTACCTCACTCGTTTTAGGATAAGAGAAATTGAACTGTGTTAACCTTTGACTAGTCTTCATGGACGATAGTGAAGGGTAAATAAGTTTTCTCGGAGGAAAAGTAGTCTCTAAATGGGATATTGTTATATTGTGTAGCCTTTTTTCATGTGTGGAAGTGTTGAAGATTGTACACTAAAAGTATTGTACACTCTCCACAGTTTTCTCGCCAGGGTTCAGGAAACATGCTCTTCTCATATGGGCGAGATTTTTGACCCATAGGTTTATAGGGCGGTTTTGTCCCATGGTTTTGGTACCCACGGTATTGTAAAATTGCTTAAGAAGTTGCCTATTGATGTGATTTTGAGCTTTTAATAGGTGAGACATATCATTGTAGATGTGTGTGATTTCAAGTGTGAATTCGGAGAGTTTGATGATCACAACTCCAAACAAATATAGATATTGTATTGAGAGAGAGGTGGCTTGTAATAAAATATGAGAAAGTTATTCTTCGTGGACGTAGCCAAAATTAGGTGAACCACGTTAAATCTTGTCTCGTATGTTTTTTTCTTTTATTTTTTGCACTTTTATTTAAGATTTGTAATATCTTTATGTGTTTTTACTATTATGATTCTATGTGGGATTGTTCCACATATTTTATCCCTTATTTCCTAACATGATCTCCATCTTTGTCCCCATTATTGTCACTTTCACTTGTTGACATGTGTCAATAAGTGTTTTTAATCTTTCCTTCATTCCCGGAAGGTTACTTCGGATCGGGAACGAACGTGACAAAAATTTTATACCCAGAAAAGTTTCCAACAACTGTTGGTTGGTTTTTTTGAAACTAAATATGCCCAATGAAAGTGCACAAAAACCAGCATCAGTTAGGGAAATTTCACCTTTAGACATGGTAAAGTTTCCTCTACTTTTTGAGAGGGAAGTTCCTTGTATGACGTTTTTTTAATATTTTTGGTGCTTTTAATCGAAATAAAAAAGGGTAGAAACTTTGGGAAATGAGAAATATAGAGAGGAAGGAGGAATGATAAGGGAAAGAATGCAATCTGTAGGTCTTATGTAAGATGGATAAACTTGAGAAAAAAATTCGAAAATACATCTATCAAGGACACACCATTCCTTCTTGGTTATGCAAGATTTCCTTACAAGGTTTGAGGGATGAGAATGTGGAGAACTTCTCTTTCGGTAGAAGATATTACAACGAGTGTGAAATATGAGAAACAAAAAGTCTTCATATCATTAAGAATTTGTTGATATGGCACAAATTGCACGTACTCTAATATCTAATAGAAAGTTTGATCACCTGAGCATCAATCACACTATGAAGGAGGAGTAACATTAACAATTCAACTACAAACAAAATAATAGATTTTGTAATTGAGAATCATTAACACAAAAATAGAGAAAGCATTGTATTCATAAGGGATAATTTATGTACACAAAGTTACAACAACATAATATACATATCCGATAGTTCCCGACCAAACTTGGATTAAGAATGGGAAGAAGAAAAACTACATTTTACAATTATGACATAGCCTTTTATAGGCATTCTGCTCCAAGAAGTAGTTATAAAACTACTTTCTAAACTAACCCAACTCTAATCTACCCAAAACCTCAAGTTGACTCAACTTGGGTTATACATTACATTATAATTTTTACAAATGTAATATTTAATTAATTTGATAAGAAAATTAATTAAATATAGTTTAACATTTATTCTTAGCACAATTTTTATTGTTGAAATCTTTTCACCACTTGATACAATGATTTTTAATGATTGATCCCTCTACACTATCATCTCATGCCCGGTTTCTTGGGAGATTGAATAAAGGATGTTAATGATGTCCTTGATTATACCATATTTCTAAGCATAACTTAAGAGCATGAAAATTAAATTTATGTCTCCTTACAATGTGAACTTCACTCTTTCTAATATCTACTCTTGTGGCCATTCCTCCATTGACCCTCCCTGGAACAAAATAGCCTTAACTAAATGATCCCTCTCCAATTCTTACCAAGTCGGAAGAAGTACCAACATATTTCAATTCTAAATATCTAGTTACTTGAACATCCCAATGAGTTGACATTGGTGTCAAGCTCATTTTATTAGCAAAAAAATTGGAATCATTCTTGCTGATTAGAATATTAAATGCTAGAATCCCTATAGGAATTTCTCATGCTTTTATATATATCCAATCATTATCTCCATTAATTCCACCCCCAACTTGCGGACCACCAAGATATTCATGAAAAGAATCAAGATTTACAAATATGCTCATAGAATCTACACCAAACATTATGACATGACCACTTAACAATCTATCACTTATGTACAACTTAGAAAATTAAACGAAGTTATCTTGGAATCAAAATTAGTAATCAATGTTGATATTTCTCCATTTAAATTGTGTAATGATGATCCAAAAAATTGTTTAATTTTACCCTTATGTAGGTCAATGCATAGTTTGAAATGAATAATATACTTATTTTCTTTCCCTCGACCGATGATATTTCATATAATTTTGTGTGAACCCTATTAGTGGTGAGCATCTTGTTCTTCCTCTTTGAAAAAATGAGTAGGTTTCCCAAAATATGAGAGTGACATGCATTTTCTTTTGGGGTTGTTACTCAATCAATTCCATATGAATCATGACCATCAAAAATACAAGGAAGGATATATCCTCTCAAGGTTAAAAATTTCATATCATTTCATTGAGGCATGTTTTCAAACATTTCAAATATGATATCAAGTTTATTTATACTCCTACAAAACACCCTAGTTCCATCTATAATGTGCATTAGAAACAAAGGCCACTCGTAAATTTGATCTTATGCCCATACCCTATGCAGATATTCCATTATTATTGTCCTACATTTCCTATGAAATATATAAAATACAATCCAAATGGATGAAATCTAGCTCCCAATGATTGGAACCCCTATAACATTTATGTCTGTAATATTGTTGATAATTGTCCACCTTTGGTCTTAATCGCCTTAATTCTAGTTATGATATCATTGTTGAAACAATTATAAATTCTTCAAACCTTGACTTCATTTCCTTTTTGTTATCATTTATAAGACCAATAGCTTTTGTTTTGTTTCCATCAAGTTTTGTTGTAACTAATTGTATGGTTTGGTTTTTTGTGTCATCTAGTTCTTCAATTTTTGACCAATTTCCCTACCCAAGTTACACAAAGAATATCTCAAGCAATGCAGATTGTTTTCTTTAAAGAAATATCCATGGAATAAACTCCAGTTTATCCATTTCTTATAGGTTTAGCAGTCACTGCTTGAAACTCACTATATGATTTCATCACTTGATGACCTTCACTTAGCAATTAATTAGAGGAAACAAAGGCAACACCTTTCAACAAGATGAAATGTACACTCAAATCAACCGGAACCATATAAAGTGTGTCAAAATTAAGGGGGAAATAAGAATGCAATCCCGAAGGCCCTTGGGAGGGACACAAATCTCTTGAATCAAGCAGAAAACATTACTTACAAGAGAACATCTTGCCATGCATATTTAATCCAAATAGGCTAAGTATAAAAGATGTGATCAACATCATTTATCTTCCATACCGCTAGAGTATCCTCCAAGTCCGAATCAAATGTGAAAAAGAGCCATAAGCCACAATTGGCCATTCTAACTTCAAGGTGCTTGACTCCTCCAGGTTTAAAATTTCCCTTTACAAATTAAGTATTGCCTCTTCAATTTCATTGATCTCACCCGCATAGTAAAGGAATTACAAAGCAATATGGAAAAGAGGGGTATGCAGACAACAAAGGCTCATGAAGAATAAGTTTGTCGAGTTCAAAATATTTCCGAAATATGTGCAAAAAGTGATCAACAAATAAGTGTTGGTAGAAGAGACATGTGAGAAACTAAAATACAATAGGAACTAGTTCCTTAAGTCCCATAAAATCCTTCAAAAGCTACACAAAAGGAAATTTCAAACTTTAAGAGTAGAAGAGCATTGTACAGGAAGAATGAACCGTGGAGAACAATAGTTCATGGAAAATTATGACCCGAGTGGAAAAAGTTACAAGGATAAACAAAATATATGCACAACATTAAAATCGAGTGCATTATGGGGGACTAAAACATGTGGAGAACAAAGGAACTAGAGGAACGTTCCATGAGTTCCTCAAAATTTTGATCGATTAAATACCAACCCTCATTTCCATGTGTCAAATGAATTTCAAGTATAACTACCAATCAATCATTTTGTACATGAGAACACATTCTTTTTGAGAAATTTTATAAATTGTTCATGTGCCTCTACATTCTTGGAAAAAATCTCTAGCTTCACCTTATCATGGACTACGAGGACATGATAGAGGAATAAGATCAAACTTAGTTTCTTTATTTTGCATAAACTTTGTGAACATGACATTCCAAGGTTTTTATTTAACATGGGCCGAGGATTTTGGCTTGCACAAGTGAATAGATCGGATATAAAAATTGGATCTGTAGGATGTTGGTATATGCAAATGGATAAAATTATGTATGCCCACGTGTGGAAACCTAGGCCCGATAAATTATAATAATATATAAACCATGTGAAGACATTTTGATTAGATGTTTAAATTTCAAACACCCCACATAATAAAAAAAAGTACTCCAATAAGTGTGTAACAAGGAAAATCCCAATCAATTATGTGGAAAGATAGAATCAACTACTCTAAACAAAAACTTTAAACCAATATGGAAGAGTGGAGTAATCCCTGACACACCAACTTGAGTCATAATCAAAAGAGAACATGTCACAAATTAAGATGATTTCCTGACCATGGGAAATTTAAAACTCGTCATACAGTTTAGATGGAAAAGTTTCAGATAGACTAATTTTTCAATGACAACACTTTCTTAATTGTATTTATCAATTCTTGCAATTTTTAAGCCTTTTTAGGCTTGTGTATGATTAGGTAGAGTTAGATATAATTTATTTCTTTGTAACCTACTTTGTGGATTGAATATATGATTGAGACTATTTTTATTAGCAACATATGGTATAAGAGCATGGCATTGAGATTTGAATGAATGTCTATTGTGGTTAATAATGTTATGTGAGTGTGTGTAGTGGAAAGTGACAAGTGAAGATGAGTGAAGAGAATAGATTGAAACTAGTCATAGACCATGGATATAGAATGCCACAATGGATGAAAAAATTAGTTGCAGAGAGAGAAGAGGTCAGGTCAAAACAAATTCATGAGAATATGAAATAACAAGAACAAAAGAGAAGATTAGAAAAGAGGATGTCAAAAATAAGGGACTTGATGGAAGCAAGGAGAGCAAGAAGAAGTAGATAGATGAGGGTTTTTAAGCCTTGGGAATAAGATGACATAGATGATGAAGATGAAGGAGAACCAATAAAAGGCATGGTTAAAAGGTTTCTTGTGTTATTGAATCAAAAAGAGAGAGAAAAATAAGAGTGATAAAGGAAAATAAAAGAGGAAAGGAAGAAGCATTTGGAAAAAGAAAGAGAGTTGAGGATGCAAGAAGAAATACAAGAGTTGAAGAGAGATGTGGAACAATTTTTGGGGATGGTGGAAAGACAAAGAGAAGTAGAGGAACTAGCTAGAGTATCGATTAACAAGAAAGATAAGTGACCATGATAGATACTTGTGAAGAAAATAAAGAGAGAGAAGATGAGATAAGAGATAAGATAAGAAGAGAGGAAGCTAAAAAAGAAGAGAAGAGGATGAGAAAACAAGAAAAATAAGTTTAAAAAGAGATAGTGTATGAGGAAGAGAGTAAGGAAGTGAAGCAAGAGAGTGATGAAATGGAAAAATTCATTGATGGATCTTCTTAAGAGGCTCAAGGGCCTCCAAGTTTTAAATTTTATTATGTATTTGAATGTGTGAATGTAGGTACACAAAGTGAAGAAGAAGAGGCAAGAAATGATGCCTTGAATGAAGAGAAAGAGAACAAGAGTGAAGAAAATATAGATGAACAAATTTGTGAGAAAGTGCAATCTCACTATGGATTAGTTAAGAGTAAAAATGCAATAGTCAGTGTGATGATAAGATCATGGAGAGCTCTCATAAGCATGTGGAGCTGGATTAGTGGAGAAGATGAGTTCAAAGTTAAGACAAGTACTAAAGAAACCTTGGAAAATGAAGAAGACAATGATAATGAAGGTATAAACCAAGAAATGGAGGTGAAAGGTGAATAAAATCATGACATGGATGAGAAAAATCAATTGAATGATGAAGAAGAAGGCAAAAGTCATGTAGAGTCATACGTAATCAAAGGAAAGCAACAACATGTTCAAGAGGAAGATATGATGATTAAAGAGGAGAATGAAGAAGAATAAGCTCATGAAGCCTAACTAAATTATTAATATCACATATAGGGTGACATCCAAGAAAGGCACATGAATGAAAACAAAGAGGATGAACCAAATGAAGATACATATTAGGTTAGAGTGAAGATGAAGAAGTAAAGAAATTAGAAGAAGAAGAAGAAAATAGAGCTATGAAGTCTAACCTTTTCCTACCCCTGGAGTATGATGTAGGAGCATCACTCTATCTATATAAATAAACCATGAAGACATAAATTAGGGGTTTTCTAGGTGTGTTCATGAGTCTTAGGATTCATTAGGAGTCAGTCTATGTAGTTAGTCTAGTTTTGGGCCTTTCAAAATTCAAATGGAACATTTCCCTCCAATTTGCAATATTTGAATATTTAGGCCATTTTGGATTGTTGAAGTTGTTTTAAACATTGAAAAATATGTAAAGGGGTGGAATGAGGAAATATGAGGTAGTATGTCCTCTCTAGGGTCACAAGTCATGAAGGGAACCAAGTCATGTTAAAACTAAGGCATTTTTAGGTAAAAGTAACCACCCTGAATGGAATATCATCATGAACATGTTTGTAATTGACCAAATGAGGAATAATATTAAGTGATGGTGAGGTAGAGAAGATAAGAAGGATAATGTAACTGAATCAATTCATTCTATCAAGATATGAATCAAGGTGAAAAGTTTCAAGAAAGGATTTGATGGAGAAAACTCAATTGGTGAAAGCTTCTAACATGGCTTCTGTTTTAACTCAAATTGTGATAGTTTCTTGTATGATTTTATGTTTTTTTCTTATGCATGTAAAGGATTCTTGATCTCAGAGTGAAAGTAAGGTGATATTAAATATTTTTATGAGTATTGAGTTATAGAGAACTGATTTGATGTTTCTTGTGTGTTATTACTCTTTGTGATGGTTGGAGCATCTTATGATTGGTGGTGGAACATTGGAAAACTTTAAATGCAAGGAAAAGGGAGAGATAAAGTTTGGTAAAAGTATGTGAAGATCCTTCTTGGTAAGTTTATTTGACTTCTCTGTTTGTGTGTTGGGTACATGTTGGTACAAATTGTAGATTCATGCAACAATTATGTGATTCTTGGTAGGTAAGAAAATTTGTGTGAAGATAGCATTCCATGATTGAGGGAGAGTGTAATTATGTTTAACTCATGCATGTAACTCCATAGGTAGTTCATAAACTTGTTAACCTCTATTTCCTATTACCATGAATCCTAGAATCACACCTAAGTAAATGAATACCCTATCAAAGAGATCGTAACATATTTTTAAACTCATGCATGAAGGAATTGAAGTGTGCATCATTAAGAGGAAAGTAGTTTGAAGAATCAGCCTTTGGTATCTTACTTTAGAAACCTTATTATAATTATACACAATGAGTTGGGTGTTAGAACCCTTGAGAATTAAGAAACCTTGAATTGGGAGGTAAAGAAGTTATATTTAAGAGGAAAAATGAAATCTATTCCTACCTCAGAGGCCATTGGTAAGATAAACTCTTTCACATTGTTGCTATAGGCCCTCACGTAGAATTTGAAGCTTTGAATCGATGTATGGTGAAATTTATAACTAGATAAGGCTTCTCAAGAAGAAATTGGACACATTGGGGTTTGGTAAGAAAACATGTTATAAAAATCCTTAAATTCGGAGTTAGGCTTTGAAAATTGCAAGAAATAATCCTGGGTGATTCCTTAAGGGATTAAAATAATAAAATTGAATTTTTAGTGGTGGTGCAATGAATATATTTTCTTAACATTCTACGACGAGGTGGTCAAAACCATTTAGAGGTCTAATTAAAAGAAGTTATTTACAAAGGAAGTTATACTTTTATTTGGAGTGGAAACCTAATATTTCAAATGAATTTATAACTCCCTATTGGGTGCCTAAAAATATTGAGATTTGGTCTTGATCATTCCTATAAATAAAGTTATAAGGGTTTTAGGACTTTCTGGGCTAGTAAGGGTGCTTAGGAGCTAAAAGACAAAAGGTGAGCCAAGAGGAGTTGTACAGGAGTTGAGATCCAAAAAATTTCATGAAATGTTGGGGTGTTGAAATAAAAATAATGAAGTATATAAGACCTTCTCGAGGAGTTACGAGAATTCTACATCCATGGTTGTTACAAAAACAAGCTTGTCTTAAGGGCTGAAATTACAAGTTAAAGCAAGTTTATAGAAAGATGAAGCTTTGATTCATTTAGTTCATGTTGATGATTTATTAACAAGTTTTTTGAGTGGTGAAATAGGGTAAGAGATCTAAGAAGCAATTAAGAGGCTAAAAGGTCAAAATTTCACCCTTGAGCAAGGAGCTAGTCAAGCGAAGTTGAGTAAGAAGTTGCAAAAGTGAGTGTCTTGAGGAGTAGTATGGATGGTGATGTATTTTCTAATTGAATTGGAGATTATGGAAGGTGATATACATGGTTTCGTGAAATGGGAACCTTTCCTAATGGTATTTTTCATTTATTACAAGTTTTCAGCATTTTTGGGATTTTGTATGACCTTCATAGGTAGAGTAAGATAGAAGTTAGTTGTTTGTAACCTACTTTGTGGACTGAATATATGATTGAGACTATTTTTCTTGCATCAATTTTTCTAGAAAAAACATTAAGATGTGTGGAGGCTGAGATTTTTGGAAATATTCTTATTTATTCCATTACATATTCATTTACATGTTCTTAAACATTGAGGATCACCTCATCATGCAAATGTAATTAGAAATAGAGGAGTCTTTATAACTTTGTATACTAAGTCTATTTTTTTCTTTCAAGATCTTACTTTGCAAAATTTGTTTTTTTATTATGATTTGTAAAATATGAAAACAATCATATTTTTTATTATTGTCTTATATATGATCTCTTAATTTCTTGTAGCAATAAAAATATAATTCTTAAAATAAAAAAAGAGATTAAGACAATGATTTTAAAGCTACTAATTTAAGTTTGATAAATCATTCTTTTAACCATGGTTATATATCACAATTTTTTTGTTGCATCTCTTCTTTTGTATGTAATTAACCTACTATAAATAATTTAGAATCATTGATTATAAACTTGTAAATGATAAAGTTAATTAACTATCACTAATATCTTATGCAATAGGACTTGTTTTTAAATATTAATGCAGGATCCTTATGAGAACCATTGGAAAATGGAAAAAGGATTTTGAGGTATAATCAATTATGTTTTGTATTATTCTATTAATAATGATGTAGTTTTTAGTTTTTTTGTGATTCTAACCATGTGATAATATTATAGATAGACATTTTACTTCTAGATATAATTGTTTCAAGCTAAATGCATGCATAATCACTTGGAGTAGCAAGGAACAATCAATATGAAGTACTACGAAAAAAGCAAAGGAAGATTTAATGTTGGAAAACACTATTGATGGACATCATATATACATCAAATGAAGCATTTTTATTTTAAGTGAAAACCAGTGTCGTATTTCTCTAAAAAACAAATCAAGATCAACATTAAAAGAATGGAGCATATCAAATCAGTGTGCAATTTAAATGGTGAATGTGTTCCTTACCTCTAAATATAATGATCATGTGGTATAATGTGACTCTAATGTTCACGTGGATGAATTTGATATCCACCTCTGAATCATATGGGAAAGACTCAAATGATCATATAAATGACATCTTCATCTCTGAATCAGATGAGCTACAACCTATCATATATGTCATTGAGGGGGAAATGAGAGAATGTTTTATATATTCTTTACAATGCCAACTCTTAAAAGCCTGATTTTTCCAATTATAAATCTCCTTGTACTATTTCCATTTTGTTTAACTAAATTTTCACCTTAACGTGAAGTTTACTTGTAATACCTAGTGAATCATTAGATATGTGAAATTCTTGTTTCATAATCCATGATCTTATATAAGACCTCATATTTAATCACTTTATCTTGAGAATTATGTTTTTTTCCTATGTATCATGTGTTTTTTATTTTCTAAAAACCCATGGAACTATAGGAAGTGTACCATGGAGTTTTATTTTTTCAAAAACCGCAAAACATGTTTCACAATGTACTACTATTTTAATTAAACCCATAGAACACTTGCTCGGTGCATGCAGCTTCTTGAAGTCCACATTACAATAAAACAATGTATCATGTCTTTCCTTAAAATCACATAATACTTGCATTTGGTTTGTGGCTTGTATAATTCAATGGGATAATGTGGTAGGATACCACGAAGTTGCAAAATCCACAAAATACTAAATTAGTACACCACTAAATTATAAAATCCACAGAAAAAATGTTTTTTATTACATGTTAGCCTAAACCACTTAGATGATTTATGGATTTTAATTATGTTTTTACAAAAGGTAACTTAGCATGTGCTATTTGGAACAAGATTTGTGTATTTAAATGCTAGCATGAATATTGATGTGATGATTTATGGGATTTTTGTCCTTTTGTGTAAAAGGCAATTTTTATGTTTCCTTACTTAACATTAAGGGGGAGTGTTGGGGTTGTAATATTAATTGACTTAATAGAAAACCACCAAAGACTAACGGTCATGGCTTATGAATTAAATTTAAATTATAAGCATGATATGGTTGCCATTAAGAGTGGATCCATACCACCCACCTTGATATAAATCAAGGTGATATCATTGATATTGGTTACACATAAGGTAACATACATGCAAGAAATAAGTGTGAGATGTTTAGAAGATCCATGATGCAAATGGTATGAAGGTTGATATCTTCTCATGAGTGAACATATTGATTTCTCCTCCATAAAGGTTTAATAGATGTGGATTGTGTGAAATAGTTGGAGTAATGGGTTAAACATATTATTCTCAATAAAGATAAGTGATTTTTAGTGGGTTTTTGTCCTCTCATGGTTTTCCCACTTATATCTTATGTTCTTGTGTTGTGTTGTAGTCATTTAATTTCATGTTCATGCACTAAATCTAATATATAATGCATTTTGTAATATGATCTATCTTTTATTTCTATTCAAACATAAACTATAATTCTTGGAAAGTTATTTTGGTGGATCTATAAATATGTGTATTATATATCCCCACATTTCCTAATAGAATGGAGGGTGGTGCTATTCAATATTTAATGTTGGTTTTGGGGTTTTTGGGTATCAAATTTGAGATAGGTGTAACATTATTGTATTCTATGGACTTACGATAATTCACTCCATTGATTTCATCTCCTACCACTTTGATTTATATTTGATGGATCCTAGATGATACACAGCTCTTTTATGACCTCTTACTTGAACCAAAATCATCTTAAAACTCCAAAAATTAGTTTTAACCTCCACAGAATTATCGTTCTTTGTTTCCGTGGCATATGTTATTTTTTTAAGACATTATCTCCTTCATGGAATTCTCTTTATATCATGGAAACTTCATTTCGTGGATTTTCCATATGCCATGGATTTCTAATTTTTCGATATTCTACTTCCATTTAACTTTTCTAGAATTTGTTTCCAACAAAATTCTCTTTTTATTCCTTTACTCTGTTGTGCGACAAAACTTTACTATTATCTCATGGAGTATAATTTTACAATCACATTCCTTTATTTCACAAAATATTTAAAATCCACGATACACTATTTCTTCTTATCTATGTCATACTATTCTAATCCATTCTACATACTATCTCTCTAAAATAACCTAAGTCTAAAACTTGAAATGAGTTGTTTAAATATCATGGGTGTTAATTTGGATAATAGTTTGGGGAATTTCAGGGACATCTTTCTACTAGATGAGTCGATTAGTATCTTGGCCTATTCATTGGGCATGGGGTTAGTATATGATTTTGAGAATTGACCCTCAAATTGAGCCAAAAAATTTCCTTCTCTATATATACCTTTTTCTTTATTCCACGTAAAGGATAAATTACAACAATATTCATGTTTTCTTCATGACCTCTCCTATCTTGTAGGAATTACAAATGGGGAAATAACTTATGCAACATAGAACTTATTTAGAGGGATTACTAGAAATGTATTGAGGAGGAAAATCAATTAGTTATCATAGAACAAACAACCGAAGGGACCCTCCAACAACAAGCAAAAAGAAACATAAAACAACAATATACAATATGCAATTCAACATGATTAGTGAGAATGTTTAAGATAAATTCCATTGAATTGGATTTCAAGTGCCTCCCCATCAAGATTTGAAATCTCAAATGAATCATCTTTCTTGCATGTTGTTTTAACATATGGCCCACTCTAAAGTGCATCAAACTCGAGTGTTTCCTTGGTTTATCTCTATCTGCATCCCACTTAAAAACTAGGTCCCATGCTTTGAAAATTTGATCTTTGGCCTTCTTTTCAAACCATTTCTTGGTTTACCTTTTATGCTCTTCTAATATGAAATGGAGGATTTCCTCAATTCCTCTAGCTCAACCAAATATTACATTCTAATTGTCCTTTCATCTTATCCTTCTAATTCTAAATGGACTAGTTCTAATGAAGGAAATTCAATGGATAATGGAATCCTGACATCTCTCACATATACTAGAACAAAAGGAGAGTTACATGTTTCTCTTTAGGGTGTAATTTTTTTATCCCAAAGAGATTTATAAATATTTTTATGCCACTACCTTTGATTCATTTCCATTGTTATTTTAATTACCTTGGTTAATTTCTTGTTAGTAAATTCAGCTAGGCCATCACCTTGAGAGTAATAGTTAGAAGACATTTCAAGTAGATGCCATGTCTAAGAGCTCAATCAGAAATTTTTAACCTAGGAAAGCCTTATAATTATTAGAACTTATGGTTTGGGGAAACCCAAACCTTTTCGCAATATCTTCTAATAAATATAGGATGGTCGATTCAGTTATTTCTTCGAGTGCTATAACCTTTATCCACCTAGTCAAGTAATTGGTTTCCATCAAACCCATTTGTGATCAACAAATAACATTGAAATCGTCATGCCAATGAATTTATTACAACATTGAGATAAATTTTTATCTTCTTGGACTGGATGAAGTGGAAGAGTCGACATCTTTTTCTTGCTAGTAAAGCAAACACTTTCCTTGAATTTTTGGGCGATTGATGTGCATCCACAAACAACGTGGTCCAAAAGTATCTTGATCTAAATATTTTGATAGTTGTGGACCTTGTGGAGAAATGAAAAAAAGATAATAAGTTACTGATTTTGTCACATCCCACATTTTCATTTTATGATTGTTTCAAGATAGGGTTATTAGCTTAAAGTGAATCGGGAAGGTTTTGGGGCAAGAAACATTACTCGGCTAAGTATCAAAACTAGGCATACACAAGTTTACCATTAAAAGGATAAATATTATTACCTATAATTGAGAAGCTAGCCACATAATTTTCCTTTTCACCAAGCACTCGCGAGACACCTCACATTAATACCGTATTTTTTGTTTGATGACTAAGTTGTTAAACCTCGCTTAAGTTTGATGTTTGCCATGTTTGGATACTTTGCTATTTTCATTACCTGTTATTGATATTGTGATTTAATTTTCTTGCTGGAAGCAATGATTTTCAAAGTATGGTTGAATTACTCCTCATTAATATAGATTATTATGTTATGGGAAAATAATGGTGATTATTGAATACACAAAGTATTTTTATACTAATGATCATTGATTGTATATTAGAGAAGAGAATATCCAATTGGAATAGGTAAAAATATGGGTTTCGATAAGGTACATGTTAAGTATATTAATTACAATTAAATGATACTATAGTTTATTAATTTATATTGTACATGGTAATTTGTTTTATACCACAATTGTAAAGTGTTCTATCTTGATCGTCTTTTAAATGGATTTAGCTTGTTGAATTGGTTAATTTAACTTGGACTAATTGATACTCCTTTCTAGGTGAATATTTGATTATATTGACAATTTACATAATGGATTGATTTGGTTTATAATGGTTTTTCAAAACACCCTTGGTGAGGAAGTCAAAAGTATATTTGGTTAAAAGCTAACTATTTATGGATTTTATGTTAAATATCATTTCAATTATTTTGTTTACAAATGGAGACCATCAACTCCATAAAAATATTTTTGGCTTATTAAATCAACTATGGTATTAGACCATATTCATGGATTTGGATTTTAAGTTATATGGGAATGATCATATTCAAGTTATTTGATTAATATGAATGAAACCACTTACCTTTTGTTAAGGCTTTGCTTTGTCGATATTGATTATTAATTCAATTATAGTCGAATGGCTATTAGTATTGATTATTTAATGGATATTAAATTCGAAAACAAGTAGAAAGGTCTTTGGGAAATATTTAATTAAGAGTTTTGTCTAATCTCAACCCATGCAAATTATATGGTTTGAAGTTTAGTCTTGGACTACTTGTAATCACCGAGTTAGCATTGGAGGGAAACTGGAAGTTGGTGGAGGAGGTAGATAGGTAAGGCCACTATTGACACCTATAAGTATTAAATTCATTAAATTAAACCCCACGGATCTCAGGGAATCGGAGAAGCTTCCCCCATAGGCTACTATGCAAACTTATTTTTCTATTTTTATTTTTTTGTATGCAATGGTGAGATATTCCCTCTTCCTCTTGAGATTTTACATGCATTTTTATTTTGCTAGTTTGTTGAGAAAGGAATATTTGGAGGAACCTAGCTATGAGTTTGAAGAATTTTTGTAGAGTTTAATAGGGATGGAAATAATTCACCCTCTCTTGATATTTCATTATGAAATAATAGGATTTATTTTGGTTGATGCTTAATGTTCAAAACTGTGTGCTTCATTACTTATAAAATTTGTTTATCGTTTTAACTATGTTTATCTTATCGTTTGGGTGCTCAGTTATTTCTATGAAGTATTAATGTTTGCAAGTTATTTTTTTAGATTTTAATGGATTGTGCATCGAGCTCTTGCTAGTTTGTGTAAAAAAATTGCTGGGTATTATATACACGTTTATTGTTCCACGGCCGTGAGTGACTAGTGAGGATATACTATTATGTATAGGTTGTATAAAGCTTGTAGTCTTTGGTTATAACTATAACCTTCGGGCTCATCATGATCAAATTGAAATGGTTTGATTTGAACCCGAGTTCACCATGTGAACATTGTGGAGATATTAAAGATTGGTTAGAACATAGTCAAGCCAAACCCTATTGTTATTTTTGGGCTTCTTTTTTAAAATAATCCTAGTCATAATAGCTCTCTAGATTTGTTGGTTTTTGTTGGAAACCATTACCTACAAGCCATGGTGATTGGAAGTGGAGGTGGGATCTATTTGAACCTATAGTGCCATCAATTTTTTATTTTTTATTTTTTTTTCCATTTTAAAAGTAAGCACACTAAATATTTTAAATTTAACATGTAATGCATAACTAGATATTATAGATTATAAACAAAACAAACCTTTCAAATGAATAAAAGAACTAATGATTTTAATATTGTAATATTTCCTTTTCCTTCTTATTTTTACAATAGAGAAGAGTTACAAAACAAAAGAGACAATTGGTAATAAAAGACTTTCAAATCACAATATGATAAGTTTACAAGATGAGGCTATCCAAAGTCAGCCATATAAAACATAGTTCTGATGAGGTGTAATATTTACACTAATTTTGAGGATAAAAGAAACAAAAGTCACAACTCCAAATAAAACTTGATCCTTGAGTCTCCAACCTTGAGTGTTCTTCTAAGAATACTGAATCAAGAGACATGACTTGTTTACCACCCAACCAATAGGCATCATCACATGCCTTTCCATGGTTGGAAGTCATGCTAGCCTCCCTAAGCCCATGGGAGAGAGGAACTAGCTTCCATAATGTGCACAAGTATAAAATAAATAAATACCACATGAATACATAGAAACATTTAATACACTTAGACATAATACACATGGTGAGACAACACTATGAGGAGAAATAAGATCACCCTCAAAAAAAGGGGAAGAGAAGAAATAGGATGCCCACAAACAAAGGTGTCTAACCATAAGATACACCAAATACATATTTTATAACCTCCTTATTTCTCCCAACATTCATCCTCCTTATTTCTCCTTTATGTCAATGAAATCCTTCTTGGGAGGATTTTCAAACCCAATGGGTTTCCTCTCCAAGAATGGGGAAAGGTTCAAGCCATATGAACCTTTCTCCCACCTCAAACCATATGAGGGGATGAGAAGGAACCTTCATGGCTTGACCAACAAGCCATGAGGTTTGAGAGGGAAATCCCTCTCTCTTCCCCTACATTCTCCAAAAACCATCAAGCCATATGATGGTGGAGAGTAAAACAAAAACAACAAAAAAAAAAAAAAACCAAGACTACATTCTTCATACAAGATTTACAACATAAAATTTCACACACTTTATTTTATTGAAAAAAGCATAGCAACAACAAGGAAAGAGGGATTAAGAATCCTACCTCTACAAGCTTCCAAGACTCTAAGCTTTTCCACTTTGTCCAAGCAATCCTCAAGCTCCCCAAAAAATTCTCCAAGTCCAAAAAAAATGAGGAAAAAAAAGTCCCCTTCCTTCACCATGAGGAAGAATATCAAGAGGAACCCAAAAGTTTCCTCACCAATAGGAAAATGACATGTGTCACCCCTCTCCTCCCTCAAGTCAAATATTCCCAAAACCAAATAAGTAAAAGTAAACTCACCTTTTAGTCCTCATCACCCAAAATACTAAAAATGTAAATAAAATAAAGTGGAGCAACTTTTAACAAAAACACACAAACCAACCACCTTACATGGATGGTGACTAAGGAAGGGGAAAATGAGAGGAAACTCCCTTATTCCTTGGAAATAAGCCCCCCTACCTATTAGGTAGGGTCCAAGGGCCTATTTCCATGCAATGTGAACTCCCAAAACAAAAGGGAGTCACTTGCATTGCCACAAATAACCCAATTTCGGGTTTGGCACACTTGGGCACAAGTGTAGAGGGTGTGGGGTCCACCCAAGGTTCACATGTGACCCCAATCCCTTCTACCAACACACACACACTTACCCAAAACCATCACTAAAATAAAATGAGATCATTAAACCCCTAAACTAGTTTACTTAAATAAAACACACCCTAAACATAATTAATTTTACAAGACATAAATACATTACAATTGAGGGTTCACTCATGGTGCCCAATTAATACACCTACTCTAAGGCCTAAAATTTTTATCATGGTTAGGACTTATCCCATGGGCCACTTGTGCACAATTTCGTAGCCACCCTGAAACCCACGTTCTCCTATAACCTGTCACCTACACACTCATTACACACATTAACCGCATCTGTCCAATATAATAAAAATCATCTACTCATCACAAAATTAATCAAACCTATAATATCCTAACATCATTATACAATTGATAGTGCAATGCATACAATTATACACATAGTCCACCATGAATCATCCACAGATATAATTACAATGACATACACTTATGCTAGCATGAGTTACCATTATTAAATCTAGAAAACTATATCATTGATCAAATTGACTACAAGAAATCAACATCTAACCAATAAATCTCACTATCATGTAACTCTGTTAGTGTCATCAACATCATAAGGAATATATCAATATACTAATCTAGTCCAATTGGTGCTACGCACCCAAAATACCATAATGTCCATGAGGATAAATAACATAGCATAATGTCCAAAATATATCAGAGTCTCAGTCAAAACATGTCTATGCATAAAGGAACCAACAGATAACTAGAGCTATAAAAATGTGGGCATTATATCCCCCTATCCTAGAATTAGACTTCCTCCTAGATTTCACTTTGGAAGAGATAGGATATCTAGCCCTCGGTGGTGTACCATCCTCCCGGGTAGGCGATGTCCCGTCATGTCATATCTGTCCCCATTTGCACTCTAATGTGGTCCAAATCTCGACCTCGAAGGACCAACCTCTAGTGCGCCAAAGACACGCATCACGATCCAGTCTCCACTGTCCTTTGTCCTCTACCTGTAATGCTGACCAATCCAAAACATGAGTGACATCGTGTACATATCTACGTATACAAAAACATGAAAAACATCATGGGCCCGTGAGGTGTGGTGGAAAATCTAGGTGATAGGCTAATGGACTGATGACCTCAAGAATATCAAATGGCCACACAAAACAAGGTGATAGCTTAGAACCCTTTCCATAATGGATTAGACTCTTATGTGGATGAAATCTCAAAAAGACTTTGTCACCCACTGAGAAGTGATGGTCAATCCTCTTGGTGTCTGCGTGCACGCCTATACGGTGTGCTCTAGCTTTTGCTCAAGATGTTGTCAAATTAGAACAACTTGCTACTCTAAATCCTGAAGATAAGATGGCCCTAGAATAATCCTATCATCAAGTCTGTCCCATCTTAAAGGTGTCCTGCAAGGTCATCCATACAAAGCCTGATAGGGAGCCATGCCAATGGAGCTATGATAATTGTTGTTGTAAGCAAACTCAACTAGATGAAGATAGTCTTCCCACTTTTTTTGCTGGTCCATCACATACATCCTCAACATGTCCTTAAGAACCTAATTAACTCTCTTTGTCTGCCCATCTATCTCTGGATGATATGCCAAACTGAAATTAATCTATGTACCTAAGGCATCCTAAAAAGAAGTCCAGAAAACTAATTTGTAAATGGTATCTCTCGTCATCGATGATCGTCTTGGAATCCCATGCAATCTAACAATGTCCTCCATAAACATATTGGTGATGGCTTGTGCATTATAGGTGGCCTTGGTTGCTGAGAAATGTGCAACCTTGGTCAACTTATCCATAGTGACCAGAATGAAATCATGTTGATAAGAGGACATAGGTAGTCCTACCATGAAATCCATGGAGATCACATCCCATTTCCACTTGGGAATATCATGAGGGTATAAGAGTCCTACGGGATGAGAATGCTCTGCCTTGATCCTCTGACACTCAAGACAACGTGCTACAAAATCTGCTATGTCCCGATGAAGACCCATCAAATAATATAACTCTCTCAAATCGGCATGCATCTTCTTCACTCCTAGATGTATCTGCGTATGGGGATCGATGAGCCTCGAAATGATGAAGCTACATAGATCACTTGCCTTAGGCACATAAATGTGCCTATGGAACCGAAGTAAACCATCCGACTCTAACAAACACCCGAATATCTACCCTCAAATGAACCCTAAGAATCCAACATCTATCTAGCACCCTCATAAAACCTATCCTCAGGAAGATGTTGAAGAATCCTGCCCCTCAAATCTGACTGCAGTGTCAAAGAAGCAAGAACATGTCGTCACCTACTAAGAGTGTCTGTGATGACCATTTTACTTCCTTTGATATACTCGCGCAAGTCCATATCATACTCACATAAGAACTCCATCCAACGCCACTGACGTGCATTGAGGTTCGGCTATGAGAAGATATGCTACAAGCTGCGATGATCTGTCCTCAAAATGAAGGGTCTACCCAAAAGGAAATGTCACCAATTCACAAGAGCGTGGACCACATTGCAAGCTCTAAGTCATGAGTAGGATAGTTAAACTCATACTCTTTGAGATTATGTGACTCAAAGGTAATAACTCGATGTTCTTACATAAGAACTACTCCCAAACCCTCTAGTGATGCATAAGTGCAAACCACAAAAACCTCTATCGGGTCTTGAATTGCTAAGATAGGTGCTTTGTGGTTAACCTTTCCTTAAGAAACTAGAAGGCCTGCTCACACTTCTCTAACTAGTAAAACCTCTTCCCTTTCCTCTGAAGGGAAGTAATAGGGTGAGGAATCCTAGAAAAGTCCTACACAAACATGCGGTAATACCTGCTAAACCCATGAAGCTCCTCACCTCGGTCATTGATGTGGGCACCGACCAATCCGTGATAGCCTTTGATCTTAGAGGGATCTACTTGAGATATCCTCTCTTGAAATAATATGCCCCAAGTACTGAATCTCTGTCTGAAAGAAGCTACATTTTCCAAGTTCCCAAACAACTTCTCTCCTTCAATACCTAAAGCACCTATCACAAATGCTCCTCGTGTTCCTCCTCAAAATGAGAATATATCAAAATATCATCAAAGAACACTATGAAAAAGAAATCTAAAAAGGTCTTGAACACTCCATTCATGAGGCTCATGAAGACAACTGGGGCATTGGTCAAACCAAAGGGGACAACAGTGAACTCATAATGCCCATAACATGTGCAGAAAGTTGTCTTATGAATATCTACATCTGATATGTGCAACTGATGGTAGCATGACTTGAGATTGATTTTGGAGAACACTCTCACTCCCCACATCTGATCAAAGAAGTCATCAATCCTAGGGAGTGGATAATGGTTATTTATTGTGACTTTGTTGAGCTATCTGAATTCTACACAAAGCTTGAGAGAACCATCCTTCTTCTTCACAAATATGACTCGCCTCTCCCCTAGGAGATACACTAGGAGTGAATGAGACCCTTCTCCAACAATTCCTCTAACTGAATCTTGAGCTCATGAAGCTCTAGAGTCATCATCCAATAGGGTGCCCTAGAAACTAGTGTGGAGTCAGTACTAAATCAATGGTGAAATCCACCTCCCTACTAGGTGGTAAACTTACAAACTCACCCGGAAACACATCTACATAATCCCTCAAAATTACATGATCATCAAGGGTGAATTCTCTAGATTACTATCCGAATGATCACTAATGGTGATATGAAATATCTGATAACCCTTACGCATGCTCTTCTTGAGTTTCTTAGCTAAGATCATACGCAAGGAGATAGGTCTCTACATCCCCGAAATCACTACCAAGATCATCCTGACACTCAATGACCTTATTCTTGTAATCTACCTTAGCCCAATGAGCCTTGAGCCAATCCATACCTAAAACAACCTGATAGGATCCTAGAGGAATAACTCAGAGGTCAAGAGTAGTGGAGAAAACTCCTAAATCAAGTACACAACTCTCCACATATGAGTCCACTGCGAGCTTGGCCCTAGAGGCCAACTCGACTTGCCAACTATCTGGCTACCTAGCCACCACTAGCCCATATTGGTCTACTATAGAAGGGGATACTGCCGACACTAAAATTTTCCTCCGTAATTTCTATTTCATTAATATATGTATTAGGAATAGGATGTTGTTAAGTATAATTAGTAGTAGCATCCGATAGAAGATAACAAAGGTTGTCAATACGACGCCGCCAATAATGTATAGTACAATAATAGTTAAAAGTACAATAGGAATGTTGTGGTAAAAAGTAAATATTTGTCGTAAGTGGTCCGGTAATGTTAAAATGTCAAAGTTGGGGTAAGTAGAGAAGTAGGGTCTACATGATTAGGAATTAGAAATATTATATTGGTAATAAGGACAAGGAGTGAGGTCATAAATATTATGTGTATTTTATTTGTAAAAAGTCTAAAAATGTGGAACCCATGTGAAATGATAAGGTTTATCTTATCTTAAAAGATAAGCTTACATGTACAGATAAGAGTTAAGGTATGGAATATGATTCGTCAGAGTGGATTTCTTATCCTATCTTAGAGATAAGATGGATAAGCCTGGAAGTTCTATAAATAAAGAGGCCACCCCCCTCATTTAGCATAGAAGGAAGTAGTGAGAAATATTGTTTGAGTGTGTAAAGGAAACCATCATTTTGAAGGTGTGTTAAAGAAGCCATTAAGAGGTGTAATTGTAAATTTTCTCCCATAGTTATTGTTGGAAGGCAAGTGAAGTCAGTAACACTTGAAGTACCTCATGGGTGAGATTGTAACAATTTCATGTTGATATTATAATTTACACTTATATTTCAGATTTGTCATCATTCATTTGTATCATAGTTTATGGTATTCTTGTGTTATGTTTGTTGTTGTGTTTCCAAATTACATCCACCAAACTAAAGGCTGTGCATTAGTAAATAATCATAGCATGAGGAGTTCCCGGTGAGAATTATCATAGTGCCGGATTGGTGATGACATTTTGGTTCCATTTGGGACCATTCCTCGTTGGTGGATTTTCTGGAGAGATATTCCCACTTAGTCAGAAAATATTTGGAGGGTAACCTTGTTTTTACTATGCATAGTAGTTACCATGGTAAAGTCACTTTTTTCCGTGAATAGTATTTACCACAGTAAAGTCACTTTTTACCATGAATAGTATTTACCGTAGTAAAGTCACTTTTTACCATGAATAGTATTTACCGTAGTAACTTCACTTTTTACTGTGAATAGTTTTTACCACAGTAAAGTCAGTTTTTACCGCAGTAAGTCAAGTTTTACCATAGTTTACCGTGGTCATTTCTATTTTCTATTATAGTGATTCCAATTATTTGTGCACATAAGTCTTGTTGATTGTACTTGTGGGTTGGTATTTCACTATGGTTACTTTTGGAAATGGGGAAGATTCTTGTTTTTTCAGCCCAATCTAATGAAGATGCTTCCTCTTTCATTCAAGAGTTTAAAAGATCTTGTATTTGTAATGGCCTTATAAGAAGGGAATAATGGAATGAATTTTTTCCTACCTTTTTGGATGGTTCAACCCTTAGGTGGTTTGAAACACTAGGTGATAATGTGAAAAACTCATGGGATTTATTAACTAAAAATTTTCTTGAAGAATTTGGTGAACAACAAAAATATGTAGATTTCATGATCAATATCACAAAGCTATCCCAAGGAGAGAAGGAAAAGATAAGGGATTATCATGCTCGTGTTCTAGAGCTAAGGAGGAAGCTCGATGCCCGATCCTAAGGAATGATTAGCGGATGGGTTGATGAATGGCGTGGATAATATCCTCTTCAGTAAGCACTTCATTCTTAGGATGAAGCTAGAGAGATCGACAACGAGTGAAGTATGACCACCCGAGCTACCATTGAATAAGCAAAGGAGATTGCAAGAAGGCAAGAAGAAAACATGGAAGAGGAACCCAAAGAATTTTTTGCTAAAGTAGAGCCTACACCAACACCTTTGGTCTAGAATCCACAACCACTCTTGGTGAGCACAAATCTCTCTTAGTACATCTATTGAGTATAAAGATCTGCTCAAGAAGATGGATTAGTTAACTATTAATCTTCTTCAAGGAAAATAATTTAGTTCTCAGGGAGGAGATAGAGGTCCAAAAAGAAATATTTCTAAAGTTGTATGTTATAATTGTTATAAAAAGGGTCATTATAAGTATAATTGTCCAGATAGAGCTTCTACATCTAGTACAAGAGATAATGATAAAGGAAAAGCACCTATGAATTCTTTTGATGTAGTAGATAAAAACATAAATAATGAAGTAGATGTGTTTGTAACAAAAAGAAATAAAGAAAAAGATAATCAAGATGGAAATGATCCTAAGAAGATGAAAGGAGAAACTAGTAAGAAATATAGGAGAAGAAAGTTAAGTGTGCAAGATTTTTTGATTTCACAAGGACAAGGACCATACTCCATATTAGAAGTTCTGTCCAAAAGGCCTATAAATATTACATATGGTCAGCTCTTGGCTATGTCTTTTAAGAAGAGGCGGGAGCTGCGAAGTGGATTCAATGCTCGACAAAGGAAGGAGGTTGAGGTCCCTATTTTGGAGGCAGAGGCAGATCCCTATGCTCCACAAGCTGAGGTATTATGTAATGGTATTTCAATTCATGATATCTTAGTTGATGGAGGTGTTGCAGTTAATGTAATGACTAAGTCTATAATGAATATGTTGGGTTTAAAAATTGATCGCCCCTCAACACTTATGTTAAGGTCATTAAATAAGGGAAAAACTAAACTAGAAGGTGTAGTTTCAAATGTGGTAATATCATTATAGGTGTTGTATGTGTGGTAGATTTTCAGGTGATAAAAAATGGTACTGTTGCATACCCAATGTTGTTGGGAAGACCATGGCTAAGGAGAGTTCATGAAAGAAACTACTTTGGGAGTGAAGGCTTCATGAAACTTGGACTTGGTAGAGAGAGGGTGAAGATAAACTTGATCCCTCGGCATTATAAGGTAGAACATGTGGATTCAAGTGATGAAACCGATGATTGGACATCCTCTGATTACTCTAGTACCAAAGTGAAGTGGACACAAGATGAAGAAAGTGAGGTTTATGTTTCATTCATGGATATCCTTCCAAGTCCACACCAACTCATGAACCCATAAAATTATCTCGAAGAAGAAATTGATGATCGTCTCCAAAAATAAAGATTGGTGATGCTATGATGGAGAGTGAGAAGGAATGCTACCTCTAGCTCTTTCGAAGGTACATATATCTATTCACTTTTGATTACAAGGAACTCCATTAAGTAAGTTGGGTAGAACATTCTATTGCATGAGTAGATGGTGTTAGGCCTAGAAAGCAAATGCCATATAGAATGAATCCTAATTTTTCTAAGACCGTAAAAGAAGGAATAGATAAGTTTCTTGATGCAGGATTCATATTTGTTGTGGAGAATTCGTAATGGGTTTTTCCCATTGTGATCTCAATAAAAAATAATGGGAAGTTATGCATTTGTGTTTATTATAGGAAGCTCAATAAGGCAACAAAGAAGGATCATTACCCTCTTCCATTCTCGGATCAAATATTTGATGAAGTAGGCTGGCAGAGTGTAATAGTTTTGTTGATGGATATAGTGGATACAACCAAGTTTGTATAATGGAGAAATACCACTAAATATCACGTTCACCACTCCTTGGGGAATGTTTGCTTATAGAGTTATGTATTTTGGGTTGTGTAATGCTCCAAATGTTCCAAAGTTTGATGAATAGGGTGTTTGAACCCTACATTGGGAACTTGATCGAGTATTTCGGATGATTTTTACATCTATGGGAGCAAGATGGACCACCTGCACCAAATGGAGATAACATTTCAAAGGTTAGATGAAGCACAAGCCTCACTAAACCCTACAAAGTGTGTCTTTGGATGTTCTAAAGGTATTTTGTTAGGGCATGTTGTATCCAGAGATGGTATTGGTAATGCGATCCTATAAAGTTTCAAAATCAAAGAGTTACCATTTCCTATGAATAGAAGTAAGTTGAGATCATTTTTAGGCCATGTGGGTTACTACAAAAGATTCATCAAGAATTGATCAAAATTACATAGCCACTAACCCAGTTCTTGAAGAAGGATGTTACTTATGAACCAAGAAATAAGGTGCATGAAGCTTTTGAACAACTGAAGGAAGCCCTGGTGTCTTCACCTATTTTAAAGAATCCAGATTGGAGCAATCCATTCATTGTGTATACTGATGCCTTAGATGCAACACTAGGAAGTACTCTGAGCCAAAAGGATGAAAATGGGAATGATCATCCAGTTTACTTTGGGAGCAGACAAATGAGCAGTGCTGAGGTAAATTATACTATAACTAAAAAAGAGGCTCTAGCTATCATTTTTTTTGTAAAGAAGTTTAGAAATTACTTGCTAGGGTAGAAATTTATAGTTGTAATAGATCATCAGGCTCTAAAATATATTGTAAATAAGCCTAACCCATCAGGGAGGATAGAAAGATGGATAATTTTTCTATAAGAATTTGAATTTGATATTATAGATAGGCCAGGAAAGAAGCATGTCAATGCAGATGCACTCTCTCGAGCCTATGATGGTTTAGGTTCATCTTGTGATGATGATGATTTCTCAGATGCAAAGCATTTTTATCCCTTGACACAATCCCTAGTGAATACATAGATATTTGGAATTATCTAAATGAATTCAAGTTTCCTGATGGTGCCAATGCAAAGACTAAGAGGAAGATTACTCAAGCTAGTCATCCATATTCTATTCTGCATGGAGTATTATTTTGAATAGGACCTGATGGACAGTACAAGAGGGCAGTTGGATGTGATCAAGGGAAGGAGCTGATAGAAGAATTCCATAATGGTACATGTGGAGGACACTTCTCTAGACAACTTACAACAAGAAGGATCTTGGATGCAGGTTATCACTGGCCCACTCTTTTTAGAGATTGTTATAATTATTGTAAGACATGTGATATTTGTCAAACACATGGTAACCGTAAGACTTCATCAGCTCCATTATGCCCTATTCTTCCACTTGGTCCCTTTAAAAGTGGGGAATAGATCATTTGCAGGTCCACTTCCAACTACCCCATGCCAAAATAAGTATATTGTTGTTGCCATGCATTATTTAACCAATTGGGTTGAAGCTAGGCCATTGAAAACAACTTCCATGGATGAAGTGGCAATGTTAATATATGAACGCAATATCACCAAATTTGGTTGTCTATTAGAAATTGTAATGATCAAGGAAGCCACTTCATTAATGAGGTGGTAGAAGCCCTAGTCAATAAGTTTTCTATTAAGCACAGGAAGGCAATAACATACAAGCCAAGCACAAATGGATAGGTGGAATGAAAAATTTTTGTTGTGTCAAATTCTAGCAAAAGATGCAGCCTTGCAGGTACATAAGTGGGATAAAAGGATTCATGCAGCATTGTGGGCATATAGGGCAACATCAAAGTCAGCAACATGATACTCTCCATTTCAGTTGGCTTATGGCATTGATCCAGTTCTTCCTATTGAGTTTGATATTCCCACTGTGAGAGTTATGAAAAATGAAAGGATGGATGAAAGTGATTCAATAAAAGAAAGGTTGGTACATCTTCATTTGCTAGAGGAAATGAGGGAAATAGCAAAGGATACAAGCTATAAGAAGAAAATGAAGCAGAAGGAATAATTTGATCAAAAGATCCATTAGTCTTCATTTCATGTGAATGACTTGGTTCTAGTATATGATTCCGATACAAAAAAAAGACAGAGAAAATTTCTTCCAAAATGGAAGGGGCCCTACAAAATAGTAGCTGTGCATGAAAATGGTACGTACCAACTGGAGGAATTGGATGGCACTCCCATTACAAAATGGGTCAACCATGACAAGTTGAAGATTTTCCAAGCACCAGAATAGTCTACTCTAAGGACGGAGTAGAAGCTAGGAAGGGGGAAGATGTCAGCACTAAAATTTTCCTCCGTAATTTATATTTCATTAATGTATATATTAGTAATAGGATGTTGTTAAGTATAATTAGTAGTAGCGTTCGATAGAAGATAACGGCACTTCTATACGATGCATGCCAATAATGTATAATACGGTAATAGTCAAAAGTACAATAGGAATGTTGTGGTAAAAGTAAATATTTGTTGTAAGTGGTCCGGTAATGTTAAAATGTCAAAGTTGGGGTAAGTAGAGAAGTAGGTTCTACATGATTAGGAATTAGAAATATTATATTGAAAATAAGGACAAGGAGTGAGGTCATAAATATTTTGTGTATTTTATTTGTAAAAATTCTAAAAATTTAGAACCCATGTGAAATGATAAGGTTTATCTTATCTTAAAAGATAAGCTTACATGTATGAGATAAGAGTTAAGGTATGGAATATGATTCGTCAGTGGATTTCTCATCCTATCTTAGAGATAAGATGGATAAGCCTGGAAGTTCTATAAATAAAAAGGCCACCCCCTCATTTAGCATAGAAGGAAGTAGTGAGAAATATTGTATGAGTAAGTGTGTAAAGAAAGCCATCATTTTGAAGGTGTGTTAAAGAATCGATTAAGAGGTGTAGTTGTGAATTTTCTCCCATAGTTATTGTTGGAAGGCAAGTGAAGTCAGTAACACTTGAAGTACCTCATGGGTGAGATTGTAACTATTTCATGTTGATATTATAATTTACACTTATATTTCAAATTTGTCATCATTCCTTCGTATCATAGTCTATGGTATTCTTGTGTTATGTTTGTTGTGTTTCTAGATTACATCCACCAAACTAAAGGTTGTGCATTAGTAAATAATCATAGCATGAGGAGTTCCCGGTGGAGAATTATCATAGTGTCGATTGGTGATGACAATACAAAAGAATCTAAAGCACTGAATCAAAAATTACTAAGATGGAAATATCCCTAATGGTACTGTGCCTCAACAAAAGGGCTGCGATGCTCTCATCTGGTGGTTGTTAACCACTACATATACAGGATGGGTGCATCCCACGTCACCCACCATCTGCTCGGATCTAGGAGCTCCTTGCATCCGTAATAGTGGGCTTATGTGGAAAAATACACACATAATGTTCTGGAGCCCTAAAATAAAACATCCTTCAGTACTCCCTAAGATGGGGTCCCTCCTATACTCTAGTGAACTAAAGCTACCGGTCCAACCCTAGTAGATTGATGCAAGTGGGTTGGTCTGTGAGTGATGAGTACCCGAGTCTCTCTCCCTAGATCCACCAAAACCACCTCTAGATCCACATCACTAAAAGCTCTGAGTCCATGCTACCCCTATGATGTTGGTGTCCCCGATCTTGTCTACTACTACAAGTGGAAGGTAATGGTGGAGCTCTCGATCTCTTTGCTAGAGGAGGCCATAATCCTCCTCTAGGGGTGGTACTTTACCTTGTGTCCTCGACTTTGAAATGCCCGAATCATGTCATGAAACTTACTCTTGTTTCTATCTCGGTGCTCCTGTGCCTTAGTCATATTCTCCTCAGCCAAGTAGGCCTTCTCAATGGCCTTCTCAAGCGTGGGAGGAGATAACATCCCCTAATTTAATTCCGCTATGTCTACATTGAGACTCTAAATGAACCTATTTACCTATAATTTCTCATCTTGCAGTAGTCTACATACCGCAAGAGATCCAAGAAATTTCTCTCATCTTGTGCCACCGTGAGCCGAGCCTGTCAGTAAGTCATGAAACTCATCAATCCTCTTCTGCGCAAAAATTCTCTAACATATACCGGCTCTGAACCACTCAAACATCTCCCAATCACTATATCTTGAGTCAATGGAGCTTTTGCTCCTCATTCCTCCACCAAATGCCTACTTTGCATCTCAAAGGTGTATGAAGAACCTAGATTTGACATTTCTCTCATGAGAATGCAAGCCACATCAGCTATCTAGGCTAAGGAGCCAGGATTCTTCCCCAAAGCCATCTGTCGAACTAGTATAAGTAGGTGGCTAAAGGTGAAGAAGGTCTCAAATCACACTGCCTGTGTCTCGATCCTGGTGATGTGGTCTAACAGGTGAAAGGGGTCACCTATCTCCAAATGGTCCCTCGAAGCTGTGTGATTGGTTGTGATGGAACGAGGCCATCCTCTCGCTAAGAATGCAAGGGCTACATGGCCTCTCTCATCTCGGGTATCGTGCTCAAGTGGCTCTGAATGTGCATCCTCGCCAATCAACTCCTCGTCTCCTAACTGAATGTCCTCCTCTCTCGGCTCTGCGTGTGATGGAAGGCATTGTTATGCGATGCCAATCAACTACTGAAGGGACTCTAATATATACGAGGTTTGAATTCGGTCTTTGGTGACTCCGGCATAGGTGCATTATGTCCTAAGCCTCTACCGCATGTCCCCTCTTGGGTGCCATCCTGTACCTGAGGTAAAAAAAAAAAAATAACAAATGGTTTATAAATTTTTAAAAGTCACGGAAAGCATTAATTTTTTTAAGGTTATTATTAAAATACTATTACTTAACTAATTTAATGCTCCTCCCTTTTAATAAACTAATATAAGGCTATCTTAAAAAAATTATATTAATTTTTTTAAGGTAACCCGTAGTTAAAGATATTCCTATTAAGTCAACTTATTTAATTAATAAATTAATTAGGCAAAGATAGTTATACACCCACTTTATATTTAATTTGTCTTCCCTTATAATTAAAATTTACACACACCCCTCTTAAATTTATTTCCCATTCACACTAAAAATTTAGATTTACATGGTTAAATTGTGGCCCTATGATCAAATGTTTCTTAGCCCTAGATCTAAATTTTCCCTAAGACAACCCTAACATTTCCTTATGTTTTCATTCCTAATTAAAAATTAGTGCCCTAATCCTAACCCTATTCCTTTCACCCTTTTTGTTTTTTGTTTTGTTTTTGATTATATGCAGGTAAAGGTGGTGGCACTAGGGTATGGATCCTTAAATTACTTTTTCCCTTGAATGAAATGACTAAAATAGTATTTGAAGTTCAGTGGTGGGAGGAGGATGTGTGGACTACACCGGTGGATGGGGGTGCACGTAGGTGACACCGAGGAGATTTGATACGGTGGTGCCAGGGGTTTGCGTGGATTTTAAGGTAGTGCTGGTGGTAGTGGTGGTCATGTTGCGGTAGGCAGAGCGTAATGCATCCGCTATCCGGGAGTCTTTGTGTTGGTGGCGGGGTTGTGTGTGGGAGGTTGCCATGGTGTCGAGGTAGCGTGGAAAGCCGCATGTGAGGGTCGGCATGGGTGCTTTGGTAGAGTGGGTGGGTACAACAACTGGATGGGATGTATAGAGAGTTTGGGGGACGTCGAAGGAAGAAGTTGGCGCCTCCTTAACAAGTTACTTTTCGTGGCGAGGGGGTGGTGCGAGAGGCGTGGTGGTGAAAAAGTTGGGGAACCGCACAGGTGGAGGCATTGTCGGAAGGGTTTCACGGTGGAAGTTGGGAGGACCAGTAGGGGAGGGGGATCTACATAGAGGGGAGGTTGTGTCGGTGGAGGAGATGGCCGCACGGGGGTGGGGGGTTTGGGTCTTGGCGGAAGTCTGCGTGGGTCATGGTGCGGCGAGGAGCCGTGTGGTGGCTGTGTGGATGGAAATGCCATGGAAGAAGGTGGAGGTCCAACGATGGTTGAGTATGGCGGCCGTAGAGGCCATGTGACAAAGTGGAGGTGGGGTGTCCACGTATGGAGATGGGAATGTGCATTGGACTGCAATGAAGGGCAATGCCAATTTGCAATGCAAGAGGGGTGTTTTGTGGTGTGGAGGGGGCTAGAGTTGTAAGAGGGTGGTTTTAGTAGTTTCACAGGGGTGGAAGCCGTGGGTAGGGTTCGATCCTCCACCTGATTCAAAAAAATTGTACCTATTTTTTTTTTAAACAATTTTTTTATATCGAGCTATTATATAGTATATACTTGAGTTTTAAATGAAAATCTTAATATTTTTGTAGACTATCTATTTTATCACAAATCACTATTTGAGATTTAAGTATGTAATTATAATCAACAGAATACTCATATACAAGTTTAAGGCTAGTGAGGAAACTAGGATGGCTTTGAATTTATGCAACATTTGTTACTTCTCTCCCCCTTTTTTTAAAACAAAACAATAAAAATAAAATAAAACAAAAATTACCCAAAGAGTCCATGTGTTTGAACCTTACTCGATACCAAATGTAGTGTCATAAATTTATTTTTTTCCATTTTAAAAGTAAGCACACTAAATATTCAGATTTAAAATGTAACGCATAACTAGATATTGCAAATTACAAACAAAACAAACCTTTCAAATGAACAAAATAAATCATGATTTTAATATTGTAACCTTTTCCTTTTTTTTTTTAAACAATAGAGAGGAGTTACACAACGAAAGAGACATATGGTATTACAAGACTTCCAAATCACAATGTGATAAATTTACAAGATGAGGTTGTCCACACAAACAAATAAAACATAATTACAATGAGGTGTAATATTTACACTGATTTTGAGGATAAAAGAAACAAAAGTCACAACTCCAACTAAAACTTCATCCTTGAGTCTCCAACCTTGAGTGTTCTTCTAAGAATGTTGAATCAAGAGACATGGCTTGTTTACCACCCAACCAATAGGCATCATCACATGCCTTTCCATGGTTGGAAGTCATGCTAGCCTCCCCCAAGCCCATGGGAGAGAGGAACTAGCTTCCACAATGTGCACAAGTATAAAAGGAATAAATACCACAAGAATACATAGAAACATTTAATACACTTAGACATAATACACATGGTGAGACAACACTATGAGGAGAAACAAGATCACCCTCACAAAAAGGGGGAAGAGAAGAAATAGGATGCCCAAAACCAAAGGTGTCCAACCATAGGATACACCAAATACATATTTTATAACCTCCTTATTTCTCCTTTATGTCAATGAAATCCTTCTTGGGAGGATTTTCAAACCCAATGGGTTTCCTCTCCAAGAATGGGGAAAGGTTCAAGCCATATGAACCTTTCTCCCACCTCAAACCATATGAGGGGATGAGAAGGAACCTTCATGGCTTGACCAACAAGCCATGAGGTTTGAGAGGGAAATCCCTCTCTCTTCCCCCTACATTCTCCAAAAACCATCAAGCCATATGATGGTGGAGAGTAAAACAAAAACAACAAAAACAACAAAAAAACAACCAAGACTACATTCTTCATACAAGCTTTACAACATAAAATTTCACACACTTTATTTTATTGACAAATGCATAGCTAACAATACAAGCAACAACAAGGAAAGAGGATTAAGAATCCTACCTCTACAAGCTTCCAAGACTCTAAGCTTTTCCACTTTGTCCAAGCAATCCTCAAGCTCCCCAAAATTCTCCAAGTCCAAAAAAAATGAGGGGAAAAAAAGTCCCCTTCCTTCACCATGAGGAAGAATATCAAGAGGAACCCAAAAGTTTCCTCACCAATAGGAAAATGACATGTGTCACCCCTCTCCTCCCTCAAGTCAAAGATTCCCAAAAACCAAATAAGTAAAAGTAAACTCACCTTTTAGCCCTTATCACCCAAAATACTAAAAATGTAAATAAAACAAAGTGGAGCAACTTTTAACAAAAACACACAAACCAACCACCTTACATGGATGGTGACTAAGGAAGGGAAAATGAGAGGAAAATACCTTATTTCCTTATAAACAATTCCCCCTACCTATTGGGTAGGGTCCAGGGCCCATTTTCCATGCAATGTGAACTCCTAAAATAAAAGGGAGTCACTTGCATTGCCACAAATAACCCAATTCCGGGTTTGACACACTTGGGCACAAGTGTAGAGGGTGTGGGTCCACCCAAGGTTCACATGTGACCCCAATCCCTTCTACCAACACACACACACACTTACCCAAAACCATCACTAAAATTAAAATGAGATCATTAAACCCCTAAACTAGTTTACTTAAATAAAACACACCCTAAACATAATTAATTTTACAAGACATAAATACATTACAATTGAGGGTTCACTCATGGTGCCCAATTAATACACCTACTCTAAGGCCTCAAACATTTAGCATGGTTAGGACTTAGCCCGTGGGCCACTTGTGCATAATTGCATAGCTGCCTTGAAACTCATGTTATCCTATAACCTGTGGCATGCACACTCATTGCACACATTAACCGCATTTGTCCAATACAATAAACATCATCTACTCATCACAAAATTAATCAAACCTATAATATCCTAACATCATTATACAATTGATAGTGCAACACATACAATTATACACATAGTCCACCATGAATCATCCACATATATAATTACAACAACATACACCTATGCTAGCATGAGTTACCATTATTAAATCTAGAAAACTATATCATTGATCAAATCAACTACAAGAAATCAACATCTAACCAATAAATCTCACTATCATGTAACTCTGTTAGTGTCATCAACATCATAAGGAATATATCAATATACTAATCTATTCCAATTGCGCTATACGCCAAAATACCATAATGTCCAAAATATATTAGTGTCTCAGTCAAAACATGTCTATGCATAAAGGAACCAACAAATAACTGGAGCTATAAAAATGTGGGCACTACAAATCAAATCACTATTCGGTTGATGTTTGTAAATTATTAAAATTGTGAATTTTTATTATTGTTGACTAATTTGTGAATTTTTCTTTGAATGATGTGCTTGACAATATTACTATCTCAAAATGTTGAAATACTTCTATGCTAAATGGAAAATATGACTATAGCATCTTCCATTAAGATCGATTCATGTTAGAAAACATTGAAATGAAGGTCTCACCTTAAACAAAACTCTGCCAAAATTTTAATGTAGTCTTATGCGAGAGGTAGGTAGTAAATAATCTAGTTTTGGGTTGTTATTGTTTACTTAGGGTCAATTTGTCTTCTCGGGTTCTAGAATATATATTTTGATCGACAAGAAGAAATTTGAGAGACATTAATATAGGATATTAAGGAATTTGTTATTAGGTACTCTTGGAATTTGTAAATTGTTATTCCGATGGTTTTCTTAAACAAGATAATATTTTCCTTCTTGGTAGATTCTTCATAATGTTGGGAGATTTACATAAAGAGTATAGTTTATATCGTATTGTATGTAAAGGATAAAGTTACTAATTACATGTGATGATGATGATATTTTAGAATCACTCTATCTAAGTAATTAGAAATAGTTATTATATCCGAATGCTAGCTATGTGATGGATTAATATTATCATGTTTTCTTAATTAGAATTATCAAAATAAGAATGTTGAAAGGTCATTCTAATGGAATGTATTAGCATTTTCTTGTAGAAGAAAAGAAAGTTTTGTAGAATGAAATATGTACTTAGAATTTAGTAATATTTTAGCTAATGTAAATAGATATCATGCATAGGTGTTATGGTAAAAAAATAGAAAACTTGATAGTGATGTATACTTTTATGATTGAGATTTTAAGACTTGTATAAATTGATACTAGTTTAATAGCATTAAATCAATCAGTATAAATTCAATTATTTCGTAATTAAACATCTAGGTAGAGAGATGTATATCCATATCGCTTCTTAGAACTGACCATGTACAATATCATTTTTATCTTTCAGATTTTAGGATGGATTAAGTATTACGAGGAGATAGTTGGATTGTTACATGCATGTTTGTCATGCGATATATTGATTATCTAATTTGTAAATATTGATTTAATGTATACTTTAAACTTGGATTATGTAATCCTTATTGAGTGAAAGGTTATTTTGTTATGTTGTAAATTACCGACAATCAATTATATCACTTTGTAACTATTATTGTACTTTAAAAAAAAAGGTTATCCGAAATGATATCATGATATATTTAAATATGTATCTAAACCTTTATGTGATGTAATATGGATTGGCGTTGATTTTATCAAAGGTTGTAGTTAAAATGATTGTTAAAATAATTAAACTTGATCGTTTATATGTATTATATGATATCATTTAATATGATTTATTAAATGATAATTATAACAATGTTAATCATGACATCATTAAATAATGAGTATAATTAATGAAGTAAGTAATAACGTTGTTTTGATAATGGTACTAGAGTTAAGAGATAAAGAATATGTTGAGGAATCGATAGTATGAGGAAAAATTTAATAATTAATTCATGATATAGTAAAACTAACTAATCCATGAATGTTGTATTGTACTTGTAATGTAAACAAGCTAAGTGACATAATGTTGTCAAAGTACACTAGTACAAAAATTGTAAATCAATTAATAATGCTTATTTATGAATGGTTCATTGGGATTAATGTGTGTATAGAAACTTACTTAAATGATAAAAAAGGTTGTTTATTTACTTTTAAGATAACCTTAACTTAGATAATGACAAGGTCGAAATAAAGTGACACTTGAGTTGGAAACCTTTGATGATATCATTTAACAAGTTAATAATAACTTGTTCATAATTTTATAATTGTCTAATGTGTTAGATATACATGTATTCTAAGTCCCGCCTATCGAGTTGAGTATGCTCTAACCATACCATCTTATGATGGCTATGGGAAGGGTAATGATTAACTTGACAAGAGTCAAAGGTAATCATTATATTTCCCATAGGGTTCCTAAGCTATGACTATTTTTGTAAACTCAGTCGATAGGTGAGACCTAGAGTTTAGGCCTCCTTAATACATTAGATTAAAACATTTAATTGTTAAGATGATATTCAGATAATCATGGTGGAAATGAAGATACTTGATGAGACAAGTATCGAGTGACTAATGTGCATTCACAAAACTAAACATGCATAGATTGAAAACTTTGGCCTAAGTAGTGTACTAGCTGGATACACTGTTAGATCACCAAGTTCCAATAATAATTGTATATACTTTGGATGAAAATTAGTAAACTAATTTTTAGTACACTTGGACTTGCATTATTTCACAAACCTAGTAAAAAGGTTAACCAATTTCATACAAGTTATTTGCACTTGGATAAAGTGATGATTAGGAGTTTAGGTAGATCTAATAATTATGCACACTCAAAAGAGTGATAAAGGGTATTACGAAGATCTAATGTACCTTTACAGTTGCACATGGTTATGATGTTATCAGATGAATTGAAAACTCGATTACTAACTGGAATATTAATTTTTTATTTTAAAATCATTGAAGGCATGTATCGGGAATTAAGGGGATTTGTTTTTTTAAAAAGCATCCCCTTAATTTCAAATTTTTATAACATTGGGTTTTACATTTTGGTATCAGAGCTTAAGGTTAAAACAACTCTTGCACACAATGGGTCCTTACGCTAAAACTGAACTTATTTCTTGTTTAACATAACAAAATGGTTAGGATAAGGGGAAATGTTGCTAATAATCAACTAAATGGGACTAAGGATTCCACTGTAAAAAATTAGATGAGATACTTGCTATCATGTAAGAAACTGGAAATCATATTGCTATTTTGGAACATCATATTTTGGTTGAGGATGAAGAAATTGAAAATGAAGAAACTAAGCAACCCGAGGGACTAATCAATGTAACAAATAATATAACTATAAACAACAATGAAAATGTTGGGGATCCCAATCCTACAAATAACAATGCACATGCTGCAAATAAAAATTTAAATGTTGTAGGTCCAAATGTTGCAAATCAAAACCAACGTGAAAATAAAAGAGAAAGTTTGGCGTAAGAATAGTCAAGCAATATTAATGGAAATAGTCCCCAAAATTTTATGGGACAACACTAGGGGATGGGGCTGAGAATTGGCTCAACGAGATGGAGAAGTATTTCACCATCAAGAACTTCTCTGAAGAAACTAAGGTAGTTTGGAGTGCAATCAACTTGCAAAAGAGGCTTCCTCTTGGTGGGATAGCTGGAAGGTAGAACTGGGGGTAAATGTGGTCAACATCAACTGGTATCCATTTAAGTTCTATTTTAGGTAGTGTTTGTTACCACGTTATTTCTGACCGAAATATGTCAAAATTTTAGACTTTAGTTCAAGGCAAGTTGCGTGTTATGGAGTATCTTGGAAAATTTCACAAAGCTATTAAAATACATTTATGAGTACCAAGCTAATGAACAATTTAGAATAATAAAATTTAGCATGGGCCTAAACCCATGTTATAGGTAGGGAGGAGGATGTTCATGGGGTGGTCTCCTATATATCTATGGGGGCATCGACTACCCAAATTCATGATGAGTAAGTACTCCTCTATGCTATGCATGGAAGATATCACACACACACACACACACACACACACACACACACACACACACACACATGTATGTATATATAGGGGTGGCCTCCCAATGCCACCAAGGATCCAAAGCAATCGAGGACATTGGTGAATACAAAAACAAAGATATCTCCCACTCCCGCCCGGCACGAGGACTCTTTTGATCAATCAAGAAATCTGACAATACATATACACTCAACCATGGAGGTCATTTTCCAAAAATCCATCCGAGAGGAGAAGAAGCTGCAATCTATATCTACTCACCATGAAAAAATAAAGAAAATTAATTTTAGTTCACCATATCCTTTAGCACCAAGAAATACTTGGTGGAAGAAGTTACGTAATAAAAACAAAAATGGAAAGAAAAATATAGCCATAAAATCTGCTACAAAATACAAGAAAAATGGACAAAACAACACAACAAAAAATGAGAATAAAAAAAGAGGAAAGGGCATGTAGGATGATGATTCCAAAGGTGTGGTGGTGATCACTATACAAAAAAATTTACTTAGCATAAAAGGATAACAACTAACAACATAGGATACATGCATGATAGAAAATAGACAAGGCTGAAAAGCAAGCCACGCTATTGAAGTACCGGGTAAGTTATACACATTACACCAGTAACTATTCTTTTTTATATTGGTGCCACTAAATGTTGAATTGGTTTTCATAGCATAAATCTATGGTTGACTATTTTTAAAAACAAAATCAAGTGCTTGGATGACTTGCAGAAAACAACAATCATTCAAGGCATAAAAAGAGACATAGTAGTGAGACAAATCTCTTCTATGCAACTTGAAAAGGCCAAAAACAAAGGTTGCATGATTTATGCGATCAATGTTTTTGGTTTCAACAAAAAGGAAACACTTATTTGGGTGATTATCTGTTGTTACAAGAGTACAATGATGTCTTTCCGGAGGAGTTACCTGGAATCCCTCCAAGATGTGAATTTTACTTCATAATAGACATCAAACCGGAATAGAACCTATCTCAAAATCTCCATATAGCATGAACACAACCAAACCGGTAGAGATTAAGGTAGAATTGAGTGAATCGATGTAAAGAGTACTAATCAGACCGAGTGTCTCTCCTTGGGGAGCACTAGTCATTTTTATTAAAAATAAAGATGACACACTAAGGTTATGCATTGACTATCGCATGCTAAACAAAAATACAATAAATAATAGATATCCTTTGCTAAGGATAGATGATCTTTTTGATCATATGCATGATGCATCAGTTTATTCTAAAATTTATTTAAGATCATGATACCATCAGTTGAGAATTAAATATGAAGACATACATAAAACAACCTTTAGGACAAGGTATGGCCATATGAGTTCATGGTTTTACCATTTGGACTCACGAATGCACCTGTTGTATTCATGAACTTAATGAACAACATATTCCAAGAATATTTGGACAAGTTTGTTTTAGTTTTCTTGGATGATATTCTGATCTACTCCAAAAACATTAATGAGCATAATGAGCACTTGATAATAGTGTTTGACATACTTAGAAAAAGGAAATTGTATGGAAAATTTTCTAAGTGTTTCTTTTATCAAAATGAGGTACAATACCTTAGACACATCATAAATAAAGAAGGAATATCTATAGATCCATCAAAAATCAAGGTAATAACAGAATGTCCAACACAAAATAACATTCATGAAGTTAGAAGCTTCATAGGGATGGGTGATTACTATAGAAAATTTCTAAAAAAATTCTAGAGTTACTCCTCCAATAACATCACTGAAAAAAATGATAATAAATTTGTATGGTCTGAAAATGTGTGAAGGCATTCAATTTTCTAAAAGATAAACTAACTATAACACCAATTTTGAAGGTTCCAGACCCCAATAGAAGCTTCACCATGGAAACATATCCTTCGGTGAAGGTTTGGGTGGAATTATTCTCCAAAATGACCATGTGATAGCATATAAGAGTAGAAAATTAAAGGTACATGAGCTGAACTATGCTCCCCATGATCTAGAGCTTGCTGTCATAGTGCACGTACTCAAGTATAGAGGTATTATTTTTGGTAAAAACTTTCGAACTGAAAACAAACCACTTGGGGCTGAAGTATATCTTCACGTAACCCAACTTAAAAGACAATGAAGATGGCTTGAATTTTTATCACAATATGATTTTGATATAAGCTACATAAAAGGTAAGGAAAATAGAGTGGCAGATGCTCTAAGTTATCAGAAGCATGTTTCCATAATTGTTACCCTTAGAACCCAATTCAAGGATGAGGTAAAGAAACAAATGATGGTTGATTCTTATTATCAACATGTTAAGGCTTCTTTAATAGTAGATCCTAATGATAAAAGGTATGAAGGATTTAAATTTGACAATGAGGGAATCTTGAAATACGAAGGTAGAGTTTATGTACCTTCAGAAAATGACTTAAGGATAAAAGTTATGAAATAATTTCATTATTTACTTGTACTCTGCGAATCCTAAAGTAACTAAAATTCTTGTTGATAAAAAATAACAATATTTTTGGAAATAAATGAAAAAAGATGTGATAAAGTATGTTTGTCACTATTTGGAGTGTCAATGGGTAAAATTTGAGTACCTACACCCTATGTTTCTATTGTATCTACACACCATTCTGCATTATAAATAGAAAGTTATTAGAATGTATTTCGTGTAGGGGTTGCCTATGTAAAAAAATAAACATGAAAATGATACTTGTAGCCATTGAAACTTTGTTGAAAGTAGCTCATTTTATACTAGGAAATCTAAAGGATGACTCTCCTGTGATTGCAATTCAATTCGTGTATGATATTTTTAGATTGTAGGGAGTTCTGAGTTAATAATTTCAGATAGGGATCCACGGATGACATCTATATTTTGGAAGACTTTGAATTCAGCCTTGGGGATGAAGCTGAATTTTAGTTCAACATACCATCTGAAATAGATGGTTAAATTGAATGGGTCAACCAAGTTATGGAGGATATGCTCAAGATGTACTGCATGGATCAACAATACAAATGGGAAGAATACCTTCCATTGGTTGAGTTTACATACAATAACACCTACCATGCATCATTGAAAATGGATCCTTTTGAGGCACTATATGGAAGAAGGTGTAGAACACCCATTAGTTGGGATAATATTGAAGATAGAGTGTTAGTGGGCCTGAAATGTTAACGGAAATGGAACAACAAGTGAAGATCATTCATGAGTGATTGAAAGAGGTTGTTGATAGGCAAAAGAGCTACACATATATGAAACAAATAAACATAAAATTTGAATAGGAGACAAAGTATTCTTAAGGGTTAAGCCCAAAAATAGTTCAATAACGTTTGGCAAGGCTGCTAAGTTATCACCAAGATATGTTGGACCTTTTAAAGTTTTGGAAATCATAAGTCTGGTAGCATATCGTTTGGCATTTCCTCCCACATTTTCTAAGATGCATGATGTTTTTCATATTTCCTTTCTTAGGATTTCTATTTCAAATGTATCACGTGCTTAATTAGAACACTTTGCAAGTTAAGGATCCATGAATCATAATAGTTAAACTAATTTTTTTTTGAAACTCACAAATTACACTTGAAAAATAAATAAATTGTGTTCAAAAGAAACTGCAACTTGGGAGAATCTAGAAGAAATGAGGACAAGGTTTCCTTATATGTTTCAGTCATAAAATTGATATTTTTCAATTTATTAAGTTAAAACTTAATACAATTTTATAAATTTTGAGTGCTATAATGAAGAAATTCCATCTTATTTCATACGGAAGATAAAACTATATGTTTTATAAGGATGTTATAGTCAATACCTAGATGGTAGATAGACATAAAATCTGGAAAAAAATTAATTTTGGATGAAAATACATGAATGTTTTACCTTTCTTTGAATTATATAAATCTTTTGTTGGTTATTTTATTATTGTTAGTGAGTAAAAATAATTAGGACGATGATTCATTAAGGGGGGAAGTATGTCACATCCCACATTTTCATTTTATGACTCTTAATATATGGTTATTAGTGTAAAGTGAATCACAAATATTTGGGGGTAAAAAGCATTACTACTAGTATAACACTAAATGTATGCACATTTACCCTAAAAGGATAAATATGGTTATGCGTAATTGAGAAGCTAGTCACATAATGTTGTTTTTCACCAAGCACTCACAAGATACCTCACATTAATACCATTTTTTTTTGATGACTAAGTTGTTGATCTTGTTTAGTTTGATATTTTCCATGTTTGGATACTTTTTTGTTTGTAGTAGCTTCTATTGATATTGTGATTTACTTTTCTTACTAGAAGAAATGATTTGCAAAGTATGGTTTAATTACTCATGGCTAATATATATACTTATGTTATGGGAAAATAATGATGATTGTTGAATGCACTAGCTCTTTTTGATACTAACAATCATTGATCATATATCGAGAAGAGGATCTCCAATCGAATGCAGATTAAAAATATGGGTTTCAATAAGGTATAAGTTAAGTATCTTAATTATGATTAAATGATAGTATAGTTTATTGATTTAGATTACATATTAATTTGTTTTATAACATGATCATAAAGTGTTTTATCTTGATCATATTTTAAATGAATTTAACTTGTTGAATCGATTAATTTAACTTAGACCGATCAATACTCCTTTCTGGGTGAATAAGTGATTATATTGACCGTTTTATGCAATGGATTGATTTGGTTTATAATGGTTTGTCAAAACACCCTTGGTTGGGAAGTCAAAAGTATATTTGGTTAAAAGGTAACTATTCATGGATTTTAAGTTAAATATCATTTGTATTTTTTTCTTTAAAAATTGAGACCATCGACTCCATATAAAAGATTTGTTGGCTTATTAATCTATCTATGGACTTAGACCATATTCATGGATTTGGATTTTCAGTTATATGGGAATGATCATATTCAAGTTATTTAATTAATATGAATGAAATCACTTACCTTTTGTTAAGGATTTGCTTTGTTGATATAGAATACCAATTTGGCTATACTCGGATGGTTTGGTATTGATTATTTAATGAATATTAATTTTTTTATAAGTTGAATGGTATTTGCGAAATAGTTAATTAAAATTTTATTGGAATCTCGACCCATGCACGAGACTATATTGTTTAAACTTTAGTCTTGGATCGCTCGTAATCATCGAGTTGGCATTGGAGGGAAAGTGGAAGCTAGCAGAGAGGAGGTAGATAGGCAAGGCCACTACGTGGCACCTACAAGTATTAAATACATTAAATTTATCCTTACGAATCTCGGGGAATGGGAGAAGCTTCCTTCGAAGGTGCTATCTAAACATAGTTTTCCTTTTTTATTCTTTTGCATGCAATGACAAGATCTTTCCTCTCCCTCTCGAGATACTGCATGAATTTTTTTTCTACTAATTTGTTGAGCTATTTTGGGAAGCAATAATGGTGGAATCACCGGTTATAGCCTCATTTTGGCTTGGGATTTGAAGAATTTACTTCTTTCTTTTGTTTTTCTCTTTTGGGTTTTTTTAAAGGAATATTTGGAGGAACCTAGCTTTGAGTTTGAAGGATTTCCTCAAAGTTTAATAGGAATTGAAATACTTCACCCTATCTTGCTATTTAATTATGAAATTATAGGATTTATTTTGGTCGATGATTAATTTTGAAAACTATGTGCTTCATTTCTTATAAAATTTGGTTATTGTTTTAACTGGGTTTATCTTATCATTTGGGTGCTCAAATTATTTCGTGAAGTATTAATGTTTACAAATTATTTTGTTATATTTTAATGGACTGTGCATCGAGCTCCTGATAGTTTGTGTATAAACTTGTATTGGGTATTGTATACCCATTTATTGTTTCACATCTGTGAATGGATGGTGAGGATATACTATTATGTATATGTTGTATCGAGCTTGTAGGCTCTGGTTCTAACTTTAACCTTTGCGGTCACCATGCTCGAATGGAAATGGTTTGATTTGAACCCAGCTCACTAGGTGAACACCATGGGGATATGAAATCTCGGTTGGAACCTGGTCGATCCAAACCCTATTATTATTTTTGGGGCTTCCTTTAAAATCAGCCTAGTTGTAATAGCTCTGAATCTATTGGTTTGTGTTGTAACCTATTACCTATGAGCCCCAATGGTTTAAAGTGGAGGTGGGATCGATTCAAACCCGATCACTAGTCGGTTTATGATTGTAAAATATTACAACTTTGAATGTTTGTTATTGTTGAATGATTTGTGAATCTTGGTTTGAATGATGTACTTGACATGATTTCTATCTAGAAATGTTGAAATAATTTTTTGTTAAATGGTTGAGATGACTATAGTATCTTTCATTAAGCTTGATTCATGTTAGAAAATATTGAAATGAAGGTATAACCTTAAACAAAATCTATGAAAATTTTAATGAAGTCTTATGCAAAGGTAGGTAGTAAATAATCTAGTTTTGGGTTAATATTGTTTTCTTAGGGTCAAATTTTCTTAAGGGTTTTGTTATGTTTATTTTGACTGAAGAAGAAAGTTAATATTCATTACTATAGAATATTAAGGGAATTTATTATTGGGCACTCTTGGACTCGTAAATTGTTATTCTAAGGGTTTTCTTAAACAAGTGAATATATTCCTTATTGCTAGATCCTTCATAATGTTGGAGACATTTATATCAAGAGTATATTTTAGACCCCAAGTGGCTTAAGGTTGAAGTTACTAATTACATCCGATGATGATGATATTTTAGATTCACTATGTCTAAGTAATTATAAATAATGATTATTTATGAATGCTAGTTGTGTGATGTCTTGATTTAGAACTTGAATGGTTGATTAATATTATCATTTTTTCTTAATTAGCATTATAGAAATAAGAATTTTGAAAGGTCATTCTAATGAACTGTATTAGTATTATCCTGTAGAAGAAAATAAAGGTTTATGGAATGAAATGTGTACTTAGAATTTAGTACTATTTGAGTTAAAGTAAATAGATATCATGCATTAGTGTTATGGTAAGAAATAGAGAGCTTGATAGTGTTGTATACTTTTATAATTGAGATTTTAAGATGTGGATAAATTGAAAATAGTTTAACACCATTAAATCAATCAAAGGTAAATTCAATTATTTCTTAATTAAACATCTTGGTAGATAGATGTATATCCATGTCGGCCTTAGAATTGACCATGTACAATATCATTTTTTTATCTTTCAGGATGGATTAAGTATTATGAGGAGATAGTTGGATTGTAACATGAATGCTTGTCATGTGATATATTTATTTTCTAATTTTTAAACGTTGATTTAATGTATACTTTAAACTTGGATTATGTAATCATTTATATATACTTGTATGATATCATGTAAATCTTATTTATTAAATGCTAATCATAAAAATGTTAATAATGAAATTAGTAAACAATGAGTATAATTAATGAAGTAATTAATTACATTGTTTTGATAGTGGTACTGTAGTTAAGAAATAAAGTATATTTCGAGGAATCGATAGTATGAGGAAAAATTTAATAATTACTTCATGATATAGTATAACTAACTAATCCCTAAATGTCGATTATACTTCTAATGTAAACAAGCTAAGTGACATAATGTTGTCAAAGTACAATGGTACAACAATTGCAAGTTAATTAATAATACTTAGTTATCAATGGTTCATTGGGATGAATGTGGATATAGAAAATTACTTAAATGATAAAAGGTTATTTATATCCTTTTAAAATAACCTTAACTTAGATAAGGGTAAGGTTGAAATAAAGTGACAATTGAGTTGGAAACCTTTGACGATATCATTTAGCTAGTTAATAATAACTTTTTGATAATTTAATAATCGCCTAATGTGTTATATATGCATGGATTATAAGTCTTGCCCATCGATTTTAGTATGCTCTAACCATACCATCTTAGGACAGCTATGAGAATGGTAATGATTAATTTTATGGGAGTCAAAGGTAATCATTATATTTCCCATAGGGGTTATAAGTCGGGATTGTTTACGTACACTCTAGTCGAGAGGTAAGACCTATAATTTAGGCCTCCCTAATATATTAGATTAAAACATTTAATTGTTAATATGAGATTCAGATAACTATTTGGAATGAAGATGCAATGATGGGACAAGTTTTGACAGACTAATGTCCAAGAATGAAACTAAGCATACAAATCATATCTTGAAAACTTTTGCTTAAGTATTGTACTAGTGGATACACTTTCGATCACCTAGTTCCAATAAGATGTGTAGATACCAAATGAAAATCAGTAAACTAATTTTTACGTAGACAATTGGAGTTGCATCAGTTCACAAACCTAGTAAAAGGTTAACCAATTTCACACAAGTTATGTACACTTGGATAAAGTGATGATTAGGAGACTGGGTAGATCTAGTAATTATGCACGCTTAAAAGAGTGATAAAGGGATCTGTAGATCTAATGGACCTTTACAGCTACACATAGTTATGATGTTATCGATGAATTGTGAAACTTTATTACTTTCTATATTATTACTTTTGTATTGTAAAATCATTGAAGGCATGTATCGGAAATTAGGGGTTTTTTTTTTAAACAATTTCCATTAATTTGGAATTGTTATAATATTGGGTGCTACAATATTCCACAAGTACCATATTCATTTGTTCTCCTTCAATTCACCTTAGTAAAAATCCATCAAAACTCTGTAAAAATAATTCCACCTATCAAGGAATAAGGAATGGATTGTAGTCTAAAATGTTTCCTCTTAGCTTTATTCAAACCAAAAGGATATTCACTTGTGGATAAGAATTTTTCCATATCATTTGTCTAATTATTTCCACTAGGTGGACCTTCTCCATGTTTTTTCTTCCTCTTCCTCCAAGATATGAGAAGCTTCTTGATCGGGGCATGTGTATCGAGATGAGGGACCAAAAAGAAGCCAAAAATCCACTTTTTGGCCATTTTAACCATAACAAGTGAGCTTTATGGATCGGTTACATTAGAAAGTGATAGAAAAAAAAATAATATCATGTTATAACATGAGCACGTTATGGATCAGATTTACCAATTCATAATGCGAGTGCATTAAAACACACTCATGTAATGGCTATAATAAAAATAGTCAAGATTGGGACCACAAAGAAAAAAACTATTGTGTAAATAATGTGAGTGTGAAAAAAAGGTGAGAACGTTTCGAGAGGCCAAAAAAATTTTACCGATTGAATCGACTATGGTGGAGAGTTCAAAAGGTGAGTTTTAGTTGATTTTAGGGTAATTTAATATTAAAATAAATTTTCTTGGAATGTTGTTATTTTTTAAATTTTTTTAGAGGTTTCATTAACTTCATCTAAAATTCCTCATTCACCCGTAGACCAGGATGAACAAAACATTCCTAAAACACCCCCTTCAATTCCAAGACATCCTCCAAACACCCAACAAAACATTTTAGGGGAGATTGAAAATAAAAAAGTTCAAATTAAGGGTTTAATAGATACCCTAAGAAACCCCAATGCGACAAATACCCATCGCCAAAATCTTGCTACATCATTAGAGTCATTAATATCTAATATTGATAATGTGGTGGGTCAAATAAACACATGGGAGGGTTACAAAACCAATTATCACAATTTTTATGCAGACAAGTTGTCTTATGATGTGGTGAAGAAAAAAATCACCAAAGACAAGTTGTGTGCTTTGTTCACTAACCCTAAAACTAATGCACCCTTATTATTGAGTTGTAGAAGATTTCTAATTCACCGATGTAACTATAAAGGGATAAAAAATAACTTTTGGGAAAGATGTTGGTTTTGGTAAGTGGTGTTTTCATTGATGTCAATAATTTTCATTGATGTAAAAAGGAGAAAGGAACAATATGTGTGAAGGTTGATTGGTAGTGTCATTCATTGATCTCATGACAAGTTAAGTTGCTTGGTCTACCATTATTGAGGTGGCATAGTGTCTTGAGAAGGTGTAGTGGCTTACAAAAGTATTACAATGATATGTGGATGTTATAGTGATGTCATGAATCTTATCAAAGGATCTTGTGGGTGGGAAAGAGTGGTAAATTCATGAGGCTGTCAACATGGAAGGTGTAAGCATAATCAATAAGCTTATATAGGAGGCCTAATAAGCATACATGAATGAGGATGGTATGTCATGGTGGATCACATGCATGTAGAAGTTGGTTAAGAACTATGAGATCATGTAGATAATTAAGATGAGGTTTTAAGACACTCATAAGTTCCTTGGAGTATGCATATGGGGTTTGGACCTACTTTCTAGGTATGCACCTAGACCTATTCTTAACCCTAGTTGGCCTAATGAGGTGATAATATATGTTTTCAATGAAAATATGTAAAGGATGGCATGAAAATAGGTAATTAACATTATTTAAAGTGTGTGAGCCAAGTTTCAATCCATGGTTTGAAATAACTAGCAAGATAACATGTTTTAGCCTCTACCGAGCTCACAGAATTGAGAACCCAAGCCCAAGAAGCAATTTCTTGTGCTCATTGGAACATGTAACCTTTGCATGGGAGGATAATATCTTCATGGTATATGGGTAAGGGTCCTAGCTCAATATTCCTTTCATTAGTTTTTAAGGGGAAGAGCTTTATGAATAATCGTTAAGAAGGTAAGGTGGTCTAAAACCCTTTTAAAACCCTAATAAGGTAGCGATGGAGAAGATATTTCTTAAAATTTCCCAGAATGGATTGTTTGACCTTGGTTGATGATTGGATCTTGTAAAGGACTGCCTCTGGTATCTCTTAGTGACATTGAAGTGTCATGACATTAAGTGGAACCTATAGTAAAATTCATGTTTCTAAATAGCGTGAAAATGAATGGTATAGGAAGTATGTAATCCATAATCCATGTCTATGATTGTTTTTAGACATGTTATATCCTTTAGAAGGTCTGTGGAAGTCATTCTTTAAGGACGAGTTTTTGGGGTGTAATGGAAAACTTTGGTGACTTGGTTGCATAGATGTTCTTGGGGATATAAACCCTAATTTGTTGTGTCTTAAGAATTTATAGGTGTCATTAGTTACTTATAGATAATGTATGTGCATTTGAGAATATTTTGAGCTAACAAATAAGGTGAATTGGTGTCTACAAGTTGACTAGTTTTGCGTAGTTCAAGACTAGGCGCTTAAGATGACGAGATTGGTATAGAAGACCAATATTGTACATTCAACCATGTTTCTTATTATTTTGAGGATGATTAGGGATTTTATAAGGACAAAATTAATGCACCAAAATAATTTGAATTATTCAGTGCAAGTGTTAGATAGTCAAGCTTCCTTGACCGGGTTTTATGGTGTAAGGACAATTCTGGGAGTCCAAGTTTGAAAGTGGATCTTGGGCACTTACAATCCAAATAAATATGTTTGATGGAGTTAGTGATGACCCTAATGTCATGATTTTTCTATTCACATGACATGAGTCCATTCTTTAGGTTATTTGATTATGTTTTTTCTTCCATATGTGAAGACTGGTTTTGTAGGTCATAGACCTAATGAGGATAATTGATCCTAATGGTGGCTTCATAGCATGATATGGTGGTATAGAGTTGAGTAATAATTTTGGAGGCTTGTAGAATAATTTTTTTGATGTGGTTCTTGATGTTTTGTGAAGGACATGTGGGCCAAGAAGACCCAGACTTGGCGAAGGAGTTATTTTAGGCATTTAGGCCTAATTGAGTCCTAATGAAGGATTCCCGACCTTGTGTGGATGTTGTATGAATTTTTCATTATTTTTGTACATTATTATGATGTTATATGATCTATAAAGGATGACTGAGGTGTGTGTGTGGTGTGCATGATTCATGTATATATGCAAGTGAAGAAGACCTATTTTGAAGTGGAGAGGTAAGCGGTGCAAAAGCAGACATAAAAGGCGAGAAACAAGAGAGGAGAAGGTATTAGTGACCATAAAGGAAGATTAGAGGATAGTTCATGATGTTTTAGATATTATATTATTTTTTGATATCTATTTTATTTGACCTAATTGGCGTTAGTTGAGAATGGAGTGTGTAGAGAAGCCTAGAAATTAGATTTGAAGAAGATAAAAGAAATCGAGATGAATAGGTGTTATCATCGGTTGATACTGAAACAATTTCTCAAGGAAAAAAACATTTAGATTTATCAGTGGTTTTTATTCATTTAGGGGTTGGTGTGTCCATGCAAGTTGATGCTTTCTAAATTTAGGGGCTGGTTCTCCTTGTAGGGTTGGTGCTATGCTAAACATCTAGAGGTTGGTGCTCCTTGTGGAGTTGGTGCTTCACTAAATTGATTCATCGCTCTATAGGACAAGTTTCCAAGATTTTTTTAGTGGTTTCCTTCCCTTCAAGGGTTTCTCACTTATATTGAGTTTATTTCTTTCTCATTTTTCATGTATGGTTATGATTCTTGGTGAATGCATGTTTAATAGTTAAGTTGAAATGATAATTGATGAATGTTAAAGTGTATGTGAAATAAATTTTTAGGTCACATTAATTCACCCCCGATGGTTTTTATTCCAATAAGTGGCATCACAGAAGGTCCTTTGAAGAAATATTAACAAGATTGAGGTGATCCTAGAATCACACATTTGCCTAGTCAAAGCAAGGTGGTTCTCACTCAACAAATATTCTTTGATTTATAGGACAAATTATGCTTTTTGGAGCATCAGGATGAAGACTCATATAATTTCCTTAGGATGTGATATTTGGTAGTCACTTGTTTATGGGTACAATATTCATGAAAATCCTTTAACCGATACAACATGCAAGAAGGAAAGTAATGATAATTCTAAAGCAATGAATGCCATTTTGTGTGATTATAAGAGTCAAAAATTTTCAAGGTAATGTAATGTGCTACAACTAAGGCTATGTGGGACAAGCTACATGTCATTTACTAAGGTGAAAATAAGGTGAAGTTGTAAAAGCTTCAGACCTATAGGAGTCAATTTGAAATTTTGAAGATGAAGGAATAAGAAAACATTGCAGCATATCTCCTCGGGTAGATGCAAAGTGGTCTTAATATTATAGGATTAGGAGAAGTAAAATTAGCATTGGTAGTACAAAAGGTGTTGAGATATCTAACTCCTAAGTTTGATCCTAAAGTCTCAGCTATAGAGGAATCCAAGGATATAAGTACACTATAGATGGATGAAATCCATGGTATCTTGACAACCTATGAGATGAGAACATGTGATGAAAAACCTCCCAAGAAGTAATCAACCTTAAAAGATGAAAAAAATTCAAAAGGTAAGTAGATAAAAAAATGATGATGTTCCATATATAGATGATGATAAATTTATTATTATGTTTACTAGGAAGTTGAAGACTAGTTCATGTAGGTATACAGTAAGTTTCCTTCAAGTTCTTCAACTATGGTGAGATAGGCCATTTTGAATATTATTTTCATCACAAGTATAAGGATGAATATAATAAATAACATGATAACAATCACGATGATGATAAGAGGTTCTACAGCCTAATAAGAGAAATGAGAAGTTTATAAAATTTTACAACAAGAAGATTTCAAGAGAAGCCTATATTCCATGGAGAATTACAACTCATCTAAGATAAGCATTAAAACTAGTGAATTTGATGATGATAATGTAGATGTTGATAATGTTGGCAAAGAAACCCTATTTATAGCTAAAGGATCTAGGAGCTTTGAAAGAGAAGAATCCATATTTGGAGGTTCATGTGTGGATCCAAATGAAGAAGAGTTTGAAGATGACATTGAAACAAAGTTGATGAATGTCCTATAATAATTAAAGTATGGAATGAAGAAGAAAAAGAAAATGAAGACATAAGTTAAGGAATATGAAGACAATATTCATTTTCTTGAAGAGAGACATAGGATTGACACCCATGAGTATGATAAGATCTTCAAAGAGTTAGAAACTAATTCAATATAATTTGAATTAAATCTTATTTCAAAGTAACTTACTATAATAAATTATATTAGGATAATTAAGTACAAAAATATGAAAGCTTAAGAATTCAAGGATGTAAAAATCTAAGCAAGTGAAGGGAAGAACATGACTCAATTTATTCTATGTGATTCAAGAGTGATCACGAATTTATATCTGGTAGAATAGGATGGAAACAATGTCGCAAAGGATCATTGAGTATTCAGCACCCTAGGAATTTAGAGGGAGAAAACACCCGTAGAAGGGAAGGAGCATCCATGGTGCTAACAACTAATATAGGAGCCTGTGTCTACTAACACGCCCATATTTTGATCTTTTCTAGGTAGAAATACCTTCACTTTTAGTTTCTCTTTTTCTCTCTGGTTTCCCTATTAGATCATCGATCATACATGTAACCTAAAAAAATGATTACATGCAGATGCCCACAAACCACATCAAATCTAATAAAAAATATGTAGAATGGGGATTTGGAATGACCCCAAGGGTCACCCAAAGAGTGAACTTGTGACCAAGTGATGCACTACATTTAAGAATCCATGTAGTTCTCTATGTGTGTTTGTATCCATGTCATATGCCCTAGGTTTCCCTTGTGAAAGTTTCCCGATGATAGCTAGATAGATATAGATTGTCCTGAATATGGAAAATGAGAGTGATGGAATAAAATGAACTCCCTCATTATGTAATGTGTGTAGAGTAATGATACCCTTGATCCTTGTATGGATGTGCTAGATTGTAATTTTTAGTGCTCTTGTTCCTTTTTTGCAAGTTTAGGTGGTGATAGATAATGATTATAGTGCTTGATTCCTTATTTGAAAGAAGTAAGTATATATTTTATTTCCTTGTTTGAATTTTGTAATTGACAAATCAAACACTAACCCAAATTATTAAAAGGTGACCAAGAAGTGAAAGGGGCTTAAAAGAGTAAGAAGAAGAATTTTTGCTTCAGAAAAACATCATGATTATGGAATGTGCATGTAATAGAAAAATTACGATAAGAGCACCGAGGAGGGACAAGAGTGCCTAGGTGCTTCTATCCTAACTTGGCACTAGTGTCTAAGGCCATCAAAAGGAAAATAAATTAAGTACTAATAGAATTGCAAGATGTGTACAACTAATAAAGTGTAAAAGATAAAGAAACCAAAAGGACAACATGAGTTGTCAACCACTAGTTTTCTTTCTTCGGAATCATGTATAGATTAGTATGCTTTAGGACCTTGAAGTGTACCCAAGTGCATAGATTTGTGTCTATAATTTCCCCACTTTATTATGTTGAGTGTATATTAAATATCAGAAAGTAGATATAATATGCATACCTTATAATATCGAGAGGAGTGTAGCCAATAACATGCTGAGTGGACAAGTAGCCATGTGAAGCATGTAAAATAGGAAACCGAGGTAGACAATGGGGTGAATTTTATGCATAGTAGGGTGATGTTGGAGCTTGTGCTTATTGATGTGAGTTGTTTCTTATTTCTTGTAAGCATGGACCTACAAAATAAGATCAAGAGTATTCAAATTCCTATGTATCAAAAAATCATACTATCATATGTATAAGTATGTAAATGTATTAGGTAAGGAAAGAGTGCACATGATGTATGAGAGATTATAGGATATAAAGTTGTCTTGTTTTCTTTGGAGATGTTGTTGGATGGAGTTGGGAGTGATCAATTTCTAATCAAGAAATGGTTGAGCCATGAATTTGAGCATCCTTTAGCCAAGGATGAGGTTTTTGGGTGATTTCATGCCAAAGATTATTTTTTTAGGTGATCTCATGCTAAGGAGAAGAGTGTTAGGGGGAAAGGTATGTTTTTATCTCTTTCTATGATGCTTCTCAAATGATAATTTCCAAAAAAATGGGACTTCTTGATTTATATATGAATTTTTAACCAAGTTGTAGCCTACTTTTAACTAAATTGACTAAATTTTGTAACTCAAGACAAGTGTCCGATACTATAGATTCATATCGTAATTTGCTAGAAACTATGCTGAACTGAAAAATTGTCTAATTTTTCCTCTAGAACATAAGTGCTCGGTGGGACACAAGATCCCGTTGTTCTGTTTGATCTTGGGTGCTAGTGTCTCGCTTTGTGTTTTTATCTACGTATGATTATAAACTACTCTATAAATGTGTGCATTTTCCAATTTTGTCTTGTGTTAGATATTTGTGATGTTGGATTGGATATTTTTCACCCAATAGTTTCCCCCCTCATTTGGGGTGTGTGTGCTAAATGTAGGAGGAAGAAACCCAAACAAGAGGACCTAATACTAATATGCATATCTTAGATTGGATAACTACATGGGTAGGAGATCTACATGGTAGAAACCAAGGCACATGCAAACAATATAAGCTAGAAACAAGTGTTAGTGTAAAAGAGATAACATGTAATAAAATACAATGTATCAAGTAACTATGAAGACAAGAGGGACTGCAAAAAGTGGGTTTCATACATGGTACATTGTTCACAATTCCACAAGACAATCAGGGCCAAAGCAACCATAAGAAAATAATGAGAAAGCATAAGATAGTCCATAGCCCAAAAACAATGGAAAACAATAACAAACAAGACATTACTTACAACCATGGTTGTATTGAACCCTACAAGATAAATGTTACACATGAAGCACCCGTTATCATGTTAGAAAAACAAATAGTATGTCAAAGAATGTATTGATAAGCAAAAACTAAGCCATAGTGAAAAGGAGTAGTAAATATTGTAACAATAGGATCTGCAGTGTAGTAAGAGAGTAGAAAAGATAGATGCCCCCATAAGCCTTGGTGGGAGTGGTAAAGAATGGTGGATTGGTCTTCTATGTATGGATTGGTAGGAATAGTGTCAAGAGTATCGGTATTGGTGTTAGGAGGGTCAAATTGCAAAAGTAAGTTGTAGCATTGAGAACATATGGAAAACACTTTTTGTGATTGTAAGGAGGGAAATATTTGTAAGTTCCCATATATTCTAATAGAAAATCATCAGTAAGGAATTGATGCAACACAAATTACTAAAAACATGCACATGGTCAATCCATAAGGAGGTTTCAACAACTAGCTCTTATTACTCTACCTTGAGGATCATTAGTTAACTCAAAAATGACTCAATCACTTGCAAAACTAGAAAATATTAACATGAATGGCTTCACCTTCATCTCATACTCCCTATCATTCTCATATTCCTGCTAAGAATCCTTTCATAATGGTTCAAAAGAAGGGAAACTGTCACCTTTCCCAATTTCATCCATTTTGATCATCTTCTAGTTTACTACCTACTTACTCAAGAGAACAACATTTTACCTCTTTCTCCTTAAATTCTCTTTGGATGTCTTCCCCTACCTTTTCACACTCAAAAACTATTAAGACCTTCATTATAATGAAAAACTTCAAATATTCAAGCTTCTACTAGACTTTCTAAAATTAGAGTTTTATGCCCTTAAAATAAGGCTCCTTGGTTCATTTATGCGCAGATGAATCTTGTACTTCTCAAAAATTGATTTCCACTTTCCTAAATATTTTTAAACATCCAAAAAAAGTGTGAAAAATCTTAGTATCTAACTTCTTTATTTACTATTTCTATCTCACTTCTTGTTTTTTGGCTCACAACCCTTGACTAGGTCTTGGAGAAAGTTTTTTCATGCATAAGTTTGAATTTAGGTCACTTCAATATGAAATATGAGAATATCCTGGAACCATTTTAGCCATTTGGTTTATCATAGAATTTTTTGTGACAACCTAAAATATGACACTCAAAAAAGTAGATGTAAAAAAAAGACAACATTATGACATTCTTATGCATTTACAAATTAGATTACTAGCTACATCTAGTTAATGCAATAAGTCAAATAATTTAGCAATGAGTAGACATTCCTCTACATAATTTAATCAAGTAACTAGCTAAGTCTATTTTATGCAGCATGTCGTAAATATTTAATCCATCCTATATCATGGTGATAAACCTTGTTCATTGTAAGGGTTAAGTATCCCTGATCTCCACGATCACCCTTTAACATTCTCTGAATGTTCATATTTAGCCTTGTTGGTTTTACCACATTGTGGTAGTGAGAATTGGTGATTGATCCTCTAGTGTCTACCTAGGGTCATGTAGTAACCCCATCCTGTATCCTACACTTCGGATTGAGGAATCATGGTGATTAGACAATGTACCTAGCAAGTACATTATTTTGGAAAAAGTTTTTAGTAGTGCTACGTACACTTAGTGTAGACATGTGCACAACAAATCTAAATTTTCTTCCCATCACCTCACTATCATCTCATCATAGTTATCTAGATTCATTAAGCTTAGGTGGTTGAACCTATTAAAACTTAATTAGTTTCTAACAAGTTCATTCACACAAGCTCGAGGAACCGCCAATGCACATTGTTGGTTATCCAATGGAGGATTATTTGTTGCTTAATATGTTTTGTATTAGGAAGCCAATGGGATACTCATGGGAATCCTACATCGTGCATTATTAGTTCGGTTTCCACTAGTTTCAAATTATTCATGTATATTTTACTACTTATTGAATTTTAGAAAAAGTGTTTGTTACTCTAGTTTAGAAGGGTGAGGTCTCAAAGTGATTATCACCTCGCTGCCCCATTCATTCGTTCTAGGAATTATGATAGAAAATATTGTATTAATACCTTATTTAAGTTTTCCATTAGGTCCTACTAATATCATTTAGTCGGTCATAGTTTATCTAGATTCTATATCCTCTTATTCGAGGTGATATTTTCATTTATAGGAACACACTCATATCCTTATCTTGCTTAAAGCTAGGTAATACCTGCTCATGTATAATATCTCATGCCTTTTAAGTAGAACTATCTTTTCTGGATAAGTTTATCATGTTACTATTTAAGGTTTCTTCAACTAGGATTGACTAGGCTTAAATCCTTTATGGATTAGTTACTTATCACTTCATGTTTAATCCAATAAGTTGCCAAGGTAGATTTCTAAACCATTTAAGTTGATGATAAGAGTAACAAGCTTAGTTTCCCTAAGTCTTAAAATGGATTAAAAATCATTTCTTTGCATATGACTATTACATCCCTTACATGGTTAAACCATTATACCCTTAAATTAGATAGAAGTCCAAATCGAGAAGAATGCTTGGGCATGCTCTATTCATTCAATTCATTGGCTAGATTTCTTCCATTTATTAAACTCATAATGAAGTTAAGGGTTGATTAAATTATTTCTCTAGTTCAGATTTAGATATTGTCTCTTTAGTTACTCCATTTTAACTCAATTTTATACATATTTGCTGAACCTTATTTCTATCAAATTATAACTCAATAAGGAAGTAGAAAGTCACCTAACATTGAGCACAACTTAGAAACTTAATCCAAATCCAATTTATCCATTAGGAAAGAAATAGTTTGAGGAAACTTAAGTCCCTTAATGTGATGAGACTACATCTTTTATTTTTCCTTCATATTCACAGTTCCATATCTCAAATTACTTACCTTCCATTTTCCAAATTTAATTATTTTCAATATTGGAAAACTACTAGGTAGGAGATGTACCTATAGTTTCATAATGGTAATCATTTACGGAAAATGACACTTAACTATATGATTCCTTAACTTTATCCATTACATCGTTCATTTCCCAAGGCCCAAGTTTGACAAATATTTATACATACATAAATCAGCCCATTCATTAATATGTAACAAATATCATCCACTTAAGGACTATTACTAAGTACAATCTTCCCAAGGAAATTAAATTTATTCATAAGTACAATTATAAATGGATCCAAGATCTATAAATAAAACATCCATTCAAATGTTGATCTCCACAAGCCGGAGTGAGATGTTCCAATCAAATTTTCTAAACCTGCAACATTGTTTTGTTTGGGGTGTCAGTTCAAAGAACTGGAAAGAATTCAATCTACATTCCCTACTAATTTTTTTATAAATAAGAATATTAATCTCCACAACTAACTTAAATAAATTGTTGCGAAGGATAGTGCATCTGCAATAGTTAGGGAAATAGAATCTACCATCAATCCCATAATTGGTGATGGAAGAGGCATGGGGAATATATGTGAAGAATTCCCAAAGGACCACTTCACATACATTCCTCTCACTTCCTCAATCACAAGATATGCAATGGAAGGGAGATTCGGGTTCGTGAACAATGTTAGGCTCATTATCTTACACACACAACACCATCCAACAATGAATAAAGCTAAAAAAATTAAGGAAATCATATTGTTTTGCATCCCACATCTATGTAGTTAAATTATCATACCAAGAAGGTCAACCATTTATTTTAAGTCCATAAAAATGACTAAGTATAGATTTCTAGAAAAAAATCGCCAGAGTTTCCCCTTGTATTTTCCACTTTTAAAATTTTCCATAAATCATTAAAATCTAAATTAAATCACATAACGAAACAAAATCTTCAAATGAAAATGCTTGGATCAAGTGATCCAACCTTCCGAGTTAAAGGATCTTGGGATAAATATTAATTAAGGAACCAAGAAACATTAAAATTAAAGCCTTACCTAGCTGAATTTTAGCTTTGTATTTTATTTTAATATCATTTTCCAAAATGTTCTTGCATAAAGGATTACTTGCATCTATAATCTTAAACAAAGACTGCATTTTTGTTTCTTCTTTTTCATACAACAAGTTAGTACACAATCCTTTCATAATACAACTGGAAGACAATATATTCACCAAATTTCTCTCCAAGCAATGAAAACCAACAACTTAACTTTTGTTGCTACAGTAAATCAAAATAAGCCATACCATTTTATTAGAAAAGTACAAGCCACAATCATGAATATCATAACTATAGGTTCTCTCAAAATTCATGTGATCAGATATTTTAATACCCAAATGAAGACAAGTAAAACCAACACCTTAGTTTATCTTGAGTATCTTTATGCAATTTTACATTCAATGCTAACGTACACTAGAGTAATCAACTATCAATCTTGTAGCAAAAAAAAGGTCCATTCCAAAAATTTCCTCTACTTTCTTATCAAGCCCAAACAACCATAAGAATATTCATATCAAGAAAACAAAATAATACCCACAAAATTTTTCACAAAAATACACACAACCCAATAAGAGCCGTACGTCTTCCCAAAGTAAGCTATACAATCAGAGACATTGAACTAAATGCAAGGAAATAGAAAATCAATTTCGGGTGAAGAAATAGAACTCATTCATTTAATTTAAACTACAAGATCTCATAAAGGAAAATAGACAAACCATAGTCATACTTTTTGAAGGAAGTCAAGTTTAATAATTGGTTCTCTACTATTTTCCAAATACCCAACACGACCAACAATTTTATATCAAAAATAACAATGGAAAATCCCCAATAATCAATTTTCACATTCCACTACTTAGCCCACAATAGAAAATAATTTTAATACAAATATTTCAAGCTCAGAGGAGGGTTTCCACGATTATTTTCCAAAAACCAGAAAAATGTAGAACCCGCGACATATAATAATATTTTTATCAATCAAAAACTAGGAGAATAATAGAGAAACACTTTCATGGTAAACTTGATTTCCTTTTGTTTATTTTACCTCCAAATACTAGCTAAAACCCTAGTTAATTTGTTCTAGGTGCTTAAGCTCCAACTTCTCAAAAACTAACCACCCTTCCCTAATGCACTCCTTATTTATAATGAAGGGTTTTGAGTTAAAAACGTTTCCACCCTCATATATAGGAAAATGTTTGGTAGAGTTTCTCTAAGGTGGAAGCTCTAACTACCAGTCAAAATGCCAAAAAATAGACTTTCAGCTCTTTTCCTCAATTCTTCCCACAAAATAGACGTTCACTTTCCTTTCCCACCTTTTGCGAAGTGGACGGTGAGAGAACCTCGTGCCTTAATGGGTGGGGATTCCAAATAGTTATCCATTGAATATTCAAACTAAAATAATTTCCTTCCCTTTATATGTGGATGCCACATTGTGGCCTTTGAAATAATGAAACACTTATCCATATAAGTTTTGGTTATCATTACCCTCTTAAAAATTGAAACAAACAAAATCATTAACACGTTTTAAAATTGACTTCAACAACAATAATAATCCTTTTGAATTTTCTTACTATCATGGTATTCATTATTATTATTTTTGAAGTCAAAAAATATACATTCAAACATTACTTAACAACTATACAGGTGTGTGGCATTATATCCCGCATTTACTAATCCATAGAATTATATTGAGCCACACATTAGCGCTCATATAACCATTTAACTAGGTTTATTGGCCTTATAGATTTTGCAACCACGTACAACTTAATATGCTTTCTGGAGATTAAAATTAATTGACACAACAACATAATAAGAACTAGACAAAAAGGATCTGAACAAATCATGTTGTAGATAATTAATACCAAGAGTGGTACTTAGTTTTCTAAGTACTTAGATAACTAAACATCGCTCTACCGTAATAATATTTAATTAATTGATAAACATCTATTTTTCCATTTCTCATAATTATTGGATTATTTAAATAATTAAAAAGAAGGGATTAAATTGAGGGATGTTACAAGTTTCGATCTTGAATCAACATTTAGAGGTTGGTTTCTTTGTTAAGTGACCTCTATAACTAGGTCCTTCACTGTACCACTCTGTCCCCGAGGAAACTGTCAAGAAAATCTACAAATTTTGTCAATGGAATCATAAATCTCTTCTTGAATATGCTTGAGGGATGTATCATCACAATTACTTTCATGTTTTAGGGTTTAGTTTCATGCTTAAGTATTTTTTTGCACACTTCTCTTATTAAACCCTAACTATGCATACAATGGAGCCCGAGTAAATGATTTTTACAATATCTTTCACTATTGATTGATTCAAGGCACTAATTTTCTTCCAAAGGTCTATTTTGACTCTATGCACATTATTATTTTTAATTATAATCAACTAATGCCCTAACTTGTTTATCTCGACTTACTCCTCCTTAACCGAACTGTACCGTTATCAAACCTAGGATTCAAAAAAACCCCTATGTCTTTTTATCTATTGGATCCGAACACTTTAAATTTGGAATTGAGGGTTATATATGCATACTCAACATGCTTGGGTTAGTAGTAAAGGTTGTGAATACATTTATCATTGATTTCACTATTGACGAGCTTATACAAATTCACAAGGTCAAGATGATCAAACCCTTAACCCCCAATATGGATACCTAAGTCTTTCTTATAAAGGATATATAATATTATACTTTGACATGCACTCATATAGTCTCCTCAAGATCCTTCAAGTATATGCAATCAAATACTTATCACATTGACACTAATTCCATTCAAATACATTTACAATCATAGTCCCTTATTTTACAATTCACTTTAACATGTAACAAAAAGATCAATAAAGGGATGTTAGTGATCCTTTTAAACACTTTCAAACTAAGAGAGGAAATAATATCACCTTTATTTCTTTTCGAATCACCTTCATTTATCTTTGCACTCCTTCATCATAGCCACCTTGAAGAAGACACTAGAAGAACAAAATGCGCCTTAAGAAAACCATAAAATTCCTTAGTCACAAGAACATACTTCAATCTTCATAGTCACACACCGCTCAAGGTATTATTAGTCATGGTACACTTTCCAAACACATAATAATATTCAAGGATTATAACCTTTCAAGAATTTACACACACTCAACTAAGATCATAAGATAAAACATTCAAAAACTTTGTTTTTCTTCAATCTTTCTCTTGAAATATTACAACTTTGATTTTCATCCTGGATGGAATGAGAGAGAAACATTTAAACAAGGATTTTAGTCATTTTTACACCCACCAAAGAACAAGGGAATCCCAAGTGTGCCGGCCTATCACCCAATGACACTTTGGGTGCTCACCGAGGCACACACGAGCACCGAGTCTCTCCTTTATGTGAGTTAAGTGGGAAACATCATCTATGATAGGATCTTAAAAGAGTGAGTTGGGATGAGACTTACATTTATCATAGAACTTAGAATAGATTCTAGACAAATGCAATCATCCTAAACTCGAATGACACTTAACAGATTATAGAAAGGAACACAAATAGAAAGGAAATGCATAAGGATTTATATTCATTCCATAAACATTCATGAATCGAATCAGAAACTATAAACATGGACCAGAGTCACTAACAACCATATCAAATCTTGTTTGGTAACCTCATTATATTCATTGGATTCACTATAGACTACCACAGTTGTGCAAACCGAAGTCATACATCATAGCCGGATTCACACCCATCATTTCTCAAGAGAAAATTTATAATCCCAACCCCTTATTACATCCTTTTCCTATAGATCCCTACCCAGCTTATGGAGCTACCTTAGAATTCTTGCATGGCTTCGCTTCATTCTTCTTCTCTCTCCTTCTCTCCTTCTTTTTCTTCTAGTGGATGCTTATATTTATAACACTTTTCAACATCATCAAGCCTTCGCAGATTTGTATATCCGCGCCAAGTGTCCAAGGTGGTCCTTTATGGGAGAATTCTTCTTCAAGTCCAAGCTCTCCACTCTTTGCAATGATGGCCTTCTAGAAACCTCCATCACAGGGTATATTCCTTCTCGTGCCAACTCGTGTTTCAGTGGCACCTTATCCATTCCACATGTGCAGTCAGGTCATGCTTTTCTCATGTTCTTCTTGATGTGTCAAATATGGCTAAGTCTTGAAACCTTTGTTGTCTTGCGTGCGTGCCACTTGTTCTATTAAACCCTACTAGAACCCTTTCCTACACGCTTTCTCCTTACGCGCCCTTTCTTAACTAGGCCTTGCGCACCCATGCACCTTCTTGTACTTGGCCAATATTTTAGGGGCCCAACATCACCCCACACTATGCCTATTCTCCACCCATGGGAACACCTTCTCAATGAATAAATAATGACTACCTTTAAATGGTTTGGGGAAAGGGAATGAAGAACTTTGGGGAAGAAAGAAAGAATGGGGGAACTATGATCACTTCTGTAAGAGGAGAGGGAAATATTTTGTTAGGTCTACCTCTAGCTTATTCTAGGTATTAACCTCACTCTGCGCCCACTGACAAATGTTGCTGACTAGGGCACTCACCTCTTCAAAGCTTAGCCCCTCTCCTTGGGTATTCATCATTTCCACGATCTCCTCTAATTGTTTTCCCAAGTCTTCGAGTGTATCCATCCTTCGAGTGATCTAGGGATACAAATCCTTCATTCGGTTCTTGATTGAGCCCCACAAGGTCTCAATAGCCTCTGATTTCCTCTCAACTTTGGCTAAAATCTTGTCACGTTTCACTTTATTTCCTTGTTCTTATCCTGGATCTCCTTGAGCTCTGCTTCATGGGAGGCAACCAGAGTGCTCACCACTCTATCTCTATACGTGAAATTTTCATAAATAGCCTCAATGGCTTGGGTGAGAAATTTCACATCTGTGAGGACTTTCTTGTACTCGGTAACAATTTCCACAACATTCATCTTGTCCTCCTTTTCCTTGCACGTCGATGCCTACTACATAAACTCTAAGGCCAAAGGTCACCTTTCCATTATGAGAACGTGGGTCAAGTCATCTAGACACTCTAGGTCAATACATACTTCTGCGTACGACATTAGATTTGGGTGCTTCAATAAAATTACATATGTGATCATCTTTGCTTTCTTGTAAACCTTGTGCACCCTTTCCTTATCTTATTTTAACTCACACCATAGCTACGTGCTGATTAATTCCTCCCGCTTTAATTCCTTGGCCCTTCCTTCGAGCCCTTCTTCCTTCTTCTCCAGCTTTACCTCTAGGAATTTTACCTTATCATTCCTCCCAAATAACTTGGCTTCAAGTTTAACCGAGACCTTGTTCAATGCATTACAGACTTGTTCGTCTGATAGTCGTTGAGCGCTCACCAAGGGGTTGTCTCCTTTTGACTCAGGTGCCTTCATTACTTCCCCTTTTACTTACCTCAACTTCTAGCTCATCGATGTGGGACTCAATTTCCCAAGAAAGCATTTTCCTTGTCTGAGGGTATGCACCTTCCTCATCAAATGACTTCATGGCCAAGAGTGTTTATGTTGGAAAAGTGATTTGGAAACGTGCATGCAACACCTTACTTGGATCATCGATATAGCCCATTCTTAGTTTTTAGGTCTCTATGCACCTTCCTCTTGTGCGCGTGCCTATAGGAATACATACCATCAAATTGGGGCCTCCTCTCCCGTGCTCCCGTGATCTTTTCTACACATTATTCCTTATCTTCATTCATTATTAAACCAGCGTTGCACTCCAACTCTTGTTCTACCAAGGCTTCAATGATTTTCACCACTTCTTTTTCTGCCGCCTCATTTATCTACTCCTACATGAGGCTTGGAGTCTGATTTTTCATACTCACTTCTTTACTTCCTCCTTTATCTTGGGTGCCTTCCTCCTCCTAGCTACCCTTCCTCCACATGAAAAGAAACTCATTTTCCTCTTCTCCATCCTCTTCCTCTAAATCATGCACACAAAACACTAGTGGTTCCCGGGTTCCTTCATATTCATCTTCCTCGTCACCATCCCACTCACCTCTCGTAGGCCTCCAAGTTCTTCATGTCCTCTGAATCAGCCTTCTCCATCACCTTCTATTTCTTCCTAACCGGGATTCCAAAGATAGGAGATTCTGTTATTTATTCTTCCTCCTCTCGGTGACTTCTCCTTTATGATAGGATTTTCTTGTTCTCGGTGCCTCCTCTCGATTGGGGACCTCTTCCTACACATGTAAACTCGTACTAGTTCTAGCACTTGTCCCTGGGGCACCCTCTTATGGTGTACTTTGGACACTTGGTGCCTTCTTCCTCGTACTCTTATTTTCCTTTATTTTCCAAAGGTGGGATTCTTTCATTCCATGGGGTCTTCAGAAAGGAGACATCACATTTTAGGTATGCACCCTTCTCAATATTTGGTCTTATGTGTAGATATACCCTTGCCATAGTCTCTCTTGCTATTGAAAAATTCAAGGGATTTGTCATTTAAACTTCGTGGGAGACATACCTCTCCACGTACGCACGCTTCTTGGGGTAAATGAGATTTTTGTGTAGCTCCATGTGGTCTTGATCTACCTCTCCAAGTTCTTTGGCCTCTTTAAACTAGTTTACACCTGCTTGGAAATATTGAGTGATGAAGGAGAAGGTGATCTTGCACTAGGGGACCATGTTTTCATCTTTCAATTTAAATCTACCAATGCAGAAATGCTAGTGCACCGCAAATTTGGATTCTCCATTAATGAGCGCAGGAAGCTGCTCTAGGATCCTCCACTCTGCCCCGAACTCATCCCTTAAGTGCTTATACCACTTTTCTAGGCATGCTTTATGAGCAGCCATCATGCTATCGCAAGTGTACTTTGTGAATCCTTTCAAGGGTGAGGGGTCTTCCTCTGGATATTCCCAAACAAAATTATCTACCACACCTGACTCTCCGATTTCTGAAAACACAATTGTCAAGAGGATATTGCCAAAGAGTATCTTGTCTCCTTCTTGCATGCTATTGATAATTTCATCTGCAATGAAGGCAGAAAAATTGTAGATGGTGCCTTCTAATATTTTCTTGCACACATTTAACTAGGCCTTATTTACATGCATCCACCTTTCTTGGTCATTTATCTTTGTCACTGCATTATGTCATTCTCATGACAGTGGTCTGGATCTCCACGATATTGAAGTATCGTGACCCCTTCTTATAATCATATGTGGTGATGGTTGCTTTGATGGCTTCCTTGTCGCTCAAGTTGTCATCTATACTTTCTCCTTCACAGATGAGGCCTATGAATCTTGAAATCAGCTGAGGAGTTATGCGCATCTTGCACCTTGCAAAGTAAAAGTGGTCCTCATGTATGTGTGACATTAACCATTAATAAAGGTGCTTAGGTTTTCCAAAATAAGGCAACTCATAGAGTTGGAAAAATCCCACCTTCTCCAACTTTACTTTTAGCTCGTAGCTATAAATGGGTAAACCCTCCGGTGTCCTCTTTTTTTTAAGGCACTAACTCCAAAGTCAATTCCTTTTCTCGCCGTGTTCATGTGATGTTTGTAATCGCTACCATTATGTTTATTAAGTGGGACTCCCATTATTTTCTCAAAGAAACCCCATCCAGTATCGTATCTATGCGTGCCATTATGCATTCATGCTTATGGGGGTTTCTGTTGTTTTCCCTTGCCCTTTCCCTTTCCCTTCAGCTTCTTAGGTGATATAGTTGGTTTCTTAGGTGTCATGGTTTAGGTTATCTTAGCACTTCAACTTCTCTTAATTTCTCTTATTTTTTTACCTTCTCCAAGCTCAAACCTCAATCTCATCAAGAAACCCTTTTCAGCCCATGCCCTAGCTACCAAACCATAACTAGAATAACCTCTTTCACCAGACGGAGCTTCTCAATAATTTTTTTCTCTACGCCCGTGAACTTATTTCCTTCTAGTTTGTAGATCAAATCTAGTCATTCACGCCTTAATTTATTCACACAGATCAACTCTGAAACCATAGTCCATAAGAGATTTCTTTTTTTATATTGGCAATGTCCATAATGAAGTGCCCAACCTTCTATTTATAACTTTCTCATTATTTTTAGCATTAAATGCTACTTCACCTACTATCGTACTTCAACACTTATTGCATATTTTTCCACTAAGATGGACTCTAGTGCCCCCACTCACATGCCCAACCTCGCGTGGACAATCCTACAACATTATGGCATGCAAACAATCTATTTGACAGAGGTCTCTTACGCGCATGTTACCATCGTCGATGGTACTTTTGTGATTTTCCTATTTTTTCCTCGCCAACCTCATGTTTTTCCTACACTCTTCCTTTTTTTTAAGTGGTTTCTTCAAGGATTTATTGACACAAACCATTTACATTCATTTCTTATTTACGCATCTGTCACCCTTATGTGCCTTTCACAGTCCATTCAATCTGTGCTTTTCCAACGCATCCTTCCCGGTACTTCACAATTTGCACTTTATTTTACATCATTCCACCCCACACCAAAATAGTGCATGGTCCTCTATGTATTCATGACCTTTAAAAAGTAATGAGGTTACCACCGCCCAAGGTACAACATAAAAAACAACGAGAAATGGAAACACAAGAAAAGAAAAATGCATTAAAGGAAGTCCTAACCTATCTGGCAATACTGCCTTATTACAAACACTAAGAAGACTTATTTATAGTAGGGCTTTAGCCTACTCCCATTGAAGTGTCCTGAAATCTCATCCCATCCAGTGCTTGTAACTAGCATGCACCTAAATCAAGGATGTATGAGATGATGTAGGGACCTAACCAATGGACTTTTAACTTCCCAGGATGGCGTAGAAACTTGGAATCATATAGTAGCACCATCTATCCAACCTCAAACTTCTTGTTCTTAATGTGATAATCATGCCATGATTTTTTTTTTCTTTTTTAGTCTTCTGGCTCCACCTGGTGAGTGATCATCTTTCGTCAAATTGCATTAACTTTTCAATTCTGTCTTCCAGCACTTTTTCATCAGCCAATCCTCCTGTGTGTGCTATACGCAGAGAAGGTAACATGAATTCAACTGGTAGGACAACCTCCGCGCCAAACACTAATTGAAATGGTGTGGCTTTATTTAACCTTTTGTAGGTTGTCCTATATGCCCAAAGAATGGCTGATACTTTGTCATCCCAATCTTGTCTACCAACGTCATAAATTTTTGTTAGGGTCTTGCTTAGTATTTTTTTAAATGCCTCCATAGTTCCATTTTCTTGTGGATGGTAAGGGGTAGTCTTGTGATGAGCCACCATGAATTCCACTAATAGAATCCTTACTGTCTCATTTAAGAAATGTGTACCCATATCACTAGTCAAACTCAAAGGGCATCCATACCTTGTAATAATGTTTTCCCACAAAAACCTTGTTGCAGTAGCTGCTGTATAATCCTTAGTGGGTGTTACTTCTACCCACCTTGTCAAGTAATTTGTGTAAGTGATTATATAACATGACCCTTTCCTATGCACGACTAGTGCAATAGGGCTTATGAAGTCCATAACCAACTTTTCGAATGGTCAAGCACTTTGGTAATAGGGTGCAGAGGCATTTCATCTCTTCACCCTAGTTTTCTAATGTGCTGACAATGGTCACATGCCTTGTAATATTCCTTGTAGTCTTGATATAGGGTCTCCCACCATAATCCAACCTTTAATATCTTGCGTGCAATGGTGTCACCTCGCATTATTCCCACCTACACTACCTCTGTACGCCTATTCTATTATGGCTAGGAACTCATGTTCTAGCACACACTGGTGCAAAATCTCATCACGTCCTAACTTGTATAAATCCCCACTAATCAACATCTAGGGCAAAAAACGTATAGCTAACTAATTTTTATCTAATTCCTTCATTCCTTCCGGCATTACACCTGTCTTGAGAAATACTATAATATCTTCTAAGTCTTGAGGGCGCACGCTGCAACCTAAATAGTTGTGCATCTGACATGGTATCCTCAATGCTTTGTACGTCCTCCCCTGAATCGATTCTAGACAAATGATTAGGTCCGGAATTACTTTTTCCTTGTTTGACAACCACCATGAACTCAAATTCTTGGAACAATAGTACCCATCGACATATGTGCCCTTGTAGAATGGGCTTGTTCACTAAATATTTCAATGCCATATGGTTAGTGTAAAATATAAAAGGGGTTGTTAATAGATATTTTCTAAACTTGTGAAGTGCGTAGATCATTGACAATGCCTCGTGCTCAGTTGTAGTATAATTCTACTATGTTGGTGTCAAATTCCTACTTGCAAAGCATACAAGATGATCAAAAATCCCTTCACTAAGCTGTGTAAGTACTACTCCAATGGTGGGTCCTAAGGCATCCACATGAACATGGAAGGGCTTGTCCCAAGAGGGGAATCATAGTATGGGCACAGTGACAAGCCTATCCTTTAAAGTGTCAAATGCCTTCTGTTGCTCCTCTTGGTAAAAGAAGGCACTCTTGTGTCTAAGTAACTCTTCTAAAGGCATGGTGATCTTGGTGTATCCCTAGATGAACTTCCTTTAGTAACCCGTGTGTCCATGAAATCTCCGCACTGTGCTTTTACTAGTAGGCTCCACCAATCCTATAATTACTATAACTTTGACAAGATCTAATAGTAAGCCCTCCCTACATATGATGTGCCCCAATAATGTTCCAAATGGGGTAGCAAAGAAACATTTCTTAATGTTGAGGGATATCCTCAACTACCTACACCTTTCAAACATTAACCTTAATTTGTCACAATGGTCCTTCACTAACACATATATTGTCCAATCATCTAGGTAAACTTGAAGAAATTTATGGATGAAGTCCTAGAAATTTTGCGCCACAATGCGCGAGAACACAACAGGCACATTCTTCAACCCAAAAGGCATGAATATATAGGAAAATTCTCCCCACTCAGTAGCAAAAGTCATATTTCTCTGGTCCTCTTTCACAATCCTTACCTGGTGATAGCCCAAGAATCCATCCATGAAAGAGTAGACCTCATGTCCTACCACTCCCTCTAAGATTTCTTCAGTAAACGGGGTTGGGAAAGGATCAATGACACACACTGCATTTAGGTCCCTGTAATCAACATAGATCCTTATCCTCCTATCCTTCTTGATACTAATCACCATTGGACTTATCCATTCCAACTCTTCTACAACCTCAATGATACATGATGCTATCATTTTTTCTATCTCCTCCTTGACCTTTACGCGCAAATTAGGATTCATCCGGTATGGCCTCTTTCTGATTGGGTGCGCACCTTCCTTCTGATTTATCCTCATCTCCCCCAAGGAATGGTGGATGCCTTTAAGCTCATGGTACCTACGTGGGAACAAATATTGGAATTAACGTAATAGATCAATGATCTTAGAGACTTCTTTCTCTGAGAAATAGTCTCCAATGATTTCCTCCTTGGGTTTTACTTCTGAGCCAATGTTACCATTTTTCATCTTCAAAGGTTCATGGTAGGTGCACGCTCATTCATCATTACTATCTATGACTTTCATGCATTCCCATAAAAAATGGTTAACATCCAAGCTTTCCGCATCTTCCCCATCAATGACATATACCATTTTCCCCTTTTCTTTTTCCATACACGAATGCTCAAGTTGTATCTCTCCTATTTCTTCATCCTCAAAGCACACCTCCAGGCCAGGTTCACCTAACAATTCTTGTATTCTATCTTCTACCATAGCACTATCCCCTGTTGTAAGGTGCTTGACTACTAGTAACGCCTTATGCACTGATGGCTTTGTACTCCGATACTCAAATGTTTGAATGAGATCGCCGCCAATTCTTACCAATAACCATTTTGAAGATGTATCTCTCGAGTGGATATACCATGCGTGCGCAAAACCTTGTAGGGTGGAGTACAACTTGTGAACCCATAATGAAGGTAGTAATGCTTCTACACTCCCCACCCAAGCTGTCTCACATGCTTGGATATGGAAGGAAATGGTCTCTTTGCCATGGTAGTATTTTATGGCTGTGGGCACGTTGCTCCTGTAAAACCTTATGGAGAAGGAAATTCTCACCTCACACCATTCTAAGAGGTTTTCCCGATGTGTCTCCCACCAGCCACAGAGCGGATCCAGTAGGTCGTAGTTAAACATTTCCCTCCTTTCCTTCTAATTTCTCCAATGGGACTCCATTTCTCGTAAGAAATCTTCCAGATTAGCCCCTCCCAAGTAACTTGGTATTTTTCTTCCTCCTAGGCAACAAAATGTAGTTGGCTTCATCACCTTCATTAATGATCCTCTTAAATGCCATCCAATCAACTCATAGGTCCCATGCACCCAATTTTCACATACCATGCGTGTGGTATCACTCAGAGAATGGGAATCCTCAAATTGGATAACTCCTTTTATAGGGTGAATTATCTCAGGATCTCTGATTAAGCACATGTATATTCTATCAAGGACTTCTTCTCCCAATGGCTCTGTGTAAAGCACCGACTTTCCATCTCAAAGGGATGATCACTCATTCTTCCTTGTTTTCAAAATTGATATATCCTTTGTTAAACCTTATGTTAGCATTATTCTTGTAACACCATGGGTGCCCAAGTAATGCTGGAAAATTATCTGCCTCGATGAGAGCCAAGACTTCAAGTCTCTAGTAAACTTGGCCCCCTGAATGGTAATCACTACATCCTTTAATACTCCAATGGGCATTGCCTTATATTTTTTTTCCATATACAACACATTTAAATATGGTTGCAACGTAGGCCTTCCCATCTAATGCCAAGCATCTAAGGTAATAAAATTCACTTCTACTCCTGTGTCAATGAGGATATTACTCAGGAGCCATCCATCAACAATTGCATTCAAAGTAATCTCTTTTTCATATTCAAGGTTGTGTGGAGAAAGGTTTGCATGTACAAACTATCTCTCACGCTCCGATCCAAGGTGCATGGTACCTTCTTCTCCCATAGCCATTCTCCCAAAGAAGGGAATAATATTCTCTTGCCTCAACATTTAACATACTTCTTTGACCTCATCTAGGTCACTTCTTGGAACCTCGTTATCCTTCCGCTACCCCACCAACCTCAATTTATCCTTAAGACATTTTCTCTCCCCTTGTAAACTCCTAATCACATCCATAGTTTCTTGGTATACTTCCTTCTGATGGGCAGGGTCCGGGTACTTTCTATGTGGTACCTCCTCTCTAGAAACTAATGTCCTTGGTCTAGGCATCTCCTTAGTGCACGCATCCTCTACACACGTTGTTACTAGTACAAGTTCTAGCTCTAACGCACTCACCACTCTTGGCATCCATTGAGAATCAACCTTTTTACACTCACCATAATAGTTCCCTTATCTTTCCGGTGTTGTTGGTTCATATGTTCATAGAGTTTTGGACACTCTTCATACTTGTGCTTCTTCCTACACCACGAGAATTGTAATAGATCAAGACACTCTCATTTATAATGTTATGTGGATCCAAAATTATAACATGTTCCCCACGGAACTCACTTCTTCATCCTCCGTAGTTTTCACGACCACGGAATCCTCCATGAGAAATTCCTCCATGTGCGCCTCCATCTATGCAATCCTCATAACAGCAATCATCACCCTTAGAACTACTGGCAAGGCTGGTCTAGCACACACCATGATCAATGGCCTCATGGATATGGTCAATAAGCCTACAATCCTTAGTATCATGGGTTATAGAGGTGAAGATATTATAATATCAAGATACATTCTTCTGAATTACATGCTGCAACAAGAGACATCTACTCACATCATGGTCCCCATGAAAATCTCACAATCTACTACTATAGTGCGTATTGTCTTCTGGGGAAACTATCCTTGGCATGCCCCTTTACTTCACAATCCATACACCACATTCCACTATGAGTCTCATGAGATGAGTTTGTAGATAAATTTTCCAGATGCTTAGTAATAACAACAATTTGAGCTTCCAGGAACAAGCTAACACTAGTATCAACACTTCTAAAAGCTTTGGCACGTAGAGCACCTTCTAATGCCTCGTGTGGGTCTATGAAAGTCTTATGAGATAAATCCCTTCTAAATGGTGTTATTAACCCTCTAACAAACCATTGAGCATGCTATGAAGGATGAATTTCATATGAAAATTTTGACAAGAGAGTCTTAAACCATGCATCATACTCCCACACACTTTCTACCATTCCCTATTGAATCTCCTTGAGGGCGCTGATGCTCTTCTGTTCAAACTCAGGGATGTGGAATTCTACTAGGAAGGTGTTTTTCAATGCGGTGTAATCTACCACCATATGATGGGGGTCATACTTCCTATACCAAGTATATGAGCATCCTTGCAACATCATTGCAAATTGAATAGCCTTTCATTCTAGGGTTTTGATCCCCTTCACGTGCCATAGTAATTCACACTTGTGAACATGCTTCGCAACATCCTCTATGCCCTGGTAGTTTGGAAAGTGTAAATACATTTCAAAGATTACTTGAGGAGGTGGCTGAGGCCCCTATCTTCTTAGTCCAAATCCTTGGTTTTCTCTAGTGTTTCCTCTGCTAGATCCACTGGATCCACAAGGTACTATGCCTCCTAATCCACCGGCCCACCTCTAGATCCTCCTATGGCCAATAATGGGCTCAAGTGGTTACGCCTAGCATCCCCAATGTCTCGCTAAACCGTACACCAATGGTTTATGAGATTGTTCCACTACTAGATGTATGCCCCGCGCCACTCCTCGATGCGTTACCAAAACCTTGTGTGTTTTCTCCTTTCCCAAAAATTCCTCCAAACACTAGAATAAAGTGTGCAGCCATAGGAGTTCCAAACGAAAAATTATACCTCCTAGGTGTCGATCGGTCACTCCCACCAATACCAACAAAGTGCTATCAACACTCCTCTAATTTGGAAAACTTAGCACCAAGGTTTGGTCACTAGGTTGGTTTAGATACGTGCCAATGACTCTTCTCTCCACGTGATGAAATCCCATCAAAATCTAAAGGGGTCTATCTCCCACGTTTGATGAGATGGGGTAGCACAACCTACTCAAGTTCCACATCCTCTGCATGAACCTTAACTCCTTCCTACAATTTCTACCTCTATAGATCTATCACACTTCGCAACCTCGTATTGTCTAGCAATCTCCCTTTCACGTGCTTCACTATACTTGAGTCATCTCTCCTCCCTTTCTTTCTCGGTCCGTAACATCTACCATCTTCATCCACCCTAGCTTCCTCACCTAGCGCTTACGAAGGTTTAGCCACCATCGAAATGCCTCTAAACTCAAGGTAACGATCAAGATCTTCATTGCCAAAGGAATAACACGAGAAATGATCCTCTCGGGATCCCGCAAAACTCAAACTCAATGACTTCTAGACAAGAATATTTAGAAATATCATATTCCGTAATGTAGCTAGCCAAGACTCTCTTTCCACCAATGATCCATAAAGCACGAGTCCATGTCGAACTACATCTTGTAGCATTTGTTACTCTTCTTAGGTCCACGCGCGTAATCTATAATAACATCTTGATCTAGATGCATATACCGAGAGCCATTCATATAGCTCTACTAGGAAGCAATATAAGAAATTTTCATACATCTCATGGTAGAGGTTCTCTTCTAGCCATATGCATGCATCCAACTCAAGTTTAATGTTGAATCTCTCGAGAAAATTCTTCCCCAGTGCTCTTTAACCATGATTCAATACATTCCAGAGTAAGACATTCTGTCATCACTCATTGCATAGATCATGATGTATGTTATTTCCAACTACAACTTCAAAAAGAGGTCCCGGAAATAGAACCAAGATGTAGTCATTTTTACACCCACTAAAGAATAAGGGAATCCCATGCGTGTCACCTATCACCCAAAGGATGCTAGGCACTCACCCAAGGCATGTGTGGGTGTTGAGTCTCTCCTTTATGTGAATTAAGTGGGAAACATCATCGATGATAGGATCTTAAAAAGAGTGAGTGGGGATGAGACTTACATTTATCATAGAACTTAGAACAGCTTCTAGACAAATGTAGTCATCCTAGACCGAATGACACTTAATAGATTATAGAAAGGAACCAAAACAGAAAGGAAATGCATAAGGATTTATATTCATTCCATAAACATTCATGAATCATAACTAGTAACCTATAAACATGGACCAAAATCACTAACAACCATATTCAATCAAGTTTGGTAACCTCATTATATTCATTGGATTCACTACAGACTACCACAATATACGCAGACTCAAAGTCATACATCATAGTTGGATTCATATCCATCAGCTTCTCAAGAGAATTTACAATCCTAACCTCTTATTACATCCTTTTCCTATATATCCCTACCCAGCTTATGGAGCTCCCTCGGTATTCCCGCATGGCTTCACTTCCTTCTTCTTCTCTCTCATTCTCTCCTTCTTTTTATTCTGGGTAGGTGCTTGTATTTATAGCACTTTTCAACATCATATAGAATTCGTGGGAGTTGTAGATCTGCTACCAAGTGTCCAAGGTGGTGCTTCATGAGATCATGCTTCTTCAAGTATGAGCTCTCCACTCTTATAATGATGGCCTTCTAGAAACCTCCATCGCAGGTATATTCCTTCTCAGTAAACCCATCGCCAGATGGCACCTTATCCATTCCTCATGTGTAGTTGGGTCACACTTTTCTCATGTTCTACCTCATGTTTCAAATATGGCTAAGTCTTGAAACCTTTGTTTTGTCTTCACTTGCGCGCGTGCCACTTGCTCTATTAAACCCTCCTAGAACCCTTTCCTACACACTTTCTCCTTGCGCACCCTTTCTTAACTAGGCCCTACGTGCCCATGTGCCTTCTTGTACTTTTCCAATATTTTAGGGGCCTAACAAGGATTTTTAATAGCTTTTATTTTTTTCCCACCGAACATAAGATTTTATAGAGCATATGGTGACATGGCTATCTTGTGTACAATTTTGAAATTTTCTAACCTCCAAGACCTTAACCCCTTAAGACACTTGTTTTGACTCCTAATGCTCCTATTACAACTTTGGCACACTATAAATGACCTCAAAATTTTATAAATTCCTAAGAAAACCAAAAATGGTCCTCCAATTTGAACTAGTCTTTTGGAGGGAAAAGTACAAGATTCAAAATTTAAAATTCCAAGCTCTAACTAACACACCTAAAGGACTCACAAGCACTTATTAACCCTAAAAACTCACCTCCAAGCCAAAAATTGATGACATCATGTCATATTTACAGAGATGGAGATGATGCTCCTGCATCATACTCCAAGGGTAAGAAATTTTGAGCCCCATTGTTTTGTTTTCTTCTTCTTTTTCCAATTTCTTGATGTCTTCATCCTTTCTCTAATCTGATCTTCACTTTCAACTTCCTCTAAATGTATTGCTCCCATCTTGTGATTTTCTTTGTTCTCATGGTTCTCTTCATCTTTAAGAATGAGGTATGACACTTCATATGCTTCTTATTCTTATCCATTCTTCATATCTCTCTCTTTCTCTTGTTGTCGCTTCTCTTTCTTGAGTTCTACTTATCCATCATATACCTCTTTCTCTATTGTTACACTCTTTCTTGTTTCTTTCTTTCTATCTCTTTCACCCTCTTCTTTCATCTTTTTCCTTGAGCTAATAACTTCTACTTTCCCTCTATCCTAGAATTGATTTCCAACTCTTTTCCACATAATTCCATTGTATTGATAATTTGCTCCAACTTTTCCATCCTTGCTTGTAATTGCTCCAACTCGCCATCTTCTCTCTCTCTCTCTCTCTCTCTCTCTCTCTCTCTCTCTCTCTCTATGAGCACCATCAGTTGTGCTACCTCTTGCTTCAACTTTTTGATCTCGTGCTAAAACCACCTCTCTTTTCTTCCTCATTTCTTATTTCCTTTTCTTCTCTTTCTCTTATTTCTCTCTCTTATTGTACCTCATAAGATCTTTCAATCCTTGAATCACCTCTATTCATTGTTTTTCTTCCACTTCACCATATACTAGGTCTTATTTATGAGGCTTAATAGCCTTCAATTATTTTTCTATGCATATCTTCCTTTGTTCCATCATCCTAGATATTATTCTCTACTGCTCTTCTTCACTTGTCCTATTATGCACTTGTCCTGAAATGTCTTCTTCTCTCTCTACTATTGACTTATTTATCCATGGTGGCATCATATAACCATGGTCAAGGACTGATCACAATCTGTCATTTTCACTCATATTTACTCGTCTCTTTCCACTACACACACTTCCACAAACTATTAACAATTACAATAACTATTCAATCAATTATCAAACCCAATTAACAATAAAATCCAAACTATGATACCAATAATGATGCATAAAAATAACTAAAAACATGCATATGGTCAATCCATAAGGTTGTTTCAACAACTAGTTCTTATTACTTTTCCTTGATGATCATTAGTTAATTCAAACATGAATCAATAACTTACAAAATTGGAAAATATTAACATGAATGGATTCAATTTCATCTCATAATCCCTATCATTCTCATATTCCTACTAAGAATCATTTCATAATGGTTCAAAAGAAGGGAAACTCTCACCTTTCCCAATTTTATCCATTTTGATCATCTTCTAGTTTACTACCTACTTACTATTAGCGCAAAATTACAAAGCACCCCCGAATGGCCAAGTTGTGAATGGGGAATTCGGTTTAATTTTCCAAACATGGAGCTATCCTAAGTGTGGGACTTGTGAAATGGGATAGCTCTCTCTCAAGAAGGCCAGTTCCTCTCTTAATCATACCTACCACTAACTATTCCTAATGCAATAAAAACTACCGACTAAACCTCTACTAACATTTCCAAGGAGACAAGGAGAGAGATGTATGAAAATGAAACCTACACTAGAAGTGGTGATACACCAAGAAAAGGAATGCTAGTTATTTTCACCAATTCACTACACCCTCTCGAATGGTCAAAATGTGAACAGGATGTTCAAGGTGTGATTGGGACACATGGGGGACTTGGGCTCGAGGTGAAACTCCAGAGAAGGCTAGCTTCCTCTTCCTAAACTAAACACAACACTACTTCTAATGCAAGATAAAAGGGCTATCTAGTCCTATGCTAACATTTCATGGGATTAGGGAAAGATATTTGCAAGGAAATACAACCTATATTAGAAGTGCTGATACACCAAATTAAGGGATGTTTAACATCTGGAAGGGTTAATGTGGGAGGTATGCTTTCATCACTGACCACCTTCACCTATTGCAACTAGAAAGGGTACAAAATACCACAAACCAGGGTAGACATTCCTTTGTTAAACTTGAGTGTACATAAGGGTAGATCAAATCAGATTCGACACACAATTAATTAATCAAAAGTAAATCACACATGCATATAACAAACATCTATTTTTGTAACTAAGGATAATAATGACATAAAATTAATCCGTATGAAAAAATAATATTTTCACAACTGGCATAAATGATAGTAGTATTATTCCTCCACAGCATGAAATAGATAACCTAAAATAAAGGTAAGATAATCACTATCACTAAGGAATTGTAAATTCACAAAGTAAACATTGATTAACATTCAACACAATAAATCGATCTTCAACAACAAGGTGTAACTCAATATAATTAAAAGGTTTCTTAGAATATCTTAGCACTCTTCCAAGTTTTAAGAGGAAATCCTCTCAAAAATAATCTATATCTAATAATTGGAAGAATTCCACTATTTATAAGTTCTTAGGTTGAGATATTATAGCTGGGACCTTAACTAACATTTAACTAAAAATAGAAATGTCATTAATATTAAGGGAACATGATCCCATGAAAATAACAAACTTGTTACAAGGGTTAGACTCGCTAACCCCGTAACTTTGAATGATCCGAGCTTGGACTTGTCCTTTCATGGCCACTCAGATTTGGCCTAGTTCATCTACACCTCCTCACTTGTAATTTTATGTTTTCCTTCTTCCCATATAGCCATTCGGTGATCTCGAAAACGTGTGTTGTATTTTTTTTTTCACTTTTAAAAGTTTCCAAAGATCGTGATTTTCTTAACCAATTTTAAGTATTCTTAACTCCACAAATTGATTAAATTCTGATTATTATGCATCCATAGAAGTTTGGAAAACTTGTGTAGCAAATAAATAATCAGAAAACTAAAAACACTCAGATAACAAACAAGATTGTTTACGGGGTTCGAAAATTCCTACGTCCCTGGGTTCGGATTGAACCGATCCATTAATAATATTGAAATGTAAGTACAATAACTCTTAAAAATAACCAATAATGAATCACAACCTGCAAATGAGCTGATCAATGTCCCAAGAACTCTGAAAAATAGCAGAAATTGTCCCAAGAACGATCTGTGGCTCCTACAGTGTTTTCACAATGTGATCTCCCTGCAACTGTGTTAGAAAAACACCTAAAAATGGAGATTTAAAAACATTATATGAAAAAAAAATCATATATCTGAGATCATCTCTAAATTCTGAACACTTTTCATGTTTACACCAAGTCACATTTCGACCAGAAGTGCATTGAAATTCATGTTTTCCAACTAGTTGTCTTGTAGATCCCTATTAAAAACTGCATTCAAAGCTTCCAAAAAATAGGGATAAACTCAACAAAAATATCAAATATTAAGCTAAGTGCAATACCTTTGAAAATGGTGTTTTCTCGAGATCTGTTCCTTATCCTCCTTTGCACAGACATGTCTCTAATAAGTTTAACAAATAATAAGCTCGGTGTGTGTCATAATGAACTAGGTACCCTATTTATACAATTTTAGGGCCCTTGAAAAATGCAATGACATATTATCCTTAGGCTAAAAATACCATATCCCGTAACATAGTTGATGGGATTACATATAATCCTAAGGATATTTTTAAACCTTAGCCGTGCATGAAAAATGGGATCAAATACCCATATTGGCAGATGCATTTTTAATGGGATAAAATCCCAATTGATCAGCTTTTGAAGTGGGTATATCCCACATGTTGTGGAGTGATAAGGTCTTAGGCTTTATTAAGCCTTTCACGCTTTGTTTGAAGTGGTCAAAGGACCATTAGAGGCATAACCGCCCCTATGTGGATTTCCACGCATAACTTTAAACATGCTCCCCACCACCACTTCACTCCTCCATGTGGAAGCATAGCATATTGGCAGCTTATACTAATGTTTGAACATATGTGTGTGTGTGTGTGTGTGTGTGTGTGTGTGTGTGTGTGTGTGTGTGTGTGTGTGTGTGTGTGTGTGCGCGTGGCATTTGGAAAGTGGACTTACCAAGTAAATATAATTTCGACCCATGTAAGGTGGTATGGAAATAATTAACTCGGTCAATAGTATATATTCCACTTGTCGTCTCACGATAGGAAAATCGAGCGAATTCAATGAGTGGTGGCAAGACACGTGGTGGCTTGTGGACCCACCACGTTGGTGATAATACCATAGTCCACACGACGGCAGCTCCTTCGTAATAAAAGTTGAACCTCTTGTTCCCGTGCACCATTTTTATGCTCATCGAAGACCGGTGATTGAAAACCAACAAACAACTCCTTTTGCCTTTTCGCCACGTGTCACAATGCCATTGGTCCAATATTGACTAGTTGACTAGAGTTGACTTTCTCAATGTCCAACTTTGACCGGACATAACTAGAGCTCCCAATGTTCGTTTGTCACGTTCTCATAGTCGTTGGAAAGCTCTCAAGATGATCTTCTACACTGAAACCATTTAGGGATGTTTAGGGAACTTTCAAAAATGATCCCCTGATCACACCTCCCCACTGAGAAAGGCTTTTTGTCCCAAAAAGTTGTTTATCAACCCAAAAATAATGCTATCTCTTCCTGCATTGCACAAACACATACAAGAACTTGAAATAACATTATAGGTTAATAAAAATGCAAATAGTTGATTAGCTAATTACATAACCGATCAGATAATAACACCCAATTAAGCTAGTGTTCAACTGAAACGTTGTAACCCTGTCAACTCTGCACACAACTGTGATCTGTCATACCCCACTGTAATGCCATCACAATTAACTGACCAGATAATAACACCCATTCTATTACGGAAAGCTAGTGTTCAACTGTCACTTTGTGATACAAACTAATTACCAAAAATTACAATTCCATAACATAGATCAATATACAAGACATCTAAACTACCCACAATTAGGCTAGTGCCCACTGCCCATCTGAAACTGTAACAACTGCAAGTATTCACTATCAGAATATAATAGACTATCAACGCCCAAAAATAGCTATAGTCAACAACTGAATCAACATGAATATGCCAAAACATTGTATCACCATCACAAATAATAAGTCAGATAATAACACCCATCTATAACGGAAGCTAGTGTTCAACTGACACTTTGTGATTATGTTGATTACAACTGCAAGTTTCAAATTTAGACATGCTACTGATGCCTATCCCTGCATAGTGTTTTCAACAATGGAACTACCAACCAATATGAGAAAACAAAACATGAGTATGATGAACCTATCACTCAAATCTTCTCTTCAATTGTTTCCATTCATTTTCAAAGCTTAAATATCAACTTAGGAAAAAATCCTTATCAATCAACAGGAATCCCTAAAATATAGCTCGAATTTTTTTTGCTTGCCTACCATCAACAATTTACTGTAGTGCAAATATAAAGTTGAGGAGTGTTTTTCCCAACCAATCACTTGGGTTTTTCCATTTTGGTTGTTTTACCTTCTCAGTACCACAATGATTTTTAGTTAGGTTTAGCACTATTGGTTTTACAATATTGTTCTTTTTAACAACTTTCCAATTTTGTTGTTTAGGAACAAACCAACAAACCTTAACATCATGACCCTTCCTATTACAATGGGAAAAAAATTTAACTTCCCTATTTTTAGGAGTCTTACCCATTTTACCATTCTCAGAACTCTGTCTACAAGAATGATTCCCCTGTTTAGGAGAGGTAACATTCTTGCCATTTCTCGCCTTTCCTTGGTGAGATTGGTCTTTAGCACCTGCCTTATCATTCACAAAAGGCATTAAATTCTTAATCAAATTTTTCCTCTTCCAACAATATGCAACAGAATGATTAGTACCTTCACAAAATGTGCAAGGGAAAGCATATTTCTGCCTACCAAAGCTATATTGTTCCAACTGAAAGAGTGTATTAGAAGTTTTAGGATTTGATTTTCCCTTAGTGCTATTTTTAGTGTAAGTGGAAGGAGGTGGAATCTGATTACCTCTTTTACCTGTTTTCTTACACCTTTCATTGTTCCTCCTAATGGCGGAATCCTGCAATTCTAGTGGTGTAGATCCTTGGCTGTTGGAAGCTTGTCTTCCTTCAGCTGCTTTGGAACTTTCTCCAATTTCCATTTTCCCACTAGAATAACCCAAACCTGCAAACCGAGGCTGATCCTCTACATGTACTAGGTTAGCATCACCTTGTCCATTTTTACCAAGGCCTTTTCCATTAAATCCCATCTTAACCATTAGCTTAGACCCAATTCCCTTAGTGTGTTTTTCAAACTGACCCAAAGGAATATTTGAAACTGAATGAGAGGAAGAATTAAAATGTGAACAACTTACAGTGCATTCTTCTGTCATAGTACCTACATCTACTTTGGAAGGCATTTCCTTCTTATGTTCACCTTGTTGTAGCTTTTCCAAGAGGGCATCCTTGGTCCGTATTTCTTCATACAACTCTTTAACAAAGCCCATTAGCTTCTTGCTCTCTTCAAGCATCTTGTTAACATACTCCTCTTTCTTGGTTATAGAGGATTGTGGCTCAGATTTTAACCGCACTATTTCCTCTTCCAAGGAATAAAAATTAGCTCTCAAGAAAGAGTTTTCTTCTTGGAGTTGGTGGTTTATGGCTTCAAGCTCATCCAGTTGCTCTTGTTTGGATGACTTGCCCATGATTCCCGGTTCCTGCAAACACAACCTGTACTTCCAAAACTGCACACTGCAAAAGAAGATTAACAAGCCCCAAAATGTCTACACACTGAAGACTAAAATCAATATTGAAACTGAAGCCAAATTTCCAAACACAATTAGAAGCTAATCCGACAATCTAACTACTCTGATACCAAACTTGATCTAAAAATGTGTGTTGTATTTTTTTCACTTTTAAAAGTTTCCAAAGATCGTGATTTTCTTAACCAATTTTAAGTATTCTTAACTCCACAAATTGATTAAATTCTGATTATTATGCATCCATAGAAGTGCGAAAAACTTGTGTAGCAAATAAATAATCAGAAAACTGAAAACACTTAGATAACAAACAAGATTGTTTATGGGGTTCAGAAATTCCTACGTCCTCGGGTTCGATTGAACCGATCCATTAATAATATTGAAATGTAAGTACAATAACTCTTACAAACAACCAATAATGAATCACAACCTACAAATGAGCTGATCAATGTCCCAAGAACTCTGAAAAATAGCAAAAACTATCCCAAGAACGATTCGTGGCTCCTACAGTGTTTTCACAATGTGATCTCCCTGCAACTATGTTAGAAAAACACCTACAAATGGAGATTTAAAAATATTCTATGAAAAAAATCATATATCTGAGATCATCTCTAAATTCTGAACACTTTTCATGTTTACACCAAGTCACATTTCGGACCAGAAGTGCATTGAAATTTGTGTTTTCCAACTAGTTGTCTTGTAGATCCTTGTTAAAAACTGCATTCAAAGCTTCCAAAAATAGGTTAAAACTCAAAAAAATATCAAATCTTACATTGTTGGAATTTTCTTAGAATTTCCTTCATTTCATATTTTTACTCCGAGTTCCCAATCTGAGTGCAAGGCCTTCAAAAATGGCGTTTTCTAAGATCTGGATCCTTATCCTCCTTTGCACAGACCTGTCTCCAATAAGCTTAACAAATAATAAGCTCGGGTGTCTGTCATAATGAAATAGGTACCCTATTTATACAATTTTAGGGCCCTTGAAAAATGCAATTACATATTATCCTTAGGCTAAAAATACCATAGCCCGTAGCATAGTTGATGGGATTACATATAATCCTAAGGCTATTTTTAAACCTTAGCCATGCATGAAAAATGGGATCAAATACCCATATTGGTGGATGCATTTTTAATGGGATAAAATCCCAATTGGAGTGGCTTTTGAAGTGGGTATATCCCATATTTTTGTAGTGATAAGGTCTTAGGATTTATTAAGCCTTTCACATTTTGTTTGAAGTGGTCAAAGGACCATTAGAGGCATAACCACCCCTACATGGATTTCCACGCATAACTTTAAACATGCTCCCCACTACCTCTTCACTCCTCCTCCATGTGGAAGCATAGCATATTGGTGGCTTATACTAATGTTTGAACATATATGTGTGTGTGTGTGTGTGTGTGTGTGTGCGCACGCGCATGTGTGCGTGTGTGCATGGCATTTGGAAAGTGGACTTACCAAGTAACTATAATTTCGACCCATGTAAGGTGGTATGGAAATAATTAACTTGGTCAATAGTATATATTCCACTTGTCATCTCATTATAGGAAAATCAAGCGAATTCAACGAGTGGTGGCAAGCCACGTGGTGGCTTGTGGACCCACCACGTTGGCGATAATACCGTAGTCCACACGGCGGCCGAGGCTTCCTCCGTAATAAAAGTTGAACCTCTTGTTCCCGTGCACCATTTTTATGCTCATCAAATAACGGTGATCGAAAACCAACAAAAACTCCCTTTTGCCTTTTTGCCACGTGTCGCAGTGCCATTGGTCCAATAGTGACCAGTTGACTAGAGTTGACTTTCTCGCTATCCAAACTTTGACCGGACATAACTAGAGCTCCCAATGCCTGCTTGTCACGTTCTCATAGTCATTGGAAAGATCTCGAGATGATCTTCTGAATTGAAACCATTTAGGGATGTTTAAGGAACTTTAAAAATGATCCCCGATCATTTGGTGTTTGTACTCAATGAAGCGCTTGATAATTCTTATGAGATTATTTTTGCTATATTTGGCCAACCCGCTCCTCAGTGGGTAATAGTTAGACAAATTCTTGAGGTAGAATATGTTCTTGATGGACCATTCACTTATCTTCATCCCAAGGAAAGACATCGCATTGTCTCGAGATAACAGTAAAAAAGGAACACCGAACCTTGTCATCAAATTTTCTAGAAAATCTAGAACATCCTTTTAATTACTTTCCTTTAGGGCCACCGCCCGTCCCAAAGGAGTGAAATAATCTATTGCAGAATGATCCATTTATGCCCCTCGATGGATGAAGGATTGATCATCTTGATGAAATCTAATCCCCATTGAATGAAGGGTTGATCCACCCGAACAGGGGCATAATGGGAGAGCTTCCACCTCTGTTGCATTTGCCTGTGAAAAGAGCACACTCCTTACATTTCCTCACCCAGATATGAGTCTTTGAACAAGTCTTGCCAATAATAATCAGCTCACATTATCTTGGTGGTATTTTTTCATGTAAAGTAATGTCCTTCGCCGTGCCATTATGGAATTCCTTTAATACCTTGTTCACATGTTCGGCTTGATTCAATGTAGAAGAACACAATTTAGATCCTTTTGGAAGAGAACATTAGCTATCACGACATGACATACGAGAATCAAGAAAAAAGTATGTCTTTGGACTTTATCCATATTTGGAGGATATATCCTCGAAAGAAGGAAGTTCGATCTTATATGACCAATTAATCTAATCATTTCCTTCATCACATTCAAAAGCACGACATCTTCAAGATATCTTTGATCTCCATGTCCGTTGTCGCCATCGACATAGCCCTTATCCCCTAAAAATCTTATTGACCTTGATGTTTACGTAATACTCCATTAATATCGTAATCCACCCAAATGTTTCTCATTCATCTCTTTATTTAACAAAAACTCTTTGACACCGGGATGAGAAACCATTAAACAGATTTTTTTGTTAGAAAACATATGCCTAAACTTCTTTAGGGCTTGAATGACCACAAAGACCTATTTTTAAGCAAAGGAATATTTGAGTTTTAATTTATTAAGAGACTGACTGAAAAAGGCAATGGGTTGTTCCATCAGGTCATCAGTTTGCTAGGTGACAATTCCTAAAATACTTTCCTGACCTGTGAAAGTATAGAGAATGGAATCTCTATCAAACTAGGATTCACCAGCGTAGGAGCTTGGGAGATAGTAGTATTTATGGCTTCAAATCTTTCTCTTCCCTCCTTCATCCATGAAAATGGGATATTATTTTTAAGCATGGCCGTCATCAGTTTTGCCAATGTTCAAATTGAGGAGTAAATCTCCAAACAAAATTGATAGTTCCTAAAAAAATCTGGAGACCTTTTTATAACTTGGGAGGGATAAGGACATAATTGATTGAATCCTAGCTAGGTCAATAGACAACCCTTATAATGAAACAATATGTCCCAAAAATTTACTTCCTACACTATGAAAATGCACTTCTTCAGTTCAAAGTGAGACACTAAATTCTCTACACCTTCAAAAAACTTTTCTTAGATGAGTGATATGATCCTTAGCATGCTTGGAGTAGACAGTGATATCGTTAAGGTAAACCAAGATCATATCATTGATGAGTCCTCTAAATTCCATATCCATGGCTCTCTGAAAGGTAGCCCCGTATTAGATAACTCAAAAGGCATTTTGTTGTAAGCGTATGTGCCCCATTTGGTGGTGAAATCCATTTTGAATTGATCAGATTCTTGAACCAAAATATGACTATATCATGAATATTCATCAAGCAAAGAAAATCTTTGAGCCCCTACCACTATTTGAAGGATTTTCTCCATTGATAGGAGAGGGTAGTGATCCTTCAATGAGGTTAGGCTCAAATCCTCGAAATCCACACACATCCAGATTTCACTGTTCTTTTTCCTTACGAGCACCAGATTGGCAACCCACGAGGAATGCTTGATAGGAAAAATTATGCAAGCCTTAATAAGCTTGGTTAGATCTTTCCTCGTCATTGACTTGATTTTGGGATTGATTGGCCTCTGTTTTTGATGAACTGGCTTGGAATTTAGATCTAGTTCAATAGTATGTTGAGCTAAGCCAGGATCGAAACCACACAAGTCCTTGTAGCTCCATGCAAAAATATCATGGTATTCTTGACATAATTCGATGAAAGCTTTCTTCTCTTGAGTAGTGCATACCTTACAAATTTTTAAAACCTTTTCATTTTCCACCTCGACCTCTTCAAAATCCTCCTCCTTGACCACCATATTAGTGCTCTTCTTGGCTTGATCATCCGAATTAAAGATGGATTCCAATGTAACTAGGCCTTTTGGTAGCTTGTTTCCTTTTAGCTATATAATTTGATCACCGTAAGAATTTTGGAGTTTATCTTGATGTTTGGCAGTGAATTCTACTTCTTGTTGTAGGAAGAGAACAATCTATTGATCACTATTGAACACCTACCAACTACTCACATTATCTAGTATTGCGGGACGAAACACCATTTTTATTGTCTACTGCTCTTCTTTCATGATGTCCGTAGGTACGTCGTATTGAAAACCAATAGTAGCCATCCTATTAGCATCTTGATTTTGCTTCCTGAGAATTTCATGAATTTTGAAAGCCTTGAAATCTTCTTTTAAATCCCAAACCTAATTTTTGTATGACCACAATAGATCATTTTTCGATGCACAACGGGCTTTAATTTGGTGCACAACCAATTCGCTATCGCCAAAGATAGTCAAGGTTTGGATTCCTCTCCTTTGGGCTAACTAAATTCACTGTATAAGAGCTTCATATTCAGCAACATTATTAGTGCAACTGAACTGCAACTAAAAGGAAGAGAAATATTTTTTTCCTTTTGGAGAAATTAACATAACCCCTACACTAGATCCATTTTTACTTTGTGAGCCATCAAAGAACATATACTACAATCCATTTTTATCACTTGATGCCTTAGCAAGTTGAGGTATGATGGCATCTTCTTCATGAATGCAATATGTACCTAATCCACTCTCTTCCAAAAACAACACACCAGATTCTTCATTTTCCAATAAATCAACATAAGGGTCATATTGATGATCTATAGTCACCTCATCGAGAATTGTATCTGAAACTTCTTCTATGAAAGTAGTTGGCTCATGATCGGCATCCTCATCTTCGGGATCACAAATGGCATAGTTACCATTTATGGGTTTACCTATGTAAGGTTCTACGTGATTTTGACATATTGGTTCTACCCTTATAGTTACCTTAGTCCCATACCAGGTCCTCAGGATCATATGTGACCAATCTGATGACAAATAACCACTCATTTTTGTGGTGAAATACCGTGATAAGTAAATGGCAAAGAGGGGAGGAAGATTAATGACAGATATGTCCTATGTGAATGTCAAGCTAGGACATGCGTGGATAGTAAGCTAAAGCCCCTTAATGACCCCCACAGTTTGGACTATAGTACCATCTAGTTGAACAACCCCTCTTAAAATTGGAGTATATGGAATTTATAGTACATCTGCGACCTTCTTGGGCATCACAGAACTACTGGCTCTATAATCGATCATATAATTGTGTACCAAATGGTCACCAATAATCAGCGAGATATCAAATGGTGGAGGTTTGCTGGGTTTAACATATATTTTTGTTTTGGGTTGGCATAAGATGGTTTCCAGTACTACTTCTTGACCTGATGATCTGTTAGTAGTGCCAAAGTTGTTCAAAGCCTCCCGTAGCAAGTTCCTTTGAGAAGGAATCGAGAGTGCATCCCACATTGTGACACTCAAATTGGTCTTCTTCATTTGCTCCATGATGCTTTGAATGGAATTGCTCCCACTTTGCTAATGCCTTTTAGGGAATTGGGGTCCTCCTTTGGAAAATGCTTATTGGGCATCGTGATACTTGAAGTCCCATCTTTATTTGTAGACTAATCTATGGATATTTCTATTGATTTCTTTCTCATGCCTTTATCATCTGGTATTTGTGTTAGGGGCTAAAAAGTAGATACCGATCGGTATTAGAAGACTGTGGATCTATTTCCCTTTTATTGGAATGTGTGTTAGATGCTACAGTGGAGGAATCAATATTCAAACCACAAAAGTTTTTTTCTTTCCAATTTAGTAGTGTGGTTTCATCAGGAGGTTGGTCTTGACTTTTGAGAGTGGATGGTCTGACAGATGATTCAGGTGGAGTAGTTATGCTTTAGACCATGAGGGCTTGACTCAAAAATCCATTTGGGTAGAGATTCTGATTATGGGGCTGAGAACAAGGGTAGCACCATTCATAGTCTTGGATGAGGTTTTTCTGGACCAGGACTATAGCTTTAGAAGAACTGGTAGTAGAAGGGTTCCGAAAGTTCAAAGGTTTTACATTCACAACTTGGCTTGTGGCCTAATTTTGTGACTGACTATTTCCTTGGAATGGAGGATAGCTCATCTGATATTGGGGTTGAAAGGGGTAAGCATACTACGATTTCTACCTCTTCGTTGCTACGAGCTTATTCTTGAAATTTTGTAGCAGTGACTCAACCTTAGCTAGATCATTTGAGGGATTGGACGTAAGCATAGTTGTTGGACTAGAAGTTATCGAAATTGGGGCAATGATTGGTTATTGGCTTATGAGCTCTATAGACATAGGTATGGGAGGTCTAGGAGAAATTTTACTTGCTTGAATCAAGCAATTTTTATCTCTTATGACACTTTTGTAATCATCGGGATAACAGTTAACCCCATATATATGAATCATGATGGCTACATCACTATTCAATTCCCGTAAGTAATATAGAAATGCACTCTCTAGAGACAACCTTATGAGTGTTGGGATCTATTTCCAAGTCTTATCAAAACGGAGGTTGAAATCACTCATATACTCTTGAGGATATTGCTTGATAGTATGGAATTTTTCTACAAGCAAGATATTCTCACTTTTGTCTTCAAACTGCTTACACAACTTCGTGCCTAACTCATTCCAAGTGGTAATAGATCCAGCAGTTAAACTCCGAACCATTGAAGTGCTCTACCTTTGAATGAAGTAGCAAGGAGTCAAACTACCACGTTATCTTCTGTGATACTATGTATCACAAAAATGCTAGCTACATCCAATATGTGCTCTCGAGGTGAAACATTAGTCTCTCCAGTGTAAAACAATAAAAATTTTAAGCTAGCTATCGGTATGGCATCTCTTTGTGCTAATAGAAAAGTAATGCTGGTGTTAAAAGGATGACAAGCATTGGTTACCATGACATTCAAAATTTGGTTGTGTCTCGGTGGAGGAAAACATCCCTTAGGAGGATTTGAATGCCCTCTATGAGGTAATGCAACGATCGGGTGCTGCTGAAAGGTTTCTTGCCCTTCTCTTTGGAGGAGACAAGGAAATCTCTGTATGCTTATAATTTTCCCTCCTTGAAGAATATCTTGTGTGAATTCTTCACATAAGTTGATGTACTGAACTTTGAAATCTAGAGAGATGGATTCTCCAGGTAATTTTGAGTTAATGAAATGAGAAGAGAAGTACCAACTTGTCCCACCAGGTGTGCCAAAACTATTGTCACCAAATCATTACACCCTCCGAATGGTCAAAATTTGAACAAGACGTTCGGTGTGATTGGGACACATGGGATCACCTCTCAAGTTGTGGGACTTGGGCTCGAGGTGAACCTCCGAAGAAGGCCGACTTCATCTTCCTAAACTAAACACAACACTACTTCTAATGTAAGATAAAAGGGCTATCTAGTCCTACGCTAACATTTCATGGGATTAGGGAAAGAGATTTGCAAGGAAATAAAACCTATACTAGAAGTGGTGATGCAACAAATTAAGGGATGTTTAACATCTGGAAGGGTTAATGTGGGAGGTATTCTTACATCACTAACCACCTTCACCTATCACAACTAGAAAGGGTACAAAATACCACAAACCAGGGGTAGATGTTCCTCTGTTAAACTTGAGTGTACATAAGGGTAGATCAAATCAGATTCGACACACAATTAATTCATCAAAAGTAAACCACACATGCATATAACAAACATCTATTTCTGTAACTAGGGACAATAATGACATAAAATTAATGTAGAAGGAAAATAAGATTTTCACAACTGGCATAAAAGATAGTAGTATTATTCCTTCACAACATGAAATAGATAACCTGAAATAAAGGTAAGATAATCACTATCACTAAGGAATTGTAAATTCACAAAGTAAACATTGATTAACATTCAACACAATAAATCAGATTTTCAATAGCAAGGTGTAACTCTAAATATAATTAAAAGGTTTCTTAGAATCTCTGAGCACTCTTCCAAGTTTGAAGAGCAACTCCTCTAAAAATAATCTATATCTACTAATTGGAAGCATTTCACTATTTATAAGTTCTTAGGCTGAGCCATTACAGTTGGGCCCTTAACTAACATTTAACTAAAAATAGAAATGTCATTAATATTAAGGGAACATGATCCCATGAAAATAGAAATTTTTGCAAGGGTTTGACTCAGTCAACCCTGCAGCTTTGATTGATCTAGAGCTTGGACTTGTCCTTTCATGGCTGCTCATCTTTGGCCTGGTTCATCTACACCTCCCTCACCTACAAGTTTCTGATGTCTTTCTTCCTATACAACCATTCAGTGTTTGTACTCAATGAAGCACTTGATAATCCCCTAAATTTATTCATCTCCAGGCCCACATGCATAGTGATTCACTACATCTACTGTATCGATCTCTTTTGTGATTTTGGCTGGCAATATTTGAAATTTATTCGTAAATTTATTTAGTCTCCCTATGAAATTTTGACATAAGAACAATCATTCAATGGAGTCATTATTGAAAGTTCTGGTGACCTCATCATCACACTTCACCAAATATTTGAAATTTCCCTTAATCTGATCCTTAGGAAGAGTGTCAATATTTTCATTGAAGAATTTGCAATTGGCAATATCAAACTCCTCTCGAGATGTCATTCGGGTGTCTATGATCTCCACTGCTTTCTCCTCTAATTTATTAATCGAGATCCTGCAATGATTGACACTAAAATTCCATGGCCTTTTGATATTCAAATAATTTAGAGACATCATCGATCACCTCTTCTTGAAGAAGCAAGTCAGAATCCTCTTCTCTGATTTCACTCCATGTTGCCAAATTTAAATATGATTATTATTATCTTCAGAGAAGGCCTCATCCATCTTGAACCGGTGGTTTTGCAACCTACGAGATCATTATATATCTCAACTACTTTCTTTATCAAAGGATTGGCTTCCTAGAATTCTCTCCATCCATCCACTCATTGATCTCCCATTCTGGCCTAGCTTCTTAAGGTCGTGATAAGAAATATCATCGGTTGTAGATGAAATTGTAATAGCCATAGTAGTTGAGACTTCAAAGGATGGAGTGGGTTGGGTTACTTGACCTTGGCTTTGAGCTCATCCTTGGTGGCCTTATCTTTGTCATATTTCTCCAAAAGGGCCCCAAGAGCAGTGTGCACATCTTGCTTGGATCCTTCATGAGTAGCCTTTCCCAATGAGAATTTTGATATCTGGTAATCCACAGCTATGATTGTTTCTTTAGTTTTCCCCTCAACAGGGGTAAAGAACCTCTATCACATGTTCTCCATATGAGTTAACTGTCGGACTTGACATAGTCCTTAGTCTCGGCTGTCTCTTGGCATATGCTCCAATATGCTGAGATCTATAACATCTCCCAGAGGAACCTTCTTATTTTTCTTGATATTTTTCCTAAACAACCATTTTGGTATGGCTAGAGCTAATGAAGATGGTGCAACATATCTAATACTCGAAAGATCATTTAGAGCAAGATCACTAGAAACCTCGACATGTATTTGAGTAGACATAGCAATGATGGATGGTGTGGATGAAAGGACAAACATGTGAGTTGATATAATGATGCTAGGAGATATTATCGAAGAAAATGGAAGTGTCAAAGGAAGCGAAGAGGAAATGGGAAACCCAATATTTTCTCCACTAATAGAACTAGAAATGATGAGAATACTTGGGCCATAGAAGGGCATGGGAAGGAAGAAATTATTTTGGAAGTGGAGGGAACTGATATTGGAAGTGATAATGGAGGAAAAAAGGTGTGAAGGATCTTGGAGGATACTAAGAGAGTCACTAACTTCAACCACTTCTCATAGGCACTCGTAAGAGATGTGATCTTGGGAGTAGAAGCCTTGCAGAGAGATGAGCAACCAACAACAAATGAAATATTTTTGTCCCAATATCTATGGAAACATGATTGGATGTGGCTTGGTGGATCACATTTGGGCCTTATATCATTTCCAAATTCTTTGTCCTTAAAGAAAGATTCATTTCCGGGCATAAATGGTGATTTCCCTACATTTTACGGTTTGATGGGTGTGTTTTCCCCGTTAAACTTATATCTCAAAGATCTATGGAAACATGGCCCTTTCTAATTAGATGTGGCTTGGCGGGGAATTTTGAAACTCTAAGGCCTCCTTCAACTCAAAGCTTGTTCATGTGGAGGTTTCCACTAGCCTTGCCCAGACTTAGAATTTTTTTCATGCACCGGTGCAGATTTGTCGGACCATGGACACGTGGAGGGCCAACGCTCATTTGAGGATCCACCTCAGGGTCCCACCTTAGTAGTTGCACCAAGGGGACATGTGGTGAGCCCATAATTGTTTAGGGTCTCTGCTTTTGGGTGCCATCTCAAAGTTACGTCGGGAGACACGTGGAGGCTTCCGCTGGCTCCTCTCTATATTTAAACTTTTCAAGCAACTTTCTAAGGCCTGGGACACGTGGAGGGACCGCACCTATTTGGGGACCTGCCCCTAAATTTTATTTTTGAAGGAGCGCCATGGGGACACATGGAAGCTTCCACTCACTTTGCCCTTGCTTGGACTTTTCAACGGCCAAGGAAAATTGTCTCGGACCCTAGACACATGGCGCCTTCTGCTGATCCTTAAAATTTTTCAACAACTCTACTGGATTGAGACACGTGGTGAGCCCACGCTTGTTTGGGGTCTCCGATTTTGGGCACCATATCAAAAGAGTGCCATGGAGACATGTGGAGGCTTCCACTGGATCCTTTTATACTGAGACTTTTCAAAGACCAAAAGGTGTTTTTCTTGGGCCCAGGGCACGTGGAAGGCCTGCGCTTGTTTGGAAACTTTCTTCTCGTACTTCACCTTTGTCTTTATGCTAAGGAAACATGTGGATGGATCTAATCTTAAGATTGAAAGGTCAGAATCAATGGTTGTTGTGCATTTCTTTTGATTTTTCCACCCTTTTTTCTCTAAGACTCCTGGAGGTGTAAATACGCATTATTTTTATTGCAAATTGGACTCACTGTGTAGGTATGTGGAAATATCCATGCGCGGACACTCATTTTTCAAAGGAACAAATGTAGGCATGCATGCGAGGGCATTCAATTCTGAATATGTTGCCTCGGGGGTGAAAAGGATTGCATGACATATCCATCTAATTAGAGGCACCAGAAAATGATTAAAATAGGGATTTCTTGCACGACATAATAAGAATGATTAGAAGGACTGTCAAAAATTTGTGGCATGGCATCCCAGTCATTATCGAGAGTTATAAAAACATGATCGAGTATTTTATTTGTCCACCTAGTAGCTACGGGTGTAAATTTGTTAAACATCACTTTTCGAGAAAAATTGGTAAGATGCAAAGGTTCCTTGAATCTTCTTCTTTTCGGGGGAAAATTTGGGATGAGTGAGTGAGTGAAATGTATAAATGAAATGAGAATACTCTTGCAAAAGGTTGGGGTTGAATTCTTAAGAGAAAATTTGAGAGAGCCCATCTTCCTAAGAGACCAATCCAAGAAACTTGTTAATTTCTTGTGTTTTAGATTTCAATCACATCAAGTTGGTTGCGATTGTACAACCATTGACAAGCTCAGACCTGCTTAAAGAAACTTTCCCCTTGATGAATCTAATCAATTTTGAATTAATCTATGTCAATCTTGGACCAATTTGTGTCTTCTTTATTTCATAATGTCTACAAGTAGTTTTTCTTATTCCTATTGTAATCTTATGTTAAAGTTCCTCTGAATCACATAGGATATCGTCCTTGTGGTGACTTGGTGGCATTTGTAATTTCATCTTAAGAAGAGCCTTCATCCCGCAATGAGATAAAAAATTTAAAATCACTCTACTTTCATTTTTGATAAAGATTGTCTATAAGCCTTTGAGTGTATCTTAGGCATGAGGAACTAGGGGTCTTTGATGTTTAATTGAGTCTTTAGCTCAAGCCTTCGTGTTAAATTCTTAGAGATTGTGTGAAACCATGCAAGTTTGGTCCTCCATTGATGCACACCTTCGGGTTGAAGGCATATTTTAGCTATTCAAGCTTTCTGTCATTTAGTATTTTGATTGTTGTGAAGGTTTTCAAAGATCCGGCATAATCATTTTTATCTGCGCTAATCTCCTACCAAAAATTATTCAAAACAATGAATCCTACCGAACTACCCATGTTTTCCTATATGTCCACAAATGTATAAATTCTATTGCCAAAATATGCGAAATCAAGATCCCATAATGTCTCTAGTAACCTTCAACCCTATTTAGGAAATATCACCATTCTTTAGAAGTGACAACTCGTGAGAGTTAAATTGTGGTGCATTGATCATATTTTCTCGTGGTATCCTTTCAAATTTGTGCAAAGAAGGATATCTTCATTCTCCTTCACCGATAGAGGTTACAAAATTGGTCCTATCACCCTAGTCAAAAGACACGGCCTAAAGTAGTGATCATGTTGTCCATTTCTTTGATGCCCGATGACAAAGAGTCAGAAAGATCCCCTCCCCGTCTACAAAATGACTCATAATATGATCTTTCTGTCTCTTAGTGTCCTGCTAAATCTTTGATGCTGCTTAGTTTCTAAGGGACAATCAATTTGGATACCAAAACACGAATGGCGTTGTTGTCAGGGATCTGATTTGCATTTTCGGGGATTATTTGAGCTCCAAGATCTATTTGTGTGGCAACAACACTAGAATGGTGTCGTTATCGGGAATATTTAAGCTCGAGATTTATTTGTGCAGCAACAACACTAGAATGGCATCGTTTCTAGGGACATGAAGTTGTGTGTAAAGTTTTAACACCATCAACAACACATATAGACCCTGGTAAATGCTTCTTACAAATTTTAAAGTGCAAATACGTTGTTGAAACATCATCCTATGTCCAGATTTGTAAGAATTAAGAAAAGTTACAAGTTTTGTGTGTAATATTTCTAGTTTCTGTTGGTTTTTACACTAAGTTTAAATCATCAATGTTTCTTACGGGTAAAGGAAGGTCAGATATGTGAATCTTTGCATGAATTTAGTGTTGACAGACATTTGACAAACCAATTTTAGTGCATTTGCACAACTAAGGTGAAAATCCTTAGTGGCGACTCCGTATTGAATGAATTTTTGATAAATGCCAGTGTCTTAACCTCTTTCAATTGCAATATGTAATGCCCCATTCGATGTTCCCCCAGTCCCTGGCATGATGACCTTATTGCTAAGCTTGGGAGACTGGTGTGCATGTGCTTTCGTTGATGTTGTTGACCTTGTCTAGGTTGCGGTGAAGATTTTTCACCTTCCCTCTCCTTCTTGCCTTTCGGGTCATTGTCAACACCCCAAACTGTGGACCCCGTAGCGTCATGGATAGTTATCCGGTTAAAGGAAAATCTGGTTCTTGGTTCGTCGAGTTACCTGGTCGTCGCCATTAATAGGATTAATAATTATTATCATTATTTTAGCCATAAAATCATTAAAATAATGTTTATAATACTATTATAATCCATATCACTAACTTCGATCAGTGGCTTTGGTGTCAAAATTTTATCACTGGTAATGGATTGACTTTAAGTTATATTTTATTTATTTGTCTACTTCGTTTTAGGGTTTTATGATGTTTTTAGATTAAAACAAACAAAAAGAAATAGATAAATAAATTTAAAAGGAATTAAAAATAAATAAATGAAAGCCCGTAAAAGGGGCGGATTAGGGAAAAGTGGAGGAAGGCAAAAAGTTAAAAAAATGTAGTTAGGGTTTTGTCATTTTGGCTTTTGGAATGAGTTAGTTTTGGGCATGGGGCGGCTGGCTTGGGGGCGCAGGATTTGCTCAGAATGAGTTTGTTGAAGAGGCCTTGGAAACTATCAAGCAAATGCAGTTGATGTGCATAAATCTAGACTCCACAACCGTTTCAGCATTCTCCCAGGCCGCGCCACACACCCGCATGGGAAAAACAAGCATTGGAGAGAGGGATTTTGGTCAGATGTTGTTGCAGTCACAAAATCTTTGGGGACAGAGTATGGATGCTCATCAAAACAAAATGGAGGAGGATTTTTGTCTGTGTAGTTGCCATGTTGCCAACATCCTCCTCCCGACCACACCCTAGATCTGCATTGGCTCTAAAGCAAATCAAAAAAGGCAGAGGAACTTGGTCAGATGTTGCAGTCGTAAGTGCCCTAGTAGATACTTATGTAAATGTGGAAGCATGCGAACTGTTCAACTAAACGCATGGAAGAAATGTAGTTCCAGGGACTATAATGATAGCAGGATATGTAAAAAAATGGGTTTATTTAAAAGGCGTTGAACTGTTTGATATAATGCCTCAAAGAAATGTTGTCTCATGGAATGCCATGATGGCAGCATATGCACAAAATGGATGTGTAGAAAAGGCACAAAACTGTTTGACAATATGCAATTCCAACATCCTTAGTGTTTGTGCCAAAATGGCAATGTAGGAATAGGTTATGGACATCCATGATAGTTCAGAAGACCACATAATCACCTTGAAGCTCTGTGGTTGTTCCTTCAAATGCAAACACCTAGTGTCTTCATAGACATATTTTCCATTGCTAGTATATCCCAGACTATGTTAAAATGGGTGCTTTGGATCAAGTCTTATGGATATGGCCATCACATGTAGTTGTAAATGCTTTGTTAGACCTGAATGCAAAGCTTGGACTTAGAGACAAAGCACATGAAGCGTTTGACAAAGTTCCTCCAAGAAATAAACACAGATTAGCCCACGTGGATAGCTGAAATTTCATGCAAGGATATGCACATAATGGATCTATTTAAAAGGTTTTAGAAACACACAAGCAACTACTTACTCTGTTGGAAAACTTCAAGTGATCGGGAAGTTGGTGTGACGTGGTGGAGGTTAGATCTAGGCTCATGAACCGGTTGGCGAAGTGCCCAAGCAAGATGTTGAACCAAAGCTTGCAGCTTCGACCGACTTCGTTCTCCAGGCATGGTTCTTCTTCCCTTACCTCTCATAATTCTCATGTTTTAGTTCTCTTTTGCAACTGAATAGAATTTTAAATTATTAGGATTTTTAATACAGTTAAATGTCCCTTCAACTCTTTACAAAACTATCACCCTCACTTCAAGATGATTTAGAAAACTCTTACCCTTCTTGATCACTCCAATATCGTTTTATCGACTAGATGAATTTGACTCCCCATTGATAAAGTTGACCTTCTCCTTGTTTTAAATAGTTAAATTTTGCAATTTTCGGAGACTCACTAAGTACCCTTTGCAACTCTAGAAACGAGATGTGAAGTTTCATTCGTGTACCTTGGTATACGAGGAGTCACCTTGACCTTTGGTTTGACCTGAAACGAACATATGAAATCCTTTTGACGCTCTTATAGGAGCCTGTTACACTGGTTTGCAATGGTAGAAAGTTGTTAAATCTAGAGAGTTGGCTTTCATTTTAAACCGCCATTTGAAACTCGAATGCAGAAATTACATCTTGTCTTCGCAAACCTCTAGCGTTTATACTAGAAAAATGCATGGAACATTCAATATAGGAAAGAGAAATTTTCGGGATAGTTTGGCGAAGCCATTTTGTAGGCCTCCGGTCGCAGTTTGATGAGGTCAAACTGGACCAATTTCATCTTGTCGCTCCAGAAAACTTTTTGCCGTTTAAAAATGGTTCTCTAGTTCTCAGTCTTGTCGACTCTGATGAATTCTCCTTATACAAGGGAACTAGTAGGATATGTCTTGTTGCATGCTCCTCCATCGAACGTTCATTTTGGACATGGTTTTTTGGGCCCTTGAGCTAACTTTTGTCATTTTACAACCGGGTGAACTACAACCAGTGGCCCGGAAAACTAGCCGCCAAACGTAAATCGTTCACTCTTTTTCAATTCTGTCAATTGCTATGAACTCTTGGTATATTTGGGGACACGTAGAAAGTTAATTGTGGTGTGCGTGCTCATCGAATATAACCTTTGGAAGTAGTTTCTTAGCCTCCGAGCCCATTTTGAATGTTTTGTAGCTAGTGAGAAAATGTAAGAATAGAAAGCTGCGGACCTCGTAGGGTTGCCAAATCACCCTGAAAACATTTAAACACATGTAAATAATCTGTTTAAAACACTATAATGAAACTTTTGTGTGTATTATAACTTTTGACCAAACGGTGTTTTCTCTCTCTTCCCTTCTCTTTCTCTCTCCTGAGTTGCAAAACGAAGAAAAATGAAATGCAATGAATACATGTTTCTAGACCTTTTTATTTCGATTGCAAATTGTAATTATTGTCAGATGTAAATGGGAAACTGAAAAATGATAATTATGATTGATTAGGGTGGATGCCATGCCAGTGATTTATCACTGATATCATGCTCACGTGGGTTTTGCAGGATGGAAGAATGATGACGAAAAAAGATGATGTGTAATTTAATTATTATTATTGAAATTTTTACAGGTCATTGTAAAATGAATAACTGTATAATGTAGTCTCTTGTTACTGAAAAGTTATATTTGAAATTTTTTAATATGTATGAGATGCTAGTTTTAGGGATATCTTAGGAAATGTGCATCTAATTCACCGGTTCAATTTGATTCTTAGTTGTGTATGGCAAAAAAAAAAGATTTGATATATATATAGTAAATGAAATTGAAGTTAATATATTGTAGTACTTTTTCAGCATTCAATAAATGATTAAATTAATTACTTGGGTTATCTTCTTACCTTGCAAACGTAATAAAGAGTCTTTTTTTAATGGGAACACTCAACCTTAATAAAATATTCGTGCATAGCTTTCCTGCATGTGTGATCCCTTTTTACCATATAAGAAATTTAAAACCATAGAACGACCTTAAACTTTGCACTCGATGAGACCTCCTAGGTTAGGTAAATAAAACCCCTAGTTGGAGTTACCATCATAGTCATTAGGTTTAGCAACATTGTCGTGAACCCATATTTTAGGAATGACATGGTCCAACTTTATCCAGAGTATGCGGTTTCCTTCTAGTTTTGGTAATTGCGAGAAGAATGCCCTCTCTTCAGGTCCGACACTAGGTTGAGTGGTGAAGACCGCTTTGGAAGTCACCTTATGAGTCCTTGTTCGAAGGAATGACTAAATGGTGCTACCTTGGTTTCTATCAAAATAACATCTTGGTATCTTCTTGAAGGTGGTTTAGTATAAATATGTCCGCTTGCCTTAAAATCATATATAGTTGAGGCGTAGATCATTAGGTGCATATTGGAATTAAACTAAACCCTAGTGGATTTTGTATGTTAACTTGTGGGTAGAAAACTATAATTTAACTCCTTGCATGCGAAATTGAGTTGAAAGATGTTGATTCTAGAGAACCTTAGAAATTGTAATCTTGTCCCTTAATCCCTTGTTATGTCATTTTATGGCATTAAGGAATAAATAATATTTCTTATGCGGAATCATGCAATGCAAGGATATGGGATCTTCGTGAACGTAGATCACTTGTGTTCATGTGTAGTTTATAATGCTCCTAGCCATGTACTTCCTTAAGATGTCAGACAAGTGCTTTCGTAACTCTTTTGTTTTGAGATGATGCTAAGAACGAGACCATAGTGTGATGTAAGAGCATGTCATGTAAGATGAAAACGAGATTGGAGTTTAGGATTAAGGTTACTCTTGGAGCCCTTATAACTTAATTTAAACATCTTTATGTGTTTCAAGAATATGTATTGCTTTGGTGTGATCAAACTTCAAGAAAACAATATATATATATTGGAATTCAACAAGTTATTTAACTATAATAATAATGGTAGCTATATTGAATCTAAGTCTCCCTCAATCCCAAGATTTCATCTTGACATCACGTTAGGTTCACTTGTGTAGCAAGGTTAAATTTTAAACATTAAATAAGCATTTTGGGAAGCATAATCTTAACATAAGAATGAGAGAATTGGAATTTTGTATGAAATTTAAAATATGGAAAATACTTATGTAAGTTATGAAGATTGTCATAAGGGTAACGAGCAAAATTAAATGGTTGAACAATAAGTGAAATGTGAAACAAATTTTCAAAACATGTAGGTGGAAAAAGGGAGAAAATTATACTTACGTAATAATGTTCTTGCAATGTTAGTAGTAACTAAAATACATTTAAAGTAATGATGTGTCATGGGTTTTCTGTCTGAAGTCACGATTCTTGTGGTTGGGTCATTGTTAGTATTCATTCGTTGCAAGAAGTGTGGCATTGACATGCCTATGTGGTTTTCTGGATTCTATGTGAGTCAATGACTTATGTGATTGTCATTGTGAGTCAATTTTCTGTACTTAGAGCCCTTGTTATGTTGTGTGTAGCATGCATTGTAAGTAAAAAAGAATATCCTGGTATTTTACTGTTGACATTGTGTGTGTAAAATGTGGGCACTACACAATCTATCACTAATATTTTCAAAGATGGAAGGAAGAAGATCTTTCTTCACTAGAGACCCTACCAGAAAGCTATTTCTAGAGCTGGGAAAGATGAATTTAGAAGGAAGAAGAATATAGAAAGTTGTTGGAGATCAGAAATCAAGAAAAGAGTTATCAATTGTGGAAACTGATCAGCCTGTCATTGAAGATTGCCATACTTCCTCAAGTGCTTCTGAATTAGGTAGTCTCTTTGTAAATATGAATTCTCCAACTGGAGAGGGTCCTTAATTTGTATTTGAAAAATTTACATCTCATTTTGTCCCTGTTTTCTCCAAATCTGATAGATCTTCCAAGAAACAAAGTTTTTAGAGAACATTCATTATGAGAATTGTATTCTTGTGCCCCATAGACCCCTCACTCCTCATCATTTTATTTCTCTTATAAGATCACCTCCCCAAAACAATATGGCCCAGCCCCCACCCAGACCTTTGTTTGTTGTGAACACTTTTGGTCCTATAGATTTCAGAGGTATGACTGGATATCCAAATGCTATGCCCCAAGATGTTAGAAATAGACTGCCTAAATTTCAAGGAAATAATGCCATTACTAGGGTTTAGCACTTAAATATTTTTGTCAATATGATGGAGGACTTTGAGATTGAATTTGAGGATGTGTATATAAAATTGTTTATTTATACTCTAGAGGAGGATGCACAGGACTAGTATAAATATTTTTCAGACAACTCCATTGATTCATGGACAGAAATGAAGAATGATTTTAGATTGGCAGTATGGAGATAAAATAGACCCTAGGTTTGTTTTATCGAATTTGAAAATATTAAAAATAATCCTAATGAGTTTGTTCATGACTTCAATACAAAGTTCAATAAGAGCCTAAATAGGTTACTTGTGATCATGAGGCCAAGTGATGTTTCTTGTTTGATAAAATACTCTGATGCTTTTGATAAGAAGGCTACCTATTATTTGAGGGATAAGAACCCAACAACATTGAGGCAGGCCTTCACCATGGCTTTGTAGATTGAAAACAATATCAAAGAAGTTAGTAAGCCTCCTAAGAGGGAAGGTATCAAGCTAATCAATCTAGAGAAGCCTCAGTCAAGTAAGTTTGTGGATTTGGAGGAGGTTGTGAAAACTTTTGTCGAGTTGTTAAGGAAATATCCTATAAACTAGCTAGATAAGAGAAGGGGATTAGACAAGGTTCCCAAGGTCATCATAAAGCACAAGGTCAAGAAATATTTGCAAATCATCCTAGGGGTGATCGAGATCTAATGACAGAGGCAAAGGACTCAAGGGATCGGAAATGACAGCCCTAATCCCATGAGAATAGAATTTTTCCCGATCCTTTGACTTCCATTTGCTGTTGTTGAAGAATATAATGAAATTTAGTGGTGTGACAGATGTTTCTTACCACATGCCCCATGTGATGAATACAAATAAGTTGAGGAATCTGATGATGAAACTAGTGATTATGTGTGCATGGTGGGGTGCTCTACAAGCTCACAACAAGGAGTAACTTTGACTGAATTAATTAGTGCTAGAACTACTGCATATTTCTAGGATTGCATCCACTAGGTATTACCCCTTCCTCCCTCTCATACTTTTGAAATAGATATGGTACAAGATTTTGAATTGCCTAGTAATGATTTTGAATACTTAATGGCAAGTAATGATTAAAAAGTATGATTGAGGAATCCCTTCGAGGAGGATAGGTAGTTGTTAATGAATGTTGTAGTTGGCCATAAAAAGGAATAAAACTACAAACTTAGTATTGGTAAAATTTCTAATGGTATCAAAGAGAATATTGCTGGATTTAAACCCCCCAAGAACAAGAGATATCCAGAGAATGAAGAATACATTCTATCCAATTGGCAGATTGGATCTGTTAATAGTTGGAGCAATCCCGGGAATAGCATTGATAGATCCTTGATTAAATGGCATCCTCCTGAGCTAAATTGGTATAAGTTGAACTTTGATGGGGCTTCTAAGGGAAACCCTGGGATTGCGGCAGGGGGAGGAGCGATACGGGATCACAAAGGCAATCTGATTGTTGCGTATGCTGGTAAAATGGGAATTCAAACCAATCATTTTTCCGAAGCATTATCTGCTCTATGGGGCCTGAGAATTTCCCAGACACAAACTATTCAGAACCTCATTATTGAAGGGGACTCCCTGAATATCATTAATCTTCTTAAATAGTGCTCATCTCCAAGTTGAAGCATCAAGGATTTTATTGCAGACTCCATAAGTATTAGTCATACTTTCAAGAACATCGATCATGCATACTTACGGAGGGTAGTAAATTGGTGGATGCACCGCTAATTATGGAATTAATGTTAACTTTAGACCCTAAATTTGGGATAATAATAGCATCCCTAAACAGCTTCAAAAAAACATTCAGGGGATCTCCATATGCAAGCAATATCTAGAAATGAGTTATGATTTTTGGGTGTGGATCAACATCAAAAATACTCCCACACGTGTTGACTTAAAGTTTTGGTTTATGAAAATCATGTCTAATAATCATGATAGTGTGAATCATATGGGGAATTCCAAGTGGAGTTACATGGTTTTGAAAATCGCGCATGCGGGCTGCATTGCAACTGTTAAAAGATGGATTCAAAGCTCCACGGAAACCGAAGGCGGCAGTAAAGTGATTGATGACAGGGAGCGGGCTATTCCCACATGTGATTTTCCGCAGGCTCAGATCAGCAGACACACAGCCGATCATGGGAAAAGCAACGGCTCTTATTTCCAATATTGTGTGGATTACTATAGCAAAAAGTGGACTGGCTTTAGCGATCAGTTAGGAATTTGTTGCAAACAGTTCAGAGTAGAGAAGATGGGGGGTCCTCCTTGTCAAATTGAGCCTAGTGTGGACCCAGACTGGAAAGATAATATTGAGCTGTGGAGCATTCTTAGCAAGGGTGGCATAACAAACTTCATGGAAAAGGTCCAGGGACATGATCAGAGCATCTCGGTGCATTTTGCAAAGGATTGGAAGGAGAGGACAGTGGAATATGGGGGGCAGAAGATCTTAGTCAATGAAGAACTTATTGTTGAAGTGACCGGCCTTGGTTTGGAGGGCTTCCATTTCTTCAACAAAAGGGTCGATAGAGAGGTTGAAGAGAGAAGATTTGTGGAGGGAGCTGAGAAGCTGACCTATGTTACAGCGGGCCTGCTTGTTAGCTCGATCCCTCCGCCATATGATGAAGTTACCCGCATGATGATACGGTTCATATCCTTGGAAGGAAGGTTTGTCACTGTTCCTGCTAAACACCTTATTTTTCTTAACCACTTCCGTAGGGATCGTTTGGTTTGTTTCCCCCATTACTTGCTGAACTCTCTTGAGTGCTCCATTCTGGAGTTTCAAAAGCATTCCCGGTGGTTCCTTTACACCAAGGGCTCATTTTTTTGCTGCACAAATGCTGCCTTCTCAAATTTCCTGGTCTCCCTTCCTCCCCTAGCTCGATTCCCCCTCTATCGGGTTCTGACTGCTGCCAGCCCTATTTCTCCTTTCTCTGGCCCCGCCACACCGCTGTCACCCCCTTGCCGGCCATCCAGGCTTCTTCTCCCATTCCCCTACTACTGATCCCACCCCCACTTAGCCTCTTCCTCGCACAGACCGGTTACCAGGGCTTCCAGAAAACTTAACCTTGAGGCTCTTGCTGTGGAGAAGGGTTCTCATGAATTTGAAATTGCACATGACCTCCTGAATATCAGCAGTGCCAGTCCCCGGGATGTGCATTTGGAAAGCTCCTCAAAATACTGGAAGCCTTAGAGGCTGATATGAAACTGTTGAAGGATGAAGTTAAGAACTTGGCAAAACAGAAAGGTAAGAGGAAGAAGGAGGAGGAGGAGGAAATTGACAGCAGCCAAATTGATGATATCTACAAGAAACTGCACTCCTTAGACTCCCGTTTAGGGAAGGCCAAAACTCGACATGATTACAACATGGCCATATTCAGGGCGATTGAGGAGTTCATTGAGCAACATGTCAAAAGTGTCTCCAACCTCAGCGGAGTTCCAGCAACACTTTGGGGTAATGATAAGGAAAGCAAGAAGGCCATTGAGCAGCTGGATTATAATGACACTGCCCACATGACTACTTTGGGTATGTTCAAGTCCCGGTAGATGCTTTTGTTGTTCTTGTATGTTCTTTTGCTATTTTTTTGCGGTCCCTTTACTGCTTGTTTGCAGTAATTTTACTATTTTGTCTTGTCTAGGTAGTTGTTTTTTGGCTACTTTGAACTTCATTGTCACATTTGGATTCTGATCCTTTTCTCTCTGGTTCTCATTCTTATCCTGGCTTCTAGGCCATCTTTTGTAATCAAGGGTATAGTCCCTTTCAAAAAACTATTTGCCAATAATTAAAAAAAAAAAGTTGTCAATGGGGAAGGGCCTTAGGCCAAACCAAAAGCTCCAGTTCTCACCAATATCTCAAAAGAAACTCCTAATAAAGATACCTCTGGAAAATTCTTGTGTCCCTGCGTAACCTGGTATCCCTACCCATGCTTAGACCATGAAAAATCCTTTGATGTCGATGAGTTTCTCATTCTTCCTCCAAATTTTTCCTTTCCCAAATATGTTCCTTATGACATTGCCCAAGTCTTGAGTCAGATCAATATTTCTATTCCAATTGTTGAGTTTCTTATGATTCCTAAGCACAAGAAAAGGGCCTTTGAGTATTTGGGATTGAAATAAGAAAAGGTTACCCAAGGTAGAAATGTAAACAATGTTGAGACTCCTCCTACCATCAGAGAGCTAGAAAATCCCCAAGTGGTGGAAGAACTGGGAGCCACCTGAAGTATATTTGGGAACATCCTTGGTTAATTCCCTATTGAATGTAGATCCATTATTCACTACTCGATTATTAGGGATAGGTTTTTACACAACTGTATGTTTTATTCTGGAGCATCATGTAATGTTATTCCTCTTGAGGTCATGAATGAATTAGATATCAAAGTGACAGCAGCTTATGGGAAGTGCACTGCCATGGATTCCAGAGAGGTACTAGTGGTTGGATGTGTCAAGGGTCTGATAGTGCAACTTTCAACTTACCCAAGCAAGAACTTAAAACTATATGTTGTTATTGTTGATTTCCCTACCAAATGGGGAATGTTGTTATCAAGAAAATGGGTTACTAGTGTTGGTGGTAGTGTGTAAATGGATATGTATTTTTCCACTATACCTATTGAGGGCAGCCTTGTAAAGTTTTATGGTGAAAAGAAGATGCTACATCTCATTAAGAATCCCAATAATGCTTCCTATGAAGTGTTATACACTGACACTGATGTAGATAACTTTGTTGGATTTGCTAATGGTAAAGAGCACAAAATTGATCAATGCAATTCTCTTAATCAAGTAGGTTCTCCTTGGACTTTTTTGTTTGATGGGGCTTTCTCTAAATTTGGAAATGGTGCTGGTATTGTTTTGATATCTCTAGGCCAAGAAGAGTTTGTTTTCTCTTTTAAACTCAACTTTGAGTGCACTAACAATATTGCTAAATATGAAGCACTATTATTGGGTTTAATAATTGCTTGGAAATATGGTATTAGAGATATCATTGTTAAAGGATATTCAGAGCTAATTGTCAAGTAGGTAAGAAAACTGTATGCAACAAAAAATTCAGAGAATGAAGCAATATAAGCATGCAGTCTAGGATTTCATTGAAATGTTTGAATCATTCAACATAATACATCATGATAGGAAGTACAATAATCTAGCAGACAAATTGGCCATATTGGGGTCCAGATTTGAAAATTATACTATATCCCCCTATTGTGAGTATAATATTGAGGTATTGACTAGGTCATCTGTTTCTGACAATGTTAAACATTGGCAAGTGTTCAAAGATGATTCCCAAGTGCAAAGGTTTTTACATAACCAAGGAGAATTTGCTGATCAATGTATAGATTTGGAGCCAATGGTTTGTGCAGCTGATGGAAAGGAGAATTTATTTGGCAAATACATCATTCAGTTAAACACTAATACTATTCCCAGAGGTTTGGTAGTACTTGAATCAAAATTTGATAATGTTGATTGTATTGTCAACAAACACATATCAGCCTTGAGGGATGTTGAAGAGCATGACCTGGGAATGAAGGATAAACCACATAAGATCTGGCTAGGTAGAAATCTGAGCAAGGAAGAAAATTAGTCGTATGTCCAATTATTGAAGAAATACTAGGACTTCTTAGCATGGTCTTATTCTGAACTGAAAGCATACAGAGAGGATCTTTTCTAGCATGAAATTCCCTTGGAAGCTTCTGCCAAATCGTTTAGGTAGAAATAGAGGCCGATCAATCCACTCCTTTCCCTAAATATGCAAGAAGAATTGAAAAAGTTGAGGGATGGAGGAATCATACAACCCACAAGGTACTCATCATGGGTTGCAAACTTGATACCTATCAGAAAGAAGAACAGAGATATAAGGTTGTGTGGACTTTAGAAACTTGAATAGAGCATCAATGAAGGATTAATACCCTTTGCTAAATATGGATAATATGTTACAATTGGTTACTAGTTCGGAATTATTATCCACCTTGGATGGTTTTTCTGGATATAACCAGGTAGTTGTGAAGGAATCATATCAAATCAAGACTACCTTTACCACTCCTTGGGGAACATATGTATATGTCAGAATGCCTTTTGGTCTAATTAATCTTTGGAGCCACTTTCCAAAGAGAAATGGATGTAGCTTTCTCTAGCTATATTAATGATTTCATTGTTGTATATCAAGATGATGTGACTGTTTTCTCCAGAAAAAGGATTGACCACCTGCAACACTTAGAAAAAAAAATTAAGATGCAGGAGTATGGTACTTCACTAAATCCCAAAGTGTCATTTTGGAGTTCGAAAAGCAAATCTACTTGGACACATTGTGTCAAAGGAAGCGGTCATGATTGATCCTGAAAGGGTAGAAGCCATCATCAAAGTCCCTATTCTAAGAACCAAGAAGGGAATTCAATCCTTTTTGGGAAGATTAATTTTATTAGGAGATTTATCTCCAACTTTCTTGAACTAACTATCCCAATCACTAGCATGCTAAAAGAAAGACCAAAGAATCAAATGGGAAGAAGAAGTTGTTCAATATTTTGTCGGGATCAAAGAAGAACTAAATTATTCCTTTGTTTTAGCAGCTCTAGATTATAATAATGCTTTCCAAATGTTTTCTTTTGCTTCAGAAAGTTCTATTGCATCTGTATTTTTGTAGAAGGATGATGAGGGAGCTGAAAGATCAATTGCCTTTTTCAAGAAGGCATTACAAGGAGCTGAGCTAAAGTATACTATCATGGAGAAGTAGGAATTTGCTTTGGTAAAAGCAACAAAGGTCTTCATGCCATATATTTTGAGTTCCAAACTCATTTATTATGTTCCCCACACCATGGTGAAAGATATCCTATAAGAAATGGAGGTTTCAAACAAGATATGGCGATGGGTAAAAAATTGCAAGAGTATGGTATGGATATCCAAACAAAAAAATTGGTCAGAGGTTTGGGCCTGGAAAAACTTATGGCAGAGAGAAATCTGCAGAAAATTGAGGTGAATGAAGTTGAAGAAGAAAGGATGAATGTCCTTGAAAAAACGATAAATTTTGAATGGTACAAGGACATCATTTTTTATCTCAAACATCTATAATGCCCTGAACATTTGAGCAAGAATCAGAAAAGAGCACTTAAGTTAGCTTCCCAAAAATATGTCATTACTGATTTTGGGTTAGCTTGGAAGAACCTTGAGGGAGTTCTCTTAAGATGCATTACTAAAGATGAAGCCCCTAAGATAATTGTTGATCTCCATGGAGGAGTTTTTGGGGACATTTTGCTAGAAGAGTCACAACTCATAAAATATTAAGGGCTGGTTATTGGTGGCCAACTCTTTTCAAGGATACAACTCTGTTGGTAAGAAAATGTGAGATTTGCCAACACTTTTCTAGAAGACTAAAAGCTTTAGGCTCCCTTCCTTTGTAACTTGTATCAATTGAAGCCCCATTTAGGCAATGGGGAATGGATTTCATTAGGGAAATTTCTGATCCTTCAAGTACAGGCCATAAGTGGATACTAGTGGCCACAAATTACTTCACCAAGTGGGTGGAGGCAATCCCCACCAAGAAAGAAACTCACCAAATTGTCATGAATTTTGTCCTGAATTATATCATTTATAGGTTTGGGGTACCTACCAAAATAGTTGATGATAATGTCATGAGATTTTGAGCTAAACATTTGGTGGCTATGTGCCATGAATATGGGATCAATTTGACATATGCTTCTAATTATAATCCCCAAGGAAATGGACAAGTAGAGTCCAACAATAAAAATCTATTAAAGATAATTAGAAGAAATTTGGAGTTGAACAAAAGGAAGTGGGGTGAACAGGTTGAAGTTTATTGTTTGGGCTGATTGAATCACTGTTAAATGAGCTACTAGAAAAATCCCATTTGAGTTGGTGTATGGAACTCAAGCTCTGCTTCCCCTACATATGCAATTGTCTTCATTTCAATTTCTTCAACAACTGGAAGATCAAGAGGTTAGTCCCTATGATGCTCACATAAATCAGATTGTTGAGTTAGATGAAGAAATAAGGGCATCCCATCAGAGGCATGTAAAATTTAGAGAGAAATTGAAGAATTTGTTTGATAAGAAAGTGACTCTAAGAGCTTTCAGTGTGGGAGATATTGTGCTATTGTGGGATAGCAGGCACAAGGATAAGGAAAACATGGAAAGTTTGATGCATTGTGGATGGGCCCTTATTCAATTAACATTCAAATTAGTGAACATACCTTCTTCTTAAAAGACTTAGATGGGGAATTGCTTGAGTTGCCTATTAATGGCAAGCATTTGAAACTTCTCCTTGATTGATTTATCAGAATCAAGGTATACACCATTGTACAATGTATAGTATTTTGGTTTCTTTCTACTTTCGTGTTTTTTTTCATTTTGTTTCATCCTGGTCCTTGGTGGTCATTTTGTTGGTTTCTCGGTTTGTCCTTAGGGGAATTGGCTATTGTTGTTCTCTGCTCTGCAATCTTGTTCTTTGACTCCATTGCCCAAAGGTGTTTTTTTAGCACTTGGTCTGCTATTTGTTCTTTTGGAAATCACAGAGAGTGCCCATCCCCGAGTCAGAGCCAATGTTGGTGCTCAATTTGATCTCACCCCATTTTCCTTGAAATTATTCAGTTTGCGGGCTCTGTCATATTTTCTATCTCCCCGTGTTGATGTGTGAAAGCTCTTTCCTTAATTTGGTTTCCATGATCATTCCTTTCCTTTGGTTGAGGATCACATTAAGTTTAGAATTTTTTTTTTGTTCCTCTATCCATGTGGAAGAATTTGTAACTTGGGCATAAATTCAAGTTTTTTCCCTTCCTTCCATTTTTCCACAATCACGTTTTGTTTTCCCTATCAATTTTTGTCCCAATATATGTGGAAACATGATTGGATGTGGCTCGGTGGATCACATTTGGGACTTATATCATTTCCAAATTATTTATCCTTAAAGAAATATCCATTTCCTAGGCAAATGGTGATTTCCCTACATTTTACTGGTTTGACGGTGTGTGTTTCCTGTCAAATTTATATCTCAACATTTGTGGAAATGTGGCCCTTTCGATTAGATACGACTTGGTGGGGCATTTTGAAACTCTAAGGCCCACTTCAACTCAAAGGTTTTCCATGTGGAGGTTTCCACCGGCCCTACCCAAACTTAGACTTTTTTCATGTGGTCGGTGCGGCTTTGTCAGACCATGGACACGTGCGGGCTGACGTTCATTTGAGGATCTACCTCGGGGGTCCCACCTTAGCGGTTGTGCCAAGGGGACATGTGGTGATCCTACGCTTATTTAGGGTCTCCGTTTTGGGTGCCATCTCAAATTTACATCAGGGAGACACATGAAGGCTTCTGCTGGCTCCTCTCTATACTTAAAATTTTCAAGCAACTTTCTAAGGCCTGGGACACAGGGAGGGATCAACTGTTTGGGGACCTACCCCTAAATTTTATTTTTGAAGGAGTGTCATGGGGACACGTGGAAGATTCTTCTCACTTTGTCCTTGCTTGGACTTTTTATCGGCTAAGGAAAACTGTCTCGAACCCTAGACACATGGCGTCTTCCACTGATCCTTAAATGTTTTCAACAACTCTATCGGACTGAGACACGTGGTGAGCCCGCACTTGTTTGGGGTCTCCGCTTTTGGGCACCATATCAAAAGAGCACCATGAAGACACGTGGAGGCTTCCGCTGGATCCTTTTATACTAAGACTTTTCAAAGACCAAAAGGCATTTTTCTTGGGCTCATGACACATGGAAGGCCCATGCTTGTTTGGAAACTTACCTTTGTAGTTGCACTAAGGAAGCACATGGAAGGCTCTAATATTAAGATTGAAAGGGAAGAATTAATGGTTGTTGTGCATTACTTCTAATTTTTCCGCCCTTTTGCTCCAAGACTCACGGAGGTGCAAACACGCATTGTTTTTCTTACAAATCAAACTCACAAAGTGCAGGTATGTGGAAATTTCCATGAGAGGACACTTGTTTTTCGAGGCATGAATGTAGGCATCCATATGGGGGCATTCATTTCTCAAGGTTTTGCCTCGGGGGTGAAAAGGATTACGTGACGGATCCAACTATACAGAGCCACTGGAAAATGATTAAAACAGAATTTCTTACACAAAATAATAATAATGATTAGAAGGACTTTCAAAAAGTTGTGGCATGGCATCCCAATCATCAGTTGAGGGTCAGAGAAATGTGATCAGTTCCTGATTTGTCCACCTAGTAGCTATGGGTTTAAATTTATTAAATGTCACTTTTCGATAAAAATTGGTAAGAAGAAAAGGTTCCTCGAATATTCTTCTTTTTGGAGGCAAAAATTTGGGATGAGTGAGCTATTGAAATGTATAAATGTAATGAGAATACTCTTGCAAAGGTTCAGGGTTGATTTCTTAAGAGAAAATTTGAGAGCCCATCTTCCTGTGAGACCAATCTGAGAAACTTATTAATTTCCCGTGTTTTAGATTTCAATCACATCAAGTTGGTTGCGAGTGTACAACCATTGACAAGCTCTAAAACTGTTCAAATAAACTTTCCTTGCTAATGAATCTAATCAATTTCAAATTAATCTATGTCAATCTTAGACCAATTTGTGTCTCCTCTATTTCAGAATGTCTGCAAGTAGTTTTTCTTATTCCTATTGTAATCTTATGTTAAAGTTCCTCCGAATCACACAGGATCTCATCCTTTTGATGACTTAGTGGCATTTGCAATTTCATTTCAAGAAGAGCCTTCATCCTACAATGAGATAAAAAATTTAAAATCACTTTACTATCATTTTTTGATAAAGATTGTCTGTAAGCCTTTGAGTGTATCTTAGGTGTGAGGAACCAGGGGTCTTTGATGTTTAATTGAGTCTTTAGCTCGAGCCTTCATGTTAAATTCTTGGAGATTGTGTGAAACCATGAAAATTTGGGCCTCCATTGATGCACACCTTCTGGTTGAAGGAATATTTTAGCTATTCTGAAGCTTTCTATCATTTAGTATTCCAATTGTTGTGAAGGTTCTCAAAGATCTAGCATAATCAATTTTATCCTGCTTAATCTCCCACCAAAATATTATTCAAAACAATGAATCCTACCTGAACTACCCCTGTTTTCCATGTATGTCCACAAATGTATAAATTCTATTGCCAAAATATGCAGAAGCAATCAGGATTCCATAATGTCTCTAGTAACCTTCAACCCTGTTTAGGAAATATCACCATTCTTTAGAAGTGACAACTCATGAGAGTTAAATTGTGGTGCATTGATCATATTTTCTCAAGGTATCCTTTCAAATTTGTGCAAAGAAGGATATCTTCATTCTCCTTCATCGACAGAGGTTACAAAATGGGTCCTCTCACCCTGGTCGAAAGGCACGGCCTAAAGTAGTGAGGATAGATCAAATCCTTAATGAAGGTGCTATCCATTTCTCCGATGCTCGAGTGACAAAGAGTCAGACAAATCCCCTCCCCAGCTACAAAATGACTCATAATATGATCTGTCTGTCTCTCAGTGTCCTACTAAATCTTTGATGTTGCTCGGTTTCTAAGGGAGAATCAATTTGGATACCAACAAGTCTTACTAAACTTTCAAGTATTATTTTCATTTTTTGAAATTTTACTAATAGTTTTTCTCTTGTGAAATGTATTTAAAGTACACAAATTTGAAAAATGAGGCTAGTGTGCTTGATTTGCATTTACAAAGTGCTAGAAAAATTTTAATCTGCTGCAGCAGTTGAATTTAAATGAAGCTTGTTATCTTAAACAAGTAGAATAATACCTTGAGAAGAATAATAAAGGCAAATGGAATGGATCTAGAGATACTATTGAAGAAGTAAATAGAATAGGATCCAACATTATTGTTTTCTGGTGATGTGGCAAATCTAGAAAAAGAGATTCTTTCAAATATTGAAGCTGCTACAAAGGATCTGGTTTAGTTAGGTGTTGTAAAAGAAATTTCTTATGCACAAGAGAAAGAATCACATAGAGAAGAATCTTCTCAAGGATGAAGCTGCAAAAAAATTGTGAAATTATAATTGTTGTTGTAAAATATTTGTATAAAATTATTTAAAATTTTATGATGATATTGATAGTTTAAAACTTCAATCGATATGGATTGTGGCATTTTACTTTTACTTTTTTATATTTTGCAAAAGTTATTGAAATTGATTGTGAATGTGACTATTATTCTCAATTGTATTTGATATAACTATTACATGGTACATTACTGATTATTATCATTTTCAAATACTTTGTGGACAGAACAGTGAACTACAAGTAGCATTTATATTTCAAAGAACAAACACTAAAATTATTGGCAACTAAAAAATTGTATGGTGTTTTATATGTACTATATTCATGCGTAAGACTGAAAATTCTCTAGTAAATGGAATTATATTTTTTTCATTTTAAAGACAACAGAACAATAAGTATGACATTTCACATTTAAAAAATCTAAACAATAAACACATTGCAACATTGAAAATATTATTCAAAAATGAACATGTGTATAAAAAAAATAACAATATACATAATTATAATTTGAATCCTGATATGAAATTTTCTTTCTAGAATAAAAATGTACATTCATTCTTCTTTATTCAATATCAGCTAGATCAAACACAAACTTATCTTGAAAACTTTGTTTCCCAACACTTTTATCTAATCTTTCACTGCGATTTTCAGTCATTGTTTCATTGTTATCTGTAGTCCTTGTATTAGTATTACTGATCCCTCTCCTCTCTGTAAGATAATTCCATACATCCATTACCCATTCATAAGGAAAGGTATCCACATCATATCGTGAAATGTACAATCTCAAGCAGGTCTCAAGATTTTTATCCAGTTTGTTCCAATATTTTGATTTTATAAATGTTAATGCGCTAAAAACTCTTTCATCTTCAACTGATCCCAATATCATTGTTTGACACAGTTCATACAATTGGAAATATTCACTTATGCTTTCATAAAGGATGGAACTAGGATACAAATTTTTCCATAGAAGTGTAATTTCTCCCTTCTCTGTTGGCTCACTCAGTAACTCAAATTGTTCGTTCATTACCTGGCTGAAATCAACTGATTACAATTACATGCAAGAGTTTCCTTTTGAAGAACACCATTAATCTGAAATCCATTACATTCAACTGATTGTCCAAAATGTTTAATTATAGTACCCATGTGTCTTTTAAATGAATTAGCTGAAGCTCCACCTCCTACATGATTCCAAAAGTTAGGATTGACCACTCCCATTGCCTTAAGAATCTCTTCTTTTTAAAAATGATCTCTAATCTCACTAGATAAACATTGTGATATTTTCTGATTTTTTTTCTTGTTTCAGATATAATAGAATCATATAAATTATGTGTAATAGGAACTTCTTCAAGCTCTACTCTAGCAATATCCACTTGTTTTTCAAATGTGTGCATTTGAATCTCCTTCCCATTAACAAAGATACAAATATGACTAGATATATTGAATCTGAAGTAGTTGTTAGGATTCTTTAAGTATGTCAAAGCATGTCAATGACTAAATGCATGTCATTAAAGCATTAATCAGATTTATATAACATATCTAGAGTTTGATACACCCTTTTCCTGAACCTGATGAAGTCCGCTATATAAATGGATCGTTCTTGTGCAAGATTTTTTATATAATTCATCTCATGCAACATTGTAAGCATCCCGCAAAGTGTTAACAATATTTCAAATTCTTTAAGGTGGTAAAGAAAATATTTATCCCTGTCAACTCATGTACGATACTTATACATGAAACCAGTTAAAGATGAATATTCCTCAAAAACTCTATGTGCAGGCTCATATATAGAAATCCATTGAGCATCAACATCTTTAAGAAGTTTCTTACCATCTGTGACCCCAAGGGAAAAATTTTAAAACTCTAGAAATGTTTTGGAATGCATGAAATATAGACATGCAGTTCATGGATAATCTCTTCAAAAATTTAGTAAATTCAAATGTGCTTACTATCCTATATGCAAGATTCATTCTCAGATCCATGTAATTAATAAAAATCATATAAGGTGAAACAAATTTTTAGAGATGCACACATAGACCATTCATATGACCCTGCATCACTAATGCACCATTAAAACCCACAAAAATTAGCTTTGTAGCTATAACATAATTATCCATTCCTTTTATGTCCTTCAAATTAGATATAACCAATTCACAAAGATTTTTAGCATTGGAATTTTTGTGTATTTTATGAACTAACAATATATGAGGTGTCTTGGTGTGGTTGTAGAATGTATATACATACATGTAAGCCCAATAAGTGTTATCAAAAACTACAATGTCATCAATTAAAAGGGAGACGAAAATTACATTCTTGACATTTTCTTTCATATCTTCTTTTTCAATCATCACAAGACATCTAGCCATCTCCTAAGCACTACTTTATGACCAATTGGAATTTGGAAGTTTTGGAAGCCTATTGAACCTAGAAAATTGTATATATTCTGAAAAATCTAAAATTGGTCTACCCATTTTTAGAGTAAAGAATATGGTTGAAAACTAGGTCATTTTTGCCTTCAGATTTTCATTTGTAGCTTTTCCAAAATTTACATTTATGGTTCCTCCTTTCTCCTGAAGTTTTTGAGTGTGTTTCATCTTATTGTCATACTCCTTATATCTTACATGCATGCACTCTTTTGTAGTTTTCCATCTATGATTCTTCATTATTTTTCCATCATTGTCAATGACTGTGTAATATACTTTTCCACAATGTTTCTCTATAGTGTCCAATTTAAGCTACATTCTATGTTCTTTACCCAATTTCCAAGTAAAAATAGTACATCTACATTATTTGGGAGTATCACTACCATTATCTGGTTGTACAGGTTCAATAAATGGGTATTTTTCTGCCCAATCTACTTGAAAATACCTTCCAATTGTCCAAGATGTTTTCTTCTTTCTCGAGACTTTTTTAAGGGTTACTGTAATTATCATATTATGCTAGAATCTTCTTATTTGAAAATTCATCTATTAAACACATTTGGCATTCAAGATAATCTTCTAGCTTTGACATGTCTGGGTCAATAAAATATTCATCTACTTTGAAATAATTGTTTCCTTAGGGTTTATGTTTTGGTTTATTGTTTCATTCTGAATAAAATTAACATAAGGGGTTTCTATTTTCAAAATGAAAAATGTTTTGACTATTACAAAGATATTAAAAAAATTAAACTGAACTAATGAAAAAGAGGAAAAAGGTTATGATAATTTGTTACAACTTACCAGTACCTGTGTTAATGTTTCTAGTGGAAGTAACTTGGGTCTTCATTTTTTTTGTGGGGCTGAAAAAAATTGCTATGCTACCTTTTCTTTTTTGTTTTTCTGCCTTTTGTTGATTGTTCAGAGAAGCCATTGTACCTATCCATGAAAATATTTAAATTAGATAAATGTAATCAACATCTAAATAGTTCTAAAATTTGTAAATGCAATCAAATGCATATTGGATGTTATGGTCGATAACATATACGGAGGTTGTTAGCCAACATCATGCAATATGTTACCACAATCGGTAGCATACTTGCATGCTTTACAGGTCAAGATAACATCTTGCATGTTACCGATGATATCATGTAGTATGCTATAGGCTTGTAGCATACTACAACCTACTAATCGTAACATGTAGTATACTACCAGTTGTTAGTATACTACATGATGTTGACCAATAGCATGTAGTATGCTCACGGCCGCATGCATGCGATGCCATCGCGGCGAGCATGCGATGCTATGCTACTACCCGATAGCATACTACATGATGTTGGCCGATAGTATGTAGTATAGTAGTGGTTAGTAACATACATAATGCTACCATCTAGTAGCATCCTACATGTTGTTAGTTGGCATCATGAAAATTATAGACAATATGCTACCTACATTTTACCAAAAAAACTAAAGTACCTTGAAAGTAGAAAGGAAATATCTACCTCTAATGACTATTCCACATATTTCAAAAGTAGAAATCCTAAAGGAAATATTTGATAATCACGATTTTATAGAAGGAGGTTAAGTTTAATTTTTAGAACTATGAATAATGAATTATAAATACTTAAATATAATATATATATATATGAGGTGAATTTGACATATTTTAATTTTGTGATAAGGGTGATTTTAATGATAACAGTCGGCTATCAATGGAAACTCCTTGGTGAACCGACCCCTAAAATTAACTTGTACTGAGAAAAACTTTTCGTGACCACCACTATTCATACCGAAAATTTTGAAAATTTCAAATTTAAAAACTAGAATATTCATGAATTAACAAATATTTTCCAAAAAATTTTCCTGGATGATATAGGAAGTGACGATTTAGCCTATAGTGTGTGTCACTACAAGATGAATAGTAGGGAGTGGTGATGTAGCCTAAAGTGTATACCACTACAAGATGATAGAGTAAGTGAAAATTTAGCCTATAACGTGTGTCACTATCCTAGAAATGTCGCATGATGAAAGGTCAAATGATAAATGCATGATGAATGTAAGGTCTATTTGATTTGTAAACCCTTGGTAGTTGAGTATGGACTGAGGAACTAAAGTACGTCATAGGGTAGTGAGTGCAACACATAGAAGATGATGTAGTATATGTAATGAAGATGATAAAAGACCATATGATGTGTATGTAGTGTATAGTATTGAATGCAATATGTGTAGTGTTCCTAAGAGCATATAGTATGTAGGATGCAATGCTAGATGAGTATGATGAAGATTAGTATGATGTATGATGTATAGATATACAAATATTGAAATGATATAGACTAAATATAGAATGTATGCAAAAGACATGAAACGTGATGTGTGATGTCTATAGTGCGGTGGGTGGGGTTCGGTGTATTAATACCTCTATATTTGAGTTTGAACTGAAGCACAAGAGTGTGTCATTGGGTAATGATGACACTATAATACATGTATGATTATGCAAGATGATATGATGCTAAGATGAGGTATGTGTGAATGTTAAGAGTGTGATGTAGTACCATGTAAGGATGTGAATGCATGATAATGAAAAGATGAGATATGTGTTAATTATGATGTGATAATAGGGGTGTTAAATGTTATGCCCCCAAGTGTATGATAGAAAAGATGAATATGCATCGCTATACGAGGAGATCATCGTTTTCATGATCAAAACCTACTCGGGAAGCATCGAAACCGATAAGCTGTAGAATGAGGACGTTCATATAGGGACCCATTACGGTGGAGTGTGTAAATATTCATTGCATATTCTTTATCAAGAAAGTCAATCATTGGACAACCATGAGCATGCCAATGAGAGATATTTTGTGTATATCCTAGGAAAGAGATATTACAGATGAAGACACGTCTAAAAGGAATAGAAAATGAAATGTGTATATGATATGGATCTAGAGTGCCCCCAATATAATCAAGCCATTATTTCCCTAATGTAAGTGGAGAAGAGTGAGGATTGCGCGATAGATAGAGCATAATATGAAAGATATGTAAGCCATAGAAAATAATGATGTGAACAAATCCATAATAAATATTAGGAGTGTGAGGTGCAAGATGGAGATATTCAGAATAAGAACCTAGGTGAGCCAAACCATCATGTGTACATATGGTGTCACATGTAGGATCAAATGGAATATTATCCCAATAGGATTCATTCATGAAGAGCCTACAAATAAATGGTTGGCGTATTGATGTAGGTGGTGTAGGAAAAGGTGTGGGTGATAAAGCAATGTCCATGGACTGGAAAAGCCCCTAATATAGAATCATCATAGTAGTAGTAGGTGGCATAGAAAATACTACATTTACCATGAAAATGGTACCATCTAGTTGTGGTAAGTGAGGTGGTTGTTCCCTAGGTTGGGGCTCATCTATAATATTTATGGGTGGAATAGGAAGGCGAGTATTTGGAGTCCGCTCGCAATACTAGAATGGATTGCAGTCACAAAATATGGTGTACTCAATGGTTTTATGTAAGAATTTTACATAATTATGTACAGTAGAGGCAATAGCTTGCAAGACATGAAGCCATGGCCTACCAAGTAGAAAATTGTAGGAGACTGGGAAATCAATAATGAAAAAGACAGTGTGGACAATTTTTGGACCAACAGTGATAGTCAATGTAATGTGATTGAGACATGGATGGAAATAACCATCATAAGCATGCAGTGAAACTAGATGGACTAACATCACGAGTGGAAAGACCTAAAAATTAAAGGAATTACATTGGACACAATTTAAGTTCAGATCCATTATCACTCAAAGTGTGTTTAACACCTAAATTATGAATACAACATATGATATGTAGAGGTGAGTCATTATCAAAAGTATGAATATCAGTGGGAAGGTTAGACTTGAATATGATGTGTGAAGAGAATGCATTGTAAAATGCTTGATGAATTAAGTCTAGGTGCATGTCAACATGAATGTGAGTAGTATCAAGAAAATGTTGGACTCTATATAGTAAACACATATTTGTAAGAAAATAATCATTGATTAAAATACTCATGATGACCTAGGGAATGCTTGATAAATCGAGTCTAGGTTCATGTCAACACGAATGCAAGTAGTAGTAAGAAAATGTTGGAATTTATATCGTAAATACATATTTGAAAGAAAATAATCATTGATTGAAATACTCATGATGACCAATCCCTAGGATGAAAAGTAATGAATGAAGAAGTGTAATCACAAAATTACAAAACCCTTTGATTTGCTAGTATGTGAGTTTACTTTGGAAATAATTGGAACTCGGGTAACATGGAATTGTCTCAAGGTGTGGGACCTTGTAGTTGAGACAATTCTCAAGATAAGGTTGGTTCCTCTTCCTAATCTAATGTTAAAACTACTCCTAATGCTAGAAATACAATTATCTAATCCTATTATATGATTCCAAGGGACTAGGGAGAGAGGAAAATGCATAAAAATGAAGAAATCCTACACTAAGGGAGGTGATAGCACCAAGATAAGGGATTGCAATATTCTCATTGAGGGAGAATATTGAAGGAAAATGCAATTAAAAGAGGCGAAAAGACTTGACACAATCCAAAATATGTATTTAACCTCAAATATCCAAGAATCACAAAAAAATAACCTACAATTGTGAGAAAACATGCACGAAATAGAACAATAGTAATAAAGGCAAGAAAATGCAATAAAATTAGAAAATGGTTGAGAAAACACCACAATACACAATTTTATTGATTTAAGAATTTGCATACCATCACATTTATAAAATAAAGGAACACATAGATTATAAAGGCTCATGTGAAGGCTTAAAACTCAATGGAATTAAGAAACCAAAATGCAAAAGTTTCCCTAAGTCCCATAATATCTCCCTAAAAATGAGAAGTGTTTACAATATATAGAAGTGAATGAGAGAAGGGAGAAAAAGTGAAACTCAGATTTTTACTCCCACCCAACAACAACTATCATTGAATTATTTGAAAATCACATGGGAATCCTTATAAATCATTTCCCCCACATACTCTATCTTCTAGAAGAAGAAATGGGCACCATACTTTCATTAATTGCGGTGGTTGGGCCTAGAAATGTATATTTTCGTGCTAGAGACATTTTCCATTTTTTTCTCACATGTAACCTCAATAAAATTGAGAAATACAATTTCCATTACATATAGGACATCAAAAAAATTACAATTATATAAATTTTGCAAAAAATGGAGGAACGGGTCAAAAGTTATGTCGATTTTAAGTTCACGTGAAAAACTATCATTTTCCTTTGTTGTGTGGCTTTCTATAGCCTTAGTTTTATGTGGCTTTCATTTTACGTGGATTTCCTTTTCTACAAATCTCTGCAACCTTATTTTTCTGTCACTTTACTGTGGCCTTATTTTTTTTGCGCTTTATGTGGCTTTCCTTTTCTCGCTGCCTTAGTTTTTAGTGGCTTTCCTTTTCTGTGGCTTTCATGCGGTCTTAGTTTTCTCTTGTGGATTTATATGGCCTTAGTTTTCTGCAGCTTTCTGAAATTTTCTCAAAATTTTAAATAACTCCATAGAATTTTATTGAATTAGGGAGTTAGGAAAAATGGAATGAAGCCCCTAAATAACCAAATTTCACTATCCTCTCAATTTTGCTCCAAATTTTCTCAAGTTGGGCATCTTTTGAAACCCGAAGAGGAAAAATGCACCAAATGATCCCAAACTTCTCAAAATCACTCGCAAGTGCTTTAAAATCATGGAAATTTACCTAAAAACTTCAGATTCGACCTTGAAGGCCCTTGTTAACTATCTAAGTCCAATTTTCTCGAGTTTTCCATTTTACCTAGTAGTAAAGATCGATAACAATTTGGCGGCTCACAGGAAATTTTCCTACTAAATGGATTGACCACTGTCTTGAAGCATCCATTGGGCATGGATTCCTCTTTCATAGCCCAAATTAAGCTTATCCTTTGAAATTTGACCTCAAGGCCCGCTTGAAGCACTATTGAAATTGGAACTACTCTATATTAGTTGAATTTTCCATCTTTTATAAGAGATTATTACAAAGAAGGTTTTATGCGAGTGGAATTTTTTTAATCTGATTTTCCTTTCTCATTTCATCTATATATCTAATTTTTTTGGGACTGAAAATTAAGACTTGAGCCTACCCCAAAATCTAGTTTCTTGCCAAGTAAGAAGGACAATTGAACTTTTTATTTTTGGCAAGGATGAAGCATTGTCGAGTTTGAATCACTTGCTGATTTAGAAAGAACTAGGGACTCACTGTTAAAACTAATTTCCCATGAACACTTCCACTTCCACTTGGACAAAACTATGTACAAAAGAGGAAGATCATACGTGCTCCAAGTGGAACATACAAAGTGTTCACAAGAACTTCTTCTGCTGAAAGCAACCTACTCCCCGCCAACAAAACATTGTGCTAATAACTTAGAGGAATGAAAATCCTAAACTAATATGTACAAATGGTAATATTTTACTTAGTAATAGTTCTTGAGATAGATTCCACTGATTGGAATCTTTAGTTCTTCACTATCCAATTTAGTCACTGGAAAGCATTGCTACTTTTTCACTTTATGATCATATAGGGACCACTCCATATAACATCAAATTTGGAATGCATTCCCAATTTTTCCCGATTTGCATCCCATTTCAGAACCAATTCCCCTTCTTAGAAGGCTCCACCTTAGTTTTCTTGTCAAAGCTCCTCTTGATCTTTTTCCATGTTTTGCATTGCATTCTCTCTTAGCTCTTCCAACTCCATGAGCTCCACATACCTGACTTCCATAGGATCAAACTATGATAATTCTAGCTACTTGAGTATCTCTAATTCCATTGATATGGTAACCCTTTCCTCCCTTCCATAGACTAGCCTTGTATGAAGAACTGCCTGTTGACCTCCTTGGTGTAATTCTATCATCCCACGGGGCTGATTTGAGATTCTTGTGCTAGGTTATCTTATTTTCATCTAGATTGCTTCTTATTATTCTCGAGAAAGTTATTGTTTGTGGACTCTACTTTCCCATCACCCTAGGGGTAATAATTAGATGAAGTGATGAGATATATTCCATTTTTAACAACCCATTCAGTGATCTTTGTGCCAAGAAATGTTAGGGCAATGTTTGATATGATAGTAGCCAGGACACCAAATTTAGTCACTATCCCCTCATAGAAGTCCAAAATTCTAGATTCATTTACCTATTTGAATGCCACTACTTCGGTCCACTTATTGAAATAATCCGTTTGCATGAGTATCCACTTGTGGTCTTGGCTTGAATTCAGATTGATGACCCCAATGCGGTCTAATCCCGTCACATGAAAGGCTAATTCATTGAGATTAGATGCAATTATAGTACTTATAACTTCTCCTTTCCTATGAAGAATGCACACTTTTTGAACTTTTTAATCCATGCATAATAGTCATTGAATAATGTAGGCCAATAGTAACCAACCTTCATGACCTTGAGGGTTGTTACTCGTGGATCAAAGTTGTCTCTCACTTCTCCATCATGGAATTCATGTAGCACATTCTAGGTCTGATTTTTGGGAAACACCTTAAGATAACTCCATTCATGTCCTTCTTGAACAAGATACCATCAATGAGAGCATACAGGATGGATTGGAGTCTAAAATACCTTATCTTTCTTTTGCTTTGAACTCTAGAGGTAAAAGACCTATTTGAAGATAATACACCATATCTTGGGTCCAACATGGAGTGGGTACACTATCAGCTGGTTGTTCTTGATAATTTTGTAGCACTAGAACAACTTATTTTTCATCATTTACTTCATCATGTTGATTGGAAGAAAGCTTCTCACATAAACCTTTGCCATGGACTAGCTTAGTCACCTTGATTTCTATGTCATACTCCATCACATAGGTGATCCAACCCGCCCTTTTCTCATTCAAGTCCTTATTTAGGAGCAATTCTTTGACCCCGACATGAGACACTAACAATTGAATCTTATTGTTTGAGACTAAGTGTTTGAACTTTTTCAGGCTCCTAATGAAAGCTAAGACATGCTTTTCAATGAAATAATATCTTACTTTGTAATCTTCCAAGCTCTAGCTGAAGAATGCTATGCAATTCTCTAAACCTTATTTATTTAGTTGTACCAAGATATCTGAAATTTTATCCAATCCACCAAAGGAATATAACATGAAATCCTTTGAGAAATACGGGTTGATGAGAATTGGGGTGTGAGATATTGCATGTTTGAAAGCCTCAAAACTCTCATTTCCCTCTTTTTTCCATCTGAATGCCATGTTTTTCTTCAACATCATATTCAATGGCTTGACAAGGGTGGAAAAATCAGGCACAAGTCTATGGAAAAAGTTGATCCTCTCCAGAAAACTTTGAAGAGCCTTCTTGTGACTAGGAAAAGGAAGTTCCTGGATAGTTTCAAATATTTCAAGATCAATGGTTAGTCCTTCCTTAGAGAAAATTTGGCATAATATCCTTCCTTTGTGAGCCAAGAATATACATCTTTTGGGAGTCAAAGACACTCCTAATCTCTTGCATCTTTGGAAAAATTTCCTGAGGTGAAAGAGGTGGTCTGCTACATTTTTTGAGAACACAATGATATCATCAAGATAGACAAGCACTATCTTATTAATCAACCCTTTAAATTCCATATCCATAGCTCTCGGAATGTAGCTTCGACATTTGATAGTCCAAAAGGCATTTTCTTATAAGCATATGTGCCCCACTTTGTGGTGAAGGTTGTCTTGAACTGGTCTTCTTCCTTCACCATTATTTGATTGTAACCTGAGTAGCCATCTAGTAATGAGAATCTCTCCAAACCAGTTATTACTTGCCATATTTACTCCATGGAAGGGAGTGGATATTGGTCTTTCAAAGGAAGCTCTATTTAGATCACATAAGCCCACACATAATATGATTTCTCCATTTCTCTTCCGTGCACCGACACCAAATTTGCATCCCAACTCGAATGCTTGATTGGAAAAATGATATTTTCTGGATGATTTTATTCAATTCCTCACTCATGAGTGGTTCAATATGAGGGTTCATTAACCATTGTTTTTGTCTAATGGGATTGGATTCATAATCCCGTTCAATGGTATGTTGCACCAATTTTGAATTGAAGCCTCTCAAATATTTATAATTATAGGCAAAGACATCTGGAAATTCTTGACAAAGTTGGATAAAATCATATTTTTCTTGTTGAGTACTCACCGACCAATTTGTAGCATATTACCTTCACCTACGAAAATATACTCGAGTCTTCATCCTTGACATAAATGTTTTCTTTCTCTTTTCAGAACTGGTCATTAGGGTTGAAGATTGACTTGGGAGTCACTAAACCTTTTGGGAGTTTGTTTGTTCTCAGCTAAACCACTTGGTCACCATACTTGCTACTCCAGTTTGTCTTGATTTCTAGTGAATAACTCAACTTCTTCTTGTAAGAAATTTATGATTTGTTGATCATTTTCAAATACTTTCTAGCTAGTGTTGTTATCTAGGACAAATGGCCTTACAACCACTTTGATGTGAGGTTGAGTTCTATCTTTCTTGATACTATCAACAACATCAAATGTTGCCTCAATTTCTGCAAGTTTTTCCACAGCATCATTCTTCTTTCTTGGGATAGAATTGATATTAAAAGCCTCAAATTATTCAATGAGACCCTATACCTAGTTTTTGTACCTTTTTAGAAGATTGTTCTTAATATTGTTGAACCCTCTAACTTGGTTTACAACTATCTCACTATCTCCAAAAATTTCAAGCTCTTAATATCATTGTTTCTTGCCCAATGCAATCCATGAATCAATGCTTCATAGTCAACTTTGTTTTTGAACAAGCCAACTGAAAGTGTAAGATTGAGTAGTATTTTATACTTTGAGGTGACACAAATATTTCTCTTCCTCCGAAGCTTACCTAATCCTTGAGTCATCAAAGAATAGTTGTCAAACTTCATTATCATCTTTGTCATCTAGTTTGGTGATGCTAGGGAGAGGTGGATTTTCTTTGTGCAAGCAATAGATTCCCAACTTAGATTCTTCGATCTCCTTGTATGGATCAAAAGCATGCTTTTTTTTACCATTCATTAAGAGTCAAGTCTAAAATTCCTCCAAAATTGGTATTTGTCTCTTGGGTGCTTGGGAAATCTTCTTGGTCAAAAGCCGAGTAGTTTCCGTTTATCGGGCTTGTTACATATGGCTCAATATGAAAGTTTGTAATAGGTTCAAACTTGATCGTATCCTTAGCTCCATAGCTCGTTATGAAAAGCATATGTGACCAATAAGTAGATAGGTAGCCTCCAATTTTAGAGGTGAAGTCTTGAGAAAAGAATAGAGTGAAGAGTGGTGGAAAGTCAATAAATAACGATCTTGCAAGACCATGAAATTAGGGCATGCATGAAATGTAAGGCTCAATCCTTTTATCACACCAATAGTTGTCATTGTTATTCCATCTAATTTCACTACACCTTTAGAAATGACTTCATACGAAGGCCCAACTGATCAGCTATCTACTTGGGCATCACATAACTGCTTGCTCCTAAATCAATCATGCAATTGTGTAAATGATTGTTTCCAATTATTAGATTTATATAGAATGGAGGAGGATTCATATATATATCTTGTTCACCTCCTTGATTTCCTTCTTTTGGATTTGCATTAGTGAGCACCTTTTCTTGATCCTTGGATAACTCATTTGATGTGGACCAATTTTCCATGGTTGTTTGTAATAGGTCTCTTTAGCTCGGATAGCTAATGACTCCCACATTGATATGTTTACATTTGTTTTCTTTATTTTCTCTATGATATTGAATGAAGATGAATTATATTTCTATTTCCCCTTTTTGGGAAAAACTTTCTCTTGCACGTGGGCTGCTATAATCTGGTACATGAGATGGTCAGAAGGTTGTTTCGGATGACTCTATACATTTAGAGCTGCAATTTTATTGTTAACACCTTGTAGAGTGACAAAGGTTGAGAAGCACTTGGATTGGATGACTTTCCTTCTTCTATATTCCTCTTTTTAGACCTTGTGTTAGTTGCTACACTTTGAGAAGGATCCTGATTTATTCCACATAAATATTTAGCTTGCCGGATCGAAGTGTAATCTCACTTGGAGGTTATTTTTTATTAATCGCTTGCTTATGAATTTACTCTTGGTTTATGATCTATAAACTCTTCAACTTTGGAATTATCCATAAAATCACCAATTAAATTTGTTGTTCTACTTTCTATTAGAAAATGACAGAGATAGCTAGTGAATGAATTTTTCTTATTCTTAGAATCCACAATTGCAGGAAAGGAAAGAATATAACTCATAAAAACCAACAAGTTTATATCTTGGAAACATCCAGAGGAGGAAAACCAGCCGGGAAGGGAAATTTATCTTTCTTCCCACTTTTATTGGCCAATTCAAAACAATAAGTACATAAATTACAATAAGTATGAAAGAGAAGTAGATAATAGCTCACACTTCCTCCCAATTACTTGGTTGCTCTGTCTCAACACTCCTTTCTTCTACAAAACACAATTCCATCTCTAAGAAATTGTTGCTCACTTTCTTTCATGCTTCGATGATCTTGTTCACTTCTACCAACATGTATTTATAGCCTTTCTCATGTCCTCATGTGTATTGGAGAATGGGAAAGGTAATGGAGGAGAAGAGACATAGACAACCTTTAAAGATCTCAAAATTGTTTGTTTCATATTTTTTTGGTTTTCTATCCGAACGGGCTAGGTTGCTACCCAATGCAGACCAATGGTCTTAGGACTGCCGCCCTAGTTGGGCAGTGGTTCTGTAACTATCGCTCTGCATAGAGTGGTTGTCTTGTTACTAAAAGGAAAGAACCTCTATGTATTATTTTTCCTTCTTCGTGTTGACTGATCTGATGAAGTAGAGTCATTTTGAATCGCTATGCATCACACCTCCCTTTGTTAGGAGGATTTTGGTCCCAAAAAATCTTAGTGGGGATTAAATGAGGAAATAATTCCCTCACTTTCTCCTTGGAGTACCTTTGGGCCTGCCTTGACGTCTTTCCTTTCAGTCCAATCTACCAAGACTCCTGGGGACCTCTCCTACTCTCTCTAGCCTTCTGCTGCAACACTACATCCTCCTCCAATTCACCTCGTGAGTCCAAGATGCAATCCTCAATGGAAGGTAGCAATTGTAGTCCTTCATCTTCATATAGCATGGATGGATCATATAGGTGCAAGTTCTCATAGTTTACTACAGAGTACATCCTCATAAATGACGACAAATCAAGTCAAAAGGAATTTTCTCCAACCTTCTCCAATATGGTGAATGGTCCATATCGCAGATGGCTTAACCTTTTTGTTTGACCTTGTATTCTCTCTTTGCTCAAGTAAAGCCAAACTCTATCTCCAACATGAAGCTTATGTTCCATCCTATGCTGATCATGCCTAGCTTTGTACTTGGCTTGAGATTTCTCTAGTTTTTCTTTGACTTTAAGATTTATTTTGAATCCTCTCGATGAATTTTTTTCTCTAATCACCTCTCGTATCTCGTGCCTCCTCCTCATCCTTCTACCCAATTGCTATGTCTAGCGGATTTGTAGGTAGATATCCCAAAAATTCTTCAAATGGTGATTTCATAGCGGATGTGTGTAATGTCCGGTTATAGGAATGTTGAATGTAGGCTAAGGACTCAACCAAAGTCCTTGGGTATTTTCTTATACCCTCCGATCAACTGTACCGAAGTCCTATTAACCACCTCTATATGTCCATCTGTTTGTGGATGGAAAGACGTGCTCCTCTCAGTAACTTGGTATCCATCTTGTCCCAAAAATTATTCCAAAACTTCCCCAAGAATCTGGAATATTTTTAGAAACAATAGACTTTGGAAAACCAAAATGCACCCATACATTAGCAAAGAAAATATTTTTGCCTCATGTGCTTTTACTATCTTTTACATGCCATAAGAATACACATCTTACTGAATCTATCAACAACAACATAGAGATAGTCATGGCCATGTTTATACATAGGTAATCCTCCTAAAAAATCCATATAAATTTCCTCCCATGGACGAGTCGGTAATGGAAAAGGCATATACAAACCCTCCTTCCTAGTCTTAGGCTTACTAGTACAACAAAATTTACATCCACGTATAAATTTTGATACTTCTTCTTACATATTGGGCCAATACTCGTACCTTTGAAAGTGGGTTAGGGTCTTACCAACACTGAAATATCCTGCTACTTTTGAGGTATGTGCTTCCCTCATCAATAAAATTATTTCTTCTTTAGGCACACAAAGCTTCCCCCATCGGTAAAGCATCCCATCCTTGAGATAACAATATTCAATATCTATCCTTTCACTCACTTGGGAATGAAACTACTAAAATATCACCCCAAAGTCTTTTTCCTGGGCATATGCCTCTCTGTAAGCTTCCTTCGTGAAGGGCTCGATCGAGAGAGATAGTGGCCAAACATGAAAAATTCTTCTGTGTGGGTGGCCTAGATAGCATGGATACCACCAAATTTATACTAACCTTCTTTTATTTGATCAACGATAGAACTATTGAATGAACCCCATCCATTTATAGTGCCTTACCTCGCTGCAATTTAGACTGCATGTGCTTGCAAAATACTAGAGAGGTTTTTGGTCGGTGTGCACAATAGTTTCTTTACCCAACAAATAATGTTTCCATTTCTTAATTGCCTAAACTATTTCATACATTTCCTTATCATATAGTGAATATCCTTTGACTACTGAAGTTAAAGACTCATAATGATAGCATATGGGTTTGCCTCCTTGAAGAAACACTTTGTGCCCATAGCGTAGTCACTGGCATCTATCTCTACTTCAAAAGGATGCTGCAAATTAGGAAGAGAAAGTACTGGAGCATGACTAATCTTGTATTTTAATAACTCAAAGGATTTGTCTTGTTCATTACCCCAAAAAATCCTTACTCTTTGTGGCCACCGTGTGTAGAGGTGCTCTAATCATGGAGAAGCCCGAATGAACTTCCGCATGTACTTTGTACTACTCCCACAAAACTCCTAGTCTTTGTGAATCCTGTTGTGTTAGTCAATTAGTGATGGATTACACCTTCTTTAGATCCACTCGTAGCTCTCCTCCTCCAACCACATGCCCAAGATAGACAAGTGATTGTTTTGAAAATTCACATTTCTTCATATTACAATACTTTTTGTAAATGAGTTAGATGTTCTTCCCATGTGGCACTAAAAATCAAGATATCATCTAGATATACAATGACACATGAATCTATGAACTCCTGAAATACATCATTCATCAATCTCATAAATGTAGCGGGTGCATTGCATAAACCAAAAGGAAGTACTAACCATTCATACAAACCTTGTTTTGTCTTGAAGGTAGTCTTCCATATATCCTCCTCCTTCATTCTGACTTGGTGATAACCTAACTTTAGATCCAACTTCGTGAAGAATTTAGCATGTTGAAGTTGGTCCAAGAGATCATCTATGCGGGGAAGTGGATATATGTTCTTTATGGTGATCTTGTTCAAAGCACGGTAGTTGATTCCCATTCTTCAAGAACCATCCTTCTTTGGCACCATCACAATAGGTGAACTGCATGGTGAGGTACTTGGTCGTATCACCCCTTGGTATAGTAGTTCCTAGAGTTGTTTCTTTACTTCATTACTCTCAAGCAAGGATTTCCTATATAACCTGATGTTCGGTAGAGGGGACTCTAGAAATAGTTGAATCTCATGCTCTACTTCCCGTTTTGGTGGTAACCCACTGGGATCCTAAAACACTTCCTAAAAGGACTTGAATAATAGTATCTAAATCATGTTTTCCCTAGTTAGAAATATTTTAAACTTCTACCCCATATTTTTTATCCTTTAACAAAAGTAAACAAAATTGATTATGATTTTCCTGAATAAGTCATTTTTCTTGGTTAAGCACTCACCATAGTAACCTATGTCTTATGTTGGTGTGCCCGGATGTTGTAGTTGATCCCATCCTTGACCCATCTATACCAGTTTTCCCTTCTCATAAATATAGCATCCCTGATATACAAGTTAGGACTCCCAAATACAACATCAAAATCATCAAGGGGAGTAAAAATTCATCCATACCCCATATTGTAGGGTGGATCTCTAGAACGTTAGCTTCCAAAACATCAATATACTAGGAATTTATCCCAAACTTAACCTTACATCTTCTTGTTACTTGAATTTCAACACCCTTCTTCACCCAACCCAAAGGATAAGGGTGTGGATGCTTGTAAGTCTCAAGACCAAACTTCTTTACAACTACTTCAGAAATCAAGTTAGACTGAGAACCAGTATCCACCAAAGCATTAACCTTAGTTATCTTGATTTGTATTTTTATTTGGAATAGTCACTCATCTCCTCTTCCTAGTTGTCCATGCTTTGGTGGCCGTGCATCTAAGCCTTTCATCTACATCAGATTCATCTTCAATTTCCACCTCCCCTTATATTTTTACAGCTATCATGGACTTCTTTGAGTCCTTGGTTTAGTTCTTTGATGTAACTCTGGATGCAACTTCCAACATGTAGCATTAATATGACCATTGATATCACAGTTTTTGCAAAAATTCTTGGGATCTTTACAAGCATTTAAAGTAGTGGCAACTTGTTTACCTTTCCATTTCCACTTACCCTTGTTACTCTTTTTCCCATACTCTTTTTCTATTGATTTGTCGACTACTTTTCCCTTGGCTCTTCTTCTCTCTTTGCTTCTTTCCATCATCTATGTAATATGCCTATACACACACCTTGTTGAGATATTTGGGCTTTGTGTAGATGAATTTTCTTCAAAGGTGAGTGTGAAGTCCTCCCAAGTACTTAGTCAGAATATCCTCATCCTCCAAGTCCATGTTTAGTAACACAACCTACCTCTAAAACTCGTGTAGTATAGTCCTACACACTTTGACCACTGCCTTGTCTAAAATACTTCTATTTAATCATTTTTTCAGTCTTGTGGCCAATAGGATAAAAGTTAGCTCTAAGTAATTCTTTAAATTCTTTCCAAGATTTCACAATAGGACGTTTCTTATTTTCACAAGTGGTTAGATGGGTTTCCCACCAAACAAGAGTGTGTCCCTCCATTTTGAGACATGCAAAGGTGATCCTTTGTGCCTCAGTGACATTATGGATGCTAAAGTAGACTTCTAACTATTTTAACCATTTATCAAGCAACTCTGCATCTACTTGTCCTTTAAATATTTTAATCTCAACTTTCCTCTCATATATAAAGGAGTATGATCAGATTTTACCTTTTCTCTTGCGTTTGAAGTCTCTTTTTCATGCTCTTCCCCATAATTTTCCTCATGGTGGTTCATCCCTATGCCAAAATTTTCAGCTAAGCCTCAAACCATTGAGTCCATGGAGTCTTGTTTGATAGAAGCCATCTTCTATAGATATACAAGTTCTTCTTTCCATGTAAACATCCTATCCATCATGGTCTCCAAAGATCTCGATTCTATGAACCAAGTTTTCTTCCTCCATTTGTCCCCTGAATTCTCTATTTCCATTTTTTTGTATAAATTTCTAGATCACAAGTTAAATCCTCTTCACCATTAGATCTCGTCATTGTCATAAAAATCCAAGAATGAATACCACAGATCCTGGATACTTATTAGCTCTCGATACCAAAATGAACTCAAATTCTTCAACTTTGAAATTATCCACAGAATCATAAATCAACGGTGTTTTTCTACTTTTTATTAGAAAATGATAGAGATAGCTAGTGAATTAATTTCACTTATGCTTATAATCCACAATTGCAGAAAGGAAAGAATATAACTCATAAACACCAACAAGCTTTTATCCCGGAAACCTCCAGAGGAGGAAAAACCAATCAGAAGGGAAATCACTCTTTCTTCCCACTTTTATTGGCCAATTCAAAATAATAAGTATAGAAATTACAATAAATAGGAAAGAGAAGTAGATAATGTCTCATACTTCCTCCCAATTACTTGGTTTCTTTGTCTCAACACTCCTTTCTTCTACAAAACACAATTATAGCACTAAGAAATTCTTACTCACTTGCTTTCATGCTTTGATGATCTTGTTCACTTCTACCCACATGTATTTATAGCCTTTCTCTTGTTCGGTGCACTAGAGAATGAGAAAGGTCATGGAGGATAAGAGACATAGACAAAATTTTAATTTTTGGGGTTGTTTGTTTCATATATATTTTTATTTTCTGTCTCGAAAGAGCTAGAACGCATGCCCAATATAGACTGGTGGTCCCAGGGACCACCATCCTGGTTGGGTAGTGGTTATGTAACTGCCATGCTACATAGAGCGGTGGTCTTGTTACTAAAAGGATAAAACCTTTGTGTATTATTTTTCCTTCTTCGTGATGATTGATCGATGAAGTATAGTCATTTTGGATCCTTATGGATTAGTTTGTTTCTTGAGGCACACCAACTGTTGTCACCATCAAAGCACCATTATAGTAGGTTTCCGATTATGAGGTTGATTACATGGAAAACACCATTTATATTCTTGTGCCATATTATTTTGAGTTGGAACCAAGGCTCTAGATGTAGAAGTAACATTGGGATTATAAGGATGAAAAATCTTCTATTGGCGGAGGTTGTCCTTGGTTCCGATTAGCAGCTTGAGTGGGTGGTGTAGTTTTGGATGATACGAGAGGTCTATTGGGTTTGTTTTGAGGTTGATAGGATATGAGATTTTGAGCATTATTCCTCTTAATTATCACCAATTCATTGCCTAAGTTTTGCAATTGCTTCATGACTTCTTGGAGCTCATTTGAGGTGCTAGAAGAAGAAGTAGAAGCTTCATTAGAATTCTATTTTTTTAGGGTAGGAATGGGAGTTAATGTAGTTTCTTGACTAGAACTTGAATTCCCCATTTCTAGATACAGAGGCATAGGTTGCCTAGGTGTAAGTTTACTAGCCTGAATTAAATAATTCTCAACTCTAATAGACATGTTGTAGGCTCTTGAAAATGTCATCCCTCTCATGGATTGTATCATCATGGCCATATCATAATTTAAAGATTTTAGGAAGTAGAGAAAATAACCTTCAGATTTTGGTCTCACAAAAATTGGAATCTTATCCCATGTCCTTTGAAATCTAAAGTTGAAATCAGCTATTTTATCATTTGGTGCTCTCTTAATTGTGGTTAATTTCTCCAATAGAGATAACTTTCTTGATTTTTATCTAAACTAGCAACAAAGAGTTGTGCATAATTGATCCCAATTATTAATTGATCCACCTCTTGGGATTTTGAACCATTGTAAAGCCTTGTCTTTGAAAGAAGAGGCTAATAGTTTCACTACCACATCCATCTCAGCAACCTCATGTATAACACAAACATTTGTAATGTATTAAATGTGATCAATTGGAGTCGTGTGGTTTTCCCCGGTTAAATATGGGATATTCTTTAATGCTACAACTAGGATTGGGTTTTGTGCATTCAAAACAAGTGGGATGCTTCCCGTAAAATTAACAAAGGGTTTTGTGGTAGTGGTGGTTGTTGATGATCCATTCTAATCAGTCTAAGAACTCTAGTCAATTGGAGAAAAGGCCTACCGGGTGGAGGTGTTGACAAAGTTCTGTTTGGTGGAGAAGAGATCTGTGAACTCTTTTTCCCCTTCTTTCTCTACATGGAGATAGTTGTAAATACTCAAAAACACCTTATTCTCTTTTTCTTGACCGAGTTTTAATTCTTCTCATGAAATTGATAAAATTGGACTACTAAAACCAATTAATTATTCCCTTGAGTCACAAGATGTGTTGTTACAAGTCCTCTTAAAGGATGGAATTTAGAACAAGAGGACACCAATATTGTTGTAATAAAAATGAAGACTTCTTGTTTTCCCACCAGGTGTGCCAAAACTACTATCACCAAATTACAACACCCTCAAATTTGCTAGCATGTGAGTTTACTAGGCAATCAGTGTAACTGGGTAACATGGAATTGTCTCAAGGTGTGGGACCTTGCAACTGAGAAAATTCTATAGAGAAGGTTGGTTCCTGTTCTTAATCTAATGTTAAAACTACTCCTAATGTTGGAAACAAAATTATATAATCTTATCCTATGATTCCAAGGGACTAGGGAAAGAGGAAAATGCATAAAAATGAAGAAATCCTACACTAAAGGAGGTGATAGCACCAAGATAAGGGAGTGAAATATTCTGTTGAGGGAGAATATTGAAGGAAAACGCATTGATTGAATGAGGCTAGAATAGACTTGACATAGTCTAAAATATGTATTTAACCCTCCAAGAATCACAACAAATAACCTACAATTGTGAGAAAAAATTCACATAAGAGAACAATAGTAATAGAGAGGAAAGAAAATGCAATAAAATTGGAAAAGGGTTGAGAGAACACCACAATACACAATTTTATTGCTTCAAAATTTACATAGTCTATCACAATTGTAAAATAGAGGCAAACATACATTCTATAGACCCATGTGAAGGCTTACAACTTAATGGAATTGAGAAACCAAAAAGCAAGAGTTTCCTAAGTCCCAAAATATTTACTCTAAAAAATGAGAAGTGTTTACAATATATAGAAGTGAATGAGAGAAGGGAGAAAAATTGAAACTCAAATTTCTACTCCCACCCACCAACAACTATCATTGAATGCTCTAAAAGGGCATGAGATTTCTTACAAATAATTTCCCCATGTACTCTAGCTTCTGGAAGAAGAAATGGGCACCATACTTTCATTAATTGCGGTAGTTAGGCCTAGAAATGTACATTTTCATGTTGGAGGCATTTTCCATTTTTTCATGCATATAACCTCAATAGAATTGAGAAATATAATTTACATTACATATAGGACAACAAAACCTTTGCAATGATATACATTTTGTAAAAAAATGGAGCAACGGGTCAAAAGATATGGCCATTTTAAGATTACGAGAAAAAGCTGTCGTTTTACTTTGTTGCGAGGCTTTCTGCAGCTTTTTGTGGCTTTAGTTTTCTATGGCTTTATTTTATGTTGCTTTCTATGACTTAAGTTTTCTACAGACTTCCTGTATTTTCCTTTTCTGCGGCTTTATACAACCTTAGTTTTATGCAGATTTCTATGGCCTTAGTTTTCAGTGGCTTTCTCCAATTTTCTCAAATTTTTAACTAACTCCTTAGAATTTTCTTAGATTGGGGAGTTAGTAAAAATGGACTGAAGCCCCCATAAAATAAAATTTCACAATACTCTTAATTTTTCTCCAAATTTTCTCAAGTTGTACACCTTTTGAAACTTAAAAGAGGAAAAATGCACCAAATGATCCCAAACTTCCCAAAATCCCTACAAGTGCTCTAAAATCAAGGAAATTTACCTGAAAACTTTATATTGAACCTTGAATTCACTTTTCAACCTTCAATTCCAATTTTCTCTAGTTTTCCATTTTACCTACGGGTAAAAATCGATAACAATAACCTAAAAGCGTGAATGATCAACTCGGGTTCACCGAAATGATTAACCAATAATCTGGAATTATAGTAGTTAATCTAATCTAGAATGACATGTAAATATAGTAAATGAATGTAATAAACAAGTATGGAAAATTACCCAAGCACTGGTTTAATGAAAATAGAAACCCTAAAATGCGAGATAAGTATTGAAGTGACTTAGCTAATTTGATAAGCTTCCTGGACGTGTGTCATAGAATAAATAGAATAATTTGAAAGTAGGAACAACTGTGTAGAGGTCCTAAAGAGGAAAGATATGGATTGGGGTGACTAGAGTAGGACTAGGGAAACTGTGGGCACTTTATTCTCAGTAAATGGGCACCTGATATGTGTGTAAAAGGTTTATGCCTTTGACAGAGTTTTATAGGTTCAACAGGTGGTTTGAAACCCTAGATGTGTGTCACATCAACATTGTTGCACTATGTCGGGGTTAATAATAATCCAAGATGATAGAAATACCCACAAGAAACCACAAGAAGTATCAAAACAATAAAAAAGAAGAATGCAAATGAATGGGTCAGAATGACCTCATCTTCCACAACAGTGGGCTTACTAACTATGTGATGCACTACATTTCAGACCCAAATGTAGTTCTTTTGTGTGTGCATCATGTGCCCTAGGTGCTCTTGTTCTAGACGCACATTTTGAAGTAGTGAACAATAACTAGATGTAAAAATGTATTATAATGGTGGATGTTATAGGATAGAATCCCCTCCTATGCTTGTGTCATGCAAATGAACCAACCTTGTCCTTTGTGATGGAGCTAAGTGAATGCAAATGATCTCTAAACGCCTTAGATGAATGCAACCTGAGGTGGATGATAGTAGTGACTAGTGATTGTTCTCTCATTATGGTCTCATAAGTTTATATTTATAGGGTTCTCTTGATCTAATTTCATAATTAACCACAAAATGGCTGACCACCAAAAATATAAGAAGATAAAATGGCTATAAAGTTCCCAAAAGGTGGCGGGAATGTTAAAAAGGATCGGGTGCCCCTCGTGGGACCAAGTCACCCATGGGAACCCTAGTAATATCCTTGGCACCCCATTCAAAGCTAAAATGATGCAAAATGACGAAATCTTATTAGGCATGCAAGTGCAAGAGGTCGGGGATGATGAAAGAAAACAAAGTAATATGGCCAAAAGATGGGGTTAACTATTACTTTCTTAACTAAAAAAATCTAAATAGTAGTATGAGAGTGAGACTAAATAATGCCTAAAGTGCATAATTTTTTTGTCTACAAAAACTCAAGAAAAGTTCCATGCACGAGTCCTTGAATAAAATTTGTAACAATCAAAGTGATATTTGAGGAAGAATTGAGAACTTATAGGAGGAAGTGACATTATACATACTTAGAAGTGTTATCACGAAATTATAGCACCCCCAAATGGCCTGATTTGTGGATGGGGCATTCGGTGTAACTTGTGTAACATTGGGTCATCTCTCAAGTGTGTGGACTTGTGGGCTTGAGATAACCCTCCAGAGAAAGTTGGTTCTTGCTCCTAAACTACTTGCCACTAACTACTCCTAATGCAGGAAAGACTATCTAATCCTAATCTAACTTTCCAAGAGACTAGGAGAGAGAATGCATGAAAATAAAGCCTACACTAACAATGGTGATACACCAAAAAAGGAGGGTGTGAGAATAACTTCCCAATGTGTAAAAATAGGAATGAAATGTAGGTTAGAAGGGGTGATAATAGTTCTCCACAATCTAACAATAATCACAACACCATTTCTATGCATACACAATAGTAATGAATCTTGCAAGATCATAGAATAGACATAATAAACCCGAAATAAGATCAAGAGGCAAGAAGGATGCAAAACAATATAGGAAGGGAAGGTACATCCATAAACTTGCATCTATTACTTCATTAATATACACAGTTCAAACTTTTACAAATGAAAGGTCTGGATCACCATGTAAGGATTCCACTACAAGGGCTTGTAACACATTGGCTTCACAAAACAAAAATCACATATTTTTGCTACTCAAGATTATCCCCCCCTTATAATGATCCCAACACTTTAATTTATAGTGTTTTGAGAAGTGAGAGAGAGAGAGAGAGAGAGAGAGAGAAATGAAATTCTTGAAATCCACTTTTCAACCAATTGCAAGTTATGATAAATGAGTGTGGTTGGTGATTTTAGACCTGCAAAAGCAATCTCAAGGTGTCCCATAACTTGTAGCAGTGAAGGAATGATTTCCCATGCTCATTAAATGTTTTTCCAACCACTTTTCAACAACCAAACAGAAATGGGATCATTTTCCTTTAAAAACACCATAAAAACTTCATCAATTTCTATATTTCTTGATTTATGTGTGCTTTGGGATTAGAGCCATGATTCCAACGAGACCAATTTTGTGAAAATCTGTTGAAAATTTCTCAAGTTATGACCTTCTGAGTGATCGCAACCATTTTGAGTTTCACAAGTTTAATTGTTACTTCCACGGGACTGTGCATTTAATCTCTAGAGCTATGGATGTTCACTCTCACTATTCACTAACCTAACCTCACTAAAAATAAGAAGATGTCGATACCTTTATGAAAATTCCAATTTTGTCAAAATCAGAGCTCCGGGTCAAAAGTTATGCCCATTTTAAGATCATGGTCAGGGTGTTCCACGCGGGCTCTCACAATCCACATTAAACCATTTTCCCTTTGCATTGTGGGTATTGCAAGTTTGTAGGGAACATAAGGAACTTGGGTACAAGGGCCACTTGGGCCTCCAAATTCCATTTTATCCGCACTAGACTCTGCCTCCTTTGTTGTGCGGAAATTTCACCTCCACGAGGAACTCATGTCTCCATGGCACTTGTGTCGTTTGGGCCCCGAACTTCCACCTTATCCATACTAGACTCTATATCCTCTATTGTATGGAAATTTCACCTCTGCGGGGAACTCATGTCTTTATGGAACTTGTATCATTCCAGCCTCAAACTTCTACCTTATCCACAATACTTTGAACCCGCTTCAATTCCTTTGTAAATGAGGATTTCGGGGAACTTGTGGCCCAATGGAACCTAGACCGCCTAGGCCGTTGGGACCTGATTTACCCACAAATCATTGTTTCTTTAGCATTTTGGACCCAAGTTGAGGGCGAGGAACCCTAGTTCTGTCCACAACCATTCCACCCGCAACCCCAAACCCGTAATACATTAAAATATGCCTTTTACCAATTTCTCTAAATTCTTAGAAAATTTTCATTAACTCCCTCTATTTTTCTTGAATAGGGAAGTTAGAGAAAAGCAAAGGGGTGCCTCCAAAATCTGATTTTTTTCACCATTTTTTCCTGTTCAAGTTTAAATAAATTGTGTAAGTTATATAATTTACCTTGAGGGTAAATTCTGGATAACAAACAACTTAAGGGAACTCTTCCAATAGTTGTGAGAAGTATAATGAAGCCTTCTCTAAGTATTATATGGGTATAACATGTCAAAGGTATGTACAATTCATATAGATGAAACTATGACAATATGTTGTAAGACCAAACAAAACAAGCTATTTAAGAGGTTTAAGAAGGTAATGCCCAAGATTAAGGTATGAAATAAGATGGAGATAAAAGCATAATGGGTGAATTTTAAAGAGAGTAATGATTGTACCAAGAAAATTCTAAAAGGAGTCAAGACAGTGGTTAAAGAATAGTGAAAGGACTTAGAAACTCAAAATGAGCCAAGAAGCATAAAGAAGAAGTATAGTTTGAAAGGAGGTAAATGTGTGATTATTAGAGAGAATAGGTGATTAAGAGAGAGTTAATAAGTGGGATTGATGAGGATGACATAAACCTTGGGTTAACTTTGTAAAAAGAGTTAAAACAGTAGTAGAAGTTAGTAATCTAGAACAAGCAAGACTTGGGAAGTCAAATAAGGAAAATGGGTAGAATGAATACTAAAGGAGTAATTGAATGGTGAGAAGTGCGAGAGCAGAAATATACACAACAAAATGTTCTTCCTTATTAATTTTCTACGGCCCTTTTACAATGAGAGGAGGGCTATTATAAAGCCATAGGAATAGAAAACCAACTTCCTATAAAATTTGAACTCATACAATCAAATCTCTATTCTACGTGAGTTTGGTTTAACCACCAAATCTCATACATAACAATATTTTAAACAACTAACCTGTAAAATAGATCACAAATTATATTATGCTAACCCATAATGTGAGCACTAAACCAATATATTCCTAACATCCCCCCCAAGTCATTTAACACGACAGAGTAATAATTGCACTTCCTTCACAAAGTGTGCCTCCGTGCGTGCTCATGATCTAGACGGTTTTGCAGAGAGCCAACAACCTTCAAGGATGATTTTGACATGACAAACCAACAACCTCAACAAGGATGGTTTTATAGGAAAACCAACAACCTCAACAAGGATGGTTTTATAGGACAACCAACAACCTCAACAAGGATGGTTTTACAGGATAACCAACAACCCAAATATCATGATGTTTCTTTTCCTTATGCTTTCATCTATCCACTATGTTTTTCCTTTAGGAATTATTCAGGAAACAATGCTCACTAAATATAAACTTGAAAAGGAGACAGAAATGGAAATGGAACATTGATATCATGTTCCCCCCTTAATGTGAACTTTCCACTTATTCAACACAAAACAAGAACATTGAAATCATACTGCACACAACTAAATCAAAATGCAACTTTGAAATAAAAATCAAACTCACACACACACACACACTGTCACCACAAACTTTTCACAAATGCGGACCCACCATTGGTGATCGACGAGTTCATTGATCAACCTCCAACCTCTTATGCCTTTGTCCTCCAAAGAAAAATACCGCTAACTTAGCTTGATCTGGCTTTGATGATCTTTGAATAATTCACCCCCATAAGGTGGATGTTGTGTACAAGTGAAAATGCGTCCAATTATTGAAAAGTGAGGCAATTTTTATTTTTTTTTCAAAATTTTACTATGACTCAATTTTTTTACTCTTTTGATAACTCACTATAAGACTAGACACACAAATTTTGACTACTCTTGACAATGATATGTTTATACAAGGCCAAAATAACACGAATTCACCTAGATGACACTTTTGAATTTTTGGACTCCTAAAATAACAATAAAAATATTAGGAAGAATACACAAAATAGGTATTATGATAATGAAGTTTATGAGACTACATACTTTAGAAGGTAGATGTGTATTAAAAACACAAATTTAAGCATTCAAATGCATAAAAGACAAACTTATTAAGACAATCCTACTAAAAAGACTCTCATCACACAATATGACTATAAAGTTAAAAACAAATCATGACAATAAACACCAAACTAATAGACTTATTTAGTAAGATAAAACCTATAGAAAAGAACAAAAATTCTAACAAAGGACTTATAAACCATTGATGGACACATAAACGATTGTATAATTTTAACTCTTTACTCAACATAAATAAAATCAAAACACATCGACCTTGGAACGTAGTCACTTGGAATATATTCACCATATACGTGGTTGTTTCTAAAGATGCACAGGTATAGACATTTCACAATAACTAATACAAAATTGGTCTACAAATAAGAATGAATGGCCACTTTCAGTGGTCTTAATATTGATCCATATTCAACAACCCACTCGCCATGTATTGATAGTTATATAAAGGAACTCATTTGTATCGAGAATCCGTTGCCACCGGCGGAGAAGAAATACGCTTCTGCATTCGTTTGGTACTAAAGAGTAGAAGAGATCTTAGACGCGAAAGCATGAGAAAAGGACCAAATGTTTCAAGATACCACAAAGTAATATCCAAAAAGACAACAAGCTAGAATGAATTCAACAGATAAGTATATGTAGGATTTCCAGGCCGTGTGGATAGAGATGCATGATGGTAGAGGATCTGCGCTCAAAGTTTTAACGAATTGGTAGCAGAGAGATAATATTGACTACCTATAACAAAAACACAGGCATTTGGAATGCAGATAGCAAGCTTGAGGTAACACGTATGAAAGAACAAACAAATCTCTATAAAATACCCAATCAGATCTGTTATTCTATCCTTGGCTATGGAACCGGGTAGAGAAAGTGGCTGATAACAACTGTAAATCCAACCATAGCAATGCCTCTAAGAAATATTACAAGCTGCATACGTCTAACTGATATAAAATAAGCTACAACCATGCACATGGAAATCAGGATGATTGAAATGCCCCTTTGTAATTAAATTTGCATCCTTTCCAGGACCATAGTTTTCTTTGATACCAGATGTGAGAGTAGCAATATACACGGCAAAATGTTCTTCCTTATTAATTTTGTTGCGGTCCTTTTACAATGAGAGGAGGGCTATTATATAGCCATAGGAATAGAAAACCAACTTCCTACAAAATCAGAAGTCATACAACCAAATCTCTATTTTACATGAGTTTAGTTTAACCACCAAAACTCATACATAACAATATTTTAAACAACTCACCCATAAACTAGCTCAAAATTATATTATGCTAACCCATAATGTGATTACTAAACAAATATATGCCTAACAAGAAATGCATTATAATGGGTATTTTAAGTGTTTCTAGGTGCATGACCATAAAATATTACACAAAGCACAACTAATATAATGGGTATCTGAAACATATTTCACTTTTGCATGGAAGATTATGGTTTTCTCGGAGAACATAAGTTTCTATGCCTTTATGGCTAGTAATTAGGCCTTGGTTGAATTGATAAATTGAGAGTAATTTTTCCTCAAAGTAGAGTTAGTTCATGAAACTTGGTGAACAATTGAGAGTGGAAATAGGTACTTGGAAAACTTACCAAAGAGTCCTAGTTCCTTGAATGATGATTTTACATCACAAAATGCCTTTTGGAGGGCTAGAAGTAATTTTGAGGTCTAGAGAGAGATTGGGAGAAATTTAAGTGTTGAAACTTTTTCAAGCATTTTAAAATGTTAGTATGGTGAACGTACACTATTATAAATCATTCTTGATTTTTGTATTAGTTGTATAAATCATTTTGGGTAAAAGAACAAGTTTTTACAATTGAGAAAAAGTGAAAAATTGTATGGATTTGATTTATGTTTTCAAAGTAATTGAATAACTCTTTGTTATTGGTTGAATTTTTCAATTGTATTTGCATCATTTAGTATTAGAGCAAGTGGATTCTCTTGAAATTGAAAGGAAAAATAATATGAAAAGATGAAGTGAAAAGTGAAGGAAGTAGTAAGGAAGAAAGAAGAAGAAAGATAGAGGAGAACCAAGGTGAAATAATCTTAGAGAGTGATAGAAGAGTGGAAAGACACCAAAATACCAGTGGAAATCCTAGGTGAGGTGTGGAGAAGAATCAAGGTGAAAGCACTTGCTTGAGGAAAGAAGAAAAGAACGAGTTAAGAGGAGTAACAAATGAAAGTGAGAGGTTTCTTAACAAGTGACTAATACAATAAGATGAAACGGGGTAAAAGAGAGATGATAATGAATCATGAAGAGTTGATGATGGCTATTATAAATATAAAATAAGACTTAGCGTGGATAATAGAGAAAAGATAAGAGGTAAATCAGATTTTGGGATGGAATATGAAGAAGAGAATACAATGGCATAAACAAAGTGGCTTATAGAAAGAAGATGGAAGCACATGAAGGATTTCCAAAGAGAGGAAAAAGGAAGTAAAGTAGTATGGAAGTCTGAATATGTTGTTCAAAAATGGGAGAGAATCTTAGTGAAGATAAAGAAGGAACTAGTGAAGAAGAAGGGAAAGATATCTTTCAAAGATATTCCTAAGAGGCTAATTGGCCTCCAAATTTTCAATCTAATGGTGTCCTATTATGTGTGAATGCAGGTATCTAAGAAAAATAATAAAAGGAAAGAAACAATGCTTTGAATGATGAACTAGAACACCAAAATGAAGAAAAGAAAGAGGAAGAAGTTTGTGATCATGTTCATAAGCCTAGTTTTTAGTGAAAGTGCAATAAATGAGTTAGATGGGGTCATGGGAGTTGTTCACCAACTTAGACATGTTCTCACAGACTCTACTAGGGCTTTAACTCACTTGGTTAGACTTTTCCTTAGTGGTTTAGTGGTTTAAACCCTAAGTACCTTCTCAATCTTTGATTAATATGAAGTGTATTCAAGTTAAAAGGCATGTGTGAGTTATAAGAGAGAGGAGGAGATTGATAATTTGTAAGGGAGCTTTGTAGCAGGAACTAATTGCTCAAGAAGCCTTATATCATTCATGAAATTGATTAAATAAAGGAACTTCCTAGAGAAATTTTCTATGTTTTATGGAATTTATCTCGTGATATAGTGATTTAACATGATTTATAGTTGAATAATGATAATTGTTCCCGTTAATGGGGGTGTATGTAGGATTTTAGAACTATGACAAAGTGTTGAACTAGAATCTTAAGGCATCAAGGAGCTTGGTAATGAGAGAATACATTGGTAGAGTGCATGAAGGTAAGAAAAACTATGTTTTATAATTGAAAGAACTAATGCATGATTAGTCATGAAGTGTGAGAGATGTAATACATTAACATATGGTTTAGAAATTGTGAAAGTGTGTTAAGACAAGTTTCTAAACTGGATATGAAGTATCAAGGGCTTGGTGTAGTGGACTATATCACTGCAAAGCATGGTGTGTGTGTCTTATATGTGAAAATCGATTCTGACCCTCAAAGAAGAGGGTTTGAGAACACATAAGTTATTTCATGAGTATTGGTTATAATATTAGATTTTGGGAGAGGATTATCAAGGTTCTAAGTAATGAGGTAAGCATTGAATGAATCTTCTTTTTGTACACTAAAGTAAAACCTAAGACAACTTTGTTTCTCGTTGTATTTTGTTTCGGGGTAAGAGACGCTTAAGTGAAATGCTATATGGAACTAAAGATGACCTAGATAAAATAGTAATTAAAATAACTTCATGTATTTTATATGAATGTGAAGTTTCAAGGTCTTATAAGCCAAGATTTAGGATAAAAATTAAAGAACTCATGAAACCGATTGTGCACAGGTTTGAAGAATTAGAATGACAATATGATTATATAAAGACTATCATGCATGTTTTGGGAAAGTATATGGAGTTTTGATTTTGAGATCAAGGTATAAATGTGTGAATAAGTTTACTAGATAGGTTTCAAAGGTTAAGAAAGGCACAAACTCAAGAAAAGTGTCATGCACAATCCTAGAATCAAATATGTAATACCAAAGTGATCTTTGAGGCAGACTTGAGAACTTATAGGAGGAAGTGACATTATCCATGATTAACAACTTAAGGGAACATTTTTTTATAGTTGTGAGAAGTATAATGAAAATTTCTCAAAGTATTAGATGGGTATATCATGTCAAAGGTATGTGCAATCCATATGGATGAAACTATGACAATATTTTGTAAGACGAAACAAAACAAGATAGTTAAGATGTTCAAGAAGTTAATGAGCAAGATTAAGGTCTGAAATAAGATGGAGATAATAGTATAATGGGTGAATTTGAAATAGATTAATGTGTGTACCAATAAAATTCTAAGAGTCAAGAAAATGGTTAAAGAGCGGTGAGAGGACTTAGGAACTCAAAATTAGAGAAGAAACATAAAGAAAAAGTATAGTTTGTAAGGGGGTAAATGTGTGATTTATAGAGAGCATAGGTGATTAAGAGATATTTAAGAAGTGGGATTGATGAGGATGACATAAAACTTGGGCTAAGTTTTTAAAAGATTCAAAACATGGTAATAGTTAAACAAGCAAGACTTACGAGGTCAAATAAGGAAAATGGGTAGAATGAATACTAAAGGAGTAATTGAATGGTGAGAAGTGTATGAGAAAGGGTGTTTTGTGTGTTTCCAGGTGGATATAATGATGGAAAAGAATATAATTTCTCAAAACCCTAAAAATCCATCAAAATGCTAATTAGTCCTAAAAGAGACCTAGAAACAAGGAGGAAAGTGGAGTTGGGGGTGGAAGAAAAGGAGTTAGACCATAAAATCCTCTACAAAGAATAAAGAGGATAATGGGTGTCTGAAATATATTTCACTTTTGCATGGAACTTTATGGTTTTCTTTGAGCACAGAGGTTTGTATGCATTTAGGGCTAGTAATTAGGCCTTGTTTGAATTCATAAATTGAGAATAAATTTGCACTGGACTGGATTTGGTTCATGAAACTTGGTGAACAGTTGAAAGGGGAAAATGGATACTTGAAAATACTTGCCTGTGAGTCCTAGTTCCTTGAAATGATGATTTTACATTAAAAACTACCTTGTTGGTGGGCCAAAAGCAATTTTGAGGGCTAGCGAGAGATTGAGAGAAATTGAAGTGTTCAAACTTTACCAAGGATTTGAACATGATGGTATGGTGAATTCAAACTATTCTAAATCATTCTTGAGCTTTTTATTAATTGTATAAATCATTTTACCTAAAAGAGAAAGCTTTGGAAATTGAGAAAAAGTGAAAAATTGTATGGTTTTGATTGATGTTTTCAAGTAATTGACTAACTCTTTATTATTGGTTGAAGTTGTCTATTTTCTTTGCAGCATTCTAGTACTAGAAAATGCATTGTTTAGTGTTTTATACACACCTTGAAAACACTTGTAAAATAGGTAGTAACATCACTCGCTTTTAGAACCTAAATTGAATTATGGTTCTAGGTATGGAATACTAAAGACATATAACTTCATTTGGGAGATATGCATCCTAATGTTAACCTACATAGGGCTGATGTGTTTGGGAAAACCACCATTTCATTATTAAAGATTCAAATGAGTTAATTTATGTTGAGTTAAATCCCAATAGTATTTAAAATGACTTAACATAATGGATTTTCATAAAAAAACTCAAAATAAAGGAAAGGAGAAGGTAGTAAAGATAACTAGACTATCTTTTGAATAACTAAGTATAATAAGAAACTTAAAGCATTTAAATATCACAAAACCATAGTTAACAAGAAATAGTTGAATGCATTCATATATCAACTCTAGGAAATCAGTCTAAGTGAATTCAAAATCTAGAATACAAAGTAATTATTCATTAACAATATTTGTAGACACTTAGACAACCAAGACTACATTAGCACATATAAGAAACCAAGTTTTTTCAGAAGCTATAATTCATGAACATATATTATATTCTATCAATTTAATCACTCTGCTAATGTAAATCATATATGAGAGTGCAAAATCTACTTTAGTAACTAAAATTAATAAAAACAAAAATAAAAACATTGAGACAATTCAGATATATAGTGCTCTAAATTTCCTCTTCACATTGAATTGTTATTATCAAGATAATGTTTACAACACATATTAAGGTATTTATAGGAAAATAAAGTCTAGGACATTCTTTACAATATATTGAGTCCCCAATATGAGAAAGAGATGGAAAAACCATCTTCTAAACCACCAAGAATAACCACCGAGCCTTTTGGAAGCATATTCCGATTTCTAGATGAAGAAGTGATGATTCACAACTATGGGTGGGAATATTTTTTTATAAGATTGATCCATGTGAGATAAATCTGATTATCCCATGATATTAGGAGCATAAATGGAATTCTAGCTGATACTTTTCATAAGATTACCTATGTAATTGAATTCTTGTCTAGAACTCCCTTTTCTATGTTATAGTAGGGTCTGAAAATGAATATCCTTCCTTTGAGAATATCCATGAATGAAAATATAAACAAAAACATGTAAAAAATGAGTTGAGATCAATGAAACAAAAGGTGGTAAAAGGGTTTTGTAAATATATTAAATATATCATCATCATTCATCCTAAAAATGGTTTTATGTGTAGGCATTTAAATTATGCTTCTAATGGTTCTTATGTCATGCCAAATGGTGGTCTAAATTAGGAGATTTGAGAAAAAATCATTTCCTTTTTCCATTTTTTCTAAGTTCATTGGCATGTTTAATTAATTTATGTATTTTGAATATTTATTTTAACACAACAGTCTCCTCCCCATGTCTCTTTTTGATTTTATTCAGGCCTTAAAATCCTTTGGTGTCTTAGATTTAACAAAATATAGATGCACATACTTGTTTCTCGACATTTTGGGGTCTTAGGAATTACCTTGGGCTCTCAGGTTTTATTTTTCCTTGATCAATATTTGGGGACCTATGGATTACCATCATTGGTCCATGTGGGACCCCGACATAACACTCTCAATTCATGATTTAGTTTCTTTCGCACCTTGGTCTCCTGGTGTTTGAGTTCTCGATATTTTTGAAACATAGGATTTTATATTACTTGAATTTGTGAAACTTTCATAAGCATGTGAATCTACATTGAAATGTGATTTTATCACAATCTCGAGACTCTTGGGTTCCTTGTTTTCTTCTCCTTGTAAATTTCCTTGGCCATGTGACTCTGTTTGATTAGATTTGTGCCTTTAGAAACTTAGGGCATGTGGATTGGTCCATGTGGCTCCTCATTGTGGTATCATGTCTCTCAAGGTCGACCTATTTCTCATTGAGATTCCTTCAAGAAATCCTATGACTTCAAGGATCTAAGCTGGACCAATCTTTGAGTCTAAAAAATATCAAGTTCTTAGGATTTCCTTTCTTCTTTTGACCCTTCTTCATGAAAAACCCCGAGAATGCATGGCTTTGAGGAGGAACTTGATTCAATATTCAAGTCCTGGGATCTCGGATCTTGGGAGTTTGAGTTCTTAGACTTTTTGATATTTCCTTTGTGAATAATTTCAATATCATAAGAACACATATACTTGATCAAGGTTTAAAGATTTCAGAGCTCTCGGTGAAATGTTTATGCCACATGATCTTGGGATAAAGAAATAGGAATTTTTGTGAGGATTTAAGAAACTTCTCCAAATGATGATAATATGAGTCACGTGTCAAATTCAAGCTTGAAAAATAATTTATAATCATGAATTTAAATTTGAAAGTTTTAAAACAATGGAAAATGTGAAGGAAACCATCATTTACACATTTCAAGCTCGATTTGACTCCAAACATTTTATAACTTTTTGGTTTGGATTCATTTTCATAAATCACCTATAACAAACATTAAATCAACTAGGTTAAAGAATAGGTGGTGAATGAATCAAAAGTTAAGAAATGAATTAAACTTCAAAGATATTAAAAACTTGTAGACTAATTTAGACTCTTCCATTTGAACATGTTTGATCAAAATGAAAATATAGAGACTTTTAGTAGATGAAAGGGATGGATTGAAAACCACCTTCACCATAAAGTGGCGTACTTTTACTTCTAGGAAGAAGGACTTCCTTTGGTTTAATCAATCTTAGAGATAAATTTCAAAGATAAATGGATGAATATTTTGAAGCTTGTAATGGTAAATGCATTATTATTTATATCATTAGATGATGTAACCAAATTTTATTATTTGGCATCTCTCTAAATCCAAAGAAAATTATATTTGCCATTATTAAAGGTATGTTTTTGGGGGCCATCATCAATAAGGAAGGTATTACATTTTATCCAAACATAGCCAAATAAATTTCTAAAATTTATTTACCAAACAACATGAAAGAATTAAAATTATTCTTTTAAAATATATATTTTGTTAGAAAATTCATCTCCGGTTTTGCTAAGATTGTTATACCTTTGAATGTTATGTTAAAATAGAATACTAAAGTTTAATGGAATCCTCAAGAGAAAACCAATTTTCAATAAATCAAGATTGCCATCAAGAAATATATTTTTCTAACAAGTGTCTACTCTTTTGTATTATGACATGTCATTGTAGTAGTGTTAACATAAATAAGAGATTCTAGATAAAATCCTATTACCCTCTTGAGAACTAATATAAAGGATGCAAAATTGAATTATTCAACACTATGAAAACAAGATTATGATCTTGTAATGGTAGTTCATAAATTTATACATTTCATCCCGAGAAATAAAGTTCATGCAGTAATATTTGATTTAAAAATTAAGAAGAGGCTTGGATAAAATGATGTTGGAATGAGCTGGAAGCGAAATTTTGAATATGGCTGAAGCAAGAAACCCTAGTTTGAATGACGGAAGCGGGAGAAAAGGAATTCCTTTTGAAGATCATGCAGATCCTGAGGATCCTCATGGGCCACTTGTAGGTGCATGTGCACGACCCAGTAAGGACGAAAGGGTGGAGCCAGTGGGTGGAAAGGTTTGTCAGGAAAAATTTGGACAAAAATGTCTTGGAAGGATTGGAGCCTTCTAAAGATAAGGGCCTTCTGGCCCTTAAAATACCATAATCTCTCTTGGAGCGAGCCAAGGAAAATATGGAAGGAGCTTTGTTTTCCAAATGTTTGGGATCCCGACCCAACATTGATTTTTTTCGTAGTTGGGCCAAGAGAAGATGGGCACAAAATGGATCTATTGAGGTAACTTGCTTATGTGAATGGATTTTTCTTAATATCTTTACCTAGTAAAGAACATGTCTTAAGAATTCTGGCTGGAGGGCCCTGGTTCATTGGTAAGTCCCATGTGGTAGTGCAAAAATGGGAACCAACCTTCAATCCCTTTGAAAAAATAGTCTTTGAATATCCTATTTGGGTGAATCTCCTGGATTACCTCTGTGGTTCTGGGAACCTAAGGTCTCGATTGGTATAGCAAAAATTCTCGGGAACCTCGATAGCGATAGATCCTGTAAATAAATCTAGAACTCGGATTACGCATGCAAGATTTTGCTTTAATATGAAAAAGAAGCTACATTAGAAGAAAATATCACTTTTATCTCAAAATTTTGAGATTGGGTGCAAAGATTTGAGTATGCTCCGTCCCTTTTGTATGCATTACAAATGCAAATTTTTTTGGGGATGATCATTGGAGGTGTCCAACACGTAAGAAGAAGTGGGGAAGATGTCCAAAACCTCATGTTGTGGCTCCTAATAAAGATAATATAGAATGGAGAAAGGTGGGAAAAAATGGAAGAACCATTAGTCAAGATCCTGGAGGGGATCAAGAGGCTCCTAAGGAGACTATAGTTGCAGAGACACAAGTTGGGTGAAAGAGGAAGATCCAAAGAACAAGGTTGAAAGGGGTAAAGTAGATAATGATAAGATGAGTGATGAGGAATTTTCTCCAAATCTAAAACAGAAGGAAGCTGAGTATCTATTAGATTCAGAAGGGAACTATGCGCTGAAAGTGGCTCAGGGACTTTCCTGGAAGAAGTATCCTCGGTTGGACAAATATTTTTTTCAAAAAGGCAGGAGGAAGGCATCTCGACATAAAATGATTTTGATCTCTTGATGGGAGGTATTGTCTTGGATTATGATGATCCAGTGTCCTCCCCTATTACCCCAATAATAGGTACCAAGCCTATAACTAGAAGCAATTTCGAGCAGATGTGGTTAAAGAACTAACTCCAAAAGGGAGGAAATCAAACAAGTAGAAGAGGGAGACCTTGGTAAAGAAATATATGGATAAATGGATACAAAACCTCTTAGGTTTCCTCAATCAAAGAATAAATTATTTTACTATCTTGGAATATAAGAGGGTTGAATAACCCCAGTAAGTAAAGAATTATGAAGGATTTTAGGAAAAATACAAACCTGATATTTTGATGATCCAAGAAACAAATATGAGTACCGAAAGATTCAAAGAAGTGAGTAGGGTGATCTAGAAAGATAGCCTTTGGGCTGGGGTAATCTTAGATGGTGCTTCAGGAGGCATTTCCACCCTCTAGAACCCCCTCTTGGTTAAAGGTTTGGTGCTTCTATCTTCGACCAACCACCTAACCATGTGATTTATTGATTTAGTTTCACACAAGTCTGGGTTGTGTCTAATATCTATGCCCCCAACTCTATTGTTGGTAGAAGGAATATTTGGGAGAACTCACTAAGGGGAGTTTTTGTTTAAAGATAGTGATTGGATTGTTGGGGAGATTTCAATACCCCTCTCTCCCTGGGAAAAAAGGTGGATCCATTTCCTATACTGACAGTATGGATGAGTTGGCTAATTTTTAGTGAATAATGATCTTTTTGACCTCAAGCTTGGAGGGTCCAAATTCACTTGGGCTAATAGAAGAACTGGACAGGACCTCATATAAATCAGACTAGACAGATTTGTGGTGAGTCATTCTTGCATGCTTAATCAACTCTACTCTCTATCCACCTTGCCTAGAATTGGATCTGACCATAATCCGATCATCCTTAAGTTGGGTATGGTTATTCCTAAAAATATAGACCTTTCAGATTTGAAAAAATGTGGCTCCAACACCCTAACATCCTCAAGAGAATTTAGGAATGGTGGGGGATCACGGTTCATGGTGTCCCGATGTATAAATTAAGTTTTAAGTTGAAACATGTTAAACAAAACCTAAAAACTGGAATAAGGAAATTTTTGGGAACATCTTTCAGTCTAAGAGAAGAATAGAGGAATACTTAAGAACTATTGAGGAGATGATGGAGGAAGATGGGCTCAACCAAGTGCTTAAAAGTCAAGAGTAGGATCTCCTCATTGAATATCATGATATCTTGGCCAAGGAGGAAGTCTACTGGAAGAAAAAATATAGAGTTAAATGGCTAAAGGAGGGTGATAGAAATAAAAATTCTTCCACTTCTCTTCCACCTCTAGGAAAAACCATCTCAAGATCAAGGAAATCAGGAAAAATGATGGTACACTTACAAAAGATGAAAAAGAAATCAATGAAGCTATTATCAAATATTTTAAGGACCTCTTTCTCCTTGGGTTAGATCCAAATAGAACTTCTTGGGAGAAGGATTTAGGACTCTTCCAAAATGTCATCTCGCAATAGGATAATAGAGATCTTCTTCTCATTCTGGTGAGGAAGAAATTAGATATGTTATTTTTGATATGGAACCGGATAAATCCCCTGGACCAGATGGGTTCCCACCTTCTTTTTCCAATAGTTATGGGAAGTGGTTAAGAATGATGTCATTGAGATGATCCAGAATTTCTTCAGTAATGGCCAGATCCTCAAACAAATTAATAACACCTTCCTGGTCCTTATTCCCAAGATGATAGGGGCCAAGGATGTGAAATATTTTAGACCCATTAGTTTGTGCAACACTAGCTACAAATTGATTACCAAAATTATTTCTTTCAGGCTCAAGAAAGTTCTGGCCAATTTCATCTCTCCTAATCAAGGGGATTTTGTTCCTGGGAGACAAATTCTAGATAACATTGTGGTCATCCAAGAGGCCATTCATTCTATCGAAAGTTTAGGAAGATTTGCTATGTTTTTCAAGTTGGATATGCATAAAGCATATGATAGAGTTTCATGGGCCCTTCTCCGAGCCATTCTGACCAAGGTGGGTTTTGATGCCTTTTTTATCAACATGGTTATGGTCTGCATTTCTTCTGCTAGCTTCTTTATTATGATCAATGGTAAACTAGAAGGTTTCTTTCAATCCGGTAGAGGACTCAGATAGGAGATCCCCTCTCCCCCTTCCTCTACACGATTGTGGTGGAAACTTTAAGTAGACTCTGTAACCAGGTGGTTTCCCTTAATCTCTTGCAAGGTCTCAAAATTTCTAATGGTCTTCAGCCTACTTTCCTTAACCAATTTGTTGATGAAAATTTATTGATGGGGAAGGTGTCTATGCAAGAAGCCTCTATCTTCAAATATGTTCTGAATGAGTATGAGGAGGTCTCTGGTCAATCGTGTCAACTTCCTCAAAAGTGTTATTTTCTTCATTAATGTGGAAGAGCAATTCCAAGTGAGACTGGCCTGCATTTTTGGTTGTAAGATAAATAATTTTCTAGATTCCTATTTGGGAATGCCCCTCATTCAAAAAAACCAAACCATTCCATCTAGAACACTCTTCTCAAGAGAGTTACCAATAAGTTGTCTACTTGGAAGGGGATTCTCCTATCTCAAGTAGGAAAAATTCAACTTCTCCAAAGATCTCTTCAAGGTGTCCCAATCTATGTCATGTCCCTTTTTCGGCTACCGGTCAAGATTTTGGAGGCTCTGGAAAAATTCAAAAAAGGTTCTTGTGGGTGTGGCATTGAGGAGAAGTTCAAATTTCCTCTTGTGGCTTGGGAAAAAGTGACCAAGCCTAAGGATTATGGTGGGTTGGGATTAAAGAATATGAGACTCATGAATGAATCACTTGTGGATAAATATGGTTGGAGAGTGATAAAGGAAGAAGGCCTTTGGATTGATATCATCAAAAGGAAATATTTAAGGAATACTCAAGAATAGAGACTTTCTTTTTGTAGGACAATATCCCTAGGGATCCTTCTTTTGGAATTATTTTCTCTCTTCTAGGGAGATCCTGAGTAGGGGTATTAAATGGAATATTGGGAAAGGTGATAGAATTCACTTTTGGAGGGATTTTTGGATTTCTGATAAACCATTAGTGGAGGAAGAACCTGGGAGAATTGTGGCATAGTTCTATGAAGATAATGGAAAATTTTGGGTTAGAGACTATTGGAACTTCTCCAATAATCATGTTTTTGGGAGAATGTGCATCCCCCTCCCAATTTCATTGGGGACAATCAATTTTTTGATAATCTCAACTCTAAGTTAAAGAGCTTCTATATTCCATTCTTCCAATAGAATGAGGACTCTATTATATGGAAGGAAGAGGATTCTGGAAATTTCTCTGTTAAATCTGCATACCTCCTAAATTTCAAGAATTCTAGCCAAAAAGATTACTGGGAAAACTTTGGGTAAAGGACCTTTTACCTAAAGTTAACATTTTCCTTTGGTTGGCTACTCAGAACAAAATCCTCACTGTGGATAATTTGAGGAAACGTGGGATGTTCCTCCCCAACAAGTGTGTGCTTTGTAAAAAGAGGAGGAAAGTGTCAACCACCTCCTCATCTCCTACCCCTTCGCTCAAGCAGTGTTTTCCAAGGTGTTGGAGATTTTCAAAGTGCAATGGGTCTACCCTAACTCCATTGAGGAATGCTGGTTACAATGGGATTGTCCTTTCAGGTACCCCTTTCTTATGGCTACCTGGAAAATGGCCCTTCCCCACTTCATCTGGAGTTTATGGAAGGAAAGGAATGCTCTCATCTTTAGAAATCAGAAGCTAACATCAGAAAGGTCAGTGCTTGTTTGATTTCCTCTATTAAAGAGAACTCCAATCTCATTAAGGTGAAGACTAAAAAGGCTTGTTCTAGCAAAGAAGAGGAAGTTCTCAAATAGTTCACCTTCAATCTACCTCAAGTCAGATTCTCATCCACTATCATTAAGTGGTCCAAACCGAGAAAGGGAAAAGTCAAACTTAATTTTGATGGGGCTTCAAAAGGCAACCCTGGTCTGGCAGGTGGAGGGGGCATAATCAGGGACCATAATGGGGATTGGATCCTTTCCTATGTAGGACCTTTGGGGACTTAGAGTAACAATGTGGCTGAATCCCATGTGCTCTTCTCTGGGGTGTCATTCTTGCTAAGGAAAAATGAATTAAACACATTCTTATTGAGGGGGACTCTCTTCTCATTTTAAATGCCATCAGCAAGACTAGTTCCCATAATTGGGCTTTGGGTAATATTACTCATGATATTAAAGAGCATCTTAAAATATTTGATTCCTATATCATCACTCATATCCTTGCATCGGAAATACTTGTGTAGACAAATTTTTGAATGAGGAGTTCAAAGTAATGATTTCAAAGTGTGGAAAAAGGTGATGTCATACCTGTGCATATTAATGATATTATTAATCATGAAAAATTGTAAGAACTTCACCTTAAGTTGTGTGAGGGAGAATAATGGGCTCATTTTCCAATATTGCAAAATCAAGTCCAGTTTTAGCTATTCTTGGAAAGGCAAGTCTAATATCAAATTTTGTAGGTTTCAACGAGAATAACATAAGGGTAAAATTCCAGCCATCATGGGTGGAGATAGAACCAGAGTTCGAGCCATCCAGTCATGGGTGTATATGGAGGATAAGTCTATGTGGCACTTGTTTAGGATTGGGGGTTTCAAGAACTTTATTACCAGACTCCAAGGGCATGATCCCTCACTAACTATGGAGTTCGGGCTAGCATGGAAAGAGGGGAAGGCGGTGATCGGGGCATGGAAATTGAGATGTCAGAGGAGGCCATTTCCCATATAATGGCATGGACATGGAAGGTCTAAAAATATTTAAGGATAGGAATCAGAGTACAAAATCAATACTTTATTTATGGGAAAGGAAACCATCCATTACTTCACTGATGGCATTTCTCGTTCCTGCATTCCTGGGGTGTGGAGGGAGGTTTGTCTACACATTATGAAGTATCTTACCCTAGAAGGTAAATATCATAAGATATATACTCACCACTTGTCCTTTCTGAATATGTTCAGACACAAGAAAATGCTTAGTATTCCCTTATTTTTATTTATGTCTCTGACCACCTTGGTGAAGGATTTCCAACGGAGTAAGGTGGAGTCCCCCATCCACGAGGGTCTCATTCTTCTCCTATTTTGAAATGGGAAACCAGCCCGGGATAAACCTATGCCCCTAATTGAGGATGAGGAGGATATTACCCTGGTTGAGTGTCTTTCCAAGATGAGGGAGGGTAATATGGGTACTAAGAAGATGGGAGAGGGGAAGAATGTGGAAGGGATGGAAAAGTAGGAAGTCTGTTCCATCGAAGGGTAAGGATAAAGTGCCTCTGGAAGGAGAGCATTGTCTCAATATGTGGAAGAACAAAGTGCAGTATTTGGAGACGGTGGTTCAGGTCTTGGAAGAGACTAACTCGGTGGTGAGGAAGGGCATGATTGATAGCATTGAAGCCACCAAAAAAATATGCTTGGCCCAGAAGAACATTAGAGGGGATATCAAGTAGTTGGACACTTTGGTTTGGGATTTGGGTGCTCGTCTGGAAGTTATGGAAAAAGAGAAGTGGAAAAGGAGGTGGACCAGTTCTGATGAAGAGGAAGAGGAGGAGGATGATACTGAGGAGGATCCTAAGGATGATGACGTCGAGGATCCCCTAGAAGAAGCTGAATACTGAACCCAACATGAAAGATGAGATCAGGGAGGTTAAACCCTCCAACAATAGTAAAGCTAACTAAAGGAACTTCTCCCGAAATGTTTGTGAACATTCATGTAACTTTCTATACTTCTTTTTGTTTAATGGTTTGCATCTCTTTTGTTCGTTGTTTATTGGACCTCCTTCTTTGTTTTGGAGTTAAGTCTGTTTAACTCCTAGGGTCTTATTCCTCTTTTGTCTCTCTTTGTACTGTCACGATGTAATCTTTTTGTAATTGGCCTCTGCGAACCCATCTTCACTTTTTACCCTATCTAATAAATAAATGAGTTGGGGAAAAGAAGAGGCAATCAGATGTCTAAGTGGCAAGAGTTTGTTCTTGTAATTGAATTAGGAAAGATAGTCAAAGGTCAAGGATTGGTGAAAACTATTTATCAAAATTTTCCAAGGACCACTACTTTTCAAGTAGACCCATCCAAACTAACTCAAGATACATGGTATAATCACATCACTTATTTGTTAATGTATGGTTGTTTCTTTTCTAGATTAAATAGAGTGTAAAGAATATCTTTAAAGTTCAAGGTAACATAGTATTTTCTGAGGATAGGAGTTTACTATAGAATAAATTACCATGGAATCTATTTTAGATGTGTATCTAGTCTAGAGGTAGATTGTATTATGTCCAATTTCCATGAAAAGTTGGGAGTTACTCATTATTCAAGGTATGGTAATAATCACAACATACTTAGTGTAGGATATTATTGTCCCACCATATTCAAGGATTTTCATATTCATGTGACAACATGTCATCAATTCCAATATTTTTCTAAAAGAGACAAAAAAACAACAATGCCTTTGCTACCAGTCATTTAAGGATTAATACACTATATGGGTACATGATATTTCCACATAGAAATGTTACACTAAATAATTCATTAGTTTTCTTGAGATAAACATTATCAAAAATTTTAGTTTCCCATTTTATCTTGTATGTGACAACCAATCAAATTTATGATCTAGTAAATTTATAGAAGGATCTTATGATCATCACATTACACTAGAGTTTTCTTTAAACTATTATCCTCAAGGTAAAGGGTTGGATAGATATATAAATAAAAATACTTTGGATGTTATTGTTTCCTTTTCAGTCACCATGGTCTCTTTCACCAAGTACAATCATGGTACTCACAAGAGGAGGATATTGGAAATATTTTACACATCATATGTAACCCTCACAGGATTAAGAGATCATTCATCAAGAAATCCCACTTCCATAAGGTCAAAACATAGTCAAAATAATATTTGTATAAGTTATTTCATATCCCACACCTCTTTTGGGGAAAATCATCTTTTGGAGTAACAAGAAGAACAATTCCTCGGTTCCTTTTGTTATCCACATAACTGATTTGTATGATTGGGAAGTTAAGTTGGAATTTTTGACATAATCGAATAGTTTCTCATTTCCCTCTATTCTCCGTATAACCAATTCAGCTGATTGAAGGGAAGTATAAACATAGAATCAATTAAGGGAGCCTTTGATGGAATAGGAGGAACTATTCCTAAGTTGCTCTAATTCCTCGATTCTCTCGCTTTAAAGAAGTGGTGAGATTGAAAATGGAAAAGGCCTAGAATACCATGTTGAGTAACTAAAAACTTATCCTTACCGATCTAGACTTGGATTAAAACCCCAATTTCATCATTTTGGTCATATCCATAGTACAAATAAAGTTAGAGTGAAGAGGAAATGAAGCATCAAAGGGAATTAGATTAAGGAGAGTTAAATATTATGTAAAAAAACATGTAACAAGGCCTATTAGAGAATATTGACACCACATCGGTTTCTTTTTGTGAATTACCCGATGTCATAGTGTTGACATTTATGAACTCTTGAATGCTCTTTCCTATTTATAGTTCATTTCTCCTATATATACATGAGACAATTCATTAAATAAGTTACCTCTACCTATTTTTGGTTGAGACATGTTAGTATTTGTACTTTTTGTACCTTTTGGATTAATAAATGAACCATATTTACCTTCTCTATATTTGTGTATTGTGTAGAATTTCAAAATAATTGATTTTATCTCATGATAGAAGTGTTTATTCTTGATTTGCAGTCATATTTCCTTACCTTTATATAGGGATACATTCATTTACATGTCATACTTTGTGTTATCATCAAGTTCATAAAGATTTAAATTGTGGAGATTCACCATTTAAGCCCTTATAAATTCTTTTGATGCCACTTTTTTGTGTTGTCATAAATTTTAAACCTTGTAGACACTAAATCGCGCTTTGGGTACATTTCTAGGTCCTAGTCATATACCACTATTCATATTATTCCTAAGCAAGAAAACTAGTAATTGACATCAATCTTGGCCTCTTTCTTGATTTCCCTATGGTCTTGTACACCTCACTACCCAATATAAATTTCATTTCTTTATCTTTCTCAAATCTGACACCAACGCCCATGTACCCCATACCTCTAGGTGTCCCCAACCTCTTTGTATCTTACTCACCCCTTTTGGGCCTCTTTTATCTTTTGGGCATCTTGTTTTCTTAGTGGTTGGCCTTTTAGATGTTAATTACAAAATTCAAATAAGGGAATCATATAAATACAAAGCTATGTGACCATAATAAGGGACCAAGATCTAAACATCTATTACTATCACCTAAGGTTGCATTCAAAGGAATTTGAAGAGCATCAAAGCATCCATCTAGCTTCATTCAAGGGAAAAGGGACTGCATTCTTCTGCATATACTTCATAGGAGGGGAATTTCATTTTAATATCCACACATCTACTTACATTGCTACATCTAGCTTTTGCTTTTTATTTAGTGCATCTTACACAAGAGCCACTTAAGGCATGATTCTACATACACAAACACATAGAACTATATGAAGTATGAGATGTAGTGCAACACTTGGTCATAAGTTCACTCTATCAGGTGATTTTTAGCATCGAACAACTCCCCATTTGCATTTTTTATTTTTAATATTTTATGTGTTTTTGGGTTTTTTGCGGAGGTATTTTTTACAAGGTTACAAGTGAACTCGATAATTTTCTAGCGACCTACAAATGATCAATAATGAACATTAACGGACATATTGGAACACATTAAAAATCACTTCTTTAGGTTCTCGCATATTCAAAGACACTGTAGAAGGTCTCTAGCACCTAGGTTTCCTTGACCCAGTCTAGGAACCCTAGTCTCAACACTTACAACAATTTTGCATTTTTCTCGGCTTGGTTGCGATATTATGTCTTCTTGTTCCATCGGTTTTCCAGCTCGGCACATCTTTGGGATTATTGTGGAATCATTTGAGTCTCTTATTCCATCTCCTTTACTTAGGGTTTCAATTTCCAAATGTTTATTACTTAGGTCAAAAATGTACTTTATTGTGTATCTTTATGTTTTTGACTCTGCAATTAGGGTTTAACATATTGTCTATATTTTTAAATCATTTTTGAACCCATCGCTTGATTCCAATCTTTTTAAAAATATTTATTCTTATTCCTATCACCCGTATTGGTCATTTTGGGTCTTTTGAACATATAGATCTCCCTCCATCTTCCCTAGGGTTTTAAAATCAATGGCTGAAACTAAGAATCCCTTTGCTACCTCTCAATAAGAACCTCTTGAAAACATTGAAACATCTAAAAATGAGCAATTATATGATGAGGACACCAATATTGATCAAGAGTAATTATACAAGCTTGTCAATTTTTTCAAGCTTTGCATGACAACCCCACTCATCTTCCACATATTCTTCATGCTTTGATTTCTACCAAAAACTCTTGAGATTTTTCTCCTACACTTCTTTTAATTCTTCCTCGCTTTCATGGCCTCTACTCATCCCCTTCATATTTCCACTTCCATTCCCACTACTACTACTCCCGTCATCCAACCTAATTCTTCCAATGCACAACCCGAATCTTCTTCAAATACTCCTGATTTAACTTCTTTATATCAGGATTTACAAACTCAAAATCATCAACTTCAATAGGATACATCTCATGCATCTCCATCTCTGGATTCTAGTTTACTCCTTTTACACCCGTCATTTCCACCTATCCACTTCCTCTCTATTTTTGTAACCTTAAGATTCTCTCCTTCAAAGGCCATGGTAACCCTCAAGAGGATCTCTCGATAATTTCATGTAGCATGTTTATATTATGAGGATGATCTCATTTTATTCACAAAGATATTTCCTATAAGTCTTCAATATTATGCAATGCGTTGGTTCTATGATCTACCTTTCAACTTAGTAACATATTTTATGCATTTAGGCGATGATTTTCACACTCATTTCTCTCTCAAATTCAGTTCTAAGATATATTATGCTCAACTACTACAAATTAAAGGATCTAACGAGCATCTAGAGGATTATGTTTTGTGGTATAAGAAAAAAATAGCTAAGATGTTTAATGTATTCGCGGACTATGAAATTCAAGATCTATTCATCCAAAGTCTATTACCACCTTTGTAGTATATTTTCATCTTTGAGAAATCTCCATCATTTAATCATTTATGTCATACGCTAAAGCTACGTGAAAGTAAAATATTATCTATGGGTAAGCTTAAGTATCACAAAAAGGCTTCTTCTTCTACTTGATCTACAATTAAATCCACTTCAAGCCATCTACTAAACCAACTGAAGTTAAAGCTAATGTCAATGTTATCTCTAATCCTTAGAAACTTCAATGGCAATCACCTAAGTGTACGTTTAATAAATTTTTATGTGCTCCACATATTCTATTACCGCATCTCGTTGAGAGAAATCTTATTATGCTTCCTCATCCACTCAATTTGGACCCATCTCATCCTAAAGGTCACAATTACAATGAAAATTTCAGATGTGAATATCGTCAATGCATTGGGAATTCTACAGATTAATTTTTCAAAATTTGACATATTATTAAAGATCTTATTGATAATAATGCAATTGAACTTCCGAGCCTATGTAATCTACGCCGTTAAATGAAATTCACAAGCTCAATATCTTCAAAAATACTATTCCTAAATATGAAAAGGAAGCAACCAACTCTTCATCCAATCATACATATCATGCAGTGCCTCCTCCTTCATGGGAGGATCTTTATTTTCTAGTTTCTCACATTAGTGCATCTCCACCAATCATTGCATTCTCTCGATAATGAATATCAAAATGCATTCTCCTTTGATACATTACATATCAATTCTTCTATCAGGCCTCATGCTATCAATAATACAATGATTGATCCGTCGATTCACGTGTGTGTGCTCTATTGCACTTCTTATTGCTATCGACTATCCCCTATCATATATTTCATCTCCAACTCCTAAATCATTCAATTATATCAATCTTCTAGTCACAATTGGTCCTCTAACCATGCTTGTACCATTTCTTGTGGCACCTTAAATCAAAGGGTGTGACATGATCTTAGGTCTTCCGTCGCTCCGTGTTACTCAAGATATGATTTTTATGAACCAATTGTGTCTAAAGTTCATTCACAACAAGCAATTCATTACTATCAATGGTGTTCTACCATGCACACTATGGCCACAACCTCCTCTTGAGGTTTTTATTGCACTCACTAGAGAATCTGTGTCCTCTTGCGACCTCTCAAACATAAAGTGTAATATTCTCCTAGATTTCTAGTTATAATTATTGTCTCCAAATCACTACACCCTTTGAATGGCTAGAATGTGAACAGGACATTTGGTGTGATTGGGACCTCTCAAGATGTGGGACTTGGGATCGAGGTGAACCTCCAAAGAATTCCGATTTCCTCTTCCTAAATTAAGTGTTGTACTACTCCTAGTGTAATAAAATGGATATCTAATCCTATGCTAACATTTTCATGGATTTAGGAAAGGGATTTGTAGAAATGAAACTATTCTAGGGATGGTGATGCACCACATAAAGGGTGTTGCCAAACTCAGGAAGGGTTAATTTGAAGAGGGTGTCTACACCATAGGTAAACTTCACCTACTGTAACTTAGAGAGGGTACATAATACCACAGACTAGGAAGCACACGTTCCCTTTGTTAAACTTGATCAGACAAACAAGTTATCAATATTCCAGTGAAGACGGATGAACTTGAGAAGGGTGAACAAACACCACAACTCAATTGCATACAAGGCTCCACCACTCGATAAGAACAAAACTCCAAGAACCTACAATAGAAACGTGAACTTGCACAGTGTACCTGAAAGCATGAGAAAAGGAACAAAGAAGAATATAAGATGAAAGGAACACGATTAGTCACAAAAGACACACTTTTATTGCTTCAATAACGTGCACAATGCATAATACATTCAGAAGAGGAAAAGGTTGACATTATAGTCTTGGAAAAGAGGCTTGAAAGTTCCCTCAACATGCAAGGACAACTTGTAGAAGAGAGAGGACTCTTGAAAAATTGTACTTGTTTAAGATGTCTAACTTTCCAACCTATTCGACTTTGTTGAAACCTTTGGAATGAGATTTTAACTTACATTTATAGAAGAATATGTGAGAGATAAGAGCAAAGATCATAATTACATTCTTAAATTGAAGGTACATGATGGTTCATTTATTAAATTTGGCTTAACCAATTTGAGAAGCTTCCATCATGTTCCATTAATGCCTCAATTGACCTAATATTCTCAATTAATTAAAAGAATATTTAAACAAAATATTTAAATAATAATAATAAATATTATTATTAAAATATTTAAATAAAATATTAATTAAATTGATAATTTTAAAGTGGGATCCTCTGGAGTTGGTTTTCACTAAAGGGATTCATGAGAATTGGTCAAAAAGAGACCAACTCGGTGATTGGCTCACCGAGCCAACTCACCGAGTTGGTGTCAAACTCCTCTATGCCGCACCAAGCTCCTTTGCACATGTCAACGAGCTCTTTGTTCACCATGGCGGGTTTCTTGTTATGTTATTGTGCACCACTTTTTTTTTTTTGGCGAGATCCTCTCATTGCATGGCTCACCTCGAGAGTTGAGCTCCTTCACACGGATCTTCCGAGATCTACACGCGAATGATGAAAATAAACAACCCTCTCTGCTTACTTGCTCGACTCACGAGATCTATTGAATCTTACATGCATTGAATCGACTATCCCAATTGAGCTCATCATTTTTGTGACTTGGCTTACTTCCATGAACTATGTTTCGCATGTCGACCCACGAACCCAGTTGGCTCAACTCAGCCTCTCACATGCCTATGTACTAAGCTCATATTTAATTCCAGGGCAAGATTCCATGGCGAGTTCAATAAAAAAACTAAAAACATCAAATGGACTTAAAATTGACTCACTCATGTGATACTTGAGCCTTCCCACTATTCCAAACTTCGAGCTATTCGTTCATTTGTTGCGAGCTACATGTCATTTAATCACGTACGTCGAGACTACTCACTTATACCCAAGCCGAGCTGAAGTGGCTTAGTCTTATGTGCGAGTAACTCACTACGATTTGAACAAATCAACTCGCTTACGCATGTACCTAATTATCTCCAAGCTCGTTGAGCTCCACATTCACTTGTTCATTACGACCATTCACCAAGAGTTTTGTATTAAAAAACTGCTCATGGATTTGAGTCACCAAGTTGTGAGAGATCAAATCAATGGACGAGGCTTCACTTTGAGCCACAACTTAGTCGAGCTTGAAAAGCATGCTTTACTCCCATTGTTTCATTCCTCAAATTCCCAAGTCCCTTGACACTCACCTTGACATAATTTTCACCTCGCTCAAGATCGGCCAATGGTTATATAACGAGCTCTTTCCACCGAAGGACTTGACACCTAGATCAGTTCCATGAGCCACCTTTGTTGATATATCTTGCGATTTTGCGGGCATAGCTTGACTCTGAACCTGTTCATTTTTTTTGTAACTTGGTCATGAAATTTCAAACATGTTGACTACACCTTTTGGCATTGAGCTTGTTATGCACCTACGAGCTCTCAGCCGAACCGGGATTTGTTTTTGCCACCACTAATCATGTGTTTCTAAGCTCATTACAGTTGCACAGTCAATCCTAAAACTATGCCTCCATCATAATTATGCCACACCTTATGATGATCAGTCTTCACAGACCGAGATCCTTTCAATTGATTCACTCGAACCTTTCCTGAATCGATCCAACTCTAGCTCAATGCCTGATATTTCCTTTGGTTCGATGACTTTCTCAAATGACGATCTTCACTAGCTCAAGCTTCCACTCTCAGCCAAAGACCATTCTTCATTTCCTAAACGTGATGGCTCAACTTGATCGGTGTTTGAATCAAATGTTTCCTCATTCATTGCACAAGACTTGTTAACTGCTTTGTTCGCTACCTCACGTCGAGCTCCCCAATTTTCTTGGTGTTTCATTCACACTGGGTCATATTTTGTATCACCCTATAGAATCGAAAATAATTTTTTTGAAGAGCTCCACGAATACGTGGCCGACCATATTGGAATAAATACCTACCTCATTGTTAGGTCATGTTCATTCTACAAACCATTCTGCGTGAATGCAAATCACCCCAAATCTTATCCCACTCTGCGGATTTGGTGGTTTAACAAGCATTATTGATTTGGTGGGTGAGTTTATCATGTTACCTCGGTGGGTCTGGCCTCCTTTAGATTGTGGAGCTTGAAATGACTTGGCCTGCTTACCTGAATCTCCCCAATCCATCAGAAATTACCCAAATTTCCATGAGTGCAGGATTCTAAGATCCATTTTCCACTTAACCGGGAAATAAATTAAAAATTCGCCAAGATCCTGCATCAACTTCGGTCATGGGAGACTACATGTCATGGTGCCAACGCTCTAATATTCCCATGGTGGCAGACCTCAAACTCCCTGATCACAGAGATTCTTACGTTGGTTTGTCATGGAATAATATCCACCATGGCGATTAGTTCCCTAATCTCCAATTCTCTGTGATGAATTGTCTCCAGCCATACGCTCATCTTTGGGTACGGGAATTAACTCCATGACATGCTTTCTTACCAATGTACCGATTTGTCGAATTGGATCAAAACCTCTGAAACTCCCATGCTCGTGTGGAATTGTCATGAACTCTTACCTTGTGCTCGGCATCTGGTTTTCTATCATTCAAATTCACCACTTACACGTTCCAATCCTTTTAGTGAACTTCATCTGACTGAGCTCTGCAAGCCATTTTTCTTGTCTCGAGTCGATTATCCTTACTACACGTTGAGATCAATCTTTTTCCTTTAACATGCATTCCATGTTCGAGTCTCCCAAACATCACCTTAACCACTCATCGAGTTCAACTCTATAGCCTATCTACCCTAGAGTAACGAGCCTCCCAATCACTCGTCATGTTGTCTCTTATAAGGTTTTTGTGGTCCTAGCTCACCACTCTGAGCTTCCATTGTGCGATGAACTCAATGAGCCATCCCAAACTAAACTTGGAATATACTCAAAACTCTTCATAAACTTTATTTCCTTATGCTAATCACTGGCTCAAACTGGTGAGCTCCACTTTGCAATTTTGATCCGCAAATCCAAGCCATCCTTTGACCTTAGCCCGACTTGTCCCTTCAGCATGAATAGCTCGGCTTTGTATAGTGTCATTCTTTCATAATTTGGACATGCCTGAGTCCTTCCACGAGCTCGTCAGACTTTTGTATTACATGCATTCCCGTAGGTTCAACACCTAAATTGATCCATTATTGACATGCTCCCTGCCTCCCATGAGCCATGACCATCTCACCAATAGATCTATGAACTTAACGGAACATTGAGCTATCAATAAAGGGCCACTTATGGCTTTGTCATGATTTAGAATAGCTCGATGGAGCTATCTTACACGTACTAATATTAGCTTGCCGAGATACTTTTGATCCTTTGAAGATTTCTCTTAAAACCAGGGAATCATGAAAACATAGAGAGACCCCTTTGAAGATGATTTACCAGTTTTGATTATTTTTACATGAGTCATTTGAGACCTAGAGTTTAACAGGACCCCATTGTTCAATTTTTCCATGTGTATAAAATTGGATAACATTTTTTGGTGACCTCTCGGGGATGCTTGTCTACTAAGCATGATTCTTGTAGCCTTAAGTCATCCATTAGAAATGGAGTCAATATTGGAATATTGAAAGCAATTTGATCTTCTGTGATATATCCCAAAGTCTCCTTAAGCATTTCCAATCTTGGACCTCCCTGGAATACTAAGCGTGAGTATACTGAATTTGTTGAATGCTTGGCATCTATGGAACACTGCAGAATTTTGAATGAAGAAGATGTATACCCTTGAGAAAAATTGAACCTTCCTTCCCTTGACACCTTCCCATGATGAAATAATTTGCAAGAACAACACAAAAACACACAACAAGGAAAGAAAAATAACAACAACACACAACAATGTGCATAAGCACTTAGAGGAAAACACCTAACTAAACTGTACGGGGGTGGAATGCTTCTCAAAAAAAGATTTGAGATGTATCCCATTCACATAAATGGGCAGTTTTTCTCCATTGAGCCTAGATAGATGAAATAAATTCACCTCTTTACAACTCGTGATGATGTATGGACCGCTTCCAGAGAACATCAAACTTGGTGTGTTTGCTGGCTTGGCCCCTGTATTCATCCCATTTGAGGACTAAATATCCCTCTTAAAAAGACCTATCGGAATCTTTCTTGTCAAAATATTTCTTAACCTTTAATGTTGCTCCAAAGTCTTCATAACCTTGTTCCATACTTCCTCTAACTCCATGAGTTCGAAAACCTTACTTTCGGAGGGTCACTCTCCAAACTTCAAGTTGATGAAGCTAGCTCCAAAGAAGGTAACTCCAAGGAGAGAAATTTTTTTCTTCCCTTTCATATATACAAGCACAAAAGGAGAATTTCTGTGGCTCTTTTAAATGTGATCCAATCTGCCCATAAGGCGGTCTTAAGCTATGTATGCCAAGTCCTCTTGTTAGTTTCCATCATGTGCTTAATAATCCTTATGAGGTTTTTATTACTAGACTCAACCAATCTGTTTCCTTGTGGATAGTAATTGGACGAAGTCTTGAGGTAGACCCCATTTTTAATAGCCCATTCACTTAAATTCATACCAAGAAAATCCATCACGTTGTCTAAAATGACTGTAAAAGGAACACCGAACCTTGTCATTATACCTTCCAAGAAATCCAAAACTACCTTTTCATTTCTCTCTTTCAATGCTACTACCTCTATCCATCGAGTAAAATAGTCTGTTGCAGTAAGGACCCATTTATGTCTATCACTAGATGGAGGATTAATCATTCTGATGAAGTCTAACCCCCATTGAACAAAGGGTTGATCCACTTGGATTGGATGCAGTGGAAGAGCTGCCAACTTCTGTTTGCCTATGAAAAAGGCACATTCCTTACATTTCCTTACCCAGAGATGGGCATATTTGAACAAATCCGGCCAATAGTAACCGGCTCACATGATCTTGGTAGCAGTTGTTTTTGTAGGATAATGTCCTCTAGATAAGTAATTGTGAAATTCTTCTAGTATCTTACTTACCTGTTCCGGTCCTATGCACCGAAGGAGGACACCATTCAAATCCTTTCGAAAGAGAACATTATCTACCAAAACATATGGAATAGATTGAAGATGGAAATTCCGTCTTTGGTTTTTATCCATGTTCACAAGATATACTCCTGAGAAGAGGAAATTATTCATTTTAGATAACCAGTCAACTTGCTCATCACTCTCATCAATGTTTAGAAGCATCACATCCTCATCACCTTTTGATTCCATGTCTGCAGCAAGTTGTTGACACAAACCTTTACCTCTGACAAGTTTGGTAACTTTGATATGCACATCATACTCCATCACCTTCGTGATCCATCCAATGCACTTTTCATTCATCTCTTTGTTCAACAAAAATTCCTTGACACCTGGATGAGACACCATCAGATGAATTTTGTTGTTGGACAACATGTGCTTGAATTTATTCAAAGCTCAAATAACCACAAAAAATTGTTTTTCAACGAATGAGTATTTGAGCTCATAATCTTTGAGGGATTGAATGAAGAAAGCAATTGGCTGCTCCATTAGATCATCATTTTGTTGGGTGAGGATTCTGAAATGCCCTCTTGACTTGAAAAATCATAAAGGATAAAGTATTTATCAAACCTGGGGTTTACCAAAGGGAGCTTGAGAAATTTCCATTTTGATGGCTTCAAAGCTTTCTTGTCCTTCCTTTGTCCATGAGAATGGAATGTTTTTCTTTAGCATGGCTATCAGTGGTTTAGCCAATGTCACGAATTGAGGGATGAATCTCCACATGAAGTTTATGGTTCCTAAAAACTATAGAGACCCTTCTTATGACTTGGGAGAGATAAGGACATAATCAAACGAATCTTGGATAGATCGATTAATAGTCCTTCCACTTTGAAACAACATGCCCCAACAACTTTCCCTCATGCACTACAAAAATACACTTCTTGGGATTAAGTGAAACCCCAAATTCCCTACACCTTCGAAAACCTTCCTTAGATGCACGATGTGATCATCTGCATGCTTAGAATATACAGTTATGTCATCTAGGTAAACCAAGATGATATCATTGATTAGTCCTTTAAACGCCATATCCATGGCTCTTTGGAAAGTAGCCCTAGCATTGGACAATCTGAATGACATTTTGTTGTAGGCATACATGCCCCACTTGGTAGTGAAAGCCATTTTGAATTGGTCGATTCTTGGACTAGGATTTGATTATAACCTAAATATCCATCGAGAAAAGAAAATCTTTGAGCTCCTGCCACCGTTTAAAGGATCTGCTCCATTTATGGGAGAGGATAATGGTCTTTTAATGAGGCACGGTTCAAATCCCTGAAATCTACGCACAACCAAATCTCTCTACTCTTCTTCCTTATGGGCGAAAAATTGGCTACCCATGAGGAATGCTTGATGGGAAAAATAATACAGCCTCGATGAGTTTTGTTATCTCCTTTCTCATTAGTGGCTCAATTTTGGGATTAATTGGCCTCTATTTCTAGTGAACTGGTTTGGCATTAGGATCCAGTTCGATGGTATGTTGTGCTAGAACTGGATCAAAACCACGTAGGTCTTTATAGCTCCACGTAAAATGTCATGATACTCTTGACAAAGTTTGATGAAATATTCTTTCTCTTCGAAGTACACACTTTGCCAATCTTTAGAAACTTCTCATGTGCTACCTCGACTTCCTCAAAATATTCTTCTTTGACCACCATGTTAGAGCTTTTTCTTTTGGCTTGATCATCTGAATTGAAAATGGATTCCAGAGTGACTAAGCCTTTTGGTAGTTTTTTTCTTTTCAATTGTATAATTTTATCACCATATGACTCTTGCAACTTATCCTGATTTCTTGCAGCAAACTCCACCTCTTCTTGTAGGAAAAGGAAAATTTGTTTGTCACTATCAAACACTTTCCAGCTACTCACATTATTAGGGACTACAAGTCGAACCACCATTTTGACAAATTGCTTCCCTTATTTCTTGACGTCAACAGGTATGTCATATTGTGAGCCAATTATAGCGAGCAACATCTTGATATTGATTTCTAGGAACCACATGGATTCCAAAAGATTCAAAATCTTCAAACAAGTCCTAGACTCGGTTCTTGTATGATCTTAAAAGATCATTTTTGGATACACTGCATGACATCACTTAATGGAAAACTAACTCACTATCTCCAAAAATAGTAAGGGCTTTGATTCCATTCTTTTGGGCTAGCTAAATTCCTTACACAAGGGCCTTGTATTCAAGCAACATTGTTAGTGCAATTGAATCTAATAAAAAGATGAGAAGTATTTATCTCCACCTAGAGAAATTAACATAATACTAGCACTCGGATCCATTCTTACTTCTTGAGCCATCGAAGAAAAATTTCCAAAGTCCTTCCGAATCGCTTGGTGTTTTGACGAGTTGCGGTATGATTGTATCTTCTTCATGAATGCAATATGCACCTAATCCTATTTCTTCCAAAAGTAGCAAACCAATTTCTTATTCTTCCAATACATCAGCATAGGGATCGTACTGATGATATCCACTTACTTCATCTAGCACAATATCGGGGACTTCTTCAATGAGAGTGGTCGGTTCATGATCAGCATCTTCTTCTTCCGGATCTTTGATGGTGTAATTCCCATTTATAGGACTAGAAGTGTAGGGTTCTACATGATTATGGAAAATTGGTTCCTCCCTTATAGTCACTTTTGTTCCGTATCGAGTCCTTAGAATCATATGTGACCAATTGGTTAATAGATAACCACCCATCTTAGTAGTGAAATCTTGTGATAGGTAGATGGCGAAGAGAGGAGGAAGATCAATGACTGATATGTCTTGGGTGAATGAAAAACTTGGGCATACATGGATGGTAAGTTGAAGTCCTTTGATAAATCCAACAGTCTTAATAGATGTTCCATCTAGTTGAACAACTCCTCTTGCAACTGGCGCATATTGTATGCCTAGTACATTTGTAATTTGTTTGGGCATGACTGAGCTACTAGCACTAGAATTGATCATGCAATTGTGCACCAGGTGGTTGCCAATGATCAGGGAAATATAGAATGGTGGTAGTTTGTTTTCCTTAGGAATACTTTTCCCTTCCGGTTGACACAAAATCATAGCAGTTGTTACTCCATGACCTGATGATCTGCTAGTTATACCAAAACTATTCAGAGCCTCTCGCAACAAATTTCTTTGAGAAGGAATTGAGAGTGCGTCCCACATAGTAACACTCAAGTTGGTTTTCTTCATCTGTTCCACTATGTTGAAGGGAATTTCTCCTACTTTTCTGACACTTCTTTGAGCATTGGGATCCTCCTTTGGAAAATTCTTGTTGGGTATCATAATGCTGAAGAACCTTCTTTCCTCACAGCTTGGCTAACAGGTATTTATGGTGGTTTCTTTCCCACATCTTTATTAACTACCACTTGTGTCTGAGGCTGAAAAGTAGATGCTTGATCAAATTTGGAAGTTTTAGGTTCCATTTCTCTCTTCTTAGAATGAGTGTTTTCTGTCACTGATGAGGAATCTATATTCAACCCACAAAAATCTTCTACTTGCCATTTTAACAACATGGTTTCTTTAGGTGCATGTGGTTGATCTATTGTTTCTTGCATAGATGTGTTCTCTATTAGCTCAGAAGGGGCATATACACTTTAAACCATAAGGGTCTAGCCAAGAACTCCATTTGGAAAAAAAATTTGATTATGGGGTTGAGAACAAGGATCACACCATTTTTAGTCTTGAACTAGATTATTCTGGAAAGGTATTATGGCTCTAGATGAGCTAGTAGCAAGAGGTTTCTAAAATTTGAAAAGAATAACATTTGCGGATTGATTTTACGGCTGATTGTTCCTTGAAAGGGAGGATAGTTAGCTTGATATCTTGCTGATTTTGTGTTTGATATAGACGATTGTATTTAAAATGTTTCTTCTTCAAAGGTAACGAGCTTGTTTCCAAAATTTTTCAGGAATGACTTGACTTCAAATAGATCATTTGAAGAGGCATGGGAAAATTGAGCTGGTTGATTAGAGGCTACTAGAATAGGATCAATGATAGGTTGATTATTCGTCGTGTCTGGAAAATGGCATTCATGGTCATGGAGCTATATTTCTAGCCTGAATCAAGGAATTTTCTGCTCTTATGGCCACATCATAGGCATAAGGTAATTTAGCCCCTCCCATGGACTGGATCATAATTGTTACATCACTATTCAAGGCTTGTAAAAAGTACAAGAATGCATTATGTGCGAAAGCTTTACAAGTGTTGGAATTCTATTCAGTGCCATGTGGATTCGGAAGTTGAAATCACTCATATATTTTTGGGGAGCTCTCTTCATGGTAGTGAGATGTTCCAAAAGTGATTGGTTATCACTCTTGTCTTCAAACTATTTACAGAGCTTTTCTCCTAACTCATCCCAAGTGGTTATACTGCCAACACTTAACCCTCGAAACCATTGAAGTGCTTTTCCCTTGAAAGAGGTAGCAAGAAGTCTAACCGCAATGTTGTCCTCCGTGATATTATGTATGACACAAATGTTGGCTACATCAATAATATGTTCCACTGGAGTAACGTGAGTTTCCCTTGTGTAAAAGGGTAAAATTTTGAGTGCCGCAATAGGTATAGGGTCACGTTGAGCCAATAAAAGAGGATTGCTTGCATTGAAAGGGGGAAAAACTTGATTTCATGCCATAGTAGCAAGAGGTTGATTATTCCTTGGTGGAGGAAACCTTCCGTACGGAGGATTTGAATGACCCCTACGAGGTAGAGCTGCAACTAGTGATGTTGAAATGCCTCTTCTTCTTCTCTTTGGAGGAGACAAGGAAAGTTTGATATGTTGATAATTTCCTTTCTTTGAAGAAGCTCTTGTCTGAATTCTTCACATAAGTTAATGCACTGAGATTTGGAATCCAGAGATATAGAGTCACTAGGTACTTTGACTTGTGTAAGTGAGAATAAGTACCAATTGGTCCCACCAGGCATGCCAAAAATTGTTGTCACCAAATCACTGCACCCTCCTAATGGCCGAATGTGAATAGGATGTTTGGTGTGATTGGGACACATGGGATCACCTCTCAAGCTATGGGACTTGGGCTTGAAGTGAACCTACGGAGAAGGATGGATTACTATTCCTAAACTAAGTGTTGTACTACCCAGAGAGTGTAATAAAATGACTATTTAATCCTATGCTAACATTTTCATTGGTTTTAGGGAAAGGGATTTGCATAAATGAAACTATACTAGGGATGGTGATGAACCAGATAAAGGGTGTTTCTAGACTCATGAAGGGTTAATTTGAAGAGGGCGTATGCACCAGAGGTCAAATTCACCTACTACAACTTAGAGAGGGTACATAATACCACAGACTAGGAAGCACACATTCCCTTTGTTAAACTTGATCAAAAAAAGTTATCAATCTTCCAATGAAGACAGATGAACTTGAGAAGGGTGAAAAAGCACCACAACTTAGCTGCATGTAACGCTCCACCACTCGATAAGCACAAAAATCCAAGAACCTGCAATAGAAATGTGAACTTGCACAGTGTACCTGCAATCATGAGAAAAGGCACAAAGAAGTATAGAAGGATGAAAGGACCAAGATTAGTCACAAAACACACACTTTTATTGCTTCAATAACGTGCACAATGCATCATACATTCAGAAGAGGCAATGGTTTCCATTACAGTCTTGGAAAAGAGGCTTGAAAGTTCCCTCAACATGCAAGGACAACTTGTAGAAGAGAGAGGACTCTTGAAAAATTGCACTTGCCTAAGATGTCTAACTTTCCAACCTATCTGACCTATTGGAACCCTTTGGAATGAGCTTCCAACTTACATTTATAGAAGAATATGTGAGAGAGAAGAGGAAAGGTCATAATTACATTCCTAAATTGAAGGTACATGATGGTTCATTTATTATAGTTGGTTGAACCAATTTGAGAAGCTTCCATCATGTGCCATTAATGCCCGATTGACCTAATCTTCTCAATTAATTAAAAGAATATTTAAATAATAATAATAAATATTATTATTAAAATATTTAAATAAAATATTAATTAAATTAATAATTTTTAAGTGGGATCCTGGATTTGGTTTGCACTAAAGGGATTCATGAAAATCGGTCAAAAGGAGACTAACTCGGTGATTGGCTCGCCGAGCCAACTCACCAAGTTGGTGTCGAACTCCTCTATGCCGCACCGAGCTCCTTTGGACATGTTGATGAGGTCTTTATTAACCATGGTAGGTTTATTGTTATGTTATTGTGCACCACTTTTGTTTTTGGTGAGATCCTCTCATTGCATGGCTCAACTCGAAGAGTCGAGGTCCTTCACATGGATCTTATGAGCTCTACATGTAAATGATGAAAAATAAACAACCCTATCTACTTACTTTCTCACTCACAAGCTCCATTGACTATTGCACACATTGACTTGATTATCCTGATTGAGCTCATCATTTTTTTGACTTGGCTTACTTCCATGAAATATGTTTCACATGTCAACCCACAAACCCAGTTGGATCAACTTGACCTCTTACATGCCTATGTATTGAGCTCATAATTAATTCCAAGGCGAGATTCCATGGCTAGTTCAATCAAAAAACCGCAAGCATCATATGGACTTAAACTTGACTCACTCCTATGAGACTTTAATCTTCCCACTATTCCAAACTTCGAGCTATTCGTTCATTTGTTGCGAGCTACATGCCATTTAATCACGTTTGTCAAGACTACTCACTTACACCCAAGCCAAGATGAAGTGGCTTAGTCTTATGTGTGAGTAACTCACTATGATTTGAACAAATCAACTCGTTTTGCATGTATCTAATTATATCCAAGATCGTTGAGCTCCACATTCACTTATTCGTTATGACCATTCACCCAAAGTTTTACATTAAATAACCTGCTCATGGATTTGAGTTGCCAAGTCGTGAGAGATATCAAATCAATCGATGAGGCTTCTCTTTGAGCCACAACTTAGTCGAGCTTGACAAACATGCTTTACTCCCATCATTTCATTCCTCAAATGCCTGAGTCCCTTGACACAATTTTCACCTCACTCGGGTTTGGCCGATGGCTTATGCAGCGAGCTCTTTCCACCGAGGCACTTGACACCTAGATCGGTTCCATGAGCCACCTTTGTTCATAGATCTTGCGAGTTTGCGTGCGTAGCTCGACTCTAAACCTGTTCATTTGTTTTGTAACCTTGTCATGAACTTTCAAACATGTTGACTGCACCTTTTGGCGTTGAGCCTATTATGCACCTACGAGCTCTCAACTGAGCCAAGATTTGTTTGTGCCACCACTAATCATGTGTTTCTGAGCTCATTACAGCCTAAAACTATTCCTTCATCACAATTATGCCATGCCTTACGATGATCAGTCTTCACATACCAAGATCCTTTAAATTGACTCACTCGAACCATGCCTGAATAGATCCAACTCTAGCTTAATGCCTAATCTTTCCTTTGGTTCGGGGAATTTCTCAAGTGACGATCTTCATGAGCTCAAGCTTCCACTCTTGGCCAATGACCATTCTTCATTTCCTAAACGTGATGACTCGACCGATCAGAATTTGACTCAACGGTTTCCTCATTCATTGCACAAGACTTGTTAACTTCTTTGTTCGCTACCTCACGTCGAGCTCCCCAATTTTCTCAGTGTTTCATTTGCATTGGGTCATATTTCGTATCAGCCTGCATAACTGATTTTTTTTTTGAAGAGCTCCACAAATACGCGGCCGACTATATTGGAATAACTACCTACCTCATTGCTCGGGCTCACGTTCATTCTGGAAACCGTTCTTCTAGAATGAAAATCACCCCAAATCTTACCCCACTCTGCGGATCTGGTGGTTTAACAATCATGATTGATTCACTGGGTGAGTTTACCATGTTAACTCGGTGGGTCCGACATCCTTCAGATTGTGGAGATCGAAATGACTTGGCCCGCTTACCTGAATCTCCCCACTCCATCAAAAATTACCCAAATTTCCATGAGTGTGGGATTCTAAGATCCATTTTCCACTTAACTGGGAAATAAATTAAAAATTCTCCGAAAGCCCACGTCAACTTCGGTCATGGGAGACTAGATTTCATGGCGCCAACGCTCTAATCTTCCCATGGCTGCAGACCTCAAACTCCCCGATCGCAGAGATTCTGACGATCGATTTTCATGGCATAATCTCCACCATGGTGATTATTTCCCTAATCTCCACTTCTCCATGATGAATTGTCTTCAGCCATACGCTCATATTCGGGTGCGGGAATTAACTCCACGACATGCTTTGTTACCAATGTACCAATTTGGTGAATTGGATCAAAACCTTCGAAACTCCCATACTCGTGTGGAATTGTCATGAACTCTTACCTTATACTTGGCATTTTGTTTTCTATCATTCAACTTCGTTGCTTACATGTTCCACTCATTTTAGTGAGCTTCATCCGACCAAGCTCTGGGAGCCATTTTTTCTTGTCTCGAGTTGATTATCCTTACTACACGTCGATATCAATATTTGTTCCTTCAATATGCACTCCATGTTCGAGCCTCCCAAACATCACCTTAACCACTCGTTGAATTCAACTATGTAGCCTATCTTCCCCGGATTAATGAACCTCCCAATCACTCGCCCCACTAGCTCTTGTAAGGTTGTCGTGGTCCTAGCTCACCACTCTGAGCTTCCATTGTGTGATGAACTCATTGAGCCATCCCAAACTAAACCTGGAAATTACTCGAAACTCCTCAGAAACTTCATTTCCTTCTGCTGATCATTGGCTCAAACTGGTGAGCTCCACTTTGCAATTTTGATCCATAAATCCAATCCATCCTTTGACCTTATCCCGACTCATCCCTTCAGCACGAATAGCTCGGCTTTGTATAGTGGCATTCTTTCATAATTTGGACATTCCCGAGTCCTTCCACAAGCTCGTTAGACTTCTGTATTACATGTATTCTCGTAGGTTCAATACCTAAATTTATCCATTATTGACATGCTCCCTACCTCTCACAAGCCACGACTGTCTCACCAATAGATCTATGAACTTAACGGAACATTGAGCTATTAATAAAGGGCCACTTATGGCTTTGTCATGATTTAGAATAGCTCGACGAAGCTATCTTACTCCCAAAAAACCACGTACTAATATTAGCTCACCGATCTGATTTTGAACCAAGTTTGAAGATTTCTCTTAAAACCAGGGAATCATGAAAACATAGAGAGACCCCTTTGAAGATGATTTACCAGTTTTGATTATTTTTACACGATTCATTTGAGACCTATAGTTTAATAGGAACCTATTGTCCAATTTTTCCATGTGTACAAAATTGGATAACAATAACATGACCTATTCATTCTCATCGGTCTATTAGTCCATCACATCATTCTATGTCTTCCACTCGTGAGGCTCCTTCACATAGGTATACATCACCTCCTTAAGTTCCTCCACATAGGTGCACATCACCTCCTTAAGTTCCTCCACATAGGTGCACATCACCTCCTTAGTCTCCTCCACATAGGTTCTCATCCCCTCCTAAGTCCCATGCACATAGGTCTCATTCACCAATATATTTTCTGACTCCTACATTGCCGATCTTAGATCATGGTCATGTGCCTTTATCTCCATAAGCATCGGTTAGAGGACCCCCGCATTTTAATTTTATCAAATAACATACTCATCATCATACACACAGGGGCATCATGATTACTTTCCCCTTCTAAAGCATTGTGAGGTGTCTCGGTTGTCTACTCTTCTCGCTCTACACTTTGCATCTAGTCTATTGGATGCATCTTACACATCTTGATACACTTGTTGAGACACCTAAAATCGACCTACATAGTTTTAATACTAAAATTGTACTAATTAGCCTCTTTCCAAATAAGTTTCCATAATAATTAGTGATTTCCCACTAATTAGTTAATGTTTTGGTCAATTAATGACACTTCATTAATTAGCTATCCTTTACTTCACTCCAAATGCCAAAGAATGACACTTCATTATTTATAATCCTCTTCCAATCGAACAATTAGCTATTATTAGTTAATCAAGCCTGTTTACCCTTGTATTTTTCAATAAGCCCTCTTATTGGTTAAAACCCCTCTTCTAACCATTGAAAATCACCCCATCTCCCTCCAAATCATCTCTAAAGTATTTTTAAGATTTTCATAGCCTATTAATTAATCCTATTTGATTAATTAAAATACCCCTAACTCCCATGAGTTGTTAATCACTTCTTAAATCTTCTAATCAAGCTTAATTCTTCTAATTGAACTTTATCAATTATCCCACATGCACTAAGATTTTTGCTTCTCCAAATTGGAAAGCTATATAATAAACCAAGTATTCCCCTAACACACCACACCACACTTTGAATACTATAAATTATAGGCATATTGATAAGATAAATCTCCATTGAATTGGAATATCTACTTCATTCATTGCATAAATTATACCATTGTTGAGTAGAAAGAAAGATCTAAGAATGGCCTTGTAGCCATTTCTTGGTGAGATCATTCCCTCTCTTTGGAGATTAACACATAAATTTGATTGCTCATTGATCTAAAGAGGCTCATGTTTTAGAGTAATCATACATACAAGAGTAGGAATGGTTAGCATTAGGTGATTTAATTCATGTTTATGCAATATAGCTAGTTTCCCTTAAGCTCTTATCTTAATGTCCTTAGTAGATTAACTTTCCTTTAAATCTATTTGGTGTTAGCTTTCATGCAATTAGAATAAGTTAGTTTAGTATGGATACATTTGGCATGCACGGGCGCTCATACAAGTGGGATGGTTCTAGATAAAAAAAAATTGAGAGTAGAATATTATTGGCCTACCATGGAAACAAATTGTTGTCGATATATAAATACATGTTTGATGTGCCAAAAGTATGGAAACTTAATACATTCCCAACATAGTCATTACAACCTATTACAACTCCATGGCCTTTTTCAAAGTGGGGACTCAATCTTATTGGAAAACTTACCCCTACTTCATCTAATGGCCATACATTCATTATTACTACCACTGAGTATTTCACAAAATGGGTAGAGGCTATCCCTCTTACCTATGTTACTAGTGCGCAGATTTCCAAGTTTATTATGAACCATCTCATTTTTTGTTACGGTATCCCCTCTGCCATTATAGCTGACAATGGTAAGTCATTCAAGAACAAAATTGTGAAAGCATTGTGTCACCGTTTTCAAATCCAACTCAAGTACTCAACCCCCTATTACCCTCAAGGTAATGGACATGATGAGGCCTCAAATAAAACTCTTATTCATATTATGGAAAATATGGTTAGCAATACTAGCCATAATTGGAATTTATAGATACATCCTACACTCTGGGCCTATTGAACATCCATCCACACCCCTACTAGTGCTACTCTATATTCCCTATTATTTGGCACAGAAGTCGTCCTACCCCTTCATATTGAGATCCCTTCTTTATGCATATCTTTGTGGGACTATCTAGACAAAGAGGAGGACTATAGAGATTCCAGACTCGTGGAGCTAGAGTTACTAGATGGGAAAAACCTTCATGTACTAGATCACCTAGAATTGTATCGTAGTCGAGTATGAAAAGGCTATAATAAAAGGATCATACCTCGCTAGTTTGAGGTAGGTGACATTTTTTAAAGGAAAATCAGGTCAATACTGCTAAAGATCAAGAAAAGAAGGGAAATATTGAGCCTAATTGGTTAGGACCATATGTTGTGGTTACTAAATTTAGTTCAAGTGCATATAAACATAGTGATTCTCGATGACGGAAAGATGCGAGATCCTATGAATGCCATGCACCTCAAGCGGTTCTATGCTTAAGCATGGGGGACCTTTAGATTATTAGAAAATCAAAAAGTATAAAAATTAGAAAAAGAAACAAAAAAAAAAAAAGAGAAATCAATCCATCCAAGTGTGAAAACCATGCAATTGTGGCACATTAGACAATTCCTTCTGTGAAAAATTGTTTCCATCACTATTAGAGGGTACATTGTTCACAAACATCTCATACCTAGGAGTACAGTGACTTTATCCTAAAGTCCAAATTTCCCCGTGTCATGGGATCCTTCTAAACCTATCCTTTGTGGCCTTGATCTAGTTGATCCTACTCATATTACGAAGAGTTTTAATTTTTACATTCCCACCTAATGTTGGGGAAAATTCACATCTTCACTATCTTATACATACATGTGGTGTTTTCCCTTGTACATTCCCATCTATCGCTTGGGGCATCCATGTTTTCTCATTTTTCTTGCACATAGCTTCTAAGACTTTTAAAAACCCCAAAACATTCATATAAACTTTTAGAAAGTTTCAAAAACATTAAGATATGTTTGGTCAAAAACATAAAAATAATATAAAATTTTCTTAGAAAACGATGCAAAAAAACACAAAACATTCCCAAAAATGTCCCACAAAAACAAAGTAGTTTTGTTTACTTGGTTATTTGTTTGTACATAGTTTTGTTGGATTTTTGTCTTGTATGCTTTCTTAGACTAATTTGTTTTATTTTCTTTCTTAGATTACATATTATTTAGTATGTTGATAAATTAATTAGATTCATTTTATCTTGTTTGTTTATACATAGTTGTGTTATTTTTTTACTTAGTGTGTATATAGTATGTTTTATTGAATGTCCATTGTGCTTGTACAATTTGTTATCATTTCATCATCCATATCATCTATCATCACATCTAACATCACATATAAATAAAATGCTAAGATACATCATCATGAAACTAAAAATTAAACATGTATGCTAAGCTAACATCATATGATATCACCACCGGGGCAAGAGCGATTATCTTTATCCCCCCCCCCACATCATAGACCATAATAAAAACATGGGCTAAACATGTTATCTCATAAAAACAAAATGTGATAAATAAACACATTCCATCATCATCATATATCTATATAAATATCAATTTCCATATAGAAAAAGTATCTTGGTATATATTAGATACAAAATATGCCATCATAGGCATCGATCAAGAATGTGCCTTCATCTCAAGGCATAATCAAAAATTATACATATACATCCGATCAAAAATATTCCTTCATCACAAGGCATACATCAAAAATAAATACATCAATAAGAGAGTCAACCCTATATCTCACCAAAACTAGGGCTTCTCGTCGCTAACTCGACTTCCGCATATGCTTTGCGCGGTGGTGGCATCTGTTGTGCTCAAGGCCCCGAATGTGGTTATGGCATCTGCATGGATATCACATACCTAGATGGCTTGTGTGATCTCGATTGTGAATGAATTCCAGCCATCCGATCGTAGGATATGACCCTTTGTCCCTCCTGAATGACCCCATGATACGAGCTCTATAATATATAGCCTCACCTATGGCGATGCAAAATCAAACACCAAGTCCTCGAGCCCTTGTTGCTAATGCCGCATGTTGTAGTGCATCACATTCTACTATCAATAGATTAAAATTGACATGTAGTTGATTCTTCTCTACTAACCACTATGCTCACTCGACCGCTAGTTAAAGCCTCTCTTTTTCAACCTAGTCACATCGGCTTATAGCCGAGTCCTCTCGCTTATCATGTGTTGTCTCTCGCCTACCATCTAATCTCTCTCATAAGTTACCTGCTATAGTTTCTTCCTCAAGGTAACCATCTCAACATCACTCTAATGTAATCTGGGGTTGTCTCTCGTGATGATACTCATCTTGGAACTTGTCTAAGTGGATATCCCCATCCATCTCACCCATCCCCATCTATTATAATATAATGACTAGATACTCTAAGTGGCTAGTCTAGAATCTATACCAAAGGCACAAGTCGTGCTCTCGTACCTATATAATGGCCACATGCTAATCCTACACCTAAATACCATGTATAGGCATTTGTTATATGATAGGAACATGTTTTCCCGGTACCTATGGTGGTTTCGCTTCCGTGGAGGGTTTTGTGGTTGTTGATGTGGAAGTGGACCCTATGGTTGTGGTCAGTATTAGTCCCTATCCCTATTTTTGTCCATCACCCGATTCCTCCTTTGCATCGGCCTTGGCCTACCTAAGTCATGCGGTTTATCTTTTGCCTTGCCTACCTCTCCTACTATGGATGTAGCTATACCTTCATCTATGACACCCTATGGGATGGTAATTCAACAAGGAACTATTGTTGCATACCATGCTACATAATATGGTGTAGTATTAAGATCTACTATTTATGCTCTCTAGTCCCATCACCGTGGACTACACTATCAAAGCTCAAGATCGCCCTCCACAGCTTTGATGTAAGGTCCAAAGTCAAATACCTCCCGATCTTAGCATGCATACCACATGTCATCTCCAAAAATCCCTAGATGAGACATAGTTTCCGTTTGCACCCTATAAACATGGTACCACTCAAGAATATGTCTATAATTGCTGATCAAGAATTGCTCTACCTTAAAAGAACTCGAGATATTCTACATCCTCTTACTAATGATATGACTGGTATGGTCACCATGTCATCATGTGCAGTTCAGTAAATCATCAAATGCATGTCTGTAATAGGATTTATCCCCTATATGAGCTCGATATCATCACCAATTGGCTCCCATCCTATGCATGAGGCCTACTCATGTCCTCTCGATGCATAGGTCTCGAGTGGGCATATGATCGCAATATGGTCCCACAACCAAATTTGTAACAATGTGGTAGGGCCCACATACTCATCCCTTTGTATGCCATTGAAGATCCTAGTATAAGTGTGCCAGTATACACTGACCCCAGCATAATACTTCTCCATCCATAATTATATGTATGAATCCTATCAACGCAGGTGGAAAGTTCATCCCATACTTGACAAGAAACAAGTAACCACCGACAAGTGCCATCAAGTATACATGTATGTGAGAAATCCTTATGTCATCGAAACAACTATAAAAATGAACTAGCACGCCTCATTGAGGAATTTCATCTAACTGAAAAAGCGTAAGCCTCACGTCGACAGACCATTTAATTCTCATGCACTCATTTTAACAAAAGTGCAAGCCTCACGCTAGTGCATCCATTTTAGCACCCATACACTCAATTTTTAAAAAGCACAAGCCTAACTATAACCTAAACCTAATGTAATGCACATGTAACCATTTTAACAAAGATGCAAATCCCTTCGCACTATCAGCATGCCTTATAATGCTACCACACTCAAAGGCTTGCGCTAGCGTGATCCCATCATTTTCCATTGCTTTAAAAGCACATTAAATGACCTCAAATATTTAAAAAAATTGTACATACCACCAGACCATCTGTAGGCAGCCTTCAATACTCTCAAACGTGATCTACATAGTTTTAATGCCTATGAATTTGTGTCATTTCTCTCCAAAGTTAGAACAAAAAACTCACCAAATCTCAAAAGGGTATGGTAATAAAAACTCTTCTAAATGAGTTTTACCCTGCCAACTTGTTATTTATAGTTGTTTTTGACCTAATTCTTCATTTTTCTTGCTTCCAAGGGCCATATAACTAACAATATTCTTTTATCTTCTTCCCATTCTAAGCACGATGATTATTTCTATTAAATGGTCATTTTCCTAGCATTTTCACCGCACCGAGGCATATGTTTTCCTTCCCGGTGACCTTTTCTTCTACTTGGATCATATTTTTGCTTCCCAACATTTTGATGATGCCTCACGTGCCTCGTAATTCTTCTATAGCTTATTCTTCTTAAAAATAAAAAATTAAAAAAATTAAAACATTGTTATAAAAATCCAAAAATTGTTAAACATAAAAAATTCTATCACAAATTGGTAAAAAGCATTCACACATTTGAATCAATTACTGGACACAATGTCATTAAACATCAAAAAATTCCTACAAAACGCCTTTCTTTGGTTCTCTCCTATTTTTGTGAATGACTTGCAAATTTTTTTGATCTACCACCATCAACATATCCAATTTTCTTGTAATGTATGTCTTCCTCGCACAAATGAGTTTCTTAGGGAAGTTTGATAGTGCACAGTTGCTTTTTCATGGGACTTATACATCCTCTGCTTATTCACCTCACATGTATCCTTTCTTGGGGTTCCATTTTAATCCCTTTTGTATAACTTGAATATCTACAATCTAAAGCTAGATAACAAAAACATTGGTGTAACTCTCTTGAATGTTGTTTGTTTGATTATGTTTTTGTGCTTGTTTTCTTGTTGGTCTACTTATTTACTCTCACGTATTGCATTACTTCATGTATGTTGCATTTATATTAGTGTTTTAGCAATGAATTTTTGTTAGTATTATGGATTTTCATGTTGTTTTACACTTTTGTTGTATGCTTATATATAATAAAGGGTCGATGACGTAGATAATGATGAAAGTGATGAAATATATATTTTTAAAGTCATGTTGGATGTAAGATATTTCTATCCCCTTCATCTTCATTTTTCATCGTTATCATTTTATTCTATCACACTTTTCTTCCAAATCACCTAGGGAAATAGGGATTACTTTTATCCCCGCCCCCCTCTTGGTTTCTTCTACCCATTTACTTCATCTTTTCAATCGTTAATTTTCCATCACCCTATCGAAACTTGAGGGGGCATCCTTATTTCTACTAATTTTCTTCCATTCCATTCAAAATTTAGTTGTTTATAAATATCTACTATCTTTGAAGTGACATTACTTACATCACTCCAAAGAGCGGAAAATATAGATACTTAAAATTTGCTTACACAGCTTTTACCACTAAAATTGTACTAATTACCCTCTTTCCCATTGTTTCGTAATAATTAGTGATTTCCCACTAATTAAATAATGTTTCCCTCCAATTCAGTCAATTAATGACACTTCATTAATTAACTACCATTTACTTCACTCCATATTCCAATTAATGACACTTCGTTACTTATAAACCTCATCGGATCGAACAATTAGTTATTATTAGTTAATTAATCCTAGTTACCATTTTATTTAATCAATAAACCCTCTTAATGGTTAAAACCCCTCTTCCAACCATTCAAAATCATCCCATTTCCCTCCAAATCATCTCTAAAGGCTTTCTAAGCTTATCCTAACCTATTAATTAATCCTATTTGATTAATTAAAGCACCCCCAACTCCCATGAGTTGCTAATCACTTGTTAATTCTTCTAATCAAGCTTAATTCTTCTAATTGAACTTTATCAATTATCCCACATGCACTAGGATTCATGCTTCTCCAAATTGGAAAGCTATATAATAAACCTAGTATTCCCTCACACACCACACCACACTTTGAATAGTGGAAATTATAGGCATATTGATAAGAGCATTCTCCATTGATTTGGAATAACTACTTCATCCATTGCATCCATTCTACCATTGTTGAGTAGAAAGGAAGATCTAAGAATGGAATTGTAGCCATTTCTTGGTGAGATCCTTCCCTCTCTTTGGATATTAATACATAAATTTAATTGCTCATTGATCGAAAGAGGATCATTTTTTAGAGTAATCATACATACAAGAGTAGAAATGGTTAACATTATGTGATTTAATTAATTTTTATGAAAGATAGCTAGTTTCCCTTAAGATCTTATCTTGATTTCCTCAGTATATCAACTTTACTTCGAAGCTATTTGGTGTTAGATTTAATGTACTTAGAGTTAGTTTAGAATGGACACACTTGTATTGTCATTACCCTATGATGCGTAGACTTATGCTATGGTTCGGACTTGATTGTTGAGGGAATACTACATTCATTAACCTCACATAATACGCACTTATACACTCGGCACACTCACAACACATATTTCTAGAATCACATCCTCACATGACACACTTCCCTATGACCCACTCTATTTCCATGGTTTATACTCAACTAGTGAGGGTCTAAGTATGAAATGAGCCTCACCTCATTCACTCACTCTCTATGCTCTACGCTTTGTTGATCATATATATCTAGCACACAATTCAAACTATTTCCTGATGACACACTCTTGTCTTATGGTTCATTCTCGACTACTAAGGGGGAATTTATAAATGAACCTCATTTCATGCATACTCATTCACATTTTCTCGGGGAACACTGCTCCTATCACACTCACATTGTATTCCATTCCATTCACACTCACAACATATTGCATATCTTGGTTACACATTATTCTTTCTTACTTATACTCACATGTACACTTTTCTTACTATGTTAGACAAATATTTCGTATGTCATTATATTTTCTATATACACATGCACGTTCACTTACCTTCTAGTTGTGAATGCAAAATTTACATAGATCATTACACCTAGCATGGATGCTTGGAACTGTATCTCTTACAAATCTTAGAGAGGCTCATAGTGGCATCTATTTTCATACACATCATAGGTGTTATTGTTTCATTATATACTACTTCCTATTCTTACTAGCACACTACTTTATATTAGATTATACATGCTTTGACATACTTTTTTATCTTTCTAACATGCTAACGGGTGCTTCATGTGTAACATTTTCTTTGTAGGAACTATTTGTTACCATGGTTGTGTTATAATTTTCTTGTCACTATTTGTCATTGTTTTCCATTGTATGCCATTGTTTGTGGGCTATGCCCTTTGTCTTGTGTGCACACTATATGATTTTGGTTGCTTTAGCCTTGATTATCTTGTGACATTGTGAGCGATGTCCCATGTTTGAGACTCATTTTTGCAATCTAAATTACATTCTTTCTTTCTAGCTTACTCATTATCTTCTATATGTGTATTTCTATTGTTTGCATTAACACATGTTTCTAACCACTTTGTTTGCATGTGTCTTTGTTTCTACCAAAAATATTCCCTCCCCCATGTAGGGTATCATTTTTAAAAAAATTTACAATCCTCTCTTTTGGTCTACATCCTCCTATAGATGTCGCATATACCCCAAATGAGGGGGGACTACATTGGGTGAATTAGCCACCCCATTTAGCAGTACACGGTCATAGTTCAAGCCTACACATTACAGGAACAACATAGTCTTAAGTCACAAAAATGGCCCAAATTCTGACATGGGTCTTCATCACATTACAAATTCCATCATTTAGATATAAACAAGAGTTCTGGGTGCCCCTTACCCTCCTAAGTGCCTATGAATAGGGGAAGTTATAGAGTTTTTCTTAGATCAAAACAATTTTCAGTAGTTTACAACGTAGTTTTCAAAAAACATGCACAATCCTCCAAGAATCAACATACATGTTATCTCATTTTACTATTTACATTGGATCAAACTCGAACAAAGAAGGATCACACCATCCGTAGTGGTGTATAATTTTTGGAATCGCTTAGGGATGGAGAATGACACTAGACCTTTATCCCCAACACTTCTTCTCACATGGCATGGGATTTCCCAAAAAACTCGCACTTGGCATGAGATCACCAAAAAAACTCATTTTTGGCATGAGATCACCCAAAAATTCATTCTTCTATAGTGTTTCAGACACTCTCTATCCTTTTTCACTCATCACGAGATAAGGTGCGAGATATTCCTTTTTCTCGCTTTTTCTCATTTTTACACACTTTTTTTTACATATTTGGATCAAATTTTTCGAGACACGTATTTGACAACTATTTTTCTCTTCTCTTTTGCAGGTTTGTCCTTATGGGAAGCAATAGTCACATCATCGAATACATCAAGTGACTATGAAAATAGGTACAATGTGACATATACACATATGCTTTCACCTTTAGGGTCACTTCCTCTTCTTTAGCTTCCATGCTTCATCTTATCACTCCATAATTTTTCTTGTCTCCGCAACACTCTTTCGCCATCAATCTACATGGGTATCAATTATGCATCTCTTATCTACTTTATGTTATCAAGTATTCACTCAACAACATAAAGTGGGGGAAACTTTAGACACCAAATCACAAACTAGGTACATTTCTAGGTCCTAGTCAAATACCATTATTCATATGATTCCTAAGCGAGAAAACTAGTAATTGACATCTATCTTTGACCTCTTTCTTTTCTTTCCTTATTTCTATGTGGTCTTGGATACCTCACTACCCAGCTTGAATTTTTATTGCTTTATCTTTATTTTATCCGAAACTAGCGCCAAACTAGGACACCAATGCCCAAGCACCCTCATCCCTCCGAGCACCCCAACCTCTTTGTATCTTACTCACCTCTTTTGGGCCTCTTTTATCTTTTGGGCATATTTTTTTCTTGGTTTCCGTCCTTTTATATGTTAATTAAAAAATTCAAATAAGGGAATCATATAAATACAAAGCTATGTGACCATATTAAAAGACTAATCTCTAAGCATCTATTTTATCACTTAAGGTTGCATCCAAAGACATTTCAAGAGCATCAAAGCATCCATCTAGCTTCATTCAAGGGATAATGGACTGCATTTTTCTGATATAATTCATAAGAGGGGGAGTTCATTTCAAAATCCACACATTTACTTATATTGCTACATCTAGGTATTTCTCTCTATTCAGTGCATCTTGTACAAGAGCCACCTAGGGAAAAATTCTACACGCACATGCAAAAAACTACATGGGGTATGAGATGTAGTGTAGCACTCGATCATAAATTCACTCTCTTGGGTGACTGTAGGGGTCATTCTGACTCCAGATTTTCATATTTTTCTTTTTAAGATTTGATGTGTTTTGGGGTTTTGCAAGAGGTATTTTGTTTTATAGGTTACAGGTGAACTCGACAATTTTCCAGTGACCTACATGTGATCAACAGGGAATATTATTGAACATATTACGACACAAATAAAATCATTTTATGACGTTCTTCATAGTCACATATGCCTACATAAGATCTCTGACTTCTAGGAGCCATTGACCTAGTCTAGGTGCCCTAGTCCCGACATTTCCAATAGTTATACATTTTTTTAGCTCATTTGCAATAGCCTGTCTTTCTATTCCATGAGTTTTCTAGATCAGCATATCTGCGGGATTATTGTGAAATAAGATTATTCTCTTATTCCATTTCTTGCACTTAGGGTTTCAATTTACAATTGATTATTGCTTAGGATAGATATGTACTTTATTGTGTATCTTTGCATTATGACTCTATAATTAGGGTTTAGCATATTTTCTATATTTTTAAAATCAAACCTCTCTATGAAACACAAATACAAGATTATGTCAAATTGTGTGTTGTGTGTGGTGTTTTGGTCTCCTTAATACTCTTGTGTATGCTTAGGAAAATATAGTGTTAGAAGAGAAATGGACTAAAAGGCACGTTGAATCAAGTACCACAACAATTTCTACTTCATATACCAAACCATATATTCATCATTTAAGTTTTCCATTCATCATTCACAACTAGACATGTCCATATTAGATGTGTATTAACCATTCACTAAATTATAACACAAGAGAGAGTACACAAGACAAAAAATATAAGTGGAAAATCCTCATGGGTAGGAAAGCCCACTGAAAACCATTTCTTATATTACACAAAGCAAGGACTCAAGTGAATATTACACATCACCAGAGATTTATTTAGTGAGGAAAAAAATCCATAAAGAGAACCAACCCCTAAAAAGTTGTTGATATTACTCAAAACAAGAGACTCATATGAATATGAGTCGTCATAAGATATTTTTTGGAATTATGATCACTGAAAATATGTTGATGCCATAGTTAATTGTGATCCCAAAATTCATCTCCAAATTCCTTCAAACCCTTTTTCCTTTAATTCTCTTAAACATGGATTTTCATGGCATGATTTGGATTTAAAAACTTGTAGACATAGTCTATAAAATTATTCATATTTTCAAACACATGTTCATCTACCTCTTAATTCCTTGAACATATTTCACTTACTCATCTAGGTCACATTTTCCCTCCTTACTCAACTAGTTCAAAAATGAATGAAACAAACAACTTTATATGCTTATTTTCTAAAAACACAACATAGGCTGGTAAATATCAAATCACATGACCATAAAAAATCAAAAACATGATAAAATACTCATATCCATTCATAAAATGGACCCATATAGGTTGTTAATGCACCAAGATATCCAATCAATCCAAAAATGGCTCAAAAGCCCAACCCTAAACTCCCGAAGGACCTCCAAAATCATCACCATGATTAGTCAAGTCTCAAAAGGATTCAAACATATCAAATATTACATAAAAACATCATTTATGGTTACATGTTAACTTTAAACAATCAAATTATTCATAACTCAATCGGAAGGCTCATATCTTTCTCAAAATAGTTGCTTTCAGAACCAATCTTCACCTATGGACCTCAAGATCACACCATATCACCTTAATTATTGCAAGTAACCATAAATTGGAAACCAAATTACCTATATAACACATCCATTCTTACTATACCTCTTGAAACATCCATAAATGCAAATCACACTTACGTTCCTCTTCACCAAACAAAGCTACCCATAAAGTAGATTTAGAAACTCAACCGGTTTTCCCCCTTGATGCCACTTTCATGATCTATAAATTCCTTCACTGGGAAAAAATTTATACCTTTTCACTCTCTAATGGATATAAAACATCAACTAATCCAAAACATTAGTCTTTTACCTCCATCTTCTAGCTAGAGCAATCATGTCCTGAAAACAAACAACCTTGGTCTTCATAAATTGAGTCAGCTTTACCTATTAAATCACCTCATCATGATACAAACCATATACCATTATAAATTCCTATAAATATAATTTCCATAACATCTTACATTTCCTTCCAAATCCAAGTGGAAGGCCTTAAACTAGGTCCATCTCTGTAACTGCTCATTTAGGCTTTTAGGGCTCAAGAATCAGTCTTCATACCAACTTTCTTCATTGCTTCCAAAAACACTTCCATGCTTAACCAAAGAATTGAAAAAACTTATGCATGTTTTATAATCACTAATAAACCTTCAACAAGAAAAGAAAATTCAAAAAAATCACCAACCTCATGAAGTTGCTAAAGACCATGCTTAGCCAAGCATCTTCCAAAATAGACCTTTAAAGATCAAGTCATAACTTGCGTATACCTTATCAAAAACTCAATTTTTATATGTCATTTGAAATATATTAGAACCAAGATCAAAATAAAACTTAAACCAAGTCAAAACTACACTTGTAGCTCCTGAAAATCCAATTTTACCAGAGACTACTCCAAAGTGCCACAAAAACCATTCCACATAAATAGGTCACACTTTTACCTCTAGGAACTCACCCATGATTTGAAAATATCATGGAAATATAGTATAAATCCTAGGCTAAGAAAAATTTCAATTTATTTCATACATTCTTTGGAAAACTTTGCCACAAACTAAACATCTTCAGAAACATGAATTTTTGAGTGGGACCACATATAGTCACAAGCACTACCATGTCTTTTTGAAAAACTAGAGGATTCCTCTACAAAATCAAATCCTCAAATTTTCAAAAGGAAAAAAATAAATTATGTATGATCAATTTCCTCCAAGTCTCTTTGAGTTAGGGTTTAACTAGGTTTCAATGAAACTTATCTTCTTAATGATCGTTCATAAAAATGTGATGATCAATCCACCTCATTATTATTTCTAAACCTTATTAGCTCCATGTAAAATCATCCCCAATACCTATGGGTCCCATGAAAAGCACACAATTCAAAATGAGCATCGATGGTCAAATTTTAGCACCTAAACACACTATAAAAACTCCGATTTTAGTAAAAACTTCATATCTTGCAAATATTCTTCACTTTAAGCTTAAACTTGTCATGAAACATCATGAAAACATAATTTAACTATTCGTACTCACAATATATCTCAAATATTTTGTAAATTATAGGAACCGTGAGGGGGCGGGTGAATCATTTCTTATTCAAAATGTAATGCCTCTACTGTGTTGATATATATACTTGCTTCTTTGTAAGTAGTTGGAAAACGTTGACATGTGATTGTGTTCTGAGTTGTTGTGCTCTTTTGAACTCGTTTAATCATGTTTTCTGGAATGATATCAAGTGCTTATAAGATCTAGTTTGTTAATCATTCTTATGGAAGTATTTGTACTTATGTTGTTGATCATGAAGTACTTACTTAACTAGTTTTTGAAATGAACTTAGTGATTTCAGCTTGTGGAAAGTAAAAATCATATTCTTGAGAAGTTACATGATCAGTAATCTGGTAATATTTTTAATGTCTTGATATAATTTCTACTTTGGTATTGATAGTGGATGAGGATAAAACCTTGGATAAATTTCATGATCCAAGGTATTCTCCTAAATTGATATGCGATTATGACTTTAAATTTAATGAATACTTGGCTTCTTATTGACTCTAGAATTGCAATTTTAATGGTAGATCTTGTGACAGTAAATCTAATCTACTGCTTGATTATACTACTGTGATTAAAGGCTTACTTTTGTTTAAGAAGTCTGGTTCATCTATAAGTTTTCTTGAAGGCTTAAGTGGGTATGATCTATGGTAAGGTCTTGTTATTTTCATTATATTATGAAAACCTAATCTAACCTATGATATGGTGATGTATAAAGTTTTATGGAGGGTTTAACCTAATCCTTTGGAAATTTTTATTTAATTATAAATAACCTAATCTAAGGTTGAAGCATGCATGTTGATTAAATTGATCCTAACCTAACTAAGGGGATCCTAAGTCCTAACCCTATGACCTAACTAAGGTTAGCATTAATAAAGGAAGGGTTAGTGGAAAGGTTGAGTAAGTTAGGTGACGCCCCCTACATGTACTTGGTAAATTAAATGGTTTTAATTGATGGCCACCACCACCCTTTGGCAGGAGACCAAGTCAGACTTGGCCATGCATGCTAAATTTGTGGCTAATGGTATAGTGAAGGCTTGATGAACTATTAGTATGATTACTAATTTGAATTAGTAAAGGGCGGTTGGCAAGATTCATGGAGGTAACTAAAATTACTTTCTAGGGCATTAATGGTATTGGGTAAACCAAAACCACCTTGGGAAAATAATGGTTTTTGGAGAAAACCAAGGAATTGGGTTTCATTGTTCATTTGGTCATTCGAGCTCTTGGGCTCTGCATGTTGATTTTCTATTTTTCGAACTTGTTGTTTATTTTTGGATAAACATGGAATATTCAGTTGCATGGTGGAGGAAATAGTGGAAAAATTAATGCAATGGCTATTAAACTGGAAAGATGGAGAAGGAAGGGTTTCTGTGGAAGCCGTTTTGATTATTTTGTGGGGTTTTTCATGAAATATTTGAAAGGAATTCTTAGAGCTTGGAAAGGAAGTTGCAGAGCTCTACCAAGCATGATAGGCTCTAACTCTTTAAAATATTATGTTATATTTTGAATGGCTTCATGAAAGGAACTCTGCTCTTTCTTGAAATGTGATTTTATGGTTCTAGGTTTCTAGTATTTTTCTAAAAATTTGATTATCTGGTTATGGCATGAAATCTTGTTCCTGATATCATTGTATTCATTCTTTTTTTTGCTTCTAGTTTGTGTGTGTGTAGACTCCAAAAATGATAGTGGAATATATGTAACAACCGGTTGTGTGTATGAATGAAAAGCTTTATAGTTGTACTTGGGTGTTATTTTGAAGCACTTGTATCTTTTTTTTTGGTGGTTACTCATCCTTCCTAGGGTTTTAATGTTTGTATTCTTAAGCAATATTAAACCTAGAAGTGGATTTTTTTGGAATATGAATTGGTTTGTTTCTACTCTTTTGTATTCATCAACTCGACCCTATAAGTGTTGGGTGTTTATTATTATTATTGTGAATAAATGGTCTAGTGTTTGACTTTGATTATCATGTCATTTTATCTTGTAACGATAGAATGATTTATTACTACAAATTAAGGTTGAATAGATTTTCTCTATCAAATAGAATCCCTTAATGGGTTCTTGAGATAATATTTTCTAGCATTTAATCTTCGATAGATGAAATTGGGTATCATCTTCTTCTATTTTAATCGAGTTCATGGTGTTTGTGATCAAGTAACAATTAGTTTTATCTCTAGTTGATATGTTTATATTTGTAACTCTTATGGAATATTTAGAGTAATGGCTTAGGGTTATTGATGGTTTCGTAGAGAGGTTAGACAATGAAGTTTACATTATGTTATAGAATGTATCTCTTTTTTCCTATGGTTCAGCTTCTTGTTAAGACCGTATGCACTACATGATTATTCTCTTACTATAGAATAATGTGGGTTCCTTTGGTTTCAATTTAAGTAGATATTGATTTATATTGAGCCTTAGGCTCACTCAGTCAAAAAGGATATCATCATCTTCCTTATATCCATAAGTGTTTATTGAATCCTATTTGGATCATTACCATTTTGTTAATGGATGATTTTAGGGTTTAAGTTTTGGTAAGTATGATTCTATCTTATCTTTATGTCTAGGTATGGCAGACCCTTCTTCCACTTTCTGAATGTTGTTTCAATTAAGATATTTATCTTAACATTAGATTATTCAGTAGATATTTTTTTACCTATTTTAAACTTATGAAAAGGTTGATTAAGAACTTAGACCTTGATTGATGATGGACTATAAAAATGATTGATTGTATCTTTCTTGTATTAGAGACTATGAATTATTTATCCTAAACTAGGGAGTATTTGGCTGGGTTGGAATATTTTGAAATGTTTCTTAAGTTTTGGTTGATCTATTATTAATGTGTGACTTTGGAGTAGACACTCAGTCACTTATACTATTGTCATTTGATTTTACTAAGGAACTCATAACTTTCATTATGAGGTGATTGTTTGGCTTTAGTGTGTATTTCTGATTGACAATATAGCTAAGTAAACTTATGTTAATATGGCTTTATTTAGTTCATGCTTGTTGTTATGAAAACTAATGAAGTATAGACTTATATATGTTATTATAATCAAGTTTCGGTTTGTTTGGCCTTACTTGAATGTTGGTCTTATTATGACTGATTGTAATAGGAAGTAACTCATTATATTGTGTTGTATTAAAGATTATACAAGATTGTATGTTGAGTTAGGAAGTATATTTTTCCTTAAATTCTTATAAGCTATTACTATATATAACTTAGAGATATGATGAATAAGGCTTCTACCTCAAGAGGATATTGAGGGATTAATATAAAATATATTGTTTGATGAAGTTATGTTTTATAGACCTATGTGGATTAGATATAATAATACAAAGGTGGTATAAGTATGAGCTTATATGGCTGTAATATTATTAATCTATCTTTATCTCTACTTGATTTTATGGTGATTTGTTCTGATGATTGGATATAACTATGTTTTGTTGAACGTTAGAATAATTTCATTTAAAAGCAACATTCCTTTCATGAAATTATTAGATAGAGCATGTTGTTATGAAGATTTAGTTCTTATCATGCTAGTTCATATGAACTAATGATGTTAAAAATATTGTAGATGGATTTTGTGAATGACGAAAGAAGAAAGAAATCTAGAATTTTGCATTTGTTCTATTGATTGAAGAAAGATGATTTGAATAAATGATTATTGTATTCATTTCTTGATGTACTTCTGATTCGAAATAAGAAAGGCCTATGGCCCATTTATTGTAATTACTCTGAAAAGATGTTGATTTAATTGTTAGAAACATGAATGTTGATATTGAATTTGGAGTGAAATAAATTTGGTTCACTTTATTATTATTTTTAAATGAAAGTGACTGATTGAAAAGTGTTGAACTTAGTTGTGATTTCATTTATAAAAGAAAGGCAGTTTGCATTTATTGCTACTATTATATTAAGCATAATGTATCAAATATTGAAGTACTATATGCCTTATATGATTAAATATCAATTATGAAATAAGTGAAGAGTGGTTGAATACCTAAGTAACTTATGTAATATGACAAGTTATATGGTTGTTAGATTAATTCTTTTAGCTTGAATGGAAGCAAGTTGTACTTGTTCAATGTAGAGTGACTTGTGATGGTTGAACTCTTTATCTATATGATTGTTTAATTAATAAAATAGTTGTGATAACTTAGTGATTATAATGAAGTTATGAATAAGGGGATTCTTATTGGATATAACTAAATTATAAGGAAAGGGACAATTAATGGTATAAATATGTTATGCTTATGATTGGTGTGTTTTGGTTGCATTTGATAGGTTATGTTACTTTGTAAAAGTATGAAAACATACCTAAACACAATAGTTATGAATAGTCAAACTATTCCTAAGGGATTTTGTGTGAAAATGAATAATTTATGATTACACTCCTACAGTATATAAAACTAAAATAGCAGGACGACACATCTATTTTAATAGAAATTTTATGCTAAAATTATTAAGCATAATGTAAACTTAAATCTGAAATCCTACACTTAAGTGAATAAAATGTTACAATCCTTACATAAAGGAATATTTATTTTTGAACCCTAGTTAATCCTTAGGCACGACACCTAACGATGAGAATAATAAAGGGTGGGATTAACAAGTTGTGAATTAAATGAATTAATGAACTTGTTAATATATGATGTTTCACTTAGTGGAACTCGATGGACTTCTCAGTAGCATAGTCGTTGCACGCACATACCCATTTAATGACGTGAGTCATTAATTAGTTATTGTGGAGCAACCACTATGGCACGGATTATCCACCTAGCTCCCTTAAGTGTTGTTATCGTAAATTGTGGATCCAGGTCATTGTTATACACTAATTAGTGATAGTAGTATGGCCTAGTGTCGATGTCATCTTATGATGACTATGGGTAATGAAGTGGATCCAAAGCAATGTAATTCGATTCAGATGCACTTGATTTCCTTAGTCTCCTTAAGAAAATTATCAACACTAGTCTATGCGAGCTATCCCTACTTAGTATCTAACATGAACATGGAAGTGATTGACGTAAGTCAAGATAGTCTAATCTAGATAATAGTTTCGAGTGTGGTGAAAGACATATTCCTTTCGACGAGTATGTCATATAGGAATAAAAGCATGACATACATGTCTTAATTTTTTTCCAAAGTATTGCAAACCTACTGATTACATTGTCTCGATTTCACTTGGACTAAAGATGTGTGTTATCAAAATGGTATCTATAATAGATACCCAAATAGGCTCTTTAGATATTTACACTTGATTGACCCTTAATGGAATAAGGGAACCACAAATATACTTAGTATACACATTGATATAAATAAACATGAGATATTGGTTTAATACCATTTCATGATAGTTACATATGGTTTACTTGTTGTGTGATGGATTAGCTCAGTGAATGTTTGTTCTAAATTATGTGAATTTAGAATAGTGAAAATTATGATTAAAAGAAATTCCCTTGTTATTGAATTCTTAAAATGAGGATGTTACACAAAATTTTACCTACAATTCAATTTACTTAACTTTATTATAATGAAACAATAACATCATTCACAATAAATCAATAGGGGAACACAAATAAAGAGACAAGATTTAATGTGGTAAACCCTTCTAGGGAGAAAAATCACTTAAATCAAAGAACTAACTTGGAAAAAATTGTCCTATAAATGCTAAAGTGATTTCACTGTTGAGCATCCACTTAACATGAAACTAAAATTCCATAATTGAGTCAATATGCCACTTGACATTCTACAAGCAACCACTTTGTGGAATCCTAAACTCCTAAAAATTCAATCAAGCTTCTACTTGATCTTTTGTAAACTACCACTTACAAGGAAGCTTCAACTCCTTTATTGTTAAGCCAACACGTAGACTTCTTCAAGATGTTTTGATCACTTTTCTTAAGTTATATCCCGCAAAAATTGTTATCACCTCTTCATCTTATTTATCTCCTCTTTTCTCCCTGGTTCATCTCTCTTCTCATCGTCTTCATCTAATAAAAATATGTCATACAAGGCCTCTTTAAAAACTCATTCCTTTCAATCCCCTCTTCTTGAATTATCCCTTCAAGCACACACTTTCTCATTTGTGAAAACTACTACAAAATTTGTAGTCACAAACACATTTCTTTCTCTCCTTAATCGGCCTCTTTTTCAGGTCCTTGAGCTCCTTCAAAACATATTCATCAATTATTCATTATCATACTTTGTTCCTCTTTACTCACTTAGCATTCACAAACCATCATGAGCTATATCTTCATCAACCCATAATTCTCTGACTCTTCAACAAAAACTTTAGGCATAGTGACTTTACGTGTATAATACAATGAGCTTCTCACATAAATCTAACCCTTCCACCTCTCGCCTATACAACTTATATGACTTTTAAAATCATATAAGGAAGACTAATTAACATCATAAAATTTTAAACTAGAAATGATTATATTTTTAAAAGGTTAGATGAAAAAATACTTTGTTTCATTAACCGTCATAACTCCTTATGCACTTATGGAAGACAAGAAGCATGTCTCGAACTCTAACCATCGGTTCCACTTATAGAGATTTTAAATCAGACCTATACAATAACTTGTTTATAACTACCAAATCTATTTTGTAATCTAGAAAATGGAGCAATCCTTTGTCTTCTAGCATATTATGACCATGCACTAAGTGTAATAATCATGTGAGAACGTTATGCAACCCATATCCTTTCTTTATATACCTATAACAAGCCTTGATACTTGCCATTTTCTTATCATTCCTCCATTTGAGCTTAAAAGAAAACATAACTTAGGACCTTCCAAAAGTATTCTTATTTTTGGAACTAAAGGATAGAAATATATACCAAGGAATGCACTCTAAACAGGTGGGATCACATAAGAGGATGTCTACTAATTCATCATGTCCTTGAAATTTAGAACATATTGTCATAAGGATCAATTTAATTTCTTCTTCTTAGCTAGATCAAAATCAATTTTCAAAAGTGAGCTGGTTCAATTATGTAGTTCTCTATTCATGAATTCTAAATGACTTTTCTTGGAATATCCTATCCTTGTGCAACTTATCAAACCAAGTGTAATAATTAACACAAGGTATATGGCCATTATATTTAGGAAATTATGGGACTATATTTTCTTGTTATTAAGACACTAAAAACAGTTTTAACTTGAGACTCCTCACTTACAAAACTTCCCTTTTAAGACCCACCAATGCAAAAATACATCAAATAGGACCCCTAATCCATCTCCAAAAGCTAATCACTCAATAGTATGCATGAAATAACTTCATAAAACCAAAATAAGCACACTCTTAGCTCATATGGGACACTTTAGTGCTATTACGACCAAAAACAACATCAACAATGTTCATTTCATCATGAGCACCTCCATTTCACCATCACTAGCTTTGTATACTAGCTTTCTTAGTAGTAGGTCTGAGAGAAACTCTTGTATCATCAATTTTATTCACATAACCAGCTTGTATTATTACTTTTAAATTGAGAGAACATCACAAGGTTCTTAGAACACTTCACCTTTCATTGTGACTCCATTGTTTGAGCTCTGTATACTAAAATCTCTACAAAACACATATTTTCTTATGGGGCCCACCATGTGTCATAAGATAAAACCACCATGAACATAACCTGTAATGATTTTTATACACACTCAAGTAATTTACAAGGCCAAACAATTCCATTTGGAGGCATAACCAAGCACTTTTCTCCATACCGCTTTCAACTGGGGTTTATAATGGTTTTAGATAGTGCCAGAAAAATGGATAGAACTTTCTTGTGTTTCATCCTTTTGACTTAAAAATTTTTGAAAAATATTTTTCTATCTATTATATTCAAAAATCCTCTTATGATTTATCTAAATAATGCTTCTCAATTTAGATCAAATGCTAAAAAGTCAGGGCACTATTTTGGCATACCTTTCTTTGCCCGGTTTTGACAAAATTGTAATTTATTACACAAAACTCATCATATGGTCTATAAATTTAGTCAAAACCTTCATTAATACCTCCTACATTATCTCCAATGGATAATGTATCATAGCTCACCCTGGAACTTCCAATCCCATCTCATTTGGGTATGTTAAACTTGTTTGTCTTGAAGGAAAGTCATACAAATGACCCAAAATATACATCTAAGATTTTATTTATGACTTGTAGCTTCATATGAGGAATATTGGAAATGTACCTAAACACTTTCCATGATTTAATTTTCTTTTTATGGCCTTATTTTCTTCATACACCCATTCTAGGTCCTTGAAATGGGCCTAAATGAGATAGTTTGCACCATAATTCATCATGTTTGTCCTGTTCTTCACCATGCATCCCCTTAAACATGTCCTACCAGGTGTTTCATACCTTTACCATGATTTTCAAGCTACCTCATGCCTTCACTTCACTTTTCCAGGTCACTTTACTAACTAGTCCTAAGGGTCGGGCCTCACTAAACCGAGATAGTCTTACCGATTCCACTCATACACCCGTGAATTCATCATTGAGACCTTATTTACTTATCACACACTAGATAAAATTGTTATGTCATCATCCAAGCATGATTTCACATCACCATTTAGCCTCTATTAGACATTGGGTCCATAAGAAGTCAATCTCAACTAAGTGTTCTCAAGCCTTGTCCAGCTTCTTCCTTTCCTAACTCACTCAAAGATCTCCTTCAGCTCTCCTACATCATGCTTTATCATTACTTTTCCTTTTTATCAATGAAAACTCACTATCAGCATGCAAAAAAACTCCCCCTTTGTCATTCATGAAAAACCTCCCGATTCTTCTCCCCATTTTTGCATTAATGACAAAGTGCATATCTATAATACCTAGTCTTCATCTCTATCAACTTATTTTGGACCTCATATTGGTTAGGAAAATTAACCAAATTCATCACTCAATCTCTCTCTCTTGTTTTAACATTGTTTTTATCTTTACCATTCATTGAACTCACTATCTCCCCTTGAGAAGATACTTTCATAGCATTTACACATGCCAACAATATGACATGTTAGTGAAAATGGTTCTTTAGATCATAAATATGTCTATATTTGCTTAAGATACCCATAAACAAGATCAATTTTACCTTATAATAGTTGTTTGTTATATTTGAGGCTTATATCCCTAAAACAACTTTTCAGAGCATATTAGCCCAATTTTTGCCATCCATAGATCATCATAATTTATATGAGATACCTCTTTGTTGCTCCCTCTGGGTTTGTACTATCACATTTTCCTACCTATGCATGATTAACCCCTCATTTCTTATCTTCAATTCATCTAGGTGGACCTATATTTGTACCTTTGTCTTATTATGATGATATAAAGACTTACTAGGTTATGAACCATGCCCCCCTTGGAATATTCATGCATTCATCCATCATTATTCCACGCTTATACTTTTCAACATCAGAAGTACCATCTTAAAGATCAAAGAAATCTCCCTTGCCCTGAGTTTTTCTTCTTTGACTTGGTTTAATTTTTAGGCCTGTATGATGTATTTTTAGCATTCCATTTACTTTTAGTGTTTTTTCAACATGTCATTTGTACCATTTGAGTAGCCATGCAATAATTGATAACTTTATAGCATTTATACCATGAACATTTGGCTTCCATTAACATATTCCCTCATAAACTTCCCATCAACATTATCATGAGATTCATGCCTGTTGTAGATGAACTTTTACACCTCTTTTAACACAGTCACCATCTAAAGAATGGATCAAGGAGACATACGCTGTAATTTATAAACCTTTACTTCCTCATACCACCTTGATGAGTAATTATAACTTTTGATACCTCTCATGGATGTACTTTTTCAGACTATGGTACGTAATAAGAACTCAGTATTATTTCCTATTTGACCGAGACATCGCCTAAAAATGAATGTAATCCTTTGTTTAACATTCAAAACCTTTTGTTTCTTGTCATACGATTCACACCATTTCCAATAGTAAGACTAAAAATAATCCACAATGGGTAAATTAATGAGAAAACACAAGGAAATTTGCTTCACTAGCTTTCTCTCTTCCTCCTACGGTTTCTAGTCATGTCACATTGATAATTTGATGATAAATTTAACAATATTCCACATTGTAAAAATATTTTTTTGTTTTCAAGGACCCATTTGGACTATAATCTTGTCCCACACTTTTCAAAAATGCTTCATTTGTAAATATTGACCCATATTTCAAGTTATTTGATTTGATTAAGTCACTTAGAATCAGATCTTGACTATCAAAGATAAGTATGATTGTATAATGTCACATCATCACAAGGTTTTGAAATATCCTTTCTAACCATGTTTTAATCATATGTTCCAAATTTCAAGTATTTTGATTCATACAATCTAGTTTGAGAGGACTTTTCCTCAAACCCTAAGGTAGGGTTTCTACTAAGCCTATAAAGTAACTATTTACTATAACTTGTTCAATATTGGGTTTCAACACTTCAATGGTTTTAAGACTACTATAATAATCTTTTCTAACTTTATCCTTTATATTTTGCACCAAGAGAACCTTTATATCAAGATTTGCAAAACTCATTACTAAAAGACCATGTTTCTCACACACTGTCTGCTTCTATGATAACTATAGTAATACATTTTGAAATCTACAAAGTTCATAGACATACGCCCAAAACCAAAAAAATATTTCACTTTCCACAATATTATTATTATATTTGAACCTTCCCTTCTAACTTTTGGTTTTGGATTAACACAATTTTGGATTAAAGAAGCTTATGAAGTTGACACTCAAACTTGAATGATTTCCTCATGACAGACTTCATTACCTTTTGATAAGCCTATGAGTTTGATGTATTTCACCACTTTTCAGTGCTTCAATTTTTATCTTATCCATCTGGAACATTTTTTTAGAGGATCACTAACAACTTCCTTTCCTCCTAAGAGGTGTTCCAAAACCTGTAGCATGCATATCTTACCCTCATAGTCCATAATATGCACTTTACCCAAACTTAAGAAAAAGGAGACCACATTCTATTTATCCTTTCATTTTGGAAGTTTCTCAAGCCTCCTTCAACATAATGAGAATATTTTGATGATTCCCACATCTGCTAGACCTTCTATAGACCAAAATTTTTAGTCTTCAAATTGTCTCCCATCTTCTTAAAGCAACCTTGCAGACATTGACATTGCACATTTTGACACTTTATTTGTGTAATTTACACCCAAGATAACTTAAATTTCACATGACTAACTTTTTTATCAACCCATGATCAAATTTCAATGTTTGAAGACCTAAAAACTTCAAGAATTCATGTAGTTATACTTTTTTAATGAATTCTTCTCATGTGTTGGCATCTATGAGTTTGATTATTACTATGTATCTCTTTCTTCAAACATTTGATGTATCTTTTTGATACCTAGCACAACTTGTATGATTTTTACATGTGGCCACAATTTTTCATAAGCAATAACATTCATAAAATATTTAACATTTGAAGCCTTTAAACACCTAACATATTTTTACACCCTTATAGGACAAACTACAAACTCAAAGCATCTTTGCTTGATTAGTTACTACAACCTTGGACACTTCTTACATGATTTGTAATTTAAAGACTATAACACTCTTTGTGCACTCAAGACACTTACTCGTATACTCCTTTAAGAAATGAATCTTACTCAAGAATTAATTAGACCTGTGGTAGACTGTGTTTACTTAACATGGCATAATTTATGAACTAATTGGAATCAAATTTGGACATGGCATGAGATAAAGACACTTGACACTTTTCAACAATCTTACACTCTCTTAAAGACCTCTCTTATCTTTATACAAACAAAGAATAATGAATCAGTCACGACTCATTTCTTACAACATTAAGTAAGGAAATGTAGGCCTTTTAACCTACTATGCATACTTCCTTTGAATGAATACACAATAAGGACCTTCAAGCACCTTGTTCAATCTTAAATATACATAAGTACCTTGTCGAGGAGGATAACCAACATACCTTGGACCATTTACTCAAAATCATCATGGAGAAGACTTTGTTTAGCAGCTACAAGATGATAATGTACTTCTAAAACTCAGCATGTTTCCTTCAAGTAATACATGCCTTTTAGAAGCCTATAAAAGACACACCATGCTTGTTGAACATCTTATAATAGTAAATAGTCATCAAAGAAGCATAATGATTTTATCCTTTCTCTTATTTCTCTTGAGACCTTATCAATCTTCTTGGATGCACTTCTAGGTGTGAGAACCTCATTTCCTATGTCTTCTTCTTTTGATTGGATGCTGACAAGCATATATGATGCATCTCATATATTTGTTCTACCACAACTAGGGGTAAGATTTATTCTTGGATTTCATTATGCTTGTATACTTTAATCTGGATTGATTATCATCTTGTTCTACCTTGCTTGAGATTTCCTCTCCTATGACTATCATTGATTTCCTTGTCTCTTCATCATCTGCCCATACTATTTTCTTATCATTATTTATCTCTTCAGGCCTAGAGTTAGTTTCCTTGACTCTATATTTGTGATAAACCACCTTCTTTCCTTTGACTGTCTTAGACCTTACTATCTTGGACCCACTTTTAGGATTTGTCTTCACTTTGTATACCTTTTTTCATTATTTATTGATTTCATGAGGCCTAATTCTATATCTAAGAGGTCCATAACAATGTTTTACAAAATGTACTTGTCTCATGATAGTTGAAACACACAACATAGTTATTTTCTCTAGGAATTTCATTTCTCCAATTTTGAATAAATGATTCATAGAGACAATACTTAGCAATATGAACCTTCTCTTGATAGTTCAATAATACTATGTTATTATCTCTGTATGGATGGTTATTTATGGCATTCTTCTTACACTCAGCTCTATGTCCAACATTGTGACAAGAGGAAGCAATAACCATTAAAATTTCTCTCATACCTTGATGCATTTGGTTTCTTAATTGAGTTTGGTCCTCTTGATCTTTATCTTCTTGGTTTCCCTCATGTATTTTTGTATGCTTACTAGACTTGTCAATATCAAGATTCTTCATAGCCTCTCCTTTGAAGCCTAGTCCTGTTTTGTCTCGTGTTTCCTTTGAATGTCCAAAATTCCATTTAGAGATTTAGAGATCTCCAACTTTCCATAAATATTTAGTTTTTTATTTTCATATTCTAATTTATCCTTTATGGTTATCAACTCTTCTTCATGTATAAAGCAAACATCTTCATTATCCTTTAGATATTTCTCCATACTTTCAACTATAGATTCCATCTCTTTGAGGGCTTAGCCATGATCAACTTCCATAAGCTTGATTTCCTTCTTCAATCCATCAATCAGGGACTGAGAAATCTCATACTTCCTTTTCAAAACTGCTTCAACTATATTACCCATTCTTGTGCCTAAAATATCTCCTCGAGTTGTTAGAATTTATTCAAGAGGACTAGCCTCTAATACCAATTGTTGGAAATATTAGGCACTAAGAGGGGGATGAATCAGTGCTTATTCAAAATTTACATAACTTTTTTATAACAAAACCATAACATCATTCACAAGAAATCAATAGGATAACACACACAGAGAGATAATATTTAATGTGGGAAAGATAAAAAAAACTAACTTGGAAAAAAATGTCTTGTAAATGCTACAATGATTTCATTGTTGATCATCCACTCAACATGAATCTATAACTCCAAAATTTAGTCAAGTTTCCACTTGACCTTCAACAAGCCACCACTTTCTTGGAAGACAAAACTCCCAAAACTTCAATAAATCTTCTACTTGATCTTTTGTAAACTTCTACTTACAAATTTTCTTCAACTCCCTAATTGTTGAACAACCACTTATACTTTTTTAGATGTTTTGATCACTTTTCTTGAGTTGTATCCCACAAAAAATATGATAACCTCTTTAGATCATCTATCTCATATTTTCTCTCTAGTTCATCTCTCCTCTCCTCTTCTTCATCTACTGCAAAAACTTTTTCATGTGAGGCATCTTTAAACACTCATTCTTGTCAATGTCATCTCCTTGAATTATTTCTCCAAGAACTCACTTTCTCATGTGTGCAAAATCTGCAAAATTTGCACTCACAAAGGAATTTCTTTCTCTCCTTGGTCCAACTCTTTTTAGGTCCTTGAGTTCCTTCAAAACATAGTCATCAATTCTTCATTCTCATACATTCTTCACTCACATAACATTCACAAACAATCATGAGTTATATCTTCATCATCCCTTATCTCTCTAATTCTTCGCAAAAAACTTCATGCATGTAGAATTTACATATATAATAAAAAGACATTTTCACATGACTTTAAGACATCCACTTCTCACCGATACAACTTATATGACTTTTCATCTCGTACAAGGAAGACTAATTGACATCATAAAATTGTCAACTAGTAATGATTACATTTTTAGGAGGTTAGATGCAAAAATTATTTGTTTCATTAACTATCATAACTCCTTATGCACTTATGGAAGACAAGAATCATGTCTCAAAACTTTTACCGTGATTTAAACTTAGAGATTCCAAGTCATACCTCTGCAACAACTATTTGTAACTTCTAAATCTGTTTTGTCTTCTAGAAAAGCGAACACTCCTTTGTCTTCTAGCACATTTTGACCATGCAAAAGTGGATTAATCATGCGGTCACATTATAAATTTCATTTAATTTATTTCTATACCCATAAAAATCCTTTATACTCACCATTTTATTATCATGCCTCCATTTGAGCTCCTAAGCAAACTAAAATTAGGACCTTCCAAACACATTCTTCTCTTGAGAACTAAAGGACACAAATATATACCAAGGCATACATTCTAAATAGGTGGGATCACATATCAGTATGTCTACTACTTCATCATGTCCTTGATATTCTGAAAATCATGTCAAAAGGATGAATTTCAATTGTTCCTCTTAATTGGACATTCACAATCATGGTGGATCAAAACCCAATCTTCAAAAGTGAGTTTGTTCAGATTATGCATATCTATGTTCATGAATTCTAAATAATGTTTATGGGAATATCCTATCCCTTTTGAAACTTATCACACCAATTTAAATCATCAACTCAAGGTATATGGCCATGATATTCAAGCAATTCTGGGACTATATGTTTTGGTTCTTAAGACACTAAAAATCAATCTTAACTTGGAGACTCCTCGGTTATAAAAATCACTTTCAAGACCCACCAATGCCACAAATACATCAAATGGGACCCCTAATCCATCTCTAAAAGGTTTTCTACAAAATTTTTAAAGATAAATTCACAAGAGAATCTCAGTTCCTCAACCTTATTAACTAGGAATATAGGATAGTTTTGGATCACTCAAGCTTATGCATGAAAGCACTTCATTAAACCAAATTAAGAACACTCTTATATCACATGGGATGGATTAATGATATTTAGGACCAAAAAACATCAACAATGTTAATTTCATCATGAGAACCTCCAATTCACCTTTCATTGTGACTCCATCATTTGAGATTTGTATATTGAAATCTCTACAAAACACCTATTTTCTTGTGGGGCCCACCATGTGTCATAAGATAAAACCACCATGAACATGACCTTTAATGAGTTATATACACACTCAAGTCATTTTAAAGGCAAAAAATTCCATTTGGAGGCATAACCAAGCACTTTTCTCCATATTGCTTCCAACTAGGGTTTAGAAGGGTTTTAGATAGTGCTAGAAAAATGGATAGAACTTTCTTATCCTTCATCATTTTGACTTCATAATTTAAAAAAATATTTTTCTCTCTGTGCTATTCAAAAAAATTATGTTAGGATTTATCTAAAGAATTCTAGTAAATTTATATCCAATGTTAATAAGTTAGGGCACTATTTTGGCATACCTTAGCCCAGTTTTGACAAAAGTGTAATTTCTTGCCAAAAAATGCATCCTCTACTCCTCAAATTTGGTTCACACCTTCATGACTACCTCCTCCATGATCTATAATGGCTAATTTATCATTTTTCATCCTGGAACTTCTAATACCATCTCATTTGGGCATGTTAAACCTATTTTTCCTAAAGGGTAGTCATACAAATGACCCTAAATATGCCTCTAAGCGATGATTTATGACCTATACGTTGTAATAAAATTATACTTGAGAGGGGGTGGAATCATTCCTTAAAATTTCAATTTCAATTTCATATCACTCACATAAACCATTAATCAATTAGACATTCATTAGTGTGTACTGCAACAACATACAACATTCATTCAATTAACCATGAGCAAGAGAAACAACACCATAACACAAGATGTAAGTGGGAAAACCTCAAGGGGAAGAAAACCCATTGATTATTTTTTATATTATACACAAAAAATAATCAAGTGAATATTACACATCACAATATATTTATTTAGTGAGGCACCAACCCCACAAGGAGAACTAACTCATAAACCCTTGTTGATATTACACAACAAGAGACTTGCATGAATATGAATCATCACAAAATATTTTTATGAAGATATCACTGATGATATGCTGCAACAAATCATCTGATGGTGATCACAAGATTCAGCTCCAAATACCTTCAAACCCTTGCTCAAACCCTAGGTCTTCAATCTCTCAACAACTAGCACTTTATTCACTTCTCAAATCTTCAAAAATTTGCACACATTTACTTTTTCATTCCTAAACCTGTAACACACTTTATCGATCTCGATTATGCTCACACACCTGCTAAAATCTCACACCTAGGTCACACTTCTTGCACACACACTACTAGCTCACAAAAGAACCCAAAATAATGCTTTTATAAGTTCTCCTTAATTAAAATTAAAAATAGGTCAGTTCCATCCCTGTATCTCAACCATTAAAAATTAAAAAATTCCATAAAATTTATCTTAATAGTCATAAGTGATCAAATTAGGTCGGCCTAGCCAAAACCCTTCATCCATGCATGAAAAATCCCCAAATCCCCATCATTCGAGTGAGAAAAATATCCTAACACCAAATGTTTTTATTTAAGCTCCAAAAATAATAACACATGTTTAATATTAAATTTAAACATAATCAATGGTCGTAATTATAATGAACCAATCATATTATTTCATTTAATGGGCCCACTGGCTCATTGCCTTCACAAAACACTTGTTTTCAAAGACCCCGCATCTTCCTTTGGGCCTCAAGACTCCTCAATATGAATTCAAATATGGTGTGTGAAAAATCCATGGAAATCCCAGAACCTGTATAACAATCCTAAGAAAGTTAGATATCATGAAACAATCATATTTTCAAACCACATCAATGTTTTCCTTTACCAGATCATGTTGCCAAAGAAGTAGTTTTATAAATGAAACAAGTTTGACCCATTAATGATACATTGAGTACCTAAAAATGGATTAATTGGATGCAAAATTAATCCCTATTGACATTACAAGTGATATAAAGCATCACCCAATCCATTTCATGCACTTATCAACTCATTTGTTTAGCAAAATTAGTTCTTGTCTTGAAAATCAAAAATATTCTTTCTCAAAAATTAACCTAGAAAGCATATCGAAACTCATAATCATTATAAAAAAACATATATTACTATAAATATCTCTGAATTCAATTTCCAAAAAAACTTTAATCATCCCCTAACTCCTCTTGTAGCTCTATAATGTTGAATTTATCAGCTTCTAAGCGCCACAAAACTACCCTTTGACTAGTCAACACATATAGGGAACATTTTTCTATTTTTATGCATCCTCATAACCTGAAAACTCTTTGAAAATCAATAAAAACTCACATAATCAAAACGATGTCCATTTAATTAGCAACTCCTTTGGAAAACCCTTTCTGAAATTGAACTTCTTCAAAAATTGACTGTTTGAGTGGGGTCCACTCATCACCATGGTCACTACCATACATTTCTAGAAACCTGGAGGATTCATCTACATGTTCCAATCATCATCCATTTATTATAAATCAAAATTTTCTATTAGGAAGAAAATCTCCCAAACTGATTTCAAGCTAGGGTTTTAAACATGTAATGAGTTGTTTACCTTCTTAACATTCATTCATAAAAAATAAGATGAAATCACCTCATTTTTTTGTTAAAAATTCTAGAATCAATGAAAAATCATCCCTGAAATCTATAAGGTCCTATGTAAATCACAAAATTGAAGGTGAGTATCAAAAGGTGCAATTTGAGCTAGAAATGCCCTTCTTCTTGACCCTGTTTCACCAAAATATCATAACTTGTAAAATATTAATCAAAATGACTCCAAATTTTTCTCACACTTCAAGAACACCCTTTTCATCATCATTCCTTATATATCTCTCCATGTCTCCATATTATCTCATTTACATAGCTATACCTTAGGGTTTTGTAATGTAAAGGCTAGGGTCAACTGAATGAACACTATAACTCATCATGATAACACTTTGTAAATAGTGCTAACATAACCGGTACATCATGATAAAACTACATATATGAATTCATGATATCATATAGATCCATAAATCAACCTCATGCTTCCTAGCATCCATACCTACTCCAAATGAGCACCTGAAACATGGTCACCAAGTTATAGCTACACCCCGAGGCTCATGTAAGTGACCAATAATTCTCCTATCATGATCTCCATCATGTCAACATTCTTCTCAAGTCACCAAGAATCTCCAACCTCTATACACCATCACCTAGGCTAGCTAGGTCACTTGAATAGGCTTGCAAGAACAAGAAATCCTCACTAAATCAACCAATGTAGCCATGAAAACCTATTAATCATCATCCTCATCATGATATAACTCCTTTCTATCATCCACTTTGTCATTAATGAGGTTTTGAATCAATGCCAACACCTAAATAGTAGCATCCCAACAATCTCCCCTTTGTCATTAATGGAAAAACACCTAAAATTATCTTCCTTTTTACATTAATGACAAAGGAATACATGTACCAACATGTTATTCATATTTTTAGTTTCATAGGATAATGATTTGGTTAGAAACATCAACCAAAAATCTCATTCAAGCATACAATCTTGAAATTCTTCTCAAAAGTCATAATTTTAGCCATTTTTAAGCATTGGGACACTTCACTCCCCTGAGAAGAGAACATAGACCAATTAAATATGAAAATAACCATGAAGGAACATCATCATACCTCTACTATGGAATGGAGCACCATCCTCCTAATATTCCAAAAACTAGTCATTTCTCTTCAAAAATTTATCTTTCCCACCATGGAATCATTGTACCAGACCTATACCTGAAGCATACTCTTCATGAACATGCCAAAAATGTTGATTTAAGACCAAAAATACTATGCATACCTTCAAAATTGGGTCATATTAGATTGAGGAGGCACACAACTTGTTTTAGTTACATGTTTCTTGGTATCATCCAACCTTGAGAACATAGATCTCTGAATAGATCCTTTGGTGGTTTTAAAACCAACTTTGACATGCTAAAAGATAAATTCGTCCTTTGGCACAACTTTTTGTCACCCCCTAGAATCAAGACTCCTCATTTGAGATAAAGCAAAAAAAATTCAAACTTACCTTGAAATTTTGTCAATAAATTGACCCAACTACTTTGGTACAGTCCTAAAGCTCCATTTCAGTATTTGACCATGTTAGAAAGATAGAATGCAACTTTTCATCATGAATTTTGATATCTAGGATATATCATTCAAATAACACCTCATATAGCTTGGAGACATCCATAACACCATCTAGAAGCACTCTCACATGCTACACCTATCTTGATGGACTCATCCACACCGTATATACATGTAAAACAATGTTTATCCTTTATATACTATTGTAGCAATATATCATACCTAATGATGTCTTAGATCTATCACTTAGACTCGAACATTACTTGTAGGTCAATTCCTTCACTTATCCAAAACTTCATCACTTTACTTATCCTTAACAAGTAATCAAGACACTATAACCCCTTCAATGTCACTTCCATCATACTCAATTAAGCACCTACATGCCCGTAGGATGCACCTTTGGAGATAAAATGATAGTTTCAGTCATATCATGATCCTCTAAACATATATTTTATTATTTTAAGGAAAAAATAAAAGCATAGATGAACTTGATACAAACCACATACCCAAGACTCGTACTCGCACCTTGCACTGTAGTAACTCGTTTTTTTACCTCTGAGTTCATTATGACCGAATCTTAATAACCTTAGCATTATGATACTCAAACAAGTTATCACCTCTATGAAATTATTTCAATAGAAACTATATTATCTTAATAAATTTTCAACTCACCTCTTACTCCGATGATGTCACATGCTCGCCTTTGACATATACACCCCGCACACGTAGCTTAACAGCTTTGGCTCAAGACATAATTAAAAGAAACTTACAAGTTTTCTTATACCTAAGATGATCTATCTTGAAAAATTCAAACCATTTATACCTTTTCACATATGCATACATATGCTATTTGATATTCTAACCAATCAGGAACGGTGCAAGTCAATTTTCACACTTGTAGGAGTTCAAAATAAAGCACAAAGACCCAAATTTTCACCATAAGTCTTCTATAGTCCTTCACCGAGACACCACAACTGGATGAAACTATTCATGAATATCATTCAATCCTTACTTAGGGCACATATTCAAAACCATGAATCTCACACATAATTGTTATAAGATATTAGAAAGCATTAAATAGATATATACAAGCATGTACCAAGTCAAGACATTGAATATGATGCTTCAAGAATACACAAGCTAAATTCACCACACAACTTTACCTCATATAACCTCTAGAACCCATTCATGGTTTTCACTCCCTCTTACATACCATATAAGCCCTAAGAAATATGAAAAGTTTCACTATATCTTCTTTTCTTTACCACACACACAACCTACTAGCTCTTAAAATAGTGATAATTACACATAAATTTTGATGAAGTCACTTTCATAAAGTAAAATTACTTGTTGCGTATACCTTTTTTTACAAATAAACACCTCTAAGAACCTTGAAGACATGTCCTAAATAAAAACATACACAACTCACAAGTTACACATCCCAAATTAGGTCTTTAGAACCTCCATTGTCAAATCATAACTCTGTTAGAGATTTCCAAGAATCTAAACATTTTTATAGTCACAAACCACTTTAATCCTAAAGACCTCATTGTCTAGATGTTTTTCTTAAAAAAATTTCCTTGGAATCCACAATTTAGGCCTTCAAACTCAACATTCCTTCTATACCACTCAATAAGACTAATAAGACCAAGCCAGAGCAGAAAAGCTACATGAATGCACAAACTATGATTTCCAGATCTCAAACTTGAAAAATACAATTTTAGTAGCATATTCTAACACTCTAAGAAACTTGTGTTATGATTTTGAGCCATAAATATCATTTTCTTTACTGAATCCAACTCTAGCTTACACTTAAACCTTCATCAATACTATCACAAACCTCATAAATATTATGATATGATAAAATCATCATTTGATGACTCTTACCATCTCCAACCCATCTTCACAGAGTAATAGTATACTCTACATCATGGGGAACACATCACAGAAGAAAAATACCTAAACCATTTGGTCTTAACACACCCTAGACAACAATAGCACACCAATGAATAACCAAGGGACTTTGAAAGAATACTCACACAATGAATTTCCTTTTAATACCTTTACATATATTAACTCAACATAGACATCTAGGCATACTTGATTCATGATCTTAAAGCTAATGACAACCTTATGAAACTTTATTTGACTCAAACTTGTGACCATGAGACACCAAAGACCACAGAATCATCCAAAAATCCAAACAATGACATAGACCAAAAGGAGACTTTTCATATGAATTACATGTAGCAACAAAGCTCTTATGAGGTATCATCATGACTTTTGCACACACTTAATCATATTATATTGATCGTACATCATGATACTGCAAATGTTGAACCATGGTGCATTGGTGTTGTCATTGATGTCAAGTGGCATTGATGAAAAAGGGGTGAGTGGTGAAGTGAAGCTATGAAGGTTGATTAGTAGTGCCTTATCGTGTTCTTTGAGCATTCAGATGGTCTCAAAATTCTACAGGCTTGGCTAGTAAGGTTGATGCCCACTTAAGGTTTAAATATGGTTGGTAAGTTTGGATCAAGTGTTTTACAGTCCATACATGATGATTCTAGCATGTACAAGAGATTTTGGAATGAGAAACAGGTCAAATGTTGGGAGTCACAGCTTGTAAATTTCTCACTTAGGACTATTTCTAGATCCTAATGAGGATTAATATCTCTATTCAGGTTATGAAAAGGATAGGTAAGTATGGGAGGAGCCTAGGAATGATTCCTAGGAGTTTATGAGAATTTACAAGGCTTACTTTAGCTCCTGGACAAAATTCAAATGTTCACCAAAACTATCTTTGAGAACTGATAGTGAATGCTGAGGTAAATGAGATAGGTATGAGATGTACAAGAAAATTTATGGTAAAAAAACCTATGGATTATGTATATGGGTGTGTTTTAGTGCTTCATGTCAAGTTTCATCAAGTTTTTAAGAAGTTTGTTGAAGTTATGCAAGTTTTTCTAAAACTAGTTTCTTAAGGAATGTAAATTGAACACCTTGTCTTCTTAACATCCAAAAATAATTGTCAAGTATCATTTAGATAAATAATATTAATTTTTAAGATCACCCCAAGCCTAAACTTTTACAATTTGTTTTAGGAAAATTCGACAAGAAACAAATAAGTTGTGTTAATTTTTCTAATAGGGTTTCTCTTTTTAAGCATTCTTCTTGAAGCGGCAAATGAAAAATGAGTTGTTTTGATTCAAGATGATGTTTGAAAGATAGTAAAACATATTAGGTGTGTAAAATATTCTCTCTAGTTCAAAATGGTGATAGGTGTGCTATCGAAGCATAATTTTGTTATATGTAAATGCTCTCTTGTTACAAGTTTTACATATTTAGTCTAGTTTTAAAGACTCCAAGGTGATCTTTTAGATGCGAAATCATGTGCTTGATGCATATTCTATGATCTCAAAGTTTCTCAAGAATTTCCCTTAGGTATTTGATTAAAAATCATCTCCTTTACCTTCCTACCACTAAAGTGGTGAAGTTATGTCAATCTTGGTATGAAGACTTGGAAGATGGTGAAGGTTGTCTCTGTGTGAGACTTGAGATGGAATATGGTCATAACCCTTCTACAAGTTGAAATAGTGTTAATGAATACCTTGGTGTGCACTGGTGAGTAATTTATGAAGCTTAAAACTTAATGCCCCTGAATATCCTCGCATCATCTTATCCAAGATTATACTCTTAATCGTGCTAAAAAAATCTCCTCTACAAGCTTCGAGTTCAAGTTGATGGAAGCTGCATACATGATCTCTTTGAGTAATATTTTCTCAAATGGAAATGATTGAACATATGAATGAAGAGTTATAATTTTTTTATTAAATCTTGACTGTACTATTATGATATAAGGATTAATGTGCATAATCATGTAAATATTTGAGTCTCATAAATAAGTCATTTAAAATGATGGTTTGATTTTCATATATGAAAATGTTTGAGTCTCGAGTGATAAGGTAGTTTAGGAGTGAAGATTCTTATAATAGTGTATTATAAGTCTAAATCAGTATCTACACAAGCAAGCCCATCTTCACCTTGAATAATAGGAATGTTTGGTGATACTCATGAATGAATGAACATGTACCTTTGAAATATTTTATCATAATATTTTGATGCATAAAAATAAATTCTTGGATATGATAGTGAATACCTCCATTGAAATGATCACGTGACCGAGTATTGAAAAAGTTGTTTACGATATTTCTTAAGCTTTTAGAAGACAAGCTAGGCTTTGGAGGTTGAAACCCTCATTGTGCTAGCCTTAAGGAATAAGAAATTTTTACCTTCCGAGCATGATATTAGATAAATTTATGATCAAGGAAGTTGTGCAAATGCTCTCACTCATGAAAGACACTAAAGTATGCATGGTTGAATGATTGTATGTGTGAAACCATCTATCTTCTTAACGCTGCACTTTGTGTTGACATTTTAGTACATTATTGTCTCAAACATATACTCCATGAAATGGGTGTGAGATTGAGGGCTTGAAGTAATAGTGAACATGAAGCTTCATAATTTTTTTGATCTTCTAAACCTAATTGTTGGTGAAGCCTTCTCACTGCTCCAAAACTTATACTATAAGATAATTGGGAGGACAATTGAATACTCACTTTTCATTGTATAATTTTGATCAACAAACTAAAGCCCCTAATTCACTCATATGTGATTTTATGACCTATCAAGACTAAAATTGAAAGAATAATGAAGGTTAGAGGCTGCGTAACATCTAATTTATTTGAGTATACCTAAATATTCCTCATTTCAAACTATAAGACAAAACTCCGCATGGTGAAGCCGGAAGACTCGAGAAAAAAATTACAAAATAGGAACAAAGATGAGTAAAGTAGTTTGTCAAGAGTAGTAAGGTAAAGGAATTTTAGGAGATTCCTTTCCTCATAATTTTATTTCAGAATATTCTTCAAAAGTTATGCAGACCATATAAGTATAACTAAAATATGAAAGTTGCAATGATGACATCTTCGGGGTAGTTTCTTTTGTTTTAAACTTCTTCATCTCATTTGCATGTACAAGTTTCTCGGGAAATGTGAAGAGTTTGAGAAATGAAGGTGTAAAGTCATGTGTAGTATATATGGCATTATATAAAACTAAGTTTTATGCTTGAAAATGTTTCGAAGAAGGGTTAGCTATGTTAATATATGAGCCTAGTGTAGAGATAGGATGAGATGAAAGTGAAGAATGAAGTTCATAAAAATTCAATGAAAGCATGAGATTATGTAAGAGAAATTCATTAATGAAGGTATGTCTAGTATATTAAATATTTTTTGATGTTGAGTTTAGTGTGTTGAAATTATTTGAGTAGTGTGTAATCCTCGTGAAAGGAAGAAAGAAAATGGAATGAAGCTTGGAAGAGCCTTGAGATGCAGATTGCAAAGGTATATGCTATTAAAAAGAATATTGTTTATAGGTGATGTTGATCGCTAAAGTATGGCACTTAGAAAATAACATACAAAAAGGTTCACATGGAAGAGAAGAGCACATTCAAAAGTGCTTAAAGATCTAGAAGGAGTCACACGCTGAGACAGAGACAAATTCGATACTTATCCATTTTCATGATGAGGATCTACTTTTGGAGATAGAATGCAGAGCACACAAACCGGTTAAAGACTTGCACAACATGCATAGGATATTTTTGGAGGATTAGCTACGAAGATCTTTGCATGGATACAAACTAAGAATAGATTTACTACCGACAGCTTAACGGGAGAAGTCTATTTTTAGTGCACTTACATGTGTGGCTATTATTGTAATAGTGTGTGGCTAATAATAGCATGCGACCTATTTTGGGATTAGATAAGAAGTGAAGGGAAATTCCCCACCCTTATAAATATGTAATGAATTGTGTAGTATAGGGGTGGTGATAGTGGAATGTGAGAACTGAGTTATTGTGAGGTTATGCTACCAAATTTGATGTGCACATAGACTATGGTATTATATATTATAATCAGCTTCTGTATATTTATCATGTTTAATGCAATGGAATGTGTTGGCTGAATCAGAGTGTCAAATCCTGAGTATAATTGGTTCATGCATGCTTGATTTCATCATGGTTATCTCTTAAGTTTTTTATTCTCTAGATCTAGATCTGAATATGTACTGTTAAATGATATATTAGTCATGGATCTATGATCTAAGTCTTTATCGTGCTAACATCCTACAACAAAAACCCTAAAGAGGGGCATGGTACCTTTGCGTACTTTGGGTGAGAACTCCGTTTAGGTTGAATGATGTGCTAGTGCACTGGGATTTTATCAATGAATTTTAGGTTGGATCATTGGTTTTATTTCGGGACCTCTTTTTCAGCTTGTTTTCGGACGGTTCGTGATGAATACATACCCGTTGACCCTAGCAAGTGTTGAGGAGTGGATACACAATCTGAAAGAAGAATACGCACGGGTTTAATACTAGATCTGATTTTAACACACACGTATGGGTGGAATAGAATCTATATGATAGTTTATATGAGAGCTTCTTCACTATCTTTCTAGTATAATTGTATGAGTGGCTGATTTCTTATGCATCTAAATAGAATTGGAGGTATCACACACTTGTCTAGATGCAGGAAGAATTTCAGACCCTTTATGATGTTAATCTGATTTGGACTTGTGTGGTGGATACATGGTTTTGTGGTGTTTTGAATAGTTATATCTTAGAGTACTCAATTTCCACTTATTCATGCCCAGAGGTAGCTGAATTCTAGTTTTTACAATATCCAAGGGGAACTTACCTGTAAGGAATTCCACTAGAGATCAAGATCTTGATGGTAACTTTGAATTTGGAGAGAAAAACTGATGGTTGACTAAACTCCACCACACCGATGGTAGGAGTAGGTTTGGTGAAATATTGTAGACCTAGCGGTAGAGAGGAAGAGAGGGGAAAGGCATCTTAAGTATAATGAGGCACACGAGAGGGAGGTAGAGAAGTAGCGGGAGGTTGCAGAGAAAATGGCATTGTGGAGAAAGATAGTTCGGGAAGGAGTTGAAGTTCACGTAGAAGATGTGGAACCCAAGTATCAGGAACTCCCCATTTGGGAAATAATGAAAAGGAACCCTCCTTGGCCTCACATAGAAGCACACTAGTAGAGATGACCTGGGCCGCGGGCATGCATCTAAATCCACCTGATAACCTTGCCCTTGCGCTTGGTTTTCCAGCATCTAGTACAAAAAATAGTTAGCAAGCTAATTCAAGAAGTGGGAGAGGAGTTAGTATTATAAGAAGAAAAATGATGGTAGTGCAAATGGATTTGTTTTTATATGGGAGTACCTTTTCAGGTGTATTATCCACACAGAATTCAGGTGCGCATAATTTTGGACTATCTTTTAGGAGTAGTAACACTTTACAGACTGTTAGGGTGTAGTTTAGTACTAGGGTTGGGACACAGGGATGTACATCTACTAGTCTGACCCCATCTACAAGATCAGGATCAGGAGATATAGGTGGTTCTTGCTTTGGTGGATCTAGTGGTTCTAGAGGTAGAGGAAACACATGAGGTTCTGGATCAGGTGGGTAAGGTCCACACAAACCCCAAAATATTTACATGGATATGTCTCTTCTTCTTTGAGAGTATAAGGTCATGAAAGATGCTATTGAACACGTCCATATGTGTGAATTACTATGGCACACAAAAGGAATCATGGATTTTGAGCGTAGTGCAAGTCAATTTGCTACTATGTTACAAGGGTGTGCACATAGTTGGTACATAAAGTTTGACCTTGATCAGACTTGTGTAGACTATCCAAATTTAAATGATGCAATCCTTACAGAGTTTCACATCCCCAAGTTCGATCAAAAGAGTATAATTGTGCTCAAAGATATTAAGCAAGGAACTATTGAGAGTTTCAGAGAGTATGATGCCCATTTTAAAACATTGTTATCTAAGCTTTCTTATGATATTCACGCAAGCGAGCATGCACAATGGTTTGTTGGAGGCTTGATCACACCTTTTAGGAGGGTGTTATCACATAAAACATACACTGATCCATGTGAAGCACTTGAAGCAGTCTTACGAGATGAGCTCGTTGGAAGTATAGACATTAGGGTGAACCTGTTTTTAGAAGCACAGATCACAAATATGGAAAAGTAGTTGGAGAAACTATCAGAAAATTCAGCACATGAGACGCACACAGGGATTTGGTGCATATATTATAAAGTGGAAGGTCACACAAAGGATAGTTGTCCCTATAGATCAGTGTGCTCATTACGCTTAGACCGTGAGATATGCCATTTCCCATTACTACAACGCATGATAAGGAAGAACGTATCATATTACTCAGTAAAATATGTAGGTCCATGAATCATGACATGGAAGACTATTGGCTGATTGGTCAGATCCATGATGCTATAGATATTGGTGTATGACAGATAGGAGTTTCAGATAACTCTAAAGGTAAGAATGAGCATCAGGATTAGGATCACAATTAGGTGCATTATGATCGAAATGAAGGGTGTTTTGAAGGCGGTCGTGGTCGAGGTCAAGGATACCATGGTGGATTTAGAGGATGAGGCCATGGTGGTGGAAGAAGTGAGTTTCCTCATAGAATGTGTTATACATGCAAATATCTTGACCACTACATGCGTGAATGTCCTCATAATATTACATTTTATTTCTGTGGAAAGAATCATAGATATGAGGAATGCCTCAACATGTATGAGCATCTTAGAAAGAAGCATAAATAGGAAAAAAAAGGAGTAGGGATGGTTAGGATACAATGCATTGTGGAGAATCAGTGGATGCCTAAGTTAGAACCGAATCGAGGCATTACGGTAAAGATCATGACTTGCGCCAAGTAGTGTGTGCCAGAGAAGCATTATAGTAGAAGCCTACCATCACTAAGGAGGATGTTCTACATGCACTGTACCTAGATCTTTCCCATCAGAAGGAGGTTTACTAGGAAACCAGAGAGGTAATTAGGAATCTCCAAGGTGAAATACAGTATTTAAGGGAGAAATCGTAGAAGATGGAGAAAAAGAAAGCATCGGAGACGGTCCAAAATGATATAGATGACTTGAGAGAAGTATGTAAATTATTGTGCCAAGATAATATCATTCCACTATTGGGGATTTGGTTAAAAGGAAATACTCTTCACGTAAGTTTTGAGACTGGATGGGAGATCCTGCATGTAAATCTTCCGCCTCATAGCCTAGATTATGACAAGGAAATAACTCTTAATTCTGTTATGGATGGGTGGCTATTGAGTAATATACTGATTGATATTGGCATGGGAGTCAATGTTCTTACCCTAGATGCATGGGTATAGATGGGGAGACCCCCATTGCAGTCATCCTCTAATGTATTGTTCATGGCTAATCAGACTAAGGCCACTCCCATCATAATTTTAAAAGATGCATCCATTACCATACAAGGAGCCAAGTTCACTAGAGACTTTGAGGTTTTAACAATGGAAGAGTCAGATATCTTCCCAGATCTATATGGGCATCCTTGGTGTTATGAAAATAATTTTAATCTTTGGTTCAACAAGGGTTATGTTAGTTTTGAAAATAAGGAGGAAAGAGTTATTATCCCTTTAACAGATGGCAAATATGTGCCCTATGTTTATCCCTTGAGTGAAGAAGACCTGGTAGGATTTATGTAAACATCATCTAAGATCCAGAGATTCTTGATCCATCTAAAGAAGGAAAAATTCAAAGTGGGATAATGCACAGTCTAATAGCGATACTACAAGTGTTGCTTGTGATAATTGGGCTCATAGCACCTATGAGTTGGTAGGGTGCGAAGTAAAGAGCATATTTCCTAAGGGCAGAAAACCACGTTATGTCAGGAGAATAGGTAATAACTCGGTACCTTGTTACACTAGAGAAGGAGATCCTATGGTGTTCCTGTGTGCCATGGAGGAACAATGGATAGACCCATTGGAAAGAAGAAATATGCTAGCATATACACTACGTGGGACAACAATGTGTTGGTGGGTGGTCCACAAGGATAATCTTGTAGGATGGAATGAAATTAGGATTTCTCTTGCCACTAGGTTCTATAAGAGCAATGCACCTACTCAAATATGTACTTATCATGGTAATCAAATTATTTAGCACCACGTTCAGAAGTGTGAGAGACTCCAGACAGAGCGGTAGGAATTTTTACCACCTTCGCTCCGGCTCATTGCACAGTGTTATTCCACTTTAAAATTTTGTGCACATGCTTGGTATGTCTATACTAAACTCCATAGAGAGATTGGAAATTGGTAGGATTTAATTGCAGGAATGGCCCAGACGTTTGACTTATTCTCTACCAAGCCTCTGGTGGAAGAAGAATTAAATTCATAAAGAACTTAACTATGGCAGATAATGCCAAGGTTGAAGAAATCCTTCAAGAGTTATTGGATGAAGGAACCTTAGGAGAGTGTCTTGTTGAAGAGACAGAGGCCAACACCACACTACTTCAATGCACTTACCTTGAGAAATAAAAAGGTAAAATAGTCTACTTAGTGGGTGATGAAGAAGTAGAATATTTGGATATAAACCATTCAACAGGTAGGTGTGCATGAAGCATTAGGTGTTGGACAAAGGCAAATAAGACCACGTGCGCCACATGAACCTATGAAGAAAAATCAAGTGAATATTAGATCGATGATGATCCTAAGGAAGCCATAATTGGAGACTATTGCTAGACTCTGAAGTGGAAAAAATCATAGAGCTACTATGGGATTATCAAGACTTATTCCCTCAAGGGTACCATGAACTTAAAGGTGTGCATGAATCATTAGGGGAGATGAAGATAAATTTTAAAGAAGTCAGCACGCCTGATTCGAAAGAGACCCTACAGATGAACCCCAACTTGCGTGAAAAGGTCAAAGACGAGATTGAAAAAATGTTTAAGTATGGGATTATTAAGCCCTTGACAAGTCGAATGGGTTAGTCTAATGGTGATTAGTATCAAGAAGGATGGACAGATTAGGATCTTTGTGGACTACAGGGAGCTGAATGCTACATGTGTGATTGATCCCTTTCCTACACCATTCACTAAGGAAATACTAGAAGGTGTTGCAGGGCGTGAAATCTATTCATTTATAGATGGGTTCTCTAGGTATCATCAGGTTGGGATTTCCCAGGAGGATTAGGAAAAGACTACTTTTACTACTGAATGGGATAACTTCACCTATACTTTGTGATTCCTTTTGGTCTGAAAAATGCACCTATTGTATTTTCGCACATAGGTCTTCAAGCTTTCAAGGAGTTTATTCAAAATTTCTTATTGGTTTATTTAAATGATTGGACGGTGTATGGATTAGTTAAGGATCATTGTGAAAATTTGCGCTTGATGTCCGAAAGATGTAGACAATTGAGTATCTCTTTGAACATCAAGAAGTGCATGTTTGCTACACCATTTAGGATAATGTTAGGACACATAATCTGTAAGGAAGGTTTGTTGGTTGATCCAAATAAGGTTGTAGTCATTATATGCCTAAAGGAGCCTACCAAATGAGTGAGTGAGTGCATGGATTTTGGGTCATACAGATATTATAGGAATTTTATTGAAGGATATGCCAAAGTTTTCACACCGTTGGAGGAGTTACTGAAAGGGAAATGTACATTCTATCGGGGAGAACCGCAGAGCGCGCATTCAAAAAATTAAAGGAGAAACTTACTACCACACCTATTCTACATATTCCTTCATATGACCAACCATTTCATGTACATGTGGATGCCTCTGCATGACTATTGGCTCAGCCTAGAGAATTTATTATAGATCATCCTATATGTTTTGATAGTATAAAGTTGACACTTGTAGAACATAACTACACAACTACAGAGCGTAAAGATTTGTCAATGATATATGCACTACGAAATTCCGACAAGACTACTGCTACACCATTTTTATTTTATATAGATCACATGGCATTGAAGTATTTGGTAAACAAACCCATTTTACAGGGGTGCATATGCAAATGGGTACTCTTATTTCAAGAATTTTATTTCACATTTGTGGTAAAACCAGGGAAAAGTAATTCTGGACCAGACCATTTATCCAAAATACAATCAAGAGAATAAGCACATCCATTGAAGATACCATGCCAGATTCACAGTTATATAGGTTACAACAAGTGCCATTGGAATTAGAGGACATTGTTTTCTTTCTACAAATAGGCATGACACCAGAAGGAATGAAATCCTTAGAGAAGAAACAACTTTCTATATGCGCGACACCATATATGTTAATTAGCGGTGACCTATACAAGTTAGGCTAAGATGAAGTATTGTGTCATTGCATACTAGAAAATGAACGCACAGATATCATGGAGGAAGCTCATGGTGGTATTGCAGGTGGCCACTATGCACTTGATGCAATTTCACACAATATTCTACTCGCTAGATTATGGTGGGAGACCCTGTATAAATATTGTAAGGAATTTTATAAGGCATGTGATCATTGTCAACGTCTTAGCAAATAAGGTCAACGAGATGAAATTCCCCTGAGACCTATTACTAGTGTAGAGCCGTTTGAGAAATGGGCTATAGATTTTGTGGGTCCTATTTCACCAGCTGCGTGTAGAACTGGATCGCGCTATATCATAACTTGCATAGATTATCTGATAAGGTGGGTAGAAGCAACACCTACAAAGGATTGCACAATGGCTACAACAGCTAGGTTTCTATGGGAAAATGTTATTACATGGTATGGATGTCCTTTAAGTTTGACCAGTGATAGGGGCACACACTTTCTAAATGAGACAATTAGAATTTTATTGGATGAATTCATGATTGCACACCATAATACTACACCATATCATCCTCAGGAAAATGGGACTGCTGAGGCTTTCAACAAAATTTTGAGCTAGAAATTGACAAAAATATGTGATATTGGAAGAAAGGATTGAGATGCTAAAGTATCTACAGTAATTTGGGTATATTGAATAACATATAAAAGGTTGAACAAATCCACACCATTTCAGTTATTGTTTGGCACAAAATCAGTTCTTCCTATAGAATTCATGTTACCATCTTTGCGTATTATGTGCACTAGAGGTCTAGCTAATGAGCAAGCATTAGAAGAATGGATTGAAAAGTTAATCAAGTTGGATGAGTGACGAGAAATAGCATGTTGGAGTAAAAAACAAGAGAAGGCTAGGTAGAAAGCATGGCATGACAGGCACATCAGGGATAAAAATCTTGAGATAGGATAGATGGTGCTCCTTTATGATTCTAATTTTTACGCCATCCAAGAAAAATCAAAGTACATTGGTTGGGGCCATATGTTATCACTCACATACTCAAATTAGGTGCTTGTCAATTAGAGGCACTTGATGGAATACAGTTACCCAAATACTTCAATGGGAGTAGGCTAAAGCCCTACTATAAATAAGTCTTCTTGGTGTTTGTAATAAGGCAATGTTACTATTTAGATTAGGTTTTCAATTATGCATTTCCTTAATGTGTTTCCTTCTTTGTCGCTATGTTTTGTCAATTTAGTTGGTGTTTTTGTGTAATAAGCGTGTTTATGCACCATAAGCTAATTACTATTTGGAGAATTTTTATGCACAAAGGACTGCACATACCCTTAGTGTGGGGTGGTTATTGATATCTAGGTACATGACTGATGAAAATAAGTACACATGAAAGGAACTAATTGCTACGGGTGTTATTCAAGTTGGAAAATTGAAAGAAAAAAAAAAAGATTTCTTCTGGAAATGAGGACCATAGGTGGAGATAAATGAAGAAACAAGTGTAACACAAGGTAATCAAAGGCCACGAGAACTAACAAAATAAGGCATAGTGGTAAGGTACTCAAGTGCATGGAGGCATGTTGAAGAGAAGTCTATGCCTAGAAGGTAGGAAGGCATGCTAGAAGGTTATAGCTTGGGCGCAAAGATGTACCATGCGAAGGAATGAAAAAATGGTCAATTAATGAGAGGATTGTTGGTAGGTGGAGGAGAAATAAATGCACTAAATTTTTGAAATTCTATATAAGGACAAGATGCAAGTTCATTTTTACCATTGTAATTAAGAGAATTTGAAAAGAGTTAAGTGTGAACGATCCAAGCAATTGTGTTGAGGTGCGAAGAGTGTGAAACTAGATGTGGAGAGAAGGTTTGTGTGTAGGAGAATCTTGCGTTCCCATAGGTGAAGGGTTTGAGAAAAGTATATGCGTTACAAATGAGATAGGGCATGTAATTTCCACTAGGGAATGAAGATTTGAACTATGGTTTCAAATTTCTCGATTACAGAGGGAAGAAAAGAGATATTCTTAAATGGCATCAAGAAAGCACCCGCAACAAGAGTAAAAGGGAAGAAGAAGGTCAAAGTGGAAGAAGAAATTGCTCCCAAGAGTAATTTCTCAAAAATGCAGTATCCAGAGGGCATGATCATGGGATTCCCACATCTGTCAATGTAAAATCAGTGATTACAACCATCATACATCAGATAATAAGGAGGAGCTCGATGTATTATTAAACACAAAGATGAATAAGCACACAACAGAAGACATGTTGGTGTATGATGACACTGGGAGAAGTTGTTAAAGTAAATTGGGGTTTACCAGTCATATGAGCTTCCCTACTTTGGGAAGTATGAACCATTATATCGATGGTTGATGAGTAGAGTCCATGAGGACTTATTCTACTTCTCCAGATGGAGGGTTAGAATCACAGCTTCCTTGATTTCAACAAAGTGACAGGGACAAAGGGTCTCGGGAGAAGATCTAAAGAGTGATTTAATTGATAAGGCTGCAATCTTGGAGATAAGGAAGGAGTTGGGGTATACCAAAGGTTTGAGTGGCATGTCCATCAAAAAATTGAAGAAGTATCGAGTAGTGCAGGTAGCTACACATCTTATAACAAAGTTGAATGACCAAGAAAGGTGGTCGTAGGTAAACACAATGTGGTTGCACATTGCAAAGAAGATGTATCAAGGAGTGATCTACAATATCGCAGATCACATAGCAAATACAATCATTGAAGAAGCACGGATAGGTGATAGAATAATTTTTGGTGCTATTTTATTGTCTTTGGTGTTTATGGAGATTGGAGTGCTGATGGGCCAAAGGAGAATATTTGGGAGTACCCCATGGAACACAAATATCTGGCGGAAAGATTTCAAAAATACTTATGTGAAGGATCAATGAGTGGACCATTCAAGTAGAGGGTAGAGAAGTGGTATGATAGACTCAGGCAACATTCGAAGAAGAGTGGCGCATACCCAAGGAGTTTCCTTCGGTGGTGGGTAAGGCAATATAGTTTGCAGTCTACCAACATTTTTGCATTGCGTGATTTGTGATGAAGGATGGGGCTTGGAGCCCATGGTGAAAACTTCCATATGCCTTCATAGCAAGATATTTCCAGGCATCAATTCACTGGTTTTCAGATGTATGCCACCTAACCTTCAATGCAGACAAGGTAGATTGCGACTACCACACTCTGAGAAAGAAATATGTATATCTAGGGCGGAATGCCTACATTGAGAGGCTTATCTTAGATATTATAAGAATGAAGCATGTAAGCTTGAAAGTTGGGGACATTGGAGCAACACTTGTGTACCTTTAACTCAAGCCCAAGCTGGAGAACACTAAGTATGTGGAGAATGAGTTCGTGCTCCCAGGCCGCCAAAAGGTAAGCATATAATGGAGAATGTTCCAACGCACCTAAGCCCACAAAGACAATACAAGTACATGATGAAGAAGAGGAACATGGAGATAGTGGTTGTTTGGATCACATAGGTAGGAGGAAGCCTCCAAATAGTGAATAATTTGAGTGCATGATGACTCCACCCCACCCATAAGAAGAATATGATGAGGACCTAGATGTGGTACAAGTAGAGTGTCACTTCAAAAGAGTATTCACGAGAACAATGACCCAAGGTGGTACTCAACAATCAATATGTAGATCACCTTGATTCTCTCCAAAGAAGGAGACAACTGAGAAAAGAAGAAATCTAGATTTGAATGAGGAGGCATAAGAGTTTGAGGAAAGCGTACCCAATTCCCCTACACCCCCAGAGAACATGGAAGAACCAAAGGATGATGAAATGAAGGATGGAGAAGAAAGATAAAAGAAGTTAGATGAGAGAGTGACTAAGGCTTCTCAGATACAACAGAACAAGCTCCAAATATTGAATCCCAAGTTCATAAGGGGACGAGATCAAAGAGAACAAGTGGAGAATATGTTCCATCACCATGGGCTACACCGAGGACGTAGGTAAAATTGTTTGCTCCCGTTTTCATAGCACAATGAAACAAAAGGAGTTGTATGGATAAGAGTTGATGGAAAAATATATGGAAACCATGTGCACAAGGAAGAAATTGTCATGGTTGATGTACACGCACATGGACAAACCAAAATTTGATGTAGGTGAAGATTCATGTGTATCAATGAGGTTGAAGAAGAAACCTCAAGCTAAACACATAAAAATAAAGCCTACTATTATGTCAGATGAACAAGTGAGCAATGCTTTGGTAAAAGTCTCAACAGAGATGGCATGATGATATATTGATAAGGCTGCAACAATTAGGGTACTACGAGAAGAAATCAAAGCTAAGGATGCATAAATAATGCGCCTTAAGTAAGAAAAATACTTGGCATAGAAGAAGAACGTTGTTTTCATCAGCATGAAAGAGGAATTTGGGGACAATATCATGAAATCAAAGCCACACTTAGAGCCAAAGGTACCCAAAATGTTTCCTTCGAAATGCATTATGTAAGTACCTTGGTGGACTTAGTGCTTGAAGATGAAACTTTACACACGCCAGCATTAAAGGATCCAGCGTAGGAAGTGAAGAGGGAAAAGGCTTCAGTGATGAGAAATATTTCATCATATGAGGGGTTGCTTCAGAGCTTGTAGGAGGAATTGAAGAAAGCAGATCAATCACTAAATATTTGTACAGCCCCAAAAGCCGTTATAAGAACTAGGACCATTTTGGAAGATAATGAGTTCCTCAAGTCCATGAAATATGATGGGCTGCACAGAACAATTAGCACTTATCAAGTAGAAGCATGAGGCCCTTACAACAACTCAATAACCACACAAAGAAAGACTAGATGAGCTTAGGAAACTCATCATGCAAAATATGGACTTATTAGAAGGAAGGATGACTGTCATGTCCAACATTGTGTTGGTCTTGCAGAATGAGAAAGGAGAGATTGCAAAAGATGAGTTAGAGTCAATTCTGTGGATATTTATGAAAAGGAAGAGGCCAAGCTCAATGATTGGTAGACTTTAAAGGTAGAAATAAAAGAATAATATCCAAAATTGATTATTCAGGTTGAAGCATAAGATACTACAAGGTAGAAACATTCTTTTATTCATCAAAATTATTTCTATTCTTCTATTCATATTCTTTGATTCATTTTGGAGATAACCATTGTCAAGGCGGAAATGCAATTAGTGTGGGGTAATGTTGATCAGTTAAAGTATGGCACTTAGCAAAGAACATACAAAAGGTTCATGCAGAATAGAAGAGAACATTCAAAAGCGTAGAAATATTGGGAAGAAGTCAAGTGCTAAGGATAGAGACAGATTTGGGACTTAGCCATTTTCACGATGAGGAGATATTTTTGGAGATAGCATGCGGAGCACACAAACCGGTTAAATACTTATGCAAAACACATTAGATATTTTTGGAGGATTGGCTACGAAGCACTTTGCATGGATACAAGTTGAGAATAGATTTACTACTGATAGTTAACTAGAAGAATTCTATTGTTAGCGAGACTTGCATGTGTGGCTATTATTGTAACAATGCATGGCTAATAATAGCATGTGACCTATTTTGGGATTAGATAAGCGGTGAAGGGAAAGTCCCCACCCTTATAAATATGTAATGAACTACGTAGTATAGGGGTGGTGAGAGTGGAATGTGAGAACTAAGTTATTGTGAGGTTATGCTACCAAATTTGATGTGCGCATAGACTATGGTATTATTTATTGTAATCAGCTTCTATGTATTTATCATGTTTAATGTAATGGAATGTGTTGGCTGAATTAGAGTGTCAAATCCTAAGTATAATTGGTTCGTGCATGCTTGATTTCATCATGGTTATCTCTTAAGTTTGTTATTCTCTAGATCTAGATCTAAATATGTACTGTAAAATGATATATTAGTCATAGATCTGAATACTCTAAGTCTTCATCATGCTAACATCCTACAACAACAAACCTAAAGATGGGCCTGGTACCTTTGCGTGCTTCGGGTGACTGCTTAGTCTAGCCTGAGTGATGTGGTATCATGCCCGGATTTTATCAATGAATTCTAGGCTGCATTAGGTGATTTGATACATGAGAGGGTGGTTTTTGAGAGGATAATCTAAAGGGGATGTATGTCAAGACCTTAAGAATATGAGAATCCTTCTACCATAAAATTTGTAATAGATTGAAAGAAGGAAATTTGACAAGATAGAGTTCTTGATGCGGCCTTATATGACAAAGGGTTAATGTTGATTGAATGATGAGAATGTGAGAGAATATTATAGAATATCAAGATGATTTAGTGGTCACCATTAGTTGTGTGAGACAAAAAAAATTACAGTGATCAAATTCTTGAAAGAGGTATAAGTTGGAACTTAGCACTTGGGGAGTTTTCACTTCCCTGTAAGTTAAATATTACTAAAGGCAAGTTGTTTCTAGACTAAACTTGGGATGTGAAGCTTTTAGAAAGGTTGAAGATTATCAAATACTAAGTAGCATCTTGGTTAAATCTTGAGTTATAGCTCCATGTTGAGTAGATTCTCAACTTGAAATCAATGTAACTATTACAATACATTCTTGTCCTAAGCCTATTTCTTGGTTTCAGTGGGTTTTTCCTCAGTTTGGGTTTCCCACATTAAATATTTTCTTTGTGTGATCTCTCTCATTTTTACTACTTGAGAATTATTTTTTTTTTTAATGTTACAAATTACTTAAACTGAAATCAAATTATAGAATTGAACATACAATGATTCAACCCCCTCTTAGTGTCCTGATTTCCAACAATTGGTATTAAAGCATGGTACTCTTGGATCAAGTTTAACATATTGGTGTAGGTCCTTCCTGAAATACAAGAATGGTTATAGAGATAGTTCCTAGAAGAAACTAAAGAGATAAATATCACAGTGAAGATGAAATGTTAGATGAAGAGGAAGCTGAATTCAATCTTGAAGTAGAGTTGATAAGTTCCCTGAAGAACTGAAACACCAAAGGAAAAATAACTACAAATTGAAGATACTGGTGAAATAATATGTAAAAATCAAAATTCTTGAGGAAAGGTATAAATAGAAATATGAAGATGAAATCAAATAAATTGATTCCCAATTAGAGATGATCTCAACCTCTCTTAAAGAAAAATTAGAATAACACCTAAAACTCAATACCGAGTTGAAGTATCAAGTTGAAAAGTTGACACAAGCTCTAAAAGGTAAGGATGCCACTTGTATGAGACATGAAGAAGAATTGATATCTCAGAGAACTGAACTAGAAAAATAAAATAAATGATGGATATGTATGGACTGTTAGAAGAAATTTCTGAAGCACTAAATGGAATACTAGACACACAAAAATCAGCATGTGAAAAGAAAGTGAATTAGGCTTCACTGAAGAATCTATGAAGAAGTGTGAGGATAAAGAAGATGGTTTAAGTAGATACTCAAACATGAAGACAACTAAGGGACCCAATTGGGAAACATAATGCTTTCAAGTATGAGAGAAACTTTAATGGATATTGTTTTGAATGTCATGTTTTTAAACATATAGCTAGGAACTTCTTGAAGAAATTTGATAGAGGAAACTCATGGAGAGGGTGTAAAAATGAATATGAGAATAATACAGTGTGTCTCAAATTGCAAATAAATAATACATATTGCAAAATACTGTTTAGATGAACCATTAAGTCAATTTTGGAAAGATGAAGACTTAAGAGGAATGAACTATGTTGTGTGTTTTAATTGTAATGTAAAAGGTCATTTTGCAAGACACTTTCATGAATCTCCTAGATATAGCAACAAGTCATATGAATTAAAAAGACGAGGTAAAAAGATGTTCAAGTTGAAGGAAAATCAAAGAAATGAGACTAAGGCAACCAAGTGTGAGAGAGTCACTAGAAAGAAGAACATGATGTATATATATAAGGTCAATGAAGATAATTTTAGAGCCGGGAAGCAAAGAATGGAAAAATAACAACATGGGAAGATGATGCAAGTTCATGAAATGCATCAATATTTGTTGATCAAGCTAAGGAAAATGAAAGTAAACTAAGTACCAACCATGAAGGACTCTCAATCATAGTCAAGAGAAAAAAAGTAAATGAATATCATCATGTATGCCTTTCAGGAATTCAATAAGTAGGCGAGGATTGAGGAGATGAGGTTTTCATACCACAGAGTGCGGTCAAGAAGTTTGAGAAGGATTGAAAAGTGGAAAGAAGAAAGAGTAATTCATCAAGTTATTTTGATGACTTCCTATTTTTTTGAGTGAACCTTATAGTAAAATATTTCTTCTCTAGACTTCTAGGAGACATACTCCATTTTAAAGAAGTTGTATATGGTCTTGAGGGATTAATATCAATAGTAGTTATTGACCCAAACCGTCAAGATGTTGCAAGTAAGAAGATAATAGAGAGGTATGTTGCTACACTCATACATAAAGTCATGATTCATAATTAGTGAGTATGAGATGTTTGAAAGCTCTACATGTTTGTATAAATGGATGATAGAATTTTCTTTCGGTCAAAAGAGAAATGATGCCATTCACGGTATGTGTTGTCAAGGATTCATTTTAAGTATTGTGGATAAGGATTGTGAAAGGAATTTTCCATCAGTAGTTATCAGGTGTGATATCTTCATGCAAATATTGTGGGGTTTCAACCATTGTTGTCACAAAATTATTCATGTCAATGTTATTATCCTTAGTTTATATACGGGTATTTGAAGTTCTCAAGGGTATGTAAGGTATCCTATGGTCTATGGGATCAGTTATGTCTCTCTATTTTAGTCTTCAAGAAACAAATCAATCTTTTCAAAGTGTCAATACAATTATTTTAGTTCTTACAGAAGTTTCCTATCAAGTATATCAAGAGAATGACCAAGTGTAGCAGGTCCTTTTAGAAACTACTCAAGAAGTTTGAGCATCTCAATTTTTGTCTCAGGCATAATAAGTTAAAATATTTAAAGGGCTATTTCTCTAAAGTAGTGGATCTTGTCATAATGAGAAGGTATAAGTTAGAATTGTTCCATTGTCACCTAAGTGTGGGTGATTTTTATGATCAATAAGGTTATATAGGGTTTTGTCGAAGCATTTCAAATTGGTTTGTTAGGTGAACTTTCAAAGAGTGTCCTTATCTATGTCAAAGAATTATTTTGGCACATGGTAAATCAGTCTTAATCCATCAAATAATGTTGAAGGATTTGAGATAAAAGTTGCATGTCTGATAACATGATCTTAATGGAAATACAATACTATATCTTAGTTGTTATGTCTGCTACGGTAAATGGATAAGAAGAAACTTGAAAAGATAGAAAGACAGAGTATCACACAACCAAGACCAGTTTGGAAAAGGAGGAATAGGTAATTTTTCAAGGTTTTAAATATAAAATGACACCATTGGTAAGATAATAAGGTTAAGGTCATGAATACAAACCTTTGATTCATGTTATAGGCCTTGGAAATGAATTTTGCATTTTTAGTCTTTATAAGATTATTGGTTTCTTCTCAGATTGCACAATATATTTTTAGCTAGGGTATGAATTTTGAAGCACTAAACTATAAAATTATTACATGAAAATTGGAATCAATAATAATGGGAAGGTTACTAATGTGTTACAAGAAGAATTTATGGATTTTATGGGCTATCTTTAAATAATTCCTTACCAATTTTGAAGAGGGAAGAGTTTACAATTTTGACGACTAATGTGAAGGGTGAATTTTTAAAGAAAGTGTGATAAATGCTTGGAGTTAGAGAGTGAAACTTTATAATCTTAATAAATATTTAATGGGTACTCATAAACTTTAAGTTTGTTCCTTGAAAGGTTTTACAAAGGAAGTTAAGCACAAACCGAATGTCACGATGTAATTGGTCTTAGGGAGCCTTTTTCATCTATTTTTTGTTATGGGTTGCCATTTTGTTCATGTCAAGTAGTAAAATTTACTTTATTATAGATGTCAAAGGGGGAGAGAGTGTTGTGAGAAATAGGAAATGGTGGTTTGAATTTATTAGTGTGTGTTTTCCATCAAAGTTCTGAGTTGTTGCCATTAATGACAAAGGGGGAGATTGTTGAACCCTGGTCCATTGGTATTGTCACTCATGTAAAGTGGAGTTTATGGAAAGGGTTTGAGTGGTGAAGTGAGGATATGAAGGTTAATTGGTAGTGTTTTATCAGGTTCTTTGAGCATTCATGGTGGTTTCAAGATGGTCTCATAATGCTACAAGATTGGTCGGTGAGGTTGATGCCCAATGAAGGTGTGGAGATGGGTGCTAAGCTTATCTTAGGTGTTATAAAAGTCATACATGATGATTCTAACATGTGCGGAGATATTGGAATGAGCAACAAATCAAATTTTGGGAGTCACAACAGTAATCGGCTCACTTGGGCCTAGATCTAGAGCCTAATGAGGTGTAAGAGCTTAATGTAGGTCATGAAAATACTAAGTAAGAATGGGAGGAGCCTAGGAAAAATTATTATGGAATTGATGAGCATTTACAAGGCTTTTTTTATCTCTTGGAGGAAAAATTCAAATGTTTACTAAAAATGCCTTCAAAACTTATAGTGAATGCTGAGGTAAATGAGATAAGTGGGATGTATAGGAACATTTATGGAAAAAAACCTATGGATTGTGTAAAGGGGTATGTTGTAGTGCTTCATGTCAAGTTTTATTAAGTTTTGAAGAGATTTGTGGAAGTTATGCAAGGTTTTCTAAAACTGGTTTCTTAAGGAATGAAAATTAAGCACGCTTTCTTCTTAACATCCAAAAAAATCTCAATAATCCTTAAGATAAAAAATATAAGGAAATTTTGAAGATAACTCCAATCCTGATATTTTTCAAAATTTTTGAGGGAAATTTGATAATAAACAAAGTTGTTTTCGGTTTTCTAACAGGTTTCTCCTCTTTAAACCTTCTTCTTAAAGAAATAGGCAATAAATGAGTTTTTTTGACCCAAGAGGAATTTTTCAAGATAGTGCAACATCTTAGGTATGTAAAAATATTCACTCAAGGTATAAATGGTGATATGTCTGCTATCCAAGCATGGTTGTGTTGTACTAAATTGCTTCATTGTTGCAAGTCTTACATATTCAGTCTAGTTTTGAAGACTCCAAAGTGAACTTTCATATGTGAAAGCATGTTCTTGATTTCTATTCTATTCTCTCAAAGTTCCCCAAGAATTTTCCTTAGGTATTTGATTAAAAATCATCTCCTTTCCCTTCCTACCACTAAAGTGAAGTTAGGCCAATCTTGGTATGAAGACTTGGAAGATGGTTAAAGGTTGTCTGTGTGAGAGAACTAAGATGGAAGATAGTAATAACCATTCTACAAGTTGAAATAATTTTGATGAATGCCTTGGTGTGCACTATTGATGAATTTAGGGGCTTAAAACACAATGCCCCTGAACTTGACTACATCATCTTATCAAAAATAATTTACTCTTAATTGTGCTAGCAAATTCTCCTCTACAAGCTTCGAGTTCAAGTTGATGAAAGTTGCATATATTCTCTCCTTGAAGTAATATTTTCTCAAATGGTAATGTTTAAACATATGAGTGAAGAATCATCAGGAAAAATTTATTAGACCTTGACTATGTTGTTATGATTTGAGGATTAATATGCACAATTATGCACATGTTTGAGTTTCATGAATAGGTCACTTAAAATGATGGTTTGAGTTTCACATATGAAATTTTTGTGTCTCAAATAATAATGTTGTTTAGGAGTGAAGCTTATTATAACAATGCATTAGATTTCTAAATCAATATCTACACAACTAAATTCATAGTCATCTTGAATATTGTGAATGTTTGATGTCATTGTGAATAAATGAACCTATACCTTTGAATTTTTGATCATATCATTTACATGCATGAAAATAAATGCTTCGAGATGATAGTGAATACCTCCATTGAAATGATCATGTGACTAGGGTGTTTTAAGATTGATTTCATAGATATCTGAGGCTTTCAAAAGGAAAGCTAGGGTTTGGAGGTGGAAACCCTCATTGTGCTAGCCTTAAGCAATAAGAAAATTTTGACCTCCTAAGCATGATATCAATAAGATTTGTGATCATGAAGTTGTGTAAATTCTCTCCCACTCATGAAAGGCACTGAGGTAGGCATATATGATTGATTATATGTGTGAAATCATCTATCCTCTTAACGTTTTAGTCTATATGAACATTTTAGTACATTATTTGTCTCAAACATATACTCCATGAAGTGGGTTTGCACTTGAGGGATTGAATTAACAATGAATAAGAAGCTTCATATTTTTTTATCTTCTAAACTTGATTTTGGTGAAGACTTATCACTACTCCAAAAATTAGACTACAAGACAATTGGGATCTAAAATGCATACTCACTTTTCATTGTATAATCGTGATCAATAGCTAAATCACCTAATGCACTCATATGTGCTTATATGACCTATGAAGACTATAATTCAAATAATAATGAAGGTTAAAGGTTGTGTAACATCTAACTTAATTGATTATACATAAATATGCCTCATTTCAAACTAGAAGACAAAACTCTACATGGTGAAGCTTGAAGACCTGATAAAAAGTGTTACAAAACAAGGACAAATATGAGTAAATAAGTTAGTCAATAGTGGTAGAAGGAAATGAATTTTAGGAGACTCCTTTCCTCATAATTTAATTTCAGAAGTTTCTTCAAAAGTCCTGCAGACCATGTAAGTATAACTGAAACATGACAGTTGCAATGATGACATATTTAGGGTAATTATTTGTGTTTAAATTTTCTTAACCTCATTTGCATGTACAAGTGTGTGGGAATTGAAAGAGTTTGAGATATGAAGGTATAAATTAATGTGTATTATATATGATAGGATAAAAACTAAGTTTTATGCTTGAAAATTTTGTTGAAGCGAGAGTTAGCTATGTTAATATATGAACAAAGTGCAAAGATAGGATGAGATGAAAGTGAAGAATGAAGTTCATACAAATTTTAACGAAAGCATGAGGTTATGTCGAGAAATTCATTAATTAAGTTCTAATTTTTGTGTGTTATTTCAAAGGTCATGTATAGGCCTTTCTAGTATATAAAATCATTTTTTGATTTGGAGATAAGTGTGTTGAAAGTATGTGAGCAATGTTTAAGCTTGTGAAAGGAATAAAGAAATGGGAATGGATATTGAAAGAGACTTGTGATGTAGGTTACAGAGTTATATGATCTTGAATGAAAGAAGGTTTACAGGTAATTGGATACATGAGATAGTGAGTGTTTGAGAGGATAATATAAAGGGGATTTATGCCAAGACTTTATGAATATGATAATTTTTGTACTATAAAAACTACAGTAGATTGAAATAATTATATTGACAAGAATGAGTTCTTGAAGTGGTCTTGTATGAAAGAGGCTTAATGTTGATTGAGTGATGAGGATGTGAGAGAAATATGTAAAAGAGTGAGTTGATTTAGTTTTCACCATCAGTTGTGTGAGACAACGAACATATCATGATAAAATTCTTGAAAATTAAATGTTACAGATTAACATGTGGGGATTTTTTGCTTCCATGTAAGTTGAAGCTTACTAAAGGTCAGTTGTTGCTGGAATAAACTTGGAAGTTGAAGCTTCCATACATGTTGAAGATTGTAAAAGAATGATTTGTTAAATCTTGGAGTTGCAGCTCCATGTTTAGTAGATTCTCAACTTGAAATCAATGTAATTGTTACGAGACATTCTTGTACTAAGCCTAGTTCTTGGTTTCAGTAGGTTTTTCCATATTTTAGGTTTCCCACATTAAATCTTGTTTTTGTGTGGTCTCTCTCATTTTAATGTTGGATAATAATTATCCAATTTTAATGTTACAAATTAAGTAAAATAAAATCAATGTTTATAATTGAACAAACATTGATTCACCCCCTCTTAGTGTCTTGATTTCCAACAACAAACACATAACTCAAGTACACAGACACTTTCGATTCTTAAAAGGAAACAAAACTAATATATTTTACATTGACAATAAGACCATAAATATAGAACCAAAATAACATGTTTGGTGACATTGAATGACATACCTTGACATCATGGAGGAGAAACACATTGATTTAGACAACTCCCCCTCATTCCAATGCTTCATTTTAACCAATACACCTCTAAGAAGTATAGTAGAGGCATATGAGTACACTTAAAACCTAAAAGAAGGTCTTAAAGAGGTCCCAAGACCTTTTAGACACTTGTAGAACTCCTTCTCTCTTCTGATATGAACTCTAAGTTATGCCTTTCCTTCCATAAACTCTAGAATTTGATGAGACCCCATGATCTCCCCTAGGCTCCCAATTCCTTCCTTGACTGTTATCATGCATTATTGTCCTTTGAAAGCTACCTCCTTATACTCTAGGATCTTGAACATTCTAATTTTTTCTTGAGAATCCATGATAGTAGTTTTTTGCAACATATCTAACACCATTACAGTTGTAGAAAACCACATAAATATCCCTCTTGTAGCTCTTAACATGTCTAGGTGGATCACTCAAACAAAATCTAGAAACACAAATTACCTCTTTACAATTATAACATACCAAACTCTTAGCTTTCTCACTTTGATTGTCTCTTCATGGATGAGAATAGATATTAGACCTTTTACACTCTTTATCCCTATGACCAAAACCATTACATGAGAAACAATAACCATTGAAATTTCTTTCATACCTTGAGTCATTAGGTTTCCTAATAGGCTTGGGCTTCACATTGTATTTGATATTGATCACACTATTTCCTTCCTTGGTGATTTCTTCACCTAATTATTTGATTGAAACCAAGTCCACTTGCTTCACTTCTTTGTCTTTGACTTCATATTTGAAGCCTAAACCAGCTCTATCACCTGTAACTTTCTGATTTCTTAAGAGCTCATCAAGATCCTTGATACTTTCTTCAAACTTCTGAAAGGACATAGTCTTATTTCCAACCTCTAGCAGCTCAGCCCTTAGGAACTCTATATCTTCTTCAAATTTTGAGCACACACTTTATTTATCCTGAAAACTTAAGACAAGATACTTTACCTTCTCCTCTAACAATCTGATTGACGTACGTTTCTTGGCAGATTTAGAATTGTATTTGTCTTCTAGCTTATGAATCTGATTTTCATTATCTTTGACCTGAATCCTTAGATTCTTGTTCTCTTTATTAGCATGTTTTAACTCTCTTTGGATTTCCTCAAGATCACATTTTTCATCCTCATCAGAGTAACTGCAATATCCTTATATAAAATCACCTAATAAAGAAGAACCATCACTAGTAAATTTCATGCCATATCTAGTCATCAACAATGCCTCATTTCCAATGTCTTTATAGTTAGATTGAGACTCATAATCTGAAACACCACTACTATCATCAGAAAATTAATCATCTTCCTTTATATAAAAACTCTTTTTCTTGTCCTCAAAATTTCTAAAACTCTTTTTTCATTACCATACTTATGAAACTTTTTATCATGATATTCATTATTATGCTTATGATGAAAATTAATAGCAAAATACCCTACCTTTCCACATTTGAAAAATTTGTAAGTGAGCTTACCTTTATATATTCTAGAGCCAACCTTAAATATTCTACCCATCATTGTAGAGAGTTATTCATTATCAATTTCAGGGATCATCATCAACCTCCTTGGTATTCTTACCCTTAGTTTTCATTTCAGATATGAAATTAACCTCTTTATTAGATGGTTTAGAGTCAAAACTCTCATCTCATAAGTAGTCAAAGTCCCATGTAACTCATCCATATTCAATTGAGTCAAATTATTAGATTCTTCAATGGAAAATAGTTTGGAATCAAACCTAGAAATTAGTGAACTCAACACCTTTTGAAAAAAATTGTTCTTTCACATATTCTCCTAATCCTTTCATGATATTGGCAACCTTGTAAAATATAAGAAAATATGCAACAATATATTCATCATTCATTCATTTTAAGACTTTTAAACTGATTTCTAAAATTTTAAAGCTTAACAATTCATACCATTGAATCACCTTCATACAAAACTCATAGTTTCTCCCATGCCTCTTTTACTGATTTGTAATGCATTACCTTTCCCATCTCAGATTCACCAAAACAACATTTAATGGAACTAAAATCCTTTAAGTTATCATTACATACCTTCTTACCTGCATGAATAGTTGGAGTAGTGGCAGGAGGAGTATAGCCATTCTTCATAGCTTCCAAAACATAAAACCCTAGAGACATAATATAATTCTTCATCCTAAAGCTCCAAAAATAATAATTCACACCATCAAACAAAGGTTCCTTACTGGTTGATAACCCACTCTATTGGCTCACCATATTGTGCTTCAAAGGATATCCTTTCAAGTGGTAAAACTTATTTAAAAGGTCCTGCTCTAATACCAATTGTTTGAAGCACAATGGATGGGGAGTGGTTGAATCATTCCTTACAATTTCAATTTTAATTTCAGACTACTCATGCAAACCATTAATCAATTAGCCATTCATTAACATGTACACAACAACTTACAACATTCATTCAATTAACCATGAGTGAGAGAAGAAACACCATAACATAAGATGTAAGTGGGAAACCATAAAGGGGAAGAAAAACCAATGAAAAATTCATTGATATTACATGCAACAAATTATCAAGTTAATATTACACATCACAAGAGATTTCTTTAGTGAGGCACCAACCCCACAATAAGCACCGACCCCCGAAACCATTGTTGATATTACACACAACAAGAGACTTGAATGAATATGACTCATCACACAATATTTTTATGAAGATATCAATAATTATATGCTGCAACAACTCAGTTGATGGTGCTCACATGATTCAGCTCCAAACAACTTCAAACCCTTACTTAAACCCTATGTCTTCAATCTCTCACCAACTAGAACTTTCTTCACTTCTCAAAGATTCAAAACCTTGAAAACATGTTTTTTTCATTCCTCAACCTTTCACACACTTTATCATCTCTCAAATAATTCTCACAAACCTATAAAAATCTCACACTCAGGCCACACTTCTTGCACACACACTACTAGCTCACAAAACACCCAAAACAATGTTTTTACAAACTCTCCTTCATTAAAACTATAAATAGGTCGATTTAAATTCTTTATATTGGCCATTATAACTTAAAATCATCCCATAAAATTTATCAAAATAGTCACAAGTGACCCAATTAGGTTGGCGTAGCCAAAACCCTTCATATATGCACCAAAATCCTTAAATCCCCATCCTTAGAATGAGAAAAATCTCCTAACCCAATTTTTTTGCTATTTCTCTAAAAAAACACCACACATGTTTAAAATGACATTTAAACATAATAAAGGGTAAAAATTATCATGAACCAATCATATTATTTCATTTAATGGGTCCATTTGGCTCATTGCCTTTGAAAACACATGTTTCGAACCCTAAATCTTCCTTTAGGATTCAAGACCCCTAAATATGAACTAGAATATGTCACATGAAAAATAAATAGAAACAGAATAACCTTTATAACATGCATAAGAAATTTATAGCTCATGAAACAATCATATGTTCAAACCACATCAACATTTGCCTTCACCGGATCATACTTGCCCAAGAAGTAGTTTTACAAATGTAACGGGTGTGCACCATTCATGATAAATTAAATAAATAAAAATGGATTAATTGGATGTAAAATTAATCCCTATTAACATTCTAGGTGATATAAATAATCACCTAATCCATTTTATGCACTAATCAACTCATTCTTTCAACAAAAGCGATTTCTATCCTAAAAATCAAGAAATTGTCTTGCTCACAAATTGACGTGGAAACCATATAAAAACTTATCATCATGATATAATACTTATATAAATGGAAATATATCTATATTACCTTTCCAAAACAACTTCAATCACCTCCTAAATCCTCCTTTATCTCTTGTAATGTCAACTTTATCAAGACTACTTCTAAATGCTCCAAAACTACCCTTTGACTAGTTAACACACATAGATCACACGTTTGCCATTTTTATGCATCCTCATGACCTGAAACCTATTTTGGAATCGATAAAAATCACATAATCAAAACAATTTCCTATTAATTAACAACTCCTATGGACAACCTTGTCCCAATTAATTGAACTTCTTCAAAAATTGACCTATTTGAGTGGGTTCCACTCATCACCATTAACACTACCATTCCTTTGTGGAAACCTAGAGGAGTCCTATTCATTTTTAAATCATCATCCATGCATTATCAAGAAAAATTGTCCACTTAGGAATCAAATCTCTCAAATTGCTTTCAAGCTAGGGTTTCAAACACATAATGAGTTATTTACCTTCTTAACATTCGTTCATAAAAACCTGATGATGAAATGACCTCATTATTTTTGTGAAACCTTTTAGAATCAATTTATAAGCATATATGAAATCCAAAATTTCCCATTCAGAGGACACAATTTAGGGTGAGCATCAAAATGTGCAATTCAAGCTAGAAATGTTCTTCTTCTTGACCTGTTAAACTAAAAACATCATAACTTACAAATTCTTCTTCGAATGACTCAAAAAGTTTCTCACACATCAATAACACCCTTTTACATAATATCCAATCATCATAATTCATTAGATATATATCCATCTCTCCATCCTATATCATTTTCATAGCTATCCCTTAGGGTTTTGCATTGTAAAGGCTAGGGTCAACTGAAAAAACACTATAACTCATCATAAAAACACTTCAAATGGTCATAACATACCTAGTACATCATTATAAAAATCCATAAATGAATTAATGATCCAATATATCTCCATATATCAATCTCATGCCTCCTAGCATCCATACCTGCTCCAAATGAGCACATGAAACATGATCACTAACCTCAGTATCTCGCACTCCCGAGGCCCATGTGAGTTCCCAAGAACTCTTAAATCATACTCTCCATCATGTCAACATGCTTCTCAAGTCACCAAGAATCTCCAACCTCCATACACCATCACCTAGGCTAGCTAGGTCACTTGAATAGGCTTACAAGACATGTAATCCTCACTAAATAAACCAATGCAACCATTAACACCTCTGAATCATCATGTCATCATCATCCTCAACATGATATGACCTCATTCCATCATCCAATTTATCATTAATGATGCTATGAATCAATAACAACACCTAAATAACAACATTCCCATACTTTGTAGCTTCATTTGAGGACTCTTGAAATAACCCTACTCACTTCTCATGATTTCATTTACTTTTTATGGCTCAATATTTTTTCGACACCCATTCTAAGTCCTTAAAATAGGCCTAAATGAGCTAGTTAGCACCTTAAATAATCATGTTTGTCATGTTCTTCACCATGTATCCCTTTAAACATGTCCTACCATGTGTTTCATACCTTTACCATACTTGTCCAGCTACCTCATGCCTTCACTCCACTTTTCCAAGTCACTTTACTAACTAGGCTTGGGGTTGGGCTTGCTAAATTAAGATATTCTCAAAAATTTCAATCATGCATCTATGAATCCATCATTCTAACCTTATTTCCTTGTCACATTGTTGTCCACCCAAAATTCCCCTACTTTGAAGAAGTTGAAATTAAAATTTTGAGGTTAAATGTCTTTATGTTGTCCTGGTAATGTGAAAAGTCAAGAAATTGGAAGAATCTACGTTTTTGGGTCATTTTTGTGTTTTTCGGGCTGTCGGACATTTTGTCCCGCGTGCCTCAGTTCATTCGGGCTCTCTGTTCCCGGTCGGCCGGTTTACCCGAAGTCCATTCTTTTCGGGCCCGTCGAAACTTTTTGTCCCAAATGTCCCACGTTCGCCTAGACTAGTTGTTCCCTTTTCGTCCCAATTCGGTGAGTCACGTATTCCACGTACTTTCGTCCCGCATGTCCAAAAAGCATTTGTGCGTCTTTTCCCGCATTACCCGAATCACCAACCGCGCACTTCATGCTTTCACGTCCCTCGTGTCCCAAATGAACCAAGTGCCATTCGTGCTAATTTTTCCCGCTCTACCCGAATATCTTGCTTTTCAATTTGGTAGATGTGTGCTTAATGCACATTTATTGTCTTTCTCTCTCTTAAACGACTATATAATGAACTGCCCCCTATGTGTTTTTACACACTGCTTTCATGCTATCTATTGCTCGAACCCTTGCAACCAAAATTTCTACGCGCGTATCCATTTCCCTTGCGATTCCATCCCAAGTCCAACCTGCAGCTCTGCTCTCCAAGTTACTATCAACATGAAGATTAAATTCCAGGGGCAGGAACAAGTTTCACCACTCGAGTCTGCCGTTCCCGATATCGGGGACAGTGAAGTTCGCCACCTTGATTTTGGGGATTTTTGGGCAAGGATGACAGATGCAAACCCTTCAGCTATGGCACAGATGATTCATGATAGTGGCTTGGCGTTCGCCGGTGGCTTCCCAATTTCAGTACAATGTGCAGACACAGTACTCGCTTGCGGAGCTCATTTCAGTCCCGACTCAAGTGAACTAACGAACGTGCATGGAGAACTCATTGCCAAGTTAGATGCCACCACCATTAGCACTGCCCTAAGGATTCCTGAGATGGACAATTCCGTAGTAATCTCTCAGAATCAAGCACATGCCCTTTTCGATCAAGACAGTGAGAACTATAAGGCGCGGGTGGCGAAGTCCTGGCTGAAAAACCCTAAGAAGGGGGCATCTCGTCTGTCCAAGACTCTTTTCCATGTGGATTTCAATGAAGAATTGTCAGATTTTATAATCCTACTAGCTTGGGTCATGGGTTTACCCTCTACCAATGAGTTCCATTTTTGGATGTGCCCACTTATCAACATGGTGTGTGAAGGGACTCAGAATATCAACTGGGTAGAGATCATTAGTATGAACCTAGTAGAGTAACTATGAAATGTGTAGCAAACTAAGAAATTTTATATGACTTCATACCTGATGTATACTCTGGCAGCATCGAGGTAATGGTTTGGTTTCTCATACATCGATGCTCACAAGGATGACCCCGTGTATGCCTATCACTGCAGCTTCACCCCGAAACTAGTAATCACAATTTCCGAAGGGTGAATGATGCTTTCACCATGTACATTATCGGGATACTAGAAAGTGACACCGCAAGGATATTTTCTCGATGAAGCTATGAATCTAATATCGCACTACGGTGCTGCTTTATTCAATTCGAAAAATTTTCCTATATCGGCTTCTTTGGCTATGAGAGCACCCCCTCAAGCTTCCTATGTTCTATAATGACAAAATGGCCTTGATAGAAGTGTGTAGGAAATTGGACAAATTGCATAGAACCTGCAGGGATAAGAAAATTACTGGCTTACGTTTCCCCATCTCTTTGGGAAACTACACCTGCAAAACAGCCCTGGATGCACAAAATATAGAAAGAGCCCTAGCTCCCATTACTGTCCATTTCTTCAAGCCAAGAACTTGTTTTGTCTTGAAGAAGTTTATTGAGTAGAACATCAAGATCACATATCATCATAGAGTAGACACAGAGGACTATTGGGCAGTGATGTGTAGATGATTTTGAAGCAAGAAGGTGGAATTACGGCAGGTTTTCTCCATAATTGATTCAGGAACTCAATTTGTACCAAGTTCTTGAAGGGCTTCAAGATGATAATTTTGACATGTACTCATATGAGTATGACAATGTGGTCAAACACACTCCCTTGGAGGACTTGGATTGGTTCAAAAAGGAGAAGGATGATTTGGCTGAAATCCTGGCTCCGGTCTTAGTCAGGACCAAGATCTGGTTTGATAGGAAAGTTCGTGAGCTTAGGAGGCACTCAGGGGAATCCTCCTCCAAGGATGCTTCAACACCAAGGAGGGAAGCATCGACACCTAGATCAGAAGCACCTGTGTAAACCCCTCCTGCCTCATCAACTCAAGGACCTGCAGTCTCTACTCCTTCCTCATCCACCTAGGTGTATCAGAAGAAAGTCAAAGAAGTTAAGAAGGAGCCTGTGGAAGAAGATCCCCTGAGGAAGCATGCAAAATTGCCTTCGGGACTAGAGAACATTATTGTTCTTAGTGAAAGTGAAGAGAGTGAAGTGCCAACTCCTGCAAGTGCCCCTGAAGTTCCAATGGATAAGGATAAAGAGGTCCAGAGCACTGAATTTCCAAGCACTGTTGATTCCTCTGCACCAGGAGCCCCAAGCGCTCCACTCATATCTCAACTCGAGGAAACAACAGACAAATATTGGGTGCCATGAGTTCTCTTTCTATTGGTCCTCTTGCCCCACCTACTTCTTCCTCCTCTTTCGCATGGGTGCGCCCTCTTGTCGGCAGGGGAAGAGAAAGTCTTCCTCCAAGATCTTAGGACAAAATTTTGATGTCTTTGTGGCGGCCTTGTTAGGCACTACTCCTCCTTCTTGCATCAAAAAAGCCAGAACTACCCCCAGGATAGTGTATAATGCTCAGGGCCAGCAATTCCTGGAGATAGCCAAGCCTAAGGTAGACAAACCTGAGCAGGATTTGCAGGCATCCGACCTTGAACTCTCAAGAATTTCCATGGGAGAGTCCACCCCTGAAGGTGAGATCCACAATCTTCAGGAAATAGTCACCAGAGTCATTGGGAGGGTAGAGAGAGGACAGAAAACCATTGAACAGTTGGAAGAACAAGCCCAGATTCTTACGAGTTTCATCAAGTCCCTGCTATCCAAGGATAAAGTTTTGGATCCTACCCCATTGACTACTCTTCCACCACCTGTAATTCTGAGCTAGGATGAAGTGCAGAGTATCAAAGACATGCACAAGTATTCTGTATATGGAAGGGCTATGGAGGCCATGGTGGATGATATGCTGGTTGTAGGATTAAACTTCATTGATGAAGCCTTCAAACTCCACGGGAAGGTGAGTAATTTGCAACATAAGCTCTCCTCCACTATTGGGAGCATTGATAAAGAACTTAAACTTTGGGGCAGTTGCATAGTAGACCTCCATCTAATGGGACAAATAGATGAAAACATTTTATTGGCAAGCAAGGTCTTTGAAGATACAAAGGATAATTTGTCAAAGTCCTGGGTCTACAGCGTGGAATGGAAGATCAAGGTCCTGGAGGAGGCTTTGGGAGAATTAAGGAATAGCTGGCAGAAGGGTGAGGCCTTCAAAACACTAGTTATATCTGCCTTCAAAGATATACATTGCCATCTTCATGATGAGACTTCTGGTGTGCCACTTACTTTACAAGAAATCAAAGCTCAATTCAGAGATTTCGTCAAAGGTGATCTATTCAAGGAAAGCTCCATTTCCAAGGAAAAAATGAAGGAGATATGCTCTCTTCAATCTGCCATAGAGGAAGCAAATAAAGATTATCATATTCATGTCGAATTTGACAAAGAGATGAAGAAATGTCTCAGATTTTGGACTCAGTCCACCACCAATATGTCATTCCACATGGCAGAGACATAGCAGAGGCGTTGAAGAGATTCAGACAGCGGATCTTGAAGTCAGTGGGTCCCTCCCAGTCATGAGCACCTGTCTTCTTCTCCTAATTCTTCTCTTCTCTTCCCCCTTTTCCTCTCGGATTTGTTGTAATTAGTTAGGGTATTTCGATTTGCAGCCCTTTAACTAATCATTAGTTAAAAGAAGTAGTTCTGAGAGTAACTAATTTGTAAACTATATAATGGCCTCTCCTCGCCATTTTGAGGAGGAAGGACTTGGCTTATTTTTGAAAGTGTAAATAAATCATAAAGAAATCAATACGAAGGATTTTTCAATTCTTTGTCTATCTCGGTTTTCTTTATTCTTAAGCTATTCATTTAATCTTGTTAGATCATTTATACGTATTATCTTTGAGAAGCTTTGTATTCTTGCAGATGTTATTTACAAAACTTTGTGTCTTTTCAAATTTCATCTTATTAATGTGATACAAATGATCTTATTCCAATTCGTTGTACCCTCGCATGCATAAGGAATTACTCTGTCATCTATAATTCTGAATGGTTCCTTTCTGCTCGTTCTCGCATTTTCATTCCTCAGTCCTTTTGTGATTGATAATCCTTATAGAAAACACTTTCATAATATCCAAGTTCCACAGTAAAATCATGCTTTGTATATGTGTAAATAAGTTCATTTCTGAATAAGGGAACCTCTCCCATTAAAGAGGAGGGACTTCTTGTCCCCTGACTGTTGCTCTTCTTGAAGTCCTTTTTGACGACCAACACACATACCGATAAAATTGTTATTTCATCATCCAGAATGATCTCACATCACCATTTAACCTCTATTAGAAACTGGCTCCACAAGAAGCTAAGTCTTAACTAAGTATTCTCAAGCCTTGTCCTGTATTTCCTTGTTTAAGTCACTCCAAGCCCTCCTTCATCTCTCTTGCATCCTATTTTTTCATTAATGTGAATTTTTTTATTAATGACAACTCACTATACACATGCCAACAAAATATACCTAGAACTCTCCAACCACAATGACTTACATCTTCTTTCTTAGCCTATCTTCACCTACTTGCTTCCCAAAGACCATGAAACACTATCAAACCTCTAAAAATTACCTGAAACTCATCATACATGTCACATACCTCATTTTCATGCTGCTCCCATGCATCATTATGATTTATTATCACCAAAACCATACCTCCATGCTATACCACATGCTCTAGGTCTAGGAATAGGCCTAGTATGACTTGACTTAACCATGACATCACATGAACTGAGATTGATGACTCAATGTAGACACTTAGACACCTATATCACACCATATGAACCATTATTGACCTTATGAAAACCTTCATTCAACTTAGGGGGGCTCATACTATGATCATGCACACTAAATCATGCTCCATGACCTCATAGAACTTTACCAAAAATGACACTACCTATCAAACTTCATGTTTGAATTTTGACTAACACCACATGGAAAATTATATGATACCTTTGAAAGTGTAAAATAGGGACAAAATCCTCACACTTTTATTAATAATCAATCAAATCACCATTACAATGAATGTGCTGCAATTCTTGTAGGAATTGAACAACCATGTGCGAGACAAACGAGATATTGCAACAATGCAACACTAAACATACCCGTACGTATAATTATAAATATATTGTTTGAAGTATATAACAACTCAAATAATGAAAAACAACATGCTACGGGAATGATACTCCTAAATAAAATTAAAAAATAGTTTATAACAACTTACCACAATTTAATAATTAACTTACCTATGCTAAATTAATCGAGGTAAAATATATTTTTCAAGATATGAGGAGAGGAACTCTCGAATCAAAATTGACAAGTGCAAGTGACTTTGTGAAGATATATGCTTGTTGTTCTTTTGTTGGGAAAAAATGAAGCTATATATTTTGTTTCAAGACATGCTTACTTATGAAATGTACATGTACCTCAATGTGCTTTGTTATTTCATGAAAACCTTGATTGCGAACAAGTTTGAGAACAAATTTATTGTCAACATACAAGTTGGTTGGTTTTTTTTCGTGGTATTCCAAGTCCTTCAAGTATGCACTTTGTAGACATGTCATTTCATAGCAACACCTGAAAAATGATATTTGACTTCTATAGAAGAGTGAGAAACAAAGTGTTTTTTCTTACTTCCCCATGATATTGGTCTAGATCCCAAAAAGAATACAAATAATGAAGTGGATTTTTGTCATCAATATTACCTACATGATCTAAATCTTAATATCCAAAGAAGCATTGATCATTCTCCGGTATTCTAGACCAAGATCCACTATTCCCTTGAGATATCTCTAGATTTAGCTTGTACCTTCTAATGACATAATCTAGGTTCCTGCATGAACCGTAATAGATAGCTCAATGCAAAGATGATATCTATTCTAGTGTAGGTCAGCTAAATGAGACTCCTAATCAAATGCCAAAAGAGAGTTGCATTTACCATAGGAGATGGATCTGAATGAGATAATTGCAATATATTCTCCATAGGTGTATAAATAGGTGTGCAATCCATCATCCTGAATTTCTTGAGTGTAGTCTTGGTATAATTTAATTGAAAAAAAAAGTGATTCTCCTTTTTCCATACTTCTAATCCAAGACATTAGTGCATTAGCCTGATATTTTTCATGTCGAACGATCGGTTAAGATCTTTCTTCATTACAGTGATAATCTTCACTAAACTTCCACTAAGAACTGGATCATCGACATAGACAACAACAACTACAATCTCTTCCACTTGATTTTTGAGGTATAGATTGGGATCATATGGATTTATGCAAAGCCATGATGTATGAGATTCTCATCAATTTTGATGTACCATGCCCAGGGTGCCTGTTTAAGGCCATACAAATATTTCCTGAGTCTGCATACCTTTACTTCTTGACCGGTACAACATATCCCTCAAGTTGAGTCATTTATACATCCTCTTGTAAATATCCATTCGAAAGGCACTTTTTTACGTCCATCTGATGGAATTTCCAACCAAACTCTACAACTAGAGCAAAGATTATCCTGATCATTTTGATCTTAGTTGTGGGGGAAAATGTCTCCTCATAGTCAATGCCTTATTTTTGTGCATCTCCCTTTTCTACCAGTCTTTCTTTGTACATATCTATGGTCCCATCTGATTTGTACTTTGTTTTGAATATCCATCTACAACCAATGGGTTTCTTCCCTAGTGGAAGATCGTCAAGTTACCAAGTATTGTTTTTCATCACTGACTGATATTCAACATCTATGGAATCGTTCCAAGATTTTGATTATAGGGCTTCGTGGACTATAAAAGGCTCATCATATTCAATAACTCTACTCATCAAAGAAAATTTTGCTTCTTCTCATGATTTCTCATGCAGTCTCGTGGTCCAGTGGTGGATGTTTACAAAGTGGAACATCAAATTTTTTATCTCGTATCATGTTAGTAGACAACTTAGGCATACGGTGAACTACTCCCATAGTTCGTGGTTCTATCTGATCATCACCACCATCCCCATCATCATTATCATCATCTGTGGGAACATCAACTTCTATTTTTACAACACGTGAAAAATATACATCAATTGAGTCTAAAGAAGGATTCTTTACTTCCTTCTTCTAAAAAAACTCAACATCTCTTCTAGTGTAGACTTTCCTAGTCTTCAAATCGATCAATCTGTACCCAAGAGTCTCTTCATTATAGCCAATGAAGATGAGTTTTTGTGATTTCATATCTAACTTCTTTCTATTATGTTTGGGTATGTGCATGCTTGCTTTACACCTAAATACTCTGAGGTGTGAAATAGATGGCTTCCACTTTGACCATGCTTCTTGTGGCATTACTCCGTTAAGAGAAACTATGGGAACTCTATTCAATAAATAAACCGTTGCTTTTGTTGCTTCTTCCCGAGAATGTCCTCGTTAGTCCGTAATCATCGATCATGCATCACACCATTTCCATGATAGTACAATTTCTTCTCTCAAAAACACCATTCTCGTTGTAGTGTGTGGAGGAATATTTTATCGACAAATCCCATGATCTTCTAGGTACACTTTGAACTCATCACTGGTGAATTTCCCTCTTGATATGAGTAGATAGTTCTGATGTGATGACCAATTTCATTCTCAATAGCCACTTTGAACTTATTGAAAGTTTCAAAGGCTTCACTTTTATTACAAAGACAATATATCCACATTTTTCTCGAATAATCATCAACACAAAGTATGAAGTACTGAAATCTAGATTGAATAGGTTGCATTAGACCATAAATATTGGTATGAACTAGATAGAGCTTACCATGAGCTTGATAAGTACTCTTACGGAATGAAAATCTGTGTTGTTTTCTGTTAAGCAATGACGACACTTATATGTATCCTTCTTTAGAGATGGTAATCCTTTTACCATGTCATACCAACAAAGTGTTTTGAGATACTTGAAAATCACGTGACCAAGTCTTCGATACCAAAACTTTACAGAGGTAGAATTCTTAGCCACAAGTGCTTGATCATCTATGTGGAAAAAATCAAGTTGGAACATACGTCCCACATTGGAGGCTTTTGCAACTATTTTCAAGCCTCATGATTTGTCTCGAATTAAACACATTTTCTTTTTGGAATGACTATCAAAGTCAATTTGCAAATTATAATCTAGGAGCTGAATAAATGATAAGCGATTCTTTTTCAACCCAGGAAATATAGTACATATGATAATCTATAATTGTGTGAACCAAGAGGAAGAGAAATGTTCCCAATCCTATGTACTACATATGAAGAATCATCACCTAAAGAAACATGATTCTTTGAAGGAGCATCCCTCACTTGTGGTTAACCAAGTATCTATGGCTAGTCATGTGTTGAGTGGATCCTAAATCAACATACCCAGAGACATCACTATATTCCATGGAGGGTTCAATGGATCGAGAAATGTACAAGAAGTATTCATTATCTGTTTGTTCTTCTTTTTAGCGATATTTCCTTGTTGATGGGGTTTTCTTCTCCAGTTCCCTTCTTACGCTCTTGATTATATTTATAATGTCCCCTATAATATTGTTGATTTTGAGGTCCAGATTTTCTTGATGAACCTTTCTTATAGGTATTATACCAACAATCTTTTAACTCATGTCCTCTTTTGTAGATAGGACATTTCTTCTTTTGTTGCTTGTCCCCTTGCTGATGTTGATTTTGGGACTTTTGAGAGGAATCAGGTTTTCCTTTTCCTTTTCCTTTCCATTTTTGACGAGAGAAGAAATTTCCTACTCCTCTTCATCATCTTTATTGTACATATCTTCCTCTTATTGCGGAGGTTCACTAACTTGTCAAAACCGATATGTCTGATCCGACAAGTTGAGTATTGTCACAAAGATGCGGTATGAAGGAGGGAGTGCTCTCAAAACAATGGGGAAAAGAGTTGTATCAGTGACCTCCTCTCCTAGGTCTAAAAGTGAAGCCCTTAATTCTGTAAATATTCTTAAGAAAGCTTCTATTTTCTCATTTTTCTTCAACTTTAGGTGTGTGTAACTGACTCTGCAAATTCAGTATTACATTCTTGTTATTTTCCTTGTACATTGTTCTTGATTTATCCCACTCTTCTTTGGATGATTTCAAATCATGAATGTGGGGTTGCACATCATCAAACACTTCTTGGCCTTCGATCGGATATATAAAATCATCCATCATGTTGAGTTTTATCGATTCTTCAATCAAGTTATAGAACCATCCACAACATTCCATATCTCTTCAAACTCAAGATGTGTTGTGATTTTTGTCTTCCATGTTGTATAGTTATTTCCTCTTAGAAGTTGTGCATCTGGAAGAAATAACTTGGGGGCATTGGTGCCCATTTTTCATAATCAACTGACAAAGGGTAAGGCTCTTATCACTCTAGGTATTCGGTCTCCCAATCTATATACCATCAGTATGATATATCAAACCTTTATATATTCATGCCCTTCTAATACACCTGTGAGTACGTGGAAGAAGCTCGCGCTTTCTATATACTCAACATCGTGAAAGAGGCGTTAACATATGTGAAAGAATATGATATGTGGTACCAAGACAATACTAAAAGGGGTCTATGTGATTATTGACATTGGGTCAAAGAAATATCCTCATATACTCGCGTAACTTTGCTATATACTCAAATAGTTTCTCATTCGGATTTAATTTGTGCAATCGTTCACAAACGGATGGGAGGGCTCAAAGTGTGCATTGTGTCCTTATTACTCCCGTTGATTTAAAGGGTCATGTCTAAACAACGTTGTTGTATATATATTAGGCATTAAGTGCAGGTAGTAGTCACGACGGCTTTAATCCTAAGCACTTCCCGCAGGCATTTTTATATCGAACGCTATGAATGAGATCCAAAGATCTCGTGAGTGATACAGAACCAAAAATTATTATTTTTTATTACAAAAATCTGTCAATTTTAAGAAGTTACAATGGTTTACGGTTGAATATGGAAACCTTCAAATTAGTATAATGCACTCAAATATACAATTATATCCAAAATTCTGAAAAAAATTGAATGATAGGAAAAAAATTTTGTTTTTCGGGGCCCTGGTGGCCTCTAGAGCTCAATACGACTCTATGAGAAAAAACCATAAAAAGGCATAAAATGTAGTTTTGGATCACCCCTCCTTTGGAAAAAAGTGCTTAGAATAAAAAATATGCTAAGTGGTAGAAGAAAGTTTATTTTGACCCTTTTTAGGGTTTTTATCGCTAAGTTTAATTAAGGCTTTAGTTATGGTTAAGGGTTTAGAGGGCCTCTAAAGTTGGGGGTTTTACCAAATCTTCTCGCTAAACTCAATATTTTAAAAGTCAATTATTTGAGCTGGGGGTCAAACCCCAAACCTCCCACACCTAAAGCACTTCCACTATCCACCTTAGCACTACAAGTGTTTAGGATATAAATAGAAGAAAATTTTATTTAAACTAGAAACAAGATCACTAACCTTTTAAAGAAAATGTGGTGCTTTGACTAGGTGGACTCTACATGGCGGTGTGACACATTTAGAGGTGGATTTAGGGATACCTCGGAGAAAATGGATCTAATTCAATTTGTTTATCCTCTTTTTGCAATGAAATCCGCCACTTTATTGTTTTTGCATGGACATTGATTTGTAATGTTGCCTTTGTATGCCATCGCTTGTGGTAATTTGGCTTTTTTTTTTTTTTGGCATATATGTTATACACTATTTGTTTTGATTTTGGTGCTCCACCATGTTGTATATATGTAGGTCATCAAGTGAAGATCAACACAACTCGGCCCCAAATGTTTCAAGATAAAAATTTACTCCTTATAATACAAACCAATCTTGATCCAAAATTTTTATGGTTTCTTTGCCGCTTTTCTTTGCTAACACCATATTTTTGCTTTGTTGTTTTTGTGTGCTTGTGTGGGGCTCAAAATACTTGGAAATGGTGTGTAAGATCGTGGAGAACTGAGAGGGATCGGTCCTTTGACTTGATTTGGGCCTTTGCAAAAAAAACCAACACGTTAAGGCGGTGATCCAATACGCTAAGGTAGTGATCCAACACGCTAAAGAAGTGATCCAACATGCCGGATAACTCGGTGAGAGCTTGGTCTCATATAATCTCAACCTAGTCCAAGAAGGAGCTTGGTCTTTCAAAGTAGCTAGCTAGCTTTTTGTTTGGCTCTAGGATCGATGGAGTGCTTGCACAACTCGCCAATGTAAAAGCCCAATCTTTAATGAAGAGTGTTATGACTCAACTTACTAAATAAAACTTAGTCTGCAAGTTGTAAACTAATTCAAAACCCCTCAATGGGGAAAATTAAATATATATATCTTTTTTTAAAATTTCTAAACCAGATAAGCTCTAGGAAGTAATTTTCTTCTTTTACTTGGAAAATAAGCAAGAGGTTGTGGGGATGTAGGGATGTTCGGGAAGGTGCTAGAGGTAATATAGGCTCTCCCGAGATGCAGATTTCTTCTCCAAGAATTTTCCTTCCTTCTGCAACCTCTCTCCAACCTTCTCTGCTCACAGGTCTAGATCAACCAGCTCTGGTACCAAATGAAAGTGTAGAAGAGGGACGAAAGCCTCACACTTTTATTAATAATCAATCAAATCAACATTACAATGAATGTGATGTAATTCTTATAGGAATTGAATAGCCATGTGTAGACAAATGGGATGTTACAACAATGCAACAATAAACATACCCATGCACATATAATTACAAATATATTGTTTGAACCATATAACAACTCAAATAATGACAAACAACATGCTATGGGAATACTATTCCCAAATACAATTAAAATATGGTTTATCACAACCTACCACAATTTAATAATTAACTTACATATGATAAATTAACCTAGGTAGAATATGTTTACCCTAACAACCATGACAACCTTTTCCATTAAAGGATTTGACATCAATGACAACACTAAGACACAATGACCAACAATCTCCCCCTTTTTCATTGATGGCAATCATAAGATGAAACACACCTACTTGAATCTTTTCCATGTTTGTGATGTTTTTCTCCCCCTTTGATATCTATGAAAAAGGATATATTGATGACACGACATGGAAAATGAAAACAAACAACAAGACACAATGGAAACACTGTAAAATTTGTCTTACTTTCACAAATAACTCCCCCAATTTGTATGTACTTTGTATTTCTTTCCTTCATCAACAATAATAAATGATCCAATCGACCTGTAATGACCATGAAAATGGCTCCCCCTTAAAGTATACTCTCCATAATTTTTTTCATTCTTGTTCTATACCTTCTTTTGGGTATTTATCATGCTAAAAATCACATATTCTATCTCTAAAGCTAGAAAAACCTCATTTAGGACCAATGTCCCTAAAGCTTATTCTCGATTCAAAATTTCCAAATTTCTCCATGCATTGTGAACACACATACCTCATAAAACTCCAATTCTATGGCTCCACTAGAAAAATAACATTCTTCTCTAATGGGAAATGCAAAAATAGAAGTCCATACCTTAAGTACATATCATGAAAAATGATAACTCATATCTTGGGGTGATAATGTCAAGTGGGATATCTACCACTAAAATACACTCCAATATTACTTTAAATTTTGTTCATCAAACTTTATTATGAAGATCTTCCTCATTTAAGAGTGAAGCGACTCAACAGATTCACCAACCCATATTGATTTTGGTGACACCTCTCAAGATTGGCTTTTAGAAACTATTACATTTGTATGCGAATTATATCAAGATAGATATTATATTCGCAATGGGATTGGATTACATAGTAGAGAATGAATGTGAAAATAGTTTTGTAATATACTTTGTAAAAAGAGTGAAGTATAAGTGCTAGGTTAAAAGTCTTGAAATTATTAATACAGACAATGCTTTATTATAGTGGAGTTTTTACCTTCAAGTTTTCCCCACTTAAATTTGGTGTTACTATCTCTTTACTTAATCATTATTTTATTTCAACTCATTTTATTACATTCTATAATCTGCATATTATAATTTATAATATTTTACATTTATTTTGTGGATCTATAATTTTTTAATCATACATTCCTTATAAATCCTAACATGGTATCGAGATGGCCATTATATGTGTGTAGGATCGATCTCGGGATATTTTAATTTTCTAGAGCGAAGAATCTTTAATTTTATTCACGGAACTACAAAACCCCAAAAGTTCTATAGTCATTTTTAAGATAATCAGTTTTAAAATTCTATTTTTTCCCTAATATTCTTTGAAAATATTTTCTAAATGTATTTTTAGATCGTGTTTGAGCTATTGTATGATCCTTGCTTCTACATCTTGTTTCAATTGTTTTCAGTTTAAATTCATTTTCTATGAGCTTATTTTAAGTTTTCCCATTGGTTAAAGCCGTTTGGGCTTTTTTTTATCTATGGATCGAAAGGATATCCTTAGATCTGGGTGATTTGGAATGTTTAAATCCACCCCGCTTTATAAATCTTTATTTTTTGCTAGATCTATATTTTGTGAAACCCAATCCAATATTTTTTTGCCAAGTAGCTTTGTTATGTTAGTTATTTTTATCTTGTTTCATTTTTAGAGAAGTTCCGTTTGACTGTGAAGCTCGAGCCAATAATTTTGCTCCTTCTAGCTTCATATTGTTAGGCTTGTTAGACCTTTTCATGTTTGTGAAACTTGAGCCAATCGAAGACTCCACTTTTCTTTGCATTGTCAATTTTATTTTTTATCTAATTGTCACCATGAAACATGAGCTAATAAGGGCTTTACACATATCCTCACATTTTCAGACTTGGGTTAATCTTTCATCTTTCATTTGTGATATCTTATCCAATAAGAAAGATCCAAGTCACTTAATATTTCGTGGCTTTGTCAAGATTTTATTTTCTCCTTTACTGTCTTTATGAAATCGAGCCAATAGAATTCCTCTAGATTTTTCATCGCCGCCTCTCTTGTTATTTTTTATATCTTTGCAAAATCCAAGCCAATAGAATTGATCCATATTTCACATTGTCGGTATTTTGTAAGTGATTTCTGTTTTTGTGAAATTCGAGCTAATAGGATTGCTCCAAGTTGCTCTGTATTTCGCATTGTCGCTTGTTTATTTGTTTTCTTGTGACACGGAAAATTTTGATCTAATAGGATTACTTCATGTGTCTTCTCATTTCGCATTTGTCAATCCTTATAATTGTGGTAATGGATTATCCAATTAGGTTTTTCCACCTTTTCACATTTATCGATTTATTAGACTTGCGAAGAGCGGTCCATTTAAAAGGCTCCACATGTGTTCAAATTACTCTAGTCATGTTGGAAATATTTTCAAAGTACGAACCAATTACATTTGGACACATGTATTAATCTTTTGTTGTACCATCCTTCACAAGTGTGATGGTTTCAGTCTTTGCTTTGGCTTATTCACTAAGATTGTGACACATGTCTTTTATTTTTAGACTTGAACTTTATTTTAAAGTTTAGCTTATTCCAGGGACTTTAAGTTTGCCCAAGGCAATATATTCAAAGTTTGGCGAAAATCCACCAAGTGTCCTATCTTTAGGCAATATATTTTAGACAAGTGGCATCATTTGATTGAGTTTTTATTGTCTATGCTTTCACATACTAATTGCATTGTGTCAAAGTGCGAAAACAGAACTACTTTTTTAAAGACACTTGTATTCAATTTTTGTAGTTTTCAAGATTGTTATAGTTTTTCGATGTGTTTTGTCATGGACCCAAAAGTCTTCTATCTAACTTAATTTATTGAGACTTCATGTTTTCCCTTTTTGTCACAATTTTATAACTCTGTCATGGACCCGTAAAAGGCATTGAATTTAATTTTTATAAACGTTGCATCCACCAAAGAATATGCCATTTTTAAAGATCTCATTAAGCTATTAATTAATTAATGAGCTAATTAAATAGTCTCGTATCTCGGTTCATAGCTCGGTTAGCTCGTCCCTTCCAAGTTGCAAAATAGCTCATTGAGCTAATTTTTTAATTTCTTATTTTAATTAATTAATTTCCTTTTAAAAGGACTATAGCTTGACTCGTTCCAAAGCTCGCTTAGCTCATTTCTAAATCAATCAAATCAAGTAATTTTTTAATCAATTTTTAGTTGTTTGCATTCATATAGAAAATTAGAAGATATATAGCTTGTTTTTTTGTCTCTATTTAGCTCCTTGATTCATTTTTTAGATGCATTTTTTTCCATAGCCATATGAGCATTAAAATGGCTAATTTTTCTAGTTTTTGTTGGATAAGTCTTAGTTGTTAAATGGAACAAATTATAGCATATGGAGAGTTTGATTGAAATATTATTTTATGGCTAGGAAGCTATGGGATCTTGTGACTGGTGTAGAAAAATGACCCACAGGAAGACAAGAAACCCCTAAAATTTTTATCTACTTCTCTTAGAGATATCATGAGGATTTTTCCATCCTTTCACAAAGAATAAAAGATGAATTTCTAATGCATATAGGTCATATGGACTTGCTTGTTGATGCCTGGAAGAAATTAGAGACTATGCATGAAGGAAGTCATTTGTCTAAAATAATTAAGCTAGTTTTAGAGTTGTTTACAACTCCTATGAAGGGGGATGAGAAAATAGTTAATTATCTAGCTAAAATTAATAACATTAAAGCTCAATTAGATGGATATAATTGTGAATTGTTTCAAGATAAGACTCTATAATTTATAATTCAGATAAATATCCATGAAAAGTTCAAAATTATATCTTTATTCTTAACTCTTAAGTATTAAAATGAGAACGATTTGTCTGATTTAGACACTTTGTCTTCTCTTCTAATTCAAGAAGAGTGTGTTATGGAAAACTTTGATTCAAAGGAGACGCTTCTCAAGATCTGTTTTCACAGAATCATAAGTCTACTCGTAATAGGAATAATAGAAATCCTAATCAGAAGTCTAATATCAAATCAAGATTCAAATTCAATCCTAAGTCTAATTACATTTAAAAGAAATCATAACTTTAAAGTAAAATTCAATGGAACTTGCAACAAGTGTGTCCAATTTTATCACAAAGAGTCAGATTATAGAGTAAATACTAATAAATCATCTAAGAATGATAAGAACAACAATCCTAATAATCATAAGAAAAATCAGAAGCAAAATCAAGAAAATGTGGCTGAACAGTCTATTTCCCTGTATACTACCCTCTTAGCCTCAAATGAAAATGAATGGATTCTTGATAGTGGTGCCTCTAGGCACATGAATTTCACTACTAGTATCATCTCAGACATAGTTAAATGTGAGGAAAATATCTATCTAGGAGATAACTCCATCATTATATCTGAAGATTGTGGTAATGTTAAGCTATCAAATGGAGTAATTAGGAATGTCTTGTATGTTCATCAACTAAAAATAATCTTCTATCTTGCTCTCAGCTAACTAAATAAAAGTGTAAATTGTTTTGCTACAAGATAAGTGGTATGTAAAAGATAAGTTTAGTAATGTTATTGCTTCTGGTATTCATAAAAATGGCTTGTATATCTTTGATGGATTTGTGTCTAAGTCTTGTTTTTCTTCCTCTTCTAGAAATGATATTCATCTTTGGCATGAAATATTTGGTCATGTAAATTTCAAAATCTTGTATGAAATTTCTAGACTGAATCTTGTTGTTGGTCTTCCAAAGATAAAATCATATCATGAAACATGTGAAAGTTGCCTACATGGTAAGCAACATGTTGAACCATTTCACAAACATCATGATCCCAATTATTCTCAGTTATTAGAACTAATTCATAGTGATGTAAGAGGTCCACTTGAGGTTCCTTCTCTCAGTGGTGCTTTATATGTTGTTTTCTTTATTGATGATTACTCTAAATGACTTGGTCTTATTTTATCAAGAAAAATTTGATGTCTTATCTAAATTTTAGGAATTTAAAGCTTTAGTTGAAAATGCTTCTAACCTAAATATTAAAATAATTAGGAATAATAATGGAGGTGAGTATGTTAGAATTTTTTTTGATGAGTTATGTGTGTCATTTGGAATTCAAAGAGAATTGACCACTCCTTATTCTCCACAGAAAAATGGCATTGCAAAAAGGAAAAATAGGTTTGTCTTAGAAATGGCTAGGATCATGATACATACTACAAGTTTTCCTAAATTTCTATGGTCAAAATCCATGAATAATCCACTCTATATCCTAAATAGAGTACCTACTAAAAATATTCATTAAGTGAAGCCTCATGAAGTATGAAAAAACCAATACCAAATATTTCTCACTTAGGGATATTTGGTAGTCATGCATCTATCTTTATTCCTAAAGATAAAAGGAAGAAGCTTGACCCAACCTCCTATTCTTGTATTTTTTTTGGTTATGGTTCTAGAACTAAAGGTTTTAGATTTTATGATCCTCTCAAGCATGACATTGTCGAAAAGAAAAATTTCAAGTCTTAGAGAAAATCAGAAATTTGGATCGATTGCGAGAGATTAAACAAAACAATAAAACATCTCGCATATTACTCACAATAATAGTGTAATCTATATTATTCACTCTATATCTTAACTCTCACAATACATTTGGCTATTATATAGCCATATACATAGCCAAAACAACTTCCTACAAAATAGAGAGGTTTTATAATAATTAACCCTATTTATTTGTGATTGTTACTCTCGTAACAATACACAACTCAACACCAATAATATATTATTGTTTATATAACAATAATATATTAATAACATATTAAACTATATAATAATAATTACCAACGTAATTATTATCTTACACAATGTAAATACTAATTCCTAACATTCCCCCCTTAGTGTTTACATGGTTCAATATATCTCATTCTTTTCTTATAGCGTGCCACCTTTGTGTGCTCATGATCAACACCGCAAATGTGTAGCATCGGGCTTGCACAAAACTCGAACATGTGCCAACACACATTTCTTCCACTGATGGTTTTCTTTGGCTTCTACCAACAACCTTACCAAATTGGTTTTGCAGGTGTACTAATAACCTTTCACAATTGGTTTTGCAGGTTTACAAAAACCTTTCACAATTGGTTTTGCAGGTTCACCAAAAACCTTACACAATTGGTTTTACAGGTTCACCAAAAACCTTACACAATTGGTTTTACAGGTTTACCAAAACCATCTCAATTGGTTTTCCTAGTTTACCAAAAACCTTCACATCATGATTGCTACAATACTTTTTGATCAATATTATACAATGTCTCTATAAAAGGGAATCATGTAGGAAATACTTGCTTTCAAAACTGAACAATAAAACATAATGGAAATGGAACAATGAGACCATGTTCCCCCTCAATGTGAACATTTCACTTATTCAAAATAGGAACTTTGAAATCATACTACACACAACAAACTACAATTCTGAAATGAAAGAAAACTCTCACACACACACTTTGTCACCACAACTTCATATGGCCCCGTCGTTGGCGACTGACGAGAGGTTGCTGATTGACATCCTATCTCCTGTGCCTCCATCCTCCATCGGAAAATCATTTAATAGATAAAATATTCATCACTTTGATGTGTTGTATTTCCTTCCTCTTCATTTTCTCCTTCTTCATCAACAATCATGGCATTATCTTGTAGTTTCCCATCAAGTAATTCTTGTGCTCTTTTTCTGCAATTGTTATATATATTACCAAGTTGTTTAAAATAGTAGCATGTAAATTGTTTCTTTGTTCCTCTAGAGGTTGAACCATATTTGGGCTTTTTACCAAATGCCTTCTTATTTCTACCAAACATTGCAGTCTCCTCTAGGTTCAACAACCATAATTCTTTTTTCTTCATCTAACAAAGAAGAAATAAGTTCTTCTAGACTTGGATTTATTTTGCTTAATGTAAAAACCATATTAGAATAACATGAAGGCATGATATTAAGTAATATTTCTTTAGCATCATCATCAGGTACATCTACTTTTATACCAGCAAGTTGATTACAGATAGAACAAAACTTACTAATATTCTCCACCATGCTCTCACCTTCTTCCATCATGAGGCCAAACAATCTTTGCTTAAAATATATCGTTGCGCTTCCCATTTGTGACCCAAACAACTTGTTCAATGTCACCCAGTTGTGTGAGAGGACTTTTTAAAGTCTATATGATGTAGATAAGTATATGATAGACCCAATCTAATAATCGTTATAGCCTTTCGATCTCTGTTGTCCCATTTTACTGCTTCATCTGTATTTGTCAGTTTTTTTTCTTTTCCATCAACAATATCCCATAAGTATTTGTTGATTAGGAATAATTGAGTTCACACTTGCCAGGTATGAAAATATTTTCCTTCAAATTTTTCAATGTGACTCAACTTATCCATTATGAATTTTCACAAAATTCGGACGTCGATTCTACCGAGAATGCGTCCGTGTGATAACTTGTAAAAAGTAATTAAAGATTACTTTTTAATACAATAGAATGATGAAACAAAGATAAAAAAATGGATCCTGCAAATGAAATGATGAAACGTGGTTCGTGGTAATGCTTTTAAAAAAATAAAAAAATTACTCACTGCATGTTGCAGTTGGATCTATTTACCGCCTTGTGTTGGAACGACGTGTGGGAGTTGTTACTTTACTTGTTGTGTCCCGAGATTGATTGCATGGATGGGAAACTTCAAAGATTGAGAAAATTTTCAACATGAATAGCATGGATGTAAATTCTACCTGTGCAATGAATACTTGCAGATGATTCCAAATCTTTCACCCCACGAGACAAGGAATGTCACGTACAACCAACAACTATCAAACAACTCAGACCTGCAACCATGTTTTTGACGTTTCTCAAAATATAAAATGTGGGTTCATCTGAAATTTTGACAGTATTTTACATGGATATTTATCTTCAACCCCTAAAAAAATCACAGAAACTCAAATCACAAAAAAATAATACGACCTGTTTTGTAGACTGTACAATGATGTGATCTACAAAAGATAGCTCCAAGTTGAATGACCGCAGAAAACTGGGAGGATGCGTTGGATTCAATGCAAAATATTTCAATGCATACTCTTCTCTAGACCACTCACGCTTCTATTATACCCTTGGCCAGCTTTGAATAGGATGCTTTGATTGCCTTCACATGGTCGATCCTCTCTAGCTGTCTACACGGGAATAATTCTACATGGAAATGATGTTCAATAGTAGGAAGTCATTGGAGTTGTCTACAGCTGTAACTCTCAACATAAACAATTATAATACGGCTCTCCCAATCCATGCAACAGGCTTCACGTCTTTGACTGCCAATGCATAGATCACACTATGCAACTCGCCCACCTTGATGTGAAGACACGTTGAACAACATAAGACTATAACAATAAACTCAAAAACAAATGTACAGCAACTATGAATCACAATGGATCTGTCCAAATACTATTGAGGATCTCATAATCGCTCTGATACCAAATATAAATTTGGATCAGATTGCAGAGATTAAACAAAACAATAAAACATCTGTATATTACTCACAATAATATTGTACTCTATATTATTCACTCTATATCACTCTCACAATACATTTGGCTATTATATAGCCATATACATAGCCAAAACAACCTCCTACAAAATAGGGAGGTGTTATAACAATTAACCCTATTTAGTTGTGATTGTTACTCCCGTAACAATACACAACTCAACACCAATAATATATTATTGTTTATATAACAATAATATATTAATAACATATTAAACTATATAATAATAATTACCAACGTAATTATTATCTTACACAATGTAAATACTAATTCCTAACAAAAACTTTATGTGATGTTTATAATGAACCCTCCTCTAATTCTCCTAAATTAAAGCTGATAATCCTTCTCCTAACATTATGGAAACAAAAGTTCAAGAGGATGATTATCTTGATCTAGATATGATGGAGATTGAGGGGGATTCATCTCAAAATGTGTTACATTCTAAGATTCCTAAATGGGATCAAAGTATTGTTTAAATCTCTCACCGCTAGTCTCGGAAAAGTAACTCATATTCAACATTAATATCATGGCTTGATGTCCCTCTATGAGGTAGAACAACAATATTTTAAAGAATCCTGTCAAGATGATAGATGGATTAAGGCTATGAAAGATGAATACAATGCTTTAATTAAAAATAATACTTGGGAACTTGTCCCTCCTCCTTCTAAGAGAAGCATTGTAGGATTTAGATGGTTGTATACAATCAAATATAACTCTATGGGAGAAATAAATAAATTCAAGGCTAGGCTGATAGCTCGTGGTTTCACTAAGAAACTTGGTCTTGACTATGTTGAGACTTTTTCTCCTATAGCTAAAATGAGCACTGTTAGAATTCTTCTTCCATTGGCTGCCCAATATGGTTAGGAGATTCACCAAATCAATGTTAACAATGCATTTTTAAAAGGTGAATTAAATGAATAAATCTACATGCGTCAACCTAAAGGTTTTGAAGAACCTGGTAAATAACTTCATGTTTATAAGCTCAAAAAGTATTTGTATGGTCATAAGAAATCTCCTAGAGTGTGGTATGATAAAATTAATAGTTTATTTCAATATCTTGGGTTATCTAACCGTTGTTCTAACAATGATTTATTTATTAAGTTTGAAAACAATAATATTATCATTATTGTCTTATATGTTAACGATCTTTTGATTACTATCAATGATAGAAATTTAATTGTTAGAATCAAATAAAAATTAAAACAACATTTTGATATGACTTATTGAGGTTTGATAAATCATTTTCTAGACATGGTTATATCTCAAGATCATAATTTTGTTGTTACATCTCAATCTCAAGGTATGTTATGAATTTTCTTAAAAGATTTAACATGATTGAATCTAAGATTGTTTCCATTCCTATTGAAGTTTTTATTAAGTTGGATCCTAAAGTTTTAAGACACTAGAACAAGGGAATTTTTTTTTTATTTTTACATATAACATTCTCTGTTCTGAATTATGTAATTCAAAACACACGACCAAGTTTTAATAATTGTTCTCTGATCCAATTAATGTAATTCGGATCACACAATTACTTTTAAAACCAATGTTCTCTGTTCACATATTTACAATATGGAACACACATTCATTTCCATTCAATCATATAATAGATACCATATGCTGTCTGTAAATGACTCGAAGAACTACCGATCTCCCATTTTATGGCTCGGAGTTTCAGCGATCTCTCATTTCATGACTCGGCGACTTACCGATCCTTCATGTTAATCCATGCATTGTATACTAAGTATACTTGGTTCTCTTTACCATTTCTAGTTATCGAAGTGTTCCATTTAAGAGGCCTATCTGAATATCTGTTACCGATACTCATCTGAAATCCTACTTCTTAAACTAGGTGATTAGAACAACGCAACCAGCAACTTGCGATACTTTAACCAAAGATTTTCACATGCTTTTCATGATCATATTCCCAGACATTATATGCCTCAATGGAATACATCCTTCACCTCACTTTATGTCTGTTATCTAGAATGGTCTTTTCTGACCTCTGTCAGTCCTTCTGTCCAAGGTTAAGCTCTAACCCTAACTAGCAATATGAAAGAGTATAGGAAGACACTCGCGGTGACTAAAGGTACGCAGACATACTATGTCGACCCTAGATGACTGCGTGTGTCTAGTTACCTTTAGTCCTCCGAGTCACCCCGTATACGCGGTCACATTCCTATCATCGTCCAAGTAACTTGGTCCCAGCTTATGTAAACTTGATGATTTGATTCGGGAGGGCGTTGTAACATGTCAGCTACAACATTGTGTCATCATGAAGGCCCCGCCTTCATGAAGACACCAGATTGTAGCTGGTGTGTGCCAAGGTCCTACGGAATCCTCTCATCAAGGGATACACATCCAGCTATAAGTGTGAGTAGATTATAATCTTAATATTTAAGATCAATTTTCAGCAACCGTGCTGATCTTCTAACCTCACTACTCATTACAGTTGCATAGCTAAGAGAGAAACTTAATTTGTCTTATAGCTTAATATACGTTTACTCCTCCATACCGAAGGATTACATATTTCCATCTTGGTTCTTACCTTAAGCTACAAACTAACAGTCCACTATAGCTTAACATAGTAAGATCAACTTATTAAACTTAACCAAGTTTTATTTGCAATTGAATTTAAAATCCAGAATTTCATCTTATTAGACGCCATTTAAATGAGGCCTAATTCCAAATGAATGTATTCATTTATACACTTTTAACCTTACTTTAATTAAGGTTTGATACGAGGAGATATGATTCCTCATACCGATTATCCTCTGGATCAACATCTCAAGGATATTAACAAAATCAGAGTACAAGGTTCAACTGCCTCTTTTATTTATATTCATTAGCTTATATGACAGTTCCGAATATCATTCATTTAAGAATTCATATTCACTTAACTCTTTTCAATGTCAATATAAAATCCATATTAACATCAATATGAATTATTTGTACATTTCAGCTTAAAAATGGTATTCAAGTAAAGAATAGATATTATGTCCTTTTTAAAATCTATCAACCATCATTTGAATAAATTCAAATTCAATGAATAAAATTTATAATCTCGATCTTATTCAAACAGTTTCAAAGTGATACAGCCATTAAAATATCACACCTTTCCTTGTATTCAATCCTTAAGATTTAAAATCTATACAATTTACAAGTCCATACAACTGAACTTCGTTTATATCAAACAACATTACAACACATAAGGAAAGAAGAATGCAACTTCTTCTTTTCCCATTTCCTCGTAGAGGAATAATAAACTATCAGATACGATCCATCCTTAGCTACTCAGAAGAAGCATCAGAAAACAACATGTCTTCATTTTTACTCAAGGAAACCATCTGCAAAATTTACTTGCACGGGTCAGTTCATCGAACTGAGCATATTAAGCACTTATCATTAAAATGAGGTGCTCTTAATTAACTGTCTCAATAAAAGAACCCTACTTTTATGAAACGTTAAAAATTGAGATGGACATTATCCATGAATTAAGTGCTGATAAGGATGAACAACTTAACAACCCAATCCACTAATTACCATCACAATCAGACAAAAGAGATTTACTAACCTTTTCCCATATAATTACTACAAAAAGTAATTTCCTCTAAATAGTTTCAGATTAAAACATCTGTAAGAACTAATACACGTATGTATATAATGTTGTTCTAATGTAATTGTTGTCAGTTCCATTTCCTTTTAATAGTTGAAATTTCAAGAGATGAATTTTAATTAAGAATTCCAACAGAACTACTTCCCTTTCGTACCACTCATTTAATTTCAAACAATCAAATGCAGAAGAGAAAAGTAGTCATTCACCATGAAAACACTGGCGTTAATTCTCAAAATTCAACAAACAACATGATACTTCTTTCCAATCAAAAAGAAAGTAAACAACAATTAAATGCAGATGAATATGCCTAAGGCAGTAAGACATTCATTCAATATCAAATATAGAGTTTCAACTAGATAAGAGAAGAAAACAACAATTACTTCCAATTATCCATCTAATATTCTCTTTCTTTTCATCACAACTGTATTGAATGATTTCAAACAAGAAGTGATATCAATCAATGATAACAACCAAAAGAGAAAGTAATTAAAATCAATAATCAAATGAAAAGAAGGAGAATCATATTACCTCTTCCTCCTTACTTAGTCAATATCAACTATTCAAAGGCACACTGTTCCCCATAGGGTGATTTCTCTAACAATTATAATTTAGTAATTAAAAACTTACTAACTACCATTCCAGAGAGAGTTTGCCAAATTCATTTGCATCTAGTCCCTAAGTATCAATATCAATGGCCCCTCTAAATAAAATCATTCCTTTAATTTTTAACCCAACAGACATTCTTGTCCAGATATCAATAAATAGAGTGTACAAAAGACAATAATCATATTTTCATTATAATAATAAAGGATTCGTTTTCCAAACACCAAGGAAGAATCCCAATTCTGATTAAATTTTAATGCAAATAGCAAAAGTTTAGATATATATATTATATATATAGACACACACACACACACACATATGTATATATACATATATATATATATATATATATATATATATATATATATATATATATATATATATATATATATATATATATATATATATATATATATATATATATATATATATATATATAAATATACATGTTTGCTAAAAACAGTCATTCCCAGCTAGGTCTATAACAAATAAAAAAAAAGTACAACAAGCTATATGGCCATAATTTCACTGTATTAAATATAGAACCCTTCTTTCCAACCGCAAGAACAAGATTTTACTCTGGTACGGTTCAAATCGAACACCATAAAAAGGTTCAGATAAGCAACTCTGTTATTTATGTATATACTTTTCAAAAAGATTCAAAGAAAGATAACAATAAACTCTACTCACTCATCAAATAACCAAGTTCAGTGTTTAAATAATTTATTTTCCCCAACAACCAGTCACGGCCTTCATCCCACATGGAAATATTGAATCATTTTTAACCAGCAAGGGTAAGACAATGAAATGAATTCATTGTCCCGGGTAAAATCGTATTCTATGCAATGTAAAGCAACTAGGAAATAACTCACACAACAATTCATCATCACATTATCACGACTTTTCCCAAATCACTTACATGCACAAAACTCAGAAAACATTATTCACATCGTTGGTACATTCACCAACTCGAATCCATAATGGATAATAAAATCGAATACCCAACACTCATAAAACTCATACAACAAGTTAAGATCCCATTCCATTTATGGGTAATAAAGAAATACCCAACACTGTCAAAACAAAAACTCATACAACAAGGATAGATCTCATTCTCATTTACTCTTTTTGTAAAGAAATACCCAACACTGTCAAAACAAAAACTCATACAAAGCAAGGACAGATCTCATTCCATTTACTCTTTTTGCAAAGAAATACCCAAATCGCATTCATCAAAAGAAAAACGACTCAACCCAAAAAATCACTTCAAACATATCAACAATTCCATTTAACTAAAACACCCAACATAAGAGCAGAGTTCTTTTAATGAAGACGCTTAAACAAGAGCAAAACGGTTTAAGGAGAAGGGCTCAACATGCCTGTAAAATTTCTTGTGGCTTGAAGAAAACCACGCCCACGCCCACAAGAGCTATTTTTCTCCACGGCGTCAACAACAAAGCTTTCCCAACAATCTCCTAACTTCCACAGGCTCAAAAATAGCCGTGGCTACTCCAAACAATAGCAACAATAACCAGAATAATAGCAAGTTCGAAAGAACCATGAAAGAAATGCAGAGAAATCTCAAAACCCGAATGAACACAATAATCACCAAAATTTCCTCTATCCCCTTTCCAAGGTGAGCTGGTCACTAAGACCAAGACCATTAATGCATTGAATGCATTGCTTTTTTTATTTCCACGCCATCACCGACTCCAAGTTTGGCGAGTTTCATTTTTAAAATTTTGCATGCAATTTCCTCTTAGCTACATAGCTAGTTGGATATCTCCAACTTTTCATGTTCCCACCAAACTTGGCGTTGAAAACTGCAAGGACATCATTTACTGTCCTTAATAAATTTCTAACCTTCCCTTCTTATCCGCTTCATCAACATGGGTCCATAGGTCCCCTCCTTAGGTTAGCAATAGTTTAGGTTGCATTGTCCATAGTTAGGTATTCACCAAGGTCGCAAATCATTAGGATTTGCAATATTTTAAATCCCTTTTAATTTATCAAACCCTCCTAGGATAGTTGTTAGGTCATAGGTTAGGACTTAACCCCGTAGTGTTTTAGTTAATAGGTTCCTTAGTAAGTTTTACAACTTACGTTCATATTCAGCATATGCAGGACGTTTGTTCCATGCCCGACATACCTATACCTTGTTTTCACTTGCACCAACACTCTTATTGTCTTACGTTGTCGGCATTTACAATTTGTATGTAGTTCGTAAATCGAACCTTTTCCATTGGCATCAAGGTACCAATATTTATACCTGTAACCAGGTTCTATAACATTTATAACAACCTTCAGTCTGGTTTCAGACTTCATTCCGTTTAGAAGTAAATCGACAAAGTGATCATAAGGAAGGCCACAACATACCTTGGATCAATGGAATTGATTCAAGGTGTGCTGTCAATCAACAATAAGAGTTCATCAAACATAAAAACAAGTTTGCTTTGTCTCACACTTGCAAAACACAAGTTATAATAACCTCCATCCCAAGTAAACAAATTATAGTAAACAAGGGTCCAGATTAGTAACACATTCTTTTTAAGATTAAAAGATATATCTTAACATAATTATCCTCATTTCCACAGTTACAACATCATGAAAAGAGGTTATCATAATAGCTTCTAAAAATCAAGGCGTTACATTCCTCCCTTCTTAAAGAATCATCGTCCCGATGATCAAATTAGCCAATTCATAGAGTTTCTAGGACAAAATTCAATTATCATCCTTCCATTCATAAGTTCATACCAAAAACAGATTTAATCATCAAAACAGTGTTTTAAGATAACTGTAAAATAGACCAGTAATTGTCCATATTTGGTAGATATCAGTTTTTCGAATTCAATTTCGATCAAACAAGTATGGAAAAGCAGATCTCATTTCTTCAAGATTTTCCCAAGTTGCACTTTCTTCGCTAAACTAGTCCCATTGGACCTTACATTGATTCACTTCGCGATTTCTTAAGTACAACTGGCGAGTTCCCAACACTCGAATGGGCTTAACCACGATTATTCCTGGGTCTTGGACCTGCAAGGAATTCTAATTCAGCACATGTGATAAATCTGATACGTACTTCTTAAGCAAAGAAATATGAAAAACATCATGCATTTGTGATAAAGCAAGAGGTAATGCTAGATGATAAGCTACGGGCTACTTGATTATTTCAACAATTTCAAAAGGTCCCACGTAATAGGCGATAAACTTTTTTCCAAAGTTATAGAGCTCTTTTTCGCTTAACTCAAGAAAGACCTTCTCACCAAGTTTATAATTCCTATCAACCCACTTTAAGTCTACATAACTCTTTTTCCTATTGGCAGCCTCCTTTAAATGTTCCCGAATCATTTTAATTTGTTGTTCCATTTCCGTAAGGATTTCTGGCCCAATTACCTCTCTGTCCTCTACGCTGTCCCAACTAACAGGGGTTCTACATTTTCTTCCATACAATGCTTCAAAAGGTGCCATTTTTAAAGAGGCGTGGTATGTATTATTGTAGGAAAATTCAACCAGCGGAAGGTATTCCTCCCATTTATACTGTTGGTCCATGCAATACATTCTTAACATATCCTCTAAAACTTGATTGACTCTTTTGGTCTGTCCATCCGTTTCCGGATGATATGCAGAACTAAAGTTTAATTTAGTTCCCAAGGCCGCATTAAGCATTTGCCAAAACCTTGATGTCATCCTCGGATCTCTATCCGATATGATCAATTCGGGTATTCCATGCAATCTGAAAATTTCATGTACAAATCTTCTTGCTAACACTGGTGCATCGTCTTTTAAATTACTAGCAATGAAGTGTGCCACTTTGGTTAATTTTTCGATGATAACCAAGATGATATCATGCTTATTCCTTGACATAGGTAATCCTTGAACGAAATCCATCATTATCACTTGCCATTTGTACTACGGAATGTTGTGGGGATACAATAATCTAGCGGGATGCATATGTTCCACCTTAACACACTGACATTCCAAGCAGTGTGTCACAAATTCCACCACATCCTTTTTCATTCCCTTCCAGAAATATTGCTGCTTGAGATCAACAAGCATTTTTGTAATGCCAGGGTGTCCAGAAAAAGGTGAATTATGAAATTCAGTTAACAATTTCTTTCTTAAATCATTTTCCAAGGGTATATATACCCTGTTTTCAAACCTCAGAATTCCTTCATTATCAAAACGAAATCCCTTATACTTCACATCCTTTGGATCTGCAGCAAGTGCTGTTTTAACTTGCTGAAAATAAGAGTCAGATTCCATGACATCTTTCACCTCATCCTTAAACTGAGTTCTTAATGTTATAAGAGCAGAGATGTGCTTCCTACGACTCAGAGCATCTACCACCCTATTTTCCTTGCCTTTGATGTAGCTTATATCAAAATCATACTGAGATAGAAATTCTAACCATCTTCGTTGTCTTGCATTCAGGTTTGGTTGAGTAAAAATATACTTCAACCCCAGATGGTCGGTTTTTAACTCGAAGGGCTTGCCAAGAAGGTAATGCCTCCACATTTGAAGTGCATGTACAATGGCAGCGAGCTCTAGGTCATGTGGAGCATAATTTTGTTCATGTAACTTAAGCTTTCTGCTTTCATAAGCTATGACGTGGTTATTTTGTAACAGAATGCCTCTAGACCCTCTCCAGACGCATCCGTTACGACCGTAAAATTTCCATTTGGGTCAGGTACAGTCAAAATAGGTGTTGTAGTTAACTATTCCTTTAAAATTTTAAAGGCAGATTCACATTTGTCAGTCCAGACAAATTTCTTATCTTTCTTTTGCAGTGAAGTGATTGGGGCAGCAATTTTTGAAAAGTCCTTAACGAACTTTCTATAATATCCTGCCAAGCCCATGAAGCTTCTTACTTCATGCACATTCTTAGGCGCAGGCCACTTGGTTATAGCTGTGATCTTTGAAGGGTCTACAACTATCCCGTTCTTGCTTATAACATGCCCCAAATAATGCACCTCTGCATCATAAAAGGAACATTTAGACAATTTACCATACAACCTTCTCTTTCTCAAAACTTCCAGCACTATCCTTAAATGTTCTTGGTGCTCTTCGACATTTTTGGAGTATATAAGAATGTCATCCAAGAATACAAGCACGAACTTGTCTAAGTACTCTTGAAAAATATTGTTCATCAAATTCATGAAGGCGGCAGGTGCATTCGTCAACCCAAAAGGTAACACCATGAATTCATAATGCCCGTACCTTGTTCTAAAAGTTGTTTTATGAATATCTTCTTCCTTTATTCTCAGCTGATGATATCCAGATCGAAGATCTATTTTTGAATAGACTGATGCTCCACGCATCTGGTCGAACAGATCATCAATCCTAGGAAGTGGATATCGATTCTTAATGGTTGCCTTATTCAACATTCTATAATCAATGCACAATCTTAGTGTGCCATCCTTCTTCTTTACAAAAATTACCAGCGCTCCCCATGGTGAGATGCTCGGTCTTATCAGCCCTTTAGTCAAAAGTTCCTGTAATTGAGCCTTAAGCTCCACCAACTCGAGGGTGGTCATTCTGTAGGGTGCCTTAGATATGGGTTCGGTTCCTGGCTTGATCTCTATTGCAAAGTCAAACTCTCGTTTGGGTGGAAGACCTGGTAACTCCTCCGGAAATACATCACTGAAATCCCTTAATAATGGATACTTTTCCATGAAATCATTATCTTCCTCAGCATTTTCTATCATTCTTACGGCATACAAAGTGCAGCCTCTATTTTTAGCCCTTTTTAGTTGCATAGTTGTTAGTTTCCTAACTGCAACCTCACGCTTTACACCTTGAATGACTGCTTGCTTTCTGCAGGTCATCAAAACAACAAATCTATTTTTCATAATAGTCGACCTTTGCCTTATGTTCCGCCAACCAATTAACTCCTATAATGATATCATATGACCCTAAAGGAGTGACATACAGGTCAACTTCTGTGGAGAAACTGGGCAAGTCAAGAATTGCCCCAAAAAGGCACATATCGACTGTATGGACAACATTATTCCCATAATGCACTATCCATGTCTTATCCATTCGTTCATCTTTCCTTTTTAATTTCATTGCAAGTTTAGTAGAAATAAAACATTCAGTAGCTCCAGTATCAAAAAGTATGACTACAGGTGTACCGAATAACTTACCTAGAACTTCTATGGGTGTAACTTGCTTTTCAGCTTGTTTGTTAGCCACCGCAGCGTGTATCCTATGTTGTTGATCATGATCATCCTTTTTTAGAGGATAGTGACTCACGTAATGGTCTTTTCCATAGTTGAAGCAACCTCTAACTGGCCCCTTCCTAGGCTCGAATTTGCTACCAGCCTTGAAGTTATCACTCTGGCTTCCATAGGACTTTTGTCCATTACCACCAATTTTTGCAAAGCTGCTCCACACACTATTTACAGGTTTGTTCATTACTGATTTCTTATTGTTATCCACAACAATTTTGTTTTTCATACCAAACCTTTTCCAGGGTCCCTTTTTGGGTGCGAGAGATGAAGAAGAGTTGGGAATCTTCTTCCTAATCTCCTCCCTATGAGCAGAGATTGCTCTCAATTTTGTTCCTGTCTTATTGCCTTTTCGACAACTCCTTCCATAGTGGTTGGACCGTGGACATCTACTTCGCCACCAATGATGGGATTCAGTCCCATTATGAACTTTCATATTCTGAACTTCTCGTCAGCTTGGTACTATGGCACATACTTAAGGAGTTTAGTAAACCCTTCCTAGTATTCTGTCACCGTCAGCCTTCCTTGTGACTAGTTCTAAAATTCAGTCATTTTCTGATCAAAATAGAGTTGAGGTAGCCACCGTTGCCTAAAATAACCTTTAAATTGATCCCAAGTTATGTTTGTTTTGACAATATTCAACTCAACCTTACGGTTGTCCCACCATGATGATGCTTCATGAGAAAGCTGATATGCTCCCCATATCACTTTGGTCTCCTCGGAGAAGTTTCTTATTACAAAGTACTTCTCCATTTCACTGAGCCAATTTTCAGCCCCGTCCCCAAGTGTTGTTCCATCAAACTTTGGAGGACTTATTCTCTTTATATCATTTGTAAGTTCAACTTTCTAATCTTGCCCTTTTATTTTCAGGATGATTAGGAGCATTCGCATTACTATTATCAACACCCGGATTCCCTCCATTGGTGTTGTCCACAGGAGGTGGCTGATCATTTATATCAGCATCTTCTTCCTCCTCCTCATTGCCCATTGATTGCTTGTTCCAAAATAGTCAAACGATCTCTCATATCCAGTAGGGAAGCAAGGATTTCATCTAGCTTTTGAGCAAGAGAGCGCTTCTCCACCCGTAATGGTTGTTCGCAGCATTTCCTCTTGTTCTGACCATTTTCTGTTCAATAAGAAAATGTAAACCTTATTAAATTGTGGACTCATTAGGTCCAAGAGCTACAACCTTCAGCTCTGATACCAAGATGTAACATCCCCATTTTAAGACACTAGAACAAGGGAAATTTTTTTATATATATATAACGTTCTCTGTTCTGAATTATGTAATTCAAAACACACGACCAAGTTTTAATAATTGTTCTCTGTCCAATTAATGTAATTCGGATCACACAATTACTTTTAAAACCAATGTTCTCTATTCACATATTTACAATATGGAACACACATTCATTGCCATTCAATCATATAACAGATACCATATGCTGCTGTAAATGACTCGAAGAACTACCGATCTCCCATTTTATGGCTCGAGTTTCAGCGATCTCTCATTTCATGACTCGGTGACTTACCGATCCTTCATGTTAATCCATGCATTGTATACTAAGTATACTTGGTTCTCTTTACCATTTCCGGTTATCGAAGTGTTCCATTTAAGAGGCCTATCTGAATATCTGATACCGATACTCATCTGAAATCCTACTTCTTAAACTAGGTGATTAGGACAACGCAACCAACAACTTGCGATACTTTGGCCAAAGATTTTCACATGCTTTGCATGATCATATTCCCAGATGTTATACGCCTCAATGGAATACATCCTTCACCTCACTTCATCTATTATCTAGAATGGTCTTTTCTGACCTCTGTCAGTCCTTTTGTCCAAGGTTAAGCTCTAACCCTAACTAGCAATATGAAAGAGTATAGGAAGACACTCACGGTGACTAAAGGTACGCAGACATATTGTGTCGACCCTAGATGACTGTGTGTGTCTAGTTACCTTTAGTCCTCCGGAGTCACCCCGTATACACGGTCACATTCCTATCATCGTCCAAGTAACTTGGTCCCAGCTTATGTAAACTTGATGATTTGATTCGGGAGGGCGTTGTAACATGTCAGCTACAACATTATGTCATCATGAAGGCCCACCTTCATGAAGACACCATATTGCAGCTGGCATGTGCCAAGGTCCTATGGAATCCTCTCATCAAGGGATACACATCCAGCTATAAGTGTGAGTAGATTATAATCTTAATATTTAAGATCAATTTTAAGCAACCGTGTTGATCTTCTAACCTCACTACTCGTTACAGTTGCATAGCTAAGAGAGAAACTTAATTTGTCTTATAGCTTAATATACGTTTACTCCTCCATACCGAAGGATTGCATATTTCCATCTTGGTTCTTACCTTAAGCTACAGACTAACAGTCCACTACAACTTAACGTAGTAAGATCAACTTATTAAACTTAACCAAGTTTTATTTGCAACTGAATTTAAAATCCAGAATTTCATCTTATTAGACGCCATTTAAATGAGGCCTAATTCCAAATGAATGTATTCATTTATACACTTTTAACCTTACTTCAATTAAGGTTTGATACGAGGAGATACGATTCCTCGTACCGATTATCCTCTGGATCAACATCTCAAGGATATTAACGAAATCAGAGTACAAGGTTCAACTACCTCTTTTATTTATATTCATTAGCTTATATGACAGTTCCGAATATCATTCATTTAAGAATTCATATTCACTTAACTCTTTTCAATGTCAATATAAAATCCATATTAACATCAATATGAATTATTTGTACATTTCAGCTTAAAAATGGTATTCAAGTAAAGAATAGATATTATGTCCTTTTTAAAATCTATCAACCATCATTTGAATAAATTCAAATTCAATGAATAAAATTTATAATCTCGATCTTATTCAAATAGTTTCAAAGTGATACAACCATTAAAATATCACACCTTTCCTTGTATTCAATCCTTAAGATTTAAAATCTATACAATTTACAAGTCCATACAACTGAACTTCATTTATATCAAACAACATTACAACACATAAGGAAAGAAGAATGCAACTTCTTCTTTTCCCATTTCCTCATAGAGGAATAATAAACTATCAGATACGATCCATCCTTAGCTACTCAGAAGAAGCATCAGAAAACAACATGTCTTCATTTTTACTCAAGAAACCATCTGCAAAATTTACTTGCATGGGTCAGTTCATCGAACTAAGCATATTAAGCACTTATCATTAAAATGAGGTGCTCTTAATTAACTGTCTCAATAAAATAACCCTACTTTTTTATGAAACGTTAAAAAAATTGAGATGGACATTATCCATGAATTAAGTGCCGATAAGGATGAACAACTTAACAACCCAATCCACTAATTACCATCACAATCGACACAAAAGAGATTTACTAACCTTTCCCAAATAATTACTACAAAAGTAATTTCCTCTAAGTAGTTTCAGATTAAAACATCTGTAAGAACTAATACACATATGTATATAATGTTGTTCTAATGTAATTGTTGTCAGTTCCATTTCCTTATAATAGTTGAAATTTCAAGAGATGAATCTTAATTAAGAATTCCAACAGAACTACTTCCCTTTCGTACTACTCATTTAATTTCAAACAATCCAATGCAGAAGAGAAAAGTAGTCATTCACCATGAAAACACTGGCGTTAATTCTCAAAATTCAACAAACAACATGATACTTCTTTCCAATCAGAAAAGAAAGTAAACAACAATTAAATGCAGATGAATACGCCTAAGGTAGTAAGACATTCATTCAATATCAAATATAGAGTTTCAACTAGATAAGAGAAGAAAACAACTATTACTTCCAATTATCCATCTAATATTCTCTTTCTTTTCATCACAACTGTACTGAATGATTTCAAACAAGAAGTGATATCAATCAATGATAACAGCCAAAAGAGAAAGTAATTGAAGTCAATAATCGAATGAAAAGAAGGAGAATCATATTACCTCTTCCTCCTTACTTAGCTGAATATCAACTATTCAGGCAGACCTATTCCCATAGGGTGATTTCCTCTAACAATTATAATTTAGTAATTAAAAACTTACTAACTACCATTCCAGAGAGTTTGCCAGCATTCATTTGCATCTGGTCCGTAAGTATCAATATCAACGGCCCCTCTAAATAAAATCATTTCCTTTAATTTTTAACCCAACAGACATTCTTGTCCAGATATCAACAAATAGAGTGTACAACAGACAACAATCATATTTTCATTATAATAATAAAGGATTCATTTTCCAAACACCAAGGAAGAATCCCAATTCCGATTAAATTTTAATGCAAGCAGCAAGAAGTTTAGACTGCGATTTGCATATATACATATATATATATACAAATATACATGTTTGCTAAAAACAATCATTCCCAGCTAGGTCTATAACAAATAAAAAAAATTACAGCAAGCTATATGGCCATAATTTCACTGTATTAAATATAGAACCCTTCTTTCTAACCGCAAGAACAATATTTTAATCTGGTACAATTCAAATCAAACACCATAAAAAGGTTCAGATAAGCAACTCTGTTATTTATGTATATACTTTTAAAAAGATTCAAAGAAAGATAACAATAAACTCTACTCACTTATCAAATAACCAAGTTCAGTGTTTAAATAATTTATTTTCCCTAACAACCAGTCATGACCTTCATCCCACATGGAAATATTGAATCATTTTTAACCAGCAAGGGTAAGACAATGAAATGAATTCGTTGTCCCGGGTAAAATCGCATTCTATGCAATGTAAAGCAACTAGAAAATAACTCACACAACAGTTCATCAGCATTATCACGACTTTTCCCAAATCACTTACATGCACAAAAATCAGAAAACATTATTCACATCGTTGGTACATTCACCAACTCGAATCCATAATGGATAATAAAATCGAATACCCAACATGGGTCATACAACAAGTTAAGATCCCCATTCTTTTTGCAAAGAAATACCCAACAATGTCAAAACAAAATCATCTCATACAAGTAAGTAGATCTCATTCTATTTACTCTTTTTGTAAAGAAATACCCAACACTGTCAAAACAAAAACTCATACAGCAAGGATAGATCTCATTCCATTTACTCTTTTTGCAAAGAAATACCCAAATCGCATTCATCAAAAGAAAAACGACTCAACCTAGAAAATCACTTCAAACATATCAACAATTCCATTTAACTAAAACACCCAACATAAGAGCAGAGTTCTTTTAATGAAGACGCTTAAACAAGAGCAAAACGGTTTAAGGAGAAGGGCTCAACATGCCTGTAAAATTTCTCGTGGCTTGAAGAAAACCACACCCACGCCCACAAGAGCTATTTTTCTCGACATCAACAAAAAGCTTTCCCAACAATCTCCTAACTTCCATAGGCTCAAAAATAGCCGTGGCTACTCCAAACAACAACAACAATAACTAGAATAATAGTAGGTTCAAAAGAACCATGAAAGAAATGCAGAGAAAAATCTCAAAACCCGAATGAACACAATAATCACCAAAATTTCCTCTATCCTCTTTCCAAGGCGAGCTGGTCACTAAGACCAAGACCATTAATGCATTGAATGCATTACTTTTTTTAATTTCCACGCCATCACCGACTCGGGTTTGGCGAGTTTCCTTTTTAAAATTTTGCATGCAATTTCCTCTTAGCTACATAGCTAGTTGGATATCTCCAACTTTTCATGTTCCCGCCAAACTTGGCATTGAAAACCTGCAAGGACATCATTTACTGTCCTTATAAATTTCTAACCTTCCCTTCTTATCCGCTTCATCAACATGGGTCCATAGGTCCCCTCCTTAGGTTAGTAATAGTTTAGGTTGCATTGTCCATAGTTAGGTATTCACCAAGGTCGCAAATCATTAGGATTTGCAATATTTTAAATCCCTTTTAATTTATCAAACCCTCCTAGGATAGTTGTTAGGTCATAGGTTAGGACTTAACCCCATAGTAGTTTTTAGTTAATAGGTTCCTTAGTAAGTTTTACAAACTTACGTTCATATTCAGCATAATGCAGGACGTTTGTTCCATGCCCGACATACCTATACCTTGTTTGCTTGCACCAAAACTCTTACTGTCTTACGCTATCTGGCATTACAATTTGTATGTAGTTTGGAAATCAAACCTTTTCCATTGGCATCAAGGTACCAGATATTTATACCTGTAACTGTGTTTGAACATTTATATACAACCTTCAGTCTGGTTTCAGACTTCATTCCGTTTAGAAGTAAATCAACAAAGCGATCATAAGGAAGGCCACAACATACCTTGGATCAATGGAATTGATTCAAGGTGTGCTGTCAATCAATAATAAGAGTTCATCAAACATGAAAACAAGTCTGTTGTCTCACACTTGCAAAACAAAAGTTATAATAACCTCCGTCCCAAGTAAACAAATTACAGTAAACAAGGGTCCAGATTAGTAACACATTCTTTTTAAGATTAAAATATATATTTAACATAATTATCCTCATTTCCACAGTTACAACATCATGAAAAGAGGTTATCATAATAGCTTCTAAAAATCAATTGAAGTTCATATGCACTTTATTAGAGATAAAGTCCTAAATGGTGATATTGATCTCAAATTCTATTTGACTAAATACCATGTTGCAAACATCTTCATAAAGCCACCGAGATCTATTAAGTTCTATAAATTTTGTTCCTTGTTTGGCATATTAGAGTTTCCTTTGAGGGGAGTGTGTATGAAAATTCCAAATCTTAATGGTTGTTGTAAACTTCCAATATTTCCTCCATTTTGTAATAAGTAAATGTGTCACACTATGTGAAGTTACTAGTAAATCCCAACAAAGCATTAGTTATGGGTATGTCTTAAGGCTCCATAATCTTATATACGTATTCATATATAAATCACTGGTCTTAAAAATGTGTATGGAAAGATGAGTACGATTTCCTTTCTTTACATTCTAGTTTGAATCACTCGCTGCTAATTCATGGATCTGTAAATCCTTTTGTAGAAAAAGGTAAATCTGGCATGTCTTGTTTTGTTTTTTCTTTCCACTTAACATTAAGGGGGAGTGTTAGGGTGATAATGTCAAGTGGGATATCTACCACTGTAGTACACTCCAATATTACTTTAAATTTTCTTCATCAAACTTTATAATGAAGATATTCCATATTTAAGATTGAATCAACTCGACCAATTCACCCACCCATATATATTTGGGTGATCCTTCTTAGGATTAGCTATTAGAAACTATTACATTTTTATAGACATATATCAAGAAATATATTAGATTGGCAACATGATTGGATTGCATAACAGTAGACTGATTATGCAAATATTTCTACAATATATTGTAAAAAATTAGTGAAGTGGAAGTGTTGAGTTAAAAGTCTTGAGATTCTTAATACAAAAGTGATTTATTACAATGGGGTTTTTACCTTTCTGTTTTCCCCTCTTAAATCGAGTGTTAATGTCTCTTTACTTGACTATTATTTTATTTCAAATCATGTTATTACATTCTATAATCTACATACTATAATCTATAATCTTTGGCATTTATTTGGTGGATCTATAAGTTTTTAATTATACATTCCTTATAAATCCTAACATCATAATGCCTTTGTCCTAAAGTAACTTTTTTGTGGTCTTTACCTATTTCTCATCTTGTTTGAAATCTTATTACCATATAACTCACTTTATTTTCATTATATAAGGTAGCATGACCAATACTTGCCTTAAAAACCTCATAAAAACCTTCATCACTTTGTTTGAGAGTAAAAAAATTGACTCCTTTTTATTTAATATACTCATACATACATGTAGCTTCTAATCTCTTTCCTTAAGATACCTATTTGATCATCAAAGACCTTTGGCATGCTTCAACATCTATAAATTTGTCTTGAGAAACCTATCAAACTTCCTAGACAACAAATGTCAACATGGTGACCACTTTGTCACATCATACCCTCTGTTCATGACAAGATATTTTCACCTTAAAACTTTTTTGTGTCTTCAAAGAAATGAACTCACAATTCATACCTCTAGACTGAGATAAATTTTCATTATCAATGGACCTGCGCATAGCTTGTCATGTATCAAGACACTTGATACACCTCTCTTATAGTATACAATTCACTCTCCAGTTATGTTTGACCTTTTTCACGTACATATACCATTTATCCTTCTTAATACTTGTAGTAGCATATTCATACCTCCACTAATTTGGTAAAAACCCTAAAAACTCAAAACTTACCCATTGCACTTATCAATTATGTATCTATACGATAGAAAAGTGACATGCGAGCATGAGAATCTATAAGTAGCTCTTCTTCGTACCCAACCTCCCGAGGTCGTGCTGAGAAAGCCGGTGGAAATGGAATATATGTGGATACTTACAAACTAGTTGGGCAATCTTATATCTTCAACACGCAATAATGAGATCTACGAATCTAAGGAAAAGAAAGCTATCCTAACCTGAATTGGTGTAATGGATTGTTCAGATATAATAGCTTCTCGAAGGCTCCAATCAACGTCAAGCTCTACCGAGATCCTATCTATTGGTTATTGGATACGTGGAAAATGACCTGTAAGTGCTTTGTGTATATTTCCAAACAAGGTCATGGAAAATGATAATGATAGGTGCAGTGGATTTGTAGAAACTATGGGTGGTTTTCTGGTCTAGCCCAAAAAATATTGGATTAATTAGATTTTATGTTTAATACGTAAAATTGTGTTATGATATCTGGCGGGAGTGGTGAGGATCTAAATACCAGCATTCGTAAACCGGTGTCAATACTTAATTGACTTGCAGGCCATTGGGTTGTGGGACTTGGGGATCACAACCATGAGTTCGTGGTTGTTGTGGACATGTTATGGTCATGTGAAGAATCAGTCTCTTCTTTCAACTATCCAATGGTCATAATCCTTTTCAGCTTCTATGTTTAGTACCAGGAGTTGTGTGATCTTCTCATAATACCTTACAGGGTTTCTGCAACTTGTATACGTAACCCTATGTCTATGTCGATGAGAAGGTCTCCTGCATCTGGTTGTGGAACTAATGGATCACAACCAAATATTTGTTCTCTTTCGGGTTCTTGTATGGTCATGTGGATAAACTATCGGGCTATCTATAGTTGGGTTGACTTGACCGAATGTGTATGCTTTGTCATCTTCAATATTTTATTGTCTCAATTGTTCACTAATTGCTTGTTGATTTGTTATTGTCTAAAACCTGAATCCTAAGCCCTTGATCTATATCTCATTAATATTGTGAAGAGATTCAATAAGGTATTACCCGTTTGAATACATATTCTCTAGGCTCTCTGGGTCTCATAATTGTCATGCAAAAGATAATTCAACTTTAACTGAAACAAGTAAATTAACTATGAAAGATATATCTACACTATGCTTATATTCCTTTTATTTTTGTATTTTCAATGATGTGTATTTGAACGAAATTAAAAGAGCAGCTATTCTAATATATTCAGATAATGGAAAATTAGTCTAATGACGAAATTAAAACAAGCAAGTTAGCCTGGTATAGCTATTTTCTTGTGCAATTGTGAATTTATCCTAAATATTTAAATAACTAACTAGTTTAATCAAAAGATTTCCAATCCTACCTCAAAAGTGAGGAATGAATCATAGTTTCTTAGAAACTATCATTCCCCATAGCTTCCCTAGCAATATTGAAAGCGAACTTTAACTTGAAATAAAATGATTTGCTACTCTATTTGATATATTGTAACTACAACTTTGATAGCTCAAACCTGGAGTTTACAGAATAGTGGTAAATCCAGTTGTGTCATGACTTGTCCCCTCAGTGTGATCTCCTCGTTCCTTTGTGTTCTCGTGAATCCAGAAAAGTATGAATGTGATAGCGTCAGCAGAAGAAGATACTTGAATAATGGTAGCTTTGGATATAAACTCGAATACAATACAAGTAAGAGAGGGATAGTGCAAGTGAACAGAGCTTGACTATGCAATTCCTAAGCAGGATTTATCATGCGGGAATACAACGCAAATTCTGGGATCTATTTCTTGTGACAAAACAAAACCTATAACTCTAAGATTATCAAATGGATTCTAATCTAAAAGTGAAACTACCTTATGCTAAGCTGACTATATGGGACAACAATGAAGTAAGATGAAAGCAAGAAGATCAAATGATCTCTAAAGCAAAAGGGAGAAGTTGAGAATTCATGTAAAACCTGAACCTATTGAAACTTATGGAAGAATTTCAGAACACACAAAATAATCAAACATGGAAGGAGAGGGGCCTTTTGCTTGAGAACAAGTTGGGTATTTATAGCATTTGGATTTACCAGAGGGTAAGTTTGAATTGATCTCTTCTAATATAAACAAAGGGAAATCACTATTTACCAGGTGGCCAAAACATAAATGCAAGCTTTAGTGGTTGAGAAATGTGGGTGAAATTTGAATTTTTACGTTTGATGAAATCATCGGAACATTCTAGAAAATGCACACAGACCGTTGCCTATCCTAGGTGGCGGTCATGGGACCGCCACCTAGGTAGGGCGGTGGTTCTGTAACTTAAAGACAAAATGTAAGGAAAAGGGGGTAGAGGTTAGAACAAAACATGCAAAAGCTAGACAAGGCTTTCTAGGATGCAAATGTATACTTGGTGAGCTTTTCTGGATTCCAAACACCTTGTGAAGAGATCTAAATCATCATTGGGGTCTCTGTAATCTCTCTCCGGTAGTACAAGTACCTACATTTTTGGGTACGTACATATTGCCCCCTTGGAGAAGAATTTTAGCCATGAAGAGGCATAAAATGGTGGGTCTGAGTATGGCGGTCCCAAAATGGGGAGTTAGAAGCTATACCTGACATGCCTGTGTGCTGAAATGTCACCATCCAAATTCCCGCTATCTGCAAAATGAAAAGAGGACTCAAGTGTAGATAGATAAAATAAATCAAAAATAAATACTAAATTAACATGAAATGAGGACTTACCATTTGTGCGGGGATGAGAACTTACCTCCGTCGGCACTCCAACTCTGCGTAAGAACACTCAAAACAAGATTAGAATATTATATATATATAAAACAAGCTCATTTTACTATTCATTTGCGTGTGTCGATTTGGTGGTTTTTGAGCTCTGGGACCCATGGTAACCATTTTTGATGAGAGTACAGTCAAAATGTTTGTTGTGAGATCGTGATCATGCCTCCGAGAGCAGGACATCGACCCGCAAAGTCTCAGGTTAGTTCTTCTCAATTTATCATTTTTAAATCCAAAATATAGAAATGTTGAAATCTTTGTCCTGGGGATATTTTTTGAAAATGTTAGTTTTAAATGTGTCTCTAGGGGGGGCGTCCATAGGGTAGGTCTTTATTTCAGTTAAAATGGTGCATTTTTGCTTCTTTTAAGTATTTTTAGGGCTTTAGAGACATCTGCTGACTTGGGACAGGACCACCTCCCTATGATGGTGGCAGTTCACGAGACCGCCGCCACATAAGCCGGTGATTATAGGACCACCGACTCGGAAGGCGGTGGTTAGGGAACCGCCACTCTGCACAGGGTGGCGGTTTCGAATAGAATATAAAAAAGATGTAATTTTTAATTGTTTTTGCATTTTTGACATTTTTATATGTTCTTGATGATTTTTCCAGTTGGATTATGTTACTAACTTACTCTTTTTCTCTATTTTGGGTGGATGCAGAAGAAGGAGGAGTATATCAGATGGAGTAGAGAGAGGGAGTGTGATTGGCTCCCAGCAGTGTTAGAGGCACTGACCCAGGCAGAGTGAGATACTCTACAGAGGGCCGGTATTTGGAGGATTGCACAGGTTCCTCATGTTACACCTACTAGTCACATATTGTGTGACTTATTTTCATACTGGGATGCGATCGAACACTTTCCAATTTCTAGGAGTTAGGGGTGAGTGGACTATCACCCTAGAGGATGTCTATCACATATTGGGGTCCCGATTCTTGGGAGGTGGCTGTCTCTTAAGACAATAGTATCCAGATCTCAGATGGTTCAGTGGGCCACCTATATGGGAGATGTTGTTGTCTCCATGGGATTGAAGAAGGGGGTGAAGGTCCATTCCATTGTTTATTCTCCTATCTCTCGTGCTCCGCCAAAGCTATTATGGGTATCTTGGCCTCATGGTTGATTAGGGACAAGGAGGGGATACTCTCTTATACTTTCTTTGTGATTTTTAAATGTGTCTCTAGGGGGCATCCATAGGGTAGGTCTTTATTTCAGGTTAAAATGGTGCATTTTTGCTTCTTTTAAGTATTTTTAGGGCTTTAGAGACATCCGCCGACTTGGGATAGGACCACCTCCCTATGATGGCGGTGGTTACGAGACCACCACCACATAAGCTGGTGATTATAGGACCACCAACTCGGAAGGCGGTGGTTAGGGAACCTCCACTGCACGCAGGGTGGCGGTTTCAAATAGAATACAAAAAAGATGTAATTTTTAATTGTTTTTGCATTTTTGAAATTTTTATATGTTCTTAATGATTTTTCCAGTTGGATTATGTTACTAACTTACTCTTTTTCTCTATTTTGGGTGGATGCAGAGGAAGGAGGAGTATATCGGGTGGAGTAGAGGGCCGGATTTGGAGGATTGCACAAGTTCCTCATGTTACACCTACTAGTCACATATTGTGTGACTTATTTTCATACTGGGATGTAGATCAGAATACTTTCCAATTTCCAGGAGTTAGGGGTGAGTGGACTATCACCCTAAAGGATGTATATCGCATCTTTGGGGTCCCGATTCTTGGGAGGTGGCTGTCTCGTAAGACAATGGTATCCAGATCTCGAGATGGTTCGGTGGGCCACCTATATGGGAGATAATATTGTCTCCATGGGATCGAAGAAGGGGGTGAAGGTCCATTCCATTGTTTATTCTTCTATCTCTATGCTCCGCCAGGCTATTATGGGTATCTTGGCCTCACGGTTGATTAGGGACAAGGGAGGGGATACTCTCTTATATTGTTGGGATCCCATTATTACATAGATTGAGATCCATGGCTGTGTTTACGCTTGGGGAGAAGACATTCTTGGGACCACCTATCATGATTTATATAGGGTGGTTAGATTACAAGAGCAGTCATTGAGTCACCCTACTCTAGTTATGAGTTGGGTGTATGACCACATCATTCCCTATGGAAGAGGTGTATAGGTAGAGGATCCCAAGGCTGTCAGGGTAGCGAGATGGACATGGATGATCTGTACTTAGGATGCCACACCATCCATTGGCTTCTCTCGAATATTGCAGACATGGAGGCCACTCCTTATCAGGTCTAATAGGGTTATGGGGAGAGGAGACACATACATTGATCGCTTGCTATACTACCGGTTAGCTAATAGATATGACGGGGAAGTTGGAGATCCACCCCTTTGACAGAGTACCAAACAAAGTGTGGCCTCCCTATATTGATATGTTTCCTCCGGGGGCTAGTATACAAGTTTGTTTATGAGGCCGGGGAGGTCCTGAGGACAAGGTTGGACCATAGTTACTCTTGGAGTTCCCATCGCAGCCAAGCGGGTGGTTCATGCCTGAGGGGTAGTTGGTGCTCCTTGAACACCTTTACTTCAAATCGGATCCACTCCTACTCATAGTGGAGAGGGAGATGAGCCCATTGATGTGGAATCAGACTCTGAGGAGTTCACGGAGAGGAGATAGAGGAGGATGAGAGCAACTCTGAGTGGCATGACACTTAGGATATCTTGAGGGCCGAGAGGGCAGAGGAGAGTGCAGAGAAGGTGACCCTGATCTTAGAGGAGTTGCCTTCTCGAGACATTGGGGAGATGATGAGTTTGTGGTAGGATGTCACTTCTTTCTAGATGGGGAGGCTCCACACGGTTGGTGGCGACATCGGTGGCAAACGCAGATCCTAGAGATCCCACTTGGATGCCTAGAGATCTGAGTGAGTTACTAATATTTTCTTGATTTTGTTTTAGCTAGAAATGTTTAGTTGTTATTTCTCCTTTGTTGTTTCGTTTGTTTTTGACTTTATTTTTGATGATTTTCTAACTTGTTTATTTCTCTTTTTATTTGCAATGACTGTTGAGGGATGGCGAGACTTGATTTTTCAAGTGTGTGTGGAAACCTTGTTGCTCCCCTCAGAGACTACTTGGGCTGATCTTACTGCGGACGTTGGAGATCCCTTACTGTGTGCCAACATACTAATTTTTTTGCCCGTGTCTAGAAGGCAGAAAAGTTAGTGACCTCTCTCCGTACTGAGCTGGATGGATATAGGACTATTGAGCACTTGACGAGGAGGAGTCATTCTCATAGTGAGACCATAGCTACTGGCTTTGATTGTGAGCCCTCAGTTTATTCAGAGTGTCGTCATAGCAAGAGTCCTAGATGCAATCGTGCACCATCTAAGGGATCCCACAGGGATTGAGGGATCATGGTGTCTTTTTGTAGTGATTTTTTCAAATGTTTATACGAGTGTTTTTTTACTTTTCGGGCTCATTGAGCATTTTGACCATGCCTAGTGCATGATGGCATTGTATATAAAACATGATTTATATATATACATATCTCTTTTTGGATCTAGATCTTCTTGTATCTAGAATTTTTTGATTCATTTCCCATATGTACACTAGATGTCTTTAGAATTTTTATTTTTATATTCTTTTCAGAATGTATGCAATGGATGACAAGTGATAACAAATGTTGAACATAATGTTTCTCTTTTTTTTTTTTGTAATGCTGATACGTGATGATGAAAACATATTGTAGTACTGAACTTTTGGCTTCTTTGGGCAATGTTCGTTGCTTCTTCTTGTTTTGGCAAAACGTGATGAATATATAGTGATAAAGAGATGAACTTGCCCCATTCCTAACTCCACGCAACTAGTAAGATGCGAGGGCTCATCACCAAGAGTTGGGAAGGGTGCAAATTGTATGAGTTTGACTAAATGGAAATGATGAGAGAAAGATAAGGTTTTGACAGAAATCAAATTCAGACTTGCGTACTTACTCTTACTTGAAACTACTACATAGTTTAGAATGCAACTTATTTTCTAGTTTATCTAGACTTAGATCCATGGATGGCAACTTGGTTGAAAAAATCTGGTTTTAAGGATTTGATCTCTTTGGAATTTGGATATTTAACTTCTCTTAGTATACTTTGCTTTAAAATATTAATATTCACTAATTTGTGTGAATGGACCCCCTACACCCTATCTCATGCTACTGGTAGGAAGCATGGGCTCATCATCGAAGGTAGGACATAGGTGAGTAAGGGCACTTCTTTCCTTTCTCAACCTCGTATCACTAGTAAGAGATGCGGGCTTATCACCAAAGGTTGGTGGGGCAAAGAAGTGTGTAAAAATAAAATATTCTATTTGGTTTAGTATTTTTGTTTTAACTTGACATTTCTGATTCGTGGCTTTGGAGTATCCTTGTTTCAAAGAGATGTAAGAAGGATAGATGTGACACCAAGAATCTTCTAGAATAGACCGTAGGTAAGAACAACTTAACCAAGTAGAAAAGAAAGAGTATGACCAAGTATGTAAGTCATGGTATGGTTTTTGTCAAGACTTTGTCTGTTGAATTGATGAAATGATTTTGGAACCATTTGATGATTTTATGAAAACTGAAGAGATATGATTTTGAATGCTTTGCCAATATTTTCAGAATCTTGTAATGAATTACTTAAGAATAAATTCCTTGACCACAATAGTTACGAAACGAACAAACAAAATGAAACAACTAAGTGATTAAATGCAATGTAGATAGATATAATATCTAGATGGTGATGTTGATGACCTATGCGTAAAAGCTGCTCAAGATGCGAGGAATTGAGCTTCATTGAAATCCTCACTTTCTAGTGTGCACAAGAGATATGCAACATTTCCATAGTCTTTCATGACTCGGTATGGGCCCAACCACTTGGGCCGAAATTTCCTTCCTTCACCAGTTTTCTTATCAATCTGACTGTCTAGTCTTAGAACTAGATCTCCCTCATATATTTCTCATTCGTAGAGATTTTTGTTATATTGCTTTGGCACATCTAGTCAGCATAGGCTCTATGCCATTGTTCATCGTTTAGTCTGGCCTCATCAATGCTTTCTAGTTGAGAGAGGCATGCCTCTCTATAGGCTTCTTCTCCTAAGATCCCTTGTAATGAGATGTGGAGACTAGGTATTTCGACCTCAAGTGGGAGAACTGCTTCGCCATACCTGAATACTAATGAAAAAGGGGTTGCCTCTGTTGGTGTTCTTATTGAGGTTCAATGGGCCCACAAGGTTGGGTATAATTTTAAATGCCAATCCCATTTGCTCTCCTTAATCGTTTTGAGGAGAATAGGATTTAATGTTTTGTTTGTTACTTCTTCTTATCCCTTGGCTTGAGGGTGGTAAAGAGAGGACGTATGATGGTTTATCTTGAATTTTCTACATAATTCACAAACCTCATCATTCTTAAAGGATGTGCCATTATCTGAGATAATGACTTGCAGGACACTGTACCTACAAATGATTTGATTCAAAATGAACTTAGCGATTACGAACCTGGTACGGTGGTGAGAGGCATGGCCTCTACCCATTTGGTAAAATATTCTATGACCGTGATTATAAAGTTATGTCCATATGTTGATGAGGGAGAGAATTTCCCTATCAAATCTAGGCCCCACATGGAAAAGGGCCATGGGGTTATGATTGGTTGTAGAGCCTATGCTAGCATGTGAATCTCATGAGAGAATTCTTGGCATTTATGGCACTTGCGCACAAATTCTACTACATCATGTTCCAGAGTGGGCCAAAAATAGCCCATCCGATGTATTTTGTGAGCAGTGGCATGGCCATCAAGTGGCCTCCACATATCCCACTGTGGGATTCGTGAGATTTTTTTAGATTCTTCCGTGTCAACACATCTTAAAATCATTCCATCGAAGGCTTTACAATAGAGAACCTATTCTAAAATAACATATTTAGTAGCAATAATGCATAACCACCTTATTTGTTGTGATGTGGCACCTTCAGGTACATATGGTCCATGATAAAATTGACGATGTCAATGTACCAAGGGCATGTAGAGATGGGGGTCTGGTTTCGAAAAAGTATATGCATTCATCAGGAAAGTCTAGATCTACCAGATCACCTCCATCTAACGGATTGTCTACTAACCAGTCTGCAATGATTTGTCCTTTAATGGATTTCTAATTTACAAATGTTAATTCAAACTCACCCATTAAGGTTATGAAACATCCACCTTTTTAGATAAAGACCCTTGCATGAGGAATGTTCATAAATGATCTGTCTTTACAATGACCCTTGTTTCTTGATTTAACATGTAATGTCTTAAATGTTTCATTGTGAAGACTATGGCAAGGCATTCTCTTTCTTCTTGTGTATAACGTGTTTCATAATCAAGCAATGTCTAGCTAATGAAATAGACTACACGTTCTCGTTTATCATTGTCTTCTTGAGCCAACATGCAGGCTAGTGAGACATCCGTAGCCCGCGAATACAAAATCAAAGGATGATCTGGTCTAGGAGGCATTAGTGTGGGAGGAGATAATAAGAAGCGTTTAACTACTTCGAAGGCCTCATTACATTCTTCTGTCTAATCAATGCTATAATCTTTCTTTAATAAATTTTTGATTGGATGAACAACAAAACTTAAGTCTGGAATGAACCTTCAAATTGCACCGAGTTTCCCAAGAAATGATCTAATACCAGACTTGTCTAATGGTGGAATCATTTCAAGAACAGCCCAAATTTTGGCTGGATCAACATCAATCCCTCGTGAGGATATAATGTAACCCAAAAGCTTGCCTCCTATCACACCAAATACACATTTCTCTAGGTTCAATGTGACGCCATATTCAATCAATCGTGAGAGAATGATATAGAGTACCTCTGGGTGATCACAGTGCTTCTTGGCCTTGGCCAACAAGTCATCCACGTAAGATTCCATAATTTTATGAATAAGGTCATGGAATATGTATGTCATTGCCCATTAGTATGTAGCACCAACATTTTTAAGACCAAATGGCATGATAAATAAACAATAAGTTTCCCAAGGAGTTATAAACATGTTATTGGCTTGATCTTCCTCGAGATATTTTAATCGATTATACCACGAGAACCCATCCATGAGGGAAAACAGGTTCAAATCTAGCTGCAACAATAACATTAATGGATGGAAATGGGAAGTCATTTTTGGGACAAGCTTTGTTAATGTCCCGAAAGTCTATGCAAATGCATATCTTCCCATTCTTTTTTAGAACAGGGACAATATTAGATACCCATTGTGAATAGTCAATTGGTTTGATGAATCCCACTTGGAGAAGTTTCATTACTTCTTCTTTCACCATGAGAGCCACTTTTGGTTTCATTGGTCTCGATTTTTGTTTAATTGGCTTTGCATCTGGTTTGGTGACAAGATTATGTACCACAATATGTGGTGTAATTCCCGTCATTTCTTTGTAATTAAATGCAAAAGCCTTTTGATGTTCCTTGAGGATTTGGGTGTGTATTTCTATCTCCTTTGGAGTTAATGAGGATCCCAACTTCAAAATCTTTGGTTCTTCCTCCATTCCAATGTTTATGTCAATTGTTTCTTCGATTAAGGAATCATTGCCTTCTTCAAATTCAAGCGGGGCCAGAGGTAGTTCCAAATTTTCTTCGTTATCTACCTCATAGATATTGAGATCCTTTTGTAGAGGATATTCTATCATGGGATTTCCAAAATAGGAAGAGGAATGTGGGATTAAGGAAAGATCCACTATGTGATGAGCGAGATGTAGCTCCGCATAGGCGTTTAGATATTCAAGAGTGACTCTATCGTTGTCAAAGTGATCTGGGATAGAAAACTCATTCTTAGCCTCTATATGTGTTAGGAGTGGGTTTGTTGGTATTTTATGCACCAATGGTTCAATATGAAGTGATACCATGAAACTTGTATTTTCTAACTCACTATTTAGAGTGAAATAGGAAGCTGAGGTTGATATTGAATCGCAAGAAGGTTCTAGCTCTCGTGGGATTTCTTCGATTGATATTAATTTGAATCCTTTGGTTAGATCTAATACTGCCATTTTATAGAGTTGTAAATGTTCAGCTCTAGTCTCATATACTTTAGAGACTTGGTTTGTAACTAGTTGCGAGTCTCCTAGTACTCTAATGTTATCAACACCCATCCTTTTAGCTATGATGAGGCCAAGGAGGAGGGCTTCATATTAAGCCTCATTGTTTAAACACTCAAATTTTAACTTAAAGGTGAAAGATAGGATCTTTCCCTCGGGAGAAGTAAAGATCACACTTGCCCCAGCTCCAAAATGACATCTAGCTCCATCAAAGTGGAGAGTCTAATATTTTCTTGGAAAAATGGATGTTGGGACATTCCTCACGTTTGTTTCTTCTGCCTCGGTTACTTCTACCATACAAAATTTGTCTGATGGAAGGGAACCAATTCCTAGGGTGTATCCCATACCCATGGAATCAAATGGTAGGATAATGGGTAGATCTTTCTCTAGTAACTCGACAATTTTTTGGTAGTCCCTAATGATACCATTTCTATGATAATAATCTCATTTTTGAGTGTTGAAATGCCTTCAACTAGATTTGTAATTTCTAATTCTGTTGTAGGTATCAACTTCTCTTCTAGTTTTGAATTGATTGGTTTGTTAAGTTGATTCGTTGGGAGTTCAAACTCAAAGTGAATGCCTGGTCTTTTCTTTAATTTTGCTAGGTGTATAACGAATGGTTTTGGATCACCTTGCGCCACAAATATTTTCCCTAGGTGTAAAAATCTTATTTCCTGGAATAACGTGGAAGGGTTTTCCTTCATGCGGTGTATCCATGGTCGACCGAGGATCATATTATATTTGGTTTCCCTATCTATAATATAAAATTCAGTGAGGACTATCTTGGGTCCTAAGGTGACTGGTAAAACTATGGTTCCAATTGAAGTGGCCTTGAGGTTATCATAACATCTTAGCGTATTTCATGTTGTGGAACAATTTGTTTCTCCGTATCCTAGCTCTTGAAGAAAAGTGAAGGGGAATATGTTAACTTCTGCCCCATCGTCAATCATTACATGCTTAACATAATTATTGTAAACCCATACCTATAAATGCAAGATTGGGTTGCCTCTATGGGAATTTTCTTATATCAAATATAAACTCGGTATTCCTATCTAGCTTCCTTGAAGGGAAAACATCAAAGTCTACATGGTTTACTTGCATTTCCGAAGGAGGAGTGATGTTAATTAAATTACCAAGGCCTAATTCTTCTAAGAGAGCAGCCCTATGGGTGGGAGATTTCTTCAACAAATCCAAGAAGGAAATGTCAGAGAAGGTCTTTGTTAAGTCATTAATTAAATCGTAAGTGCCTATGGGTTTTACCAATGTTTGTTGAATGTTGTCTGGTTCTAATGGATAGTTTGGAACTGGTTGAGAAGAATAATATCATGTTCTTGTTATAGTTTCTACTAGTAACTCAGTGTCTAATTCTACTAATCCAACTATCTTGGTTTATGGTTGATTTTCTAATTGGGGTGCGACCGGTGGATTTAATGAAGTTGAGGATTCATGATCATTTTTTCCTGTCATAACACCCTTGTTCATTCCACTTAGATCTAACATGTTATTGTTAGAGTGATTTGGGAGCGAATCGTTAAAAATCTTGAGGGGTGCATTTTGAGGGGAAACTACCCCTGTATACGTGTTTGGTGTGGGTGCTACAGAATTTTCCAAAAACATATCTATAAAGAGTTGTCTTTGGTCTTCTAGATAATATTGCATGAATTTATTATAGTCATAGAAATTCTAAGTATAATGGCCTTGAATCTTGTGGAAACCACAATACAAGTTTGGATTATAGTTTTGAGGTTATTGGTTTGAAACCTGTTGTGGTCCAAAACTCTGATTAGGTTGTTGGTTGTTAGAGTTAAAACTTTGAGGTTGTTGCCTTTGGTTTTGACTCTGATATCTAGTTGGGTTTTGATTTGGACCTTGTGTCTGGATTTTCCATTTTTGTTGTTGTTGTTGTCATGATGGACGATTAAAATCCACCACATTGATTGTTAGAGTAAAGTTGTTATTTCACTGATTGTTAATGGGTGGTGAAACATTTATAACATTTGCCCTTTTAACTGGTTTGTTACTCCATCTGTTGTAACCCCATAGTTTTTGTTAAGGATCTTGGGTCCTTGATTGGTATTTACTGACATTAGGATAGGTCGTAGTGTTTTGATTGGGAGTGATTAATTTCCCATTTGTTCCATAGGTCTTACAACCGCTGTCTATTACCACTTGATCTATTCGGAGAGCACTTTCAAGTACTTCATCGTAAGTCCTTAGTGGGAACTTCTGGACTTCTTCCTTTATCTCTCTATTGAGAGAATGAAGGAATAAATTACATAGTTCCATTTGATCCATGTTTGGAGCACTTGCTAATGAGTAGAGGATTGTATGCCATCTTTGAATAAAATGAGCAACGGATTCATTGTGCTCTTGTTTAATATGTAAGAATTCTCTTATTCCTATTCTTAACAATTTGTTCATGTCAAAAGCTTTGATAAACTCTGACACAAGTTGTTTGAATGAGTGTATCAAGGCTTCAGGTATTCTATAATACCAATCAAGGGCAATACCCTCTAAGGTTTTAGGGAATATCTTAGCAACAACCGCATCCCAAGGGAGTAATTCTTGAATGGCCATGGCATAGGCCTTGATATGTGCATTTGGATCTCCCTCCCCTTTGTATTTGGGCAAATCGGGAAGAGGTCTTGGAAGCATGACACTTTGTATGGTGAAATCTAGAGGCTCTTTTAAATATTCTGAGTAAGTCCCTACCGCATAGGTTTTAACCATTGATGGTGCCTACTGAGGGGGTGGAGGTGGAATGGGTTGTTGATATGGCATAACATATGTATTTATAGGGACATAAGGAAATCCCTGTGGTTGAGCGAACATCCCAGGAGAGGAGAACATGTCTCCCTATGGTGATTTTGAATAATTTTTCAAGTAAGTAGGAGCATTGCTCTGGTATGGGTTGTTTGGTGCTAAGCTAGGAGGTATCATACTTTCAATTGGAGTGCGTTAGAAAATGTGGTTCTAGTTGGTGTTTGCTATGAATAGTTATACGAATGTTCGGAGGCATGCCTAACATTCCTGCTCTGTGAGGAGGTCAACTTGGCTAGGATGATGTGGAGGGTTGGGGATTCCTGCTTGCCCAAAATATGAATTTTGATTTTCTTAAGCAAGTTCTAATCCTCTAACCTTCTCAACTAAGGCTGAGATGACCTCGATTAGAGAAGATGCAAGTGTTTTGCCTTAATGGTGGTTGTTGTACATGTTGAGGTTGTAAGGGATATGGTACCCTATTATGAATTAATCATTACCTTGCCAAACTTCACCGAGGGTGTTTCCATAGGTGGAGGAATGGGGGTGTTTTCTTGGAGCAGGGTATCGGGTTGTGTTTGTAAACTTCCTATAGGTGGGTACATGTTTTGGAAGCATTGTTCACTTCTAGCGTAGCGCGCTAAATACTCCTCATCCAAAAATGGGAGTGGATCTGACTATCTACTAGATTTGTGGTCTGAACAAAACCCGAGGAGATGAAGTGGATTCTCCAATAAACATCATATTGTTAGAGCCTGAGGGCTCTGGGTTGTTACATTTGTACAAGCTGATCCAACTCAATTTGGAACGAAGAACTAGAGTTAGTTTTTTGATGAGTATTATGTGATGACAAGTAATTACTTGAATAGTTGTCAGCCCATGCAAAAAGAAAGGGTGATAGTTGTCTATTTGTTTGACCATAATTTTCTTCGAGACCTGAGAGAGGTCTACCATATGCATTGTATCCCAACATATTCGGGGTATATGAATACCCGTAGAATAATGGGAAAGAGTGAAGATGGATGAAAGAAATGAAAATAAAAGGGGGACAATTTTTTGGTTCACATCGATTCACCAATTTTGTATGATAGAAAAGTGACATGCAAGCATGAGAATCTACAAGTAGCTCTTCTTCGTACCTGACCTCCCGAGGTCATGCCGAGATAGCCAGTGGAAATGAAATATATGTGGATACAGAAAAACTAGTTGGGAAATCTTATATCTTTAACACATAATAATGGGATCTCAGAATATAAGCCAAAGAAATATCTCCTAGCTTGAATTGGTGTAATGGATCATTTAGATACAATAGCTACTCGGAGGCTTCAATCAAAATCGAGCTCGTCGAGGTCCTATCTATTGGTTGTTGGATACGTGGAAAATGACCTATAGGTGCTTCATGTATATTTATAGATAAGGTCATGGAAAATGATAATGATAGGTGCAGTGGATTTGTAGAAACTATGGGTGGTTTTCTGGTCTAGCCCAGAAAATATTAGAATGATTGGCTTCTATGTTTAATATAGAAAATTGCGTTATGATATCTGGGCAGAGTGGCAAGAATCTAAATACCAAATGCGTTCGTAAACTAGTGTCAATACTTAATTGACTTGCAGGACTATTGGGTTGTGGGACCTGGGGATCACAACCATGAGTTCATGATTGTTGTGGACCTGTTATGGTCATGTGAAGAATCAGTCTCTTCTTTCGACTATACAATGGTCATAAGCCTTTTCAACTTCTATGTTTAGTACTAGGAGTTGTGTGATCTTCTCAGAATACCTTACAGGTGTTTTGGCAACTTGTATACGTAACCCTGTATCTATGTCGATGAGAAGGTCTCCTGCATCTAGCTATGGAACTAATGGATCACAGCCAAATATTTTTTCTCTTTTGGGTTCTTGTATGGTCATGCGGATATCCTATCAGGGAAATCTATAGTTGGGTTGACTTGACCGAATGTGTATGCTTTGTCATCTTCAATATTTAATTGTCTCAATTGTTCACTAATTGCTTGTTGGTTTGTTGTCGTTTGAAAAACCTGAATCCTAAGCCCTTGATCTATATCCGTTAATATTGTGAAGAGATTTGCCTAAGGTATTACTGTTTCAATACATATTCTATGGGCTCTCTAGGTCCCGTAATTGTCATGCAAAAGATAATTCAACTTTAGCTTAAACAAGTAAATTAACTATGAAAGATATATCTACACTATGCTTATATTCCTTTTATTTTTGTATTTTCAATGATGCATATTTGAACAAAATTAAAAGAGCAAATATTCTAATATATTCAGATAATGGACAATTAGTCTAATGACGGAATTAAAACAAGCAAGTTAGCCTAATATAGCTATTTTCCTATTCTGTCGCATAAATTGAATTTATCCTAAATACTTAAATAACTAACTAGTTTAATCAAAATATTTCCAATCCTACCTCAGAAGTGAGGAATGAATCATAGTTTCTCATAAACTATCATTCCCCACAACTTCCCTAGCAATATTGAAAGCAAACTTTAACTTGAAATAAAATGATTTGCTACTCTATTTGATATATTGTAACTACAACTTTGATAGCTCAAACCTGGAGTTTATAGAACAATGGGTAAATCCAGTTGTGTCATGACTTGTCCCCTCAGTGTGATCTCCTTGTTCCTTTGTGTTCTCGTGAATCTAGAAAAATGTGAATGTGATAGCATCAATAGAAGAAGATACTCAAACAATGGTAGCTTTGGATATAAACCAAATACAATGCAAGTAAGAGAGGGATAGTGCAAGTGAACAAAGCTTGACTATGCAATTCCTAGTAGGATTTATTGTAGGAATACAACGCAAAATACCAAGAATTCTGGGATCTATTTCTTGTGACAAAACAAAACCTACAACTCTAAGATTATCAAATGGATTCTAATCTAAAAGTGAAACTACCTTATGCTAAGCTGACTATATGGGACAACAATGAAGTAAGATGAAAGCAAGAAGATCAAATGATCTCTAAAGTAGAAGGGAGAAGCTGAGAATTCATGTAAAACTGAACCTATTGAAACTTATGGAAGAATTTCAGAACACACAGAATAATCAAACATGGAAGGAGAGGGGCCATTTTCTTGAGAACAAGTTGGGTATTTATAGCATTTGGATTTACCAGAGGGTAAGTCTAAATTGAACTCTTCTAATATAAACAAAGGGAAATCACTATTTACCAGGCAGCCAAAACATAAATGCAAGCTTTAGTGGTTGAGAAATGCAGGTGAAATTTGAATTTTTACGTTTGACGAAATCATCGAAATGTTCTGGAAAATGTGCACAGGACCATAGTCCTATACAGGAGGTGGTTACAGGACCACCACCCTGTCCTGGGTAGTGGTCATAGGACTACCACCCAGGTAGGGTGGTGGTTTTGTAACTTAAAGACAAAATGTAAGGAAAAAGGGGCAGAGGTTAGAACAAAACATGCAAAATCTAGACAAGGCTTTCTAGGATGTAAATGTATACTTGGTGAGCTTTTCTGGATTTTGAACACCTTGCGAAGAGATTTGAATCATCATTGGGGTTTCTGTAATCTCTCTCTGGTAGTACAAAGACCTACATTTTGGGTATGTACAATATCTTTCTCCATGCACTCTTTATGATACACTCACACTCCTAGATAATCCATGGTATGAAATTAAGGACTCACAATATTTCAAGGATAGTTTCAACCAACTTTCTCACCTATAACTTACTATTGTAACACTTAATTCTTCTACCATGCTCTTGGTAAATTGAAAAAGTCCATCTCAAGTATTACCTAGTCCTTTCCATTTGTACTACCTCTTCATGAAGCATAAATAATCTTGAAACTCCTCAACCATGATTCAAGATATTCAACTCATCATTTGAGATTTTGAAAACTCATAACATATCTTGTATTCAAGAATTCTCCTCCATTAAGGTTCTAGTTGAAGTTCTAGACTGTCATAATTTTGTAACTTATCTTATCTTTCATATACCCTACTTGAAGATCTAATGATATCATTATACATAAATAGCTTTAAATTATTGTATCATCTTCATGAATAAACTCAGAAAACATGCCTCACATCTTAGCACTTGAATATACTAACAAAAGTTCTACAAAATTCTATCATGATCAAACTCTATTTATATTGAGAAGTCTTATAATCATCGTATGTTCCCATAAACCTACTCAAAAGATTATCCATAGTCATATATCTTATCTTTTCATGATTTGACAGCTTAGAATTCAAGCCTAGATTATACTCATTTCAACTTTGAGAATTTCTATAAAAATTGTGACACTCTGCTATTATAAAGTGTAGTGGCCACTCCTTAAGTAACAACAACTTGCATGAACCATCTCTAAGATAGATAATCTTGCACATCACACTATCATTATATAATCTTGCTAAAAATTCCATCACAATCCTTAATTAACCATGGCAAGGGTTAGCAATGCATACAAATCCTTACAATTCCATTATGACTTAAGAAATATATACCATGACCTTAAAGTGCATGCACGATTCCTCGGATCTTAACCAAGCTAAAATTATCCATTTAATGGAAACTTAACCTCTTCTTGGTTCAACTCTATCACTTTGATGTTATGGTCTACACATAACCACTTTTATGTCTCCTAACCTATCTAACTCTCCCTAAGAGAATTAATATCATCTCATACTTGATTATCATATTAGTCCCCGATGTATCTATATCTTATTTGAATTAAAGAGCTTAAGAAGAGATAAGAATATCGCAAAACCTTGATATTCTCTCATTTATGACATGTTGCTTTGTCAAATACCTATCTCCAACTTCACAATATGCTTACAAACTCCTCAGTATGACTTGCAGACCTATTTACACTTTATGACTCGGAAAAATATCATGACACGTATCACTCAATCATATGATCAAAATTCACACACCTCAGCTTCCATTGACAAGATAAAAGATCATCATGACTTTAAACTTGACTAAAAGTTATCACACACTTCTTGAGTCTAGATGGATCTTCTTCAAGATATGACTGAAACTTTTGGTTCCTTAAAACCTTTTATCAATATGACATGATTTCAAGCTATAGAAAAAATACCATTAAACATGGAATGAACTCATACTTTGAAATACACACACTCATACTCCCTTTAACATACTCATTGACTCAAGACATGAAGAGATCATAACATATACATATATTTACATTCTTCTTACTTGATTAGGAATTTTACGGTGATCATGACCTCATAACAATAGAATCAGACCAACACAAGGTCATTAAACACTGATTTAGGCTTTGATAGTCATAACACATATCTTGAGCAATATATAGCAGACCCTTTTGATGATTGACATGAAACTTAGACTGAGAAACATAACTTTAGTAAACATATTGATGAATGACCTTAAGGACCTTTCATAGCTCTGTAATAATGATTTCCTACTCTATAATTTCACATTATCAATACTCTTCTCACTTTTTCCAATATGAACAAACTAAGATCACAACACTATAATTTTTATCACAAAATGTTACTTCCCTTGAGATAAATACCTCATGAATGAAACCACACATGTAGACCTTTTTCATGAATGTAACATAAATACTTACATGATTCTTGACAAGGCTCTTGAATACCTCGAACAACTTTTGGATGAATCTAAATACATTTTAAGACAAAAACGTGATGAATAAAACAAATTAATACCTTAGAGGACATAAAAATCCTTTTATGGATACACAACCATGCTTCCTCTATTTGATGAATGTCTGATAAAAGCCTAGAGAAGACATACAGAGCTTACTAGATCACTTAAAAAATATGTCACTATCAAATGAGCCCAAAAAATGAATCCTTTCTCTTTCCTTCTTGATCATTCCCTTTGAATGTCTATCTTTTCAAGTATAATGATCTCATCTCTAAGGTCTTTACCTTCTGAATGGGATCTTGACAAGAACATATGAATGTTTTCATTTGTGACAAGATCCAATAGACCTTTGTTAATACTTCCAATCTTGACTACATCTTTATTGCCCTTGTCAACACTTTATCATCTTGAAAGAGATTAACTCTCCTTTGACTATATCTAATTATTTTTCCTTCAATCCATCACCATTTTACACCTTTTTTCAAGTTTAGGCTCATAAAATTTCATACTCTACTCACTAGGATTGTAATCATCTTCCATGACTTTGTGTGATTTCTCAACATCTTTTATTGTCATACTTGCATTTGATTCACTCTTGGGACTGATTTTCCTCATGAATACGTTTTTATTTTTTCCTTTGAATGCTTGAGATATGTTTTAATTCCTTGGATATTCATTTTGATAACCAAACCTTGGAATATGACATTGTTTTTGGCATTTGTAGCACACAATTCTATTCTTGTTTCTAGGAGCATACACACTAAGATTCCAACCAAAATTTTATTCCCTATGTCCATACTCACAATATGAGCAACATAGACCCTTGAGGTATTTCTCCCCATTCCAATATGACTCACATCTTGAGAAATATATCTTGAAATCCATAGCCCTATGACCAAAACCATTACAAACATAACAATATCCATTGAAAGAAAAATCATACCTCAAAGAATTATATTATATAACTTGGTTAGACTTATTTGAATCAATCTTCTTTGAATATTTCTTGTTTTCTTGAGAAATTGGAACAAATTCACCATCATTATTCACATGTTCTCCTTTGAACCATAGAATTGTTTTGTCACTAACAACTCTTTATCTCTCTAAAATCCCATCAAGAGCTTCGAGAACTATTTTCCAAATTCTCGTACATCTTCAACCTATTGGAATCATATTTTAAATCATAAACAAAGGATTTTATCCTTTATTCATAGCTAGACCAAGCATATTCTTTATCCTTCAGGGATTTAGGTACATTCTCAACATGATATTATAGAATTTTGATGGATTTTCCATGTTCATTATCCATGCTACTTGATCTAATATTGCAATCAATGAATTAGAGAATCAAAATCTCATAATTTTTCCTCAAGGTTGTTTTAACATAAGAAGTCTTACCCATTGCTTTTGTTTCAAGGATATCCTTCAAGTGATTATACTTGCTTCTCAAGGACCTAATCTGATACCAATTGTTTAAAACATAATGTAATGAGAGGGTGATGAATCATTAATACAATAATTTTTAATTCATTTACCAAACCATACATTCATAATTTAAGTTGTCCATTCATGATTAATAACCATACATGTACATATTAGATGTGTATTAACCAGTCACAATATCATAACACAAGAGAGAGTACAAAGGACACCAAATATAAGTGGGAAACCCTCATGTGGAAGAAAAATCATTAATTTTTTTTGCTTATATTACACAAAGAAAGGACTCAAGTGAATATTACACATCACAAGATATTTCTTTAGTGAGGCACCAACACCACAAAGAGCACCAACCCCTAAACCTTTGTTGATATTACTCAAAATAAAATAATCATATGAATATGAATCATCATAAGATATGTTGCAGAAGTATGATCAATGAAAATATGTTAATGCCACGATTGATTCCGATCCCAAAATTTAGCTCCACATTCCTTCAAACCCTTTTTCCATCAACTCACTCAAACATGGATTTTCATGACCTGATTTGAATTCAAACACTTACACACATGTTCTCTAGCATTATTAATATTTTCAAACACATTCATCTCCATATTTATTCCATTTAGCAGCTTTCACTTACTCATCGAGGTCACATTTTCCCTCTTTACTCAACTAGTTCAAAAATGAACTAAACAAACACCTTTATATGCTTCTCTTCTCAAAAACACAACATAGGTCAGTATAGACAAAATATCATGACCATAAAACTAAAAAACATAAAAAAATATTCATATGTATTCATAAAATGGTCCCATGTAGGTCAAACATGCACCAAGATATCCAATCAAGACAAAAATTGCTCAACCCCATCAGTAATCTCCCCAAGGACATCCAAACTCATCACCATGATTATTCAAGCCTCCAAAGGATTCATACATGTAAAATATTACATAAAAAAATCATTCATGGTTTCACATTGACTTGAACCGATAAAATTCTTCATAACTCAATTAAGAAGGTTCATATCCTTATCAAAACAGCTACTTTCAGTGTACAAGTCTTCACATATGGACCTCAATATCACACCATAACACATAAAATATTCCATGTAGAAACTAATTATAAAACCAATAACCTATAGAAAACATCCATTCTTTCTATACCACTTGACATCCATCCATGTAAACCACACTTACTTTCCTCTTCACCAAATTAAGTTTCCCAGAAAGTAGTTTTGGAAACTCAACTAGTTTGCAAATTTTATGCCACTTTCATGATCTATAAATTACTTCACTAGGGATAAAACACGTCCCTATTCACTCTTCAATGGATATCAAACATCAAATAATCCAAAACATTAGTCTTCTACCTCCATCTTCTAGCTAGAGAAATCCTAAACCGAAAAACAAACATCCTTGGTCTTCACAAAATAAGTCGGTTTACCTATAAAATAACCCCATCATGAGATAAATCATATACCATTATAAATACATACAAATATAATTTCTATAAAATCTTACATTTCCTTCCAACTCTAATTGGAAGGCCTTCAACTAGGTCCATCTCTGAAACTACTCATTTAGGATTCTAGGGCTCAAGAATCAGTCTTGAGACCAACTTGCTCCATCACCTCCAAAAACACTTCCAAGATTAAAAAAATCATGTAACACCCTTATAAATGTTTTATAAGAACTCAAAAACATTCAACAAGCATGAATAAACTTAGAAAAATCACCAAACTCATGAAGCTACTAAAGACCATGTTTAGCCAAATCATATTTCGTAGAATTGACCTTCAAAGACTGCTCATTACTTTCTCAACCCTTATCAAATACTCAAGTCTGATATGTCATTGGAAATATTTTGGAACGAGGATCACAAAAAAACTCGAACCACGTGAAAAATCCATTTGTAGCTCCTAAAATCCACTTTTACCAAAGACTGCTCCAAGTTGCCACAAAACCAGCCCTCATAAATAGGTAAAAAAATTCCCTCTAAGACCTCAACCATGATCTAAAACTATCATGGAAATTTATTACAAATCCGAGGCTAAAAACAATGTCAATTTATTTAATACCTTCTTTAGACAACGTTTCCTAAAACTAAACATCTTCATAAACATACATATGTGAGTTGGGCCCACATATAGTCACAAACACTACCATACCTTTCTCAAAATCTGGATGAGTCCTATACAACCTCCAATTATCATGTTTTCAAAAGGAACAAAAAAACTCTTTCGATCAATTTACTCTAAGTCACTTTGAGCTAGGGTTTAACTAGGGTTTCAAAGTAACTTATCTTCTTAACGATCATTCATAAAACTGTTTCATCAATTCATCTCATTATTTATGCTAAACCTTATTAGTTCCATGGAAAATCATCCCTCAAAACCTCTAGGTCCCATACAAAGCACACAATTCACAACAAGCATCATAAGGTCAACTTTTAACACAAAAACACACTCTAGAAAACCCGATTTTAGAAAAACTTCATATCTTGCAAAATATTCTTCACTTTGACCTAAAAATTGTCATGAAACATCATGAAAAATATTATAACTATCAATACTCACCATCTATCTCAAATATACCTAGAACTCTCCAACCATGATGACTTACATGTTCTTTTTTAGCTTGTCTTCACCTACTTTCTTCCCGAGGACCATGAAACATTGTTAAACCTCTAAGAAATAACCTAAAACTCATCATACATGTCACATACCTCATCACCATTATTCACCATGACTTATTAACACAAAAACTCATACCTCTATACTATACCACATGCTCTACGTCTAGGGATATGCCTAAAATAACTTGACTTAACCATGACATCATAGGAAATGACTTTGATGACTCAATGTGGAAACTTAGACACCTATATCACACCATATGAACCATTCTTAAACTTATGATAACCTTGATTCAACTTAGGAGGAATCATACTATGACCATGCACACTGAATCATGCTCCAGGACCTCATAAAACTTCACCAAACATGATACTACCAATCAACCTACATGTTTGCCATTTGACTAACACCACATGGATATTGATATGACACCATGATACCCTTTTCGATCAATGAAAACAATAAGAAAAATGACCAACATATAGGACCTCATACATTTATGTATCACCTTGTTTTGAATTTTTTTCAGCCTTGTTCTTAGTTCTTACCTCTTTTCCTTGTGGAGCAGTGGAGCAGAGTTATTTTCAGGTGTTACACTAGGGGAACCAACCCTTTTTGGAGAACCTCTCTAACTTTAGGTCACCCACAACCTAGGAGTGTTTCAACTTTTTCAATTGGAAGGGGAATCATTACCCCACACCCTAAATGGTGTATTCCTTCATGAGAAAAATTCTAGCGTGCTCATTTGAGACCACAAAAAGATGATTTGCTAAAGTTTTGATATTGTTCTTAGCAATTTTTAGTGTTTAGACACATATATCCAACATCTAGTGACTCCACAAGTATACAAACATCCTAGTAGTAGATCATTTTAATTTTCATGCTAAAATTTATAACCAAATTGACTACAAGAGGTATTCCATTTGGTTTTATTGAATTACCTTTGAATTAATCAAAGGGAAAGAAATGTTTGAGTTCTAATCCATGGAATAAAAATCCTTCTATCTCAATAAATCAGAGCTTACCTCTAAAATTCCCCATATCAAGTCTAAATCCTAGTATGGCCATCCCTAGAAACCTAGTTTTTGTTCCCTTCAATGGTGGCAACCCACTGAATCTTGCCCAACATGATGAAATCCTTGTGTCTTCCCTCAAGAGTGTTCCATATTTCACTAGATAGAAACAAAATTGGATCCTATAAAGAACATTAAGTATGTGGAAAATATATGTTTTTTCTATCATGTCACTCAAGTTCAAACGTTGCGGTATGATTGTTGGAAACACATTTTTAGGTAAAATCCTTGTAGTGGTACATGGGATTAAGGGTGAACTCCATTAGCACTTGGGATCAACTTGGAGAAGAATTGTGTAGATAATTTGAAGAAAAACTGGATCACTTGTCCTTTGTGGATAAATTGACCTCTATCAAAAGAGCACCACATGAGTATATGTCTAATTTCAATTTCAGATTCCAGAGAACATGGGACAAGATCCCTCAATTGGTAAGGTCTACTCCTGAATATACTTTTCTGTATTATCTAAGAGCATTGAATAGTGATATTTCAATGATGATTCAATCTATGGGTGGAAGAACACTACCTGATGCATATGAAGTAGCCATTAGGGCTGAGAATAGTCTCATACAAGCTGGAAATATTGCACCAAGACCCCCTATGCCTATATTTCTAGAAGTACAACCCTCTATGTCACTTCAAATATTTTAAATATAACAATTCCAGTACTAATTAGTCAACATATAAGACAAATCAATATTATCCCAAGACAATATAATGACTTGCGGGAATTAAAAATACTTTTTCAAACCTTTGGTAATGAAATAATTACTCTTAATAGGTCGTAAAATCATAATTACAAACCTTACTATCCGCCCTACCAACCTAATAAGCCACAAATTCAACCTAGTTTTTCAGGTTAAGGCCAAGTCACTACTGCTAATATTATTCGATTATACAACCCTAATGCAGCTAACACCTCTAAGGAAATAGTTCTTGTCCAAAATAACTTAATGCATGACTATAAAATGGTTCTTCCCTTGTATAAATCCCACAACCAAGCATTTTTTCCAAATTGTGTCCTCAATCAAGAACTAATGGTAAAAATGCCTCATTTTACTAAATAACATTATTTGAAACACCATCATAGTAAAAATATTCTCAAGTTCCATTAAATAATTATGTTACACTTCTCAATCGGAAAGGGGGAGTTTTTGAACAAATCAATTGCAGTAGGTCAAAATCGGGTTCTACCTCTATGGAAACTAACACAAGGTTAAAGAAGAGAGCCATAGAAGTGGAAAAATAAAATGATAAATGTCCTATTCAGTATTTTCAAATACCTCAAGGTGTTTGTGGTAATTTTCAATCTCATAAGGTGTAAGAAATTTAGAATCATACTCTAAGAGATCAAGAACAGCCCAAAGTTCCTACCTTATTAGCATCAACATGAGAAGATACCATTATAGGTCAAGTAAAGAAAAAGTTAGCACTTCCTATTTAATATTCTTGATCATATGAGAAAACTAATGTGAATATTTAAATGTGGGAGTCTTTATCTATCCCTTGAAAAAAGATCTCTTATAAGCTACCTTGTCTAACATTATCCTTTCAAATGAGTCATCCAAGGAGCAATCATAATTTGTACTTACTAATACACCTCATCCAAAGGAATAACAATAAATTAAAAGTGTAAAACCCTCATTTCTATGTTGTATTGATCATTAGAAACCATTTAGTCAAAAATTTCATGATACATTTATGAGCCATTAGTGTAGTCATACCTAAACAAATAGTTGACAAGCTTGGTAAAGAGTATGACCCTCTTTCTACGGGATTTGTACAAACCGGATGTGACATCTGTAGATATTTTTGGTGTCATTATAGGATTTATCCTCACCTTACATGCAAGTCATAATTTCTCAATTCCATAATACAATTTTATTATTGACCTCCCTCCATACTTTACTTTATGCCTATCTAGGGATTTCACAACCAATATTGGGGATATTTATCATCAAATTGGTCTCACATGTTATTTAGAACTAGGTATGACACTAAAGTTACCATAAGGTCTGAACCTATTAAAAATAATCATATAGAACCTCATGTGTCAAGTGGCATCAATGCCAATTACATAATCATGGATGAAGGAGATCAATTAGTTGACAAGGAGCCAGATACTCTTCTTGAAGGTATACCTAATTTATTTCTTGATGAATGGGGGACTAAAATACATGGACTAGATCCTTATAGGAACATTTAAGAGGCTATTCTTGATACTTATTATTTTCATGAGGAGGGCTCTTTTATTCCCAATCTTGTAAAGAAAAATAAGAAAGATTATCATGGTATGTGGAAAATCTACTTTGATGGGTCTAGGAACAGAAATGGGGTAGGAGGAGGTATTATACTAGTGTCTCCAATGAAAGAAAAATATTTTTATGCCCTTAGGTGTTATTTTAGCTATAAATTTTTTTATCTCGAGTATGAAGCCATTATACATGGTCTCTAATGGGATAAAAGGAAAGGTATAAAATAATTATAGGTCTTTGGTGATATTGAATTGGTTGTAAATCAAGTAAGAGGGAAAATGTAACTAAAAACTTGTTAATGTCCTATAAGAATAAAGTATGGGACCTCATTAAGGATTTTGAATCTTTCAACTTGTAATCCATTCCTAGGGAGGAGAACAAACATGCTAACAAACTAGCTCTCATAGGTGCACAAATTGAAATTCTTGAAGATATAACAAAGGAAATTTTATAACAACATGCTAAGATGGTTTTAAGACCAGTTGTACCTCATAAGAACACCAATTGGAAGGTGTTTGAAAATGACCAATAGATCATAATTTTTATATAAGAATAAGATGAGTTTTTTTCTAAAAATTAGGACAAACTACAACATCAATATGAAGAGTAGATCATCTAGTTAAGATTAAAGAAACTACATCAAGGTTTGGTCTCTCTTGAGTCAATCATAAGTACTAATGATCATAGTAGAGGAGATAAATCAAATATGATGATTAATCATCAATACTATGAACAAACCATCATCGACGAGGATAAGTTCTTCAAAATCGGAAAGGTATGTACTCTAAAGGAAATACATTCATTATGTATGGCGGAAAATAATATGTATAGATAACTTACACTCTTAAATCATTCGTTCTACAAGGTTATCAAGGAAATGAGTCGAAAACATACATGAATTGACCTACATTTGGTAGACTTAAAGGGGCTACATCAAGTGCTAGGGTCACATATCTAAAGGGTAGTAATCCCTACACTAGGTCAACCAAGAGTTTCTAAGGTCCACGATCAAGATAGAGGAAAGAACCCTAATGAGATATCGGTAGTTGGGTGAGGAGAGGTATGGATCAACATTAAATGAAACAAACATGTACAATAAAGCTGAAATGAAAAGGATGATAGCTAAGGAGATGATAAAGAATAATACTATTATGCTAACTACCATCAAACATATGCAATACTAAGCTAGCATAGTACAATGAGGGAATGATATGAACTTATCAATGTAAAATGATAAAATATGGCTAGAGCAATCTCCTTATACATATAGGGTTGTCACCGATGCATCTATCTCTCTGAGACACACCACACCTAGAGAGAGTCATTATTAGGTTGAGAATGGCACCATCATTCATATCCTAGACTCACGATAGGTGACCTAATCATGTAAGAAATCATCCAATAAGAAGAGTATCCATTCCAATTCAAGAACGATGTAATATGAACCAAAATCTAGGTGATTAGATGGGAAGATGGTGCAAAAGAGTAGAGAAAATGGTAGTTTGAATGACCATGGATTCCTTTATGAATGTAAAATGTGTGGTAGGTATATTTAGGACATCGTTACCTACGGGTGATGGAATTGGCCAAGGATAGTGAAAATAGGTAATGTGTTATAGATCATGGATGTGAATAAAAAAAGTGCAAAGTGGTGAGATGCAAGAAAGAAGTTATGAATGCATTGTGGATGAAACCTAAGGAGAGAAGGATACCTAGTATAAGGAAAAATAAGGCTAATACCAAATAGTGACACTCTCTTTGTGTACTATCTCTAACCCATAATGGTTACATGAATAACCATTCCCCATTCCCAGTAGGCCCCTTAAGGCACCCACTCTAGAAATAGATGCATCAGTGACCCTTATCTACATAAAGGAAATTGTTAGTAACATGTATGAAATATGAAAAGTGAAAAATTAGGTGTATACATATTCCCCATCCATTGATCACCGCATGTCGCAATAGCGAAACATGGGGTGGTAAATGGAAAAATACAATCCGTAACATAGATACTAAAAGAAATGTTGAATGGAATAGCTGAAATGAAATGTACCCACCAATGTCTACCTGATAGTGTCACTTTTTCTACCATGTGTGGGCACAATGCTGCAAGAACCTTGCAAAAAAACTAAAAGGGAACACTAGAATATCATCGCTTAAATAATACATTAATCACCTAGCTAGGGGACTATGGGATGGATGTCGTGATATCGTGATGTTTAGATGTCGTAATGATATGGTATCATACAAATGGGTGAAAATTAAAGATTGTCAAAAATAATCATGTAATAAGGTGAACAAAGGACATGAGATTATGGTCATAACTCAAAAAATGGCGTATGTTGCGAGAGATTGGGATAAAAATGATGGTTATTTAAAGATTTAGGTCGGTCGTGACTGATTTTGAATAGAAATTAGGTTTTATATAGTGATATTGATTTTAATTTTAGTTATTTCTATTTTTGAAATTGAGAGAACCGAGATCCGGAATTCAAAATTTGGGTATTTTTTTGACGTTATGGAATGAGTACAAGGTTTTTATGAAGGACAACAAGGTGGACCATGTGGTGTGGCATGACCATGGGTAAATCATTGCATTTTATTTTGTCTAGTAGATTAGGAGTTATTTATTTATTTTAATGTTTTATAGTCATTCCAAGTTGCAGCGTTGGTGGTTTAAGGTCATCATGTAGATGCCTAGGATACCATTAGACCTGCATTTTTTACAGATGTTTTGGTTGCATGGATACTAGGTCCAACATATTTCGGTGGTGGACATGACAAGAGACAATGGCGATAGAATTGACCCTAGAGGACATATATGGTATTTTGGGGTTACCGATTTGTTTAACTCACATGTATTAGGACACTTGTTTAGATTTCACAGTGGATATCATTAGACTTATGGGATACAAGGAGTATAACATATGATGAGAGCATGATGTGTGTCTAACTCATCTTTTTGCAAGCACTAGAGATTCCATATATCTAGAAGGTGGTTATGGGGAGCGTAGTGGCACGTATATTGCGCTAAAGGGTAGATGTCGCCATCCCATTGTATCTAATAGTGGTATTAAGAGATGTGGTTGATCATGGGGTATTATTTAGCTAGGGTACCACCATATGGGTGTAGTTGATGTAGAATTTGTATAGGGTATGATGCGAGTAAAAAGGTTGAGGGACCCATGATTTTATTAAAGATCTGAATATAAAATAGGTTACATATGTATACGTAGATAAGGACACCACATTAAGTATAAAAAAATTCCCTAAGAGTGCTTCAAAGTGGGCACAGGGGCCAAAAATGAGGTCACTCCGAGCATAATTACCACTAGTATAGGTGGGTTCAGGAGATGTGATATGGACGCCCTACATAGGGAATGTAGATCAAAGGCCCACTAGCTTTGAGAAGATTTATTGGATACCATCATGGGGGTGATGGGTCCTTATGTTTATTGGGTAAATACCCATGCAATGAATAGGGTTACGAGACATTTTGGGTGACCTATGGTCGTGGTGATATAAGAATTACCATCCTAGAGATATTTTCATGCTCAAGAGGCTACATAAGAAGAGGTTAGGCACTTGGTACTTTGGCCCCATGGGATACATGAAGTGAGAACACATGGTAAAAGACATCATAAGTGTGGTGGTGATGCTCGGTTCCCACCAAAATTACAGGAGTTAGTGGTTTGGAGGAGGGATCTAATATAGAATCCACGGATACATGACCATAAGCTAGAGGTTCAGTGGATATGGTCCTAGTACCATAAGAGGATTCAAAAAAATAGCACCATGGCTCAAAGAGAACAATATGTGACATCCAAGAAGAGGATATTTATTGTGTATAAAGGTGTAGATGGTCGTGCATCTAACACTGAGTCCTCGACCATATCCGAGAGGGGATATGATATTGGTACCCCAACATATGTGGGTAAAGTATGTGGGAGCTAGACCTCATCTTGATGATGAGGTATAAGAGGCATTGGGTAGACGCGAAGATGATGAGACCATTGTAGAGAGGCCGGTATTCGGGAATGTGTGATATTATGTTATTAATTATTATTTCAAAATCAACTTATTCTAGTCTAAGTAGCTAAATAATATAGGTAATATTGGAATCAAATATTACTAGTTTTTAATTCCAAAATGTTAAATATTAGAACTATTTGTACTCTTAAACCACACATATTGGAATCCAAAATCACATATATTGGAATTTACTACAAATCCAAAATCACATATATTGCAATATGAAAATCAAAATATTGGAACTTGTTATACCTCTTTCGAAATCTCATATAGAAGATTATGGATTAAATTAATGAATCTAGGAAAGATCATTTTATGATTTCAGAGAAGCCAACATTGATCTACACTTTAATAAACATAACATGTTTCTTTTTTACTGAGCTAGCAAGCAAGAAATTGCTAGGCTTAATTTTTGCTTTATATTAAGGTTCTTATCAATTTAAAAATGTTATTAAGATTAACCTATGCAGATCTAGGAAAAGTAATTTTATGATTTCAAGGAAGCCAATATTGATCTACAAAAATAAATAGAACATTTTCTATTTTATATGGGGTAAGTCTTGACCGCTTAGGCTTGATTTTTGCTTTGTAATAAGGTTCTTGTTATTTTCAAAATTTCTTTAAGATTAAACTATGTACATCTAGAAAAAATTGTTTTATGATTTTAGGGAAGCTAACATCAATTTGCAAAACAATAAACAATACATGTTTCTGTTTTATACAAGCTATTAGCCACTAGGCTTAATTTTTGCTTTGGAATAAGGTTCTTATTAGCTTTATAATTTCTTTAAGATTAAACAATGCAAATCTAGAAAAAATCATTTTATGATTTTAGGGAAGCCAACATCGATCTCGTAAAAAATAAAACAAAACATGTTTCTATTTTATATGGTGTAGTGGTCGCTAGCCTTAACTTTTGCCTTGGAATAAGGTTCTTATCATTTTTAAAATGTCTTTAAGATTAAACTATGCAGATCTAGGAAAAATTGTTTTATGATTTTAGGGAAGCCAACATCAATCTACAAAATAATAAACAGAACATGTTTCTTTTATATAGGCTAGCTAATTGCTAGGATTAATTTTTATTTGGAATAAGGTTATTATAATTTTAAAAATGTATATAAGATTAAACAATGGAGATCTCGAGAAAAATCATTTTATGATTTCCGAAGCCAACATTAATTTAGAAAACCATAAACAAAACATGTTTCTTTTTGTATGGGTAATTGGCCACCAAGATTAATTTTTTCTTTAGAATAAGGTTCTTATCGGTTTTAAAATATCACTAAGATCAACCTATGCATATTTTAATAGTTAAAAATTCTTGTGGCCTAAATGACTAATAGGATAATGAAATTCAAGAGACATGAGATACTTCCACGTTCATTTACTATGTGATTGAATCTTGGGGTAACAAGAGAATTATGAATATATTTTGAAGAAATTAGCTATGGATGACGATCCGAGACTAGTAGAATGTAATCAACTATAAAACTATTCTAGATATATTTTCATATTTAAAAATAGATATCAATATAATAGTAAAACCATTCCATATATATTTTTATTTTTAAATATGTACATGAAATTTACTAAAATCAATCAGATAACCATCCCAACTATATTTTGTATTTAAATATAGGTGTAAAATAAATTAAAATTCATTTACCAAAGGTAGAATTATAGTAATAAAATTTTAGAATTTTTTTAATATTATCGTAACACTATTCCCTAAGATGGGCTCCCAAATTAACAAAAGAAATCATAAAAAATTAATATTGTTTACATGATACCTATGAACATATTGATTGTTGAGGTGGTTAGGAATGTGTCAATTCCTTAAATTCACAACCACTTTGTTGAGGCTATTTTATATAAGCTCAAATATCTTAACGGCACTTTGAGATCTAATGTTTCGTATTCTGAATAGAGTGATGGGGATTATAATTTTTTTATATGAACCAATGTGAATAATTTGTGCAAAGCAGACATTATGAAGTCGAGATGATTATATGGATTTAGCAAATTATAGTAAGATATTCAAAACTTAGTGGTACATAGGTGTTGGGGATGGGTCTATGCGAAACATTTGCAAGTATAGAATATCAAATACAGATCTAAAGAATCACCACAAAATTTATATCAGTGGAAGTATAAAATAGAATAATCCAAATCACACAAAAGTACACACACATAACACATCATGTACCGTGGTTCACCCAATGTGGACTACATCCACCAAAGATAGAGATCTCATATATATAATATAACAATATATTACAAACCAAAAATTCTACACAAAAGTACATGTATCTCTATAAGAGTATCTCTTCCTCCCAAATCTCCAACTAGATCTACTTAAGTAAACTAAACCATGCCTCCATACCACCACCTGTGTCTCCTCCAGATCTCTAACTAGATCTACCTGAGTACACTACAACCATGCCTCTGAAACACCACTAGATCTCACATACTTGAAGCTACCTGCATCTTCCATTGTGTAACCAAGCTCTCATTATACTATGAATCTACAAACAAGACCTCTAGAAGGGTCTACCAATGTGAAACCATAACCATGCACCAAGAAGTAAGTCTCTCCTCCATCACTGCATCAACATATGCAAACATGGAGACAACTTCCTCTACAATACTAGATTCCTATGGATCAATAATACATCATGATCTCATAGATCTATAATACAATATCTCACAAGATGTGGATCTACAAGAATGAGCAATAATAAGATCTCACAACAACCCGTGGATCTAAAAAGAAGAAACACTAAGTGCTTTGCATACTATGCAAGCCATTACATGAGAATAAATAATACAAAGGAAATATAGTAGAAGATAATACCATCTTCTCACCAATAGTGTACTGTACTTTCCTTCTATTCAACATCTCTCCATGAAATCTCTTGTCTTCATGCAATCTAGTTTTTCATTATCTTCTTAAATTTCATCCTTTCAACCAAGGATATCTCAATTTTTCTCTTTTCTTGTTCCTTTTGTTCTAACCCTAGTTTTTAATCTTATATAAGCTTAGAAAAATTAGGGAACCTTAGCTATGCATTTACAACCTATAAATAAGCTTTAAAACAAAAGCTAGATTAAATTCCCATGAGTTAAATATAAAATTTCATGCATAGGTAACCGGTATGGGTTACCTTGATATTGATGATCAAAGATCGATTACTTGTACCGGTGTTGATTACCCTATCCGGGGCTGGTTACTAAGCAAACCAACAAGGTGTAAATAATGCTAACTGTGAAGCAATTCATCTCCACAATCCTAGCAATCTCCCACTTAGAGATAAATTGTTGAACTTGTACCTATACCTGTACATCATCATCCTTTACATACCATGAAGACCGTCTATTATTTACATCAAAAATTATCTCAAATGAAATCAGGAAGATTAAACCATCTTCTAAAACCAAGAAGATAACAAACATATGACTTACCATATACCTGCACGAAGCTACTCCTAATCCATGATACACGAGATATCCATACATCAAGATCCCACTAAATCATAACTCCAAGCCTCTTATGCAACCACGTCTCTATGAATAATCATACATGTAATAGCTTCCATTTAAACTGAAGTACTTGAGCTTCTATCGCATCCATACCCATACTTGTAAAACCAACCATTTTCTCCATCCATATATATCCATGTCTCCATGTAACCACTAATGCAACTAACCAAGACAAGTCAAACTGGAATATGCAAAAGCAAAACAAGATCCTGGGTAAAGACAACCCAAATGAGTTCTACCTGCAACAGTGGGTGATCAATCCACAAACCTGCATAACTCAAAGAATCCAAACACTCCAACATGCAAATCCAACCTGCGTAAAAAACTAGCATGTTCAAGACAATCATCTCAGTAGATAACATCTCCCATGGAGTAATATAGTAATCAAGAGGAAATACAAACATCCCCTACTCATGCTCAAAGGCATCCATGTGCAAAACAAACTTCTACATCATCATAGACTCACAAAACTTAATCTATCCACATGTAAAAACTCACCATGTACATCCATCTATATCACCGGGATCTCTAGAAGCTCCAAGTCTCAAGCATGAATAACTCCAAAGCTGAAAATGAATCATGTGCTCATCAATGTCAACAACAACAACCCCGCTAACCATGTTACTAATTATTAGTGAAAATATAAATAAAAATATCATCAACCTCCGCACAACTAACCATGATGAAAGCAAAATAAGGGCACCATATAAAAATGGTAAATAAACTCGATGTCAAACACAGACCAAACCAACCATGGTTTTCTAACCAACCCCGATCCACTACCTAATCGACCATGGTTACCAAATGACTGACCATGGTTAATCCTAACAAACTCGGTCTCTCGTAACTCAGCAGATTTTCTCCTTTTTCACCCTTCAAACTCTACAAATTTCTCTATCTCGACGGAATAAATTTCAACCGAATAACTTTCCTATCCGACGGAAGCCTCGTCTTTGTTCCATGTTATAACCTCTCTACTTAATCTCAGTGCATCTAACTACACCAAGGATGCATACCTGCTCCTTTTCTCTATCTATATCTACAATCCAAAACCATGCATGTGTAATTAAATGATATGATGCAAAACTAAGATAAAACCATGCCTCAATAACCGAATCTGCAATCTGACTACCATGCTTGTGCCTCCAAGAATCAGGGATACCTCAGCAAACAAGATACATTCCATGCATCTCTCCATTTCTTAATATATGTGATTTTCTATTTAAAACTAGGCTTCCCAGTAATCGACCATGGTCACCCTATAACTAACCACAATCACCCTGTCGACACTGGTTGCCACTTAACTCGACAACTCGGTCATTGTAATTTCCAATAACCTTACTCTTCCAACCCCTACTTGAGATTCAATCTCTTCCTGTGATTTTCACATCAGGAAAAACAAACCCTACTCTCATACATGTCAGTAATAACTACTAACAAAACCATGAAGCAAACCATTGATTTGAAATAACCAAGTTCTGATACCACTTGTTGGGGATGGGTATATGCAGAAACATTTACAACTATAGAATATAAAATCCAAAACATGCAAATACAGATCTAATAATCCCCACAAAATCTATAGGAGTGGAATTATAAACAAGAATAATCCAAATCACACAAAGTACACACACATAACACAACCTGTCTTGTGGTTCACCTAATGTGGGCTACGTCCACCAAAGATAGAGATCTCATATATATAATATAACAAGAGATTAAAAACCAACTCTTTTGCACAAGAGTACATGTATCTCTACAAGAGTATCTCTTCCTCCCAGATCTCCAACCGGATATTCCTGAGTACACTAAATCATTCCTCCATACCACCACCTCGTGTCTCCTCCAGATCTCTAACCAAATATACCTGAGTGCACTACAACCATGCCTCTAAAACACCACTAGATCTCACATACCTGAAGCTACCCTACATCTTCCATTGTGCAACCAAGCTCTCACTATATTGTGAATCTGTAAATAAGACCTCTATAAGGTCTACCAATATGCAATCAGTAACCATGCACTTTGAGATGTAAGTCTCTCCTCCATCACTTTGCATCAACCTGTGTAAACATGGAGACAAATTCCTCTACAATACTATATTCCTATGGATCAACAATACATCATGATCTCATGGATCTATAATACAAGATCTCACAACATGTGGATCTACAAGAATGAGAAATAACAAGATCTCACAACAACATATGGATCTAACAAGAAGAAACACCGAGTGCTTTGCATACTATGCAAGCCATTACATATGACTAAATAATACACAGGAAATATAGTAAAAGATAATACCATCTTCTCACCAAAAATGTCCCTACACTTTCCTTCTATCCAAATTTATCTCCATGAAAGCTCTTGTCTTCATGCAAGCTACTTTTTGTTTCTTTTTCTTCTTCATCCTTTCAACTAAGGATAGCTCAATTATTCTCTTTTCTTTTTCCTTTTGTTCTAACCCTAGTTTTCTAGCTTATATCATCTTAGACAAATGTAGGGCGCCTTATCTATGCATTTACAACCTTTAAATAAACTTTAAAACAAATGCTAGATTAAATTCTCATGAGTTAAATATAAACTTTCACGCATAGGTAACCGGTGTCATTTAACCGATGTTGACCAGCACTTTGGTTACCCTTTGGCAGCGTTTATCCTAATCGATGTCGATTCGAAATAAACCAACAAGGTGTAAATCATGCTAACTATGAAGAAATTCATCTCCACAATCCTAACACTAGGTGATGATAATATACCTTATCCGGATAAATTAACATTTGTCAAACTAGAATTCACCATAAGTAAAAATATTATTTAACATTTTTATATACTAACATATCTATTGATAAAAATACATTTAAATCCTTTATCATATTATAACACTATTAAAAATATTCACACACATTATACAAAATAACATTACTAAATATAGTCACACACATTATACAGAAAGGTGTTCTCAAATAAATTTAGGGACAAATTACATAATAATAATTGAGTTTTGATTTAATGACATCACGGACATCTTCCACATCCTTCAATAGTTGTAACATAGGCCACAAATCATTTATCTAGTTGTTTTCTGATGATTTAGATTGTATGTTAAATGTGTTAGCAATTACATAGTTCCCCACATCATTGAACTTGTTTTTCTCTAAAGTGTCATCTATAAGAATTGTATTTTTACAATTGTAATATGCATTAAACTTGCTCTAAACGGTGCTAATATTTTTGATGTGACTCATTTTATTGGCTACTTTTTTCAAATATTAAGTGAACAATTGACATGTACTAGTTCCTTGAATTTACATCTACCCTTACCATTATTGTTACATGATCCATGATTATCTCCTCTCCCTTATAAATAACCTTTTTGTTGAAAAAAATGAGTCAAAAATGAAAACGATTGTGCATTGATAATCTTTAATAACTTTAGGGTAGTTATTCTATTTCATATAAATGTACAATACATTGTTGGATTTAATAGAGAACAATATAATTCAAACGCCAATAGTGCGTTTGAATTTTTTTAACGATCTACACATGTTCTTGTGTTTTCCTACATGTTTCAACAATATACATAATTTAGTGTATATTAATGAATCAATCTTATATTTTACATCAAATCTCCACCATGTTGAGGTTTTGAGATTAATTTATTCTTTGAATTTGTATGACATGAATATCATGTTATCGATCAAATGTATATTATTTTCACCATAGACATTATCAAAAATTTCTAGTATCTCGCTAACTCATATTTATTTCCATCTTACATTGTTCACACCCCCAAATGAAACTAAAGTGGGTGTCTCACAACCAAATACATCTCTTAGCAAACATGTACTTCACCATATTTGACTCCATAAATGTAGACTATAAGGCAATGTCAAAATGTTTTGATGGAATACTTATCAATTCAGCACTAAAATCCTATTCAAAGTACTTATTATTCCTAGCTCTATAATCTGGAACCATATTACGTGGTATTTTGTCACCAATACCAATAACTCCAAACAACAAACCTTCAACTCCCAAAACTAGTAATTGCCAAGGCTTCCCAATTGAATCTATAAAAATGACTCAAAATTAATTTAGTCTTACAAATTTGATTAAAAAAACAACTCAAAATATAGTATTGATAATATTTTATTTTATTAATTCGCACAAATAAATTATAAATCTATAATATCAACTTAAATAGAGTGAAGCTATAAATACATCCAACTTATAATTTGTAATCTAAACATATAAAATAAACAATAACCATATCCATGTATCTTATCTACAATGTTTAACAACATCATTATAAAATCATTTTGAAATAATCAATAGTTATATAGTTTTTCCTTGTTCCAATGTTTTTATGACCTCTATAACATTCAAACCCTGAGATAGGATCATTGATATGCTTTGGTACAAATCATTTATCAGCCACATATCTTTGGAATAATTTTCTTTGTTGTTTTTCCTCCTTGCCATAAAATTTTCCAGAGAGAGTTTCCCTTTATGTCAATTGTGATATCTGTTGATGATAATCCTTGCGGATGAATCATCAAAGTCATAGAAACCTTAGGTTAGTGGGATGTGTGCCCTAAGGTAACCTCTATATTTTAAAGAAGCTGGCTCTTCTCTATGGTATGAGATGAGAGTTAAAGAAAAATAAAACATAACACAAAACTAACAGAAGTGATGCACCGAAAAGAAGAAGTTAATCAAGAATCCAACTACCTGAAATGGGGAAAAGGTAAGAAATGAAAAGGGTGGACAAAATGCACCACATGCCAGAGATAGATTCACACATAACACCACTTCAAACTCATAAGAACAACTTCCAAAACCTGTAATAAACATTAGAAATATGCACAATATACCAACAGTGAATAAAGGCTATTGGAGACAATAAAAACATGCAAAGGATGGACAAAATGCATCACATGGCATATTATATTGCTCCAAAGTTTTGCATAGTACAACAAAAATAGGTAAGAGGAAAGAAAAATGCCATTACAAAGCTTGGGAAGGAGGCTTGAGCTCCTAGATCACACCCCAAGTAGAGAAGAAATAGGGCGGAAGAGAAAAATGACTAACTCCTTAGAAAATGAGACCCAGATTACAATATATAGAATGAGGAAGAGAGAAGATTCCAATCCTGAAATTGATTTTTCAACCACCTATAAGATGTAATAAATGAGTGCAATTAATGACACCTTGCTTTTGAAATACTCCTCTTTCTGTCTTGTGACCTACAATAAAGAGAATGATGGCCATACTCATTGAATGCATTCCTAACCACTTTCCAATTGTCTCTTTGAACTAGTATCGTTTTCTACAAAATACACCCTCAAATATTCATTAATTCCTAAATTTCTTGACTACTGTGCATTGTTCTCGAAGCCACAATTCCAATGACACCAATTTTGTGCAATTTTGTTAAGAAATGCTCTAGTTATGGCCCTCTGAGTGTAGGTGGGTAATTTGAATCTCTCAAGCATTTGGTCTTCACAAGACTGTGCATTTGATCTTTGGTTGGGAAGAGACAAATTTAATAATTCCTCTTCCCAACATTCTATATATCTTCAAAACCATCATTGACAAAGCTACTAAAAAGTAGTTGTAGATGCTTCTACTGTCCTTGTATGTTTTTTTGCTGTTTTTTTGCGGACCCTTTACTGCTTTTTTGCAGTAATTTTGTTGTTTTGTTTCGTCTTGGTAGCTATTTTTTGGCTACTTTGAACTTCATTGTAACATTTGGATTCTGATCCTTTTCTCTCTGGTTCTCTTGCTTATTCTGGCTTCTAGGCCTTCTTTTGTAAACAAGGGTATAGTCCCTTTCAAAAAACTATTTGCCAATAATAAAAAAAAAAACATTCTATATATCTTTTGAATGATATTTTCATTTAATATTGATGGGACATTTTGTTAATTTCTTCATTTATGTCATGGGAAGGAGTTGTTTCATTTTTTAATGTCTGAGTATTTAAAAACATGGGCCAGCTCGACTTTATTCCATCACCAACCCATTTATCGACTCACCTCCTATACTCCTCACAAGATTTGTATTGGTTATGATGCCGATCTTCCTATCTTCGATGTTGATTCATACTTTAAATGGCTAATTCCTTGTTAAATTGTAACTCGGTGACTTAGACGCCAGACCTCCACGAGGATCCCACCACCCCCTTTTATGAATTTCACATTGGGATTCCATCATCTTGTCTCCACGTGCTTGAACCCTTATGAATTCATAAGCACTGAGTTGTTTTATCAGAAATGTATTTATACTACCGACTTCCATGTGCTCCACTCGTAACCGACCATGTATTACGTTGACTCATAGTGTGTGTGGGGCAACCCATTCCATGTGGCGATCCCATGCTACTCGGGGGATTACTCTCTACTCTACCTCTTGGTGTTGTACCATGTTACCATATGGCTTCCCCTATTTCCCTCTCTTCCTCCAATGGACTCGATGGGCTATTCAAATCATGAGCTCATTGACTACCTTTTCAACTTACCTCTATGACCCTTAAGACGACTCAACCTCTGGTGTTCATCTCGATAACTCGCCTCTCGAACTACACCGAATGTGCTTGTGGATAGGCTTCGCCACTCGTTAAAAAAATTTCTTGTTGGGTCAATCGTGTCTCTGTGTAGCTCGGTTCCATGTAGTTATAGCTTGACCATTCCTTAAATGCAATAGCTTGGTTTGAGTTCTGGCTCACCTGACATTCAAACAACTTAGTCAAATTTCCTCGTGTTTGGTTAGGCTTTTGGCTCGGTGGATTTGAGCTTGATACATTATCTTCCCCATCTCTATCTTGGGAATCCGAAGCTTCATCTTCATGGTAGCTTTGTTTTTTTTAACAAGGTCATTGTCATTGACTTGACCGATGGAGGATTTGTTCTCAACTTGGCCTGTGTGAAGGTAAATTGGTTCCCTCTTTATGCAAGGCTTGGTGCTTGCAAGAGTTTCAACATTCCATAATGGCTCGACGATGGTCCATAGGATTTGACCTTCTTGGAAAAACAACTCGGCCATTCTTACGGAACTCAATACCCTTACAATGGAAGAAGGATTTGACAAATTTTTAGATAAGCTCGGTTTGCAGGGAAATGGGCTCGACCTCTCTAGATGGCTCAACTTGGAGCTCTGAACCTTAAAAATAAGCAACTCATCCCCTCAACTAGCTCAATGAGCTATTCCAAGAGCTTGCAGGCCCTTCTTGCAAACCTACATCTCCCTAGACATTTAGGATTCCTAAGGTCTTTTTATAGTAACTTGGAGATACAAGGGGAGTTTTTTATGACTCTTTGGATTCGTTATTTCTCCGCAAATGGACCTTTTCTTATTTTTAGTAATGCAATTTTACTCATTATCCATTTTTATAAGCGGATGAAATGGGATAACAGAAACACAATGTGTCTCTAGAGGTGAAAACAATACTACTCCAAACCTTTTGTAGATATTTTATTGTGATTTCACCTTTTACATTCAAATGATCTTTTACCAAAAAAATACTTGGTTTCAATTCAGCTCCTATTTGTTTTCAACTCCTTTACCAGAGTTTTTAACTTCAAAAGAAGCTAGAATTCTAGATGAAAATCCCACTTCAAATTTTGTTAATAGTAACTTCAAAAATTATGTAAGACCACCTTGCAAGTTGATAGTCTCCTTACAAATTGAAACCATATCCTTATGGGATTGGTTTTCTCATATAACAAACCTTCTAAATCTAAAATAATTAAATAATGCTTTTTACTAACTTCACGTAAAAAATTGTTTCAATTGTCCTCAATTTAATATTAACCAATTAAAATAATCAACATTTCAGCAAGTTAACACTTATTGATTGAGATTGTGGCTTGGCTTCTCTTGCAATTTCCTTTGTAGCTTCTTGTGATGCGGGTTCTATTTCAAAAACATCTATCAATTCAAAATAAATTTCATGCCGATGTAAATAAATTCATGATACAAATTTCTTCTATATAATGTACTATCATTTGCTACAAAGTATTACATAGCTATAGATGTATATTAATGACCGCTAGGCTAAACCATTACTACTTAGACTATATTTGGCATAAAATTCTTTAATGATCTTAGCGAGTTGCTAATGGTATTTATCACATTAAGTAATTTTTTCAATTGTCCGCAATTTAATATTAATCAATTAATAAAATATTAATCAATTCAAAATAAATACATGGTGAGGTAAATAAATTCGTGATACAACTTGGTTCTATATAATGTACTACCCTTTGCTGGATAATATTACATAGCTATATATGTATATTAATGATCTTAGCTAAGCTAAGCCATTATCTTGTCTTGACAATATTTGATGCGCTTAATAGACGCTAATGGCCAATTGCACGAAGTAAAAAAATTCAATTGTCCATAATTTAATATTAACCAACTCAAAAACACATTAATCAATTAAAAAAACAATTCATGTCGAGGTAAATAAATTCATGATACAACTTGCTTCTATATAATGTACTACCCTTTGTTGGACAATAGTGCATAGTTATAGATGTATATTAGTGACCGTTAGGCTAAGCCATTACTTCCTAGACTATGTTTGGCTAGAAATTATTTGATGAGCTTAGCGGCTACCATGATTTGTATAGACACGATATCAAATAAATATAACAAATAAACCACTTTGTTATAGGTTCCTACAATTATGTGGGGCTTATAAATGGTTTTGTTTATAATTACACACGACTAACATATCAGGTTATGTCTATGTATTCTTGCGTGATGTGCTAAAAACCTCCCCATTTGGCATTAACATTGAAAGAATGTAAATTATTTTTAAATAAATGAAAATAATGACAATAAAAAACATATCGTAGTGATAAATTTATAAAACGAGTAAATTTCAATCACCTAGAATAGATTCATTGGATGTATGGGAAACGATATTTGGCATAACAATTTGAAGGGGCATCGATAGGTTTAAGAACGACATCATCTCCATTATTTTAACTCGCTTTAGAAGAGATGGTTGATTCCTCTCTTTGTTGGTTTTCTAGCATAAATATTGTATGTATCAGATCAAGGGAATTAAACTAATAGAATTGTTTAATGTTGTATTAATCAACATACCTTTTTAAAAATAGAATAATAATGTTTTATAAACTATTTTTTCATCACAAGTATCAACAATAAAATCGTAGATAGACCAAATTCAACCAAATCATGAAATACAACACTACCACCATAAAACACTATTATCGAGAGAATGTCTAGAAGAGAGTTGAGTGAACTTACGAGACTAGAACTCATAAGATATCTCTTAAAGAAAAGGATGTGTTTTTCCCCATATGTTGATTTCACCTATAGTCAAAAATTGTTGTGGAAGCTACTCCATCCAATCCATGATGATTTCTTCTCTTTCCTCATTTTTAGCATCATAGTTATGCACACTAGTTATTTTTACATAAGACACAAGCTATAAAATTTTCCATTGCTGTCATAAAATATGTAACAACTATCCATAACTAGTTCCCCTTATATTTAACCCTTTTCATGCATTTTTTAATTGTTTCTCTTAAATTTTTGAATAAACAATAGGTAAGAGCCCAATAATATTACAATTTAACAAAATATATCCCACAATTTTAAGCAAGTCCATTATTCCATCAAAAGTTATATCACTAGACAAATTGTATAAATCTGCAATTAGACATTATACATTGAATGGATTAGTCAGCAGGATAGATGATATTGATGATTGAAGTTGGAAGGGATATGCACATTGACAAGTAAACTCTTTTGTTTCTTCCATCCTTGGTGGCATTTGTTCTTCCATTGAAATCATGTAGTTGTCTAAAATTCTTTGAGCTTTGGCTAGAAGAACCTCTGCCACTTTAGCATCAATTTTTCTTCTTGCTGATTTTTCACTTTCTTGGGAATAAAATTTTATATTTCCTTTTCTCTCTTCTCCCAAGATTACACATAACTGGCGGTAGTTAGATTCATGTAGTCCAAATTTTTGAATAACATTGGTTTCATTGCATTCTTCCAATACAATATTATCTGGATATTTATTTTTCAAATATTTGAGAGCCTTTTCTCTTTTTCTTGTCATATTTTATTATCGTACAAGTAAGATTCAAAATTATCTTCTATGGTGCCTACCTCAATAGAGTCGAGATAGCCATACATTCCCGATTTCAATTTTTTACGTAGAACCGATAGTTCCTCATCGGTCATCCCTCTTGCATCTCTCAAGGAATTGGCCATGAAACTTGCCATGAATTGATATGAAAGCTAGGTTGGTTATCCTTAAAAGGAGAGCAAGTAATCCGACTTGATTTAAAAAACTCAAAGGTTGTTTTCCATTTGGTCCGTATATCATCAAGCAACAATATAAAATTCCATTTTTCATAAAGACTCTCTGGATTTTGCATGAAAACAATAGCAATACATTTCTTCTCAAAGCTTTACAATCAAAGCGCAAATAATACATTTGCTTTGTGCATATTACCAAAATTAAATTTTAAATGCTAATGCATTAAAATTAAGTTTCATTACCATCCACTCCTTTGTCTTTTTGTTTCCCACTCCGATCCTTTGAGGAGATCCTAGGGATTGCCAAATCAATCAAGCCTTGTAAATTAAATCAATAAACTTGGTTTTAATCCAAGTTTTTTTAATTCATTTTTCTCGCTTGCAAATATTTTTTTACTATGGGCAAATATTTTTTTGAAAGGGACTATACCCTTATACAAAAGTGCTCAACAGCAAGATTTTAACCCAGAAAAGCCCAACAACAGAAAAAAATCTATCGAGGAAAGAACCAAAGAAAAGCAAACTAGTCATGTAATAAAAATAGCTAATAAACAACAACAAAAAAAGAACACAAATTTGCCTAGCAAGATTGCGTATTAGACCATTTGCCTAAATGTAGCTATGATAGCACCCAAAAGACAAGAATCAAACCTTGTCTCGATATGGTGGGGGATTTAGATTTGGCATTTCCCTTCTTTTTCCTATCCACCACTGTCCATTCCTGAATTCCCACATCCACTTCAGTCGGAAGAAAAACTACAATGGGTTTGATGGGGATGTGACCCATAGGAAGGGGGGTCGACATATCCTTAATCAATGAATCAGCAACCTGTAAAGAATAGTCTGGAGGCTTCTCTGTATTGGTCTGTGAATCAACCATGATGGGTGAGTTAACTTGCAGAGGGGCACTAGATTCCTTAGCCAGATCTGAGTCAATTGTAAGATGTTCAGGTAGAGAATCCTTCCACCAGGTTGTTTTGGTCTTACATTTGGAGTGTTCACAATCATCTGTAACATGACCAGTTTGGAAGCAACACCGACATCTGAAGGCAAGTCTCTCATAGTCTATCCTCTGCACCCAGAGCCTGGCACCAATCTGTAGATTGATTTCTGCTGGTAAGAGTTTGGAGGTATCGAGATTAACTAGGATTCGAGCATAAGTAGTATGTGCTTGAATGGAGGTCTTATCATCAACTGCCACACATGAGCCTAGAGTATCGCCTATAGCAATGAGACAAGATCTGTTCCAAAGCTGCAGTGGGAGTCCTGGTAAGCGAACCCAAATCGGGTAGGTATCAAAAGACTCCTTTAACAGGTCGAAAGATGGATACCAAGGTTTGGACATAAGCCCGTGTTCCCCCCAAACCCAATGTTGGCTAAAAATTAAATCCCTATCTTCAGGGGTTTCAAAGACAGCAATGAAGTAAGCTTTAGCACAAGGATAAAGCTCAATCTTACCTTGTATTTTTTCTCTCCATCTTTGGGTTATCCAGTCATGAAGCTGAGAAAGCTTAGGCCAAAATTTGTGAAATCTGCATATGAGACCCAGGTGGGAGAGATTTTCCTCCTCCTTAAGAACCTTTAGAAGTAGATCCTCCTCGATTTTCAGCGTCGGGACCTCTTGGGAGGGTTTCAAGAGCTCATTTCTGACATTCTCCTTCTGTTTGGAGACCGCTGAAGCATAAGATCTGGACCTATTGTCACTTTGTTTTGTTTGTCCTAGTTCTGGCTGACCCCTGTTTCTCTCCCTCCATCACCAGAGCCACACATAGTCCCTTGCAACCTACAGTTGCTAGTGTTGAGTTTTAAAGGAGATGATGATTCTTTGTCTGAACCATCTTTACCTGCCCCATGAGAGAGCACCCCTGTTTTGTGACCAAGCAGAGAAACTCCATCTCGGTTTTGCTGAAAAGGGGAGTCTTGGTTAGCATTGAAAGCCATGCCAATCCATGAGATTGGTGCTTTATTTTCCTCTTCATTTTTGCAGCCACCGCCCTCAGAAACCTCTGGTTTCCCAAAGCCGCCGCCAATGATAGGGACATCATCACGATTTTTTGAGCAGGGCGAATCTCTAGCAGCCTTCGTGCCTCCTCCATCCCTATTTGCAGACCGAGCAGATCAATAAACCCAGGGCTCGCAGACCTGTGTGAAGCCCGCGTAGAAACCATGGAGCTAGGGCACTCGGGTGTGGGCGCGGGCGGAGGAAGAATATAGAAATAATGTCATTGTTAGACACTTTTGAGGATAGAATGTAAGCCTTTCTAAATTGTATCCTAACATGTAATGAATTGTAATTACTTTCGCTAAAATTTATTTTTGGGCACAAATTTTATATTTGTAGTCAAGAATGTAGAACTACATATATTCCTTTTTCAAGTCGTCTGGATCCTTTAGTTACACAATTTCCTTTTTAGAATATAAGAAAGGGAAGACGAATTATGTCCCTCTGTGTAGGAATAATTTTAATCAACATGGAATGGAAAAGAAGCTCAACATTCTCCTCATCTATAGGATAATATTGATATTGTGGAGGTGTTACATGGTACTTAGAAACTTCAATTGGAAATACATCGCCATTGAACAAAAACAAATTAATTTTTTCAACGGTTGAAGATTCTACTTTCTCAAATATAGTGGTCACTTTTTTCAAAAATGTAGTTGATTTATCATTCTATTTTAGCCCATGTAATTTTGAATTAGATGGATATATCTCTAATATAGAAAAATAAGTTCTCCTTAGCATTGTAAATAGCTTGGCATGCTTCAGTGGTGAAAGCAAACTTTTATATTCAAATAGTGAAAAATAAAAGAGGTATTATCGTATCTATATACTTTTTGAATACCAAATTCATGTCATTATGAATTTCATGGGAATTTACACAACCTATTTTTATAAGTCTATGGACATCCCAAAATTCCAACCATATTTAATATAGGAACACGTTTTATTTTGTATAGAAACCTTCATTTCTTGTTTCCTGAACAAGGAAAATTCCAACTTCGTTTCAAGAATAGAGAACTTATTAATTTCAACGTCAATGCATTTAACTTGAATACGTAGTGTTTGATGATCAATAGCTTCTAAAGATAGAACCATATAGACTTTATGGTTGACATCATCAACAACAAAGAATAACCAAAGACCAGTTTGATAGTTTTATGGACAATGCATTTCAACAAACCATTCCTCGTCTCTCTTCTTCCAACTCTCCGCTCCTTCAATGAATGGAATTTGCATGAAACGGAGTTTGATAAATGGAGTACATATTTCCTGTAAAATAAATTAAAATTTTTATTTTTCCTAAATATATATGGGAAGAATAAATGTTTTTTTCAATAAATTAATAGCAAGGAGTTGTATCTTAATTTGATTATATTTGTAGATTAAAAAATCATTCGCAATGGAACTTTAGAGCTTAGCGGTCGCTAGGTAAAATTTTAATGAGCTATAAAATATGAATGGAAAGGATAAGTACTTTCTATATTAATTTACATCATTCAAGGCTTGTATAGACTGTAAGGATGAAGCCTTATGTAGTTCTCATAGGATATTGTGTATAACATGTAATTCATATCGGTTTGTATCAATGAAAATGCTTAGTGACCACTAAGCTCCATTACTTATTGAAAGGGATGATTTTGTGGCAGATAGGCTCAACAATTTCTTATTTTGAAAATAATGATAAAATAACAAATCATCTTCTAGCTTAGCGGCCACTAGGTTCTAACCATTACCTCTTGTTATTGTTAAAAAATATCATTACAGATTTGGATTTCTAGTGTTTTTCATTTATTATAATTGCATCATATTGGTTGGACTATCCCTAGTAGAGCTAAGTGTTGGACTACATACCCTAGAAAGGGATCAAGCCTTATGTAGTTCTCATAAGATATATTATGTATAACACATAATTCATAAATTCCAAAATAAGACGTTGGATTTGGTTCTGATGCATTTTTTCTATTATAAAATTATCTGATTCAACTGGAGCTCCATATAACTGAAAAATGCAATCTTTGTCAAAAATACCCATTCTTCCAATTTGATAATTTTGTTTCTACACGTCACTTTTTTTCCTAGACATGGTCTCCTAGTTTCTTTATGCATGAGATTTTCCATTCTACAACAAGCTTGACTCACTCATTCATGTCACATTTATGTCATTTTCCTTGATGGTGCAAGGGTGAGTTAGTCAAGCCTATGCTAGAAATTAAAAATACTTGTGATAAGGAAAAAGGAGACCTTGTGGGAAAAAAATTGATGTGAAGAAACAAAACTATTTAATTTGCAGATCATGTAGGTTTTTGTGCATTACACCTAACGATTTCAACAAATAGTTGCTGCAAAAATTAGCACACCTCTCACATACAAGCATTTTATAAGTATTCATGTAAATAATTTCTAATTATTTTCTCTAGAATGTAAAAACTATCCTAAAGGAATTTTATATCAAATGGTAATTACATTACACTATATACCCTCAAGAGGGGAATAACCTTATGTAGTTCTCATAAGATATAATGTGTATAACACGTAATCCATATTGTTTTTTATCAAGGAAAATTCTTAGCGACTACTAATCTCCAATACTTCCGTTAGGTCTTAGCGATCACTAAGCTATTCATTTCAATAGGAAATCATGAACAACAATAATTTTTTTATGTTGTCTAATTATTTTCTTTGAGAATCCTAGTGACCGTTAGTCTCTTTAATTTCTAGGAATCCATTTTAACAATGAAAAAATAATATGAACAACTTTGATTGATGGTTTTTTTCATTATTAATAATTATATTATATTGGATGGACTATCCTGATGGAGCCAAGTGCTGCACTACATACCCTCATGAGGGATCATGCTTATGTTGTTCTCATAGGATATATTATGTATAACACATAATTCATATTGGTTCATATCAATGAAAATTCTTAGCGACCACTAAGCTTCATTACTTATTAAAAGGGATAGTTTTGTGGCATCTAGGCTCAAAAATTTATTTTTTGAAAATAACGATAGAACAAAAAATCATCTTCTAGCTTAGTGGATGCTAGGTTCTTACCATTACCTCTTGTTATTGTTAAAAATATCATTAGAGATTTATATTTCTAGTGTTTTTCATTTATTATAAGTTCATCATATTGGTTGGACTATCATATAACTAAAAAATGTAATCTCTATAAAAAATGACCATTACGGAAATTTGATAATTTTGTTTCTACACATCACTATTTTTCCCACAGGGTCTCCTAGTTTCTTTATGTAGGATATTTTTCATTCTACAACAGATTGAATCACTCACTCTTGTCACATTTAGGTAATTTTCCTTGATGGTACAAGGGTGAGTTAGTCAAGCCTGTGGTAGAAGTTAAAAATACCTATGATAAGGAACAAGGAGACCTTGTGGGAAAAAATAGTGATGTGAAGAAATAAAACTATCAAATTAGCATATTAGGTAGGTTGTTTATGCATTGCACCCAATGATTTCAACAAACAATCACTACAAAAATTGGCACACCTCTCACATACAAGCATTTGATAAGTATTTAGGAAAATCATTTCTAATTATTTTCTCTGGAATGTAAAAACTAGCCTAAAGGCATCTTATCTCAAATGGTCATTACATTGCACTACATACCCTTAAGAGGGGCATAGCCTTATGCAATTCTCATAAGATATATTGTGTATAACACATAATCCATATCATTTCTTATCAAGGAAAATTCTTAATGACCGCTAAGCTCCAATACTTCCGTTAGGTCTTAGTGGCCGCTAAGCTATTCATTTCAATAGGAGATCATGAACAACAATGAATGTTTTATGTTGTCCAATTATTTGTCATTGAGAAGCCTAGCAGACACTAGTCTCTTTAATTTCCATGAATCCATTTTGAAAATGAAAAAAATTATTTGAATAACTTTGATCAATGGGTTTTTTTCATTTTTAATAATTAAATCATATTGGCTAGACTATCCCTAACAGAGCCAAGTGTTGCACTACATACCCTCAAGATGGATGATCCCTTACATTGTTTTCATATGATATATTGTGTATAACGCATAATGCATATCAGTTCGTAACAATGAAAATACTTAGTGATCGGTAAGCTCCATTACTTATTGAAAGGAATGGCTTTGTTGTAGGTAGGCTCAATAACATTTGGTTTTCAAAATAACGACTGAATTAAAATTCATTGTCTACCTGCACAACATAGTTAAGAAATGTTAGATCATAGTAATATAATTTCATCATTTAAACCTCATGAATTATCATGTCCATCTTGGCCTTACATATTTTCTGAAAATAAACCATCAAAACAAATAGACCAAAATGATTTACCAAATATGTAGGGTGAAGATGAACAAGATTCTTGTTCATGATTAAATGATGAACTTATATTATTATGATCTAATCTTGCTAATCTAATCAAGATGAAATTCTATTTATATGCTTTCTATTATGAGGATCCCCAAATTTGTGATTGATAAAAATAATATAATTATGCAAACCTTTCTCTAGGAAGGAATGAATGAGACCAAGAAAATCCCTCTTATTAAATGGGACAATGTTTCTCTTCATAAAGATTATGGTGGAGCAGGGATTTTGGACTTGGAAAAAAAAATCACTTGAATATTAATAAATTAATGATTAAATGTGACTCTCAAGTTATTGGTTACGTCATCATAAAAATCAATCCTTGTCATGGAAAATCAATCTTATGTTAATAAAATTCCTTTTAAGGATTTCATTAATTCCAGATTGGTCCTTAAAGCATATATATAAGGAAGCTAATAAAAAGGAGGTTTTTTGAGAAAATCGAGGGATTGTGTAAGAGGTTGGTCACTTGGGTATAATACTTAAAATCATTATTTTTATTATCTAGAAATCATCAACCTTTCCAATAATGGTTGATAGTGAAGGTCGAAGAAATTTTTATTAATTCCAAGCATGGGATGATAGAATCTCTCCTATTTTTTTCATGTTGCTCTCCATTATTTATCGAACCATTCAGCTTCTTTCACATGATTTCTTTTCCTCTGTCATGGATGGTCCATTATTTCCTTTCATGCAATTCTCTGTGTTGGCGTGTGAAATGACATTATATACTAAGATTTCATGTCTTCATCTAAAATATATTTTTAGGATTGGATCAAAGCAAGATATGATTGCTATTGAGGGAGTTCTCGGTGCTAATTATATTTTTATGGAGGATCTTCGATCATTAATGCGTATGGCCTTGACCTTCATTTTTCATCTTCTTATTATAAATCTGGAAAAGGGTTGTGATTTGGAACTAGGGCATCACTACATCAAACAAACTTCTAGGGTTTGCATAGAAGCTGAAATTGACAAATCCTTTCCTACATTGTGGACCATGATTTCTAAGGCTCACTATAACTAGGAAGGTTTTTTTGATTGGGAAGTTTTTTGATATTTTTATAATCATTTTGAGGTCTTGATGGATTTCTCGATCTTATGTGGTTAATTTAAGTAAGATCTTGATGACGAGATCCATTTTGATCAACTTCCCTAACCTTGATGCCTGATCTTCTCTTATGAACCTAGAACCAACTCATAGGGATCTGATTTATAGCTAAAGGAGTGAGGCGTACGATTGGTTGAAGATTCAAGCTACTTTTGGAAATGATTATATTTTTCTAGCTCCATCTTTGTCTTCTATTTACCGTTATGTTAAAGTGGAGATTATTGAGGTGTCATATGATTCTAAGAAATAATTGTTCCTAAAATCTATCAAGTATGTAGCTTTGTTTTGGTTGTTATATATCCTTGTTATCTCTATAGTAATAAAATAATTTGTTCTATCCGGTTGGTTTGGGGTTTGTTTTGTATTCTCGAACCCCTTGTGTTTTTGGCAAAGTATCTTGGATTTTTCCAAGAAAAGTATTGTTGGATTGTTCATTTTTATTGATCTTCACACTTTATCTTTAATGTAAAGGGAAAGGGACCCTTCAACCCTCATTTAATTATAAAAAACAAGGAATCAATGATAAAATTATTTTTTATGCGTTGCACATAGCAATTTCAACAAGTAATTGCTAATAAATTTGGCACACGTCTCCCATACAAACAATCGCTAATTATTCATTCAAATAAATAGTAATTGCCTTATCTGGAATGTAATGAATAACATAAAGGCCACTTATCTCATATGGTCATTAGGATGCACAATATACACTCAAGAGGATTAAAGCCTTATGTTGTTCTCATAATATATATTGTGTATAACACATAATTAATTTCAGTTCATTTCAAGGAAAATGATTAGTGACCACTAAGCTCCATTCCTTGCATTTGGTCTTAGCGGCTGCTATGCTATTACATTTAACATGAGTTAATGAACATCAATACATGTTTTATGTTGTCAATTTGTTTATAGATGAGAAGCCTAGTGGCAGCTAGCCTCTATATATTCTAGGAATCCTTTCGAGAAATGTAATAACTATCTGTATAGCTTTATATTGCTAGTATTTTTCAATATTTATAATTAATTAAATCATATTAGCGAGACTACCCCCAGGTGGAGCCAAGTTTTGTACTAAATAGCCTCTCGAGGGATTAAGCCTTATGTATTTCTCATAAGATATATTGTGTATAATGCATAATTCATATCAGTTCGTATGAAGGAAAATATTTAGCAATCGTTAGGCTCCATTACTTATTGAAATTAATGGGTGTGCAAATACAAGTTTTAGTAGTTTCTTGTTTTCAAATTAGCAACCAAATAACAAAAAAATCATGGAATACCCAAGTATTTGATAGGATCCTAGCGGTTGTTAATCTCAATTCTTAGTTATGGTGCACCAACACAATGTAATGAATTTCAACCTTAGCGGTCACTAGGCTTCAAATATCATTTTAGGATTTGAATATCAATTGATAGAATTTGAATATCATGTCAAAATTAGTGGCTGATAGGTTTAAATTTTTGCTTGGATTATGAGTATTCGGATAATCATTCATATGTGTCTTTTCTTGGAATTTTTTTCTTGTCTATTTTGGAATATCAAAGCAATGTAGTAAAATTCCAGCTTAACAACCGCCACTCTTGGAATATCGTAGTGGAAAATCTAAAAATAATAATGGAGTTTATCTCAATTTTTCAAGTAATTTGTTGCTAATTGTATTGTATGAAAGATAAAAAATATTATAATGGTTGCTAATCTTAATTTTTTGTTATGTTGCACCGACACAATATAATAATCTTCGACTTTAGTAGCTTCAGGATTCGAATATCATGTTAGGATTTGAATATCATGTCAAATTTAGTGGCCGCTAGGCTTAAAATTTCATATTCGATTAAAATTATTCAAGAAAATCATTAATATTTGTCTTGTCTTGGAATATTTGTAGTCTTGTCTATTTTGGAATATCAAAAATGTAGTAAACATCCATCTTAACAGCCGCTACTATTGGAATATATTATTAGATAATTTAAAAATAATAATGAAGTTTAGCTTAGTTTTCGTGTAATTCGTTAATAATTTTTGGGTATGAAGGACAAAAATATTATAGTGGTCAATAATCTCAATTCTTTGTTATGTTCCACCAATGCAATGTAATAATCTTTGATCTTAGTATATTCTAGGCTTCAAATATCATGTAGGATTTGAATATCATGTGATAGCGTTTGAGTATCATGTGATAGGCTTCAATATCATGTTGAACTTAGTAGCCACAGGTTAAAATTTTGTCTTCAATTAAGAGTATTTAGAAAAATCGTTAATATTTGTCTTGTCTTGGAATATTTTTAGTCTTTCCTATTTTAGAATATCAAAGTAATGTAGTAAACATCCAACTTAGTGGTTCTTTAGTCCTTGAATATCATATTATAAAATTAAAAAAATAATAATGGATCTTAGCTCAATTTTTAGGTAAGTCGTTACTAATTATCTTGTATGAAAGAAAACAAATATTATAGTGGTCACTAATACCATTTCTTTGTTATGTTGTACCAATGCGGTGTAATAACTGCGACCTTAACAACCACTAGGACTCGATATCATGTTGATATTAGTGGCGCTAGGATTAATATTTTTCTTAGATAATGTGTATTCAGGGAAAATCATTAATATTCATCTTGTCTTATTTTGGAATATCAAAGCAAGGTAGTAAACATCCATCTTAGTGGCCGAAGTCTTGGAATATCATATTTGAAAATCTAAAAATTAATAATGGAGCTTAGCTCAATTTTCAGGTAAGTCATTACTAATTGTCTTGTATGAAAGACAAAAAATATCCTAGTAGCCACTAATATCAATTCTTTGTTATGTTGAATTGATACAATGCAATAATCTACGACATTTGTGGCCACTAAGCTACACAGATGTTTTTGATAAAGAAGAACAATAGCTCATCGGCCGCTAGTCTAGACAATATTTTTCATGATTGAGTTTACAAAAAGATACATAAAAAAACGTGTACAATCATGTATTAATATATTTGAAAAATATTTGTATCTCTTCAATGATATGTAGCATATTAAAAATTAAATTTTATATAAAATCTATTATTCTCTGGGTTCACATTTAATTATAAATAAAATTTTAGTATCGTAAAATGGTCTTTGAAATAAAGAATTATATTGAGGAGGACACAAAGATAAGTGATTTTTTGGTATATCATAAGGTCCGTAAAAGGAAATATATATTTTAAAATATAATGATTAAATTTAACATTTAATAATATTTACGGGTATATATAATATATTTTACCTTATAGTTTACATAAAAATCTTGCTAAAGACATTAAATTTGACTACGTATGCACGTGGGAAAATGTATGTAATTACTAATATATATGAACATGACAATCATATAAAAATAAACATTGAAATAATTATCCATGATTATTTATTTCATCTAAATAAAAATCATTAAAGGAATTCATAATGAATACCTAAACTATACTAAATCAAACCATTACGATTTTCTAAAAATGTGAATATGCACATCGTGTTTTGAAATTGGGGAGACAAGCCATCACTATGGGGATTAAAAAATCAGAGGAAGGAGAAAAAAATCAACAAAAAATTATCTAGAGAGAAATAGAAGGTATGAAAAGGGACCCCATTTAACAAAGACAAATACATGAGCTAGGGATGAGTAGGGAATTGTGTTTTCAGAAAGAATAAAACTTATAATGGGGATTTAATTTTCTTTGGTTAGGGTAGAACAAAAATGTGGTTTCAAAAAAAGCATGGTGGTTTGACAAGGGGATGAAATGGAATTACAAAGGTAGCAGAGGGAAAGGAAGGGTTGGAATGCCATGCAAAAAAAAAAGAACTAGGCAAAGACAAAGTGACTGAAAGTTCCCACCATCAACTAAGGTACACATACACTAAAATAGATGCTTTTGATAAATACATATTTTAGTAGTATCTAAAATTATTACGAGCTTGATGATGTCTGTGAAACCTCTGTCTCCTCTCTTAAAAAAAATATCTACGTGATTCTATATGCAACCTCTTTTGCTTGCCTCCTTTGAGTTTGTCCTTTGTGTGACTTCTTCTCTATACTAGAGATTTATAAAAATCATCGAAATTTGTGCACTCGAAGATGTGATCTATCTCAATCACTTTTTCTTTCCTCCTTTGTGTACATGTAAAAGGGATTATAATCACTTCCTCAATGTGCCCTTGAAAAAAATGGCCAATTTTTTTGCACTCGGACTGTAATCTTGTGTCCGCGCGTATTGTATTTTAATTTCAGAACTCATTTTCCACGATGCCAAAAAAAACCCTAATATATATTTCTCTAGAGGTATTTAATTTTTTTTTGATACATTTCATGAAATAAATTGTAGGATATGAAAATTTTAATTTACCCCTCAATAAAAGAAAGTGTGGGATACTATAATTTCAAACATTTGTATTTAATTTGTGGGATTCGCAATTCAAAATTTGAAATTATCCCTCATTAATATTTACATTTAATGCGGGGATTACGTGGGATAAGGGAAACCAAATTTATAAATTTTTATTTTGAAACAAGTGGGACAATGGAAAATATATCTTTTTGAACTCGTGGGGCATCGAAAAATATTAATATAAGCATAATAAAAATATATTATAAGAAAATTGAAGTAAAAATTTCTAAACATAGTTTTAAAGTGTAATAGAGCAATATACAAACATTTATTATTAATTTTTTTGAATTCAATGTTATTAGATATAACGCACCGTAATTTAAAATAATTATTCAAGTAAAATGTGCCACGTGGAAAATTTGAACCAGATAGTTAGGAAACAATATAATTGACACATTTATTAAGAAATTTGTATTTAAAGAAATTCCTATTAAATACTTTTAACCTATAAAATCCATCATATTATTATGTAAATTGCACCCACTAAAATTTTGACACGTGGCATGAAATTTCTAATATATCTCGGGGATTTCTTTAGTGGCAAATATTCGTAATTTGGTGAACATTCCATTTTAGGAAAATTTGAAAAGGCAAATTTTTTTGGAACATGACAGCTTCCTACTCACCTCAAATTTATAGTATAATTTGTTGTAGGCGTTAGCTTCGCCTCTCAGTTGAAAAAATATCCTATATAAACCTAGGTTATTTGTCGGGTGGTATACTAGTACTTAATAATAACATACCGAGGTACTTGGCATATCAAGAAACATGAACTTACGAAGCACTAGTACATAGTGTAGATCACATTTGCAATTGGGTGAGAAGCCTAAACCACTAAAACACATAAAGATATATTTACTAAAAAGTGAAAAGGTTTATTTGTTAACATGTGATAGGGTTCTCTGCTAACACGTGACTAGTGTTTTCATCTAACACATGACAAAGGTATTTTGTTGATGAGAAAAAAGGGTTCTCTATTGATGCGTGACAAGGGTTATTTGCTTTGACGCACAAAAAAATATTTATACTGACACGTGGAAAGGTTTCTCTGCTAACATGTGACAAGGGTTCTCTTCTATCTCACAAAAGGATTCTTTGCTAACGTGTGACAAGATTTTTCCACCGACACACGACAGAGTCTGCACGCACGACAAGCGTTTGTTGATGTAGGAAAAGAAAGTGTTAATGCATGATACTCCTATGAAGACACACAAAAAATGTTAGAGACAAGTGACAGAGTATTTCGACACACGAAAAAGGGTTGAGTGATTCACGATAAGATTTCAACTTCACCATTTAGAATAATGGAAGATGCTAGTGCTCAGAAAACCCAAAAAGTAAAAAAATATTAGAATTCCATGTTCAAGTATTTTGGAAACTCTGTTGCTACAGATACCGTAACCACTAGTACCCATATAGTAGCTACTGGAATCAATCAGAGTACATACTATGTGGAAGGTGTTATTGAAGTGGACATGCATTCTACACAGTATCAACCAAATGACACCTATGATGATACCATGCCATATATTGAAGATATTCCTATTGAGGTACAACCAAGAGTGCATCAAGATATCACTAATAAAAATACTTAGAAAAATGTAACACAAAAATCAAATACAATTTCTGGTTCGTGAAAGAGGAAACCGATAATTGTGGTAATCTGAAAATTATTCTCGTAAAATTAAAACATTGAAAATGAACAAGAATATGTGGACACTTGGGAGGACATACAAGTTCAAGTGGGCATCAAATTTACTTTTATCACACCTATACAACCAACTATTTCAAAATATATCCCATATGAATGTACATGTATAATATGTATGTGGAAATCGAGAAAGCAACAAAAAATGCAACTGAAGCTGGACACAATTGAAAAACACTGTGGAAAACAATATTTGACTGTAACGGGGGAGGATGGCTAGAAAATAAAAACACATAGATGGAAAACTGAAAAATAATGCATGCATGTTAAATACATAACAGAGTATGAAGCAAAGTAGAAAATATGTAGACATCTTGTGGAAAAGGGCGGAACGATCACATCACAAATTGGTAAGATGAATCAATCAAATTTGCATGCTAAAATCATACAGTTCTCTACTTTATTCCACATCCTTAAGAAAGGAAGACTGATTTCATATTTCCTTGATTTCAAAGTTTTGTATCAATATAATGGAATACACAACATTCCTCAGTCTCATTGGTCGACAAAGAGTGCATGGGAAATGGCTAAATTCCTTGCAATGATAGAGAAGGAAGATTTGAAAGAGAGTGTAAAAAATGCAAAGTTTATCTCTCTATCAATTGATGAAGTGATAATAGTTGACAACACCACATGGGTATGTATCCACGTTTATACTTTATAAAATCATATAAGGACATCACATTTGTTGTGTGTTCAGAAAATGGTTGAAAATTGCAATGCCAGAAAACCTATATAAAATAGTTATTTCTCATTTGATAGATATTTCTAGCATAACTAATTATGAAATTACTACGAAGTTGGTATGTGTTAGAGGAGATGGTGCATCAGTCATCCGTGAGTCACCAAACTGGTTGTGTGTTCGATTGCAAATAATAGTGTTCGATGCCAACAATTATCGTTGATGCGCGACAATAATGCTTGTCGACATGTGCCAATAATCCTTGTTGTCGCACGACAACAAGGGTTGTTGACGTGCATCAAAAAGTTTTGTTGTCGTGCATCAATGATAACTATTGATGCATAACAATTAGGAATTTTGGTGTACATTAACGGGAATTATTGACACATGAAAACAAGACTTGTCAACATGTGTCAACAACCCTTTCTGTCTAATGAAAACAAGAATTATTGATGTGCATCAACAAGCCTTGTTATTGCCAATCAATAATTCTTGTTGACACAGGCTAACATGACTAGTTGTCATGTGTCAATTATGCGTCAATGAAAAACTTTTTTTCTACGTCTGTGTAGATAAAACATAGTATGACAAGAAACACGTCACAAACTTGCCTATGGGCTCTGGCTCTCCCTAAAAATGTCAGGAAAAAATTTTGTTCTAAAACCCAGACAAATTCACCTTTCCAGCGAAATTGGTTCCAGGTATATTCATTGGGGATTTTCCACCTCCAATTTACCATAGGTTTCTTAAAATGAACCTTAAATATATATATATATATATATATATATATATATATATATATATATATATATATATATATATATATATATATATATATATATATATTTCATTATTTTGGTGTTAGTTACATTTTATAGTAACAAAAATAAAACATAATTTTCCGCTTCACACGTATTTCACATCAGCTTATATATAGGAATGAACTTAGCGACCGCTAAGCTCCATTACTATGATTTGTTATTCCTTTCAATAGGTGTTAATGAACAACTTTGCACATCTTATGTTGTCCATTTATTTATCTAGGAGAATCCTAGTGGCTGCTAGCCTCTATAATTCCTAGGATGGCTTTCTAGCAATGTTAAAAACTATCTGTAAATGTTTGGATTGCTAGTATTTTTCATTAATTATAATCAATTCATATTAACTGTAAAATCCTTGATGTAGCCAATAACTACACTACATACCCTCGAGAGGTATGACGAATTTTATATTTCTCATAAGTTATATTGTGTGTAACACATAATTCATATTGTTTCGTATCTAGGAAAATGCTTAGTGACTATTAAGCTCCATTACTTGCGTTATATGAAAAACAGTTTGTATCAAATAAAATGCTTAGCGACCCCTAAGCTCTAATACTTGCTGAAAGGAATGGAATGAAAGACACTAGTGTAAAAAAATTCTTATTTTTTAAATAGTGACCGCTAAGCTCCATTACTGTGTTAGACCAAAAATTGGTTTGTATCAAAGAAAATGCTTAGCAACCGCTAAGCTCGAATACTTACTAAAAGGAATGGTTTGGCAACCGCTAGTCTAAAAAAATTCTTATTTTGAAAATAGTGATCGAATAAAAATCATAGTAATAGATATTAGTGGTCGCTAGGAATTTTCCTTTATATATTTTGATGAGAAATATGTGTGTAATGGACATTTTTTACTCTCGAAGGATATGGAGGGATTTTCCTAGTCGGGAAAAATATGTTTATTAAAAATGTTTGCAAGGTGCTCATATAACATCATAGTAGAGACATGTCATCTTACATGTTGTTGGGGCAAGATGCATTGTGTATAATAGCATTATGTCCTAAAGGATGGATTTAAAGTTCAATTATGTTATTATCCTCATAAAAATATTTTCTTAGATTAGTGAGTGTTAGTCTCATAACTTTGCATCTTTTCTTCATTATACACATTTTGGACTAATGAAATATAGCCTAAGTATGGACAAGATCGAAGGATTGGGAATGCACTCACAGGATGCATATATGCACGCAAAACTATAGTGAAACAGGGTGCACCCAGAAAATAGGAAATCAAGACTTATTCTTTTTACGGTATGAGGACAATTATAAACATGGAGTGCAGAGAACATTTTATAGAAGAATTGAAGAACATGCAAAGGATATTTTGGACAAGTAGAAGATCAAGCACTATGCATATTTTTGAGGCTATTAATAGGATTAAACTGTAGTTGTATTATTAGATAATCTATTATTAGCGAGCTTGCATGCTCTTGTATTTATCATGTAAGGGTGCATGGTTATTATTAGCATGTATATATTTTTGAAAGGTGCATGGGAGGTGAAGGTCAATTCCCCACCCCTATAAATATGTATTAATTTTCACGGTTTAGGGAGATCAAATATTGTTAGTGTTATGTCTGTGAGTTTTTGAGTGCACATGACTATGGTGACTATACTATGTATGTATGAAGCTTCTGTCTTTTACAACAATTAATATAATGAATATTTATTGCTGGATATTGATTTTTGATACACTGTTATTGGTTCATATATGGTAAATTTAATCTTTGTTCTTGTTTAATTAATCTTGCATAAGGTTAAGATCTAGATCTGTTTATGTGCTAGTATATACTTTATTATCTGTCATGGATCTAGAATATTTGTACAATCATACTAAATCCTTGAAAAATATGACATAAATGTTAGGATTTAATATCGTAGTGCTCACATATTTGAGCAAATATATATTTGTGATTATTATTATTAAATGTGTAATGTGTAAACAGTATATGGTTGGATTGTTATAGATTTGTTATTATAAACAAATCATAACAATAGTGTTGTTTTGTGGTCACGTAGAATAGGAGTGTTGTTGAGCAACCTCCATATTTATAGGAAAGCTTACTCCTATATATATGTTATTCTGAATATATGAAAGATCTGAAGAAGCTGAATATAATATCAAATTATTATTTCATGTGTGACAAGCCTGTTATACCAATATTTGGTATCAGAGCATGGCGGATCCGTAAGGAAGAAGTGAGTTATCGTGTGAGAAAATGAATGTGCAAATTCTTGGTCACTCAGATTATTAAAAGACGTATTGTTGAGTTGCTCATCAAGGCGCCAGATCTAAGATCCAGCTATTCTATTCACGTATGAAAGATCGCCTTATCAATGATATCCCTGTGAATAGTTTTTCTTTTTAGGTACATCCATTTGTGAGGTTCGTTTATACTACTGCAATTCATGTGTTGATGTTTCTATCATTACCGTGTTTACATCTAGAGTTGTATTAGGATAAGGTCATACTGTATTGTATTGGATTTATATATTTTTGGATTGGAAACGCAAAAAGTGTGGAGGCGTGAATAAAGAAATGGGTATTTTGGTTGGGCGATCAGTTTTATTTTGATCCATTTTTCATTGCTTTGATTTGGTATTCAATTGGCCCTCCGTCAATTATTGAATCGAGCACTTTGGCCTGAGTTTGGTGAGCTCTCACTGGTCCACAACATCCATTCACGGACAAAGCACAAATTGTGGGTGAAGAGATACGGTGGATCACTGTCAAGCAATTAAATTTGTATAGCTGTTTGTCACACATTTTCTCACCATTTCAAACCTGCGGTTTTCCCTTCAACATTGGATGCCCACACTAACAGATCACAAAGATTCGATGCACCAGATTTTTCTCCAATTTTGACACGTCTCCACGTGCAACTGAGCAGCAGAGTGGACAGTTTGATAGGAATTCGTGCATGGAAGATTTGATCAAACAGAAGTGAATATGTTGGCCGCTGCAAGTTCATTTTGATCCGGAGGTATTGAGGTTATATCTGTCCATGCATTTTTTCCAAGTTTGATATATTTTCTTTATTAAAGTCAAGTGTCTCTACCAGTATAAAGATTTTGTTATTGTTCGATTTTGTGGAGTTTTAAAATGGAAAAGATAAATGTAATTGAAAGATTTGATGGTAAAGACTTCCACACGTGGCAAGTACGAACCCAATTACAATTGATTGATAAAGACTTATGGGACATTGTCGAAGGAAAAATTAAAAAACCGAATGATGTAGATGAAGCAGCGAAATGGGAAAGTAAGGATCGAGAAAGCAATAGCAATTATCGGCCTTGGTCTTTCCGATGCATATTTGCATCATATTGATCTAACCAAGTCATCTAATAACATTTGGGTGACATTGAACAAGTTATTTGGATCTCAAGCAGGTAGTGCAGCAATGGCGCTGAAGCAAAAACTTTTTGGGCTAAAGATGGGAGAAAATGACAATATGGTTCAACATATCAGTAAGTTTCGATCCATTTTAAATCAATTAGCAGGAATAAAAGCAGAGGTAGATGGAGAAGATGCTAAAGCAATCTTACTAAATAGTTTTCCAAAAGAATATTCAAGTATTGTTTTTACTCTTAGTAAGATCAATCCTAGTTTGGAAAATTTAATTTCCTCTTTGCTTGATGAGGAAGAAAAAATCAAAAGGTGTGTACCAGAACAAGAAACTGTCATGGTTGCAAACAATAAATCATCATTCTATAAAGGTAAAAAAAAGTTTGTATCGTCAAAGACACGTCTTTTGTGTCATTACTGTAAACAACCAGGACATGGTTTTGTGAATTGTAAGAAAAGAGCTCAAGATCTCTTAGATGATAAGTTGGAACAAAAGGCTTTAGCTGCTGAAGAAGATTGGGATGATTATTCTAATCCTGCAAGTGACAATGAACCTATTAATTATTCAAGTGATGAAGATTATCTGTTTTGAGCATCTATCCTCATTTTGGAGGATGGAGGCAACGGAGGCAGGAGGACAGTCAGCGTCCTCAAGTTCGTCACTACCTCAGAGGCCGCAAACTACTTTAGTGACATCTTTGTGTCTTGTGTGATGAATAAGAACAGATGAGCATCCTTGTTCCTGTGTGCAGTGCAGTGCTTGTGTGTCCCCCTTGATGATAATGATTTGTACCATTGATACTATTGCAGGAAGTGTTCTTGATCAGACTGATTTGATGGTTGATGTGAATTGGTTGAACGGTCCCAATTCATGTATTCATCTAATAGGTTGAACGGTCCCTGGATGATGTAGTTCCCACAGTCAGTGTTGAGGATCGAGACCATGTGCAAGCTACGGAGCGGCATGTTGCTTAGTTGAAGATGGTGTTTTCCCCATGTTCGCACTAAGGGGGGGAATGTTAGGATTTAATATCGTAGTGCTCACATATTTGAGCAAATATATATTTTTGATTATTATTATTAAATGTGTAATGTGTAAACAGTATATGGTTGGATTGTTATAGATTTGTTATTATAAACAAATCATAACAATATTCTTGTTTTGTGGTCACGTAGAATAGGAGTGTTGTTGAGCAACCTCCATATTTATAGGAAAGCTTACTCCTATATATATGTTATTCTGAATGTATGAAAGATCTGAAGAAGTGAATATAATATCAAATTATTATTTCATGTGTGACAAGCCTGTTATACCAATAATAAAATAGGAACTTAGTACCCTTATGCACTTCAAGTGAGTGCTTAGTTCAGCATGAGTGATATGCTAGCGCACCTTCGGTTGTTGGTGGTAAAATCTAGGTTATATTTTGGTTTCATTGTTGGGACCTCTTTTTCAGTTTTTTGTCAGGGTGTTGCATGATGAAGACATACTGGTTGACCTTGGCTAGTATTGAGGAGTGGTTAGATAATTTAGAGGAAGATTATGCTCATAGATTTAGCACTGGACCTAATTTTAATGCACACGCATGGGTTAAACAAAACCTATATCATGAGGTATATGAGATGTTATTTGTTATCTTTCCTATAGAGTTGTATGAGTGGTGGTTGTTTACAAATTGAAGAGAAATTTGAGGTTTCACATAATTGTTTGGATACAGGAAGAATTCCAGGATTTATATGATGCAAATTTTACTTGGATGCGCACTTTGTAGATCATTGGTGGAGTTGTGTTCTAAATAGATATATTTTAGAGTACATAATTTCTACTTATTCATGTCTAGAGGTTGTTGAGTTCCAGTTCTTACACGAACCTAGAGGATTGTATTTATGTGGTATTCCTTTAGTGGTGAAGATATTGATGGTGACCTTGGATTTCAAATAGTTTCCTTTGGCTAGATAAACCCCACCACACATGGGAGCGGGAGCAGGTGTGGTGAAATATGACACAGACCTAGTGGAAGAAAGACAGAGAGAAGAAGGTGACTTAAGTTTAATGAGATGCGGGAGATGGATTTGGAGAAGCAAGTGTGAACTTGTGGAACGAATGGAATTGTGGAGAGAGATGGCTTGTGAAGGATTTAGAGCTCATAAAGAGGAAATAGAGATGGAGCATCTGGAACTCCCCCATTTGGGAAAGCATGATAGGGAACACTCTTCAACCTTAGATGAGAGTGTGCCAATGGAATCTACATGGACTGCAAGTTTGCATTTGATTCCTCTTGATGACCTAGCTCAGAGCACTTGGTTTTTTCTAGTTTCTATAATAGTTATTAGTAAGAAAGCTAGTGTGGGCAGTAGAGTAATGACAGAGAGAGTTGATTTACAGTCAAGTTTAGGAGTAAATCAGGTAGCATATTCATCTATGGCAGTGTAATCATCGTCTGTATTATTTGCATGTCTAGTGAGGTAATATTTTCCGCGCATCATCAACACAGAACGTGGGCACACAAAATGTTGGATTCATGTATGGAAGTAACACAACTTCATAGACTATAGGAGTTTATTTTAGCAAAATTGTTGGAACACAAGGAAATGCATCCGCTAGCCCATTACCTTCTATATGAGGGGAATTAGGATGATCAAGTGGTTTGGGATCTAGTGGATCTGGTGGTTTTGGGGTCAGAGAAAACACATGAGGTAATATAGGTCCTGGATCTCGTGGACACGGTCCAGACCATCCCTATAAAATCTTTATGGAGAGGTATCTTCATCTCCTAGAATATAGAGGAATATGAGATACATCTAAGCACGTACATATGTGTGAGATACTATGGCGCATGAAGGGGATTATAGCTCTAGAGTGCAAGGAAATTCAATTTGCAACTACATTGCAAGGGGCAATGCATATAGTTGGTACAAGAAATTTGATCTGAACTAGACTTGTGTAGACTATACTATGTTGTTTGATGCCTTCTTAGCAAATTTTTATATAACTAAGTTTGAGCGAAGAGCATCAACATATTGAAGGACATTGAGAAGGGTATGAATGAGATTTTTGGGAGTATGATACATGATTCAATACCCTCTTATAGAAGTTATCTTATGATATTCACCGAGATAGCATGCGAGAATGGTTCATTGGAGGACCGATCAAACCTTACATAAGGGTGCTCTCACAAGACTTATACGAGATCCGTGTGAGGAACTTTAAACAAATTTGCACAATGAGGTAGTGGGGAGTGTAGACACGGGAGTGAACTCATTTTATGAGGCTCAAATTGTGGTGATGGTGAAAAAGTTAGAATTTTTTTTGGATAATTTAGCACATGAGATGTGTAGTGCAATTTTATACACAAATTATGAAGTAGAAGGACATACTAAGGATAGTTGTTCTCGCAAATCGATGTGCGAATGTTCTTGGATTGTGAGATCATCACTGGACCATGATTCAAGTAGGTTCCGATTGTTACAACGTGTGATAAGGAAGAACATGTCTTGTTACGACAATATTTACAGGTCTACCACTCATGATACTAAGAATTAAAGGTTGATTGATCAGATTCATGATTTCATTGATATTGGTGTGCGACAGACTAGTGTTGTAAATAATCCTAAGGAAAATTTTGAGCATCATGAGCATAATCAAAATGGAGGGTGATTTGATGGAGGTTGAGGTAGAGGTTGAGGTTACCATGGAGGATTCATAGTTCGAGGTTGCGAAGGTGGAAGAAGTGAGTTTCCTCATGGAATAATTTACACATGTGGATCCCCGATCATTACAGGTGCAAATTTCCATAGAACATTATTTTTATTTTTGTGGAAAGAACCACAACTATAAAGAATGCCCGGATTTATATGAACACTTGAAGTAAGAAGTATAGTAGGAAAAGGATGCGGGTGTGGTTAGAGAACAATGCACTATGGAATATCGGTATATGTGTAAGTTAGTGACTTATCGGTGGTTGGTACATGTGAAGATCACTACACGCGTTGAGGTTACATGCACTAGGAAGTTCTAAAGAAAGAATCTTTTCATTACAAAGGAGGAGGTACTACATGAAAAGTATCCAAACCCTATGCATCAGAAGGAAGTTTATCAAGAAACCATGGAGGTGATTAGGAATTTGCAGGGTGAGATAAAATTTTTGAAATAACAGATTCTGAAGTTAGAAAAAAATAAATCCACCGAGCTACCTCACAAAGATGTTGATGATTTAAAAGAGGTTTGCAAGATGCTTCAACAAGAGAACATTATTCCTTTGTTAGGATAAAGGTTAAGGGGAAAGATGTCGCATGCTGGAGTTGAGCGCAAAAGACATATTTTCCATGCTAATCTACCTCCTCATAGTCTAGATTATGACAAGGAGATCACTCTAAATGTTATTGTTGATGGATGGATCTTGAGTAACATTTTGATTGATATAGGTGTAGAGGTGAATGTAATCACTTTGGACATATGGATTCAGATGGGGAGACCACCATTACAACCATCTTCCAATGTGTTGCTTATGGCAAATAGAACTAAGGCCATGCCCATTGGAGTATTAAAATATGTTACGATTACTATACAAGGGGCCAAATTTACTAGGGACTTTGAGGTCTTGGCACTTGTAGAAGTAGATATTTTTCTAGCATTGATTACATGCCCTTGGTGTTATGCAAACAACGTTGATCTATGCTTCAACAAAGGATATATAATTTTTGAGAACAAGGAAGAATGCGTGATCATTTATTTGATAGACAGGAAAGTTGCACCATATATAGAGCCCTTAAGTGAAGAGGATTTGAACAAAATTTATGTGCACACCATTAGAGATCCGTAAAGTACTTGAGCCATCAAAGGAAGGAGTTCTCTAATGGGATGATGCACAATCCATGAGTGATACTACAAGTGTTTCATGTGACAACTGGGCACATGACACTTATGAAATGGTTGGATGTCGGGTAAGGAGTGAAGTTACACATGTAAGTAGGTCGCGTTATGTTAGGAATTTGGGCAGTAACAAGGTACCAAGGTATACTGGTGAAGGAAATACTGAAGTGTTCCTATGTGTTATGGAAGTTCAATGGATAGATTAAGTGGAAAGAAGGAATGTGATAGTTTATACTCTATGTGGAATGGTAGCATGCTGGTGGATGGTTCATAGGGATAATATTTTTGAGTGGTGAGAGGTGAGGATCACCTTCTCTACAATATTTCTCCATAGCAATGCACCTACCAAGATATGTGAATTTCATGGGAAGGATGCTCAACACCATGTTCAACAGTGTGAGAGACTCTAGATAGAGGGGCAAGAGGCCTTACCACCTTCACTATGGGTGCACCATTTCTAGTACACCTTGTGAGGTTGTTCACGTGAATGGTATGTCTATGCCGAGTTGAATAGAGAAACAGGAACTGGAAGGATCTAACTGCAGGTATGATTTAAACCTTTGACTATTTTTCAACTAAACCTCTAGTGAATGAAGCATTATAGGTTATGAAGTGCTTGACTATGGGAGATAGTAAAAGGATGAGGAACTTATTCAAGAGTTATTAGGTGAGTTAGATCTAGAGGCACGCTTTGAAGAAGAAGAGACAGATGCAAAACAACTTGGGTGCACCTTCCTAGAAAGAGAAAAGGGTAAGATGGTCTACATCGTTGATGATGAAGAAGTGGAGAATATATATGTTGAGCATACTAAGGGTATGCGTGAGGTATTAAATATGAGAAGGTGTGTGCCTACCATGAGCCTATGAAAACTAAGAAGGTTAAAATTGGGACAGATGTTGAACCTAAGGAGGCCATCATCAAATATTATTGATCTGACTCGGAGGTTGCTAAAATAGTTGAGTTATTGTGTGACTTCCAATACTTGTTTCCTATGGATTATCATGAATTGAAAGGGGTACATGAATCTTTTGGTGAGATGAGAATTAAGCTAAAGTAAGGTGTGCTCCCGTTAGGAAGGGTCCTTGCAGGATGAATCCTAACTTGCGTGTCAAAGTTAAGGAAGAAATTGATAAGATGCTGAATTCTAGAATCATTGAGCCCATTAAGGAGTTAGAGTGGGTTAGCCCTATGGTGATAAGTATAAAGAAATATGGAAGAATAAAATTTTTATTGATTATAGGGATTTAAATGTTGCATGTGTAATAGATCCTTTTCCCACACCTTTTATTGAAGAAATCTTGGAAGGTATTGTAGGGCACGAGATCTACTCCTTCACTGATGGATTTTTGGATATCATTAGGTAAGGATAGCTAAAGAGGATCAGAAAAAGAAAAATTTCACCACTGAATGGAGACTTTTTGCAGACATGGTTATGCCTTTTGGATTAAATAATGTGCCTAATGTATTTTCATGCATCATGGTGCAATAATTCCAGGATTTCATTCATAAGTTCTTGTAGGTTTACTTGGATGATTGGATAGTGTATGGGCTAGTGAAAGATCATTGTGATAATTTAAGGCTTATGTTTGAGAGGTGTTAGCAGTTGAGCATATCCTTAAACATTAAGAAGTTTATTTTTGCTACACCTTTTGGGACTTTGCTAGGACACATCATCTGTAAGGAAGGCTTGTTAGTGGATCATGCTAAGGTTGTTGTCATTTTGGGATTAGAGGAACCTACTAACTAGAGTGAGGTGTGTGGATTCTTGGGACACACATGATATTACATGAAGTTTATTAAAGGATATGCTAAGATTTTCACATCCTTATAAGAGCTATTGAAGAGTAAAGGCAAGTTCCATTGGGGTGAATCACAATAGTGCATGTTTGAGATGTTGAAGGAAAGGATTACTACAACGCCTATTATGTGTTTTCGTTTACTGAGACTAAACTCTTTCATGTACATGTAGATTCCTCGACATGTCCATTGGCATGGTATTATCCTAGTCGAGAGAAGGTATTGTTTATTATCCTATTTTTTTGCAAGTAGGCAATTGACTCCAGTTGAAAAAAATGATACAACTATAGAGCGTGAGGCCTTGTCCATGATCTATGCATTGTATAAGTTTTGACAATACTACTACCGGTAACACATTTTATTTTCTATACAGATCACATGGCATTGAAGTACTTGGTGAACAAGCCCGTTCTATAGGGGCACATATGCCCTTAAATTATTTTGTTCCGGAGTTTAATTTTACAGCGTGGTTAAGCTAGGCAAGAGAAATTTTGGACCATATCATTTGTTGAGGACACAAAGAAATGAGGACACAAAGAAATGAGGACACAATATTAGATGAAAAAATATTTAGATGGAACCATGCGCCATCGACTTATAATATATTGTTGATTTTTACAAACAAGTGTGGCACTTGAGGGAATGAAGAATATAAAGAAGAAGTAACTTGTTATATGCACACGCCCTATATGTCGATTACTAGAGACTTATACAAACTAGGTCAAGATGAAGTTTTATGCCGATGTGTACTTGAGCATGAGCATGAAGATATTATGGAGGAGGCTCATGGTGGTATTGCATGTGGACATTATGCAGGAGATGCCACCACACACAATATTTTATTGGCTGGTTTGTGGTGGGAAACATTGTATAAGGATTGTAAAGAATATTGTAAGGCATGTGATCATTGTCAGTGCCTTGGAAATCCTAGGCATAGAGATGAAATGCCTTTAAGTCCTATTGCTAGTACAAAACCTTTTGAGAAGTGGGCAATTGACTTTGTGGGCCTATTTCCCCACTGTGATTAGGACTAGATTGCACTACATTATAACTTGTACAGATTATCTTACAAGGTGGGAAGAAGTGGTGCATATAAAGGATTTCATGGTAGCTACATCAACAAGGTTTTTGTGGGAGAACATTATCAGTAGGTATGGATGCCCATTGAGTTTGACAAGTGATAGGGGTACTCATTTCCTTAATGAGACCATCAAGATAATATTGGCATAATTTATGGTTACACACCATAAAACAACACCCTATCATCCTCACCCTTAAGCTAAAGTAGATGTTAAGGCTTTCAACAAGATATTGAGCCACACATTGACTAAAATTTGTGATGTTGGAAGGAAGGAATGGGATGATAAATTATCTGCTATACTTTGGGAATACATGACAACCTACAAGAGGTTGAATAAGGATACACCATTTCAGTTGGTGTTTGGCGCGAAAGGATGTTCTACCAATGGAGTTTATGTTACCTTATTTGCATATTGAACATACATGAGGTTTGGATGATGAGTAATTACTTGAAGAGCGTATTGCCAAATTGATGTAGTTGGATGAAAGGTATGTTATAACATGATGGAGTTAGAAGATAGAAAATTCTAGGTAAAAGGCATGGCATGATAGGCATATTAAGGATAAGAAGCTTGAATTTGGATAGATAGTTCTTACGTAATTTTCAAATTTTTGTGCCACCCTAAAAAGCTTAAAGTGAATTGGTTGGGACCATATATTGTGACTTAAATACTTGATTTAGGTGCTTTCCAATTAGATGTCTTTGGATGGGACATGATTTCCCGATTACTTCAATAGGATTCGGTGTAATCCCTAATATAAATAAGTCTTCTTGGTGTTTGTAATAAGGCAGTATTTCCACTAGATTATATTTCCTTAATGCATTTCCTTTATATGTGTTTCCTTCATTGTTGTTATGCTTTGTCAATTTAGTTCAGTGTTTTGTGTAATAAGCACACTTACGTGCCAGAAGTTGATTACTATCTAAGTGTTTTCATGCGTAGAGGACCACACATACCCTTAGTGTGGGGTGGAGTATATACAAGGTACATGGACCAGGTTTGGATGTTCTTTGAAGATGGGTATGCATAAAGAGATATTGTGTAGGTGCTTGAAGTAAAGGTGCGATAGAGAAATTTTTCTCATGATTGAAAACCATGTATGGATGAATGGATGCATAGTGTAATGTGAGGTAGGATGCAACATTGGAAACTACTTAGTGAAAGGCACAGTGGTGAATTACTTCAGCGCATGAAGGTGTGTGAAAGGAGGTCTATGGCTGAGGATTAGAAGGTGCACCAAAAGGTTATATCTGTGGCATGGAAAAATTGGTGTAAAAATTGAAGAAATGTCAAGTGAATGCGAAGTATGGTGGTAGGTGGAGAGCAATAAATGTGGAGAATTTTTCAAAATCTATATAAGGAGGTGTTTTGAAATAAATTTTACCTTTGTGATTTGGAGAATTCAAGCAAGTTGAAGAGTGAGATAAATATCGAGTTGTGACATGTGAAGAACTACGATACTAAACCGAACTAGATAGATTTGTTCAAGTTACACACAAGGTTATTGGGTGCTCCATTGGAGAGAGTGTTTCAGCAAAAAAAAAAACGTGTGTGGGGAGAGTAAGTTAGTTATTGGGGTTCAAGTTTGAGCTAGGTCATGTAGATTTAAATTGTAGAGCTAGAATATATGGAAAGAACACACTTTATTGTTCATATGGAGCCTAAGCTAGCACTGGAGCTGCCACAAGAGGAAGAAATCGGAAGGAAGTTGAGGTCTAAGTGGAAGATGCCCTTGAAAGCCATTTTTCTGAGATGCAATACCTAGAAGGGGTTTTTATGGGTTGTGATTGGGATTCACACATTTTCCATTGTAAAGTAAGTGATTACAACCATAGAAACAAAGATAATAAGGATGAATTGGATAAGTTGCTAGTGGTAAAGACAACAAAGAGAACAACAGATGATATGGCTATGTATGATGACATGGGTGAAAAATTGTTGACAAAGGTGGGAGTTTTACAACTGTATGAACTCCCTTACTTTGGAAAACCAAAGAATTTGTACCAGTGGTTGATGAGCAGAGTCCATGAGGACTTTTTCTAGTTTTTGGGTGATGAATGAGGCTCATTATGCCCTTGATTGGGAGCTTGACTAGACTAAGGATTTTGGGTACTAAATTGAGAAACGACCTCACTGACAAGGAGGTAATAGAATAAAAATAAGGTGCTAGGATATATGAAGTGAGGGTGTGAGATAGAAATCCCTAAGTTGCGAAGTATCCAGTGATTTAGGAAGCAACACATCTCCTGAAAAAATTGAACAATCAAGAGTGTTGGCCACAAGTTAACAAGACCTTGTTGCATATAGCCAAGTAGATGAAGGAAGGAGTGATTTATAACTTGTTTACATTACAGAGACCATTGTTTTTTTTTATTAAGGGCAAATAGTTTTGAAGGGACTATACCCTGTATACAAAAGGGCTCAAAAGCCAGATAGTAAAGATGAGAGAAACAGCCCAAAGAAGGGAAAAACAGTCAACCAAGGAAGGCTCAACAACCAAATATTACAATACAGGTGAAAAAAGGATCTAAACATACAAAGATCCAGAAAAAAGAAGGCAAGATAAAAAAGGAACCAAAAGAGAAACAACATAAAGAGCCCCGCCACAAAACAGCTCCGAACCACCCGATCACAAACACATCGCAGCCAAAAACAAGCATCACAATAGCACTTTACTTGATGGCTCAGTCAATTTTGGTCTTGATAGCCTGCAGTGACATGAAGAAGGCAATGGCAGTGGCCTGAGAGGAGTCTTGTAAATCTTCTTGGGAAATTGCAATGTCCCTTTTCTCTTTAGGGTCCCATATGTCCTCATTGATCCCACTTAAACTGTAAACATTGTGGACATGTTGTTCAATGAAATTATAAATGCTTTTGAGGGCAGACAATATGCAGTCATTTCAGCTTTTAGCATTCCCCAATCTGCCATCTAAGGACTGTAGTTTCTTGAAGATTTCACCAATAACCCCCTCTTCCTCCTCACTTTGAAGGATCCTTTTACCCTTAGCTCTTTCCATGTTTTTTATAGCCCCTTTGAGCTCTTGTATCTCCTTTTCTAATCTATCCACCCTATCCAGCAATTCCTCCTCTTTGGGCTCCTCCACCGGCTTGCTAATATGCAGGAGGTTTTCAGCTAGTTCCAAGTCCTTGTGGCTCCTTAGGACTCATTGGGAAGCAGGGATTTTGGCTTTGAGGCTCTTACTTTTCTTGCTGGAGACAACATCTTCATTCTTTCTTTTTAGCAGGGAGGGAGTGGGAGCAGTGTGGGCAGGTGGAGGTATGGAGGAGGGAGGTGGGATAGGATTCACGGAAGGGCAGCTGGAGAAATGGCGGTGAATCAAGAGGATAAGGCCCTGGTGCAAAGGGACAGCCCTAGAGTGGCTTTGAACTTCCCTTATAGATTTCTCCAGAGAGTTAATCAGATAATGAGGAAAGCTGATAATGTTATTTCTACGAAAATGATTCAGAAAAATCAGATGTTTTTGAGGTATAGTCACATATCTTCCTTCAAGGGTAACATACCTTACCACCATTTTGGCTAGTTCAGCAAAAGGTTCAGGGATCGACTCCACCTTGAGGCTAGCAGTCACAAACTCAAGATTCTCTCCCTCTTCCAGAAATTTCTTGGTTTCCACCTCCCTGTCTACCTTCTTATTGAAGAATTTTGTGCCTTCCAGGCTGAGGCCCGTGATCTGAGCTATGAGCTCTTCCGTGATTTCCATTTTCATGTTACTATATTTGACTATTCTGTTCTTCCATCCCCGGGAGAATTTGATAGAGATGTCTTGGTCGAAGCCTTGGATCCTTTCAATGAAATTCGACAGGCCCCCGATTTACAGGTAATCCCAAAGCTCCATGTTCTCTTTCCACTCAGGATTGTGGGTCGGTTCGGTTTTGCATGGCGGCCCCCCCATGTTTCCTCTGCACCTTTTCCTGTTCTCAACGGTAAAATAGCTATCAATGTGCGGAATAGGCCGAACTTTGATTTTGGTATTTGAATCTTTCCTTCCCGTGAAAGCCGATTTAATAATTATGCTACACTTGTTATTATTGCCCCACTCCTCGGCTTTCCTCCTATGCCAAGAAATGATGACAGCCCAGCCCACACAGATCGCAACAATCATCCAAATCTTTTGTGATGTCATCATCATGTACTTGGGGATCCGCTCATTAGCGTCTAAAATACAACCGTTAGTTATGATTTTCACTGCCATGGAGATCAATGATTATGGCTTTATTGACATGAGCGGGCAGAACGTCCCCTCCAATCCAAGTTTGAAAGGGATTATTAACACCGAAGTTAGCCAAACTGTCAGCGACCCTATTTCCTTCCCGGTAGGTGTGGGTGATTTGGACATTTTCAAAGCTTTTGCATATATCAATAGCTTCTTCAATATAATCCCTAATAGACCAGCTGGGGTGTTGCTTTTTATTCAGAAGATTGATAATATTTAGAGAATCACCTTCAATTATGATATTTGGAATATTACAATCTCTGGCAAGTCTAATACCCCAAAGAGCTGCCATGGCTTGAATAATGATTAGTCTGTCTGCCCATTCTCCCAGAAAAAGTAGCAACATAACAACCTCTTTGATCCCTGATGATTCCCCCTCCTCCAGAGTCCCCCAGATTTCCCTTAGAGGCCCCATCAAAATTTAACTTGTGCCAATCAGTGGGGGGTTTAATCCATCGGGCCGTGTTTACAAGTCATACCATTGTTATTTCTATTGATAGTGGCAATATTCCATTCAGTCAGAATGCATTCTTCATTCTCCGGGTAGAGTCTATTTTTAGGGGGTTTAAATCTAGCAATATTATCTTGCACAACAATGATAATTTCCTTATATACTTTGTTACAAGCCTGTCTATTGTTTCTGAAAATACTATCATTACGAGCCTTCCAGATTCTCCACATAGTGTGGGGCAGAACAAGTTTCCATAGCCTTTTCACCATGCAATGTTTGAACGGAGAGCTCCATTGCTCCCAAGCCTAAAGGCAGGTAAGGGGAAAAATCCATTTCAGATTAAATTTTGTAAAAACAAGCTGCCAAATTTTGGAAGCAATCTCACAATGGAGGAATAAATGCTTTATATCTTCAGCCTCTTGCTGACACATGCAACATCTATTCGGCATGATGAATCCCTTCTTGATGAGGTTGTCATTAGTTAGGATCTTGCCATTAATAATTAGCCACCAAAAGAAGCTCACTCTAGGGGTTAGCTCCGGCATCCACAATTTGTGCCACTTAATTTTGCTTGCCATGGATGCAAAGAAAGAATTATATCCTGCTTTAACAGTGTAATCCCCATCAAAAGAATCTTTCCAGATGAGCTCATCCTTAAGATTTTGATTACTTATATGGATTAGGGAAAGTTGATTCTGGAGAGATATAATATCAGCCTGAATATTATCATTCTCCACTTTTAGCTGCTTCCATTTTCTTTTGTTTCCATTCCTCTCAATGTACCCCTGGATTTTGTGTCCATACTTTGCAATTAAGTTGTCTTTAATATGATCATAATCAGAAATCCAGTTAGAATCCGTCCACTTATCAGTCCAGAAGTTTATGTTTTGCCCATCTCCAAGCTTCCAGCTGCACCCCTGAGAGAGAATGTGTGCATTGCATAGAAGGTTGTTCCAGAAAATAGAACCACTCAGAAGGGACTGATCATAAATGAAGGAAATCTTGCTTTGATTTGAAAGATATTTGATCTTAATCAGCTCTGTCCAAGGTCTGTGCTCTTTTATAAGCCTCCATCCTAATTTTGCAGTAAGGGCAGTACTCATATGTTTGATATCTTTGATGTCTAACCCCCCTAGTCTCTTAGGTTTACAAACCTGTTCCCAAGCCACAAGATGATATCTGAATCTGTCCTCAGTACCGTGCCACAGAAAGTGTTTTTGAATCTTCTCAATACTATTCATCATAGCTGTAGGCATGCTGAACATTGACAGTATGTAGATAGGCAAGTTTTGAAGCATGCTTTTAACCAAAAGACACTTACCTGCACTTGAAAGAATGGCTCCTTTCCATCCAGCCAACTTTCTTTGAAATCTCTTAATAAGATCATTCCATACCTCCACTGAAATCTTGCCAGTACTTAAAGGTAACCCTAAGTAAGTAGCTGGTAGAGAATTAATTGTGCATCCTAGAATGTTAGTGATCTTTCTTTGCCTCTCCTCAGGAGTATTGAAGAAATAAATAGAGCTTTTGTCAAAATTAACTTTTTGCCCCGAGGCTTCCTCATAAAATCTAAGGACAGTTTTAATGGCCTTTGCCTCAATAATAGAAGCCATTAGTAGCAGCAAAGTGTCATCAACAAACTGCTGATGAGAGGAGATCTGATTACCAGTAGTTGGAGGGAAGCCTTTTATCATGCCAATGTCAATAGCTTTGGAAATAGATCTACTTAAACTGTCAACCATAATAATGAATAAAAGAGGGGAGATTGGGTCGCCTTGCTGTATACCTCTATTACTGGCAAAAAAACCCACAGGTTCCCCATTAACAACCACAGAGAATCTACATGTATAGATGCAAGAGTGAATGATTTTTTTGAATTTTCTTTGAAAACCAAATTTGGACAGGACCTCATCCATGAATCTCTAGGAGACTCTGTCGAAAGCTTTATGCATGTCAAGTTTGATGGCCATCCCCGCCTTTTTACTTTTATCCATAGAATGTATAGTTTCATGAACCATGATAATTCCATCTTGGATAATTCTTCCCTGGATGAATCCACTCTACTATTGAGAAATGATCTCCATGAGTATAGGTTTCATTCTAGTGGTGAGAATCTTTGTGAAGATCCTATAAATGACATTAACCAAACTGATAGGCCTGAAATATTTGAAGTCTTTTGCATCCATCTTTTTGGGCAAGCACAATGTGTGTATTATTTAGTTCTTTAATAAGATTTCCTGTTCTGTAAAATTCATTGACAACTTTCAAGAGATCTTCAGAGAAAATTTCCCAACATCTTTGGAAAAAGTTAGCCGAGAAGCCATCTGGACCTGGAGCCTTATCCCCTTCTAAAGCAAAGACATCCTTTTTTAATTCCTTAATGGTGACAGTTTTTGAAAGAATTTTAAATCTCTCAGCAGGTATTAGGTTATTAGGAATGGAGTCTAAGAGGAAAGATGCCACTTGTTCATTGTAGGAGGTATCTTCAGTGAGGAGGTTCTTGTAAAAATTTAGCGCCTCTGTTTTGATATCCTTAGGCTCCTTAGTAATGTTTCCATTTCTTTTAGCAACTTCAGAAATTCTGTTACAAGCTCTATGTTTGATGGCTGTCAAATGAAAAAAATTTGTATTTCTGTCTCCATCCTTAAGCCAAAGGGCTCTAGATTTCATTCTCCAAAAGGTTTCTTCATGGCTGTTTATATTATGCAGATCTGATAGGAGTTTTTTTTCCCGCTGATGATCCTCAAGGGTCATACCTTTCATGGAGACATTTAGCTCAAGCTCTTCAAGTTGTTGCTTAAGTTCTTTCTTCTTTTCAAAAATGTTTCCAAAAACCTCTTTATTCCATTTTCTAACTTTCTGTTTAACATTCTTTAACTTCTGAAGAAGCCTGAATTGGGCCGTCCCTGTGCCTTCCCAAACCCACCACTCTTTAATTCTGTCTAGAATGTCCTCATGTTCGAACCACATTTTCTCAAATTTGAAATTACCATGAAAAGGTTTTGTCCAATTGAAGAAATTGAGGACTATTGGATTATGATCAGATCTCGTTCTGGGGAGAGTAGAAAGATGGAAATTCTAGTCTAGGATCCAATTTGTAGAAATAAGAGCTCTATCAAGTTTAACCTGAATTAAGCTCTCTCCTAATCTTCTGTTAGACCATGTGAATTGATTGCCATGAAGCTCTATGTCCATAAGATTAAGAGTCGAGATAAAGTCTGCAAATTCTTCCATACCAAGGGAGAATTCAGAACTTCCTCCAAACTTTTCTCCTGGATTCAAAGGAGTATTGAAGTCTCCCATAACCAACTAGTTCATGTTTTCAACCTTGCTTCGGAACAAGGTTAACTCTTTCCATAGCCTTCTTTTACCAGTAGCAGTATTGGGTGCATAAATATTAGACAAGATCCAGCTATGATTATTTTCAAGGCTTTTAAAGATAATAGCTAAATGATTCTGGTTGAGGAGAGTACCTTACCGTCAACCATCTTTGTATCCCAAAAGATCGCTAAACCTCCAGAGGCCCCTTGAGAGTCAACAATAGCAAAGGCAGCGTTCTGCCAAAAATGTCTTTTGAAGTCTTCAACTGCTTTACTTTTCATTTTAGTTTCCTGAATTAGAAGAATGTTGGGTTTTTTTGCTCTTTTAATTTCCTTAAGCATTCTTTGCTTAGGCCCTCCATTGAGGCCTCTGACATTCCAAGAAATAACCTTCATTAAAAAAATTTTGGAGATGCATTTGCCGGATGGCTCAGAATTCTCTGTGTACCATCTACAATTTCTTTTTCAGTCTCTTTTTCTCTTGCTTCTCTCTTAGATGGCCTGCCTTTTCTAAAGGTTACTCCAAAATTTGTAGTTCTTCTAGTAGTGGCCCTTGTGATTCTTGAGGTGGAAGCTTCCCAGCTTCCAAGCTGCTTTTCTTCTAGGATTTTTGAACCTCTTTTCTTTCTTTTCACTAAGATGAATCCATCATTATCACAATCATTTTCCTTACTGATTGGGGTAATTTCCCCATCCTCCTTTCCTGTGGTAATATCAGCCTGCTTATCCATTTTAGGAGTCAGCTCCTCCACATCTGTGTCCTCTTTCTCTTGGTTTAGATCTCGTGTAATGGATTCTAGATCCTCTTTGCCTTTTTCTTGTCTCATTTTTAGTTTCTCCATAGAGCTGCTCCTTAGCAGCTCTTGATGGGCACTGATTTTGTCTTCCTCTTCTTCCATGTATGAGAGTGAAATGTTAACTTTTTCATTTTCTTCATCAATCTCCATGTTCAGCTTTACCAGATTTGGAGTCAAAGAGTTCAATACTGAATCCACTGACATCTCCCTTTTGTTTTCTTCCTCATTCGGACCCAGATCTAATTCTTGTTGAGACTCAATCAGCTTCTTAGGTTTCCAAAGTTTTCTGTAAACTGGTGGTCTCTTTGCCTTAAACCCTTTTTTCCTTTCTTTTAACTTGGAATGCCTCTCCAAATGCCTATTACCGTAAGTGCTCGATATCGCCTTTATCCGCCTTATCTCTCTGATTCTGTCCTTGATCTTCAGGAATATCTGAGAAATCTTCCAGCTTTTGAACTATATGTTCAGGACATTTGCTGGCAAAATGCCCTAATCTGTGGCATTTGCTACATCTTAACTTGAAAGCTTCATATTCTATTTGTTGATTCCATTCTCCAAATTTGGATTGCAAAACAATGTTATCGGGAGCTCCTGATCCATTTCTATGGAGACACAGAACCGAGCAAATGCCAGCCTAGACCTGTTTCTCATGGGCCCATCCAGGCCAATAGGTGAACCAATCGATTTGGCAATGTGAAGGAGGATTTCATCATCCCAAAGATGCAAAGGAAGCCCTGGGAGTCTACACCAGATGGGTATGGCATGAATATTTTCAACAAATGGATTAAATCTGGGGTACCATTTTTTAAAAATAGTCCCATATTACCCAGACACCAGGGACCACCCAACAAGACAGAGCCAACATCAGATTGGAGATTAAATCTGGCCAGAAAAAAACCTTTTTCCATAGTGGTGATTATTAAATCCCCTTTTGGTTTCCATCTATGAATGGCCCATTTCCTAATGGTGTCCACATTGGGTCGTGCCCCAAAAATTTTCCGACAAGTGCCAGATTGGTTTTCTCCAGAGCTCTTTGCAGACATCCATCAGGCACCTATAAGTGGGTCACCCCTTCAGCATCTTTTGTACTTTTAAAATCACATGCAGCCTGAGGTTTCACATTTTTGTCAGGAGGAGTCTTAACAACTTCCGCCCAGGCTCTAGACCCGAAACTGCCACCAATGATCACATTTTTCACTTTTATCGGTTCCTTAGCGGCTACATCGCAGTTCTTTGAGAGACATTCAGTAGCCAGAGCTGCTGAAACAGCGCTTTCGAAACCCTCACGCAGCCCACCTAAATTTTCAAATTCGCAGCTCGCTTAGAAGGAGTTCCATCTCGTAATTGTTGAAGAAGCACATGAAGGTGAGAAAATAAGTTTTGGCACGATACTTTTGTCACTTGTTTTTGTTGAAATTGGAGTGCTTGATGAGCTAAAGAAAAATACGGCGGTACCACTCGAGGAGTAGAAATCTCTTGCAGAGATATTTTATAACTATATTTGTGACTGATCCATGAGTGGACCATTTAAGAAAAGGGTAGAGATGTTGTATGAGAAAATTTTTGTTGCATTTGAAGAGGAATTGAGAATACCTTAGGAACTTCCTTTAGTATTAGATAAACAAGTACAATTTATGGTATATCGACTTTTACATAGGGCGCTTGAATAAAGCATGTGAAGTGAAGCCCTTGGTGTAAGCTCCCTTATGCCTTCACCACATGTTACTTATAGGCACTGTATATAGGTTTTCGGACATGCATAGGTTTCCATTCAATACAAATAAGGTAGAGTGTGAATACCACACACTCATAAAGACTTACGTTTATCTAAGTAAGTCTACATATATTGAAAAATTAATTTTAAATGATATTAACATGAAGGAAATGAGCTTGGAAATTGGAAATTCTGGGGCAGCCTTGGTATATATTCACCTCAAGCCAAGGTTGGAAAATGGAAATTATGTTGAAAATGAGTTTAAGCTCCTAGGACCACCCAAGGGGAAGCATATTGTGGGCACATTACAAGATGAAGAAGACACCTTTCCCCTTGAGGAAGAAGAAGGAGAGGAAGAAGAAATTTAGGAAGATAGTGGTGGTTTGGAGCACAGGGGTAGAAAATAGCCTACTATTAGAGAGAAAAGAGAGTACGAGGTAACCCCTCCACTGCAGCAAGAAGATGAAGTGTTGGAGACCGACGCAATGGAGGTGGACATAGAACAAAATACTTGAGGAACCTCAATTTAAAAGAGTGCTAAGAAGAACAAGGACTTAGAGCATGGGGACATCACAGCCCCTTAGGAGGTCACCTAGGACTTCGTCTGTGAAATCGAACCTAAAAAGAATAAAAGGCACAAGTACATTCCTCGAAGGATGATGAGGAAGATAAATCTGAAGACAATGCACTAACTACTCCAGGGAAGACTGACGATGGAGAAGATCCTCAGGTGGAAGAATTGAATAAGGACACAAATTATTTGAAGGAAACATAGCTAGAAACAGATAAGGGTGGGATTTCAGGCATGCCCCATACTACACATATAGGTAAAGGACCAATGTTGGATTCGGGAGTGCACACCCCTAAGGGTAAGCACTCAAGGAAAGGAAAGGAGGAATAAATTTATGAGACACCAATAGTTGGGTACATTGATGACCCAACTAAGATCATACGCATGCGAGTTCTAAAGAAATTTGGAACCTAAGGACCTTTATGGCTGGGAGTTGATGGATGAAGACATGACAACTACATGCACATGGAAACAACTATCTTAGAGCATGTAGACTCATATGGATGAGCCTAAATTCGATGTATGTGAGGAATCATGTGTGTTGTACAAGTTGAAAAAGGCACCACACTCACACCATGTCATAGTTAATCCTATTGTGATGTCTGATGAACATGTGAGCAATGCTTTAACGAAGGTATCTATAGAAGTTGCTCACAGAAACATAGAAAAAGTGGAAACTATTCAGTGCTCTTGGAAGATAAGAAGGATAAGGATACTGAAATCAAATTCCTAATAGAAGAAAAAGAGACAACTAAGGTGAAGGGGTGTTCCATACTCAAAGCATGGTCAAAAAAATTGAAGATCATATATTGAAAAAGAGGTCGATTTGGAGGACAAATTTGCAAAGGAATTTCCATTTGCTTTGCACTATTTACACACATTGGTTTGCATGATCCCAGTATGAGGACTTTGTATGCATGAAAAAACCCAAGGATGTTTCGAATAGGCGCAAAGGCTAAGGAAACATTAGCACACAAGATTACAAGCTATGAGGCCTTACTATAGACCTTGAAGGATGAGTTAAAGAAGGAATATTTGGCATTAAACATGTGTGCAGCCCTAGATGTGATTATCAAGACAAGAACCATGGCCAAAGAGGATGAGGTTTAGAAAGTAGTAAAGAATGAAACACTTGGACGTGTGGAGAGGCTTACTTTAATAATAGAGAAGTGTGACACACTTACAGCAACCCAGGACCCACACAAGGAGAAAATAAAGGACATCAAGAAATTGATATGCGAGATAATGGATGTTATGGATGGGATGGTCTCAAGCATGGCCAATGTTCTCAAAGTGCTATAGAATGAAGGTGAGAACATGACCCCTGATAAAATGGAGGTAATCATTGTAGATATTCAATAAGACAAATAAAGCACTAAGTGATTGGAATGAATTGGAGGTAGAGATTAAAAACAAATATCGAGTTAATTCTTCCTATGGAAGAATAGGGCACCAAGTATTTTCTCATTCTTTGTACAATTATTCTTTCATTCTTTATTATTTTTCATGGAGACATAAGTTATGATTACCCATTCTTGGTACGAAATGAAATTGGTGTGGGGTAATGTTGGGGTGATGAAATAAATCCTAAGTATGGACAATACAAAAGGATTTGGTGCATGGGCATAGGGAATGTATATGCACGCAAAACTATAGTGAAATAGGGCACGCCTAGGAAAACCATACATAAGTACTTCGTCATTTTCCAGTATGAGGCTAATTATAGACATAAAGTGTGGAGCACGTTTTGTAGAAGAATTGAAGAACACACAAAGGATATTTTGGACAAGTAGAAGATCAAAAGTTATGCATATTTTTGAGGCTATTAATAGGATTAGACTGCAATTGTATTATTAGATAGTCTATTATTAGTGAGCTTGCATGCTCTTGTATTTATCTTGTAAGGGTGCATGGTTATTATTAGCATGTAGCCTATTTTTGAAAGGTGCATGGGCGGTGAAGGGAAATTCCCCACCCCTATAAATATGTATTGATTTTCATGGTTTAGGGATACCGAATATTGTTAGTGTTATGTTGCGATTTTGTGAGTGTGCATGACTATGGTGATTATACTATGTATGTATGAAGCTTCGTGTTTTACAACAATTAATATAATGGATATTTGTGGCTAGATATTGATTTTTGATACATTTGTTATTGGTTCATGCATGGTAAAGTTAATCTTGGTTATATTTTAATTAATATTGCATATGGTTAAGATCTAGATTTGGTTTATGCGTTGGTATATACTTTATTATCTGTCATGGATCTAGAATATTTGTACAATCATGCTAACTCCTTGAACAAGATGACATAAAAGAGGAACACAGTACACTTGTGTGCTTCACACAAGCGTTCAGCTTTAGGATGAGTGATGTTCCAAAGATGCCTTGGGTTGTTGGTGGTAGAATCCAGGATACACACATCGGTGTGCATCAAATAAAATTATTAGCAACCTCTAACCTCTATTACTTATTGAAAGGAATGGATTAGCAACTGCTAGACTCAAAAATTCTTAATTTTTAAAATAAATCTCAAAGGATATAGAGGTATTTTCCTAGTCGAAAAAACTAATGTTTATTAAAAATGTTTGTAGGGTGCTCATACAACATCATAGTGTAGAGACATGTCGTCTTACATGTTGTTGGGGCAATCTGCATTATGTATAATAACATTATCTCCTAAAGGATGGATTTAAAGTTTAGTTATGTTTTTGTCGTCATAATTTTTTTCTCATATTAGTGACTACTAGTCTCACACATTTGCATCTTTTCTTCTTTATACACATCGGTGTACATCAAAGAAAATTCTTAGTAACCATTAAGCTTTATTAATTAATGAAAGGAATGGCTTAGAGGCTGATATGCTCAACAAAATCTTAATTTTCAAAATAGAGATCGAATAACAAATCATAGTATTATATTTTAGCATTTGCTAGGTGTTTTCCTTTATTTATTTCTATGAAAATATTTTTGTAGCGGTCATTTCTTACTCTTGAAGGTTATGGATGCTTTTCCCTAGTCGGGAAAAAAAGATGATTAATAAAAAAATATTACGGGTACTCATACAAAATCATGATGTGGAGACATGTTGAATTAAATGTTGTTGAGTAAATAAGGATTTGGTATAATAGCATTGTATCATATCAATTGAAATTAAAGTTCAGTTAAGATTTTGTGGTTTTTAACACTCTTTTCTTATCTTAGCGACTACTAGAGTTAGACCTATGCATATGTTCTTTTTAATACACATCAGTTTGTATCAAATAAAATGCTTAGCGATTGCTAAGCTAGATTACTTATTGAAAGAAATGGCTTAGTGGATGCTAGGCTCAACAAATTTTAATTTTCAAAATAGCTATCAAATAACTAATCAAATGCACATAATCCATATTAATATCACTGCATGTTTTTTAATTTTAACTTTGAAGAAATAATCTTATCTTGGGTGTCAACTTATTGCATGTTACTTAATATTTAGATGACTATGCAGAGTGTTTGATAGTTTGAGTGTAAGACAGTGAAGTTACTTGACCTCGTAAAATCATATACAAATTTCCATTTTGCAGTAAATCAAATTATGTAAAGATGACTTAATTGGAAAGGAATATTACAATTAAAGATAACTTTAATGAAAGAATGAAAACTAATCAAACACACATATGTAATGTCTCAATAGTGATTATGACCTTTATATCAGCTAATTTTTTTGATAAGTAAACACTATAAGATTATAAAAATGCATTATGCACCTAATGGTATATGATCGATTACATCCTTATACTATTTACATCTATGTATATAGGAAAAATAATCAACACATCCTCCTCCCACTCAAGCTTCAAAGTCAGAAGAGATGTCTATGATTTTGATCAGCTCCATCACCACAGACCTAACCTTAAACATCTCGGTGACTTTACTAGGGATCTCGGCCCAACCTCAAAAAAGAGCCGATAATACACCTCGACATCGAGCCACACAGAATCTCCCACTATCACAAATGCATGGAGAGTGGAGTAGACATGGACGCTAAATCAAGAAAAGGTAGTCAAGGACACTAGAATCCTTTTCTTATAGAAATTAGTCACCAATTTAGTGAAGGACTTGAGAATTTCCACTCCCCTTCCTAATTCCATGATAGTAGACCTATCCACCTAGTCCACTTATAGTCGTCTCCATACCCACTCTATGTTTTAGGTGAATCTACTTTTGACCCATAGCCACTGCCTTACATTTATCAGGATTAATGATCAAAATGTTCTCAATAATATTAGCATCTATTTCTGAATTTATGTGACCACGACCAGATAACATCATATATTTATCTACCAACATATTTTCAATGTCTACCATAGATTGTTCGGAATCAATAGAAAATATTATGCTTATTCTATACTTTAAAATACTAGAATAAAAGCTCATCTCATGATCTAAACTGGAAAATAGAAACAACGGAAGCATGTGTGAATCCATTTCTTGAACAAGCAAAAGGGAAATTATGAAAATAGAAATCCCAACCAAAACATTAAAAATCCCCTATGCTAGAGCACATGTGAGAATAGAGATTAATCGTTAAATGGAAGAATGAGTGATATTAATGATACAAATTCTTGATCAATTTTTTCACTTGATCATTTCCAATTCATCAAGGAAATTATGATTAATATTAATTAATACCCTCATGGAAAATATGATTGATATTCAAAAATTAAAACCACACAAATAACATTTAAAGTAAACACAAATAAAATAATGAAATACGCAAAATCATCATTGTACGTTGAAGTACCGCTGATCTATGTGTATCAACGATCTAGACATTGAAGTACCAATGATCTACTTAACACCTTTCCCAATGTATTAAAATAATTTCATAGCCAACACTAATCACATAACCATAGTCATAACCACATTCATACATCAAATCATGCTAATAACATAAACACAGTCATAAATCTAAGCATGTTCATCAACATGGTGAAAATAAGTAATGGCTTCATGACCACTAAGTTCTATTACTTATTAGAAGGAATGGATTAGATTTTGCTAAGGTCTGATGTTTCTTATTTTGAAAATATCGATTGAATAGAAAATCATAGTAAAATAGCTTAGTGATCACTATATTATTATGATTTATAAATCGATGAGAAATATGTGTGTAACAATTATTTCAAATTTGGAAGTCGATGATAAATTATGGATATGTCCATCAACAAAGATATAAAATATTGTGGAATTTTAACATATGTTGATGGAAATATTCAATAAAAAAATGAGCCGAAAATATTGTGGATGATTCCATGATCCCAAGAAATGCAAATAAATTTTAATGGTAACGTGGATTTGTGTATTAAAATCATGCAAAATGAGTGTGGTCAGTAATGAGAGGTGACTAGTTGTCTTCATTTTGTTAAATTTTGACTGACTCGGACCTTCCCTACGACACCCATAGTTTCTTTTAGTTTTATTGCCAAACCGATCTCTTTTCTATAAATTTTCCAGGCTTTTCAAAATCTACAAGTTCTTTTAACAATAACAGATTGTTCTAGTGACTCTAACTAGGCTACGAATGAGCATAAATTCCCTCATTTAAATAGTCCTTGTCCAAGCCATTGATGTAGGTGAGATTTTCTATATAAATTTCACTTTCGATGTACCTAAAAGTGATCTTAGCCAACGTGCCCTTGATTTGGATTGTCATGGATTTTTTCTCAATTCGGAAACTATTTATATGCACCTTTTAATTTCCTTTTCTCGTCTCATGATCTATGACATTAAATCGGTGTCATGGGTGGTGATTCTTGTCTTTAACATGTCAGTCATTTCAACATCACTTTAGAATATTCTATACTCCCATGCAGCGTGATCGAGAGATTGAAAAACATATATAATGATAAAAAGGTAATAACTAGCCTAGTAGTGCTAATCTCAAATGTTTGTTATGTTACATCAATGTAATAAAATAAAAATGAAGCTTATATTTTGTTAGGCTTAGAATATTGTGTTAGAATATGAAAATATTGACCTTATGAGGTGAGCTTAGGTGGGGATTGAGTATGGTTGTAATAGCGAGGAGACTCGTTGTATATGTTTTATTAGATGTAGAGTGAGGGTAAGTGCACCAAGTTGGGGGCCAAAAGTGGACAAAAACCCAAAAATGATCAAAAACGATTGTGTTTTGCAATAACATGATCACTTTATGTTTTCTTAGGCTCAGGAATTCAAGAACCTAAAATGCGTATGCATTATAATGCATACGTGTTTTTAGTGCTATGAAATGCATACATGTTTTGGGTTGTATAATATTTAGGAGGGCCTAAAGGAGCCATATTTACTAAAATAAATGTTAAGTATAAGATTTATTTTATTATTTTTGTAAATATAAGAAGTTAGGGTCACTCTACACCTGATGGAAGTGGTCCCATAGCTCTGATAGTTATAATCTAGAAGATAGTTTTTCAAAATCTAATCTGGTTAGTACTTACTCATTTTCAGAATTTCAGCAATGACCTAAAACTTTTAGGCCATATATATTGCATTCATTCTTTGTTTTGCAAAAACATAGAGTCGTTTTATAGTTTTTTTGACATTCTAGATTGGATTTTGGCCTTCATTACTTGAATTGGTACTAATTTTGAGTTTTGGTCCATAATTCATTTTATTGACCACGAATCACCTCTATCATGTTTGTCTACTTCTTACTAAAATGAGATCCTCACTTTGTCGATAGAGGATTGCTCCCTGAATGGGATTCCTATCCTATGGAAAAAATGAGGTGATTGTAATTTTCCTCCTTCTTAGGGCTCAAGTTTCAGGGTTTAGGGTTTAGGATTTAGGGTTTACGACTAATGGTTTAGGGTTTAGGTTTTGGGCTTACAATTTGGGCTTTAGGGTTTATGGCTCATAGTTCGGTTTTAGAGTTTAGCATTTGGGGTGGAGGGCTCAAGGTTTAGGGTTTAGGGTTTATATTTTAGGGTTTAGGGTTTAGGGTTTAGTGTTTAGGGGTTAGGATATATGGATTAGGTTTAATGGTTCAAGGATTAGGGTTTGGGATTAAGGATTAGGGATTATGGTTAAAGGCTTAAGATTTAGGGTTTAGGTCTCAATATATAGGGTTTAGGGTTTAGGGCTCGAGATTTAGGTTTAGGGTTAAGGATTGAGGATTGAGGGTTTAGGGTTTAGGGTTTATAGTTTAGGGTTTAGGATTTAAGGCTTAGGTTTTAGGGTTAGGTCTCATGGTTTTAAGGATTATGGTTTGGGCTTAGGGCTTAGGGATTATGGTTCGGGCTTAAGGTTTAGGGTTTAGGTATCAATATTTGGGGTTTAGGTTTTATGGATTGAGGTTTAGGTTTAGGGTTGAGGATTGAGGATTAAGGGTTTAGGTTTTAGGGTTTACATTTTAGGGTTTAGGATTTATGGCTTAGGTTTTAGGGTTAGGGCTCATGGTTTAGGGTTTATGGTTTATGGTATAGGGTTTAAAGCTTAGGTTTTAGGGTTTAGTACTCAGGTTTAAGATTTAGGGTTTAGGGTTTATGTTTTAGGGTTTAGGGTTTAGGGCTCAGGGTTTAAGGTTTAGGGTTGAGGATTAAGGGTTTAGAGTTTAGGGATTAGGGTTTAAATTTTAAGGGTTAGGGTTCGGTGGTTTAGGGCACATGGTTTAGGGTTTAGGTTTTAAGGCTCGGGGTTTAGTGTTTAGAGTTTAGGGGTTAGGGTTTATGGTTTAGGGCTCAGGGTTTAAGGCTCAAGGTTTAGGGCTCAAGGTTTAGGCTCACCCATTCACTCACTATAATTTTCTGTCTTACCCATTTTTATTAGTATTGAATGAGATTTTTCCACTAACAAGGGTTCATATGATTTGTAGGAAGAACATTGAAAGGAGTCATCACAATTTGATGCCTTTCATAAATTGATATTTTGGAGAAAAATATAGATGTCCAAGAAAAATCAGGTACAAATAAATGTTACCCAATACATCTATCTTCTATTTTGCATTGCATGGGAATTATTTCACTCAATCTAATGTTTTGTGTCTTACCCATTCTTATTAGTATTAACAAAGAGTATTCAACTCAAAATGGTTCATTTTCTTCATAGGAAGAAAATTCAACTTGAGAGTCATCAAAATTTGATGTCTTTCATTTGTTGATATTTGAAGGAGGTAAATTATAGCTATCCAAGAAAAATTTTGTACAAATAAATTTTTTTGACACTCTTTTGAATAATTATTTCAGTTGTAAGTTGTCGGGAATGGAGGTTTCATTTGAAGAATAAAGCTTGATATGTCCAGTGATTGTGTAAGCTGGAAATTTGAAAGGATTTTTGAGGTTCACATTTATTTTCCAAGATGCATTACTCCAATGTTTGAAAATGTTTCTCCAGATGCAACGACATTCGATTTAGACACTCAATGATTCTTGAATGTCCAATCCTACCACAGACCCCAATAGTCCTTGATCCTTAGATATAGGGAGACACTTTGTTACTTGGCTTCCATTTATAATGATAGAGATATTTGTAAATTCATGTTATGACCTCTAAATCTATATGAATTTCAATTTATTTGAAAATCACATCACACCCTTCACTAGGCTTGATGACTACCCCTATCTTTTTGAAGGCACTTTTGAAAGCATCCATGGGTTTATCATAGAAGGAATTATCAATGAATGAAAGGTCACTAAGTCGTAGGCCAAGTGACTCCCATTCAGAACTAAACAAGAAATATTTACTATACAATTGATAAACCCTTTTTTTTTTATCCATTCCCTAGTTTTTATGCTTTTTTGAACACTTCAGGAAGTTCTCAAATTTTCTATCCATTCTAGTAGCAGAAGAGATTTCTCTTTCTCCAAAGGAGAGGATACTATAGGCAATTTGGTTTTGATCCTACACCTCTGCATTGGTATATTCTTTGTGTTTCTTCCATTTCCTTTGAGATTAATTTTTGTGTTGTGATGGGTACTTTTTCTAGCTTCCAATGGGTCATTCGGGATTGCATAATACCATACATGGAAATATGAGAAATGTGAATTGTTTTTCGTGAGTGTGAATAAATTAACATTCAAGAGTGCAAGTATGTGTGGGGAGAAACAAGTTTGGTAGAGATGTCTAATATGTATTGCAAGGAACAAGGTAAATGTCATATCCATTTAGTTTTTATCTCATTATCACCCTCAAAATTCCCCTCATTTTTCAAGTCAAGTTTCAAAATTTTTGAGTTGGTGCCTGTTATCCCAATTTTTCCTCTCGATAAAATTGATAAAATATGACCACACGAAGAAAATTAGAAGGGGCGATTTAGTCATGCAATCTCACATTCCAAATCAAACAATGAAGGGGCAGGGTCGGCGAAGGAGGCCAACAACATCAAAGGAGATCAAAGCATGCATGAGAAGATTGAAGAAAGGGCTCGAAGTTTTCGGGCTTCACGTCTGAAGTTGACTCGGCACAAAGAAAAGGACCCGTGGAAGGCACCACGTGCCTCATCAATGCAAATTCAAAAGGTGTGGCACAAGGGATAGACCCTAAATGAGCGTCAACCCTCCACGTGTCCAAGGTATGGAAAAGGGACAGAGCCAGCCATTTAATCAACTAATTATAAGAGGTTTGGAAGAATCCTCCACGTGCCTCATCGGTGTAACTTCAAAAGTGAGACCCAAGGGACATACCTCAAATGAGCACCAGCCCTCCATGTGTCCAAGGTCCAGAAAAGGGACATAGCTGGTCATTTAATCGACTAAGTATAAGAGGGTTGGAGGAAGACTCCAAGTGTCTTATTAGTGCACCTTCAAAGGTGTGACCCAAAGTGGAGACTCAAACAAGCACCAGCCTCCACGTATCCTAAGCTCGAAAAAGAGACAGGCGACCATTGAATTGGCTAAGGAAAGGAGAACCAACAGAAAGCCCCATGTGTCCCTTTGGCACTCTTTTAGGGGCGAATCCAAAAGTAGGTCCCAAACGTGCGCCAACTCTCCACGTGTCAATCAGCACACCTCTCGAAGGTCAGGTCCAAATAGAGTCTCCAAATGAGCGGGAAGCCTCCACGTGTCTCGGGTCAGACATAAAGCCTTCACCAAATAGAGGGACTTAGTCAAAACACAAAAATATAGAATAGGCCTACAAAGGGACACGTGGCCATGTTTCAGTCAAATTAGGGAGACGGATCACCTGGAACACTTTGGAGTTTTTGGCTTTATTTCGTAAAAGGAATAAAGTGTAAAAGTAAAGCGTAACCTCGTCGGTGCACCGGAAAAGTCAAATATCGAGCCCGCATCAAAAGTCAAAGCGAGAAGCGGGTTGTCGGGACACTTTAGGAATTTCAGCTTCATTTCCATAAAAGACATAAAGTGATAAAGTGAACCATGACCCCACTTATGCCAAGGGATACGGTCAAATTTTGATCTCGCATCGAAAGTCAAAACGGGAAGGCGGGCCGTCGGAGAATTTTGGGAATTTTGGTTTTATTTCCAAAAAGAGAGTTAAAAGTTATAAAATACTCCATGACTCTGCTAGAGTCTTGAGCCCACGTTGAAAAGTCAAAATGGGGAAGTGGGTTGGCGGAGAACTTTGATATTTTGAGCCTTGTTACCAAAAGAAATAAAATTATAAAGTGAGCCGTGACTCAGCTTACCACCGAGGTAAAGCCACATGTCGACCTATATCAAAAGTAAATTTGTGGGCCTACAAGGTTTGAGGGAGACTTTCACACTTTGCATCTTTTGCACTAAAGGCACAATTTCAATTTTGGGCCCGTGGATCCATTTTGCGAAAATTGCATTTTCTCCATTTTTGTACGGATTCAATTCAAATATTTAAATTAGCATAACTTTCGCTCTCCGAGTTGCTCAAAATTTGACAAATTTTATACTATTAGAAAGATATTGGTCTTATCTATGTCATGAAAGCATAAAATATTATTTTCAATAAGATTTGATGGTTTAAAATCTAGAAAACGTCTTTCACACCATTAATACATGATCTGATTGCTTCAAACAGATCAGAATTGATCCAATCTTCCATCCTTCCTTCTGCAACACGCCAAACAGACATGGAGAACTGACTAGATATCTTGATTTGGGTGAAAATCTGGAAAACATATTTTGTGCCATTAATATATGATTGTACTACTTCAACTACATCAAATTTTATCGATCTTCCATCCTCCCTTCTTCAACACGCCAAAGACATGCAAACCAGATTTGATAGATTGTAGGAAGATTTGCAGGGGCATTAATGGTTGGTGGTTGAGCTTCTAAATAGATTTTCTTCCTTCTCTTCTTCTCCTCTCTTCGCTTCATCTATAAATGTAAGAGCTTGGCTCATTGCAAATGTTGGACTCTGATACTTTTGAAGTGTAATTATAATCAAAAGTAAATCAATACAAAAGGATTTTCCCCTTTTCTCTATCTTCCTCCATTGTCCCTTCTTACTTACCTGAAATTCATGGATCATTTATCTTCTGTGATAAGAAACTTTGTGTTCTTATTGATATGATTTCTAGAACTTTGTGTCTATGGAATGATATCTTATGCTATGAATGTGAATGATTTTGTTTTATATCACTCTTTCTCAGTACGTATAGGGTTATACTTTGCTATCTATATTTCCTAAAAGTACTATTATATTCTGCTCTTTCCTTTCTTTAGTTCTTCCATTCATTTGTATTGATAATCTATTTTGGTATAAAATCATTTCAAGATGTCAGAGGTCCAGCCTTAAGATGAAAGTTGTACATTTGTATATAAGCTTTGTTGTTTGCTTTCAATAAGGGAACCTCTCCCATAAAGAGGAGGGACTTACTATCCCCTAACTATGGTTTTGTTAAAGTACCATTTTAAAACCCAATAGTTTTGGCGACTCCATTGGGGATTTCATTTCAACGTATCCCTTTCTAAAACAACTTCAAGATCATTTTTTTGTCGGCACTCTACGATATACACATGGGAAGAAAGCTCTTAGGGTTGAAGATTCTCATTTTCAACTTCTAGAGCAACAAAACTTCTCTCTTCTTCCAAAGAAGAAGGAACAAAGGAACTCGTTCTGTAAGCACACCTCCTGTTAAAGACAAAAATTCCAAGAATAACATTCCTCCAGAACAACTCATCCCTAATCTTCTTGCTCTGATACTTGTTGGTGTTTCAATTCCCCTTCAGAAAATCTTCCCACAAATGGTAGCACCTCTACCTTGGGGACAATAGATTGGGCCTCTTTCTCTTCCTCAACCATTGCATGAGTTACCCAGAGTAGTAGGAAAGGTTTTCCTAAATTTTGAGGTGATGGGAAGGTACACCTAGATGAACACATTGCAACCTTCAATGTTGCATGTGGGATTCTTGGGATTGAGCATGAAGACATTTTTGTCAGGCTCTTTGTAGAGACATTACAAGATAATGTTGTTGATTGGTTCTATCATCTTCTTGTTGGGTCAATTATTAATTGGACCACCTTGACAACTCAGTTCAAGAAATGTTTCAAACTGCTTGATGAAGATGTGCATGCTCTCTTGGCTCAAATTTCTCATATCAAGAAGGAACCACATGATCCCATGAGAGAATTTATGGCCAAATTCAACAAGATCATTTGTAAAATTCCACAGAACACTCGTCCTATAGATCAAATCCAAAAATTCTTCTTCCTCAATGCTCAGTTACCTGAAGTAAGCTATGCACTAAGGAGAGATAACCTTGCAAATATTAATGTTAATCATCTTTTGGCTATCAGTGTTGAGGATGATTTAATCATGTCTGGTAAATTAAAAAGAGAACCCTCCAAGTCTAAAGCATCATCCTCTTCTTCCCCTGGAGTCAGTTTTGATCAGTTAGTCCAGAAGCTTGCAAATGATCTCATTGCTATCAAGAAACAATTGGCTCAACATACTCCTTACCAAGATATTCCAAGGAAGAATTTTCAGCCCAGGAACTGGTTACCTCCTTCTCAAAATAAATTGGCTATTGAAGGCCCACCTTTCATGGTTCGAGTCAATGTAACTTGTGAAGTTCAAGAACCTAATGATGAGAAGTATAATGAATACTTTAAAGACCCAGAAGAAGAGGTTGATGAAGAACTAGAAGATCTTTGTGGATATCAAGTTCATTTCCTTACCACTGAAGGTATGGATGACGAAGATGAATATGATGAAAGAGTGGCAGAGATGAATAGTGATTCATATGTTGTTATGACTCGGGAGAAAATGAATAGAAGATAAAAAGTGTTGCAGACTACTAAGAAATCCAAAGAGTATCATGTAACTATTCCAGTGGTTGCAAGAAGAGGAGCTCCTATTCCCACTGCCTCCATGCAAAAGGTGAGTAATGTTAATCCTCCTCCTTCTACCTCTATTTCCAAAACTTATTGTCCTTCAATTCCTAAAGTTGATAAATCAAAAGTTTCTCTTGTTCCTAGTAGTGATGCCCCATCCACCTCTGGGTCTTTTGATATCATTGATCACCTCAAAAATACCAAGATCCAAATTTCAGAGGTAGAGTTTTACCAAACCCATCCAAAATCCTTTGCTAAAATGGTAAAATTTTTCAATTCCAAATCCAAATCCTCATCCAATACTTATAAAGGTATTTTTCCCACTCCCTCTTCCTCACCTCAACCAAGCCTTGTGGCTGCAGTCACTTCCCCTAATGAGAAAATTAAACCATTCTATGTGACTCTCCTCATAGCTAGCCATAAACTCAGTAATTTTGTTATAGACTTAGGAGCATCAGAAAATGTAATGCCTACAAAATTAGATCATTCTTTGGGCCTGACTCTAACACATACCTTTGGTTCCTACTATTCCATGGAGAGTAGAGAAGTGCCTTTGGTTGGGAGAATTAAAGATGCACAAGTAGCCTTCACTACTTTTCCAGAGAAAAGGGTCTTAGCCACTATTTTGGTTGTTGATATTCCTCCCTCATATGGTATGTTGTTGAGTAGGAATTTCTGTAAAGAGGTAGGAGGTGAAATTCAGATGGATTGGTCACATGCTTTGATCCCAGTCAATGGAAAAATAAGAAAGTTGTTACCAGAAAATCAAATTGAGTATATTGTGCAAAATACTGATGATCCAAAAGCACAAATACTCTATGAAGATATAGGGCATGGCAACTATATGATCATGTCATAGGATGAGGAAAGTCTTCCTAAGGGAGTGATTCATGATCCCAATGGAATTTAGACTTTGGAGTTTGATGAAAGCTGCTCTTCATCTGGTTCAGAGCTGAAGTGGTGTTAATCTCTCCAGAAGGGAAGATTCATCCATTTTCTTTCAAGCTTCATTTTTAAAATACAAATAATACAGCTAAGTATGAGGCTCTCATCCTTGGGTTGAGCATGGAAAAATAAATAGGAGTAAAGAATCTTTGTGCTCGTGGTGATGCAGAGTTGATTGTGAAATAGGTAAGGGATCTTTACCAAGTCAAGAATAGGAGATTGAAACATTATAGAAATCTTTTTGGGATTCCATTGAATTCCTTGATGCTTTCTCAATTGAAGTTATGCCAAGAGAAAATAATACTAGAGCTGATTCTCTAGCTGTCTCAGGATCTTTGTTGATTCCTCATCTAGATTTCTCTCAAGAGAAATTTACCATTGAAATGATTCATAGGCCTAGTGTGCCGATAATGCAAGCAACTGGCAAGTTTTCAATGATGATCAACACTTTCTCTCTTTCTTGGAGCTTAAAGATAACTTCAATCAGTTATATTTTGAAGGAAGTGAAACTCTACCTAGAGAATATGTGCCCTCTAATGAGGAAGATATCAAGGAAGAGATGGATCAGGATGGCTGTATTAAGTTGAAGGGTAATAAGATTCGTAACGGACTGATGGGTCTATAAGATCTATTTGAAAAACATGATAGGTTCATCAAATCTGAAGCTTCTCAAGGGACTCGACAATCTGCTGAGTATGAGAAGGTCAATATTGGAAGTAATGATGAACCCAGGGTGGTGAATATTGGAAAATGCTACACTCAAGAAGAGAAAAAGAAAGCAGTAAACCTATTAAAAAAGTATGTCGATGTTCTTGCCTATTCATATGAAGATCTTAAGGCTTTTCAACCAAAGGAGATGCAACACTATATCCCTATGAAACCTAGGATCAAACCTTTCAAGAAGAAGCAAAGGCGATGCGATCCTAAGGTTTCGATACTATTTTATAAGAAATCCAAAAGTTACTAAAATCCAAGATTATTTTCCCTATACATCATTCAACATGGATTTCCAACATTGTGTCTGTCAGGAAGAAGAATGGTGAGATTCATATCTGTGTAGATTTTAAGAATTTGAATCAAGCCTCTCTAAAAGACAACTATCCACTCCCCATGATGGATCATGTTTTGCAAGTTGTCTCAAGCTTTGAGATGTTTTCTATGCTAGGAGGATTCTCTAGATACAATCAATTGGAAGTCAAGATTACCCCATATCAGCACAAGACTACTTTTACTACCCTTGGATAACCTTTTCCTACAAGAGAATGCCATTTGGTCTTATCAATGCTTGTGCCACTTTCCACAGGGCAATGGATTTATCTTTTGGGAGTCTAAAGGGAAATTGTATTGTTGTGTACCTTGATGATTTGATTGTTTTTTCCAAAATAGGGGTAGATCATCTTCAGCATCTGGAAATAGTTCTTTAAAAATGCAGAGAACATGGGGTTTCCCTCAATCCAAAGAATTTTGTTTTTGTGTTAATGAAGGCAAGTTACTGGGGCATATTGTTTCCAAAGAAGGGATCAAGATAGATCCAGAAAGAGTTCAAGTAATCCATAAGAAAAAGGGTGTTCACTCTTTCTTTGGCAAGATAAATTTCCTAAGGAGATTCATTCCAAATTTTACAGAACTGACTATGAGAATTTCTCAAATGATGAAAGGAAAGAAAACCTTTGGTTGGTCTTCTGAAGGTAAAGAAGAATTTGAATATATCAATAAATCCATTGCTAAGACTCCCATCTTAGCATATCCTGATTTCAGCAAGGATTTTATTATCTATTGCTATGCTACAGAGAGTACCTTGGCTATTGTGCTAACTCAGAGAAATTATGAGGATCATGAACTTCCAATTGCATTCATGAGCTATGTTCTGAAAGCTCATGAATTGAAATATACTATGATGGAGAAACATGCTTTTGTAGTGGTCAAAGTTGTCAAACAGTTTCATTTTTATATTCTTAATTCTCACTCTTTTGTACTTGTACATGATACAACCATCAAGTCTATTCTTACACAACCGTATTTTGGAACTAAGAGAGGCAATTGGGTAGAAAAATTCTAAGAATATGACCTTGATATCAAGCCAACTAAGCTAGTTTGGGGTAAAGGCTTATGTGAGCTTATTGTTGAAGGAGCTGATGCAAAATTGTCCAAAGAAGTAGTTGATGCTCTTGTTGTCCTGTGCTCCTTAGTTCAATGAGATGAATGGTATGTTGGTATTGCACATTTTATTAATTATGGAGATTGTCCATCCCTCTTTAGTGCCAAGTAAAAGAGAGCTATTAAGCTAAGGTTTGCATAGTATGTATTATGGGAAAATACTTTATTCAAGCGAGGCATAGATGGAAGATTCCTAAAATCTGCGGATAAAGAGCAACAAGAAGAATTTTTTTGAGATTTTCATGATCAAGATTTTGGAGGAATTTCTCTTCTATTGTCACTACCCATAAGATCCTTCATGTAGGGTACTATTGGCCTACATTGTTCAAATATGCATCAAAATGGGTAGGTAAGTGCGAAGCCTATCATACTTTTGTTGGGAGAACTAAGTTGGTTGCTTTACTACTCAAACCAAAGTAGTGATTGATGAGCCTTTTCGGTAGTGGGGATTGGATTTCATTAGAACTCTTAACCCACCTTCTAGTTATTAGCATACTCATGTGCTAACTGCTATAGATTACTTCACAAAGTGGGTAGAGGCTATTCCAAAAAGTACTACTTCTGAGGTGGTGTGTAATTTCATCAAGGAGAACATCTTGATAAGGTTTGGGGTACCAAACAAGATTGTGATTAATAATTCTTCCAATTTTTCTTCTTCTAAGATGATGGATTTCTGCTATGGCTATGGAATTTCCCTAGCTCATTATTCATATTATTATCCTCAAGGGAATGGACAAGCAGAATCAACAAATAAGAATTTGGTAACCATCGTTCGAGAATCTTGTCAATGAATCTCAAAGGAATTGGCACAAGAAGCTCTATGATGCTCTCTGTATAGATAGAATTACACCCAAAAGAGCAATTGGGATGTCTCCATTCTAGGTGGTGTCTGGTGTTAAAGCTCAGCTTCCAGTAATAATGGAATTGCAAGCCTTACACTTAATGAAGGCTATTGAGGATTCAAGTTTCATCAGTTACTTGGACAAGAGGATCATGTATCTTCAAAAGCTGGACAAAGACAGGATGTAAGTTTTTGATAGGATCTTAGCTCATCAACTGAAGGTGAAAGATTTGTTTGATAAGAAGGCTAGGCCTAGAGATTTTCAAGTGGGAGACATTGTTCTACTATGGGACAAAAGACATGAACCTCAAGGAAGCCATAGTAAGTTTGATTCTCTTTGGCTTGGTCCTTTCAAAATCGAAACTTTTCTAGAAAAATTCTTTCTACTCGGATTATATGGATGGATCCTCTCTCCCACTTCCTTATAGTGGGAAATATTTGAAGTTGTTCAAGTCCTAGGTGATTAGGTAGTCCTTTTGTATATATTGTGTGTGGTGTTTTGTTTTTGGTTTTCCTTTTTGGTTTGTTTCCCTTCCATGTATGTTGTCTTCTGGATTGGTTTTTCCTTCGACTCTATTTTCCCAATGGATAAGGCATTGGTCTACTTTCCCAGAGTTTTTCTTGAGTTCTTGATTTTGTCTTATTCCTCTGTCCAAGCCAAGTCATCCCCAAAAAGAGCCAACTATTGTCACCCCTAATTTTTCAATTCAAGTTTTGAAAATTTTGAGTTGGTGCTGTTACCCCAATTTTTCCCTCGAGAAAAATTGATCAAACACAACCCACATAGAAGAAAATCGAAGGAGTGGTTCATTCATACGAGCCCACATTCCAAATCCAATAATTAAAGGTAAGGGTTGGTAAAGGAGGCCAACAAAATCAAAGCGGATCGGAGCGCACGGATAAGATTGAAGAAGAGAGGGCTCAAAGTTTTCAAACTTTGCATGTGATTTGACTCGGGGCAAAGCAATGGATCCACGGAAGGTGTCGCCTACCTCATCGATGCAAATTCAAAAGGTGTGGCCCAAGGGATAGACCCCAAATGAGCACCAGTTCTCCATTTGTCCAAGGTATGAAAAAGGGACAAAGCCATCCATTTAATCAACTAAGTATAAGAGGGTTTAAGGAAGCCTCCACATTCCTCATCGAGTGTAAATTGAAGTGAGACCCAAGGACGGACCCCAAATGAGCACCAACCTCCCACATGTATAAGGTTTAGGGTTTAGGGATTATGGTTTAGGGTTTACGTATTATGGTTTAGGTTTCATGGTTCAGGGTTTAAGATTTAAGGTTTAGGGTTTAGGGTTCAAGGTTCAGGGTTATGGTTTAGGATTTAGGGTTTAGATTTAGGGTTTAGGGTTTAGGTTTTAAGGTTTATGGTTAGGGTTTAGGGGTTAGGGTTAAGGGTTTAGGGTTTAAGGTTTAGGGTTTAGGGTTTAGGGTTAAGGATTTAATGTTTAGGGTTTAGGTTTATGGTTTAGGGTTTAGGGTTTAGGGCTTATGGTTTAGGGTTTCGGATTTATGGTTCAAGATTCAAGGTTTAGGGTCTAAGATTTAACATTTAGGGTTTATTGTTTAGGACTCAAGGTTAAGGGTTTATGGCTTAGGCTACATGGTTTAGGGTTTAGGGTTTATATTTTAGGGCTCGAGGATAAGGGTGTAGGGTTCCGAGCTTAGGGTTTAGGATTCAATGTTTAAGGTTTAGAGTTTACGGTTTAGGGGTCGGGGTTTAGGCTTTAGGATTTAGTTTTTACAGGTTTAGGGTTTAGTATTTTGGGGTCATGGTTCATGATATAGGGTTTAGGGATCATGGGTAAGGGCTGGATGTTTTTGGTTTAGGGTTTAGGGCTTAGGGTTTAGGGTTTAAGTTTTATGGTCTAGAGATCATGGTTCAAGGTTTAGGTTTTAGGGTTAAGTGCTCAAGGTTTATAGTTTAGGATTTAGGTTTATGGCCTAGGTTTTAGGGTTTATGGTTTCATCATAGAATTTAAACACTAAAAGATTTATGATGAATGCTAAAATTCTAAAAATTATCCTATGTAGTGAATAGATTATACTATAAAAAATTATCTCCTAAACTGTGACTCATGGAGTTTTGTGAGACTAGTTCCATAAGGTGCGAGTGACCCTTATTTCTTCTATTTTAATAATTATTTTTGTAACTAGAAGCATTCCAAAATCACATACAATGTTTATACTATGAAGAACACATACGCATTCTGAACTCATACACGTTATAGTGCATACACATTAAAACTCATTCTTATAGTTCATATGCGTTATAACGTATATGCATTTTGTATTTTCCCTTTTCCAAGCCTTGCCTCAAGGCCTAGGATCTAGTTGGGATTCGCAAGCCTAAGGCATGGACCTACACAAAAACAAAGAACCACATGTTTTGCGGAAAATGCAAAAACCTCTCCTCCTCTATCATAAATTAACATAAAATGATCGATTCATTTATAAAAAAATTATACCACTACGTAGAATAGACTATCTAATTATAAAAATATAATTTTTCAAATTTTCTAATGATATAAGGTTTCCATATTATTTATTTTCTAACAATGTATTTTATAGCTCTTTTTGAAGATTAAACATGTCTATCTTTTGTCATATAAATTTTTTTGGCACATCAAAATTGGAAAAAAATTATACTTGCCCAAACTAGGCCAAATTCTATACACATAAAAAAACTAATTTTTGATATTTTTTGAGGTAGTTAGGGGGGGCACGGTCAGAGCTCCATTATATTTTTAAATTTAAAATTCTTGTACTAGAAAAATCATGAAAAAATAAATACTATCTAAAAAAATATTTTAAAAAATGTATCCTAAACTAGATGCTTCTAGTTATCTTCCTAAAGGGTTTTTAAAAATACTAAATGGTGCTAAAAAAATGGTGGGGGCACGAAAGTCACTATGTTATGTTTTTTTAACAAAAATAGGAGAACTTTGTTGGTATTTTAGTTATTTGACCTACTTAAACTTATCTGTTTTCAAAAAAAAATAGTAGCTTAGAAACTAGACTCAAAATTCTACGATTCATATTTATACAATGTCTTCCAATTTTGAATGTAACTATTTCAAAAAAATTGTACAAGTTGAAGTTTTTTATTTCTTACAAAAATATGTCCACTTAAGACTCCCTTTTGGCCCCCAACTTGGTGTACTTACTTGTGACTCAAAAATTATTGTAAAACTGTTCTTTAGAGAGATCCAAATAAGTCATGCTCCCATAGTACTTCAAGCCACTTTAGGGAATCCTCATTCCATTATCATTCCAAAGAGCTTGATTCTCAACACTTTTCTGTCATCATTTTTCCTACATTGAATTACAAAAAGTTTCAAATGAATCATGTTCTACTATTCCTAAACTGCCACAAGAATATGGAATCCTTTGGGTCTTTCCAAGCTATTTTAGTGTCGGATAGGTAATTTATGTCATCTTACAGAAACTTAGTAGTGGGTGGTCCGTTGTGGCATAAAATGAGCATAGTATCTCCATAAGACTCAACAAAACAATGTTCTTCATGGCCATGGCTATCACTTTAGACTTCTGACAAGAGGACCAAAATGAGGTGGGTTGATCACCTAGCTTTAATTATTCCCAATTCCCTCAATCTATCACGGCATGGGAGGTGCACTATGTCTCAGGGTATGTTGTGGCATGGTACCACCAAACTCACAATGCCAATGTTTTTCGTGGCCATGGCTATCACTTTGGCCTTATGAAAAGAGGACCAAAATGAATCTTTGTTGAACACCTAGCTATATTTGATCCCACTTCCTAAATCGACTCGAGGCTTGGAGGTGTGTTATGGTTGGCATACGTTGTGGCATAGTACCACAAAATCAGCATGTGAATGTTATTCATGGCCATTTATATTACTTTTTCCTTGTGATAGGAGGCCCAAAAAGAGGTTGGATTGAACACATAGCTATAATTTTTCCCAATTCACTAAATCCATCTTAGGTGTGGGGTTGTGCTTTATGACTAGGGGGTGCTGTGACACATTGTATGACTAGACTATGCACAACAATTTTTTTCATGGCCATGAGTATCACTTTGGCCTTGTGAAAGGAGGTTCGAAAGGAGGCTAGGTAAAAACCTATCTATATTTTTCATAATTCCCTAAATTCATCTCCTCCACTTTGAAATTTTTATTGTCTTTTATCAAAAATGCATGATTTAAAGCATTAAAAAGATGTGGGGGAGTGAGGGATAGGGAACTTGGTTTTTAAATATACCTTATTTTTGTGTAGATCCCTTTGTGTGTTGCTTCCAATGGTAAATCCATGCTTTCTTTGGTTGTGACTTGCCCTTTCACCCACTTCCTGCACTGTGCGATGCTAGCCTAGTGTGTGACCCATATAGATAAATATGAGAATGGGAAATGGGAACAAGATGCTTCCAACTTCTGTAGACTTCCTTTCCAATTTATAACTTCTATTTTTTTTTTTCTATGTTTTTGTAAGTACCAACCAAACATGTTGATAAAGACATCAAACATCTCATCTTTCAAGTTCTACTCTAGTATTCCCCATCCCTTCTTTGGTGATTGATCATAAATTATATTGGTAGGAAAGGTAATTACTAGCCTAACAATCACTAATCTTTGTCCCTTCTTCTCCTCAACACTCACCTAACTAGATGTAATATTTTAAAATTTGGCATGAAATGCATATAAGAGAGATCATAATAAGTGTCTAACAATGGAAATTATTGGTTGTTTTAATTCCGTTTCAATGTCGATAGGCATTTGATGTCATATTTTGTAAACTCGGGAATGGGGGGTGCAATGTGTCATGGAATTGATTGTAGTAGCACCACCAAATTTAGAATGCCAATGTTATTTGTCACCATGTCTATCACTTTTACATAAGGACCATAAGGAGGCTAGGTCGAACACCTAGCTATATTTATTCCCAATTCCCTAAATTAGTCTCCTCCCTATATTTTTGAATATATTTTCTTCCAAATAGTAAGAAGATGTGGGGGATTGAAGGGATGAGGCACTAGGTTTTGAAATGTACCTTATTTTTTGTGCAGACCCCTTCGTGCACTACTTCCGATGGAAAATCCATTCTTTCTTTGGTTACTGACTCATCCTTTCACCCACTTTTTTGGTCAGTGTCTAACCCACGAGACAAATATGAGAATGGGAAATGGGAATGAGATGCTTCCAAATTTCGTGAGACTTCCTTCCAAGTTAACTCGGCATCCCGGAACCGTTGCAATTTCAATTCACCTATTTCTTGCAACGCTACCCTCTCACTTTTACCCTATCTCATCTAATTTTATCCTTACCATACACAATAAATTCAAATACATGTTCACTTATGTCTTCAAAAATTTACTAAAAATCTTTTTAATTCTCCACATACCACTAAAAATATTTTAAAACACACCTTGAAATATTTTTCATAATTCCCTAAATTTATCTTGGTCCTAGGATTGGGTAGTGGTCTATGTTTGGTTTTGTTTAGGGGATGCACCGTGGCGTTCCCTAGGTTGCGCTATGGATAGGGGTGTGATGTGGTGAGGGTGCACTAAGGGGTGTGTAGTGGCTAGGGGGTGCACTATGGTTAAGGGGTATGCTATGGATGATGGGTGCATTGTGGATGGGGGTGCACTATATGCAGGAGGTGTGTTGGGGGTGAGTTGTGTTATGGTATCACCAAACTCAAAAATCTAATTTTGTTTGTGGTCATGGCTCACTTTTCCCTTGTAATAACAGGACCGAAGGAGGCATGATTGAACACCTACCTATATTTTTCTAATTCCCTAAATCCATCTCAGGCATGTGGGGTGCGTTGTTCCTAAGGGTGCAATTTGGCATGGCACCACCAAACTCATCACGCCAATGTTGTTCGTGGCCATCACTATCACTTTGGATAATGTTGTTTGTGGTCATGACTATCAATTTGGTATACATTTTATTAAATGTTGAGTGACTCAAAACTTCCTGAAAGACTATTACCAAAGAGATCTAAATAAGTCATGTTATTGTATTACTTCAAGCCACCGAGGAATTATCTTTCCACCGTCATTCCAAGGATATTGATGTTCAACACTTTTTGTCGTCATTATGCCAACACTTTGAATTCTAAAAAATTGTAGATGAAGCATGTGTTGTTATTCCCAAACCGACACATGAAGATGGAATCCTTTGGGTATTTCAAATCCATTTTAGTGTCAAACAAGCAATTGATGTCATCTTCTATAAACTAATTTGTGGGTGGTGCATTGTGGCATGGAATTGAGCATAGTAGCTCTACCAAAATCAACAAGCTAATGTTCTTTGTGGCCATGGATATCACTTTAGCCTTATGATAGGAGGACCAAAAGGAGGATGGGTCGAACACCTAGCTTTAATTGTTCCCAATTCCCTCAATCCGTCATAGGAGTGGGGGTGCGCTGCTTGTATGGCCGGGGTGCACTATGCAATGACACCACCAAACTCACCACACCAATGTTTTTCATGGCCATGGCTATCACTTTGGCATTGTGACAGGAGGAAAAAGGAAGCTTTATTGAACACCTAGCTATATTTGTTCCCAATTCCCTAAGTCGACTCGGGAGTGGGGGTGCACTATGGTTAAGGGTTATGCTATGACATGACACCACAAAAGTCAGCAAGACAATGTTGTTCATGGAAATTCCTATCACTTTGGCCAATTTTTTCATGGCATGACTATTTCCAATTTATAATTTCCATCCACTACTAAATTAAAATGGAGGAGATATAAATTGTCAAATTGAGGAGGAGGGGAGAGAACATTTAAACTATTTTCTCTCTTTTATTTCAATTGATTTGGTTTTTCGCTTAATTATTTATAATGACTACATCTATGATTCCTTTTATTTGGATGTATCTCATTCTAGTCTAATATTTTCATGTCTTACATGTTAATATTTGGTGCTACCCTCTATCAGATTTGTTTTAGGTTTAAGTTTTTAATTAGGTGCATAACTAGATTATTATAATGACATGCTCATCTCAAATGTCTCACAATGTTTTTTATATTCTCTGTTTTAGGTTGAAGTTTTGGTTTATTCGTATAAGTAGATTGGTGTATTATTATTTTTTTCTTATCAATATTTTTGACTAACTATTTCAACTTATCTTAGTGTACCTGAAATTTGCGAATATTAAATGAACTTTTAAGGGTTATGATGGTACTAAGGCAACCTGTCATATGTTTCAATGATATTTTTACATGAATATTGTTTTTTTCCATGGTGGTTATGTCACTAGTTGATGGTGGTGTAGTTATTGTATTCTAATCCAAGCGAACGTATTTGATTAGACACTTCAATATGTGAATAAATATGGTACCTAGAGACTACACCATTTATCGAATATTCATGTTCTCCTAATTTTCATAATGTGTTCCTCTGCTTGTGTGTGTCACATCAGTTGTGTTATTGTGATCTACATCTATCATCACATATTTCAAAGCATGATGATATATAATTTGAGTTATTAGGCATGAGTAGTTAATTGTTCTCCAAACTAATGTGTTTAGTGGAGGGAAAAGACACAATGAGAAACATAATATATACCTCTAGTTTGACCATACAAAAGATTTCCATTTTTACTCTATTCTCTGGAACATGCACCATTGATTTGGATTATGTAAGTACAATTCATTGATTTGGATTTCAGATTCTTTAAAATGATATTCCAATCAAATTCTTCAAGAACAACAAGGGCATGGTAGTTAGATATCAATTGAATCAAACCATGAATATATACTCAACTTATACAAGGATAAGAGAATGGGATATAAGAGGGGGACTTGAGAAAATCACTATTCCATAATGAGGGTGTGATGCAAATGTGGCTCATTCATAATGTCCAACACTGGGCAAAAGGTGGTGGCAATTCTTGACTCACAAAGAATACAATTATGGCACAATGTGTATTTTGATTGATGTAAACCATACAATATTGGTTCAATGTATCTCCAAGGGTGTTTGACTGTGTTTCTCACAAGAATTTTTCTTGTATTATGTTAAGGATTAATTTATTTTCTTCCTAATGGAAGTAAGTGACTCATCATTTATATGGAGAATGGAACAATTTACAAGCATAAATTCTACTTTCTTTCACAATAATTGAATTTGTGATATACATAGCTCCCAATGATGTTGTTGCCTTTTAATGATAAATATGAGATATAATTTACAATAATAAGTAGTAAACTTAAGGCCATGTACAATCTAAGAGAAGAAGACTTGAGTTGTTTCAATGCTATGAATGAGATAAGAAAAACTTAAATGTCTACCAATTTTTCTTTTCACTATTTTGCTTCAATAATTTCACTACTATAATATCAAACCAAAAAGGTCATATTTTAAGAGAATCATAAGAAATGTGAGAACTTAATTTTATTGTAAGTTTGACCAGAAATCAAAATAACACCATTATCATTTGAGGCTAATGCCAATATCAAGGATGTGTATAATGAATCCAACATTGGAAGTGCGAGTCCTTGCACTTAGAAAGTATGAGTCCTCACACTTTGAAAGTGTGAGCCTCGCACTTTGAAAATTTGAGACTCACACTTTAAAAGTGCAATCCTTACACTTCAAAGTGTGAGGCTCACAATTTCCTTATACTTTGGAAGTGAAAGCCTCGCACTTTGAAAGAGCAAGGCTCTCACTCGAAAGTGCGAGGCTAGCACTTAGAATTTGCAAGGCTCGCACATTGAACTTGGTTTTGCAGGAATTTATTATTAGTTTTTATTTTATAATTAATCCAATGGGATCACGCTTATAATAATTAGTGGTCACTAACCTTACATCAAGGCTTGCACTTTCAAAGTGCAAGGAAAGTGTGAGCATCACCTTTTCAAATTACAAGGCTTGCAATTTGAACTTACTTTTGTAGGAATTTAAATTATTCAGTTTTTTTTGTATTAATCTAATGGAGCATACCTTATAATAGTTAGCAGCCACTAACCTTACATACTCCCAACATGAAAATATAAAAATAGAAAAATTGGAATCCAATTATAGCGATATTGGAATCCAATAATAGTGAAATTGGGATCCAATAGTAGTAATATTGGAATCCGATAATAGAGAAATTGGAATTCAATAATAGCGAAATAAGAACTCGAATAAGTCCAATAATGACAATATTGAAATCTAATATTTCTAATAATGGAATATAATAATAGTAATAATGTAATCTAGTTTAAACAAAAATGGAATCCAATATACACAAAAAAGAAGATAGATTTCTTTCAATACTTGTAATACTAGAGTCCGTTTACTAAAATAAACATTTATTGAGATGTTTTTTTGAGAAATATATTTAATCCATATTGGTATTTATTAATGATATTTGTTGTTTATTGGCCTTATAGAGTGGATGTCGGAGGATTGGTATTATCGATCAAGAATGCCCACCATGATATCCTAGATCTAGTGCTAGATGTCCATTTTACTTTAGTGATGGTGGATCCAACAACACCATCAGCCGAAGATTATGTGAGTTCATTTCGGCTAGTTGAATAGGCATCTTGGACATTATGGAGATATCAGGATGTGTAGTAATTAGAAACCACTTTGGAAGCATAAACATGATACTAAAGAGCTTATTAGAGGCATATGAGGTGTTGGTACAGTAGGTATCTCACCTCTCGGATGCTCAAAGATTTGTGGAGCATATTATATCATTAGAGACCCATTTGGTGAGAGAAAATAGAGAGGAATCCATAGCTTTGGTCTAGGAAAGAGTCCTTATCCCACATAACCAAATCTCGAAGCACAGTCCCATTGGCCAAAAACATCCAGAGATATACCCCACACGGGGTTAGGGTGCTTGATTCATATTATAGACAGGCCAAAACCATTTTGTATGATTTTTTCAATGTATAAAATTGATTTGATATATTTGACGATTTTTAATGGTATTTGGATGTTTGGTATTTCATTTTGTATGGTTAATTTACTTATCATTTTATTGTTTTCCACATGTATGTATGTGATAATACCATGGTACTTAGTAATAATGATAATTTGATTAGGTAAGTAAATCCGGTGGCAAAGGGTATTGATAGAATAACTTAACCCACATGATGCAAAGAAGCCAAGAGGTGAAACATGGCCATGTCATCCAATGGTAAGATGTCGGGTGTGATTGGTTAGATAAATATTAGTAAGGCCATAGGCCTAAACAAGGATACCAGAATACCACCGCAATCAATAGGAAATACTAGGGAAAATTGATACCAAGGTGTTCCAACAATGATAGGAGAAACCAAGGAATAAATGATGATAAATATAAGTGGAGTGAATAGCCCAACCAATGATGTAATGAGGTATTTTAGATAGTGAGATAAACCCGGGGGATGAGATCCCAAGAGAAGGAAGAAGGTGTTGTGTAAAACCCAAGTAGGGGCCGAGAGCCTAAGCGAAAGTGAGGGATCAAGCCAAAGAATGAAAGTACAGTCAAATTTAGTATAGCATATTTATCCAAGAGGGGGAAAAGATCATAATGTATTAGTGATAATGTGATTATACTAATTCAAAATGTGGCTTTGAGCATAGGTCATGAGGTCCTCAATGGCATGTTATGTAATATCAACTTGCCGATGAACTTCGGACTATGTGAAAAATAAGGTATCATTGTTCCAATCCTCCAACTAGCTGAAAATGTCACATTGAATATCATCCATAGTAGGATGAGGATCAAGGCAAGGTGGTGGTCCATAACTAGGTTGTGATCTATTCATTGAGAGGAAGTTGGTTGGTTCTGAGAGGAATCAGTCCCATGTTTTCAATTGTGGGAATAATTTTATAGACTGGGGCGCTTGATATGAAAAACTCGATAGTCGACATCATTGTAAGCACAATACCCATGATGAGAGAAAAAAAAGGAGTCTAAGTGGAAGGTTGTTTACCCTTTTTTTCATGTTTGACATCTTATTCAAGCTATTTTGTGTGGCATCGATAGGATATACGAGTAAGAAACACCATGCCTCAAATCCTTGTGCCATGTGTAATATGGATCTATCATATAAGAATGATGAGACATATGATCAAGAGGTAAGGGAAATGTATCATAATTTACATAGGGCTAGTGAGAGTGTCTAATGAAGGCACCGTGTAATGGGTTAATATGGTTCCGATGGAGTAGTGTGTCACTTTTCCATTGATGCTCACTATATAGGATCATCACCCATGAGATCATCGACTTCTTAGTGAAAATTGACAACCCATTCATCCACTTTTTTAAGGGGAAATGGTTTAATTAAGTCAATGGTAGTATGGAAAGGTGCATCTAGTGGAACGATCTAAGGCTAAGGAGTTAGTTGAGAAGAAATGGTAATTATGTTTGAATGGTCCTTTTTTATTATAATGACATTCACGTCATGAGATAATTTAGTGTGAAGGATTTCTTGGTAGCAAAAGAATTCCTAATCATGAATTTGGGCATAGCTATCCAAGTGAGGGTCATCCAAAGTGTAACCATTGTCATAATCTAATATGGAAGCATCCACCATAAAGGAATCAACTATGGTCTCAGTTTTAACCAAATGTTCAATAAGGGCTATTGCGCATGCAAGATAACTGTTGGAATTGAAGGATCCTTCTTGTAAGGTTGTAAGGAAGGAGGTAGCTAAGATATTATGATTTTAGCAATATCAGAAGTGTTGATTCTAAGCATAATCTCATTGGGCTCTTCATCATATTATTCCAAGAGATTGGGAGGGTGCGCCTAACCAACTTAGGATGACCAACATTTCCATGAAGAGTATTTATGGGGTAGTTAAAGCACTGATATTCTTGAAAGGGGGTGGATGATACTTCATCAAGTTTGGGAGCTTGTATGTCCCCTTTTGCTGAAGTGTATCATAGTTCCAAGGGTTAGTGTTCCTTGAATTTTATAAATAGGCCCTTGGTGAGAAAACTTCACACACTGACATGTGGAAGAAGTAATGGTGTACATATGATGAGTCCAAGGCCACCCTAGGAGAATGTTATAAAATAGAGGAAAATCATAGACCATAAATTTGACGCATACAGTCTTAGGGGAATGGTGATGGGTAACCAAATACACCCCATAAAAGGTATCTTTTGGTGATCGTATCCTTGAAAAGTAGTTCATGTAGATTTTAGGTTATCGATAGAATAACCGAGGGCCTTGATGAAGTCTAATGAGGCCACACACATTCCTTATCCATCATCAATGAGATCACACTTAAAGATGGTGTGACTGATCTGAAATAAGATGAATAGGGGCATATCATATACAAAAAAACAAGAGCTCATCACGGATCATAAAAGTATTCAGAAAATGAATGCATGAATGAAAATCCATAGTAAGATTGGTATTAATGGATATTTCCTCACATTTTCATCAGATTATTTCCTCTAATCCATCCAATGTAGGAATATTCCACAAAGAGAGAGGAAAATGATTTTCATGTACACCAATGCATTCATGAGACACTCACGATGGTGAAGCGATGTACGCATAAGTTTTGAGAAGGGAAAAAGACGAAGATTTTGGGAAAGTGCTTTGAGAAGATCCCACTCTTTATGATTGGATTGTTTAGTAGGATGAGAGTGTTGGGAATCCTCATAAACAAATCCGAGAAGGACACATGGTTGATTAAGGAGACTTTTAAAATTTATTTTTCTTAGTTCCTATGCCATCGACCTATACGTTTGGTTTTCATAGGGACGATGGTGTATGTAGATAGGGATATATCTAGACACAATTTTCCATATGGTAGAATTTCCATAGGGGCCAATGGAGCCTAGAGGATGAAGATTATTTAGTTTAGGAGATTGATTATGGGGTATAGATGGATATATGACCATATGTATATGAGGATAGAATGATACGGGGTACTCTAGCTCTACGTAAGCTATGACATGTTTTACATCATTAATTGTAACTATATTTTTAGGAGGGTAATCCATGTCAACTACATTGGCCATAATATTTTATTTCTTCTTAGAAATTTTAGCAACATTGTGATTGGACATAGGATTATAGAATATCTTTAGTTTCACATTATCATGGTGATGGCCTCATGATGATCTTTTTATTGAGCCACATCACGATATTTGACCACTTCAGTCAAATGATCACGAGTGATGATGTTACTGATAAAATTTTGGTACTAAGAATAATTTGATGGAAACCACTCATAGTGCACAAAAATTTTAAGAGGATTTACCCCAATTAGCATGCCACCAAAAAAATTACTATCATCATGCCAATGAAGAATAGGTTGATAAGAATTCGAGATCGTAATACACAAATTAGGTAAATGACACTTTAACTCTTCCTTAATTAGTGGTTGAATATATTTAAGATGGATTTTTTTGTTATTAGGTTATTAGTCAATGTTAAAAATAATCATATTTGAAAAATTGAAAAGAGGAAGCGTATCTGACTCTATCCTCCATCTTGTTCTTGTTCTTAGAATGTTGAAAGATTTAGAATTGTTTTTTAGTTTGTGTGTTTAGACGATCTTTCTCAAATTCCCTCATGAGATAGTATTGCATTTTAGCTCATTCAAAGGCATCCTCTAGGGAAGTAGGAGAAAAGGACCTCACCTTATATTGAAGGTGAGCTTCAAGATCTTGTAAGAAAAGTTGAAACAAACTATCATTGGGCATGTTATGCTCTGCCCATGTGGATAGGTTCTTCCAATGCTTGATAAAGGCTTGCATTGATTCATTCTTAGATTTTTTATAGTTTATAAAAGCATTGATGTTGTTTTTAGGTAGATTGTAATATTGGAATTCATTTACTATGGTTGTCACTAGGGACTCTATCTTAACTATAAAATTAGGAGGGAACGTATGGTATAAATCTTAATCTTTTCTAGTAAGCTTCTTTGTAATAATTTTAGTGGTAGTGTGTAAATGGTTATGATCCAATCCTTTTAAATATAACCAAAGGCCTTGATATAAAGGGTGGGATTATTAGACCCATTATAAGAGATAGATGGAGCAATTCCACCAATATCCATACTTGCGACATAAGGTGCTAAGGATCTTATTGGAATACTCATAAGACTTTGTTTTAGATGGTGGTTGCATGATGGGAACCCCATTAAGAACATTTGGAAAAGGAGGGGTCATAGTGTCCCAAAATCCCATTGTAGAGAAGTTGACTAAGTGAGATATATTGGCTTGCATTTGGAGAAATTGAGCCGAGTAGTGGATTGTTTTTGGATCACTTTGTCAATGAGTTAGAGAATGAGGTTGGTAGGGTCAGAATTAGAGGAATTTTTAGATGAACCTACTTCACTATCTTTCCCCTTTTCTGCACTATGATCAAGTTATTTGAAAATGAAATCAAGAAGATGTTTTCCAAGAATTTCTTCTTATTCTCCTTTGTATTGAGGAAAATGAGATAGAAACTTGTGAATATTATGAGGATGATAGAGAAATTATATATTCATTCTAATTTTCTTCTTCTTTTTCCTCAAGAGATCCATTATGATGGGTAGAAGGCTTCTTTCTAGGTGATCTTATAATACAACAATCCATACTTGAAGGGAAACTTGAATTCAAGATGATATGTGTCAAGAAATGTTTCCATAGTAGAGTCAAAGCCCCCATGCCCAGATACTCCATGGAGTGTTGATCTGGCTGAGAATAGGTCTAAAAATGAGGGTTACAAACACAATTGACTATATAGGAAATTATACATGGGTTTGATGGTTTCTAGAAGTATATATGTGCAAATAGATAGGATCATCCATGTAATCAGTGCAGATATAGATTAAGCCGATGGCATTCCTATGTGAGTAAAAAGAAGTAGAAAATATCACTAAGGGGTGATGGTGTTTGTACAGGTATGTTTGTTTAGGTTTTATGGGTATTTATATGAGGTCAAATTTGGAATTCAAATCTTTTAATGAGATCTGATCAATTAGAATTTCTATAGTATTCATGCTAGGTTCATCGAGATATGTATCATGGGACAAGAATGTGTCTCGATAACATGCACTCCTAAATCATCTGTTCTAAAATGGTATTGAGGAAAATGGTAGGAAACACACATGAATTGACATACATTGGGTAGAATTAAAGGGGATATGGTGAGTGCTAGGGTCACATATCTAGAGGATAGTAATCCCTACACTAGGTCAACTTAGGGTTTTCAAGTCCCATCATCAAGATAGAGCAAGGAACCCTACTAAGGTATTTATAGTTAGGTGAGGAAAGGTATATATAAATAATAAAAGAAACAAACATGTAGAATGAGACTAAAATGAAAGTGATGATAGCTAAGGAGTTGATAATTAATAAGGGTACTATGATAACTAGAATCAAACATATGTAATACTAAACTAACGTAGTACAATAAAGGAAGGAGATGAACTTATCTATATAAAATGAAAAAATATGGGTAGAGAACTCACCTTGAACCTGTAGGGTGGTCACTGATGCATCTATCTCTCTAGAGAAGTAGCACAGTGAGAGAGAGTCACTATTAGATGAATAAGGGGAACATCCTTCCTGTCCTAGAATCACTATAGGTGACCTAATAGTGTAAGCAACCATCAAAGAAAAAGAGTATCCAATGAAATCTTAGAAAGATGTAAAATGAACCAAAAGTTAGGTGAGTAGATGTGAAGATGGTACAAAAGAGTAGAGAAAATGGTAGTTCAAATGATCTTGGCTTCTTTCCTTTATGAATTTCAAATGTGTGGTAGGTATATATAGGACATCATCACCAACAGTGCAATGGCGTTAGCCGACATTAGCCAATAGACAATATAACACTTGATACCATATCCCATGAGAGATGACATCGACCAAAGATATTGAAAAGAGGTTGTGACATGAAAATTAAAAATAATGGGTCATAGATCATGGATGTGGATAAAAAAAGTTCAAAGTGGTGAGATGTAAGCATGAAATTGTGAATACAATGTGCATGAGAGCTAAGGGAAGAAGGATAACTAGTGTAAAGATAACTAAGGATAAGACCAAATAGTGACAATATCTTCATGTACTATCTCTAACCCATAATGGTTACATGAATAACCATTCCCCATTCTTGATAGGTCCCTTAAGGAACCCGCTCTAGAAATAAATGCATCATGACCCTTATCTACATAAAGGAAATTATTGGTAATAGATATGAAATATAAACAAGAAAATTTTGGTGTATACACATTGGTCTATGTTTTCAATAGTTTGATGATGTTTTTGCATGGGGATATGGTGATCTTAAAGGTTTTAATCCAGAATTATCACAACACACTATATAGTTGGATCCAAATGTTAAGAATGTTAGGAAAAGTAAAGGCCTATAAACCCAAAGATAGATCTTCTCATGAAATAAGAGTTGTATAAATTAATAGAGACTAATATAATATTTCATATCAAACACTCGTCTTGAGTTGCAAATTTGGTCCATGTATGTTAAATTAATGGAGAGATAAGATTATGTGTTGACTTTAGAGATATAAATAAAGCTTCATTGAAGGACAACTACCCATTACCTTCCATGGAACAAATCTTACAAATTGTGACAGTTCAAATCATTTTCCACTTCTTGATGGCTATTCTGGATACAATTAGATATTGGTAGAAGAAGAGGATTATTTTAAAATAGCCTTCACTACAAATTGGGAATCTATGCATATAGGAATATGCATTTTGGTTTGTCTAATCTAGGAGCTACATTTCATAGAGCCTCTTGACAATGAATACTTGAAAATAATATTGACACAAAATCTTTGCATAGAAACAAGATGGTGCTTGTGTATTTTATTAATATCAAAATCAAGCATTACAGACAAATGAGAGAGCTGCAATATTTATAGATATTGGAAAGATTCTATCTCATCCACAATATATGGAAACAAATCATCTAATCTGAGAAAATATGTAGAAATAGCATATTGCCCCTAACTTCCCCTATTTCCCCTCATGGAAATCATCCGGAAAAAAATATGTAAAAGATAGAACATGATCCCAAAAACATTGGGATGATAACACTATCACTTAGTTAACTAACAACTAAGGACAACTAATATCTATTGACATAAGTTTAAAGTATTTAATTAAATACTTTAACTTATTACATTTATTCAAATATCAACTAATGATGAATTAAGCTAATTTTTATTCATAACATTCCCCCCCTTAATTCAGCATGGTCTCAAGTGAACAGGAGAGAAATTCTCTAAAACCCTCAAATTTACCTCGAGAAAGTGACTTTGTGAAGACATCTGCACGTTGCATATCATTGGGAAATATTGGAGCTGGATGTTGTTGTTTTGAACATGTTCACGAATGAAATGTACCTGCACCTCAATGTGTTTGGTGCACTCATGAAAAACTGGATTCCAAACAAGTTTTACTACTCCTTCATTATCAACATGTAGGATAGTTAGATATTTCTGTGGTATTCCCAATCCTTCAAGTATACGTCGAGCCATATTGCTTCACAAACAGCTCCACTTGCTGCATGATATTCTAATTCTATGGAGGATCTTGAAACACAAGTTTTCTTCTTACTCCCCCATGATATCGGTCCAGATCCCAAAAAGAATACAAATCCTGAAGTGGATTTCCTATCATCTATGTTTCTTGCATGATCTGAATCTGAATATCCTGTCAAGAAGAAGTTATTATTCTTCTTGTATTCTAGGCCATAGTCCATAGTTCCTCTGATGTACCTCAGTATCCACTTTGCTACTTTCTAGTGAGAAACCCTTGGTTCTTGCATGAACCGTGAAAGATAGCTGACTGCATAGCTGATATCCGGCCTAGTGTAAGTCAAGTAGATGAGACTCCCGATCAACTACCAATAGAGAGTTGTATTTACTTGTGGTGATGGATCTATTTGAGACAGTTGAAGTAATTTCTCCATAGGTGTTGAAAATGGCTTATAATCCATCATATTGAATTTATCGAGCATTTTCTTAGCATATTTCAATTGTGACACAAAGATATTATTTTCTCTTTTCCAAACTTCAAGTCCAAGACAATAATGCAAAAGCCCAAGATCGGTTATGTCAAATGATCGTGTTAGATCTTTCTTTGTTGACTCAATCATCCTCATTGATCCTTCAGTGATGAATAGATCATCGACATATACTACAATTATCACTATCTCCCCCCTTGATTTTTGAGAAAGATATGAGGATCGTATGGACTCCTGTTGAATCCATGTTGAATGAGATGCTCATCTATTTTTATGTACCATGCTCTAGGATACTTGCTTTAGACCATATAGTGATTTTATTAGTTTACATACCTTTTCCTCTTTACCTGGTATGACAAAACCTTCTGTTGAGTCATGTAAACTTCTTCCTGTAAATCACCATTAAGAAAGACACTTTTCACATCCATTTGGTGTATTTTCCAACCAAATTGTGTAGCTAGAGCAAATATTAACTGAAATTTTTTATCTTAGCTATGGGAGCAAAAGTCTCCTCATAATCAATGCCTTCTTTTTGAGCATATCCCTTAGCAACTAGTCTAGCCTTATGTTTATCAATTTTTCCATCTACTTTGTACTTTGTTTTGAAGATCCATCTGCATCCAATCGAATTTTTACCTGGTGGAAGATCTATAAGTTTCCATGTATTATTTTTCATAAGTGACTTATATTCTGCATCCATAGCATCTTTCCAAGGTTTAGATTGTAGGGCTTCTGAAACTAAGGATGGCTCAATAGTTTCAACAACTTTACTCATTAAGGAAAAATTGACCTCATTTCGAGCCATACTGAGTCCTCATTCCAGTGGTAGATGTGTCGGGGACACTATCCAATTTTGCATCTCTAATCATACTTGTATACCATTTAGGCATACGTTTTTTGGTTCCTATGGGAGGTTGAATTTCATTATCTTCCCCATCATCATCATTTCATCATCAAAGTGATTACCATCCTCTTTTTTCACTTGTAGGGATGATTTTTTCATCATGTGAGTGTATGGAAGGAGCATCTTCTTATTTCTTCTCAAAGAACTCAACATCCCGACTAGTGTATACCCTTCTTGTTCTTGGATTCATAAGTCTATAGCCAAGTGCTTCATCACTGTATCCCAAGAAGATAAGTTTTTCTAATTTCATATCAAGCTTAGTTCTTTGTTTCTTAGGAATGTGCATACTTGATTTACATCCAAAAACTCTAAGGTGTGAAATAGATGGCTTATGCCTTGACCATGCTTCCTGTGGTGTTACTCCATCAAGAGCTACAATGGGAACTTTGTTTAGTAAATACACTGTTGTTTTAGCTACTTCGCCCAAATTTTTTTGATAAACCTACATCATCAATCATACATCGCACCATATCCATGATAGTATGATTTCTCCTTTCAACAACACCATTTTGTTGCGGTGTGTGAGGAGGAGCCATTTGACGATGAATGCCATGTGTTTTCAAAAAATCATTGAACTCATTGCTGGTGTATTCTCCCCCTCAATCTGAGCGGAGTGTTTTTATTTTCCTACCAGACTCTATTTCAACAAGGGCTTTAAACTTCTTGAAAGTTTCAAAAGCTTTGTCTTTTGTAGAAAGATAATATATCCACATTTTTCTTGAAAAATCATCAACAAAGAGCATGAAATATTGAAACCCAGAGTGGCTAGGTCTCATTGGTCCACACAAATTGGTATGCACCAAGTCAAGTTTTTCCTTAGCTCGAAATGTACTATGTTTGAATGGTGCTCTATTTTATTTTCTGCTAAACAAATTTGACATTTATTTGTACCCTTTTTTAGAGGTGGTAAACCCCTAACCATGTCATATCGACGAAGTGTGTCAAGATAGCCAAAAATCACATGTCCAAGTCTTCGATGCCATAGTTGAGTTGATGATGTATCCTTGGCTAAAAGTGCTTGATCATTTCGTTGAACAAAATCCAACTGAAACATTCTTCCAACATTCGAAGCTTTTGCAACAATTTTTGAGCTTCGTGACTTATCTCGAATTAGGCACATATTTTTACCACCTTTAGAATCAAAGTCAATTGAATCTAATAATTGACTCACGGATAACAAATTTTTTGTTAAACCAGGGAACATAAAGAACATCTTTAATTTTACAATTATGTTGCCCAAGTGGTAGTGAAATGGAACCAATGCCTTCAACATTGTATGATGTATCATCACCCAAAGAGACATGATTTTTGGTGGGTGTTTTACTCATTGTGAAGAACCAATCTTTCTTTCCTGTCATGTGTTGAGTTGCACCCGAGTCGACATACCAAATTTCATTTGTAGAATTGGATACTTCATTTGATTGTGCAGAATAGAGGAAGTCATCATCATCAAATTGATCTTCCTGTTTGGCTACATTTCCTTGTTGAGTTGGTTTCTTCTTCCACTTTTGATAATTTTGTCCCTATTTACTTTGTTGTTGGACTGATTTTGTTTGTTGGTAATTAGTCTTTTTACCACTTGATGATCCTTGTTGGAATGTGTTGTACCAACAATTTTTTAACTCATGTCCTTTTTGACCACAAATAAGACATTTTTGTTGGTCTTTTGGCCTTGTTGAGAATTACCTTGCTTCTGAGGCTGTTTACTAGACTTCACATGTTTTTTCCCTTTTTGATTAGAAGAAAGTGCTTGCTCTTCAGTTTCAAAAGTTGAGTGAATAGATTCTTCTTGTTGGAGCATATTCACTAAATCTTCAAAAGTTGTTGTTTGACCAATTATGTTTAACGTGGTCACAAAAATCCTATAAGAAGGAGGAAGAGCTCTCAATACTATAGGCACAAGTGATGTGTCAATTACTTCTTCTTTCAAATCTTGAAGTGATACACGAAAAGTTGCCACTCTTCTCAAAAACATTTCAACTTTCTCAGTTGGTTGCATTTTCAAGTTTAATAGTTGACTTTGGAGATGAAGTATTGTGTTCTTATTTTTTGACTCATATACTATTTTCAACTTGTCCCAAGATTCTTTTGTTGTTGTGGACTCATGAATATGAGGTTGTACCTCATCTAAAACACTAAACAAGATTATTAATTTTTCTTTTTGATTTGCACGATCAAATGTAGCTTGTTGTGTAACATTTGTTGCAGATCTTGTTAATGTACCAAAAACAATGGTCCATAGATTTTCAAAATCAAGTTGTGCGTGAATTTTTGTTTTCCATGTTGGATAATTATCAGAACGCAAAATTTGAGAATCTGGAAAAAAGAACTTTGGTGTTGTAATTACGGCCATTGTGAAAACTGAATAATGAAAGAAGAAGAATTGAACAATTTCCCCCCTTAAAGCATACACACCCCCCAAAAATATTATTTTATTTATTTTGGGCTCCTTTTCGCTATGTACAATGATTTTTGCACTATTGGACTTGTTACAAATTTGGCTCTATGGTCGATTTGAAAATAAAAATAAACATTTTGGACTCTTTGGTCTCTTTTCAAATACAAAAAACATATTTTTACAATTTTTACAAGATAAATATTTTCCAAATTTGATTAAAAACTAGACCAAGACGTAGAGCTCACAAAAACACACACTTTAAAAAAACAACACCTCAATCCAAGGTACAAGTTGAAAGTTATGGCTTTTTTAAATTGCATTATTAATATCTTTCTGGGCCCCTTTCCAAAAATGGAAAGTTTTTTTTCCCTTATTTTTTTCAAAACGTCCGTAAAAGGAAATTTGTTTTAAATCATTTTTTATAAAGTCGAACGTAGGTAACGACTTACATGCATGCATACTATGTTTTAGGGTGCAACTACAGTTCATCCGCTTTGCATATGCGTTATAATAACCCTTGGCCACACTTTTATTTTATTGTTTCTCTTTGTACACAGGTATTTCTTTTGCTTGGAGGCAGCGTGTTCTTCCTTCTTCCAACGCAACTCTTTTGTTGTGAAGGGTTACAAATCTTCTCCCCATTTAATTTGTAGTCTTCATTTTGGATGCAGGCACATTACAGATCATTCAAATATGCGGTCTTCTACTCCTCTGGTAGATGCAGGTTCACAGAGAACCTTCCACATTTGATTGGATCTCCTTTTTAAATGCTCAAATACAGAGAAGAGGAAGAAGAATAAAAGTACAGAGAAGAGGAAGAACAAGTAATGTGGGGAGCTTGAAAATCTTGGGTACCCACAGATCAAAAATATTGTATATATATATTTTTAAATGCTTCCAATTTATAAAAAAATGCACGTACAGTAATTTTTTTTTAAATACCAGAGAATGAAACAATGTCACCTTTTACAACAAATTAGCATCCAAGTCTGCAAAGGCCTGTGATTGTGCTCCAGGTGTTCTTCAACTACAAATCAACCATGATTTAGGGTGTGGAGCTAGGTAGGGGCTGTGAAATGGCTGGGGGCATCTATGGATCCTCCTAGCTTTGTAATTTCTCCAGATCTCCTTAAACTTCCCTAAAACTTCCTACACTCATCTCTTGATTAGAATACTACTCTGATACCAAATATTGACAATGAATACTTGAAAACAATATTGACACAAAATATTTGCACAGAAACAAGATGGTGCTTGTGTATTTTATTAATATCAAAATCAATCATTACAGAACAAATGAGAGAGCTGCAATATTTATAGATATTGGAAAACTTCTATCTCATCCACAATATATGGAAACAAATCATCTAATATGAGAAAATATGTAGAAATAGCATATTGCCCCTAACTTCCCCTATTGCCCCTCATGGAAATCATCTGGGAACAAAATATGTAAAAGATAGAACATGATCCCACAAACATTGGGATGATAACACTATCACTTAGTTAACTAACAACTAAGGACAACTAATATCTATTGACATAAGTTTAAAGTATTTAATTAAATACTTTAACTTATTACATTTATTCAAATATCAACTAATGATGAATTAAGCTAATTTTTATTCATAATAAAGCCATGGATATGACATTACAGGGTTAATTAATGATATATTACTTATCTATCTAGACTAAGAAAGATGATGATCATTTGTCTCATCTTATGAAAGTGTTTGAAAGGTGTAGACAATATGGAGTCTCACTCAACCCCAAGAAATGCATATTTTTAGTTCATGAAGGAAAAATTTTAGGCCATATTGTATCCAAAAAGGGGCTTTCTATTTCTTCTAAAAGATTAATCACTATTCTTTAACTTTCCTTTCCCAATCACAAAAGAGCATTGCAATGTTTCCTTGGAAGAATAAATTTTGCTAGGATATTTATTCCTAACTTTCCCAACTTTTTAAAGCCACTAAACACTATGTTGAAGAAAAATGTGGTTGTTTAGCCGGAATAAAGAGGGAAATGATGGTTTAGAAGTAATTTAAAAAGCTATATCATAAGCTCCCACCCTCATAAAACTTTACTTTACCAAATACTTTTCCTTATATGCATTGAGATACATTCATACAATTTCAACCATGTTAGTGTAGTAAAGTAAAGAAGTTATGTATCAACCAATAACATTCTCAGCTCAAATCTTAGAGGGTTATGAGGTAAGATACTCCTTTGTAGAGAAATAAGTCCTCTCTATTATAAGGAGTCTCAAGAAGTTCAAGCACTTGATTTCTAACAATAAAGTTCATTTGATGGTTTCACACCCAAGTGTAAAAGAATTCCTCTTGAGCAAGGACTTAAATGAGAAAAGGGTAGGTTGGATCACAAAATTAATGGAGTATGATGTGGACATTAAGGTCACAAATCTGATTAGAGGTAGAGGTTTATGTGAGAAACTAGCTTCATATTTTCATGACAAGAAGGATATTGTCTTAGTGCTTCAAGATGGTCAACAATAAATTGTAACTTCATTGCCTATCATTTGGACTCATGACATGGTCCATTTCCTTCAAATAGGTGAGTGCCCTCAAGGTTTGGATAGAGATAAAAGGAGGTATTTTAGACTAAAATATATTCCTTATGTTTTGTTGGATGGAATATTCTATAGAAAATATATCGATGGTGTTCTATTGAGATGCATTGAGACTAACTAAATTAATAGTATTTTAGAAGATTTCCATGAGGGGATATCACATGGAAATTTTCCTCTAAGAACTACCACTTTAAAGATGATGAGGGTAGGATATTACTGTTATAACTTGTTTAAGGATTCATATGCATGGGTTAAGAAGTATAAGAAGTATGATTTATTTATAGATAAAAAAAATTATTATCCCACCCTCTCCAACCCATATAGGTTAAGCAACCTTTCATGCAATGAGGATTATATTTCATAGTGATTATTAACCCACCTTCAAGTGTATATCATAACTAGATTCTTACAACTATTGATTACTTTACAAGGTGGACAAAAGCAATGGTATTTAAGGAAGCAAATGAAACTTTAGTTTTGTACTTGTTTGAAGGCATAGTAATTATGTTTAGAGTTCCTGCATTAATCATTTTTGATAATGCAATGGCCTTTCTTGGCACTAGGCCAAGCGAATGGGAATCAAAACATGGTATCCATTTGAGCACATCCTCTAAATATTATCCTCAAGGGAATATATTTTATGAATCCAAAGAATAAGAATCTTTTGAGGATTATCAAAATAACCATGGAGGAGAACTATAGGTCTTAGCATAAAAATATTAATAAATCCTTATGGGATGATAGAATCACTCCTAAAATAGATATTAGTAACTCACCTTATATGTTTATCTATGGTAGATAATAAATGTTTCCTATATCAATCAAATTACTAGCACTAGATCTCATTAATCAAGTGGAAATGATGGAAGAAGATGCAATGGGAATCATGTTTTCATAATTAATGGATTTATAAGAAATTAGAAATTGAGAAATGCATACAATGGAGCTTCATCAAGCCCACATAAAGAAATAATTTAAAAATAAGGTGGTTTCAAGTGAATTCAAGGAAGGAGGACTTTTATGGGATGAGGAAAGGACTAAACTGGGAAAGAATACCAAGTTTTGATCTATATGGAGTGGACCATATATGATTTCTAGTTACAAGCAACACAATTCCTTTTAGCTCTCCAAGATGAGTGGTGAAGATCTTCCTATCCTAGTTAATGGGATATACCTTAAGCATTGTTACTGAAGGTCATGATTCACCCTTGTACATAGTAAATAGTTATCTTATTTTCTTCTAAGTGTTTAATGCACATTATCACTTTAGTTTCATTTCTCTGTGCATCCTATGCACATTGTTGGTGTTATTCTCTTTATCGTAAGTTCTTTAGAACATTTTTTTCTTGAGAAAGAATTTTGGTGTTTGAAGTTGTTTCAAGAGGTTACAGTAGAGTGTGGACTTTTAGATTAGATTGGTAGGACTCCATGCTAGGTGGATTCTTTAAGGCTATTCATATCCTTGCTTAGTAGGCAAGAAAATAGAAAAGGATGCCAAAGATGTTGCCTTTTCAATCACCATGGTCTCTTTCACCAAGTACAATCATGGTACTCACGAGAGAAAGAGGATCTTGGGAATATTTTCCACATCATATCCAACCCTCACATGATTGAGAGATTATTCATTAAGAAATCTTACTTCCATAAGGTCAAAAAATAGTAAAAATAAGATTGGTAGAATTTATTTCATATCCCACGCCTCTTTTTGGGTAAATCAGATTTTGGAGGAATAAGTAGAATAGTTCCTCATTTCCCTCTATTCTCCACATAACTGATTCAATTTTTTTAAGGGATGTATAAATACATAATCAATTAAGTCATACCTTTTCGAACAGGAGGAACTATTGTTGAACTCTTCTAGTTCCATGATTCTCCACTTTAAGGAAGAGAGGAGATTGCAAATGGAAAAAGACCTGAAATATCATGTTGAGCAGATTCTTACAAAACTTATCCTTCCAAGTCCAAACTTGGAGTAAAACCCCAATTTTATAATTTTTTCAAATCTAAAGTACAGATCAAGTTAGAGTGAAGATGAATTCATGTATGCAAGATAAATGTGAAGGAGAGTTAAATCTTATGTTAAGAGAACATGCAACAGGGCCTATTGGATAACATTTACTCCACAATTAGTTTCAATTTGTGAACTACCTAATGTCATAGTGTTGGAATTTTTGAACTCTTGCATGCTCTTTCCTCTCTACAGTTCATTTCTACTATATATAAAGGATATTATTCATTAAATAAGGGACCTCTGGCTGGATATGGATGAGCTCTACTAGTATTTTTACTTGTTTTACCATTTGGATTAATAAAGGAACCATTTTTACCTACTCAATATTTGTGTATTGTGTAGAATTGTGAAATAACTGATTTGATCTCGTGATATAATTGTTTATCCTTGATTTTCCTCCCTATTTCCCTAAATTTATGAATGGATACACTCATTTGCAGGTCATAGTATGTGTTTTCATTAAGTTTTTCTAGGATTCAGCTGTGGATCTTCACCATTTGATCCATTATAAATCCCTTTGATGCCTCTTATATGTGTTGTCATAAAATTTAAGCCTCTTTATGAAACACTTATACGTAAGTATGTCATATTTTGCGTTGTTTGTAGTGTGTTAGTCCCCTTAATCCTCTTATGTATGCTTAATAAAATAGAGGTCCTCAACCATTCTTTTGCATCACCTTGTTTTCAAATTTTTATGTCATTATTGTGCTTGATTCTTACCTATTTTGTTTTTGTTGCAGTAGAGTAGAGTTATTTTTAGGTGTTACACTAGGGAACATCCCTCTCTAAAACTCACTCCAAATTTAGGTCACCCACAAGATATTTGTGTTTCAATTTTTTCAGTTATAAGGGGAGTCATTGTTAGTGTATGAATTATTTTCCTCACTTTATTAGTATTATCCTGCTCAAGATATTCCACCTCACTTGGAGTTTCCTAAACTTATGGGATATTCTTACTTAGGTGTACACTTTACCACACTATTTTAATTATTAGTATTTACTTGCCCTTGGAAACTTGTTTGTTGAATGACTATTTCATGTATGAAGGTTACCACTTTTCTAGGTGGAGGTTGTCGTGATTTTAGGAGGAGGTTGCACATGCACCTCCTATATGTACATCTCTTGCATTATTATACTTGGTCGTAATGAGTTGGATCTATTTCTTTGTTATTTAAATTATATCCCTTTTATTTTTGTAAATTTTTAGTCTTTTATATGTTCTTTGTTTTTCCTTAGAACAATCCATGTCTCACATTGTTCACCTATTCATTCTTTGAACTAACGATATACATGGAATTTATCGATATGGTATCGAGCCGAGTTTGTATTGAGTTTGTTAGGTTATTATTATATAAGTTTAATTTTTGTTGAGGTCATTATTTGTAAATTATTTAGGTGTTTACTTGGTGTTGGGCGTCTTGTATTTGTTGGGTTTCCTAGTTTGTGGTGTATATACACTATTTACGGGCTTATGAGATTTACAGTGTCCTTATAGTGTATATAAAATCCTCAAGATTCATTTTTGTAGGCTTCACATGGTATTTTGTAGGCCCTATATAATTATTTCAATCTCCTTGAAAGAATTATATGGCTCTCACAAGCATATTACAAACCTTTGAATGTGTTTTGACATCCCATACATTCACCAAGGTTGATTGGTTGGTGTATCCAGGACCTAGAAGTAATTTTTCGAGACATATTCTCACCCTTGCATATTTTCAAACCCTTGAAGGTTCTTGAATGAAATTCATAACCCAATTAGGCTCTAGTGAAGGTTTCAAATATCCCATACATGTATTGTAGATCTTGATTTAATTGTTTTTTTCAGTCCCTTGGTGGAGCTATTTTCTATACTCATAGATGTCGAAATTTAAGGGCCGTAATGAAGTTCTCCTTGATCCAACGTGGACACAACCTATGTATGGATGAAAAAAAAAAATTGGTTCATCTCTTCCCACCTTATTTTTTCTAAAACTATATTTTAATAAAGACTGAATTCCAAGTTTTAGTGCAATTTCATTTAAAATAGGGCTTATTTATGAGAAATAATTATTGTAATAACTTTTGATTGGTAGCTCAAAATCGAGTGCTACTTTTTACAAAATTTAATTATTTTTCATTTCCCATGCATTGGACCTATTCATTTTGTAAAATGCACTAAGTTATAAAGTTCCAAATTTGTGTGGTGGTGGGGGCTACCTAATATAGTTTCGGGGGTGTACAATGTGTTTCCTCTTTTGTTGGCACTTATTTCTTTCCACACATTTTATTTTTTCTGAAACAAAAATCCACTACTTTACTTTCTAAAAAATGGATCTAATCTTGATTAATGCACTTACACCTTTTAACTACCAGGAATGGAAATAAAAAATGACCATTGTGCTTAGGAGTAAAGGGTTGTACCATATCACAATGGGGTTATAAACTGAGCCTAGTGAAGACATACACAAAACTAATTGGTTTAAAAATTTGATGAAGCTTTTGGTATCTTGTGTATTTTAGTGTCTTATGAACTCCTTTTTTTACATAGAGTCAACTAAATCTCCCAGTAACCGGTGTGGATAACCTTATTAACCTTGTTTGGAAAATTTCACACTATGAGTGGTCATGAGATACAAATAAAACTTATAATCTTAAGTCCTAGAAACTTAGAAACTTTGGAAGATTTATTTACCAAGATCAAGTCCATACAATTGAAATTGAAGGAATGTGGAACAAAAAATAAGGATGAATAACTAGTTATTTTAGTGCTTTCCAAACTAGGTCCTGACTACTATATCTTTGTCTCTATATTTTATGCTACCAAGAGGGCTCTTAGAGCCACATTGTCTATGCCATCTTTATATAAATTTATTCTCAATTTGACTAAGGAGAAATACAAGTTAATCAAAATGGTAACCTTGAAGTTATCCAAACCTCAAGCTCTCATTTCAAGGAATGGAAAACCGAAAGCCTTGAGTAATAAAGAGTATAAATAGAATAAAAAGGATCAACATTCTTCCACCTCTACATAAAAATCTGAATCTTGTTGTTCTAGTGTTAAATCCAACAATCAAATGCAGTTATTTTAAAGGTAGACATGATGAAACTAAATGTATTAAGAAACAAATTTACTATCTCATAAATCTTCTTGAGAGTAACAAGATAGGTTCCCCTAAGTCTTCCAAAAAATATTCATCAACTAATGAATTCTCCAATTCAGATATAAAATGGAAAGAGAAATAATTAGGCAAGGAGAAAAAATTGGGAGCCCTAGTTGTAGTTTTACCATAACATCCTACATAAGTTATTGATTTTGGTTCTTCACATCGCATGGATTATTCACACGTGGAGTTTATTTCATTAGATCCATGTGACATGTCTACTATATGATTAGGTGATAGAAGTTATGCACAAATTTTTGGGAGAGGATCTGTTGAAGTGAATGGAGGAATATTCAGTAATTTTCTTAGTATTCCTTCACTATCAACTAATATCTTATAAGTCTACCAGATTACTTACCTTAGTCAAGGTATGTGGGTTGACTTCACTCCAGATCCGGTCTATATAAGAGAGTTACAAAGTGACACTATAATTGTAGTGGGTGTAGTATATCATCATATTCATCTTTATTCCTTTTCTCACATTCTCCCTCCTTTAGATTCTTTACCAGATTCACCTGTACTTGATGACACTTTTGAGCTTGAGCATAATTGTGATGATAAATTATCTTATAACACAAATGACTACAGTAGTGATGGGGACCCACCTCAACCATATCCCTTTCACCTTCCAATTTTAGATGAGTTATATCTTGATCCACCTACTTTTGGTCCACCATAAAATTTTCAAGGAGCAAGCATCATGATTAAGGAATCATCAAACATCAGGAAGTCTTCTACTCATTTACAGGGCCCTTTACATTCCTTCTTCGCATATGCATCAGATACATCATTCCTTCATGTAGTATTTTTCACTTATACCTTACATGATGAGAATATATCCTTGGATATGAACTATACCATGGTTGGAGATCCATCAGACATAGGTGACTACCTTCACTCGTCCATTGCGATCCAATATTCACTACATCTAATTCTTAGCCATAGTCACTCCAGGAGGTTTCTTTGTAGGATACTGGATAGCTAGAGGCAGTTGTAGATTTGAGTGGGGATTTCTATTCCTACCTTATCTTCTTTTTCTCTCTTTTTTGGGGTTTTTTTCTCACCGGGTTTTCTCCATTTACTCTATTTTATGAGATATTGCATTATACATGGGTACTCATTAGGCCTTGTTACGGGGACCACCTTCATTTTCACTACCCACCTAAGTTATGATTATGGGGGTGCTAGTGTAGGATTTATTTTCCTCTCTTTGTTTTTATTATCCTACTTGGGATATTCCACCTCACTTGGAGTCTCCCTACACTTATGGGATATTATTATTTAGTTGTACACTTGGCCATACTATTTTAGTCAAAGTGGTATTTACTACCTTTTGCCACTTGTATGTTGACTGGATATTTTGGGAATAGAGGTTACCATTATTCTAGGTGTAGGTTTCCATGATTCTTGGATGAGGTTACACATGCACCTCCTATATGTACATATCTTACATTATTTGATTTGATCGTATTGAGTTGGATCTATTTTTGCATTATTGAATTTATCTCTCTTTTAATTTTCTAATTTTTAGTCGTGTATGTGTGCTTTAATTTATATTGTAATAATTCATGTATCCTATCATTCACCTATACATTACTCGAACAAATAGATCCCCGACACTTCTCTTATAGTCATCACATCACTCCCCAAAGGGTGCATTCCTTCTGACAACAATTATCAAAAATAAAAATTTAGAAAATCCAAGGTCACAACATTCATTTCTCAAGTATGCATTACAGACATACATAATCAAATTTAATTCAACACTAAAAAAACACCATATTTGTTATTTTATTATTTAAAGATTGTATTTTCCTTCAATTTGTAGCTCCTAAAACATCAATTATTGTGTGACTATATGGAAAAAGGAGAAAAGATAAAAATAGAATTTCAAACTTGATATTATTGTAAGATGTCAAAGAAAAGGAACTTGAGAGATTCGATGAACATCAAGAGGTTGTTAAAATATAGTTTAACAAAAGAGTAAAAGTAAAATATCTCAAACATGTAGATTTAGTCTTGTTATGGGATAACACACATGAAAATAATGGAAAACACTAAAAATTTATCCCCTATGGATTGGTCCTTATTAGAATGCAAAACCACCATGAAGAAATTATTTTAGACTCAAGATCTACACGGTATGATTTACATTTACCAAAATGGTAAGTACTTGAAGAAATACTTCATGGTTGCAGGTCATCATCCATCTCCTTTGAATGATCTTATAAGTGTGTTGAGTAGGAGTATGGATTATTTTTCCATGCTTTCCTAAATTAGTTTTCATCATTTACTATATTAGTTTTCCATGATTTCCTACATTATCTTTTCATACCTTCCTAGATTAATTTTCATGTTTTCTTAGATTAGTTCCTCCTTTCAATAAATGTCTCTAGAGATAGGTCATCACCCATAGAACCTATATGCCCCCTTGCAATTTCTAGGAAGCCCAAAATATTTGTTACGATTTCTGAAACCCCATACCAATTTCAAAAATAAAATCAATCCAAAGTAAGTCTATCTTAATAGTGAATACAAATAAGATTTCAAAGCTTATCTAGTTCTTCTTGTATGTTTAAGTAACTAGAAGAAATTTTATTTATGATTTAAATTCAGGATTGTTAATGAAATTTATTTTGATTTTACAAAAGTTATTATACCTACGAGATTCATAAATCACTTCATAAATATTATATCAACATTATTATAATAAATACACTTCCAACCCATAAAATTTATTTCAAAACAAAAACAAAGATAAAATGAGATGAAAATAGAAAATAAAATAGAAAAATAGTAAATATTCTCTAATGAATTAAACAAGAAAACCTTTTAAAGTACATCTAAAGGGGGATATTCAATATATCTCCATTGGTTCTAAAGGAACTTGGTTATAAATGGGAAAGTATTTGAGTGGAGAAAAGAGTACACCTATTAGGGATATGGATGTTTGGATGGAAGTAGAGAATTACTTTAAAACCATTATATGAGAAAGTTACATGATATAACTTTTTTATATTAATTCAATTTAAAGTTTTAAATGAGGATGGATTAATCAACATGAACACACACATTTAATCTTTGAAATATGCTAAATTATTACGTAAAAGAGTTATAAAAATAGTTTTTGATGAAATTCATCAGAAAAACATTATTCCTTGCTATAATTATTTCCTTGAAAGATAAAAACATAATGTTTTAAGTTATAAACACTTTAAGAGTGTTTTCCCGTATTTTTCACCATTTTTCACAGCCAACACTCCCCATTTTATCAAGAAAATGGAGCCCCCATTTTGAGTTCTAAAACACATACATACGTAACCTTCAAAATCCTTGAAATTATCTTCGAGAGAAAAGAATGAGATATAGTATAATGTTTACCAAGATTTAAAGCTTAAACTTACTCATTGATTTGGATATATTCTAAGTTTTTCTTACTCATGATTTATAATCCTTTTAAATTTTTATTATTTTTCTATAAAATATGTTTTAATCATTATCTTGGAGTGATTGAATGTGTACATGATGAAGATAAAATAATTTGAAAATATTTAGTAATACTTGAGAAAGAATTACTTTTGAAAATGTTTACTTTACATTCAAATTCCATGTTCTAGGATATTACAGGGCATTTTTACAGGGAATTTATGGAATCTACATATTAACAATCCACTATTAAATATATTCACATGCTTCTAAGATTTATGTTGCATCTATTAAGACCATGTGTTAGGAATCCATTATAACAAATGTCCTGAATCTTCAAGTTTATTATAACATTGATCAAGAACATGTTTCATTGATCCATATAACAAGTAGACATGAGAGTGAGCATAAAATTCATCTTTACATGGTAATGTTTGTCCTCTATGTATCTATTATCATCACTCTACCCGTTCAAACATAGATAATTCATAAGAATCAATCCATCTAAGAAGTGGTAATGTTGATTTTCACCAAGTGTCAATAAATTATGAGATATGAAGGTTTTCAAAGAATGTACATGAATCTTGAGTAATTTATGATTAAGATGACTCATCCAAGTTTAAATGCAACTATTTTCTTATTAAAAAATACTATTAAGCCCAAATTCAGAGAAATTTTCTTGAATTTAACTTAAAGTGATTAAAATACCACCTTTTACTACAAAATCTCCATTTAAACAAATTTAAGTCACTTCTTGTTTGAGTTAAGAAGATCTATTAAAGATATTGTATTATCAAAATGCATCTTAGTATGTAAATACAACTATTAACATAGTAGAGAATTGATAAAAATATTCATCTAACATAAAAGGATGATTCTAATTAAATTTAGTGTAAGAACTCAAGGATACTCATTACACCAAAGTTCTCTAGTTTGAGTTAGGGATTTTAGTGAATTATTATAGGATATTAATTATTGTAATAAATTTTACATAGGAAAGAGATCTCAAAAGAATACTAGATATATTATGAAGACATTCCATTTATTAGGGGATTTGAACACCATAAGGTAGCTTTAAAACTAGAAGTTTACCCCTATAAAGACTAATTAAAAGATGTTTTCATTGTAACCACCTTGTAAGATGGGAATATTATTTTCAAAAATATTTGATAAATTATTTCCCTTTGATTGGGAGAGACGTTTAATGTTATGTACAAAAATGGACCCTCAAACTTTGTATTATAATTATGATATTGTAACAAATCAAAAAGAAGTGTTTGAAGAACTAAAAGATTGTTCAACTGATCTTATAAGAATTAAAAACAGATAAAATTTGTTCCTCCTCATTACATTGTTTATGCCAGGGGTAACATTGCCCACGGTTTTTTCAAATAGATTATATGGAGATGATAAGGATGGGCATTGAAACTGGGCATGTGTCCCCTTATTAAGCATGATTATTAATTATAAGAAATGTATTTTTAAGAGCTTTTAGAGTTCAACGTTAAAGCATGTTGAGATCATGTAACACAAGGAGGCAATTTTCTAATTGGTTTCCCAAATTTAATACATTAGTGCTTTTTTTTTTTTTTAATGTTATACAACCACAATCATGGCCTTGTAATGAAGGAAATTTGTGAGGAATTTTATCCAACTATTTATCATGCCATTAATGGAGTTAAAAATCCTAGAATTCACCCTTCTTTGCAACAATCCATAAAACAAATTGGAGCATATTGGTATTACATGTAGTTTACCCTGATCAAAATTGAAATATTTTAACACCCCTTGTAATCTACCAAGATAAGGTCCTAAAATATTAGTAGTAATATAAGTAGTATAGCCATATGATAATTTAATTGGGAGATGATAAAAAATAGTTTTACAAAGAAAATATCCATTATTCATCTTTTTAGTCAAAAATTCATATTTACCACCTACCCTACCATACTAACTTTTAAAATGTATAACAAGATATATGATAAAATGCGAGAAAATTTGTATAGAAAATTGAATCCTCAAGATATGGTAATTAAATAATTACATACTTTGAATTAAAAGTACCCTCATTCCTATTAGAAACCTACTTTTATTGAGGATTGGTCTCACTTGAATCCAATGATTATGGATTATGTAGTGGAAAATATTAAAGATGTAAGGTCACTCAAATATGTAAAAGAGTATCAATTTATATACCACCAAGATCCCCTTACAATATAAGGAAATATTTTCATATGAGTATATTGAGGACTATTCCTCCACTGCCTTCTCTAAAAACAAGAGTATCAAGAGTAACAATAATATTCTTGTTCTATTTATATTAGGCCAATAGTTTATATGTATCATATGTAATCATTTCCCTAAATTTCAATACTAAGTATAATAACACCGAAATTAATAGAAATGATAGCTCTTACTGATAAAGTAACATGAAAAAAACAATATTTATATCACCTAAACTAGTTAGAGCATATCCGGCTCCCCTCCTAGGGATCAATTGTAAAATCTCATGTCAATGATCTCTACATTTACTATGGTGATTCTATTTCCCTTTCATCTATTGTGATAGTTGATGGTAGTTATCCTATGGTTGTTTCCACTTTCTTTTCTTCCACATTTTCTCCCATTTTCCCCATGTTACCTCCTTTATATCCTATTTTAACTTATAAATTGTTTCATCTTCCCCTTATTCTACTTATATAATATTTTCAATTTTACCATAATATATTATCATCACAATATCCATATCGTTCATGGAGATGATGACATCACAAGGGATGGATATAGCTATGGAATTTCCATCACCATTGAATCCTATGTCTAGGTCATCATTTCCTTTCATCCATAGATTCCTACTTCCTCAAGTTCCACTATAAGTTTCAATGGGTCATCCAATTATTAGGAAAATGAAAACACTTCCTTTCATTCCTCCTATGGATCGACCCCATTGTGATAGATACATCATATAGTAAGGCTTCTTTGGCCATTACTCATATAATTTATTCTTCCATGTATGTTATCATCATTTCTTATACTACTAGAGTGACTTAAAAATTCTCCAAAGAATAATTTAAGATATCGAAAGAGTAGTAGAACTAGTATAAAACATTGAAAATATCTCAAAATATTTCATATCATCCTCTAAAGGTCTCTTTCTATCATAGTAAGAGATGGAGAAAGTTACAAAAGGTAACTATAAGAAAAATTACTACTCAGTGGAAAAGATATGTTACGAGTAACATATGAGGACGTCATGGGTCTCTCCATGAAAACAAAAAAGGGAAGGAAGGCCATCTATTGATCCAGTTAACACTATAAAAGCCTCCTTAATATTACTAGAGGAGTTATAAAAGAAGAAAGAGAGAATGAAGGTTCAATAAAGGTTCAAATATCTTCACCTCCTACTCTTTGTAATGGTGTACATAGATATGCTTAAGATAATTAGTTCCTAATTTCATATAGATATCTTTAATGAAAAGGTAGATGTTGTTAAAGGTAATATAGAAAGTGTTAAAAAGGAGGTTATTGACATGAAGACCAACATAGAAGTTATTTATTATAATCTTAGGAAAATTTGTTAAATAACGCACCTTTATTGAACCTTTATTGAACATTTAAAGCATATATGATGTCATAAGTATAAATAATAAACTACCTAAGATTAGAATGAAATTTTAAAAGATACTTCTTCTTTGATAGACATATAAAAGTATCTAGACTTTTTCTACAACAATATTGTTTGTCTACGCATTAAAGTGTGTTTACCTCAAGTTATAGATCTAGTTGGAAAAGGACACGGTGTTGAAAAATTTGAAGTATTTTTACTTCATTTTATGGAAGCATTTGATTGATTGTTAAAAACGTTTGAGAAAATCAAGAAACGCATCCAAATTCATGATTTCATCCTTAATATGTCAATGAATATTGAAAAATATAGTAGCGTCAAGCTATTTTTACTAGGAATGTTGTTTAATTTTGTTAATGATATAAATTACAATGAGGATCCATACAATCCCTAATCATTAAACTAATGTTGTTGAAAATAACTATAAAATATGCTAACTTGCACAAAATCATCAACTATATGAAAATTCTTAAAGTTTCAGTTCACCATATAAATATAGAGACAATAAATTGTTTTATCTTTAGTTTGAATATTTTATTCATGTAACAAAAAAACCAAAAATTACAGTCATTCACATTATGTTTTAATCCAAAACAAAGATATTATAATTAGGAAAATCATTATAAAGTATAAGTCTATTCTCAAGATATACTTTCTAATATTTTGTTTGTTTTTTATCTTTTCTACTTTAGTTCTTAGTTTAGATTTTGTTAATCTAGGATTTTTAAAAGTATGCGAGTATGTGGATGTGTCTCATATCTCCATATATACCTTGAAACTTAAATTTATAAATGATATTCATGTGTTTAATCGATAAAAAGAACATATTTTGAAGGTCCACATGTTTATATGAGTTTTTGAATTGTCTTCAATTGTTGATTCATGTCTTGATGCCTTGACAATAATATCTTCTAGTTATTAAGTAGAGTTTACAATTCTAATTTTAATTAAATTTTTAGGGTAAGATATTGATCTTTTATAGTCTTAATTACATTATTTTATGTTTATAGCACTTAGATATGTAGATTTTCCTTGAAATATTACAAAATCAAGAGTTATTTAGAGATGTTAGTAAATACAAGTTATTCTATTTATTTGTGTGTAATCTATTTAGGCTGAACATTTTTATTCCAATTAACTTTCAATATAAGATTTTTGAATGAAATTTTCTTATTCATTTACATGATGTATAATTTTGATTTCCTACGTTTATTTTCCTTTGACTAATTTCCTAAGGTTTACAAGTAATTGAGGTGAAACTAGTTTTTGTGTGTGTGTGTGTGGTTTAGTTAAATTGAAATGTGTTTATAATAACTCATGATTGAAAGAGAGTCTATTTCCTTCTCTTCCTTAATATTATCTTCTTTATAGGTTTTTAATGAAGTCCCAAATCACTTATGTAACATTGGATTCATTATGAATATAATTAAGATAGCAAAAATCAAGGTTCTAATAGTTGGATTTTCTAAAGTTCATCGGTCCCTCCATAGGTTAAACCTTGGCCAGATGATTCCCAATTCATCTATACTTCTTATAATATTGTTTACATTGAATCCTATTTCCAATAGGGGTTATAAAACGAATATGATTAAATTTTTTTATCTTTTGTTGAAACATGTGTAACAATATTTCACGAAAAAGTTCCTTGTACAATTAACTGTAATAATATAAAGGTAACCTTTAAACTTTTATTTTCTTGAAGAAGTAGGCCATAAGAATAATTTATACCTAATTATTAGTAAAATTCAATTACACATGTTAAAGGTATTTAAATTTCATTTATTAAGGTGCACCACTACAATTTCCTTTTAATGAATAGAGTGGAAAATAAATGCCCACTAGGAAGTGGTGGCACTTCCAATGGTGGAACTACCTTATGGGGATGACTTGTTATTTCATGATACTATCATAATTAGTGAGTTAGATGATTTCTTACTATCATGTAGCACAAGAATTTATATCATGCTTAATGATGTGAAATAATTTGTAAAGGGTTTTCCATCACCTTAGAGAGGTTACATATAGGGATAGTTATATGAGATTCTTCTCAAGTATTGTGGGTAGTAATTTGTGTGGATAATTAATAAACTTTAATTATTTTGAAATTTGGATGGGTATAAATTAATATCACCTAATAGGGTTTTGTGAAGCTAGATAGGTGAAGAATCCAATACATTTCTCCACATATGTACTATGGAAGTAGGATCAATGATATTTCTTGGGTGTAGAATTTGGCATTACATAGGTAATATTATAATTATATATAATAGATGATATAGATGTAATAAGATCTATTTACCGAATTATCCTCCTACTCATTTTATGTAACCACATCTTAACTTATCTATTTTGTCATTATTTTTGCATACATTAATAGATGATTTTGGATGTTTCACACTATTTATATGGTCATCACATATTATAAGAAATTTTTAGATGATTTTTGAATCAATAAAACTTTTTTCTTATTAAATGTTTATGAATTTTATTTTTTAAATATAATTTCTACCTTATATTGCACTCATAGCTAGCTCTATGGAATTTTTAAACTCTTTGATTATGTTAATATTTAGGAGTGGGATGAATTCATATCTTCCTTGAATTGTTAGTCATTCATTTGAATAATGCAATCCTTAAAATAATTATGTTTTATTCCTAGTTAAGTTACAATCATTTTTGTATATCCATCTTGGCCCTTTGTGTTTTGGATTTGAAGGATTAATCTTACATTTACAAGGAAAAGTAGAGTGACTGTGTTCATATAGAAAAAAATTGGTTATTGTAGTAGAGTAAATGGTTCATGGGTTTAAATTTTTGGTAAAGGAATAAGGAAGATTTCAAAGGAAAAAATGATGAAAGTGTCAACCATTTGGTAAAATTTAGAGATTGTCCAAATCATAGGAAAAAAATTCTTGGAATCACACAGATGGTTCTATGTGGAAACATAATGAAGGCAAAAGTCTATATATTTTATTTCTAAGGAATACAGGTTTTGAAAGAGTGGAAGATTAGATAATCACAATGTAACAAACATCCATGAGAAATTTAGGTGAATGTTGAGAATCCTTTGAAGTGTAGATGTAGAAATGGGTTCCATATAGATCTCATGTGTATTCTACATAGTTTGAGTATAGAAGCATTGCATTCTACATGTGTCAAAGATAATTAAAAATGGATTTCAATGAAAATAAAGATAAATCAATAAAGTACATAACATTCTAGAGCTTCAAAATGTTAATGTCTTCCATGTGTTACTGAATTGGTGGATCTAAGCTTAAGAATGTTATCACCAAATTATAACACCCTATGATTTGCTAGCATGTGAATTTACTGGGTAATCAATGTAATTGGGTAACATGGAATTGTCTCAAGGTGTGGGACCTTGCAGTTGAGATAATTCTCTAGAGAAGGTTGGTTCCTCTTCCTAAACTAATGCAACAACTACCTCTAATGAAGGGAAATATACTATCTAATCCTAATCTATGATTCTAATGGACCAGGGAGAGAGTAAAATGTATAAAAATAAAGAAATTCTACACTAAGGAGGTTATAGCATTAAGAAAAGGGAGTGAGATACACTATTGAGGGAGAAAATTGAAGAGAAATGCAACTGAGAGAGTTCAGGATAGCTTAGACACGGTCCCATAATAGCATTTAATAAAAAAATCTTAATGAAACACAACAACACAAGCCTAAAAATAATAAAAAGATGCACAAAATAGAATAGGAATAATAGAGAGGTAAGGAAAGACAAGAAAATAAATGTAAGGGTTGAGAGAACACCACAAACACAAATTTTATTGCTTCAAACGATCTCACAGTCCATTATATCTATAAAATAGAGGCAAAAATACATCCTACAATCTCATGGGAATGATTATAACTCAATGCAAATGAGAAACCAAAATTCAACAGTTTCCCAAGTCCCGAATATCCCCCCAAAAAAGAGAAGAGTTTACAATATATAGAAGTGAATGAGAGGAGAGAAAAGTGAAACTTGGATTTTTGCTTCCACCCAAAAAAACTATGATTGAATGCTCTTAAATGTTCATGGTCATCCTTAAAAATCATTCCCCTCATGCACTTTAGCTTCTTGAAGAATAAAGGGGTTTCATACTTCATTAATTATAGTGATTGGGCTCGAAACTGTGCATTTTCATGCTGGAGACATTTTCCATTTTTTCACACATATAACCTCAATGAAATTGAGAAATATAGTTTCCATTGCATAGAGTACATTTATACCTTTCCAATGATATAAATTTTGTTGAATTTTGAGCACTTTGGATGAAAATTTATGGCCATTTTACGTTTTGCGCAAAAAACGCCATTTTCATTTTTTTCGAGGATTTTCCTGTTTACTACAACTTTCCAATTTTTCATGTACTTCTTTTCTACTACTTCTTATGGATTTTTGCGTCATTCTATGACACTTTTTTATATGTACTTTTTCTACAATGTTTTTTCTACTTTGTTCTGCGGCATTTTCCATTTTTTGCATTTTTCTCCATTTTTCTCTAACTTTTTGGATTTCTCTTGAATTGGGAGCTAGGAAAATGAATTTGAGTGCCCCAAATAAGTATTTTCTCAATTTTACTCATTTTTTCCCTCAAATTTGGCTAATAATTGAACTCCTTTTCCTTTAGAAGAAGGGAAATGCACCAATGACCCCATGTGGTGCAAGTCTATTCGCAAGTGTAAAAACAAACATGGGAATTTACCTGACATATCTAGATTATCCATTAAATTCTCGATCAACTTCCCAAGTCCAATTTCCTCCCAGTTGTCCATTTTTAGTAGGGGTAAAAATGAATAACAATTTGGTGACTCAGTGGGACATGTACCTGATAGATGAAATGACTAGTGGCCTTGAAGCATCCATTGGGCATGGAGTCAACCTGATAAACACAAATACTATCTAAAATTTTAAATCTTGTCCCTAATCCACTAAAAACTATTGACACTAGATCCCTTGTTGATTTATATTAAAATTGGTTCCTCTCCTGAACATTGCCACTTCTAATGAGCTGAATTGTGTAAAGCAACCATGAAGCACCGAAACTATGTACAAAAGAGGAAGATCATACATGCTCCAAGTGGAACATGCAAAGTGTGCATAAGCACTTCTTCTACTAAAAGAAACCTACTCCTACCAAAAAAAAATTGTACTAAAAACACTTAGAGGAATGGAAATCCTAAACTAATATGTATAAGGGTGAGAATTCACTTCAGTAATAATGCTTGAGATAGATTCCATTGAATAGAATCTATAATTCTTCACCATCTAGCTTGGTAAGTTGGAAATCGTTGCTACTTTTGCATTCTGTGATCATGTATGGACCACTCCATATTGCATCAAACTTGGAATGCTTTCCTAGTTTTTCCCGATCTGCATCCCATTTTAGCACCAAGTCTCCTTCTTGGAATGTCCTTGCTTTGGCCTTCTTGTCAAATCTCCTCTTGATCAATGCTTGATCTTTCTCCATGGTTTACATTACATGCTCTCTTAGCTCTTCCAACTCCATGAGTTTCACATACTTGATTTCCATGGGCTCAAACTCAGCTAGCTCTAGCTGCTTGAGAAGCTCTAACACTGGTAATTTAAGAGATATGGGAAACCTTTATTTTCTATGGAGATTTGATTATAGAACTTTTGGTGTAATTATATCAACCCACGGGGGCTGATTTGATATTCTTTCGCTAGGTCCTCTGGTTTTCATCAAGAGTCCTTATGATTCTTAGCAAGTTTTTGTTCATGGACTCAGCTTTCCCATTACCCTGGGGTAATAATTAGATGAAGTGTTGAGATATACTCCATTTATAACAGCCCATTCAATGATATGTGTGCCAAGAAAGGCCAAAGCATTATCTGATATGATTTTGGTAGGTATGCCAAACCTTGTGACTATCCCCTCATAGAAGTCCAGTATACTAGACTCATTGGCTTCCTTGAGTGCTACCACTTTGGTCCACTTGGTGAAATAGTTTGTAGCTATTAGAATCCACTTGTGGCCTTAGCTTGAGTTTGGATTAATGAACCCAATGAATTCCAATCCCCATTGCGTGAAAGTTTGATCCATTGAGATTGGATGAAGGGGTAGCACTACTAGCTTCTCCTTTCCTGTGAAGAATGCACATTTCTTACACTTTTTAATCCATGTATAGCAATCACTAAACAATGTGGGCCAATAATAACTAGCCTTCATGATCTTGAGGGTTGTTACTCATGGAGAAAAGTGGCCTCCCACTTCTCCATCATGGAATTCATGTAGCACCTTCTCAATCTGATTTTTTCCAATGCACCTTAAGAGAACTCCATTCATATCTTTCTTGAACAAAATGTCATCCAAAAGCACATATGGGATGGATTGGATCTTGAAATACCTTCTTTTTTATTTTCTTAACTCAGAGGGCATAGGCCTATTTGAAGGAAATTAATAATATCCTGAGTCCAAAAAGGAGTGGGCATACCATATGTGGCTTGTTCTTGGTTATCTTGGAGCACTAGGAAAGCTCCTCCTTCATATTTTGACTCAACATGCCGATTAGAAACTAGCTTATCATAACAACATTTCTCATGGAAAAATTTATTTTCCTTGATCTCTATATCATACTCCATAACGTGGGTGATCCAACCTACCCTTTTCCCATTCAAATCCTTTTTCAAGAGAAAATATTTGACCCTGTCATGAGAAACTAGTAGTTGAATCTTATTGTTAGAAACCATGTGTCTAAATTTCTTCAAGTTCCTAATGACAACTAAGACATGATTTTCCATAAAACATTAGTGTACTTTATAATCTTCCAAGATCTAGCTAAATAATGTTATGGGATGCTCCAAACCTTCTTTATTTAGCTGTACCAAGATATATGAAATTGTATCCGGACCGCCAAAGGAATAGAGCATGAACCCCTTTGAAAAATACGGTTTTATCGAGAGTTGGGGCCTAAGATATGGCTTGTTTTAGGGAATCAAAACTATCTTTACCCTTAGCTATCTATTTGAATAAAAGGTTCTTCTTCAAAATCATCATTAGTGGCCTAACAAGAGTGGAAAATTCAGGCGCAAATATGTGAACAAAATCAATTCTCCCTAAGAAACTTTGGAGAGCCTTCTTGTGACTTGGCAATGGAAGTACCTGGATGGATTCAACCCTTTCAAGATCAATGGTTAGTCCTTACCTCGAGAAAATGTGACCTAATAGCTTTCCTTCGTGAGCCAAGAATGTACACTTTTTAGATTCAAGGACACTCTGAATATCCTGCATCTTTGGAAAACTTACCTGAGGTGAAAGAGGTGGTCTGTTATTTTTTTGAGAACACAGTGATATCATCAAGATAGAAAAACAATATCTTATTAATCAACCATTTAAATTCCATATCCATAGCTCTATGGAATGTAGCTCCAACATTTGACATTCCAAAAGGAATTTTCTTATAAGCATATGTACCCCACTTTATGGTGAAGGTCATTCACTATGCTTTGATTGTAACTCCGAGTAGCCATCCAACAATGAAAATCTCTTGAACCAGCCACTACTTGCAAGATTTTCTCCATGGAAGGGAGTGGGTAGTGGTCTTTAAGTGAAGCTCTATTTAGATCCCATAAATCCACACACAATCTGATTTCTCCATTTCTCTTCCACACTGGCACCAAATTTTCTACCCAACTTGAGTGCTTGATTGGAAAAATGATACTTGCCTCAATGATTTTGTTTAATTCCTTTCTCATGAGAGGTTCAATGTGAGGATTTACTAGCCTTTTCTTCTACCTAATGGGCTTGGATTCTAGATCCAATTCAATGGTATGTTGTGCCAATTTTGGATTGAAGCCTTTCAAATCCTTGTAACTCCAGGAAAAGACATCTAGAAATTCTTGAAAAAGTTGGATAAAATCATACTTCTCCTGTTGAGTACTCACCTTGCCAATTTGTAGCACCTTACCTTCACCTATTGAAATAGGCTCTGAATCTTCACCCTTGACTTGAATATTCACTTTCTCTTTTTGGAACTAGTCATTAGGGTTGAAGATCGATTCAAGAGTCACAAAACCTTTGATAATTTATTTGTTCTCAACTACACCACTTGGTCACCATATTGCTACTCTAATTTTTCTGATTTCTAGCAGAGAATTCAGCTTCCTCCTGCAAGAAATTGATGATTTGTTGATCATTTTCAAACACTTTCCAACTTGTATTGTTGTCTAGAATAGCTAGTCTTACAATCACTCTAATATGAGGCTGAGTTTGGTCTCTCTTTATACTGTCAATGACATCAAATGCTGCCCCAACTACTACAAGTCTATCTACAACCTCATTCTTCTTCCTTGGGATGGAGATGATGTTGAATGCTTCAAAGTATTCAATGATATCCCATACCCTATTCTTATAGCCCTTTAGGAGATCATTCTTAGCAACATTCAACCCTCTTGGTTTACAATCAACTCGCTATCTCCAAATACTTACAAGTTCTTGATACCTCTCTTTCTTTCCCAATGCAATATTTGGATCAATGCTTCATACTCAGCTGTGTTGTTTGAACAAGTAAACTGAAAATGGAAAGCTGAGTAGTATTTTATATCTTGAGGTGACACAAACATTACTCCTCATCTGATACCTTGTCTAATGCTTGAGCCATCAAAGAACAACTGCCATACTTCGTTGTCATCTTTACCATCTGGTTTGGTGATGTTAGGAGAGGTGAATTTTCTTTGTGCAAGAAATAAATTCCCAACTCAGCTTCCTCCATTTCCTTGTAAGGATCAAATGCATGCCTTTTTTTCCCACTCATTGAGAGTTAAGTCTGGAATTCCTCCAACTTTGGTATTTGTCTCTGAAGTGCTTGGGAAATCTTCTTGGTCAAAAGCTGAGCAATTTTCATTGATTGGAATTGGTACATGAGGATCAATATGAAAGTTTGCAATAGGTTCAGAGTGGATTATAGCCTTAGGTCCATACCTCATTTTGAATAGCATATGTGACCAATAAGTAAACAAGTAGCCTCCAATTTTAGCGGTGAAGTCTCGATATGAGCATATAGAAAAGAGTGGTGGTAAGTCAATAACTGACATATCTTACAATACTGTGACATTTAGGTATGTATGCAATGTAAGGCTCAAACCTTTGATCACACCAACAGTTGTCATCATTGTTCTATCTAATTACACTACACCTCTAGAAATGACTTCATACTAAAGACCTAGTTGATCAGCTATTTGTTTGGGCATTACAAAATTGCTTGCTCTTGAATCAATCATGCAATTGTGTACAAGATTGCTCCCAATAATTAGAGAAATATAGAATGGCAGAGGCTTCATATTTTTACCTGGTTGACCTCCTTGACTACCTTCTTATGGAGCTGCATTAGTGAGCACCTTTTCTTGATTCTTGGGTGGCTCATTTGATGCTGACCAATTTTCCATGGCTTCTTGCAATAGATCTCTTTGGCCCAGGATTTCTAATGACTCCCACATTGAGATGTTGACATTTTTTTCTTCATTTTCTCTATGATATTGAAAGGATAAGAACTATCTTTCTATTGTCCTTTGCTTTGCACAACCTTCTCTTGCACATGAGCTACTACAATTGGTACATGAGCTAGTCTAGAAGGTGGCTTGGGCTGATTATGCACATTTGGAGCTACACTTGGATTTCTAACTTGTTGTATAGTGATAGAGGGATGAGTATCACTTGGATTAGATAATTTTCCTTCCTCTAAATTCCTCCTTTTAGACCTTTTGTTTATTGTCACATCTTGAGAAGGATCTTGATTTATGAAACAAAATCCTCACTTTGCCAATTCACAAGCGTAGTTTTGTTTGGAGGTGATTCTTGGGTAGCTTTAGATATGTTGTTAACTTTATTCTTGATTTGTTTCTTGAGACACACCAACCGTTGTCACCATAAAATATTAGTTCAAAGCACCATTGAAACAAGTTGCCTAATTATGAGGTTGATTGCATGGGAAACACCATTCACATTCTTGTGTCATATTATTTTGAGTTGGAACCAAGGCTCTAGATGTAGAAGTAGCATTGGGATTATAAGGCTAAAATTGTCTACTAGCAGGAGGTTGTCCTTGGTTCTGATTAGTATCTTGGGTAGGTGGTCTATTTGGCTGATATGGAGGTCTATTGGGTTGAGCTTGAGGCTGATATGATATGAAATTATTATCTTGATGCCTCTTAATTTTCACCAATTCATTACCTAAATCTTGTAATTGTTTCATGACCTCCTGGAGCTCATTCGAGGTGCTAGAAGAAAAAGTTGAAGCTTCATTAGGATTCTAATTTTTGTGGTTAGGAATGGGAGCTAATGTAGGTGCTTGACTAGAACTTAGATTCCCATTTCATGACAAAGAGGAATAGGTGGCCTAGGTGCAAGTTTACTAGCTTGAATCAAACAATTTTCAGCTCTAATAACGATGTTATAAGTTGTGGGTAAAGTTGTACCTCCCATAGATTGTATCATCATGGCTATATCAGAATTTAAAGCTTTTAGCAAGTAGAGAAAAGTACCTTCACTTCCAGTCTCATGGAAATTAGAATCATATCCCATGTCCTTTGAAATCTAAAGTTAAAATTAACCATTTTCTCGTTTGGTGCCCTTTTGATTGTATTTAATTGCTCCAACAAAGATAAATTGTTTTCCTTTTCCCCAAATTGACCACAAAGACCTGTAAAATTAATCCCAATTATTAATTGATCATGCTCGTAGGATCTTGAACCATTGCAAAGCCTTTACTTTGAAATAAGAGGCTAATAATTTAACTCCACATCCATCTCATTGACCTTTTGGATTACACATACATTTGCAATGTCTTGAATGTGATCAATCGAGTTGTGTGATTTTCCCCAGTGAAGTATGGGATATTCTTCAATTCTGTAACTAGAATTGGGTTTTGTGCATTGAGAGCAAGTGGGATGTTACCCATAAAATTAACATAAGGATTTTTGGTGGTGGATATTGATGATCCATTCTGATTGGTCTAAGAACTCTAGTTGACTAAATAAATGGCCTACCAGTGGAGGTGTTGAAAAGGTTCTGTTTGGAGGAGATGGTGATCTCTAAACTCTTCTTCCTCTACCTGGAGATAGCTACAGATATTTGAAAATACCTTCTTCTCTTTCTCTAGACCTTGTTTGAATCCTTCTCATAAATTCAAACCACTAGCACTACTAAAACCACTTGAAATTTACCCCTTGGATTCATCAGATGTGTTGCTACAGAGCCTCTTAAAGGATGGAATTTACAATAAAAACACACCAATCTTGTTCCAACAAAATGAAGACTTCTTTATGGTCGCACCTAGCGTAGGAGAACTTATATCACAAACTACAACACCCTATGATTTTATATCATGTGGATTTATTAGGTAATCATTGTAATTGGGTTACATGAAATTGTCTCAAGGTGTAAGACCTCATGATTGAGACAATTCTCTAGAGAATTTTGGTTCCTCTCTATAAACTAATGCAAAAATACCTCTAATGAAGGAAATCTACTATCTAATCCTAATCTATGATTCCAAGGGACCAGGAGAGAGGAAAATGCATAAAAATGAAGAAATCCTACACTAAGGAGGTGATAACACCAAGAAAAGGGAGTGAGATACACTGCTGAGGGAGAAAATTGAAGAGAAATGCAACTGAGAGAGGCTAGGATAACTTTGACACAATCCCATAATATCATTTAACACTAAATCCCCATGAAACACAACAACACAAGCCTGAAAATAATATAAACATGCACAAAATAGAATAGAAATAACAGAGAGGCAAGGAAAGACAAGAAAATAAATGCAAGGGTTGAGAGAACACCACAAACACAAATTTTATTACTTCAAATAGTCACACAGTCCATTATATATGTAAAATAAAGGCATAAATACATCCTACAGGCCCATGGGAAGGATTACAACTCAATGGAATTGAGAAACCAAAATACAAGAGTTTCCCCAAGTCCCAAAATATCTCCCCTCAAAATGAGAAGATTTTACAATATATAAAAGTGAATGAGAGAAGAGAGAAAAGTGAAACTCGGATTTATTCTTCCACCCACCAAAAAATATCATTAAATGCTATGAAAAGGGCATGGGAATCCTTACAAATCATTCCCCCATGCACTTTAGCTTCTAGAAGAAGAAATGGGATGCCATACTTCATTAATTATGGTGGTTGGGCCTAGAACTATGCATTTTTGTGTTGAATATGTTTTCTAATTTTTCACATAATTATCCTCAATGAAATTGAGAAATGTAATCCCTATTGCATAGAGGATGTGGATACCTTTCCAACGATATAAATTTTGTCAAATTTTGAGCAATGGATCAAAATTTATGGCTATATTATGTTTCGTGTGAAAAACTATTTTTTTGCTTTGTTCCGCAGATTTTCTAGTTTTATGCAATTTTCCAGCTTTTCTCACAGACTTCTTTTCTATGGTTTCCATGGATTTCTATGGAATTCTCGCAAACTTTTTCTACAGCTTTTTTCACGAACTTTATTCTACATCTTTTTCTACGGACTTTGTTTATCGCATTCAATGACACTTTGTTATGCGGACTTTGTTCTCGCCGCTTTTTCCGCAGACTTGTTCTATGGAATTTTCCTATTTTTTACATTTTTGTTTGATTTTCTCTTGATTTGGGGAGTTAGGAAAAATGAAGTAGAATTCCCCAAAGCTAAATTTTCTCAATATTACTCATTTTTGCTGAAATTTGGCTAGGAATTGAATTCCTTTTCCTCTAGAAGAAGGGAAATGCACCAATGACTGCAAGTTCTATAATTCTATCTAAAAGTGTAAAAAAAAAGAGAATTCAACCGACATCTCCATATTCTCCTTTAAATTTTGGATCGGCCGCACAATTCCAATTTCCTCCTGTGTTGTCCATTTTTTCCAGGAGTAAAAATGGATAACAAAGACACAAGGAAAAAGAAAAGGAAAAGCTCATAAGAACTTGAAACTTGAAGACCTGAATGGGTACCATGTGGCATTATTCTAGGGACTCATACAAATTGAGCCCAAAAACACATAAAATAGTAGCCTTTGAAGAGACGATTAAAATTATTCCTTGTGTCCTGATGAGAAAAAAGAGCTATAATATAGTTTTAAAAGTAAAATTTTCCCCAATCTTTAATTACACAGTGGTTGGCCATATATATTTTGGTCCAAGGACCCAAATAAAGCTACAATGGATCCATTGAAAGCTATCAAGAATCATCTTAAATGAATAATATCTCAAGCCATGACCCACTTTGTTTTTAGACTATTTTAAAATTAAATCCCATACATATGTTATCTCCATTCAATAGAAGTTAGAAGAAAATGCATATCTTGATGGAGTTAATTTCTTGGGCCTAAACCTTGATTAGTAATGCATGCTTATTCTCCTTTAATATAATGCCCATTCCTCAACTTAGAAGATTTATTTTACTATTTTTGACATAAATTGAGTGGGTGAATGCCAAATATGATAACTTGTTTTTTCAATGACATTTGGGTCAGATATTTTCATTCAAAATTAAAATTTTCCCTCTATTATTATTGTTATTATTCTTCTCTCCACTTCTATATAGGAAAAGTAATTTTCATCAGAATGGTTCCTCTTCCATTAAATGTAGGGTCACTTTTCTCTTTAAGTGTTGAATATTCTTAATTATTTAAAAATCTATTTCAATCTTATACCATGCTTCTAGTTCATTTTTCACTTTTATATAATAAAAACATCTCTTAAGAAATGTAGGGAATTTGATTTTTTCTCTTACCCTTAATCTGTTTAGTTTTATTTATCTTTATGATCTTTTGTTATAATGTGCATGGACTATACTTACAATATTTTTTTCTTGTGTTATAAATGGACTGATAGAGAGTGATCCCCAATTTATTTAGTGAATCACCACCTTTATTTCATAGTTTTGTTCTTCTCCCTTTTGATCTTCTACTATAACCATTATTTTATGTTATATTAATCATAGGATTAAAGTAGTTAGGATAGTATCCAACCATCTCTACAGTTTTATTTAAGGACTAAATCTCCCACACCTTTGAAACATTAACAATATTTTTAATGAAGCATAAAATCCAAATTTTTATTCTTGGGTGCATATTATCAGCAACTAAAATATTTAGTAGGACCACTTGTTGCTTGAAGAATAATTCAAAACAATTTTAAGTATAAGGATTTCTAATTATTTACTAGGTTTTGGTGTGTTATTATTTACCTAGTTTTTAAAACCATTTCACAATGATGATGGGTTCAATATTCTCTATTTTTTAGGAACAAGCCTTCATTATAGTATATGAGAAACATTCAAACAAGGAAGAACACTTAAGAAGACGAGAGATTTTGTTTCTTACATATTTCACCAAGAAAGAGAAGAATAACTATTCAAATTCGTGTACACATCCTCTTAGAACTCAAACCACTCCCTTATAAATATATATCCTCACACACTTTTAAGAAAATTTCATCCATTATCCTCAATTGTATTTTAGATTACCCATCCTTTTTGGAATTTAATAGAGTCATCCCCCTATCTCTAAATTCCTGGAATGATAATTTTTATTTATCTATCCAAACTATTCCACATTTTAATGACAATATGACTTATACTCTTGGTAAAAATATTATGGATATTGCCCATATTCCTTTGTACACCAAAAACTGAAGATGATGAGGTAATTAGAAATTTAGTTTCCTATTTTAAAAGTACAATATTGGAATGGTATAGAGGCTTTCCTTCAAATTCCAAACACAATTGGGATGAAATTTGAGAAATATTATGTAACTATTTCCATGAAAGAGATGGTAGATTGTTACAAATGGGGCATATTACCAACATCAAGAGAGAACCCACATAGTTAATAAACAATTTTAACTCTATATTTTAAATGATTTTGGATAGAACCCCACTCTTATTAAGACTATATCCCCATAATACCTTCCTCTATTATCTCAAATTATTAAACATTGACATTTTTCATGAGTAAGTCTATGAGAGAAACAATATTTCCAAATTACTATGTAATCTACATCCAAGATGATAATAGCCTCATACAAGTAGGAAGGTTATCCCCAGGCCTCTCATGCCTATTTTCCTTGAAATACCTATGTCACTCCAATCCATCCTCTAATTCCACCTAAAAAGTTGATTGTGTCATTAGCCCATATACAAATGAATTCAATGAATTAAAATCATTATGCATAAGTATGTACAATGAGATTACTATTATTGAAGGACAATCCCAAATAACTCATAAATCATATCAGCTACATAACCCTTCATACACAAGAAATATATTGCATAATCAAAGTTTAATTTCCCCTATCATACCTCCTATCTAGGAGTATCCTACCATTACAAACCATGACACGGACATGCTTTTAGTGAGAAATAATATACATTAATATTTGAGATAGATCTACAATTGTAAACAACCTCAAGAATAAAATATATTTCTGGTGGAACCTTATGCCAAGTATTATTAGTGTAATCATATTTGTTACAAAAAGGAAAAGCTGCAAAGAAATATTATCCTTGTAAATTAGTAAGAAGGAATCCTAACTAGACCCTAAGTACAATTAAATTATAACACTAGAGTAAAGAAAAGACTCTTGGAGCCAAATGTGCAAGCATCTCAAGACCCAATGACACCACATCCAAAGGGAGAAAATTGATCTGACTATAGATGGAGGTATGATAAAATCATATGAAGTGTAATAAGAGAAGCCAAGTGCAAGAAGTTTTTAGCATAGGGGTAATCATTCTAAGGTGGAGAAGCCAAATAAGTAGCGTGAAAGCTACAATTTTCAAAACCTATTTTTTTGTGTCTCTAAACACTGTGAAGAAAATGAATAAGAATAATGGAAATGTCATTACATGGGATGCTTTGAAAATGAATGACTATGTTACTTTTATGGAAGAAGCTTTAAATTAGTTCAAACATGATCCAAAAAGAGACTAATTCAGTGCAAACACATTTATATAAGTCAAATGTGACTCAAGTGCATAATCCATATAATCTACCTCCATTTTATGTATCCCACATAACCGGTATACACTTGGTCTATAATTTTATGATTGATGATATTCTCGAGATTTTTAATTCCTAAATAAAATTTCAAGGAATTCAGAATCAACTAAGATCCTATTAATAAAGGAGTAGCTCAAATTGATAGGACTATTATAAAAGTAGTTGCGGTTAATCAAAGGATTATATTTAACCTTACCTTCCTACCCTAGTATCATCAGCACCTTAACATATTTTATTCATAAAAATTTCCCCTTTTTCTATCTAGGATTTCAAAAAAAAATCTAGAAGGATAATTATCTTGTGATTACTCTCATATGATCTTAAAGACAAAGTATAGAACTAAAGTTACCATCAAAGTAGACTTTATCTACAATTTCCATGTTAAATCATATGATCCATGGCTTATAGAATAAAATTGTGCCATCAATTCAAGATACATAAAAATAATATTTCTCCAAAACCAGCTAAGCCAAGAGAAAATATCCCAAATGAGTGATTAGATGAGTTGAATCAAGAGAGGTGGAATTATGATCCTTATAATTCTTTTGAGGAGACTAATCATAGAGCTTATTACATTAAAAAAATAAAATAGTCAAAATCCTAGTTTGTTAAGATAAAATGAATACATGGAGGGTATAAAGGAGTTATACTTTAATGGATCCAAACGAAAATTTAGTGCTCATATAGTTATAGTGCTAGTATCACTAAGGAGAGAGAATACATGTTTCCCAAATTTCTAGTTCTTAATGAAAATGAATGCACTAGCTACTGAAGAAACTAGCCAACTTAGAAGGATAAAGGGTTTATGTTACCTTGGATGATTAATGATTGATACTGGTGCTTTGAATGAATGATTATTACTACTACCAAACCTACAAATAAGACTAAAACATGATTTTATTAAAAATATAGGGGCGGGGAATTCCCAAAAAGTGGACCCAAGAAGTGTTAACTTCATCAGTGGATGTCATCCTCGTTTCTAGATAAAAATGACATAAAAGGAAACATATACTAATAATATGAGAATGAAAAAGTACTGAATTTGAAAGCAATATTGACTAATTTAAATATTGATCTAATAAATAAAAAGAAAATGTACATGGTTTGGGTCGACAAAGAGCCCAGACAGTAGAGACAGTCAATGGTGACCTATGGGACTGGATAAGGAAAACAAGAGAACTATGCAGACCGCAGGATCGAGTGTAATTTGAAAGCTGCAGAATCCTAGAAATGTTGGAGTCAACCTACAGAGGAAATTTAGAGGAATAAAAATTAGGGGGACAATAAGAAACATGGATTAAGGCTAGGGAATGAAATTGGGACTCTAGTCGACAACGACGATGGTGTAAGTAGGTTGATTTATTGTGATAGAGAGGTTTACATGCAGCCTTAGTAAACCAGAAAATGGATAAGCACATGCGTAAAACAAGAAAGCAAGAGATAAAAAGGCTTGTTGATGGTGATCTGTAAGGTTTGCCAATGACTATGAGAGGGAATGATGAATTCGAGTGAAGGTGAACTAGATGATCAACCCGCAAGAATGATTGCAAAAATAAGTCGATGACAAAGATATGGGCTATGTCATTGATGATCTAGACATGAAAAAGGTTAGATATGAAAAACACAAGATAATTTTATAAATCTTATCGAAGCTATATAAAGAAATGAAAATATCACAAGAAAAATGATCTCAATTGACGCATGCATGCTGCAAGGAGGTCTGGAGGTCTGCAATGGCTTATGGAACGTTCATGCACAGAATATTGTCTACAAGTTGTGAGAAAAGCCACTTGCAATCTATTTTTTATGATGAATGGAAAGGGGAAAATAAATTTTATAGGGTCAAAGAACAACCAAAGCTAGGTTGCCACCGATTTCGGGGTAATTTTCCTTAATAGGAATATTTTTCTCTTTTTTAGCGTGATTTTGGTTTGTTTTAAGGGTTGGCTGAAATGCTTTAAAGCATTAGATGTGAATGGGCTATTTAGGGATGGTGCGTAGCTGAGTTAGAGATAAGGATAGGTTAGAAAAAGCATGGGGATACATAGGACATATATTTGGAATGAAAGCATTCCAAAATAGAAGCTAGTTAGGGCATGTGGATGTGGGTACCCATTAATTAATTAATAAAAGGGGATTACTTAATTATCATAAATTTATAAAAATCGATGATTAATTAATTAATTAACATGACTTAATTAATTAATTTTATTTTATGAGGAATAGATAAAGATATGATAAATGAGCATTTAATTAATTAATAAGGATGAATAATAAAATATGTGCACACAGTGAAGAGGATATAGATACCAAAATTAGGTGACTATAGTTTACCCCTTTTTGTTGAGTGGTTTTTGGTAGCAATCCACGAGACAAAAATAAAAAGGGTTAGATGAGGATAATGGATTGATGATGAGATCCCCATCATATGGGGATTGATGACACTAAGGGAAATCGATGGCACATTTGAAAAAAAGGTAGGTGAAAAGAGGCGGGTGGATGATGAACATATGGTTGAAAGCATAACCAAGGAAAATTTCCCAGAAAAGGATCACAATAAGGATGGAAAAATATGGTGGTTACTCCAATATCACATCGTAGGGGATTATTACAATATTCTATGGACTAGTGAGTGGGTAAATATCACTACAAAGATGGAAGCAAGCCGGATGACCAATGGGTCATGGGAAAGTCATCAAAATATGCACAACTATATGAAAAAATTATGTGAAATCCTTTGATAGGAGGAACCAAGTGAATAGTTATGTGTTCACCAGGATGAGGATGAAATATTATGGTGCCTAATCAAACACAAAAAAGGCCAAAAATATAATGGATTAAAGAGTGGATGATGAGATAATATGCCACAAGGGGGAAAGTATGGCTAGGAAGGAAGAAAGGATAGAGTAGCATATTCCCAAGTGGGGAAAAGGGTATAGACACCAAGTAGATTCTATATGAAACTTAGATTAGGATAATCTAAGGTAAAATGTCAAGGGAGAGTAAATATGGCCACCGAAGTGGACTTCAAGATTGAAAAGACAATTCCCTAAAAGGGAAAATGGCCACGGAAGTGGACTTGGAAATGAGAAGGAGAGGATTCGAATATGAAAATAGAATGCCCTAAAAGAGAATATAGAATATGGCCATGAATGTGGACTTTGGAAAAAGATCGTGATAGATGCCCAAAAAGGGGATATAAGTATGGCCCAATGGGACTTTTGGCGATAGAGATAAACTAAAAGTAGATAAGGTGTGATTGTAAGCATAGAAACCCAACAAAGATAAATGAGACTACATCATATCAAGGAATCGTGCATGGAAAATATGCCCCCAACCATATTGGAGGTAAACAAGAAAGGATCTTGGGTGACGTAAGGCACATGCGACCAAAGTAAATACTAGAAAATAACCAACGATAGTTATTCATTTGACAGATCATGAAGAGACATGGATGAGATGACCTCATAGACCTATTGTTGATATGACAAAAGGGGTTTGAGATACACTTGTATAAAGGAAAGAGAATTCTCCAAAATTGATGTTCCCTAAACTATGCCCCATCTTTGGGAAGGGAAAGAGGAATCCGATCAATGTGGGAAGCTTTCTTAGGATGCTAATAAAATGGAAGGTTGATCAATGTGAGAAGCCTTCAAATGCAATAAATATTAGCCATACTTCAAGGGTATGGTCTATTTTTTACAATATATAAGTGGCAAGAATAAATGATAGCTGTCCTTTGAGGGATCAATCTATTTATTTTTTATTTTGATTTTGATTTCATGCTTTTATTTTGTTTTATTTATTTTTACATGAACAGTTGTCCTTCGAGGGATCTGGTCTGTTTTTGATAACTTTGATTTTTATTTGAGCATCCATGATTTTTTATTTTGCATGGGGGAGAGATGGAACTAGCTAAGTAGACCACTTATGAGGGGATAAAGCGTATATAAAAGACACCTCTCGGACCCTTTGTATGGTTCTAATAAGTGAATACGAGGGAGATGGATGTGATGATCGTAGAGTTCCTACCAAAGGGGTAAACCTATCCATAGGAAAAATGATATGGGTAGAGCCATGGTGCCTGTATTTAAGGTCACATATAGGCAATGACGGAAGACCACAAAGTTCCAAATCATCATAATGAGAAATGGAAAGGGACTAAGATGGGGGAATGACATGAAGACATGACTAAGGGAACATTGGTAAATGTGATAGCAAAGAGAATGGTTACAAGTGCAATGCGTTAAGCAAGGTTCCACTTCCGGTTTACCATCAAGGGAGGCAAGACGATAGGCTCTCAATCCATACTTATGTGTGATAATGTATGGTCTAATATAGTTAGGGATAGACTTTCCACATTGGCTTCTTTCTAGAGTAGTGACATTCTGATTTTCTTTGAGGAAAAGGTCACCGACATTAAATTCACATTCCTTAAGGTGATTATTGTAAGCACATTTGATGCACTCTTGATAAACATGATGGTGTTCAAGAGAGAGAAGGTGGTGCTCATCTAGTATCTCGATTTGTGCTAGATGGGCTTGGAGAGAATATTCATCGTGAGCTGAATTCACGAAGGGACACACACAAAGATGGGATTCAAACTTTGAGAGTGAGGACAATCTCGAGCCATTAACAAGATAAAATGGTGTATCCCTAGTGGAGGTATGAATACTAGTGTGATAGGCCCAAAACATGAAAGGAACTGGAGATACCAATTAGGAAAAGCTTGATCTATGGTTTTCGTGAGAATTTTTCTAAGGGTTTTATTGGTATCCACAGCTCATTTTAAGAAGCCTATGGTAAATTGGAGATGAAAAATCACTCATTTAATATACCCGAACCACTTTCACCCAAAAGGTAAATTTTTTGGGATTTCGAGTCAAATTTTTGACTCATCGGTTTCTTGAGGGGGCATTTATTTAGTGTCATGTGATAGCAAGAAGCTTGTTGTCATGTGACAACAAACCTTGTTGTTGCATGACACCAAAAATGTCCCCCTTGTCGACCGTCTCGCAACCCCCTTATCACTCTTCGAAGAACTCTTTATCACCCATCTATAACCCTCACTTGTCACACGTCAACAACCCTCTTATCACATGTCAACACCTTCTCTTGTCGTGCTTTCAAAGAACACTATATTTTCACTTATCTAGAAATGAAAATCTTCCTTTTCGAGCATCATTACACTTTCTTGTCACAATTCTCGCAATAACCAAGCCGATACTTTGATCCAAAATATTTGCTTGTAATTCCTAAGTAATTTAGATGGTACCTCAGTAGGTTAGTAGTAAGTTACTAGTATACTACTGGGTGAATTACCTAGGTTTATATAGGAGTATTTTTCAATGGTAGGCAAATTTGACCCTAGAAAATCTATATTGGAAATTTTAAGCGAACAATACACCGACCTACTCTAAAAAAATTGTCTTTTCAAATTTCCTAGAATGGAATAATCACCAAATTATGAATATTCACCAATAAAAAAATCCCTGTTAGTATCTTTAGCTTACATGTTAGATTGGGGATAGTATGGAGAAGAGAAACTAAGTTGGATGTTGAATGCATCACATATTTTCTTGAGATATTTATTTTTAAAGGATTTTTTGTTGTCCACAAAAAGCTTATGGGGAATGCCAAAGCGAAAGATGATGTGTTGATAGATAAAATTAATGATAGGACCAGATTTGGTTGAGGTAAGTGGAATTTCTTCCACCCACTTGGTGAAATATTCAGTGGTCATGATGATCAAATGATGTTGTTGTGAAGATCGGGGATTAATAAGACCAATAAGATCAAGGCCCCATTGTGAAAAGGGCCAAAGGTCCTGAGCCAGCTGTAAAGCTTGACTAGGAATACAAATGAGATTCAAATGTTGCTAACATTTTTCACATTTCTTAACATATTCACAACAGTCATGATTAAGGGAAGGCCAGTAATAGCCAAGATGAAGAACATGCTTAGAAATGACTAAGCCACTAAAGTTCCCACCAAAAATACCATTGTGGACTTCTTGGATGGCCCAAGAGGCTTCATGGGATTTGAGACATCGATAAGGAAACCATCAAATCCATGTTAAAAATAATGCTGCTAAGGATTCCATAGTGGTGAGCACACTGAAGGAAGGATCTCTTAGTGTTTTTGGAGAGATCAGGAGGAATGATGGATTTGGATAGATAATCAAATATTTGAGAGTACCAAAGGTCTGGTGAATTAGATTCAATAAGATTAACCTGAGGTAAGTTGTGAAAAGGTCGGTCGTGGAAATGAATGACAATGGGAATATTGGACTCCTTTGTTTCCATGAGATGAGAGCCGTGAGGGACACCATCATATCAGTAAAATGATTTCTTGATCGGGGAACAACTTGAATGGTTTAAGAGTCAAAATATTCAAGAATAAGATGAACAATGTCATGATACTTTTGAAGAGTATCATTTTTTACATTGATACTCACCTATGACTTTTCTCGATTATGAGCTTGGAATCGCCATAGATGTTAAGATTTTGAACACATGAAAATACGGAAGTTTCAAGACCCAGAAGAGAGCTTCATATTCCGCCATGTTTTTTTATTAGAGGTAAAAAGGGTTGAGGGACCCTACCCCATAAAAAGTGTTACCATTTCCTTACAAAGAGGCCAAGGATTACCCTTGAAGCCTAACCAAACACCCAAAGAAACAAAAACAAACAACAAAGAGATATAAGCATAAAGGAAAGTATCCAAATAGCGTAAAAAAAGAAATAACAAACAATAGAAATATAGAGAAACTAACAAAGCAATACAAAGAAACTAACAACAACACAACATAGAACTAACAAAGCAACAAACTAGTAATCTAGTTTCTTCATCACTCTTTATCATGTCCCCCATCAATTCATATAGTCATTCCATTCTTTGATAAGGGAGTCAATGGTAGCTTTCCAAAGACTTATAGTTAGGCTCAGGAATCTCCACTTTGGGGCCTTTTCCTTCTTTTTCGCTTTCCTTAGCTAGTTCCATAGAATGAATCATCTCAACCAATAGCTTGATATGGTGGATGGTTCTTTTGACATTGAGCAGATGGACATCATGAATCTGGAAAATAACTTCTTTCATCTTTAACATATCCTTAGCCATCTCTAGGATTCTCTCATTTGCATTCTTGAGTTGTTCACTAAGGACCAAAGAAGATAAATTTTCCACTTTATCAGTAAGTTCCTTCAGATCCATGGAAACTAGGCTAATCTTATGTCTATTGATATCAATATCAAGCCTGCAGTGCTCAAATTCCCGCATAAAAGTATGAGACTTGACAGCAGAGTCCTGGGTAGTGAACAATTTTGATTGGGTAGTTTTAAGAGCATGTAGGCTCTCAATGGCCTCCTCTGAGTTCTTTGACCGCTTATCTTTTGAAGTGTCGGGAGCTTTCTCGCTCACCATCTCCTCACTGTTATCCTCTTCAAAGAACTTCCTTATCCTTACTAGAACCGAAAAGTATGGGTTCCCTTCTTGGTTCTCACCCAAATCTAAGATAGTCTCCACTTCCTCAACCATCTTAGGAACCTCCTCTTCCCTACTATGTTTCTTAATGCCCACATGACTTAGGTTAGATCTAGTTCTTTTAGCCACTTTGGTTTTCCAAGTAGATCCTCACTAAAAATTTCATCCTTAGGCACCAAACATTAAGTGACGAAGCTCCGAATTCATATTCCACCATGTTATTTGTGAACTCAAAATTGAGTTTAAATGTGAGGGAATAGGATTTTCCCATGGAGGAATGAGAACGATGCCAACACCTCCCCCTTGCTGACATTTTGAGCCATCAAAGAAGAGAGTGAATTTGAGAGGATTATATTCATGATGAAATTGATTAATGGATTCATCTGAAAATTTCTCATGAGGTAAATGTGTACTAGGAAGAGGGGCTTATGTAAATTTGTCTACAATGGATTTCCCCTTAATATATTTTTCAGTGATAAACTTAAGGTCAAATTCTATCATGACCATGAGCCATCGAGTAACGTGATTGTTGTGATAAAGTGGTGATTGTAATGTATTAAGAAAATGAAATCTAGTCATGACATAAGTCTTGTGGTTAAGAAGATAATGTCAAAGTTTAGATGTATCAAAGAACAAAGTGTAACACATCCTTTTAGCTTCAATGTAGTGGATCTCATAGTCATGTAGAGTACAACTAATGTAATAAACAACCTGCTCATGACCTTGGTCATCGTGATGTGCTAGCATGGCCCCTAGAGCATGATTAGTGGCAGAGATATACAAATAAAATGGCTCTCCATTGTGTGGAGGTGTGAGCACTAGTGGAGATAGGAGATATTGTTTTAGATCATCAAAAGCATTTTGACAATTGTGATCCCAATCGAATTCAATATCCTTTTAAAGGAGGTGATGAAAAGGTTGATAGTGATTAGAAAGTTGGGAAATGAAATGGAGGATAAATTAAAGGTGGCCTTAGAGACCTGTGAAGTTTCTTAAGATTGGCGAGAGTAGGAATTTTAATGGTTACCTTAATTTTTGCGAGATTGACTTTGATGCCCCTAATATAAATGCTAAAGAAAAGGATTTTTTTGGTTAAGACTCCAAATACACATTTGTCTAGATTAAGATGAAGTTAAAAGCTAATAAGGCACTTGAAAAGGAATTTGAGAACAAAAATATGGTCACGTCAATGCTTAGATTTTCCTAAAGATCATCAATGTAGTCTTCAATGGTTTTATGGATGAGATCATGAAAGATATAATTCATGTCCCACTAATAAGTAGCTCGACATTCTTCAAACTGAAAGGCATGACGTGATAGAAAAAGGTCCCCCAAGGGGTGATGAAAGAGGTTTTGTGTTGATCCTTTGGTGCAATGAGGATTTGATTGTAACTCAGAGAAACCATCCATGAGATAAATAATCTCATGACCTACGGTAAGATCCACAAGTTGATCAATTTTTGGAAGAGGGAAATCATCCTTAGGACAAGCGAGATTGAGATCCCGAAAGTTTGTGCATATGCGTAGTTTTCCTGATGCTTTAGTGATGGGGAAAATGTTGGAAACCCATTAGGGATAGTCAATGGGAATGATGAAATTTTTCTATTAAAAGGTGTTGCAACTCTTCTTTAACAAGGAGAGAAATGCAAGGATGCATGCGAAAAAGTTTCTTCTTTACCAGTTTAGCATTGGGATAAGTGACAATATTATGGATGACGATAAAGGGGTCAAGACCCAACATGTTTGAATATGACCATGCAAATGCTTAGCTATGATGGGAGAGGAATGCGGTGAAATATTCTAGCTCGTGTGGATCAAGCGATTGGCCCACTTTGAGAATGCGAGGCTCCTATGGAGTCTCGATATTGACATCGATGGTGGCTTTGTTAAGAAGAGTAGGTGAATCAGATGGTAAGGTCTTCTGAAGATAATAATCTTCTTCCCCCATGTGGGAAAGGATGACATCATCATCAACACACTGAAGAACATCAATGGTAGAAGAGTCTTCTTCTATCATCTCTAGATGATAAAGAGGAAGGGACCTAGTCTTGATTGTCACACTAATAGGTGAGTGGTCCCAAAGTTATGGTGGAGACTAAAAAAATCAGAGGTAATGGAGATGGTGTCATCTAGTTCCATGTCCTCAAGATTCAAGAAAGATGGGGATGGTATGTTCATGTTCTCAAGAGTTAGATGAGATGAAGAAAGTAAAGAAGGTAGGTCCATGTCCTCAAGCATGACAAGATCCTTGAGGGTTGGAAAAGAAGGAGTAGATAGAGAAGGCATGCCCTTGTCTTTGAAATTTGGAAAATACAAAGGAGGTGAAGGAAGTGTGTCCATCAGTGTCTTTGAGGGTTGGATGGGATCAAAGGACCTCTCCTTATATCCTAACCCAAAATTTTTATAAGGTTTTTGACATTGATCAGGAATAAGGCCATGTGGGCCATGTTTGTAACGGCCCAAACCGAATCCATTCCATGCACAATGATGGAAGTAGTTATAGGAAAAATATGGGTTATCAAGAAAGCTAAAGCTGCTAGTATAAATCTTGGCATGTGGAATTTCATCGATGTGAGAGGAAGGGATATCAATTCCACCATAAATAAGATTGGTGTGACGATGTGGTGGACCAAAAAGGACAAGATCCTTGACGTCTAGTTGGTACATAGGCACTTTATCAAGTCTACCAACATGGTTGGGAGTGGGAAGGGTATTAAGCATGAGAAGGCAATACTCCCCCATCGTAAGTTTGTTCACTACATCACTTAGGAGTCTTTGTCAGGGAGTTTAGATGAGGGAATGAATGAACTAGTGGATGATGAAGATGGATCGTCTTTAGGGAAAAGTACATTATTTTGTCTGTAATTCGTGTTACAACCTTGGAAGGGAGGAGCATCCCTAGGAAGTGTTAATATTTTTCCTTCATGCTCATATTTAAGGGAACAATGAAGTGTTGATGGGACACAACGCATGGCATGGATCCATGGTCATCCAAGGAGAACATTGTATTGAAATTATCCTTCAATGATATAAAAGGTCTAGTGGATGAGCTTCTCACTAACATAGATGGGAAGAACAACCATTCCCAAGGTGGGAACGATGGCATATTTAAAGGAAAAATGGACCGCAGTGTCTAAGTGACAGTTTCCTTTAGAATCTTAAGTTGGTCAAAAGTATGTGAAGGGATGATATTAATGCTTGCCCCACATCAATCATGGACCTTTGAATGAATGTATCATTGATCCTAATTGTGATGAAGAGGGGAAGGTCATGCTCTTCTAGTGGGATATCCAAAATTTCAACTTCATTGAATGATATAGCAAAGAGAAGTTGTAAGTGCTCCTACAAAAGATGTGAAGGGATGAGCCTCACCATCGATGTCGAATGCATTTTAAAGATTTAGTAAGAGATTTCCTATGATCTAGCGAGATTTAGATGAGCTCGTAGAGTGACATTTTGATTGGGTCTTGATGAAGTTGTTTAACAATACTTTGTTATATAGGTTTAGGGGTTGCTAATATAGAAACCTTTAGTTTCGATGATGTGGCCACCTCTTTAGGGGGAGGAATGACGATATAAGTCCTGACATTTGGTTCTGAGGTCATTTTTGGTTTCCATAGGCTAGATCGAGTGGTTACCTAGACTGCATTAATGAACAAAGGATGGTCATCACTGGATGAGTCTTCTCTAGAAGGAAAAATAACAGACGTCGAACTAGATGTGGGAGGAAGGGATTGGCTTGGCCCAAGGGAAATTCTCCCTCCTTTGATGAGATAGTGAATAATGTCCCAGAGTTCTCTATAATGCTCGGCCCATGCCTAGGCTTATGATGAAAGGTGCACATAAGGTTTAGGATTGAACCATAAAGGCTTCTTTCCTTTTGGGTCAAAATCCTTAATAAGAGGAACCATAATTACGAGAGGTTTGCAATAAGTGTTAGAATATCTCGTGTAAAATCTAACTAGAGTGCTAGAATATGTCTTATGGGACACTTTGGATGTTTGGGGTAAAACCCAAGTGTATTGATGCTTTGATGATTTGGATTCATTTTTACTGTTGATTGGTGTTTTGGTATAGGATGATCTTGGATTGGTGAGTTGAAACATTCATGGTTTTGGATCATATGGTTTTGGGTTAGATGGTTTACTTCTAGGAGGGATCATAGGTTTTGTATGTGGGGACACACTATCAGGAGGAGCATCAACAATCTTAATTGGAGAGTCAGATGGTGACACTATGATTGCTTCAGGCACAGGAAACAACATCTTCCTGAGATGATCCATAGAAGATGGGGATTGAGGGGATTGTGATGATGAGATGTTTGAGGTCATTTCAAGGTAAAGTGCTTTTAAAAATTCCTCAAATGATGAAGTTGAGATAAAGGGAGTAGGTGTCATGGATGTAACCACAGTAGTTGGTATGGGTAAAAGAGCGGGAGGAGGGCCCAGTATGGGTTCCACAGATATAGGCAAGGTGGTCGAGCCTACTAGAGTGGATGAAGTAAGTGATGAGGTGGCTTAGGAATTTTAGGAAGGACCAACTACGGATGTGGAAATAGGTTGAAATGGTTGTTTCATGAATGTTTGTAAGGGAATAAATGATATATTTGCTAATAGATTTTTTTAGTTGTAGATGCGGTAGTAGATTCTAAAATAGATGTAGATGTAAAATATGTTGGGAGGATTTCAAAGGGAATAGAGGTGGTCAATGATGAGGTTGCGGATGGAAGAGGCTCCTAATCATTAGTGTTCAAGGTGTTTATAGTATGAGCATTAGGTGTTTGGGTTGTGGTAGAGGTGGTGGCTTGACTTGTTGATGTATGATTTGGGAATGGTTGTTTGAAAATGTCAAGGGGTTGATTGGGTGAAGCATTCAGATTTTCAACTTGAAGATCACCCTGATCGATGAGTCTTTAGACCAAGTCCTTAAAAGTACAAAATCTTTCTATGTCATGACCTCAAACTTAGTGATACTTGCAGTAGTGGTCTTCACGATACCATATAGGTTTTGGTCTTGACTCATCAACTGGTCGGATAGGAGGAAGTGTGACAATATTGGTTGTCATTAATTTGTTGAATATTGTATTATATATGAATCTAAGAGGAGTGTAGTTAGGAACTTGTCGAGTGAATCTTTATTGAGTCCATGTGCTAGATGTAGATGTGGGAGATGATTTAACAACCATGACATTCGCCCACCTTTGATTTTTCATTTGATGGGGACAATTTTATAAATTATTGTTTGGTTTTATTTGATTTGAGTTTCAAATGGACCTGATCGAGGGCACATGTTTCCAATTTATGGTCCATGGTGAAGGCCTCGTCAAAGTTTTAGAATGATTGGATTTGTAAAGTCGAAGATATATGTTTCACACACAAATGTGAGAAGAGGTTGATGAGGTTAGCTTGTGGAAGAAGAAAGGATAATTGGATTATAGTGAGACACCATCCAATGAAGAAGTCTGTGATGGACTCATCCTCAATTTTTTGGATGGTGTACAGGTCATTGATGGTTATTTTCCATGCAATGTTAATCAAAAAATGTTCTAAAAATAACTGCACAACTTGGGAAAAAGAGAAGATTGAATATTGGGGAATGTTATTATACCAGTCCAAGGTGGGACCATCCAAGGACATAGGAATAGTACTAAGCATCAAGTCTTGATCATGCGCAATAAGGTAACACATGTTTAAATGCACAAATATGTTGTTATAGATCTTCTTTGCTATTGAACTTAGCTAATTTTGGCAATTTATAGTGTATTTGATATGATTTAATTGGTATGCATGGGTGAATGGGCTCATTGCAGATTTGTTCATATGAAAATGAGACCTTGGTCCCTAAAGTTGCAGCTTCAAGTTTGGATAACCTATTTACAAGGGCATGCATGAGATCATTTGAAAGAGTTTGTTGGGGGATGAGGGTGGTGGTTGCATGTAAGAAGTATTTGGATAGGTTTTTGATAAGCTTGCGGATGTGTTGGTGTTTGAGGAATTTGTTGGGAGTAAGCCATAGGTTGTGATTGAAAGGATGGTTGAAAAAAATATTATTGGGAGATGGGAAGATGATAGGATAGTTGGGATTGGGTAGGCTATTTGTGGCAGGTGCGAGGGATGTGTGTATGAATAGGTTGATATTGTTGTTGAAAAGGGTTAGACACTGCATAATGTAAAGCACCCATGAAAGGGGGCTGAGAAGCATTGATTGGCATGTTGGATGTAAGAATATCATATTGTCCAGACATGGGATATGATGTTTGGACATATTGAGTAGGGACACTAACAGGATATGGACCGAAGAATATAGGGGAAGAGTAGTATTAATGGTTTTTCTTATCAAAAAAATATTTTGAGGGATCGGGGTGGCTATCCGGGTATTCTCATGAGTAGAGAGATTGGTAGAGGATAAATAAATATGGGCTATAAAATATCATTACCTGCAAGTTGGGTGGCTTGCTTGAGGATTGGTTTGATAGGGATAAATTTGTTAGAATGGTGGTCCATCTGGGAAATATGGGTTGATCTCCTAAGAAGGTAATCTTATAGTGTGACCCGATTGGCATACGTAAGATTTTAAAACATTGTATCTCCGAGAGGGAATTTAGGTGGTCTATAAGGTTTGGATCTAGCTGATGGTGGGGTGGCTGTCCTAGATGGGATAGATTGATGGTAAAATAGGGTTTTTCTCTCCTAAAGTCATAGTATGAAGAAAAGGTTTTGTTGAGAGATTTTGATGACTCAAGTTGAGTTTTCAATGGTTCATATGAGGCGGATGTTGTAGATAACATTTGTTGAGACAACGAATAAGTGGAAGAAATGTTTTGTTCCATTCTTCTAGTTGCCAAACAAGTGACTACGGGCATGAAAATAGTTTTTACCCAAGAAAATAAAGCAAGATAATTCTTTTATGTCCTTATTTTATTTAAGAATGTATGAAAAGAAAGGGGATGGATAACCAGGTACCTATAAAAGGAAAACTATGTTTGGTTTCGGGTTTGTTATGGCTGGGAAATGTCTAAGGTGGTTTACTATTGGGTGATGAAATCCCAATCAGAAAACTAGGAAAAGGGATGTTTTGATGTGTTAATTGATTTGTGAGGTTTAAGGTTGTGTGTGATAATATGTGTGAGATGTAGAGTATTAAACCCCTATTTAAGCTATGTGGGAAAGCAGGATGTAAAAAAAATATTCTTTTAAGCCCAAAATGAAATGTGATGTTGGATGAGGACACAAACAAAGATGGGAAAGTAAAATGTAAAAAGGATTAAATAGGGAAAAAGTGGAATACATGGATAACACTTTTCCTATTTATCTGCACTTCTCGAGTGATGAGTGATCCAAGCCATGAACCAAGCAAGAACTAAAGCAAGACTTTGTGTTGTAGTGTTAGTATAAAAAAGCAATATATATGAAAGAAAGAAACCACCTAAAGGGTGGTCCCACTAGGTGTGCTAGGAATGTTGTCCAATTTCTCATTTGTAATGAAAATGAATGCACTAGCTACTAAATAAACTAGCCAACTTAGAAGGATCGAGGGTTTATGTTACCTCAGTTCTTGATGTTTGCTACGGCACCGGATGGTTCATTATTACTACCGCCAAACCGGTAAATAAGACTAAAATAGGATTTGATTAGAAATATAGGGGTGGGGTTTCTGAAAAGATGATCCGAGAAGCATTAACTTCCTTGGTGGATGTCAACCCTTGTTTCTAGATAAAAAAATGACGCAAAAGGAAATGTATACTGATAATATGCAGAGACTAAAAAAGTACATAATCTAAAAGAAATATTGACTAATTTAAATATTGATCTAATAACTAAAAAGAAAATTTACCTGTTCGGGTCAATGGTGACCTAGATTTTGAAGAGACAGTCGACAACAACTTGTGGGACCGGATCAGGAAAACAAGAGAACTATGCGCAGACTATGTAAGATTAGAGTGTAATCAAAGCTGAAAAGATTGGAAATTCTAGAGTCAACTCCGCAGAGGAAATCGGAGGAATAAAAACTAGGGGGACAATGAAGAAATATGGATTAAGGTGGGGACTAGAAACCAAGACTCGGTCGACAATGACCAAGGTGTAAGTAAGTTGATTTTCTATGACAAAGAGGTTTAGGTATGAATTTAGTAAACTAGGACAATGGATAAGCACATGCAGAGGCCGAGGATGGCTCTGGAACAAGAAAGCAAGGGTTATAGAGGCTAGGTTAAAGGTGATATATAAGGATCGGTTGAAAATATGATAAAGACTGATGAAGATGATATAAGGTTAACTAGATGATCAACATGCAAGAATGAATTTGCAAAAAGAAGTCGATGATGAAGCTATGAGCTTTGTTGTTGATGATCTAGACCTGCAAAAGGTTAGATATGAAAAACACAAGATAATATGATAAAATTTGATCGAAGCTATATAAAGAAATTAAAATCTCACAAGAAAAATGATCTCGATTGATGCATACACGTTGTAAGGAGGTCTAGAGGTTTGTAATGGCTTACTGGAACATTCAAGCATGAAAGATTATTTGCAAGTTGTGAGAAAATCCACTTGCACTCGATTTTCTAATGATGAATGGAAAGGGAGAAATCAATTTTATAGGGTCGGTGGTGACCAGGCTAGGTTGCACACGATTCTTAGGAAATTTTCCTTAATAGGAATTTTTTTCTCCTTTTTAGCATGATTTTGGTTTGTTTTAAGGGTTGGCCAAATGCTTTAAAGCATTAGGTGGGAATGGGCTATTTGGGGATGATGTGTAGGTGAGTTGGAGATAAGGATAGGTTATAAAAAGCATGGGGATGCATAAGACATATATTTGGAATGAAAGCATTCCAAAATAGAAGCTAGTTAGGGCATGTGGATGTGGGTACCCATTAATTAATTAATAAAAGGGGATTAATTAATTAATGTAAATTAATAAAGATTAGATGATTAATTAATTAATTAATGAGACTTAATTAATTAATGTTAATTGATGAGGATTGGATAAAGATAGGATAAATGGGCATTTAATTAATTAATAAGGATGAATAATAAAATATGTGCACGCAGCGAAGAGGATATAGATACTTGAAATTAGGTGTCCAATACCTTCTTATCACATATACTCCAATTTAAATAACTACAACATTTCGAGTGTTTAGTGATGGATTGAGTGTCAAAACATAGTTATAAAATGCAATATTTTTCAAAAATAATAATATCTAAATTCAAAAATAGTGGCACCATATGTCTTCTAGTTGTCACTATTTACATCACTAATGGGATATTTTTATAGTATCACTTAAAATTAAATCCAAATTCAATGGTTAATTTCATGTTATAATCATTATAATATCACTTACAATAGGAAAATGTTCGGATGACTATAGCTTGATGTTAGTCTTTCATTGAAATCCTAATGTTAGCATGACTATAGCCTAACTATAACCTTACGTTAATCATGATTATAAACTGTAATTACTCCTAACTATAGCCTAACATTAATCCATACTATAGCATATTGTTAATCCTTACTATATACTACAGTTAATCCTCGACTATAACCCGACATTAATCTTAAATGTAAGCCAAATTCAGTCCTAAGTATAGTTTTAGTTTAATCTTGACTATAGTTTGATTACAACTTAGTTTAGATTATAATATTTTTGCAACTATATGATGAGTATTTATTGACACTAATGTTGCTTTATGTATGACTATGAATTGACTATAGCATATGAATATAGGTTGATTATAGGTCGATTATGGTGCAAATTTAATTTTAAAAATAATTAATAAAATAATAATTAATTATTGTTTAAATAAAAATATAATGTTAAATTATATTTTTGAGTATAAATTATATTATTAGATAAACTATATTTATATTGTATATTTTGGATATAAATCTAATTTAAGTTGTTTTGAAATGTTGGTAGAACATGAAAATATAATTTACTTAGCACAATTATGATGCGATGTATATATATATGAATTAAATCTACGTGCAACATCACAATCACTTTCCAAGGTAAACAAGGGACTCGGTTCATGTTCAATGACATTGAATAAATTTGAATAGTAAATTCCAAGAATACGGGACAAAACAAGTTCAAATTCAAATGTTCTAAACAAGTGATCATAAAATTATAATAAAATGTTAATACAATAAAATAACATAGTATGAATTATAAAATTTACATAAATCCTAGTCATGATCAAACATAGAAAACATGGTCATCATCAATTTCAGTAGACCCCACCCAATGGTAGTTTAATATTCCAAACCACTATAACTTGTAGAATTATTTCCCAAAACCATGACAATGCTACCCCAACATCAACATTTTTGTACTCACATAGAAGTCTCTATCCTTAAATATAAAATTTTAAGTTCCAACCCATTATTATTCGAGATCTGTGTTGTCTATTACCTACATAAAAGACAACATAAACATTGTTAGGAAGACCTTATCTCTCTCTCTCTCTCTCTCTCTCTCTCTCTCTCTCTCTCTCTCTGTGTGAGTGTGTGTGTGTGTGTGTGTGTGTTCAACTTATAAAATAATTTATCCATATTTATTTTTGTCCTCATGGTGTCATATCCATTTGTAGAGAAAGATATCCTAAACATCATAAATGATCTTTATGCCAAGGATAGATAAATCCTTCATGATATTCTTCTTGTTATAAATTACAAGTATAATAATTAATGATCTTATTTAAACTAAAACATTTATAAGTGGAAAATAATAAAAATATTATACTTACAAATTGATATTTTTCCCCTTTAAATCCAATGGGCCCCTTGATATTGGTGACCATTTTCTTTTGTTGGGTTGTGGATTGTGTCACTTTTTATGTTGTGATGTTTCATCATCGCGAGAAATTTTGTCACAATAGTCAACCAACCTATACCACAATTAATTTGTGTAATGATTGGTCCTAGAAATAGTTAAAAATAAAAAAATTGATAAGTATGTTAAATTGTAAAATACACAAAATTTTGAAAAAATTAATTGGTTTGTACAAGAATTTTAAAAATAATAAAAAGAGAAAACTAGATAACCTTACTTACCTATCACTAATTTTTTACTATGATCATGAATCTTTTTAACGATATTTATTATTTTGAAGTCCCTCTTTTAACACAAGGAATCATATCCCTAATTCTCTAATAGAACTGTTTTTAAAAAATATGTTAGAATAAAAATGACAAATAATAGAGGATAAAACATTAGGTTAATTTTAGAGAAGATAACTTAAAAGATATTGCTAGCATATTCTAAGTAATTTTATTCTTACACAAATTAATATTTTTATTAAAAAAACTCACTATCATCCAATACAATACCTTAGTAAGTCTTTAATTCTTTGGAATCCCACATTTTTGCTTTAGTGGGAAATTAAAATAGGAAATATCATTTTATTCTTGTGTTCACTTATTGACTATCTTGTTAAACATAACCTTACAGTCTCTACATCAAAAGTGTTGTTAATATTTAAATCATTACATATATGAAACATATTAATGGATAATTTTAATACATGTCTTTAATTGTTTTTAAATAGTATACATGGAATTTGTTTCATTCCATTATACATCTAAATGGATCAGCCTCTCTATTGTCATGACATCTAAAATGTAGAAACTTAAAAAAATAGTCTTGGGTAGTTTCTTACATTTCCTGGTCACACTTTCCCTTTGTTAGTTTAGTATGAACAAGAAGAAGTTAGGAGTTAGTCAAATTTTTTGTAGTAGGGTCTCAATTCGATGAATTGGAGCTTTGAGGAGTATGAGGAACTATTCCCTTATTCCTATTGTTTACCGCTTCGTCACCTTAACCACTTCACAAGTTTTTCCGGTCATATTGAGAACCGATGGAACCTATACCCCTATGCCCCGCTTCCCTTTTTCTCTTCTTCTCTTCTATATTCGCCAAATCGACACTTCACTAAATTAGGCACACCCAAAAAAATTACCCTGTTCCCTCGAATTTTAGTTCTCGACTCCTACTCCTCCCAAATTCCTCTCCATCATCGGCTAAATCAACCATCATAGACACTTCATGCGGAGTTGAGGGAAGTGTTCCTAAGTACCCTTTTTTCTCACAAAATATATTTTCCCCTATAATGTAGGCAATATCATTTAGGGAGATTGGGACTTTGTAATATTGTTTTGACATGCATGATTTAATCCTACCCACCATTCTAATGGGTTTAAGTGGGAGGATTGTGGAAAAAGTGGTGAAAATTGGCATATTATAAACTCCCCACTCCATTTTATCCCTCACACTCACAAAGTTACTCCCACCTTGTTGTTTTGTGTGTTTCCTCCTCTTCCACATCAAAATCACTCTTTTTATCGTTTCGTCCTCATCCGGTAACCAAATTCAAAAATTTGAGTTGCATTAGGAATGTTGGGAGTTTTCCTATATTTTATTCTATAAGGTGAGTGGTATTATCTCTATTTCACCCACTTTTATAATCATGTTTGTTTTTGTGCCCTTCCCCTCAAGATATTTCAAAAAAACCTTTACAAAACAAAAAATTCCCAAGCTAGGATCAAATCTATAAAAATGAAGTTCTAGTATGTCGATTACGAACACAATTCATCCTTAAAGACCTTAGTACTAAATATAGGGGACAATGACATCAAACACATGGATTTAAATGACTTTTATCCCAAAATGATTGATAATATCCCAATAATTTTTTCATAGAGTGTTTTGAATAGTGGTTTATCCCATGTAGGGAATTTCATACATCTGTTTAATGTGTTGACACAGTGCTAGCCTTAAAATCATCTTTTGATTCCTAAAATAAGGAATTAAAGGAGCCTCGAGGACCAGATATTGTAGAATTGGATCCCCACCATATCAATTTGGTTTTGGGAATTCATACCTTTTAAGGTTCCAATATTTTAACTAAGGTTTATGGCCAAAAGGAGTATTACCTCACTCTTAAAAAAGTACCAATCCACACGAATACTAAATATTGTTTAAAATTCAAAAGTAAATGGAAATCAAAACTTCCTTAAATTATCTAAAGGATTGAGTTACTTAAGGAATATTTTGATATGACAAATTTATTGGCAAGAGTAATGGGATAACCTTCTACTCAAGAGTTCTAGAATTGGATGTTCATTTACAAAAATTTGATTTGTGAAAGCATGCAACCACTAAATGTGCGAGATAACATCTATGAAAATTTAACTTAAATACTCACCCAAGTGCACCAGACTAAAACATTCTACATGACCTTCTATTTGATGTACACCATAGTTGGGTATAAGATATGGATTGGCTTATCAAGTCAAGAGAGCAGAAAAAATATTTCTATGTATGATTTCTACACATAGTTGGCCCGTGATAATAGAAAAATCCACCACATTAGAGTAACTTATTCCTTCACAATGTTCTTGGTAAGGATATTAGAAGAAAATGTGACAAGTAGAGTTTCTCAAGATCTTAGGTAATTGATCTCAATTTATGGAAGCCTATTTATTCAATTCAGAAATTTTTCCTACATTTTAACAAGTTTTGAATGTTGGCCATTGTGTGTTAGTTTTTTCATTGATGTTGGGTCCATTTATGGAAAATGGTTTCATGGTGTTGTATGATTCTCCATGAGGTGTCAATCAAGGTTAAACATGAAATTTGATTAGTATTTTCCAAGTCCGGGTGATGTTCTATGAGGTCCCGATGCATGGTCTAGTGAGCTAAGTGATGAGTGCATAAATTGACTTATTATATCATCCCTATAGCTATATATTTTTCTCCTAAATACATTAATTAATGCATGGGGGATGTTATAGATAGTTGTATCCAAAGTAAGATTGATGCATTTCTCCTTATCTTATCTCATGTGAACTAATGACCGTAGGAATTCCCACTAACTACCTTTGTGAGTGATGTGATGACATGTGCAGTTGATAAAGTGCATTTTCTACCAATTTTGATCAAGTCACAGTCAAGGAGACCGAGTCCTTTGCCACTATGCCATTCTGAAGGATTTTATCATAACAGACCTACAAATGAGGACCCTGTTTTTAGCTATATTATAGGATGTCATTAAGACTTCATGAGGTTTTTATTAGTTAAATCTATTTCCTATAATTATGGCACGTTCTGTAACTAATTGTGTCTATAAGACACCTCTTTGAAACTATTTCATAGTTAGTAGTTTTCAATACAATTTTATATATCAATTGATAGTTATTTTCAGTCTTATGATGGAGTATGTTCGAACTCATTTGAATAAATATAATCTATGTTATTTTGAGTATCTATTGGTGTTAAGTACCTCAATCCCAAAGGAGAGAAAGGGCCCACTCAACTGAGGAGATTGGAGGATTGGTGTTTCATGCATAATCTTTATTCCTGATAAGTTAAAGTTTTAGTATCTTGATTTGAATGATTATTTGAATGCAGTCTTATATTTCCATGCTTTAGTATATTTCCTTACTGTCATTTATTTTGTGTGAGCATTTCAATTTAGTTAAGCATTTCCTTTTGAAATCATTTTATTGCAACATTGTTTCAGTAGATTAAATGCATTTCCTGAATTTTGTCTTTCATTTTAGTAGCTTAGAATTGTATTTACTTTCCATAGTGTAGAGAGAAACAAGAGAAAAATACCAACTGAAACCCCCCAAAGAGAGAACCACCATAAAACTGAGTTGCATATTCCTTCTCTGCATATAGCCTAGGACACAACCCTGGTTCATAATGACATCAATGTTTAAACAAGTTGATTAAATGATTGGAAGTTACAATGACCCATCATTTTTGGCACCTTTCCAGGGACACCATAAGAAAAACACATGATTATATTCACATTACATGTTATGGGTGTTAGTGAAGTTGAGCTATGCAACCAATAAGAATCCTAATCCTTTCTTATATAATAAATATTGATGCACAGGCCACAAGATGCTCAAGGGAGATTTATACCTCACAATATTCAAATAATATCTTTAAGCTGGAACATGTGTAAGCGCCCGAGAGTGACACTGAATCTAATACAATGCCCAGGAGTGATACTGAATAGTTTACATCATCTTATTTAGAACTTGAGAAACTTTTTGAAATGGGAGATAATGGAAATGATGATGACAGACCCTTGGGTAGGACCTTTACTTATCCCATTGTCTTAAATGAGGATGAGGCACCTACCAAAACATTTCCCCATCAATCCTCCCTAAATTTTGATGAATGTCCACGAAGATCTAGACCAATTCTTGTTTGAATTAAAATTCCTCTACCAAACATATGACTACAAAAATATAACCAAAAACTCAAACATTTCCTTCCACCCTCAAAGAATCTTCCATGAGGTGGTTTATGGGATTAACCTCAAACTTCATTCATTCATGGGAGACAGATGGAGACATCTTGTTTAGACAGCTACCAAGACTACTCCAGGGGAAGAGATATGAGGGAAGAATTTTTTCAGATAAAAAATAAGAAGATGAAATTCCATAACTCAAGAAAATGCAGAGGTAAACTTCATTCAAGAATCACATAACTAGTCTGCTTATGCCCCTAGACCTACATAGAACCCTAGATTATGTCATGTCCCAATCAGACTCCTCCACTAACTTGGGGATAACTTGATTGGACACCAAAAATTAGATAGTTTACTCACATCCACCACCATGGATGCCTCCATACAATCAACAAATTTTGGCACCACCAGCCAATGCACATCCATGGCCAAACCAACAATGGACACCCCATCGAAATCTAATAAGCTAATGAGGTTTACACAACAATAACAAGATTTAATACCTCCAAAAAAACAAAATTATCTACAAGGGAAAGAAACACAAACTCAACTTCCATCCCAGCCTATCTTAAACCCCAAAAATCAACAAAAAAATTCAATTAATGAAGCATGACAAGGTGAGATAATGAAGGTAAATGCCATTAACAACTTGCAGCTAATATTTGGAAGAACAATGAACAATCCTCCTATAGTTATCACTAAAATACCTAAGGAAAGTGAGAGGGTACCGAGGAAAGTGAGGAAACTAGACATGTTCCACAAACATGAGACACTAGGAATAACTAGGAGAAAGATAAGAATGTGCATGCAACTCCTTTCCTAGAAAGATTAAAAGAAATACATAAACGGAAGAAACAATAATAGTTCGGGTTGAAAAATATGAACATTGAGGTCCCACTTCTGAGAGCAATAAGGGACATTCCCGAATTAAAATAGACCATTAGAAACCATTGTATAAAGACACTATGAAGGAAGAAGAAATACCCAAAAATAGTCAAAGTAGAAGGAAATCTAGTTGACCTTGTAGCTAGAAAACTTCTCTCACAAAAATATGGGGATCCTAAAAGTCTATTCATTACTATTTTTGTGAATGGTCAGTCAATATCTAACATTTTGGTGGATCTTGGTGTTTCCATCAATGTCATAACAACAAACACATTAAATTAGTTGTCCTTGACTAGTTTGTAGCCAACCAATACTATCATCCAACTAGCAGATCAATCTATTGATGTACTCGATGGAGTAATTGAGGATGTTATGGTCACTATTGAATCTTGTGAATATCTAGTAGATTTTATGGTCTTGTAGCCTAAATCTCAAAATTTAGGATACCCAATCATCTTTGGAAGACCATGAGTGGCTATTCTTGCTACATATATTGACTATAGATTAGGAAAAATGAATATTTTAAATGGGAAAAAAACAAAGAATATTTCCCCTTATCCTCCCCGATCATACGTGGATGTTTGTGAACTTGTGTGGGTAGATTTTTCAGATACTAACACCATGAATTCTTCTTATCTAGTCACCATTGCAGTGAAAAATCATATGGAAGAAATTGCTGAGCCATACCTAATGTTTGATGAAGATGATACCGTGGCTACGGAATCCAGAACTATGGCTACAAAAACCCAAACTATGGCTACAGAAATGACTGTCTTGAACTCTAAAGAAAACAACTCCTTGGTAAGTGACATTTTTGTTGAAGATTGTGAAGAGATCTATGGTTACCATGGAAATACAACCACTAATTTTCATTTTCCTTTAGCCAAGGTTGTATCCCTTGAAAACATGACTATTCTTCACATGCTACAGACCTCATGTTTATCCCTTGAACTCTTTGATTTTTGAAACAAAACTTTTTATTTTGAAAGACACTAAACAAGTAACTATTGAGATAGGAAAATAACTGACCATTGGTAATAATTTAGAAGATAGCCAAGAGACTAGGGTCATAGATATCTTGAGGAATCATTTGAAAGATTTTTCTTGGGATTATACTGACATGAAAGGGATTCATCCAAGCATCTGCACTCATCATATTTACATTGAAGATGTTAAACCAGTCAGACAACCACAACATAGGATTAATCTAGCACTTAGAGACATTGTCAAGAATGAAATAGAAAAATTGTTGAGGGTAGGATTTATCTATCCCATATCCAACAATCGAGTGGGTATCATTTGCTGCGTTATAGTTCCCAATAAAAATAGTAAGTGGAGAATTTTTATGGATTACATGGAGCTTAATAAATCCAATAAGAAAGTTTACTTTCCCATGCCATTTATTGACTAGGTTTTGGATAATTTGGCATGTAAAAAATACTTCTCCTTCTTGGATGGGTTCAACAGATATAACCAATCAAGTATAGCACCTGCCGATCAAGATAAGACCACCTTCTCTTGTCCTTCGGGTACATTTGCATACAGAGTTCTACCATTTGGAATTTGTAACACACCTGCCACCTTTCAAATGGTAGTTTTGGCTAATTTTATAGATCTCACCAATGATTATGTTCAAGTTTATATGGATGATTTTATTGTCCATGGGTCTACTTTTGAAGAATCTTTGAGTAATCTTGAAAAAGTGTTAACTAGATGTGAGCAACACCAACTCTCCTTAAGTCATGAAAAATGTTTGATAATGGTTAATCAGGGAGTTTTTTGGGTCATCATATTTCGGTAAGGGTATTGAAGTTAATCCTAAAAAGATAGAAGTCATTACTAAATTGCCTACACCAACAAATTAGACTGATATCAAAAGTTTCCTTGGACATGTAGGATATTATAGACGGTTCATCAAATATTTTAGTAAGATTGTTGCACCCATGTTCTCTCTTACGGAAAAGACTATGTTTTTGAATGGTCTCCTCAATGTCAACAAGATTTTGAAATTATAAAGGATAAATTGACCACTACCCTAGTTTTGAGAGGACCCAATTGGGGATAACCTTTTCATATTCACATTGATTCTTCTAACACAAAAATAGGATATGTTCTTGGATAGAAGGATGAGGAAGACCAAATGTATGCCATCTATTTCATCCAAAAAAATTGACCCCCACAGAGAGAAACTACACCACTACGAAAAAGGAATTTCTAGCTATTTTTTACTCTCTGAATGAATTCAGACACTAAACTAGATATAAAATCTTTGTGTATACTGAGCATTCAGCCATAATATATTTGATGAACAAACTAGTAGTAGGGGAAAAATTATTAGGTGGTTACTTCTTTTACAAGAATTTAATGTGACTATTATTGATAATCTTGGAAAGGCCAATGTCATTGTTGAATTCCTTTCAAGATTGAATGTTTTAGGAGAAGAGGAGGCAGTCCAAGATCACTTTCCGGATGAGAACTTGTTTGCAATATTAGCACATCCTCCATGGTTTGTTGATCTTTCCAACTATCTAACTACAAGGAAGTTTCTAGCTTACTTTACTAGTAAAGAACGTAAAATATTAGTAAAAAATAGTGCTACATATAAATGGTGCAATGGAATTTTGTTTAAATGTTGTCTTGACATGATTCTTCATAGGTGTGTTTGAGAAGATGAAGTATATGACATACTGAGAGCTTGTCATGATGAACTGGAGGAGGACATTACTCAGTGAAAAGGACAATTCATAAGGTCCTTGGAGCTAGGTATTACTGGCCCTCTCTCCACAAATCTATCAATAAATATGTATGGCAATGTGATGCATGTCAAAGAATGGGGAAGCCTACATTATCTACTGAAATTCCCCTTAATCCTCACTAGTCTTAGGGTCATTTGAGAAGTGGGGAATTAATTTCGTTGGGCCTTTCAACCCCCATCCTATGGAAAAGAGTACATGTTGGTGTGCACTAACTATGTTACAAAATGGGCCGAGGTTCAAGCAATGACATATGCCAATGAAGATATTGTAGAAGACTTTATGTATAATAGGATTTATGCGAAGATTTGGATGTCCCGAGCCATTGTATCTTATTAAGGACCTCAATTTGTGTCCAACATGATTGAAGACTTTCTGAAGATCTGCCAAATCAAGCATAGGAAATCATCACCATACCACCCCAATCCAATGGGTAGATGGAGGTCACAAACAGTATTGGAAATTTTTTTGACTAAGGTTGTCAATGTAGATAGGAAAAATTGGGTGTCAAGACTGTCTTAAGCTGGTTGAGCATACAATATCACCTGGAAAACCACCACTGGTTTTCCCCATATGAATTGGTATATGAGAAGAATCCATTTCTTCTTGTGGAATTTGAGTTACAAACCTAGAGAATAACACGAGAAGATTGAAAGTGATTTGGATGAAGTTAAATGTGAAAGAGTGATGCATTTGAATGAACTTGATGAAATATGGATGGAGGAACAAAAAAAAACTGAAATCCTTAAACATCAAGAAAATCCTGGCATGACACTCATATCAAAAATAGGAGGTTCAATGAAGGATCTTTGGGTCTTACTATTTGACTCAAAGTATCAACAATTCAAAGGAAATTTGAGAACAAGATGGTTGGGACCCTATCAAATTGAAATTTTTATGATAATGGATCTGTGAGACTATTACCAATTGATGGTGACATGAGAACCTTGTTGGTGAATGGCCATATACTAAGGATGTATCAACAACCCCAGGATAAGGAAACTTTCACTAAGGACATGTTGTTGTGTGAATAATTTGATTCAATGGAAGACTCTAGCTCTTCCCACCATGAGTAGTTTGTTTGGAAATTCAAATAAAGGGAGAAGATCATAGTTTTATCCTCTTCCCCCTATATCATAAAAATAAAAAATATGTTTTATTTCATGCATTCAATAAAGGTTAGAAATGTTAATTATTAGAATGTGCATTAATCACAATTACTCTTCAAATGCAGGAGGTGGAGCACCAACGGTTAATAGAAAGCTGAGCTGGAAAGGTGAAGTGTACTCATCCCTTGCTACAGATATTAACTTTTTTAGAACTCCCAATGCATTTATTTAATACAAAAATCAAAATCCCATTCCCAATGCATTTATTAAGGATGTAAAATCAAATCTCATGAAGTAAAGTGGGGAATAAGGGGTAATAATGGATAAGTAAGTGGCATGTGTCACCTTTCTCTGAGAAGGACAAGTGGCATGAGTATTCATGATGATAGGATGGGAACCGTGTGGAGAATTGAAATCTTTCCATCCCAATTAAGTACCATCAATCTATTTTTCCATCATTTTTGTGTTGAATCAATGCCATTATCAACTCAAAATATAGTTCAAACCTCCGCTACTAAAATTTCATGCAATTTATCTGTTTCTCTCGCATAAACCTTTTCCATTTTTCTATAACTCCACCCGGACTAGTCTGAGCTATGGGACAAAAGAAGAAATCAGAACCAGAGTCTATGGAGCCTCTCCTACGAAATGTTGTCATTTCCCAAGTCTTCCATGATGCAGGTTGGTTGGAATTTATTCACAAATTTTAGGGTTATGATGAAGATTTAGTTGATGAATTTCTATTGAAATTTGATGCAACATGCTCTCGAATACAAGGAAAAAGAATTGAAATTGATAGCCGCATTGTTGCTACAATATCCGTCCTCTCGATTTTGGATTAAGGTCGTAACTAACTCCCCCTCAAGGATTTTATATCCCTATTTCATAATGAAGGGGAAGCTCATCCTGAAATAATTTTCAATCCCCATGGAATTCAAAAAGTAAGAGGGAGATTTTTCTAGGTCATTGGAAGTAAATTGCCACTTGGGTGAACAGTATTTTATATGTGATGGAAAACCATTGGTGCTAGGGGTGACACATTGAAAATTCTCACTCATTTGAAGAAGGGTTAGACAAAAGTTGAGATTAAGGTTAATATTACAGAGTACCTTGCAGAGGTTATCATTAAGGTGGGACAAAAATGTAATAATGGAGGCAGTAAATATTCCCTAAAACACCCCATGCTTATTAAGTTAATTTTCACACATCAGATTTCTGTAGACCCAAGAGGAAGGTAGAGAGATAACCATGGGGGATATTTCTAAGTAGAATAAGATAAAAAGGGATCATACGCTATTTTCTTCATAATCACCTCCCAGTTCTCAGCCTAAGCTTGAATCAACTCCTCGGCCTTCCAATGTGGTTATAGAAGAATATGTAAGTGAGGATGATCAACCCTTTGTGCCTCAAGATTCCAAGGAAAATATTACCCTACCAGCCCCTACTGCTATTTCATTAAGACCAAGAAGGTCTTGTGCATCAAGGAAACCTAAATTTTCTCAGCCTACATTATCTAATGAGGGTTCAGATCCAATTTTGGAAGATATCGTCGAGTTTGGTACTTCGCCTACTCTGGTAAACAATTGAAAGATGATGAATTTACGAAAACCATTCCCAAATAACATTTCCCTGATAATGATATGTTGGACATTGCTAAAAGCTCCGAAACTATGTCCGTAGCTCGAAATACCCGTAGCACCAAAAACCCGAGTCTAGAGCTCCAGAAACTACTACAAGGGAGATTGGTCATCTGGGATCACATGAAGATGAAGTCCTAAAGTAGTACCAGGATGAAATTTCCACTCTGAGGAAGAAATTAAAAGGTATGGAAGAAACCCAATTGTCTATGCAAAATGAATTTGTACAAAGAACTATGGAGAAAGTTAAAGAAATAATTGTCTTAAAAGTAGAAGTTGATAGTTTAAAGAGGAAAAGGAATATTGGTTTACAAGCATGGAATGATTTATCCTCTCATTGTGACCAAATGTCTCTTCAAAATAAATATTTGGTCCAGGAAAATAAGAAACTTAAAGAAGAGGTTGAGTCAGGTTCAAATGCTAAGAAGAAATTGGAATCAATTGTTGAATCTGTTTGTCCTCTAGCTTGCAAACTTCTAGCTTGTAGGAAGCCCTCTTCAGTTTACAGTTTGTTTCTTTAGGAACAATTTTATGCATGGAAATTACAAAGGATATGTTGTGGAAATCCCCATGAGGCTTCGGATGGGAAAACATTTTTAGAAATTTATCAAGGGAGCACTCTAGAAATAAAGAATTTGTTATGTGAATTATAATTTTTATCCATATTTCACCCCTCAGGAAAAGTATTGGATCAGCCACGACCCCACAGAAAGAACCAGAGAAAACATGTTTAAATCTTGCAAACAGGTCGTAGAAGGACTCAACAATGGAGTGGCGGGGCCTGCGAAAGACTAAAAGACCCTATGCAACAAGGAAGAGAAAAATGATTGTGTTGAGTGGATACTTGTCTTAAATATATTTAACGGGTTACATGTGGGCTTAGAAATAGAATAGCAGGGTCAGAGGAGGAGGAGTAGTGTCACAAAGAATCTAGATGAAAATTTTCCCCGTTGTCAAAAAGGCACAAAGATGAAAATTGAAGTGCATCTACCCAGCTAACCAGAGGGTGCCACATGTCCAAGCAGAGAGGTGGGGACGTGGGAGATTTCTAGATTTTTCAATACTTGTAGAAAAGGGGGAAAAGATAAATTATGGGCCTGCCAACCTGATTTTTTCCCTAATTTCCCCTAAATCTTTAGAGGGCATATATTTCAACTCGGGCTCGAAATATTGCAAATATGACACCGTTAGAAAGATCTTGGCCTTGTCTATGCCATGGAGATCTAAAAATTTAAGTTTGGAGAGGTTAGGTGGGATAAAAATGGAGAAATGTCTTCAGGGCCATTAATGCAGGATCTATTTTTTCCCAACAACCAAATCAAATTCAATCTACTTTGTTGTTTCCTCCTCCTTTGAGGCCCCGAACCAGTGGTTGATGCAGTCAAGACAGATTTGGGGGAAAATTTTGTCGGAGGAATTGATAGTGGTGGTTGAGCTTAGAAATTTTTTTCCCACTTCTCTCTCTTTCTCCCCTTTGTGTTGAATCTATAAAAGCAGGGTTGAGACTCATTGTAAAGAGTTAGACATTCTTTTGTTTTTTATAGGCTCCCCTTCTCTTCTGGAAAAGGAATTCATGGAGTTCAGACCTTCCATTTAAATTGTAATACGTTTCCTACCTTCTGGCCACTTGTAATGCATTGTATCAATCGGCAGAGCAATAAAACATGTTTGTGATTGCTTTTAGATCCTTTCTTGTCTCCTTTTCTCTCATCTGGTCTTTCATTATAAATCTAGTTATTTGTGCTTAATTATTGTATGTATTTTTTTGGTTTGTGTCTATCAACAAAACTAATGTTCATCATTCCTTTGGTGCATCACCTTATAGCTTAGTTTGATTTCTTGCATTCCTTTTATCCCTATCTCCTTGGTAAAACTTAGATTATGTTTAGGAATAGGTCCTCTGCAAGTTTCCATATATGCACCTAAACAGAGGAATATGAACTTTCCTTTAATCTGGAGAGTTTTCCATTTGCAAAGTCCCACACTTTGGGGAAAACTCAATGTTATGCAAATCACACCAAATGAATCTACCTTAGAAAATCAGATCTGATGACTCATTTGGGGTGTTGTGATTTTGCACTAATAGTTTTGGCACACCCAGTGGGACAAAGAAGTCTCCATATTTATTACAGTAAGATTGATGTGCACTTACTATGATTTTAGATTTTAAGAAGATTTTAAGAACTACACATCTGGCAAATCCAAAAGGGATAGAATCCACTGGTTTCAACAGTCCAAGTTTCCCAAGTTCATGAGAAGGATACAAACAAGGTCAAGAATAAGAGAAGGATAGTTTGTACACATACACTTGTCTCCAGACAGAAGGAGAAGAGGAAGAAGAGCCTAGAGGTCTCTATCTCCACCAAACAAAGCCTTATCAACACCTCCTCCTAGTAGGTTATTCTTTCAATCAAGAAGGGTGCTCAGGCCAATCAAGATGGCACAACCACCAAATCCTTATGTTAATTTCACTGGCAGCATCCCACTCACTCTGAATGCACAAAATCCAGTCTCGGTGGCAGCATTAAAGAGCATCCCATATTTCACTGTGGAGAAACCAGACTTCTCTTGGTGACCACATTCAAGATATTGCAAATGTCTATACAATCCATGAGATCACTGAGATGGACATTGTAGTCAAGTTACTAGCCTCTTCACTCAAGGGTAAAGCTTCACAATGGTTCAGAGCCTAGCAACAAGCTTTATTCAATCTTGGGACCATCTCACGGAGCTCTTCATGGTCGATTTGGAGAAAAATGGGATAACCTATCCTTGTTGGAGCAGATAACAACAATCAAGAGATCTCTGAATGAGCATTTGACGGATTTCAATGGACCTAGGATAGGATTCCAATGGCAGTAAAGCCCACTGAAGAAGGTGCCTTCTTATACTTTCTTAGAGCTTTAAATTCTGATATTTCTTTAATGATTCAGTCAATGGGGGGCAAAACCTTACCTACAGCCTATAGCCTTTCCATAGGAGCTGAGAATCATTTAATTCAGGATGGAAAACTTGCTCCTAGGCCATCCATGCCTCTATACCCCGAATTAGGAAACCCAAGTACCATCCAAACACCCACAATAGCTCCTATACCTACTCCCGGAGTCAAAGTTTAGTTGAAGCCTCCACCTCATCATCTAACACCTCAAAGGAGCTTCAGGAAGTTATGAAATAGCTTCAAAACCTGAGAATGAGTTAGTAACCATCAAAAGATAGCAGGCTTAGAGTTCTAGGCCATATCAACCTCAAGCTCAGTATCAGGCTAGACCCTGTATTAACAAAATAGACCACTAACTCAAGTTGTAAATCAGAGTCAACACCAAGGGAAACCTCAAGCTGCTAGACCTTTTAGGTCATATGATCCAAACACAACTTCAACATCAAGGGCATTGGTTCCAACACAAAATAACATGGCACAAGAATATGATTGGTGTTTCCCATGCAATCAACCACATAATCAATCAATGTGCTTCAATGGTGTAAACCACTGGTGTGCCACAATAACCTAGCCAAGAAGAAAATCAATAGTAAGGAGCTCAGCAAGAGGGACCCCCAAGTAAAACTATGCTTGTCAATTGGCAAGTTAAAGACTTCTGTGGAATGAATCAGATCCTTCTCAAAGTATAGCTGCCAATACATGGTCCAAGAAGAGAAATATTGGAGAAGGACATTCACCAAACTTAGGTAATCCTCAATCCTCTATTTCTCCACAAGGTATTGGCATTCAAAATACAACTCCCAATATGCAGAGCCAATCCAAGCCACCTTCCAAATCTACTCAGGCACCAGTTGTAACAGTGCATGTGCAAGAGAAAAATATGCCAGGGAAGGGGCAGCAGAAGGATAGATCGTTTAATATCATTGAGAAAATGAAGAGGACAAGTGTGAACATTTCACTATGGGAGTCACTGGCCATTCTAGGGTAGAGGGATCTATTGCAGACTGCCATGCAAAATTGGTCAAGCTCAAATCAACCCCCTAACTAGCAAGAGAAAGTGCTTACCAATACAGCTCAACCTGGGGGAAACCATCGAGAGAAACAAGGTAAGAACCTGAGACCTCCTCCATTCTATGTTTCATTAATCATTGGGGATAAATTGGTGCATAATTGCATGATTGATTCTAGGGCAAGTAGTTCTATAATGCCCAAACAAATAGCTGATCAACTGGGTCTCCAGTATGAAGTCATCTCTAGAGGGGTAGTACAATTGGATGGGACAACAGTGACAATTGTTGGAATCATCAAGGATTTGAGCCTCACTCTGCATGCCTGCCCTAATGTGACTATGTTGCAGAATGTATCAGTCATAGACTTACCACCACATTTTGCATTGTGTTTTGTCTAGGGACTTCACTGCCAAAATTAGAGGCTATTTATCTGTTGACTAGTTACATATGCTCTTTAGAACAAGGTATGGAGTGAAGGCCACAATCAGATCTAAGCCCATAGTGGATTATCACATTGAGTCTTATGTGCCTAGCCTAATCAATGCAAATTGTTCTCGACTGACTCTTGATGAATGGGTAGTCAAAAGACATGCTTTTGATCCCTATAAGGAGATGGAATAATCTGAGCTAGGATTCTACTACCTGTATGAAGAGAATCATCCTCTTCCCGACACCGCACTGACTCTTGATGAATGGGTATTCAAAAGACATTCTTTTATCCCTATAAGGAGATGGAATAATGAGCTAGGAGTCTCACCGCCTACATGAAGAGAAGCATCCTCTTCCCGGCATCATTAAGATAGAATATAAGGATGAAAATGAAGTATGTAAATTTTTCTTTGATGGCTTGAGAAGTAGGAAAGGAGCCAAAGGTGGAGCTATGGTTTTTTCACCCCAAGGTATGAAGTATTACTCAAATTTCTGTTTCTAGTTTTCTTGATCAAATAACACCGCGAGAATATGAGGCTTTGGTTCATGGATTGCATTGGGCTAGACGACGAGGAATCAAGAATGTACAAGTGTTTGGTGACATTGAATTGGTTTCCAATCAATTCAAAGGGAAAATTTTGTTAAGAATGACCTGTTCAAAAGCTTCAAGAATAGGGTATGGGATCTCATTAAGGATTTCAAAGCCTTCAACATTTTGTCCATGCCTAGGAAGGAGAATGAAGATGCTGATAGGCTTGCAGCAGTTGGAGAAACATTTTATGTGGTTGACAACATCAAGAGGGACAAAGGAAAGCCACATATCCATGTGATTGTGAGGCCAGCAGTGCTAGATAACAACACATGTTGGCAGGTGTTCGAGAATGATTAGCAGATCATCAATTTTTTGCAAGAGGAAGCTGAATTCTCAGCTAGAAATCAAAGTAGATTAGAGTAGCAATATGGAGATCAAGTAGTGCAGCTACATACAAACAAGCTTCCCAAAGGCTTAGTGACATTGGAGTCTATCTTCAATCCTAATGATCAGTTTTGAAAAGAGAAGGCTAATATACAAATCAAAGGAGAAGATTCAGAGTCAATTCTAGTTGGAGAAGGAAAAACACTTCAAATTGGAAAAGTGGCCACCAAGAAAGAAAGGTATGAATTCATGCAACTTTTCCAAGAGTTTCCAGATGTATTTTCTTGGAGCTATGAAGACCTCGAAGGTTCAATCTGAAGTTAGCACAACACACAATCAAACTAGATCCAACTGTTAAGCCCATCAGGAAAAGTAGAGACCAATCAATCCACACATTGAACCTCTGATGAAGAAAGAGCTAAACAAGATGATAGAGGCAAGTATCATATTTCCAATCAAACACTCAAGTTAGGTTGCAAACTTGGTCCCAGTCAGGAAGAATAATGGAGAGATTAGGTTGTGTGTAGACTTTTGAGACTTGAACAGAGCTTCCCTCAAAGATCACTACCCACTCCCCTCAATGGAGAAGATCTTGCAAGTGGTGTCTAGATCAGAGAGATTCTCTCTCCTAGATGGCTACTCAAGGTACAACCAGATCATGGTGAAAGAAGATGATCAGTTCAAAATAGATTTCACCACCAAATGGGGTACCTATGCCTATAGAAAAATGCCATTTGGATTGTCTAATGCCGAGCCACTTTCCAAAGGGAAATGGATATGGAATTCAAAGGGATGATAAATAAAATAGTTCTGATCTATCTAGATGACATTACTGTGTTCTCGAAAAGCAGGCCATATTTTTCACCTAAGGCAGGTGTTTCAAAGGTGTAGGAGATTTGGGGTATCATTGAACCCTAAAAATGCATATTCTTGGCCCATGAGGGTAGGCTTCTAGGCCATATTGTGTCAAAGGAAGGTTTGACAATTGACCCAGAGAGAGTTGAAGCAATAAGATCATTGCCATTGCCAAGCCATAAGAAGTCTCTTTAAAGCTTCTTAGGAAAAATCAATTTTGTCTGCAGGTTTGTACTAAACTTTTTGCCCTTGTCAAGCCAATAACGTTGATGTTGAAGAAGATTTTGGTGTTTAGATGGAAAAATGAAGGAAAATAAATTTTTGAGGCCATCAAAGAAGTTGTATCACAAGCCCTAACTCTCATGAATACAAATTTTTACAAGGACTTCATACTATATGCCTTTGGTGGCAGTGACACAATTTCTACAATCCTAGTACAACAGAACAAAGAGGATACAGAGCAGCCAATTGCTTTCTTCAGCCAAGGTCTGGAAGATTATGAAGTGAGATACTCTTTCATTGAAAATCAAGTCCTAGCAATGATCAGAGGGTTAAAGAATTTTAAGCATCTGGTTTCAAACAATAAAATCCAACTGTTAGTCTCCCATGCAGGAGTTAAAGACTTCCTTCTCAGTAAGGATCTAAATGAAAAATGTGCAAGATGGATCACTCGTGTCATGGAGTATGACATTGAGATCAAGGTTACTAAGCTGGTCCATGGGAAGGGATTGTGTGAACAGCTGGCCTCAAGTCAACAAGACGAAGCAAGTAGTGAAAAGGAAGTTTTTTTCCCTGAGAATAGTCAAGAGGAAGAAAATGAGGATGTTCCCACTCCTTGTTGGACTCAGAACATGGTGCACTTCCTTCAAACAGGCCTGTGTCCTCCAGAAATGAGTAAAACAAAAAGGATACATTTCAGACTATAGGCCATCCCATATGTTCTTATTGACGGCATCTTGTTCAAAAGGGACATCAATGGCATTCTGTTAAGGTGCATTGGGACAAATCAAGTTGAGAGAGTGTTACAAGAGTTCCATGATGAAGCAACTGGAGGCCATTTTTCTCCACGGGTGACACACTCAAGATCATGAAGGCAGGTTATTATTGGCCCAAGGTGTTTAGTGACTACTATGCATGGATCAAAAGTGTAAGAACTGTGTTCTTCTTGAGGTTAAGAAAGGCTAGCAGCACTTCCATTGCACCCAATTTCAGTTAGATCAGCCATTCATGCAATGGGGATTGGATTTCATCGGGGTCATCAATCCAAATTTGAGCCAAGGCCACAAATGGATTCTAATGGAAACAAACTATTTTACCAAGTGGATTGAGGCAGTGGCACTCAAAGAAGCTAATGAGTCTAACATACTAGATTTCTATGAAGGGATAGTGACCAGGTTTGGAGTGCCAACCACCATTATATCAGATAATGCATTGGCATTCATAGGTTCCAAAATCACAGGATGGGCCATTAGGAATAGGATTTACTTGAGCACTTCATCAAATTATTACCCTCAGGGTAATGGCCAAGTAGAGTCCACAAACAAGAACTTGTTAAATATTGTCAGAAGAACTCTGGATGAAAATAAGAGAACTTGGCACACAAAACTCAAATCAGCCTTATGGGCTGATAGGACAACACCCAAGAGGTCTACATGTAGCTCTCCATTCAAACTTGTCTATGGGAAAGAGGCAATGTTGCCTATATCACTTGAGTTGCCAGCATTGGAACTCATGAAGCAACTAGAGATGTCTAAGTTTAAACTAATGGAGGTCGGTATGCAAAGCTGATGGAGTTGGAAGAAACTAGAGAACATGCACTTCAAACAATGGAGAAGGATCAAGTCTCAATCAAGAGATGCTTTGATAAGAAGGCAAGAACAAGGACCTTCCAGGAAGGAGACCTAGTTTTGAAATGGGATGTAGATTGGGAAAAACCAGAAGGCATTCCAAGTTTGATGCCATTTGGAGTGGCCCTTACATGGTCACAAAATGTAAAAGTAGCAATGCCTTCCAATTTTCTACATTGGATGGCAAAGAGTTGTAGATTCTAGTGAATGGAATTTATCTTAAACACTACTACCAGAAGGAAAGTTCTCACTTTGTACATATTAGTTTAGTTTCTCATTCCTCTAAGTGTTTGTGCACATTGTCTTGTTGTAGTTTAGGTTTCTTTTCTCCTAAGTGCTTTGCACGCTCTACTTGAAGCATGTATGATTTCAAATTTTGTATATAGTTGTGGTGTTGTTTTGTTGCTCTTGCGCAGCCCATTCGAGATAGATGAAGCCCCAGGTCAAAGAAATTTATACTCTCAGAAACTATCGTTTCGAGATTTCTTATGAAAATTGAGAGTGAAAATAGTCGGGCTCACAAATTAGAGGCAGGATCAATATCAGATCTTCGTTCTTGACTCCATGCCCAACAGATATGACAAGGAAATTGGTATTTTCATCTAGCAGGAAGATACCCCTGTGAGTCACCAAATTGTTATCCATATTTTCCCCAGGAAAAGTATTGGATCAGCCATGACCCCACATAGAAAGAACCAGAGAAAACATGTTTAAATCTTGCAAACAGTCGTAGAAGGACTCAACAATGGAGTGGCAGGGCCTACGAAAGACTAAACGACCCTGTGCAAGAAGAAAGAGAAGAAACAACTCTATCGAGCGGATCCATGTCTTAAATCTATTTAACGGGTTACAGGTGGGCTCAGAAATAGAATAGTAGGGTCAGAGGAGGAGGAGCAGTGTCACAAAGAAACCAAGAGCAAGGTAAAGAAGAAATGGTAAAGATCTGAAGCCTTTGGGTTCAAAAAAGTTTAGAACGAGTCTAGAAATTGACTAAGTATGAAGGTCAAAGCAGAGAGAGCCATATGTCGGCATAGCTTCTCTAAAGTTGAATCCAAAAAGGAAGCTCAAATGAGCACCAGGATTCCATGCATCCAGAGCCCCAAAAAGTTACATGGCCATTTAAAATTATTCAACTAGGCGGGAAGGTGTCGGTGTCACCAACGTAAATCTAAAATGGGATCCCAAGGCAAAGACTCAAATTCACGCTAGTTTATCACGTAGCCCAAGGTCCGAAAAGGTAAGAGGGAGGTCGTTGAAAATTCCAAAGACCTATGGAGGCTTCCAAGTGTCAACCTAACACTCCTTCAAAGGAAAATCTTGATCGGGCTTTCAAGCGAGTGTGGAGCCTCCACGCATCTAGTCTCAAAAAGGGGACAGAGTTGGGTTGAATAGTCAATGCATGGTGGCAGGCTGACGAAGAGTTCCAAGTGTCCAAATGACACTAACTCAAGGTTTAAATAATAAGAGGGTTTCTAGGTGAGCACAAAATCTGTTGTGTGTCCCCGGTCCAAGAAATATGACCCTACCGAGAAAAGGACTTAGCCAAAAACATAGAAATTGGGTAGGCTAGTGGAGGAAGTGCCACGTGGCAAGCCTAAACCAGCAGCGCTAAGGTGAGCCATTAAGGAAAAGTTGGATTTTTTCCCTTTTTATTCCAAAGATGTAAAATTTGCAAAATGGGCCATAACTCCACCAAAGGGAAAAATTCAACATTTGAGCCCGAGTCAAGGTCAAAGCGGGAATGGGAGGAAAAAGTGAAAAATTTCCTTTTGTCAAAAAGGCACAAAGATGAAAATTGAAGTGCATCTGCGCTAGCCAACAGAGGGTAACACATGTCCTAGCAGAGTGGCAGGTAGTGGGAGATTTCTTTATTTTACAATTTTTCTTGAAAAAGGGGAAAAGGTAAATTATGGGCCTGCAAACCCGATTTTTTCCCTAATTTGCCCTAAATCTTCAGAGGGGAATATCTTTCAACTCGAGGCTCAAAATATTGCAAATCTGACACCATTGGAAATATCTCGGCCTTGTCTACACCATGGAGATTTGAAACTTTAAGTTTGGAGAGGTTAGGTGGGATAAAAATGGAGAAATGTCTTCAGGGCCATTAATGTAGGATCTATTTTTGCCCTAACAACCAGATCGATTCAATCTGCTCCACCATTTCCTCCTCCTTAGAGGTTCCGAACCAGTGATTGATGCAATCAAGAAAAATTTGGAGGTATATTTTTAGGAGGCATTGATAGTGGTGGTTGAGCTTGGAAATTTTTTTCCCGCTTCTCTCTCTTTCTCCCCTCTATGTTGAATCTATAAAAGTAGGGTCGAGACTCATTGTAAAGGGTTGAAATTCTTTTGTTTTTTATAGGCTCCCCTTTTCTTTTGGCAAAGGAATTCGTGGATTTCAAACCTTCCATTTAAATTGCAATACGTTTCCTACCTTCTGGCCATTTGTAATGCATTGTATCAATCTGCAGAGCAATAAAACATGTTTGTGATCGATTTTAGATCCTTTCTTGTCTCCTTTTCTCTCATTTAGTCTTTCATTATAAATCTGGTTATCTGATGCTTAATTATTGTATGTATTTTGTTGGTTTGTGTCTATCAAAGAAAACTAATGTTCATCATTACTTTGTTGCATCACCTTATAGCTTAGTTTGATTTCTTGCATTCCTTTTATCCCTATCTCCTTGGTAAAACTTAGATTAGGTTTAGGAATAGCTCCTTTGCAACTTTCCATGTATGCACCTAAATAGAGTAATAGGAACCTACCTTTAATCTGGAGAGTTTTTCCATTCATGAAGTCCCACACTTTGGGGAAAACTCAATGTTATACAAATCACACCAAATGACTTTGCCTTAGAAAAGTAGATCTGACGACTCATTTGGGGGTGCTGTGATTTTGCACTAACAATACCTTCACAACCAAGTGTCCAACATCCATGATTTCTATATCAATTTGTCTACGGGGTATTTCCAATTGAAATTTTTTCAATCATTGGTTAGGAACTAGATTGTGTGGGGTAAAAAAATACATTTTTAATCAAGCAACCTGAATTGTTGGTTTCTATATTAGGCCTACCCACCATAATGATGTCTCCATGAAAAATGATTTTAGGTCCCTATATTATCAAGCTAGAATTGGAAGGAATACTTCAGAAATATTAGCCAAATGTGTTCAAGACTTTGAGATTTATTTCTAGAAAAACTTTGGTGAAGCTCTGACAACTTGTGATAAGAGGTGGGATACTCTAAGTTTTCCATTGAAAAGAAGGGAATTCATTTCCCCTCAAAACCTCAGTTGGAGTATGCGAAGAGGGGATGTAATTGTAGAAATCATTTGGTAATTGGCAGAAAAGGGAGCAACAGAATACAGTAATGAATGGGTTGGCATGAAAGTAAGACCTCCCCTTGTCCTCAGTCCCATGACCACTTGGTAGAATAATGTTTCCCAATCTCATGATAGTTTCAAAGCATGGGCAAATGTTATCTTGGAAACTCAGGGGTGCAAAGGAACAAAGAAGCAATATGTAGACCAGTTTGAGGAGTATGACATGGCTAGAAAACTTGAGCAAAGAGCATTTCACAGATATTTTGCATGAGGACATGCAAAATTTAAAGTACGAGGAAATGATGAGTGCATAAATTGACTTATTATATCATCCATATAGCTATATATTTTTCTCCTAAATACGTTAATTAATGCATGGGGGATGTTCTAGATAGTTGTATCCAAAGTAAGATTGATGCATTTCTCCTTATCTTGTCTCATGTGAACTAATGACCATAGGAATTCCCACTAAATTCCTTTGTGAGTGATGTGATGACATGTGTAGGTTGATAAAGTGCATTTTCTGCCAATTTTGATCAAGTCATAGTCAAGGAGACCAAGTCCTTTGCCACTATGCCATTCTGAAGGATTTTCTCATAACAACCTACAAATGAGGACCCTGTTTTTAGCTATATTATAGGATGTCATTGAGACTTCATGAGGTTTTTATTAGTTAAATCTATTTCCTATAATTATGGCACATTCTGTAACTGATTGTGTCTATAAGACACCTCTTTGAAACTATTTCGTAGTTAGTAGTTTTCAATACAGTTTTATATATCAGTTGATAGTTATTTTCAATCTTATGATGGAGTATGTTATGAACTCATTTGAATCAATATAATATATGTTGTTTTGAGTATCTATTGGTGTTAAGTACCTCAATCCCAAAGGAGAGCAAGGGCCCACTCAACTGAGGAGATTGGAGGATTGGTGTTTCGTGCATAATATTTATTCCTGATAAGTTAAAGTTTTAGTATCTTGATTCAAATGATTATTTGAATGTAGTATTATATTTCCATGTTTTATTATATTCCCTTACTGTCATTTCTTTTGTGTGATCATTTCAATTCAGTTAAGCATTTCCTTTTGAAATCATTTTATTATAACAACGTTGTTTTAGTAGATTAGATGCATTTCCTAAATTTTATCTTTCATTTTAGTAGCTTAGAATTGTATTTACTTTCTACAGTGTAGAGAGAAACAAGAGAACAATACCAACTAAAACCCCCCAAAAGAGAGAACCACCATAGAATTGAGTTGCATATTCCTTCTCTGCATACACCTTGGTTCATAATGACATCAACGTTTAAATAAGTTGATTAAATGATTGGTTAAGTTATACGACCATCACCGAGTCATAGTATGAGTATTCCTAAGTAGAATTTTTTAATGAGGTAAAACATGGTTAGTATGATTTTTTGTGGGTGTCTAAAGGACTACATAAGGTAAGAAATTTCATTTCATGGTTTTTCACGGTTGAGTCGGTTATTCCGGACTTATTCCTATCCTGGAACATGTAGAATAAGATGGAGGTATGAGATTTAGAGATAATTAGTCATGATGGAGCATGGAAGAATCATGGTGACACTATATAAATGAGGTTTATTGTGTGTTAAAGGATAGTTCTCGAGGTTTGGTGGTGTTTCAAGGTCCTTATGAAGTAATAAGGTGAGGAACAAGCAAGATAACACAAGTAAGTCTTAATAAATGGAGATTTTCATAACTATTTTGGCTATATTGTTGGTATGGACAATAAGAAGATGTTTTCATGATTATTTATGACAGATTTCAAGTTATTTTGAAGAAGGAATTGCAAGATATGAAATTTTTGTTGAAACCAAGTTTTCTAGAGTTAAGATTTGAGACAAAAGTTGACCATCGATGTTCACTATGAATTGTGTAATATGCATGGGAGCTAGAGAATTTTAGGGATATTTTTCCATATAACTAATAAGGTTTCACAAAAATGAGGTGGTTTGATCGTCACATTTTTATGAATGATCGTTAAGAAGATAAGTTGCTTTGAAACCCTAGCTCAAAGTGACTTGGAGAAAAAGAGGTATGATGAGTTTATTTTTATTTATTTTTCCAAAGTGATGATTGGATGTTGTATAAGACTACTATATATTTCCATAAAGGTAAGATAGTTCTTGTGATATAATGTGGGCCCCACTTGAAAAATTATTATTTCTAAATAAGTTCGAGTTTGTGAAAACATTTTTTACCGACCGATAACAACAAACTTGTTATTGTCTGGTAGAAGATAGCTTGATACCCATCAGTAGCAAAATCTTTCTACCAGCTGGTAGCATCCAACTTGCTACCATATTATAGAAACCAACTTGCTACTGATAGATAATAATAATATTGTTATCGGCTAGTAGTATAAAACCCGCTACCACATAAATTTGATTCCTCTAACCTCCATAACAATATGTTTTCCATCTTGTTCACTCGAGGCTCATCATACAACCCAAATCTAAATTTTACAAGTTAGCCAATTTTCAGGTGGTGAAAATTTGGATAGAAAATCAATTATGAAGGTGTTGGGTTGTTCTTAAGTTTTGTTAGTCTAAATTATTATGTATGACCCTCCCTTATGTTAGTGAATTGTGAAGGGTATAAAAGTGAAGTTTGAGTACATTTTTAAACTAGTGCTCTTGGAGGGAAACGTGCAACCCAAGTAGAAGTGTATTTTAAGTATAAAGGCATGATTTGAGAGATGAATAAAATTGTTGCAGGTTGAATAATTATAGAAAACATGTGAGAAATGATTTGAAGTAAAGAAAATTCCAAGAAGAACAAGATATGGCAAGTTGAAGGAATGAGGGTTTGATGATGTATGTATGAGTTGAAATTGTGATCTCCATTATTTAGGAAAAAAAAATTTATATATCTTCATCTTCAGGTGGATGTTTTGGTGCTTTGTTGTATTAGGGGTTTGTATCCTCCTTATGGAGTGGGTACTTCACCGAATTAGGAGTTAGTTCCCTTGCAAGGTTAGTGTTCTACTAAACTAGGGGTTGGTACTCCTTGTGAAGTTGGTGCTTCACTAAATCTCTTTGCTTTGAGTAATATAAGAATATTTTAAATTGGTTTTCTTCCCCTTGATGGTTTCCCACTTAATTTTTGTGTTCTTGTGTACTTTCTTGTTCTTGATCTTGTGTATGGTTGATTCAATGCTTAAGTAAACACACATATTTTTTTTTAATTGAATGTTGGTATGAATGTTAATGTATGATAATTGGAAATGAAATAATGTTTTATTGGACTGATATATCACCCCCACTCTCATTACCTTATGCTTCCAATAATTGGTATCAAATCAAGTCCTTATGAAGTAATTTTAATAGCTTGAAGGAGATTCTAGAAGCAAAAATGGGTAAGTCAGTTGAGCTTTAGAGGAGAAAGTATGATATTGTTAATCCTTTGGTATTTAGATTTCAAGTTAAAATTAGTGACGTGGATAAATATCATGGTCAAGTTATCAAGGTTTGTAATCTCAAGTGGAAAGTGTGTATAAGGCCCTAAAAATAAAAGAAGAAATTAGTTGCATGTATAAAGAAAAATTGAAAGCCCTAGAATCTACTATGGAAAGTGCATCTAGTAGATTGAGGATGTATGAGAAGTTAGAAAAGAGTAATAAATTTCTTGATGGGATTTTGGAGAGACAAAGAGATGACAATGATAAGATAGGCCTAGGTTTTAAAGGAAAAAAGGGAGAATAATGAAGAAGCTAGTCCAAGTACTGAATCAGATATGAAGGAGACAAAGATGAATGATTTTATAAGGTCTAACCATGTTCAAAAACCTAATAAAATGATTTATGGTGCTTCTTTTAATGGTTATTGCTATGTTTGTCATGATTTCTATCATAGAGCTAGAGATTACAAAATAGGCTCTCATAGGAATGGTGTAGACATCTTCAAGGGTGAATTTCATTCATGTTGTGAGTATGCCCATAAGGATATAGAATGTGGTTGGAATCTCAGTGTGTATGAGTATATAAGTTAGAAGGGGATTGGGTGTTTCAAGTTTCATAAATAAGGACACATTGCTAGATTTTGTCACCAAGATGAAACTCCAAGAATAACCAATAGGTTTCAAGCTATTAGTGGGAAAAATGGAAGAATGCTCAAGAGAAATATCAGTCCTATAAATGAGGTCAAGAGATCAAATTCTCAAATTTTGAAGGTTGAAGAGTCAAGGATAGATAAGAAAGAGTGTTCTATTGATATCATGGTGGGAAAAAAATTCAAAAATCCCAAATCAAATCAAGGAATTATGTTTACTTTTGTTGAAGAAGAAATATCTTAATAACATCATATGTGTCTATCAACCATCCAAACTCATGTACAAAACAAGTTGAAGAAATTAGGCCTTTGGGACACTACAAGAGTCATAAAGTATGGAATGTGATTTCTCTATGAGTTTTTTGCATCCTTTTATTTAGTAGGTGTCTGAGTTTGTAAGTGTAAATATGATTAAAGAACTATTAGGTGCATCCTTCATGGTTAAGAGTCTTAGTAATAAGATTATGAGGTCTCTAAGAGTGTGTCAATCTATTCACTATCATCAAGGAGGTATATCATAGGTTTGTGTTTGTTCATTAGAGGTCTGATATGAATTATTCATGATCTTAGGTTGTAAGGTTATAGAAATGTCTTATAAGGTCATAATGTCATAGCAAGCCTATTATGTCTACCATGCACACCATGTTATTTTCAATGTATGGTATGAGCCCATGGTTAATGATGACTCATGTATTAAAGAGTGATTCTATAGAAATTTTCATCATTCATGGGTGGATTGCATATAATTTTTCATTGAAAAGTGTTTGATTTTTTGAGTAAGGTATCTTGTGTTGCTCAAAGTGTGTCTTTAGCTTTGTATGTGGTTGATAAGCTTTAAGATTTTTGTGTCATCATTATAGATCTTGTACAATTAAATATTCAAGTATGTGTTGTCTTGATTTGAAAAATGATCTTTTATGTTTAAAAATATGTACATTTAAGTTAAAGTGAGTTGTATCAAGTAGTAAAGGTGTTGTCATCAAGAAGGAGTGATTCTTAGTTTTTGAATCAACTCACCATTGTAATCTATGTAATGAATTTGGTGAGTATTTTTACTTAATAAGGATACTCTGCCATGATCAATATGCCTTATGTGTATTTCATCGAGACAAAATGCACGAGTCTTGATCTATGCCTAATTTCATGAAGTCTATCAATTCATTCTAAATTGTGCAAGTATGTGTCTCAAAGGTTGAATGTGCAAAAAAATTTCCATTCATAAGGTGTTTGCGTAATGTAATGGTTTGTCTCATGAGAAGTATATGATGTCATTCCAAGTGTGTATCCATCATGTTGGTGCTAGGAATGACTATTTCCTATTCATCCAAAAGTGTATGATTATTGTTATGCCTTCTAAGTTCATGATTGGTTTAAAATTTTGAAAATTGCTGAAAGTTCTTAAGGTCAACACCTATGTTTTAAGCTCAAATTTTGGGTTGCATAAGGAAAGTCTAATCTAAGAACTTGGTCTTTGTAATATTCTCTCAATCTATGTCATGATATGTTCTAGTAAAAATAAGACTTATCTAACCTCTGAATGATAGGGTTTAGAGATACCCACAAATGTGGATGAATGATACTTGATTGTTGCACTTCGTATAAAAAGAGATATAATCTCCTTTCTGTAAGAACACCTAGATCACGACACTAAACAAGATATGATTAATAAAATATGAGGCAGATTACTTAGAAAAAGTCCAATATTTGAAAATCAAAGGACTTCCTAACAAGGGTGTCAATCCACTTTTACAATCAAGTGGGTAGAAAAACAATAAGTGATATACGATAAATGGTAATAATAAATGTTTTGAAAATGTTTCATTATTACAAATATAAATTTGATAAATGATAAGAAATGATAGATATGAATCTATGGTTCAAAATCGGAATCTAAATCAGTATCTAAATTCTCAGAGGAAGGAGAACTCTCTTCTTCAGTGGACTTTGGGTCTTCTTCTTCAGAGAAATCTAAATTCTCCTTTTTAGTGTACTCTTCCTTAAAGAAGTATGAAATGTATTTTAGATCTTCTTCTTCATGTTATACTATTACTCAGAATCAGAATCTAAGTGCTTGGAATCAGTTTGGTCTTCAAGATTCAGACTCGGGGATTGACTCTTCTAACTCAGCTTTGTATTGATATTCAAACCAAGATAAATCATCTTGGATGTGCAGGACCTCAAATTAAACCTCCCATAATTCATCTATTTCTTCGTTCCTTATTCATTAGATTCAAAGATGGTTTGTAAATTATCTAAAGGGGGAGTGGATGACACACAACTTGAGGTCATGTATAATGTCATATTTCTCCCAATCTGATGGGTGGCGAAAAATAGACAAAGAATGGATACTAGTTAATTTCATGACTTGGGCCACCTATTTCCATCTAATAGAATCCATTCTTGATAAAATGTTAGCAGAAAAAGAGATGTAATAGAATGAATATAAATTATTGATGAGTTTGACAAAACTAAAAAATGTAAGAATCATAAATTCTAGTAATCACTGGTGATTACTGGTAAATGATAACATATTGATAAAATGAAGGATTTAGCTAATTGATTCTAAATTTTGGTCTTTCAAAGGCTAATACAAGATAAAAAAATGATCGACAAAAACACTTGAATGCATAAACTGAATTATAAAATGATATCTGACCTTGATTGAGAGTGATGCAAGAAGTTGAAAAGTTTGTTGCTAGATGATGCACAAGCTTCAAAATGAATCCCAAGATGTTTGATAATTGTGAATAAGAGTGTTGCATGATATTACATTCATGTTAATGAAGAATAACATTGATGAAATCTAATAGAAAACTCAAACTCAAAAATGTAAGAAAATCCCCCAAAAGAGACTTAAAATTATCTTAAGTAATCACCGATGATTGACCAAATCACCGATGATTTCGGTCTATTTGGGTTTGTTTAGTAAATGGTTGAAACAACTTGCTAAGTTGAGATTGTTTGTTTTGAATTTTGAGGGATGAGTTTGTGAATTTGTTGGAAAGTGTCAGGTTGGCTAGTGATGTGTCGAATTTGTTTAGGAAATGATAAGATAGGTTAGATATTATCTAATTTAGCTAAGTTTGTTTAGGATAGACATTAGGTGGATATTCAATGATTGATTAGGTGTACGAATATAAGATTATATAGGATAATTGGTAAATAATAGGATAATGAATTTTATATATATATATAAATATATATATTTACTTAATTAATTAGGGATAAATGGGTATTATATAACCTAGGTATGGAATACTAATGTATTAATTAGATAAAGGGGGTGTGTTATGTAGGACTTAGGTATGTATTTAAAAAGAGGGGGTTGTCGATAAATATTAAGATATAAAATTGATTGGATAGAGATAAGGAGTGAATGTCAATATACTCAATTAATCGAAGAGGAGGGTACGTTGTATAAAATGTTTAATTGATTGAAAATATGAGGGGTGTAGATTTTTTGTCTACATTTTCCCCTTTTTGTCTAGTGATTTAATGGAAAAGCGTATAGACAAAAAGGAAAGGAAACTTGATTTATATGGGTGATTTGAGAGCGGCGTATACACATACAAAAACACCAATGTTTGTATATGTGTTTCATTTAAAAGTGTTGCCCCATTCCAAGGGGTACTGAAACAAAAGGTGCTACCAAGGGAATAAATGATAGGGAACCAAAGTTTTAATACCTATAGTCCTATGGTCCACGAAGGTAGGCATGATGAATGGGAAAGCCAAGTGATGGGGGCCAAAGGGCACGCATCCCATAGATGAATGGTGAATCCCGATATTGATTTTTTTTATTTGATTTAATGTTTTAAGGACTAGGGTCCATTGAAAGTGAGACACACTTGTGAAAAAGTGATGATTGACATGTTTTGGGACAAAAATGGGCATATATGCCAAAATAGGGTAAATTTTCCCATGATTATATATTGCAATCACTGATGATTAGGGAAATCGATGATTCCCTCAAGGTAAAATTTAGGCTATAAATAGCTGATTGTGAGATTATTTGGCTCATTGTTACCATGGCTAAAAATGGTTTGGGTGAGCAAAACAATGTGTGAAAAATGTGTTTTTGGGTGAATAAGTGAATATTTTGACAACATGGCCTCATCTAATAGACATCGAAAACCCACAATGGTTGAGGTAAGAAATTTTAATTTTAACATGTTTTGTTGATTTTTGTAGTTTTTAGGTTTTTTCCATTTTGGGGTGTACGGATGCCCTAGTTTTGAATTACAACAATCATCAGTGATTCATGCAATTTCCAGTGATTGAAGTGAATCACCAAATTTATCACACTATAATGTGGATAATTTGCATTTTTATTATTGACATGATTTTTAAGAGATGTTTCTAGCTTTGTATGGTGTTTTTGGTTCCAATCTAGTCATTGGTGTTGAATGTATTGATGCTAATGTAGTTGATGTCGATATTGATTATATTTTGTGATGATGTCAATGTTGATGTCTAAGTAATTTTGTATAGTTACTTTTTGTTCACAAAAAAGAATTCTAGTTTTGGACAATGATGTGCCATCACAACTATTTGATGTTTTAGATGTTGTTGGTATTTTTTTGGTGATGATGTTGATGTTGATGTTGATGTTTGAATTTTTGATATGTTGTGGATGATATTTTTGATATTTTTGGTGATGATACTAATATTTGTTTATATATTTTGTGTTTGTAGGTAGATGCTCAGTTGACTATCTATGATCATATACCACTAATTTTAGATGAGGTGAGGGCTGATATGACATATGATGATTGGGAGCATGTTGAGGTTGTTGGTTTTGGTTCCATGAGACATTATCGACGGATACACAAATGTCAAAGTTTTATGTTGGCTTTGTTAGAGCATGGTGGAATCCTTCCACATGTACTTTTTGGTTACCTACTAGGGAGATTACAATTACTCTAGAGGATGTACACCACATCCTGAGATTACCTATCTGGGGAGAAGGTATATATTATTACTAAGGTAGAGAGAGGGATGGTGTGATGACTAGGTTATATGGAGAGATTTAGGGGATGTCGATATGATTTCGTAGGATTTTTCTTATGGCAGATTATATTCAAGAGAGAGAGAGGTTGTACTTGGATGACCATGATGATGATGGCCATCATTTGTTATGCATTTCAATTCCCATGGCCATTTCCATGGATGATGACTAGGTGTTATGGCCAAGATGATGGAGCATCATATAGTTTTTGAGTGGGGTCCTACCTACTTGCTTACACATATTTAGAGAGTTGTGGGCCTGGAAGGCCCACAAGTGGTATGGTATTGATATTGGGTTCTTATTATAGGCTTGGGCCTTTGAGCACATTATCATTTCTCAACCACTTGGGTTGTCATGGAGGATTGATGATGGGAATCTTGGATTTATGAGATGGAGGAAGGATATGGGTCATGGGTTGAAGAGGAGGAGGATAGGATATTATCAAGAGTTATTATCTGGATTACATGTGGGTGGTTGTAGTATGGAGGCCTTACCTAGATTTTCCTATTTATCTTGAGTTTTCCCATGAGTTGATAGGTTTATAATAAGATATGTGGCTTCAGGATCATCGACTAGGTGAGCATGAGTTACTCCATTTTGATCATATCAAGAGATAGTTTGGATTGGTACATGGATTCACCCGAGGATCTTATATAGTATAGATGAGAGGATGGAGATACAGACTCAGGGAAGTGGTGATGGAGCCCGAGATTATTGTGGATCAAGGGGGCTATGGGCCCTAATGATGATGGAGAGATTGTGCCACTTGATGATGCGGGGTGACTCCCGAGTATACAACATGGTGGACCCAAGCATTGAGGGGTTTGATAGACTCTAGTAGCCCAGAGTAGTACAGAGAGTCGATGTGGGTACATGTCGGGAATAGGGAGGAGCACCAACATAGGAGGTAGTGCAAGGTTCAGGATGATGACAGTGAGGAGGAGGGTGATGATGATTTAGCTACAACTATTGCATTGTGATGAAAACTGAGAAGGCCATAGTAGAGGGGGAGAGAGATGTGGTTAGGAGAGAGAGGGATGACCTCTTAGGATTTTGGGATACATTGATTTCCAATCGGGATAGTGTGATTACGAGCAAGATGGACTCGGGATTTAGTATTCAGCTATTACAGATAGGGATAGATATCATGAGTAGAGAGAGGCATGAGGAAGGCCTTGGGGATTATCAAGCCTTTTTTTTGTCTAGTGCATGGAGTTAGTAGAGATGATAGAGACTAGAGACAAAGAGCACATGCTAGTGGATAGTAGGCTAGCAGGATCAGACCAGAGTATAGTGGATCGAGGAGAGCACATGTGGTACTTGATGGTCTCTATGGCACATTATCAGTCATTATGGGCTGAGTTACAATACTACATTGATATGGTGACTCATGATTTTCCAGAATGTGGTATTATATGTTGATCATTTGGCCATTAAGGTGGCAGGCCTAGTACTAGTGCAGCGTGAGTGTGGGTCACCCACCTCGGAGACCAGAGAGAGGAGGTGATAGTGAGAGAGGAGATGGTGGAGATGTTGGAGCCATTGGTGGTGCCGATGATCAGGGGAGGAGAGGGAAGTACAACCCCTCCTAGTGGGTTCCTTGGAGGTTATCAATTTACTAGCTAATGACATTTTTATGTATTTGATATATGGCTCATAGAAAAGCAATTTTTGTATGACATTGATATGATATATTTTGATGTACGGATCATAGAAGCCCATTTTTGTATGACATTGATATGATGATGATCATGATGTATATGGACTTGATTTATATGATGATGATGATGAGGTTTATGACTTATGTTGTTTGAATTTCATGTGTTAATATATGTTTAATGTATGTTTTTAATTTGAATGTATTAGTGTTAGATGGATTTTGATGGATGCATTAGTTGTGATATTATGGTTTATGAATATGTTTGATAAAATGTTGAATTAATTAAATGACTTTAAAATGTGATTTGAAATGAATTGTATCAAAAATATGACTAAGTAAAATGAAATGATTTCCCCATGATGGATTTGATACATACGCGATGGGTTTTGAAAGCTTGAACACACTTGCACTAATAGCCTTAATGAATGTTAAATGAGATCATCAATGGGTAGTTACACAAATCTTAATAAAATGTGGGATTAAATGAATGTTACCTTCCTAGGACATGAAAGGGGTTTGAACATGTGTAGGTTGAGATAGGAAAAGGTTCTCCTTTTCAACGAGCTCATAGAGAAATGCCCAAGTTTACATATTTGATTTTAAATCAAACTGATTAATGTGGGAAGTTTTCTATAAGGGAAAGTTGATCAATGTAGGAAGATTTCCTAGATACTTTTGATATTGATGTATTTTTTTGAAGGTTGATCAATGTGGGAATCCTTTTTCATGGGTAGTCATCCTTCAAGGGTATGGTCTACATTTTTATTTTTGACTTTTACAAAATAGTTGTCCTTCGAGGGATTGATCTAATCATTTTTACTAGTAGTTGTCCTTCGAGAGATTAGTCTACTTTTTACTTTCTTATATGATTTTTATATTTTGAATAGTTGTCCTTCAGGGATCAGTTCTATTATATTTTTTGATTTTTGAGAAATGCATCCAAATGATTTTTATACATATATTTTTTTAGCTAATGGAAAATCCCTAATAGACCATTTCAAGGAGGGGAAAAGATGTGTATATGATCTACACATTTGTGCCCCATGTTATTAGTTTACAAGGTAGATGGGTGTAATGATTTAAGGGTTCCTACAAAGGAGGAACTTGTCAAAGTGAAATATGTGATGAACAAGAGCCATGGTGCTCATCTTTAAGGTATATTATGATAATGATGGATAACCACATGCTTTCAAATCATTACTATGGAAAAATGGATGGTTTAATGAAGTGATAAGGTTTTAGATGTAACTACTATCATGACGATCAATCATTTAACAATAGAAAGGCCATAAGTGCAAGGCATTCAAAGGAGGTTCCTTTTCAGGTTCACCATCAAGGGAAGCAGATGATACACTCTGACCCATACTTGTGAGTGATGACATATGGACAATCCAATTAGGGGAAAATTTCCACATTTACTCCATTCTAATTGAGTGACATTTTTATTTTCTTTAAGCACAAGATCACCAATTTTAAATTCACATTCTTTTACATGTTTATTATAGGCTTATTTGATGTGTTCTTGATAAACTTGATGATGTTCAAGGGCCATTAGATGTTTTTCATCTAACAGTTCAAGTTGTGCTAGATGATCTTGTCGATATTATTCATCGGGATAAAGTCCTTAAGTGATACATGAAGTGATGGAATTTGAACTTTAATGGTAAGACAAATTTAGAACCATAGATAAGTGAATAAGGTGTAGCTCCCATAGGAGTACAGATGCTAGTTCGATAATCCCAGAGAGAAAATGGGATTTGGAGATGCCAATTCCTTCCTACATCATTTACTATTTTCATAAGGATTTTATTAAGTGTTTTATTTGAGGCTTCATCTTGTCCATTTTCTTGGGATAATATGGTGATGAAAAGATAATATTGATGTTAAATGTATCACAAAGTTTCTTAAATTCTTTATTTTTAAAGGATTTTCCATTATCCGTGATAAGTTTATGTGGGATACCAAAACGACATATAATGTATTGATATATGAAATTGATAATAGGTCTTAATTTAGTGGATGTTAAAGGATATCTTCAACCCATTTAGTAAATTATTCAATAGCTATGATAATAGAGTGATGTTGTTGAGATGATTTAGGATTAATAACACCAATAAGGTCTAACCCCCACTAAGAGAAAGGCCATAAGTCTTGAGAGGTTGTAATTCATTCTTTGGGGACATGGATGAGATCTAAATGAAGTTGACATTTAACACATTTCTTGACATATTCACAAAAATATTTGGTGATAGTAGGCCAGTAGTACCCTAACCGTATGACACGTTTGGTGATGGAATTTCCACTAAAATGTCCTCCACAAACTCCATCATGGACTTCTTTGATTTCTTTAGTTGATTCATGTGATTTAAGGCACCTTAATAGGATACCATCAAAACTACGTTTGTAAAGGATACCTCGATAATGAAAAAGTGAGTGGCATGTTGAAGAAATGATCTTTAGCGTTACATGATAAGTCAGATGAAATTTTTGATTCGAAAGATAATTGTAAATCTAAGTATACCATAAGTCAGTTAGATTATCATCAATGATATTAATAGGAGGGAGATCATTTTGATGAGAAGGGTGATCCAAGTGTTGAATGATGATGGATACTTTAGTGTTATCTTTTGATTCTTCTATTTCTAATGGGATGAGGGCTCCTAAAGAGGCCATTGTATTTGTAAATTTGTTAGAGGATTGTGGGATGGTTTGGATGGTGTAGTGATCAAAAGCACCAAGGATAAAGTCAATGTTGGCTTTGTATTTTTGTAAAATTTCATTTTACACTTATATTCTCCTTTGACTTGACTGATAACAAGTTGTGAATCTCCATAGATGTCTAAGATGTGAATACCTAGGAGAATAGCAGTCATAAGGCCCATGATTAAAGCTTCATATTATACCATATTATTAGTGCATTCAAAGTTAATTTTGAATGATAATGGAATAAGAATACCCCAAGGAGGTATGATAACAATACCAGCTCCTCCCCCTTCTAGCATTTAGAACCATCAAAGAAGAGAGTCATTTTGATAGGATGAATTCATATTCATCAACATTGCTGATGGATTCATCGAAAAGTATTCATGAGGAAGTTGATTTTCGGAAGGGGAGCATCAACGAGCTGGTCTATAATGGCCTAGACCTTAATATATTTTTGTGATATGAACTCAAGAGTCAAATTCATTCATAAACATAATTCGAGTGATACATCATCTATGATATTGTTTAGAGTGTATGGTTTAGAGTGGATTAAAGCTAGTGACAACATAAGTTTTGTGATTAAGAAGATAATGACATAACTTAGAAGTGAGAAAAGTATAAATCACAACATAGCTTTTCAACTTCAGTGTAATGGGTTTCATATTCATGGAGTGTGTGGATGATATAATATACAGCCTGTTCATGACCCTAATTATCATGGTGAGTAAAGCATGGCTCCAAGAGCATGTTCTGAAGCATAGATATGTATAAATAAAATGGATCTCCTTCATGAGGTGGAGTAAGAACAGTGGTGATAGAATATATTTTTTAATTTCATCAAAGGATTCTACAATTAGAATCCCAATGAAAATCTATGTCCTTGTGGAGAAGATGATGAAATGGTTGACAACGATCAAAAAGTTGTGATATAAAATGTCAAATGGATTACAATTTACCTTGAAGACTACATAATTGTGTAAGATTGGATGGCAGAGGCATTTCAATGATGGATTTCACATTTTTTGGGTCAACTTCAATACCTCGGATAGATATGATAAATCCTAAAAATTTTCTAGTGAGACACCGAAAACACATTTTGTGGGATTGAGATGAAGACAATACTTGAAATGAGATGAGTAAATATTGATTCAAGAGGATGGTAAGATGATATTTGCATTGTTTGGACTTTCCTAAAAGGTCATCAACATAATCTTTGACTATTTTGTGAATGAGGTCATGAAAAATGTAGGTCATGGCATGTTGATAAGTAGCTCCTACATTTTTAAGACCAAATGGAATGACATGATAGTAAAAGTTTCCCAAGGAGTATGAAAGAGGTTTTATGTTGATCATCGATGGTGATAAGAATTTGATTATAACCAAAAAATCCATCCATAAGGAGAGCATTTCATGGCCAGCTATTAGGTCAACGAGTTGATCTATGTTTGGAAGAGGGAAATCATCTTTAGGACAAACAAGATTAAGATCCCAAAGTCTATGCAGATATATAACTTTCCCAGGCTTTGGTTATGGTAATGATGTTAGAAACCCATTGTGGATAATCAATGGGTATGATAAAATTAGTAGATAAAAGGCGTTGTAACTCTTCTTTAACAAGAAGAGATATGTGTGGATGCATCTTACACAAATTTTCTTTAAATAGTTTAGTGTTTGGATATGTGACAATATTATGTGTATGAATATTAGGGTTGATTCCAATCATATCACTATATGACCAGAAAAGGATTGATAATATTTTCTAATAAAATGAGGTGAATTCATCTAATTCCTATGGATTTAATGATTGACCAACCTTAACTATGCGAGGATCTTGAGGGTTCCTAAGTTTACGTCGATGGTGGATTCATTAAGAAGAGTTGAAGTGTATCAGATGGTAGGTATTTTTGGAAAAAGTGATCCTCAACTCCCATATGGGAAAGGATGTCCTGTGTCATCATGACATTGAAGATATCTATGACAAGTGAATCTTCTTCAACCATTTCTAGCCAAATAAGAGGTAAATATTTAATGGAGTGACCAGATTGATAAGTGAGTGGTCCTAAAGATATAGTATTGATTAAAAAAATTAGGTGGGATGGATAAAATATCATCTATATCCATATGATCTTCAAGGGTTATGGGTGACGATGGTTCTAATTCAGTAATGAGCATGGATGTAGCAGGTTTGGATGTAGTGGCCTATTTTGAGTCAAGTTTCTTATAGCCTAAACCATATTTTTCATAAGTTTTAAGGGAATATTGGATAACCAAATCATGTATTCCTTGTTCATAATGGCCAAGGCTAAAACCTCTCCACACATAATGGTGAAGATACATATGAGTGAAATTTGGATTATCTAAATATTTAAAGTCTAATGTGAAAGGTATGGCATAGTGTTGATCAATAATATGGGATGAAGGATGATTGAAGTCCCCATAGAAAATTTTTTTTTGAGATAAGTGGGACCATAAGATAATATATCCTACATTAGGGTCATACATGGGTTGTTTGTCAGGGTAGTGACCATAAGTATTAGGTGAAGGAATGTGATTAAGCATGAGGAGATGGTATTCCCCCAATGTAAGGCATTGTACAACATCATTAAGGGAGGAATCATCTAGTAGTTTAGAGGAAGGGATGGACATGCTAGTAGATGATTCATTAGATGATTTGGATGTGGACTTGGGAACAAGTACATCATTTGGATGATACATCATGTAACAATCAGTGAAAGGATTTGGATCTGTAGGAATGGTGAATGTCTGACCTTCATGTTCATATTTAAGGCAAATGATGGAGAGTTGATGAACACAACACATGGTGTGTATCCATGGGCGTCCTAGTAACATATTATATTAAAACTCTCCTTCTATGATGTAGAAGAGTTCTAGTAAGGTTTTAACACCAAATTTAAGTGGTAGAATGACAATACCTAATGTGGGTGTGATAGTGTCATTGAAGGATCATATAAGATTGAGTTTGAGAAATGATAATAGTGTTGGGTAGCTTAATTTGATCAAAATTGAGGGAGGATATAATGTTAATAGTAGCACCACTATCAATCATGACCCTTTTGATATGGATTTCATTAATTTGGGTAGTGATGAAAAGTGGTAAGTCATGATCTTCTAGTTTAAGAGAAGGTATTTTAGATGGTTCAAATGATATGGCGGAGATGCTTTTAGAGCTAAGGGATCCTATAAAGTTTGTAAAGGATGAAGGATCATCTAAAGGTATTATTATTGATCGAGGGCTTCAATCATGGCTTGTTTATGAAGAGGTGATGTTTGTATTAGTTTGTATAATGACATTTTAATGGGAGATTGGTGTAATTTTTAATGAAAACCTTTTGCATCATGGTGGATGGTGAAGGTGGTGCAATGAGGATGGAAACCTTGGTTTTAGGTGACATTGTTTGACCAGATGTTTTGTTAATATAGAGATGGATACTTTGGGTTTATCTAATGGAGGAGTTGTTTCTAGAGGTGGAGGTATGGCTACAAAATTTTTACCTTTCTAGGCTTTAGATGGGTCTGTGTCATAATTCTATGAATGAGTAGTGATATGTATGACATTGACTTGATGGGAAGGATTTTAGACATGGGTTCCTTAGATTTAGATGATGATGTTAATGTTGATGTCACATGTGATTTAGAAGGAAGGGAAGATAGATTTCCCAGCTTTTCGTGCAATCAGTGGAAGGATTTACAATTCTCTATGGAATGACCTCATGTTCTATGATAATCACACAAGATGTTGAAATCATACCAAGTGGGTTTCCATCCTCATGGATCCGATGGTTTTGGTGGTGGTAATGTTATGAGTGATTTTTGAAGGAGGTCATCTAGAATGGTTGTGTAACACCCTTTAGGTGCTGATGTGGATGGTAATGAAGTTTTAGATATCTTATCTTCTAGTGGAAATAAGACATTGATTACAGTTTTTGAGTTGTTTGTTGTTGATGAGTCCTAGATAGTATAGTAAATGGGGGACGAGGACCTAGTGGGGAAGATTGATAAGTAGACCTTGTTTGGAATGATCGGGTGATTACTAGGAGTTGAAATGACCCTTCTAGGAGGAGGTGGAGGAAGAGGTGAGGACCATGTGAAATCGATATGATTTAGGGAAGGTATAAGAAGGAATTTTGAAAACTTGGACAATACCTTGTTTATGAGGTCCTTTTATGGTTTTGGATGAGCTTGGTATGGATGTAGAGGCAATTTTTAATGAAGGAAGGGGTTTGAATGATGTAATTGATGAGATCTAAATGAGTTGTGGATTTTTAGTTTTGGGATTGGTTGATGTAGGAATAATTGATTTTATAGATCGGGGATGAATATGATTTGTAGTTGCGTTAGGTGTGGAGGTGTTTTATCATAAATGTTTGTAAGAGGTATCGTAGTTATATTTGCAAATGATGACATAGACGTGGATGTAGATTCAATAGTGACAAGTGACAAAGATGGGAGAATAGTTTCTAGTAGTATTTTTTACATATGGGGATTCAATAGATATAGGTTTAGGTTCAATGGGTATTGTTATTGGTTATGTGGATGTGGATGTTGGTTCAGTAGGTGTGGGTGTTGGTTCAATAGGTGTGGATGTTGGTTTAGTAGGTGTGGATGTTGGTTCAGAATGGGTAATGTTTTAGTAATGGTGTTAATGGTGTGGTGAGAATGAAAAACATTAGTTTGTGGTTGATCAATGGATGGGGGATGATTTGGAAAGGGTTGTTTGAATATGTCAAGGTTTTGATTTGGGGGTGCATTTGGATTATCCAAGTGAATTTCACCTTTTCAATCAATTCTTGAAGAACATTACGAACATACACACCTTTCAATGTCATGTCCTTTGACCATATGGTATTTATAATAGTCATTATCTCAATACCAAGAGGGCTTAGATACATATGTATCGATAGGTTGAATGGGTGGGAGAGTTATCATATTTTCAATGAGTAACTTATCAAAGACCATGCTATAAGTCTCTCCTATTGGTGTGTAACTACATTGTGGATGAGAACGTTCAGTAGTGGGATTTTCCTTGGGAGAGGATTTAACTACTATAGTATTAGCGGATGATTTGGATTTTTAGAACTAGAGGATGACTTAGATGGAAACTTAGTTTGTGGTTTCTTAGGATGAATCTTAACTCAACCATCTTCTAGAGCTCGTAGTTCTAATTTATGATCCATAGTAAAAGCTTTGTCAAAGGTCTAGAATGATTGAATTTGTAATGTTGATGAAATATGTTTGGTGCATGATCGATAAAAAATTCAATCAATTTGGTTTGTGGTAATAAAAAGGATAGTTGATTGATTGCACCCCTTCAATGGGAAACAAAATCGGCCACATATTCATCCTCAAAATTTTTGATAGCATAAAGGTCATTAATAGTGAATTTTTGGGCTATGTTGATAAAAGTGTTATAAGAATAATTGTGCAAGTTTTGTGAAGGATTAAAATGAGTATTACGGAATTTTATTGTACTAATCCAAAGCAAGACCGGTGAGGTAAATGGGGAAAGTCCTTAGCATGAGGTCTTGGTCATGAGCTATTAGATAACAAGCATGGAGAAAATCATGAATATGTTGTTGAGGATATTCCTTGTTATAGAAATTAATAAATTTTGGAAGCTTCCCACCCAGGGTGGATATGCTTTGTAGACGGGACTGAGGGATGAATAGGTTCATTGAAAATTTGATCATAAGAGAGCACATTTTTGGTGTAGATGAAGCAACTTCTAGACTAGATATATGATTCATGAGAGCTTGAAGGGGGTTAGTTTGTGTTATTTTTGTGAGGATGAGCTAGGTTGAAATGAAAATGGGTAGGTTGTGAGTACATTTGGTACTGTTGAGGGATGTTTTGTTGATAAGGAATTATCTGTTAAGAGAACATTTTGTTGATAAGGAATGTTTTGTTGCAATATATTTTGTTGTGGGATATTATAAGTGAGTGGAATGTTTTGTTGAAGTGGAATATTTGCTGAGGAATGATTTTCTCAATAATATACCATTGAGAAGGAATACTTTGTTGTGGAATATTTTCCTAAGGAATATTTTGTTGAGGAATGTTATTGGTAAGTGGAATTTTTCTTGAGGGATGTGCTCTTGAGAAGGAATACTCTGTTGTGGGATATAATTTTGTGGAATGTTTTGTTGGGGATATTTTTTTGCGAGATGTGTTGTTGTGGAATGTATTGTTGTGATGCTAAAGGTTGTGAAGGTTGTATATATTGGTAAGGGTGCGGGATAGATGTAGTAGTAAATGGTTGTGAATAAGGAGGTGGTTGTTGAAAGGGTATAGCAGAGGCAATAGAAGATGGTGCTTGTTGTGGAATACTTTGAGCAAGAGAAGATTTTGGTATGGAGATTAATGGCTGTGATGGTTGTGGTATGTATTGTGAAACATGGTGAGTGGTGGTGATAGCACTAGTATTGATTAAAGGAATAGATGTTGGAATGGACATAGTGATATTATGAATGTTGCTAACTAGTTGAGATACAATAGTAGAAGCAGCAACATAACTTATTGGAGGTGTTTGGGTAACTAAGGATATTGGAGGGGTAGATAATGAAGCACTAGTATTGTTTTTTGGAGGTGTTGAACCAGTAGAAGGATTAGGTGACGATGTATGTTGTTGGGTGGTTGTGTCTTGAGAGGAAACCATATGAAGACTAAGAATAGGAATGGAAGATGAAACTTCTAACATTTTAGGTTGACTTAGAGGTGGATATGAGTATATTTGTTGAACAACAAGTTCTTGATTTGAATCAATAAGACTTGTAATACTAGATGAAGGATCGTATGGAGGTGGTGGTTCGGGTATAGATTGTTGATTTGAATCAATAGGATGTGAAAAACTAGATAAAGGATTAGGAATATTTGAAGATGGTTTGGGTTCAGATTTTTGGTTTGAATCAATAGGATGTGAAGAACTAGATAAAGATCAAGAATATTTGAATATGGTTCAGATTCTAAATGGCTAGAGTTGAACACCCCTAGCTGTCCAGATAAGCATTAAGAGAAATGGGGTTTGAATCTAACATTTCTTCAAAAATGCAGGTCTCCTTTTTTAAAAAAAAGTGAGTTCATAAGATTCGATTGCATGGCGGGACAGTATGGTTGTTCAATTTTTCTTGTTCAAATGTATGTAAAACTTGACTATGAATCGACGTGAAACAATGTAAGAGACATTTCCTCATTTCTTCATTGTATTCCTCCTCTATTTCATTCCGTGTTTTTGAACATCGATAGAGGAGTAGATGTAATTGGTTAATGGAATTGGTTTTGTTGTTGTAATGACGTGGTAAATAATGGTATAGATACAAAATTATATAAAGGTGTAGACTACGGTGTAGACAATGGAATAGATAGTGGTATTTATTGTTGTAAGGGTGTGGATAGTGGTTGAGACATGTTTTGAGAGGTTTGGTTGCAATATTTTTGTCTATTTTATACCATAATGAACAAACAAACACTCTCCTAAAAAATCAAATAAATTATTTAGTTACAAGAAGAAATCATAAGCAAGTAAGATGATTTTTTTTAATTAAAAAGAGTGAAATGTGAAAAACTATTAATGAAGGTCCTAGGAAATGACAAGTTATGGTTGGTTTCAAGTGTTTAAAGATGGATTCCTTGATATACCCTAAGGTATGTAAGGCCCAAATTATTACTCTTGCCAATATGGGCGTGATATTGGGGCCTACCCCTCACTTCACTATCTCGCAATGATAAGGGTGTCGGGCGCTTAGCCAATATATACTGAAAAACAGTGGTTTTACTCACCAAAACACTGATTCAACTTCTCCTCTTGGTAATCAAATCTAAATAGGTATCCACCTGGGTAGGAATTTTTAAATTCATTTTGATGTTTAAGTGGTTTGGTTGTGTGTGGGGGAAAATAACGTGAATGTAATAGATTACCTTCCTAATTACAACTATGTGAAACAAGAAGGATGAATGGTTCATTTTAAAATCCAAATCAAAATATTGTTTTTGATGAAGACAATCAAGAAAATAATGCAATACTGAAAGCAACAAAAATGGAAAGGTTTGGGACTCACCGTAACAAAATCTTCCTAATTTTTTAAAATTATTGTTATTAGAAATTTTGAGAAAATAATCTAGCAATACAACAAGCAAAAGAAGCTATAACAACAACAACCTACAAAATCAGGTTAGCGTAAGAAACAAAAAAACAACAAAAATAAAGGTTAGAAAGAAAGTTATAAAGTAATCAAAAATATTAGGAATCACTAGAGATTACACCAATCATTGGAGATTACTTGATCAATAAAATAGATATAGAAAAGTTTTCTTTTTCATATGAATAAAATAATTTTTTTCATGTTTGATTTTCACAATAGATAAGAAGAAACAAAGATCAGTGAAATCTTTATCTAATAGAAAAACAAAGAAATAAGCGAAAAATAATAACTAAAAGGAAGACTACGAGTAATCGAAGCATTTAGGTAATCACCAGGATTGGCTAAATCATTGCGATTATTGTGTAGAGAACCAAATAAAATTAAAAACAAATGAAATCTTGATAAAATTAATAATAAAAATGTGGGTTCGAGTCCCACGGGCATGCCAATATGTATAGAGTAAATCCCACCTCTTCAACTTAATTGAATAAACAAGAAAATAAGAATTACCTAACCTCATAATTATGAGGTTTAGATATACCCGCAGATGTGGATGAATGATACTTGATTGTTCTGCTCCATATAGAAAAGAGATATAAGATCCTTTCCTACAAGAATACCTACAAATCACAGACACTAAACAAGATATGATTAGTAAAATATGAGGTGGATTTCTTGGAAAAATCCAGTCACCAAAATCAAAGGACTTCTTGACAAGGGTGTCAATCCGCTTTTACAATCAAGTGGGTAGAAAAAAAAGTGATATACAATAAATGGTAATAATAAATGTTTTTACAAATGTTTCATTATTACAAATATAAAGCTAATAAATGATAAGAAATGATAGATATGAATTTATGGTTCAAAATCTAAATCTAAATCAGTATTTGAATTATCAGAGGAAGGAGAACTCTCTTATTCAATGTACTTCAGAGTCTTCTTCTTCAAAGGAATATAAATTCTCATTTTTAGTGTAATATTCCTTAAAGAAGTATGAAATGTATTCCAAATCTTCTTCTTCTATGTTGTATTGGTAATCGAGTCAAAATATGAGTGCTCGGAATCAGTTTGGTCTTCAGATTCAGACATGGGGATTGACTCTTCTAACTTAGTTTTGTATTGATATTCAAACCAAGCTAAATCATCTCGATGCACAGACCTCAAAGTAAACATCCCATAATTCATTTTTAGCTTCACATATTCCTTGAGTAGATTCAAAGATGGTCTCAGAAATGATCTAAAAGGGTGGAATGGATGGTACACAAATTGAGGTCGTGTAGAATGTCGTACTAATCCTAGTGTAATGGATGACGAATAATTGGCGGGAATGGATATTGGTTATTTGGTGACTTGGGCCCCTTGTTTCCATCTAATAGAAGCCATTCTTGATAAAATGTTAGTAGAAAAAGAGATGTAATAGAATTTATATAAATTATTAGATGGATTTTGATAAAACTGCAATAAAAAAATATGCAGAAATACAGTGATTCTAGTAATCATTGATGATTACTGGTAAATGATAACAGACTGATAAAACAAAGGATTTAACCAATTGATTCAAAATTATGGTCTTTCAAAGGCTAATATGAGATAACAAATGATGAAAAAAACACTTGAATGCAAAAACAAAATTATAAAATGATATTTGACCTTGATTGAGAGTGATGCAAAAATTTGAAGTTTGTTGTTGGATATGCACCTTCAAAATGAATACCAAAATGTTTGATGATCATGAATGAGAGTGTTGGATGATATTACATTCACGTTAATTAAAAATAACGCTGATGAAATCCAATAGAAAACTTAGACTCAAAAATGTAAACGGGTCATCCCCAAAAGAGACTAAGAAATTTCTTAAGTAATCGTCAACGATTTATGCAATCACGATCTAAGCGATTTCGGTCTATTTTGGTTTGTTTAGTAAATAGTTGAAACAACTTGCTTGATTAAGATTGTTTATTTTGAATTTCAAGGGATGATTTTGTGAATTTTTTGGAAAGTGTTAGGTTGTCTAGTGATGTGTCAAATGTTTTTAGGGAAATGATAAGATAGGTTAGATATTATCGAATTTAGCCAATTTTTAGGATAGACATTAGCTGGATATTGAGTAATTGATTAGGTGTATGAATATAATATTATATAGGATAATTGGTAAATAATATGATAATGAATTATTAATATATAATTAATTTATTAGCGATAAACAGTATTATATAACCTGGTATGGATTACTAGTGTATTAATTAGATAAAGGGGGTGTGTTATGTAGGACTTAGGTATGTATTTAAAAAGAGAGAGGGGTTATCGATAAATATTAATATATAAAATTGATTGGATAGAGATAAGGAGTGAATGTCAATATACTCAATTAATCGAAGAGGAGGGTATGTTGTATAAAATGTTTAATTGATTGAAAAGATGAGGGGTGTATATTTTCAGCGTCTATAGGTGAGGTTAAAGGCATGTTAGTTGAATGTTTATGTAGCTACTATATTGGTGAATATGATTTAAAAGGAGAATGGGTGTCCTCCACACTTGATTTGAAAAATACAAGTTAATAGATATTGTTTAATCTCTTACATGTTGGTTGGCCTCAAAATAATGTGACATAGCTAAATAGGACTATGAAATCTTTATATAGGTGTGTGTAAGCCCATGTGACAAATTATAGTGGTGTTTAACCCTCAAATAAGTTGTTAAGATGTTCATCAGGTGCATTTGAGAGATCTTGTGAGTTTTTGGTAAGATAATTGCAAGGAGGTTACCTATGTGTTTCAAATAGGTTCTAAGGTCTACAAAGAACAAAATATGAAGCACATGATAGTAAAAGCCTTTGAAGTAGGAGGAGTCTCTTTTGGTCAAAAATCATCTATATAAGATGTCTAGAATGAGAATAAGGTAGATTTGGTCAAAGATGGAACCACATTGACTTGAAAAGCAAGACATATGACCTAGAAGATCACAAAATTCTAATAATGTAGAGTTAAAGGTCTAAGTACCTACAATAATCATGTATAGGTCCACAAAGGTTAGCTAAGTAATAAGAGAGATATTTAAACCTTGAGATATTGCTTGAGCTAATGTAGGTATGTGTCAAGGTCTCGTATCTATACTTGTATAGTAAATCAAAAATTAAATCTAGGTTTGACAATTGAGGAAATTGGTTTAGTCATCAAAATAGGAAAATTACAGTCAAATCTAGTTATTAGTACCATCTAGGTATGTGTTTGCATTAGGAGATGATATGAAGACCTTGTGTCTTGATGTTGGAGTAGCATTATTTATTAGTGACATAGGGATTTGATTTATGACATCAAGTGTATGAAGGAGGCCAAAGAAGCACACGGGGCAAAGTATGATATTCTTTACAAAGCATCAATAAAGGGTGTAGAGAATAGAGGTCTCTTATTGCTTGCTACATGGTGGTTTGATGTAGCTTGAATATTGTCAATGGTCTTTCTAGGGCATCAAGAAGTATTACATTATAGTATGAAACTAGAATGAATCCTTTCAGAGGATAGATGTTGTGAGAAAAAAATTGACTAATATTTCCATAGGTATAAGATTGATTCTTAAATTAGGGGAGCATGTTTTTATTGAGAATTAAGTGTGGAAGTTTCTAAACATGTTGGTAGAGTTGTATTGAAAATTCCTATGTAACTCTTCAAAGGTAAAGGATATTTATATCTAAAAAATTGAAATAACATGCTTTAAAGGTTTATATGAATGAGATAGTGCCTTAGGGTAGAGGAGTTATGATTGACACATCTTCACAGAATAAAATCTAGATATGTTGTCTAATTTTTGTGTTTTTCTACATGAGAAGGATGGTATAAGCCTGGGGGAGCCATGAGGAGGTTGATTTGTGTGATTGGGTTAGTACTATAGATTAGAGAAGTCTAACAAAAGTGCAATGAAGATGAGTTTCAGGGCTCATGGTCACAAATTGTTTTTTGATTTCATTGGAGGAAAATGGTGCTTTGAGCTTCAACATGACCTATAAATAGATGTATGAGAGGGAAGTATTTAAATAAAGAGGAGTATCAGTTTAAGGGGAGATTGTTTGTGGCTTGTGTTAATTCCATAGATCATCCTTTTGTTTCTTCTATAGGATTCAAAGAAGACAAAGTACAGTCCCATGGGGAGCTATTTGAGTCAAGTAAGTTATGTTTTTACATTATTTCCATTATGTCTAGTCTTGTGTTTTGATTTTCCATGTCTTTTTGTCGGTATAACATTTTTCATATATTTTAAAGGGGAGAGAATCATCATAAACATGGAAATGAGGTCATGTAGTGTGTGTTTTTCTTATGGTTGCCATCAATGAAAAAGGGAAAGATTGTTGGCCATTTTGTGTTAGTGTTATTATTGATGTCAATTACATTAATGGAAAAGGGTGTCATGGTGTTGTATGAGTCTCCATGAGGTGTCAATTAAGGACAAACATGAAGTTTGGTTGGTAGTGTCCGAGTTTGGTGATGTTCTATGATGTCCTAGTGCATGGTCTAGTGAGCTAAGTCATAATATGAGTCCTCCCGAGTTGGTTGAATGTTTTCATGAGGTAAAACATGGTTGGTATAATGTTTCATTAGTTTATAAGGGTCTGAATAAGATCATAAAGGTCAGTTCATGGTTTTTCATGGTTGAGTCAGGTCATTACATGCTTATTCATATCCCTGAAGCATGTAAAATGAGATGGAGGTATGATATTTGGAGCTAATCAATCATGTTGAGTATGGCAGTAGTATGGTGACATTGTATATAAGGTGTGTGGTGAGTTTCAAGTAAGTTCTCGGAGGTTTTATGGTGTTTCAAGGTCCTTGGGAAGTAAATAGGTGAGGAACATGAAAGATAACACATGTAAGTCTTCATAGATGGAGAGTTGCAGAGATATTTTGGCTAGATGGTGATTTTTGAAAGTTATAGGATGTTTTCATGATGCTTCATGACAATTTTTAGGTCATTTTTGGTGAAACTACATTTTCTAGAGTGAAAATTTTAGATGTGTTGACTTTCCGATGCTTGCAAAGTGAATTTTGTGCTATGCATGGGAGACAAAGAATTTCAAGTATTTTTTTACATGGAACTAAGAAGGTTTCATAGAAAATAATGAGGTGGTTTGATCTTCACATTTTTATGAACGATCTTTAAGAAGATAAGCTTCTTTGAACCCCTATCTCAAAGTGAATTGGAGAAAAAGATGTATGCTAAGTTTTTTTACTCTTTTTCTAAAGTAATTATTGAATGCTATAGAATAATCCTCCATCTTTCCAGAAAGGTAAGATAGTGTTTGTGACAGTGATTTGGGCTCCACCTGAAAATTCTTGTTTCTAAAGAAGTTCGCTTTGGTCGAGCTCACCAAAGAAGGTGAAGAATAAATTGACATTGTTTTTATCCTTGGGTTTTTTTTATATATTTTCATGATATTTTCATATCATTGTGGAGCTTATAAATGGAAAAGTGTGCCATATTCATGAAGAATTGTTTTTGGGACAATTTTGAGCAATCGTGGTAAAACTATAATTGCAAGATCTACATGATAAGTTAGGAATCCATTAAAGTTTTTTTTTACGTTCGGTTCGTAGATTTCGGTGGTATATCAAAATTTTGTTTTTGATATGGTCTGAGAAAGTTATGATATGTTCTTTGAGGGTCAAATATGTAAGATTATTGTATTAACAAAGTTTCAAGTGGCTTCATGAGGTAAAGTGATATGTCTGATTTGTTCATGTTTTTTCAGGTTTATAAGTTATTAGACATCATTTATAAGGGTTTTACATGCTTTTATTAAGTGTGGAAGTGATTTTTGAGGTGATGGATCAAGTTGAGCTCAAGGTCGGTTCTTGAGTCCTAGAAGGATAAAGAAGTAGTTTGCAGAGATGGACTTGGTTGAAGGCCTTCCACTTGTAATTGGAACAAAATATGATATGTTATAGAAATATGATTTTGAGATATTTCTAACGGTTTATAGTTTGTGTCTTGGTGATGATATTTGATAGTTAATCTACGCTAGTTTGTGAGGAAGAAGGTTGTTTGGTTTTTAGGAAAAGATTTCTCGGTGGAAAGAATGAGGTAAATGAGGCATGAGATGAATGATTTAATTCTTGCTATTAGTTGGAGAGTGATGAGGGATTATTTTTATTCCTATTTAAGTCTTTGGAGGTCTTGAAAGTGACAGAAGGGGTGAAAGTAAATTGAGTTTTTACAATTACTTTATGGGTAGCTTGATTTGGTGAAGAGGAATGTAGGTGTGATTTGCACATATAGATGTTTCATGAGCTCTAAATTGCATGGATGTGATATAAAGGTCCTGAGAATTCCATACAGTCATTACATGTCATAGTTTAGTTTTTATTGGGTGTTATTGAGGCCCAAAGGTGAAGACAGGTGTTAGAAACAATTATTTTAAGAAGGATATGAGCCTTCTTGAGTTAGTTATGATAAAATTGATTGGTGAAAGCTAATTAACGACCATGGATGATTTTTTTATGGAATATCACATAGGTATGATGAATTTTTAAGCTTTACTAATCATGTTTTTGGCATTTATCATTTTAGCTCATCTAGGTGATGGTGTTTTGAGTTAGTTTTGAGCATGTTTGGTGATTTTGGGCATGGTGACCTATATGGGTCCTATTGGAGCTCAAATTTGCACCATTCCCAAATCATAATGATCTAGGTTTTTGAGGAAATATGGGACTATCTCTAATTTGTGGGACTTTTAATGAGACAGACATATAGAGAAGGTTGGGCTCCTCTACCTATTTATGATGCTAAAACAACTCATAGAAAGGAAATGTAGCTACCTAACACTAATTTATGATTCCAAGGGACTAGGAAGAGAGGGAGATCCATAAAATCAAAATCTTAAACTAAGGAGGTGATAACACCAATAACAAGGGATGGAGACATTCCAATGAGTTAAAATGAGAGGAAGAATGGAGAGGGGAGAGGTCAAATATGAGTGACACAATCCTGAACTACATTTACCATGATCATTTCCATGGAGCACAACAAATTTAAATCCTGCAAGAAGAATAAAGTATGCACAATACACCTACAATTGTAATGAAAGGAAAGAAATGTAATACAACATAAGCTAGGGTAGAAAGAGCCACAAAACATGAATTTTATTTCTTAAAAGGATGCATAATTCATTACAATGCAGAAATAAGGAAAGAATCACCTTGCAAAACACCTAAATCTGAGGCATGTAACTCAAAAATTTTTGGAGCCATTTTGATAGAGTTCCTTTACATTTTCATAACATCCCCTTTCATAAATGAGGAAAATTTACATTATATAGAGATGAAAACACAAATTTTCTTCCACCAACTGAAAACTTGCATTAAAACTCTAAAAATAGGTATGGGAAAATTTACTAATTCATTTCTCAATGATACCTTTCTTATAGAAAAAACATCAGTGTCATACCTCATTAAACTTGGCATTGATCTACTCAGTACTACATTCATTAATGTTTGTCATGTCATTGATATTCTTGTATATAGCTGGTTGATATATACTCAGGTGAGGGTTGATAGAACATTTTTGGTGTGGGCGTAATCATCTATTCATCACATTCCCACTACCAGGTAGAAGTAGTATTTCATTCCTTATGTCGACCAAGAGCCCGTTAGCTTGGAGTCAACCAATTGCAACAAACTTGCTACTAGCCGGTAGTAACAAACCCGCTACCAACCGGTAGTATTTATTTTTCCAAACTAAGAGCAACAAACCTACTACCGGTTGGTAATAGAAAACTTGCTACTAGCTTGGTAGAAGAAAAATTACTACCGGTCTATACCATCGAACTTTCTACCACCAAGAGCATGAATGAATGAATTTGCTACCATCCCGTAGTAGTGAACTTGTTATGATCCAAGAGCATCAAACTTACTACCGATTGGTAGCAATAAACTTGCTATCAACTCGGTAGCAACCAACTTACCACCAGGGTGGTAGCAACAATTTTATTCTTGACTTGATCAGAAGCAGCAATATTCCTACCATTGTTAGCATCAAACCTACTACCACATACATTTGATTCCTATACCCGCCTAACCTCCACAACATTGTTTTCTCATCTTATTCCCGAGGCTTCATGATATATCCCAAATCTAAATTTTGTAAGTTATCCAATTTACGGGGGTGTAAAATTGGATTAAAGTTTGGCTAATCATGGGGTAATTTTCCTATTAGATTTGAAAATATTATCATCCTTGAAGCATCCACTAGGCATGGAGTCAACCCGATATTCTAAAAACTGAACAACTCACCCCTAGATCAACCTCGATTCTCTACCACAACTCCTTGTATGTTGATCTCACAAGTTGAATGAATTTACTTTAAAAATTGCCCCAAACACCTTACTTCCATCATGATAATTTTCTTAAACAGAACACATGCAACAAGAATAAAAAAGGCGCAAAACTATGTACAAACATGAAAATCATACATGTTTAGGTCTTCTTTAAAACGATGATATATGGACCTCTCCAAATTGCATCAAATTTGGAGTGTCTCCCTGGTTTAGATTTTTCAGCATCACATTTCAATACCAATTCACCAACCTTGAACATTTAAACCTATTCTTTTTATCAAACAACCTGTTTGGTTGATTTTTGATGTTTTTATAATTTGATCATGGTAGAATTTCTCGAGCTTCTTTAAATTCAACCAGCTATGCCATTCTGATTTCTCTTTGATCTATATCCTCAAATTCTTATTGTTGAGCCAATTCAAATGAAGGAAATTCAAGTTCCAAATGAATCCTATCTTCTTTATCATAGACAAGTTTATAAGGGGAATTACCAATTGCCTTCTTCATTGTGATCATGTCATCCCAAAGATCATTTCTTAATTATGTATGCCATTTCCTTTTATTAATGTCCATTATTCTCTTCATGATCCTAATCAAGTTCTTGTTAGTGGATTATACCAATCCATTACCTTGAGGGTAATAATTGGAAGAATTCTTCAAATAAATCCCAATTCCAAGAGCCCAATCAAAAAAATTAGATCCTAGGAAAGATTTTGCATTATCAAAAATGATATTCTCGAGGGATAAAAAACCTTTTCACAATATCCTCAAAGAAGTTAAGGATGAATAATTTAGTTACTTCCTTCAATGGTACAACTTTTGTTTACTTGGTAAAGTAATATGTTTTAGTTAAAAACCATTTGTGACTAACACTTGATGGAGGGTTGATCATACCAATGAAATAAATACCCCATTGGGAAAATGGATGATTTGCTTGAATTAGATGAAGTGGGAGGGAAGCCAACCTCTTCTTACCAATGAAGAAGGCACATTCCTTACATTTTCTAACCCATTTGTGAGAATCAACAACAATGTGGGCCAAAAGTAACATGCCTTTAAAATTTTCATCACAAAGGTGGCTTTGGCTGAGAAATGTCCACCACAGAAACCATCATGGAATTTAGTTAAAACTCTATCTATTTTCCCACCTTCAATGCACCTAAGAAAAACTCCATCAATGTTTATTTTAAACAAAATCCCATCAATTAGTGCATAAGGAATAGACTGCAGCCTTATATGTCTCCTTTTTATTTTGTTTAGTCCAAGAGGATAAGCACTGTAGCCAAAAATTTATTCATATCACTAATCTAACTATGATTATTGATTGTATTTACTTCATCCTACTGAATTTCAATGTTATGTGGAAGTTATCTATTCATGAAGGAGGTTTTTTTATCATCCTAAGCATCTAAAGAAAACTACTAAAAATTCCTCTACCCCTTACCAGCTTTTGGCCTTGATAATAACATAATATTCCATGATATTAGTCACCCATCCAAATGTTTTCTCACCGATTTTTTCTCCCACGATGAAGTCTCTCACGCTAGAGTGTGAGACCAAAACATTGATACGATTAGTGGAAAGCATACTTTTCAATTTCTTTAGAGCCTTCATGATGGAAAAAACCTATTTATCAATGTGATTATACTTCAACTCATAATCCTTGAGTTTTTGACTGAAGAAGGCCACTAGTTGTTCTATTCCTTGATCATTTTGTTGAGTTAAAACAACAACAATGCTAGATTCAACTCCATATGCATAAAATATAAAATCTTTAACATAGTTAGAATTGACAAGGGTATGATCTTGAGAAATTTCCTATTTGATTTTAATAAAGCTCTCTTTCCATTCTTCTATCCATTTGAAATTTTAATCCTTCTTCAGGATAAGATAGATAAGCCTAACTAGTCATGCAAAATTATGAATGAATCTCCTAACAAAGTTAATCTTTCCCAATAATTATCAAAAGTATTTCTTGTGAGTTTCAAAAGAGAAATAGAGGATGGACGATATTCTTTCTGGATCAATAAAAATTCCATCCTTTGAAACAATGTGTCCAAAAATATTACCCCTAGGGACTACAAAATTACACTTCTTGGTATTATAAGACACCCCATATTCCCTACATCTCTCAAATACCTTCTCAAGATGATTGATATGATTTTTAATATGTTATGATAAAATGGTAATATCATCCAGATAGACAAGGATGAATTCATTTATATCCCCGAAAGAAAATTCCATTTTCTTTGGAAAGTAGCACCTGCATTTGATAAACCAAATGGAATTTTTTGATATGCGTATATTCCCCTTTAGGGTGTAAATGTAGTCTTGAATAGATTCTCTTTCCTAACCTTGATCTGATTAAAACCTAAATACCCATCAAGCATTGAGAACCTTTCATCTCTTACCATAGTTTGTAGAATTTTCTCCATGGAAGGTAGAGGATAGTGATCCTTTAAGGAGGCCTTATTCAAATATTTGATATCAATACAAAGTCTAATTTGCCCATTATTGTTTCTTTCCACCCATGTAGAGTACTTGATAGGAAAAATTATTTTTTCCACTAGTTTGGATAACTCCTTCCTCGTGAGGGCTCTATCTTTGGGTTAATTGGCCTCTAATTTTTCCTAATTAGATTTACATTAGGATCAAAATCAATGGAATGTTAGAAAATGTTTGGATTAAACCCATTTAGGTATTCATAATCCCATGAGAATACATCATTGAAATTTTGACACAAGGAAATAAAATCTTGCTTTTCATTCTCATCACATACCTTTCTAAGTAGAAGTTCCTTTCCTTATGCAATGGTGATTAGTTTACAGTCTTCTTACCTTGTTGTTATATTCTTCTCTTTACCTCTAAATTCATCATCAAGACTGAAAATATGCTCTAAAGTGACCAATCCTTTTGGAATTTTGTTTTGTCTTCAGTTGAATAATTTGGTCACCATAATTGTCATACAAATCAAGTTACATTTCCATGGAGAATTCAACTTCATTATAGATGAATTGGATAATTTTCTCATCACTATCAAATACTTTCCATGTGGTTTCACTATCTATAATTGATGGTCTGACCAATACCTTGATATATTGCATATTTCCTCTAACAAGATCCTTAGTAGGTGAGAGTTGTGAACCAAGGGATTCCATCTTATCTTATTCTTTGTTTAGTTTCCTTGGGACCACCTACAGGGTGAGAAAATAAAAAACTCTCCAAAAGGTCACAAACTCTATGTGTATAAAATTTTAGAAGTTTATTATTTTTGGCACAATTTTGTCTAACCTAGTGGATGACCAATTCTGTGTCCCTAAAGATTTTCAATTATTTGATTTTCCTTTTTATGCAATTAGAATACAATGTATTGATGCCTCATACTCTACCACATTATTAGAACATGAAAATTACAATATGTGATAGAAGAATAATTTATTGTTCATTGGGGAAATTATCACAACACCTTCCCCATCTCCATTTCTCGCTTCTAAAACCACCAAAGAACATCTTCCATAATCCGTAAGCACTATATTTTCTTGCTTGAGTAGTTCGGGTAGGGTAGATCCTTCTTCAATAATGTAGTAGGTTGCGAGTCTAGTTTCCAAATCTGTATCATATGGATCAAACTCATAGCATTCTTTGGCCCATTCATTTAACAAAAGATCAAGAATTGAAGGAGGAATAAGCTACTCTTTTGAAACTAAATTGTGCTCATCTTATCTTCTATAATACAATTTAATTGAAGAGGCATGGAATCATAAGAATCAACATGGTAAGAAAATATAGGATCAGCTTGTATGGTAAATCTTATACCATATCTAGTTCTTAGGAGCGTATGAGTCTAATATGAAGACAAATATCCACATACTTTGGCTGTAAAATATATTGATAAACAAATTTCAAACATGGGAGGAAATTCAATTATTGATATATCATGAGTTATGGTGAGACTTGGGAAAGCATGAAGGGTTACCTAAAGATCTTTAATCACTCCTAAGAAACTAACTATTGAACCATAAGTTACAGAAAACCTTTAGAAATAGGATTGTACTTGAGACCTAGGATATCAACAATATTTTTGGGGCATTACAAAGGTACTATCCCCTGAATCAATCATGCAATTATGAACCAAGTGTTTTCCCACAATTAATGACATATAAAATGGTGGGGTATTGATAACTTTACTTACTTTCTCTTCCTTTTCTAAACACAAGTTTACAACAACATGTCTTTTTCCCACAACTAGATCAGCTTGAGGAATTTTCTTGAGAGATTCACATAAGAGGTCCCTTTGTGATGGAATAGTAAGAGAATCCCACATTGTCACATTGACATTTGTATTCTTCATTTTCTCAACAATGTTGAAAGGAAGGCCCATGGATTTCTACATTTTGGTACAAGATTCTCCTTCCTTGGGTGTTACAAGGTTAGGATAGGCATATTTGGTTGGGAAGTAACTTCCTTTTGATGAACCTTAGGAAATTTATTTTTATCTATCCCAATATCCATTTCCTTGTTGACAATGTTGCCTTGATTAGAATAATATGAAGGTTCAGCCTCCAACATCCTTTTCTTGAACCTTGTATTATCAGCAACAACAACATTATTCTGAGGTCTACTAGAGCTGCCCACTATTTGATTTATTACACATAATTCATCATCCCTAAATAACATGAGATTGATGTCAGGATTGACCTCTTGGAATCCTTCCACATTAGGATTGGTTGCTTCTACTAATGGTTCTTTTTTATTGGAAAACTTTTGAAGCATGAAGGCTTGAGCATGTAATTTATTTGCATAAATAAGTTGATTATTTGGATGGTTACATAGGAAAAACCATTTGGTTTCTTATATTACGTTGTTTTGCATTGGAAAAATGCCCGACTTGAGCAAAGAATAGGAAGTGACTAAGTAGGAGGAACTGTTTGAAGTGAAAGAGGTGCATTTTGAATTTTCCACCTATTATTTTTTTATTTTGTCTATATATTTGATTAGGATATTGGTTCCTATATGGTTGATAACCTTGGTTAAATCCTTGGTTTTAAGATTTCCTCTGGTTAGAATAATTCCTATAAGATTGGGCTTGTTTTTTTCCAAAGATATGACTTTCTTGGACATATTTCTAATCAATGTTTTCATGTCTTCATCCTCTTTTTCTATGCAGGAGAATAGTATGTGGAGGTAGTGGGTTAAGAATCGGGATCGGGAATAGGAGAAATAGAGGGCTAATCATCTTAAAGTAATTTAGGGTATAAAGGCATGGCATCCCAAGAGCTATTTCATAGGCCCCAAGTAATGTTCCACCCCACATAGAATGAATCATGGCAGCAATATCATAACTAAAAGATCTTAAAAACTAAAGGAAAGCACATTGTGGAGAAAATCTCACTAAGGCTGGAGTTTTTTCCCACGTATTCTGAAATTTGAAATTGAAGTCTTTCATGAGCTCATTAGGATCCCTCTTTATACTTATCAATTGTTCTAACAAGAAGAGGTTATCTATGTTTTCCCCAAATTGGTTGCAAAGTGTTGTTCCAAGAAAATCCCAATTAGTTATTGGTCCCGCCCCAAAATCCTGAACCATTGAAGAGATTTTCCATTGAATGAGGAAGCTAACATCTTTACAACTACATCATGTTTAGTAACTTTATGAACATCAAAAACATTGGCAATATATTGAATATGGTCAAAGGAGAGTGGTATGGTTTTCCCCAGTGAAGAAATGGATGATTTTAAAGCTTCCACTAGGATATCATGCTAGGCATTGAGAGCAAGAGGGATACTTCTAGTAAAAGTGAAAAATGGTAGATTTATTTATTGTATCATTACAATAGGTCTTAGAATTCTAGTAGATAACAAGAAGGGACTACCAAGAGGTGGTGTGGAAAAAGTTTTATTTGGTGGTGAAGGTGACCTTTGAACTATTATACTCCTTCTTCTTCTCCCTCGTGATAATTGTACATATTCAAAATATCATTTTTATATTGTTCTTGACCTTGTCTAGATTCTTCTCATGAAACTGAGCACCTTGACTATTGAAACCAGTTGATTTGAAGGTTGGAGTCACCATATGTGTAGAAATAATCCTAAAAAGGTTGTAAATTACTAATTCACACCAAAAAAACTCTATAAATGTTGAAAATAAAGCTTTTAAAATCCCACCAGGCATTCCAAAACTATTGGAGCTCAAATTCGCACTTTGTCCCAAATCATAATGATCTCAGTTTTTAGGAAACATGGGAGTGTATCCAAGTTGTAGGACTTGCACTAAGATATACCTATGGATAAGGCCAACTTCATCTACCTATTTCTAATGTTAAAAGTAATCCTAGGAAGGAAATACAACTTTGTAACATGAATATATGATTCCAAGGACCAAGGAGAGAGGTAGATTCATAAAATTAAAATCCTAAACTAAGGGAGGTGATAACACCAAGAACAAGGGGTGGAGATATTCCAATGAGTGGAAATGAGAGGAATAACAGAGAGGGGGAGAGTTTAAACACAAGTGACATAGTCTCAAACTACATTTACCTTGATCATTTCCATAGAGCATAACAAAGTTAAATCTTGTAAGAAGAATAAAGTATGCACAATACACCTATAATTGTAATGAAAGGAAAGAAATGCAATACAACATAAGCTAGGGTAGAAAGAGCCACAAAACACAAATTTTATTGCTTAAAAGGATGCACAATTCATTACAATAGAGGAAATAAGGCAAGAATAGCCTTATAAAACACCAAAATCTAGAAAATTTTTGACAAAGTTCCTTTACATTTTCAGAATGTCACCCTTTCAAAAATGAGGAGAATTTACATTATATAAAGAGGGAAACTCGAATTTTCTTCCTCCAATTGACACTTGCATTAAAACTTTGAAAAAGGTATGTGCAACCTTATTAATTTGTTTCCTAATGGTACCTTTCTTACAAGAGAATACGTGGGCACCATACCTCATTAAACTAGTCATTAATCTACTCAAGACTACATTAATTAATGTTTGACCCGTTATTGATAATCTTATAATCAATCGGTTGTTATATTGTTATATACTCTAGTGAGGGCCGTAGAACATTTTTGGTGTGGGTTGGATGTAATATACTTTGGTGAGGGTCGATAGCACATTTTTGGTGTGGTCCAATTGCATTATCTCTTCATCACATTATTGCTACTCACTAGGAACATGTTGGCCTCGGAGTCAACCAGATGCAACAAACATGTTATCGGTAGGTAGAAACATACCTTCTCCTAGCCGGTAGTATTTTGTTTCGAATGATAGCAAAAACTTGCTACCTTCCAAAGAGTAGTAAACTGCTACAAGATCAGTAGCAAAAACTTGATACCAAATAGTAGCAACTAACTTTCTACTTGGCGATAGTAACCAACTTATTACGCGCGAGCAACCAACTTGATACCGACTGGTAGAACAATATTTCTACCAACTGGTAACTACAAAATTTCTACCACATAAATTTGATTCCTTTACCCACCCAACCTCCACAACACTATTTTTTCTAGCTTTTTCATTGAGGCTTCATCATACAACCCAAATTTGAATTTACAAGTTAGCCAATTTGAAGGGGTGTAAAATTGGATAACTGGTCCATTACAAATGTTTTAATGAATGTGTTGGGTTGTTCTTAAGTTTTTTTGGTCTAAATTATGATGTAGGACTGACCTCCCTTATGTTAGTGAGTTGTGAAGGGTATAAAAGTGAAGTTTGAGTTCATTTTTGAACTAGTTCTCTTGGAGGGAAAGTGTGACCCAAGTAGAAGTGTATTACAGGTATGAAGGCATGATTTGAGATATGAAGAAGAGTGTTGTAGGTTGAAGAATTATAGAGAGCATGTGATAAAGTATTTCAAGAAAATACAAGTCCAAGAAGAATAATATATGACGAGTTGAAGGAATGAGGGTTTGATGATGTATATATGAGCTGAAATTGTGATCTCCATCACCACGATAGTAACAAAATTCAGATATATCCATATTTATGTGGTTGAGTTGGTCCTAAATCATATTAGGGGTTTTTATCCTCCTTTTGGAGTGGGTTCTTCACTAAATTATGGGTTGGTGCTGTACTAAACTAGGGGTCAGTGCTCCTTGTGAAGTTGGTGCTTCACTAAATCTCTTTTCTTTGAGAAATATAAAAATAGTTTAAGTTGATTTTCTTCCCCTTAAGGGTTTCCCACTTAAGTTTGATGTTCTTTTGTACTTTCTTACTCTTTCTCTTATGTATGGTTGATTCAATTCTTAGTTAAACACACATATGGTTGTTGTTTAATTGAATGGTGGTATGAATGTTAATGTATGATAAGTGGGAATGAAATAATGTTTTAGTGGACTAATTCATGCACCCCCTCTTAGTCCCTTGTTCTTCCACATTGAATGTTCTCCTTACAAACTTCCAATCTATTATAGTGACAAGATTATTCTGGTAGAACTCTATAGATAGTTGGACCTTATCCATAGGACTTCTTGAGATACAAAAATCTCTAGCATCCAATTTTGCATAACTTTTGGAAATTATACTTTTATATAATCCTTGGATGATAAAAATATTTAGATAACCATATCTCCTTTAAATTTTCACCCTTATCAAAAAGGGATTATTTTTATTTTAATAACTTTATTGGAAACAATCTCTAACTCTTTTATCATCATGTACCGACATTTGAAGACTATTGGGAAGATTGTTTGGATGATTATGAGGTAAAAATAGATTCTATCATATTAAATCTATAACAAATAAAGGATTTAAATCTATATGTATTTCCAAATGTAATGATATATGACAACTAAGATAGTCTCTCTAGAGTACACTTATTCGATTAAATATACTCCTCTTCCTAGCATTGACTAGTCAAAAAAGGAAAAGGATAATTTAGATGATCTCAACACTCCTGTTCTTCCGAGGAAAAGGAATTATTTAAAAATAAATTGAATGAGTTTAGTCCTTCTCAATAGGAATATTTTTCTCAAGAATCAACTTCTTCATAGAAAATAACTCATCCTCACCAAAATCCTCCCTCTCTGCTAGACTTTGGAACTAAATTATATGCCAAGAAAGATAAATATGAATAAGGAGAAAATAAAGGAGACACTAAGACAAAGGAATGATGGTAAAGATGAAACACAAGGAATAGGAGGGGTATCAAACTTTGACCAAGAAAATAAGGGTGAGGAAGAGACCAATGAGAAGAAACATGATGAGTAAGAAGGAGAAGAAGAAAGTGATGATGAATAAGTAGAGGTAATTGAGGTAACAACCCCTAACTGTGGAAAGGAAACTATATCTAGGCCTAAATTAGATGTGAGAATACCTTATCATTCCCTTATAACCACTACTATAGTAGCCTCAACAACTCAACCTCCTAGTTCTCAAAACTCATTTTCTTTTCCTCCTCTGGTAACATCATCAAGTGATTCATTCACCTAGTTTCAACCTATGGTAGGTAACAAGAAGAGAAAGGATCAATCCAAGATTGAGGTTCCCAAATTTTATGTAGTAGATAATTTTCTTGGTACTTCACCTCCCCTCCAAAGAAATACAAGACTATTTCTCATTTTGTCTTTGATTCCATATGACTATTAGAGTAGGTATTTACCTTAACTCATGTTCACCTAGGTACTTTATTTACCTTTATTGTATTTATCCTCACCCACTTATGTGTGTGGATATTTATTTTATCTTATTTAGATATTAGGAGATATTATCTAGTTGTTAGGTATAGTTCTTTCCTTGATCTATGGTATTGACTAGATCCTTGATGTCTAGTTCTCTCCTAAATCTATGGTCTTGACTAGTTCTTTGATGACTAGTTATTTCCTTTATTTATGGCTTGATCTACGACCTTGACTAGTTCTTAGATTGTTATTCCTTGCCTATTTAAGCAAGGCCCATTATCAATGTATTGCATTGAGTTCCATAATAATATATGATATTGTTTCTCATTTGTTTGCAAAGGTTTTATGTAAAGTTATTCTAGCGAATTGCTTTCATCTTATTGATCATGGTGTTTGATTAACATCTGTGTTCTTGGCTTGGTACGATCTAGTTATCATTCCTTTCAAGGAAAACAATTCCTAGAGATTGCTAAACCAAAAGAAGACAAGAGTGAGAAAGATATTTTAATATCTAATTTTGAGTTAACCATAATTTCCTTAGGTGAATCAACCCCTAAAGATAAGTTGCACAACCCTAGAGAAACTATCTCTAAGGTTATTGAAAGGGTTGAGAAAGGAAAAAAAACTTAGGAGTAGTTGGAGGAACAAGTACAAGTATTGGATAATTTCATTAAATCCTTTCTATCATATATTAGTACTCTATTGAACCCAAATCCTCTATCTACACTCCCACTAACTCAAGTTTCCACTTCTCGACATTTATTTGAAGGAAATAGAAAAAAATCATTAATATTCCACTCTTGGTAAAGCATTTGAGGCCTAGGTGGAGAATATTTTAGTAATGTGATGTTGGAATTCATTGATGAATCTTGTAAGACCTATGACAACATTATTTCATCTTAGGAGCGAGATCAATTCGGGAATTGCTAAGGAAATAAAACTTTGGGTAGATGTCATTCATGATATTTTAATTATGACCCTCATAGATGATAACATCCTTCTTTTTAAGAATATTTTCAATGACTCTAAAAACAATATTTCCAAAGCTTGGTCTTTCAGTGTTGAATAGAGAATGGAGGTTCTTGAAGAAGCCCTGTTTGATTTGTAGAATGTGATTCAAAAATGAGAATATTTGAAATATGATATTTTTAGACCTATAAGATCTTCATTTTCATCTATTTAAAGATGATTCAGCTCAAGGAAATATTTTTATCATATTAAAAATATTTCAGAACCGCTCAATCAAGAATAATTTGTTTAAGATAGAATTTGTTAATAGGGAAAATATGGAATAATTGTTAGAGCTTAATAATGTTATTGTAGAAGTTGTAAGGGGAATTTTTCAATATGGAGGAACAAGTTCGAGAGATGGAAAATTACTTTGGAGTATGGATGAGTAAATTGACTAATACCATTGTGCCTCGGGAAACAAATATCTCTACTACAGTCATAAGGTTTAGAATGCATCTCTTAACATTGAAGCTCCTACATATGTTGTCTCTTTTTCACTTTATTATTTAGGATCTTAATACTACTAGGTTTTCTATTTTTTCATTGAATTTATTATGTAAAAATAAAATATGTAATATAAATTCATTTGAATGTAACTCATTTAATTAAGTGTTTTATCACTTAATTAAAGCAACTAGTTAGTTAGGGTGGTTACTCCTTTCCCCTTTTCCTATATAAGGCTTCATTTTCTTTGAAAATGAGGTTGGATGTTGGTGCATTCTTGTATATAATAAATACTAATTTTGAATATAGAAGAAGAACCCTTCTCTCTCCTTTTGTGTTTTGTCCACTTTCTTTTCCTAATTCTATTATATTCTATGTATTGTTTTCATTATATGGATTATAAAACCTTGTGTTCTTATGCATAGATAAGGAATTATTGAATTGTGATTAAATTTAAATCTTGTTTATTATGATAAATTCCATTATGCAGAAATGTATATTCTCAAGTTCTTTTGACATGTATGTGTAGAATAAGATATGCACTCTTCTTATTCAAAATTTGTGTTATCTCTTTATCTCCAATTTTTATCCATGTAGGAGTGGTGATATTTCATTACCAAGAAGTAAATGCGAGTCCTTGATCAACCAATTTGAATAGGAACTATGTTCCCAAGTTTGTTTTTCTCTCCAAGAAGTTTTCACTCCTCTAATATTTTTATCATTCTTCTATAAATCCTTCTTTGTATTTTAAATCATGAAGTTGATAAATGACACCAACATCCTCACTAAATATTATTAGTTTATAAATATTGTAAATATTTTAGAGTTCCAATTTTGGTCTGAATAAGGGAACCTCCCCATCAAACATTAGGGAATGTTTTTCATTGAATTGTTTAATGTGTCTTTAATAAAAAAAAATTCAACCAATAGTTTTTGATGCCCATCATGGGCAAGTGTGTGCTATTTTTTGCAAGGTGCTGATCTTGTTAGGAAATATAATATATTAGTGCTCCATTAGTAAATAATAATTACATGATGTAATTATTATGTTGTAAGCATGTGTTAGTAAATTATTATTAGTTGTTACATAAAACAACAATAACAATTATATTTGGTTAGTGTGTTAGAAACAACTCACATAATTTAGTGAGTTGTTATAGCTAATTCCTATTATTTAGGAAGTATATTTCCTATATATTTGTATGTTTCAGAATAGAGAAATACAGAGATTTATTATTGTGTAAATCTGCTCTGTACCTTCATTTGGTATTAGAGTGACCATGGATCTATGTGAGATATTAGTGAAGGGGCAGTGTTATTCTTTTTCCTTGGTGGATGGAAATTTATTTGTGATGAGTTTGTGCTTAGTTGGTTTGGTGATTAAGATTTTAGATTATTAATGGGTCCGTGAAGAAGCAAATTCCAGTTGAAAAGGCATCCCTTTGCAGATACGTATGGTAGTACTGTTATAATTTGACAACATGTATTGTCAATGATCTACGGTGTAAAGAAATATCTTCATGTTCATATCAAGTCTTGGAGATGCGTTGATCTGGTGGATTGCGTGACAACTCAGTTTGGAAGCATATAAAAACAAGAACCATCCTAACGTGGTCTTGATAGTCTCATATCTAATTCAGATCTCATCCCTATCATAGTTCTTCCTCAGCTCATGTGGACTGGTATATCTATACACATCTGAGAACTGCCATTTCAGGTATCTTCACCTCCTCTCGGGCTACATATTACACATTATTCCTGACTGAAAACTACCGCATCAGATATGATCTTCCTGTACGTGTTGTAATTTGTGGTATCCAAAATATCTGTGCTCCAAAAGTGGACGATCTATATAAAGGAGAGGGAGAAGAGCTGGTTGTAATATTTGTAGTTTTTTTCCTTATGGGATGGTAGAACCCATTTGAAGAGTCATCCTGGTAAAATATTTATTGTGAAAGACAAGAAAACAAGTAGACTTGTGTTTATAAAAGGTGGAACTTTAAATAGTAGATGGCGCGCTAAAAACACAGTGTTATCTATGGTGGTGAATCTATCGGGCATCCATAGTAAAAGCCGAAAGGAACGATAACCAGATCGTACCAAGCCAAGAACACAAATGCTAATCAAACACCACGATCAATAAGATGAAAGCAATTCGCCAAAATAACTTTACATAAAACCTTTGCAAACAAATGAGAAACAATATCATATATTATTATGGAACTCAATGTAATACATTGAGAATGGGCCTTGCTTAAATAGGCAAGGAATAACAATCTAAGAACCAATCAAGGTCGTAGATCAAGCCATAAATCAAGGAAATAACTAGTCATCAAAGAACTAGTCAAGACCATAGATTTAGGAGAGAACTAGACATCAAGGATCTAGTCAATACCATAGATCAAGGAAAGAACTAGTCAATACCATAGATTAAGGAAAGAACTATACCTAACAACTAGATAATATCTCCTAATATCTAAATAAGATAAAAGAAATATCCACACACATAAGTGGGTGAGGATAAATACAATAAAGGTAAATAAAGTACCTAGGTGAACATGAGCTAAGGTAAATACCTACTCTAACACCCCCTTAAGTGAAGCTAGGGGCCAAAATAGAAGTGACATGTCCATAGTATGAGTCCCGAAAACTAGGCCTGATGAGGTACTCATGTACAATAACTGGGAAAAAAGGGACACCGCAAGGTACCCAAAACCAGTAATAACAAAGTAAAGAGAGTAAAGACCCGCTTCAAGGCATCCCAAGAAGCTCAACTCAAAAAACTCGTACAATGCTGAAGAAGTTTGGTGTAATTTGTCTGAATCCACTGCTCGATCACAAAACTCAAAAACAATTGACACTAGGCTCCACTAGAATAGCTCCATACAAGGAGACTGTCAATGGAGTGATGTCGAAAGTGCAAAAAAACACCAAACATAATTTGATCAAGTGTTGCAAATAGGTGTGCCACGATCCAAGAACAATAACCAAAGCAACAAGGCAAGGACAAAAATCCAAAGTGTCACGATCCAAGAAAATCCAAGGTAATAAGGCAAGGAAACAAAACCCGAAGAAGCAGAATTAGCACCACACCCTCCCATACTGTTGAATGGGTGGAGTGGCGCTACAAATCTATATGAGTTGTCAAAACAACTACTCAAACACTGAAAAACTAACACTGGGCTCCACCAGAATAGCTCCCCCATAAGAGAGACTGTCAACATGCCAAAAGTGTCAAAAATACAGATACAAAATCTCTCAACAAACAAGAGAGATACACTACACCTGCTAAAGAAAAATGCTCAAAACAAGAAGCATCACAATGCAGAAGGTATAGAAAGTGGAGCAAGAGGCCAAATGGTGGAGGAGCCATGCCTGTAGAGTCCTCTCAATGAATTCCTATGTCACCTCCACAAGTGATCATATATCCACCCCAAATCAACACAGATGGATGAAGAAGATGCCTGCATATGACTTGGTGCAAAATGCACAATGGGTGCATGCAAAATAACATCAGAATGTGTGTCAGGTTGATCATGTCTGACAACTAAAATATCAGGTTTCTCAAGCCTGAGTGAAGATGTAGAACTCATGTGTTGCTCAGGATCCTCAGAAAGAGTCGAGTGAACAAAAAAGGAGCTCTATCAATGTGTGATCCCAATGAAGTATCTGCTCGAAAACCAATGTCATGATGAGAATTCCACTTAACATGTGGAATAGAGGAAACAATACCCTATGAATGTCTGTCAATGACTTTGCTAGTGAGACCCATAGAACGGAGCATGCGAGAACTGAATGCAGTGGTATGCTTCTTAAAAATCCATGCAAATGAAAGCGTAAGTAGGATACACAACATGTGGTACCGTAATAGGCACACGAGATGTGGAAGAGCATGCGAACGAGCTTCATAGGTGTATGAGCATCAAGAGTAGGAATAGACTCAAAGACGGATAGATCAATGTTAGTGGGTTCATGACCAATAACTACAAGTGGACTAGGAGAATGGATATGGTTGTGCACAATATGATGGTGATGTTGTAGGCTACCAAGTTTTTTTTGCAGAAGTGTGTATTATTATATCCTTATCGTGAATGAGTGATTATAGAAGAAAATTTCACTTCTTGAGTGATCTATTTTCTTCCATAACTTTTACAATATCCTCTTGAAGTTCACATACTCCAAATAAAAGCGTATCATTCTCGAATCCATGATCGATACAAAATGTAACTCCTAAAATGTTAGGACATTGGGCTTAGCCGAAATCACATCCACAATTGATTACAACACTCCTCCATATTTGGCACTTTATAATTATAGTTCAAGTCTCAAAATAAATAACTCCAATGGAAAGATCACAAAAAAAAGCACTTTTGTAAAAAACGGCACTCAAAACTGAGTTACCGATCAAAAGATACAAGCTTTTAAATATTTGGCTTTGTTATTTATTTTAGTTGCCACTGAAACAAAATAAATATTTGTTGCATTCACCACACAAATAAAATTAAAGGGGTCTGAAGTTAAGCACCTACTAGTAGGAATCACAAGATTTAAGCCCTCATATGACCATACCATATGACCAAGGGCTAAGGATTTTAATGGGTGTAAAAATTACTATTTCTGGTCTTTGTAGATAGTGACCTTTATTGCACAAGTGGATTTTCCCAAAATAGCAAAAAATATGCACAACATCCATGGACCCCTGCAAAAAAGGAAAGATCCAAAACCTTCCTGTGTGCAAACCGAGACAAATACGCTGCAACAAAAAAAAAACCAATATAGATCTTGAGAAATCCAACAAACTCGAATAAATAAAATCATGTTTTTTTCCCGGCTTGAATCTCGAGGTGCTCCCGTGTGCTTCTCTACCAAAAAAAAAATGACTGCCTCCAGAATTGGCCGAGTTTACAATTGATCTTAGGGTTTTCATGCCTTCCGGATCCAATGGAAGCCTTTGTTTTGCATAAAAATGCACGCAACAACAAAATACGACCAAATCCCAAATATATGAATACATAAATAATTTATTTGCAAAATAAAACTTACAGATGGATGTCAATAACAATCTCCTACTCTGATACCATGAAAGGAATGATAACCAAATCGTACCAAGCCAAGAACACAGATGCTAATCAAACACCACGATCAATAAGATGAAAGAAATTTGCCAGAATAACTTTACATAAAACCTTTACAAATAAATGAGAAACAATATCATATATTATTATGGAACTCAATGCAATACATTGAGAATGGGCCTTGCTTAAATAGGCAAGGAATAACAATCTAAGAACCAATCAAGGTTGTAGATCAAGCCATAAATCAAGGAAATAACTAGTCATCAAAGAACTAGTCAAGACCATAGATTTAGGAGAGAACTAGACATCAAGGATCTATTCAATACCATAGATCAAGGAAAGAACTATACCTAACAACTAGATAATATCTCCTAATATCTAAATAAGATAAAAGAAATATCCACACACATAAGTGGGTGAGGATAAATACAATAAAGGTAAATAAAGTACCTAGGTGAACATGAGTTAAGGTAAATACCTACTCTAACAAAAACAAGGCTTCTTCTAGACCTCATACATCATGCATTGACAGTCCCAATCTCATATTTAACCCCATGTTCATTTCAGGCTCGACAATCAGGACTGTAAGCAATACGTCATCTTCATTTAAAATGGTTCTTTGTGCATATAAAGTGGCTTGTTATTATATCAATATCCATCTATCAAAGATTCAAACAACACTCCATGAAGCAAAAGTCAAAGGTCTGAATTGATACATTTTACCCATCCTACGTTTCATTCCATGAAAAGTGTCGTATAAAGGTATTAGGTCTTATTTTTAAGATATAGGTGTCTCTCTATTGGCAATTAGCGAATTGTTCGGTTTAGTATATTATCTTCACTTGAGTCAAATAGGTATTAAAAGTCTTTTAAGCTTTAAGTTCATTTGGTATTTTAGGTCCTTAGCTTTAGTTTTAAGTTTAGCGTATTTAGTTTGGTTTTGTCTTGAGAGTATAAATGTATTGTAATTTTATTTTTCATTGAAGTCAATATTGATAGTGTCATCATTTGGTCATTAAATAATTATTTTTATTTTCGTTATATTGTCAAGAGTTGATTTTTGTTTAGTCATCTAAAGTTCATTGTGATTTAATGCTATTGTAAAAGTGTCATCTTCCAAAGTTTGAAAAATAAAAAAATTCCCGCATTTCAATTTTGGACGCATTTTCGCTTGTACGCGACGTCCAAATTATTGAAGGTATTTTGAGCTTCATGATCACATCCGGTTGAACTAGCAGCATGACATTGGAGGTCGGAGGCAACGGAGGATGGAGGGTGATCAACACCTCTCGTCAGTCACCAACGACGAGGTCGCATTCAAATTTAGTGGCAATTTATATTATTTCAGTTGTGTGGTACATTTTGCTTTTTTAAATAAGTGGAAATTTCACATTGAGGGGGAACATGATCTAATGTTCCATTTCCATTATGTCATCTTTTTCTATGTATGTATGAGCAACATATTTCAACAAAATTTCCTATGTTATTCCTTGCAGTGAGATGTGATGAGAGCTGAGAATAGTACTTGGAATATCATGATGTGGTTATAGGTAAACCACTTGAAAACCTTTGTTTGAGGTTTTGGTAAACCAATAGAAAAACCACCATTCTTGGTTGTTGGTAATCCATTCATAAAACCATTACTTTGTGGTTTGTGGTAAGCCAATTACAAAACCACCATTCTCAGTTTTTGGTCAACCATTTGCAAAACCATCCTTGAGGTTTGTGATTATCCTATGAAAATCACCGGATCATGAGCAGTGGAAGTACAAAGGAAAATTTTCCCCATGTTCACACTAAGGGGGAATGTTATAAAATATAATATATTAATGCTCCATTAGTAAATAATAATTACATGATGTAATTATTATGTTGTAAGTTTGTGTTAGTAAATTGTTATTAGTTATATAAAACAACAATAACAATTATATTTGGTTAGTGTGTTAGAAACAACTCACATAAGTTAGTGAGTTGTTATAGCTAATTCCTATTATTTAGGAAGTATATTTCCTATATATATTTGTATGTTTCATAATAGAGAAATACGTAGATTTATTATTGTGTAAATTTTCTATTGTACCTTCATATTTGGAGGACATTTTGGAGGAAAATGTTTTCCAAATATCCTAGGAACATCATTATGGAAGTTAAGTCCATGATATTTTGATTGACTACAAGAATGTGGAAAATAGATCCCGTATGTGAAAATTGTGACTAGTCAAAGTTAGGTCAACTCTTGGATGAGATAAGGTCAACCGGCTACTCATATTACGATGTGGAAAAAGAGAGAAACAGTGAAGGTGATAAGTTTGGGTTGATGTTTTAGGACTTCGGTCTTTAACACTCGACTAGGGTGACCATCTTTTTCAATGATAAAAAAAATTGCCACATGGTGGGTTCTCATACTACCACGTGTCCTACCACCACATTTCCCCATTAACCAACTTTGTAAGATACTATCAACTCGATCAAGCTATTTGAGGGAAATTTATGTTGGTGAGTTAACATAGGTTGGGACAAATCTAGTGACGAGTTTAGGTGGGGTGAGTTGTGCACCCATCTTGGCAATCCATTAGGGTGAGGTGCTTGCATTTATATTGACCGATAAAGCGGAGGATGTGGCCTAAGCCACAAATGGATGTAGTGGAGTAAAGCCTTATCAAGGCTTATCCTCTCCACATCCACTACATGTGGGATAATATTCCCACCTATTAAACCTACCAAAGTATTAAAACCGGTCAAAATCATCCAAAATTCCCATGTGGAAGGTGTTAAGCTAGCGGGAGTGACATGGCTAGGAGGACCAACGTGGTAAGGCCACGTGAGAGTGAAGCGGGGTCGGGAGAAGAACATGTGGGCATCATAGAGGCATAAAATGTTAAAACATAGGTGTTTAAAGCAAGTGTAGTGGTTCAAAATGGTTGGCATGGAGAGGGGAGTGGGATTGGAACCCTCACCTCCCAATAGAATAACAGCCCCAACCAACTCGGCTAGTGATTTGGCTCAAGTAAAAGATATTAAATGAGGCATATAATCTCAATATGCAAAGTTGTCCAAAGGCTATATAATCCTTCCCCCACTCTCCATACAAACACATAAGCCTCTCTCCAAGTAAAGCCTATGGAGGCATATAAGAAAAGGGAGGTGTAAAAAAATGAGGCCTTAGGAAAAATATGAAGGCCTTATTATGGGAGAAAAAAATATTGGAGGCCTATTATATGCATTTAAAAATAAGTCATATATGTGATATCGAAGCTCCGAGTTCTCTCCATTCAAGAATAAATCCTCCAAGCCTGAGCTATGAGGAACAAAAGGTAAAGGCCTTAAGAAGTATGATGGCATTTCTATTGTGAAATTATGGAGAAAAATATTGTAAGTCCTATAGTATATTTAAAGGAATTATTATATTAAGTCTTATATTATTATAGGCATAGAGAGATAAGGCCTATATTGTATTAGTATATGCACAATGGTTATTATTATGACCTATATCATATTAATATAGGCATAAGGAGATATATGTCCTATATCGTACTAATATAGGAATCATCCTCATTCTTCATCAAGGACCGATTATTATCGGTAAGATGAAAATACGTCCTATTATTTAATAGGCACAATATAAAAATATCGGGAGTTATTATTTACTCATTGAATGTCAGTGCAAAGGCCAAATTGACACCTTTATTCTTGAGTTGGAGCCTAGATATGCCATGGAGTTGAGGGACGTCACAAAGCAATAGAGAAGCACTATAGCTTAGATCCTTATAATGTTGTACATGTCATCAGATCATTGGCTTTGAAGAAGGGTCGTTATTCACCGTGAGTTTGTTAATGCGACACTAGATCAACTTAGCACCATACAGAGGTTATATCTATGCAATGGAGTGGAAGGAGGTCATTGTCAACAACAGACATTAGATCAGTCATAGCTCTACATAGTAGAGTGAAGAAGCATCCTTGTTGTCTGATCATATCTAGAGACTTGGCACCATACAACGGAGGCATTAGGGTAATCTAGAAGGAGATTTTTCACCGCACAATGGAGGTGTTGGGGTCTTCATTATTATGGGAGTTATTATCAACTCACTGACACTAGTGGAGCACCCAGATTCTAGTTTTGGAGCTAAAGGGTATTTCACACCGAAGATCGAATCCACTGCATAAGCCGGGGAATTTTCACTCGGTGTTCTTGTATAAGGTTCTTGTTCTTCGAATCTGCTACATAAGCTAGGATATTATCACTCAGTGGTCATGGAGGATATTCTTGTTCTTTTGGTAACATGTTTATTATAACTTCAATTGTGATTTTGTACTAGATTTGCAATTTAGAAGTGGATAATAAATCGGTTCAAGATTTCAACATAGAGACATAGGCATTTTTTGAACTTTGTTATCAACTTGTGTACAATGTGATTGTGGTTTTGCATTATATTCATTTAAAGTTGATTTTAACGGGGTGAATTTAGTAAAATAACTAATTTCCTATAAGATTCTATGGTCAATAAAAAAAATTGGTTGGATTTTCATATCAAGTTCCCATAGGATATTATTCACCGTAGTTGAATAGAATTGTTCTATGAGGTTTTGCTAAACTAGTTAAATGGATATATACCCTAATCTTGAGAGTCAAGAGCATCAATGATCCTACCTTCCATTTCAAAAACAACGTTCCTTTTATTTATCTCCTAAAATAAGGGGTAAATGAAAGAGGTATGTAAGTACACCCCCAACTTAAAGAAAACCTAGTTTGCATTCATAAGTACAACTCATGATTTGATTCTAGCGAGATTATCCTTCCTTTATAGACTATTTTTCCCTGAATATTTGTACCAACCACAGGGACATAATATTTGGCCCTTAGTCCTTTCCTAAACTCTCCATGATTTAACCAAAGGAATTCAAAAAAATTACTAAAATTTAGAAGATATCCTAAGGTTCACCTCGATGAACATCCGACAACATTTTATGTTTCCTGTGGAGTTCTTGGGGTTTCTCACGAGGATGTATCTATCAAACTATTTATTCAAATTTTACGAGATAATACCATAGAGTGGTTCTATAATCTTCTTGTTAACAATATCACCAATTAGGATATGATAAAATCTAAGTTTGAGCCCATATTTTAGCCAAAAGAATATTCACATGCCCTTGTAGCACAACTTTACCATATGAGAAAGGAACCCTATGAACTAATGAGGGAATTTGTGGTTAAGTATAATAGATTGGTTCATAATACTTCAGCTACTACCCAACCCACTACGAGATAATCTGAAATGTTTCTTCATCAACGATCAAATTCCAAGGGTGATTTTTACATTAACAAGAGCACGCTTTCAAAAATTGGCTAAAAACGAAGAACCGACCATAAGTTTCCAAGATGACCTAATCATGTCTAGTAAGTTAAAGAAAGAACCTTGTAAGGCTAAGGCTTTCATCTTGGGTCTAACTAGTTTTGATCAATTATTCCAAAAAAAAATCTAATGATTTGATTTCTATAAAGAAGCATCTCTCTCATTAATATCCCCTATAAAGATATTCCTATGAATAATTTTCATCCAACGAATCATCTACCATTTACTCATCCAAATCTTGTTATTGAGGCTCCTCTGTGAAATTCCTAGTGAGTGCAACTTGTGAATTTCAAGAATCATGGGATGATATCATTGTAGATGAAGTTGAACACTTTGAGGAGGAACTTGAATAAATTACTAAGATGTTGAAGATTCTCAAATTATCTATGTTGTATGTGCGTCATAAGAAGATGACTATGAAGAAAAAGTGGTGGTAATGAATAATGAATTTTATGTAGTCGTGATCGGAGAAAATTTTAGTAAAAATAAAGATATTGTTCAACTATAAAATAAGGAGAAATCTAAAGTGTCTCATGTTATTATTCTATTCATCGGAAAGAAAGGATTTCCCATTCCTTCTACCAATAAGAAGGTAATTACTTCTACACCTTCAACTACTCTTACATCTCCAACACCTATTTTTAAAAAAGAATACTCCTAAAGTTGATAATCCTAAAAAAATCTATTTTGTCTAATCAAGAAGCTTTTTCTTCTTTTGTATATTTTGATATAATTGATCATATCAAGAAAACCTAGATTTATATTTATGAAGCTGAGTACTATCAAACTCATTAAGAGGATTTTTCCCAAGTTGTTAAGTTTGTTAATACTAATCCTAACGAAGCTACTTTCTCTTTCAAAGGAATCATTCCCACCCCTAAAGCTCCTTCCATGTAAAATTTTTTAGCATCTTCTCCTCCACATCTAAAAATATTGAACCATTCTATGTAACTTTGTTGATAGCAGAGAATAAATTAAGAAATTATGTTATTGATTCTAGTGCATTGGATAATGTGATGCCTGTACAAGTAGGTCATGCATTAGGCTGTATTATTACTTGAAAATTTGGTTCAAGATACTCCATGGAGGCCAAATAGGAGCCTCTAGTAGGAAGGATAAAGGACAATCAAGTAGGCTTTGCAATTTTTCCTAAAAAAGAGTTAAAGCTACTATCTTGGTTGTTGATATACCTCCCTCTTACGGAATGCTCTTAAGAAGAAATTTTTTCCATGATGTAAGTAGAGTAATTCAAATGGATTGGTCCAATGCAATGATTATAGTGAAGGGACAAATTAATAATTGATTTCTTGAAAGAAAAACTAAGTACATAGTTCAAAAGACTAATGATCCTCAAGCACAAATATTGTATGAAGACATTGGACATGGTAACTACATGATAATGTATTGTTCAAAATTAAATATCCTTGAAGTCATTTGAGATTATTCAAATGATATTTGGACCCTTGAGTTTGATGGTAGTTGTTCTACAACTAGTTCTAGAGTATGGGTAGTTCTTGTCTCACCTTCTGGAAAAATTCACCCATTCTCATACAAGTTAAAATTTGCTAATACTAATAAAACTACTGATTACAAGGATTTCCTTCTTGGTATAACATTGGAAAAGGATACGGTAATTAAGAAAATTCATGCACAAGGGGATAGAGAGCTTATACTAAAATAGGTCTGAGGTTTATTCCAAGTCAAGAATGAAAGGTTGAAGCATTATCAAAATAAACTATGGGATTTTATTTAGCTCTTTGAATCCTTTTCAATTGATATTGTGACAAGAGATAATAACTTCAGAGGATATTACGTGGCATTCTTTGGCTCATTGTTAATACCTCATCCTAATTTAACTTAGGATAAGTTCAAAATTGAAATGATTTTAAAACCTAGTGTTCCAAATAATGTAGATAACTGGAAGATATTTAATGATGGCTAGAATCTCATCTCTTTTCTTGAATTAAAAGATAATTTCAATCAATTGTATTTTGAGGGTAGTGAAGCTAGTTACAGAGAGTCACTTTCATCCACAATTGAGGAAGGTATAGAATTTGAATTTGATCAAGATGGATGTATCAAGTTGAAAGGTAATAAAATACCTAAATTTCGATCGCTTTAGAATATCTATTTGACAAGTATGACCACTTTTTCGAAAGAATATATCGCAAGGCATAGGCCATTCATCAAATTGTGAAAAGGTGAACTTGGGAAGTGATAAGGAATCTAAGCTTTTAATATTGGGAAATGTTGTTTTGTTGAGGAAAAAAATTGCTTGAATTGTAAATAAAATGCATGAAAGTTTTTGCATAATCTTAAGAATATTTGAATACTTTCAAGCACAGAGATATGCAACATTATATTTTCCTAAAACCATGAATTCAAACTTTTAGGAAGAAACAAAGATACTATAATCCCAAAATTACAAGAAAAATCTACTAAGAGATTTAGAAGTTATTGAATGATAAGATTTCCTATACACTATTCTTCTTGGGTTACTAATATTTTTCCAAAGTGAGAAAGAAGAGTAGGGAGACAAGGATTTGTGTAGATTTCTACAATAGAAATCGTGATTCTTTAAAATATAACTACCCTCTACCCATGATGAATTGAGTCTGTAGGCAATGGCTAGTTCATAAATGGTGTCAATTCTTGATGGATTTTTTGGGTTACAATCAAATTAAAGTAGATGTCCAAGATCAACACAAAAATGTGTTCACGACACCATGGGGTACCTTTGCTTATTAGAGAACACCTTTTGGTCACATCAACGCAGGTGCTAATTTTCAAAGAGCAATGCATTTAGCTTTCAGGATCTAAAAAATAAGTGTATTTTTGTCTATATGGATGATCTCATTATTTTTTCCAAGAGTAGAGAAGATAACTTTCAACATTTTAACCTCATTCTTCAAATATTAAGAGATTGTGACATATCTCTTAATCCCAAGAAGTCCATTTTTAGAGTCACTAAATGAAATTTAGCTGGCCATATTATTTTAATATATAGAATCAAGATTGATCCTCAAGGAGTGTAGAAAATTTTTAAAAATTCTCTTCCCACCCAAATAAAGGAGTTCACTCTTTCTTTGGTAAAATCAATTTCCTCGATATAGTTTTCCTAGAATTTGTAGAGTTGACTCAAAGTATAGAAAAAATGATGAAAGAAAAACAATATTTAAATTAGATTATTAAAGGAAATAATTTATTTAATGAAATAAAAGAAGAAATTGCAAAAACACGTGTTCTTGTTTTCCCTAATTTTGATAAAGACTTCATTATTTATTGTTATGCATCTAAGCATACCCTCTCTACCATTTTAGTTCAGATAAATTCTAAAGGAGAGAGTCACCAATTGATTTTATGAGCTATGTTCTTAATCCCCATGAGTTGAATTATTTTCATATTGAAAAGCACGCCTTCACTATAATCAAGGTTGTAAAACAATTTAGGTTCTACATCTCAATTCTCATTCCGCTATTTTTGTCTCAAATTCCGTCATGAAGTCTATACTAACACAAAAAGATTTTTGTTCCAAAAAGGGTAATTGGATTGAAAATTTTTAGGAGTATGATCTCAATATTATTCATACCAAATTGGTACGAGGATGATGTTTGTCTCAACCGATATGTAAGGTTTGAGTGAAGATTTGATTAATGATGAAGCTACTAAAATGCTAAATAATTTTTTTGAGTTCTACAAATGAATGGTACTCTAATATTTCTCACTTCCTCACATATGGGGAATGTACAACACATATTGATGTAAAAAGATATTAATTAAACTTTGAGTTGTAAGGTATGTTATTTGGGATAACTTTCTTTTTAGAAAAGGAATTGATGTCTATTTGTTAAGGTGTGTGGATAAGGAGTAATAAAATAGATTGCTACGGTCTGTCATGATCAAGCTTATGGAGGAAATTTCTCTTCCCATTTAATTTCTCATAATATCATCTGAGGATGTTATTATTAGACAAACTCGTTTAAAGATGTAGTTAATTGGGTTTCAAATGTGAATCTTGTCAAACATTTTTTGGATGACCTAAACTAGAAAATATTATGTTGAAGCTTGTTTTGATCGAAGAATGTTTCTAGAAATGGGGATTAGAATTCATTGAAACTCTCAATGCAAACTCTAGTGCAAGAAACACTCATGTTCTAACTGTAATGAACTATTTCACAAGTGGGTGGAAGCCATCCCGATGAAAAGGATAAATTCGAATTAATTTTTGATTTCGTCAAGGAGAATATTTTGGTTTGATTCGAGTTCCTACAAAAATTGTAACAAATAATTCTTTTAAAGTTTTCTCTTACGATCTCATTAATTTTTATTACAGCTATGGGATTTTTATTTCACATTCTTCACATTATTACCCATAAGGAAACATGAAAGAAGAATTAACAAACAAAAATATTGTGACCATAGTCGTGAAGTTAGTCGATGAATTACGTAAGAATTGGCACAAAATTTTATGTGATTCCCTTTGGGCTGATTGTATAACACCAAAGAGAGCTATTATTATGTCTCTATTTTAGCTAGTTTATGGGATGGATGTTGAATTTCCAGCTACACTGAATTCCTAGCCTTTCACTTGGCCCAAGACCATTGAAAATGGATAGTTCAAGGATGCATTTGAAAAAAGGATTATGTACTTCAAGAATTTGGAATAAAAAGGATATAGGTGGTTGATCATATCTCAACCCATCAGTAAAAGTTAAAAAAATATTTGACAAGGACAAGTCGCATGACTTTCAAGTTTGAGATATTGTTCTACTCTTTGACAAGATAAGGGATCCTCATGGGATACATGGTAAGTTTGACTTCGTTTGGATTAATTCATTTCAAATTTGACACTTTGCTGGTGAAAATTCATATTACTTAGCCTATATGGATGAGACTTCTCTCCCATTTCCATATAGTGGGAAATATCTTAAGTTGTACAAGTGTTGAGTGGGTGTCATTCCCTTGTACATAGTCTCTATTTTTGGTTTTCTTTTTAGTTTTCTATGTCCGTATTTGTTTCCCCTTTCCCTTTTTTGGTTCTCTTTTGTATATCCTTCTATATTCTACCCAATAGATAAGGCATGAGTCTTATGAACCATGAGATTCTAGAGTTATTTTACTTTCCTTGTCTATACTTTTTGTAAACCAAGTCAAACCCTAAAAGAGCCACATGTTGTCATGAGACCTGAAATTGTCAAAATTTTCAAAAAGTTGAGTATTGGGCAGTTTATTTCATTTCATGTTCACACTTTCCCTTTGTTAATTTAGTATGAAGAGGAAGAAGTTAGGAGTTAGTCAATTTTTGTGTATTAGGGGCTCAAATCATATGAATCGGAGCTTTGAGGAACATGGGAACTATTCCTTTATTCCTCCTATTCCCCACTTTTCTTCCTTAACCACTTCACATTATCTATTGATCCCATCAACCATATCCGCATTGATGAAATCTCCTCACCTATGCCCCACTTCCCTTTGTTCTTCGCTTCTCTTCCATCTCCATCGAATCAAACACTTGACTAAATTGGGCAAACCCAACATTTTTATTGTCTTCCCCTCAACCTTTAGTTCTTTAACTCCCTGCTCCTCATGACTTCATCTCCATCATCATCCTAATCAAACATTGTGGAAAATTAGGGAATCCAAGGATGTGTTCCCAGTACCCTTTACTCCCCACAAACCGACTTATCTCGCTATAATGCACGTAATAACATTTAGGAGATTACGACTTTGAAATATTGTTCTTTTGGGCATGATTTTATCTCGACTCACCATTCTAATGGGTTTAAGTGGGAGGATTATGGAAAATTTGGTTAACATTGGAATATTTTAAAATCTCCACTTTCCATCAGTATCCCTCAAACTTTCAAATTTACTCCCACCTTGGCGTTTTTTGCTTTTCCTCCTCTCCTACATCAAAAACACTCTTTTTCTCATTTCTTCCTCATTTAGTAACTAATTTCAAAATTTTGGGTTATACTAGGAACATTATGGGGTTGCCTACCTTTCCATCTATCAGGTGGGTGGTATTATCTATGTTTCATCAAATTTTGTAATTATGTTACTTTTGTTGCCCTTCCCCTAAAGATATTTTAAAAACCTTTGTAAAACCAATTTTTTTCTCAAGTTAGTATCCAATATATCAAAATGAAGTTATAGTATGCCAAATACAAAGGTATTTCCTCCTGGAGACATCGATCCTTAAAATAGGGACAGTGACATCAAACACATGGGTTTAAAGGACTTTTGGGCTAGGATGAATGATAATAGCCCAAACATTTAAGCCCAGTGTTTTGAATAGTGGTTTAGCCCATGCAAGGGGATTTCCTACATCCATCCAATGTGTTTACACATTGCTAGCATGTTCTTCCTATTTTGTTCCCAAAAATAAATAATTAAAGTACCCTCGGGGACAGTTATTACACAATTGATGCCCACCATATCAACTTAGCTCTGGGAATTCCTACCTTTGAAGGTTCCAAGATTTTAACTAAGGCTGATGCCCAAAAGGAGTATGACCTCACTCCTAACAAGTACCAATCCATGATTTCCAAATCTTGGCTAAAAGTCAAAAGAAAAAGGCCATCAAAACTACCTAAAATTCTCTACAGGATTGAGTTTGTTGAGGAACTGTCTGATATGATAACATTATTGGCAAGAGTAATGGGCTTACCTTCTACTCAAGATTTCCAGAATTGGATGTGCATTTACATCAATTTTATTTTTAAAGGAACACAAACATTATATTAGGGATAGATCATGTGTGAAATTTTGATTCAACAATGCACCCAAGTACACTAGAATAAAACATTCTACATGACCTAACCTCCCATTTGTTATACATAATAGTTGGGTACAAAATATCGATTGGCTTGTCAAGTCAAGAGAGAAGACAAAATCTTGTTATTTATGAGTTATATACACGTCGACCTATAATAATAGAAAAATTCACCACATGATATTAAATGATGCCTTCATAATGATCCTTGTAAGGCTACTAGAAGGAAATGTGACAAATATAGATTCTCATGAGGTTAGAAAGCTAATCTAATTTTATGTCAACTTCTTTATTCACTTTAAGATTTTTACTACATTTGAGCAATAGGTTGTTAAGTATATCATTACAAAATTCCAATATATTGTACTGATAATATTATTTTGGTTGAACTTTGTAGACAACATGACCTTCTCCATAGGACTTTCGTGAGATAAGATCTCGACACCCAATTTACTATAACTTTGGGAAATTATATAAGTAGATCTTCCTTAGATGCTCCAAATGTTGAGAGAACCATCTATCCTTTCAAGATTCACCCTTATTCGAAAAGGTATTGTTTTTATAGTAAAAAATTTATTGAAAACAATCTATAACTCGCTTATCATCATGTAACAACATTGGAGGACTACTTTGAAGATTGTGTGGATGATTATGAGGTCACAAAGAGATTGTTTCAAAATTAACTCTGTAACAAATCTAGGATTTCAAGATATAGGTAATGCCAAAAGGAATGATTGATGATGACTCACATCATTTCTCTCCGGAGTAAACTAATTCAATTTAATATACTCCTCTTCCTACCATTGACTAGTCACAAAAGGAAAAGGATAATATATATGATCTTAACACTCATGTTCTTCTGAGGACAAGCCATTGGTTCAAAAAGAAATGGAAGGATTTTAATGTTTCTTAACAGAACCATCTTCTCAAAAATAAACTTATTCACAAAATGCAACTCCTCATCACTGAAATATTTCTCCCTCTCTGCTAGATTTTGGAAATAAAGTATATGTCAAGAAAGATAAATCTAAAGAAGGAAGATACACCAAGACATGGGGATGATGGTAAAGATTAAACAAAATAATTAGGAGTGGTAGCAGCCCGTGACTAAGTAAATAAAGGTGAAGAAGAGACCAGCAAGAAGAAATATGATGAAGAACAAGGAGAAAAAGAAATTGATTATGAATAAGTAGAGATAATTAAGATAACATCCCATAACTATGGAAAGAAAAGTGTCTCTAGGCTTGAATTGGTTGTGAGAAGAACTTCTCCTTACCTTCTAACCATTATGGTAGAAAAGTTAGCAAATCAATGTCTTAGTTCTCAAATTGCATTTTTGTGCCTCCTTCAACAACATCATCGAGATTCATTCACTGGGTTCAACCTATGGTACATAACAGAATATAAAGGATCAATCCAAGATTATATCAATCTATACATTGTATCATTATATCTAATAATGTAGTATAAATAAATTATTTTATGCCTTTTTGAAGGTATGAAAGCTTCTTACACATAAATTTAGAACCCTTATTGGTGATAAATTGAGATATAATTCATCTTCCAACAATAAACAATAATGTATGCAAGGAGTACAAACAACATAAGACATTGACCTATAATATTCCATAAAAATTATTGAGTAATAGTTTTCCATCATATTCATATTTTCCAAAAGAGTAAGAAAAACATGTGAGATGTAAGTAAGATATGTATGTCTATGAATAAATTAAACATAGGCATGAGAAAACTAGTTTGATAAGGATACTTGAGCACCCTACAGATTGTAGGCTAGTTTAATATAGCATTGTGATAATCCCAAACATTCTATTAAATATATTATTAAGGTAAGGAATTAAATTTTTGTAAGTATATATCCCTTGGTAATCATGATTGAAACTATTTGACTAGTGTTTATGAGGAGAATTATTTAAAGATTTAATTTCACCATTGATTTCAAACATAGGAATACATTATTCATAATAATTAGAAGCATGACCATCAACATAAGGCATAAAATTATTATTTAAAGGTATAGAGATATAATTATGATAATAAACATGTTCATTTTTCAGTTTCAGTTATCCATTTTTGTATCCTTTTAATGCAATTTTCACCATGTTTAACCATTTGTATAACAAAGATAAAAAAATTCACCATTCAAAGAATTTATATCATTATGTACATATTCAACATCATAAGTAATTGCTATTTTAATTCACATAATTTACAACATGAGATTTACTTAATTATTCTTCACTAAATATTTATTAAGATATATCACTATCATATCAATCAACATCTCCCTCTTTGTCATTCAAATAGTTATAAGAAACATCATGCATGTAATAATTTGTAACACATGAAAAAATGAATCCCATTTCGATCTATTATATGAGAACCAATGTTTAAATTATGCAATTGATAAAATAATAATATAAACCATATATGAAAAATAATGCAACAAGAAAAACTAACCATAGTGGAAGGGACAACATGAAACCTCAAGGATAAATGAAATTGTAGAATGGTTGTTTAATCAAGACATGGGTTCACCAAAATATTTTAACTATTTCGCACAAATGGTATAAAATAATATATAACTATGTACAATTCATATTTTGATTAAACAATAAATTAGACCTAAACATTACTAAAAATAAGAGAAAGTTGGTTAATTATTAGATTTAATATCATAACGATAATGAAAAGATAGAATAATTAGCTGATTTAACATCATTTGAATGGAAAAGAGGTTTTCATAATATCATAACAGTCTCATAAGATTAAGATTATTTGCTCTTGGAAATATCAATTGGATCTAGACTATCTCGGAACAAGTTTAGTGAAGAGGTTCAAATTCATGGTTGAACTTAAAATGACATTACAAAAACTTATTGGTAGTTTTAATTGTCCTTAATTTTCTTGACTTTGTTTGTCTACTTTTTATCCTTAAAACCTATTGTAGATCATTGTGATACTATGTAAGGTTTTTGTAATGTCTTCTCCTTTCGCAACTCCCATTAGAACTCCATAATACATAAAAATATTAGTCCTAAACTAAACCCAGATTGAACTCCACTCTTTATGGAGTGATATTGTTGAACTACATATCAATTGAATTAGGGGCCTATGTAATTCTTTTATACATGAGCATCCAAGGTCTTAAGCAATCCTACATCACCAATTTTTTTATTTTAAGTTCTTTTCCTTTGTTTTTTTCTCAATATTTAATGGTCATAATTTGGCGAGCTATTCAAAGGATAAAGGGATCACAAAGGATTTAAAAACCTTAAGTTCTAAGTGTTGCTAAATTCCTCAAGTCATAAGGCTACTCAAAGCACATAATACTTAATGATTAAGTCTTCATGGGTAACTTTAGACACTAAGGCTCATGGTGTAACTTTACAATTTATATGCTAAAGAAGCCCACTTAACACTTAATGATTTAGTGAGTTTATAGCCTTTATATGTTGTAATATTTCAAATATGTAAACATTAAACATTTTTAATTTGAAGCCTAACATATTTCATGAATTCTATATAACTTGCATGATCTCAAGTGACCCCGAGGGAGATAAGTGGAACATAAGGAAAAATTTAACTTGTTAAATACACGATGTAATTTTTATCATTCGAGTGACCAATATAAATAAAGGTTGATGTAAGAGCTCATTAATTCATGGTTATAATGGAAAGGTTATGTGCACCAATAACGATTTCCAAATATTCAAAGAGTCCACATGAAACCATGAATTGGAAAATCTACTTATTATTACACATGTCACAATCACACAAGATGTCATAGTTAATTATTTTTATCCAAAATTGCACCCCCATGCAATTTTAAACAACTCATTTAAGTTATAACGTAACCACTTTTTGCTCATAAAAATCGTAGAACACAGAAGTTTGTATTTCATGGAGTGCATAAATGTAGTATTTTGTGGGTTCTCCTATTCTCGTGGGTTTTTCTCATAAAGAGATAACTAGATTTCAAAGAGGTTATTGCTTCATGACCAAAAATTATAGTGTCACACAGACTTAGAGAAATTTGGAGCTCCATGGGGTTTGTTAATTTTGTAAAACAACAGTTGGATTCCACTAATCAAAAGTCACAACAAAAAAGGACATGTTTCCAAGTGCCTCAAAATAAAGGAAAAACATGTTTGGAATGTGACTAAGGTTGGAAGCCATGAGACATTATCTTAGTGTTCCATGAGTCTACCAATTATAGTTTTTCATGGGTTATCCTAACTAGTAGAATGAAGAAATAGAGCCATTTCAAAAGGGTAAGAATTTGAAATGTGTGTTATCTCAAATTAACCCCCGGGATTAATTTAGATAAATCAATTAATATGGAATTAGCCATTTAAACAATCCTAGGACATTTAAACGATCATTAATTTCCACCTCTCAAAAGCATTGGCCATTGGAATTTAAAAACCCGCATGAGACTTATCTAATCCATTAGTGGATTATCTTCTAAAATCCTTGATACAAAGGAGCACCTCATAGTGGTGTGCGAAAATTGGAAATCATGTGAGACAAAGACAATCCAAAATGCCATGTGATGTTCATTTGGTTGTCAAATTCAACACCAAGCATCAAAAGGGACACACGGAAGAGTAGACAAAGTTAGCAAGGCTTAGGGACACATGATGGAGTTTGGGTTGACAAATGGTAGAAGATCAATGGTCAAAGTAGGGCATGTGGTAGAATTTTGTCACACTTTGAGCATATGGACTCCCGTGGATGTAAATTTTGCTGGAATGAATGAAATTGATAAAAGTGTGTTGGTTTCAGGAAAGGTTGAAATGTCAAAGGATGCAAGATGGGTGAAGGAGGTGGACATGTGTCTCTATTATGAAAATTCCTAAGGTGATGGTCTCATCCAGGACTTCAAGCCTTGGATTGAGCCCTAGTGGATAATGTTTGGGGTCCGTCGACCCCCGAAACAAATAAAAAGAGGACAGTGGCAGCATTCTATAGAGCCAAAATTTTTAAGTCCACCCAAGTTAAAAAATGAGACGTGAGGGTGCGATCATGAAAGGAGAACACATTCCATACGTGAAGCATTTATGTTGGCTCATGTTTTGTGGAGGTTAGAAGGGGTATCAAGTGGATTGACATGCATAGAAAATGGATATTTCCTATGGATTCGTGCTTCACATTTTTCAATGAATGATATTAAAATTTGGATAACCCGAGGAGCATGGTATTGTTTGATTGGATCACTTTTCATAAGGCCAAAAATTCGAGAGAAGGAAAAGGAAGTAAATCCCAACCCCATGACCCAATGGGAGACTGACACTGCCAAAGACAAAGCAATTCAAGGAAAATCCTCAAACCAATCAAGGGTTGCCACGTGTCAAGTTCTTGTGTTTCTCAACATGAAAAATATTTAGAAGTGTATGGCTTTATTTCTTGTTGTAGGATGGAATAAACATAGTAATGACATTTCAGGTGCCTATGTTCCTTTCAGGAGAATTTAATGAAGATTATTGGTTGTTGAAAGTTCAAAAGGTCGTGATTCTCTCTTTTCCCTCTTTTCTTTCTTCTTTCAGTCTCATTTTCTGTTATGTATTGTAAAATATTTCATTTTGAAAGAGATTGACATTCTGATATGCAAAGGAACTATGTAAAAAAAAATTCCCAAGAAGCTATTAACTTCGAGCCTTCATTTTGGCCTCTCAGAATGCATTATTTCCTTCGGTTTGAGCTGTAGTGGAATGTGCATACTTATAAGCAATAAAACATGGTGTTTATGGATCTCTTACATTTTTATACTTGTGTTTTATCTACTTCTTTCCTCTCTCTTACTCTTGCAATGTGTTGTGCATATCTCTTTCATTTGTAGGCTCCATTTTTATTGTGTTTAATGTATATCACCCTTTTCTTACCGTTATCACCACCCCTTAGCTTATGATTTCCCTTTTTGCATCTCCTTCTAACCCTGGTCCTTGGAATGTTTAACTTAGGATTTTATTTCTGCATTAGGAGTATTTTTAGCATTAGGATTAGGTATAGGAACTGGCCTTCTCCTGAGGTTTGTCTCACATTGTATTTCCCACAACTTAGAGACAATACATGTTGCCTCAAAATATTGAATTTTTATGACTCGAGGAAAGGTGTAATTTTGAGCTCCAAAAGTTTTTGCATGCCCAAAGGAACAGATTGAAGATATTTACAACTTCATACCACCAAGGTTGATGTGTTCTTGGTGATATCTATCCTTTGTAGGAATGTTATTAACACAACTAGTGACTCCACCGATTCAACAAACCCATTATCTCATCATCGACCTTCCCCTTTCCTTACATTCATTTCCATTCACTATTTTCCTTCCTTCCATCCTTCCATTTTTCTTTAATTCATGAATTTTTGCAATCATGAATTCATTTCCTTCTTGGAATTCTCATTTGTAGTAGAAACACTAGTTTCCTTCATCCCCATATTTTCAAAATCCTCCTCCAAATCAGTTTTATGAGCCTTATCATGAGGAATATGCATATCAATCAAACCTTGCTGATATTTATGGTTATCCTGTTAACCATGGTGCTTTTCAAGGATAAGGATATGTTGATATTCAAATGCAAATTCAAGAGATGGATGCAACATTACTTCAAGGGGAGGAAGCACTCAACATCATGGTGGCTAAACTATCTAGTTTCATCAACCATGTCCATCGGATACACCTTTTCCACGTTGGTTTAGACCTCGGCAAGCTAGAGGTATTGACTAAAACTCTAAATATAATGGTTGAAACCTTGAATATATTGTCACACTCAATAGAAAAGAGGAAATCTAATGAACATACTTGTGAAGAACCTTTTCAATGGGTTAATCCTTCACCACCATCAAGCAGCCCTCTCTTTTACCCTTCCTAACCTACAACATCTCAACCTAATTTTAATATCCCTAGCTTTTTACTTACTCCCATTGAGAATTATCCTTCTTCATATTATTCCCTCCCATCCCAACTTCACTTCTCCACCCTCTTCCCTCCAAAATCCCCATCCCATCTACGATAAATTATTCCACCTCATCCACCATTTGAACATTTGAAAAATCACCCTAGGGCTAAAGCCTTCCCCATTTTTAAAATCATATCCACATGTGCCTGAACTTCATGAAAAATAAGTTGAAAATAATGAAGTGATGGAGCTTAACCAAAAGGCTAAGGGCCCAGCTTATTTAGAACACCGAGGATCCATCCCTCACTAAACAAGATATTAAATCTTTCATAAAGCAACAAGGGTTGATCTTCCTTCTAAAAATAATATGCACATGCAAACCTAGAGGGGCAGGTTGAAATGGAGCCAAAAAGAGTAGACCAAATTCAGAGATTTAAGGATTGGAGTCATGAGTTTGAATCCAAATAGGTTCATCACCAAGGACCTAACAATCAACCTTCTCCAATTTCTACAAAATCAGTTGAGGTGAGTCCCATTCTTGAAAGCCAAGAAATAATTGTTGAGGAATAGACTCACTCGAGAGCATAATATATGAATAATTGAACCATCACATTACATAAATTCCTCATGTTTTAATTGAAAACTTTGAGCTTAAGGATAATTAAATTAAGGATCGGAAAGAAGAGGAAGATAATCTTCCAAGTGAACAATATGTTTCATTTGAATGTAGTGACCCCCATTTTCCTACATGTTTAGAACTTACTACACTTTTAAAGGATTACAGTGATCCATCAAGAATATCTCTAAATGATACAATTATTCAAGAGAAGGTTCATGTTGAGGATGAGGAGAGGTTTGATTTATTAAACTTCTTGTTTGTTGAGGAGAAGGAAGAACATAAGGAAGCAAAAAAAAATTAGAAGCACCACAAAGTCCAATTCCGCTTACGCAAACACTCCCCATCTTCAATAAAGTCCGCAGGATGCCCCTATTCATGGGGATGACCTTCAAGAGAATGGTAAAAGAATAAGGATCAGCACATTGGTTCTAAAGGCCCTTTTCCCAATTAGGTATATGGCTAGATTAGAGCCAAAAATAGAGTTACAACCAGTCATGCTCACTTCAAAGCATGAGGATGAGTTTCAATGTCCCAAAGATCAGCTATAATTCCTCTAAACAAATGTAGAACAACCAAATGAGGTATTTTTTCTATTTTTTGTTGATACTTTGGAAAAAATGGGGAAAAAACATCTTCAAATATTTTTTTTACTCTTGTTAAATGCCATGTCCGTTTCCAAATCAAATACATGGTCTGAAATTGTAATAAAGATAAGTTATTTCTCCCTACTTGTATCGGGCTTTGTTTAGCTTATTATTTATTTGGTTAGAGTATATTAGGTGGGTTTGTTTTCAGTAAAATAAGTTCATTGTGCACACTATACATGTTTCCAATTGGGGCATGTATGATTTTCATGTTTTGTACATAGTCTTTGTGGTTTTGTTGTTGTTTGCATAGTTCTTTTTGGAAGGAAGAGTAGGTTTAATGGAAGAATCAAATAGTTGGGTAATTTCCAAATTTTATTCAAATCCCACAAATCAATTTTAGGCATTTCCACTTTAGTACTAAGTCCATGTAGGCTCAATGTAATAATTTCAATGTTTAAGATCGGTTTCTTCAAGTTTTGGGCTTGAATCCTTGCCCAATGGATGCATAAAGGCTACTAGTAAAATTTAGCATGAAAATTACCCATGGAGGTTGCCAAATTGTTATCCCAAATTAAACCCTCAAGATTAATTAGGATAACTCATTTAATAAGGACTTAGCCATTTAAACAAGCATGAGAAATTTAAACGGCCTTTAATTTCCACCTCTCAAAAGCATTGGCTATTGGAATTTGAAAACCCATGGGAGAATTAAATAATTCACTGGGTGGGTTATCTTCTAAAATCCAAGATGTAAAGTGAGAGCCTTGTAGTGTTGTGTAAAAATTGGAAATCAGTAAGACAAAGAAAAGACAAAAGGCCGTGTCACGTTCAATTTTCCATCAAATTCAATGCCAAGCATCAATAGGGACATGTGGAGAACAAAACAAATTCAACAAGGTCAAGGGACACATGACCTAGTTTGGGGTTGACATGTGGCAGAAGATCAATGGTCAAAGCGGGGCACATGGTGCCATTCTCACACTTTGAGCATATAGACTCCCATGGACATAAATTATGTGGAATGAATGAAATTGATAAAAGGTTTTCGAGTCCAGAAATGTTGTAAGGTAAAAGGATGCACGGTAGGTGAAGACAGTGGACATGTGTCACCACTGAAAATTCCTAAGGTGATGGGCTCATCTCGAACTTCAAGCCCCACATTGAGATAGAGTGGATAATGTTTTGGGTCAACCCGACCCTGCAACCAATAAAAGAGGACAAGTGACAAAGATTCTATAGAGCCAAAAATTTAAGTCCACCCAAGTTAGAAAATGTGACTCAAAGGCACATCTAATGAATGGCGAACACATTCCATACATGGAGTTTTTCTATTGGCTCATGTTTCACGGAGGTTAGAAGGGGCTATCAAATGGATTGACGTGTGAAGAACGTGAAGCTTTCTATTGGCCCGTGCTTCATAGTTTTAAGTCAAGAGATATCAAAAGTTTGACAACCCGAGGAGCGTGGCATTGTTTAATTGGCTCGATTTTCATTAGGTCATAGAATACAGAGAAGAAAAAGGAAGTAAAGCCCAAGGAAAATTTTAAGGGTCCCTAAAAAAAAAGCCTTATAAAATATTTGGTGAATCTGTGAAAATTAGCTTTCGCACAAATGGAAAATATCAAGACATCATGAAATCACTATTAAATACTACTAGATGATAGCTTTTTTATATGTTATCGGTTGGTAGCATATTTTTGCTACCGATCGACAACATATAGTATGATTTTGAATGGTAGGATAAAAATGCTACCGACTAACATCATTTTTATGTTATTAGTTGATAGTACTATTGTCTAATACAACATTTTTATGCTCGCCAATAACATTAGTAAATGATGTCGCCACTAACAAAAAAATTTTGTTGCCCAAAGAATTTTTTAATGCTATCGAATCGACATCATATTGTATGTTTTTGGTGGGTAGAAAATCAATATGCTATCAACTCGACTATATTCACATGAGTTTTATGAATTTCTATTTCATGGGAATGGTGAATTGACCCCTAAAATTAACTTGTACCCAAAAAATTTGGTAAAATGGTCCTAACTTGTACCCTAAAAATTTTCCAATTTCAAATTTCAAAAACCAAAATATTCATGAATTAATGAATATTCGCCACTAAAATTTTCCTATTAAAGCCTCGACCCCACGACCCAATGGGAGACCAACACTGGAAAAGATAAAAAAATGCACACATTGGCAGAGATCAATCCACAAACCAATGAATAGCTACCACGTGTCAATTTCTTGTGCTCGTTGACATGAAAAATCTTCGAAAATAATATCTTTCAACTCCAAGCTCCAAATCAGACAAAATTTATATCGTTGGAAATCTCTACTTGAACCCTTTAATTTTATGCAATCATATTTTAGTTTTGAAGGTGGTTAGTGGGTCGAGTTGAAAAAATAGCTTTACGAAAAAAAAAAAGTAGTCCTGAGCACACAAACGATCAAATCAGATGGCTCAACCACCAAGAATTGATGAAGTATGGCTTCATTTCTTCGCTGCAAGATGGAATAGACATATTAATGACCTTACAAGCTGCCCATGTGCTTTGCAGGTGAATTCAATGTAGATTATTGGTGGTTAAAAGTTAAAAATATCATGCTTCTCTTTTCCCTCTTCTCTTTCTTCTTTCTCTCTCATTTTCTAGCTATATATTGTAAAATATTTCATTTTGAAAGAGATGGACATTCTAATCAGAAATGAACCATGTAAAAATGGTCTCCCAAGTAGCTATGAAATTTGAGCCTTCATTTTTTCCTCTGTAAATGTGTTCTTGTCTTCTGTTTGGGTTGTAATAGATTGTGCATATTTATAAGCAATAAAACATGGTGTGTGTGGCTCTCTTATGACTTACACTTGTGTTTTATCTGTTTCGTGCCTCTCTCTTACTCTTGTAATGTTTTTGCATATATCTCTCATTTGCAAGCTCCATTTTGACTATGTTTAATGTCTGTCACCCTTTTCTTGGTGTTATCACCTCCTTTTAGCTTAGGATTTCCCTTTTATGCATCTCCTTCTAACCCTGGTCCCTTAGAATGTTTAGCTTAGGATTTTCTTTCAGCATTAGGAGTAGTTTTAGCATTAGGATTAGGTAGAGGAACCAACCTTCTCTCGTAGGTCTATCTCATAGTGCAAGTCCCACAACTTAGAGGTAATCCCATGTTGCCTTAAAATCCCGAGTTGTATATGACTTGGGGAAGGGTGTAATTTTGAGCTATAACAATGTGGATAAGGGCGGACCATCGATTTTAGTGTTTTTTAGGTTATTCAAAAGACGTAGAATGAGGGAACATGGTCACGAGTAAGAAATTTCATGCAATACCTAGAATACACCTCCTACGTATGTGGAGAAAGGTAAGAGTTTCAAGGATGCACATGATTTAGCATTTCATGGGTTTCTCAATCCATGCAGAGTTTAAACATTCAAAATCCACATAGCGAAAAATTCTTACAAAACAAAGAAAAATTCAAATAAAGCCATGGAACATTGTCAAAGCTATGAAACAAGGCAAAATCGGGTTTTTCATAACTTTCACTCTAGAGCATCAAATTGCATAAAATTGGTGGCATTGGAACCATATCTTCAAGGGCTTCATTTTGGCATATGTAAATGTAGGATTTTATGGTGTTTTGAGGGTTAAAAAGGAAAACATGGGATTTTAGGGGAAAAGGGTAGTTTTTCATTTTTAAAATGCATAACCTTTTCAACCAACCAAATTTATTGCTTCATGGTGCCCATACTCTATCTTTCATATCAAATTGTGTAGAGGAATGGATTTTCTAGATGTCCATACAAATTTACATGCATTTATGATGTTTTATGGGTGGTTGGCATAAATACCTGATATCTCTCTCTCTCTCTCTCTCTCTCTCTCTCTCTTTCTCTCTCTCTCTCTCTCTCTCTCTCTCTCTCTCTCTCTCTCTCTCTCTCTCTCTCTCTCTCTCTCTCTCTCTCTCTCTCTCTCTCTCTCTCTCTCTCTCTCTCTCTCTCTCTCTCTCTCTCTCTCTCTCTCTCTCTCTCTCTCTCTCTCTCTCTCTCTCTCTCTCTCTCTCTCTCTCTCTCTCTCTCTCTCTCTCTCTCTCTCTCTCTCTCTCTCTCTCTCTCTCTCTCTCTCTCTCTCTCTCTCTCTCTCTCTCTCTCTCTCTCTCTCTCTCTCTCTCTCTCTCTCTCTCTCTCTCTCTCTCTCTCTCTCTCTCTCTCTCTCTCTCTCTCTCTCTCTCTCTCTCTCTCTCTCTCTTCCCAATTTCTATAAGTATCTCTCTCTCTCTCTCTCTCTCTCTCTCTCTCTCTCTCTCTCTCTCTCTCTCTCTCTCTCTCCCCAGTGATTCTATAAGTATGGAACCCATCCTTTATAAATTATTTCTCTCTTGCTTGTAATTTTATTATGTCAAAATTTTGATATAACTAAGGAGTTCCAGACCCATGGCATGTATGTTTTTATACATCTTACCCTTCGAATGGTTCTACCAGATGTGTATAATTACAACAATAATATGATGTCAATTGTGACTTAAATATGCCCATTGTGTTACATTATTATCTTTTTGCATTATTTTATTTTATTTTTTATGTGTATCGACTATGTTTAGTAGAGTTTCATGTCATTTTTGTCAATTTTATAGGGTTATGAGTTGGATTATTTGTATATTTAGATTATAGAAAGCATTTTCCCCTCTAACCTTTCATTTGATCTTCCAGTTTCTCTCGGGAGTGGAAGAGAAAATGATCACCTTCTCTTGGCACATTATCATTCCCTTTTCTTTGAGATTAGTTTTGTTTCATACATTTCCTCCTTCCTTTCATTTGCAATTTAGTTCTTAGCATTAGTTTAGGATTAGAAGGAGTATTAGTTAGAGGAAAAGATGAATCCAACCTTCTTTAGAGTTTGATCTCATTCATGCAAGTCCCACATTGTGGATATCATCACATGTTGTTAAGGAATTTTGAATCTTCCATTATCTAGATAAGGGTGCAATTCTGAGTTACAAAAAATTTGGCACACCCGGTGGGAAAAATATTGAAGCCTATTATAGCTTCATGTCATAAATATGATGTGTTCTTGGTGATATCTAGCCTTTAGAGGCATTTTCCAAACACATATGCCAACCGCACGGTCCATCAAACTCATTTCTCTCATTGAAGACCATTTCCATTTCCCTTTCTTCCATTTTCCCATGTATGAAGTTGTGCAATCATGACTTCTTTCCCTCATGGGAATCCTCATTTTCAATATAATTTCTACCCCCAAGCCCCGTGTTTCTAAAACCCTCCTCTATTTCAGTTTTATAAGAAAAATAACAATGAATATGTCTATGAACTAAGTCATCTAAATCCATATCATTATGCGATTAACCATAATGTTGTCAAGAATATGATTATGTTGATTATGACAGAAATTTCATGGTTAAGTATGATTTCCATATCAATATACAAAGGCTAGAGAAAACCATGATATAGTTGAGGGAGAGTCTCATGTTTAAGGTGATGAAAATTAGTTTCAAGGTACCCTATCTATGGGTGGACCTATACCAAACTTGTTTGGCACTCATCAAGAGCTAGATTTTATGAATGAGATATCTTCTCAAATATTAGAGTGGATTTTGTTAATGGATACTAACCAATCTATTTATAGGGATCCATATCAATGGGTTAATCCTCACTACCATCATATATCCTAGTCATTCCTTTCCAACTCCGCACCATCTTAGGAAAAATTCCATATCCCTAGCTTTCACAAATATCCTCGTATCAATCATCATCCAAAGGAATATTTTGCACCTCCTCCATCACTCACACCCCTATAGAATTGGTCAGAAATTCAATCCTTCCATTCTTGCATGTATCCAAATCCATTATGGGATGATATTCTTGAGTATAAAAACTTGGGAGGGTAGTCTTCTCAAGAGCCAAAGAGATGAGATCAACTATATAGTTTCAAGTATTAGATCTAAGAGTTTAAGGTCAACTAACACATCCTTCATCAAGAATACATCGGTCAATCTCCTTCTAGTGCATCATAACTAGTTGAGGTAATCTCCATTATTGTTAATCATGATATATCTATTGAAGAATGGGCTAACTCTAAAATCATGAATTGAGAAATGGTCCAATATTTTGAAGAGCCTCATGTTGTTTTTCTTAATGAATCTAAAAAGGAGGTTGAGGTTGATTAGAAAAAGATAAATGGGGACACGCTAGACACTTAGGATCTAAATGTAGAAGAGATCATTGAGATCTTCTTTCTCTCTTTTGATGGTGAATATATTGATCAATCTTCACTCTCATTTGGGAAATGAGACTTAGAGGTTATCCCTAAGGAGAAAGAGGAGGAGGAGGATATGTTTTATCTTTAAAAATCCTTGATTAAATCTAAGGAGAAGAATGAGGATCCCAATGTTGAACCAAAGCTGGTCATAGGGGAGGAAACAAATGAAAACAAGTTTGGACAACTTGCAAACCCTATCCAAAATGAGGAAAATATGCATGATGACCCCATTTATGGGGATAACTTAAAGGAGATGGGAAAATTCAAAGGATCAATCCATTGGTTCAGAAACATATTTGTAAAAATAAAATACTTGGATAGTTTACAACCCAAAATAGAGTTGTAACAAGTCATGCTCACTTCATAGCATGAGGAAGAGCTTCAAAGTATCAAAGGTTTGCTTCAACATCTCCTAAACCTAAATACAAAGCAATAAGAGGAGGTACATATTATTTTCTTATATGATACTTTGATCAAAAAGGAAGTGAAATCAATCTTTGCACTTCCACCCTGTGATTTAGTTATAAAATAAATCACATGGTCCCATTTTATAAGGAAATGAAGCTATTTCTCCTATTGAATTGCCGGTTTTGTTTATCTCCCTTTACTTTTGGTTAGAGTAGTGTTGGTTGGAAATATTTTCGTTTGATACAATCAATAATTTAGGAGACAACAATACCTCCTCTTTATGGGGAGGTTCCCTTATTTCAACAAAAACTTGAGAATCTAAATATATACAAATGTATAATCTAATCAAATCTAAATGAGGATATTGGTGCAATGAATGATTTCATATTCTCAATATTCTCAATATATAAGAAAAATAAGGAATAGGGTTTGGAGAAATAAAAAAATTATATAGGAAAGAAGTATGAATCATGGAAGCAAAGTTCATACTGACTCATTTATCAAGGATATAAGTACCCTCCTTGGTTATACAATATTACCCACTACTGTAAGGAAAGAAGTGAAGAAGGAAGCACATTTAGATACTAAGACTGCAAAGTTATATCTTAATAATGCATGAAATATATCTCAAGAACATGTGAGTTAGCATATATAAAAAACCCATAAAATATAAATGTAGATAGACACAAATTTCTTCACATCACATTCTATGAATTGAACACAAAGTTTCACAATTCACATATATTAATCTTCACATTCACAAATTGCAATAAAGAGAAAAGGAAAGAACATGGATGACAGAGAGAAAGTGTCTTCTTTTGTATTGATAAAAAATTTGGTATCTACATTCAAGAAAACAAATATCTAACCATCAACCCCTTTATAAATGAGAGAGAATCCTTATATAGGATAAGGGAGGATGCAACCAACTTTCTAATCGATTGTCTTTTAATTAAGTGTTAAACACTTAATTAGGTAATTATATAAGTTGGATTTATTTACAATTATATTTTCAAAATGATAAAGCCAACCTCAAAATATAACAACTAGAAAGAAAAATATTATGAACTGAAGAAGAAGGAACATTAGGAACTTGTAGCATAGGCACAACAACAATCTTCATTTGATTCTTGAGTTTTCTCTTGCTCCACTTCCTTCGCAGGTGTTTCATCAATCTTCTCCACCTCTTTTGTTTTTTTCTTTATATATACCTTGGTTGCTCTAGTATGAAAAGAAAGATGTCTTCACAACGTTCTCAATGCAATTTGAATTTTTGAAATTGGGTTAAAAATGAGCAAGTTATGGCCCAAAACATCTTTTAGGGTACGAGAGAAAAACATACACTTTGACGTTGAAATTATCATTTGAAATGATAAAAATGACCAAGATTTATCCTTTATAGAAAAATAGTTAGAAAGCGGGGTTAATTTGGGCCACATAGTGTTATTCAAGAAACGAAAAGATTTCGAGAAATTTAATCATTTTAATTTACAATGCGGGGCATGATGGGAATGTGTGGAATAGAAGGCCCAAAGGAACAAGTACCATGTGTTCCAAAATTTTCTAAAAAAACCACAATACAAGAAAACTTGGTGATGTTTGACAAGAAGAAGCCTCAGGGAACAACAAGTTTGGCGGTAATAGGTTCCATATGTTATGAAGATTACCGAAATGCCCGCATTGTAAGGAGGTTCAAAGGATTGTAGGAGATCTAGAGTTTTGGGACCTAGATGTTCCAGGAGTAGTTTGGTATGATTAAAGAAACTTTGTGCGCTGTTGTTGATATAAGGATTACGGTGCCAAAGAGAAATTTGGGGAACCAGGGATACAGGGAACAAAGGCATAGAGGAAACAAGTTCCTTAAGTTTCAAATTCTACCGCATTGTACGTAAAGGAAATAAACATAGTATAATGTGGTGATTAATGTGATGCAGAGAACTAAGGCCGAGATAGGAACTGGTTCCTTTGGGAGAGAAAATATGCATAATGTTGGAACCAAATGCACTATGGGTGGAATGGGAATGCAAGAAATTAGAGGCCCAAAGGAACAGTTCTATTGGATTAAATAAAATCCACAAAAGTTTGACTTGAACAAATTGTGGATAACACCGAGATGTGGGGAACTAGAGACCGGAGGAACAAGTTCCTTAGGTTTCAAAGATTACCCAAATGTCTTCATTACATAGATATACAATAGGTTGTGAAAGATTCAAGGTTGCGGGAACATGATGTTTGAGGAAATAGTTATATCCGATGTAATAATCTCCACACTAACTACGGGTAGTGAGGCTTGTGGGTGAAAAGAGAGTGCAGGAACAACACATTAAGTGAAATAAGGGCTTGGTAGGAACACTTCTATGAGTTCTAATAATCTCCACTTTATCCACAACATACAATAATCAAAGAAATGTGGAGAAAGAGGGTGAGTGGGGAACCAAGGGCATAAAGGAACAACTTTCAAAAGTTCCCGAGTTGCTAAAAAAGTCGTAACAAAAGAATTTTAAGGAATAAGTGTTATGTGGAAAAGGATTGATTGCGGAGAATAATGACCCAGGTGGAACAAGTTCTCATGGGGAGATTTAAAATTTGCACAACACTATGACTCAATTTATTGTGGGTTAAATGGAGATGCGAGGAACTGGAGGTCTAGAAGAACTTGTTTCTCAAGTTTCGTCGAACCCGCAACTGCCGCACAACACTAGAAAAACCCAAAATGGATAAAATAAACTAATTGTTAAACCTTTTCTCAATCCTCATACCACGACAAGGAAAAATACATTAGGGAAAAGGGGTCACTTAGCCAAAAAATCAAAAAAAAAAAATTACACATTTTTGGGTAGATGACAACAAGTAGGATTAGATTGTGTTTGTTTTTTGCAAAACAAGTGCTTTTGCACACTTTGCATGTTTCCATTTAGAACATGTATGATTTTTCATATTTTTACATAGTTTTTGTGGGTATTTTATTTTGGCTATGCAAATTCCAATTTAGAGCATCTTTCATGGAGGAAATTAGATAATTAGAGTGGGTTTCATTGTATATCCTTCTAACTCTAAAAGATCAACTTCGGTTCAATGCTAGTTTCATGTGGATTCATAGACACTTATAAAATTGAAAGGGTAAAATTAAAGTTTCAAGATTGTCTCCATACCTAATGGATGCTTGAATACTACTTTTCTTTATCATCTAGCAAACACATGTCACTTAGAGGTCACCAAACTATTTTCTAAAATTGCACCCCTATGAAATTTTTAACTTATTTAAGTTAGAACTTAGAAAAATTTTGCTTAGAAAAGTTACGGAACAATGGAAGTTATTATTCTATGGAGTGCATAAATTTAGTGTTCTACGTGTTCTCCTAACACGTGGAACAAAGGAATTTGAGCTCGGGACTTAGGTAGATTTCAACGAGGTTAGCACTTCATGGCTAGAAAATACAAGTGTTACATGGACCGAGAGAAATTTGAATCTCTGCAAGGTTTTTAGATCCACAAAACAAATGTTGGATTCCACTAAGAAGAAGTCATAATACATGAAGGACATGCCATAAATTTTCACAAAACAAAGGAAAAGAATTTTTTTAACATGACTAAGGTTAGAAGCCGCAAAACACTATCCTAGTTCTCTGCAAGTTCTTCTAACCCGTGAAAAAAGAAATAGATTCCTATGAAAAGGGTAAGAATTTGAAATGTGGCTAAGAGTAGAACATCAATGTTGGTATTCTGTAAGTTCATCAACAATTACGAAGGAAGGAATATGGTCATGAATAAGAAATTATTTGCAACAAAAAAAGAATAGACCTTCGCAACATGTGGAGAAAAGTAAAAATTTTTCGGGTGAGAAGGAGTCGGTGTCTCGCAGGTTTCTCAATCCGCGAAGAATTTAAACATTCAAAATCCACACAACAAAGAAAATTCCTTCAAAAAAATAAATATTCAAAGGAATTCGTAGATCAAGGTATAATTTTATTTTTGGCCAAAACTTTTGTTATGGAGCTCCAAATTGCATGAAATTAGTGGTGTTTGAACCACATCTTCAAGGGATTCATTTTAGAATAGAGAAATGTAGGATTTGATGTTGTTTTGAGGGTGAAAAAGGAAAACATGATTTTTCACGAGAAAAATAGATGTTTTCTTGTTTAAAATGTGTAACCACTTCAACCAACCAAATTTGTTTCTTTATGATACCCATACTCTATCCTATGGATCAAATGGTGTAGAGAGTGGCTTTTCTATATGCCCATGTGATTTTACAAGAATTTATGATGTTTGGTGGGTGGTTGGCGTGAATACTTGGCACATCTCTCTCATTTTCCTCTTTTTTCTCCTTCCCATTTTCTATAAGTATGGAACTCATGCTTTGTAAATGCATCATCTCTTGCTTGGTAATGTTATTATGTCAAATTTTTGATAGAACTAAGGAGTTGCAGACCCATGACATGTGTTTTGTAATGCATCTTACCCTCTAAATGGTTGTATTAATCTATGCATACTTACAACAATAATATAATTTAAATTTAGGCTTGAATCATCCCCTTGTATTGTATTATTATCTTCTTGTGTTCTATTCTTTCATTTATGATGTGTATCAACTATGTTTTATATATTTTCATGTCATTTGTGTCAACTATATAAGATTGTAAGTGTATTTAGTTGAAGAGTTGGGTTGTTGTAAATATCTTCCCCTATAACATTGCATTGGATATTCCATCTTCTCTGAGACTTAAAGAGAGAGTGATCACCTTCTTTTGGCACATCATAATTCCTTTTTCTTTTAGATTAGTTTCCTTTCATGCATTTTCTCCTCCCTTTTCATCTGCAGTTTGGTTCTTAACATTAGTTTAGGAGTATAAGTAGTGTTAGTTAGAGGAACAAGAGGAAGCTGGAATTCTCCATAGGTTGATCTCATTCATGTAAGTCCCACATTATAGATATCATCCCATGTTGTTCCAAAATTTTGAATCTTCCATGATCCAAGTAAGAGTGCAATTCTAAGCTACAACAAATATTTACAATGAAAATTGACATGGAGGAATTTTAAATATGCATAACGCCACATTAGGTCAAGAGGGACTATGAGTTTTGTCTTATTGAAAATATCTCATTAATTTGTTTCTAATGGTGGTGGAGTGTAGACAGAAAATCATAAACTTTCTACTTACATCATGCCTCTAAGTATGTTATTATATGCATTATTCCTAAGTAAGAAAACTATACATTAACAACACTTGTTTTGTCTTTACATTTCTTCATCTTTTTCATACATTTGTTATTTTATTTTCTATAATGACCACTTTACTTGTGAACATTGGATAACCTGTGATCTAAATTTTTATTTTCTATTTTATCCTTCGAGCATCCCAAACAATAACACCCATTAGGGATAGGAGTGCCTAGGCACTACTTTCCCCTTTGGTTGCTTCTGTTCTTTTCCATCCTTTTCTTAAATTTGAAATACCACATCACTTTTTATCTTTTCTAAATCCTTTCTTATCACCTTTTTCATTATTTTTGGTTGTTAATGATGAAATATATATATACATGACTTACTCACTATTATTGGGTTTTGGACAGATTTGGTTATTACTTACTATCTACTACTTGAGAAAAGAGAAACATTCAAGTAATGCATTTGATATTCTTTATTTACTACATAGGAGGTGTTATTTATAAATTTCATCTCATACATTCATCTTGGGGGAAAAGTAGTTGTATCCCACTATCTTTGTGGAACAATACAAACCTAGCTTCAAGGACACTATTATATCACACACACATACACACTAGCATTACATAAATTCTATAATGTAGTGTAACACTTGGTGATAATCATATTGGGGTGACCACCGAGGTCATCTGGTTCAAGCATATGAATTATTTATTTGATATAATTTTTTTCTTTGTTGGAAATTTTTCTATAGCATTTTCATTGTTGTAAAAATTAATTTATGTAAAAGGAATTCTAGGTGTCATATGAGTCTCCATGTGGTGTGAATCAAGGTTAGACATGAAGGTTGTTGGTATTGTCCAATCATGTTATCTTGTCATGGTGTCTTGGGGCATGGTCAAGTAAACTAGGTGTTGTAGGTGAGCTCAAATTTTGGTAAAATATTGGTATGAGGACTAAAATGTTCCATATGATATGTAATAGGAGATAATGATTCTATAAGAATTCATCATGTTTTTTTCATGCGAAGTTTGTGTTGATTCAAATCATTCAAAGCATATTCCTAGACCTAGTACATGTATTTTTGGTATAATGGATTGAGATACAAAGTAGTGTTGTATAATACAAGTATGGTAAAGGTGTTGTGACATGACATAACATATGTATGAGGTGTTTCTTATCAGTATTCAGAGGTATGATGATGTGTCAAGGTCCTTTCAAGTAATTTCTTGAGAACAAGGCATGTAGACACATATAAGTCTTAGTGGTTGGAGAGTTTTAGATGTATTTGAGAAAAGATGAGAGTTGGTATAGTTATAAGAGGTCATCATGGTACTTCATGTAAAATTTTAGGTCACCATTGTGAAGGAGGTGTAAAAATTGATTTTGGAAAAAAAAGTTCTTAAGAAGGCAAATGCATCTCAATAGGTTAACTTATTTTTCGCACCCACACATGTGGGTTTTATATGGGAACTTCTGGATTTTAGGGATGATTTTTCATTGATCTAATATTTGTTTAAAAAAATAATTAATTGGTTTTATCCTCATACTTTTATGAACAAATGTTAAGAAAATAAGTTGGTCTTAAACCCTAGTCAAACCCTCATAGTAAGGTAATATGAATGATATGCATGATATGGTCTCTAAATTAAGCTGGAAAGAAAAACATAAACCCTAAACCCTTAACTCTAAACCATGAGCCTTGATCCCTAATCCCTAAACCCTAATCCCTAAACCCTAAACCCTAAACCCTATTTTTACCACCATGAACCCTAAACCCTAAACACTAAACACTAAGCCCTAAACAATCCCACTCTCAATCTCACTCTCACTCTCTTTTCCTCTCACACTCTCACTAACTCTTTCTTTATTTTGAATCAAACAAACTTCAATTTTATTGATGACTCGACTAGGAGGGCATGAAAACCACAAGGAAACCTGGAGATTGTTTAAAATCCCTCTAGTCTACAGTAGTGATTACAAAGTGAAAAATTCTCTTGATATTCTACACTACAAGGATCGACAAACCTCATATATTTCCAGTAGGTCTCATGAGTGAGTTCATATTTTTGAATATCAATATTAGGACCATATTTCCTAGTCTCATGCCTAGAACCATCATTGAGTCTTCTTATACAAATACCTTGTTTATGAGAGGTGGGACAAGTAACTAAATGGATATGGCATCTACCTTGTTCCTTGTAATGTATATTACACATCTTTGCCAAACCTGTTTCTCCACACATATACTTTCACTCTTGAATGTCAATTTCTTCACACTCTGAAAACAAATTTCACATTTCTCATATTTCCATGTATGGTATTATGCAAGCTAGGATGACCCATTGGAAGTGGAAAAATAACCATCACAACACAAAAATTAATCTCAAAGAAAATGGAAGAAACATAGAGAATATACCAATGTGGAGGTGTAGGATCATAATCGAATTGCCTGCAGTATCCTCTTCTTTGGAGAAAGAGAAATCTCTTCTGCTACTGGAATGGATAACAAATTTGACATAAATTCATGAAGTTTTCAAAATAAGCATAGAAATAGGGAATGGATAAGATCACAAAGGGGTTATCAATCACCTAGTAAATAATTCTTTTTGGTTTTGAATGGGAGTCATCTACCCTACAACTTAGTAACCTTCCATTCATTGATAATTACTTATGTGATAAACCCATGGATGCTTTCAAAATTGCCTTAAAAATATAGGGGTAGTCATCAATCCTAGTGAAGGATGTGATGTGATTTCCAAACAACTTGAAATGCATACAAATTTAGAGGTCATAACATGAATTTACAAATATCTCTATTGTTATAAATGGAATCCAAGTAATAATGTCTCCCTATATCCAAGGATCGAGGACTACTGGGGTTTGTGGTAGGATTGGACATTCAGAATCATTGAGTTTTTGAATCAAAATTTCATTGCATTTGGAGAAACATTCTCAAACATTGGAGTAATGCATCTTTGAAAATAAAATTGAACCTCAGAAATCCTCTCAAATTGTCATCTTACACAAACACTGGACATATCAATATTTGTTCTTCAAATGAAACCTTCATTCCCAACAACTTGTAACTAAAAGAATTATTCAAAATAGCATCAAAAACATTTCTTTGTACCAAATTATTCTTGGATATATGGAATTTCCTCCTTCAAGATATCAACACATGAAATACATCAAATTGTGATAACTCTCTTTGAATGTTACGCCTAAAAGCAGATGAACCCTTTCTAGTTGAATATTATCTTTCAATACTAATAAGAATGGGTAAGACACAGAACATTACAGTGAGTGAAATAGTTCCCATGCGATGGGAAAAGAAGATATTTGTATTGGGTAACATTTCTTTGTACTGAATTATTCTTGGATATCTGACATTTCCCTCCTTCAAAATATCAATAGATGAAAGACATCAAATTGTGATGACTCTCTTTGAATGTTCTACCTACAAAGCAGATGAACCCTTTTTATTTGAATACTCTCTGTCAATACTAATAAGAATGGGTAAGACACAGAACATTACAATGAGTGAATGGGTAAGCCTAAACCCTGAGCCCTAAACCTTGAGCCTTAAACCATAAGCCCTAAACCCTAAACCCTAAACCCTAAACCATAAACCATAAACCTTGTGACCTAAACCCTAAACCTTGGCCCTTAAACCTCAAACCCTAATCCCTAAACCCTAAACTATAAACCCTAAACCCTAAACCATAAACCATAAACCTTAAACCCCGAGCCCTAAAACCTAAAGCCTAAACCCTGAGCCCTAAACCCTAAACCCTAATCCCTAAACCATGAACCCTAAATTGTAAAGCCTCAAACCTAAACTATACACCCTAAAACATAAAACCTAAACCCTCAACCATAAACCTTAAACCCTTAATTCTAAAACCTAATCCCTAAACCTTGGTACATAAACCCTAAACCCTATTTTTACCACCCCGAACCTTAAACACCGAGCTCTAATCCATGAGCCCTAAAAACAAAACCATAAACCATGATCCCTAAACCCTAAACCCTAAATCCATGAGCCCTTAACCCTAAAGCCTAAACCCTAAGCCCTAAACAATATTCCTAAATTTCCTCCAACACTTCCAAGATTCTCTGACATCACCTCTGATACTTAATATATTTCTTGAACTCTCCCAAAGGGTGTTTGATTAGCTCATAATGGCATTTTTAGGCCTTCGGAGGAAGTTATCTTCCATCAAGTCACACTGAACTCATCAATCATCAGTATCAAATCATCCTACACATTGAAACAAACTTAAAAAAACTTGTTAATAATTTCTTTTGATCTAGGTTGAGAGTGGTACTGAAGGCAGTTTTCTAGAGGAAGTACGCACCATTGACTAGGAGCGAAAGATGCATTACCTAAGCTTGTAAAGTAGGTATTCGTCCATGGTATGATTTTACAATATTCTATAAAAATTAGGGATTCAACTACATGCTCATGGGAAAATTCATGAGTCCATATATTTGATCAGTTGTCACTATGTTTGGGAGTTGTGAGGTTTGTAAATTCTAAATTTGACACATTTAACACTCCTATAAATGTCAATAACCAATCCAAAAGCCCCCAAAACCTAAAAAATGACTATATTCTTTCCCAAAATAGACATCGATTATATAATTTAAACCCTAAAATCTTTAGGTTTGAATGCTTTAGAATCTAAAAATACCTATGTACTAACCAGTTAGAATATGAAAAACCATCTTCTAAACCATGACAGATGGAGGTGCTGTGAGACGAGTTCCATAAGGTGCATAAGTGACCCTAACTTCTTATATTTACTAAAATAAATTTAAAGTATAAGTAAATAAATCCCTCCCATAAACATATATACCACATGATAAATAAGAATGTGAGCGCTTTATAACGCGCTCGCATTCTAGCTTCGATGGGTTTGAAAATCTTGACCCACAGGCTTGGATTTTCCTTGGATCTCCCACCCTAAGCCTTGGACTATGCAATCCGTGAATGGATTCGTGTTTTTCAAGAAAACATCAAAATCTCACATGTACACCCCAATATTAAATGTGTTATAGTGTAATATTCTAAAAAATTATAAAACGATGTCAAGCCATCAAGCTCGGTTTTATCTTGGTGACGATATGCTTCTTTCTAAAATCGATTAGTTTAAGGATTTCATCCTTAATTTCTTTTACTAGTGCCTTATTTTCTTGTCAAAACGTATGCATATGTTTTTGTACACAATTTATGATTTTTTCAACAAAATTTCAAAAAAACCTCTCTTCAAAACTCCATTCTACACACACAAAAAACAAAAACAAAAAATCACTTTTTTCTCAAAGTTACTTGGGGTGTACACACAAATTTTCATTTTCGAGATGTGTGCAATTTGAAAATTAATTTAAAGAATTATATATTCATCCAAAAGTTCTGAAAAATTAGTTGGACCTTGTACATGGTTCTATCTAATTTTTACAAAGGATTTTAAAAATAAATTATATAACTCAAAAAATGGGGGCACACACAAAATAGGTTCTTATCTTTTTGACACAAAAATAGACATACTTTGTGTGTGCATTTGACCCTCTTAATCTCCACCATTTAAAAAAAAAAAGTAGTTTAGAAACTAGATTCCAAGATCTACCGTACTCATTCTTATCACTTTGTCAAATTTTGAGCATATGCATGCCGAATTATTAGATGAAGTTCAGGTTTTTCTAATTTCAGGAAAAAGGTGTCCCTTTTTTACCCCCTTTTGGCCCCCCATTTCCATGCACTTACCCATTTGTATGTGTGTGTTCATATGATCAAATATATTAAATGAGCCAATTAAAGTAATTGTTTATTCAATTAAAGGATTATCCAAGCTTAAAATTAGAATAGGGATTATATACTATGTGATATGATTTAATTAAGGAATTCTTGGGACCATTTAAACCATAAAAACATAATGCTTGCATCCTAATTTGAAGTGGTTCAACTAACGATCATTTGGAGCCTTGACAATGGAGGCCTTCGTAATTTTTCCTTTAGGAATTATCTCACATTGCCCAAGGTGTGAAGAACATGTATAAAAATATAGAAAAATTCTCTCTTAGTATAGTAGAGGAAAGGCTTCACACACACTTTTTCGGAAAAAAGTGTTGAAAAGTTTCAAATTAAAGAAAGACTTAGGAAGGAGACTCAGGAGCCAAAATAACATGGGACATTGATATTTGTAAGAGATCGGTAGATGGGATATAATTCCGATAAGATTTGCGAGGAAAGATTGAGAGATCATGATCTACCCGAAATTACATGAAATGATGAGACATGACCAATGTATCAATGGTCAATGTTTAATCCTAGGAATGATTGGGAAAATGGGTCTAGATTTCATAACTCAATAATGTTTGTTGGTTAAGTAAGGAATGCATATATCATAATTCATACCATCAATAGAATAGACAAATGAAATCTAACTTGAAGAGGACAATTGAAATTAGCAAAAATATTTTTTAAATTATAAAAAATAGGTAAGATTCAACTTATATTTACTGACCATTTTTATGAACTTTTCCATTTTCACCATAGTCACGATAGCCATTTTTGTAAGATTCATCATCCCAATGAATTTTTCTTTAGCAAGATTTACCACCCTTTCTATAAGGTTTTTTTCATGGGTTCCTTAAAATTTTCACCGCATATCGTTAACATGGAGGAGGTACTAATTTTTCCGTTATTACTAACTTTTCATTCTAAATTGTTAAATTTTAGTTTGATTTTTATTCATATATTTAAGTTATATCAAGATGACCACCATGAGTAGTCATTGATACAATCACATTGCTTCTTCATGTATTTATAATAATTAAAAGGTAAGAGACCCAATGAATAGACAAACTCTGCAAGCATTTGTTAGTAGGGAAACAATGAATGCAATCATTTGATTTGGGTTTCTCTCCTTGTAGCTTGTTTCCTAGTTGGAAAGGCTTTTGGAGGGTGTAATGCCTAATAAGTCACATTGTCTCACAATTATTACTAATATGGCATCAACCCTCTTATGTCGTCACTCACAAAAGAAATCGCTAAGAATTAAAGTCAACGAAAACACGCAAAATGTAAAAATATACTAAAAACAAATATTTCAACTAGTGTTCAACTCTTAAAACAATCTTCTAAATAAGTAAACACACTTTGATAAGTCAAGCAAACTAATTTAATTTGAATGACATGAAGTTGTTTATATTATAAATGGCTTAACCAATTAAATTAAGTCATTATACTTGGTAGGAATATTATAATGGTTGTCGAGAGGATTATGTAGGAGCATTGTAAACTCTAAGGATAACTAATTAACTATAATATTAAATCTAATGTTTATTTGATCATTACATGGTAATGCAAACCTTATATCCGATATTCGTTTGATAATCACTTAATACATTTTTTTGTCTAGAAATCAATTGAAAAGTCATGATTTCTTAGTTAAATAGTTAAATTTAGAACCCTTTTTCACAATTACATTGATGTCATTAATCATCATCCAATAAGAAATTAATTATTTATCAAATAATATAATATACATAAATACAAAATTATATATAAATATGTAACAATATTTTTCAAACAAAAAAAAGTTTAAGATACATATACAAAAGATCTTGCCCTGGATTCCACTTGATTCTCAGTAAATTCTTCCTCTCCTCAAATACAAAAAGAGGGACCCATGAATGGTCACCACTATCACACCGTCCCATCTATATTGTACTTGAAAAAACCTATTAAATGGAGTTGTTAGCTTAGTAAATGAACACCTACACTGAGCATTTCAAATAATCCAAGACACCAAACATTCACCAAGTAAGTATTTGTGGATAATAGTTGGCAAAATGTTTTTGCTTTTTGTCATTGACAAACAACACATCAAAGTTGTCAAAGTGTCACTACATTCAACAAAAGAAAAAAACTTTAGATAGTGATGTTTTCCTTTTAGAAAACCAAAAACAATAGTGACCACGTAATGAGGATATTCCCCAATATTCAATGGTAGCTAGCCCAATCTCAACTACCACTTTAAACCATTGGTTCGTCACTTTCTTCTCAGATTTTTCTAATTTTCAATCTCCAAAACTATTATTTTTGAAAATATTTTAGTAGATAAAGATTGAGTGATGCAACGAAGATCTTGGGACACAATATCCTAACTATCAACATCTTCAACATGGCCCCCATAATATTTTTATTTTGCCCCAAATTTCTTCATTTTCCGTAGTCTCTGGTGTCTTAATGTATTTGGAAAGAATATTTATCACCAAAAACGGCTATGCCTCCGCCGATAAGGCCGCTCGGCCAACCTTTTAAAAATTAGAAAAATCTTTATTAAGACATATTCTTTTTAAGAGTCACTCTCGAAGGTGTACATTCCCCTAAAATTGGAGACCATGCGGATGGAAGAAATAATAAATCATCAACCAACGTTTATCTACATCCCCTAAAATTGATGGACATCCCTAGTTTCTATCAAAGGGTCTCCTCACTAGTTAAATAAATAATTTGTGAAGGTGATTAATGTTTTTCTTTTGGACATATATGTGGCTCTTATGGTGTGCACGTGGAGAGTGGTTTTACACTAGTACATATTAGATAAATAATTTGTGAAGGAGATTAATGTTTTCGTTTGGACATATATGTCGCTCTTATGGTGTGCATGTGGAGAGTGGTTTTACACTAGTACATATATAACTAGTTAGATAAATAATTTGTGAAGGAGATTAATGTTTTCGTTTGGACATATGTGTCACTCTTATGGTGTGCATTTTTACACTAGTGCATATAACTTAAATAAATTTATTTGAAAAACAATTTATATATCAACTGGTATGTATTTTTTTCTTCATAATTATTTTTAAAAAATTAATTATATTATGAAAAGTTATGAATTTTTTTCTCAATATTATTTTATGACGATCAAATGAATGTCAAATTTAAACTCATAAATGAATTGTTTGTTTATAGACATTCTAACCTCTTGCCACCTTTGAATGTCATCGTGGAAGACATATCACAAAACTAATATTGCACTACAACAAATCACATACATAACAATTTAGATGTGTGTGTGTGTGTGTGTACAGAGACTTGATTGCATAAAAGAATATTCTATGAACATAGAAAATTGCGTAGAGGGATTTTAAGAAGAATATATGTTTTGTTGCAATTTCGGATATAGTCAAAAAAATAGAAAGTGCAACCTAGGTCCAAACAATGAGGTGAATACGACCAGAAAAATCTACAATTGTCCATAACTATACAATTTTCCACATATATGGTACATTTGTAACAAACTATGGAAAAATTAAATATGAATTAACAACCTTCTTCACATGCTCTCTAGCTCCAAAAATATTTCCCACTTTTCCATAATATTGTATAGATCTCTAGGATATATATCTCCTTTCACTAATCATTAATGTGGCAACAACACCTTGTAAAAACACAATAAAAACTAGGGGATGTTTTGAGCCTTATATATGGCATCCCTCTATTATTATCAATTCATTTCATAGGAATAGTTCTTTGAAGCCAACACACCAAGTATACTTCAATTTAGTTAGCGATCACGGAATATAGTACAAGTGACCAATGGTTGTCACTTTCAATAAGTTGAACAATGCAAGAAGAAAATGATAGATGTTCTTTATATTTTTCTAAATGCTTGATTGTTGTTATAAACACTTGTAATAGTCGTTGGCATTAGGATGTTGAACTCTTAATCAAATTGATCATGTGAACTCTTAATCCCTCCATTATTATCAATTCACTTCATATGAATAGTTCTTTGAAGGAAACACGCCAAGTATACTTCAATTTAGTTAGCGATCCGAAATATAATATAAGTGACCAACGATTGTCACTTTCGATAAGTTCAACAATACAAGAAGAAAATGATAGATGCTCTTCATATTTTTCTAAATGCTTGATCGTTGTTATAAACACTTATAATAGTCTTTAGCAATGGGATGTTGAACTCTTAATCAAATTGATTAGTTTATTTATTTCATAATAGGCATCTTATCATATTCCTAGATACACTAGTGCACTTATGTAACTATATAATTCTTAAAATTAAGAACATATCGGTGAACTTGCTAAAATACATGTGAAAAATAATTACAAAGAAGGGCCAAAATGTTGGGAGACACAAATAATAGTGATGCACCTAGAATTTACCGTATAACACCCTAGACGCTGCTTAGCACATCACTCAGCCTAGACTGAGCACTCACCCAAAGCGCACAAAGGTACCAGGTCCCTCTTTAGGGTTGCTGTAGTAGGATGTTAGCGTGATGAAGGAAGAAACATATAGATCCATAATTAATCCATCATTCTATAATGCATGCCATATTTAGATCTAGGAAAGAACAAGCTTAAACAATAATCATGATTGAATCAAGAACATGCACTACTCAATTACACATAGGAATGACACTTAGATTCAACCAATATCTTCCATCTATTAATAAACACAAAAGCTCCTTACAATAATGACATTCTATACCGATGTACGCATGGATATGATATAGTAATCCAGTCATATGCACATATCTCTTTATGCTTACCTCTTATGCTCTACATATACCTATATATCTCTCATCTCCTCTCTCAAGTAATTCACTACATATATATAGGGTGGGGACTTTCCCTTCACCACTTATCTATTCCAAAAATAGGTCCGCATGTTATTAATAGCCACGCGCCATTTACAGGCATAGCCACACATGCAAGTGTGCTATCTATAGACCTCTTACAGTTAACTAAAGTGACAATCCTATTCTTAGCTCATCTCCATGCAAAATGCTTCGATCTGATCCTCTAAAGATAGACAATGCGTGGCGCACACGTCTTTGCATCGTTGGTGTGTTTCGCACACCATCTTCTAAAAATAGGTCTTCATGCTCAAAATTGGCTAAGTCCCGAATGTTGAACTTGCCCTCCACGTGTGGGTTCTTCTTGTCCATTCACGCCCTAAACCCTGGCTTGTTTTCCCACGCAGACTTCTTGTGTGAATTCTGTCAAGTGTTCTCTGATCAAGATTACCCCACACTAATTTCATTGTCACCCCGACAATGGGTATCTCTAAAAATTGAAGTAAAGAATAGAAGAATGGAAAGAATAAGAATGAAAGAATGTAGATGAATAAATAAGTTTTATGAGGCAACCTCCTCTATATCAGTTTGAAGTATCAACTCTGGATACTCCTCCTTTATTTCGACCTCCAAGGTCTACCATTCAATGAGTGCTTGTTCTACTTGTTTTGGAATGTCTAGAACAATGGACTCCAATTCATCCCTCGCAATTTCCCCTTTTTTGTTTTGTAGAACCAACAAAACGCTGGACATTGAGGTAATTCTTCCTTCTAGAAGATCCATCTTACTCAGGCAATGCACTTCCCAAGCTCTTCCGGTTGAGTCTTGTGCAGCTCTTGTCCTGCTGATAGGGCCTCGCGCTTCTGCTTAACCATTAACAATCTTTCTGCGTGGCCCAATGTTTTGTCCTTCATTGCTCTCTGGACCTCATTGTTCTTCTAGGGTCTTTATGTTGATAAGCACCTCTGAGAGCTGTGCAGATGTTCAAATCCTGTCTGCTTTCTTCAATTCTTCTTGTAGTGCTTGCAATAGCCCTTCATAGGATGTAATCTTTCACATCACTGAGGCTTTCTCTTGCTTTTCCTCTTGTTCTAGATTCCTTGGCGCTGGTATGCGCAGAGGTTCATCTTCAAGTACCAAGTCCACCAACTTTCCTACATAATGTATCGCTGAGGGAAACGTTTGTGGTACCTTGGTCTCTAAGTGTGGCCTAGCTCTTATGACATTGTCTCCAATCTCCTCTGCGATGCTAATAAATACTTCATTCTTCTTCTACGCTAAGTCCCTCTCTTGTGTTATGTGTGTTATCTCTCGCATCCTTTTTCTTTATCTCCTCGCGCAACACTCTTATCATTGCAGCTTTGTCCATGTTTCTTCTAGCAACTTCAAAGTAGAAACCTTCACCAATGCATTGCTAACCTACTCATCTGACATGACAATAGGCTTTACTTGTCATATGTCTAGCTTGGGGTGCCTTCTTCATCCATCTTAAAACACATGACTCTTCACATACATCAAAGTCAAGATCATCCATGTGGGTATGCATTGACCATGAGATTTATTTTCTAGTGTGAACGGTTACCATATCCCCATCCATTAATTCCCAGCCAAATAAATCCTTTTGTTCTACAATGCTTTGGAAATGTGCGCGAATGATTTTTCTGGTGTCCTCTACATAGCCCATGATTGGTGCACTGTGTTCCCCACTCATCCTCTTTGATCTAGGTCCCTTGGGAATTATAGCTTCAAGGTTAGGAGCCTGTCCCATTACACCTTGAATAGTCACATGCGTGGATCCAGAGGTTTCCTTCTCTCGTTCTTCTCTATCCTTCATCTCTTCATATTTTTACTCTTCCTCGTTTTGTGGCTCATCTTCTTGCTCGAGTTGGGTAGGAGATGCACACTCGCTCTCCCCTGATTCCTTCGATTCTTCATCCAGCTTCAAATTTCTTCTCCTTTTTGGCTCAGCCGCCTCCTCGTGTGGAGAGAGACGAGGTGATTTCCTTACCATTTGTGGGGTTCCACCTTGAGTCCTTATGCGTCTGAATACTTTCTTAAATCTATGCCCCCTACTCAACCTCCGTATCTTCCTCTTCATCCCGTCCCCGAGGTAGAGTGGTCGCATCTTGTGACTAATCTCTATCATATGGTTGCTTTCTTCTGCGCTCCAAGCCTCCACTATCTTCACACTCCTATTCTTCATCCTCTACTTCAATAGTTTCCATGGGCCTTTGTACCAGTATGTTTTCCATTGTGTGCTTACCCTTTAGTGGCCCCGGGAGCGTGAATTCATTCTCCACATACTTATTTGTTCTCCATCTTCAGCTTTAGTGAAGATACACTAATGCTGCCCTATATCTGCTACAACCAGACTTATTGGATTAGTGTTCAATACCTCTGAAATGAGCCTCTGGACATAGGCACTTCTTCCCGGATACACATACATTTTCCTCAACGTGTGGTAGTCGCAGTCTACCTTATCTACATTGAATACCATTCGACACGTGTTTATGAATCTATGAAAAGGTGCTTGGGAATAACTTGTAGTGAATGCATAAGTCAATTTACACAAGGGCTCCAGAATCCATCTCTCATTGGGAAGCGCACGATGCATAAATGCTGGTATACAAAAATCTGAACTTGTTTCCCCACTACGATGGTAGGCCCTTCGGGATGCACCACTCTTCTCTAAATGCCATGCAGAGCACAGCGTACTAATTCTCGCCCTTTTCTTGATGTCATCTGTCATGGACCCTTTACATAGGTACTTGCTAAACCTTTCAGCTGGTGACTTATTCTCCATGGGGTATTCCCATACCTTTTCCTTTAGACCATTTGGTACTCCAATTTCCATGAATACCAATGATAGTAGAACAAACCCAAAGCTGATCTTACCTCTTGTGCACACTTCCTCAACTATTTACTCTCTGATAATGTAGCATGCAATATTGTCAACTGCTCCTTCTAACATCTTGCATGCAACGTGTAACCACATAGTATTTACCTATGACCACCGCTCCTGATCGTTCAAATTTGTAACAAGGTGTGCTGTTGCTTGCACAACTAGACAATTCTTCAATTTGTCTATATCCATACCGCATGGACCCTTCAAGTACCCCAAATCTTGTTTGGTCTTTAAGATTGTAGCTTTATCTGTGAGATCATTCTTTATATCCTCTCCTGTGGCCTTCAAACATGTCACTGTTGAGATAAGCACGGATGAGATTCTAACTCTGCGTCCTACAAAGTAGAATAAGTCCTCATGCACTCTGCTCATGAGCCACTGGTACAAGGGCTCATACTTCCTGAAATATGGAAGCTCATATAATTGGTAGACCTACTCTTTAGAATCTTCTCACCTACATCATCATAAACTGGCATGTCATCCATCGTACGTTTGTTCGTCCTCGTAGTGAGAAAGGAATCAAGCTCCTTCTTGTTCTTCATGGTCCTGTGATTGTATTCACTTACTTTTCTCTTTTTGATGGGTGAATCCCATTCTGGCTGATGATGACTCCTTCTAGATATTACATTTATGAAAAATCACTTTTGGGTGCCATCTCTTCCTCCTCGATGACCACCTTCTTCTTTCCTTTTACTCCTGCTACAACTACCTTCTTGGGTGCCATTTTTACCTTGCAATTGTCTCCTCTTTAACTCTGCAATTTGTGAATCAAACCCTAGTTCGATTGAATCGTGCCCTATGTGGAAACTCCGTGCCCTAACTCTTCTCTGTCACCTTTCTTCACTCAAATCCTTCACCACCGGGGATGCAAGATTATTTTCGTACAGATCTATTTTTCACACTTGGTTTCACACCCTTCGCACCTTAACCCGATCACTCGGCTCTTCATACTTAGCTCTTTCCTCAAATAATCTTAGTCGTAACGGTAAAAATGAATTTGCATCTCATCCTTATATAATTTTTCAAAATTTGATGCATTTATTGTTCCTTCACCACCAAATATCCTCTCATTCATTAACTGAATTCATTCTTTCCGCACGGTACATCTTCACACCCTAGCTATAACCTTCTAGCGCTCCTTCCTACCCTCTAGTCACAGACTTCTCTTCAGCATGCACACCCTTGCACCCCGAGTACCTCATCACTGTACCTTCTCCTGGTAGTTATCATGGCCTCTGCTTACCTCATGTTATATTTTCTTTTCATTCATCTCCATCCTTGGTCACTTTTGAGAAGCAATCTTCTTTTGACTTAAATCATACCCATAGTAGCTTATTCCTTTCACCTTTCAATTCCCATAGTCTTGTACCTAGATATCAACAACCACCCCACACTAAAAGTATGTGCAATCCTCTACGCATAAACATTCTTCACATAGTAATTAGCTTCATGCGCATGTGCGCACTTATTACACAAGAACAACAACTAAATTGACAAAGCATAATGACAATGAAGGAAATACATTAAGGAAAGACATAATGGAAACCTAATCTAAATGGCAATACTGCCTTATTACAAACACCAAGAAGACTTATTTATAGTAGGGCTTCATCCTACTCCCGTTAAAGTAATTGGGTAGTCATGTTCCATCAAGTGCTTCTAACTGGCAAGCACCTAATTCAAGTATATAAGTGATGACATATGGCCCCAACCAATGTACTTTAAACTTGCTTGGATGGCGCAACAACTTTGAGTCATAAAGAAGTACCATTTGTCCAACCGCCAACTTCTTATCCCTTATGTTTCTATCATGCCATGCTTTCTGCTTGGCCTTTTCCTGCTTCTGACTCCATTGTGCTATGGCTCATCACTCATCCAGTTGAATCATCTTCTCAATATGCTCTTCTAAAGCCTGCTCATCATCTAGACCTCCAATGCGCACAATGTGCAAAGAAGGTAACATAAATTCTATAGGAAGAACGGATTCTACGCCAAACACCAACTGAAATGGTGTGGCTTTGTTCAATCTCTTGTAAGTTGTTCTATATGCCCAAAGAATAGTCAACACTTTATCATCCCAATCCTTTATTCCAAAATCACAAATTTTTGTCAATGCCTGCTCAAAATCTTGTTGAAAGCCTCAATGCGGTTCCATTTTCCCGAGGGTGGTAAGGTGTAGTCTTATGGTGGGCAACCATAAAATCATCTAATAGGATCCTTATGGTTTCATTTCAAAAGTGTGTACCCCTATCACTTGTCAAACTTAAAGGACATCCATATCTTGTAAGAACATTCTCCCATATAAACCTAGCTATTATAGCTCACTTATACGAGTCCTTCGTAGGTGCTTTGCTTATGCTCATCATGTGAGATAATATGTGCAAGTAATGATATAACATGCATCCAATCCTACGCATGGCTGGCGAAATAGGTCCTACAAAGTCAATGGTCCATTTCTCAAATGGGTCAGTGCTAGTAATTGGTCTCAAAGGCATCTCATCTCTTTTCCCTAGTTTTCCTAAGCGCTGACAATGATCACACGCCTTACAATATTCTTTACAGTCTTTATACAATGTCTCCCACCATAATATAGCAAGTAGGATTTTTAGGCAGTTACATCACCTTCATAGTGGCCTCTTGCAATACCACCATGGGCTTCTTCCATAATATCCTTGTGCTCATGCTCTAATACACAACGTTGTAATACTTCATCTCTACCTAACTTGTAGAGGTCACCGTTGATTAACATAAACGCAGTGTCATGCGTAGAAACGGGTTGTTTATTTTCTAATGCCTTCATTCCTTCTGGTGCCACACCAGTCCGTAGAAAGACAACAATGTCTTCTAATTCTGATGGTGCATGTTGTAACCTATATAACTGGGCATCTGGCATGGTTTCTTCAATTGTCTGTGCTTCCTCTCCTGAGTTAATTCTAGATAAGTGGTATGGTCCAAAGTTACTTTTCCCTGGCTTCACCACAACTGTGAAGTCAAACTCTTGAAATAAGAGTACCCATCTGCATATGCGCCCCTGCAAGATGAGCTTATTTACCAAGTACTTCAATGCCATGTGATCCATATAGAATACAAATGGTGTAGCTAACAAATACTATCGAAACTTGTGCAATGCATAGATCATTGAAAAGGCTTCACGCTCTGTAGTTGTATAATTTTGTTCAGCAGAGTCAGCTTCCTACTAGTAAAAAAAATTGGATGATCTACAATACCTTCTCTCGGGTTGAGCTAACACAAGTGCCAATGGCCATGCCAGAGGCGTCCACATGCACATGAAATGGTTTATCCCATGAAGGAAAATGTAGGATAGGTGCGGTAGTAAGTTTCTCTTTCAATGTTTCAAATGCACGCTGCTGTGATTCTCCCTAATAGAATGTACCTTTTCCTTTCAGTAACTCCTCCAAAGGTGTGACAATTTTTGCATATCCCTTGATGGATTTTCTATAATATCCCGTGTGACCCAAAAATTTGCAGACCTCACTTTGAATGGTAGGCACTTCTAGGCCTAGAATGACTGTAACCTTAGTTGGATCAACCAACAAAACTTCCTTGTAGATTATATGTCCTAACATTATTCCAAAAGGTGTAGAAAATATGCACTTCTTGATGTTCAAAGAGATACTCAACTGGCTACATCGTTCAAACATTAAGCGCAAATTGTTACAATGATCCTTAACAAGCCCATATACTATCCAATAATCAAGGTAGACCTGTAAGAAGTTGTGAATAAAATCTTTGAATTCCTGAACAACTATCTGCGAGAATACAACAGGCGCATTTTTCAATCAAAAAGGCATCACAGTATAGGAAAAGCTACCCCAATCAGTAGTAAAAGTTTTCTTTTCTTGGTCCTCCTGAGTAATTGTAGCCTGATGATACCCTGAAAATCCATTTGTAAAGGAATAGATTTTGCGCCTTGCTACTCCTTCCAGTATTTCCTCAGTGAATGGTGTAGGAAAGGGATCTGTGACACATGTTGCTTTTAGCTCCCTCTAATCAACACAAATTCAAATTCCACCATCCTTTTTGGTATCGATCACCATTGGAATAACCCATTCTGAATCATCTAAAGGTCGAATGATTCAAGACTTCAACATTTTATCAATTTCTTCTTTTACCTTTTCGTGCAAATTAGGATTCATTCTATAAGGTCTCTTTCTCACTGGGTGTGCACCATCCTTAAGCTTTATCTTCATTTCCCCAAGTGATTCATGCACACCTTTAAGTTCATGATACCCTCAAAGGAATAAGTCTTGATAATCCCTAAGTAACTCAATGATCTTTGCCACCTCCGAGTCTGACTAGTAGTCTCCAATTATGGCCTCTTTAGGCTCAGTCTCTAATCCTATATTGACCTTCTTTGTCTTCATTGGTTCATGGTATGTGTGTGTATCCTTATCTACACTATCCAAGACCTCGTGCTCTCCCTATGAATGGTCAATATCTAGGTTTTCAACTTCCTCATCATCCACGATGTACACCATATTTCCTTTTTCTTTCTCAAGACAAGCACGTTCAAGAAATATGGAGTCTTCTCCTTCTTCCTTTTCAAAATGCACTCCAGACTCTGTCTCACCAAATAATTTCTGAATATGCTCTTCTGCCTTTGCACTATCTCCCATAGTTAAGCACTTGAAATTTTTAATGCTTCTTCTACTGGAGGTTTAGTCGAGAAGTAGTCAAAGGTTTGGAGCATTCTTGTAGTCAAATTTTTCCAATTTCCAGTCTCTCGATGTAGTTCTATGTATGCATACCAGTGCGCATGTGCATATGTGTAGAGTAGAGTACAATCTATGCACTCGAGTGAATGTGGTAACAATTCTTGTCTCACTGTCTAGAGTCTCTCACACTACTAAATGTGATGCTAGATAGGTTGATCACCATTATAAATGTAGATCTGCGTAGGTTCATTGCTCCTTACAAACCTAGTAGATAGGGTGACTCCAATCTCCTCCCATTCTATAAGATTATCTCTATGGACTACCCACTAGTGCGTTGCTATCCCGCACAAGGTATATACTAACATATCTCTTCTCTTGACCTAGTCTATCCACTGTGCCTCCATGGCTTTCAAAAATATAGGAAGATCTTCTCTCCTATATACCAAGGTACTTTGCACCACCTATCCGTCAAACAGAACAAATTCCATTCTTGCATGCAATTGCGCTTTTTATCTCATGCCCTACTAGTTCATATGTACCATGAGCCAAATTGTCACAAGAAATACTTGTAGTATCACTAATAGAATGAGAATCCTCCTAATGTAGGATGCCTTCCTTTGATGGCTCATTGACCTCTAGGTCCTGAATAGTGCATAAATAGATTCAGTTTAAGTCCTCCTCACTTAGGGGCTCAACATATGGTGTAGACTTCCCATCTATCAAAGGTGTCACAACCCTTTCCTCTTTGTTCTAAAAGTTGATATCCCCCTTATTGAATCTCAAATCAACATTATTCGCATAACACCAAGGGCATCCAAGCAAGGATAGAAAAGCTGTCTACTTCTACAAGTGCTAAAATACCCAAAGAATTTGACCCCTTGTATGGTTATAGATGCATCCTTAAAAATACTATAAGAGTGGCATTAGTCCTATTTGCTATAAACAACACATTAGATGATGGATGCAACTCCTTATTTGTACCCATACATCTAATATAAGCACATTTACTTCCGCACATGTATTAATCAATATGTTTCTCAAAGATCCATCCATCCACAACAACATTTAGAGTAATTTCCTTATCATAGTCAATGCTATCAGGGGGAAGATTCACATGTAGGATCTGTCATCTGGTCTCAATACTTGTGCACGGAGTGTTCCCTTTTAACCAACTTCCTAATAGTGGAATGATGTTCTCTGACACAAAATTTTACACACTTCTCTTAGATCAGCGATACAATTTGGATTGTCTCTCGATGCTTTCTTCGATCCTTTAAGTATTGTATCTCACCCTGAAGATTCCTTAGCACTTCCATGGTATCTTGGTAAAATTCCTTTTGATGAGCAAGATCTAGGTACCTTGTATGCAAAACCTTCACCTTGGTGATCATAGGATTCAGTGCAATGCCTCTCTTGTGCACTATCAATGCCTTAGGTCCTGGTGCTATCTTGGGCATCCAGTGATCTTTGACCATGCGTTGGATTCTAACCATCCTAATGCCTTTGTTTTCTTGCTTATGTTACTTACTCTTCATAGCTATGATTCCTTCCAAAGAAATAACATGCAATATTCTCGAGGACATTCACGCCTATAGTGGTCAGGAGATCTGCACGTATAACATGTTCCACAAGGGAACTCACCTCGTCCTCCACCATGGCCTCGTCCTCCATATCCACCACAATATCCACGTCCTCTTCCATGACCTCCTTCAAAATGGCCCTCATTCCTGTCATAGTGCGGTTGATTATGATCCCAATCTTGGTGCTCATTCTTGTTCTTAGAGTTATCCGTTACATTTTTTTGTCGTACCCCAATGTCTATAGCATCATGGATCTGACCAATCAATCAAAAATCCTCAGTATCATGGGTCATGGACCTACAAATATTGTAAAATCCAGATACATTCTTCCTTATCACACGCTGTAACAAAGTAAAATGACTAACATCATGATTCAAATGATATATTTCACATTCTAACAACAAACCTTCCACCTCACAATCTATACACAAAATCCCTGAGCACATTTCATGGGCTGAATTTTCTGATAACTTCTCTAACTATTTTCCATAGCTGCAATCTATGCCTCTAAGAATGGACTAATGCCAATGTCAATGCTCCCAACTTCCTCAAAGACACAACACTACTTCTAGTCCTTCACGCAGATCAGTGTATGTCTTATGTGACAGTTCTCTTCTAAATGGTGTAATCAATCCTCCAACAAACCATTGTGCATGCTAGTTGGCATGAATATCATAAGACAACTTAGATATAAGTGTCTTAAAATGGGCATCATACTCACGTACACTCTCAGTAGTGCCTGTTTGATATCTTTGAGCGCGCTGATCCTCTTCTACTCAAAATATGGGATATAGAACTCTTTCAAGAAAGCATCCTTCAATGTTGTATAATCCACGTATGTTTGATCAGGGTCAAACTTCTTATACCAGCTGTGTGTATGTCCCTATAATATAGTAGTAGATTGACCTTCCTTGCATTCAGAAGCCATGATCCCTTTCACACGCCATAATATTTCACACATGTGCACATGCTCAACAACATCCTCTATACGTCTATACTCTGGAAGACTAAGAGACATCTCCATATAGATATTTTATGGTTTTTACAGGTCCTTCACCACCTAATCAAGAACCTCATGTGTTTCCTTTACCTCTATAAACACCAGATCCACCGAACTACAACCACTTATACCTCTTAATCCTCCACCCGTAGGTGGAATAGGACTGTAGATGTACTCTCATGTGCTCCAACAAAGTAGTACTATACTAAACCCCTATAGTCTGTGAGGTAGTTCCACTTCTAGAGGTGAATCCAACATTCTACATGCTCATGTTCTATGCAGATGATGCACCTAAAAATGTTCCTCCAAATAACATTGAAGTCATTTATCCTGCCATTAATGTACTTACTCCTTGACTTACTCCTGCTCTCCTACTTCCTAAGTTAGCTTGTTGGTTACTTGTCATACTAGATATGGGAAAACCAAGTGTAAGGGATAGGTCACCAGGTGGAGTAAGATGCGTGCCCGCGGCCCAGGTAGTATTTCCTAGTGCACTTTAGTGTGAAGCCAAGGGGGATCTTTATCATACTTTCCAAAATGGGGGAGTTCTTGATGCTCTCGCTCCAGGTCTTCTACGTGAGATTCAAATCCTTCACGAGCCATCTCTCTCCTCAACGCCATACTTTCTACAATGGTACGTTGATTTTCTATCTCCCTTTCGGGTGCCTCATTATACTTAAGCCCCATTTCCTCTCTCCACCTTTCTACCACTAGGTCTGTTATATTTCACCAAACCTATTGTTGCCCTCGCACGAGATGAGGTTTATTTAGCCATCAGTTTACTCTCTAGGTTCAAAGTTACCATCAAGATCTTGATCGCCAATGGAATACCTTGCAAATATGCTCCTCTAGGATACCGTAAAAACTAGAATTCAGCTACCTCCAGGAAATAATAAGTTGAATTTGAATATTCTAGAATATAAATGTTTAGAACACCACAAAACCACGTATCCACAACACGAGTCCATATTAGATCAACATCATAAAGGGCCTAAAATTATTCCTATGTCCAGACAAGTGCGCGATACCTCTAATTCCTCTTAGATGCATACGCAATCAGCCACTTATATAATTCTATTGGAAATATGGTGAAAAATCTTTCATATAAGCTATCATACAGATTTTGTTCTACCCAAGTGCATGTGTTAAACTTAGATCCACTACTGAACCGCCGTGCATATTCTTCCTCTAGATTGTGTATCCACTCCTCAATACTTGCTAGAGTTAACTGGTATGTCTTCATCACAAACCATCTTGAAAATAACTGAAAAAGAGGTCCCAACAATAGAATCAATGATGTAGCCTAGAATTTACCAGATAACACCCTAGACGCGACACATCACTCACCTTGGCCGAGTGCTCACTCAAGCGCCTGCAAAGGTACCAGTCCCTTTTAGGGTTGTTGTAGTAGGATGTTAGCGTGATGAAGGAAGAAACAAATAGATCCATAACTAATCCATCATTCTATAATGTATGCCATATTCAGATCTAGGAAAGAACAAGTTTAAACAATAATCATGATTGAATCAAGAACAGGCACTACTCAATTACATACATGAATGACACTTAGATTCAACCAATATCTTCCATCTATTAATAAACACAAAATCTCCTTACAATAATGGCATTCTATACTGATGCGTGCATGGATCTGATACAATAATCCAGTCATATGCACATATCTCTTTTTTCTTACCTCTTATGCTCTGCATATACCTATATATATCTCATCTCCTCTCTCAGGTAATTTACTACATATATATAGGGTGGGGACTTTCCCTTCACCACTTATCTATTCCAAAAATAGGTTGCATGCTATTAATAGCCATGCACCATTTACAGGCATAGCCACACATGCAAGTGTGCTATCTATAGACCTCTTATAGTTAACTAAAGTGATAATCCTATTCTTAGCTTGTCTCCATGCAAAACACTTCAATCCGATCCTCTAAAGATAGACAATGTGTGGCATGCACATATTTGCATTGTTGGTGTGTTTCGCACGCCATCTTCTAAAAATATGCTTTCATGCTCAAAATCGGCTAAGTCCTGAATGTTGAACTTTCCCTCCACATGCGGGTTCTTCTTGTCCATTCATGCCCTTAAACCTGACTTGTTTTCCCGCGGACTTCTTGTGTGAGTTCTATCAAGTGTTCTCTGATCAACAAACGGTTAAAGAGCATACACAAAAAGGTTTCTCAAATCATAGGCTACCTTTTTAAGCATGAACAAAACCGCATAATATGGCTATAAAAAAATCTAATAAAGTCTATAAAAGGGAACAAAGAAAATAAGGGAGGAGGAAAATGTGAGGAAGATAGGTAATTAGAGAAGAAAGATGAGAAAAATGATAAATAACAATATATATGTTAATAAAGGATTGAGAATATTGAACACACACAACTAAGAGCCTAATATAGCCCAATAATCGATAACACACAAAAATACACTAGAAAGATGTAAAACTATAACAAATAACTAGTCTCGTACAAAATAAGGTGTCTTCATAATGCCTTACTTTGATGTGTGTTTGTACATGTGTGTATAGGTTGAAATCAAATAGAAAATTGGATACAACAAAGTGACCTAAGTCATTTGGAAATTTCTTAAGACTTCTCAAAGTTAATAATAGTGAAATAAAAGTCAAAAGGAGAGAGATCACCTTATTTCCATAATGGAAGGTTGTGGATATTTAAGAACTAACATCAAGGATCATTTTTCTTCAGATATGGAAACATGTTCCCTCGCAAACATATAAAAATATTTTTAGGCAAGTCAACAATTATAGAATAAATAATTAGTCTACTAGAAATATAAGAAAGAATAAGGGGAATCAATACTCCGGTGTTTCTAAGAACTGTGAAGTTGCCATTTTGGAATCCAAATCTCTCTCTCTCTCTGTGTGTGTGTGTGTGTATGGTGTTTTATTTGATAAGAAAAATGTCATGCATTTTGTACATATCAAGGGTACAACTTGTAAGTGTTTCCACGTGAAAAATAATATAGAACTAAATACCTAGGTAATGCTTCCTAGAATACAAAGATAAAATATGTAGAATAAATTCCCCCTTTTGAAGTGTGCAATGAACATGTGAATCACATATCTTAAAGGAAAGTATTACATGCATCATGTATAAGATAGGAAATAAATTTACTAATGTGTAATTTAGTAACATATCTCTATGAAAGTATATATGTAATACACCGGGAGCCCTATATGGGATTGTGATGTGAACTATACAATCAACATTGTAGTATGTCCCACTATGGGAAAGATATAAATTTTGTAGACATGGGTGTTCCATACCCAATATGAGCAAGGTATACAAAATGAGACCCATATAGAGGTATTCCACAAGTGGATAATGAAATTAATATAGTCATATTAATAAGTTTCCCCAACACAAACAACATATAACTAGTGTAATACCAATGATAATACGCCCCAAGTATGTGAATATAAAAATATAATCCTAGGTATAATTTTTCTCATGGTTTCCTCTAATGGATGAGGTATAATGAATATAAATGTAAGAGTATTGTACCCCTTGGGGAAAATATATAAGAAATGTGGTCCTATGAGAATTTTCCCCAGTGGGTGGTATATAAACAATATATTTTAAATAATACAATTCCCTAACATGGGAAAGGTATTAGAAGTATAGAGAAAATAATAATATGCCCTTATACGACATATACGTACATACATACATATGTGTGTGTATGTACACATATACATATACACACACACACACACACACACACACACACACACACACACACACACACACACACACACACACACACACACACACACACACACATATAATGTGTAAGTCAAACATATGGCTCATTTCCCATTATACATGCATGGTATGAAACACGACAACATAGGAAAGTATTAACACATAATTGGGAATGATATGGTTCATGAAACCACAAGAAATAATAAATACACAATAAATCTAAGCATAACAAAAACACATCACGTATATAAAAGTATGAAGAATTCATCTTAAACATGTCGATCAAAGAGTAGGCATATCAAACAGATAATATTTTTTATCATATAAAACATATAGAATAATGAATATACATAATGAATGAATTAGTCTTGTGCAGATGTTAACAAACATAGAGAGATCACACTTAATGCATAATGGAAACAATTCAAATAGAGATATAATATACTAATGGAATGATGTAAAAATAAGGTACACACCAAACATGTTGAATTAATGTGAGTTACAAAGTAAATTATTATACACATGCATATAATGAATACACACACATACAAGTGTGTGTGTGTGTGTGTTCGTGCACGTGCTTGCATGCACACATGTGCATGTGCATGTGATCTTGTATATTTGTGCATGCATGTGTGTTTCTGTATCTAAAATATCCTATCAAAATCATATAAATTCCAATAAAGTAGTGTGCAATTAAAATTTTCAAATGATATAAGAAAAGGAATTTTAGAAGACTTGAAACAATCAATGAAATTTGGAAACTAAATATAATAAGAAAAATTCACAAGACCCATGAAATATGGGGATATTCCACTTACCTACTACCTTCATCATAAATATGTTCTCTTAAATGTGTTTTTAATAATTTTACATATAATACATAAAATAGTTACAATCAATTACATATTTTAAAATAAATAAGTATGCAATCGTAATAAGATCTAAAATGTAGTTAATGGATAAATAGAGACAACATAAAAATATTAAAATGTGAAGATGGGTGTACAATACAATAATATGACCAATTTTTTCTATTTATGTGAATGCATGGTGATCACAAAAGATGGAAATGAGTGCAACAAATAATTGTTAGCAAGTACTATAATTTTGTCTATTTTGAAATATACCCAAGATTTTTTGTTGGAGGTTGGTCTATTTCATTACAAAAGGGGCATTTGGATAGTTTCTTTGTTTCCAAAAGAGTCTTCATATACCATTGCATGATATTTTCTTGGTTTGTACTAGACTATTCTACACGAATCTAACTAATCAAAATCTCCGTGTCACTAAGCCTCTTCCTTAACTTTTGGATTTTGGATTTTTTCTATATGCAATGAGATGTATTGTTGCAAAATTGGGATATTCATTTTCCAAACCCTCAAAATAGTTAACAACAAAGCACTATGAAATATTGTTGGCCTAAGTGATGTACTAATGTATGTTGAGCATTATCAGAATTGTAACGATACTCTAAAGAGGGATCAAGCCACACATATATATACCAAATTCCTATATGATATGAAATTATGAATTTTACAATAAAATTTATAATGATCCTTAATTTGGCACAAGATACTTCATAACATGCAAATTCGACCTTTTACTTTAAATTTGACATATGGACTAGTTTAGGGTTTCTCTCTAATATTTAAAATAAGCTTGAATCTCTTGAATATTGATATATAAGGTGTGTGTAGTTATTGTGTGGATTCTTTAGGAAAAAACCCATATACGAATCCATCATTTTCCTTCCCTAAGCCAAAATTCATGTCAGGGACAACCTATGAAGACACCTAATTTGAAAAATAAAATGTTGGAATGGAAGACAAAATTTCATGGGTATCGATATTATCATAAATATAATTGGTTAAGAAGGATGTTTTAAAAAATATTTGCCACTAATAAAAAGAAGAAGGATGTTTTAACTAAAAACATCCAATTACTTAGAGAAACATCCTAAACATTTAAAACTCGAGACTAGAGAATGAATATATGTATGTGTAAGTGTTATATGGATCTTGTATATGTTGTAAGTGTTGATTTTGATATTAAAAAGTGGGAAAATTAGGATAACCTAGTGAATTTGAGGAAGATAGAAGAGTGTAAATGTATGAAAATGATTCGATAAAGTTATACAAGTCAAGTTATATAAAAATATATAATTATTAAAAGTTCCATATGACTCAAACCATATTTAACATGTTATAGATTTCTTCCTTTAATCTAGTATTCGAAAATGAGGTATAAAATAATAGTTTAAAGAAATAATAGAAAATACATATATGTGTGGTATAAATATGAGACTTTTTGAAACTATAAATTTTGTATCATCTTGCATATATACTTACAATATACATGAAATGAATTTTGATTAGAGGGTAAGTGCAGAAGTTGATGGACAAATATAGGGTCATCCGTGGACGCTATATTGCAAAAAACAAGAAATCTCAACTTGTAGGGATTATTAGCTATACATGCACTCTAAATTAGAAAAATTTATATAAATATGAATCGTAGCATTCAGAATCTAGTTTCTAAAATACTAATTTTTTTAAAAACAGACAAGTTTAGCTATATTAAACACTTAAAATTATATGACTTACTTTTTTTTTTCAAAAACTTATAAGATTGTAGTCCGTTTGCCCGCATTTTGGATGACCAAATCTTGTTATTTTTTTTTCCTTTGGTGAAAAGTTAGATGTAGTTGTCTATCTTGGGATGGATTTTATTTTGTATTTTTTTTAGCAATATTTTTTTTTATGATTTTTTCCGTGAAAGTGGTCTGAAAATATTTAGAAAATGGAGCGCTTTCCGTTTGCCCGCCATAACTATATCAAAAAATATCGAAATCAAATTTTTTTTTTTTTAAGGTGCATAGAATTTGTCCACGCTTGGGATGGTATAATTTTTATCATATTTTGATAAGCGAAACAAAAGTTACAGTCTTAAACGTAGACATGAACATTCACGGGAAAAAATGTCTTAAGGACCTATTGTTAGTAATAAATTATAAAATGATATTTATCTTATTCTATTCACTTTAAAAACAATATTTTTACAAAGCTAAGAGTCTACCCTACGTGATGGCACCATTTTTGTGAAATGTTTTCAGTTTTTTAGCATGGTTCAAGTCTTTGGAAGAGCAGATTTGAGGTTTTTTGATCTTTTGCACTTCATAATGACCTTCCATAGCTTTGGTTGGGGAAAAACAAAGATTTTCCGAGGCTAAGGTTCGAAAATAGCTCCGCGATCATGGTTTTTTGTAAAAATACCGCGAACGCGCGAAACGCCACGGTTTATAAAGCGCTGCGGTTTATAAAGCGCTGCTCGCGCTTTATAAAACATATTTACACACATCCCAACGAGAGCACCGAAATGAGAAGTGATATTTAGAGGGTTCGATGCCAGGTGTCGGATCGAATTAGGTGCACTGATTCCGAGTAGTCACTTTCGAATTTGAACGATATTTTGGTCTCGGGCTCTTAAGGGACTAAGCCCGAACGAAGTAGCAAAAAGCAACGACCCTTTCGCGCAAAACACCACCTCCTCTAGCGTTCACTGCCACCCAAAATGTCGAAGTGCGGTTCGGGTGCCACGCCCACCGTTTGCAAAATACACAATTTGGCAACCTTACACTGCTCCAATCGCACTATTTCGTGCGTTTGAAAACATTAGGACAACGAGAGCACCGAAATGAGAAGGAAAAAATGAGAGAGGCTATTGTAGAGGGTTCGTCGATGCCGAGGTGTCGGATCGTTCGAGGCCTCTCAATCTCAGCCACTGAGTCCGAGTAGTCACTGTCAATTTGAACGATATTTTGGTCTCGGGCTCTTAAGGGACTAAGCCCGAACGAAGTAGCCCCTGGAGCAACGACCCTTTCGCGCACCGAAACACCACCTCCTCTAGCGTTTTTGGCCACCCTGGATGTTGAGGTTTCGGTGCCACGAAGAACCGTTTGCAAAATACAATGTTTGACAACCTTACACTGCTCCAAGCACTATTTCGTGCGTTTGCAAACATTAGGACAATGAGAGCACCAAATGAGAAGGAAAAAAATGAGAGAGGCTATTGTAGAGGGTTCGTATGCCGAGGTTTCGAATCGACGAGGCCTCTCTAGGTGCCACTGAGTCCGAGTAGTCACCCGTCGAATTTGAACGATATTTTGGTCTCGGGGCTCTTAAGGGACTAAGCCCAACGAAGTAGCCCGAAATTAAAGCAACGAATTTTTGACTTCACGCACCGAAACACCACCTCCTCTAGCGTTCACCTGCCACCTAGAAATGTCGGCGCAGGTGGTTCGGTGCCACGCCCACCGTTTGCAAAATACAATTCGGCAACCTTACACTGGCTCCAACTGCACTATTTCGCGCGTTTGCAAACATTAGGACAGCGAGAGCACCGAAATGAGAAGGAAAAAAATGAGAGAGGCTATTGTAGAGGGTCCGTATGCCGAGGTTTCGGATCAGACGAGGCCTCTCTAGGTGCCACGGAGTCCGAGTAGTCACCCGTCGAATTTGAACGATATTTTGGTCTCAGGGCTCTTAAGGGACTAAGCCCGAACGAAGTAGCCCGGAAGCAACGACCCTTTCGCGCACCGAAACACCACCTCCTCTAGCGTTCACCTGGCCACCCGGACGTGCCGGCGCAGGCGGTTCGGTGCCACGGCCCACCGTTTGCAAAATACAGCGTTTGACAACCTTACACTGGCTCCAACTGCACTATTTCACGCGTTTGCAAACATTAGGACAGCGAGAGCACCGAAATGAGAAGGAAAAAAATGAGAGAGGCTATTGTAGAGGGTCCGTATGCCGAGGTGTCAGATCATACGAGGCCTCTCTAGGTGCCACGGAGTCCGAGTAGTCACCCGTCAAATTTGAACGATATTTTGGTCTCAGGGCTCTTAAGGGACTAAGCCCGAACGAAGTAGCCCGGAAGCAACGACCCTTTCGCGCACCGAAACACCACCTCCTCTAGCGTTCACCTAGCCACCGGACATGTCGGCGTAGGCGGTTCGGTGCCACGACCCACCGTTTGCAAAATACAGCGTTTGACAACCTTACACTGGCTCCAACTGCACTATTTCGCGTTTGCAAACATTAGGACAGCGAGAGCACCGAAATGAGAAGGAAAAAAATGAGAGAGGCTATTGTAGAGGGTCCATATGCCAGGTGTCGGATCAGACGAGGCCTCTCTAGGTGCCACGGAGTCCGAGTAGTCACCCGTCGAATTTGAACGATATTTTGGTCTCGTGGCTCTTAAGGGACTAAGCCCGAACGCCCGAATGAACCTTTCGACTCACCACCTCCTCTAGCGTTTATCCTCCACCCTCTTCACCTGCCACGGCCCACCGTTGCAAATACAAAGAAACCTTACACTCTCCAACCGCACTATTTCGCGCGTTGATGAATTTTAGGACATTCAGAAGGAAAAAAATGAGAGAGGCTATTGTAGAGGGTCCGTATGCCGAGGTGTTATCGTACGAGGCCTCTCTAAAACAGTCTAGTACCCGTCGAATTTGAATATTTCCTCTTACTCTTAAGGACTAAGCCCGAACTTATAGTAGCCGGAAGCAAACCCTTTCGCCACCGAAACACCGCCTCCTCTAGCTTCACTTGGCCACCCGGATGTGCATTTTCAACCATGGAGTATTCGTCACGCCCACCGTTTACAAAATACAACGATTAACAACCTTAAAATTCCAACCGCACTATTTCGCGTAATTGCAAACATTAGGACAGCGAGAGCACCGAAATGAGAAGGAAAAAATGAGAGAGGCTATTGTGAGGGTCCGTATGCCGAGGTGCCGGATCATGGAGGCCTCTCTAGGTGCCACTGAGTCATGGGAGTTCCCGTCGAATTTGAGATATTTTCTCCTCTTTCTAAGCCCGACGGCAAGTATGGCATTTTCCCTTTCCCGCAATAAACACCACCTCCTCTATTCACCTCGACCCGACGTAAAGGCGTTAACCATGGAAAAACCTAAGTTAAACCTTACACTGATTTCCAACAACTATTCTGTGATAGTTGCAAACATTAGGACAAAAGAGAGCACCGAAATCGAAATGAAAAAAAATGAGAGAGGCTATTGTAGAGGGTCCGTATGCGGAGGTGCCGGATCAGACGAGGCCTCTCTAGGTGGCACGGAGTCCGAGTAGTCACCCGTCGAATTTGAACGATATTTTGGTCTCAGGGCTCTTAAGGGACTACGCCCGAATGAACCTCTGACTCTTCCATTTATTCGTCCTCTTCACCTTAAGTCACATGAAAACCTCTTACTTTTCTAGTTGACGAATTTTCAGGGCATTCATAAGACCTATGAGTTACATATTTATTGCATCTAAAACACTTACCCAAGAATTTTCCTCTTACTCTTTGATAAGGTCTTATAGTCTATAATGCCCTGGAACTTTCACCCCCTCAAATAATGACATATCATTTTCAACCATGGATATTATAAAAAACTAAGATTACAAATAATAGATTAATAAAATTAAAATTAATTTAATGGGGGAAGTAATTGTGTACAGTTTGGTGCGTGGTTGAAATGGAAGAGGAAAATAATGGCTCGGGAAGTGGAGTGTGGCAGGTCTATGGTAGGGGTTGGTATGGGGTAGTGTGAAGGCATGGGATTTCCTGGAAATCATATGAGAATCCTCCCATCATTTCTGACATGGCATTTTCCTTGCATAATAATACAAATAATTCATTCGAGATAAAGAGGCGTTAACCATGGAAAAACCTAAGTTAATGTTGTAGATTTAACAATAATTGGATAGTTGCAACAAGTACAAAAGAAGAGCACTATTTTATTAAAAATGGTAAAGTAGGGTTATGGAATTTAATAAATATTTTTTGTATGTGGAAATAAGTTTTAGAATTAGTGACAACTATATTGAGTTTTCTTCGTCCAACTTACAAAATATTTGCAACATCATTCTTAGGGAGGACAACTAATGATTTCATGTTAATATTTCAAAAGTAGTAATCAACCTACAAAAATTTCCATCTTTCTCACTATCCCAAATGTCTAAGATTTGTCTCTTTCGCCTTTTCCTTCATGTAATTGGTACCTCAAGAATCAATGCAGTTATACATAATAGACATCTCTAGTTACTAATACTTAAGTTGGCTTGATATAGAGCTAACAATATTGTTTTAGTTTGAAAAATAAAAATTCAAAATGCCCATGGCACGAAATATACCACAAATAATAATCAGAAAGATACTAGAAAATATATAACTAGAAGTAATACACTAAATCCACCGAACAAAGATCAAAACCCACTTTCTCAGAGTTAGCAATAATACCAAAATAACCAAATTTATAGCCTTATTTAACCAACACACATGGATATATATATATATATATAATCAAATAAAGTGTGCTCCAGACGCGCACGTCTCTGAAAATATATATGTACATGTATAAGTTCATAATGTATGTATACAGATCTCGAACTAAGCACGTGCCATAATGTACATATGGGACCACATGCGGTCGCAAAAGGCTAGATATATATACAATGGACTGTGAATAGATGTACTCATGACCACATATATGTGGCATCCAAGTGGACTATAAATCTACTCATGAAACATCTTCCCTCTCTTCGCCCTGCTAGAAGTAGCACGTCCACGACCTGGGGATGTAGTGGAGGGAGATGCCACTACGGATTTCATCCGTGTGGTCCTAGGTGTCTCCAAGCATGCCTGCAACCTAACCTGCACATTCATAAACAACAAGTTTTTAACACCCAAAATTTTAAAATACCTTCAAAATTTAGAAACTTGTACAATTTAGTTAAAATGCATGTGCAATCTTACCGCAATGTCATGATCCCTATCGATTTGTTGTTGACGCGTCGCAGGGACAACAATAGACTCACGAGGGGTAAGCTACATACAAATAATTAATTTTCAAATTAAATATTTCACACATATATATATACCTACAAATTTTGATATTGTAGATTTAAGTTTAATAAGAAATAATGAACCTCCAAAATTTAACAAATTTAAAAAATTGTGTACCTCGGTTAGTGGATTTGCAGATGCTATGGCGGTATCTACAGCAGCCTCCACAGTCTACATATGTGGAGGAGTCTCTGTAGCAGTCATAAGCTATACAAAAAACATGTACAAATCAATTTATTAAAATCTACTTAAGAGCTATACAAAAAACATGTACAAATCAATATTTAGTTACTCAAGAAAGAATAAAAATACATTATTAAATTTTATCTTCTATTTAGGCTAAATACATAGGATCTAAGTTATTAGGGTTTCTACTTTACTGTTGATCATTACAGGTCATCTCGATGTTGTGTGAAAAAGAGCAACACAATGATCACACAATTTCTAAACAAGCAAAGCACTAGAAAGTTGAGAGCTCAACTACCTTATGATCTAAGACTGTAAATTCCTTGTATTAGATTGTACAACTACTACATAGACCATGTACATATCATGTATGGTCTTGAACCTACATGTTTTCCAGTTCTATAATCTTCTTTGTAGAATCTAAAGTCTTATCTTCTCCTGCTCCGCTACCTGTCACATCTAGCTCATCCCAGAATCTTCCTAAACAAGCTAAGTTTCTCTCCCCTCTTGTATATTGATAAAGTTATTGTTTATCACTTAGTCCATTTCAAGTTGGAATGAATTATTTTTGTCATGCTTAATTGATGTTGGAAGTTAATTAGATAATAATTGTCTACCTGTTTATAATCCTTGTACCTTTTTCAGTAGAAATTTTAAATAAGGGTATAAATATGACCAATACATTATAGCTCCTCAAACCCATTATGAGGTGTGGCATAATATATAATAGAATACAAGCCCTTGATTCATCCCTCACACATGGAAACATGCACAAATTTAGCTCATGTTTGATCTATGGGAAGAAACATGGATAACTTCAAACTGGTAGTTTGTTGTTGTTATGGGTACTCTTAAGGAATCAAATGGTCCTTGATGTTTCTTCTTAATTTTATTAGAGTGAGAATAGAGGATCCTTGAATTTTCCAAGGTCACCCTACTAGGTTTTAGTGAATGAATATTTATATATGACCAATCGTTAGATTTCTTACTCAACAAACCTAAAAGTACTACCTAGGTTGACTAAGCCAAGTAACCCTTTTGAAAAAGTTAATATTAGAAGTGTATGGGATAGGTTCGTAGGGGGTGGATAGGTTGGATTTTAACTTATCCTAAACCTACAAACATGTCCATGATGTCTAATAAATTAGGTCTGAGACACATGGAGGATTATGCATATGTTCAATAACATGTGCAGTGATTTGTGAGGGGTTGGGATGGAGAATACTTGTTATCTAGTAGAAGCGAAGTGGATATAGAGTGAGACATTTCCTTAAGTTGTTCAAGTTATGTGTGAATGAGATATATATCATTATAGTTGTAACACGTCATGTTTCCAAGTGTTGGGAATACATTTAGGTACTACAAATTACCCCCATTTCAATATAGTATTGATAAATGTTGGATTAATAGATAAGAAACAAGTAAATACAAACCTCACTTCTTGATCATACAATGATGTTGTAAATTCTTAAATCTCAGTACACCAATCCATATAAAACTTATAATCATATGGAAAGGACGCATAGATTTTTTTAGATAAAGGGTACAAGAGGATTTAACCTTTTTTACATTTCTTCATCACTCTTATCATTCATTAAAGAGATTTGTAACTAACCTGCGTAAAACTCATGCGAGGCATGCCAGTAGCTTCAGTTCCCTGAGCAGATGATGACCCGCCAGGCTCCTGTGTATAAAAGAGAAAAATATTAATACATGTACAACATACACGTGAAACAAATTATAATAATAATCTAGTGCAATTAAATGATTTATTAAAAATGTAAGTTTGTACAACTTGAAACTTACGTTTGAAACACGCCCAACCGCAGTAGCTAGCATGTCAACACCGGATGTTTCCTTCACCGGCTCTTGCTATTTAAAATAAAATAAAAAATTAGTTTTTTACATGTATGTACATGACGTACAATCATATATATATTAATATCTCAAACATGTGAATTAAACTATTGTACATATATATATTATTTAAATTTATTTAAAATTTACCTGTGAAAGACCAATATCAGTGGCTCCAGTTCCAAAAACATTCCCCAGCATCTCATCTATAGAAAAGAAATCCTATGAACCAGCAAATGATGTCTCGCCTGCAGTGCATACGGCACCACATGATCCACAGTGGTGTGGTGCACTAGAACTGCACCTCCACCAACATCACCGGATGCAATCTGGGTGCTATGCTGGGTGAGAGTGTCAGTGAGCTCCCTCAATGCATGCAATGTATCAATCTCCACAACCTCCTTCACTGTAGGAGGGATAATTGAAGGCAGTGGGGGTTTTGGGGCATGGGGATCCTAGGCTGACCTACGCGTGCACCAGGTCTGCTCTGTGCAGAGCCACCTCCTCGACCAAAAAAGTCTGAAAAGTCAAAATAATTCGGGACCTCATTGAGCACAAACTCACAATATAATTTCTTCAAAAAATAAAGAGGAACCTCATTGTTGTTGCATGGTGGATAATCAAAAACCATCCACCATCGGTCCCAAAAATTGTTTTTGATTCTATCATCATGGCACCAATGGATTGGGAACCGTTTGCAAGTAATTGCAGGGGGGGCATTGGTTCTAGGGTCGGTAAATAATGCACAAATGAGGTCTTTTCCAATTTTTTTGTCTTTGACGGCCGCATGGGATAGTTTATCCGCATACCACCGCCTACAGTCACTTCTAAAGGTGTTCCATCTATGTATTTGGTTGGTTGCAGACTCGACTTCGCCAATCAATGTTTGCAATGTATTGGCTAAAGTCATGCGGGATGGATTTGTAGCATGGTTTTGTCTTATAGTTTGAATTAGGTTCTCAATGACAATTTTATTTTCTTGGATTCTTCCAATGATATTATCTTGTGTTCCTGTTGGCTCAGTGGGGACGAATGAGCCACAGGGGGCGGATCTATGTTCGGAAGGTTTTGAGGAATGTTCGGAGGGTTTTGAGGAATGTTCGGTGGGTTTTGAGGAATGTTTTGATGGTTTGCACGAGCCCGAGCTTGCCGACCAACTGATAAAACAATAAAATTGTATACATAAACAAACAATTCACAAAACCCATGAAAATGCCAAAAAAACCTAAAATGCAAAAAAACAACCTAAAATGCAAAAAAATGATTACAATCGGGGACTTACCTCCTCGTCTTGGCGGCATGGTTGAATCTATCGCTATCCGTAAGTCCGATGAGCAATTTTGAGATAGTATTGAAAGTGCGAGTGAAAACGTTTAGGAAAAGTCGCGGTTCGAATTGAAAATTAGGAAAATAATGAGTCGCGGATCATAAATTTTGTCTCGAGTTCCGCGATCGCGGTTTATAACCGCGCTCGCGTTATAAACCGCGATCGCGAACTAGGTTCGGTAATTACCGAACCTAGAATTCAATAACCGCGATCGTAGTTTTAGGACCGTGCTCGCGGTTTTAAAACCGTGATCGCGGTACCTTTATTTCGGGTTTTTATGTCCACGGAATTGTCCACCAACTTCGTGCACTTACCCATAACATGACCCAATCTAAACTACTAAGTTATGAACAAAATAGGGAAGTTTATGAAATCATTATAAACCACTAAATTGAAGAGGCCCCAATGTGGAGAAGAGGGACACACTAAACACTCTGTTGACTATTTTAGGTATAAAACTTGGGGTTTTATTTTTGATTATGATAAGTAAAAAATTGATATTGGGGACTTAATACCCCACCAATGGGAAAAATATAACTTTCTAGCTAAATAAACCATAAAGACACAAGAAAATTTGATCTTAACTAGGGACAAGTCACGTAACTTTAACATTACTTAATTTTGGTAAGTTATTTATGGGTCTAGAAACAACTATGGGTTTGGGTAAAATAGTTTGAAACATCTCGAAGGTATTATGTTAGTCTCTCTCGAGGCATAGGAAACCATGTATCACTATATATAAATCGATGTACTCTAATTAATATGTTTGAATTTTTGAAATCAAATGAATTTTTTCCCCGTTTTGACTTGAGGGATTTATTCATGCATAAAAAGGATATCAAAATAAAGAATCAAATTCATATTCTATTATCACATTTAAAAAATAAAGAATTGAATCAACAATGTAAAACATGTATACAAAAATGGATTGTTGACATAGTACGATTTTGATAATTTTAAAGCACATGTATAATATATAAGTTAAGGAATAGTCATAAATGGGTGTTAGTAACATTAAAGTGCAAATGTGTGTGTGTGTGTGTGTGAATAAAGATATAATAATTAAGCACATATTAATTTATGCCCCAATAGATGCACATCATGGATCATGGAAACATAAGCACTAGTAGTAATAAAAAAATTCATGATATGAATCATGACACCAAATATATGATAACATGCAAGATAGTAAAGAATGCATGCATGTAATTATAGGTCATAACGAATACACACACACAAACACATTTATATAAAATAATAATCATGATCAAGAAGCAAAAAAAAACACTACATGCCACTTATTTGAATTTTCTACAACATTTAAATAACATGGTCGTGACAAGTACTAGAGGATCATTTTAAATAATGTTACTTGACCTAAAGTTCCCAAAAATCATTTAAGAATAATTTATTTAATATGTTCTAGTGACCATGGGTACACCTTGAGGTAGGGATCACACTTGTCCATGTGGACCAAGAAAAAATAATGGAATAGTATAAATACGATCACATGCTTAGCGTAAATTAGGAACCAATCCTATACCCATATTCTACTATCACCATAATTTTATAAGATCCTCTAATGTTGTGCTTAATTTTAATTGATTTCATTTGTGAATGTTAGTTCATGGTTTTAATTATTGATTTACCTATGGTACATGGAGTCGGAATTTCCATGTTGCATGATGGTTATAACTTGGGCATAAGGACACTTAAGGTATGTGTTATAGTTATCCATGTAGATCAAGTGAAACATACTTGAGCACTCCAAAATTGAATCAATATATAGAGTTAAGGACCCAAGCCCAACCCCATGTTTGACTATCATGATAATTTCATTAAAGTTGCCCCATGGATTTATCACAATGGTAAGTGATTGGATTAGTGGCTTTTGGGTATTGGTTTTAGTTCCCGATTTAACTAGGACATGTGGAATGGAGAATTAACACATCACGTGGTGGTTATAATTTCCATGGGGACATATTGAGGTAGAGTAGCACTTATCTATGTAGACAATGTAGATTACAAAAATCATTCCAAATGCACATCAATTACTAGACATCAAATAATTAATCACACCCCCATGTTTCAATATCACCATCATTTTGAAAACCCCTAGGGTTTTTCCATAATGGAAATTCATTGAATTGGTTAATACAAGGTCATGGGTTTGATTTTTGATCTACTCATCATGTTGTGTGTAGTAGGTAATTTACACTTTGTATGGTGGTTATAGTGACCATGGGGACACATTGAAGTAGTGGTTACTCTTCTCAATGTGGACCAATTGGAATACATTAGATCTCTTTGAATGCATATCACTTGGTAGACATTAAATACGTAGTCCTATCCCCATTTTCCTCTCACAATCACTATAAAAATGGGTGTATTAATAAAAAATGATATATATTTTCATGATAGGGAATGCATTTATAATTAGTTCCTTTTAAATGATTCATAATGTAGATACATGTTATTAGTGAAAGAAACAAAAGCCGAGGGTTGGAGTGATGATCATTGAGGTTTGGGAGATGGAGCTAGAATAAATTTTAAAATAACATTAGAATATGGTGATGTATCTAAAAGAGGAGACATATATGTTAATGATTGAGATTAAAATAAATATGAATATCTTAATGGTGGAGCTATACAATAAAGGGTTCAAATTAGTGTAAATATAAATGGAGTTGCTCCCAAAATTGGAATATAAAGATGAAGTTGCAAATGAGTTTGTTGAAGAGAATAAATATGAATTTGGAAATGGGGTGAAAAAATAGAGTGACCTAAGAGGAAGTGAATAAAAATCCAAGTGAGTTATAGGAGAGTATTTCTTCTACTCATTTATTTAAATACGAGTTTTTCCTAACTTTCCTAACTCTTTTTGATTTGAGAGACCATGTAAAATTTTGTGATGCCCATATTGTAGGAGACTAATGAAACAAATATGTAACAATATATAGATCTTTTTGTGATTTTGATATGGATTTAAGTGTGTAATAAGCAGTCCTAAAAGAGGTGTTTGAAAAGATAAAATATATTTATAGGAAAGTGTTTCTTCTCCTCCTAACATAATCTCAAGGTGGGGTCCCCTAATCACATCTTCCATATATTTGCAAATCTACACACTCCACCTTGTATAGTCATAAATCATGAAACTTTCACATATCTACATGTTACACTATTTTATCTATACATTCTACATTAATGGAGCTTGATATGGAGGAAGATGGAAATAACATAGGATATGGTTATAGAGATGAAATAGGAAATGCATTTTATAATTCCATAGAGGATTGTGGATTTAAAAAAACTATTAAGATCTTGATGGTTGAGTTGTAAAAAATAGGATTCATGCCAACAAAGATAAAAATGGAGATGGTAAAACCTCATATCTAGTACAACTAAAGATAGATAGATATGAGAAAATGGATTTGAGATGTATAACTAAAGATTATATTGTTTTTCCTTTGATATGAATATGGATTTGGTTGTGTAGTTTAAAATTCCAAAATTGGTGTTGAAGAAAGATCAAAGACATTTAGAGGAAAGGGTTTCTTATTCTCCTTTCCCTATATTTTATTTTCCTTTTTTACTTCAAACCCTAGTTTAGAAATACTATATTTTTGAATTTGTAGGACCTAGTGATCTTGTAAACTCTTCAACTTTGGAATTATTCACAAATCACAAATTAATCACTGTTGTTTACTTTCTATTAGAAAATAATAGAGATAACTAGTGAATGAATTACTATTGTGCTTAGAATCAACAATTGTAGTAAAGGAAATAATATAAGCTCATAACACCAACAATTTTATCCTAGAAAACCTCCAATGGAGGTAAAACCAGTCGGGAAGGGAAATTTCTCTTTCTTCCCACTTCTATTGGCCAATTCAAATCAATAGGTACATAATTTACAATAAGTAAGAAAGAGAAGTAGATAATATCTCAACACTTCCTTTCAGTTACTTGCTTTCTCTGTCTCAACACTCCTTTCTTCTACAAAAATACAATTTCCAACACTAAGATTTCTTGCTCACTTGCTCCCATGCTTCGATGATCTTCTACACTTATAAAATCATGTATTTATAGCCTTTCTCATGTCCTCCCATGCACTGGAGAATGGGAAAGGTCATGAAGGAGAAGAGAAATGAACATCCTTTCAAATTCAGAGGTTGTTCGTTTGAATTTTGTTTTCTATCCGTAATGGCTGTGACCACCGCCTGTAGACCGGTGATTTTGGGATCATCTCAGGCTGGGAGGTGGTTCTATAACCACCACCCTACACAAGACAAAGGGTCATGTTACTTAAAAGATAGAACCTCTGTTTCATTGTTTTCCTTCTTTGTGCTTGACTATTTCTGATGAAGTAGAGTTATTTCGATCCCTATGGATCACACCTCCCCTTCTTAGGAGGATTTTGGTCCCACAAAATCTTAGTGGGGGAGTAGATGAGGGAACAATTCCCTCGCTTGCTCCTTCGAGTACCACCGGCCTGCCTTGGTGTCTTTCCTTTTAGTCCAATCTGCCAAGACTCCTATAGACCTCTTCTAGTCTCTCTGACCTTCTGTGTAGTACTACATCCTCCTCTAATTCACCTCGTGAGTCCAAGACGCAATCCTCAATGGAAGGTAGCAACTGTAGTTCTTCATCTTCATCCAACATGGATGGCTCATATAGGTGCAAGTTCTCATAGTTTACTATAGAGTACATCCTCATGAATGATGAAAAATCAAGTCAAAAAGCATTTTCCCCAACCTAGCTCCAATATGGTGAAGGGTCCATATCATAGTGGCTTGAGATTCTGTGCTTGACCTTGTAGTCTCTTTTTACTCAAGTAAAGCCAAAATTTGTCTCCAACATGAAGCTTGTGTTCCCTCCTATGCTGATCGTGCCTAGCTTTGTACTTTGCTTGAGATTTTTCTAGCTATTCTTTGACCTTGAGATGGATTTTCCGGATCCTCTCAATGAACTTGTTAGCTCTAGTCACCTCTGTGTCTCATGTATCCTCCTCATCTTGCTTTCCAACTGCTATGTCTAGCGGATTTGTAGGTAGATATCCCAAGCATGCTTCAAATGGTGACTTCATAGTGGATGTGTGTACTTCCCGGTTATAGGAATGTTGAATGTAGGCTAAGGACTCATCCCAAGTCCTTGGGTACTTACTGTTATACCCTCTGATCAACTATACCAAAGTCCTGTTTACCACCTCTGTTTGTCCATCTGTCTGTGGATGGAAATCTGTGCTCCTTTGTAACCTGGTATCCATCTTTTCCCACAAAGTAGTCCAAAACTTCCCCAAGAACCTGGAATCCCTATCAGAGATAATAGACTTTGGCAAACCAAAATGCACCCATACATTAGCAAAGAAAAGATCTGTTGCCTCATGTGATTTTACTGTCTTTTTACATGCCATAAGAATACACATTTTACTAAATCTATCCACAACAACATAGAGATAGTCATGGCCATGTTTAGACATAGGTAATCCTCCTACAAAATCCATAGAAATGTCCTCCCACGGATGAGTAGGTACTGGTAAAGGCATATACAAACCTTCCTTCCTAGTTTTAGGCTCACTGGTACAACAAAGTTTACATCCATGAATAAATTTTGATACTTCTTCTTGCATGTTGGGCCAATATACATACCTTTGCAAGTGGGCTAGGGTCTTACCAACACCAAAATGTCCTGCTACTTTTGAGGTATGTGCTTCCCTCATCAATAGAAGTCTTTCTTCTTTAGGCACACAAAGTTTCCCCCATTGGTAGAGTAGCCCGTCCTTGAGATAAAAATCTTCAATCCTCATCTTTTCAGCCCCTTGGGACTACAACTTCTGAAATGTTACCCCAAAGTCTTTGTCTTGGGCATATGCTTCTCTATAAGCTTCCTTCGTGAAGGGATTGATCTGAGAGATAGTGGCCAAATAGGAGAAATTTTCCTATGTGGGTGGCCTAGACAACATGTCTGCCACCAAATTTGTACTACCTTTCTTGTATTTGATCACTAGATGGAACTATTGAAGAAACCCCATCCATTTGTAGTGCCTTACCTGCTGCAATTTAGACTGTGCTTACAAATATTGGAGAGGTTTGTGGTCAGTGTGCACAATAGTTTCTTTACCCAACAAATAATGTTTCCATTTTTTAATTACTTGAACTAGTGCATACATTTATTTATCATATACTAAATATCCTTTAACTACTGAAGTGAAGGTTTCAGAATGATAACATACGGGTTTACCTCCTTGAAGCAACACTGCGCCCATAGATAATCACTAGCATCTATCTCTACTTCAAAAGGTCTGCTGCAAACTAGGAAGAGCAAGTACTAGAGCATGACTAATCTTGTATTTCAATAACTCAAAGGATTTTTCTTGTTCCTTACCCTAGTCAAAACCCTTACTCTTTGCAGCCACTGTGTGTAGAGGTGTTGCAATCACCGAGAAACCTGGAATGAATTTCTGCATGTACTGTATTGCTCCCACAAAACTTCTAGTCTATGTGGCTCCTGTTGGTGTTGGCCAATTTGTGATGGCTTCCAACTTCTTTGGATCCACTCATAACTCTCCTCCTCCAACCATGTGCCCAAGATAGACAAGTGACTATTTGGAAAATTCACATTTCTTCATATTACAAAGCAGTTGTTTCTCCCTGAGAACTTGCAAGACTTGCTGCAAATGCGTTAGAAGCTCTTCCCATGTGTCACTAAAAATTAAGACATCATCTAGATACACAATGACACATGAATCTATGAAATCCCGTAATGCATCATTCATCAGTATCATAAATGTAGTGGATGCATTGCATAATCCAAAAGGAAGTACTAACCATTCATACAAACCCTATTTTGTTTTGAAGGCAGTCTTTTATATATCCTCCTCCTTCATCTTGACTTGGTGATAACCTGACTTGAGATCCAACTTCGTGAAAAATTTGGCATGTTGAAGCTAGTCCAAGAGATCATCTATGTGGGGAAGTGGATATCTATTCTTTATGGTGATCTTATTCAAAGTGCGATAGTCGATGCACATTCTCCAAGAACCATCCTTCTTTGGCACCATCACAATAGGCAAACCACACGGTGAGGTACTCGGACATATCACCCCTTGGTCTATTAGTTCCTGTATTTGTTTCTTTACTTAAGTACTCTCAAGAAAGGATTGCCTATACAACATGATATTCGATAGAGGTGACTCTAGCAACAGCTGAATCTCATGCTCTACTTCCCGTTTTGGTGGTAATCCACTAGGAGCTTGAAATACTTCCTGAAAGGACTGAATAATAGTATCCAAATCTTGTTTTCCTTGGTTAGAAATCTCTGAAACTTCTACCCCATCTTGTTTATCTTTTAACAAAAGTAAACAAAACTGATTGTGATTTGACTGAATAAGCCGTTTTACTTGGTTAGTACTTACCATAGTAACCTGAGTCTTACGTTAGTGTGCCTAGATGTTGTAGTTGATCCCATCCTCGACCCATCTCGTATTGGTTTTCCTTCTCATAAATGTAGCATCCCTAACATACAAGTAAGGATTCCCAAATACCACATCAAAAGCATCAAGTGGAATAACGTCAGCTTCAAAAACATCTATATATTGGGAATTTATCCCAAACTTGACCTTACATCTTCTTGTTACCTGAATTTCAACACCCTTCTTCACCTAACCCAAAGGATATAGGTGCAGATGCTCGTAAGTCTCAAGACCAAGCTTCTTTACAACTGCCTTAGAAATCAAGTTAGATTGAGAACTGGTATCAACCAAAGCATTTACCTTAGTCCTCTTGATCTGGATTTTGATCTGGAATAGTCTACTCATCTCCTCTTCATGTTGTCCATGTTGGTGGCCGTGCATCCAAGCCTTTCATCTACATCAGAGTCATCTTTGATTTCCACCTCCCCTTCTATCTTTACACTGTCATGGACTTTTAGGAGTCATTGGTTTGGTTCTTTGGATGTAACTCGGATGTAACTCGGATGTAACTTCCAACATGTAGCATCAATATGACCATTAATATCACAATTCTTGCAAAAATTCTTGGGATCTTTACAAGTATTTAAAGTAGTGGTAGCTTGTTTACCTTTCCCTTTCCACTTACTCTTGTTACTTGTTTTCCCATAATCCTTTTTCTATTGATTTTTTGACTGCTTTACCCTCGGCTCTGCTTCTCCTTGCTTTTTCTCATCATCTATGTAGTATGCATGTATACATGCTTCATTGAGGTCCTTGGGCTTTGTGGAGATGAATTTTATTCAAAGGTGAGTGTGAAGTCCTCCCAAGTATTTGGTCAGAATATCCTCATCCTCCAAATCCATGTTCAACAACATGGCTTGCCTCTGAAACTCCATAGTATAGTCCTGCACACTTTGACCACTGCCTTGTCTAAAATACTGCCATTTAATCATTTGGTCAGTTTTATGGTTAATAGGATAGAAGTTAGCTCTAAGTAATTCCCAAATTCTTGCCAAGATTTCACAATGGGAAGTTTCTTCTTTTCACAAGTAGTTAGATGAGTTTCCCACCAAACTAGAGCATGTCCCTTCATTTTGAGACGTGCAAAGGTGATCCTTTGTGCCTCAGTGACATTATGGACACTAAGATAGACTTATAGCCATTTCAACCATTTATCCAAGTAATTCTACATCTACTTGTCCTTTAAAGCTTTTGATTTCAACTTTACTCTCAAATTTAAAAGGAGTATAATCAGATTTTACCTTTTCTCTTGTGTTAGAAGTCTCTTCTTCATGCTCTTCCCCATAATCTTCCTCATGGTGACTCTTTCCTATACCAAAATTTTGGCTAAGCCTTGAACCATCGAGTCCATGGAGTCTTGCTTGAGGAAGCTATCTTCTACAAATCTGCAAGTTCCTCTTGCCTTCTAAACATCCTATCCATCATGGTCTCTAGCATCTCGATTCTACGGACCAAGTTCTCTTCCTCCATTTCTCCCCAAATTCTCTGTTTCCACTTCTTTGTAGAAATATTTGGATCGCAAGGTAAAGCTTCTTCACCTTTAGATCTTGTCACTATCATACAAATTCAAGAATGAAATACCACAGTCCTGGATACTTGTTAGCTCTGATACCAAAATGATCTGTAAACTCTTCAACTTTGGAATTATTCACAAATCACAAATTAATCATTGTTGTTTACTTTCTATTAGAAAATAACAGAGATAGCTAGTGAATGAATTACTATTGTGCTTAGAATCAACAATTGTAGTAAAGGAAAGAATATAAGCTCATAACACCAACAATTTTATCCTGGAAAACCTCCAATGGAGGTAAAACTAGTCGGGAAGGGCAATTTCTCTTTCTTCCCACTTCTATTGGCCAATTTAAATCAATAAGTACATAATTTACAATAAGTAAGAAAGAGAAGTAGATAATATCTCAACACTTCCTTTCAGTTACTTGCTTGCTCTATCTCAACACTCCTTTCTTCTACAAAAATACAATTTCCAGCACTAAGATTTCTTGCTCACTTGCTCCCATGCTTTGATGATCTTCTACACTTCTACAATCATGTATTTATAGCCTTTCTCATGTCCTCCCATGCACTGGAGAATGGGAAAGGTCATGAAGGAGAAGAGAAATGAACATCCTTTCAAATTCAGAGGTTGTTCGTTTTGAATTTTGTTTTCTATCCATAATGGCGAGGACCACCGCCCTGTGTAGACCAGCAGTTTTGGGACCATCACCCCGGCCGGGTGGCGCTTAGAACCATTGCCCTATGCAGGGTGTCGGTCTTGTTACTTAAAAGACAGAACCTCCATTTCATTGTTTTTCTTCTTTGTCTTTGTTGCTTTCTAATGAAGTAGAGTTATTTCGAGATCCCTATGGATCACATGGAAAGAGTGAATTAAGATCTATAATATTTTCATTAACAAAATCTTGGTACTAAAAATGATGTTTATAAAAACCATAAAATTTAGATGAATTATTTCAAGAGAGAAATGGAGGGTTATATGTGGTTGTAGACATAAAATCATCCACTTGGGTACATTTCTAGGTCCTAATCACATACCACTATTCATATGATTCATAAGAAAGAAGACTAGAAATTGATATCTATCTTTGGAATTTTTTTGTGTTTTTTATTTTCTATTTGGCCTTCTACACCCTACATCCAAGTCTGGACTTCATTACTTTATCTTTCATGACTTTAGAAACTAGTTCCCAAACAGGACGCCAGCGCTAAAGCGCCCTCATCCTTCTAGGTGCCCCAATCTCTTTTTATCTTACTCTCCTCTTTTGGGCCGCTTTTATCTTTTGAGCATCTTATTTTCTTATGGTTCATCCTTCTAGTTGTCAATTATTGAATTCAACCAAGGGAATCATATAAATATAAAGCTTTTTGACCATAATAAAAGACCAAGCTCTAAGCACCTATTATCATCACCTAAGGTTGAATCCAAAGGCATCAAAGAGCATCAAAGGCATCCATATAGATTTCATTCAAGGGAAAAATGAGTGCGTTTTATACATAGGAGGGGAAATTTCTTTTATTCCATTCACACATCTAGATATCACTTGCTATTAATTGCATCTTGCACAAGAGATTCCTAGGGCATGATTTCACACACTTCACAAGAGATACATGGAGTTTGAGATGTAGTGCATTGATCGGTTGTAAGTTCACTTTGTCAAGTGACCGCTGTGGTCGATTCAAATCCCCATTCCCATATTTTATTCATCTTATCATTTCCTCGGTTCATCTCAAGCCAAAATCCATTTCAATTCATAGATATGATTCTTCCGCACAACTATGCATGGGCCATATCACCTTACCTATCACAGTTGGTCCAAAAACCATCCCTACAATATTATTTGTTATCGATGACAAAATCCAATATAATTTCTTACTTGGTAGACCATGGCTTCATGTTATGCAAGCAATAGCTTTTATAGTTCTTTGATGCGTTCGGTTCCTACATGATGGTTGTGTGTATAGTGTTCTTGTTGACAATGACCCATTCAAATATTTCACTCTAGACCCACTCATTTCTCTCCCTACTCCATTTCTCTATCATAATGCCAGTCATCCCCATAATCCTCATACCCTCATCGAACCTCTTACCTCTACATCCAAAAATGATTTGTCTTCATGGATTGATTTGTGCATTGGACACCATGCCATCTGCTTCATCTCCCCAAGAACACTATGTGTTGGCACCCCCTCCTTCTACTAATGCTATGGTAATTTTTTGGGGGTCTGTCCATACATTGGACATCATACCACCTTCCTCATCTTCCCATGAGCACTTTGCATCAGCATTTCCTCCTTTCACATGCACTTTATTCATAACTATTTTTTTGCCATATATCCCATTCAATCCTACTAGTTCTAATATTGTTTGTATGCATGTTGGTTTAGTTCGGATAGAATTTACACTGCTTATTCTCCTCCCTCCACCTCATTATCCTCACCTCTATCATGGATATGTTCATATCATTGCTTCTTATGGCCTCCGTGTATTCCATTTATCAATATTTGTTGCACACACTTCTCCACTTACTCTTGGGAAGTCTTGGTTTGACTACATTAGGGGCACTTTGGATCCTAATCATATTGATATCACATTTCCCATGCCTTTCAACCATGTTTCTATTTGAAATTATTCATTTCTTAGCTATACACAAAATCTTACTCACTTTGGTATACACATGGTTGTTCACTACCATGTTTTACCGATGAGGAATACACAATGGGCATGTATAATTTATGTTGTAATGGCTCCTTATATGATCAATCACATACTATTTCTTACCAAGTCTTTGACACATCTCCATTTGGCTTCAACCATGAAAATGATGATCTCTTAGATGATGTTACTTGATTATTATTCACATCATAAACTTGGGGGCATCATACTTACTTCCCCCATATCATTATCGGTGTCTCGATTTCTATCGAGACGCTCTATGATTCACATCTAGTCTTTCTCCATAATCCTACACAACTTGATAGACCACTTGTTTCATCATCACCCTATGATGCACACTTGTGCTAAGTTTCAAACATGATTCTTGAGGGCACACTACATCTATGAACCTCACACACTTCACATATCATTCTATGCACTTTACAATACATATTTCTAGCATTTTATTCCTACACGTTACACTATCCTATGATGCACTCTTGTACTAAGGTTCACACTCGACTACGAGGGTATAAATCTGAATTAAATATCACCTCTTGAACACTTCACACTCTTCTCTTCATGATCCATATTTCTATCATATCTCTTTCAAACCATTTCTCTATGACACACTATTGTTCTATGGTTCATTATTTATTGTTGAGGGGTATTTTATAAATAAACCTCATCTCGTACATATCTCATCTACATCCACCGCGGCACACTACTCCTATCACATTCACATTGCATACCATTCCATCTTACTCATTCACAACATACTACATATCTTGGTTGCGAATTAGTCTTGTATTATATTTCAATATATATTCACATGCACATTTGATTGCTATCTAGTTGTGAATGCGGACTTCCTACAAATCTTTACAGCAATATGGATGCTTAGCTATGTACCTCTTACTAGTCCCACTGAGGCTTCTGGGGGTATCTACTTTCTTACACACTATAGGTGTTATTGTTTTAATTTATACTACTTATTATTCTTAGTAGCACACTACTTGTTTTATTGCTCTATACATGCTTTGACATACTCTTTATAATTCTAACATGCTAATGTGTGCTTCGTGTGCATCATTTTTCTTATAAGAACTATTCATGTGTAATCACAACACCCCTAATCATTTGTAATTTTATGGATTGAAACCGTGAGTGTGATTTCATAACATGGAGCTTTTCTCTAAGTGTGGGACTTTGTAAATGGTAAATCTCTGTGGAGAAAGGTTGGCTTCTTATTCCTGTATCTATCACCACTCACTAGCAAAGAGAGGGAAGAAGGATTGCAAGAAAAGTAAAACCTAATACTACTGGAGGTGATCAACCAATAAGGAATGTTGAATACCTATTTTTTTTAGAGATGGAAATAACAATCAAATTAAGGAGGATGAAAACACACTATAGATTAATCTACTATTGTAAATCCACTAACTAAAAAATACAGACCATTAAACATATAACACAATACCCATGCATAGATAACCAAGATTGCAATGAGAGATCAGGAGAATGCAATGAACACAAGAGAGGGTTGAAATTCATCCATAGACTTATATTATTGCTCCACAGATTTGATATAGTACATCACAATGGCTAAGAGGAAAAAATTTGCATTGCAATTCAAATGGGACATTTAAAACTCCACAAATTTCCTTAGAGATAAGAAAATAAGGGAGGGGAAAAGAATAATTATCCATCCAACATTAGAACTATGGCCCTCATTACAATTTATAGTGGAATTTTTGCAAAGGAGGAGAGAGAAAATTGAATCCCGAATTTGCCCAAAAATCCTTCAAAAATAATTGTTTAATCCTATAATGAGTGTTTTTTTATCTTCAAAATCTCCCTTTTCATTAATGGCTTGCCTTGTGCTTGAAGAAATTGCATGTGATATCACCTCCTGTCTAATCTAGCTCATGTAGGCTCATGATGACCCTACTTCTCACCAACCTCCATTAATGGATCTCACCTACCACTAATTTTTTTCAATTTTAGGAAGTCCAAAACCAATGAAATCCAAAATCCCATGTTTTTATGCTCTAGATCCCAAAAATACCTTTCCGATGACTATAAATTTGTAAGAAACGAGTGAGTACTTCGGAAGATATGCCCATTTTCCCTTGGGTGCTTGATTGGATTTCTCCTTCAACTATTTTTCTAAAACTGAATTTAGCCATCACCATTAAAATATTCATTAAACCTCCTTTCCGAAAGTATATTTTTAAAAAATTGGTGGAGTATAGCCAAAGATATGCCTGTTTGAAGTTTAGCATGTTTTAGGGTTTCATGAGCTCCATCGAGCTCCTTTCTTCTAATGCCGAGCTAATTTCTCACACTGCTTAGCCAAATTGAATGTGACTCAATAGTAGGCATTCCATCAACCTCGCATAGCTTGGTCTAAGCTCTTCCCTTGATGTACCTCACCACCTACTCACTTGGCACAACACTCAACTCGATGCGTTTCCAATGTCAAAACTTGGTGGGATTTGATTTGCTTGGGCATGATTTCCATTGGCCTCAAAGTTTCAGAACTCCTTTCTTCAAGATTGGTTTGTCCACCACTTTGGGCTTTGAGCCTCTCCAATGCCAAACTCACCTCATTGTACCTCATCACCCTGCCCTTTTAGGTTTTTGGCATTTTGTCATTCGAGACCGAGACAATTATTTTGCACTCTCCCGTGAGATTTCGAAACCTCAACGACCCGACTAAAACAACTCACCCATTGAACCCAAGGAGAATTTGACCTCTGAAACTACCAAATCATGACATGTCACCATGACCCATTTTGGGTTTAGCATTTTCAAAATTTTGGGGTCGAGTTTGTTTTTTTTTGTTTTTTGCTGGTGAGTTCCCGAACGTTCCAACTCTTGAAAGTCCAAGACTTCGGGATTTTGGTGCTTCCATTTTTCTACCAACTCACTCCATCCAAACTACTCCATGAAACTCAAGCTTATTTTTCTCTCCTCCTACTCCTTTCTCATCTTTGTGAGCCCTCCACCCCTTGAATTTATGAGTGGTATATCCCCATTTCCAAGTCTACCTTTGACCTCTATCTATTGGCTCAATGGAGCCTCTCACCTTTGATTGGCGAGGTTGGCCTCGAGCTACTTTGTATATGGCCAAGTTAGTTGAATCCCTCTATGACTCATTTGAAACCTATTGTGTGAGCTCAATTTCGAGCTTTATACCTGTGATGTGTTGCATTAGTTGAGCTTGGGGAGCTTAGTCGTTTCTTTTATTCCTTCGCGCCATTGGATGAACCGATCCATAACTTGGTTGATCGTGCATTAGAGCCATTCCCAGTGAGCTAGCCAATTTAAATTTTTGCTTCAAGCTTCATCTCGAGAGATTTTGAGCTCCTAGCATCAATCCTATGTCATTGATCCCGCCTCGGATCCCTTCTAGCTCATGTATTATTGAGTCACCCGAGTCACCATGGAGATCACCTTCATACCCGCTTGTGATTAGTTCACCATTAAACGTGGTGCCATCTCAGCTCAGTCTTCCATGTATGACTCATCTGAGTTGGCTTTGTGGTACTAGCCACTACCCATCATGAGATTGATGAGCTCACAAAACCTGCCACCAACCCTTTCCAACTTGGTGAGTCATCCATTCGACTCGCTCCCCATCGATGTAGCCTCTTTAGCTTGCCAAGCTATTTTTTAGCTCAGTTGGCTCATTGCCAAATGAGGGTTTTTTTTTTTTAAAATCAATCCTTAGTTGGGGATTTCTTTGAATGTTTTAACTAAGGGAGATGGGGATGAATGATCAAAATCTTAAAATGTTAATATTTTCTGTCGTCAGGGCCATTTTGGCCTTTTTGCACTACAATGGAACTATGAGCCCGATATGACCTTGAATGGCCCGATTTAGCTTGAATGTTTCTTGAATGCGTAGAAATGATTCCCAAGACCCAAGAGACCACCTGTGACACTGTTTACAACCCGTGGGACCCACTTGTGAGCTTGTGATTACTCTAGGACCACAGTTGTTGGCTATTTTTTCCCAAGGGGGCAAACATTTTCAACCATTTGGCGACTTGCATCTCGCTCTGTTGTTAGATGTTTTAAAATAGTATCCTATGGATATCCAAAGGGTATTGAGTCACTCTATACACTGTAAATTCATCCCCAAATCTGTTATATTGAAACATGTAACCACCTACATACCACCAAGCTTGGGCTGGACTGTTGTGAATTTCCAATCTTCCTAAGAAGATTTCTTGAGTTTCCAACATCACGAAACTCTATTAAACCTGTATCCCATCTTTATCTCCCAAATGTCTCGTATGTTATGGTGATCCTAAATGGCTCTATGGGAGGCTTCTCAACTTCTTACAATCTCAATTTTCATAAGAAAATCTTAAAATTAAGATTTTTGAGAGTATAAAATTTTCCTAACTCGATATTTTCACATGTTTCCTTCTACAATCCTATTATGCGAGACTAATGGGCTATCCCAAACTTGATTCCACAAGGTATGAAGCATAAAAATGATGATTGTGTGGCGGGTATTACACACTTTGCAGAGTTTTGAATAGGACAAATTTTAATTTTTGCATCATGAAACTCTATTAAATTTGGATTTTCTCTTTCTTCTGAAAGTTTCATTTTTGACATGATCTTTGGAGGTTGTTTTCCCGATCCGGAGGAGGCATTGAAGGTTTACTGTGATTGACCTTTAAGGACTCAAAGAATGAAAACTCATTTAAAAATCAGTCCTTAACCTAATTTTAGTTGCTCTATATTTGTTTTCTTGTAAAATCTACAACTATTTCCCACAAGTGTGAACCTTTTCCTATTACAACACTTCATTTGGGAGGCACATTGAACTAAACAATGAAACAACTTACAAGCAATGAAACCTGTGCCGAAGAACTTATGGAAAATAAACCTAAACTAACAAAAAGACAATGTGCATACACACTTAGAGGAATTAAAATTCTAATCTAATATTTACAAGGGTGAAACTTTTCTTTTCAAGTAGAAATGTTTAAGATAGATTCCGTTAACCGGAATTGGAAGTTATTATCTCATTCAAAGTAGACAATTGGAAGGAATTACTTCTTTTACATCCTGTGACCATATAGGGGCCACTCCAAATGGCATCAAACTTGGAATGCATGCCCTTTTTCCCGATCTGCATCCCATTTCAGAACTAGGTCCCCCTCTTAGAAGGTCCTTGATTTTGCTTTCTTATCAAACTATCTCTTGACTAAGGCCTGATATTTCTCCATTTTTCCTTTGCATGTTCTCTAATTTCCTCTGATTTCATTGAATCCGCATACCTATCTTATATTGGTTCAAATTACAACTATAACTACTTCATGAGCTCTAGTGTGGGTAGCTCCAATGATATAGGTAACACTACTTCTTTTTCGTAGACCAACTTGTAGGGAGAATTTCTTGTTGACCTATTTAGCATTATCTTATCATTTTATAATGCTGATTTGAGCTTGTGTTCCATGTCATTTGATTTTCATCCGAGTCCTCCTGATGATCTTCAACAAATTCTTATTTGTGGACTCGGTCTATCCATTACCCTAGGGGTAATAGTTAGACGAGGTGCTCAAATAGATTTCATTCGTAATGTGATTCATTATGTGATCCTGGAACCTAGGAATGCCAATGCCTTTTATGAAATTATAGTGGCTGACACATCAAACCTTATGACTATTCCTTCATAGAAGTCCAATATACTAAACTCATTGGCTTCCTTGAGTGCTACCGTCTTAGTTCATTTGGTGAAATAATCTGTTGCCATTAGTATCCACTTGTGACCTTGGGATTGAATTAGGATTGACCATTGCATAAATTTTTTATCAACAGAAATAGGGTGTAAAGGAAGTGTTGCTAGCTTCTCCTTGCCTATGAAAAATTCACATTTTTTTCACTTCTTGATCCAAGAGTAGTAATTACTAAATATTGTGGGCCGATAATAACCCACCTTCATTATTTTGAGAGCTTTCATCCACGGAGTGAAATGACCTCATGCTTCTCCATCGTGGAACTCTTGTAATACCTATTATCCAAATCCACCCCTAGGGTTGATTTGATAACATACATCAGAATTCTCGAGTCCCAGGCAAATGGATGGATTTAGGGAAAAAATCATGTTTCTAGTGTCCCCTCAGAAAATTTTCTAACTCTCCTGTCCAGGTTGAAAAGAGCAAGCTCTGAGAAAATGTGAAAAAGTTGCAGAAAATAAGCTTGGGCCAGGAAAAATTGTGAAAATCGGCTAAGTCCTTGTCCTAGGAATAGTTGGGACATTCGGGACACCAAGGTGCGGTTCGGCCGAAACGCCTCCCAGGAGGCCCACGAAGCATTGGGACAAGTGGGAAAAATGTATGCGAAGGGCGCAAACCGGCCAGTTCGGCCGAAAAGGAAAAATCTAGCACAAGGACAAGTGGGACAAAGGGACGCGCGGGACGCGGATGGTCGAAGGAGCCGAAAGCCAATCGAGATCGGAGCCACGTGTCACTGGCAGAAAAGGGGCATGGAAGCCCATTTCGGGTGGATCAGAAGTTTTTGTCCCGTGTAGCATTGGGACATTCGGGACAAATGGACGCGAAGGGCGCGAAAAGCCGGCAGACCCGCGAGCCAATCAGATCATGACACGTGTCACAAAGAGAAAGGTCCAAAGGTCAAAGGGTGATTTTTGAAGCGAAAGCCCGACCCAATAAAAAGAAAACATGTGTCCAATGAAGTAGGGAAGGAGAGAAAATTACGCGGCCAATCAATGCATGCCATGTGTCATCCAGGTGGCAGAGCGCGGAAAAATTTCAAAACGCATTTTCACCTGTTTCGTGCCCTAAATCTTCAGATCGACATATCTTTCGCTCCAGAGCTCGGATTTGCACGTTCTTTATATCAACGGAAATCTTGTGAAATTCTCTACATGATTCCAGGGTTAATATTGAGTTTTGGTGTATTCTAGAGAGAGAAAATTGAGAAATGGATCTGACGCGTGTTCATGGCCAGAAGTGACATTTCAGCGACCAGATTTAATGCAGAATGGGTCGCATTCTCCTGTAATCCGGTCAAAATGATAGGGTATGGGTTTGTAAGGTCCCCCATGCCATTTTAATGCATCTGCAGTCAAGGAGGGATGGGCTCTCATGCTTTTGTATGTTTTCTGTCCCCTGGGCTCGACCCATGCACTAAAAAAGCCAGATTTGGCTCATTTCTAAAGGGGGAACATTTCTTTGGATAGCAAGCTTCTTCTTTCACCTGGAACAAGTGATCTTTACAAGTATCAGACCTCTTCTAAGATTGTAATAGGTTTTCTACCTTTTGATGTTGTAATACAAGGAGTTTGACAGTGAAAATGACAATACAGGCTCTGTGATCAGTTTTCAGTCCTCTGTTTGTGTTGCTTGTTTCATTTCAGACCTCTGATTACATCTTATCAGCTTGTGCATGATGTTTTATGTTGCATTTTTATGATCTGTGTCTATCTGCAGAAGAAGAAGTGTTCACCACTCCTCCTTTGGTGTATCACCTGTTAGTTTAGTTTCATTTTTTCACTTTCTATCTCTGTCTCCTTGGATTTTAGAGTAGGATTAGGTTTCAAACCTCTCGTAGTTTTGCAAAATATAGATCTAAATCGAGGAGTTTGAGGAACCAGCCTCTAATCTGGATATTCCTCTCTCGCTTCGTAAGTTCCCACACTTGGAGAGAGGTTTCCATGTTGTGCAATCACACCGGATGCTAGAGTGATCAACCTAGAAGCTTGATCTACATCCGGGTGTCTTTGTGAGTCTCGCAACAACAGCTTTTGCACGCCAGAAGTGGGACAAGAGGTCTCATTTTTATTACAGCCTTTCCCGATGTGCATCTGCTGTAATCTTCTTGCTTGAAAAGAGCTATTATTTGCATATCTGGCGACTCCAAGGGGAAGAATCAACTGGTTCCAAGCTCAGGCCTGAAAACTCATGAGAAGAATCACCACAAGGTCAAGAGTTGGAGAAGAAGAAGTGTTGTTTGAATACCTGCAGTTATCTCCAAGAAGAAGGCAAAGAGGAAGAAGGATTCAAAGGTCTCCATCTCCACCAAACAGAACTCTCTCAACTCCTCCACCTGACAGGCCTTTCATTCAAAAGATACAAGAGTTTTAAGACCAATTAGAATGGCTCGTAACAACCCCTACGTCAACTTCACGGTAGCAGCCCTCTTGGTCTCAATGCACAACACCCGGTTCCTATTACACCTTGAAGAGACATTCCCTACTTCACCAGGAGAAAATCAGACTACTCCGTGTGATCATGTTAAAGATATTGCTAACCTTTGTGTAATCCATGAAATCAATGAAATGTAAGTTCATTGTCAAGTTACTGGCATCTTCATTCAAGGGTAAAGCATTGCAATGGTTTAGGAGCCTTGAGTGGTTCTATCACAAATCGGAATCACCGTGTGCATGCACTTCACGAGTAATTTGGAGAGAATGGAGACAACTTGTCTCTTTTGGAGCAGCTGACAACTATCAAGAGAGCTCCCAATGAGTAGCTGACTAACTTCAACTTCAGATTTCAAAGGTCTTGGGATAGGATCCCGATGGCGCTTAATTAGGCCAATGTTGATGAAAGGCGCTTTTCTCTATTACCTTAAAGCTTTGAATTCGATATTTCTATGTTAATTCAATCTATGGGAGGCACAAACTTACTCGCTGCTTATAGCATTGCCATTAGAGCCGAAAACTATCTTATCCAAGCTAGTAAACTGGCTCCTAGGCCTCCTATGCCCTTGTATCCAAACTTAGAAAATCCAAGCACTAGTCAAGCACCCACTTTGGCTCCTATTCCCACTCCTAGAAACCAAAGTTCAAGTGAAACTTCTACTTCATCCTCTCGGTGCTTCAAATGAACTCCAAGAAGTCATGAAACAATTTGAAATTTGGGAAATGAGATGGTTACTATCAAAAGACAAAGAAGCTCAAAGTGCTAGACCGTATCGCCTCAAGCACGTGCTGTGCTAGGCCCCCATACCAACAAAATAGGTCACCAACTCAGGCAAATCAAAATCAAAGCCAAGTAAGGCCTCCCGCTAATAGACCATTTCAGCCCTATAACCCCAATGTTGTGTCTCGCTTACAAAGCATTAGTGCCATCCCAAAATAACATGGCCCAAGAATATGATTGGTGTTTCCCATGTAGTTAGCCACACAACCAATCAATGTGCTTTAAAGATGCATTAAACCAAGCCCGATGGTGCAAACCATTGGTGGGTCGCAAGAGCCCAACCATGAAGGAGATCAGCAAGCGGAAACATCTCAAGAAGGGACATCTCTGAATGAAACTACTCTTGCCAATTGGTAGGTCAAGATTTACGTGGTATGAATCAAATACCCTCTCGGAGTGTTGCAGCCAACACGAGGTCAAAGAGAAGAAATTTGGGTGAAGAACAGCCATTAGCCCCAAGTAGTTCACGACTTTCTGTCACTCCATAAGGTGTTGGCAAACAAAATGCAGCTCCAAACATGCAAGGAGCACCCAAACCAGCTCCTAAACCAACTCAGATGCCAGTTGTTGCTGCCCATGTGCAAGGAATGAATGTGCAAGCTAGGGACAATGAGAGGATGCTTCATCCCCATTCAACATCATTGACCAGATGAAGAAGACAAATGTAAACATATCAATGTGGGAATCACTATCCATCCCTGGCCAAAGAGATTTGCTACAAGCTGCCATGGAGGACTAGTCAACTTCAAATCAACGAGTCCAAATGTAAGAGAAGGTACTCACAAATGCTGCACATCCTGAAGGAAACCATGGAGGTCAGCAAGGTAAAATGTCGAAGCCCCCCCCATTTTATGTTTCATTGATCATAGGAGATAAGTTGGTACATAATTACATGATTGACTCTAGGGCAAGTAGTTGATATGCCCAAGCAAATAGCTAATCGGTTAGGGCTTCAATATGAAGTCATCTCCAAGGGTGTAGTGTAATTAGACGGGACAGTGCCGTGACAAATTGGAGTAATCAAAGGTTTGAGCCTCACACTGCACGCATGTCCTAACGTAATAGTGTTAAATGATGTGTCATTCATAGACCCGCCACCACTCTTTGCATTGTGCTTGTCAAGAGACTTCTTGCTAAAATTGGAGGCTATCTTTCGTGGATTGGTCACACATGTTGTTCGTAACAAGGTATGGAACCAAGGCCACAATCGAGTCGAACCTATTGCGAACTTTCACATTGAGCCTTACACTACCAGCCAAATCAATACCAATCAAGTTTAGCGTTTGATCAAGAAGATTATCCAAGCACCTTGAAGCCGACACCAAAGTTGGAAGCATTCCAGATTTGACTCTTGATGAATGGGAAAGCAAGGTACATGCTTTTGATCCGTCGACACTAAAATTTTCCTCCATAATTTCTATTTCATTAATGTGTATTAGGAATAGGATGTTGTTAAGTATAATTAGTAGTAGCGTCTGATAGAAGATAACGGCGCCATCAGTACGGTGTCGCCAATAATGTGGAGTACGGTAACATTCAAAGTACAATAGGAATGTTGTAAAAAGTAAATATTTGTCGTAAGTGGTCCGGTAATGTTAAAATGTCAAAGTTTGGGTAATTAGAGAAGTAGGGTCTACATGATTAGGAATTAGAAATATTATATTGGTAATAAGGACAAGGAGTGAGGTCATAAATATTTTGTGTATTTTATTTGTAAAAAGTCTAAAAATGTGGAACCCATGTAAAATGATAAGGTTTATTTTATCTTAACAGATAAGCTTACATGTATAGATAAGAGTTAAGGTATGGAATATGATTCGTCGAGTGGATTTCTTATCCTATCTTAGAGATAGGATGGATAAGCTCGAAGTTCTATAAATAGAGAGGCCACCCCCCTCATTTAGGATAGAAAGAAGTAGTGAGAAATATTGTAGGAAGTGTGCAAAGGAAGCCATCAGTTAAAGGTGTGTTGAAGAAGCCATCGAGGGGTGTAATTGTAAAGTTTCTCCCATAGTCTTGTTGAAGTACCTCATGGGTGAGATTGTAACAATTTCATGTTAATATTATAATTTACTTTGATATTTCAGATTTGTCATCATTCCGTCTTATCATAGTCGATGGTATTCTTGTGTTCGGTTGTTGTTTTGTTTCCAGATTACGTCCACCAAACTAAAGGTTGTGCATTAGTAAATAATCATAGCACGAGGAGTTCCTGGTGAAGAATTATCATAGTGCCGGATTGGTGATGACATTTTGGTTCCGTTGCCGGGACCATTCCTCGTTGGTGGATTTTCTGGAGAGATATTCCCACTTAGTCAAAAATCAATTGGAGGGTAACCTTGTTTTTACTGTGCATAGTAGTTACCATGGTAAAGTCATTTTTACCGTGAATAGTAGTTACCATGTTAAAGTCATTTTTGCCATGAATAGTAGTTACCCTGGTAAAGTCCTTTTTGTTTGGGAATAGTAATTACCACAAGAAAGTCACTTTTACTTGTGAATAGTATTTACCGCATAACTTCACTTTTACCGTGAATAGTGTTTACCACAAGAAAGTCGCTTTTACCGCATAAGTCGATTTTACCATAGTTTACCGTGGTCATTTCTACGGTGATTCCAATTATTTGTGCACATAAGTCTTGTTGATTGTACTTGTGGGTTGGTATTTCACGGTGGTTACTTTTGAAAATGGGAAAGATTCCTATTTTTTCAGCTCAATCTAATGAAGATGCTTCTTCTTTCATTCAAGAATTTAAGCGATCTTGTATTTGTAATGGCCTTATAAGAAGGGAACAATGGACTGAATTTTTTCCTACCTTTTTGGATGGATCAGCACTTAGGTGGTTTGAAACACTAGGAGATAATGTGAAAAATTCATGGGATTTATTAACTGAAAGTTTTCTTGAAGAATTTGGTGAACAACAGAAATATGCAGATCTCATGATTGAGATCACAAAGCTATCCCAAGGAGAGAAGGAGAAGATAAGGGATTATCATGCTCATGTTCTAGAGCTAAGGAGGAAGCTCGATGCCCGATCCTGAAGGAAGGACTAGCGGATGGGTTGATGAATGGCGTGGATAATCTCCTCTGTAAGCACTTCATTCTTGGGATGAAGCCAGAGATCAAACAACGAGTGAAGTATGACCGCCCAGCTACCATTGAACAAGCAAAGGAGATTGCAAGAAGGTAAGAAGAAAGCATGGAAGAGGAGCCCAAAGAAATTGTTGCTAAAGTAGAGCCTACACCAACACCTTTGGTCCTGAATCCACAACCACTCCCGGTGAGCACAAATATTTCTCCTAATACATCTACTGAGTATGAAGATCTGCTCAAAAAGATGGGTCAGTTAACTATTAATCTTCTTCAAGGAAAGGAATTTAGTTCTCAGGGAGGAGATAGAGGTCCAAAAAGAAATATTTCTGAAGTTGTTTGTTATGGTTGTTATAAAAAGGGTCATTATAAGTATAATTGTCCAGATAGAGCTTCTACATCTGGTAAGGGAGATAATGATAAAGGAAAAGCACCTGTGAATTCTTTTGATGTAGTAGATAAGAGCAAAAATAATGAAGTAGATGTGTTTGTAACAAAAAGAAAGAAAGAAAAAGATAATCAAGATGGAAATGATCCTAAGAAGATGAAAGAAGAAACTAGTAAGAAACATAGGAGAAGAAAGTTGGGTGTGCAGGATTTTCTGATTTCACAGGGGCAAGGACCATACTCCATCTTGGAAGATCTGTCCAAAAGGCCTAGCAAATATTACATATGGTCAACTCTTGGCTATGTCTTCTGAGAAGAGGCGGGAGTTGCGAGGTGGACTCAATGCTCGAAGAAGGAAGGAGGTTGAGGTCCCTGTTTTGGAGGCAGAGGCGGATCCCTATGCTCCACAAGCTGAGGTATTATGTAATGGTATTTCAATTCATGATGTCTTAGTTGATGGAGGTGCTGCAGTTAATGTAATGACCGAGTCTGTAATGAATATGTTGGGTTTAAAAATTGATCGCCCTTCAACACTTATGTTAAGGTCATTAAATAAGGGAAAAACTAAACCAAAAGGTGTAGTTTCAAATGTGGCAATATCTGTTATGGGTGTTGTATGTGTGGTAGAATTTCAAGTGATGAAAAATGGTACTGTTGCGTACCCAATGCTGCTGGGAAGACCATGGCTAAGGAGAGTTCATGCAAGAAACTACTGGAATGAAGGTTTCATGACACTTGGACGTGGTAGAGAGAGGGTGAAGATAAACGTGATCCCTCGACATCATAAAGTAGAACCTGTGGATTCAAGTGATGAAACTGATGATTGGACATCCTCTGATTACTCTAGTACCAGTGAAGTGGACACTGAAGATGAAGAAAGTGAGGTTGATGTTTCAGTCATGGATATTCTTCCAGTCACACCAACCCAGGACCCCATAAAATTATCTGAAGAAGAAGTTGATGATCGTCTCCAACAAATAAAGATTGGTGATGCTGTGATGGAGAGTGAGAAGGAAACCTACCTCCAGCTCTTTCGAAGGTACATACACCTATTCACCTTTGATTACAAGGAACTCCGTCAAGTGAGTTGGGTAGAACATTCTATTGAGCTGGTAGATGGTGCTAAGCCCATAAAGCAAATGCCATATAGAATGAATCCTAATTTTTCCAAGATTGTAAAAGAAGAAATAGATAAGTTGCTTGATGCAGATTCATATTTGATGTGGAGAATTCAGAATGGGTTTCTCCCATTGTGTTCTCAATAAAAAAGAATGGGAAGCTACGCATTTTTGTTGATTACAGAAGCTCAATAAGGCAACAAAGAAGGATCATTACCCTCTTCCATTTTCGGATCGATCTTGACGGCGAAGTAGGCCGGCCAGAGTGCTATAGTTTTGCTGAGATGGATATAGCGCTACAACCAAGTTCGTATAGCAGAGAAAGATCAGCTGAAGACCACGTTCACCACTCCTTGGGGAACGTTTGCTTATAGAGTTATGCCTTTTGGGTTGTGTAATGCTCCAACAACATTCCAACATTTGATGAATAGGGTGTTCGAACCCTACATTGGGACCTTCATCAGAGTATTTCTGGATGATTTTTGCATCTATGGGAGCAAGTTGGACCACCTACACCAGATGGAGACAACATTTCAAAGGTTAGATGAAGCACAAGCCTCACTAAACCCTACAAAGTGTGTCTTTGGATGTTCTAAAGGCATTTTGTTAGGGCATGTTGTATCCAGAGATGGTATTGGTACTGATCCTGATAAAGTTTCAAAAATCAAAGATTTACCATTTCCTATGAATAGAAGTAAGTTGAGATCATTTTTAGGCCATGTGGGTTACTATAGAAGGTTCATCAAGAATTTCTCAAAGATTGCATGACCACTAACCCAGCTTCAAGAAGGATGTTGCTTATGAACCAGAAACAAGGCGCATGAAGCTTTTAGACAATCAAGGAAGCCCCGGTGTCTTCACCTATTTTGAAGAATCCAGATTGGAGCAAGCCATTCATTGTGTACACTCGATGCCTCGATGCAGACTAGGTAGTACTTTGAGCCAAAAGGATGAAAATGGGAATGAACATCCAATTTACTTTGGGAGCGCATAAATGAGCAAAGGCTGAGGTAAACTATACTCAGAATCAAAAAGAGGCTCTGCTATCATTTTTGCTATAAAGAAGTTTAGAAATTACTTGCTAGGGCAGAAATTTATAGTTGTAACGGATCATCGTGCTCTGAAAATATATTGTCAATAAGCCTAACCCATCGTGGGAGGATAGCAAGATAGATAATTTTGCTACAAGAATTTGAATTTGATATTATAGATAGGCCAGAAAGAAGCATGTCAATGCGATGCACTCTCTCGAGCCTATGATGGTTTAGGATCATCTTGTGATGATGATGATTTTCCCGATGCAACATTGTTCTCCTTGACACAATCCCTAGTGAATACATAGATATTTGGAATTATCTCGAATGAATTCAAGTTTCCCGATGGTGCCAATGCAAAGACTAAGAGAAAGATTACTCAAGCCAATCGTCCATATTCTATTCTCGCATGGAGCATTATTTCGAATAGGACACGATGGACAAAAGTCATAAGAGGGCGATTGGACGAGATCAAGGAAAGGAGCTGCTAGAAGAATTCCACAATGGTACATGTGGAGGGCACTTCTCTGGACAACTTACAAGTGAAGAAGGATCTTGGATGCAAGTTATCACCGCCCACTCTTTTTAAAGATTGTTATAATTATTGTAAGACATGTGATATTTGTCAAACACATGGTAACCGTAAGACTTCATCGGCTCCATTATGTCCTATTCTTCCCTTGGTCCCTTTGAAAAGTGGGGAATAGACATTGTAGGTCCACTTCCAACCACATCACGCCAAAATAAGTATATTGTAGTTGCCATGCATTATTTAACCAAGTGGGTTGAAGCTAGGCCATTGAAGACAACTTCTATGGATGAAGTGGCAAGGTTCATATATGAACGTATTGTCACCAGATTTGGTTGTCCATTAGAAATTGTAATGTATCAAGAAAGCCACTTCATTAATGAGGTGGTAGAAGCCCTAGTCAATAAATTTTCTATTAAGCACGGGAAGGCAACAACATACAAGCCAAACACAAATGGACAGTGGAACGAACAAATTTTGTCTTGTCATGTCAAATTCTAGCAAAGATGCAGCTTGCAGGTACATAAATGGGATAAGAGGATTCATGCAAAGCATTGTGGGCATATAGGGCAACATCATAGTCCATAACAGGATACTCCCCATTTCAATTGGCCTATGGCATTGATCCAGCTTCTTCCTATTGAGTTTGATATTCCCACCGTGAGAGTTATGAAAAATGAAAGGATGGATGAAAATGATTCAAGAAAAGAAAGGTTGGTACATCTTCATTTGCTAGAATAAATGAGGGAAATAACGAAGGATACAAGCCATAAGAAGAAAATGAAGCGAAGAGTACTTTGATCAAAAGATCCGGTGGTCTCCATTTCAAGTGAATGACTTGGTTCTAGTATATGATTCCGTATACAAAAAAAGAAGATAGAGAAAATTTCTTCCAAAATGGATGGGGCCCTACAAAATAGTAGAATGTGGATGAAAATGGTACGCACTGATTGGGAGGAATTGGATGGCACTCCCATTACGAAATGGGTCAACCACGACAAGTTGAAGATTTTCCAAGCACTAGAATAGTCTACTCTGAGGACGGAGTAGAAGCTAGGAAGGGGGAAGATGTCGACACTAAAATTTTCCTCCATAATTTCTATTTCATTAATGTATGTATTAGGAATAGGATGTTGTTAAGTATAATTAGTAGTAGCGTCTGATAGAAGATAACGGCGCCATCAGTACGGTGTCGCCAATAATGTGGAGTACGGTAATAGTCAAAGTACAATAGGAATGTTGTAAAAAGTAAATATTTGTCGTAAGTGGTCCGGTAATGTTAAAATGTCAAAGTTTGGGTAATTAGAGAAGTAGGGTCTACATGATTAGGAATTAGAAATATTATATTGGTAATAAGGACAAGGAGTGAGGTCATAAATATTTTGTGTATTTTATTTGTAAAAAGTCTAAAAATGTGGAACCCATGTAAAATGATAAGGTTTATCTTATCTTAACAGATAAGCTTACATGTACAGATAAGAGTTAAGGTATGGAATATGATTCGTCAGAGTGGATTTCTTATCCTATCTTAGAGATAGGATGGATAAGCTGAAGTTCTATAAATAGAGAGGCCACCCCCTCATTTAGGATAGAAAGAAGTAGTGAGAAATATTGTAGGAAGTGTGCAAAGGAAGCCATCAGTTAAAGGTGTGTTGAAGAAGCCATCGAGGGGTGTAATTGTAAAGTTTCTCCCATAGTCTTGTTGAAGTACCTCATGGGTGAGATTGTAACAATTTCATGTTAATATTATAATTTACTTTGATATTTCAGATTTGTCATCATTCCGTCTTATCATAGTCGATGGTATTCTTGTGTTCGGTTGTTGTTTTGTTTCCAGATTACGTCCACCAAACTAAAGGTCAGGCATTAGTAAATAATCATAGCACGAGGAGTTCCTTTAGTGAAGAATTATCATAGTGCCGATTGGTGATGATACATCCCTATCAAGAAATAGAAGAATCTGAGCTAGGAGTTTATTGTTTACATGAAGAGAATCAACCTCTCCCTAGCATCACCAAGCCAGATTATAAGGACAAGAATGAAGTATGGCAGCTGTTCTTTGATGGATCAAGGAGTAGACAAGGTGCAGGAGGAGGAGCTATGCTCATTTCACCGCAAGGTATAAGGTATTACTCAGCCTTCCGTTTCTAGTTTTCCTGTTCAAACAACACGGCTGAGTATGAAGCCTTAATTCATGGACTGCACTGGGCAATGAAGAAAGGCATCAGGAATTTACAAGTATTTGGTGATAGTGAGCTGGTCATAAACCAAGTCAAAGGAAAAAATGCTGCCAAAAATGATTTTCTTAAGTGCTACAAAAATCAGGTATGGGATCTTATTGAAGATTTTCAAACTTTTAGCATCAATTCCATCCCAAGGAAAAAGAATGAAGTCATTGATAGACTTACGAAGAATTGGGGCTGCGTTTGATGTTGCAGAGAGTATCAAAATGAGAAATCTCAGCCTCATATCAAATTGGTTGTGAGACTAGTTGTTCCGGATAACAATACAAGTTGGCAAGTCTTCGAGAATGATTAGCAAATTGTCAATTTCCTCTAAGAAGAAGTGAGTTCTCTGCCAGAATCAAGACAAGCTACATCAGCAGATGGTGACTAAGTGGTGCAGTTGAGAACTAACAAGTTACCAAAAGGCCTCATAACCTTGGAGTCAATCTTCAACTCGAATGATCGAGTTAAGGAGAAAGCAAACATTCAAGTGAAGGGTGAAGATTCAGAGCCTATTTTAGTAGAAGAAGGCAAAACATTACAAATTGGCAAAGTAAGTACCTCACAAGAGAAATTTGAATTTGTTCAGCTTTGTCAAGAATTTCCAGATGTCTTTGCTTGGAGCTATGAAGACTTGAGAGGATTCAATCTGAATTTGGCACAACATACCATAGAATTGGATCCAGATGCTAAGCCCATCAGTAGAAGCAGAGACCTGTTAACCCTCACATTGAGCCTCTAATGAAGAAAAAGCTAAATAAGCTAATAGAGGCAAGCATTATATTCCCGATCAAGCACTCAAGCTGGGTTGCTAACTTGGTTCCGGTCAGGAAGAAGAGCGGAGAAATCAGGTTGTGTGTGGACTTTCGAGACCTCAATAGGGCATCTCTCAAAGATCATTACCCGCTTCCTTCAATGGAACAAATATTACAAGTAGTATCCGGTTCAGAGAGATTCTCTCTCCTAGATGGCTACTTAGGGTATAATCAGGTGATGGTGAAAGAAGAGGACCAGTTCAAGACGGCTTTCACCACCAAATGGGGGATCTATGCCTATGAGAAGATGCCATTTGGGCTATCAAATGTCAGGGGCCACTTTCCAAAGGGCAATGGATATGGCATTCAAGGGGTTGATCAATAAAATAGTTTTGATATATCTTGATGACATCACTGTATTCTCCAAAATGCGTGGATCACCTTTTCATCCGAGGCGGGTATTTCGAGGTGTAGAAAGTTCGGGTGTCTTTGAATCCCAAAAATGCATATTCTGGCTCATGAGGGGAAACTTCTAGGCCATATTGTCTCGAAAAAGGGACTGACAATTGATCCAGAGAGAGTTGAAGCCATAAGAGCACTACCATTGCCAAGTCACAAGAACGCTCTTCAAATCTTCTTGGGAATTATCAATTTTGTCCGCAGGTTTATCCCAGTTTTGCAGCCCTTGTCAAGCCCATCACCAAAATGTTAAAGAAGAGCATGGCTTTTAAGTGGACAGCAGAAGGCAAGGAGAGCTTCGAAGCAATCAAAGAAGCTATCTCTCGAGCACCAAATCTCATCAACCCAGACTTCTCCAAGGATTTCACCCTCTATGCATTTGGAGGTGATGACACTATCTCTCCATTCTAGTACAAAGCAGAACAAAGATAATGATGAGCATTGATTGCCTTTTATTGAAAAGCATGTACTTGCATGAATCGAAGCTTGAAGAAATTCAAGCATTTAGTCTCAAACAACAAGGTCCAGTTGCTGGTCTCACATGCTGGAGTTAAGGACTTCCTCCTCAACAAGGATTTGAATGAGAAAAGGGCAGGTTGGATCACTCGTGTCATGGAATATGACATTGATATCAAGATCACCAAGCTGGTAAGAGGGAAAGGATTGTGTGAGTAGCTGGTTTGGGGAAGCAAAAAGAAGTATGCAACAAAGAAGAGGCTGTTTTTGACAGTCAGGATAGTCATGAGCCAAGTGGTAAATGAGAAGAAGACAATGTTGCCCCGACTCCTTGCTGGACCCAAGGTATTATGCACTTCCTAAGCATAGGCCTATGCCCTCCAGAGATGAACAAGACCCAAAGGAGACACTTCAGGTTGTAGGCTGTTCCATATGCCATTGTTGACGGAGTTTTGTTCAAGAAAGATGTGAATGGAGTGTTCTTTGAGATGCATTAGCACGAGTCATTTTCAAAGGGTGTTGGAAGAGTTTCATGGTGGACTAGTGGTGGCCATTTTGCACCAAGAGTGACAACTCTAAAAATCATGAAGGCTGGTTATTATTAATCTTCGGTGATTGCTATGCATGGATCAAGAGGTGTAAGAATTGTGCATTCTTCACAGGAAAAGAGAAACTTGCTGCCCTTCCATTGCATCCAATCTCAGTTGACCAGCCATTCATGCAATGGGGTTTGGACTTCATTGGAGTCATTAATCCCAATTCAAGCCAAGGGAACAAATGGATTTTGACGACCACGCACTACTTCACCAAATGGGCGACGGTAGCACTCAAAGAGGCGAATGAGTCTAGCATCTTAGACTTTTATGAGGGATAACACCCAGATTCGAAGTGTACCTGCTACAATAATCTCGATAATGCATTGGCATTCATTGGATCTAGGGTGACTGAGTGGGCTGTCAAGAACGGTATTTACCTAAGCACTTCATCGAACTATTACCCTCGGGGTAATGGATAGGCCGAGTCTACAAACAAGAATTTGTTGAGGATCATTAGGACTCTTGATGAGAATCGAGGGTCTTGGCATACCAAGCTGAAATCAGCCTTATGGGCTGATAGGATTACTCGCAATGCAGATCCACAGTAACTCTCCATTTAGGCTTGTATATGGAAGAGAGGCAACCTTGCCCATGTCACTTGAGTTGCCAATGTTGGAACTCATGAAGCAGCTGGAGTTGCTTGAATTTGAGCCCATGGAAGTGAGGTATGTAGAGATGATGGAGCTGCAAGAGATCGAAATCGGCATCCCAAGCAATAGAAAAGGATTAAGCTTTGATCAAGAAGACCTTTGATAGGAAGGCCAAAGATAGATCTTTTCAAGTTGGAGATCTAGTGTTGAAATGGGATGTGGATAGAGCAAAACCGGAAGGCATTCAAAATTTGATGCCATTTGGAGTGGCCCATACATGGTCACAAAGTGCAAGAACAACAATGCTTTCCAATTGGCCTCATTGGATGGTGAAGAACTACGATTCCAGGTCAACGGAATCTATCTCAAGCGTTGCTTCTAGAGGGAAGTTCACTACCTCTGTAAATATTAGATTAGATTTTCTTTCCTCTAAGTGCTTGTGCACATTGTTTTGCTATAGGTTAGTTTTGTTTTCCCTAAGTGCTTTGGCACAGCTTGTTGTCCATGGAGATGTTTGGCAGTCCTTGCTTTCATCAGATAACATTCCATCTTCCTCCTTGCACATTCTGAGTCAGTTAGGGTCCTAAACAGAATATTTGATGACTCCATGCCCAATGGACTACTTCAGGCAACTGGTATCTTCTACCTAGTAGGCAGGTATCCCCGCTGAGTCGCCAAATTGTTATCCAAATCCACCCCCAGGGTTGATTTGATAACATACATCAGAATTCTCGAGTCCTAGGCAAATGGATGGATTCATGGTAAAAATCATGTTTCTAGTGTCCCCTCAGAAATTTTTCTAACTCTCCTGTCCAGGTTGAAAAGAGCAAGCTCTAAGAAAATGCAAAAAAAGTTACGTAAAAATAAGCTTGGGCCAAAAATTGTGAAAATTGGCTAAGTCCTTGTCCTAGGAACAGTTGGGACATTCGGGACACCAAGGCGTGGTTTGGCCGAAATGCCTCCAGGTGGCCCATGAAGCATTGGGACAAGTGGGACAAATGTATGCGAAGGGTGTGAACCGGCCGGTTCGGCCGAAAAGGAAAAATCTAGCACAAGGACAAGTGGGACAAAGGGACGCGCGGGACGCGGATGGCCGAAGGAGCCGAAAGCCAATCAGATCACGCCACGTGTCACCGGCAGAAAAGGGGCATGGAAGCCCATTTCAGGCGGATCAGAAGTTTTTGTCCCACGCAGCACTGGGACATTCGGGACAAATGGATGCGAAGGGCGCGAAGAGCCGGCAGACCCGCGGACCAATCAGATCATGACACGTGTCACAAGGAGAAAGGTCCAAAGGTCAAAGGGTGATTTTTGAAGGAAAAGCCCGAGCCAATAAAAAGAAGACACATGTCCAATGAAGCAGGGAAGGAGAGAGAATTATGTGGCCAATCAATGCATGCCACGTGTCATCCAGGTGGCAGAGCGCGGGAAAAATTTCAAAACACATTTTCACCTGTTTCGTGCCCTAAATCTTCAGATCGACATATCTTTTGCTCCAGAGCTCGGATTTGCACGTTCTTTATATCAACGGAAATCTTGTGAAATTCTCTACATGATTCCAGGGGTTAATATTGAGTTTTGGTGAAGTCTAGAGAGAGAAAATTGAGAAATGGATCTGACGCGTGTTCATGGCCAGAAGTGACATTTCAGCGACCAGATTTAATGCAGAATGGGTCGCATTCTCCTGTAATCCAGTCAAAATGATAGGGTATGGGTTTGTAAGGTCCCCCATGCCATTTTAATGCATCTGCAGTCAAGGAGGGATGGGCTCTCATGCTTTTGTATGTTTTCTGTCCCCTAGGCTCGACCCATGCACTAAAAAAGCCAGATTTGGCTCATTTCTAAAGGGGGGAACATTTCTTTGGATAGCAAGCTTCTTCTTTCACCTGGAACAAGTGATCTTTACAAGTATCAGACCTCTTCTAAGATTGTAATAGGTTTTCTACCTTTTGATGTTGTAATACAAGGAGTTTGACAGTGAAAATGACAATACAAAGCTTTGTGATCAGGTTTTCAAATTCCTCATTTGTGTTGCTTGTTTCATTTCGGACCTCGATTACATCTTATCAGCTTGTGCATGATGTTTTATGTTGCATTTTTATGATCTCGTGTCTATCTCGTGAGAAGAAGAAGTGTTCACTACTCCTCCTTTGGTGTATCACCTGTTAGTTTAGTTTCATTTTTTGCACTTTCTATCTCTGTCTCCTTGGATTTTAGAGTAGGATTAGGTTTCAAACCTCTGTAGTTTTGCAAAATATAGATCTAAATCAGAGGAGTTTGAGGAACCAGCCTCTAATCTGGAGATTCCTCTCTCAGTTTCACAAGTTTCCACACTTGGAGAGAGGTTTCCATGTTGTGCAATCACATTGGATGCTAGAGTGATCAACCTAGAAGCTTGATCTGCATCCAGGGGTGCTGTGAGTCTGCAACAACAATACCTTATCAATTTGAATTGTTCCAATGCATCTCATTAAAATGCCATTGATATCTTTCTTGAATAAAACACTATCAACAAGCACATATGGAATGGCTTGTAATCTGAAGTATCTCCTCTTTTATTTTCTCATTTCTGGAGGGCATAGTCCTGTTTGTAGGAAGTTTATCATGTCCCATGTCTAACAAGGAATAGGAATTTTATCATTTTTTTTCTCCTAGTCACCTTGTAGTACCAAGACAACTTATTTTCCATCACCTATTTCAACCTATTGACTTAAAGCCAATTGTTCACATAGTTATTTTCCACAAACAAGCTTGGTGACTTTTATCTCAATGTCGTATTCCATGACACGAGTGATCCATCTTGTGCACTTCGCATTTAAATCCTTGTTTAATAAGAAATCCTTGATTCTCGCATGTGACACCAAAAACCAAATCTTTTTGTTTGAGACCAAGTGCTTGAATTTATTTAACCTCCCGATTACGACGAGAACATGATTTTCAAAGAAAGAGTACCTAACTTCATAATATCCCAAACCTTTATCAAGAAGGATATCGAGTTTCTCAAATCCTTCTTTGTTTTTCTACACTAGGATTGCGGAAATTGTGTTTGAACCACCGAAAGCATAAAACATGAAATATTTAGAAAAGTCTCGTATTGAAGAGAGTTGGATCTTGAGATATAACCTCTTTGATTGCTTCAAAAATTTATCTACCTTCTATTGTCCATTTGAATTCTATGATATTCTTCAACATCTGCGTTATTGGCTTCACAAGAGTGGCAAATTTTGGTACAAACCTAGGAACGAAGTTGATTCTCTGTAGAAAACTCAAGATATTTCTTATGACTTGGCAAGGGAAATGTTTGAACTTCTTCAACTCTTTCTAGTCAACCGTCAATCCTTCCTTTGATACAATGTGGCCTAGAAGCTTGATTTCATGAGCCAAAAACATGTACTTCTTTGAATTTAAAGAAACTCTAAACCTTCTACACCTTTGAAACACATGTCTTAGATGAAAGAGATGATCTGTTGTGTTTTTTTAGAACACTATGACATCGTCAAGGTACACTAGCAAGATATTTTATTGATCAACCCTTTGAATGCCATATCCATTTCCCTTTCGAAAGTGGCTCAGACATTTGAAACCCCAAATGACATGTTTTGGTAGGCATAGGTGCCCCATTTGGTGGTGAAAGCCATCTTGAACTGATCATCCTCTTTCACCATTATTTGATTATACCCTGAATACCCATCCAAGAGAGAGAATATTTCCGAGTCAGCTACCACTTGTAATATTTGCTCCATTGAAGGGAGTGGATAGTGGTCTTTGAGAGATGCCCTATTCAGTCTCAAAATTCCATGCATAACCTAATTTCTCCATTCTTCTTTCTAACCGGCACCAAGTTTGCAACCCATCTTGAATGTTTGATTGGAAATATAATACTCACCTCTATCAACTTGTTTAGCTCTTTCTTCATTAGAGGCTCAATGTGTGGGTTAACTAGTCTTTTCTTTTTCCGATAGGCTTAGCATCTGGATCCAGTTCTATTGTATGTTTTTATAACTTCGGATTGCATCCTTGCAAATATTCATAGCTTCAAGAAAATATATGGAAAATCTTGGAAGAGTTGTATGAACTCACATCTTTCCGCTCAAAGGGCCACTTTGCCAATTTCAAGTTTTCTTCATTCTCCAACTTTGATTGTTTCGAATCCTCACCTTTGATCTCGCATATTAAATTTCTATCTACAAAACGATCATTCGTGTCGAAGATGGAATCCAACATCACCAAGCCTTTTATGAGTTTTTTTGTCCACAACTACACTACCTTATACCTATACTACTACTCTAGTCTCTCCTAGTTCCTAGGCTGAGAATTATGCTTCTTCCCGTAGGAAATTGATAATTTGTTGATAGTTCTCAAACACTTTCCATCTAGTGTTGTTGTGCTCTGGGACTACTAGCCTTACAATCACATGGATATGAGGCTACATTTTATATCTTTTAATATTATTCACCATGTCAAATGTTTCTCCAACTACCGTGATCCCATCTCAGTAACTTCATTTTTCCCCTAGGTATGGACTCAATATTGAATGCTTCAAAGTCCTCAATTAGGTCCCATACCCTATTCTTATAGCTCTTGAGTAGGTCGTTATTTGCAACATGTTTTCCCCTGAATTTATTTACAATCAGCTCACAATATCTGAATACCTATAAATTCTTTATACCTCTTTGCCTAGGCCAATGAAATCCATGAATAAAATTCTCATATTCAGCTATGTTGTTTGAACATGTAAACTGAAACCTGAAATTTGAATAGTACTTGACATTTTGTGGAGATACCAACATTTCCCCTCCTCCTCCCCTTGTGTGCTTATTGAACCATAAAACAATAGTTACCATACCTCATTGTCATCTTGTTCTTCTAGCTTGGTGAGGCTAGGAATGGGTGAATTCTCTTCATGTACATAGTATACTCCTAATTCAACTTCTTCAATCTCCTTATATGAATCAAATGCATGTATTTTATTAGCCCTATCATCCAAAGTCAAATCTAGAATTCCTTCATCCTTAGTACTCGTCTCCGATTGTTTGAACATTCTTCCCGATCAAATTTTGAGAAATTTGCATTGATAGGACTTGGCACATGGGGATCAATGTGAAAGTTAGAAATTGGTTCTGACCTGATTATGTCTTTGGCTCCATACCTCATCTTGAATATCATATGTAGATAGATATCCACTAATCTTAGTTATGAAATCTCTTGATAAAGATAAGGAAAAGAGTGTTGGAAGGTAAATTACAAATACATCCTACAAAACTGTGACATTGGGGCAAACATGTAGTGTTATGCTCAATTATATGATCACTCTAATTGTCCCTATTTCTATCCCATCCAACTGCACTACCCCTTCAATAATGGATCATATTTCAAGTCCAACTCGGATGGATATTTGCTTTAGCATTACTTGAACTACTTGCCCCTAAATCAATCATGTAATTGTGTACTAACTTATCTCCAAAAATCAATGAGACATAGAAAGGTGGGGGTTTCATATATTTCTTGGTTGACCTCCATCTTGTTACACTACATTGGTAAGAACATTTTCCTGATCCCTAGGTATCTCCCTTGAATTTGACCAATTTTCCATTGCAGCTTGCAATAAATCTCGCTACTCTGGAATTGTCAATGAATCCCACATGGAGATGTTTACATCTATTTTCATCATCCGATCTATGATGTTGAAAGGAGATAAACTATCATTTTACATCCCCTTACTTGGCACAATCTTCTCCTGTATGTGAGATGGTACTTGGACTATTGTAGTAGGTGCCTTAGGCTGATTTTGCACATTTGGGTTTGCATTTGGTTTGTTAACTCCTTGTGGCGTGAGAGTGGGTTGAGAAACACTTAGGTTGGATGAATTTCCTTCCTCTATGTTCCTCTTATTTGATTGTGTATTAGTAGCTACACCCTGGAAAGGAGGTTGATTGATCCCACAAAAATATTCTTCTTGCCAATTTACCAAAGTGGTTTTAGTTTGAGGTGCTTCTTGAGTGTTTGTGCATTGTCGGTTCTCTTATTCATTTAGCTCTTGAGACACACCAACCACTCAAACCATCAAGGTTTGATTTAGTGCACCATTGAAACATGTATATTGGTTATGTGGTTGAATGCAAGGATAACACCATTCATATTTTTGAGCCATTCTATTTTGAGTTGGAACCAAGGCTCTTGATGTCAAAACCACATTCGGATCATATGGTCAAAATTTCCTGTTAGCTTGTGGTTGTCCCTGGTTCTGGTTCTAACTTGGAGCTTGGACTTGAGGCTTATTTTCTTGAAAGGGTGAATTGTTCACTTGATCTTGAGGCTAGAATGGCATAAATATTTGAGCTTTTTGTGTCTTGATAGAAACTAACTCGTTCTGAAAGCTTGTTGCACCTTGACTAGTTCTTGTTTCCTTTTGCTATTTCTTGCAAAGCCTTCTTAAGTTCTTGGGTTTCAAATGGATTGCTCGAAGAAGTGGAAGCCTCGCTATTGCTTTGATTTCTTGGAGCTGGAACAAGGGATATCTCAAATTTTTGTAGGAGTCCCCATTTTTGGATATAAAGGCATTGGAGGCCTTGGTGCTAACTTGTCGGCTTGAATGAGGCCATTTTTAGCTCTAATAGCTATGTTGTAGGCACCGTGTAGTGTTTTTCTTCCCATGGACTAGATCATCATTGCTATATCTAAATTTAGAGCCTTCAAAAAGTAGAGGAATGTACCTTTTTTGATAGCCTCAAAACAAATTGAAATTGGTCTCATGATCACTAGAACCGGAAATTGAAATCCATCATTTGCTCATTAGGATCCCTCTTAATTGATGTCAATTGTTCTAATAAGGACATGTTATATCCTCTTTCTCTCGAATTGATTGCGAGAGGGCTATGCATATCTGATCACAATGTTGGATAGACCTGCTTGCCAACCTCATGAACCATTGCAATGCCTTACCTTTGAATGAGGAAGCTAGTAACTTAACTGCAACATCTACTTCATTTATTTCATGAATAGTGCATATGTTTGCAATGTATTTTATATAATCAGCAATATTTTTGTTATTATCCCTAATGAAATAAGGGAAAAATTTTAGTGCTGACACTAAGATATGGTTTTGATTATTAAGTGCCAATGGGTTGCTACCTGTAAAGTGAACATAAGGATTCGGTGGACCTTGTGGTGGTTGTTGTTGTAGATGTTCCATTATGATTGGCCTAAGAACCCTGTTTGTTTGAAGGAAGGGTTTATTGGGCGGAGGTGTAGATAATGCTCTACTTGGAGGAGATGATGATCTCTTTGGTCTTCTTCCTCTTATACCTATATGCGGAGATAATTTCAAGTACTCAAAATTACATTCCTCTCTTTCTCTTGAACGAGTTTGGATCCTTCTCATACATTGGGCAATCTATGTTACTACACCACCATTGAGTTATAGTCCCTTCAGAGTCACCAGATGTGTTAAGAAATGAGCCCCAAAAGGTTATATTATTCAAAGACACACACTTGATATTGAAAAACTAAAAGAAACAACTTTGAAGGACTTAAAACTGATTTTTTAGGTTGAATTTTACCTTACAACTACCAATCCCAAAATCTTGAAATGTAGAGGATACTGAACTTGAAAACCTATAAAAATCGAGATGGGTGAAACCATGAAATACAAAAGGAGAAGAACCTTCCGAAGTCTGAATTTCAAAAGATATGAAATTGATGGACTCTGAAACCGGAAATCTCAAAATCCCAAAATTCTGGAAGGTCCAAATCCTAAAACTTGAAATCTTGAAATTGAGAAAAACCTGAAATTTTGAAAGTCAAAATTTCAAAAATCTAAAAATATAATTTTGAAGTTTAGGTCCCGATCTATCAATTGGTGAAATTTGGACTTATTTTACACAAGTTAAGCCCTTGAAAATTGATTTCGGAGTTCAACTTGAGATGTGAAAAGTCCAAAATTGAAAATATGAAATTTTCTAAGTCCAAATTTCCTAAAATTACCTTCAAAGCTTGTGGAAAAGACTTCTTGTCCCACCGGCATGCCAAAAATATTGATGTGTAATCACAACACCCCTAATTGTTTGCAATTCAATGGATTGAAACTGTCAATGTGATTACATAACATGGAGCTTTTCCCAAAGTGTGGGACTTTACAAATGGAAAAGCTCTCCGGAGTAAGGCGGCTTCCTATTCTTGTATCTATCACCACTCACCAATTTACAGAAAACTAATCTAAATCCTTTTCTAAATTTTACCAAGGAGACAGGGAAGAATGAGTGTAAGAAAATTAAAACCTAATTCTACTGGAAGTGATGCACCAATAATGAATATTAAACATCTGCTTTGCTTGGAGATGGAAACAACAATAAGATTAAGGAGGATTAAAACACACCACAGAACAATATACTGTTGTGAATCCACTAACCAATAAACACAAACCATTAAACATGTAACACAATAACCATGCACATAACCAAGATTACAACAAGGGATCAAGATAATGTAATGAACACAAGAGGGGGTTAAAGTTCATTCACACGAGACTTATATTATTGCTCCATAGATTTGATAGAGTACATCACAATGGCCAAGAGGAGAAAAATTGCATTACGGTTCGGATGGGAGGTTTGAAACTCCAAAAACTACTTAAAGACAAGAAGGGAAGGAAGGGGAAAAGTAGAATTATCCAACATTAGAACTGTGGTCCTCATTACAATTCATAGTGAAATTTTTGCAAAGAAGGAGAGAGAAAATTGAATCTCAAATTTGCCCAAAAATCCTTCAAAATCATTATTTAGTCTGTCTTGAGGACCCATGTGATCTTCAAAATATTCCTTTTCAGTAATGGCTTGCCTTGTGCTTGAAAAAATTTCTTGTGATTGCACCTCCTATCTAATCTAGCTCCTATAGGCTCATGATGACCCTACTTCTCATCAACCTCCATTAATGGCTCACCTACCACTACAATTATTTTTATTTTCCGAGTCCGGAACCCAAAAATCTAAAAACCCATGTTTTCATGCTCTAGATCCTGAAAATACCTTTCCGATTATAGTAAATTTGTAAGAAACAGTGAGTACTTCGGAAGATATGCCCATTTTCCCTTGGGTGCTTGATGGATTTCTCCTTCAATTGTTTTTGTAAAATCGAACTTAGCCATCACCATTAAAATATTAATTAAATCCCCTTTCCATAAAGTATAATTTTTAAAAACTTAGTGGAGTATAGCCAGAGATATTCTTGTTTGAAGTTTAGCATGTTTTAGGGTTTCATGAGCTCCATCGAGCTCCTTTCTTCCAATGTCGAGCTGATTTCTCGCCTTTGCCAAGCCAAATTGAGTGTGACTCGATGGTAGTAGGCATTCTGTCTCCCTCACATAGCTTGGTCTCGAGATCTTCCCTTGATGTACCTCACCACCTACCCTCTTGGCATGACACTCAACTCCGTGCGGTTTCTAATGTAAAAAATCGGTGGGATTTGATTTGCTTGGGCGGGATTTCCATTGGCCTCAAAGTTTGAACTCCTTTCTTTAGGATTAGTTTATCCACTACTTCGAGCTTTGAGCACCCCAAACTCACCTCGTCATGCCGTGTCACCTTTCCCTTTTGGTTTTTTGGCATTTCAGCATTTGAGGACTGGGAAAAGTTTTTGCATTCTCCTATGAGATTTCCGAAACCCCAATGGCCCAACTCCAAAACAACTAACCCGTTGACCACGAGGAGACTTTAACCTCAAAAACCGCCATCTCATGCCACGTCACCATGAACCATTTTGGTTTTGCAGTTTTTAATTTCAAGTTCGATTTGGTTTTTTGTGTGTTTTTCGTGGTGAGTTCCCGAACCTCCAAATCCCAAAATTCAAGACTTCGGGTTTTCGGGGCTTCCATTTTCTACCGACTTAATCGACCCTCTCCAACTACTCCATGATGCCTAATAAAATTCATCTCACCTCCTACTATTTGCTCATATTTGTGAGCCCTACACCCTTGACGTGGCATGTGGTCTATCCCCCATTACCAAGTTTTCCTTGAACCTTTTCACTTCTCTCAACCAAGCCTCTCACCTTTGATTGGCCGGTCAGCCTCAAGCTGCTTTGTATATAGCCAAGTCGGTGACCCCCTCTATGACTCATTCGACACCTCTTGCACAAGCTCAATGTTGAGATTTATACCATAGCATCACCTCCTATGATGTATTGCATTGGCCAAGCTCAAGGAGCTTGGTCGTTTTTTTATTCCTTTGCGCCATTGGATGACTCGATCCAAAACTTGGTCAGTTGTGCATTTGAGCCATTCCTAGTGATCTAGCCACTTTACCTTTTTTCTCTAAGCTTCATTTGAGAGATTTTGAGATCTCAACATCAAGCCTACATTATGGATATTACCTCACACCCGTTCCATCTCATTCATTATTGAGTCACCAGAGTCTCCATGGAGCTCACCTTCATACCCACTTGTGATCAACTCACCATCAAACTCGGTGCCATCTTTGCTCGATCTTCCATGTTTGACTCACACCGAGTGGGATTTGTTGCACCGCCACTACCCTCTGTGAGCTCAAAGAGCTCGTAGATCCCACCTCGACCATTTATAACTCGGTGATTCATCCATTCAACTCGCTCCCCACTGATGCATCCTCTCTAGTTCGCTAAGCTACGAGTAGCTCGGCAAGTATTTTTAGTGGGTTGGCTCGACCGCCGAATGAGGGTTTATTTTTATTTTTCAAGATTGATTTGGAGATTTCTTTGAATTTTTGACCGATGAGATGGGATGAATGCTCTGGATCTTAAAATGTTAACTTTTTTCTCGTCATGGGCCATTTTGGCCATTTTGGGGCGGAGGCCATTTTTGCACTGCAATGGGACTATGAGCCCGGTATGACCCTGAATGGCCTGATTTATCTTGAATGCTTCCTAAATGCCTATAAATTATTTTCAAGAACTTGAAGACCACCTGTGACCTATTTACAACATGTGGGGCCCATTTGGGAGCTTGTGATTACTGCTGGGACCACTGTTGGCCATTTTCTCCCGAGGAAAACATTATAAGTAGGGACTATTTTCCACCATGGTTCTCTGTACACTTTGCTTTCTCTTGTCTTCTATTGTATGTAATTGTAAGTGGGATATTTCCTGTATCTTTCTTTTTCATTTTTGTATGCTTTTAGTCACTTCTGACCTAATTCTCTTGCGAAATTATGAGCAATGTCCCATATTCAAATCTTACTTTTCACAGTCTATTTTTTTGGATTATTTCTTGTTTATATCATCTTCTAATGCATGCTTGTCACTTTTTCTACTGACACATGTTTTTAGCCATATTGTTTGCATGTGCCTTGGTTTTTACCATGCACATTTCCTCCCCCTATAGGGTTATAGTTTTGGATCAACATCTAATCCTCTCCTTTAGGCCGCATACTCCTACCAACGTCACATGCACCCCAAATGAGGAGGTCATACATTGGGTGAATCAATCACCCCATACAATAGCTCATATATTCAGTACATGCCTACACATAACGAGTTATAGTCATAAAATGGCCCGAGATCCAAATTATGTCTTGGGTAATTAGTTTAACATAGACACCAATGCCTAGATACAGACACTAGCGCCTAGGAACTCTTGACCTTTCCTGGGTGCCTATGACCAGGGGGTAGTTACATTCAATTTCTCAGATCATCATAGTTTTTAGCATATCATAGAGCAATTTTCACACTAGAGACACAAATTCTCCAACAATCGAATGCATTCTATATCCTTTTTCTACTTGGATTGAAATGGAACAAAAACATAACAAAGAAAGATCAAACCATCTACAATGGTGTATAAATTTAGGATGCGATCATGGATAGAGAATAACACTATACCTTTCTCCAAAAATCTTCTACCATGGTGTGAGAACACCCAAAAAAAAACTCACACTTGGCATGAGATCACAAAAAGCTCATTTTTTGGAATGAGATCACCTAAAAAACTCACTCTTGGCATGACATTGCCCAAAAAAATTGATCTTATATAGAATTTTTAGAACATTTTCTATCCCTTTTCACTCATCATGGACCAGGTGCACACTTTCCTTTTTACTACTTTTTCACATTTACATACTTTTACATGCTTTTTATAGAGTTTTCATAACACATGAATTTAACTTTTCTTCCACTCTTCTTTTCCCGACCTTAATATGAAATAAAAGTATTCCTTCATCAAGATACAACAAAAACATGTATAAAACTCATACGCTTCACCCATAGGGTCAATTATAATTTCTTAGCTTCCATGCTTCATTTTTATCACTCCACGTTTTCACTTGTCTCTTTAAGACGCTATCGCGATCACATTCTACACGACTATCATGTATGCATATCTTATCTACTTTATGTTATCAATTATTCACTCAAAAACATAAATTGGGGGCAAATGTAGACATAAAATAATTCACTTGGGTATATTTATATGTCCTAATCACATACCACTATACATATGATTCCTAAGAGAGAATACTAGCAATTGACATCTATTTTGGCTTTTTTGTCTATTTTTCTTATTTTTTATTTGGCCTTCTACAACCTATAACCTAGTCGTGACTTCATTGCTTCATATTTCATGACTCTGGATGCTAGCACTCAAACATGATGTCAATGCCAAGGCACCCTTGTCCTTCTGTATGCCCTAGACCTCTTTGTATCTTAATCACCTCTTTTGGGCCTCTTTTATCTTTTGGACCTCTTATTTCCTTATGGGTTGGCCTTATAGTTTTCAATTATAATATTCAACCAAGGGAATCATATAAATACAAAGATATATGACCGTAGTTGATTACCAATCTCTAAACATCTATTATCATCGCCTAAGGTTACATATTAAGGCATATAATAGCATTAAATTCATCCATTTAGCTTTCATTCAAGGGACAAGGGGATGCATTTTATACATACAGCATGCATAGAGGGGAAGTTTAGTTTATTCCATTCAAACATTTATCTACTACGGTACTACATCATGTCTATCACTCACCATCAAGTGGATCTTGTCAAGAGTGTCTAGGGCATGATTTCACACACTTCATAAGAGCTACATAGAGTCTAAGATGTAGTGCAACACTTGGTTGTAAGTTCTCTTTGTCAGTGTCGGGTCAATTTGACTCCCCATTAACATCTTTTCTATTTATGAATTGATGTGTTTTGGGGTTTTGAAGGTTATCTTTCTCTTTGTAGGTTATAGGTGAATTCTGTGGACATAGTGCGACATACATGTGACCAACAACAAAGGTTAGTGACACTTGTATGATACCAAAAAATTTAGTTTTTGAGATCTTGCGCAATCACATGAGCCCAATAGAGGTCTCTGATGCCTAGGCACCCTTGCCACAATCTATGTGCCCTAGTCCAGGGCTCATCCAGTAGTTTCAGGATTTTTTGAGTTTGATTACAACAACTTGCTCCTCTTGCTCATCAGTTCTCTAGTCCAGAATACTTTAGGATAAGTTGTGAAATCAGTTAAGTTTTCTATTCCATCTCTTGAATTTAGGGTTTTAATTTTCATTAGCATGTTTATTGTGTCAAATCTATGCTTTAACATTATTTATCATATCGACTCTGTAATTAGGATTTCATAAATTCCATATTTGTTAAATCAATGGCCAAGGTGGATAAGAGAGAAATTAATGGAAATAAAGAAGTAAATATTCTTGACTAAAATAGGAATATTTTAAGTTGTTTATGGCTATAAATTTGAATAAAATTAAACTCAATTACATTTTGAATGGGTCTCAAAAAAATTTGTTGGTAAAAATCATTGAACATAAAGGAAAATTGACATTCTAGTTCAATTACCATGTTTCCATTATTATATTCTACACTTTTGTGAAAAATTGGGTTACTTGTTTACTTTGTATTAGAGTGGAAGATCTACTTGAAGAGTAGTTTTTAATGTAGTTATGTCATGATTTCTTTCATCTACCTCTATTTTTCTTATTTTTCTTCTAGGCATTATTTAATCATGACATCTATAGATTTTTATTTTATAAGACGATATGTATTCTCCATGATCTATCTTTAATATAGTTATTTTGGGATGGTTGTAATTTTTATATTGTGTTTTATGCTATTTTGGATATTTTGTAGGGGTGGGAGTGAAACAAAGTGAAGGAAAATTACCCTTTCAAACCATCTAGAATGTTTTTCAATATCATATTTCACAATTATTAGTATATTATGATGAGTTTTATTTTGGTTTTGGTTATGGAATGTGTTTGGTCTTATATTGAGATGTGTTGGTGAATATTGACATTATGTTAGATTTTATTTATTAAATGATGGGATGGATATTATAATTATTTTAAAAAATTGACTGGATGTGGATGCCCCCAACCATGGATATAAAATATGTTGGGCTAAAAAGGGGAAGAAATTATAGGGAGTGGAAGAAAATATATGATCTTTTAATTAATTTCCCTTTTTATGGATGTTAAAAATTTGGGAATATTTGAAGGATTGTGCTTTGTTAATTTTATTAAATTATCTTTAAGGAATTTTTAAGAGTATACTTTTTAATAGTATCATTATTGAATCTAAGTTTATTTGATAGATTTTTAATAGAGTTAGATTTTTTTCTATGGTTACATCACTATATTATTGGTTATTAAACAGAGCTCAAAGAGAAGACTTTTACCTTATAAAAATGTGTAGATTACGATATTTAATTCCTATTAGTATAGGAGTGATGTTCACTAGGGATAGTTAGTGGTAGGATATAGGAGGAACTATAAGTTTTTACCTTCCAAGATTCAATATATGGTGTTGTTAAGATTCACTATAGGACTTAAGCGAGGTCTTGTTTAAAATGTTGTCATTATTTAAATGTTAAAACATTTGAAACAACCCATGGGAAAGAGGACCACTTTACATTTGGAGGGTCGTTTTACCTTTAGTGAGAAAACTCCCCTATACCTATATTTTACTAATTAAATTTAAATGTAAGCTGTCTTATTAAAAACATGGAATCAGTCAATATAATCATAATCATAAGGATGAAGTATTCAATGTTATAATTAAAGAACAAACATGGAATCAATTAGTTTAACCAAATTAATAATAATGGATACTTTTATCAACAATCATTAGTATTACATATGTCAATAAAAGGAATCAAATCTAAAATATATATAACATCATCATGTATAACATCATCTAATATTCATAAAAAGTGATATAAGTGAGGATAAGACATGTCTGAAAATTCTAAGTATCTCGAACATGGTTGATGGAATAACATGGAAATATATAGCCATAAATAATAGCTAATATGCCACCAATATGTTCATCCGGAAGTGTAGAGTGATTTCCCCACGATATGAAAAATGTATGAATAAACATGTCTACATTCATGTGTAACATATATGTCTTGCATCTAAACTAAAATAAACCATGATAATCATATACATATAAATAAACATTAAATGAAATACATACATAGGTATTGGTTTCAAATGTTTTTGAATCTTTTAATAAAATAAAAGTGTTACTAAAACACATTGAGGGATGAGGGGAAATAATATAAAACATGACCAAGTAACAATAAATATAGAGGAAAGAGCATAAAAACATAATGCAATAAATAATGAATTGAACATGGTTGAATGTGTCATTGAATAAGCAATATAAGGGGAAAATAAAGGAAAAAAGGGATAAAAGGAATTAAAATAAATAATATAGTAGGAATATCAAGAAAATAAGTGTTATGGACATTAAAATGAATAATGAAATAGTAAAATATAGAAAACTAGGTCCAAAAGGGCACGAGATTTTATATTAGAATAATAGGAAGGGTTTTTAAAATATTTCTTCCCTCAATTCTCAATATGTAATAGAAATAAATTACCTCCAATAACATCCATGTTTGTAATCATCATGTAGGTGGTATAAATATTGAGAGAAAGGAAAAAAATCAAGGAGCAAGGGCTAGTGAAACACAAAAATCAATTCAAAGATAATGAAATAGCATAATGGTTAGTGTAAATAAATTGCGAGATACGAATGTAAAGATAAAATAATGGAGGGATCATCATCCAACTCAAGGTAGGGTGATCAAAGAAAGGAAACAACCATATAGATTACTATGTACACTATTTACATACTTGTGATGGAATAGAAGATAGGTTAGGAATACTTATAATCCCATTAATGGGATGGTATTGTATAGTTCAATATCGATTAGTACAAATTTCTCACACCATTAGGAAGGAGTAGTAATAATATATGCACTAGTATAATATTTTGATAAATAATATTGTATTGAATGATAACATCTATCATCCATGTTAAGACTATGATTGTCTATCTAATGTATAGCTATATTAGTTATAGGATCCTATCAACACTATTATATGATTAGATATTACATTAGTGTCTTGTTTTGTACAAAACCACAAGGTAATTATAAGACTAGTAAAGGGTGGAAATCACTATGTACCATAGGATGTAGGTTAATATGTTTCATAGGTTTCACTCTAATAGGTATTTAGAATTAGATAATTAGTTATTAAGATAAAATAATTGTTTGTTGAGAGTGAATTTGAATTAAATATGATGATTGTACTTATGTACATTCTTGAGGTCATAAGACAAGCCATGAAGTTGGTATATATCATGTCTTAGGTATAATTAGGTACTTATGATGAACAATTGAACTATGAATTCTTTGTTATTATATGTATAATCTAGAAATTGGTGTAATTTGGAATGAATGGCTCACATATTTTTATCCAAGGAGTCAAAGTAACATGTAAAATTCATAATTGTGCATTAAAACAAAAACTAATGTGGAAATAATTTTAGGTTCAACCATAAGTGGTAGCATGATTCTCCCAGTGCATCCTACTATTGTCCATAAAAAAATAGTGATAGTCATCGTGCTTATAAAATTTATGTGATCTTACCCAAGGAAAGTGGAAAATATCATAGTGCAAATGTAATTCTTTATTTTTGTATATCATAAAATTTTGTATCATATGTGAATTTATGAAAACATGTATAAATAAAGATTCATAAAAATATTCATAACATTTAATCTAATGGTATTAAAATGTAATAATGATAAAAATTATATTTTTGTTTATTAATGTATCAATGATTTAAATAGAAAGGCAGATGAATTTATCTTTAGGAACATATAAAATAGATATAGGTTCCATATCATAGGTCATATTTACTTCATCACCATTCTTGGTTTCTTTTTAACCATGATTAGGGATGGGATCGATAAACATTTTGGGATGTTGATTAGATTCAGCTACTAATTTCTTTTCTAGTGTTTTTGTACCATTTATCTCAATAGTATTATTGTCAATAAGGTCCTAGTTTTTATGGAATAGGCTAAAAAATCATTTAGTTGAATGCTCGGGACACATATTGTAGTCACAAAATAAATTCGTATTTCAGTTTGTATGATATGGTATAGATGTATCATTCTATGTTAGTGGAGGTAAAGATGTGAGATTACACTCAAGTAATTATTGAATAAAATTATAAAGGAGTTAAGATAGGAATGTAACTTTTCTTAATTCAAAATGTGAGAGTAAAATATTTTTAGTTTGTGTTACGATTGAATTTATTATTATATTTACATCACTCTTAAAATCATTAGTCTTATCCTTAAAGGCTTTATTACTTATATTTTTTCCTCTAGTTGAAGTGGGATGATTGTTCCCCTATTTAATCTTATTTTAATAAATGGGGATTAGTTCATGATGTTTAACTATATAAAAGAGATCAAATGTTAAAATATTTAAAGTTTTAAAAGAAAGAGGATTACGAGAGATGGAAGAACAAATGAAATGTTCAAACTTCTTTTAACTCATTATTTATAAGATTATTTACATTTATGGAGCATAATATTATATAAGAAAATATAGTCACTAATAGCTTAATTAAATCATTATGTATGTTGTAAAATTAGAAAAAGAGACATATGGACTAATAATGGTTTTTAAATGAGTCAATAAACTATTAGGAAAATGATAAAAGGCATGTAAAATCCCTAGGGAAGGTTATAAAAAATAAAAAAATGACTTATTTGAGTCTCCTCAAGAAAAGTTTAGTTAATATTCTATCATTACCAATATAATCTTGGAATGCAACATAATTTTTTGTTGACGATTATATTTGCAGATGAATTGCCATTTAGTTGTGGGAAATCTTAGAGATGTGGGACTTGGCCCCTAAGATAACCTCCAAATTATATAAAAGCTAGCTATTCTCTTCTTTGGGTTGAGATAAGGGCTAAAGAGGAAACAAAAAATTATGTAAATCCTATCTAAAATGATGCGCCAAATCTTTACTAAGAAGAACAAAGATAGATATTGATATAACTACTAGGTTACTCGAAGAGAATTGAACATGTCAACTATTCTCAAGATATTTCAAATCATCAAAGATGAGATGAAACCACATGCATAATAAAATAGATTCATGTAAAAGATCTAAAGGCATGCAACCTGATATATATTTAAAAATTCATCAAGAACTGAAATAAAAGAAAACATGAAGAAACAAAGGACACAAAATATTGCAACCTTCTCAGTGCATAAAAAATAGCTCTTATTTATATCTAAAAATAGTACATAAGATTGAAATGGCACAGATTACATCACTTCTTTACAATAGAGCCTTGCTAAAAAGCAAATGAACGCAATAGACTAAATCTAAATCCCTCATTTCGACCTTCTTGAACATCTTTTTCTCTATCTATCTATGTATATCTCTCTCTAGCACAAGAAAATTCTCTTATAAATCTTCATGGCTCTTGGTTCAACGTGAATCCATTAAGGTTTCCATTGTCCACATTTTTTTACCTACGAGAATCCTTGACCTTTGGAGAAAAATCTCAACTACATGCTCTGGGGACCAAGATCACATTTAATCCGCTGAATCTCGATCCCTTCACTTCTTTCATCGGTCCTTTGGGCGGAGTTAGTTACATGTGTGACATGTGGAGACCTAGAGATGCTTTGGGGATTCTCCATTTTTCTATCTTCTTGATGTTGTGCCTAGGTGACACGTGGAGGCCTCCACATTTCCCCCTTTATCTTTGACTTTTCAACCCGCTTGGGTTGCCTTGTCATGTTTTGGCCACATGGTTGATGCTCATTGCTCGAGGGCTCCCGAGTTCTTTGCACCTCCTCCAAAATGCATCAAGGGACACATAGATACCCTCTGCATTCGCCCCATACTTGGGTAAAATTCAGTCCCGAAAAAACCACAAAAGAACTTTGAAAGGAAAAGGGGTGGGGGGACAAAAGGTAGCAAAAATATAAGATCCCTAACACAATGTAAAATTCATTCTACAATAATGGAAATTTTCCTAGGGAGTTCATACCAGACATGGAAGAATCTGGTAATCCTTCCACAAAATTTGGATAAAAAAGATGGCACTCGAGAGATGCTTCAAAGTATCCTGGTACTCATCCCATTCGGCCTCTGTCGGGTAAGTCCTTCGTTATAGAGCCTAAAATGCTTTATCCATCTCAATGATCTCTTTGTGAGATAATGTTTAGAGATCTTGCATCATTGTGTGCAAATGGAAATAAAGTTTTACTATTGGGTTTAGAATGGCCTCCACCTCAACTACACTAGAATCCTCCTTTAAAGACTAAAAGAAAGTCTTATCTTGTTGCTTGGCTATAAGTAGCTACTGAATCTGGTCCTCTGCTAGGATGGTGGAGTCATCGGGAAAGGGAGAGGGGAAGCCCAATTGAACTAATTATTTGATGTCCTGCTTCCACTCTTTGATCCTTAATTAAATATGGGTCGAGATTCTGGCACTTGATAGCGGCCTTGTTGCAAACTCGAATCTTGTTGATTTTCACTATGACCATCTACCTATCTGTAATACCAGCCCATCGCAACGCAGAGTCTTAAGAGTCATATAATTTTTGAACCAACACCTATGATTCAGGGGACCCTAGAGGATACAAAATTGTTAATGGTTGAGACCAAGGACTCGACGTTAGCGCACAAGATTTGTGCTTCAAATATGAATTTGAGTGCGGATCCTAGGTACGTTTTCTTGGAGGTAATTATTTTATAGTAGGAGGTGTATAAACCCTATACCAATGTGACAATACCCCCTTTCTAGGGCTGTTGAGAAAGTTTCCAAGTCAAATAATTAACCACATATTCATTTGTCTTGCACTTTGTTTACAAGACTCCCTTCTCTTCCTCGGAGGCACACATCTTTTCCTAGAGTGTAGTAACCTCTACTTTCTTGGAATCAACCTCCTACAAAAGGATATTTTTCTCTTGGTCGAGTGAACTGGCCGCAGATTTAGATGTTGCTAGCTCAACTTCTAATCTCTTGGTCTCTACTTGGGAAGCTACAAGAGCTTCTTGTGAAGCTACCTCTTTTAACTCCTTGTGGAGTTTCTCTATTTATTTTCCCTTTCCCTTGATTTTGGAATTGAGGCGGGCTATAGTGCTTTATGTCTATAGGAGGTTATTCTCTTCTTTCTTCAACTTATTGCTGATTTTGAGGTAGTTGATCATGACTATGGCAACTATCTAACTCATTAGTTTAACCTTATCTTGAGGTGGAACTATTTAAGGTCAACCGTAATAGTGTTGATGGAATAATCATCATGTTACATCTTCTCGATGGATTTAGAGACATTAGGTACCATCTGAGTGATGGTCGGGAACTTTTTGATGGTCATATAATTACCGCATCTTCTTCGAGTTCCCACTTTGCCATTTCTTTATTCTTCTTTTCTCCATCCTTTTATCTTAGACCACCTTGGCCACCTCTACTTGATTCGATTACTCATAGGGGAAGGGACTATCGTTCCTACAAATGGAAACCCTAGCAACATGCCATAGGGGATTTTTATTGGTTACAAGGATTGATAAGTTCCGAGAGATAAAGAAGGGCCTATCATAACTCGATGAGAGATAGTGGGAATAATGGTGAGAAGTAGATGAATGAGAGAGGAGCCGGGAGGAGGAAGAGTCTCGGGTTGGAGTGACTGAAATGGGAGCACGCCTAATTGGAGAAGTGAAGGGTGGAGGAAATGGATGAACAGGAGGAGGTGAAGGGACAGAGGAAGAAGAGAAAAACCAATTTCAACTTCTTCCTTGGAGGACTATATGGGCTAGCACCTTCACTGGAAGTCACCGGAGGTGGGACTTTGGGTTTGGGCCGAGGTGAGCCATTAAGATAGGCCCAACACCGGTTGTGTTACTGATCCCTCAACCTAAGGTCATGGCACTATTTGAACTGTGGGCATGTAGCCCAAAGGATCTTGCTGAGGAATAAAAGGATTGGCCCATGGACTCATTTGCTATTGAGAAGGGCTAAGGAAATCCATCATATCTTGTGCGAGTTATTCTTTGGTGACTATAACTTCTTCCTCATTGTCCATGTCGGACCCATTACGAGCATCCCAAAATTCTTCCTCATTTTCCATGTTAGGAATTAGAGAAAAAATATGTGGAAACAATTCCTCAAGCCACAACAGTTGAAACTTATATAGCATAATTATACTTACAGAAATATAACAACATAAATAAATAATGCACAAAAGAAGACAAGACAAGATTTAACATGGTTCACCCAATGTGGGCTATGTCCACCAAGAACTTGCTCAGATTTTATTATCAACAAGAGTAAAACAACTCTCATAGTCTTCTCTCAGTTATGAACTCACAATAGAATTCCAAAGATGCTAAACCACATCTAAACCATAATTGACACCTAATTGCATAACCTTGATCACTCTTGATCACCTCTTGATCATTAAGACTCAAGACCTCTTGAACACTCAAGATATCTTCAAGATACCCTAACACCTCTATTTATAGGATTACAATCCTTTTAAGAAGTCCTAAAGCCGACCCTAGAAGTTTGAAAGTCATGATCTTTCAACTTCCCATTTGAAAAAAATAGTCCCGATGTTAACAACATATTAACAACAACGACACAACAACGTCACAACAAACGACTGTAGAATGCTCCTGAAGTCTCCAAACTTAACCATTCAAGCTCCAACACTTCAACACTTGATTCAAGAAGACCAAAAATAGGCTCCACACCCCAATAATCTCCCACTTGGAGACTGTTTCCACTGAGCAAAGTTTTTAACCCTTCATTATCAACCATAAAGGCCAATCAAAGTTGAACACAACTTTAACTTCTCCCTTGTGACTACCTTGGTCATCATATCCACAGGATTCTGACTAGTATGAATCTTTTCTAGCTTTAACTTATCTTCTTCCAAAGTTGTCCTGATGAAATGATATCTTAGCTACATGTGCTTCATCCTAGAGTGGAAAATAGAGTTCTTCACCAAATGAATAACACTCTGACTATCACCTGCGTAGTCTTCCAACTTCCCTTATGACCTAACTCATCAAGCAAATCCGTCAGTAGCCAAATCATCTCTGGCTTGCCTCTATGGCAACAACATACTCAGCCTCTGTGGTTGACAAAGCCACAACCTTTTGTAACCGTGAAATCCAACTCACTGCTATATCACCAACAGTGAATACATAACCTGTCGTGCTCATCCTGCTGTCTAAATCTCCTACCATGTATAAATCTACATATCCACGTAATGTAGTGTCTGATCCACTGAAACACAATGCTGCTCCCATGGTCCCTCTTAAATCTTGAAGGATCCACTTTCACTGTCTACTAGTGCTCTCTACTTGGATCACTCATAAACTCGCTCACTTGCTCCCCCGCATGGGCAATGTCAGGCCTAGTGCATACCATAGCATACATCAAGCTACCAAATGCTAATGAGTATGGTACCCTAGACATATGTATTCTATCCTCCTCAGTCTTGGGACTCTGCTCCTTTGATAATTTAAAGTGACCTACCAAAGGAGTACCAACCGATTTAGCATCCTGCATACTAAACCTCTCCAAGACCTTCTTTATATACTCTTCTTAAGATAATACCAGCTTCCTCTCCTTCCTGTTCTAAGTTATTCTCATACCAAGGATTTGTTTTTCTACCCCCAAATCCTTCATAGCAAAGGAGTCACCTAGCTGCTTCTTGAGTACCTTTATTTCTGCATGTTCTTCCTGCAACAAGCATATCATCTACATACAGGCACAAAATAATATAACTACCATCAAGAAACTTCTTGATGTACATGCAATGGTCTGAGTGACACCTGGAGTAACCCTGCTCCTGCATAAAACTATCAAACTTCATGTACCACTGCCGTGGAGCTTGTTTCAGGCCATACAATCTCTTCTTTAATTTGCACACTAACCTCTCCTTCCCTTTGACCTCATAACCACTGTGGCTACTGCATGTACAATTCCTCCTCCAACTCACTTCACATCCAACTATTCTAAGTGCAAGTATTCTACTTCAACTACACCAAGAACAGTCCTAATAGAAGTCATTTTAACAATCTGGAAAAAAATTCATCAAAGTCTATACCTTTCTTTTGTGTAAATCCTTTGACCACCAACCGGGCCTTGTATCGTTTCTGCCTCCATCTTCCTCTTTGATTCTATACACCCACTTGTTTTGCAATGCTCTCTTGCCCTCGGGTAGCTCCACCAGATCCCAAGTCTATTTTTCCATAAGACATCTATGTTCTTCATCCATGGCTTACTCCCACTTCTTCCTGGCATCCACCTGCACTGCTTCCTCAAAGCACTCTAGCTCTCCACTATTAGTGAGCAATAAATAATTCAAATATGGAGTAAATCATTCAGGTTCCCTTCTTACCCTAGAAGACCTTCTCACCTTAGGAGTTTGGGGTTCCTGATGAGTAGGTACCTGAACTCGCTGTGCTGGAACATGCTAAACCTAAACCGGCCCCTTAGACACCTTGTTGTCTACAATGTCCTCTAACACTGTGTATTCTTTCTTTGATTTATGTTTATGCTCTGTAACCGATCTTTATACATGATTTTTTCATTAAAGGCAATATCTCTAGAACGAAATATTTTCTTGTCTTCAAGACTCCAAGCATGGAAACCAAAATCATCTTCACCATATCCAACAAAGGTACATTTCTCAAAATTAACCTCTAACTTGGTCCTATCATCTTTATCAATGTGAAAAAATACCTCACATCCAAATACTCTAAGAAATGAGTAATCAATTTTCTTACTAGACCAAGCCTCCTTAGGTATACCTCCATCCAAGGCCATAGAGGGTCCTCTGTTAATCAGATAAATAGTTTTGCTTACCACTTCCACCCAAAACATGAGTGGCAGCCCCACATGTAACCTCATGCACCTAGCACGCTCCATGATTGTCCTATTCATTCTTTCTAACACTCCATTTTCCTGTGGAGTATTTGGAACCATTCTTTGCCTGCAGATCCCATTTACCAAATAGTAATCAAGAAATTCATTACTAATATTCCCCTCCATTATCGACCTACGAAATTTCAACTTGAGACCTGTTTCATTCTCAACCAAGGCTTTCCATCTTTTGAAATTTTCAAACACATCAGATTTCTTTCTAATGCAATATACCCAAACTTTTCTAGTTGCATCATCAATGAAAGTGACATAATAACATGAACCACCAATAGATTTTACCTTAGCTAGCCCCCATACATCTGTATGCACTAACTCCAACTTACCCTCCTTCTTGGTAGGTCCAACCTTGAGGAATCTCACCCGCTTCTATTTCCCATAAACACAGTCCTCACAGAAGTCCAAATCTAACTCCTTTAATCCAGAAACCTATCCTTTATAATTTGCATGCCCTTATGAATCATATGACTGAGTCTCTGGTGCCACAAAGTTACATCTCCATCTGCATAACTAAATTGCAATAATTAGCACCACTGGTTAAATACAAAGTACCATTTTTCTTACCTCTTGCAACCACAAGAGCTCCCTTGGTAACCTTCCAAGAATCCATTGTAAAACTAACCATATAGCCATCACTACCCAACTGTCCCACTGATATCAAATTCCGCCTCAACTTAGGCACATGCCTGATGTCCTTAAGTAGCCATGTGTTCCCATTCTACATTTTCACTGAACACAACCTTTCCCTACTATGTTGCATGGTTCATCATCACCAAGATATACATGTCCAAAATCACCTTGAACAAAATCAATAAAGTAATGTCTATGTGGGGTGGCATGGAAAGAAGCCCCTGAATCTAACACCTAAGATTCAAATATTATCTAAAGAAAGAATTAAGGCATCTTGAAAAACATCACCTGCTACCAAATTTACCTCTTTAGTTTCCTCCTTCTTGTTCTTCTTATCCTGAAGAGCCCAAAAATCTTTCTTAGCATGACCAACCTTCCCACAGTGCCAACATTCTAACTTACTCTTGGACTTTGACCTTCCACAATCATTTGAATTCCCACGGTTACCTTTCCCTCTGTTCTTTTTCTCCCTCTGATCTCCACCGCCAAAACATTTCCAGAAGTAGAAGAATCTCCGGTGCTCTTCCTTCACATTTCCTTGCTTAGGATCACACCTATTACATCCTCAAACTTCAGCTTTGAGTTATTAGAGACCAGAATTACTTACAGCCATAACCAAGTTATCCCATCTATCTCGTAAGGAGCACAAAATCAACAAATCCCGACCTCATCATCAAATTCAATTTTCTTGAGTTTAACATACAACCGTATTAAATTCATTTAAATGATCGAAACATAATCATTCTCAGACATCTTCATATTAAATAAATTTTTCATCAAAAATATTTTATTAGAGGCAGAGGATTTTTCATATAACTTCCCCAACACACTCATGAGACCTTTCGTGGTCTTCTCCTATGATATGTTGAAAGCAATCAAGATGTAAGGCATAAACGAATTGCCCCGAGCACCTTTCTATCTAGAAACTCCCAATCCTCATCCGACATGGTTGTAGGTTTCTTTGCTTTTCTAGCTAAAGGAACATGGAGGTCCTTTTGATATAAGTAATCCTCCATTTGTATCTTCCACAAACCAAAGTTTTTCCCATTGAAATTATCAACCCTCGATCTGCCCTCATCTGCCATAGCTCCCACTCAAGCTTAACTTTCCCTGTGATTTACAACTTCAGCAAAAAACCACCAAAGCTCTGATACCAATTGTTAGGAATTAGAGAACAAATATGTGGAAACAATTCCTCAAACCACAATAGTAGGAAACTATATAGCAGAATTATACTTGTAAAAATATAACAACATAAATAAATAATGCATAAAAGAAGACAAGACAAGATTTAACGTGGTTCACCTAATGTGGGCTATGTCCACTAAGAACTTGCTTATATTTTATTATCAACAAGAGTAAAAAAACTCTCATAGTCTTCTCTCAGTTTTGAAATCACAACAGAATTCCAAAGATGCTAAACAACATCTAAACCACAATTGACACCCAATTGGATAACCTTGATCACTTTTGATCACCTCTTGATCATTAAGACTCAAGACCTCTTCAACACTCAAGATATCTTCAAGATACCCTAACACCTCTATTTATAGGATTACAATCCTTTTAATAAGTCCTAAAGCCGACCCTAAAAGTTTGAAAGTCATGATCTTTAAACTTCCCACGGCTGGAAAAATAGTCCCAACATTAACAACATATTAACAACATGTTAACAGCAACAACACAACGATTGCACAACAATGTCACAACAAATGACTACATAATGCTCCTAAGTCTCCAAACTTAACCGTTCGAGCTCCAAAGACTTCAACACCGATTCAAGAAGACCAAAAACAGGCTCCATAACCCAACACTATGTAAGGTCCACCGTAATCATGTTAATGGAATAATCATCATGTTGCATCTTCTCGACGGATTTAGAGACATTAGGTACCATCGAGTGATGGTCAAGAAGCTTTGTTGATGGTCATATAATCACGCATCTTCCTCTACGAGATCCCACTGCCATTTCTTTCTTCTTCGCCTCTCCATCATTTTATCTCGGACTACTTTGGCCACCTCTACTTGATTCGAAGCTCATTGGGGAAGGGACTATCATTCTGTAAATGGAAACCTTATCGACATGCCATAGGGGATTTTGATTAGTTTCAAAGATCGATAAGTTTCGAGAGATGAAGAAGGGCCTATCATAACTCGGTGAGAGATAGTGGGAATGATGGTGGGAAGAAAATGAATAAGAGAGGAGCCACGAGGAGGAAGAGTCTAGGTTAGAGTGATCTGAAATGAGAGCACACCCGACTAGAGAAGTGAAGGGCGAAGGAAATGGATGAACAAGAGGAGGTGAAGGGGTAGAGGAAGAAGAGACAAACCAATTTCAACTTCTTCCTCGGAGGACTATATGGGCTAGCACCTTCACCGGAAGTCACCGGAGGTGGGAATTTGGGTTTGGTTTGAGGTGAGCCCTTGGGATAGGCCTAACACCGGTTGTGTTATTGACCCCTCAACCTAAGGGCATGGCGTTGTTTAAAGCGTGGCGTGTAGCCCAAAGGATCTTCTTTGAGGAATAAAACGATTGGCCCACGAGACTCATTTGGTATTGAGAAGGGATGAGGAACTCTATCGTATGTTGTGCGAGTTATTCTTTGGTGACTATGACTTCATCCTCATTGTCCATGTCGACCCATTCTCGATCCCAAAATTCTTCCCATTTCTCATTAGTGGACACGACCTCAAAATTAAGGGTTGTATGCCTGATTTCCTGCCTATATTTCTAATAGGCTTTATTTTTCTCTACTTTCTAGTCCTTACTTCACGGGCTTCCCTCAAGCCCTTGGTCATAGTTATAGTGGGGTTGTACTATATAGGATTGGGTTAAAAGACTCCCATATTGGAATCAAGATGTCTCTTAGCTCGACATAAATTCAAGAGTCTCTTCCTAGGGAGACCTTCCTGTCCTCAACAAATTTCATGTCCTTGTGCTAGCAGAATCATTTATTTGTTTCAAGATAGTGTGTCAAGCATCCACCCATATGGGTCATACCTCCATGTACCTTGGATGAACTCGAATCCATAAGAAGCCAACTTCTATGTGAGGATATGCTCCGCCTTGTGTTTGATTATACTAACTCCTCCCCGCTCAAGGGAAGGTCAAACAATGCCTTCTTTTTACATCTGGATCCAAATTCTACATCAAGAAGTGCCATTTTCTGGCTACCTCCAATCCTACCACTCGTGGCATGAGAATCCTTGGGAGCATCAAGGATTCATCTCTCAATCCATGCAACCGGATCATTAAATGCGATGCCCCAAAGAAAAATTCACAAAGATTCAAGGGGTTTTCCAAGATGGCTCACTCTAAATCATTCATTCTATTATTGGCCCCTTCTGGGTCAAATAATTATAGGAGGGGTACAAAAATATATTAGAAAATTCATATGTGTCGAGGAGTGGGACATCACACGAGTCCATGAAAATACCAAGATGATCTTTTGAAGTTCTACCTCCTTGTCCCACATATTAAGGGTCAAGTACTTGACCGAGGAATTGGGTGATTTAGTATAGAATGAGGTGGGACAAATTGGACTAGTATATGAAGGTGGAGTTAATAGAGAACATGGCAACCTCGCTTTCGCAAATAGAGTCTCGAAATGACTTCAGTGAAGTCAAACCAATACACTTGTTCTTTCTTTATGGATCTCATCTAGAAAAGGGCCAAAATTTTCCAATCATGGACATTTCTACCCAAGTCCTAGCCAAAAATGAATGCCAACATAGAGTAGGCATCTTGAGAATCTGCCATGAGCATTTTTGGCGGGATTAGGAATCTTGGGGTTCCAGAGATTCCAAATTTTCTTGCCATAATTCCTTATTAATCAATGAGACCTTATTCGGCATTGATCCTAGACACTTTGGAGATTGACGATGTCATAGAAGTTGGCCAATTGATCATAGGGTAGGGCCAACATATCTCTAATCACATGTAGTGTAATCACCACATGTATGTTCTTTCTGTGATGGTGTTGGTTTTAGGTTCAAAATGTTATGCGTACATCTACACGAGCTCTGGATATGGGTGCACGAGAGGCATCATGTACTTTGCGAGCATTATGGTCCAAATTATGGAGCCAAAAGACTCAAAATTTCCCAAATTTAGGAGCACTCGGCATGCGTAGCCTCTTGTAGAGCCTTTGGTTTCTTGTTGAGGGGGATCAAAGACCCCATCCACAAAATCTATGACCGTGCAAGGGTCACAAATTTTATCACCTTATCAAGGAATCTAATCCTCGAATGGAGATAATGTTGTGGCATTGGTTGTCCTGCATAAGATTTCAGCTGCGGTAGGGAATCAAAAGTTTCCATGGTTACTCTAAACCTGTTGAAAGTTCTGGTTCTTTGAACTAGGGACTCAGGAACTTGGACAATAGACTCTTAGTGCTTATAAATGAATCTTTCATATGTTCAAATCTTTCCTTAAATAGTCTCCTCAACTCATGCGAAGTAAAGGCTCACACATGCATTGGGTCACATCATATAATGACAGTTTGGATATATGACCCTTAGCACCGAATTTCTCATTTCCCAAGATATTTTTATCAATTCTATGATACTTTTCATTAAGTATTTCAAAAATACGTTGGATCATTTACTTCGGGAAACATATGAAGGCATGATACCTTTCAAAGTGTCAAAAGGGGCGGAGGGTATTGATAGGATACACGTGTTCAAAGACACTTACTCGAAGGGGTGACAATGCATAACAAGGAAAAAGATAAAAGGAAGGGACTATATATATGATACAAACTTTATAATATTTAAACAACTCAATGAAAGGATTAAGGTGGATCTCATTTAACGGAATCACAAAGGGCTCACCCTTCATAGTATTGAGCTTGAAGGCATTATGTTGCTTACATGCAAAGTGATCTTGAATGGTCCTTTCTAGAGAGGGTCAAATTTTCCATGATTACTGTGCTTGGTGGATCTCACGTCCCACTTAAAAACTAGAGTTTCGACTTGGAAATCGGGTTAAAGTCTTATGATAAAACATAGTCTTGACATCTTGCTAATGGCTGATCATGCATTTATGGGTTGCCTCTCATTTTCTTTGAAGTTTTATCATTTTTGCAAGTCTTACCCAGTATCGTTGCATGTTCCTCGATATTAATTTACTTTAACAATTGCAATGCTAGGAGCTCCATAGTGATAAACATTACTATGTTTTAAAAATAGACAAATTCATATGGTGAGGCCTTCAGGATCTGTTTGGGTGTGATCTAGTCAACCCATAAGGCTATCTTGACATGCTCATGCCATGACCTCTTCATGTCCACCCCCATTATTTTTATTAGTTTGATCAAATTCTTGTTGGTAGACTCTGCCAAAATGTTACCCTACAGGTAGTAGTTGGAAGATGTTTTTAGATATATTTCATGCCTCATTGCAAAGCTAGATACTTTAACACCCATAAAATATTTTGCATTATCTGCTATGATAGTACGGGGTGGTTTGAAGTGGCTAATGAAGTCGCGGAGAATTTCAAGGATCATATTCTCAGTGGCTTCCTTAAACAGAATTGCCTCTACTCATAAAGTAAAATAATTGGTGGCTATGAGAATCCACCTATGACCTCTGCTTTAAACTAGATTAACCATTTTGATGAAATCTAGACCCCATTGTGTGAATGGTTCCTCAAATAAAATAGGGTTAAGAGGTAATGTTGCATTCCTCCAGAAGCCCATGTACAATTATCAAATTTTGCACCTTCTCACCATCACATAACAATCAGAAACAAATTGGGCCAAAATTATCCTTCATGTAGGACCTTTATGGTGTGGTTTTAGCCGAGAAGTGACCTCCCGAGCTTCCATGATGTAACTCATGTAAGACCCTTTCAATCTCCTCCTTTTCTAGGCATCTGAGTAGGATCCCATCAAAGTTCCTTTTGAAAAGGAGATTATCAATTATGATAAATTTGGATCCCTACTTTCGGTAATATATTCTCTTTTTAAGAGGAAGGTGACTTGGATACTCACATGTCTACATGAAATGCATCTTATCTGATACCTAGGATTTGGATTCATTATCTTGAATATTGGGCACCATCTCAGATTTTTCATTTGTTGGGTTTGTTGGATCTTGTGTGAGATATTGGGATAGACCTTTTCCTTATACCAGATTTGTGGGCTTTATTTCAATATCATACTCTAAGATCTTAGTGATCTAGTTAGCCCTTTTATCAATTATCTCACCTTCTGTGATGTATTCCTTGACACTAGAGTGTGTGACCATAATCGTGATCTTGTTATTGGTAACGAGGTGTCTAAATTTCTTCAACCTTTGAAAATGGCATAAGCTCTGTCTCTCCAAAAAGTTATACCTTGTCTCATAATCATGGAGATTTTTGAAAAGAAAGTGACTGGATGTTCCTCTCCTTGTAACTCTCCTTTCTGTGTTAGTATGGATGTTACATTGTGCTTTCTCCCATATACATACATGATGAAATATTTAGAGAAGTTTGGGTTGCATAACACTGAAATAGATGCAATCACTCTTTTGATTTCCTCAAAGGATTAAAACCTTCGGTGGTCCATTTGAAGTTTAGATCCTTTTTTAGCATCAATGTGATTGGGAAGATCATTCTAGAAAAATATGAAATAAATATGCTAACAAATTTAATCTTTCCTAAGAAATATTACACCGCCTTCTTATTTACGGTAGGGACAATTCAAGGATGGCCTTAAATCTTTCTAGATCGATTGATATTTTTTTATTTTGAGACAATGTGTCCCAGGATTTTTCCTTGTGGTACTCCAAAACACACTTCTTTGGATTCAGAGAGATTCTAAATTCCTGAAACTTCTTGAATATAGCTTCTAGGGCATCAAAATGATCCTTCGCTATTTTGGTAAACACCATGAGGTCATCCAAGTATATCAGGATTACCTTGTTAATCAGCTCTCCAAATGTGGCATCCATGGATCTTTGAAAATTTGACCCAACATTGGTGAGCCTGAATGACATCTTCGCATATGCAAAGGTTCCCCACTTTGTTGTAAAGGTGGTTTTATGTTGGTCTTCCTCTACAAGCCATATTTGATTGTAACCCAAAAAACCATCAAGTAGAGAGTATTTTTTGAACCTGGTACTATTTGTAGTATATATTCCATGGACGGTAATCGGTAGTGGTCCTTAAGGGATACTTTATTCAAATCTCTAAAATCCAAGTAGAGTTTGATTTCACCAATTTTCTTCCTTACCGGCACTAAATTGGACACCCATGTAGAATTATTGATTGGAAATATTATTTTAGCCTCTAGGAGCTTCCTAATATCTTCAACCATGAGAGATTCTATCTTTGGATTCACATGTCTCTGCTTCTGACACACAGGTTTTGTCCCTTCTTCTAAATCAATAGTATGTTGGATGATATCCTTATTATAACCATGTAGGTTATCATGAGTCCAAGATAATACCTTATAATACTTATGACATAGAGGCACAAGTCTTTCTCTCTCTTTCTGAGTGACAAATTTCCCTACCTTTAACTTATTCCCATGGGCTAATTCTAGCTCAACATAGTCTTCCTTGACTACCGTGAACTTCCTCCTATCTATATTAACACTATTCAAGTTAAAGAGATTTTCCAATGTTATCGATCGCTTTGGAAGCTTATTCAATTTGAGTTGGATGACTTGATCTTCGTATGCTTATTCAATTTTAGGTTGGATTTGGTTGCATCTTCTCATATGCAAAGGTTACCCACTTTTTTGTAAAGGTGGTTTTATGTTGGTCTACCTCTGCGAGCCATATTTGATTGTAACCTGAAAAACCATCAAGCAGAGAGAATCTTTCGAATTTGTTCTTGTTTGTAGTATATGTTCCATGGAAGGTAAGGGATAGTGATCCTTAAGGGACACTTTATTCAGATCTCTCGAAATATAAGCATATTCTCGATTTCATAATTTTTCTTCCTTATCGGCACCAAATTGGAAACCCATGTGGAATTCTTGATTAGAAATATTATTTTAGCCTCTAAGAGCTTCTTGAGCTCTTCGGCCATGAGATATTCTATCTTTGGATTCACAGGTCTCTACTTCTAATGCACAGGTTTTGTCCCTTCTTCTAAATCAATAGTATGTTGGATGATATCCTTATTATAACCATGTAGGTCATCATAAGTCCAAACTACTACCTTATCATACTTATGGCATAAAGCCACAAGTCTTTCTCTCTCTTTCTAAGTGAATAATTTCCCTACCTTTAAATTCTTCCCATGGGCTAATTTTAGCTTAGCATAGTCTTCCTTTACTCTGTGAACTTCTTCCTGTCTATATTAGTGTCATTGGAGTCAAAGAAATTTTCCAAGGTTATCAATCCCTTTGGAAGGTTATTTGTTTTGAGCTGGATGACTTGATCTCTATATGATTCTTCAATTTTGGGTTGGATTTGGTCTGCAAACTCTTCAAATTGTTGTAAGAAGAGTAATATATGTTGGTAAATTTCAAAGACTTTCCAATGATCCACATTATCAGGTATGGATGGGTGGATGATTAGTTTCACCACATTCTTGTTTTCCAATGCAGATCCTTGGTTGGGTCGAATTACAAACTGATCTAGGCCATTCTTACTTGATTCTATGTTTTGGTCCCGAGGGATAACCTTAATGTTAAAGGCATCAAAATATTCAATAATATCCCATACCCTATGACAATAGGACCTCATCTTTGGAAATTTTGTTCCGTAGTTCTTCTAACTTGTGTCACAACTAGTTCGAGTTCCCAAAGACTCTCAATTGATGTACACCCTCTTTACATGCCAATGTCAACTATGAACTAAATCCTTATATTCTCGGTTCATTTCTAATGCAAGTGAAGTGGGAGTGAAATGCCTAGAGTATATTTGTTCCGCTTGGTGAAGATAAGCATATTTTGGTCCCCAATTGTTCCTACTTTTAGCCCCATCGAAATGTAGAGTCCACATTTGGTAATCCTTTGTGAGATTCTTTTATTTTTTACTATTTTCCCTCATAATCTTTGGAATGTTAGGATTATTATCAAAGATCACATAATTACCTAACCCAGTGGAGTCAAATTTTCGAAAGGGATCTCTCGGTGACATGTCAACCACACAGTTTCCATTTTGATGGTTTCCTTTATCTATATATGACTCTTCATCTCAGGTAATCATGGCATGTGAGGCTTCGAAATATGAGGCTACTTGATCTGTTATATATTCCTTGGTAAGGGTTTATGATAGCACCTTCATTTTAGATCCATACTTATTCGGTAGGATTAGATGAGACCAATCAAGGGACATGTAACCTCAAATTTTAGTCGTGAAATTGTAGGATAAACACATCCTGCAGACTTGTGGAACATAGATTACCACTATATCATGCACAACTGTTATGTTCGGGCAGGAGTAGAATTTTAATGAGAGACCTTTAATAACACCAATGGTTTGAACTGATTTCCCATCTAGTTGCATGACTCCTCTCTCAAGGGGCTCATATTTAATTACCAAAGCATACACAATTGATTTGGGCATCACCGTAGTGTTTGTGCTAGAGTCAATCATGGAGTTATGTAACAATTTTTACTAATTATAAGAGTCATGAAGAAGGGTTGTGGTCTCGGTTTACTTACGCCTTCTTTCTAGTTTACCAACACTAACTCCATTTGAGCTTGAGTTGTTTTGAATTTCTCTTTCCCCTTCTTGGTCACATTTGAGGACATCATTGGATTTCAATGCTTCTTGAAGCAACTCATTTTTCTCTAAAATTCCCAAGATATACCACAAGGATACATTGGTGGTGCCCTTTTAAGTTACCCAACTATGTTCATTGGCATAAGTGATTACACTTTGGAGACTTGCTGGTATTTCACCCTCTCATCTGCTAGATGGAAGGTACCTTGATTATGAGCAACTGCTGGAGTCTCTTTTACGGATGTGGGTAGAGGGAAGTGAATATCGAGACATTCTTTCCTTGTTTCATTTGTTTTTGTAGTAGCATGGGTCGTGGGCTTATATCATCTGCCTCTTGGAGTGAGTGTTGTAATCTGACTGTACTATATTCTTAGATGTAGGTGTGTCATTTATGAATACAAATTCTTCTCCTTTGATCCAAGAGACAAGAGCATGTTTAAGCACAACCTCTTCCTCTTGTTCTAAGTACATCCCTTGCATGTGCACAACCAAAGTTGCATTTTGAATTACGGGGGATTGGTAAGGTCCGTAAGCATTAACCTCATAGCCCTCCATCACTTTTTTCTACGATACCTTTTGTTGTAGATTCCCTTAGGAAAATAACTTGGTATTTGAGGGTTATTGCAAGGAAAACACAAAGCATTAGGATCTTCCACCAAATTATTCTATCCTAGAATCATCTCTCTCTCGTTATCCAATGGAGGTGCAGGTGGTGTTGGTACTAGGAAAATTTGGTTAGATGGCTATGCCGGCGGAGGTCTCGGGAATTTTTATATTGCAGAGGATAATCAGGTATACCCCTTTGATAGGTTTGATAATTCTATCTAGGGTACATGCTTTGACTCCTCTTAAGATTAACTATCTCATTAGAGAAACTCCTAAGGATATTTTTTACTTCCTCCATCTCCGAAGAAGATGATGATGCTACTATAGGGGAAATGGCTCCTTGAGAGGATGGGTAGCTATATATGGACACTTGAGTTTGGGAAGAGCTTGAAGTCACTTTTTGAGGAAGGGGGCTATCTCGGGATATCTTGTGAGGGGATCTTTGGGGGAATTTTACCATCATCTATCAAATTATTCTTATCTTGGACCGCAATATCATATGCTTGTGGTAGAGAATCTCCTCCTAATGACTAAATCATGATAGAGATATATGAGATTAGGGACTTTAGATAAAAGACAATAGCCATTCCTATAGATGACTTAATTAGGGCTGGAATCCTTTGCCATGTCTTATGGAATCTGGTATTGAAATCAGTCATAGGATCTTGTAGAGCTTTCTTGATATTGATAAGTTGCTATAGAAGTGATGATTTATCTCCCTTTTCTCTGAATATTGTGAAAATACATTTCCCAATTGATCCCAAGTACCAATAGAGTTAGGAGTCAAGGATCTATACCAGTTGAGAGCTTTTCCTTAAATGAGGTAGCTAGTAACCTTAAGGAAACATCTTTCTCCGTGATGTAATGTACTATGCATATCTCCACAACATCTTGAATATGTTCCTCCGGGGTCTTAAATTCTTCACCACTAAACTTAGGTAGTGCCTTTAGTGCATTTTTTGGGATGGGATTCCATGTTGTCAGATGCACTGGAAAGATGAGAAGACTTCCCTGATTCCATGAGATGAACTATCTCGGAGGAGGAGGTGGTTGATGATCCATTATGATAGGTCTAAGAACTCTAGTAGATTGTAAGAAGGGCCTACCAGGTGGAGGTGTTGAAATATTTTGGTTTGGAGGAGATGGAGATCTTTGAATATGTCTACCTCTTCTTTTTCTACCTTTGGATAACTTTAGGTAATCAAATTCATATTCTTCTCTTGTTATCAACCTTATTTGAATCCTTCTCATGAACTAGAGAGGATTAAACCACCAATACTACTAAAACCAATAGATATTTGGAATGGATTCACCAGATGTGTAGCTACAAATCCTTCAAAGGATGGAAATTTCTATGTCACACACCAAACCTAGCAATATTTGAATTTTAAGCTTTCACTGCTTGTCCCATCAGGCGTGCCACGAAAATTGTTGACAATTATCTTTATAGATGAATTACTAAAGTTATGGGAAATCTTAGAGATGTGGGACTTGGCCCCAAATATAACCTCTAGATTTTACAGAAATTGGCTCTTTTACTACTTTGGGTTGAGATAAGGGCTAGAGAGAAAACAAAACAATATGTAAATCATATCTAAGGTGATGCACCAAATCTTTACTAAGAAGAACATAGATAGATATTGAAATAACTATTATGAAGATATTTCAAATCATCAAAGGTGAGATGAAACTATGTGCACGATAAAAAAAATTCATGCAAAATATCTAAGGGCATGCAACACGGTTTAGATATCTAAACATTCATCAAGAATTGAAATAAGCGAAAACATGAAGAAACAAAGGACACATAATATTGTGAACTTCTCAATGCACAAAAAAAGAACTCTTATTTATATAGAAAATAGTACATAAGGCCAAAATGGCACAAATTACAACACTTCTTTACAATAGAGCCTTGTTAAGGCTAATGAATGCAATAGACTGAACCTAAATCCCTCCTTTATGACCTTCTAGAACCTATTTTTCTCTATCTATATATGTATATATCTCTCTGTCACAAGAACATTCTCTTATAGATATTTGCATATTTTTCTTCAACATGCCTCCATTAAGGTTTCCACCATCCGCATTTAGTTTTTACCTATGGAATCCTTGACCTTTGGAGAAAATCTCAATTGCATGCTTTGGGGACCGAGATCGTATCTAATCCTCAAAATCTTGAGACCTTCGCTTCTTTAATTGGTCCTTTTGGTAGCGGTAGCTACATGTGTGACATGTGGAGACCTAGGGCTGATTTAAGGCTTCTCCCTTTCTCTCTCTTCTTGAAGTTGTGCCTAGGTGATACGTGGAGGTGTACACTTTTTCCCCCTTATCTTTGTCTTTTCAGCCCACTTGGGATACCTTGTCGTGCTTTAACCATGTGGTTGATGCTCGCTTCTCAAGGGCTCCCGATTATTTGTGCATCCTCCAAAATGTGTCAAAGGGACACATGGATACCCTTCGCAATCAATTCCATACTTAGGAAAAATTCAGTCCTGAAAAAACCACAAAAGAACTCCGAAAGGAAAATGGGGTGGGGCGAAAAAGGTAGCAAAAATAGAAGAGCCCCGACATAATGTAGAATTCATTCTACATTTTCCTAATGTGATTTTTGGGATCACCGTTACCATCAAATTTCATAAGGCTAGGTGTCAAAAATCATGTAGATAGGAAATAATTGAATATCTCTAGAGTGAATGGATTATGTAATATATCTATATATTTTTTCATGTGCCTCACTCTATTAGATCCTTGTATTTGGGAAAACATTTCTTGAATATCCAACAAAATTTGTGAATATACATATTGATTAGGATTTTTGGCAACATGTGACGAAAAATTTGAATTTTTATGATGAAATAGTGTGTACTAAATTTGTTGCAATAATGATAGGACTAGGGGCACAAGGAAGTTGTATTTTGTATAGGAATACCCATAAACATTTTAACAATAGGTTTTGGATCCACCATAGTAAAATACTATGTGAATCCATGAAGGATTAGTTTTAAAGCCACAAGTACATGCTCATGAGCATGAGCATGTATAATAATAACATTGTTATGAAAAACTAGTATGGGATGTGATCCCCCAAAATGTAAATTACCATAAATCAAAGGTTAATTATTTATTTTCTCAATTTGGTTCATTTAGCTAATTTTTCCTTTTATTTCCTAGCTTAACCTATTATTACATCTATTTCCTTGATATATCATTTGATATGTTCTATAATTGGGTCAATAATAGTAGGCTCAATATCATATGCCATTTTGAAAGTTCAAAAATAGGATCAACATAACTAAAGGCATGGTAGTAATTATTTATAATTTCATATATATTATCAACATTTACATAAATTGAAATTTTAAAAATAACCACATTCCTCTCACAAGGTATTGCATATGATTATTAAACACAATATTGTTTCAATAAATGAGATATTTTAAGGGATTAAATGAGATGGGGGTAAGAATGGGAAGATATAGAAAATGGGATGAGGAAGATGAAGTAAATGGGTTGTATGAGGAGGAAGCAAGTTCTACAAAGGATTCACATGGCGGAGCTACAAAAAGCCACAATGGATAAATCTAATCAATTTATTTTGGGAACATACTTGTGGTTTTTTTAACATAGAATGGATATTTTAATATTTCTAAGTGCTATTTTGTAGATGGTAGTATGGATCTTTTTAGTATATATGGATTAGATGTAATTATGGACTTAGGGAAGAAGGTTGAAGAGGATGGGCTAGGAAAGGTAGATCATCGGGAAGAAGTGTCTTATAATGATATTATTTAGAGGATGATGTTGGATTTAGTGACATAAATATTTAATTATGTTCAATCACAAGAAATGAATGTGAATAAATTTGGGTTGTCATAATCATACAAAGATATTCATAATAAAGGATTGTTGGGAAGAAATAATGAAATTAAATCCTTCAATTACTGATCCCATATTCATAATATTATAGAGGTAGATATCAATAATGTGAGATACTTTTTATTAATTTGTATGGAGGGTTTGGAGAAGGAAATTATGGTACAATAATATTAAATAGATCTATGGTAGTATTTTACAAAGGTTCATGATTGCAATATGATTGCAATGTTATAAAAAGCTACCCATGGAACATTTTTCAACCCATGATGTCCCTTTGTCTCGTTTTTCCATTATTAAATGTGGTAAAGTACATGAGGGATTCTGAGACCCATTTAGTAAGTGTTGCCATGGAGGATGGAGACTTTGTGTCACTTAAGTTGCAAACATGGAGTGTTAGGGAAATGTTTTGAACCTCACAACTACATGCCCCCCCTCTTCATGATACTTCCAAACTTGGTGAATTTTCACACCCTAGATGTTCCTTTGTCCCTTAATAAAATTTTTAATGGACATGGGGACATATGAGACCCATTTAGTAACTTTTAACCTATGCTCTCATCTCATCTAACTTGGGTTAAGAAGGGTGAGTTAAGGAGTGAGCTAGCTAGGTTTTAGAGGAAGGGTGAGCATAATAACTATACTTAGACATTTTTAAATCATGTTTCATATTTTTCCTCCCTCCATTGTTGTTGGTATGTTGTTATGCTGCCAAATTTTTCTAGAAAATTCCATTGCTAAAACCACACTTTTACTCATATCTCCTTGATCCTTGCTCTGTTTTCCTTTAAACTTGGTCTACGGTTTGCATTCCTAAACACCTTGATGATAAAAAAATTATTTCCATTCATTCCATACTTTAAAAAAAAAAAAATCCAAGTGAAAATTCTAGAAAAAAATGTTGATTTTTATGTCTCAAGAGTTCCAGTGATCAAAAACACATGAAACTGAATCATGAAACCACATTGAAAAACCTAACCCAACAAAGCAATTTTCAACTCAATCGGACACCCAGAGGCACACTTATATTTTTAGTAAGTTTTCACTAGATCCATACTAACAATAGTAAGTGTTGAAGACAAAATAAACAACTAGTTTTAAACCTCTATACAATTTCCTAAGTTTGAGACTCAACAGAGACTATAAAATGTGAAAATTGGGAAAAGTTGGCTAAAAATAGAAACTAAGGGTGAGGTGTGACTTACTAAAAATAGTAAGTACCTATATCAAGTTCAAATTTCACACACACCTTTATCCCCCCATTTTGATCTTGATTTTTGAGTGGTTCAATCATCTTCTCTTTCCCTGATTTCATGAATGTTCAAGAAATATGTGACATAAAGAAAATAACCATGGTTGATGAAGACGCATGTTCATCTCATTTGGAAAAGAGAAAGAAGGTGGATGGTGATGATATTGAAGTATCTCCTTCTGTGAAGGTTTACAATATGTATAAAATTGAAGAAAATATTTTTGGATAACTCAAATCGGGTGATATTGATCCTTCTCGGTTTCCTAACCATCTGGTAGATCCAAGTGTTCCTGTTGAAGCACTTGAATCAGCCCATCTTGGTCATGCTTTGGTCCCTTACCAAGCACCTGAGATGTCTAGTTTCATTTCCACATTTTTTTATCCTTTTTCTTGGGTAAATAACTTACTTGGATAAGAATCAAGGATAGTGCAACAAGCAATGACACCTATCTTTGAGGCCATATTGAAATACGTAAGGACCAAGAAGGAAATAAATGACAAGTAATTTCATATTTCTACGCCGAGGCATACAAAGCTCAATATTTGGAGGTGGCACATCTGAAGGTAAATAAGCCCATGGGAGAAATGACACTGTATGATTATTTAATTATGAATATCTCTTTGGGTCAAGCTACCCATGATGTTGACTCTCATTTGTTCAAGGAATATTTTTCCCACATTCTTGCTTGAAATGAAGAATATAAAGGAACCATTGAGAAATTGGAGGAACATGTAAAATATCTCAGTGTTTACATCCAACCTTTCCTAGAGCTTGGTTCAACACCTCTTCTTGCTATAAAATGCATTCTATGAATCGAAGCTTTGACCATGAAGTAATAAAGAAAACACAAGGGTATATGATGCAAGGAAAGGCTAATGAGGGATGAATCGAGAAAGGAAAGAATTTATTTCCAAATTTCCTCTCTAATCAAGTATATTCTCACCACTTTTTGGGAATCAAGAAATAAAGAGATGATATTGAAATAGAAAATATTTACTTAGATGAGGTGATCCCACTTGTTTATGAGATGATCTCCTTGAATCTCACATCCTTGTGAGAAATAATGTGTTCGCATCGACTACTGAAATTTTTTCTGAGTTTGGGCCCACATTATGGATGCTAGATATGGTATGATCAAAGATGCGGTCTCCAAACTTGAATCTAGTGGAAAAAAGGCTTTTAATATTTTAAACGAGGTCTATAATAATGAATTTGGATCAGTTTTACACAAGAATAACACAAAAATTTAGTTGTATATCTATTATGCACAATACAAGGGCTATTATATAGCCAAAAGCATATCCAAACCACCTCCTAATAAATAGGGAGGTATTACATAAATAACCCGGAATACTATTCACGAGTACAACAATACAACAATATATTACAAAACATAAATAGAGCATTAAATAGTATATTTCCTAACATTCCCCCATTAGTGTGAACATGAGAGAAAAACAATCGCACTTCTTTTGCAACATGCCGCTTGTGCGTGCTCATGATCTAGATTGTTTTTCAGGACAACCAAGAACCTTAAAAAGGATGGTTTTATAGGAAAACCAACAACCTCAACAATGATGGTTTTACAGGACAACCAACAACCTCAACAAATGATGGTTTTACAGGATAACCAACAACCTTAATACCATGATGTTGCTTTTCCTTATGCTTTCGTTTTCCCACTATGTTTTTCTTTCAGGGAATTATGTAGGAAACACTACTCACAAGATACAAATTGGAAAGAGGTAAAAATAAAAATGGAACATTGAGACCATGTTCCCCCCATCAATGTGAACATTTCAGTTATTCAATACAAAACAAGAACTCTGAAATAGAATCACACTGCACACAACTAAAATCAATTGCAACTCTGAAAATAAAGAAAACACACACACACACACACACACACACACACACACACACACACACACACACACACACACACACACCCACAACTTTGTGCGGCCCTATCTTTGGTGACTGACGAGAGGTCATTGATTGACCTTCAACCTCTTGTTCCTCCGTCCTCCAATTCCATGATGCTAGCTCGATTCATTTGGATATGAAGCTCAATAGTTTCCACATTGTGATTATTTGTATAACTTTCCCTCGTAATGTGAAATAGTTTATTTTCTAAACATCGGGTAACACCGAAAATGCATCCGTAAGGCAATTTTTTTTTCAAACTTTTTACAATGACACAATTTTGACGACTTAACTACTAACAATGATTTTGAATTTGAATCTTATTTGACAATTGACACTAACTTAAAAATGACTTATAATAAACTTTGACAATAACTCTTATTGAATTTGATACATAATTTGACCTTGTTTTAACACATTTATGACCTTTACTTTAAAAAAATCTAATAATTACCTCACTTTAAAATAAATAAACTTGACTCATTAACTCATATACCACTTGAAGACAACAATATTAAAATATATATATATATATATATATATATATATATATATATATAATATATATTAGGTTGGACACTATAACTAAAATATCACCTAATGAACTATAAAACATTTACCACATGACTTTACACTCAACATTAAATCTAAGAAAAGACAAGAACCTTGATAAAAACCAAAGAAATAAACTTTGGTTGACAGAACCGTCCGAACTACATGCATATGCCAAAGATTATAAATTCCGCCGCATAATATCACCTAAAAAGAAGCCGCGGATGATGAACTAGATCATATAACAACGTACTAAAGGTTTGCAGAAGATGCATCCGAATTGGTATACACGCTAATGGCGCTGGCAGTTTGAATATGATAATTGTGCATGAATATCATTCAATCTACTAGATAACAATCCATAAATGCCAATACTTTTCTGCATGTCTATGTCTATACCAATTGCCACGTCTCCAAAATAAGCTTCGATTTTCACCAATGACGTTAGGAATTATTGCAGGAAAAGTGCAAGACGTGGAGATAAGTGAACAATTTATAATGGAATGGATATGCATTCGACCGCAAGAAGCATCCTTGGAGCTATGATTATATCAACAATCCGTGCTAAAGACACTTGGATCACAAACGTGATTGCAATTGTTAAAGACCCGTATCATGCAAAAACATATTCGCCACGTAGGTTTGCAAATAGAAGGATATAGTGTGAATTATCTCCAATTAATGACTGAATACTCTGTTCTTATGCAGATGTCTCTTGTTCAAATCAGTCCAAATCTCAGTGGAAAATAAAAATCCCATTCACTAGCACACGGGCACACATATCACCGCGTCACTCAGGAGGATGATGCTTCACACTATCAGAATCAATGAACAGTTATCACGACTATCACCCAATTAACAATCATGCACAAGGGCAATAGAGAACATAAGAAGCTCCTGAATTTTCTTCTAATTCTCCATACTAGTGACGAGAGATGTGATCTGTCTTCACAAGGCCGAGCTTATGAATACGGTTGAGAACCAAAAGTCAAAAGAAATCCATACACGCACCAAATACGAACTGAGCATTTACTTAGGAAAATGATACAATATTGTGAGGCGACAATACGACAGATTTAATTTACTTATTGTATCCACAAGCGGATCCTTGAAAAATAAAATGCAGTCCTTCAATCTATACTACACATAATTCAAAGAGGAGAAATGACATCGGTTGGAGCAATGCCAAACAATCTAGCTGCCCCTACAAACAAATCACAGATCCATCAGATTATCATCCTACTCTGATACCATATAGAGAATTTGGATCAGTTTTACACAAGAATAGCATAAAAATTCAGATGTATATCTATTATGCTCAATACAAGGGCTATTATATAGTCAAAAACATAGCAAAACTACCTCCTAATAAATAGGGAGGTGTTACAACAAATAACCCGGAATACTATTCCCAGGAACAACAATACAACAATATATTACAAAATATAAATGGAGCACTAAATAGTATATGTCCTAACATATAATTGTGTTCAAAAACTTGAGTTCCCTTCACTCACCGAGAATTCATCATTAGAAGAAATCATTGTTTCTCTCTAGGAGTTGGTCAAGAAAGAGGTAGGTGATCCTCTTTCCTTCAATGAAGATACCTTAGAGACTCTTTCCAGCATCAGAGGATCTATTTACGACATTGAAAGAGATCACAAAGAATGGTCTAATTAGTGAGGTTTCAAAGACATGGATCAAGGTGTTGAGTTGCTTTTTCATTCCTGAAGAAGACAAGGTGGAAACTACGGTGGATAAATTTAGTAAAGAGCTTAAAGGACAAGATTTAATTCTAGAAACTCTCCCTCAAAGATCATGAGTTAACAAGTTCTCCATCATACAAGGTTTTATTTTCATAAGAGCAGCTTAACTCCCTCATTCTCCTCTCTTCATTATTTCTCCTCTTCTCTCCCCCTTTCTCTATTCATTATATGCAATCATGGTATTTCATCTTATTCACTTAATTGAATCTCTAATGTTACATTATAAAAGTCCCTATTGATTTATAAAAAAGGGACTTATTTAATCCCTTTATGGGAAGATGAAGAGTCACAGGTGGAATAAGAACTTGAAAATTCATGTGGGGGTATATGAGAAAACAATTTGTAGTGCTATAAATTGGAATGGATTATTCATTCAAAAGGATATTGGAAGTTAGCTTTTATGTAGCAATTTTGGATTGTTGTAGGTTTTTAAGCTTTGTATCACCACTACACAAGAAATAAGAGATTCATTTCTTCCAATTCATTTTCTTATGATTTCCTCTATTCACTCTCTACTCTGTAAATTTGTAAGCATAGTGATCTTGAATAACCAAAAGGAAATTTGTGCCTTTGATTGACGGATCTAAAGAATGCGTGTCTTTATTGTGTTAGTATTGATAATTGCTAACATATTTTTTTCCCTCTAATTGAATGTGGAAATACAATGATTATTGTGTGTGAACTCTGCTAGTGCCTACTCACAACAATAACCCTCTCTTTCCTAATTTCCCCAATTCTCCTTTATCCATCATCACTTCAAATTCCTCTCTTGTACTCCATACAAGCACTTTGCCACAAGTTTAGTGGAGTGTTCTTGTGTGATATTCGACCTTTTGGCCACCCCATAGAATTAGGATAGTTTACATTCAATAATGGGAGCCTCCCCATACACAAGAAGGAGGGGCTTAGCCCTATGACCATTGGTGGAAACACATAATTTTCAACACGAAAAATTATTTCACCAACACAGACCTAAGAAAGATACTTTCCCCAATATGAGAAAACATGATGTTGATGGAAAAGGCTCAAAATAAGTGAGAAATAATTTTCGTGTAATATTCATAAAACAAATAGAGTTTATAAATAACCTTTATATGCATCAAATACTAAGAGAAGGTGTAACATAGTAATAATGAGAAAGATGCATGTTAACCATATCATCATGATTGATTTCAAGAGAAAAAGGATTTCTAATATTTTCTCGGGGTAAATCTATGAAAACATAATCAACTTTTTAAATTGTAAGACATCAATTCTTGAAAAATGGAAAGGGTTATACAATTAAACCTTTTCCTTCTTACCAAAAGGAATTTTTTGGTAAGTTTTTAATCCATAGAAACTTAAATGAGAAATATAAGAGGAAAGATCAACATTATCTCAAAATTATATCATTGTGCAACTATGAAGGTATTTTTGTTTTTCACAAGGAAAATGTTAGTTTTTAGATAGTTATGGATTATATCATACAACATACCTATCGAATATTAACATCAATATATATTGTAAGGTATTAAAAACATTATGGGATAAATCACCACACTAAGTCCTAGAATGAGGGAAATGCACTCTATAGTATATGCTAGGATTAAGATATGGGTAAATATTGGTAAGCCACTTAAAGTTATATTTAATTGTCTTATAAAATTAGTATGTTTATATAGAAAAGTAGTGTATGAATATATCTAAAAAATAATATTTTTAAAGCTTCAATCAATTAATCATGTTATAAAGATTTTTCAAAATAGTCCTTTCATGGATGGGATATATCATATAGTATAAATAATGCAAGTGGAGAGGTTTATTTAAAATAAGAAGAGATGGAAAATAGGATAGAAAAATTACCACAAGATAAGGATCAAATATAGAAGTGGAATATGCGACCCCTCCAAACTAGGAAGGAAAATAATCCATATGATAATGATTGAATTTGGATTTGTAATACGAGACCTCCAAAATTTATGTAGTCCTTTTTAGTTATCAACACATATTAGTTAGGCACACTGGCACATCACTTAGAATAATTTCTAGGAGCTCACTAGAAGTGCATGGAACCCACCAGGTTCCTCTTTGTTAGATCATACATGATGTGTAGTTATTATAAACCAATGCACAATATAACATAGAAGATAAAATATGTAGATCACAATAAATATGATAATAATAAGACATTTGATCATTCATTCATCAACATAAATGATTAAAAAAAGGATCTAGACTCCAATTGCTCCATGTGCATCCCTTATAACCTTGGAAATCCATACAAGGTTATCCATTACACATATAATTCCTTACATACACCATGTGCATTGCACAATTATACATACATAGTCCTCTAATAATTCATAATCCTTTAAAACATAACTTATCCTAAGTCTCTTTCTCACCACACACTTATAAAAGTGAATGCAACTCATATATATAGAAGGTGGTAACTTTTCCTTCACATCTTACATGATTTAGTTACAACAATATACTTACTAATTATAGACTTTATGCCCTCTAAATCCTTTAATATTCACTCCGTGTTCTAAATAGCATGGTCTTATCCATTCTTACATCCTATAATTAGATCTATCCATGCATAGTCCTCATCCATCTTACATGTGATTTAACACTTCTTTTGTCTAAATATATCTTTTCCTTTCTTATCACGCCATATCATCTTTTCCTATTTTTATCCTACTTTGAAATTTGGCTAGCTCTTGTATTCTTCTCCTATGTGTGAACCTTCATGCCTTGATGTCTTTCCATCCCACAGTGCACAACTTCACATATTGAATTATAATAGCATATTTTCCCTTTCCTCGCACATACTCCTACGTGTATCTTCTTAGCCATTTTATACTTATCTATGATACATGTTCTCATTTCTAAGCGTAGTCTTCAAACCTCCTTGTGCGGCTTATATTTAACCACATTCTCAACCCAAAGATTACCCCAAACTAGAGGTATTATGTGTCCTCAATAATATAAAGAATAAAATAATAGTTCTGAAAGAATGTGGGCAATACCCCAACCAAAATAATAAAGGATTACTTATATGCACGCATACAAGGTTTGGCTATGGTGATGGAAGGAGTTATGGAAACTCTAGGATGATCCCCTTCTTTATCTACTTCTATTATTCTAACTCACTAGCCACTTTATCTCGGTGATGCCTCAACAATTTTGGAATGTTTTCTAAAGTTAATCCATCTACCTTCTCCTCCGCTTACTTCAATATGACATCCCACTCTATGGGGATTCCCTCCAAACCATCCACCGTATGCATCACCATTATCTGGATCTCACAAGCATTTTCTTAATCATGGTGCGCTTTTTATTTGTTGCATCCTTTTTCTCACTAACTTCTTATAAAATCCTCTTCCTCTTGGATGTGTTCATAAATAATCAGGCATGGAGTTTCTTAAATTCTACATCATCCAATGGAATGCACACATCTAGGATTACTGAGATACCTTAGAAGTTAGAAAAAATTATCTCGACCTGTTGTGTAACCTCCTTCGCCCACCTCCATCATAATATATTATTCCATCTCCTTCTCCATGTTGGCATTATTTATATAGGTCATCTCTTCTATTGTAGTCCCTATCCCACTATTTAATTTCACCTACGGTAGGTGTACCGACTCCTCCGATATTCCATTTATGTATTATGGTTAGTTCTAGCCTATGTTACAACATCCGGGAATGTGCCCAAAATGTTATTTATTATGTCAGCTACCTTGTTATACACATATCTTGCCTCCTTCTTTGTGTCACTCATCTCCTCTTCCACCTCTCATTCTCTTACCCTTCATCTCTATGTTCTTTTGCATTGTCTTTATTATGGCCACTTTATCAATATTTCACACTCTTACTTTGGTGGCCATTTTATTCATGTGTCACTCGCTTCCTTGTGTAAAAGTTGGGTAGATTTGATTATTAGGATCCTAGATATTTCTTCAACCTTTAATCCAAAATCGAATCCTTTCTTACCTCAAACTCTAGTTCTTACATACGAGTCTTAAAACTCCAAGAGAGCATCTTTCTCGGGTGCGAGATGGGCTTTAGCCTTATTAAACACCCCCTCCAAAAAAATATCTTCTATGGGTATCGAAATTTAAAACCTTTCCCTCAAAAGCTTGGAAGGATCATTTATATAAGATATTTGAGGTACATGTGGAGAGTTCCTTGGCCTTCTTCCCCTATGCATTGTCTACGTGGTGCTTCTTATGCAACATTGTATTGTGTGTGTCTTTCTTCTTCGCAAATTAATTTCCCCTCTACAATTCATTACCCTTTGCTACTTCCTTGTTGTGCACATCTTCATGTTCTTTGCACTCATTCTCTTCATTTTGAACTTCTTCATGTTCTTTCTCTAGTTCCTCTTGATGTTTCTCTTCATGCATAGGTTGTTCCAAGTCTTACCCTTCCTTGTATAAATTATATAGGACATGAGGTGGTTCCTTATCTATTGGAATGGGCCTATATGCATGTTCATGTGCGAGATAATCGATGGGCATGTGAGGTGCTTGCTTCATCTTTGCTTTTTCTACATTTTCTTCCTTCTGCTCTAATCGGGTGCAAACTCCACCTCTTCTTCTTCTTCTTCTTATAGAGGTTTTTTCTCATGCCTATGCTTTGGAATCGTCACAATTGTGCTCCAAGGAACTTATGGAAGCTCGAGGTTACATGCATCAATCACTTTTCCATCCTTAAGCTTTGGCCATAGGTAGATATAAACCTGTAATCCTCCCTACTAACTACTAGTGTCGGAAGCGGGTTTAATTCCACGGTGTATGTCTCCATGGTCGCAACATATGGCATCTTTGACTCATAACCATATTTACAAAAGCACAAAGTATGGTAGTCTTATCCTTTCTACATTTAATTTTAATTTTTTGTGCATCCTTTATTCTGTTCACCACATTTTTGAATTACTTTTTGATGAAATCAAACTAAATTTTCACCATGGTCTCATCTCCCCATTACCCAACAAAAATATTCCAAAGATAAATTTTTGCATTACTACAAACTCTATGTGCCCAATTAATAATGAGAGAAACTCCTCGACATGTGCCGAGTCATTTTCAAAGGCCTTGGATATTATTTTATACCATCTTTCAAGTCGTGTCTTGTATGGATTCAAGATGTACCCATCATAGGTATACTTAAGGAACCACTGTGGTAGAGAATTCTTCTCAATAGGGTTCTCCCAAATATTACCCTCTGGGACATCCGGCACTCCTATCTCCCTAAACACAATTATAAAAATGATATGCCACTAAGTAATTTTATCTCCTTTATCCATCTAGTTCCTTTCTTCATCTATAATTATTTTAGATATAAACAAGGAAATGTTATATTATGTCTAATGCACTATTTTGTGCGAGATATGTTAAAAACAATTTGTTTTCCTCTTTCCATCTCTGAGAGGTACCCAAATTGCAACTTACCGTGTGTGTAACCACTCTAGTTCCTAGATCACCAATATTTTCAATGTTGAATACATGAATTCTTCTTTGATAGTGAAACTTTGTGGTTATTTCCTCTATCGCCACCTCATAGTGTAGGTTGATTTCAATCACATCTCCAGTGTCACACATACCGCTTAATCTACTAAATAATTTAGCAATCAAACACATCCTTCTACCCCAGTGAAGTAGAAGTAATCTTTGTGGACGTCAACATCACCATTGGTATCGGTGAATGGGCCTACTAAAGTAAGGTAACTCATATAGCTATATAAATTTGACCCCTTCTAAGGTCTTGTGCACCTTGTCATCAAAAATTATTTTCCCTTCCACTTTCCTATGGCTCATTTCCTTCATCACATCATTCTTGATGTCTTCCTCATGTCTTTACATGTGATGGTTGTACTCACTAATCTTTCATTTCCCAAGTTGTGATGCATATGGTTCTCTCCACAATGACCTCTTGTGGATATTTCATCTTATAAAACCATTCATCAAGTGATTACTTTATGAGCTTCCTAGTATTCTTGTAATTTCTTTGGCATCATTACAAAATTATCCTGCAACTATTTTAACCTATGAATTCTTGAATTTTATGTCCTAGGTGCCAAAAACCTTAGTTTTTCTCACTCAACCCATGTTCTTTGCTTTGATACTTCTACCTTGTACCCTAGCTCCAATTGTGAATCACTTTATGTTGTGAACCAAACAAATTTTCTTTCTAACCTAGTTCTACAACCTTCTCTCTCTGAGATATTTCTAATTCACATTTGCAACTTATCATAAAGATCTCTCTCTGTTTTGAAGGTTCTATTCTTGGTCTCTTTGTCGTGTCTCTAGTTTTCTACTGCCTTCGCACTTTGTTTTCAATTATGTTATATTTTGCAAAGATCTTTTACACATAAAATATCAATAAACAGTAATAATGTCCTCACTTTTTCACCTTTTTATAGATTTCCAATTTCTACCGCAATAAATGTGCTCACTTATCACTTATTTTTAGCTTTAAATCACTTTTTACATTTTCCCAATATTTTTTATGTTTTCCCACCTTTTTCCACAAACGTATCTAGTGTGTAAAATTCATCAACTTCGGAATATAACTAATTCTTATCTTTGGAGACCCCTTTGTGCACACCTTCTTATGGCATACATATTCTTCCTCAAAGACCACTTACCAAGTAGTGTTCCTTCACACTTCCTCCCTCGTGTTACACTACATCTTGATTCATTCATCAAGTCTTCATGAGGAACTACAATCCAAGCATATACACCTTACAACCAACCAGAAGAAAAATTTCTTCACACACACTTCTAGTTTTCCCCATTTCACACCTTTCACCTTTCTCTACTGTGCACCTTATTTTCCTACCCCACACTAAAAGCATGTGTGGTCCTCTTTGCATCAATCTAAAACAGAATGATCATATCTTACACGTGAACATGCTTATTACACAAAAAATAAAAATAATGAAAGGTAAAAAAGAATCTAATTGGCATGAATTCCTTATTATAAACATAAAATGGAAGATTTTTTTATAGTATAGCTTTAGCCTACTCCCATTAAAGTAACCAAGAGACATAGTGTCATCCGGGCCTATAACTGATATGTGCCTAATTCCAATATATTTTTACTTTAAATGGTCCCAACCATTGAAAATTGAGATTCCTTAAGTGGCGTGCAAATTTAGAGTCATATAAAAGCACCATCCTATCAACCTTAAAAGAATATTTTTTAATATTCTTGTCATGTCGAGACTTCTATCTTATTTTTTCTACCTTCTAACTCTAACATGAAATTACATGCCATTTATTCAATTATCTAATTTTATTGATGTGTTCTTCTATTTCCTATTCATTAGCAAGTCCTCCTGCATGCACAATACGTAGGGAAGGTAACATAAATTCCATAGGAAAACTTTTCTCTGAGCCAAAAACTAATTGAAAGGGTGTGGCCTTGTTCAACTTCTTGTAAGTAGTTCGGTATGTCCATGGTATAACGATACTTTATTATCCCAATCCTTTCTAATGAAAACACATTTTTTTCAATGTATGTCCCAATATATTGTTGAAGGCCTTTGAAATACCATTTTCTTATGGGTAATAGGGGTAGTCTTATGATGAGCTACCATAAAATTTTCTAGATATACTAATTATTTCATTCAGAAATGTGTGCCCCTATCATTAATAAGGCTCAATGGACATCCATACCAACTAATACTATTCTCTAATAAAAATATTAATGATGCGGTTGTAGTGTAATCCTTTATTGGTGTTTCTTCTACCCACCTTGTCAAGTAATTTGTGCATGTGATGATGTAGTGGGTTTTATCCTGTCATGCATAGGTGTAATTGGATATACAAATTCAATTTCCCACTTTTAAAAGGTTATGTGCTTGTTATTAATCATAACATAATCTCATCACAATGTCCTAGCTTTCCTACTCTTTGGTAATGATCATAGGATTTGAAAAAGGCTTTGGTATGCTTGAAAAGTGTCTCCCACCATAATCCTACAAGTAATATCTTGCGAGATGTATCTTTTCCTTTATAATTTCCTCCTACTATCCCACCATGCACTTCTTCCATGATGGCTTTGCTTTCTCGATCCAAAAACACCTAGGTAAAAATTTATTTCTACCCATCTTGTATATGTGTCCTCCGAATAACTAGTAAGGTGTTGTAAAAATGGTAACTTAATTATTCTCTAATGTCCTCATTCCCTTAAGAAAAACTCCTATGTGCAAGAATATTGCAATGTCCTCTAAATCAAGGGGCACACACTTTAATCTGAAAATTTGAGCATCTGAATAGTTTCTTCTATGTTATATGTGTCTCTCGGGTTTCATCCATGACAAATGGTTGGGTCCCAAATTGCTTTATCCGGGTTTGACAATGACATAAAACTTGAACTCATAGAATAAGAGTATCCATCGACAATTGTGTCGTGGAAAAACTAGTTTATTAACAAGATACTTAAGTTTTATATAATCAATGTAGAATATAAATGGTGTTGTTAATAAACAACTTTGTCTAACTTGTGAACTATATACACCATTGAAAATGCTTTGTGCTCTGTAGTTGTGTAATTTTATCCAAATTGCCGTGTCACTTCCTTCTTTCAAAAAAATAGGGTGATCTACATTTCCTTCCCCTTATTGAGCCAACACTACTCCAATTATTATTCAAGAGGAATCCACATGGACATGAAATGGTATATTCCAACAAGGGAAGCATAAAATGGGTGTGGTTTTTATCCTCTCCTTTAATGTCTCAAACACACATAGTTGTGCATCATTCCAATAAAACTTTCCTCTTGCTTAATGCAATAGCTCCTCAAGTGGCACAAAAATATTAGCATAACCCTTAATGAATTTCCCTACGAGTATCTAGTATGTCCAAGGAATTCCCACACTTCAATTTAATTGGTTGAATCCTCAAACCCCAAGACAATTGCAATGTTGGTAGGATCTACCAACAATACTTCTTTACGATGATGTGTCAAATAAAAGTACCAAACAATGTCATGAAAATACACTTATTAATATTCAAGGATATTCTAATCTACCTGCATCTTTCAAACATTAGTCATAGACAATCATAATGCTCCTTAACCAAACCATACACGGTCCAATAATCCATATAATATTATAGGAACTTATGTATAAATTCTTAAAAAAATTCACAACAATGCATGAGAACACCATTGGCACATTCTTGAATCGAAGGGTATGATTATGTAGGTAAATCATCCCCATTCACTTGCAAATGTTGTTTTCTCCTTATCTTCAGTGTGATCCTAACCTAGTGGTGTTCAAAGAATCCATTAGTGAAAGAATAGATCTTTCACCCTACAACACCCTCTAGGATTTCTTTAGTGAATGGCGTGGGGAAAGGATCAATAACACATAAATAATTTAGAACTCTATAGTCAACACAAATCCTTATCCTCCCATCCTTCTTGATGTTAATAACCATTGGAATCATCCAATCTGACTCTTCAATGGGCTCAATAATGTCTACCTTCAACATTTTTTCAATTTCATATTTTAATTTGACGCATAAATTAGGATTCATCCAGTAAGGCCTCTCACTGACCGGTCGTGAGTCACCCGTAAGATTTATCTCCATCTCAGCAAAAGATGGATGAACACCCTTCAAATTATGATATTTCCTCATAAATAGATCTTGAAAATCATGTAAAATCTCAATTATTTTTGTAACTTATGGTTCAAACCAATAGTCACCAATTATCACCTCCTTTGGTGCATCTTTAGTCCCAATGTTTACCTTCTTGGTCTTTAATGGTACATGGTATGTGTGTGCATGTTCATCTATAGTGTATAAAACCTTGTGCTTTCCCTCTACATGTTTTATGTTAAAGTATTTCACCTCTTCATCATCAATAAGATAAAAAAGCTTCCCCTTTTCCTTTTCCTTCTAGGCATGCCCCATGATTTGTTCATTAGAATTCATCCAGTCACAAGCATTCGTGCACTTATCCAGAGGAGTCTCATGTTGCAACTAAGTTACAAGATCTCCTTCCTTCACACCTTATCCTAAAGAGATGTGATTCATTATCTGTAAAGCTTCATTAACAAGGGGTTTGGTAGAAAATTAGTAAAAAATGTGCACAATACTTGAATTTAAGTTGCTCCAACTCATGGTCTCTTCCCTTAACTCCATGTGTATATACCTTATGAGCACACATCCATGTAATGTAGAATATAACTTCAACCCAAAATGATGGTGGAAATGGGTCTTGGACTTAAATCCATCTCCTTTCATAGTTTTGAACATGTGCAATGGGAGAGGTATTCCCATAATAATCTAGAATCCATGAAGAAATATTATTCCTAAAAAACCTTGTCAAGAACGTAATTCATATCTTACACCATCCTACCAAATTTTCTATATACACGTCCCACTAATGCATTTTTATCCCTCTCGGGAGTAAAATGAAATATTTCTTCTATCCCATTCATTATGTACTTATTCCTCCATTGTGCATAACAACTATTTAGGATTCTCTTCCTGGTATACCTCGAAAAACTAGTCTTTCCCATCCTTCTAACTAGCCATGTCCAAACCACTCATATAACTCTTCCCCAAAATTAATGACTAACCATATCGTAAGTTCCATGAGCTCAATTATCACAACCAACACTAGTAGTGTAGCTAATGTAATGTGTGTCTCCCCATTGAATTACACCCTCCTTTGATGGCTCAACGTTCTTCGGGTTGTGTATTGTATGCAAGTAGATCTGGTTAAGATCTTCCTCACTTATTGGCTATATGTAAGGCATGGTATTCATGTCTTCTATTGGGATTATAATTTTCTCTTTATTATTATATAAACTTACATAACACTTGTTAAAGTATAAGTATGCATTATTATGATAACACCAAGGTCATCATAGTACCACGGGAAGTTATCGCTTCATCCATTTCAAGAACTTCAAATTCACCTTTGAATTTTTCTCCTTGCATGGTGATAGTAACATTTCTCAATACTCAAATGAGCATGGCCCTCATCTTTTTTTCCATACATAACACATTTGAAGAAGGTTGTAATGACACAATCTAATTTAGTTCCAGGCTTAAAGTGTAAGTACATTAACTTATCCACCTATATCAATAAAAATATTACTTACTAACCAACCTTCAATCACAACATCCAATATGATTTCCTTTTCATACTCATGATCATGTGGTGGTAATTTGGAATGGAGGATTTGGAGATTCTTTTCTACTTCCACACATGGTACCATCTCCTACAACCATTCACCTAACATAGGTATGATATTTTCTTATCTTAGAATTAAACATACTTCCCCGAGGTCATCAACATCCTTCTAAGGTATCTCAGCTTACCTTGTGCATTATCTATTTTGTGCATGTTTCTTAAGATATTTTATATCCCCTAAAACTCTCTATTGACGCCTTACTTTGCCTCTTGAAATACCTCCTTTTCATGGCCTACATCTAGGTACTTTATCAAGGTGGCACAACCTCTTCTTACCTAATGAGTGATTTAAATTTTCCCTACTCGTGTGTGTGTGTGTGTGTGTGTGTGTGTGTGTGTGTGTGTGTGTGTGTGTGTGTGTGTGTGTGTGTGTTTTTCTTTTGCGCTTATAGTGACCAATAATGGCTAAGGTTCGGCTTGGCTAACGTCTTGGGCATCCACTTGTCTTTCTTAGCACAGTTATCATAAATCATAGTCACACCTTTATCCTTATAACTCTTGCACGTATGGGAATATACATCCATAAAAATCCTCCACCTTATGTGCCATTCCATAGTATGTACAAGACTATTTTTTGGGACATTCACGCTGATAATCATCTCACAATCCACATATATAACATGTTACCCAAGTAAATATACCTCCTCATCCACCATTACCTCATCCATGGTATCTACCTCTAAAGCATCCATTGCCATTATTGTGCCCGTCATTATTATATCAATCATGCACATATGAGCTACTTTATGTTCTAGTTTAGTGCACTCCTATTTCACAAGCCATATGGATTTGATCAATTAGATAAGAATTGGATGTGTCATGGGTGTGCACATCATAGATCTTGTAATACAATGAAATATTCTTATGCGTAACACGTTTCAAAATTGGCCTTTTACGGATGTCATGTTTCTTGTGACAAATCTTATAAGCTTTTAGTAGTGCATGCACATTCCTACATGGAAAACTATCCTTTTTATGCCCCTCTACATCGCATTCTGTACACTAGAGTCCACTACAAGTCTTATGCAATAAGTTACTAGATAATTTTTCTAGTTGATTATCTATGGCTGTAATATGAGCTTTAAGGAACAAGGTTATTCTAGTGTCCACACTCCCTATTGATTGCACACATAAAATAGCTTCCAAGGCTTCATACAAGTTGGTGAATGGATTGTGTGAGAGCATTCTCTAGAATGGTGTTAATAAACCTCCCAAAACCATTGTGCATGATATCTCTGGTGAATTTCATAAGGGATTTTAGACTATAAGTATTAAATATCACATCATATTCTCTAACACTCTAAGATGATCCTTGATTTATATTCTTGAGGGTGTGAATGATCTATTTCTCAAACTCTAGGATGTAAAATTTTGTTAAGAAGGTGGTGTGCAATGGATTTTATTCCACCATTGTATGGCGAGGGTCATAATTTTTGTACCATCCATGTTTTCAACCCCGTAATTCCTTCCTATCTAAATTTTTATCCTATTAGCTCTCCATAATAACTGCACTTGTGCACATTCTCTATTGTATCTTCCACAACCCGATACTCTGGTAAATTACGTGACATATCAAATAAAATATGCGGGGATGTTTTGGCGGTAGGATAATTCCTTATCTCCGATTACTTGGGGGTTTTGTGGTGGTGGACCAGTTCATGACACCAATCCTCCACTAGGGTTTCCTCCACTCGGGGAAGATCGAGTCTCCCAAACCTCCTATTAATACTTGAGGACCTGTAGAAGTGCTACCTTGCATCCTTTTAGTAGTGCTAAAATGTACCCCAACCATTTTCCCCACTCTTCCACCTATAGGAGTACCTCTAATGGGTAGTGTGTTGCTGCTCTATCTTGACGTCATTCCTATCGGATTTCTTCCAAAAAAATTCCACCCAAATATGGGATCCTCTTATGCTACCATATGTAGTAATTTTATTTGTATGCCTCTAGAGCTATTATTAATGCATGCCTACATATATCTCCAACCCAACATGGTAATCCTTGATTACCTTCTTTCTCCCTATCATTATAATGATCTTTTATAGCAACTTATGGATTATGAATAACATACACAAGGGATAAGGATTTAGGGTGGGTAAGGTGTGCACCAACAGTTCTTAATATTTCATTAGTCTCGCTCTCATCGGATGCGAGAGGGTTCTTCTTCTACACTTCCTAATAGCTGAAGTACATGGTCCTATGGTTCCTCATCTTTTATAGGGTTATCATCACCTCTTCTTGGCCCCATTCCACATATTCTTAGCACCTCTTTAGCTACCCTATCTCACCCATCATTATACATGTGAAGTATTTAATCTCTATCTCTCTCTCCACTTGGACCAATGCCATCCTTATTAAGCTCATTCCTTACCCCTGCATATGGCATGAGTTTAGCCAACCATAGGTAGATTTTCCATTCCCACTCAATCATTTAATCTTCATGGCTAAAGGTAACACACATAGATATCATACTCTTGGTTTTGCGAAATACCTATAACTATGCTTCCTCTAGAAACAAGTATGTTAAGATTGTGTATTCTAAAGTATAATTGTGCAACAAAGATTTCTCACCAATAATCTATAGCTCAATTCCACGGCTCATCCAAATCAAAGAGTTCTCGATTACTTATTCTAGCTCCACACCTACTTATTTCCTAGATGACTCCCTCTATTTTGTGCATAATATGTTAACCATTCATATAAATCTACCAAGAAGAAACTAAATAATGTATTGTATAAGGAATTATATAAATTATCTTCTACCCATTTCATAGATTAAAAATGCTACCAATACTATACCTCTAAGAAAATTACATCCTGACTATCATGTACCTAACACTCAATGTCCTCCAAGGACAACCAGGATGCCATGCATACACATCTTGGTGAGTGGAATCGAAGAGGTCCCAATAATGGAAATAAATTCAGTCCTTATATACCAACACCTCTTAGTTTGGCGGTTGACATGTTCCTAAGAATAATGTCTAAGAGCTCATCCGAAGTGTGTGCAACCCACCAGTCCCTCTTTGTTAGATCATGCAATATGTGTAGTTAGTATAAACCAATGTGCAATATAACATAAAAGATAAACTGAATAGATCACAATATAGATGAAAATAATAAGAAATTTGATCCTTCATTCATTAACATAAATTATTAACAACATGATATGGACTCCAATTACTCAACCCACATCCCTTCTAACCTCTACAAGGTATACAAGGTTAACCATTACTAACATAAGTCCTTACATACATCGTGTGCATTACGCACTCATACATACACATTTCTCTATTAATTCATAAGCCTTCAAAACACAACTCATCCTAAGTATCTTTCTCGTCACACACTTATATAAAGGAATGCAACTCATATATATAACGTGGAAATTTTCCTTCACCTCTTACATGCTTTAGTTCCGATAATAAACTTCTTAATTGTAGATTGCATGCCTTCTAACTCCTACTTTAATCTCCATGATGTGTTATAAATATCTTTGTATTATCCATTTCGACGTCCTATAGTTAGATCTTTCCATGCATATTTATCATCCATCATGAATGTGCTTTAACTCTACTTTTTATAAATATATATTTTCCTTTTTTATCATGCCATCTTTGATTTTCCTATTTTTAGCCTACTCTAAAATCTGGACAACTCCTATATTATGCTATTGTGCATGAACCTTCATTCCCTAATGTATTTCCATCCCCTGTATGCATCGTGTACCTTCATGCACTAACTTATACTCACATCTTTTCCCTTTCCTCACGCGTTCTCATGCACATATCTTCCTAGCCCTTTGAGACTTTTATATGATCCATATGATCCCTTCACCATGTGGTATTCAACCTCCGTGCATGGATTATACTTAACCACATTCTCAGCCCAACAAGTTATTTAAAAGAAGAAAGTGCATCTCAATCCTAAATTATATATGGATGAAAACGGTGAATAAGAAAAAAATAAATATTATATCTAAGATATGTATGCAAAATTATAGATGTATTGGATGGGGAAAGGAGAAATTTCACTTTACCTAAGAACCTTTAGGATATACTATAATAAATATAAATAAAACATCCTTCCTCCTTAGCCGAGTAATCCATTTTTCCTCTCATGGATTAAGGTTTACATGAAATCACAAATATAGTGAAAAATTACCTAGAAATTTTCTAAAATCAATTGATCTACTCAAAATATTAACTCAATAAATACAATACCAACACACACATTATTTACACTTACTTATAGGTTACTTCTTCCTAGTCTACTCAAATCAATCTACCAAGAATTTGGAGTTTTCTTGGGAGACATTTATTCCATAGCTTAAAAACTCTATCTCATTATATCCCACTCATAAAGAGATGATCATGGGATTTATTATAAGAAAATATTCATGTTATAACTCTTATTCATCCCAAATATGAGGGAGAACACTTGGGCGGTCATATTCTAACTCTAGTTATTCACCCCAATTACGAGGTACAACACATGGGAGAGTTATTTATTCAAAACTTCTAAAAGAGATGTCACTATATCTTTTCCCAATTATTAGAGAGGCAAATATGGGAGATCACCATGTTTACTTGGAACGATTCAAGGAATCTATTCTTCATCTTGGATTATTTCAATTACATTCTTTATGAAAATATCCATGCCATATATTTAGTCCTAGAGATTTTCATACCATTGTTTAGTCTTAAAGTTAAGTTGATATGACCATTTAGTACTTGAGGGTCATTATTATTCCATGCGATCAAGAAATTTTGCTATTCAACCTTACTAGATCTGATATTCTTATTGTTTGGGAACTTCTACCTTATGTGTTAATTTCTCCAGGATCTCGTTCATGACTTCTTATCTATTCTAAAGCTTACCCAAGGTGTACTTCCCATTATGGATCTATTTTTTCATATTTCAAATATGTTTCCTATCATTCTTATTATTTCATATCCACTATATGATATTGGTAAGTTAGCCAAAATATCCCGAGAGATGACTTATCATACAAATTTATTTCCTCATATACTTTAGAGCTACTCTAAAATTTTCTTATATGAGTGCTTTTTGAGATATAATAGTTTAGAGTGGACCTAAAGTATCTTATGACGATCATAATATTACCTATTTTATTTTATACTTACCTTACTACTTCAACCCAATTCTTTGAACAACTGGTTTGACCTATTTTTCAGCACTTTGACAAATATTTCTCAAGAAACGTTAGAATATAGAAAGAAATATGGATCACATTGAGTCCTAAAAATAGATCAAACATATACTCTTCATTCTACCTAGAATAATTTTAAATTACCCCAAATCACACTCAAATCCACTTCAAAAATATTTTGTTAATAAGAAAGAGATGTTGGTATTTGGCTTTACCATAGCATGGATATCGTGGTTTGTTAAGTATAATCCAAAAACTTAACTAAGTGATTTCCGTAACTAGTTAAAATTTGACATTATTTGAAATTTAATCTAAGTTTGGCATCTAATATGCCCGAGGATATTTTAATGCAAGGTTAACTATTTAATCCATTTCAAACTTCGTAAATTAAAATTTTTAATAAATTTAAAATATCTAATTTCGGATTTCATCCCCTTAACTAATATAAAAGGTGTGTTAGGGAAGGATGATATAATAAATTGACAAGTAATAGAAACAATAACTACATTATCTACAAAAGCTATATAAGCCCTATATAAGAAAATGGAAGAGTGTTATATAACTAGGGATGGTTATTATAAACTAGAAGGAAAAACACCATTAATAGAAGGAATGGATAGAAAGTAATGTGTTCTACTATAATTTGATCTCAAGATTAAGAATATAAAAAAAAACTTGACAAGGTTGATACATGGAAATCACTGAGATGTTGAGTTCAAGAAATAATTTGAAGAAGGGATAGGAGAAAAGGACGATATACAAACTATTTACATGGATCTCCTATACGAATTGGAAGACACATTCTTCAAACTTATGAGAAAATTATATAATCTGAAGATGGTAATAGTAAAATATTTTTTTCCTAACTTTAATAGGCTATAAATATTGTTATTCATGGGGATTGATATTCTAAAATATTTTATAAATGTTATGTATCTTATAATGTACAAAATACAACTAGGAAAATATATACCTCAAAAATGAGGTATTATTTTTGTAGGATGGAATTTTTAATAAACCACTTGTGTCCTAGAAGGTAAATTACTCTATGATTTTATGGTGGATGGGGAAGGTCCCTCCATGTTTGAAATTTTAGTTCTATCCTAGAATTTTAAGGTCATGAATGCTTGATACAAGAGACTCCTTATAAAACACTAAATGGATTTCAAGAAACTAACTTGAAAGAGGAGGAAATTGAAACTTGCCTAACCTCACACTAGAAAATGTGGCAAGGATGTGAAATGATTATTGTATGTAATTCACAAGGATTATCTATGTTATGTAATACCTCTATGATTAAGGTATATATTCTTATAAAGGGGGTAATTCATATAACTTCCGATATTCTATGATACACACACAACTAGTTCCAAAAAGCACCCAAAAACATGCTTTTATAAGCTTCTCTTCATTTCAAACTTAGGCACAACCTTTTCCCTCCTTTGGTTTGACTCATAAATTAAGAAAAAAATTAAATTTTAAATACAACAGTCACAAGATACCCAATTAGGTCGTCCTAACTAAAACCTCATTCAATGTGCCAAAAGAGGCTCAAAACCCCATGGGCACATTCTTAAAAATGCCCTTACATAAAATGAATACATAGTAATGACCCAAAATCCCTTACATATGATTAAAATATAATTTTAAAATCATACATGGTCATAAATTTGATCAACCAATCAAATAATTTCATTTACTAGGCCTAATTCACTTTGTAAATCTCAATACATTTGTTTCCAACACCCTTCAACACCCTGGAAACCTCATTTGATCACCAAATAAATTAAAAAAGATAAAAACATTCAATGTATCCACTTTGTGGAAATTACAGTGTTTGTAGAACACTTATAAGCAAGTTATAATCCTTGAATCAACCTCCCACTCAAACCACAACTACTTTTACCTCCACCAAAACAACCTTTCAAAACATGTGTTTGCAAAGGTTATATCATAAAGAAATTTATACATACATTCAAGACCTCCAAATGGATTCATCAGATTCTAAATTCACCCCGATTCACATTCTAGGTGATATAAATCATCACCCAATCCATCTCATGCCTCAAACAACTCCAAACTTGCACCAGAACACATCTTGTCTTGAACTTCCAAATGTCTTCCTGTCTAAAGAATAACCTGGAAACCCTGAAAAATAACCTCATCATAAGGAAAACCTTATATAACTGGAAATATGTCTAAATCTTATTTCCAAAAAAACTTTAATCGTCTTCAAACTCTACCTTTAGCTCAAGTTATGCCCATTTTACTGAACCCTGCTATTTGAGACCTCAAAACCACCCTTTGACTAGTCAAGATGTATGGACCTCAAAAACTATGTACTTGCATGAAAATGTCCTGAAATCTCCATGTAAATCAATACAATATTCCATTCATCATGCACCATCAATTTTTCATGCTACTCCTTTGGACAACCTTGTCCCAAAACCTTCTTCATCAGAAACTAACCTATTTGAATGGGGCCCACTCATCACCATGAACTCAACCAGAAATTTCTAGAAATATAAGAGAGTCCTCTACAACATATAGTCATCACTTTTGATGAAGAAATCAAAAATTGGTCACTATACCTTTCTTTCTTAAAAATGCTCCTAGCTAGGCTTTAACTAAGGTTTTAGACCACTTTATCTTCTTACCATTTGTTCATAAAAATGTGATGATCAAATGAATTGATTATTTTATTTAAACCTTATAAAATAACCATAGAAGAATCCTTGAAATCCACAATGTCCCATGCAAAGCACACTTGTTCACAACGAGCATCTGAAGTTCAACTTCGAGATGGAATTTCACTTGATTTTCACCTTGTCTCACATAAACTATCATATCTTGCCAAATTATCATCACGACACCCTAAAATTTTTATAAAATCACTATAACACATCCCTCTAACATATCCAATCATCATAATGTCAAATCCATACTTCAATCTCTCCATTCATTAAGACTTACCTATGCTTACATGTTTGTTCCTCATTGTAGGGTCAACTAAAATAATGCAATAACTGATCATAAAACCTCTAAAAATGACCCAAACATACCTAATATTCCATGATATACCTGAATACAATATTTCATGAGCTCATATGGCTCCAAACCACACTATCACACCTCCAAGCAACCATACCTGCTCCCAATGAGCACTTGTAACATAACAAGTCACCTGTATCTACACCATGCCACTACTGTGAGTTCCCAAACACCCTAAAAACCTTCTATCCATCATGTCAACATGATTCCCAAGCATCTAAAAATATCCTACTCTGCAAGCTATCTTACTTAGGCACCTGAATAGGATTGTAAGAGTAAGCACACCTTACTTGTATCCCATTGTATCAACACAAACACATCTTAAACACAATTTTAGCATCATAAGACCATAATCCAACATCCACTTTTTCATTAATGTGGTTTTTCATCAATGAAAACACCTATTAGGACCACATGCCAACAATCTCCCCTTTTTCATTGATGGAAAACACCTTGAACTTCTCCCCTTTTTACATTAATGACAAATACATACATGTATCTCACATTAATTACCTTCTTTAGCTTCAAACCATCATTATTTGGTTAGAAAAAACAACCAAAGGTCTCAAACTGGATCCATTTCTTGATTTTTATTGAAAAAATGATTTTTACCTTCATTTTAGGTATCCAAACTCCATGTCCCCTGGGACAAGAACTTACAACATCTAAACATCATCATTCTACATGAAAGAAACATATTCTTACCTTTTTTGGATCTAAAAAATCATCCTCCATTGCAAAATAGGCACTATTTCTCCTCAACCATATTTTTCTCTTTTTGGAAACACTTGTATCTAACTCGTGATATGAACCATACAAACATAAATTATGCCAACAATGTAAAAATTCATCATGACAAAGCTCATACCTTCATTTTTTTGACAAATTCCATCTTGTCTAGGCCTATACTTAGCTTCATTATGCTCATTCTTACTCTTCATACCACATTTGATACTTAAGGTCCTAAACAATATTCTTAGTGCATTTAGGAAATTTTTGACAAGATCTAAGACCCCATGCATACTCTAACAACACAATCTATAGCTCCCCTGGCCTTAAGATCACCATATCTATCTTTCTAGTACAAAAACATGCATCTTAACTTGATCATTTGGATAGAATTCACTCTTGACACTTTTGCAAGGTTCCAAACCATTTTTTCAATCCAAATAGTCATATTTGACTAAGATTATGCAACTTTTTTCCTTAACATATATGAACTTGCAATGACATACTTCATATTTTTTAAGAAGCACCATTTCAGCTTCTATAAGCTCTCTCAATCACTCCTTTGTCTTAATATGCATAGACACACCTGAGTAACAACTTGAGAACCTCAGTCCACTGGGAGCATGCTTTAATACTTGAAAAACAATCTCTCAGCTCAAAGTCATCATATGAAAAAACTTTCCATGAGATAAGTAATTATAGATTCTTCATGCATGCATCACAAGAACCATTTAGGAATCATACAAAACCATAACCACACATCATATATGAGAAATATTTCATACTTTCCATAAACAACATTGAAACTTGTCTGTGGGATTTCTTTTACATATAGCCATAGGGAAACTTTCATAGACTTGTCATTACAAAGATTATCTTTTACAACTTACAAGGCATAAATATATATTTTCTCATGCCCATAATCATCAAAAATTTTATTTATAACAACTATCATACATGAATATTTGTTTACTCTTCCTCTGAGACAAACCATGTAATCTTGTATATCCTCTCTTTCTAGGATGGGACCATTGTAATCAACCTTGTCATGCACCTTCTTAAACTTCTCATCAAGCTAATCAAACAAAAAACTCATGATGCATCATGTCAACTTAGAATTTAACTTGTACACACTATATGCAAATGAAGGACTTCATTGTACTATTATCCTCCAGTACAGTTATCCTGTAGGTAGTCAGTTTTGCATATGTTTCAAATAGGATCCACAACCACACTTAAACCCTCTGAAGTTCATCTTAGGGTGCAACAAGTCTTATACATCACATTATAAGACTACACACACCATCATTGAGCTTTATACCTATGAAATACTGATGAAAATAACTTCTCTAATTTGTAGAAGATCATTTTACACAAGGGTCAACAGAGAGCTCCCACAAGATCAAAACCCTTGGATCACACCCAATCTTTCTTCCTTACCAAAGATATAACTTTTCTAGTGCTCAAACATAAATCTACCTTTTATAATAATCAAAAATTATGTGACACTTACACCCATACCTGAAGGTTACCATGCTTTTCCTTTGAGTTTCTATACTCTTGAAGATGGAAAAATCTAGCTCAAAGTATAACTTATAATCATACCCACTTTCAATACTCTTGAGATGTAACATTCAACATGTTCATAGGCCACTAGATTCTTCAAGACTTCAAATTGTTATCCATACTTATAAAGCACTTCAATTCATCTTCAGAGTTCATTGAGAACTCATAATATCAGCAAAGAAAAAAACACTTATCTCTTGATGCACACATCTCCATGAACATCTCAAGATTGATTTGAATACTATTTTGAGCACATATTCACATCCATAAGTTTTTATGACACATTCCAAAATAAGTATTCCCATATTTTAAGTCACTTCTTCTTCATTACACCTTTTAAGCACAAAGATTGTCATCTCACCTCTATCAAATAATCCTATGAATATACATATATTTAGAGCTTCAAACCACTAGAATATTTTATTACATCAATTCATGATGATATGTTAAAAATTTTAGCCTTATACTCAATCTTTAATCCTTCCAAAAAAAATTTTCCATTCACACACTCACAGTCACTTTGATAAAACACAATCTAAGGTAGATAAGTAATAATAATGCTCTAATTTTCTTTTGAGACCACAAAAATAATTATGCACACTATCTTTGAGTCTCACAAGATTATGATCACCTTATTCAAACATGAATAATAAATGGAATACATGTAACCTTATTTTCATTCATTATAGCACATTTCATAGGAGTATGATTTGTCCACAATTCACCTTCTGCACCATTATACTCATCAAGTTATCACTTGATCACTTCCACCATCTACTTAAATATATCCATCATGTTAAGAGATGATGAGACACCTGTAAGACTCATGTCAAATGTACAAAGGAATCTTCACATACTAATACTTAAGCAAAGCCACCTATGAACTCGACAACTCTCATGAATTGATATGCAAAATAACCTTTTTCAATAAATTAAGTGCATTTGTAGCTTCAAACTTATAGATGAAAACGTTATACACATGACAAGACCCTTTACATTTCATAAAAACTCCATATGACATCCTAAAGTCTTGAACAAAACTCTATAACCTTCTCGAACACGAAACATGACATATTCTAGACTTAATAAATATAATGAGCATGATCTTCAATACCTCCGAATATTTTGCAAACACAAGTGTGACATATCGAAAGATACAATAGTACATATGACCAACTCGGATAGAACTCATAACATGAGAATGCAAGTACATAACTCAAGAATTTCTTACAAGTACACCACAAAGATCCAAGACTGATATCAAGACTACAAGACACATTACCATGAGCCAACAAGACTCTGAAAAGCATAAACACACATACCTTAACCATGTGGAGGAGTCACATAATGACTTAGAAATATCCCCTCTCCTATATGATCCATACGTAATGATATACCTTCAAGAAGAATAATGAAGGAATATATGTTCAATGAAGACCTAAAAGAAGGTCTTGAAGAGGTCATAACCCTTCTTAGGCACCTGTAAAACACCTTCATAATCATTCTTTTGATCTAAACATTGTGTATTATTCTTACCACTGTAATTTTATTTTGATAAGAAATCATTGTCTCTCCTTGCAATCCAATATATTTTGGGATCATTACCTTGCATTCTAGATCCTTGAATTTTTTTCCCATGCATTCTAGGTCCTTGATTCATCTACTTTTGTCTTAAATAAGCATGAAAACAAACTCTTGAAACATGACAAACCTTGTTACAATTATATCATACTACTTGAGTTTTCCCCTTTGAATCCTTCATTTTGGCTAGGTGAATCATATAAGAAATACCTAGCTATGTGACCTTGTTCATTGCAATTATAACATACTATCCTTTTAGAAAAATCACTTCTATTGTCTCTCCAAGGATGATCATCTCTATAGTATCTTCTACACTCATTAGCCCTATGACCAAAAGCATTACAAGTAAAACAATGACCATTGAAATTTCTTTCATACCTTGAAGCATTGGGATGTCTAATGGACCTTGATTTTTCATTCTCCTTGATGGGTGTCACCTTCTTTTCTTCTTTCACAATAGGTTTACCTTATTCCTTTCTTGAAAAACCAACATATTGCTTTACTTATTTTCCTTTAGACTCCTTTTGAATCAAAACCAATCCTATCATTTGACCATCTTTTTTTACCAAGTAAATCAACTAGTTCCTTAGCACTCTTTTTCATACTTAGTGCATAATTTCTCTTTTTCCTATAGATTAGAGACAAGAAACTTCACCTTTTCTTATAAAGCAACTTGTTTTCTTCATTTAGCTTTGTAGACTTAGCCACATACTTTTCATCTAACTTATGAAACTAATTTTCATATTCTTTGATATGCAAAGTCAGTTTTTGATTCTCTTTTCAGCTTGCTTAAGTTCCTTTTTGATATTCTCAAGATCATCTTTGTCATTCCCACTTTCCTTATCAGAATAACTTCCATAACCAGAAATAAAGTCCCCCAACAAGGAAGATCCATCACCTGAAGACCTCATAGCTTCTTTAGTCATGAATAAGGCCTCATTTCCAATGTTTTCATATTAATTTTCAGATTCAAAATCTGATACACCACTACTTGCATATGAAAAATCATCATCTTGATTTGTATAAAAACTTATTTTATCCTTCTTATGGTTAAACCTTTTAAATTTCTTCTTACCTTTTCCAAACTTGTATTTTTTCTTCTTAGGTTCATCCTCATGATCTTCAACATCATCATTCTCTTTCTCATGCCTATGAGGACACTTGGCAGCAAAATTTCCTACTTCACCACAATTAAAACACTTGAATGGAATTTTACCTCTATACTTACCAGATCCTTGCTTCAATATTCTAGCCATCATAGAAAAGATATCTTCATCTTCAATCTCTAGAGTGACATCATCCTTTACCTTTTTTCCTTTTGACTTCATTTCAGATTTGAATGCAATCTCCTTCTTGGCTGGTTTTGAGTCTCCTATCCTCATTTCATAAGCAGTCAAAGTACCATGCAACTCATCCAATTTCAAGGTGGTTAGATATTTTTCCTCTTCAATAGCAGAAACCTTAGAATCAAACTTAGAAGTCAATGATCTTAGAACCTTTTGAACCAAAACTTATTATTTTACTTCATCTCCTAATCCCTTCATGCTATTAAAAAATTTATCAACTCTAAGAAGGTATGCAATTTGACTCATTATCATTCATTTTAAGGATTTCAAACTAATTTCTAAAAGTTTGATTTTTGTAATTTTACCTTTGAGTCACCTTCATAGAAAACTTATAACTTATCCCATGATTCCTTTTCCTTCATGCAGTGCATTAAATTTCTCATTTCTAATCTCCAAGTCCACTTATGATTGCATTAAAAGCTATTGATTTATTGGTATAATTAGTCTTTTATTTTTCAGTGTTTGGAGAAGTAGTAGGAGGAATATAATCCCTTTCTGCAACAACCCAAACATCAAACCCTTGAGTCATAATAAATGTATTCATCATCATGCTCCAAAAATTGTAATTCACTCCATCAAACTATGGTGCCTTTCCAGTCACAATGTTACTCACCATACTTTGTGCTTCAAGAATCTCCTTTCAAGTTTTCAAAATTCTACAAATGGACCTGCTCTAGTATCAATTTTTAGAAGAAAAATGGAATGAGAGGTGGGGTGAATCCATATTTAAAATATTTCCAATTATATTTCAGATCTAAATATTTAAAAACTCAAATCCATTCAATCACAATATCCACTTAATCAATATTTAATGTGTGCACACCACAAACCATCAAAGAAGCAAGTAACTATGAAACAAGGAATCAACAAAAGAACACGGGATGTAAGTTGGAAACCATCAAAGGGAAGAAAACCCACTAAAAAAAATCTTATATTGATATGTTTCTTAATTTAGTGAGGCACCAACCCCACAAGGATCACCAACCCCTAGTTTAGTAGAGCACCAACTCTACAAAGAGCATTAACCCCTAATTTTATGAAGCAATAACTCCATAAGGAGGCTAAAATCCCCCAAGATGATTAATAAATCAATAAAAAAATTTATTATGTTTAGATATTTTATTTGTTTCTACCACAACTGATGGAGATCCAATATATCCAGCTCTCACTTCTACATTCAAACCCTAGGTGAACACATTTCACAAAAACAAGCTCTTTAATCACTATAAAAATCATCAAACCCTTGAACACATGTTCTATTATTTTTATCAACCTAAAACACACCTGAATATGCCTCAATTCATGTTCCAATACCTTCAATCAACTCTCACCTAGGTCGCTCCTCTTGCACACACACAACTAGTTCCAAAAAGCACCCAAAAACATGATTTTATAAGCTTCTATTCATTTTAAACTTAGTCACAAAATTTTTACCTCCTTTGGTTTGACCCATACATAAAATAAAAATTTTAAATTTTAAATACAATATTCACAAGTAACCCAATTAGGTCGGCCTAACTAAAACCCTCATTACATGTGCCAAAAATGGCTCAAAACCCCATGGGCACATTCTTAAAAATTCCCTTACATAAAATAAATACATAGTAATGACCAAAAACCCCTTACATATGATTGAAATATGATTACTAAAATCATACATGGTCATAAATTTGATCAACCAATCAAATTATTTCATTTAATGGGCCCAATTCACTTTGCAAATCTCAAAATAGTTGTTTCCTACACCCTTCAACACCCTGGAAACTTCATTTGATCACCAAATCACTTAAACAAGAGAAAACCATGCCATGTAACCACTTTATGTAAATAAAATAAACTTTATAAAACTTCTAATCAAGTTATAATCCTTGAATCAACCTCCTGCTCAAACCACAACTAATTTTGCCTTCACCAAAACAACTTGCCAAAAACGTTGTTTCCAAAGGTTAGATCATAAAAACATTCACACATAAATTCAATAAATATAAATTGATTCATTGTATGAAAAATTAATTCATATTCACATTCCATTTTATATGAATAATCATCCCATCCATCTCATTCCTCAAACAACTCCAAGCTTGCACCAAAGCACATCTTGTGTTGAATTTACAAAAGTCTTCCCATTCAAAGAATTACCTAGAAATCCTATCAATTCACCTCATCATGAGGAAAACATCTTATCACTAGAAATATCTTTGAATAATCTTTCCAACACAACTTTAATCATATTCAAAATCTACCTGTAGCTCAAGTTATGCCCATTTTATTGAACCCTGTTATTTGAGACCTCAAAATGCCCTTTGACTAGTTGACATGTATGGACCTCGAAACCCCATGTACTTTGGACAACCTTGTCCCAAAACCTTCTTCTTCATAAATTGGCCTGTTTGAGTGGGGCCCACTAATCACCATGACCTAAACCATAAATTTATGGAAATATAGATATTACTCTACAACATGCATTTATTACTTTTTATTAATAAATCAAAAATTGGTCACTATACTTCTCTATCTTAAAACTTGCTCCTAGCTAGGGTTTAACTAGGGTTTTAGACCAATTTATCTTCTTAACATTTGTTCATAAAAATTTGATTATCAATTGACCTGATTATTTTTATGAAACCTTCCAAACTCACCATAGAATAATCCTTGAAATCCACAAGGTCCCATGAAAATCACACTATTCACAATAAGCATAAGAAGTTCAACTTCGAGCTGAAATTTCACTTCATTTTCACCCTCTCTCATATAAAATGTCATATCTTACAAAATTATCACCATGGAACCTTGAAATTTTTCTCAAATCACTATGACACATCCATATAACATCTCCAATCATCATAATGTCAAATCCATACCTCAATCTCTCCAATCATTAAGACTTACCTATCCTTGCATGCATGTTCCTCACTTTGTAGAAGCTACGATCAACTGAAATAATGCAATAAATAATCATAAAACCTCTAAAAATGAATCAAACATACCTAATATGCCATGATTTAATTGAATACAAGATTTCATGAGCTCATATGGCTCTAAACCTCACTGTCACACCTCCAAACAACCATACCTACTCCCAATGAGCACCTGTAACATAGCAAGTCACCTATATCTACACCATGCACTTGTTGTGATTTCCCAAGAACCCTTAAAACCTGATATCCATCATGTAAAAATGTTTCCTAAGCATCTAAGAAGATCCTACTACCAAGCTACATCCCCTAGGCACCTGAATAGGCTTTCAAGAGAAAGCACACCTTATTGTATCCCATCAGTATCAACACAAACACATCTGAAACACAATTTCACCATCATGTACATCATCATAAGACCATAATACAACATCCAATTTGTCATTAATGTGTTTTTTCATAAATGACAACACTTATTAGGACCACATGCTAATAATAGGGATAAATTTTATAGGTTGATTATTAATGTATATAGGAAAAATCATCCAACAAGAAAAAAAGGTCAAGAATTTTGAAGGTATTACAATAATTGTCAAACAAGAAAATAATACTAGGAGGAGATTTCAACGTCATTCTAGTACCAAATAACATATAAGGATGGAGTAAGAAACAATATACTTCACAAAATTAATGTTATGAATTTAATTTTCTAAATACATTGATGGATATTCCTCCAAAAATTTATATACATGGAAAATTTGATATATTTTTAATCTCTTCCATATTTTGTAAGGGAATTAGATCTTACAATATTCTATATTGATTTTTTTATATCAGGTCACACTTTGATCTCCTTGACCATTAATCTAGATAGAGATCATGAAAGATTCACATTAAATTTATAAATGATGTAGATAAGGCATATAAGTTTTGAGGTGAAACTATAGAAATAGTGGAAACACTTGAATATGGGTCTCAAGTCTTTAATGTTTCAATTTTCATAACAATTGAGATTATTAAAAGACAATTTCAAAGTATAGAATATAAAATTATTTTGAAATATATTTGATGATAACATTTTATTAGAATATGAAACAAAAATCTTAAATTATAGGAATCCATTCTCTCCTTTAACTCGATGAGAGGATACAAGATGAAGAAAAAATATTGTATAAGCTTCATAAAATATGATAGATGTGATGATATTGGTCTTAGGAATCTGGTGGCCAAATGTACTAGATCAAGCAAGGGTAAAGGGGGAGATAAGACTTGGAACAGGAAAGTACAAAGATCCTGGTTAGGCCGAGGAGGATAACATCACCTATGTTTCGGATGAATTCCCAGGTGAAACCCCTACCCAGAAGGAATCCTCTCATGATAAATCCGAAGGGGAAGCAGAGAGCAGTGAGGATGTGGCCAGCATAAAAGAATAGGAGTCTTCTGAGGATAAGCATTCCAAGAATACTGAGGAAGCTATCCACAGTCTACATAATCTTAAAATCTCAGATGGAGATTTTCTTGGCCCAGGAATCAGCTGTTAAAACCCATGCCTTCATGAGAGATTTTGAAAATTGCAAACTAAACACTGATATCAATAGGCACAAAATCAGCTTGATCACTATGGACCTTAAGGAGCTGCATGACAAAGTTGATAAAATGTCTTCCCTCATCCTCAGCGAAAACCTCAAAAATGCCAATGCCAGAAGCATGGAAATGGAGAATGAGTTGCTAAAAATGAAAGGAATTATTATGCAAATCGAGATGCACATATCCTTAATGTGAAAAGTACTATTTACCATCTCAAACTACTGGCTGAAATGATACAGTCCATGGAATTGGCAAAAGAAAAGGAAAAGGATGGTACAGGGCCGAAGGTGGTGATCAAAGAACCTAACTACAAGTACTGGAAGGAGACTATAGCAACTCTAGTCAAAGAATGGAATGGCTGCATGGAGACGGTGGAAGATCTGGTCAAAGATAAATGAAATGCAATGGTTTGGAATCGATGTTTGTTTACCTTTATGTTGTTAGTTTCATCCTTCGGACTGCTATATATTGTAAATTCTATCTTACGGATATCATATACTGTTGTTTTTGTTTTTGAAATTTTGGATCATGAATGGCCTTTTAAGGTAAATACTTTGGCCAATATGTAAGTATGTTGTAACTCTTTGTAAGGGGGTAGGGTCCCCTCAACCCTAACTTTTACCTCTAATAAAAAAAAATCTTGAGGGAAGATAATTTATAGAAGGATGAATCATATAAGGAGATAAAAATAAAAATTATTTTATTTATATAATAATGAAATAATGTAAGTGAAAATATTGTGTAAGATAAAATATATGAATGCCACAATTTTGGAAGAACCGTAATAAAAAAGTTGTTACTTTCTATAAGAGAATTATCTTGAAAAATATGAGAGAGTTGAGCATTATATAAAGATATTTTTACATATACCTTAGATAATAAATATAATAAATAATAAGTAACTAATGCAACCATTATGTGAGGAAGAAATAAATGCATCTATTTACTTGATGAAACTAAACAAGGAACTAAGACAATATCATTTCTTTTTGACATATTTTAGTGAGTTTGAGAGTTTTTTAGAAAGAGGTTTTTCTCATATCTCTCTAGAAAGTATTTTAGTGCAAAATACATGATATCTATCTTAGGAACCTCATAGAATATTATTGAACCTTACACTAAAAACTCATAATATCCTTACACATCCTCAATCCTAATAGAATCTTAGTGTAATTAGTTTAGAGTTACAGAGGAATTAGAGAAATGGATCCATTATCTCCCTATATCTTTATCACAATTTGGAATCATTAGGTAGGTTTATTATAAAATTAAGAGAAATAAGTGAACTTCAAGTTTTGATGGATTTTCTATGGATAATGCCAACACTTATCTAAAAATTTTGGATGACATAATCCTTTTTAGATAGCCAAAAATGAATTAAATGATAATTATAAAAATCTCTTGGAATATTATGAAAAGTGTCATGTCAATTGATCGGTTTACAATAATATGAGGTATTATTTGTAAATGTCCCATGGGAAAGGTAGAAAAGGGTTAGAGAAACATTAGGAGTCTATATTGGTGTTAAGCAAAGAAAATAGCTAAGAACTAGCCATGCACGAGAGGTTGAAGACCACACACGAGTGTGTATAGGAACTACAAATGTATCAAGAGATTAAAAGGAACATGCGGAAGGTTCACATGAAGGAAAGGATATCCAAACATAAAGGTTCATGTATGAATGCATAGGTTCCAAAAGTTAGCTCAATATCCTAGTGAAGGCTAAAAATAGGAAAAGTAGAGTTAGTGAAACATGAAAGGTACGTCTAGAAATAAGAAAGGAAAGGGATAAATCACTGACCAAAAATAAAGTAAATGCAAAGGAGGAAATCTAATTATAGGAAAAAATCATGGAAAAGATGGAGCTAATTATATCATGAATTGAAGATTAAAGCAAGAGTTTAAAGATATGCATCCTATATTTGGGATTTCTATTCTTAGGATTAAAGTATGTAAGAAATGAATGATAAGTTCCCACCATATATAAAAATGTGTTGCATAGAAGGATTGACAGAGATATACTATATGAAAGTTCCTAACGCTAAGTGATGTGTGCATGGAGATAATCAATGATTATATGTAATAGAATGAATTGTGTTTATGATGGACAATTATGTATGGATTGTTAGAGTTGATAGAGATGCGTAAGATTTAATGGAGATCCATATATTGTTATTGATTTTCTATGTTTATGAATGATCATCTCTGTCTTTATTTGTTGATGTTATTATATTGTAATGTTATCTTCCATCCATGATATAATGGTTAAGTACATAACCCGCATCTTAAAAACTAAAACAAAGAAGGAACTTAATAGGTTGCATGTGCTTGGTGAGAACTTAGAAGTTTTTCTAAGTGAAGTGCCAGCATGACCAATCCTGTAAAGTGTTGGAAAATAGACTTCAATATTTTGGTTCCATTACTGGGACCTCTTTTCATTATGCCCATCAATATGCGGCATGCATATGGCATTTCAACAATCACTAGATAATATTGAGTGTTGGGTGAATGACAAACATGATGAATTTTCTCAATGATATAGCACTCGACAATATTTTAATGTGTGTAAATGGGTGGAAGATAATCTATATGAATCATTATAAGATATGTTCTTCCATTTAGTCCCAAAGAGAGTTATATAAATGGTTAGTATTTTCTGATTATAACACAAGTGTTTAGATGGGAAAAAAAGTAAATGTGGAGCCAAGATAAGTACCAAGAACTCTCATATTTGGATGAACCATGGAATCAATTTTTAGATCATTGATGGGAAGGTGTGTTGCATAATTATACCCTAGATCATGTGATTTCAACATATTTTTCTCCACAAGAATCAAAGTTCCAATTATTGTGTGATCCAAGGAGGTCATACTTACACACACTACCTTTAGAAAAAAAGATTTTGATGATTGATTTGGGGATGGAGAAATTATTGATGGAAGGATAAAACCCCACCGCATGTAGCGGAAGGAAGCATGTTTGGGAAGGATGGAATTGGTCCAAGTGGAAGAAAGAGATAGATAAGAAAGACTGCACATATATAATGATGTGTGAGAGAGGGAAGTTGAAGAAGCATTAAGAATGAGAGGAATGGGGCTAGGTGGAAGTGATGAGAACCTTGCAAAATGTGATGCACCACATAATCATGTTTAGAAAGTATTGGGGAAGTACAAAGTGGAAGGACCCCTTTGGCATCTGATGAAATTGAGTCTGAGGAAAGGATGAGAACTATTGGCACACATCTGACCCAACATAGACACCTAGCCCTTGTGCTTGGTGCTTGTGATTCATAAGTTTTTATAGAAAATCATCATAGTGACAGAGAATAGAAATATAACCAAGAATCACCAAGTTTTATTAGAGATACGGTAGGCACATTTTAGTGTCATCACAAGAGGTGCAAGAGATAAAGGCAACACAACAAACTTGTGTCTTTTAGAATACCTTGTTTAAGAGCAATCTGGTAGGTGTGACTTCAAGATAGAGAAGTGGTATGATACCCATTGGAAGTACTCTCATTGGAAAATTAGGAGGAAAAATGGTTGGTGTGTAATTCAAGACTACTATGCGAATGAAAGGTAGAACTTCTACAAGTCCTTAGGTCATGGCAAGAGGCTTGGGATGCTCGTGTCCTCCACCATGGGGAGGAAATCCTAGTGGAGGTTCGAGGACAAGATGACCCCACGCTAGGAAAAAGACCATAACAACCTTAGCAACCACCACATCAGCTGCAAATATACTATGATATGTCACTCCATCTATCGAGTAGAGGGGGTTGAAGATGGTGTGAAGGACATGCATAAGTGTGAATTGTTATGGAGAGATAAGGGAATAACATCCCCATACCGAGAATCCTTGGTGGTTTGCAATAACACTTCAAGGCCATGCACATAGTTGGCATAAGAAATAAGACCCACACCAGAAAATGGTGGACTATGAAACATTATGTGTTGCTTTCTTGGTTAAATTCCACATACTAGAATTTGAGCGAGAAAAGTAATATCACATTGAAAGACTTAAATCGGGGCTTATCTAAGAGTGTTAGAGAATATGAAGAACATTTCAAGACCCTTTTTACCAATCTTTATAATGATATTCATCAAAGTTGGCATGTGCATCAGTTTTTAGGAGGCCTGTTAACACCTTTCCAAAGATCATTATCACATAAGACGTTCACCAACCCGCATGAGGATTTGGAAGTAGTACTTCATGTAGAGGTAGTTAGAAGTGTAAACATAGGGGTAAGTCCACTTCTTAAAGGATAGATTGGAGAAATGGTCACTCAGTTGGAAAAAATATCTACCAATTTAGCTTATGAGACACATGGCAGACTCTGGTGCACGTATTATGAAGTAGACAAGAATTCAAAGGATAGTTGTCTGCACAAGAATATGTGCATGATCTTGACAACTTGTGAAATTTTCCACAAGAACCATGATGTCCATAATTTTCTATTTTTGTAATGCGTTGTGCATAAGAATGTGCCTTTGTATTGTAAAATATGTGATGTGCATACTCATGACACAACCAATTATTGTCTAATTTACCAAATTTATGGGATTGTGAATCATGGTTGTGTCATACCAATGTACAGAGTAGTTCACAAGTGTAACCAAGATATAATAATGAGGGGTGTAACAATGGTAATGGAGTATTTAGAGGAAGATACTGAGGTAGAGTTTGTGGTGGCCGAGGAAGGTTCACACGGGGAACATGTTATACTTGTGGTTCACCTAATCACTATTAGTGCGAGTTCTTGAAGAATCAGATATACACATATTGTGGTAAGGTGGATAAGGTTAAAGATTATTATGATTTGTATGCCCACATGTGCAAAAATAAAAAGAATGATAAGGGTGTACCCATGATTCAGGTCCAACACACCAAGAAGGGGAAGTGGACACCTAAGGAATTAGTTGTAGATGAACCTCATCCATTATTGGTCACTACGAGCATAGAGATAGAGAAAAGACACACGAGAAAGGGAAATAAAGACCTCTCATCATAAGAGAGTCGAGTTACTCATACGAAGTATCCAAATGCAAGCCAATAGAAGGGAGTATATCAAGAGATGATGGGAGTCATTAGGGAACTCCAAGGAGAGATAAAGTGTTTGAAGGAGAAAGTGTCGAAGAGGGAATGCATGAAGAACTATGAATTACCACATAAGTATGTGGATGACCTTAGAGAGGTATGCAAGATGCTTAGGAAAGAGAATATCATACCTCTATTAGGAGAATGGTTAGGGAAAAATGTCATGCGCAGTGTAGAAAGGAGAGTAAAATTATCCATGCTAACTTACCACCTCAAGATCATGAGTATGAAAAATAAATCACGTTATATGTGGTGATTAATGGATGGATTTTAAACAATATTATCATTGATATAGGCACGAAATTAAATTTCCTCACATTTTATGCTTATAACCAAATGGGAAGGCCTTCATTATAGGCATTTTAAAATGTGTTATACATGGCCAATAAGACAAGGGCTATTCCCGTTAGAGTTCTGAAGGATGTCTCTATCAAGATTCAGGGAGAAAATTTCAAGGGTGAATTTGAGGTCCTAGAGCTATCTAAAGCACACAACTTCCCGCACTACTAGGTCATCCTTATGGTTACACAAACAATGCAAACCTGCACTTTAACAAATGTTATGTGATTTTCGAGAACAAATATGAGCATGTTTTTATACTAATAGATGACACAATAGTTTTTCCTTACATAGATCCCATTAATGAAGAAGATCTTAATAGAATCTATACACATATGGTGTGCGACCCAGAGAATGTGGAGCCATCAAAGGAGGGAATACTTCAGCAAGAAGACTTGTACTCCATCAGTTCCATTACTAGTGTGGATTTTGATAATTGGGCTCATGGTACTTATGACATAGTTTGTCAAAAAAATTGAGGAATATTGACAAGAGTGATTATACCACAAACATTCAGGTAATTGGGTAAGGTAAGTTTGTTGAAGTACACTAGACAAGAAAAGACCAAATCATTCTTGTGTGCCATAGAAAAAAATTGCGGAATGAGAAGGATATAATAAATATGATTGTGTACTTATTAAGAGGGACAATACCACATTTGTGGACTACGCATAGAGACAACTTACATGGTTGGCACGAGATTAGGGTGAATTTCTTGAAAATGTTTTTCTCGAACAATTTCCCTTCATTAATGTTATCCCAAATTAACTCCACTCAGATTAATTTGGATAATATAATTATAAACGGAAGTAGCCATTTTTACAAGCCAGGATGTTCAAATGGTCATCAATTTCCAATGCCTCAAAGCATCATTTATTGGCATTTAAATATTGTGGGAGGCTAATATTTAATCAATTAGTGGATAATTTTTAAAATCTCTAAAGATGTTCAAGCGCCAATCAAAATTCTACACCGCCAAATAGTTCAAGCACCCATGAGGAATCATGACACGTGGCAAGATTCTAGGTCTATTAAGAGCCATTGGGTTTTACATACTTTAAGTCCATGAAATCAACTAAGTTCAATAAAGGTGTCTGCATAGAGCACAAGTTAAAATTTACGACTCAAAGCCAATAACCAATGATCCTAACAACTACAAAATCCGAAGCTATGTGAAGACTTCTTATTGGCTCACATTTCGTATTCTAACATCGTGATGGGATAAGGCATGTCCGACACACTAACATTGCAAGGGGCATGGGAATCCTCATTGGTTAGTACTTTGCACTCTATCGTGGAGGTAATCAAAAGGATTGACATTACGAAGTGCGTGGAACTTTCTCATTGGCTCACACTTCGCAGTGGTCAGTCGGGGCTATTGAAAAAGTGATTTGACAAGTAGTGTGGAGTTGTTTCATTGTATTATGCTTTGTAGTGGCATTAAAGTGTAAATACATTCTAACATTTGCGGGGAGCATAGCATTAGCTTATTAGCTCACGTTTTATAAAGAAGTAGACTCAAGTGCAAAAAGAAAGAAAGTAAAGGGAAGTAGAGAATAAAATCCCAGCCTTAGGACCCATTTAGAGACCAACATGTGGAAAAGGAAACAAAATTCACACGTAACCAAAAGGAAATCCCTGATCTAATCAAAGGTTACCATGTGTCACATTTTTGTGCTTCCCAACATGTAGAACTTCAAATGGCCATATCTTTCGATCCAAATATCCAAATAAGACAAAATTTATATCATTGGAAAGGTCTCCTCGATCCCTTAAATTTAGAATCATTATAATCATATTTTTATGGAATTTGGCATGATAAAAGAGGAAAAAATAGTTCATGCATTAATGTGTAGATCTAGATGGCTCAACCACCCAAATTGATGAAGTATGGGGTTCTTACCTTCTCCACCAAGAAAAATATCATTGGGAAATGGATTCATGAGGATGCCCATAATATTTCTAGAGATTTAATGCATGATTTATGGTGGTCGAGGTTTAAAAATCACTATTGTAGGGAAATACATAGATCTTCATTAATGACAAGATCAAAGCTGATTTATTTCCCTTTCTTTTCTCTCTTTTGTTTCTTTCGTGAGCTATATATTGTAAAATATTTCATTTTGAAAGGGATGGACATTATAATCTTCAAAGGAACCATGTCAAAAGGTCTCTTGAGTAACTGTGAGTGGTGAACATTCATTTTGGCCTATGTAGATGTTTTTTGCCTTCTGCTTTAGCCGTAATGGAATGTGCATAATTTTAAGCAATAAAATATGGTGTTTGTGGCTCTCTTTTTCCCTATACTTGTGTTTTATCTACATCTTGCCTTTCTTTTACTATTGTGATGTGTTTTTCATATCTCTTTCACTTGTAGGCTCCATTTTTATTGTGTTTTATATGAAATTGGCAAGTTAGATGTCATTTTGAGTTATGACACTTTTGTCTTCCCTCTCTCTGCCCATTTTTTCCCATTTTCCCTCATTTCATAATGTCTCATCACTATTTTCTTTGTGTTATCACCTATTTTAGCTTAGTATTTCCTTTTTATGCATCTCCTTCTAACCTTGGTCCCTTGGAATGTTAGTTTAGGATTAGAGATGCATTTCCTTCATTGGGAGTAATTTTAGCATTAGAAATAGGTAGAGGAATTGGCCTTCTATGGAGGTATATATCACAGTGCAATTACCATAACTTAAAGACATTCTTATTTTTCCTCAAAATCCTGGGTTTTCTATGACTCAGGGCAAGGTGCAATTTTAAGCTTCAATAGTTTTGGCAAACCTGGTGGGATAAATTTTTAAGATATTTACAACTTCATACCAACAAGATTTATGTGTTATTGATGGTATTCATCCTTTGGAGTTATTTTCTCAACAAATCTGGTGACTCAAAGTGTTCCAAAAAACCCATCATCTTAATTGCATACCTTTCTTTTTTCTTCCATCCATTTCCATTCATATTTCCCTTTAATTATTCTATTTTCATTTCATTCATGAAGTTGTGTAATCATGACTTAATTCCCTCATTGGTATCCTCATTTCCAATAGTAGCACCAATTCCCTTCATCCCCATATTTTCAAAAATATCCTCTAAATCAGTTTTATGAGCCCCATCATGAAGAATATGCATATAACCCAACCCAACTTATTCATATGGTTATCCTTCTAACCATTATGTTTTTGAAGAACATGGTTATGTAGATGATGGTGGAAACTTCATAGAAGATGTTGATTTTCAAAGGTATATTTAAGAAATGGAGATGAACATGATGCGGACTAGAGCTACTTAGATGAAAGTAGCCAAGTTATCTCAACTCTCTACGAAGATGGATTTTATTGTTGAGATGTTGTCCCAAATTACAAAGTGGTCTAAGTTGATGGAGGCTTATCAATCTAGTGTTAGGTAACCCTATCAATGGGGAAACCATACACTACCATCATACAACCCTCCCATTTCTCCTCCCTAACCTATGCCATCTCAACCTATTTTCCATTTTCCTATATTTTAGGCTACTCCCATTGAGGATTCCTCCACCCTCTTTTCTTCCAAATTACCATCCCTCCACAAGAAATTATTCCACCTCCTCCACCTTTCAAACCTTTGCAAAGTCAGCCAAGGGAAAAATCCTTCTCCCATTTTATAACACCAAATCTACATATGATTGATCCTCTTAAAGAATCAATCAAATATAATGAAGTAATGAAGGTCAACCAATAGACTAAGGGCCCAATGTCTTGGTTTCCTAAGGACCCATTCCTCACAAAACAATATCTTGTACCTTTTATGGCATCAATGGTTAACCTTCACCCTTCTCAAAAACAAGATTCACATGCATGCTTAGAGGTACATGCTAATAAATACCCAAACAGAGTAGATAAAACTCATAACTTCAAGGATTAAAGTCATGAATTTGACTCTCAAGAGGTTCATCACCAAGAACCTGACAATCAACCTTCTCCAATTTCTACAAAATCAGCCGACGTGAGTTTCATTCTTAAAATTCATGATATACTTGTTAAAAAATGGATTGAATGTAAGATCATAGTGGATGAAGAAGTGACCCATCCCATTGCTATAATTCCTCCTATTTTAATTGAAAACTATTAGCTTAATTAGGTTGAAATTAAAGCATTGAAAACAAAGAAGGAGAAGCTTCCAAGTGAGTAAGATGTTTTGTTTGAATGCAGTGATCCCCACTTTCTTACATGTTTATAACTTTCTTCACTTTTGGAAGATTGCAGTGATCCACCAAGAACATCTTTAGATGTTGCAATTGATCAAGAGGAGCTTCATGCCATGGAGGAGGATATGTTTGATTTATCAAAATTCTTGTTTGATGAGGATAAGGCATTTTTAAGGAAGAAAAGTTGTTTGTAGAGGTAGAACAAAATTTAGAGAAGCTTACAAACATCCACCACCTTCATGAAATTCTACAGGATGCCCCATTCATGGGGTTGAGCTTCAAATAAATGGGAAAATCATAAAGATTAGCCCATTGGTTCCAAAGTCCCCATGCCCAATTAGATATCTGGCTAGCTTAGATCCAAAGAAAGAGTTACAACTAGTCAAGCTAACTTTAGAGCATGAGGAAGAGCTTTAGTGTACTAAAGATTAGTAACAATGCCTCTCAAATCCAAATACAGAGAAACTAAAAGAGGTATTTATTTTTTTTATCGATAATTTGAAGAAAAGGGTATAAAACCATCTTCAAATCATTTTTTCACTCTTTTTAGTGTCATGTCTATTGCCAAATTAATTACATGGCATAATTTTGTAAAAAGAGAAGTTATTTCTAATTACATGTTTCAGTTTTGTTCGTGTTAGAGTAGGGTAGTGTAGATTTGTTTTCAGCAAAATAAGTGCATTGTGCACACTCTACATGTCTTCCCTTGAAGCATGTATGAAATTTATGTTTTGTATATAGTTTTGTTATTTTGTTGTTGTTTGGACAGTCCACTTTGGAAGGTAGTTCATTTTAAGACCAAATTAGATATGGAAAAAATATAAATGTTCAATCATTTAGACTCCAAGATCAGTTTCGGTTCATGGCTCCCCATGCCTCTTCCTTGGTTAAAAACACGGTGTTTTGGGATAGTTATAAAGTGAATCAAAAATCGCAAGTAATAAGCTTCAAGAGAAGACCAATGTATCCCCAAATCAGCTAGAGCAGGTTTCATGGTGGAATAATATAATTGGGAAACTTCTAAGCTTCATTCAAAGCTCCACAAATCAACTTCAAAGTGGTACACTTCATTACTAATTCCATGCGGGTTCGTAAGACAAATTCTAAAAGTTTAGATCAGTTTTTTATTGTTTTTTTCTTGACTCCATGCCCAATGGATGCTTCAAGGCTACTGGTCTCTTCATCTAGTAAGTATATGTCCCCTAAAATTTTCCAGTGTTATCCCAAATTAATTCCTCCCGGATTAATTTGGATAACTTAATTGTAAATAGACTTAGACATTTTTACAATCATGAGATGTTCAAACAACCATTGTTTTCCACTACCTCAAAGCACCAGATGTTGGCATTTAAAACCCGTGGGAGGCTAAGATTTAATCAATTAGTGGGTTATTTTCAAAAGCTCAATAAACGTTCAAGCTCCCAAGTTAAAATCCTACACCGCCAAGTAGTTCAAGTGATCGCGAAGTGTCATGCCATGTGGTGGGATTCTCGGGTCTATCCATAGCCATTCGCTTTGTGGAATTCAAGTCCGAGAAATCATACAAGTTTAATAAAGGCATCTAGGCATAGCACAAGTAAAATTTGTGACGTGAATTCAACAACCAATGATCCTAAAAACTATAAAATCCAAAGCTCAAGGGTGGAGCCTTCTTATTAGCTTACTTTTTGTAGTCTAACATCATGATGGGCTAAGGCGCTTCTAACACACCGATATTTCCGGGGGCTTGGGATTCCTCATTGGTTAGTACTTTACACTCTATCAGAGGAGGTAATTAAAAGGACTAACATTGCGAAGAGTGTGTAGCTTTCCCATTGGATCACACTTCACGGTGATCACATATGTTATTGAAAAATTAATTTGTGAAGTAGTGTGGAGCTATTTCATTGGTTTATGCTTTGCGGTGGCCGATGCAAGTGCAAAGACGATCTAAAATTTTGGAGGATCATGACATTGGCTTATTGGCTCATGTTTTATAAAGAAGTGACTCCGCACACAAAAGGAAATAAAGTAAAGGGAAGTAGAGAAGCAAAGCCCAACCTTACGACCCAACCAGAGAGACTAACACATGGAAAAGGAAAATAAATTCAAACGTAGGAAAATTGAAATCCCTGAGCTAATCAAATGCTGCCATGTGTCACATTTTTATATCTCTCAACATTCAAAAATTTAAATGGCCATATATTTCGATCGAGAGCTCCAAATCAGAAAAAAATTATATAGTTGGAAAGTTATCGTTGATCACTTCAATTTGGAATCATTAGAATCACATTTTTATGGAATTTGGTTTGAGAAAAAGAGGAAAAATAATTTGGGCATTAATATGCAGATCTAAACAGTTCAACCACCTAAATTGATGAAGTATGGGGCTCTTGCCTTCTATAGCAAAAAAATATCATTGGGAAATGGATTCATGAGGATTCCCATACTGCTTTCTATAAATTTAATGCATGATTGATGGTGGTGGAGGTTTGAAAATTCATTTTGTAGTGAAATACATAACTCTCCATTAATCACAAGATCAAATCCAATCTCTTTCCCTCTCTTTTCTATCTTTTTTTCTTCCTTGAGATATATATTGTAAAATATTTCATTTTGAAAGGGATGGACATTTTAATCTACAAAGGAACCATGTAAAAATGGTCTCCTAAGAAGCTATGAGTAGAAAACCTTCATTTTGGCCTCTATACATGTTTTCTTTCCTTTTGTTTCAATTGTAATGGACTTTGCATACTTTTAAGTAATAAAATTTGGTGTTTATGGCTCTCTTCTACCCTATACTTGTGTTTTATTTTTATCTTGCCTTTCGTTTACTTTTTTATGTCATGTTCATATCTCTTTCATTTGCAGGATCTATTTTAATTGTGTTTCATGTGAAATTGGTAAGTTAGATGTCATTTTGAGTTGTGACACTTCTATTTTCCCTCTCTCTACCCATTTTCCCGCATTTGAGAGTGTCACAATTCTCTTGTCTCGGTGCTATCACCTCTTTTAGCTTGTGATTTCCATTTTCATGTATCTCCTTCTAACCTTGGTCCTTTAGAATGTTTTTTTAGGATTAGATAGCTACATTTCCTTCATTAGGAGTAGTTTTAGTATTAGGAATAGGTAGAGAAAGTGGCCTTCTCCAGAGGTATGTCTCATATTACAAGTCCCACAACTTGGAGATAGTCCCATGTTGCATCAAAATTTTAGGTTGTCTATGACTCGGGAAGGGTACAATATTGAGCTCTAGCAATTAATATAGGATTATAATGGGAAGACTTATCACATGGTACATGTTCCTAATCATGAGAGAAATTAGTAGAAAAGACAAGATGTTATTCCACCACCCCTGTGGGCAGATAATTTTTATTATAATTTTTTTTGGTGCGAGTGTGCTTGGTATATACATGATGAGCTGAAGAAGGAAACAAAAATTTACGTGAGATGGATTTAGGTATTGTCCATACTTTTGATTATTTTTCTACTAAACCACAGTTCATAAAGCTTTGTATATTATAAAGGGCATTACTTTGGGGGATAATGCGAAGGATTAAAAAATTAGGAATTTTTTATTTGGTGAGGCTGACATCAAGCGTGTGATGACATGGTGGAATTAGAGGAGACCTTATTGGGGCACGATTGGAAAGAAAAGGATAAAAGAAAAATGTCTATTTGATAGATGATGAAGAAGTCAAGGATCTAGATATCGAACACAAATAAGGTGTGTGTGTGGGTATTATACCGAGAAGATGAGTAAGTGTGATCCTACCATGTACTATTTAAGATGAAGAAAGTCAACATTGGAAATGAGGACATGACAAAGGAGGAAATAATAGGTGACTATTGGTCTGAACTTGAGGTTGTAAAAATCATTGAGATACTTGAGTGACTTTCAAGAAAATTTTCCTAGAGGATAGGATGGTGCGTGACCGGTTTGTAAGAGGATTTACTAAATGAACCCTTATCTGCACATCAAGGTGATGGATGATATTGATAGCATGTTAAAATCATTAATTATTGATCTTGTCAAAGAGTCACAATGGATAAGCTCGATGGTTATCAACATTAAAATGATTGCATGATAATGATATGTTGAATATATAATATTGAACACCTCATGTATGATTCATAATTTTCCCACACCATTCATTGAAGAGATCCTAGAAGGTGTTGTAGGGCGTGAGATCTATTCTTTTACTAATTGAATTTTAGGTTATAATCAAGTAAGGATTGCGCAGTGAACACCAGAAAAGACAACTTTTTTAACTAAATGGGGATGTTTTGCTTACACAATTATGCCCTTTGGTTTGAAGAATGCGCCAAAAATGTTCTCATGAATTTTTTTCAATCCTTTCAAGACTTCATTCACAAGTTTCTTCAAGTATATTTAGATGATTGGATGGTATATGGCCTAGTTAAATACCATTGTGATTGCTTGAGGTTAATATTTACAAGATGCAATAAACTTAACATTTGATTGAATATTAAGATGTGTATCTTTAGAACACCTTTTGGTACTTTTCTTGGATGTATAATTTGTAAAGAAATCTTATTGGTAGATCCTACCAAGATTGTAGTTATCTTGGTGTTGGAGGAGCAAATCAATCAAAGTAAGGTACACGGATTCCTTGGACATACTAGTTATTACTATAAATTTATTAAGGGGTATGCAAATATTTTCACACCACTTGAATAATTGTTAAAGGAAAGAGAAAATTCTATTGGGGTGACATGCAATAGCTAGTGTTTGAGACTTTAAAGGATAATCTAATCACCGTGCCTATCTTACACTTCCCTTCTTAGAATAATATATTTCATGTTCATGTAGATGCCTCTGGTATAACCATTGGCATGGTATTGACCCAACCTAGGGAAGGGAATGTTGATCATCCTATCTATTTTGTAAGCACAAAGCTAACGTCAATCGAGAATAATTATGCCACTACAAAGCATGAAGAATTTTCAATAGTGTATGTGCTCCCCAATTTTATATAGTATTTGCTAAAGAACACCATTTATCTTCTACACTAATCACATGGAACTTAAAAATTTAGTCAATAATCCAATTTTACAAGGGTGCATTTTTTTTGGATCCTTTTATTCTAAGATTTTGATTTATCTGTTATAGTAAATCCTAGAAAAATCAATTTGGGACTAGATAATTTATCAAGAATCAACTCTGGAGAGGATGCACAAAGCATAAAAGAGATTATGTCGATGTTCATTTGTTCATACTACACCACGTGTCATTTGACTTAGAAGAGATTCTAGCATTCTTATGTATAGGAGTTGCACTTGAAGGTATGAATACCCTAGAGAAATAGAAGTAAGCCATGCGTGCGGTGCCCTACCACTAATTGGAGGATATCTATACAATATGGGTAGAGATGAAGTCTTGTGTAGGTGTGTGATGGAACATAAGTGTAAAGCTTTAATGGATAAGGCACATGGTGTGGTTGTAGGAGGACACTATATAAGTGAAGAAATGGCTCTCAAGATATTACAAGGAAGATTATGGTGGGAGACACTCTATAAGGATACCAAGGCATTTTTCAAAGCATGTGATCATTATCAAATGATAGGAAAACTTGGGAACTAAGAGGAGATGCCACTACGACCTATAGCAAGTGTAGAACCTTTTGAGAAGTGGGCAATTGAATTTGCTGGCCCAATCACACCAGTTGCATGAAGGAAAGACGTGTGTTACATTATAACATGCGAGATATTATTATAAAAGGTGGGAAGAGGCTGCGCTTACAAAGGATTGCACTGTAATTAAAACAAAAATATTTCTATGGGAAAATATCATTAGTAGGTATGGCTTTCCATTAATCCTTACTAGTGATAGGGGAACTCATTTCCTGAATGAGACAATTAGAATAATATTGGTAGAATTTATGGTAGCACACCATAAGACTACCCCTTATCACCCAAAAGTAAATGAAACTATAGAAACCTTCATTAAAATCTTGGGACAAACATTTTTAAATATCTATGATGTGGGAAGAAAGGATTTGGATGAAAAGTTTCAGCTATGTTATGAGCATATAGAACTACGTATAAGAGGTTGAATAAGGCCATACCTTTTTAATAAATGTTTGGCATGGAAGCAATTTTGCCTATGGAATTCATGTTACAATCCCTAAGTATTGCACATGTAGGAGGATTTTTTTATGAGAAGGTAGTAGATGAGCGCATTGATAAATTGATTCAATTGGATGAGGAGTGTGCAATTACATGATGGAGTCAGAAGATAGAGAAATCTAGACACAAATCTTGGCATGATAGGAATATTAAAATTAAGTCATTTATAGTAGGTAAGATTATCCTTTTGTATGACTCCAAGTTTACATGCCATCTTTAAAATCTTAAAGTGCATTGGTTAGTACCATTTAAAGTAACCAAGATATTGGAATTGGGAACATGTTAATTATAGGTGCTAGATGGCACTATGCTACCTAGTTACTTCAATGGGATTAGGCTGAATCCCTACTATAAATAAGCTTCTTATGTGTTTGTAATAAGGCATTCTTTCCACTTAGATTAGATTTTCCTTTCTATTTTATTTTTCTTTATTTTTTTAAATTAAGCGTGATCACACGTAGGAGCTGATTAATATGTTTTTGAATGATGCGCAAAGGACCGTGTATGATTTTATTGTGGGGTGAAATAAGTTTAGTTGAACAACATGAAAAAATGGAGGATAAAAAGTGGTTATGAGTATGGTGAACGAGCACACAATGATGTGAGATAATGGTGCGCTATGGAAAATGTGTTGGTGCGCTAAAGCATTCATTGTTAATGGTTGGATATGGTGCGATGTGTGCTTTAAGTTGGTGGAATTTCTCATATTGAAAACCACATAAATGAAGAGACACATAGTGTAACATGAGAGAGGCGGTGAAAAGGTAGACTACTTGGCAAGTGGCACAAAATTAGAATGTGTGTGGTACAAGAATGTGTGCACAAAAGGGTCTATAGCCTAGGAAGTAGTATCACACCATAAGGTTACGAGACTATCATGCATGAGATGTACTCTTCAATCTAGAAAATGTAAGAAAAAGTGCAAGAACATTAGAAAAATACTTCAAAATTGGGAAATGGTGGTAGGTAAGTGTAATTAATGTAGTTGGAAATTAAAAATATATAAAAGGGGCACAAACAAGGTCATTATTACCTTTATATTCAAGAACTTGTGTGAAAGAGAGCTCAATTATGATAAAGTGTGAAGTGTGAAGAATGAATTAGAGAGATACGATGAAGAATTAACCATAGATGATTGAAGTAAAGAGAGAAACAAGAAACCTTTACGGAAATGAGCTCTTTTTGAGAAGTGGAAGCTAGGAAAATGGTTTAAAGATGTGGAGATAGGGTTCACATGAGAAGACACGATATATAGGGCATAAAGTCTTCTAGGGTGAGATAGGGCACAAAGTTGAGGAGAATGAGTATAAGGATTGAGTAATAAGTTTGGAATTTCATCACCGAAGGAACAACTAGAGAAAGTCGGTGTTAAATTTTTGGCACCTAGGGCATACAATTCATAGGTTTAGGGGCTATACCAGTTAGAATAATAAAATAACACCAAATATAGCACCAAAGAATAAGAATACCGTAGAAGATTCACATTAAGATTTTTTACCTAAGATGTAGTATCCACCGGAGGTAGTGGTAGGAAAACCATGGGCATCACAACTTCAAAAATGTAAGATCAATAAATACAACCACCGTGCGTAAGTACATGAGGTAGAAATCAATATAGATGTCTTACGAGAGTTGGATATAATGACCACGAAGGGAAGATAATCATTGATGATACAATATGCAAAACCTTGGAGGGAGTAGGCACAATTTACCGCATGAGCTATCCTTCTTTGGGAAGCCTACGCACCTCTTTCATTGGTTTATGTCACACATGTATAGATACTACTTCTACTTTACAAGAAGAAGGGTGCGACTGAATTCTAGGTTAATAAGTAGGGTTACAAGGTTGTGTGACACTGGGAAAAGATAGCACTTGACCTACACTAAGATAAAAATAGAAGAAACTCCTGCAGAGAAGGAACAATATTTAATTGAGGGGTAGTTGGATCACAACAAAAAGAAGAAGATGAGGGCCAAGTTGTAGGAAAGAAATTACCTCCAGCACACATCAGGAACCTCCAACTGAAGAAGAGTGTAAGTCGAGCCCGACATAGGAATAAAATCCCCATGTTGTTCATAACTTGGGTGGGGAATATGAAGAGTAGCCAATAGAGGAGGAACCACACATGGAGAAGGAACAAGAAGAAGTGGAGGAACACAAAAAGCATCCCGAGTGAGAAGGAGAAGGCCCTAAGCAAGAAAAATATATGCACAATGTGTGAGAAGAAGAGCATAAGGAAGATGAAGAACAAAGGATTGGGTTAGTTTAAGGTGCTAGAAGGGAGATCAGTTGGGAGTAGTTAAACATTATGAAAGATACTTTCTGAAGCCATGCAAAGGAGAGAGGAGGTGATGGAAACCTCCATAGAACCTCTAATGTCCTACCTTGATCACCCATCAAAGGTGCTAAACGATATATTTCATAGTTTAGTACCAATGGAATCCCTATTTTGTTTGAAATTGTTTGATAAGTCTGAATTCCTTTCATGCATGAGAAATATTCTCTCATTGAACATGCAGACGCATATGGAGGATCTTGAATTCAAAGCAAGCAAGGAGTCATTCTTAGAGATGAAACTTAATAAGTATATAGGAAGATTTTTTCCTATTATTGACTCCAGTGAACTCTCAGATGAACAAACATAAACCGTGCTAAACAAAATGGCAGCTGAAGTTGGGAGAAGGAATATCGAAAAAATGGTCATAGTAAAGAGAATACATCGAATATACAACACAAATGGTTATGGAACTAGCAACTTGTGGAGGATTTGAATGATTATAAGAATATAATCGTCAACATGTACAATAAAGTAGATGATATAATGAATAATATTACGTACACATGTCAAGACTTGGTGGAACAAGATAAATAGAATATGATACGTAAATGGAATATTTGGAGGATATGGTTCAGATGTTGTTGATCAAGGTGAAAAGTGGGCCGTGGTAACATCGTAAAAAAGAATTGACCGAGATAAATAAATAAAATATCAAAAAAAAAAATTGAATAATATGAGACAAAGAGTCACATACGTAAAGAAGGCCATGCCAAAGGTAGAGAAATTTTTTTGACAATTACCTATATTTTTCTCGATATATATAATGTAAACACCATAGTTGAAGAGGTCGAGTTGAAGAAGATGTAGGACATGATGAAGTCAAATAAGGATGAGCATGAAAAGGTTATGTAAGAGGTTTTAGAGAAGAGAGAATTAATAAAATCCAAGTGGGATGTTATTGATGAGATTCTCAAGGAGATACAGATTATGGTGATGTGCAGTATGGATAGCTTGGAATGTATCAAAAAAAAATTGATGTGATGCTTAAGGATTTGAAGGAGAAGATCGATGAGATAACTTTGGATAATATATCGACATTATGGAAGCGACATTAGACAAGACCGCCAAAGAGATCGAAGGATGGAAGTAGGTATAAGTCAGTAATAAACAGAGAGTTTCCGTAACTCCTCCCATCATCCGAGGCTTGAATTTCAGATACACATGGAGGAAACATACTAAATTATTTGATTCCTATGGGTAATCACCCATATTCTTAATTCTTCATATATTCTTTCATTTTTAAAAACTATTATTTGAGGATCTATTCTTTAATTCATGATATTTTTGAGGACAAACAAAACTCCTAGTGTGGGGTAATGTTGAGAAAATAAAATTTCTAAGTAATATCCATGTGTGGAGGTTGAAGACCAAGTGAAAGAGTGCATGCAATAACTACAAAGAAGTATCAAGATATTAGAAGGAATGAATGGAAGAAAACATAAGAATAAAGAACAAATATAGGTCAGTGCAAGATGGTTCATGAGAAGGAAAAGGGATCAAGACACAAAGTTTATGCATGTATGTAGAGGTTCCAAGAGTTAGCCAAATATCCCAATGAAGGCTAAAAATAGGAAAACCAGAGTTGGCATAACATGCAAGGCATGTCCGTAAACAGAAATGAAAGGGATAAAGCATTGACCATAGATAAAGCACATGCAAAGGAGGACATATAATTATAGGAACAAAACTTGGACAAGGTTGAGATAATTATAACACAAACCGAAGATTAAAGAAAGGGTTTAAAGGCATGTATCCTACATTTTGGATGTTTACTCTTAGGATTAAATCATATAAGTAGTGATGGATAATTATATAAATAGATGTTTCGTAGATGGATTGACGGAGATATACAATGTATGTATCTAAATAATGTTAAGTGATGTGCACACGAATGTAATCAATGAGTATATGTAATAGAATGAATTGTGTTTATGATGGACAACTATGTATGGTTTGCTAGGATTAATAGAGGTGTGTAAGATGTAATGGAGATCCAAATATTGTTGCTAATTGTCTATGTTTATGAATGATCGTCCTTGTTATTTATTTATGTTATTATATTTTAATGTTATCTTCCATCCATGATGTAATGGTAAAGTACACAATCCACATATTGACAAGTAAAACAGAGGAACTCAATAGGTTGCACGCACTTTGGGTGAGAGCTTATATATATATATATATATATATATATATATATATATATATATATATATATATATATATATATATATATATATATATATATATATATGTCTAAGTGAAGTGCCATTCTTGACCTGTATTGTTGTGAAACTAGACTCAACAATTAACACATTCCCTAGAAATAATTCAGGGTTCATTTTTCACTAAAAAGACAAGGTAGCGTTGCGGAAAGAATTTGGATGAGAAAATGAAAGTATGATCTGACAGATGGAAGGAAATGTGGATAATCCTAGTTAGTAGAATTGTTCTCATTAAATCAATGTTGTATTCTATCCATGTATATATTTTCTCAATTTTACATACACTGGTGGGTGCAATAAATACTATGACTATAATCATATATCATTTTTATGGAAAGACAGGAGGAGAAGAGGAATATTTATCTCAAAAATAGGAGAATTTTTTTCAGACAAAATAAAATTAAGGGAATGAGAATTCATAATTTAGATTTGTATACATTTTCCCTTGGCACAAAACACACATGACATATATATGAATTGAGTCCTTAGATTCAAAACCTAAGAGAAAAATATTTATATAATGCGCAACTTGAAAATATTTTCATAGTTTAAATTCCATTCTCGGGATAATATTAATGGAATTTCATTATTACAAATAGAAAGGTAATATGAGAAAACCTAACTTAGGTTGTTAGAAATAGAAGGATAGGTATTTTTTTGTAGGATTATTGGAAAGGGGAACCTACTCTTATCCAAAAAAATTATTTGAGTTATATTATAAGGTTTCTAATTGTGGCATGAGGTTCTAAGGTGAAAAATGATTAGGATGATGAGGAAGTTACCTTGGTCTATTTATAGAATAAGAAAAGTTTGGATTTTAATGAGGATTTCATGAAGAACACATTAGCTCTAAATATCATTCTTGAATTAAGGAGGGTTCTAGAGACATAGTCGAATATGCTTTAATATGGACTGGGAAATTAGGGATATATAGAATTAGGGATGGTTACATGGTCTTAGATAAGGAGGGGAATAGGGAATTAGAGTCATTTTCCTCTATTATTTGGAATAACATTGGTACTCTAGGATAAGACATGGTCTCATGGTTTGACTATTTAGAGAAGAAACTCACACAAAGTATGTTTAAGAAGATGAACTTGATCAACCCTTTAGTCTCGTATTCTTTGCAAGAAAGATGGAGAAATACCGAGGCACTTGGTTCTTCACTATCCTTATGTTATACACATTTGGTCTAATATTTTTCCCACTTCTGGTGTGTCCTATATTAGTGAATAAAACCTTCTATGTGTCAACACAAAATCACACACGTGGGTATACTTCTAGGTCCATAAACACATACTTACATTCATATGATTCCTAAGTGAGAAAATAATAATCGACAACTATCTTTAGCCTCTTTGCCTTGTTTTTGGTTTTCTTTTCCTGGTCGGTTACACCCTACACCATTCAATAATTTATTGCTTTATCTTTCATAACTTTGGACACCAACGCCCTCATCCACTCTAGGAGTCCCCCAAACTCTTTCTATCTTACTCACTCTCTTTGGGAATCTTCTATCTTTTGCGAATCTTAATTTCTTATGGATCAGCATTTTAGTTTTCAATTACGAAATTCAAACAAGGGAATCATATAAATATAAAGCTATATGAAAAAATAAAAGACCAATCTCTAAGCATATACTATGATCACTTGAGGTTACATCCAAAAGCAATTCTAAGAGCATAAAATGCATCCATATAGTTTTAATTCAAGGGATAAGCGATCAATTTTCTTCATACACGCATAGGAGGGGAAGTTCATTTATCCATCTACACATCTATCTACATTAGTACATCTAGCTATCTCTCGATATCATGTGCACTTGCACAAGGGATTCCTAGCGCATGATTCTACCACACATGTACAAGAACTACATGGAGTATGAGATGTAGTGTAGTTCGTGGTTGTAATTTCACTCGCTTGGGTGATCGTTGGGGTCAAGATGACTCCCCATATTGTATATTTTCTTTTTATTTGATGTATTTTGAGGGTTTTGCAAGTCATTTTCTCTTTGCAGTTATATGATAATTCAATGATCATCCATTGACATGTAGGTGATCAAAAGATAGGGTTAGTGACACTTATGTGACACAAAGAAAAATAAATTATTGAGATTCTACGTAATCAAAAGCGCTTAGCAGAGGTTCCTAATTCCTATATACCTTAGTCCCGACATATCCAACAATTCCATAAGTTATCAAGCACAATTACGAAAATCTTCTCAATCTACTCATCACCTCTAATCTAGAATACTTCGGATCAATATTTCTTAGCTTATTGCTTGTGTAAAATATGTACTTTATCATTTATTTACCATACGTGACTCTGTAATTAGGATTTCAAAATTCCATATTTGTTAAATCACTATGCTTGGTTAGAAGGATTGAAGTGACAAGAAGGATTGTTGCTATATTATATGTCAAATATGGTCCTGGAACATTTGGATGGGTGTAATAACTAAATTTTTGAAGATAAGGAACTCATTTAGGAAATACGTTGGGTCATGATTAATCTTAAAATATATGATAATGTTTCCTTTTGTAATAAAACTAATATAGATTTTTGGGAAATCAAGAGGTTTCAATCTTATATAGGTGGCCAAAAATTACTCTTTTGATAAATAAAGTATCGAAATCTAGATATATTGTTATAAAAATGGTTGGATGGTTTCTCCCAAAGATTATAAAAAAACATTTAATTTTGATGGTGCTTCAAATGGGAATCACATAGCACTAGTTGTATTCTTTAAGTTTATAATGGTCAATATTCTATGTTGGGTCCTTTTTATCCCACAAATTAGATAGCACTAGAAGTGACGAAACTATTGTAAGGACTAATTTTGGACAAAGATAAAGCTTATAATGATCTATTTTTCAAGGAGATTCCATGATCATAATTAATGTTAATACAAGGAGAAACACACAATAGGAAGTTAAATCACACAATGAAGGGGGACCTGATTTGGAAACAAATTTTCATTCCACAACTTCCAAAATTAAGTTCGAGATAAAAATAAGGATTCAAAGGTTCTTGTGACTACTGGTATTGTGCTTAATCCTTTATGTATAATTATTAGTGGTGATCTTTTGGAGTGGTTAGGAATTATGAAAGTTATACAAGATAAAAGAGGATGTTTATTTAAATTGGCTTATATGCTTATAGTTTCATGTTGGTGGCATGAACATATTATTTTTCTAAAGCATATGATTTTAGAAGATATGGAAGGGAAATAAGAATTTGTTTGTATATTGAAATGAATGACTTTTGTTGTAACTTCAATTTTTCTCGAGTGGGTGTTTTTGTCTTCATAAAATGGGTTGTGTATTAACTTTTATGTGAAAATCTCTATTTGTAATGAGTTCATTTCCATATGTATATGATGAGAGACTGTCAACCCTCCTTTTTATTAAAAAAATAAAAATGTCATCTCTGTTAGATCATATTTTAATCATGACCTAACCATGTGATATTAATACTATATGACCTACAAATACATGTGAGCCAAGTATACATCCAATGGGATGTTAAAAATATCTACGTGATAGCCCTAAATCCTATTTCATACATTTATTATCTATCATGTGTAGATAAAAGTCTCGATAAATTGGAAAACTATGAGGCATCCACAATCTACCACATCCAAAATCATCTTTGAACCTCCGAAGAATCAACATAACTAATCTAAGAAAATATGATCAACTAACCAAACCATCAAAAATTATAATAATTTTTTTATGGTACATCATTTACAAATAATTACTTCCATTAACCTTGTATAAATATGTTATCCTAAAAATTAAATATCCATACACAATAGACTACATGGTAGATATGGTAACTATATTATTACACCATCCATTTACATTAAAAATACATTATCCGTGTTTAAAAATAATTAATTCATAAATTACATCAACCATGTTGTGTGAATTACAATGGACATGTTAGAAATTTATAACAATCTTGATCTATTTAAGCCAATATGGATGAAGACATTAATAATAAGGCAACATAACGTCCTCTAGAATTTAATTCAATTTACCTAACTAAACAAAAATAATTCAAAAAACTCCCAAACTAACATAAAATTCATTTAGGCCTATATTTTTAAATTTCTTTGGCTAATTTTTACCTTATAGATTTTCCACATGACCTATTTTCCATTTTAAACCTATCTACCCATTCCCAAGTCAAAAATAAAATCTAGTGGTAGATCCTCTAGCTTGTTCCTTCATCTACATCAATTGGATCTACCTTACTTTCCTCCTTGTAATCACACCATATCTTATGATTTCACTAGGAATAGTTAACTTAGATCTCTAAAATATTATTATATCTAATAGAAAAAGTGAAAAAATACCTTTTGAATAAGTTATTTATATATTTCAACCCATTTTTTAATATATACACCCAAATTTCTTAATTTACCCATATATTTACAACCATATATCCTATAGATAGTATGGAAAAAGCATCACCACCATGGTGTTGCAAGGAATTTTATGGTATATCACATGTATATTTTATAAGAATATATTTTTGTATCTCTACCAAACCATTTACTTCATGTTAATGTAATTTATATAATTCAAGTTTTTCATCTGTAATTTAATCTCCCCTTATAGGCTATCGATACTTGAGACAAATTCTTTTTACAACCATATTATTATATACCATAGGATATTATTTGCATCTGACCTATATTTCTTCCCCATAATTGTCTTAAAATATAGTTACTATCATCCTTAATTTATTGAAACTAAAAGTATCCATATTCCTTGGACTTGTCCTAACACCCACTTATTATCTTCCATAATCCATCCAATTTTTACCTAGCCTTCTTTTTAGGAACTATCCTAATACCCTTACATGATATGCCTTTAAAATATTTCTTACTTATTTTATATGTTAATTTCTACTACTATTTCACAATATTATATCAATTAGGATGACTAAGAATATTTTTTCCCTCCTTGGTTGAGAAATGAGTCTTGTTATGCATCAAAATTCTCTAGAAGGTAAGTCTATGAAAATATGTTCCATTTGGTTGAGTTCATATTTAAGGTAAGAGTAGGGTTTGGTTGGTTTGCATTACTTGGTGAGAAAGTTTTTGTGTGTGTTATTTTCCTAACTTTCCCTATCATGTATCATTATTACTTTACCACTACCTAATTAATATCTTTGTATGATCGTTTATATCCTTATTATTATCACCTTCACAACTTTCTATGTCACCTTCAAATCACCTTGATATATTATGTAAGTGTCTTCTCGACCTACACACTCTCTCTTCTCCTATCCTTTATGTATAACTATATTTGGATGATGGTATTGACCATAGTTGATGTCATCTTTGAGAACCCCTTCTCTAACAGACTACATCAAATATGTTCAATGTCATATGCTAATATATATGATGGCTACAAGATATGTTCTGCTATAAATAGGCATAATTATTTAAAAAAATTAAATCCTTATTACAAATTTTTAATTGATTTCACTATTAAATATTCCCTCAAATGTTTAAAAAATTAGGGGTAAACAAATCTTATAATTATGAGTATAATTTGGAGAATTGGGTTACTAAGAGAAACAAAAATAGGAGGTACACCAAAAATTATACTTGATTGTTTATAATTCTCAAATTTGGTCTACATACGTATCTTACAATACCTCTTACTAATGACCTACATAAAATATCTCACAAGTTTCTACTAACCATGATGGTTAAGGGGCCAATAATTTCTTCACAAACGTAATTATATCTAGCCATTATATTTTATTTGTATTTCTTTGATTGATTATGTTTAGTGTATCATATATTAGACTAGGATAGAGTATTATATACTTATGTATTTGGAATAAGCGTTTGTGGAATAAGCTTAAGATTGGGGGCTTCAGAACTTCATTGTCAAATTACACAATATGATGAGAGACCACCATTTTCCTAATGACGGAGATGAAAATGGATGGGCACAAAAATTTAAGGATAGAACCCGCAAAGAGCATGAAATCAAGTTGTTCTTCGTGGGAAAGGAAAGGTGTTCTTTCTTTACTAATGGTATTGCTAGGTCTTGTATTCCAAGAATATGGAGAGATGTGTGCCTCCAAATTATGAAGTATATCACTCTAGAAGGAAAATATCACAAAATATATACTCATCATTTGACCCTTCTGAATATGTTTAGACATAAGGTCATGGTGAGCATTCTATTCTTCCTTTTTATGTCATTGACTAATTCTCTGATGGCATTCCAGTAGGAGAAGGTGGAGATGCCTCTACATGAGGGGATCATCCTCCTGATGTTTGAAAATGGGAAACCTATTTTGAACTCTCCCCGAAAGACAAGGTGGAGGAGGAAGATCTTACTCTTGCAGAGTGCCTTACTAAGATGAAGGCTGGAAAATGTAAAATTGTAGGGGAGGAGATCGAAAAGGAGAAGAGTGAGGAAGGTCATGGTGAAGTGAGCACCTCGAGGAAGAGGGTTTGTGGTGGAAATTTTAAGGACTTCGAGGAGTGGAGCAGCAAGGTTCAGTATCTGGAAGGGGTGATTCAAGTGATGGAGGAAACTAATGTAGGTCAAAGGGAAACCATGTTGGATGTCATTAATGTATCTAAGAAAAATTTCTGCCCAAGTGAAGTCTAAACATAAGATTCTGGAGCTGGAGTTACAGGTCAAAGAGCTGAGTGATAGGATGGAGGGGATAGAGGAAGGCACTAAAAGGAGGAAGTTCAATTTGTGCATCAGTAGTTTTGAGGATGATATGGAGGAAGATATGATTGATAAGGGTACAGAGGTTGTTGTGAACAAAGAAAGTCATGCTTGAGAACAGTGAAGTTTTTCCTAAAACTTAGCTATTTTTTTCTAGATTATTGGCATAATTTTTGTGAACTTCTATAGTCAGATGTATAAATCAGGTTTCTTTTCTCTGTTTTGTTTATTTTTTACTTTTTGGTTTTGGTCATGTCCTTTGTTGTATGAGTTAAGTTTGTTTAACTCCTTTTGTGGAACTTTATGTTTCTTTGTTATTCGGTGGTTCTTGTTCCATCTTTTGTAAGGCCCCTCGGAGCCAATCCCTATTTTTACCTTATCTAATAAAAATATACTTATGTATTTCATTATATCTTATAAACCTTTCTCACATCATCCATATGGATTTATGACCTTTATCCTAAACATCTTATAGATCATAGTTATGAACATTACTCTTAAAACATTATGATCCTAATAATACCACACCCATATCTTATGTATATTATTTGGAGCCCTTTGAGTTTTATATAAGTATGGATTAGTGTCTTTAAGATCCATGCGTATTATTCCCATCGATAGTATAATTATCTTGTGTGTTGGCTCAAATATGGCTAGACCATTTTATTATATCCTAAGATATATTATTGAGAAGAGAGAAATGATAATCAAGATTCTTGGGTAACATACAAGTACACTAATAACAATAAAATATTTTAATAGATAAAAGTATAATATCTGTGGGGGTATTTTCCTACCAATCAAGATCAAACATAAGAAAGTTACCATATGATTACTAATCATTATAAATAAAAATTCATTTGACATGTTACTTGGATTTCCATAGATACATAAGATGTGATATATTCCTTCCATGTTACATCAAAGTACATACAAAATGACAAGATAGTTATAGTTTAAGTGTTTCCTTATGTATATCCAATTGATATTGTAAAATAACATACTAATGATCCTCATCTCATCATATAACCTCACCAATATATATAATTACAATATTTTCAACTAATATAGGTACATTCCATATGACTAAGTGTTTCATACCAAAACCAATTCCTCAATTTCCATCCACTACCCAAGTACATTATTAGAATTCTATTTGACTTAATCCTATAGTATAAATAGTCATTCAAGCCCTAAAATAACACTACTTAAACCTTATGAGAATGTTGTAAAAATGATTGGCATATCTAGAAACTACCTCTATGAAAATTATCCTTCTAATTGTGCTACCTCGTACATTATCACCCCGAACAGGATTGGGCCTTAGTGGGATTTGAACTCCGGTGGAGCCGTAAATAACCATCTGACTTAACCACTCCACCCTAACACCATCAGTTAAAATTTGGTTACTTAAACACTTTTATTATACCAGAGCTATGAACTAGAGTGGTGGAGGATTACTTTCTCTAAGTGGAACATGAGGGTGGGCTTGGGTCCTTAATTTCTATCGAGCGATCTGCATTTGGAGCATCCCACTATGTTTTGCTTGGCCTATATGAAGAAGTTAGATCCCTGCCTCAAGGTGTCCCCATGACCACTTATCAAAATCATCCAATGAAATCAATGGGAATTGAATTTCGGTTGATGATCACAAACTACTTGTAACTCACCAATATCCCAAGACCTTGAGTTCTAAAACTTTGGATGGTAAATGCTTTTATTATACCAGAGCTATGAACTAGAGTGGTGAAGGAGTAATTTTTATAAGTGGGACATGGGGGTGGTCTTGGGTCCTTAATGTCTACTTGAGCAATCCACATTCGAACCCTTGCTATGTTCCACTTGGTCCATATGGAGAATTTCAGCCCATACCTAAAGGTGTCCCCATGGCCACTTATTGAAAGTATCCAATGAACTCAATGGGAATGGAACTTAGGTTGATGATTACAAACTACTTGTAACTCACCAATATCCCAGGACCTTGAGTTCACTTTTGACCTACTTATTATGTTAGTTCAACTATGTAGATTATTATAAATATCTTATTTTTTCTTTCTTAATCACCCTCACTTAATTTTATTTTTTCCATTACCATATTTCAAATTTAAATTTTCATTTGTATTCACATTGAATATTCTTCTCTCCCATTATTTTTAAATTGTTTACAATGTTTCATTGGCCCTTTCCTTTGATTGTTTAAACATATTCCAAATATTTACACCAACTACCTGATGATGACACACATATACATATAAATATTATAATATACATTATTTTTTGTCCAAATATATTTATGAGGGAATTTTTAGTTTATTTGAAACCTCTCGTATTATTCAATTTAATATCCTTTTCCCCATTATCCTTTATTCATTGGATTTTCCTTTTTCTTTTTGGGTTTTCTATGTACCTTGGATTATTTTATTTTATTTTTCACTTGGCTATTATTTTTTTAGTATTGAAACTCATTTTTCTAGCACATTTTGGGTGTGTGTGTGTGTTTGTGTGTTGTTGGAATGTTGAGTTATATGTGTTGTCATTGATGTAAAATCCAATCAATGAAAAATATGTTAATGGATTATTTCATAACATGATTATTAGGATGATGACACGTTGTTTTATTTTATTTGCATCATGGCATAATTTGACTAAGTGAGATTGGCTTGGTCTAACAAGCATAATCAAGTGACCTAGCTAGCCTAGGTGATGGAGCATGTTGGTTTGAGTTATGTGTGGTGGATTGAGGTGAATAGTGGAAGCATGAAGAGAATTTTTGGGATTTTTAGGCACTCACATGAGTTTCAAGGTGCAAGTATAGGTTGAAGTCCTAGATTCAGGTGCTCATCTAAACCAGGTCTAGGTAATTAGAGGCATGAGGATGAGTTATAGAGCCATGTGATCTTAGGGAATAATTTAGGTGAGTTATTAATTATGTTATGACCTTTTGAAGAGGTTTCATGATGAGTTACAATGTTAGTTCAATTGACCCTAGCATAAACCATGCAAAACCCCAAGGGCTAGTCATGTAAATGAGATGGGATGAAAATATGGAGACCTATTTGAGATATGATGATTATTGGAGATTGTGAAAAGGTTTTTCCTAGAGTTTTGAGAAAAATTTGGATTTATTTTGAAGAATATTTTTCAAGTTATGATGTTTTGTGTGAAATAAGGTCCAAGAAAGAGCATTTTCCAACTCGAATTGTAATTTTTGATGCTCACCATGAATTATGTGATTTGCATGGGAAATTTTGGATTTTAGGGATGGTTTTTCATTGATTAAATAATTTTTTTAAAATAATGAGGTAATTTCAACGTTAGGTTTTTATGAACGAATGTTAAGAAGGTAAACAACATTTTATGAGCTTGAAACCCTAGCTCAAAAGTGGTAGGAGATATTTTCTACATAACTGCCCATAATTTATTGGTTTTTATAGTATGATGATTTTATTTTGTATATGACTACTCCATATTTATATAAATGTAAGATATAGCATGTGGTGATGAGTGGACCCCACTCGAAAATGCGGTTTTATGAAAAATTCCAATTTGGGGAAAGGTTGTCCAAAGGAGTTAAAAAATAAATTGATATTTTTTTAATATGATAATTTTCATTGATTTACACAATGGTATAAGATCATGATTATTCTTATAAATGGAAAATTATGCCCTATTTTTGAAGACTGGTCATAAGGCAGTTTTGGGGCTGATTTGCAGCTTTTTTAGATATGGACTTGGTTGAAGTCCTTCCACTTGGATTTGGAAGGAAATGTAATATGTTATAGAAATAGGATTCAAATTTATTTTCAATGGTATATTGTTTGTCTCATGATGATGATATTTTATGGGTAATCCAGATTGATTTATAGATAAGAAGGTTTCTTGTTTCTCATGCAATAATTGGTTTTTCTAAAATATGGAGGTAGAAGATGCATGAGATGAATGATTTCATTATTAATATCAGTTTTATAGTGAATAGGGATTAAAAAAATCTTATTCAAGGAATTTTTAGGTCTTGGAAGTGACAAAAGGGTGCAAACTAGTTGAGTTTGTAAAACTACTTTTTGGGAAGCTTAGTTTGGTGAAGAGGAAAGTTGGTGTGGTTTGCACATATGGATGTTTCATGATCTCTAAAATTCATGGATGTGATATAAATTTCCTAAGGATTCCAATTAGTCTCTACATTCCATATTTGACATGTTTTAGTATGTAATTGAGGTCCAAAGGTGAAGATAGGATCCTGAAACAACTGTTTGGTGAAGGATATGAGCCTTTTTTTGATATGTTATGAATAATTTGATTAGTGAAAGATAATTAACGACCATGTATGATTTTTTTATGTTATATTTAACATGTTTGGGGAATTGTGGAGCTTAAATAATCATGGTTTTGGTGTTATTTGTTTTTCTCGATCTAGATGACAAGGTTTTGAGCCATTTTTGGGCTAGTTTAGTGCATTTGGGAATGGACGACCTACATGGGCCCAATATGAATTTTTTAATGAATGCATTGGGATGTTTTTGAATATTTATTCATTGAACTAAAGGTTGATGATTGGCCTCTTTTTTTTAGTTGGAGTGCATATAAAAGTGATGTTTGAATTCAAATTTGCACTAGTCAGTGAGAGGTAAAACATGTGACATATGTGTGTGTTTGTAATAAAGTATGAAGGAATTTATTCACAGACAAGGAATTTTTAAAGAAATTTAATTATTTTAGAGAGTGTGTGTGCAAGGTTTTGATGTAAAACAAGTCCATGAAAGAGTGAGATATAGTGAGTTGGAGAAGCAAGGGTTTGAACAAGGGTTTGAAGGTGTGTGAGCTGAATAGGTGATATCCATTAGTTGTTGTAGCAACAAGACATCAGATATATTCATCTAAATGTGGTTGAGTGGGTGATTTATCATCTTATGGGGTTGTATCCTCCTTGTGGAGTTGGTGCTTCACTAAACTAAGGGTTGGTGCTCCTTGTAGGGTTGGTGCTCTACTAAACTAGGGGTTGGTGCTCCTTGTGAAGTTATTGCTTCACTAAATACTTTTGATTTGAGTAATATAATATGAATTTAAGTGGGGTTTATTTCCTTTGAGGATTTCCCACTTATATCTTGTGTTATGGTGTCTCTTTCATGGTTGTGTTGATTTGATTGAATTTTATGCACATATTAATGAATGGTTGAATGATTTATGGTTTAAGTAAGAAAAAAATTAATTAATTTTTTGAAGGACTGATTCACCCACCCCCTCAATCCATTGTGCTTCCAATAACTAGTATCAGATAAGGTCCTTTTGGAAAAGTTTTATCACTTGAAAGGAGATCCTTGAAGTACAAAAATGGCTAGTCAGTAATGTGGTTCTTCTATTATCAAAACACCATTTTTGATGGTGTGAACTATTCCTTTTAAATTTTGAGGATGAGGAATCACATCATGTCCCTAGGGTTTGATATTTGGCAAGCTATGGAAGATGGTTATACTATTCCTTCTACTCCTCTAACTAGTAATGCAGATAAGAAGCTATGTAGTGATAATTCAAAGGATATGAATGTTATCATGTGTGGTCTAGGAGAATCTGAGCTTGTAAAGGTGATGCATTGTAAATCATCTAAGGTTATGTGGGAGAATCTTCAAGTCCTATATGAAGGAGACTCTAAGGTAAGAATTGCTAAGCTACAAACTTTCAAAAATTAGTTTGAAGGTCTTAAGATGAGTGATGATGAGTCCATTTTTGCATATTTGCTTAGGTTTGACAAGGTTGTCAACACTATGAAAGGGTTAGGAGAAGATGTAAAGGAAGAAGTGGTTGTTCAAAAGGTCTTGAGATATCTAACACCTAAGTTTGATTCTAAAGTGTCTAATATTAAAGAGGCCAAGGATTTGACTCTCTTGAAGATGGATGATTTTCAAGGGACTTTGACTTCCTATGAAATGAGGATTGTTGATTCCAAACTAGCCAAGAAAGAGATTTCTTTCAAATATTAACTTAAGACCAAATGTAAGAAGGAAAAGAGTGATGGTAATGCTCCTAAAATTTATGATAAAGAACTTTGTACAATGGTGGCTAGGAGATTGAATGTTGGATCTAGCAAGTACAAAGGTAAACTTCCATTAGAGTGTTTGAATTGTGGTGAAGTAGGTCACTTTTTGCTAAGTTTCCTCATAGAAATGAAAAGGAAGGTGATGAAGACCATAAGGATGATCATGAAAAGAAGAATCATAAGTTTAGTAAAGGTAAGAAGAATTTCAATAGGTTTGACTATAATAAGAAGGGTAAAAGAAAATTTTACACAAAGGAATAGGCTTGTTTATCTGATGCTAGTAGTTGTGTTTCAAATTATGAGTTTGAATCTGATCATGAAGATGTTGGAGATGAAGTGTTTTTCATGACTAAATATGTATTGAGATATACTAGTGGTGGCTCTTCATGATTAGGTGATTTTATATCAGGTTATTGCAGAGAATCTAAGAAATAAGAATATGATGTTAAAGATGAACTTGTATGTATACAAAATTAGTTAAGGCATGCTGAAAAGAAGAACAAGAAGCTGAAATCTTAGGTCAAAGAGTATGAGGATAAGATTCATGATCTAGAAGAAAATCATAGTTCTGAAACAAGCAAGCTCAATGAGTCTATTAGGATGCTAGAAGAAAAGGTAAAGTTTCTAGTCACATTTTTTCAAGAAAAAGAGAGAATGTGCACCAAATTTGAAGAGGATGTAGATTTCCTAAGGGTAGAACTGCTAGAGGTTGGTAAGAAAACTATATCCTTTTAGAAATTTGAGAAAAGTACCAAGGATCTTGATGATCTTCTTGGCAGATAGATATCGTAGGTGATAAAGAAGGTTTGGGGTTTAGTGATGACCTCAAGGGAAAAGAGAAGATGCAATAAGATAGTGTTTCAAGCAAGAAATATGGAGAACTAAACATCAAGGATGTAAATATTGAGGTCTTCACCAAAGAAAATGTGAAGTTAAAGCCAATTAGGTCGCCTAATGCCTCAAGATATGAAAGATCTTTCAATGGTTATTGTTTCATTTGTAATGGTTTTGGTCATCGGGATAAAGAGTGTAGGAGGTTTTCTAGTAATGATCACCCTTGGAAGGATAATAAGAGTGAGAAAACTAATAATACAATGTGCTACAATTGCCATGAAAGAGATCCTATTTCTAAGTATTACTTAAATGAACCATCAAGTCGACATGGGGTAATGAAGGCTACAGAGGAGGTAAGAATTTAGTTGTGTGTTTTGATTATAAAAATAGTGTACATGTTGCTATAAAATTCTATGGTCATAAAAGGAAAGAGGGTATTTTTAAGGTCCAAGAATGCATGATAGATGGAAAAATAGATCATGGGATCTTATAAGGGGTAATTGTGTCTCATCAAAATTAAATGTTGATACAAATCATGGCATGTCTCAAAATCATATCAGAATCAAGTGGATGGAAGAAATGTGTAAGCATTTAAGAGTGCTTGGGACCTCTTTAGGTCACTCCTCTAGATCTATCTTGTTGGCATACCTCTAGTAGGATTCTTAGAGTTTTATAGATCCAAATGAAGCATTGAAGGAAGGGGGAGCTGACTAGGTTAAAGAATGGTTGCTCCAAGTTGTCAAGGTATGTTTTCATGGTCTCAAAGTATGTTTTTGTGATTTTTCTTGGTTTTTAAAGTCATGAAAATGTGTATCTACAATCAAAATTCTCTCGAGTTTATTCAAGTCTTTGATTTTCATTATTGAGATCTGAATTAAGTTGTTCTTGATCCAAGTATGAGATATGTTATGAAGTCTAGATGTTAATGTTCATAGTGATACATCATGATACCAAGGAAAGTCTGTAGATGATGATCATGGCCATAAAATATATGAGCAAAGGTGCTTTCAAGAAAATTCAGTCATGTCAAAGTACGAGTATGAAAAGAGTTACATAAGAAAGTAATAGTCTTAAATTTTTCATGAGGTTTCATGCAAGTGGAAGGTGTCAAAAGTGTCAAGTAATGTTGTGATCTCAAATTAAGAAAATTTGTCTTCGTCTTAGTCTGATTAACATATCATGTTGTGTATACCCTAGGTCTTTGCATAAGGTTTGTTAGTCTCACAAAGTCTATCCTAGATAATGGTCATGTGTAGTCTATATTAAGGGAATTATATAATATCATGGAGTAAATATTGAAGGATTTTCATGATGTCTAATTGAAGAATGATGAATTTCTTACTAAAGTTATCAAAGTCCTAAATATATGTATTCATTTCATGAGTAAGGTTTTGTGATCTATCAAGATTTGCAAAGGGTGTGTATCTTGAAGTCAAAGCTTCAATGAAGGATCAAAATCAGTTAGTATGACTCAAGGAAGTGTGAATATATCCCTATTATGACGTATTATTAAAGATTCTATTGAGATAAATATAGACCCTTGAAGGTGAATGAAAGAATAGACATGTGCTTCTTAGGTCTCAGATAAGTATCTAAAAACATGAAATTGTGAGTCCCTACATGATGGAAGTGATTAAAATAATAGGATAAAGGTTTTATCATGTTTTAAGAAGAAATTAAGGGTAATATGTCTCAGAATAAATGAGTCATCAAGTATGATGAATTGATCATACCATCATCTCAAGGAGGATTATGACAATGTTCTTAATAGCTGATTAAAGACAAGTTATGAAGGGCACAAGTAAGTATTGAGGTTTCCCTACCTCATAACAAAATAATGGGTACTCAAGACCTTATAAGGGCTTGATAGAGTGATGGTGGAAAATTTTTAGGACTTCACATAAAAATTGTGAAATATAAGTTGTCTTTACCCTAACCAGCTTTTGAACTCACAATAAGCGGTATGGAGAAAAATTTGTGCTTGAGGGAGTAAATGGTTCAATTAAAGGAAAAAATTTGGAACAATGTATATTATTTAGATCCTATTTAATATCCAAAAGGAAGTAAGTCATGAAAAAATTTCAAATGGTTCAAAACTATAACAAAGTGTTCGACTTAACTGTGAAGTGCACTAAAAGACTCGTTAGAAGGAACAAATTGAAAATTAGGAAAAATTTCTTAAAGGATATGCTACAAGATTGATTGGGAATAAGTAATGACCGAATGGGTCCTCAAATAAGGTAAATTTTCTCTATGATTGTGAGTTAATTAATTTCTAGAAGTGAATTTCTCATGAAATTGGGCTAGTATCTGTGAAAGTAAATTAAGGAAGTCAAAATGGTTAGATGGTTCCTTAATGATTGCAAAGCTTCTTAAGTATGAATAAGGACAAAAATACTCTCTAATAATCCTAGGATACTATGCAGGGTCTCAAATGGATGGTGTTTTTTCATTTTTCACTCATAATGTAACAAGGAATGCAGTGTTTGAGAAAGATTGACTGATCACAGGCTTGTAGGTGATCATTTTTATTTGTATTGAAGCCTTTAATAGAGATATGGAATCAAGAAAAGATCTTGAGGATATTGAATCTCTTCAACATGATCTAGGTGATGAATTTAATTATAACTGTGAGAAAAGAGATAGTATAGGTATAAATAGTGTTCATTCAAGAAGAAGAACATGAGGTAATAGGGTACAATATTTAATGTCAAGTACAATAATTGAGATAGAGGAGAAAAGGTAAGTTACATGCCTAAGATAACTAAATAAGGTAGGGGGAGTATTTTATATCTCTCTTTAGGTGTCCTATATGTAAAGAAAATGAGAAAATCATAGTAAGTGGTGTTTTCTATATAATGTCATGTGAAGATATGTCAAACTCAAGGTATTATAGGGGCAAGAATGTATGCTACAGGGACTATAGTTGACTCTTCAATGCAGGGGTATCTCTTGTTATCAATTCAAATGAAAAAGGTATCAAGAAGGTGAGAATGATAGATGAATTTTGTTTGTACAGTTTGTATGGTCATTTTCCTACTTAATTCAAGCTTGAATGATATCAAATGTATCAAAATAGCATCGTATGTGAGTCTATAGGAAGTGTCTAAGGTAGGGGAAGAATTTTTTTACTCAAGATCATGAGAAAGGTGAATTAGAAATTTATTAGGTAAAGTTAACAATGATGCAATATCCATTTTGTTGATTCTTTTCTTCTAGCGTGATGATTGATCCTTGACAAGGTGTTGCAGGTCGGTGAAGGCAAGAAACTTGTGTGCTACAGGTGTATAGATATATCCAAGTCGGGGGGTAACATGATTTTCTTATCTAGAAAGTGTTCCAGAAGACTAGAAGGGATGTAAGGAAGATTAAATGATGATATGTAGGTAATTCTCAAGGTAAGCATGTTATTGATACTAGAATATTGCAATAACATGTAAAGAAGAGAAAAAAAACTAAAAAGTTGATTTGGGATAGTATTGAAGTGTTTGATCCTCCATCAAGGCATCCATACAAGGTAAGAAGCTCAATTTTTGTAATTTATACTAAAATGGGATATTATGAGTCTAAGAGGAGTCATAAGAAGGTGTGTCATAAAGTGATTGAGATTTTAGGGCTTTCATATTTTTTCCTAGAATACACTAAAAGATGGTCTTAGGGATTTTCAGTCCTAAGAGTGATGAGAAGAAAATATATGTAAGAAACTAAGTATGAGAAAGAATCAGTTAAGAAAGGACAAGAAAGAGGTAAGTGTTGTATTTTTGGTAGTCATTCATCATTGTTGGCATGTGTGTGAGTATCATGCATTAGTTCTAGGTCTATTACAGTGTTTCCATGGTATAGAAAGAAGGCAAAAACAAATTTTTAGTGAGAAATGTCAATTTTGCATGCTTGTATGAAGGCTTGATGATGTTATCACTCAAGAAGGAGGAAAAATGATGTTATTTTCATGGTTATTGGTATGTATGGATGTTGTGTATGCTCTTTCCTAGGGGGATTATAGTCATAAATGCTTTGAAAGTGGTCAAATCAGGTCAAAATGAAGAAAAACAAGTTTGTAAGTCAAATTTGATGATTTTGGTTGATTTTTATAACCAAGAGATAATCATATGAAGCTAAGAATGATGAAGATCATATAATTAAAGGTATGCTTTATCATTAATGTAAAAAGGGAGAGAGGATTGCGTAGTTTTCTATAAATGACAAAGGGGGAAATTGTTGTCATGTTGAGTTTTAGGTGTTGTCATTTATGTTAAATCTCATTAATCACAAAGAGGCTGATGGAGTAGTGTCATAACATGATTATTAGGATGATGACATGGTGTTTCAGGTATTGGCATGATGGCATAAGTTGATTCAATGAGATTGGTTTGGTCTAGCAAGCCTAATCAGGTGACCTAGCTAGCATAGGTGATCGATCATGTTGTTTTGAGTTGTGTGGTGGATTGAGGTATATGGTATTAGCATGGATAGAATGTTTTGGGATTCTATAAGCACTCACATGAGTTTCGTGGTACATATACAGGTTGAAGTCCAAGCTTCATGTGCTCATCTAGATAAGGTCTATGTACTTGGAGGCATGACGATGAATTATAGAGCCATGTGAGATCATGGGTACATGTAGGTGAATGACTCATGATGTAGTATGGATGTTAGGACATTTTGGAGAGGTTTCATGATGAGTTAAAGCGTTGGTTCAATTGACCCTAGCCTAAACAATGCAAAAACCAAGGGATAGTCATGAAAATGAGATGGGATAAGAATATGGATATATATTTGAGATATGATGATTTGAGATGGTGAAAATGGGGTCCAAGAGGTGTGAGAAAAATTAGAGTCATTCTCAAGAATATTTTATAAGTTATAATGTTTTTTTTCTAAAACAAGGTCCAAGAAAGAGCATTTTCCATCTCGAATTACACCTTATAATGTTCACCATGAATTGTGTGATTTTCATGGGACCTTGTGAATTTCAAGGATAATTTTTAATTGAGTAAATAATGTCTTAAAAAATAATGAGGTCATTTCATTGTCAATATTTTATGAACAAATGTTAAGAAGGTAAACAACATATTATGAGCTTGAAACCCTAACTCGAAGTGGTAGGAGATATTTGTTTCATAAGTTCCTAGGATGTATTGGTTATGTTATTATGATGGTTTTATGTTTTAGAGGACTCCTATAGATTTACTGAAAAGGTGATATAAAGCACGTGGTGATGAGTGCAACCCACCTTAAAATACAAATTTATGAAGAATTCCAATTTGGGGCAATGGTTTGCAAATGAGTTACAAAATAAACTAAAATTGTTTTTACCATGGGAATTTTACTTGATGTAAATTATTTTTTCCAATCATGGTGATTCTTCTAAATGGAAAATTTTTCCCTATTTATGAATACTTGGTCTTAAGGCGCTTTTGAGGCAATTTCAAGTAGTTTTCATAGATAGACTTGGTTGAAGGCCTTCCATTTAGAGTTGGAAGGAAGCGTAAGATTTTATGGAAATAGGATTCAGAGGTATTTCCAATGGTATATGTTTTTCTCATGATGATGATATTTGATGGGTCATCCAACTTAATTTGTAGAAAAGAAGGTTTTTGTTTCTCATGATAGAACTGATTTTCCTAAAAGATGGAGGTAGAATATGCATGAGATGAATGAGTTGATGTTTTATATCATTAGTAGAGTGAATCAAGATGAATTTTGTTCCTATTTAAGTCCTTTGGATATCATTTAAGTGACATTAAGGGTGCAAACTAGTTGTGTTTATAAAATTACTTTTAAGGTAGTTTAGTTTGGTGAAAATGAAAGTATGTGTAGTTTATACATATGGATGTTTCATGAGCTATAAAATTCATGGATGTGATATACAGGTCTTGAGGATTCTAACTAGTGGTTACATGTTATATTTTAGGTGTTTTATTATGTGTTTGAGGTCTAAAGGTGAAGACAGGGTCTTGGAAACAGTTGTTATGTGAAGGATATGAGCCTCTTTAGTTTTGTTATGAATAATTTGATTAGTGAAATATAATTAACGACCATGTATGATGTTTTTATTTTATATTTGACATGTTTTTTTAATTTGGGAGCTTTACTAATCATGGTTTTTGTATTAGTGGTTTTTGCTCATTCAGGGGATGGGGTTTTTAGCCATTTTGGGCTAGTTGAGTGCATTTGGGCATGGCCAACCTACATGGGCCCAATATGAATGATTTAATGTATATTTTGGGATTTTTTTGAAGATTTATTTGTCTAACTAAATTTTAAGGACCAAACTCCTTTGTGTTTTTGAGTTGGAGTGCATATAAAAGTGAAGTTTGAATTCAAATTTGCACTAGTTATGTGAGAGGAAAACCCATGTGTGTGTTTGTAATAGGTATGAAGGAATTTATTCATATATAAGGAATTTTTCAATAGTTCAAATAATTTTATAGAGTGTGTGTGCAAGGTTCTGATGTAAAATAAGTCTATGAAAGAGTGAGATATAGTGAGTTTGAGAAGCAAAGGTTTCAACAAGGGTTTGAAGGTGTGTGAACTGAATAGGTGATCTTCATCGGTTGTTGCAAAAACAAGACATTAGATATCTTGATCTAAAGGTGGTTTAGTGGGTTATTGATCATCTTAGGGTGTTTATCCTCTTTATGGAGTTGGTGCTTCACTAAACTAGGGGTTGGTGATCTACTACAATAGGGGTTGGTGCTCCATGTGAAGTTTATGCTTCACTAAATACTTTGATTTATGTAATATAATTTGAAGTTTCTGTGGGTTTTCTTCCGCTTCAAGTTTTCCCACTTATATCTTGTGTTATGGCATCTTTTTATGGTTGTGTTGATTTGATTGAATGTTATAACACATTAATGAATGGTTGAATGGTTTATGGTTTCAATAAGTAAATCTAAAATTGTTTAAAGTTGTGTAAGTGTTAGAACGTAATATTAAGTGCTTATAAATTTTAGTTTATAATTAAATAATTTACAATAGATCATATTCTTAATTATTTAATATAAACTTTAGGTTGTGTTTAATTTGTTATTTAATAACTAGTTTATATTAAATCAAAGCACGATTTAATCAACCCCATCACTTAATATGTTGATGGCCCATGAGTTCATTTAAATATGGTCGCGGATCATATTATTTTACACCTGAGGTGAATGGATGGAAGAAAAGTGAGGTGGCGGAGATTTTTACTGGACTATGTAATGTTTCTCAAATAATGTAAATTCTCTTTATCCATGGTTTTTTCCCCTCGGGGTTTTCCACGTAAAACATGTGTACATGTGTTTTTACTTTGTTGTGTATTTATTTATGCATTGCATTAATGTTTGGTAAATATTAATTTAATATGGTTAATGTAATTTATCATCCCTCGATTCTAACATGGTACTAGAGTGTGTGTACTTTAATCCTATTTTAATTAACCTATCGGTGTGTCGGTTGGGGTGGTTGGGTGGTTTATTCGCTAGAAAAATAATAATTTATACCCAACTCCCTCCATGACATAGTATTGTTAGAAAGTGTGTGCACAGGTGGAAAGTTCTTCGAAATCTTTTAACCCTCGTGTGAAAACTCAAACTTGGAAGAATTACCAAGACCTGGAAAATAGAGGTAAGGGTTAAACATTTATGTGAAATATTTCATTATATTTATATAGTTTTGAAAGTGTGCAGGTTAATTTAAATGCAAGATGTTAAAAAGAAAGGGTAAAATTCAAGTGAAACCAATATTTACTGAGAGGATACAAGTTCCATCAAAATAGGAGTTTCAAATTTTTTTATTGGCTAGGTCAAAACTCTTGTCCCCTGGTGATGTAAAAAAATTATTCTTTTCAACTTTGATATTCAAAATTATTTTCCATGTCCTTATGGAGTGCCTTTAATAAGGGTTGCACCTATTTTATCTTTAAACCATAATCTATAATCTACAATATTTTTATCTTAAAAATATACTATAGTTTATAATTTATAAACACTATAGTTTATAGTTAATATAAACTATATATTTAAAATATATATATAAGGTTTAAAAACATATATATTATAGTTTTTATTTTAATTATACTATAATAATATAGTTTTAAAAATATATTTAAACACTTATTTATTCAAACCTATTTACTATAGCATATATAGTTCAAAAACTATATATTTCAAAAAAAAAACCCTTATCCTACAATATTTTGCAGCCCCTTTATCTTTACACATCTCTTTCTTTGTCATTTGGATAACTCGTATACCCCTCAACCGCTCCACTCCTCTCTTACCACGTGGACTCTTGGTCCCCCACCACCAACCTCTCCTCTCCGGTTGGCGGCTTAGAAAATGGCCACAAGCCTTTTTTTTTTTTTTTTTTTTGGGGATATTAGTCCCACATTGGATGTGGCGGGAAACACATAAGGCTTTAAAACCTTTCATCACTGCGGGAATGGTGGTGTGACTTGATAACACCACCAACATTTTGTTTGTTAAATAGAAGTGGCTTGACCATGAGAGCTCGGCATTGGATTGGTTGGTTGGAATATTGATGAGTTAGATGTTTGGCATTAAACATTGAGATTGGATTTGGTATGACTCATTGGCATTTTTAATCCGTTGGTTTGAATTTCAAAGTTGCTAAAATTGCTCGATTTTTGGTTTAAATTGCAAAAAAATTTAATATTGGTAAATAGTTTTTTGAAAGGGACTATACCCTTGTGTACAAAAGAAGGCCTAAAAGCCGGAATAAGAGAGAGGAGCAGAGAAGCTGTAGCAAAGCACAAAAGTTACAGCAAAGAACAACGAAGCCCAGAACAGCTATACAATCGAGACTTAACAGCAAAACAACGGCAAAAAAACAGCAAGCCTACAGCCAAGAAGCAGTAATAAAAACAATAAGGACCAGCAAAAGTAGTCGGGACTACTTCTTGGCCGCTTGATCAATACTCATCTTTACTCTTTTCCAAGCATGATACATGCCCAGCGTGGTCATATGAGCAGCATCCGTCTTATCAAGCTCCTCTCTGGTTCTTTTGCTCTCTTTCTCATTGCCCCAAAGTGTAGCCGGGACACCGCTAAGTTGTGAAACACTTCTTGCATGACCTTCGATGAACTCCTCGATGGCCCTGAAGGCTGCAATATTATACTCATGCCTAGTCTTCATCTTCCTAGGCGGGAGTCTAAGGAGGTCGATTTTTGTATATGTCATCAATCAGCTATTGCCAATGCTCCCTTCCCCTCAATGCTTTGTTTGCCTTTTTGCTAACTGAGTTAAGAGAAAATTATAAACAACTATTCAACAACTAAGCTCCACATTTTTTAATGTATGCAATTTTTTATTGTTTCTCATTTATTAATTTAAATTATTTTGAGTTAATTTAATATTCCTTTTTTATTCTAAATGAGAAACTTATTTTAACTATGTCCCATTTTTGTACACTTTTTGTACCTTCAACAAAATATGTCCCACAACCAAAACATGACCAAACACATATAAAATTACCAAACATGTATTTTTAAGAGCTTATAAATACCAAGGTGCAAGGCATCCATAATTTACCTGATTTTTTAAAGTTTTTATAGTATTTTTAATATTTGTTTACTAGTCAGATTTTAAAATATTTTTGGCCACCAAATGGGATATGCTTATATGCTTTGGTGTAAATATTCATATTAGATAGGTTGACATTAAAATAAAATTGATTTCTTTTACAAAATGATGACTAAGTCATTGTCATCATTTTTTCATGAAAAACTAAAAAAATACTCACATTTCGATAAATTATTGTTATTGTCAAACTAATATATCATATTTTTAGATTTTTTTTTGGCGGTACATGTTTTCAATGTGAATTCATAAAAATTTGATTGTCATGCTTGAATAACAGGGGGAATTTTGAACCTTGATTAATATAAACCTTGTTGTTCTTCATTAGAAATTTATTTATGTGAAAATGGGATCCAACCACTTTACTATTGATAAATCATAGATGTTGAATGGAAATAATTACAGCATCTAGAAGATATGGTTGAAGGCAGAATTCATGGCTCACAAGCTCTAGATGGTTGTAAAAATGGAAAAAGCTCATTAGAAGATAAACAATCGGGACAATGTTGTTGTTTATCAAAAAAAGGTGCAGGAAGCTATGTCCATTATTTTGCGAAGTGTGCAGGATGATTTTCTCCTTCATATCGGGAATCAAGAAATTATGAGTGGGGATTTAACACAACTAGAATCGATGCACGAAGGTACGCGATTATCAAAAATCATTAAATTGATTATAGAACTAATGATGAATCCCATGAAGGGAGATGAAAAAGTAATAAATTTTTTGGCTAAAATTAAAAATATTAAGTCTCAGTTGGATGGATGTAACTATAACTTAATTCAGGACAAATTACTTTACTTTATTATTCAGTTGAATATTCATGAAAGGTTTAGAAATTTCATTTCAATACTAAATTCTAAATATCAAACTAAATAAGACATCCCTGATTTACAAACCCTTAGTGCTCTCTGATTTAGGAAGAGAAAGTTATGACAAACTCTGATTCAAAAGAGAATTTGAATCAGGCACTTCTCTCTTAAAAATAAAAAAGTAAACCTTTTAGGTTCAACAAGAATAAAAAATCAAATTTTAAACCTCTTAGTAAAGATAACAAACCAGGAAACTTAAGAGTTAATTTTGATGGTATATGTCATAACTGTGGAAAAATTTGCCATAAGAAAGAAGATTGTAAATCAAAAAACAAGTCAAATTTCAAAACCAAAAGGGAAACAAATCAGACCAAAATCAAAATCAAAACAAGAATCATAAAAATAATAAAAAATCTAATGTAATTGCTTTATATGCTTCCTTTGTCACTGCAAAGGAAAATGAGTGGATAAGTGGTGCCTCTAGGAAAATGACCTTCAGATCCGATATCCTATCTGAACTTAGAGAATGCAATGGTCAGATCTACTTGGGTGATCATTCCATCCTCAACATTCAAGGATAAGGTAAAGCAAAAGTCTCTAATGGTTTTATTAACAATTTTTTGTTAGTTCCTAAACTTAAAATGAATTTTTTTCTTGTTCCCAATTAACTCAAAATAACTATAGTGTAACCTTAGTGAAAGATAAATGGTTTATTAGAAAATGAATAAGATGTTAATATAGTTTAAGGCATACAATGAAATGATATTTATGTGTTTAATGGATTTGTCTACTTCTTATTTGGCATCTCAAATAAGTGACATGTAATTGTGACATGAGAGACTAGGTCATGTCAAATTTAGGATCATGTACGACATGTCTCAACTGAACCTAGTGTTTGGTCTACCACCTATTTCCCAAAATCATAAAACATGTGAACGGTGCTTACGTGGTAAGAAATCTACTAACCCCTTCCATAGTCATCATGATGTAAATTATTCTAAAACTTTGGAACTTATCCATAGCAATGTCTGAGGACCCTTAGAAGTTCCATCCATTAATGGTTCTTTGTATGTTGTCATGTTCATTGATGATTTCTCTTGTATGATTTGGTCTTATTTTATCAAAAAGAAATGTGATGTCTTGTCAAAATTTAAGGAATTTAAAGATTCAATCAAAAATAATTCCAGTTATAAAATTAAGAATCCTATAACTGATAATGGGAGATAATGGGAGAGAATACTTCAGTAATGCATTTGACTCCTTTTATGTCAAATGTGGTATTCAAAGAGAACTGAATATTCCCTATTCCCCTTAACAGAATGGGATTGAGAAAGGAAAAACCGCACCATTTTGGAAATGGCTAGAACTATGTTGCATTCATCACAAGTCCCTAAATTTCTCAAGGGCTTTGAAGAAATGAACATTGTTGTTCACATTTTGAATAGAGTTCCCACTAAATCCTTAGTTAACTCCACTCCTCTAGAAAAGTGGTCGAATAAAAAAATTGTCTCATTTGAGAATCGTTGGTAGCCCTATTTTTATCTTCATTCTGAAATTAAAAAGGAATAAACTAGATCAAACCTCTTATCTTTATGTCAAATTTGATATTCAAAGAAAACTGAATATTCCCTATTCCCCTCAACATAATGGGATTGTGAAAAGGAAAAACCACACCATTCTGGAAATGGCTAGAACTATGTTGCATTCATCACAAGTCCTTAAATTTCTCTGGGCTACAAAAATGAACATTCTTGTTCACATTTTAAACAGAGTTCCCACTAAATCCTTAGGTAACTCCACTCCTCTAGAAAAGTGGTCAAATCAAAAACCAAATGTGTCTCATTTGATAATTTTTGGTATCCCTACTTCTATCTTCATTCTGAAATCAAAAAGGAAGAAGCTAGATCAAACCTCTTATCCATGTATCTCTGTAGGTTATGGAGGTAAAACTAAAGGGATTATGATCTATGGTCGTTCAAAACAAGAAGTTATAGAAAACATAAATGTTAAAATATTAGAAAAATATTTTTGTTCATCTTCATTCTCTTGTTTCTAGTGTTCATGATGATTCTAATGAAATTAAAAATATTGATAATAACAGTGATAATGATGTATGTGATGATGAAATTAGTAATGAAACTACAGTTTAAAAAGAGTTATTTCATGTTTCCTTTGTAACCAAAAGACCTAGATGGGTTGAGTGTATTATTCAAGACTCTAATCCTTAAAATCTTCAGAAAATGAATAGAATTCAATATACATATCATGCTTTGATGATGATGTATGAACCTGAACCCCAATGTTTCAAAGAAGATTCTTATAACGAAATATGGGTAGGTGTAATTAAATCTAAATATACTTCCTTAATTAATAATTAGACTTTGGATTTCGTTTCTCCTAAAAAAATGAAGTATAGTCAGATCTAGATGGCTATACAAGATCAAATATAAAGTTGATGGAATTTTTTATAAATTTAAAGCCATGTTCATAGCTTGAGGGTTTACTTAAAAACTTAGTATCGACTACATTGAAACCTTTGCACCAGATTGCAAAAAGAGCCTTTAAAGGATTTTGATTACCTTATCTACTCAATATGGTTGGGAAATCCATTAGATGGATGTCAAGAATGCATTTCTGAATGGTGATTTAAAAGAGGAAATCTATATGACCCAACCTAAAGGTTTTGAAGAACTTGGTAAAGAAATGTATGTTTGTAAATTGAAAAAATATTTATATGGTTTAAAACAAGCTCCTAGAGCTTGGTATGCAAAGATTAACATTTTTTTCAATAAATTCGATTTTTCTAAATGTTCTTCTAATAATTATTTATTTGTAAAAATGAAGAAAATCATATTATTCTCATTGTATTGTATGTTGATGATTTACTTATTACTAGTAATTCTAACAGTTTAATTATGAAAATTAAATCTAAATTAAAGCAATACTTTGAAATGACTGATTTAGGATTATTGCATCATTTCTTAGGCATGGCTATATATCAGGATAAAAATTCTATTGTTGTATCTCAATCACAATATGCCACTAATTTTCTTAAAAGGTTTAATATGATTGATTGTAAACCTGTTGTTATTCCTATAGAATTTGGATGTAAACTAGATCCTAAACATTCATGTGAAAATGTTAATCCTACTTTATACAGAAACTTGTAGGTTGTTTAGTTTATCTAACTATTACTAGACTTGACATTGCTTATGTAGTAGGGATTTCTTTAAGGTTTATGCAGGATCCATATTAGGATCACTGGAAGTTAGCCAAAAGAATATTGTGTTATAGTAAAGGCACAATTAATTTTGGTTTACATTATACTTCTTCTAACAATGCATATTTATATGGATATTATGATTCTAACCATGCTGGTGATGTGATATATCAAAAGTTTACAATTGGATATGTGTTCAATTTTAGTGCAGTTGTCATTACTTGGAGCAATAAAAAGTAACCAATAGTCTCCATTTCTTCTACTGAGGAAGAGTAAAGAAGTGCAATGTAAACAGGTGAAAGAATCCATGTGGCTGAAGGCAATGTTGGAAGAGATACACATGGAAGCTAAAGGAAGTACTCATCTTCTATGTGATAGCCAAAGTTATATTTCTCTTTCTAAGAATCCAGTTCAACATCAAAGGAAAAAGCATATAGAGATTCATATGCACTTTATTTAAGAGAAGGTTCTCTACACTAATATAGATCTCCAGTACTGCCCAACTAAAGATCAAGTTGCAGACATGTTTACAAAGCCATTGTGTGTTGTAAAATTCTACAAGTTTCATGTAATACTTGGCCTTTCAAAGTTTCCATTATGGGGAAGTGTGCATGGTAATGTCACCTCCTAATGGTCATTCGTTGACATCTCCTTCTCCTCTATGCTTCTTCTCCATTGTAAAGCATTGTATAAAGATATTTTATGATCTTTGTAAACTTATAACTCTAAGTTTATGGTGTACTATCTAGTGTGTTGCATTTATTTGTAAAGGAGGTACTTGTATTATAAAAGACTCTTAGAGATGTAGTTTGAGATTTTTCCATGAGAAACTGTGAGATGTAGTCTCACAAATCATGTTTAGCCTAAATCATAACTTCTGATTTATGGATTCCAAATCCTTTTGTACCAAAAGGTAAGTTGAGCATGATGAAGGTGTTATAAATCCTTCAAAAGTGATATGCTAGCCTAAACCTTCACTAATGGTTTATGGATTTGTAAATCCTGTTGTAAAAATAGGTAATGTTGGCATATGGTTCCCCACTTAATATTAAGGGGGTGTTAGAACATAATATTAAGTTCCTATAAACTTTAGTTTATAATTAAATAATTTAGAATAGATTATATTCTTAATTATTTAATATAAACTTTAGGTTATGTTTAATTGGTTATTTAATAACTAATTTATATTAAATTGGGGTACAATTTAATCATACCCCATCACTTAATATGTTCATGACCCATGGGGTCATTTAAATATGTCACGGATCATATTAATTTACACCTTAGGAAAATTGATGGAAGATAAGTGAGGTGGAGGAGATTTGTTACTGGAGTGTTTAATGTTTCTCAAATAATATAAGTTCTCTTTATCCATGGTTTATTCCCCCTCGGGATATTCCATGTAAAACATGTGTACATGTGATTTTACTTGTGTTGTGTATTTATTTAAATGTGTTGCATTAATGTTTGGTCAATATTATTTTAATATGGTTAATGTAATTTATTATCTCTCGGATTACGTGTGTGTGTGTGTGCATGCACGTGCGTGTGCACAAGAAATATGAAATGTTTACTTTATTGGTGCATGTTTTCATATAGTATTGGTTATCATGTCATATTTTGATTTACATATCCATTTTATATGCACACAATTCATATTATATACTTTAGTTTAGATAAAAGTAACATGAAGGATATATATGGTTATGGGCACACATATATTTGAAATTTCTAACCGAAGGAAATAATAGGGCCATGCCAATATTAGGGGAATCTTACCGAATATTTTATGCATAAACCTTTTTCTATTTTTCCATTCAACATATTGGTATATGTATATTGTTTATACATGCATGGAACTTTATATTATACCTTTTAGTTATTATATTTATGTTGTATATTTTGATTAAATTAGTTTCTTCTTTATCATGATGATCTCATACATTTTCCTTATGAATATGTATAGATAAATTGTGTCAATAAATATCATGGTAAATAATCATCTATTCCATTTCATTTCCATGTTATGTCATTTCATGTGAGAGTCATTTCTAAGTCAAGTTGGTATCCTTTTATGTGTGCATGTGTTCTTCTTGATCATGATGTTTGTTACATGTTTTCACTATGAATACTTGTTGTGTATATTTATTTCACTAGCTTGTGTGACATCAAATATTTTGTTATGTCATACATATCATAAATTATTCTAGTGCTTACATTTACATGATTTGTATCATGCATCTATTTGAGGAACACATATTACTATGTTATTCATTGTTATATCTTTCTATATATATTTGTTTGTATCTCAAGATGTTGGAGTGTGTGTTCACACTAGTTGGTTGTTTAAGTTATTTTTAAACCATATTGGTGTTGATTCCTATTCATACCCACAAAGGGTTTAAACTTGAACTAGGTATTTAGGTGTTTATTTGGTTCATGTAGGTTTTTTTAATATTTATTATAGGGAATTATCTTATTCCTAATATTAGCTCTTACTGACTAATTATTTGTTGAAAATATTAACTTATGTAAGCCTATATAATAGCCTCTTAGTACTATATTATAATTATATAAAGATGAATAGAGACTCGTGTACATTATTTAATCTGTATTCATTAATTTTATCTAATGTATGTGAGAAAATGTTTCATTTATAGTAATGGTGTGTTGATGGAGATCCTAGGTGAGAAGTATTAACTTCTTTGATATGGTATCGAGAGAGGTTGCATGTAGCCATTACAAAGATATTTTATTTTTAAAAATAAGTGTATAAACAATTAAATACAACACCTGTATGTTGTCTTTTCTACATGTGGATTACCCTCATCACCGTATTGTGGATTCATTTTCTTCTTGTTGGAATTATTTATTGTTTATATCAGTGCATACAATTTTCTTAATTTATGTTATGTTTCATTGCTCTTTATTTGGTATTCTTTGATTTTAAATTTTACCACTCATTGGGTTCTCCATTTGAGACTATACACTACGTCCATTATAATGTTGTTTCCCCTTTTCCTTCCTCCCATTAGATCATGTTTTTTGATGCATTTTTGAGTTAGGATTGACAATGTTAGACTAATGATATTATATGTTTAGTTAATTGTTTTAGATATGATAGCTTAAAATCAGCCCTTTTCTTTATCAAAATGTGGTCTTTTAATTAAATGATATACACTGCCGCTTTTTGTCTCTTGAACCCAAGATCATAAGTTTATATCGTTCTTTATCTTTAATCATCTTATGGATCGATTTTTTTCTATGTTTGGATTGTTTTGTTCCGTAGAATTATCCTCGGTTACATTTTTCTTTGCATCACTATCTTCCTTGTGTTTGTATATATTGGACTAACAATAAGTTTGTATATAATCTCAATGCATGATTTTTAACATCTACTTGATATTTTCATAGATGTGGTGTACTTGACATCATCATGATCTATCTTCTATTTAGTGAGATCACTCTAACCATCATTTCACAAGATATCTATAAGCAAAATGTTACTATTATAAAATCCAAGTATTGTCTTCTCGTAGATCCATTTATCTTTCAATGACTTGGATCCTACAAAAATTTCATGTAGGTCATATGAAAAATTAACAATGGAAAATTCTCCAAGATCAATCCTATGAAATTCTTCCTTTGATTGGCCATATCTTGATGAACAGACAAGTATCTTAGTTGTAAAGGTAAAAATTTTGTCTTGGATTGACCTATTCCATGATTTGGGATGATTGGAACTCATATTATACCTCTATAGTGATGTTTCTTACTATGTGGTTATGAATAGTTAGAATTTATTCTCTATTTACAAAGAATTTTATCAAATATAATGACCTAACTTGCCAAAAACCCTCATTTCAACTAATGATTTTATTATATTGAATAACAATCATATATGAAAATATCCCACATATATTAAATTATCACTAATGATTTTGGTGTTGATACCTTGAAAAAACATTTGGTTGGGAGGTTTCATGTTTAATTGGCATACCCCTCAATTTGAATTTTTAATGTTTGAAAAACATATTTGTTAAAAAAAAACTCCATTATGAGGGGAAATTTTTTTAAAAGGGGGAATTTTTTTAAGAGAAATAAATTTTGTAAAGGGATCCTATTTGTAAAATAGGGGATGATCTAGTGTAAAAAGGGGTGTAAATTGTTTGTAAACGGGAATTTTTTTCTTCTAAAAGTGATTTTTTGAGCCATTTCAAATGTTGCCCCTAGACCCCACTCGCCATCCCATTGTGCAATATCTAAGAGGGAACTTTATTTTGGTGCCGTGTTTTTTTGAGTGAAGAAGACTAGAGGATAAGGTCCAGTTTGGTAAGAGGTCATAACCCCTCACATACAAACTTGTGATTGATTTTATTTTTTCAAATTATATTACAGATTACATCTTAACCTTGTAAGAAAAAAACCAAATTGTTGAAGTAGAATGCATTTCTACACTCTCTCATTCTAAAAATATATTCTATTATTCACTCTCTATGGTAGAAAAGTGTTATCCTTTAGAATCCTCCTCCTACTATGGACCTATTTCCCCCTACTCTTAGCCCACATTTTGTTGTTTCTTCCATACCTATTGACCTTGATTCATCAGTACTTGAGCCTACTCCTATTTCGAATGCTCCAAATTTATATTTTACTAATATTTAGGATGCTTTGTTGTTCCACTATTTATTTCTAATTGTATGCCTGGTTTAGTTACATATTTTGTGTATCCCACTTTTACATCACCTTTTTATGTGTTTGGATCCTTTAAGAAGCATATCTACTACATTTAGTTCTTAGATTATTTATTCTATGGGATTTTCTAGTGGAGGTATTTAAAGACATTGATTGAGCATTTATTCCCGTATCCAACATGTTACATGGATTTCTCACCATAATGTTTATTATGTAGTAGGAAACACATCTTATACGAGATCACTTAATGACATAAATCTTATTTTTACTTTTTCCACTCTTTGTGAGGATCATAATCTACACATGTATTTTACTACGACTTCACTCAATATTAAAAAACCTTATATTTTAGTTGTTAGATGTGATTAACCTAGCATATATGGAGTCTACAAAGGAAAATATGTGTCTCATGGTAAGAAAGAGGTTATCTGTCAATCCAAGTAAGTCTTTCAATGCTTAAAATATAGTCCTTCAAAATCTTCTAGTGTGCCTAAAAAATATATTCCGCTCCTGAAACATTTGCTCACATTGCTAATTTTGTTCTAACTCAAAAGGTAGTACCTCCTTCACCCCTAACGAACCCATTGTCCCGCGGGTATATACCTCATCTACATCCACCTTTTTTTATATCATATAACATATAAATAAGTCTAAAGTGCAGATTTCTGAATCTGAATATTTGTGGACTCACCCAGGACAATTTGATAAGCTTGTCCATTATATCAAAGGTAGTAGTTAAAATCCTAATACTGTGGTTCCTAGTTCTAAAGGACTACTACAAACTCCACCTACTCCTCCATCACATAATATGCTTTCTATGAGTGCATCCAAGACTAATAAGATTGATCCATTATATCTCTCCCTTCTCATTGGAGGATACTAACTGACAACTATATAGTAGATTTGGGAGCTTCGATAATGTGATACCCATAAAATTTTCTAATTCTCTCGGACTTACCCTAACACGGACCAATGGCCATTACTACTCCATGGAGTCCTAGAAAGTCCCACTTGTGGGGTAGATCAAGGATGCATATGTGGCTCTCATTGACTTTCTGGATAAAAAATATTTTTGACTATTTTGGCGTGAGATATTCCAGCATCATTCGAATGTTGCTAAGTAGAAGTTTCTGTCATGAATTAGGAGGTGAAATCCAAATAGACTAGTCTTCGTAATCATTTTGGTTAAGTAAAAATGAAGAAGTTTCTTCTAGTAAGAAAGATGAAATACATGGTACAAAAATCATAAGATCCAAGAGCTAATATCTTGTACCATGACAATGGGAATGGAAATCATTTCATAAAAACTCAAGATGGGGATGAAATTCCTATCTTGATAGGACAACATTCCTTTCTAGTTGGGTATTAGTAATGATGAAGAGTGGAAATAACTTGACTTGCAAGATAAAAACCTAGAATTTGAAATGAAATAGTCCACAAGGAAGATGAAGTGATTCTTGACGAGATCCAAAATGAAAAATCATCCAATGTATTTGTTCGTTAAAAATATGTGTTCTTATTTCCATTCTAAGAATAATATTCTCTTGGTGATCATTGTATTGATAAAACAACTTTTGAACCTCTCATTGAGGATGTCATCCATGATGAAGAGAGGCTAAGTGTTTATGATCCTTTCAAATATTTAAATGAGGAATATTTCATGTTGAGAGTTGCAAAAGAAACAAAACATCCCCAACTCAGCCTTGAACTCCTAATGAGAGCCATGAAAATGCAAGATAGGTATGAATCCAGTTCTGACTCCTTAGTTGATTCTAAAAAAATTCATGATGAAATAGATCAGGATGAAAATTTTGATATCTCTCTTAAGGAAATGGTTGATGCATGCGATCCGATATTTCCTCTTTCCCGCTTTGTCAGAAATATTATATCCATGATGCATCGAAGGAAGAAAATGAGTTATGGGAACCTCATGTAGATAATATCATATATAAGTTCATGTGTCCACCGTGAAGAGTTTTGTTACAACTCATGAATGTCCCAGTAAGTTAATTCATGTAATGGAAGTAAAACATTTGGACCAATCAAGTGGATTAAATCAGCTAGAAGTCATTGATGGTGTTGATGCAATGTTTATCAAGGATCATCCCATGGAAGCAATGATCATGAAGGACATAATAAGTGAAGATCACACAATCATTGATGGGCCTAATAAAGAATATGATGAGATCAACATGATTAGAAATCAATCTAGTGGAATTCATAAGATACCGATGAAAGAGTACCTACACAAAGGATTGAAAAAATGGACTAGCCCTTCTAAACAAAGTTTCGATTTGGAAAGGACAATGAATTCTTCAATTTGATCTTTGACTACATGGATGGTCATTTTGGCCTCTCTAGAAGGAGATATGTCACCTTCTATTCAACTGATATCGAAAGTTCTCTTGCAGCCCTGGATTTTTCAAAATAACTAAGGAAGGGTTCATACTTTGTTGAACCAATGAGTGTGTTCATTGAGAAACTGCATTTGGTGCACAAGTTATATGTTTAAAAAGTTGAAAAGTGCTTTAGCAAAAGCGGGTTGTCCCCCACATATACAATAGGTGATTTTAGGTTGAGTGTTTCACTTTCCTATTGTTTGTGTGTTTCTTATTATGTGTTTTATTTCCCTTTTACTTGGTGTGTGTGTGTGTGTTAAATAAAGGAAGCTTCATTATATGTCTTCATTGTGACTTTATATAAGCCCAATAGATAAGGCATCGGTCCACGTAGTGTCTTAAGATTTCAAAGTTCCAGCTTGTCCTATCCTCACTATGTTCAGATCTAGAACAAGTCCCCAAGAAAGAGCCAATTGTTGTCATGTTAAATTTTTATCATAAAAAACTCAAAAAAATTGTCTTGACAACCTATCCCTCATTTGAAAATCCCTCTCCCACCAATGTAAACATGTCCTTCAACCAACTCAGTTACTATGTTACCCTCATAACATCTAGGAGGAATGTGATAATGTTATTTTTAAGTGTGTTTCATGTGTAGGGGATATTTTTCAATCTGATTCATGAAGATATCTAGATCCAAGAGAAGATAAGTGCTTCCTCGGAGCTCTAAAAAGGGTTATTTTTGGCCTTTTTACACCAGTGAACATCCTCCGGGAACATATAGGGAAAATTTAAAGTACCCAAGAATTGTGTGGTAGAGATATGTAATCACCTAAGGTATTTAAGGAAATGTTTGGAAGAAAATTAGGACTATGAACAAATTATGTAATACCGGCCTATTTTTAGCTTGGTATAAGGAAATGAAAGTGGTTAAAAAGCTACTTGGCTTGTTCTAGATATATTAGGAGCCTCAAGAGTATTTGGGAAAAAATCATATATTCATTGGAAAGCTAATAGTGTCTAATTCATTTTTTTAAAGGTTTCAATGGATTACGAGGAGTATGTTTATAGATATTGGCTTGGTAGTGCGAGAGACAAAAACCTTTGATCTGTGAATATTTAAGTAAGGATGTTGGGAGTTACAGTTAGATGTAGAATCTGATTCAAAGGAAAAAGTGGATAAAACTAGACCCTCTACATGTTACATAGGTTGAGTTAGATAAAAGGTAGGTTTTTCTTCGGTGGCGCTTTGACCTTCCAAGAACCACCCGTGGCCAAATTTAAAAGGGACCTAAATTTCAAATAAAGGAAAAATAAAGTCCTAAAATGGTTTAATTTGATTCCTTTTGTGTTTTCCACTCAAAATGATATAAGGTTGGCCTATGAAACACCAAGGGAAGATCTCAGGGAAAGAAAGAACTATGACATGTTATTTTTAGGAGCGAATGGTGAGAGTAGATTCTAAAAATGAAAATGCACACTTGGATACCCATTATGTACCTTTTTACCTTTTACCAAATTCAATAGGTACATGGGTGACACAATAATGTGCCACCACATGAGGATTATAGTTGTGTCACTTAAGTTGCAACTTAAGGTGTTAGAAAGTGTTTTCCACTCACTTTAAGTTTTGGCCCCTTTGTCATGATGATATGAACTATCTAAAAACTTAGGAGGGAGTGATGTCCCTTTATCCCTTTCATAAAGGGACATGGGAGACAAAAATTTGCTACCAAGTAGGAGGGAGAATTTGTGTCACTTAAGTTACAAATTGGGGTGTTCGGAAATTGTTTTCAACTCACCTTCACATCAAATTTTGGCCCCCTCTTCATGATGCTCCTACCCTACACCATTTTTTCACCCTTTATGTCCATTTTTCCCTTACTAAATGTTGTAATGGACATGAGGGTATCTGAGACCCATTTATTAAGTTGAAACCCCATCCTTGATGTCTCATCTAACTCGAATTAAATAGGGTGAGTTAAAACATGGGTTAGCTAGGTTTATGAAGGGGGTGAGTATAAAAATCATACTTAGCCATTTTAAAACTCATTTTTATGTTTTAAAACCCCTCATTTCTGTTGGTATGTTGTTATGCTGCCAAATATTTTAGAAACCTCGATTGATTATAACACATTTTTGTTCATAACTCGTAAACCCTAGCTCTGTTTGCCTTGAAATTTTTCGTGAAGCCTCCTTTCCAAAAAAACCTTGGAGTAACAAAACATTTTCCAATTTATGTTATTCATTTTTTAATTCATTGGCATGAATATTTTAGCAATTTTTTCCTTTTCAGATCCCTGGAGTTCTATGATTAAAAACATCTAAAATTTGGAGCATGAGATCACAATAAAAAACCTAATCTAACAAAATTGATTTCAGTTCAATTTGACACCAGGAAGACCACTTTATATTTTTAGTAAGTCTCCATTAGATAACTTACTAATAATAGTAAGTATGAGAAAAATGTGAATTTGGATACCTCATTTCATTCCCCCATGTTTGAGACACTCAAAAAGAGGTAGATTGGTGAAACTAGAAAAAATTGGACAATCATGATGAACATGCTAAAAATAGTAAATAAATGAAATGGGATAAAAGGGATAATATATTATTCCTTCATGGATTTTCTAATGATCCTAGCACTCACATTATTCTTTCTCTTAATTCTCAAGTAAATTCTTGCATTCTCGGTGTGGTGAGCATAAAGTGCCTAAATGGGAAACTACCAGTTTTGTCTCAAGAACCATTTCACTTCATCTCACATGGATTGCATGATCATAATATGGATGGAATTGATTTTGGTCCCTTTCTCCTTCCCTTACTCTAGTATTGGAAGGATTTTGCTTCATTCTTCATTCACCATCAGTGCTCTCATGGTGACAAATCATGATCATGGTTGTGTGAGAAAAATGCACCAAATTCTCCCCATGAGAATGATTGTTCATAAATATATGGAAGTGTCTCAAGAAGTATAAGGATTTTCTCAATGAGGTAATTCATATTTCAATACTCTCGGTGGTCTACCTATCAAGTTTTCATCACTCCTCTTCTCGGTGTGTCCAAACAGTGTTGCAGAGGTTCATCATTTCAAGAGTTTTCAAAGGGGAAAAATTTTTCAAAGGATATTCATCAGAGCTCTTCACCGGTGCATCATAGTGGAGGGTCATCATAGATCAATATTTCATCTTCATCATCATCAGATCTGATCTCCATCAAGGTCGAGGCACCTTCATCCATGCTTTGGAGCATATTTTCTCTCATCTCTTCATTCTTTCTCCTCTTATTTCCCCCTTTATAATTCCTTATTGTATGTAATCATGAAATTTTGTCCTATTTACTTAAGTGACAGTAAAATATGTGTAAAATGTAAAATTACTCTCTCAAATTATAAGAGAGTTACTTAATTTGTCTCTTCTAAGGGAAACTGAAAAGTCACAAGTTATGGTATATGAAGAGTCATGTGGGGGTAGATGAAGAGTTGCAATGTAAAGCTCTAAATTGAGGTCACCTCCTCACTTCATGGGGAGTTTTATTCTTGTTTTATAGATATCATTTTTCTCTCTAGAGACAAAGTATTTGATTTCTTCCATTTTCTAGTCTAGTGCATTCCTCTCCTTCTCAATAACACTCCATGAGCATTGTAATCTTGTGCAACATAATGCAATTATACTTTGTGTTTCTTTTTGTTTCTTTTTCTATGTTAATGGTTTCTTATCATTGATGTGTATGGAAACATTTTGGTTTTGAGAAATAAACTCTATTGTGTTATTTATTGTGCAAAACCCTCTCACTATTCTCTTCACACCTCTCTCTCCTTAATATATTTCCTCCTTGTAGAATTGATAAGAATTTTTCCAAAGGTGTAGGGAAGTACCCATGTTTGATCCTCTATCAAAATACCACCCTTGGTTATAATAATAGTGTACTTGATTTTCTATATTCAATAAATAGTGTACAAGTATTCAATAAATTGTGTACAGGTATTCACATTCAAGAAGAGGGAATTAGTCCCTGCTTGTTGGTGAGAGATACCTAATTTTCCCATGTGACAAATTATTTCACCAACACCACCCTATTATCTAATTTACTAATCATATTTTCCATAGTAAAATCATCAACTAACTTCTTATCTTGATATGTTACAATTACTACATGTTTCTTCCTAACATGCACATGAAAATACCCAGTATACCCCTTCTCTATAATTTTGAGTGTTTTTGTATATCACTCTAGCTCTCAAGTGGCCTCTTCATTTAAATAAAACACACCAACTCTCATGTTGAGGAGAAACTAAATCCGACATCAATGCTAGGGAAATCCTCTAGAGCACTAGGTCTAAATTCTCATGATGCATGTCTTCTATGCGATGTCTGTATAGTCTACTACAAGATCATATCCAAAACATAAAGCATAAAACACATAGAATATCTTATCATTTATATATTATCATACTTCCTAGCATCTATTGTCATATATCTCTAGGAATGAATATAAATAGAATATACAATCAAACCTCATTGAGTAGGTCATTATTATATGAATACCCTATCTACTCATCTACATAACATGATGTAATCCTTTTCATCTCATGGCCTCACAATAACCATCTAGTTCCTTCTCTTCATGACTAATAGCATCATCTCCAGTCTCTATATTTAGGAAAATATCACTTGATATTTAATTATAATACCACATATCTCATCACCTTGGGAAGATAAGTATCCTCCTACTAGTAATATCAACCTCCACTCTTATTTATAACCATGGTGTCATTATATATGATCCTTTTGAACTAGGGTTGACCTCTTCTGGTTTCCCTTACCTCTATAATATGCACCTACTATGTAGGTACTTCTATTCTCATTTTTTCATCTCTTATGATCTCACCTATGTTGAAATGGTCTTAATTGTGAGACAATGACCTCTAGTCCCACTACTTGTCCTCTTAGATTGTATCATGCCTTAGTTTGCAATTGGATGCATTTATGTTATTCTTTTTTTCTCCTACATGCATTGTTCCTAGTATTCAATTTAGTTTATAATATTGTTATCCATTCTAAAATTATTTTTTTGTGCATCATAGTTTCCACCATGCAAAAAAAAAATCCTTTTATAGGTACATGTTATCCAAGGTTTCCACCTCTTCATAACTTTACACATCTTCTCGGACATCTCCTTTAGTAATAAAAACCTATTTATTTTAAACCACATGCTAAAACATGGTTTTCACACACTCCTTTAGAGAGGGGTATCTATCTAGGTTTATTCTGCATTTTCAATAGATATAAAAAATAATTTACGGGTAGATATAGATACAAACAGGGTATATGAACCCATAAATGTAGTCACAAATATATTTTGGCAAAAAATCACAAGTTTAAAACAATACACTTAGATCAAGACCATACGGTACAATCCTAACCCCCACATATTGCTTTGAATAAGGGCCATTTTCAACTGGTTCTCAACAATTTCAAATTTTCACCTATGTATAAAAAATTTTGTGCAAAATTTTCATGTCCATATTTTCCAGTGTAGATCAATACATGGGGCATGAAAGTTTCCCTTTTTCACATCAAGAATCATTTTCAAACTCGGTTTCAAGATTTTTGGGAGCATAAGTATCCTTCTATTTTATCATTGTCAGTAAATTTTCAACATATTTCAACATTTGTTTCAATTCATACTCATTTGTTCGGCATATGGGGGATTTTGGGGTCACCTATTCTCCTTTTTAATATATGTCCTTATTTACAAAATTGGTTCTAGATCCATCTATAACGGTTTGATTCATGGGGTTATGGAAGGCAGCGAAGTAGCTAAGGGATCTATGGGAAGGATTTACTCTCTCGATTTACACTTCAAAGAGAAGATACAGGTTTTTCAATGAATTTGGTTTACGGTCTTCTTCCTTCGAAAGGGTGCATTTTTATCTCTTTATTATTCTCTCTTGCAAATTTCCATATGTAGGGTTATATACACCTAACACTTTGGTTTCTCCTCAACACTTATTGGGGATTGATCATCCGTAATTCCTCTGCAAATTTTAGTAGATACAAATCTCCAACAAAAATCAAATCACGAAAAAACAAGTGTATTCTTTCCTTGTTTACATCTTTTCACTTTACATATATGTAAATATAAATCTTTTCCGAGTTATGATTAATTACCTATCATGGAAATTGAATACACTATGTGTTGTAGGTTTTATCATGGATTATTCTAACACTAAGCATGAAAATGAAACTCTAAAAGCATTTGAGAAAAGGAAAAGTGTTTTTACACACTCAGGTATAATTTACTTTAAACATGTAAGTTTTAATTACATGCTTAAAGGAGGTAAATGTATAAACTCAAATTTGATAATTTACACTTGGAAAACCTTGATTTTACTATGCACTCTTTCTATGATAAATACAACCTCTCCATTCCTTATTAGCACTTTCTAAGGTCCATTATTTTATATTTTTTAGGTTTGCACACTTACTGTCAACACATCATGAGAACTGCACAAAATCAATACAGACATCGATTTACTAGCTCCAAACTTCATCTGGAACATTCTCTATTCTTGATCAAGAATGTAAAATTTGGTTAGGAACTGTTAGCGAGAAAAAAATTTAGGTGGAAAAAATTGTGGATTGCTTGCCAACGCTCTGGGAATCTAAGTCCCTCTACTTAACCGGTGCAGCTTTCGTATGTGCATGCACATGAAAAGGTGGATTTCTGTGGTGGCCTTTTGACCGGGGATCCAACAGGGGCACTCCACGACCCTACGAAAAATTCTTGCATATACTTGCAAGAGATGACTTTGTCTAAAAGTGGGAAAGGGAGTGAGAATGGAGGTAGGAGAACTAATGTTGCAGGTAGAAAATCAGATTCCTGCACACACACTAGTTAGAAACTTCATCACATGCATTTATGAGAAGAAACAACCCTGTAAATGACAACAAGACCAAATAGAATTTGATGAGAACAAAGTGTCATGAAATCCCTTGGTCAAAGAAAGCTAGAAACTCCTTCTTCTTGTATTGATGCTTGAACAAAAGTTGTACATAGTGTAGGAATGGAAGAAATTTGAGAGGGGAAGAGAGTAGAAGAAAATGGCTATCTCCTTTGCTTTCTCTCAAGGTAGAATGCACTCTTGAGTCTACAAGATCAATCGCCAACCCTTTGAAATGGGAATGGCTTTACAATTTATAGAATAGAATATGACTCTTCATCTTCCTCATGACCTTTCAAATACCTTAATATGACTTAAGACTGTTCATATTCCACTTCAAATATTTAAGTCCCTTTTATAATAGCAAGGCGACTTAATTTACATTATGTTTCTAAAGTCTCTTAAGTCATATTAAAAGTGCAAACCCCAACGCAAAATTAGAATATTGGAAAGTGAGAGAAAGTTGGGGGAAGAGGAGAGAGAAAGAGGGGGAGAAGAAGAAGAGGAGATGTCATTCCTGATGAAGTCCGTTGATCCTCGTTGATGGAAAGCTCCAAATGCAGTGAAACTCTGAATCTTCAAACTCCTTGCACACTGTGAAATTCCTCCAAATTATCTCATGAACGCTCGCTAAGTTGAATGAACTAAGGTGGATCTTGAATGCCCTGTGAAAAATGACTAGGATGCTCCCGAACAATGATGTCCCCCTGAATGATTATCCTCAGTACCTATCCCATTGTGGCAAAACTTCGCTTTGAGTGTAACTTACTATTATTAGTAAGTGTGAAAAAGGCGATTGTCTCGATCCTTTGCTTTGAGTGTTATGACTTTGATTCCCCTTTCTCCCCGTGTTCCTCACTCCTTTGGTTCAAATTTCTATTTTTAGCAGTGCTCCTTCATTAATGACTTTCCCGAAATAGCAGTTCCTATGTAGTAGACCTGCTACTTTTAGAAAGTTGGCCTCTGGGAGACGGATTGACGTGGAACAAAGTTTTTTGATATGGGTTTTTTCCCAATATCATCCCTTTGAAATTTCAAGCCCGCCTACTTAATAATGCAAGAGATTTTAAAGTTTTAATTTTTGGACCTAACGATTTCGGACTGTACAGCAGCCATTAATGGACCTCAAAATTGCAGGTCTGGTTTTCTCCTCCGTTTGTGAATAAAATTGTATTTTTGATGTGGGTTTTTTCTTCTGGTGCTTCACGTGCAATCTTACTTCGATCCGGCAACCGGTTTGACGGGAAATCCCACTTCTTTCTTCGTTGAGCCGGAAAGGAGATTTCTTCGTTGTGGATGCTTTGTCACACATGGGGGGAGTTTGAAGGTGTCTTCTTGATGGTCTTGGATAGAGGAATGAACATAAATAAATGGTTCATTGATTCGTGCACTAGTTTGCAAGCTTTGTTTAGATTTCCATTTTTTAGCTATGGGGATTTTGTTGTTCTCTTCTTTGTTGTTCTTCGTTTCTCCTTAGCTTGATGAGGATTCCTTTTGAGACCTGTGCATCACCATGGGAAAGGTATTTTAGTTCCTTTTTTGATCTAGTCTGAGAATTTGCAATGGCGGAGTGATGGTAGAATGTTGCAGAGGAAGAATGGAGGAAAGGAGTGCAAATAAAACTGTTAGAAGCTAGAAGCGGGAAAAGCAACACTTGGAAATTTTTCAAAAGATGTGCACAAGTAGGGTTTGGGCACATTTGTTTATTCTTTATTTCCTAAGCTTAGGGATGTGAGGGACATCAATTTCCACAATGAGCAAGACGGTGACACGTGGCACTAGATCCAATGGCAGGGAATGAAGGAGGAAAAAGTTGATTTGAAGCACTAGGAGCTGAAAGGAGGTCACGTGGGTGTCCAAAAGACTCATCCTAGCTTCTAGGAACATTTTTCCATGTCTGATCTCCCCCACCTTAGGTACATAAGGTACATCAATTTCCACGGTGGTCCTGGAGGTGACACGTGGCGCCCGATCCAACAGCAGGGAATGGATGCTCCAAAACTGCACTTGGGGTTGAACGACGGTCATGTGGGTGTCCAAAAGAGTCCTCCTAGGGTGGGCACATTTTTCAAGGTCTGATGTCCCCCACCTCAGGTGCATAAGGTACATCAAATTCCACGGTGGTCCTGGAGCTGACACGTGGCGACCGATCCGACGGCAGGGAATGCATGCTCCAAATAAGCACTTGAGGTTGAACTGCCAGGTCTGGAGGTCATATGAGGGTCCCAAGGGTCACATGAGGGCTGGGTGCATTTTCCAAGGGGTTATTTACCTGACCTCAGGGACATGGGGGACATGAAATCCCGCCAAGATCCTGGTGCTGACACGTGTCCTCTTGAAAAAATGACTAAGTCCTGAACTACCTTTGAGAGGGTAACTTGGAATGCAGATAACTTGAGCTTCCAGTGGAATTTCTTGGTGAAAATTTATATGATCCTAACTGGAAATGGAATTTTGAATCCAATTATGTGGGTCTCATGTCTTGATTCGATCATATGATCCCTGAAAAATCGGATTTTTGATCTAGGACTCCACTTATACCTGAGAAAAACTGTCTTCCAATCATATGCGCCAAGGTGTTGTGAAAAATATTATTTCACCATCATGTAGGTCTTGGAATCCTCTTTCCGAATATGTTTTTTTTACTTCCAACTCCATCTGGAGCTCCCAAAATCTTTGTTTGAAGCTCAACAGTTGTTTTAGGCCTATGTACTGCCTAGGCTTGTGAACCCTATTTTCACTCAGACTACTCCAAGTCTTTCAGAACTTCCCAAAGCCTTCCAAAATAATTTCCATGATGTTATAAGGTCTTCCATTCACCTTTGTGTTGAATTTGGCCCTTCTTCTCTACTCCAGGGGGTTGATCCAATCCCGGAAGGCCAACGATAGCCCTTCCCTATACTGCCAAAAGATAACATTTTCAATGAACTCCTAAAATCACCTAGGGGGAATGAATGGAATTTCCTAAATCACCTAGGATAATATCATGACATTGGTTGGGAATTCATTTGGACTGACTGAATAGATCCGGGGTTTCTTAGGAATGATAAAACATGAAAATTTTGGCATAGGGGTATAGTTGTCGTGCTCGGAAATTGTCAATTTCCCTATTGCACATTCTCACGACAATAGCTGGCTCTAGCTTGGGGACATGACATGGACTGAGCACAGTGAAGACATGACATGGGAATCTAGAATCTCAATTTTAGACCATATAATTCATTGACCAGTGCCTTATCCATTGGGCCCTGCAGAGTCATGCACAACTTCAAGAAAGGAAGATTAGAAGAAGGAAACACACACAAAACAACCGAAAGGAAACACATGACGCCTGACAGGAAGGGAAACACACACAATGGAAAGGAAAAAACCTATCAATCACCTATGGTACAAGGCAAGGGACAACCTACTTTCCCTGAAGTACTTTTTATTTCACAAAAGTTACCCCTGAAGAGGAAACACCGAATGATAATGTTCTGCGAAGCCGTTAATGGTTTCTAGAAAGTATCCTCCCATCCTCAGCTACTTATGAAAGCCATTTGCTTTCACAATTGTCTGTGTACTTGGTAGGAGTGAGTCCATGTGATCTTCTTGATGCTCAGGTCCTTTCTTGGAAACTCCATTGTCTTTATGCTCTTTGAAATTGGTTTCATCGTGCCAGTTTCCTTCCATGTTTATCCATATAGCTGATTCTCCATTGAGCATCTCATCGCTTCCCCAATGCTGATTTTCATTCCAATTCCTTGAACCTTCTGAGTTAATTTCTTTCCCGGGTCTATGCTCATTGACATCTCTTCCATGAGAAACCTCAGACTTATCTCTTTTCCTTTACTTCACTGTGAGGTGCTTGAGTACTGACTGAAAGATTGGATGCAGCCTCATACTTGTCTTGTATGCCCATGGCATGAGTGAAGAGATCAAGAATCAGCTCAGGGTCTTCACCACTTCTACTGCATCCAATATTTCTTGCACAGAGTAATGCTTCATCATTTCCTGTAGTCCCTCTTTGTACACCTTTGAAGAATCTTTATCTTGCAACTCAAAGAAACTATCTAGAGGGATTACCTCATCATCTCGAGAATCACTGCACTCTACTGATCCTTCATCAAAAGGAGCTTCATCTTTAGAGGTCTTCAAACTCCTTGCTTCAATTTCTTCATCATAGAAAGAGTCTTCATCTTCAAATGGGAAAGAAAATACTTCAATTTCATCATTGTATCCACCAACCATTGGCTTGAGAGGGACATCATATTTCTCATCTTGCCTTATCTCGATATGGCTGACCTTCACATTAGTTAAGGCTTCCAAATCAGCTTCATGTTTATCTTCCATATTCATGGCTTGCATTAAAAGTTCCAGACTGATCTCAGGGTCCTTTGTTTCTTCCGTGGCTCTTAGCAGTCCTTGTATAGACATTTCTTTCAAACCTTTCACGGGCTCATCACAAGCTGATTTTGTCTCTCCATAGATGGCTTGACAGAGATCATCTTCATCCCCAAATGGGAATGAGAATAACTCCTCATCTTGGAAAAGCATATAGGCTGATTTTTCTTCTTGAAAATCACCGAGAACCATTTCCTCTTCCTCGCGGTCTACATCATTTGGTGATTTGGGGCTGCCCTCTTGTAACTCAAATCTCCTCAATGCTTCTTCAAAGTCCAAATATCTCCGGGAAGGCATGTCTAGACCTATCAAGGTGGGAATATCTTCTTCCTCCTCGGTTGTCACCAAGTGATTCATCCACCTGGTATTTTGGTACAAAATGTTAGCTTCTAGGCTTCCGAATTTTTGCACAGTGTACCTCATTTTCTTCTCGGGAAGCAATTTCTCCATGTCTCCCTTCACTGGTATGGTTGCAAAAGACCAATTCATCTGAATTTTCCCTCCCAAATCTCGCATAAATTTCTACTCAACAACATTCGAACGAGGCTGGGACGTCTACTACCAAAATCATCACTGAAACTTTCTTGTCTGGAAATCTGGCAAGAGCCACCTATGCATCTTTAACCTTCCCTACAAGTGAGACCTTTTTTGATTCCAAAGAGTAACAAGAGCCACTAGGTGGAGTCATTGTAAGTTTAAGATCCTTGGCGACCTTCAAAGGCATCACGTTGTCTGAGGCCCCAAAATCTATTATGCAATTGTTTAGTACATATTCTCCAACAAGAAGGGAGACGTAGAAAGGTTCAACTTTATCAGTCTTTGATGCACTCAGAGAAAGCATGTTCTGTGAGGGAGGTGTAGGTGAGTTTTGTAGCATGCCTTTGGAACTAGAAGTTACAACATTGGGTGTTAGACTACCACTCTTGATGTATCGGACGAACCTCTTGAATTGTTCAGGGTGAGTCCGCAAATATTCGGTTTTGGTAATCTACACTTTGGCTTTGTTTGCATATTCTATGAAGTCAAAGGGAGCAGATGTGGACAAGGGGGGTGAAGGGACTGATTTTGGAGTCTGGATAGGTTTAGGAGCAGGATTTGATGTTTGAGGAATGGAGGGTATTTTAAAAGACACACTAGGAGCTTTCAAGGTATTAGATTTTGTAGGAGCAGATTTAGATTTAGACTTGGAAGAGACATCAGAAAGCTTACTTGGGATTGCGGGCATCTTCTTACTTGTTGCAGGGTCAGGCTCCAACAATGCAGACTTCATGGAAGATGGAAGTGGGGATCCTCGACTGATTATTTTATTTTTCGGAGTCGCCATAGGAGGATCATCAACCTTCTTTTCTTTTGCAGCAGTGGAGGGAGATGCTCTTTTCTCATACTGAGAATGAGTGAATACCGCGCATGAGAAACTTGGTGCATCTTCTTCATCTTCTTCATAACCTCTAGAATACTCACAAAACCTTATTTGTGTATCATTCTCAAACTCATCACTTTCTTGGAAATCGCCACCTTCTTGTTCAAGCTCTTCTTCACTTTCTTGAAATCTACAATTTACATTCACGGGTGGGGCCTCCAAGGCAAGTCTTTGGGGTGCTCCTACAATCTGATTTCTGTTGCTTCTCTAAGAAGAAACTTGTTCAAATAATTCCCTCTTCAAAGAGGCCATCTCATTCACCAACTTTTGCAGTGATGGATTAGTTCTCTCATCTTCAGGATGTTGGGCCTTGCCCTTTGATGGATTCTTGATCTTTCCAGAGAGGATGAGATCGTCATCCAATTCAATGGCCCTCCTTTGTGCTTCTACAATGTTCCTTGGTTGAACTCTTCGTAGGAGAAATCCTACCTCCGGTGATTGAGCGTTTATGAAGAATCTTTTGATATTGTTTTCAGATGGTGAATCCTCTTCAGGTATCCTACGCAGCAACCGTTCAAAACGAGCCACGAAGTCTCTCATGGTTTCATTTTCTCCTTTATTTATTTGAGCCAACTGCACCAAGAGGTCTTGAAAATCTTCAATTGATTTAAATCTCTCTTCAAATGCATCCTTGATGTCATTCCAACCCGTGATGGACTGGGAAGGCAGGAGGTAAAACCATTCTAGCTACTTTTTCTTGGAGGGACTCCATGAACAATCTTACAACGCAACGTCTTCATGTTGGACACCAAGAATTCCACATGATGTCGTGAAAGTAGCGATGTGTTCTTCTGGATGTTGTGTGTTGTCACCTTTGAACTTTGGAAAGTTCTTGCGGGAACCCATTGGTAGATTGTGAAGAGGGGGTTCAAGAGCAAGTGGGCTTGTATTCCTTCCCCATGGAACAATGGGTTGAGGTATTTCTTCTTTGTCTACCATTGTTTCTTCTTCTTCTACTTTAGCTCTTGCTTCTACGAATTCTTCTTCAAATTCTTCTTCTTCCTGGGAAGTCGATGTTCAATGGTTGTTGAAAAATTGCAGAATTTGAAGGATTTTGGATAGGATTACCAGGTGAACTTCTTGAAGAGCCAGATGAAGAGGAGGCTTGAGAGAAGAAATATGGATTATCTCTAATTCGTTCTTGCAGATTTTGTGAAGCTTCGAAATTGAAATCAGCAACACCTCTCGACCTTCTCAACCTGGTGTATCTTCCTTCAGCCAGCTTTTGGAAGCTTTTGTAGTCGGAATATGAAAGGCCACTTTGTGGAATGTGAAAAGTCACGTGCAGAAATCAGCAGTGTATCTTTCGGAAATGGACTTTCTTGAACTCTCTTTTATGATTTTTTCAATATTTGATTTTTTTTTGAATTTTTGGGACCTTGCGGTCATATTTTGGGTGCAGATGCTACTAAATTTTCCCCACAGTGGGCACCAAAACTATTGGCGAGAAAATTTGTCAGGTGGAAAAACTTGTGGATTTCTTACCAACACTCTGGGAATCTAAGTCCCTCTACTTAATTGGTGCAATGTCTGTATGTGCATGCGCATGAAAAGGTGGATTTCTGTGGTGGCCTTTCAACCGAGGATCCAACAGGGGCACTCCACTGACCTGCGGCAAATGCTTGCATATACCTGTAAGAGATGACTTTGTCTGAAAGTGGGAAAGGGAGTGAGAATGGAGGTAGGAGAACTAATGTTGCAGGTAGAAAATCAGATTCCTGCACACACACTAGTTAGAAACTTCATCACATGCATTTATGAGAAGAAACAACCCTATAAATGACAACAAGACCAAATAGAATTTGATGAGAACAAAGTGTCATGAAATCCCTTGGTCAAAGAAAGCTAGAAACTCCTTCTTCTTGTATTGATGCTTGAACAAAAGTTGTACATAGTGTAGGAATGGAAGAAATTTGAGAGGGGAAGAGAGTAGAAGAAAATGGCTATCTCCTTTGCTTTCTCTCAAGGTAGAATGCACTCTTGAGTCTACAAGATCAATCGCCAACCCTTTGAAATGGGAATGGCTTTACAATTTATAGAATAGAATATGACTCTTCATCTTCCTCATGACCTTTCGAATACCTTAATATGACTTAAGACTGTTCATATTCCACTTCAAATATTTAAGTCCCTTTTATAATAGCAAGGCGACTTAATTTACATTATGTTTCTAAAGTCTCTTAAGTCATATTAAAAGTGCAAACCCCAACGTGAAATTAGAATATTGGAAAGTGAGAGAAAGTTGGGGGGAAGAGGAGAGAGAAAGAGGGGGAGAAGAAGAAGAGGAGATGTCATTCCTGATGAAGTCCGTTGATCCTCGTTGATGGAAAGCTCCAAATGCAGTGAAACTCTGAATCTTCAAACTCCTTGCACACTATGAAATTCCTCCAAATTATCTCACGAATGCTTGCTAAGTTGAATGAACTAAGGTGGATCTTGAATGCCCTATGAAAAAATGACTAGGATGCTCCCGAACAATGATGTCCCCCTGAATGATTATCCTTGTACATCCCATTGTGCCAAAACTTCTCTTTGAGTGTAACTTACTATTTTTAGTAAGTGTGAAAAAGGCAACTCTCTCGATCCTTTGCTGAGTGTTGTGACCTTGATTCCCCTTTCTCCCTACATTCCTCACTCCTTTGGATCAAATTTCTATTTTTAGCAGGTGCTCGAGGGCCCACTTACTATTTTTAGTAAGTGCCAAAAATGTCCATTCTGGTGGATTCTCAGCTGTAGTGCACCTCTGATATCTTCATCTCCTTCGCAGGTTCTTCTGTTAATGACTTTCCCGAAATAGCAGTTCCTATGTAGTAGACCTGCTATTTTTAGAAAGTTGGCCTCTGGGAGTCAGATTGACGTGGAACGAATTTTTTTGATATGGGTTTTTGCCCAATATCATCCCTTTGAAATTTCGACCCACCCACTTAATAATCCAGGAGATTTTAAAGTTTTAATTTTTGGACCGCGGTGCTTTTGGGTACGACAGCCATTAATGGACCTCAAAATTGCAGGTTTGGTTTTCTCCTCCATTTGCAAATAAAATTGTATTTTTGATGTGGGTTTTTTCTTCTGGTGCTTCACATGCAATCTTACTTCAATCCAGCAACCGGTTAGAAGGGAAATCCCACTTCTTTCTTCGTTGAGCTGAAAAGGAGATTTCTTCATTGTGGATGCTTTGTTGCACATGGGGGGAGTTTGAAGGTGTATTCTTTATGGTCTTGGAAAGAGGAATGAACAGAAATAAATGGTTCATTGATTCGTGCATTGGTTTGCAAGCTTTGTTTAGATTTCCATTTTTTAGCTATGGGGATTTTGTTGTTCTCTTCTTTGTTGTTCTTCGTTTCTCCTTAGCTTGATGAGGATTCCTTTTGAGACCTGTGCATCACCATGGGAAAGGTATTTCAGTTCCTTTGTTGATCTGGTCTGAGCATTTGCAATGGCGAGTGATGGTAGAATGTTGCAGAGGAAGAATGGAGGAAAGGAGTGCAAATAAAACTGTTAGAAGCTAGAAGCGGGAAAAGCAGCACTTGGAAATTTTTCAAAAAGATGTGCATAGGTAGGGCTTGGGCACATTTTTCCATGCTTTATTTCCCTGACCTCAGGGATGTGAGGGACATCAATTTCCACAATGAGCAAGACGGTGACACGTGGCACTAGATCCAACGGCAAGGAATGGAGGAGGAAAAAGCTGATTTGAAGCACTGGGAGCTGAAAGGAGGTCACGTGGGTGTCCAAAAGACTCCTCCTAGGGTATGGGAACATTTTTCCATGTTTTATGTCCCCCACCTCAGGTACATAAGGTACATCAGTTTCCACGGTGGTCCTGGAGGTGACACGTGGCGCCCGATCCAACGGCAGGGAATGGATGCTCCAAAACTGCACTTGGGGGCTGAACGGCGGTCATGTGGGTGTCCAAATGACTCCCCATAGGGGATGGGCACATTTTTCAAGGTATTATTTCCCCCACCTCAGGTGCATAAGGTACATCAAATTCCACGGTGGTCCTGGAGCTGACACATGGCGACCGATCCGATGATAGGGAATGCATGCTCCAAATAAGCACTTGAGGGCTGAACTGCCAGGTCTGGAGGTCATATGAGGGTCCCAAGGGTCACATGAGGGCTGGGTACATTTTCCAAGGGGTGATGTACCTGACCTCAGGGACATGGGGGACATGAAATCCCGCCAGGCTCTTGGTGCTGACACGTGTCCTCTCGAAAAAATGACTAAGTCTTGAACTGCCTTTGAGAGGGTAACTTGGAATGCAGATAACTTGAGCTTCCTAGGAATTTCTTGGTGAAAATTTATATGATCCTAACTGGAAATGAAATTTTGAATCCAATTATGTGGGTCTCATGTCTTGATTCAATCATATGATCCCTGAAAAATCAGATTTTTGATCTGGGACTCCACTTGTACCTGAGAAAAACTATCTTCCAATCATATGCACCAAGGTTTTGTGAAAAATATTATTTCACCATCATGTAGGTCTTGGAATCCTATTTTTGAAGATGTTTTTTTACTTCCAACTCCATCCAGAGCTCCTAGAATCTTTGTTTGAAGCTCAACAACTGTTTTAGGCCTGTGTACTGCCTAGGCTTGTGAACCTTGTTTTCACTCAGACTGCTCCAAGTCTTTCAGAACTTCCCAAAGCCTTCCAAAATCATTTCCATGATGTTATAAGGTCTTCCATTCACCTCCATGTTGAATTTTTCCCTTCTTCTCTGCTCCAGGGGGTTGATCCAATCCCGGGAAGGCCAACGATAGCCCTTCCCTATACTGCCAAAAGATAACATTTTCAATGAACTCCTAAAATCACCTAGGGGAATGAATGGAATTTCCTAAATCACCTAGGATAATATCATGACATTGGTTGGGAATTCATTTGGACTGATTGAACAGATCCGGGGTTTCTTAGGAATGATAAAACATGAAAATTTTGGCATAGGGGTATAGTTGTCGTGCTCGGAAATTGTCAATTTCCCTGTTGCACATTCTCATGACAATAGGAACATACATATGGTTTTGAACTACTTATATGGTCTTGTCTGATATGTCTTTCAACTTCACTTTCAAAGTGAAATATTTAGTTGAGTCTTATACTTCATCTAGGTCATCCTTTATTAGGAAAAGCATTTATCGAACCCTATATAAGAAAGTAAACACTACATCATTTTCTAACATGAAAATCCTAAGGCAATGCACTAGATCACTCACTTCATACACTTGAAAAAGGTATCCAAAACTCCCTAAATTTCATAGTTACACATCTACAATCATTAGGGAAACACCCACAACATGTTTGAAGCTAAAAATATAGGTCAAAGAAGCCATATATATCATCCACAAGCATCCAAATATTCTCTCTCAAGTTTTTAGAAGGATCCAAGTCAAAGAAAGCATGGTCAATGAAATTACAAAATTTGGTTGATCTATCTAGATATCACATGCTAGGTAGAGAAAGGCATGCGGTTTGAGGCCTCTTTAGAGTAGTGCCAACATCATTGCACACAACCCTTCTAAATTTTTTTAGGAGACTCTCCATCAATGAATAGGGTGTGAGGTGATGTTCAATCCATTCAGAGAGCTTCACTGCATGTGTGAAGACTAGGGTTTGAAAGTGGCATAAAAACTAGGAAGGTTTATTCATAGTAGGTCCAAGAACATACAAAAGGGTATAGATCATATAATACGGTCCTGACTATAGTGCATTCACATTTTCATCTTTAATTGTGAAGGTTAACCAATTCAGATCTCCTAGTTTCACTATTGCACAACCCCACATCTCTCTAGAAATCATATGAAATCATCTAAGTTGCCTCATACATCTAGTTTGTGATTTTAATTACATATTAGGCTAATTGGTGTTTGTTTCAAGTCTTACTATCTGATCTAAGTTGTAAATCTGAATTAGTGCTTATATTGTAACATCTTTGTAAGATCCATAGTCAACATTAATCTATTCTACACCTAATTAAATTGACCTTTAATTTAATTAAGAGTTAAACAATTTGGTGAGCCCACTTTTGATCGAATCCTTAACCTAATCTAGGATCTTCTTATTTCCTTGTGTAATAGGATTATTGATCTCCAAACCCTAGTTGATTCAAGGTTTTTATCTAGACATGCTTATTTTTCTAGGTTTTTTCTTTCTTTTGTTTATCATCATGCCTAATTTTTGGGAACACTCTATGGTTGTATTTTCCTTAGCGCACAAATATTTTGTTGATTTCAATGCATTTACCAAAACCACAATGATCCAAAGTGATCCCATATTTTATTTGAGAAATATTATCCTTTGAATTATTAGAAATATTTTTAGACAAGAGGATTTTTTATTAGTTACTTCCATGATTCTCAAATCATGAATCACATTAGCCCACAGTTTGGCTTCTTTATGAATGTTTTCAATTCTAAAATCTATTTTCTTCTATGTAGCCACTAGATTCTCAAATACTTTTCATCCCTCCTCAATGAATTTACATAAATTTAAAAATAATTTCTAAACCCATGCTTCAATGACTTTACCTCATACGGTGTATTTGTGGACTTTTGAAATTACCTTGACATCAACATCACACATAAAGGTAGAAGATGGAAGATATGTGAGATGAGTGGAATCAAAAGAGAGAAATGATTTGATAAATGATGATAGGGTTTGATACGGTTCTTGTAATTTTTCTTTAACTTGTTTCTCTTAGTCTACCCTTTTAATAACCTTTGAAATTATCTCTCTTAGGTTATGCACCTCTTATTTTGGAATGGATTCTCCAAGTGGCATCCGTGTAAGTTCATTATCTAATGCAATGATTTCATGTTCACTTTTATCAACTTTTGGCTTTGTAATCTCAACAAAATGTTGTCACAAGGTATCAATCACAAGGAAATAATTTTTATATATTTCTTAGGAGAACAGTGATACTAAGTACGATTACCTATAACATCATATTAGGGAACCATTATTTTACATTGATATTTTCTATTTTTCTTCACCATTAGTTGAACCCATGAGAAAGAGGTATGAGTGACATTCTCTAATGATGATTGCAACAAGTACACCGAGAGTGGTGAGTGGAGGAGAAGGAATCGGTGCAGGGATTGATTTCCACATAGGGTTATTTCTCTGTAGATACATATGGGGAAGTGAGGGTTCTTATTATAGTCAAATCTTGTCTTGATCCACTCTCTTCAGCTATGCTCTATGAAATAATTTAGTATATTTTTCTTATTCCATATCATTGTCTTCCTCCTCTTCCTCTTCAACAAATTCAACTTCTTCAATTTTAGGATCAGTCTTTGGTTTCTACACATAAATTTTTTTGCTTAATTGTTGTTGGGTTGAGGAAGAAGGTACATCTTGGGAAACAATAGGTTTTTAGAAGCATTGAAATCTTCCAAATTCTTCATAAACCACTTCTTGGTTCTTAGAAGAATAGGTGAAGTGAAATTATTAACACTATCATTTTCCTTATATGAATAATAAATGATAGGAAGAGGAAAAAGTTTAATGAAATTTATAAACTAAGGTTCATACATATCGGATCCATCATCTCGCCATATATTCATGTACCAAATACAACTAAATTTTTTGAATTTGTTTGATAGTCATTCTCCCAAATAATATTTTTTTGACTTAAAACTCATCATCATAAGCCAATAATATTTAATAGTTGGAACATGAGAGTATGAGGATGGTAATTGGAGATTTTTGTTGATGAAGTTTTTACTATCAAATGATGTTATGTTGTGAATAAGATGCATATTGAATGAAGAAATTGGTCTCCAATATTTTGAGGATCAATACTTGATATACAAATGTAGTTTCAAGAGACAAGGGAAATTGGTTGCCTAAAACTTTCTTATCCTTGCAAGTGTTGTGAATGATGTCTAGTTGTCTACATAGTTCAATCAAGGTCCATGATTATCATTGCATTAAATTGTAAGTTTATATGGGATTCCTTCAAATATCATAGCTAATATGATATAGGAGAACCTATAGATTTGGATGAAAAATATGCCAAACTTGGTTACTAATAGCTTCACTTCTTGAGAGATTTTTTTGGTCGTGCATCCTTCTAATAACCTGACTATGAACATGGTAAATGCATCATTTACCCTTCTGAAATGATCTTATTTTTGTCAATAGCTAGCTAGGTGTAACACTCATAAATGGGTCAAGAGAAATTTGATCTTCAATGATTTGAAAGGAAGACCCAAAATTTGTATCCTGTAATAGTATACATCGGATAAGAAGTCATATAACATTACTTAGGATTATGTACTTGAGTGAGATGTTTGGTTGAATTTTCACAGATTATTTCTCCCCATCTCAAATCTTGTTTTCCTTCACATATTAAGTTGATGAAAATACTCATCCAATCATGAAATTATATTATGGATAGAATACCCATTACTATAGCCAAAGGAGTAACAATATGTGATAATTCTTCAATGAAATCATTCTTGCATAATGTTTTGTCCAACTTAGAAGGTCCTTTCTTATTATCCTTTAACCAAGACTTGACAATCATGGTTTGGTACTTATTAGGTGTTGAATCAAATTCTTATTGTGTTGTTTCAAGATATAGTACCTCGGCACTTGTAACGGGAGTGATACATAGGGATAGATTAATATTTTAGGCTTCTAATTGAGTAATAACTTGGCCTTAAGGATCTTTCAACTCCTTGGTTTGGGGGTCAAAACATGAAACACAAGCCAACACAATGTCAACACATTAAACAAAAGTAGGGAATCCACTTTCATGTGTGAATCCATTGTTGAAAATTTAGTCAGCCAAGAAAATTCTCTTTTCATCCTCCATTCTTCTCTAGAATTTAGTTAAATCCATATATTTTACATCAATGTCTCCAATTTTGGGACATTGGTCTCAAGGAGGAAATGGGCTCATATCCCGCATATTGAAATTTTTGTAGTTCTAATCCTTAGGAAGTATTCAAAAGAGAGAATAGTCCAAATAAAAATAATTTGATAATACGGGGTGAATTGAAGCTCGGAGGAGAGAAATGACCAGTTCACTAGGAAAAATGGCAACGAAAACACTTACTCGTTGGATGAAAATGAAGATCTTAACAAGGAAACATTGTTGATGATTGAATTTTTGAATTTTCTCTTAAAATGACCGCATAGGGGGAAAAATAACAACTAAGGAAATGTGGGAAGCACATAAGGGAAGAGAAAAATATGGTGGGAAATTTTTTAAAATGAATGGAATTGGGAGAGTTCACATTTATATGGCCAAACCTATAAGGTGATTGGACATGCCCATGGAAGTGTTTAATTGTGTTTAAAAACTCTTCCTATCAATGAATGAACGAATAGAGGGAACTATGGAATTGTTCCCATAATTCTAGTTAGGGCCAAATTCAATGATGAAGTTGAAATTTCCAATTTGAATTAGATAATCCCTGAATGGTTAGGACTATGGAATAGTTCCAATAGTGTCAAGAGAAGATTACTTCATTGATGAAATGCCCAATCAAACCCTAATCGACGAATGTGGGTAATAAAGGGAACACGTGAACTGTTCATGCGGTTTTGTATGGGATCAATCTAGCATATTAATACCCACTTAAATGTTTAAATCGGTGGATCAACCAAATGGGGAACATAGGGAACAAAGGAACTATTCCACTTGTTCCATGAAAATATGACTTTGCTAATAGACTCCAAAATTTAAAAAAAGGGCTAATTCCTAAAAGATGGAATTTGCTTAAGGAACAACATGACTCTCATAGCTTAAAATTTCAACAACTTTCAATCTAAGGTGTGCATCTTTAACATGGTCACCTTTTTATCCTAGTCAATAATATCCCCATTAAAGAGAGATGAAAGTATTTTTTATTGGGCCATTCTTTATTTGGATACAACTAATTTTGTCTTCTGGTGTTCTAATTTGAAACTCAACCATGACATGATTGTCTTTCTTTCTATTTTTAAAATATGGAAATCACACTTCTATGCCTATAAATGGTTTCTCATTTGTTGAAAGCATCACTCTTTGCATTGTTTCCTATAAAATTGGTTGGTTTGATGACCCGGACTAACCTCAATAATCTCCTTATTAGTGATTTCCTAGATAGCACTACCTCAAAAGGGCCTCATGCTCATGTAGTTCTTTGTCTTAGTGGATGTATCCTAATTTACATGAATAATGTAATTCTAGTAAGCTCTAATAAGGCCTTTAACACTTGGAAATGATCTTCGACTTCAATTGTAGTGTATGGGAGTGATCTAGTGTAGCAAATAAATATGTGTAGTCATACTTGTAGATTTTGTAATGCTATTTAAGGAATTTTTATTCAAAGATTATGGGGAAAGAAGTCCTTCTTAGAGTTTACTTGATTGTGTTCTCCTAGATGATCAAATATGTCCTTTATGAGTTAGGTTGTATATTATTTTATAGTTGAATTGTGTGAATGATTTCTTTCACTAATAACCCTAAGTTGGGATGACTTCAAGTACATGTGAAAATATGACCGTCACAAGTACGATAGATAGAATCATTATCCTTAGAAATTTTGGCTGATTTTATCCTTTTCCATGTGATTTTGTCTAGGACTATCTTGACACCTAATTAGAGACATGAGACAAATAGTTACAAGTCTGTAGATATATTTTGTATAGGGTGCATTGGTTCTAGAAGTGCTAAGTTAAAGAACAAGTGGTGACGTAGTGGACTTAGAGTGTAGGAATTGAGCGAGATGTCTTTGGATTAAATCAATCTAATGTATAAATGGGATCTTGTTGGAATAAATACCAAATGATTATTGTTAACTTCTTTAGGTCCATATTCGGGTATCATACATGTATCCAAAATGCGAGCATTGAGGAGGAACACAATAAACCACAAAAAGTACATATTATTACATGTAGAAGAAGGAGCAAAATCATGTAGAAGTAAAGGAATGTCTCTTGGGGGTAGGGTCCACCATGTTGGGGGCTTATCGGAGGGTGAGTCTAGAGCCTCACAACCATCTTATGTCCAAGTGTCCATGGGATCAACAACAAAAACCATCAATCTATACGCAACTTGGAAAACAATCTCACTTGACTCAACCTTATAGACTATAAAAAGTCCTTTAAGAAGGCACACCAGTTGTGACAATGAAAAACTTGCACAAAAACATGATCAAACCCAAATCTCTGCAAAGGGAGGGTGACCAAGAGAACATGGGTGGCTCTTAGATCATAATATTCTACATTGGTCTTGTCTGATTATCTAAATCAAACACCGTTTTCCTCTTATGCACTACCACGAGGTGGCACTTTCCATGGGTTAACATGATTGAACTACTTATTTAAAAAAAGATGCCCAAATAGACTCTAGGAAATTCATTGGTAGAATCTAAGTTGCCTCATAATGATTAGGTCAAGGCTATATAAGAGGTATTCGCTCTCTCTTCTTAAAAAATAATTGAAAAAACCTTTATGACATCTAAGAGATGTCATGATGATGCAAAAATAACATGCAAAAGAGGCAACGTTGATAAGGGCCTTTGCCTTCCAATGATTTGGGTATGTGAGTGGACATTTGGAAGCTAATTGTCATGGTCGATATGAAATTGTTGAGGGTGGTAGGAAGCAGAGGATTTAAATATTTTGGACAGAGACATACGTAACGAATTATTAGAAGCATTTGGTTGACTCTTGCCTCATCGCATATTCGTCATTTAAAAGAGAATACTTTAATAATCTAACTAAATCAAACCTAGATAGCTTTTTTCTATATAACTTGATACATAAGTTTCAATGTTTTCATGTCATGTCAAGGTAGCTGACGGAAAATGCCCCACGTCATTTTCCTATTTTTAAATTTCATTTATTTATATTTTTGTTAGATCAGAGAGCCCACCATGTTTTCTGCATGCATGTTTATATATAAACATTATCATTGTCATAACCAAAACACTGAATTATTATTTTTTTATGTATAAATTTATGTAATAATATTATGAATTGTTCAACAGAGATTCCCTAGAGGAAAGACGCAGAGAAGAATGCTTCAATTTAGGACATTTTTCCATTGATTCGGATGTCTATCAGGATTTATGAGTTAAATATATATTTTTCCTGTAGCATCTTCATTTGTCTTTATACTTTTGAAAAATTCTTATTTAAGCAAGTTGCATGTATAGATTATAGTCTTATTTGAATAAATTATGCTTCACTTGAGGACCACATCAATTTGAATTTTTCATAAACCTTTGGATTTCTCCATGGCAGTGGAATTTTATTCATAGTGCTGACGTCCATGGGACTTTAAAAGAAATTAAATCCTAAAGACTTGGTTTCCTTTTGAATGACCTTTTCATTAAAAATAGTGGGTCATGTTATAATTTTCTACGTTTTCAAAGAGCTATCCTCTAACTATTATTCTCCACTATGGATGGGTAATGTGGTTAAATTGATATATGTTTTATTTCCTTCTCCATTTCTAACTAATATAATGTAATAAAATTTATTTATTATTTCAATGTGAAAGACGAATTATAATAAACTTTAAAGAAATAAAAACCATCAACACTAAACAAAGTTTTAAAGTTGCAAGTTAACAATGTTGAATATTATTTGAGATATAAAAAAATAATTTTAAAAACTAAAATGAAAGGAACATAAAATATATTAAGGGAATTTGTTATTTGAAAAGTTTTTATGGAAAAGGGAATTTATTATTTGAAATGGGAACTATTATTTGAAATAAACTAGGGAAAAATTACATATAAAGACAATTTGTTGGTAGGATGTTAGCGGTGATGGAATGGTGAAGACATACCCTTTAGTTCGATGTGTAAGACAATTATTGTTATTTGGTAAGAACACGCCCTTCTCCGATTCTATGAATATTGTTACATTGTGATCCTTACATTTATATCTTGATAGCAACAAGTCCTCCTCTTCAAAAGGGATCTTCATTGGATCCCTCCCTATATATGCCACTTGATAAAATAAAATCTTCCTCATGCGTGGAGGCTATCAGGGACTTCCTCCAATGTAAATAAACAAAGAAACTCTTAATGGTTTATGAGTATAGTGTTTAGGGTCACACTCCACTACTTATCATGGAAATTGAGGATGACTAATTAAAGCAAATTCTCCTCCCTATGTGTGGAGACTATCAAATAACTCCTTCCAATACAATTAAACAAACACACTCACAACAAAGATATAGTTGCGGTATTTAGGTTCACACTCCATTTCTTATCACAAGGACTCGAGGATGAATATATTATAAGATCTCAATGTGTATGGTTCACTTAAGAAAACCACAACATCAAATAAATATATATTCGTAGAGTCGTGGTTTTGGTTTTTGGGTTTTCTTCATTTCATAGATTGGCCTTGTTTTGTATTTTTTGGATTCTTGTATCCTAAATTGCAACAAAATATGTACCACTCTAAAACCATATTTCTTCCAAGAATATTTATCTTCCTTGAGGGGTAAAACTTCATGCAAGGTTCCTATGCATATCTTTAACTAGGAACCCCCTACCAGTAAAATTTTCTTTGATGCATGTAATTTTCCTCCAACATCATCACCTTATGCTATTTCAAATATTGATGGCTCTCCCTTTACAATTTTTTTGAAATAAATAATTTTGAATGGATCTTGGGGATTTTTTTTAATAAATAATTATGATGGACCTTGCAAGTATACCATCATCAATTTTGATAACTAGCTTGATGAGAAATATATAAAGTTTCTAAAAATAGGCTCCTCTTAGTGTATGATACCCATGATCCGATTGAGAGCTTTTCTTACTTCACCCATGCCATTTCTTCTTCCACACTAAACACTTCCCCGAGACAATCTATCTACGAAAGCTCACACTCCCGGAAAAATTCATTGTTCTCATAATATTTGGTGTGACCTTAATTGTAAAAATATTCATAGCCTAACCATACATATAATGAAGTATATATAGACCCTCCAAGTCAAAGAACATGCAATTTTTTTGTAGAAGCATTTTTTGAAGGAAAAAGAGGAACCATATCCTAAACAAGTGCAAAAATAGTTTCATCCAACGTTGATTCACTGCTAATTTTTTTGGGAGAGTCTTCCTTCATATGAAATCGGTATGAGCAAATATTCTAATCTCCTTACTTGGTTTTATTATGCTTCTAAACTATACAATGCTCAAAACAATTCAAGTCAACCCAAAAGCTTCTCATTTTAATTCTTCAATGATCACCTAATCATTCATGCCATCCTTAAACTTGTATCTAGTAAAGCTCATAATGTGAAGAACCTCATAATTAACTTTGTAAAACATATCCGTAAGCGTTAGTGATCCATATTACAAATGCGTTTAACTATATGGTAACTTCTAGATTTCCACCTTTTATGACCTCTCATATCATCCATCCCATCTACAAGATTAGAGACATGAATGATCTAAACTAGTAGTAATCACACTATCATGGTTGGATACACCTTAAATAAGTTCTTTACCATATTTGTAGACATTCATATTGCAAGGTGGGAAGAGAATAAGAGGTTGAGAGGTAAAGGAAAGCAAATTTCGAAGGGACTAACATACTAGTGATCATATCTTCACTTTTACCATTATCATTAAGGGAGCCAAAAAAGAGTAGATTGTATTGTTGTTTTATACTAAAAATGATATCCCCACATAGCTTTACAAGGAGGATCCTCACCTCTCCAATAGAGAGATAAACAATGGTATTCGTGTCGATAATTGTAGAGCATATCTCAATCCCACTAGTACATGAAACCAACCTGCAGAATTGCTCACCTCAAAACATAAACACCACTAAGACTCATACCTTAAATTTATTGATGGGTTAATCCAACCTCCAAGGTACACAAAAGTATAGCTACCTTATAACATGGGAGTTCCCCTTGGTCATCTCAAAGTTTTCTCTCATTAGCTTCTTAATGAAAAAAACTAGCATATACCTTAGAAGCGTCGTATTTGTCGTATTTTCTCTTTAGAACCTAAGATCAAGGACCTTTTTTCATTTTATCTCCTTATTTTGCATTAAGGGGATGATTATTTTGTCTATTTGAGACTCTTTTTTCTCTGTCGAGACATTCATGACTCATGAATATCAAAGATGTTTAGCCCTCTTCCTATTAGAGATATTTGACGTTTAGCAAGGGATTTTCAAACATAAGTCTCAAGGGGCTTGCACTGGGTTATTCACATCCTACTTCCACCATCTAAGCACGATCAAAATGATGAGGCCCCATGGCCATCCTTTATATTTACATGTTAGACCAATGAGGCATCGCAAACTCAGTGAATCACATGGCCTCATACCTATTACACATTTATCCATCACTTTGAGAATTAGAAGTGTCTCTCCAGAACAACAATGTTGAATTCATTGTGTAGGACCCCTCTCTTTTTGAGTCTCTTTATGATATATGTCTATAGTTCTTGTTCTCGTTTAATCTCTCTTTTGTATTATTTGGGATGTGCCATCACACTTCCTTTTCTTCATTACATTGTATCCTTTAGAGTCCTATGGGCTAATTTTAACTTTTGTGGACACACACACACACACACACACACACACACACACACACACACACACACACACACACACACACACACACACACACACACACACACACACACACACACACACACACACACACACATGTATGTGTGTGTGTGTGTGTGTGTGTAATTATTCATGTGTGTGTGTGTGTATAATTATTCGTATTTTTATACTTCCAAAATATTCGTGTGTGTGTGTGTGTGTGTGTGTGTGTGTGTGTGTGTGTGTGTGTGTGTGTAATTATTCAGATTTTTATACTCCCAAAATATTCCAAGTATATCTATTTCTATAATTAAATGTATTTATTCATTTAACACTAATTAAAATAGACGTGGTTGGTTATTAATAATGTATTATTAATGAAAAACCACTTTCAAAATCCAAAAATGTTAAGTATTACAATAATTTTGAATTTTAAATTTATATTTACATTATAATATTCTTAATTGTATTATTAAAGTTATGTTATGGAAGATAGATTGCATGTTCTTCGAGGTTGATTGTTGAATGTACCTTGCCTATGTGAGTTCCGAAGAAATACATATTACATGTCGCCCAACCAAAAAATTTAACACTTTAAAAGATATAATAATCTTTAATAGCAAAGCCCCCTTTTCATTTTTCCCACTAAAATATTTCATTTCGTTCAGTTATGTTCGGACAGTTTAGGTGTCATACAATTTATCCGACAAGTTAATGACATTACTTGTGTGGCCCCTCCATATGGCTTAAAATTAACGCTATACACCGCTATTCATAAGGTCGATACTATTTTTTTGTTGAATCATGATACTCATTACTTCTTTCATCATATCCCACACCTATTACGCCGCTCAATATGAATGTTTATGAGGGGGAACCTTATTCACATTCTTAAAATCTAAAGAGAAACCATAATCATATATGAGCTTTAAATCGACAACATAATGAACCCTCAATGCAAAGAAATGCAGTTTTCAACATATGTTGACTTCAACATTGAACCAAAAATGTAAGTTTTCCTTTCAAGTATTCATTGACAACACCTTCCTTTCTAAGATATCTCTAGACTATATTGCCACAATGCCCTGCACACCATATCCCCTTTCTTCATTGAACATTTGACAAAATATGCACATGTTACATATGTTCCTCCTCGTAAAAAAGTTTGCTTCCTCAAAATGGTTCCACCTAATATTATCCTCTCCCAATTGCTTCTCCTCCCTCTAACCCCCTCTTTTGCACCCCTCTTCCTCCTTTTATGTTTTGGTCCCTCAAAATTATCATCGTCTTACACCGGCCCCTTCTTGGGATTCACGTAACACATTTCACGTGTGATTGCTAGTAATATATTATTAATAAAACCACTTTCAAAATCCACAAATCTTAAGTATTACAATAATTTTGAATTTTAAATTTATATATACACTATAATATTCTTAAAATATTTAAATTTACATATATATTGCATTAGTGAGAAAGAATGCTTACCACATCAATTTTAAATTAGCTGATTTCGTTTCCATTCAATAAACGTTTTCTTAATTTCTTAGTTTATAAGATGGTATCTCCTTTTTCCTACCACGGGTTCACACCATGAACTATTAACAATATGTTTTGAACATTCTACACATAAATAATACTTAAATAAACTTGGATGACATGGAACTGTCCAATGCAGACATTTCAACCTAGTAATAGAACACCTACTTCATTTCACTCATTAGATCCTGTCCAAGGTCAATATGCTTGTGATCACCTCGGAAAGTATCTTCACCCCCTAATGTACCTATAATGTTTATAAGGATTTTTTCCATTCTAGTGAAAGTACAAATCTAATTATTAATAGTTTGTCAAATGCATTGGGACAATACAGCGCTAGAATATTAAGACTCGCCCTTATAAAGTCAAATGGTAGTTGCCTCTTCCCTCCTACCTGAACCATATTCAGCTCCTTTGCAGATTTGGGATTGAACCACATGTTAATATCTAATTCAGTGACATTCATAAAACAAATTGTTTAGTTGGAAGAGTAAGTGGCTTCTTAGCTAGCATGTAGCCCATTTTTACATATAATTTTGAAATAATGATAATTTAAAGTTGTGTGTGTGTGTTTTTTTTTTTGTTTTAAGGAAAAGTTTATTTTATGGATATGTTTTTAATTGATTGTAAGACTATTTATCACATTGTTCATGGTTGAGACCAAGCCATAAAATATCAACAATATATTAATTTACTGTCAACAAATATATACTAATTTACACTCAATAAATATTTTACTTCAGATACTAAAACATAATTTCTTGCACCCAACACCAACAGACTACAAGATTCAGAATTGAAATATAAAGTTGTGAAAATTGTATATAACTATAGTGGATTGCATGTGTGGTAATTTAATGTAGGACTCACACTCCCTGATTCTAGAACATGAATTGAAGATAAATATATATATATTTACATTCATGGTCAGTGTACTATCGCTTCAGATTTGAAGCAAAATGAAAATGTCATCATCAATGCATCTTTCCATAAAAATTGACAAAAAAGAAAGCCGTCTATGATTGTTACTTTGCAGTCAATTTTATTTTTTCAAACAGAGCTGGCGAAGGTGGCTTCGTGTCATTTGAATGACTGGTGATGCCTTGCATAAGTTACAAAGACATCTCAAAGATAGTCGCCTCCTAGTGAATATGAGAGGAGGCGTAGGATTTGTGTCCATGCAGAAAAACAGTGAAAATAGCTTGGTGGGTGTATTCCTTTTGACTTTAAGCCTCTACTGTAGAAATTATTTGGAAGCTAGCTAAATTGCTATTTATATTCTAGATTGCCTCATTGCTGCCATTGGGTCAACTCAAGTTTTCCGTGCCTTCCACAGGTCATTTTATCAGCTTAAAGAACTAAGAAAATTTTTCTTGTCAAACCCAATGGAGCCACCTGCAAAAAGTTTCTGCTTTATAGCTGATTCATTGCTCGGTTCTTCTTGCGTATTGAGCCAATACAAGAAGTCTTGTTTTTTCTGAGTTGAGAAAATTTGCTTTGAATACCCAAATTCTATTTGCTTAGAAAAACTGACATAAGGGCACAGATTGGTTTGCTCTCAATTTCTCAAAATAGGACAAATGTTTTGGATGTTGCTCATGTCAGTTATCCACTAGACTGTCAGTCAGTTATTCAATCCTTAACATAATCAATTGAATACACTAACCGAGGATGGGAAGAGCACCTTGTTGTGACAAAGCAAATGTCAAAAAGGGCCCCTGGTCACCTGAAGAAGATGCCAAACTCAAAGCATTTATAGAACAAAATGGTACTGGTGGCAACTGGATTGCTCTTCCACAAAAAGCAGGTACAATACATAGTACACATGCCTTACTTCTTTCTGCAACAGAATCCTGCATTTTAGCTCCTTGTTTTCCATAGGCAAAAGTACATATTGATTAAACCCCATTCTAATAATAAATTCTTTTGCAGGTCTGAAGAGGTGTGGAAAGAGCTGCAGGCTGAGATGGCTGAACTATTTGAGGCCGGATATAAGGCATGGTGGGTTCTCAGAAGAGGAAGACACTATTATTTGCAGCCTCTATGCAAACATTGGAAGCAGGTACTGCAAACTACTGAGAATTTATTAATACTGTTATATTTAGTTTCTTTTTTATCTCTATCTTGAGGTGAAAAATGTATTGACGGATGGCCTATAATTCTGTGCAGGTGGTCTATAATTGCAGCCCAGTTGCCAGGGAGAACCGACAACGACATAAAAAATTACTGGAACACAAGACTGAAGAAAAAGCTGCTTGGGAAGAGAAGAGAGCTCCAAAGTCGTAGGCTTAAAGCAGAAGTAAAGAATAATAACCCCAGAGGGGTTTACATGTCAGAAGGTATGTCTGCTGAATCGACCATGCATGCAATTAGGTCTCTCATGCCTAGAAATGAGGCACTCTATGTGCCAGATCCTTTATATCACGTGGGTATGGATCCATCTTATGCATTTGGTCAGACTAGTGCACTAGTTAATCCATTGGCAGCTGCAACAATCTTTCCCAATTGCTCAAATTCAGAGCAGGCCTTCTGCTTTGGAACACAAATTGATCCTTCTCAATCTCTGGAGGGAATCATCATGTCTGATAACACAATTCTTAGAAAGCTGATCATGAAGAATGAATGTGCACTGAGCGAGTGTTCAACAAACAATACCAATACCAATCACTTTGGGTTTCCTTCCTCAAACATTACTTCTCACATATACTCTCCATCTACTACCTTGGATCTTGTTGTCTACCAAGACTCGTATGAAAAGTCCATGAAAATGAATGTGAAAGAGGACCCAGCTGCTGCATTTAACCATTATGATTCCATGACATTCAGAGATAGCTGCAGCTCCAGCACAGAAGGAAATCATACCCAGTCCACATGGTTATATGAAAATGGTTTCAGTGCAGCTCAAGATCAGAGCTGTTTGAGCCATGAGTTTCCAGTGGAGCAGGCGAGTGAGTTGCTGTACTGGAACAATTACAGTTGCTTCCTGGGACAGAAAGAAGAGCTCTGTGACTATTCATCACCTGAGGAAACTACTACCACTGCTTGGGCTGCACAATTGCCTTCTAATTTTGATGCTTGATTGCCCCAAGTATTCCACCTTTCCTCCTTATCAGAAAGGAAATATATCACAGGAGGGGTGAGATCCTCATTTCTGACTAGTAAAAAGTGGATTTTGTTTATTTTTGTAGATAATATATGTATATCTACTACTGTTTACAAATAAAGAGATGTATTTTCAAAAATGGCTTTGATAACTATTCCATCTTCTAACTCTGATTACTTTTTCTTTCTATGAAGGTGCATTGCTATGCATTTTCTCTTTGTCATGGCTGATTTTAAGTTAGAATTCAAATGTGACCACGGAACAAATGTGAGTTTTATATATTATTTCAAATCTTCATTCTTGTGAATCTGAATTGATTACATACCTACCACTGAGTCTTGAACTATGCTATGGCATTTAGCTTCCCAGTATAGATTAGCAGTTCCCAAATATTCCAAAATAAAAGTGCATTGTGATTTTTATATACAAATCACATGCGGATGACCTAATATTGGCATTACACTCATTATATCTTAGAGGCTGACAGTAATTTGCCGGTACGTTCCCGGTAAGTTACTGCAAAAGATTTGAATTTGGGATCATTCGTTTTGCACTGTATACTGCCCTATCTGCATGTGCAATGTGTTAAGTAGTCGCCCAAGTTTATTTAAATCGACTGCAGTCAAATCCAAAACATACCGGCAAGTTAAAAGCTTTCCATATAAAACCACCATTAAAATTATATCTTAGTCAAAATAATTGTAACCAACCAGTGTTTTGTGAGATCTAACCCTGAATGAGTTGTAAAGCACTCAGCCTTCTTAACCTACTCACCCTCGTCTGGTCAACATAATAAATATAATTTAAGTTACCTTCTCATTATTAAAACTATTTAAATTACTTTATAAGTTTACTCAATACTAATCTTGGCGTTGTGAAGAACTGTCATTGACCATGTTTACCAAATAAACTGCCGAAGTCCAAAATAAACTCAACGATCTTTCAAATCTAAGCAAAACATGCTCACTCAGTCTCCTCATAATTATAAACTTCAGCCATATTTTTAGTTGTACAAACTTACAAATTATATATATATATATTGATTTATGAGATAGAAACATAATATCACATATCCGTTTTAATATAAACTTATAGAAGTATGCAAAATATTTGAAATGTCAATCCTTAAGAATTTAAAGATCAACCCAGAACTTTTTTAACCTCCTCAGTTGTAACAATTAATTGAGAAGAAAAAAATCTTAATTTGAAAAAAGAATTATTGCGAAAGAAAAATCTTTTAACTTTTGATTAATTACTGCCATAAAATGGTTAGGGATGATGAAAATATGATAGCCTGAGCTACTCTTTGTTTCTGCAACGTACATAGTTATTCTAAAATTATTGTCCATTTTAGTGATTGTTTCACATTATAAAATATCAAATTTTATTGTATTTCTTTTGGTGAAAATCAATTGTTGCGCAGCTTCTTTCCTTCTTCTCCCATATTTGTATAAGCACAACTGCATACGTAACTGAGTTCAAAGTTTTCCAAAGATATAAATAGCTTTCATTAGAATACTTTGAACTCCCATAAAATTCAATTGTATTTTCTCGACTGTGCATAAAGATCAAGTCTGTTCAACTGCATTTTCTCCTCCAAAATAGCAATTTAATGAGGTTGCATAATTATGTATTTTCGTACTTGTGAAGAGGAGTCCATACAGCTCGAGGATCAGATTGGGACACTCCATTGAAAAACTGAACCAAGTACGGCCTTAGTAAATAGGTCGCTTATCAACCAAGCATGGTCTTAAATGAATCTCCAGGACAACATATCTACCCCAGCCTCTAGATTTGGTATTGGGGAAATCCTTGACTTAATACCAAGCTCCTTCGAAGGCGTCCTCTATCACTAAGAATTCATATATTCATTCATACCCTCCCAAGACCTCATTTTCCCTATTCATGGCGGCATTTTTTTCTCTTTCTTGTTGTGTGTTGTGGAACCCTTAACACAATTGATCCATCTCATATATTGAGAAAACAAGTGTTACCAGCGGTGTTGCATAGGCTGACTGGTCAACAACTAATAGGTTGTTTACCACTTTTTGTTGTGGATTTATCATTAGTTGGTTCACCAGACAGCGTTGCAAACATATGTGAGGTTTAGGCTGACTTGTGTTCATGTCCAGAGGTTTAAATTGCCCAAAAAGAAAAAGTTAAAACTTGTGGATGTACACATTTAAACTTACTTCTTAAGTAACCAATCCACTACAACGAACCTTGTTGTATGGCATTAAATTTCTTCCATTTATGACTTGTGTTGCAACAATATGACAAGTAGTTGATCTCCTATTCCTGTAAGGAATGCATCCAAGAAGTGGTAAATGGTCATACTTCCTTTTGTATTCACAATGTACGGAATGCCTCCTTAAACGAATTTATTTAGCATAAACACTACACTTGTTTTTGAACTCCTTCCCATTCCAATGATTTGGATAGAAATTTTTTTGATACCCAAAGGTACTATGTGACAAGATTTTACCTTCTTAGTATTTCCTATAAATGGTTGTGCACTGCATACAAGTGTTGGTGTGTTCATGAGTAACACCACATCATAATTTCTTAAGTGGTGTTAAACCATAATAGAAGCTTATATAACTTTGGATAGTAATGTTTTGACAACCCAAAAGGTATTTATGACCTCACATGGCCTATGGATGTGGTTCTAAAGCACCACAAACCATTTGTAGGTACTACACCTATTATAGATCGTGAGAATGGACTTTGTGGTAACAAGCACTTGGTAAATATGCAAAGTTTTGCAAGCCTTTTGGAACTCCTCCACTCATAATATAGGACAATCTCTTCACGTTTCTTCATTGGAACCTAAGATTTTTGACCTTCAAGTGTTTCCTTTTCTCTTTTACCACTATCAATAAGTGATGTAGGAGGATCAAGGTCCACAACAAAATCATGTAACAACTAGAATAGTTAGAGTATATATTGCATTCTATACGAAGTCTCAAGTCATTCTCGCAAAGGTCCCGGTTATGTTGCGAAGGTCTACCAAATTTGTGATGGTAAATTGATGTTGCAAAAGTCTACCAAAGTTGTAAGGTATGTTGACACCGCATAAAGTTGTGGATGGAATTGTGTGGGTCGTAGAATTCTAGGGTCAATCCAAATCAGCTTCTATGGATCTTTTCAACCATGTTTTTGTATAACTCCATATATTTTAGGGGTTTTGATGGGTAGCATGAAGCTAGGTTGGAGCATGTATTTGTGTGGGTTGCGTGCCTATAGAAACAAATCAATGAACCTCAAATGAAGGCAATAGAGCTGGTGACAAAGACATATAGTTTAGACATTAGTTACTCGGCCATTATGGTATTGGTGTATATCCCCTAAGTGAGACTACCTAGGAATGATTATTTGATATAGGAAATTTCTTAATTTTAATAAGAATAGATTGTTCTAATATATTCTCTAATATTTTGTGATTGTATGTATCTCCTAGGAGTTTATTGACACTTTATTATTAGTGATCAATCAATGTTTATGTAATATTTATGAGTTGATTTAATAAACTTAATGTGTTTATGTGTTGTTATATTATGTTATATGTGTTAAATATTAAGGATGTATAGTTGAATGATGCTCTTAATTAGGCTCCCTAACATGTATCTACATTATTTGGTATTAGAGAGATATTTTATTTCCTTACGAGTAAAGTAAAAGAGTATTATGATTTTCCACATTTTTGAGTGTGGGTAGGAAACTACTTGGTAGAAGGTGTGAATATTCACAACTAACATTGGGATTTTTCCACATTTGCACTCGTGTGTGTAGAAAATCATTGTAAACATCTTTTAACGAGTAATTGTTTAGTAGAAGGTTGAAGATTTTGCATATCTATTGAGGGGCAAGTATTCAAATCAAAGAAGTAATACCATGATAATAAACTAAGGTGCAACACCCGATCAATTGGTTGAGTTGATGAATAAAATTCAATCTTGTTTGGAGACCAAGGAGACTACACAAAGCATAGGCATCATGGTATATAATTTTAGAGATGATGAGGCAACACTTATAGAGCTAAAGGTGTAATCCATGAAAGAAGAAAAGGAATCACAAGTGAAGAACCGAGTAAAAGATAATATATGCTATCGAGAAAATAGGAATAACTCCTATATTAGACTCTCCAAGTTATTCTAGAATTCTATAACGGGAAGATCTCATTGATTGGATAATGGAACTAGAAAATTACTTGGAGTATGAAGATATAGAGGATTAAAATAAATTCAAGTTTTCCTACACTAAATTGAAGGTTCATGTGCCTCTTTGGTAGGAACATACATAAATAGAAAGAGTGAGTAGAGGAAAGATAAATATCAACACTTGCAAGAGACTTGTGGAAAAGACAAAGATGAAATTATTGCTTAAAACCTATCAATTAAATTTGATCAAAAGTTGAAATATCCATGATATGGGGAGATTAGTGTGAAAGAATGCACTAAGGAGTTCTATAGACTTGCCATATGAGTGAGTTATGTGGAGGATGACATGGAAAATAGCTCACACTATATGAATGGGTTGTGTCTCTCAATTTAGGTTGATTTTGGGATGATTCAAACATAATTTGTGGAGGAGGTATTGTTGTCCAAATTTTGCACCCCTTGCAAAATTTGACAACTTGCAGAATCTAGAGTTGGCCATTTTATATAAGTTTGTGACGTGTAGACGGTCGTCAATTTTAGTATCAAAATCTAGTCTATAACGGGTGGGGGAAATGTGTTACCAACTGGTAATAAATCCATAGTGTTACCAATAGACAATAACTTTGGGCCGACACGTGTTACCAACCAACAACAACAATCAGGCCAACACAGTGTTCTTGGCCGACAATGACTTTAGGCCAATACGGTGTTATTGATTGACAACAACTTTGGGCTGACACAGTGTTACCGGATGACAACATCTTTGGGTTGACATAGTGTTACCAACTGAAAACATATTTGGGTCGACACAGTGTTACCGACCGATAACATCTTTAGGCTAACAAAGTGTTACCGGCCGACAACATCTTTGGGCTGACACAATGTTCCTAGCCGACATTTCATGGACCAACTTGTTCTGGGCCAACTTGTTCCCTATCGACACAATGAAAAATGTTATCGGCCTACAACACAGGAATATCAACGACATGCCTCAAATTAGGTGAGGCAAGTGGTGAAAAGATGGCTCAACAACCCGTTTTAATGAAGTATGACGCCCACGTCTTCTTTTGCTAGAAAAGTGTACCCTCAGGAACCAAATTAGTATGGCTGCCCATACCTCTTTTCAAAAAATTAAATTTAGGTTTTCGGTCGGTGAAGAAAATTTGAGGTTCTTTCTCTATATCTTGTAAAAAAACCCTCATTTGAGAGGGAGGAGACATTCTAGAATGTGAAGGAACTCTATCAAAATTTTGTTCTAGAGCTTTCGTGAGTTGCAAGCCTCAAATTTGAGAATATTTCAAAAGACTTTTTCCTTGTGTCTACTTTGTAATAGATTGTGCATCCTTTTAACCAATAAAATTTGTGTTTTGTGGCTTTTACTCCCTAGCTCAAGTTTCATTGCATTTAGTGCCTTCTATTGCATTTTGCATGTATATTGTGCATATTTTATTCTTCTTACAGGTACTCAAATTTATTGTGCTCCACAAAAATGGAGATTTGAATGTTGTTTTAGACTATGGAACTTTTGTTTTCCCTCTCTTACTACGTTTTTTTCCTATTTTCACTCACTAGGAATCTCTCCAACCCTTGTTCTTGGTGTTATCGACTCCTTCAGTGTAGGATTTAATTTCATGTATCTTTCACTTCCTTGGTCCCTTAGAAACTTAGGTTAGTGTTAGATATATTCATTTACCTTTTTAGGAGTAGTTTAGTGCTAGGAATAGGTAGAGGAACCAACCTTCTTTGGAGGTTTGTCTCATTTGCAAGGGTCCCACACCTTGAGACAATCCCATGTTACCCAAATACACTAATTGCTCATCTACAATTTATTACATATCAGAGGGTGTTGTATTTTGGTGATAACAGTATATTAGTATATGTTGAAGGAGAAGGATAAGATGTCATGCAAACAATAGAGTGTGATGTGGGGCGGGGGAATATTTAAGCAAGGCCACAAACATAGTGGTGCTAGAGGGTGTTTTTCACAAGAAGGTGATGATAGTAATTTTCCACATAGTGAAGAGACACTAAAAGGAAGAAAATTCTTGGTGAAGGAGGATCCTTCGATGTTGAATTAGTTGCGGGTTCATTAGCACACATTTTAGTTTGTAAAGAATAGGAGCGTAGCTATTGTTTACTAATTGCATACACAAAATAATGGCAGAAAAAGACACCATAATATGGGTTCCCATATTACACAAGAAGAGGAGAGTGACATGTTAGTGGAATATGAAGAATAACCAAAGAAGGGAGAATTATTGATGATGAAACATATTTTCTTGAAAGCAACAAAGGGGGAAGTTGGTCCAACTCAAAGGAATAATCTATTTTGATTAAGCTAAATATGAAATATATGCCTAATCTTATTGTTATTATTGCAAGAGTAAAATGAAAAATAATTAAATACATAAATTAACCCAAGCAAACTAAGCCAAAATATATAAAACCCTAAGTGCAAAGAGAGATAAGATGACTTAGTTGTTTCACAATTTATCCTATATTGTGTTGTAGTGTTGACCAGATGAACAAAGAGGGAAAAGCATCATAAAGAGCCTAAAAAAGTGTGTGAGATGATGATCTTCTATACTGGGGCACCTAGAGAGGGATAGGGGTGCCCATGGGCACCCTAGGCTTGTTTCTAGGCACATGTGTATATTGAAATTCTCAAAAACCTCCTCTAAGTGGTCACAAGGTATTCATTGTTGTTCACCTTTAGTCACTATGAGGTCGCACAATGATCACCGAGTCACTAGAAACCCAAAGGAAATAATGACCTGTAAAACCCTCAAAGAGACATCAAATCCTAAAAAGAAAGATGCAGAATGAGGGTTAGAATGTCCTCAAATTATCACAATGGTGATCTTACGACTGAGCATTGCACTACATCTCAGACCCAATGTAGTTCTATGTGTGTGTGAATCATGCCCTAGGTGGCTCTTGTGTGTGTCACACTTGATAGCAAGAAAATAAGCTAGATGTAAAGAAATGTAATAGATGTGTGCATGGAATAGAATGAAATTCCCTCCTATGAAGTGTATATGCAAATAACCACAACCCTTGTGTCCCTTGGATGGTGCTAGATGGATGTAATGGAGCTCTTAGATGCTTGATGGATGCAACCTTAGGTGGTGATAGTTAATGCTTAGTGTTTGGTCCTTTATTATGATCACATAACTTTATATTTATATGATTCCTTGATTGAATTTTGTAATTAACCCCAAAAAGGCCAACTACCAAAAAATATAAGATGCTCAATGGCTAGAAAGGACCCAAAATATGTGAACAAAGTACAAAGTGTTAGGGGTGCCCGAGAGGGGGGACGAGGGTGCACATGCGATGGCGTCTCTTGGTGGGTATTGGTGTCTAAGATGATAAATCAAGGTGTAAAAAGGTATACTGAGAAGTAAAAGGTGTGTAAGACCAAAAGTGGTAATAGAAAACAAAGAAAGGTGGCCAAAGACATGGGTTAATTAGTACTTTTCTTACTTAGGAATCATATGAATAGTAGTATGCAATCAGGACTAAATAATTACCCAAAGTGCATGATTTTGTGTCTACATTTTCCCCACTTTATGTTTTGAGCTGAAATGCTTGATAACATAAAGTAGATAAGAGATGTGTGCATACTTGATAACCATGTAGATTGATGCCAAAAGCATGTCCGAGGACAAGGAAAAGCATGGAGTGATAAAAATATGGAGCGTGGATGCTAAGGAGGAGAAAGTACAAAAAGTGATGATGAAAATGACCCTAGGGTGGAAACACATGTGTAGATGTCGTGATGTTCCTGTTGTTGATGTCGATGTTGATGTGATTGATGTTGTTGATGTTGTGATGATGATGTGACTACACTTCCCATAAGGATGGACCTACAAAAGAAGAACAAATCAAGTAGTCAAATACACATGTATATGATCAAATGTGTAAAAAGTATGTAAGGAAAAGTATGTAAAATATGAAAATGAAAAAGGAACATGTGCACTTGATTTGTGATGAGAAAAAGGGTGTAGAAAGGATCCTGAAGATGTTGTAGAAGAACAAGTTTTTCAGTGATCTCATGCCAGTTGCATCGACCACAAGTTTTTGGGGCGATCTCATGCCAAGTCATGGAAGAAGTGTAGGGAGAAAATTTTGGTGTTATCCTCCAACCTTTAACTACTTCCCACAATGTAGAACACCACTACAGATGGTGTAAAAATAAAAAATTTGAACAATTCGATCCAACGTGAAAGTAAAAAGTGTTGTGTAGTGCATGCATGCCGAGTGTTAAGGATTGTGTGCCCTATAAAATCCATTGTGTGAGTTTAGTGAAATAGACTACTTGAACTACCAAATGTTGTGTAATTGCCCCTAGTCACAGGAAGTGTCCAGGAAGGGTCAAGGGCACCCAGGCACTATTGTCCTAGTTTGGGCGCTAGTGTTTGTGTTGTGCTAAGGACCCAAGTCTGATTCTGAGCCATGTCGATATCTGATGACTGAAAATGTGTGTTGTATCGGTATTGTGTTGTGTTTTGATGAATTGTATGATGTTGTATGGGGTGAATGATTCACCCAAATGATGCCCCCTCATTTTGGGTGCATGTGATGCATCATTGAAGGAGTATGTATCCCCAAAGGAGGACCAAACGTTGTTGTCTTAAAAATGTGCCCTACAGGGGGAAGGGAATGTGCTTGGTAGAAACCAAGGCACATGCAAAACAAAGTGGCTAGAGACAAGTGTTAGTACAAGCAAAGACAAACATCATGTAAAAAACAAAAACACACATGTAAAAGACAAAATGTAAGCTAAGATGCAAGAAGATAATGTAAACACACAAGAAGACAATGTAGACCATGAAAAGTGGGTTACAAACATGGGACACCACTCATGATGTCACAAGACAATCAAGGCCAATGAAGCCAAAAGTAGACAATGTGCACACAAGACAAAGGGAAAATCCCACAAAAAGAGCAAAAAAAGCAAATGACAAGTAATGTAATAGACAACCATGGAAGTAAATAGTCTTGCATAAAAATGTTGCACATGAAGCACCCATTAGCATGTTAGAAGATAAAAATTATGTCAAAACATGTATAATCGATAAAGTAAATGTGCTATGAAAAATGAAACAATAACACCTATGTAGTGTATGAAAGTGGATGCCCCCAGGAGCCGTTGTGGGACTAGTAATAGGTACTTGCACCAAGCATCCATGTTACGTGTATAGATCTGTATAATATGTGATCACAACTAGAAAGGAAAGTGAACACATGCATGTGTGTATGATAAAGATAATGACATACAAGATATCTATCTAGCATGTGTAATAAAGTGAACATGTAAAAGCATAAAAAGCAAGAGTAAATGTAACCAAGATATGTAGTATGTTGTGGATGAGATGGAATGGAATGCAAATGAATGAAAGGATCCAGTGTTCCCCCCCGAGTGGATGTGTATGCATGCAAGAGACAGTTCATTTTGTATATTCCCCCTCACCATTAGTAAAAATGAACCATAAATGAGAGTGCATCATCGAGAAATGGTTTGAATTGTGTACTAAAAGATGTGATCATCAAAGCACAAAGTGTAGAGTGTAAGTGAGTGAGTGAGTGAGTGAGTAAACGAGTGAGTGTGATGAGGTCCATTTGATATATAAACCCTCGTAGTTGAGTAGTATGGACCATGGAACTAGAGTGTGTCATAGGGTAGTGAGTGCAGTGCGTAGTAGTAGATGCAAGAAAGATATGTCATGAATATGTAGAGTAATAAGATGTAAAATGCATGTGTAGAATATAGAGAGAGAAAATATGTCATAGGTGTATAACATGATGTGTGTGAAGTATGTAGTGTGTAATGTTGTGTATGTGTGCGTGTGTGAGGTTCATGTGTAGAAATTCCCTCAACAGTCAAGTTTGAACCAAAGCACAAGAGTGTGTCATCGGGTAATGAGTTGTTTCATGCGTAGTATCTCTTAAGGTGCATGACATTGAGTGGGTTCTTTAGTGGATTTCCCAAAAGATTTGCAAGGTGATAAATGCCACCACCAAGCTTTTCAGTAATGATATAAGGACCAAGCCAATTGGGCTTAAATTTTCCTTTGAGTGAATTTTTGCATTCATGTTCTTCTGATTTTCTTTTAAGACCAGGTCTCCCACATTAAACTCATGAGGACAAGTTTTGCGATTGTATGCTTGTGCGATATGAGATTGATATGCACAAATATGTTTGAGTGCTTGAACATGACGAGAGTCCAACATCTCTAACTCATGTAATCAATTTTCACAATATTCATTGTCTTTAATTATGCCTTTGAGTGAAACGCGCAATGAGGGTATCTCAAGTTCTAGTGGTATAATGGCCTCAATACCATAGACTAGTGAAAAAGGAGTGGCGTTAGTAGGTGTACACACACTAGTACGATAATCCCAAAGAGCATAAAATAGCTGATTATGCCAATCATCACCACTAGTAGCAATAGTCTTACGTAAGATTTTGACAATAGTTTTATTGGTGGCTTTGGCCTGGCCATTTCCTTGTGGGTAATAAGGAGTAGAAAATGATTGTTTGATTTTGAATTTCACACAAAAATTTTTAACCTCCTTATTTTTTAAAGAGGATCCATTATCAATGATAATGGCAGAGGGAATGCCAAAATGAGTAATGATGTGAGTAGTGAGGAAAGCACAAATGTCAGTACCAGTTGTAGTCTACAGTGGTGCTTCCTCGACCCATTTGGTGAAATACTTTGTGGTAGTAATAATAAACTTATGTCCATCAGCTGATTCTGGATTTATCATACCAATAAGATCAAACCCCATAGAGAAAATGGCCATGTTGGTGTAATTGGTTGGAGGTCATATGCAGGTGCGTGGTGAAGATTACCATGCTTTTGGAACTTATCACAATGTGTAGCATATTTGAGACAATCCTGCTCCATGGTAGGCCAATAGTAGCCTTGATGCAAAAGCTTTTGGGACATGGATTTTCTAGAGAAATGGCCACCGCACATACTGTTCATTGTATTTGAGAGATGGTAGTGTGGATATCGGAAAGTCGAGACAACGTAATAGGTGACCATCAAGTGTGTGTTTAAACAATTTTCTCTAATGATGACATAACTAGTAGCCTCATGCCGTAAGCGATGAGCTTCATGTGGTGGTAGACCATCGGGAATGGTTTGATGATATAGATAGTTGTAAATCGGAGTAAACCACTTGGGGTTATGTGACTACATGTGTATAGCGTGATAGCTAAGCTAAGATGCAAGAGGTAGAAGTGGAAGGATGTCGCAAATGTATGATGATGAATGTGGCTTGTTCATCAATAATGTCTTGTGGGATAAGTGATGTGGCACTAGCCATGGCATCTACATGACGATTGTCCTTACGAGGGATGGTAGTAATAGAGTAAGACTTAAGTGTGGCTAAGAGATCTTTGATGAGTGCATATATATGGGATTAAGTGTTCTCTTTAGTGTGATATGTATCATTAACTTGATTTATAATGAGCTGGAATCACCATAAATGCATAGATTACGAATGTAGATATTTTGAGTAGTAATAAGGCCAAGGATGAGGGCTTCATATTCAATGATGTTATTAGTGTAGGAGAACCCTAAGTGGTAGGCAAAGGGAGTGGATCACCATGTGGAGTGATGAAGACAATCCTAGCCCCAACACCCAGAGACAATGAGACCCATCAAAATACATTGTCCAAGTATCAAAATCAATGGCATAAGTGGTGAAATCATCACAAAAAAGTTAGAGATGGGAGATGCATCAGGAGGGTGTGTCAACTAATTGATCTACGATGACTTGGCCTTTAATTACTTTTTGTGGTATAAATTTGAAATCAAATTCAGTAAGGAGCATGACCCAACGGCTAGACGCCCAGAGATGTGTGTGGGATAAGGTATCATAATGGATCTACTTTGGTAATGATATGTACCTCATTGTTAAGAAGGTAATGGCACAATTTGTCGTGATGAAGACAAGGCCAAGGCATAGCTTTTCAATATAACTATAATTGCATTCATAAGAGAGTAACGTCTAACTAATGTAATAGATTACCCTTTCACATTGAGAATCATCATGTTGTGCTAGAAGGGCTCCTAAGGCATGAAACATTACCAAAATATATAGTAAGAAAGGATGATCGATATCGTAGAGGACTAAGATAGTGGGTTTAGAAGGTATGCTTTTATAGCATCAAATGTTTGTTGGCAATTTTCATCCCATATGAAACTTAGTATCTTTCTTCATCAAGCACGTGTGAATGGTTGGGTTTTATCAGCAAGTTACGTAATGAACCATCTAATGGCCTAAATTTTTCCTTGTAATGATCATAATTGATGTAAATTTCAAGGTGGAGGCATGTCGACAATGGCCTTGATTTTGTTAGGGTCTATTTCAATGCCACATTGTGAGATGATGTAGCCAAGGAGTTTACTAGTCATGACTCCAAAAATGCATTTTTGGGATTCAAGCATACTTTATATTGTCGTAAGAATTCAAATAACATGTGTATATCTTGGGCATGGGTGGAATGGTGTCGTGATTTATCCAATATATCATCAACGTAATCTTGATAATCTTGTGAATGTAATCATGAAATATGTGTGTCATTGTGCATTGATAAGTGGCCCTAATTTTTAAGGCCAAAGGGCATGAAAGTGTAACAAAACATCCCCCATGGTGTAGTAAAATAAGTTTTCTCTTGGTTTTGGGTTTATTTTGATTTGGTTGTAACCCGCTGAAGCCATCCATGAAGGATAAAATATCGTATCCGGTGGTAGAATCGATAATTGCGTCAATGTGTGGTAATGGGAAGCTATCCTTAGGACAAGATTTATTTAAATCTCGAAATCCATGCAGCAACAAAACCCGGCCATCCAATTCATAATGGGTACATTTTGGATACCCATTCGGGATAATCAACAACATGAATAAAACCAACATCCAATAGTTTTTGGATTTCTTCTTTGACTAGAAGTGTAACTTTTGGGTGCATTTTATGGATTTTTGTTGAACTAGTTTTACACAAGATTAAGGATGATGTTATGCATGGCCACTGAGGGATCAATTCTTGGCATGTCATTGTAGTCCCATGAAGATGTCAAAAAATTCATGAATAACTTGCTTGATATCTTTTTGTTCATCGGCGTGAGAGAGGCGGAAACAAAATTATTCATGGGTTTTTTGATGTACCAAGGTTATATGGTATGGTCTCTTCATTGAGAAGAGCTGACCGATCCTCAATGTATGGGTCAATAGGAATAGTATCAGGAGGATCGACATTATCAGTAGATGTGTTAGACTCTCCAAAGTAAGTGGTAGCATTGAGAGATGATGGAGAGTGCTTCTTATGGTGAAAAGAAGGGAAGTGGTCATAAATGCCCATGTATTCTAGGAGAGAGTCATCGATAGTGAAAATGTCTAAATGATCCCAATCAGTAAGAGTAGAATCGCTTGAGGAGCTCTAGGTGTACAAGTGGAAGTGAAGAAGTATGTAAGGCCATATAAGCTTTCCAAAGGAGGGAGAGATGGAGGATGATATCCCAACCCAAATTTGTTAGATTGTGTAGGAATATCCCAAGGTGCGGTGACTCATTGTCCTTGTGGACCTACACCCTTGTCATAGAAACCATAACAATGCAAATATTCATACCCTAGGCCATATTTAAAAATCCTGAGTAGAACTAGAAGAAAATAAGTATCATTGAATTGTTCAATAGAATGGAAATATTCAAAAAGGGGATGGATCAGCTGAACATCATAAACAATGCCTTGATAACAAAATTTAAGCCACATATGAAGAGTAGAGGGGACCACATGCATAACATGGATCCAAGGCTGCCCAAGAAGGATGTTATAATTGAGGTTATTAGGCATTACATGGCATGGAATGGTGAGTGTGTAAGGACCAACAATAACAGGAGAGATAAATGGTACCTAAGACACTTGGGGATATTGTCAAAGCCACAAATAGATATTGATGAAGGAGCCAAAGAGGTTTTAGAAAAACCCAATTGATGGAGGAAATCAATATTACATATGTTAAGGCTGGAGCCATTGTCAACTAAGGCACGCTTGACCCCAAAATTATTAATACAAACCTAAATATATAAGGGGGTCATGGTCTAACATTTCTTGAGATGGAAATTCATTTGATGTAAAAGTGATTTGATCTTCGTTGAGAGATAGAGCGGAGGTAAACTTATGATATACATATTTAGGTGACATGTGAGGATGGATGTAAGTGGTAGCTAAGTATGCTTTGAGCTTATTGATACAATCAAGGTGATTTTGTAAGTAGGCATGGATGGAAATATCCATGATGGCAAGAGTCTAATGATGGAGAAGAATAACTAGCCATAAGATTGAGCCATTGTGATGAGAGGATAAGAGCCCTAAGGAGAAGGTGGATTCAAATATTAGGTTCACCAAAATGATTAAGCTAAATATGAAATAGATGCCTAATATGATTGTTATTGCAGTAGTAAATGAAAAAATAATTAAGTATAGGAATTAACCCAAGCAAACTAAGCAAAAATATATAAAACCCTAAGTGAAAAGAGGAGGTAAGATTACTTAGTTATTTCACAATTTATCTTATATTGTGTTGCAGTGTTGAATGAATGAACAAAGATGGAAAAGTGACGTACATAGCCTCAAAAAAGTGTGGGTGCCCGTGGGTGCCCTAGGCTTGTTTCGGGTGCACTGTGCTGTGTCTAAATTTTCACAAAACCTCTTATGAGTTATCGTGAGGTATTCATTATTATTTTCCTTTGGTCTCTATGAGGTCACACAATGATCACCAGATTCACTGGAACCTGTAATGAAATAATCACCTGCAAAATCCTCAAAGAGATCAAATCCTAAAAAATAAAGATGCAGAATGAGGGGTTGGACTATCCTCAACTATCACAATGGTGATCTTACAACCGAGCACTGCACTACATATTAGACTCAATGTATTTATATGTTTTTGTATGCAGAATTATGCCCTAGGTGGCTCTTGTGTGTGTTTCACTTAATAGCAAGCAAATAAACTAGATGTCAAGAAATTTAATAGATGTGTGCATGGAATAGAATGAACTTCCCTTCTATGAAGTGTGTATGCATAATAACCAACCCTTGTGTCCCTAAGGTTGCATCCATCAAGCATCCATTAGGTGGTGATAGCTAATGCTTAGTGTTTGGTCCCTTATTATGATCTCATAACTTTATATTTATATGATTCCCTTGCTTGAATTTCATAATTAACCCCAAAAAGGCTGACTACCAAAAAGATAAGATGCTTAAACAACTAGAAAGGACCCAAAAGATATGAGTAAAGTACAAAGAGGTCAGGGGCACCCAGAGGGGATGGGAGCATCCAACACTAGTGTCCTAGCTAGGCGTTGGTGTCAAAACTGAGAGAAACTAAAGGGTCAGAGGTCAAACCGAGAAAAAAGGTATGCAAGGCCAAAAGTTACAATAGAAAGAAATCAAAGATGGCCAAAGACATGGGTTGATTAGTAATTTTCTTACTTAGGAATCATATGAATAATATTATGCAATTAGGACTAGATAATTACCCAAAGTGCGTGATTTTTTCTACACCATGGACACTGCGGCCACGTGTTTCTCAATCCACCATTGTAATTTTATTGGAAATAACTACATGATATTCATGAAAACACATATAAGGTGGTGAAGGATGGAAAGGGATATAGTCTAAAACCTATGTTGGAGAATATTGAAGAGGTAGAATGGGGTCCAAAGGTTATGATGATTTCAAATAATAGTTCATGAGGGATGTGAATAATAATGATGTTTTATTCACTTATCTCACCATTTGTGTAGAGAGAGAGAGAGAGAGAGAGAGAGAGGACACCTCCACAAAAGGATTTGATTTACTTCACAACAAGGTGAATGAGATGTTGGAAGAATTCACAAAGGTATTATTAGATGATCTCGCGAAGGGGATTATCACCTAGATGATAGATGTAAATAACTACATAGATCTAATTCAATGGAAAATCTTTCCAAACAAGGCATCTTACAAAATAAATTATGGGAGAACAAGTAGACATAGAAACATGTTCAAGTGTTTTTGGATAGGGGAACAATAAAGAAGAGCTTCATTTAATGCATAATTGTGTTAGCGTTGATGCCGAAAAGGATGTATACTAGTGTATTTACACAAACTCAAGAGAAATTAGTAAGATCACTATAAAGTACGGGTTTCCATTACCATGCATGGATGACATCATGGTTTATTTGAATGGAGAACTATAATTTGTGAAGACTAATTCTATGATTATGTACCATTAGATACACATAAGAGAAGGATAAAAGTGTTAAGAAGGAATTCGTGAATTTCTTTTGATGCCATGTAGATTGAGAAATGCACCATGTTACTTTCATAAGATTGATGAATGAAGTCTTGAGTCGTTTCTAGGGAAAATTTTGATTTTATACCTATATTATATACTTATATTTTGTATGATACAATAAGGAACATTTAAATCTCATAGAAAAATCACTATAATGGTTTTGGGAAGATAATTCATTGATCATCTTGAAATAATGTAGGTTTATGTAGGAGGAGATTATGTATTTGGGTTTTATTATTTCTCATGTAGGTTTGAAGATGGATCTAAAAAGGTTTGGGTGATATTGAAGTGGTCGTCACCATGGACTTCCATTGAGGCATAATGCTTGTACAAATTTGCAAATTTGTCTATGAAATTCATCATGAATTTTATTGGAATGTGTGTGCATATCACGAGACAAGAGGAGATAAGGAGTTTTTTTAGAGCTAGGTCATATAATGAATATTTTAAGATTTGAAGAAGAAGGTAAGGATTTATTATAAGTTCTTCCCAATGGTGCAAAGGTATTCTAGAAATATTATGATGATAGTGGAACAACCATTTGCATTATTTTGAGCTAAAAAGTAGATCGATAAAATATTCAAGTGAAAAGATGAATGACACCAAGAGATAATATAATATATATGGTTAAGAGTTATTTGAAATTATATGATCACTTTTTTAAGTGGAGATATTACCTATTTCTAAAATATTTTGTTCTATATAATTATCGACTCAATGAAGGTTGAATCAAAGGCATATGAAATGAGTGGAGTACTTATAGGGATATTCCTTCGTCTTCTACAAAATAAAATTGACAAATATAATAAGGTTGGTCATGCATTAAGTAGATGCAATATTTTATTGATGCAAATAAGAATAAAAGTTTTACATTGAGTCCATGTAATAATTATATGCAAGGGACAAATATTTCCACAAAGCATGGGAGGTGTCCATGGATCTATTAAGTGTTGGTAAGACACCTTGGTTGTAGTAGTTTTTAAAAGGAAAGTATGTTATTCAAATCCTTAGAGTTGTACATCCCTAGAGGATCAAAGTGAGATACTATGGTGAAAGATAATAACATTTGAGGATTGATAGAACATTTTAGAGTAAAATAAAATAATAGTGTAGGCTGCTTTGGTGGGTTATTTTTGGTTTTATATGAGTTTAGATGTGCTTAAATTTGTGCAAGCGATTAGGGTATACTAGTTAGCCAAGGGAGGATCATAAAATTTAGGGTTGTACCATACTTTTCCCATCTCATCCCAGCCTTGAGAGGATAAGAGAATTTTTTTAGTCTTACCTAGGATAAAACAAGGAGTTGAATCTATATATAATATATGGTTTTGGTGGATAAGAAGATGGAAAAAAATTAAGAATAAACGTGACACAATGAATTGCAAATATTTTAGTCAAAGAGGTTGTGAGGATACATGGATTGCCAAAAATATTATGTCTAATAAGGAAACTAAATTTATTGGCCATTTATGGTGAACATTGTGGAATAATTTGAACACAAATTTATAGTTCAGCTCTAGGTATCATCCATATAAAAATAGAAAAATAGATGTGGTGAATAAAAATCTTGGGAATTTACTCATATGTGTTTACACCCTAACTAAAATTAATAAATTATTGAGTTAAGTAAAAGGATGTAAGGGGAGGTACAAGAGGTTATTTTGATTAATTAACTTCTAACATTAATTCTGTAATATCAAAATAACACATGAATTCTTACAACTAGTGTATACAATATATTGTGAACTCAAAAACACAAGACAATGAAATCATTTAGCATGTTATAGATGGAGATGAGAGGTTCTAGGTGTGAAGACTACTAGAACTATGAGATATGAACCTATAAGTGCTTCATCTCTCAGAATGTGGCTAGAAATTGACCTCGTTTAGGACCGTATGGATATGTCGGAACCATTCATAAGGTTTTGCACCTGTTGTATGCTTTTGAACCTACTATCTAACTTTATGAGACTATCACCTACCTAGAAATGTCTATCACTTTGTCAAACCCTAGTTTTCACTCATGCCACGAAGCCCTCTAAATATTATGAGTAATATCTCAAACACTACCCATGGGTAGGAGATCCTGTAAAACAAACATTGATTGAGTTGAAGTGAAATCCTTGCACCGATGACATTTCCATTGCTCTAAAGATTCCTAGAACCACATGTTATTCTCCACCTAACATGTGATATTAGAGTGAATTCAACTTCAATTCAGAAATTGGAACCTCTTTGATGATCCTTGGATTGAGTTTGGATCTTTTTAATACTTGAAGTGGGGATGTTTGAGTTCTTACAAATGAGAGAAGTTGATTCCTTGACCTAATAAAATTCTTCAGACCTATAGTGATTATTTCCTAATAATTATGCATAAGCTTTGAAGCTATTTAAGGATAATTGCATGCCTTTAGTGTTAGTGTTTGCAATAGGAGTTCATGAGAATGTCAAATTAGTAAATGAGGTGAGTTTAACTTGCTTATATAGGGATCCAAAGGTAAATTATCATGGAAAGGATGACCCAGAGGGATTAAATGATCTAATGAAGAATATCAAATTGAAAGATTAGATGGAGGATATGTCATTCCAAAACCATACAAGTTAATGAGTGCCATATTCCACAAGTCAAGAATAGTGAACATTTCTAGACAAGGATGAAAAACATGAAAACTGAAGGTTGCATCTTGCCAGTGGATTTTTTCTATGGATTTTATGCATTTAATTATTAGAATCTATCAACATATTAGTGTGTATGAATAATTAAGTTAGACAAGATACCTTGAGACATACTTGAATGAGGATAAATAGAGTGATTTTGTCTTAGCAAGAGTGCATTTTCAAAACCAACAATTTCAAAGGGTAATTTGCCAAATTTTGATTGTCTACATTTTCCCCTTTAAGTATGAAATGAACATTACATGTTTAAAGGAAAAGATACTGAGTGTGTACACATACTTTATCTTCACCCGGAGATTGTTTTGCAGTGTGTCTTATTGTGTTGGTGTTAGCATGATCCATGATGAAACTTGGAACACAAAGTGTAGTCGATTTCCATAGTAAAAAATGTAAAATTTGTATTTTTATAAATAGATTAAAGAGATGAAAAATGTGGAAGGGATACATATGTTTATTTTGTGGAGGGAGAAGGTCATTTTTCTTGTTTGCACTTGGAGATTTGGATTGCTAGGCTTGCTTCAAGGATTTTGGTGATTAGTCCCAAATTGTGGTAAGGATAAACTAAAGTGTTAGTTGCACGCAACTCAACATGAAATGGATGAGAGAGAGAGAGAGAGAGAGAGAGATAAGAGATGAGGTATTAAAACACCCTATGAAAGAAGAAGATTGTGTATCAAATTTATTCAACTCAGTAATATCTTCCCTTTTGAATGTAAGAGGAAAGGAAGGACTATGAATACTTAGCCGCTTCGATACCTTTTGTGACCCCATGAACAACATTGATGTAGATGGATCTAGGAACAATTTCGGAAATAAGGGATCATAGTAGAAAAGAGAATGAGATACCCAATGCCCTTCCCATATGCCACATAGCTAATTAGAAACTATAGTATACTTTGAAATTCAATTGGTTAGGGGATATCCATGCCCGTATTATCCTTGAAACTATAATTTACACTAAGTGTTGTGGTGAAGGAGTGAATAACTTCATGCCCCATATAACTAATATGAACTGAGTCAAATGGATCTAAAATTGTGCCATGAAACTGTAATTATAGGTGGAAATATGAAATTGTTTAGAAAGTTAGTGTAATTTCCCCTGGGTAAAACCATGTGAATGTTTTATAACTATCCATAAAATATTGACCAAGCTATACATTTTTAACTTGTGCGTGATTTTTTGAATTTATGTGTCTTGAGATGTTTCGAGTACATTTACCCTATGTATACATGTGTCTAATCCTAGAATATTTTGTAAGTTTTTATACATGTAGAATATACCCAGATGAATTTCCCCTCTTTTGAGGCACGTGTGATAAAAAATTTGAGTGCATGAATCAAAATAATAGATGTGTATATATGTTTGATGAATCTAATAATTTGTGTAGAAACAAATGGAATGCTATAGTAGTGGCCACTAATGATGGGTTCCCAAATTTGTAAAGTGGATGCACATGGTAGAAACCATTATAAATAATAACAGAAATAATAAAAATAATGGAAACAATAGTAATAACACATGTATAAGAAAAAAGTCTAGAGAGATAGTAAAAATGAAGTCAAATTTAATAGCACACAAACACAAATACATGAAAGACATGGAGCTGCAAACATGGGACACCCACGATGTCAAAAGATAATTAGATAACTTAGGCCTACAAACATGAGAAGTAAGATCATGCAAGATAGACATATAGCCACAACCATGGGACACCCATTATATCAAAATATAGGCAAGGCACACAAGCCACAATAAGTGAAGAAATAAAATAGTAACACACACAAGTAACACAAATTTATTACAAACAAGAGTGTTAAAATGTGATGAAGTAATATAACATATGATATAGATAGAAACATGTGAAACAAGAGGTGTCAACACTACACAAGACACATGTGTTAGTCATGTTATCTCAAAATATAACATGTACATAATATATGTAATCAAGCGTAATGAGGAAGTAGAAAGGAACTATAATGAAATAATAACACATGTATAATATATAATAGATTACCTCATATGTGTATGAATTCTAGGTAAATGGTATACCAACATCTTTCATCATGTATCTCTATGTGTATGTCCTAAATAGAGCTCAATATACCATGTGAATGCATGGGTGCACATAGTAAAGAGATATACTATCTATCAAAACAAAGTGAAAAAAAACATGTCTAATGTAAAGTGTTTTTACAAATATTTGAATGTTTTTGTATTTTTGAATATATATATACAAGGAGAGGGGTAAAAAAACCTACTTGAGAAGAGTCTCAATCGGGGGAAAGATGAACCCCAAATGATGAAGGAGGAATAGACCTCAGTTATTTCATAGTATTTTTAGAAACCAGAGAGGATTTTGTTGTCCAAAATTGCATCCCCATTCAATTTTGAATAACTTATCTAAGTTGGGACTTACATATTTATGCTCAATAAAATCCACATGATAGTAGGTCAGTCTTCTATGGAGTGTGAAAATGTAATGTTATGTAGGTTCTTCAAACCCACTGAACAAAGGAATGAGCATTTAGGACTTAGGAATATTTTGGAAAAATTAGTGTTTCGTGAAAATTATTAGTTTATTCCGAAACTAAGGAATTCAATATTTCATGGCACCAAATCAGTATCTCAAGGGTCAAAGGAAGGTTAAAGCACCATAGAGTTCCCATGACCACAAAATTTTAGGAAACAAGATAAGGACAAGATCCAAAGAGTGAAGGAATGTAAAATAGATAGTGATTTGCGGCATGAAAATACGAAAGTGTCATAAATGATTTAAAAATGTAGTATCTCACAAAGTTTATAAATGCCATGGAACCAAGAATGGAGTCCACTAAACAAAATTCATAATGAAAAGAAGAAGTGACACTAGGTACCATGCGAAAGGAAAATAAAATTTGGAGCGACTAAGTTGGAATCTATCAAACACTATCCTAATTTTATGCGGGTTTCCTAATTATAGCGTTCCACATACTTTCAAAAGATGAAGAACAAAGGAACATAGCCATGGGTAAAGCACCACGTGGAAAGAAATAAAGACATCCATGTGACTAAAGGATTGTTAAATGGTGGAGTATAGAAACACTCAAGAACCACCAAGAAAAGGAGGTTCCACTCATCACTTAGGAAACATGCTAAATTACGGATCGAAGTATATTAGCGAGACCACATCAAAACATCATACTTCTACATAAGGTCTCAAAGACATGCATATTTCTAAATTAGATGACCAACTTGCCTCAACAACTATAATTTAATGAAGTATAGAATCATCCTACATAGTCTAATGGTGTGTGATTGAATCAATTCATCATGTTTTGGTAGTTGGCTCTCTTCTAAGGGTACTCATGTCTATACTACAATTCAACACTACAAGAAATCATGACATCCATGATTTTCTAGCATGATTTAAGATATTGGTGCTCCATCATGGAAAATTTTCCTTCCCTCTTCTTTTTCTCCATTTTCCCCCAAAATTTGTATAAATTTAAGTTCTTATGCACATTATAAGGGTTCTTCTCCTATTTTATTCCTTAGCACTTTTTAGGATTTTCTCTATAGAACTTGAAATTTCATGCGTTTGACCTATGAAACTTGTGAATGGGTATTTTCTTACCTTGTCTCTATGTGTAAACTATCAAACATTGATTAATGCAAGTGTGGATTCTCACTTTCCTTCAAATACTTTGTATTTGACATGAATATCTCTTCCCTCTTGTGTACTTTACATTCTTTCAGTTACTCGCATTAGGGTTTTGTATATCCTTATGATCTACATTTAGCAAACTTGTATCTATGTCACTTAGATTTGGAGAATCTCCACCTTTCATTTGGGTGCTATCACCTCCCCTTTTATATTAGGATTTTCTTTTCATCCCTCTCTTTCTCTCTCTCGTTGGTCCTTTGGAGTTATTAGTGTAGGTTAGCCTATAGCTAGTGTTAGCATTAGGAAAGGTTGTGTTCTATAGATTTTCCTAATCCATGAAATAGAGGATTGGCCTTGCTGGAGGTCTATCTCAAGCCACAAGTCCCACACCCCGAGACAATCCCATGTTGAGAAAAAGTATTGATCTTCCATAATCAAATCTAGGGTTTTACTTTTGACCTCCAATATATTCACAACATGATATAAAGATAAAATAAGGGTAGACCTATTTATAATAGTATGAATAGAATGCTTTGGACTGAGATGTGTGATTAGAATACCATGTCTTAAATATATTGTAATTGATTATTATTGATTTTGATTGATACGAAACCCATTGTGATTGAAATGATGTGATATAGTATGTGATGATTATAATAGTATTAGCAAATATATTAGAAACATGGTCCTTACCAAAGTATGTAGGGGCATATATAGTGCAAAACACGTTCTTGGAAAGGAAGGAAGGTATAACTACATGTGCCCTCAAGTATTGGAATATGGGTCATACATTGGTGCATGTAGCTAAAGATAAAATATTTATGTGATGATTGAGATACCCATGAAAAAGAGTATGTCATGAGAAAAAATAAGATCGATATTTCAAATGGAATGTTAAGTGCATGAATGTTTGCTTTGTTGAATTTATAGAATATTAACATAAGGATGATACCATAAGAAATCATCAAGATTATGAGGAGTTAAATTCATTGGGGTGATATATATTTCCATTTATGCAACTTTATGCTTATTATCTAGATGTCAAGAAATATAAAATGTTCTTAGTGAAATAGTGTCCTCACCTTCATCAATAAGATCAATAATTTTCAAATAATCGAATACATAGTAGGGTATTTATATTCATTATAATAGTAAGTAGGATCAAATTCATCTATGTCATCATATTTGAGTAGTAATAATAATTGAGTGCAATTTGTGATATTATTTTGCATATTGCCCCGATAGAGTTGGGAGGTGTGATGGCGAAGCATTTTTAGAATAAAACTTATGATTTATCTTGTATGTTCTTATGCATGTATAGTTATACATATCATTATCATCGAGTATATGTGATGGGATAATTCCATCCATACATAATATTTTTCACCTTACTAGTAACACAAACATGAATAAGATCATTTGCATTTACATTACAACCAATATCCTTATTTGTATTAGGATTTATCCCATCTTGTTTTGGAGAAGTGAAGATATCCATAAAAATATCACTTGGTGTATCGATTTTTCATTATTTCTAGCATCCATATCATATTTATCTCCCTAGTGGGATTGAATTTTAATGTACAAAAAAATTTAATCGGACATATCAAATGGTTCATAGTGATTATAATCATATGCCTTATACTTATCATCCTCATTGATATCATCATCTAAGCCGGATTCTATCTCAATTTGTTGTGGAAAATTAGAGATATCTTTAGAATCCATTTTTGTGGTGCCCCTTAAATCGGGCTTATATATACTCTAAGTGATATGAGCCCATGTGTAATTATTCATTATCAATTGGTATTGTTTGCATGATTGTATACACACTAGTAGGATGTAATTATTTCACATAAAGTGGTTCTTATAAAGGAGGTATTGCACTCTTGTCCATTTTTTGAGTAGATGACTCATGTTGTATAACTACATGTGTATCATGTCATATCACATTATCCTCATCTGATATAGTTGTTATATTTTTATTACCCATTAAGACTTGAGGACTTGATTGCATAGTAGAATGTCATATATAGAAGGAAATAATCCCTTATGCTCAAGTTGTTAGATTCTTCATTCTAGAACATAACAATCATTGTCAGGATGTCTATTAATTTCATAATAGTTGCAAAATGGCTTACCCTTAAATTTTCCAAGCCAATGGTAGGGGTAGTGATGAGTAGGTAATAAAGTGACTAACCTCTTATCTAAAAACTCATATATGATACCATGTTGTTTAGAATTCTTGGAAAACAAAATAGATGTCTTATGTTGTGGTTTCCTTAATATTAATGATTGATCTTGTGAAACATACACATTGTTTCCTTTATGTAGGAATTTTACTACGCTTGTATGAGAAAATATACTATGCATAACATTTATATCATATTACTGTGATTAATCCTTAGAGCTTTATTTATCATGATGTGTAGAGACATGATTAACATGGGTGTTAAATGGATTCTTTAAATGTTTCACCTCAAGCTTGAGAGATGTGATCTCACTATTCATAGTTTTTTAATTCAACTTGAAAATAATGGTGTAAAGATGGAATAGAATCTAAGACAAATTTATGAAATATCTCATCATTATTAATAGGAGTTAAAATACATCACCAAATTGTATACACATGCGAAGGTGTCATATTATTAGTGAGAGTATATTTGCATGTTTGATGACATTGAAGAAAATCATACAAGGATACTTGAAAATTTGTAGCATTGGCCATTATGAAAAAAAATGATAGAAGAAACTAAATTTAGGTGATAAATGATAAGAATCATCACATGGAGGGTTGAAAGTTGATATATCAAAGAAGATAAGACCCAAAAGTGATGAATAAAAAGTGTATTTCATAAATTAATAAAATGACCCATTATTTGTATAAATAGTTCATTTAATGAAACTAAGATAGGTAATTTATGATCTGAATATGGGAAAAAACCTCCAATGAATCGACAAGAAAACGCATATTTTTATGATTATGCCCTAATTACTAAAATAATTTTGAATTCCTAAGAATTTTGGTAAGAATTAGAGAAAAAAATAGAGGTTTTTGATAAATATACAAAAAAATAAAAAAATATATTTAATGAATTTTAAAATAGAGACTTTATGCTTGATATATGCAATGAAAGGTGATTCATCAATTAGGAGCCCTTGAATGAGACCTAAAGAGCAAGACCCGCCATGAAACCACAGGAAAATTTTTGCAAACTAGATCTAAGAAAGTTAGTAGGTGAAAATAGGGTTTGGATATGATAATACAATGTATAAATGAAATCCTAGGGAAACTAGGGTTTGATCCAAAATGTTTACACCCTTATTAAACTTAATAGATTAGTGAGTTAAATAAGCTAAAAGGATGTAAAGGGAGATACATGAGACTATATTATGATTAATTAACTTCTAACATTAAGCATGCAATATCATAACAATGTATTAATTCTTGTAACTAGTGATTACAATATGCTTTATGAGCTCAAAAACACTAGAGAATGAGTTCACTTAACTGATTGCATATGGATCTAGGAAGTTACGGTGTGAAAACTACGGAGTTGGGAGATCTAAAACTTTAAGTGTTTTGTCTCCAAAATTGTAGCTACAAAGTGGCATAGTGTAGGACTGTACAAATATGACAAAAACATTTAAATGGTTTTACACCTACTCTTAATCCAAATCTATAACTTTATGAGATTGTCACATGTCCGAATATTTTTTTCACTATCAAACCTTAGTTGTCACTCATGATGTGAATCCCTCTTAGTATTATGAGTAATATCTCAAGCTCTATCCATGAGTAGGAGATCTTGTAAAACAAAAATTAGTTGGGTTAGAGTCCAATCCTTGCACTTTCAATGTCAACACTACTATGAAGACAACTTAAACCATATTTTATCCTCAACCTAGCATGTGAATCTAAATGAATTTAACTATGATTTGACATTTAGAACATCTTTGAAAATTCTTATTTTGAGTTTGGATCTTGCTAATACTTGAAGTGGGAGTGTTTACATTCTTGCAAATGAGAGATGTTGATTCCTTGACCTAGTAGAATGCTTCACACCTATAGTGATTGTTAGCCTAATTATTATGCATAATATTTCACAAGATTTAGGTATGCTTGGGTGATTTTAGTGATGGTATTTGCAATAGGAATTCATGAGAATGACATATTAATAAATTAGGTGAGTTTAACTTATTTATATAGGGACTCAAAGGTAAATTAGCATGGAAAGGATGACACATAAGGATTAAATGATCCAATGAAGAATAGAGGTTATGCTTATCCAAAACCATACCCAGATACACCAAGACTAGATTCCACAAGCCGATCAAAGTGGTCATTTCGGAAAACGATGAAAAACACAAAAAATGAGGGTTGCATCATGTTTAGTGGAGTTTTTCTATGGATTTTAAGAATGTAATTCTTAGAACATGTCAACATATTCATGTGTATGAGTAAGCAAGTTAGACAAGATACATTAGGATGTACTAAGTGGGGATAGAAAGAGTTTTTTTATTAGCTCTAGAGTGCATTGTCAAAACTAATATTGTCAAAGGGTAAATTGCATAATTTTGAGTGTCTACATTTTTTTGGCAAGGAAAATACAAGAATATAGGATTTTTTACTAGCACAAGCTGAATTTGCATATAATAATTTCATCAATATGATAAATGAGAAAAAACCATTTATAATGTTATATAATAGTAGCCTATGGGGAGTTATATAATTACATAATATTAGTGATGACTCGTGTAAGAGTGTAGAGGTTGAAACTTCAACAAAATTCATGAATAAGGTGCACTAACAAGTGCATAGTCAAATGGAGGAAAAAACTTCTCAATACAAAAAATGTGCATATGTGAAGAGGAGGAATTTGAATTTAAGATTGGAGACATGGTTTTAGGCAATTTTTCGGTGAAAATATTTCCTAAAGGTGAATCTAATAAGCTATAGTGGAAGAATATAGGGCTATGAAGAGTATCGACGAAGATGTGAGAAAAACATAAAAGATTGAATTACATAAAGGTATCTAGATCTCTCAAACATATTTAATATAACATACCTATACCCAGATCATAAAGGGAATAGTGACACAAAAGTTGAAGAAGCTTAATAGATATAAAAAATGCTAAAGAATGTGCATGAAAAAGTAGAAAGTGTGATGGACGCCAGGATCAAAATGACGTGCAATAGGGAATATAAATAACATATGATAAAATGGAAAAGAAGAGAGTGGAATATGTGACTTGGATTATCATTGAAGAATCCATAATGCACAAAATTATCAGTAAATGGAGTGCATGAGAAGGATTCCATGTTATCAAGTTTACTCAAGGTGTATGACGCAAAATTATCTAGGTCCATAAAAAATCATGTATCAACTAAAATAGTTAGAGTAGATTTTTTTTTTTTAGGATTATAAGTCATGTTAGAAGGGTCATAGTTATGTTGTAAAGGTCTGTTGAGGTGGCGATTGTCCACCAACATTGTAAATGTGTACCTAATCTATGAAACCATACCGCATCCATGATAATTTTATGACACCATTTTTTATTTTTAGGTTATTTAATGGATAGTGCTAAGATAATATTTAGGATGCCTTTCCATGGATTGCGATCCTGTATAAACAATCACATGAATAACAAACTAAGGTATTAGTGTTGGTGATAGGACATAGAGTTTAGAAACTATGTCTACTAAAAATTGTGGTGATAGTAAAAATCCTATAAGTGAGGATGTTTGGTATGATTTTAGATATCTGCTAAGATATTTTTACAATTATATCATTGGCGACTAGTCTATTGTTATGCAATCTTTGTGAATCAATAAAATGTTTCTATAATTTTTGTTGTTATATATTTTAATGTGTGTTAACTCTAAGGAGTGCATGGTTGAATGTTGATCTTAATTGTGTTCCCTAATTGTGTCTGCATTAATAAGGATGTAATTCCAAAAAGTGAAAATATGTGAATATCTAACTTTTATTAAAAATCTCACTCATAACTTTTGTTTTAAAACTTTCTCTAAATATTGAAAAATTGTTCATAATTTATCATTTGTTGCGATATTAATGTAAGTATTATGTATTTTTTGATATTTATCATCATTTATCCTTCATCTCCTCTTATGTATTTGAGTTATTGTTCATCATTTATCATTTTTTTACAAGTATTAATACATTTTAATGATTGAATGCATTGTTTAAAGAAATGTTAAGCTTAATAAAGAAGGACTTGACACCAAGTAAATCCTAGCTTAGTTAACTAAATCAAATACATCAAGATTGAGCTTAAAAAGGAAAGCTAACTAAATAGCACAAAATATAAATCTAATATTAAATCTAAACCTCCATTTTTATGTTTGGATGTGCTTCGATATGTAGTTACTTCCTTATATGATCTGAAAGAAAGCTACGTGCAATCAAGGATTCTTCAAGAAAAGAGGAAGAGATCTCTTCAAAATGATATTAAAGCCATGTTTTGGAAAGCTTCACTATAATAGAAATGATCTTCTTGAGTAAGATTAAAAAGGTGCATTATAAGAACAAGGTGTAGGTTGGTAGGAAGGTACTAGGTTTCTTATATAGCTTTCCAATTTGGGAGAAGCATACATCCTAGTGAATGTGGGATAAAGGAGATGTAGAATTAGGAGTGGATAAGCATGTTTAGAAGAGATTAATTAGAAATTAATGACCCATGGGAGTTAGGGAAGGTTTAATTAATCAATTGGGATTAATTAATAGGTCATGTTTAGCTTGTAGAAGCCATTTGGAGATGATTTGGAGGGAAATGAGTGGAATTAGAGGGGTTTGAAGAGGGGATTTAATTAATAAGAGGGTTTATTAATTAAATACAAGATTGTGAAAGGGTAATTAATTAATAATGGTTAATTAATTAATTAAAAGAGGATTTTAATTAACGGGGTGACATTAATTGGAATCCAATATTAGTGAAAGACAAATTAACTAATGAAATTTCATCAGTTGAACAGGAAGATGGGGTATATTAGCTAATTAGTGAGAAATAACTAACTATGACGAAATGAAGGGGAAGAAGACAATTAGTTCAATTTTAGTATTAAAATTGTGTGGTTGAAATTGGGTGTCTACATTTACCCCTCTTTGATGTGTAGTGTAAGTGATGCCATTTTAAAGATATTATAATATGGGTAGAAGAAAACTTAATAAGATGGATGATTCCCCCTCAAGCATTGATGGGGTGATAGAAGAGGGCGATTGACACTTGAAAAGAAGTGAACACCAATCAAAGTGGATAAATAACCCATCACGATGGCAAAAAAGCAATAACAATGGTCAAAACCATCATGGAGAAGGCTATTAAAGTGGTGGGAGGGGTGAAAACAAGTCATTTTTACCCTCTCAATTAGTAAAAAATAGCTTTGGATGATTGCGACGAGTAGTCATGACTACCCTAGAGTTTCTGCATTGTATCGAGAGAGTTCAAGAGTACGGGTAGACACACACCCATTAAGAGTAGGTAGGTGATGTTTTGTATTATGTTTTTTATTTTTTACAATTTAAATGTTGATAACATTTAATAGCCAAAAATTCAAGACACGTGAGGCCACTGAAATTGACTAAGGTCAATTTCAGTAACTTCATGAGCACTTATAGTGGTTTTGTAGCAATTTTGGTAGTTTTAAAACCTTTAGTGACATCACTACATGTTGTGGTGACCTCGCTAGACATGGAAACCTTGCTATAACTAGTAGCAATTTTGCATTCAAAGTGATGTCACCCTAATGTGTAATGACCTCAATATTTTTAGCAATTTCGTGAAGTTTTAATAGCCCTACCATATTTTACAATAGTTTTATAAATTTTTAGTGGCTTTGTCTCGAATGTTTAGTAGTCTTGATGATTTTAGTGACCTTTCACTAATTTGAAGTGGCCTTACCGTGAAGAGTGATTTAATAAGTTTTTTAAAGTTTTGAAGTGTTTCTCATGAAAATAGATATGTCTAACATGTATTTTTGTTGTCTTTTTGTGATTGCGGGAGTGTTTAGGCATGATTCAATTCCATGAGTGTCTTTAACATGCTTTATGAGTTCTAGGACTTCCATATGCACGACTTGGTCCTTAAATGATGATTTGGGATTGTTCATATGGAAATGATATATGTGAATCATGTTGTTAGAAAATTATTGAGTGCCCTGGATGAGAGGTGGAATTTAGATACCAGCACTTTTCAGCTCCCAGGCAGGGAGATGACTATTACTTTAGAGGATGTGCTCCGGATACTCGAGTGTTTATTATAGAGGCACCACTATATTATGACACCACTATGATGGACTACGAAATTAATAGAGAAACCAAATGGTCCAGCCTAGATGGCGGTGGACCAAAATTGTACTCACAGAGATTTATGATCATGATATGATTAAGTATCTACCTATTGTTATGATGTCCCTTTTGTTGACGATTATCCTTGTAGATGAACCGACGAGTTGTGGGATACCTTAGGTAAGTGGGACATGCGCCCTAATATAACCTCCAGATTTTAAAAAGTTTTCTCTTCTCTATGGTTTAAGGTAAGGTTAGAGGAAAGATGAAATGAAGTGCAAAACTAACTATGGTGATACGTCGAAAAAGAAGATGTTAATCAAGAATCTAACTGCCTAAAATGGAGAAAAGGTGAGAAATGAAAAGGGTGGAAAAAATACACCTTAATCCAAAGATACATTCACACATAACACCATTTCAAACCCATTAAAAAAGATTCCAAAACATGTAGTGAACATTAGAAATATGCACAATATACATGCAGTGAATAAAGGCAAGTAGAGACAATAAAAACATGCAAAGGATGGAAAAAATACATCACATGACATATTATATTGCTCCAAAAATGTGCACAGTACAACAACAGTAGGTAAGAGGCAAGAAAAATGCCATTACAAAGCTTGGAAAGGAGCTTGAGCTCCATGTTCAAGCCCTATCATAGAATAAAGAGGGGCGAGAAAGTAAAATGGCTAACTCCCTCTAGAATGAGCTCCAAATTACAATATATAGAATGAGAATAAGAGAAGAGTGAAATCCCAAAATTACCCCTTCAACCACTTGCCAGTTGTAATAAATGAGATGAAGTGACAGAAATAGATTCATAAAATCTCCCTCACACTCGCCTCATGGCCTTTTATTGGAGAAAATGAGGTTCTTACCCATTTAATGCATTCTCAACCGATTTCCAACCACCTCTCTTGAACTGGGATCATTTTTTAAGGAATACACCCTCAAATATTCATCAATATCTAAATTTCTTGATTTTTGTGCATCGGACTCTAAGCCATGATTCCAATGACACCAATTTTGTGCAATTTTGTTAAGAGATTCTCAAATTATGGGTATTTGAGTGCAAGTGGATAATTTGAGTTTCTGCGAGTTTTCTTCATCTTCACAGGACTGTGTATTTAACTCTTTTTCTGAAAATAAAAGTTAATAATTTCCTCTCCCTCTCCATATCTTTTAAAATATCTAAGCATTTAAAAATTCTTGGTGGGATTCATTATTACTCCCATGTTGTATTGACATGTCACCAATATTTTGCAACTTGTTTTGGGTTCGAGCCCATCCATGTCAAGCTCCACATGGAGGCCAAGTGCATCTCTAGGGTCTCCACTTTTCTTTCATCTCTTGGAAGTGCACTTGAACTAACACATGGAACCTTCCGTGGCTTCTTTCCTTATTTGCAAGTTTGTAATGAGGCTTTTTATACATTGATATGAGGACCCTCTCTTCGGCGGGCCCCTCATCGTCCAACCCCACGTGGAAGTCCTGCGAGAGTTTGGGGTTTCATTCCTCCCTCTCTTTTTGGAATTGTGTGGAGCTAATATGTGGCACCTTTTACAACTTCTTTACTTTGCTTTGAGTTTGTAATGGCTTGGATTCGGCTCATTGAGTCACCTTCCTCCATTTTTTCACCATGATTTGGCTAAGTCCTTACCAAAATTTCCAAAGGCTTGACTCATCTCGCATTAGTCCAAGATCCTTAGAGCTATCTCTACATTTTCTCAAATCCACCAATTGTCATGCTTTGGTGGGGCTATCCATATCCTCTATTATCCATAAACCATCAATCGAGCTTATGAGCTCATCCCTACACATCCGAGCTAACTTAGGGGCTTCTTGATTAATCACAACATTAATCTACTTGTTATCTAATTTTAGTGGGTAGTGGAGGGAATTTGATAACACCTTTTCAATAACTTTTTATTTCGTAATAAGAGTGACAGTATTTTCAAGTGGGGTACATGAGAGTGGTTTCCAACATGGTTAAGCATGGGACATTTTTCACATGGGGCTACCGCATTTTGGGGCAATTGTACAAAGACCTACACCTAGTTGTACATCTTGAAGGCCTACATTCCACACTACCTTATTAAAAATATGGGCATGGGAGCACATTGCATTAGGCTGAACAATTGGTCTTTTTATTAGTTAGTGGTAGATGACCTCATATTATTTAGATGGACCCACATTGGCGTAACCCAACATTGCCGGATAGATTTTTTGGTTTACCATCAAGCCATATATGAGATAGTGTTGATTGATAATACATGGAGACCATACTTGTCTATTCCATCCTTTGTGGAGACATATGGGTAGTTGGCATATGCTTTCATAGATTGTTATCTAATGGGATGCCATGATTTTATAGTAGAGTTGTATAGTTTAGATAGAGTGTGACAGTATTTTTTTAGTACATGGAGTTCCTAAAGCATGACATATTTTTTCCCATGTGACCTGGGAGATTCATCACCGGGTTCATACTACTGATGTGGAGATAACAATGCAATCTGGTCCAATCGGGCCCAAACAATGTGGAACATGTGCCGAGATGTTATATATTTTAACACTACATGAAAGTATTGTGTTTAGTACCACAAATTTAGTATAATTTGGCTGATTATACCTAGGTGAGGTCCTATCGGTGTGTTTGAGGTGGTAGTGATGGCGTGGTGTAGATGTCACTCATACATTATACTAGAGCAAGAATAAAGACATCCAATAACATAGGTAAGCGGGAACAGTGGGCATAGGATAGATAACAACAATGAGATGCCACAATACATAGATTATTACCAATATTTGTGACATAACGCAGCGTTCCTTTTACTACTGATGATAGGACATAGAGTGGACCAAGTATAGGATGAGATATCACTCTTGAGAGATGTTGTGGATGGAAGTGTATCAAAATAAGGTTGGGATGGAGGATGGGATAGACCTACAATAATGATAGTTATAACACCTTATTGGTGAAAAGAAATTGTAGAGGCAGATTAAATTTTTTACCAACAATCACAGAGCTAATCCCCTCCTTCTTGGGTATAAGGAGGATCCCATTATTGAATGTAAACTAATGAAAACTATGGGGTTGATGTTAGACTAGAGATCACACATGAATACTTCACTAAACCTATGGAAAAATATTTGTATATTATACAAGGGAGGAATTTTCTTTGAAGAGAGGTAAAGAGGAGTAGGAGAAATAAGGAGAGATGGTTAATGTCATGAGTAGGAACTAGCATATTCTCACCAAAATTAACCATAATAAGTCCAAATTCAATTATAATAATTCAACCATACAATCAATAGTAAGACTAAAAAATTGGGAAATGAAGTTTTATCAATTCACTAATCAAAGACACAAAGTTATTTCTTGGTTATACAAGATTACAATTTCTTGCAAAGTTGGAAAGCGAGGAGTATATAAGAACATAAGGAAGGAAAGGAGATAGAAGAATGTATCTTATTGCTTGTAGTAGAAGTGAAATCCAACATTTAGTAAAAATCAATAAGTTCTAACCCTTTAGAATGGAGAAGCCATCCCAATTTATAGCTTAGAAAAATGTCTCTTCCTCTCCCGCCATATGACCTTTCATCTCACTACCACTTGTGACTTTTCACATTCCTTATGAATGAAGTTAAGTCACTTTCTTGTTTTTGAAAAGGTGATTTTTAATACAAAATCAAGCCACTTAAGTGAATAATATGAAAGAGTGACAAAGTACATTCCCAATTAAGATATAAAATGATAGAGATATGGGGAGGGGGACCGTGAGTGCCCACACTTTTTATAGCTCGGTGGCTTGTTGTTTCTTCGCTCATGACATGTTTTGTGAGTTTTTATATCATGGACATTGTATTAGAGTTTGATCTTATTAGACATGTGTGGGTATTCGGCGTATAGCGCCAATTTAGCTTAATTTCTATATTGTCACATTTTCTTGTTATGTCATGGATACTAATGGATATGATGTTGTGTTTGGAACATAATTATAATAATGGATAGTTGTTGCATGTGGAATTCTATGGTTATATGTCGCGTATCATTTTGTCTAACTTTTGGAATATTGAGTATAATTGTGCACGTTGTCGCATCTTGATTTCAGTAGGATGTTAGGTTAGTTTAGAACGCATTGATATCTTACTATGTCATTGAATTATATTGTATCGGACAGGTGCGGTTAATGTGTGCAATGAGTGTGCAGGTGACAGGTTTACAGGAGAATGTGGGATTCAGGCCAGCTACTCAATCTTGCACAAGCAGCCCACGGGCTGAGTCCTAGCCATGTTCATTGTGTGAAGCCTTAGTATAGGAGATTATTATTTTGGGCACTATGAGTGACCCCAATTTATGTAATGTATTGTGCTTTGAATTATTAATTTTGTTTAGGGTTGCTAGTGAAGTTGTAAACTTGTTTTGGGAGTTAATAATTCCTCTTTCATTTAAATTTTTGATTTTGTTTAATGTGTCACTTAATCACAAGGGTTTAGGGTCACATGTGAGACCCTTGGGTGGTCCCCACACCCTCTACCCTTGTGCCAAAAATGCAAAACCCGAAATTAGGGTATTTTGGGCATTTTTGGGGACCCCTTTGTAGCTTGGGAGTTCCCCTAACATAAAAATGAGCCCTTGGACCCTACCTAATGGGTAGGGGGCTTATTTTCAAGGCTAGAGGGAGTTTTCCCTCCCTTTTTACCTCTTGTTTAGTCACATCCATGTAAGGGATGTGGATTTGAGTGTTTATCAAAAGTTCCACTTATTTTGTCTTGCTTACATTTAAGGGAATTTGGGAGAAGAGGGCAAAAAGATAATTTTACCCTTTCTCTCTTTTGTTTTGGCATCTTTGACCTTGTAGAAGGAGAGGGGTGACACATGTCACCCCCTCATTTGTGAGGATGCTTGCTTGCTCCTCTTCAAATTCCCATCCATGGGAAAAGAGAGGGACTTTTTTTTAAACTTCTTGCTTGGGATGCTTGTGGATTTTGGAGCTTGGAGATTGGCTTGAGTCAAGGTGTGGAGACATTTGAAGTTGGAGAGCTTTTTGGAGAGCTTTCCTTGAGGTAGGCTCTTATGTCTTTTGTTGTGTTGTTTTTCCTTTTAGTTGTTGGATTGGTTGCTTGAGATTGTTATTTGTTGTATGTAGATTTTGGTTACTTGCTTGTTTTTACTCCCTCCATCATATGGCATGATGGAGTTTTGGAGTGTGGGGGAAGAGAGAGGGAATTTTCCCTCTCAATCCTCAAGGCTTGATGGACAAGCCTTGTAGGGTCTTAGTGTTTCCCTCAATGGTTGAGGTGGGGAAGTTGATTCATTTGGCTTGAATCTCCTTCCCCATTCTTGGTAAGGAAACCCCTTTGGGGTTTGAAAATCCTTCCAAGAAGGACTTGGAGAAAGGGGGAGGAATAAGGAGGGCTTTGATTGAATTAGGAGCAATAAGGAGGATATGGAGATGTTTATTTTGTGCAAATAATTTTGATGTATAACTTTGGAGAACTTTCTCCTCTCTTCCCCACTTTTGAGGAAGAACATGGGTTCTCCTCCTTGTAAATTTTGGAGTCTTGTTTTGTATTTGTCCTATTTTTGTGTGCTTGCATCATTGTTAGTGTACCCTTCATCTTGTGCAAGTTTTGGTTAGTTATCCTCTTTCCCATGGGCTTGGGGGAGGCTAGCATGCCTTCCAACCTTGGAAAGGCATGTAATGATGCCTAAAGGTTGGGTGGTAAAACAAGCCTTGTTCTCTTTGTGTTTGGAGACTATGTGGAGGAAAAGTTAGAGCCTAAAGTTTGAAGATGGTGGGAGCATTCTTGGTTATCTTGGTATTTTGTTTCCCCAAATTTTTGGGAGATTCCTAATTCTAAATCTCACGTGGATATTGTTATACCAAGTGGTTTCATTTCTTTTTAAGTTTACCATGTTGAGGTTATGGTTTGTAGCTTTGAAACCATAAGTGTTGTAATAGTATTGTGTATCCCCTTCAATCATGAAATGGAGCCTTGCAAAGTCCTATCTTGTGTATTTTGGGCATCTTGTAATTTGTTTCATATGTTGTAATAAATTCAAGCTTTAATCTTTCTTTTGATATAAACCATTCTTGCATGGTAAATGTTGAAATAACTTTGTACTTTTGAAAGCCAATGAAATGAAATCTACTTAGTTATAAGAAGTGTTCTTGTTTTAACTTTGGAAGAAACTCTTTTAATTATAAAATGCACATCTCCTTTTCATACCAACATGGTTTTAGAAATCTCTTTTTATTTATTTATTATTTTAAGCAAAAGAAATTGTACTTGGAAATGTGGTAGTCTTCTTGATTTTTGTCAAAAAAAAATATAGGTATATAAAGGATTATCAAATTTAATCTTAAAATATATTTATATATATGTATTATATGTTATATATATTCTTTATTATATATGTTGTTTATATAAATAACTAAATAAATATACAAATATATATAACAACATATATATATATATATATATATATATATATATATGTATTGTATATAAAACAATATTTAATACGAAATTTATTTAAACAAAACAAGAAAGTTTTAATTAAATTCAAAATTTATTTATAAATAAAATTTAAAAAAACCATTAAAATATAAATAAAATTTAGCACATCTTTTAAGAAAACAAAAAAAAACAATGTTGTGGTGGGGCCGAACCCCCCACCTCCGCACCGTCCCTCCTACAAACACGCCCCCGACTCCGCCCCGTGGCCTCGCTCCGCCCTCCCATGCCCAACTCCGCCCCCTGCTCCCCGCTTCTTCCCCATGACCTCCCTCCCATTCGTCCTCCTTCCCTGTCCCACCGTCGCCCCACTCCCCATCCGCGCCATTGTTCCCCTCCACCGCACACAACCCTCCTTCCCCAAACCTACAACCATTTTTAAAACCAATGATATTAATAACAATAATAAAATAAATGTAAGCAAGTGTGCATGTAAAAAAAGGGGAGAAGAGAAACCGATTTGGTTTTGTAGCAATTTCAAATCGATATCATGCTGGTTTGATGAAAACTCCATAGTTTTCTCCAATCTGCACATAACAAACAGAGATGAAAAAAAGAGAAGAGATGAATAATAAGTAGGAAGAACATAAGAAAATTTAGGTTTCTTTTTTAGGGCAAAAAAAAGAGATCCAAGGGCTGAGATTGTTTTAATCTTAGGGCTCAAATAAAACCCACCTCATTTAAGTTAAGAGGATTTTGGTGGGAATGGTAATTTAACTTAAGAAGGGAAATATGGGTAAATATTTGAAATGGGAGAGGAACTTATTTAAAGCTGAATAATTACATTTCAATGTGATATATTATTTTTAAATGTGTGAAAATTATTAGAAGCTAAATCAATCAAACTAACTCAAAACAATTGTTTTTAGCATTTTGGTTAAAAATTATATCGTTAAGAATTTAATGACTTAATGAGAAGGGTTAGGCGAAGCCTTAGTTCGCACTTTAAAAAAAAAAAATTACCCCAAATCTGAGAAATTCCTGGTTTGGTTCGTTGTCCCGGGAATGGGCATTATAGGGATAGAGAAGAAGAGAGATAAGAGAAAATACAAATATGGGGAACCTTTTGTTGATGAAGAACTTGCTTCCGAGGGATCTTAAGTGAAAGCTCCATGATTGGATTTTCCCGATTTTGACCTCTTGTTGAATTAGAAAATGGTGATTACAAATTCATCCTCCTATGAGATGTGGACACACTCTAAGGAATTGAATGAGTGTTTAGAAACACTATTGTGAGACTTGCACTGATATGGAAATATGATTATCCTTTTTGAACACAAGGTTGGAGTAAAAACATGGATATCATCACCTTTCTCTTATTGGTTTCAAAATTCAACCCTATGATACATACTTAGGATACTTGGACACCATTTTAAATAGGTCTTCTCCTTTAGATAGAAGGATTTCTCTCTAAATGAAAATTTGTGCCTTTGACCTTCTATTGGATATAAAAATTGTGGTTGCAATATCCTTCTTTTGTGATATGTGAGAAAACTCTAAAACATTGAATAAGTGTTTAGAAACACTATAGTGAGATTTGGTGAGTGAACCTATGATGACTTCTTGATCCTGTAAACATGATGGTCTTGGGTTGAGGAACATTGGGAGTATTAAATATGAACCAAGAACATCATTTTTATTCACTTGGGAGGCTCAATTCATGTTTTTAGAGGTTGAAAGACTCCATCAATATTGTGTTCCGGAGATTCCTGTGTATTTGGTCTCGACCTTGCATAGAATTAGCCCAGAGCTCCTATATACTTGGTCTAGAGCTCAACAATTCACCTTAGTGATAAAGATATCTCCTTCTTAGATGGAATCAACCTTAGGAGACCCAAGTACCTTCTTATTCACCTGTTACTCATTGGAAAAGGTCTTCTCCTCCAAACAGAATAACTTCTCCTTTATTCAATTGAAAGTACATAGTGTGAAATCATGAATCTATCAAGTCACTATGATGTTTTGCAATATTTCAAACACATTCAGGTGATATTTATTTAGCATGAGAGGTTCAACACCCTTTTTCCTTAATAATATCCCGAAACATATTATTTTAGTAATCTTTATTTTACGAAATCTATTTTAGATACCAGGTTGCTTTATTTGGCACTTTTGAGTTAGCCTAATGTGTAAGGGGCAATGACAACTCGAGAATGAATTGTTTGCAATAATTACTATTGATAGGAAATGAGGATTAGGAAGGCTTACTTTTTTAAGAATTGGGTCTTCATGGTGTCGAATGGAATGAAAGTGGTCTAAAAAAATATTTTACAAGGAGGTTTTGCTCGAGGATTTCAATGGCCATAACTCTATAGATATGAAAATTGAGTTTTTTTATTTTGGAAAAAAATTTATAGCCATTAAAAAATAATGTAGACCACCATTTGATACAAGGTTAGATTTATTTGAAATGTTTTTATAAGGATCTCTTTTTAGAATCTCATGGGGTTCGAACAAGGGATTTGGGAGATATGAGCAACTTTCTATTTTTAGCATATGATGCCTCTGGAATATATTCAGCAACATGATAGCAAACAGAGTGATATTTTGGAGTAAAAATGAAGCTTTAAAACATAAAAATGGCTAAGTATATATTTTAAACATTTTACTCACTCTTTTGCACTTTAACTCACATCTAACCTAGTCAAGCTTAACTTTGATTTGGGTGGAGTTTGGAGATTGTGTTTCCCCCTAGAAATAGGGGATAAAGGGGACACAAGGAAACCCAAGTTTTATTTTCACCATATATAGACAAGTGTCACCTTTTGGTTTCATGTGAATGAGATACAAGGGCTAGAAATTAGCACTCGAGAGTTGCATTAAGGTTACGCTTTATGTCAGGGTCTACATGAGATAGGTGGTGTGCACTTTTGTGTCCCCTTTTCACCTTGGGTAAAATACAAGGGGACATGAAGTTATAAAAATGTGCCAAGGAGTCTCCATCATGAAAATAAGGTCTATTTTTGCATCGTGCTCACCTAACCACTCAAGTCATAAGCTCTAAGTGACAAAAATATAACCCATAGAGGAGCACACTTTTGTGTCCCATCGTCTCTTTTCACCTATAGGACAATCCAAGGGGACACCAAGGGTGAAAAATCCCACTCCAATATTTTTGGAATGTTGATGTCACTCGCCAAGTGTATTTTAGGACATCGGGAATGATTTTTGGACCCGTGAGCATGGAATGGTATTTTAGGCTCAAACCTTATATGATTTTGAATCCAAATAACTGTTGATTTTAATTTTTCACCATTCAACCTTTCATCATGAAGGAGTGGTGATAGTGACTTGATATATTGAATACTTAGGAAATTATGTATGCTTCCATCATGTGAATTATTCTAAGACATTTCAAATGAGTATTTGATGATCTTCCAAATCCTCCCATAATTCCCAAAATCTTCTCGAACAAGTTAAATTCCCCCATTAAAGCCTTTATTCCTTATTCCCAAATGAATCGGTTTTCTTAAATTATTCCTGGCATCAATTATCTCTATATATTTTCCCTATAATTCCTCACATAACTTCATTTCTCTTTAGCACAACTTCCATATTGTTTATGTATTTCTTGCTAGCTTTTGAAGGATGTCCATATGTTGCAATATGGCTAAAAATAGCCAATTTAGTGCTTTGGAGAACACTATTCCATCTCGAAGCTTAGTCTTATCATGAAATCAACCTAGATTCATTCCCATGCACAAGAAATACACTTGAAAATCATATTTAAAACACTTTCCTCTTTGATGAAATTAGGGTGACATAGAACTGTAGGGGTTGTGTGAGCTGATAGGTTGATCAAAGGAAGGGTTCACAATGACCAGGAGATAGGTTTTTAAAGGGTAGGCTTAGTTATTATGGATTTTTTTTTCAATTTTTCATGTTATATAGTTTTCATGACAACACAATTATAGGGGAGGAGGATGGGATGGATGGGTGCCGGCTCTAAGAGGATATGATGATGACAGAGAGGGATGGGGAAACACCACATTTTACACAACCCATCCTACTATGATTGAGATAGATTCAAGAACATCAATGGACCCTTCTAGCATAACACATAACTCATAGAGGATGAAAAAGGTATTTACCATCAAGATAGTGGACTGAGAGGTTAATATTTCCATATTAGTGGGTAGGCACATGTAAACACCCTAAAAATGCATACATATTCCTAATCATCTATATTACCTACACAATGTGCCAAATCAGTTCTAGAACACATCCTATACCACTATCCTCCCACATCCCATTAGAATTCACCCACATCCCATTATAATTAATTTAATTAATTCTATCATGCATAAACTATACACTTGTACACCTTAGCTAATTTAATTATCTATTTAAATAAAATAAAATATATTTATCCACTCACCCTCTTCTCATCTCCACTTCACTTTCCAACTCTCTCAAGTTAATTATCTCACTCCACTCAAGTTCTAGAACCCTATAAAGGTGGAAGAAAATTGCACGTACAATTGAATAATTCAAGAGCCAACTATTCAAATTTATTTCCCCTTTAATTCTTATTTAAAACAACCAACTGCACACACCAAATCAACTTTCTAATCCAAGGAAATACATTCATTTACATGAAAATTATTCAAAGCTTGATCCACAATCCATGGCCTCTCCTTCAACTATAAATAAGAGTCTCTTTCCTTCACAATTCATCTCTTGGAAGCTTTAGGCATTTGCAACATTACTATGTCAATTTGCCATTAGAATTTTCACACCATGAGGCTACCCATTTGATCATCCATTGCTCGTAGCACATCCTTCTTCCATTTGGAACCAAGTTTGGAGCATCCACAACCAAATCATCCAAAGAGATTCAACAAGTGTGGTACTCCATTCCACACTTCAGCTATCTCATCTAAGGTTACAAGAGAACTTGAAGAAAGGTTTGCATTGTTTTTAATTGTTGTTTCTTTCATTTGTTTTATTTTTCCTTGTTTACATTCTAGCACGCCCGATGGAAGTCCCACACATTTTCATCATTTTAACTTTTTTTTTTCAATCTAACTTTGTTTTAATGTCGTTTTCCACATTTGAGGTCTAATGACAAAGTTTCGGGACATTTGGTCGAGTAAGGTGAGAGCGAGTTCCAAGAAAAACAATCATTATATCAATTTTCCTTCATTTTTGTGCATTTATAGGTTCTTTGTGCTACTATATTCAAATATGCACTACATGTAGCCCATAAATTGGGTTATGATAACCATAAGTATGGTACCATAACAAGTTATGATCCGGGATAATATTTTGTCATGCTAACTCTCTTTGTTGCACTCGTTAGCATTAAAAATATGCTAGCGCACTTTATTACATGTGCTAGCATTAAACACACACTAGTGCACTTTTTTGCACGTGCTATCATTAAAACCACACTAGCACACTTTTTGTGTACTAATGTTAAAATCATGTTAGCACACTTTATTTCATGTGCTAGTGTTAAAATCATATTAGCACACTTTTTTTGCACGTACTAGTGTTAAAATCATGCTAGCACACTTTTTTCACATGCTAGCAATAAAATCACACTAATACATTTTTCTCTCACACTAGCGCACTTTGTTGCACATGCTAGCATTCTATGTTTTTCTTTTACTATTATTTATAATTTTTTCAGCGTGTTAGCTCACTTTTTTATTGTCTAAGCACTATTTTTCTAACCATTTTCTATAGGTTTTCATTAAAATACAACATCTAATATTTGTTTTTCTTTTAGCATTTGCATTATCTAATCTAATCTAATAAAACAAATTGTGTATGTTATTCTCTCGTGCCTTCTTGGGTGATCTTGAGAATTAGAAATGGTGAATTTCGTTCAATTGTTTTACATCATGTTTTTGTGGGAAAATTATTAATCCTTTGTGTGTAGGACCATTAAAAACTAAAAAATGCATCAATGATATCAAGCAACAAACTACTAACATTTTACATGCAGGTTTCCTTGGAGAAAGATAATAACACTTGCTAAAAAAGTTATTTAAAACATTTTCATTGCATGTTCGGATAAGGGTAAAACCCATTCGCTTACCTATGGGAAGTATTTGGGAATAATCCCTAAAACTCATAATGAGGAGTATCAAAGGAACCCCAACGTAATTGGCAACTTGAGGGAACCAGCCAACAAAATGGGTAGTACCCCATCCTACTTGACTAGTATTATGTGGCAATGGCCCCATTCTTAATTGATTGAGGGTAGAGCCTATAATTAGAAGCTTTTATGTTACGTGTTCTCATTCGGAAAACCATTAGTGAGAGAGTCTCCCTAACTTCTAGGAATTTTTAAAAATTGGGGCCAACTAATTCCATTTTGTTCCATGAACTTATCAAAATCAAATCAAATCATTTTTATATTTAGTCTTTGATTTCACCAAAAATCCTAGACTTAAGAAAAATCAAATCATCTCATGATTTAATCCTTTTTCATTGGATATTCACTTTATCCATTGTTTAAGAACATCCGATTAAATCAAACCCTATACGTTGAATATTCACTTTATTCGTGTATTAAATTAAGATCCTTATATATTAAATATTCACTTTATTCAATTATAGGCAATTCATAAGCAATCAAATCAAGAACCAACATCCAAAACCTTATACATTGAATATTCACTTTATTCACGTATTAAAGCAAATCAAACCAACATCCAAACTTTATACATTGAATATTCACTTTATTCACGTATTAAGTAAAACTAAATCCAATTTGATCAAAATAATTTCAAATCTTAAACTTACATTTTGATCCTATCAAAAAAAAGTTAAAAATAACTAGAATCACTCTTATCCATCTTTTTAGCTCAAACTTTTGTTAAAACTTCTACAAAATATCAAAATCACTATTCACTTAGGTATTTACCTATAAAATAATGGTGTTTACATATAGCAAGAGCACTAGTGCCCATGAGGATTTTGAAATATTCAACCCTTTTGGTCATCACGCTCTTGACAAAGAAGACATTAAAGAGCAACACGAAGTATCGAAAGGAGAAAACAACTATTGATCATATCATGATGCAAAATAAAAACCAATATTTTCTTTGCCTCTTAGAAATGGGGTAAAAACTACACTCAAATTTTGGGCATGAACACTTAAAATACTTAATAGACAAACCTAAGTCTAGCAAGAAAAATGTTAAATTACTCTCACTTTCCTTATACTCCTTGAATCATTTTCCTTCTCCTTCCTCTTATCAAGAGGCTATCGACTACTTTGTTACATCACCCATTCTCTTGAAGGGAAATCCCTTAGCATAATCCATACTCTCTGGGGCATCCAAATGCTTCACCATGACAAATCAAGCATCCATACTTGTTGGGGCATCCAAATGCTTCACCAAGGTAAATCAAACATACACACTCATCAAGGCATCCAAATGCTTCACCAGGAAAAATCGCGCAAGTCCACAACATGTGTCTACTATCTTTAAAATGTTATTACTTCGTAATAACACTTTAAATAAGGACAAATGTAGACACCCTAAAAATACATACATATTCACAATCATCCCTATTACCTGCATAATGTGCCAAATCAGTCCTAAAACACAACCTAGACTACTATCTTCCCACATCACATTATAATTCACCCACATTTGACTATAATTAATTTAATTAATTATATCATTCATAAACTATACACTTGCACACCTTAGCTAATTTAATTATGTATTTAAATAGAATAAAATCTATTTATCCACTCACCTTCCACTCATCTCCACTTCACTATCCAACTCACTCAAGTTGAACTAGCTCACTCCACTCAAGTTCTAGAACTCTACAAAGGTGGAAGCAAAATTACACGTACAATTGAATAATTCAAGAGCCAACTATTCAAATTCATTGCCCCTTTAATTTTTATTCAAAATAACCAATTGCATAGAAAAAATCAACTTTTTAATTCATGAAAATGCATTCATTTACCTGCAACTCATTCAAATCTTGATCCATAATCCATGGCCTCTCCTTCAACTATAAATAAGATGCCCTTTCTTTCACAATTAATCTCTTAGAAGCTTTAGGCATTTTCAGCATTACTTTATCATTTTTCCATTAGAATTTATACGTCATTAGGATGCCCATTTGATCAAACATTTTTCATAGCATATCCTTCTTCCATTTGGAACCAATTTTGTAGCATCTACAACCAAATCACTAAATGAGATTCAACACGTATGGTACTCCATTCCACACTTCATCCATCTCAAATGAGGTTATAAGAGAACTTGAAGAAAGGTTTGCATTGTTTTTTATTTCTTGTTTCTGTTATTTCTTTTAGTTTTCCTTGTACTCATTATTTAGTTATTTATTTATCTCATTTCATTTATTTTGAACTCCTTTTTATTATCTTAATAATTTAATATATTTAATTAATATTATTATTATTTTCATTATAATTTTCTATGAATTTGAATACTCTTATCGATGTGATATAGAGAGTTTGGACAATTATCTTAAAATCATTTATTCACAAAATATTGAGAGTTGTCGATTTATCAACGCAACACATGGGAATTACGAGCAACACGACATAAAATTACATTCCAAGAATAACAAAAAGGCCTAAACGTAAGGGAAAACCACCACAATCCAAGAGGGACACTACATGAAATGTCCCTTTCCGCTATTTATAAACTCTATTATTTTGTGAATTCTTTTTCCAATATTGGGTATTGATAACATAGTAAATAGTAACATAAATTATCAATATTCTAAACCCTACTAATAACACCAGGACCCCATGGATTTATTTATTTCAATAAGCTGAAAATGCAATGAAACCAAAATATTTTATTATAATGATGTACTTATGAATATTGATGACAAGACAATTGGGTGTTGAAATAACATAAATGGGAATACATGGTTATGCAATATGCAAAATACAACCCAAGTTAACTGTGGACATAATAGATATTCGTTAAACATCTAATCATAAATATAGCTAACAATAGGGTATGGATCATTGTACCAATATTACATATAACTATAGATGTGGTATAGATCAATGTAGTAGTGTTCTAGAAAAATAAAAATGGAATTAAAATCTCAATATCTGGCATAAATATGATTTGTGGATGGAATCACCACAACTATAATTGAAGGGTTTTGTCCTCTAATCCTACACACCAACGGGTTTTCATCGTTGGGTGAAAATATTATCATAAAGGCTCAATATTTGGAATAGATTATGGTTTCAAGAAGTAATGAATTAAAATCCTTCCTTTTGAGTAAAACTCCTCCTTTTATAATAATCCTTTTGATTCCAAACCTAGAAGAGTTTAAAACACTTCAATAAAATATTAATTTTGGCCCCCATTTATAATAATATACATAAGTGTCCTCTTACCATGTTATAAAAATTGAAGTGACTTAGGACCACTTAAGATATTGTTATTAAATCATTTTCCTTACTTTATCCCTTAGCCTATTGGAAATAAGGAATAAGCTACGGGTGCTTTGATTAGATTAATTCAGAAAAGGGGACATGACAAACTATAGGAGGCAACATAAAGGAGCATGGGTTTTCCAAATACAACCATGACCTTTTTAGCCTTTTCAGGAGTTCTTAAATTTGGATATGAAATACATTATATAAATACAAATGATACAAAATAAAAATCAAATATTATAAATTAAAAGGATTTATGTAATATTAAAAATGCTATGACATAACATAAAATAACAAATGCAATTTTTTATTATTTTCCCTAAATTTTCCAATATTTTCATTAAGTGTGGAAGATTACTTTAGGGATATAATGTCATTGAAACTTAATAACTCATCATATTTTCTAAAGCTAAATAATATGGAAAAGTGATTTTTGTGTAGGACCCATGGGGAAGGCTATTTTTCAAGAGTAGTGTGAAAATAACTACAACAAAAAATAACGAAAAATATAGGGTGGAGAATGTTAGTATAGATGTGTGTAATGAATTTAGATCCTTCAAATAGAATGACCAAATAACTATGAAGTATAAACTACAATAGGATGCATATACATGGAATATTAAAAGATTCATCACATTCCAATCTAATCAACTATGCACTTGACCATCTTCAATTTGACTACATTATCCCATCTTGATTATACATTATATGAAATCATCACTATCATGCACAAGGTGGATATTGTTGGTGTGAGGCATTTGCCTTGTCATCTTGGGGAATTTTCCACCTCACATGGTTAGATCATATGTATTTAGGATTTATATGACATATGATAGATTCTGTCATAGAATCGGCATTGTCATATGCATCATTGGCATCATACGGGAGTTACATTCCATCTTAGGAATTGTAACTCCTTTTCTCCTCATGGGGAATGATTTTTTAGGCATGGGATTTATACATCACTCTCATATGTACCCTATTTTTTAATCAATGAGAATGAGTAGACAATTTTCTCTTATACACGATTCTTTTTGTTTTGATTAATTCTTGATAATTACTTAGAGCATGTTTGATTTTTTTGGAGTGCAACATTGTTGATGTGCATGGGTTTTTTATTGATCCACGCAATTTAATATCACATAGTATCGAGTTATGATTTAGTAAAAATGTACTCACTTTTATTTGTTTCTAATTACTTTTGGTTTCAATTTATTATTGCTTCTCGTGCAAGTTTATTAATCATTTTTTGGATCGTGCTTAACATGAAATTAACATCCCTCTTTGGAGTTGTTCTTATGGTTTGATTTGTACATGTGAAGCTTTAGGGGTTTCTCTGCTAGCTTTTCCTAGTTGTAACTACATTTGGTAGGAAATATTAGTTTGGAGGTATTTATAATTTGTTGTTTTTATTATAAAATTTCCATTAAGTTTAGTTTTTGGATTATTTTTGTTTTCCATCTTCTTGCTTCCTCCACCCTGCAATCTCTTCTTCCATCTTGGCAAGCTCCCATCAAGATTTGCATGAGATCCTTTATCCTTTATCCTTGTCGAGTGCAAGCCAAGCCACCTCAAATTCAACCCAAATCACTCTCCTTTCTACCAAGTTTTTTTACCCCTAGCTCGTTCATTAGTTTTTAGCTATTTTGCTAGCTCGATCGGTGCTCATGTTAGACCCCTGGCTCATTCCTCTCCCTGTCAAGTTTTATGGGCTTGATCTTATGTTAAGATTCATTTTCTTGTTGATCTCTCCCACCGAGTGAGGCTCACCACCTGGCTTGTGCAACCATATTTGAACTCACCCATGGATTTCTCTAGCTCATGTATGTGTTTTCTAGGGCTTGGCCTGGTTTTATTTTTTCATCTCGGCCTTTTCCTAAGTCATCTTGTTTCTCATCGTGGGTTCCTTATTTTCACTCGACCTCTCTATGTTGCTCTCTTGATATATTTCCTTATCTATTTTTACTATATCGGACCTTTTGTTGCTCAATTACACCCTTCTCATTTGTTGCTGACCTTTTTCGTATGTTACCCTAGTGACCCCGCCTCTACATAAGTGCTTAGTCTTCACCACTTGCTCACCAGGAACACTACCTCGAGCCACTCTACCCTTCCACATGGCCCCTTTTCCAATTCTTGTTGATCTCTTAACCCTCATCCCTCCCTTTTTTAAATTTTGATCCTGCTTTTTTATTATTATAAGCTTTGTATAAGTTTTAATTTTTAGTTTTTAAATATAACTTAGCTTATTTTATTATATTAAGGGTAGTATTATTATACAAAAGGAAATTTAATATTTTAAGAAGGTCAATTAATTTTTAATTTAGAGGTAGCTTTTTAAAAAATTTAATCCCCTTTAATTTATTTATTATTTTTGATAATTAAATTAATTAGGTAAATTATTTGTAAAACTAGTGCATTATTGGGCATTCTTGTTGGTTTCTTGTGAAGGTTTTTTTAATTTTTGGAGGATTTTTCCATCATTTCGGGAGGTTCTTGGATCATCTTGAGTATTTTTTTCTTTACAATAAACTCTTGTTATTGCTTGTGGGATAGTGAGCAAATCTACCACATCCTTGTGGCAAGGGATTTCCTTGCAACGTCGGATGTTGTCTCTCACACAGGAATTGTTTTTTCTCCCATCCTTATTTTTTCACCTTGTTTCATGTTTTCTTACGGTGTCAATTTTTCACGATCACTCGAAACATGATTGTGGTCTCCACACTTGCATTTTTTTATGCCAATTTAAAAGTGGGTGGAAAACTATTTCATGACATGTATTCACATCGATTGTAATCAGCATACTAAAATATAAAGTTCCAAAAACATGGGGAGAAAATATTATTTTGGGGTGTGTGTGTGTGCTTCCGTTCATTTTTGCATTCTTTTTTTCTCTCTTCATGGTGTATACCAGTGATGTACCTTTTCTTTCACCATTTAACTTCTTGAAAAGGAAATCTAAGATGATAATTAAAATAAGTGGTAAAGGATTGTACCACACTACTATGGGCATGGAAACTAAACCTATTGATGAACCTGAAAAATCTAGGTGGTTTAACCGATGTGACAATGTCTTAGGTCTTCTCTATATTTTCATCTCTCCCAAATTTCTCTTCCACAACACCCGATGGATCCTAGAAAACTCTTGATGATTTAGAAAACAAGATGACATGAGAGTGCATGAGTTGGAGAAAAACATCTAGGATTAACTCCTAGTAACTTTGATAACCTACATGATTTCTTCTCTAAGTTTTTCCACACTAGATTACTATTAAAAGAATGTGGAGTCACCAAAAATGATGCCCAGTTGATCTTGTCAATTCTTTCTAAGCTTGGACCCAAATACTTTGTCTTCATTTCTACCTTCCATGCCATGAAATAAGCTTTAGGGACTACTTGGAAGATGCCCTCATTTGAAAAAATTTCATCCCAAATCATTCAAGAATAGGATAACTCGATTCAAGTTGGAGAACTCAAATCCAAGTCACATTCCCTTATAGCAAGTACTAGTAAGGAAAGGAAAATAAAAAAGAAAAGAAGAAAGAGAAAAAGGACCAACCTAAGAAGGAAACTAAGACCAACCAAACCCAAACAAAATCTAACACAAACGCTTATGCTTTTGAGCCCAAAGTGAAGAAGGAAAATTGTAAGTTTTCCTATTGTAAGAAGACTAGTCATGAGGAGAATTAGTGTATGAGAAAAAAATAGATCACCTAAATCATTTACTTGAGAAAAATAAAATAGGTTTTCCTAAGTCAATTAAAAAAATGCTCCAAAGTCCAAGTCTTTCAAAGAAAGGGAGACTAAATCCAAGAAGAAGAAAGGAAAGGCCCTTGTAGCTAGAATAGTTCCTTCATTGATGTGTATCATATATTCTAGTGCCTCACACCATATGAGATATTTTCATGTTGAGTTTTCCAACATCAAACCATGTGGTTTGTCCCAAATCATAATGGGTGATGATACTACGGTGTTTGTTTCTAGTAGTGGAGTGGTAGGGATAGATGATGGAAAATTTAACAATGTCTTAAATGTTCTCGATCTCTCTACCAATATCCTATCAGTTTACCAAGTCAATAACATTGGTGAAAAAATCTGATTAGAATTATATCCTAACTCGGTGATTATTTGTTAACTTCATAGTGACTCTACGGTGGTTGAGGGAAGGGTGGATCACCGGTGTGAATTATACACCTTCTCCCATTTTAATTTTGATTCTACACCCACTTTCTTGCTCACTCATGTAAATGAGGATAAAAATATTTGGCATGAGTGTTTTGGTCATCTTAACTATCTTTACATTGAGTAATTTATCCAAAATGATATGGTTAATCGTTACTCCAAATCAATTTTTCTAAGGTTCTTTGTGAGGTTTGTGCCCTCGAAAAGCATCCTGAAGAAATTTTGGCAAAGAAAATCCCCGAGAGCTTCTTATCACTTGGATCTTGTTCATAGTGACATTTTTAGCACTTTCCCATCTCCTTTGTTTACTAGATATATCTATATTATTACCTTCATTGATGATTTTTGTGTTACACTTGGGTGTATTTTCTCAACTAAAAAAGCTGAAGTCTTGAGCACTTTCGAGAATTCAGGCTCTTGTTGAGAATCAAGTGAAAGATCTATCAAGGTTATTCAAACCCGATAATGAAGTTGAATATGTGAGTAACATGTTTGACGATTTTTGCACCTCTGAAGGGATTACTTTGCAATGTACAATTTCTTACAGACCTTCACAAAATGGAGTTACAAAATGAAATAACTAAATGCTTAAGGAGATGGCCATTTGTATGGTTCACTCAAAATACCTTCCTTCGCAGTATTGTGTTGAAGTCATGAACTACAATTACTACATTTATAACCGTGTTCCACACAAAATGGTAAAAGGGATGACACCCTTTGAATATCAATTTATACATAAACATTATTTCAAGCACTTTTACATATTTGGATCAATTTTTATGGCTCGGATTCCCAAAAATATATATAAGACTTTAGAACCACAAACCTAAAATTACATCTCTATAAGGTATCTTGATGGCATGAAGGGATATAGATTGTTGAACCCTACTACTCATTAGCTTTATATTGAGATAAGTGTGAATTTTGATGAGTCATCTTCGACTTCTACTTCTCTACCCAATGAGGTCCTTATGCCCATCTCTAATTCTCATTCTGATTATAATTTTTTTAAGGCTCCTCCTTCACCTGATCCTCATACTCCTCCCACTCCTCATGCTTTGTAATATTTTCATCCTAAAATTAGTGATGATGAGGACTATGTCACATCTCAATCAAGTGAAGAATCTATAGATTTTTATCTTAAATCACCTCCTAGTCCTTGATAGGATAGGAAGACTCTGTAAAGAACTGGAAAATGTATAGGGGATCCTTTGGATGAGATTTTGACTCATTGAAATTTTGTTGGACCTCACTCCCTCTTCACCTCTACTTCTTACCCTTAGTATTTCCAAGAGGCTTATGGGACTTCGCATTAGATTCTGCCATGGATGTGAAGTATTCTTCACTCATGAAGAATGACACTTGGGATCTCACCCCTCTCTTGAAATGAAGAAAAAAATTAGTGTAAGTGGGTATCTTGAAAAATTATAGTGTATATGGAAATGTCGAAATATAAAAGTACGACTTGTAGCTAAGGGTTTATCCCATGTAATTGGGGTTGATTATTCGAAACCTTTTCTCTCATTATGAAGATGACTTTTATAGGACTGAACTTCACCATCACTACCACAAACATATGGGAATTCCATCAAATGGACATTAAGGGTGCATTCCTTCATGGGGACCTAAGGGAATATATTTACTGGAACATCCTCTAGGTTATGTACATGATCCCTCCATCATTTACAAGTTAAATAAGAATCTTTATGGCATTAAACAATTCCCTCGGGATTGGTATGCCAAGATGGACTCTTTTCTCCTTGCACAAGGTTCACTAGGTGTCACTCGGCCCCGATATTTATATTATGAGGTAGGATGATTCCATGGTCATCCTTGTTCTATATGTTGATCATGGGTAGATATTCCTTGATCATTGCTTATGTGAATATTTCCTTGGCTAAAAAGTTATCTATGTATAACTTAGGTTTTCTTCACTACTTTCTTTGGATTCAAATTACCCAATCTGACTCAGGAATTGTGATTATGCAACCTAATTATACCCTATATTTGCTAGCTAGATTTCACCTATCCGATTGTAAGATTTATCCTAATCCCTTCCTTTCTAAGGTTAAGTTGTTTTTATTTCTCTACTCCCTTGGTTGATAGTACCCTTTATCAGTATTTGGTGGAGAGATTGATTTATATGACTCACATTCTACCATATCTTTTATAGGCTATTGAGATTGTGTCTAGATTTATGTAGTAGACACATGAGTTATATTAGAGATTGGCGAAGAGGATCTTTCACTATGTTTGTGTCACTCATATCGATGGAATTCACTAAATATCAAGGGGATAAAGATTTATTTGATTGGATTTATAGAATCTAATTGGGCCAGTGATTTGGATCATCATAAATATACCTCAAGATATAGTTTCACTCTTGGTTTGGGTCATGTCGGTTGGTCAAAAATAAGAAGATTGTGATTTCAATATCTTTTGTAGAGGAAAAATACATGGGAGAAGTTGACGCTACCACATAAGTTATTTAGGTGCAAGAAATTCTAATCAAGTTTGGTATTAAATTTTGGTGGCCTAATATCATTACTATGACAACATGTGCACCATCTTTATTTATCAAAATCTAGTTCAACATTAGTGGATGAATCATATTGACATCCATATATGTTTCATTTGGGAGATGATACATGAAGACATGATTGAATTGCAATATTTTCGAACTTCTGATCAAGTTAAAGATATATTCACCAATTATTTCATTAAATTCAAGTTCCTTCACTCACACTCTCTTCTTGGGGTGAGTTCTTCTATATGCAGACCATCTTATTCATGTTTTCTAGTCCTCTTCTCCTCTTATTTTCTTTTAGTAAGATTGTAGTTTGTATATGGGCACCTTATCAAGCCTTTAGTTTTTTTCGGGACCCATATGATGCATCTATCTTAGTTGTCTAGAGGCATTATCTTTCTTTTAGTGGCTTACCATGCCTCTATATAAAATTTGATGAAGGGGTGTTGGGGTGAGGTATTTTTCTTATCATCTTAGGTCATTTTCCACCTCACATGGTGAGTCATCTCACTTATGTGAGATCATAGGTATTTAGGAGTTATATGATATATACCATATTTTTTCATAAACTCTTTCATTTTCATATGTTTCATTGGCATCATGCAGAATTTACATTCCATCTTGGGAATTATAACTCCTTTATTCTCATGGGGGAATAATTTTCTAGGCACGGGAGTAACACGAAACTCCCATATGTACCATCTTTTTATCTATGAGAATTATTATATTTTTCCCTTATGAATTATTCTTATTGTTTTGATTAAATATTGTTGATTGCTTAGAGTGTTTTCAATTTTGCTAGATTGCAACATAGTTGATGTGCATGGGTTTTTGTTTGATCCTTACAGTCAATCTCACGAGATATAGATAAAATCAAGATGAATTTCATAAAATATATGGTGTAAGAAGTTGTGAAATATTCATAGAATGTGCATTTATGTAATATCCTTAAATTAACACACTTGGTCAAACACATTCATAAAAAAAATTACCAAATATTTTTTTATTAAAGAATTAACAAGAAATATGTTTGATATTTCATTATTAAATATTACCTATGATGATTGTCATGGAGTTTTCTACAAGTGTGTTACATTTTAGCAAGCCAAATAAACATAACCTACCTTACACTTTTGCAATCCATTCTAATTTTTTTACACACTTTGATTGTTTGTGGGTAAATTTCCTCCGCTAATAATCCTAGTTAATTTTTAGTTCAAAAGGTTATGTTTGAATCAACATTTTGTGATTGAATGTTATGATAATTTATAGGACCAGTCCATAAGGGCCTCTCATGGAGAGTTAGTTGTTATGTTAGGTTGTAATACCATATAGCCATTTGAGGCCCCCTTTAATTAATTTATAAAACCCATTTAATTTTTGTTTCCCCCACACCACTTAAAGTTAACAAGGCCTTTATGTTAAGTAGTTTGAATGCATTTTTTGGAAACGTTAATGGTTCAAGTAAAAATGTAGGGATTATTTTAAGACATTAGATCAAAATGTCATCCACTATTGATCATCTAAATTTCCTTAACCTAAAATCCTTATGGATTGATTAAAATTTCATGTCTTTTTTTGTTGTTGTTTGGCCATTTTGGTTTTGCAAGTTTGGGAGAGGCAACCCAAACTTGAATATTTAATCTTCTCCTTCTTGTTCTATTTTAAAGGTTTTTCTATGTGTGTGTGTGTGTGTGTGTGTGTGTGTGTGTGTGTGTGTGTGTGTGTGTGTGTGTGTGTGTGTGTGTGTGTGTGTGTGTGTGTGTGTGTGTGTGTGTGTGTGTGTGTGTGTGTGTGTGTGTGTGTGTGTGTGTGTGTGTGTGTGTGTGTGTGTGTGTGTGTGTGCACAAACATATTTATATTAATACCAATATGTGTGTATCCATGTATGTATGTATTATATTATATTATGTACCCAAAATTTTATATTTAAGTAGTTATGGAATGACTAAAGACCTTGCTAAAATAATGAGGTCATGACCTTCACAAGGCCCCAAGTGTTCATACACACTCTATGGATGTTTCCATAAGGTAGGGAAATGGGGATGGACCATCCAAGTTCATCGCCCTATACCATTATTTATTATTTATTTTTATTCAAAATAAGTTATGACTGTACAAGGGTCATAACCCTAGGTTTTTTATTTAGTTTTGTGTGTGTGTGTTTTTGCATGCACACGTGTGTGCTTGGGTGCATGTGTGTAAATGTATATGTTTCTATAAAAATATAACATTATTTATAACCATTTATATATTTGGTTTTTTTTTATAATAGGTAAAATAGGGTTGAGGGGACCCTACCCCTTACAAGTCAGAGCTCCAAAATGAGTAGATAAGACATTACAAAGCATACAAAAAGATACATATAGAATGACTATTACATCTGAGCTCCTCTATGAGCATATAAACCAGTTCAAAACACAACAAGAAAGAGTAATAACAACACCTACTGAACCAAAGTCTTACTAACAACAAAGTAAATAAACAACCACCCAGACAAACATTACTTTTTAGATTTTTCCAAACCATCTAAAACTTTATCCCATTCCTTTGACAGAGACTCAATGTTGGCACCCAACAAAGTCAAGTCACATTCAGTAGCTTCCCCTTTCCTTTTCTTTGGATTTCCATGCTCATCCACTTTCCTGTAAGCATTTTCCAACTGACTGAGGGTTTGAAGATGTTGCAGAGTGGATTTCATAGTAACAACACTCCATTCCATATAACTATGTAATATAGCTCTAATGTGATCCACCTCATTGGAAAGGTTGCTACAGTTAGCTTTCATAATTTCAAGACCACCCCCACTAGTGATTTTTGCCACATCTTCAACCTGCATTTTCATAGTATGCCAGTCATTAAAGAGAAACTAAATAGAACTCTTTGTTAGCCTCATGTCTCCTTTCAGTTCTTCAATATCCATCACCATCTTGGCAAGATGATTATCTCCTTTTTGGGTCCCATTTGACCCAACGCTTCAATTTGCTACTCCAATTAGGCATTCACAGGAACTTGATTCCCCTGCATGCTTGACTCCCCTTTGGTATTAATAGATAAACTTTGAACATTCTTCAACTTAAGCTCACTGAGATTCTAAGCCGCATCTATTTCCACCACATCCTTTTCATCCCCCAAAGCATCACCTTCCTGAGACTCTAATTCTTCACTAGAATCCTCCTCCTCAAGTCTGAGTCCTCTTCCTCAGCATAATCCTCAAGAGCCTTAGTAAGAGTTCTAGTTTTATCAATGTCAAGAGCTTCTCTTTTGACCAGGGCTAGAATAAAACCTTGGTGAAGTGGGACATCAACTCTATTATTTTTAAATTGGGAAATCGATGCACATAGAGAGTGGAACAAAAATATGGAAAAGCTGAAACTATGGCCATGTCTAAGATAATTAAGCATAGGAAAATGGTAAGCATAGATACACTTGTGATGGCCTTCAGGGTAAGAAACTGAATAAGGGTTAAGGCCACTTCATCAAAAGGGTGGGGTAAGGTTGAGTGAAGAAAACCAACAAAATGAGTGGTAAGTTTTTCATTACCTTGCAAGAACAACTTCAATTCATCCGTAGCCTCCTTTTTTGGCTTGTATACCTCCCTTCAATTTATATATTTAGTTAATCAAGTAATCTTATAACATAAATTAGTTTTATAATTATATTTATGATTATATACACTGATATTAATTCCATATTACTACTTATTTTGTATTCGATAAGGCATAAATACCACGAGGAAGGTGATAACGGTGTTTGGAGAGGAGATTACAAGTCATGGAATCCAAAAATATCCAATACAACAAAAATTCCTAGTGAAATCCAATAAATGCCCAATACAGTCAATAAATGCCCAATGTGGTGGAAAACAAATGTTTATGCTTATAGGGAAAGGAAAACACCTCTCCCATGGTATGTATAGCTCTTTAAACAACAAAAAACACCCCTAAATAGTAGAAACTCCCCTCCGTTTGTAAACATGTGGCTTCAAATAGTACAAAATGTCCCTCTAATAGAAAATTCACACTTGTAGACGCTAAAACACCCCTTTAGTACCTTAAAGCTCCTTTAAATGGAAAACAGAGCCTTAGATGGATTGCATGAGCCTATAATGTGCTATAGAGGCCTTCATTGGGATGTACCAACATTAACCACTAGAAACCAATAAATGCAAACATTGAACACCCAAACTATTATAAATAATAATCTCATGTAAAAATAGTAGAATATAACCAGACAAAATCAATACCATTGGGGCTCGATACCATTTTGGGAACAATAGGGATTGGTGAATCGAAGAGTGCACCGGTGAGAAATGTGAGACATGAATTACACAAAGGCAAGACTAGGCACACACACACACACACACACACACACACACACACACACACACACACACACACACACACACACACACACACACAAAAAAACTAAACTTTATGAAGAACAATGAGATAATATAACAAAAAATAGATCCATATCAATAATCTACTCCATATATTAGCTCAATAATCAGATGTATATATATAGGAGGAGGAAAGTTCAACTACCACCTAGATCATTGGTGAATAAATCTCACTAACTAATACTGGTAGTAGAACTGACTCCACATAACTAATAAGCTAACTCATCGCAACTCCAATACACCTAAGAAAGCTAACACAACAATTGTAGAGCTAACACAAGTGTAAGAATCATCCTAATAAACAAATAAAAGGATAAATAATAACATATACTAACACTCCTATTGTGATTTCTTGTTTTCATCCTCTCAATGAATTTCCTTTTCGAACATTTTATTACCCCAAAATATACAAATCCCATAAAAATATTGAAATGGCCCACATAAACCATAAAATTTAGTTTAGAAAATCCACAAATGCCTAGCTAAAAAACCATTTAAATCAATATTTTAAAATACTTGCACATATGGCCCACAAATTTCTAAAATAACCTACATAGCTGGCCCATAAATCTACAAAATCCCTACACAAATGGCCCAAAATATACAAAATAAAAAACCTACAAAAGCGACCCACACAATCTACAAAACACGCCAAGGCCAAACAAACCCTTTTGAATAGTTCTACAAACATAAAAGGATAAAATTATATTTTAAATTTTCCCAAAAAGCATAATGACAGGGAATGGCCCAAAAATTGAATAAAACATACCATTTGCAAGTTTTGGCATTTAGGGTTTTATTTCTTTTAGTTTTTATGTGTTAGGCTAGTTTAAGATCTTGATAGGGATGTTAGTAATGTCACCCTAATATCCCCAATTACTATCATGTATAAGTTATGCTAAAGACATGCCAAAAAAACCCCATATAATTTTTGAACATCCCAAGGCATTTCAACAAAAATGGTATTTGGTTGAATTATTAAGTAAATTATCAACTTTGGTTGTCTTGTTAGGTATTTCGTATTAGGTTAATCATGAAAAGTAATTTGTTTTAGGAATAAATATTTCCTAATTAGGGTCACATTTTTTGTTTAGGGTTTCACACTAGTGTTTAACATATCACATATGTTGTTTACGGTGTCACATTGAGGTTTAGGGTGTCATATTTGTTGTTTAGGGTATCACATTTACTTTTATGGTGTCACACTAGTGTTTACGGTTTCACATTTGTTGTTTATGGTGTCAAATTGGTGTTTAAGGTATCACATTTTTCATTTAGGGTATCACACTAGTGTTTAAGGTGTCCTATTTTTATGGAATCAAGCTTATTATTTAGGGTGTCATATTTGTTTTTATGATGTTGCATTGGGGTTTTAGGTGTCACATTTTTATTTATGGTGAAATTCTAGTGTTTAGCGTATCACATATGTTTTCTAGGGTGTTTCACTAGTGGTTACAAAGTTGCATTTATGATTTAGGGTATCACATTGGTGTTTAGGGTGTCACATTTTTTTAGGGTGTCACACTAATGTTTTGAGTGTTACATTTATTGTTTAGGGTGTCACACTAGTGTTTATAGTGTGATATTTATTTTTTAGGTGTCACATTCTTATTTAGTGTGTCACATTTGTTGTTTGGGGTGTTGTGCTAGTATTTAGGGTGTCATATTTGTTGTTTAAGATGTCATGCATATTGTTTAAGGTATCATAGTATTATTTAGGGTGTTGTAGTTATTTTTAAATAATCACATTGGGGTTTAGGGTGTCATAATATTGTTTAGGTTTTCATATTTCTTTCCTAGTGTGTCATATTGGTTTTACATTATCTTTTTATTTAGGGTGTCACTTTGGCATTTAGGGTATTTCATTTATTGTTTAGGGTGTTGCAATAGTTCTTAGGGTGTGAAATTTATTGTTTATGGTGTCACACTAGTATTTAAAGTTTCACATTTCTTGTTTATTATGTCACATTGGGGATTAGGGTGTCACATTTGTTGTTTATTGTGTCATACTAGTGTTTAGAGTGTCACATTTGTTTCTTACGGTGTCACATAAGTGTTTATAGTGTGTTGGGTTTCAAAATGGAACATGGATAGAAACCACGGTTAGGGAAAACGTGTCCCTCCTCTTTGATGGGAGAGGTTCCCTTATTGAAAGTAGGAAAAACAAATGTACATATCTACAACTATCAATGTTTGGATCCTAGTATTCTGATATGTTTTCATATTCAAAAGATCATCAATCAAAAGGAATGGAAGAATAAAGATATGGGAGAAGGAAGAAAATAACAATGCTTTTGGGAAATATAGATAGCAGAGTATCTCCCTACACACATTGAACCAAGAAAATATAGAAAAGGATCAATTACTTCACCACCGGTGCAAATCTGCAAACACAAAGTTCTAAAGATTACATAGACCAAAACACAAAGTTTCTATTGAATGCAAAACAAATGATCCATTGAATTGAGTCAGAGATAGAGAGATATAATAGAGGAAATGAGAAAGAAAAACTTCTGTATTGAATCACTTCCAAATTTTATAACATTCCCGAAAAAATAGAATCCCCATTTTCCATGGCCAAAACATGTTTTTATAACAATCCGTATACATCCATACTTTGTCCCCAAGAAAAGAATATCCAAAAGGAATAATGTTTGTTGCAGATCCACTTTTGGAAAGTGACATGAAACAAATGCACTCATGAAAACCAAAGGTTCAAAAAGGTGAATATTTCATCAGTTCGAGCATGATTACTTTAGCAGGGGGCATCTCATGATTTTCTTCTTCATGTGGTCCTGTCATTTCCACCTTTTAACCACTTTCATAGCACTCAAGTGCTTACTGGTAAGTTTTCCCCCTTTTTATTGTGTATGCCCAATAAACTCCATTTTTGATAATCAAACTTTACATCCCTTTAAACTTATCAATTTGGCTCCACAACAAACCAAAAACTCATCTCATGAATAAACGATAAGGAAACAGAGAGAGAAGAATGAATAATGGTTCACATTTGCATTCTTCGGAGCTCTAGTTCATAAATGGTGTCAAAAACCAGATGAGTGCATTTGGCTATCTTTTCCCCCTTTTACCTTCAAATTTGGACCTTACACATGGCAAGATATAAGAAATGCAGCGACCACAGGGGATAATCTACATTTCCTGACATTTGGGAGAAAAAGCATGATTTCTCATTTTGCTCTGCCCCTCCATAGCTCTGCCAAAGGCCGGACACATGGTGCCATTTGAGTGGCTAAGGAAATGCAGGTTCAAATCTGCCATTTAAACTCTTTTTAACAAAAATCTCAAATTCTCAAAACCTTTGTTGGCCCGCTTTGAATTTTCAATGTGAACGTGTGGCACACCATGATTGGAAATGGGGTCGCGGCTCAATTTGCAACATTTTAACCCTTTGGTGAAAAAGGCTCAAATTCTTAATTTCCTCCATAAGCTCATTGTTCCGATTTCATTCTTCAACATGTGGCATCACCTAACTGGTTGTAGGAATGCACTTCGGTTTTATACTTTATCCACTTTTGAAAAGGGAAAAATTCCAACCTTTCCCCAAAATTCCATGCCCCCACTGTTAAATTTTCAATGTAGGCCATGTGTCCCTTTCTAATTTGTTACGGGCTTCAACTCAAAATTTATCCTTTCGCATTGCCAATGCCGTGGTCATTTTAGAACTTTTCGCCCTTTGTGGAAACAAATCTAAAATTCCTAAAGTCCCCTGCTAGTCTACCAAAGGTTGGACACGTGTCCCTTTCTCGATTCGTTGAGGGGATGCGGGCCATTTTAGAACTTTTCACCCTTTCACCATGCGGGTCCACATGTCACCTTTGCAAACTTCACCTTTTAGCCAAAAAGAGTAAAATACACAAGTAACTTTGTAGCTTCGCCAAAGGGAAAATTTGCCAACTTAGGTCTGTCGAGCCATAACTTGAGAAATACAAGGAGTTAAGAGGACTTATTTACCTTTTTGGAAAGGGGAGAAAATTTCCCATCTGATGAATGAGTTTCAAGAGCCCTCAAGTCCTCAGGAAGTTCCAGATTCCAAAATACCTCTTTTTAAGCACACTTCAAGGGCACCAACTCAAAATTTTGTAGTTTTAGACTTGGAAAATGGAGGGAAATTTTGAGGGTGACAACAACTGGCTCCTTCTAGGGATGACTTGGCTTGGAACAAAAACACAAGGCAAGATCAAGAACAGTAGATAACTTTGGGAAATGAAGACCAGTGCCTTATCCATTGGGAAAAAGGAGTCAAAAGAAATACCAACACAGAAGACAACACACACAAGGTGGGAAAGGAAACAAAACAAACCAAAAGACAAGACCCAAAACAAACACCACACATAACAAGGAACAAGGAAAAGAAACAATCCAAAACAAGACTATACAAAATATACAAAGGGGGTCCTAATCACTTTGGACTTGAAATTACACAACTCCAGAGACAGGCTGAGAAAAATAGGTACCTTTGTGGAACAACCAAGTGAAATTATGAGGTACCCATGAATTGGGAATGAGAAATTGGGCATACCAAAACATCATGTGAACACTATGTGGTTTGAAAAGAAAAAATGAGGCAAGAAAACCATCCAGATAATGATACCCAAGACCAAAAACATTCAGTCCTTGTGAAGAGTTGAATGTCTGCCGAAAGCTCTTCTTTTGTGAAGGAGTAATGCCATTTAAAAGCTTTAAAAATGCTTGACTGCCTCCACACTGATCCCTGCACACCACTGAATTATGACAACTGGATTCATGACAAAATCCAATTCTTATAACACCAACTTCTTGCTTCAGCGAATTACCAATCACATCTGTTTGACAATCATCATGAAATATACCTTGAGACCCATATATTGGCATAAAATCTTTCTTGTAATAATCCTCAAAAGGAAACAGGAAAGAGACACTGAATGATTTATCATTATCATTTCCTTTGGCTTGCACATTTTCTAATTTATCCTCATGATGAGAAATTTCTACCATGCCCATCAGAAACATCCCTACTTCCTTTGCAAACTCAACAACTTTGTTTTCCACTTCAAGGGGATCTTGACTCTTGGGTGCAAGTTGCACTATTAATTTGTCTTCATGACTGGAAGGGAACTTGAAATCGATAGACTAGGTAAAGATGAATCAATCACATCATCCCCTTCTCCTTGTTTGCATCCCAAAGGGTGAGTTGAAAAAGGACTGTCATAATCGTGAAGAAAAATTTCCAGTGTGGCTCATCGACTTCTATTTGCTTTGAAGGGATGCAAAAAGGTGTATGTGTGCTCATCTCATTATTAAATATAGCAAGTGGACCAATGCTCCAACTAACTCCATTTTCTTTAGGTAAAGGCACTTGTTTGTCATTAGAGGTAATTTAAAATAGCAAGAGAATGGTCAATAGAGATCTCCATCTCAGTATATTGGAATCCCTCAAACATAGGAGAAGAATAAAACCTATTCACTCTGTTGTGATGCACCTCCTCTTTTACCAGCATGAGGTTACTTCCTTCAAAACAAGAACATCCAATCCTAGCACATGACATATCTTCCATAAACTCCATTTCAGGTTGAAACAAAGCCTCAATTTTTTTGTCTTCCTCATTATTTGAAGGAATACCAAATTGGCATGCATCATGAGGGGCATTAAGAAGACATTCATTGGTGAAAATAAGGTAATGCTGAGGAATGAACACCTGAAGGTGTGGGGAATCACTATGAGTAGTTTTAAGAAATTGAATGTTCTCTTTTTTTGTTGCAAGGTATCCCAAATCCATTGGGTGAGTTTCTTTCAACTTGCTTTGTCTCACCTTGTGACATAACCATGTAATTACCATGCCTAATATCTGCATACAATATTTGTGCTTTTGGATCATCTATTTTTTGCACAATATATTCAGTTTGCTTTTCAGGCATCAACTTCCTCATCTTCCCATCAACTAGGATAAGGGCATGTGACCAATCCATCATGATTTATCCTCCAAAATCTTTGACAAAAATTCTACTCAGCAACATGTCATAGGAAGGGGGAATATCAACTACCAAAATGGTGGCTAAAACTCTCTTCTCTAGAAAAGCAAAAGGCTACTTGTGCATCCTTGATCCTTCCAACCAATGGCACTTCTCTACTTTCCATTGAGTAACATGAACCAAAAGTGTGGGTTCAGGTTAATCCTATGGCATGAGCTACCTTAGCAGGCATCACATTATCTAAAGCACCAAAATCAATAACACAATTGTTGAGTTTGTGGCCAGCTATGAGGAGAGTGACATAAAATGGTTTGATCTTCTCATCAGATGAAGTGACTGCTACCATAAGGCTTGGTTGAGATGAAGGAGAAGGAGTGGGAAAGAGACCTTTAGAACTAGGGGATGAAGGCTTGGATTTGGAATTTATAAAGTCTACCATCTTAGCAAAGGCCTTGGGATGGGTTTGGTAGAATTCGACTTCTGAGATCTAGATCTTAGTTTTCTTGAGATGGTCAATAATGTCAAAAGAACCAGAGGTAGATGGAGCATCATTGATAGGAGTAGATGAAACTTTTGACTTATCAACTCTATCATTTGAAGGACAAGAAGTTTTAGGAGTAGAAACAGAGGAGGAAGGAACAAAAAAACTTACCTTGGGTGTGGAAGAAGTTGGAATAGGATCTCCTCTCCTTGCAATCACCGGGAATGGTCATAGGAGGTTCTTTAGATCTTTCAACAGGATGCACCACTTTCTCCTTTTTTTTTTCTTGCTCACGAATCCTTACAATATATGATTCAGTGTTCATCTCTTCAACTCTTTCTTCATAATCATCCTCTTCATCTATACCTTCAGTGGTGAGAAAATGGACATGAGATCCACTCAACTCTTCTAATTCTTTATCATCTTCCTCTTCATGTTTTCTTCATATATTTCATCCTCCTCCTTTTCATCAGGTTCCCACACTTCACATGTTGCATTAACTAGAACTTTAACATGTGGGCCCTCAATTGCCAACTGGTATGAGGAGAGGGCAATAGATTCCTGGGCTGAAAGTTCTTCCTAGGAACATCCTGATAAGGAGCATGCTGGGCTAACTTCTTCTTGAGAGAAATGAGATCATTAGCAATTTTCTTTACCAACTGATCTGCATTAGCTCTAGGAGAAGACGTGGAAGAAGGATATTCTTTGGATTTGGATGATTCTTGGGCTGAAAGTTCTTCCTAGGAACATCCCGATAAGGAGCATGCTGCACTAATCTTCTTGAGAGCAATGAGATCATTAGCAAGTTTATGTACCAACTGATCTGCATTAGCTCTAGGAGAAGATGTGGAAGAAGGATATGCTTTGGATTTGGATGATTCTCTCCTTATCTTGTCATACATGATCAAATCATCTTCAACACTGACAAAAATCTTTGATTAGCATCTAAAGTGGCAAGATTAGCTCTTCTAAGTGCATAGCTCACTTCAGGCAGTTGGGCATTAAGGAAGAAACATTTCTGAATCTGATCCACAGGGTGTGTGTTTTATGGGATCTTGTTAACCATCTTATTGAATTTGGCCACAAATTCCCTCATGGGCTCATGTGACTCTTTCTTGATTTGAGAAATCTGGGCCAAGAGGGCATGTACATCCTCAGCAGGTTTGAAATGTTGCTCAAACTGGGTCGTCATGGTGTTCCAATTGGTGATGGATCCAGCAGGGAGATGATAAAACCAATTAGCAGCATTATCTTGCAATGTCTCTATAAAAATTCTAATAGAGATATCCTCATGTTCAACTCCAAGAACACCACAAGCAACAATGAAGGCCGTAATATGCTCATCTGGATGAACCTTCCCATCACCTTTGAATTTAGGGAAATTCTTTCTATTTCCTCTAGGCAATTCATGCAATGGCTAGGGAAGAGCAAGAGGCCCAACCCTTTGGCCCCAAGGCAGAGGAGATGCCATCCTTGGAAAGATTGTTTGGAGAGGAACTGAAACACTAGCGAGAATCAAAGCATGCAAATTAGGATTGATTTGATCTTGAGGGATGTCACTCCCAGAATTTTTTTCTCTAGCAGGAGGAGTGCTTGCAGATCTTATTCCTCTTCTTTTTCTTGATGAAGGGAGAGAGAAACCTTGATGATCCAGAAGTTTGAAATGAGGGTATTCTTCCCCAAGGGTTCTTCTACCCTAGTGTATCTTGGAGTCACCAGATCAAATATGATCAAGAAGTTGTTATTCAAAAACTAGAATCCATTTGCAATGAATTCGCCAGTGGAATCACCAAAAAATGTTGGGTTTTAGAATGGAACATGGATAGAAACCGTAGTTAGGGGACAAACATGTCCATCCTCTTTGGAGAGAGGTTCCCTTATTGAAAGAAGTAAAAACAAATTTACGAGATCTACAACTATCAATGTTTGGATCCCGGTATCCTGGTATAATTTCATATTCAAAAGATCGTCAATCGAAGGAATGGAAGAAAAAGAGATGGGAGAAGGAAGAAAACAACAATTATTCTGGGAAATATAGATAGCAGAGTATCTCCCTACTCACATTGAACGAAGAAAATATAGAAAAGGATCAATTACTTCACCACCAATGCAAATTTGCAGACACAAAGTTCTAAATATTACACAGACTAGAACACAAAGTTTCTATTGAATGCAAAACAAATGATCCATTGAATTGAGCCGAGAGAGAGAGAGATACAACAGAGGAAATGAGAAAGAAAGCTTCTCTATTGAATCACTTCCAAATTTACAACGTTCCCAGAAAACTAGAATCCCCTTTTTCCATGGCCAAAACATGTTTTTATAACAATTCATATACATCCATACTTTGTCCCCAAGAAAAGAATATCCAAAAGGAATAATGTTTGTTGCAGATCCACTTTTGGAAAGTGACATGAAACAAATGCACTCATGAAAACTAGAGGTTCAAAAAGGTGAATATTTCATCTGTTCAAGCATGATTACTTTAGCAAGGGGCATCTCATGATTTTCTTCTTCATGTGGTCCTACCATTTCCACCTTTTAACCACTTTCATAGCACTCAAGTGCTTACTTGGTAAGTTTTCCCCCTTTTTTATTGTGTATGCCCAATAAAATCCATTTTCTGATAATCAAACTTTACATCTCTTTAAACTTATCGATTTGGCTCCACAACAAACCAAAAATGCATCTCATGAATAAACGAAAAGGAAACAGAGAGAGAAGAATGAAGAATGGTTCACATTTGCATTCTTTGAGCTCGGTTCGTAAATGGCGTCAAAAACCAGATGAGTGCATTTGGCTATCTTTTCCCCTTTTACCTTCAAATTTGGACCCTACACGTGGCAAGATCCAAGCAATGATGGCCCTAGGGAGAGAAATCTGCATTTCCTAACATTTGGGAGAAAAAGTATGATTTCTCATTTTTCTCCACCCCTTTGCAGCTCTGCCAAAGGCTAGACACGTGGCACCATCTGAGTGGCTGAGGAAATGCAGTTCAAATCTTCCATTTAAACTCTTTTTAACAAAAACTCAAATTCTCAAAAACCACTTTGCCAGCGTGCTTTGACTTTTCAACATGAACGTGTGGCACACCATGACTGGAAATGGGGTCGCGGCTCAATTTGCAACATTTTAACCCTTTGGTGAAAAAGGCTCAAATTCTCAATTTCCTCCATAGGCCCGCTGTTCTAATTTCATTCTTCAACACGTGGCATCACCTGATTGGTTGCGGGAATACACTTCAGTTTTATACTTTATCCACTTTTGAAAAGGGGAAAAATTCCAATCTTTGCCCTGAAAGTCCATGCCCCGCCGTTGACTTTTCAACGTAGGCCACGTGTCTCTTTCTGATTTGTTGTGGGCTTCAACTTGAAATTTATCCTTTCGCATGGGTGGGGCCATGGGTCATTTTAGAACTTTTTGCCCTTTGTGGAAACAAAGCTAAAATTCCTAAAGTTCCCCGCGATCCTCCAAATGCCGGACACGTTTCCCTTTCTCGATTCGCTATGGGGATGCGGTTCATTTTAGAAATTTTCACCCTTTCATTGTTTGGGTCTATGGGTCACCTTTGCAAACTTCACCTTTTAGCCAAAAAGAGTAAAATACACAAGTAACTCCGCAACTCCGCCAAAGGAAAATTTGCCAACTTAGGTCTACCGAGCCATAACTTGAGAAATACAAGGAGTTAAGAGGACTTCTTTACCTTTTTGGAAAGGGGAGGAAATTTCCCATCTGATGAATGAGTTTCCAAGAGCCCTCAAGTCCTTAGGAAGTTCCAAATTCCAAAATACCTCTTTTTAAGCACACTTCAAGGGCACCAACTCAAATTTTTTTTTTAGACTTGGAAAATGGAGGGAAATTTTGAGGGTGACAACATAGTGTCACTTTTGTTATTTAGGGTGTCACATTGGTTTTTAGGGTGTCACATTTGTTGTTTAGGGTGTCACATTTGTTGTTAGATTGTCCCATGGGTTGTCGAATTAAGATGTAAAATTAGGTTGTCGTGATAGGGTGTCATATTATGTTGCCATGTAAATTATGTAAAATCAAGAGAAATTTGGGTAAATTATCCAATCATGTCAAATTAGGAGAAAGAACATCAAATTAGGGGAAATAGACCAAATTATGGGGAAACAAAGTCAAATTAGGGGAAATTATGTCAAATTAAGGTAAATTATGTCAAAATGCGGTAAATTAGTTCAAATAAGGGGAATGGGTGTCACATTAAGATGTTGAATTAGGGTGTTGCATTAGGGTTCTGTTTCTATGCTATCATACTAAGGTGTTGAATTAGTGTTTAGGTTAGTGCCACATTTATGTTTAGGTCATATTAGGTAAGATTAGGGGACATTGAGTAAATTTTTTCAAATTACGAAAATTAAGTCAAATGAGGTGGGAACTAGATCAAATTAGGATAAATTATATCAAATTAGAGGAAATTTGGGTAAATTGTGTCTAATTAGAGAAAATAGGTAAACCTAGGGAAAATAGGTTAAATTAGGATAAAATATGTCGAATTAGGGTGTTGCATTGTAGTGTCATGCTAGGTTGTCACATTAGGGTGTAAAAATAATGTTTAGCCTAATGTCACACTTGTATTTAGGGAAGATTATGTCAAATTAGGGGATGTTAGGGTACATTATGTCAAATTAGGGGAAAATAGGTCGACTTAGGGAAATTATGACAAATTGGTGGTGTAATGCCCCATTCATCATTGCTCTGTTATTCTGTGGCGACCGTGCTTCTAAGGGCTGAACACCATTGTGTTCCCTTTGAAACGTTGGTGTCGTCGTCTTGTTGAGCTTTCCTACTTGCGTCGGTGTCGATGTTTTGGTTGCTGGCCCGCAGCGTCCCTCGCGATTATCCTATTAAAAGAAAACCTTATTCTTGCTATATCAAACCTCCTGTTGATTGTTGTTTAATTGCTTGCCAGATATTTTGCCGTAGTATTGATCACTCTCGTGCTCGACCCCTCGATTAAATTATTATTATTATTATTATTATTATTTGTCACTATCGTGTTAGGTCCTAAATGACTTTTTGAACCCCGTCAGGTGTCGCAGCATTTTAAAACATAATAATAATGAATAGTAAAGGAGCGGGTATCAGTTTTATTCTTATGTGTATATAGATGATAAAAGTACATTTTTGAATTAATTAAGCCTTTTCGGGCCTGCGCGCATGCCTTACTGCGAGTTATTGTTTAGTTGAGGTGTCTCATCCACCAGCTGGTAAATTTCTATCATTAATTTATCCTCATACTTGGCGCGGAGACATTGTTTTCTTTGCAGAGATAAATAAAAGATGTTTTGGTCACGTAAATGTATTATGTTTGTTGTCGGATAACTACGACCACCAATAGGATTGCACATTTTCAATTATGAAGAATTTCATCAACTAAAATATGCGAATCTCGTCGGTTCCCTGGACTTGTCAGTTGTATACTGCCATCATTCTATCAATCTAACCAAATTTTAAAATGAAATTGTGATTAATTAGATTTATTTCATTTTGTGGATATGTAATAATGCTTTGCTTGGCGTGGAGAAAATTTTGGCCCTTGTCCTTCCCTATTGTTCTTTCTTTGTTGATCCGGCCAAACTTGTTGGGTGGAGAAAGTGTAAATTTACTTTTGGGCCACCTAATGGTTTCGTGTCAGCTTTAACTCAATCTTGATTTGACCTTTTTGCTAGGATGAGATGCCTCTTCCCTCCTGGCCGCACCTTTGTTGGGATGTGTGTGATCTTCTACTCAGATTTGTTCTTTTTCCTTGTTGCGTGGCCATCCCCAAATGGCTCTACATCTGCTGGCCACACTTATCTGCATTTAATAACTTGGCCTTGTAACCTTCCATGTCCTGGTCGCCCTCCTGCAACTTTCTGCTCTGGCGGCGTGAAGTTTTCTTGGGGTGTTCTGCGTGAGGAGTGGTGGAAAACGTGAGAAAAGTGTGTCTTTCTCTTGCTGCGCACCTGTCCCTTTTTCCTTTGTTTTTCTTCACCTTCCCTGGCCGCATTGAATCCTGCTCACACCTAATGCTGGATGGACGTTTGGAAGATGGGGTGGGAAGATTGCTGAGTGCGCAGGACTGTTGGAACTCTTCCCTGCTGGCCGCATGGGTTTGTTATGGTGGTTTTAGATGAAGTTACAAGCTAGTGAAGTAGGCGTGTTACCTCCACTTTCATTGGGTGCCGCAAGGTGTGTTCTTGTCGAGGATCCATAAAGAACACTGCAACAAATGATATTTAGCCGTAAATGGCATGTTGTAGTATAGTAGAAGCCTATTTGAGCGCTTCCAACAAGCGGAGTTGTCTGCAACTATGCATCATCATTCGATCAAAGATCGAATGCATTCTCGATTCGGGATTCTCCTTCAAGGTATTTTTATCAAAATCGATTAAGTGACAGTGAGAGTGTTACCAAGAGACCTGATGAAATTTATTACAAAGATTCTCTATTGAGACCTTACTTGTTTTACGATGTAACTCATGGAAGAGAATCTCATAGAGGTGGATCTGTTTCATATCAGAATATTCATGAAGCACAATTTGCTTTGCAATTATATGAACTTCTGGTAAAGGCGTCCTGATCAGGTTGACCTGTTAGTTGTTTTGTTGACCTTTGTTTTGTGAATTTCCAGCAAGGATAGCAGCCCGTGAGACTACATCTCTTTGAGGTAGTTTTTCAAACAGTTTGCTTCCTCGTGGGTGCTTCCACACCATACAAAACAAAAATTTGATTTTCCATTGTGCTGGATGGATGTCCATGTTCCGCTGTAACATTCCCTTTTGACACGCGTTGGGAGGATGTTGGCAAGTATTTTAGACCACCTACCCTGGCCGTGAACTCCTGCCTGTGCCAACGTGGAGATGATCGATGTTTGGGCGCCCAACAAGCTTGAAGAAAATGGAATTAGGCTTGGGTTGCTGTTGCAGGTCCTGTTTTAGCGTGTCCTGGTCTTGGGAAGCGCATTAAAGGCATGATAAGCCCTAACCCTCTCTCTTAATGATTTATTCCCTTTAGTATTTGGGTAAATCAATCTCTGTAATTTTTGTTTGAATTCTGTAGAGATGGGTTTCGGATGACTTATAATCATAATTGCATGAGCTGATCTCTCTCCCCCTTTACAGTTTATCTTAATTACCTTTTTGACAAGAAGAAATCTCTCTCCAGTGATTCTTGCTTAGCGATCTTATAAAGTTGGTTTATCTTTTTGCCATGTTTTATCCTGTGAACAGTGGTCTCTGTAGAAAATATTGTGGTGTGTGAATGAGTTTTAGAATATTTCTTGTATTGTTTTTATTATGTAGAACATGGCTTGAAAACGGGAAATTTTCTCGGAAGACTGTGTTTGTCTTTTAATGTGGATTGATAATAATATAAACCCCCATTAGGATTGGAGGCTTCTATTTGGGGAGAGTCGTACTGGTTTTACTGGTCTTTCTAGATACTATCTGACTCTTTAGATTATCATTTACTTTGGGAAATATTGAAAACCCCTCACCAGGCCCTCTGTTATTATTATTACTATGAGCTTATTTTTAGATTGGAACGCTCCTGAAGCATGTGTTAATGGGGTTCTTATTTTGTGACATTTTTAATACGGTAAGCGCTCAAGACGTTAGCTTGTGTGGATAACTATATGGCTTATGTTTGAGTCACTACTTAGATCTTCGAATCAGTTAAAGTAATATTGGATACATCGAACTCTCATGAATGTGCACATTCTTCAAGTTGGATTGACATGTGATGGCCCTCAGGCATATGAATTCAGACAATGCTTGAAATATGAGATTATAAATTTATCCTATACTTTGACTTCAAAGCTTGTTGAAATGCTTTTTGGTAGGAAAACAGATGAATAGGGAAGTTATGAGAACTACCCTAAAATGGATGCATACACAGCCTTAAGTAAAGGTGACAACTACCATAATGGGACTGTACATACCATATATGACAGTAAGGATAGAAGTTGACCTGAAATTATTTAACTTCATTATATAGGACAATGATTAATACCCATAAATTGAGATATGCAAGTGGAGGTTGAATTATATAATATGATATATTATGTTATCAGGTAACCAGTAAGGATAAATATGTTATTTCAATACTTGGTTAACGCATGGAATATTTTCTAGCATTTACGATGATTATTATGTTAGCTAAAAATTGATACTTGCATCTCAATTGGGAGTTGAGATAATGTTGATACTTGCATTTATAGTGGCTTGGACCACGCTTACATATTTTAGCTAGCCAAATGTACCTTCTACTCATTAACAAAGTATGACGGTATTGTTGTTCGTAATTCATTCCTCTGAGTTGGACTCTTATACTAATAGAGGCATATAGAGACATGATAATAAACAACCGATAGGATATCTAAATAATATATGAACTTACTGATTTGTGGAACCCTTGTTTACATAAGTATATTCTTAAAATTGTGAGATAAATATCAAAAGTATACTTACATATCCTTGATTTTCTATAAAGGTTTGATACTTGGGTAATATTGATGAATATCATAAGATTGACACTTGTATTTATTATAGGAGCTTAATGTCGTTGGTGCTTTTATTTAATTGAAAGATAATATTGTTGGACACTTATATATGTGAAGTAGGTTGAGGGTATTAGGTGAGCGTTATTATTACTACTGTAATTTAATTATGATTAAATGCAAGGTTAAGGTTGCATATCTCTCCACTTGGAATTTTCATTCATATGTAAGCAGATTTTAGGGAAGTGAACAATAATGGGTATGAAATGTATTACCATGAGATGTGCAGTTAAGATTTGAATACATGATTAGGAATTATTTGATAGGGAGTATTGCAAAATTTCATTTATTTAAATGCTAGATGGCATAAGTTATTAGGTGAGGTTTATATCTTATCATGCTTCGGTTTCTAGCGAATTGACTCTAGTAAATATTTGTGCGAGATGGATTATGCAAGTAGATTAAAGGAAAAGAGTGTAAAAGTTTCATCAGTTCAAACTATGAAGTTCTTTGTAGAAAGTTCAATGCGTTGTAAATTTTGTAACATTTCTTGCAAGGAGTTTAGAAGATCTCTTGTCATGGTATGTTTGGAAAACTACGTGGTGAAGTGTTCTTTTCCTTTTGTGTTGTGACTAGTAACTTACCTTGGTGAGGAATGATATTCAATCATTACATTAGCATAAGTATTGTAAAACCTTGATTTTGAGAATAAAGTGTTCAAAAAACTCTTTGACACCTTGTATTGATGTGATATAAGTAAAATTAAATGGAGTGGTTAACCCTTATAGAAGTTAGCTAAATATATATATATTCAGATAAATTAATGTAGAGATGACTTACTTGAGAACAAGAGATTTCTGAAGTAATCATAGGCGAGACTATCATTGTGAGTAAGAATTATATAACATGATAACCCTAGCTCCTCTAGTGAACATTATTCCTTTTATGGTGAAATTTGTAAAATAACCCTAAGGTGAAATGAATTGTTAGTTGTTAGAAGAGGATAAGATTTAATAAGCCAGAGAAAACTTAGCATTGTAAGAAGCATTGTACAAATCATATCTAGAGTCTTAGCAAACTGAAGTTAAGGATCGAAAGAGGTTTCATAAAAATAAATAACCTTCAATAATATTCTCATTGTGGCTTGCCCTATCTGTAGGTGTGTTATGTGGTGGTTTCTTATGTTGTCTTGTCAAACGGAAAAGTGAACCATCCTTGGTGGGTGTGAACATTTCATGCTACCCTTGTGGTCATCCTTGTATTGAGTTATCCACGGAGTTAGTTGTGACCTTGGTGGTGGCATGTTGTGTCGTGTTATGTGTCAAAAAAAAAAGTTATCATGTATTTTACTGTGTTGTTTGTGTATGAAATTATGGGTCATTACATTTGGTATCAGAGCGGAGGTTCATGCTCTCGAACCTCTGGGATGGATTGGAGATGTGATGACTTTGCATGATGGTGATGGTGTTTCATGATGGTGATTAAAAAAAAAAATTGGAAGAGTAATGTGTTTTAAGAGTGATGTGATCTATGTCGTAATTGTGATAGTGTGAATGCACATGAGGTGTATGTCACTTAGTGCGCATTTGTTATCATGTTGATGTGCTGGGGATGGGAGTTTTCTCTCTCCTTCATGTGGATTCTATGAAGAGTTCATGTGTGGATTACTTGCTTGAATGTGTGAAAAGAATTCTAAGGTGGATGACGGGGTGTTGGAGCATTGTGGCATATTGTGTTATGTGGGTGTGTCGATATGTGTATGACTGGATTGATGTAAGGTGAATTAAGTTGTATCATGATGTTTTACCATGTTTTGAAGAAATGTGTGTATCACCTTGTATGTAGCAAATGAATGTTATGTTGTGATTGTTACTATGTCCATCATATGTATGAGTTGTGTGATATGTAATGATTCATGTCGTGATTTAGGGTCATACAATGAGTGTATATGAACCCTATCGTATTGTGATTGCACTTTGGGTGTAGAATGTGGTAAAGTGATGTATTGTGCCCTGTGATGTATGATTGTGATCTACCCTGTATACATACCATACGTGAGACGTTATGGTAGCTATGTGTGTACCACCATGGTGTTAGTGATGTAGTTATATGTTATGTTGTGAGCCTTACACTAACCGAACCTGAGGGAAATCGGTAAACTGTGTATGTTTGGAGTGAGAAAATGTGTACCGTTGACCAATCACTCGAGCCAAGTACGAGATAGGAAGTGGAGCCTTACATAGGCTGAAAACCCACTTTTGTTTGTTTGGTATGTGAGACACTTGCTCAACGGGTGTCATGCATATTGTGTTTCGCGGACACCTCAGGCTCAGTAGATGGTGACTTGTACTCTTTTCTCTCTCCCGATATGGTTGTCGTATGGATTTAACCTATGTGATTTTGACTATGTTGAGCCTTGTTGAAGTTGTGGCGAGATGATTCAGATTGAGATGATGACAGTTGTATTATTGATATATATTGTTACAAGCTGAGGCTCGATGTTCCGAGTGCTAGCAACTCGATGAGTACCCCTTTGGTGGCTAGATAAGGCCACGTAGTCATAGTAATGTGCTATTCTTATATGGGTATTTTATTCATAAATTGAACCTTTTTACTTTACTTTTGCAAGGACCAGCAGTTTTCTTGATTTCCATGTTTTACATTTTGGGCATTTCCTTGGTTTTGGTACTAACACGCAGATTTTTGCACTAACTATGGCCATTTGGTCATTTGTCTTGCTTGGTTTTGGATCTTCTTCTAAATTTTATGATTTTACCACCTTGCCCAAGGCTTGTACTTTGCCACTTGGCATTCTGATCGGATTGTTATGTTGGTTCTATTGTCGTGATGTGTGGATTAGGGTCATGGGATGCACCATGGAATGGTTGGGCCCATGGACCCGCTTCGTCGTATGGGGGTACGCCCCAAGGAGTTACAGATAACTAGCGGGTTGTTGGACCACGAGTTATTATGTCACTTGGGTTGGGGGTGACGGGGCTCTATGTGCCAGGGCCATAGGGTGACCCAGCCTCATTAAAAGGAGAAAGGAGACAGGCCTCTATGGTTGAGTGACCTGATATTCTTTATGGCACTCTATGGTTGAGTGACCTGATATTCTTGATGGGGCTCTATGGTTGAGTGACCCGACTTGGTTTGGCACTATGTTTCTTTCTCTTTGGGAGATTATATGGAGTTGCTTTGTAATACTTGGGAGTAGGTGGTTATTTTCTGATGCTTCGGGTGGTATATGGTGCTACGGGTAGTGTTATGATGTGTGTGTGCTCACGAGAGTTGGTTATGGTTGTGGCTCCCTAGTGTACCCTATGTACCTGTAGCTTTTGTTCGGAGTTATGTGAATTTTTCATCTGTGGAATTAAGGAAATGTCTTGTTGTCGTAGTACACCTTGCTCAAGTATTCTATTTGTCAGTCATAATAAATGACAAGTACTATGTTATGTGGACCATGCCTATTCCCTTCCATATTTGAGTAATCCCTTGTGGTGTAATACAGTCATGAAGTATATACTTGTGTGTTCGTGAATTTGTAGTGTCTTGTCTGACCCCGATAGGGTGATTGTGTAGCAGTTCATGTTGGGGCACCCACAATAAGGAATAAACTAAAACTCTTCGACAATGAAAATTTTACAGAAATTAAACTAAAAATAATGTTAACGGAAAGAGACTAATGAAATAATGAATAAGAGGGAACTGCCAATCTTCACAGAACCTTGGAAGTTAAAATTTCTACCAAATTTTCCTAAGGCCACCCCGTGGCCGTGCTTGTGCCTCTGAAATCATAACCTTAGAATGTAACTGCACCCATATTGAATATTTATTTATTTTTTGTGGTTGCGTACTATTTATTTTTTTTTCACTATGTTATGTCGCATCGAGGACGATGCTTTCTTAAGGGGAGGAGAATGTAATGCCCCCATTCATCATTGCTCTATTATTCTGTGGCAACCGTGCTTCTAAGGGCTGAACGCCGTTGTGTTCCCTTTGAAACGTTGGTGTCGTCGTCTTGTTGAGCTTTCCTGCTTGCGTCGGTGTCGATGTTTTGGTTGCTGGCCCGCAGCGTCCCTCGCGATTATCCTATTAAAAGAAAACCTTATTCTTGCTATATCAAACCTCCTGTTGATTGTTGTTTAATTGCTTGCCAGATATTTTTTTGTCGTAGTATTGATCACTCTCGTGCTCGACCCCTTGATTAAATTATTATTATTATTATTATTATTTTTATTCGTTGTCACTATCGTGTTAGGTCCTAAACGACTTTTCGAACCCCGTCAGGTGTCGCAGCATTTTAAAACATAATAATAATGAATAGTAAAGGAGCGGGTATCAGTTTTATTCTTATGTGTATATAGATGATAAAAGTACATTTTTGAATTAATTAAGCCTTTTCGGGCCATGCGCATGCCTTATTGTGAGTTATTGTTTAGTTGAGGTGTCTCATCCACCAGCTGGTAAATTTCTATCATTAATTTATCCTCATACTTGGCGCGGAGACATTGTTTTCTTTGCAGAGATAAATAAAAGACGTTTTTGGTCACGTAAATGTATTATGTATGTTGTCGGATAAATACGCTGACCAATAGGATTGCACATTTTCAATTATGAAGAATTTCATTAACTAAAATATGTGAATCTCGTCGGTTCCCTGGACTTGTCAGTTGTATACTGCCGTCATTCTGTCGATCTAACCAAATTTTAAAATGAAATTGTGATTAATTAGATTTATTTCATTTTGTAGATATTTAATAATGCTTTTGCTTGGCGTGGAGAAAATTTTGGCCCTTGTCCTTCCCTATTGTTCTTTCTTTGTTGATCCGGCCAAACTTGTTGGGTGGAGAAAGTGTAAATTTACTTTTGGGCCACCTAATGGTTTCTGTGTCAGCTTTAACTCAATCTTGATTTGACCTTTTTGCTGGGATGAGATGCCTCTTCCCTCCTGGCCACACCTTTGTTGGGATGTGTGTGATCTTTCTACTCAGATTTGTTCTTTTTCCTTGTTGCGTGGCCATCTCCAAATGGCTCTACATCTCTTGCCACACTTATCTGCATTTAATAACTTGGCCTCAGTAACCTTCCATGTCCCTGTCACCATCCCGCAACTTTCTCTTGCTCTGGCGGCGTGAAGTTTTCTTGGGGTGTTCTGCGTGAGGAGTGGTGGAAAACGTGAGAAAAGTGTGTCTTTCTCTTGCTGCGCACCTGTCCCTTTTTCCTTTGTTTTTCTTCACCTTCCCTGGCCGCATTGAATCCTGCTCACGCCTAATGCTGGATGGACGTTTGGAAGATGGGGTGGGAAGATTGCTGAGTGCGCAGGACTGTTGGAGCTCTTCCCTGCTGGCCGCGTGGGTTTGTTATGGTGGTTTTAGATGAAGCTACAAGCTAGTGAAGTAGGTGTGTTACCTCCACTTTCATTGGGTGTTGCGAGGTGTGTTCTTGTCGGGGATCCACAGCAACAGCCTGCAACAATATTTAGCCAGGCAGCAGGCATGTTGTAGTATAGTAGAAGCCTCTTTGAGCGCTTCCAACAAGCAGGTTGTCCAACTATGCTATCATCTTTTCAGTATCGAATGCATCCTCAAATTCAGGATTCTCCTTCAAGGTATTTTTATCAAAATTGATTAAGTGACAAGAAGAGTGTTACTGGAGACTGATGAAATTTATTACAAAGATTCTCTATTGAGACCTTACTTGTTTTACGATGTAACTCATGGAAGAGAATCTCATAGAGGTGGATCTGTTTCATATCAGAATATTCATGAAGCACAATTTTCTTTGCAATTATATGAACTTGCTGGTAAAGGCGTCCTGATCAGGTTGACCTGTTAGTTGTTTTGTTGACCTTTTTTTGTGAATTTCCAGCAAGGATAGCAGCCCGTGAGACTACATCTCTTTGAGGCAGTTTGTCAAATAGTTTGCTTCCTCGTGGGTGCTTCCACACCATACAAAACAAAAATTTGATTTTCCATTGTGCTGGATGGATGTCCATGTTCCGCTGTAACATTCCCTTTTGACATGCGTTGGGAGGATGTTGGCAAGTATTTTAGACCACCTACCCTAGCCGTGAACTCCTTCTGTGCCAACGTGGAGATGATCGATGTTTGGGCACCCACAAGCTTGAAGAAAATGGAATTAGGCTTGGGTTGTTGTTGCAGTCCCGTTTTAATGTCCTTCTTGGGAAGCGCATGAAAGGCATGATAAGACTAACCCTCTCTCTTAATGATTTATTTCCTTTAGTATTTGGATAAATCAACCTCTCGCAATTTTGTTTGAACTCGTAGATGGGATGGTTTCTTTTGGATTGTTGTTTTCTTTTTTACTAAGTAAATGACTTATAATCGTAATTGCATGAGCTGATCTCTCTCCCCTTTATTTTATCTTAATTACCTTTTTCAATGACAAGAAGAAATCTCTCTCCAGTGATTCTTGCTTATCGATCTTATAAAGTTGGTTTATCTTTTTGCCATGTTTTATCCTGTGAACAGTGGTCTCTGTAGAAAATATTGTGGTGTGTGAATGAGTTTTAGAATATTTCTTGTATTGTTTTTATTATGTAGAACATGGCTTGAAAACGGGAATTTTCTCGGAAGACTGTGTTTGTCTTTTAATGTGGATTGATAATAATATAAACCCCCATTAGGATTGGAGGCTTCTATTTGGGGAGAGTCGTACTGGTTTTACTGGTCCTTTCTAGATACTATCCGACTCCTTTGATTATCGTTTACTTTGGGGATTATTGAAAACCCCTCACCAGGCCCTCTACTATTATTATTACTATGAGCTTATTTTTAGATTGGAACGCTCCTGAAGCATGTGTTAATGGGGTTTCTATTTTGTGACCTTTTTTAATATGGTAAGCTCTCAAGACGTTAGCTTGTGTGGATAACTATATGGCTTAAGTTTGAGGCACTACTTAGATCTTCGAATCAGTTAAAGTAATATTGGATACATCGAACTCTCATGAATGTGTACATTCTTCAAGTTTGATTGACATGTGATGGCCCTCAGGCATATGAATTCAGACAATGCTTGAAATATGAGATTATAAATTTATCCTATACTTTGACTTCAAAGCTTGTTGAAATGCTTTTTGGTAGGAAAATAGATGAATAGGGAAGTTATGAGAACTACCCTAAAATGGATTCATACACAACCTTAAGTAAAGGTGACAACTACCATAATGGGACTGTACATACCATATATGACAGTAAGGATAGAAGTCGACCTGAAATTATTTAACTTCATTATATAGGACAATGATTAATACCCATAAATTGAGATATGCAAGTGGAGGTTGAATTATATAATATGATATATTATGTTATCAGGTAACCAGTAAGGATAAATATGTTATTTCAATACTTGGTTAACGCGTGGAATATTTTCTGGCATTTACGATGATTATTATGTTAGCTAAAAATTGATACTTGCATCCCAATTGGGAGTTGAGATAATGTTGATACTTGCATTTATAGTGGCTTGGACCACGCTTACATATTTTAGCTAGCCAAATGTACCTTCTACTCATTAACAAAGTATGACGGTATTGTTGTTCGTAATTCATTCCTCTGAGTTGGACTCTTATACTAATAGAGGCATATAGAGACATGATAATAAACAACCGATAGGATATCTAAATAATATATGAACTTACTGATTTGTGGAACCCTTGTTTACATAAGTATATTCTTAAAATTGTGAGATAAATATCAAAAGTATACTTACATATCCTTGATTTTCTATAAAGGTTTGATACTTGGGTAATATTGATGAATATCATAAGATTGACACTTGTATTTATTATAGGAGCTTAATGTCGTTGGTGCTTTTATTTAATTGAAAGATAATATTGTTGGACACTTATATATGTGAAGTAGGTTGAGGGTATTAGGTGAGCGTTATTATTACTACTGTAATTTAATTATGATTAAATGCAAGGTTAAGGTTGCATATCTCTCCACTTGGAATTTTTGTTCATATGTAAGCAGATTTTAGGGAAGTGAACAATAATGGGTATGAAATGTATTATCATGAGATGTGCAGTTAAGATTTGAATACATGATTAGGAATTATTTGATAGGGAGTATTGCAAACTTTCATTTATTTAAATGCTAGATGGCATAAGTTATTAGGTGAGGTTTATATCTTATCATGCTCAGTTCTAGCGAACTGACTCTAGTAAATATTTGTGCAGATGGATTATGCGAGTAGATTAAAGGAAAAGAGTGTAAAAGTTTCATCAGTTCAAACTATGAAGTTCTTTGTAGAAAGTTCAATGCGTTGTAAATTTTGTAACATTGCTTGCAAGGAGTTTAGAAGATCTCTTGTCTCGGTATGTTCGGAAAACTACGTGGTGAAGTGTTCTTTCCCTTTTGTTGTTAGACTAGTAACTTACCTTGGTGAGGAATGATATTCAATCATTACATTGGCATAAGTATTGTAAAACCTTGATTTTGAGAATAAAGTGTTCAGTCAAAACTCTCTGACACCTTGTAATGATGTGATATAAGTAAAATTAAATGGAGTGGTTAACCCTTATAGAAGTTAGCTAAATATATATATTATATAAATTAATGTAGAGATGACTTACTTGAGAACAAGAGATTCCTGAAGTAATCATAGGCGAGACTATCATTGTGAGTAAGAATTATATAACATGATAACCCTAGCTCCTCTAGTGAACATTATTCCTTTTATGGTGAAATTTGTAAAATAACCCTAAGGTGAAATGAACTGTTAGTTGTTAGAAGAGGATAAGATTTAATAAGCCAGAAAAAACTTAGCATTGTAAGAAGCATTGTACAAATCATATCTAGAGTCTTAGCAAACTGAAGTTAAGGATCGAAAGAGGTTTCATAAAAATAAATAACCATTAATAATATTCTCATTGTGGCTTGCCCTATCTGTAGGTGTGTTATGTGGTGGTTTCTTATGTTGTCTTGTCAAATGGAAAAGTGAACCATCCTTGGTGGGTGTGAACATTTCTGTGCTACCCTTGTGGCCATCCTTGTATTGAGTTATCCACGGAGTTAGTTGTGACCTTGGTGGTGGCATGTTGTGTCGTGTTATGTGTCAAAAAAAAGTTATCCCGTATTTTACTTGTGTTGTTTGTGTATGAAATTATGGGTCGTTACGGTGGAAATTAGGGTAAATTAATTCAAATTAAGGGAATCTGTGTCACATTACGGTTTCGTGGTAGGGTGTTACATTATGTTGTCATGTTTAGGTTTTCACATGTGTGTTAAGGGTATCACACTACGTCAAATTAGGGTAAATTTAGGTAAATTATCTCTAATCATATAGATTTAAGAGAAATTGGGTCAAATCAAGGGAAAGTTGATTAAATTAGTGTAACTTATGGTATATTTGGTCAAATTAATAGGGTGTCGAATTAGTGTGTCATATTAGGTCATCACATCGTGGTGTCGAATTAGTGTTTAGGATAGTGTCACATTTAAGTTTAGGGCACATTAACTCAAATTAGGGAACATTAGGGTAAATTATGAAAAATTAGGGGAAATTAGATCAAATTAGGAGAACATGTGTAAAATCATAGGAAACTAGGCCAAATTAGGGGAAGATGGGGTAAAATATGTTAAATTAGGGTAAACTAGGTAAAATTAGGGAAATTATAGAATATTTTGGTAGATTAGTGGAAATTATGGCATATTATGTCAAATTAATAAGGTATTGTGTTAGGTTAACACATTCAGGGTCAAATTTCTAATTTAGTGTCACATTTGTGTTTAGAGCACATTAGGTTATATTATGGGACATTAGGGAAAATTATGTCAAATTAAGCGAAATTACATTAATTTAGGAGAAATTATGTAAAATTAGGGGGAATCTAGGTAAAGTCGGAGAAAATATGGTAAATTATGTCAAATTAGGGAAATTATGGTAACTTAGGTCAAAATAGGGTAAATTATGATATATTAAGTCAAATAAATAGGGTTTTGTGCTAGGTTGACACATTAAGGTATCAAATTAGTGAATATGCTAATGTCACATTTGTGTTTAAAGGAAATTATGTAAAATTAGGGTTCATTAGGGTAAATTATGTCATATTATGTCAATTTAGGATAATTATGTCAAATTAAGGGGAAACTAGGTCAAATTAGGGGAAACTAGGTCAAATTAGGGGAAACTATGGTAAATTATGTCAAATTAGGGTAAATTAGGTCAAATTAGTGGAAATTATGGTATATTATGGTAAATTAGGTCAAGTTAATGGAAATTATAGCATATGTAGACACTAAAATCTAGTAGTGTGTCCTTTTGCAATGCTAGGTTTGGTTATGCTTCCTTGTTAAGACAAATGCTCACATTCATAATCTAACTAGATTATCTCTCTATCTCTTTCATGAATTGTATATCTTTACACTTTTCTCTATTGTCAATTTAAGAAATATTATTTAAAAATGCAGAAGAAACGATCTTTGTACACCATGACACAAATTTATGTTTTACGCCACATTTTTCTATCCAAGACCATACAAAAGGTATGGATGTTGAATTTTGTCATAGCCAAATTATACAAGAATGCCCCTTTACATTCTCTAACTCTATTTTCAATTTGAATATCTTTATGGCATTGTTTCATCCACAAGCGAAGTATAATTTATTGCTTTAACTCTCTTACTATTTTTCTAAAATTCCTTAGGATGTTCATATTCTCTACGTATAACCTATTGTTCACATTCAAATAACTTACTTAATAATCATCTACATCTTCTTGTATCCTTCTTACGTAAGAATGCACTCTTCATCTTTGTGTTTGATTCTAATTTTGAGAAGTATTAGCTCCTCCTTTTTGAGTAGGTTATCCCCTACCACTTCTTTTTCCCTCTTCCTATTAAAAACTTCCTCTAATTATAGATGTATTTATTTTCTTATCAAGAAAATTTTCTTCCACCTTCAATACACATTTACAGGCATCTTCCACCAAATTCAATGGAAATGTTCTAATCTCATATTTAATTGAAATAGAAAGTCAATTGAAATACCTATTAAACCCATATCTTGTGTAATTATACAAATTTTGGCTAAGTCTTCTCTTATCTTAGAGCTAAGGGGTATGTTGTCACCCTCAAAATTTCCCCCTCATTTTCTAAATCAAATTTGAATATTTTGAGCTCTCACCCTCCAAAAGTGTTCAAGTAAAGTCGAAGTTTGAAAAGATAGAGAAATTCATGCTTTGGAGTTGTTTAAACTCTCCAGTCTGCATGTTTTGATAAAATTTTCCGTTTTCTTGTCTAGACACATGAAAATTTTATTGTTGTCCTCGTTTAAATGAAATTGTCAATCTTTCTATGGCCATGGATTGTCAAACCTTGTACTGTTTTCAATTCCTCGATTCAAGAAAGAAATTTGAAAATCAAGTGCGAAGTGGTGGAGTTTTCTTCTTCTCTACATTTTTCCACAGTCGTAAATGATGGGCATTTTCTTCCCCATCAAATTTTGGCTCCATTATCCATGAGCACATGGACATATCTAATTGGAAGCAGGTCGGCGAAGAACTTTTAGGTTTTGAGCGTATTTGTAAAAAAGGATAAAAGTCATAAAGTGACCCGTAGCCCCGCCAAACACAAAGGAAAAAGTCAAACCTTCAGCCCGCCATTGGAAAGTAAAAGTGGGGAAGCGGTTTGATGGATCAATTTGTGTTTCTGAGCCTTTTTGTAAAAAAGAGCTAAAAGTCATAAAGTGACCCGCAACCTCAATCATGCCAAGAGGGAAAATTTCAAATGTTGAGCCCGCATCAAAAGAGTCAAAGTGGGGAGGCGGATCGTCAAGGAGATTTGAGAAGTTGAGCCTTGTTTTAATTAAAGGGGCTTAAAGTTAAAAATTTACCCACAACCCCACCAAAAAAAAGGAAAATTCAAATACTAAGCCCACATCGAAGGTCAAAGCAGGAAGGCAGGCCAGCAAAATGATTTGTGTTTTTGAGCCTTTTTGTAAAAAGGGCTAAAATTCATAAAGCGAGCCGCGATTCCTTCGCCAATCAAGTGAGGCCACATGTCAAGACCTTATCAAAAGTGGGAGAGTGGGCCAAAATGTTCCAAAACGCCATTTCTCCAAAAGTCACAAAATGCAAAAGGCATCCTCCACACTGCTCCAGTAAATTTCTCCCATGTAGACGGCTCTGGTTTAAAGTTTCAAAGGTAAGATGAACGGTTCAAATTCAAAGTGACAAAAGGAGTGTAATGGATGCATTATGAAAAGTCTAGTTTTTTCCACCTCAAGATTTCTTCGCTAATTAATAATCTAAACGGAAACGAATGACCTGAAAAGATTGTAAACCATTTCTTGCTAACAAAAAAAAGATGTAACCGGTTCTTACAAGATATTTAATGGATTCTTCATGCCATTATATGGGTTGAAATTGATCTTGTAAACTCACGAGTGCATTTTACTTAGAGAAAGCAAAGGAGATAGTCATTTTCTTCTACTTTCCTCCATTCTCAAATTTCTTCCATTCCCACATTATGTACAACTTCTATTTAAGCATCAATACAAGAAGAAGGATTTTGTAGCCTCTTTGATGAGGAGATTTTAGAAACTTTGGGTTCACAATCTTATCTCATCTTGTTGCCATTTGCAGAGTTGTTTCTTCCCATAAATGCATGTGTTGAAGTTTCTAACTAGTGTGTGTGCAGGAATCGATTTTCTACCTGTGACATTAGTTCTCCTACCTCTTTTCTCACTCCCTTTCCCACCTTCATAGAAAATTCTCCCTTGCAGATAACTGCAAGAATTTTCCACAAGGTCGATGGAGTGTCCCCGTTGATCCCAGTTGAAAGGCCACCACTCGCACATGCATACATGGAAGTCTGCACCGATTAAGTAGAGGGACTTAGATTCCTAGAGTGTTGGCAAGGAATTCACAAATTTTTCCACCCAACAAATTCCCTCACCAATAAGGCGCATTTTTACCACTTATGTTGGTAAGCACACATCTACTTGAGGCACATTTTAAATGTGGCATATACCTACACTTTTGGTGTCACTAAATACTAAGCACAAACATATAATTAGAAATCCATTACAATTGGTTCTTAAAACAAAAGATAAGTTACTTACCAATTAGCATGCATAAAGGAAACAAGCATCCTCTTATCCATACAAGTGTGTGTAACTCTAAATGGTGGAAACAAGGATCAAAATAGGCTTTGAAGCAATAGATAAAGGGGTAGTTACATGAATAAAATAATATGCATGAAAGTGATGGTGAGTTAACAACTACATCAAAGGAAAAGTAGAGTTTTTAAATATATAGGGTTGTAGAGCCATCTTTCATGCACACCAACTATATATTTCTAGGTAACTCGTTGTAAAATAGTACATAAGGTCCAATATAACTATAAGATAAATAGATGAATTTAAATTCCCCATCAGTATATATACCCCTTTGAGGCATTAGTATATGGGTTTTAAAAATATTTTATTAGTTATTATTGTAATAGACAGCACCATAGATCCATGAGTTGAGTGAATGAAATGATTATTTATGTTTTTTTATGCATTTTTATGGTTAGTTTATGTATGGTTATTGTTTCATCTATGATCTTATGCATTTATGTGTATGAATGGGAAAAGTTTCTTTGTAATACCAATAAATGTGAATTTTGGAAGACATTGTGAAGCATCCAAAATTGATAGGTCTGTCTAATTTCACATTTTGGGTGAGCACACAAGGAATAGCCCATATGTGATATGCTATTACGAGACATTTCCCTTACATGTTATACGTGGTGGTAACTTTTTCTTGCACATGTGGTTTAAGTACTTTGGATAAAATATAACAACATTTTAGTTTTATTATTTGGAACCACCTCATTGTGTTGCCATGATGTTACTACAAAAATATGTTTTGGATTTTTCAAGAGAATATCGAGCACTAAATTAAGAGGTTGTTAGTGGAATTTTAAAAAAATTATCCCAATTATATATATTTATTGCTAATAAAATGGGTCGAGTGTAACATGTATGACTCCTTGTACAAAGTATTCTTTAGCAAGTTCCCTACAAAATTTTTATGTTTGGTTGGTTGTGTATTATATGTACCAAAGTCTCGGTATGGGGTGGAAGTACACTTGGACACAAAAATGAAAATGAATAATTTCATATCTATAATGTACATGGACATGTGTGGTATATTTTGGTGGAGAAGAGTGCTTCATAGCTACATTCTGGAATACGTAGTTTCCTCATACTCCTACAATCGATGAAGCATAATTTCACTTATTTTAAGATTCATGTGGAGATTAATACAACTTCTCGTTGAATTCAATAAGTTGATGATAGACCTTGGAATTTATAATTTCCCCATGGCCATCTAAAACCCCTACATACATAAGTAGTTAGAAATGATGAGGGAGGGAGTTTAACTTGATTTCAAAGTGTATTTCTCATATGAATGATAACTTATGTGGAAATGGTACGAGGAATATCATAGGGAGGATTTGATAGAAATATATCTTGAATAGAAGGGTGGACTAGATTATGGAAGTTTCTTAAAGAATCAAAGTGAATGGGAATGACACGAATATGATCATCATAAAGGAAAAGACTTGGAAATAAAGGGATGTGCACCACTAGAGAATATTGATCTACAATACAATGTTGATAGAATCCTTCCCAACCTAACATGCATGCTCATGCGCAGCTTAGGTCTTTTGATATTGATATGATTGTAAACATAAAAATAGATAGTGATAAGGATCTAGAAAAGGGATGGAGAATGAATTATTGGATGAATTAGTCTCTTTCATATTGTAATAAGTTTCACACTTCAGAAAACCATGAAGGGAATCATTTAGGGCATATTGAGAATACATCTATTCTATGAGAATTTCGTATGAGTAATGATATAGTTAATCGGGTTCTTAGTAGTACATAGGAAGGAGGAACTAGAAATGTTATCCCATTATAGAAATAAGTTTCTTCATAGATGGGGGTGTCATGAAAACCATGTGCAATGCAACAGTTATTATTTTTCCTATAACATCTAGAATCGGTGGGTGTATAAAAACATTAAGAAATAGAAAAAATTAGGAGCATAAATATAAGGAATAGTTTTACGTGCTACACAACCTACTCTTGCACCTCTTATTTTATACAATATGTCTCTACATATCCCAAAATATCATAGGGTATAAAATTTAGTAGAGAACATTCATATGCATGAAATATTCTTGTGTGAAAAGCGGATCACCTATCTAGAATGTAAGGAAATATAATTTACCACAACCTTCTTGGAGCACACAAATAATTGGTATTACTTGTATGACCTACAACAAGTGGTGGTAGAGTACAACATACTGAAAGAAGCATTTACCAAGGAATTATATATTCTACAGTTGGAGCAATTGAGCATCTCACTTAAGGATATATGCCAAGATTTGATGAAAAGTGTGCACCCATATGATGTGTATTTTAAGATATTTATTTCAAACATAGCCAATGAAATCCATCATAATCAGCATGCACAATGATTCATTGGAGTGTTGTTATTATCATTCTAGAATTCCCTCTTTTATAAGACCTTTATGAAACCTAGAGAGGAACTAAAGGTCATGTGTTGTGCATATAATTAGTGGAAAGTTTTGATATTGGAGTAACCCCATACATAGAAACATATATCACATCAATTCTCACTCGAGAATTTAATTTTTGTAGTGTAATAAAAACACACACATATATTTGGTGTATAGACTATGAAGTTGAAGGGCACACAAAAACCAATTTCCCTCGAAGAATCATGCATGCATTACTTAATGTATGTGATATCTACGGGGAGGGAAAAAATGTAAGGAATTGTCATATATTTCATCATGCTACCGATATAAGGTATCTCTCTAATTTAAAAATTGTTATGAACACACTCACAATGCTCAATATTTTTGTGTAATCAACGAGTTCTATGAGGCTTGATCCTTGGTCTAAGGTAGGAAATGGTAGGAAACAATCAATAGGATCATGGTGTAAATGCATGAGGCCATTGTTTTCACGGGCATGGTGGATATGGAGGAGGAGTATTTTTGCCTTGAATTTTTTTATAATTTTAGGTCCCCGTATCAATATCAATGAGATTTCCTTGTATTTCTAATATGTCATTTTTTCCATGGGGAACATAAGATTGAATATTTTCCATATCTATAAGAACACATGAAATAATATAGTGAGAAGGATGTAGGCATAATAAATAATGTTCACTCCATAGAAAAGGACTGAAAATAAATTTTGGAAGCAAAAACTATGAGATGGGGGTGAATCATGGTGTGATAAAAATTTTATCCACTTATACAATTTCAACGATTAACCATTCAATTAACCATTAAACATGCATCCACAAGAACATAAGTATAGAATATAAAATAAGATTTAAATAACAAGAGAACACAAAATATAAGTGTAAAAACCTCAAGGGGAAGAAAACCCACTAAAACAAAACTTTATTACATCTATGAATCAAATTTAGTTGAGCACCAACTCAACAAGTAGCACCAACCCCACAAGGAGCACCAACCCCACAAGAGAACACCAACCCCTAGTTTAGTAGAGAACCAACCCTACAAAGTGGAAAAACCCCCAATATGAATAAGAACCAACTAAATCCTCCTAAAATGTGTGTCACCACTAAAATGTTTCTAACAACTAAAGATGACAAATTGAAGCTCACTCTCCTTCCTCCTTCTAATTTTCTCACTAGGTCAACTCACTCTATATCTTCTTCACCAAGATGAATTAGGTCCAATGACCTATCTCTCCAACACCTAAAAACCATCTATAAATATTCACAAAATATTTTACCTCTCTTTCAGGTCATAAAGAGCTCTCACACCTTCACAAATAAGCCTTTAGGTCACAATTTTCCTCCACTTGAACAACTTGCTCAAACGAGCCTTCTAACTTACTTTTATACCTATGTTATGAACTTAAAAACATAGTTTGAGCATCATAGAGTAAAATAAATCATAAAAACATAATAACATCATAAAAATATCACTCATAGGACCATATAGGTTGCCAACATCACCTAGAGCCTTCTAGACCACCATTAGGACTCAAGAATCCCTAAAGCACCAAAACAAGCCAACTCACCAAAAAGGAATGTTCTAGAGAAAAACCAAATTCACAATAACATGGAACACACTTATACATGTTTTCTAATACTTAAAAACCTCAACAACCATGAAACACTCATAAACAACATCTCAAGCCATGAAACCTACTTGAGACCAACCACAACCAAGCACCCTCTATACTACTCCTCATAAAAAGCCATAACTTGCCCAAAACTCATCAAAAAAATAATTGTGATATAACAATAGCAATATCATGACCTCATGGTCATCACCAAACTCAAATTGTCCCATGAAAATCACTATAGAACCTCCAAAACATCCTTATAACCAGATTGCTAAAAATTGTGTAAAAAGTAGTCCTCAGTAGTACGGCACACTTGAACTTCTAAGAGCTAAACATGATCTCAAACCATCATGGAAATGAATAAAAACTCCAATAATTCCATAAATTGTAAATTATTCATGTTCTCCAATGGACAAATTTGACATAAACTAAAAATATTCATAAACAGACACTTTAAGTGGGGCCCACACACACCAAAACCTATAAATCACACCTAGAGAAATATTGAGGAGTCCTCTACAACCTCAAATCATAAAATTTTCTCAAAAAAATCCTTTTTTGGATTGTACGATAAAGAGCTCTCAAGTCATTGTTAAACTAGGGTTTTGAGAGGGTTTAAAAATTCATTACCTTCTTAACAATTGTTCATAAAAACCTGACAATAAAAAGACCTCATTACAGTTGCAAAATATTCATGATAGACCTATTAAAATATCCCCAAGATATTTGGTCCCCATGTAAATCACACACTCTCCAACAAGCATAAAAAAGTCAACTTTTAGCTCAAAAACTCACCTTTAGGAACTCAATTTTAGTAAAAATGGCATAACTTGCAAAATATTCAACAAAAGGACCTAAAACGTGGATCATACCATCATATAAACCTTCCAAACAATATCCAAAGCTCACTTTTTCCCAAATATTTCCATAATTACTAACTCCACCACACCATGACCTACTTCCTTAAGGGTTTGGGCTAAGAACAAGCCTAAAATCATTGGCTAACACCTAAAAACACTATTAGACACTTGGGAGTGTCCTTACACATCATAAGCATGTTATCCATGCTCTCACCATCCATATCCCATTATTACATTCTTAATTTCATCATGTCATGCCACATTATTCTCTTTAAGCCTCATGAACAAGCACCTTGAACATGCTTATTTCACCAAATATGATAGCTCATCACATTTCCAATCTTGAACACCTAATAGGAACTTCAACACACTACATGAAATCATCAAAACATCCTTGATTTATTTGCAATTCACTACCACACTCCTATAAGCCACTACATAGCTCAAGAACCCATGCAAACTCATGTAATATCAAAAATAATCACCTTGGCTTGACACTACCAATCAACCTTCATATTTGTTTCATCTTTTGACATCAATGAGCTCAGACAATACTTAAAACACTCACTTTGACATCAATGACAACACAATTCCAACAATCTTCCCCTTTTTCATTGATGACAAACCTATTGATGGAAAACACATTGACTCAAACTCTCCTAGAGGAATATACATGACATCAACTCATTCACCCCCTTTTGACATTAATGAAAAAGATTAAACATACCTGTAGCACTGATTTTGACAACACAAAGGGATCACTACCTAGTTGGAAACATCAACCAAATCAAACTAGGTCCATTTGACCTTCTTCATTTTTGATTTGACTCTTTGAGAAACTTTGCTCCCCTTAGAAAATGCATGACTAACTCACCTTCCAAATTTGAATCATCCCTTGACCAGATCTTCAACACACAACTGATTTCAAACACTAATAAAATATTCAAGAGAAAATAGAAAAACATATTTACACCTTGACCAACTATCTCTCGACTTCTCATAACAATAGTACAGACTTCTTAGAATGATTTACATAAATAGGTAACTAACAACACAAACTTAAACATCTTATCATAAAATTGATTTTTCTTTAAGGAATGACACCATCATATTCTCGTACTTGTACCATATTAAATCACAACTTATAATAGTTAAAACACGAGGTTAGATCTCCCAGTTAGACCATGTATTCAATATTTCAATGACTTCAATCCTACTTGCATTCCTCTAAACATCTTCTAGAAGCATATGATATTAACACATATCTCTTTTGGAGGCCCTCATATCTTTTTCAATATTCCAATATAACTTACATTACAGACTTAACTCTTCATAATAATCACAATCCTACAACCTTCATTCCACTAGATTCTACACATCTCAAAGATATTAAGCGATTTATCTTGTTTTTTCTAGGACATGTCAAACTTATCTCAAACCATTCACACTATCACACACTATTATACTTCAAACACACTCTTTGAACCTCAAAAATTATTGATATATACACAAAACTACCAATAGTATTGATGTCAATTAAAATCACTACTAACAATTTAGACACAAGAAACATATCTTATAAAGTGCCAATAAGCATATTTCACTTTCTACCGAACTCCATCATACAACACCCTTGTTATACCTCAACTTGTCAAAATTTTCTTGAGACCGAAATATCCTCTATTTTTAATTCTTATCAATACATGGTTCATTTTAAGACCCCCTCAAAAAATTTAGTTTGTAATTGGTGGCGAATCTCCAAAATCAACTTTCACATTAATGGGGAATTTCAAAAAGCTGTTTCGTGGGTAAATTTGACTGGGTGGGATGGTTTTCCATTCTTGAGAAGACATGATATTAAGATAAGGAGAAGACACATAAAGTATGTGTATGGAGGAACAAGGAACATTTTAAGGCACATAAGGATAGGAAAGGAAACGCGCGCGGGATGAGTTGATTCGGGACTTAGCCATTTTCATGGATACGAGCTATTTTTGGAGGATAGCATGTGAAGCACACATTGGGATGGAGAGTTGCGTGACATGCAAATGCTATTTTGGGAATGAGTTTTTGATAAGTGCCATGCATGAGTTCAACATAATAATAGGATAAATTATTCTTGTTAACTATGGGATGTCTATCATTAGTGCACTTGCATGTGTGTGTGTTAATGTAAAGGTGCATGGCTATTATCAACATGCGGCCTATTTTGGGAAGTGCGTAGGTGGTGAAGGAAAATCCCCACCCCTATAAGTATGTATTGAACTATGTAGTTAGGGAGATATACTAAGTAGTGAATTATTGTAGAGTTATGATGTTGGATCTGATGCATGCATGACTTATGGTGTTGCTTTGTAATGTAAGAAGCTTCTATGTATTACGGTGTTTAATATAATGGAGTATATTTGATGGACAATAGTATTAAACATGATTGTAATCGGTTCTTGTATGGTTAATATTCTTAAATTTATTATTTAATTAATGATTCTTTAATATCTAGATTTGGTTATTCTTTGTGGAATGTTTATGCTTATTTATGGTTTTGAGTATGTTGTATCTTCATCACACTAACCTTCTTATAGTATGTTATGATAAAAACTGAAACAAAATTTATGTACATGTCATTCAGACCCGGAAGTACTTGAGACATCTAAGGAAGGAGTCCTCTAGTGGGAAGATGCACAGTCTATTAGTGATACTACAAGTATTACTTGTGACAATTGGGTACATGGCACCTATGAAATGGTTGGGCATGAAGTAAGAAATGAATTTTCATGGAGAAGAAAACCTCGATGTATTCGGAGGATAGATAACAACCCTGTACCTTGGTACACTAGAGAAGGAGATCCTATGGTATTCCCATGCACTATGAAGAATTAGTGGATGGATCAAGTGGATAGAAGAAATATGTTAGTGTATACCTTATGCGGGATAGCAATGCATTTTTGGATGGTTCACGGGATAATCTCATATAATGGAATGAATTCAGAATTTTTCTAACCATTCGATTCCTCAAGAGCAATGTGCCTACTCAAATCTATGTGTATCATGGTAATCAACTTGTTCAAAACCATGTTCATGAGTGTGAGAGACTCTGACGAGAAGGGCAAGAAGCTTTACCACCTTCACTATGGGTGCACTAGCTTTATTCCACTTTACAAGGTCATGTGCATGCACTTGGTATGTTTATTTGGGCTGGATATGGAAACTAGAAATTGGTAGGACTTCGTTATAAGAATGATCCAGAGACTTTTGAATACTTCTCTACTAAACCTCATGTGGAAGAGGCATTATGGGTCATAAAGCACTTAAATATGGGAGACAGGTGCAAAGGCTAAATAACTCATTTAGGAGTTATTTCGTGAGGTAGAGTTAGGGGTGCATTTTGATGAAGTAGAAGAGACAGATGCTACAATAATTAAGTGTGCTTGCTTTGAGAAGTAAAAGGTAAGATGGTCTACATAGTGGATGATGAAGAAGTAGAAAATCAGGATATAGATCATTCAATAAGTACGCATGTGGTGTTAGATAGTGTGGATAAAAACATGTGCGCCTATCATGAACCTATAAAGAAAAATAAAGTGAACATTAGCACGGATGTTGAACCTAAGGAGGCAATAATTGGGGATTATTGGACTGATTCTGAAGTGGCAAAGATAATTGAGTTACTACAATATTTTTAGGATTTATTTCCTAGGGGCTACCATGAGTTAAAAGGATTGCATGAGTCATTAGGAGAGATGAAGATTAAGATAAAGGAAGGAGCATACCTGGTCAGGAAGAGACCTTATAGGATGAACCCAAACCTGTGCATTAAAGTTAAGGAAGAAATTGAAAAAATGTTGAAATTTGGCATTATCAAGCCCCTAGAGAAATTAGATTGGGTTAGCCCCATGGTGATCAATATAAAGAAAGATGGTCAGATTAGGCTTTGTGTGGATTATAGGGAACTGAATGCTGCATGTGTGATTGATCCTTTTCCTACACCTTTCACAGAGGAAATATTAGAAGGCATTATAGGGCACAAAGTTTATTCTTTTATAGATGGATTCTCTAAGTACCATTAGGTTAAAATTGCACAGAGGATCAAGAGAAGACAACTTTCACCACCGAATGGGGAATTTTGCATATACTTTGTGATGCCCTTTGGTTTGAAAATTGTGCTTGTATTTTTGTGCATAGTTGTTCAAGAATTCCAAGATTTTATTCATAACTTCCTACAGGTTTACTTAGATGATTGGACAGTGTATGGACTTGTTAAGGATCATTGTGATAATTTGTGCGTAATGTTTGAAATATGTAGATAGTTAATCATTTTTTAAACATCAAGAAGTCCATATTTGCTACACCTCTTGGAATTTTTTCGAGGCCACATCATCTGCAAGGAAGGTTTGTTAGTGGATCCAATTAAGGTTGTAGTTATTGTAGACTTGGAAGATCCTACCGGTTAGAATGAGGTGCGTGGATTATTAGGTCACACAGGGTATTACAGAAAATTTATCAAAGGATATGTGAATATTGTCGCACCCTTGGAAGAGATACTAATAGGAAAAGGGATGTTCTATTTGGGAGAACTTGATAACACGCATTTGAGGTGTTGAAGGAGAGACTTACAACATCGCATGTTCTCGTGTTTTGCTTCATGGAACCAACCGTTTCATGTACATGTGGATGCCTTTGGCACAGCCATTGGTGTGGTGTTATCTCAACCTAGAGAGGGTATTATAGATCATCATTTATATTTTTCTAGTAGGAAGTTGACTCCTACACAATATAATTATACAACAAAAACGCGAGGCCTTGTTGATAATCTACACACTACATAAATTCAAACAATACTTACTAGAAACACCTTTTATATTTTATACTGATCACATGGCATTAAAATACTTGGTAAATAAGCCTGTTTTACTGGGGTGCATATGTTGATAGGTGATTTTACTTCAGAATTTTATTTCACAATTGTGGTAAAACTAGGTAAAAGTAATTCTAGCCCATACCACTTATCAAAGATTCAATCGGGGAGGATGGGAAGACAATTGAAGATATAATGCCGAGATGCTATATTTACAGAGTTACATCACGTGCCTTTAGAATTGGAGGATATTGTTGTATTTTTACACACAAGTATGGTGCTAGAAGGAATGAAAGCATTGGAGAAGAAATAACTTGTAATTCGTGTGACACCCTTTATGTTGATCAGTGGAGATTTATACAAACTAGGAAGAGATGAAGTATTACGTCGGTGTGTACTAGAACATGAGCGCACAAATATCATGGAAGAGGATCATGGTGGTATTGCAGGTGGGCACTATGTAGGTGACACCACCACACGTAAGATTCTACTCGCTAGATTATGGTGGGAGACCTTGTACAAGGATTGTAAAGAGTATTGTAAGGCATGTGATCATCACGCTGCCTTGGATAACCAAGGTAAACATATGAAATGCCTTTGAGACCTATTGCTTATGCGAGAGGCATTTGAGAAATGGGATATAGAATTTGTAGGTCTTATTTCACCATCCGCGTGTAGAACTAGATCACATTATATCATCACTTGCATAGATTATCTTACAAGGTGGGTAAAAGCAAAACCTACAAAGGATTGTATAAAGCAGCTACATGTAGTTGGGTTCTTATGGGAAAATGTTCTTACTATGTATGGATGTCCATTGAGCTTGACAAGTGATAGGGGTACACACTTTTTAAATGAGACAATCAGGATATTATTGGATGAATTTATGGTTGCACACCACAATACTACACCCTATCATCCTCAGGAAAATGGTACTGTTGAGGTCTTCAACAAGATATTCAGCTAGACCTTAACAAAAATTTGTGATGTTAAAAGGAAAGATTGGGATGATAAATTTGTTGTTGTGCTTTGGGTGTATACAAAAACTTACAAGAGGTTGACTAATGCCATGCCCTTTCAGTTGGTGTTTGCCATAGAAGTAGTTATTCTAATGGAATTCATTTTGCCATCATTGTGTATTGTGTGCATTGGAGGTCTAGCTAATGAGCAAGTATTAGAAGAAATAATTGACAAGTTATTACAGTTAGATGAGAGGTGCACCATAGCACATTGGAGTTAGAAGAAGGAAAAGGCCAGATAGAAGGCATGACATGACTGACACATCAGGGACAAGAAGATTGAGGTCAACCAGATGGTACTAATTTATGATTCTAAGTTTCTATGCCAGCCAGGAAATCTTAAGGTGCATTAGTTGGGACCATATGTTATCACTCATATACTTGAATTGGGTGTTTGCTAGTTGGAGACACTTGATGGAATATGGTCACCTAGTTACTTCAACATTAGTAGGTTGAAGCCCTACTATAAATAAGTCTTCTTGGTGTTTGTAATAAGGCATTATTACTATTTAGTATAGGTTTCCCTTTCTATATTTCCTTTAATGTATTTCCTTCTTCGTCGCTATGCTTTGTCAATTTAGTTTGGTGTTTTGTGTAATAAGTGTGTTTGCGTGTTGGAAGCTAATTACAATCTGAAGTATTTTTATGCGTAGAGGACTACACATACCATTAGTGTGGGGTGGTTATTATTTGTTATTCATAACTAGGTACACATGAGAACAAACTATTACAGGTGTTATTCAAGATGGAAAGGAGTTTTGAGAAAGGAGATTACTTCAGAAGAATACCATAGATGGAAATGAATGGACAAAGATAACACGAGGTAAGAAGTGGTCATGGCAACTACTATGAGAGGGTACAAAAGTGATGAGGTACTTTGGTGCATGAAAGCACGTAGAAGAGAATTCTTTAGTTAGAGGGTAGGAAGGCATGCTAGAAGGTTATAGTTGGAGTGTGAAATTGTACCACGCAGAAATTTTTTAGAAGTTTTTAAAATGATCAATTAATGAGAGGATTGTTGGTAGGTGAATGAGCAATAAATGCACTAACTTTTTTAAAACCTATATAAGGACGTGATGCGGGTTCATTTTTACCTTTTCAATCACAAATATTCAAGTGAGCTAACTATAACTCGAGCCAAGAAAATCATATTGAGGTGTGGAGAGTTATAAAACTAGACGTGGAGAGCATATTTGTGCATGGAAAAGGATTGCGTCCCCATTGGTGAAGGGTTTAAGTGAAGCGAAGCACCGAGAAGGAGATAGGGCACATGATTTCAAGATAGGGCACATGATTTCGAGCTAGGATTTAAACTTACTTGACACGGAAGACAAAATGTAGGATTTTTACGATGGCACCGAAGAAAACACCTATAACATGCACAAAAGTAAAGAAAAATATTGAATTTGAGGTGAAATTTCTCCTAAGAGAAATTTTTCGATATGCATACCCACAAGGAGTAATAGTCGACAATATTGGGATTCCCACATCTGCGCAGATGCAAAGTAATTGACTACAACCACCACACCGCTAATAACAAGGGATAATTGGATACTTTGCTAAATAAGAAGACCAACAAGCACATGGTGGAAGATATGTCGAGTGTATGACGACGTTGGGGAAAATTTTATTAAACATTTAGGAGTTTATCAATTGTATGATCTCCCATTTTTGGAAAACATGAACCTTTATGCCAATGGCTTATGAGAAGAGTCCATCGAGACTTCTTCTATTTTTCCGATGGAGGGTTAGGATCATAATGTCCCTAATTGCAACAATAACATGATTGAAGGGCATAGGAACATACATTGTTAGTGATCTGACTGATAAAGAAATAGTTATAGCCACAAGAAAAGAGTTGGGGTATACCAAGGGCCCACATGGAATGGGCATCTACAAATTGAGGAAGTGTCCTATGGTGTAGGTAGCCATGCATCTTCTCACCAAGTTGAATGACCAAGATAGATGGTTGCAGGTAAACACCATGTGGCTTCATATTGCAAAGAAAATGTGCCAGGTAGAAGTGTATAATTTAGCAAGCTATATTTTAGAAACCATTATTGAGGAAGAGCATGCCGGTGAAAAGATAATTTTGGCACCATCCTCTTATCTCTTGTATTTGTAGAAATTGGAGTGCCCGATGGGCCAAAGAACAAAATCTGGGAATACCCCACAGAGAAGAAGTCCCTCACGGATAGGTTCGAGAAATATTTATGTGAAGGATCAATGAGTGGCCCATTCAAGAAAAGGGCAGAAATTTTGTATAACTAACTTCACGTGGCATTTGAGGAGGAATGGAACATTCTAAAGGAACTACCTTTAGTGGTAGGTAAGGTAGCACAGTTCACATTGTATCAACATTTTTGCATCACTTAGTTTTCCATGAAGGATGGGACATGGAGTCCATGGTGCAAAATTATCTATTCCTTCACAAAGTGTTCTACTTCTAGACCTTAGTTCATAGATTTTCTGGTGCACATCCTCTAAAATTCAATGTAGATAAGGTAGATTGTGACTACCACGCCATCGGGAAATACTATGTATATCCAGTCGATCTACCTACATAGAGAGGCTCATTTTAGATGTCATAAATACGAAGCCGATAAGTTTGGCTATAGGGGATAGTGGAGACACACTCATATATTTTTAGCTCAAGCCTGAGCTAGAGAATAATAAGTATGTGGAGAATGATTTCATACTCCTAAGGTCACCTAAGGAAAAACTTACAATGGAGAATGTGCCAGCTCCAAATCCTACCGCAACCATACAGATAGATGAGGAAGAAGAATAACATGAAGATAGTGGAGGCTTGGATCATAGAGGTTGGAGGCATCCCATCAAAAAATTAGAGAGCAAGCACACGAGACTCCACCACAAGCGCACGAAGGAGAAGAGGACTTGGACATGGATGGAATCCACGAGGAACGTCGGTTTAAGAGGGAATTCGGAAGAACCAAAACCCAAGGCATGCGAACACCATATTCTATAAGAAGATCCCTAGAATCTTTCCTAAACAAAGAACCTAAGAAGAAGAAAAGAAGAAAGTTGAAGCTTAATGAGGAGGTGAAGGAGTCTGAAGAGAGCATGCCTAGAACCCCAGTCAACCAGAAGATGTGGAGGATCCCATAGATGAAGAAATGAAAGATGAAGAGGAAGGGGTGAAGGAAGTAGAAGAGATGGTGCAAGAGCATCCCAATACGCATGTTACTACTCAGGATGAAGAAGGACTAACTCCAAACCTTAGCACTTAGGTTCCTTAGGGGTTGAGAACAAAGAGAACAAGTGAAGAATATGTTGTTCCAAGTATGGACTATGCTAAGGACATAAGAAAACTTGTCCACGCCCGATTCTAGAGCACATAGGGCGTTAAGGAATTGTATGGATGGGAGTTGATGGATCCACACATGGCCACCATGTGCATAAGGAAACAATTATCCCAGTCCATATAGATCCATATGGACGAGCCATATTTTAACGTGTGTGAGGAATCTTGTGTATTAAGGAGAGTGAAGAAGGAACCCCAAAGAAGACATGACAGTAAAACCTACTCTAATGTCTAATGAGCAGTTGATAAATGCCTTAGTTAAGGTATCTGCAAAGATAGTGTAGAGGAACATTGATAAGGTTGCCACCATTAGAGCGTTGCTTGAAGATAACAAGGAAAAATCTGCATAAATAACACATTTAAAAGGAGAGAAGGACCTAGAATAGAAAAATAATGAGGCTTTCATTAGCATGGCAGAATAAATTGGCAATTACGTTATGAAAGCAAGAACTCATCTTAAATCTAAGGTACCTGAGAAGTTTCCTTCGACTATGCATTATGTGTGCACATTGGTTGATTTGGTGCTAGAAGATGGACCAATTCGAATGTCAATTTCAAAGGATCCTAAACAAGAAGAAGAAAGAGAAAGGGCCTCTGTGGTTAGGAAAATTTAAAATTATGAGGCATTGCTCCAAACTCTGAAGGATGAACTAAGAAAGCTGACCAAGCTTTGAATATTTGTGTGGCACTAGAAGCAGTGATAAGGATCAAAACTCTGGTTGAAGATAATGATGTTTTGAAGGCCATGAAAGATGAGACACTGGGACATGTAGAAATATTGGCACTAGTGAAACAAAAGTGTGAAGCCCTTGCAACAACCCAAGACCCACATAAGGAGAGAATATATGAGATTGGGAAGCTCATAGCATAGAAGATGGATCTTCTAGAGGGAATGATGACTGTTATGGCCAATGTTGTCCAAGTACTATAGAATGAAAAGGAAAATATTACTCAGGATGAATTGGAAGCCATTGCCATAGACATTCTAGAGAAGACAAGGACTACGCTAGATGAATGACAAACATTGGAGGCTGAGATTAAAATAGAATATCCAGAGTTGATCCTCCCAATTGAAGAAGAGGGTGCTACAAAGTAAAGGTCTATTCTTTTATACAGTGATTCTTTACATTCTTTCCATTCTTATTTTTAATTTTTTGGAAACATCAGAAAGAATCCCCATTTCCAAGATGGTAATGTACTTTAGTGTGGGGTAATGTTGAGCTAACATGATATTGAGATAAGGAGAAGACACAAAAATTATGTGCACGTGGGAACAAGGCACACTTGAAGGTATGGAAGGATAGGAAAGGAAACATGTGCTAGGACAAGTTGATTCGGGACTTAGCCATTTTCATAGATGCAGGTTATTTTTCGAGGTGTGAAGCACACATTGGGATTGAGACTTGTAAAAATGCAAATGCTATTTTGGAAAAGATGGTATGATAAGCGCCATGCATGAGTTTAATATAATAATAGGATTACTTCTTCCTATTAACTATAGGATGTCTATCATTAGTGAACTTGCATGTGTGCATGTTAATGTAAAGGTGTATGGCTATTATCACCATGCTACCTATTTTGGGAAGTGCATAAGTGGTGAAGGGAAATTCCCCACCCCTATAAGTATGTATTCAATTGTGTAGTTAGGGAGATATACTGAGTAGTGAATTATTGTAGAGTTATGTTGTTGGATCTGATGCACACATGAATTATGGTGATGCTTTGTAATGTAAGAAGCTTCTATGTATTACAATGTTTAATATAATGGAGTATATTGGATGGATAATGGTGTTAAACATGATTATAACTGGTTCTTGTATGGTTAATGTTCTTATAGTTATTGTTTGATTCATGATTCTCTAAGATCTAGATCTGGTTATGCTCTGTGGAATTTTTATGCTTATTTATGGTTCTAAGTATGTTGTATCTTCATCACACTAACATCCTACTCAAGAAAATCTAAAGATGGGCCCAAAGACCTTTGCGCACTTTAGGGGAGTGCTCTCTGCTCAAGCTAGGTGATGTGTCACCATGCCCGGATTTTATTTAATAGATTCTAGGCTACATCTTTCATCATTTGTTGTATAACCTATGTTGGACGCCATCTAACCTAGGTTATATAGAAAATGATGGATGATCGTTTGATCTGGGTTGGACGTTCGTCTATTGTCTTCCATCCAACCTAGTCATCCAACTTGGGTTCGACGACTTTCCATCGTTTGTCATCCATCCTGGGTTGGATGACCATACATTATCTTTCACCCAACCTAGGTTAGATGGTCATACATTATCTATCATCGAACCCATTCATCCAACATGGGTTGGACAATTTTCCATCATCTACCATCAAACCTAGGCATCTAACCTGGTTGGACGACCGTACATTATTTTTCATCCAACCCACCATCCAACCTGGGTTGAATGACTGTCCATCATCAACCATCCAACCCAGCCATCCAACTTGGGTTAGGACGAATGTACATTATCTGTTTTCCAACCCGTGAATCCAAACTGGGTTGGATGACCATACATTATCTGCCATCTAACCCATGTTGGATGGCTAGGTTGATGACCTTCTAACCCGTTGGATGACGAGACGATGGATGACCTTCTAACCCGGGTTGGATGACCATCCTTCGATTGTCATCTAACCTAAGTTGGACAACAGATAATGGATTTCTATCTAACCTAAGTTTGACAGACATTCACTCTTTGTTAGATGTCTTTATTAAATGGGTACCCCCAAGCTATGTATTATACCTTGGAAAATACATGTATAATTTAATTTTTACATATAAATAGTTGGAAAACTTACCCATATAAATGATTTGTCGGCTGAAATTTTTAGCAAATTGGATGGTAGCCAACTTCTAAAAATTCACCATTTCCAATTTCCAAAATCCCTGATATTCATGAGTTTACAAAAATTCACCACTAAAATTTTCCTTGTGTCAATAGCATACCCTTTTAAACTCATTATGACTTATTACACAATCATACATGTCATGTAGTTCTGTACCATCTTGTTTGATCATGTATCTAAGACTTTCTTGAATTTATTCATACCTTCATAGACCTTCTTAAGGAAATGCTCTGATCTCCTAACTTTTAACACTTCAAGACTCCCTGATTGGCTCATGAAACCTTGATTCTTCATGTTTATCCTTGTACAAAAATACAGACCTTAATGGATATTTTCACTAAGAAACCAACCATGTTAACCAAAGTGTACCCACCTCATATATTTTTCAAGTTTCTAAAGACCTACTTAGTGACTTCATTATATGATTTTCATGACCGTAACTATTCAATATACAACATTCTCCAACCTGTATATCTTCCTGCTGAAATTTCCATAGATCCTTCTTGCAGCATAACACCCATTCAAGTTCTCAAAACATGATCTTAAGATCATCAACTATTAGAACTATAAATACATACTTATCACATTCATGTTAGGCCACAAGGTATAGGTCTGCCTTAAAAACACTTTGCCCATATTTGATCTTGCTAATATGAATCTTTAAGGCCACTCCAAGCTTAAAAAAACATCTTTCTTTCTTCAAGATTGTTACACTTTTCTTGCAAGCTCATATACACATTTTAGAAACATTCAAGAAGTAGTATAAATGAATAGATTATCCTAAAACAAGATTTGCAGCATACCTTCATATGACTATACCATCTTTGCAACTCTTTGAGAAGAACCATTATGAACATAGAAAATTAACTCGCCAAGTGATGATTCAAGCTCTACCTTAGACTATCAACAAATCCTCAACCTCCTTCTATGTCAATCATACTTCCATATTGTTCTTCAATGCCTTTTACCAACCTTTTGACTTCACTTACAATACTTTTTACCTATTTGATCAAAATATACACATGTCAAACATTCTTTAGGTATAGAATAATTTGTTTCAGTCATCAAAATACCACCATAAATCTAAACAGTGGCCATACACCAAATGTATACCTAATGCACAACTACCAAGGTCTTTAACAACGGTCACCCATGATTTCTTTTATATAACAAATCCTTAAAAATAAATCCAAACCCAAATGCTTACCACACAACCTTTTAAGAAGATGTTCATGCCAATAGACCTTATTCATGTAGAGAAAACTTAGATTTGCATGACACCATTGTCATACACTTTCTTCTTATAACAAGGAATTCTTCTTGAAGAGATGAAATAAACTCTGGACCTTATGCAAAGGAGACAACACAAACTAAATTTTTACATATCTTCATAATTGTACCATGCCTTCTAGAACACATTTTGAATCCTGTTCCAAAAAAAAAAAAAAATGGGAGATTTTTATTATGGCAGAACCTAATTGTTTCGAAGTGCCCTTTGAAGTGCCCTTTTATAATAAAGTTATGAATAAAACTGCTATGAAGCAGCTTATTAGCAAATTCGTAAATCAATTTGGAATGGCATATACATCACATATATTAGATCAACTCAAAACTTCAGGTTACTCATATGTATGGAAGAATCAAAACACCAAATTAGGCCTTAAGAAATAATTATAGATATCTTAGATATGAATGTTGTCATGAGACAACATATACATACTTGTTCAATTGTATTGGACTAACACACACCTAAAATAGGTCATACAACAATTCTTCAAGTTGACTAATGCATCACTCATCACTTCGATATGTTTTAAGATCCTTGCACCCTTTCATACTCTACTTAAGACACAATAGAACTTTGAACATACATATGACCACCTATCAAAGTTTTCAACAATTTTTTTCATCTTATATATTCATGTTATACAAATGCCACAAGGTCATATTGGTCTTTCGGACCAATTACCATCTCAAGAAATACAGCATATCTTATATTCAAAACACAATCATATAGCTTCAAAAATGCTTATGTCTTCAATACATGATACCTCAAGAACAGTTTGTGCATGTTCATTAAACTAAAAACGCCTTATTAGCATCTTCAAACACTTCTCTTTATGCTAAAAACTTGATACTTCATCTTTGAGACCATTACACACTTGAATGATATTCAAACACTCTACTCAATCAGTAACATATTGATATAGAACTAAATGAGATCTTAAAACACTCATAGTCTCCAATATCCATATTAAATATCTTCAAATACCCTACATATACTTGATGCATCCCTCAAAGAAAGATAACCTTATGACATACCTCAAGGCTTCACAACCGCAACCTTGTCACATAATTCTACTTATTTATTACATTCATTCAAGCTCCCCCTATCACCATGCTTCCTCTCAGTGATGAATGTATCTAAGAAGTTTATTAGAGACACCATAAATCATAGGGATCTAGAACAACAATTTTAGGATATTCCAAGACCTCCTTGGCACCTGTGACACAACATTTTCATCCTTCTTCATATCAGCAACCTATGTACATCCTTGACTTGTTTCATTAACTGACTTAGGTATGTTTTCTTGATTCACTATTGGCTCCCATGTTTCTTCTTTCCTCTTCTCTTATACTCTAGGAGATTGAAACCTCTTATTTTGTCTTCAAGAACCATGCAAACATTTTTTTCAATATAACCAATATGCCTAAAATTGTAACACACATTTTAATTCATACCTCTTGACTGATATGAGGTTAAACTCCTTCCATAATTTTATGATCCCTCATACTTGGATGGTATTCTACACTCTTTATCTCTATACCCAAAACCATTAAAACTATAGCAATAATCGTTAAAGAAATTTTTATACCTTAAGTATTTGGTTGTATCACATACCTTGTCTTATCATTTTCCTTGAATTTGTTCTCTTTCTGATCTCCCTTGGAAATTTGGCCAAAAACCTCCTTATTCTAAGTAGTATTCTCTTGAATCACTTCTTTACCTTTAAGGTTCTCCTTGAATCCTAGACCAATCCTATCTCTTGTAGTCTTTTGACTTTCCAAGAGATCATATAGATCATTAGAGCTCTTTTTAAATATCTTAAATGATATTTCCTCACCTTAATCTTCAGATAAATCTACCTTTAGAGAGACCACTTCCTTTTCAAATCTGATGTATTCTTCATCCTTAGCTTTTAAGCTTGTAGCTATAGTATCTACTTGAGTCTCTAACTAATTAATGATATTCTCATATTCATTGGTTTCATTATAATGTTTCTCCTTAAGAACATGGATATTTTCTTCATACTCTTTGATTTATGCCTTGAGTTTTTTTCTTCTTCACTGCATGCTTCAATTCTTAATGAATACATAAGAGCTCAATTTTAAGATCATCTCCTTCTTACAAATGCATACATGAGCCAATAGATGTAACCTTAATTCTTATAACTACCAACACCCTTGGCCATGAAAATAACTTCATTTCCAACATCTTTATGCTCATATTCGAATCAAAAACAAAGAACTTAACTACTTACCTTTGATGAGCTAAAATATTCCTTGGAGTAGTGGAATTCTTCTTGATCTCAAACTTCCTAAACTTCTTCTTGCTCTTATCTTACCTATGGTAATTCTTTTCATCATCATGTTCCTTTAACTTATGCTTGTGAGGACACTTGTTTGCAAAATTTCCAATCTCTCCATGGTTGAAACACTTGAAGGGGATCTTACCCTTATGCTTTCATGAACCTATTTTTGACTTCCTAGCAAACATGGAAATAAACTCATCATCATCAAAATCATAAATATCATCATATAATACCTTATTACCTTTTTTATTTTTTTCAACCTTGAAGTTTGTTTCCTTCTTAAGGGGTTTATCCACACTTTTCCTCATCTCATAGGCAGTCAATATACCATGGAGTACATCCATCAACATAGTACTCAAATCCTTGGCTTCTTATATAGTTGAGACTTTAGAATAAAATTTAGGATTGATATGTCTCAACACCTTCTGAACCACAATAGTTCCTTTCACATATTCATCTAATCCTCTCGATGGTATTGATAACTTAATCAACTCGAGAAGATAAGCACCAATGGTTTCTTCTTCTTTCATCTTGAAACTCTCGAACTGATTTCTATAGTTTTGTAGATTTGCCAAATTCACTTTGGAATCACATTCATAGATCACTTGAATCTTGTCCCACATATCCTTTGTTTTAGTACATTACATCACCTTAACAAACTCTAACTCTGCCAAACCACACAATATAGCATCCATAGCTTTAGAATTGTCATTATTGGCATTCTTACATGTTGCGTTAGTTGGAGGGGTTTGATGAATGGTGTAGCCATCTACAACTGATTTCCATATATAAAAAACCAAAGACATGATGTGAGATCACATTTGATACAAAGATAGAATTTACGGTAAATGACCCAAGCGCACTAGCACATCACTCAGCCAGAGCTGAGTGCTCACCCAAAGCATGCAAAGGCACCAGGTCCCTCTTTAGAGTTGCTTGTAAAAATGTTAGCATGATGGTGCATATAGATATCTAGATTCATTATCAATAGTAAAATACACACAGGCATAAACCAGATCTAGTTCTTAGAATAGATATAAAATGAACTAAACAATGAATATAACAAGATCTACCATGCAAGAACCCGTTCAGTCATGTTCAACACCATTATCCATCCAATATGAACTATTGTATTAAGTATTGTAAAACACAACAGCTTCTTACATTACATAATTATCTCCATGAGTCATGCACGTGACAAAACCAACAACATAACTCTACCATAGTTTCATCCCTTAAACCGTGCAAATCAATACATATATATAGGGGTGGGGAATTTCCCTTCACTTATCATACACTTCTCAAAATAGGTCACATGATAATAATAGCCATGTGCTTTTAAAATAGGATACACAACATGCAATAGCTCTAATAATAGACTTCATATAGTTAACTCTAAGTAGAAATCCTATGATTATCCTAAACTATGCATGGTGCTCAGTTGTCACTTGTTCCTAAAATACCATTACGTGGAAGACAATTCTTCAAGTATTTGTGTGCTCCGCACACTATATCCAAAAATATCCCTTATCCACAAAACGGTTAAGTCTTGAATTAAAAGTGTTCTAGTGCGCACTCATTTTGTTATTCTTTCGTGCCCTCAACTATGCCTTGCTCTAGCATGTGAATCCTTTATGTGCCTTTATCTTAGAGCAATATGTTATCTTCTCAACATTACCCCACACTAAATTACATTGCCACCCCAGAAATGGTAATTCATTCTTATGCCTCCAATAATAAATAATAATGAATAAAAGAATGAAGTTTACTCTACAAGATTTTTCCTCATGAAGGACTAACTCTAGATATTCATTTTTGAGTTCAGCCTCCAAGGTCTGCTAGTCACTTAGCACATTTCATGTCTTCTCTAGGATATCTGTTATGATGGTGTCCATTTCATCCTGAGTGATCTTTTCCTTCTCATTTTTAATACTTGGACAACATGCACCATACTTGAGACCATTCCCTCCATGGAGTCCATTTTTTGTGCTATAAGTTTCCCAAGTTCATCGATCCTATCTTTGTGTGGATCTTAGGCTGTTGTAAGGGCCTCATGCTTTTTTTACCAGGGATAACCTCTCTATGCACCCAAGTGTTTTTTCCTTCATTGCCTTCAGCACTTCATTATCCTTTGCTATAGTCATGATTCTTATTATGGTGTCTCGGTATTGCACACATGTTCAAATATTGATCTACTTTCTTCAGCTCATCTTTTAATGTTTGGAGCAAGGCCTCAAAAATTGAAATTTTCCTAACAATGGCAGCCCTTATTGCTCTTGTTGTTTCTTTCTTGTAGGATCTTTTGGTGTAGCCATAACAACAGGTGTTTCATTCAAAACCAAACCCACTAGAGTACGCAAATAATGCATTGTAGAAGGAAACTTCTGAGGAACTTTAGGCTCCAAATGAGGCCTTACCTTAAGAATATGATCACCAATTTCCTTAGCCATGCTAACAAAGGCCTCATTATTTTCCTCTTCTCGTTCCTTCTCTACTTGTAAGTGCTTTATCTCTGCATTCTTATCCTTGTTATCTTCAAGTAGTGCTTGAATGGTGGCGGCCTTATCAATGTTTCTCCGTGCCACTTCAGCAAATACCTTGATAAATGCATTGCTTACTTGCTCATTGGACATTACCAGAGGCTTGAAAGTCATGTACCTAATCTATGGTTACTTATTTACGTGACACAAGACACATGACTCCTTGCACACATCAAAATTTGGTTCATCCATGTGTTTCTGCATGGACCAGGACAATTGTTTCCTAGTCCACGCATCAGCCTTTTCTAGGTCTATTAACTCCTAGCCATATAAATCCTTTGAACCTATCGTGCTATAGAACCTAACATGAATGATCTTGTTGGTGTCCTCTATGTAACCCATAGTTGGAGTTACATAGTCCTCACCTACTTTTCATGTCCTTTCCTTCTTGCCCTTGGGAACCCAGGCACTAGAATTTGTAGTGGGTCCTTCACCTTCCTGTGTGGAGTGAGGCGCACTAGATGGCTCACCCATTTCCTCTTCTATCTCCTTAAACCCCTCTTCATCATATTTCATTTCCTCATCGCAAAGCTCCTCTACATTTTTGGTACCGCACCGAGGTTCTGGTGTACTTTCACTAGACTCATCCTCTTCATCCTCTTCGAGCTTTAACTTTCTCCTCCTCTTCTTCTCAGGTACTTCTTTCTAAGGGGAGATCTGAGGTGATCTGCATGGAGGTTTTGATGGCCATGTGCTCTGAGTCCTTTTCCTTATAAACACCCTTTTAAATTGGTGTTCCTTAATTATTAGGTATGCATCTAAGGTTGGCACTTTTGTTTCTAAGTCTTCCTCCTCTTGTTATTGCCTAGGAGGAGTAACCTCACACTTACTTTCCTTAGTGTTTCAGGGTTGCCTCCATCCCTTAAGAACTAAACCACCTCTTTCCTCTTGTTCATCATCTTCTTCTTCTAATGGTGAAGTGGGATTTTTAGCCACCAGGCTCCCAATTGTATGTTTCCCCTTTGGTGGGCCTGGTAGCATACATTCATTTTCGACATACTTACCATTTTCCAACCTAGTCTTAAGTTGGATATAGATTAGCATGGCCCCACTGTCGCCAATGGATAAACTAACTGGACTCATGGTTATATCATCCGATATGAACCACTTAATATAAGCAGACTTACTTGGGTATGTGTAAGTCTTCCTCAAGGTATGGTAGTCACAGTCTACCTTATCTAGCATTGTATATTAACCTGCATGCATCAGAAAACCATTGAACTTCCACCTAGAAGAACCATGTTTTAAAGGCGTAAGGGAGTTTACACCAAGGAATACATGCCCCATCCTTCATTGTAAAATGCACAATGCAAAAGTGTTGGTACACAACAAATTGTATCATCTTCCCAACTATTGATGACAACTCCTTAGGAATTCTCCACTCCTCTTTGAAATCCACGCGAAGTATATCATACCACATCTCTGCCCTTTTCCTAAATAGGCCACTCATAGATCCTTCACATAAATACTTCTCAAACCTCTCTGCTAGAGACTTATTCTCTGTAGGATACTCCCAAATCTTGTTCTTTGGCCCATCGGGCACTCCAATTTCAACAAAAACAAGAGATAGCAAAATGACACCAAATCTTATCTTCTCACCTTTGCACACTTCTTCAATGATGGTATTTGTTATGTATCCTACCAAGTTGTAAACTCCCCTATGATATCTTCTTAGCAATATGTAGCCACATGGTGTTCACTTGTGACCATCTCTCCTGATCATTCAACTTGGTGAGTAAGTGTGTGGCCACTTATACCATAGGGTACTTCCTTAACTTGTAAATATCCATTCCGTATGGACCCTTTGAGTAACCCAGCTCTTTGCAGGTGGACAAAATAAATTCTTTGTCAGATAAGTCATTGGTAATCTATGTCCCAGTTCCTTCAAACCTATTAGGCTTGTAATTAAGGGTGTGGTGATCCTCATCTCGCCACCCAACAAAATAAAATAAGTCCTCATGGACTCTTCTCATAAGCCATTGGTATAGTTTCTCTGGTTTTCCAAAGTAAGGGAGTTCATAGAGCTGCAAGACCCTACCTTTTTAAACAATTTTTCTCCAACATCATCATAAAAAGGCATGTCATCGATTGTGCACTTGTTTTTCTTTCTTCTTAGAAGCACGTCCAACTCTTCCTTGTTGTCAGTCGTGCGATGATTATAGTTGCTTACCTTGCTCTTATGAATGTGAGAATCCCAGTCACGTCCCATGATTACATCCTCTGGGTATTGCATTTCTAAAAACCTACTTTTAGGGGCATCCTCAATCTCTACCTCGGTTTCTACCTTATTCTTCCCCTTTGTTCCTGCTCCAGGTGCTTTCCTTGGTGCCATGGTAAAACAAGGTTGTGTCTTTTACCTTTGTCAAGAAAACTCTTATGCCCTAGCTCAAAATTGCATTCCCTAACTTGAAATCATGTGCCCTAGCTTCTTCTCAAACCCTAGCACCCTATTTCTCCTCTTTATATGCTTCTACTTCACTCAAACCCTTCTCCAATGGGGATGCAAGACAATTTCATGCAAAAATCCACTCTCCTCACCTAGTTTTAAAGATATTTGCACCTCGATACATCTCGCACAACTCGGTTGCAAACAAATCACTCAAAAATCATAATCACAAAGGTAAAAATGAACTCGCATCATGTTCTTATATAGATTTTGAAAAATTAATCACATTTATTGCTCCTCCACCTACCACCGATCCTCTCATTAATTGAATATTTTACCATATTTCCACGTGATACACCTACGCACCCCATCCATAACCTTCCAGTGTGCCTTTCTACCTTTTGTCCACATACCTCCTTTCACGCGCTTCCATGTGCTGAAGTACCTCACTATTGTGCCTTCCCCCAAGTAGATACTATGGCCACATCTTACCTCGTCTTACACTATCCATTCATTTTTCCAACTATGATCTTCTTTTAGGAGCAATTTTCTTTCTAGCAACACCTTTCCATACCATCTACACTTTCTATCAAGAGAAATCACTTGCACCAAAGTATTTTTCCTTATGCATACCCATATTTGAATGATAACCACCCCACACTAAGGGTATGTGCAGTCCTATGCACATAAAAACACTTCGAGGGTAATCGACTTCTAGCGCATAAGCACGCTTATTACACAAAACACTGAACTAAATTGACAAAGCATAGTGACAAAGAAGGAAATAAAGTAAGGGAAATCTAAAATAAATGGCAATCTTTCCTTATTACAAACACCAAGAAGGCTTATTTATATTAGGGCTTCAACCTACTCCTGTTGAAGTAATGGTAACCGTGTTCCATCAAGCACCTCTAACGGCAAAGCGCGCTTTGACTCAAGTATATGAGTGAGAACATATTGTCCCAACCAATGTACCTTAAGCTTCTTTAGGGTGGCATAAAAATTTGAATCATAAATAAGTACCATCTGCCCAACCTCAAGCTTCTTATCCTTGATGTTCCTATCACGCCATATCTTATGCTTGGCTTTTTCTTGCTTATGACTCCAACATGTTATGGCACGCCTCTCATCCAAATTGTATCAACTTGTTAATTCTTTCCTTCAATTTTTTCTCATTAGTTAGACCTCCTGCACGCATGATATGAAAAGAAGGTAATATGAATTCCATGGGAAGAATTGTTTCTACACCATACACCAACCGAAATGGTGTTGCATTATTCATTGTTTATAGCTTGTTCTATATTCCCAAAGTATAGCAAAAAATTTATCATGCTAGTCTGTCCTTCCAACATCACAAATCTTTGTCAAAGTCTATCTCAATATCTTATTGAAATCCTCAGCAACCCTATTTTCCTGAGGGTGATACGGTGTTGTCTTGTGGTGTGCAACCATAAATTCATTCAATAATAACTGATTTTTACATTCAAGAAATGAGTGCCCCTATCACTTGTTAAACTGAAAGGACATCCATACACAGTAAGAATTTTCCCACAATAACCTTATTATTATAGCCATTGTACAAACCTTTGTAGGTGTTACTTCCACCCACCTTGTAAGATAATCTGTACAAGTAATGATGTAGCATTATCTAGTTTTACAAGTGGCGAGAGAAATAGGACCCACAAAGTCTATTGCTTTTTTCAAAATACTTTACACTAATAATGGGCCTTAAAGGCATTTCATCTATATGCCCATGTTTTCCAAGGCTCGACACTAATCACACACCTTACAATACTCCTTGTAATCCTTGTACAACGTTTCCCACCATAAACTAGTGAGTAGAATCTTACATGTGTTAGCGTCCACCTACATAGTATCCCCCCTGTAATACCGCCATGAGCCTCCTTCATGTTTGTCATGCGCTCATGCTCCATTGCACACTAGCGCAATACTTTGTCTTGGCCTACTTTGTATAAGTCACCACTTCTCAACATGAAAGGTGTGGCTCGATTGTAAGTTTTTCTTTTCCAAGGCTTTCATTCCTTCTGGTATCATAACTATGCGTAAAAAGATAGTAATATCCTCTAATTCCAAGCACGCGCATTACCTGCGGTTCAACCTATATAACTATGCATCTGGCATTGTATCTTCAATACTTTGTGTGTCCTCTCTTGATTGAATCCTTGATAAGTGGTATGGACCAGAATTGCTTTTACCTGGCTTTATCACAACTGTAAAGTCAAACTCTTAGAATAATAGAACCCATCGGCATATGTGCCCCTATAAAATAGGATTATTTACTAAGTATTTCAATTTCATGTGATCTGTATAGAACACAAAAGGTGTTTCCAGCAAGTAATTTTTGAACTTATGCGATGCGTAGATCATGGAAAATATTTGTGCTCCATAGTTTTATATTTTTGTTCTACAAGAGTTAACTTTCTACTAGTAAAATAGATAGGATGATCTATAATACCTTCTCTAGGATGAGCTAGAACTGCACTAATGGCCATGCCAAAGGTGTCCACATGTATGTGAAAGGGTATATTCCATGAAGGGAAACGTAAAATAGGCACTTTGTAGTAAGCCTCTCCTTTAGCACTTTGATTGTGTGCTATTGTGATTCTCCCAATAGAACATCCCTCTATTTTTTAAATAACTCCTCCAAGGGCATGGAAATTTTAGCATATACTTTGATATATTTTCTATAATACCCTGTGTGGCCCAAGAATCCACTCACTTCACTTTGACTGGTGGGTTCCTCCAAGCCTAAAATGATTACAATCTTAGCTGGATCTACTAATAACCCTCCTTGCAGATGATATGCCCTAGAAAAGTTCCAAAAGGTGTAGTAAATACACACTTCTTGATATTTAAAGAGATGTTTAATTATTTGCACCTCTCAAACATTAACCTCAAATTGTCATAATGATCCTTGATAAGCCCATACACAATCCAATCATCCAAGTAAACCTGCAAGAATTTGTGAATAAAATCTTGGAATGCTTGAACCACAATGCGTGAAAATACTACAGGCACGTTCTTCAATCCAAAGGGAATCACCATGTATGTAAAACTTCCCCATTCAGTGGTGAAATTTTTCTTCTCTTGATCCTCCTTAGCAATTCTTACTTGATGATACCCAGATAATCCATCTATAAAATAGTAAAAAAATTCCCTACAATGTCTTCCAATATTTCCTTAGTGAATGGTATAGGGAAAGGATCAATCACACATGTGACATTCAACTCCCCGTAGTCCACACAAATCATGATTCTTCTATATTTTATAATGCTAATTACCATAGGGCTAACCCACTCGATTCCTCTATGGGCTCAAATGCTAGATTCCAACTTCTTTTCTATTTCTTCTTCAACTTTTACACACAATTTAGGGTTCATTCTATAAGGTCTCTTCCTAACTATTCGCATACCTTCCTTTAACTTAATTTTCATCTTGCACAAAGATTCATGTACCCCTTTCAACTCATGGTAGCCCCTAGGAAAAAATTCTTGAAAATCACATAGTAACTCAACTATCTTAGCCACTTCAAAGTCGGACCAATAATCTCTGATTATGGCCTCATTAGGTTCAAAGATCATGTCAATGTTCACTTTCCTTGTCTTCATAGGTTCATGGTAGGCACGTGCCTTCTCATCCACATTGTCTAAGACCTCGTGTGTACCCTCTGAATGATCTATGTCCAATTGTTCCACTTATTCATCATCCACCATATAGACCATATTTCCTTTCTCCTTCTCTAGGCATGCACACTCAAGCAAGCTTCTGCATATGTCTCATCTACTTCGTCAAAATGCACTTCTAGATCTAACTCACCAAATAAATCCTAAATGATTTCTTCAGCCTTTGCACTATCTCCCATGGTCAATCACTTCATAACCTGTAATGCCTCTTTCACTAGAGGTTTAGTGGAGAAGTAGTAAAAAATTTTGCATCATTCTTGCAATCAAGTCTTACCAATTTCTAGTCTCCTATGCAGCTCCACATAAACATACCAAGCATGCGCGTAACCTCACAAGGTGAAATAAAGTTTTTACACCCACAACAAAGGTGGTAAAGCTTCCCCCCTCTCGTCCATATTTTCTCACTGCTTGTTGAATGTGGTGCTAAACAAGATTATTATCATGATATTCACATATTTGAGTAGGTGCATTACTCCTAAAAACTAGGCTGATAGAGAAATTCTCACTTCTCTCCATTCTATGAGATTATCCCTATGAACCATCCACTAGCATGTTGTTATCCCACATAGGGTATACACTAACATATTCCTTTTTTCCACTTGATCCTTCCACTATACTTCCATGGCTCATAGGAATACCTCAGGGTTTCCTTTGCTAGTGTACCGAGGTATAGGGTTGTTTCCTAATCTCCTTACACAACACATCCTGCTTACATGCGTAGATGAGCTTTTTACTCTATGCCCAACCATCTCGTAAGTTTCATGTGCCCAATTTTCATAGGTGATACTTGTATTATAACTTATGAAATATGCATCATCCCAATGGAGAATTCCTTCCTTAGATGGCTCAAGCACTTCCGGATCTCGAATGGTGTGCACATAAATTTTGTTCAGGTCTTCTTCACTTAAGGGATCAACATAAGGTGTAGATTTCCTATCTGTCAAAGGGATAATAACTCATTCTTCCTTGTTCTCAAAACTAATATATCCCTTATTGAACCATAGATCAGCATTATTTGCATAACACCAAGGGTGCCTAAGTAGAGATGGGAAGTTTTCTGCTTCTACAAGTGCTAATACCTCAAAGTCCCCAATGAACTTGGCCCCTCTGTATAGTAATAGATGCATCCTTCAATACTCCAATTGGCATGGCCTTAGTCTAATTTTCCATATACAGTACATTGGAAGATGGATGTAATGGAGGTATGCCCATCTGAACCCATGCATCTAAGGTAAACACATTCACTTTTGCACCTATGTCAATCAAATCATTGCTCAAATCCATCGATCTATAAATGCATTTAGAGTGATCTCCTTGTCATAATCCAAGCTATGGTGAGGGAGATTAGCATGCAAAAATTTTCATCTAGTCTTAATACCAGTGTGCAAAGTGTTTCCTTTCAACCAGCTCCCTAGTAGTGGAATAATTTTCTCCTAATCCAACATCTTGCATACTTCCCTCAGATCATCAACATCTAACCGGAAAGTTTCAATTGTCTTCTTTTGCTCCAATTTCTGCGATGTTCCTTAAAACATTATATTTCACCCTGCATATTTCTAGTTAACTCCATGGTTTCCAGATAAACCTCCTTCTCATGTGTAGGGTCTAGGTATTTTACATGTAAAACCTCCTCCTTAATGATGGTAGGATTCTATTGCAATGATTCTCTGGCGCGCGCAACCTCAATGCGTGTAGTAATATTCATAGGTACTACCTCAGGATCTAATGCTAACTTTTGCATCCATTGGTTTTCCATGGCGCGTTGTATCCTAACCATCCCTACGTCCTTGTTCTCTTGTTTGTGCCTCTTTCTCAAATGTTTGTATAGGTCCAAACACTCTTCATAGTTATGGTTATTTTTGCAAAAATAAAAAGTAATGTTTTAAGGACATTCGTGCATGTAATTGTTAGAGGATCAACACATATAGCATGTTCTATGAGGAAACTCACTTCATCCATCACTGTGGCCTTTGCCTCTGAATCCACCATGGTATCCTCTACCTCTACCATGGCCTCCCTTAAATTTCCCTTCATTTTGATCATAGCACCCTTAAGTGTGTTCATGATCATGTCACTCACCCTTATCCTTAGAGTTATTCGAAACCCCGTCTATCATACACCAATATCAATGGCATCATGGATCTGATCAATCAACCTGTAATCTTCAATATTGTGAGTCATGGATTGGAAATTTTTATAGTAGAAAGACACGTTCTTTCTTACCATGTGTTACAATAATGGAAAACAACTTACATCATGGTCCAAATGACATATCTCACATTCTAGTAACAAGGAGCGCACTAATCTGTGAGGAAACTATCCTTAGTATGCCCCTCTACTTCACAATCTATGCACCAAATTCCACTACATGTCTCATGTGTTGTATTGGCTAATAGTTTCTCCAACTACTTTTCCATTGCTGCAATCTAAGCTTCCAAGAATGGGCTCACTCCAGTTTCTATGCTCTGACTACTTCATCACGTAGAGATGTTTTAAGTGCCTCACATGGGTCTGTATAAGTCTTATGTGAGAGCACCCTCCTAAAAGACATAATTATGCCTCCAACGAACCACTTTTCATGCTGACATGCATGAATATCATATGATGGTTTATAATAGAGTTTTTGAAATGAGCATCATATTCCTGAAAAAATTCAGTAGTTCCCTCCTCGATGTCCTTGAGTGCGTTTACACTTTTCTACTCAAACTCAAGGATATAAAAATCTTTAATGAAGGCATCCTATAATGGTGTGCGTGTCCCTGCAACATAGTTGTAAAAGTGACTAGCCTTGCATTGTGAATTTGTAATTCCTTTCACACACCACATTATCTCACACATATGTGCATGATCGTAGCATCTTCTATTACCCTATACTCTAGGAGACGAAGTGACATTTCCATGTAAATATTTTGGGGCTAATGAGGACCATGCCCATTATATCTAGAACCTCTCGTGTTACCTCTGCACCCCGACCCACGAGATTTTCCAGGTTCCTAAGTTACCTATTCCACCTAATCCTCCACTTGTAATAAGAATTGGACTAGAGGATGCACTACCATGTGTCCCAAAAGTGGTGCTAAACTGAACTCCTATAGTCTCTGATGTTGTTTTTCTCCCGATGTGAGTCCAAAGTTTTGTGCGCCTATGTTTTCTGTCCGATGACATGCCGGAAAAGGTTCCTCTAACTAGTCCTCCAAATAACAGGGAAGATGTCTTTCCAGTCATAAATGTACTTGATATATGATTCACTCTTAAACTTGCTGATAATTCAACTCTACCTCTTGCTACTCTACTGCCCAAACTAGCTTGTTGACTACTGGTTGTACTAGAAACTGGAAAACCAAGTGCAAGGGATAGGTTTCTAGGTAGATTTAGATGCACACTGTGGCCCAAGTTCTCTCTGCTAGCACACTCTCATAAGAGGCCAATGAGGGTTCCTATCATGCTTACCAAAATGAGGGAATTTCATATGCTCGCTCCATGTTCTCTATGTGAGCTCCAAATCCTTTATGAGCCATCTCTCTCCTCAACGCCATCTATTCTATAATCTCGTGTTGCTTCCCTAAATCCATCTTGCATGCCTCATTATACTTAAGCTTCCTTTATTCTCTTTTCCTCTTTATCGCTAGGTCTGTCATCCTTCACCACAACTGTTCCTTCCCCGCACATGGCAAATTTTAGCTAGTCATCGGCTTCTCTTCCAAATTCAGGGTTACCAACAATATTTTGATCACCATTGGAATGCCTTGTAGATAGGTTCCCCTAGGATAACATAAAAACTAAAACTCAACTACCTCTAGGAAAGAATAAGTGGAAATTGAGTACTCCAAAATATAGCTATTTAGAACACCACGGAACCAAGTGTCCACAACGCACGTCCAAATTAGATCAGCATCATAGAGGGCTTAAAATTCTTCCTATGTCTAGAAAAGTGTGTGAAACCTCCAATTCCTTTTAGATGCATAAGCAATCACCCACCCGTCAACTCTATTGGAAAATAACAAATAGATTCTTCTCTACTCACGCACGTGCATCAAACTCGATCCATTTTTGAATCGCTGAGCGTAATCTTCTTCCAAATCTATTATCCACTCCTCAACACTTGCCAAGGTCAATTGATAAGTCTTCATCATGCAACATTCTGAAAACAACTAAAAAAGAGGTCTCGTAACAAACCAAGTTATGCAGCCTAGAATTTACGGTAAATGACCTAGGTGCACTGGCACATCACTCGGTCGAGATGAGTGCTCACCTAAAGCACCTAAAGGCACTAGGTCCCTCTTTATAGTTGCTTGTATAGAATTTTAGCATGATTGTGTATATAGATATCTAGATTCATTATCAATAGTAAAGAACACACAAAGGCATAAACCAGATCTAGTTCTTAGAATAGATATAAAATGAACTAAATAATGACTATAACAAGATCTACCATGCAAGAACCAGATTCAGTCATGTTCAACACCATTATCCAGCCAATATGAACCATTTTATTAAGTACTGTAAAACAAAAGAGCTTCTTACATTACATAATTATCTCCATGAGTCATACGCGCGACAAAACCAGCAACATAACTCTACCATATTTTTCATCCCTTAATCCATGAAAATAAATACTTATATATATAGGGGTGGGGACTTGCCTTTCACCACTCATGCGCTTCTCAAAATAGGTCACATGTTAATAATATCCATGCACTTTTAAAATAGGATGCACAACATATAAGATCTCTAACAATAGACTTCCTATAGTTAACTCTCGAGTAGAAATCCATTTATTAGCCTAAAGTATGTATGGCACTCAATTGTTGTTTGTTCCCAAAATACCATTGTGTGGACTACGAGTCTTCAAGTCATTGTGTGCTCCACACGCTATCTCTAAAAATAGCCCTTATCCACAAAATGGCTAAGTCATGAATTCAAATTGTTCGCATGCACTCATTCTCATTGTTCTTCCATGCCCTCAAATGCACCTTACTCCAAAGGTGCACACATCCCGTATGTGCCTTCACATTAGAGAAATATTTTATCTTCTCAAATCATGCTAATACTCCATAATGCATAATTTTTCCCATCAAACATAGGTTCTTTGTTAGTATAAGAACTACTCTATTGACTCATTTTTTGTGCTTTAAAGTATCACCTCAAGTTTGTTAAGATTTCTTCAAAGGTCCTTCTATAATACCAATTGTTGGAAGCACAAAAACTTAGAGGGGGTTGAATCAAGTGTGTGATAAAAATTTCATCCACTTATACAATTTCAACCATTAACCTTTCAATTAACCATTAAGCATGTGTTTAAGGTAGTTTTCGGGTTAGTGCTATCAAATGTAGAAAGTACCTAAAACTCAAAATAAACGAGGCTTACCAATACCTACTCTAATAATTGTAATGTTGGGATGATATAATGTAGACAATGTGAGAATGCTCCTCCTCTCACCGAGTGAAGAGACCTACAAGAAAATACAACTAGAAAAAGATATTAGATAGATAGGATAACGAGTTGCTCGGCAAAGGCCGATCCCAAGAATCCAAAGGGACTTCCTTAAAGGGTGTCAACTCATTGATACAATTAAGTTGATTTGATAAAGATAATATAAATGATAACATACATTATAACTAGAATGCAATATGGGTAGGTAGGTCATGTTCATCTTTGTAGGTGGCCCAGGCTAGGGCTGTGGTAAGGTTGAAGTCTTTGAAGTAATCGTACCAATACTCCTCAATTTTTTCTCATATATCATTAATGATTTCAAATTGTTCTATAATATCCTCTAATTTCATTATAAATGTGATGGCACATAAGGTGAGTTCATGGAGGATGTTGAACTACTCCCACACAAGTGGTTGTGAAACAATCAAGTAGATTATAAATGTTGGTTATGGGATGTGATTGAATTTGAACAACCATCTACAAGAAGCATGTCTTAAAAATAGACAGATTGTCTAGATGGATAGATAAAATCGATTAAATGCAATGACTAATAAAATTGACTATGTTAACGGTAATTGCAAGTGATTGAAGGGTCGTTGGCAATTTATGTGAACATTTTGATGTTGACAACATGCTAAATTAATGGAAAATAAAGATTAAAAGGCTTGATTTGATCTTTTTTTATGCGTAAATAAAATGAAAACAAGAATAGATGGATTTGATCTTACTATTGACATGAAAATGAACTAATATGGTTGTAAATGCTTACATGAACTTATTAAATTCTTAGTGGTTTCTTGCTAAATTCCTCGTGGTGTGATAAGGGCCTTGGAGATGTCTGAATGCACGAAATGATGTGGTCTAGCTTCTTGGAGCAGCAGAACTTTGCTAAAAATATTATGGGATCCTCAAACATGATATTTAAGATTCTATTTATAATCATTGTTGATTTGTTAGGATCATTGGCGATCTGAAAAAGTTAGGGAAACCCATTTAGAAATGGTTTCAACCACTTCCAAAATAGAGATTTTGGGTATGGGGATGAGGGGAAATGATTAAGAGGTTAGGTAGGGTTAAATGAGTTAGATGGTTAGGATAAAAAGAGTTAGGATGGGTTACACGTGGTTAGGAGGATTTAGGGAGGTTAAGTTAAGTGTAGGTAAATAAGTGTTATGGGGGTAAAAATGTGATTTTACAAGGGTGAGGGAAGTGACTTAGTTATGTATGGAATAATAGGTTTAAATGATTTAATTTTGTGTTTCATGGGGTGTATGAAGGTTACCTAAGATGATGAAAACCTGGTGTCTACATTTTTCCCTTTTTTCAAGTGGTTTGTGATGGAAAAATTGTTGGACAAAAATGAGTGAGATGTTTTGAATTTTTCTTAGATCGGTGGTCCCCCTCAAACTAGGGGTGATTTCCAAAGTGCAATAATCACATGTTTGAAAGAGTTTGTTGAATGAGATAGATTTATATAACATATGTGTTTTTCTTTGAGCTTCCCTAAGACTATGCATGAAAAAAATATTTAGCCAAAGGTGGATTTACATTACCATGGAGTCAAATGATGGGGGAACCAAAGGGTTCGTAACCCATGGATGTATGACTCATAGGAAGCAAGGGTGGGAGAGACGATCCCGACTGGGTATGTTATCCACAATGGTGTTTCCACAAAGGTGGAATTTTAAAACCAGGAATTCAAGTGATAGGGGAACCAAGGGGTTCATATCCAATATACATATGGCTTACCAAGACTAAAGATGTAAAAATCGAGGTGGATCTTGATAAGGGCAAGCTTTGACTAATTGTGTTGCAAGATCGAGGCATACTTTGATTATTCATTGTGTATTTTGCGGGGCCTGGAGCCCTAAAAGGAGGTAAGTAAAATAAAATTTATAAATTTGGCAAGGAATGATGAAAATTATGGCTAAATCACAAATTTAAGATAACTTAGATGTTTAAATATCATGTTAAGATAATTTCAAGATAATTGCTAATAGTTTATGGAAATCATTGATGATTAGAGGAATCGTCACCAACTCTTGGGCGGTAAAAATTGTACTCTGTAAATAGGAAAAAATAACTAAGGTGATTTCATTATTACCACACAATTTGATAGAATAAGAGTTATGAGTTAAAGTATTTTTAAGTGAAAAGAGAAAATGGAGGCCTCATCGGTGGATCTAGGAGATAAAGGAGGCCCACAATAGGAGACGTAGGCCCATTTCTTATGTGTTTTTTCTTAGTTTTTGAATTTTTTTAGGATTTTGGCCTGTTTCAGGACATGTTTGCCTAATTGTAGGAATCAACAAAGTGATTTGGTAAAATTACATGCAATTGGTATGAAACACCAACGATCATGCGATGAATCATTGGTGACTAAGTGGATATGTAGTATGATTTGATTTAATGTTACAATTTAATAATTTCAACTAAGTGATATTCTAAGGATGTTTTGATGTTGTGGATGCAGGTGAGGAACAAATTGACCATACAGAAAGGAAACCAGTTATTCCAAATGATGATTAGTCCTTGGAGGATGTGGGCCTAGGAGAAATGCATCATTATAGACATATCCACATACAATGGGGTTTTCTACTTGCTTTGTTAGAGAGATGGGATCATGTGAAAAAGACTTTTTGGTTACCGATGGGGAGAAGACCATCACTTTAGAGGATGTACATAGGATTCTTAGACTTCATGTCTAAAGGGACAGATATATTTGATTGATGAGGTAGAGAGACATTAGGTAATGAGAATATTATATGGTGATGAGGTGAAGTTTTCATCAAAGTGGGTTTTCATATGGGGCATCAGATAGGCTCGAGATAGAGTGTCGAGCATTCATGACCCTGATGATGTTTGGTATCAATTGTTATGCCTTTCCTAACTCTGTTAGAGGTCATATTTCATGGATGTTGATAGGGGTGTTCGCAAACATGATAGAGTAGAGGATTTTTTTACATGGGCCTTGCATTACTTGTAATGAGGTATAGGGAGCTATGCTCATGGAGGATAGAGAAGAGGTTTGGTATCAATTTTGGGTTCTTACTACGGTGTTGTTAGGCTTATGAGCACATTATGGTGGCTTAGCTAAGGGGTTTACCAAGGGGAGGCCTGGTGGTTTTGGAGGAGACGGTTGGCTTTATATGATGGAGATCAAATAGGGGTGAGGTAGGGCCAATGAGAGGTGAGGGGTATTATTGATAGCTCCTCACAGGATTGCAAGGTGGTGATGTGAGTTTGAGGCCTTATATTGGATTTCTAGTCCACAAGGTTTCAAGGGTGATCTCATAGCCATCTAACATGATACACATGTGTAGGGTCGACGATTGAGGGAGTGGGAGCTTTTCATATTTAGTCACATGAAGTGACAGCTTGGACTAGTATAGATGTTCATGAGGCAGCCACACTACCTACAGTGTTATGATTGTTACATAGATACGTCACTTCCATATGTCACATGGCTTCGCATCATAGTGGATGAGGAGGGTGTAGTAGGCATAGATGATCGGGTGTACCCACGGTAGTGGATGATGTCAAGGTTAATGAAACCTATGTTGCATGGTGGCGGGATCAACTTGTTAGGGTTTAGATATGGGTATGAATCCATGTGGAGGCGACTCCTCAAGAAGTAGCTTATCGAGTAAGTGTGGAGGAGACGAGGATATTGGTGAGGGTGAGGAAAGGGCAGCATTAGAGGCTACTATGGAGCATCTTGAGTCCAAGACAACAGATTGCATTATTAGTTGAGCAGATGACCATGACAAAGGAGAGAGGAAACCTTGGTTAGGGAGCAGATGGGTTGAGTCAACATATTTTCACCGTATATGCAGAGATTGGTCATGATATTTTTATTGTGATTGATATCGACAAGAGTGAGAGGTCTTGAAAAAGGCCCTAGGGATCACTGGTCCTTCGGTTTCAAGATCTGAGCTAAATGCATGATAGCTCAGGCTAGTGGTTAGATGGGACCACTTGGTGGTGTTAGTTTGGCTATTTACCAATCATTACGTGAGGATTTAAACTATTATGAGGATATATGACAGAGGAGGCTACCTAATGATCCTCATTACATGGTGTATCAGGAACGAAGGTAGGAAGCACTCGACAAGCATTGTTGCGAATGTTGGTAAGGTACTAAGAAATCCAAAAATAGGACTCGATAGAAGTCCTAGTGATGAGTAGGAGAGAAATGCCCAAGGGAGTATCTAGCTTAACGATGTTTAGTTTACTCATTAGATATGATGTTTTTTTATGTATAAGGGCTATATTTGATGTATATTTTTTTATACGGAGTTTTCATACTCATGATTATGTACATTGATATATCCATATATAATTATGACTTTGACTCATGTGTTGTGACTCATTTTGATGTTTGATGTTTATAATGTAATTTTTTAAATAGTTATTTAGATGTGATGTTGGTATGATATTTATATATATAGTGATTTATCATGATTTTTGATGTGATGTTGAGATATTTTCGATGTGATGTTTAGATATGATGTTGACATGTTGATCTTGATATATTTGATGTGATGTCAGAGGTAATATTGAGATGTTGTATGGATGTTGATTTAATATGTGATATGTTACTCTTTTTTGATGTGATGTGACTTTAAATATAATTGTCTTAATATATATCAAAATGTATTTTAATCATCTTCTGAATAAAATGTGAATTGCTTGCTTTTAGACTAGATTTGATGCATATGTGACATGATGGTAAAATGTATAATGAAGGAATTGCACTTTGTGGCCTTATAACAAAATTTAACACATAACTAACAATAAGTAGTCACATGTAGGATCTTGGATACAGATGGAAGTGAATTTTATACCTTCTTATAACATGGGAAGGGTTGACATATGTAGTTTATACGGGAGAGTAGGTTCTCCTTTTGATGGCTTTATAGGCTCATGCCTTAGCTATATTTTATTTACGCAAACTGATCAATGCGGGAAGTTTGCTTTTATGGGAAAGTTGATCGATGTGGGAAGATTTCCTAGGATGCTTTTGATATTTTGAATTTTTGAAGGCTGATCAATGCAAGAAGCCTTTTAATAATGACATGGGTAGCCATCCTTTGAGGGAGTGGTCTATAATTTTGATTTTTGATTTTTATTTTTAATAGCCATCCTTTGAGGTATTGGTCTATATTTTTATAGGAAGTATGTTTTTGACAATATGATTAATAGTTTTCCTTCGAAGGATCAATCTATTTTTTACAATATGATTAATATATGTCCTTTGAGGGATCAATCTATATTATGTTCATCCGTAGATATTCTTGATTTTTTGTAGATGTTGGGGGTAGGCCTAGTAGACTGCTTTTGAGGAGGGGAAAAGGAATATGCACGTACTACATATGTACCCCTGTAACATGTTTTTAGTTGGTATATAAAAGGTAAATGGATGTAATGATTTTTGGGTTCCCTCTGATGTGGAATGTATCCATGTGAAAGATGTGATGAATAGATCTATGGTGATCATCTTTAAGGTTTTAGTTATAAGGTAGTGATGGTATAACACATACTTCTAAATAAGGACAATGGTGAATGATAGGCTATTTATGGAATAATATCATTGATGTGACTAATGTCATGAAGGTAGACGTGTCAATAGTAGAAAGGTAGTAAGTGCAAGGAATTCAAATGTTCCTATTCAGGTTTACCATCAAGGAGGCTATACAATAGGATCCCAACCCATATTTGTGAGTGATGACATATGGAATAATTGATCCATAGGTATCCGAGAAGAACACCGCTTCATCGTAGTAACTAGAAGCAAAAGGAAAATTAAGCAAAAGGAGGAAAAGGTTCATTGCACAGAATGACCACTCTTCACGCAAAGTGACGGTTGTGTAACCTCCCCAATGGTTATGTAACCACCCCTCTAAACAAATTGATAGTTACATAACTATTGTGGTGGTTGCGTAACTACTGGTATTCATTCACCGGTGGTCCTATTACTAAATAAAATAAAATAAAAAAATCCACAAACAATCGTAGATTTGAGCGTCCCTGGACTATGTCTCTTCCTTGTTTGACCCTTCCTATTCTCTAGTGCATGGGAGGACATAGGGAACAACTATAAATGCAAGAAGAGGATGTGAATTAATCATTAATTCATGGGAGAAGTGAGTAAGAAGACTTTGGTGCTGGAATTGATTTGTAGAAGAAAGGTGTATGAGTAGAGAAAGCAAGTAGAGAGGGTGGAAGTAACATTGTTGTCTTCCTTCAGCTTCTTGTAATTTGTATTCATTTCAATTGGCCAATATATAACTAGAAAGAAAGAGAAATTTCCCTTCCTATTATTTTTCCCTCAAATTAGGGGTTTTCAAGATAAAAATATTGTGTTGAGTGTTTGAATTGTTCATTCTTATTTTCTACAAATTAGTTCTAATTGTTAGAATTCAATCACTAACTCTCGTAACAATCATTTTGAAATAAATTGGAACTAGGAACAACATTGTTGTGGTTTTGTAAGTTTCCAAAGTAGAATTTTAGAGATCATTTTGGTATCAGATATGATTATTTAATCTAGGATTGTGGTATTCATTCTTATGTGATTTGTATGATAGTGACAAGTTCCAAAGGTGAAGAAGTAATACATTGTGATCTAGAGATATCTACGAAAAAAGTGGAAACAAAGGATTAGAGATAAAATGAAAGAAGAGAACTTGATCCGTAGAATAGATATGTTAGAAAGAACTATGCAGGGTTGTTTCAACAGCAATGGTAACTCTCATATCAACAAAGGATAGTAATAGTTAAGCAAGATTCCATAGACTGAGTGGTTTGAGATTTGGCTGAGAAGTTTCGCATAGGAAAGATCCATGATGAGGAATACGATGTGGAATATTAGGAAAAGGAAACTCTAGTTGAAATGGGAAAGGTAAAATCCTATCATGGTCCTTTTAAAGGTGAAACTAAAGTTAATATTAAAAGCTTTGAATGACAAGTAGATGTAGAATAACTACATAAATGGTTAAAGAAATTAGAGGTTTATTTTATCATGCATAATTTAACCGAGGTACAAAGGATTACCTCTGCATGTCTCAAGATGGAAGGAGATGCTCTGGTTTTTTGAGAAACCCATCTAGCCACTTGTGAAAATAAGAAGCACCCTATTGTAAGTTCTTTAGAGGGTTTAAAGAATTGACAATAGCAAAATTTTATCCTATTGGCCATAATATTAACCAGATGATTAAATGGAAATATTTTAAACAAAGCAAAGGGTCAAAGTGTGCAATATTACACTATGGAATTTCGTGAGGCAAGCCATGTTGCTCAATATGGACTTGGAGGACGAGTATGTTCTGACCAAGTATTTGGGAGGACTTCACACTCACATTTGAAGGAATTTCATCTCCACAAAGCCCAAGGATATCAATAAATCATGTGTACAATCATACTACATAGACGATAAAAATAAATTAGAAGTATATTCATGGGAAAAATAGTCAACAAATCAACTAAAAAAGAGTAGGGACAAACAAGTAACAAAGGTAAATGGAAAGGTAAAAAGACCACTACCACTTTGAATACTTGTAAATATCCTAATAATTTTTGCAAGAATTGTGATATCAATGGTCATATTGATGCTAAATGTTGGAATTTGCATCCAAAATTACATCCAACGAACTTAACCAAGGACTCCAAGAATTCCATGAAAGTTGTAAATAAATAGGGAAGTGGAGATAGAGGATGATTCTCATATAGACAAGTAGTTAGGATGCATGGCCACCAACATGGACATCCACGAACAAGAGGAAGAAATGAGTAAGCTATTTCAAATCAAAATCCATATTAAGAGGACTAAGGTAAATTCTTTGCTTGATATTGGTTCTCAATATAATTTTATTTCTAATGTGGTTGTAAAGAAGCTTGGTCTTGAAACTTATGAGAATCCACATCATTATCCTTTGGGATGAGTGAAGAAGGGTATATAAATTCAGGTAACACGAAGATGTAAGTTCAAGTTTAGGATTATGTTTCAATATATCGATGTATTAGAAGGCTGATGTAATGTGACTTGATGAATTTGATGTTATTTTCGAGAGTCCTTACTTGTATATCAGGGATGTTATATTCATGAGAAGGGATAACCGATACAGATGGTCAAGGATGGATTTAATTAAAACATATAGGCACACCATTGTAAGACAACTTTCTAAAATAAGTGCTAACAAAGAAAAGAGACTAATTCAAGAAAAAAATTAGTTTTGTTTACTTTTATTGAAGGATAAGAAATTTGGGGTAGAAATTTCAGATGCCTCTAACCAAAGGGGTGAATGATTTTTATATCGTAATTCAGTCTTTTCAGAAGTGTTCCAAACTCCCAGTGGGTTTCCACAAAAATTATAAGTAGAGAATGAGATTCATCTATTTCTAGAGTCCTCTCTACCAAATATCAGGTTGTATAGGAAATCCTTATTGGAGATTACAAAGGTAAAGAAACAACTCCAAGAACTATAAGAACAAGGGGTGATACGCCCAAGCACCTCGCTATATGGTTCACATATTTTGATGGTGCCAAAAAGGATGGTTATTGGAGAATGTGCATCGACTACCGTGCTTTGAATAAGATTACCATAAAGAATAGATATCCACTCCCATGCATAGATGATCTCTTGGACCAACTTCAACATGAAAATTTATTCACAAAGTTGGATCTCAAGTCTGGTTATCACCAAGTTAGGATGAAGGAGGAGGATATATGGAAGAATTCCTTTAAAATAAAACATGGTTTTTATGAGTGGTTAGTACTTCCATTTGGTTTATGTAACGCACCCACTACATTTATGAGATTGATGAATGATGTATTGTAGGAATTCATAGATTCATGTGTCATTATATATTTGGATGATATTATGATTTTTAGTGCCACATGGGAGGAACATCTAACACATTTGTAGAAATTCTTACAAGTTCTCAAAGAGAAATAAATATTATGCAACATGAAGAAGTGTGAATTTTCTAAATAGTCACTTGTCTGCATCTTGGGGACATGGTTAGAGGATGAGAGCTATGAGTGGATCCAAAGAAGTTGGAGTCCATCACCAATTGGAAAACACCAACGGAGCCACAGAGACTAGAATTTTTGTGGGAGAAGTACAATACATGAGGAAGGTCATTACGAGATTCTCTGTTATTGCAACACCTCTACACACAAAGTGGTCACAAAGAGTAAGCATTTTTACTGGGGTAAGGAATAAGATCAAGCTTTTGAGTTATTAAAGTACCAAATTAGTCATGCTCTAGTATTTACTCTTCCTAATTTACGATTATCTCTTTTAAGTAGATATAGATGCCAAGTGATTATGTTATGGGAGAAATTTTCTACAGGAGTTAAGCTAGTATGCTATCATTCTGAAACTTTCACTTTAGTAGTTAAAGGATATTCAATATATGATAAAGAGATGTATGCACTAGTTCAAGAAATAAAGAAATGGAAACATTATTTGTTGGGTAAAGAAACTATTATACACACTAACCACAAACCTCTCCAATATTTGCAAGCACAATCTAAATTGTAGTAGGCAAGGCACTACAATTGGATGGGGTTCCTTCAACAGTTCCATTTGGTGATCAAATACAAGAAAGGAAGCACAAATTTGGTGACAAATATGTTTTTAGTCTTCCCACATAGGAGAATATCCCTAAATTGGAAACTATCTCTCATTTTGAACCCTTCACAAAGGAATCTTATAAAGAGAAATATGCTAAAGAAAAAGATTTTGGGGTGACATATCAGAACTAATAGTCTAAGGTGGATAAAAAGTCAATTATTGATGAGTTTTATCTCAAGGATGGGCTACTCTACCAATGGGGGAACTTTGTGTGCCAAAAGAAGAAAGCCTTTTATTGATGAGGGAAGCACATACCTCAAAAGTAACAGGATGTTTTGGTGTTGGAAAGACCATGGCCCACTTGCAAAGGTTTGTATATTGGCCCAATATGCAAGATGAAGTATCTAAATTCATAAGAGGATGTAAAATTTTTTGTACAAGAAAGCCTAAAATCAAGGAGGAAGGTTTGTATATGCCTTTATCGGCCCCTAGTCGACCTTGGGAGGATATCTCGAATGGATTTTATAGGAGAACTACCTATGTATAAGCATGGACATGATTATCTATATGTTGGTGTAGATAGATTTAGAAAAATGTGTGATTTTATGGCATGTAAAAAGACAATAAAAGGATATGGGGTAGCTGAACTTTTCTTTGCTAATGTATGGGTGCATTTTAGTTTTCCAAAGTCTATTATTTCTGATAGATATTATAGGTTATTGGGGAAGTTTTGGACTACGCTATGGGACAAGATGGACACCATGTTATAGAGAAACATGGTATTCCATCCCTAAATGGATAGGCAAATAGAGGTGGTGAATAGGAATTTGGTACAACTGATTAGAGGGTATAATAGCAAATATCTAGATGAGTCCTTATCCTACATTCAGCATTCCTACAACATGGCGGTACACATATCCACTATGAAGTCACATTTTGAGACATGCTTGGGATATCCACCTACTAATCCACTAGACATTTTAGTTAGACAATAGGAATAAGGAAAGATACATAATTCAGAAGTGACTAGAGCAGCGTAAAAGATCATTGGGAGGATCTGGAAAATCCATCTCAAGGTGAAAGAAAAATTGGAGAAGTCTCAATCCAAGTACAAGGCTAGACACAATCAGCATCGTAGAGATCACAAACTTCATGTTGGAGACAAGTTTTGGTTTTACTTGAGAAAGGAAAGACTATAAGGTCAAGCAAGGAAACTCAAGCCACTACGGTATGGACCCTTCACTATACTAGAGTAGGTTGGAGAAAATGCTTTCAGACTTGATTTTCCACACTTCATGTGGATGTACTCAATAGTAAATTGTGAGAACTTACACCTATATGAGCCATACATGCTTGATGAGGAATAATAATGTCAGTTGCTACCTTCCATAGAAGATTACATCTTGGATTCATGAGGCGAGTTAGAGGAGGATGTATTATTGTAGAAGAAGGTCAAAGAAATAATGAGATGTCCACAAGAATATGGGCAGATTGGACTCGAGGGAAAGACATCAAGGAATTATCGGTGGTACTCAAAGGAGAAAGTGAGGGAATTATTTCCTCATCTACTCTGCCACTAAGCTTTTGTGGGACCAAAATCCTCCTGAGAAGGTGAGGTGTGATAAATAGGGATCAAGAAGAACACCACTTATCAGGGAAACTAGAATCAAAAGGAAAATTAAGCAAAAGGAGGGAAAGGTTCAGTTATAGAACCACTACTATATGAAGAGTGGTGGTTGTGTAACCACCTTGACATCTGCATAACCACCCCTCTACACATACCAGTGGTTACGTAACCTCTGTGGGCGGTTGTACAGTTTGTCGATCTACATTCACCGATGGTCTTGTCACTAAATTAAACAAAAAAATACATCCAAAAATAATAGTGGATTTTAAGCATTTGGACTATGTCTCTTCCTTGTTTAACCCTTCTTATTCTCCAATACACGGGAGGACATAGAGAATAGTTATAAACAAAAGAAGAGGATGTGGAATTCATCATCAATTCATGGGAAAAGTGAACAAAAATACTTTGGTGCTAGAATTGATTTGTAGAAGTAAGGTGTATGAGTAGAGAAAGCAAGTAGAGAGGGTAGAAGTAACATTGTTGTCTTCCTTCAGCTTCTTGTAATTTTTATTCATTTCAATTGGCCAATATATAACTGGGAAGAAAGAGAAATTTCCCTTACCAACTATTTTTCCCTCAAATTGGGGTTTTCCAAGATAAAAATATTGTGTTGAGTGTTTGAATTGTTCATTATTATTTGTTGTAAATTAGTTCTAAGTGTTATAATTCATTAAAAACTTTAAGAACTATCATTTTCAAATAAATTGGGAGTAGGAACAACATTTTTATGGTTTTGTAAGTTTCAAAGTAGAAGTTTACTGATCACCGTCTAGTTAGGGGCAAGATTTCCACATTTATTCCTTTCTAGGGTAGTGACATTTTGATTTTATTTTTGGAAAATAACACCAATTTGTAAGTAATTCTCTTTGACATGTTTGTTATATGGTCATTTGATGTGTTCTTGATAGATGTGATGATGTTTGAGATCCGTTAGGTGGCATTCATCTAAAAACTCTAGTTGTGCTAATCATTCTTGATGATAATCCTCATCGAAACAAAGTCTTTAAGGGATGCATGAAGTGATGGGATCTGGACTTTGAGGGTAGAAATACCTCGAGCCATAGACTAAATAAAATGGTGTAGCACCTATAGGAGTAAGGATGCTTATTTCAATAGGCCCAGAGGGAAAACGGGAATCGAGAGATGTCAATTCATGCATATTTGGTTAACAATTTTCTTAAGGATTTTGTTAAGTGATTTTTTATAAGATTATTCTTTTACGTTTGCATGTGGGTAATAGGGGATGAAAAAATTATTTTGATGTTGAAAGTGTCACACAATTTCTTAATGTATTTTTCTTGAAATAATTTCCATTGTCTATGATTAGTTTGTGAGGGATGTCAAGTGACTTATGATATGTTGATAAATGAAATCAATTATTTTTTTAATTTAATAGAGACCATGGGAATAACTTCTACCCATTTAGTGAAATAATCGAGTAGTTTTGATGAATGAGGGTTGATGAGACTAATAAGGTAAATTCCCCATTGTGAAAAGGGTCATAGATCTTAAGCGGGCTATAGAGCCTGACTATGAATGTGAGTGAGATTGGAATGTTGTTGACATTTAAGCCATTTTTTAACATTTACACAACAATCTTGGTTGAAAGTAGGCCAGTAATAGCCTATTTGTAGGATGCGTTTAGCAACATCCATATCTTGTTAAAGTGTCCACCACATATACCGTTTTGGGCGTCTTATATAGCTTTAGTGGATTCATGGAATTTGAAGCATCGTAACAAGAGGTCATTAAATCTTCATTTTTAGAGAACACCACTAATGATGACATATTGGGTAGTGCGTTGAAGAAAATATTGCTTAGCATTCTTAGATAGGTCAAAGGGAATTTTTATTGTGATGAGATAGTCATGGATTTGAGCATACTAAAGGTTTGTTTGATTTTTTTCGATGAGATTGAAGGAGAGTTTGTTATTGTGGTATGGTTGATCATGTCTATATACAATCAAAATAGTTTGGAATCTTTAGTTGATAGAGGAATGAGTGATGCGAGAGAAGCCATGGTGATCATGAATTTGTTAGAAAACCGTGGAACTATTTGGATGGTGTAATGATAAAAGGCTTCTAAGAGGAATTCGACAATGGTTTTATATTTTTGTAGAATTTCATTTTTATATTGATAAATTCCTTTGATTTAGTTGATAATGAGTTGAGAGTCTCCATAGATATCCAAGATTTGAACACCAAGCATGATGGTATTTTGGAGGCCCATGATGAGAGCTTCATATTCAGCCATGTTATTAGTGAATTAAAAGTTTAATTTGAAGGATAGAGGGATAGAGTCCCCAGGGAGGTATGATAACGATACGGAACCTTCCCCATCCTGACACTTAGATCCATCGAAGAAAATTGTCATTTTAATAGGAGTGTATTCTTGATTGATGGTGTTGATGGATTCATCTAGGAATTTTTCATGAGATAATTGATTTTCACGAAGAGAGGATTCGGAGAGCTGGTCGGTGATGGCTTGTCCCTTAATATATTTTTGCAAGATGAATTCTAGATCAAACTTGGTCATGAGCATAAGCCATCAAGTGATACAGTCACTATGATATGGTTTGGAATGCATAGTTTTAAGGGGATTGAAATGGGTGATAATGTAAGTTTTATGATTAACTACATAATGGAAAAGTTATGAAGTTATGAAGTATAAGGCACAATACTACTTTTATGCTTTGGAGTAACAAGTTTTGTAATCATGAAGGGTGTGGCTTATATAATAAATGTCATATTCAATACATTTCTTGTCTCGATGAGAAATCATAGCACCCAAGGTATGATCAATAATAGATATCTATAGGTAGAATGGCTCCTCATTGTATAGAGGTGTAAGCACAGTGGTGATAAAATATATTTCTTGAGGTCTTCAAAAGGACTTTAAAGACCATTTGAAGTGCACATCCTTTCGAAGGAGATAGTGGAGAGGTTGAAAATAATATGAAAGTTTTGAAATGAAATGGCGGACTGATTGGAGTCACCTTGAAGGCTGAAAATATGTTTGATTTTTGATGTAGGAGGCATCTCAATTATGGCTTTGATCTTAGCGTGGTCTAATTCAATGCCCCTGATAAAAATTATGAACCTTAGGAGCTTTCCGGTGAGAACACTAAATACAAACTTAGTAGGTTGAAGGCGAAGTAAATATTATATGAGATGCACAATAATGATGTCAAGTATCATGAGATAATCCCTACATTGTTTATATTTTCCTATGAGGTTATCAACGTAGTCTTCAATAGTTTTATGGATGAGATTGTGGAAGATATATGTCTTTACACACCGATAAGTGGCCCCTACATTTTTAGGTCTAAAGGGCATGACACGATATAAAAAAAAGTCCCCAAGGATTAATGAAGGTTGTTTTATATTGATCATCGGTAGAAATGATTATTTGATTGTATCCAAATAATTCATCCATAAGGAAAGAATTCCATGGCTAGCGGTGAGGTCAACAAGCTGATTAATGTTTAGAAGAGGAAAAGCATCTTTGGGACAAGAGAGATTGAGGTCTAAAAAGTCCTTGTAGGTGTGTAAATTCCCGGATGCCTTGGTTATAAGTATAATAGTAGAGACCCATTATGGATAGTCAATGGGTAAGATGAAGTTAGCAAAGAGGAGGCATTGTAACTCCTCTTTGATGAGGAGAGCTATGTGAGGGTGCATCCTATGTAGCTTTTGTTTGACATGCTTAGTGTTAAGAATAGTGACAATGCTTTGAATGACGATGTTAGGTTCAATACCGAGATATGTTGATATATGACCATGTGAAGGCTTGACTATGTTTAGAGAGGAAAGTGGTGAAATCCTTCAATTCTTTTGAATCTAAGGATGGCCAATTTTAACTATATAAGGATCATGTGGATTTCTTATATTAATGTTGATAGTGGATTTTTTAAGGACTTTTGAGGTGTTATGTGGTAGCTTCTTTTGATGTAATGGTCCTCCTCTCCCATATAGGATAGGATAGTCTAGTCATCATGGCATTGAAAGATGTCAATGGTAGGGGAGTCCTCCTCTATCATTTCAGGTAATATGAGTGGGAGGATCTTAGTACCATTTTTAGTTTGATAAGTAAGTGGTCCTAAGGTAATCGTATTGACTAAAAAAGTTAGGAGGGATGGAAATGGTTTCATCCTTTTCTATGGGGTTTTTGTGTGAAGGTGGAGAAGATGGTTCTAGTTATATCACAGATCCAGATGCAATGCTTGCGGAGGATTCTGAGGCCAGTTTTTTGAAACCTAATCCATATTTTTCATGAAGCTTGTGAGAATGATAAAGGATTAGGTCATGAATACCTTGTTCATAGCCTCTTAGGAAAAATACTTTCTAGGCATAAAAATGGAGGTACATTTACGTGAAGGCTTGATTATAGAAATTTGAAATCTAATATGAACGAATTAGTATGATGTTGATTATTAGGATGTGGGGAAGGATGATCAATCCCTCTATAGACTAGATTAGTTTTGAGATGTGGAGGGTCGAAGGATATAACATATCCAATGTTATCTTCTTACAAGGGTTGTTTATCAAGTCTTTTGTATGTCTTTATTACAGAAGAGAATTAAAGGTAAGAATATGATACTCCCCTAGTGAAAGGCGTTGCATGACATATTTGAAGGAGGTGTCATTTGGTAATTTTAATACGGAGATCGATGAAGTGGTGAAGGTTTCATTAGAGGATCCTTATTTTTTTAGGGACAAGCACATCATTAGGTTGATACGTCATGTGACATGCCTTGAAATGGTTCGGGTCATTTGGGACAATGAAGGTCTTACCTTCATGTTCATATTTTAAATAGCAATGGAGGGTAGATGGGATACAATGCATGGAGTGTATCCATGGTCAACCTAATAGCATGTTGTATTGAAACTCCCCTTCTACAAAATATAAAATAGTTCATGGAGGGTCTTGACACCGACTTTGATTGGTAAGATAACCGTGCCCAATGTGGGAGTGAAGGTGTCATTAAAAGAATGTAATACTACATGAAAATAGGCAACAATTGTGTTGGGTAATTAAAGTTTATCAAAGTCATGTGATGATAGAATATTTATGTTGGATCCATTTTTTATCATAACTCTCTTAAAGAGAGTATCATTGATTTGGGCGGTGATGAATAATGGAAGATTGTGATCTTCAGGTTGCAAAGATGGGATTTCAGAGCTATCAAAAGAAATGGCAATGGACATTTTGAGGATACTTGACTAGATTTTTTGAATGGCTAGGGATCATCTAAAGGTATTGATATGGATTAAAGTGCTTTGATCATGTATTTTCTATGTTGTGACAAGATTTTGACAAGCTCGTTGAGGAACATCTTTACCGAATCTTGATGCGATTGTTTAATGATGGTATTTTGTATAGAAGTGTTGGATTAGGTAGTCGGAGTGGAAAGAATGGATACCTTAGCCTTAACAGAATGTGTTGGATTAGGTGATTTAGGAGTGAGAGGGATGGAGACCTTTGATTTATTTTGATCTAAATTTTTAGGGTATAGTGTACAAGATATAGTATTTATACGCACTACATCAATTTGATGAAGTGGAGAATTTCTAAAAGAGGTGTCACCTTTTCTAGATGTACAGGAAAGATCAAGTGATGGTTTAATGTTATGGTTTTGAATGTTTGTTGGGTTATTTTGGTATTATTTGGTTGTTCTATATATGTGGGAATAATTCATTTATTATCAAGTCTTAAAATGAAAGTATGAAGGGATTTACAATCCTCGATGGAATGTCTGGTGTTCAATAAAAACCACAAAATGATTCAAATTTATACCACGATGGCTTCCACCCCAAAATCTAGATGGCTTAGAAGGAGATAGTGTTATGATGGATTATTCGATAAGCCTTTCAATTATTTTTACACAGTGTTATTTTGAGGCCGAGGTTAAAGGAATTAATGCGTCATTAGATGATTTGTAAGTTGGTTATGGAGGGATCGTTTTCTATGTGACATGTTTAGGTGTTTATTGGGAGTGATCTTGGATTTTGTAATAGTGACTAAAAATTTTTGATGATGGGTGTGGCCCTAGAATGGAGGGAAAGGACTTTGGATCATGTACTAAAGTTTTCATATGATTTCGTGGTATGATTGGGGATGGAGGGATTGGAGGTCACGTAGTGGATTTTTTGAGATTTCAAACATAGTGTCGGTGACATGATTTTCATAAGATATCTTCATGATTTGTATGATGGGTTCTTTTTCTAAGGGTCTTGAAGAATCCACAGGTGAGTTTGAAGTGGATGCAATGGGTGTGAGGAGATACGAGGTCTTTGTTAGAGGAAAGGCTAGGGATTTTTGTGATTTAATGGGTGTTTCTGGGGTAGAAACACTAGGTGTTGATGATGTGGATAATTCAGATGGTGTTTCTATAATAGAAAAAATAGGTGTTGACGATATGGATGGTTGAGATGATGCTTCAGGATAAGATCATTAGATGTTGGAGGTGTGGATGATTGATATTTGATAGTGTTAATAGTATGGTGAGACTAGAAAACATTAGATTGGGGTTGACTAGTTGATAGGGCATGGTTTGGAAAGGTTTATTTGAAGACGTCTAAGTTCTAATTTAGAGGTGCATTTAGATTATCCAATTACAGCTCACTTTTTTAATAAGGTCCCAAAGGACATTTCTAAACATTACACCTTTTTATGTTATGACCCTTGACCCGATGATATTTACAGTAAAAATTCTCTTGATATGAAGAGGGATTTGAGACAAATGTGTGAATGGGACGGATAGGAAGAAGGTTAATCATACATGCATCTAAGAGTTTATTGAAAACTATGCTGTATAATTCATCAATAGGTGTATAATTACATTTAGAACGAGTGCATTTAGGAGCTAAAATTTATTGGGAGCATCTTTTATGATAACCGTGTTTTCTAAAGTTTAATAATTATTATGACTATAGGAAGGTTTGAATGAGGACTTTATTTTAGGCTTATTTGATCGAGTTTGACCCTATTGTGCTCAAGGTCACGAATTCTAGTTTATAAGCTATAGTAAACGCTTCGTCAAACATTCAGAAATATTAGATTTGGAGTGTTGATGATATATGTTTGTCACGGGAGTGAGAAAATATCTCAATTAATTCTATTTGTGGGAGTGAGAAGGATAATTGATTAATAATACCCCTCCGACAAGTGATGAAATATATGATAGTTTTTGTCAAATTATTTGATGGCGTAAAGATTGATATTGGTGACTTTACGGGTGATTTTAATTGAAAAGTGTTCTAAGAAAAGTTTTTCAAGCTATGTAAAGGAGAAGAGTGGGTATTTCAGGATAGTGTTATATAAATGTAATGTGGGTCAAGATAAGGACATTGTGAATGTTCTCAGCATGAGGTCTTGATCGTGTGTGATAAGATAATAGGCATGATGAAAGGCTAGAATATGTTGTTGAGGGTCCTCTTTACTATAGAATTTAAAGAACTTCAGGAGTTCCCATTGTGGATGGTGATGAGAAGACATGATATTGAGATAAGAAGAAGACACACAAATTATGCGCATGTGGGAACAAGGTGCACTTGAAGGCATGGAAGGATAGGAAAGGAAACGCTCACGAGGACAAGTTAATTTGGGACTTAGCCATTTTCATGGATGCGAGGTTATTTTGGAGGATAGTGTGTGAAGAACACAATGGGATGGAGACTTGCACGACACGTAAATGTTTTTTTGGGAACCATTTTTTGATAAGCACCATGCATAAGTTCAATACAATAATAGGATTACTTCTTTACTCGTTAACTATAGGATGTCTATCATTAGCACACTTGCATGTGTGTATGTTAATGTAAAGGCACATGGCTATTATCAGTATATTTCCTATTTTGGGAAGTGCGTAAGTGGTGAAGGGCAAGTCCCCACATCTATAAGTATGTATTAATCGTGTGTAGTTTGGGAGATATATTGAGTAGTGAATTATTGTAGAGTTATGTTGGTTGATTTGATGCGCGCATGACTTATGGTGATGCTTTGTAATGTAATAATATTCTATGTGTTGTAGTGTTTAATATAATGGAGTATATTGGATGGACAATGGTGTTAAAGGTGATTTTAATTTGTTCTTGTATGGTTAATCTTCTTATAGTTATTTTTTAATTCATGATTCTCTAAGATCTAGATCTAGTTATGCTCTGTGGAATGTTTATGCTTATTTATGGTTCTAAGTATGTTGTATCTTCATCACACTAACATCCTTCTCAAGCAACTCTAAAGAGGGCTCTGGTACCTTTACGCACTTTGGGTGAGTGCTCATCTCAGATTGGGTGATGTGTTAGTGCGCCTGGGTTTTATTTAGTAGATTTTAGCTTGCATCATTGGTTCTATTTCGGACCTCTTTTCAGATTGTTTTTAGGATGTTTCATGATGAATACATACCAGTTGACCTTAGCAAGTGTTGAGGAGTGGATAAATGATCCTGGAAGAAGAGTACGCTAGGATTTTTAGCACTGGATCTGATTTTGATGCGCATGCATATGTGGAGGAGAATTTGTATGATTGTTTGTATAAGAGATTCTTTGTTATATTTCTGGTAGATTTGTATGAGTGGCTGGTTGCTTATCCGTCTAGAAGGAATTTGAGGTATTGCACACTTTTCCTGGATGTAGGAATAATTTCAAGCCCTTTATGATGTTGATATGATTCAGACGCACATTGTGGATACTTTGTTTTGTTGTGTTTTGAATACCTTTATCTTAGAGTACTCAATTTTCACTTATTCTTTCCCGAGAGGTAACCGAGTTCCATTTTTACGTTATCCAAGGGAAACTTAATCGCAAGGCATTCCACTAGCAACCAAAATCTTGATCGTAAGCCTTAACTTGGAAGAAAAACCGATGGCTAGCTAAACCCCACCACACGTGGAGGAAAGAACAGATTTGGTGAAATATGGAAGACCTAGCGACAGAGAGAATAATTGTGGCTTAATTATGATGAGGCATGCAAGAGGGAGGAAGAGAAGTAGTGTGATATTACAGAGTGGATGGCATTGAGGAGAGATATGGCTTGTGAAGGATTTGAAGCTCACGTAGGAGGCATGGAGCCGAGCATCGAAACTCCCCGTTTAGGCAAGCATAATAAGAAAATCTCATTAGCCTCACATGGGAGTGTGCACAAGAGAGATGACATGGGCCATGGGTGCACATCTTAATCTGATTGGCAACCTATCCCTTGCACTTGGTTTTCCAATATCTCGTATATCCGGTAGTCAACATGCTAGTTTGGGTAGTAGAAGAGTAGGAGTAAGTCAAATAGCAAGTACATCTATGGCAGGGAAAACTTCGTCTTTGTTATTTGGAGGTACCTTTTTAGGTGTATCGTCAACACAAAACTCAAGCACGCAAAATTTTAGACTCACTTCTGGGAGTAGTACCACTTCTGGGCTGATCGTAGGAGTTCTGTTTAGTACCATTTTTAGGACACATGGAAGTACATCCACCGGTTTGCTTCCTACTACAAGTGGAGGATTAGGGGGCACAGGTGGCTCTAGTTCTAGTGGATCCGGTGCATCTAGAGTTAGAGGTAACATATGAGGTTTTGGATCGTGGGAAAGGTCTCGCACTAACCCCATAATATTTACATGGAGATGTCTCTCCATCTTTCGGAGTATAGAGGCATAGAATATGATGTTTGAACATTTTTGCATGTGTGCGATACTATGGCATGTAAAAGGAGTTATGGATTCTAAGTGCAAAGCAAGTTAGTTTGTAACTACATTGCAGGATGTGCAAATAGTTGGTACATGAAGTTTGACCCCGATCAAATTTTTGTAGATTATGCATCATTAAAGGATGCCTTTCTTAAGGAGTTTCATATCTCTGAGTTTAAGCGAAAGAGTATAAGCGCGCTCAAAGATATTGAGTAGGGCACTATTGAGAGTGTTTGGTAATATGATGCCCATTTCAAGACATTGTTATCTAAAATTTCCTATGATATTCATGCAATCCAAGATGCACAAAGGTTTTTGGGGGCCCGATCACACTGTTAAGAGGGGGCTATCACATAAGATATATACGTAATTGTGTGAAGCACTTGAAGTAGATTTGTGTGTCGAGGAAGTTGGAAGTATGACAATAGGGTAAGCTCATTCCTAGAAGCACAAATTACAGCTATGGCCAAACAATTGGAGAAACTATCACCAATTCAGCTCATGAGACACACATTAGGATTTGGTGTACATTGTGAAGTGTAATGGTAAAATAAGGATAGTTTTCCCGTTGGTTAGTTCACTCATTATTACTAGACCGTGAGATATGTCATTTGGACCATAATATTTGTCGCTTCCCATTATTACAATGCGCGATAAGGAAGAATGGAAGAATGTCTCTTGCTATTGTAAAATTTACCTGGCCAATGACTCATGATACAAAAGACTCGCATGTTTATTGGTAAGATCCATGATGTCATAGATATTGGTGTGCAATGATAAGTATAACAGTATAACTCTTAAGGTAAAAGTGAGCACCATGACCATGATCTCAATCAAGCATGCTATGATAGGAACGAAGGGTGCTTTGAAGGAAGTTGTGGCAGAGGTCGAGGATACCATGGTGGATTCGAGGTCTGAGGTTGTGGTGTTGGATGAGGCGAGTTCCCTTGTGGAACATGTTTTACATGTGGATCTCCTAACCATTACAGGCATGAACATGCTCAAAATATTACTTTTTATTTTTATGAGAAGAATCACAACTATGAGGAATGCCTAGACTTATATAATCATATTAGAAAACAATGTAAACATGATAACAAGGTCCCGTGGATGGTTGGAATACACTGCGTTGTGGAAAATCGCTGGATGCCAAAGTGGCATCGGAACATGAGGTATTACCTGTGAATATTACTACATGCGTTGAAGTTACATGCACCAAAGAGGCATTACAAACCAAAGTCCGCATCACCAAGGGGGAATTCTTACATGCAAGGTACATAGATCCTACACCTCGAAGGAGGTTTATCAGAAACCATGGAGGTACTCATAAATATTTAGGGTGAAATACAATGTTTAAAGGAATAGTCATAGAAGTTAGAACAAAATAAGGTAGCAGAGACAGTTCAATCAAATATTGATGACTTAAAGGAGGTATGTAATATGTTGCGCAGAGAATATCATTCCATTATTAGGGAATTGGCTAAAGGGAAACACTCCATGTGCGTATTGGGAATGGACGAAAAATCCCGTATGTTAATATTCCCCTAATAGCTTGGATTATGAAAAGGAGATCACTCTCAATGTTGTTGTAGATGGATGGCTCTTGAGGAATATATTTATCGACATAGGCACGAATGGATGTGATTACTCGGATGCATTGCATAGATGGGAGACCTCCATTATAGCCATCCTCTAATGTATTGTTCATGGCCAATCAAACTAAGGCCACTCCCATAGGATTTTTAAAATATGCATCTATTACCATACATGGGGCCAAGTTCAATGGGGACTTTAAGGTGTTAGCACTTTTAGAAGCGGACAACTTCCTAGCTCTACTTGGGCACCCTTGGTGTTATACAAATAATGATGATATATGGTTCAATAAGGGGTATATAAGTTTTGAAAAAGGAAGAAAGGGTAATTATCCCTTTGAAAAATTTAAAATCTACACCTTATGTTGAACCTTTGAGTGAGGAAGACCTGAACATAATTTATGTATGCGTCATTCAAGACCTGGAAGTAATTGAACCATCTAAGGAAGGATTCCTCCAGTGGGAAGATGTATAGTCTATTAGTTATACTATAAGTATTCCTTGTGACAATTGGGCACATGACACCTATAAGATGGTTAGGTATGAAGTAAGAAGTGAATTTGCATGGAGAAGTAAACCTCGATGTATCCAGAGGATAGGTAATAACCCTGTACCTCGGTACACTAAAGAAGGAGATCCTACAAAGATTCTTATGTGCCATGGAGAAGTAGTGGAAGGATCAAATGGAAAGAAGAAATATGTTAGTGTATAACTTTGTGAGACAAGAGTGCGTTGATGGATGGTTCACAAGGATAATCTCATAGAATGGAATGAAGTCAGAATTCCTCTATCCACTCAGTTCTTCAAGAGCAATGAGCCTACTCAAATCTGTGTATATCATGGTAATCAACTTGTTCACCACCATGTTCAATAGTGTGATAGACTCTAGAAAGAGGGGAAAGAAGCTTTACCACCTTCACTATGGGTGTACAAGCTTTATTCCACTTTACAAGGTAGCACACACACTTGGTATGTTTATGCAGAACTGCATAGGGAAATTAGAAATTGGCAGGACTTGGTTATAGGAATGATCCATAATTTTGACTACTTCTATACTAAACATATGGTGGAAGAGGAATTACGAGTCATAAATCACTTAACTATGGGAGACAGTACAATGGCTGAAGAACTCATTCAGGATTTATTTGGTTAGGTAGACTTAAGAGTGTGTTTTGATTAAGTAGAAGAGACAGATGCCACACTACTTAAGCACGCTTTCTTTGAGAAGGAAAATTTTAATATGGTCTACATATTGGATGATGAATAAGTATAAAATCTAGATATAGATCATTCAAAGATGTATGCGTGAGGTGTTAGACAGTGTGGATAAAAACACGCGTACCTATCATGAACCTGTGAAGACCAAGAAAGTGAACATTGACATGGATGTTGAACCTAAGGAGGAAATAATTGGGGATTATTGGATTGATTCTAAAGTGGCAAAGATAATTGAGTTACTACGATATTTTTAGGACTTATTTCCTAGGGTCTAACATGATTTAAAAGGAGTGCATGAGTCATTAGGAGAGATGAAGATTAAGCTAAACAAAGGAACGTGCTCGATCGGAAGAGACCTTATAAGATAAACTCAAACCCGCACGTAAAATTTAAGGAAGAAATTGAAAAAATGTTGAAATATGGCATCATTAAGCCCCTAGAGGAATCAGAGTGGGTTAGCCCCATGGTGATTAGTATAAAGAAATATGGTCGATTAGGATTTGTGTGGATTACAGGGAATTGAATGTTGCATGTGTGATTGATCCTTTTCCTACACCTTTCACAGAGGAAATATTAGAAGGCATTGCAGGCACGAAGTTTATTCTTTTACAGATGGATTCTCTGGGTATCATTAGGTTAGAATTGCATAGGAGGATAAAGAGAAGACAACTTTCACCACTGAATGGGGAATTTTTGCATATACTATGATGCCCTTTGGTTTGAAAAATGCGCCTATTGTATTTTCACACATGGTTGTTCAAGCATTCCACAATTTTATTCACAACTTCCTATAAGTTTAGTTTGATGATTGGATGGTGTATCGACTTGCTAAGGATCATTGTGACAATTTACACCTAATGTTTAAAATATGTACACAATTAAGCATTTCTTTAAATATTAAGAAGTGTGTATTTACTACACCTTTTAGAACTTTGTTAGGGCACAGACCATCATTGGCGTGGTGATATCTCAACCCGGAGAGGGTATTATAGATCATCCTATTTGTTTTTCTAGTAGGAAGTTGAATCTTACAGAGAAGAATTATACAACAATAAAGTGTGAGGCCTTGTGGATTATCTATGCGTTGCATAAATTCACACAAGACTCGCTAGAAACCTTTTGTATTTTATACTCATCACATGGCATTAAAATACTTGGTAAATAAGCATGTTTTATAGGGGTGCATATGTCAATGGGTGCTCTTATTCCCGATATTTTATTTCACACTATGGTAAAACCAGGTAAAAGTAATTATGGCCCAAACCACTTATCAAGGATTCATCTGGGAGGACGCGCGACAATTTAAGATATAATGCCGATGCATATTTGTACAGGTTATATCGAGTGCCTTCATAGTTGGAGGATATTGATATATTTTTATGCATGGGTATGGTGCCAGAAGGAATGAAAAAATTGTAGAAGAAACAACTTGTAATTCATGCGACACCCTTTATGTTGATCACTGGAGATTTATATAAACTAGGTCAAGATGAAGTATTGTGTCAGTGTGTACTAGAACATGAATGAACAAATATCATGGAAGAGGTGGTATTGAATGTAGGCACTATGCAGGTGATGCCACCATACACAAGATTATACTCATTGTATTATGGTGGGTGACCATGTATAAGTATTGTAAAGAGTATTATAAGGTATGTGATCACACACGCCTTAGAAAACCTATGAAAAGAGATGAAATGCCTTTGAGTTCTATTGATAGTACGATCCATTTGATAAATGGTCTATAGACTTTATAGGTCCTATTTCACCAGTCGAGCATGGAATTGGATCATGATATATCATCACTTGCACAGATTATCTTACAAGGTGGGCAAAAGTAGCACCTACAAAGGATTATATAGCAGCTACAAAGATCTAGGTTCTTATGGGAAAATTTTCTTACTAGGTATGGATGTCTATTGAGCTTGACAAGTGATAGGGGCACACACTTTTGAATGAGACAATCAAGATATTATTGGATGAATTTATGGTTGCACACCACAAGACTACACCCTATCATCCTCAGGAAAATGGTACTACTGAGGCCTTCAACAAGATATTGAGCCAGACCTTGAAAAAAAATTTTGATGTTGGAAGGAAAGATTGGGATGATAAAAAAATTTGTGCTTTGGGCGTATAGAACAACCTACAAGAGGTCAACTAAGGCCACACCCTTTCGTAGATTGTGTTTGACACATAATCAGTTCATCCAATGGAATTCATATTACAATCATTGTGTATTACACACATTGAGGTCTAGATGATGAGCAAGCATTAGAAGAAATAATTGATAGGTTAATACAGTTGGATGAGAGGCATGCCATAGCACGTTGGAGTCAAAAGTAGGAAAAGGCCAGACAGAAGGCATGGCATGACCAACACATCAGAGACAAGAATCTTGAGGTTGGACATATGGTACTACTTTATGATTCTAAGTTTTGCGCCATCCAGGAAAGCTTAAGGTGCATTGGTTGGGACCATATGTTATCACTCATATACTTGAATCAAGCGCTTTCCAGTTAGAGGCACTTGATGGAATACAATTACCTAGTTACTTCAACGGGAGTAGGCTAAAGCCCTACTATAAATAAGTCTTCTTGGTGTTTGTAATAAGGAAGTATTTCCATTTAGTATAGGTTTCCCTTTCTGTATTTCCTTCTTCGTCGTTATGCTTTGTCAATTTAGTTTGGTGTTTTGTGTAATAAGTGCATTTGTGTACTAGAAGTTAATTACAATTTGAATTATTTTTATGCATAGAGGACTACATATACCATTAGTGTGGGGTGGTTGTTATTTTTATTTGCAACCTCGGGTACACATGAGAAAAAAAAATTACATGGTATTATTCAAGTATGGAAAGGAGCTGTTAGAAAGGAGATTGCTTCTAAAGAAGACCATAGATGGAAATGAATGAAGGGATAGTATAACACAAGGTAAGCGGCAGTACCATGGAAACTACAATGGGAGGGCGCGGTAGATGGCAGGTGGTACTTCGTGAATCAAGCACACATAATACAATTCTTTAGCGAGAGGGTAGGAAGGCATGCTACAAGGTTATAGTTGGGGCGTAAAATTGTAATGTGCGGAAATTTTCAAAAAATTTGAAAATGGTCCATTAATGAGAGGATTATTGGTAGGTGAAGGAGAAATAAATGCACTAACTTGTTGAAATTCTATATAAATACATGATATGGGTTCATTTTTACCTTTGTAATCACAAATATTTGAGTGAGCTAAGTGTAACCGAGCCAAGAGAATTATATTAAGGTGTGAAGAGTTACAAAACCAGACGTGGAGAGCATATTTGTTTGCAGAAAAGGCTTGTGTCTCCATTAGTGAAGGGTTTGAGTGAAGTAGAAGCATTGAGAAGGAGCTAGGGCATGATTTAACTTATTCGAAATAGAAGACAAAAGGTGGGATTTTTATGATGGCACCAAAGAAAGCACCTACAGTAGGCATAAAAGGAAAGAAAAATGTGGAAGTTGAGGTTGAAATTACTCCCAAAGCAATTTGAAGAGATGCAGTACTTGGAAGGAGTAATAGTCAGACAAGATTGGGATTCCCACATCCACAAATGTAAATTAAGTGACTACAACCACCGTACCACTAATAACAAGTGAGAGTTGGACACTTTGCTAAATAAGAAGACCAACAAGTGCACATTGGAAGATATGCTAGTGTATGACGACACTGGGGAAAAGTTACTTAAGTAGGTGGGAGTTTATAAACTTTACGAGCTCCCATATTTTATAAAACATGAACCTTTATACTAATGGCTTATGAGTAGATTCCATGATGACTTATTATATTTCACTGGATAGAGGTTTAGGATCACATCGGCCCTAATTGCGATACTAATAGGATTGAAGGGCATAGGGATAGACATTGTTAGTGATCTAACTGATAAAGCAGCAGCTTATAGCCAAAAGCAAGGAGTTGGGGTATACCAGGGCCCACACGAATGGACATATATAAATTGAGGAAGTACCCTGTGGTTTAGGTAGCCACGCATCTGCTCACCAAGTTGAATGACCAAGAGAAATGTCCACAGGTAAACACCATGTGGCTTCATATTGCAAAGAAAATGTCTTAGGGAGAAGTATACAATTTAGCAAGCTATATTACAGAAACCATTGTTGAGGAAGCACACGCAGGTGAAAAGATAAGTTTTGGTTCCATCCTTTTATCTCTTGCATTTTTAGAAATTAGAGTGCTTGATAGCCCAAAGAACAAAATCTGGTAATACCCCATAGAGAAGAAATACCTCGCGGATAGGTTCGAGAAATATTTATGTGAAGGATCAATGAGTGGCCCATTCAAGAAAAGGGCTTAAATGTGGTGTTTGAGGATGAATGGCGCATTCCAAAGGAACTACCTTTGGTAGTAGGCAAGGCAATATCAGTTCACGGTGTATCAACATTTCTACATCACACGGTTTTCCATGAAGGATGGGACATGGAGTCCATGGTGCAAACTTCCCTATGCCTTCACAAAGACATTATTTTCGAGCCTCGCTTCAAATATTTTCTTATGTGCATCATTTGAACTTCAACGTAGACAAGGTAGATTATGACTACCACACCCTCAAGAAAACATATGTATATCTAGGTCAGTCTACCTACATTAAGAGGCTCATTTCAGATGTCATAAATATGAAGCCAATAATTTTGGATATAGGGACAAGTGGAGCCATGCTCATATATCTTCACTCAAGCCTAGGCTGGAGAATAATAAGTATGTGGAGAATGAGTTCATGCTCCTAGGGCCACCTAAGGGTAAACATAAAATGGAGAATGTGTCACCTCAAATCTTGTCACACCATACGAGATAGATGAGGAAGAAGAATAACATGAAGATAGTGGAGGTTTGCATCGAGAGGTTGAAGGAAGCCCATAGAAAAATTGGAGAGTGATCACACAGAGACTCCACCATAGGCACAAGAAGGAGAAGAGGACTTGGATGTGGATGTAGTCCTTGAGGAGAGCTGGTTTAAAAGAGTATCCGTAAGAGCCAGACACAAGGTGTGGGAACACCATACTCGTAAGAAGATCCCTAGACTCTCCACTCAAAAAGAAGCACCTTAGAAGAAGAAAAGGAGAAAGGTGACACTTAATGAGGAGGAGGAGGATTTTGAAGAGAATGCACCTAGAACCCCAAAGACAACCGTAAGATGTGGAGGATCCCGAGATGAATAAATGAAAGATGAAGAGGAAGTTGTGAAGGAATTAGAAGAGATAGTGCAAGAGTAGCCCAGAATCATGTTACTACTCAAGTTGAAGAAAGGATAACTCCAAACCTTAGAGCTTAGGTTCCTAAGGGGCCAAGAACAAAGAGAATAAGTGAAGACTATGTTGTGCCAAGTATGGGATATACTTGAGGACACAAGCAAGCTATTTCGCGCTGATTCCAAAGCACGAGGGCCTTAAGGAATTGTGTGGATGGGAGTTGATGGATCCATACATGGCCACCATGTGCACAAGGAAACAATTATCCTAGTCTATGCAGACCCATATGGATGAGCCATATTTTTGACATGTGTGAGGAATCTTAAGTATCAAGGAGTGTTAAGAAGGCACCCCAAAGAAAACACATGACAGAAAGCCTACTCTAATGTTTGATGAGCAATTGAGAAATTCCTTAGTTAAGGTATCTACAGAGGTGGCGTGGCGTGGAGGAACATTGATAAGGTTACCACCATTATAGCATTGCTTGAAGATAATAAGGAAAAATCTATAGAAATAGTGTGTTTAAAAGGAGAGAAGGACTGGACTAGAAAAATAATGAGGCTTTCATTAGCATAGCGAAAGAAATTTGTGATTATGTTCTCAAAGCAATACCTCATCTTGAGTATAAGGTACACGAGAATTTTTCTTCGGCTATACATTATGTGCGTATGTTGGGTGATTTGGTGCTAGAAGATGGACCGATTCCTATGCTAGTGCAAAGGATCCTAAACAATAAGCAAAAAGAGAAAGGGCCTCGGTGGTTAGGAAAATTTCAAATTATGAGACTTTGCTCCAAACTTTGAAGGATGAACTAAATAAATCCAACCAAGCTCTAAATATTTGTGCGACACTGTAGAAGCGGTGATCGTGATCAAAACTCGTTGAAGACAATGACATTCTAAAGGCCATAAAAGATGAGACACCTGGGACGGGCAGAAAGATTGGAACTAGTGAAACAAAAGTGCAAAGCCCTTGTAGCAGCCCAAGACCCACATAAGGAGAGGATATATGAGATTGGGAATCTCATAGCATAGAATATGGATCTTCTCTCAAGGGAATGATGACCGAGATGGTCAATGTTGTCTAAGTCTTGCATAATGAAAAGGAAAAGATTCCTCAGGATGAATTGGAATCCATTTCCAAAGACATTATAGAGAAGACAAGGACCACGTTCTATGGCTGGTAGACATTGGAGGCTGAGATTAAAACATAATATCCGAGTTGATCCTCCCAGGTCTTAGAAAAGGGTGTTGCAGAGTAAAGGTCTATTCTTTTGTATAGTGATTCTTTACATTCTTTCCATTCTTGTTCCTTATTATTTAGAAACATCAGAAAGAATCCCCATAGCTGGGATAGAAATGTACTTTAGTGTGGGGTAATATTGAGTGGACATGATATTGAGATAAGGAGAAGACACACAAAGTATGCACGCACGAACAAGGCACACTTGAAGGCATGGAAGGATAGGAAAGGAAACGCAAGCCAGGATAAGCTAATTCGGCACTTAGCCATTTTCATGGATGCGGGCTATTTTTGGAGGATAGCGTGTGAAGCACACATTGGGATGGATACTTGTGTGACATACAAATGCTATTTTGGGAATGAGTTTCTAATAAGCACCATGCATGAGTTCAAGATAATAATAGGATTACTTCTTCTTGTTAACTATAGGATGTATATCATTAGCACACTTTCATGTGTGCATGTTAATGTAAAGGAAAATGGCTATTATCATCATGCAACCTATTTTGGGAAGTTCATAGGTAGTGAAGGGCAAGTCCCCATGCCTATAAGTATGTATTGAACTATGTAGTTAGGGAGATATATTGAGTAGTGAATTATTGTAGAGTTATATTGTTGGATTTGATGCATGTATGACTTATGGTTATGCTTTATAATGTAAGAAGCTTCTATGTATTATAGTTTTTAATATAATGGAGTATATTGGATGGAAAATGGTGTTAAACATGATTGTAACTGGTTCTTGTATGGTTAATCTTCTTATAGTTATTGTTTAATTCATGATTCTCTAATATCTAGATCTGGTTATGCTCTCAGTGGAATGTTTATTCTTATTTATGGTTCTCGAGTATGCTATATTTTCATCACCCTAACATCCTTCTCAAACAACTCTAAAGAGGGGCCTGGTACCTTTGCACACTTTGGGTGAGCACTTATCTCGGGATGGGTGATGTGCTAGTGCGCCTGGGTTTTATTTAGTAGATTTTAGGCTTCATCAAATGGTATGCTTTATATGGTATGGATGGATGGATGGGTTCTTTTCAAAACTATTCATAAGATAGCATGTTTTGGGACCCATATAAGTAGCTTCTAGACTTGAGATCCTATTCATGAGCACTTGTAAAGGATCATTTTGTATTTTTGTTGGGAGTTGAATGAAAATGAGCCTAGTTGGTTATATGTATGCATATTTGTTTGTTGATATGGATTATATGGTAGAGGTATATTATGTATGTGTGGAGTACTCATGTAAATGATGTATATTGTATGTGATACTAGAGGTTGTGAGGGTTGGATATATTGATATTGGATAGGAATTGAAGTGTTTATAAGGGGTTGTGATTGTTGTGGTATATATTGAGATGGGATGGAAGTATGGATAAAAGGTTGAGATTGTTGTGGTATATGCTAAAACATCATAGAAGTATGGATAAGAGGTTGAGATTTTTGTGGTATATATTGAGATAGGATAGAGGTGTTGATGAGTGGTTGGGATAGTTGAGGTATATATTGAGAGGGGATTTGTGAAACAGGGGTGGTCGATACCTATTGTGAAGAAGGATGTGTGCTAGCAATGGAACTAGTGTTGATAAGGGGTATTGATGTGGGGATGGACATGACTAAACTTTGAACCAAAAAGGTGGGTTGTTGTGATGAGATAAGAGGGATCGAGCTAGGGATTATAGCCAAGATTACGGGAGATGTGGAAGAGACACTTTGGAAGCTATGGGGCTAGATTTAGAGGGAGATTTTTTCATATTTTTTTGTGAAGATGACGAGCCGATGAAGGATCTGAAGAGGAAGATGGTTGTTGATTGGTTGTATCTTGTGATGAAAAAACATTAAGGTCAAAGGTGATGACAGTGTTGATGACGCGGGATTTGATGTTTCTAGTCCACTAGTAGTGGAATAAGGATGAAGTTGTTAGATGACCAGCTCATGGTTAGGATCAACAAGTCGAAAGGTCGAAAGTTATATTGGATATGGGACGATGATGTTCAGTTGTGGTTTTTCGGAGGAAAACACTTTGAGATGCAAGATAGGCATTCAAGGCCATAGGGTTTGCATCCAAAATATCTATGAATATTGAATCACCACTATCAAAGAAATAGGGAATAGGTGGATCGAGGCATTCGATGTGGCCAATCAACTACTAGTAGAGTGTGAGGGTTCTTCATCAACTATTGAAGGTGATGAAGATGATCGGTATTGGTCAATTAAGCACAGAATTTCATCAAGGTGAGATTGGACATTTTTAACGACTATTGGAAATGTTTAGTCATGTTGTCAAAGTCTTTTAGATGGACTTTGTTGTTGGATTATGACCATGAAATAAAAAAAAATTACTAAAAAGAAAAAGAAGCTAGATAGTTGGTTAAAATCACACAAAAAAGTCACACAAGAGAATTTTTATTATCTTGATTAAATTAAGAAAAGATAAAATGTGAAAAATGGTTAAGAGGTACTAGGAAATGGAAATCTAAGGTTGGTTTTAGGTGATGTTAAAGGATGGAGTCCTTGATATACCTGAAGGTATGTGAGGCTCGAATCTGTGTTAGTGTCGGTGAGGCATGGTATTGGGGCCTACCCCCTCACTTCACAATCCCATAGTGATAAGGGTATCGGGTGCTTAGCCAATATACCACCCGCCACCTGACTTATTTATACTCATCCAAAACAAATAATCAGATTATCCTCTTGGTGATGAAATCTAAGGTCCTCTCGGTAATGAATGTTTTGATGCAAATTATGTCCGATGTGGTTTGGTTATGTGTGAGGGGATTTATGTTAATACAATAATTTAACTCATAATTAATCTATGCGAACATGAAGATATGAGTGTTCGGTTTTAAATTCCAAAGGAAATGTTGATTCCATGAGGATAGCAAACAAATGTAATGCTGAAAAATAGAAAGGTGATAGAAAGTTTACTGTGATCACTTTTCCTTTTTAATATTTTTTATTTTTGATTTTTAATTTTTGAATCTTGAAATAGAAAACCCAAAACAGAGAGCTTAGAGGTTTAGTAGAAAAAGAGAAGAAAAGTGATAAAATGAAAACTAAATGAGTAATCCAAAATAATTCACATAAATCATTAGTGATAGCAGCAATCATTGGCAATTTCTTTGAAATCGTTGGCGATTACAAATAAGAGATCCAAATAAACAAAATAATAAAAGAAAAGAAAGGGAAAGGGTCTGCCAGGGTGTGCCAGGAATGTCTAAGGTAGTTTTCAAGTTAGCGCTATCAAATGCAAAAAGTACCTAAAACTCAAAATAAATGGGTTTTTCCAATAACCGCACCGACATTCGTAATGTCATAATGAGATAATGTAGATAATGTAAGAATGCTCCTCCTCTTTTTGAGTGAAGATACATGTAAGAAAAGATATCTATACATAAGATATTAGATATATAAGATAACGAGTTACTCGTAAAATTCCAATCTTAGAAATCCAAAGGGACTTCCTTGAAGGGTGTCAACTCATTGATACAATTAAGTTGATTTGATAGATATAATATAAATGATAAAAGACAATATATATAGAATTCAAGATGAATAGAGAGGTCATGTTCAACTTTGTAGGTGGCCTAGGCTATAGTTGTGGCAAGCTCAAAGTTTTTGAAGTAATCGTACCAATAATTCTCGATTACTTATTATGTTTTGTTAAGGATTTAGAATTTTTCTTAAATATTCTCAAAGATCAGTGTGAATGTGATGGTGCATAAGGTGAGCTCGTGGAGGATTTCTAATTGTTCTCACACAAAGGATTGCTGGACAATCAAAAGATTGTAAATGTTGGTGATGGGATGGGACAGACCTGGACTAGTCATCTATAGGAGACACATCTCGAAAATAGACATATTAAGTCTAGATGGATATATAAAATATGATTACATGAAATGACTAAAAAAATTTATTATGTTAATAGTAATCACAGGTGATTCATAGAAATTGTGGGTGATTTGGGATAATTCCTTGTTATTAAAAGGATCGTTGGTGATTTCTATGGAAAATTTTATGTTTGACAAGATGCTAAATTGATAGAAAATAGAGATTAAAATGTTTGATTTGACCTTGTTTTTGATGTGTAAACAAAATGAAAAAAGAATAGATGGATGTGATCTTACCATTGACATGAAAATTAACTAATATGGTTGTAAATGCTTACAGGAACTTGTTAAATTATTGGTGGTGTCTTGTTGAATGTCTAGTGGTGTGACAAGGGACTTGGAGATGTCTAAATACACACAAAGAATGTGGTCTAGATTCTTGGAGCAGCAAATATTTGCTAAAAATATTCTAGGATCCTCAAACAATAGCTTTAAGCTTCTATTTATATTTGTTGGTGATTTTTTAGGATCACCGACAATCCATAAAATTTAGGGAAACCCATTTGGAAGTGGTTTCAACCACTTCCAAAATGGATATTTTTAGTATGGGGGTGATGGGAAATGGTTAAGAAAGAGGTTAGGTGGGTTTAAATGAGTTATATGATTATGATAAAAAGAGTTAGGATGGGTTACAGGTGGTTATGAGGTTGTAGAGAGGTTAAGGTAAGTAAGGGTAGGTAAATAAGTTTTACTGAGAGGATAAAAATATGATTTTAAGAGGTTGAGGAAAATAACTTAGGTCATTTTTATAATAATAGGTTTAAATAATTTAATTGTGTGTGTTAGCGAGGTGTAAGCGGGTTACCTAAGGTGAAAAAACTCGGTGTCTACAGCATGCATCCACAATAACATAAGTATGGAAGAGAAAATAAAAGTGCAACAACACAAGAACACCACATAAGTGGGAAACCCTCAATGGGAAGAAAACCCATTGAAACATAACTTTATAATAGTTATGGATCAAATTTAGATTTATTGAGGCACTAACCCCTAGCTTAGTAAAGCACTAACCCTACTAGGAGGGAACAACCCCAAGATGACTCAACACTAACTAAATCCACTTGAAATGTGTGTCACCACCAAAATATTGTTGCAACAACTTCAAATTAAAAATTTAAGCTCACTCTCCTACCTCCTTCTAATTTTCTCACTAGGTCAACTAGCTCAATATATTCTTCACCAAGCTGAATTAGGTCAAATGACCTATCTCCCCAACACATAAAAACACTCTATAACATACTCACACACTCTTTTCCCTCTCTTTCTATTCATAAATACCTCTTATACCTTCATAAATTACCCTCTAGGTTGCACTTTTCCTCCACTTGCACAACTAGCTCAAATGAGCCTTCTAACTTACTTGTATACATGTCTTATGAACTTAAAACACCTAGGTCAGCCATAATAGAGTACAATCACTTCCCTAAACATAATAAAATAACAAAAATATCACCCATATGACCATATAGGTTTCCAACATCACCTAGAGCCTTCTACACCACCACCATTACGACTCAAGAAGCCTTAAAGCACCAAAACAAGACAACTTGCCAAAAAGGAATGTTCTAGAGGAAAAAAACTTTACCAAAACATGGAACACACTTATAAATGTTATTTAAGCCTTAAAAACCCTCCAGCAACCATGAAACACTCAACAACAACATCTCAAGCCATGAAACCTACTTGAGACCATGCACAACCAAACACCCTCAAAACTAGTCCTCAGAAAACAAGCCATAACTTGCTCAAATATCATCAAAAACACAAGTGTGATATACCAATGGAAATATCATGACCTCATGGTCTTAAAAATCTCAAACCATACCATAAAACTGATTATAGCACCTCCAAAAGATCCTAATAACCAAACTACCAAAAACTACCTAAAAATCAGTCCTCTAAAAAAGGCACACTTTACCTCCTAAGAGATAAAACATGATTTGAAGCAATCATGCACATGAATAAAAACTCCCATACTTCCATAAAGTATAAATTAGTCACCTTCTCTAATGGACAATTTTGGCACAAACTAAAAATATTCATAAACTTGAACTTTTAAGTATGGCCCACACACAACCAAAACCTCTAAATCACACCTAGAGAAATTTGTAGGATTCCTCTAAAACTGAAAATTATCACATTTTCTCAAACAATTCATTATGGGCTTGCAGACAACAAAGATCTCTTAAGTCGCTACTAAACTAGGGTTTTGAGAGGGTTTAAAAACCAATTTACCTTCTTAACGATTGTTCATACAAATATAACAATAAAAAGACCTCATTCCATTTGTAAAATATTCATAATATACCTCTTTAAATATCCCTAGGATCTTTTTCCCCATTAAAATCACGCACTCTACAACGAGCATCGAAAAGTTGACTTTTAGCTCAAAAAGTCACCTTTAGGAACTCGATTTAGTAAAAATGGCATAACTTGCAAAATATTACAAAAAGACCTAAAACTTGGACCACACCATCATATAAACCTGTCACACAATTTCCAATTCTCACATTTTCCAAAATATACCCATAAGTATTGACTCAACCACACCGGACCTGCTTCCTTAAGGGTTAGGTCTACAGGAATAGGCCTAAAACCATTGACTAACACCTAAACCAGCACTATTAGATACTTGTGAGTGTCTCTACACATCGTGTTCATTATCCTCATTCTCTCACCATGCATATACAGATGTTACATGCTTCATTTCATCATGTTATGCCTCATTCTTATCTCTAGGCCTCAACAACAAACACCTTGAACATGCTTGTTTCATCAAATCTGACTTGCTCATCACTTTTCCAATCTCGAAAACCTATTAAGACCTTCAACACACCACATGGCATTATCACAAAGCATCATCCATGCCTTTTAAATACACTACCACACTCCTACAATCCACTACATGTCTCAATAACCCATGCAAACTCATGGAATCTCAACAAAATACTCACCTTAGCTTGACACTACCAATCAACCTTCATATGTATTTCCTCTTTTGATATCAATGACCTCATATAATACTAACAACACCTTCACTTTGACATCAATGACAACATAATGCCAACAAAAAAGGTAGGTGCACCAAACCTCCATCAAGGACCTAAGGTGAATATAACTACAAGAGGAGTTGTTTTATGTGCTCAAGCTTCCAAGATACCCTTGGAAGCAATTATAAATTAATATACTTAGCCTAGAAAATTATACCTTTATGGAAAATAGAAAAAGAGAAATTATAAAACACAATGGGGCTAGTTAGGTAAGTACATCGAGAAATGGAGTTTCTAAGAGAATACACGTGCATGTAATCATATAAGGAGAGTTCCAAAGTTTGAAGAATATAAAAATATCAATTATATGAATTATATAGACCACTATTCATAGATGGAATAATTCCTTTTTGGGGAAATGGCTTTCATAATAGGTCAAGGATCTTTCTCTTAGAAAACACATTAGTCATGCACATAGTAGAGAGATAAAGGATACTCAAAGTGAAGAGTATGATTGAGATGTTTTGGTTGATACTACTATATATGGGTGGTTGATCAATGACATTTTGGCAGATATGGGTGCATAAGTTAATATTCTTATTCTTTATTCTTAGAAAATAATCGGGTGCTTTTAAATTCATCCATCTCCATACATCTATTTAATCGATAATAATACTCACGTGTTTCCCATAGTGGTATTAAAGAATGGCATAATTATCATAATGGGGGTAAATCTTAAGGGATGCTTTGAAGTTACATGATTGGTAGAGGCGAAAATTTCCCAACCCTCTTGGGTAGACCTTGGTGTTACACAAACAATATAGATTTTTATTTAAGAAGTTTTATATTAGCTTTGAAAATGATTCACAATATGTGGTTAAGTTGATGGATAGCAGCCAATGACCACCCTACATCATATCTATAAATGATGGAGAGGACTTAAAATACATCTACAAAATCAAATCGAGTGTTTGGGTCATTTTGACCCAACTGTTGAAGGGGTACTACAATGGGATGATGCACACTTGGTGTCGATATAATGAGTACAACTTGTGAGAATTGGATACCATGGTTCTTATGAATTCATTAGATGGGATTTTTGGCATGTTAAGTCAAATAAATGGCCCTTGTCCAATGCCAAATAAAAGAGAAGAATGAATTATGAAATGTTCCTTTAAAAAGTAAACCTAGGTCATGTACAAAAGTACTAAGGAGGAGTAAACATATAGAATTTTATTGAAGAGATGAAAGAATATATGATAATATAAAATGTGCTCATCAACACAATAGTGTACATCCTATGGAGAAGTACAACACACTCATAGGTGACTCACTAACCTATGTTATATTTTTGGGATCAAATATAGGAATCCATGTGTGATTTGTAAATAATAATTTTGTTTGAAATTTTCCCGGATATAGTGGAGTCACTAGACCTAAAGCGAACTTGGAAAGATGTGAAGTAGCTTGGATAGAAGGATATTCATCTTTAAAACCCTTTTTCTAGGAACATGTTTTATATTACACTTTTCATTCTTGGGAATGTTTTTGGTATGTAGATAGTGAATCATGGAGAGAAATAGTGGTAAGGGAGGATTTGAAAGCTACTTTTCTTCATACTTTCACTTTTTCCTCCCATGTAACAAATCTACACCAACATGTAATTTTGGGGATGATGTTATTTGGGAAGAATGTATGTTTTCCTTATGAAAAGAGAAAGAAAATCCTTTAACCAAGAAATTTGAAGATCCCAAGATGAATAATGGATATCTTGAGGAGGATGAAGAAATATGGATGGGAAGAAATTGGTTACATAAAGGTCAAGCAATTATGGTTTTTCAGTGCAATAAGAGACCAACACAAATGACCTCAATATTAAGACCTAAATTACCTTTCATAAGGTAATTGAAAAAATGAATCAAAGAATGATTCATATGGCGAGTTTCTCAATTCAATCAAAGTTAACATTAGAATGGAATAGGAGGCCAAGGTCCCGACTTATTGATCTAAAGTAGGTATGGTTAAAATCAATAAGATATTATGGGATTACCAAGACCTCTTTCAACATAGCTACAAGGAAATGAAAGACTTGCATCCTTCCTTATATAAAATGCACATAAATTTAGTAGATGGATCCCATCCTATGTGAAATATACCATACATGATTAACCCTAATCTATGCACAAATGTAAAGAGAAAATCGACAACATTTTGTCTGCAGGAATAATAACATTGATTGATGAGTTTAAATGGGTACATCATAATGAGAAAAAATGCAAATGAGAAAAATGTAGAAAGAATTTCATAGTCTAGAAACATGTTTGATCATCATTATTAGATGTGGAAGCTTTTGAAAATGCCTGGTAGATGGATGATGAAGATAGAAAATAGAGAGGTTGTTGTAGGTTCTAGGTTAAAGGTTGTAGAATTCGTCACATTTATTCTCTTGAATAAAATAACATGGGGGTTTATATTTATCATCAAATTCAAGGGATTTGAGAACCTCAATCAATTAAGGGTGAACCAAATGTTGGACCACGATTGTCATTAGATTAAAGCCCATAGACTCTGTTAATCTCCACTATAATTGCTAGAGTTAGGATCTATGAGAGGAGGTTAGTCCATGTCATGAAACTCACATGGAGTACTGGAAACACATGCCAACATTCCTCCCCCATCATTACCCAAGTGAGTTTAAAACTCAAAACATGTCACTTTGATACCATTTTTGGACCACAATTTTCGTTAGACCAAAACCCATAATTTTTAATCTCCAATACAATTTCTAGAGTTAGGATCTATGAGAGGTGGTTAGTCCATGTCATGAAACTCACAGGGAGCATTGGACACACATGCCAACACCAAATGGGGTTTAAAACAAAATTTCATAAATAAGAAAGCATAGTTGAAGAATTGTGCATCCAAGATACCCCAATGTTGGAGGAGGAAGTAGAGAGAATCATTGAAGAAGAACTTGATGGTGAGGGTTACATAAATAATATTCTCATCCTAGCACTTATTCTATAAAGATTAGTATCAAGAAGAAACATGTGATGATGCCAAACAAGAAAGAAAAGAATAACTCTAAGACTACTATTCCTATTATGAATGTGTTCTTTAAAATGTAATACCCAAACTCAGTAGTGTGAGGTGAAGAATGGGAATTAATGTTGACCAAATGTAAAGTAAATGACTTCAAACATCATTTTTCATCCTTGAGTCATTTTTAGTGAAATATTACATAAGGTTGATGGACTATAAGGCCAAATAAGGAGACATAATATTTTATAAAAACATCAAGTACACACTCCAAGATGTAGGGGTGTTTCAATTATTTAAGTTACCTTGTTATGGAAAACTGGTGGAATTGGTTTAATTATTTCTCTTGCAAATCCATGAGGGATTTTTTTAATTTTCTAGCTAAATAATGAGGCTCAAATCCTTGTATGTTAGTAACTCCATGAGATTTGAGTGTGCAAGATAAGACCTCGGCCTTTATTTGTATGAAAATGATGATATTGAAAATTTCATGTAAGAGATGAAGTATAAAATAGGAGGGAACACATTCTCTATCATCAACATTATAAATCTAACAAAAATGGTGGTTGCACACCTAGTCGATAAGCAAGTGGAAAGTTTTGAAGGTGGGTTGAAGTGAACAAAAATTTCATTTATATAACACACATGATGGAAAAATGGACATGTTATAACATCACATTGAATATTACTAAGTGCATGATGGATGGTGTAGAGATAGTACATATCACAAGAGAGGAAATACATATGGGGCACAAACATCATCATCCCCATATTTCATGAAATTGGTTTACCATAATGTGATGGGTTTTTCAGGATGAGGGGTGGAAAATATATTGACCAACTTAATTAAATGTAAAGTTAAACATTATAAATAAATGTAACACATCATAAATAAATGTAAATAAAACATAAACACAAAACACGGCATATAACGTGGAAAACCCCTAAATGGCTCAAAACCATGGAGAATAAATCCACTATGTGAGAAACTTTTACATCCACCAGTCTAGTAACTCCCTCCTCACTTTTATTCCATGTATTTACTAGGATTTACCTTCATATTCACATTTGAATATTATTATTTGATATGATAATTGATATCTTGAATATGACCTAAGGTCATATTTAAATAACCCGAAGGGTTATGTCCTTCTTAAGTGATGGGGCACACCCCAATTTAATTAGTTAGTTAATTAGATTAACCAACCACCTAATATAAAGTTTATATTTAAATAATAAGAATATAGTTTATTCTATATTATTTAAATATAAACTATATATTATGATACACTTAATATTATAGTTCTAACACTCCCCCTTAATATTAAGTGGGGATCTATATGCCAACATTACTTGTTTGTAAAATAGATTTACAAATCCATAAACCCTAAAGGTTTAGGCTAGCACATGTATTTGTGAGACTAAATCTCACCATTTCTCATGGAAATATTCTTATACCACATCTCTAGGATCCTTTTATAACACAAGGACTTTCTTTACAAATAGATGCACATTGGACTATATTTTCCATAAACTCTATCTATTTACTTAGATCATACAAGATATTTTTACAATGATTTAAACTAGAATAGAAGTATAGAGGAAGAGTAAATCAACCGCCAACCATTAGGAGGTGGCATTTCCATGCACACTTCCCCTCAATGGAAATTATTAAAGGAATATCATTGCATGAAAATTTCATAACTTCATAGCACATAATGGCTTCGTAAACAAGTCTACAACTTGATCTTCAATCGGGAAGTATTGAGATCTATATCACCACAGAGAACCTTCTCACAAATAAAGTGCATATGTATCTCGATATGCTTTGTTCTTTGATGTTGAATTGGATTCTTAGTGAAGAGAAATGCAACTTTGGCTATCACACAGAAGAGGAGTACTTCCTTTAGCTTTCATGTGCATCTCTTCCAACAGCCTCTTCAGCCACATGGCTTCTTTTGTTGCTTCCATTGCACTTCTATATTCTTCCTCAATAAAATAAATGGAAATTGTTGGTTTTTTTATTGCTCCAAGTAATGGCACATGCACTAAACTTGAATACATATCTAGTTGTAGATTTTTTATCTATCACATCACCAACATGGTCAAAATCACAATATCCATATAAATATGCATTGTTAGAAGAAATATAATGTAAACCAAAATTAATTGTGCCCTTTATATAACGCAAAATTATTTTTTCTAACTTCTAGTGATCCTGATAAGGCTCCTACATAAACCTTGAAGCAATCCCTACTGCATAAGCAATGTCAGGTCTAGTAATAGTTAGATAAATCAAACTACCTACAAGTTGCTGAAAAAGTAGGATTAGCTTTTTCACATGCAAGTTTAGGATCAAGTTTACATCCTACTTCTATAGGAATAGAAATTGGTTTATAATCAAGCATATTAAATATTTTAATCAAATTAGTTGCATATTGTGATTGAGATACTACAATAGAATTTTTATCCTAAAATATAGTCATGCCCAAAAATGATGCAATAATCCTAAGTCTGTCATCTCAAAATATTGCATTAATTTTGCTTTAATTTTCATAATTAAATTGTTAGAATTACTAGTGATAAGTAAATCATCAACATATAATACAATGAGAATAATAGAATTTTCTTCAATTTTAACAAATAAATCATTGTCAGATGAACAGTTAGAAAAACCAACTTCATTGAAAAATTGTTAATTTTAGAATACCAAGCTCTAGGAGCTTGTTTTAAACCATATAAATATTTTTTCAATTTACAAACATACATTTCTTTACCTAGTTCTTCAAATCCTTTAGGTTGGGTCATATAAATTTCTTCTTTTAAATCACCATTCAAAAAAGCATTTTTTACATCCATTTGATGGATTTCCCAACCATACTGAGCAACTAAGGCAATCAAAATCCTTAATGTGCTCATTTTTGCAATGGTGAAAATGTTTCCATGTAGTCGATACCGGGTTTTGAGTAAACCCTCGAGCTACTAATCTAGCTTTGAATTTATCTACATTATAATCTACTTGTATTTAATCTTATATAGCCATCTAGATCCGACTATACTTCATTTTTTAAGATGGAGGGACTAATTCCCAAGTTTTTTTTTTAATCAAAGTAGTATATTCATATTTCATAGCATATATCCATCTTTCATCAAAAGAAGCTTCTTCAAAATATTGGGGTTTAGGTTCATACAAATTCATCAAAGCATGATATGTATGATGACTTCTAGTCATTTTTGAAGGTTTTCAGGATTAGAGTCTTGAATAATAGACTCATCCCATCTAGGTATTTTAGTTACAGAGGAACTAGGAACAATCTCATTTTCAACTATAGGTTCAACACTAGTTTCTTCATCACATACATTATTTTCACAATTTTCATTTTTTCATTTTCATTAGAATCATCATAAATAATAGAAGATGAAGAAGCAAAAGAACAAAAAGGTTTTTCCAAGATTTTAACATTCCTATTTTCTATAACTTCTCTTTTTAATGGATCAAATATCCTAAGACCTTTAGTTTTACACATCATATCCTAAAAGATACAAGGAAAAGAAGCTTTGATCAAACTTCTTCCATTTTGATTTTGAATAAGAGGGAAGTTGGGATACCAAAGATTCTCAAATGAGATACACTAGGTTTTTATTTTGACCACTTTTACAAAGGATTTGAATTTACTAAGGCTTTAGTGGGAACTCTGTTCAAGATATGAACAACAATGTTCATAGCTTCAGCCTAGAGGAATTTAGGAACTTGAGCAGAATGCATCATGGTCCTATCCATTTCTAGAATGGTGTGGTTTTTCCTTTCCACAATCCCATTCTACTTGAGGGGAATAGGGAGTAGTTAGTTCCCTTTGAATGCCACATTCGACACAAAATGAGTCAAATTCTTGACTGACATATATCTCCCCATTATCAGTTCTAAGCCTCTTAATTTTATACCTAGAAGAGTTTTCAACTAAAGCTTTAAATTCTTTAAATTTTGACAAGACATCTGATTTCTTTTTAATGAAATATGACCAAATCATATAATGAAATCATCAATGAAAGTGACACATAAAAATAACCATTAAGAGAAGGAACTTCTAGGGGTCCTCTAACATCACTATGGACAATTTCTAAAGGTTTAGAAGAGTTATCATCATGATGATTATGAAAAGGATTAGCAGATTGCTTACCACGTAAGCATCCTTCACAAGTTTCATGATTTTGGGAAATAGGTGGCAAACCAATTACTAGGTTTAGTCAAGACATGTCATACATGCTCTTGAAATTGACATGACCTAGTCTCTCATGCCACAATTGCATGTCACTTCTTTGAGTTGTTAAATAAGAAGTAGAAGGAAATCCATAAAACACATACAAATCCATCTCTTTGAATGCCTTCAACTATAGTAACATTATGTTCATTTTTAATAAACCATTTATCCTTTAATAATGTTACACTATAGTTATTTTGATTTTAATTTGAGAACAAGAAATCAAATTCATTTTAAGTTTAGGAACTAACAACACATTGTTAATAAAACCATTTGCAACTTTTTTCTTTTCCTTGACCTGAACATCAAGAATGGAATGATCACCCAAATAGATTTGATCATTACATTCACTAAGTTCAAATAGGATATCAGATCTAAAGGTCATGTTCCTAGAGGAACCACTGTCTAATATCCATTCATTTTTTTTTTTTTAGGTGACAAAAGTGGCATACAAAGCAATTACATTTGATTTTTGGATTTTTTTATTCTTGTTTTGATTTTGATTTTGGTTTTGGTCATATTTGTTTCCCTTTTGATTTTTGAAATTTGACCTATTATTTTTAAATTTGCAATCCTCTTTCTTGTGTCCAAATTTACCACAATAATGACATTTTCCATCAAATCTAACTCTTAGATTTCTAGGTTTCTTATCTTTACTAGGAGGTTTAAAAGTTTGCTTTGGGTTTTTGTTGAATCTATATATTTTTACCTTTTGATTTCTGAGCAAGAAGTGCATGTGTGGCATTCTCTTTAGAATCAAAATTTGACATTACTTGTTCTTCTTGTATAAGAAGAGCACTAAGGGTTTGCAAATCTAGAATGTCTTGTTCTGTTTGATATTTTGAATTCAAAATTGAAATGAAATTTCTAAATTTCTCATGAATATTCAATTGAATAATAAAATAAAGCAATTTATTCTTGAATCAAATTATTGCCACATCCATCTAATTATGACTTAATATTTTTGATTTTTTAAATAATTTATCACTTTTTCATCTCCCTTCATGGGAGTTATCATAAGCTCTAAAATCAATTTAATAATTTTTTTGACAAATGCGTACCTTCGTGCATGATTCCAATTGAGCCCAAATCTCACTCAGGCTCTCTTGATTCTCAATATGAAGCATAAAATCATCTTGTGTGCTTTGCAAAATAATAAACATCGTTTCTTGTACTTTTTCTTGATACGTGATGACATTATCAGTAGTTGCGTGTCTTTTGGTAGAGCTCTCTCTCGAGGTTCCATTCACAACTTACTCATAATTTTCAAGCCATGAATTCTGATTTCAATCGAATGTTCCAAATGTTGTATTTATTCCATTCAACATTTGAGATTTATCAATTGAAAATTGATTAGACCCCATTTTTGCATAAAATAGAAATTACTAAACAAAAATTAAAATAATATTTTTATAGAAATTCCCCTTGTCGTATTTTAATCCTCATAATCAAACATGATCAATTTACGCCAAAAAAAGGAGGTCTTTTTAATTGAATAACATATACATGAATATGTTAGAATGATATAAAAAACTTGAATTTAAATTTAAGTGAAATTATTTTTAGTTTTGTAACAAAATGACGATGAAAAAATTGTAGTCGTATCATATCATTTTTAATTAAAAATGATAATTTTACTATTTTTAAAAATAATTTATATAATTTTTCTATATTTTTGAAAATAAAATAAACAAATAATTCATACCATTTTGAAAAAAAAAAAATTAATTTAAAAAAAATGGATCTCTTGTTCCTTATTAGGTAGGATTTTCTATCAACTCGGTGAGTAATCCTTATCCTTTGAGTTATCATGCCAATATTATACCATATAATTTCCAAATTATAACTATGCAATTTAACCAACCAAGCCACATATATGCCAATGATCCATACTAATATTGTGGCTAAGCCGCATAACGAGTCAACACTTAGCATCCGCATGAAACCTCCAGGAACTTGGCTCAATACCAGTTTTGCTGCGAGGGCTTGAAACAAAATGGGGTGGTGTGACCAAGTCACACCACCAAACCCACATGGTAAGGCTTATAAATCCTACCACCATCTCCCATCATCCTAATGTTGGACTATTACCTACGGATAGGAGAGGGGGGATCGTGGATGGTAGAGTGGGGGAGTCTCACGAGGGACACGCGGCGGGTGAGGGGGGACTCACAGGGTGAGAAGATTGTGCCAAGTGGCACAAAGCTTGGAGGGGCGGTTTGGAGGGGGCCACCCCAATATATTTTTACAATAGAATTTTTAATATATTTTTTTATGTTTTTTTCCACGGTTATGGCATAGTTTTTAGGTTAGGTTTTAGGTTTTAGACTTAGAGATTTATATAGATTAAAATTAGTTTTATAAACCATATTTATTATATATATATATATATATATATATATATATATATATATATATATATATATATTATATTTTATAAAATATGAAGATTTTATAAAAACTATACAAATATTATAGTTTGTATTTAAACTATAGGTGCAAATAATTTACAGATGCCCTATCCAAGAAATATAATAGGGGTTCAAACTTCACAATGAAAAATGTTTAAAACATATGTATTACCAAGGGACAAGAATTTTTACACAATCAATGAAAAAATTTAAAAACCTATTTTGTCGAATCTTGTCTCCCCCTGTAAACTCAAGTTTTCACTTTGAATTTTTACTTTCCCCTTTTGATTTCTTGAATTCCCTACACACTATATAAACTATAAAAAAATATTTCAAAAATTTATAGCCCTTACCTTAGTTTCCACAGCCAGTAATTCCTGAACATGAATATTTATACACAGTTGAAAATCCCAAATAACTTTCCACCTGTGTAACCAACATCAAAACTAACTATGCGTAGAGGAAAAGGGGGTTAAATAGCATTCCAAATAATTTAACCACCTAACTTCCTAACCATTACAACCTTAGGTTATTTAGGATTAATTTAATTTATTAATCTCGCTCTGGTACCATGTCAGGACGAGGGGTGGAAAATATATTCACCAACTTAATTAAATGTAAATTTAAACATTATAAATAAATGTAACACAACATAAATAAATGTAAATAACACATAAACACAGAACACCACATATAACGTGGAAAACCCCTAAATGGGTAAAATCCACTATGTGAGAAAATTTTACATCTACCAGTCCAATAACTCCCTCCTCAATTATATTCCCTATATTTAAATAACAAAGATAAGAGGGATAAATAGGTGAAGAAACTAGACATGTTGCATGAATAAGATAAGGGATGGGAGGAATATTAATCGCTTAATACCCCACCCAAAAAAAGTAACCACTCTACAATTTCCTACGTGTAATTCAATAGAGAAGGTTATGAAATAAGGCTTAGGAGAATCAAGTACAAGGAAGATCTCTCTGCCAAAGGGAGACCTCATGTTCATAAACTTAGATGAGTGGGAGGATAAAAATGAAGAAATGCATAAAGTGTGTGAACTATAAAGGATGAATAAAAAGGGGAGGAAAAGGAACAAGATATGGATGAGGATTAGCCATTAAGTGAATAATATCCCATGAAGACTCTTTGTACTTGGTTCCATAAGGGAAATGGGATAAAATCTTGTTCTTTAGAGAGAATATGGATCATGTAAGTGCAATGAAGAAAACTAAGAGTGGGTGTGTTTTACTATGGACATGTATACAAATGATCCCCATTTTGAGATCCCGATGGTTAGTGTACACCAACCACCCAAAAAAATTAAGTGTGTGGAGAGATTTTCAAGGACATAACAATTGGTGCATAAAGTGGAAGAGAAGTTACTTACCAATTGGCATGCATGAAGGAACCAAACAACATCTTGGATAAAAGCATGTGTAACTCTTAATGGTGGTAAAAGGATTACAATGGGATTTGAACTGGTAAATAAAGGAGTAGTTCATGAAGAAATAAATTTGGGTGATTGTGAAAATAAATTATCAAACATATCGAGGAGAAGCACAGTTACTAAAGAGCTAAGGGTGACATGCATAATTTGAAGATAAGGGTTGGTGTTATCTTTCAATTATACCAATCATAGATCATTTTGTAACTCATTGTAAACTTGTACTTAAGGTCCATTGAACTTTCATGTTAACTTATTAAGGGAAATGACCTATCAATATATATACCCCTTTGAGGTAGTATAGGGGTTTACAAAAATATTATAATGGTTATTTTTGTAATATATAGCCCCACATATCCATGGTTCGAGTGAATGAAATGGTTAATGGTGTTTATTTGTGCAGTTTTGTAGCTAGTTATTATGATTATTTATTATTTCTTGTGTATTCTTATTCATTTATGTTTATCAATGAGAAATTATTATTTGAAATATGAATAAGTTTGAACCTAGAAAGACAGCATACTATAGCCACAAATGATGGGTACCATTATAAGTTTACACCTCAAGTAACTATGCAATGTAGATCCCTTGTAGACAAAAATTATGGGGACCATTCTACTCTTACACCTCAAGTAACCACGTAATGTAGATACCTTATGTGATATGTTTCCATGAGGCATTTCCCTTACACCCTACACATGGTAGTAACTTTGTCTTGCGTGTGTGGTTATAGATGTGGGTAAAATTAATAATTTGATCTTTTATCTTGATCATCTTTACTATTACCAACTCTAATTGTGATTTTATAAATATCCTCTATGTATTCTTTCACATCCATCTCCTTTTACCTAAAATTTTTAACTTCTTGAATAACTATCTTTAATAAATCCTGAGATAATAACTTTCCTCATGTATTTGAAATTAGTATGTCCCAAGTTTTGATTTTGGTTTTCCCTCTTCTATTACACATGATCTCACCATAAGGATGAATGGTGTTCCAACTTCGTACAAGAAAATTTTACCTTCTTCTAATATTCTATGGACTCATAATCAAACTACATTTAAATCTCTATGATCTAATTAATAATATCCTTAAGGATAAAACTTATATCATATCTTACGGTGTCCATATTTAGTTTACTTCATATCTTTACAATGGATCTCATAAGTATTTCCTCTTCAACATATTTTACCTCTCATTACTGAATCTATAGGATTTATCCTTCATCATCAATTTCATCAACAACTTTCACTCCTCTCCTTTGTATATAATCCATTACATGTAACCTCACTTGTACTTTTCCCAACATCACTACCAAGTCTATAAATCTAGGTTCTTTCAGTACCCTTCCTCCTCCTCCCATAATAGGTACTCTTATACATGTTTCATATCATTATCACAAGAAATTGAATATCTTTCACAACTTTAATTGAATCAAATATATCCTCACACACTCCACCCATAAAGGCAATATTTTCTCTCATACCAATTGATCTATAAAGGAATTAGGGGTGAAGCTATTGGTTTTTTAACCGCTTATCTTAGAACTCATAACCCACACTAAATAAATAGACACATATACATGACATAGTTCTGGAGCCAACACACTTATTTATAAATATTCAACATTATTATAGAGATTCAGATACACACACACTCAAACCTATATACTATGAAGTTACACTCTCGGTCCTAATGACTGATTGAAATTCATTGACATTACAATCCACAAGTCTTATGCTATCTTTCCTCTTTAAGCTAAAATATTTTGATTCTCTCTCCTTTCTCCCTTTCATAAAGGTCTCCAAAATTTGAATCTTGTTTTTTTATTTCCCTTATCACAATTACCTCCAACCCTTCACCTCACTTTGAATTAAAATATCCAGAGTGACATTGATCACACTAACCTCTTTGAGTTCCAAAGATATTGAACAAAATAACTCTATGTGGAAAAATATAGAGTCTTGGATGTTACTCTTCTTTTTCCCATGCCATGGGAAAAACTACAATATATGTAGACAAATAGTTACACACCCACCTTGGTGGTAGTTACATAACTTCCACCTATGGAAACTAATAGTTTTGTAGCTATCGCTCTGCTGAAAAATTGATTTTTTCCATTATCCTAAAAGGGTTACTTAACCTCATGAAATGGTTCAAATTGTATCCTTCCCCCTCTTCTTTATCTTTTACATCCTTATATCTTTTGATGGTGTTTCAAGACTATTTTAAATATTCTTCCATGTGTGTAAACTTGTTTTTAATACCTACAAGTTACATACACAAACACACCAACGTGCAAAAATCTAAACTCAATTTTTTTGGTTAATTGTTTGTGAACTCAGATTTTATTGCATCAAGAATATAATCATCAAATCTTGATAGGACATATCATGGTTTTTCTAATAGCTAATGAGACCCAAAAAATTGATAGAAAATAATATATAGTTGTCCAAAATGTGAGATCTAAGACTGAGGGTGATGTTCTAGAAAAAATACTTAGAATTCTTATTTTCTTTTACAATTATGTGTACATATTAATTAGGCCTTCTAAAAACCTCACTCAATTCTCTATAAATTAACTTCAATCATTGATAAATCATTTTTATCTCTCATAACACTACAACATTTTGACTTAAAAAAATTGTTAATTCATCTTTATGTCGCTTTTAAGTCACCAAGTACGTATTTTTTGAATTCCAACTAGCTACCCTAAAGTCATATTTAAAGTCACATAAATGACTTAAACCGTGAATTTAAAGGACATGAATTGTAATGTCATAATTAAGCCACCCTAACATCCCACACAAAGATTCCTTAACACCCCCACCTAAAGTCATCATTAGTGATGTTACCAAGAGTGTCTTATTGTGGGATGTTAGGGTGTCTTACAAGGAGATATTGATTTAGACTTAATTCACAATTTTAATTCAACTTAATACTCGTCTTAATAAGCATCTTCATATTTGTATTTATTTCAACCTTAAGTGTGACTTACAAAGTGACACTATATGTGACTATAAATCTAACATTAATTGTGACAATAATCTTGATTTAAATGGTAACACTATCTTTGACTTAAATTGTGACACTACATTTGACTTAATTTATGACACTAGCTTTGTCTTAAAATGGGACTATAGTCCAACTATAATTGTGACTTAATTTCATCTGTTTTTATGACATGGGTCTAACTTCAATTGAGACTTTAGTTTGACTTCATTTAAGACTTACAAATGAATTCAATTGTGACTTAATTGTGAATTCAATTACGAATTAAGAGAAACTTATTTTGTGAATTTAATCATTACAATGAGACAAAAAAATGTTTTTAGATTTCATTAATTATAAATCTTGTTTTTATATTATATAATTTTAGTTATTAAATTTTTGATGTTGATGTCAATTTTAATGAAGTTGAATTGGAGCTTATATTAAAAATATAAAAAAACTCAATATAAACATAAAAAGAATGAAACAATAATAAATTAAACATGATAATCAAACCACTCAATAATAAATTAAAATTCATAATAATATAATAATAAAAATAGTTATAGATTTATAATATCATGATTGACCTCATATAATATTAGGGTCAACGTTCTCATAACAAATGAATAATATTCAATGCGAGGGGGATTAAGCCCTAGGCAAACTAGGTAGTTGCCTAGGGCACTTTCGCAATCGAGGGCATCGAATCTAGAAATTTCTTTTTATCGGTTAATTTTAGAACTTATCTTTAAAATAATTTATTTGAATATTTAATATTGATCAACCCATTTATAGATATTATTATATAGTAACATAAATTTCACGCATACAAATAAAAAGGTTTTGTAATATTTTTGCAAGTAAAAGGAAATATCACATATTTATAAGCGCATATGATTTTGTTGGTATTATTACCCATTCTCTGATGTAGCTCCAAATTATGTAGGTGTATAATTTTTTCTACAAAAAGGTTAATGTATTATTTATAACGCCAGTGGTGTATCTAGTAGAGGTGAGTATAATTGAAGGAAAAAGTATTTAATTCTCTATTCTTAATTTTTTGGCGAAATGTCTATTATTTTTTATGGAGGAACTGGTAGGCCCAATCCAAATACAACTCTTCACAAAACCATGGGAGATACATAAACGTTCTTGTTTCTTTGTAAAAAAATGGTGCTTTATTTTAGGATGGAGTTCCCATCACCTACTTGATATAGCTAAATAAGACTTCTAAGAAGCCTTGTATAAAATATAGTATTTTTGCATTCTGAGCATCTCCTACCATTAATTTTTTCCATCCATGGAATATTTTGCATACTTCTCTGATAATTTAATAAGATATTTTTATTATTATTTTATTATGACTATAATGTAAATTTAAAAATACAAGAATATAGGCATATTTTATTTATTTACTTGGTGGAAAAGTATTAACTAAAATTGTGAGGAGGGCGTCCACTCAAACTATTTCCTAGAGCACTCGACATTTAATTCGGCTCGATTCAATGTCAACCCTAGATAGTAGGGTCCTCATCTTCATTTTCCTCCCATCCCCGATCCTTGTATGGATCCTAAGTAGCATCACTCAATTATTGTATCATTAAAATTCCTCAACCTTGTCCAACATCCAAATCCCAATTACTCCAATTCCTAAAGCATCCATTGAATGATAACCCCAATAGTCATGTGGCTCCCAATTGTTTCTTGAGGTTTTTACCACTTTCTCTCATGGGGGATATTGTGTGTCCCTACATAAAGGAAAAATAATTCATTGTTAAAATTCTCTATAGAATTAATTAAAAAGGTAATTTAAAATATATATTTTAGAATGAATTTAAATAATGTACATGTAATAGTTGGGCTTCATTGGTAGCCATTCCTTTTGTAAAGAAACATATTTGTAGGCACTAATACGATCCTTATGCCAATCTTTGGATAGTTTTCCCATAGTCCTCCTATTGGAAAAATATATATAATATTATTTTATGTTGTAATTAAAAATAAAACTTTAACATTTTTAGTAAAATCTAATTTAGACTACAATACTTACAAATTAAGCCCATCCTCCAATGAAGCCATAGTATTTGTGAGATTTTTTTCCCTTTTCTAATTGGAAATTTATAGCTTGTTATTATTGACTTGGTTGAATTGAATCATGACTATCCCAATAGTCAATCAACATATACCACGATTGATTTAGTACCTTGTAAGCCTACAAATAATTTAGAAGTACAAACTTGGTTAGCACAACCTTTTAAAAATGTAAAACTAATTATGAAATAAACAACATTTATAAAAAAACATCAAAGAAAACATGACTTAGTTACACATCAAAATTTACCTCCCACTTAATTTGCACTCATCATGGTTGTAATACATCTCCAAATTTATTTTCAAAATATATCGCTTAGTACATGTTGTCAATGAACATAGCTTTGAACCCATATTTTATTATAAAAAATAAGTTAGAAAACAAAACTTAATATAGTAAAACACTATAAAATCATTCAAATTAATATTGATCGGTTATTTTATTCAAGGAAAAAACTTACCCTCATCCAAAATGGACCATACATTTCCTAAAGTTCCATGAACACCCAAATTTTGTGTTTCTTTAAGAAATTGACATAGAAGACATCAACATAACCTTGATTTCCTCCTTGGTTATCCTAGTAATGTTATTTTACAATATATGCATAAAAACATTTTCTAGTCATTCATTTCTTGTAAATATAAACAATAGTAAAATATAAATTAAAAACACCTGTAGTTAAAAGATATATTTAATTTTTATTTTCATTTAAAACAAGTTGATATAAATTACATTCTTGTTGCGGTAGATATCCCCAATAGGATCCAAGGATATGGTCTTGTTCTTATAGGGAAAAAAACCTCTTATACCTCTATTTTATCACCCCATTAGGTATAGTATCTTATATTTCATAGAATGTTGGGAAAGAGGTAGAGTAGGGTCAAGATAATCATCATTCCTAATATATCATTTGATAAATATTAAGGGGAGGGAGCATCTACACTAGTACATGTAGAATGAGGGGTATCACTCTAATGTCGGGATCATTAGGAAGAGAGAGAATGTTTGGTATGTTGGTCGGTGGAGGGATCTATAGTAGAGGAATTTGGATGACTGTGAAATGTAATGCTCACACACGCAGGACCAAAACACAAGCCAAAATAAATCAATATAATTATTTTTCTTCCTTTTCTTATTTCACAACACCACTTAGACTCACGTAGAATAAATCAACATCACATGAGACACTTACAAAAACACGGACCCACTTATATAATAGGATGAGAACATGATTAACACCACAATTAGAGATGACTCCCACTACCAATCCTATCTACGAAGCTTGCAATGGGGGACGGATCATCATTGCAACTACCTTATAACATAGAAATGGTGGTCACCTTGAAAGAACAACAATAATATAAATTATTAGAGTAAACTCAACCAAACATGTCAATATGCCCAAGAACTCAAAACCATCAAATAATTCCAAAAACCAAATTTTCTCCTCAAATGTGTCACAAGATCTATAATCACCTTCAACCTCCTTAAACCTACCCAATAAACTAGATTAGAACATTCACAAGAAAGCAAAACTCAATTTCATCTCTTTCACTCCCTTAAGCCTTATTAAGAACTCTTCTAACCCTGAAAACATACAAAATTTATTGATCAAAATGACTCACTTGGTTTAAACACAAAATAAATACATTTTTGGATACCCATTAGGGTTTTGCAGCTTATACCCAAGTTTCAAACTCGACATTCGGTCTGACTCCTTCAAACTACAAATCTTGTTCTCAATTAGGTTTCTTACTCTAGTAGCCATGTCCTCATGCAAATCTTCTTGTCTAAGACAACATACACTATTTCCTGGAAATATAAAAGCATAGTTGAGTACCTTTTAAGTGTTTCTTTCTCTTTGTGTCAAGTTTCATGGCCTAATTCCATATATAACCCCCTTAACACTCTATTCACCTTATCGAATTAGGTCCCCCTTCTTTGGTTAAGACTAATTTTTTAATATTTTTGTAATCTTAATTGTTTATTTTCCTCTAAACCTAATTAACCACATTATCACACCTCTTAAACACCCCTTTTTAATACTTTACTTATCTTTCTACTATAAACTCTCCTTATCCCTTCTTGTTTATTTCCTTCTCACCTTGTAATTTTTGCCCTTTCACTAGTCGTGGATTGTTTCTATAAGCTTCTTGATATACAACTCTAAATAATATTATCCTCCACCTTGTCATTACCTTTAACACCTCCTTTTATACCTCATACTTTCTGGATTTGCAAGGTTTCATCACTAAATGTTTTCTTATATCCTACATCCGATTGTTATTAGACATGGAATGGGTTGTGTTGTTTATTTTATTACTCCATAAGCCTCTATTGTTCTTTCTAAACTCTTTAAACACCATAATTATACCTCATTTATTCTACAATATCATTCTTAGTAATTATAATATAAATTTTTTTGTCCTTTGATCAAATTTGCATTCAAAACTTCTCAAAACAAGGTTTTCTTAATAGTCTGGAATTTGTATTTTACATTTTAGACCCTCCTAAACTTCTCCATTAATCTTTACACTTCATTGACACCTTTCTATTTCCTCCTTTCCAAAAAAAATTAATTTTTCAATGTATAAAAATGAATTTACACCTTTTTTCTCTTCTAAACCCTAGACATGTGAAACAATTATATACCCATAATCAACCTTTTTAATACTCCTTTCATTCCAATATTTTTAATTGTGTTATAACTAAAAATACTTGGTTTCTTAGTCTTTACATAGGTTGTGAACATGATTAAGGGTCTTCTACAACCAATGCTCTACTTAAAACAATTTACCATAGTGAATTTTGATTGTAGCATTATAAATACATCATGTATCACTTCTTATCATCCTTTTCATTCATAAAATAATCAAGGAATTACTCATACTCCTATGAAAGTCTCAAAAATATTAGTTACCACCTTGTAGATTGTGTTTTCTATGAACATAAAACAGTCAAATTCTAACTTAAAACTCTTACCTATACATGAATAAACCACTTTAACTTTTCCTGTAGGTATTTATAACCTAATAACATTATTTTCTATAAATAACACCAAATCATACTCTTTTTAAACCTATACAATCACAATATACATCCTCAAAATACAAAGTTCTTCTATAAATATGATAGCATACTCTATATATCCTTGATCTCATTCAATACAAACTTATCTTGTCATTATAGTAGCTCCACCATCACTAATTAATCACAAAACCAATAGTTTCAAAAACATATATTTTTAAAGGAATAAAAGAACACAGCTAGGTCATCATACACTAGTTGTATTTATAAGAATCTCATAGTTTAATTTATAATAGAGATTTGTTTTACATTACTTTCATGGATTCTATAGACCTCATGAGCCTTCTTGTCTCCTCATCACATATTATCCACCTCTAATATTCCTTAAAAACCTTAATAACTCTTATTCCCATTTGAATGCATCCCTTATTATGAAGAATAGAGGTAGTTACCATGAGTTCTAACTCCCTAACCATAGTAAGAGATGACCACTAGTTATGAAACCCTAACACAAAGGGTGAAGACATCTTATTTTCATCCCATAAGGTCTTAAATGACCTTTTACATAATTAATAGTTTTCACACTTTACATTATATCTCCCCATTTTAGCTTAGAAATTCAAAATTTCAAAAGATGCATTTTGGAGGGAAAACTCACAAGGATCCCTTAACACTCATGAAGGAACACAAGAAGGTTGGAAAACACCCTAAAACACTAAAGAGGCCTACTTAGACCCAAAACAAACCAAAATGTGATGAAAACCAAAATTTAATCTTTGTACATGATGATGTTCCTACATCATGACCATTTATCACTCCACTAAGGAATCTTGCATTTCCTTTGGTTCCTTAATATGAAACACACCACATCAACTTTGAATGGCCCCTTGTCCCTCCATTTTAACATGTACTTATTCCTCCACTAATACTAGTCACAAAATCCATTGGCTCCTCCAAATTAAAACACATAATACTCCTTATTCCTCCCTTCACTAACAGCGCCTTATTCCTCCAATAACAATGATGTGATCTCACCCCAACATGATGCACATACATACAATAAATATGCATACTTATGCCACATTTTTCTCAAACAAATGAAGCAAAAACCAATGATCTTACCATAAACAAGAACAAAAAGATAAACACGTTCCACAAAGTGCATCACTCTCACGGTTTGCATCATCATTATAATTAAATTCCTTTATTTTGCCTTATTGATTTGAAGATAATTTAATGTATAAATGCATATATTATCATGTTAAACAATTACATATTATTCATTTCATTTAAATTTTACCTTATAAGGAGTACACTTCATTTGTTTTCATTATTTATTACAATTGATTGATTAAGCTAAAATGGGAAGTTGTATGACTAATCGATTGTTATACGAAAGCAAGAAATGAATAAACAATTAGGCATAGAAATAGACCCAAGAAAATTAAGCTTGTATAATATGAAACCCTAGTTGCAAAGAGACGGTAGAAGCCTTAGTTGATTCGTAGAATTCTCAAAGGTGTACTGAGATGGAAAACTTGAAAATATGAAGCATTTATTGTCACCAAAGCTCGAGAAAAATGAAGATATAAAAGAATAATTTAGACTCGGGGCATCGGAGAGGGATTGGTCACTATTTGTTCACTTTAGTTTTCCTTTGGTCACTATAAGGTCGCACATATATTTATGAGGTTGTTGAAACCTACAATGAAATATGAACCTATAAAACCCTCAAATAGAAATCAAATGCCAAAAAGAAAGATGAAAAATGAGGGGTCGATGTCTCGGCTATCACAATGGTGATCTTACAATCGAGAATTACACTACATCTCAGACCCAATGTAGTTCTTTGTGTGTGTGTGGAATCATGCCCTAGGTGGCTCTTGTGCATATCGCACTTTATAGCAATCAAGAAAGCTAGATGTAAAGAAATTTAATAGATGCGTACATGGAATATAATGAGCTTCCCTCTTATAAAGTGTATACTGAAAACCATCCCTTATCCCTTGTGATGGATTCTAGAATGGATGCTTTGATGCTCTTGAATAGCCTTTGGATACAACCTTAGGTGGTGATAGCTAATTCTTAGTGCTTTGTCCCTTATTATGATCACATAACTTTATATTTACATTATTCCTTTTCTTTAATTTCGTAATTAACCCTGAAAAGGTCGACTATCAAAAAGATAAGATGCTCAAATGGCTAGAAAGGACTTAAAAAGTGTGAACAAAGTACAAAAGTGTCAGGGGCATCCAAATGGGACAAGGGCACCTAACGTTGGCATTCTGGCTAGGCGCTAATGTCCAGGATGTTAAATGTCAAAGTATAAAAAGGTAGACTAAGCAAGTAAGGGTATAAGACAAAAAGTAGCAACATGTAAAGAAAGGTGGCCAAAGATATGGGTTGATTAGCATTTTTCTTACTTAGGAATCATATGAATAGTTGTATGCAACCAAGACTAAATTACCCAAAGTGTGTGATTTAGAATCTACATTTTCCCCCACTTTATGTTGGTAAGTGAAAATCTTGGTAACATAAAGTAGATAGAGATGTGTACCTGATAACCATGTAGATCGATGTAGAAAGAGTGTGCCATTGAGGGACAAGACAAAGTGTGGAGTGATAAAAGTATGAAGTGTGGATGCTAAGGATGAGGAAGTGCAAAAAGTGATGAGATGACAAACCTAGGGTGGAAACACATGTTGTAGATGTCACAAATGTTCTGTTGTTGATGTCGATGTTGTCATTGTTGATGTTGTTGTTGATGTTGAGTGATTTTGACTATCATTTCCCATACAAAACAAACTGCAAAAGAAAAAAAAACAAGTAGTCAATATGTATGTATATGTATGAAAAGCATGTAAAGATGTAAAAACATTGAAAAATGTGAAAAAGGAACATGTGCACCCGATCGTGATGAGGAAAAGAGTGTAGAAAGGATCCTAAAGATGTTGTAGATGAACAATTTTTATGCGATATCATGCCGGTTGCATCGGCCATGATTTTTTGGGGTGATCTCACCCCAATGATGTGGAAGAAGTGTAGGGAGAAAATTTTGGTGTTATCCTCAAACCTTTAACCACTTATCATAATGGAAAACACCATTACGAGATGGTGTGTATAAACGTAAGTACTAAATACGGTATGCCCTGTAAAATCTGCTATGTGGATTTCTATAGACTATGTTGAACTACCAATCATTGTGTAATTTCCCCTTGGTTACAGGCATCCAGGAAGGTTTGATTTGTGTTTATGACCCAAGTCTGTTTCTGGGCCCTGAAACTAAAAAATTATGTTTTACTAGTATTGTGTTGTGTTGTGTATAATGTTGTATGGGTGACTGATTCACCAAGATGATGCCCCCCTCGTTTGGGGTGCATGCGGCGTTACTAATGGAGTAAACGGTAGAAAGTAGGACTAGCCGTAGTGCTGAAATTGTTCCCTATAGGGGGAATGGAATGTGTTTGGTAGAAACTAAGGCACATGCAAAAAAAGAGGCTAGGATAAAAGTGTTAGTACAAGCAAAGACAAACACACATGCCAAAGACAAGATGTAAGATAAGAAGAAATATGTAAGTTGAGACACAAGAAGATAATGTAAATATGAAACAAGATAATGTAGACCACAAAAAGGGTTACAAACATTTGACACTACTCACGATGTTGCAAGACAATCAAGGTTGATGAATCCTAAAGCGAGAAAGTGTCCACACAAGACAAAGGGAAAATCCCACAAACAATGGCATACAAAGAGAAAGCAATGAAAAGCAATGTAACAGACAACCATGGAAGCAAATACCTTGCAAAACAAAAATTGCACATGAAGCACCCGTTAGCATGTTAGAAAGATAAAAATTATTTCAAAGTGTCTATAATTGGATAAATTAGTGTGCTATGAAACAAAATGAAACAATAGAACATGTAATGTACAAGAATGGATGTTCCCAGGATCCTCTCTGGGACTGGTAATAAGTAGTGTTCCAAGCATCCATGTTGTGTGTAATAGATCTGTAGAATCTGTGATCACAACTAGAAAGGAAAGTAAACGTGCATGTGTATATGATATGAATGATGACATATAAGATATCGATCTAGCATGTGTAATAAAGTGAACATGTAAAAGTAGAAGTAAGAAAGAGTAAATGCAACCAAGATATGTAATATGTTGTGGATGAGATGGAATGGAATGCATAGTGAGTGTGATAGGAGATGTGTTCCCCTCGAGTGAGTATGAATGGAATTGTATGTAGTGATGTCCATTTTTATATGCCCCCTCAGTAGTCAAGAATGAACCATAAATGAGAGTGTGTCATCGGGAAATGGTTTGAATTGTGTGTACTAAAAATATGTGATCATCAAAGTGTAAAGTGTAGGGTGTAAATGTGTGAGTGAATGAGTGATTTGATTAAACATGTGAGTGTGATGAGGTCCATTTGAGATGTAGACCCTCAAGCAGTCGAGTATGGACCGTGGAACTAGAGTGCATCATAGAGTAGTGTATTGTCTTGATTGTATGAGAGATGTGTGTTAATTGGTTTATTGTTGTGTAAGATGTTTGTGTTGATTGTATCTTAAAAATATGAGGTATGATGTATTATGCAAGATGTTGTAAATGTGTCAAATGGGTTGTATGTTGTGTTGAATTGGTATTTGATGAATAAGTACAAGAAGTATATATTATTTGGGTGTTTAATACACATGATAGGAGGATTATATCACAAGTATGTTGATTGTAAGGTGATGAGTATGTGTGTAGCGTGTGTGAGGTTCATGGATATAGGATGCCCTCAAAAATCAAGTGTGAACTAGAGCACGAGATTCTGTCATCGGGAAATGACAATACAATACATGTATCAAAGATTTTAAAAGTGATAAGAAAGATGAATCATGCGAGTTCATAACATCAAGTGTGATAGTACATGCTAGAAATAATCGATAGTGCTAGAAGGGGGTGAAAATAAGTGTGATGCCTCCCAAGTGTGCCAATGATGGATATTTATGCAGCGACATGAGAGATACCTTGCCATTGTGGGAAAATTTTATCTCGTGTCATGATAAGAAAAGAGTCGGCACAAGGGTATGTAGAAGCAACAGTGGGACTACGTGATGATAGCGGAGGTTGAAATGTGTCCTAGTCATTAGAAGTATTAGGTTCTTTCACAAAATGAATTGGAAACGAGAGTGGAGTAGGATGGGAAGGAAACTTGAATGGTGGTAGCTTTGGATGTATTGATGACACTACGAGAAGACTTGATAGGAGAAGAAGGTAGACTAATTTTTAGAGATGCTTGCTTAGGCGGTGCTTTACTTTCATATAACAACCTTTAAAATTGATGGTGTGATGCCCATTAGACATGGACGAATAAAATTTAGAACCCATTGAGATGTAAGAATTAGAGAGGAAAATGTAGCGGGGTGCTTTGTAGCGAATGAGATAAAACCTTGATGATCAAGTTGTTTCATTCTTCATTGCAAGGTGTAACATTCATTTTTGTTATGTCCATTTATCCGATGATGATTACAATATGTAATACCTTGATATTTTGTAAGTCGGCATGGAGGATAGAAATGAGTAGATGGAAAATTGATTAATTTATGACTAAGAAGATCAATAAGAATATCATGTTTCTCAACATTGTGTTCAAACATGAGAGGCTCTGGTAATGGCAAGACTTGAAGCTCATTAATATGAGCACATGTAGAAAACATATAATGAAGATGCAATGTAGAAGGAGAATAAACATGAGCCTAAGAAGAGTCATTAATATGTTGTATTTCAAATGTTAGAGATGTAATCGTGGATTCCATAGCCTAAAATTTGTCATAAAATAAAGAATTCAAAGCTTGAATTGACTCTAATATGGGTTGATTAGATGGAGAATCACAAAGGATAGGTTCATTAGATAGATGATCAAAAATAGGACTTATTCTGTGAGGCAATGTATCTTTAGGAAGATACATGGTGTCTCGGAGTTTTTGTAGAGCATCCCGACAATTAGGATACATCTTAAGTAAATCAGAAAAAGAAATTTGACAAATTTTATAACCCATGATAGAGGAAAAAATGAATATCCTAAGCATGAAAGGGTTGGGTTCATTAAAATGATTAAGCTAAAATGGGAATTTTTATGCCTAATCGATTGTTATAACAGTGGAAAATGAATAAACAATTAAGTATAGAAATAGACCCAAGTAAACTAAGCTAGTAAATATGAAACCTAGTTGCAAATAGAGGGTAAAAAGCCTTAGTTGATTCACAAAATTGGAGGTGTACAAAACTAGAAAGCTTGAAAATACGAAGCATTGACCGTCATACCGAAGCTCATAAAAATGTAGATCTTAAAGAATAAGTTGGACTAGGGTGCACGAAGTGAGAGAGGGCACACGAGGGCACCCTAGACTGTTTGGGCACCTATGTCTGCAGAATAGCTCGGGATGCCTCCTTTAAGTGGTCACTAATTTTTTTCTTTGGTTTACCTTTGGTTGCTCTGAGGTCACACACAAATTTTGAGGTCACTTTGAAACCTACAATGAAATATGAACCTGCAAAACCCTCAAATAGACATCAAATCCCAAAAAAGAAAGATGCAAAATGAAGGGTTGGGTGTCTTGATTGTCACAATGGTGATCTTACAAATGATTGTTACACTACATCTTAGACCCAATGTAGTTTTGTGTGTGTACGAGAATCGTGCCCTAGGTGGCTCTTGTGCATGTTGCACTTGATAGTGAGAAAGTAAGCTAAATGTAAATAAATATAATAGATATGTGCATGTAATAGAATGAACTTCCCTCCTATGAAGTGTATGCATAAAACCATCCCTTGTCCCTTGTGATGGATGCTAGAATGGATGTTTTGATGCTCTTGAATAGCCTTTGGATGCAACCTTAGGTGGTGATAGCTAATTCTTAGTGCTTGGTCCCTTATTATGATCACATAACTTTATATTTATATGATTCCTTTGCTTGAATTTCATAATTAACCCTAAAAATGCTTACTACCAAAATTATAAGATGTTAAAATAGATAGAAAGGACTGAAAAAGTGTGAAAAAAGTAAAAAGGGTCAATATCACCCCGGAGGACGAGGTTTCCTAGCAATGGTGTCTGGTTGGGCACTTGCATCTTAGGCTGGGCGTTGGTGTCTAGGATGATGAATTCCAAAGTATAAAAAGGAAGACTGAGAAAGTAAGGATGTAAGACCAAAAGTAGCAACAGAAAACAAAGAAAGGTGGCCAAATACATGTGTTAACTAGTAATTTTCTTACTTAGGAATCATATGAATAGTAGTATGCAACTAAGACTAGATAATTACCCAAAGTGCATGATTTAGTGTCTACATTGACATACATATTCCAATAATTATTTAGAGTTGTTTTAACATTTACATGATTCACCTAATAGTAATTTTCTAGATAAGAGCTCATGTTTTCACAAATTCATGTTCTCACATGGAGTAATTCATTTTATCTTTAATAACATAAGAAGGCTTGACTTAAATTAGAAGAAAAAACTCCAAGTTTCACTTTAATCCTAAAAATAATGTTGGAAAACACAAGCACTTAGAGGGAAGGGGTGAATCATTGCTTATCAAAACTTTGAAAACCTTTTAAACACTTAGCAAAACATTCATTCTTAACTGAGAGAACAAATACATTCAAACAAGAAAAAGTAACATGTAAGCACATATGGAGATAGAGGTTAATGTGGGAAACCCTTAAAGGGAGAAAAATCCACTAAAATCAATGCACTAGTTTGGAAAAAAATTCCTATAAATATTACAAGGATTTCAATTGTTGAGCATCCACTCAACTTGAAGCTACAACTCCAAAATTTAGACAAGCACCCACTTGAACTTTAGAAATCTCCTACATACATGGAAGCAACTAATCCCGAGAATTGATCAAGCACCCATTGACCTTATACAAGCTCCAACTTACAAGGAAGCTTCAACTCCCTATTTTCTAAGCAACAACTTAGACTTTTACAAGATTTTTTTATCACCTTCCTCTAGTTGTCTCACACAACAAATTATGATCTCTATTCATCTCCTCTATCTTCTCTTTTCACCTCTTCTAAATTTCATCTCTTCTCATCACTTCATGCTCTTAAAAGTACATTACTCAAAGCCAATTTCACAAACACATTTTTTCATGCTTCTCACCTTTGATTATACCCTCAATCACTTACTCTTTCATGCATACATACTACTGCAAAAATTGCAGTCATGAAGGCTTTACATTCTCCTTGATATTATTTGTTTTACATTTGCTTACACTACTTTACCAACATGGTCATTGTACTTCTAAGAATCAACACGTGACTCTAGGATTCACTTGACCTCCCAAGGTCGTGTTGGGACATCTAATATGATATGGAAAGATGGCTATAGAATGGATACCAAGGGTGAATACGTGAAATATATAAAAATATGTGAATTTAGATAAAGGGGTAGATCGAGGAAAACAAATGTCTATTCCAGGACTACGGGAATTTGTTCATATTAGGAAATGAAATCTTGTCCAACCTTGTGTGGGTGAGATGGAATGGTCAAGGAGAATGGTTGCATGAAGGTTTCGATCAATATCATAATTTCCAAATATTCCTTGAATGGGTTGTGGGATACATGGGAATCGTCATGCATATGTTGCATAAGAAATCTCTAGACAAGGTCATGGAGATGTGAAAATGAGTGTATGGGAAGGACAAATTTATGGATCATGGAATCTAATGTCGCCTAGTTTGACTGTGTCAAAACTTGCAATTATTATCTACCTCAACATTCAAATCATCAACTATGAGATAATAATGGGTAAAACTTGGGTGGTTTGAAAAATGAGGTATCTCGAGGCCACAGGCAATATCATCAACTATGCAGTTATGTTTGGTTATGGAATTCTTAGATCACACACTAAATCTTTGGGTTTCCTAAGGCCTCAAATGGTCATGTGGATATATAAGTAATTAATCTAAGGAAGCAAAAAAAACACACAAATAATCTGCAAGAGGCAAGGTCAATGTTTAGATAACTAAGCCAACTAAGGAGACATGGGGAGTTGTATTAATTTTTGTTTAATTAACTATATGTGCCTAAATTAAAAAATGAAAACAAGCATATTTAAATTAAATAAATTTGATTACTCTCCTTGAATCTAATTAAATCTATGTGCAACTAGTTAATTTAAAAAATGAAATCTAATTGATTAAAACAAAGAAAACAAATCTAATCTATTTTTTTGTGTTTTTTCAATGATTTTAACATAAAGAGAATAAAAAAACTAAGTAATCTAATCTAATGTTTTTGGAATTTTTTGTTTATTGGAAAATAAATAAATAAATGTGCCAGACAATACAACTTCCTCTAATTAAATGAAATTACTTCTACTCTAATACAAACTAAACTAAACAGTGAAATAGTCGAATGTGGTTATTTCCTGGTTGCAGAGGATTTAATCTAATCTAATAAAAACAAAGATTTTCCTAATTTGTAGTTGTGGATTTTAATTCTTTTGATTCTACCTCAGAATCATATGAAGAATAAAAAGCTTCTCAAAATAAATTCTTCCCCTAAAGATTCCCCAATAAAATAGAAGCTTTCTAACATAGAAATATAAAACTAGCGCATAGATGCGAAGCTTCTAAAACTAACTTCCCATGCAAACCAACGGGGATAGGTAAGGAAGTAGCTTTTAACAGGAGCTTTGCTTGTATGCAACTAAAACTAAATTTTGAATGCAATGAAATTTCCTTAAAAAATTAATAATGAATAAATGACAAAACATTGTGGTAGGAACATCTTCCGAATTCTTAGAAGCAAACCCACGGGGATGAGGCGAGAGGAAATCCTCCATGGAAGCCTTGCAAATAAAATATATTGTAACTACTATTGTAAATGTATTTTTCTAAACAAGGGTGTTTGACAATTTTATAAACTTTAAATCTATCTAAATAAACAAAAGAAACCTCTAGGAATTTAATGACACCCCCAACCTAGAAATTTTATACAGAGACAAATCCAACATAGGCAATACTTTTTGATATCCCATCATATTATTCTCCAATGAGTTTCTAAACGTGTCCAGGAACTATTCTCGAAGTGTGAAGAAAGAATGGGAGAGTGCTAGAGCTAGCTAGTTTATAGGTCATCTGGTAGTAATGCTGGCGAGAGAACAAAAAGGAAAAAAAAAGCGGTTTTCTTGTGTACTTCTTGGCAGGATTCTGACAACATAAAAATGCAATTCCAAATGAATAAAATCCAACCAATGCTTCAGGAAGAAGCTTTCTTTTATAAAAAATTGGCAAAGAAGTGGTCTAACCAACTTGGCAGATAAGAAATGCCACCTCACTCAAAGAAGGGGCGGTTAACTTATAATAATAACATGTAGGAAAGGAGAAGTTTGTGCGCATCTAACAAGCTCAAGAACAACCAATTTGGTCAATAAACGTGCGCAAAATATGAGTTTGAAAAAGGTGACACATGTTTAAAAACATTGGGAAAATCTCGGTTAAATGTGCATAGAACCACTGGTCTACACAGACTGATGGTTATGCAACCACCGCAGCTGATTGTGTAAGCGCCACTCAAGCAAACCAGCGGTTCTGCATGGCTCTTGAGAAATTACGTAACCGTAGGTGCAACTCTATAACTAAATGCCAAAAGGCTAATGAAAAGTGGGAAAGTGATAGGAAAAGATAATTAAATCATAATGAGCTACAAGAACATGTTGCAAGCTAGGAAATTGGACTTAAACATCATTAGAATTTATAGTTATCATCATTAGGGATTTGAACTATTCCAAAAATGTAGCACCATGCAAATTTGGGTGTGTATAGTCATAAACAACTATTTTTCATGCACATTCATGTTCTCAATTACATGGGGATGACCTTCTCTTACTACACTTCATCTTCACATTCCAACTATTCATCTTCCTTGCTCTTGACTCATACAGGATGAGGTAGATGACATCATACAAAGCTGTCATTATGCGATCATTACATCTAATATAGTTTCGAGTTATAAATGTAGATCTTATTTGAGTTGTCCTAACACTCCTAATACCTACAAAGGACTAGAAGACACTCCTGAACTCACTCAACACATGAACCAACTAAAAATATTCCTCTTACAAACTTAAATCTAACATGTTCTTGTGTAACGGTCATTTTTGTCTTCTTCCTTTCAACGTACCTTTCTTTGTATTCTAGATATTATGATTCATGAAAATTTTTATGAACACACATGTAAGTTACAAATGGTATCTTATTTCCTTTTATCACCTTGAAAAGATTCATACTTTGAAATTTCTCCTTAAGAATTCATTAGAGCTCACTTGTTTGACTAGGTGCAAGAGCTTCACAAAATAGTCTTCAACTTGGGTGTATGAGGAATATCAAAAACTCATATCATGTAATGTATTCGGAGGAATGAATCCTCATGAGGTCTACAATAATACCACATTATTTGAGTTGCACTAGCAACTTCATGTTATCCATGCAATGTATATTTGATCAAGGTCTCTCAAGGGTTTGTATGCTCAGAAAACCAGTCTTGACAAAGTGAGTTGATTGCATGCACTAAACACCTATTCATGGCTCCAAAGTCACCTTTATGGAAATATAATATCCTCACTCAACTCATAAAATAAAAATATTTCATCATTTCAAAGATTATAACTTGAATAACCTTGATTTTATGAGGAAGGTAAGACTAAGTTTCAAAGCACCAAAAACCAGTCTTGTTGAATAGGCTTCCAACATAAAAAAAAATATCACTTTCATGATAAACTACGGCTTGAAAACTTCACACGGACCTGTACTTAACTTTAAAATAGTCACTTATAGGATATATATGGATAAATTTTCATTTTCACCTCCGTTCCTAAGACCTACTTGAAAGGCCTAAAAGGTAGATTTGACCATTGACACTTGAACAATAAACCACCTCACCAAATCTAATGTAGGAGCATCTAGTCCCAACATGTACATTTGGCTAGCAGCATGAAATTTTTTATTTTAATCACTAAATTTTTGTTTGATGGTTTATTTAGTTCATTTTTAGTCATCTAGGTGTGTTAGGTTATAACTAGTCCTTCGTGATTTTAAATTTTGTATTTCCCTCCAAAATGTGGAAATTTGAATTGTGAGGTCATTTTGTCTTAGAATAGGACTTATAATGTTCTCTAGAAATAATTAATAGAATATGAATCATGTAATGGGATCTAGAAAGGTCTTGAAGTCTTTTCATGTCGCTTGATTGGTCATATGGATCTCAAAAACTTATTTTAAGCCTTTCTCTTAAGGTATGAACTTGCCATGACACCATAACAAATTAGTTATGGGTGGAAATGTGAGACAAAGGGAGTATAAGTTAGTTTTGTAACTTATTTTAAATTATCATTCGAATGGTCAGTGGAATGAAAATTTGAGCTCTAAGAAAATTGAAGGATTAACCTTGTTGTTATAGCTTTTATAGCTTTTAGACTATGTATTAGCATGTAAATTATGTATGATCATGAGTAGATAATTAATTCTTCTACATTTAAGCGAGAGGGGAATTTTATTGTTAAGTAAGAACTTATTCTTATTCTTTATTGGTTTGGAAGGGTAGTCTTTGTTCTTGTTTGAAGGAAATATCTTGATAGTGTGGAGTTTATGTATAAAAGCAGTGTTACAGGTTTTGTGCATGAAATGTTGACACCAGGGTTCGTTTTAAGATACCTCCAGGAAATCAAAGGTGGAAAATCCTTGGTGAATATCCCCAGAACCACTTTCATGAAACATGTGAATTTCTAGGGTTTGTGAGAAACATTTTCACCTGATTTTCAAGACATGTGATAGCAAGGTTGTTGTCGCACGATAGAAAACTTATTGTTGCACGACCGCAAATTATAAATCTCCCATTGTGTGTATACGTAACCTCCTATCATGTGTCAACAATAGAGGATTATTACACATCAATAACCTCCTATCGTGCATCAACTGATTCTGTCATGTCGTGAAAGCACCTTTGTCATGCATCAATAGAAATTCCTTGTCATGCATCAACAGAAATTAGTTGTTGGGTGTCAGTGATCAACAGTTATTGAGAATCAACAAATATCCCTTGTCGTGCATCATCAAATAATACTTGTCACCCGACTACAAATATGATGATGATATATAAAACTATATTTGTGTACTAGACTCTGGTGCTTCACAAGTTCACTATACTTGATATGTCTATAGTGGTATGGTACCTCAGTATGAGTATTCTATAGTATTCTACCCAATAAATCACCTAGGTTTATATAGGGGATGTTTTCAAGGGTAGGCAAAGCCGACCCCTAAAAAAATTATATTGTAATTTTTAGGCGAAAAGACACTTCCCTATTTCAAAAAAATTACCTTTTCAAATTTTTGAAAATGGAATATTCGTCATATTACAAATATTTTCCAGAAAAAAATCCTTGGTTGATGCTTTGAAAGGTGGTTTTGATCAAGGAAGTTATGAGGTAGGCTTGAGGACATCATAATAAGGAAGCACAAACATCTCAAAAGCCCTAAATGAGAAAGGTAGAGTCCTTATTTATTACAAACTCATAAAAATTGACCATGATCTATTTTTGGAGTGAGAGCACGAAGTTTAGGTTGAATTAGAATTTATGAATAATATATAGCTTTATTGTTAAGCTTGGAATCTACACCGTTAGCACATTCCCGTAAGAAGAGATTAGCAGAGGTTGAAAACACGGGAAAGTAAGTTGGAAAGGAAATAATCACTCTCGTGTTAACTATTAGAACCCTTAAGGTTTATACAAGAAAGGTGTATTGGATGGTTATAATTTCAATTCAAGGAATAAGGTTTGAAACATAGAATCTATGGGTTCCCACCATCTTGACATCCTTGTCTTCAAATATTAACTTAATCCCTAAAACCATAGTTGTTAATAGATAAGGTACATACACCTGTAGATGTTCATTTTGAACATAGGGTTTGGTATGATGAAGAAGGATAAATGTTTTTCCCAATTATTCAAATGCTCAAATTGGAAAGAAATCATCTTGAAAGGATTATAAACAAGATTCATAGTGCCTTGGTCCTTAGAAATTCTTCAAACTACTATTTTTTGTGACGGTTGACCTATATAACTATGAATGGATATGGGAGGCCTAATTTGTGACTAAACCAAGGGATTTGGAAGGAACTTTATGAAGAAAGTCATATTAAAATTTTAAGCTCGGGTAAACAATCCAAATGGGTATCTAGATTAGTGATTTGTTTATAGTTTTAGTGCATGCAGCAAAATTTATGCTCAAAAACATCATCATATGGGGCTAGTAGGGAGAAAAACTAGTAAGAAAGGAGTAAGTGAAGAAAATGGGTTCAAAAAAGGATTTGTCTTATCAAACTCATCCCACACCTCAAACAAGATAAAGGGTACTGTAAAAGGTAATTGGTTTATTCTGGTAAGTCTATATTGTCTCAAAATATGAATTCACCAATGGTCTTGGCTTGAGAAGCACTAGAGGATGATCTTGTAAGAAATTAATTCATTGGGACTTTTTAATTATTTTGGATCCAATTTTATAGTGGTTTGTGCATTTAATGTGGTTGAGGATAGATTACAATAATAATCTAAGCCCGATTAGATGTTGAAGGGATAATTTGAGCAAGAAGGAGAGCAATCTAAGCCTAGAAAAGTGAGTTTCTTAACTTGAAAAGTATTGGTTTTAGGAGTTTTGATCTAACTAAAGTTATTAGTTGATTGAAGGTTATTTATCTTTGCATCATTTTTATCAAAGTGTAAAATAGGTTCTTGAAAAGAAGAAGATATTTTTTGAAAAGTGGTTGCGGGAAAGAGAAGATAAGATGGTACAGTGAGAGAAGAGAGAAGGCCATATTTGGAAGAGAAGATGGATATGATGATGGAGATTCCAATGAGTAGGTTGACTGATATAGATGACAATTAGAGAATAATGAGGATAGATATGAGTCTCTTGAAGAGAAATGGGGTAGGTAACAGAGTACATTTTATAGGTAACTTTCACATATGTCAAATATTTACAAGACGCAAATCTTATGAGTGAAATGAAATGAATGCAAGGATGAAAAAGGTGGAACCAAGTGCTGATACTAATCTTCATAATAGAGGTAAGTCTCTTTTGGTTAGAAGAGTTTTATCGAAGCCAAATAAGGTAGTGCAATATATAAGCGAAAGAAGATGTTTGTTCGAACTAAGTGTAAAGCTAAGGGTAAATGTTGTAACATGATCATAGATAGTGGAAGTACTGAGAATTTGGTTTCTTTTGAGATGGTAGAGAATTTGGGTCTGAAACATACAATGCGCCCTAACCTATGTCAAGTATCTTGGATTCAGAAAGGATATCATGTCTTGGTTAGGCAAATGATATCGGATAAATTTCAGATTTGAAGATATAAGGATAAGGTCTTATGTGATATGATACCTATGGATGTGTGTCATGTATTGTTGGGCATACCATGGCAGTATGATAGGCAAGTAGTGCATGATGGAAAGAAGAACCCCTACACTTGTAGAAAATGGAAAGAGACACACTCTTTTACCCATTATAGGTGAACAAGAATCACATGCGAGGATTGGTCACGATGGTATCAACTAATAATTTCTTGATGGAGACAAAAGAAACATGTAAAGAGAGACTATTAAGGTCTGTTAATCCTTATGTTTTAGATTTTATATTTGAGTTAGATGATGTTAATGCATGTATGAAGAAAAAGTAGATTTTCGGTTTTACGGGAGAACAAGAAAGAATGATAAGGTAGGATCTTGTGAGAGAGATTGAACAACAACAAGTGACAAAGCAGAGGTATAGATAAAGTGAGAGAGAGCTTGAAAGGTCTTAGAAGAGGCTTTAGATATTTTTTTACATCCTTATGATTATAAGCATGGTATAAAGTGCACAAAAAGTCACATAAGAAGAACAATGAAGAGAAGACTCAGGAAGAGGTAAGAGAAAGGAAGTGTGTAGCAACAAAAGAAGAATAAAATTAGACGATTGAAAAGAATGAGAAGACCTTAAGGGAAAATGAGGTCAAGGTAGAGAGAGTTGGCATAGTGAAACAAAATAAAGGTGAAAACAAGAGGGGAGAAGCACAGGGTGAAGTTATTTAGGAACCAAGAGAAGGACAAGAGAATGAAAATTTAGCAAATGAAGATGCAAGATGTGATGAGAAGAGTGAGATAGAGACAAGCATAGTGAATATGTTGAATGGGGAAGCTATGAATGAGGATGAGCGAGAATAGGTCATAAGGAAGAAGGAAGATGTTGAACCATGTTCATTGGTGTTGTCATTGATTTCAAGTGGCATTGATGGCAAAGCAGTAAAAGGTGAAGTGAGACCTTGTAAGGGACATGAAGGTTGATTGGTAGTGCCTTCTGAAGATGTTTGAAGCTCATAGAGATTTCAGGATGGTCTCAGTGCTCTGCAAGCTTAGTTGGTGAGGTAGGAGTTTAGTGGAAGCATGGACATAACTGGTATGGTTGGTTCACATGTGCTACAGGTCAAGTATGATGGTGTAAGCATGATAAAAGTTCTTATAGTGAGTATCAGGTCATTTGGTGGAAGTCTCAGGTCAAATTGGTTCATTTAGGCCTATTTCTAGAGCCTAATGAGGTGTGAAAGTATGGTACAGGTCATGAAAAACCTATGTGAGCATGGAAATAGCCTAGTAATGTTGTCCGGGGAATATTTGAGAAAAGTAAAAACTTATTATAGGTCCTAAAGGAAAAATTCAAAAGTTAGCCAAAGTTACCCTTGAGGAACCCAAATGTTCTTACATGAAAATGATATTGGTCAGAGATTCACAAGAAAACCTATGGTTAACCAACACATATAATGTATAGAGGTATATCTTTTAGTGCTCCATGTCAAATTTCATCAAATTCTAAAATGGGGATTTTGAGTTATTCAAGTTTTTCTAAGACTACCTTCTTGAAAAATGAACCTCAAGATTCTGGATTCTTAGGTCTCAAGAAAAAATATGAGGGATTCTTTAGATAAATCATAGAAGAAATTTTTGTAGTTGAATCCAATCTTGATAATGCAAAAATTTCCAAGCCAATTGGGCAAGTTTCAAGAAAGTTATAAGCATTCTTCTTTTGATGTTTACTCTCTCCCGAGGGCTTCTTCGTGAGTTAAGTGGCCTAGGTTTAAGGCTCTAACTCCAAGTCACTAGTGCAATATGAATTCATTTCTCAAAAGAATAATAGATCCCTTCCAATTCAAAGAGATAAAACCATTTCTCTCGGTGTGAGCTATGTCATATAGGCATGCATGTGTTTGCAAACTTGGGTTTGAGACAATCATGTTCTTAAGTATTCTCAGCACTTCAATGTGAGTATTCAATCTTATATCATATTTCTCATCATGATTGGATTCTTATAAGTAGTTATCTCCATAAATTGGTCTTGAGATAGTGAAGAAATAGATTGGAAGGGTGATATTTTTCTTTCACTCGGAAGAATATACGTATTTCAATTTATTGATAGAGCTAACTAGACTGTACTCCATTGTTGTGATCTAAATTCCATGATAGTTAAATTCAGGTGCATGCTTAGTGTTCCTTTAATTTCCATTGAATATGAAGTCATGGGTTTCCTAAGTCTTGTGGGCTATTAAATAATTGAACCAGACATAATATTGTCTCCTGCACATAGTAATGTGAGAGTCTTGCAAAGAAATTTGAAGACCTTAAAACCAATAGACAGATTTGAGATGGAAGTTGGTGATTCTATCTTCCCACCGAACTTTGAATTTTCCCATTTCATCGAATATAGAGGAATAACTCTTAGTTTGAAGCCTTTCGGGCTCTCACAAAATTGAAAACCCTATCCTAGGGTTTGAGGCACAAAATCACTTCTAACTCAAGTTGCCACCAATGTAATCTGCCAATTTTTGTAGAAAACTTTGTTTAAGTGATACGAATCTAGTGCAGAAGATTGCAAGTTAATTCATGGATTATGGAAGTATAATACTTTACCATTCATTTTTCACAGTGATTACTCTTGACAGAAAAACATACAATCCATTGTTTTTCACAATGAATTATTACAAAAAAATTCTTGGCCATGTTGATTCAAGGTTCATAGGGATTGGGCAATTGATTGGAGTTCATCTTAGTGCTTAAACATTTTATATTCCATGCAAGTGAAATATTATTCCTTTTTGGTGGTCTTTAACCATCTCTGTATAGTGTAGTAGGTATTGAAAGAGTTAGCAAGTGAAATTGTGTTCTTGATGGATGTTGTTAGTCATCTTGCAAGGTATCTTTGACCCACAAACAGTGAAGGTGTAGATGTTTAAAATCAGATATTTTTATTTGAGTGAAGCTTAGGAGAATCCTAAAAGCTAAATGTCATTTAAAAACACATTCTATCCTTCTAAGCTCAAAATCAGAAATTGAAAATACGAGTCTTGTCCTCATTAAGCAAGAGATTCGGTTAAAAGACTCTTGAAATCATAAAGGGAAGACAAAGATACAGATTGTTTAAATGTAGAGCTTGAACAAGGGAATATATGAAGCATATTTTTACATGAAGAGGATATATAATATAATAAGTTCTTGAAAGGTTGATATATGTAGTGTATTGAAGTGAAAAGACTAAGGATATGTATAGTCGAGGAGGACTTAGAACGAGTGTGAAAGTTGAAAGAGAAAAAGTAGTTGTAGAGTCTTAGAATTCATAATTAAAAAAGGTGTCTAATGTAATAGAAAAAGGGGTGTTAAATACAAATATGAAGTTGACATGAAATGTTTGATGAGAGAGAAATATGAGGGAAGTTAATACATGAAGAAAAGGTACAGTAGTGAAAATAATGAAGAAAAGAAGTAAGGTACATGGAAATAGAAGAATAATATCATTGAATAAAGTACAAAACTCCTAAAAAGATGATGTGAAATGATGAAAAGACTACATATGATTGTGCTAGGAATAAACATCTATGTTCTTGACTATTAAAAGATGTGGAAATCAAAAAAGCTGGGTGAAGGGTGAATTGAAGAATAGATTTTGCTAGAAAGGTGGTCATAATCAGTTGAATAAGCAACATGTGATAGATGATCAAATTGAAAATTTTCATTGAATTCTTCTAAGTGGATGCTTAGATTATAGGGGTTGATGCTCCTTGCAAGTTTCATCTTGCTAAACTAGCCTAGTGGGTGCTTGGCAATGTTCCAGTGGGTGCTAGAAGGACTATGAAGTGGGTGCTTCTCAAGTTGAGTGGGTGCTCAACCAAATTGGAAATCATTGTATGTTAAGAATGGGTGTTCTTAATAAAAGGTCTTGATTTCAAGTGGGTTTTCTCCCTCTAAGGGTTTCCCACTATAAATTTGGTGTCTTGTTTAATTTTCTTCTTGCACGCGCCCCATTTTGTGTTCATGGTTTGATTAGTGATTCTATTAAATAAGTTTCAAAAGTTGCTAACTTGATCAACATTGATTCACCCTCCCCTCTTAGTGCTTGTGATATCCAATAGAATATGCATGCAAGCCTCCTAATTTTGACTCTAACATTGTCTTGATCTTTGAATGTGTAGGTAGAAATGAGTTGAAATAAGGTGTCAATCATTTCTTAAGAAGCATGAAGAAGATAGAAGGTAATTTTCAAAGGAAGGTGAGGAAAAAGATGACAAAGGAGTATCTATAGATCACATTGAGAGAGAAGATAAAGATGAGTTCTTAGGAGCACAAAATTTAAGGATCAGTAAGGAACATAGTATGATGAAGCAAGAAGACAATCATACCTTGAAGGTGGCAAAAACGGTCTTGAAAAGAGTATAAAAACATATCAAAAAGACAATATAATTTAGAATAAAGGGAAAAATAAACATGAAATATAAAAGGAGATTAGAAAAGGTGATGGACATCAATATTTTAAATCAAATTTCTTTCTAATAGTTGTGTATGCAAGTTTATCAGTTGAGAAAGTGAAGGGTCGACCAAGCAACGACTAGTATCTTGCAATCTTGAAGAAGGAAGGAACCAAGAAATACTCTAAGAGGAGTATATAGGAACTTTAATAGTAAAAAGTGAGGAATATTCATCATATGTGAGCATGGAACAGGTGTACATCCTCAAGCACAAAGTGGGAAAGATAACACATAAACTTGGAAGCAACATTTTGCTCAATCATATGACCATTTTAGAGACAAAAAAACTTGTGAGCAGCATGAAGGAACTCATGAAGACATGGGAGGCATGGTATGTAGTCAAGCAACACTTTAAGAAGTTCATATTCAATTGGAAGAAAAGGAAGAAGAAGAATACAAGCTTGCAAAAATATAAGTTATGGGGAAACTTTCTTTTTTTCCCTAGGAGTATGATGCAGGAGCATTTATTCCCAACATGTGCATTTGGTTAGAAACATGTAATTTTTTATTGTAATCACTAAATTTTGGTTTTATGGTTAATTTAGGCCATTTGTAGTCATCTAGGTGTGTTAGGTTGTAACTAGTCCTTCTCAATTTTAAATTTTGCATTTCCATCCAAAATGTGGAAATCGAATTGTGAGGCCAATTTTAACTAAACCACCTCACCAAATAATTTCATGAGCTTGAACAGGTTATATTTTACCTCTATCAACCTTTCATGTTCATATTGATCCTCCACATCAAGCATTCACATCGTATCTCTTTCAAACATTATGACTAGTTTTTGCATCTTTACCCCTTTAGCGGTAGGTCAGCTATATTGACATGGTTCATCAAAAACTTTCACTAAACTTTCATGTATCTTATCATGAGAAGTTGGAGGACATCCCAAGCTTTCTCCCACATCAGACTCTTTATCCTGAAACCTTCTATACCTTTGTACATGTAATTTTCTTCAAAATAAGGGTATTTGAGCATCTTACCAGCTAACCTAGAGAAAAAAATACCACCAAATTGAAGTACAAGGAGTCCTCTACATGTCCAAAGCATAAAATTATCTTTTCAAGTTCATTTCATGACCAAACACTTGAGTTTTCTCCATCACTCTAAAGGGAGGGTTTTATGAGGGTTTTGAGCAGTTTAACTTCTTAGCCTTCATTCATAAAGTTTTAACATTCATTCTTCCTCATTCCACTTGCAAATGAGATAGGTTCCATGACCCAAATTTGATGATAATATTTGGTCACCATGCACAAGGTTAATGTTCCAATGAGTACTTCAAAACGCCCTTCGAACTAGAAATGGCCATTTTGCAAACTCGGTAGAGCCAAAAATCACATAACTTGAAAAATATTATTTTTTTGCATTAAATTTGGTCTACACTAGAAAAACCTCTAGTACCTTCCCAAATGCTCACTTTCTCTTAAATAGGTTTATACCTTCTTGACCACCATGGTTTTTGCATGCTTATTTGTCTTGTTCTCAAGAATATGCATACAAATGACCTTAATCATGCCTCTAAAAGTTGAATCTTGACTTGTGGCACCTTCCACATACTCTCTACCATGCCACAACACTCTCCTCATGCTTTAACTTATCTTCCTTAGCTTACTTTATATCATTCTCCACATCATGATTATACTAGGTCCTAGAATTAGGCCTAGTTGAGCCTATTTCCACCACATGTTGCATGAACCTACTTTGTTATTTTTATAAACCTATATTATCACACCTTGATTTTTTAAATACCTTGAACATGCTTCTCCATCTACCTCATGCATGCATTCCATCATTTCATGTCATTCTACTAACTATGCCCAATGATTAGGTCTACTATCTTGAGCTAGTCACACTAATTCCACTCATGCATCTTTGTCCTACCTTGACACACTCACTCTAAGCTTCCTCTAATATTCTTCATCCTAATTTGTCATTAATTTTCCTTTTACATCAATGAAAACTCAACATTCACATGCCAACAACCAACACCTTATAGAAACATCATTTTGATAGACAAAATTACAAATAAATTTTATCCACAAACAAATAAATAAGTTAACTCCAATTATGTCACATACAACCCTCCACGGGTCAACACTAGGGTAGATACAACATCTCTACCTCATGAAATCATAGAACCTAACAATGGATTATTTTCTTGAGACCTTGTGGTTCGACTAAGGTGTTCAAAAACAAGTTTTCTATCAGCTCCGAGGAGAAAGGTATCGTATCCTCCATGGTCGATAACTTGCAAATCACTCCCAAGTATCAAATTTTTAAAACATCCTAGGAAGGTAAGGACTACGGTTGTATTACAGTATCATTGAATTTCTTCGTTCATTATATCCTTAGGAAAATATTTGGATAGAACTATGACAATTTTATAAAACAAGATAGCAAACCTAAATAGGAACCACACCCCTCATGTCTACTTGTATACTAGTCTTACATAGTTTTTAATTTGAAACGGGATTCCCTTTGAGGTAATAACATGATGGTAACTCCTCACTTAATTTTTAATCATGTTTTTAGTAACCTTGCAATGTTGTTTTACCGCATTCCCCATTTTCCATACTGATCTCATGCACTTACCTTATTTATCCCCAACACCGCAACTTAGTTTTTAAGTCAACTATATAATTGATTTTTGTAAATACCCCTCATGTTACAAAACTGAAACTATACCTTTTAACTATTTCATCATACACATTTCTGCACAAGTGAACACCCCTACTAGGTTCCTAGGAAAAGCACACATACATAAACAAGTACCACTAAGTCTCTAGGAATTCATGTGAAGATTGGTTCATAACATATTTCAAGGTAAATGGTGGTTTCTTTAGTGAGGTCACTCAATAACAAGACACGCCTCTTTTGTATCATTTTTAGATCAAAAATTATCTTACATCCCAATTAGGAGGGATGACATAGGGTTAACTCATGTTTAAAAGATAAAATTCTCAAGGCTTACTAGATTAGGGTCATCATGTTGTCTTTTAGACTATCATCCTAATAGTGTTTAGCCATTTACAATTTCTAATAGGTGGTTTTGTGTCATCTTTCCATTTATCATACATGATAAAATCATATGCTGATATGAAATTCCCATTTTCTCTTTCATAGGATGTCTTAACATGTTCTAGTGTAACTAAGACCATTATTATAACTTTAGTTTTTATAATAAAATGAAGGTTACAAGTATTGACTATCCATATAAGAATATTATTTTTCTCATTCTTTACCATTATTTATTTTTTTGTTCTCTAAAGGATCCAGATCACAAAATTAATATGTACATCATTTAACCCTTGAACTTGTTATACAATAGTGTGATAATTTTAGTTAATTAGTGTAGCTACAAACTTATCCACAAGTAACATAAGATTTTTATACCTAACACAAACAGATACAACTCAACAACATATCCACACAAGTATGGTTATCCTTTCATCACAAAAAGCACTAATATTTCATTTTTCTTAATATAATAATGTTATTCTATCAATCCACATCAAGTAATGTTATTATTTCTAATTTACAAATGTATTCATCTCAATGGGTACATGTTATCATAACATAATAAGAATGTTATTTATTCCTTTTTCCAGGTACCTATAGCCAAAAACATTGTCAACCAAGAAATTAGGCATGGAAATCTCCTACAAGATAACATATTTCACATATGCATAATTTTCCATTCACAACAAAATTAACCATTTTTCACGAAATAGAGAGAAGGTATTGAATACATTTGCACTTCATTTCATTTACAAACTAGAGAGATAGAGAGAAGAGAGGGGAAAACACCATATTTCCCACAAGAAAATTCCTCAAAAAAGGTAACAAAAGAGGTTCGATATAGTCATGTGATAGTGTCCAAAATTTTCCCATTTTTTATTAGTCTCAAAGGGGTTCCCACAATAGTTTTCCCATTATTATTGTGATTTTACTGAAGTGACCAATTTAGCGAGTGGCTACGAAACCGAGTTCAAAAATAATGTGCAAGACTTAAACACACCTTGTGTCAATTCCCATATATTCCCATATATACATGGAGATCCTCATACTTGATAGAACTCATTTTTGGTTACCAGGGTTCAACCTACGACTACCTTTCTAGAGTTGGTTATCGTAATTACACCATTTACTCCTTATATAATGACAAGTGGCGTACAAAACCCACTTGAAAAATTATTTCCCTAGTTAGTTTTAATGAAACTAAATGTTGGTTATGATTTTCATGGTGAAACTCTATATGTATGTGGTGGCTAAATTTTGTTTGTCAACACAGGTCCCTAAACTGCAAGCCAAAACCAAAATGAATTTCCAACTTTTGGCAGTTGTTCCAAGTTGTGAAATAGAAAATTGGGATCCTAAATGTGTGATGTTAGTTCATCAAACAATTATTTGATTCATTCTAAATGTTGATGTGACATTACACGTCACAAAGGAACATGGTCAAACCTTGACTTCTTCACTACAAAAGTTAGAGATTTGTTTTGCATGTTGTTATAAAATGTGTTTTATTAACTTTTTAAAAGATGTTCGAGTGACATGTTTAAAAGAAAAATTAAGTTCAACTCACTAATATGGAGGATTCCATTATCTAAATTTTCTTCTAAGTTATCCATCATCTCGGGATGTGATTCGGGAGAAAGGTTACTCAAAATAATCATTTTGGTTGTGCACAAAGTAAGGTTAATTTTAACATTTGAGAAACAAAATTATTTTTTAATTAACCAAAACATACTCTTCATTCAATTTAAGGTTTTGTACCATCATGAAGGAAAACTATCATTACGAATTTTATGTTAGATATAAGTGAGATAACCATGCATGTGAGTAATTGAAGCGAGGGTATGAGGGGTGAGGCATGTATTATTCACAAATTGCCACAATTTCAAGACTTGTGACATGTTGAAAATAAAATAATGTGTTTAACTCACACATCCATATTATACTTGTGCACACAACCCACTACAAGATCTTATTCATCACATTTGGATTCTTTAAAAGTTCGGACTATGGAGCTCTAAACATAATATCCCCGATCTATAAGGCCCATTATTGCAATATTCCCTTATTATCTCTTCCTTGAATCTTTGGTATTCTAGAAAATAGAATTTTTCACCACTTGTAAACACATGTCATTTCTTAAGGTAGATATACAAGCTTTCATTTAATGGCTTACTTATACAACTACAAAAACCATAATTTTTATTGGTGAAATTAAGATTTTCCATTTAAAAGAAACATCTTTCTCAAGTAGTCATTCGAGATATGTGAAATGTACACCAAAACACGTCAATTTTATTGTTATAAAGAATATTCTAGGACATAGCAATTAATCTTATTTATCAACCCAAGATGTTATGGGCCAAATTTCTTTGAAAATTCTTAAAGACTTTTCAAGAACACAATTTATAGAGTAATCATCACAATCCATCAAACCACATTTTTGAGGAATTTTATCAAGCATTTCACATCATCCCACTTTTCACATCCTCTAAACAAGGAACATACACATGTACGAGGCACTTAAAATCACAAAGCATTTGTGAAAAGAGTGTATTCTATTATGCTTTGGTGGGTATTTATGTCATGTTCTAAAGATCCCATTTACACTAACATGGAGGATGTCAAAAATGACTATGGAATTTTGGTTGTACCCTTGTTGATTATTATGTTCTTGATAGTTTATAAGGCCTCTTATGTGAACCCCCTTTTGAGCATATCTTGCAAATATGGCATTCTACGGTGCACATTTTTTAAACGTTTTGTCAAACTATTCACATGCCTTAACACAACTCCACATTTTTCATACAAATCTATAAGGGAATTCTGATAGAGGGTTTAAAACATGCAAGCGAGGATCATGAGGGATGATGTGCACATCAACGGACGTGCGAAAGCCAACGTGAAGAGATCTCGGGAGGAGCGAGCATCAATCGAATGTGCATGCAAAGATTTGAAACACGGAAGAACTTGGTTAAGCCATAAAACTCTCCTCTATCTCATAGATCAAATGGGGTGTACATATAGGAGGTGTTGAGTAACCCCCAGTGCTACAATCATGACAACTTGAGTAGAGAGGGGTAGTTACATTCCCATAATAGAAGTGTAACTCCCAATGACACACTAACACACTGACGCACTAACACACTTTGATGCGTAAGAGAATCTCATAATGACCCCTAAATGACACATGGACCTACGATCTCACCTAAGTGAGATGACTCACCTAATGATGTGGAAAATAACACACACCAACACCCCCCCTTCATCATAACTTAGGATGAGGTGGCAAGTCAGAAATGAGAAATGGGTCTCGGCAAAGCTTGATGAGGTACCCATGTACAAGAAGAAGTCCCAAGTAGTGAAGGAAAACCCAGTGGGAAAAACATCCACCACAAGAGAAAAAAACACTCTCTAATCTAAGAAAGATGCCAAATATGGGTCCTGGCCATAGACGATCCTGAAAGGGTACCCATGTACAAAGAGGAAATCTCTCGAAAGAAGAAGAAGAGAGAAGAAGAGGGAGATGAGAGGAATGCAGAAGATGCCATGGACGGATCTAAACTCTGTAGCTCTAGGAAGTCTCCCAGAAGAATTTTGATGACGAGATCCTCTACCTCTAGACTGAAGAAGAGCCACCCACACCAAACTATGTGCCTACCCTTAGGAAGGATATAAATGACGTGTTGGAAGTCCACCCACTCCACAAAGGAAACTGAAGGCAGCAACACGAATAACTCTGAGTCTGGTGCATGGAAGTGTGACATAGGTCTAGCGAGTGAGTGCCAAGGAACTGAAGGTAATGCCACATTCGTAGAACTATCAGAGTGAAAAGAGGAACACCCACAGAAAGGATATCCAAGTGATGTGAAGGGAACAAAACATCCCCCACAATAATAAAAGGAATACACAACTAAGGGTGGATCAATGAAGGTCTCCAGAAATGTGGAAGTGACATGATTCCTGGAAGGCGCACTCCCAACAACAAAGATGATGAACTCCTCTGAAACACCTATAGATGGATGAGGGACCTGTAGAGCATCACAAGTAGACTTTTTGAAAAGACAACTAAGGTCAGGCAGATACTCATCCCAATGAGGGGGCTCAACAAACAGAAGAGTGATGTTAGATAGGTATGAGTCATCTAATGAAGATAGAGGAGTGGAAGGGGCCTTGTACACTAGAAGTGGAAAGGAGGTGGGTGTGATAACTATGTGAGACTAAGTAGGAGACTACTCGATATCTGATGAGATGTGGTAAGTGTCGAACACTCTCGGAATAGTGAGAGGAGGAGAGAAGTCCTCTGTAGTACTCTCGACATCAGAACAGGGTGCACAATCCTCATCATCAGAAGTAGAATCAAGCGAGTATATGTTAGTGGAACTGCCATCACATGAAGAAATGGAGGAGACAAGTGAATCAACAGCAACAACAACGGTGGCAGTATGTAAAGGGTCTCCATAGAGGGACTAAAGAATGCTCCAGACACGGTGAGGTGGATCTGCGTGTGCCAAGTGAAACCAAAGAGAACGAGAGACATGCATCATCATGTGACCAAATATGTGGTCACAAGTATCGAGGAAGTCGTCTAGATGATGATGATCAGTAGGTGTAGGAACTGGCCCAAGCAAGAAGGGTAAAATACCCTCGTGAGCGAAGTAATGTTCCATGGAAGAACACCGGGTTGAATAGGTATCTCTCCCGGTGAGAAGCGGTGGAGGCTATAAGGTGATCCTACGATGCTTAAGTCTGGAAAGAGCACTCTCCATGATGAAAATTGAATATGCACAAAAGAAATATGTTGGACTCGGATGATAATGCATCTGCGTGTGTAGGCCCAAGAGTACAACCCCCCTGAATGCGGCACTTTATAAAAGTAGTACATTTACAAAATTGATAATTCCATCATGTAGAATGCAATAAAACATGAAACTTTGACTAAAGAAGTGCTCGAGATCCGAGCAACGAGTCAAAATTTATAGCCTGAAAACAATTCTTACGCAATCGATGAGAAAATGCAATAAATGTTGCAAACACATTAAAAAGGTACGAGATGGGTGTAAAGGGTATCGTGTGATTGCTCGTTGAAATTGCATCAAATTTTAGGCATAGTTTGTTTTGACTGCAAGGGGGGATCAGCCTCCTACCAACCCCGGACCTCACCCTTCGTCTTCAACACTCGAAGGAAGGTAAGTAATACAAGCCAAAAACAACCTTAAAAATTAATATAATGCCATAATGAATGTTTTAACACCTTAAAACATTTAAAAAGGTCTGATTTGATTTAAATAATCAAAAGAAAGGAGTGAGTTGACTGCCCACACAAGAGGGCTAGCTGGCAATGTTGACCAAGCTGTTGGGAATGGAGCCACGTCTGGTAAAGTGTGCAGGTCAGCAGTAGGTAAGATGGTTGGGCAGGTAAGAAGCCCACGTGTTGGACACAGTAGCTTCGCAATCAGAGAAAAAAATGTTGAAAGGTATCCTACATGCTTGGTAACCACATCAGTAGAAAACAAGCGTTGAAGCAGTGCATGCGAGATGGAGCGATTGATTCCATGTGTAGTAGTGTAAGAGCTGGAGCGGTGCGTGGAGATGGAGCAGTTGGAGCCAACATGCTTTGAAGATCCTAGGTGAGTCAAAAAAAAAAATTCCAATGCATGGATGTTGAGTTGAATGGAGAACAAGGCAAGGCTGAGTATGAGCTCCAGGTGCACGAAGCAAAGAGAGAGCAGATGGGGCTTGAGCAAGCCAAACTCCCAGAAAGCACACAATGTGCAGGGAAAAAACCAGAGTCCACAATAGCAAACAACGCAGAACCATGTAAAGCCCATAACAAAGCATAAACAATCGCAGCAAAGGCAAGAGTTGTATAAAACGTGGAAGGGTCAATGAGTTCCAACGAAAGTTCAAAGTAGATAGTCTGATGGTGAACTTGATGCACAAGGATGGAGTGAGGCCGAGCAAAGGCCAAAACCAAACACCGAGTTACAGACAAGGCCCGAGGAGCTTGAAAAAATGAACCGTCGAAGATTCCATAGCATAACCCGATGTAGAGAATGCAAATATGAGCATATGCAAGCAAGGAACTAACGAGCCCAAGAAGACACCAAACTCTGAAAACACCAGAAACTTGAACATGACCAAGCAAACTGTGATTAAACCCAAACAGAGGTATAAATGCCCCGAAATCAGTGCAAGTAGAGCACGGTCGGAATAACCATTACAACACACGTAACAAGATCTGGATATCACGTCAGAAGCCAGAAAACACGCACGAAATTGTGAAGGGTGCATGGATCCACAAGATCTGCTCTGATACCATAAAAGAGGGTTTAAAACCCATAAGTGAGGATCATGAGGGACGATGTACACATCAACGAGACGTGTGAACGACAGTGTGAAGAGATATTGGGAGGAGCGAGCATCAACCGAATGTGCATGCAAAGATTTGAAACACGAGCAGAACCTGGTTAAGCCATAAAACTCTCCTCTATCTCATAGATCAAATGGGGTGTACATATAGGAGGTTCTGAGTAACCCCCAGTGCTACAATCATGACAACTCAAGTAGAGAGGGTAGTTACATTCCCAGAATAGAAGTGTAACTCCCAATGACGCATATGATGCACTGACGCACTGATGCGTAAGAGAATCTCATAATGACCCCTAAATGACACATGGACCTACAATCTCACCTAAGTGAGATGACTCACCTAATGATGTGGAAAATAACACTCACCAACAAATTCAACGCTCCAACATCATTAAAATTCTTGTCCTTGCCCTCTCCACATGTTGAAGAATTCCCAAGCCCTATTTCAAAGCTCCTACATTAACACAAGTTGGACAAATGCTAGTAAAGGTTGTGGAATTCTAGTTTTACACCTAATAAGATTCACATTTAGCCTACCTCCTACTCTTCTTTCATGCCTCCAATATTCCTTTTGACACACTCCATCCTCCACACCATCATAATTTCATCAACAACCTCTCACCCACAACCATAAATCCCTCAAACTCTACCAAAAGAAATTAATTTATTTCTTTCTAATATTGAGATGTTTTTTATTTATTTATTTATCTCATTTCATTTGTTTTGAACTCATTTTTATTATCTTAATCATTTAATGTATTTAATTATTGTTGATTTTATTATTGTTATCGTTATAATTATCTACAAATTTGAATACTTTTCTTAATAAGCTATAGAGAGTTTAGACAATTATCTTAAAAGCATCATTCGAGAAAACATTAAGAATTTTCCATTTATCCATGCAACACATGGGAATTACAAGAAACATGTCATAGTATGACATTTCAAGAATAACAACACGGATGAAGGAAAGGGAAAATCACTATAATCAAGTAGGGGGGAGTACATCCTCCTCCCCTTTTAAGAGTGTCATCCTCAATGTGATACAATGCAAGGGTTAGCTAGGGGGACACACGAGAAAAGGAAAAATTAAAACTAACTCATGTTGTTAGGAAAAGAGATCTTATTTCTGAAACATGATCATAGGGGAATAACCCATTTTTTTAAAATTTCTCAAATTTTGAATGATCTATGAATATTGGTAGTTCTCTTAATTTATTACTTATTTAGTCCTTCCCTTGATACAATTTCTATGTTTCAATTCTCGTAATATTTTAATTTTTTAACATTTCATTTTCATAATTTTCAAAATATTCCCAACAATACATGACATCACATCATCTAAGGTCCAAAACATAATGTGAGAAACTCCACAAAACACCATTTTACACATTTTCATGACTTTATCTCAAAAAAAAGCCACCAACCCAGCCATGGGAAGAAAAGTACATTCCAAACATCATAGTACTCAACACACATGCCCTTGGCATAGATAATATATACAACATGTGCCTAACATAATAGTAAGGCATCATAATAATACATATGCAACAGTTTCACATGACTCAAAACCATGATTATATCCACACAGTGTCAAGATAAGATCAAATATCACATCATCAATGAGGAGCATCAAGCCTCAAACATCATAATACATAATAAATACTCACATGAGTAACTCATGAATCAATTGATATATCATATATAAAAATTCCATATGCCTCCTATAAATTCATAAGCCTCCTAAAACAAAGCTCATATGCCTCCCATATAGAGAAAAGAACCATAGTACCAAACTAGGTTGGGTCACTCCATGGACCTAAAAACATAGAGCCTTGCCACCTAAAAAACCAAAGGCCTGAAAATATGCAACCCTAGGAAATATAGTTCTATGACCTTTAGGTGTACCTACTGCAATCTGCACATGGATCATATTGAGTTGATGGAAAATGTATAAGATCATACAACTTGGTAGAACTAACTCATTTAAACATTTAAGAAGGTCCACATTGGAAAATGAATAACCAAGTGTCATCTAAATGTATACATCTTCGAGCTTCAAAAAATAACTAAAACAAGGAAATATCGATAAATTAAGAAAAATGGCTAAATAGCCACATTCAAACAACAAAAATATTACAAAATAAATAATGATCCTCGAAGCTTACTAAAAAATCAATTAAAATTGTTAGTTCTAAGTACAATCGAGTTTACAAATAAAACACATATGAAATGATTCACATCACAAAGCACTATAGTATCCTCTAAAGAGGTCACTCATCATGGTACTATATTATTGAGTGTGCATCTTTGCATTGAGAATCCTCTCAAAATATAGTATAATAATTGATAAAATGATGCAACTGATATATTTTCTATCTAAATCATCATCTCCAAACTCCCACAAGGCTCAACATATTTGTAACCACACAAAGTTTGTCCATAAGAAAACCAATTAAACAAAGAAAAAAATTACAAATTGTCATTCATTGAGCCTAAGGTTTCTGTGCAACACAATATGCATGACACCCATTGAGAAACTTTCATACATACCAAATGAAAAAAGGGTTTTTAGTCTATGCAAAACTCCACTTCCTATCTCATTCTCATATCGAGTTAACTAGATAATGGTCCATTGGTCTTCCTCATTCCACACGTATACCTTTGGTATTAATAACACATAGCCACATCACTAACACAATGATTATGTATGCACAATAACCATAGCATCATACGTATGGTATGATTACTAGGTATAATATCATATTATTTCTATAGATTATAACACATCATGTTTCCACATAACACACCAAAAGTGTAATTAAAATACAACAAGGGTCATAAGATCACCATATTCCTCCAATCTATGACATGAATTTATCACATGTGTATGAGTACATATCTATGATGAATATAGTGATTTAAAGTCATGACATATACACAAATACAATACAACATGGTGACATGACATCATGATACAACATAAATCACTAGGAAGCACATTTTATCATGCAACACATTGGTATACATATACAACATCACAATATAAAGCAAAATTACAACACATTCACATTTCACAATAGCATTTTTTCACACAACAAGATGAAATCACACGTGTAATGTGTTGAAATCACAAGATAGTACTCTCATCACGAAACAGTCAACATCCTAATAAATCCACACTAAGTGGTAAGCATGACAGGTACATTCACATGATCACAAGTACATTTCTATCAACATCACAACATAATATAAAATTACTCTTCCAAATCCTCCACCATCATGAATAGTCATCAAAACACCAACTGTCCCAAAGGTTCAAAAGTATGAACCTCGCTTGGATACCAAATGTAACACCCATACATGTAGGACCAGAACACAAGCCATAATAAATCAACATAATTTATTTCTTTCTTTTCTTGTTTCACAACAGCACATAGGCTCACTTTAACATCACATGAGATACTTACACAAACATGTACCCTCACATACAATAAGATGAGAATGTGATTAGAACCATAAGTAGAGACGACTCACAATATCAATCCTATTTACAAGGCTTACAATGGGGGAGAGATCATCATTGCAACTACCACTTATCACTCCACTAAGGAATCCTAGATAGCCTTTGGTTCCTCCAAGATGAAACACACCACATTAACTTAAATATGTCAATTATCCCTCCATTCTAACATGCACTTATGCCTCCACTAAGACTAGCCACAAATTCCTTTGGTTCCTCCAAATAAAAACACACAATACTCCTTATTCCTCCCTTCACTAACAACACCTTATTCCTCCAATAAAAATGATGCAATCTCACCCCAACATGATGAACATACATACAACATGATAACACAAGATGCACACTAATGCCACATTTTCTCAAATGAATGAAACAAAAAATAATGATCTTACCACAAACAAGAACTAAAAGATAAACATGTTCTAAAAAGTACATCACTCTCATGGTTTACATCATCATTCTAATTGAATTCATTTGTTTTACCCTATTGATTTAAATATCATTTAATGTATAAGGCATGTATTCTCGTTCTAAAAAATTACATATTCTTAATTTATTTTAAATTTTATCTTTCAATGATTACACTTCATTTGTTTTCATTCTTTATTTAAATTGACATCCAATTCCAATAATTAGAGTCATTTTAACATTTACATGAATCGCCTAAGATTCATTTTCCGATAAGAATTCCTAGCTTCTCAAATTCATGTTATCACATGGATAAATTCATTTTTATCTTTAATAACATAAGAAGGATTAACTTAAATTAGAAGAAAAACTCCAAGTTTCACTTTACTCCTAAAACCAACACCTTATAGAAACACAATTTTGATAGCTGAAATTAAATATAAATTTTTTCCACAACCAACCTCTTAAGAGGCCTATTATACACTGTTTAACCTTGGGGTTTGCTTGATGTGTCAAGGGGGTAAAACGTAGCTCAACCTTAGTATTTTGGGGTTTTCAGGATACCCACAAGATGTGATGGATGTTTTTGCACTCCGTGAAGAATGTACTAGACTTATTTTCCCTATAAGTAAGCCTACAAATCACAAACACTTACACAAAATAGAGTTAGTAAGATAAGATGGGTAGGATTCTTGGAAAAGGCCAATTCCCAGAATTCTAGAGACTCCCTTAGGTGGATATCAACATGCTTTTAAGACAATTAATCTTTATTGATGATAATTTGAAGTACAATATGATAAATGGAAAATGTGATCAATTGTTATCACTTATTTAGGTGATTACATACATAAGATGATAATAATGGAAATGAAAACAATAAGACTAGAATCCAAAGTTAGAATCTAGGTTAGAATCTATGTTTTCTAAGAAATTTGAGCCTACATAACAGCTAAGTCCTCATCTTCTGTGAAGTAAGAATCGAGACTCTAAGATGTAGTCCTCCATGAAGAAATCAGAGAGATCTTCTTCTATGTCATAGAGGCGTGAAAGATCAAAATCAGTTTCTGGAAGGCTGATGTTTCTTTCGATGTTAGATTCAGATGTGGTGTGGTTGTCCTCTGGTATGTCTAGGTCTACTTCATAGTTGTACTCGAATGATGCGAGGTCAGCTTGGATTCTCTAGACCTCGTAGTATGCCTCCTAGAATTCCTCAGTTGCTTCATGAATGCATTGAGTTGATGCAAATATTGCTTCCAAATGGTCAAGGGTGCAGCATGGATAGCACGAGTTCTAAGTCATATAGCAAATCATATTGTTCCCAGTGTAAGGGGTGACGAGACGATTGGGAGTGAATCAATGTTGGTAATGGGATAACTATCACCTCCTATGGCCATCTAATAACATCCATTCTTGGTAACATGTTAGTAATGACAAAAATAGACAAATATTGTTAGGCACATTGGAAGAAATGTATGACATAAAAACATTATGCATGAATCGCCAGCGATCAGGCTAATCGCAAGCGACGATTGCTATGAATTCTAACAGACTACCAAAACATATAGTTTAACTTAATTATTTGTAATTTTGAGGACTTATAAATCTTAACGAGACTCATTAATTAACAAATGAGTAAATTTACCCAAAAATAGAAGCAAAACTAATGAAAATAATAGCCTACCTTAGATGATTAAGCAGTTGAAAGGTAGATAGGTGAAAATGGCTTGACGATGTCTTGATAATGATGATGGATGATGTAATGATCATGTTGATGCAGCGTAATGATAGTAATGCTCTATTGAAAAGGCTTTATCTTTGAAATGCTCATGGATAGGCATAACTTCCCTACAAAATCCAAAAATCCTCCCCCAAAGAGGCTTAGAAACTTGTTTATATAGATTGTCACTAGGATAATCGTTAGAGATTTTGGAAAATTTGAGTTAGGGGATAAAAGGAGTGATTTTCTTGCCATTTTGATCTTGATTTGGAGGGATTTTAAAGGAGGTTGAGATATTAAGAGGGATGAACTTCGATTAGGACTAGGTTAGTTAGGATAAATGTAGAGGTATTTTTAGAAGGTTTCCAAAGTTAACTTAGTTCTAACTAGTTAGGAGCGGGAAGTGGTTATAGTGGTAAATTAGAGGTGGTTAGCCTATATTTATGGAAGGTTGCTAAATTAATTAGTTACAACTAGTGAGTGTATGTAGGTTGACATGGTGAGGTATGAGGGTGTGTTTTTAATTAATTTATTTAATTAATTCATGAGTGAAGATGTGGTGGTGTAAATATTAAATTAATTGAAGGGTAACCTAGATCATGGATCATCGTAAGTGGCACATTGTTAACTATTAATGATTGATAATGGGTTTGGATGATGAAGGTGAGAGAGTGTAGATTTTCGGTGTCTACATTTTCCCTTTTTTGTCTGGTGATTTTTAGCAAATTGTTAGACAAAAATAATGAGAAGGTTTTTCTTGTATGTGGTATTCTACTGCAATGCAATACAGTAAACACCAATGTTCTTTATTTTAAAGGCTTCCCCAATCGAAGGGAGTTAAAAATAGGCTACCAAAGAATCAATTGATAGAGAGGCCAAAGGGCTTGATGCCTAAGGACATATGATCCTCATTGGGTAAATTGACAAACAGGGAAAAGTAAGTAATGGGGGCCAAAGGGCTTGTCTCTCATAAACAAATGGTAAATCCCAATGTTGATTATGTTTGTTTGATTCAAGATTTCAAGGGCTAAGGCCAATTGAAAACATGGCACACTTGTGCAAATGATGAAAATGGCATGGTTGTAGAGTAATGTGGCATGTATTCCTAAAGGGGTAAATCATCGGCGATTAGTGCAATTGTCAGTGATTGCATCACGTAAAAAAGGGGGGCTATAAATAGCCCAAAAGTAATGTTATTTTTCCACATTGCAACCATGGTGAAAATGATTTTTTAGTGCAAATGTTTGGTGAGAAAAATGTGTTTGGGAGAGGAAAGCTGACAAAATGGCATCTTTGAGTAGAAAATGAAAGCCTCTAATGGCCAAGGTAGGCTTCTAATTCATTTTTTGTCTTGTTTTTGTGGATTTTTGTGTAGTTTAGGGTATTTAGTGTCATATTGGGGGGGCGGATGCCTAATTTTGATTAGCAGGAATCGTTGGTGATTCATCCAATCACTAGCGATTGAGGTGAATCACCGGCGATTCACCTATGACAAAAAAATTTGTGTGTTAAATAGAAAGGCATGGTTTCTGGTGAATGTGGAATTTTTAAGATTGTTATTGATGTTAGATCTATTTCATTGATGTTGATATCATAATGTTGTTTTTCGCTAATAGATTTTGGTCAATAAAGCTGACATTTTCTAATGCTCGAAATGAATGATATTTATGTGATAATACTAATGTTCATTTTGTGTGCTTGTGTTTTGTAGGTGGATGCCCAGTTGACTATCTGTGACAGTATTCCATTGATGTTAGAGGAGGTGAGGGAAGATTTATCATATGAGGATTGGGAGCATCTTGAGGCAGTGGTTTTTAGTGGTATGCGGTTTTATAGATGAGCTCATAGATGTCGTAGCTTGATATTGGCATTATTAGAGAGGTGGAATCCTTCCACCAATAATTTTTGGCTTCCTACAGGGGAGATGACCATTACCATTGAGGATGTTCATCGTATTATGAGATTACCAGTTCGTGGACAGGTGATTTATTATATCACGGAGGATGAGAGAGTAGATACTATGCAAATTTTATATGGAGAGCGTGCTCGGGATGTGAGGTATTCATCAAAAGAATTTGATTACTAGGCGTTATATAAGTCTAGGAAAGCTAGTTTTCCATGGATGACATTGATTATGTTAGCTATTTCATGTTTTTCTTTTTCAGATTTTAGGGGTGTTCATTTTCCTTTGACGATGACCGGTGTTGTTGCCGAGATGATAGAGCACTGTACATTATTCGAGTGGGCACCCACTTTAGTAGCACATACATTTAGAGAGCTATGAGTTCGAGATGGCCCATAAGCATTATGACGTTGATGTTGGATTTTTGTTGTAGTGTTGGGCACATGAGCACATTGCGATTTCTCATCCATTGGGTTTACCTTATGACATTGATGTTAGACATCCTAGCTTCATGAGATGGATTCGGAAAATGGGTCGAGCGAGGAAGGCCAAGGGGCCTAGTTATTATAGAGATTTGATAGCGAGGTCTGGTTGATGTAGTGTGGAGACCATACTTGGATTTTCATGATTGGCTCAAGTTTCCTCAATATTTTATATTCTTACAGTATGATATTTCTATACATGGCCGTAGAGATGGAGAGGATGAGCTCATATGTTTTAGTCGTGTCGGGATACGGTTTGGTATGACTCGGGGTATACCCAAGGATCCAGTATAGTATAGATGAGAGGATGGAGATACCAAGACTCCACAGGTTGCTATAGTGATGCCTTTAGTTATTAATGAGAAGTTAGGAGCTATGGGTCCTGATGATGAGGGCCAGATTGTTTTGATTGATGATGTGAGGGTGACTCTAGATTTTACCGCATCATTGTGGGCCCGATCACTAAGGATTTTTATCGACTAGGGTAGTAGAGAGGGTTACACTGAAAATTAAATGATTGTGTGCTCGGGGGTAGGAGAAGCACATGAACCAGAGGGAGGAGAGAGGTTAGGTGATGATGTTATTGTTGCGGATATTGTAGTAGTGATGGGCAAAAAGGCCGTAGTGGAGGGAGAGAGAGATGTCACTCAGAGAGAGCATGATGACCTTATGGGAGTTCAAGATACCCTCATCATAGATAAGGATGGAATTATTGTTGAGTTTGATAGCCTTCAGTGCAGCTTGTACAGGTCTCTTTTGATAAAGACAAGTACAAGGGACATAGGGATAAACTAAGGAAGGCCTTAGTGATCACAGGGCCTTCCATATCTAGTGCATATTTGTCAGTGATGGCTCGACAGAGGGGAGCATCTATTGTACCTCCTCCTGGTATGATTTCAATGGTGCATTATGAGGTTGTGCGAGCGAAGAGAGACTAATATGTAGATATGGTTATTAATAACTACTAGGAAGCCACTTTATATGTTAATCATGTAGCTTCCTAAGAGACAACCACAATAGCAGTGAGGCCTAGTGCTAGCGCAAAGGTGTAGGGCAGCCACCTCGAGGCCATGGAGAGGGGGCGACGGTGAGGCAGGAGCTAGAGGAGAGGTTATTATGATAGGTGTTCATAGAGGAGGTGAAGATACATGTGTAGCTAGAGGTACACTTTCTCCTAAAGCTAATAGTGGTGGCGGCACGGCGTTAGCAGATGTTGACCTTACTACATGATAGTTTATGATGTTATAGGCTTGTTGAAGCCTATTTGGATACATTGATTATTCATACATTTGTGATGTATCCCAAACTTGTGTGTGTGTGTGTGTGTGTGTGATCATTTATGACTTGTTTTTGTGATCCAATTTGTATATGTTAGATGTTATATATTTTTGAAATGTGTCAATATTATAGATGGATTTTGATGGATATGATATATGTTAGGATGTCTGATTAGACATGTTCCAAATGTGGTCTTTGATATTTGATTGATTTAAATGACTTTAAAAAGTGATCCAATAATTACTCTAAATCAACAATGCAACTAAATAAAATAGAGTAAGAATGGAAAGACATCCCCACTTTGAAATTGGTATATGTGATGGATTTTGAAAATAACTTTTTGCACTTATAGCCTTTCAAATGTTAAATAAAATTTTCAATTGGTAGTTATGGAGACTACAATAGGAATGTGAGTTTAAAGAATTGTATTTTACTAGGATGACAAAAGGAAAAAAATTGTGTATAGGAAAATGTGGGAGAAAGGGTTTTCCTTTTCAACAGATTTATAAGAAGTTGATGCCCAAGCTTTTATTTTGAAGAAAACTAATCGATGCGAGGAGATTTGTATGATGGGAAAGTTGATCAATACGGGAATCTTTCCTAGATGCTCATGATTTTTAAGGTTTATCAATATGGGAAGCCTTTTATATGAGTAGTTATCCTTTGAGCGTATGGTCTTCATTTTGATTTTTGACTGAATGGTCATCCTTCAAGGGATCGGTCCATAATTTTGATGGGTAGTTGTCCTTGATGTGTCTCGGTCTATTATAATTTGATATTTGATAATATAAGCATCCAAATGAATTTTTACATTTATTGTTAAGCTGAGGCAAGAACCCTAATAGACTATCTTGAGGAGGGGATAAACACATTTGTGTCCTACATACACATGCCCTATGCCATGGTCAAGATGGATAGGTGAAATGATTTTAAGTAGCTTGTTCAAAGGAAGGAAATGATGGTGTGATAGGATTACAATTGAACTACCATCATGAAAATCAATTATTTAACAAAAGAGAAAGGCCGCAAGTGCGAAGTCTTCAAGGGTTCGCCTTAGGTTCCTCATCAAGAGAAGTGAAACGAGACGCCCGACCCATATTTTTGTGTGATAATATATGGACCAATCCAATTGGGGAAAACATTCCACATTTACTCCATTCCAATGTAGTGACATTTTGATTTTGTTTAGGTACAAGATCACCAATTTTAAAATCATGTTCTTTGACATGTTTGTTATATGCTCTGTTGATTCGTTGTTGATAAACTTGATGATGTTCGAGGGCTGCTAGATGTTTTTCATCTAACAATTCTAATTGTGTTAAGTGGTCTTGGCAATATTCTTCATCAAGGATGAAATATTTGAGGGATACACGTAGTGATGGAATTTATCTTTGGCTTGAGCCATAGACAAGTGAGTAGGGTGTTGCACCTGTAGGTGTGCGGATGCTAGTTTGATAGGCCCAGAGAGCGAATGGGATTTGGAGATGTCAATTCCTGCCTACATCATCTACTGTCTTCATGAGGATTTTGTTAATTTTTTTGTTAGAGGCCTCATCTTGTCCATTTGCTTGAGGATAGTATGGTGATGAGAAACTGAGTTTGATGTTGAATGTGTCACAAAGATTTTTAACTTATTTTTAAAGGATTTTCCATTGTCTGTGATGAGCTTATGTGGAATGCCAAAATGACATATGATGTTTTGATATATGAATTTGATGATGGGTCCATATTTTTCAAGGTTAAAGGGATAGCTTCAACCCATTTAGTGAAATATTTAGTTGTTGTGATTATGGAATGATGTTGTTGAGATGACTTTGGATTAATTGCGCCAATGATATCTAACCCCATTGAGAGAAATGCCATAGATCCTAAGTAGATTGTAACATTTGACTATAAATGTGGATGAGATCTTAATGGAGTTGGCATTTAATGCATTTTTTACGTATGCACAATAGTATTTAGTAATAGTAAGCCAGTAATACCCCAGCCATATGACCTTTTTAGCAATGGCATTGCCACTAAAGTGACAACCACAAATGTCATCATGGACCTCTAAGATTGCTCTGGTTGATTTATGTGATTTAAGACACCGTAGTAATATACCGTCAAAACTACATTTGTAAAGGATTCCCCCTATGATAACAAAGTGGGTAACATGTTGAAGGAATGATCATTTAGTAGAGTGTGATAAATCTGAGGGGAGTTTACATTCAGTGAGATAGTCAAATATTTGTGTACCATAGATCGGGTGGATTGTTATCAATATTATTGATGGAAGGTGGCTCATTTTTATGTGAAGGATGATCCAAGTGTTGAACAACTACAGACATCTTGGTTTTATCCTTTGATTTTGGTTTCAAAAGGGACGAGGGATCTGAGGGATGTCATAGTATTTGTAAACTGTTAGAATATCATGGAATGGATTGAATGGTATAATGATCGAATGCACTAAGGATAAAGTTAACAACAACTTTATATTTTTGAAGGATTTCATTTTTACATTGATATTCTCCTTTAACTTGACTAACGATGAGTTTTGAATCTCCATAGATTTCCAGGATGTGGGCACCTAGGAGAATAGTGGTATTTAGACCCATGATTAAGGCTTTGTATTATGCCATGTTGTTAGTACATTCGAAGTTAAGTTTGAATGATAACATAAGTGGGATATTCCAGGTGGTATGATGATGGCGACTTTGGATCCTCCTCCTTTTTGGCACTTAGTACCATCAAATAAGGGTCATTTTGATGGGGATGAGATCATATTCATTGTTATCGATTCTTTGATGTTGTTGATGGATTCATCAAGAAAATGTTCGTGAGGTAATTGATTATCTGGAAGGGATGCGTTGGCAAGCTGATTACTAATGGTTTGACCCTTAATAGACTTTTGAGATATGATTTCGAGGTCAAATTCAGTCATGAGAATAAGCCATCAACTTATTCGATTATTATGGTAAGGTTTAGCGTATATGGCCTTAAGTGGGTTAAAACCGATGACAACATATGTCTTGTGATTAAGGAGATAATGTCAAATTTTGGAAGTGGCAAAGTATAATGCACAACATATTTTTTCAGCTTCAGTGTAGTGTGTTTCATATTCATGGAGCATGCGGCTAATATAGTATACAACCTATTCATGACCTTGAATATCAAGGTGGGTGAGAATAGCTCCTAGAGCATGCTTAGAAGTGGATAGAAAAAATGGCTCCCCTTTATGAGGTGGAGTAAGCACAAGTGGTGATAATAGATATTGTTTGATTTCATTGAAGGATTTTTGGCAATCAAAATCCCAATAAAATTCTATTTCCTTGTGGAGCAAGTGGTGAAATGGTTAACAATGGTCAGAGAGTTATGATATGAAACATCAAATAGACTGTAATTTACCATGAAGGCTACGCAGTTGCTTAAGATTAGATGGAGGAGGCATTTAAATGATTGCCCTAAATTTTTCTAGGTCAACTTCAATGCCTTGGATAAATATGATGAAACCCAAAAAAAATTAGTAAGGAAACCAAAGACACACTTTGCAGGATTAAGATGAAGACGGAATTGGATGAGATGAGTGAATATTGACTCAAGGATATCAAGATGGTTTTTTCGTGATTTGGAATTTCCTAAGAGGTCATCAACATAACCTTTGACAATTTTGTGGATGAGATCATGGAAAATGTATGTCATAGCACGTTGGTAAGTGGCTCCTACATTTTTAAGACCAAATGGCATGACACGGTAATAGAAGGTCCCCAAGGTGTGATGAAAGTAGTTTTGCGTTTCTTTGGGAGTGATGTGGATTTGATTATAACCAGAGAATCCATCTATAAGGGAAAGCATTGCATGGCCTGTTGTTAGGTCAACGAGCTGATCTATGTTTGGGAGAGGGAAATCATCCTTTAGATAAGCAAGATTGAGATCCCTGAAGTTTGTGTAGATGCTTATTTTTCCTGAGGATTTGGTTACGAGGACAACATTGGAAACCCATTATGGATAGTCAATGGGTATGATGAAGTTAGTTGACAAGATGCGTTGCAACTCTTCCTTAACAAGGAGAGATATACGAGGATGTATTTTACAAAGTTTTTGTTTAATCGGCTTAGCGTCAAGATACGTGACTATGTTGTGTATGAAAATGTTAGGATCGATTCCGAGTATATCATTGTATGACCAGGCAAAGGATTGGTGATATTTTGTCAAGAATGAGGTGAAATCATTTAATTCTTATGGATCAAGAGATTGACCAACCTTAACTATGCAAGGATCCTAAGGAGAGCCTAAGTTAACATCGAGGGTGGAGTCATTAAGAAGAGTCTTTGTTTTGGATGGTAGGAATTTGTGAAGGAAACGATCTTCAGTTCCCATGTGGAAAAGGATATCCTAGTCATTTTGACAGGGATGATATATAAGGCGGTGAATCTTTTTAATCATTTATGGCCAAACAAAGGGTAACGATTTAGTGGAGTGAATGGATTGATAAGTAAGTGGCCCTAAAGATATAGCATTGATTAAAAAAATTAGATGGGATGGGTATAGTGTCACCTACGTCCATGGGATCTTCAGGGTTTGTTGATGATGTTGGTTCTAGTTAAAAAATAGTTAGGGATGTAGCGAATGCAGATGTAGTGGCTTCACACATCTTGGAGGTAAATCTTTTATAAACTAATCCACTTTTATCATGAGATTTAAGGGAACACAGGATAACTTAATCATGGGTTCCTTATTCATAAGCGTCATCGTGGCCAAAACCTCTCCATGCACAACAATTAAGATATATGCGGTCAAAGTTTGGATTATCAAGGGATTTGAAATTTAATGTGAATGGCATAGCCTAGTGTGGATTAATGGCGTGGGATGGAGGATTATTGAGTTCCCCATACAAAAGGTTTTTTTAGATAAATGGACTATAGGAAATGACATTTCCTACGTTTGGGTCATACATGGGTTATTTTTCAGGGTGACTTTTCGTGAAGGGATGGAGTTAAGCATGAGGAGACATGATTCCCTGAGCATAAGGCATTTTACAACCTCACCAAGAGAGGAATCATCTAGTAATTTGGAAGAGGGGATAGATGTGTTGGTAGATGCTTGATCAGATGATTTAGGCATGGATTTAGGCATTAGAACGTCATTTGGGTGTTATTTCATGTAACAATTAAAGAACGGATTTGGATATGTAGGGATAGTGTAATTTTGACCCTCATGTTCATATTTAAGACAATGATGGAGAGTGGAAGGAACGAAACACATGGTGTGTATCTAAGGGTGTCCTAATAACATGTTGTATTGAAACTCTCCTTCTATAATGTAGAAGAGTTCTGTAAGGTTTTGACACCAACTTTAAGCGGGAGTATGACAAAGCCTAATGTGGGTGCGATAGTATCATATAAGGATCATAAAATAATTGGATTTTGTGTGATGAAGGTATTGGGTAACTTGAGTTGGTCGAAAGCGAGGGATGATATGATATTGATGGCAACACCACTATTAATCATGACCCTCTTAATGGAGATGTCATTAATCTGAGCAGTGATTAATAGTGGTAGGACATGATCCCGACATCTTAGAGAGGAAATTTTAGATGGTTCAAAAGATATAGAGCTAGATGTTTTAATGACACCTACAAAATTTTGAAGGGAAATGGATCATTGGTGATACGGTTATAAATAGTAGGGTCTCCATCATAGCTTGTTTATGAAGAGGTGATGTTTGAACTAGTTCATAAAGTGATATCCCTGACAAGGATTGGTGTAATTTTTTTATAACAACTTTTTGTACCATGGTGAAAGGGGGTGTTGTTTCTTGTATTGATATTTTTGTTTTGGATGATGATGTTTGATTAGACTCCTCGAGAGCTAAGGAAATATATACCTTAGGTTTTTCGGTGAAGCTGATAATTCAGAAGGTGGAGGTATAACAATGTAATTTTTACCCTTTTTAGGCTTAGATGGCTCTTTTTCATAATTTTGTGATCGAGTGGTGATGTGGAAAGTGTCAATTTGATGAGAAGGAGTTTCAGACATGGGTTCTTTAGACCTTGCTAATGGCAACATTGATTTTGACATTGTATTTGATTGTGAAGGCAAGAGGAGAGGACTACCAAGTTCCTAAGCTTTTAAGTGAAAATCCCTATAATTCTCTATGGAGTGACATCGTGCTTTGTGGTAATCATAAAAGACATTGAAATCATACCAAGTAGGTTTCCACCAAATGATCGATAGCTTAAGAGGTGGTAGTGTAATAAGTGATCACTAAAGGAGGTCATCTAATATGGTGGCGTAATGCCCCTTAGGTGTAGACATAGATGGTGACAAGGTTGCATCTGTATTCCTCTCAAGAGGAAGTAAGATGGGTTGTTTAGTAGTGGGTTGTTTATTTTCCTCAGTCGTAGAGGCTTTCTAGTCATTGCAGCACGAGATGGAGGATGGGGATCCTATATGGGTGTCTGTTGTGGAGTATAGTAGGATTGTGCATAGGATGAAGGGTGAGGGTCCAGTGTGGATTCTCGTTGAAGAGTGATAGATGTAGAATACAGACTTAATGTGGGATCTTGGTAGATGGTATTTTCCCCTGTAATAATAGGGTGATTAACCAGTATAAGGGAGTGAGGACTACACAGGGATTCTGATCTGGAGGGACATAGTAAGGGCCCTTAAAATCTTAAATGGTGTCTTGTTTAGAAGGTCATGTAGGCCTTGGCCTTGGCATGACAAGAGGATCACCAAAAGTGGGAATACCCCTTGTATGAGAAGAAGAATGAAAAGGTGGAGGGCCATGGAAATTATATGTTTCATCATAATAAGGACTTCTAAAAACCTAAATGATACCTGTTTGTTAGGCCCCTTTGAGGTTTTGGATGAACTAGGTGTAGTTAATGAGGATGTCGTAGAAGGGTCTAATTTTTCTTAGATGGCGGGTATTTTGGATTATTTATCGGTATGGTTTTGGGTGTAGTAGAGGATGTGGGTATGGGTTTGGTAGTGGCATGTGATGAGGGTGTAGGAATAGTTTTAGTACCATTCTTGATAGGCGGTGGTTCAATAACTTTGAGCTTGTTTGATTATAGTGTTGATTTTGCGGTGTTATTGTTGGTTTAACAATCTTTGGCATATGTCTAACACTATCTTTAGCACTTAATTTCACAAGATTCTCAAATCTTATATGTCTCAATCTCTTGTGCCACAACCAGTTGTCATCAAATTTACTTGTAAAGAATTTCTCTTTGTTTATTTCCTTGAGAACATATATGTTATTCTTTGTACTTTTGGATTTTTCTACTTTCTTTCCTAACTTACCATCAATAATTTCACATCATTTTTCATGAAATATCATATTGTAACCTTTCTTACACATTTGAATCACACTTAAAAGGTTGTGCTTGAGACCTTCAACATATAGGACATTTTCAGTAATTGTTTTGCCATTATCTAGACTTAAAGTTCCTTTTCCCACAATGTTTGTTGAATTATTATCACCAAACCTAACAGCTCTTGATGCATTATTTGATAAAGAGATAAATTTTCTTTTGTCACCTGTCATATGACTAGAGCAAACACTATCTAAAAAACCATATTTTGTATTCATTTTGTACATGAAAAGTAGTTTGTACAATCATACCAGATTCTTTTCCTTTGTTGGATTCTTCCTTCACAACGTACATCAATTTTCTTTGTTTAGGAGGTTATTGGTTACACATCATAGCTATGTGACCAGTCTTGTGGCATTTGTAGCAAACAACATTATGATTCATTCTAGTGTTTTGTGAACTGTAGTTTCTTCCATATCCCCTAGCATATATTCTACATTTAGCATCTTTGTGTCCAAACATGTTACATGAAAATCAATAACCATAGAAAGAGTGTGAGTACCTCATAGCATAGGTGATTCTAGGAGCATTTGTCTTCCTCTTGACAGTTTTGGTGACTTCTTTATTTGTAGTATGAGAGATGCTTGGTGTAGACTTGTCCTCCTTTTCTAGTTCAACTTCTTTGCTTTCTTCCTTGAAACCTATTCTAGATTTGTCATTTGTATCCCTTTGAGTGCTCATTATATCAGTCAAGACATTTGAGCTCTTTTCTAGCTTCTCATACATCTTGAGTTTGTTATTCATTTGTTCCAATTCAGTCTCTAAGTCAAATTTTAGGTTCAAGCATTCATCATCCTTTTCCTTGTAGGATTGAGAGATATTTTCAATCTGAGATTCAATTTCTTTGAGCTCATTTGTCTCTTCCTCTTCCTTTATAATTTGTATTCTTTCAAAAATGTGAATCTGTTCTTCAGAATCTTTCAAATTGCACCTCAACTTTTGGTTCCTTTGTTTGCAGAATTTTAACTCTTCAAGAGCACATACAAGTTCAACTTCTAGGTTCACATTTGCTTCTTCTTCATCAGAATCTTCATAATCAACTATATTCTTTCCTTTGGTGTTGCATTCTTCAAGATATCCATGGCCATAAACAAGGATTCGAATGAGTTTCATTATCCTCATTTTCCAAGTTGCTTGAGTTACTTGAATCAGATTCACTTGACTTATCCTTTGTGTAGAAGTTTCTCTTATTCTTGAAAAACTTATTCTTACCATATTTCTTCTTGTAATTCATTTTTTTTGTTATGTTTTTTGCCTTCTTCAGACTGAGTTTCCTTGTTCTTGTTTGGACATTTTGTAGCAAAATGGCCTACTTTTCCACAATCAAAACACTTGAATGGAAGTTTACCTTTGTACTTACTTGATCCTCTTCTTATCCTTCTCACGAACATTGCTTCAATATTCTCATCATCTTCTTCATCCTCCAAATTTGATTCTTCTTTTTCTTGCTTGGATTGAGTCTCTTTCTTGGCTTTTAATGTTACTTCCTTCTTGGTAGACTTAGCTCCAATTTTCCTCATTTCATATGTTGATAAGATACTTTGTAGTTCATCCAATGTTAAGGTTTTCATGTCTTTAGCTTCCTCAATAGTTGAGACCTTTGCATCGTACTTGGGATTCAGAGATCTTAGGACCTTTTGGACTATGACAAATTCTTCTTGCTTCTCACCTAAACCTCTAATCATGTTGATCACTTCATCCACCCTCTGCATGTAGGATGCAATACTCTCATCCTCTTTCATCTTTAGGCTCTCAAACTGAGCTCTATAAGTCTATAATTTGGCTAGTTTGACCTTATCATCTCCTTCATAAATACTTTGAAGCTTAGACCAAATATCCTTGGTTATGGTACAGTGCATTACCTTCATAAATTTAGTTTCAGTTAGCCCACAAAGGATGGAATTCATGGCTCTTGAATTGCTTTCATATGTTTCCTTATCTGTTGCAGTAGTAATTGGAGTGGCTAGAGGTGTGTAGCCTTTTTCAACACTTTCCCATATATCAAAACCAAGTGACATAAGATAATTCTTCATTCTTATCCTCCGAATGCATAATTAGTTCCAATGAAGAGAGGTGATCTTGACATTGATAATCCACCTTGTGCTTGATTGGTTTTCATTCTTGTGAAGAGAGGATCTCCTTGAAGATGTTAAGCTTCCACTAGAAGTACTCGATCTAATACCAATTGTTAGAAATCACAAGCACTAAGAGGTGGGGGTGAATCAATGTAGATAAAAACTTTAATGTACTTCAAAAGAAAGTTACTTGATTAAGATAAATTATTGTAACATGAACATATGATCAACCACATGCAAGAAAATAATAACTCGCAACACAATATTTATAGTGGGAAACCCATAAAGGGAGAAAACCCACATTGAAACCAAGGCTTTATTAGGAACACCAATTCCAAATCTTACAATAATATTGGTTTTGTTGAGCACCCACTCAACCTATGAAGCACCCACTTCAGAATCTCCAAGCACCCACTTGAAGAAAGCTAAGAACCCACTCAGCTAATTTAGCAAGCTACAACTTGTAAGGAGCACCCACCCCCTATGATCTAAGAACCCACTTAGATAGATATTACAAATAGTTTGATCATATAGATTCAATATTTCTTATACAATGGATTATGATCACCTTTCTATTACTCTCATCACTCACTCTTCATGCTCATATATCCATCACTTTCATTACCTTTGTCTTAATCCTTCAAGCATTCATCTAATCTGATTATCTATTTCTAAAACTCATTATTCAATATCTCTCTCTCTCTCTCGACATATAATTTCGAATTTGTAGCTTAAATAGATCAACACAACTATTTTTTTCTAACTCTTGATTTTTCAGTTTTAACACTCTTCTAAAATTGTCTTCATTTACCATAAATAACATTCATTATTCCTCCAAGATTGGATTTTTCTATTTCATGGGATAGAGGATGAAACTACCTTTCCAAAAAGTCCAAAGTTTTGAAATTCTGACACTTGGAGTGAAATATATCTCAATGTGGGTCTGGGGGGATCATGGAGAACTAAGTTCCATATACACACTACTAGTCCATAGTATATAGCCTTTTAAACCTTCTAAAATTTCATTATATCAGTATACCTTTGTTAATCAAATCATCCAAGTTATCGAGAAATGGAGGTATAAAGGTACTCGGGTCACATTGACATTGTTCTTCCACACCCCTTACTATTTGCACTTCACTCCATTTCCTTAGTTTTTCATTTTTCCTTTTATTTCGGGTCATAATGGCTTTCGGGAAATCAGTCTCACAATTCCCTATCCCTCCTAGGTCTTTTATACGCACATCCTTCTCTTGGACCGCATAAAACTTTGACTCCTCTATTCACTCAACTCCTTTGTGTTTTGGTTCCAACCTATGTGTGGAGAATTTATGATCCAGACAGCAATTCTAGTGGCGCAACTTCCAGAGATCATAACTTTTGCACCGTAGCTCCGATTGACTCCGTTCAAAAGGCAACGGAAAGCTTGGAATGTGTAGAATGTGATGAGAAGGTGCGAACTCTGTTCGGCAATGTTTGACCCCCGAAATCCGCGTTTAAGGGGCCCAAATTGTGATTTTTGTACTGCTGTCTAAAAATAGTAAATTCTAAAAATAGTATGTTTCGCAAAATTAGTGCACATGTAAGTCTTGGAAGATGAAACACCTCGTCTCCCTCGAGACTGGTGACCTTCCACATCTTTCTAGGTGTCCTTTCGTATTTATAAAGTATTATAAATACATATGTAACCGGAAGAAGAGATAGACATCTCTTGGCAGAGATAATTGATGTATTTCGAATTCTTTGAGTAATTTACATCTCTTTTCAGAGATAGTTGTTTTGCAATTCATTTGGCACATTGTTAATCTGTTCCTTAAGTCTGAAACCCCTCGGTTTTGGATCAATTTAACCCTCTTGACCACTGTGGCATCGAGTACTTTATACCCAAAAGCTTCTCTTGATCCATAATATATCACTTCCTTAACTTTTCGGTCTAAACTACCATGTGGAGAACTTTGACCTACAAGGAATGAGTACCGGATGAACCCTTTGTACATGAAACTCTTATCTCGCCCCGCATTATACCAACTCCTTCTCATTTCGGCCTATAGAAGCTTGCAGAGAACACCGAATCACTTGGAACTGGTTCGGTCAGCGACCTTTGTGCCCAATTTTCTCACCTAGCCTCGCAAAACACTCAACCCTTTATTTTGTGTCCCAAAGACCCTTACAGATCACATGTGTTCTTGGGGAACTAGTTCCTTCTACAGACCAAAAGTTCGCAATACACTTTGGAAAAGCCAAAATACTCAAAATTTTCTAAGTACAAGAATTTTTTATTTTACCATAGAGACCATGTAAGCACTTAGGACATATGTAAATGAATTTTAGACCTCTAAATCAATTAAACCAAGAGTATCACCTTTTCATTACCTCTAATGTGTGTTTCATATCTCACTATCCAAGCTTACAATGACCTTAAATCATCTTCAAACCATTCTAAATGCATAATGAAATAGCTAGAGACCATTGTACACCTCTAAAAACACCTATCATCCGTCAATTTCATCATCGTGCCTTGGTTCAACCTTCTCACTTTCCTTCTTGAGTTGGAATAAGAATCGGGCCTAGAGCTTCCTAGAACTTCATGAGCTAATCATGAAGACTAGTTCTGCACTTATTAACACCCGAATGACTCTATCCGACCTTGGGAATTCTACAAATGACCATGTCTAACCTTGTGAAGTCTGCATACCATATTGAGCACACATCTTAATTTTTGTATCATGCGATCACCGAGGAGGCACTACCAATCAATCTTAGATTTCACCATGCACACCTATTTACCATTAATACCACTTAACATCAATGACAACACCAATGACAATGACCGTGGTCCAACATTGTTTTAATAGCTTCATTATTTCCTATCCTCCGAATAGGAATGGAAACCATTTTGTCTTAAGATGACTCGATGATGTGATGGATGAATTTTCCAACATGTTTCACCTCAATGTCTACTCATACGATAATGAGTGTAAAAATTCCTCTTCTTAGGAGGCAAAATTGTGTGCCATTTCTCATCTCTCGAATGATAAGATTGGTATTTAAGCACTGAGCTCATTAGCAAAACCACTTCGAAAAAATAATCTCTTCCAACAAAAGGCAAACAAAATGATTACTTAACCCACAAAATGTGCACGGAAAAGCATACATCATTTTCTGAATATCAAACCCATATTATTTAAACTAAAAGAGTGCATCATCAGAAGTTTTACAATTTCCCTTATGTTTATGATTATGATTTGTGTAAGAACGAGGAGGTGGAATCTCATTACCTCTTATCTAAAATTTCTTACCCAATCCTTCATCAATTTTTGATGATGAATCAACAATTTCTTGTAACAAATATTCCTGCAGGACTAGTGGGGTAATCACTTGGTTATCGAAAGCTTATCTCCCTTCAGCTGTTCTTAAAGCACTCTTGAATTTCTATTCCCACACTAGAATAACACAAACTTAAAAAATGAGGACAATCCTCTACTGATATTGGGTTAGCAATACCTCAGCCATTCTTACTAAGGCCTCTTCCATCAAATCCCATTTTAAACAATAATTAGATCCAATGCCCTTAGTATGTTTTCCAAATTCACCAAAAAACATTACCTAAAGTTGAACGAGGGGGAGAAAACATGGTGATAAACTTACAATGCAATAATTTTTCATATTTTTTGCATCTAAAGTGGAAGACAAATCCTTCCTCTACTCACCACACTACAATTTGATCAAGAGCTCATCCTTGGTCTATAACTTTGATTTCAATCATTCAATCTTCTCTTATAGAGAGTAGAGCTTGCATCTTAGGAAAGCATTCTCTTTTAAATCTGTTTATTTATGCTTATAATCTCTTCCAAATTTCCTCTCTTTTCAATTATTTACCCATGGCTACTTGTAAACAACATGTACTTCCCAAAAATGCACACTGCAAATGAAAGACCAAGCCAACAATGTCAGTAAATTTTTTCGAACTGGGAAACCAAAATGATATCAAATGTGAACTGAAAGCAAAGCACCAAATTCAACCTACTCTAACACCAAAAATTAATCAGTAAACAATAATATACCCCCTATTGGTTTGAATGTTTACAAACAATCATTAAACATATCGGTTTTGTGACTTATGAGAATCTAAAACTAATTTAAAATCTGAATTTTGAAAGTTATAAACTAATCCAGAACTGATTTAAATATTCAAAAAATCAACTTAATCAACAATTCGATCAAAACCATCCATATTTCATTTTACCTAATTTTCACAAAATTTTGTAACATGATTAAAGTATGCTTATCTAAATTAAAATCTAACTTAATTATGTAAAAAAATTAGAAATTAGAATTTCATAAATCAAAAAAGAGACGACACTAAAATTATTTATAGAGTTTGGAAAATTTCTATGTCTCTAAGTTCATTCCAACCAATCCATTAAAATATTCTAAATTGCAAGTACAATCAAACTTACAATAAACAATAATATATCTTGAAACCTACAAATTCAATCTCTTGTACCTTTAGAAGACTCGACGATGATTAATGTTTGTCCTCCACTTTCTGAAGCATTTGCATAGACTCTTCCCCTTGTTCTCTATTAAAATATACTTTCACGCTTTAAAATGACATCAAAATAGCTCCAAATCAAAAAAGTAATGGATTCACCAAAAGCGTCTCGTAATTTTGGACAACTTTCCAATTTACACTTTGAAATATGAAAATACCCCTAAAATGCTTAAACAATCACTTTTCTACAAACTAACATGTTTACAAAATAACACAGTCTTCAAGATTATATTGTTCAAATACAAACCCGCATATATAGAGATATGTCACCATCATGTGGTGTAACAAAGGTGCCCCCTCATTTTAGCATGTGACAGTTTGGAGGTTGACCCTTTTTGCTTTATTGGGAACTAAATCCAACATTTCTCACACTTCTTACTGGGTAGATAGGGTTTAAATTGGGGTTGTTGGTTTTATTAGGTGTTTTCGAGCCACTTTTTCACTACCACATTGAGGTGGTTAGAGTTTCGATGGGTTGTGTTGGATTGGCATGGTGATTTTATGGGAATATATGGGTGGGGTGTGTTAAGTTGGCACCCAAACTTGGTAGGTCGGTGGTAAGTTGGCTCGATTAAGTGGTGAGTTGGTTGAGATGTGGGGAGTTGATTGGATTCAGTGGCATGGTAAATGGTAAATGCATTGTAATTAATGGTAAATGGTTTAAAATACATTGAGCTTTAATCCCACATGCATGGTGTGGGAAAATACAAAGGCATGTGTGTGTGTGTGTGTGCATGCGCGTGCGCGCGCGTGTGTGTGTGTGTGTGTGTGTAAAATCTTGGCAATGGTAATATGAAGATACATAGGAAAAGGCACCCCTCCTCAAAAAAGAGTGTGTCGACCCTTGATGAGGGACCCCACTAGCAAATGGTGGGGCCCACTTCTCTGAACTTGAGTTTCAAATACCGAAGGTGAAAACCAAAAACATTTTTACCATTTTTATTATTTTTGCATTGCCACATGTCACATTCCAATTGGTCTGTTTCCCTTATTTTTTCCACTCCAACTAGGAACTTTTGCGGACAATATCTTGCTCAAATGGAGTTTGTTTCACAAATTCAAATAGGTGATGGAAATCTCTCAAAGCCCTCTACAAAACTATAATGATTTTGGGAGATCTAGGAAAAAAATTTCCATTGAAATGACCTCCAAATCACACCTCCCCACTGAGAGGGCTTTTGCTCCACAAAAGTTGTTTTCACCCATTGAAACTTTCAATCACCTTCTTACATCTTAAAAACACGTGCAAGATCCATAGAAATAGTTTTGTAGGCAAAACTTTACTGCAAATTATTGAAAATAATATCACAAAATTGGTTAATCTAAAAATGGACAAGATCAATCTCTATTCTGGTTTGTATTGATTCTAGATCATACTCTATTAGGCATCTTCTTCGTAGGAATTAATGGGGATTCTCCTCCATATATGTGGATTCACATTTTGACTCATCATTTAAAGTATAGGTACTTTGTTGGTAATATCATTGAATTTTCCCATGGCCTACATTTTTCCAATTCAATCGTGTGTACATATCAATGGTCATCTCATAATGATGAGTCACAATACATTGGTTATTCAACTACAATCTCAACTATTGTGGTGAGCTTAGGCACATCCTTTATATTTAAAATTTATGTCTACCTTAGAGGCACTCGATAATTTTTTTGGATGGGTGGTTATAATTGTTTTATTTACATATTGAAATCAATAAATTACATGATACTTCATCCAATGGGTGGCCACATGTCATCCCAAATCCCACATCCAAGACTCTTACCTTCGTCCAAGACTTCCACCTTACCATGTTTTCCTAGATGCATTTTCACTTGAATGTGACATCTAATTTAAATTTGAGGGGGATTTTCAAAGTGAGCTTCAAAAGCACATTTTTCTAAGTTAAGCATTTTCTATTAGAGTAAGGAGGTCAATCAGTGATCTCTCATCAATCACCAACAATGGGGCCGCACGAAGTTGTGGTGGAATTTTATTTTTCAGTTGTGTGGTGTGGTAGTTTAATTTCCTCTTTCAGTGTGTTTTGTAATAAGAATATAGGTTCATTCTTATTCACTTGTATATGTGACTATTCCTAATACAATCCCCTAATGTAAACATATAGTGGAAAAATGAAAGCACAAAATAAAAGAAACATCATGATACTTGTAGAGGTTGAACAATCAAATGTGTTCCTATTCATACCTAGGTTTGTGGTAAACCTTTGTAAAACTATTGAAGGTTGTGCATATGGTTCTTGCTTGAGTTCCCACATTGAGAAGGTCATATGTGTTCCCGATAGTGCAAGTTTGATAAGAAGTTATTGTGTTCCTTGTTCTACCTTCATTTCAATTTGTGTTTCGAGATCATGAGCAAGTAGAGGAAAGAAAGTTGTAGAAGAAGTGTGAATTTTTTTGCTACAATGTAAACACTAAGGGCGGATGTTAGGAAAATTTAGTATTCACATGGTAGTTAATTATTTACTTGTATGGTAAATATTATTTACTTATGATAAGTTAGTTAATAATATATTATTATTGTGTAACAATATATATATATATATATATATATATATATAGTTTGTTATACGTGAGTGGAGTTGTTCAACCAACTCACGAATATAGGAGAGTTGTTGAAGCAACCTCCTTGATAATAGGAAATATTCTTCCTATATATTTGTAATGGTTCGAATGAAGTATAACAAAATATATAATAGAATAATATAATATATCATATTTTATCATTAATACGTATTGATTTTGTTGTGCAAAAATACATGAACTAATGTGTTGAAATATGCATAACTCGACCAAATTAACATGGGAAACATGTAATAATGTGTATTATTATTACATCATAATATTTTGGTAACAAATGAATTTTAGGTGAAACCCTTCAATTTATTTATAAATAGCTATCCTTTTTAGATCTAGAAGAACCTCGAGTGTGTGATGTGAAAGGAATGGATTGGTTACGTTTGTTCATCACATGGAAACTAATGAAGGTTCTAATTCCTTTTATGTTAATCCCCTGTAGGGAGGGATCAACAAGGTAAACCAAATATAAAGTTACAACATTATCGTGAGACAACAATGCTACAAGAAATAAGGGAGAGTACTTTCATGATCCTAAGTAGGGAGTTAGTCCCCCTTGTTAGTAGCTTATGGAACAACTACCCTACAATTTTCCCGACAATGGTGTAGTCGCACCTCTTAAGCTACTGATACCTTGTACATAAGCTAAAACATGAGCTTTGTTATCCTTTTATACCATTGGATGTTTTAGAGTGATACATGAATGACAAATTGACTCAAGCTTAGATTTTGTTGGGAAAGAATTTTTGTAGAAATCGCAGTGGTTTAATATGTGATCCTTTTAATATCCCATGTTCGTGGGGACAATCTTAAATGAGAGCCTTATACACCGAATTAGTATTGTTAGGTCAAGTTAGGTCAATTTAGGAGAATTACATCAAATCAAGGGGAAATTAGGTCAAATTAGGGTAAATTATGCCAAATTAGGGGAAATTATGGTATATTATAATAAATTAGATCAACTTAAAGGAAATCATAGCATATGTAGACACTAAAATCTACTAACTTATCCTTTTGCAAAGCTAAGTTTGGCTATGCTCCTTGTCAAGAAAATTTATCACATTCATAATATAATTAGCTTATCTCTCTAGCTCTTTCATGAATTATTTATCTTTACACTCGATCTTTTATCAATTCAATAAAAATTATTAAATGAAAGTAGTAAACAATCTTTGTACACAATGACACAAATTTATGTTTTGCACCACAATTTTACTATCTATGACCATACAAAATGTAGGGATGTGAGCTTTGGTCCTAGACAACTTATATAGTATTTCCCCTTTTCATTCTCTAAATCTATTTTCAATTTGATTATCATTATGGTATTTTTTCATCTTCTTAAGTTTGGCCTTATTAAAATATTTCACCTACAAAATTCTATATAAGCAAGTCAATGTAACTTTATAATTCACTTAGCACACTTACAAGCTCCCGTTGTAAATATCATTGCAAAAGAACTCGAGGGACTCCTAAATTTTCCCAAATAAACTACCCATCAATTAGAGTAGTCCATACTATAGGTCTCAAGCACTCAACTAGGTCAAAGAGTCTAGTTTTCTCCATTTTGAAGCATGCAAAGTTCACAGAGCCATATGGTAACAAGAGAAAATTCACTCCAATAATTGTCAAAGGGTTTTAAGCAATAAAGGATTAAGTCATGTAGCTGATCCAAACCACTTCACATTACTACCATATTAGGTACATTTTATAGTACATAGTTAGCACACTATCTTTATGTTAAAATATACAAGGGCAACCCTAAGTGGTTGGCATAGATTGCACCCACACTTGTACAAGCACCTATGATAACTACATGACTTGATCCCACATGAGGGAATGTAGTGCAATACTTGGATTAATTTAATAGCTTTGTTTGATTGTTAATGGTAATTTAGCCTCACTATATACACACAATTTCTTCTTTTGGTTTGTTAATGTTTTGATGAAAGGAACTATAGTTTACTAGGGTTTCCACTTTGTTGCACATGATTATAGGTCATCTTGAATTTTGATACCATGAATGACATATGGTGAAGGGAATTTATAGGAAATTGAAGCACTTGAGAAGTTGTAGAGCCTAACTACAAAAAGAGTCCAAGATTGTATAATCATAATCAATATCATATAGTTACGGTCCGGACCATACGTATTTTATACGAACTTACCCCTGCTCAATTTCCAATTCTAGAATTAATATCGGAGCATTTCCAGTTTCTAATCTTCCTTTTCCACCTATCTACATATTTGGAGCTTCTCTTTATGGGACTTTACAACTAAGTATTATTATCCTCTTGTATATTCGAGCTAGTATTTATTGTTTATCAATCATCATTGTAAGTAATACATTATTTTGGTTATGAATGGTTAATTATTTATTAATCTTATCATAATAATCCCTTATTACAAACCCTTACATCCTCTTTATTGTTGTGAACTTCCATTAAAAAAATAGATTTAATTAGGTTGTAAACATATGGTGAACCCAAATTTTGACTTGAATATATTTCTCAAAACTCTAGTGGCCCTAGGGTTTTCTCTTATTGGTTTTGGTGTGTTCTAATTCAAAAGCATCATGGATCATTATCATTATTTTCATATATATCTAAATCCAATGGGTTCTTGGCCTTACTTTAGTAGAATGTACTATCCCTTTAACTAGGTATGTGGTTCTACTTCATGTGAGGATGAGGATATGCTTTTTTATTCTACTTATGATGAATGTTGGGTATCTCACTCTTATAAGCATTCAAAATTTACACCTTATATCTATATGTATCATGATTCACATCCTTTGGCCTCTTTCACAGAGGGTATTCAATCTCTTACTAACTCTTTGTACACTATACTCTTACAATCCAAGAAATTTAACTTGATGGCTTCTCATGTTAGTTCTCTTATCACCAATATCTCACAACCTAGAAATCTATAGTTGTAACCTTATTTGTGGCAATTCACTCATTTAGCTTGTGCACTGTAAAATATACTTAAATAATTTCTTGAGTGCAATATTATGTCTCTCCTTCCACCACTTGAGATTGATACAAGCATGCCTCCTAGTAAGGCTTTTGATTCTAATGCACATTGTGACTATCATTGATGCCTTTTTTATGCCATTAATCATTGTATAAAGCTTCCTCATGTTATAAACTATAATTTTGAAATTGGCATTCTTAAATGGAAAATCCCTACTAAATCATCTCATTATATTAACAATAATGGTATGTCATGTGACCCATTTCTTGATCATAACATTGTTAAATCCTCTTTATATGGGTCTCACAATTATCATGTGGTGTCTCCCCACCTTCATATGAAAAAATAGTGGATGTTATTTCACCACCTTGGTCAGTTATTACTTTTGATGACACTGATATGGCTCATGATTTTATTTCAAATACACTCTACATTTTTATTTTGTTAACCAATGTCATATTCATTGTGTTGTGATTAAAGAGGCTATTTTTGGGATGTTAATATTAAGTGGAGTTACTATTAGGTGGGCCACCACTTTATTGCATCTTATAATGTTTTAAATAAACATCCATTGTAAAAACTTATATTATATAAGTTTTTCTGGTTCCCTTCCACTTTATGTAGTTGTTATAAATTAAATATTTTGGTTTAATTTAATTAAAGTGAAATGGTGCACTCGAGAGTAATGAATCACCCACCCTATAAATAGGGTGATCTCTCACGAGATTGGGTGTGGAAAAAATAATATTTTTCATATTACAAAATTATGTAAAGTGTTATTGTAAGCATTGTGGGGCTTGAGGAGGAGGAAGTGGAAGTTCTAGGTAAAAGCTACAAATTATCAATAAAGAAAAGTACTTATTTTGTGGGGTTTTTTAGCCCAAGGTTTTTCTAATGTAAATTTTGTGTTGTGCATTTACCTTTACTCATTTACATTTTGTGAAGTTGTTTCATTTATTTTCTTATACACCTAAACTATATTCCTCGGCATATTTATTAGATATTTGATTGATTTTTTTAACTCATTAATTATCCTAAATCTAATGTAGTACCGATCATGTTTTAGTGGTTTAAAGTGTGCAAGGAAGTAAAGATTTTTAAGGCAATTAATAAGGAACCAAAGCCTACCTAATATGAGATGAATTCAATGCCTCTCGAGAAAACACTTTGATTTTCAAGATGATTTAGAGATTGAGATAATTTCTCCTAGCTCAAGTGGCTCATAACCTTTTCCTTTTTGTGAAGCCTCTTAGGGGGGAAACTTCAATACACTCAACTTCTGCAAGCTTCCTCTTAGAAGAATATTTTGAATGAGTAGATTCAGTGCCCTTATCAGGTTCCCTAATAGAAGAAGTGAGGGACACTTACATGGATGGACCCGGTTAATCACCAGAGTCAATGAAAGAGGTCCTCTTCCACTTAAACCAATCTTTTGAACTTTGAATCACTATTGTGGTTATTTCTTTGATGTCACTAGACTCTCGGATGTTCTATGGGGTGGGAGGAAGAGGAGATGATTGCACCGCTTGATACTCAAGATCAAATAGGTAAGATCCATCATCACTCATTCCTTTTATAAACCACACAAACTTGAAGTCCCTCATATGATTCATTTTCATTCTCATGTGGTCTCTCTCCTTGACATCAAAATCATCAGGTCAGATTGGCCCAATAGTCTTCAATCATGGAATGGGATGCAAACTTGGCAAGGAGAAAGTTTTAGGGGTATTCCTATTATCAAAGTTTGGATTATATATATAGGAATACAAATTTAAAGCAGCAAAAGAGGTTTCAATTTTTGTTGCATCATTTACATTTTTCATGAGTAGATCTTGAGGGAAATAGGGAAAGATACACCTTTATTCTTTACACTTTTACACCTAGTGTGAACATGGGACAATTGATCGCATAATTCAATCATGATGATCTTGTCACTTGGGTACCTTGGTAACCTATGAGGTGTAAGATCAAACCCTCCAACTTTGATGTAGGTGAAGGTGGGAAATTGAATGAAATAACTTCCATATTTTTATCATTCCAGTTCGGTTGAGATGAAATTATTTTCTCAAGATTTCCTTCAAGTAACCTTATGATATACATGGTGAATGCATCATTCACCCTTAAGAACTGGGATTTAGTCTCCCATTATGTGGATTGTGGGTATTTTTCATAGGTTGGTGACTTTTGTGCCACATTAGGTGTAGTGGAGATACCTCAAAATGCCTTGTGTATGTGATGACATACATAAGATAATAATTCATTGTGAACTTCTTAGAGGTGGGAAACTACAACAACTACTCGGTGAATGTTATTGCTTATGATTTGTCCCAGCTTAATCATCTAATCTCCTTATGTGACCACAAAAATAAATTGATCCATATTGTATTAGAAATATTTTGTAATTTCTTCTCCCATCACCCTATTTAGAAGGATAATTGCATCTAAGTATGCTTTTTGAAATTCATTTCAGGACCAAGTTTTAGGAATCTTATTATCAAGCCTTGCAAGTATGAATTTTTCCTTGTCCATTCTTGTGAGGAAAACTCTTGAATGATGATTACCATGTTGTTACAAGTAGGAATTTATAGGCATTGAGAAATACCTTTCAAAGTGAGAACTGTCAAAATTGAATTTTCATCTTTTAGAATTGTTCTTGAATCAAGGTCATAATGTCAAGCACAAGCCAGACTAGCTTTGTGCTTTGAACAAAAAAAAGGATGACCGCGTACTATAAATATTCTACTTGATAATACCTTTTCCTCCATAGCTTCACGAGGTTCACTTAGCATCCTTACTTTCAGATCCTCTAGGTCTATGTGTGTTGCATCATTATCACCCACAACAGATACTCGGTGCTTAATGTGGAAATTGGATCCAAACCTAAGTACTTGGCCTTTATGGTGGGTGGAGGTGGTGAAACAAACTAGGTATGAACAAGTAAGAATGATTTAACTCCATTCCCACACTTAATATTTTTAGCAGATCCTACCCCAAATGGTTATTTTTAGAAAGTTTCTTATTTCGCACGTCCGAGTGCTTTTGACTTCAAATAAGGGATGGTTATCCTGAAAGTATTATATTTTTAAACATGTCATTTTTAGAATGTGAGAACACAGGTATAACTTACTATCTATAGAAGGTGGACCTATGGATGTCAAAATGGAATGAAAATAGTCTCAAAATTTTAGGTTTTTTCTTGGGATGCTCTGCTCCAATTTTCAAAGGTTTTCAATTGCTAGATTTTTGTAGATCTAAAAGGAAATTGAAATGGCTGAAAATTTATAGTGTTGTAAAATCACTCGGACCCTTAATGGAGGCAATGTTATACTCAAAAGGAATGTGTTTTAAAGAGGAAGAGATTGGTGAACTTTCTTGGAAATTTAAGGCATGGTTTTGCGAGTTATGAGTAAAAGTTTGTTTTCTATGAATTTCAATAGCATAAAAGTACAAAAATGGAGTTTTGGGGGAAGAATAAAGTATTTTAAGTTTACAAAATGAATAAGTGTTTAATATAAATCTATTTCACTCATTACACACTTCAACTCACCTTTAACCCATATAGACTTAACTTAGGTCAATCAAGGGTTAGAGGATGAGTTACACCCATAAAAATAGGGGAAGAAGAAGAGAAGAGGGGATGGTTTAGACACCAAACCGCATTTTCACTAAATGGTGACAAGACACACAAAGAGAAATCAGTGAATGAGATGGAGGAGATGAAATTTGAGTTTATGGGGGTTGATGGGAGGTCTTGAATGTGACTAGGGATTAGTAGAGGAGGTGGAAAGCATTTTTATGTCCCTTATGTCCTCTTTTCTATTGGTAAAATGGGACAAGGGACAAAATATTCTTTAAAATGTTCCATGGGTCTATCTTTCATGAGGGGACAAGGTGAGTTAAAACAAACTTATAGCCTACCTAAGACATAAGTTGATAGATCTTAAGTGATGGAAATTAAACATCGAAAGGTGAGAAAAAAAAATTCCCTATTTTCCCCTTGCACTAAATTACAAGGGACAAGGGATAGCTAGTAGCAAAAAGTGCACCAAGGGGTCAAGGGGTCATGATTTTGAGTTGTAAAGTGGCCTAGGGAGAAAGTTATCAAGTTTTAAGTGATGTAACTTAACTTCTCAATATGGGGCACACTTTTTGTCCCTACTTTTCCCTTTCACCAAATGACAAGGTAAAATGGATAAATGAGGGTGAAAAGTGTGCCCAAACTTATAAACCATGTTGATGTCATCCCACCAACACGAGAATAAAACATGTAGAGTGATTTTTCATCCCTAGGAGCATATCTTGTAGTTCATAGGTCAAAGATTATATGAAATTGAATCCAAAACACCTTATTATTTCATTACAACCATTTACAAGAGCCAATTATGCTTTCATTTTTAAGTCCCAATCACTCCTTTAACACAACGAAGAAACAACAATGACTCAAATTATCGAGAGAGTGGTGAAGATTTGGAAAAAAGCTGATATATTCACCATGTAGTGGACTCCAAGATATTTCCATTGACTTTTTGTTTGACTTCCAACTCTTCTTGGAACTCCTAGAATCTCCAGAATAAGTTCACTTTCTCCATATTGAATCTCACATTTCCTCTATCTGCAATGTCCCAATTTTTCTTGAATGGATCCCGACACCACATGTCTTCAAAAAAATATTTGAAACTACCCTATATATCTTAAATACTCATTTTCAAAACCTTTAGATGGGTTATGATTTTTCCATTATCCTCTGGATGGTATTCTTTTGTTGTAAAATGGCTAAAACTAGCCCTTTTTATGCCTCGAGGAACTATTCCACCTTAGAGTTAAGTAACTTTATGAATCCATTTAGATATACTTTTTTGTACATGAAACACACTTGAAAACAATGTTATTACATTCCTCTCAGCTAGAATGAGGATGACACAGTTGATAGGATGGTTGGAGGAAGGGTTTATAATGACTGAGAAAGAAGGTTTTCAAGTGGGGGCTAGGTTGTCATGACCAAAATTTTAAATTTTGCATGCTAGAAATTTAGCATGACAATAACTGGCTCTAACTTGGGGACATAGACCGTAAGGGATAATGAAGGACTTCAAAAATCTCATGGGGGAGTAGACCAATGTCTTATCCATCGGGAAATAGAGTCATCACTTCACCAAATAGTGTGAAAAACCAACACAAACAAGAGAACACAAAAAACACAAAAAAAAAAAAAAACACACTAGCGAGAAAGGGAAAAACACAACTAAAAGGAAAAATATAGTACATGGTCAAGGAAAACCAACCTTATTGCTTATAGAGCTTCAAATTCTGCCCACTATGAGAAAACTCTACTGATTTTCCTCAAGATATGCAAGATAGTATGTGGTTGTGTACAATTATTCTTTTCCTAGGTTAGATTGAAAGCAAGAAACTACCACCTAAAATAGTTTCCTAACCTAGCTAGAAACAAGAAGAAAGTACCATCAAGATGAAGAAATAAACAAGGCCTACATTAGCATCATAACTTTGAAATAATGAAATCAAGCATATTGCAAAATTAAGAACTCTATTCTTCTTATTTCCTAATTAGATTAAGTGGACCTATGTAGTCCAATGGAAATCAATAATATTGCTTGCTTTGATCCTTCATGGATGCTTGGGTGTGAGGCTTAGCTCTTCAAGATGGATGGTGGATGGCTTGAGAATGGCAAAAGGCTTTTAGTGCAAGACTATGTGCTTTCCTTTGCTCTCTCAAGGGAATTAGGTGTAAGTAAAAGGTAGGTGGAGGGCTCTTTATATAGCCCAAAGGATAAAGGATTCAACACATCTTCATGAATGTGGGATAAAGGTAAAACATGATTAGGAATGGATAAGGTTTCTTTATTAAAGGTAACCTTACTTTAGAAGGGTTTAATACATGTTTAGCAAGTCATGGGAGTTGGGGGGTGCTTTAATTAATCAAAGGTGATTAACTAATAGGTAGGTGTGAGCTTATAGAAGCCAATTAGAGGAATATTAGTACGATTTAGGCCATTAGAAAGGGATTAAATCAATTAAATATTGATTTACTAGTTAAATGAAGGGGAAAACTAATTAATTAATAATAATTAATTAATCTAGATAGAAGAGGTAAGTAATTAACGGAAGGTCATTAATTAGATAGTTAGTTGGATAGGTGACTTAATCAATTAGCGTATTGTAATTAATTAACGACAACAAAAGGGAATATGAGCACTTTTGACAATATGTCGTCAATTTGCGAGAAAGGGGATAATTAACGCAATTTAAGTATTTAAATTGCTTAGGCGTAATTATAGGTGTCTACATTTGCCCCTCTTTGGGGGTGGTGTAAGTGATGCCACTTCAAAGATATTAGATGGAAGAAAATTTTGAAGGAGTAGACGAAAAATTAGTAAGAGGGAGAGATGGCCTCGAGTGTCGATGGGGTGATGGAAGAAATCGATTGACGATCGAAAAAGGTGAGAGATAGGTAGAAGAATGGGGAAGAGGCAGGACGCCCGAGGAGAGAGAAAATTAGGGGTGAAAGGGAAGTGACGTAGAAGAAATATGGAAGAGGGAGAGAACCCTAGCCATTTTTATTTGGAACAAATTTGATGTCATCGTATTGCCATAGAACTACATATTTGATCCTTATGAAAAATATAAGCATACGACAACGGTAGAATGACATGAAAAGCCATACTATGAACAATTGTCCATTGCTGAAAGTACCAACTCCACGCAACATACAATAATGTAATGCAATACGAGAAGGAAACAATCTCATATAACAGGAAAACAAGTACGAACGCACATATCCAACCCAACAATGGTCAAGACAGTTGTACAAATGTTTTGTTATCAGTGTTGAAGAGATCTACAAGTTTGTGATTGATGAAAAGGGTTAAAAATGATTCCCCAAGCAAGGATACATGTAATGGGGAAATGACAATGGACACAGGGTCCATGAAAAGTGTTTGTGCACAACGAAATAACACCAGGCAAATAAAAGTACCCCAAAGTACAGATGAAGCAAGCAGCTAGCTTTGTGAATGGTTGTGAATCCGGTGATCTGCGAGTTGTATTAATCAGGGAAGATGTGAGACAAACTAACAGGATATGGAGAAAATATCATGCGCAAGACACAAGTTTCAGCTGTAATAAGTAAGTTACAACTTTTGTACGGTTTTTTTTTTTACTTTTTAGGATTTTTTGAAAAAAATTGTCTTGTTTTTGGAGTTTTTTGATATATATTGTTTTTATTGTTTTTTCTTTTCAAACCGTGGTAAAGTAGAAGAAAATAGAAGAAGAAAGCGAAGGGCCTAGGGGCGACAGAAAGTGCCCTAGGTGGAAGAAAGGAGAAATAAAGGACAAATAATGTCCTTGTTTAATGGAAAAATTAAGAAAAAATAATTATTTACGAGAGTGGGAAGAAGAGTAAAAATTACCAAGGAGCAATAAAATTGTCCGAGGGAGAAGAAAGGGGTATCGACAAAAAAAAATGCCCCAATATGGTGAAAAAGATAAGAGAAAAATAATTATTTAATAAAAATAATTATTCCACAAAGGAATGAGAGAGAAAACGGTGATTGAAACGAGTTTCCGGCCCTCCAAACGGTGAAAAACAAGTTAATATACTCCCCTGAAGTTAAAAACATAAAGAATCAATTCATTTTAACCGCTTAGTTTAGAAAATTACAAAGTGAGCCTTTGACACTCAAGAGAACCATGGTGATCGCACGAGACCATTTGAGGCGTGCGGATGCAAATCGGGTACTAGCGGCATGCGACGATGGTCCGTTTATGAATATCACAACCTTGCTTTGAAAATTTTTTCATTAATGCATTAATTAAGTCATTTAGGTGTAGAAAACGTGTAGGCACGCTGCGCATAGGCGCAGCGTGGATAGGCGCACATGTGCCATTTTGGGGTGCAGCATCCATTTGAGGGCGTGGGCGCCGTGCCTATGCACACACATGCGTAGTCAAAAATCACACACACACACGTACGCACACAAAAGCACATGTGCGTGCATGCACACACTCTGGGAATGGGGCGCACACGCCAAAAGCATGGCACAGGCATGGATAAGCAAGCGCACATGTGCGAAGCGCACATGTCCACACGTAAGCACCCATTTGTGGCACCCATGCCAAAAGGGTGCGCATGCACCAAAGAGGGCACACGCACTTAAAACACACGCACACACACAAGGCACGGTTGCATCAAAATGTGGTGCGCACACCTAAAAGGGCATGCAAGCACCCTAGACAGGTAGAAAAAGATAGGAAAGTGTCCAAACGTGACACTTAGAAGAATTTTTAGGATTTTTGGGTTAACCCTAAGAATGAGATAGATTTTTAGAGGAAATGCTAGAAACTAATGAGTGGCGTGTTATTTTGTAGAGATGACTACTAGTATTATAGACGCGGGAGCTTCACTCCCAGATTGCTGAGTTAGAGGGTAACATGTGTCTGTGTGACCGCCGAGCGATGGCTATACTACTAGAGGCAGTGGGGCTGGGCCACATGGCTCAAATGCCATCGATTAGACTTGGATCATGGCCTCCCGACTACACTCACCGAGCAAAGGTGGCATAGTGAGAGCCAAGGTGCTTGGACTACCCGTAGGGGAGATGATAGTGACCATAGAGAATGTGTGGCGGATTTTGTGCATACCCATAATGGGTACACTTTGATTGAGTATAGTTCGGATGCAGGGGTGATCGTGAGCAATGCGCAGCGGCGCTATTTGGGATCGATGACATCCCACATGATGGCATGACCGTAGCATTACATGAGTGCATATCTGACCCGACATTGCATCGGGGACCTCTCTACATCATGATGCTTATCAATGGGTTCCTACTCACTGATAAGATAGAGACTTCGCTTCCCGAGAGGATTCTTTGCCATTGGTACATGGTATTTATAGTGGAGAGAGATATTACTAGGGGCAGTGTATACTGGCCCATTTATACTGGGATCTACACCTTATTACGTACTCACGGTCGAGAAGACCATGGGGCCTGCATCATTACTACAGATATGGTCGTGGGTTCATATAGCTATTGGATGCCCTGTGGGCCCATTCCGAGTCTGAGATCCCGAGGAGCCATCATATATGGCTTGGATAGCAGCTGGCAGAGATGTCCGTGGTCACCTTGGCAGCCTATTCAGATATAGGTGAGAGTTTGATGAGCTAGCAGCGATAGACATCATTTGGTGTCCATACAGGCACTTCCAGTGGCCAGAGGATGCCACAGAGCTCAGCATGTGCTTGGTGGAGCACTTTCTTATTAGCAGCCACAACTACATCATGGAGTTGTATCGTGTTGACAAGTGCCAGTGGCAGCTTGGCCGAGCATGGGGTATCCCTCACCCAAATATCTGGCATTCTCGTAGGGATTCCGAGAGGCAGACTATGGGGCCTCAGATTGTAGCAGCCCGAGCCAGGGCTAGTTTCCTATAGGTGGTCCCCCAGGCATGGGATCCATTATGATAGGATAGAGACCCAATGACTATAGTTGATTATGCAGCATGGTATGCCACGATTACCCCGTCTTACTATTCTAGAGGTAGCTTGGGCAGCAGGCATTCACCCACCTGTAGAGATATGGCATGGGGTGGAGTGTCGAGCTAGAGTAGTGGCACTAAGGCCGCACCCGAGGATCCATTTAATGGGATCCCACATGATGGACAGGGTGCCCCACAGGCACAGGGACCGAGGCCACAGGGCCCAGTATAGGTAGCCATGCCACCACCTAGAGGTAGGGTTTTTGAGTAGAGGTAGTCTTTCAAAGTGACCCAGGACCAGTCCCCCGAGGCACACATAGCCTCATGCCAAGGCACGCATGCCATAAAGACAAAGCACAGTACAGTGCAGAGCTCATACCGAGAGAGACACGGCCAGAGCGGAGAGAGATGAGGCTCGAGGCTGGTGTGTGACAGCCACAGCAGAGCGAGATGAGGCCTAAGCCCACATTGTGACATTACTATCAGGGCAGGATCGGGCTCAGGCCAAGGCTGGCCCAGGAGATGACAAAGGTGCATGATACTGCTAGATCTGAGAGACAGTAGCATAAGGGGCTCAGATATTGAGCCTCCTACATTAGTCCTAGTCACAGGTGCACATGGTTGTGGCATAGAGATCACATACATGCCTCGTTATCGTGCAAGATAGCACGAGAGGACCAGTCCGCACCGAGCCAGTAGGTGATGACCACAGAGAGGGATCGATAGGTTGTTGCTACTAGACAAGGCCGAGGCACTGGTCGAGTTACAGGTGAGAGAGATACTACCCTTTAGGTAGCGCTTGCCTCTGTGATGCGGATCTGATTCATGATGCCACCATGCTTGGTTGTGAGGCCCTTTTCTATAGGACTGCATATTACAAAGTGGTGTCGCCAGAGAAGAGAATGGCATTGTCATAGTTATCAGGATCGAGTGCATCTGGCTCTCGATCATGGAGGTCTAGGAATTCCACCAGATCTGTGAGACAGCCTCTTCTAGAGCAGCCGGGTAAGACCAAAGCCATCCCACCTCTAGAGTTCCTGGCATCCAAAGGACAGACTTGGAGCCCCGATGAGCGCAAGAGCCGTGGTTGATAGCCACCTTTCTATTATACATATTATTTTGTATGTATGCCTCTTTTGAAGGCTGATTTTTGATGTACAATGATTATAGACATTATGTTTGATGATGCCTCATGATGAAGGCTTGATTCTTTCAGATACATGCCCCTTTTTGATGGCATTGTGTATCGATGATGTATTTGTATTGAGCACTCGATCAAGACATCAGTATGTATGTATACGAGACATTTTGATGTATCCTTGTTGTACACCTCAGCTAAAGGCATTTTTGATATAGAGCATAGATTTGTATGTATCCATTTTTGATATAGACGTATATTTGACACGCGTGTGTATATATATATGAGGACTCATTGTTTTGGCTCAGATACACATGGTTATGAGATGATGTATATCTTTTGTTTTTTGATACATGTATATAGATGGTTTTGTTGTGTCTTTAAACTCATGGGGAACTAATTGACAACTGGAAATGAATCGTATTTAGTATCTTGAGCATGCCTATTTCCTGCATTGGATTCGATGCATGTTATGTTCTTGATTTAGCACTTTTATTGTTTTGTACTCGATGCATGTGACACGAGTGGGCATACTTCTATGATGTGAAATACCCCTTTTCAGAAATTACTATATGTTGATTCCTATTGCGTGTGGCGTTTGTTTTTGATTCAACACTTATGGATGATGTGATGATGTTATCAGATTTCACATTTTACATGTACATTATCATGATGTTTGATGTATATACATGTGCTTGTTTATAAAGTTAGATGATAACTCCTTAGATGATATCAAATATTTTTCTCATGTGTTATGTTGATGTATATGGATGGGATGATATGATGATAGTGGTGCAAGGGGATATATTTTTATTATGCGCAACCCCTCTTGCCCCCATTGATGATACGATATTTGATGATTAGCTTAGCATACATGCATAATGTAAAACTTAGCATTTTTGTTTATATATGATGTATAGATGGTGTTAGATGTGATGATAATGATGGTAATGTGATGTGAATGATAACAAAATAGAGCACATGCAATAAACACAATCAAATGCTAACAAAGAACACCAGAATTGATGCAATACACCATGATTCCCCATGTCTTTATTAACAAGTAATAAACACAACCAAATGCTAAAGAAATAACATAATGAATTAACACACTACATCATGATTCACCATGTTTTATTAACAAGTAACAACACACCACAATATGCACTGTAAGAATAAATATAATCTAAGCAAGAAAAGATAAATCTTAACAAAGTACACCCAAACAACAAACAACTCAAAAGCAAGCACACAAAACACTATACAAGCAACAAGCAAAGAAAGGAAATAAGACAATGCAAGTAAATGTTTTTGTAAGATATGTTTTTATGCATCAAATTTTTATTGTTTAGGGTTTTGTGAAATAATTTTCTATTTTTTTGTATTTTCTCGAAACAATTTTCTATTGTTTTTGTGTTTTCTAATGGTTTTCCAAAGCTATGTGTAGGTAACCAAGAAAGCATGGATGCCCCCAACGATTAGGTGGGGAATATACAAGGGTAGAAGACACACACTTATGAACAAGAAGGTGAAGTCATTGAGTTTCCCCCAGCGTAAGATGGAAAATAATGAAAGACCACGTCCCTCACAGATGAATAGAAGAAGGCAAAGCCGGATCAAGGCTGGACAGATGGTGTGCACAAGGAATCTTGAAAGTAGAACTAGGTCTAGGCCAAAGACAACTACCCTTCTAATACCAAATGCTTGTGAACAACGAATCCTCCCGAGGTGCTGGAAACTAGTTTTCACCCAAGGACCTATCCAAAGTGCCACAATTGCGTGGTTTTCACTAGTGGATGACCTGTTTTCTCTTTTTTTTTTTTAGAATTTTTTTTTGTATTTTTATTTTTAACTTCCTTGTGCCATGTTCAAGCATAGAACCTCTTAAGATGCATGGCATTCATGGGCTCCCAGAGCTCATCACCATTGGGGTGAGCCAGTTTGTATGCCCCTATGTTGTATGTGGCAACTATGACATAGGGTCCTAACCAATGTGGTTCGAACTTCCCTTTCTTTTCCTACTCCACTTTAGTGTTGAATTGGTTCTCCTTCATAACCAAATCACCAACCTCAAACTGATGAGGGATGATTTTCTTGTTGTAGTTTCGAAGACTCTATGTTGATACACCTTTAGGTGATCAAGGGTGTGAATGCACCTCTCATCCTAGAGTTCTAACTCAGCTAGTCTAGCCACTCGATAATCTTCAAATTTATCCAGATAGTCTAGAAGAGAGATCCTCGTGGGAAGGAAGTTCAATCTCTAAGGGGATGATAGATTATGTCCCAAACACTAAGGAATATGGTGTCACACCCATAGGGGTGTGAATGGATGTTCGGTAAGCCCAAAGGGCTTTGGATGGATTTGTAGGTGCCGCCGACTGCTTTTGTTGACCATCTTCTCCATTATCCTAACCAAAGTCTTGTTTGTTTCTCGGCTGTCCATTACCCTAAGGGTAATATGGTGTGGACCATTTCAATCTGATTTGGAACCATTGGCAAAGACCTTTCATAGTTTTTTTCTTAAATGACTTCCCATTATCTGTAACAATGGTCATTTAATACCATATCGGTAAATAATGTGATTCATGATGAATTTAGAAATTTGTGCTCCTGTGACATAGGTTAAAGGGATGGCCTCCACCCATTTTGTAAAATATTTTGTGGCTGTGATGATATGTGTATGACCATCAAATGAGGTAGGAGTAAGTTTCCCTATTAAATCGAGTCCCCACTTGGAGAATGGCCATGGGGTAGTGATTGGTTGCAATGGTTACAACAGAGCATGGATGAAATTTCCATACTTTTGTCAAAGCACACATTTTCTAACATAAATGCAATAATCGGGCCTTCCATGGTAGGCCAATAGTAACCTACTCTAAATAGTTTCTTAGCCAAGACCATTATGTTTGCATGTGCTCCACATACCCCTTCGTGCACTTCCTTGATTGCCTGGATTGACTCCGTCATATCTAGACAACGTAATGCATTTCAGTCGTAGCCATGATGATAAAGTGTACCTCCTAAAAGGGTGTAATGGGCTATCTCGGAAAATTAGGCTTTGCTTTTCAAAGCGATAGATATCGTGAGGGAATGTGTTGTCCTTAAGATAGGTGGAAATGGGTTCGTACCATGGAGAATGGGGACCAACGACCTCACAAGCCAGGAAATATTCTGACATGTCATACACGGGCAGGTGTAGGTTTTCTATGAAGAATGGCATATCATTGTTCCTTGGAGGAATACGAAGCATAAATCCCACCGTTTCCATGACATCTGCTGATCTGTTCTGCGCTCTTGGGATTTTCTCAAAGGTAATGCGCACAAAATACTCCTTTAGAGTTTCCACTAACTTTTTGTAAGGTATGAGCCATAACCTTATATTCATCATTTACATGTTTAATGATTAACTTCGAATCACCTACAACCTTAACATGATGAATATTCCACTTGATGGCTAGCTTCATCCTTGCAATATGTGCTTCATATTCCACAATGTTGTTCATGCAAGGGAAGGCCAGGCAGAAAGCCCGTGATATAGATCACCCGAAGGAGTAATAAGGACCAGCCTTGCACCAACCATGGAACGTAAATGATCCATCAAAATGTATCTCTACACGGAAAATCTTCAATGTAGAGCAAGGAGGCGTCTCACGATCCAGACTCAAAGGTTCCATGCTTTGCAAGGGTGATTCTCTGCATTTAGTGCTCGCAAGTACTTGTCCTTTAACCGATTTTTGATGGACAAATTCTATGTCAAACTCACTTTGAGTAGAATGATCCAATTAGCCATTCGTCTCGTGAGGGTAGGTTTGGACAATAAAAACTTCAAAGGTCGACCTTGGATATGAGTTTAGTCTTAGTATTCAGCAAGTAATGGCAAAGTTTCGAAAGGTAAAAATAACGCCAAGCAAGCCTTTTCAATTTGAGGATAATTAAGTTCATAAGTGATGAGGGTGCGACTCGGATAGTACACCACTTTCTCTTTATGGATAAGGTCATATTGGGTGAGCAGCGCACCAATAGCATATTGTGTAGCGGAAATATAGAGCAAAAGTGGTTCTCCCGGAGTGAGAGGCATGAGGACAAGTGGATTAGCCAGGTACTGTTTAAGAAAAGCAAAGGCTTGTTGTTGCTCGGGTCCCTAGATGAAAGTGACATCCTTTTTAAGCAAATCAGTGAATGAGTGACATTTATCTACAAGCTGGGATATAAAGCGGCGAATGGCTTGAATTTTCCCCTGCAAGCTATACATTGCTTGCTTGATATTCTTAGGTGGAGACATTTCAATGATGGTAGACACTTTAAGCAGGTCTACCTCAATACCTCATCTTGACATGATGAAGCCCAATAGTTTCCCGATAGCACACCAAAACACACTTCTTTGGATTCAAATTTGACTTTGTATTCATGCAAAGCGTTCAAAATATGTCACAAAATGATAGGATGATCCTCTCTTGTTTTGGACTTTCCTAGGATTTCGTCTACGTAGTCTTCCATGATGTCATGAATCATATCATGAAATATTACTGACATGTCCCACTGATAAGTTGCTCCCGCATTCTTAAGGCCAAATGGCATCACCTGATAGCAGAAGGTGCCCCAAGGGGTTGTGAAAGCTATTTTTTGTTGGTCCTCCTCAGCGATCTTAATTTGATTATAACCCAAAAATCCATCCATGAGTGATAGCATTTCGTACCCTGCCGTTGAGTCAACAATCATATCGATGTTGGGCAGCAAAAAATCATTTTTAGGGCAATCCTTATTGATGTCCCTAAATTCCTTGTAGATTCGGATACTAATAGGTTTCTTCTGGATAGGAACAATGTTCAATATCCATTCAGAATAATCAATTAGTCTGATAAATCCCACTGCAAGCAATCTTTCCAACTCTTCCTTAACCAACAAGGCCATTCTTGGATGCATATTTTAGAGCTTCTATTTGATAGGCTTGGCATCTATGTGCATGACTAGGTTGTGCACGACAAAAGTTGGATCTAGGTCGGGCATGTCTTTGTAAGACCATGTAAACACATCAATGAACTCTCATTACAACATAGTGAATGTATTTTGTTCTCTAATTAAGAGTGATGCCCCCAATTTTACTATCTTAGGATATTCTTTGGTACCAATGTTGACATCAATGGTTTCTTCGACTAATAATTTTGATAAATCCTCCATACGCGTAGGATCGGGAGGTAGGTTGAGATCTTCATCCAAGGATGTCTCTACGATACTTTCATCCTCGCGTGGTCACTTTGTTTGTCCTTTGGTTTTCCTATTTGTTTGTCATCGGTGCCTCAAAGAGGTTTTTCCTGTGCGACTTGGACTTCAATTTTTCCAACGCTTTTCTTTAGAACTTTTGCCCTCACTTTTCTTTAGATTTTGTTGACCATGAAGTTCACCTCCTCGCCAAGTAGGTGCGCGCAGTGTCTAAGTCGATAAAGAAACCTTTCTTGTGATCTCCAATGGGGATTATATCCCTTATGCCCATGAACTCCAAAATAGCCTCATCATTCTCGAATAAATCTAGTGGCATGTGATGTTGTTGGTCCCATTCAACAAGGGAAGGGTATACAAGGTCAAGGGTTGGATCGGGGGTTATGGTCGATAGCATTGTTCATGAAAAGGTTCGCGAAGGCTAGATCCTCATGGGCTACAATGGGAATATGTATCTCTCGTCTAAGTAATCGAGCTATCCTCACACTCCGAACAAGTCACATCTTGATCGTTGGGGTGCACTCCATAAGGAAGAATCCCAATGTCGTATCTTTATGTTTTGAAATGTCGAAGAGGGATTGGTTCTCTTTGTCCTTGTTCATTCCTCCCACGTCCTAGGCCTTTGTAGCCCATGGAGTACATCATTCTACTAGATTTTTCATATTCCAGGGCTCGATAACAAGATGGCTAAGTGTCCTCAGGGACCCAAGTTATAGGTGGATCAAGCAATTTTTCCTCAACTAACAAGCCTCCATGCAAGAACGACCTAATAGTGTGTTCCTCTCTAGGTTTCCTAAAGTGGTAGTTGGGTCGACCTCTAGTCTTGGGTGACAATGAGAGGTCAGAAACCAAAAGTGCTTGTTGTACATTATACTCCCCATAGCCATATTCTAGAATTTTCATCTCCCATGAATCAAATGGAGATGTTGAAGTGGACACCCCATGAGTGCAAGAACTAAGAGAATTTGAATCCACCTAGGATTCCATAGCCTCAGACTGAAGAGGAACAGCTATATCTACAGAGGGACATGTGTATGTACCCTTTTGTACAAAGCTATTGAGAGCTCTATAATGAGCAAAGGGCTCTGAATCTCCTAGTATTGTAATCATATGTCCCTCATGCTTCAACTTGATGCATTGATGAAACATTGATGGCACAACCTACATGGCATGAATCCATGGCTGGCCTAGAAGCATATTATATGGAAGTTTCAAGTCTAGACGTGAAACTTTGTCTCGATGATAAATGGGGCCCACCTCCATGGGCAGCGTAATGGTGCCTATTGACTCTCTTTCTGCGTTGTCGTATGCGGAGATAGTGATAATATGGGACTCAAGATATTCTTCCGTATGTCCCAATTGTTTGACCAACTTAAGCGTGCAGATGTTCAATCCCGATCTGTTATCCACAAGCACCTGTTTGATTTTCCTACGGGTGAAAACTACCTCAATGTGTAAGGGAAGGTTATGTGTAGGATTCTTGGTAGGGATTTCCCTATGGTTGAAAGTAAGATGCTCACTTGGTATAATGTTGGCCACCACAGCTTGAAGGTGTGCAGGATCGACTTCTAAAGGCACTCCCGACCCCTGAAGAGTTTGATACAGAATGTCCTTATGCACATTGGATATCTTGAGAAGATATAAGATTGAAATCTTAGCAGACGTCTTCTCAAGGTGTTCTAAAAGGTTATATTTACCAGTTTGCAGGGTCAACAGAGAGGGTTCTAGAATCATGAGGTGGGCACGCCTTGTTATCGCAACGCAGTCCTTTCCCTTGATCCGGATGGTATTGACATGGTCGGTAGGAGAGAAAATACATCCAATAAGTGAATCGTAATGATTGTTATCTCTTTTAGTATACAAGTAACTCGTGGATTTATAGGTTTGGGATGACTCTCCCCAATCCGGCTTTGTCTTTTCTGACTTATCATGCTTGGGGAAGGGTTCCTTATAAATCCCCATTTTCTCATTAGGTGTTTGTGTTTTGCCAGGGTTATCCACCTCTATCTCCCGTTGTCAATGAGGTATTGAATATAGTGGTGAAGCTACAGAAATTTGTCTGTCTTATGACCTTTAACGTGATGCATTTCACAACATTCATGCTCCTTATACCATGAAGGTTTAGGAGCGTTGTCATCAAATGTTTGTGTAGTAGGATAGGTCATCATGTGGGCTGCATCCAACTGTTTCAGTATGACTGACAATGGTTCATTGAGAGAGGTGAATGTTCTTCACTTTGGTGGTGGTTAAATTGGGCCCTTGGTCAATTTAAAAGGTTGACCAGTTTGGACCATTTGAATGTGTTTGGAATCAATGATTCCGTCTCCCACCACGTTTTTGTTTTTGTTGAAGATCTTCAGCTTTTCCACGGGTTTGACACTTTGGTTATCTTGAGATTGGGTTTTGAGGGTGCCTTTGGCAATGAGATCCTTTTCTATCTCAATTCCTTTCTCAATAACCTCCTCAAAAATGTGGACACAATGCATTTGGAGGTGGAAATCTATATCCGGGTTGAGATTGGGAATGAAAATACTGACCAGCTGCTTTTCAAGGAAAGCACAAGGGAAGTGACTAGCTATCCCTCTCCATCATCGGAGGAAGCTGGTGAAGGTTTCATTTAGGCATTGCTTGGCTCCACACAAGTCTGTCATGGTGATGTCACTCTCTATGTTATACAAGAAGTGACACACGAATCTTTCTGCCAATTTTGACGAAGTGAAAATTGATCCTTGTGGTAAGCAAGTAAACCATTCTAATGCTTGACCTCCAAGACTCTTAGGAAAAATTATGATGAGGTAATTATCACTATAAGACACCTCTTGACATGCCATATAAAATATTTAACATGATCCCTTTGGTCTCCCTTTCCTTTGTATTTGTTGAACTTTGGCATATCAAATTTCTTTGGAAAGGGTCAAGGGTCATTGTCGTGTCAAAAGGATAGGGGCATAATTCTTCGTATTGATATTTCCTGATGCTCCCTATATTGCTCTCTTGTAAGCTTGCAAGCATCACTTTCATAGATTGTACTTCCTGTGCGAGCAATTGTTCTTTAGTGGGAGAAGGAAGGATGTAAACACGATGGTACCCTGTGTCTTCTTCTCCTTGGTTTTCTCGATGGAGTTTGTTGATCTTAACCTTTGGCCTCAACTTTTGAACATTTTTGTTTACATATTTCTGTACATGGGAAGTAAGCAAAGCTAGTTGTCGGCTTAGGTTACTGATTTGTTGTTGGATTGTGGCTTGGTTTATAGCCTCTTCTTCTAAAGGTTCCTCCTCTTCGTACTGTGGAGGTTCCTCCCTTGTCTCATGTTCTATCTTGTTTCTTTGTGGCACTTTGATGAGGGGTATTCTATGCCCTACCACTTTATCATTTTCTAAGTAAGAAGTGGAAGCATGCCCGCCTTGTTAAAATATCTTCCATATTGATAAGGGGCATTCTTCCTCAGTAGTGTCATTTGTAGGTAGTATTGGTTCATTCTCGATGGGTAATTTGGCCCCTAATTCGACGACCCGTGCCAACACTCTATCTTTGTTCCTGAGAAGAAACTCATCTAGTAGAGTAGGGTCAAAATCAAAGTCTACACAAGGTGACTCTAATTCATTTCCACTATGGTCGACCATTTCTTCTGTTTCCTTTTCTGCAGAAAACAATGGTCCTAAGTCATGTCCAATGAAGGGGTTTGACCATTTTCTGTTATAGGTTTCCCAAGCTTTCGCTTGTTGTTCCTCATATGTCTATTTCTTTAACCCTAGACATGTTTTGGGAGCCATGTTTTCGTGATAGTTTCACTAGGGTAAGTTGTAAATGTGTCCAAAGCTTAATGACTACCCCCTAAGTGAAATGCAAGATGTACTTGTTAAAAGTATGAATAAATCAACAATGTGAGAATACCAATGTGATAGAGTGATAAAATCACCAATGATACAAGCATTTGGTATTGAAACCCGTTTAAATGAAGTACCTCCTAGACTATGTTTCAAAGAGTAGTTCGCATCGCAAGATGATTAACAAGATGTCTCCACTTATGCCGAGTTCAAGGGAATGAACAAGACGTAAGTAAATACAAGAAGTCAATGCGATCTCCCAATCAAGATATATGATGGGTGAGCTCAAATCTGATTAAGACCTATATCTCAAAAAGTGTCAATTACAATTCGCAAACAACACAACAATATCACCAAGATATGTTAACCCACTTTGTGAGAAAGTGAAGTATTGATATCAAGGTGTTATTGATATAACATGCGTAAATGGTAACACCTAACTCTTTGAAATCGAGTTAATAATAGAACCGAACTAAAAAGCTCAAAGTATAGCTAGGAATAGTTAAAAATGTGTGCAGCGTAACCATACAATATAGGTATTTATGTCGAGTTTGCAAGAAACAAGACGTAAATATCGAAATTGTAGTGATACGATACAAACAAGCTAACTCTTCTAAGGAAGTCTCGCAAAGTGATGAACTAGGCCTAACTACAATGACGATCTTGACATGGGTATCAAGATCACAATGGCTACCAATGACGTGAAAATGCCTCTACACACTTTAGACGTTTAACTAGCCTAACCGCAAACATGGATGGGTGTAAATGAGACATAAAAGTGAGAGAAACAATTTGATTGGTAACACAAAGGTAGACACCCTTCTTCCGATCAACAAAGTGTCAAAATAATGTCAAGGAAGTAAATCAAAAAGGATGAAAAATGTTGGCCTCACTTTCTACAGAGTTTCTCCTCACCCTAAGGCAAGTAAAAACTAGGTGAAAGTAACACGTCACACATTTCTCAATGAAAATATGGTTCATAACTCAACACTATTTTAAAATGGTCAAAGTGGGCTCCTGGCAAAGCACATCTTCCTAGGTGGTTCTCTTGTCCCGGGTACTACAAAGATTATCCATGAGCGGGACGATTTGCCAAAAAGTCACAATGACTAGTTTGGGAGTATCTTGACTTTGCCCCCTTCAAGCACGGGGGAAATAAATGCATCCAAATGTGTACTTAAAAGGATCACGTAGGGACAACTTGTAACTCTATCTCATAAAGGATTTACTAGTTAGATAGGTAGTGCGGAGCACTTCCTGTTTTGTCCATAAGGTTCCCTCTTGTGTGGACTTCTTTGGGGTTCCTGGAACCACCCCCATTGTTGTAGCTTAAGGCATTATGCCAAAGGGGTTATGTTCTAATTGAGTGGAGAGGGACATACCCTTTTCTCAAAACATACAATATAGTGTTTTGAATATGTTTTTCATTTTATCTTTTTAATTAGATGTGGTTTGTTTGAACACCATTTGGCAACTCCGTATAACAATTGTATTAGTACTTTCTAACTTTTGTTTCAATCCTTTGTTCTTTGACAAGCGTTTTGGTCATATATGATGATGATTAGTAGTGTTCCATCAAAAGAGAAAGCATCATTTCGATTCTCCATATCGCTCAAGGACACAAGAGAAGAGCAAACGTGATGTCTTCATAAATCCCAAAAGATAACCAGATGGAACAACACTTCAATTCAACAATGACAAATTAACCCATTCCAAATCAAATACCCCTAACAATCTCAAAGTATCAAAAGGACCTAAGAATCATTTCTGATTCCCAAGATCACCCCAAGAGACGCGAGGGAAGAGCATACGCGATCTTAATACTATAAGTAAACAATGCAAAATATTACCTAATCAAATACAAACATGTAAAAACAAATGAAAGAAAAATATATGATTAGATAAACCTGCAAGAATGTTAGCACATCATTGCTTTAAGTTCAAAAAATGCAAAGGGATGCTTGCGCGCCTTTTCAAAGGCTTGCACGTGGGTTAGGGTGTATGCGCCACCAAAGGTAGTTTTCAACACGCAATGTACTTCAAGCGCCACCCAAGAGATGTGTGCACCCCTAAAATAGCACATGCGCCACTCTGTAGAATTTTTAGATCAATTAAATGCCTGCACCACCCGAGAGGTGTGTGTGCCATGAAAATAGCATATGCGCTACTCGAGAAAATAGATAGAAAAATAGACAAAATAAGTGTATTACCGGAGAAAAAAATATACCGCCACTAAAACCACATGTGTGCCCTGGTTAGGGTGTGTGCGCCCGATCCGACAGTTTTAGTATGCAAAGGTGAAGGTACAAGATAAAACGACGTGTGCACCCAGGTTAGTGCACCTGCATGCTTGCTGGTTAGGGTGGGTGTGCCAGGGTTAGTGCACCTGCGACAAGGGTCGGCAAACAGAATGATAGATTTTAACAAAGATGTCTATGCCACTAGAGAAATGTGTGCACCTGAAAACCATGTCTATGCTCCGAAAATCATGTCTGCACTCTGAAAATTGTGTATGCACTCTGAAAATTGTGCCTGCGCTAGACCTGCAACCAGAGTATAGAAAAAAACAAAGAAAACTTCACAATATCTCTAAATTTTGACAAGTTAGTTTAAGAATGGCAATAACCCATTAAAATTAAGGCCATGAACATGAAGTTACACACATTAAATGAGAAAAAATTCCAAAAAATGGACATTAATTACTACATGTGCATATCAAAAGTTAGCCAAAACAATGAAATTTAAACTAAAATGTCATGGGACTAAGGGTCCCATCGGGTGTGCCAAATGTGTACACTTATTCTTTTCCTAGGTTAGATTGAAAGCAAGGAACTACCACCTAAAATAGTTTCCTAACCTAGCTAGAAACAAGAAGAAAGTACCTTCAAGATGAAGAAATAAACAAGGCCTACATTAGCATCATAGCTTTGAAATACTGAAATCAAGCATATTGCAAAAATTAAGAACTCTATTCTTCTAATTTCCTAATTAAATTAAGTGGACCTATGTAGTCCAATGGAAATCAATAATATTGCTTGCTTTGATCCTTCATGGATGCTTGGGTGTGAGGCTTAGCTCTTCAAGATGGATGGTGGAGGGCTTGAGAATGGCAAAAGGCTTTTAGTGCAAGACTATGTGCTTTCATTTGCTCTCTCAAGGGAATTAGGTGTAAGTAAAAGGTAGGTGGAGGGCTCTTTATATAGCCCAAAGGATAAAGGATTCAACACATCTTCATGAATGTGGGATAAAGGTAAAACATGATTAGGAATGGATAAGGTTGCTTTATTAAAGGTAACCTTACTTTAGAAGGGTTTAATACATGTTTAGCAAGTCATGGGAGTTGGGGGTGCTTTAATTAATCAAAGGTGATTAACTAATAGGTAGGTGTGAGCTTATAGAAGCCAATTAGAGGAATATTAGTACGATTTAGGCCATTAGAAAGGGATTAAATCAATTAAATATTGATTTACTAGTTAAATGAAGGGGAAAACTAATTAATTAATAATAATTAATTAATCTAGATAGAAGAGGTAAGTAATTAACGGAAGGTCGTTAATTAGATAGTTAGTTTGATAGGTGACTTAATCAATTAGCGTATTATAATTAATTAACGACAACAAAAGGGAATATGAGCACTTTTGACAATATGTCGTCAATTTGCAAGAAAGGGGATAATTAACGTAATTTAAGTATTTAAATTGCTTAGGCGTAATTATAGGTGTCTACGGTTGTATCTCAATGGAAGTGCCTTATCTTGAAGGGACCAATCCATTGAGAATCAAACTTCCCATGGATTCCTTTAGGTTCTCATCTCTTGTCCTAAATTAGGACAAGATCCCCAATCCAAAAGTTTCTATTTTCTTCATTTTGATCAAATAACATATTTACTTTCTATAGGTCTTTTCTAAGAAGAAACATTGTTACCACTATGTCTTCGATCAATTTCTCCAAGTAGCATATCCTTTTATCAAGAGCATTCATGTATTCTCTATTTTCTACCGCATTTACCAAATGTAGAAGGTAGGTAACTCAAGTGAAATACAGCTATGATCTTCAATTCCATACAATATCTAGAAAGGGGAAGTGGTAATGGCCTTCTTGGGTGTTATCCAATTATCCCACGAGCATAATATAGTTTTTATGCCAATATCTTTAATTAGCATCTACCAATTTCTCGAACAATAAGTAATAATGTTCTTTTTACTAGACTTCTCCTTACCATTTCCTTATAGATAGTAATCCACAAAATGTGCTAATGAAATATCATGATTGTAGTATAATTCAATCATCTCAACAAAAGAGAAACAAGTAGCATTATCAACTACTATCTTTTTGGCACTCCAAAACCCAACGGTGATATTTTCTTTCAAAACGTTGCTCACCATCTCTGAATTAGCATGCTTAGTTGGAAGTTCTTCCACCCATTTTTTGAAATAGTTTGTGGTGGTGAGGATATACATATTACCCACATGGGAATGTGGATTCAATACACCTACGAAATCCAAACCCCATTATTAGAAGGGTTATTCTATGAGCACGGGTCGGAGTGGAAAAGTAGTTAACCTTAGCTTTCCTACAAACTGTTGGCATGGATCACATTTTTCTACCCATTTGTGAGTGTCTCGAAGAGAGTAGGCCAATATTAAACTCCTCTCAAGATCTTATGTTGTTACCAAGGAAAATAAATTCCCTCTGCATGCCTGATCATGATATGCTTTAAAAATATGCTTTTGTTGTTCTTCTTTAATGCACCTTAAGAAAGTGTCATCCAATCCTTTCTTGTACAATACATTTTCCCAAATGACATATTTTGTTTCTTTCAAGTGAAGAGTACATCTTTGCTTGTAATCCAGAAAATGGGGATAATCACTATAATTTGGGAAGTATAAAATGTCTAAATACCAAGGATTGGTAGTACTTACAAAGAGCATAAGAGGAAGGTCTTTGATCAAACACTCATAGCAGTTAAAACAATCTTCCCATTCTTCTTTAGCAAGGAGTTCATACAAACCATTACCTTATAATAGTTTACAAATTCAAATATAAAAATCATACTTCTAAAATTTCGATACCCATTTCCCTCTTTTTGTGTCAGGATCTTGTTGCATCGAATGGACTTGAAATTTAAGATGGGAACCATGAAAATGGTGAGGTAGAACCCAATATTTTTCAAAGCTTAGACCACAACATATGTATACTTCTCATGTTTTGAATAATTTATTTCAATGGTGCACTCATGAAAGCAATAGGTTATTGAACTTTCTCATCATTATTTTGAACAAGGACAACCGAGATGGTGTGTTCGAAAGCATAGAAATAAAAAAATAAACTCCTTGTTAAAGTTTGGATGAATCAAGGTGGGTTCCTTTGTAATAACACATTTGATTGATACAAAATATTGATTTCCTTGTTTGCTCCATTTGAAGGAGTCCTTGGGCTTCATCATATTGACAATCTCTCAGCAAATTCAAGAACGAACCTTCTCAATAAATTTACCTTACCAAAGATTGAGTGTACACCAGGTTTGTTTGTGGGTGGAGATAACCATTAAATGGCTTTAGCTCTCTCTAGATCAATTTTGTACCTCCTTTCTCACAATGTTTCTAAGGATCCTTCTTTATGTTACACCAAAATTGAATTCTTCACATTAAGAGAGATATGGTGTTTTCTAAATGGATCAAGACTACTCCAAATGGCTTAAATGTTCTTTTATATTCTTTGAATACACAATGATGTCATCCAAGTATACCATTATAAATTTTCCTTTCAAGTAATTGAAACATAAATCCAATTCTCTCTAGAAATTTTCACATACATTAATTACTCTAAAAGGCATATGGTGGTATGCAAAACTACCCCATAGGGTGGTGAAAATTGTTTTGAATTGATGTTATTTGGACACCTTAATTTGGTTGTACCTTGAGAATATGTCGAGCATGGACATATTTTTGAACCATTGACTTCTTGCAAAATACAATCCATGAGTGGTAAGGGTTAATTATATTTCAATTAAGCTTGATTCAAATTTTGTAAATCCACATAAATGCGGATTTCACTACTTTTATTTCTTATTGGCATAATATTGGATATCCATGTTAAGTGATGGATAGGGAAGATGATGTGAGCATTAAGTATCTTGTCAACTTCTTCTTTGATGATTCTGAAAATTTTGGGATTGTACTTCCTTTTCTTCTACTGGAATGCCTTCACCTTGGGTTTCAAAGGGATAGAGTGTTACATAGATTGTGGTTGAAAGAAATTGAGATATTCATATGAATAGGCTAGTACATTAGAATAATTTTTCAACAAAGTTGAACATTTTATGTGTTCCTCGTAAACAAAACTTACCGATGTTCACCATCCTCATATGTTCACTTGTTCTAATATTTAATTTTTCATATTCAACAAAAGATCTAGGTTGATCCTTATCTTTTCCATGACTCAACCTATCATGTTTATTAAATAATTCTTCCAATGAAACCAATCCATTCGAATTCTATTTCCTTTTATCCAAATTACTCCATCTTCATCAAATTCTTGATCAAATTTGGTATTGTTATTGTCATTAATTGTAAACTCGTGTGGGAGGGTATCAATTCCTTCAAAATATGCAAACCTAAAATCACTAGTGTGCTGTAAGAAAGAAAATATATGACCATCATCATTGAGCACATGCTAGCTCTCCGACTTGTCAAGCACACTTGGACAGAAAATCATTTACACTAAAAACATATGTTCACCAAAATCGGAAGGGGAATCGTTAGAGAGGTGGACACTACCAATGAATCAACTCAACCATTTTGATCACAAGGGGTTGGTTTGATATGAAATATGGGAAAAGATTTTATGTAGTCCCAAACTCTATTTATGTAATGATGGAGATGATATTTTTTTACTTAGAACAAGTCTCTTACATGTTTTATAGATCTACATCTACTTGCACTACAATCTTTTTATTCCCATTTCTTTGCACCTTTCAATCCAAGTAAAAAGGCTTCATATTCATCAGGTGTTGTTAGTATTAGAAAATTTTAGCTAGTATGATAAAGGAAATAAATATCCTTGTGGAGAATACAAAACAAATTCGAACCCGACTTAGTTGATGAGAAACTTCCATCAAACTCCATATTCCAAATCTCATTAGCAATTTTAGTTGGGATTTCTTTAAGAATTGTTAACTCTTCAACTCACTCTTAACTCGTGAAATAATTTTTGTTACACCTATATTTGAAAATATCATGTCCACTCTCCCTACTTTGGAATAGTATATGTGATCTTGGATCATCTAATTTTTGAATTGTGTATTTCATTTTTGGCTCAGGGAGAAGCTTCTTCATTTCATTCTTGACTAGTATTGAAGTAGAGGACCACTCCATTTGTATTTCTTCTCCAATATCCCAACAAAAAATTCTACTAAGAAACATATCATAGGTATCCAAAGCATGTCTACCATCAAAATTTTTACCTTCACTCACTTTTCCATAAAAGCTATGAAATCAAGTTGTGCATCTTTGATTCTACCAACAAGAGGGACTTATTTTGTTTCCATTGAGTAGAAATGACCAAATGCTCGAGTGAGACTCAAGCCAAGAGCTTGAGAAACTTTTTTGGGCATGACATTATCAGATGCATTAGAGTCAATAATGTAATTATTCAATTGGTATTCATTGATCAATAAGGAAACATAAAAAGGCTTAATATTTCGTGGATGAAGGGGTAGAAGATAAGATATTTTTTCTTTTGCTTTATACGGGAGTGGGGAGTAAACCTCTAGAATTGGGTGACACATTTGATTTTGAGTTATCACCTTTGATAAATTTTCTAAACTTATGAAAAAAATTAGGATGTTTTTATATATTCCGACTCATAAATATGAACTGCCGACACTAAAATTTTCCTCCGTAATTTCTATTTCATTAATGTATGTATTATGAATAGGATGGTGTTAAGTATAATTAGTAGTAGCGTTTGATACAAGATAACGGTGCCGTCGATGCGGTGCCGCCAATAATGTGGAGTACGGAATGTACCAAAGTACAATAGGAATGTTGTAAAAAGTAAATATTTGTCGTAAGTGGTCCTAGAATGTTAAAATGTCAAAGTTTGGGTAATTAGAGAAGTAGGGTCTACATGATTAGGAATTAGAAATATTATATTGGTAATAAGGACAAGGAGTGAGGTCATAAATATTTTGTGTGTTTTATTTGTAAAAAGTCTAAAAATGTGGAACCCATGTAAAATGATAAGGTTTATCTTATCTTAAAAGATAAGCTTACATGTACGGATAAGAGTTAAGGTATGGAATATGATTCATCGGGAGTGGATTTCTTATCCTATCTTAGAGATAAGATGGATAAGCTTGGAAGTTCTATAAATAGAGAGGCCACCCCCCTCATTTAGCATAGAAGGAAGTAGTGAGAAATATTGTAGGAAGTGTGCGAAGGAAGCCATCAGTTTAAAGGTGTGTTGAAGAAGCCATTAAGAGGTGTAATTGTAAAGTTTCTCCCATAGTCTTGGTGAAAGGCAAGTGAATTCAATAACACTTGAAGTACCTCATGGGTGAGATTGTAACAATTTCATGTTAATATTATAATTTACTTTGATATTTCAGATTTGTCATCATTCCGTCTTATCATAGTCGATGGTATTCTTGTGTTATGTTGTTGTTTTGTTTCCAAATTACATCCACCAAACTAAAGGCTGTGCATTAGTAAATAATCATAAAGACGAGGAGTTCCCGGTGAAGAATTATCATAGTGCTTAGGATTGGTGATGACAGAACCTTATCTTTGTTTACATGATCAATGATATCAAAGTTGGAACAAGAACTTTCAGAACATTAGAAACACTAAGAGTAGATTGACTTACTTTAGGGCCAAGTAAAGGTAAATTTTTCATTACTCTTTTGAGATACGGGAGTAGAAGCACTATTTTTAGAATGAGTGGAAGTACTTGACTTACTTAGAATTAAAGATGTCTTAAGAGAGGATGCAGACTTGAGATTCTTCTTAGCTCACCCTAAAGATGATGGAAGCGGAGAACCTTTCTTGATTATTTTTATTTGGTTGTATAGTCACCTTTGGTAGATTTTTTTCTCCTTCTCCACATTCCCGGATGATTTCTCTTTTTCAATGGTTTTGGTACATGTGAAAACATCACAAGAGTGGTTGTTCATGTCAGCTACAATATTTTCATATTCATCCTCAGAAGAAGATGCATATTAAAATAAGCCAACTTCTACAGATCTTATCTCTTCAATGAGTTGTCCAAATTATTCCTCCTCTTCCTCTCAAGTAGTCTCTTCCTCATTTTCCTCATTTGAATATGTCTCACAAACAACATTCACAAGTGGATCTTTAAGTGCAATCGTTCTTTCTCCTTCAAAGCAATTTTGTTTTGGTTTTAATTTTTATTTTGATTTTGAATTTGTTTCCTTGGGATATATACGTATGTGGTGATTCGAGTGAGATATTTTTTAGATCAAGCAATTCATTGGCAATTTTTTTCACTAAAGGGTCTATAGTTCCAAAACTAGAACTTTGAGCCTTATCTTTGTGTGACCCTTTCCTAATTTTTCTAGACATGATGAGGTCGTATTTTACATCAACTGCGAGTTTTTGGCCTCATATAGGGTAGTAGGTTGATATATTATTAGGATGAATCCCACCTCTGATAATTGAGTGTTTTTGAAGAACCTCAATCGCTTGTCTTCAGTAGGCCTTGCAACTTCAGGAATCTTATAGAGAAACCTATTGAATTTGGAAACAAATTTTGTCATGGATTTATTTAGCACCTTCTTTAGTTGGGACCATTGTGAAAGTAATGCATGAGCATCTTCAAAGGCTTTGAATCTAGCCTCAAATTTGGTCTTCATTTGTCTCCAATTTGTGATGGATCCCCTTGGCAAGTAGTAGAGCCAATCTGTAGCAGCTTCTTACACTCCACAAAAATGGACTAAGACATCTTCATGTTCGAATCCAAATACACTATAGGTTATGATGAATGAAGCAATGTGATCATCTGGATGTTGTTTTCCATTCCCTTTGAACTTGGTGAAATTATTCCTTGATCCTCTAGGAAACTCGTGAAGTAGAGGAGGTAGAGCCAACGGGCCTGAATTTTGTCCCCATGGTACATGTGCAACCATTTCTTCTTCCTCTTATTATTATTATTCTTCTTCTAGAGGAATTATATTTAATGGTAATGCAATTATTTATTTAAGGGGGTATTCAAGAAGAAATTCATGGTTAAATTCGGGAAGAATTCTCACCTAACTTGTCTCATTGTCTGACAATAGGAATTCTAAAATCAACTTGTTGTTGTTCTTCGAATCTAGGGACAATTAGGCCACTTGCTCGATTAGCTCTTGTATATATTCTTTTCGGATTCTTGTACAAGATTTTTCAAAGAGGAACATTCAACTTGTAAAATGAAAGGTTTCTAACATAAATCAACAATGGATTTTTAAGCAATGAGTTCCATAGATCTCAAGGTTGTATTTTATGAATTTTTATGAATTTCATATATTTGATTTTTTAAAAATTTATGGATATTTTTAGGTATATGACGATAAATTTTCCCCACAAAGAGGTGCCAAAAATTGTTGGCAAAATAATTTGTTGCAAGGTAAAATTAATGTTTATGGGACCAAGTCCCTCCTTTGAATGGGAGGCTCCCATTTATTGAATGCGGTAAAAGTAACATCAATGGTGACCGTTAAGCAAAGGATTACACCTGAAAACTCCATAAAATATGTGGTAAACTTCTTGTACTTAATACAAGGGAGGAATTTTCCAAGAGAGAGGTGAATGGGAGATAAGAATATAAGGAGAGAGGGTTAAGGTAGTGAGTAGGCACTTGCAAACTTCACTGACATTAACCAGAGTAGGTCCACATACAATAAGAAGAAAACAATTGTGTAAGCAATAGCAAGATTAACAAACCAAAGACATAAAGTTCAATTGATTTACTCCTCAAAGATACAAAGTTCCTTCTTTATTGTTCAATATTACAATGCTTGAAAAGTTGAAAGTAGGAAGTAGAATAACATAGACAAGAAAATAGAAGAAATATATTCTTTCTTATAGTAGGAGAAAAAAGTTATCACCCTTGGAATGGAGAATCCATCCTAATATATAGCCTTATAAAATGTCTCTTCATCTCCCCCCAAGTGAATTTTCACATTCCTACCACTTTTGACCTTTCATATTCCTATATGAATAAATATGGTTCCTCCTCTTATTTATGAAAAATAATTCTTACTATGAAAAATTAAAAGTTCACTTAAGTGAATAAGACTAAAAATCCAAAAAGTACATTCCAAACAAATAAATAGAAGGTAGAGAGATAGAGAGGTAAAAATAGAGAGAGAAGAAGAAAGTGATTAATCTAAGGATGAAGAATCTTTTAATGATGAAGATCTTGTTCTTGTGAACTCAGGAAATTCTCTAAGGATGAGCTCTTTGCCTTTGACCTCTTTGTTAAACCTTCCTATTGAGAGTGCCCCCTTCTCTACGTGTGGAATGCAAACATGATCCAAAGCATTGATCCAAGTCTCAAGAATACCACTAATGGTCTTACATTGTGTGAACCAAACCTTATGATCTCTTACAAAGCATTAGAGATTGATCCTCTAATCTTCACAAGGGATTCCAAAGTATCCACATTGAAAGAGAAAGGATCTCATACCTCTTTCTGGACTAATTCTTGGAAATAATTTAGGATTTCTTCCAAGGATGAATGCTCATTAAGTGGAGGTGACTCGAGCTTCTACACACTTTTTCTTACTTTTTCCAAGATCTCGATGCATGTTCCCATAATACTCGAAGTTCTGAAATAATACCATTTATCATACCACACCGAACTCATTTTTCATGACCACACAGGAGATAAATTATCATAGATATAAGTGAATACATTCTTTCTCACCAAACTCATATCAGATACCAATGGGAAAACACCATCTCAATGGGCCTTTTCTTTCTTAATCTCATCCTTTTTCAAATTTACGTTGGAAAAATTAGTGACAACAAAATTGAATAGAGATAATCTTAGGCAATAATGCCTTCCCTTTTCAATTATCATCATCACCCATTTTTCATTGGCTCTCCCCTACATAGTGTACCCTTGAGATTTCTTGATCACTTGGGGATCAAAACTACTAATAGGAGAGATAACCTATGCCAGAGGAAGTGGTGTTACATTGGGTTCTAGGAATGACTACACATAAGCAATGATGGTTCTCACATGCTCTTCAAGTTGTTCCATAATATAATTATTCTCTTTGTTTCTTGTGATCAATTGGGTTGCCAACTCCTTGAAAATATTTACATCTCCTTCATGTGTGGGCTTCTCTAAAGAAATATTGGTCAACTCATAATCATAGTGTGTCATTTTTCCATTGGTTTAATAAATTTCAAGTGTGTAACTTCCACATACTAGGATTTAGAAGCCTCGATAAAGAAATGAGAACTTTTCTTTTCTTTCTTATTACATTTTTCTTTGATTTATTTTGATATGGCCTCAAATTTAGGTGTTGTGGCTTGTTGTACCATTCTTGATTCTCCTCCAAGTGACTCTTGCAACCATGGGAAATTCTCAGTTAGTGTAGACATAGAGTCAGGGTATAGAAGAACTCTTAGGTGCTTAATAAGGAGCCAAAGCTTTCCCGAGATGAGATGACTTAGCTTCCTCTGAGGAAAGACTTGGATTGTAGGGATGATTAGGATATTGAGATGGATCAATTTCTCCCAGCTCAAGTGGCTCAATAGGATTTTATCTGACCTTTACCTTTTTGTGAAGCCTCCTAGGGGAGAAACTTCAATGCGCTAAAATTCTACAAGCTTCCTCTTAGAAGAGTCTTTTAAATGAGAAGATTCAGTTTTGTGAGAGAATAAATGAGATACACTTGCTTACATAGAGCTAGCAGACCATAAAATTCAATGAAAGATGCCCTCTTCCACTTAAAACAATATTTTTACCTTTGAATCATTACCATGGTTATTTCTTTGATGTCACCAAACTCTCGGATGTTCCATGGGGTGGGAGGAAGACTAGATGATTACATTGTTTGATACTTATGATCAAATAGGTCAAATCCATCATCACTTATTCCTTCTACAAACCACTCAAACTTGAATTCCCTCATCTGATCCATTATCTTTCTCATGTAGTCTCACCTCCCCCTCAAAAAATTTAGTGCGATTAGCCTAATAGTATTCAATCTATGGAATGTGTTGCAAACCTAGCAAGGAAAAAGTTTCAGGGGTCTTCCTATTCTCAAAATTTGGTCGATATACATAGGAATATAAATTAAAGGCAACAAAATAGGTTTCAATGTTTGATGCATCATTTACATTTTTGCATGAGTAGATCCCGAGGGAAATAGGGAAAGATACACCTTTCTTCTTTACACTTTTTCACCTGGTGTGAACATGGGACAACTGCCTGCACAATTCAATCATGATGATCTTGTCACTTGGGTACCTTAGTAACTTGCAGAGGTGCAAGATCAAACCTTCTAACTCTAATGTAGGTGAAGGTGGGAAACTGAATGAAATAACTTCCATATTTTTTTATCAATCAAGGTCCTTTAGGTGAAGTTATTTGCTTGGGATTTCCTTCGAATAACCTTATGATATGTGTGGTGAATGCATCATTCACCCTTAAGAAGTAGGAGTTACTCTCCCGATATGTGAGTTGTGGGTATTTTTCATAAGCTAGTGACTTCTGTGGCACATTAGGTGTAGTGGAGATACCTCAAAAAGGCCTTGTGTATGCGAGGGTATACACTAGATAATAATTCATTGTGAACTTCTTAGAGGTGGGCAACCTGCAACAACTACCAAGTGAATGTTATTGATTATGATATACCCCTAATCAATCATTTGATCTCCTCCTTTGATCACTAGAATGAATTGAGGCATCTAGTCTTGGAAATATTTTTGCTTTATTCTCCCATCACCTTATTCATAAGGAAAATTGCATCCAATTATGCTTCATGAATTCATGTCATGACCAAGTTTTAGGAATATGAGAGGGCTTTCGTCTCTATTTTAGCCACAACCCAACCGTCAAGCCTTACAAGTATGAATTTTCCGTGCCTATTATGATGAGGAAAATTCTGAGTTATGACCATGTTGTTACAAGTAGGAATTTTCAGCATCGAAAATACCTTTTAGAGTGAGGACTCGCCATAATTGAATTTTCATTTGTCATAATTGTTCTTGAATCATGATCATAGTGTTGAGCACAAATGAGGACTAGCTTTGTGCTTTAAAAAAACAAAGGATGACCACTTTCTCTAAATAGCCCACTTGAGAAGACATTTTCCTCCATAGCTTCACAAGGTTCACTTAGTATCCTCACTTTCAGATTCTCCAAGTCCATATGTGTTACATCATTATCACCCAAGATGGGATACTTAGTGTTTAATGTGGAAATTGGATCCAAACCTAAGTACTTGACCTTCATAGTGGCTAGATATGGTGAACTAGACATGGTATGAATAAGTACGGATGATTTAACTCTAATCTCAACACTTAATATTTTTAGTAGGTCCACCACAAATGGCTATTTTTGGAAAGTTTCAAATTTTTCCCTTCTAAGTGTAAATGAATTGAAAGGAGGGATGATGATATTGAAAGTGTTTTGTTTATAAAAATTACTATTTAAGAATGTGAGGACCTTGTATAACTTAATATTTATATAAGGTGGACCTTTGAATGTCGTAATAGAATGAAAACAATCTCAATAGTTTAGATTTTTCTTTGGGATGCTCTACTCCAATTTTCAGAGGTTTTCAATTGTTAGATTTTTATAGATCTGAAAAGGAAAGTGCAATGGATTCTTTTGGTTGTATAAAATTACTTAGAGCATTGGTGGAGGCCATGTTATACTCAAAATGAAAGAATTTTCAAGAGGAAGAGAGTGGTGAAGTTTCATGGAATCCTGAAGCAGGGTTTTGCAGTTATGAGGAAAAGTGTTTTCTGGGCTTCTAACCTTTTGCACATGGGTAGGGTCTCAGTCAAAAAACCTATAACCTTATCTAAAAAGAAAAATTTTGTTTTCAAGCATGGGGTTTCCTAGAAATTTCAAGAGCATAACAATACAAAAATGGAGTTTTGGGGGGAAGAATAAAGCATTTGAAATTTGTAAAATGACTAAGTATTGAATATAAATATATTTCACTCCTTGCACACTTTAACTCACCTTTAACCCATCTAGGCTTAACCTAGGTAATTTGTCAAGGGTGAAAGGGTGATTTGCACCCACAAAAATAGGGGAAAGAAGAGGAGAGTGGGAAGCTTGGGAAAAAAATTATTCTTTGCACTGGATGGTCGGTCGTAAGTGACAAAGTGGGAAATTAAGTGAATGAGATGGAGGAGCTAAAATTTGAGTCTTCAGGACTGATGGGAGGTTTTGCATGTGATCATGGGTTAGCAAAGGAGGTGGGGAAAATATTGTGTCCCTACTATCCCCTTGTCTATTGGGATGATGGGACAAGGGACAGACACTTCTTGAAAATGTGTCATATGTCCATCTTTCATGAGGAGGGGGACAAGGTGAGTTAAAACAAGCTTATAGCCTATTTAGGGCATAAGTTGATAGGTATTAACTAACGGAAATCAAAAATAGTAAGGTGACGCACTTTTATGTCCATGTTGTCCCCTTGCACCAATGGATAAGGGATATCCATGGGCAAAAAGTGCGTCGATGGGTCATGTTTTTGAGTTGTAAAGTGGCCTATGGAGCAAGTTATCAAATTTTAAGTGATGCAACTTAACTTCTCAATAGAGGGCACACTTTTGTGTTCCTATTTTCCCCTTACACCAAGGGACAAGGTACAAGGGATAGTTGAGGGTGAAAAGTGTACTCAATCTTATAAACTATGTTTATATCATCTTGCCAACATGAGAATAGAACATGAAGAGTGTTTTTTCATCCCCAGAACAAATCTTGGAGTTTAGAGGTCAAACCTTATATGATTTTGACTCTAAAACACCTACTTAGTTCATTACAAAAATTTACAAGATCCAATAGTAACTCAAATCATCACCGAGAGTGGTTAAGATATGGAAAAAATGATGTATCCACCATGTAGTGGACTCCAAGATATTTCCATTTATTATTTGTTTGACTTCCAACTCTTCCCAGAACTATTGGAATCTCTAGAACAAGTTCACTTTCACTATTGAAGCTCACATTCCTTATATCCGTAATGATACATTTTTTCTTGAATGGCTCCCATCACCACATGTCTTCATAGAATTATTTGAAACTACCCTAGATATCTTCAATACTCATTTGCACAGCCTACAAATGGGTTTATCACTTGTCATTCTCCTCCAAAGGGTATTTCTTTATTGCAAAAGGCTAAAACTAGCCCTTTTTATGGCTTTGGGAACAAATATTCCACCTTATCGATGAATAAATTCATGAATCCATTTAAATATACTTACCTACACATGAAACACACTTTAAAACCATGTTAGCACATTCCTCTCAAATAGAATGAGGATAACACAATTAATACTGTTGGTTTGGAGGAAGGGTTTACAATTACTTAGGAAAGAAGGTTTTCAAGTGGAGGTTAGGTTGTCATGACAAAAAATTTAAATTTTGCATGTTATGCATTTAGGATGACAACAAAACATTTTAAAATGTCTGATCTAGGTCTATTAAATCATTTTTTTGGAATGGTTTTTTTAAGATCAAAACATTGTCATAGCATCTCAATCACAATATACTAACAATTTGCTTTAAATATTTAACATGATTGATTGTAAACATGTTGAAATTCACATTGAATTTGGTGTTAAATTAGATCATAAACTTGCATGTGCAAAATCTAACCCTACTTTTTATAGACAACTAGTTAGTAGTTTGATTTATTTCACTATTACTAGGCTTGGTATTTCATATGCATAGGTGTTGTTTCTATATTTATGCAAGATCATTTGAAAATAGCTAAAAGGATTTTTAAAAATGTTAAAGGAACAATTAATTATGGTTTGTATTATTCTTATAGTGATGATGCAAAATTATTTGGTTATTGTGATTTTGACCATGTTGGTGATATTATAGATAGAAAATATACTTTTAGATATGTTTTCAAGTTTGGTATAGATGTCATCACTTGGATTAGCAAGAAGCAATAGACAATTTATATCTCTTCTACCGAATCTGAGTATAGAAGTGCCATGGAAGTAGCAAACAAAGCCATGTGGCTGAAAATATTATTGGATGAACTCCATATGGGTGTCAAAGGAAGCATTGTCTTTTATGTGAAAGCCCAAGTTGCCGCTCTTGTGAATAATCCAGTCAACAACAAAGAACAAAGCATATAGAGATTCATATGCATAGCATTCGATAGAATGTCCTAAATGGCAATATTGATCTCTAATTCTATCCTAATGAAGATCAAGTTTCATAATTTTTCACAAAGACACTATGTGTTATGAAGTTTTCTAAGTTTCATGCCTCGTTAGGCCTTTCAAAGTTGCCACTTTGAGGGAAATTTGCATGATAATGCCACCTCTTAACGACATTTTTGTAAACTTTATATATTTTCTCCATTTTGTAAAAGATCAGTATATGTGAGTCTTAAGTAAACTATCACAACACGTGACTTTATTTATATAATTCCTAGTGAAGCATTAGTTATGGGAGAGCCTTGCTTTATAAAAGGCTCCATAATCTTATGTCAACCTTCATATGTAAAGTACTTGTCATGAGAATTTTTATGTGGGAACATTTGTATGATTTCCCTTTTTTTGCATGATATCTTAAATCATCATTAATGATTTATGGATTGTAAATCCTTTTGTATAAAAAGGTAATTTGATATGTTTCCCCACTTAAAATTAAGGGGGAGTGTTGGGATGTTAATATTAAGTAGGGTCACCATTAGGTGGGCCACCACTTTATTACATATTATAATGTTTTAAATAAACATTCATGCTAAAAATTTATACTATATAAGTTGTGTCAGTTCCCTTCCACTTTATATGGTTGTTATAAATTAGATAATTTGATTCAATTTAGTTAGAATGAAATGGTGCACTCAGTGCAACTAAATCACCCGCCCTATAAAATATGATGATCTCTCACGAGATTCGGTGTGGAAAATAATATTTGTTATATTAAAAACTTTTGTAAAGTGTGATTATAAGCATCGTGGGACCGAGGAGGAGGAAGTGGAAGTGTTGGGTAAAGTTGTAAATTCTCGATAAAGGAAAGTGATTATTTTGTGGGTTTTTGTACCACAAGGTTTTTCCCACATAAATATGGTGTTGTACATTTGCTTTTACTCATGTACATTTTGTGAATTTATTTCATTTATTTTCTTGTACACAAAACTATAGTCCTCCACATATTTATTAGTTATTTGATTAATTGTTTTAACTCATTAATTATCCTAAATCTAATAGTTATTACAAACAATCTATGCACTCTTACGTTACTCCACTCTCTCAAATATAGTAAAAAGAAACTAATATTTGATGTTGACACAAACTTGGGGCATATTGTACTCCCTCTCATAGTTGAATCCATTATTATTTTTACTCCATTTATGGTTTCCGCTTCTATTCCTTTGTGTGGCATGTGTTGAGGCCGCCTTTAATTTTGTTAGTGGGTTACTCTCTTATAGTTCCTTTGCTCGGTATTCTAATGTACATGTCATACGTAAATGATCAATGTTTTTACACCCTCTGCTACTTCATATGCTATTATTTGAGGGTCACTCTCTAATTTGATTTTTCTCAGTCTTTTCTCACACATGCTTGTAATCTTACTATGTTTATTGATGATTTACACCTTGCTCAATATTTTTTTCATATAGATATTTTTATGGGAATTTATAGCATGACTATATCCACCATGGCTCCATCACTTTCCTTGTGGGAAATTAATACTACATTGATGGCTCTTCCACCACATATGTTTATTCTGATGGTAATATTTTCAAGCTTCTTATGATGATTCTTCTAGTTCTATTGATCATTCCCCTTTGGCTTCATAACTTTATGTATTGTACACATTACTTTTGGTTGTATCTTTCCATGCTTATCTTTACCATTGTATTACTTCTACTTTTGCTAGCTACTATGGATTGTATTTACACTAATGGTTCTTGTATGCCTTTCACTACAACATATATACATATTACTTATACAATTGTACCACTTAATTTATTGAGGTTATTGTCACACCCCTTAGACCTTCCATTAGAGATTAAGACATGCATATCACTCATCATAGGTATTCCTACCCTAGCCCTTATATGACACATACCATGGGCTCTACATAAATTATAAAAGCATTCTTCGTCATTGTTGAAATTTGTGGGGCTTATACCTCCTTCATCCTTTGGGTACAATGTGCCTATTCACGAGGCCCTTATTGAATATCTCTTGTGCCACCCCCTTTTCTATAACCGCTTATTTTCAAAATAACTTTAAAACATTCAAAATATCATAGAATACAAAAACATGTACATATTTGTGAAAATGTAAAATCAAGATATGATTATGGTCTGATTGGCTAGCTTTGCTACTTTACACATGTTGTTTGTCATATTTTTTGATATATATATACTATTTACACACATACGTTCATGAGGTATATTGTTTATGATGTAGAAATCACAAAGATTGACATGCGAAGACAAATACAGATTGGTTCCTTCCTAATGACATTAATCTTTGAGGGAATATGTTTGAAGAAAAATCAATGAGATTGGGGTGAATCAGTGTCTTTAAACACTTTTACTTCAATTATGTTAACTTACATGAACCATCAAAGCAACCATTCAACATACATTAACCATTGTGAGATTATTATGCATGAAACAACCATCCACAAGAACACAAAGAAAGATAGAACACAACATATATGTGAGAAACCCTCAAGGGTAATAAAACCCACTAGTATTTGTATTATAAAACAAAATCAATATTTAGTGAATCACCAACTCTACAAGGAGCAGTAACCCCTAATTTTTCAAGCACCAATTTGACTTTAGCAAGTACCCACTTGTAAGGAAGCTACAACTCCCACGATTTGATGAAGCACCAAATACAAAAGGAGAAAAAACTATTAGGTTTTAAAGCAAGCACCAAATTAAAAGGAAGGACCAACTCCCTAAGTGACTCAGCACCAACTCAGCCAAGACAAATGTCTTTCATCTTTATTCTTGTTGTTATCTCAACAAATGATGGTCTTCTTTGCTCTTCTCTATCTTCTAATCTTCTTCTTCTTTTTCTATTCTCTATCTTTGATGTATCAGTCACATCATCATACACTCAAGCCTCTTACACACACTCTAATCTAAAATCATCAAATGACATCCATACCCATGTTGCTCGCCTTGAACACTCTCAAAATTGTTTGGTTTTCTTACTTGCTCATCATGCTTATTTACCTTCTCATGGGCATGGAAAAAATACCTTTCATAGCTATAAAAAACCTTCAGATATTCAACATATATACATGATTCATGGTCTTTATGACCTCCTACACCTCTCTCTATCTCTTATAGCTCACTCATTACATCCACCTCTCTATCTCTTTAAATAATCCTAATTATCCTTATATATATACATGATTCTTGATTACAAAATAAAAAGGTCATACAAAAACACCTAAAATAACTTAGGTTGGAACTAATATATCATATATAATATTTTACACATGAATAAATCAGAACATAAGCCTATTTTGGTTTGTAATAGCTCCATTAGCCTCTTTCTCCTTTAGGCCTCATAAAGACCTACTAACATTAGGTTTATCTTCATAACATGACTTCTTGAGCACACCGGGCCTTATTAAAAATTCAAAACCTTTAAAAACATTATCAATGACTTCTTCTAACCTTCTCTAATATTGAAAAGCTTTTCACCAAGCATACATGCTATAACACCTTCTTGAGAACAAAATTGTCAAAATTGTCCCAAAAACTAGTCATGAAAAATTGACTTGGTATGACCACTTAATGAATTAAACTTGTCTATAAATCATCATATTCATGTATTATGGGTCTATAACATCCTCAAACATCCATTTTTCACCTTGGCCAATGCAAAACTTAACAACAACAAATTCTTCAGAAAAAGACATGTACCTGCATTATTTCTCTCTCATCTAACAAACTAACACCACTCGAGAGATAGTAGGGAGATTCCTCTACATGTTCCAATCATCAAAATTATAAATTAAATCCATTATGATCTTGTTTGTGCAAGATCTCTTATATCGACTTCAAGCTACGGTTTTAGGAGGGTTTATGAGTGGCTTTGGTGTTAACGATTGTCATAAAGGATAAGACCTTATAACCCAAACAAATGCTAGGAGATATTATATAGGTCACTCCTATATCTATCCTAAATATCTCAGGTCCCCATGTAAATGTTTCATGTGTGAATGAGCATCGAGAAAGTGCTACTCGTCTTTAGGATTCTCCATTCAGAACTATGTAGGACCAAAAATGTAATATCTTGAAAAATCCTCCAAACCAAGACCTAAACCTTTGCCAACATTCCTCAATCAACATGCCAAAACCCTTTCTATGATCATATTTTCATAAATGCTTTGAAAAATAAACATCATGCCTCATTATTTCATGCTCTCTTCACCTTTTTTAGTCTTCATGTCTGAAACTGACCTTCATACCCTTTTCCATGCACTCTAAACCACATTCTCATGCTCAAACAACCTCTACATAATTTTATCCAATAATTTCACCAATCTACCATGATCATATCTTCTCACAAGATTTATGCATGTCATGACTAGACCATGACTAGGTTTCTCAAGCATCTGAACACACTTCAACAATGACCTACACTCTCAAACTAAACTTGACAACTCATGTTGTCTTCAAATTATCTCTCTCTATGCTCAGCATGACCTTACAAGACTTTGACATCAACCTTACAGCTTACCATGACATCAACCAACCATGCACAATAAGATAAATACCTTTGACATCAATACACTAACTCATCTGACATCAACACTCCCTTGAAATTACTTCAACAAAATCCCTTTCATTCTTTGAAATCAATGACCACAAAACTCAACTTGACATCAATGACAACTCACAACAACACCATCTTGACATCATTGACAACTTACAACAATCTCCCACTTTGTCATTGATGGTAAAACACACTAAAATCTGAAATTACTTCAAAATGGTACTTTTCCCATATGATCCTTCTCCCCCTTTTAACATTAAATGACAAAGTTTCTTCCATAAACTACTATCCGATCGTTGAATATAAACTTCAATAATGAAATATTGAAACCAATTTTCTAATACCAATGGTTGACAAAACACTCACCTTAGGCTCATACCAGTTGTAATAGACAACTTCACAACCTCATGCTACAAATATCCTCCTTATTTTATGTATCTCCTTACAGATACTTTGGTTCTTTCTCATAACATTCTATTTCTCCCCCTTTCTCGATCATTCTCCTAAAATGGCTCTTTTCTCAAATAAGCATGATTATACTTGCAACATTTTGATTCTCTTCCTTTGATATCACACTCAAGCACTTACCATACTTGGAAGCATCAAAAACTATTGGAAATGTCAACCAAACTTTAAAACACAATCAAACATGACATTTTCCCCTATCTTCATCAAAGGATACCCGAAACTTCCACCTTCTTGCAAAAAAATCTCAACAAACAGAGAATATGAAGCATTGTAGGAACATGATCTCCTTTACTCAATGCATACTTTCTCAAATGAACTCATATCACATGACCACTCACCTTGTCCTTGATGACTTTAAACCTTTGATCCCACATTAGGCCATCATATTCTTGATACCAATTGAGAAATACCACTTATTCAACACATGAAAAATTCATCTGCAAACTTTGCTACCAATTATTCAAACAATGAAGAAATCTTTGTTTACCTCTCATATACCAATCAAAACTTCTAGTTATATCTACATTATTCAACATGTCTTTATGACTCTACATACTTCTTGAGTAAACTCTTTGCTCAAGGAGCTAAAAGATCCACCTGCTTATCTCCCTTTAATTTCTTGACTCCTTCAATTATTGTTAGATACCAATTTTATTTCATACAAACCTCACTTAATTGCCTTTGATGCAGCTATCATAGACCTTTCAAAATAGTACGAGGAACTCCTCCATTGTCTTTATAGAATGTGTTCATCAAATGAACTCTCAAACCTTGTGTATAAAATAATTCTAAAACCGATCACATCAATAATACAAACAAACTTTGCATACCTTTTTCTTCTAACTCACGAGCTACCGAGCTCCCTCTATGACCATAATCTCCTCTTGAGCCACAAAAAGGATAACAAGCTTCTTCATTATTTATCAGGACTCCAAACTCATCTAGGTTAATCACCAACTGAGGATATTGTTCCAAGGGAAAAAACTATTCCACCATACTAGAGAAATTATAATGCATGCTTTGTCCATTAGATTAATCTGCCTCCTTCATGTTTCAAAAGCATTACATCATGGCACAAACCACCTTAAGACATCTTCATTGCATCACTTTGTCAACTAGTTTTGTACATGCATGCTAACTATGAAATACCTCGACATACTTATTTTATTTATAATATGTAATTTGAGATTGTACAATCATACTTGGGACCTCCATGTACAGAGAATACTCAACTCTTAATGTTAAAAATTCAATGAACATTTCTACAATCTTTCTTATACTTACTAGTTTTACATGATTTCACCTTGTGTCTTGCATACCCATATTTCTATCTTGTTTTCCCACCTTCTATGATTGTTTGAATTTTGATCATAACCTAAACAACACTCTTCATGGACTCGTTTTGATCTTCATATCCTTTATAACCATGTAGGCTAAATATCTCACTAATCCATATTGGTCTTATAGACCTATCAACAGACTCATCATATGTCATAGACCTATATTAGGCCATAAGGCATAAACCTAAGCAAAAAGATGCACACCTCATTTCCAAACCTTCACAAACCTTCTTGAATATCATCTCTTTGTAACAAAGCTTCATGAATGTGACAAAACTAATCAAGTCACCACACACATACCTCATCATTGTAATCATCTTTATAATCCTTCTTACGATTGCCTCAATCCTTTAACAATATTACATACCTACAACACATCTTCGTGATGTTTTTAATGGATGATGAATGCCTCTATGAATACTAATAAACACACCATATTTTCACAAAGCTCTAAAATAGCTTGAATTCAAGATATTCCTAGATCTCCATTCTTTTCTCATTCACCTTGCAATCATGAGGTTGACAGTCCTTCTTTAGGATCATCATGTTATTCTTTGGAACTTCTTTCTTGATGTTAACATCATCCTTCTTGTCCTCTATATGAGCTAATATCATGCACTCTTGGAAAACTTCAATATCTGGTCTATTCTCTTCCATATAAAACATTCCATCTTGGCTTGTAGACCGGTTAGGAATAGGCTTGATTGTCTTTGGTTCCTCCTTCACCTCATTCATAGGGTTTAACTTGATATACACTTTCTTAACCCCCGGAGCTTCAACCTTCTAGCTTCGTATAGGTGATTCATGATGACATAATCTAATAATATGACCTCTTTCATAACACTTATAACAAACAACATTATTCATACCTCTTAACCGATATGGACTATGACTCCTTCCATAATCCCATGAGTACTCATTCTTTGAGGGCCTTCTACATTATCTTTCTCTATGACTAAAAAAATTAGATGCAAAATAGTAACCATTAAATGAATTTGCATACTTCATGGCATTAGACTATCCGATAGGATTATACCTTTTATTGTCGTTGATCTTCTTTTTCACATTAGCATTCTCCTTATTTGTAATGGCTTGAGATGCTTCTTTATCGGTCATCTCTTCCTTCTTTTGATATTTTTTGAGCCCCAAACCTATCTTATCATTTTAATACTTTTGACTATTCAGGATGTCATCTAGAGCCTCGGTGCTCTTTTCAAAATTCTATTAGGTCTTCAACTTGCTAATTGCATGATCCAACTTTGACTTCAAGGACTCCATTTCTTATTAATACTTGGTGCATTCTTCTTCCATAGCCTTTAGGGATTCCATCTTTGTCTTGAATTTGGTGCTTTCTTCTTCCTTAGCCTTGAGTTGTTGTCACAAATTCAACTGAGATTTCATCTCTTTGATGATCTCATCATGTTCATCACCATGTTACTAATTTTTTCTTCATAATATTTGATCAAAGACTTTAACTTGTGATTCTTATTTATTTGGGTTTTCAACTCATCTAAGGAACTTATTAGTTTTGCCTCAAGATTTACGTCAACCTCTTCTTCATCTAAATCTTCTATGAGATTGTTCAAACACTCACCTCATGTTTCTTTGGCTATGAATAGAGTTTCATTGCAATCATTGTCATCATTTACCTCGGATGGATTTTTGTCACTTATATCAAAGGAACTAATGTCTTATTTCCCTTTCTTTCTTTCATTTTTCTTAAAACTCCTTTTACAACAAAAACTCATCAAATAGGATACAAACATCATATAAGCGTACTTCATAAGATATTTGACCTCATATCTCAACTTCTTAGTCATCTTGTGCTTCTAGGATCACCTTCAAGCTATTATAATTTCTCCAAAGGACTAAGCTCTAATACCAATTGTTGGAAGTGCAATCACTAGGAGGAGGGGTGAATCAATGTCCTTAAATATTTTTACTTCAATTATGTTAACTTTCATGAACCATCAAAGAAACCATTCAACATATATTAACCATTATGAGCTTATTATGCATGAAAAAATCATTCACAAGAACAAAAAGTAAGATATAACACATCATGTATGTGGGAAACCCTTAAGGGGAAGAAAACCCACTGATCTTTGTATTATAAAACAAAAATCAAGATTTAGTGAAGCACCAACTCCACAAGGAGAACCAACCCCTAATTTATCAAGCACCAACTTGACTTTAGCAAGCACCCACTTGCAGGAAGTTATAACTCCCAAGATTTAGTGAAGCAAAAACTCCATAAGGAGAATAGACCCTAGGTTTTAACAAGAACCAACTTTAAAGGAAGCACCAACTCCTTAAGTGACTCAACACCAACTCATCCACCACTTGACCAAGCACCAACTCAACCAAGACAAATGTTTTCCATCTTCATTCTTGTTGTTATCTTAGAAAATGATGATCTTCTTCTTCTTTTTATAGTCTCTATATTTGATGTATAAGTCACATCATCATGCTCTCAAGCCTCTTGCACACAATCTAATCTTCAATCATCAAATGACATCCATACCCATGCTGCTCTTCCCTTGAACACTCTCAAAACTTGCTTGGTTTGCTTACTCACTCATCATGCTTCTTTACCTTCTCATGGGCATGGATAAACTACTTTTCATAGCTATACCACCTTTAACTATTCAACATAGATATATTCTTCATGGTATTTAGGACCTCATATACCTCTCTCTCTCTCTTATATCTCATTCATTACATCCACCTCTCTAGCTCTTTAAATAGGCCTAATTAGCCTTGTATATATACATGATTTTTGATCACAAACCAACTAGGTCGGCCAAATACACCTCAAAACACTTAGGTCAGCCATGATATATCATAAAGTATCTTCTACACATGAATAACTCAAAACATAAGCCTCTTCTAGTTTACAATAGCTCCATTAGGCCTCTTTCTACTTTAGGCCTCATTAAGACCTACTAGCATTCGGTCTATCTTCACAACATGACTTCTTGAGCAGACTTGATATTCTAAAAAACTCAAAACCTTTTCAAAAACACTATCAATGACTTCTTATAACCTTCTCCAAGCTTGAATAGCTCTGCACCATGCATACATGTCATAACACCTTCTTGAGATCAAAACTGTCAAAACTATCCCGAAACCAATCATGCAAAATTGATATGGTATGACCACTTAATGACTTAAATTTTTCTATTAACCATCATAGCCATGTATTATGGGTCAAAAACATCCTCAAACATCCATTTTTCATCTTGGCTAGTGCAAAACTTGACAGCTTATAGAAAATTCTTTAGAAAACATACATGTGTCTACACTATTTCTCTCTCATATGACAAACTACCACCACTGGAGATATCGGGAGAGTCCTCTACATGCTCCAATCATCAAACTTGTAAATCCAATACATTATGAGCATGTTTGTGCAAGATATTTCATATCAACTTTAAGTTAGGGTTTTAGAAGGCTTTATGAGTGGTTTTAGTGTTAACGATTGTTCATAAAGGAGCGGACCTTAAAACTCAAAAAATGCCATGAGATCTTAGTTAGGTCACTCCTCTATCTCTCCTAAAGAGATCAGGTCCCAGTGTAAACATTTCATGTGCCAATGCGTATCGAGAAAGTGCTACTCGTGCTAGGATTCTCCATTTAATGAACTGAGTAGGACCAAAAATGCATTATCTTACAAAATCCTCCAAACTAAGACCTGAAAATTTTCCAAAATACTTAAATCAACATGCCAAAACTCTATATATGCTCGTATTTGCATAAATTCTCTGAAAAATGAACCTCATGCCTCATTAATCCATGCTCTCTTCACCTTGTTTGGTCTTCATGTCTGAAACTGACCTTCACACCTCTGTCCATGCACTTTAAACCACATTCTCATGCTCAAACAACCTCTACATACCTGTATCCACTCATTTCACCAAGCTACCATGCTCATACCTTCTCACAAGATCTCTTCATGTCATGACTAGTGATTTAATTTAATTTGAATTAAATCTAATATTTTAGAGTAACTATTGTAATAAATAATGTATAAATGCTAAAATATAGTAATGACACAAGCAATAAAGCATGTAAAATGTAAAACCCTAAGCAAAAAGGAGAGATAGGAAGACTTAGTTGATTTCTAAGTGAACAGGAAGTGATATGGGTAGGTAAAAGTGTTGAACATGCTAGAAACAACGTCGTTAATACTCACTAGAAATTTTGGGACTTAGGAATGACACAAAGACAGGGGCACCCATCGGAGGAAAGGGCGCATAAGCACTGGAAACTAGATTATGGTGTTAGTGGCCATGTAAATTCTTAGAAACTACTTTCTTATGTTTCATAAAGGTCTCATTGTTGTCTCATGTCTGTCGCTTGATATTCTCTCTTGATCATCGAGGGTACCTGTAACCTACAAAACAAAATAACTACTTGGACATGTCTAAAACCAAATCAAATATTATTAAAAGATGCAGGGATGTGGAGTCAAACTGACTTCGATAGTCACTCAAAGAGTGAACTTATCGATGGGAACTGCACTACATCTCAGACCCCATGTAGTTCTTGTGTGTGTGTAGAAATGGTTCCCTAAGATGCCCTTGTGCAAGTTTTAGAAATGATAGTGAGCTAGATCTAGAATGTAGAAATGTATAGCATGTGTGGATGGAATAGAATAAACTTATCCCTCTTATGTAGTGTATACAGAAGTGATGTAACCCTTGTCCCTTGTATGGATTCTAGATGGATGCCTTTGAAGTGTTTTAGTTCCTTTGGATGCAAGCTTAGGTGATGATAATAATGTTTAGTGCTTGGTCCTTATTTTTGAGAAGTAACTAAGTATATATATGATTCCCTTGTTTGAATTTCATAATTGACAACTAAAAGGTTGACCCATAAGTGAAAAAGATGCCCAAAAGATAAAAGAGACCAAAAAAGAGTGAGTAAAGGTAAGAAAGGGTCAGGAGCACCCAATATGGACGAGAAAGACCTAGACATTGGTGTCCTAATTGGGCACTAGTTTCTAGGGCCATAAAGGATAAATCAGTCAAGTTCCGTCAAGGTCAGGGTGTGTAAGACCAAAGAGAAAACAAGAGATGAAGAAAAGAGTCCAAAGATAGTTGTCAACCACTAGTTTTCTTACTTAGGAATCATAAATACAATAGTCTCATTGTTTGGACCTATAAATGTACCCAAGTGCATGATTTTTTGTCTACAACTAGACCATGACTAGGATTCTCAAGCATATGAACACACTTCAATAATGATCTACACTCTCAAACTGAACTCGACAACTTATGTTGCCTTCAAATTATCTTTCTCTATCCTCAATATGACCATACAAGCCTTTGACATCAACCTTCAAGCTTACTATGACATCAACCAACCATGCACAATAAGATACATACCTTTGACATCAATGCACTAGCTCATCCGACATAACCACTCTCTTGACAAGACTTCAACAAACTACCTTTGATTCTTTGACATCAATGACCACAAAATAAACTTGACATCAATGAAAACTCACAACAACACCACAATGATAACTCACAACAACAACATCTTGACATTAATGACAACTTACAATGAGAATCTCCTATAGTACACATGTGATTTTTTTATTACATATACTTTACATTTCCTCGTCACACTTAATTATATACATAGTGTTTATGTTATCTTTTGAAATACCATGAATAACACATGAGTCTCGTGTAACACTAAGCTATCTTGATATATCTATTTTTACTATCACCATTTCCTTTAATTTTTGATACATTGTTATCACTACTTGTTTATACTTGATTATTTCCTTGTTTGAATATTGCATTATTTGCATTTTTGTTATAATTAATTATGGCCTTGCTTAATTACAATGTTATGATTACTTACTTTATATCACCTAAGTGCCTTGATTGTCTTGTGACACTATAGGTGTCCCATGTTTGTGCCTTTACGCCTATCTTACATGTATGCACTTGTTTCTATGCATGTGGCATATAGTGCCTCTTATTGTGATTGTCTTGTAACACCATGGGTGTCCCATATTTGTAACTCTATGCCTCCATGTAGTACATTTCTATGTCTCTATACTATTGATTACTTGTCTCTACGCTATTGTTTATACTATCACTACTATAGTTTATGACATACTTGATTTATACTCGATGTTTCTACAATATTATTACTTTGGCTTATGACATAATTGACACTCTTTTTGATGTTTTTACTTCTATATACATGTATTATTGTTTGTTGCATGTTGCGTGTTACTCTCTCTATACGCCATGGTTTATGTTATGCACAACCCTTTTGTAGATATAGGTTCTCAACTAGCCACCATTCTATCTTTCTATGTGATCCTATGTAGATTATAAAACTTTCCATACATGGGTACACATCTATTCTTGTAAGCCACACACTTAAATGATTTTATCACACATGCCTCAAAAGAGAAGGCATTCATCATGATATATTATGCATCTATAGAAAGATTACAAACATATAAATAGATTTATGCAGGGTCCCAATCCTCATAAATAGGCACAAATACTAAAATGTGGCATAATCCAAAGAAGGTGAAAATTGTACATTACAATCGGGACCATTGTACCATCTTACTAGGATGGGTGTTCCTAAATAGGGAGATTATTCTATTTTTTTATAGTTTTCTTATATTCTATCAACTATTTATAGGCTTCTCTTATAGTTCTAGATACATATTACTCGTGTAGAGAATGATACAAGGGGATCGAGTACTTCATTCTCTCTCCTCTACACTACTTGGGCACAGTTCCAAGATTTTATTTTAGGGGCACGTGCCTCCTCCCCTATGATATTCCAAAATATATACACTCAGCTTTAGCAATACAACACTTTGTATGGGGGCATAGTGTATCTATTCTTGTTTATGGTTCTATCTTACTCAATAGTTACAATAGTAAAAAAATTAGACCTAGATCCTTCGCAGATCGGTGTCATCCATGGGTTTTTTGGAAGGTATCCAAGAAACTAATTTCTTTGTAGGTTTTCTTTCCTCTTCTCTTAGCAAATTCTAAAATGTGGAAGATATCAAAGTGGCTAAATTCTTCATATTTTTTCCTTCCTCTTTCTCAAAGAGTAAAAAGGGGTACTTTGGTTCCTCTCTCTCTCTCCGATGTTGGGTTGCACTCAAAATCTAGTCTCCTTTCAGCACAAATTGGTGAGTAGTCACCAATCCTCCAACATCTTAGCACTAATTCAAAATCTCCAATAACACAATAAGAATGGGAGCTCCTTCCTCCATAAAATGGATAGTTGTATTCCCTTCATATTTTGTATATTCTTTACTTACATTTTGCAAGTTCAAAGTTACAAGCATTATCTATATTTTGAGTTATAGTTCAATTTCTATCATATATATTGACTACAATCTATGTAGCAAGTTTCATCGTGAAGAATTCCAACACCAACACATCAAATAACCACTTTCAAGTGAAGATAAAGTGTGTGTGCACACTCAAGTATGTTTTTCCTTTAAGCATATAATATTCAATTACTCACTCAAAAGGGGGAATGTAAACACTAGAATCTAGTAACTTGTCCTTTTACAATGCCAAGTTTGGCTATGCTCCCTTGATAAGACAAATGCTCACATTTGGAATCCAATCAACTTATCTCTCTAGCTCGTGCACAACTTGTTTATCTTTACACTCAATTATGTCATCAATTTGAAAAATATTATTAAATTAAAGTAGTAAACAATCTTTATACATCATGATAATTTTTTGTTTTACACCATAGTCCTCCTATTCAAGACCATACAAAAGATCGGGATGTGGAATTTGGTCCTATACAACTAATACGGTCCTGCCTCTTTGAATTATTCGACTTTATTTTCAATGTAATATCTTTATAGCATAATTTTCATCTTCTTAGGGTGGGTCTTATTATAATATTTCACTCGTGGAAGGCTATATAAGCAAGTTAATGTCACTTTCTAACTCGCCTGGTCATCTTACATGCTCTTATTGAGAATATCATTCCAAAATCACTCAAAGTTCTCCTGAATCAACCCAAATCAGTTGCACATCAATTAGAATAATCCCTAATATAGGTATGAAGCACTCAACTAGGTCAAAGAGTCTAGATTCCTCCATTTCTAAGCATACAAAGGTCATAGAACCATGTCTTAGAAAGAAAAAAGTCACTACAAATGTTGTCAAAGGATTAGGCCACATAGTTGAGTCACACCACATCACACTATACCATGCTAGGTATATTGTATACTATACTGATTAGCATGTTATTTTTCTTTCAAGAGACACGACACACCCTTAAGGGTTGTCTTAGATTGTACTCACCCTTGCATAAACACCCCGATAACTACATGTGATCTCATATGAAGGCACGTAGTGCAAAAATCGATTAGTTCAACAAATTTGGTTGACTACCCATGGTAAAAGAGCCTCACCCCACTCACATGATTTCTCGTTTTGGTTTTATAATTCTTTGATGAAGGGTATTATAGGTTTCTAGGGTTTGGACACTTTATTGTAAGTGATTGTAGGTCATCTCAAAGTTATGTGAGTAAGAGAGATATACAACGAAGGGCATTTCAGGTAAGTGAAGCTCTCAAGAAGTTACAAATCCTAACCACTAAAAGATCTAAGACTATACAATCCCACTTAAGATGATATAGTTCTAGGTCTATAGCATATAGATTTCCTATGATCATACCCTTGCTCAATTTCTAGTTTTATAATTGATATTGAAGCATCTCCAATTTCTTATATACCTTTTCCACCTATCTCGCACATTTACATCTTCTTTGTTCGAACTATACAACTAATTCTTCTTCTCCTCTTATGTATTTAAGCTATCATTTACATTTATCATTTGTTCCTAAAGTATTAATGCAATATTATGGTTATGAATAGAAATTTTTATATTAATTAGATCATAATAATCCCTTGTTTTTTTTTATTAAGGGCAAATAGTTTTGAAGGGACTATACCTTGTATACAAAAGGGCTCAAAAGCCAGATAGCAAAGATGAGAGAAGCAACCCAAAGAAGGGCAAAACAAAATAACCAAGCAAGGCTAAACAGCCAAATATTACAATATAGGTGAAAAAAGGATCTAAACGTACATAGATCCAGAAAAAAGAAGGCAAGATCAAAAAGGAACCAAAAGAGAAACAGCATAAGGAGCCCGCCACAAAACAGCTCCAGAACCGCCCGATGACAGCCGCATCGCAGCCAAAAAATAGCATCACAACAGCCCTTTACTTGATGGCTCTGTCAATTTTGGTCTTGATAGCCTGCAGTGACATGAAGAAGGCAATGGCAGTGGCCTGAGAGGAGTCTTGTAAATCAGCTTGGGCAATTGCAATGTCCCTTTTCTCTTTAGGGCCCCATATGTCCTCATTGATCCCACTTAAACTGCAAACACTGTGGACATGTTGCTCAATGAAATTATAGATGCTTTTGAGGGCAGACAATATGCAGTCATTTCAGCTTTTAGCATTCCCCAATCTGCCATCTAGGGACTGTAGTTTCTTGAAGACTTCACCAATAACCCCCTCTTCCTCCTCACTTTGAAGGATCCTTTTACCCTTCGCTCTTTCCATGTTTTTTATAGCCCCTTTGAGCTCTTGCAGCTCCTTTTCTAATCTGACCACCCTATCCAGTAATTCCTCCTCTTTGGGCTCCTCCATCGGCCTGCTGATATGCAGGAGGTTTTCAGCTAGTTCTAAGTCCTTGTGGCTCCTTAGGACTCATTGGGAAGCAGGGATTTTGGCTTTGAGGCTCTTGCTTTTCTTGCTGGAGACCGCCTCTTCATTCTTTCTTTTTAGCAGGGGGAGTGGGAGCAGTGTGGGCAGGTGGAGGTATGGAAGAGGGAGGTGGGATAGGATTCATGGGAGGGCAGCTGGAGAAATGTCGGTGAATCAAGAGGATAAGGCCCTGGTGCAAAGGGACAGCCCTAGAGTGGCTTTGAACTTCCCTTATAGATTTCTCCAGAGAGTTAATCAGATAATGAGGAAAGCTGATAATGTTATTTCTACGAAAATGATTCAGAAAAATCAGATGTTTTTAAGGTATAGTCACATATCTTCCTTCAAGGGTAATATACCTTACCACCATTTTGGCTAGTTCAAGAAACAAGCGGTTCGAGGATCGACTCCACTTTAAGGCCAGCAGTCATGAACTCAAGATTCTCTCCTCTTCCGTAAATTTCTTGGTTTCCACCTCCTGTCTACCTTCTTATTGAAGAATTTTGTGCCTTCCAGTGCCGAGGCCCGTGATTTGAGCTATGAGCTCTTCCGTGATTTCCATTTTCATGTTACTATATTTAACTATTCTGTTCTTCCAACCACAAGGCGAATTTGATAGAGATGTCTTACTATAATAATCCTTATTACAAACCCTTGCATCCTCTTTATTGTTGTTCACTTCCATAACACACATTTAATTAGGGTATAAACAATATATTAGGTCAAATTAATAGGGTTTCACATTAGGGTGTTGAATTAGGGTGTCACATTAGGTTGTCGAATTAGGGTATCACATTATGATGTCGTGTTAGGTTGTCACATTAGGGCATTGAATTATGTTTAAGTTGGTATAACATTTGTGTTTAGGGAACATTCGGTCAAAATAGTAGACATTGGGGTAAATTATGTCAAAGTAGGTGAAATTAGGTCAATTTAGGTAGAATTATGTCAAATTCGGAAGAAACTAGGTAAGTTAGGGAAAATAATGTCAAATTAGGGTAAACTATGTCAAATAAGGATAAATTAGGTCAAATTAGGGAAATGGTATCGTATTAGGGTGTTACACTAGGGTATCGTGGTAGGGTGTCATATTATGTTGTCGTGTTTAGGGTGTCACATGTGTGTTAAGGCTATCACACTACGTCAAATTATGTCAAATTAGGGAATTCTTTGGTAAATTGTGTCCAATCATGTCAAATTAGGATTTAAAAAGTCAAACTAGGGAAGAATTAGGGAAATTTATAGTATATTAGGTCAAATTAATAGGGTTTCACATTATGGTGTCGAATTAGGGTGTCACATTAGGGTATTTTGATAGTTTTTCACAATTGGGTGTCGGATTAGTGTTTAGGCTGGTGTGTCACATTTGTATTTAGGGAACAATAGTAAAATTAGGGCACATTAGGGTAAATTATGTCAAATTAAAGGAAATTAGGTCAATTTAGGGAAAGGGTGTTACAATAGGGTGTCACATTATGGTGTCATGTTTAAGTTGTGACATTAGTGTTTAGGTTGGTGTCACATTTTTGTTTAGGGCACTATACGCACCCAATTTTGCACATGGTACATTGTCAGAAACGATTCAAAAGTCCCCAATGATGATTCATGTCTTTTCCAAAGGTGTTTGAGCCCCTTTATCTCTTTGTAATATATATTTGTAGCTTAGATTGCCTTACTTAGTCATTTCCTACTTTTCTGTAGCTTTCTGCATTGTTTTTCCTTTAGTTACAAAATTGCCACCACTCGACCAGGGGTGGTGGTTGCATAACCGCTTACCCGCCTGCTGGTGGCGATTACGCAACCGCCATACCCCGTCGAGTAGCGGTTTCGTGTGAATTTTCTAAAACTTTCCATGCGTGAATTAGACGTGTGTTAGCCCACTCCAATTCACTTTTAGCACACGTTTTTAGGTTGATTGAATTTATTTTAAGCTTGATTGATTCGTGCCAACCTCCTCTTCCACTTCTAATTATTCATTGAGTGTTAACTGGCCCTCCATGTTGTGATGTGGCACCTCATGACTACCAAGTGTCTTTAGAGCACTACCCACCAACCTTCTATAAAATCATCACTTCTTCTGAAGCAAATGGCTAGAGAATTTTATCGTGAATTGTATTGTTATGTTGTTGAAATCTTCTTAGAGACTACACAACCAAGAATTATTCTCTTGCGTTGTTCTTCCTCTACCTACATTGCTACTAGACCACTTGCAAACCACCATTGCTCCAACGCTTTCTTATTTTCTTCTTCTTTATTCCCAACTTCTTGAACTCACATGAACATTGAAGATTAGAAAAGATAACTGAGGGGACACAAAGTGATACCACAACCGGGCATTGCCTCGGTCTACAAATTCCAGGTTGGGGTTGCAATTGGATTTCCTTATTTCTTCAATTCTTTATTTTGAATCTGTACACACATTACTTACTAGAGTAGCAAATCATTTCCATTTCAATTGTTGCAATAGATAGATCAAATATTGTAGCTTCCATTACTTTTGAAAATGTAGTGCCCACACTTTTTATAGCTCAATAGCTTGTTGTTTCTTTGCTCATAGACATGTTTTGACAGAGTTTTGTTATATCATGGACATTGTATTAGAGTTTGATCTTATTAGACATGTGTGGACATTCAGGTGTATAACGCCAATTTAGCTTAATTTCTATGTTGTCGCATTTTCTTATGATGTCATGAATACTAATGAATATGATGTTGTGTTTGGAACTTAATTATATTGATGGATAGTTGTTGCATGGTGGGATTCTATGTCACTTTATCATCTTGTCTAACTTTGGAGAATTGAGTATAATTGTGCACGTTGTCACATTTTGATTTTAGTAGGATGTTAGGCTAGTTTAGAACTCATTGATATCTTGTTGAGTCATTGATTTATATTTATCAGACAGGTGCGGTTAATGTGTGCAATGAGTGTGCAGGTGACAGGTTTACAGGAGAACGTGGGATTCAGGCCAGCTACACAATCTTGCACAAGCAGCCCACGGGCTGAGTCCTAGCCATGTTCATTGTGTGAAGCCTTAGTATAGGAGATTATTATTTTGGGCACTATGAGTGACCCCAATTTTTGTAATGTATTGTGCCATGAATTATTAATTTTGTTTAGGGTAGTTAATTATGATGTAAACTTGTTTTGGGAGTTAATAATCCCACTTTCTTTTAATTTTTTTTATTTTGTTTAATGAGTCACTTATCACAAGGGTTTAGGGTCACATGTGAGACCCTTGGGTGGTCCCCACACCCTCTACCCTTGTGCCAAAAATGCAAAACCCGAAATTAGGTTATTTTGGGCATTTTTGGGGACCCCTTTGTAGCTTGGGAGTTCCCTAACATAAAAATGAGCCCTTGGACCCTACCTAATGGGTAGGGGGCTTATTTTCAAGGCTAGAGGGAGTTTTCCCTCCCTTTTTACCTCTTGTTTGGTCACATCCATGTAAGGGGTGTGGATTGGAGTGCTTATTAAAAGTTTCACTAATTTTGTCTTGCTAACATTTAGGGAATTTGGGAGAAGAGGGAAAAAGACAATTTTACCCTTTCTCTCTTTTGTTTTGGCATCTTTGACCTTGAAGAAGGAGAGGGGTGACACATGTCACCCCCTCATTTGTGAGGATGCTTGCTTGCTCCTCTTCAAATTCCCATTCATGGGAAAAGAGAGGGACTTTTTTTGGAACTTCTTGCTTGGATGCTTGGGTGATTTGGAGCTTGTGATTTGCTTGAGTCAAGAGTGGAGAAACTTGAAGTTGGAAAGCTTTTTGGAGAGCTTTCCTTGAGGTAGGATCTTATGTCTTATTGTTGTGTTGTTTTCTTTTTAGTTGTTAGATTGGTTGCTTGAAATTGTTATTTGTTGTATGTAGATTTTGGTTGCTTGCTTGTTTTTACTCCCTCCATCATATGGCATGATGGAGTTTTGGAGTGTGGGGGAAGAGAGAGGGAATTTTCCCTCTCAATCCTCAAGGCTTGATGGACAAGCCTTGTAGGGTCTTAGTGTTTCCCCTCAATGGTTGAGGTGGGGAAGTTGATTCATTTGGTTTGAATCTCCTTCCCCATTCTTGGTAAGGAAACCCCTTTGGGGTTTGAAAATCCTTCCAAGAAGGACTTGGAGAAAGGGTGGAGGAATAAGGAGGGTTTTGATTGAATTTAGGAGCAATAAGGAGGGTAGGGAGATTTTTGCTTTGTGCAAGTATTTTGATATATAACTTTGGAGAACTTTCTCCTCTCTTCCCCATGTTGTTTTAGAGTTAGAACTTGGGTTCTTCTCTTCTTCCTTGTAAAATTTTTGGAGTCTTGTTTTGTGTTGTCCTATTTTTGTGTGCTTGTATCATTGTTAGTTCAACCTCCATCTTGTGCAAGTTTTGTGTTAGTTGACCTTTTTCCCATGGGCTTGGGGGAGGCTAGCATGCATCCCAACCTTGGAAGAGGCATGTAATGATGCCTATGGTTGGGTGGTAATCAAGCTCTTTCTCCTTGTATGGATTTTTGAAGGCATGGAAGTTGGATGTTGGTTTGGAGTTGGTGGCATCATGGTCTCTCATTGAAACATTACCTCATTGTATCTTGAAAAGTATGGCTTATGGAAACTTCCTCTTTATTGTAATTCCTCTTCCATGTTGTATTTGAACATCATTTACAAGATTGGTTTATCCTTTGGTATTTAAAAATTTTCTTTCAACCTTGGGAAGGAGTTTGTTGGATTGTCATCTGTATTGTATTATGCATGTTTGGTTTATGATGTATTGAGAATTGTGAAGAAAAGTCTTGTAATTATATATTATTTGAATATGGTTATATTCCATTAACATACATTGATTTGAATATTATTTGAAATGGAAGATTGTTTAAAGAAAGTAGGTTATCCTATAATAAGAATGGTGTTAATCTTGTTGAGTATCCCTCATGTAAAAAAAATCTAAATAATCTTTTAGAATTGCATTTGGACAAAAAGTCTTCCCTACTTTGCTTGTATTGTTTTGTTTGTAATATTAATGCTTGGAGTAAGATTAGTCTTGGTTCTTTCCATGAGAAGTTTTGATGTTTTGTTCTTAAGTAAATCAACCTTATTTGATTAAGTAATTTTCTTGAAGATTTTTTTTTAGAAATAAGTCTTTTATTTTATTGGAAAATATTGTTTTACCTTCCTTTTAACACAAATATAAAGTAATTTATATTAATCATTTTATCTTAGTAAATTAATGAAAATAAGCATATACATATTTTTAACACTTAAAATTATATATCTACTCAAAACTTCTTACCGTTGAGGTTTTTTTACTTATATGTATATATAATAGGTGTAAATAGTATTTTAATTTTTTATTTTAAAATTAATATATCAATATATATATATATATATATATATATATATATATATATATTATTATACGTATATATTTATTATATATATATATATATATATGTATGTATATGTATATGTATGTATATATATATATATATATATATATATATATATACATATACGTATATATATATATATATATATATATATATATATATATATATATACATATATATATATACATATATAAATATATATATATATATAGATATAATAAATGTTACATATATATAGAATATTTTATATATGATATAATATATATATACTAACTATATGAGTTATATATTAAAAATAAATAAATAAAAATATATATAATAATAATAAATAAAAATTTTTTATTTAAAAGAAAAAAAAATGGGGTTTGGGGGGTTCGGCCCCCCCCCCCCCACCAATAAACAAAAAAATTAGTGGCGGGGCGGGGGGGGCCGACCCCCCTTGCCCCATGCGCACCGCAATCGCCCCGTGGGCCCTCTCCCCCCACCAAACCCCCCTTCCCCCACCTCTCTTCCCTCCCCCTCCATGCCCTTTTCTTCCTCCCCTCCCTCCACCTCCTATTGCCTCCCCACCACCGGCCCCTTCCCCCTGCCTGCCCACCACCCTCCCCTCTCTCTCCTCCACACCCCCTTCCTCCAACAGTCCACCTCCCCAAACCACATTTATACTTCACCAAAATAAAATAAATAAGTATATTATATATATATACATTTATTCATAAATTAAAAAAAAACAAACCGTATCTCCTTTCCTGGATTCTCTCTTAGATCCTTCCATTAACCCCGCATGAAAGACAAAAAACCAAACAAATGAAATGAGAAGAGAAATGAAAAGAAAGAAGAAAATATAAGAAAGAGAAAGTTAGGGCAATTTTAGGGTTTCTTCTAAATCAAGGGTCAAGATTTGATTTCACTATGAGATCTTAGGGCTCTTGTTCATCCCTACACACTTTTTTGTACCCTTTTTGGGAATTTAATTAAATAAATTAAAAAGGGGAGGTGTGATAAGTTTAAGGAGAGGGTGAATAGAATAGAAGAGGTGTAGAATTATTAGACTTTATTATTTATGGCCCTAAAATATAATTTTAATTAAAATCGGGTTTAGGCTAGTAATTAATTTAATTGGGTAAATTAAAATAGTATAAAATTAGTAATTATCAAGAAAGGTATAAGAGATGTATTAGTATTAATTAAACACTTCAAAAAAAAAATTACCCTAAATTTTAGTCACGTTTGGTGTGTTTTTCGATGTCCCAAGGAGGGGCATTACATTTGGTATCAGAGCTTGAGGTTCGCACACGCGGACCCTGGGTAACTAATTAAAATAGTTAATGGTAATGTTAATAACATTAAATTTAATAAATGGATTAAAAAAATAATAATAATTAAACACTATCCACAACTATTTAATAACTCTTTCGCTCACCTCGTGCACGGATGGTGTCGAAGCGAGGTCGATCACTAGCTAGCGCATGGGCGTAGTGCACCTACGCGGGAGCCGCCAGTACACCCAAATTGGGGCCTCGGATATTAGAGGCCTTGCACCAGCTGATAGGCGTTGTGGAGCAACGTCTACCACCACCGCAGGAGGCGAGAGTGGAGATACCATTGGGAGATGAGGAGCCGATAGGTGAGGACGTGCATTCAGAGCCACCAGAGCACGATACACCGAGGCGGGAGAGGTCACGTAGCCCTTTCATTCATCATGAGAGGGTAGCCTCATTCCGTCATAGCCACTCACACAGTCTCGAGGGACCATTCGAGGATAGGTCGACCCCCTTCACCTATTGGACTACATCGCCAGGATCGAGATACAGGTAGTGTGATCAAGGATCTTCTTCACTTATAGCCACCCACTTACACCAGCTCTATAGATGGCTTTGGGGCTGAGTCATGGCTCCTTAGCTTGGATAGTTGCTTTGGCTTGCACTCTTACGAGAGCAACGTCAAGGCAAGGTTCGCTATACACCTCCTCCGAGATGCAGCAGGCATTTGGTGGAGGAATGAGGAGCGGAAGCTCCATCTGACTCGAGAGACAGTGACTTGGGAGATGTTCGAGGAGCATTTCAGGGCTCATTATATGTCGAGCACTTTGTGTAAAAGAGGATAGATGAGTTTCATGACTTACGACAGGGATCTAGCATAGTAGCACAGTATGAGAGTAGGTTCCTGGATCTTCTGCAGTATGTGGACTACCTACAAGATGAGAAATTATAGGTTAACAGGTTTATTTGAGGCCTTAATGCAGATATAGTAGGAGCAGTTAGGATGTTATCTCCTCCCACACTTGAGAAGGCCATTGAGAAGGCCTACTTAGCTAAGGAAAATAGACCAAGGCACAGGAGCACCGTGATAGAAACAAGAGCAAGTTTCAGGAGAGGATACAGGCCTTCCAGAGTCAGAGGTCACGGGGTACTGCACCACCCCCTAGAGGAGGATTTTGGCCTCCGCCAGCAGCCACGAGGGCTCCACCGCACCCACAGCGACAGACACAGCAGCAGGGCCACCCATAGCAGGGGGCTAGACAGACACAGGGATTTCAGAGAGGTGTTTCTAGAGGTGGTTTTGGTGGAGCCGGGATAGGAGGCAGGGGCACTCGGCAGAGGCATAACCCGGCTCACACACAACAAGCCGCTGCCGTGGTTGGACCGGCGAGATCGTACACCGTAGTACAGAGGGACCCCATCTCGGGGGTACAAAGAGGATGTTTTATTTGTGGATCTCCTGATCACTATGTGCGCATGTGCCCACACAAACCCAATACCATGGATACATAGAGAGCTTGCTAGATCCGAGTAAGCAGTGGGTGATGTAGGACGTGCTCATCATGTATATGCAGCGGTTGACAACCACCGCTAGGCCAACCATCAGGCCACAGTCATTGAGACGACAAGTACTATCAGGGGTATTTCTGTCTCAGTACTTTTTGATTCAGGTGCTTCATATTCCTTTATATCACCTTCTATAGTGGACCAGTGTGGGCTAGTGGTGGCTAGAAACCAGATAGTTGGCAGGTTGAGTTGGCCTCTGGGGCCAAACTCGTCGTGGACTCGTATGTGGAGAGTTGCATACTTGATTTAGGAGCCTTCTCCACTACTCTTGACCTCCGAGTTATCCCTCTAGGTTCCTATCAGGTAGTTTTGGGTATGGATTGGCTCGAGACTCATCGAGCTAAGGTGGATTGTAGAAATAAGGTCATTGAGTGTCAGGATGATCTTGGGAGTGCAGTTGTGATATCAGGGATGCAGAGACCTATCTCCTTACGCATGATATCGCTAAGCAACTCAAGCGGAGCATGCGTAAGGGTGTCAGTTGTTTGCTATCACCATCAGTGATCGATCTGAGAGCATTCCAGAGCATTCACCCTTAGATGATCATGCAGTTTTGAGGGAGTATGTAGATGTGTTTCCAGGTGAGCTTCCAGTTACCACCCCACAGAGAGGTGGATTTCACCATTGATTTAGTACCTGATCAACACCAGTTTCTAGGGCACCTTATCGGATGATGACTCCAGAGCTTCATGAGCTCAAGATTTAGTTAGAGGAGTTGTTAGAAGGGTCTCATTCACCCTAGTGTATCTCCTTGGGAGTGCCACCATATTTGTGAAAAGAAGGATGGTTCTCTCAAACTTTGTGTAGACTTCAGAAAGCTCAATAAGGTCACAATAAAGAACCGTTATCCGCTCCCTAGATTGATGACTTGTTTGATCAGATGCGGGGAGCGAGAGTGTTCTCCAAAATTGATCTCAAGTCAGGGTACCATCAGTTGCGCATATCAGATGCAGACATTCATAAGACAACATTTCCGCACACGCATTATGGGCATTATGAGTTCACAGTGGTTCCATTTGGTTTGACCAATGCCCCAGCTGTCTTCATGAGCCTCATGAATGGAGTATTCAGGACATTTCTGGATCACTTTGTCTTAGTGTTCCTTGATGACATATTGATTTATTCTCGTTCCGAGGAGGAACACGAGGAGCATTTGAGACAGGTACTTCAGGTTTTGAGAGAGCAGAAGTTGTATGGGAACTTGGAAAAATGCAGCTTCTTTCAGACAAAGATTCAGTACTTGGGTCATATCATATTAGGCGAGGGTATCTCTATAGATCCCTCTAAGATACAGGCTATCTTGGACTGGCCAAGCACCCACATCAGTTACTGAGGTAAGGAGTTTCATGGGTTTAGCAGGGTATTACCGTAGATTCATACAGACTTTTCTAGGATTGCTCACCCTATCACTTCTCTTCAGAGGAAAGGGAAGAAGTTTGATTGGTCAGAGAAATGTGAGAAAGCCTTTCAGTTGCTTAAGGAAAGGTTAACCACGGCGCCCATCTTAGCAGTTCCAGACTGACAGAGGATTTTGTTGTTTGTACTGATGCATCACTAGAGGGTTTGGGAGCAGTTCTTATGCAGGAGCATCGGGTTATTGCTTTTGAGTCTCGTAAGCTCAAGGACTACGAGCTTAATTATCCTACTCATGACTTGGAGCTTGTAGTAGTTGTTCATGCTCTAGTGTGTTGGCAACATTTCCTTTTGGGTAGACCTTTCATTTTGAGGACAGACCATCATAGTTTACAGCATATTTTCTCACAACCGAACCTCAACGCTCATCAATGGCGTTGATGGAGTTCCTATGTGAGTATGACATGGAGGTTTAGTATATCAAAGGGAAGGAAAATGTTATTGCAGATGCACTTAGTAGACGATGACATGTGCTTGCTTCTTTGACACTTCAGTCAGATTTGAGAGGCAGGATTCTTGAGCACCTTCTAGAGGACAGATTTTATGAGGGAGCTAGACAGATGTTAGAGTCTCAGGGTTCTTTAGAGGGCAGATATTCTGGGTGTGTTTTAGAGACAGATGGTTTTCTTCAATTCCACAGCGCATCTACGTGCCTAAGTCAGGTGATCTGCGTAGCTTCATCCTCATAGAGGCTCATCGAGCCCCATATGCGGCACATCCAGGAGTGAAGAAAATGCATGCCGATCTAAGGGAGTTATATTATTGGCCAGGTCTTCGACGGGACATAGCAGATTTTGTTACATGATGCCTTGAGTGTCAGAGGGTCAAGGTAGAGAATTCTCATCCCATAAGACTTTTACACCTCATGATATTCCCGAGTGGAAATGGGATGTGATTTCCATGGATTTCATAGTCGGACTTCCTATGTCTTCTTATCATCATGATGCCATTATGGTTACCGTGGATAAGTTGACCAAGGTTGCACACTTCTCACCAACCAAGGTCACCTATAATGCACAGGCCATTGCCAAAGTATTTATGGAGGACATTGTTAGGTTGCATGGGATTCAAGACCATCATCAATGAAAGGATACTATCTACACTTTAGTTTTCTGGACTTCTTTTCAGGCCGCTCTGGGTACTCAGATTAATTTCAGTTCAGCTTATCATCCAGAGATAGATGGGTAGACAGAGAGGGTTAATCAGGTGTTGGAGGACATGTTAAGAATGTATGTCATGGATCAGCAGAAGAAATGGGAAGATTATTTACATCTAGTTGAGTTTGCCTACAACAACAACTATCATAGTTCCATTGGTATGGCTCCTTACTAGGCTTTGTATGGATGACCTTGTAGACACCCTTTGAGTTGGGATAGACTAGATGACAGGATTATTCTGGGACCGGCCTACCTTCAGGATTTAGAGCAGCAGGTTGTTCTGATTAGATAGTCTTGAGCAGGCCAGAGCACGCCAAAAGGCATATGCAGACACCAAGAGGATTGATCGTCACTTCTCAGTGGGTGACAAAGTCTTCTTGAGAGTTCATCCACATAAGAGTCCGATCCGTTATGGAAAGGGTTCTAAGCTATCACCTCATTTTGTGGGGCCTTTTGATATTTTAGAGGTCATCGGTCTAGTTTCCTATCGCCTAGCTTTGCCACCACGCCTTGCACGGGCCCACGATGTTTTTCATGTTTCTGTACTACGTAGATATGTACCTGATGCTTCTCATGTTTTGGATTGGTCGGCATTATAGGTAGAGGATGGAGGATAGTGGAGACTGGAGCCCGTACACATACTAGGAGCACCGAAGGTTGGCCCTTCGGGTCGAGACTTGGACCAGGTTAGAGTACAGTGGGACCGATACGACGAGACAACAACTACCTGGGAGGATGCGATACCTTGAGGGCTAGATATCCCTATCTCTTTCAGTGACTTCCAGGAGGAAGTCTAATTTTAGTAGAGGGGGATGTAGTGCCCACACTTTTTATAGCTCAGTAGCTTGTTGTTTCTTTTCTCATAGACATGTTTTGACAGAGTTTTGTTATATCATGGACATTATATTAGAGTTTGATCTTATTAGACATGTGTGGACATTCAGGCATATAGCACCAATTTAGCTTAATTTCTATGTTGTCGCATTTTCTTATGATGTCATGAATACTAATGGATATGATGTTGTGTTTGGAACATAATTATATTGATGGATAGTTGTTGCATGTTGGGATTCTATGGTTATATGTCACTTTATCATCTTGTCTAACTTTGGAGAATTGAGTATAATTGTGCACGTTGTCGCATTTTGATTTCAGTAGGATGTTAGGCTAGTTTAGAACTCATTGATATCTTACTGAGTCATTGATTTATATTTATCGGACAGGTGCGGTTAATGTGTGCAATGAGTGTGCAGGTGACAGGTTTACATGAGAACATGGGAATTCGGCCAACTACACAATCTTACAAGCAGCCCATGGGCTGAGTCCTAGCCATGTTCATTGTGTGAAGCCTTAGTATAGGAGATTATTATTTTGGGCACTATGAGTGACCCCAATTTTTGTAATGTATTGTGCCATGAATTATTAATTTTGTTTAGGGTAGTTAATTATGATGTAAACTTGTTTTGGGAGTTAATAATCCCACTTTCTTTTAAATTTTTTTATTTTGTTTAATGAGTCACTTAATCACAAGGGTTTAGGGTCACATGTGAGACCCTTGGGTGGTCCCCACACCCTCTACCCTTGTGCCAAAAATGCAAAACCCGAAATTAGGTTATTTTGGGCATTTTTGGGGACCCCTTTGTAGCTTGGGAGTTCCCCTAACATAAAAATGAGCCCTTGGACCCTACCTAATGGGTAGGGGGCTTATTTTCAAGGCTAGAGGGAGTTTTCCCTCCCTTTTTACCTCTTGTTTGGTCACATCCATGTAAGGGGTGTGGATTGGAGTGCTTATTAAAAGTTTCACTAATTTTGTCTTGCTAACATTTAGGGAATTTGGGAGAAGAGGGCAAAAAGACAATTTTACCCTTTCTCTCTTTTGTTTTGGCATCTTTGACCTTGAAGAAGGAGAGGGGTGACACATGTCACCCCCTCATTTGTGAGGATGCTTGCTTGCTCCTCTTCAAATTCCCATTCATGGGAAAAGAGAGGGACTTTTTTTGGAACTTCTTGCTTGGATGCTTGGGTGATTTGGAGCTTGTGATTTGCTTGAGTCAAGAGTGGAGAAACTTGAAGTTGGAAAGCTTTTTGGAGAGCTTTCCTTGAGGTAGGCTCTTATGTCTTATTGTTGTGTTGTTTTCTTTTTAGTTGTTAGATTGGTTGCTTGAAATTGTTATTGTTGTATGTAGATTTTGGTTGCTTGCTTGTTTTTACTCCCTCCATCATATGGCATGATGGAGTTTTGGAGTTGTGGGGGAGGAGAGAGGGATTTTTCCTCTCTATCCTCAAGGCTTGATGGACAAGCCTTGTAGGGTCTTAGTGTTTCCCCTCAATGGTTGAGGTGGGGAAGTTGATTCATTTGGCTTGAATCTCCTTCCCCATTCTTGGTAAGGAAACCCCTTTGGGGTTTGAAAACCCTTCCAAGAAGGACTTGGAGAAAGGGTGGAGGAATAAGGAGGGTTTTGATTGAATTTAGGAGCAATAAGGAGGGTATGGAGACTTTTTGCTTTGTGCAAGCAATTTGATATATAACTTTGGAGAACTTTCTCCTCTCTTCCCCACTTTTGAGGAAGAACATGGGTTCTCCTCCTTGTAATTTTTGGAGTTTTGTTTTGTGTTGTCCTATTTTTGTGTGCTTGTATCATGATTAGTTCAACCTCCATCTTGTGCAAGTTTTGTGTTAGTTGACCTCTTTCCCATGGGCTTGGGGGAGGCTAGCATGCATCCCAACCTTGGGAGAGGCATGTAATGATGCCTATGGTTGGGTGGTTATCAAGCTCTTTCTCCTTGTATGGATTTTTGAAGGCATGGAAGTTGGATGTTGGTTTGGAGTTGGTGGCATCATGGTCTCTCATTGAAACATTACCTCATTGTATCTTGAAAAGTATGGCTTATGGAAACTTCCTCTTTATTGTAATTCCTCTTCCATGTTGTATTTGAACATCATTTACAAGATTGGTTTATCCTTTGGTATTTGAAAATTTTCTTTCAACCTTGGGAAGGAGTTTGTTGGATTGTCATCTTGTGTATTGCTGCATGTTTGGTTTATGATGTATTGAGAAATTGTGCAAGAGAAGTCTTGTAAATATATATTATTTGAATATGGTTATATTCCATTAACATACATTGATTTGAATATTATTTGAAATGGAAGATTGTTTAAAGAAAGTAGGTTCTCCTATAAGAATGGTGTTAATCTTGTTGAGTATCCCTCATGTAAAACAAAATCTGAAATAATCTTTTAGAATTGCATTTGGACAAAAAGTCTTCCCTCTTGTATTGTTTTGTTTGTAATATTAATGCTTGGAGTAAGATTAGTCTTGATTCTTTCCATGAGAAGTTTTAATGTTTTGTTCTTAGTAAGCAACCTTATTTGATTAAGTAATTTTCTTGAAGATTTTTCTTTTAGAAATAAGTCTTTTATTTTATTGGAAAATACTTGGTTTACCTTCCTTTTAACACAAAATATAAAGTAATTTATATTAATCATTTTATCTTGGTAAATTAATGAAAATAAGCATTGCAAATTTTTAACACTTAAAACTGTATCTACTCAAAACTTCTTCCGTTGAGGTATTTTTTTACTTTTATATGTATATATATATATTTATAAATAGTGTTTCTTTTTTTTCTCTTTTAAAATTAATATATCAATATATATATTATATGTATTTTATATTAAATGTATTATTTAGTAATATGTTACTTTTGATATATATATATATTGTATATATATAAATCTATGTGTGTATATATATATATATAATAAATATTACATATATATAGAATATTTTATATATGATATAATATATATATATATATATATATATATATATATATATATATACACTAACTATATGAGTTATATATTAATAAATAAAACAATAATAATAATAATAAATAAAAACGTTTTATTTAACATGTTTTTTCTTTAGAAAATAAAAAGAAAATAAAAGTTTGGGGGGGTTAGGACCCCCACCCCTGCTTGCACCAATAAACAAAAAAAATAGTGCCTTTGGGGGGGGTGAACCCCCACACCCCGCACCGCAACTATCCCTATGGGGCGTCCGGCCCCCACCAAACCCCTCGTCGCGCCCAACCTCCGCCTCCCTCCATGCCACGCCCGCTCCCCTCCACTTTGTTGTCTCCCCACCACCTCCCACACCCCCGCGCCATGGCCACCACTCCACACTCCCTCCACACACCCTTCCTCCAACAAGTCCCGCCCCTTCATCTTCACCAAAATAAAATAAATAAATAAATAAATATATATATATATATATATATATATTCTTCATACACAAAAAAAACAACAAACCAGATCTCCTTAGGATTCTCTCTTAGATCCTTCCATCAACCTGCATGAAGAAACAAAGACCAAACAAAACAAATGAGAAGAGAAATGAAAAGAAGGAGAAGAAAATAGCAAAGAGAAAGTTAGGGCAACATTAGGGTAATTTGGAAATCAAGGGTCAGATTTGATTTGACTGGATTAGATCTTAGGGCTCTTGTTTATCCCTACACACTTAAGGTTTTGTACCCTTTTTGTGAGAATTGTAAGTTAAATAAATTAAAAAGGAGAGTGTGATAAGTTAAGTAAATAAGAAGAGGGTGAATAGAATAGAAGGGGTGTAGACTTATTATTTATGGCCCTAGTATTTTTTTTAAAATCGGGTTTAGGCTAGTAATTAATTTAATTGGGTAAATTAAAATCGTATAAAATTAGTAATCAAGAAAGAGTATAAGAGATGTATTAGTATTAATTAAACACTTCAAAAAAAAAAAAAAAATTACCCTGAAATTTTAGTCACGTTTGGTGCATTTTTCAGTGTCCCAGAGGGGCATTACGAAAAGCTTCGGTGATAGATAACTTCCTTGCCTAAACCTTTGGGTTTGTAAAGGAGGTGTGTCTGCGAGGAATGCATCTCGCATTAATTTGGAATCGGCTACGCAATATCATTTTGTTTGTATAACTTCCATTGAATCTTTCTTTACTTTTATCGGGAAGTTGCAGGGGAAGAAAAGCTTTTGAGAAGCTTTGATTTCTTCCTGTGTCTCTGAGGCAAAATAAAGGATTCATATCCACAATTACATTTTGGAAAAGCTTTGTTTAATTAGGATAGATTAGATACATTGTTGCATAGATAAATAGTTACATTAGACTGTTTATTTGTTTAGGATCTTTTAGTTAAGTTAGAAGCAATTTCTTCCTTTCTTCATTTACTCTGTTAATTCCGAAAAGTTCGAAAATACAAAAATATTAGATTAGATTAGCTAGTTTTGTTTTATTCTTTTTATTTAGTTTATTTTCCTTTTAAGTAGGTAGATAGAAACAAACAAATAAAGCAGGGAACTTACACTACTGTACTTAGCCTCTAATTCCCCTTTGACCAATTCAACTAATAGGAATTCATACTACCCGATCTTAGTCCTTGATTCTCCTATAGTTACCCATCAACAGACCATCCATTCATTCCACATCGGCTATCCCGACACAACCTTGAGAGGCCGAGTGCGAATGAGGGTCACGTGTTGATTTTCATTCGTAGAAGCACATTAGGTAAAATTTGGGGACATGATGTTAAATTATGTCAAATTAGGGGAAATCGAGATCAAAGTAGGGGGAAGTATGTCAAATTAGGGGAAATTATGTCAAATTAGAGGGATCTAGGTTTAAATTAGGTCAAATTAGCATAAATTAGGTGAAATTAGGGGAAATATGTCAAATTAGGGAAATTAGGTCAAACTCGAGGGAAATTAGGAGAAACTAGATCAAATTGGAGGAATTTATGTCAAATTAAAGGGAATTAAGGTCAAATACCTCAAATAAGGTCAATAGAGGAAATTGTAATATATTTGGTCAAATTAATTTGGTTTCACATTAGGGTGTCCCATGCATGTCATGGGTATCACACTATGCCAAATTAGTGGAAGTTATGTCAAATTATAGAAATTAGGTCAAATTAGAGAAATAAAGTCAAATATGTCTGATTAGGGTGTGTCATATGACAATATCGCATTAGATTTTCAAAGTAGTATCATGTCACATTATGGTGTTGTATCAAGGTGTCGTATGTAGCATATCACATTAGGGTGTCAAATTGTGGTGTTTTGTTAGGGTGTCACTTTTGTGTGCATTTATGTTTATGGTGTCATATTGGAGTGTTGTATTAGGGCTTCACATAAAAATTAGGGCATATCCATTACACATTCATAAACACCAAAATTACAATACACATCAAAATTAGGGCATATCTATTACACATTCATAAACACCAAAATTACAATACACGTCAAAATTAGGCATTCCAAAAAATTATGATTCTTCATTTTGATCATTTTTAATGTCATCTAATGTATCATGTGACACATTTACATTATTTTTAATTAATCTTTGAGTAGCCCTAAGTTTCCTTTGTGCCAATTCACCCATTTCTTGATCATTTCCTTCTATTTCTAAGAGCACTTGTGCTTCAAATTCTTCATTTTCATCTTTTGGAACATCCTCATCTTCTACATCAACATCTTCGCCTTCTCGATGGTATTTAACTTTTACAACATCTTCATCTTGCACGATTTCTTCATCTCCAAGAACATTTTATTCTTCAACCTCAACATCTTCATATTCTTTTATATTCTATCTATAACCTTCTTAGAAGACATTTCTTAACCTTGCTCAAGATGTATTATAAATTCCCATCCATGCATCTCAAAATCAAGATAGAAGAAAACCTATGAAAATTATAAAATGAGGGGACTATTAATCATTAAATTAGCATTTGTAGGAATTAATAAAAATATAACACATTATGTTTGAACACGGTGTTGCAACAACATGTAAGGCTCATTACACTCTCCAACTACTTTGACAAGTTAACCACATAAATATTGTTATGTATATTAGGCCTAATATATTTGTTATTCATAGATGAGTACCATTTGCATCAAAAATTATAATTTTAAAGGTTTTTAGTCCACACTAATTATTTCCCGAGTCTTTCTAATATAATCCAATACCCTTCATCCAAGGGTTTGTCGCTTGTACTTTCTTGACTATCTTGGTTAAATGGAACTCGCTAAGCTAAAATTGTAGGTCTTCCTTTTCCCTTAAATTCTTTCGATCTGAAAATATTTACCATCCACCCACATTGCATTATGATTTAAGTTTTTAAAAAAGAACATTAATGTATACAAGAATTAAAATTCTATACTTAGAGTTCATATCCTTGCCAAATGTTTAAAGCATCCATATACACACTTCTAGTTGATTAATCGAGATATTCTAAATGTTCATGCATCCAATTCATTCTACGAGTATACGGCCATTTGGTGCATAAGTCTCGGGAAAAGGTTTGTGAGAATATTTTCTATAAACACATCTAACATTTTCATGATCCTCTTTTTTCGCTTGTAAACATCATGCCCCTTGCTCGTTTCCTCTAAGTTAAATAGTATGAACTTATTGATGGCATCTTCTTATGATTTCCCTATACACATCAATACAAATTTATATAAGTATAGTAATTAAATCATTCATGTTTTAAAAACATAAAATTAATATATTTTTATACTCGATCAATTTTATTCCCTTGTCTTTTCCTTAGAATATTTCTTCCAATCGTGCACCATCACGATCAAAATCCCATATCAAGGTATGTCAAGACATTCCTTTTGTAAATATTCGATTACATAGAAGAATGTTTGTTGAATAGTATAATCTTATGTAATAGAACCCTATAAAATGGATAAGTTTCTGACAACCCCTTTAGTGTCTTCATATATTAAAATATAAGGCTTAATATAAGGCTTATTTATTAACATTATATTAATATTAGTTAAGTGTTAACTAATAAATGGTTGAAACTACTTTAACCCCTTTGTAGCCATCTTTCACATAATAAAAGTACCGACACACAATGAATAATGTGTGCGGTCTAGTTTCTCTTCATTCCATCTTTGTACATTCTATTCTTTATTTATTTTTTCTCTCTCTCCACATATTCTAACATTGGTATTAGAGCCGTGAAAACAAGGAGAAGAGAAGGAAGGAGATCTCCATTTTTGTTGTTATAGTCATGTTATAGTTCACAAAAAGGGCAAAATATATACACAAACACGAATCAAAAAAAAAAGCAAAAAAGACCCAAAAAAAAATGCTAGTTATGAGGAAACAAAGTCAGAAAGTCAAGATAATCACAAAAATAATGAAAGGAGAAAAATTGAGTTTACAGATTGCCAATTTATAAGTAAACAAAGTCGCGAAACTAGGGCAAGATAATTAGTCAAAAATTAATTAAATCGAGAGCTTATTAAATTGATGGCTTGGGATGGTCTCTGTTTTATCATGAATCCATATTTATAATCGTGAAAGGGTTTTATAGAGCATGAAAACACTAAGTGAATCGTAGAATTTTATTCTATATAGTCATTTTTATTCATATGAAAAAAGAGAGATCAGATGGGGATGTTGATCAAGAGTTGATAGGAGGGTACTCCAACAAAATCTCTAGATTCATGGTCGAATAAAGTTAGAAATGGTGGATCAGCCTTGAAAACCCAAAATTCTTTCTCCAAGTGGTTAAGGAGGTTTCTAGAAGCACTCTAGAAATCCCTGACTTGCTTCTGCAACACACTACTGAAAAGTTAAACAAATCACTGGTGGGGAAGTTGGTAGGTGGGAGACCCAATATTGACGTTGTTAGAAGATGGGCTAAACTAAAGTGGATCCCATTAGGTCACTTAGAGGTAAGTGCTCTTTCTAATGGTTTTTTCCTTTTTAGGTTTAATACCCAAGAGGATATGTAGAAGGTTCTGGAAGAAGGACCCTAGTTTTGGGGAAAATCTGGTTGGTATCTTAGGAAGTGGGAACCTACTTTCAACCCGAAAAAGGAAAATTTGAACCAATTTCCTGTTTGGATACACCTTCCTAATCTCCCTTTGGAATTTTGGCATGAAGACATTATCAAAGGCATAGCGAACTCCCTAGGTTCTTTGGTCATAATTGATAATGCTACCAAGAAAATGACTAGACTTATCTGTGCTCATTTTTGTATTTATACAGTTGCATAGATAAGGATATTCCCAACAATATCAAACTAAAGTCATGTCTTGGGATTTGGGAGAAAAATATTGAAATGGAAATCTCCCCTACAAAATGCTCCAAGTGCAATGGATGGGGTCATTCTTCCCAGAACTGTAAGTTCAAGGTATCCAAAATATATATTCCTGTGCCAGGAATTGAAGGTAAAGGGGAAAAAGGGAAAGGCCTAATGCAAAGTGCAATTGATCACAGAAAGATTTTTCCAAAGAATCTAAAAATTTTCTACTCCTTTGAGAATAAAGGAAAAGGTGGTAAATGAAACTCCAATTAAATCTGCCACGAAAATGGAGGAGGATGGTTTCACCCTGGTGGTCAACAGAAGGAAATCAAAATTTTCCTGGTCGGATTCTAAGGTAGGGGAAAAAATGGAAGAACTTGTTAAGGATTTCATGAAGGGTAGGAAGATAGAGATTTTTTCCTCAAGAGGGAATGAGGAATCTCTCAAGGAACTAGCTAAGATTGAACAAAAGTTAAAGGAAGTTGGGAAGATGGGGGACTTTGAGGTGGAGGAAATTGTTAAGGAACAGAGTAAGGGGGAAGAAACTATGGGGCATAGAAGGTAAGTCGGGATTCCCATGCGGGTGAGGAGTTGATAGGGAGAAATTCTTGTAACCTTTCCATGGAAGAAATGGTGAATATTAATATGTCCCCAATCAAGATGATGGAAGAGAAGAAAGAAGAAATTACGCCGGAAACAAAGGAACCTCTAGGGAAAAAACCCCTCAGGAAAAAGAAAAGCATCAAAAGGAAAAAGGGGGAATCCTCAATATCCTCTCCTAAATCTCAGGAGTTTGAGAATCCTATAAATGTGGAAGTTGTTAGTAGTAAACAAGGCAGGCCTAGCAAATTTGAATCAAGGAAAAAAATACCCAAAAGGAAATAGATTCAGGGAAATAGTTGTGTTTAGACCAAAAGGTCTTTAAGAAAAATAAACCCAATCTACGAAATGAATTACATCTCATGGAATGGTAGAGGGCTTAATAACCCTGTGAAATGGAGGATTCTCAAAGACATGATTGAAAGATAGAAAATTGATGTGTTAGCTGTTCAAGAAACTAAAATGAAAGAAGACCTTTTTTAAGTTCTTGCAAGTCTTTTTGGAATAATTCTAAAGTTTTTGTTGTTAGTTCGAAAGGATCCTCTAGAGGTTTAGTGTGGTGTGGAATCCGGCCACTATGAAGGAAATCTTCTAGTCAAAAGAGATAATCATTTGGCGGTGATGATGAGAGATCTTGAAAATAGAAATATATGGGTTTTATCTAACATTTATGCTCCTACCCTTCATAAAGAAAGGAAAAATATTTGGCATCACCTTCTTTCATTTAATCATTCCATCAAAGGTTTAGGATGGATTGTCATGGGGGATTTCAATACCCCTCGGACTTCTGGGGGAAAAAAGGAGGATCTAAGGAGTTTACAGTAGGCATGGAGGATTTTAATGATTTTATTACTTCTTCACAACTCCATGATATTGATCTTAAAGGCAACAGTTTCACTTGGTCTAATAGAAGAGTTGAACCCAACATATTCAAGTAAGATTAGACAGGTTTTAGTCTCGGAGAGGAGTGGTTAATCCAGGATATCTCTCTTTTCTCTCTTCCCTGGATAGGGTCTGATCATAACCCTATTCTCTTACAAATCAAGAGTCCATCTAGAAGAAGAACGCCTTTCCATTTTGAGAAGATGTGGCTCCAGAATGAGGAACTATATGACCTCATTAATGACTGGTGGAAACTGAAGGTTAAAGGAATAACTATGTATAGACTTTCTAAAAAACTCCAGAATGTTAAAGGTCACCTCAAAGACTGGAATAAAAAAATCTTTGGAAATATCTTTCAAGAAAATGGAAATCGAGCTTGAACTACAAAATGTTCAAAGACAGACAGAGAGAGTTGGGATTCCGAGATGGATATAGAGGACCATGAAAAGGAATGGTCCCTTCTAGCGGAATACCACAACATACTGGGCAAAGAGGAAATCTTCTGGAGGCAAAAATCTCGAATTACTTGGCTAAAGGAAGGGGATAAAAATACAAGATTCTTTCACTTGTCTACTTTAAAACGTAGAAGTTTCAACAGAATTAATAGAATTAGAAATGAAGAGGGTGTTATGGTGGAAGAAAAAGAAGAAATAAGTGAAGAGGCTATCTCCTTTTTCCATAACCTCACTTGACTAATAATTGTGATCCAAATTTGAATAAAGAGCAAGACTTTTTAAAGTGCATTCCTCCGTTGGTTTCAGAGGAAGATAATTTGATGCTTTCAGTGATCCCATCAATGGAGGAAGTGGAATTCACTATCAAACACCTCAATCCTGACAAGGCTCCTAGGCCGATGGCTTCCAAGCCTTTTCTTTCAACACTTTTGGGACATAATTAAAAAATATGTCTTTGAGGTTGTGAAGGAATTTTTTCGGACATAAAAATTATGCTAAAAGACATGAACTGCACCTTTCTATCTCTGATCCTAAATGTGGTAATGCCATGGAATTAAAATATTTCAGACCTATAAGTCTCTGTAATACCTCCTATAAAATCTACACAAAAATTATGGCTCTCCATCTACAACTATTACTTCCCTCTATCATTTCTGATCAACAAGGGGTTTTTTCATTGGTCACCAAATCCAGATGGGATCATTACAATCAAAGAGACTATTCACTTAGCTAAGCTCAACAAGAAGGCTGCTTTGTTTTTAAAATGGATATGGCCAAAGCTTATGACAGGGTCTCATGGTGTTTTCTTGATAAAATCCTTGACATGTTTGGTTTTGATGTTTCCTTTAGGAATCTGGTTAAGGCATGTATCTCTAATGTCTAGTTTTCTATTCTCATTAATGGATCCCCTTTGGTTTTTTTCCTAGCTCTCAAGGCCTGAGGCAAGGGGATCCCATTTCCCCTTTCCTCTTTATTATTTTGGTGAAGCTTTAAGCAGAAGATTAAATGTTGAAACTGAAAATGGATTTCTCAAAGGGATTTCCCAGCCGAAGGGAGATGGAAAAGGTATCACACCAACATTTTGTTGATGACACTTTCTTGGTGGGGGAAGCTTCATCCCCAAAGCTAAGAAAATAAAATCTCTCCTAGATGACTATATGGAAGTTTCGGGATAGATGGTAAACTTCAAAAAAATCTCTCTCTTCTTCCTTAACACCATGGACAACCATTGTAAGAAGATAGCTGAAATTTTGGAATGTGACTATAAATATTTCCCTACCTTTTATTTAGGTATCCCTCTTGGGGACAAGAGACCATCTTGTTCGATTGGAACTTCTTAATCGAAAGGTTTGAAAGAAAACTTGCTGGATGGAAAGCTAATGTGTTATCCTAGGCTGGCAAGATTACCCTTCTCATCAGTTCTCTTCAGAGTCTCCCGGTGTATGCCATGTCCCTCTATCAACTTCCTAGAGGTGTTGGGGAAAACTGGAAAAAATCCAAAAATGTTTCTTATGGAGTGGCACTAAAAGCAAAAAAAAATTCCTCTAGTGGCTTGGGACAAAGTTTGTAAACCTAAAAAGCTTGGGGGACTTGGTCTTAGAGACTGGACTAAAATGAATAAATCCCTTCTTGCAAAAATTGGATGGAGGTTAACTAAAGAAAATGGAGTTTGGACCAAAATTCTAAAGAAAAAATATTGGATGGATGTTAATGACAATAGATGGATTTTTAAACAGGCATCCTTCAATGGTTCATGCATATGGAAAGCTATTAACTAGGGAAAAATAAATTGTGGCTAGGGCAACATGTGGAAAATAGGAAAAGGAAATGAGATAAGCTTCTGGAAAGATAAATGGGCTGGGAATTTTATCCTTAAAGATCAATTCCCCCAAATTGCTATTCAACTCGAAGATAAATATGGGGAAAAAATCAATAACTATATGGCTGATGAAGACAACTTTCAGACATGGAAACTCATGGAACTAGACAGACAGGAACCCAATGAACACTTGAGTAGGCTCAATGATTTTCTAAAAAATTATGTTTCTTCTAACAACAAGGACCAAGATAGAATAGTCTGGGACAAAGAACAAAGTGGTAATTTCTCTGTCAAATCAGCCTATTCCCTTTTTTTTAGGGAGAAACTAGAGAAGAAGATTTAAATGTTGGTAAGATATGGAACAAGAACATTACTCCTAAGGTTAATGTTTTTAGTTGGCTTTCAATAATAAATAAAATTCTTACTATTGATAATCTTGCTAAAAGAGGTTTCCAGATGGCCAATAGATGTGTTCTGTGTGAAGTGAATATGGAAACTGTATAAATCATCTTCTCTCTGGAATGTCCCTTTGCCCATCTAATGCTTTCTTCTATTCTGGGTTGCTTCTCGGTTTACTGGGTAATTCCTAAAGAGATCATGGATGCCTGGAATCAATGGAACTATCCTTTCTTCAGTCGAGGGCTTAAAAATCTCTGGGTCATGAGTTTGGGTCACCTCTGGTGGGAATTATGGAAAGAAAGAAATAGAAGGATTTTTAAAAATAAGAAACTTCCCATTAGGTTGACTATTAAAAAACTCCTACAGGCTGTTAGAAATAATTTTTCTATCCTAAGGAAAAATGAAATGGAAATTCTTGACAATGAACAACACTTCTTTAAGAATTGGAACATTATAGGTGACCCCAAACCCAAAAGAAGTAATCCTCGTATATGGGGATTAAGTGGAATTCACCTAGGGAAGGTTTCTTTAAACTCAACTTTGATGGGGCAGCGAAAGGTAATCCTAGGAAAGCAGGGGGAGGAGGTGTTCTTCGGGACTCTCAAGGAAGATTTCTTTTTGCCTACTTCTTTGACCTAGGCCTCCAATCTAACAATGTTGTTGAGGCAGCTGCGATGTTTTGGGGGGTGAAGTTAGCCAAGGAGAAAGGCTTAAAACACCTTGAAGTGGAAGGGGACTCTTTATATATCATTTCATGTTGAAAGGAAAATCTCAACCTTCTATTTCTGTCGATGACTTCATAAATAAAACTAAGCTTTTATTATCCTCTTTTGAGGTCATATCCTTTCATCATGTGTATCATGAAGGAAACTCTCTAGCTGATTTTATGGCCAATTTGGGGGTGAATGCAAGGGGTCTTAAGGTGGTAGAGGATCCTAATAAGATGCAAGCCAAATTTATTGAAATCATGAAAAGGGAAGGTATAACTAATAATACTCCTACAAATGAGGAGGCATTAATTCTTCAAACTCGTGACATCTCTTTTTCATGATTCCTGAACTCGTGTAAAATTTCCTTTCTAATCCTCAAGGGGCAAGCCGGATTTTTTTGTTTTCTAGAAGTGGGACGATAAGATCAAGGAAGGTAACTATTTGTAGAATAGAAAAGAAGAATAGGTTAGAAGCATGGGGGTGACTTAGTGAGAAATTAAACCTAGCAAGAGGTAGGAGATGTCCATAGAGGTGAGACCTTGCTTGAAAAGGTGGGTATGTTACCCTTTTTCAATATCTTTGATGGCTATGATGAAAATTGAGTGAAGCTATGGTGAAAATGGGAAAGAAGGCCATGTTCGGGTTGGCAATTTCTCCTTTACCATTTCCCCAAGCTTATTTCCAAAGTCTCGGGTTTAGCTCTGGAAGGAAGATGCATCTACAAACCTAAGTCGACTACAACCTGAGATTGAATGCTTTATGCAAGGTAAGGGAGCGCCTGTCTCTCTTCATAATGGTTATGCTCGGGAAATTTTCCCCATCCTTTTGATGAAATTTCTCAGTTGTTTATGTCCTACATTACCTTAGAAGGGTGGTATAAAGTGATATATGGATATCACTTCCCTATGTTGAACCATGTCCGTAATGCTAAGCCCTATAATTTCCTTTCTTCTTGTATACTTCCCTTGTGAAATCTATTTTCATGGTCAAGAAAGGTACCTTCCCCTTACCTTTGCACCAAGGCCTCATCAAATCCCTTCTTAGGTTAGGAACTCCCCTTTTGGGAAAAAATGATAAATTTGGGGCTTCACCACTGAATGTTCGGTGCCCAAGGAGGAAAGTTTTAGTGAGGATATGTTTGGAAAACCAGTGGCTAAAAGAACCAGATCTAACCTAAGTCATGGTGGTGTTAAGAAACATAGTAGGGCAGAGGAGGTTCCTAAGACGGTTGAGGAAGTGGAGACTATCTTAGATTCGGGTGAGAACCAAGAAGGGAACCCAGACTTTTTGGTTTCCAGTAAGGATAAGGAAGTTGCTGAAGGGGATAATAGTGAGGAGATGGTGAGTGAGAAAGCTCTAGAACTTCAAGATAAGCATTCAAAGAACTCATAGGAGGCCATTGAGAGCCTGCATGCTCTTAAAACTACCCAAACAAAATTGTTTACTGCCCAGACTCTGTTGTCAAGTCTCATACTTTCATGTGGAATTTGAGCATTGCAGCTTGATACTGATATCAATAGACATAAGATTAGTATGGTTTCCATGGATCTGAAGGAACTTACTGATAAAGTGGAAAAGTTATCTTCTTTGGTCCTTAGTGAATAACTCAAGAATGCAAATGAGAGAAGCTTGAGATGGCTAAGGATATGTTGAAGATGAAAGAAGTTGTTTTCCAGATTCATGATGTCCATCTCCTCAATGTTAAAAGCACCATCCACCATCTCAAGCTATTAGCTGAGATGATTCATTCTATGGAACTTGCTAAGGAAAGAGAAAAAGAAGGAAAAGGCCCCAAAGTGGAGATTCCTGAGCCTAACTATAAGTATTGGAAAGCTACCATCGACTCCCTTATCAAAGAATGGGATGGCTATATGAATTCAGTGGGGGACATGATAAAAGAGTGATGAAGAAAATGGGATATTGGTTTGTTGTTGTTAGTTCTATGTTGTTTTGTTGTTGTTAGTTTCTCTGTATTGTTGTTGTTAGTTATTTCACTATTTTTCTATTGTTTGGATACTTTCCTTTATGGTTGTATCTCTTTGTTGTTTGTTTTGTGATGCTATGGGTGTTTGGTTGGGCTTCAAGGGTAATCCTCTTGGCCTCTTTGTAAGGAACTAGTAACACTTTGTATGGGGGTGGGGTAGGTTGTCCATTGGATGCTCATGAACCCTTTTTGTGTACCTCTAATAATTAAGAGGGGTATTAAAATATAAGGATTAATCTAAGGCTTGTTTATTAACATTATATTATTATTAGTTTAGTGTTAACTAATAAATGGTTGAAACTACTTCAACCACTTTATAACCATCTTTCACATAATAAAAGGATAGACACACAAGGAATAATGTGTGCATTTTGGTTTCTCTTCATTCCATCTTTATACATTCTTTTCTTTCTTTATTATTTCTCTCTTCGCATAATCTAACATCATGTACCTCTTATGCCAAAACATCCATCGAGTGTTGATGACACTTGCATATCAATATCATCGACTAAGTGGGCTAGTAGAGCGAACCTAGGAATAAAAAATGAAGTTGGAAATTCCTTTTCAAAATTACAAACAATCTTGTTTCTCACCCCTTTATCTTAAACACATATATATCTTTTGTTGAAAAACATATGAGGAATTTTGAATGTCTCAAAATACCTTTTAGAGATCATGTGGAAGCACATCCTTTCCTCTTAAATCAAGAGGAAATATATGTTGTGATGTCAAACACATTTACTAGAAAATGTCAAAAATATAAAGATAAAAACATATATAAAAATTAATTTACATTAATTACAATTATTTTCAACATACCTTTAAAATGTTGTGCCAGTCATGTGTTTTCAACCATGTAATATGTCCATCAGCAGTGAACACTCTCTTGAGGGATGACCCATAGAATTGAGGTGGGTGCATTTCACGCATGACCTTTGTGACTTTTATTGCAATGGGTTTACTTATAACCCACCGAGACTCGTCATATGTTCAATGTTCTTCTTCTTGGACCATAATTTTTTCTTCATTTTATAAAATTTAAGGTATTTTTATGATTGTAATTTATCTTTGTGTTTCGTTGTAATATGCAGCCCGTTGATACAATACCATTTTGAATATATGCATCGGGTTAAGAAGATGGCCTAATAGAAAATATTTCCAATATGGAAGGCTGTATAATATAGATAATATTTTCATTCCCTTAGGAATTACATCTACGTGTTTGATCATGTAAACTAGATTCATTTTCCCAATCATATCTCTCCCGAGTTTTTGGTACAATAATATTTGTTGCATCACAAACATCATTATAACATTAAAACCAATCTACATGAGACATTAAATTTGGTGGTTCTCTCATTTCCACATGACCATTTAACTTTTATTTTTTATGGTACTATATTCATAGTCAATCCTTAAAAATATTATGTGTCCTTCATAAACATTCTTTCTCACCTCATGAGAGTACCTCAAACATAGTTGGTCCCCACACCTTAAGCATGTGTGCTCTCCCTTTGTAGTCAAACTTGAACAAATTGATAGTCTTGGATAATCATGGATTGTCCAACACAGAATTCCATAACATTTGAATGCTTTTTTTGTCAAGTGGTTTTGAAACATCATACATATGCACCCCATTCCACAAAGTATGTAACTCATCTATAAGAGGTTCAAGGTAAACATCCATGTTTTTCACTTGATTCTTTCTAGGGACTAGTAGTGACAAAAATAGATTTTTTTTTGTAGCATAAGCCATTGAGAAATGTTATAATTTATTCGCATAATAGGCCAAATTGAATATGTTGTTGAAAATTTGGAATATGGCTTAACAAGACCTAGTATGACGCTCCTTGCATTGAATTTAAAATTTTCAGACCAATTATACTCAATGTGTTTAATAACCTAGAAATCGCTTTGTGCGTGCATCACCCCATCACTACTTATGTTATCGTAATGTCATATCATTAGCTTTGTAAGTGAATTGGAGCGATAAAGAAGTTGCGATGCACTAATCAAAGGAAAGTCCACAAAACCTTCCTTGAATTTTTATATCCACTAATACCAACATTGAAACAACATTCCTTGCACTTAGGATTTGGACAAATTGTAGCATTTACATACTCTTTTTTGAATGATATATAGTCATTAACACAAGCATCATATTTGTCATATGAAATTCCCAAGGATGATTATATTTTTTTGTGCTTCCCTATATGATGATGGAATTGTGTTTTCCTTGGGTAAAATGACATTTTTAGTAACCTACACATGTATAAGAATTTTTAGCAACCTATATTTTTTTCAATTATTAATCAATATTTTAAAATTATAGTTTATACTAAAATCATCATTTAACAAAGATAATGTTTTTACTTACTCTAATAGTGTTGTTACACTAATGTTTGACCATCCAAATTTGACCTTCAAGTCCATCAATGCTAGCTTGGCATTCAACATTGTTGTTTTGTCCTCCTTGACTTCAAGCAATGGAGTTTCTGCTAGTTTCTGTTTATAAGTAATGCCTTCATCCTCTACACTTACATTTTTACCACCTCCAAGTGAATCTTCATGGTCAGGAATTTCATCGATTCATTCATTGCTTTAACACCATTATTATCATTATCATTATCATTGTCTCTATCTTCCATAATATGATTCCGATCGTAAATATGACCTGGATGATTAGAATATAATTGAGTTATCATATCATCCAAACCCCCATCTTGTATGTGTTTGCTTTCTGATTCCTATATTGCACTACCTAGAGGTTCATGTAATGTGCTACCTTTTGCACCGATTATCTTTTCTATTGGACATAGATTTATGGATCTAAAATTTCTTCCAAAAATTCTCTTTCTTTGAAGCTCTTATTCTTAGGGTGCATGGGATGATTAAGGTGTAAAATGGGCCATTTATATGTTTGCACCTCGAGGAGAAATTTTCCATCTACGTAATGGCATTTTGACCGAGAGGAATGATTATCCATCTATAAAATTTGAATTAAAAAATTAACATAAATAAATGCTCGAGATAAAAATTCATTACGTTCAACACAAACCACATAAATCCTTCAATAAAATTTCAATTTTATAAATGAAAATGAACATTATATATTTGTGAATAGTCATTCCAAATTTGTATGCAAATTTTTGTCTACAAATACATATATTAAACATCATAATTGAATTATTTATAAAATACACTCAATTTTAGGCCCTCTTTCTATAACATTTTCTTGACTCTACAAGAGTGGGATGCTTATAGCTATAATAAATAAGAAATTCTTCCCTTGCTCTAATATCCCTAATTGTCTTAAACATCACATAATGTGACAATTTTGTTGACATATACTCCTCTTTATCATTATTACACTCCATAAATTGACATTCTTCTTATTTTGACATGCAACCTTTATAATTATTTATGAAACCAACAATATTCTTATACGCACATGTATGGCCATCTATATATGTGCGATCGTATATTATATTTACTATCTATGCCTTCTCAATATTTTCTTTGAGTGTTTCTACATTTGAACATAAGCCATAATCTAACATACTAAACTTATACTTCACCAACCTTTTCCAATCTTTGAATGAGTATTCAAGTCCATAGAATGGTAAAAAGGGAATGCCATGATATTTCCTAGTTTTTGATCCAATAATGATGGGGGTCAAAATAAAGACTCAAACCTACATCACATATAGTAGATGGTCATATCATATATTGTTTCTCCCAAAAGCTAAAAGGTTCATACATAATAGGAATATCTTTACTCATTTCTCATGCACCAAATGTTTTGATTCTTTTAAACTCTTCATCATACAATTTAAATGTATTTTCTTAGAAGTTCCATATCACCTTTAGATTCTGTTCATAAGCTTTATATGGTACCTTCCATTTGTCTTTGATCAATTTATTAAACATAATTGAATATCGAATTTGTTGCACTTGAACACTATGTACCTCATTTTCTTCATCAAATGTCTCATAATTAGAAGCACATGGTTATTTTTATGGTGCATATACTAAAGAACTAGATCTTGCAATAGAGGGTACAAATGAAGAATTAAAATTAGTAGCCTTATTAGGATTTACCTAAAAAATTGAACTAATATAAAAAAAAATTGCAGCCCCTTGCCATTCTTCCCCTTTGATCTCAAACTCTCCTCGATAGTGGTATAACCTAATTTCCTTGAAATATACAAATTATTTTCCAATTAAGCATCTAACACATTTTTACATATAATTGAATAATATAAAATATATTGCATCATTTTTAGAACTCAAACATACATGATGGGGTAGAGAGTTCTTCTGCTATCGGGTTTCATAAGAGGGTTATTTGCATAAGAACTTAAGTGAGGATCTAAAGGAGAATTTGAGTCATTATTCCGCAAATGACACAGAATATACATTGTCATCTCGAATCACTTACCATATTTGTTTTTAAAATGTTATCAACATTTACCAATGTGCATAATCATACATTTATGTTTTTTTTTTGAAATGCATTTTGTTTATCTAATCCAAAAATCAATAATTATTAAATATATAAAAATATATGGAGGTGAAAATATGTACTTGGAAATGATGTATGCCCTACATTTAATACTAAAAGAATTCAATTCACCCTCTATGTATTGCAACAAGACTCCAATTTATCAAAATAAGTATGCCATTATTCTCAATTAAACCAATTCTATAAGTTATTTTTCTAAATGGAACATAATATGAAGGCCCTAATTTTTGAATTCAACACAATATGTGTGCCCTAGTTTTCACAATCCAAGACAATAAGCTTTTTTGTTCTAAAAACTTGCAAATTTATTCCAATTGATATTTTTACATCTAACTACATAATTCTAACATCATCTCGGACTTAAGTTGCACCTTTAATAAAGATGTTATTAAGTCATAAAATGAGACATGTTAAAGTTGGGAAAAAATATCTCTTTTAAGACACCACGACATCACCCCTTTAAGACGATCATCAAAGATGACAAATAAGACATCTTGTAAGACACCCTAACATCCCCTTAACATCAACACTCAAAGATGAAAAATAAGTCACCATTTAAGACACCCTAACATCCCCTTTAATGTCAACACTCTGTAAAGGCACACTAACATCCTAATGTAAATTCAAATAAAATTTGTGACCTTAATTATGACTTTAGGATGTGGAATTTTACACATGTGACTTTAAAGTGACTTCATTGTGACTTAAGATTGTGACTTAAAACAATCCAAATTTTGTAGCGTAATCCAAAATGGGTTGTAAAATACAAAACCATAAGGAAAAACATGTTTTGTGATTTGTATTATACCATGGAATAGTTGGATTATCTTTATGTTTGTTATACCCCCAATATTGTACAATATTAAATATGACACACTAATAAATGCAATAGTTCATCAACCATGAAAATTAGTGTAATGTAAAATTTTACAATGAATTTCAATGCTACACTTGATTTCTAAAATCATTACTTATTTCTTTAGAATGCTTGTAAATGATTACTAATTACCTTATCTAAATTCTTATATGCATTGATAGAAAGTGAATGCTTTCTCTAGATTTCCCTCTCATCATGCCTAAATGAAATAGGGTTCTTGTGTATTTGTAGATAATTGAAATTCAAATTAGGACTCTATCATTATCAAATGACCCCCATTGGTCAAAAAAACAAAAAATGAGATAAAGATTTGATGGGTTCAATTTGGAAAGGGCCTAGGTGACATGCGAAGAACATGGACTCAAAGCTCACGGTAAAAGGATCCATAAACAATGTGGCCAAACATGGAGTGAGGTGACCATTGAGTAGTGTTGGGAAGAGATGCGAGGACCACCACAAGTAAAAAAATGCACAAATATATCTATAATTTAACCCAAACATTAGACACAAAAATACTATAAAAAAACATTTTTGATATAAGATTGAAAATAACCAAATCTTTTAAAGATTTTTTGCATCTCTTGGTATTGGTACACCCATAATTGACCTTCTTTGATTGTAAGGTATTCATTCTATCAAATTCACTTAGGACTTGACCCCAACCTCAACCCTTCCTTTTTAGTATCCCTAAGATTTGATACTTGAGAATTTTTCCACATCGATTAATATCGATGCATGAATAATTGACCTCCTTGAACTTAGTGTCAAGGAGTGAGGGCTATGTATTCCATCAAATTCCTTTGAAACTAAACTTGACTTCAATCCTTTTTCATATCGTTTATAATTAATACCTTGATGGATGGTGAGACAACACCTTATATACCATCATTTAAACTACTGACTCATTTGACACTCAAAACCTTTAATTTAATAATTGATAATTAAAGATAATTTTAAATAAAAATTCATAATAAATGCATTCATCCTCAAATATACTTAAACATCCCTTAAAAGTGGTTCCTATGTATAATTTAAAAGGTCATAAGCATATGCACCAAAATCCTTTGCCCTTTTGTGCTAATTGTTCATGTGCTTATGCGCTTTATTGAAGTAAAAGGTATATGTTTTCTAACACGATTCCAAGCTTTTTACTTAGAAAAGTGCTTCCTTTTATAGGCAAGAGCTATCCTCCCCAAAGGTTGAATTGCATACATCAAACCACCCATCATATGCCTCATCATGACCATCATGACATCTACTTGCCACATGTCGAGCACTTTGGGACGTAGATTTTTTAGCTGTTGAAAAACACATTTTTTTAATAGTTTGTTGAAAAACACATGTTTTTCAACACACACACCATAGGTGCCTAACAACTTGCAGTTATAAGCACCACCTCCCACCAATCTGCCTACCACCACCACATGCTCGTCTTTGATTTCAAACCAATTTGTTGAAAAAATAAAAAAGCAATGACATGACAACTAACGTGCGAGATCCCACCAATGTATGCACATGCATGTGTATGGTGTTTTTTATGGGTGCATCTTAGGCATGAGGTGCATTCTTTGGGGAGATTAGCTTCTTGCCCTTTTATATATGGTAAAAGCCCTACCATGATTCAAAATCATTGAATGTACTTTGCACGAAAAATAGTGCATCAAAGTCACCTCACCACAAACCTTGTAGCATATGGTAATAAAATCATCCAATTTATATTTCACATTAAAAAATGCCAAAGTTGAATATATATTAAAAAAACAAAAACTCAATATCATTGGAAATTAGTATGGGAAATATTCAACCGCATTGCAATTGCATTTTCTTGTGAAATTTTGTATATTTTGAACTAATATAATTGTGTTGCGGTTCTATTGTTTTTTTAAAATAATTATTATAGAGTGACATATACATTTTAAGATATATCAATAATTTTATTTTACGAATTATTAAATCATAGTAGATAGGAGAAGGCCTAACAACAATTATGTAAGAATCATAGTCGATTAGAGTTATATACTACTATAAATCATTCGTGAAATGTACGATGGAAACACCAAAGGGGATGGATGGTAGAATCAAAACATGAGGAAGCTAAAAAATGAGAGAGGATGATGGATGATGAAAAAGGGGTTTGTTGGAGAACTAACAACTTGGTCTGATGTGTTGTCTACTCATTTTGAAATGTGTCAAACATGCCTCCCATGATTTGGTTGGAGGAGCTTATATCGGTGGCTAGGTCGATGCAATTGAGGTAGCCACCGGTGTTATCGATATGTTTTTAGTGTTGATGAATGTATGACAATCCTTCAAGTGGCTGCTCATTTTCTTGTTGATGATTACATAAATGGTTCGATGCAATCTCTAGAAGTTGTGAGTTGGATTCCTATGGAAGAATATCAAATTCAAGGCGTGCTTTCCTCTGTGCATTTACAAAACTTGCCCGATTTAATAGCTCATCTTGATAAGCTCGATTCAACTATTTAAAGATGTTAGTAGAGAGTACCGAAAAATGATATCTTTTGTTTTTGAAAGAAGACAGACTCGGAAGGTTGAACTCGAACGAGAAACCATTTGTATTATTTTAAAATTCGAGTGTGATGGAAATAACAAATATGTGCAAGCGTGTGTTTAATGAAGAGTATAATGCCAAGATTGAACCCCTCTGGTCTTATATGACAGTTGCTCATTGGACTCCTCCGGAAGAATCTCAAATTCAAGTTGTCTATCTTTTTGTAGTTATAAACTTTACCCAATTTAACATAATTACAACTTACAGAAGACATGGGCGCCCTCACGAGGTTTTAAAAGAAAATCCAATTTGAAGCAAATTTTGATTAAAAACATGAAACAAAAAAGTGGGTGATCATACAATAGGTACTAAATACAATTTTTACTTACAGTAATGTTCGTTGTAATCTGAAGCCATTTCCTTTGCCCAAAAAACAAACACAAATCATGAATGTTTCACTAGAAATCGTTAAATAAAGTGCGTAAATTTCTCAATAAAATGCGTGAAAAATCTTCATAAATTTAAATATTACAACTGCTTCAATTTTTAAGACATTGTCATCACCTCTCGAGCCCGAGTGTAGTTCCTCGATGCTCACATCATCACAAAATCAATGCCACCCATAAATGAACGATGCTCAATTTCAGACCCAGAGACATCGCTTGATTGGAATCCTTTGTGATAAAATCAAAACAAAAATCCCTTGCTAGCGTCATGATCCCCATCCCCTGCGCCAAAATCAATTTCAGAAAACCAAATCCGTTTCTCCAACACCATAATTACAATCTAATAATTACTAGAATATAGATACACGAAAAGACTGCAAATGTCCCGAAGCGCCCCAAATATGTATCCACAATGTACACGTCTGAAATAAAATCTAGTTGTACTTTATGGCTAAAAACACAAAAATGTCTAAACGCCCGTCAAATTCAACCCCTTGACGTGAACAACTAGAGGCTCTTTCTCATAGGGGCGATGCCTTTTGGCGTAATTACAAGTTAAACTTACTCATCAAAATGAATTTGATTTATTAAATGTTTAAATATTGTATTTATATCTTGGGTTAAGGTATTTAGTAGGAAGCCATGTATCTAGAAAAATTTAGGACTATCATGTGGACAAAACAAATTGCTCGAAAAAAAAGTACTTTGTTAAAGAGTTCAACCCCACATGGGAGCATGGGGAAACACGTATCTACATATTGCTCTTAAAGATAAGGCTAGAATGTTAGTGGATCGATTGAGGAGTCAGTATCACATCATCTTAGGTGTGAGACTAGTAGATGGACGATCCCTAAGGAAAATTGGGAAGAAAGAACTTGTATTTTCTATAGTAAAGGGGTGGTTGAAATTGAATGACACTTCATTTTGGAATGTGTAGCATATGAGGATATCTGTTTATAGTATGATTTGAAGGTGGGCAACCTAAATGAGTTATTTGATGAGGAAAGGCTCCACAAAATGATTAGCTTCCTAGTCAAGATTCATAGTAGAAGATCCAACATCGAAAGAAACTCGAAAGTATCTTAGGACTGCAGCTCTCGGTCCCTTAGAGTGCTTGGTCTCGTGGAAGTCATTAAAAGTCTTTCATTTAAGAGGTATTTCAATGTGATTTCTAACCAATATGGAATGATTCATTTTTAAGAAATGTAAATTTTAAATTAGTAAAAGCAATTTCAAGATAGATTTGAAGAGGGGTATTTATCTTTTATGTGCGCTTTAGCACATTTGCAAAGAAGTGGGGATGCAAGTCAACACCAATAAAACCAATATTATGATCTTCTCTAATAGAAAGAAAATAACTCAATATGATTTATATTTCGATGGAAGCATTTTAGAGGAAGTAACAAAGTATAAATATCTTGGGTTTGAATTTAATAACAAGCTCAATTGGGAGATTTGTAGCAAAAAGAAAACTTTAGGGGGTGGAGAGCTTTTTATGCTTTCCAAAACAAATGCAAGAGAAGAGGAATTATGGGATTGGAAAACTATACAGACTTTGTTTGGGCTTTTAGTAACTCCAGTGGTGCTTTACGGATGTGAGGTTTGGGCTAGCAACATTTCAAACTCAAGGTGGAAATAATTTGAGAGGATTCAAAAAAGCATGATTACTAGAAAGTTCATATTTAAGTACTCGGTCCCATATGAGATTTTTCTAGCTGAAACAGGGGCTGTACCTCTAGAAGTTATTGCTATGGCTTGTCTCATAACATATCTAAAAAGGATTGAGAAAATGGGAGGTAGTAGATGGCCTAAGGTCGTCCTCAATGAGTTTTTGGAGAAAAGAAAGAAGTCATGGATGAATCAAAACAACAAATGGCTTAAAAAATGAAACATTTACTTGAATAAATGTTCTAATAATAGCCAAGAGATAAAAACTTTTGTTATAGATAAATTCCGCCAAGTTATGCGGGGAAAGCCGTTCGGGAGAAAGAAAAGGTATTATTTGGAGGAATTTAACTCTACACGTGATCATCAACAAAAGACTTTTATTGGGGCTAGTATCCGTGGAAAACAAAGATCTTCATAGCTCAATTGAGAACAAATTCACATCGTCTTGATGTGAAACATGAAGATGGAAAAGACCTAAAGAGGCATGTAAAGAGAGAATCATGTCTTTTGCACTTCATTGTAGTGGAATCGAGAGAAACATTTCATTTTAGAGTGTAATGCTTATAACGACATTAGGGCCCATTCGCTAACACGATGGTATTTATTGCTTCCTTTCAAGACATTTTCAGTGAGAATATGGTTGAAAAAACAAGGGCGTTGATTATCAAACTCACCAACAGGAGATCTGAATGCTAGAAAAATCTTTAGCAATATCTGTTGTCCTATAGGCTGTCTTTGGTAACCTCGTGGACGTTAAAATATCTTCTTCTTCTTCTTCTTCTTATTAACTAATTTCCTTTTTGGTAATATAGAGAGATCACAAATATAAAAAAAATCGTAAGCTTTAAACCCACGATTTCCACTACCTAAAATGGTAGTGTGTTGATGTAACCTTCGTGGCGTTTTCTACTTTTAGGTATTCTTGTAACATTTTGTGGGACGGTGTGTTATTCGGTCACCCCTTAATATGTAACTCTATTTTATTTTTATTAATATAAAAGGCAGTTCCAAGAGTAAAATGGCGGCCAATACCAAATGAACCAACCTCTATTTCTAAATTATTATTAATGGCATGGAAAAAAATGCTAAAGTAGGGATATTCTATCCCACCCGATATCGGGCCCGCTAAGTTGGACTACTAGCCGAGTGTTTGCTTGGCTATGGCATCTTACCAGGTTATGCAGTTGAATCCCACCGCCAGATGGGGATGCAGATGGATCATATGGGGCACACACCAGAAGAAGAATAAGAGTGACATCTCTGATCTGTTGTTCAAGGAAAATCACCATGTTAAACCCCTCATTCTTGGCATATCCTTTAACTCCTCACAAAGACAACAACCAAGGTACATGGATATACAATATGTATATGCTTATAGAAATCAGTGTTCAGAATGGAACACATCATTTTTAAAGTTTTTATTTTTGGGTGCTGGTATGATACATCCCACTTGGGCTGTTTATACATTTTGAATCTAGTGGTTTCCAACATGAACTTCGACAAATTTCCCCGCATCGGGTTCTGTGTCAATAAAAAATCTGAGAGTGCTCTTCCAAACCACGAAAATTGACTGGTTAATATGATGGTGTTTTTAGTGACATTATTGACCCTTTTAAGTAGAAAAAGAGTTGTAGAAGAAATCATACTCGAGGAAAATATTACACAGTTAATATTCTATAAAAATTAAACATGTGAACATCAAAGTATCCTTTCTGTAAACCTTCGAGGATTAGGCCCGATCCCCGAGTCTTAAATTGCTTACTACCTATCAATGGATTGATTGCTTCTCCCAAATTATTTCTAAATTTATTGAGCAGGATACATGGAACATTATCTGCGATAGCCCGAACTAATTACAGAATTTCTAAGTGTGCCATTTGTTTTCAAATTTCAATCAAGTATTATCTCTGCTTGGAGAAACAATTGGTGTCAGAGGCAGGAGCTGTACAGGTAGACTATAATTCTTTTTCTTTGAATTTTTGTTTAACGCATATGAAGAACTGAAGTGCAAGTAGGTGCAGTAGCAGCACCAGAGTGCAAATAAACATGAAGTGTCAGTACAAGAGAAATCAGGAGTCAGGGCATCACAAGTTATGTGGTATTTCACTCATATCTATTACCTGTCACTAACAAGTATCCAACTCTAACACCACACAGCTGGCCGAGTAACTGCATTAGCATTGAACTTGAACCATGTGTTGAGGTCTGACTAAGAAAATGCCTGCAACTTTTATAACATGGCAACCTAATACAAGACATCGAGCATGAATGCGAGCCCTTATATCCAAGGGTTACACAATACCTACTGGAAGAGACAAAAACTGAGAAGATACGTCAATCTTCTAGGCACAGTGAGCATTAACTGGAATGATTAATTTTCAACAACTAAGTGTTCATTATTTTTTTAGATAAGGGTAAAGGGGAGTTTTTGACTGGGACCCTACCCAGGTACAAAAAGGGTTTGAAAATCAAGATACAACAATATGCCCAAAAAGTTCAAACCAAAAACATAGCCGGAATGGTTAATTTTTAACAACTAAGTGTTCATCATTTTTTTTAGATAAGGGTAAAGGGGAGTTTTTGACTGGGACCCTATTTGGGTAGAAAAAGGGTTTGAAAACCAAGATACAACACTATGCCCAAAAGTTCAAACCAAAAACAAATAAATAGCGGAACTGCAGCAGAAACATAGCAAACAAGCAACCAAAACCACCCCACAAAGGGGGAAAGATACAGCCATCAAGACAGACTATTTAAGGATTTTAGCAAAATCCTTATTCAAATTCTCTAGGCCCTTTTGCAATTTTTGTTGTAAACCACATTTGAATCACTATCCGTAGCCTTGTCCAAAACCTTACCTTTATCCTTTTTGTCAGTTTTGTTGGGGAGATACTCTTTAACTGTGCCCAGCTGCTGAACTTGAAGAAAGAGGAAATCCATTAAAGCTTTGCACATAGAAACTATGTCACATTGTTTAGAACAAATGGCTGCATGCTCCTTCTCCAAGATTGTGAGCCTATTGTTCAAATCTTAAGAGTAATTTGTGTCCATTTTTCCGCCCTCAACTGCCGATTTTCATCCCTTAACTTTGTCCCTCAGAGCACGAATATCCTTTCTCAACCAATTAATCATGTCCTTGTGCAGGTCTAGCTTAGCCCGGATGGTAGAGTCTTTGCTTTTAGAAGGCCCTTTAGTGGTTTTTCCAAAAGACAAGAAGCTAAGGGCAGCCAATTCACCGTCACTAAGATTGAAGGGGAAGGAAGGATCACTCCCAAAATTTTTGTGTTTAATAGCATGGTTGCGCAACATTCTGGTGGGAGGATCAACCCTAGGCCTCTTTTTAGAAGTCAAATCAGCAGGGGAAGGGAGAGAAGAGGGCCCAACCACATGGGGATGAAGGAAAGGGGAAGGGTTAGGCTGAGAGAGTTCAAAATGATTGCATAAAAGCATAATGACAACCTTATGGAGCCGGAAATCCTTCTTCCCCACTGAACCAATTTGATAGAATGCTCTAGGGAATGCAAAATGTAAAAAGGGAAACTCACAAGAACATGATGAAGAAAGTGATTAAGGAGGACAAGATGGTAATAATGCATTACCTGGTATCTCCCTTCCAGTGTAATAAATTTCATCAGGAGTAGACCAACTTTGCTGAAAGGCCGGGAAGAGAGCTTCTCTGGAAGTCACCCTTAACATGCACAAGAACTTCAGAGCCCTCTAGGAACTTCCTTTCCTCCAAACGATCAAACTTGTTTTTGTAGAATTTTAGGCCCTTCATTTGAAGACCAGTAACCCTATTAGTAAGCTCCTCAGTAATCTCATAAGATCTCTCCTTGTAGTTGACTATTCTGTTATTCCAATTTTTGGCAAACTTCAGAGAAATATGGGTATCGTGTCCCTTGGCTCTCTCCACAAACTTGTTGAAGCCACCCATCTTTAAAATGTCCCAAAGCTAGACATCCAATTTCCATGCCTCGTTGTAGACAGGTTCCACACGGCAGATGTCACACCTCATGGCCTTCACACTGCCCCTGTCTTTGCATTTGACTTCGATGAAAATGTAAGCCAAAATATGCCGAAAGGAAGAAGTAATATAACTCACCGTTCCTATGACAATAACCAGGTAAAATAGGTTGCGAAATAGAAGGCAGAGCGTATAACCTGTGCCGCATAGAATGCATTGATGATAATGCGTGTTAGGAAATTGCCCGATCTGCACTGCATGAGGGAGAATAACAAAGGAATCAATTTGGATTGTCCTCATCATTTTGAATGGTGGCACGAAAAATGATGGGAACATCCTCCCTATTATGTCAGTTCTTATAAATATAACATGTTGCGGTAACACCATGGTTTGCAAAGTGGTCAGCTACCTTATTACCTTCCCTATAGGTGTGTTGGATAATGAAGTTGGAAAAACCGAAGAGTAATAAGGTAGCCTCTTCAATGATATATTTAATAGTCCAGCTAGTAGGGGTATTTCTAAGAAGGCAATTCACAATGTTCATCAAGTCCCCTTCAATTATGATGTTAGTGACATTACTCATCCTAGCAAGTCTTATACCCCATAGGGAAGCAAGGGATTCCGCATAATGGTTCGTCTGAACTCCCATGGGCCCAACATAAGCCGCAATCACTCTACCATTACTGTCACGAATACTGCCTCCACCCCCCGCTCTCCCAGGGTTACTTAGAAGCACCATCGAAGTTCAATTTGCACCAACCAGATGGGGGGGGATGCCACTTAATTTGAGTTTTGTCATTAGATGCCTCTTTCTGATAAAGAGAAACAAACTGAGTGACTTTCCATTTTTCCAAACCTTAACTTCTGCATGACAAAGCCCTTGTTTCTTAGGAGGTCTGTATTTAAGGATATTCTCCTAGATTTCTTCAAACATAAGTTTAAAAAGATGTGAATATGAATAACTTCTATCTTCAAATATCCTCAAATTGTGAGCCTTTCAAATCTGCCAAATGATGTGAGAGGAGAGAGACCAAAGTTATTTGATTGCACTATGTTTAAAGGGAGAGATCCATTACATCCAAGCAAGAACAAGAGAATTTGAGAAGATCCAATTGACCCCCAAAAAGAATAAACCCCAAAAAGAGGTGGCAAAAGGATAGTGAATAAACAGATGATAAACAATTTCCTCGCTATATTTGCAGAGGATGCATTTGTTAGGAATGAGCTGACCTCTCTTGACTAAATTATCCATTGCCATGATCTTGTTCTGAAGAACCAGCCATAGAAAATAATTATTTTTGGGGGTAAGTTCTTTGATCCAAACCTTGTTCCAAGAAAAATCATAATCCAAGAGCGGGGAGAGAATCAAATATCTTGACTTAACACTAAAAGAACCGTCAAATGAGTCCTCCCAAATGAGCTCATCCTGATTGTCAATGGAACACAAATGATTATTCTTAAGGAGCCCTTGTAGCATCTGAATGCTAGTAATTTCTTCAATAGAAGCCTCTTCCCAAGAGATGTTGACCCAATTTATGGAACCATTATTACAGGTAATATAGTCACTAACTTTGTCCCCATACTTGCTCCTGAGATGACCATAAAGGGTAGACCAAGTTTCCACCTCTTTAAGAGGGTAGGTAGAGATCCATTTATCCTTCCAGAATGAGATGAGATTACCATTCCCCAACTTCCATTTACTACCTTTAGCAATGAGAGATTTTCACTTTATCAGAGAGTTCCAGAAAGTGGAACCAAAAGGCAACCCCTAACAAGTCAGCCAACTAAGATTGTCAGGAGTCTCCAAATATTTTGCTTTAAGGACTTCCATCCAAGGGCTAGTCTCCTTAATGAGCCTCCATCCCATTTTAGCTATCAAGGCTTTATTCATCAACTTAATGTTCTTGATACCTAAGCCCCCAAGAGATTTAGGGAGACACACCTTGTCCCAAGCCACAAGAGGAATTCTCCTGTCTTCCTCCACTCCCGACCAAAGGAACCGTTTTTGAATTTTTCAATTTTATCAATGACAATGGAAGGAATTCTGAAAAGAGAGATTAAATAAATTGGAAGATTTTGAAGGGTACTCTTAATCAACAAACACTTGCCTGCTTGGGAAAGAACAACTCCCTTCCAACCAACCAATTTTCTTTGAAACCGATCCAAAAGAGAATTCCAAACATCAGAAGGGACCTTCCAAAAGGGGCATTCCAAGGTAAGAGGAAGGCAGATTGCAAATACAACAACCAAGAATCTTAGAGATCTTCACTGTCTAGCCGTAGGAGTGTTAAGGAAAATAACATAGCTCTTGTCAAAATTAATAAGCTGATCGGAAACCTCTTCATAAGATATGAGATAAGATTTCAGTCTTCTAGCTTCAACAATGGAAGCTGACAAAAGGAAGATTGTATCATCTGTAAAATGCTGGTTTGACACCGTAATATCTTTGGAGGAGGGTTTGATACCTTTGATGAATCATGAGCAAACAACATTGGCAATATTTCTGTGAAGGCTCTTAGCCGTTAGGATAAAGACAAGGGGAGAAAGAGGATCTCCTTGTCTAATACCTCTATTACTGCTAAAGTAACCCGTAGGAGAACCATTGAGCATAATAGAGAACATGGGAGTTGAGATATAAACCTGAATAATGTTTCTAAATCGAGCATCAAAACCAAATTTATTTAGAGTTTTGTCCAGAAAACTCCATGAAACTCTATCAAAATCTTTGTTCATATCAAGCTTGACAATCATACCAGCTTGTTTACTTTTTTCCATCGAATGAATGGTCTCATGAACCATAAAATCCCATCTTGAATGAGCCTTTCCTTAACAAAGCCACTTTGTTGATGTGAAATAAGAGAAGGAAGAAGAGGTTGAATCGGGAGCCAAGAGTTTTTGTGAAGATCTTGTATAACACATTGGAAAGATTGATGGGTTGGAAATCTTTAAAATCTTTAGCACCATTCTTTTTTCGGAATCAGGACTATGAAGGTATTGTTGATTTCTTTGGGCAGCTTTCCACCGATGAAAAATTCGTTAATGACTCTAAGGAGATCAGCCTTGCAAATCTCTCAATATTTTTGAAAGAAGCTAGTGGGAAAACCATCGGGGCTTGGTGACTTGTCTCCATCTAAAGAGAACATAGTCTTTTGAAGTTCATCCATTTTAACTTTGAGTTGTAATCTCCCGAAAATCATTTTGAGAGACCAAATTAGAGGGAATTGAATCTATTTTTAGTGTCATTCTCATCACGAATGAGCTCACCATTAAGAAAATTTTTGTAGAAGGTGATAGCCTCTCCCTTGATAATATCAACATCCGAACATACCTCTCCTTCTTTGGTGGTCACCTTAGTTATTCTATTATGGTTTCCATGCTTGAGGTTAGTCATATGGATTTTTTTTGCATTTCGGTCTCCTTATCTCAACCAAGGAGCACAGGATTTCTGCCTCCAATAGACTTCTTCATGAGCATTAATGGCTTGTAATTCAAAGAGATCTTTTTCTAGATAATAGTCATTAACGTCCATTCCATTAGCAGCCACCCTGTTTTCAAGCCTTGTATGATCTTCTTTATTCTTTTGTATTTTTGAAAATATCGCCAAAGACCTCTTTATTCAATTTTTTGATATTCCTCTTAACATTTTTCAGTTTCTGGACCACGATATACAAATTAGAACCACATTGCTGAATGTTCCACCAATCTTGAATTCTTTCAAAAAGATCCGGATAAGACATCCACATCTTTTCAAACCTGAAAGGAGCAAGGACTTTTCTATCAATCTCCACCATATTAAGAACAATTGGGTTGTGATCAGATCTAATTCTGGGAAGCGCTGAAAGAATGAAGTCTTGAGTCAAGATCCAATTTGCAGAAACAAAAGCTCTATCTAGTCTAACCTGAATAAGAACATCCCACATCCTTCGTTGCTCCAAGTGTATGATGATCCTCTCGAGCTCGATATCCATCAGATTGTTGGAATAAACCAAACCAGCCAGATCCTCCATACTGATCGTAAATCCAGTCTACCTCCTTTCTTTTCCATAGGGGACAAAGGCGTGTTGAAGTCCTCCATAACCAGCCAGTTGAGATTATTACAAGATCTGCAAAAATCTTTGGGTTCAATCCAAAGCTTCCTTCTACCCTCTTGAGTGTTGGGGGCATAAATATTTGAGAGAATCTGTGTATATGAATTAGTTAACAATGCAAAGGAAATCAAAGCTAACACCTAATAACTTCAATACAATGCTAACTAGATCAATATACCATCATGCTTAGAGCTTAAACAAGGCTAATCTATTAACATATTTGCATTAGAACATGAAATGAAGATTCAAACTAGCATGCTAAACATATTAACCTCTATCTCTAATTGAATGCTAATGAAATGAACCTATTTAGATCCTTAGCAATCAAAGGGTTTTGATTGTATGCTTGAATCCCAAGGTTGCAAGAATGGAGTCTTGTCAATCCATGGCTACAAGACCATTTGACATATCTCCATATGACTTCACACTTGGAAGAATGAATGCAAGAGATGAAAATAACTAGCTCCTCCAATGAAGAATGCTCTAAGATGATAAAATGGCTATAGTTTAGGCTCTATGCTCATTTAGGTGTAAAGGTGTTAATAGAAAGGTAGGAGGAGGGCTCCTTATATAGCCCAATGGATAAAAGAATCTCTACATCCCTTTACATGTGGGATAATAACTAGGTTGAGTTAGTTGGGGGTGACTATGGTTGAAAAGGGGTTGAGTCAACCTTAGGGGAGTTTAATTTGTCTTGTAGTGACTCATGGGGTTTTAGAGGATTTATTAATTAACCCAAGTGATTAATTAATAGGTGAACAAACTTTATAGAAGCTTTTAAAAGAACAATTAGTATGATTTAGGGAATAGAAAAGGTTTAGGCTAAATAAATGACGATTTATTTCTCTAATAGAAGAGGAAACTTAATTAATTACGAATAATTAATTAAATTCAAGTAGAAAGGGGTTTAATTAACGAAGGTCATTAATTGTCGTCTTTGTTGGATAGAAGGGTCAATTAATTAGCGTAATGTAATTAATTAACGATAGAAGAGAAAGTGTGCTATATTGACGATATGTCGTCAATTTGCGGAAATAGTATAATTAGCGCAATTTAAGTATTTAAATTGCTAGAGCTAAATTATAGGTGTCTACAAAATCCACTTATTATTGTCTTTGAGAGAAGTAAAAAGAATGGCTAGATGGTGATTAGACTAAAAATTGACCGAACCTTTCACCAAATCCTTGTTCCATAAGGTAGCAGTTCCTTGGAAGCCCCGAAGAGTCAATACTAAGAACCTCAAAATTATTCCAGAAGGTCCTCTTTATTTCACTAACCATGGATTTACTCATCTTGGTTTCTTGAATGGCCATTATGTGAGGTCTGTTGCTCTTCCTAAGATCCCTCAAAAGTCTTTGTTTATTGCTACTATTAAGACCTCTAATGTTCCACGAGATCAGCTTCATTTAGAAAATTTAGAGATAAGATTCCTAGCAATTTTGGGGTCCAAAGTTGATCGTGTCCCATCTGCAATTTCTCTGTCTATGTTTCTTTTCCTTTGCTCTCCACAGTATGTCTACCCTTCTGCTTAGACCCAACCACATCTGCCAGTCTTCTAGATGTAGTAGGGGTCTAGAACAAGAGGCCACAAGGGTCTCAACCAGCTTGCCTTTTCCTTTTGGTGTTGAGTGTGCTAGCTGACTTGCCTTCACTTCTTCTATATTGTGTTGAACCTCTGAAGGAGTCTTAGCAATGTTGGTAGATCCGAGATTTTCTGTGACCAGAGTCTCCAAGGGGGCTTGTTCAAGTTCTCCTTCCTGAAGCTGATTCAAACAGAGATTAGCAGGCAAAAGCTCCTCTAGAAAGGGGAGGGGCTTTTGCTGTTCATCTTCAAGTGATTCCAAAGGTGTTTCTGTATGTATTTTTGCTGCTGAATCACTGAGAAATGTCTGGGTTAATTCCTTCTGAACCTGCGGCCTCATCTGGAGTGTCATGGAATTAGAGTCCTTATGAAAATCTTCGTCATCCTCTGGGATGATCTTAGAGGGGGTTTTGGGTTGCCAAATAAGCCTTGTTTTACTTTCCTCTTGAGGTTTATTTTCTTTAAAATAAGCCAAGGGTCAATTCCTAAAAGGATGAACTAGTTTAGGGCATTTTTGCATCTCATCCTATAGTCCTCATATTCCAAAGTTTGTTTCCAAATACCCAAAGTGGAGTGGAGATTAATGCTATCCAGTACAGTCTGTTCCACATCCACACTAACACAAAAACGGGCAGAAGCGAGACGTGTTCTAGTCTTCGTAGCACCGTCGAAGCCGATGAGAGAGCCCAAGGATTTGGCTATTCCCGTGATTACCTCCTCATCCCAAAATTCTAAGGGAAGGCCAGACATCCTAACCCATGTAGGCATGTCTTTCATGTTTTCTATTTCTTGGTTAAAGCCCGGGATTCATTTTTTTCAGAGAAAGGCCCAGATTAAGTGTTCATCATTACAAACATGACACATATACCTTTTTAACAAAATGTTATCAACATCTGTAGCTCACAGTGTCACATCGTTTCAGCCTATATGGTATATTTGCTAACTAGTGCCCGTGGGCAAGATTTTCTTTTCTAAGGTTATAGTTTCAGTAGCAAATGTGTCAATTAATGATATAAACAGTGAAACTGGTTTTCATGCCAACACAAGTATGAGACAAAAGCTAGGGTAACACATGGGATTAGATATCTTGATGGGCTGGTAATCCTAGCTGTAAGCAATGGATTACCAAACTCCGTGCATATTGATTTGTGCGGTGCTGTAGCTAACACATTAAGTTTATGCCAACTCAGCTCAACAAACAAATTCATGGGAATGCATTCACAAGAATGGCAGGAAATTGAAGTGGGGGTGCACTAGCAGTGGAGTATGCATTTAAATTCAATGAAACAAGAATAACCTTACAAGGGCTTTATTCTATGATTGGGGAAGATTGGGATTGGTTTGACATCTTGCTAAAATGTGATACTGATATTAATAATGTGGCTCTGTATTTCACAACCCATATGGTATAACGTGTTTTGTAAGAGATATAGAACTAAGAACACAGCATGCATAAGAATCATTTGGTTCAGCCCGTGTAAGTGATTGTGACACTGCAATGACATAACTCTGTACATTTTTTCCTCAGGAAATAAGAAGATAACTTGGTTTTAACTTTTCTATCAATTAGGAGCCACAAAGTATCGGGGTTGGCTTGTTTTTAAAATAAGGATAACCGGAAAAGATGATAGGAAAAAGTCCTTATATGCAGGTCAGGAAAATAGAATCTAAGGAGAAGTGCTTGGAGATATGCGTTGATTTGACAGGTAATATAAAATAGCAGCAGATATGTTCAAAGGGTCAAAAAGGAAGAAACATTGCACGAGTTCTGTTAGCTCAAAAGCTTACTACTGTTGAGATTTATCATAGAAGGAGACATTTATTTTAGAACAGGGTCTGTAATTGTATGTCTCGAACACCATCGATGCATGGTTTTAAACCATGACTGTTGTGACACTGCAGTGACAAACTCCGAAATTCTTTCCTCGGTTAAAATAGATTCTTGATCAAGAATATTACTAAGAACAGACGACTTTTGAGTTTTATATATGTGAAAAAACCCTAGTAATTTCTTTTGTGAAGATTGCTTATACAATAAAATAACTGACTTCAAAGGTGACTAATCCTATGATAGAAGCTTGACCTGAAGTGTTGGACATGCTCGGACAGCCTGCCATGTCATTTAATGCAAATGTGAACTGACCTCCTTCCAAATGTCTTACTGAATTGGTGTAGTCAGCAGAACCATACTAAACGTATTAAATGTCATCACAAGCATTTAGTGTTTGCTTAAGTCACAATTATCATAAGGACCTTTGGTTTGATAAGCATCTCAAAGTAAGTGCTTTATCCGAGTATTTTGATAACTTGCAGTGACCAGTCATTATCAAACTTTTATGTTAACATCTTTTGATACCACATACCATAATATTACCCTCTCAAAACTTACTGTAGATATTAATAAAGGAAAACACAAAAACAGCGGAAAGAGTAAAGAGTTTGCCACCACAAATGTCACTTTACAATCATTATTAGCATGAAATTAATACGTGTACATTGTACAATGATGAGGATGCATGCTGACTGGATAAGGTTAAGTGCAAGCAAAAAGCAGAAAGCAGAAAGGGGGAAGCTAAAGCTGAAAGCTAATTTTAGAAATATTTACAAGAGCGAGTCTCATCATTACCTCCCTCTTGAGAGAAATATGTCCCCAACTTCTACATTAGACAAGGAAATTCTCCCGCAAAAGTGGTCTTGGAGAACCATGTGGCTTGTATCAATAGAGAACCTTTCATCTGACCAGGCAAGTAGTGGTTCGCATCTTCCGATTTGTGTGAGTCTGAACATTGAGCAAAGTATTTTCAGCCAATGGTTGTTGAAATTATGGAAGCGTTGCCTCCAGATGAGTGATGGAAACCTCCTCCAAGTGAGATGGAAAACTCCTCCAAGTGAGACGACTCGTACAACTTAAGCTGGCTCAAGTTTTAACATCATGGATGCCAAGCTCAGCTGCAAGATCTAAGCGATAAGCATCGGGCCTGGCTGCTTGGAGAATAGTATATGGGCCGTGTTTGACGGGTTCCAACTTTTGAGGTTGTTTGTTGTGAATCGTTTATATATCCAAACGAAACTAAATGTGATCACCAACTTGTAAAAAATGGGGTACTCAATGGTTGTGGAGTGCCCTGAATTTGGCTCGAGTCTACTGGACAATGTTTTGAATTTGGGCGTGATGCATTGCTAAATCTTGCACAAAGGAAGAAGCTTTGTTTGATTGGTGGAATATATCTAGAACTGGAGAGTCACTGATATTTCATAAGACACCCAAGGTTGAAAGCTATAATTGAGCTTGGCTTGTGACAAGGCCTCTGCATGATGAGCCAATGAATGCGCTTCTTGCTTAAGTACTGCACATATGCCAACATGGAAGTGTTGGTCTCAAGCTCGAATGGTCGTTGTGTTTGGGGAGAGAAGCCACTGGGGTATAACAAGGAGCTTCAACTAGAGATTTGATTGCGTAGGGTGAGATCATGTCAAGTTGTCAACATTATCTGCCTTAGCTTCCCAAATGATACCAAGGGTAATTTTTTTATTTAAATTGGTTTTTAAGCATTGGCGTACTGGAGAGCAAAGGACAAATCGTAGAACAAGTGAATTCACTCAGTTTATCGTCTTCTTGGGAATGTTCAATGCCCTTGTGATAGCACCATCACTTCTTGTTCCCATTACTGGATGAAGTAACCAAACCCTCAGTGGAGCCACCATGGGAAGAATTCCCAAATGTTCAATGATGAGCTTACAGTGCTAAAGTAGTGTGCAGGGGCTGAAGATGAAAAAGACCAGTTGGGCTTCAGAGGCCACTTCTATTGGCTTTCACCTTTAAAGCATGTTCGACGAAAGTGACAGTGAAAAGCTCTAATTCCATTTGGAGATGAGAAAACAAACTTGAGATAAGCTTGATTCAAAGGACTTCATTAGTGTCCTCTACCTCTAACTTGATGGGAAGGCGGTTGAATTGGTCAACCGATTGCTGGACTAAGTGTCTAGATGCCTGGCAAAGATGGAGCCAACACGCCTTTAACTCTCTGTATAGCTGGGGGTATCAATGCTTTGTGGTAGTCTCTTTGGAGAATGTCCAATCATAAATGGTGGGCTGCTTTGTTTTGACCAAAATTTGGATATGGGATAGTGACCATGTGAAAGCCTGGTCGTTGATTTGAACCTCAACAACATAATGTGCTGTGCCTTAGTGAGGTATTTTTGGGTCTTGAAATACACTTCCAAATCGCCAATTCAAGCGTCTAGTTTTCCCCATTGATTGTGCCATCATACTGGATAATGGATATATTGGCGTCCAAGTTAAAATTAGGTTGGGTAATGAAGTTGCCGATGGAATGGCATAGGCGACTTCTTGTTATCCCATGATGTCTTGGAACATGCCCGCCATTTTCTGCATATGCTTGAGGTGAAGGGCATTTGGTTTTTGTTGCTAGTCTTGTAGTTCATGTGAAAGTAGCTCAACCAAGTTGGGGATGTCGGTCACACTTGAGGAATGTTCTGGACTGCCAAAAAGATCAATGACGATAAAAGTGCAAAGTAAAGAGGAAATACACAAAAGAAAAACACCATACAAAAGGTACCTTTATTTGCTCGTCTCTCTCACAAGACTAAACAAAATTACAATGAAGAGGTAAGAGGCATATTCTTTTAGATTTGAGAAAGTGACCTCTAAACAAGAAAATAGATTCAAGTCCTAGCCCAAAAACCTAGGAAAGCAGGAAAGGGGAAAGTAAGAAAATGGGTCATGTTCTCATGCTGCAAAATACAAGTCTTCATACTTGTAAATCTGAAACTACAAATACCGGTTACGTGGTCCATTGTAAAAATCTGATTGGTAAAATATATGGCTGCAAATGATAAGAAATTGTAAAATTCAGGCCAAGACCAGGATCTGACACAGCAGCAGACGAACCTCATACAATTTCAGTTTGAGCAGTAGAAACAAATTGTGTCGGTCCTGTAGGTGTGGTAAGTACATGGAAAGATTGGCAGAGAAGATGCAAATTTCATAAATCTTGACTTAAGAAACTGCAAAATTGAAAAATCTACTAAGAGATAATGGGAGCAGAAATAGCCACGATTAAGTCAACAGAAACTAGGAGAAATCCCAAAGTTGGCTTTCGTTTCACGTGCAAACTCTGAAGTATGTGAGGTATTTCTGAGAGCAGGGTTATTCAGCAAAATGGTAAAGTCCAGGCCGTTGGGTTTCAAGACAGGGACTTAACAAATTATGGGCAAACAGCCTTTGAGTGTATGCCTGGACATGGCTCTGGAATCAACTGGTATGACCTTGTCAGAACTTACAACAGAAATTAAGAAAGGAACACACAGAAACAAAAGAGAATGAAGAGATTGCTGCCGAAGTTGATACTGTACACGCTTTGTTAGCATGCAATAAATAGGTATACAATGATGAAGATGGCTGGATAAGGGCAAGCACAAGCAAAAATAAAATAAAATATAAAAGTAACAAGAAAAGAAAGCAAGGGCGCATATAGAACATAGTGATTAGCATGGTATGTTTTTTTTTCCCATCTACAACTTGTATTTAGGCGTTTGGTCAACACAGATTCCCTCTCCTTGTAATCCTTTTTGCTACTTAAACACATCGCAAACTGCACTATGTGGGCTTTTCTGGGGATGGAAATTGCAAGTGGGCATACATGAATTATAGAAGTGCAGGTAGTGTGTGTTGATAGTGGCTTTTTCATGGAGAAAATGACTTGTGTGTTCTGGTGTGTGGTGTTTTAAGTTCTGCCGTGGAGCTGGGCTGTCAATTCTCAAGATTGAGTCGGACAAGAGCAAGGTTTAGGGTTGACGGGTGGGGTTCCCTTGCCTTTGGTGCTCCACCCTCTCTAAACCTTCACCGTATCTCAAAAGAGGTAAGTTTTTCAATATCATTTTTTTGTAAATCAGTATTTTATAACAACCTTTTATTATCATTTTCCTCTTTTTAATTCAACATAGTGAAGAGGAGTGGCAAAGCTTGTGAGTTGAGGAGGGAAACCCAAGCTTTGAATGCCTCCCCTCTTGCATCAACGTAATACTTATTTGAGAGACATTTTTTTAGTTGGCAATTTATTTTATTTTTATTATCTTCCTTCCTTACTCAAACGAGTTATGAACCAAGTTGTTTAAGTGGTATATCGTTAGGAGGCCAAGGGGTAATTTTTTTCCCCCTCTTTGTGTTTTGCACAAAGAGCTCATTGTGGTCACGTGAAGGCCTAGGGCTCTTTTCTTTTGGAACTATATTTTTGGATTGGTTAATTTCCTTTGCCTAAATTGAGTCGAAAGTGTACAAAACATGAAACCCTCATTACTCAGCCATTCGGTGTCTCTTTAAACCCATTCTTTAATTTTCTATCAAATTCATTTTTTTCCCTCTCTCTTAGTTTCGCTTGTGATCTGGTTTGTTACAGAATAACGCTTCTTGTTTAGCCATCAAGCATGGCTTCTATTAAGCTTACCGGTCACAACTACAACACTAGGATGTAGGAAATGGAGAGACCATTGCATGACCATGGCTTGTGGGCTTTTATCAAGGATGATGAGAATGGACCTGTTAATGCAATGGAGAAAGATGATTGGCTTGACATGATTCTTGGCCAAATTTGCCTTCATATATCTGATGTGCTGTTGATCTGTCTAGAAAACTTGGAATTGTCTAAGGGTGCTGGAATAGTATTGAGAAGCTTATCAATAACACAACTAAGGGCATTAAACCGGGAGTGATGAGCTTGAGGAGGTTATTTTAGTGCACAGGGACAAGGTTGGACCTTTTGAAGAGGTCATTTTACTTAAGAAATAGTCGGCCAAAACGGACACGGATTTCCAAAATTTGGAACTCAATCAGTCTCTTGTATGGGAAATTATTAAAAAAGTTCATGTTCATGATTGCATTGATAAGAATTCCAACATTGTTACTTCGTTTTGTGAAAATAATGACGGGCATGATTTTTGGAATCGAAATTAATCAATTTGAAGAGAGAAGAATTGCATGAGCAATTGTAGGGGATATAAGCGGGTAAGTTGACTTCTTCATTATATGATGGTTTGGCCATTCTGATGGAAATAAGATTGGAGGATCTAGTTCTTCCAATGATGATGTTTCTTCCACTTCTAATGACGGTGCTTCTTCTAGTGCATCTCTCCATGATGAAACTTTTGTTGTCACTAACAGGAGTCTTCTCTCAACTTTCTTGTATTTGAAGAGGACACAAAAGGTTTTGGGTCCAAATTGCTTGAGAAATTAGGATATATAGGTGGACTTGGTAAGGATGGATTAGGTAGTGTCACTCCTATTGAACCGGAGACAAGACTACGAGAGAGCAGGCTTTGGCTGCTCTGAGACCACATTGGAAAATGATGGTCAAAATGATTGTTTTACTAATGATAAACAAAAAGCAAATCTTGAACCATTTGTTCATTCTTCGTTGTGAAAGGGAGGAAATTGCGAATCACCGATCTTATTTTGAGTCTCCTTTGGAGCAACAAAAATTAGGATGTATACCATCCACAACGAAATTGCAAATCATTGACAATTTTTTTGGTCTTCTTTGGAGCAACCAAAATTAGAATGTATAACAGCCACACCAAGCCATATCAACATCCTCATTTTGGATGATAGGGGCCATTCTTGCTTTGAATCTAGGTATCAACATTTGTATCATAAAAGATATTGGAGTATTAACTACTATGCTCATTATTTGGCTACGAAGAAGTGAAGATGGAAAAATATTGGACAAACACCCACTCTCAAGATTGGTTGTGGATGTACTGATGATTGCATTTGAGATCTTGTTTGAGGGTATCGCATTGTTTAGTTTCCTCAACAATACAACTTCTTGCTCTGTTTGGTTCCCATGGCGTATGTTTCATCATTGATTGCATCATTGTGCACTCATCTCTTATGGATAGTGCTTTGCTTCATGTTGGCATGTGTGATAGAAGTCATCAACGGCGAAGACCATCCTTCCATCATGTCTTGTTATGAAGTGTGTCCACCTTGCTTGAAGCGGTGGTTAATCTTCATCTCTTACACGAGACACATCATCGTCTTACCACATTGGCTTCAACATTTAGTCCTCACCATCATCCTTTGGGAGATATCTTGATCTTTGGGAAAGTTTTCATATAGGGGTGTTGTTATCAAATGATACTTTTCAATCATGTGCCCCAAGTCATTTGTAATAAGGGACTATATGTGATGTCACTTTTCATCTTGTTCCTTCAATCAAGGTGTAAGGGTGGATGTTAGTGTGTGATGACTTGTTAGTGTGTAATGTCACCTCTCATCATGTATCCCTGTTAAGTGTGAGGGAGTATGTTAGTGTGGAATATTGATGGACGGGGTGATGATTGGGATGACTCGACCTCATTTGCAAAGTTTACATGTGGAATGGAACTCAAAGGTTCCTTCTATCGCTCAATGGCCTTAACGACATCTACATGCACTTGCTCTCTATGGAGCTATAAACTCTCTCTTATAGAGCTTGCATACTTTGGTGTTTCTCCTAATGACCTAACCAAGACTGGTTTTCTTCTTTGACTCGACTCTAATGGCCTCAATGCCTTAGCTACTCTTAGCCGGCTTCTTGTGCCTCACATGCACATTCAACAACCTCTCCAACTACTTTAGCGAATCCTCGGCTTCCTCTGCAGAAGCCCAAATTGGTAAACTTGTCCTGTTATAGCTGCACGTTCTCGCTTCTCTCTCCTTGTTTGTAATCTCTTTTGGGCTGGCTTATCCCTTTTAGATGCTTTCAAATCTTCCCGTTTAACTTTCAAATTTTAAATTGATCCATTAATTTTCTCGAGCTACCTCATCTAGACGTTACTTGCTTGTGCCATGTTGATTTGGTCATTGGGATCATTTGATTGTTGATAATAGTCAACATTCTTCGTCGACACCTTTTAACAACCCCTTTGTCTTATCTCGCCAACTATCAATTCTGCCGCTCACTCCTTGCTCGCAATCCTTTGCCACACCTTTTCTCTCTTTTGCCGCACAATTTTAGCTTGAAGCTACACCTTTACCCTCTTTATGTGCACTTTGTCTTTGGGCTTCGGGCCTTCTTTAAAACACCTACGCGCCTCCTCTCCAATCCAAGCTATTGCACAATCCCTTCATTCGGTTCTTTGGTGCCTTTTGTGCACTTGTTGCCATTGCTCTATGCACCCCGAGCTAACTAGGCTTGGCCAAAATTCCACCACGCTACCAAAATTCCTACGTGCACCACTGCGCATTATTCTTCTGCGCCTACTTCGTAAAACCTTGTGCGCTCCACTATTCTGCACTTCTCCAAACTTTCTCGTGCACTATTGTGTGCCCCTTCTATTGTGCACTCCGTGCATTGCACTCATCGTTGTTGGCCATTGCACTAAGTCCTTGTGCACTCTGCGCAATCGCCACTCGACTCTACCGTGCTTCCTCTCTTTGCTCCATGCGTGCTCCATCCTCTTGTGCTCCACACACTTAGCCAAAATTGTGCAGGATTGCTTTGAACCTTGGATGCTCTTGCATCAAACATCTGAGGTACTTAAAACTTGAGTTCCACCTCAAGTAGATTGAGTGAGTGGTAGAACCACCCTTCGAACTATTAGAGAAAATAGTCTCAACTTCTTCATCCAATAAGCATTGCTCTGGCCTCAGTGCTTCTTTCGGCATCTCTTCCAATCCTTCGTCACCTCCTTGTGACTCTGCGCAATCTCGCGCACCCTTGTAAGCCTCTGCCCACCACAAATTGACCACCTCCTCCAAATGAATGTCCTCCTCTCATCCATTTCTTTCACAGACCTTTGTCCGCTTCGAACCATAACGAGTCTCTACTTGCCTCTAATCATCCACCTCCACTTAAGGCTTCTCATCACAACACTCTTCTTTGCGAGTTTGTGCTTGCCTATGTCTGTCCACCTCCGCTAAAAGTCTTCAAGACTTTTCTTCTTCCCTGCCCTTATCATTTTTGTGTCTTCATCATCTGCGCGTCTCTCCATCGCGCATTCCTACTTTGCGCTTTCTACCTTCATGTCCCTTTTCTTTCCACATGCTTTTTCTGCACTCTCTCTTCTTCTTCCTTTGCCCTCCTGTCGCGCCTTCTTCCGCGACCTCTCTTCTCTCTACGCTTTTCGTCATGCCATCTCTTACACTATCCTTTGTGCATTTCCTTCTTGCTCCACCTGTTGCGTTGTCTTCGCCTCGCACCTCTCTTCTTTGCACATTTATCTCTTCGCGTACTTTTGGGCTTGGACCCACCTTTAACCATCCCCCTCCTCTTCTTCTTTATCTTCACCCTTTTACTCCTTGGGCTTTTCTCCATTGCATTTGTTTCTCAGTACACCACTTTGTGCGCATTTACTTTGCGCACTCTACACCTTCGTGCTTGATTTGCCTTTGTGGGCTCCTCTCTCACTTCTTTTTCTCTTGACCCCTAATGGGCCGCAATCCATTTGCCTCGCTCACTAATAGGCTTTTGTCTGCTTTCTGAGACTCCTCTCCTCTTCATGGTTGTTTGGCCATCTTCACTCTTCTCGGTGTGATCTATCTTTTCGCGCACTCTCCTCCTTGATTTTTCTTCCGCTATGCTCCTGCTTCTTCACTGTGCAATCTTCTTTGGAGGCTACGACCCACATCTCCTCTCCTCTTCTTTGGGTAGACCCATTTGGCCGTGCACAATCTCCTGCGACTTTCTCTTTTCCATCCTCGTTGAGATTTGCTTGGATCTCTTTCTCCGTTATTGCTTCCTTTGCGCTTGGTTCATTGCTCAAAACTTCGAGCTTCTTCCTCTTCTTACTCCTGTTCTCCTTCATTGCCCTTGAGGAAACTTCTTCTCCTCTACATAGTTCCTCTTTGCTGTTATGCTCCTCCACACGCTCTTCCTTGAGATCTCTATGGATCTCCTCCTTCTTTGGTGTGCTCTGTTTCACGCACACTCTCGTTGTCTCTTTCATAGACTACTTTGTTTTTGTTGTCTCGGGATAACTTCTATTCTCCCCGCTTCCTCCGGTGTGATATTCCCATTGTGGCGCGCACCTTCATCTTCGCTCTCCTTAACTCCTCTATTTGGAGTTTCTTCTCTTGTGTTCTCCTGCGCACTCTCTTTCCATTGGGGCCTCTTTCTCGCACTCAACTGGGCACCCCTTATGTCATGTTGTTGTGACATTTTCTTTGTGCAATCCATTGCACTTTCTTTCGTCCCTCTATTGGGACTCGCACACTTGTTGCCATTCCCTCTCTATGGCTTCTAATCGCGACATCAAGTCGTCTTTTTTGTGCTCATGGTCTTCTGCGACCATCTTCTCTTCAACTCCTTTCTCATCATGCGCAATATCTGTATGCATTGCCATCAGGATGAAATGCACTCTCTTGCATTTCCCTTCTTGCGCTATCCTTTTCGCACACTCTTGGATGGCTCCATCTTCTCGCGTCACCCTTTGCTCAACTCCTGCACCACATTGTTGGTCTTCCATGCACCCACAACCTTCATCTCCTTTATGCACCGACATGTGGCTTTGGTGCTTTGCGCCTTCTTCTCTCAATGGGGATAGACGAAATGTCTTCCCATCTTTGCGCACCTTCACTATATTTGCTCTCCCATCGTAGAGCATCTCTCTGTCATATTGCCATAGGCTCCCAACTAGACAGGGGCATGCATCCATCAACAGATTTCACACAACACTCAATCGATGAATCTCCCAATCTTCATCTCCACTTCGCATTGCTCACGCACAATACCCTCTAGACCTTGCACCAACCAAGTCACTTTATATGGGTTGGGATGCCTACTGCGCCTTAATCCCAACTTTTGCACCATCTCCTCCCGACTAAATTACTGTGTGCTCCCATTGTTGACTACCACCAATCAATATTTTCCTTTGATCTTGCACTTCATGCGGAATATTTGTCGCTATCTCCTCACGAGTCCACCTTGCTGTCTTTAACACCTTGCTTCAACCGGGCGCTCTTCACATTCCTGCTGCTTGCGTTTCTCCTTTTGTACATTCTTCGGGCACTGGCTTATACTCCATCGGCTATCTCCTCACCTCGCCTTGGGATGCTTGACCGCTTGACGCCCTCTCTCCTCACACATAACAACATCTATCGAATATTGCACTCCGATCTCTTCTCACCAGAGATTTCTCTTTCGGTTTTCTTTCTCTTGTGCATTGCTTATGCAATCTTTGTGGAATCCTTCTTGCTGCACCGTCGACTCTCCAACAAGTCTTCTATCTTCTCGCGCATCTCTTTCACTTTCTGCACGCGCCTCGCATTTTCGTGTTTTCGACTCCTCACCAAGTCCTCCATGGCCTTTTTACATTATCTTCGCACGCCATCTCGTCTCCTTGCCATTGTCACAAGTTTTAAGTCCTCTTCAACAATCTTCCTCATTCATCTGGTCCTTACACCCTTGAGCTCCTTCATTATCTCCTCCAACATTCTCATGATGGCTATGTCCGTTTCGCCTTCTCTCGGGCAACATCTCGGGCTTCACGTGCAAGAACTTCAACTCCTTTCACCGCGCACTCTGGGATCTCCTTGTGTTCTCTACCCACCCTTTCTTCACGTGGAGAACACAACCCTTTTGCTAGCCGCCTCACGTTTGGTGCTCTGCTAGCTCTATCTTCTCTCTCTTGCAAGAAAGTAACCTAGCTCTAATACCACTTGATGGACGGGGCGGGTGGATTGGGATGCCCCAACCATGTTTGCAGAGTTCACACAGTAGAACGAAACTCAAAGGTTTATTCTATTGCTCAATGGCCTTAATGACATCTACATGCACTTGCTCTCTATGGAGCTACAAACTCTTTCTTATGGAGCGTATAGACTTTGGTGTTTCTCCTAAGGACCTAACCTAGATTGGTTTTCTTCCTTGACTCGGTTCTAATGGTCTACAATGACTTAGCCGCTCTCGGCTGGCTTCGTGTGCTTCACATGCACATTCAACTTCTCCATCTACTCTAGCCAATCCCCGACTTCCTCCACAACATGCCCAAATTGGCGAACTTGTCCTCATGTTATAGTTGCACGTTCTTGCTTCTCTCTCCTCGTTTAAAATCTCCTTTAGGACGGCTGGTCCCTTCTAGATGCTTCCAAATCTTCTTGCTCATATTTCAAATTTTGAATTTAACCATTAATGCCGTGAGCTACCTCATCTAGTCGTTACTTGTTTGTGCCACGTCGATCCGTCGTTGGGATCATTTGACCTTTGATCCTTTGTCGGACACCTTCCGACTCTCCTTTTGTCGTATTTGCCAACTACCAATTTTGTCATGCGATCCTTGCTCGCAATCCTTTCTTTGTCTTTTCTCTATTTTGTCATGCACTCTTAGCTTCGAGCTACGCCTTTACCTTCTTTCTCACGCAGTCTTCTTTGGGCTTCAGGCGTTCTTCAAAACACCTATGTGCCTCCTCCGCAATCCAAGCTATTGTGCAATCTCTCCATTTGGTCTCGTACACCTTTCATGCACTCGTTGCCATTGCGCATAACTCCTTTCTGATCTTTGCGCATAACTCCTTTGCGATCTTTGCGCATCTCCATCAACTAGGCTAGACCAAAACTCCATTGTCTACTAAAATTCATACGTGCACTGCCGCACATTATACTTTAGTGACTACTTTGCAAAACCTTGCATGTTCCACTACTTCGCGCTTCACCAAACTTCTTGTACACGATTGTGCGCCTCTTCTACTATGCACTTTGTGCATTGTGCTCATCATTGCCAACCATTGTGCAAAGTCCTTACGCATTCCGTGCAATTACCACACGACTCTGTTGTACTTCCGCTCTTCACTCCATGCGCTCTCCATCCTCGCGTGCTCCTCGCACTGAGCCAAAATTGTGCAGGATTGCTTTGGACCTTGGATGCTCCTGCATCAGATATAATAATCCCTAGCCAAGTTTGAGTGTTGATGTTAGTGTGTGTAAACATTGGCTTTTGGTCCCATGAGTTGTTGATATATGACATCCTAGGAAATGTCCCAATTGTTTATGATTCATCTCCCAAGTGATGTCTAAGGGGGAATGCTGGTGTGTATGTCGGCATTGACCTTGTATCCTTTGAATTGTTGGCTTGTGGCCTCCTGGGATTGAATAAGAATGTGTGTATTTGTATGAATATTGGCATTCAAAATCATATCATCACATTAGATAATACAATTTATAATGGTAACTGTAATATATATCTTATTGGTTTGAGTATAATGTTGGTGCTATAATAAGATAACCATGAATTTTATCATGGCATAAATGGGACTTGGGTCAGGGAATTCTAGGAGGCATGAAGAATGCCTCTTGAAAACTCTCCAAGTATCCATTAGAAATGATCCTCTGTAACCGTAGACAAAGTTGGTACTTCATGTTTGTGTGATGTCTTGAAATGTGATGAGGGTATTTGACCCTCTACATTGAAGAACAAAGGACCAACCATGTCTAGTGTGAGAAAAAGAGGATGGAGGTATCTTGGTAGCGTATTGTTGAGGGGAGGATTGGGTCACCGATATGTTACCAACTATGTAGGTAATTATAACATCTAGAGGATGGTAGCATCTCAAAGAGATGGTTACACCTCTAATGGATGGAAGAAAGAGGTAACTAACTTGTTAGTGCTTGGAACTTCTTACTGCACCTAATGTCTAAAAGCGACCTCTTTTGGGAGGTAAAGAGTCAAGAACCTCTCGGTTGGGGTTGCAAACAAAGGTAGGGAGTGACCCTTGCGTATCTCAACAGGCAATAATATCTCCTTGGTTCTCATTAGTAGATAGGACACCCAAAATTAGAGCTCTCCTTCGTCTCACCTCCTTGAGAGGGAAAAGGCAGCAAATTTATTCAACTAGGAGAAAACCTCAAATGTACATCATAAATTAGGGTTTACAGTTGTCATTGATGAAGACTCCTTGGATTAGCAACATACCAACTTCCCTATTAAAAAACTTTCTAAACCTTGTTCCTTTCGGTTTAGGATTGATAAAATATAAAGCCCATCTTTACGGTTCCCTTTGAGTTATTGACGTATGTGGTGTTCCAATATGTAACTTGTGATATTTACCTTGCATCGTGTAGTGTGTACCTTGCGTAAGTGTGGTATAATGTATAGGGGTTGGTACCTTTCTAAAAGTCAGCCTATGCTTGGTCATATATGTTGATTGGTGTGATAGGTGCATATGTAAATGCAATGCCTTCTACCTAATCAACCATCTCATTCATTCTATTCTATTATAATTAATTCTCCTTCTTTAGGTTTCTTTCAAGTCTGACCAAACAATTTCTTGTCTATCTTCTATTTTAAGTCTAAGACGCCTAAAACAATTAAAACATGACCTAATTTAAATTATATAAATATGACGGTAAAGTACAATAATAAAAAAACTGAATTAGGGTTAGTTATGATAGTCTAGAGAGAAATGAACAGAGAGAAGCTAAACACAAGAAAAAGAATAGACCACCCCGATTCTACTTGAAGAGTGATCGCACAAAAGAAAAGATTGGAAATCAACATAGAAGGGTGTTGTAAACAGCCCAATAAATTAGATTGGCTGAAATGCTCTTTGGGATAGGACTCGATGAGGAGGACAAGACTGGTACCGCTCTGTTTGGGGATATTCCTATCCTATTTTACCTACAATTTTTGGGAGGTGTTTGCCTTTGTTTTGTTGGAATATAGCTTTAGAAATCTGTTATGATGTGTGATGATACAAAATTGGCTTCTCCTTGGCAAGCCCTAACAAGCTCACTTGCATGCAATAAGTAGTAGCCCTAGACTAAGCCCGAACCATCCTCAACAAGCACCCATTGCTTGCGTGCGCCGTCTTACTTATCCCAAAACCTAAGGGGAAGTAAGGCTCCAATTCGAGTGCAATGCTCATGCTTGATCCTAGAATAATCAAATGCAACTACATGAATGCACATATACCTTTAAATTTTTATATAAGACACTTGAAAAACATGATACTTTGGATTAGGGATGCTTCAGATTTGGAATTCTGCTCTTGAATTGCTCTATGTTTGCTCTTGAGAGATTTAGGATGTGTATAAGCCTTTTGTGTAGTGATCCCTAAAGTGTCATAGATGTGAGTTGGTGGTAGGAGGTCATAACGACCTTAGGGGCCATTTGTATATACAACTCTTTGTTAATCTCCATGTCTGCCGGCCCAAAGATCAAGCCGAGGCCAACCTAAGGAAATTGCCCAAATTTGAAATCGACTATTGTCCACATGAAGGATAGGAACGGTAGGAGAGGACAGCTGGTGCCTTCTGTCCTAAAGGTCAAAACTTAGGGAACTGTGAAAAGAGAAATGCTTGCGAGGTGTAAGGACAACTCGAGCAAAGTGGAAGTGATCTTGAGTGTATGAATTCGGCGAGATAGAGGTGACCAAGGTTACTTAGGTGATCGAAAGGGGGAAGTGTATGTCAAAAGAGTCAAATATGTGCCACTAGTCCAAATGTCCTAAAGGATGTCAAAATTGATGAAGCCAAGTGTCATGAACTAGAATTAGGTTACTACAAATGCCCCCTTTATCTTGTATGCGAAATGCGATAGAAATCTTGGTTTGAAGGTATAAAAGAAAATGTGTATTTGTGATAAGCTGAGAGGATGTGAAAAGTTGTAGTTGGAATGTCCCGTCTGCATGAATATTTGCAAGTGAAACATATGTAGAGCAAAACAAAGTTCCAAGGTGGACCATGACAATGATGAAGATGAGAAGAATGGTGATTCTCATGAAGGCGATCACGAGAAAGGTTGCAAATGTGAGAAGAAGAAGATCAAGGAATGTACTTCTTGTGGCAAGCAAGGGCATGTGGAGAACTCTTGTTGGAAGACGATGCGGGTTCTTGAGAAGGAGATCAAGGATTGCGAAAGAATGTCAAGGCAAGCCAAGTGATAATGGTAAGAGTAATGTCCTTCTTGCACATACTTATTTTCATACACACACTTCTAAGTGTGAGTTGTATTATGGATTTTGGATGTACTCATCATATGGTTAAAGATAGAAGCTTGTTCCGATCTCTTGGAAGGAAGATGATGAGACAATTCATTTTGCAGATGATTGTACTCTTCCCATTTTTGGTAATGGTAATGTTATGATAGGACACAATGATGTATCATATTTGAGAATGAATCTATTATTTGTTTATCAATTAACTCAAGAAGGCAGAAAGTTGAGTTCGGCTTGATAAGTTTGTTGTGAAAGATATCAACAACATCGAGATTGATCGATAAGGAAGCAAAGGCTGACATTTTTACTTGGGTTTGGAAATGTTACAATGCATCTTTGGAGTTCTACCACTACTCTAATTAGCGAAAGTGCACAAAAGTACAATGATACTTCTACTCAAATTATTGATGTGGACACAAGGGGATCACCAACTTATAGTCTACCAAGAACTTTACCAAGGGGACATGATATTCTTTCAAAGGATGATGCTACATTAGTTGAGACCTCATAGGAGAGAGAGTTAGGTGTTGAGCCCAACATGCCGAGAGATTCTTGACGCGACACGTGACACTACTTTCACTTTTAAGGAGAACCATGGGATCGTAGAAGAAGTTGAGTGTGGGGGATACTTCATTATTGATTTACAGATTGATCTATATGCTTCATTATAGATCCATAGATTGATCTTTTGTTCGAGTATTTGACACTCATTTGGGAGTCAAAGATAGAGAAGAGTGGAAGAAGATGATGGGCTCATTCTTACCATTGATTGAGTGATTGTCTAGTGCACATGGATCATTCCCTACTATGTTCATCTTTGCTTTGAGACAAAATTTGGAATATTATTGGAGACCGAGGTTCATCTTGGGACTATCTTCACTTTTTCATTGGAGGGCACATTCTTAAAGAGGAGTCTCTTCTTTTCTTTATGAGAGTATAATAATTGTTTGATAGGTTGGTGCTATATTTAACGTTTTTGCCTCGATACGGGAATCTTTGGTATTTTCTATGGATAACACCTTCATCTATGATTTTTAGGGGTCATAAACCCGTGCCAATCATTTTGTGACTTGCCTTGTTGATATTCCAAATAATTTGCTTCAACTTTTGGCACTTATTATTGAAGCCTTAGCTTTTGTGATGACGAGGTTTTAGTAGTTTAGTTTATGATGTTGGTATTCGATTTCAAAGGTCACTAGTTTGGAGCTTGTACATATGTTTGGTAGCTTGGAGTGGTGGACTTGTTGTCCTAATTCATATGAGAATTCATTATTTTACCATCATCGATATTTGGGTAGATTCTTTACATTACATTCCTATATCTTTGGGGGATGAGATTGCCACATTTTCTTCAACATGTTCTTTCTTCTCACTCTTAGGTGGGAGTTGATCATTTCATGGATGATATGTCCATTCTTCACTTTGAAGTAGCGCAACATATACATGATCGTAGAGTCTTGAGGTTTGATGAGGAGTTTGGCAAACTAAGGGAGCTTCTCGAGTTATCCAATTTTCTGAAGATTGAAGAGAATTCTTCTAGATTGTGTGAGCAACTTCAGCCATTTAGAGTATTGAGATTTGAGGAAAGCGTCCTAGATTGTAGGGACTTCAATCATTTAGTGTGTTTACCAGATTAGAGCTCGTCTAATTTTCAGAAGCTATTATCAAGGGGGGATGTCAACTCTTCTTTTTTCTAGAAGGATAGGCTTGTTAGTGCCACTTTTTGACCCTCCAAGTTGTTTTTTAGGGTGATGTTAGAGTATAAATGCCATATTTATGGGTTCCTTTGAGTCATTAACTTGTATTCCAATGGGTCCATTTGGTCTAATGGGTTGAGTGTAACTTGTGAGATTTACATTGCAAGTGTAATATAATGTATTGTGGTTAGTGCCTTACTAGAGGTTGGTCTACCATTGTGTCATTTGTTGATTGGTGTGAGAAGTGCATGTATAAAGGCAATGCCTTCCACCTAATCAGCCATCTCCTTCATTCATTCTATTCTATTATATTCGGTTATTCTACTTTTGGTGTCTTTCGACAACATCAAACAATTGCTTGCCTATAATCTATTTGCTTATGAATATTTCACTAATTTTCAATCATGGATATATTTGCATAATCTCAAAAGGAGTTGCACCTAATCAGCCATCTCATTCATTCTATTCTATTATATTCGATTCTTCTTCTTTCGGTGTCTTTTGACACTACCAAACAATTGTTTATCGTCTATTTGCTTGGAGTATTTCACTATGGTGCAGTCATGGATACATTTGCATAATCTGATAAGGATAGTTCCTTCTCTTTCTTTGCTTGCCCTTGCAAGATGTTTTTTTGGGGGATTCCATTGAAGTTTAGCTTTTATAGAGCTCACAAATGCCCAAAATGAGTCAAATGAGGCTTGAAAGTACAAATTACAATGATAGCAAAAAGGGATGACTTAAGGCATCTCCCACTACAAAAAGCAACAAAATAAAACAAAATGGGGTTTACCAAGAAGTTTAAACTCAATAAAGGAAATATACTTGATAAAATTTATGTGTTACCGGAAGCGTCCCTAGCCCCCGTACTGTGTCTGAAACGCTTTCCGGTATGGAAACAGGTACAAAATGTGCCCGAAACATCCTGGAAATGCTGTGGGCGTTTCCAGGACGTTTCTAGAACGATTCTGGCCTTTTTCAGTTTTAAAAGCTAAAAACATAAAAAAAAACCTAATTTTTAACATTTATTGCTCCTAAACCTAATCTACCCACCCAAACTTCCTAAAGACACTTCCTAAAAGCTATATAATGACATCTTTGGTCCATTCTAAATCACTCTTTTTTTTCTCTTGCTAAATTCAGTTTTCATTAAACTAACATTTAGCATTGTGAAGAGCAAAGAGACATCAAGGAGCAGCTAATCATTAAACTAATCATGTATATATGAAACATTGAAATTGTAACCATGTTGAATGATGAATCTTTAGAACTTCAATGAATACAAAATATTTTGAGTGCTTTATCAATTATCTCTTATGGTCCATGGACTAAAATTTTGAAAATGAGTACTATGCACATATATATTATAATATATTGTAAGGACGTTTCCGTAACTTTTCGTACACAAGGTTTTTTTGAAAATCGGTGTTTCTCCACTTCGGACCTGTACCCGCACCTGTAGCCGTTTCCTGGCAACATAGTAAAATTTCAAGAATGGATAGCATTAGCTATAAGACTACAGTTCACATTAGAAATAACAAAATAAAATGAACCCACACCATTGAAGGGAGGAGAGGATTGAACCGAAGGAGGCCCCTAGTCTTTTTGAAACTAGAAAGGGGAATTGTAGAGCTATAAGCTACTGTATTTTTATCAGTACTAAGTCTAATAATGTCTTTAGAAAAGTTGTTTCGGCTAACAGGATTGACTGGGCTTTCAAAGTACTCCATGCAAAAGAAGCCCTTACAACATCCTAGGTCAACAATCTTCTGAAATAAGTCAGAAAGTTCGGGATACGAACCTGATCTCTTGATATAGAATGAATGATGTTACACTATGTTAACCACTGGGTCTAATAATGTTGGCCAGCCTCCAATCATTACAGCTATAGGGACATTCTTTGATTGGTTTTCTATTTCCTGTGTTGATGTTCTCCTAAGCTTTAAGGCACTTGATGCCTCTCTAGCCAAAATGAGTTAAAGAACGACCTATCAGCGGTAGATATATTCTCACAGTCCTCGATGCCAGGTGCTCATAACCTCTTACAGAAACAGTGGCAGGCATCTCCAGTTTGAATAACAAAAGAAAAAGATCGAACCCATCCCCCCACTCATCAAATTTCTGATTAGACAATAGTAATTTTGTTAGGTTTCCCAATAAATTGGGATCTTGATGATGAAGTGCTCCCCAGTCTCCACTTCCAGGAGAGATCACAACTTGCAAATTCTATCTTTGTAAGCTATATGGTGGTTTGTCTTATTTCGTCTCATGAGCCTGATCTCAATTAGCTGAGTCGGAATCTAAGACCATGTCAGCAATGCTGTCACAGGTTAGTAAGCTGAGCAATAGGGCAATAGGAAATCTGTGAGAAATTTTCCTTTGTGGAAGGACAACTTGGGTCCGAGACACTAAGGGGAGAGCCAGGTTGTCTGAATGAACTGTTGATAAATATCCTCCATCATCAATATAATAAGCTTTTCTTTCAGAGGGAGGCAAGGAGGAGCATCACAGGAGTATCTACAGGGATTTTCCGTGGTCTTTGATTATGCTCTGGCTGTTTGTCTTGTAGACAGTCATTCTTTAATGATTAACCTATTTAATAGATTTGGTCATATAAATACATCTCAGAGGACTAATATGGGCAAACAATTGACATCTTAGTCAGATTTGAGCTGACTAATTCATGATCTTCAAACAACTATGCAAAGCGTACCTTTTTGAACTTTATCTTGGATGGAGCCTAAGTATTGATCTTACTCTTAAGTTTCTGACTTTTTATTGGGTGCTGTTTGAGGTTAGATTTTTGACTCAATTTATTGTTATGCTGATTTTGGCTACTTCTGAGAAAAAGGCAAATGCAATACAATATAGTTTGGGATACATGTAGCAATCCAACATGTATGTTCTTGATAAGGCACAATCTTTCAGTTGTATATCTGAACTTATAACTGTGTAATAATTCTATTAGGCCATTGGTAAAAAAGTGTTACCTGGAAATACTTCTTTATTGTACCTTGGGCCTTGAGAGATATAGGTAAGAGAGGAATGGATTTTTATTTACATTTTTGTATATATTAGTTGCCTTATTAAGTGATAGGAAATCTGAATTGTGATGCCCTCGCCTCTTAAAATGAATTAACTTGCATTGTTGGTTCTATCGATTTGATATTACGTTCTTGGGTGTGTTGTGCAAGGTTTACAAATTATTTTATTTCTTTTTCATTCTAGGCTTCGTAACCTTGATAGACAGTCTATTCACATTTGCTCTATTGATTTTATTGACTTTCTGTATATAATCTGCTGTTCTTTTGCTGTTCAGTTTACCTTCTAACAAAGCACATGGTTATCTTCTAAAGGATTTTGATATGCTCATTAACATCAATCATTGTTGTACTTAATATAATTTTTATTTCTTGATTTTTTAAATTCTCTTTCATTATTTACTTTCTACAGGAGACCTGAAAAATTAAAAGCATCAAGACCCCTTAGGAACAATGTAAATCTTCGCCAGGAACTTCAGGACTTCATTTCTGAAGTGGGGCTTCCTTATGATTCAGTACCATCATTTAAGGAACTTTCTCTTCATGGAAGGTTAATGTGAATATATTATTTTTCTTTTATCACACTTACATATGGAGCAATTTGTAATAGATTGATATTGGAAGAAAATTATTGTATGTAAGCAAATGGCCATGTTAGTATTTCTTATTATCCATAAATCTTTTTATGCGGTGTATCTGCATACTCATTTTTATATATTTGCTTGTTTGCTTCTTTGGTGTAATAACTAAACAAAGGCACTGCCATTTATGGTTATTATTTAACAAATTCACACTACTAAATAATGCCATTTGATTCTTTCTTATACGACAATCAATACGGTTCATTATGAATTGACCCTAGTTACAACTCACTTGAGACAATGATGAATACCGCTCAGTTTCATTTTCTTTCTGAAACATGTCCAAACATAATGGAATACTGTAGTGTCAGGTTTCCTATTCAAGTAACTTTTGAGACTACACTTAGTGGAAACACGTGGACTATTTATCTGTAGGTTGTTTGGGTATTTGTAAAACTAGCTGAATATTGCAAGAAAAACAATCAATTTTAGATTGAAGATCTCCACAAGTAGGCATCTTGGTAAAGCTTTTTCTGGATATACTGCCTAGAAGCTATTGAAGTCGAGGATGTTATAGGAAATGACAAACAGAAAGAAAGACATCCCAGGGTGGATTCCTTTGAATTTGGAATCAAATTGGTGATCGATGATGCAAATCTAGAAATCTTGGAGGAGACACAATCCTTGATGGGGCAGGTAATGCTACTAGATCTATGTAGCTTGTTTGAAGGTTCACCCCAATGGTATCTTATAAGTAGGGTCACATCCCTTTTGAGACTCACGAGTTTCCATAACGAAGATCATATCCTGCCCATTATGATGTCATGAAATGTGGTCAATAATGACCACACATAGCATTTTAATTCCTACATGTGGTAGAGATATCCTCCAAGGACGTGGATGTCATCATCTAGTAAGCCATGAGCTTTACATTCCCGCTGGAGAGGGTGGACATGAATCCAAGCCCAAAGATAGCGAAACACTGCCTATTTAGTATCTTTTTGCTGGCATAACCTTTGCTTATTCTTTTCAGCTTCTCTACTTGGAGCTGTATAAGGTCCTTGTCCAAATAATTTATTGCCCCTCAGAGGTCAGACAGTTACCATCCTATTGGAAGTGGATTATCAATAAAGAACTGGGAAATTTCCAGACTTTTTCTTTAAGTGATATCTTTCAGGTCCTAGGTGTTTTGAACGAAATGTGATCAGCCTATAAGTGTTGGTGGGTTTTGGGATGCCACAAATTTCAAGATTGAAGGCGTTTGCTTGTTTAGACCTTTCCTCAAATTTTTGTCTGCATGGAATTCAATGCAAGGGGAACTTTCTTCCCTTAACAACTTGAATCTACGAATTAATATGCTTTTGGCTTGATTCTTGGCTACCGTCTCATTTTTCAAGTTGTCCTATTAAATGAGGATCTTGGCTCTCATAGTCTTACTTTCTGAAATTTCATCTTACAGAGTGTCTGGAATCACAACTAATGTATGATTTTTAAGTTCAGTAATCTCCGTCTCAAATTTGTGAATGACAAATTCAGCTGTCTACTTGCCAGATTACACTCTTAACTACTTTCTTTAGATATACAGACCAACGGTGCCTGGCTCATTATCTTTGCAAGGTTGTCACCTTCCAGTGCAAATACTTACAGGAGGAGCCTAGAGGCTCTAGAGCTCTCATATCGATCATCTCTATCTTTCAGCCCATCTAGCTGATTGGCAGCACTAAGCGTCCTCTGGACACCAATACATCACACATTAGAGCTAATAGATCAGTTAGGCGACACTTCTCTCAGCACATCATTACTACTCAGATATACAGACCAACGGTGCTTGACTCTTTACCTTTGTGAGGCTGTCACCTTCTGGCGCAGATCCCTACAAGAGGAGCCTAGAGGCTCTAGAGCTCCTGTTTTGATCACCTCTTTCTTTCAGTTCATCAGGTGATTGGCATTACTAAGGTCCCTTGGACACCGGTACATCACACATCAGGGCTGATAGAGCAGTTAGCCTCCTCTTCTCTTAGCACATCATTACTACTCAGATCTCCAAGCCTACTATCTCTCGGCATCATGGCTCTGCTTCGCCCTGTCGGCATGGCTCTGCCCCTCTCCGGCGACATGGATCTACCACTGGCCAGCTGCCCCCAGATCATAGGGGAAAACTGATATTACAAGCTTCTTTTCTACTACGGGAGTTATGTTGGCCTTGGATGTTAGGGGAGATTCTAGAGGAAGTGTCTTGCTTCCTCCTAAGATCCCCCAACTTGGCTCCTCCAACCCTATATACTCACCGGACAACATTATTAGATCTCTCACAGTGATTGATAATGGCTCAGATGATTCCTCCACTTCAGGCACAAACAGAGACATTCGATGAGATTTGCCTCCAGTCTTCATTGGCACATGCTTTTGGGCTTTTGTTCGCCCCTCATTACTATTTGTATTGGTTTCTTTGCCACTTGTGTTAGTGGCACACTGCTTTATTTTGTCTTTTGTACTTTATTTCTTTGGTTCACCTCTAGGATTCTCTCTTCCTAGAACTTTCTATTGCTAATGGCTGTATCCTTCAATCCTATCGACCCACTTTCAGTTGTTTGTGGACATTAATAATATGTACATATAATTGTCATGCCTGTTATTTGTTATCTGTGGTGTAAAATACAAATGTTTGCAATTTCTCATCAAATTTTTTTCTCTTACATGTTCAGCAGTATAGCTCATTCATAAAACTGTTTGGTGTTCATGGGGTCATTCCTTATGTCAATCTCTGTTGTGTCTGCCAAAGGGAGATAAAATTAGCTGTTAATCACAAGCAGACATATAAGGAAGAACATCAGCCCGCTGCTTCAGTTACAAACAAGAGGTCAAGACAACTGTAGCATCTCTTGCTTCCTCATAGGATCCCGCAACCTGGCTCCTCTGACCCCGTATACTCACCGGAGAGCATTATCAGATCTTTCACAATGATTGATAATGGCTCAGATGATTCCTCCACTTCAGGCACAGACAGAGACATTCAATGAGATTTGCCTCCAGTCTTCATTGGCACATGCATTGGGCTTTTGTTTGCCTCGTCTTACTATTTGTATTAGTTTCTTTGCCACTTGTGTTAGTAGCACACTGCTCTATTTTTCTTTTTGTACTTTATTTCTTTGGTTCATCTCTAGGATTCTCTCTTCCTAGAACTTTCTATTGCTAATGGTTGTATCCTTCAGTCCCATTGACCTACTTTTGGTCATTTGTGGACATTAATAATATATATAATTGTTCCACCTGTTATTGCTATCTGTGGTGTAAAAAAACAAATGATTGCAATTTCTCATCAAATTTTTGCTCTTACATGTCCAGCAGTTTAGCTCATCATTCCTAAAATCTTTCGGTGTTTATGGGGCCATTCCTTATGTTGATCTCTGCTGTGTCTGCCAAAAGGAGATAAAAGTAGTGGTTCATCATAGGCAGACATATAAGGAAGAACATCAGCCCACTGCTTCAGTTACAAACAAGAGCTCAAGACAACTGTAGCATCTCTTGGAAAGAACTATACTAATCTTTCTATGAGAAGTTAAATTCGGCTGATTAAGATTGCTTAATGGCTACATAGTTCAATAGTCAATTATTAGCATACATTTGTGAAATCCATTCAAGTCTTAACTGAGATGACCACCTCTTTCTGTGCAGCTAGGTTGTTCCTACATTTTAGAATTGTTTAATGTGTTTTTTAGTTGGTCTGTACAAGTTCTATGGCCAGGGCATTCTCTTAATTAGGATTTTTAGTGTAGGATAAAATTCTTTATTGAGAAGCATTGTCGCAAGGTTCTCCGAATTTTATTGAAAAGTTCGAATTTTGCCGAACTTTACTCTCGTTGAACATGAACTCAAACTTTATCCATTATTTTTGCATGGGAAGTTTTTGACACGATTTTGCATTATTTTACAAATGTGTGTATATATACATATAACGACTGAAAGTAGCAGACAAAAATCTCTCCACTCTGTCCCTCTGACATATTTATGCATTTTTTCCAAAAATAAAAATGATAGAAAAATTTGTTCGAACTTAAAGGCATTTTTTCCCTCAAACTTTATCCCTTGGTGAACTTGAACTGAACTTTATCCTCGTCGAACATAAATGCAAACTCGAACCTTGTGACTTAGTTGAGAAGTACTGATGGTCAGAAGGTGATGATCATAATCTGATACCCAACCTTTTTATGCGTCGAGGATAAATAGAAGATGAGGCAGGGTACCTTCAGAGGTGGGTTACTTCAGCTGAGGCACTTCCAAATGTCCACTGATCTGGACATGTATAGCCTTAGAGTGTTCCAACAATAATTTGTTACAAACTTCACACACAATTCCCAATTCAGGTCCATTACCATTTGTTTTGAAATTCGAGCCAAGATTTAGACGATGGACATGTGCATTTAAGTGGAGAATATCTCAAGCGCTTAACTATTGTAGAATGCATAGTACAACAAATATCGACCCATATTTCAATTGTAAGTTATAACTCACCAGGTCTATGCCAATATACAGCAGAGACCAAGCAGTTAAGATTACTTCTTTGATTTCCTGTTTCCAACTGACATTAAATTTTATCTTCAGCAGTGGCAGTTTTTGTTTCTGGGATAAATCAGATATCACATTATTGTGTACAGGTTATACATCCTTGCACAGAGTCTGCTTCCTAGTGTAAATGCAGGGTCTTTGAAGTTTTGCTATTAATGGTGGTTGGGGTTATTTTATCAGCAGCACAGGTGTCTTCTAATTGGATCTATTGTAGTTCGTGATCTTTTTGCAAGTTCTAAGGAGAACTAATCTTTCCTTTCTAAAACCTTGATGCTAACCTTAAATCAATGAAGTAGAAGATAGAAGCAGTAGTACAAGTGTGACGCCCGAAAATCGCTATGTCAAACCACCAACAAACAACTAGAAAATTAAAACAAAATTTGTTTTTGAACAAAAACATTAAAGACGTTAGACCGGTCTTAAAACATTAATTATGATTATTAAAACTTACTTCCTTGTTCAAACATTTTCTGTTGAATTGGTTTAGTTTATCAACTCCAGAATGATTAATTTATTAATGTTATTTAAATAATTCAATTAATTAACTAATCCATTTAGTTAATTAATTAATCCTTACATTAGTTTCGTTAAATAATTTAATCCATTTAGTTAAAAATAGTTCCTAGCTCGACAGTGATCAAAATAATTTAATTAATTTAATAAAAATAATTCCTAACTTGTTAATGCTTAATTCATAATAATCATTAAAAATCCCTTAAGCATTTTTAGTTTAATTCTTAGACGTAATATAATCATCATCAGATATCACAGTACACAATTCTATTCTAAATCAAACATTTACAATTGTTCATGATCACAATTCACATTTTACGACAATCACACAATCTATATACTGATCACCTAAAATCATCTCGAAATCAATAAATCCATAATATCAATGTAAACATGGTTAGACGATACATATAACATAGTCGTAACTGCCATGAAATCAAGACGTCAATATATAAATACGCAACACTAAAACAACATATGCTGCAATATCTAACAGTGTCAGCTAGGCATCCATACAATCCAAGATAATATCCACGTCTCTAAGCAACGAGTCAACATGACCCTAACCGAAATAAGTGTCGAAGAGGAGTGGGCACTACAACAAGGATTTAAATACCCGTTTTAAAATTCCACTGCCATAAGACCGTAATCATATAAAACTTATGATTGTCAATCATACAGAACTTCCAAACATTATTCTTGTATTCTTGTTTGGGCAAACCACTTTCTTTATATGGTGTTATCTGCCTCTTGCATTGTTTTATATAAGTAAGGAAACTCTGATTCTTTTGAAAGTAGTGCAGCTGGTTAGGGTTTGGTATTGTGGCACTTCTAAATTGGTTTGTTCTACTTTCCTTAAAGAATTTACAGCATTTCTGAATAAGAGTTTCAGTCGCATGATTGAAAATTCTTCGTCAATAGAACTTTCCTTCAGGTCCCTTGGTTGCTGAGGCTGCTGTCTTCCTGTCCTAAGAGTTGGTTCTCTTCATACATATCACATTTTATTTCGCATGCACTAAAATTTAAGTATGACATTGATAATATAACTTCTTTCAGCTACTGCGAACAATAGGTTAACTTAAAAGGTTTTCTGGTAATTTGTAAGTTATCTGCATGGGACTGGGAGCAATCATCTTGAATTATCTTAATCTAATTCCGAACTACAACATTTATTTACAAATTATATGGTGCAATTTTTACATTATGTTTTCATCATGGCTTCAACTTGTAAAGTGGTACAGACAGGACCTTGCAAACATTGTGAGACGCCGAGGTACAAGGCCATAACTCAACTTTTGGCAGAGCCAGAGATAACTCACACCACAAAAAGCACAGAAAAGAAGACGACACATACAGATGGTGCTGTAAGTCTCAAGGAGTTAAAAGAGCCCGATACCTCTTCATCGATGCAATCATTCAATGTACCTCCTCATGACAACAATGGTAGGGCAGATGGATCTGGATATTTCCGAGAACAAAACTCCAATCTTCACATCCAATATTCCCAAAATACTTGGTTATCAAGTGAATGCCCTTTTGGTATTTATGGTGCTGATACAGTTCATATGGTTGAAAGCAAGTCAGATTATACTTTGAAGTCCTCTTCTTATATGTCTTTGCGTGAAAGGGCAGCAGATTTTGTTCGAACTGGAGATTTCCATGATACAGAAGGTAAATAAAATGTTTGAATGGTAAACACTTTTCAGATAGGTCATGAAAATATTTCTTTTTCTTTACTTGCTTGGGTTTTTTAGTTGATTGATAGGGTTACTTGTTTTATATAAAGAAAGATTATAATGCAGAGGCAGGATTTTAGATGCAATTCTTCATTGCAACTTAGTATCTAAAATATTTCCTTTCTTAGTGGAGTGAATATGTGTCTAAGGTTTTCCAAACAAGTTCCACATTAAACAAACATATCAGATTCTGATATCTCATATTCTGAAGAATTGAAATATTTTAGATATTCTGATCGGTGCATCTTTGTTCAAATACCTCATTCTCTGTATTAGAGCTATAACATTCTCATCTAACTTCATTGCCTCACTGTTCTGCAGCTCTTGCTCCCTGGACAACTCTTAGCTGATTGTTGGTTTCTAGGTTATATTTCCTTTGTTGTGCCCTATTGCGGATTGCCCTTGATATTACTTTTGGCATTAGTCATTGTTCCAGTGTTGTGTATACAACTGACTGCTGATTTGTTTTCTGAAAATGCTCTTGCATTCAAACAAGTTTGAAGCGAATTTCTCTCCCATGGCCTTTGGGAATCAGTCTTGGACTCTTTATGGATACCTGTCAATCTAGCTCACAATAGATTACATCCTAAGTTTTCACTCATAAGAAAGTTTCTGGCTTCAGGAAACTTATTATAGACGAGAGATAGCCAATGCTGTGTTTTAGCTCTGTAATAAGTTAATAACTGGACTGAGAAGCCACACAAAGCTACTGTCGAGCCCTCATTTTGTAACACTGGGGTTGACATGATGCTTCTAGCATTCAAGGAGGAGGCTCAAACATTGATAATAACAGTGATATCAGCATTAACTTTTAGTTAAAGTCAAGGACTATAAATCATCTCCAAAACTTGGTAATTTTATCACCAATTTTCCAATTGTGTTGTATCATCCAAGAAGTTTCTCTTAGGGAGTGGTGTGCCAGACTTCAGACTATTTTGTTTATGCTGCATGTGCCTCATCAAGACAATTTTGAATGCATTTTAGTGGAATTTTGAATTTTTGGCATAGCTATGTTGTGATACATAGCTTAGGAGTGTGCTTTGACAAAACTTTGTGTTGGGTATGTATCGAAAGATCTAATAGTAGTTTACTTTGGTTTTGTTTGTGGATGACATCTGTGCTGAAAAATGAGCTTCTTGGAAAATCAAAACAATAATGGCAAGTTTGCTTTTGATCTCCTACGCTTCGCTGTAGACCGTCATATTTGTATTATCTTGGTTAACAACATAATTACATATTGTAGTCGCCGACATATCATGTTGTTTATGATTGTATTGTTGGCCTTAGGTAGTTTTCTAACGATTCGTCTGTATGTTTGGTTATGGCTGTGTCAGCTGACTGCCCATTGGGTCTTCTCGTCATATAAATTGAATGATGTATGTTGGGGAAAGGGTGCTGAGTACCAGCTCCCACCTGTACCAAACAACTTGTATTGAAGCACTACCTATGAATGAAACATTGACTACTCTCATATTCTGCTACGCTGTAATGTGGTATGTGTATACTATTCTGTAATTGACAATCTGTGGTAGTGTACTGTGCAATTCCATACACTATTAGCCTTCTCCTATCATCATTGATCTATCTTGGCATCATATTACCTCTTGACTTGGTTGTCTCCTCACTGCCTTTGTTAATCCTAAATCCATTTGCCTTTCTTATCCCGATTTTTCTAAATTGTAATGTTTATTCTTTTTGGACATCATCCATCACATTCTATTTGACTTTTTTCGTCTAACCACATTGACATTCATCAAGGGAAAATGAACTTTACAATAAAAGATCAAAACTAAGAGAGCAAGTTTTCTCATTTTGAAGGCACGATTCCTTGTTTTTATCCTTATGCTTAATAAAATATCTTCGTTTCGACTCCGATCATGTTCAGCTGAAGTCTCCTGATGGCTGAAGTTTCCTGATATCTGGAGATGTCCCCATATACGTCTCCAAGATGGGGATTTCTGTTTGAGACAGGAGGCCTGTACAATGGATCAGAGTACAAGATTCCGGGTAACTATGATCTTGGCTGATAGGGAGAAGAAACATTTATAAGAGGATCTTCAAATGATTGAAAAATCCACAAGTAGGTAGATACATCTTTACAATGCCTACTGCTGTAGATATGCTAAGGATCCTACATTTGGAAGGAATTGAGTGAGGGATGGAATCAGCTACACCAGCCTAATCTAAGGTATTGATAGGATCCCAAGGTAAGCTACTCGCAGAAAAAGAGCCAGAACGCATTCACATGTGGATCGACATCCGAATCCTATTTAAGCACCTCCTGAGAAGCAACAAGACCAATTGTTATAACTGAGGATTGCAGCAGAAATTGTTGTAGTGGTTAATGCTGATGATATTGAGTAGCAAAACTCCGCCTCCAGAGAACATGTTTAGCCACTCAGGAGGCCAAATATTTCTTTAGAGTGGGGAGGTAATCTAGGCAGCATAAGGGGTACTTGTTGCAATTTGCATAGATACTAGCATCAGGTAGACTTAGCAGGTTATGCTGCTGGACGATTTCATATTTAACTCTAATTATGAGTTTATTTTGGAAAGGGTATCCCCAAAGGCATAGCCTTTGGCGACCCTTCAATTGTATTTATTTATAAGAATAATGTGAAGCAATGGAAAACATCTTATCTTGGCAGTTCATACTTCATAGCTGTTATTTGCTTAATTTTGCTATTTTATTTCTGCTATCTGTGTATATGCTGAAATATCATCAAATAATCTCAATGCATACTGATTTTTTGATGATAATTTACAAGCAGGTGCAGGATTGGACATGATCCATATTTGGTCTGGATACGGTTTCACCTATTTGGATATGACCCACATACGAGACTGCAGTATTTAATTCATATAAGGATATGGTAAAAGGTGTTGGTGTATTTGTTACATTTCCATGCCGTATATGTATCCATGTGTATCTAATATGCTGGACACAGATATGGCATCGATAACCTGAGTATCTAGTAACCTAGTCTTACAGAAGTCAATGACGAATATTAGACAGCTCTACAGTTCTACTCAAACAGCGGCAAGTTTTGGTCAAATATCAGTCAAATAGCATAGTCAATAGTCTAGTCAATACCTGGCATACTTGCTTACGTTACAGGTTGTTGACCTAATGTCAGCAGTATGTCTTTTTCCAACCCATGTTTTTTCATCAAGTTCTTACTGGTCAAAGTAGAGAGAAAATAGTCTTGAATGGTGCATTTATTGAGGTCTTTTTATAAGATTTATATGTATTTAATGTAGAAATTTTAGGGCTAATGTGGTACAGATCAGCTCAGTCAGTTCTACCACTCTATTTAATGCTGCATTTCGTGCCAACTTGGCTAGGAGAGACAGGATAGACATGCTCATAGTCAAAATTCATGAATTTAATAGTAAACATGATAATCGGATCATAAAAAAATGTTGCTGATGTCACCAGCCCTTTCTCGATCAAATTTGTGTCCCTTGTCTCATCTCATGTCTCATGCTATCTTCCAGTAGTTTGAACAATTAGTGGCTTCCATAGTGAAGGCATGCCCGGGTCTGTAAGACTCCTGGGGCATTGCTATATACTTATAAGTGAATCCTCTAAGTCTCTCAGGGCATTCCTTAATTGGGAAGTCCTCAAGATGATCCCCAGATGTGTTATTGAGCCACTATTTTGAATTCAGTTCCCTAGTGTTTATATTATTAGGGGCTCACAAGAAAATGGTTGCAAATTAAGTCATCACATTCATTGAATTTAATCCATAAAATTTGAAATTTGCCGAACGATAAACAGTCACAAAGTTTTTGTTCAGACTCGCAAACTAGTTCGGATGAATGAAATGGTGAATTTAAACAGTTAAAATATTAAAAATTGTATTAAATGCGTTTAAAAATCTGCTTTCAGAGTTTGAAAAAGTATCAGAAAAAATGTTATGAACACATTGCGACTTAGCAGTGAGCAATGAGGAAGCTGTAAGTGGAGAAATCACGGTTTAGCACTGTAGTAAGCAATAGCATTGTAATCATGAACAACTTAGTGTGGAGATGGATAGTTTGAGGTGCGTGGAATCGCGGATACCCTGCGGGCCTGTACTTGCAAGTTGCAGTATACGGATGGTGTTGAAGATGGAGAGTTCGACAGTTACGTGTTGGAAAGCTGTTTTGACATGTTTACTTATATGAAATGTAAAATTGCAAGTATATTTCTCTTAGTCGAATTCAATCTCGAATTTTATTCCTTGATTTTTTCAACAACAAATTTCTTATGATGTTTATCCTCCACATATTCAAATCTGAATTCTAATTCGGCGAATTAGGCAATTTCTTATTTTGTGGTCAATATATCCAGCATTGCACTGAGAAATTCAATAAAATGTCCATCAAGCTCAAAATTACAAACACTGGCAACATTATGACATCAAAATTCATGGGACTCTCACATATCCAACAAGAGGACCCCCTGTACTTTAACTCCAGTAGAACATGCATTTTGGTTCAGATGGAAGAGAAAAGATGAATTGTAGAAAGGATCAACCAAAGCACAATGAAGAATTCCTTGAAAGTAGACAGTATCAGTTTCTGTGATTTTTGTATCATTGTATGTAAGCTTATAAATGTCGTGCTCATAAACACAACATATATTTTGATGTAATGTCTAATGAGATATTGCACTATAAAGCTCATATTTTGTAATGTAAGTAGTGGTCTATGTCCTTAGAAGCTCGGATACCCGGAAACACCAACCAGGGCAGCGCATCTGCGTACTGATGTACCGGGTACTGGTACTGGTCCTGTTGCTCATCTGGAATGTTTCTGGAACTCCAAAAAGTCCCAGGTATGGCTTTTCCGTACCTGAGACATTTCTATACCGTTAAAGCAGTGCTTCTGTTTTTTAAATGCCAAAATAAAAATAAAAACACTAGATACTTCTGTTTCAGTGGTACTTGAGGAAAATCTAGATGATATATTCTAGAATCTAGATTATAATCATGTACATATGAAAATTTAAGCATGTTGAATGTTTTGAACTTTCATGAATACAAAGTATTTTAAGTGTTTTATCTTTTATGGACAAAAAATGAGTATTATGCACACACACACATTTTTTCAATAACGTATTGTACAGATATTTTTTTGCTGTTTCATACCCAAGGGTTTTTTGAAAATTGGCATTTCCACGTTTTGAACTTGTACCTGAACCCGTTTTCCCACAACCTAGGTTAGAAATTATATTGTTTGTTATGTAAAAGGAGGCCATTAATGTGATATGGGGCTCTCATGGTAGATGAGGAGTGATTGGGGTTTCATATTCTCCTCTTATAATAAATTAAGATTCTTCCATATCATTATGTATCAATCTATTTTGTAATAAAAATACCAAAATCCCTCTGGAGAATTTTTGGATCATTCTTCTCCATTATTGTTTCTGATTTGTAGGTGCAATCCATCTTTTGGGTGTGCAGGTACCTCCATGTTCTTTATTTTGCTGTAGTTGTGCTTGTTTTGTTGTAGGCACATTACAGCTGATATCAGAGCTGACTTCTGATCTATAGGGCAGAAAAATAGACCACCTACTGCAGAGCGCAAAACTTTTAGGATTGTTGAATGCAGACGAGTTTTTGGAAAGTACAATTAGAGACATTTCCAACAAGCATAAAATCGTCAATTTGGAGCTCTATATTAAAGGAGATATAGTCACTCCAAGTTACTGCTCTAGGATCATCTGGATAAAAGGTGCAATTTTGGTTACCCTGATTTCAATGGAGTATAACTTTCAGTTTAAGTGTCCGATTAAGGTGCCATTTTTTGGTTTGACAGGAAGATGTATTAAGCTTTTGAATAAGCGATTTTTTAGATTTTTGAGGAAGTATTAAGGGAAAATGAAGCTCTGCACTTTGACCTTTATTTTCAGCCTCAAAGAGTTAAAACCCTAGTTTACCAAAAAAGGGGCAAATCTTCAACATGTCAAGGACTCAAAGGAGTTAATCTCAATATGTGACTCAGATAGCGGCGGAGGACGACCTAATGAAGCTAAAAGAAGAGCTGTTGCAAACTACAGGAAAAATATTGATGAACTAAAAGCGATTTTTCAACTACATCAGCTTGAAGAAAGAGGAATCACAACTGATCGAATAGGATGAGTATCCATATGAAGATGAAGTACAAGTGATATGGGATAAGATCTGAATGAAGACTATGAAGCACCTGTGGTATGGAATTAATCATGTTGACGAATATCCTAAGCTAGGAAAAAAACCCTCATCATTTACTCGAAATGCACGGAAGAGAATTTTTGTTGGAGTACAAGGGAAAGAATTCCGAACCTTTGGGCGGAAAATACTTGTGCATCGGAAAGCTCTCACTTTGCATTAAGAGTCGTGACCATTATTGGAATGAGTTGCACAAACAGAAAAATAGACAAAGAGCAAGGTGCATGGAATGGCTTCACTTTGGCTTGTTTTTGGGTTTTCGAAAATCCATCATGAAAGTGTTGTTAGTCATTTGGTTGAAATAGTTAAGAAAATGAGATTGTGTCACATGGGAGGTTTGGGTTTCAAAACATTTCCTCTCTAATGGTATTACTTTGCAAAGATATAGTTCCAATGTCTCCAACGGCATGGTCTTCTAGCTTTGGGGGCAAAGCTTCCCAAGGGGAAGGATGTGTGGTGTTGCTAAACACAACCTATTTTTCAATGTAATGTTTAATGAGCTATTTTATTATAAAGTTCATATTTAGTGATTTGAGCAGTGGTCTTATGATGTCCTTAGAAGTTCTATAGTTTGTTATGTAAAAATGAGGCCACTGATGTGATAAAGGACCCATATGGTGACAGGAAGTGATTAGAGTTTCATATCCTCTTATAAACTAGGGCTCTAAATCATCATTATGTATCAATCTATGATCTAATAGGAATACAAACTCCCTTTGGAGCATTTTCCTCCATTATTGTTTTGGATTTGTAGGTGCAATCCATTCTTTGGGTGTGGAGGTGCCCCATGTTCTTTATTTTGGAGTAGTTATACTTTTTGCTGCAGGTACACTACAATAATACCCAGAAGCACACCATCGCAATAAAAGTATGAAACAATATGACACCTTTTCCCCTATTCCTTAACTTCTTGTCCATCTTTTTCTCACTATAGTCTGCAAAAGAGTGTAACTCTTCTTAGTATCATCAAAGGCCAAAGCTTAAACGAAAAACAAATGGCAAATGCTGTGATCTAAGTCATAGGGATATTTTGATGTGGAACATCTCAAACAAAAAGAGCCAATGCTTGCACACTTGTAGTTGAGCCACAATAGGAAGAGATCTTCCAAACTTTAGTTGAGAAGCAGTTTTTCCATCTACAGATGAAATTTAGATGAATTTCCCTAAGCAGTCAGGAAATGATGAGGACTTTTAGTTTAGTGTTGGTATGTGCTCATCATGTTGTAGTTTATGCTAGTCTATAATAGCATTTTGTATTAATGGTCATGGATTGCCTTCCTTGTGTGTGCACAAACATGCTGGATACAAAAGCATACACACACTTTGATATGTCTATATAAATGTCACTAACTAGCTCTAGGTTGAATGCATGCATAAGGAGTTTCTACCAGACCTGCGATAGATGGTATGGTGTAGGAATATCAACAAACCTGTCATATGTAGGTGTATTTTGATGTTCATCATCATCCTCTTTGTAGGACTTGGAAGTTGGAATCACTAATTTGGACTTCAACCAGTGCCATTATAATTGACCATCCTTAATAGCCATGTGTAAGTGGAAGGCAGAACCATGGCGGTACATCCTAGCAGCATCCTTCGCCCAAAGCCACCACATCCAAGGAAGGCAATCTCAACATACTTTGTGGAAACTTACACCAAGGTTCACAGAATCACAAAGATACATCATCAGAAAATATAAAATATTTCCACACAATAAATCGTCATTGCTTGAAATAGAACAAAATAACTCTCATTTTTGGATGTTACATGAAATGAGGCATTCTTTAGGCATCGTTTGTATAAGATTTGGAAGTTGATGTTCATATATATATACTATGTTGCCAAAGAACGGAAAACAAAAATGGAAACGGGTCCCAAATGCGGAACCGCTGATTTTCAAAATACCCTTGGGTACGAAACGACACAAAAACGTTTGTGCGATATACTTAAAAATATAAATATATTTAAAAATATAAATAAATATAAAAATTGTATAAGACTCATTTTTAGTCCATAAAAGATTAAGCACTTAAAAATATAGTATTCATGAAAGTTCAAAACATTCACATGCTTAAAATTTCACAAGTACATCAACATGGAGTGAGAGTGTGTTTTGTAATGGCCAAAGGTGTGTTTATATAGCTTTGAGGAAGTTTGTTTTACAAGTTTAGGGTTTGCTTTTTGGGGTTTTGAGTTTTATTAAGTGTTTTTTTTTAATTTTTGCACTTTTCCGGTGGATCGGTGCCGCTTAGAAACGAGATGGAAACATCCTGTGATATTGTAACATCCTCATTTTTATACATTAGAACAAGTAAATTTTTTTTTTTTTTTGATAAATGCTTCCTGGTTCTAAATACATAATTTAGAACTCACAAATCAAAAACAACCATTCTCACAACAGATAACCATATGCAGCTGTAATGACTCGGAGCACCTCCGATCTATTCATTCCATGACTCGGTAATCTACCGATCTATTCATGAGTATTAAGAGTTGGCGTTTTTATTTAACACATCACTCTTGCGGTTCTCTTCCCTAATCTGGGATTCAGAATGCTCTGTCCAAGGAACCTATCTGAATAATTGTTACCATTATTCATCGGCATCTCATCCCTTAGACTAGGTGACTTAGGACAACGCAATCAAGACTTGCGATACTTTGGCCAAAGATTTGAAACATACTACTTATGTCTCGTATTCCTTGACGGCATACTCGTCAATCTGGAATACGTCCTTCACCCCATTCCTATGTTATGTAGAATGTCTTATACCGACTTACGCCGACTCTCCTGTCCCAAGTTATTCACTCAGAACGGATTAGTAAGATGACAACGTATAGGGATGCTCCCGAGGACTAGGGATACGCCGACATACTTTGGGTCAACCCTAGTTAATCCAAAGTGTGTCAAGATACCCCAGTCTCCTAGGGCAGCCTTATAACGTGACCACATTCCTAATCAGTCCCGAGTAACTTGTTCGAGTTTAAGGTGTAAATCTTAACGATCAATGCAAAGGGTGTCGCCATAAGTCACTGCATTGTTGTATCTTGAGAAGATCCTAATCTTCTCGAAGGTACAACCTCGCAGCTTGACTTGTGCCAACCTTTAAATCCGCCTCGAAAGATCTACTTATTAATAAGTGTTACATACGTTGAGTTAAAATTATACTACAAGACTCTCCCTTAAGGTTAGTCTTTCCCAATCCCTGGGTTCCTCACCTTAGAATTACCTTTCAAGGTAAAACCCATTACACAAGAGAAGTTATTAAGACTTGAGGTCCCTTCAAGGAGTTCATAGAATATACATAATTCTAAATCAACGAAATTGGACAATAACCCTCAACCTTCACATGAGATTGCTAACCAAACCCTTTTTAGGTTTATATCAGTTCTCTTAACTGAATTTTATATCTTACTTATTAGTATCGAGATATAGTGATTAAGAATCCAATTAAACGTTGTCTTGACTTAGATCAAGACTAGGAAGTAATAATTTATTCAGCTCGTTTAGCTTCCTGCTCAGGTTTATTTTAACCCTAGCTTCCAGAAAGACAGTGATCTAAATTCCAATTTAGCTTTAGATAGAACATACTAGAACTACTAAACAATCATAAGTATTCAGTCACATAATCTTGCAAGCTTACTTAGATAATCACCAAAGTCTCCACTTTATACAATAATAATAATACTCTCAAGATCATTCGAACCGAAGAAGGTCAAACCATCAAGATACGAATACAAACACATAAGTAACAAATATCTCTTTTCATTCCTTTCAAGCTAATCAAATACATTTTATGCATTCAGCATACTTGATACAATACTCAACAAAAAAAGAACATCTTTCTTCAAGTAGTACATTCAGAGAATCAAGCTGTAATTCATCATAAAACCAAATTAAACAATTTGAACATCCTATCAGATCTGCGTGCTTTTACCACTTACGGCAACCATCTGCAAAAATTGTCAACACGGGTCAGTTCGATGAACTGAGCATGATAAGCACTAACTCTTAAAACAAATGCAATCCACCAATTGCTCTCATTGAACAACCTGTTTAAATGAAATCATTTCACCAAACATGAAAACATATTTCAGACTATGCTCTTGTAATACAAACATGACTATAAACGCGTAACTCATATTATAGTTACTAAATAGTCCTAGATACTTTTCAGATATTTCATCATAAATATTAGTGACCAAGAAGAACAAATGTATCCAAAACAACTATCCATCTGAATCCCAAGGACAACAACATCCAACAGGCCATTATATTCAACAAAATGAATATCCTAACAATTCATGAATCCATCAGTATGTTTTACAAATCCAACAATTAAATATAAATTTATCAACATATACTTTTCAGCAGAAGAGAAAGAAACTGAGACATTCAGATGTCCTTTCCAAACATGCTCATGACTGTACCGTCCACTTAAGAGTAATGCAATCACATTATACACCTGCGACTAAGCCAGTCGAGACCACAGGAAGAACTACAGTTCGTCAAATACATATATAAAAATTGCCTGTAACTTACTGAACAACACAGTAGCTCTCGTGACAAGGCAGTGATGAATAATCCATCAAATAGACTCCACATAACCTTCCATATTATTCAACAAACGAGAATATATCCAACGCCATCGCTTGTCAAGGTACAGTTAATAGCTCTTTACTTCAGTCAAGCACATGACTAAATATTCACGCTAACAGAAGACGTAATCATGCTCAAACACAAGAACAATCCCACTGAGTCGAAATACTCATCAACATACAGTTCAATCTAATCCCTACTAAAACACAGCAAGGACAAAAATCGAGAATCGAGCCAACACACAACATATCATGGGCTCCAACAGTGCCAAATTCAACCACTACTTATATTAAAGGTTTAAATTGAAGTTGAATTCATATGACAACAAATCAAGGATTCCAATTGATTCCATAACAACAGTATTCACAACTGAGATTATTCAGAAGAGAAAACATAATATACGCCTCCAGGATTAAAAAGGAGTCTTACCCATGTGGTATTCTTCAAATAAACTTCTACAGAAGTAGAAAGATACAAGATACATATCAAATTCAAGAATTCCAACCAAAACAATAACATACCGTATTCACATCTGAACTCCTTCAGAAGTAGAACGTATGGCATTCACGACTAACTTCTACAGAAGCCAAAATACAAGATATATATATATTAAGGATTCCAACAGAGCCAATAATAATAAGTATTCACAACCAGGCTTATACAGAAGCAGAGACACTGGTTTCATATCAAGGACTTCAACTGAATCCATAACAACAGTATTCGCTCTAAGCTTAAGCAGAAGACGAAACATAAAAAGAACTCCAACTGAGTCTGTACCAACGAAATTCATTGCTAAGCGAAAGTATTCATAACAAGGCAACAGAAGTCGTATTACCAGTTACCCCTCAAGGACTCCAACTGAATCAAACTAATAGTATTCACATTTATGACTTCTACAGAAGTCCAAAATATACGAAACATTCCAAGGACTCCACAGAGTCATTTCGTATATATATAAATATATTGCAAACTATCAACGGATTAAATCCCATAATTGCAACACAAGGGGGAAACTTCTACAAAGTCGCATTCAAATACTATAAACACAACAAGTTATCCAATCAGAAGTAACTTAAGTATTATAGCAAGATCCAACAAGATTCAACGAACCATAACATATATTACTCACGACAAAACTTTTAAAGAAGTCGTATATACTGTACATTCAAGAAATCCAACAGTATCATTTTCAACAAGTGGAAACAACGCAAGGTATCGACTGAAGTCTGAATCAAACAAGAAAACAATTCATGGACTCCTACAGAGCCGAATTCATATATTTTCCTTGCAACATTTCTACAAAATCTATCCGAATGCAAAACACAGCAAGATAGTACATCCGTTCGAAACAAAATGCACACCCATCAAGGGTTCACTTGAAAAATCGAGCCAGTAAGAAGATACAACAACTAATTCACACAAAGCTACCATAAAAACCAACTGATCCCAAAAATCATCTGAACAGAGTTGTTCTAATGAAATCATTTGAAAGAAAGCAAGATTTTTAAAAGTTAGGGCCTAACATGCCTGGTAATGTTGCTTAAAAATCCGAAGAAGACCACTGAAAGAGCTCGAGCCTTCTCCTCTTTTTCCACGTTAGATTCAACAACAATAATTTGTTATTTCCATGCCTTATAAACTTTCCTTGATAGAGAAAAGAGCGAGTTACACTCATATTTGCCATGCAACACCAAGTAGATCAAAAGCGAAGAACCAGTGATCAAACAGAGAGAAAACCGGAGCGCATGAAAAACCAAACAAACTACCAGTTTTCCATTTTGCATGTCTTCCCGAGAAATCCGAGCTCGAAGACCGAGTTCATTAATTGTATTAACTCCAAAATTCCCGCTCAATCTCCATTGCCACCGACCGCCATAGTTGGCGATGGATAAAAACAAATCAAAGACCATTTCTAGGTTTGGCGACTCTGCCACGTCGGCTTTCACTAGCCGTTGAAACCTCCGCTAATTCCTTGTCCTTCATACTTATCCATCCCATTTAATGCCATAGAAACTACCGCCCATGGCTCGCACCCCTTCATAGGTCCCCTTCCTCCACTAACATTTGTTAGGTTAGAAGCATAGGTTAGGATTTAAGATGATACTTAGTCTAACCTCCTTAGCGCTAGGTCACTAACCTTAGAACATTTAGTTTATAGCTTAGGCCTAGGTTAGATTAGCACTAATCTAATCCCATAGGTTATAGTTTAGGTTTAGGTTATTAACCTTAATAAATCCAGTTTAGGTCTAACATTTAGAATGTTCAGAATAAGAACCTACAGACATACATTCATGAAAAGGATTCACTCCAGCACTGCCAATAAGCTAGTTGAATAAATGTATCTGAATTTATTACCTGGCCCACGATCAAGACCTTCCTGATATTACGATATCGGGAACCAATTCATTTAACACGATCAGCCTGAGTTAGACTCCTGAATAGCTTATTCAACGCATTCAGACCTTGCAACCTGCGTAAGGTCTATAATTTTTGTTCATCCCGAATAAACTTAAAGCATCTCTTGGATCAATGCCACTGATCCAAGGCTGAGTCTTATAGATGGATAAATCCACAATTCATTCCGAGATCAGATTAAACTCAGGTGCAAAATGAAAGAATTAAAAGAGTCCAATCATATTCCGACTACCAAAGATCTTCAATTGCAAAGAAGATACAAGATATATCAAGCATGACTTCACAATCAAAGGAACATATCCTTTTACTAAGAAATCATATATCAACACTTGAATGCTCGGGAGGAAGTAACAACGCTTCAGAGTGTTACATATATACTGGAAATGATATGGAGCCGGACTGTGTGGCATTTCAAGATCGTTTCCATATTGTTTCGTACCATGACCGTATCAGAATCGCTTTTTAGATGCAGGGCCTTGAGGCATTTCCTTGCAACGTAGTATGTGTGTGTAGTTGAGTGCAAAATATATTATATAGCAACAAATAAAACAAAAGAAAATTGTAACGTTTTTTATTTTTTACGCTGAAAGGCGTTCCTAAAATGGCAGCCAGGGCTGTAATGACATGCATGGTTCACTTTTATTCTTGACATTAATTTTGATGTCCATTTGACCATCACAATACCAACCGACTGATATTTGATATTCAAAATTAATTTTTTTGACTTCTTACTCATATTTGATACTCAAAATAAAATATATCATTAATGCATTTATAAAAACAATACACAATATCAAATGAAAAAAATAAACAACAGAAAAACAAATGCGAGTGAAAAAAAATTATCGAGGTATTTATCTTTTGTCCATTTCGCTCGACACTTTTGGTTTTGGTAGTCTCAATGTCTAGTAGTCTCGATGATGGTATTTTGTATTCGGCCACACTTGTCCATTCATAGTTAAATTATTCTAAATGCATTAGCTTATATCAAGATGATAACCACTGGTATAAAAATTTAACATTATAGATAAGATAAAAATGTAAGTTGATGTTGATTGATGTGATAGATCCAACAAATAATAATAAAACTAGCATACATATCTTAGATAAATCTATGTAAAAGATGCTGAGAGGTATCATTCTCGAGGTGCCTATTCCACTTATGTCTCAAATCCAATATAGGCACCTCGAGAATGATACCTCTTGGCATCTTTTACATAGATTTATCTAAGATATATATGCTAGTATGTAAAGACTAGGAAGACTTTCTTGATTGCAAAAACTGTTTATTTATAATTTTGTGTGAATTGCCACTCTCTAAATATGCATGTTCGTCCTTTCTTGCATTAGGGTGATTCTTTGCAAAATCTTGATCTCTTGGTTGAGGTATGATAAATTGCCGAATCAGTTAAATTCTTTAATTCTCACACTTAAAATCTTTTGCAAAGAAATAACATGGTCTTGCTCCAGGAATTAAAGAGTAAACTTGATATTTAAGGTTTCTGTCACACAGCTGCTAGTGTATGAATTTTCAAAAGGAATTTCTGCAATAATTGAAGTTTCATAGATGTTTCTAGGGACAAGTCTCCTTTAAAGAAGCTTTTATCTTTCTAAAACATGTTCTTTTGGTGAGAACATTACCGTTATGCAATTATTTATAGGCTTGCTACTACATTTGAGAAGCTAAAGGTTTTGGTACTTCGTCCTTAAGCAATTAGAACCTTTCTTTTAGTTTGTGGTGCATGTCTTTGCATATCTTTCTTAACATTATAGGTAATATTATGGCAATTTTAGTCTATTTTAATAATTTGAAAATGTGTTTATAAAAAGTGTTGCTCATCTCTTATTTTTATGACAATAGTACCAGTTTTATGATTTGGATACGATGGCAAATAGTCACTCATGTTCGAATGTTACAGACTTCATATCTCAAAAGCTGGAAACGTTATATAAGAAGATAGGTTATACTTATTAGCAGGAATATTTTGACATGATAACTGAGATTGAATTGTAATGAGATTTTATGCCCATTTTCTTTTATAATACGGTGGTTGACACATCCCAATTTCTGTTGTTGAATTCAATTTGCATTTCCGATATAATTGACAGGAGCATAATACCTATAATGGCTTGTTACAAGTATAGCATGATTCGTTTTTAACAGTTTGAGTTCTAATGTACAGGAGAAGGTGATAGTGAAGAACATGAAGGTGATGAAGAACCCGATAAGAATGGATACAAGGCATATAAGCGAGATGATGCTCTTCCATTAAATCCTTATGCCATGGATGCTGAAAAATCTTTGGATGCGCCTTCTGAATCTGATTCTGGCATTCCATCGATCTCAGGAAGGTCGGCTGTCACAAAGGCTGCTTATGCATCTTATTTCTGGAGTGATTATCCATTGACTGACACTTTGGCTGCCAAGAAAACTTCTTTTTGGACAAGTGAAGTACAGCCCTTTTCGAGGTTTGTTCCTTAACTATTTAGAGGAAGGTCGAAATAGGCATGTCAAATAAGATGGTCATGTCAAAGTACATCTATTTAAACTCTGGAGAAAACATCAATTGACTTACTGAATGATATTCATTATGGTTAATCACAGTATCCAGATTCCAAACACAGGTGTTTAGTTAGGACAAATATTTTATACGGTTCTTAATTGTTATTTATAACATTTACATCCAATCATTTTAAACTAGAGTCACGATTCATGTATCCAGCTTTACATGTTACAGCTAAATATATGTCAAATGCATATTGTATACGACCAAAGTAATATCTGACCATAAATATAATTTTCATGGTTTTGATTTATATTAGTTACTATGTGCTGTTTATATCTATATCTGCATATACTTTTACCCCTTATCAATTACTTTACTTTTTACTCCTTATCCATTACTTTATTACAAATGAAATTCTTGTGCTCAGGTAGGATTTTCTTGTCGTAAACTTAATTAAATACATGAAATAAATGATAATTGATATCTTAATAATATTAGAAAATGTTAAACAGTACGTAATAATATAAACAACTTCTATGGAGTATGGAGAATGTAAGTAGCTGATACGGCACCCCTAGGGCACCTGGTACTGGTACAAAATGTAACCGTACGGGTCTAGCTCGGATACGTGCCTGGAAATGGCCAGGCAGGTCTGGGTAAGGCTGGGTATGTCTGCACCCTAGGGGTGCCGTATCGGCTACTTACATTCTCCATACTCCATAGAAGTTGTTTGTATCATTATGTACTTAACCGGTATGGGTCTGGCCCGGATACGTGCCTGGAACGGCCAGGCAGGTCTGGGTATGGATGGGTACGTCTGCAGACGTACCCAGCCGTACCTGGACCTGCCTGGCTGTATCCTGCCGTATCCTGGCCCAAAACTGTGTTTTTATATTTAATTTTTTTCTAGTTTAAATTTAATATATCATTACAGCAGAAATTACAGTTTTCACAGCACCATTATTCTACAGAAGGTACCAAATACAAGCCATCATAAACATGGATAAAAATAGCATGTATGAGATAAATCATAAATGTAATAAACACCTCAACTAGATATGGTAGGGACAAATGAAATTATGAATTTATGAGTAGTTTGTTGTGGTTATTTAGCTTGTTTTGTTTTTCATATGCATAATATGTGGTTAATTCCTATTTAGCAGGCTGGAATTTATATATTTTTTTAATTTTTATATATTTATTTTGTATGGCCGTATCCAATGCCGTATCCGGGGCCAATTTTTTTTTGCCGTATCCGCGTATCGGATACTCTGTACCTGTACCCGTATCCAAAACGTATCGGCTACTTAGATGTATATTGAGCCTGGGCTGCAGGGAAAGGCTGTCCTTCATTGAACCCCCTTACCCTGATTTTACATCAAATAGTATCAGAGCTGGTACAATTCTGGGATGAGTTGGAGAGTGTTTTCCTCCATTAGGAAAGAATGGGTGAAGTTAGAGAGAGGTGACTGTTTTCATCTTGCATGGGTGGGTAGAGAATAGAGAGTTGAGTGAGAGGATTAGAGAGCTGTGTGACCTGTGTAGGATTACAATAGAAAAGTTGCAGTAGTGGGGTATATTTGTGAATGAGGTAAGTGGGAAAGGGATGGATAAGGAGTGTGCAACCCAAGTGGCTGAGTTGAAGATTGTGTTGAGCGCAATACAAGACCAAGTGGAAGCCAAGGAAAAGAGGAGGAAGGGTGGTTCTCCACCATTCGTGTTAGATATTGAAGAGCTAAAGGAGGAGTTGAAGATTGTGCATGTCATGCTAGAAACTATGTTGCTAGGAAATGGGTACGGGTTCGACAAAGTGGATACGTTGATTTTAAAAAGCCCTTGGGTACTATACGTCTTGGACACACACACACACACGTACTCATTTTTAGTCCATATATATATATGGACTAAAAAATGAGTACACACACACACACACACACACACACACATATGTACTCATTTGACTCATTTTTTAGTCCATAAGAAATACAAAACTTGAAAATTATAGTAGGATCAATATTCAAAACATTCAATATACTAAAACTTTACTTTTTCATTGATCATGTGGCTGCCATATACTACGATCAATGTTCAAAACATTCAATATGCTTAAGATTTTAGCAATGAATTGTGTCCTTGAGTACAATCAATATTGAATGGAAGCTCCAGTACTTTAGAGCTTATGTCTTTAATGTTGTTTGTTCTGCAGCAAGGTCCTTGGTCTCCTTCTCAATCCCTTCACCAAGATTGTAATGTACAAACCTTTTGAATCAAATGTTTTCTCCTAAAGATGCAACTGCCTGCTTCACAAAATCTTTAACAAGAATGCTATCATCCTTAATAAAAGGTTGTTCAAGCAGTGCTATCTCAGATAACCTCTTTGTTATCCACCCTTCCACAATCTTTTCTCGAATATTCTCAGGTTTTGCAAGGAGGTCCTCCCTTTGCATTTCTATCTCTCTTTCCTTTTCCACTACCTTCTTTGGGATATCCTCTGTGCTGACATACTGAACTTGTGGATAGGCCACCACCTGCATTGCCAAGTCTTCTACTAGTTGCTTGAAGATATCCCCTCGTGCAACAAAATCAGTCTCACAGTTGACCTCAATCAAGACACCAACACGACTGTCATGGATATAATAACCTATTCTCCTCTCAATCGCTATTCTTCCCGACTTTTTGTCAAAAAAAAGTTTTTGCCCCCATTGTCCAAACCTGCGGATATGCTTTGGATATGCTAGGATACATCTCGGGTATGTTGAAACGTACCTAGGGCGTACCTCGCGTATTCGTACTCATACCTGCATGTATCCATACCGGATACGTATCAAACATGATACAGAAGGGAGGCAATGAAATCTGTTAACACAACTTCACTTGGGGTTGTGTGTGAAATATCCCTTGTGGGATATTACTTGAAATTCACAAAATATGTATAAAATAACAGTGAACTGAATTCTGATTTTTCTGATTTTTTGATGGCAATATGCAGAAATAAAGAAATTTTTGTATTTTGCAAACTAATCACTTCCAACACTACCCGAAGCTTCAAACAACTCAGAAAAATATATAGAACAATAAACAAGAGAGAAATAATTTTTATCTCTCAAATCTGATTTTATTTATTTATTTTAGGGCAGAAAATGAGAGAAAAATACAACTGACCGTAATTTCCAAAATAACAATGGAAAAATGATGGAAATGAATTCTAGGGCATCTTCATGATGATAACAATCTCCAGCTCCAAAATCTCCGGAATTGGACCACAGAAACCCCTCCAAAACTGCTCCTCAAATATGAAATTGAGTAGATAAAACCTTAGAAAATAGTTGTTCCAAATCTAAATTGAAACCCTTGATGATAAATTGTTGTCTTACTCTGAATCTGAGTTTTTGATTACTCTCTAGATCTGATCCAAAAATCTGAATAAAGCTCCAAAATAGCAAACTAGGGAGAATCTTTCACCACCGAAGAGTGCTCTGTTAGCTAGGTGTGGATCTTTCACCACCGAAGTTAGGGTTCCTATGGGATCTTACTCCACAAGCAAAGAAAGTGCAAACAACAGTTGCTCCAATATCAAAACATGTGAGTGTAAGAATGAATGAATAACTCTCCTCAAGCACTCCTTTTATAACTTTTTTTTGGAATATATAGGGTAAAAAGGGGGTTTTAGAAGGTCCCCCAACCTTATACAAAAGAGCCCATTAGGCCAGATTTAGCAATATATATAGCATAGCAAAAAAGTACCCATGAAGATTCCAAAAAAGGAAGACGAAAAGGACAACAGAAGGAAAGAAGAAAACATCAGAGGAGCTTTTTCAGCTCAGAGACAACAGTTCTAGCACGAGTGAACTCAATCATCCGCGAGTTGTTTAGCAAGGGTGATAAGCTCCGAGCAATCTTTGGCAATGGCGCACTTGGTGGACTCGGTGAAAGCCTCCCAGGCCTTCAAAGCCTTGAAAGCACGCTGAAGTTTGTTTAAAATAGAAGAAACCATATCGACCCTGCGATCATCCCTTTGAGTGTCAGCAGTCTCAGGCTCAGCAGGCGTTGGATTCAGACACGGAGAAGAGTGCCTAGTGTCAGCAGGAGGATCTCTGTCTTCGAAGGGAGGATTGTTACCCGTAGCCTGAGTGGTGGGAACGTCCACTGGTTGGATAATCTCCAGCTGCTCCGAGTCCGGGGAGTCAGGGTAGAGCTTAGCGAGTCCCAAAATGTCAGCAGCCAGAGAGGAATTAGGGCTTGAGACCGGAGAGACAACTTTAAAGCTGGTATCAGTGCCTTCTAAAAACAAGCAAGAGAGGTGCGGAGGGAAGTCAGGGTTGACAGGGGGCTCGGAAACAACGAGGGGAGGGCTAAGAATGGCAACATCCGAGTCGGAATCGGATGAAAGGTGCAGACGACGACGGTGCCGAGAAGAGCGGAGGGAGGTGGAAGAGGGGCGAGGGGAAGGCGAGGGAGAGCGCGGCGACGACCGGTCTTGGGGAAAACGAATCAGGTCGGCATGTGAAGCAACATCAGAAAAGAGCAGGTAAAGCAAACCTTGGTGGAGAATGGCTCCTTCCCCATCGCGTGCCAGTTGTACAGAGTGTTCCAAGGACTGAAAAAGGAAAGCCGCCAGATTTATCCTCTTCCCCCAACGCAGATGAGAGAGGATGAAGAAATGAGGTCCGTAAACAAGCCGATACCGACCGTCAATGGTAAAGTAACGCATTATAACCTCCGCAACTCTGTCCCATGGAGGAGGCAGGGAGTCCCGAGTATAGCCAGAGAGGTATTTGACCGGCCTGTCCCCAGGAGCAATAAAATCCTGCAATTCCGCATGTAGTGAGCGCCTGAAGTAGATGTCTCCGTGGCAGGAAGACCAGTGGCATCAGCAATGGCATTGGTGGAGATGGTGAAGCGTGTGTTGCCAATTTGAACCCGACCCTTCGACCAGGAAGCCATAACCGCATACGAAACCAGAGCCGAATATCCCGCCATTCTCTCCAGGAAGGTCGTAATTCCATTCTCAAGCAAAATGTTCCAAACCTCCACATCATTTTTGACCGAATCACAGGCAGCAGGCTCCAGACGCTTCAGCTGTCCCCCCATCGTATAAGTTTTTTTGAAAAGTGCAGAAGTGTGAGCAATAAGGTTTATTTAACAACCCAACCAGGTACGTGGGAGCAATCGGCCTCGTTATCATTGTCCTCCCGCCAGATCATCAAATGATTTAAGAGAGGATTAACCCCATGCGTGCGGAAATCCTCCGCATCATTACACAACACCGTCATCAAAAGGCTCGTCGCCAAGGGTCAAATCAAGTAAATCAGACATAAATGCCGCCGCCTTTTGAGGGTGCCATAAAGGATTAGCCGAAACCCATATCAGTCCCCCATTCCACCAGTCAGCATTGGGATATATCATTTTGAGTAATTTGGAAGAGATCAACCGGAAGTTGTCCGTCCAGCTTTGTTGACTCTCAAGGAGAACACCAATGTTAGCAAGGTGATCACCGCTTTGTTCCCCTCCCTTAGGACATGCTGGAACTGGATTTGCTGGAAAGATCTTTGAATAATTTTGATATCAGCAATGATATTTTGTATCGACCATTAACCGATTTAGTTATCGCAAAGCTTGATGATGTTAAGTGAGTCACTTTCGACTTGAGGGATCATTGCCAAATTTGATAGCCAGCTCAAGGCCTTTGAGGATGGCCAAGGCTTCCGCACGATGGTTGGTACCATAATTAAGGTTATGAGCAGTAGCAGCCACAATGTAGCCCGATGAGCATCGAAGAATGGCTCCACCACCAGAATTGCCAGGATTGCCTTTCGAGGCCCCATCCGTGTTGAGTTTTTTCCAGCCCCTAGGAGGGGGCAGCCAACGAACACTTTCTCGAGCAGAGGAAGTGCCTTTACTGACAGGATGAATGGCTAACAAACTTTGCCACTCCTGAGAATTACAGATTTGGATTTTTTGTTGATAATTGGACCACAGGTGCGAGTTGAGATTATCTTGAAAAGTAAGAGTAATCTGGGTAGCCACCCGATCAGGTTCAAGGCTCTGGTCTTTGAAGATTCTTCTGTTCCTTTCTTTCCAGATGCCCCATATGCCATGTGGAAGAAGGAGTTTCCAAGCCAAAACCAGAGCCGGGTGAGTGAATGGAGAACTCCATTGAGAGAGGGTGTCCTGGATGGACTCAGGGAAGGTCCAAAGCACGCCCATCCTCGATAAAAGCCACTGCCAGATAACCTGCGAGAAAGGACAGTGGATCAAAAGATGGGCAGAAGATTCCGCCTCCTTAGTACATAGAACACATCTCATGGGAAGAGAGAAACCCCTCCTTTTCAGATTTTCACCAGAGAGGAAAGCATTCCTAGAAGAAAGCCAGGAAAAAAATCCAATTTTGGGGATGATCTCATTCGGCCAGAATTTGGTGAGTGGGGTACCAGAGTCAGCACTATGCATCGAAAGATAAGCAACCTTAACCGAGAAGGAGCCAGACGGGGAGAGGGGCCAAATTAGTTCATCCTCGTTTTGGGAGAAGGGGATGTAGATGGAGGCGAGCAAAGTTCTGAGCGAAGTCAGGAGCCTACTCTGGAGGTCACTAATGTCATCCCAGACCTGAATATCCCAGGAGGGAATGGAGTTCACCGTAGTCCAATAGCCCGAAACTAATCTTCCCTGCTTATTTATGAGGCTTCTTTTCACAGGGTCCCATGATGGATTGCGATCAAGAGGCTCGTCCCCAATCCAAAAATCCCGCCAGAAGTCAATAAGTCGACCATTCCCAAATCTCCATTTAGTGCCAGCCCGGATAATGGGGAGGGAAAATTCCAGATGGCAGAACCTCTAATTGGAATGGAAGTGAGAAGTTCTTCGTTATTTGCAAGATACTTAGCTCTGAGAAGTTGAGCCCACGGAGAGTTGCCTTTAGCCACTTCCCAAGCAAGTTTGGCCAGGAGGGCCCCATTCATGTCAGCCATTTTTCGAAGACCAAGCCCTCCCTGAGAAGTTGGCTTACAAACCTCCTTCCATGAGACAAGATGGATCCTCTTCCTATCATCAGTCCCAGACCACAAAAAGTTCCTTTGGATTTTTTCCACGACCTCCCTCACCGAGTTGGGGACTTTGAGAAGAGACAGGAAGTAAGTAGGAAGGCTTTGGAGGGTAGCTTTAACCAGTTGGAGTTTACCAGCCTGACTGAGCAGAACCCCTTTCCAGGCAGCAAGCTTTTTTTGATACCTTTCAATAACAGGATTCCATAGATTTTTAGATTGCTTACCATGGAAGAGGGGAATGCCAAGATAAGAGGCGGGGAGGTCCACAATATTGCACCCAAAGATATCAGCAATCTTTCTCTGAGTCCTAGGAGCAGTGTTGATGAAGGAGATGCTGCTCTTGTTGAAATTGACAGTTTGCTGAGAAGCTGATTGGTAAAGAGAAAGGATATCCATTATAGCCCGGGCCTCAATCACAGAGGCGACACTTAACAGCATAGTGTCATCAACAAACTGGCTATGTGTGGCTGATGGGAGGCTAGAGGTGATTTTCAGACCCGAGATGATAGACTGACTTTTAGCTACTTCCAGAGCTTTGCTGAGGGAGTCCGCCATAAGGACAAAGAGGAAGGGTGATAGGGGGTCACCTTGCCTTATACCTCTGCTGCTTTTGAAGAAACTCTGCTGGAATACCATTGATAAGAATAGAGAAGCAAGGGGTCGCGATGCAAGAGAAGACCCAACTACACCATTTTTTGTCGAAACCATATTTTTCGTAACCCTAATTAAGAAAGGCCAGCTGACTCTGTCAAAAGCTTTTTGCATATCAAGCTTTAAGATCATTCCTGGGGCTTTCGAGTGAAAAGCCGAATGGATGGCTTCATGAACTGTAATGATACCACCTTGGATGAGCCGACCTTTTATGAAACCGTTTTGATTTTGCGAGATGAGGTCATTCATTAGCGGTTTTAGTCTGGAGGCCAGCATCTTAGTGATAATCTTATAAGCAGTGTTGCATAAATTGATAGGCCTGAAGTTGGAGACCTCTTTTGAGCTATGCACTTTTGGGGCAAGGGCAACGAAGGTGGTGTTCCATTCTTTTAGCAGATTTTTATTAATCTGGAACTCATTCACTGCATTGAAGAGATCTTGCTTGATGATCTCCCAGAACACCTGGAAGAAAGCAGCAGGAAAGCCATCCGGACCGGAGCTTTGTCCCTTTTCATGGCAAAAACCGCTTTGTGAATTTCCTCCATAGTAAAAGGTTTGGTCAGATTGTTGTTCATCTCAGAAGACACCAGATGCGGAATGTGCTTTGGAGCATAGCAGCCATAGATTGCTCCGGAGGGGGCAAGTCAGCTTGGAGAAGGTTTGAATAGAAGGAGACAAGCTCATTGGAGATATCAGCCTCAGCAGTTAACAGGGTACCCGAGGACGACACCAGCTCTCGAATCTTGTCTCTGGATTTATGCTTGCAAGCAGTGATGTGGAAGAATTTGGTGTTACGATCCCCCTGCTCGAGCCAAAGGGCTCGGGAGCGTTGCCTCCAATAGGTCTCCTCTTCTTGAAGTGTATTGTGATAATCACTGAGGAGGGAGGTTTCTTGTTGGTGAAGATGATCCAATCTTCCTTCAGTCTCCATTTGGGCAGAGACTTTTGCCAAACCCTGTGTTATCTTCTGTTTGCAGATCTTGATGTTGCCAAAGACCGTCGACTTCCATATCTTGAGTTGTTTTTTAATTTCCTTAAGCTTGCTGGTGAATCTATACATACTAGAGCCCTCAATTTTTATATTCCACCAATTTGCCACAAGAGGGTTTAGGTGATTGTTTTCAAGCCAAGCAAGCTCGAACCTGAAGGGAGGATTCTTGGTATTCAGGTTGTGATTTGCACTCAACAGAAGAGGGTTGTGGTCAGAGGCAGCCCGGGGGAGGGAGTTGAGGTAGAAGTCAGGAAAGAGAGAGATCCAGTCTAGAGAGCCCAGAGATCTATCCAATCTGCTTTGAATATGGTTCCTGCCCAATCTGCGGTTAGACCAAGTAAAGGAGGAACCGTGGAGTTCCATGTCAAGAAGTGAGTTTTCCCTGATGAAGTCAGCCAGAGCATCCATGCTGGCAGTCATTGCAGGAATTCCTCCCTGTTTTTCCGAAGGATAAAGGGGGCAATTAAAATCTCCCATTATAAGGATGGGAATTTTTCCACAGGTGATGATGAAATTTGTTATATCTTTCCATAATTTCCCCCGATGAGCCTCTAAGTTGGGGGCATAAACATTGATAGCAATCCAAGGGGAGTCCGAACCAATCTCTTGGAAGAGCATGCATAAAAAATTGGGATGCTTGAATAAACAATCCCCTTTGAGACTTCTGGGATCCCAAAAAGTACAAAGTCCCCCTGAGTTCCCAGTTGAAGGTTGAGATTCAAAAGAAGCCGCTGGCCAGATTTTTAGGAGACGATCGTCTTTTTTTAGTTTTGTTTCCTGCAGCATTATGATATCAGGAGAGTTCTGGAATTTGATGTCTTTGATAACCCTTTGCTTTTGGAGGGAGTTGAGCCCTCTTATATTCCAAGAGATGATCTTCATTTCTTTGGTTTGGATTTGCTCCCCACCACCATGGGAATTGTGCTCTGGGTTCCTTGAGCGATATTAAGAGCTGCTTCCTGCTGGAGTTTGATATTGCTCGGGATCCTTCCCCTAACTTTTTCAGTGCCAATATCGGGTTTCTTGCTGCTACTTCTAGTAAAGCGGTGGTTGAAACTATCATCAGAAGAATGGCCCGAGGGGGAGGTAACAGAGTCCAAAACAGGGGGAAAGAGGGGAGCCAGGGGGAATAGACAAGGAAGGGGAATCCGAGGGGAGGGGATGAGGGGAGGGAAGGGGGGGATGGGAATGAAAAGAGGAGAAGACCGGGAAGGGGGGGAGGATGAAACAGCCAAGGAGAGGTTAACTTCCTCAGAGGAAGAGGGGGGGAGAGTCGAAGGGGACAGAGGGATGATGAGAGACTTAAGGGCCAGGGAGGGGGGGACGTCCTCGGAAAAGGGATCAGAGGAAGTGTTTATTTCTCCATCTTCCAGGAGAGAAAAGGAATTAGAGGTGGGGATGATAGGGATCTCAACAGAAGACGGTTTAGGAATAAAGCTTCTCTTAAATTTTGGGGAAAGGTTTTGGTTTTTGGGTTTTGGCTGGGGTTTGGAGGGGCAACTAGAGGCCCGATGACCAATGTTTTTGCAGAAGGAGCATGCTTGAGGAATATATTCATAGTCAATGGGTTGTTTCTAGTTCCCAAGATCCGATAAAAGCTCTATCTCTTTTGGGAGGGGATAGCTGACATCGCATTAACACAGAAACGAGCATGGATGAATCTAGTTTTAGCTTTTGTTGCTTGATCTATAGCAATTAAAGATCCTATTGAGAGAGCAATACCTTCAATAACTGCTGGATGCCAGAACTCCAGAGGGAGCCCCGGGAGGCGAACCCATATTGGGGCTTGGGTCATGGATTCCGTGTGAGGGTTGAAACCTGGAGACCATTTCCTGAGGTAGAAGCCCCGTCTGCCAAAGAACCACGGGCCACCTAGAAGAGCTCTAGCAAAATCTTCTTTCATGCTGAAGGAGAATAATATGAAACCATTGGGCATTGCCGCTATTTCAAGCGCTCCACATGGTTTCCATTTCAACCGTGCCCATTTTTTGATATCATCCAAAGGGGGTCTAGGACCCATTAGTGTACCCACCAAGGAAAGATCACGAGAAGCAGCAGCAGCCTCCGTGATGTGTGAGGGGATGCGCAGAGAAAAGGACCCATCTGACAGTGAAGGAGAGAGCTTTTCCGAGCTAGGAGCGGAGGTGGAACCCTCCACAATTTTATTCCAAGCATCAGGAGGCTTTGGAGAGAGGGCCCCTGACAAGAGGGACCCCTGATCCGGACCAGAGGGGTCCGGCATCCGAGCTAGCACCAGAGACAGCAAGTGGCAGCAGGCGGGTCAACAAATGACCTAAAAATTCGCGCTCCTTCGGGCCAAGAGGAGAAATTATTCCACTCCTTTTATAACTTCACCATGCAACAAGAGGCCCAAAAAAAGACCCCAATTGACCCCCTTGGGAAAACCACATAAATATAATATGATTTAAGTTACTTTTCCCCCATGTGCCAAAAGTAACTTAGGTGACCCCCAACGAAGAAATAGAATAATAAAGTGCCATATAGTCACCCAACGACAAAATATAACAATTATTACCACCAAGTCGTCCAACTTAATGTCAACGAAAAATATAACATAAAGCAAGGTGGTAATCGACATCCATACCCAATAGCCTCCAGTGTTGTTAGCCCCTCGGGTATGACCAAGGCTAAGACGAATGAAAAACCTCCTAGGCCATCTGCTCGGAATTGGGGACATTACAGTCCTCCCCTCCCGAGAAATGCTTGACCCCAAGCATTATCTTGCCATGCTGTAGAAATTGAATACCACAAAGTAAGTTTCTCCACCTCACCCTACAATCAACTAATGATCGGTGTGATCCGAAGTAACCAAGACACCCCATGTAGTCATCATGACCTCCATGTCGTATAGAGAACAATGCTGTCCCTGAAGTAGAATGATGCCCACACCGACTCTCCACTGGTACCCACACCGAGACTGCCAATCTGTCCAATCCCTGCCAATGTGAGGTTGTCATCATGTGATCACTCACTGCCTCTCTAGTCAACTCCTGGGTATGAAAGTCCACTCTGAATCCTGTAGAATCCCCTGGATCACCCTGTGAAACAATCTGTATAAGCACAAAGCGTGTCAACTCTCCCACATGACCCACACTCGTGTGAGAGCAAGGCTCCTCATAATGTGTCTCAATGTGTTTCGTGGGGAAAAAATCCCAAGACGCTGGTAAAGGGTTAACCGACAATATCAACTCTACATAGTTCACCGCCTGTGATGAATGTGAACCTACTGAATAACCAGTAACTGAGTCAACTTTGTCCCTCCACTAACTAACACATGGGTGAAGTGCTCACCGTACATAGAAGCAGGTAAATACATAGGAGTGCTATCCCATGTCGACTCAGGCAATGATGAACCTGTATACTTTGATTTGTCATGACGACAAACCGCACATCCTTGTATAAAGTTGAGGATATCCTCCCTCAACCCATGCCATCTGAGCCTCTCCCATATGAACCTGCAGGTCTCATTGAAGCTCAAGTGTCCAATCATGGAAGAACAATGCACATGTCGTAATATCTCCATCCTCAACCAGAATCTGGCACAAGGTACAATCTGCCCTGATAGAGGATCATCTCATCCTCCAATCTATAGCTATCATCCTCCTATGTGTGACTATCCAGAATCTCACAAGTGTGTTGGTTCTTGGAGTACTCAACAAGCAGGTGAGATCTCCAGTCTACCGAAACCTCATATAACCAACACAAGGATGAACTCGGGTGATCTAAACCCGTAATCCCAATCTCTGTAACCGTCTCCTATGCAATACTACTGGTCACACCCATACCCATCAAACTCCACATTGGCCAATAGTAATAAAACCCCTCATTATGCTTTGGAAAGTCCTCTCCATCCCCTCACTACTGACCACTCTGGTGCTCTCAAGATAATCCCCTCAAGATCACATTCCTGCCCTCGGACTTAAACTTTAGTTCCATCATCTGAAAGTTTGTCCGAAACTCACCAAGAGAGTGAAGCCACTGCACTCCCAAGCACTATGTTGGTCACTCCCATACCAACAATGTGGAAATCATCGGTAATAGTGTAGTTACCCATGGTGATGCTCAACTGTGGAACTCTTCGTGTGCATCTCATATACTCCTCCACGTGGCTACTGAACAATGTTGAAGCCCTCAAAGTCCTCCGTCTGCAAACCTCATCTCTCAACCAACGATGCATCAATAAAGTTGTGGATAGCCCCACTATCAATGAGTACCACTACTTGCTGACCTTGCACAAGTCCTCTAACCTTGAATGCCTTGTACATCGGGGTACTAGACAATGTAGCTATAATCTCCCGAGGAAAAGTCTCCTCCTCTGCTCCACATCAGCATTGTCCAACGCAACTCCATCTCCATCATCCATCTTGTGGGTCTCTAACTCCTCACCTCTGTCACCCTCACTCTCCTCGAAGACCTCAATGAATTGGGCCTTCCCTTTTCCTGTGCAATCATGCCTTGGAGCCCAAGGTGTACAACAATCGAAACATAGTTTCTTTCGCCTCAACTCATCCCTAAGCTCTCGGGAAATGACTGGCTTCTTAGCCACCTCTTGCCTTGATAGAGACTCTTCTTGAAGTTCGTCTGGGTCTAGAAAAGAGGCTCCCTTTGTTGAACTTGAGGTGGAAACCTTGACTTTGGAGTAGCTAACTCCAAATCTTGTGCTCTCCTAATAACATCATGCAATGAAGAAGGCTCAAATGCCTTCACAAATCCTGTTAGTGCATCTGTCAAACCTGCTATGAAGAGTGAAGTCAATCTCATCTTTGAAACATCAGAACCATGACTGACAACCTCTAAAAATCTGCAATGTACATGTCCAAAGAACCTATCTCTGTCTCAAATGAGTCAACTCTCTGAAATACCTATCAAGATCTCTCTGTCAAACTTGCTCATCAACCTCTATGTGAACTCCGCATAGGTACCAATATGCATGTGCCCCTGTGTAATAAGACCATGATGCCACCAGTCATGTGCATCTCCCTCAAGGTGTAGGATTGCAAACTTAATTGCATCCTCTTCGTGCATGGGATTCAAGTCAAAGTATGTCTTCAACTTCTGAATCCATGATTGCATGGTACACTTCTTAGAACCATTGAAGTGTGGAATGGAGATCTATCCCAATCTCCTTTGTAACTTGTGGAACCTGAGAAGAGTAATCCCTCTTGGGCCTACTACCGATCTTCATCTTGCAATACTTCATAAAAGGCATGTTAGCTCTAAGTCCTTCACTCAAAGACTGGTACTTTTCCCAACAAGAGTCTTCATTGAGAATTTTTGATTGTTGTCCCACTTGTGTGGTTTGCGGATCTTTCAAAAATGTTGGCTCAAACATGCTTGGATGTGTATTACGGGAAGTGGGAGTGTGCTGCCCTGAATGGCCTGCATTGCTATTTTTCACCTCTTCTACCCTGCTGTCCCATATTACTATGTTCTCCTCTTTCAGCATGACTCTCAAATCTGCCCTGTGCTAATCTTTCTGTGAGCTGGCTCAAATAAAGATTAGTAGTCTCTTGCTGCTTAACCATATTGGTGAATAATTGTTTCATTAAATCAACATCGGGGTCTTCACTGTCACCCATCTTCTCAACCCAACAGGCTAGAGAAACAACTCTGATACCACTGAAATATCCCTTGTGGGATATTACTTGAAATTCACAAAATATGTATAAAATAACAACAAACTGAATTATGATTTTTCTGATTTTTATGACAGCAATATGTAGAAATAAAGAAATTTTTGTATTTTGCAAACTAATCACTTCCAGCACTACCCAGAAGCTTCAAACAACTCAGAAAAATATATAGAACAATAAACAAGAGAGAAATAATTTTTATCTCTCAGATCTGATTTTATTTATTTATTTTAGGGCATAAAATGAGAGAAAAATACAGCTGACCGTAATTTCCAAAATAACAATGGAAAAATGATGGAAATGAATTCTAGGGCATCTTCATGATGATAACAATCTCCAGCTCTGAAATCTCCAAAATCGGACCACATAAACCCCTCCAAAACTGCTCCTCAAATCTGAAACTGAGTAGATAAAACCCTAGAAAATAACTGTTCCAAATCTAAATTGAAACCCTTGATGATAAATGGCTGTCCTCTTACTCTGAATCTGAGTTTTGATTACTCTCTAGATCTGATTCAAAAATCTGAATAAAACTCCAAAATAGCAAACTAGGGAGGATCTTTCACCACCGAAGAGTGCTCTGCTAGCTAGGTGTGGATCTTTCACCACCGAAGCTAGGGTTCCTGTGGGATCTTACTCCACAAGCAAAGAAAGTGCAAACAACAGTTGCTCCAATATCAAAATAGGTGAGTGTATGAATGAATGAATAACTCTCCTCAAGCACTCCTTTTATAACTTCACCATGCAACAAGAGGCCCAAAAAAAGACCCCAATTGACCCCCTTGGGAAAACCACATAAATATAATATGATTTAAGTTACTTTTTCCCCATGCGCCAAAAGTAACTTAGGTGACCCCCAACGAAGAATTAGAATAATAAAGTGCCATATAGTCACCCAACGACAAAATATAACAATTATTACCACCAAGTCGTCCAACTTAATGTCAATGACAAAATATAACATAAAACAAGGTGGTAATCAGACATCCATACCCAATAGCCTCCAGCGTCGTTAGCCCCTCGGGTATGACCAAGGCTAAGATGAATGAAAAGCCTCCTAGGCCATCTGCTCGGAATTGGGGACATTACGGTGTGGTTTTCTTCTTTTTCAGTTTCAGCCCTTGAAAGGGATATTACAACAAATCCATCCATTGTCGGCATGCTCTATTACCAAGAAACACCTAGCCCCCTCCGTTTCGTTTCCGAAACATTTCCAAAATGGAAACTCCTTCGAAACGTCCTAGAGATAAGTATACATGATAATAATGTATTATTTCAATGAATACAAAATATTTTGAGTGTTTTATCAGTTATACTTATCTCTTATGGTCTATGGAGTACAATTTTAAAATGAGTACTATGCATATATATATATATTTTTTTTTTCTTACAATATATTGTACAGACGTTTCCCATAACGTTTCGTACCCAAGGTTTTTTGAAAATTGGCATTTCCGCGTTTCGTACCAGTACCCATTTCTATTTCTTGGCAACATAGTCAGCATGCATGATAAGTCCATGGTAGAGATGGTACATATGAAATCAAGTTTTTTTTTTTCTAATTTAATATCTTCTTTTGATGGAAAATTTGGAAGACAATTAAGGTTTATGTCAATTTTTGATGATAGAGGGTCCCAATATGAGATACAGTGCAAAATATTACTGGAATAATGGCTATCATGCAGAAGGCATAATGTAATTGTCAAATTTCTAAAAAGACTAATAAATAACCCTCTTCAAACCCATGTAAATTGAAATCAAGACAATGAGACCAGATATGTTTCTTCAAAACTTGTGGTATATGCTTCCAATGGTTAATCCAAACTTATCAATGAGTTTTTCCAAGGGACACGGTTTGTAATATTAGTTGAATTTGTACTATTAAGAAGATCGTAATGAGTAAAACTATATTACACTTTGGGAGTGTGTCAAAGATAACATAAGTTTACCAACCACAGAATATGACTGGGACGTATTACCTTTTGGGCTGTGGCCTTTGTATTCAGCATCATCATATCCCATTCAAATTGCACTAAGTTTTTGTTTTTGTGTTTTTGCATTCTTAGAGGATCCATTGGTTGAATGTGTTTCTTTGTAGTGAAATTACTTTAAAAGAACAGTTTCATTGCTTGGACTTTTGTTCGGAATTATTGTTTTGCAAATGCTGGTGCCCATCTTCTCAATATTTCTTAGATATGTATCATTTGGTATGCAACATCTAAAACTTATAAATCTCGGGTCTTTGGTGCTGATATATTTGTAAATATTCATTCTTGGAGCCATGCAATATCAGACTAGAAATTTTGGATGTACAGAAAAATTGTAGTTAATTTTATTTTGTAACATTCCTTCATATTATATAACCCAAGGCACTTTTATTTCTCCTTTTTCGTTGTTTCCATAATGACAAATGTGCTTTATGCAGGAAGAAGCTTCAAATCCGTTTCATAGAAATATCAATGACCAGTTGCATTTCAATGACGATAGAATTTCCGAGGTAATCGGCTTTCACTTGAGGTCAGTTATGTTTTCGTGAGGTTTATATTAAGAACACATTTCTATATATGCTTGAATCTATTTACACTACTTGTTAAGCTTTGGATGTACCACGGAATCGTAGAAGGTCCTAACAATTTGGTAAGTAATTTGTCTCACTCTTTTTTTTGTTGGTAATACAGTCTGCTGTAACTAAGCAAATGCTGATGGAGCTTGAACATTTAAATTCTCTTTTGGTAGTTTCGTTTGCCTTTCCATATTGGTAATCATGTTTTCACCAATGGTTTTCTTATGGAGTTGATTTTACTTGTCATTTCTGTGACCTCTGACATGAGCTTGTGTGTATGTGTTATGCGAGCTAGCACTCAAAGGAGTCGGAACTTTCCAAACTAAAACAAGAACTTGTGAAGGAAAAGGTACTATATTATTCTGCTAATTGTTTGTCGAAGCGTAATGGAAAATAATTTGACAAATCTTCCTCTCATTTTGGGCAATGTTAGATTCTACTTATCTTCAAAATCGAAGTGTGAAGTTACAGGCTTGTTGCTTTCAGTATTTCAGTCAAAATAAGTGCCATGACTTTAATGGATGCATCAAGCAGTTCTTTGATACCGCACCAATGGACCTATTGAGGAGTTTTTGGTATCACTTTTATGGACCCATGGGTTTATTACGTGATATCCATATAGGATGATATAAAATATATTTGTATTAATGAAGAATGGATTTTGCATAGTCTTTGTACAAGTATTCATTTATATATGTTATTGAAAAGATGATAGTGTGTGTACAGTAAGTCACAACCATATAAATTATTTTAGTTGATAGTTATCTACCATAGTCACTAGGAGATAGGGATGCTAATTTTTAGACATTGGGTATGGGGGTACAGTGGTACTTGGAAATGAAAAAGAAATAATATAATAATTCATATATTTAAGTTTCCAAAAGCTAAAAATTAAACTACATCAGATTCTGATTTCATAAACATTGAATAGGGTTCATTTTAGTTTTAATGTTTTTAATTTCGACATTTAACTTTTAAGTTATTTATTTTTAACTTATAAGTTTTAATGTTTATCAATTTTTTTATTATTCAACTTCACCTTTAGTTTACAAAGTTTTACCTTTATATATATATATATATATATATATATATATATATATATTCAAATTTAAGGCAGGAGACGGGATTTGTTCTAGTGAAGTCTTTGAGACTTGGGATACATTCCCAAACCCTTCTCGTCTTCGAGACACATCCCAAGTATCAAGAGATGCGTCTCCCAATTTCTATGCTATTTACCTATTATAAAACAATTGCAAATAATATTGAACGTGGAATTTTTTTCCGTGTTTTTGTTGGATTCTATATAATGACCACATAATAAGTCAAGGTATTTATAACAAGGATGCACATTGCCTTAGCCATAGAATATCACTAAGCTTATTATCATTATTTTGATGCATGCCTTTACTTTTCCTTTGTTTTTTATCCCATTATTTTAGCTTGAGCATATTTTTCTTGTATGCATTATTCCATATTTTATCTGTATTTGCTGACCTCTTTCTATTGCCATATTTTTGCTCTACTTTGGAGTATGAAAACATTCTTCTGACGCACTTTGTGATTGTTTCCTACTTTAGTCGCAGAATAATCCAAAATTCAAAGCTTTTAATTCCCTTTTCCATACTTCCATTATCCTTGCAATAATATGACAAAAAAATAATTCAAGTACAATTATTTACCACGAGGAGGCAAGTAAAAATTTACCCCTTAAAATTTTGAATTTTATCAGGGCATCTATGTTGTCCATCTCTCAATTTTAGATTTTCCTTGTTTGTTTTCTTAAGGTGTTATTTCAAAATTTTCCAATTTAAAAATGTTTATTGCTGCATTTGTTTGCTTACTTTCTCAGATTGCTATATTTTTCCCATACTGCACAGTTTGTTCATCTGTTTATCTATTTTACTTTGTGGCACCCTGTAAGCTCCCCTTTAGGAATGCCTGAAAATGCCTATTTTTTAAACTTTAAATTTATAATTTTCCTCCCGAGGGTTTCTCAACTATTCTAAATTCCACTATGCATAATTATGTCTACTCAAACCGATAAAAAGTGTATCAATTTTACAAAATCTTGAGTTAACCCAAATAATTCATTAAGAGATCAAGCACACATTTACACGATTGTCTTCATAGTACTGCACACATATCTCAGTAACCAAAAATATATTCATGAGATCAATTTTACAATTCATCATTGGTTTCAGATTACGCACATGCAAGTTCAAACCAGTGTTTTAGAAACCGGCCGAACTGGAACTGGAACTGGCCAGCTCCACCGGTTCAATAGAAAAGGGCATGAACCAGTATAAAAGCTGGCTAGAGGACTGTTTCCGTACTGAACTGGCTGGTTTAGAATGGAACTGGTCCAAACGGCCAGTTCCTTACTAAACTGATCCAAACTAGTTCTTGCATCATAACACAAAGCATTGTCTTCCTGTGAGCTGATAAGTCTCCCATGAACTCCTCAGCCTTTTGTAGGCTGGTGCCAGTTTAGATTCATCTATATAGGACCTGTCTAAAGCTTTTATGCTCTTAGAGCAATGTCGTAAAAATACTGCAAACATCCATAAAACCAGAAAGATGAGATAAAAATAAATGTCAAATGTTTGTGTACATGGGTGAGAAAGGGGTTTGCATAATGCAAAGTCAAACGTCATAAAATGAGAAAGACGAGAGACAAATAAAAATCAAATACTTATGCACACAGGTGAGGAGAAAGGGGTTTGCAGGTAATCCTTACAAAATTCAACCACTAATGTAGCTTGATTTTCTTCTATAATGGGGAAAAGATTGCAAATGACATTGGAATGAAACTACTTCAGTCTGCTACAGAAAGTGCCATTTCAACAATAAAGTATCAATCTGGTATATATGCGAATATGATATGTGATTCTATTAACATATATCTAATAACAAGTACAAGTCTGATGTATAGATAAGTCTGATATAGAATGCTCACAGTCCCTAGTTGCTCTACTACCCTTGACAAACAATGTTTCATAGTCTCACACACCATACTATTATTTCCATTCCTTCCTCAAACGGAGCCTTGTAGATGCATTCATAATGTTCATATTTCCTCGTAAGGGTCTTGACTCTTGTGTCTCTTAGCATTTAAAGGGAATCTCAAACCTTTCCTTCCCCTTTTTAATATTTTATGTATTTTATAGTAAATTGGTTCATAAATTTTAAACTGGTTCGAGTCCAATCCAAGTCTGGTTGGACAGTTGGCTAGTTCCGAGTCCGATTTTGACTTTTAAACATTGGTTTAAACACATCATTAAATAAATACCACATCATTCATTCAATGCTAGCATACACATATTAATCTACACAAGTGTGATCAAATGGAACACGACTCAATATTACTTCCTTCATGAAAGGTACAATTGAGCCATATCAAGAGGTTAATGCAACCCTTGATAGAAATGGGTTAAATGGAATCACTATATTCTCATCTCTTTATCATTTACTCATACAAATGCAACCATTTCTAAATAAGTGCTAAGTCAATCATATCATACTTCATCCTTTGTCAATACAAACGTTCATTCGATAGTCATCTATACACACATCAGAATCAATCTTATAATCATGTGTGAATAATCATTTGTATGTTTACACCTTTCCAATTGACAATAAAATGTTTCATGAGTTTATTCATCTAGAAAAGAAGAGGGAGAGTATCATTGGAGGTATTTTCCTCCAACCACATAGCCTTTTAGTTCCTGCACACCTCTCATCCACTGAGAGTGGCCCTACCCTTCCATGAAGGTACTAGATGCAGAAAATTGATAGAGCAAGAGAGAATCCATGAAGACAAAACAAACCATTGTAACCACGTGCAACTCCCTGCAACACTGCGGTATATGACAGTGGTTTGGGACCAAAATGATAAAATATTCCTGATATATACATATTACCATTCAATATGTGAACCCCTAAATATATTCCAACTCTAGTACTAGGGCATGTCCAGTAGCTGTAGACATTGGATAGTCAATTGTGATCCATACCATATCCTAATCCTTACCTAAAGAGCTCCCAATGATAGTTACCCTTTTCTCAAATTATCCAATCATCTCATAGGTTCCTAATCACCCCAATTTATGATAATACATATATACCACTTAAATCATGTCCAAGACCAATTAAGACACGGCATAGATTCCAAAAAAGGTTTTACAAGTACCATGCATAAATCAAAACACCATTCAAGTCATAACCAAGGATTAATGGTAAAGACCAACCCAATTATCACCAGAAAGTGTTTAGTGTCCTAATCTATTACAACCTTAAAGGTGTCAAATGGATAACAACAAGTTTAGCATTTATAAAATAAAGTAAACGCATTCATCCACTGAGAACGTTGGTTTTGTATTCGTCATTTAGGGTTTCATAGGTTGGAATCAACAAAAAAATTCCAAAAAGACGAGTCTTCCAATACATGTTTGCAAGCAATATATAGTTAACTTCCACAATTTCTTTGATATCGACCTTTGATATCCACACACATAGTTTTAGATAAGCATTTTAAGTTTGAAGAGCTATATAATGTCCCTACCGTTTTCTTAAAGGAGTTTCTTGACCCTTATTGAAGTCCATATGACCGTAAGACATCATGAAATAATGGTTGGAATATATCATGCTATTTTATATTTTTCCAACCACTAGTACATTATTTTTGTTTGAGTTGTAATGATTGAAATAAGAATACTTCATACATCACCTTATTTTCTAGTCACTCCGTCTCCCACTGCCTATCTTCAACACTTAAACCCTAGCATTGTTATTATAGTGAGTATCAATTACTGAGAGTCTGAGACCAATTAACTCGTAAGTCCACACTAGACCGACATGCTTGGCAAGGCTTTATAAATTGTGACTTAGTGTAACTGCTTGCAAGCAAAAATTGAGCTCACTCCGCATAAACATATTGCTTATTAATCGGATTTTAACTCAAGCTAATTGCTGCTACTCAAAGAAATTATTCTAACAGAAATTTCCACCATTATCTAGAGATCATTAAATCACCTTAGTAGTAGATCATCCTAGTATTCCCTATTGTCTCCTTACTTTCTTAGTTTATTCCAGAAATTTATAAAAGGACTCACTTATATTACACTAATTTAAAATAATAGCAGCAGAGTCTTAACTCGAACATGCTTGTTAATTTATATTGTTGACAGATTACTATTCCACACAGTTGGAAATGTAATTATATTCATATTGTTTACTAACACTCCTTACATGTGCTTTCTACTTGGTATCCTACTCCGTCATACACAAAAGTAAGAATTTTGGGACAGATTAAACCATCCATAATAGAAAAATGGAAAATAATTATTTATTTTTATCCAGAGTATAATAGCATCTAGGCATAGACATCTAAATACGGATATACAAAAAGGAAATGGAGCAATCAGATCATATATTAACATTGCAGTCTCTTGTCTGTTAAAAGGTGGAATTAAATTGGACCTCTTAGCATGAGAAACTCAGCGAGAACTGAAGAATTTGGATATGGCACTCAGATATACACCTAGGCGCCAAAAGGGGGCCTAAAAATAAAATAAAGAAATCCTGAGTGATATTTGGGTCGTGTGTCAGTTGCTAAGTGGACGGCGTCAGAGATAATAACTGTTCGTTGGAGCTGAAAAAGGGCAGGAAAATCATGACACAACAGCTATATAATTTCCTATATATTAAAATAAATCCAACCACCTAAATTTTAATTTCTCTTTCAGGAATGTATAGAGATAAAATGATTAGTAGTGCCTACGCAGAGAAAAAAAAACACCTGGTAATTAATATGAATTCTTCGACCTGCTGTCAAAGCGGTTCCCCAAACACCTCTCTGCTAACTGAATCAAATCACTCAACAAAAATGCTTTATCCTAGATGTCTCTTTGGAAGTCATGCCACATACCTTAGTATGGAAAGGTCCTATTTTTATCCCAGCCAATCTAAATCTGATGCTAAACTTCTGATTGCTGCTCTCCACAATGGTCCTTTACTTCGTGATTTAACTCAGCAAGCTGCTCCCTGCCTTTCCTTTTCACAATTGCCATGTACTTTTATTCCTTCAGGTTTTCCTTCACTTGGACCAGAAATTCTGGTCTGCCCACTGTATTAGAGGATTATTCCCCTTCCAATTTCCATCCAACTCAGCAAGTGGGCAGCTCTTCCAAGTCATAAATCTTCTAGTTTCCTATTCCATTCAGTTAAGCAAGTTGCTGGTGTGATTTTCTACACCATTAAAAATAAAAAATTCAAACCATTTGTCAGGCGCGCCCCTGCCCCAAGAATCACATCTTCTCTACCTTCTGGTTCTAAAAAGAATTGTTAACGGGTCATATAATGACATCTTAATTGTTTACTCTCTTTTGTACACTAAGACTGAGACATCTTGCTGCCATAGAAAACTATTCTTGATTTGAGGGGAGACATCAGATATTGGCTCTTTATAGTTTATTCCAATCATCTTGAGGTACTGGCACACTGAGTGATTACCCCCAATCCTCCCCCTCCCCCTCCAAATCAATTGGCTGCATTCTATTTTCTTTATGCCTGCATGACCAGGAGAAGATGGTAAAACTAGATTACTACCATCTAATCAACTTGCTGACATTGCATTCTATGAAAAACTTCTTGCTCTTCCCCACAAAAAGGCGTCCTTCATCTAGCTAACCATGGTATACTCTTGTCTTGGAGTCCTCACTTTTCATATAGTTTCAATTAAATTTTAGTAAATGATTTCTTCCTCCCTTGGAGGCTATGGTGTTTGAATCATTAACAGCTTTGCCAAAAAGTTTCCTTTATTAAATGGTTAGCAGGAGACAAGGGAGCACATAGCCGCCATCACATATGAACCCCCTTTAATTGCTTCAATGTCATTTTATGGCAAAAAAGATTTAGTGATAACCCACATTTCCAATGTTTAATTATAGTATGTAAACTCGGTGAGTACTTGCCAAGTTGGCGAGTACTCGTCAATAAAAAAGATAGACGAATATTCGTAGGAAAAACTACGCCGAATATTCACTGAAAATATTTGGCGAATATTTGCCAATATTCGGCGAGTCCGTGCATAATACTCGCCATACGTGGTACATAGAAAAAACATGGAAAATACGCCTTTTTGTATTTTAAAGGCACCAAAGCACTTCATTTTCAATCACACAACCATTGAGCTTGCATTGCATGAGTTGAACGGATTTTAGAGTGAATTCGAAGAGGAAATTTGAAGAATTGCATTTGGAGGTAAGTTTAAAAAAAAAAAAAAATTTCTTTTAAGTTTTGCAAATTGTTCTATATTATTTAAATTTTATATATTCATATTGTAATTTTAAATGCATTCAATTTAATTGCGAATGATTTTAAATTTTTAATAGTCATTTGGAGTGGAGGTAAGTTTTTTATTTAATTCTTATCGCAAATTTGTTCTATATTATTTAAATTTTATATATTCATATTGTATCGAATATGTTTTGTAATTTTAAATGCATTCAATTTAATTGCGAATGATTTTAAATTTTTAATAGTCATTTGGAACCGGAGGTATTGTTTTTTTAATTCTTTTCGCAAATTCGTTTAATAGTTATTAATTTATTCATGTTTGTTATCGTGGATTTGTGACATCGTCATTAATGAATGAAATTGCCGGAATGTATTGTTGTAATTTTGTAAATGTTATTTTAATTTTTTTTTTAGAATGTATTCTTGTTTGTAGGATTTACAATTTTAAATATTAAATTACGGTTAAATAGGGTTATAAATTGAGTCACCGCATTCGAATTCGTGTTCGAATTTGCCGAATATAAAATTAAATTAAAAAAATCAACGATAAAATTTGTGATTAAATTCGACTACAAAAAAATACTTTATATTTTTAAAAATATAAAATAAAAATATTACTAAATACAAATATAATAAAAACTAAAATATATATAATCAAAACCAAATATAAATATATAATAAAAATCAAATATAAATATATAATAAAAATGTAAAAGTATTATATATAAAATATAAATATAATAAAACATTAAAATAAAACCTAAACTAAAATTGTAACTAATATATATTAAAATGCTAAAATAAATCCTAAAGTTAAATATATTCTCGAATGCTAAACCTAAAGGGGGTAGCGCTCACATCAACACTAAAGTCCCTTTCATTTGGTATCGACGAACAACATTGGGTCGGAACGGAAGGGAAAACACAGGGTCGGAAGGAACGAAAAACACATGGTCGGAAGGAATGAAAAACATAGGCAATGATTCGTGATTGTAAGCGCCATAAAATGATTTGTGAATGCAAACACAGGGTCGGAAGGAACGAAAATAATTGCGAGTGTAAAGCGCCATAAAATGATTCGTGAATGCGAACATAGACGTCAACTGTAAAAACCCTAGAAGACAACATGATTTCAATGATACAAGATTTTTTTTAGTAGACAAGTAATTAAAATCGCGAATTTCAACAAATTTCATGTTGCGGCTTGACATTCAACGAATTTCGCATTTTTCCCTTAAAAATCAGCGAATGCGGTGATTTAAGTTATAAAGACACTTTTTTATTTTTAAAATTTTAATTAAGTTTACGTTTTTTCATTTTTAAATGTACATTGTGTTGTAGATTAGAGCTTACCAATGACATCAGGTTCGGCATGCGGGTTAACATCACTAGCACGAACCTTTCCTGCTAGCGTCCGTACCATTGCTTGGAAGTATGGTGTACGTGGAGCAGTTCAGGGAACTGTGGTTTGCAATTTATTCAGCAAAACATTTTCTAGAGGCATCAATTGCACAAGTATCATCTTGCATGTATTGTTTGTCGGGACGTTGTAGTATGCCCCAATGTTACAAAAGAGGCAAAACGGGAGATGAAAGCGAGAGGTGGCGAGTGGAGAAGTAACTAGAGAGGGAAAGGGTGCATATAGCCATAGCAGAAGTCTTAGCCACAGGGCTGGAATGACAGAGGATTCAGAGGATGATGTGGCAATGATTGTGGGCTCTACTCGCTTGTCTAAGCATACGAACCGAGAAGAGGCACATCTGTTTCATTGAGTTTGAGAAAAGGTATACATAGCTTTTTTGTACGAGGAACATACCTGAGCACAACCTTTATTTCAAGGTACGAGGCTAGAACAAGGATATGCACGAGGAAGCAAATAAAAAATTTGTGAATTTTTGGTACTACAACCTTCCCTTCAATGTGGCAAAGAGCCCATATTGGGAGTACTTGGTGACATCATTGACAATTACAGGGAAAGGGTACAAGGCACCCTCTCTAAAAGACTTGAGTGGGAAATTGCTCAAGGGTACGATTCTGAATGCAATGAAAATTCCATAAGATCAAAAGAAACAATGACAAAAATACGAATGCACCATTCTTTCAAACGTGTGGAAGGATGGAAGAAAGCTGCACCCTCATTAATTTTTTAGCGGCTTCAAATGGTGAGATGGTGTTTTTGAAGTCAATTGATGCCTCTAACATAGTTAAAAATATAGAGAATTTGAGTCTTATGTTGGAGAAGATCGTATTAGAGGTGGGTATATAGAATGTTGTGCAAGTTGTCATAAACAATGCAACAACATATGTGGCGGCTGAGAGACTATTACAAGAGAGACATCCATCACTCTTTTAGACTCTTTGTGCGGCTCATTGCCTTGACCTTCTTTTGGAGGACATAGGCAAAATTGATTGGGTGAGGCCGGTTATAGAAGATGCAAGAAACATAACCAAGTACATATATAATCACCCTTGGGTTCTTAGCTTGATAAGAGAACACACAAAGGAAAAGAGCTTGTGTGAGTTAGTGTCACAAGGTTTGCAACTTCTTGACGTTGCAAAGTATTTCTAATTTGTTGTCATCATTGAAGCAAATGTTTGTGAGTCAAACATGGCTAGACTCACAATATTCAAAGAAAGCTAATGGAGAGAGGATTATGAAAGATAGTTTTTGATGATATCTTTGCAAAGAGAGCTATAGAGATCATCAAGGTAATTTCAAACTTTGATTTATATTTCAAGTTGATTCCTTTATTTTAATTTGTTAAATTATAAATACAATGTTATTTACTTTTTACTTTATTTGTAAGTTTGTAACTTTAAATTTTAATTTGTGTGTAAGTGTCAGAGCCATTGGTGAGGGTTTTGCGTTTGGTTGATGGGGAGCAAAACCCTATGGGGTACATTTATGAGGCCATGGATAGGGCCAAAGAGGTTATCCAAAACTATTATAGGGGGATATCGTCAGATATGGTCCCTTTTGGGAGATAATTGATCGAGGTGGAACAATCAACTCCACCAACCTATTCATGTAGAGGGTACTACCTCAACCCCAATTTTTCTTCTCCGACGGCTTCACAAATGTGAATGGGGAGGTTATGGAGGGCCTTTCAACATGTATTGAGAGGATGATACCAGAGGTTGAGACGAGGGACCTCATTATTTTAGAGTTGCAAAATTACAAGCATGTTAGGGAGGCTCTTTTCTTCAGCGTTAGCTATCCGAGGGAGAACCACGCAGTCACCAGGTAATAAAAATTAGAATGTTTACTAAGTTACTTATATGTGTTACAAGTTACAAATTTGATTTTATTAATTACTTATAAACTTTTGATTATCTTGTTTGTAGGTTCTTGATGGGCAGATTGGGGAGGAAATACCCCGCATCTTCAAAAGCTAGCTCTCAAAATTTCATCTCAACTTTGTAGCGCTTACGGATGCTTTAGAGTTTGTTTAAGGCCATTGACATGAAGAAGCGCAACAAGTTGACTCAAAAATGCCTCAACGACTTGGTTTTTGTGCAATACAATCTCCAGCTTCGCACAAGAAAAGTGGAGGCCACATCACAGGAGCTTATTGATTTGGATGAGATAAATCTATATAATGAGTGGACTGGGCAAGAAGAACAAATCCTGCGTTAAGCAGAGGATGAGATTGCTTCTTTCGAGAGGGAAGCTATGAAGGGAGAAACACTAGTAGGATTGGATGACATCTTTGAAGGTGATGTCGAACATGCTGCAGAGGAGCCACCGCCATCTACTACCAAGTTGGAGCCGAAGTCGCAACCTTCTAGGAGGAGCGAGAGGCACAACCGAGTGTGGGGACTAGTAGAGGCAATAGACCCTTTCCCCAATATTTCTCTAGAGCGGGGAAGATAAGATAAGATAAGATAAGATAAATATATTAATGTCCAACGAATGACCACAAAAGTAGGTCAATGGGACTGCAGCCCAAACAATATACAAAGTGCGAGTGGGGACAACTCAAAACGAGTTCCCAAAAACAGAAAAGAAAAGAAAAGACAACAAAAAGGAAACCCGAAGCCAAAATACCCCCACAGGTGGGCGCAATGGAGCAAGCGGGGAGAAAAACGAGGGAAGCAAAGAAGGGAATGTAGGGGGGACAAACAAGGACCAATGGTCTAATCACGAATGGTAGCCACACCCCTCCTAACATTAGAGGCCGACGAAAAGAAGCTCTGATGGGTGGGCCCCTGAGAGGGGCGAAGCCTCCTTCCTGTTGAGCTCTGAGACTGACACGACGGCCATGAGGACGAATGGAACTGGACTGCCCTCTGGTACGTGTGTGCATCGGATTCTGCTGGCGGTGATCGAGAGAAGTGTGAAGGTCCAACCGGGACGAACTGATCTATGCATTGTATCTGGGTCAGAAAGGCTCTGTCGTTTAGTACCTCCACCAATGGGTAGAACCTGGAAAGAAGGCCGTAATCCGTCTCGTGGGGACGACTCTCGGAGGGGGATGAAGAATCTGGTCTCGTAACAACAAAGACTCACGGATGTAGAGGGCAAGGCACCGCTGGTCGATATATCTGAAGAAGACCGAGAGAGTTTGAATCCCTCTGAAGAGACAGTGAAATCGTCCTCTGATCTCATAGTATATGGGGCAGCGGAAGATGAAATGAGTCTCTGTCTCCACCTCATGAAGGCTACAGAGCCTACAAAGTCTATCCTCCCGATCAAGGTGGTGATTAGTCTCGCACCAAAGTCTGTGGGAGCCGACTCGAAACTGACCTAGAGGTATACGAAGGGCATGCACCTAGTGACGAAAGGTGTACTGAGGGCGGATGATGAGTCCATCTCTGATTTCAAGAAAGTGCTTTGCATAAAAGGACATCTTAGGCGCAAACCCCCTAGGGGTTCACCCAAGTAGTCTGAATGAATCTCCTGTAGATATCCTCCCGGATGGACCTGTTCAACACTTGCTTGGTGGGCAAGAGATGGCCCAGGAGCGTTTAGAGAATCTTGAAAGGGGGAGACGATCAATCTGGATACCAACTGAGTCCAACAAGGCAGAAGTCTCGGCAAACCAACAACGGCCCACAGCTTGGGCAATACTCACAGAGGAACAATAAGCAAGATATATGGATACTGTCACCTGCTCATCGGAGAGATCACCAAACCTCCTGATATGGTGAAGAAAGGATGATATGTCAAATATAGTCTCCAGACGGAAAGGTCGGGCTCCGAACTCTGCCAAAATAATATGTTGGGGGACCGTCTGTTTGCATCTGATGAAGCGGCGAAGGAGGAGAGTCTGAATCCTCTTACGGGAAGCCCAATCAGTGTCCAAAAGGAGGGGGCCCCAGGCAACAAAATCACACAGAGAATCGTGGGGCGGATGAGGGAGTTCATAAGAAACATCTTGGAGGAGACATCCACGGAAGTGGCCGAAACACTCTTGTCTCTCGAGAATGGCAAGAGACCCATACCCTTTATTCACCCTCGGCTGAAGAGGTGCCTCATATTGAATCTAGGCCCTGAGAACTGGACTCCCAGGTAGGTGTATGTATTAGTAATTTCAACCTCCTGCCCCTTGAAGAAGAAATGGAGGTGTGATGTCGCATGACTGTTGAAGACCATGACCTTGGTCTTACCCAGTTGATGTCAAATGCCGAAGATCACAGAATAAAGCAAGTGCATCAAGTTGTCTTTGAAGCCCCTCAGGAGAAGAGGCGAGTAAAACAATATCGTCGGCAAATAGGAGAATGGAAATCAAGACGTGGTGAAGAAGGCAACCATCCCCTTCCTGAATGTGATCCCGAAGGAAATATTCCAGCTCATCAATGTAAATGCCAAAGAGGGTAGGAGATAAGGGGCACCTGTTTAACTTGATGGTGCTCTGATGAGATCGAAAATCAGTGTGTGTACGAAGACGACCAGGATGGACTCATAGAGGCGCATGATGGCAATAACAAGAGTCTCAGAAATACCGATGTCTTGAAGTTGCTGGAAGAGGGCCATGCGAGGTATGGAGTCAAAAGCTTTTCAAAATTCTACAAAACAACAATAGACTTTCGAAGAGCGGTGACGAGCCTCCTCAATAATAGTCCGAAGGGTGAAGATGTGGTCGATGGTGTGGTAACCAGGGCGAAAACCAGCCTGACCTCTGGCTCTGAGTGCTTTTGCTCCAAGATCTCGGACAACAACCTGTGGTGGACTGTAGCATAGAGTTTGGAGAAAGAATGGCCCACCATGATAGTCCTGTAGTTATTTGGATCAGAAATGGACCTAGCTTTGTGGATTGGGTGGATGATATGATGAGACCAGGTAGGAGGAAACCCACTCTAATCACCTGATTGAAAAGATTTGCCAAATAGGTACCAAAAACCTCAAAACCCTGTTGAAGAACTTGTCTTGGAAACCGTCTACATCATCTGCCTTGCTACAGATTCAAAATCCTTATTGCCTCTTTGATATTACGGTGAGTGAAGGGATTACCAGGCGGCGGGATGCCAATCTGGGTAGATTGCTGCCCCGGAACATCGTAAAGGGTAGAGGTGTGGGAAAAAATGGAGATAGGATCGATCGTTGTGGAGGAGGGGGAGTGGCGGGGAAAGACAGTACGCCAGAAGGACCGAGGGTTAGTCCTAAGGGAGGTGGAAAGCATATATCTGCGGTGGGAAATGAAGGATCGCTTCTTACGGCGGAGAAGGCACTGTAGGCAACCTTAAGAGTGGGGAAGGAGGGGAGGGCCTGGGTAAAAGCCTGGCGAAGGCGACGGTGAAGGGATTTGCACTCTACATCGTACCATTGGTTCATGGGGCAAGATTTAGTAGTACTAGTGGCCAAGGGATGGGTGGTGGAGTGGGAAAGGATCTCAGGGCAGCCTCCCACATGGCAGAGGAAAGGCATGAGTACTTGGCCTCCACACTAGGCATGTTAGAGAATAGGGGCTCAGAGGGGAGAAGGTCGCGGATGTGGGATGAGTAAGATCTGTAATCCCCTTTATCAAATTGAAAGGAGATGCGAGGTGGGTAGTGGGGGAGGAGGGGTGGTGGTGGTAGGAGAGCTGGCGACTAGAGAGAAAGTTAGGACAACATGATCGGCAAGGGGAATGGGGGAAACAAAGAAGGAGAAGAGGGTGAGATGTCCAGGCTGGCGAGGATATAGTCCACCACACTAGTGCCCCCGCCATGGGGACGACATGTGAAGAAGTGTGAATCCGGGAAGCGCTCGATCCCGTTGAAGATCACCAACGCCTGTGACTCCCCGAGCTGGAGGAGGAACCGACCATAAGCTGTGAAAGGGCCATCTGTATCCTCAGAAATCCTATGTAGACCAACTGACACAGGGTCTGTCCTCTCATGTGCGGGCGTATCCTCGACTGTCGTGGAGGAGGGGTACTGCAATAAAGTCACCTAAAATGATAACCTCCCCTGCGACAGAGTATTGACCAATACTGTCGTATAAGTCAAAGAAAGGATCACCATCTGGGCCATTGTGGATGGCGTAAGGGGAAGCAACCGGAGGAAAGTAACAAACTGCTATATATAAATCCCTAGAGAATCGAGTGGCCCTACTGATGCGAATCCACATGTACCTGGCAAACTCATCAAACCGACCATCGAGATCCTGTTCTGGAGGGAGTCTCTATAGAGACAGGCAACCCCACCAGAGCCTCTGACACCACCCGAAGCCTGAGTCTCTTGTCTGCAAGCTGATAACCAAAGAAGTTCAGTAGTGCTTGGGAGAGGACGAACCGGCTCTCGTGTGTCTCTGTGATGAAGAGAATGTCGACATCCTCGAGAGCATCAGACATAAGGCCCGGGAAGACCAAAGGGAACCATTCCCATTCCAAAGAATCGATAAACAAGCCTCTAGGAAGAGAAAATGTAAATTATTGTATATTGTAACTTGCGTAGATATGAAATTTATGACGATAATTTTCAATGACAATCATCATAAATTCATAGCACTTATTAGCCGATTTGTTATATTCGCATGATGATGCGATTTTGTAATGTATTTGTCATAGTTGGAAAACTTGTAGGTTACTCGCCGAGTCCTCGAGTAATCGCCAAACTTTCATGCAAACGAGTAAATTGCCAAAACTTAGAATCTCGCCAAAGACATCATTTCTTTCCTTTTTTGGATTTTTGGTGAAGAAAACACAAGTAGAGAATAAAATTTGCCATTTTTGAAAGGGTTCGGGAAGATGTAGCGAAGAAAAACTTGCATGTGCCATAACTTTCATTTTGTGGCTCCGTTTGAGTGCCATTTTCTCTAAAAGTGCATATTTTCTTGAGCTCTATGCATTGATGGCAATATTTTTCTTATTTTCATAAAATCCATTTTTGCACCTTTTTGGACCAAGCAACTTCTTGCAATCTTACGAAAGAGTCATGAGCTTTGATCGCTGTAGATAGATTAGTAATTAAAAATACGGGATAACTTTCCAAAACTCGGCGAGTACTCGCCAAAACTAAGCGAGTATTCTCCCATGCTCGAGTAATTGTCCCACCTCGCTAGCTTGGTCGCAACCTCGCTTATTCAAATGTTGACTTCACATGTCAACAAATGTGTAGGTTTTTTTTTGCTATTTAAGAGTTTTTTTGTTTTTACACTCCAATTTGCGCATCCTCGGACACAAGATTGAAGGCTATCGTAAAGGTCCCAACAAAAGAAAGCATTAATAGCAATGAAAGATGCTGCAAATACACGGTTTTGGCTGCAAATTTATGTTTTTTAAAAGAAATTTGAGTATTTTTAAGTTGCCGTGTATTTCCGAGTATTGGCCGAATATTGTCGAGTTTTTGTTGAGTTTTTTTGGGGTCTGCCGTATTTGCCGAGTGCGTGTATTCCAACTATGGTATTTATATTCAAATCTAATAGAAAATACTTCTCCAACATATTATAGACTCATTTGATACATTTTGTAGCTATTTTGCATAAAATTTATGTTTTTAAAGAAATTTGAGTCTTTTAAGTTGCCCAATATTCCCGAATATTCGCGAGTCTTGCCGAGTTTTTCCGAATCAAATTTTTTGGGTTTGCTATGCGAACTATGGTTTTAATTATTATTATTTAATACCATTCACTTACAACATTAGTCTTAGGATATTATGCGGAGAAGGTCGCTTAAAGGAGGTCACTATAGTTTATATATTTCAATTATAATTATATTTTATGGGTCACGATTAAATATATCCTCTATAAAATAACTTAACCATAAAATCGGCTAAGGCAGTTATCTTGGGGCTGCGGTAAGAGACTAGTGGCATGTTAAAGAACACACACATTAAAGGGAATGCTTTGGTAGTTATCAAGTCTACTATGGTATTAATTCCTGCAGCAAATATCTAAAGCAATTGATTATACATATCTTGATATATATGAATGTGAGTATTCTCACCCCGAAAAGTGAAGGGGGTTCAACCCGTGTTTGGGTGCTTATGCACCTAGAAGATCTCATTATCCTGTGACAACCCTGCAAATATTATATTGCTAGGTAATGAATATTTGATGTTGTCATTGCGAGAGGTTGTAACACATGTGGGTGCTATACAAAATCCAAATTCTTATGTTCATCAATATCAAGCTATTGACTTAACTTTTCAAAACACGAAAGGTGGCAATGTGTAATAGTCACATTGATGGTTTGATGCAAGAATTAGTGAGAATGGCAATAATTGTCGAAAATCGTATGCTATAAGAACTTAATTCATGTGTAATGATTATGGTTACATCAATTGTCATGACTACTAACGATTCCCTTTACTCAATGCATTCTGTATAACTATGACATTAAGATAGTGAAAGCAATGCTAGGTATGCAATCACTCACACAAACCTGGATGGTCACTATATGTGCTAAATATGTGAAGGAAAATGTTTATGCTTAACATGTAGCTAGATTGATTGTAAGACAATCCACATGGTTCTCTCTCCACTGCCCAAAATCTGCATCGAATTCCCTCCCTCCGATAATACTCTTCCTCCCACCATCTGCATCACAACCAGATGAATAAATGGCAGTTATCTAATTCATGATATCAAGTAGTAAATTGACAATTATTTCATGTAATTGTATAACATTCACTTATCCAAATGAAAATCAATTCCCCTCAATTTCATCACATGAATATACAAAGCAGGCTAACAATTTAATCAGTTGTTCTATAATATATAGACAAAATTAAATGTTCCTGATTGCACAACAATAAACCAATATTCTCATCATTATTCATGCTATATAATGGTAATGAACAGCAGAAACTTTCGAAGTCAAATTGGTAAAAATGGGATGTGACACTTCTGTTTGTGCAACTTTTAATAACTGGTTAGTAAAATTTTTCTATGAGCAATCAAAATGTTTGCGACAAAATTTTGAGTAAAAGTTGCTGAATATTAATTAAATTTATTCATTCTTTATACCAAAGCTATATATCACACACTCGTGGAAGTGGAACTGAATACTTTATGGTTCTAATGTTCAGGAAAGATTATATTCAATACAAGAAAAAGCAATGGCAGAGGTTGCATGTGAAAAACAGATTCTTTCTGAAAAAGAATCTGAGTTAATTGCAGCTGATCAAGCACTTTCAGATTTGAAGCAGGTTTCTCTCTCTCCCCACCCTTATCCCCCGCCCCTGTCTCTCTCTCACACACACACTCACTCACTCAAATATGTATAATTTAGATCTCTTCTCAGTTCAATTTTTATTTACTTCAAAAAAACTTATCCCTTTCTTTATTATCTTTATTTAATTCTATTCTGCAAGGATTACCTGTTTATCACCTCAAATATTTGTCAACTGACTCATAAGACGTCCAAAGAACTTAAATTATCTATTATTTTTCTTAAAAATTAAGAAGGCTTATAATCTGTGTTCATTTCAATGCTTGACACAGCTTTGTCAAAACTAAATCTCCCTAGCATCTGATTTGAAGACTTGAAGTGATTGATTTCTTTTCTTCTCCTTCATGTCCCTGAATGCCTAATTGATTTATATTTCCTCATCTGTCAAGTTGATTATTGATTGTATGTTGATTGTCATTAATAATATTCGAGCAGGTTCGGATAGAATATTGGGGTAAAGGTATAAATGTGGAGGTGACAGGAAGCTTTAATGGTTGGCAGCACCACATTTCAATGGAACCAGATATGGCATCTGAAATTAAAATTTCTGACGGAACAAGGTTTGAGCACTTTATGGTTCTTTAATCTATTTATTTGCATATTAAGAGATGCCAAGAAGTAACACATTTACTGGATTATGATCATTAATTCTTTCAAAAATATGACTAACCTCCATTTTTCGTGGATTGAATCTTGATGTTTGGAATATATAGAACTACTGCATATTCTATTGGAGGGATTATTGTTTGTGGTCAACCTGCTACAGTTTTCATGAGTGTCATTCCTTAAAACAGTAATTCATAATATCTCTGTTTCTCCGAGTTTATGATATGGGGATGTGTTTTGAGTACTGCAGAACTTTTTCCAGATTTGGGGGATGGTGGGCGAATGGTATATATAGAGAGCTAAAAAATACAAAATCGTCGCTTTTAAGTTTTCATTTGCATAAGCAAGCATCATTATTATTTTTGAACAGTAATGACATTAAACATGGAACAATGAAAATTGAGTTTACAAAATATCTGATTGTTATATTATCATGAAAATGACTATAACACGAGCATAAGTCTCAAAGGAGCCCATGAAAAAATGAAAATGAGAAAACATAATGATTGTATTTGAGCCATGAACCTGATATTTTTTAACAAGCTAGTGGCTGAAAAACCAAAAAAAGAGGAACATCACTTCTGCATTTAAAACAGTAGTTTCACACAGTCAAACTCATTCAGACATCACATATTGCAAGGTTAAGAAAGTTCAATATTTGGTTTCTTAAACAAATAGTTCAACAGCTATAACAGGAGTTCATTTAGAGAGTTCATCCATCTAGTAAGGTCCTCATACCCATAACAGGACTACACTTTCTGTAATAATCTATAATCTGCTGTTCTGTTATGTCATAATGCTTAATCAAGAGCTTAAATGGATGTATATACCAACTGTACAGTACAACAATTTGGGTAACTAATAAACACCAACAAGATAATGTACAACATCATTCATTTAGGCTGTGAAACCACTTATTGTTTTCAGGCAATCATATAAGAATATTCAAGCATTCACTACAGATATGGTGAATGTCTATAATAAAATCTGCATGTTCCATTTATGCTGCCAAAGCACAGGGTTTCTTGACCCAATAAACAAGTCCTAGGGCATGGAGAGGGATTCATGAAGAACAAAAATTACTTCATGTTTCCATCTCCATGCCTAGGTCTGCGTTCAACAATAACATATGTACACACCATCAGAGCCATAGCATGTGGGAAACACAGACTTCAGATTGATAATATTTTTTTTTCAAACCCACCATCTTATCTCAGTATCAATACTTAAACAAACAGGTCCTTATTTGTTCTTATGGACAGTATTCAAATATATATTTTACAGCTAACAACTTAAGCACACCCCTTTATTCTTCTTTAAACTACTCAATAATTTGGAAATGAGACGGTTCCCTTGCAATTTACTGCAGGGTTTTGTTATTGCATAACACCCCCACCTCTAAAAATGGTTACACATTTTAAAGTAGGGACCCTCTTTGGTATAAAACAAGTTGGTAACTTTCAAATATCTACCTTTTTATCTTAAAAGAAATCTTTGTTTTGCCTAAAGCCTTTGTTTGGTAACCTTACTTTATAATTGCTAGTGTTTGCACTAAATGGGATTAAATTTTACCTAGTTAAAAATTTAAACACTACACTTCAAAGTTTGGTAGTTGCATTTCCTATATGCAAGGACTTGCACTTGGCTATTTCTTATCCCTCGCACTAGCACTTAAAAATTTCCTCACACTCACACTTTGAAATTCTCTCGCATTTTAAAATTTTGTTTTTGCTAACTCGAAGTTTGACTTTTCCTCGCAGTTTAAGAGCTTGCACTTCCAAAGTATGAATATTTCAAAGAACAAGAGCTCACACTTCCAAAGCGCGAGAATTTAAAAAACAAGAGCCCGCAGATGTGAGTATATAAAACTCGCACTTCCCAAGTGCAAGTATTCAAAAGATCGCTCACCAAGATGCGAGTACTTAAATTTTCGAGGCTCGTGCCTCACACTTCATGCTCAAATCAGCTCGCACTTCCAAGGGCGAGAAAAGTCCAAAGTCAAGAAAAAGATGTGTCACACGTTAGTAGCCAGGAAGGACAAGTCAATCTTGGTGTTACACGTGGCATCCCACCTGTGGAATACATGGCTTGCATGCTCCAAAAGGGAAAGGTTAGTTAAAAATGACGGCTATGATTTAGCCTATCTTGCACAGGTGTAAGGCCCACATTCAAAAGGCTAATTAATTAAAAAAGCAACGGTCCTTGAGGAAAAAAATTAAGTCATATACTATGCGCCATTCATGCAGAGCATACCAATTTAGACGAAAGATTGCCCAATTTATAATGATACTACATTAATCGAGACAATTCATCCAAATTGCTAAGTTGTGGATCACATGTAAAAGCTTAATCTCTTTAGCTCGTTATCAATCGAATTTATTTAGGGAGGTTTACAGTAACTTTGCAAGCTAATTATCCTCAACAATGGCTGGAGAACCAAGACCTTCAAATGTGGACACATTCTTATATTCTTACTCAGACACAAGAGTACTAAGGGATATTGTGTTTGACTCTGCAACACTCGATCATGAGTTTCAACACTATTCAGCCATTTTTTCTATCGGCCATTCGAGAGGAAAGGCTTGATGCAGACGCCATACATGAAGCAGGAATATCTGCCGACCAAGCACAAGAGCTGCAGACCTTAGGGCATTAAAAATGCCCAACCTCCATTAAATTGCAGCCAAACCGAGGTATTCCCATGCCCAAACCTACTCTCTCTTTCCTTCTCATTCATGCTAAGGCCAAAAATTGGGCTTTATATTCCCAAACTAAAGAAAATATGATAGCTTTCTTTGTTGGATACGCTTTTAAAGATTATTACAAATTGCCTGAGTCCGACATTGTTTACAACTTGACTACCATTGAAACATGGATGGCCACACGACAAAGAAGGGCTATTTTGCAAAACTGGGCTAAGGACCCAATTGATCATCTGGATGATGCACATTTAAATGACATCCTTATTCAAAGATTTAGACGTGGAGTCTAGATTGGTATGGCATTGATGAACAAACTATATGGGAACCCCTCTATCACAAAACTAGATGTAGCTTGGATTCCCTTGCTTGCCATGATTATAGATGAAAACAAAATCCCTTCTTTAGGATAGGTAGTTACATCCAATTTAGTATCCCAAAGGGCCTCTTTTGTTGATCACAAGAAACCATTTTTCATGGCCTCTTACCTATTGGATGCGGTTTGTGGAGTCCTCAAATGTTTGAATTTTGACCCTTAGCTCTCCTCATGCCCTATGGAGGTAAATGAAGTATATTCGACTTATATGCTCATAGGTTCAAAGCCCATATTGAAGACATTTGTACTTCTTTCTACCCTCCACTATACAAAGAAATGTATGAAGCACCGATGCCAAGAGTCTCTGTAGGTGTGCTTAAGTCTATCAGACAGATGGGAGTTGTTTTCTTTTACCTTGGATACATAGTGATAATGGTTGAAGGATTTCTCACACCACCACTTCAATTACCTTACTTTGTACCTGATAAATTGGCTGAGCAAGAGGTTGCTTATCAAATTTGTAATGGCATAGCTGGCAAATGTAAGGAAAAGAAGATAAGAACTCACCCTCCTTTGTCAGTAACAGTGGGATGTAGGGAGTTCAAAAGATGGCCAGACCTTAAAGTTGCAGCTGCCCACCGCAATTCTTTTAATGTACCCAACACCCCTTGAGAAAATACGATTCTTCCAAAGCATTTGGAATCGTCCAAATCAATGTTTCATATGTCGACGAGGTTGATGTCAATGCTTGTGGATCCTCAAATAGATGACAACCTAATCCAAAAAAATATGAAGACCACATGAGCAATTCCTCCCCCAAGAGGAATAATCAGAAGGGAGTTCACAAGGAGAGGGGCACCTGGTTATATGGAGCCACCAAACCAGCCTCAAAATCCTAGCTCTCCCACCCCTTCTCCAAGACCAACAGAGATAGAAGGAATCTTAGAGGTCCAAGAAGTTGTTCCTAAACTAGTTGTAGGCCCTTCCTTGGTGGCATATGATTTGTCTTCTTTAGATGATGAGGCCATCCGTGAAATTGCTATGAAAATATTGCAACCCCGAACTATGGAACAATCAGAGCAAGCCCAAACAGAACCAAATCAGGAAGCCCTTGCAAATGTTCCTACACCAGAGCCTCAACAAGATTGGGTTGAGTAGGCCATGATCACCCACAGGGAACAACTAGATTGGGTAGCTCAAGAGGAACCCCTAATCAACATAGAATTCAATCCAAGGATGAGGACTTTAAGAAGGGTGACAAGGAAGAGAATGTCCACCCAACAGGCCATTATATGGCATGAAACATCTAAAGACCTCTTCTCCCTTACCAAGAAAAACAAAGCCAAGGGCTCTCGGTGGTAAATACCAAGAGGACCTTGTTTCCTACATCAAGGCCTCAACAAAATTAGCAGTAGAAATGGTGAGAGGAATGCATCCAGAAACAAGGAGCTTGAAACACAAGCCAAGGCCACAGTCCTAGAAAATATTGCCTTTGATGTGGAAGAAGCCTTGCTTATTCTATATGATGTGATCAAGGAGAGCATTGATGCCAAGAAAAAGGGACAGCCTTCTCCAGAAAAACCAACGTAGTCATTGATAGGATGAGTGTCATGTAGAGGATGTTAAGAATCATGGCTCAGGCTATCGATGAAGGAATTTGCAAAATTTTGCCATAGTCACAATGGAGGATATTGGCATATGTCAAACATATGCCAATTATATGAAGGAATCCCTAAAGGAGTGGGAAGAGTAGACTTCCCCCACAACTTGATGATGTGATCTCAAGGGGAAGTCAAATCTTTTCAGAGGCAACTCTCATAGGAGTCTTCAAGGAGAATCAAGAGGTAATATCTATGGCAGAATTTACTGAGTTACTCAGCCAATTCATGACACATTTCCATAGAAATATACAAAAGCCAATGAAACAAAGGCAACCAAGGTCATTGAAATTGTTTCACAAAATCGGGAGAAGGTCCAAAAAATAGAAAGCTTAAAAGAAATTACAGGAAAATCATGGTTTCTTAGAAGACCTGCTGGATAAGGCCCCTAAACTCTTTAGGAAGCCTATAATTGATCTCACAAAGCTCAATGAAGATTATAAAATTTGCAGAGAAGCTTTGATAGCAGCAGGAAAGAGGCCAACACCAGCCGATCTAGCTCAGGAGGGACCCACACAAGATGACCTAGTTCAAAGAGACCCATGGTTAAGCAAGAACATGATTAGTTCTTGAGAATATTCTGTACTCCTAGTGGCATGCTGGCCTTGCTCTCGATGTAATCATCCTAACAAGAATCAGTTAGGATATTTTGTATAAGGCCAATTGTCTTTGTAATATTCCTTGATTCTATGCGGTCATCACTTGGATAGGGTGGTGGAATGATCCTAGAATGGTATAAGTATGTCTGCTCCTGTTTTTAAAAAAGAGGAGGTGAAATTTTGATAAATGAATGCAAGCCGGTTATAAAATTGACTCATGCAAGTCAAAGTTGTCTTTTGCTCATCTACATTTTACTGTGAATTTCTATCTGCGAAGTCATCATATTTGAATTATGACTGTGTTTTCCTTGTGATCTTGAAAGTGTGCCATTGCTAGTTTAAATAAGGTCACCTTGGTAGATTGTATATTGGATTGATCAAATAGATGTGCGTCACAACAATTTAAATGATATATTTAAATTACAATTGGCTTGTTTCTTACTCCTTTGAATCTTTGGACCATCAACATACATATTTTTGAGTATGACTAAATTTGATGTTCTTGGTAAATTAAAAGGAAAACATGCAATTTCTTATTGATTAGATATCAGTTCCTTGAACCATAAGTTTATAGTGGTTTCTTTTCTCTTTGCCTTTTCTTTATTTTCAGTTTTCTTTTGAGCAAGACCCCTTTCATTAAATTTAGGAATTCCTTGAAAGACAAATTTGGTGAAGAAGGTGCAGGAGTGGCGCTAGAAGGATTCAAAATCTAGTAAACACTCTCCATTGATCTCGTAGATCAATTCCCTGCAACTTGTGCACCAAGTCATCCAATTGACTCTAAAATGAGGACATAAGAGCCTGCCATTCTCCTCCTTTGGTGTGTAGTCAATATGCATCAATAGGTTTCAACTAATTTTCCATATTTTTTCCTTATATCATTTCGAACAGCAATTTTACAACAAAAGAAACTTTTCATTAAGGGATTTAATATCAACATGTTCTAGAGAAAAGCAATTCCCGACCTAACGTCCACGAAAATGGGGTTCAAAGGCAATTAGGAAAAACCCACATGTTTTCCCCAAAAATGGGTTTAAAACAAAATGTTTCCCCTAATTTATTTCACAAATCATTAACCCAAAATTTCAGACCCCATAATGTTAAACAACAATCAAGCATTCACCCAACAAAATTTAATGACTGCAAGGATTCAAAACTAATAATAATAACAAGCTGATGTCTGAATAGAGACACGATTGGGTGAAGAGATAGCAAAACCAGTCCATAACGTCCAGCCAGCTCCTTCCCTCTTTGTTTTTCTGTGGTACCAATGCTCAAAAACTAATATTTCCTCCTTTCTGATCTCCTTTCGCTTTTTCTCTCACTTCCAAAACCAGAATGCTGCCAAATGCAAAACGTGTTTCATGTATATCCTCGAGAGCTGGAGTTAGCTCTCTCATTTCTAACTATTGTCCCCATAAAAGTCTAACTATATTTAAGTCCACAACCTGCTCATTAACTGAGCTTCTTCATGCAAGCATTAATCTAGGAATAAAACTCCAGTTCCATTCTTCCCCCACTCTAATTTAGAGCTGGGATAAAATCTGTTACATGCCTGCAGCCAAAATTCTAGGGTTTCCTTTGACAAGTGCTTAAAAGAAAACCAACAAATAAGCTCCACTGCTCACCCCTGTGGGTTTTAAATTTAATAAAATTTAAGATAACTTGGCATGGCTTTCGAAAGCCTTTTTGATTCTAACACGATGGTGATTAAAATAAGTGAAGATTCAAAATAGCCACACACCTTATAATAATTGCCACAAAGTTTTACTTGCATTGCTTAAAAAGTCTATACGTCAATTACTCATGATAATTAAAAGAAAGTGGAGTTGTTTTAAGGTTACGACTATCAAGGGTCAATTGCCACTCAATTACCTTCTGATAAGAAGTTAGACTTAGGCATCATGGCTATTATATTAGACTACCTTGTGAGAGGCTTTAACTAATACGCCCTATTAAATAGTAGAGTCTATATCACAAATTTTTAAAAGACCTGTTACCATATTTTCCACACAGAGAATTGGCTATTTTTAAGGATTGGCTATTTTTGGAAAAGTGGCTATTTTTGGAAGATTGGCTATTTTTAGCTTGGCTAAAAATAGCGTGTGCTAAAAATAGAAATTGGCTAGAAGTGGAAGATTGGCTAAAATTAGCGTTTGCTAAAATAGCGTTTGGCTAATGATAGAGGTGCTAAGAATAAGAAGTCCTAAAAATAGAGGTTTGGTTCTATTTTTAGGAGTGCAAGAGTTGAAGGGATGAAGTTAGCATGCTGCTGCTCCAAAATAGAAAAGGACTTTTATTTAATAAAAGCAAACTCCAAGTCCAAAAATAGAGCCCATGTGCCAAGGTGGAGGGAAAGGAGAAAATAGACATCCAAAGTTTAGCATGCTGACTTCTAGATATGGTGCAACAGGATGAATAAGGAAAAAAAAGAGAGACAACAGTCTTCCAAAACTGTCCCATGCGCAGCAGGATGAATAAAAAAATAAAATAAAAATAAAAGCAATCAACACGCTAGTCTTGGTGCAACAGTCCATACAGGTTAAAAAAATAAATAAAAATTGAAAATTGCATGCAAGGAAAACAGGTCTTGGATGCAGCAGTCCATAAAGACTGATTTTTGTAAAGAAAAAGACAAAAGGAAAAAGGCAGTATAAGACAAAGAACTTTTGTCCCATGCATGAAAAGAAAGAGATTAAATAAATTAAATAGCAGCAGTCTATTTTTAACAGGGCAGCAGTCTAATAAGACTAATTTTTGTAAGAATCATATCAGACACATACTTGGGCTGTTTTGTCTTTGCAATCCTAGCTTTGTACTTGCACCTATAAATAAAAAAAGCTCCATTTGTTCTCTCATATCACTGTTTTCAGATTGTTCATTGTGTGTGATAGCATATTGTGTTACTTTAGTGTGGAATTCAATCCCTCTACTGCTGTCATTCTTCCTTAATCTTTGAATTTAATTTTGCAAAATAGCTTAGAGTTGTGCGGTGTGTAAATCTTTGATTTCCACAGTGTAGAAGTAGATGCATGCATTAAATTATTGGTGCATCACCCTTATTTCTCTTTTATCGCATTCTTTTTCCCTTTTCCTTGTTAAGTTTTTGTTTTTAGGTGATTCACAAGGGAACCAACCCTCTCTGGAGGTTCACCTTAGACATAGGTTACCCACAACCTTGAGGTGTTCCAATTTTGTCAACAGGAGAGAGAGTACACACACCATTCTCTATCAGGGTGCAACTTTTGGGTGACAACAAGACCCTTAACACTCAAAATCTCATTAATTATTATCTATCATGCCGAGGTAATTCATCAAGCAATTTATATTGACACTAACCCTATAATAATGAGTAAGTTAACATATAATTAAAAACAATAATATTTTCCACGTTGGTGTTAGCTAAGACTCCTAACATAAGTATTTAAAGTCAATGTGTGATCAAGTACTTGTGTCATGGTATGACCAATATTGAATTGTGATGTATGACAAAATATGTATTATGCTCCCGCTCCAAGTGGCGTCTTGTGCTATTGGGATTATACCAATGACTCATGCCGATCGGTGTAATCCGGTAGAAAATGTCATCGCGCGTGTGCTCCGGCGATTGCGACAAAACAGCATAATCATCAAAAGAGGCAAAAAGTGTGAAATATAATAGGGGCTACATATATCAATAGATAAAGCTATACCGTAGTACGACACAAGTAACTACCTCTATCCATTCCCATGAGTGTGTGTTGGCTTTCTTTTACCTTTATCTATTTTCGGTTGTCTACGCTCCATCTGCCGCCTCCTTTCTTATGATGCCCTCCCTCTTGGTTTCCATCATTTCAGCGAGAGTGAAGAACTCGTTTTTGCATCCACCTCATTTCACCAATTTGGTAGTTAGTCTGATATGCTTAACAAGCAAATAGCCGAAGCACATAAATAATCACAATCTCCTAAACTGCTGCCATCACAGATTATCACCCATATCATTTCACTTTTTACAATGCAAGTTAAGCACTTGGAGTGCACTATTTTAATATCTTTACGCAAAGCAATTCGGGATGTGACATTCCCCAAAACACCCAAGGAAAAGAGGACAATGGCAAAAAATAATGATATAAAAATATTGAAAATGGTTAAACACATGTATCTTTTAAAACTTAATGTAAATTTATGAATAGAAGAATTTGCTGCAACCATTTATTTTCTGATTGATAGTAGCACAAAATGTCAAAATGAAAAAAAAACTTGAAATTCGCTGCAATGGTCTTATGGAGTTGCTAGTATCACAACAATACAAAAATCGTCTCTGCTCAAACACAAACTCAATGATTGAACTACAGCCACAATGACAAATTTTGTTCCTCACGCATGTACATAAAACTTTCAATGAAGGCTGAAAACTCTTCCCGGCTCACACAAAATTTGAAAATGCTCAATACAGTCTTAGTTTTAAAGTTCAGCCTATGAAAATGTGATGAATGCTTAGGATATAAATTGACTAGGTTTAAGGTTGAACGTTTTTTGAAAATTTAAAGTGTTTTTGTCATTTTTTTAGGCATGTCCCCTTAGGGAACAGATTTGAGTACACAATGGGGACGTCCCAAGAGGTAACTGGGCCGATCGAGGACATCAACATTGCATTCCCAAGTCCTAATTCCCTAGGGGATGTGTTTCCTAGGGAACTGAGCCCCTAGGTGCCTATAGCCAAAAAAAGTATGGGTGAATTGTTGTTACGATCTTTAACTGGAATCTATGAAAGTTATTTTAGATTTTGAAATGCTATCGCTATCAGTGGAAAAGGGCTTTGAAACTCATTGCAAATATGAAATAAGATTGCCCAATATGCTACAAACCGTGATGCCAGGAAACGCCTAGGAGGGTGGCGTTTCACCCCAGAAACGTTTCGGAAACGGAAACGTGGGGGGAAACGGTGGGGAAACGTGGCAGACGTTTCCGGAAATGTCACAGGCGTTTCGGAAACGTCTGCCACGTTTCCAACTTTTTTAAATTTTAAAGCATCAAATTTAAAAATAAATAAAAAATAACTGCATTTAATGAACCTAAACCTAATCTACCTACCTAGACTTGCTAAAGACACTTCCTAAAAGCTATATAATGACATCTTGGGTCCATTCTAAATCACACTCTCATTTTTCTCTTGCTAAATTCAGTTTTCGTGGAGATGATTATGAGGAAAATCTGGATGATATATTCTAGAATCTAGATTATTATCATGTATATGTGAATCATTGAAATTGTAACCATGTTGAATGATGAGTCATGACTCTTTAGAAGTTCAAATTTCAATGAATACAAAATATTTTGAGTGCTTTATCAATTATCTCTTATGGTCTACAATTATAAAATGAGTACTATGCATGCACACACACACACACACATATATATATTTTGAGTGCTTTATCAATTATCTCTTATGGTCTACAATTATAAAATGAGTACTATGCACACACACACACACACACACACACACACACACACACACACACACACACACACACACACACACACACACATATTGTACGGACGTTTCCGGTAACGTTTCGTATCCAAGGTTTTTTGAAAATTGTCGTTTCCGCGTTTCGTATCCGTTTCCGTTTCCGGCAACATAGGCTACAAAGGAGGTAGAGGTGGGTTTTATTATTATTATTTAATCTTTATTATTGTCAATTTAAATTTTTAATCAACATTTCCCTAGTAGGTGAAACCTCTCTGCTGGTATAAAACTAATATTTTATGAATATATTGCCTAATATTTTCCTATCCTTCTAGTTAAACTTGATGGGCTTATTTTTTTTTTTTAATGGTTTTTCTGCTCGTGGTCTTAATCCTTGGTTGCATTGTAAGGCTGGTGGTCTTTCTGCTTTTGACCTAGTAAAGCAAGTACTAATGTAACTTTCGACATCGATCAATGGATCTCATCCTTCTTGACGATACAGACATTGAACTCAAAATAAGTATTTGATAGCAAGCTAAATTGCGTCTCAATCTATAAATTTTCTCTTTAGACATGCACATGATCCATAGCCTCAAGATTAATTATACTATGGATATGTGTAATTTTGGATGACACTTTGGGATCCAAACAACAACGCTTCTGAGACTTGATAACACAGTAGTTACTTTTGTAATTTCCCTTGTTATGTCACATGATAATATTTTGAGATAAGGGCCTTGAAATAAACCTGCAAATCCCCAAATAAAGTGAAACTGAAAACAAATTCGAAATATTTAAGTCAAATATATATATTATTAAGAGCCTCCTTTTAAATTTTGTAGGAGGCCCTTTGGAAAATCAAGAAAAACTCATTAACATTTAAGTGCATTCTAGTTTGTGAGTAAATCACCAATAAATTGTTGTGTTAGGGTACACTTATACTGGAACTTTGTCTAATGGGATTTGTGCTTTCAGAAATTTTAACGTATGCTCAATAAAATACCATTGTTCTTGGGATGATTTTGAAACTGCACAGAAACTTACTGCTTGAAAGTTAAAATGTGCTTTGCAGGGGACCTTTGATGTGGTCAACAGAATTATGGCTATATCCAGGCATTTATGAGGTCTCTCTCCTATCCTCATATTACCAAAAATATCGATAATCTAACAGCATTGTGAAATGCAGATTAAACACATGTACACCTGCACACAAGCACAAAGGAATAATGATATTGTAACTTTTTGTTTTTGGTTTATTAAAAGTTTCAATTTTCATCCATGTTTTAGGCTCATTTAATCAGAAGAGATATCGATTTAGGTCTATGTTTAGGATAGTAGATATAAGATCTAGTATTAATTGATGAACTTTGTTATTACAACAACATTTTCGTTCCGAAAAATTTAATTTAACATGTTGCATTTAGTAGATATTTTATTTCTTTATTCTTGTTTCAATTCATCTTATTAATTTGTGTTCTTCATTCCCTTCGTTTAGTTCCATGTTTGACGTATGCGCTCTTAGATTTTTGAGATTATTTCTACTGGTTCTCAATTTTTGAAACATATATCTATAAACAATCGCATTCTATCCTTTTTTCTTATAGTGAAATAGGTTGTTTCCAGAAGTACGTGCGCTTGTTATTGTTTGTTGGTATTGTCCATCCTCATTTTCTATAAAGGTTAGGTGGTTTGATTCTACTTTTCTCACTGCTGTTCCTCTTATACCTGAAATAGATCATTGCATGGAAAATAGAATATATGCTGAATCCAGGTTCCACTGAAGAATAGTTTGAAGGAAGATCACAAAACTTTCCAGCGGGGTCAAAGAGTATAACAAAAACTTATTTGGTCCCACAAAGGTTTTGAATTTTGACGATCATTGACACTCTGAATCGATTGTGTATGGCATGCAAGAGAGGCTCAACCTTGCTAATGATGTTTTCAGAAATGATATTCTTACCTGCTATTGTCCACCATATAGGGTAGAGGTTGTCCTTTAACTCACATTTGAGAATGGAAGAGGCTCTCCTCTTCTAAGTTAATTGACATAGGTTTTGTTTGAGTGGTGAGAACTGGTGGCTTAGGTTTAGTGTCATTTCCTCTGCAGACAAGGAAGAGGTCTGTTCCTCTGCTAGAGATTGCCTAGCACAACATTAATCATTTGAGTGGTTGGTGCACTTGTGGTAGTTACCGCACTCACCATTCGATGCTGCCATTTCTTGTCAGGTGGTGGTTGTTTTGGAGTCGAGTTCTGTTTTTGATGTTGGCAAGGTTGGCTGTTTTGGTGGCGTTCCAGGGCCAGCTTTAGTGCGATAACTGCTGGAGTCTCTGTCCTGCTTTCTAGAGTTTGGCTTTCAATTTATTTTTGGTGCTCATGATTTACGGAACATCTGACTTTGATGAAAATTTTTGCAGGAATCTATAAGATCTTTGATAGGAAAACTTCTAAATTTGTCTCTGGATGTAAGCCCTGAGGCCACCACAGTAGTTGAGAACTTTCAGGTGTTCCAGATTGCAGATTTGGAGTAGAGCAACCATGGCATGAATTGCGTTTGTGTATTTTGCACAGACTAGTCTTCTCGTTGGTGCAATTGATGCCACTTAGTGTATTAATCATCAAAATGTTTGATAGGATATTATTCTAGGTGTAGTGCATCCATGAACTGATTTTATGTTTTGACTAGTTCATCCTTGTCCTCACAAGTCTTGGTATGTATCCCACAGAGACACATCAGGTTTCAAGAGCTTGTGCTCTATGAATATGATCTCAGCATTTGTGAAAGAACTAATTAATATGAGATGATTGAATCCATGCATCAAAAGCATAGTCACAAGACTCGTGAGGTTTTCTTTCTTGGCACCCAAATGAGCTGATCTAATTTGAACTTGTCGGATTTGGTTAAACTTGTCAAAGCTTGGTTAAACTCAAAGGTTTGATGATTGATTCCTGATTAACTTGCAAGCCAATTAACACTCATGAAAAAGCTGTGATGCCGTCCTAAATTTTTGTTGGCATCAATATATGAAAAAAGAACAAGTCATTATTTTCTTTTGAAATCTTTAGACATTTTCTCTATTTTTTAATTATTGCACCTTTTTGAGCTTTTTTCAATTGATCTCCTAGATGTCTCTTCGGTCGGACTAAGTCAATGCTAAGAATCATGTGAGTTTGGTACAAAAATCCATATGTTTGTTGTCATTCAATTGTGAAATGTCATAGATAACTTAAATGTTGAAAGGACTATGGTCACCTAACAAGGGATTTGGTCAAGTTAAATTCCTCTACAAAGAAGTAACTCATTATACAATTTGTGAAAATTGGTTAGGGATGTTATTTATGTTTGTTAAAATGCATTTTCAATTATCTCACGAGTAGAATTGACTGCATCTGATTTGTTTGGTTGTAATGAAGCAATTTGAGACCATGTGAAGTGGGTAGGAAGGTAATAGTGAGATCATGAGTAAAAATTCTGTACTACCTATACTGTGACTGCATCTGATTTGTTTGGTTGTAATGAAGCAATTTGAGACCATGTGAAGTGGGTATGAAGGTAATAGTGAGATCATGAGTAAAAATTCTTTACTACCTATACTGTGATTATGTGGGCATTCAACAGCAATTAATGCTTTAGTGCCGCTAATCCAGATTCCAACATGTATTTGGGGTGAATTTATCAACTGTGGACTTAATATGTTATGGTGGTGTGATAGAAGTGTTGAAAGGGTGTAATGTCCCTTTTAGGGCTGAAAATGGAGAAAAGGGGTTTACCAACTATCCCCAATAAATCTGATCTGAAAACACCTTCAAGTACACACAATAATCTGAAAGTAGCTAAGAATAACTTAGAATGATTAACCAATCCAAAATCAGCAGTCTCCTAGGGCAGTGAACTGCCTATGAGATTCGAGTCCACTTTTCACTATGCAAATCAATGTAGAATGCCACGAAATAATTTATCTAGCCACGACAATATTTATACATCACAAATACATCAAAAGATTGAAGAAATATCTGATTAGCACAGCGGAAATTAATTATTTATAACAACAGCAGTCCCGCCAAACTGAGGGCTAGGAAAAATAGTAAATCTTCACCAAAATTCACCAAAGTTCAGATTACGGCCTTATAAATTATGTCGAACAAGAATATCAAAGAATAAATGAGTTATGCCCTAGAAGGCACCCATTCACACTCAAATCCTAGTCACTCCCCTTGGGAAGAGCTCCCAATAATCATGCAAAGCCTTGTAGGTCTTCTTCTTGATCCAAATCTGCAAAGAGTCTTCAATGGAGATCTTCAAGTCACCAAAAGGGAGGGTTTTCGTCCTCCACCAAGCCACAAGGAAGGTTTCCGTCCTCCTTGGATGCCACACAAGAGGGTTTTCGTCCTCAAGTGGAATGGTATTGAGCAACTAGCCCAACAAACCAAGTGTAAATGTAAATGTGCCAAAAGATGATCTCCAAATGAGCCCCTAAGACTCCTTTTATATCCCTTGCTTGGCGCCAAAGGCCAATTAGATGATGGCTGACCTCTTTAAGCTTCACTTTATCTTTTAATTTGCCTTTATAACTCCTCCAACCCAGCCGACCTGCCTTATAAAGGAAAACACTAAAAGAAAACATTAAAATTAATAAAAGAAAGCTGAAATGAAGTTCAATTACTTCCCTTGTTCACTTATTCTTCTTCGCCATGGGAAGAGAATGGCAAGAAGTCTTCATTTGACATTAATATGAAAGGACTTTAGTGAAGTGGGTAGGAAGGTAAATAGTGGGATCGTGAGTAGAAGTTCTATACTTCCTATCTTTGTGATTGTGTGGGCATTCAATAACAATTAATGCTTTAGTGCCTCGATCCAGATTCCAACATGTGTTTGGGGTGAATTTATCAACTGTGGTCTTAATATGTTATGGTGGTGTGATAGAAGTGTTGAAAGGGACTGTGTGTGAGATATAATTATACCACAAATCTGTAAAATAAGGAACTAAACAAACTAAATATAACAAATGTGCAATGTAAGAGACAAACAAAGGATACCCGAGATTAAGAGTTCAATTTCTAAAACTAGAAATTGAATGCTTTGTCCAGATAATCTCTACAAGAGATCTAGACATGAGTTTTGACGTTAAGAACTCTGATAACTATGGAGAACTGAAATTGACCTAAATATATGTACATAAATTACTAGTCGAAGGAGCATGGATGGTTGGGAACTTGAAACAGTTCGTCTCCCAAACATTACAAAATTTCAGTAATGTTCCTACGTTACTGGTGTGTGGCTCTAAATTGGTGTGAATCTGTACAAGTTGGGCCTTGGATTAGATCTAAGCTACCAAGGTACCGGTATAGTTATGAGAATGGTAAATGTGGGTAGGGGGTTCACCGATATTTTTGAGGCCCTTTGCAAGGTATGGCTTGGGTTTGTATGTACAAAAAATAATAACAATTGTAAACAAAATTGACCATAATATCAAACCTATATGCATCAATTAACAAAAAATAACGAATGACTATTGATAATTGATAATTCAAAATATTAAATGAGTCATGACATATGATACATCACATAGGTTTATATTCTTTCTAAAATAGGAAAATAGTCAACGTTCATAGTCAAACTCGACAACTATGAAAAAAATCATCATATTACCCTTCATTGAGAGCATTAAAATCAGTGTTTGGTTCATTAGATCTAGATTTTAATAGGACTAGCTTGAATGCCACTCCCACTAGCTCCATTATGTAACTCGTGTAAAAGTTTAGGTTTAGTTAGTTGTGTATTTATTTTATGCTTTTTACTATTTTAAGTTTTTAAAAATATGTTGGGTATGAGTGGGTACCTAGGGCCATGTTTGGGTATGTCCAAGATATGGCATTGCCATGCCTACATAGATTCGAAACAATAGAACGAGAGGTACTTGTATTTGTCTTGGTGTCGGAGTAGTACCGATATGGGTATGGGGGCCTCAGGGTAAGTGGTCGGTAATGTAGGAAAAGATTGGTGCTAGAGTATTTATATGACCTTGATTGGAAAAGCGGAGTAAGAATTGGATTAGCGAAGGTGTCGATGTGGGAATTAGAAGTTGACAAGTTTGTGATGCTCAAGTAGGTGTAGAGCTGATCTTGGTACATGTTCAACTTTGGCATAGGATGCACAAGAGTTGCGTCTTGGTGCTAGTATGAAGTTTGGCATGAGGAGCACTAATGTGGATTTTGACACAAAGGTAACTAAGTAGTGTCACCACAATTTGTTGATGGCAAAATGTGTTTCTAGAATGGTGTGGGCACCTCCACCAATGTGGACTTTAGATTTGGAAAAGGTATGACTTGTGGCGAAAGTGAAGATAAACCCGAATGGGTGAATCCCGTGATTCGGTGCCATTGTGGACTTAAAACCAATTTTTCACTTTATCTCCGATCATCATTGAAGGGAATGAGCCAAGAGCTAAAGGATACATTATTATACTTGAAATATAGCCTTATAATATCCAAAATTCTACCTTGAGGAAATTGGTTAGAGAGAAGATATTGCTCTTATTTTTACGGAACTTGCTAAAAGGTACTCTAAATAGGATGACAAAGTTGATTGACTCCCTTTACTGATCCCTTATCCAAAATTGGTGAAACATAGGTTGGTGATCCATTACCACCAAATTTAACATCAAGCCACAAACACTTATCAAAAGCTATATTTAACAAGAATAAAGCAAAAACACTTACTAAGAAGGAATATTTACATTGCAAACTTTTGAAAAATGATTTGGGCATTGATTCACAAGCCTACTTAGTTTCACAAGATTACAAAATAATTTACCTAAAGTATTCACATTCACCAAAGAGAAGAAGCCAATTCACACAAAATAAAATAAAATGAAAATGAAAATCGAAGCCAATTTAACTCCTTTATCTATTTATTATCACGAGTAGGTGCATCACAAGTCCCATGATTGGGCATACTTGTAAAATTGCCCTCTAGCCTTTAATTACACTAGTAACTACAAAAAATGAGAAAGCCCAATAGAGGCCCTAACGACCTATCTTAAAATTCTTTGAAAGCAATATTTTCAAACAAGATTGCGAGAAATGTACCTATTTAAAGTTAGCAACTTAGCACAAGGGTAGACTAGAATTGTGCAAGCTAGTTGGCTAGAAAAATGGAAAAATCACCCAACGCATATGCAAAGGTCTCTTAACCTTTAGTTATATGCTTTTGCGATCTTCTTTAGTGTAGTTTGCCAATGTGGGGTTGGTTGCCTCGGGACATTTTTGCTTCGTGCAGACCATAACGGGAACACTCGAAATCATTATTGCTCTGTAATGATATAAAGAAGCCAATAAAAAATAAACTCAAATTACAAGGCATCGTTTATAGCATAGTTAGCATTCTCAATGAGTACTCATCAACTTGGCGAGTTCTTGCCACTTCTAAACCTGGGTGAGTAAAGCGCCGAGCTTGGCGACCCTATAGATGAGTTTTGCCCAAAACTTACGAGTACTTGCTGCTAATACTAACCAAAAATTTGATGAGTTTTCTGCGTATTCGCTAGATGTGGCTAGGGCGTGAATAAACCACTCAAAAGACAGGTTTATTTGTCTTTTAAAATCCCTACACCCCCACACTTTGTAAACACAAAGCAATTGAGTATCCTTTGACTGATTTGAAGGGATATTATAGCGAATTCGAAGAGAAAATTTGAAGAATTTCATTTGGAGGCTAGTGTTTCTCCCACCCCTCGCACCCTTCTTTTCAAGCATGTAAAGTGTTTCTATATTGTTAAAATTAAGTTTCCATACATGATTTGCAATTTGTGTGTATTTGATTCAATTTTGATTAATGTAGATTGTGATTTATGTTACTTTATGATTTTATCATCATTAATGAGCGAAATGGCTGGAATGCATTTTTTTAATGCCTTTATTCATGTTTGTTGGGTTTACAATTACAATTATATATGGTTTCTTGTACTTATAATTTGTCATATCCCCTTGTGGGATATTAGTAATATATTATTATTTACTTGCAAAACAAACAACTTAGAAGATAAACCCTTCTAGGGTTACCTCAACTAACCCTAGTGTCAGCTACAATACAACCCAAATGGGGTTGGAGAGTCAAGGTGAGGGTTTAGATGGGCAATCTAGTCGGTATTTATACTCTTTTTCCAATATACTTTTGCAGAAGTAAAATAATAAATAAAACTGCTGAAAATCAATGAAAACTTTGAAAATCCATATCTTCGAAAATATTAACTCTTTTGAAATGAAACCAAGTGCAGCGGAAAGGAAAAATTATGAGCTTCAATCCAAAATAAAAACCAGATTTGTTCACACACTAGAAACCCCTCAAAACAGCTCCCAAAATCCTAAACCCAGTCGCTAGGGTTAGGGTAAAATCTGCAACACAATTCCAGCACTTTTCTTTCACTTTAAGAGGCAATAAATACAGTTCCAGATCTGCAATTAATAAATCTAAACAACAAATTTATAAATACTTCAAAATCACTCCAAAACACTCTTAGCACATGCCCAAACAAGTCGACTTCACTAGGTAAAAACCAACAACATGTAAATAAAGATATTCATCAAAAATCACACTTCAAACCCTCAAAGCAAGCTTATATCTTCTCCCAAAAATGGTGCCTTGTATATATAAAGAGAAATGATTGCAAAACTTATTACTTCAAGCTTTTATGGGCACACACACTTCACAAATGGTGGTGTTAATAAACACCTTTTATTTTTGATCATAAGTGGGCATACATCCCTTCTTCAAGCATGAAGATAAGTTTTATAAACCGTCAACATGCCAAAAAAGGAGTAACCACATCTTCTTTTATAACTTTTGCTTGTACATCCTCCAAAGTTCTTTTCCATCTTTGGCGCCATCATCTAGGAGGAAATCTCATTTAAAAATGTGCCTGAAAGTCACCAACAACAAATATTAAATGCATAGGGATATTAAAAAGATGCTCATATGGGTCAACCCAATGCTTAGGAATAATCACTTTATCTCCAATATTAATTATTAAATGCTTCCAGGAAAATGCAACTTGCCTAGTCACTTGATTTACCTTTAAAAACATGCTTTTATTATCTCAAGGTGAAGTCGAACTTCCCCTTTTATTTCGATTTGCACAATTTTAAAATTACATGTGCAAATCGATTTTACCTCTTTTTAATTTTTTATAAAAAAGGGGACATTACATAATTAAATGTTGTTTTTTTAAATTTCTTTTTACAATTAAATTACAAATTTATGGTTTTTTAATGTTTTAATTTTTTTGTTGTATTTGAACATGCTTCATGCAAGTTAGAATTTGGCATACTGATAACATTTGAATCCTCATCAGGGTCAATATTAGGCTCAACATCGCAAGAAAGAAGTGTTTCCGCTAATGGCTAACCGTTGCTTGGAAGTATGTTGTATGTGGAGCGGTAAGGAGGCCGATTTGCAATTTTTGCGAGAAGGTTTCTAAAGGCATCAATCACTTCAAGTACCATCTTGCATGCATTGTTCGTTGTGATGTCAAGACATGGCCCATTCTTTATGGAAGAGACCTGATGATAGTGAAGGCGAGCTTGCATTGTTGGATGAGAAGAAACTTGAGAGGGAAAGAGTGGAAGCAACCATTAGACCTGAAATGACAACTTAAATGGAGGGAGATGAAACAATGATTATGGGCTCTAGTCTTGGTCCATGGCTACGAGACACATCTGCTTCATTGAGTTCGAGATAAGGCTAGATACATAGTTTTTATACCTAGAAATATACGTGGGGCATAACCTTCATTGCGAGGTACAAGTTGGTATAAATAAATACACGAGGAAGAAGATAAAGTGTGTGCAAATTTATGATATTACAACAACCTTCCCTTGAATGTGGTGAAGAGCCCGTTGTGGGAGTATTTGGTGCTAATATTGACATTTGTAGCGATAGGGTACGCGACATCCTCTCCAAATGACTTATGTGGGAGGTTGCTCGAAGGTGTAGTAGTAAAAACAAAAGTCCATTATGGAAAATCAAATTAGTAGTAGAAGTTTAAATGTACCATTTTTTAAGATGGGTGGACGAGATGGAATGAACCATACCCTCATCAATATTTTGGCAGCTTCAGATGGTGAAATGATTTTTTTGAAGTCAATTGATGCCTCTAACATAGTAAATAATTCAAAAAATTTGAGCCTTATGTTGGAGGAGGTTGTCTTCGAGGTGGGCACCAAAAATGTTGTGCATGAAGCAACATATGTGGTGGTTGGGAGACTACTTTATGAGAGACATCCATCACTCTTTTAGACCTTTTGTGCGGCACATTGCCTTGACCTTCTTTTAGAGGACAAATAAAATTGATTGGGTGAGACCAGTTGTAGAAGATGCAAGACATTACAAACTACATTTATAATCACCTTGGGTTTTCAACTTGATGAGAGAACACACTAAGGGGAAAAAGCTTGTGCGAGTAGGTGTTATGAGGTTTCGCAATTAACTTCCTAACATTGTCGGGTATTTCTAGTTTGTTAACATTGTTAAAGCAATGTTTGTGACTCAAGCATGGCTAGAGTCACCATATTCAAAGAAAGCCAATGGAACAAGGGTTGCAGCGGTTTTGATGATGTCTTTGTGAAGAGAGTTTGCAGAGAGATCATCAGGTAATATCAAACTTCAATTTAAATTTTAGGTCAATTCCTTATTTTCGTTTTTTTATATGTATTGCTATTATTTTATTTTTAAGTTTGTGACTTTAAGTTTAATTTGTTTGTAGGTGTCGAGCCATTGGTGAGGGCTTTGCACTTGGTTTATGGGAACAAAACCTAATGAGATACATTTATGAGGCCATGGGTAGGGCCCAAAGAGGCCATTCAAACCTATTATAAGGGGGATATAGCGATTTAGTCCCTTATGGGAGCTAGTTGATTGGAGGTAGAACAATCAACTCCGGGAACACATTTATGCTACAAGGCACCACCTCGGCCCATGTTAACAATACCGGTAACAAAAATTAGAGTATTTACCTATGTTGTATGGATACTTGAACCCCCCCAAATCCTGCTGGATACGTATCCGATATGGATACACCCCGGATACACCCCTGATACGTATGGAGTGCGCTGTGCGTGATGGATACGTCTGTATGTATCCGTCACGTACCCCGTACGTATCAGGGGCGTATCCAGTGTTAAATACGTTTTTTTTAGTTCTATTTCATTTTTTTTTAATGTTTGACTTTTCTACTCCCTAAAACCAAACCCTAAACACTAAATGAATAAAATAATACACCCTCTCCCCCACAAAAAGTTATAAAAAGCATCCACCCCTCTCATTTGAAATGACGCTCAAGGGAGTTCGCAAGGAGCAGAGAGTGGAGTTAATGAGAGTGGAGCTAGCGCAAGTGGCACACATGAACTTGATTTTGAGGAAAATCTAGATGATATATTCTAGATTTGTTTGTATTCCTATATCATATGTATGGCAGCCACATGAACAATGAAATGTAAAATCTTAAGTATATTGTTTGTTTTGAAAATTTGAACATGGATCTAGTTACTAGTATATTTTTCAAATTTCAAGTTTTGTTCATATTCATGTTAACATGATATTTGTATATCATATGTATGGCAGCCACATGATCAATAAAAATGCAAAGTCTTAAGTATATTGAATGTTTTGAACATTGATTCAAGTTTTGTATTACTATTTCAGTTTTTTATGGACTAAAAAATGAGTAAAATGAGTAGATGTACATAATATATATATATATATATATATATATATATATATATATATATATATATATATGTACGGACGTATCCAAGGCGTATAGTATCCAGGGTTTTTAAAATTGAAGTATCCGCGTATTGTATCCGTATCAAACGGATACTCGTATCCGTATCCTGGCAAACGAAGGTATTTACTTATATGTTACAGCTACAAATATTAATTACTTACAAACTTTTGATTATCTTGTTTGTAGGTTTTCGAAGGGGGAAGATTGTGGTGGAAATACCCCAAATCTTCAAAGCTTTCCTATGAATATTATCTCAGCCTTGTAGTGTTTCGGATGTGAGTGCAACCGGAGTTTGTTTTAGGCCATTCACACAAAGAAGCGCAACGAATCGAATTGATTCAATGATGCCTTAATGACCTAGTTTTTGTGCAATACAATCTTTGAGTTTGCACTAGAAAAGTGGAGGACACATTGCAAGATCCTATTGATTTGGGCGAGATTGATCCATTCAATGATTGGATTGCAAGCGAAATAAATGTTCACGAGAAGATGAGATTGTTGCTTTTGATAGGGAAGCTATGGAGGATGAAGTAGAAGTAGAAGAGATTGAATTGGACGACATCTGTGTAGGTGATATCGAACATGCGGTAGAGGAGTCACTACCACCTACCGGGGGGAGGTTCTGCGGTTGAAGCCTTCAGGAGGAGCGAGGAGTTACAATCTTGTGTGTAGACTAGTAGAGGCACTAGAACCTCTCAATTTTTAGTAGAAAGTTATTGTAATTTCTAACTTGCATAGATATGCAATTTATGATGATAATTTTCAATGACAATCATCATAAATTCATAAGACTTATCAACTGGCTGTTGTATTTGCATGATGATGTGATTTTGTACTCTATTTCTATTCAAATCTAATAAAAAACACTTCCCCAACATTTTATAGACTCATTTGATACATTTTGTAATTATATTTTGCATAATTTTTAAAAAGAAATCTAAATATTTTTAAGATGAGTATTGTTGAGTCAAATTTTTATGGTCTTTTGAGAATTTGCAGTACAAGTATGCAAACTATGGTTGTATATGCTTCAGCTGACCGAGGTCAAGAGGTAGATCTTCTTCTGCTCGCGTCTCCATGGTAAAATAAACCAAAGACAAATCGGAAACTAAAACAGGGAGGAAGAGGAACTAGTTGACATGACATCACATTCAAAAATGGATTAGGAGTATGATTTAGGGGATGAGGATGATGATATGATGATGGACAAGAGGTTGTTGAGGGGTGATTTGGCCTAGGAGGAAGAAATGCCATGAAAAATCATAGCAATATTGTTGAGTATCTTCTAGGTTTCGTATGAGGAGCCAAAATTCTCTGGTCATTTTCTCCTCCTTTTGTGGATACTATTGAATAGAGCAATGATTCCCATGAGGTTAGGAGGTATGTAGTGAGTAGTGCTTGTGAGCTCCCACCTTACACACCAACCCACATGCTCTCTCCGCTTGTTGTAACAACCCTGTCACCAAATGCAAATTTTTATTATAAACTATTAATTGATCCTTATAATTAAACGGTAAACCACATAGTCAGCGTAGTGTGTAAAATCATTGCAGCAGAGAATAATAAATTACATGTCTCGTGGGGATGCAATTTCCATTTAACAAATTTACAATGTTTTAATTCTCATAAACATTAGAAAGGGGCAGCCAATTGTTGTTTTACATCGAGACTAAAATCAGAAGTTTCCAATGATGATAGGTTTTGGTTTTCTTTGTCTTGATTTGAGATTACATGCTTTAGTTTTCAAGAAATACTAAAATAGGACAACGAGCCTGAACCGTAGCATAATATAATGTATAAAATCCTTTAACTAATTTACTTAGTGGTCTCAATGTCTTCAATGTAGATCTGTGCAGCTGAGGGAGAATATCACCAAGGCATTTTATCCTTCAACCATAGACCTCGAAGGATCTCCCTTCACGCCTCTAATTGGGTGTTGGCCTTACCTTGCAACGAAGGTAGTATATAAGGTTGTTCATCCCTGAACATATCAAAATAGAGAACCTTGTGTATATAGAATAAATGCTACCTCTACCACACACAAATCAACCAAATGAACAAGGGACTCCACTATCAAATGGTTTTTGACAAATATAAAGCTCTAGGAAAGCATTGAACAGACGGTGATAACAACAATCACACTACTTTGGCCAAAGCATTCTGAACTATGCTTGTAGTTCAGTATCTAACACAAGAGATAGGTCTCCATTCATACACAATTATCTCACAGCACAACTACATATCAACAAGGACCGAAGAGAAAAAAAGCAGCCTCTAGAAGGGTAGAAACCCCTACTTGAGGACAACCATGCCTCCAAGGGTTCAAAAGAAAATAACACAAACTTGCACAAGGGAGTGCAAGTGGGCATAGGTTCAATCGCGAACACTAGCATGCAATTCGTATATACAACCACTACATTTTCTCTCTACTCCATTATGCAAAATATCACCCAAAAATGATCACGAGATTGACTAACTCAGATTTAAATTAAGGATTGCCATAATACATTCACATGCAGGTCAATATTATTCATGATTTACTTTTTAGTGCTCTTGGGTTTGATTTGGGAACATTTTCCAACAATTATATCAAAAGAGTTATTCATAACAGCCCAAAAAACAATCATGCTTCATTAAATATTTTCCATTTTTTACTCTAAAAGAATCATATGTAAATCCTATGTTGAGGAGATTTCATACTGTCATAATCAAGCAAATTCAATCAAGTTGAGGTCGATTGATGAAATGTGCAAGTTTAAAGGGTTCAAAAATCAAATTTGGCCAAGAGTGAAAAATCTCAGTATAAGTCAGACTTTTGGAGCTCGCTTGCAATTTGCATGCAGATTGCTTCTAGACCTTCAATTCCCAATTTGGTTTATTTCTTTCATTTGACGGATTTTTGGACTTTGAGATACATTTGCAACTAAATTGTAAGTTACACATGAAGTTCTGGATCCTGAAACCCCACCCGAGTCTTAATCATACTTTTCATGTGCGAAAGCATAGAAAAAGTCCGCCAAGTGTAATTTCGTCTTTTCTCGTGCGCGAGCACGGAAAAAGTTTGTCGAAGTCTAATTTAGATAATCAGACTGCGCGAATAAGGAAAAAGTCAGCCAAATTATTAATTGGACTTTTGGATTGTGGAAGCAAGGAAAAAGTCTGCGAAAGTGTAAATCAGATTTTGGACTGTGCAAGCAAGGAAAAAAATCTAACAAAGTCTAAGTTGGGATTTGGACTACACAAGCAATGAAGAGTCTGCCAAAGTCTACATCAGACTTTTGGACTGTGCAAGCAAGGAAAAAGTTTTCCAAAACCAAAATGAGAATTTTGGAATGCAAAAGTAATGCGAATGTCTGACTAAGTCTAGTTCAGACTTTTTAGCTGCAAAAGCAAAGTGAATGTCTGACTAAGTCTAGATTGGACTTTTTAGCTGCAGAAACAAGGAAATGTATGCAATCGTGTAAATTGTACTTCTTACTTATGGGAGCAAGGTAAAACCCTGCCAAAGTCTAGATTGGGTTTTCTAAGTGCACACGCAAGTAGTTTCTCTGAAATGGTTTGGGGTCGGTTTTCTAAGCACGAATCACTTCAATTCTCCACCAAGGTCTAGAAAGGGGAAAAACACATCAACAGTTCCAAAATTCTTTTCCCAAAAATTCATCATGCAATTTGCATTCATAAAACCAACAAAAAAAAGATTCAACAAAAATACCATTCCAATTTTCCTTTTTTAAAAAGAAAGCAACAAAGTAAAACCATTATCTCTTTCCTGGAAAAGACCCAAAACTAAAAGTACTTCAAAAACTTGCTAAACTTATGTCCTGTTCTCCCAGCTGTTCAATCTACTTCGCTTAGATTTTACTCATTTCGTCCAACAAATTCCCTTACCTCCAAAAACAATTTTTACACCAAAACTCTTTCCGATAATAAAAACTCAACTTACTAACAATCATAAAATCATGCAAACGAGTTTTCTTTTTTAAAAATTAATAATCAAATAGAACCCACCCCATGCATGCAAAAAGTTGTTTTTTTTTTTTTGCATTTAGATCTATATGGCGTCTTTAGGGTTTTAAAACTACTAGTTTTCCTTAAAAATATTGCAACAAGGCTGAGTTCCAGTTGAGATTCCAAAGATAAAATTAATTTAATTAGTTTACTTTCAAACATGAAATTCAACTATAGTCAGACACGAGTATATTGAAATGACTAGGCAAAGCTAGACCCACAAAATCCAATGCAGTCAAGGGTCAAAATTATTTAACAAGCTATAACCAAGTTTAAAAATCATAGAATGACTACCATCACAACAGGCAAAACAATCATTGCTTGACACGAGACAAGATGCATGTACATAATACAACTGAAACACAAAATTAGGCTAAGTGTGTGTATGTTGGTTCTCATTTTCTTCTCTGTATAGTCATGTCCACCCTTATGATACCCTCCCCTCTAGACGTCCCAATTTCTACAAGGAAACGTGTTCATGCATCCATAACTCATGAAAATACATATAGTTAGATCATATGATACAAAAATCATAAATTCTGCAACTGATTTTGAAAAGTGCATTTTTAAATTGTTTAAATGCGATAAACGCTAAGAGCATATCAGATACAATAAATCCAAATCATATCTTTACCCAAAAATTCATCCTATAATTTGTGTTCATAAAACCAACAAAAAATAAGATTCAGCAAGAATACCAGTCCAATTTGTTCTTTCAAAAGAAAACAACAAAGTAAAAACAAAATCTCTTTCCGGAAAGACCCAAAACTAAAAGTACTTCAAAAACTTGCTAAAGCCTTGTCCTGTTCTCCCATCTGTTCAATCTACTTCGCTTAGATATTGCTCATTTCATCCAACAAATTCCTCAACTTCCAAAAACAATTTTTACTCCAAAATCTTACTAATAATAAAAACTCAACTCACTAATAATCATAAAATTATGCAAATGAGTTTTCTTTTTTAACATTAATAATCAAATAAAATCCACCCCATGCATGCAATAAGCTGTGTTTTTTTGCATTTAGACCTGCATGACACCTTTAGGGTTTTCAAACTGCTAGTTTGCCCTCAAAATGTCTTCAACAACGTTGAGTTCCAGTTGAGATTCCAAAGATAAAATTAATTTACTATAGTCAGACACGAGTAAATTGAAATGACTAGGTAAAGCTAGACCCATAAAATCTAAGGCAGTCAAGGGTTAAAATTATTCAACAAGCAATAACCAAGTTAAAAATTGTAGATAAGATAAAGATAAATATATTAATGTCCAACGAATGACCACAAGAGGTAGGTCAATGGGACTGCAGTCCAAACAATATACAAAGTGCAAGTGGGGAAGACTCAAAACGAGTTCCCGAGAACAAAAGAGAGAATAAGAGAAGAACAAGAAAAAACCCCAAGAAAACAAAATCCCCACAGACGGGGATAATGAGACAGAGGGGGAAGGAAAGCGGAGAAGAGAATGAAGGAGGGGGCTGATAAGGAGCTGTCTACTCAGAAATGGTAGTCCCATCCCTCCTAACATTCAAAGCTGATAAGAAGTAGCTACTGATGGAATGACTCCTCGAAGAGGGGGGCGAGGGCCCCCTCCCCCGCAGAGAACTAAGATTAGAACGACCGCCAGGGAGGCGAGTAGATCTGGATTGCCCTCTGAGACGTGTCATGGCTCTTGAGCCAGTGGTGGCCACCGGGGAGTTGTGAAGGTCTAGCCGGGAACGAACTAATCTATGCCCTGTAATAAGATCAGAGTGGCTTTGCTGTTTGGTACCACCCACTGTGGGTAGAACTGGAAAGAAAGATGTAATCCGTCTCGTGGAAATGACTCTCGGAGGTGGGTGAAGAATCTGGTCCCGGAGCTCCAGAGACTCACGGATATAGAGGGCAAGGCACCGCTGGTCAATATATCTGAAGAAAACCGGGAGGGTCTGAACCCCTCTGAAGAGGCAATGAAATCGTCCCCTGATCTCATAGTATATGGGGTAGTGGAAGATGAAATGGTCCTCAGTCTCAACCTCCTGGAGGCTACAGAGCCTGCAAAGTCTGTCACCGTGGTCAATATGATGATCCGTCTCACAACGCAATCTGTGGGAGCCCACCCGAAACTGACCCAGGGGTATGCGGAGGGCATGCATCCAATGGCGAAAGGTGTACTGGGGGCGGATGATGAGTCCGTCGTTGATCTCAAGAAAATGCTCTGCATAAAAGGCCATCTTAGGACGCAAGCCGCCATGGGGGTTCACCCAAGTAGTCTGAATAAAACACCTGTAAATATCCTCTCTGATGGACCTATTCAACACCTGCTTGGTGGGTAGAAGGTGACTGGGAGCATTCAGGGAATAATGAAAGGGGGGAAGATGATCCATCTGAATACCAACAGAACCCAACAAAGCCGAAGTATCGGAGAACCAACAACGTCCTCTATCCTGAGCAATACTCATAGAGGAACAATAAGCGAGATACGGGTACCTATTCCGCTCATCAGAGAAATCCCCAAACCTCCTGACACGGTGGATGAAGGCCGAAATGTCAAAAACGGTCTCCAGATGGAAAGGTGCAGCGCCGAATTTGGCTAGAATAATCAAGCGAGGAACCGTGCCTTGCATCGATGAAACGACGGCGCGAGCGGAGAGTCTGCACTCTCTCAGGACGTCCAATCCATAGCTAAAAGGGAGGGCCCCCAAACAACAGGCCCGTAGAGAACAGTGGGTCGGATGAGAGAGATCACGAGAGACATCTTAGAGGAAATGTCTTGAAAGTGGTGCCGGAAACATTGTCGCTCAAGAATGGCAAGAGACCCATAACCTTTGTTCACACGCGGATGAAGGGCATGCCTCATACTAAATCTAGGCCCTGAGAATAGGACACCCAAATAAGTATATGTGTTGGTGATTTCAACCTCCTGCCCCCTGAAAAAGAAATGGAGGTGAGAGGTCTTCAACCCATTGAAGACCATGACCTTGGTCTTACCAAGATTGACCGTCAAATGCCGAAGATCACAAAATAGAGCAAGTGTGTCAAGTTGTCTCTAAAGCCCCTTAGGAGAAGAGGCAAGTAAAACAATATCATCAGCGAACAGGAGAATAGAAATCAAAACATGGTGAAGAAGGCACCCATCCCCTTCCTGAATATGATCTGAAGAAAAGATTCTAATTCATCAATGTAGATACCGAAGAGAGTAGGGGACAGGGGGCAACCCTGTTTAACCCCAATGGTACTCCTGATGAAGTCCGACATCCCGAGAGCAATACGGAGGCAACCGAGGACAGACTTTTAGAGACACATGATGGCAACAATAAGAATCTCAGAAATACCGATGTCCCTAAGCCTCGGAAGAGAGCCATGCGAGGTACTGAGTCAAAGGCTTTCCGAAAGTCCACAAAGCAGCAGTAGACCTTCGAAGAGCGGTGGCGGGCCTCCTCAATAATAGCCCGAAGGGTGAAGATGTGGTCAATAGTGTGATACCCAGGTCGAAAACGACCTCTAGCTCTGAGCTGTCTCTGCTCCAAATCATCAGACAACAACCTGTGGAGGACCGTGGCATAGAGTTTGGAGAAAGAGTGGCCCACCATAATAGTCCTGTAGTTATTCGGATCGGAAGGCGTTCCCGCCTTGTAGATCGGGTGAATGACATGATGAGACCAAGTAGGTGGGAAACCGCGAGACCACCTGGTTGAAGAGATCAGTCAAATAAACACCAACTACCTCAGAACCCTGCTTGAAGAATTCAACCTGGAAGCCCTCTTCGTCAGCCGCCTTGCCACTGTTCAAGGACCTGATTGCCTCTTTGATATTCCTGTATGTGAAAGGATTACCGGGAGGAGGATTTCCAATCTGGATAGACTGCTGCCCCGGGATATCATAAAGGGTAGAGGTGTGGGAGAATATGGAGGTAGGATCGATCACCATGGAGGAGGGGGTGGTGGGGAAAGATAGTATGCCAGAAAGACTGGGGATTAGACCGGAGGGAGGTAGAAAGTGTATGCCTGTGGTGGGAAATGAAGGATCGCTTCTTACGGCGAAGGAGGCACCGGTAGGCAGTCCTAAGAGTGGGGAAGGAGGGAAGAGCATGGAGGTAGAATGACAACCAACAAAATAATTATAACAATCATTGCTTGACACAAACAAGATGCACGTATATAAACAATCATTTCCTTCTCTGTATAGTCATGTCCAAATTTATCTACAACCTTCTCCCCAATGATACCCTCTCTCTGGGTGTCTCAATTTCTGCGAGGGAAACCTATTCATGCGTCCATAACTCATGAAAACACATATAGTTAGATCATATTATACAAAAATCATAAATTCTACAACTAATTTTGAAAAGTGCATTTATTAAATTGTTTAAATGCGATAAATGCTAAGAGCATATCGGATACAATAAATCCAAATCATATTTTTCCATTAATCATATAGATTAAACATATGCAATTTCATCAAATATAATGATCAATCCATCAATAAATAAGCCAATTATTTAAATAAATTGCTATTCAATCAACCTACAAATTTTGGGTTGTGACACCCCCTCACAACTTGGAAGAGTCATTGTCTGGTGGCTTAAAAGCGAAAGTCCAACATAGTTCTAATATGTGTCTTAAATCAAATAATAATAAGTCACAAATCGACTCAATAATCAAAGTAGTTAAGCAATAATCCATCTACTACATCTATTAATAAATCTACTCAAATAAATGTAGAAAAGCTAAAAGCATGTCTTCTTGATCCTCCCAAGTGGTACTCTCCTTTGAGCATTGGTCCCGTTGAACCTTGCATTAACCCACTTCTCGGTTTCACAAGTGAAGCTTGGGAACATCCAATATACTAATGGGCTCTGTTGTTGCCACATTTGAGTCTTGCACTACCGCAAAGAATTCCAATCAAGAATTTGATATGCATCAGAGGTATATTTCTTTAGCAACAATACTTGGAAGATATCATGTAACCAAGATAAGGCGGGAGGTAGAGCTAGTTTGTAGGCAGGCAAGGGTTGATTACTTCTAGCATGTCAAATGATCCCACATAGCGAGGTGCCAACTTCGCTGATTTGCCAAACTTGATTGAGCTTGTCTTTGGCTTAACTCACAGGAACACCTTGTCTCCTGCCTCAAACTTCCTAACTATCCTTTTCTTATCTGCATAATTCTTTTGTTGGTTTATTGCTTCTTTAAGATGCTACCTAATGAGCTTTCTTGCTCTTTCGGTTCAAACAACATTTCCAAACCAACTACCTCTCTATCCTCTTTGCTATCCCAGCTAATGGGCATTCGACATTTCCTGCCATATAGAGCCTCAAAAGGTGTCATTTTTAGCATAGAATGGTTCAAATTATTATAAGAAAAATCGACCAAGGGAAGATAATCTTCCCACTTGTATTGCTGATCCATGTAATACATTCTCAACATATCCTCTTAAATCTGATTTACACTCTTTGTTTTCCTATCGGTCTCTGGATGGAAAGTGAAACTAAAGTTCAACTTTGTTCCCATTTCTGCATGAAGCATCTGCCAAAAATGGGATGTCATACGTGTTTCTCTATCCTAGATAATTTGTTCGTACACAATGCAATCTAAAGATTTCATGAATGAATCTTCTTGCAAGTGCCAACATGTCATCCTTAAAGTTACCTATTATAAAATGGGAAACCTTTGTTAGCTTATCCACCACAACTAATATAACATCATGTCGGCTCTTTAAGATAGATAACTGCTGCACAAAGTCCTTTCTAATCACTTGCCACGTCCACGTGGGCATCTCATGGCGGTAAAGCAATCTTGCCGGGTGCACATACTTATCTTTCACCCTCGAGGTTACGAACACTTAACAAAATTAATTGTCTCTTTCTTTTGTCCATTTCAGAAATATATTCGTTTCATATTTGCTAACATCTTAGTCACACTAAGGTGACCAAAATAAGGTGTGCAATGAAACTTTTCGAGCATTATGGTTAGCTAATTTCCCTCATTGGGGACATAGATTCTATAGTTGAATCTAAGAAGACCATCTTTTTCAAACTTGTACCCCATTATATTGATGATCTTGCGGATTTGGCTCAAGTGCATCCTTGACTTGCCAATAAAACTTATCTGTAGGAAAATGTTTCAAAATTTCTTCCTTAAAATTTGACCTTATTGTCAACATCATTGCAACAAAGATACCTTTTGTGACTAAGGGGCATCTAAAACTCTGTTTTCCTTGACCTTTATAAAATTGACATTCAAAGTCATACTCGACAAAAATTCTAACCACCTTCTTTGTCTTGCGTTCAGATTTGGTTGTATGAAGATATACTTCAGCCCAAGGTGATATGTTTTTAGTTGAAATGGTTTTCCTAATAAGAAATGCCTCCATATCTCTGTAAGGCATACACAATTGCTGTCAACTCGAAATTATGCAGAGCAAATTCTACTCATAAGGTTTGAGCTTCCTTGATTCTTAAGCAACAACTTGCCCAAGTTGCATTAATGCCCCACAAACCCTTCTCCTAAAGCATTTTTTTAATTGAAAAATTGCCATTCGGATCGGGAACAAGGAGTATTGATGCTATTAATTTTTATGGGGATTAAAGACTTGTTTTCATTTATCGGTCCATTCAAATTTCTTGCACTTTCTTTTGCAAGAGGTGATAGGATTGGCAATATGGAAAACCCCAAAACAAACTTCCAAGAATAACTTGTTAATCCCATAAAACTACATACCTCATGGACATTTTTGGGAGTAGGTCACTACATGATAGCCTTTATCTTTGCGGGATCCACTGCTATCCCATCTGCTGAGATTATATGCCTAAGATAATGCACCTTCTTTTAGAAGAAGGCACATTTAGACAATTTACCAAACAACTTTGTCCGCCTTAACCTTTCCATAACTAATCTCAAATGGTACATGTGCTCGTCATCATTCTTTGAATAAATCAAAATATTGTCCAGGGAAGGTAAACACAAACATATCCAATAAATCCTTGAATACGCTATTCGTTAAGTGCATGTAAGTGGTTGGAGCGCTCGTCAACCCAAAAGACAATTGTATATTCATAGTGACCATATCTTGTTCTGAATGTTGTCTTAGGGACATCTACCTCCTTAATTATTAGTTGGTGACAACCAAATCTCAAATCTCTCTTAAAAAGCCCCACGCATGTTGATCAAATAGATCATCGATGTGAGGCAAAAAAATACCTATTTTTGATAGTCACTTATTTCAACATTTTATAATCTATACACAAGCGGAGTGTACCATCCTTCTTCTTAACAAAAATCATAGGAGCTCCCCATAGTGAAATACTTCAATGGATTAAACCTTTGGCCAACAGCTCATGAAGTTGTGCTTTCAATTCTGCAAACTCTATTACAGTCATTTTGTAAGGTGCCCTGGAAATTGGTTTAGACCTGGCACTAAGTCAATTGAGAAATCAAATTCCCATTTAAGTGGAAGTCCAAGCAACTCCTTAGGGAATACATCTTGAAACTTTTGCAAGAAAGGATATTTCTCTAGGTTTGGCTCCTCCGTCTCATCAAGCCCATCTTTGTTCACTGCATAAAGAATGCAACCTTTCTTGTGACCTTTCCTTAATTGCATTGCAAAGATATGTCTATGACTTATTTCTCTCTTGATTCCTTGAATTTTTCATCGGATGTCCAAAATCATCTAGACACTCAATCTTTATAGCAAACTATCAACCTTAGCATGATGTTGGCTTAGCCAATTCACTCCTAAGATGATGTCATATGAGCCTAAAGGAGATGTATACATGTTGATTTCTGTGGTAAATTCTGAGAATCTTAACTTTGTTTCAAACAAACACTCTCTACCCTATGCTCTGCTTTCGCTTACCATATTGCATGCCCCAAGACTTTTCCATAGACCCATCTTTCATAGGAATATTAGACAATAAATTAGGTGAAATAAAACATTCAAGAGAGCCAATATCAATCAAAACTGTAATTGATAAATTAAAGAATGTACTTGAGGTCTTGAGTGGCGTTGTTTGATGCTCAATTTAACAGATTATCAAGTGCCGCATGAATCCTCTGCTAGAATTCCTCATGTTGGTTAGGAAGTGATTTGTTATTTGGGTAGTTGCTCTAACCCTTTTGTGGGTAGTTGTTTGCATAGTGGTCACTACCACATTTGAAGCACCCTCCGGTGGTAATTCTACCCTGTTGGCTTATTACTATTATTTACTTGCCTGTTTCTTTATTTCTTGCAAGGATTGTTCGGCCTATTGAATTTGGAATTGTTATTTGCTCCACCGAGACTTGATTTTCCGTTAGAACGACCTCCCTTCTGTTCTCAATCTTCCACCGATTATCTTGAAATCGGGGCATTCGATGAAGGAGTTTGGCTTCTTGTTTTGCGCTCCTCCCTAAGGTTAGCCATGGTTTTCAATTTCTTCTTTTACTTGATTGTTTTTCAAACACCCCATCCATGGTCTCTAGCACATGCGAACTACATCACCACTTATAGCTGGTTTCAAACCCATGATAAACTTCTTGATGCGAAACCTCTTGTCCCTTTGGGATTGTGGAACATACTTGAGAAGTCAAGTAAACTTCTCCCAATACTCAATCACTAAAAGGATTCCTTGACTAAGATTCTGAAATTGTGACATTTTTCTCGGTGAAATTATAGTTGTGGCAACCATTGTTTCCGGAAAAAATCCACAAATTGATCCCAAGTGATAGTAGTAGCCACCAGACCCATTCTTTTCTTTTATTGTCCCACCATGCTGAAGCTTCTCCCAAAAACTAGTAGGCTCCCCATACCGCTTTCGTCTCCTCGGTAAAGTTACAAATCTCAAAGTGCTCTAAATCGCTTAGCCATGATTTAACACCATCGCCAAGTATGGTGCCATCTATCTTAGGTGGGTTGATCTTCTTGAGATCCCTAGCCAACTCATCGGCCAAATGGACTTTTTTGGCCCTAGGATCACGTTGCTTTTCTTCCTCATGGTTAGAACCCTCTTGATCTACTTCTATTCTTGGTCTTGCTCCTCATTATCGGATTCGAGAAATCCACCGACCTCCTACTCTAGAGCGGTCATGTGATCATGTGTCTCATTGAGAACAAAAGAATGTGATCAACCTTGGCTGCTTGGTTGGTAGATGCATTAGGGTTTCGGGGTTAATATCCCCAGTGTTTGCGCGAGTGCGGTTTATGATGTCTGCATTTAAGAGTTAGCACTTGTGTCACCGATGTGAGACCAAATAGACTTAGTATAGAGCCCAATCTCTGATACCAAAATGTATTGATCCTGTCACTAAATGCGGATTTTTTTTAATATTGTTAACTCATCCCTATAATTAAACCACATTCAACATGGTGTTTAAATTCATTACAATAGAGAATAAGAAATTACAAGTCCCATGGGGATGCAATTTCCATTTAACAAATCTGCAACGCTTTAATTCTCATAAACATTATAAAGGGGCAGCCAATTGCTCTTTTACATCAAGACAAAAATCAAAAGTTTCCAACGATGATAGGTTTCGGTTTTCTATGTCTTGATTTGAGATTACACATTTCAGTTTGCAAGCAATAATAAAATAAGATAAATGGGCTGTCCCATGGCATAATATATGTCAAATTCCTTTGATTAATTTACTCTGCAGTCTTCGATGTAAATCAGTGCAGCTGAGGGAGAATATCATCGAGGCATTTTATCCTCCAACTGCAGACCTCAAAGGATCTCCCATCACTTCCTAATCAAGTGGTGGCCCTAAATAAGGTCATTCATCTTTGAATAGATCAGAATAGAGAAGTATGTGTATATAGAATAAATGTTGCCTCAACCCAAATCAACTAAATGAACAAGACTCCACTATTAAATGGTTTCGGACGAACATGTAGCTCTAGTAAAGCATTGAACAAAAACTGATAACAACAATCACACTGCTTCGGCCAAAACATTCTGAACTATGCTGATAGTTTGGTGTCTCAGAGTTTGCACAAACACGAGATAGGTCTCTTTTCATACACAACTATCTCACAACATGACAACATATCAACAAGTACGAAGGAGAAGAGTAGCCTCAAGAAGGGTAGAAACCCCTACTTGAGGCCAACCTCAGCTCCAAGGCTTCAAAAGAAAATAACACAAAAACCTATTAAAGGGAGTGCAAGTGGGCATAGGTTGAGTCAGGAACTCCAACATGCATTCATATGTACAACCACTACATTGTCTCTCTACCACATTATGCAAAATATATCCAAAAAACGAGCATGCAAGAGATTGACGAACTCAGATTTAAATTCACGGATTACCATAATACATTCACATGTAGGCCAATATTATTCAGGATTTACTTTTTAGTCCTCTTGGGTTTCATTTGGAAATAGTTTCCAACAGTTACAGCAAAGAGTTATTCATAACAACCCAAAAATTAATCATGCTTCATTGAATTTTTCCTATTTTATAGTATAAAAGAATCACATGCAGATCCTATCCTGAGCAAATTCAATACTGTCATAATCAATCAAATACAGTCAAGTTAAGGTCGTTGGATGAAATCTGCAGGTTTAGAGGGTTCAAAAATCAAATTTGGCCAAGAGTGAAAAATCTCAGTGTAAGTCAGACTTTTGGACTTTTGGAACACATTTGTAATTTACGTGCAAATCGACTCGAGACCTCCAATTTCCGATTTGGTATATTGCCTTTGTTTGGTGGAGTTTCAGATTTTCAGAACACATTTGCAATTAAATTGCAAGTTACACGCAGAGTTTCGAATCCTGAAAGCCTGCTTAAGTCTTAATTTGAATTTTCATGTGTGCGAGCATAGAAAAAGTCCGCCAGGTATAATTCACGTTCTTCTCATGCGCGAACATGGAAAAAGGCTTCCCAAGTCAAAATCAGACTTTTGGACTGTGCGAGCAAGGAAAAAGTCTGCCAAAGTCTAAATCAGACTTTTGGATTGCAGACGCAAGGAAAAAGTCCGCCAAAGTCTTAATTTACAAACATTGGGATATGTTACAAATTTACAATTATTAATTACTTACAAACTTTTGATTATCTTGTTTGTGGGTTTTGGTAGGGAGATTGTGGTGGAAATACCCCAAATCTTCAAAAGCTATCCCTCGGAATATTATCTCAGCCTTGTATTGTAGTGTTTCCGGATGTGAGTGCAACTGGAGTTTGTTTGAGGCCATTCACATGAAGAAACACAGCAAGTTGACTTAACAATGCCCCAATGATCTATTTGTAGACTCTATTTGGTGGAAAAGATAGTCCCAAATAGAGTCTTAGCGTGGGTAAGGCTCCCTGTTCTACCTAGTGAATATTGGCAAGAATATTTGTGATGGAAAATTGCAGATACATATTAGCCTCAAAATACGGCCTCTCAATTATGCCAAGATTGTGTTAACATAGACTTAGAAATCCCTTGCCCGATAGAACATCGCTGGATATGGGAGCAGCCTATAGATAATGAGAACATACTCTTTTGCTGCAGAATTTGTCATGAACATGGCCACCTGGCCAGAGTTGCCCCACACAAATAAATCAGGGCCAACCTCCAAAAGAAAATTTGCAACAAAATTCGCAAGAAAACTGTCATATAACATATAGAGTGCAACAACCATAGGGGAAGATAGAACCAAGCCACACTCAAGAGTAGCAATTCAACTAAGAAAAGAAAGAGGGAACTTCGGTGAGGATGAATTTCAGAGAACCTATTCTTAAAAAGGAAAAGGGACAGAAAATGCAACCAAACAAATCAGCCTCTAAAATCCTTCTGAGGCTTTTAGGGATTCAAAAACTGATGAGATGGAAGACATTCAAGTAAAGTTGGAAAATGAATCAGGAAGAATGCTCCATTGATGAATGGAATGCGAAGTCACCACCTACACAACCGAACTACTCACAAGCCGAAACAAAGGCACCAATGTAGTTCACATAAAGGCCTGATTCATCAAAACCAATCACAAGGGGTAAAAAAGAAAACACAAAGTTAATACACAATCAACAAATGAATTTAATGTACCCCTATTACAAGTTTTAGGATGCATCAAAAAAGAAAATTATTAGTGGACCCAAGGCTATCACCTCTAGATCTCATCCAAAATCAGCAAAATGAGTAATATATGCATTTGAAAGAGCCTAATCCCTTGACTGAAGGAGAGGACCATTACATAGGAATATCAAACCTTATCCAATCATTGTAATGTGATTGCTCTCTTGGAACATTAGAGGCATAGGAATTTACAATAAATGCCAATATCTCGGGAAAATGTCTACACAGAAACATTGATGTGGTTCTCCTTTAGGAGACAACATAATCCAAATCCTGCAGAAAAATCAATATGCTGGAATATGGGGAAGCAAGCAACTCATAACTTGTCCCATTACCGAAACTATGATCCAATGGGACCCAACCAGCCATGCATTACAAACAAATCAATCCTTCCCCTAGGGATTGGTCTCAAATTTTATTGTTATGATTTCCTAGAATACTATTGTATCACAAACAAATCAATCCTTCTCCTAGGTAAAAGTAGACCCTCATAAGATCAATGCCATGGTGGAATGGAAAGCTCCAAAAACCTTGAAGAACCTCTGGGGCTTCCTTGGGTTGACGGGGTACTATGGTCATTTTGTGAAGAACTTTGGCAACATAACAACACTACTCACCACCTTATTGAAGAAAGACTCCTTCCAATGGAACGAAGTAGCCACCAAGGCATTTGAGCAGCTGAAAGAGGAAATGTGCACCACTCTAGTCTTGGCTACCCCTGATTTTTCAAAGGACTTCATTGTGGAATGTGATGCATTAGGGTATGGAATGGGAGCGGTACTCATGCAAGAAGGATGCCCCATTGCCTTTGAGAGTCGCCAACTCAAAGGGAAGAATTTACAAAACCCATATATGAGAAGGAAATGATGGCTATCCTTCATGCTGTTAAACAATGGAGGTTGTACCTTGATGGGAAGACACTTCAAGGTGAAGACTGATCATGATAATCTAAAGTATTTCTTGGAACAAAGGTTGTCATCGGAGGAACAACAAAAATGGGTCACTAAAATGTTAGGTTATGATTTTTGAAATCATCTACAAAAAAGGAAGGAAAATGTTGTGGTCGATGCACTCTCCAAGAAGGATGGGTTCATAGAAGCACTACTATGTGCTAGAACTGAATCAGACAACACTAGTTTCATGGGGCGATGCATACTACACCATTCCCCTATTACATGTATTGGGATATGTATAACTGACTTGTGGCTAACAAAATCTCATGTCTTGTCATATCTTTCTATGCTTACATATTGCTAGTAGGGCCAACTTATGGATCAATACTTGGATCATCATTGCATATTCTGTTCTTATTGTAAGGATGTGGAGGTTGCCCCCTCGAAGTGGCCAAGTCATATGTTTTGTTTTGTTGTCTATTAAATATTGAGTACATATTCTATTCTGCTATTATAATTGTGAATTATGACTACTATTTTATTTTTGTGTTCAATAATGCAATTTCTTGTTGAATTGATCTAAGTAATTTCATTACAATGTTCATGTTGACACATTAGGAAAAGCGATTGTACGGTCGACACAACCAAGGGGACACATGGATCACCCAATTTCATTTACAAGTCAAAAATTAGCGAAGGTGGAAATAATTATACAACCAAACACGAGGTGCTAGCCATAGTTTATGCACTATAGAAATACAAGCACTACCTACTAGCTTCTCTCTTTGTTTATGTTTTTATAGACTACGAACAACAAAAGTACTCATTAAACAAATTGATGATCCAGGAAAATTTGTAGATGATCGATACTTTTTCAGAGCTCGAATTTACAATTATAGTGAAGCTTGGAAAAATAAACCATGGACCAAATTATTTATCAAGGATTGAAAATGGAGAGGATAAGGATCCAATTGATGAACCCAAAGAGATGGCAAAAATCAACAATTTGTTAGCAAGGGAGAAATCCCAAACGGATATATTAGATAAGTAGAGGCCCTTGATTCGGGCATCTCCTTTCATATTGATTGATGAAGCCCTATACAAAAAAGGAATAGGCGAAATACTAAGATGGGTAGTGTTACAACACGAAAGGCAAGCTATTTTGAGGGGAGCATATGATGGAATAACAGGATGCCATAATGCAATAGATGACAATGGTAGGTGTTATTAGTAGGATTATGGTGGCCAATCGTATTTAAAGACAAACAATAATATGTGAGGACATGTGACCGTATGCAAAATGCATGAGATGAAATGCCATTGAGACCAATTCTAGCTTTGGCGCCATGTGAGAAATGGGTGATTGATTTCATTGGGCTGATTAGGCCCACGAAAAGAAGGGCATGGGAAAGATTTATTGTCATTGACAAAGAATGTCTCACGAGATGGGTAGAGGCCATTCCACTAAAACATTGGCAACATTTATTTATGAAAAAAATAATAATGCGGCTTGGATGTCTATTAAAGTATTACAAGTGATTAGGGTAAGCACGTTGTGAATTAGATGATAGAAGAGTTCCCGAGACACATTCTAATAATCCATGATAAAAGTACACCATATCATCCCCAAGCAAATGAAACTGCAGAAGCGTTTAACAAAGTGTTGTTTAAGGTCTTGATGGAAGTATGCAATTTGGAAACAATGGACTTTGACCTCAAAATATTTGCAGTATTGTGGGCATGCCACATGACATATAAAAGATTGACTAAGTATTGCATTTTACAATTGGTGTATAGGCCTATGGAGTTTATCATAGTAAGTCTAAGAATGGTGGTCACGTTTCATATGAATGAATAGAATTCGATACATGAGAGGTTTATAGAGCTAGAAAAATTGGATGAGAAGCACTTCATTATTGCGTAGAGTCAAACACAAGAAAAAACAAGGCAGAAGGCATGTCACAATCGACATTATAAGCATAAGGAGTTTGAAGGAGAAAAAGTATTACTATATAATAAGTTCAATAAACTTGGAATACTGAAAATTCGATGGCTATTACCATATGTGGTAGTGCAGATATTGCCTTTAGGGGCAATCAAGCTGAAGGCATTATCAAGAATTGAGAAAAATAGATTTGCGAATGGCACAATGCTTAAGGCTTACTTTGCATGAGCTAGAATTAAAACTACTTTGGAAAAGGGAGAAATAGAGAAAATATATAGAAAAAGGAAATCTTGAAGAATAAACTAAACAAAAACAACTTTGGAAGAAACAAATAAATATAAAAACAATTTTGGGAAAAATAGAAAAATGTAAAAATAATTTTGGAAAAAACAAATTAATTTTTTTATAAAAAAATTAAAACAAGAAAAACAATTTTTGAGAAAAAAATAGATGAATAGAATAAGCCAAGGTAGAGAAAAATTCAAAAAAATAAAAATAAAAATTGAGTGTTGCCAAAATGATAACCAACGATATTGCAGTTTGGTGAGGTAGGAAGGTGAAAAAGGGTGTTTTCTTAGTAGGGAATAAACACACTTGAATAGCAAGTGGTAGAAAATAGGGGAAAGAAATTTTAATCTACCATTAATGCATGAGGCAAGAAGTAGATGGCACGAAGATTGAGGAGTAAATAGGTAAGGGAATTCAACACAAAGGTTGGGGAGAAATAAAAGCAAAAATAATAAATAATTTAATAAATGTGAATTACGGACCATTTAATTTGGCAAAAGGAAGGGGGAGAAAACTATAAAAAAGCAACAAGGGCATTGGAGAGCTAGGCCATGTGGCGAAATGAAGAAGTAAAGTAAGAAGGAAAAATGGAGGCCCCACAAATTTGAGCTGATTTAGAGATCAAGAAGCCAAGATTCAATAAACACTCATTAAAATATTTGCTTTTGGACCCTACGATAGCATTTTCAAGGATACTTTTAGGGTAGCACATTATGAAGACGCCAAAAGTATATTCATTCGAAATTGGCAAAAATAGATCATATGAAGATAGTGGCGATAGGATGGAAATGATGGAGGTGAAGGCCGATACACAATAGATGGACTAGAAGGATACACATAGATGGACTAGAAGGAGAATGTGCGGATCATACATGTGATGAAATTAGATATTTGGAGCTAGTTTCCCTTTTTCTCTATGTTGCACAAGAAACGGAAAAGCGGAAACGAAACGGGTATGAAACGCGGAAATGGCAATTTTAAAAAAACCTTGGATCTGGCGTCGGCGGAAACGTCCGTCTGATATATTATTAAAAAAATAATATATATATATATATATATATATATATGCATAGTACTCATTTTATAATTGTAGACCATAAGAGATAATTGATAAAGCACTCAAAATATTTTGAATTCATTGAAATTTGAACTTCTAAGTTCTAAAGAGTCATCATTCAACATGGTTACAATTTCAATGATTCACATATACATAATAATAATCTAGATTCTAGAATATATCATCTAGATTTCCTCATAGTCATAATCATCTCCATGAACACCACTAGCACCGACATCTCCACTCCCACTAGCTCCACTCTCCCTCCCTTCTGCAAAAGATCCCGATTCTTCTTCATCAATACCAAGCAGTGAAAGTTGGCTAAGAGTTGCAGCAGAAGCATCAAAGTCGCTAGTCTCAGGATCAATATCCCAAAGTTTGTTGGGACCTCTAACATAGGCTTCACTCTTGTGTGATAGAATGCGCAAATTGGAATGCACATACACTAAATCCTCGGCCTTCTTGGATGCTAACTTGTTCCGTTTGGCTGAGTGGATGAAGGAATATGTACTCCAATTCCGTTCTGCTGAGGAATTGCTAGCCACCTGTTACAAAAAAGAAGTTAGAAATTTTCAATTAGTAATACTATAATATTAATTTACTAAGAAGTAAGAACATACATTTTTAATTAATAAACAAACTTTTGATTTCATTTTAATATTTGATACCTGTGAAAGGATTTTAATGGCAACAGGTCGCAGCCACTTGGCATCATGGCCATGTGCACACCACCACATGCATGGGGTCATCTTGTACTGTCCAAGTCTTTGCATCTATTTCACCCATGCTACTATTAGATGAAGAGACAAAGAGCGTCATTTCACAGCGGACCGTACTAGTTACATCTGGATCAGGAAAAAGCCTCCGGAATGCTGCCTTAGCTCCACTTGCAACTTCATGGTCATCATATGGTTTTTGCCTACCAGGTAGTGCAAGTATTTCACTGCTATAAAATTTGGGATTCAGGGCATAGGCTAGGAGATGCAATGGGGTGGTCATTTTATTCCACCTTCTCATGATCACGTTCTTAACTTCACTGTAGAATTTTTCTTCAGGATCCTGCTCTTTTTGTTGTATGATGTCTCTAATTTTTTCAAGCATAGAGTCAATGCCATCATAGATCTCCCCTATGCAAGCATTATCCGTGTCTGCATATCTAATCATAGATAAAATAGGCTCAGTAAAACTAAGCAAGTATGCAACCTTTGCCCACCAAATATCATCAAGTATCACTGATTTTATTTTGATGGCTCTTTCTGTGTTTGATTGCCTCCACACGGACCAAACATCATCAATCACCATAAGCCTTAAGGCTTGCTTTACCTTCACAAGTCGTCTCAAGACGAGCGTGTGAGAGGCAAATCTTGTTTCAGCAACCTATTAAAATAAATTAAAGCAAGTTAATTAAAAAAATAATTTTTTTAAAGGAATTCAATTGATAATTTGATATTTCATAAAAAGTTAGCAAATAAAAATTAGAAACTAGGAAATTGTTTGGTTACCTTCAGCAACTCCAATGTCGAGAACCTCCTAAAGATAGCCTGGGACATATGATGATTTGTGATAAACATTTGGATCTCATTTGCCTCTGTATAAACTTCCTCAATCCATGGTATTTTTCCAATCTTCTGCAGCATCAAATTCAAGGAGTGTACTGCACAAGGTGTCCAAAAAATGTGCTCATATCTCCCCTCAACAATCAGCCCTGCTGCTCTACAATTTTTGGCATTGTCCGTGATGACTTGGACAACGCTTGCAGGGCCCACTGACTCAATAGCCTCAATCAAAATATTAGCAATAAATTGAGCATCTTTCACTTCACCCTCACAATCAACAACCCTTAAGAACATTGCCCCTTTAGGGCACACTGCAACAATGTTGATTAGGGGTCTATTTCGGGCATCTTTCCATCCATCTGAAATGATAGATACCCCTGAGTCCTTCCATGAGTCCCTAATTGGCTGCAAAGAAGTATGTACATGGGCCACTTCTTTCGCCAACAATGTGGTTCTGACCTTCTCATAACTAGGGCTTTTATACCCTTTCGGTGCATCATTAATACCTCTCACCATTTGTTGCCAATAAGGTGAGCGCAACACATTGAAGGGCAGCCCACATGCATAAATGCATCGAGCAACCAACTCATCAGCAACATCCCTTTTCTCATTTGCAAATGCTTGCTCTAATGGGCCTTTGGAAATTCTCTTTCGTGACAAATACTCTCCCTCTGTTGGAGTTTCAACTGCAACTTGGATAAAAGGATGGTTTGATGGGTTGGGTGGTTTTTGTGAACCCCTATTTTGCAAAGGAGCTGTTTTAAATCTAGCTCTTGAAGCTTCCATATCAGCGTCCTCTTGCTCTTTCATATATGCCAATATATGTTTATGTTCAACCTTGCCACATTTTCTAATCCCCGTTCCTGATTTCCCCATTAAATGAGCTTTGAGTCGGGTATAAGAGGATTTGTATTGTATATTGCAATGATTGCATACCCAAACTCAAGAGCCACCGCCAACAAGGTTCTCCACAATTTGCACATGTCTCCAAAGAGGAGCTCTAGGATCCACACCCCCACTTTGGCTTTCTTCCCCTTCCCCATGCCCTCCCACTGAAGCTGAACTAGATGCCATTGAATCAAACCTTCATTGAAAAATAAAAACATAAACTTAGATAACAATAAATTATTAAATAGAACCACACCCTACATATCCTATTCTGCTTTTGATCACCAAGTTCACCGTTCAGGCGCGAGGTGAGAGCATACACAGAGTTCAGATTTTTTAATTTAAAAAAACAAAATAAACTTTTTAAAAAAATATAAAAAAAAAATTAAAAACCCTACACATCCTATTCTGCTTTTGATCACCAAGGTCACCGTTCGGGCGAGGTGAGAGCATACATAGAGTTCAAATTTTTTAATTTAAAAAAACAAAATAAACTTTTTTAAAAAAGCAAAAAAGAATTAAATTTAAAAACCCTACACATCCTATTCTACTTTTGATCACCAAGGTCACCGTATAGGTGCGAGGTGAGAGCATACACAGAGTTTGGATGATATTTATAATTTAAAAAAAGAATATATGTTTTTTATTTTAAAACGCAAAGAAAATGTTACATTTTTTTATTTTTTTAAGCATAGAGTTTTAAAATTACTAAATTAAACCTACATATTGACATCATGATCAATGATCATGAATGATGTGTGCATAATGCACACATCATTTGTGATCATTGATCACATTAACATTTTCTTTAGCCAAATAAAAAAAAAAATTGAAAAATACTTGGTTTTTCCTCCTTGAAGTCAATCCCACCTTCCAAATCTGATTCGAAATTCCTCCTTGAAGCCTTTAGCTCTTAACAACACGTCCTAAACTCTTCCTTCAAGCTGCTCCTTGATGTCTCTTTGCTCTTCACAATGCTAAATGCTAGTTTAATGAAAACTGTATTTAGCAAGAGAAAAATGAGAGTGTGATTTAGAATGGACCCAAGAGGTCATTATATAGCTTTTAGGAAGTGTGTTTAGCAAGGTATGCAGTCGTATTAGGGTTTCGCCGCATTTAATGCAAAGATTTTTTATTTTTTAAAACGTATTTCCGTTTTTTTTACTTGACACCTTATTCTGAGCCTATGTTTGATTCCATTGTTGCCGCTGGTAAGGGTTTTAAAGGCCCTAGTATACATGACTTGAGAGGATCAATTTTGAAGAAAGAAGTTGCATCCATAGATGAATATTTGAAGGGTTGCAAAACATCATGGGCCAAAACAGGATGCACTATTATGTCAGATGGGTGGAGTGATGGCAAGAACCACACCATAATAAATTTTCTTGCCTCTTGTCCACAAGGTACTATGTTTTTGAAATTAGTAGATGCATCTGATAGGGTGAAAGATGCAAATTTGTTGTTTGAGCTTTTGGATGAGATTGTTGTAGAGGTGGGGGTGGAAAATGTTGTACAAATCATAATAGATAATGCCTCTAACTATGTTCTTGTTGGTAAGATGTTAGAGGCTAAACACAAAACAATATTTTGAACTCCATGTGTTGCACATTGCATAGACCTCATGCTTGAGGATATAGGAAAAAAGATTGGATCAAGAACACTGTAGAGCATGCCAAAAGCATCACCAAATACATCTACAATCACTCATGGGTATTGAACCTAATGAGGAAGAACATTGAGGAAGAGAACTTGTTAGGCCAGCCATCACAAGATTTGCAACAAACTTTCTCATGTTGCAATCTCTTCTTTCCCAACAATAGAACTTGAAAAAGATGTTTTCAAGTGATGAATGGAATGCATCAAAGTGGAGCCGGAAACAAGATGGGAAAGACACAAAGAAGAAACTTTTTGATAATTTATTTTGGAAAAAACAATAGAGATTGTGAAAGTTGCCAAGCCTCTTTTTAAGGTGTTGCGGTTGGTGGATGGGAAAAAATTAGCCATGGGCTATATTTATGAGGCTATGGATCAAGAAAAGGAGCAGATAAGAGCAACACACAAAGGCAAGGTAACTAAGTATGGGCCTATATGGGAGATCATAGATAATAGATGGAACAATCAACTCCATCGGCCTATACATACAATTGGGTATTTCTTAAACCCGAAATATCATTACAAAGCTCAGCTTGGAGAAGATCAAACAGAGAAGTAAAAGATGGTTTGTACGAGTGCCTAGAGTGCATGGTCCCTGATGAGATGCAATAACTTGAGGTTCACCGACAAATCAACTTCTTCAGCAGATACGCAGTACCTTTGGGAAAAACCTTGCAAAGATTGCAAGGGATGTGGACCAACCAGGTAAGCAATTCTAAGTTTTTTGAAGTTCATTTGATTAAAATTTTTAATGAATAATCATGAATTTTTAGCATAAGACAATCTAATTTGTTGAATTACGCTTTAGCCTTTAAGTTATAAGTTTTACTTTTAATTTTTAACTTTGTGTTTTTAACTTTTTATCGTCATTGTTTACTAATTAAACATTTACACTTTTTATCGCAGCACATTGGTGGGATTCATTTGGTAGTCAGTGTCCTCAATTGCAAAAGTTTGCAATTAGGATCTTGAGCCAAACTTGCAGTGTTTCAGGTGCGAGCGCAACTGGTCCGTCTTTGAGCGGATTCACACGAATAAGAGAAACCGTTTGGAACAACGGTTGAATGATCTTGTCTTTGTTCGATCTGACCTTCGCCAAGGCACAACTAGTTGTTGAACCGAAGACTTGATACTGATCCCATTGTCTTGGATGATATAGATCCAACCTTAGATTGGGTAGAGGAGAGTCAGCCAACAGAGTTTGATCCCGATGACTTGGGGTGGATGGGTTTGGATCAGGATGATGAGCCATTAGCAACACCGCCGCCACCGTCACGAGACATAGCAGGCACTAGTCGCACTCATGCTACTCCCCGTGCCAATACAGTTGTTGCAGATGTACCTGAGGATTTGGATGGGTCCGAGTCAGAGCCAGAGGCCGGTGATGATATTGATGAGGATGACCTTGAGGATCCCATTTCTAGTAGCGGTGCAGAGTTTGATGATTGATCATTGATGTCATCTAGTTTATTCTAGAGTTTTGTAACTTGTAGTATTTGTAATGTATCAATGATCATAGCATGTTGTTTTTTTGGAGTCTCGGACTATGGAGGCCATTTAGAGCCTCATTGTTTATGTATTTTGTTTCAAAAACTTTGATATATGATATATGTATTGTGTATTGGACTTGGAGTTCCTGCCATTTTGCTATAAACCCATGTCTTACATATATATAAGAGCAAACTTTGCATATTTTGTGTGTAATTGTTGGAATCATGTTTTTGAACCTTTCAAATATATTATTTTCATCAAAAATATAAAATTATATATATATTTTTAGTAAACTGGTTCATAAAGTTTGAACCGGTTCGGTACCCGATCCGACCCTTGGTCGGGTTCCGAGTCCGGTTCCGATTTTTTAAACATCGATTTGTATCACAATGGAGGTCTGTCCTTGAGAAAGTAACATGCTTAATTGAACAAAGGTTATAACATACATAGGTGGGACAAGAAGAGTGTAAAATCAAAGGAGTTAGCTTGAATAATTGGCGCGATAATTAATAGAGCAATATCAATTTCCTAGAGTGGAGATGTAAGGGCGAGAGACGCGACAAAAACGATCACGTGGAAGGTGTATTATATAAATAAGAAGGATTCAACAACGAGAAAGAGTACCCGGATAGCTTGCGACATGATGGTGACTAATTTCGAGTATAATCTCTACGAGGCATTGTTGAATGAGAAAACCTTGAGAAAATCAAGGAAGGTAAGCACAATTTTGCTATGGCTCCCTTTTGATCATTCTCACAATGTACTTTACAAAACCCTTCTAGGAAAAGATGAAGCAATAGTATGGGGAAAACATAAAATAATAGGGGAGCAAGTAAAAATGCATATGGAGACTTTTCCTTCTTTAGTAGAATAGATAAATAGTGTGGGAGTTCGGGAATAGAATATCCAAAGTATGGTAGTGAACAAAGAAAGGATATATGATATGGTTGTAGATAAATACAAGAATGAGATACTATTTGTGGTGGATATAGATTTCATCTACGCCCCCTACATATTGCATATCACTAGGATTCCTACGGAACCTTAATAAGTTGTAGATGCACAAGTTGATAATTTGGTTAAGGGAATATGGAAGCTTTTGGTAGACCCAAAGCACCAATACCCCCAAGATGGAACAATTTCTTATCATAGGGTAAGCATAATTTCAATAAAGAAGGAAAACACAAGAAGTAATAATACAATGAAGAAATTCAAGTAAATCTGCATAGATCATTATAGATATTGGGAGCCTTATTGAAACAACTCAAGAAGATGTTGTGACAAAAGTTCTTGTTGAGCCAACGAGATCAAAATGGAGAAAGTTGAAGTCCTGGGATTGCCCCAAAAGGAAAGGAAAAACAACAATTTGAATTGCGGTCCTCGGTTCCAGGTGAAATATTTGATGTGGAACAAATGGAGGCCATAGGAACTCCCCATATGCAATTACATAGAAAGGAAAAAGGAAAGCGGGAGAGGGTTCATCACGAGTGACCCGGAGCATGATAACAAAAAAGTGTTGAGAGAGATTAGTGAGATGTTATTTAAAATGAGTAGTGTGAAAAGGCAACGAACCCCCAATGAGAGAAACTGCATGCATGAGCCAAAGGAAAAGCCCGTAGAAAAAAGAAACAAATCAAGAAAGAAACCACTCAAGAAAAATGGTTATATACTTAGAGCGATACGGAGGAAGAAGAGAAAAAAGTAGTGAAAGAAGACGAAATAAAAGAGGAGGTATGTAGAGATGAGGAGATGGGTGAAGAGGAGATAGGCAAAGAAGATTGCGTAGACTAAGAAAAGAAAACAAATAAAGGAACAAAATCTTCGTGGTTGGATGAAGAATCAAATTGAAATGAGATATGAAATGAGGATACCACAACATTATTACAACAATGCAAGGAAAGAGGCGGATTGCTAAAATTTGCAAAATGGTATGAAACAACTTATAGGGCTGAAAAGGAGACAATAATCAAGACAATCATGGAATATATTGAGGTTGGCTCATATTCATATTCAAATATAATTGACTTGATACCTTGTACGAAGACAAATTAATTGAACTAATAGAGATAAAACAATAATCTAAGGATGCCACACAAAAATTGTAGGAGGAAGAGATAAATAAAATAGCGGAAAAACAAATTTATCACCTAAGTGATATAGTTGAAATAGTTCAAGATCAAGAGTTGTGAAACAAGTAGATAACAAAATCACTCATCTAGGCAAGTGAACAGAAAAAGACCTTGCAAGAAATCAAATAGGAGTTAAAGAGGCCAAAAACAAGAGAGAGGAACTAGAGAAACAACTAGAGAACTAAAGAGTAAGATAAAACAAAATATCGTGGCTGCCACATTATAGGCACAAAAGCAACTTGAGAAAAGAGGCCAAACCAAAAGAATTGGAGGTGGCCAAAGAAAGCGAAGAAGAAAGACTTGGAGGCGTCACATAAGCAAAAAAAAGATGGAAGAAGAGAAAAGAAGAATTGGAAGATGAGAAGCAAGCAAAAATTGATGTAGAGGCAACGGGAAAATGCCGTGAGGAAGAGTAATAGAAAAAGAAAAAGATGATGCAAAGCTGAAAAATAGGGAAAAGGAAGAACAAGACAAAAAGCGGCGGACGATGCGCGAAGGAAAAATAGACAACAACATGGGGATGAGCTAACAACACAAATCTATGCCTTTAGTACGTGTTTACGGCCCCAATGATGATCCACCGCGTGACTATCTAACCAAAATTAAGGCACTCGGCCAACAAAAGATCACGACAACACCGACAATTAGACACGGAATATTGCAACAAATGGAAAAAGCACATATAGTACATTTGGAGAAAATGACTTCCATACAAAAGTCACAGTTAGGGGATGTGTTGTATGAAAGCGCAAGAAGAGACTGGATATAGTGGTGTGTCCAACTAGAGCAAGCAATGGGAAGAGTGATCAAGTCGATCACTGATGCACAACCACAATATGAACATGACAATACTTGGCTAATGGAAAAACTACTGGAGGAGACAATTCAATTTTTTTGGACTACATAGACTCAACAATGAATAAGTAACAACGAATAAGATACCGAGCAATAGAAGATTTCAAAACCACAAAGATGGTGCCGTTGGAGAAGTGCAATAAGGAATGAAGGAGAAACTGGAAGCACAAGTGAAAAAACTAAAGGAGGCCACAAGGGATGCTGCGACATACTTTGCCTATTCAATTAGATGGTGGGCAACTACATAGGAAGGTAAGAAGTCACTTGATTCTTTGGAGGAAGAAGCTGAATAAGGCATCATCATCATATGACGTATCAAAGGACCTCACAAGGGCGGAACAAAAAATATTACTTTATTTGGGAGAAAAATATAGAAAACAACATATAGAAAGAGCCCAAACCCTAAATGAGATGGATGAATATGATACCATGGTGAGTGAATACTTGGAAGAGATGGAGGTGATGACCTTAGAGCTAGAAAACTACTACAAACGGATTGATGGGCAAGTCGTGCCATCAAATATTGCCACGTCAGACACCAAGAACATAGGATTGCTCCAAAAAGAAGAGAAGGCGACACAACTACTTGTGCCCTGGGAGATTTTTGAAAAAATGATGCCCACTAAGTATAACAAGGTTCTTCCATAAGTGGTAAGATATTTTGGCATAATTGTTTTGAAGGAATGGAGCCACTATTCCATAAGTCTAGTCAGGCAAGTCGAGGAGGGTTTGACTATATACCTCATGCCATATGTTTAAGCTTTTGGGGGATTGATGGTTTCTTTGATTCCTTGTAGAGGAGAAATAGTGTATAAAAAACATAAGACAATTTTGTTTTCTTGAGCACATGGAATGGTTCTTCATCAAGGCTTGCCTCAAGGATGAGACAAAGAACTAAGTTTAGGGATAATGATGGTAGGATTCTCCATCGGTTTTGGATTGAATAGAATATATTGCGGAAGCTCTAGAAAATAGCGCGACATTGACAAAAAAATCAGCAAGGCATAACAGAGTATTTCCTTCCTAGACTTGTGTGGTATTGTATGGTGCTTCGTAGAAACACTAAAGGCTCTGGATGTAAGACAAGCATGTCTGTTCATATTTGTAATGTATGTAATCATTATTTATACCGCATAGTAGGATGTGTTGTATGTGAAGTAGATGAGATTGTGTAAGGATATAGATACTATTGTGGTATAAAAAGGAGAGTTATATGTAACGGCAGTATAAGATGCTATTCATCTGAGAATTGTGATGTACGTGGTTAAGCTTATATGAATAAAGAGAAGATAGTTCAGGGAATCTTTGTGTTATACGTATATGCTGGAATACAGTACCCATTTCATTTGATTTAAGATACCAAGTACTTTATCTTCCTATGCCTAATCTTAGATGTAACCTAGACCCCACGAACTGCATAATTTATTTTAATAGTCATGAAGTTTCCTTGGAATTCTAAACCTTATTGAAGTTTTATGTTGGAATTTCCTCGCATCTCTTGTCAATTAATTGGATCATATGGACCAAAAAATTGTTTCACTGGACCTCTGCACTACAACCCGCCTTCATTGAAATCTGAGTACAACTTTCCTCTATGCTGATGTTGGCCATCCTTGACATCATGAACTTGATGTGGTGCCAATTTAACATGCTCATTCTATCACATATTACTCAACTTTCAATGATACTACGAAGAGGTGCACCTAAAAGACCTTTTGCTTATATCACAACTTTTTAATTTTTGGGGAACGTGTAACACATGACATGGATGGCTTACCTACAACAGTTTCATGCGGTGATCAATCATAACAAGGTTGCGGAAAAAGCCAATAGATTATTTGAGTTGAAGGTTGGTCTTAATGCTCTTGATTTTGGCTGATGCTCATGTAGACAACTTCACAAACTAGGTTTCCCTGTATACATTTTACTTAGAATGACAACACTCTTGCCCAAGGTAGACATGTTACTGAATTCTATTTGTCTAGAAAGCTTTTCTACAAGCTTGACATCTGTGTTTACCATCTAACACAAGTTGACAATATATTACATGGGAGGCACACTACTCCATTTAATGGCTCAACACTTTGGTGCCGAAAAAACTCTTGTTGCACTCTATAACATTTCTATTTGTCTCATGTGTGATGGGATATTGAAGTGCATATCAAATCTTACATTCCTTGCAACATAACAAAACGTATGAATAGAAAGCTTGGGTTTTATGCTCATTTACCAGTCCTATCTAGGCATTGGGAATCCATCAACATAAGCTTTCTTTCATGTCTTCCTACGATGAAGCCAATTAGAACGATTTAGTGTTTATTGTGGTAGAAAAATTCTCAAAAAGGGCTATCATGATTGCATTGCAATAAGGCTATCAACGCAATTGAGATTTCAAAATGTATCTTCAACCATGTTTGGGTTCACTTTGGAGTCCTTTCACCTATTGTGTATGGATATGTGGATGAAGGTTTTTCAGTAACTTTTGATATGCCTTGTGTGAAATGTTGAATACTTAGTTGGGTTGGTCAATAGCGTTTGGCCCATAGATGGATGGAGAAATGAAACTGGTCAACAAACTCTTGTTCACTTTTTGTGCATGTACAATAGTGTGCATCCCCACACATGGGACGAGAACTTACCTTACATTCAGCATGCCTACAACAGAGTTCTTCCTGCTTTTACCTGGCACCATCCTTTTTAGACATGTCTTGGGTTTCAATCAACAGTACTTTTAGACATCGGTTACAGCACACCATCAACTGTAGAGTCGCTTGTGTAGGTAAAGTAATTAGATAAAGTAGGTTTTTGCAACACATTTGACAAGTGTATTAGCAAGTTGAGTGATTTTTCTGCGACACCACCAACAATATAAGGTTTTCCATGATGCTCCTTGCGCTCCACATAACTTTCAATTTGGTGAAAGGGTTGGCTGCAACTTTAGAAAGAGTGCTTCAAAGGACCTCACCGGAAGATAAAACCATTGCTATGGTACCTTAACCGTATTGCGCACAATAGGAGACAACCATTTTGTACTTGATCTAAAGCCTTACTTGGGCGTGCACCCAGTTTTCAATATTCCGTTGTTAAAGCCTTATACACCACCTCTACTTGAGCCGACAGCTGTTCAACGTCCAACATACTTAGATCCTAAACACGTAATTCCTGCACCTAAGGACCAAAACATTGATACCATTTTAATGTGTTAAGTGTTAAACCCGCTAGTAGCTTCAATTTGATTGTCTCAATTGAAGGAGAAGATGCAATGGGTACAAAGAAAGAGTGCACATGACCCCCTCAATGACTTGCTCAAATTGTTGTGTCGCATATACCTTATGCATGCAAGCTGCAACTTGTGCCACATCACGACAACCTGTACAATCTGTATCAGAGAATTGACTGGTCACTTACACACTTTAGTGTTGTGCAATAAGAATATGAATTGTCACAGCCAAGAATATTGCAAGAATTTTCACCATCTGTTACTGAATCTTTTTGTATTAGCATAAGTTCATGTATTCAAATTCTAGAATGGGGAGAGACGATTCAGATTCCTCATTAATGGTTCAGTTACATTATACAATTCATCTTTGAACTCAGGGCATGGGGATTCTCATCCTCATATTTTTTTATCATTGTATTTCTATGTACTATTACATATTCAGAATTAATGGAAGTGCTTGTAAAATGATGTCTCTTTTTAGTATGTAAGTGTGATAATTTATTATTGTGCTCTATTTTTTCTGTTGGGTGTTCATACTTCATTTACCTCATCTGAATTCCAAAAATTTGGAGTGTTATCCTCGGCATCATCATCTTGGGCCATGTGCTGCAAATCAGTTGCTGCATGTTTGTGCTTACCATCCTATTTTTACAAATCCATAATTCCTTTGTTGGAGAAAGGTGATGAAAACATTTCCCAACCCATCAGAAAAGAATAAAGAAACCCTTTTGTACAGAAATCAGTCAAAGGACTTGAATAAATTTACCTCTAATAGTTGCAAGAGGAAGATGCTTGACAGTATTCTGCTCGAAGGTTAGCATCTCACATAAGGAAAACTTCCTAGTAGTATTTTGAATTGCGGGTAGGACAAAGCTAAAACTAAAATACAAATAGATTCTTGATCCTTATGTGCTGTGGGGAGGAGGAAAACAATGCAAACATAAGAGAGACTATGTTGAAACCTCCCAAAAACTTCGTTATATAATCTGACTTTGGCCCAAATGGTTCAGTTCCCTGTTACATCTCACTCGTGTGCTATCTACAAACTTTTCAAACATTGATATAATGAGAATATTAAATTTACTTTTATGGTTTCTTATCATTTACATCCATCCATTTGTGCATGGTACTACGAAGAGTTTTTTTCAATGTTTTCTAGTTCAATTTCTTTGATGGTTTTGAGTAAGTCTATTGGTTCTTTTCTTTCAAAGGTTTGTATTCACTTAAATATGTAGTGGAATGTTTAGAATATTGCGTCTTATGGTTAGAGTCCTCTCATTCCTCAAGTTCTCTTATAGAACCCCACTTTAGGGAATGAAACGTTGCTATTGTACATTGCCTAAGTTTTGTACATGGATGGATTAGATATAAATATGTATATCTAATCTTCTTTAATTGCAAACTAAAAAACATGAAGTTTTAAAAGTGGAAGTACTGTTTAATAATTTACTTTTAAGTTGTATATATGTAGGTTTATTTGAGCTTATTAATTTGAACCACCAAGGCATAACAATGATTAGGAGTTCACTCGGAATGAACCCCATTTGCATAGGAGGGTTGAAGTTTCCTAAAGATGAGTTTATTTAGTAAAGATCTTACTTCATTATGATTATGTACCATGTCTTTTCAAGAAATAGATGGGATTGTTTTAATATTAAGACATTTAATTGGTTGGTTTTGATCATTTGTAGTTGCGAGGGATGAAGGGATAGTGGAAATGTAAATTTGGGAGTCTAAGCTCCTATCCAAAGATTTAAAAACAATTGGCTAAGGAATAACTTCAAGTCTTCATGTCTTTTAGTTTTCATGATTGATTTGCTTATAAATGAATGTTTACTTCTAAAATCGGTAACCTCGTGATTATCTCGCCACATGTTTCTCAACATAAAGCATCGATTAAATTGAGTGATACTTCATGTGCATGTATTTTTAAACTCTCCTTGGCACTGCTTCATCACACACGTCAATATATTTTGATGAATCCATTTAAGTTGGGCAGGTGGTTTCCGGTCTAGGGAATTCTCCAAAATAGGGTTTTGATATCCTATCTTTTCATGCCAAACTGAATCATGTGGTTTGAATAGAACTAATAACATACGATTGTATTGAAATGCAATATGTAGAACATCGAAAAGTGAAGGAATTTATTGTCCAATCGATGTTACATTTTATCATGCTTGATTTGTTTTATTTTACGTGTTAAGATTCATCTATGTTTATTTGTTTCAAATTTCTTATAAGTCCTTACATGAGTGTTTATTCCTTTATCGAGATCAAGTTCGTTGTTGATGGGAATTGGCAACTTGACCCTCGGCGAGAAGTTGTAACAAAGGACATGCTTGAAAATAATGTTCTAAAGGTTGAACCTTATCATACTTTGGCCTAATTGTGGCATGTTTTTATATTTATTTACCATGAATGCCTCTTTTTTCCCTAGTATTTTCTTTGTATATTGTATAATTTAAATAGCTTTGACCACTAAAATAATATTAAAGCTTATCATAAGTGTATTTCTTATCAAATATGTAATATTAAATTGTCTTCCTCTTGGAATATATTGAGTAGCAAAATATAGCCATGACAATAGTTTACTTTTATTTTTATGTATGAAGAAATTTATATCTACATGTTTATAAAAGTTTTTGACATACCAATAGTAAATTTCAATGCAACTAGGATGTAAAAGTCCTTGGACAGGATCATTCTCACGGCTGCGAATAATCATGTGGTAGCATTCTTGTTAGGAAAATAATCATATATCATTTTTCCACCACTCGTCAATCTTTTCTATTTGTATATTTTTGGTCATGTGCATCATAGTGATTGGTCCCAATGTAGATTAGTAACCTTGAAAATTGTGATTATTGCTGATATAATATCATCAAGCTGGATTGAAATGCGAATTACTCTAGCTTTGATCATATCAAAGCTATGTGAATTTTTGGCATATATTAGTGGGTGCAAAAGGAAAGAATATATTAATTATTAAATACATAGTGATTAAAACTTCATTTAATAATATTAACACATATATAATGTGTTTAACTTCTTATGTACAAAATATAAAATTGTTGAAGACATTACATTTGGTTAATTCTACATAGAAACACGTATATAATTGGAAATAATTATCATACAATTGAATTCTTAATATGGTTTTATAGTTTTAAAGTAATTTTTAACCTCGTATATTTTCCTAAAATGTCTAAGCAACAACCATGTAAAAAATGTAAAATGAATTAATTAACGATGTTTCTTTGCATCATCTTATTGAACAATATTAACCTATTTTGGTTCTCCCAACTAAAATAAAATGTAAAAAAAGTGACTGTGCCAAAAGCTATCATTATCCTTAAAACAATCGCAGGAATGAGAATGAAAAATTCAAAACGAAAGTACCCAAAGAGAGAGAATGGTAGAAATGGGAAAATATAAACAAAAATAAATACTAATGAGCCCCATTTTTGTCATGATAAACATTGTGTAATTATGTTTAAGCCATGCTCGAACCTATTCTACTTTTGATATTATTATGCGTGATGGACAAATACATAGTTTATATTTATTACTTACTATGTTTATGGGAAATTGTTGTGTACTTATGATGTTTCACCTTGTTAATTCTTGTGTATAAAAGGGTTGAATATGACAAGGATAAATATTAATTATGTGTGAAAAAAATGCATATGCTGAATTGTTATATGGAGCGCAAGATTTAGTATATACGTTGGTGCATGACTCTTGTTCGTTGATCAAGCATCCAACTCATCAAAACCCGATCCCTCAAAGCTCGAGTGACACATGCACGCATGTAGATAACTTAGATTCTGAAATTCTAGCTAGCAACATCATTTTCTACCAAGAATCATTGCCATTTATCAATCAATATTCAAGCCAAAAGAAGAGCGAAACAATAATGACTGAAGACTCACCATCACTTTAGTTTCTTTAATCAATTATGATTTGGAGAATCTTCTAGGGGTGATTGACTCCTTCAAGGAGTCAATCACGGATCCACTCTTCAATTATTGTAAATGCTTAAAGATCAAACATCTACGAATTGTTCCCACCATTAATGTATTACCAAGAATCAAGGGAATTATTTAGTTTAAACAATTAGTTAGATTTAGAATTAGTCATTCAGAATAACTATGTCTCATGGAGAGACTAGGACTCTTTTTGGTATAAAAGAGAATGTAATTAGAGTTAGAGGTTCCATATTTTCCATTTGTAGCAACATATTTTGAATTCAATAAAGATCAAATTGAGGAGTATGTTTATGTCTAGAAGTTTGGTACAAACCTGATCGAGGGGTGGGAGCAAGGGTTACTTCTACCCAACGAGAGGGAGGTTCATTCTTACTTTCTTGCTTTGTTCTTTAACAATTGTTGTTACCAGTTTACTATTTCTTTCCGAATGCAATGTAGTCTTTAATGTTAATGTTTTAGTTAACTTCCATTTCTAATTTCAATTCCAATACTTTAATTTCATGCATTTCATTTGTAATCACGATTAGTTCAATAAATTCTTAATTTTAAGATAGAAACCCATACTGAGATTGTGTTCCTATTGTTCCTTTTGTTGCAAACAACTGTTGGAAGCCGCCTTGGATTGACAGATTAAATTGATTAAAGTACGATCCCAACAACACTCTTCATTTTTTGGTGTCGTTGTCGGGGAAAAGGTGTCATCAAGGGTTAAGGTGCTAACTAGAAGATACTTTGCGAGGGTGTTTGGTAAGTTTCCATTTAGAAAGTTCATTTCCATAACTCTTTCTTTAAAAAAAAGAATCGGAGACTTTGTAGTGACAACAAGGATCCCCTGGAATGAGTATGTGGAACACACACAACCAAGTTTAGTATCAATAGTTAGGGAACCACTTTCAGTATGTTAGGATTGCATGTTTAGACCTAGAGACCATAGAGGAAGATTTATTAGGATAAACCTTCAAAACCCCCCTCCAAACTAACATGTGGAACAACCTGTTGCTCAAAATAGGATGGTTGACCCCAATGATGGGGATAATGGTGTAGAAAATCCACAAGGAGAACATTTACCTATCCTATCCGGTTGGATCCTAATGATCAAGCTCCTATGAAAAACATATCCCCTTCAATTTTTCCAAACTTTCGGGGGCTAGTTTCAGAGGACCCTGATCAATTCCTTTTTGAATTTAAGGTTTTGTGTCAAACTTATGACTACACTTTGTTGATGGCCAAAAACTTAAACTTTTTCCCTCTACCTTAAAAGATGTAGCTATGAGATGGTTTATGGGGTTGACCCCGATTCCATCAATACGTGGGAAGAAATGGAACAAGTTTTCTTGGATAAATATCGAATTACTGTCGAGTAAGGGATAGGAAAGAAGAACTCTTTCGAATTTAGCAGAAAGAGGATGAAAGTGCAGAAGACTACCTAGACCAGTTCCTTTTTCTTCATAGAAGGTGTGGAGATGGCCTAGACATTAACCTACTCAAAACCTTATTTCTCAAAGGATTAGATGATGACACATAAGAATCATTCAACCTAATGGGGAAGGGAGACATGAACAAGTTAGAGTTCACGGATATCATTGACCTTTGTAGGAATTACTCGAGAACTTGCCCTAATCTTAGGAAACAAAAGGTCAAAATGGCTAATGGGGATCTATCCAAGCTAAGGGAAGAAATTACAAATTTAAAGAATGACCTCTTAATTCAACTCAACACTACTATGGATAAAGAAAATACTAGAATTACAGAACACTTGTTCATCTACTACCCAAGGTGTAGAGAGAAACATGGATTGAAGGATTTTCCATTAGACAAGACAAAAATTTGTCTTATCTGTGAACTTAAGCATGTCATTGATTAGTGTGGTCTGCTTCCCCTACTAAAAAATCATCTAAAGCAAAACAATCAAGAAGAATCTGAGCTTAACTACATGGGTTAGAGACAAGGAGGAAATTTTTAGTCCAACCAAAATCAAAACTACAACCAAAAAGCACAATGGGTCCCAAACCAATGGAATGGACCATGGTCATATCCACCCCCTTGGGCCCAACAAGTTCCATAAGAGTGGAGCCCACAGTATGTACAACCAATTTTTTTATCAATAACCATGGGCTCCACATCCAAACATTCCACAATACTCACAGTATAATCCTCAATACCAATAACAATGGAATGCACCACAAGGGTTTAGACAACAATATTATAATCAATGAAGATCACAAGGTCAAAACACCCCATTGGCTGAACCAAGTAATGCTGCCCAACTTGAAAAACCTGCCCAACCACAGATACCTTCTCAGACCATGGTAAACCCTAAAAATATAAGGCATGACAATCCAACATATATGGTAGAAACAAGGAAAAACCCTACAGTAAACTCTTTAGATTGTAAGAACATAATGTTGTGTTTAGGGAAGGTTACATCTAAACCTTCTTCTCTCATCATTAAGGAGATCCCTGAAGACAATGAAGAACTAGAGAAAACGAAGCCTAAGACTGTTGAAGAAACTCAACAATCAGACATTGACATTCCTTTTCCATCTAGATTAGCTGAGAAACAAATTGCCATAGTTCATGGGAAGCCAAAGTCAGAATTAATTCAAGGACGGAGGAAGTTAAGTATTGGCATTCCTTTGCCACATGCTCCTAAGGAAATTCCACAATTAAAAAAAACCATTAAAGAGCTTTGTTTCAAGACTCTAGGGAGAACGAAGAAACAACCAAAAACCATTCATGTTGATAGGAAACTTGCTAGCATCTTAAAAGGAACTAATCCTCCTAAGTATGGGGATCTGATAGTCCTATTGTAACTATTTGCATAGGAAATGTCTAAATCCTTAATGTCCTCATTGATTTAGGAGCTACCATAAACTTCATGACTACAGATACTCTATCCACATTGACACTCCACAGAACCTCGATAAACGCATATCGTCTTGTAAATGGCAGATCCGTTAGTGAATAAACCCAAGGGAATAATAGAAGATGTTACTATTACAATTGAGTCCTGGGACTATGCGGTAGATTTCATTATAATCAAAACAAATAATAGAAATATTGGTTACCCCATAATCCTAGGACGTCCATGGTTAGCTACATTGCTGCCCTCATTGACTGCAGGACAGGAAATATGGTCATTACCAATGGTCAAGATTCCAATAAATTGTCACTATACCCTACAGCTAAACCATTTTCCACAGACACAAACATTGGTCTAACGATGACTCTGATGGTTCCAAGGATATCATCTCCTCTCTTGCCATGGTAGTAATTCAAGAACACTCAGATCAGATTCAATGTGACTACCATGACACGACTCTGTACATAGCACTGCTTTGAGTCTTGCACCCGAGTCCCATGTTAGGTTCATTCTAAGTCCCACGTTCAACTCGGGCACCGATTCTTGTGCTAGTCCGATGTTGCAACTTACTGAAATCAAAAATGACTTCATGGATGAGAATAACTAGCCCATTATTTGTCCATTTGTGAGGAACATAGATTTAACAGAATGCTTATTTCAAAACATAACCTCGGTGCACAGACTTCTACCACATAAATGTCCATTAAATGCACTTCTAAGAAGATATCCAGAGGTCAATTCAATTCAACCTGATACAAAACAATTTCATGTTCTTCTGGAAGAACTCTGACAATAAACAAGCTGGTTGAACGATGAAGAGGAAAACACATTGTTTGAAATCCTTTGCTCTCATCCCTAAGCTTTTGCTTGGGAATACAATGATATGAAGGGTATACATCCTAGCATATGTACACATCACATTTACACCACTGAGGCCAAACCAGTTAGGCAACCTCAAAGAAGGATAAACCCAACACTTAGAGACATTGTTAAGACTAAAATTGAAAAGCTCTTGAATGTAGGTTTTATTTATCCAATTTTAGACAGTCAGTGGGTTTCTCCTTTGGTCATAGTACCTAAAAAGAATGGGAAATGGAGAGTGTGTGTGGACTATAGAGAGTTGAACAAGGCCACTCACCGGGACTATTTCCCATTACCATTTATTGATCAGGTCCTGGATAACTTATCAGGTAAAAGATACTTCTCATTTCTGAATGGATTTAGTGGATATAATCAGATCACAGTAGCTCCTGAAGACCAAGACAAGAAAAAGTTCACATGTACTTGGGGACCTTTGCTTAGAGGGTGCAACTTTTTATGTTATGCAATGCCCTAGTCACTTTCCAAAGAGCCATGTTAGGTATCTTCTCAAACCTCACTCATGATTGTGTAGAAATTTACATGGACGATTTTACAATTTATGGGGAAACATTTAAGGAAACAATCAGTAATTTGGATAAAGTTCTTGCTCGTTGTGAAAAACATCAGCTATCCTTAAACCATGAAAAATGCATGTTCATGATGGAACAAGGTATAGTTTTAGGTCATCATGTTTCAATTGAAGGAATTAAAGTTGACCCAAGATAAAGTAAGCATCATTGTGAAGTTGCCCTCACCCACCAATCAAATTGAGGTAAGAAGTTTTCTCAGTCATGTTGGTTATTACCGTAGGTTCATCTCAAATTTTAGTAAAATTGCTTCTCCATTGTTTTCTCTACTAACTAAAGATTCTAAGTTTGACTGGACAAAAGCATGTCAAAGATCCTTTGATGCGATTAAGGACAAACTGATCAATACTCCAGTGTTGAGAGGTCCCAACTAGGAGTTACCATTCCACATTCAAACAAATGCCTCCAATGAAGCAATAGGTGTTGTCCTGGGACAGCAAGAGGAAGGAAAACCCATGCATGCAATTTACTATATTAGTAAAAATATTTCTCTATTTTGAGAAAAATTATACAACTGAAAAATAATTCCTAGTTGTGGTGTATGCAATAAATAAGTTTAGACATTATATTACAGGATATGAAGTCATTGTACATACTTGACCACTCTGCCATTAAATATCTCATGAATAAACCTTTGGTTCATGGAAGAATTGTCAGATGGTTATTGCTACTGTAGGAATTCAATATTAAAATTATTGATAAACCGGGAAGTCGAACGTTGTGGCTGACTTCCTCTCCAGGCTCAAAACTTCAGAAGAAGAGGAACAAGTCAGTGATGACTTTCCAGATGAACATTTGTTTGCACTATCTACTACCTCTCCTTGGTATGTAGACATGGCTAATTACTTAGCCACAGGGAAGTTTCCAAACTTTTTCACACCCAAGCAAAAGAAGCAAGTAATTAATCAGAGTGTGATGTACACTTGGTTGAATGTAATCTTATTTAAATGTGGACCTGATCATGTGTTACACAGGGATGTTGCTGAGAATGAAATATTTGATATCCTACGGGCAAACCATGATGAACCTTGAGAAGGCCATTGTTCGGTGCAAAGAACCATTCACAAAATCCTATGATCTAGATACTATTGGCCTTCCTTGTTCAAGGATGTCAAGAAGTATGTCTGGAGGTGTGATAAATGCCAGAGAATGGATAAACCAACATTTACATCAAAGATGCCCATCCAACCACAAGTTGTTATGGAGCCATTTGAGAAGTGGGGTCTACATTTCATTGGGCCATTCAACCCAACCTCACAAGGTAAGGAGTATATATTAGTTTGTACTGACTATGGGGTAAGTGCACCAAGTTTGAGGGCCAAACAGGGTCTTAAGTGGACGCATTTTTAAAAAAAAAAAAACTTCAAATTGTAAGAGTTTTTCAAAATAGTTACACTCAAAATTGGAAGATGTTGTAGAAATATGAATCGTAGCATTTTGAGTCTAGTTTCTAAGCTACTAAATTTTATTGAAAACGGATAAGTTTAAGTTGGTCAAACAACTAAAATATCAACAAATGCTCTGCTTTTGTTAAAAAACATAATAGAGTGACTTTCGTACCCCCACTATTTTTTGAGCACCATTTAGTATTTTTGAAAACCCTTTGATAGAAAGATAGCTATAAGCATCTAGTTTGAGCTCTATTTTTTTATATTTTTATAGTGAATATTTTTTTATTTATGATTTTTCTAGTACAAAAAAAATTTATGTTTTGAAAAATAACGGAGATCCGACCGTACCCCCCTAACGCCTCACAAAATATTGAAAATTAGATTTTTTTGAATATGTATAGAATTATGCCTAGTTTAGGCTAGTATAATTTTTTTAAAATTTCGATCACCTAAAAAAAAAAGATACACCATAAAAGATAGACACATTTACACTTAAAAAATAGCTATAAAAAGGCATAGTTAGAAAATAAATAATATAGAAACCTTATATTAGTCAGAAAATTTGAAAAATTATATTTTTAGAAAGAAGAAACTCTTCTCTATGTCGTGGTATAATTTTTAAAAAATGGATCGATTGTTTTATTTTGATTTATCATAGAGGAAGTGACATTTTTACATTTTCTTGCAAAAACACGTTATTTCTTTGTGTTTATGCAGTCCATGTCTCGAGGCTTGGGGATCAAACCGGATCCCAAGCCTTGAGGCATGGCTTGAAAAAAGAGAAAATACAAATCACGTACGCATTTTTCTTTGTTTATATATTGTGGCCCCAACGTCCCTTTCATCTCTTTCATAGGAAGTCTGCAAACATTATGTTTTGTCTGCAATTTTCTCTACATTCTTGCACAATTTTTTAGTAGTTCATTTTTTTCCCTACCACATTAGTTGATTTTTTTCTAATCATGGGCGATAAACGTCAAGATAAAGACAAGAGGAAAGTCAAGAATAAGACAAGAGCAATTGGAAGAGAAGAGAATAAAGAAATTGAAGAGAATGCAAAAATTTCGAGCAGGGCAAGGTACATCCGCTATATCAAATGTAACTAATGTATTAGAAAATGGGGATGAAATACATAATGAAAATGTAGAGAATAATAATTTTGCAATGAATAATGACACTTTGAATTGAATGATAATGTTGGTATGGATGAAGAAATTGATATGAATCCAATTGTTGAACCTTTACCCGAGAATCCAAATGTTAACCACGAAATTTGTATGAAAACACTTGAATGAAGAAAGTAACCTTGTAAATGAATCTCCACTTCTAAGAACACCTTTCATTTTGTGAAGAAAACCAATTCACTTAATTGAAATTGATTAAAACATTATAAAACCAATGCCTAACAAAATGTCGAAAAGAAATGCGAGAAGAAAAGCTAGTGAAATTTGGGATAATTACTTTGAGAATTTAAATGACACACAAAGATGTCAATTATTTGTTACATTGATGAAATTAATTAAGATGAGACCTATAATGAAGACCACCGGGATTAAGAACATCTAATGTTGTTGATCAAAATTTGTCAATTGTTGAAAACATACATAAAGCATACGAAATTGTAGGTGGTAAAAGACGCACCAAAGATAGTAATGTTACACGGCGCGGCAATTACTAATTGTAGAGTAAGTGGTAAAATAGTTAATAAACGCTTGATTAGAAAAACAATCAGTGCTTTGAAACTAAACAGAAAAACACTAATGAAAGCAATAAAGAGACACAAACGTCTTGAGTCAGTCAAATAACACTCGACTATTGTGCTTTCTCTAGTAGACTTCCACGAAAAAGACAAGAATACATATGATATTCGAAAAGAATTAATTGTAAAATTTTGGAATGAGAACATAAGGGTGTCACCTAATAGAAGAGATACAGTAAAAAGAAGAATATGTTTTTGTAATTGTGAATCGTATGCAAAAACATTTCTTAGATATGACTCAAACATAATTATTTTCTAAGTTTAAGAATGAAAATCCACAAATTAACATTAGCTAAAGAGTTTTTGAAATGAGAAAAACCCTTTTATGTGAAAATCAACCATTCATGTACCACTCGTTGTTGCAGGCATCATGTTGAATTTTCAATGCATTATGATGTTTTTTTGTCAAATACGTTGTGGTTTGCATACTGACATCATGTTGCAGGTGTGTGGATTAAATGTCCCACAAAAATCTTCAAGGGAATTTATTCTGACAATATTTTTTGAAAAATCAACAAGACAATTTTTTTATAACAAAGAATGTTTGGATGGAATGTGCGATGTATGCGGTGGCTTGCCAAATCTGAAAAGTTATATCTGTGAGGAGAGTACATATTCAATAGGAAAAGAATTGGTTGATTTCACCAAATATAAATCGGTGGCATATCGATTAAAAGATGGAAAAGAATCTAAGAGGTGTGAGCTTGTTAGAAAACAATTATTAGTATCGAATATATGGTCAAATTCGAGAAGAATTTTTTTATGAGTATGCAAGGCACACACATAGAGCTCAATGGTTAGATGAACAATTGAAGTTAAACAATGACACATTCCCACTTGGTACTATTGTTTCAATAGTTGACTTCGTAGAGAATTACACATTACAGCCACAAATGGAGGTTCAGTCTCAATATTATAACTCGGTGCAAATTTATATTTTCGTGTATATAACATTTATGCACTCTCTTGAAAGTCTTGAGCAAGATCGAAAAATATTAAGAGAGTATCATTTTACATCGGTGATGATCCAACATATTCTACGAATATGTACAAGGGTATTTCCGGGGTTTTATACGAACTTGAATAGAGGAACATTAGTTTCGATTAACATTACATTTGGTCGGACAACCGCACATCACAATTTAAGAATACAAAGATGTTTTATTGGCTAAGCATGATGCACAAAGAAACAAATATACAACATACCAGGAGTTTTACCGAGGCAAGACAGAAAAAAGAGCATGATGGTGAATGAGCATGTGTGAAAAGAGCACTTGTAAGAGAAGAGTTAAAGTTTAAGGATGGTGCTAAATTTACTGATGCAAAAACATTGTTGATTGGTGTGTCAAGAATATGGGCCATGAATTTCGAGAGAGATCAACGGTTTGTAGATATTTTTGACCGATAGAGGAATAACATCGACAAAATTTGAAGATTGTATGACAGATTGCAGGATCAAGTGATATGCACTCATTCCGTAGTTCGATGCAAAAGCTTGGACTATTTATACTAGGTGTATGACATGTTTTTGTATATCATGCATTGATTTTACGTGGAATGAATGTGAGTCACAATAATGGGTGGATGAATGGACTTGTAGACTTCTAATTCCACTCGACACACATCAAGTTCTACAAGCATTACAACTTTGCGGGTCTTCGATCAAATGATAACATCACCGACTTTGACCAAGTCTCGATTTAGTGCAACAAGGTACATACATATATGTACATGCCATGTTTTAGATTTATAAATTATTAAACGGTCAACTCTTAATGCATTTTTAAATTAACTGAACAATTTTACTTTGTGATACATAGGGCACGTTTTTGTAGTTATTGCGACGAAATTTAACGAAGAGAAAACAAACTACTTCTTGTCTCGATGTGTAGAGGGGAAAACAATTGAGTTCCATAGTCATTGATGGTGAAGACCTTGAGTATCCCACTGGGTCATTCGTAGTCACTGGAACTTGGCTTCGACGATATCCTATCAAAAAATCAAACATTTGGTTGTTTGAAGACTATGAAGTACATCGGAAGATACTTCACTATTCACATTTGGTCCTTGCAACAAATATTAAATTGATCAAATATCGAGGTGGGCCATCAAACAAGAATCTGTGGAAGGTTCGTGAATCAGATTATAAAGCAATTCTTGCTACTGTCAAGAATAGAGTTGATCATTGCAGTTCATTGGATTGAATTTGTAAATGTATGTTCTTCATGAATTTAATTTGAATATTTACTTAAATGATTTTGTTTAAATTCTTTACGATTTAAAATTCTATTTAATTGATTACTAACATATTTATGTAGGTTAGTGGTGTCAAAAAAACTTCCAGCTTCACGTGGTTGGCACTGTTAATAGAGAATTTATTATTCTCGAAGCCAAGTGAAACTAATAAGAGAAATTAAATATTAGAAAGGACTAATAAATAGAAATTCTCATTTCACCACCTATATTGTAAAAATATCTTATTTAAATTCTCGTTTCACCACCTATATTGTATGAACCACCTATATTATTCAGGGGATTGGCAATGGACAACCTTATACTGACTCAGACTACATTATTTTACACGTTTGCAAACATTAGGATAGTGAGAGAACTGAATGGAGATGGAAAAAATCGTGAGAGAATTTCGTAGAGGGCCCCCCGACATGGAGGTATCGGATCTAACGATACGTCGTTAGGTGCCACGAGTCCGAGAAATCATCCGTCGAAGATATAACTTGTTTTGGCCTCGGGGATTTTAAGGGACTACGCCCGGACGAGGTAACTTGAAAGCATAGGTAGCGTAGAGAACCAAAAAAAAGCCTCCATTAGCATTCACTAGGCCACCCCGACATGTTAGCGTAGTTGGTTCAGTCCCACGAGCTTCCATTTGCAAAGCTCAGTAGCATCTCAGCGGCTTTACACTTTCATATTGCGTATTTCATGCATTTGCAAACAATAGGACATCGAGAGAACCAAATGAAGATGAATAAAATCGTGAGAGGTTTTCGTAGAGGGTCCCAACGTGGAGGTCTCGGATATAACGAGACGTTGCTTTAGGTGACACGGAGTCCGAGAAATCACCTATCGAAGATATAACATGTTTTTACCTCAGGGCTCTTAAGGGACTACGCCCGGACGAGGTAGCCCAAAAGCACGGGTGGAGGAAACCACCAATGTTCAATGATTTTGCCACATGATGCAACTATGTAGACTATGAACTTAGTTTTGTTGTGGAGACCACCAATGTTCCAAGAATGAATATCTTCAAATAAACAAAGAATGAAGAGCTTAAATTTTTTGGACATTACAAAAGGTTGTTTGTGCCCAAAAAGAAGCCAAGGCCATATAAATTTTCAATATTGAACTTTAGATGACAATGAACATCGTGAAGAAAAACAATTAGGTGAAGATGTCACTATAATTCAAGAATAAATGCCTCAAAGTCATAAAGAGTCAATTTGATTACCCAAAAACATCTGGAAGAATTTAAAGAGAAGATACGAAAGCGAAGAAAAGGAAAAATGGGAAGCATGGAAGGATCACAACTTGACTGGAATGGAAGATCTATGTGATATTGTCGATAGAATCATGGATAATCTTAATGACAACATGCCGAGTTGATTATTTTTATTAATCCCAGTGCTTCAACTTCACAAATAAAACTAGGTAGTTCTAAATGCGACATCTTGGCAAAAAAACTGCAATGAAGTATTGATAATTAAGCTGAAACTTGTTTAGAATTGTAATTTATTTTTGATTAAACATTCACCCATGGTTTCTTTTTTGAAGGAAGAAATTCATTTTATATGTGAGAAATAGAATGTTGATTTAGTCTATTACTCTGACTATTTAGGTTAGATTTCTGTATTCGTTCAATGAAAGTTTGAAGCTCTTCAATACTAACATGGAAAAATTGTTAGGGCCCTATGAAAGCCTCTCGCGGTTTTATCCATATCCATCCGGTTCTCTCGTTGTCCTATTGTTTGCAAACACGTGAAATAGTATAGTCTAAGTTAGTGTAAGGTTGCGGACTATATTTTGCAAATGGTAGCTCGTAGGACCAAACTGTCTGGGCCAACACGTCTGGATTGCTTGGTGAACGCTAGTGAAGTCTTCGTTTTGGTTGCCTACGCTCCCGTGCTTTCAGCTACCTCGTCCGGCATAGTCCTTTAAGAGCCATGAGACCCAAACACAATATATCTTCAACGGGTGATTTCTCAGACTCGTGGCACCTAAAGACGTCTCGTCGAGATCCGAGACCTTCATGTCGGGCCTTCTATAGAATTCTATTGCGGTTTTATCCATCTCCATTTGGTTCTCTCGTTGTCCTATTGTTTGCAAACGCGTGAAATAGTGTAGTTTGAGTTAGTGTAAGGCTGCTAGATGTTGTATTTTACAAACGGTAGCTTGTGGGACCAAACTAACTACGCCAACACATCGGGGTGGCCAAGTGAATGCTAGTGAACACTTTGTTTTAGTTTCCTACGCTCATCGTGCTTTTGGGCTACCTCGTTCAGCGTAGTCTCTTAAGAGCCCTGAGACCAAAACACGTTATATCTTCGACATGTGATTTCTTAGACTCCGTGGCACCTAGAGATGTCTCGTCAGATCCGAAACCTCCATGTTGAAGCCCTCTACGAAAGCCTCTCCCGGTTTTCTCCATCTCCATTTGGTTCTCTTGTTGTCCTATTGTTTGCAAACATGCGAAATATTGCAGTCTGAGTCAGTGTAGGGCTCTCAGACGCTGTAGTTTGCAAATGAAAGCTCGTGGGACCAAACCAACTATGCCAACACATCGGGGTGGCTAGGTGAATGCTAGTGGAGGCTTTGTTTTGGTTCCCTACGCTACCCGTGCTTTCAGGCTACCTCGTCCGAGCGTAGTCCCTTAAGAGCCCTAAATGACTAGATTGGCTTAAGAATGAATTTGATAGGGGTATGTCTAAGAACACACGGGAGTTATCAATCGCCTAGTAAATCTTTCTTGTTTAGTTCGGATGGGAGTCAACTGGCCTACGACTTAGTGACCTTCCATTCATTGATAATTTATGCTATGATAAACCCATGGATGTTTTCAAAAGCGCCTTAAAAAGGATATGGGTAGTCATCAAGCCTAGTGAAGGGTGTGATGTGATTTCAAAATAACTTGAAATGCCTACATATTTAAAGGTAATAACATGAATTGGATAGGATTAGACAATCAAGAATCATTGAGTGTCTGAATCAGAATGTCATTACATCTAGAGACATTCTCAAGCATTGGAGTAATGTATATGGAGAGACATTCTCAAAATATCAACAAATGAAAGGCATCAAATTGTGTCGATTCTTGAGTGTTTTAACAGGGGAGAAGACTAAGAAGCATAAAAGAATGTAGTAAGTGCATGATAAGATAGAAACCAATACAAAGAGACCATGAGCAAGAAGAAGCGCAAGTAAGATAAATACACATATACACATTGATAAATTGAATGAATAATTATATAAATATTGATTTCTAAAGTTTGATGCATATTATACATTGAAAATGCTAGTACATGTACATCACCAATAAATGAAAAAATAATCCATAATGTCTTAAATATTGTCAAGTGTGCATCATATTAGTTTCATGTGAAAATAATCTCAAAAATGTAAGGTCTCATACAAAATTATCAAGTTTCAAATAGTATTTTAATGTGCATAAGAGGTACCAAAATGCCCAAATAGGTCATATACCATCAAGTTCAAATGCCATATAGGTGTACATACAATGCCGTGCACGTAGGCATACAAAAATAATGTCATGTAAGACATATATATTTCCTACTCATCAAAATCTATCCCTCTCTTGGCCTTGCTTGAAGAAGGCCCTCCCTTAAACGAAGATGGAGATCTATGAGATGACTTTGGATCGTCCGAGCCCATGCTTCGAGTCCTCTTCTGCTGAATACTCACCTGCGAGATGAGCTGTAAATGCAAACAATGTTTTTGTCAAAACTTAATTTATATATGTTTTCAACATGTATTTAAGACCATGCTAGAATGAAAGTATTTACATAAATACACAAACTTACCGCAAGTTGTCGATCACGCTGAATTTGCATCTCACGCTCAGATGAGTCATCGGGAGTTCCTGTAGTATAAACGGGGTACGAAGACGATGAGATGGAGGAGTCTGTGCCCTCGAAGTCAAAATGGAGGGGGTTGAAGTTCCCTACATACACATAAGATCAAAAAATCTAACATTAGAATTAGCGAAAAATAGAACTAAGTACATGTATGTACATAATGACAATATTTTAACTAATTTTATCAATATAGAACTATTGTTTTTACCCCCCGCACACTGTGAATCAAATGAACAGGCTGCTACTGTCGCGAGTAAGTCCTACATATACACAATGAAAAATATTATTAACATAATTTAATAATTCTACAATGCAAGACATTACTAACATGTGATTTAACATAATATGAATTACATGAGAAATTTAACAAAATTTACATGTTGTTTGAATATCTCGGTGAGTTCTTTGCGCAAAAATGAAATCGTAGCAATGACACCTTTATCTACTTGTTGCAGAGATGGTGGGGTGTCTAATGAAGTCAACATCTTTATCAAACATGTATATCACGTGAGTTAGATGGACATACAAGAACATACATATATTTGACTTCAAAACTAATATGTGTGTGTGTGTGTGTGTGTGTGTCTATATATGTGTGTGTGTGTGTGTGTGTGTGTGTATATATATATATATATACACATACATACACATGTATGTGAAAATTTTACATAATTAACATTCTAAATTACCTCTGTGAATGTATGTGTACGCATGGTGCTCACCGCATGTGGTTGAGATGAAGATGCGCCTCCCACGCACTGTAATATCAATGCATATACATGTACAAATACAATAATTTCAAAAATTTAACATATATAAGTAAATCAAATACTCCAAAAATTTTGTAACACACATAACAAAACATAACAAATTTACTGCGGGTGACACCGATGAATGTAATCCAAATGTCTCACTCAAAAGGACATCGACATAGTGACATTATCGTGTACACCCCTAGCAACGGGTGCACCAAAATCGACGCATGAAAGTATCATCCTCCTCGGGCCCCAAACATATGCTACCACATGATGAGCAAAGATGTGGCATCATGCTAGTACTCCCTGAGGGAATACTCTGTGTACCTCCACGAGCTTCTGGCTTAGAAATCTCCTTTGTATGTCGAACAAGGGTCGCAGATAGCCCCTGAAGCGCGTGGAGTGTATCAATCTCTACTATCTCCTTCACTGCTTGAGGGACAGTCTCAGGGTGAGGGGGCTTCTATGTGGGGAATCTACCCTGTTGAATAGGTGCACGTTGTGCAACTGGTCGATCATGTGCAGATCCTTTTCCTCAGCCCTGGAAATCTCGAAAATCAAAATAATTTGGGAACTCGTTGAGGATAAACTCACAATAGAGTTTCCCCAGAAAGTATAGTGGCACCTCGTTGTTATTACAAGGTGGAAAATCAAACACCATCCACTATCAGTCCTAAAAATTATTTTTAATCAAATTATTATTGCACCAATGGATGGGAAACCATGTACATGACAACGAAATAGGAAAATTAGTGCGGGGGTCTGTGAATAAGGCACATATGAGGTATTTCTAAATTTCTTTTTGATTTACATCCACATATGACAATTTGTTGGAATAATAAACCCTACAACCCTCTCTAGTAAGTTGTCCAACGATTAATTTTCCTCGTTGCCGCGTCAACTTGAACAAGTAATGCCTCCAATATGTTTGTAAGAGAGGTGTGATGGGGGTTTGTAGATTGTGAATCCCTCATTGTTTTGATTCAATCCTCAATTTCAATTTTGTTTTCAACTATGTGGGCTACTAAATCTTCTTGACTACCTGGGGATGTTGAGAAATTGTGGGAGTGTTGGGAGGGATGATAGGAATAACAGGGTTTGATTGTGGTTGATTCCCCGACCTCTAATCGTAACAATAAAAAATATGCATTCAATTCAAATTTTAATCTATAATTATAATATTTCAAAGGTGCAATTTTGAAAAATTAATTGTCCTTACCTCTTCTCCATGGCTCCATCTTGATTCAAATCTTCCCGGCAATCTAAAAGCGATCCTTTGAGCTTGAGATCTACCTGAATGAAAAAACGCGAGGGCACGATTAAGCTTCAAAACTCACGTTTGAGGGAGATAAAATGATAGAGGCTCGGGCCTCTTTTTTTCTTTATAGTAGGCATAATGCGTACGCGTTATAACACGTACGTGTTATGCCTCGGTAAATCCCAAACCTGACAATTTAAAACGCGATCACGTTATAATAGAACGTGTACACATTTTACTTTTTGGGGTTTTTGTCCACTTTTTGGCCCCCCAACTTCGTGCACTTACCCTATGTTACCAAATGGGTTTAAGTGCAAGCAATGCCACATGTAAGAGATGAGAAGGTTACAAATTTTCTCTATGAACAAATCTTCCAAAGATTTGGAGCGCCAAGATCAATTATGTTAGACCAAGGGCCATAATTCATGTAAGGGGTAATCAACTCTTTTGTGGAGACATATCAATTGAAACATAATAAGTCATCTCCCTACCATCCACAATCAAATGGGAAAGTAGAGGTGACCAACAAATAATTGGAAAATATACTTACAAAGATTGTGGACATCTCAAGAAAGAATTGGGCTCAAAAGTTACCAGAAGTAATATGGGCCTATAATACTGCATGGAAGAAAACAACAAGGTTTACACCATATGAATTAGTCTATGGTAAGAAACCAATCATGCCCATAGAATTTGAAATCTAGACATTAAGGATGACCTCTGAGGTGGGGATTGAATTAACTAAGGTACAACAAGCAATAATTATTCAATTGAATGAATTGGATGAGATTAGGCTTCAGAATTGTAGTAGACTGAGATCATCCAACAATAAATGAAACTTTGGCATGACAAATAGATCAAGCCAAAGAAGTTTCAAAAAGGAGACTGGGCCTTACTTTTTGATTCAAAATATAAAGATTTCAAAGGGAAGCTATAGATGAGGTGGATGGGTCCTTACCAAATTGTAAAAGTATATGATAATGGGACCGTCTAGTTGATTCCAATTGATGGTGAAAGGAAATTCATGTTGGTTAATGGTCACAGATTGAGGTTGTACCATAAACCAACATCTTGACAAGAGTTTTAAAGAGCAATACAAGAAGATTCAAATCTTCATTGTGTAGGCAAGGTTTCTTTGCCTATCACGATGCGATATGAACTATCATCTTCTAGAAATAAAGAGGGGATGATTGAAAACCAGAAATGGCAATCATCTTCCTCTAGAGCATTGGGTGAAAACCAGAGATGACGCCCCATGTTTCATAAAAAAACACAAAGAAGATTGAAAACCAGCAATGGTGATCTTCTCTCTCTTGAATTGATCAACAAAAATAAAAAGTTAGTACCACTTACGCATGGATCATGATGTCATGAAAGGTAGCAGAGAGGTGTCACACTTTAAATTTCAAATAACGACGGAGATTGACAAGCTTTAATATCAAGGTATGCACAATTAATGACCCTTATCATTGTAAGGTTTTAAATTTAAAGTTAAATTGTTCCATAATGTATATTAATTAACCACCTTTTCCCAAATCATATCACACGTCTCAAAATTTACTCCAAATCCGCTACCCATTAAATGTCATAATGTTTCACAGTCGTCAAAGTACTTATCCTATCACCTCAAGATTTTAGCTTGAATTTTCCACATTCAGTCATATCACCTGCATAACAAGGTTGTTCAAAATTTGTTCTCTCAATTGGGTTGCTCTCTATCTTGCGCCATACTTCTCTTGCACTATTCCTAGCAACTCTTGCATTACCAGTCCTATGCTACTTAATTCCTTGCTTCCTCGAACCTAAAATGGGACCCAGACTCAGACATGAGCCTACCAGTTTAGTTGAACTCTTGGCGGATGCGAATTCAGTGGAAGTTTTTGACAAAGCCGGTGGTTGGATTTTCTCCTGGCATATGAAGAATTCAGCATCCCCATGATAGAGGAATTCACAAGGAATATGGAGGAAAGCTACTCAACTATAAACGGTAAGGAAATACCCTTCTCCCCAATTGTAATCAATTGTCTGGATTTCCAAATGATGGTTTAGTTATTATTGAGCGGACAATGTACCATGAATTAATTAAAATATTTGTAGTAGGAAGAAGAGAAAAATTACAGTTGGTAGTTGATAGTAAAGGGAAGGCAAAAGGGATCAAAAGACTGAGTATACCAAAACCCTGGCGGGGGTAGCAAAATGGTTGATTAGATATTTTACTTGTGAAGGGCAATATGAGATAGTGCTAGGTCCAGTATTGAGGATGCTCATACATTTACGCCACACAAGAAGGAAAAACCCCAGTATAAGGTTAATTTTCCCCAATTTCTCTATGAAGCTATTTGTGTGGCCATTGAAAATTTTTGTTGGGGAAACCTATCTCAAGTTTCAGGGTCTCATTCATTTAATCTGCAAGCATAAGTTTTGAAAAGATAAATGGCATGAGACGGTGGCTTAAATTTCAACAATCATACTCTCCCTCATCCACTTCTAGCAGACCTAGCAAACACCATTGTACCTCTCATACAAACCATGTTATCCCTGAATCCCTAGAGGAAAAGCCATTAAAAAAGAAGAACATGAAGCAACCAAAACCATTCAAACATTGGTTAACACTCCACCTGAGTCTCCAACTGAGCCAACTCTTCCATCCATTCTTGAAGAAGGATTAGTTAGGGATAAGGGTAAAGCACCCATGGAGGAAGGAGAACCTAGTTCTCTAGACCTTGATACTTTGTTTCCCAATGTGTTGTCCTTGTCTAAAGTTCAGTTTGAACTTCAAATGGCTCAAGAAAGGGTTAACCAATTACAAACATTATTGGATGCGAAGGATGCCAATTTTTCCCAACAATTATCTTCTCAAGAAAAACAGATTCAAGAACTGTAGAGTATGGTATCACACCAGGAAGAGGAAACTCTTCAATTACAACAGCCCTGCATGAAAAGGAGCAACAAGTATATGTATTGGAAGCATCCATTACTCAGTTGCAAAAAGAACAAAAATAGGACTTCCCTCAAATCATTGTATTGAAAGGGTTGATCAAATGAATGGAAGAATGCTATCGGTTGAAAAAGGTTGAGGAAGAGAATACAAGTTAAAAAGAAGAGATTGAGTTGCTAAAACAAAATGTTGTCTATGTTAGTCAGTTGTATGACCAGGTGCTCTCCTGGAGACCTCCCTCCAATTTTATGCCTCGTTCTTAAAAGAACAATTCTTCAAATGGAAAATCAATAGAGCTAGGGCTTGGTTGGACATTGAATTTGAAGACGACCATCAATTTGTAGGAGCATACACTGCTGCAAATGATGTTGAAAAAAATTATTATGTGAATTTTATGTGCACAAATTCTTGCTCCCTGAGCAAATAGAAATACTAGTAAATCTGTATGTGGGAGAAGTTCAATTGAGGTCATTTGTTTTGACCCTAAGACATCAAGGTGAGTGGAGAGATCAAAGGACAATATTTATACAGTCAGAGTCTACAGTAGGCCTCCTCATGAGGCATGATTTGCCAACACCACTCGATTTTTCAATAGGTTTAGATCACAAGTGTATTATCTATGTCTCATAGATAGGTACACTGAAATTCTGCAAAGTTATGTCAAGAACTTCTAGGAGCAAGTGATTCCCACTTTTAATGTCAAATTTCTTACATCACAACTACGATATCAACTGTTGGCCGAGCCATATAAAAGAAAGGAATTCATTTCCCCACTAATCTCAGGTGGTCTTTAAAAAGGGGAAAATATGTATGTAAAATTATCTTGGGACTTAAAGAGCAATGGATTGGAATGCGCTACAGGACACCTCTTCTTCTTGCACCAATACCAAGATGGAACTCAACTAATGATCGTAAGAAGATAGTTATACTACCTAGAAAAAGAATGTGGTAGATAACTTTGGGTTTTCTGATACAACAACTGATGAGACATGGAAAACATTCAAAATGAGTATAACTATTCTAGAATAGTAGAACTCCTTAATAGGTAGTAGGAGGACCTACTAAATCTCTAGTAAGGGGAGGTGATGAGCCCCATTTTTGTCATGATAAACCTTGTGTAATTATGTTTAAGCCATGTCAAAACCTATTCTACTTTGATATTATTATGCATGATGGAAAAATACATACTTTATATTTACTTGTTTTAGTATGTTTATGGGAAATTGTTGTGTATGCTTATGATGTTTCACCCCACTTAATTATTGTGCATAAAAGGATTTAATATGATATGGATAAATATTAATTCTGTGTGCAAAAAGTGCATATGTTGAATTGTTATATGGAGCGTAGGACTTAACATATATGCTAGCGCTGGACTCAGTTTTGTGTGATAGTGCACGACTTTGGTTCATCGATCAAGCATCCAACTTATCAAAACCGATCCCACAAAGATCAAGTGACACATGCACGAATCGAATGCGTATAACTTAGATTATGGAATTCCAGATGGCAACATCATTTGCTACCAAGAATCATCACCATTTATCAATCAACATTCAAGCCACAAGAAGAGTGAAACAATAATGACTGAAGACTCACCGTCACTTTAGTTTCTTTAATCAATTATGATTTGGATAATCTTCTAGGGGTGATTGACTCCTTCAAAGAGTCAATCATGGATCCCCTCTTTAGTTATTGTAAATGCTTCAAGATCAAACACCTACGAATTGTTCCCACCATTAATGTATTACCAAGAATCAAGGGAATTGTTTAGTTCAAACAATTAGTTAGATTTAGAATTAGTCATTTAAAATAACTGTCTCATAGAGAGACTAGGAATATTTTTGGTATAAAAGAGAGAATGTAATTAGAGTTAGAGGTTCCATATTTTCCAGTTGTAGCAACATATTTTGAATTCAATAAAGATCAAATTCAGGAGTAAGTTTATTTGTCTAGAAGTTTGGTACAAACTTGATCGAGGGACGGAGCAAGGGCCACTCCTACCCAACGAGAGGGAGATTCATTCTTACTTTCTTGCTTTTTTCTTTAACAATTGTTGTTACTAGTTTACTATTTCTTTCTGAATGCAATGTAGTCTTTAATGTTAATGTTTTAGTTAAATTTCATTTCTTATTTCAATTCTAGTACTTTAATTTCATGCATTTCATTTGTAATCATGATCAGTTCAATAAATTCTTAGTTTTAAGATAAAAAACCATGCTTTGAGATCATGTTTCTCTGTTCCCTTTGTTGAAACAACCATTAGACGCCACCGGGATTGACATATTAAATTGATTAAAGTAAGAATCCAACGACACTTGTCAAATACTAGAGCGAGAAAAGGGATTAAATTTTCTTTCATTAACACACAAAAAAATGTGTTTTCATGAAGAACAAGGAAGTTTGGCATGGAGATCAAAAGCAACTGGAAAGAAAGGCTTGACCATGCGAGCACGATTTAGTAGGACAAAGCATGGCTGGTGCGGATCATGATTAGTCTACTTTCAAATATAGAGAAACTAATAGAGCCCATATAATTACTTACCTTACTAATATCTGGGATTATTTCATGCTTTATGTTGTCATTAAAACCTCCATCTACTACCTCAATCAAACAATCTGCGTCATTCTAATCACAACTTTTTTGTTGCTTACCTCTTTCATGTGTTTCCTTTCATGCATATTTTGTGTGCCTTCACTGCAAACAAGATTATAATCGCATGTAAAAAACAACCGGGATTTGAACACTCGACCCTACTATCTACAAACTACTTGTATTATTTTATTTTGAAGACATGCTTTTCCGGTGACCAAAAAATCAGAAACCCTAATCAACATTTCTCCAAGGTATTTAATAATTTGTTTAGCACATTCCACGAAAGAAATTTCAAAAATAGAAAAAGAGTGGGATACAAAATTTGGAAATTTTTACTTTCCCCCTCTTAAAGCAAAAGGGCGGGCTATTGAAATTTCAAATATTTGAAAATGCGAGGGAATTCAAATTTCACTATTTTTATTTTTCCATGGTTTAAAAATTAAAACTAAACATGAATTAAAAACAATGCAATTTGTCATTTTCTATAGCCTATAATAATATAAACATAATAACAAATATATTATATAACATATATTAAAACAAACATAGTAAAAATATATATTATAAAAAAACAAAAGAAATAAATCCTAAACATAGTTTTGAAGTTTAATAGAATAATATATAGACATTTACGTTCCTTTTTTTTATCAAAATCGATTTCTACATTGTTAGATATAGTGTGCACTAATTTAAATTAATTCTCTAATTAAAATGTGCCACGTGGAAAGTTCAAACAAGCTATTTGGGATACATAATAAGGCTAACGATCTAAGACTGTACAAATAATGTTATTGTATGACTATTTTCAAAATAAGAAATGTTTGAGCCTAGGGTATGATATGTCGTTTCTATCAATAAGTAAAGGAGCTTAGCGAGCGCTAAGAATTTTCTTTGTTAGGAAATGATGTGAAATATGTGTTGAAAACCATGTATCTTATGACAACTACATACTAAGGCTAGTGATCCACAACTTTACAAATAGTGTTTATAATGAGAAGAGGTAAAGGTAGGAGCCTAGCAGCCGCTAAGCTATACCATGATTTGTTATTTTATGGCTATTTTCAAAATAAGAAAATTTTGAGCCTAGGGTCTAATATGTCATTTCTATCAATAAGTAAAGGAGCTTAGTGGTCGCTAAACATTTTCTTTGATAGGAAACGATGTGAAATATGAGTTGAAAACCATTTATCTTATGTGAACTACATACTAAGGATAGCGATCAAAAGCGTAAAGATCTGTATAATGAGAAGAGGTAAAGATAGGAGCTTAGCGGCCACTAAGGTATACCATGATATGTTATTTTATGGTTACTTTCAAAATAAGAAACTTTTCAAATAGGGTTTGATATAATGTTTCTATCAATAAGTAAAGGAGCTTAGTCGTCCCAAAGCATTTTCTTTAATAGGAAACAATGTGAAGTATGAGTTAAAATTCATGTATCTCATGGGAACTACATACTAATCCTATCGATCCAAAACTATACAGATAGTGTTTATAATGAGAAGAGGTAAATGTAGGATCCTAGCGGCCGCTAAGCTATACCATGATTTGTTATTTTATGGCTATTTTTAAAATAAGAAACTTTTGAGCCTAAGGTCTCATATTTGTTTGTCATTAAGTAAAGGAGCCTAACGATCACTAAACATTTTCTTTGACAAGAAATGATGTAAAATATGAGTTGAAAACCATGTATCTTATGGGAAATACATACTAAGGCTAGTGATCCAAAACTGTAAAGATAATGTTTATAATGAGAAGAGGTAAAGGTAGGAGCCTAGCGACCGCTAAGCTATACCATGATTTGTTATTTTATGACTATTTTCAAAATAAGAAACTTTTGAGCCTAGGTCTGATATGCAATTTCTATCAATAAGTAAAGGAGTTTAACGATTGTTAAGAATTTTCTTTGATAGGAAACAATGTGAAATATGAGTTAAAAACCATGTATCTTATGGGAACTACATACTAAGGCTAATGATCCAAAACTGTAAAGATAGTGTTTATAATGAGAAGAGGTAAAGGTAGGAGCCTAATGACTACTAAGTCTATACCATGATTTGTTATTTTATGGCTATTTTCAAAAATAAGAAACTTTTGAGCCTATGGGAAACACATAATACGTCTCGATCCATTTCAAGGGTATGTAATGCGGACTTTCTCTCCACCATGCATAGCCTAGCGAATATGGTACAATTAAAATAAATGGATAACACTATCATTCAAAACCATGCACATAGTGTTGAAATAAGAAATAGTTGATCCTAGTAGTCATTCCGTTCAATATGTACGTGTTAGCGGTCGCTAAGAATTTTCTCTCGTATGAACAAATGTGAATTATATGTTACAAACAATACATCTTGTGAGTACTACATAAGTCATGATCCTTCTTGAGGGTTTGCAGTGCAACACTTGGATCTGCCAGGGATGACACAAATAATATGTTATAATTATAATAAATGAAAACACAATAACAACCCAAAGTCGTATATATAGTGTTTATATTGATTAACGGTAAATGGTGAGAGCCTAACGACCACTAAACATGAGCATGATCTTTTATTTTATTGCTATTTTCAAATTATGAAACTATTGATCCTAGCGTCTGCTATGCCATTAATTTTGATAAGGAAAAAATTCTTAGCATTCGCTAAGAATTTTCTCCCATAAGATCCAATGTGAATTATGTGTTTCAAATAATATACCTTATGGGAACTACATAAGGCTTGATCCCTCTAGATGGTATGTAGTGTAGCTATTGTCTCATGTGTACATTCTAGCCAACATGATACAATTATAATCAATGGAAAACACTAGCGATCCAAAGTTTTACAAATAGTGTTTACAATGATCGTAATGGTAGGAGCCTCGTGGTCGCTCAGCTAGGTCGTGATTTATTATTTTATCGCAATTTTCAAAATAAGAAACTATTGAAACTAGCATCCGTTGTGCCATTACTTTTGATAAGTAATGAAACTAAGTGTTAGGTAAACAATTTTTCCCATACAAAATGTTGTGAATTATATGTTACAAATAATATATTTTATGGACAATACATATGGCTTGATCCCTATCGAGGATTTGTAGTGTAGCACTTGTTTCGCAATGGATAGTCTATCAAATATGATATAATTATAATCAATGAAAATCACTAGCGAGCCAAAAGTGTATAGACAGTGATTACAATGACAAGATGAAATGGTAGGACCCTAGCTTCCGCTAAGCTAGGTCATGATTTGTTATTTTATCACTATTTTTAAATTCTTAGTTATTTTTACCCTCAATCAATACAACGTATTGGATAATAAATGTTTGTAGCCTAAGAAGACTGAAACTCTAAATGCGTTAATATAAGTTCAAACAATTTGGAATAAATTTCTTCAATTAGTATTGTAAATCTAACTTATAGTCGAGTAAGAGAGAATATACCCTTGTTTTAGTGGTATTCATTAAACATTGTTAATAATCAAATATTTTCTCAAATAGGTATAACCCACCATGACCTTATAGAGAGAACCATTTCCACGAAAAATGACTATTGTGATGAGGGCCATACTTACGTTTTGGAAATTTTTAACCCTTCATGTTTGTTTTGATAGCTTGTCAAGTGGAATTTCGTACTTAGACTAGTTATAGACTTTTAAACATAATGAATAAAGTGTGTCCGATATACAAATATTTCACATTACCCTATATAACAAAAAATGATGAGATATCAATTACTCCATTAATGTGATTTGTTTCTCAAATACTCTCCTCAAAATACCAAACATTAGATCTTCTAAACACTATCCTTTAAACACCTTCACTAATCTTATTCTGACGGGCATTTAATCCTCACTACTATAGTATGACCGATATACACATAAATCACATCGTCTTCTAAAACAAAAAATCCCGAGCTACCAAAAACTCCATTATTGTGATTTGTTTCTCAAACAATCTCTTCGAAATACCAAATATTAGATCTTAATGTCCTCTACGCTTTTCCATTCAATAGGTGTAAATGGATAAAAAAATGTTTTAGGTTGTTCTTTTATATGTTGACTAGAAGTCTATCTGCCACTAAAGTGTATATTTTTAATGTTCCTATCATGTCATCTATGGAATGTTATAGCTTGTCCGAATCATATATAATCCTTTCAAAAGGTGTAAATGGTTTTGTATCTTTCAATGCATCATAATTCATTTCGAGACTTAGAATTTTTTTGTTATTATTGATTTGATCCATAAAATATGAATTACTGTAACCAGTTGAATGATACATAAGATGTCCTATCGAAGCCTAACGGTTGTTAACCATTAAGTTAATTACTCTCTTAAGATAACTAGTAAATAACTCTAGAGGTTGGTGACTCTAGGGTAGTATTTAAATTCCTTATCAAACAATAAGAGAATAACATTTTAAAGTTCGAAATGACCTAATTATTAATTTCTTTTACTCTAATTATAGCTAAAATCATTAAGAACAATTCCATTCATCGCACAATATTTGTTGGAAGAAAAGAGACGAGGAATGGTTTGTTGAAATTCATTCCCCTAAAAACTACCATGTCAACATATGGTTGTTTTTGTTATAGATGAAAATCACGAGGAAGTTGGTATTGTTCTATCATCAAAAGTTATTGATTTGGGGACACCGCGTGTCTGTTGGAATGCTTTGACTTTGAAAACAATAAGTGTCTTATTCGGATATGGAGTTGGATGTTTCTTTGTTTAGGAAATGGGAAATGCATGCCTCCATAAACAACGGACCATATTCATGTTCAAAATATGGTTGGAATTTGGGGATTCTAATAGATTCTAAAAAAACTAACTATTCAAATGTAGAAGACATTCACAATGGTATATTTACAGTATTTAGAAAATTGTATAGAAACAAAAACATCTTTTGTTTGTCATTTCTTGCATAGAAAAGGTTTGCTTTCACCTCCAAAACATGCCAAGTTGTTTACTATGCTGAGGCGAACATATTTGACTAAATTGGAGATAGACCCATCTAAATCAAAATTACATGGGTTGAAAATGAATACTAAATCAACTGGGTTTGTTGAGGTTGGTGTAATAGTAGAGACATTTGATTCTTACTTTCGAGAGAATAAAAGGAGACAACAAAATGAGAGAAAAATTTATACATTATTTGAGAAATAAGCATCTAGATAATATTGTATTGACAACTGCAGTGAAATCCAATGTAATTGAAAAATTTAAATTGCATGAATCACACTACCGCCAGTTGTATATACTATTGGGTGAAGAGAGAAATGGAAAAGAAAATTTGATTCCAATATAGGGGAAACAATAGAAAACACAAAAAGATCATGAGGTGGAAGAATTTCTTCCCATCAAGGCTCAGATAATATTAGACAAATATGTGATGTCACTGGAAGGAAATATACCAACAAGGATGAAAGACAAATTTTTTTTTCTTGTAAATGTGCATATCCATTCTAGCTTCATCAAATTTATCAACTATTCCTTTGACTAATCCTTTCAATATTGAATGTGTGATTGTTGATTTTTACAATTTGGCCAATGATATTTCTTTTGATGTAATAATGGAGCTTCTAACAATTATCGGAACTAGTGTGTTGGATTATATTATTATTGTTCTAATACCAATTGGTTATTCAAAAATGTTAAGAGACATAGTAAAAGATACATGGAAAATGTTAAAGACAATGGAGTATCAATTATGGATGGATGCTACAGACTCTACGATAGCAACGAGATATTCAAAATTTTGTGTCTTATGTACACAATATCTAGTGTGCACAACTGTGACAATAATGATGATTATAGAGAAGAGGTCACTAGGGATTGGATGGAGAAACTACCAAAAAAATTGGTAATGCAAGCAAAATTTTCCTACAAGGAAACATCCATCCTTTTCTTTGTGAAATATTGTATGAGTTTTGGGTTGAGACGTTTAATTGATGTTGTTCCAAAAATTCTCTAGTATTAGTGCTTTACGATGACAGTGTCGCACTCTGTGCATTAGTGGATTCCAAACTATCTGTTGTTTTTATTGTTGAGACACATAGTCAAGAAATGTTTCTGAAACATTACTATTCTCATATGAAGAAAGGTTCTTTGCTAAAGAAAACTTCAACAAGTGATTTTTTTAATGGCTTTTAATGTATATATGCTACTTATACATTTATTGTTTATGCAGACAACCACAAAGCTATAAAAGATGATGTACAACCCTTTCACCTTGATGCTACACAACTAGTTAAACATGGTGATTTACCTTCAATCATTTTATAAATATGTTTAATGAGCTCTATTTTCAATTGCCATGGTTTTCAATTTTTAACAAACTTATGTTTTTTATAGTTTAGATGATAGATGTGGAGGATGCGGGCACATCGACCATGAATACGCCATCAGATATAGGTATGTTAATCGTGTGAATTTACAAACAAAACCACTAAGTATCCCCATAAATTTATAAGAAAATAAATGATTATGTAGACAACCAAAAACCGAGAACGTAATCGTGGAGGGCACAGAGATATCTAGCATGAATAAACACTCACAACCTGGTATGTTAGCCATGTGTATTTTAAAACAAAATCATTTATAAGGCCCACAAATTTATAGGAAACGATAACTAACAAAAATTAGTTTATATGTTTGGCATACAATAGAAGAAAAAGTTTAAGGAAATCCATTTGTAAGATATAATAACAATTTAAAATGAAGTATAGAGCTTAGCGGACTCTATGCATCCACGTTCAATACAGTAATGGTTAGACTAAAAAACCTTACATTCATCAATATCTCGTTGATTTACAACTACATACTGTCTATAATGTTTCACTGATTCACTACTGCATATTGACTACTTACATTGAATTAACATTGTTTTGGCTTCAACATCATCATAAAAAAACTACATATGGATTGATCTAGCTTGTAGGTATGTAAAGAAACACTTGGCTAGCCTCATTAAAGGTTGTCCAACTAAGTGTAGTTTGGCCAATGATGGCATAACCTAGCGGTCGCAAATCCTCATCAATAGTTGAGGACTATTTTTTGCCAAAGGGTGGTTCGACGAATATAAGCGTAGCCTAAGCGACCACTAAATTTGAATTATAAGAAAGAGAACAATTGATATTGTACTTACCATATCACCACATAAACCACTATGTTTATCCATTTAAGCTTTCATTTGCCATAACATGAAATCGATTATGAATTGATTAATGTTTATTTCAAATACATTATGCTCACATTTTCAATAACAAGAAATATATTATGAATTGATGAATGTTTATTTGAAATAGATCTTGCATCAACGGATCCAACAACGTGTAAAGGTGGTGTAATCCAAGCCACAATCTCAATCGATAACTAGTAGCCATAAGCTAAAATGTTGTTTATTTTAATTGGTTATAATTGATATGCGCCAATGAAAATAAAATTTCTTTACTTCCTTGCAGGTAGCGATAAAAGTTATTTACTTATTTTAGATACGGAGGACCTACAATATGGGATAAACAAAACATACAATAGGAAAATGTCATTCGGTTTGGCATGAAAATGTCAACTGCGCGAGGTGGCTGTTAGACTTTATAAAATTATTATCACCATATTGTGAACTATGATTACTCGTCCGACAACATCATTTCTACTCGATGTTAAAAAGATATCAATGAGATTCAATAAAAATATCGAATGTATTGTATCGAAGACTCACTTGGGAAAGGAATATTGCAATATATTCAAGGAATAAAAATAAGAGACCTATAAAAGGTTTGGAGTAGAAATGATTTTTCATATAGTTCTAAAAATACTTCGTGCATTACATTAGGTGCGAAGGTGAACCCTCTTGAAAATTTTATGGAGGAAGAAAAGTAGACGTAACGATTGCACAATAGATAAACGGTTGATGACCGATTTGTATTAAAATAATCACAAATAGTATCTCAAGGATTGAATATGGTAGAGGGCATCAAATATTTAGAGCAAGAAAATGCTAAATAAATATTTTTCGTTTAGAATGTTGTTATGATGGTACCGCTTAACATTGTAAATAATATATACATTCATATGTTATTATGAAAGTATTGCGTAACTCTTTTACATTATGTTGAGATTATCGAAATATAAGTTGGGAGGATTTATATTTTCACCGATTATGAGTACAATATGATTGAATAACTTCGTGGTGAATTATCGAAAAAAACTTTCCCTTGAAAAATTGTAAAATAGTATTTTTTCACTGTTCATAAAATAAATATAAATTTATACTTGTATATACTTAATTGTTTTAATATTTTTTAATATAATTAATATATAAATAAATCTCTAGAAACAATGACGATCATATCTAAAATATGCAAGTCATATGTGACAGTTATTTCAAAGATTTGCAACTATTTTATGGATTAAAAACGTCTAAATGAGCATCAAATTTAACACCACGTTGTGGCCTTTGTTGCAACCATTGAAGGAAAAGAGAAGATGTTTGGGATGATATTTGATCAAAAATTGAATTCGAGGGAGCTTATTTTTGGAGCTTCACTATGATTTATTTTGTTAATTTGGGATCCCAGATCTTCGGGAATAGTGTTACTGATAAAATTCAAACAATTCTTAAAATGTTTTTCTACATTTCTATCTTTAGTAAAGCAATTTAAATTTATTTCATATCTATAATTGAATACACAAATATATTTGGATTGGTTTTATAGTTAATTACATTCTCCTACTCTAAATAGTCACCCTCTTCTAATTTCTTCATAATATCTTTAGTAATTATCGATTATGCTGAGGTTCAATCACATCATACTACATGAACCTAGAAGTGTCTCAAATCTCTTGAATTTCATTAGCCTAGTGGCGGTGGGCCATAAGGAATTTTAATTATTCAAATCTTCATAGTTTAATCTTAAAGACATTTAAACACTGATAAGAACCTTATTACAAAACATTGATAATGCCTAGCAATCGATACCCCATATAAAACAAAGACATTTTCTGTTTATAACAAAGCATAAATAATGCCTAGCATCTACTATCCCATATAAAATAGAAACATGTTCTATACATAACATGTCATAAATAATGTCTAATGTCCGCTAGACCGTATAAAATAGAAACATGTTATGTATATAACAAAGCATAAATAATGCTTAGTAGCCGTTAGCCCATTTAAAACATAAACATATTCTATATATAACATAACATAAATAATGGTTGGTAGCCACTTTGTTGGTATAGGATATTTACCATGTATATATTTTAAGTAAATGGGATTCCTCCACATAGGTGATTCACCATGCTTAGGTGTCCTAGGGTGTCATTATGGCCTTACACACGTCATAGAGCGTCATAGGAGTTACATTTGATCGTTATTCTAGGAATGTAACTCCCACCTCTTGATGGCTACATTTGTGGGGGAGTTACACACCCCACTACTATATGTACACCTTTCATCTTGAGCAATGGAATGGAATGGAATAGAGTATGGGATTTGAGCCATTTTTCCCTTAATGCATGCACATTGCTCTCATGGGTGATTTCTTTCTTGGATCTTGAAGCTACACCATTCTCGCGGTTGAGTGCAACGTGTTGATGCTCATAGATTCCCTCCAGATCTTCATCATTCCTCGACATGGTATCAAAGCTCGGGGATCGAATCGTGTTGCTCACCTCGGTTGCTTACTACTCCTGCCTCATAGTTTCTTGTGCAAGATCTCCTTTGCATGGGCTCTAATTGCATTTTCAAGGGTTTTGGTGTCTTGATGCAGTCTCAATTTGTAGTTTTCGAGGTTGCAGATCAACTTTACTACCTGTGTTGAATTTCTCTCGAATGGGTCTTCAATTTGTTTGAGTCTATCTCCGTTGCTGTCTGGCTCGTGATGTGTTCATTTACGAACTTCTGCTTGTTCCATTAGCTCGTGCACTTGGCTACTACACATTCTATTGGCTCGTGCCATCTTAGATTCATGGTTTTTCAGATTTTGCATGCGGTCTTCAGAGGTGATTTACATTTTTGAGTGTTGTTTGAGGGCTTAGATTTGAGTTTCATTATTGAGTTTTACATCCGGTCTTCAACCGCTTGGCCCTCCTGGTGTGACTTGACCAACCCTTACACCGCATTACGCTCGACCTTTGCTTCGTTGGCTACCATGCTTCATGTTGGTTCTGCCTTGCTTTTGCGACAGGTTCATGCCTTTGTTTCCATTTGGTTGACCCTATGCATAGGTAGACCTCGGGCTTGAGTTCACTCGCCATGGCCATGCATTGATTTTGCCTCCTATTTCCGGTTGCTCCAACATGCCACGCCTCGCCATTGGCTTTCCCGCCAACCTTTCAGCTTGGGGCTTCCTTTTCCTCTCCGCACCGGGATTAACACCTCGCCACCAATTTTGCATGCATTGGGTATTGATACCTCTCACCTCGGATCTCTGGGATTGTTTTAGCACTCTCGATGTTGGTTTCACACGTCTGTGGGCTCAGCTCTCTACGTGCTCCCGTGTGCTTGGATTCACCACTGGCTTCTATGGTTACGTGCTCACCGACCTGTAATTTTCTCGTGCCTCTACGTTAACTCACTATCGTTTGCTTTGTCTGAATGTGGGTACTTTGGCTTAAGTTCTCCCTTGTGGATGTTTTTCTTGGTAGGCTCACTACTCAGGCTTTGGTTGTGCATTCTAGGCCGTGTTCATCTGCTAAGGCTTCCTTTCCTGTGAACTTTGTTGTGCATTAAAACCAACTCGCATTGGCTCGACGACTTGGTCCAATTTTGCATTATTTCTAATTTTTTTTACAACCTACATTAAGCCACCGTATTAGTGTTGAATCCATCTTCCACTCGGTGCTTTGCATTGTTTTTTACCTTGAACCATTACTTGTTCTCTCTCAAATTACTCCTAGTCATTTGTGCATTCACTCGGGATCCTAGTTTTATTTCGTGGTCGAACTCGCATAGCCATCACCTATCATTGGGATCTCCTTCGTAGCATTGGTTCGATCTCCGCCCCCACCGTTACCTAGTTCTTCGGGCGTGGAATGCAGGCGGGCTCACTGTTCTTCTGCATTGACAATTTCATTGCCGTGGAGACCGGTTGGGCTTAATTAACCGTTTGATGGTTACATTGCTTTTTTTGACGTCTCAGAACTTCCACCACATGGCTTGACAACGTGGGCCCCCATCCATTCCCTTTTAGACTTGTTTGGCGGTTAAAACAATCCTATTTTAATGTTTTAAGGAAAAAATTCATTTTATGGCATTGTAATAATTTAGGGCCTTTATTTTGCTTGTTTTAATGCCCTTCCTACGCATGTCAAAGACGAAGGGCGAGGTCCGGGGTTGGCAGGAGGCTAATCCCCCCTCGCAAGAAAAACAAACCCTACCTAAAATTTGATGCCATTTCCAACGAGTACCCACATGACACCCTTTGCACCCATTTCAAGCACTTTTTAAATTAGTTTGTAAAGCTTATTGGCATTTTCCATCGATTCGGGAATCGTTTTCTTCTTTATAACTTTCAATTTGTCTGCTAAGTTTTGAGCACTTCTTTACTCAAAGTTGCATGATTTTTCCCACATTACGTGATGACATTTTCATTTTTTAAACACACTACTTTATAAAGTGCCACATTCTGGGGTTCACTAGTACTCTTAGGTTTTGTACTGCAATGGCGGACGCATTATCGGCCGGGTTTGACGTCTACATTCGTGCACCTTGCACTTCTTGCTTCCACATCATGAAGAGTGATCTTTCTAGACTTGAGGATCATAGGATAACCTTACAACCTCCACTTCTTACCGGAAAGCGAACTATTCAACTTAGCGTGCTTCTATGGAACGTTACTTCGCCCACGAGGGTCTTTGTGATTCTTACTTGGGCGAGTCTTGTACCCACCGATCATCGTCATCTGGAGGACTTCCTTGACACTTGCAACCATGTTTTTGGTCACATGATGATGCATGTCTCCAGATCTCTCTGGTTTCACGTGGCAGACTCAGATCCACCCCACCGTGTCTAGAGCATTCTTCAATCCCTCTATGGAGACCCTTCACATACCGTCGCCTTTGTTTTTGTATCCAATTGATTGTATCCTCTATTTCTTTGTGTGATGACAGTTCCCACTAATATAGACTCACTTGGTTCTACCTATGATGATGAGAATTGTGTACCCAGTTCTGATGTCGAGAGTACTATAGAGGACTCTTCTCCTCCTCTCACTATTCCAGAGAGTGTTGACACATCCCACATCTCATCAGATATTGAGCAGTCTCCTATACAGTCTCATACAATCATCACACCCACCTCTTTTCCACCTTCAGTGTGTGAGGCCCCTTTCACTCCTCTACCTTCATTGGATGACTCATACCTATCTGACATCGTTCTTCTGTTTGTTGAGCCCCCTCATTGGGATGAGTATCTTGCCTGACCTTAGTCATCTTTTTACAGAGTACACTTGTGATGTACTATAGGTTCCTCATCCATCTATAGGTATTTCAGAGGAGTTCATCATCTCCATTGTTGGGAGTGCCCCTTCTAGGACTCTTACCACTTCCACTTTTCCGGAGACCTTCATTGATCCACCCTTGCTTGTGGATCCATTTTCTGTTGTGGGGGATGTTTTTTCCTTCACATCAGTTGGAAATCCTTTCTATAGGTGTTCACCCTTCATACTCTGACAATTTTGCACTTGTGACATTACCTTCGGTTCCTTCGCACTCACTTGCTAGACCTATGTCACACTTTCGTGGACCAGACTCAGAGTTCTTCATGTCAACGCCTTTAGTTTCCTTCACGGAGTGGGTGGACTTCCAACATGTCATTTATGTCCTTCCTAAGGGCAGGCACATAGTTTGGTGCAGGTGGCTCTTCTTCAGTCTAGAGGTAGAGGATCTCGTGATCGACATTCTTCTAAGAGACCTCCTAGAGTCAGTAGATTTCATATCCGTCCATGACATCTTCAACATTCCTCTCATCTCCCTCTTCTTCTATCTTCTTCTTCTTTATGAGAGATTTCCTCTTTGTACATGGGTACCTTTACAGGGCTCGTCGTGGTTGGGACCCATTATCATGCCCCTTCTGGGACACTGAAAAACACACCAATGTGACTAAAATTTTAGGGTAATTTTTTTTGAAGTGTCGAATTAATACTGATTCATTACGTATCTTTTAAATTTACACCTATGTAATATCTCTGTTTTTTTTTTTAATTAAAATTTTCCATAAGAACAATAACTACTCATTCTTAAATAAATTTGAATCTCCCTTGATAATTTTTACCCACTCCCATAACAATTCCCATAACCCAAAAGTATGTAGGGTTTATTTTGAGCCCTAGGATTAAATAATCCTCAACCCTAGATCATCATTGAACCCTAAACTTCCTTATCTCTTCTCTTTTCCATCTCTTTCTTTTCATTTGAATTTTCTTTCTTATTTCTCTTCTCTTTTTTTTTTCTCCTTTTTGTTTTGTGCAAGATGGAATGAGAAACAATGGAGGTTGGTTGCTTTGTTCTCTTCTTTCAGGTTGTTTGGAAGCTATGGAGAGAACCCTAAAGGAGATATGGGTTGTGGTTTTGTTGTTTTCTCTCTTTTTTTAAAAAAAATTTCCTTGCTGGGTTGTTCTTTGATGAGGGGGTAATTATATATATATATATATATATATATATATATTACTAAAATTTATTAGAAGTATGGGGCGCTTTTTTTGTTTTTATTTTTGTAGAGGGATTGTGTGAAGGGGGATAGCGGCTCGAAAAGGGCGGCGTGGGGAGGGATGGAGGCGGATACGGGGAAGGGGTGCGGTAGGGTGGAGGAGGGTCGTGGGGTCGGAGAAGCCGCGTGGGCCACAGGTGGAGGGAGGCGGAGTTTGCTGCGAGGGAGGCAACGGCGGGTGAGGGTCGTCCGTGGGACATCGTAGGTGGCCGGGGTAAGTGGCGGCAGTGGTGACCATTTTGGGCTCAGGCACCTGGGTGGGGGGTCCGAACCCTCCCACCCACATTACAATTTAAATTTTCTTTTTTTTTTTTTTTTTGTTTGTTTGTTTTTGTTTATAAAAAAAAGGTACACACACACACACACACACACACACACATGTATAATATCAAATATAAAATATTAATTCAATGATTTATTTTATATATATATATATATATATATATTCATTCTTATTTCAGATAAATACAAATAATAATATTTACATTAAACGCATATAAAACGCACAAATTACTTAAAACAACACAATAATTACACAATCACTATGTGTGTGTGTGTGTGTGTGTGTGTGTGTGTGTGTGTGTGTGTGTGTGTGTATATTTAAAACCTTGTTATTATTATTATTATTATTTTGTGCACAAAGATAATTAAAGTGAGTTCAACTTAAAATAAATAATGATTTTAACCTTATCATGTGATTCAAAAACAAGCACTTAGCAAGCTACATCTATTCATTCTCCATTTTGTGTTATCACAAAGGAAGCAACAAGAAGAGATATATTTATATGTATTTTTTTATTTATACAAAGGAGAGTACAACCAGGAATTTACATTGTTTTCCAATGCAATAAGTTACTAAACATTTCAGATTAAAAACAAGATGGACATTCAACATGAAGGGTATAAATAGTTCACAAGAAGTCAACATCTAACCTATACTTTTCTTTTTTTTAAAGGAGATTACAAATCAAATTTTCATATTAAAGAGAAACAACAAAACAATATTTCATTTCAAGATTTGAAGTTCACATATACCAACATACACAAATACATATCTACCCAAAAAGATTTATCACAAGATTTTTACAAGACTTGAGGTAGATGACTTAGCTCAAAAATGGCTCAAGATTTCAAAATGCAAAGTTACAAAATGGAAAATTTTACAAGGAGTACAAGTCTTCCACAAGCCATACTCAAGTGGTTACAATACAAGAAATGTTTCACCAAGATTAGAGAAGACAAAGAAAAGATCTCAATATCTCCAACTTCCAACTTTGAGCTCCAACCTTCATGCCTTCAAGAAAACCAACAAGGAGAAAGAGCTTGTTTGCCACCCAACCATAGGCATCATTACATGCCTCTCCCAAGGTTAGGATGCATGCTAGCCTCCCCCAAGCCCATGGGAAAGAGGACAACTAATCAAAACTTGCACAATATGGAGGGTGAATTAACAATGATACAAGCACACAGAAAAAAATAGGACAAAAAAAAAACAAAACAAGACTCCAAAATTTACGAGGAGAACCCATGTTCTTCCTCAAAAGTGGGGAAGAGAGGAGAAAGTTCTCCAAAAATTATATTCCAAAATGCTTGCACAAAGCAAAAATCTCCCTACCCTCCTTATTGCTCCTAAATTCAATCAAAATCCTCCTTATTCCTCCACCCTTTCTTTAATGGAAGAATTTTCAAACCCCAAAGGGGTTTCCTTACCAAGAATGGGGAAGGAGATTCAAGCCAAATGAATCAACTTCCCCACCTCAACCATTGAGGGGAAACACTAAGACCCTACAAGGCTTGTCCATCAAGCCTTGAGGATTGAGAGGGAAAATTCCCTCTCTCTTCCCCCACACTCCAAAACTCCATCATGCCATATGATGGAGGGAGTAAAACAAACAACAACCAAATAACAAAACCATGCAACCCATCTAACAACTAAGATAAATGCAACACAAGCAAAAGACATAAGAGCCTACCTCAAGGAAAGCTCTCCAAAAAGCTCTCCAACTTCAAATTTCTCCACACCTTGACTCAAGCCAATCTCCAAGCTCCAAAATCCACAAGCATCCCAAGCAAGAAGTTCTAAAAAAAAAAGAGGTCCCTCTCTTTTCCCATGAATGGGAATTTGAAGAGGAGCAAGCAAGCATCCTCACAAATGAGGGGGTGACATGTGTCACCCCTCTCCTTCTACAAGGTCAAAGATGCCAAAACAAAAGAGAGAAAGGGTAAGATTGTCTTTTTGCCCTCTTCTCCCAAATTCCCCTAAATGTTAACAAGACAAAAAAAATGAAACTTTTAATAAGCACTCCAATCTACACCCTTTACATGGATGTGACCAAACAAGAGGTAAAAAGGGAGGGAAAACTCCCTCTAGCCTTGAAAATAAGCCCCCCTACCCATTAGGTAGGGTCCAAGGGCTCATTTTTATGTTAGGGGAACTCCCAAGCTAAAAGGAGGTCCCCAAAAATGCCCAAAATAACCTAATTTCGGGTTTTGCATTTTTGGCACAAGGGTAGAGGGTGTGGGGACCACCCAAGGGTCTCACATGTGACCCTAAACCCTTGTGATTAAGTGACTCATTAAACAAAATCAAAAATTTAAATGAAAGTGGGATTATTGACTCCCAAAACAAGTTTACATCATAATCAACTACCCTAAACAAAATTAATAATTCAAAGCACAATACATTACAAAAATTGGGGTCACTCATAGTGCCCAAAATAATAATCTCCTATACTAAGGCTTCACACAATGAACATGGCTAGGACTCAGCCTGTGGGCTGCTTGTGCAAGATTGTGTAGCTGGCCTGAGTCCCACGTCCTCCTGTAAACCTGTCACCTGCACACTCATTGCACACATTAACCGTACATGTCTGATAAAATATAAAACAACAACACAATAAGATATCATTAAGTTCTAAACTAGCCTAACATCCTACTGAAATCAAAATGTGACAACGTGCATAATTATACTCAATATTCCAAAAGTTAGACAAGATGATAAAGTGACATATAACCATGGAATTCCACATGCAACAACTATCCATCAATATAATTGTGTTCTAAACACAACATCATATCCATTAGTATCCATGACATCATAAGAAAATGCGACAACATAGAAATTAAGCTAAATTGGCGCTACACACCTGAATGTCCACACATGTCTAATAAGATCAAATCTCTAATATAATGTCCATGATATAACAAAACTCTGTCAAAACATGTCTATGAGAAAAGAAACAACAAGCTACTGAGCTATAAAAAGTGTGGGCACTACACCCATCTTTGGCATCTTTCTTAGATTAGAGAGTGGACTTGTCTCTCTTTTATGGGGGAGTTTTTCCCACTAGGTTTTCTCCTTTTACTCCACTTTTCGAGATTTTATTGTACGTGGGTACTTCATCCGGCTTGTTGCCGGGATCCACTTTTTTTTTTTTCATCTGTGTCCACCTAAGCTATTCTTCAGGGGGTGTTGTTGTAGGATATTTACCATGTATATATTTTAAGTACATGGGATTCCTCCACATAGGTGATTCACCATGCTTAGGTGTCCTAGGGTGTCATTATGGCCTTACACGCGTCATAGAGCATCATAGGAGTTACATTTAATTGTTATTCCGGGAATGTAACTCCCACCTATTGATGGCTACATTTTTTGGGGAGTTACACAACCCACTACTATATTTACACCTTTCATCTTGAGCAATGGAATGGAATGGAATAGAGTATGGGATTTGAGCCATTTTTCCCTTAATGCATGCACATTGCTCTCACGGGTGATTTCTTGCTTGGATCTTGAAGCTACACCATTCCGCATGAGAGAGTGAAACATGTTGATATTCACGGATTCCCTCCAGATCTTCGTCATTCCTTTGACAACCGCTAGACCTTATAAAATAGAAACATGTTCTATACATAACAAATCATAAATAATGCCTAGTGGTTGCTAGCCCGTATAAAATAGATACATGTTCTGTTTAGTCCAAAGCATAGATAATGCCTAGCGGACGCTAGCCCGTATAATGGATTCCAATATTTGAATTTTTGGATTCCAATATATGGGACTTTGGAGTGTAGTAAATTCCAATATATGTGATTTTGGATTCCAATATATGTGATTTTGGATTCCAATATATGCAATATTGGAATCCAATATGTGCGATTTTGGAGTCCAGATAATTCTAATATTTAACATTTTGGAATCCAAAACAAGTAGTTTTGGATTCCAATATTGGCTATGTTTTTGCTTCTCGGATTGGAATAAGTCCAAATTTAGTGAAATAAGTGTTTTATGTTTATCAATAACTTCTCTTCATGTAGGAGATTCATCACCTTGCGTAGGTGTTCGAGACGATCCTCCTTTGTCTTCCTAAACACTAGTATATCATCTAGGTAGATAATTAAAAATTCCCAAGGAATGGATTCCGTACTTAATTCATCAACCTCATGAATGTACTTGACACATTGGCTATCCTAAATGACATATCTAGCCATTCATACACGCCTTCCTTTGTTTTGAATGTTATCTTTCATTGATCTCCTCCTTGATGTGGATTTAGGGATAACCAAACTTTAGGAAAATATTTGAAAAGTACTACGCACCGATAAGGAAATCCATTAGATTATCCATCCTCGGTAATGGAAACCTATATTTGAGCATGATATTTTTAAAGGCTTTGAAATCAACACACATGTTCCATTCTCCTCCTTTTTTGGGTACTAGTATTAATGACACTATACATGGGCTCAAAATTTCATGCACTAGTACCCTATTAAGAAATTATTTTGCTTGTTTGCATACTTCCTCATTTTATTTGAGGGTCATTCTATATGGAGCCTTATTTGGAAAATTAGATCCAAACATGAAGTCAATTTCGTGGTGATCTGTGCATTGGTGGTAACTCCTACGATACTTCCTTCGTTACGATGTTCATAAATTATTTGAGTGCCTTAGCTACCTCTGAGGGCATTGATTCCTTATTTGCACAATCCTCACACGCTTCCCTTGGTAATAATGCATAAAATATCTTTTCTTCCTCTATTTCTTGCAAGAATTCCTTTCTTGATACAAGTAAAAATATTATGCGAAATCAACAATGCACTTCTCCTTTCTCCTCGTTCTTAAATGGTGATAGACTAAACTTGTACCCATCCTTCTCAATGTGGCTGATATTTACGCACCCATCATGAAATAAATTCCTATCATGCTACCAAGATCTCCTTAGTAATAGGTGAAAAGCATCCATCAACATTATATCACACAAAACCTCGTCATAATAGTTCCATATTTGGAATTTAACAAGGATTTTATCATTTACGAGGACTTGGTTTCCCATTCTATAGCCATGAAACTTTGCGAGGATTGGGGTGCAAAATCCTCTTCATCCCTAGCTTCTCCAAAAATTTAGGAAAAATATTGTACATGCTCCCACTATCGATAATCACCTTGCAAAATTTTCCTCCTAACTTAAAAATGGTCTTGAACAAGTTATTTCGTGTATGTTCATCTTCTTTTTACACTGTCTTAAGAAACACATTTATTATCATAAAATATTCTCTCGTGATCTATATATTTCAAATGTCCCATGGATTGCATTGACTTGGTGTCACCATGTGCTACATGTGTGCCTACTTCCATGCGCTTTCTTGTAGCTTTACCTAGTATATTTGGACACTCAAATGCACAATATACAATAGTTCCACACTTGAAACATGTTTTGTAGAATCCTCTTCCCCTTCCTTTGCTAAATATTTTTTTCCCTCTCGAAGAATATGATACTCCACCATTCTATGCACTACTTTGAGCGTGCATTTGTGCACTACTACACTCATCTTGTTACGATCTACTATATCTCAACCAATTCCTCCTCTATCGGGTATATTAAAACTTTCTCTTTTGGACATACATTAGCTATTATACACCAACATTTACTCCAATTTTAAGGTGAGTTTTGATAAGATTCCTTAATTTTCTATACGTGTATTATTATGAGTTCTTCCTAAATTTTAAATCGCAAGCCATTAATATATCAAATGACATTCTCCGATCAACTTCAACATGTCTAGATATTATTATGATCCCATGAAAATCCTTTGTGTATTATTTTACAAATCTCTTGTTGTCTCAAATTTTGCAGTTTTCTAAACAAAATCATTTGGTATTTAGATGGAAAGATCTTGTTTCTCATTTTTGGTGACCATGCGATCTTAGTTTACTATATTTTCCTTTGTTTATTTTTCAAATATTTCCACCACAACACCACATGTTCTTTCAACTTAGTTTGCACCATTATGACACATGTGGGTTGACTATCTCTTCAAAATCAAAGTATTCCTCCATATTTGTGAGCCAATGTGTGAAATTATGGATCTAGTATTATAGAGAATGTCAGTACATCCATTATTGGTCCACTTTCCATCATTGCAATGGACTTTAAAAAGTCACGCTTCTTTTGTGCCTATGGATTATGCTTCATCCTATACATCCTCGGTGATTCCTTAGTTTCGTGCACTTCTTGCCGTTGTTTCACATTCATCATCACTTTGTACATCCAATGACATAAATCCTCTCTGTCTATCTTATTCAAAGAACCATAAGCCTTGTCCTCACACCCCTTATTTTTTTCATTACTTGTTCCCAATGATCCCATAATAGGCTGCGTTGGATGCATTTGCTACACCCATATTATTGTCTCTTACGGTGACATCTCTCGATCTTAACTATTTACCTCATAACTAGAATTTTACCAACCCTACCACCTCCTAATATATGTCCAAGATGTGTAGCTGCACTCGATACCACTTGATGATAATCCAATTGAATTGAAACAACCTTGGATCATTTTTAGAGTTAACACAATGGAAAACACTTGCAAACAATCTAGAGTTTATTATAACAAAGTGACCTTACAAAATCTACAACATATTTCCTCTATGGAGTAATACACACTAGTGACAGAGGTCACTGAATTATAATGATGATAGCCTTCCATTCTTAAAATGCATGTCAAAAGTCTCCAAAGGTTCTTCCTACAAGTCCTAAAATATGACCTAAGAGATGATTTTATAGATCTCCATTCCAAGTTATTTCATTTGAAATATATTTTAGAATCTTCTATTGATCCCGCCCAATTCTTAAATTTGAACTTATGTGTATTAATGTCATTCAACTACTTTGGCATGGTAGTTGAGAGAAGTTTACCCGTCCTTCTTGAGTTGGAAGTTATCAGTCTTACTTGTATATTTTTATTTTTCTTTCCCTTGTCTATATTTTCACACACTCGACCTTGAAAGATCCATGTTCCCTAAGCATCCCTTCACGTACTCTTATACACCTTTCTTGTCAAAAATTTGCATCCTTACACATTACCTTCTTTTGTTCTTACGTGCATTCCTATTCTTAATCAAAATTTCAAAATTTCATGTAGTTATCTTATTCTTCCATGATTCTCATGAATTAAAACCTTATGCCATGAACCACTTGTTAGAGTTAGACCTTGTGAAAATAAGATCTTAAGCATGACTATTTACAAAAAAATAACATAGTTTTCTCTTAAATGTAAGGAAAGATTACAAAATTTGACACAATAACTCAAAACTCCCATTACAATATTATGTCAAAACTATAGAAGAATCCTTATAAAGACTCCGATCCCGAACCTATCCTAGGAATGTACACTCTATAAAACTTCTACGAGAACCATACTTGGTTCACACTCTAAGGAAAATCACCCGAATCCTCAACTTGGAATTCAACCCCTCTCTCAAAGGTCCATAAATATCGAATATAGTTCCCATCCCACTTTTTCATTGTCAACCCCACTTGCAAGGTACCGTAGTTCGAGTTTTTGGCTTTATTTACACTTACCAATTAATCGACCCAAGATCAAACCCCCTTTTCAAAGATAACATACCTTTCCAAACAAGATCTGTGATCACCATAGAATGGAACTTAAGCACATGCATAGTTTCCTAGTTAAGTCAATCGACATTTTAGGATCTTCTCACATTTTTTGGTTCAAACCTATGTTTTTATTTTAACCTTGATTGATTTTTAAATCATGATAATAATAATAATAATAATACTAATAAAATAGAATATATATAATTAATGATGACTTGAGATTATCATTTAGGACGGGTCCCTCTATTCGACCCATGACCCCAATTTATATATTGCCACTTCTACTTTCTTTCTCATCAAACCCGACTACAAAAATGGGCATTTCTTGATTAAAATGGTACACACCTTGTCAAACATACAAGTTCATTTCTTTGACATATGTTTAAGCTACAAACCGGAGGAAACATGAGCTCTCCTTTATTGGAGAAGGTATTTTTAAATAAAAAATAATGCTAATAAGAATAATAAAAATAAACTAACAAAATAAATAAATAAATAAAAAAGAAAAGCGAAAAATAGGTGAGTAGGGAAATTTTTTTGTTGTTTTTGTTAATGCAGATCTATGCTGGCATTTGGTTGATGAAGGATGGCTAGAGGTAGGCGACATGAGTATTTGGATGCACCACACATTCCTCTTTTTGTCTCCCGCACTTATTTTTCAACTATAGGAAACATGTCCACCTTCTTTAGCATAATCCTAACATATGTTAAGATAGGAGATTTGATACATGACATGTACATCCATAAAAGCATAAAGGATAGAGGAGTTTATCGGATGTTGTAGTTGTGACTATCTAGATAAAAATGTATGTAAAAAAAAATGCACGTGAACTGTTCAACAAAATGTTTTAAAAAATGTGCTCCCGTAGACAACAATGTTTACATGATAATATGCAAAAATGGGTTCATGTTGGAGTTGAAGTATAAAATGGGAGACTTCTTAATTATAAACCTCGCTAAAGCTTTATGTGGCTTCCTATATTAGGTCAACATATGTTTTAAATTTAAATTAAGAGTGACCCAATAGGTCACTCTCCTTGATATAACTCAAGATGATCTCATTTGAGATTGGTTACAATAAGTAACATATTAATGCGAACTATTTATTTGAGTAAGGTTAATAATACATGATGTTGATTATGCTAAAATGTAATAGAATAGCCTAATCTAATGCAAGTTTGCAGTAAATAAATGAATATTGAAATACTAAAATAATACCCAAGCAACTAAGCAATGAAAATATAAAACCCTAATGTGCAAAAAGGGTGCAAAGAGCCTTAGCTTATTCATAGAAGTTGTTAGATTGTGTCACAATGGATATCAAATGAACAAAGATGGAGGATCATCACATAGAATCTGGAAAAATGTAGTTATGGCATATTTGATTGGGTGGGGCACTGAAGAAGGATAGGGGTGCTCATGGGCACCTTGTCCAGATTCTGGGTGCCTTGATTTGCATAGATGCTAAAAAAACCTCCACTAAGGTGTTGTAAGAGGTTCACACTTGTTCACCTTTTGTCAGTGTATGTTGTTGAATTCCGCTGAATATCTCTCAGTAAATCTAGAATGAATGAATCACTTACAAAACCCCAAACAAAGCATCAAACCCTAAAAATAAAGATGCAAATGAAGGGGTCAAACTGTCCTTAGTTGCCAAAATGATGGAATTAAGCACCGCACTACATCTCGGACCCAATATAGTTCTTTGTGTGTGTGTGTGTGCAGAATTTTTCCCTAGGTTGCTCTTGTGCCAGTCACACGTGAAGTAACGAGCAAGTAGCTAGATGTAGAATGTAAATAATGTGTGCATAGAAACAATAGACTCCCCTCCTACGAAGTGTGATACGAGATGGACCAACATTTTGTCTCTTTTGATGGAGCTAAATGAATCTATAAATACCTTTGATAGATGAAACCTTAGGTGGAGATAATAGATGCTTAGTGTTTGGCCCCTTATTATGATAACATAACTTTATATTTATATGACTACCTTACTTGAATTTCCTAATTAGCCCCGAAAAGGATGAATACCAAAAAGATAAGATGCTCAAATGGCTAGAAAGGACCCAGAAAGTATGACCAAAGTACAAAGAGGACAAGGGCACCCAAAGGGGACAGGTGCACTGGTGTTGGCGTCCTAGCTAGGCATTAGTGTCTAGAATGACAAGTGTCGAAAGATGAAAAGATAAACCGAGAAAGTAAAAGTGTAAGACCAAATGTAAAATCATAAAGAAAATAAATGTTGCAAAAGACGTGTTAATTAATACTTTTATTACTTAGGAATAATGAAAATAGTAGTATGTGATTGAGACTAAATAATGATTCAAAGTGCATGATTGTGTGTCTACATTTGCCCCCACTTTATATTGGTGAGAGGAATGCTTGGTAACACAAAGTATATAAAGATGCGTGCACTGATCTCAATGTAGATTGATGTAGAAATCGTGTCAAGGGACTAGAAAAAGTTTGGAGTGATTAACAATATGGAGCATGGAGACTAAATATGCCAAAATGTAAAAAGGTGATGAAAATTAACCTAAGGAAGAAATGCATGTGTAAATGCCGATGTGTGTGATGTACCTATTGTTGATGTTGATTTGTGTGATGTTGTTGACTTCTTGCTTCCCATACATATGGACCTGCAAAAGAGAAGACATTCAAGTAGTCAAATACACATGTATATGATAAAAATGTGTATAAAGATGCATGTATGCGTGTAAAAAACATGTAAAAGAAAATGCTGAAAATGTGAAAAAGGAACAGGTGCACTTGATCTGCGATGAGAAAAGAGTGTAGAAAGGATCTTCTAAATGAAGTGTGAGTTTTTGGGTGATCTCATGCCACTAGATGAAGAAGTATAGGAAGGAAAGTTTATTTTTTCCTCCAACCTTTAACTGCTTCCCGAAACTATAGAGATCTCTGTCTTTTGTTTGGTTTTGGGAGATCCGACGCCACGAAAAAAGTAGTGTAGCGAGGAAGGCCTCGATGTTATCCTCTAACATTAACTACTCCTTGGAATAAAAAACCATTGCAGATGATGTGTACTAATGCATGTGCTAAGGAAAACCTACCCTAGTAAAATCCGTTGTGTATGAGTTTTGTAGACTATGTTGAACCCAATCATTGTGTAACTACCCCCTAGTTATAGGCACCCCAGAAAGACATCATTGTACTAAGGACCCAAGTCTAATTTTGAGCTCTGAACTGTGATGTACTAGTATTGTGTTGTGTTGTTTATTGTGTGTAAATCGCTATATGGGGTGACTGATTCACACAAATGATGCCCACCTCTTTGAGGGTGCATGCGATGTAGCAGAAGGAGTTTGTGGCCCAAAAGAAAACCGATTGATGAAACTGCTTCCCACTAGGGGAAGGGGATATGCTTGGTAGAAACTAAGGCACACGTAAACAAGTGGTTAGGAGATACTGTTAGTATGAACAAGCATGCATGTGGAAGACAAGTGTAAGCTATGAAGATAATGTGTAAGCTAGGTAATGTAAACATCCAAGAAGATAATGTAGACCATGAAAAGTGGGTTGCAAACATGGGACACCACTCATAGTTTTTCAAAACAATCATGGTATTCATGGCCGCAAATAAACAAGTGTGCACAAAAGATAAAGGAAAATCTTGGAAACAATGACGTATAATGAAAATAAAGTACAAGCAATATAACATATAACCATGGTGGAAAATAGTCCTGCATAACAAATATTACACATGAAGCACCCATTAACATGTTAGAAAGATAAAAATATGTCAATGTGTGTATAAGACGATAAAGTAATGTGCTATTAAACAAAATGAAACAATAATACCTGTAGTATACGAAATTGGATGCCCCCAGGAGCCATTGGGGGATTAATACTAGGTACTATGCCAAACATCTATGCTACATGTAATGGAATTGTATAATATGTGATCACAACTAGAAAGAAAGTGAATGCACATGTGTGTATGATGAAGATAATGACATACAATATATCTATCTAGCATGTGTAGTGAAATGAACATGTACAAGTAAATGCAAGGAAGAGTAAATACAACCAAGATATGCAAGATGTTGTGGATGGATAGAATGGAAAGTAGAGTGAATGATAGGAGTCGTGTGCCCCTTGAGTGAATGGAATTGTATGCAATAAGGTTCATTTGTTATGCCCCCTTAGTAGTCAAGAATGAACCGTAAATGAGAGTGTGTCATTGGGAAATGGTTGAACTATGTGTTGTGCATAGCATGATGTGATGAATGTGTAGTGATGATATGCAACCTAGAGATGAGGTGCGAGAATGTGTGATGATTTAGCCTAAATCATATATCACAACAAGATAACGGAATAAGTGATGATTTAGCCTAAAGCGTATATCACTAAAGGATGCTAGAAGAAGTGATGATGTAGCCTATAACATATATCACTAATGTAGGAATGTCACATGATAGAAATATTGAATGGTTGAATGTGTGAGTATGATGAGGTCTATTTGATTGGTAATGTTATCTCTCAGAAGTGCACCCTTGTTGAGAGATAACAAGGGTTCTAAGCTTGCTTTATCTCTCAATTTCGTAGATACAATGGAAACACCTCAGTCATGGGTATACCTATTGTTGAGGTGATTCTATTGTATCTATGGAAGTGAGAGATAAAGTAATATTAGAACCCCTGTTGTCATCTCTCAACAAGGTTGCACTTATAAGAGAACAATTTTTGGCACACCCAGTTGGACAAGAACTAATATTGATGCGTTACAATATTGAATATTTAAAGCCAAACTCTTTTGGTGACTCCGTAAATGTGATTACAGATTAGTACAACACTTTTCATCATCATTATTTTTTTAGCTGCAGTTTTCAAGTATTTTTTGAGAAAATGAGATTTGTTATTTTGTTTTTTTCAAATTATTTTCATGACCAATAGAACTGTTTTCCTTTTTCACATATTTTATAAGGTCATTTAATCATGACATCAATTCCTCAGTGGAATGCTTCTATCCAAGAGCTTTATCCGACATATCCACAGTCTTATCATCCATATTCCCAGCCAGATCAACATTATGATCCTTATCAAAATGAATACCCTTATGACCTAAACCTTGGGAATCAATATGACTATCAGTATGATGATTTTTATGTTGCTCAAAACCAAGCTTATGAAGATGGTTATGCTGAGTGTGAATGACAAAATGATCTTAAGATTCAGTTACATGAATTGGAGCAACAAATTTTAGCTACCAAGGAACTATATGAGAAATCATTAGTAGTGAAGAATGATAGGCATCAGGTTAAGAACCCTATCAATGGGATGTTCCCACTTACCTTCCCTATAAAAATACAGTGCCCATAGACCCTCCTTTCCAGCCAATGTAGCCTATTCCTCAGTTTCCAAATTATCAGGTTGTTGCAATTCCTACTTTTTCTATCCCACAATCATGTACTGAAATCAAATTTAAGTGTCTAAGATGGCATTCAATTTTTTTTCTTAATGCATTCTTTGTACCCCAACCTCTTGTTCAAAATTTTCCAATTAAGGCTGAAATTAAGCCCACTCCTCCTCCTTTACCCGTACTTCTAGTCCAGGAAAGAGAGAATCAAAATATCATTCAGGAGGGGCAGCCAATTGAAGAAAACAACATGCTAGATTTTTTACAGAGCATGTTGCAACGGGTTTCTATTTTTGGTTCGATCATATTCCAGAGTTAGAGAAGTAACCCATTCAAAAGTACAGTCTAATTTTGCAACAGATCAAAAGAAGGTAAAAGATGATCAACAGTTGCATATTTTGAGCATAGTGTGCAAAAAGGCACCATAATCATACAAAATACTAATTCATCATAGTTTGTAGAACCTGAAGAGAATTTAAAGATCAGTTCTAAAGATAAATCAGTTGATCTAGGGAACGAGCAGCTTATTTGTAGCTTAATAGATGTCAAGTTTGATAAGGGAAATGAAAAAGAACAGTTTCAGGATAATCAAGATGCAATTGAGTGTGAAGACCCTTATTATGCTGCATGCATGGAGATTGCTGCATTATTAGAGAATTTTTGTAATGCGTAATGGTTATCAAATGATACTACAAGTAGTTATGAACATAAATCTTCCATTAAAGATGAGACTGAATGTTCAGGAAATATGGTAAATATGGATAGAATGGAAGAATTTGAAAGTACTACTAAAATATCAGTCATAGTAGTAATGGATCAACAACTTGAAGATGATAAACAACATCTTGAAGATACTGAAAATATTTCAAAACAGTTTAAAGAAGTAAAACAACCCTCAAATCAACTTTACGATGTCGTGATTGATGAATTACAATAGCTTGAAGAAGCTAAAAACTTTTTAGATCAGTTTTAGATTGTCAAAGGGATTAAAATATAGCTTATAAAGTCTGAACAATATTTAAAACAACTTCAAAAGAGCCCATGGTTGAAAATGAGGTCCATAATTCAGTACAAGACAAGAAAATCAGTTTACTAGTTGTTTGGAGGCCTTGTCCTATTCGGTACCTTTCTCGTTCATAACAAGTTACAATAGTACCAATGTTTGAGCCTATTTTGGAGCACATAAATGAGATTCAAAATTTTTGAAGCAAGCCCCAAATCATCCCAGACCAGCTTGCAGATCAAATAGAGACATTTTTTAGCTTCTGAATGATTTATCGAGAATAAAAAGGTACATGTTTTCTGTTCATCTCTGTCATGTTACGTGTTTTACAAGCTACATTCAATACCTCGTTTTAGAGAAAAGGAAGTTATTTTTCTCTACCGATTTCAGGCTTTGTTTAGCCTCAATTATCCGCAACTGGTTAGAATAGGGTAGATTATGATTTCCCTTTCAATAAGTGCAGTTCATGAACATTGCAATGTTTTTCAATTCAATAGGTGATTTCATGCATATGATCTGGTTTACCATATCCTTTCCCAACTTTAGTTTGTTTTTCAGAGGGGTTAGTTTTTTAGAAAAGGTAGAATTTGGTTAGTTTCTTTGACTTCATGCCCAATGGACTAGAGAAAGGCACTTGGTCTTATAAGCTAATAGGCATATTTCCCCGCAGGATGGCAAGAAATGTTGACAATTTTTGCACTTTTACAAAATGGGCAACTTGAAAATTTGTTTTAGATGGAAAGGATTGATAGATGTACCTAACATAGAAAGGAAAATAAGTGAAATGCCACTTTACTAGTTTCAGAATGCCTATCTTATGCTTAGAATGTCTCTCCATCACATCTATGTCATGATCATGCACCACATCCCTCAGGGAATAGTGGATGACCTTCACAAAATGGGAAGGACACAATAAGAAGAAGATGGACAACCCAAATCTTGTAGAGGGACAATCCACTTTAGGGATGAAGTAGGTTTCAACTTATCTTTATTCACTTTTCAGTTGTTATTAGTTATCTTAAGTTCATTAATTATGATTAAATGAAAGGTTTCCTAGTGTGTATGAGTTGTACATTTTTCATTTTACATCATGTAAATGAAAGAATAATGCAAAAAATATAAAGATACAACTCATCACATGAATAAATTCTCATTTATTTCATAATTATAAAGTACAATGAACCCACACAAGCCATGGGAATAACTCTAAAAACAAGAACATAAATGAAAGTACATATACGTAAAGTTGTGAACAAAGAAAGAATGGAATCCATCATTGCCTGGATTTCCATCAGTTTGGTTTGAGTTGTTGTCCTCAATACTCATTTCCACCATCTTCACCAACTGCTGACATTGTACCTAAGATAGAAAAGATATTTGTCGAGCTTCAGATTTCAATCTTGCTGTATTCACAACTTTAAGCAGATGAAATTTCAAATAATGCACTTGAAATCAGAAGCAAGTATAGAAAATAATTGCTACGCAAAGTATTAGTTTCATTGAGCATGACATAAAAATAAAAATGACTACAAAATGCAAGAAAGGCTACAAGTCTTTATTTTCTAACTATTTTACAAAGTGTGCAGGTATTTGTAGCCAATGAAGTGTTCACAATATATATAAGAATAAGTAGAAATATTCGGATATATTCATTAAAGGACAAGATAAATGTTGTGAAGAGGGTGCAATGTAGAGACAATGATTGAACATCTACGAAGGAAGAGATCATCATGTATGTTAAGAGGACGTAAATAATGGATCAGGTGAAGAGTCATCAAAATTTTCACAATTGGGTAAATTAGAGGATGTAATTTAGATCAAGACAGTTATACACTTCACAGAATGATTTGCAACTATAGTATTGTAATTTTACCACTTACAAGAGCACAAATTCAATGTTGAATGCAAAAGAGAGTTTTATTTTTCAAAGTGTTCAAGAAGAAGTACAAAAATGAGTCTAAGGTACATTTTTAATGCATGATTGAAGAAGAAACAACAATCACAAAGTTTCAGAGAGCTTTTTGAAAGTAATTTCTTAAGGAAGATGGATGATTTTCACCTCAGAGAGAGGATGCAATCATAAGCTATTAGTGTAGGAGTTTTCAAAGGAATATATTCATGAAAAAGGAAAATTTCCACCAACCAATCAAATTAAATATCTTCCATCAAAGTGTTATGCAAACCATTCAGAAAATATAATTTGGCTTAGGGTAGACAGGGTGTTAAGTTACAACCGTATTTATAAGAAGAGGTAAGAGCACTGGTTGCCCATATTTAAAATTAAATCTGGGTTTACATAAAATATTGCAGCTATCATCTTCATAGGTGGAAAAGGAAAATACATAAAATAAAGATCATTAAGAAGATACAATTTTTCATTTTAAATAGTTGCAAGATTTCCACCAAACTTCATGTGAAACCTTAAAGTGTGCATCTCAAAACATGCTTATGATAACAAAAATTTTAGTTGTATGTTTCAAAAGGAAAATATCTTGAATGTAACTAGTTAGTTTTCAAAGTGGGTGCAAAATTCCAGTTCAATCATGAAAATTAGAAAGGAGAATAGATAGTAGAACAACTCAGAGGAAAAGAAGATTCTAAGTAGTCCATTTATAACAACTATGATGAAGAACAAAGTTTCAACAAGAAATGGTATAGAAATTCAGCTTTCCTAGGATGCATCAAACTTTAGGAACAAATTATAGCTTAATAATCATAGCCCATCAATAGGAGCTTAAGAGTTACAGTCATAATTTCAAGTGAACTTTCACGAAAAATCAATTACTTACAATTCATTAATGAAGGGATACCGATATCCAGTCAAATGACGGTAAAGAAATGAAATGTAGTATGAGGTCATGGTACTCATCTCTAGGTGGCATCAAAGGTAAACTAAAAGAATTTTTCTTTAGAGACTAATTCCACTTTAAGAGACTACTTTGAAAGGGAAAGGACAATTATACAGTAGCAAGAAGAGTTTATCATTTCAATTACCTGTGTGACATCTGAATGTGCAAATTTAAATAAAGACCCAAAATCAATTTTTTTACAAATATCAATCTTGAACTGCAAGTGCATCTTTTATATTGGATCAAACAACGTAAATTTCAGAATAAAATGGAATCAAAGGTACATCAAAATTTAGATTGCAAAGGAAGTAGTTATAGACCTCTGTAAGAAATAAGGATGAAGTGGAAGACAATTAATTAAAGTAAATTCAGGCCATAGAGTTGTTGAACTGAGGTTACAAAAAGAAATATCAACAGATGAATTTCAACAAGAAGATTACATTTTTCCACAGTCAAATAAATACAAGTTTTGTTGTTAGGAATGCATAGTGTCATAACCTGGAAAGCAATAATCTTTCATACAAGAGGCTAAAAATTAAATCTGGGTATGCAAATATGAGTTTTACCAAGTTTAAAACACCCAACTTCAATAAATAGGAGTGATGGCATTTGGTACAAACCCTGAAAATAAAAAGTATGCAAAGCTTCATACTTATAAATGGTGGCTGTGAGATCAAATAGCCCTTAAATACCCAAATCTGGGTTAGCAAAAGAAATGGCATGAACCCATCAAAATACCAAGACCATGCCATGAAAACAATACCACAAGTAGCAAATACAACCCAACAACGAGTAGATTCACAAAACGAGATGATCTAAGAACTCAAGTTTATTGAAAAAGAAAGAAGCAAAGATAAGTATTATAAATGATTACCATTTTGAGAATGATGAATTATTCAAAGGAACACACCAAATAATGTGAGATGTGGTTACACAAGATGTTAACCAACGAACTCCCAGACAAAATTGATAATGACAATTGTTAAGGAAAAAGATAAAGCAAGATACATATCTAGAAAGCTACAAAGTCATCCATGGCGAGCCTGGAAGCAAACCCAAAAGTTGGGTATTACAATATAGTGAGCCATCTCAATATTCATGACAACATGATGCTTATATGTAAATTGAACCTAGTAATGACCACTCGTGAAGGCCGAATATGGAATTAGTGGCCATGATTCGAAACAAAATCATATAAAGGCTCAAATCAGTACAAAACCTCACCAAACTGAATAATGTGAAGAGCCAAGTCAAAATAGAGGAAACCCCAACTCGTGGAGAGTAATAAAAATAGGATAGACTTTCAAATCGAAGGAAATTTCAGTGCATAACTGTAAAATAAAAAATGAACCCAGATTTGGGTAGAAGGCTCAAAAACAAAACAGAGAAAGGGTTTACCTTAGTTTCACTGAAAATGCAATACCCAGGTTCGAATTGAAATTGAAAATATGTGAATCTTGCAAAGGAGAATGGAGTTACCTTTTTGATCATAAAACCCATATCTGCCAAAATATTTGAACGAGTTTTTCAAAATGAGCAACTAAGTCCAGAAAGATTAATGGAAGCCCATTTTCATATACAGAATCCCTGGTTCGAGTCACAAAAGGGCATCAAAATCATAATATTTATATTAAATAATGGTGACAAATAAAGGATTTTCAAGCTCACAGAAACATAAAAATGGCATCCAGAACAAACCAAGTACCTCCATCGAAGCATTCCATGTTGAGATCTAAAACGAAAGTGGGTACATGCAAATAAACTAGAAGCTTGAGAGAACGTTAATGGAATTGCTCGATTTTTTCGCAGAGTTTACATAGCTCAAGGTTGATCTCACAAGAATGCAAAAGTACTAGGGTTTCAATGTTTTTCTTCTGAACCCACCACAAGTTAGCTAAACACAACCATGGTTAAGAAATTGCACACATGGAACAATGGAAAAAACCCTAATCATGATCATGGTTTGAAACTCCACCGATTTAGTTGAAGGGTCAAACCATCATAGAGAGGGGACTAGCCCCATTCAAATATTAATTATTTGCATTTTGAATTTGCTAAGTCTGAAACATAATGATGCCACCAACATAATCCAAATAGCCTGACACCTCATTATGGGTGTAGTGATAAATTCTAAGGAGGGCTGATAATGATATATGTGCCAAAGTTAAGGTGTCATGATAGTTAAGGGGGTCAAATAATTCAAAAATTATACATGCCAAGGTAAAGGTGTTTTCCAACATGATAACACATGCTTATGCCCAAGTCAAAAGAAAGGTAAATCATTACCTTTTAAAATTGCACGATACCTTAAAATTGGAATTGAAATTGAAAAGATGTGAATTTAAGGTATCCTGCTATTTTAAAAGGTAATGATTTACCTTTCTTTTGAATTGGGCATAAACATGTGTTATCATGTTGGAAAAACACCTTTACCTTGATATGTATAAATTTTGAATTATTAGACCCCCTTGACTATCATGACACCTTAACTTTGGCACATATATCATTATAAGCCTTCCTTTGAACTTATCACTACACCCATAATGAGGTGTTGGGCTCTTTGGATTATATCGATGGCATCATTATGTTTCGACTTAACAAATTCAAAATGCAAATAATTAATATTTGAATGGGGAAGTCCCCTCTCTATGATGGTTCGACCCTTGAACTAAATCAACGGATTTTAAAACCATGATCATGATTAGGGGTTTTTCTGTTGTTCCACGTGTGTAATTTCTCGACCTCGGTTATGTTTAGCTAACTCGTGGTGAGTTAGGTAGAAAAACATCAAACCCTAGTCCTTTACATTCTCATGCGAGCTCAATCGACCTAGGTAAAATATACAAAAAATTTGAGCACCTCCATTACGTTCTCTCAAGCTTCTCGGTTTGTTTGCATGTACCCACCGTCATTTTAGATCTCAACATGGAACACTTCATGGAGGTACCTGGTTTGTTATGGACGCCATTTTTGTGTTTTTGTGAGCTTCAAAAGCCTTTGTTTGTCACCATCATTTAATAGAAATATTATGATTTTGATTCCTTTGTGACTAGAACTAGGGATTCTCAATGAAAATGGGCTACCATTAATCTTCCTTGGTTCAGATTGCTCATTTTGACAAACTCGCTCGAGAGATTTTGGTGGATATGGGTTTTATGCTCGAAAAGGTAACTCCATTCTCCTCTCGCAAGATTCACATATTTTCAATTTCAATTCAAACTTGGGTATTGAATTTTCAAAGGATCCAAGGTAAACCTCGCTCTATTTTGTTTTTGAGCCTTCTACCCAAACCCGAGTTCAGCTTTGTATTTTACGATTATGCACTCGAAATTTATTTCAATTCGAAAGTTTTCCTATTTGTATTACTCTCGACAAGTCAGGGGTTTCCTTTGTTTTAGCTTGGATCTTCACATTATTTAGTTTGGTGAGAGTTTGTATTGATTTAAGCTTTTATATGATTCTATTTCAAACCATGGCCACTAATTCCATATTCGGCCTTCACGAGTGGTCATAGGCTCAATCTATGCATAAGCATTATGTTTTCATGAATCTTGAGATGGCTCAATATATTGTAATACCAACTTGTGTGTTCATGTCCAGGGCTCACCATGGATGAGTTTATAGCTTTTAGCTCTATATCTTGCTCTAGATTTTTCCTAATAGTCGACGTTCTTAATTTTTTCTGGGAGTTTGTTGCTTAACATCCTATGCAACCACATATCACATTGTTTGGTGTGTTCCTTCAATAGTTCACACTGTTCTCAAACCGGTAATCATTTCTAATACTTGTCTTCAATTCTTTCTTTTTCAATAAACTTGAATTCTTAGATCATCTCATTTTTGAATCTACTCACTACTAGGTTATATTTACAACTTGTAGTAATCGCTTTTTTCATGGCATGGTCTTGGTATTTTGATGGGTTTATGCCATTTCTTTCTCGCTAACCCGTGATTTGGGTATTTAATGGCTATTTGATCTCATGGCCTCCATTTATAAGTATGAAGCTCGCACACTTGTTATTTTGGGGGTTTGTACCAAATGCCATCACTCCTATTTATTGAAGTTGGGTGTTTAAACTTAGGCAAACTCGCATTTACATACCCAAAATTAAATTTTTAGCCTCTTGTATGAAAGATTACTACTTTCCAAGTTATGACACTCTACGCTTCCTATAAAAAAATTGTATTTCTTTGATGTGGAAAAATGCAATCTTGTTGAAATTCTTCTATCGAAGTTTATTTTGTAACCTCAATCCGTAAAACCGTATGACTTGAATTTACTTTAATGAATTATCTTCCAATTCATCCTTATTTCTGCAGAGGTCTATAACCACTTCCTTTCGCAATCTGAATTTCGATGTACCTTTGAAGCCATTTTATTCGAAATGTACGTTGTTTGATCCAATATAAAAGATTCACTTGCAGCTCAAGCTTGATATTTGTAAAAGTTTTTGATTCTGAGTCTTTATTAAAATTTACACATTCAGATGTCACACAGGTCACTGTAATGATAAGCTCTTCTTGCTAATGTATAATTGTCCTTTCCCTTTGAAAGTAGTATCTTAAAGTGGAATTATTCTCTAAAGAAAACTTATTTCATTTTACCTTTGATGCCACCGATAGTTGAGTACCATGGTCTCATACCGCATTTCATTTCTTTACCATCATTTGACTAGATATCGATAGTCTTTCATTAATGAACTATAGGTAATTAATTTTTCGTGAAAGGTCACTTGAAATTCTTACCGTCACTCTTAAGTTCCTCTTGATGGGCTATCTTCATGAAGTCGTACTTTTCCCCTAAAATTTGATGCATCCTAGAAAGCCGAATTTCTATACCATTTCTTGTTGAAGCTCTGTTCTTCATCATAGTTGTTGTAAATGGACTACTCAGAGTCTACTTTTCCTCCGAGTTGTTCTACTATTTGTTCTCCTTTATGATTTTTCATGAATAAACTTGAATTTTGCACTCACTTTGAAACCTAACTAGTTATATTTAAGAGCTTTGCCTTTTGAAACATACAACTCGAAAATTTGTGTTATCATAAGCATGTTTTTGAGATGCACACTTTAAGGTTTCACATGAAGTTTGTTGGAAATATTACAACTATTTAATATGAAAATTTGTATCTTCTTAATGATATGTATTTTTTTTATTTTCCTTTTCCACCTATGAATATGATAGTTGCAATCTTTGATGTAAACCCGCATTTAATATTTATGATAGGAAACCAATGCTCTTACCTCTTCTTATAAATACAATCGTAACTTAACACCATGTCTAACTTGAGCCAAATTGCATTTTTGAATGGTTTGTATAACTCTTTGATGGAAGATATTGACTCGATTGTTGGTGGCAAGTTTCCTTTTTCATGAATATATGCCTTTGAAAACTCGTGAACCGATAGCTTATGATTGCATCCTCTCTGTGAGCTGAAAATCATCTATCTTCCTAAAGAAATTTCTTTCAAAAATCTATCTCGAAACTATGTGATTGTTGTTTCTTCTTCAATCGTGCATTAAAATTGTACCTTAGATTCATTTTTGTACTTCTCCTTGAATACTTTGAAAAATAAACTCTTTTTGCATTTAGCATTGAATTTGTGCTCTTGTAAGTGGTAAAATTGCAATACTAATAGCTAAAAATCATTATGTGAAGTGTATAGCTTCCTTGATCTCGAGGTACATCCTCTAAAACCCAATTGTGAACTTTGTGATGAATCTTCACCGATCCATTATTTATGTCCTCTTAACATACATGATGATCTCTTCCTTATGTAGATGTTCAATCATTGTCTCTACATTACACCCTCTTCACAACATTTATCTTTTCCTTTCATGAATATAGTTGAATGATTTTGCTTACTCCTATATATATTTTGTGAACACTTCATTGGCTAGAAATACATGCACACTTCATAAAATAGTTAGAAAATAAAAACTTGTAACCTTTCTTGCATTTTGTGGTCATTTTTTATTTTTGTGTCATGCTCACCGAAACCGATACTCTTCTTATGAATTCTTTTTGTACTTTATTTTTATTTCAATTTCATTATTTTAAAGTTCATCTTCTTAAAGTTGTGAATACAACAAGATTGAAATCTAGAGCTCTAACAAATCTCTTTTCCCTTTCAGGTACAATGTCAGTAGTTGGCGAAGATGGTTGAGAGGAGCATCGAGGAAAAATCAAACCAAACTGATGGAAATACAAAAAATGATGGATTCCATTCTTTCTTTGTTCACAACTTTGCGTATATATACTTTCATTTATCGTTGTTGTTTTTAGAGTTATTCCCATGGCTTGTGTGGGTTCTCTGTACTTTATAATTATGAAATAAATGAGAATTTCTTCATGTGATGAGCTGTATCTTTATATTTTTACATTAGTCTTTCATTTACATGATGTCAAAATAAAAATGTACAATTCATACACACTAGAACCTTTCATTTAATCATAATTATGAACTTGAGATAACTGATAACAACTAAAAAGTGATTAAAGAGAAGTGGATACCTACTTCATTATCAAGTGGATTGTCCCTCTGCAAGCTTTGAGATGTCTACCTTATTCTTATTGTGTCCTTCCCATTTGTGTCAAAGTCCTCCACTATTTCTTGAGGGATGTGGTGCATGATCATGATAGAGATGTGATGGAAAGACATGCTAAGTAGAAGATATGAATTATGAAACTAGTAAAGTGACATTTCACTTCTTTTCCTTTCTCGTGTTAGGTCCATCCATCAATATTTTCCATCCGAAATGAAGTATCGAGTTGGAAATTTTGCAAAGTAGAAAAATTTTCAATAGGTAAACCCTCGATAGTTGAGTATGGAGCAAGGGACTAAAGTGTATCATAGGGTAGTGACTAACACATATAAGTAGATGATGTTTGATATGTGTAGTAGAGATGTGGTGATGAGAAATCGTCGTATGATGTGTAATGTGTAGTGTAGGATGTGGGATGTATAATACATAATGCCATATGCATGAATGATATAAAATGTGTAGATGCATGTAAGATGTAAGTCAGTAAGATGTATGTATGCCAAATGTGTGAAGATGCATGATGTGTAGTGTTTGTTGTGCAGTGTGTGAGGTTCATGTGTATAGGATTCCCTCAACAGTTCGGGTGAGCTTAATCACAAAAGCGTGTCATTGGTTAGTGTCAATGCTAGCATTTCAAGATGTTTATGCAAAATTATATGATGTGTGTATAGGTGGGGAGATGAGCATAATTCCCCCAAAGTGTGTAATGGTGAAGATAATCATGTGACATTGTGTAAAAGATCATTGTTGTCATGGTCAAATCCTGCTAGAGTGGCATTAGAGACGTGATAAGCAATAAAATGAGGTGGTTCATAGAAATAGCCATTACAGCGTAAGCTATAAACACTCATTGCACACTTTTCATCGCCAAGGGTACCGTGGATAGTCGTGTGCATACCAATGAGAAATATTCAGAGAATAAGTAGGAGATGAGTCATTAACAATAGAAACATTTACGAATGGCATAGGGAGTGCGATAGATTTGTGTTCAATGTCAAAAGAACTGCCAATATAGTCAAGCCAAGATTTCCCAAGTTTTAATGGAGATGCGTGAGGGGCACGTGCTAAAAATACTATCAAATGAAACACACGAAGACCATAGGTGGCTGTAATGTGACAATAAATATGGTAAATGTGAAGTGAGTGGATTGGCAGAAATTTTTTGTTAAGCGTTAAGCCAAGCCTAGTTAATTCCTCAGTGTACAAATAGTATTCAAACAAGTACGATCGACTAGAACATGATGCCAAAAAGAGTTTTTTTTAATCAATAGCGTGCATGTGAAAGGTGTGGGTGGAGATGCATACTGGTCAAGGGGGGTGAAACAACATCTAAGGTGTCGATAGACCCCTGATAAAGTATTATAACATTTGTAAATGGAGGGCTGTTGAATTTGTATTCACCCGGTCCACCAACCAAAAAGGTGTCATTGAAATATAAGTCATCAACATCGATAGGAGTAAAATTGAGTTGGCCTAATTCTTCATTAGTAAGTTCAATGACATCGGTTTCATCATAAGAATCCTCATAATCATCTGCGTTAGAATTTTCATGTTGTATAACTTTGTTGAGTATATTTCTTGTATTTTCATTAGGTGGAGGAGTGGCATGGGTCTTAACATGTGGAGCAGTAGTGGTCATCGGAGCAGATATGGTGGGTGAGATAATTTCTATAGTGTGAGTAGAAATAGCTGGAATACTTGGAGTGGTAGAGGAAGGCTGCGAAGAGCTAGATTGACCAATGTTGTATGTGTCAATACTACTATATAGAATATTCTATGTAGGAGGGATAAGAAGAAATAGTATGTTCATAGCCATCATGTAATAACTTGACACATTGGTGGACAATAGACAAGACCACTTGCATTTCATGGATACAAGGTCTACCAAGTAATAGATTGAATTGAAATGAGGTTTGGATAACATAGAATTCAGTGAGGACGGTCTTAGGCCCGACTTGAATATGTAGTGAAATAGTCCCTAGACATGTGCGAGTAGTAGAGTCATAACCCCGAATAAGAGTAGAGTTCTTAGAAATTAGGTTATCATTAATACCCAATTATTTGAGAAGGGAATGAGCACATAGGTTGATAGCCAACCCATTATCAATAAGTACACGTTTGATGCAAGTGGTGCTAATAATGGTAGTAATAAGCAAGTGCACATATGGATTGTTTTTAGTGAAAGGTGATATGTCCTCATGAGTGAATGATATAACATGTGGAAGATTTTTGAGAGACTAAATGAGGTGTGTGAAGGCCATTGTAGAGTTATCACTTTCTATATGAATGACATGAAGGGATGCTTCTAATGTTTGATGACATTCTGGTGCATTATACAATAAGTCATAGAGGGAAATTTTAGCTGGTGTATTTTTAGTTGTTCAATGATATCATATCCCTTAAGAGGAGCCGAAGGAGACAATGAATTGATAGGTGGAGGAAGAGAAGTGGGTGGAGCCATGGGAGGATGAGCGTGATGAGTAGTAAATATATTGATGGAAGGATCAACCCTAGGTGTAACAAAATGAGGAGGATGTTGAGAATGACCCTGCATGAAATCAACAACAATAATAAATATACCAGAGAATTTATTCGGTACGAAAGAAGGATAAGATTATTGAGTCATGAATTGATAAGGATAAGACATATTTAGAAGAAAGGGTTTGATATTTTAGGTTCACTAAAATGATTATGCTTAAATGTTATATAATAGCCTAATCTAATGCAAGTTTACAATAAATAAATTAATATTGAAATACTGAAAATACCGAAACAACTAAGCAATGAAAATATAAAACCCTAATGTGCAAAGAGGGGTAGAAGAACCTTAGCTGGTTTGTAGAGGTTGTTGGACTGTGTCATAGTGGAGACCAACTAAACAAAGATGTAGGATCATCGCACAAAAGCCCAAAAAAATGTAGGTTCGAATAGTTGACTAGATTGGGGCTCTTGGAGAAGAATATGGGCGCAGGGGTTCCCTGGTCTACGTAGATGCTCAGAAAAATCCTATGAGGTGTCCCAAGAGGTTAACACTTGTTCTCCTTTTTCAGTGTGTATGTCCTTAAATTCCTCCAAACGTCTCTCAAATTTGGAATGAATGAATCACCTGAAAACCCCAAACAAAGCATCAAACCCTAAAAAAGAAAGATTCAAATTAAGGGGTTAGAATTCCCTCGCTTGCCAAAATGATGGACTTATCACTAAGCACTCGTACTATATCTCGAGACTGATGTAGTTCTCTCTGTGTGTGTGGAATTGTGCCCTAGGTTTCTCTTGTGCCAGTCACATGTGAAGTAACGAGCAAGTACCTAGATGTAGAATGTAAATAATGTGTGCATGGAAACAATAGACTACCCTATTATGAAGTGTGATGTAGATGGACCAACCTTTTTTCACTTATAATGGAACTAGATAGATGTAAATGGAGCTATAAATGTCTTTGTTGGATGTAACCATAGGTAGAGATATTAGATGCTTAGTGCTTGGTCCCTTATCAAGATCAAATAACTTTATATTTATATGATTCCTTTGCTTGAATTTTGTAATTAACCCCGAAAAGGCCTGACTACCAAAAATATAAGATTCTAAAATGATTAGAAATGACCCAGAAAGTGTGACCAAAGTACAAAGAGGACAAGGGAACCGAGAGGGGACAGGGGCACCTAGCGCTGACGTCCTTGTTGGGCGCTATTTTTCAAAATGTCAAGTTCTCAAAGGTGAAAATATAGACTAAGAAAGTACAAGTGCAAGAATGAAAGCACAAGCATAAAGTAAAGAAAGGTCACAGAGACATGGGTTAATTATTTCTTTTCTTACTTAGGAATCATGCAAATAATATTATGTGATCGAGAGTAAATAATGACTCAAAGCGCATGATTTTCTGTCTACATATGCGAATGTGTGATGATTCATCTCGAACTCATGAGAAAATGTACATGACACTTTATAATTCCTCTTTGAAGGTGTAACTATTGTAAATAGTGGGAGTGTTTGGTGAAACATATTATTATCAATAAAGATAAGTGTTTTTCAATGGGTAATTTTTCCCACTTAAATCTTGTGTCTTATTTTCATTTACTTTCATGTTCATGTTCTTAATTTATTATCTATTACACTATGCAAGGTAATATATCATAATTTACCTGCTCAAACATAAACTATAATCCTTGGCTCAATTTAAATGATGGATACTTAAATCTATATTTTTATTTATCCTTGTGTTTTCCTAAAATGGTATCAAAGATTGAGTTTATACTGCATGATACATATGGTTGTTTGTGATTTACAGTGCAAATAACCTCAGTAGATCTAATTTTTAAGAAATTTTTAAGATCCACAACACCCTAAACAATGATGTGGGGCTAGTTCAATCTTATAAGGTGAAAAACCCCAAGTCATGTGATTTGAGATAATTACATAGTGCTCGAATGCTTTAGATTACTATGAATGATCAAAATCTAGGTTTTTATCGAATCTTCATGGTTATAACTATGTTTTTAATCATCCACGATCTTATTCTATCTTTTCAATATTTTCACACTTCTCACCTTGCTTCAATTTTTTTATGTATTGTGGATTTTTAAGGGTTTTGCGGTCTATTTCTTAATTCATGGCCTTTTAAAAGTTTTTTTGCAACATTTTCCTTTTTTTGCATAACTTATTTGAGTATTGCATGGTATTTCGAGTGTTGTGGGGCTCCTTTAGTATTTCATAGATTTCATAGGTTTAGTGGATTATTTTCCTTGTTCTCGTAGACTTCTGCTGGTTAGATCCTATTTTCTTTATTTCACGGGCTTCGTGTTTCACGAACTTTTATTCTCTGTTTTGCAGACTTATGTGTCTTGCAAAATCTTTGTTATTTATTTGTAGACTCTTTAATTTCTAATCCTCTTATTTTGTTCTATGGGCTTCTTGTGTTTTACAAACGTGTTTCCTTTGTTCTCGTGCCATTCCTTTGTTCCGTGGAACTCTAAAATTTCAAAAAAACCCTATGGAACACCGGTCTTTGTTCCGCGACACTTAAACTTTGAATTTGCTATATCTTTTTATGCCCTCTCGTGGATTGTTCAGTGTTTTGTGGCCTTCCTTCTTGGTTCCCATACATGTTTGAAGAATATTTACTAAGTTACAATATTTTTAAAGGATTGTTTCTTTGCTTTAATCTATAGATGTTATTTTCTTCTACCCACGGATAATTGTAACTATTAAAAACTACATAACTTTGTTTTTTCAAATTTTCTTTTTATAAACAAATATGAATAGTTCATCTTTAGTTATTTGATCTGTAAGAAATTTTCATTTAATATCCTTCTAATTGATGTATTATATAACAAATTGACTTAGAAAAATGATCTACTTATCCATTCTACCTATTAGATCTGATTTGGAGAGGAGATACTCGAGTGGATCAATATTGGCTATTAACTTAGCAATTTTTGGGAAGAAAACACCACAACCAAACATGCTCGATCAATTGAAGTATATTTAAATTCATAAGATACCAAGGTATGACTAAGGTAATAAATAACACGTTAATTTTCATGCTCACCATGTTATGCTAAAAGAGATCTCAATGTGCAGTGAGTAGATATTATGTATAAAATAAATGGCTTCCATGGTGTAGGTGGAATAGACATCGATGGATGGAGAAGATACTTCTTCAGAGCTTCAAAGTCTTATGAAAATATTGATTCTAGTGAAATATTATCCCCTTAGCAACTAGATAAGTTAATGGTTGACAGTTATTAACTCATTGAGAGATAAATCAACGGATAAATTGAATTTTTCCTTGTAGACTTCTTAGTTGTTTGATATTTTACAAAGGAGGCATTTCATTAATGGATTCAAATATTATTACATCAACTTCTATACCTCATCTAGATCAAAGTAAGCCTAGTAATTTACCTATCATTTACCCTAAAATAATTTCTTGGGACTAATTATGAATTTATACTCCTTAGGCTTTCAAAATTTGTCTTAGAATGACAAGATGGATGGCCTAGTTTTTTTTTATTTTCATAAGATTTCATCAACATAATCTTCAAATATGTCATGCATAATTTCATGAAATATTATTACCTTGACTCTTTGATATGTGGAATTTGCATTTTTAATCCTAAATGACATTACTTGATAATAAAATTTTCCCCATGGAGTAATAAATATGGTGTAATGTTGATCCTCGCTTATAATTATGATCCGATTATAACTAGAAAATCTATCCATGAATGAAATAATTTTATGGATAAAGGCGGATCAACGATCATGTCAATGTTGGGAAGGGGAAAATCATCCTTCAAGCATAATTTTTGATATATCTGAAGTTGGTGAAAATAAAAATGCAACCATCGTGCTTGATGATCGGACAAATGTTGGATATCCAATCTAAGTAATCAATAGGGAAAATGAGGCCCACATCCTAAAGATTTTGTAGTTCTTCTTTGACTAATAAGGTTATTTTTGGATGCATTTTCCTTAGTTTTTTCTTTATAGGTTTAGATTTAGTATGTACCACAAGGTATGAACTTATGATGATGAATATAGACATGGAGTATCTGCATATGACCATTCAATATATTCTCTTATTATTTGTGTAGGGTTGTGAATTGTTCACGTTCTTGTGAAGTGGGGATACCACATAACTTGAGGATATTGGGTTCTATTTCAATTTTTTCATTGATATCAACTATTTATTCAACCAAGGAGGATGAAATTTCTTGCATGTCCTCTCGGGAATTCCCTAAGAAAATGATCAATGTCATCTGGTTCTTCGAGATAAGATAGTCATCTTGCCATGTGTTATTTAGATTTAGAGGTTCATGTTCATCGTAATCGAATATAATTGGCTTTCTCCATACATTTTCACCTCGAGATAGGTTTTCACCTATAGAAACTTACTTATTTTTTTATGTTTTTAGATTTTACATGTGTTTCTAACTAGCACTTTAGAAACAATTTCACACGAAGACTATATATTATATTTTTATTTTTAATGTTTTGGATGGTTAGGAAATCCTCTTACTTCCCAAGACATGAGAAAGTGTTGAGGTTGATCTCAAATCATTTCTTATGATCTCCAATAGGTATATGACCTCTAAGTCCCATAAATTCAATGATTTCCTCATCATTCTAAAATTAATACAAAGATGGTGGATTTTGCTAGTTCCAATGAATAAAGGAAGGATAATGGAGGTCAAAGTCAATAGTTAGGATGATGTTGTTATTGAAAATATTAACTGCAATAAGATCTTCATATAGGTTATGGGATAATCATGTTTTAATGTTATAATTAGAAGAGGATTCCCCATTATCTTAGGAGGTACAAATGATTTCTTCTATTTCACCACTTTGGTTGTATTTAATATAAATAGGTTTAACGATTCCTTTTTCTCATAGAAAGGGGACCTTTATAATTTTATATTTCATGATTTGGTACATGCAATTTTCTTTTGGATACTCAGGATGTTGATAACATAAGGTGGTTTCAACATAAAAATTTAGTCACATGATCCTTCAATATTTTATTCATTTAAGAATCAAGTGATTGAAATTGGATAAGATGATATGATGTGTTGTATGATTTGAATTACGCATGGTGGGTTTCCTATAACTATGTAGAGATGTAGGAAGGTGGCTAACATGGAAGGCATTTTAGATTTTATATTGACCACATCCATTTTAGATAACATTAACAATTGCTTTAATGGATGTATCTTCAAAACTAGATACAAGATTGGTAAGATGGATATATGATGTTGATGATGATGTGCTAGCTCGGATGGTTTTTGTTATCCATATTGTTAGAAAAATAGATAATGTTATAATAGTATCCTTCTAGAAACTTGAAGTATTAAAAAGGTTGGGGATCATGAGGAATATTGACCTCCATTCCAGTGCATGAAATTAATACATTGATAAAGGGTGGATGGAAAAGCTTGCATTTTGTGGATCCATGATCATCCTAGAAGGATGTTATATGAGAGATCTATGTCCATTAAATGAATTTGTATCTAGTGTGTAACGAGACCCACCATGATAGAAAGATGGATTGTTCTAGCTAATTATTATCACTTGATGTCATCATATTCTTTGATAGTGATGATTTTAGGTGATAGTGATGTGCCTAAATAACCAGATCTTTTAAGAGAGTGAGGGTACATAGTTTGAAACTTCAGCCATTATCTATAAGTACACATTTGATAATGTGCCGATGATGAGTACCTTTACATACAAGGGTACATTTTGGGATGGACCAATATGGGGTAGATCACTTTAGTCAAAAGTGAGTTTTTGACTTGATGAGAGGTGACCTACATGATATTAGAATTGGTTATGATCAATTATGATATGAACAATAGACTAATCAAGAGATTTATAAAGGATTTATTTTTCGATAGTAAAGGTTTTAAGAAGATCCATGATAGATATTTAGGCCGGGTTCTTCTCAATCTATTAAATAAGATAATATTGGCCCTCAAAATGGGCGTAGGAACATTTTGGATAGTTATTTTGTGTGGGTATCTTGGGATTGTAAATGTTTTACCTCACATAGCAACATTGCACTCAAGTGATGGAAATTTGAATGATATGAAAGTTTGAATCCAAGGAGTAGGGTTATTATAAGACTTAACTTGACTCTGAAAAAAATGATGTGATGGTAAATGCAACTCACCGTAGATTCACAATCATAGGGTGTCCACTTGTAGTTGATGTTATTGGTATGGTAAGGTTGACCCCTTCTAGCCTTGTTGTTTGGATCTATGATTTTGGTCATACTTAGGGAACGAGTATTGATAGATTCCCAAAAATTTAGTTTTTATGTGGAATCCCATGTTTATATTTCAATATCTCCTTATCAATAAGGTCTTGAAACTATTTTTTCACCACATATATCTTTTAGTTATGTCTCTTTATCCATTGAAATTCACAAAGATTCTTCTTCCCGATACCATCTTTGGTTTAGAAGTATTCTTGTCAAGATGATTAGTTTCTCGGGAATTAAACCATGTTGATTTATATGATATTATTAAATATAGATTCTATTGAATTTCTAAGAGTTTTTGTTTTCATGCATTTTTGCTAGCTCAAAAATTCAAACTTTCAAGCATGACAACTAAGCCAATTTTTGAAAATTTACTCCCGAGTCTTCCCGAATCCCTCTCCCGGTTAGTTTTTATTCTATGTCATGATCATATTGAACTTACAGTACTCATAATATATTGAAAAATCATATTTAGGTGTTTTAAATTATGTTTCAAGGTCATAAAATCCATTAAGTGAAGAACAATTGAAGACTAGCTCTCTAGCGGGCTTAGAAAGGCTAATTTTGACATTTTCAAGGTAAGTGTGCATCCCTCAAGAAATTTTTGAAATACCATGGTCATTTGGATGTGGTCATGGAGATCTATTATGGTATTGTAAGTTATTTAGGAAAGTTTATATTTTTTTGAGGTTTAGTAACAGTATTGTGCAACAACGAGGTTTTCAGGTGTAAGGAGTAAGTAGTCAAAATTGGGACTGAACTTCACCCGATGATTTCGGAGATCCGTAAGGAGTTAGGAGGTAATGAAATAGGAATTGTAAATATGAATAAACTATATAAATGGTGTAAGCATCACAATTTTCAAAATACCCGATGGTTTCTCAAGGAAAATCAATCATGGCAGATGCACTTGATGTCCCAAAGAAAACAAAGACATTTTTCAGTGATTCAGAAGAATTGAAGTCTCAAACATATTTATTTTTTTCTTGAAATGGTCTTGAGAATCAAAAAAATATACAATTTTATGTGAAAAGACCATCTAGAGCTCTGGGAATTGTGTGTTCAAGTTCTCTCTTGTGTGGCATGCTTCTCATACTTAGCCAATTTTTTGAGTGAAATATGTTACCTTCTTGATTCATGGCACAATTTTGAGTCCATATTGTCCCTTTATAAAAGGTAATAAATAATGTTCCCCACCTTATCCCTCCTCTCTGGTCCTTCATATGACCTAGCTCAGCCTGACAAAGTGCTAATCATGCTAAGTTCATCTCCCTCTCCTCACACCACCAAGTGACACTTGACATCATCTGGTTGAGGTGAATTTTATTTTTCCCCTTATCCCCATTCCCAATGGTATATATGGAAGAAAAATGTGCCCCATTATAGCCCCTCCTCCTCGGTTCTCCATATGATTGAGTGACAACTCCCAAGTGCAAAGGCATGTTTTCTCCATCTCTCCCATCTTGCACCTCGCAGTGACACTTGTCATGATCTAATTGAGGAAAATTTTAGTGTCCTAATTCCCAAAGGTAAAGATGGGAAAAAAAAATTCACCCCATACTCAAGCTTTCTAAACCCTAACTTTAAAACTCAAGATCCTTTCTCACACCCGTGAAAAAAAAATAAGCTGTCGAGTAGCTTAAAAGCACAAAATAACTTTCTTTCAAGATCATTCCTTTACATAGTTAGACCTTTCCTCCACTGTTGAAGAAATTAAACTTGAAAAAACATCAAATCACAATATTAATTCTTTCCAACACGTTCTGTACCACCCATAACTATGACGACAAATATTTTTCCATGATTCATCATCCTGAAAACTGATTACATTAAGGTGTTGACTGATTTCTCTTCTCTAGGAAAAGTTATGCTCAATGAAGCTTACATAATCCATTAATGGATTCCATCACAACAATGGGTCTGAAATCCTCCATCACAAAAATTTCATTTTTTATTTGAAAGAGTTCTAGTGGGTAGATCATGACAAAAATTGGAGCATGGGATCCCGATGGAGATCTCGAATCTAATAATGGTGTCTTCTTTGCAAACATATGCTAGAATGACTAGTAACTGAAAATAACATATTCTATGCTCATTTACATTCTAAAAATAGTAAAAATTTCAAAATTTGAAGCTCTAACCATTTAGAGCATCCACAAAATAGTGAGGAACAACAAGTAAGGCAAAGTAATCAATTTTCCCAAAATAGTAGGTTCTGAAAAAGTAAACTCGCTAAAATAAAAACTCCCTAAAAATGGTAAATCATTATTGTTTTCCATTTTTGTGCCTTTGCGAAAATTGAACAACTTGAGGAACTACATAGGAGTTTAAGCATGTCGTGGAATTCTAGCAAGAGATGTGGGTCAAAGGATTGAACCTTACGAGTGAAGAACAAATTTTAAAAGCCGCGGTATAAAAGAGCAAGGCCGCAGACATTTTAAGAAATCTTTCATACACTAAAGTAGATAACTATGGGTAAAAGTAAACCTAGAAGACCGTGGCTTGGGTATAAGAGTCCACGGATGTTGACACAAATTTGTGTGACAAGTGAATAGGCCGCGAGATGAAGTAGAGGATGGTAGAACCGTGGAATGAAGAATTGAAGCTGCGGAGGTCAAAAACCGTGCGAGTTAGAACATAAAAGTTATGTATCAAAAGGAAAACTGTAGTTTTTTTGTGGAGGACAATAATGATATAAATTTGAATATGATGATCAGAACTTTGTAAATCTTGCATCATTAGAGAAATATTAACCTTCTCCACATAAATATATCAAATTTCATGAATTAAATGGAGGTATGTGGGCGAAGCAAGGAAAGGAGTCTCCAACATGCAAAGGTTTATTCCAGACGACTCAACCACTAGAATTAAAAGTAGTATGTGTGTCGTTCCTTCTTCAAAAAGGAAGATGACGTGGGGAAGAAAAATTTGGAGAACAATCAGATTTTTTTTGAGAAAATTAAATGAAGGTGGTTGGAGGTAAGAGGAGAAATTTGAATTTTCCTCTCTTTTCTTCTTCTCTCTCCTTCTTCTAATTTTCTATATATTATAAAGTGATGCCTAGTTTTAATGTTGGATACTTTGGGAATGAACAGGCATCATTTTATGTTTCACAAGTATTCTTGGGGTTGCTTGCCTTGGGCTATATTTTTGTAAATGTTTTACATCTTCCTCATATATCGTGATGATCTGTGCATGTTATTTAAGAAATAAAATATTTGGTTTTGTGGCTCATTTTTTCCTTAGCTATTGTTTTATTGCACTCTCTTGCCTCTCATTCATTTGCATGTGTGTTGTATGCATTGTTTCGAGTTTTTGTTCATTTTGCATCTTGAAAGTGGAACTCATGATGCAATCTTGATATGTGGCTTTCGTTTTGGCCCTCTTCATCATCGTTTTCTTCCATTTTCTCTCTTTCTAAAGTATTCATCCCCTTATTTTTGGTGCTATCACCTTCTCTAGTTTAGGTTTATGTTTTCTTCACCTCCTTCTCATCCTGGTCCCTTGGAAAGTTAGAGTAGATCTAGATAGTTACATTTCAATTACTAGGAGTATTTTAGCATTAGAAGTAAGTTGAGGAAGTTGGCCTTCTCCATAGGTCTATCTTAGTTCAAGTCCCACAACTTGGAGACAATCCCATGCTGTCTAAAATCCCAAATTATCTATGATTCAAGTATGGGTGCAAATTTGAGATCCAAAAATTATAAAATGAGGTGAATTGAGTGTTTCCGAAGCTTCAAAAGACCAAATTTGAGCAAAAAGGGAAAATATCCCAAAATAACAACTCTTGGTCCCAATTGTCAAAAATAAAAAAGTTTTTAGTATTCAGTGTAGAAAGTTGCTATCGGCCTCATTTTCACTCATATTAATTCTTTTTACAACCCTCATAGGGTTGTAAGGTGGTTGCATAGATAAAAAAGTAAATAATCCCTCCATAAGGATCCTGGAGCACCATTCTACTCACAATTGTGTCTATCAACAAGACAGAGCATATCGAAGCATAGCAAGTTAAAGTCAAAAACATTATAAGGGATAATAAAGAAATTGAAGAGGATCAATAGATTTATTCCAATTTAATTCATCAGGAGGAGAGTTACCATAATATTGATGAGAAGTATTCTCCACGAGTAAGGAAAGAGGTCATCTCAGAAATGCATTTCTCATGAAGTGTTTTTAAACACTTGATCCATGCTTGATAAGGATCCCACATCTTGCAAGTCAATAGAGGTAGAGTTTGTAGTGTGTGGGACAAGAACATGGGACTCATTCTCATTCATTCCTTCAAGTTCCATCTAGGATCAGTCTTGCTATCAAGAAAGGTCACCTACTTCCATGAGAAACATGTGAATAGGAGGTGTATGAGTTGATCTCATTTAAGAAGTGTTCTTGAGGAAAGAAAGGAAAAGCTATTATATTCATTCAGAGAACCATAGTCATAAGAATGTGTAATCATCTATATTCCATCCACTTGGTATTGTTCATGAAAACTCACCTTAAACCTTTTGGTGTGGTAATTTCCATATCCTCACATCATTCCAACTGGTGGCCACTTCTCAATAATTCCATTCAGGGGCTATCCCTTTCACCCGTATGATGAAGGCCTATTTTAGTAAGTGAAGGAAAAAATTAAATAGGTTTGAGCATTGTGTAGTTGCCTCTCATGATCATTGTATTCATTTATAAAATCCTAAGGAGTAAGATATTGATCCTCACTCTCACCGTGATACCAAAAAGGATACTCATGAGTGAATCATGTAGCCATCTCGTGCCCATATCGGAGGTCTCTCAATAGTGTTCCTAAACAATGATTTGATAGTATAAAGTATCTCAGTGCATCTTGAAAAGGAGGATATTATGAACATCATGCATCAAATAAGTAATCTCTTCACCAACAGAGATCACCAACTCCCTTCTCCTTATTCTTCTCCCTCTTTTTCTCTCCCCTTTCTAATCCTTCATTGTGTATGATCATGATATTTTTTCTTATTCACTTATGTGACTTTATAATTTTGAATTGTAAAAGTAAATTTTGATTTATAAAAGGGGACTTATTTCCTCACTTCCTAGGAAAATTTAAAGTCACAAGTGGAATGAGAATTTGAAGGATCATGTGGGGGTAGATGAGAATACAATTTACAATGTTATAAATTGGAATGGATTCTCCATTCTAGGGATCTTGAAAGTTAGTTTTTCTATAGAAATTGTGGATTGTTGTAAGTTGTTGAGATTGGTATCACCACTACACAAGAAATAAAAGATACATTTCTTCCATTTCCTTTGATTATGCTTTCCTATCTTCTCTCTCTATTCTACAAATTTTCAATCATAGTGATCTTGAATAACCAAGAAGGAACTTGGTGTCCTTGATTGATGAATCTAAAGAATTGTGTGTTTATGGTTTATTAGTCTTGCTAATTTCCTACATTGTTTCTTTTCTCTAATTGAATGTGGACCTACTCTGGTTATTGTGTGTGAAATGTTTTAGAGCTTATTCACAAAAATAACACTCTCTTTCATAATTTTTATCTTTTATCCCTCATCACTGAAAATTCTTACCTTGTACCATGTAAAAGCACTTTTCTACATGTTCGGTGAAGTCTTCTTGTGTGATCCCCAAACTCTTTTTCCACCCTACTGAATTAGGATAGTTTACATTCAATAATGGGAGCCTCCCCATACCCAATAAGGAGGGGATAAACCTTGTGAGTGTTGGTGGAAACACATAATTTGCAACATGAAAAATTATTTCACCAACAAGTGTATAAGTACTATTTTTGTAATCTTGTCTTGGTTGACCCCTTGGGATTGTGATACTTGATGAAGTGGAGGGATTAGGTGAGTTTTGGATGGATGGTTTAACAATGTTTTAGATGACCTTGATATGTTTATATCCATTCACTCCACCATCAACTATATTATTGTTTTTATTAACAAACATGGGATTTTATGCTTCCAAGGTGGATGGTATTCCTTGGAGAAAATCTTTATTAGGCTCTTAGCAATAAGATCCTTTTCAATCTGGGTACTTTTCTCAACAATTTCATCAAAATTGTTAGCACAATGTACTTGTAGATGGAAGGTCATTTCTTGATCAAGGATAACAATGAATATAGTGACTAATTGTTTTTTCCAAATGGTATAAGGTAAATTTATAAAGAACTCGCTTCACCAACATTATAAAAAGAATGAGGAAAATTCTTCGTTTCATTGTTTGGTGTCACACAAATCCTTCATGTTGATCTCATGCTCGATATTATAAGATAAGTGTCTCACAAATGTTTTGGATAAATTGAAAAATGTGGTGATTGATCCTTGGGTAGATGATCGAGGGCATGTGCACCTAAGATACATGGAAATATGAGTAATAGATAAGAATAACTATATACCACATCTTGGCAAGCCATATGGAATTATTTGATATGATCCTTTGGATTTCCTTTAGCCCTATATTTTATAAAATTTAGTGGTTCAAAATAATGTGGAAAGGGGATTCAAAATAGTTTGGTGTCTAATGGATAAGGAGATAATTCTTCAAATATATATTTATTATTATGTGTTCTATATTGAACCCTTATAACTCCCCCTTCATCACTTTCCATTATTGATAAAACGATAAATTGATAATGTGGGTGAATGTAAAGATAAATTCAGACACATGATGGTATGTATCAAAGTTTTTTTATTTGGGTTGGCTGGATGACTTTCATTGGTAATGTTTCTCATGTGTATCAATATTTATTTAGGAAGATAAAGTGTCTACTTGGTAGGATATTTGTTGGATTTGATTTCATTAAGCTTGATTATGGTTGTATTCATTGTTGTAAATTGGTTTTTCCTTTTCCAACTCATAAGAGGTTTAAATATTTGGTGAATGGGATTTCTCTATCAAAGGGATTATGGATTGCGTATGGTTGTCCTTTCTTGGGTTCATCTTTTCCAATGATGTTACATGGAGAATATTAAGGTCATAAATTGGTGGTATCTTAGCTCCAAAATAAATCAATTTTTGGAGTAGGTCATACCTATTTTTGTATAGGTATTGATCAAGTTGATCTCTACCTTGTGAAATAGAGACCAAGTCATTATGACTACATTGAAATTAATCTTCATCATTCGAAGTATTTCCTCTTTAGAATTGAAAAATCACTCATTAGACTAAGGATTTTCAAGGGTATCTTCATTATTTGTGTAGTTACTTCCAAATAGAAACATGTATCAAGTTTCAAGTGCCATTGGTTCGTATTTGATCATGGCTTAAAATTTTTAGTATGTAATTATAGGTTCTAGATGTTAGATGAAGTGTTTATTAGATAATAAGTAATATTTAGTAAAAAATGGGTTAAAGTTATATTTTGATATAAGCTAAGTAATAACCTATAAATTTGTTTTGATTGAGGTTAATTATTGATGAGGATGGTATAGATGACCCTAGGATTGATAAGATTAGTTTATTGATAGGTAATTGATATATTGATGGTGGGTTATATGATAAACTTTAGATGTACAATTTTTAATTAAGCTTTAAAGGGATGATATAGATGATTTGGATTTAGATTAGAAGAGGGAATATGATATTATATTTTTAGGATTTTGGGATGGCTAGGTATAGTTGATAGGGATTAGAATATATGATATGAAAGGTTGGGTGAAGGTCATGTGATAAGATTTTGTATAATCTAACAATCTTAGAGGAATGTTGTAAAAACAATGAATGATAAGAATGTTTGTTTTTTTAATGAATGGTTGGTGATAAAGGATGAGTGGTAAAGCAAGTGGATTGTTGGATAAATGGTTTATTTAATGTGGATGTGACATAAAAATGAGGGTTCTAAAGATATAAAATTTGGTTAATGTGAATGAGGCGAAATGATGAATGAATGATGAATAAGGCTGATTGTGTTTAAAGTTTTGGGTGTTGGGTTTATAAACACATTGGTGTCGTCAAAACACATGCAATGTCAAGAAATACACAATCCCTATACTAGTAATAAATGGGTATGCAATGCCAATAAGAATTTCACCAACCGTCATGCCCCACCTCGACACCGGAATTTAGTCCAATAAGCTGGTAATTTTTTTAAAAAGGTGAAATAATGTTCTACTTAACCCTTTTCATTAATATCTAATTCATATTAATTATTAATTTCTGAAGTTGCCTAACTGCTAGCATGATGCCAACTTGATTATCTTATGCTACTAAGTATTAATTTAAAACACAAAGTTTACTAAGTCTATACAACCTTTTTAAATTTGATTAGTCTCCCTTTTATTTAATTGCCCCATACCCCTTTTAATTTGTTTTCTCACTCCCATAAAATGTTCATGACTTAAGATGAGTAGGAATAAACATGGGCCCTTAGATCTAATCAAATCCTGGCCCTTGATTTAAGATTTGCCCTAACTTTCTCTATGTTTTCTTTTCTTCCTTTGTCTTTTTCATTTCTCTTCTCATTTTGTTTTGGTTTCTTTTATTTGCGGGTTGTTTGGAGGAGCTATGAAGTTAGTTCTTCCTTTTTTTTTTTTAAAGACACTAATTTCATTTTGTTAAGGGAATTCATACCACAACCAAAATTTATTTCCTTTTTTTTTTTTTTTTTTCAAGCACATGTATATGTATATTTCTTTTTTTTTTTTGCTAGGAAGGGGGGGGACAGGGCGTGGTGGGTTAGGGACGGTAGGGAGGCCATGGGTATGGGGACATCGCGGTGGAGGGGAGTAGGGGAAAGGTCGTGGATAGGGTGGAGGGAGGCGCGGGGGGAGGGAGGATGGCGGTGGAGGCGGGGTGTGGGTGTGGTAGCGGGAGGCCTATGGCACTGGCGTGCACCGGTGGGGCTACGTCCCTTGGAGGATGGGCGGGGAGGGTTCGGCCTCCCCAAAGTTTTTGTAAAAAAAAATTGTTTGTTAAATTTTTTTGTTTAAAGTTTATTAATTATATAATACTACACACACACACACACACACACACACATTCTAATTGCTTTTTACATTAAATAACAATACTGTTTTCTATTTAATAATAATGCTATATTATATATATATATATATATATATATATATATATATATATATATATATATATATATATATATATAATATATGCTTTTAAATATAATTGATTATTTTTATCTATATATATATATATATATGTAAATATATATAGTCCATAATAAGTATACTTTTCACTAAATAAGAATGCAATACTGATTTGTTTGTTTAGGAAGCCAATAAACTAAGAACCTATTAATGTTTTAATTCTAAATACGATTTTTTTACACAATGATAGATAATGATGAAATCACTGATTTAGATTTTATTATTTTTGAAGCAAAGAGAAAACTTAAAATTTTCAACTCTTCAAACTAATGAATTAACTACTTTGTGGTAAGGAAAGCACAAGTACTTCAAATGATAATACTAAACACAAACCATTGACTTCTACATGGAAAGGAATTTCAAACGTATTCTAGATTTACACACAAATAAAAATCTCTAACAATTACTATATATTGTTTTCAATCTAGCTCCACTTAGTTCTCTAAATCCATGATAATTTACAAGAGAAATGTACTTTCCAAAATGAAATAGTTCCTTTCAATATTAAATAGAAACTTCATATAACAAAATAGATTTCATTTCCAATAAATAATCTCTTTTTTTTTGTCCAAATAATATTCCAAAAACAAGGCATGTTGAAGGAATGTACATATGTTCCTACTCAAAGTATTTTAAAGAAATACAATATTATACAAGGCTTCTCTTGCCCAATCTCTCAATACATCATATTTCAAAAGAACATGCTAAAATACATAAGAAAACAAACTAACAACTCCTTCCCAAGGTTGAAAGAAGGTTTTCAAATACAAATAGAATACAATCTTACAACTGGTGTCCAATACACAAGATGAAAAAATTTCATGCCAAGGAATCTTCCCACATAGCCATACTTTAAAGGTTACAAAGCAAGAGAGTTTCATAAGGAAAGAGAGAACAACGAGAGCCCAAGATGCCACCAACTCCAACTTTGAGATTCAACTTCCATGCCTTTAAGAAATCTAACCAAGGAGAAGAAGCTTGTTTTGCCACCCAACCATAGGCATCATTACATGCCTTTCCCAAGGTTGGGATGCATGTTAGCCTCCCCCAAGCCCATGGGAAAGAGGACTACCATCCACAACTTGCACAAGAGTGAGGGTGAACAAACAATGATACATCCACATGAAACACAAAGATAAGTATAAATAAGACTCCAAATTTTACAAAGATGAAAAGAGGAGAACCCAAGTTCTACCTCTAAAACAAATGGGGAAGAGAGGAAAGAAGTTCTCCAAAATTGTAACCAACAATAGTTGCATTTTAAAAATATCTCCATGCCCTCCTTATTTCTCCTCCCTTTCACCAAATCCTTCTTGGAAGGATTTTCAAACCCCAAAGGGGTTTCCTTACCAAGAATGGGGAAGGAGGTTCAAGCCAAATGAACCAACTTCCCCACCTCAAACCAATTTGAGGGGAATAACTAAATCCTACAAGGCTTTCCCATCAAGCCTATGAGGATTGAGAGGGAAAAATCCCTCTCTCTTCCCCCACAACTCCAAAACTCCATCATGCCATATGATGGAGGGAGAAAAACAAGTAACAATAAATAAAAATCCACATGCAACAACCACATTTCCAAGTAAACAAATCTAACAACTAGCATGAATATAACACATACAACAAGGCTAAAGAGACCTACCTCAAGGAAAGCTCTCCAAAAATCTTTCCCACTTCTTGACTCAAGCAAACTCTAGCTCCAAATCCACAAGCATCCAAGCAAAAGCTCCAAAAAGAAGTTCTCTTCTTTTCCCACGAGTGGGAATTTGAAGAGGAGTAAGCAAAAATCCTTACAAATGAGGGGGTGACATGTGTCACCCTCTCTTCCTTCAAGGTCAAATATGCCAAAAAAAAAAGAGAAAGGGTAAAATGCCTTTTAGCCCTCTTCTCCCAAATTACTCTAAATGCTAACAAGAAAATTCTTGTGTAACTTTTAACAAGCGCACTAATCCATAACCCTTACATGGATGTGACTAAAGAAGAGGCAAAAAGGGAGGAAAATCCCTCTATTCTTGGAAATAAGCCCCCGCATATTAGGTAGGGTCCAAGGGCTCATTTTTATGTTAAGGGAAATCCCAAACTAAAAAGGAGTCCCTAAAAATGCCCAAAATAACCCAATTTCGGGTTTGGAAAATTTGACACGATGGTAGATGGTGTGGGGACCACCCAAGGGTTCACATGTGACCCTAAACCCTCTAGATTAAGTACATCATTAATCTAATTCAAAACTTAATGCAAGTGGGGTCATTAATTCCCCAATAAGTTTACAAAACAAACTAAACACCCTAAGTAAAATTAATAATTACAAGACATATTACATTACAAATGAGGTTCATCCATGGTGCCCAAAACAATAATTCTAACTCTAAGGCCTCAAACAATAAATATGGCTAGGGCTTATCCCATGGGTTTCAGTGAAAAGTTGCGTAGCTGGCCCGAGTCCCACATTCTCCTGTGACTCATCACCGCACACTCATACACACATTAAACACACTGTTTGATGAAATATAAATCAATTAATAAATAAGATATCAATGAATTATAGACTAACATTTCATCTTTATGGAATCGAAAGTGCGACAACATGCACAACTATACATAATTCACCATAAGTTAGTCATAATGATGAAATGACATGTATCCATAGAATCCCAACAAGCAACAAACTGAGTTTCCATCAATATAACTACGTTCCAAAACAACATCATATCAATTAGTATCCATGACATCATAAGATAATGCAAACAACGTAATAATCAAACTAAATCGGTGCTATATGCCTAAATGTCCATACATGTCTAATCAGATCAAATCTCCTAGTGTAATGTCCAAAATTTAACAAATCTCTGTAGAAACATGTCTATGAGTAATGAGAAACATGTAATCGAGCTATAAAAATGTGGGCACTACATCCCCCTTTACTAAAATTAGACTTCCTCCTGGAAGTCATTAAAAGAGATAGGTATATCTAGCCCTCAAATGTGTCGCATCCTCCTGGTAACTACTTGTCTCGTTGTATCAGTCCCACTGCACTCTAACTTGGTCCAAGTCTCTAGCCCAAAGGGCCAACCTTCAGTGCTCCAGTATGCGTACGGGCTCCAGTCTCCACTGTCCTCCATCCTCTTCATGTAATGCTGACCAATCCAAAACATGAGAAACATCTGGTATATATCTACGTAGTACAAAAACATGGAAAACATCATGGGCCCGTGCAAGGCATGGTGGCAAAGCTAGGCGATAGGAAACTGGACCGATGACCTCTAAAATATCAAAAGGCCCCACAAAATGAGGTGATATCTTAGAACCCTTTCCATAGCGGATTGGGCTCTTATGCAGACGAACTCTCAAGAAGACCTTGTCACCCACTGAGAAGTGACGATCAATCCTCTTGGTGTCTACATACACCTTTTGGCGTGCTCTAGCCTGCTCAAGGCACTGTCTAATCAGAACAACCTGCTGCTCTAAATCCTGAAGATAAGTTGGTCCCAGAATAATCCTGTCATCTAGTCTGTCCCAACTCAAAGGTGTCCTACAAGGTCATCCATACAAAGCCTGGTAAGGAGCCATACCAATGGAACTATGATAGTTGTTATTGTAAGAAAACTCAACTAAATGTAAATAATCTTCCCATTTCTTCTGCTGGTCCATCACATACATCCTCAACATGTCCTCCAGCACCTAATTAACTCTCTCTGTCTATCCATCTATCTTTGGATGATAAGCTAAACTGAAATTAATCTGAGTACCCAGAGCGGTTTGAAAGGAAGTCCAAAAAACTGAAGTGTAGATGGTATCCTTGTCATTGATGATGGTCTTCGGAATCCCATGCAACCTAATAATGTCCTCCATAAATACCTTGGTGATGGCCTATGCATTATAGGTGACCTTGGTTGGTGAGAAATGCGCAACCTTGGTCAACTTATCCATGGTGACCATAATGGCATCATGACGATAAGAAGACATAGGAAGTCCGACTATGAAATCCATGGAGATCACATCCCATTTCCACTCGGGAATATCATGAGGATGTAAGAGTCTTGTGGGATGAGAATGCTCTTGCCTTGACCCTCTGACACTCAAGGCAATGTGCAACAAAATCTACTATGTCCCGTCGAAGACCTGGCCAATAATATAACTCCCTCAGATCAGCATGCATTTTCTTCACTCCTGGATGTGCTGCATATGGGGCTCAATGAGCCTCTGTAAGGATGAAGCTATGTAGTTCACCGGCCTTAGGCACGTAGATGTGCCTATGGAACTGAAGTAAACCATCTATCTCTAAAACACACCCAGAATATCTTCCCTTTAATGAACCCTGTGACTCCGACATCTTTCTAGCTCCCACATAAAACCTGTCCTCTGGAAGGTGCTCAAGAATCTTGCCTGTCAAATCTGACTAAAGTGTCAAAGAAGCAAGCACATGTCTTCATCTACTAAGTGTATCAGCAACAAAATTTTCCTTTCCTTTGATATCTGCACCTCCATGTCATGCTCACATAGGAACTCCATCCAACGCTGTTGACGAGCGTTGAGGTTCTCCTGTGAGAAGATATGCTACAAGCTACGATGATCTATCCTCAAAATGAAAGGTCTACCCAAAAGGAAATGTCACTAACGCACAAGTGCATGGATAACTATTGCAAGATCCAAGTCATGAGTAGGGTAATTAAGCTCATAGTCCTTGAGCTTATGAGACTCAAATGCAATAACCCGATGCTCCTGCATAAGAAATTCTCCCAAACCATCTAGTGATGCATCAATACAAACAACAAAATCCTTTGTCGGGTCTAGAACTGCTAAGATGGGTGCCGTGGTTAACCTTTCCTTAAGCAATTGAAAGGCCTGCTCACACTTTTTTGACCAATCAAACTTCTTCCCTTTCCTCTGAAGAGAAGTGATAGGGTGAGAAATCCTAGAAAAGTCTTGTACGAACTTGCGGTAATACCCTACTAAACCCATGAAACTCCTCACCTCAGTAACTAATGTGGGTGCTTGGCCAGTCCATGATAGCCTATATCTTAGAGGGATCTACTAAGATACCCTCGCCTGATATGATATGACCCAAGTACTGAATCTTTGTCTGAAAGAAGCTACATTTTCCAAGTTCCCATATAACTTCTGCTCTCTCAAAACCTGAAGTACCTTCAAATGCTCCTCGTGTTCCTCCTTGGAAAGAGAATATATTAATATTTCATCAAGGAACACTAAGACAAAGCGATCTAGAAAGGTCCTAAATACTCCATTCATGAGGCTCATGAAGACAATTGAGGGCATTGGTCAATCCAAAAGGAATAATTGTGAACTCATAATGCCCATAATGTGTGCAAAAAGCTATCTTATGAATGTCTGCATCTGAAATGTGCAACTAATGATACCCTGACTTGAGATCGATTTTGGAGAACACTCTCACTCCCCGCATTTGATCAAACAAGTCATCAATCCTAGGGAGTGGATAACGGTTCTTTATTGTGACTTTGTTGAGCTTCCTAAAGTCTACACAAATCCTGAGAGAACCATCCTTCTTCTTTACAAATATGACTGACGCTCCCCAAGGAGATACACTAGGGTGAATGAGACCCTTATCTAACAACTCCTCTAACTAAATCTTGAGCTCATGAAGCTTTGGAGTCATCATCCGATAGGGTGCCCTAGAAACTGGTGCAGATCCAGGAACTAGATCAATGGTGAAATCCACCTCTCTGTGGGGTGGTAACCCTGGAAGCTCGCTTGGAAACACATCTGCATACTCCCTCAAAACTGCATGATCATCTAAGGGTGAGTGCTCTGGAGTGCTCTCTAATCGGTCACTGATGGTGATAGCAAACAACTGACATCCCTTATGCATGCTTCACTTGAGTTGCTTAGCCGAGATCATGCGCAAGGAGATAGGCCTCTACATCCCTGAAATCACAACTGAACTACCAAGATCATCCTGACACTCAATGACCTTATTTCTGCAATCCACCTTAGCTTGATGAGCCTCGAGCCAATCCATACCCAATACTACCTAATATGATCCTAAAGGGATAACTTGGAGGTCAAGTGTAGTGGAGAAGGCTCCTAAATCAAGTATGCAACTCTCCACATACGAGTCCACGGTGAGTTTGGCCCCAGAGGCCAACTCAACCTGCCAACTATCTGGTTGCCTAGCCACCACTAGCCCACACTGGTCCACTATAGAAGGTGATATAAAAGAATCTGAAGCACTTGAATCAAAAAGTATTGAGATAGAAATACCCCTGATAGTACCTGTTGTCTCAATGACTGTGGCCTAATGCTTGGCCTGGTGGTTGTCAACCGCTACATATACACAATGGGTATGTCCCACATCACCCACTGTCTACTCGGATCTAGTGGCTCTCTGTGCATCCATGGTATTGGGTTTATGCAGGCACATGTGCACATAGTGATCAGGAGACCCACAAATAAAACATCCTCCTATACCCCTCTGAGATGGGGTCCCTCCTTTACTCTGGTGTACTAATCCTACAGTCCAACCCTAGTAGATCATTGCGTGTGACCTGGCTGTACCTTGCTGAGTACCTTGCCTCCTATCCTGGGTTCCACCAAAACCTTCTCTAGTGCCACCTCTCTGAAAACTCAAGTCTGCCTAGCCCTCTTCTGCTTGGTGGCCATGATGTTGCGTCTATGCTGCTTTGCCGTGGGTGCGGTGGAGCCCTCGTGGATGCTTGGCGGAGGCCGAGAATCCTCATCTAGGGGGTGGTGCTATACCCCATGACCTCTGACTCTGAAAGGCCTATATCCTCTCTTGAAACTTGCTCTTGTTCTATCTCAGTGCTCTTGTGCCTTGGTCCTGTTCTCCTCAGCTAAGTAGGCCTTCTCAATGGCCTCTCAAGTGTGGGAGGGGATAACATCCTAACTGTTCTTGCTATATCTGCATTAAGGCCTCGAATAAATCTGTTAACCTACAATTTCTCATCTTGCAGGTAATCCACATATTGCAGAAGATCCAAGAACCTGCTCTCATACTACGCTACTATGCCAGATCCCTGTCGTAAGTCATGAAACTCGTCGATCCTCTTCTGCATGAAATGCTCGACATATAACAAGCCCCGAATCGCTCCTCAAACAACTCCCGTGTCACTGTCTCTCGAGTCAGATGGATCTTCTGCTCCTCATTCGTCCACCAAACACTGCTTTGAGTCTCGAAGGAGATGTATGGTGAACCTTGCCTTGACATTTCTCTCATAAGAGTGCAAGCCAAAGCAACTATCCAAGCTAAGGATCCATGACTCAGCCCCAAATCCATCTGTAGATCCGGTGTAGGTGGGCGGCTGCAAGTGAAGGAGATCCCTGATCACACTGCTTGTATCCCGATCTTGGCGATGTAGTCCAACAGGTGAAAGGGGTCACCTATCCCCAAATGGTCCCTCGAGACTGTGTGAGTGGCTATGACGGTATGAGGCTACCCTCTCATGATGAATGGAAGGGCTACGTGACCTCTCCCGCCTCGTGTATCGTGCTCTGGTGGCTCTGAATGCACGTCCTCGCCTATCGGCTCCTCATCTCCCAATGGAATCTCCTCTCTCGCCTCCTGCGGTGGTGGAAGATGCTGCTCCACAATGCCTATTAGCTGCTACAGGACCTCTAATATATGAGGCCCAAATTCAAGTTCCGGTGGCTCCCGTGTAGGTGCACTACGCCCCAAGCCTCTAGCTGATCGTCCCCTCTTGGGTGCCATCCTGTACATGAGGTGAGCGAAGAGGTTATTAAATGGTTGTGGAAAATGTTTAATTATTTTATTTATTTATTTACTTTTAATGTTATTACCAATGTTGTTAACTGGTTTATTGATTACCCAGAGTGTCCACGTGTGTGAACCTCCACTCTAATACCAAATGTCATGCCCCGCCTCGGGACACTAGAATTTAGACCAATAAGCCGGTAATTTTTTTTTGAAGGTGAACTAATGTTCTACTTAACCCTTTTCATTAATATTTAATTCATATTAATTATTAATTTCTAAAGTTGCCTAAACGCTAGCCCAATGCAAACTTGATTATTTTATTTTACTAAGTATTAATTTAAAACACAAAGTTTACTAAGTCTATACAACCTTTTTAATTTGATTAGTCTCCCCTTTTTTTTTAATTGCCCCATACCCCTTTTAATTTGTTTTCTCACTCCCATAAAATGTTCATGACTTAAGATGTGTAGGAATAAACACGGGCCCTTGGATCTAATCAAATCCTGGCCCTTGATTTAAGATTCGCCCTAACTTTCTCTATGTTTTCTTTTCTTCCTTTTTCTTTTCATTTCTCTTCTCATTTTGTTTTGGTTTCTTTTATTTGCAGGTTGTTTGGAGGAGCTATGAAGTTAGTTCTTCCTTTTTTTTTGAAGACCCTAATTTTATTTTGTTAAGGGAATTCATACCACAACCAAAATTTGTTTCCTTTTTTTTTTGAAGCACATGTATATGTATATTTCTTTTTTTTTTTCTTTAGGGAAGGAGGACGGCAAATTTGAAGAGGGTAGTAGTGTGGTAGTGGAGGTGGCCATGGAAGTTTAGAGAGGGGGGATAGGTGCGGTGGGTTGGGGACGACAGGGGAGGCCGTGGGTATGGGGACAACGCGGTGGAGGGAGCAGGGGGGAAAGGATGTGGATAGGGTGGAGGGAGGTGCAAAGGGGGGGGGGAGGAGGATGGTGGTCGCGGGGGTGTGGGTGTGGCGGTGGGAGCCCTATGGCTTGTGTGTCGGGTGGGGGCTATGGCCCTGGAGGAGGATGGGCGGGGAGGGTTCGGCCTCCCCATAGCTTTTGTAAAAAAAAATTGTTTGTTAAATTTGTTTGTTTAAAGTTTATTAATTATATAATACTATATATACACAATCTTATTGCTATTTTCTCGTTAAATAATAGTACTTGTGTTTTCTATTTAATAATAATGATGTATTATATATATATATTTAATATATAATACGCTTTTAAAAATAATTGATTATTTTTATCTATATATATGTATGTATGTAAATATATATAGTCCATAATAAGTATACTTTTCACCGAATAAAACTGCAATACAAATTTGTTTTAGGAAGCCAATAAACTAAGAACCTATTAATGTTTTAATTCTAAATACGATTTTTGTTTTGTACATAATGATAGATAATGATGAAATCACATATTTGGATTTTATTATTTTTAAAGCAAAGAGAAAACTTAAAATTTCCAACGCTTCAAACTAATGAATTAACTACTTTGTGGTAAGGAAAGCACAAGTACTTCAAATGATAATACTAAACACAAACCACCGAATTCTACATGGAAAGGAATTTCAAACATATTCCGGTTTTACACAAATAAAAATCTCCAACAATTACTATATATTGTTTTCAATCTATCTCCACTTAGTTCTCTAAATCCATGATAATTTACAAGAGAAATGTACTTTTCAAAATGAAATAGTTTCTTTCAATATTAAATAAAGAACTTCATATAACCAAATAGATTTCATTTCCAATAAATGATCCCTTTTTTTTGTCCAAATAATATTCCAAAAACAAAGCATGTTAAAGGAATGTAAATATATTCTTACTAAATGTATTTTAAAGGAATACAATATTTTACAAGGCTTCTCTTGCCCAATCTCTCAATACATCATATTTCAAAAACATGCTAAAATACATAAGAAAAATACTAACAACTCCTTCCCAAGGTTAAAAGAAAGTTTTCAAATACAAATAGAATACAATCTTACAAGTGGTGTCCAATACACAAGATGAAAAGTTTTTCATGCCAAGGAATCTTCCCACATAGCCATACTTTAAAGGTTACAAAGCAAGAGAGTTTCATACGGGAAAAGAGAACAACGAGAGCCCAAGATGCGACCAATTCCAACTTTGATATTCAACTTCCATGCCTTTAAGAAATCCAACCAAGGAGAAGAAGCTTGTTTTGCCACCCAACCATAGGCATCATTACATGCCTTTCCCAAGGTTGGGATGCATGCTAGCCTCCCCCAAGCCCATGGAAAGAGGACTACCATCCACAATTTGCACAAGAGTGAGGGTGAACAAACAATGATACATCCACATGAAACACAAGACAAGTATAAACAAGACTCCAAATTTTACAAAGATGAAAAAGAGGAGAACCCAAGTTCTACCTCTAAAACAAATGGGGAAGAGAGGAGAGAAGTTCTCCAAAATTGTAACCAACAATAGTTGCATTAAAACAAGATCTCCATGCCCTCCTTATTTCTCCTAATTCATTCAAGCCCTCCTTATTTCTCCTCCCTTTCACTAAATCCTTCTTGGAAGGATTTTCAAACCCCAAAGGGGTTTCCTTACCGAGAATGGGGAAGGAGGTTCAAGCCAAATGAACCAATTTACCCACCTCAAACCAATTTGAGGGGAATAACTAAATCCTACGAGGCTTACCCATCAATCCTATGAGGATTGAGAGGGAAAAATCCCTCTCTCTTCCCCACAACTCAAAAACTCCATCATGCCATATGATGGAAGGAGCAAAAACAAGTAACAATAAATAAAAATTCACATGCAACAACCACATTTCCAAGTAAACAAATCTAACAACTAGCATGAATATAACACATACAATAAGGCTAAAGAGACATACCTCAAATAAATCTCTCCAAAAATATTTCCCACTTCAATCTTTTCCACTTCTTGACTCAAGCAAACTCTAGCTCCAAATCCACAAGCATCCAAGCAAAAGCTCCAAAAAAAAGTTCTCTTCTTTTCCCATGAGGGGAATTTGAAGAGGAGCAAGCAAAAATCCTCACAAATGAGGGGGTGACATGTGTCACCCCTCTCTTCCTTCAAGGTCAAAGATGCCAAAACAAAAGAGAGAAAGGGTAAAATGTCTTTTAGCCCTCTTCTCCCAAATTACTCTAAATGCTAACAAGACAATTCTTGTGTAACTTTTAACAAGCACACTAATCCATACCCCTTACATGGATGTGACCAAAGAAGAGGAAAAAGGGAGGGAAAACTCCCTCTAGCCTTGGAAATAAGCCCCCCTACCTATTAGGTAGGGTCCAAGGGCTCATTTTTATGTTAAGGGAACTCCCAAACTAAAAAGGGGTCCCTAAAAATGCCCAAAATAACCCAATTTCGGGTTTGGCAAAATTTGGCACAATGGTAGAGGGTGTGGGGACCACCCAAGGGTTCACATGTGACCCTAAACCCTCTAGATTAAGTACATCATTAATCTAATTCAAAACTTAATGCAAGTGGGGTCATTAATTCCCCAAAACAAGTTTACAACACAAACTAAACACCCTAAGCAAAATTAATAATTACAAGACATATTACATTACAAATGAGGGTCACCCATGGTGCCCAAAACAATAATTCTAACGCTAAGGCCTCAAGCAATAAACATGGCTAGGGCTTAGCCCGTGGGATTGCTTGTGCAAAGTTGTGTAGCTGGCCTGAGTCCCACGTTCTCCTCGACTGTGACTCGCACACTCATTGCACACATTAAACGCACCTTTGTCGATAAAATATAAATCAATTACTAAATAAGATATCAATGAATTCTAGACTAACATTTCATCTTTCTGGAATCGAAAGTGCGACAACGTGCACAACTATACATAATTCACCATAAGTTAGTCACAATGATAAAATGACATGTATCCATAGAATCCCAACATGCAACAAACTGAGTATCCATCAATATAACTACGTTCCAAAACAACATCATATCAATTAGTATCCATGACATCATAAGATAATGCAAACAACATAGTAATCAAGCTAAATTGGTGCTATACGCCTAAATTTCCATAATTGGCAATCAAGAGAGGTCGCTGAATGACCTCTAACCTTCGATGCCTCCTCTGCCGATGTCATGCTTTCTAGTTCAAATGGATGTGATCACGAAGCTCAAAATACCTTCAATAATTTGGACGTCGCGTACAAGTGAAAATGCATCTAAAATTGAAATGCGGGTAAATTTTTTTATTTTCCGAACTTTGGAAGACGACACTTTTTACAATAGTAATGTCCCACAATGAAATTTTGATGACTAAACAAAAATCGACTCTTGACTCGGTTTTGATTGGACAATGATGACAATCCTAAAATCACCTATTTTGACATTTTTTTAATGACTCTCAAAGACACTAAAAATAACTCAAGACTTCAACATTTTTTAACTATAATGGATGAGACACTACACGAAAAAGTAATTAAAGATTACTTTTAACGCAACTATAATAAAAAAAAAATTTGACAATGACTCATACAATGAAGGAACCCACTTCTATGGTTTGACTAACCATATAACAAAATGATTTTTATTTTTATTTTTAAAAATACTTCACATCAATTACTATTGTAACAAAGACTATAATTAGAAATAAGACTCCTAAACTTCGAATATAATTTGGCTTTAAATAAGTCTTAATAAAATAATGACTCAATTTTCTAATATAGCTGGAGGCTATTATTAGATTCACACATACTACGACAAAATAACCTGATTGACATGCATATACGGAATTTTAATGTAGAGCTGCATGTAATACATGTGTAATCCATCTAGTGCGTCGAGCAGTGAGCAAATTTCTTTACAAAACTGTGGGCTTTTGAATCTCCAAGGAATAAACAAGCAAATTCCAGCGCGAGCTGTCAAAAGCATAAATATCACATCCCTATCACGTTGGAGAAGATCACGATGGACAGTAGATAGTTGAAACAACTGATGCATAGATATGCGGATCTTCTACAAGTGCACTCCACAGTCCACTTCAATGCGGGCGGTGAATCCTTATTTATGCAGGTAAAAATCTCATGGAAACCAAATTCCATCCGTAAAACACAAATCTGGGTTAGATTTCAGGCTGAGATTATGTATGATAGACTTCTAGAAGATAGACGACATCTACACGGATATGGATCTGCAACAACAAACTGTATTTTTCCTTTTTTTTTAATATAAGATAAACACAAGAATCAGATCACCTTATGCTGAGAAGAATTGAACCCACATAAATGGAGTCAATTGAATCATGCCACAGAAATAACTGGATCATGTATAACTGAGATCCACGCATATGCTTTGCAGATTTAAATGCCTCTACAATACGCCTGCACAAATATTCAATATAGCTATTAATCTACTCAAACAGCTACGCCAATATATCTCCTCTCTCATGCTTGGACTACGAACACGCCAAGGTGCAACACATGCAGATCTACAGTCGAATTGCAGATGGAGATATTTACAAGATCGCCAGGTGTAGACATCATGCAAATGAAAACATGCCTTAGATCTGATCAAGCATTCTTACATGATAAGGATCAATATCACCACCCCTGCAAACAATTTATTGTTCCATTACACAAACCAAAGCTCCGATACCAAATGAAAATGTTGTCCGAGATTTACACAGGAAATAACATAATAATATTATATCTTCTTTTCTATATCTAAAACATCCGCATCATACAAATGATTATATAGGAATTATATTTCCTATAATATAGGAAACCACTCACCTAAATTATACAAGTTGTTTTAACAACTCGTAACAACTCTAAAACTAATACAATACAAATAACATTGCTCACACATTAATATAATGGAGCACTAATATAATTATTTCCTAACGGTATTATGTGGTGAAAATGACACGATTACTTAAACATAGAAATTTAGCAAAACAATGTTGTTTACCGCAAAATGAGCATTTTGCTATTAAATTGTTATTTTATCGTAATTGGTCAATTTTTGCAACATGAATTTCTCATGAAAAGTGATGTGAAAAAATTGAAAATTAATTGATCTTAGACATTTATTTCATTACTATTGTCTCTTAAAGTATAAATCGGGGTAAAGAAGTGATACAAATATTATTCTATCTAACCGTTTTTCAAGTATCGTCCAAGATCCTAAAACGGATGCGTGTGTGAATTAAGTGCATAAGGAGGAAAAATATTCCATGTTATTTTGTGAACAATTGTTGATTGATGCATAAAAATGACAAGGAGTTTTTATTTGAATTCTCATTTTGAGTGATTTCACCTTAAATTTGGTTTTGAAAGTGTTTTTCAAAATGAGTTCTAACCAGTTTAGCATGGATAAGTCACATATGTCAAATGAAACTAACTACAACATTTGAAAGATTTGGTTAAAATTAGAATTTATGGTGCGTAAACTATGGTGATTGTGAACAATACAAACAAATCTCCCACATGAAGACAAACAATAATAGACAACATTTTAATATATCAATAGAAAGTCAAATACGTAATGTAGATTATATTATGAAGTGTGCAAGATGACTTTATTTTGCACATCAAAAACTAGGAAAGTTTGAGTGAAGCCTAGAAAGTACTAGAATCGATACATGAAGGTATATGACTTTATAAAATCATAAAATTGATTCTTGAATCAATGACAACTACCATGGAGGGGGATGAAAAATTGATTAATTTTTTTGCTAAAATTAAAATTATTAAATCTTAACTAGATGGATGTAACTACGATTTGATTCAATATAAATTAACATGTTTTATCATTCAAATGAACATTCACTATAAGTTTAGGAACTTTATTTCTATTTTGAATTCTAAATATCAAACTGAACAAGATATTCCTAAATTATCTACACTTATCACTCTTCTAATTCATGAAGAGAAACCAATGAAAAACTTTAATTCAAATGAGAATGATACTCAAGAACTTCTCACCGAAAAACCTAAGAATGGCTTCTCTAAGTTTAACAAAAATCAAAATTTCAAATAAACTTTTAAACACTCTATTAAAGATAAAAAAAAGTGAATAAACACCTAAAGGAAAATTTTGATGGAAAATGTCATAATTGTGGGAAATTTGGTCATAAAAAGAATATTACAGAAAAAAAAAACCAAATTTCAACATTAAAAATTAAAATAAACCTAATCAAAATCAACACAAAAATCAAAATAATAATAATAAAAACCTTAATGTTATTTCTTTGTACACTACATTAGTTACTACAAAAGAAAATGAATGGTTCCTAGATAGTAGTTAATGAACCCTTGTTTTTTCATGTTTTATCCCATGTAAAACCTTGTGTTATTTTGGTATCATTTTGCACGATGTATAATATTGATGTTTTATAGTTAATAATTTACTATGTTTTGGAAGGAAATGTTGTGCATATTCTTGTTATTTTTATCTTGTTATTGTTTCTTCAAATATGGCTTGAATGAACATTTATCGAGTGTTAACCATGTATTTGGAAAAGTATATGTTGAATCATCACATGAGTTAACTACAGACTAGCACAAGACTCATTTGTGCATTGACACAAGACTCGCCTTATAGCACAGGACTCACCTTTGTATTAGCGCATGATTCATCGTGGAGCGCAAAACTCGTCTAGATCACCAATTCAAACTCACTTGATATTAGGGATTCGCGTAGAAGAGATAAATGGCTTGGATGGTTAAACTATGAGTTGATACTACTGGCACATCATTCAACACAATGAAATGATCAAGACACATGAACTACCACCTCAAATTACATGCATATTATGAGGGCCATGAAATCCTAACTTAACTCTAGTTTCTTGAAGACGTGATGCAGACAAACACTTATGAACTTATGATCATCATGATTATAAGGAATCAGCTCAGGATCTGCAATATCTTCTGGTGCTGATTAACTCTCTCAAAGGAGTCAATTCTGGGCCTCATATGTAGCTAACAAGATTAGTTCAATCCATACATGGCATAGATCACTCCTTCCATGATTGTAATTCTTAAAACAACTAGTTGTTATTATAGTCATCGTCTAGTTAAGTAGTTGTTATTAATTTCTAATAACTAGTCCTCTCTTAGAGAATATGATTATTATGGATATAAAAGAGAAAGTGTAATAGCAATAGAATTTATTCAACTTATTGTAAAACTAATTATTTCAAATCAATAAATCGCATATTCGAGTAAAATATTTTATTTGTGTGATTTGTAACATTGAACTGATCGAAGGGAAGGAGCAAGGGCCACTCCTTCCCAACAAGAAGGGATGATTTACTGCTCATTTCCTTTTTGTACTTTGTATTGATTTAAATTTCTAGCATTGCATTATTTCAAGTACCCGATTCTCGTATTCGATAGTCTTTTAATGTCAATCCATTTCCATTTTTTAATTATAGTTAGTATAGTATTAAGTTAATTTCATTATTAAATACGCATTAAGAAAAGTTACGATTATTCCCTTAGTTGCAAACAACCATGGACACCACCTTGGATTGACAAACATAATATAACTAAACTACGAGTATTAATGATGCTCATCACTTTTTAGTGCCGTTGTCGAGGAACTCAAGGTGTTATCAAAGGTTAAGGTGCTAGCTAGAAGTGTTGCCTAGTTGTCTGGTAAGTTTCCATTCAGAAATTTTATTTCCATAAATCTTTCTTTTGAAGTAAGAATACCTTGTAGTGACAATAAGAATCCTCTATGCTTTGGAGTATGTGGAACAAAAACAATCAAGTTAAGTGCTTGATAGTTAGGGAATTTTCCTCAGTATGAAATTATTTTATGTTTAGACCTAGAGACCGTAGAGGTAGATTCATTATAAAAAATTTCCAAAATCCCCCTCAAAACCATTCCATGGAATAAATTGTTGACCAAGGAAGGATGGATGATGAAGTACATAACCCCAATGGTGTAGAAAATGGAAACCATCCAGTTGGAAGAATGTTTACCTATCCCATACAATTGGATCCTAACGATCAGGATCCTATGAAAAACATATCCCCTTCAATTCTACCAACCTTTCGGGATTAGTCTCAAAAGATCCCAACCAGTTTATTTTTGAATTCAAAGTCTTTTGCAAAACTTATGATTATACTTCGATTCCTAGAAGCTCAAGTTATTTCCCTCCACTTTGAAAGACACAAATATGAGATGGTTCATGGGATTAACCCCTAACTCCATCCATAGTTGGGAGGAGATGGAGAAAGTTTTCTTGGACAAATACTAATACTACTGTAGAGTCCAGGATAGGAAGGAAGAACATTTTATAATTCAACAAAAGGAGGATGAGAGTGTGGAAGATTATCTTGATTGGTTCCTCTTCCTCCATAGGAGGTGTGGTATTGGTCTGGAATATTAATCTTCTCAAAACTTTATTCCTCAAAGGATTGGATGAATACACACATGAATCCTTCAATCTTATGGGAAAGGGAGACATGAAAAAACTAGAATTTATAGAAATCATTGACCTTTGTAGGAATTATTCCTGAACTCGCCCCAACCTTAGCAGATAGAAAGGTAAAATGGCCAGTGGCGATATATCCAAACTAAGGGAAGAAATTGTGAATTTAAGAAAAAACCTCTTAGTTTAACTCAATACAACTATGGATAGGGATAAATCCAGAATATAGAGCCTTTTTTCATCTACTTGCCCAAGATGTAGGGACAAACATGGGCTTAAGGACTTCCCCTTAGACAAGAAAAACATCTTTCTTCTTTGTGAACTAAATCATGCCACAAACCAATGTGGATTGCTTCCCTTGTTGAAGAACCATCTAAAAAAACACACAAGATGAAGATGAGTTAAACTATATGGCTTAGAGGAAAGGAGGGAATTTTCAATCAAATAAAAATCAGTCCTACATGCCAAAAACACAATGGGTCCCAAATCAATGGAATGCACCATGGCCATACCCCCAACCTTGGACTCAATAAGTCCCACAAGAGTGGATTCCATAGTGGAATGCACCACCAAGTTACTATCAGTAACCCTAGGATCCACATCCAAAAATTCCACCATTTCAACAGTTTAATCCTCAACACCAACAATAGTGGAATGTACCTCAAGGATTCAGAAGAAATATTATAATCAAAGAAGACCCCAAGGTCAACAAGATTTGTTGACTGGACCTAAAATTATACCCCATCCGAACAACCTTCCCAACCAAATATACCAACATAAACTATGGAAAATACCAAAAATGTGAGGCGAGTAACCCACCATACATTGTGGTCCCACAATAAACTCTATGGATTGTAGGAATATATTGATATGTTAAGGGAAGGTTACCTTAAAACATTCATATCCTTTCATAGAAGAAATCCCTAAAGATACATAAAATCCATAAGAAACACAACCCAGTCCTATTGTTGAAGAAACACCTCAACCAAACATTGATATTCCTTTTCCATCTAAACTCTTGGAAAAACATAACACCTAGTTCTTGAACAACCAGAGTCAGAATTAATTCAGGGACTGAGGAAATTGAGTATTGGCATTCCCTTATTACAAGATCTTAAGGAAATTCTGAATTAAACAAAACCATTAAAGAGCTCTGTTTTAAGACTCTAGGAAGAAGAAATAATCAACCTAAAACCATCCATGTTGATGGGAAAATTTCTAGTATACTAGAAGGGAATATGACCCCTCCTAAATATGGAGACCCTGGAAGTCCTATTGTTACAGTTTACATAGGATATGTCCAAATCCCAAACATCCTAATTGATCTAGGAGTTTTTATCAATGTGATGACCACAGATACCTTGTCCACACTATCACTTCTTGAACCATAGTCAACCTCCATAGTTTTACAAATGATAGATTAATCTATAAACAAACCAAAGGGGATTATAGAAGATGTCACCATCACCATTGAATCATAGGATTATTCAATAGACTTCATGATCATAAAAACAAAGAATAGGAAGATTAGATACCCTCTAATCCTAGGATGTCCTTTTTTAGCCACTGCTATCACTCTCATTGATCGCATAATAGGGAATATGGTCATTATAAATGGACATGATTCCAAAACTTATCAATTTACCTTTCCTTAAAACTCGTTGCTACAAACAATACACAAAGTGGTGTAAGGACAATTCAAATGATTCAGAGGACATCATCTCTTCTCTAGCCATGGTCATAATTAAAGAACACTCAAATCAAATTCAAGATAATGACCCCGTGTCATTTAATAGACAAAGTATAAGTCCTACACTCGAGTCCTACGTTGGAACTATTTCTAGTCCTGTGCTACAACTAATTAAAACAAGATATGCTTTTATGGATGAAAATAACTAGCCTATCATCTACCCTTTTACACAAAATATAGATTTGACCGAGTCTATCTTTCAAAACATCACTGTTGTTCATAGATTACTTCCCCATAAGTGTCCATTGAATGCATTATTAAGAGAGTACCCTGTTGTAGATTCTCTTCATCCAAATACCAAACAACTACCTATTTTCCCGAGAAAACATTGACTATCAATAGTTGGTTGACTAGTCAGGAAGAGAATACCCTATTTAAACTCTTATTCTCTCATCCTCAATCTTTTTCTTAGGAATATAGCGATATGAAGGGTATTCATCCCAATATTTATACACACCATATCTACACCAATGATTCTCGGACCAGTCAGAAAAACCCAAAGAAGGATAAACCCACCCTTAAGAGATATTGTAAAAACTGAAATTGAAAAACTTATTAGGGTGGGATTCATTTATCCAATATCAGATAGCCATTGGGTTTCTCCATTAGTTATAGTTCCTAAAAATAATGGGAAGTGGAGGATTTGTGTGGATTATAGAGATAAACAAGGCAAATCATCGGGATTATTTTCCATTACCTTTTATTGATCAAGTTTTAGACAATTTATCTGGAAAAAGGTATTTTTTGCTCCTTGATGGGTTCAACAAGTACAATAAAATAATAATAACACCTGAGGATCAAGACAAAAACAATTTTACATGACCATGGATAACATTCCCTTACAGGGTATTACCTTTTGGTTTATGTAATGCTCTTGCCACATTTCAAAGAGCCATATTGGAAATATTTTATGATAGAACCCATGATTGTGTAAGATTTACATGGATGATTTCATTGTTTATGGAGAGACATTCCAAGTGGAAATTAGCAATCTAGGAAAATTCCTTTCTATGTGTGAAAAACAACAATTATCCTTAAACCATGAAAAATGTTTATTTATGATGGAAAAAGGGATATTTTTAGGCCATCATGTTTTAGATGAAGGAATCAAGGTGGACCCTGAAAAATTTAGTATTATTATAAAGCTCTCATCTCCCACAAACCAAACAGAGGTAAGAAGTTTTCTTGGCCATGTTGGCTACTATAGAAGGTTTATTTCGAATTTAGCAAGATAACTTGTCCATGTTTTCTCTCCTAACTAAGGAATCGAATGTGGATGGACATAAGCATGCCAATAATATTTTTATACTATCAAAGATACATTGATAAATACACTAGTTTTGAGAGGCCCAAAATTGAAGCTTCCTTCAATATACAAATAAATGCTTCCAACGAAGCAATAGGGACTGTCCTTGTACAATAAGAAAAATGAGAATCTATGCATGTTATTTATTATATTAGTAAAAGCATCTCCCTGTGAAAGGAATTACACCACCATAAAGAAGTAATTTCTTATAGTTGTATATGCAATCAACAAGTTTTCCATTATATAATAGGATATCAAGTGTGTGTTCACATTGATCACTTTTCTATCAAGTATCTAATGAATAAAACTTGAGTGCATGGAAGGATTGTAAGGTGGTTGTTTTTACTGTAGGAATTTAATATTAAAATAATTGACAAGCGATGAAAATAAAATGTGGTAGATGATTTTCTTTCAAGGATGACCACTTCAGAAGAAGAAGAGCAGGTCAATGATGATTTTATAGATGAAAATTTGTTGTCAATTTCTACTACCTCTCATTGGTATGCAAATATGACTAACTACTTAGCTACGAAGTTCCCAACCTTTTTCACACAAAAGCAAAGAAAGTAATTGATTAAAAAAAGTGTGATGTATACATGGTTAAATGGAATTATTTTTAAATGTGAACCTGACCATGTTTTACATAGGTGTATATCTGAAGATGAAGAATTTGAAATACTTAGGGCATGTCATGATGAGCCATCAGGAGGGCATTATTGAGTTCAAAGGACCATTCACAAAGTCTTACGAGCTAGTTACTATTGGAATTCATTGTCTAAGGATGTCAAGAAGTATGTGTGAATATGGGATCAATGAAAAGGATGGGGAAGCCAACATTTACATTTGAGATGCCACTCCAACCTCAAGTTGTTTTGAAACCATTTGAGAATTTGGGATTAGATTTCATTGGGCTATTTGAACTAACCTCTCAAGGGAATGGAGCACCAAGATCCATTATTTCAGATCAAGGAACAAAGTTCATGTCAGGTGTAATCAGTTCCTTTATGACAACATACTAGCTGAAGCACAAGAAGTCATCACCATACCATCCACAGTCCAATGGTCAAGTGGAGGTTACTAATAGAGAGTTGGAGAATATCCTAACAAAACAATAGATATCTCAAGGAAAAATTGGGTTCAAAAACTACATGAAGCAGTATGGGCCTACAATACTACTTGGAAAAAAACCACAAGATTTACTCCTTATGAGTTGGTTTATGGGAAGAAGCCCATTATTCCCATAGAATTTGAGATTCAAACCTTGAGAACAACTATTGAGGTGGGAATTGAATTATTAAAGGCACAATAAACAAGGATTGTTCAATTAAATGAATTGGATGAGATGAGACTAAAAACATTGCATCAGACTAAAATCATCTAACATCAGAGGAAAGTATGTCATGAAAAACACATTAAGCCAAGAAAGTTCCAAAAAGGATATTGGGCTCTGTTATTTGATTCAAAATACAAGGATTTCAAGGAAATCTATAAACAAGATGGATGGGCCCATATCAAATTGAAGAGGTATTCAACAATGGGACAGTTCAACTAATTCCAATTGATGGTGAGAAGAAATTGATGTTGGTTAATGGGCATATATTGAGGTTGTACCATAAACCAACATCTAGAGAAGAATTTCGAAAGTGCTTCAAGAAGATTCATCTCTGAATTGTTTGGACAAAATTACTTTTCCAACTTAACTTAGAAATGAGCTATTTTTGGTAATAATAAAGAGGAGATGATTGAAAACTAGAAATAGTGGTCATCATCCTCTGAGGCATTGGCTGAAAACCAACAATGACGACCACTACATCTAAACAATAAAAAAAGGTGGCATAAAACCAACACTGGCAGTCACCACCCCTGAATCATGCATGCAATAAATGATTAGTAATGCATTGAGGAAGGATAAAATAAAAATTGAAATGATGGCCAAAGTGATGTGACAAATGAATGTAATGAGGTATGCACAATTATTCCCTTCTTAAATGTTGTAAAGTTTAATTTATGAACTGCTTCATTATTGTACTTGTGTAAATTTATTAACTTCCTCATTTCCAATGCATTCCCATGCTTTCAATATCCCCAAAATCCTCCATCCCTCTCCGATTACCACCACATGTACCTAATTACCATCACTATCACTTCGAGATTCATTCAAACCTTTCCCAATTTGTGTTGTTTTATGTATAACCATTTTGTACCCCCTATCTTTTTCCTAATTCTACCATTACACTCTTGCGTCGCTACCCATTCCATTCCTATGCCTAATTCCATCTCTGCAAACATTATATTTGTAGTTGCTAGCCCCTTATTTTCCACTTAAATGCTTTACACACCAGTCATGGGGCTCAGACTAAGGCATGAACACACCAATTCAATAGAGCTATTAGTTGATGCAAGGTCAGTGGAAATATTTGAAAACAGGATGGCTTGATTTATTGCTTGCATATGAAGAGTTCAACACAAAAATGACAGAGGAGTTCACTAAAAACATTGAGGAAGGATACTCTATTGTAAAAGGTAAGAAAATTCCATTCATTCCCACTTGTAATTAGTCATCTTTTAGGGATACCAAAAGAGGGTCAATCAGTTAATAATAGGACACTGTATTATGAAATTATTAAAAGGTTTTTAGTGGGAAAAAATGAAAAATTAGAATTGGTTGTGGACAATAAGGGGAAAGCCAAAGGTATAAAAATAAATACTCTCCCTGAGCCTTGGGAAGAAGTTTCTAAATGGGTAATCAAATATTTCACCTATGAAGGGCAATATGAGATCATTTTGGGCCCTGTGTTGAGAATTCTAATACACTTTGCCATGGCCAAGTTAAACCCCAAAATAAAATAAATTTACCTTAGTTTTTGTATGATTATATCTCCTTGGCCACTGAGAAATTCCGTTGGGGTACCTCTTACTTGAAATTCCAGGGCCTAATACATTTGATTTGTAAACATCAGTTTGTTAAGAAGAGGCATGGCCTAAAGAAGTGGTTGAAATTTTAGAAGAAGTGTGCCCTAGAGTCTAAATTGGTTCTATAGCCAGAACCTTCCACTTCTAAGCAACCTAAGAGACACCACCCCGGAGCAGAGATAGACATGCACGGAGTCCTTAATGAGCCCACATCGAAATGTTTCCCACTCATGAAGAACAGAAGCTACCGCAATTATGAAAACTCTACTTAAGACACCACCTGTGTCTCATCCTCAATCTGTGTCACCCTCTGTTCCTGTTACCAAGAAATAAGTCGAGCACATCCCAACCACTTCCATGATTCCCATATTGTAGACAAAGGAAAAACACCTATGATAGAAGGAGAACCTAGTTCTCCCCCGAATCAAACAATTATGCCACAAGTATTGTCCCTGTCTAAAATTTAGTTTGAACTAAAATTAGCTTAAGAGATAATTACACATCTCCAGCTCCTCCTTGAAGCTAAGGAGTCCATTTTATCCCATCTAGAGGCCAAGTAAAATCAAAAATCTAATAATTACATAAGACTCGTAGAGCAAAGCAGGAATATGCAACTCTTTAACTCCAACATTCTATGGAAGAAAAAGAACAACAAATCCACTCCCTTCAATCCAAGACAAATGAGATCAATGCATCCCTTGTAATTTTGTAAGAAAATAGGCAGGAAATAGAGCTGTGGTCACTAAAGAGCAAACAACTCATACATACTTTGTGTTTCCTCAAATTATTGTCTTGAAAGGAATGGTTAAATGGATGGAGGAATGTTATAGGCTCAGAGCAGTGAATGATGAGAATAAGGCTTTGAAAGAAGAGAATAATCTACTCAAAGAGAATTTTCTTACTATCTGTCGGTTATATGATCAAGTTCTTTCATGCAAGCCCCCATATACAATTTATACAATGGAAGATCTCTAGAGCATATGGTATGTAATATATAGAGTTTGATGATGAACAACAATTTTTTAGTGCCTACACATCAGGCAATGATGTTGCCAAGAATTTACTCTGTGAATTTTATGTTCACAAGTTTCTTCTTCCTAAGAAGATTGAGATTCCCATAAATTTCTATGTGGGTGAAGTGTAGTTGAGGGAATTTATCTCTACTATAAGGAACCAGTCCGAATGGAGGGAACAAAGGGAACATTTTTTCAAGTAGAATATAATATAGGCCTCTTGATGAGGCATGATCTTCCCGCCCCATTCGGTTTTTCAACAGATTTTGGTCTCAAGTATACTATTTACGGTTGGTGGATTGGTACAAATATATTATGAGAACTTGTGTGAGAAATTTCAGGGAGCAAGCACTCCCAATGTTCAATGTTAATTTCCTTGCATGTCAATTAAGGTATGAGCTGCTTGTAGAGCACTACAAGAAGAAGGAGGTGATTTCACCTACTAACCTCTATTGGTCATTGAAAAGGGATAAGGATCTCTGCAAAATCATTCTAGAAATGTAGGAGTAGTGGATTGGGATGAGGTATAGGCCTCCCTTGGTCATTATAGAGTACCACGATGGAATTCCAAACCTAATCAACTAGAGGGAAATTATACCACTTGGAGGAAGTCGGTCATTGATTTCTTTGGGTTATGTAATACTAAATTGAATGATACTTGGAAAATTTTTTCCAATGAGAATAATTGTTCAAGGATAGTTCAAAATTGAATAGGTATCAGGAGGACCTGCTAAATCTTAAGTGTGGGGGAGTGATGAACCCCTATTTTTTCATGTTTATCCCATGTAAAACCATGTGTTATTTTGGTATCATTTTAGATGATGTATAATATTGAAATTTTATAGTTAATACTTTACTATGTTTTGGAAGGAAATGTTGTGCATGTTATTGTTATTTTTATCTTGTTAATTTCTTCTTCAGATATGGCTTGAATGAAAATTTATCTGTATTAACAATGTATTTAGGAAATCGTATGTTGAGTCATCATAGGAGTTAACTACAGACTAGTGCATGAATCGTTTGTGAACTCGGCGTAGGATTCACCTTATAGTGCAGAATCACCTTTTAATTAGTGTATGACTCATTGTGGAGCTCATGACTCATCCAGATCACCAATTTAGACTCAATTGAGATGAGGGACTAACAAAGAAGAGATAAATGGATCGGATGGATGCACTATGAGTTGATATAGTTGGCACATCAATCAACACAATGACATGATCAAGAAATATGAACTACCACCTCAACCTACATGCATATTATGAGGGTCATGTAATCCTAACTTAACTTCATTTCTTGAAGACATGATGCGACAAACACTTATAAACTTATGATCAACATGATTATAAGGAATCAACTAAGGATTTGTAATATCTTCTCAAGCACTGATTGAATCTCTTAAAGGAGAAAATTACTCGGCCTCATCTGTATTTAACATGATTATTTCAATCCAAACATAACATAGATCGCTCCTTCCATGATTGTAATTCTTATAACAATTAGTTGTTTTTATAGGCATTGTTCAATTAAGTAGTTGTTATTAATTGATAATAACTAGTCCTCTCCTAGAGAGAATGGGATTGCTGTAAATATAAAAAGAAAGTGTAATAGGAATAAAAGTTAGCCGATTGTATCATATTTCTTATTTTAAATAGTATTTCATATTTCCATATCCTAATTAGTGCATCCATCAATCAACACACTATATCAACTCATAGTGCATCCATCGATCCTAATTACGCTTAGTATAATATTCAACTAATTTCGTTACTATATATATACTAAGAACAATTCTCGCTATTTCCTTTGTTGCAAAACTACCATGGACACCGCTCTTGACCGAAAAAAATAATATAACTAAAGTTCGAGTATCAATGAAATTTGTTAATAGTGCTTATAGATACATGACCTAGAGGTCAAATATTCTTTTCGATGTCAAGGAAAGTAACGATTAAATCTAGCTAAATGATCATTCTATTCTTGATGTTCAAAGTCAAGGTAAAGCTAAAGTGTTCAATGGTTATATAAATGATGTTCTATATGTGCCTAAATTAAAGATTAATTTACTTTCATGTTCTTAGCTAACTCAAAATAACTATATGATCATTTTAGTGAAAGATAACTAGTATATTAAAAATGAATTTGATACTATTATTGCATAAGGAATCCAAATGAATGGCATATATATATTTAAAGCATTTGCATCTGATTTATGTATTTCTACTCAAAGTAAGGATGATTTATTATGGCATGAAATATTAGGACATGTCAATTTTCAAATCATGTATGATATGTGTCAACTTAACCTAGTTGTTGGACTACCTTCTATCACTTATGCTCATGTATAATAACGCATTTGATTCGTTTTGTGTTGAATATAGAAATCAAAAGGAACTTACCACTCCTTATTATCCTCAACATAATATAAGTATAACCGAAAGGAAAACCACACCATTCTTGAAATGGATAGAACCATGATACACTCAACCTAAGTTCCTAAATTTTTATGGGCTGAAGTTATGAATTATGTAGTTCACATTTTGAACAGAGCCCCTACTAATCACTATTCCAAATAACACCTTTATAAAAGTGGACTAACAAGAAACATAATAAATCTCATTTGAGAATTTTCGGTAGAAACATCTATATTCATTCCTAAAGATAAAAGGAAGAAGTTAGATCAAACCTCATATGGAATTTTTTAGGCTATGGAGTAAAAAAGTTATAAGGATCTATGAACCTATGAAATGAGAAGTTATTGAGAATAAAAATGTTATAATCCTTGATTTTTTTTTAATTTCTTCTTATTCTATTTATAATGAATAAAATGAGTTAGAAAATGATGATCTTGATGAATGTGATGATCAAATTGATTGTAACAAGGATATTGAAATTGAAAGTAAGTCTATTCCTATGTCTTCTATAACTAAATGACCTAAATGGGCTCAATATTTTCTTTAAAACACTAACCCTAGTAATCCTTGTAAGATGAATAGAACTCATCGTACCTACCATGCCTTAATGACTATCTATGAACCTGAACCCAAATATTTCAAGAGGCATTCCACAATAAAATATGGATAGAAGCCATGAAATACAAGCACAATGCGTTAATTAAAAATCAAACTTGGGATCTTGTCCCTCGTCTACAAAAATGTAATATTGTTCTAGATCTAGGTTGCTTTACAAAATCAAGTCTAAGGACGATGGCCAAGTTGATAAGTAAAAAGCCACATTAGTAGCTTATGGGTTTACTCAAAAACCTAGTATTGACTATGTAGAAAAATTTTCCCCTGTTGCAAAAATGAGCACTGTTAGGATTCTCATTACCTTAGCTTCTCAATATGGTTGGGAAATTCCTAGATAGATGTTAATAATTTCTTCCCAAATGGTGACTTTAAATAATATATTTACATGATCTAACCTAAAAGTTTTGAAGGACATGGAAAAGAACTTTCTGTTTGTAAACTAAAAATCTCTATATGGCTTAAAAGAAGCTCCTGTAGCTTGGTATAAAAAAGTAAACAATTTTTTTAGAGATCTTGGTTTTTCTAATTGTTCTTTTGTTAATGATATCTTTGTTAAAGTTAAAAATAATTAGATTAGTATTATTTAATTATATGTTAATGATTTGCTTATTACAAGAAATTTGATTAGTTTAATTTATAAAATTAAAGCTAAATTGAAATAATACATTGAAATTGCTAATTTCGGATTATTACATCATTTTTTGGGCATCGCTATTATCCAAGATAAACATTCAATTTTTTATCTCAATCACAATATGCTTCTAATTTACTTCAAATATTTAATATGGCGGATTGTAAAAATGTTTATATTCTTATTAAAGATGGTTTTAAACTTGATCCTAAATTTTCATGTGAAAAGATAACCTACTCTTTATAGGAAACTTGTAGGTAGCTTGATCTATTTTACTATCACTAGACTTGATATTGCATATGTAGTAGGTATTGCTTCCACATTCATGCAGGAACCATATTGAGATCATTAGAAGTTAGAAAAAATATTTAGATATATTAAAGGAATAATTAATTTTGGTTTACATTACACTTCTTTTGATAATGTTTTTTTATGGATATTGTGATTTAGACTATGTTGGTGATATAGTACATAAACAATATATGACTAGATATGTTTTCAAGTTTGGTACATGTTTTATTACTTAGAATAGAAATAATCAACCAATAATATCCATCTTTTTTACCGAATTAGAATATATAAGTGCGATGGAAGCAACAAAAGAAACCATGTGGATAAAGCGGTTTTGGAAGGATAACCTTCTCTCGGATGAAGTTAAAGGAAGTAATTATTTCTTATGTGATAGTTAGAGTTGTATTTCTCTCACAAATAATCTAATTCAATATTAGAGAGCAAAGCATATATATCATCCGAGAGAAGGTTTTTTACAATGATATTGAGCTTCAATTATGTCCTAGTGAAGATCGAGTTGCATTTATATTCATAAATCCATTGTGTCTTTGTGAAGCTATTTAAGTTTCATGTAATTCTTGGTTTTTAGAGTTTCCATCGAGGGGAGTACGCATGAAAATTCTGCCTCCTAATGACAAGCCATGTGTTTTGTTTTTCACCTATATACTAGTTCTCCATAAAATCATTGTAAAGATATTTTATTATCTAAGGAAACTTCTCTATCTAAATTTATTGTGTAGTCTAGTAACAAAGCATTTTTTTTTTTGTAAAGGAGGTCCTTACTTTATACAACGCTCCTAAGATGCTTATATAAAATTTCCATTAGAAGCCATGAGATGTAGTCTCAAAAATTATGCTTAGCCTAAATCATCACTTCTTATTTATGGATTCCAACTCCTTTTGTATAAAAAGGTAAGTTTAACATGATGAATGTGTATAAATCCTTCAAAAGTGATATGTTATCCTAAACATCTTATCGGGTTTAAGGATTGTAAGTGTATAAATAGGTACAATGTTGGCATATAACTCCACTTAATATTAAGGGGGTGTTGGAACAATAATATTAAGTGGGTTTTAACCCCTTAATATGTTCCTATAAGATTATATTTAAATAATAAATTAAATATAACTATAAACTTTAGTTTATAGTTAATAAATAAAAATATGAATATATTTTATTTATTAAATATAAACTTAAGTTTATATTAATTGATTTTAAATCAATTAAGGGTGAAAGGATGTATTTTGGGAAGTCACACCCAATCACCCTAATTTAAAAAGGGCACACGAGCTTGGTAATAAGGGTATGAAAATGAAAGATGGAGTGAGATAGAAAGTTATTGAACTTGTAATTTTGATGGCTTCTCTCATAATAGAATTTTCTATTTATTTATTTATATACTTAATTGTAAAGAAACATCCCGGTGATGTTTCTTTACAATTAAGTATATAAATAAATAAATAGAAAATTCTATCATCTTTGATAATAATGATAATAATTAAAACACCATGTACATGGCATTAAATAGATTCCCGATTTTCATTTAAATAAACAATACTCAATTCATTACTTATATTCCATAAAAGTGAAGCCATAGTTTTTCCAATATATTGCAAATACTTAATTTCTTGTATATAATGAGTAAAATCACATTCTATTTTCATCAAACCGATGCCCTAGTTTTCTACATTCATTACAATAACTAATCCCATTACATTTAACAATGGAAATGCATACTTCCTCCAATGGTGTATTCCAAAAAAATTGGAAAATTAAATGATTGGGTATCTTCCAATGGTTCATAGCATAAAATGTTAAACAAACTAACATAGAAACCCACCTAGATCATGTCTACGATCGTTTAGCTTGTCTCACATACTGGTATCAAATCCATAGATTAATTTATTTTTAGTATGTAGCCAAATGAGGGTTACCTATTAGTGTGAATCAAGGAACCATTACATAAAATTCTAAAGTATTTCATATATGAACACCGAGATCTTAAATCCATAAGATTTGCATTTGCACTCTCACGGATTACTAGTTATCCATATTGATTGAGTACGAAGATGGAGATGTGGGATCCATTCATCTCGAAAGAGGTGCATTAGAGATTTAATTTAATTCAAACGCTAGACATCTAGTTATATTATCATAATGTAAATTTCATTGTATTATATTAAGTGAATAAGTGGTAATTGGTATGATTGCGAGAAGGTGATGCGGGAGCATAACTTGCAGAGGCCATAACTTTTGATCCGACCGTTGGATCGTCCTGAAATTTTACAGGGTGGTAGATATACATTAGTACTATGTTGGGGACAACCTTGCTTGCAAGGTTGTGCTCATTTTGGCACATTTTCGGGCTCAGATTCCGTCATCTAGTGGCCTAAAATTGAATCCGAATGTTTTTTCCGCTTTTGACTTGGTCTTAGAACTTTAATAACTTTTGTTGTGCTTGTCAGAATAAGTCCAAATTTCACATGAGCCCTAATTTATGAATGTATATTTGGCACGCAAATTTTGGGGTCAATCCGAGTTGTTTTGCATTTTAGGGTTTTGGCATTTTAGGGTTTTAGAGTAGTCTTGAAATAAAAGGAGAATTGTAATGATGTAATAGATCAGTGTGAATTCCAGAATGAGAAGTAAGCTATTTTGAAACTCTTGGTTTTATTTGCAAAGTTGTTTATGTGTGTTTTTGGAGGTATTTCAACCTCTTGCAGCTGGATTCACATCAATTGGTATCAGAGATGGATTTTGATCTTGCGGAAATAGTTAAGGTAACATATTACATTTTTATGTGTAGTTTTTACCTCTATTTTATATAACCATGGCTAGACGCGGAGGGGAGGTTATGCCTAGATGAATAGGCATATGCAGGAGCTATAGAGACAAGTTGTTGAGCTCATGGGGAAGTTACCCGCCTTAGAAGGAGACATGCAAATGGGGATGCAAACCCAGATAGTGATATTGAAGAAGAGACTCCATTAATGAATGAAGGAGGAGATGAAGAAGAAAATGAGAGAGACAAAGAAACATTGAATGAGAGACCGTTTGAGGAGAGATTGATCAAGGCTTTAGAGGGAAAGAATGATGACATCAAGATTAATGTTCCTGATTATGGTGGAGGGTTACGACCAGAGGAGTTGATTGACTGGTTAAATCGCATGGAAAAATTCTTTGAGTGGAAAACCCTTTCATAGGAGAAGAAGGTTAAGTTTGCATGCACTAATTTAGCTTTGACATGCATTGATCTAGTGGGATCACCTACAAAATGAAAGACAAAGGAATGGAAAGGGCAAGATCTGAAACTGGAATAAAATGGTAAAGAAGCTGAAAGAAAAGTTTCTTCCTGTAGATTATGCTCAGACACTCTTTCGAAGGTTCCAAAACCTAAGGCAGAAGGATCTCAGCATTGAGGAGTATACTAATGAATTTTACAAGTTATCAATCAGGGTGGAACAGGGAGAGTCTGAAGAACAAAAGGCTACACGGTACATAAATGGGTTGAGTTACACCATACAAGATGAGCTGAGTATGCTCCGGATCCATAGCCTAGATGATGCTTATCAACTTGCATTAAAGGCAGAGGAAAAGAACAAGAGGAGTAATTTTAGAAGAGGTGTGAAGAGAGGTCCATCATCATCTCCAATGAGGGGCAGGGGTAGATTTGAATCTACAAAAGGTGAATCCTCTAATACAGAAGGGCATGAAGATTTTGGTCAAAGCCATGTTAACTACCAAAGAGGTAGAGGATTTCAGAGGGGAAGAGGTTATAATGGAGGACGGGGTTGGAATATCCCCCAAAGGCAATATACATGTTACATATGTGGTGAAGAGGGGCACGTGAGCTTTTGAGTGTCCGCACTATCCTACACAAGATAGATGGCAAGGAGAAAAACCACGAGTAAATCGGTTGAGGTGAGAGGAAGAAGAAATGGAGGTTGCTTTGCAGACTTGGGTGAAACCCTCATGATAAAGAGGACGATGATTGTCCCAAGGAAGGAGAAAGAATGTGATGTTCTTTGGAGCTGATTCGTGGCTTCAACAAATATATTTCGAACAAGATGCACATTTGGAGGAAAGGTATGTAAAATTATTATTGATGGTGGTAGTTGTGAAAATATGGTTTCAACTGTAATGGTTGATAAACTGAATCTGAGCTGTGACAAGCACCCATATCCCTATCGTATATCATGGTTCAAGAAAGGAAATGAAGTAACCATAGATAAAATATGCCTTATAAAGTTTTCAATTGGGAATACCTACAGGGATGAGGTGTGGTGTGATGTTATCCCATTGGATGCATGTCATATATTATTGGGTAGGCCTTGGCAATATGATAGAAAGGTTACACATGATGGAGGGAAAAATACATATACCTTTTGGAAGGATGGTGTAAAGGTGGTCTTATTACCCTTCAAGGAAGAAGAGAAGAGTGAGGGCTTATTGGCTACAAAAGAGTTTGTTACAGAAATGGAAGAAGTTGGATGTTGTTATGCACTAATGTCAAAGAAACTAGAGAAAGAAGGCTTTAATATACCTATTACAGCAGAAAAGATACTAAAAGAATACAAAGATGTCATACCAGATGAGCTACAAGATGGGTTACCCCCAAAGTGAGATATTCAATACCATATTGATTTGATCCCGGATCGACCTTCCAAACCAGGCGCATCGGATGAGTCCGACACAGAGTGAAGAGTTGAACAAACAAGTGATAGATCTAATACAAAAAGGGTTAGTGAGAGAAAGCATGAGTCCATGTGCAACTCCAATGTTATTGACTCCCAAAAAGGTGGAGACTGGAGAATGTGTGTAGACAGTAGAGCCATAAACAAGATCACAATTAAGTATCGGTTTCCAATTCCGTGATTGGATGATATGATGGATGTGCTAGCGGGAGCCCGATATTTTAGCAAGATTGACCTATGGAGTGGTTACTACCAGATCCGAATCTGTGAAGGGGATGAATGGAAAACTGATTTTAAAACAAAAGATGGATTATACGAGTGGATGGTGATGCCATTTGGGCTATCTAATGCACCCAGTACATTCATGAGGTTGATGAACAGAGTACTCCGAGAATACAATGGTAAGTTTGTTGTTGTCTATTTTGATGATATTTTGATATTCAGTAAGACAGTGGAAGAACACTTGTTACATCTGAAATTGGTGCTAGACTTGTTACGTAAAGAGAGTCTATATGCAAACTTAAAGAAGTGTAGATTCCTTCAAAAGAGTATTGTTTTTTTGGGATTTGTCATATCAGGGGATGGAGTGAGGATGGATGAGGAAAAAGTAAAGGCAATTCTGGAATGGCCTATTCCAAGGAATGTGACAGAGGTTCGTAGTTTTCATGGATTGGCAACTTTTTATAGGAAGTTCATTAGGAATTTCAGTAGCATTGCTGCACCCATAACAGAGTGTACAAAAGGGAGGGAGTTTGTATGGACCAAGGCAAACAGATAGTTTTGAATTGTTGAAGAAGAAAGTATCGAAGCACTGTTTTGGTATTGCAGCATTTTAGCAAGGTCTTTGAGGTTGAATGTGATGCCTCACATGTTGGGATTGAGGCGTGTTGAGTCAAGAAGGACGACCAGTGGCATTCTTCAGTGAAAAGCTAAATGAAGTCAGGAGGAAATATTCTACTTATGATGTGGAATTTTACGCTATTGTTCAAGCATTAAGGAACTAGAGACATTACTTGGTAGCAAAGGAATTTGTACTCTTCACTGACCATGAAGCCTTGAGGTATGTAAACACACAAAAGAAACTAAATAGTAGGCATGCAAAATGGGTTTCATTTTTGCAAGAATATACTTTTGTTTTAAAGCATAAGTCTGGTAAGCAGAATCAAGTTGTTGATGCCTTGAGTAGGCGTGTAGCCCTTTTGACAACAATGGAAAATAAAGTCCTAGGGTTTGAGGCAGTTAAGGAATTGTATGAAGGTGATCCTGATTTTAGTGATGTTGTCAGAAAGCTTAAGGAGCCTACAGTAGGTAGTGATTCTTTTGATTATTTGATACAGGATGGTTATTTGTTTAGGGGGAAACAATTGTGCATCCCTGCTGGTTCAATGAGAGAAAATATTATAAGAGAATTGCATAGTGGAGGGTTGGTTGGACACTTTAGTATAAGTAAGACAATTTCTCTTGTCGTAGAAAAGTATTATTGGCCAAAGGTAAAGAGGGGCATCGTAGGGTTATAACAAGATGTAGAGTGTGTCAAATGGCTAAGGGTCATGCACATGAATCTTTGGGTTATATACGCCATTACTCATGTCCCTATAGGGCCATGGGTTGATCTCGAGTATGGATTTTGTGTTAGGGCTTCCTAACACACACGAGGGAATGATTCTATCTTTTTGTGGTTGATATATTCTCTAAGTCGGCACATTTTATTTCTTGTAAAAAAACTAATGATGCTTCCGTAAGATTTGTTTTTTTTCAAGTGGTTCGATTGCATGGAATTCCAAAATGATCACTTCGATCGGGACACGAAGTTTTGAGTCACTTTTGGAGGACTCTGTGGAAGAAATTGGGGACACAACTACAGCTTCAAGTAGTGCATATCACCCCCAGATGATGGGCGGATCAAGTAGTGAACAAAAGCTTGGAAATCTCCTACATTGTATAGTTGGAGAAAAGCCAAAACAATGGGACTTAGCTTTACCTCAAGCTGAGTTTGCATATAATAGCTCGGTAAACAGGTCAACAGGGAGGTCTCCTTTCCAGATTGTATATGGTAGGAATCCGAAGGGGGTCCTTGATCTAATTGTTCTACCAGGTGAAGATGAAACTAGTGATGATGCAGAAGCATTTGCAGAACACATTCTACAGCTACAAGATGAAGTGAGGGAAAAGCTAAAAGTGAGTAATGCACAATATAAAATAGCTGCAGATGCCAGTAGGAGAGTAAGTGTATTTGAAGAAGGAGATATGGTGATGGTTCATCTTAGAAAAGAGAGGTTTCCAAAGGGAACATATAATAAACTCAAGTATAAGAAGATTGGGCCATGTAGGATTCTGAAGAAAATGAGTGATAATGCCTACAAGGTGGAGCTACCTGAAAACTTTGCTATCTCACCAGTTTTTAATGTTTCTGATTTATATAAGTTTCCAGGTCATGATGAAAATGTTGCGGAGGAGGAAGAAATAAACTGGAAGAAACAGATGCTTTTTTTAAAAAGGAGAGGGTAATGCATGTCTTGGACCAAAAGACAATCACTACTAGACATGGGAGCTACAACAGATATTTGGTACAGTGGGAAGGTTTGCAGCAAGAAGAAAACACTTGGATTCCTGAGTGGGAGTTGAGGAAAATTGACAGTGCAAAATTAGATGAGTTCCACAATGAGAATTCGCAGGAGCTGAATTCTTTTCAACCAGGGGAGAATGATGCGGGAGCATAACTTGCAGAGGCCATAACTTTTGATCCGACCATTGGATCGTCCTAAAATTTTACAGGGTGGTAGATATACATTAGTACTATGCTGGGGACAACATTGCTTGCAAGGTTGTGCTCATTTTGGCACGTTTTCTGGGCTCGGATTCCGTCATCTAGTGGCCTAAAATTGGCTCAAATGTTTTTTCCGCTTTTGACTAGGTCTTAGAACTTTAATAACTTTTGTTGTGCTTGTCAGAATAAGTCCAAATTTCACGTGAGCCCTAATTTATGAATGCATATTTGGCACGAAAATTTTGGGGTCAATCCGAGTTGTTTTGCATTTTAGGGTTTTTGGCATTTTAGGGTTTTGGCATTTTAGGGTTTTAGAGTAGTCTTGAAATAAAAGGAGAATTGTAATGATGTAATAGATCAGTGTGAATTCCAAAATGAGAAGTAAGCTATTTTGAAACTCCTGGTTTTATTTGCAAAGTTTTTATGTGTGTTTTTGGAGGTATTTCAACCTCTTGCAGTTGGATTCACATCGAAGGAGACAAAAACAAGGATTAAAATGATACATTTGTGGGAGGATGAGGGGGAATGAAGGCACCATTCTCTCTATGGATAACATATTTGTCCTCCAAAATAATTCTATCCACTAGAAATGTGATACCCCACAACTGGTTTCCTAACGCCACTTACAAATCATGCCTTACCTTTAATTGACTCATACAAGATATTATATTATATTTAGTGTAAAGAAAGTGGTGGACTATGGTATCCGAATTCTCTAAAAATTTACAAGTGAAATTCAAATCATGCCACAATATAATAATAATGTCATTGATTAGCCATTGTACATGATGTAAACATAGGTAATGGATAAAATCGATCTAGTAGTCTCGTTCCCAAATATAGAGAGATTTTGATTTGATTCTATTAAAATATATTATGAATCAATGGTATTTGCAAATGTTAGCATAAATGTACACATATATTGTTTAATTTGTATTTTTATTTCATTGTGCACATCACATGATGAGTTCAACATATATGGAATTTGGTAAGTACGAGCTTGGGCACTTGAGCTTAACTCAGTTTTGAAACATATGTGAGATCAATTAGAGTGAGATCAAATTCCATCTCATAGATGGAGGAGACAATTATATTTTTATTACTTCATTGTGATAGGAAAGAGTTAAGATGATTTGGATAGCACTCTGGTTAAAAATATACAAGAATAAGATGAATGAATTGTTGGAAGTTTATGTCCAAAGCGTTATAATTTGAATTGAGATCGCTTAGATTTTGGCCAACTTCAATGTGGGAGATAAATAAAAAAACTGCAGCGAGCTTGGGAATAATAATAGAAAGAGGATAAGCCATATATAAAGCAAGTTTAAAGGAAAAAAAAACATGACATTATAAAATAATGTCAATAAACTCATATCTATCCCTTTATTAGACCCAAAATCTTGGTCCATGATCTACTAAGTTTATACATATGAATTTTGGAATAATTTTAGGGTTTATTTTTGTTCAAAAGTAAAAGAAACAAATTATTATAACCACTTACTTTATTAGCAACATAAAATAAACCTCCATTAAAGCAACCCTATAACATAAACGAAACCGATAGGAGATGAGAAGAAAGAATTGAGAGGCTTATTTATATACCCTAGGAAGGTTAGAACCACCCTAACAACCTTTATAGTTGAAATTTAATAAGTTAAATTATCAACCTTAAGGTTAGTAAATTAATTTAATTTCAATAATAACCCACTCTCATATCATGTTGCCGAGTAAAATATTAACCAAGTTAATTTGAACCTTTAATTAAACTATATAAATTATATTAAATACGAAAGAAAATTATTTTTAAATGTCGGAAAACCTCTTAAGAGGTAAAAACCCCACTAAACAATAGAAAATTCATTTATAAGAGAAACCATCAAATTTACAAGTCAAGTAAATTTCTAGCCTTGTCCACCTCACTTCATCTCTCATTTTCATACCCTTATTATCGGGATCCATGTGCCCTTTCTAAATTAGGGTGATTGGGTGCGAATTCTTGAAATACACCCATTCACCCTTAATTGATTTAAAATCAATAAATATAAACGTAAGTTTATATTTTATAAATAAAATTACATTCATAATTTTTATTTATTAAGCATAAACTAAATCCTATAGTTATATTTAGTTTATTATTTAAATATAATATTATAGGAACACATTAAGGGGTTAAAACCCACTTACTATTATTGTTCCAACAAACAATTTTATGTAAAAATAATGCGATTAGAGAAAATAATGTTAAGGCTTTTAAACTAAAATTTGACAAAAATAGAAAACCAAAATGTGAAATGAGGTTTTTAGCTAGGCAAGGTGATGTAAAACAATTGTAGAGTTGTTAGATGTCAAAACAATGATAAAAAAATAATAAAACCATAATGATATACCTCTTGTCATGCCAAAACAACATTGTCATAAGATAAATTGATATGGTTTATTTCAATAATGTTGCATGGTCTAGCAATAATGATGTGTTTTAAGTAAAAATGTTGTAGTCTAGCTTGAAATTTTTGATCACCTAGGACCTACACATAGTTTTTAAAAATGAAGGCCTTCCTGAAAAATGATGTTAATATGAACGAGAATGACATTACCAGATCATGAAAAAAATCATTTAGCAAAGGACCATGGAAAATTTTAAGAAATAATCAAAATTTACACCCTTTTGATTTAAATTTCTTCATATCTTGTAATTGAGTTCCTAATAACAAGAAAGAAATGTTTTAGAGAGTGTGGGAGTCCCACTAGGCATGCCAAAAATGTGTGTGAGTTCAACTCTAATCATGAATGTTAGAAGCCATAAAACCATTAAAACTTCTTCCTAAAATTAAATTCCACATCTTTGATTGGGAAAATGGAATAATAAGATCAAGATAACTAGTCTTAGATGAAATATTACCTCACATTACCTTAATGAAAAATTTCTCCTTCATTGGAATGGATGTGATCAAATTATCTTGATGAAAGCTTTTAGCTTTCTCGTTTATGGATCCAAATTCAGTAGCACTTCGGTGTTGGATGCTTGATGGATCTTGAAGTTGATGGAGTTTTCTTAGCCTTAGTTATCAATCCCTTGCATGGAGTGTGGTGGTTATATTTATTGAATGATGAAGGTTGAGATTGATCCATGTAGGATTAAAATCAATGGTTGAGAATATATGTGAGGGTAGAAGGCTATATATATAGGGGAATTTTCAATTCATTGAAGGTCTTAGAATTACAAAGGTTCTAGATTTAGAAAAATATAGAAGGTAGTGGAGAGACGGCTTGGAATATTTTAGAAGATTCTAGATTTGATTAGTGATTGATGAGGGGTTATTGAGGGTGATTAGTAGGATATGCTTTAGCTAGTCGGTAGGGGTACAAAGTCTAGGGAACATTAAATTCCCAAAAATGTGATGGGGTTAAATTAGTCATAACCGAGGTATTAATTAGAGTATTAGTGGGATGGGATATAGGCTAAGGTTAACATGTATGATGAAATATTAGTAACATCAAGAGGGACTAATTATTAAAATTACTAATGAATAATTTTAAGTGTATACATGTATTACCATGAATCATTATCAAAGTAATTTCACACACCAATTTAATTAAAATTTATAAATATCCTTGCATATGTATTTGGAAGCTTTAAGATTTCTTTTCTTCATTGTAATAATATCCACACCATAAAACTAGAGTTGATTAATGTTATACCATCTACCAAATAGTGAAACCATATTGCTAAGAAGTCCGGTGCACACATGCATTGTTAGATTCTTCACCTCCTCGATCAACATTGTATACTTCTCTCTTATATTTTAAATTTCATGAGGTTTATTTTGCAGGTGCCCACTTCCCTTTGACACCTTTTGATACTAATCATGATATTGCCGATTATATTATGGACTTGATTATGGACCTTATTATAGTATGATGATAGATGTTAGATCATGGATTACTTTTGTTGACTTGATTCATTATGATGCATGATGATTATTAGAGTCATTTTAGACATTGATGATGATATACTGTTTGACATGGTAATGTTATGGATGTTGTTCAGACATGTGATATTTGGATATTGTGAGTAGACCTAGAAATGGAAATTATTGGATGATGATATAGTTGCTGATAAAACTGTAAATGATATTGTTAGATTGCTTTGATGTTGTTGTGATTCATATATCTAGATGATTTCAGGAATTATATTTATATTATTTTGGATGTTCTGATATGGCCATGAGGCTGAAGGAGGTATTTGTGTTTTTCAGGTTAAAATATCACAACAAACATCGGGGATTGAGACCAACCACATTGGAATTCTAGATGAATTCAACAAGGTCACCATGGAAACTTGTTTTGTTTGTGTGTGGTTGTTTTGTTAGGGGTACCCATGGGGGAACCACCTTTAAATGTGACCAAGGGGTTATGTGTATTTATTTATTTGACCCTTTTGTTTTATGTTGCATGTGTTTATTTTGTGATGCTTTTACCCCTTTCATTAATTATTAAATGGTGTGTAAATTTTGTGAGTAATCATATTGTTAAAATAAATAAATCAAATATGTCATAAGAAGGTAATTAATGAGATTTTTGGCCATGATTTAAAGTGATATAAGTATGTGTAAGAGATATGTAAGTGATGTGTAAGTTAACCTGTTGAGTGAGAAACACTCCACCTTATTGGAAATTCAATTTGTCCTTGGAGGCTATTTTTAGAGGCTTGTGGGACAAGTTATACTTATCCCATAACTCTTAAATTTATTTACCAACCATACCTATGGTTGGAGAGTTGAAATTTGACTTTTATAATGCTTTTTGAGAAGGTAATTTGTAGGTTTTAATTGCACTTTTCTTACATGTTCTAGTTTCAGTCCTTTAGATTGTGGGTTTGTTTTGGAGTATGTAAGTTAAATGTCATATTATTCACCCACCTATTTATTGTGCATTGGATAATGATGTTGACCTTGTGTTGGGGTTAAGGATGTGTGATGTGGCACCTTAGATGGATCCACCTCATCCTCTTCCCTTCCCCCTTCTTTAAAATTTGATTTGCTTGCCTTATTTGGGGTTGCTTCACTTTGGAGACTTGCTTCTTGGGTGAATTATTTTGCTGTTCTTGGGAGCTCTTGCATTTGGAGCAGTTGGAAGATTGTGGAATACTTGTGCTTGGTTGATTTTTGGATTGTTTTCTTGGAAACAACTGCTATTTGGAACTTGGGTTACTCCATCATGGAGAGGTAGGAACTTGGCTCTTGAAATGCTCTTTTTGTATGAATGTAAATGTTAATGTATGAATGTTTTGGTATGTTGTGGTATGTTGGGTAGATGACCTAGGAATGGTGTAGGAGAAGACTATGGGGTTTAATTTGTGGGAGGCACAAATGTGTTTTACTGAGAGGTATAAGTGTGGAGGGAGTTGGGATTTGAGTTCCACCTTGCAAAGAAATAGCTTGCATTTCTTTACTCGTTATGGGGTGCCATAAGGGGCAATTTGAGGAGGCATAAGGAATGTCGGGGTTGTGATATACTATATTTTGGTGATTTGTAATTCAGGTTGTGATACCCATTTCCCCTTTTAGGAGGCATAAGAAGCATCCCCATAGTTTCTTGCTTCTTTGGCTTGCTTGATGAAGCCTTAGTATTGTTTGTCTTGTTTTAATGTATTTGTAAACTACATTCAGTTTTTGCATCGTGTTTTATTGTGAAAGTGTTACTTGCATGTTTTGTGGAAGCCTATTGTTGCCATGAGTTGGATCGCATCTTTTATTGCATTGTGGTTAGGGCTCGGGGCCAAAGAAGAAGGATGACTTCTCCTCTTCATTGGATGTTTTGGTTGGGTGGAGAGCATTGCCTTTCCCCTACTCTTGTTGTGATTACGACGTGAGAGAATGAGATTTATGCACTTCTTTGAGAAAAAGACAACAGTTTGAATCCCTTGCTAAGATAAAGTTTATTGTAAACCTTTCCCAATTGCGGTGGAGGAATTTGTAAATGTTTCGTAATAGAAAGATGTGGTATTGTTTATGAAAGTTGTGAAGTGAAATGTAAAAGAAATAAACTCGTGTTCGACTTTGAAAGAGTGTGAAAGAATTGTATTATGTATCTTGAACTCAAAGAATGAAAGAAAGGTTGTAGAAGTTGTATTTTGGAATCAATAAAGGATTGCATTACCTTCTTAATTTGTGTTGTTGTTTTAAGATTGAACATCTAAATGTGAATTGAAATCTCTGTTTGAAAGAAGTAAATGCGTATGAAGGAAAATGTTGAACTCTGTCTTTTGAAATGTGTAAAGTTGAAAATTAGAATTATATTTTGTTTTCTTTTTTAATGGTTGGAATTGAATCAAATAAATGTATTAGATTTTAATTGGAGCACATTATAATACTTGGAAGAAGAAAATGGCAATTAAACCCTTTTAAATTTGATCTTTGCTATGTATTTTCAAAATGGCAATTACTTTACCTAAAATGCATAGTTCAAACCTGCAACAATGAAATAATAGATTAAATGATTAAAATGAAGTAGTTTTCCCTAAACGAACCCAACTAGACAAAAATACTTAAAAGAAATCTTTCAAAACCTGGCAAAATTGAGTTCAAAGCTTTCACTGTCGTTTTGCTATCAAAATTGTAAACTTTCGAATTAGAACTCTATAAAATAGACCTACCTCACAAAATTAACCTAAATCCACCTAAGAACAATTCTCCATGTCTATTTGACATGTTGAGAGAGGAACAAGAACAAATTGAACAAAATTTTATAAATTAAAATTTACCAATTCAAACTGTAAAAGCCTGCAGATCGTTTTCACAAAATTGACCCCTTAAACTCTATCAAAATTTAATACTAATGAACCTTGTACAAAGAGGACATTGAGAGATTTCCAAAAAGTCCTCGTTTGCCCAAAATCGAGCTCTCTATCAAAAGTTATGGCTTTTTGAATTTTTTCTTCACTTGGTGTCAAAAAAATTTGGGAAAATTTTCCCTGGCGGGCCTAAATTTTTCCCTTGGGGCTTTGGAAAATTTTTGAGAAAATTTTCTAATTTTTCTCCGCCGCCCCACCAGCCCACAGAAAATCAGATGCTGCCACATGGCACCATGAGGTGTCAGCGGAGGGGCGGATCTCCTTTAAACTTAGCACTCTCGAAAAAATTTGGGAAAATTTTCCAAATTTTCTCCACCGCCCGCAGCCAATCAGAGGCTGCCACATGGCACAATGAGGCATCGATGGAGGAGCGGGCCCCTTTTTTCCCTTTGAGCTTTGAATTTTTTTGGGAAAATTTTCCAAGTTTTCCCACACTGACCTGCAGCCAATCAGAGGCTGCCATGTGGCATCACGAGGTGTCAGCGAAGGTGCGGGTGTTATCCCTTGTTGCCTTCTGGGCACGAAACCTTATTTCTCCCCGCTGCTCTGTTTTACCCGCATTGGCTTAGAAGGCACCGCGTGTCCCCGACGGACTCGCGGGGGGCACGAGCGCAGTTAGTTTTTCACTCCATGTGGGAAACTTTCCAAAAGTCTCCCCGTGGCCTGCCGACCCACCCTTGGGGAAAATTTTCACCCCTAGGCCCGCAGGCTCGCTCTTGGGGAAAATTTTCACCCCTGGGCCCGCAAGCCCACTCTTGGGGAAAATTTTCACCCCAAGGCCCGCTAGCCCATAACTTGGAAAATATGAGGAGTTAGGAGGACTTCTTTATATCAATGGAAAGGTGAGGAAATTTCCTATCCAATGGGAATAATTTAGGAAAATTTTGAATGCGTTAAGTTTGATAAAAATCAAATTGAACCTTTAATCCTGTTAGAGAGTGGGTATGGTGAAGAATTACTCTCTGAACCTTATCGAACCTTCTAACCCTAAATCCTGGACCTTATGACCCCTAATAATTGTTAATAAAGGAAAAATATGTTCTAGTGAATTAGAATTGTTCTGGAGCTTGTTAGTGACAACTGTTGCCTTGTAATCCGGTTGTAGACTCTTTTAAACAAAAAAATTATTCCATAATTTTTCCTAACTAATCATAGGTTGTTCTTAGGTCTCAAGTGGGTTGTTTTTAGTAGGCATCACGTATTTAATCACGGGAAATTATTCTAAGGCAGCTCTAATAAATACACCTTTGCAATAAATGAATTTTATTATATTTATTACTTTTAAATAAATATTCTTCCACCTTCATGTGAATTATAATTTATTACAATGCATGCTTGAAATGAAGAAATTCTAGTAAAGAGCTAGCATCATTTCTGTAGCATTAGGAAACCCGTGTAGAACTTTGTAAGTCCAAAAAATATTCTTCAAGGATTCCCATTCAATTATAACCCTATTACATACATGATCAAGATCAACATACATCTCATTCTAAAAAAATTTACAATCCTTGAAACAATTGAATTTTTACTAGTAGGATTATACAACTTGTATGCTTTTATTTCATCACTGTAACCAATGAAAATATGAGCATCGCTCTTAGGATCCATTTTTAATTTTTTTATTATGAACATGAAATATAACCAAAAATACCTTTAAATGAGATACATCTATTTTTAAACCATACCAAGCCTCATAAGGTGTCTTGTCTTTGATTGTCATTGTAGGACTCATATTTATGATGTAAACCTACAGTTTTTATTGTTGCATTCTAAACACGTATTTCCATGTGTTTATTTTCCAAGATATTACTTGTTAATTACATTATGTAAATATTATTTCTTTCAGCCACACCATTCTGTTTTGGTGTGTAAGGAGTTGTTAACTTCCTCTTGATGCCTTGTGAAGAACAAAACTCAATAAATTCATTAGTGAAAAATTCTCCACTTCTATGTGTTCTTGCGGTTTCGATGGAATGTACACTTTATTTTTCATCCAAAGATTAAATATTGATAAAAATGGAAATTCTCCAGTCTTCTCTTTTAATATAAAAATCTGCATAAGCCTTGTAGCATCATCAATGAAAGAAATGAAATACAAATTCTTACCAATACTTCTACAAGACATTGGTCCACACAAATATGAATGGATTAACTCCAAAGGTTTGTTTTCTATCCATTTTATGATATGAAAATATTCCCTATGAAGTTTCCCAATAATAAATTACTTGCATGCATCATCCTTCTTTGAATATAGCTCAAGAATACCTCTTACCATATCCTTTGTGTTAATAAAATGTAAACTTTTGAAACTAATAATATGAGCATATCTTGAATGCCACAACATGTTAACATCCTCAATGGTAGAGAGACATATAAATACATTAATAAAATTGATCCTTAATGGAAACATACTATTATTTTCCATGTAATATTTTTCAATCAATCTATTTACAAACTTATCATCACAAATTGAATAAACTTTATCTTTTAAAAGTAGTTTAAAACCCTTTTCAACTAGTTTCCCAAAACACCGATCATATTATGATACAAACTTGGAGAAAAATACATGTAATCAATTTCACACTTACCTATTAATTGAAGGATTTTCCATCTCCTAATTGCACTTGAATTTTAAAGGTGTCATCTAGTATGCTAAAACCTTCTTTCTAACTTGTATATGATTTGATAAAACTGAATCAAGAAACCCCGTATTCTTGGCATCCTCTTTGCACACATTTCATGTCGACAATAATTTTAGTTGTATTTTGTATATCTTTGTTCATCATGGAGTGCCTTCTTCTCACCCTCTTTATTAGCTTGATTCTTTGTTGTCAATTTCTTGCATATGTTATAACAGTCAAGATTTTTTTGCATAATGAAAAATAAAGGATTTATTACTCTTCTATGTGAAATTTAATTATTATTTATCCTTTAAATTAAATTTATTTGATTTTTAAATTTATATTTATAACATTTTCCCTTGGCTTTGAAATTATAACCTTGGTTTCAAGTGTATGCTCGTATTTCTTGCATATATATTCATCTTATCCTCATGGGACAAGAGAGAACCTACTAATTCATCAACTTTTTAGTTTCCATATCCTTAAACTCTTCAAGAGTGATCACAATAGACATCCATATTTGTTTCAAAGATATAAAAATATTTATATTAACCATTTTACCTTTGATGGTTTCTTCATAAACTCTCATTTTATGAACCACATCATTTACCCTTATGTGAAAATCTCCTACACCTTTACTTTCTGACATTATTAAAATTTTAAAATTCATTTTGAGGGTTTAGGGTTTTGCTTCTCTTACTTTAATAGAGCCTTGATATGAAATATCCAAATTAACCCATACTTCATGAGCTTTTTGTAACAAAAATTCTTGGGTACATGCTTGAGAATTTTCCTTCTCTTCATCCCTTTTTTATTCTCATCTAATATTTAAAGAGAACATTATAATCAATAGGTGATTGATACTCATTGAAACTATTTTCCAAAAATCCCTTCCAAATAAGAATTCTCTTCAACTGATCCCTCTAATACTCAAAGTTGTCTCCTTTTAAAATTGGGATATTCATGGAAGAAGAATTTACATAAGTCATTTCTTGTAGAACCTTGCTCTGATGCTAAATGAAATAAATGGGATTGCAAAGGGAACAAAACCATAAAATTGAAGTGTGGATTAACCTTTTATATAAGGGGTTCAAGGAATTAGGTGATTTTCTAGAATACGGCTACGAATAGAAAAGCAGAAGATGGGGTGACGCTCAAGAAAAATCCAAAAATAGACAAAAGCAAGATGACTTAACGACCAAGAAAATGCTATATATAAGAAATCGCATGCGGACAAGGATAAATACAACACGAAAACATGTAATTAATAGGATAAAGCATGGAGCTAATTATAGCTCAATTTAATGTTAAACAAAGTTAAAAAAGCATGCATGTTGTTATTAGAGCACATCTATAATTAGGAATTTCATGTAAAAGGTGAGGAGAAAGTCCTCACCGGTGTATATATATATTCTATTATGTATGACCTTTTTATACACCATTGATGGTAGTTTGGATGCGTGCTTGGTTTAACGCTTGTCTGTAAGCATCTATGATGTAATTAGCATACTTATAATGTAATCAATTATGTTTTGCAATTGGTAATTGTGTTTACATGGATAAGGTGGCTATCTCTGAACATGGCTAGATGGGTATTCAAAATTTTTTAGTCATTTTCTATGAATGATTTCCTTATTATGTGTGTTTCCAAATTGCTAACTTATGATGTATCTTCTGCATGAATGGTCACAATTATGGATATGCATGTCTAACATCTATATAAACAAACAAAGGAGGGACTATAAGGTTGTGCATGCTTTGTGTGAGCTTCCATACTTGTCGGAAGAAGTGCCAATTCACATAGCTAGGTGTTGGTAAACAATAAGACTACAATAATTTGAATAGATTATATAATAAGATATTTACGTGCATTTTACATGTAATAATGTAATCACCATTATCATATAATTTGCAGGTTTAAGGAATTAAGCTATGATATCAAATATTATTGACCTATTTTCTAAGAAGAATAACATTAATTAGCTATAGGATATCCAAAATTTTACGTGTATATAATTTAATTGTTATAAATCAAATATATTTAATTTATTTATAGGAAAAACTTTAGTTTGATATGAAATAGAAGGAAGTATAGTAAAACATATTGAGTGAATCAAATGAATGGCTTTAAAAACTATCATATTGGAATGCAATCATGGTAAGAAAATAATATCAAATGAGACATGATAATTTTATTTATTAAAGTCGTGATGTTTTGGTTATATATTTTGGAGAGGAACCTTGTGGATGGCCACTCAACCCACCAAGTGGAAGCAATAGGCACAGTCACAACTTGTGCAATGAGGAATTCAATATTCAATTCAAAATACATATGCACAACCCTAGCCAAGGATATATGGGGTGTACTTATACCCTATTCGGATGCACTTTGTGTATCCCTTTTCAATCAGTAAGGTGCTTTCCTCCCACTTTCCATTTGTGGTGTCCTCAACAAGTCCTTTAAATATATCAATTTATATATTTAAGTCACACATTTCCCTCCATATAATTTAATGTTATCCATTGAGGGTCCTCTCTATTATATATATACTATTCCAAAGGGTCCCACCCTTTCACATAACTTTTCATCATTATAATATGGTAAACTTGTTACATTAATAAATATCCCACAGCTTATGATATCATATTTTCATATTTTTATGTTTACCCAGCTTATCGGTGACCAATAATGATTATTATTATTTTTTTAACTCCTTATCTTTTTTTTTAAATTTCTTATAACTTTTCCTAACCTGTTTCTTTCACCTCATCCTATATAACTCTTAGATATTTATCTATATCTCTTTATTTTTACCACTTATACACAAGTTCAAGTAATTATTAATACACGAGGATTTAGTCATATAACAAAACCACTAACCTTTTTGTAGGGTATCCTACTCATGCTTAGGGTTTGAAGCCATTTCAGGGAATACAAAGGGTTTCACACATTTACAAGACCTAGGGTTTCATAATGAAGCATATTCTGGTTGATTGCACAAGAACAAAAAGTTACATGATGCTAGTAGCTCATGGAATGAAACCTCCAAATAGGTACGAAAGTTCCATAAAGTTTCATATATATTTGATGGTTTCATCTTAGTTTAGTTTTCACTCATAGATTTATCAATCAAGCATATATAAATAAGTTACAATTGTTTCATTCATCCGACATTTCCAAATCAACTTCTTAAGTATCCAATTAGTGAAGTACATCTCCTTCTTGTGTCTCGTTTCATTTAACACTTGTTTGAATCAATTTATATTGCATAAATTGCTTTAATATACATACATTATGATATAAAAATAATGCTAAATTAATTAATCTGAATATATCTCATGTTTTTAACGTTAATCCAAAGAATAAATAAGAAATCATCCTATACACTTTATTTATTTTATTTTAGGATAAATCAGCTTGATACACACTTCGTAGATATTTCATAAGCTTTGAGTGTAAGGGTAGAGTGTTTGGACCCATCAAAGGCGATGGTTGGAGAAAAACCTCTAGCATTCATGGCAACAATATAGAGGGATAATTATATTTTTGTAATGTTTGGAGAACTTTATTTGGAATTGGGGGTTGTGGGAAAGGATTACCATTGGAATTCATAAAGATAGGATGTGAGGGATATTTATTACTATGTCTAATGTAATTTGTTTGAGGTTGATTGGTTAGCTACGCTTTTAATATTGTATTTGGGACATTTTACCATTAGATGTGGTTTTCATGTAGGTCATTTGGTCTAATAATTTGATGATCACATCCATACCATCCAATTGATGATTTCTAATGCCCCCTTCTCAAAGCACTAGTCATTTTGGAATAATTTGATCCCATTCCACTTCCCATGGGAAAGAAGGAAATTAAAAAGGGAGTAATCTGTCATGTTTTTCAGTTGTTTTTGTGAGCATTGCATTCTTTTTAGTAAGTTTCCTAAGTATAGTCAGGTTGGTTGGGTTAAGAAGAAAGAAAAATTAAAAATAGGGAGAAAAGGATCCATTATGAGGCCGGTCTTCTTTAGAGGCATTCAAATCGATCTTTGGTGCCACAAAAAGCTATAAAAGGGATCACTTGGATTGGAGAAGGGTATCCATACTTTTGGAATTATTTCTCTTAGATTTGGGAGCTTTTTTGTTATTTATCTCATCCATTGATAATGAAATATCTCTTGGAGAACCTATTGAGAACGAAACATCTCAATAGTGAGATGGTTTGAGGATGAAACCCATAAAACTTGCAAGAAGGTGGCCTCATAAGGAGCAATATTTATATTTGAAGGCATTTCCATCCCTCTTCTAGGGTGGAAACTTTACCTAAGGTGGAATTGGGATTTTTAGGGCACGAAACCATCAAACTCAACCATAATTATGTTTCTCATATTTAGCAGCAATGAAATCTACATTTAGAATTCAGTTTTGGGTTTGGAATCCTTCATTTCTAGCTATCTTTATAAGGGTTTACATTGTTATATATTTAATTAAATAGCTTCCAGATAAGGTTTGAAGGCTTATTTCTTGGTTTATACTTGTTCTAAAATATTTCTAAGTTTCCCTATATGTTTTGGATGGTGTGAATGATGCCTTTTTGACGAGATATTGCATTTTCCTTTTTTTTATTATAAAAATCATATTGATGTACCTTGTTGTCATAGATTTTTATTTGGTTATCATACTTTTCCATTTACTATCTATCGGGGTTTGTGTAATTATCATTTTTAATTAGATATTGGAAAAATAAATTATAGTGGCATAAGAGAAAATATCCTCCCATCCTAGAGGGTATTCATGCAAAGGAGAAGATAAAATGACATACATTTTTTTATGATGCTATGTTTGAAAGATTTTCCCAAGGGAAAGAGAGGTTAGATAATATAATGACATAACTAATCCATAACATCCATCTAGGAAGTTATTCAAGGGAAAACAAAAATATTCAACCACCAACATCTCGTGATGGATCTTACAACTAGTTTTTTTACCCTACCTTGCTCCCCGAGGAAGGAATTATTTCGAGGTATAAATAATACATTCTATGGGAAATAACATTTCTACTAGCTATGATGAGTATAGGGATGTTTCATATGAGATTCATGATTTCATATCATTTTTAAGTTCATAGAAGTGAACAAAGTTAGAATGAGGAATGAACCCAAGTCTCACGCACCACGTAATGATCTTTAGGGTGCCTTAATAAAGGAAGAGGAATAGAGTTTCCAAATTGTACTAGTGGAGTGAGAAGGAAATCTAGGGTTGCAATTAATGGAGAGAGAACCACCCATGGAGGAATATATCATGTCAAAGAAAATGGAAAAATATTCCAGCCAAAGAGGAAAATAATTTCCCCTTTGTGATGAGGAAAGAGGAAGAAATCATTAAACAAGAACAAATGATTCCTAATATGCAACTTGAAGGTAAATATTATTTGAAAATTGATGATGTTTTATTGATTTCCAATGGTTGCATGTGGTGGAAAAATGGTGAATAAATTGAAACAAAAATGGAATTATTAGCTTAATGTGAAGAGCTCAAGATAGAGAGCATATGTGTCATCCTTCAAATTCCCAAAGAATGAACTATTGAATGATTTTTATAATAAATTTGGGGATGGATGTGTATTTGAAGAAAAACTAGATTTGAAATTTTTTTATGAGGTTGAGTTTCAAGATGACCTTATTGAGAGGCATTACCTTAAACAAGGGGCCTCATTAGATACTCATGTTGGTTTTCAATATGCTAGAATTTACATATCAACAACAAATGGTAATAAATCTGATTTATTGCATCACCCTCACACTATGTCCTTAGAATGTTTTGGTCATCATGAGAATTTTTCTAATAATGATGAAAAGATGAAGGGTGTCAAGATTAAGAACACAACTTGCAGATATGGGCATGTAGCTTCTTCGAATCAAATATGAGATTATTTTGACATAGGGATTTTGGATGATATTTTGAGGATAAAGGTAAATGTCTCTTTCAGCCCCCATCTCTTGCGCTTGGAATGTAAGAAAAGTTAGGATGATGCATATAAAGTTTGTTGTGTATTCTAACAACATAGTGAAGAATGTTGTTATAAATGTTTGTGTTGCGATTATTAACATTACCCATTTACTAAATGCCTTGCTTGATTCCACATGAAATCTTTAAAAAAATCATGAAATGGGATAATTTTTAGTCTATTGAAGCATTGTAAATCATTTTGGGTTGCTTTCTAGCCCCAAAGATTATTTACATTGTGATACTCCTAGAGGAGTTTTTAGTTTGAAAATTGTTGTACCCTTTGTTAATTTTTTGTCCACAATAGTTCCAAATCCCTATCCATTTTTGACAATGAAAGATGAGTATTCAACCATGTGGTTGAAGGGTTTCTAGTCTATATCATTGATGTGATTTCAGCTATCATAAGAAGGATCCCATCCACTATCCTTCGAATTTGGGTGGAGAAAACACATGGTTCCAAATATGTTTGGGAAAACATGGTTGAATTTTTGAACATCCATCACTTGAGTGGAAAATATGAGATGATTGCGAAAAATGGGAGAGAGCTAGCCATCATATCCACGAGGCATAAAGAAGAAATGATGAGGGAAACTTTTGTTTTCTTTAATGAGTTTTTTCCATGTACATGTACTTGTATAAAAAAGAAATAGTAGATAAGTTTTCTCCCCACCCCCGAGAAAATGATGGAGCATATAAGGTTGTAGCTAAAGATGAAAATGACATAATGAAGGATAAAAGGTTTGTGATTGTAAAAGATCTCCAAAAATCATAGAGGGGATGCGAGATGATGTGTTTCAACCACCAAATCTTAGAAGAAGTGCTTCCAAGACAACCTTAGATCAAATTGCACCATCAATGTTGTTTTCATCATTTTCAATAGCCCCCACATTATTTCATTGCATTCATGTGTATGGTTAGAGGATGCTCTTCCACTATAGTTGAAAAGATTAAAATTTAAAAAAATGATTATGTCATATTGGAATGTGTTTTACCTTGTCAATCTGTTGATTATTTCTCAATTTTTTTGCTATATGACTAAGATTATAATAGATTGGAAGGATTTTTGTACTACCGAGTATGTAAAGAGAAATGTTGCTAATTTTATTTTTGAAGTGAAAGTGAAGAGGGCGAGAATTGAGCTCATGATTGGTTTATTTTTCAAGGAAGTTGTTAAAATTCATAAGATGCAAAAGTACATTAATAATAATAAGGACAATAGATATATGAGCTTGTTCTAGTAAGATTTGTTTTATTTGACAAGAATGGGATTCGGATTTTGGAGCAATAAAACATGTTTCATTTCTTGAGCATGGAACTTCAGCATGTGAGCTTGTAATTTCTTGAGGCAAGTAATTTTGGGAGGGAGGACAAGAACATCCCCTTCTCAATTCTAGTCCTTTTGAAATACTTTAAACCCATTCCAATTTATATGTGCAAGAAGGAAATGAAAAAGGGGAGTAATTGTCATGTTTTTAGTTATTTGAATGAGCATTGCATTTTTCAAAAGTTTTCAAGTATATTCAGTCGGTTGGGTTAAGAAGAAAGACAAATAAAAATAGAAGAGAAAAGGATCCATTATGAGTTCGGTCTTCTTTAGAGGCACTATAATTGATCTTTGGCACCAAAACAAGCTATAAAAAGGGATCACTTGGTTCGGAGAATGTTGCGCATACTTTTGGAATGATTTCTCTTGGAGTTGAGAGCTTGTTTGCTTTCTCTCTCATCCATTGAGGACAAAAACCCTCTTAGAGAACATATTGAGAATGAAACCTCTCAATAGTGATATGTTTTGAGGATGAAATCCCTCAAGATTGCAACAAGGTGGTCTTATAAGGAGTAATTTTCATATTTGAAGGCATTTCCGGACCTCTCCTAGGGTGGATACTTTCTCTAAGGTGGTATTGGGGTTTTCTAGGGTAGAACAACATCAAACTTAGCCATCGTTTTGTTTCTCATATTTATAGCTGTTAGAATCCACATTTTACTTAATTTTTGGGCTTAGAATCCTTCATTTCCAACCATCTTTGTAAGGGTTTACACTATTGTTATATTATTTAATTAAATAAATTCCATCTAGGGTTTGAAAACTTATTTCTTAGTTTATACTTGTTCTAAAATATTTCTAAGTCGTCTTGTATGTTTTCGAAGGTGTGAATGATGTTTTTGAAGAGATATTGCATTTTCCTTGTTGTTGTTATAAAAATCAGATTGTTGTACCTTGTCATAAACTTTCACATGACTATGTCATAAATTTCAGTTTACTATCTATTAGCGTTTGTGCGATTTCCTTTCTCTTGTTAGAAACCGGAAAGGGACATTACATAAATGCTACTAGGATTTGTGCTAGAAATATTAAGAGGTAAAAATAGGATTTCTTAAGATCACTTGCTTTTGGAGGAATATTACTAGAGTTATTGTCTAGATCTTCAACATCATTTATCAAGGTCTTCTTATGGATTTTAGTTTAAGAAAATTTGACCATATTATTGTGATATTACATATCTTCCTTTGGTTAAAATCTCGAACCCTAATACCTATCTTCCCTGAAGGAATCGGGAAGATAATTTATTCCGATTAACATGTGGAAATATAGCCCTTCATCATCACTTTTCCTTCAAAACCATGTGAAACTTGAGAAAACATAACCGATTCCATTTGTAAATAATGAAGTAGGGGATGACCTAATCACATGCCACCATGTTAACCTTAAATGAATGCATTGTAATGAAAAAATGGTGCATGCGTTTTGGAAAGGCCATGTTGGTACCCACACATATGTCATAGGATTGAGCTTCTCCATTGTGGTCGAATCTTAAACACCAACAACTTAATCATGAATATCACATAGCCAAATTTGTAGGTATATATGAATAATTGTAATAATTATATTAAACATCAAACTCAACATTTCACACCCTCTAATCCTCGTTTTTATAGTACCATGTTGTATAAACTTTGAAGAAATTAACATGATACTTTAGCTTATGATTATTATTGAAGATACAAAAAATGTCATTATTATTTAAGAGACTCATAGATATTCAAGGAATGGGCTATCTCGGAATTGATTGCCTATAAATATCTGGTTTTGTGGACATATATGGAAAACTCGGCCCGATCTTTTTAAGGTAACATGATTTCGGGGGCTCGACCCATAAATAGATATGGTGTTGTGACGAGATCTAGAAAGTGATCAATTTGATTTTAGGTAAAAGGAAATGTCCTATATATTATATAGACTTGGTTTTCGATGTCAACATGTTTTTAAAGAATGTGTTTACTAGAATAGGTTGTGGTCTAATGGTGTTTACGAAGGTGTAAAAGGTGTTTCCTAGACACCCACCGGGTTCCACTCTCGAAGATATGAAATAATAAGGGATGAGGCTGGGATCGTGTCCCATACGATTATGGTGGAATCAAAATCCATCAGTCCTTGACAACTAAGCCTAATAATTCTGTGTAGCTAATCCTTACAATTTCAGATAAGCATTTAAAAAAATGCTTGAACCATTTAACAAATAACCAGTCACAAAAACTTATGATCTAAACGACACCAACACCCACACCAAATAATATTTCATATTTACGCCGAAGGCGTTTCTATTTGAGATCCATCCTCCCGCTTCTCACACTTAGTCGAAATCAATGTTGTAGATTTGAAGCCGTGCATGCATTGAAATATTCATGGTGGGAAGTGATCCACATCGAGGCAATGATGGAAAGAATTCTATCAGTTTCCTATCAGAGACAATTGAACCCGCTTCAGATACAGATACAGATCCAGATCAATCGATTTGTACACAGTTACTTCTATGAAAAGTTACACTTTTGCAGCTGTTCATTGTATACGTCAGTCACCGAACTAGAGAGTTACTTGCTAGCCTGCATCACCTCCTCCAGAGCTCTTACTACCCGCAAACACATCACCATTATTAATTAGGTACGAAAAACCCCTATAATAAATCTCCCAAATCCTAGAAAATCTGAACTAAATTTTACCTTATGGGGACGGAGGTGAACTATGTCGCCTAGCAACAGAATGTGGCCGGATTCGTCGAGCAGTTTAACACATGTCATAGCCTCCTTCACATAAGAATGCTCTGGCGCTTCCATTTCATTTCCATGGAGAGTTGCAGCAACTCCTTATATGAAATGGAGTCCTCCTGGATTTGGCGGAGCCTTGCTTTGAAGGCCTCCAGGCGAACCAGTCTCAGCACTTTTCTGGCATCCTCCAACGTCATCCCTTGCGCCTTTGGAGCCCAAATTCGATCGGCATAATTATTATTCAGATTCTTGTGCAACATATCGGGATATAAAACCAAGGGTGGATTTGGGATCGGCTTGCCTCCACAAATTCACTCTTATGAATGAAATAGGATGATGAATTTAGGTCGGATTCGATTGGTAACCCTCTGTAACGGTTATGAAAGGCATTGTGATTAGGGTTTGACCGCCATGCTTGGGAAAGTAGTTTGTAACAATAATAACAAGTGAAGGATACAAACTTCATTAACAATAGATCCAGAAAAGACCAAACACAGGCGAAAACACTGTCAGGGTCATTTTTCTGGTTCGTTTTCTTGCAACATATAGGCTCCCTCCTACTACAACTGGGACTCTGGGAGGTCGTCATGTAGCTGACCCTTGACTCCTCCACTCCCACAATCACATGGTTGTCTTCTTAAAAATATGTGTTCTTCACCGAAACAACAACTCGATTAGATTTAAATATGTTGGCATCTGTCCGCATGCAATTACATGTCCCTATGTGCATATAATAATATGTGGACTCAACTATCCAATGGGAATCACTGGCTCTTATTTTTTGCCCAATAAATTATGTTGATTGTAACTTGGCCTACTACTTCTCCACAAATACCTGGAAGACCATCTCACTTTCCTTCCTTCCGCTTCAACAATGGCGGAACAATTTTTGTTACTTAGCGTCAACAAGAGGTGTACTTTTACTTGCAAAATTTGAGTATGATAATCCTTGGATTCTTTATGTATGCAATCCGCTTACCAGAAGCGGTGTAGAGCTTCCTCCCATGATATCCAAGTTCGAGGATTCTTGGAGGATTGGAATTATGGGCGGACACAAGACATAAATTACTAAGTGGTGGTAGTGAGCCATAAAACATATAGTATAGAGGTGTATGATTCTGGTAGCAAATCATGGACAATTTCCTTTGTGTTTCCCCAATGGTTTACAATATTGGAAAGGAAGAGATGACTGTAGCCCCTTTGCCCCAATGGCCTCATAATATTCTAGATGTTTTTAGCTCACAACTTTTTGCAGGTGTCTCTATAGTATTTTTGGATGGAGCTTCAATGGAATACTTTATCATATGGGAGTTTCAGGTGAATGCAGACTCGGTTTCGAATTGGAAAGAGATTGCAAGAATGCCTCCTTTATGTACCTTCGATTGAAAACTATGGATCCATGTACATATAAACAAAATGAAGAAATGAGGCCATTTTGGTGTGTTATTACTACATTGCAGTTGGAGATTACATTTGTTGCAAGAAGGCGTTGAGTAACGAGGTGATTGCATATGATTCAAGGCGAAAACGGTGGGATTGGCTTCCTACTTGCCTAAGGTAGTCCTTTCATGGCATTCTGAGTTTGGAACCCAGGCCTGATTTCAAGCTATAATTTATAGTCATATATTCTAATCTATATTATAAGTTAATGCATGAAGAAAGGAAGAAAAAACTAATTAATATTTAAAATTATTTTGTATTTTAATGTTTCAAATATCTAGATGCTAGATACATGAACAATACCACTTAATGATAGCAAGAGCATTGTATGAAAAAAACATGATCGTAAAATAATTTGTCTTTGATTGGACAATGATAGAACCTTGTGAGTAAATTCCATACGCACATATGAGTAAGAACCTACGAGGCTCTAAGTACCCACGAGCAACCGTAGAGCGGGGAAGACTTAATTACGCCGAAAGGCGTATCCCATTTGGGTGCCGCATTGCTGAATTTGACATATATCGAAAATGAAGGGATGCCATTACGAAGGACGTGCATTGAAAATCCAATGGTTGAGGGCATGGCACAGGAGTTTCATGGATCCCGAAGACAGTCGAAAACATCGACCAATGACAAAAAACACACGGATTGTGCTTGTTGAGGAGTTAAATCGGTCGTTGATGACAAAGGATCTGTTGCAGCCGTTGATGGGTTATAAGCGAGAGATGTATTTTGTTTCTGTTGAGTTTCTCGAGGGAGGAAAGCATTCAAAATGTGGCTTACTACTAACATCAAAGATTGAACTTTTACCGAGTTTGACTTCATCTTTCCACTTTAATATGTATTAAATTTACATTTTATCTGGGTTCATCGGATTTGGTCTTCGCATAGAGAGTGATTCGATCTAGGCATCGAATGCATCATAGACCCATATTCATATTATGTTTCATTATTTCTAGAATACTCCCACCATTGACAAGATCACCCAAGTTTTCATCTTCCCTCGATTTATCCAATGTTTCACTTTACATGCAATCGTTATACATTACATTGGTTAACTCTCCAAACAACTAGATGATGTAGATTGCACGTATCCTCACGCATCGACATACGGGCTAGAAGCTTTTCCACTTTTCGTCGACTTACATGCATGCATTCAACAGATTCCATGTTTACAGATTTGTTGGCTCATCACTATATTATAATCCTTATGCTGACCACCCAAATTATAATCTTGTAATTGATCACTCCAATTATGATCTATACACTAAAACACTCCTTTGTATGACCATGTATGTGTTCTAGGATTGAAACACGGCCAAGATGCGCACCACAAAAAAATTCCTATATTACCATTTCTTTCAATTTTGATTATGCCATTTCGAAATTCTAAATATGATTCTCCGTGACTCTTTTTGACATGATCCCCTATGGCATTTCTTTTTGACGACTTATTTAAAGCAGGGCGTAATTAAGGGTGAGGTAAAGTAACTGCTACTCCTGATTCTGTGAAATCAATGAACAGCCAAAAGATACGGGCAACATATGTTTCTCAACTATGGCGAAGACGTGGGTCTGCCTCGTCCTCGAGCTTTAGTGGTCCTTTTCTTTTCTTGGTGGTGACTGGTGATCGTCATTTCTTATATAATGCCGGTCTCTGTAAATGAATTGAATGAGTGTCGTTGGAATAATTGCCACATTCCATTGATTTCTCTATTTAAATAATGCGACTTCTATGCCAAAATAACAAGCCTTTGCCTGCAACAATAATATAATTGTTTGCAAAATCCTGATCATGGGAAGCTGCGACCAGCTGCTCTATATAATACTAAATCTCAAAGGCACGGATATAGCAATAGCTCTGTTGGGATGTGTGGTTTTCATTATTGGGTACACAGGAATAGCAATGGGCCTCGGGTGTGGCCTCTGTTGGGGATGCTTCCCTCTCTCTTACTTCATATAAACGACATATATGACTGGATAACCCAGATTTTAGCAGGGTGCGGAGGGACGTTTGTTTTGAAGGGGCCGCTCATGAGCGACCATTACACCGTGGTGACTGCCAACCCGGCCAATGTGGAGCACATCCTCAACCTCAGATTCAATAACTATCCGAAAGGCGGCTATTTAAGGAGCCGGACGCACGACTTCCTCGGCGACGGCATCTTCAACGCCGACGCCGAGAAGTGGAGAAGGCAGAGACGGACTGCCAACATTGAATTCAATACGCACTCTTTCAAGGCGTTCATGGCAATGTCGGTGCAGGAGCTGGTGCAGGCAAGGCTCCTTCCTTTACTGCAAGACGCAGCTCGCTGCGGCGCGGCCGTCGACCTGCAAGACGTCCTGCTGCGCTTCACCTTCGACAACGTCTGCGCCGTGGCTCTCGGTGTCGACCCGGGCTGTTTAGGAGGCGGCGGAGCGGAAGCTCGGGGTTTCGCCCGGGCTTTCGAGGACGCCACAGAGGCGACCATGCTGAGATTTGTGACGCCCGTTTCCGTGTGGAAGCTCATGAGGTTTCTCCACTTGGGTTCCGAGAGGAAGCTCCGAGCGTCCTTGGCCACCGTTCACGAGTTTGTCGACAGAGCGATCCAGGCAATAAACTGGCCCTCCATTCGACCGGACCGAGCCGACCTCCTGACGGCCTTCATGACGGTCCAGACGGAGGCCGGGGAACGCGTTTTCACGGACGAGATGCTGCGGGACATCTCCGTCAATTTCATTCTGGCCGGGCGGGACACCTCGTCCGTGGCGCTCTCGTGGTTTTTCTGGCTGCTCGTACGCCACCCGCGGGTCGAAGAGCGCATCCATGCGGAGATCAGGTCCGTCTTGTCGAGAAGGTCTTCGATTCCTGTAAAAGCAGAGTCCCTGAATTTCACGGTAGAGGAGCTGAAGCAGATGCAGTATTTGCAGGCGGCGCTGTCGGAGTCCCTACGACTGTATCCCTCCGTTCCGTTCGACCTTAAGGAGGTCGACTCTACTGACTGGTTCCCCGACGGGACGTATTTGAAAAGAGGCACCAAAGTTTTATATTCCATATATTCGATGGGAAGGATGGAGAGCATTTGGGGGAAGGACTGCATGGAATTTAAGCCGGAAAGGTGGCTGGACAAAGAGGGGAGCTTCGTGAGCGAGTCGGCTTATAAATACCCGGTCTTTAATGGCGGGCCGAGGCTTTGCTTGGGAAGGACTTCGCATACTATCAAATGAAATACATTGCAGCGACTGTAATTTGGTGTTTCAATATGAAAATGGCGGCGGGCATGTGGTAGAGACCAAACTGGCTCTCACTCTCTACATGAAAAACGGCCTGCTAGTCGAATTCCAGCCCAGGCGGGAGTTCTTTTCACCTTAGAATTTTGTGTTCAAAATAACCCTTTTTATGTACAAGAATGGTAATATGAAAGTTTCTTAATGTTGTGGCTCTTGATCCTTCTCAAAGTTTCTTAATGATCTCGTCCTTAATTCTATGAGCTGCTTGGTTCCGTGGATGTCAATAAAAATCTTTCTTTCTTCAATCTAAATCTATTATACAACTTCCTAAAATAAGTTAGATGATCTCTTAATTATTATTGCAAGTCTTTTTCTCCTAATTTTTCTTTTTGTAAATTCTTAAATTTAAATGTCCATGGAAGTTAATAACGTGACAGATATATACTAGTAATTACACTTGCAAGTTACACTTTGGAAGGGATGTACTATGTAAAAATTATTTTGAAAATATTTGTTGATTTGATCCTTCATTTAGTATTACAAGTGTGACACAACGCACCTTGTTGGAGAGTCAACCTATGTCTATAGATTGCTTCACATACAATTACCAATAATGTCTATAAGAACATTCTCCTTTTTGTAATAGATGGCATCGCTTTACATCTCTCAAAAGTTGCTTTGCAACAGTCCAAATGCAAGTGTCAATTTCTCACTATGGTGGTAGAGGAATATTTTTCCCTCTCCTTATCCACATCACTCAAGTACATGTTTTATAAATCTGGAAAATATCTTGCCATGTTGTGTTTGTGAGTGTGCTCTGTCTCTACAAAAAAATGCACGCACCCTTTTAGGGTGTTTAATCCAACTACATCCAATACATCAAGGTATATTTTTAAACCCGTTTTCCTTCATCAATCTTATTACCTTTCAATCTTGCCCCACATTGTGTACTTCTACATATATGTTTGATAGAATAACACACATTACAACCTCCTTCCATTGAAGTATTTACAACACTTGCTAAACTTGCATGGCAACATGCTAATAAAATGAAAATGAAACTTACATGGTCAAGGTATGTTCCATAAGAGCACATCTCTTTGAGGCATTTTTTGAACAATAGAATTGCCCCGTATGATTCCACAATTTGTATACAAGTCTCATTACGACACTTGCAACTACATCTAACAAAAACTACTACCATTATGCTTTGATGGTTGTCCATGGCCACTCCATGGCCTACTCTAGAGTTCCCATTTTTGCGCAAGATAAGAGGATGGTAGAGAATAATAAGATGTCAATTCTTTCCTCAAATAAATTGCAAAAGGTGTTTCCACTAACATTTTGTACATACATTGTGGATATAACATACCACGAGATGATATTCAATTGAATTATTTCTTCAACATCCTAAAAGCCTTATCAAAACACCATTTTGTGTTTATCATGCAAGCATTGCAATCCAAGAGACTATTTGTTTTAGGCATTTAGTTGAACATTTCACATACCCATTGCACCCCTCACAAGTCAAAAATTTGCAAACATAATCTCCAAAACACTTCGCTACTTCAACATCTAATAAAATTCTTGTCCCAAAGCATTTTCCACAAAGTGATTCACTATATCAAAGAGTTTGAGAGCATGCTTAAAAATCCATTATATACATATCTTGCAATTGTTAAAAATATCTTGGTCTTATCAACACCTCGATCATATAAACATAGTAAATCAATTATAGTGATGATTCAAAATTTTGTTGTTTACTTATGCAAGTATGTCGACTTAAGCTTCAACTTAACTTTAGGTCACTAGCTTGTAAAACATTTCCATGTCACGGACCTTATTCTTATAATTTGTGGATTGATAGGTCTGAATTCTTCTTTCAATAACATGTTGATAACATTTGCAATAAATGACGTGTCTTGTCTTGTAGAAATCAAGATTATGACGATCAATAATAAAAATTGATAGGTTGTAGTTTAATGTTCTAAGACCGATGAGTATCATTTTTCAAACATGATGCGTACATTCACAACAAGGCTCATATAAAAATGGTGTAGGCTTTTTGTCTTAATCATTTCATATAAAAATTTTATGGTCAACTTCCCACCCATGATATAGATAGGAATTTTAGATTTAAGAATTAGATTTTGTATGAACAAATCTTTGAGGGGAAATGAGATTTGGATTTTGTATCAACAAATCTTTGAGGGGAAATGAGATTTGGAGATAAGATGCTAAAATATTATAGGTGCAAAAACATTTACAAGTGTAAGAAAGTTGCATATAACACTTTTAAGCAAATTTGGAGTAGAAATAGGTGCTTTGTTTGTAATATAAATTATGCTGATTTTAATTATCACGTTGGTCAATTATAATTTAGCTTAAAATTTAATTCGTATATTTATCTTAAAATTCAAATTAAAATAAAATTAAATGATTAAGATTAACAACGTCCAATATTAAGTTTATCCGTGATTGGAAAGGAAAGAAGCGCGAGAATGTATTTCAACTAAAATCTACACTAACTATGGGATTATTATGTTATTTGTTGGGCTTAAATTCTCCGTAAGATTGATGCAAATAGTGAGTTGTGAACAATGGTTGAACCGTAGTTGTAAAATAGCAAGGGAATGAAATATCAATGTTATTGTAACCTTTCCTTACAATCTATATATTTTGGGATCACTTATAACAATAGGCAGCACTGTAATAGTCAAGCACAAGTGTCGTACTATCGGTAGCTCAAAAACTTTAGTAAAATAGGTAACATCAATATATTAGCAAAATTAAAAACCATGTGTCATGGTTTTGAATAGGAATGAACGCTTACAAGTCAAGGATTCCTCACAATAGAAACCTCTAGTGAATAATTAGGTTTATAGTGCCCACTTTCCTTTGACACCTTTTGTTACTAATCATGATACTGCTGATTATATTATAGACATGATTATGGACCTTATTATAGTATGATGATAGATGTTAGATCATGGGTTATTGTTGACTTGATTCAGTTATGATGATGATTATTAGAGACACTTTGGATATTGATGATGGTATACTATTTGACATGGTTATATTATGGATGTTGTGTAGACTTGTGATATTTGGATATTGTGAGTAGACCTAGAAATGGAAATTATTGGATGATGATATAAGTGTTGAGTAAAATTACAAATGACATTTCTAGATTGCTTTGATGTTGTTGTGATTCATATATCTAGATGATTTTGGTAATTATATTTATATTAGTTTGGATGTTCTGATATGGCCACGAGGCCGAAGGAGGTATTTGTGTTTTGCAGGTTTAAAATATCACAACAAACATCGGGGATTGGAGACCAACCACATTGGAATTCTAGATGAATTCAACAAGGTCACCATGGCAACTAGTATTTGTTTGTGTGTGTTAGGGATTCCCATGGGGGGATCACCTTTAATTGTGACCAAGGGGTTTTATGTATTTTCTTTTATTTTGGTCCCTTTGTTTATGTTTGCATGTGTTTATTTTGTGATGCTTTTACCCCTTTCATTAATTATTAAATGGTGTGTAAATTTTGTGAGTAATCATATTGTTAAAATAAATAAATCAAATATGTCATAAGAAGGTAATTAATGAGAGTTGTTGGCCATGATTTAAAGTGATATAAGTATGTGTAAGAGATATGTAAGTGATGTGTGAATTGAATTTTGAGTGTGAAACACTCCACCTTCTTAAATTGAAATTTTCCTTGGAGGCTGATTTTGGAGGCTTGTGGGACAAGTTAAACTTATCCCATACCTCTTAAATTTAATTACCAACCATACCTACGGTTGGGGAGTTGAGATTAGACTTTTATAATGTTTTTTGAGAAGGCAGATTGTAGGTTTTAATTGCACTTTTCTTACATGATTTAATCTCAGTCCTTTAGGGTGTGGGTTGGATTTGAGTGTGTAAGTAAACTATCATATTATTCACCCACCTATTTATTATGCATTGGAGAATGAATTTGACTTTTGGGTTGGGGTTGAAGATGTGTGATATGGCATCCTACATGGATTTGCCTCATCCTCTTCCCTTCCCTCTTCTATAAAATTTGAATGGCTTGCCTTGTTTTGGGGTTGCTTCATTTTGGAGACTTTATTCTTGGCGAATTCCTTGCTATTTTGGGAGCTCTTGCTTTGAAGAAGTTTTTTTGGAAAGATTGTTGCATGCTTGTGCTTGGCTATTTTGGATTGCTTGCATTGGGATAAAGCTTGTTGTTTTAGAACTTGGAACAACTCCATCATGGAGAGGTAGGAGCTTGACTCTTGAAATGCTCTTCTTTTATGAATGTAAGTGTTAATGTATGAATGTTTTGGCATGTTTGTGGGCTATTGGGTAGATGGCCTAGGAATGGTGTAGGAGAAAACTATGTGGTTATATTTTTTTGGAGGAACAAGTGTGTTTTAGGGAGGTATAAGGGTGGAGGGAGTTGGAATTTGGGTTCCACCTTACAAAGAAATAGCGTGCATTTCTTTACTCGTTATGGGGTGCCATAAGAGGTTGGGGAGGCATAAGGAAATGGGAGGCATAAGGGCATGTCAGGGATTTGAAATGATGTGTGTGTGTGTGTGTGTGTGTGTGTGTGTGTGTGTGTGTGTGTGTGTGTGTGTGTGTGTGTGTGTGTGTGTGTGTTGGTGGTTTGTTTTCGGTGGTGATACCCATTTCCCCTTTGGGAGGCATAAGCAGCATCCCCCATAGTTTCTTTCTCCTTTGGCTTGCTTGATGAAGCCTCAGTAATGTTTTCCATGTTTTAATACGATTGAAAACTACATTATGTTTTTAACTGTGTTTTATTGTGATTATGTTGCTTTAGTGTTTGTGGAAGCTTTGTTGTTGTCATGAGTTGGATCACATCTTTTATTGCTTTGTGGTTTGGTCTTGGGGCCAATGAAGAAGGATGACTTCTCCTCTTCATTGGATGTCTTGGTTGGGTGGAGAGTGTTGCCTTTCCCCTACTTTTGTTGTGATCAAATTGGAAGAATGAGAAATCTGCATGTTGTTGTTCTGGAGCTAAGATAAAGACAATTTGAAAATCCCTTGTGAAATGAAATCTTATTGTAGCCCCTTTCCCACTTGAAGTGGATGATCTGTATTCATTATAATGGAAAGATACTTTGTATTGGCAATGAAAGTGGAAATTTGAAATGTAAAAGAGTTATACTTTGTATTATGTTTTGGAAAGAATGTGAAAGAATGACACGTGTTTTGTATGTTGTATTTTGAAATCAAATGGAAAGGATGTTGTAAGAGTTTCATTTGAATTAATGGAAGTGTTTTCCTTGTTCATATGATATTATTCCATTGAAATCTATATTTAACATGTTCTATGAAATCCTATTTGGAAAAGAGGAAAAGTGAAACACGTAAGAAGAAAATGTAATATTCTTTTTGTTTTTATATATATGATTTTAGAAGGAATAAAAGAAGAACATTACAAAGTTGTCTTTTGGAATCAATAAATGATGTATCACCTTTCTCGAATTACACGGTGGCATTGAATCGATCTTTTAAATTTAATTGAAATCTTTGTTTGAAAAAAAGAAATGCGTATAAAGGAAATGTAATACTTTTTCCTTTGAAATATGTAAAAATTGGAAATCAGAGATGTATTATAGTTTTTGAATAAGTTGAATTAAATCAACTAAATGCATTAGATTAGGTTTGGAACACATTATAATACTTGGAAGAAGAAAATGACAAATAGACCTTTTTTTTAAAATTTGAACTCTGTCTTGTTTTTTCCAATTGACAATTATTTAATCCCAAATGCTTAGACCGAATCTGCAACAAAGGAATAAAAATGAAACATTAATTTGGGCATAATAATATCTAACTGAATTCATCTATACTTTAACACTTAAGGAAATTCTTATAAAACTTAGCAAAATTAGGCTCAAACCATTTTGCAGTTGTCTTGCTATCCAGAAATGTAAATGTTCAAATTACAAATCAATCAGACAAATTGAATCTTGAAATCTCTCTTAAATACACCTAAGAACAATTTTCCATGTCTATTTGACATGTTGAGAGAGGGACAAGAACAAATTTAACAAGTTAAAATTTATCAGGTTGCCTTTGTAAAAAAGCCTCGCAGTAGTTTTCTTGCAATTGACCCCTTAACCTTTATCAAAATCTGAAATTAATGATCCTTGAGTAAAGAGGACATTGAGATATTTCTAGAAAGTCTTCGTTTTCCCAAAACCGAGCTCTCTATCAAAATTTATGGCCTTCTGAAGTTTTTCTTCCTTGGCGTAAAAAAAAAAATTGGGAAAAATTTCCTTGCAAGCCCGTGGGCTCAAATTTTTCCCTTAGCTCTTAGGAAAAATTTTGGGAATTTTTTCTAATTTTCCCCTCTGCCCCGCCGACCCATAGCCAATCGAAAGCTGCCATGTGGCACAATGAGGTGTCGATGGAGGGGTGGATCTCTCTTTTGAATTTAGCGCTCCCAGAAAATTTTGAGAAAATTTGCCCGCCGGCCCGCAGCCAACCAGGAGCTACCATGTGGCATCGTGTGGTGTCGATGGAGGCACGGGTGAATGCTACCCTCTTAGCCCTTTGGGGTGTTAAACTAATTTTCTCCCCACCGCCTCGCCTTCCCCATGTTGGCTTAGGAGACACCACATGTCCCTTGCGGACTTGCGGGAGCATGGACGTAAAGTTGGCTTTCGCCCCACGTGGGAAGATTTTTCAAAATGTCTCCTACCATCCCGCTCTCCTGTTGGCTGACTTGGGAGGTGCCACATGTCCCTAGTGGACTTGTGGACTCATGCACGTGCAGCAGTTATTTTTATTTTCCCCCGCACGGAAACATTTCCAAAGGTCTCCTCATGCGGCCCGCCGACCCGCCCTTAGGGTAAATTTTTACCCCTGGGCCCGCAGCCCGCTCTTGGGGAAACTTTTCACCCCAAGGCCCGCCAGCCCATAACTCAAAAAATATGAGGAGTTAAGAGGACTTCTTTATATCAATGGAAAGGTGAGGAAATTTCCTATCCAATGGAAATAATTTAGAAAAAAATTGAATGTGTTAAGTTTGAGAAAAATCAAGTTGAACCTTTAAGCCTATTAGAGAGTGGGTATGGTGAGGAATTACCCTCTGAACCTTATTGTACCTTCTAACCCTAAATTCTGGACCTTATGACCTCTAATAATTGTTAATAAAGGAAATGTATGTTCTAGTGAATTAGAATTGTTCGGAACTTGATAGTGGCATTTATTACCTTGTATCCTGGTTGTAGACTCTTTTAAACAATAAAAAATTCTTCTATAATTTGTGTAACTAATCGTAGGTTGTTCTTGGGTCTCAAGTGGGGTGTTTTTAGCGGGCATTACAAGGTTAAACCCCATTTCTTAAGCACTACACATTTCAAAAACATGAGAAAAAAATACCAAAAAAATTCAAATCTAATGTTCAAATGATGATTATGAAGACTTTCAATATCTTTTAATGTGTAGAAAATGTAAAACTTTAGAGATTTTATGCTTTTGGAGCCAATGATATGCACAAATAGGTTTTTGGAATAACCTTATAATAGAATAATTTATCGATGTTTCATATCACATCCGAAAATCTATTATCACAAAGAAAACATATGTAAAACAAGTAGACTCTAAGTCCTTATATAAATAATTCCAATATAATACATTGATGGAAAAAGGATCACATTACGAGTAAAATCAATTTAAATGTAAAAATTAATCATTACAATTATTATTTAATATTCTAACTACACTTAACTCGTTAAAAGGATACACCCTTATGTGGAAGTTATGTTTAATTTATGAATTTTGTGTCTTCACCTATTAGTGAATCCTAAGATTTCATTTTGATTTAGATTTTGTGCATGCTTCTCTACTCATTGACTTCTCTATATTATTTTCATACCACCGACAAATCATGAGATGTGATCTAAAACATCAATAGAAAGTTCTATTTCTTCAAAACTTTATTTTTAAAAAATAAGATGTGATATTTTAAATTATCTTATGACACTAACAAATATAATCATATGCGACTCTTCCCAATCTTGCATTTGGACTAGATTGCACAAAAGTAATAAAACAATAAACAAACTTGATCACTATTCATTCGGGATTCATTTACAAATATATAGGAAATATGTTTCCTATAAAATAGTAAATACCTACAACAAACAAATTCCTATAATTTTTGAAATCTAACCAAATTCAAAGCAAAGTAATACGAGTTGTTCTAACAACTCAACTCACCACACTATTTTTTATTCACATAATTATATTATCAAAGATAATATCATCACTGTATAGTAATTTGTTATCCCATACAAATATCATGAAGCAATGATATTTCCTAACCTTCTCCCCCTTAGTGCAAATGGTAGAAATAAATTCACACTTCCAAAAATAGTATGCATGCCTCTAGTGGCTCGCCCATTCTCGCAGCTCATGAACTTAATACAAATGAAAGGCATCTCCTTCCATGGTTTTTAACATGTTTACCACAAACCTAGACATGAACATGACCCATCAAATGTTCACCTCGTGTAGTATTTTGGATTTCCATGAACCTTTTCAAGATCCATGATTTGCATCTCTAGTGTTTTTGACATCGAAGTTTGCGTAGGAATAAATCATCCCGGAAAATTTTTCACATCATAAGAAAAAAGTTCTCAATTATATCCACTTTTGTTGACCATTTCCTCTTGATCTCAAATAGCATAAGAATCTACCACTAGAAGTTGCCCTTGAATTTAGCCAATTTGGTGCATAATGGAAATAGAATATTGGTGTTATATTCCCCCCACAAAGTGAAATTTCCATTTATTAAAATCACTCAAAAATATGAACTCGATAATGAAGAACACCACAAGTGGAAATAAAACATGCAATCAAACAAAGTACCACTAATGCTATTATGTGGCCCTATCATTAGCGATCGATGAGATGACACTGATTGTCCTCTAGTCTCCTGTACCTCCTTCCTCAATTTTGACTTGGACGTTGGGTTACATCGAAAATGCATATGTAAGGGATTTAAAAAATCGAGACTCTTTTGAAAATGACTCACAATTGACACTTTTATTTTGACGAATTGACAAATTCGATATAACGACTAACATGACAAAAATGACTCTATTGAATAGAAGAATATAATTACGATCTAATATAATAGACAAACTTATTACAAATCATTTAAAAACTACAAACCCTTATATCATTGACACATACATATTTGACATTTTATTTTTATAACCCAAGAAAAATAATTACATGACTCGGGAAAGTAATTATATATTAATTTGCAAAATTATTCAACCAAAATAATACTTATATAAATGTCTCAATATTCATAATATTTGGTTGATAGACCTTTCTAAACTCAATTTTCTTGGTAATTGTTTGTTGGCCATTGTGTCTTAGTGTTGTCATTGATATCAAGTCCATTGATGAAAAAGGGCATCATGGTGTCATATCAATCTCCATGTAGTGTTTGTCAAAGTTCAAACATGAAGGTTGATTGGTAGTGTCATGTTTGGTGAGTTCTATGAGGTTCTGAAGCATGGTCTATTGGGCATGATCATAGTTTAAGTTGAGTAGAGGTTGTCATGAGGTCTATCCTAGTTATTATGGTGTGAAAAAAGTGTATGAATGTGGGCAATATGGAATACATATTTTTGAGTATGCTTGAATGCTTCGATTAAGTCCACAATTTGTTCTATTTGCTTTGGTGTCTCGAATGCTTTCTTCGTAGTATGAACTGTCAGTTTCAAAGTCTAGAATGAATGCTTCAAATTTTTACTCAAGATTATGTTAATGCTATTATGACATGTGGTGAAGGTCAATCATATGTAGAGTGAAGTGGAGGAGTGTAGGTACATGTTTGAGCATGATTTACAAGTGTTCATCTAGACCTAATCTAGATGCTTGAAGGCCAAATGGAGCATGAGAATGAGGTGAAGAAGTATATGAGCTCATGGAAGCATGCAGAAGTGTGATAAACGTGGATACATATTTCCTCACATGTGTTAGGTACTTTTGGAGATCTTGGAAGAAGTGTCATGGTGTTAGTCTACTTGGTCTTGGTGCAAACTAGGTCTAATCCTAGTGTTTAGAGGCCTAATAATGCATGATAGTCACTTACATAAGTGTTTCATCTCTTCAAAACACTCAAGAATGTATTTCACATCATTTTCAACATGTAGAATTAGTTTGAAAAGGTTTCATGTTTTGGTTTCGGTGTTGGTTCGAGTTTGTTATGGCCTAAAACATGTAAATTCCTAAGGTTTAGTCATGAAAATGAGATATGGCATGAATATGAAGAGATATGCATTAATTTGTGTGTATTTGAGATGTTAGTAGTAGAGTGTATCGGATGTTGTGGGAAAAATTTTAGGTATCCATGATGAATATTTTGTGAGATATTAAGTATAGACCAAAACAGGGTGCTTGAGAGTGTTATTTCCAGCTCGAAGCAAGTGAAATTCTCATGGTTGGCACATGCAGATTTTTTATGGGAAGATGATCCTTTTAGGGATATTGGTGCAAGGAGTAAAGAAAATCTTAGAGTTTTAATGAGGTCAAATGAGGCCCAAATTTTATGAATGAATGTTAAGAAGGTAAACTACTTGTTATGGCTTTGAAACCCTAGGTCAAGAGCGATGGAGAAGAACTTCATGGTAGGTTCCTAGAATTAATTTTTTATTCTAGTATGATGATTCAAGGTTGTATTATACTCCTCCATCTTTCCATAGAATTAATTTAGAACATGTGGTGATGAGTGGACCCGACTCAAATAGGCAAGTTTCTCGAAGAAGTTTAGTTTGGGATACATTTGTCCAAAGGAGGTATGAAATAACTTGTTTTTTAGCATGTGAGTTGTAATTGATTTCCATAATGGTTTGAGATAATTATTGAGCTTATAGATGTAAAATTGTGCCCTATTTATAAATATTGGTCCTAAGATAGTTTTGGAATAGTTACGGAGAAGTTTTAGAGATGGACCTGGTTGAAGGCCTTCTAGTTGAATTTGGGAGGAAATGTAAGGTGTTTAGGAAATAGGATTCATATATATTTCTAGTGGTATATGGATTGTCTCATGATGATGATATTTTATGATGCATCCAACATGATTTGTAAAGAAGAAGATTATTTGTTTTCCATGACAAATTGCTTTTGCTAGAAGATTGAGGTACATGATGCATGCGATGGATTAGTTGATGCTTGATATCAGTTGGAGAGTGAAAAGGGATGAAATAAATTCTTTATGAAGTCCTTTGGAGGTCTTGAGAGTAGTATCAAGGGTGTAAAATAGCTGACTTTTTAAAACAGCTTTACTTCGGTTAATTTAATTTGGTAAAGAGGAAAGTTGGTCTCATTTGTACATATGGACGTTCCATGAGATCTATCATGCATGGATGTTATCTACATGTCATGGGGATTCCAATTAGTGGTTACATGCCATAGTTGAGATGTTCTTGGGTGGTCTTGAGGCCTAAAGGTGAAGACTGGTTTCTAGAAACAAATGTTTTGAGAAGGATATGAGCCTTCTTGGTTGTGTTACGATTAATTTGATTAGTGAAAGTTAATTAAAAACCATAGATGATGTTTTTATGTCGTATTTGACATGTTTGATCAATTAGGGAACTTGAATAATCATGGTTATGGTATTTTTAAGTTTTAGCCATATAGGTGATGGGATTTTGAGTTGTTTTTGAGCTTGTTTGGTACATTTGGGCATGGTGACCTACATGGGACTATTTTATAATGTGCATGAGTTTATTGTTGCTTTTTTAATTTGTTTTGGTAAAAATAATTATGAATTACAAACCTCCCTTATGTTTATGAGAAGAGAAGGGTATAAAGTGAATGTTTGAGTTCAAATTTGAACTAGTGAAGAGAGAGGGAAAAGTGCAACCCAAGAGAGAGTGTGAAATAGGTATGAAGGAATCATTTCAGAGCTAAGGAAGTGTGTGAAATTATTAGGAATGTTAGAGATCTTGTGTGTAAGGGTTTGAGATCAAATCAGGTCATGTTTGTCCAAGATTGAGCGAGTTAGAAGGAGGTGTGTTTGAAGAGGGTTTGAAGGAATTTGGAGCTGAATCTTGTGATCACCATTAGCTGAGTTGTTGTAACATATATTATGTGATCTTCTTATCAAAATCTTGTGTGATGATTCATATTCATGGAAGTCTCTTGTTTTGAGTAATATTAATAAGGGTTTAGGGGTTGGTGCTCCTTGTGGGGTTGGTGCCTCACTAAAGAAATATCTTGTGATGTGTAATATTCACTTGATTATTTGTTGTGTGTAATATTATAAAAAAATTTAGTGATTTTTCTTCCCCTTAAGGGTTTCCCACTTATATCTTGTGTTCTCCTTAGTCAAAGAAAGCTAGAAACTCTGTTCTTCCCGCACACACTAGTTAATTTTCTCAAACATACAAAAGTTGTACATAGTGGAGAAATGGAGGAAATTGAGAATGGGGAATGGAAGAATTTGGCTATCTCCTTTGTTCTCTCAATGCACTCTTGAGTATACAAAATCAATCACCAACCCTTTGAAATGGGAATGGCTTTACAATTTATAGGAAGAGAAAAGACTCTTCACATACTCCCCAATGACTCTTCGTATGTCTTGACATGACTTAAGACTCTTCACCTTCCTAGGAAAACATTAAGTCCCTTTTTATAACATAAAGGTGACTTATTACATTAGAAACATTAAGACATGAAAAAGTGCAACCCCAATGCAAGATTAGAATATTGAGGAGAGAGAAAGTTGGGGAGAGAGAGAGAGAGAGAGAGAGAAGAAGAAGAAGGAAGAATGATGTCGATGATGACAGATTCTGCCTCTGATAAAGCCTACTTGATCCTTCCAGATGACTCAATGAAACACTCCAATGTGATGAACTCTGAATCTTTGAACTCTTACACACTAAGAAACTTCCTTTGGATGACATGTGAACATCATGAACTAAGTGTTTAAAAACACTATCGAATGACTCATTTGGTGGCCATGAGTATCACTCATGAAGATCCTCCTCTGAAGGGACTGAGCCTTGGAATGAATCTTTCCTAACTCCCTACAACATTGTTACACACTTGCTTGATTTTTGGACATGATCCTGATGAAGCATCTTATGAATGGTCTGATGGTGTCGACTACAATTCCACCTCCCATACCAATTGAAGCATGAAATGAGTGTCAAAAGACATTGTTGACATCCTCACTATCACCTACTCTACATAGTATGATGATAGAGACTACACTTTTTTCTATCTCTTACTTGGAAGTGAAAGGTCTACATCGAATTCTACCCTATCCATTTATGCTTCATGATTTCTTTAAAAAATAACTTACTATTTTTAGTAAGTATGAAAAATCAGCTACCTCGAACCTCAACTGGATGTTGCAACTCAGATTTCCTTTCTCCCTATTCCTCTCACCTTCTTGGATCAATTTTCTATTTTTGGTAGGTGCTCGTGGGACCACTTACTATTTTTAGTAAGTGTCAATTTTGGACCAAGATGAAATTTCAATGAATTTCTCCTTGTAATACATCTTCTGTGTTTAATGCCTCTTTCACAGTTTCTTTAATTGATGACTTTCCCAAAATGACAAGTCCTCCATGTAGAAGACCTACTATTTTTAGAAAGTGAACCTCTGATGGTCGGATCACTATAAAAAAGTTTTCTAATATGGGTTTTTTCCCAATATCACCCCTAAAATCTTGGACCTACCCGATCAATAGTTTGGGAGATTTTAAACTTTTAAATTTTGACCTAATGACACTTCTAACACGACAACCATTAATGGACCTCAAAAATTGTAGGTCTAGTTTTTCTCCTCCATTTGTGATGAAAATCATGTTTTTGATATGGGTTTTTTCTTCTTACTCATGGTGAAATTTCTCTTCGATTCGGTTATTTGACGAGAAAAATCAAGCTTTTTTCTCCGTTGGGCCGAAAAGAGGATTTCTTAGTTGTGAGTGTTTATGCTGCTGAATGGAGGGTTTAAAGATGTGATTTTTATGGTTTTTGAAGAGAGAATTAAAAAAAAAAATGGTTTTTGTTTTTCATGTACTTGGTTTGCAATATTTCTTTAAATCTCTGTTTCACGACAATGGAGATTTTCATTGTTTCTTCTTCTTCTTCATTCTTCTTTCTTCTCGTTTGATCAATATTTCTTCTAGACCTACGTATTATCATGGAGTGAAGGATTTTTTTTTTGTGGGTGGTTTTGGTTTATGAATTTCATCAATGGTGGAGGAGGTGGTGAGAAGTTACATAGAAAGTTGTAGAGTGAAGTTGTGCACATGAGAGTAAGTTAGAAGTTAGAAGCGGGAAGTAGGAAGATTTTAAAAATTTCAAAAATTACACAAATAGGGAGTGAGGAAATTTTCATGTCCCTCATGTCCCTTAAGCATTAAGGGATGAGAGGGACATCAATTTTCACGTGGTTCCTGGTCACGACACATGTGGCAAAGATCCAATGGTGGGGGGATTGAGCAAAAAATAACTTTAAAGCACTTGGGGGCTGAGAAACGGTCACATGAGGAACCATGAGGCTTCCTAGGGGCTGGGAGTATTTTTTTCCTTGATTTCCCTCAGAAAAAAAGGGACAAAGGGGACATCAAATTTCATGGTATGCCAGTGATGACATGTGCAGATCCAACGGTAGGGGATGAAGGCTCCACTGCTCCTCCCAGGGGCTGGAAAACTACTCTTGAAGGGGTCACATGGGTGACCAGAGTCTCCTTGGGGATGGACACATTTTATTTTCCCTTATGTCCCCAACACAAAAGTACATGAGGGACATCAAATTTCATTGGTGCTCATGCTAATGCCACTGCCACTTGTCACGATCTAAGAGCGAGGGAATGAGCTTGACAAGCACCTGGGAGCTGAACTGGCGGTCCAAGAGGTCACATGAGGATCCAGAGGGCTTATAGGGGCATGGGAAAATTTTTATGTCCCTCATGTCCTTTTTTGAGGGATGTAAGGGACATGAAATTACACCAGGCTCCTGGAGCTAACACGTGTCCTGTTCAAAATTTGGCTAACTCCCGAACTCGCTCCTAGAGGGCAACTTGAAATGGTGATAACTTGAGCTCCCGATGGAATTTTTGATGAAATTTTATATGATATTGACTGAAAATGGCCTTTTGAATCCAATGGTGGGGTATCAGGTCTTTATTCCTCCATTTGATCCTAAAAATCTATTTTTTTTGGTCCTCCACTTGTGCATGTGCATGAAAAAAATAGTTATAAACCTATTTCTCCAAAAGTGTTGTGAAAAAATAATTTCACCATATTGTAGGGATTGAATTACCTTTCCGAAGATGTCTTTTTTGCTTCCTAACTCCATCCAGAGCTCCTAGAATCACTTCTCCAAAGCTCAACAACTCTTTTGACCATGTGCACTTGCCTTTAGGCCTGTGAACCCTAATTTTGGTGAAACTACCCCAACTTCTCTGAATCCTTCCTGAATCTTCCTAAATCACTTCCATGATGTTCCTAAGGCCTTTGATTCACTTCCATGTCTATTTTTTTTCTTTTTCCACTCCATGGGGTTGCTCCAGTCCTAGGAAGGCCAATGATAGCCCTTCCCACAACTTGCCCAAAGTTTGCATTTTTCAATGAACTCCTAAAATCACCTAGGGGTTTTGAATTGAATTTCCTAAATCACCTAGGGGGACTGAGTTAACATCAATTGGGAGGTCACTGGACTGACTGGGTAGACCCGGGGTGTCTTGAAGGGTAAAACTTGTAATTTTTGACACAAGGGGTATATTTTTCATGCTTGGAAATTGTCAATTTCCTTGTTGCACATTTACATGACAAAAACTGGCTCTAGCTTGGGGACATGACATGGACTAAGCGTAATGAAGATGACATGACATGGAGAATCTAGAATCTCAACTTTAGACCATATAATCCATTGACCAGTGCCTTATCCATTGGGCCCTACAGAGTCATGTACAACTTACAACAAGAGAGAGAGAGAGAGAAGAAGAAACACACACACACACACACCAAAAAACAAAAAAAACACACAACACACATGGAAAGGAAAAATGACACACACAAAAGAAAGGGAAACACACCTAAAAATCACCTATGGTACAAGGTGGGGACAACCCACTTTCACTGAAGCACTTTTCATTCTCAAAAGTTACCCCTGAGTGGGCAACACTTGAGTGATGTTGTTCTGCAAAGCCATTAACTAGTTCTAGAAAGTATCCTCCTTTCCTTAATTATTTATGAAATCTAGGTGCTTTCCATGATTGTCTGTGTACTTGGTAGGAGTGAGTTCTACATGAGCTTCTTGATGCTCAGGCCTTCGCTTAGAAATTTCATTTCCTTCACGCTCTTTGAAATTGGTTTCATAGTGTCAGTTTCCTTCCATGTTTATCCACATAGTTGATTCTTCATTGAGCATCTCATCACTGCCCCAAAGCTGATTTTCATTCAAATTTCTTGAATATTCTGAGTTACTTTCTTTCCCAATCTATGCTCATTGACATCTTCTCCATGAGAAACCTTAGATTCATCTTTTATCTCTACTCCATTATGAGGTGCTTGAAGATTGAATGGAGGATCAGAAGTAACCTCATACTTGTCTTGTATAGCCATGACACAGAGCTAAGAGATCAAGAATTAGCTCAAGGTCTTCCATTCTTTCTACCACATCCAAGATTTCTTGCATGAGTTATACTTTGTTGTTTTTCTATGGTTCATCTTTTGTACATCCTTGAAGAATCTTCATTTTGAAGCTCAAGGAAACTATCTGGATGGATTAATTCATTTCCCTAAAACTTATTACATTCCACTACTTCTTTCTCAAGGGGATCTTCACCTCCCATGACTTCAACACCATCTATTTCAGATTTTTCATCATGGAAAGAGTTTTCTTCTTCAAATGGGAAAGAAAATACCTCCATTTCATCATTGTATCCATCAACTATTGGCTCGGGAGAGACATCATATTTCTCATCTTGATTTATTTCAACATGGTATAATTCACATTGGTTTGAGGCTTCCAAATCAGATTCACACTTGTCTTGTAGATTCATGGCTTGCATCAAGGAGTTCGAGACTTAGCTCAAGGTCTTATGTTTCTTCTTCCGCAAGCTCTAAGTAGTTCTTGTATAGATAGTTCTTTCAAACCTTTCAGGGCTCATCACAAGTTGCTTGGTCTCTTCCTAGATGACATGATCAAGGGAGATCATCTTCATCTTCAAATGGGAATGAGAATATCTCCTCATCATGGGTAAGCACATAAGCTGGTTTTCCATTTGAGATTCACCAAGAACCATTTCCTCTTCTTCTTGGTTTGCATCATCCAAAATTCAGGGGCTGCCCTCTTGTAACTCAAATCTCCTCAATGCTTCTTCAAGGTCCATACCTCTCTGGGAAGGAATGTCTAGCCCTATCAAGATGGGAATATCATCTTCCTCCTTGGTTTTCACAAAGTGATTCATCTACCCGCTATCTTGATACAAGATGTTGGTTCTAGACTTCTAGACTTTTCACACATGTGTACCTCATCTTCTTCTCTGAAATAATTTCTCCATGTCTCCCTTCACTGGTATGGTTGTGGAAGACCAATTCATCTAATTTTACCCCCAACTACTGATAGAAACCCCTACTTAGCAACATTCCAAATGAAGTGGAATGTCTACTACCAAAATCATCATTAAAACCTTCTTATCTGGAAATTTGTGAGGAGCCACCTGTGCATCTTTGACCTTCCCTACAAGTGGGACTTCTTTTGACTCCATGGAGTAACAAGAGCCACCGGGGAGTCATGGTGAGTTTGAGAGCCTTGGAACCTTTACAGGCATTACATTATTTCGAGGCACCAAAATCTATTATGCAATTGTTCAATACATATTCTCCAACAAGAAGGGAGACATAGAAAGGTTCAACCTTATCATCTTTTTGATGCACTCAAATGAAAGCATGTTCTGTGATGGAGGTGTAGGTGGGTTTGGTAGTATTCCTTTAGAACTAGGAGTTACAACATTGGGTGTTAAACTACCATGTCTCGATATATTGAACAAATCTCTCAAATTGTTCGGGGTGAGTCCGTAATATTCAATTTCAGTAATTTACACTTTGGATTTTTTTCGCATATTCTATGAAATCAAAAGGAGCAGATGTGGACAAGGGAGATGAAGGGACTTATTTTGGAGTTAGGGTAGGTTTGGAAGAAAGAGTAGATTTTTGGGAATGGAGGGGATTTTGAAAGGTACACTAGGAACTTTCAAAGTACTAGATTTTACAGGAGAATATTTAGATTTAGAATTAGAAGAGGCATTAGAAGACTTACTTGGAATTACGAGAGCCTTCTTACTTGCTACAGATCAAGCTTCAACAATGTGACTCCATGGAGGGTGGGAGTGGAGATCCTCACTGATTATTTTGTTTTGTGGAGTCACCACAGAGGATCTTCTATAGCCTTCTTTTTTTTAGCAAAAGTGGAGGAAGATGCTCCTTTCTCAACCGAGAATGAGTGAATACCGCACATGAGAAACTGGTGCATCTTCTTCATCATCCTCATCACCTCCATAATACTCATAGAATCTGATTTTTGTATCATTCTCAAGTTCATCAACTTCTAGGAAATCATCACCTTCACTTTCTTGTTCAAGCTCTTCTTCATTTTCTTGAATCCTACAACTTGTTAACAGGTGGGGCCTCCAAGGAAAGCCTTCAGGGTGCTCCTAAATTTGATTTGTGTTGTTTCTTTGAGAAGATACTCATTCAAAAATTCCCTCTTCAAATATGCCATCTCATTTTCACCAATTTTTGTAGCAATGGATTGGTTCTCTTGTCTCCAGGATGTTGGGCCTTTCCCTTTGATGGATTCTTGATCTTTCCAGAGAGGATGAGATCATCATCAAGTTTCAATGGCCATCCTTTGTGCTTCTACAATGTTCCTTGGTTGAACTCTTCGTAGGAAAAATCCTACCTCTGTGATTGAGCATTTATGAAGAATCTCTTGATATTGTTTTTAGATGGCGAATATTCTTCCAATATCCTACAAAGCAACCATTCAAAATGAGCCATGAAGTCTCTCATAGTTTCACTTTCTCCTTTCTTCATTTGAGCCAACTACACCAAGAGGTCCTAAAAATCTTTAATTGATTTAAATATTTCCTCAAAGGTAGTCTTGATGTCATTCCAACCAGTGATGGATCGGGAAGGCAGGAGGTAGAACCATTCTGTTTCTTTTTTTCTTGGAGATTTCCACAACAATCTTATGGAAACATCTTCATGTTCAACTCCAAGAATCCCACATGATGTGGTGAAAGTGGTGATGTGTTCTTCTAGGTATCTGTGTGCCATCACCTTTGAACTTTGGAAATTTTTGTGGAACCTATTGGTAGGTCGTGAAGAGGTGGTTCGAGAGCGAGTGGGCCTGTATTTCTTCCCCATGGAACAATGGGTTGAGGTCTTTCTACTTTATTCGTCATCCATTGTTTTTTTTTTACTTTCTTCTACAAATTCTTCTTCAAATTATTCTTCCTCTAGAACTCAATGCTCAATGGTGGTCAAAAATGGGAGAATTTGAAGGGGGAGTATCAACATGAGAGTTTGGATGGGATTTCCAGGTGAACTACTTGATGACCCAGATGGAGATGAGGCTTGAGAAAAGTAGTAGGGATTGTCTCTAACTTGTTCTTTCTGATTTTTCAAAGCCTCAAAAGTGGGGTCAAAATTCCTCTCGATCTATTCAACCTAGTGTATCTCCTTTCAACCAGCTTTTGGAAATTCTTATAGTGGGAATACAAAAGACACTATGGAATATGAAAGGTCACGTGTAGAATCGATAGTGAATCTTTCAAAAATGGATTTCCATGACTTATTTTTTTTTTTTTTTTCAATATTTGATTTTTTTTGTATTTTTAGACCTTTTGGTCATATTTTGGGTGCATATGCTACTAAATCTACCCCATGGTGGGCACCAAAAACTGTTGGTGAGAAAAAATTTTGGGGACAAACTTGTGGATTTCTTTCCAATGCTCTAGGAATATCTAAGTCCCTCTACTTAACCAGTGCAGCTACCATATATGCATGCATGAGAAAATGTGAATTTATGTGGTGGCCTTTCGGCCGGGATCCAATAGGGGCACTCCATTGACCCTGCGAAAAGCTAGAAATCTCTTGCTAGGGAATAATTTTTCTAAAGAGAAGGAAAGGGGAGTGAGAAAAGATGTAGGAGAACTAATGTTACAGGTAGAAAATCATATTCCTACACACACTAGTTAGAAGTTTCATCACATGCACTAAAATTAAGAGGAAACAACTCTACAAGTAGTAATAAGACCAAATAGAATTTGTGATCACCAAGTATCAAGAAATCCCTTAGTCAAAGAAAGCTAGAAACTCCTTCTTGTATTAATTTCTCAAAAAAAAGTTGTACATAGTGGAGAAATGGAGGAAATTGAGAATGGGGAATGGAAGAATTTGGCTATCTCCTTTGTTCTCTCAATGCACTCTTGAGTATACAAAATCAATCACCAACCCTTTGAAATGGGAATGGCTTTACAATTTATAGGAAGAGAAATGACTCTTCACATACTCCCCAATGACTCTTCATATGTCTCGACATGACTTAAGACTCTTCACCTTCCTAGGAAAACATTAAGTCCCTTTTTATAACATAAAGGTGACTTATTACATTAGAAACATTAAGACATATGAAAAAGTGCAACCCCAACGTAAGATTAGAATATTGAGGAGAGAGAAAGTTGGGGGAGAGAAGAGAGAGAGAGAGAGAGAGAGAAAAAGAAAGGAAGAATGATGTCGATGATGACAGATTTCACCTTTGATAAAGCCCATGTTGATCCTTCCAGATGACTTGATGAAACACTCCAATGTGATGAACTCTGAATCTCTGAACTCTTGCACACACTGAGAAAATTCCTTTGGATGACATGTGAACACCGTGAACTAAGTGTTTAAAAACACTATCGAATGACTCATTCGGTGGCCATGAGTATCACTCATGAAGATCCTCTCTGAAGGGACTGGAAGCCTTGGAACGAATATTTTCCCTGACTCCCTACAACAATGTCGCACTCCGCTTAGATGATTTGGAAATGATCCTAATGAAGCATCTTATGAATGATCTGATGGTGTCGATTGTGAATTCCACCTCACACTATTGACATCCTCATTATCACCTAATCTGCATAGTATGATGATAAAGACTACACTTTTTTCTATCTCTTACTCGGAAGCGAAAGGTTGCACCTGTCCATTTATGCTTCATGATATCTTCAGAAAAAGCAACTTACTATTTTTAGTATGTATGAAAAATTATCTACCTCGAACCTCAACTAGATGTTGTAACTCAGATCTATTTTACAATTTGAAGTATTGTTACAGTCAGTGTGATTGCATAACATGGAGCATTTCCCAAAGTGTGGGACTTTGCAATCGGAAAGCTCTCCGGAGAAGGCCGGCTTCCTATCCTATCCTAGTGCCAACTACTCTAAAGTGTAGAGAGTTATAGATCTAACCCTAATCTAATATTTTTAAGGAGACAAAGATAGATAAATGCATGAAATTAAAACCTACTCTAAGGGAAGGTGATGCACCAAGAAGGATGGTTAGATAACCTACATAATAAACACAACACAACCAACATCTTGTAATGAAAACACAATAGTGCACAATAATTTTTATGTGATGAAAGACCAGAAAATATGTAATAAAACACAAAAGGGGTGTTTGAAATATCCACAAATCTATTTATATTGCTTCAGAAATTGATACAATACACCACACTCAAGCTCAAAGGCACATATCTTGCATTACAATGTCCAGCAGGGAGGTTTGGAATCTCCACAAAATCTCTTATAGACAAGAAAGAAGAAGGGAGGGGAAGATACAAGTTTTCCAACCACTTTAAAATGAGCCCCTCCTTACAATATATAGGAAGAATGAGAGAAAAGAGGAGAGAAGGAATTCAAAATCCTGCTTCAACCACCCAAAAATACATTAAAATCACCTGCAAAAATGATGGTTGCCACTGTAAAACCCATGCCTCTAGGTACTTTACCTTGCTAGAGAAGAAAGGAAGCCCATACCTCTTTATGTATTAGGTGATAAATCTGGAAACACCCTCTGAATGATGGACTGTACTTCTTCATTTTTAAATACTTAGTCTCACTAATATAAAGAGACTTCTAGTCCAATTTTATGCAAATCGAGATTCCAAATAAAAGTTATGGTTGTCTGAAGATGAGGGTTCCATACTGTGATAAATCGAAATAGTTGGCTCTATTTTTTGGGATTTTTTTGTCCACGTGTCCCAATTGTGTGGGACATTTTTCTCCGCCATCTCCGCACTTCACTAGCTACGGCTATTTCAAATTTTTGGGGCCCATGCATAATTTCGTTCCAACTGTCTCTCAGACCACTCAGGACATTCTTTTCCACTTTTTCCTTAATGAACTCGGGTCAGAAAAATTGAACTTCTGGGCATTTTGTGTAATTTTGTCCCAGGTTGTCCTGTGGATAGCGTGGGACAAAATCTTCCGCTTTTTCTGCATTTCTCTTATGTGGGTACTTTTTCTATTCTTGGCCCGCACATACTTTCATTCCAATTGTCCCTCGAATAGCTCGAGACATTCTTTCCCACTTTTTCCACAATGAACTCGATCACCCAAATTACCTTTTCGGGCATTTCCTTAGATTTCTTTTATCCTGTGTGTCCCATGGATTGTGTTATCTCTCGAAAGTGCACCCTGTTGAGAGATGACTATAAGTGTTCTAAACTTGCTCTGGATCTCTCACTTTTGTAGATACAATGGAAACACCTCAAGTCTGTGGGTATACCTATTGTTGAGGTGAGTCTTCGGTATCAAGGTTGGTTCCTTTTGATGTATCCTAAACTAATTTTTAGGGGTTTTGAGGGTAAAAAGATGACTGTAAATGAATTAAAAATGGGGTGATACACCAAACTTGTTGAGGGATTTGACTGAGTATGTGCACAATCAATTTGAGAATGAATTTTGGATGCACAAACCAATAGTTTTCAACAAAATATTAAGGCAAAACACTTTGTGTATTGAGGGAATGAATCACAACAACACCATAAGATAACATGCACACTAATATTATGCAAAAATTACTAAATTTGTAGTAAGGTAAGATGATTAATCAGGGAATTTTACATTCACAAGAATTAATGAGATATACACACCACTGCAAATAATTGGAAAGGCATAAATCAGTTCTCATTCAAGGGGCAAAACTGCTAAAAAATTGCTTCAACGCACTCCTATGTTAAAAAGTCCTCTTTTGTGCCTTGAAATTACACACAAATATAACAATATTATTCACCCAACCCATCCTTAAAATAGGCTAAAATTTGTACTCACCCATGCATGTTAATTTTATCCCTTTATCATGAATAAATAAAGGGAATAAAAACAACCATGTTGATTACAATGAGGCATTAATAGCCTTGGTTACAAAAATAAACTCAAGTCAAACTGCAATTGACTGATCTATTTTTAATAAACCTTGGGTGAATAATTTGACTAATAATAGCCCTTGCTTGTTGTGTAAGTTTTCTCCAATGTGTATGCAAACTTTTTCTTCTTCTGTTGATGTGACACTTGTAACTTAGATCCACTTACAATGATAAATTTAGCATTCTTTAATTCTACCCTCTAAAGCACATGCAAAATTTAATCTCCCTATGTGAGAAAAAATAATTATTTTACTTGCAATACTTTGCAAAAAAATTCACCCATGTATTCCATCTACTGTGGGGACCACTGAAAGTTCTGATGTTGACATTTGTTTTGTCCTCTTGTGATCATATGCAAAATTCACTCCGGTGCAAAATAAAAAATAATGCCTTTATTTTTATACCTTAGAAAAAATATTCATCCCAATAATCACCCATTGTGGGGACCACCTGTTGGCATGTGTGGGAAAATAATATCCATTTTTGTGAAAAATAAGGTAACTCCAAAAGTGTCCCTTTCACTGATCCATGTGACACTGATGTTGACCTCCTTCCATGCATTATCCTTCTCACTAAGGCCTATACTTTTGAGTCAAATAGAAAATGGGGTCCTCTGATTCAATCTTAGCAATAAGTATAAAATTCAATGTTTTAATCATCTAAATGGCATTGGATTAAATCATGCATTGTATATAGTACTCGGCCCCTTTGTTGTTTAACACATGGTTTGGTTTACACATTAGTCTAAAGATTAAAAATTAATGTTACTTTTCAATAATTTGGTCCCCTTTTGACTAATGCATCATCCACACAACATAAGGTTGTCGGCATATGCTATGTTTTTCTTTGATTTTCACAAATGTCGGTTATCATTTTTTTTGAACCTTAGACTAAGGTCAAAACGAGCCAATTATTTAGATTTGGACATGGTCCATTTTTGTCATGATGACTTGACCCTTTTGGATTATATGTCAATGATCTTAACTCAACTTTGACTAGGGTTTATGCCATTGTTTGACACGTGCATATTCCTGAACTCGGTTGAGTTAGATTGCAACCGTGGTGGAGTTTGCATTAAATCTTCCGAGTTGATATAATGACACCGTGATTCCAAAAATTCATGATCATTTGTTACTCACATATGAATTCATACGCTTCTCCGATTTCAATGACTAGATGTTCATGTGTAAGCACTTGTAACTTACTTGTAATTGCATACTTACTCCTAAAAATATATGCTCTAATTGCACCTAATAAGTAGTTGTTTTTGTTTGCGATATCAATTTTGTTTTATAATGGTCTTTTGACAATATGGTTGCTGGCTTTGATTTTGATCTATGAGAATATCACCTTATTTCAACTATGAATTCGGTATCTTGAATGATCTCCTTATTTTGCTATTATGGGAGTTCATTCATTGTATTTTAACATTTGTATTGTTGATTGTGGAAATTTGTTGCTTTGAGAGTTTGAAAATATGGTTATGTTTCCAGAGTAACACCTCATGTCTCATGTGATTATTCATAGCACTGGAACTCTACATTTCCCAATTTCCACTTGATGATCTAATATTGAGTGAGCTATCATGGTAATTTAGTTTTAAAACAAGTCATATTGTAGTCAGTAGAATGATGTATTGTTGGCTCATGATCTATAAATAATATGTAAAGTTTTCTTTGATTTCTTGTCTTTCCTTGAGTTGGAAATCAGAACAATGTGTCTTGACAAGTGCTTCTTGAAAGTATTAAAACTTTAAAACTCTATCATCATACATAAGTATACCGAAATCTCTACATTTTATTTCAAGAAAGCTTGCACCATATGCTTCGAGAGCATTTCTTAATTCTAAAAATTGTAGTTTTTTTCAAGATATTGCTTTGAAGTTAAAATCTGATTATAATAATCATGAACTCAAAATTGTTAATTTGAAGTGATTTCACTATCAAAAGTCTTCTTGTGAGTACTTGATCAAATGGTGCTGAAATAACATAATAAACTTAATCTGTCTTTATGAATGTTGATATTTCTTGGTTGTTGGTATTTTATGAAATCTAAAACATGTGCATTTGGCTCTTGCTGAAATTGATTGAAAATTGTTTACTTTTCCAACTATTTGCAGCCTTTATATTTGTTTAAAAATGCATGAATGTTTCCTTCATTGAAGCAAGAATGATCTCATTATTTGATTCTTTGCTTAGTTATTCTATCTTGCCATTGATCTCTCCATCTTGAGCTATGTGTTATCCCGATTCCATCTTTTGTAGTTTGATCCTTTTGATTTTCTATTCATCGCAAGTAGATAAAAGCGTTTATTGAGTTTTCTTTATGGTACTATATTGCTCTACAAAAGCTCCTTCATCTTTTGTGAAAGTAAATGTTAACTCTTCCTTGTTCTATCATGTGCACATAATGAAATGTTATGTACTTTTTGAGCATCGATGAATTATTGTCATGAAAACATTGAACTATTACTTGTAATCTATTTCCTTACTTTTGATTCAGTATTCCAATGTTTTCTTCCTATAGATCATACCTTATGCTTGAATGTAATTTTGATGAAAGCTGATATTTTTTGCTTGCATTTTCCTTTTTCCTAGAATAGCTCATAAACTTGTACCATCTAGATTCCTTTAGCAAGTATTTCCTTTTAGTACAATAATCATTTATGCAAAATATTTTTCTTTCTTCATCTACTATATGTACCTGCACACTTAAGAAAATAGTTAGAAGATAATTAGGATTTTTGGCCTCTCTTATGTTCCATAGTTTTCTTTTCTCTCTATTTTCTGAAATGATTCTGGGAATCATATGTGCTGATGTAGAATCTTGCTTTATTGATTCTCGAATCTATCTCTCGATGTACCTCATGCTTATTCTTTTTAGAAATCCATCTACATGTAGTTAGATAGTACATGGGTACAGATCAAACCCTGAGCTCAATATTGATGCCTTATTTTTCATTTTTCAGGTACATTATGACTGCTAGGAGAGTTGGATAAAAGATGGAGCTGAAGCTGAAGTGAAGAAGACTAGAAGATAACCCAAGGCAATGATGGGTTTCTTCTATAATCTTTTACTTTTAACTTCATGCATATGTAATTCTTTCTTCAGTAGTTATGAGTTACATCCCACGAATTGTGTGGGAAATATTGTACTTCTTCATGAATAAATAACATTTAATTTATGTACTTAAGTTGTATACTTCTTTCTACTTTTAGATTTATGACACACACACACACACATACATACATACATATATATATATATATATATATATATATATATATATATATATATATATATGAAATAAACAACTCAGTCACATAATTAAATGTATTTACATGAAGAAATAATGAGTTTTGAAATACCTGTAACTTTAATAATGAATTCACTTTCTTGTAAACTGTGACTCTATTTGATGTTCCCAAATTTAGCATTTCACATAAACTTTGATTCCCGCCTTCATCAAGGCAATGCATTAGTTCTTCGAGGCTTTTGTGTTTCCTTGCTGAAGACGAACATGGAATGGCAATCTATATGAGGTGTTACATTTTGTAACAACCCACATAGCTGTAGATTACATGTAGTTAATCAATTGTTGTAACTGAAAACATAATAAAACTATAATGCATTCCCCTAGTTAGGTCCACTTCATCAATTCCATCCATCGTAAAAAGTTTTGAGTTGCCCATTTTTGCACAAGTGTAAAAATTTTCAATAGATCGCTTGGGACATTTTTTTCGCCTTTGTCGCATTTACTTGTTGATTTTTCTAAGTATTGCCTCTTTATTCTCTGCAACACCCCATTCGATCAACATGTTGTCTTTGTTCTAGTCTAGTGCACATTTGCTAGCCTGTCTAATTATTAATTTCATTGGGAGAGGGAAATTAGATAGTGCCTCTTTCAGCTTTCTTTAATTGACGACTTTCTGAAATGGCGCCTTCCATGTAGAAGACCTGCTATTTTTGGAAAGTGAACCTCTGGTGGTCAGATCAATGTGAAACGAAGTTTTTTGATATGGGTTTTTTTTCCCATATCGCCCCTCTGAAAACTTGGACCTACCCGCTTAATAGTGTGGGATATTTTAAACTTTTAAATTTCTCGACCTAGCCACACTTCCGGACACGGCGTACCATTAATGGACCTTGAAAATTACAGTCTATTTTTCTCCTTCGTTCATGATGGAAATAATTTTTTTGCTATGGGTTTTTACTTCTTTTGATTTCGGTGAAATATCGCCGATCCGATTGTCGATTCGACAAGAAATCAAGTTTTTTTCTTCATTGGGCCGGAAGAGGATTTCTTCGCCGTGAGTATTCTATGCTTTGTGGGAGGAGGGTTTAAAGGTGTGGTTTTGATTTTTTTTGAGATAAGAATGAATGGAAAAAAATGATTGTTGTTTTTTGCATTGGTTTGAAATATTTCTTTGACTCTCTTTACCGCACTAGATATTTTCACCGTTTCTTCTTCTTCGTTTGATCAATATTTATTTTGGGACCTGTGTATTATCACGGAGTGAAGGATTTATTTTTATGGTGGTTCTATTTTGAAGTTCAAAAATGGTGGAGGACTGGTGAGGAGTTACGAGATAAATTTTGAGTGAAGTTGTACAGGAGAGTAAGAAGTTAGAAGCGAGAAGCAGGAAGAAATTTCAAATTTTTCAAAAATTGCACAGCAGGGAGTGAGGATGATTTTCATGTCCCTCACATCCATTAAGCATTAAGGGATGAGAGGGACATCAATTTTCACATGGCACCTAGTCATGACACATGGCGAAGATCGGCGGTGGGGTTTGAGCTAAAAACATCTTTAAAGAACACGGGGCCGAGAAACGGTCACATGAGGAACCAAGGATTCATAGGGTAGGGAACATTTTTGTGTCCTTGATTTCCCTTAGCAAAAATGGAAAAAGGGGACATCAAATTACATGGCACGCTAGGTGATGACATGTGGTGCAGATTTGACACAGAGAGGATGAAGGCTACACTAGCTCTCGGGGTTGGAAAACTACTCTTGAAGGGGTCACATAGGTGACTAGGGGTCTCCTTGGGCACTTTGGGTGCATTTTATTCTCACTTATTTCCCCCAAAGTAAAGGTACATGAGGGACATCAAATTACACAGCGCGCCTCATGCCGCCACTTGTCATGATCTGAGTGAGCAAGGGAATGAGCCTGGGAGTTGAATCAGGCGGTCAAGAGGTCACATGAGGATCCAAGCGGATTATAGGGGTTGGGAACATTTTTATGTCCCTCATGTCCCTTTTCTTGAGGGATGTAAGGGACATGAAATTACACCAGGCTCCTAGAGCTGACACGTGTCCTGTTCAAAATTTGGCTAACTCCCGAACTTGCTCCTAGAGGGCAACTTGAAACAATGATAACTTGAGCTCCCGATGTCCTTTTTAATGAAATTTTATATGATCTTGACTGAAAATATCCTTTTGAATCTAATGGTGGGGGTTCAAGTCTTTTTTCCTCCATTTGATCCTTGAAATAGATGATTTTGATTTGGTCCTCCACTTGTGCATGAGAAAAACTTCTTATAGACCTATTACACAAAAGTTTTGTGAAAAAAAACACCATATTTTAGTTCTTGGAATTACCTTTCCAATTATGTATGTTTTGGCTCCTAACTCCATCCATAGCTCCCAAAATTGCTTCCGAAGTTCAGTAGCTCTTTTGACTATGTGCACTGCCTTGGCCTATGAACCCTAATTTTGGTGAAACTGCCCCAACTTCTCTTAAGCCTTCTTGAATCTTACTAAATCACTTCCATGATGTTCCAAGGCATTTGATTCAATTCTGTTTCTTTTTTGTCTTCTCTGTTCCACTCCATGGGGTTTCTCCACTCCTAGGAAGTCCAGTGATTGCCCTTCCCATAACAGCGTGAAGTTTGCATTTTTTAATAAAGTCCTAAAATCACCTAGGGGGCTGATTTAACATCAATTGGGAGGTCACTGGACTGACTGAGTATACCCGGGGTGTCTTGGAAGGGTAAAAGTTGTTATTTTTATCACTGGGCTATAGTTGTCATGCTTGGAATTTGTCAATTTACTTGTTGGACATTTGCATGACAACATATAAGAATGATTGGAGCCTCTAGGGTTTGATATATGGGGTTCCATATATGATATATTTTCCTCATCTCCATCTACATAAAATTTGGGGTTTTGTGAAAATGACAAGGAAGAGCATGCTATTGTTTTAGGAGTTGTTAAATCAAGAGGAAAGGATGAAGAATGTCGATTTCTCAAACTTATTTTCATATCCAAGATGAGAATATGATATGGTATATTGATAGTGTTTGTTCTTCTCATATGACTCGAAGACTAGAGAAAATTAATATCTTTGAAGAAAACTTCATCTGGATCACTCAGGTTTGGGGACAACACAACCATAAAGATTACGGTAAGGGAACATTGAGTTTAGATAATGGGAAAAATCTTACTAAGAATGTTTTGTATGTTGAAGGTCTCAAACACAATCTTCTTAGTGTAATTCAAATGTGCAAACAATTTTATTATTTGAATTTTGATGAAAAAGGATGTAAAATCATGAAGAAGCAATCATGAAAGCTTATAGGGAGAGATAGAATGACAGATAACAATATGTATATTCTGAATGAAATCAACAAGGAAAGGTGTTTTATGATAAAATAAGATGATAGTTGGGTATGGAACAGGAGATTGGGACACTTAAACTTTGACAATCTAATCAATATTAGGTATAAAGGATGTCTAAGAAACATTCCAAAGATATGTAAGCCTGAAGACACTATTTACAAGGCTTGTCTACATGGGAAGAAAACAAGAAGAAAGTTCAAGTCAAAGGAGCATCATTCCACCTCAAAACCTCTACAACTCATTCATACTAATTTATGTGGACCTATGAGGATTGTTATCTTGATTGGTAACTACTATTTTATGCTTTTGATTGATGATTACACTAGATTCACTTGGGTAGTCTTCTTAAGAGAAAAATAAAAAGCCTTGGAAAATTTTAAGGCATTTAAAGCACTTGTTGAGAATTAAGAAAATGGGAAGATCAAGTGTCTTAGATATTATAGAGGAGGGGAATTTTGGTCTGAAAAATTTGATGACTTTTTTTTAATTCCATGGCATTAGAAGGAAATTCTCAGCTACAAGAACCCCTCAACAAAATGGAGTGGTGGAGAGGGAAAAAAAACTATTATGGAAATGGCTAGAATAATGCTTAGTGAGTCTAAGCTATCATATGGTTATTAGAAATAGGTTGTTAATACAACTGTGTATATTCTCAATAGATGTCAATTAAGAGTAAATAGTGAAAAAAAAATCTTATGAGTTGTTGAAAGGGAAACCTACAAATGTGGAACATTGTAGAGTGTTTGGTAGTAGATGCTTTATCGAGAGGATTGAAGATGATTTAGGGAATTTTGATTCAAGGTCAAATGAAGGTATATTTTTGGGATATTCCTCAATAAGTTCACCCTATAGATGTTATAATAAAAGGTTGCAAATTGTGGTGAAAGTGCTAGTGCGAGGTTTGATGAATCATATCCTATAGAGCTAACTCTAAGTCAAATGATGTTTCTCAAGATATGGAATCAAAGGAAGATGAATAACCTATTACGTAAGTATAGGAAGAAGAAGGAAAATCAAGAAATATCATCTTGAATCTCGTATTTTAGGCAAAAAGAATGCAAGGGTTACAACAAGAAGAAAACTTATAAGTATTCAAAACTAAGAGAACCTTGCTCTCTTATCTAAGATTGAACCTAAAAGTGTTGAGGAGGAAAGAAAAGATGAGTGTTGGATCAAGGTTATGAATGAAGAGTTAGATAAGATTGAAAAGAATGGGACTTGGGAATTGGTACCTAGACCCAAAGACAAGAATTTTATTGGAACTAAGTGGGTTTGTAGGAATAAAATGAATGAAGATGGAGAAGTTACAAGAAACAAATCTAGGCTAGTTTGTAAAGGGTGTTCTTAGGTTGAAGGATTTGACTTTGACGAAACATTTTCTCCAAAGTGGCTAGAACCAAAGCAATTAGGTTATTTCTAGCATATTCAGGGTATAAGGGATTTAAGGTGTATCAAATGGATGTAAAATATGCCTTTTTGAATGGAAATATTGATGAAGAAGTGTGTATTGAGAAGCCTGATGGTTTCTCTTCGACATATGAGAAATATTATGTGTGTAGACTGAAAAATTTCTATGGACTAAACCAAACACCTAGAGATTGGTTTAGGAGACTAGATAAGTACTTAATTGATTAAAGATTCAAAAAGGGTGTTGTTGATAGTAATTTATACATCAAAGATGTAGGAGGAAACTTGTTGATTGTAGTAGTCTATGTGGATGACATTATCTTTGGAGGAAATAATGTACATATGACTCATGAGTTTGTTGAAGTCATGAAGAGAGAATTTGAAATGTCAATGCTTGGTGAGCTGAATTTTTTCTTAGGATTGTAAGTAGTCAAACAAAGGATGGTATATTCATATCTCAGGCCAAGTACATAAGAGAAATGTTGAAAATATTTCAAATGGAGGACTGTAAACCTGTTGGGACACCTATGGTGATTGGTTGCAAGATTAATAAGGATGATATCTCTCCTAAAGTGAATCAATCAAAATATAGATCCATGATTGGCCATAAATTTTGCAAGTAGTGTTGCTTGTTGGAAGGTTTCAAGAAGAACCTAAAGAGACACATCTTTAAGTAGTGAAAGGATTTTTAGATATCTTAAAGGGATTGTTGAATATGGTTTGTGGTATCCAAGGAGTGAAATTTTTTACCTAAGGGCCTTTTTGATGTTGATTGGGTAGGAAGTATTGATGATAGGAGAATTACAAGTGGTGGAGCCTTCTTTGTAGGAAGATGTCTTGTTTCTTGGTTAAGCAAGAAACAATCTCTTATTTCTCTTTCAATGTGTGAAGTGAATATGTTGTTGCTGCACAATGTTGTGCTCAAGTCATGTGGATGAGACAAACTTTAGAAGATTACAAGGTAAAGTGTGATGACCTACACTTATATTTTGTGACAGTACTAGTGAAATCAGTGTGTCCAAGAATCATGTTTTTCATTCTAAAACAAAGCACATTCCTATTAAGTATCACTTCTTGAGAGACCAAGTGATAAATCAAAGCATCAAGCTAGAGCAAGTGTCCACCAAGGAAGAAGTTTTAGATATCTTGACAAAACAAATTCCAAAACCTACTTTTGAGTATCTAAGGGAAAGGTTGGGAGTAATATCTTCATCCGGAAGACCCTAAAAGGTCAAGAATCTAGAAAGGGAGTAAGAAAAGTGAACTATAAGATCCAAGAAGTCATGAAGAAGTATAACAGATAGCAAGTGCTCTTAGATATGTTCATGAGTGTCTTGATTTAGAAGTGCAGCATATGTAACTATGTTTGTATCATGAAATTAGTGAAAAGTGGTTTGGTGTTGTCCAAGGGCATGTGTAGTTGTCACGAGTCATATGTGAAGGTTGATGTGTCATGTCATCAAGTCCAAGGAAGGTGGGAGACATCTTGTTACTAGTCAATCAATAACAACATATCAAAGTGTGTAAGTTTCAAGGAAGGTGGGAGACATCTACTTACATTTTGTACATCTAGTTATTGCTTGTTATCAAGTGCATATTGTAAAAATCCACCTAGGGTACAATTCTACACACACGCAGTAACTACATGCAATCAAATTTAGTGCAAAGACTCGGATCATAATTTCACTTAGTCGGGTGACTATCAAGGTTTTCCAACTCCCCATTTGTATATTTTTCTTTTTAGGATTTGATGTGTTTTGGGGTGTTACTGATTCTCTCCCTTGTTGTAAGTTTCAAGAAAATCGAAATCTTACAAATGATACATAGGTGACTAAAAAAATCTCTTGCAAACATCTTATGACCCTATAAAAATCATTTTCTAAGGTTATGCATAATCACAAGTTCCCACTGAGTAAGGTCCCTAGTACTAGATGCCCGACCTAGTCTAGGTGCCCTAGTCCTAGAATTTCCGATAGTTCTACATTTTTTTATCTCGGTTGTGACAGATCCGCCTTCTGTTCCATCAATTTTCCACTTCGACATAGCTTCGAGATTATTGCGAAATTAGTTAAGTACTTTATCCCTTCTCTTGCACTTAGGGTTTCAAATTAAATTGTTTATTTCTTAGGTCGATATGTACTTTATTGTTTTATCATTTCATTATGACCCTAAAATTATAATTTAACATAATTTCAATATTTTTAAAATCATTTGGTGAACCTGTCTCATTTGAACACTCTTAGTGTCCTCATACTTTCATTGATCACATTTTCCTAGGATCTTTTCATCATGGATATCTCCATTCATGATTTCTTCTTAGGATGATCTTGATTGTCGAGATAAAATTATTACTCTCTTGGCTAATACTCGCATCCCTTCTACTACTGATCTACACATAGTTTATGTCCATTTTTAGATGCATTTTCTTATCAACTTACTTTTTCATCTGTTGTAGCTAATAATTGTTTTATTTATAACAATGACTCTCCCTATATATACGAATATGCATTCAAAACTTGGGTGTTAAACGAACTTTAGTCGACAATGGATTTGAGGATCAAATATTTTTCCTTTATAATTCATTCAAAATATAGGCCTTTTCGTAACTAATCTTAACCCAACATCTATTTCTCTTTAGGCATATGATTCTACTACACGTCCATGTCTTAGCACTATTGTTTTTCCTGTCACAGTTGGGCCAAAAATAGTTCTTACAAGTATTCTTTGTTATTGATTTCCCCGTTTCATATAATTACTTACTCGGTAAGCCATGTCATCATAAAATTTAAGCATTTCCTTCTACAGTTCATCGGTGCATCAAATTATTACATGATGGATTTGAATATTCAGTTCCCACTGATAGTACCCCATTCCAATATTACAACCTAGATCCAACTATTGTATTACATATTCCCACTTATGCTATTATATATCATGTTGTTGTTCCATGACCCATGGACTATCTCGGACAATTTTTCTCCACTTGAAGGAACTGCTTGCAGCATTAGACACTGTTCCATCCGCTCCAAGATCACCCCCTCCTTCTACTATTTCTATGGTGTTTTATCAATGGTATATCTATACATCAGACCTCATACCACCTTCATTATCTTCTCATGATCAATTTGCATCTGCACTTCCTCTATTCACATGCACTCTCTTCATGAATAATGCTTACCGGTCACACATTTCATTCAATCCCACTTGTTTTGAAACTATTTGCACACATGATGGCTTGGATCGGCTAGGAATCATGTTGGATGATCTCATCCCAGGATCACATGCTCCTTATTTATATCATGGATAAGTTTGCATTACTACTGCTTATGGCCTTCGAGTACTTCATTTATCAGTATTTTTTTTCTTGAAATTTGTGCCTTTCACAACTTGGGGGCACTCTAATGTCTTGGACAATAATGTCTTGTGTATTTCATCTATCAGTATTTTTTTTCTTGGACAATTATGTCTTGACTACATTGGGGGCACTCTAGAACCTGATCATATCGATATCAAATTTCTTATGCCCTTTGGTTGTGTTTCTATTTGCAATGACTCATTTCTTGGATATTTTACAAAATCTCACTCCTTGGTATGGAAATGGATGCCCACCAACACCTTTCACTGACGAATAATACGTAATGGGTGTGTAAAATTTGCGCCACAATGGATCCTTATATGATCAACCTTATACAATTACTTACCAATTCTCGGATGCATCTACATTCAGTTTTGACCATGAAAATGACGATCTCTTAGATGATGTTACCTAATCATTCTCATCTTTATACATTTGCGGGGCAACACGATTACTCTTCCCCCTCTTAGAATAGTCGAGTCTAACATTTCTACTTGTTCACTTTGCACATCTCACATCTAGTATTTCACACGTGCCTTACACATCTTGATACATTTGTATCGTCATTACCCTATGATGCACTTTGTTGTGCTATGGTTCACACATGATCATGTTGAGGGTTCACTACATTCATGAACCTCACATCATACACACTACACATTTCACACTTGGCACATTCACAACACATCTTTCTAGCACACATTCATCACAACACATTTCCCAATGACGCACTCTATTTCCACGGTTCATACTTAACTACTAAGGGTTTAAATATGAAATGAACCTCAACACACTCTCTCACTCTCTATTCTCTATGTTTTATCAATCAGTCCTTCTAGTGCACATGTTTAAACTATTTCCGATGATACACTCTTGTTCTATAGTTCATTCTTGACTATTGAGGGGTCCTTTATAAATGAACCTCATCTCATGCACATCCATACAAATTCACTTGGGGGAAAGTTTCTCCTATCACATTCACTTTGCATTCGGTTCCATTCACACTCACAACATACTACATATCTTGGTTGCACATTGTTCTTGTTTACTTATACTCACATGTACACTTTTATTACTATGTTAGAAAAATATTTCATATGTCATTATCTTTTCTATATACACATGTGCGTTCACTTTCCTTCTAGTTGTGAATGTAGAATTTACATAGATCTCTTACACACATCATGGATGCTTGGCACTGTACCTCTTACCACTCCCACAATGGCTCTTGGGGACATCTACTTTCGTACACATCACAGGTGTTATTGTTTCGAATTCGATTTATACTATTTCATATTCATAATAACATAGTGATATATCAAATCATAAATGATTTGACATATTTATTATCTTTCTAACATGCTAATGGGTGTTTTATGTGCAACATTTGTCTTACAGAAACTCTTTTCCACCATGGTTTTCCGTTACTTTTCCCGCTATTGTTTTTCATTATTTTCCTTTGTCTTCCATTGTGTGCGGGCTATGCCCTTTGTCTTGTGTGTACATTATATTCTTATAGCCACTTTAGCCCTAATTTTCTTGCGAAATTGTGAGCAATGTCCCATGTTTGAAACCTACTTTTTGTGGTCTACATTGTCTTCTTTTTTTTCTAGATTACACATTGTATTCTATACACATATTTGTCTTTGTTTGCACTAAAAATTGTTTCTAGACACTTTTTTTTTCATGTAACTTTGTTTCTACCAAGCACATTCCCTCCCCCTATAAGGCATTAATATCAATTTCAACGTCTCGTCCTTTATTAGGCCACATACTCCTAAGAATGTTGCATGCACCCCAAATGAGGGGGCATACATTGGGTAAATTAGTCACCCATACAACAACTCATAGTCACAAGACAACACAATTTAGTACATGATCAATAGAGTCTATAGTCTCGTAAATGGCCCATAACTTGACTAGGGTCTTCAAGACAATACAAATGCCAACGCCTAGTTCCGTATGGTAGCGCTTAGGTGCTCTTGACCCTTCCCGGCACTTATGACTAGGGCGATTATAACATTTTTCTCATATCAACATAGTTCTCAAAGAGCCTACACAACAATCTTCTTAAATACAGCACATCCTTCAACAATCAACATGCATGATTTCTCCTTTCTCTATTTTGTGTTGGATCGAACTTGATTAAATTTGAAAAAGAAGGATCACACCATCTGCAGTGGTGTATAAAGTGTCGGGAAATAGTCAAAGGATGGAGAATAACACTAGACCTTTCTCCCTTCTCTCTTTTGTCACGGTGTGAGATCACAAAAAAATCGCACTTGGTGTGAGATCACCCAAAAAACTCGCACTTGGTGTGATATCGCCCAAAAAACTCATTCTTTCCATGATATCGCCCAAAAACCTCATTCTTCTACAACATTTTCAAGATCCTTTCTATCCTTTCACTCATCACGGATCAAGTGCACATGTTCCTTTTTCACATTTTTACATACTTTTTACACACTTTTTACACGTTTGGATCAAATTTTTCATATACACATCTTTGACTACTCTTTTTCTCTTCTCTTTTGTAGGTCCATCCTTATGGGAAGTAGCAATCACATCATCAAGCATTAAGTGACATCAACAATAGGTACAATGCGACATATACACATACGATTTTCACCCCTAGGGTCACTTCCTCTTCTCTAGCTTCCATGCTTCATATTATTCACTTCACACTTTTTCTTGTCTCCTCCTTTTTCTTGTCTCCTCAAAGACACTTTTCACCATTAATCTACATGGTTATCAGGTATTCGTCTCTTATCTACTTTATGTTATCGAGAATTCACTCAACAACATAAAGTGGGGAAAATGTAGACACTAAATCACACACTTTGGGTACATTTCTAGGTTCTAATCACATACCACTATTCATATTATTCCTAAGCGATATAAATACTAATAGACCACTGTCTTTGTCCTCTTTTCTTTCTATTTGGTTTCCTTCTTAGTCTTACACACCCTATTACCCAGCCTACCTTCAATACTTCAACTTTTTTGAGTCTAAACATCATCGCCTAGGCGCCCTTGTCCCCTCTAGGACCCCCTGAGATCTTTGTATTTTGCTCGCATATTTTGGGTCTTTTCTAGTTGTTGGGCATCTTGTTTTCTTATGGGTTGGCCTTTTAGTGGTTAATTACGAAATTCAAACAAGGGAGTCATATAAATACAAAGATATGTGACCATGATAAAGGACCAACCTCTAAACATCTCAAGCTACTATCACCTAAGGTTGCATCCAAATGCATTTCAAGAGTATCAAATCATCCATCTAGCTATCATTTAAGGGATAAGGGATTATATTCTTTTACATACACTTCATAGGATGGGAAGTTCATTTTTCCATGCACACATCTACTTACAATTTCTACATCTAGATGTTGCTCATTATCAAGTGCATCTTGCACAAGATTCACCTAGGGAATGATTCTACACACACACATACACACCTGCATAACTACATGGATTCTCGAAAGGTAGTGCATCACCAAATCGTAAGTTCACTAAGTTGGGTGATTGCTGGGGTCAGTTTGACTCCCCATTTGCATCTTTTTCTTTTTAGGATTTGATGTGTTTTGGGGTTTTGCATGTGCTTTGTCTCATTGCAGGTTTCAAGCAAACTCGGTGATCTTATAATGACACACAAGTGACTAACAATGACCTCTTGTGAATATCTTGCAACCTTGTAAAAATTATTTTATGAGGTTTTGCACAGTCACATTTTCCTAGAGAAGGTCCCTAGCACCTAGGTGCCCATGACCTAGTCCAGGCACCCTAGTCCCAACATTTATAACATTTCTACATTTTTTTATCTCGATTGTGCAGTTTGCCTTCATGTTCCATCAGTTTTCCATCTCGACACATTTTTAGGATTATTGTGAAGTCAACTACGTAATTTATCCATTCTCTTGCACTTAGGGTTTCAAATTTAATTACTTATTGCTTAGGTCATATTTGTACTTTATTTCCTTATAGTTTTTTTCACTCACGAAATTAGAATTTAACATAATTTCAATCTTTGTTAAATCAATCAATGACAGACATGGCATAATTTCCCCTTTGATAATTCAACATCTTTTCGAGGTTTTTATGACTACATAGTCATCAAGCATCTTCAAAACACTTTCACCTTCCTTGAGATCCCTATCAATATGTGGATTAGGTTTGCCAAAATTATCTTGCACCTCCTCCAAAGTTTAGCCGATTCCCATGAAGGCATGAGAGTAAAACTTACAAGAGAGGGGAGGCCTTCATAAATTTTAGGTCGTATAAAGGGTTTTAAAATTTGAGAGACCTATGGTTTCATAGTGAAGCATATTCCAACCGATTACATAGACATAAAGCGTTACATAATGCTAGAAACTCAAAGTGTAAAAATTTTCCAAATAGGTACATGAGCGCCGGATGGTTCCATACATATTGGAAAGCTTCGTCCTAGTTTAATTTACACTCCTAAATTCAAAACGAATCATCTACAAATCATTTCTAGTTATTTCATCCATATGACACTCTTAGATCAATGTCTAGAGCATTTAATCATCTAAGTGCATCTCCCTTATTGTGTCTTGTTTCATTTAACATTTTTTCAATTGATTTATCTTGCATAAACTACCAATATAGATATATTATGACATGCACATTAATTTTAAATTAATTAATATGAATATATCTCTCATTTCTAAAATATTTGTAGATATTTTAAAAATCTTTGACATGTAAAGTAGAGTGTCTAGACCCATCAAAGGCGATGGTTGGAAAAATTCTTCTAGTATTCATGGCAACAATATAGAGGGATAAATGATCTTTTGTAACGTTTAGAGAACTTTGTATTGAATTGGTGGTTATGGAAAGGATCTAATTAGAGTTCATAAAGGTAGGATGTGAGAGACATTTATTACTAGGTCCTAAATAATTTGTGTAAGGTTGATTGGCCATTTAGATGTTTTGATATTGTACTTTGGGACATTTGACAATCGATGTGGATTTTGTGTAAATCATTTGGTCTAAAATTAGACGAGCATATCTATACTATATCAGTTGATGATTATTACTAAGATTTTTACTAAAAATATTAAAAGCTAGAACATTGATTAAGGTTCTTACTCATTATAAATGGGTAGGGATTAAAGTTAAGTAATAAATAGGCTTTATTAAGATCCCCTTCTTTTACATGAATAGTACTAGAGTTACTTTCTAGATCTTCAACATCATTTACTCTATCAATTAGGAGACTTCAATTACCATATTATTGTTTTTTATTAGATAAGGTAATAAAATAGGGATTGTGGCTCCCAGAAGCCTTACAATTCAAATACATCGTGAGAGGCTCAAAGGAGAAAAAGATATAACATTGAGGAATAGAAGAAATGACCTCTACCAAAGAGAAGAAACCCGAGTGAATGTAAGCGAACCTAAGGATGAGTCAAGGAGACTTGGCTCAACCCAAAGATAGGACAAAAACATTAAGGCTCGCCACTGAAGCCGTCCTAGACCAACTTCATGACACATAACGTTTCTTGTGATGGGCCTTCGTCCATCCATCACCATCATTCCCGGAAGATGAAGATCCTAACGTATAATTGTTAACAAGCTCGAGGATCACTTCAAGCTTTCCATTTGAAAAGTTAGTCATCCTTCCACCAAAAGGGGGGGGCTCTTACCCCCCTTTTATTATTGTTATATTACTCATCATCCTTCTCGGTGAAAAGGTCGAAGTCAACTAACGCATTCGACGGAGTAGACACAACCATTCCATGCTTAGTGACAGGGTCACCGAAGCAAGAACTGGAGTAATGTCAAATGAGGCATTACGAGATAAGGTAATAAAACAAGGATTGTGGCTCCTAGAAGCCTTACAATTCAGATACATCGTGAGAGATTCAAAGGAGAAAAAGATATAACATTGAGGAATAGAAGAAATTACCTCTACTACCAACGGAAGAAACCCGGATGAATGTAAGCCGAACCTAAGGACAAGTCAAGGAGACTTGGCTCAACCCAAAGATAGGACAAAAACATTAAGACTTGCCACCCGAAGTAGTCCTAGACCAACTTCACAACACATAATGTTTCTTGTGATGGACCTTCGTCCATCCATCACCATCATTCCCGAAAGATGAAGATCCTAGCGTATAATCATTAACAGTTCAACGACCACTTCAAGCTTTCCATTTGAAAAGTCAGTCATCCTTCCACCAAAAGGGGGCTCTTACCCCCTTTTATTATTGTTATATTACTCATCATCCTTTGGTTAAAATCTTGAACCCTAATTCCTTTGGTGGAAATATAGCTCCTCGTCATAACTTTTCCTTCAAAACCATGTGAAACTTGAGGAAACGTAGCCAATGTCATTGGTAAATAATTAAGTAGGGATGACCCACGTAAATAATCAAATGCCAATATGCCAACCTTTAATGAATCCATTAATGTAATGATAAATATGATGCCCACGCCTATGTCATGAGATAGGGACAACATATGCTTGTCTAACTATGGTGGAGACGTGGGCTTCCCTCGTCCTCGAGCTTTAGTGGTCCTTTTCTTTTCTTGGTGGTGATTGGTGATCGTCATTTCTTATGTAAAGCTGGTCTCTCTGAATGAATTGAATGAATGTAGTTGGAATAATTTTGATCTTCACATTATTGACACATTCCATTGATTTCTCTATTTAAATAATGCAGCTTCTATGCCAAAATAATAAGCCAATTTGCGTGCAATAATAATACTGTTTGCAACTCATGATCATGGGAAGCTGTAATACTAAATCCTAAAGGCACGGATATAACATTGGCCGTGTTGGGATATTATGTGGTTTTTCATATAAACAATTCTAATTTAATGTTGAAATGATGATTATGAAAACTTTAAATATTTTTTACATTAAATTGATTTGTAAGTATGTAGAAAATGTTAATATTTAGAAAATTTATGTTTAAGACTTTAAATCTTCCATCAAATTGATTCGTAAGTATGTAGAAAATCTAAATATGTAGAGATTTTATGTTTTTAGAGTCCATAATATATACAAATAGGCTTTTGGAATAATTGTATAATAAAAATGTTGATCGACGTTTCGTATCATATCTCAAGATCTCTCATCACAAAGAAAATATATATGTAGAACAAGTAAACTCAAGCTTCTTTTATAAATAACTCCAATATAATTCGTTTATGACAAAGGAATCACCCTATGAGTGAAATTAATTTAAACTAAAAATATATAACCATTATAATTATAATTTAATATTGTTGAAAGGATACACCTTTATGTGGAAATTATTTTCAATTTATGAATTATGTGCCTTTATGTATTACTCAACCCTAAGCTTTCATCCCTATTTACACTTTGTGTGTGCTTCCCTATCCCGTGACCACGGGGTTCATTAGCTAGGCAATATCCTAGCACGTGGGTTCATATTGAGGTAATTAAAATTAATAAAAATAATGTCAATATACCAGTAGACATGAGGGGGTGAAAGGGTATAATTTATTAATGTTTTGAATCGGTATTGGGGTAGGTTAGAGAGATGGGCCAAAGGAAATAGAGGTTTACTTTTAATATAAAACTAAAACGTTTGAACCCTAGTTTTTAAACGTAAATACCTTAAAATTGCAAAAGGAGTGTGGTCATAAATTAAATTATAATCTCTTTTTAATAAATAAATCTAGATTCTTAACCAAGAAATAATAAGATGGTAGAAAACTAGAATTGAGTATGCTTTTCAACACAAGTGATATTATTTCACCATCTTAATTATTTGAAGAACTATTGATAAATGCATAAAGCTTAACATATATAAGGTGACTTGTAATATGTATTCAATGGCTTCGAACTATCTTTCGAAAGGAAATGCATATTGAAAAAAAATTGAGTGAGAAATATAATATATTTTTGTCTAATATATTGGGGTAGAAATAAAAAGGGGTAAATAAAATTGTAATTGAAAAATGGGTAGATAAGGTACATGGAAAAAATAGGGGGTATTTTCATTCTAATAATATAACAGGAGGGGGTATTATCAATTGAATAATTAGAGGTAGAAACTAGAATTAAGGGTATTCTTTAATACCCTTCGAACGCAGGTGATATACCATACTTTTACTAAGTGAATCCCCGTGCCCGTGACCTCTCTACATTGTTTTCTTCTAGATGATAGATTATGGGATGTGATCCAAAACATTAATAGAAAGTTCTATTACACAATTATTCCACACATCCATTCATATGTATGTAAATATTTACTTTGAATCATTTTTATAAAATGTAATATTTTTAGTTATCTTATAGACACTTACCGACATTGATCCAAAATTGATACGAGATATACCCACATTATGTAATTTACATTGTAAACACTTATACGGGAAAATTATTGTAAATCCAAAATATAAACTTATATGCTTTGATGACATATTTATAATCCTCTAAGAAAATAAAAACTTTAAAACTAACGACACCCAATTTCTAGTTCGTATGTAAAAGTTATGGCCTCTAGAAGATAGCGGACATTTTTGGTGCAAAACCGCCCATGAAAGCATAACTTACTAGTTTTACAATCTCCACAATGGTTTTGTAACCATCATGGCAATTTTGTAATCGTTTGTTTACACGAGGAGGTAGTTCGCAACCACCGATTTATGCAAGGCAACGGTTGCGTCATGAGTCCCAAAAATGCATACATTTGAGACGGTTACAACATTTCATCTTCCAAAAACTATTTTTGGAATTCTTGGAAGTTTTTTTGAGGTAGAAAAATCAATCCAAGTTTGATAGATGTCAACAATCATCAATAATTGGTAGAGGAGTTTTGGAATTGGGTTCTCCAATGCAAAACAACAAGATGAGGGTGTTTGTTGAACTCATTCAATTCCTAGTTGTTGGTGATGGATTCTAGTATTGTAGTAAAGAAATAAGGCATGTAAGGTGTTCAAACAAAACTTATGCAAGATTTAGAGAAGGAGAAAGTCATATTCCTTTCCGTAAATGCCATGGTTTAGTAGCATCTTGTATAAAGGTGTGAATTACATAGTTGGAGGGGAGTGTTATTGCCTCACCCACTAGTTTTTCTACCTTTTTGGGTTTCTCCAAGATAAATCCTTATGTTCATGTGTGTTTGGATCTATTATTATCCTTTTGTATATTTTTATATAGATAATATTTCTATTAGGATAAAAAAGTAAAGTGTACTATAAGGGATATTGATTTTTCTTTGCAACGCAAAATATCTTCTATATATATTAATAATTGACTTATTAAATATGCCATATTTTTCATAGATGTTAAATACATTGTGGGAGATTTATTTTTTTACAAGAAAAAGTATTTCTTATTCTATGTATTTATGAATTCTTTTCATATGTACAATATCTATATAAGAATCAAGTAAATCATAATATATTATAACAGATATGGTCTTTTTCTTTCACACATTACTACATCAAAATATATTGTGAGTTATATAATTTTTTATTAATAAAATATATTTCAAGATAATTATTTAAATTTTTATAAAGAAAATTACTTAATATAACTTGAAAATGATGTTTTTTTAAACTATTTTGTAGTCAACATTTTTTATTAGTAGTTGTAGGGACTATTAACCTCACCTAACAAACTTATGTGTCTTACATATAATAATTTTATACACAAAACACGTTACATATATATGATATTGTGAATGGGTATATACATTACATTAAAAATAGACAATTATGTATATTATTTTTCAATACATGTATAATAGAATATTATGAGATGAGTGTGTCGGTAATGATGTCATGGGGTTGGAGTGGGCAAGAGGATCATCAACATCTTGATGTATGTTTTTTTAGTTGGATTGAAGATGCATGGTCAACTCAACTCGATGAAATCATGGCACATTGACATAAAAGGCATACCAAACATGTGTTTTATTCGCTAATGAACACAACATGCACATACATAAAAGGTTGTAAGATGTTGTTAATATATTCCATTGTTGTAATATGTTCAAATACGACTTAAAATAAGATCATTTAACAAGGATATATTTGTTTATCAAACTTTTGGTCATAACAAATACATGTGCGCTCGACTTTGCTAGTGAAATTGACACACATTATACATTGAAGGCATATCAAACATGCATACTCAATTTGATCAAGGACTCAAGACACAAACATAAAAAGTATAATGAACATGTGTACTCAATTTGATCAACGAGCTTGTTATGCACTAACATTAATAATATAACAACATAGAAGGGTGGAGGATGTTAAAAATTTTACAATTGTATTTTAGTCAATTTTTCACAATTGGAATTTTTATTAATACGATTTAAGATATGGTCAATCGACAATGATATATTCACTCATTGAACTTTTGGTCATAGAAAACATGTGTGGTTGATTTGACTACTAAACTCAAGACACAAAAGAGAAAATGTAATGAACATACATGTTACTTGATTCATTGGTAAATTCAATACATACACATATAAAAACCAAACAAAACACGGGTGCTCAATTTAAATATGAACTATGTAAACACACACCAAAAACATATTAAATATGTGTCCTACTTAATTTTTTTTTATGATGTTTAAATCTTCCACAATTATAAATAGTTATTTTTTTATTTTGATAACATAAAAGGGTTAGTGAATACCCAATAACCTGAACTTCAATGAGCGAGGCTCTAACACAAGACGACAATTATAAAATAGTTTTGATATATAACTTAATATTAAACTAGACGATCAAACAACCTCGATTTGTTCTTAATTAAAAAAGGAAAAGAGAGAGAGGAGCATATATCCGTTGATCAAACTGTTTATCTTTATTTTGAATTTCAATCTAAGTTCGCTCTTACTTTTCGGTAAGACAACGAAGAACCGGTTTTGATGCTCAAGCTTGCATCTTCATGGACTGTACGATGCCACGTGACACGTCGTGAAATTCTAAAAATTCCGAGCAAAAACCTATTTTGTTTTTCTCCCATTCAATTTCCATGCGCTTCAGACCTCTTCTGCAATTGAAGGTGGCAAAATCTGAATGATTGTAATTTAGAATAAATGCAGGCGACACTTGTAACATGACGACAATTAAGAGCTCACTTGTGGATGATTTACGTCATTTATTCCGAGTCTCGAATATGCATTGGTCTATTTATAAGCAATTTCTTTGCCAAAATAATCATGGCCGTGGCTGGTTTTCACATTTGAGCGATAACAACATCAATGGAGAGGTTGGTCTATTTTCTGGGATTAAAATTTGATGTGAAAGCGACGGACATAGCACTGGCTCTGTTGGGATACGTGAGTATTCATTATTTTCTGCACAGGACCGCGAATCGACCTCCGACGTGGCCTCTGCTGGGTATGCTTCCTTCTGTGTTTTTCACGTAAATGATATCTACGACTGGGTGACGGCCACCTTGATAGCCTGCGGAGGGACATATGTTTTCAACGGGCCGGTTATGAGCGACATGTTCAGCGTGGTGACAGCAGACCCTGCAAATCTCGAGCACGTCCTCAACCTCAGATTTAACAATTTTCCCAAGGGGCCGTTTTTCAGGAACCTGGCGCACGATTTTCTGGGCGACGGCATCTTCAACGCCGACGCCGAGGCGTGGAGAAGACAGAGGCGGACTGCCAACATTGAATTCAACAGGGCCTCGTTCAGGGCGTTCATGGCGGAGTCTGTGAAAGATCTGGTGCAGGAGCGCCTCGCGCCCTTGCTGGAAGACGCCGCTCGGTGTGGCGCGGCGGTGGATATGCAGGACTTGCTGCTGCGCTTCACCCTCGACAACGTCTGCACGGTGGCGCTCGGCGTCGACCTGGGCTGTTTACTGGGCGGCGGAGCGGAAGCTCGGGCTTTCGCCCAGGCGTTCGAGGACGCCACAGAGGCGACCGTGTTGAGATTTATCACGCCGGGTCCCTTGTGGAAGCTCATGAGGTTTCTCAGTTTGGGTCCCGAGAAAAAGCTCCGGACGTCGCTCGCCACCGTCGACGAGTTTGTCGACAAGGCAATCAAAGCTCGAAACTGCTCCGACCGAGTCGACCTTCTGGCGGCCTTCATGAGAGTGACTACGGATGCTGGGGATCGCGTTTTCACGGACGAGATGCTGCGGCACGTCTCTGTTAATTTCATTCTGGCCGGGCGGGACACCTCGTCCGTGGCGCTCTCGTGGTTTTTCTGGCTGATCGTCCGCCACCCGCGGGTCGAAGAGCGCATCCATGCGGAGATCAGGTCCGTCTTGTCGAGTAGGTCTTCGATTCCTGTAAAAGCAGAGTCCCTGAATTTCACTGTCGAGGAGCTGAAGCAGATGCAGTATTTGCAGGCGGCGCTTTCAGAGTCGCTCAGACTGTATCCCTCCGTTCCGTTGGACCTCAAGGAAGTCGACTCCGATGACTGGTTCCCCGACGGAACGTATTTAAAAAGGGCACCAAGATCGTTTACTCGATATATTCAATGGGGAGGATGCCGAGCATATGGGGGAGGATTGCATGGAATTCAAGCCGGAGAGATGGGTGGACACGGAAGGGAAGTTGGTGAACGAGTCGGCGTATAAATACCCGGTGTTTAACGGCGGGCCGAGGCTCTGCGTGGGGAAGGACTTCGCTTATCATCAGATGAAATGCATCGCAGCGACTGTAATTTTGTGTTTCAATATGAAAATAGTGGAGGGACAAGTGGTGGAGCCGAAATTGGGTCTCACTCTCTACATGAAAAACGGGCTGCTACTCACATTGCAGGCCAGGGATACCGCTGCTGCTGCTGAATGAAGATATTGTACATCGCCATGCCTTTCCCGTTTTTAGTGGACTCGGTACAGCTGCATCAATAATCTTTCAACCGTTTTATTAATTTTATAAAAATAAAGGTTAAATTTTCAGTTTAATATTTTATTATAAAAATTTAGTTTTAAATTATGCCAGTTCCGTCCGACAAACTACCGTTCCCTTGTGCCGATTCTACACCACCGGATTCTACACCACCTACCAAGAAATAAATCTTCTTCACATATTTAATATGATTTTTTATTGCAAAACACACTTTTATTAATATAAATGTAGATAGGTTAAAATGGGTGTTAATTTTAAGGAAGTTTTACACTTAGGGAAAATTGAAGACCACTTTAAATTCATTTATAGTGGAATTTAAATACAATCTTTTATACTAGTAATCGCATGTGTTTTATGAGATGTGAACGCTATGAACGGTATATGTTATTTGATTTAGAGGTACAATTATTATTGATCCACTTAATCTGAAGGTTGTTTCTACATTTCAAACTTGTTATAAATTCGTACATGATTACTTGTGATATCGTTTTCGATAGTTAATCAATTTTATAGTTGATGTTGTTAGTTGTGCATTGGTTGTTCAGTTGGTGTTTTGTTGGAGAAACATTTATTATACAATTGATAATGTGTGTGATTGATAGTTGTAGTGTAGGACTTTAGTTGAAACATTACATTGTAATGTTGTATGTGTACATTTAATTATGTTACAGGTTCGTACTTTTAAAGTTGCATACCATATTTGCAAACAAAAAATAAATGTAGGTATACGTACACGTAATGAGACATGTATACGTTTGCAGTATTTATATCATGAGTGGTAGCATTTAGTGGGCAATTTTAGTTTCAATAAACTTGATTACATTTGATATCCCTTGAATGACCTCACGCTTTCGATAGAAGAAATGTTGAGTATAGTAGTATTTGAGGTGCTATGAAAGCAGAAGCTAGTATTTACGATGGGTTGAGTGATAGTAGTCTTGCTTCCTCCTTTCTTCTTGCTCCGAGTGCTAGTACGTGCGCCATATTTGAGTATCTCTCGAATGAAAAAGCGGGTGAAATGCGCAGATTTGCAAGCGAGGGTACTCTGGAGAAAGCTGTGAATGTCAGACCCTGCCTTTCAGTGGTTCCAATGTCGACGGTTGCTCTGTGCAAAGTAAGTCCTTGCGACTTGTGGATAGTTAATCCCCAGGCCATTTTAATCGGCAACTGTCTTCGATTCCCTCTAGAAATAGGGGGTATGGGAATATGTAAGGGGTTGGAGGGATCCCAACATGGGCCGTTGTATCTATCAAATTTTACAACAACAAATAAAGGTAATGCTGGTGGTTGCATTGATGCGTCGTAGACAATGTTTGTGATTGTTCATGTGGCACCATTCGCGAGGCTGCATCAACCCAACAACGCTTTGTGAGCATTTTACGGATCGCGATATGTGCTTTGGAGAATTTGCGTCTCATCTCTCAAACTCTGGATAGCATTTGGTGATATGTTTCTGAACGTTGCTTGGCTTTTGAAGCATATTTTGCAATATACTTAAGAACGGCATGGCGGGAAAGTATCGGTTGACAATCGACATTTTCTCTCCATATGTATATCATTGTTCGATTGTGGATGTTCAATCTATCATCATTTCTGGAAGGGAGGTACTTTATTTTCCCATCACCTTCAATGTGTAAGGAAGAAGTAGGTTGCGTGGCCCAAGGAGCGTTGTACCTGCACTGCAACTGTGATTGCTTTCTATGTAGGCATGTCTGCTCTGAACATTTAGTGTGGCACTGAACTCGATTAAGTAGTTCTTCAAGGTCTGCATGCGGGGAGGTGGATAGAATTTGTGTTGTATCTAGCAAGCAAGGGTCATCTAGAGTGACTCAAGCGAACGAAATCCAAGTGGTTGCTTGGGCAGGGGGTTCCAGAAGTGACATACAAACTTATCAAAGTATTGTTTTGTCGCCTCAATAACTGTTGTGTCCTCCCGCTTTTGTTTTTCTACCTTTGGTGCATTCTCGAGCCACAATAAACCGTGGACATGCCTCTATGTTGTTGCCATTTGTACTGCGAGATGAGGGAACATAAATATTAGATATGTAGTTTGGGAAACACTTTAAAATAAGTAGATTTGATTACATGTACCAAAAGCTCTCGCTCCAAGTTCCTTCTGCAATATTTCTTCCCGAAATATTGTGAATCTGTGATGCAGGTATGCTTGATACTCGATGAGGGTTAGAGACAATGTTAAGTGTTCTCCAACATTGGGCGGCTCGAGGATCTGTTGGGCATTCACCAGATATAATATTGTGGAGATCTGGCCATTTAGTGTCTGCAGCACTTAGAGTGAAGAATAAGGTTGGTGTCCCTAATTGTTCCACCATATCTGAAAGCTCGCTTCTACTTTTTGCCCAGAATGAACGTGTCCCTCGAAGGCTCGATCCAAAGCGCATTAAGCTATCTGGGAGGTTGTCTTTGGGGCATTCCAGTAGTTGTCTTCGTAGCTCTCTAATTGTTGGAGGGATTCCAGATTCGGTGTTCTGTTTCATAAAAACTGCTGCCGTGGACTGGCTTCTGTGTCGCATTATGAGGTTTAGAAGGAAGTAACGAAATCTTGGGTGGGAACCAAACGCCCATCATGGTAACGCATCAAATGAAGTGTGTATTCATGCATTGGAACTTCTTTAATGCGGGGTTGTTGCCACATTGCTTTTCCTGTCGAAATAAAGTTGGGAAAGCCATTGAGAATAGGCCTTCCGTATTATATTCATTTATTGGCAAAAGCCCAAGCTCTGGCCATGGCATGGTAAATGGAGTGTTACCATCGTGGTTGAGCAAGAACTGTTTGATTTCCTCTTCTTCTGTTCCTGTATTGTGAGGTGTTGGCACGAAAGACGATGAGTGTTCATATGTTTCATCAAAGTGGGTGGGAACACCACTACCATGAGTTGTAGAGCAAGTTTGCATTTGGGGAAGTTCCATTGTGGTTGTGTTGAGAGAGGAGGAAACATTTGACGATTCGGATGGTAGTGAGGAAAGGGCGTCATCGTCGATTAAGACATCTTTGTAATAGGGGTCGTGTTGGATTTTATATTGCAAGGCTGCACAAACACAAGATCTACTGACGTAGAAATCATAATTTTTAAATTAGATCCTTCCCTTTGTATGAGAACTATGTCCAAATCTCCAAGGCGATGGGGTAGGGTCTTTCTATTGAAGTAATGTTTTGCGGGAAGCTTATGGTGTGTCCTGAGTATTTGTATTGCCCGCCACGTACTTGGGCACTTGCATGAATGGATTAACTCGTGCGATAAGCATCTCCTCAATTTGGGTTAAAGATGCAAGAACGATAGGTTGTTTTTTAGGGTCCATGTTGTTCCATGAAGAGAAGCGGTGGCCTTGTTTTTCACTTTTGCATCTGTTACACGAGGGAAAGCCTTCGGAAAAATTGTTTTAATTCCAGGGTAATTTTCCAAACAGATTGAGCAAGTTTGGATGTTCGCCAACAAATCTATTCTTTTGCAAAACCGACGTTGGGCTTCTAAATTCAGTGAAGAGAGTGGGGATATGGGAAATATCTATGTATTAGAAGGGGTGGGGTGTTCTGTTTCAGTCGTTTGTGGATTGCAAGGTGGAAAGCAGTCTGAAGGAGAGGAGAAACCGGTTGTATATGTGGGATGAACTGAAGAGAGGTCAGTACTTGAGACAGTTTCATGTGGCATCCCAGACATTTGGGGCAAAGTGACAGTTGCTAGCAAAGATGGGTTCGTACAGAAGGAAGTGGCATGCTCTTGAAAGGTTTTTTCCATGGAAGTTACATGCGGAATGTTGGTTGGCAATTCTTCAGTAGTTGTATTTGATGGCAAGATTGGAATGTTGGGGGATCGTAGGTTGTTGGTCGTTGTAAGTTGAAAGATATTAGAGATTTTCGTTGTTCTATGCTCTAATTTACGACGCCGTTGCTCAACAGTTATGTGTACTTTATTTTTTGCGTAGTTTTCTCTTCGTTGGGCTCGTTTTGCAGGAGTCGACATGATTGCGAAGTCACAGGATTATGGAGTACCACCTGTTGGATAAAGATCATTTTGGGTTAGCAAGGAACGATACATAGTTTGATGACAAACAAATGCAGAAATAAGTGAAAATGTAAAACTAAATTCAATTGTAATGCATGTGGAGTACCAATGGGAAATACACATAAGAGGTAACAATTTGAGTTTTGAGAAACTACTTTTTTATTAAGGAAAAGAGTATTAGATATATAGAAACATACAATGTGTTCACATACTACAGAAGGATGTAAATACGTACATAACAAAATTGAATATTTTTTATATTTATTTTCTTAAAAGTACTAACAATCCGCATAATAGAAGGAGACAATAGTATGTCAGTGTATAAGGGAATTCAACAGTTTTCTTTTGAAGCAGGGAAAAAAGTGAAACATAGATATGAAATAAGAAACATAGCAGTGATAGTTCAAAGTATAGAATGGGATGAGTGAGGGTGTAATGTTTGAAGGGACGGGTGGGTTGGAAATCCTTGCGTAAAGGTTATGGAGGAGTTGCACTATTTTCTACTTTCTTTGAACTGAGGATGACACATTTCAATCTGTTGTTTCCGCAATATGTCTCTTTTTTCAGTGAAAGTGTGAAGCAGTATTCATTTCCGATGACATTACTTATAATTTCACTAGTCGCATCTTCATCTATAGTCAATATATGGAGGTCGCTAGCTGCAACACCCATGATTAACTCAGCTATCTCATCAAAAGCGGTAACTGATTGAAGTTCTCCTGTTGGGTCCTTTAGATCGATTCTGAGTGCATATCTATAATCATAGTTTTGCACTTGTCTGTTGCAACTTGAACATAACCATGAACCATTACCATTCTCTTTCACCTTTTTCCTGCATTGTTTGTCACCTTTTTGAAGAGGACATGCCTTGTAAAAAAAGTTGTCCATGCTAATATTCGTGATTTCTGCAGTAACCATGGCCCATTCATTTCTCTCAGTGTTCCCCATATTTAGTACCTCCGAAATCGTCGTTACAGAGGTCATGCTTTTTGGAGGGCCTAGAAATTGGGTTGTGATAGAGGGCGCCGAAGGAAGTAGTCATCGGAATCAACCCAGCCATGAAGTGTATTTGTTTCTGAAATTTTAGGGTTGACGTAACATTTGGTTCTTGAAACAATGTCCACTGAGCTTCCATTGAAACTGGAGACGCGGGCAGCTTTCAAGGCGAGGACCGAAAGAGGTGGTATAGAAAGCATGTCTTCAAGTTCGTTGCTTATATCATCTAAGTGATGTCCCCACAATGTGACACTTACACTGAAACCCGACATGTCCTTTAACTGCAGTGTTCTTCTCTTTGTTTCAGACTTGTCATACCAACGAATTGTTGAGCATGGTGACATCGTAACAACAATTCCAATCAAATCAACTGTAGAACCTTTAGCGCTTGCAGGTAATTCCTTGATTTTGGTGAAGTGAAAGTTATGGGAAGGTATTGTATCTTCATTTGCTATGAGTGGAGATATGGTTGAGGAAGGTTGCAGGAAAATCTCCAAAGCATTGTTCAAATGGTTATAACATAGCTTTGCATCAACAATCCTCGCAATCCTCCCATTGGAAATTGTATATAGCTTCCCATTCTCAATCTGCTCATAGAATGCTTCCGCGGCCTCATTGAAACAAGTGATGTGGATTTCTCCTCCTTCCTGATCAACAAAATCAAACCCAAACACGGATCCATTTCCCCTTGCATTGTGATATTGGCGAAGGGTTGTTTTTGCTAGGGCACGGCCCTCTACGGACCACATGTGCATAGATGTATTCAAAGCACTTATTTTAGTTGGTGTTCTCGTAAAATATTTGTTAACCCGATTTGCACTTGCATCTGTTTGTGGCAACTAACTGTGTTTGAGAGCATTTGTTGGTAGTCGGATTGGAGCACCGATTACCAAATGTGTTTCAACAACAACATCCATTTCAATGATAAGAACGGTGTTGCAATGGAAAAGAAAAACAAGATATAATTAGAACTGAGCAACGGATGGAAAAAATAAACAGAAATAAATTTTAATTGATATAGCGAGTTTATGTACATTGGTAATTAAGCAAGAGATGAAGCTTACAATTCACTTTTGATCATTCTAACGAGGGATTTGTGTAAGCACACGATGGAGCCTTCTTGATTTGCACACACGACTTACAAATTTGGAGGGTAGAAGTGCTGTCTGAAAATGTATCCCATCTGAAAGGTCAACACGATGTTGGGCTCCCATGTTGAGAATGGACCTTAGAGAGCTCAAGTGCAGTATCTGAAATGTGGGGTCAACATTGGAACCACCCTCAATCAATTGAGAAATGCCTTCGTGTGTCAAAGTTATTTCCATGGCAACTAAAAGATGCTCAAGATTGTGAGAATTCTGCAAATATATGGTGGAAAATGTAAACTTGTAGGGCAGTCAATCATGAAATGAAGGATTTGTTTAGGAAATCATGCATTTGTAAAGAATGAGAACCTTTAAAGTTGACTTCCTTATTATTTCATATTTTCTAAAAAGTGCAAACATGAAGTCTAACCCTTTAACAATTCAATATGCAAAAAAGTGATATAATGTACAAAGCTTTGGTTGAAAACAACTAAAATTTGTATGGTTGTTTGTCGGCATTTTAAAACTATATGTATTTGTGTGCAAATATTATGAAGTACACATTAAAAATGTGTCGTTGGTTTACATAAAGAAGCGAGCAATTGTATAAAGGAAAGATATAATGAATAACTCATTAAAAATGTGTTGTTGTTGTTGTTGTTTGTTGAAAAGTTAGATTTTGTGCCCCATATGTTCCGCCGCAATATATACATGCATTTATTTGAAATGAATTACATATTATTATGTTAAGCAAACATAATGGAATACAATAAGAACAATATGTACACTTGAAGTGAGAAGACTATAGGTATTTGTATGGAAACACAAAGATAAAGAAATTAGGAAAGCATAGTTGTTGGATAACAAAAAATGAACATGTGTTTGATAAGTTTGATTCTCTGGATATATACTGCGACAATACATACATGGAATATTTGGAACGAGTTACAGTTTATTTCAAAAATACTTATAAACAAACACTTATAAACTAACCACTACAAGCTATTTTTTAAAATCAAATTTCTTGCTTTTTGCTTGTGTAATTTTCTTTGCACGTTTCTTGTAGTTTTGTCCAGTTGCAGATGCCTCGATTGGAATTCCCATTCTCCTCAATTTGTGGGGTGGTTCATATTTCAGTGCATCTTCGTTCGAATCATAAATCAAGCAAAAGCCTCGTGAATGATCTCGCAATCGTTCGGATTTTGGAGAGAAAAATTGGGGATGTTGGCATCAGGTGGAGGCGATCTCTGATCATTTCAGCTATCACTGTTTTAGGTGGTTTCGGTTGCCTACAATGCAAAACATTAACAACACATTGAATACGCTTAAAATTTTCCTCCCTCTGCAAGTGAGGCATAGTTAATGTCAATCCCGTTGTGGGGAGGGGAATTGTGTTTCTAGTCTGCATCATATTAAACTGGAGAGGGAAAATAAGTATGTTAGTCCACCAAGATGTTCTTAGGTATGACAGCAGCTTTAAAAGCCTTGTCGCTGATCAGTCTAACGTCCAACTTGGGACGCTTCGAAATGGCCTCATTGGGGAACGAACCCCTCAGCACATAATGAATCCTGTCATTGACGAAGGCACGTGCCCCCACATGTCACTTCGGAAAAAGGATTGGAGTCTAAATATAAATGTAACAATCAAAAGAATATAACATGAAAGCTCTCTACAATAATTTTTTAAACCATAGCATGCAATAAACGAAACAAATGAATAAGCACTTGAATCAATATTAAAACCCACCTCAAGTTTGTTTAGAGACGACGCTCTTCTTTACCGCGGGAGAATGAGAATCACAAATAACCTACAAAAAAGTGAAAAAGAATTTAATAAAACTAAATATATCTACACTGCCAATGTCATATTCACTACATAATGCTACCACTCATGATATTAAATCTGCACATGTATAGAAATCTTCATGTATTCATGTTTAGTTCAAATAAACAAATATGCAAAATGCTACCACTCATGATATAAAATTGGTAAATGTATATGCAAACTCAAAATTTCACAAAAAACTGCTCAACCTCAAATTTTCCTTGTAAATGCTTGAAGATAGACCGAATAACAGGTAAATCGCATAAATTTCCTCAAAGAGCCACACAAGACTCAGAAAAATAGAAAAATTCCTCTCAACATTGCTCAAATCTTCAATTTACATAGAATGTCTTGGATTGGTTTTAGTGTTCAGCCATATTTTTAGAAATTTGGTCTGTAACGGTTCCCATATATCCTTTCAAAAGGTTTTTTGTTCTCATAATAAACTATATTATAACAGAAATCTCTATTGTGATAGGGGAATGCTTGTCCTTAGTTGTCTCTCATTGTCCCTCTCTTGCTGGAATTCATAGAGGTATGTTTGTCCTTAGTTGTCTCTTTGGTCCATAACTGTTTCCATATATCCTTTCAAAAGGTTTTTTGTTCTCATAATAAACTATATTATAACAGAAATCTCTATTGTGATAGGGGTATGCTTGTCCTTAGTTGTCTCTCATTGCCCCTCTCTTGCTAGAATTCATAGAGGTATGTTTGTCCTTAGTTGTCTCTCATGGACACCGTATTCCTGGAATTCATGGGAAAATTAATGAAATCCCAATACTTTGCCATTGTTGTAGTTATACTTGAGCACCTCTTCCTGGAATTCATAGGAAAATGAATGAAATCACAATAGTTTGCCATGGTTGTAGTTATACTTCAGCACCTCTTCCTTTCACCTTCATCGGGACTCCTTGATTGTTAGTGCATAGATTTTTTTCCCCCATTCTCCGGATCTTGGATTCAAAGGCCAGTTAGATGTTAAACACTTAGTTATGAAGTCGGAAAACTCAAATTATGGCATACAAACCTACAAAGTTCTAAGGCATGTGAGAAATGATTATGCCAAAATGGTAAGTCATTGAATTGGTGACCGCTAAGTCACGGGTTCAATAAAGAAAAGTAAAAGTTTGACAATAATAAATGATTGTCAATTCAAAACTTTCCTAAGAGACCTAGAGCAGACTGTAAAATAAATATCTTTTCGGTGCATTCCACCTATTATTTATATTACCAAACCCAACAACTGTTTTCCAATCTAGAAAAGGTACAATTTTATCACCATTTTGAATCTCAAATCCATTTTCCATGGTGAACCGGCAAGCTAAATTGAAGCATAAAACTTCCATTATCAACTTATCTTTATTTGCAAACTTTTACATAAATAATCCAAATTCCTTCTGTAAAACTAAATACTTTACAGCCAAAATAATCCTAGTTAAAACTACTGAAATTTTGAAAATCATACCCGCAGCTTCTTTGCAGACATGAAGAAGCAGTCTTTAAGGGAAACTTTCAAGCTCTTAACCAAAGACATACGAGTAATATCAAGTGAATTTCCACAGTTACTTGCCGGTGAGTGTGGAGAGCTCCTTACAAAAACTGCTCAACCACTGCATATGCGTGCATGTGTGTGCCATAGAAGGCATGTACAAGATGAAATGTAAAAAGCCAGATTGAAAAAATGAAAATAAAAATTATTTTTTGAAGAATCGGGCAAAAAGAAAAGCAAACTGACATATGGGTTTCCATATGACCTACATTTTCATACATGTCTCTTTGCCCATTTTACAATATACTCCCCAATACCATACAGTATGATTACTTCTTTTTCATGTAATTCAAAGTGGTCACTCAATAAAGCCTATACCGTATGACATATGAAATATATTAGTAATATAGCATGTGAAAATAAAGTATTGTGTCTTTATTTTCAAATACCTATAATGCTGCTTGTGCTATGATGATGAAGTGTGGCCCAATTTTTTCTTCTATAATTATATGGAATTCATTCAAATTTGCAGTATCTCAAAACAAATAGAGAAATATTGATAAGAGGAACCATGGTTTTTGCACTGAAATCACAAAAGAAATGATTACTTGAAATGCTTCACCAACAAAATGTATTTTGAATATCATTATTTGCCACTAGGATACAAACAAGTCCAAAACAAAATCAAGTCATATATAAGGGGGAAAACAAGTCAGATTAAAATACCATGAATATAAAAAGCAGCTATATGCACTTGAATCAACATTTTATCAATATTAATAATTTGGAGCTTCGCTTTACCATATATACTGTAGAGAAATTCTTACATGAATACTATCAAAGAAGAGTACAGATGATGAAATGTAATGTAAGTAATCTAAAGATTAGTCGTATATACAAATATGCATGTCAATCTAAATTGGAATTTACACAAACTGCGAGTGTAACAACAACAAAAAATTGCTCCAATTCTCTTCTTGATCTAGAGAGGAACACAAGCATCCAGAGATTAAAAGGTATGCAGATAACTACACCTTCTCAATATACTGAATAGAGCATAAACAATTAAGAACTTCATGGTCTTGTGACCAATAAAATGCAAAATAAATAAAGCATTTTTTTCAGCCTAGGCAATAAAAGGCCCAGTACCCCAGAGAAGTATGCAGATTATATTTAGTATTTACAGATATGCTCCTTGTGAATGACACTATTGAGCAACTAACTATGACCTAGAAACCAATAACTTTCCGTTAAGATATTTCATAAAATCTCTCAAATTTTAGAAACAGCAAGAAATGATTGCACAGATCAGTAAATGGCAGCAAAAACCCCATAGCCTTCGAGCATCAGCATGACCCTGAACCTAACTAACAAATTCATACAACTGACCTAAACAAAGTTATGCACGCCACAGGCCAGCTGGGGTTAGAGGCATACAATTTCCAGCCCAAGCTAAAGCTCAAAGAATTTCATACTGGAACTTGATTGATCCCATTGACCTCGGGCATGGTTCTTAGATTACCCGGTGGAGTTTCATGGGTTTCGTCTTCATCAGAATCCAATGCAAATCGAGCTCCAAAGTCAATACTCGAAACATCCAAATCTTGCAATTCCTCTGCCTGTTGACCCAATGGTTTATAATTCAAGGCACCAAATTTCACGTACTTTGTGCTCAGATATGAGTAGGCGAGAAGAAGACAGACAAATAGTAGAGCCAGATGACAATTGAATTGAAGGGTTGCAATGGCCATGCCCCTGTGACCATTGGCATGACTCTCACAATGAACAATATATTCCCCCCCGATCTTTTCAGATATTTTACATCCGTGAGAAATCAATCCAGTGAAAAACGAAATACCCATTTGAATAAACCAAGTCCCCTGCAGAATCAACCCCATACTGAAACCTAATGGAGGCAATACAGAATTTGGGTATGGGATCTCTAGGGCCTTACATAAAATGCAAACACAAATGGGTATTAGGATTAAACTATAATACCTGTTTTCAAGCCCTGTTGAGCCCTCCTTTTGAAGGTAAAAAACAAGAAATTCCTCACCAAATGCCAAAAGGGCAATCAAGTTACAGGCCTCCCATGGCAAAGGAAGCAATTGAGTGCACTCAGAGGTGATACAGACAATCGAATAAAGTACAAAAATTGAGGCCACACCTGATTTTTCCCGACGAACATAAATTCCAAGAAACAATCCGACAAATGTTTAAAAATCAAAATCGAAAAAAAAATTGCATAAACTTCAAAGAGTCATATGAAATTCATACTGTTTTTTATATTGAAAAGAAATTGCATAAATCAGAAAAAAACCTCGTCTGCCTATGCACCAAACAACGTTGTCTGTCTGTCACTTTCTCGGATCCCTCTTTCGCGAAAACGGCCGCGTCAAACAGCAGGTAAATTATCGCGAAAACGGCCGCGTCAAACAACAGACAAATTATGTAACTATAAACTTCGATCATACAACTTAATTTATACGGCCGCGTCTTCTAAATTACGGCGGATTCAAAAAATAGCAGTTAAAAATATGATCTTAAAAATAGAAACGAATCAAAAATTGCATGCACAGTAAAAACGACATGCAAACAGTTCTAAATTACGGCGGATTCGAAAAAAAAGCAGTTAAAAATATGATCTTAAAAATAGAAACGAATCAAAAATTACATGCACAGTAAAAACGACATGCAAATAGTTGTCAAATTTAATCCCATTTGAAAAACGTTTAAAAGGTCACAAATTTAGGACAACATCATAGAAACGTCCCGGATGTGCTCCACCATAGGGGAACGCCTTCGGCATAATAAGGAGAAAGAACTTACTCAATTTGAGTATATAATTATATTATAAACACAATTATCTAAATCTTTAAAGTTACGTTAAAAATACAAATTAAAAAAAAGGTATTAAATAATAATAATAATAATAATAAAATATAGAAAATAACAATAAATATGAAAGGTAAAACAATTAAACATAACACGATTCTCGAATCTTTTCATCTTCTCCTTCTAACAATGGTTGAGTTCCATCGAGGTCAACAAGGGTTCTTTCGCGATTTAAGGTACAATTTGGTGGAGTAAGGGTATGGCCAAGTCTACACTCATCTTCTCCTCTCTTTTATGTCCCATATCATTGTTGTCTTTCCCTAAAAGAACTAGAATTTTTGTTGAGTTAAAGATCCCATGCCAATATTATGAGAAATGAGAGTCTTTAAATAAAATTGGGATGCATCAATCTTTGATATGCATTTAGCCAATAATATGCTGAATAATAATTTAATAATTTGAATGTGCATATCAATCTTTAGTACCCTATGAGACGAAGATTCATAGCTAAACTAAATGTCTAGTGGAAGAGGGTAATGATTAGTTTGCAGAGAAATTGTAGAAAGAGGCAAATACATGGTTATGGAGAAATATGTTTTTTTATTATTATTGTTAAACGCTTTTGATGGAGCTATGAACCGGAGGGGTTGGGACCCCACCCTATAGCATCGATGAAGAGAAGAGAGGGAGAAGAGAAGGGGAGGGAGAAATAAGCGAACGGAAAGGAAGAAGAAAGGAAACAAGCACAGAACACAAAGAGCACCGAAAGGAGACACGCTTTTAACCAGAGCTAGAAACCGAGGGGTTGGTGGGACCCCACCCATAACAAGGATGAAAACGAAGAAGAACATAAGAGAATACTAACCCGAGAACAACCAACAAAGCACCAACACCAAAGGACGAAACACCCAAACCGAAAAGAAGCCCAACATCGGAGACGCCAAGACAAAGACCTCCATGACACGTACACCTAACCACCCCTAACGGGGATCTTGCGTGAGTGGTAAAGGAGGAAAACATAACCCAACAACAAGCCGAAAAGCCAGAAGGGCAGAAAAGGGTGCCATCAAGCGGAAAGAAACCATGGAGGCCCAGCGCAGACGAAGGCATACCCTGCCAAAACCCAAACATGAAGTATCAAAACACAACCAATGACCATGGAGAAACCGCCCACCCAAAAAACCGCCTCAAAACCTAAAGCCGTCGAAGCTTCTAACACCCAGCGCTGCTTAGTGTATGCATGAAAATAAACTACACCACGCAGTGAAGACGTTTCTTCCTAATCCTATGCTTAGGAAACCAGGACGAGTAGTCCCTAAGCAGGAAAATAACCGTGAGCAAGACCAATCTTGGCCAAAACAAAACGAGGCCCGTCCCAGAACCACCCAGCCATACCAAAGAAATCCACATCCGCCTAAATGAACCAACAGAAGCCGAAATGAAGGAGGAAAAGAAAGCCCACCATTGCAATTGCTTCAGCGCAAGAAGAGGACCCCCAGACCAAGACAACTCACTCGCCCCAGATCCGATCTACACCATAGGCCCCCTCACTAGATCTAAAATGGGAAAAATAGAAGCCGGGGCCAGGGACGAGTCCAACACCACTTCGGGGGTCATATCCCCTAATAAAACCCCAGAAACCGGTGTTGCCCCAACGAGCTGAGGCTCAACATCCAACTCAGACGTTGAACAATGGAAGCAAGAGAAAATCTTGACGAAGGTGGAAACCATATCTTCAACCGGAAAAGGCGCAATAACAATGGGGCCGACATTTCGGCTAATAACCGCCAGAAAGGCTTTCACGTCCCGACTGAGAAGGAACCCAGCAAACCGTTCGGCTTCCTTCGAAAGCTCTTTAGCCAAACATTCCTCAAGTGGTCCAGAGCACAGCACGAGTCCTTCCAAACAACGCTCAGCAAGACACAAAGTAAGGATATCCAGCTGAACCACCACATTCAACTCCGACACATGCTCCCACCCCTTGGCTCCATCACCGACGCAAGCCTTCAGAGCTTGTTCAATCCAAAACCCTAGCTCCTGCCGCTCCTCGCTCCTCATCCCTCAGTCCAATCTTTATGGAGAAATATGTTAATCACACGTTTTAGCTTTATATTATTTTCCATACACAAACCATGATAAGGAAATCTTTAATGCATTACCATAATTAAATGTTTTAAGGTAAAAGTGATGTCAATATTCATAGGCCAACTAAGCTAGATTTAATATTTTGTCATCATTGATGCTATTGATTGAGTTATAAACATGATACATGTATTTTAATGTGATATTCTTATTCAATATATATTATCCATTCATTGAGCTACCGTGTTTATTTATGTTCTAATTTGTTGTCTATTTACTTTCTAGTAAATAATAGTGTTAGGAGGTGATTTTAAGAAAATTGTGTATGGCATAGATTAAATTTAATTTGAGTTAAGGTCAAGAATGAGTAATAGAACTTTAAAGGCCAATACATGATAATTAGAGTATATAAATGAGTATCAAAATATCTGTAAGGAAGAAAAGAAAGGTATGAGAAAAATTCAAAGAAAATGTAATTATTTTTTTATATTTGAAATTAATATTTATTAAATATATGTTGTTTTATAGATCTAGACCATATTATTTAGTATGTGTTCTCTTGCGATTCAATCATTTAATGTATTGAAATATGAATTGATAATTTTAAAAAAATGGATATATGAAATCTTCAATGTGAATGTTATCTCTCAAAATTGAATTATTAAATGAATAAATAAATTTAATATTTTTTATTCTTGCACTAAAGGACTTTGTCCTTTAGGATTGATAGAAATTTGTAAAAAGACAATGATATTTTTGACTTATGTCATAGCAAAGGAAGCACTTAAAAATGTAAAATAAATACTTTATAAGTAAGTAATGCAAAGCAGCAAAACATTAAATAGGTAATATATAAAAAAGGAATTATAAATAAAATATAAATTCTTTAAAATGTTTTTAAAAAATTATAAATAGACAACATGCAGCTCCCAAAAAGTGAATTTGTTATATTGATACCCCCAAATTAAAAATTAAAAAAAAAAACAAAAACAGATTAAACCTATATATTTAAAAACCATACATATAATTATCCACTAGATTACAACACATAGTATGATTATGTCCATAATTATTGTGCATGGTGTAACAATTCATGCGGTATGCATACGTATGATGAGTTCACATTCTCCCACGTAAAGATTATTCAACACGAGCCATGACCGTTATTATGAAGAATTATCTGGTTCTGGTCCAACGGAATTTCTTGGCTGCAAGGTGACAAGCAGACCGTTTTTCATGTACATAGTGAGAGCCAGTTTCGGTTCCACCACCTGCCCCGCCATCATTTCCATGCGGAATCCCCAAATTATAGTAGCCGCGATCCATTTCATCTGATAGTAAGCGAAGTCCTTCCCCAAGCACAGCCTCGGCCCGCCATTAAAGACCGGGTACTTATAAGCCGACTCGCTCACAAAGCTCCCTCCTTTGTCCAGCCACCTTTCCGGTCTAAATTCCATACAGTCCTTCCCCCATATACTCTCCACTCTCCCCATGGAATATATCGCGTATATGATCTTGGTGCCCTTTTTTAAATACGTTCCGTCGGGGAACCAGTCGTCGGAGTCGACTTCCTTTTGGTCGACGGGGACGGAGGGATACAGTCGCAGGGACTCCGACAGCGCGGCTTGCAAATACTGCATCTGCTTCAGCTCCTCGACCGTGAAATTCAGGGACTCTGGTTTTAGAGGAATCGAAGACCTTGTCGACAAGACGGACCGTATCTCCGCCAGGATGCGATCTTCGACCCACGGGTGGCGGAGCAGCAGCCAGAAAAACCAGGAGAGAGCCACCGACGACGTGTCCCGCCCGGCCAGAACGAAATTGACGGAGATGTCCCGCAGCATCTCGTCCGTGAAAACGCGATCCCCGGTTTCCGTCTGGACCTTCATGAAGGCCGTCAGGAGGTCGGCTCGGTCCGGTCGAAAGGCGGAGCTGTTTCGTGCTCTGATGGTCTCGTCGACGAATTCGTCGACAGTCGCGAGGGAAGCCCGGAGAGTCCGCTCGGGGCCGAGGTGGAAGAAGCGCATGAGCCTCCACAAGGCGGTGGGAGTGAGGAACCTGAACATGGTGGCCTCGGTGGCGTCCTCGAACGCCCGAGCGAAGCCCGTCGCCTCCGCTCGTCCGCCACCCAAACAGCCCGGGTCGACACCGAGAGCCACCGTGCAGACGTTGTCGAAAGTGAAGCGCAGAAGCACGTCTTGCAGGTCGACGGACGCGCCGGAGCGAGCGGCGTCTTCCAGTAAAGGAAGGAGCCGCGCCTGCACCAGCTCCTGCACCGATCTCACCATGAACGTCTTGAAAGAAGACGTATTGAATTCAATGTTGGCAGTCCGTCTCTGCCTTCTCCACGTCTCGGCGTCGGCGTTGAAGATGCCGTCGCCGAGGAAGTCGTGCGCCAGCGACCTGAAATAGCCTCCTTTTGGATAATTATTGAATCTGAGCTTGAGGACGTGCTCCAAATTGGCCGGGTCGGCAGTCACCACGCAGTTGAGGTTGCTCATGACCGGCCCCTTGAAAACAAACGTCCCTCCGCACCCTATTAAAATCTGGGTTATCCAGTCATATATGTCATTTACATGAAGTAAGAGAGAGGGAAGCATCCCCAGCAGAGGCCACACCCGAGGCGCATTGCCATTGTCATTCCTGTACTGTACCCAATAACGAAAAACCACATATCCCAACACGGCCAATGCTATGTCTACGCTTCTCAGACCCACTAAATACAGTAGCTTGTCGAAGCTTCCCATTTTGCAATACAAAACGGAGGCGCGTCTGCTATTTAAACGAACACACAACTGGTATTTAAATAGAGAAACGAGACAAATGTACGTATGGATAAAAAGGGCAACGCTACCATCTTTCATTCCAGTATTCCCATATCAAAATATCCTCCGGGCTCAAAGAATGGCATAATGTAAATGAGTGCTCCAGTCTGAACGACATTAAATGTCGTCATGATCTAAGTATTCCTGCATTTATTCAAACTACCATTTACTCGATACGATGCATCTTGATTTTTTTTCCTCCATGCCCTTCTATTACGTAGTTATTGATTCCGAGCATGACAACTACTTCTCATGCTGTCTTTCTTAATGACATCCAACTGAATAGCATCCTATGATTTTCAGTTGGATAGAGCTTTCTTTCCTATGATTTTCTGGAAATGATTGCTTACTTTGTAAGACCATTGGGTATGGTTCCATTTGACTGGATGTAATGCCGGCGAGTTGTCCTCTACCTACCCCATTCAATATACGTAAGCATTTAGTCAACTTTTTCTTTAATACATTCCATCCTTAGTTTGGAATGACAGCCTAGCTTGCTGTGGCCTTAGTAGGTTCAATATGGGGCTTAACATTGTGAAAAAATATGCATGGCAACTAAAATTAAATGGAGGGAAAAGATCATCATTGCTCATTTAAAGACTACCATCCACAAGTTTACATGTGAGACAAGAAGATGGACAACACCTAAGAATTCATGGGAACAAAGGACTTGTGTTCTATGCACTATAGCGGCAGTCCAAATGGAAGAGTATTTCATCCTTGAATTTCCAAGGTACACGGACACCAGCGCCAAGTATGAGGAAATTATAAGAGCTGGTTCCATGGGAGAGATATTCAAGGAAAACAAAATAAAAGGTTTGGGGGAGATGTCAACTAAATCAACTAGAAGAGGAGCAACCTTTTATAAAATATTACTAAGCCTACAAATCTTTTAGCGAATTGGTATTTTAATTTCAATATAAAACGTGATCAAAGTGATTTCCGAGCTATATAAGCATAAGGTAAGGTTTTTCTTGACCTTAAACATTATTTTGGATGTCTCGTGACAAGTTACAATGATAGATAAACAATTAGTAAGTGGCTATCCGACATTTTGCGTGTCACTATAGAATGGTGTGAATGCAATCGAAATGTATTGAGTGTGTTTGGACCATTTGATAGTAATTTCTTATAATATTATGGGGTGAGGTGGTTCACCTCTCCATCAATTGATGCAAACGACCGACTCATCCTTTCCCCCACCATCTCGCTTCACACATAAACACCTATTCTTCCACGCTCCCTCTTCCCTCCATTGTCGATGCCTTATGTAGGCTTATCTCCACTCCAACCATCACAACCTCCACCCACCACTTCATTTTTGGTTACACTTGTGGACTGGGCCAACATTTCTTTATTTTACTTATCACCTATAGAGACTCAAATTTGGCAATTTACTCTTTAACATTACTAGTTTTGACAATACACTCTTGCTAAGATAAATGTAACCTTTTGATTCCCGCTAACACATTTAGAGGACTCTTGTTTAGCTTTTTTATCCTTGCATACTAACATGTCATCAAATTCTAAGAGTACAATGCATGCAATCCATATACAAACATCATTTAACAAGTTGTAAACTTCATATTCCATGATTACTATCCCTAGTTAGGGTTGTATAATTTTGTCAAGATATTACATTTGGCCATGGCTGATTTGTACAGTCTTGGACTAACATGATCCCCAAATTTTCTTTCAATTTCATATTCTTTATTGGGTCTTCTAATCGTTATTAGTCGGCCTTATTCAATAAATCACTTGTAACGAAACCCTAAATAAGCAAGTAAACACTATCTCATTTGCTAACATAGAACTCTTATGACACTAGATTCATACACTCACTTCCAACACATGCAAATGGAACCCAAGGATCCTTGAATCTTGCAATAGCTAGGGAAGAAATCTCTATAGGTCTGAAGCTTCCAACGAAACAAAGACATCAACCCATCTCATTTACAAGCACTCAAATATGCATTCTCCAAGTATGTTAGCAAAGTTCATCTCAACTCAAGTATTGTCAAAGAGGGTTACCAAATATAGTCAGCACTCATTCGTATATCACATGTCAGGTGGAGGATGACATGTAGTTTGAGGCCTCTTCGAGAGTACTAATGTTGGTGGTGCACGGGGGTTCTCACAACCCGACTAATTATTAAATAAGGATAAACAATATTATTATGAATTGAAATGATTGAAAGATAAGGAAATAGTCTTTACCTTGCATAAATATCAATTAAATTGTTTCAATTGGGAAATAAATCAAAACAATTGAGAGCATGGCCTATTGTGTATATAGATGAATAATACATTTTATAGGTCCAAATATATATTCTAAACTATTTTTAGAGACCACATGAATTTTTTTGGTTCGCAAAAAGTTGGTATAACATTACTTGAGGGCCATTTGGTGGAAATTTTGTTTTTTATAAAAAAATAGGTTGATATATCATGTTATAATAAACTACATAGAAATTTACAACAGTATGTCACATTGTAACTATTAATAGACGTCGAAGTGTATTTTAATAGTATTAATAGGTGAACCTAAAATATTTAAAACTAGCATTGAAATTAGTATATGATTATTAGTTCCTTTTACCTTGTTCAATTAATCAAATAATTTCATCCAATTAAAGCTATTATTTAGGAGTGTAACACCTCATTTTTATTTTCCCAAATCTTAAGTTAAAAAAATGATTTGATTTCCACAAGCCAATCAATAGAGTACACAATAGAGTTAACCCTGTACAAACCAGTTTAATTATTTTAAACAACTAGTTATTAAGTTAAGTTTGATCCATCTGATAACTCTTCGTGTATAAACCTTGTGCAGCTAAGAAGGGTGCATCCTTATCTCCCTTCAATCCACTCTATGCGAGCAATCATACAATCTTTAGTATGTTCTAGTTTACCTTTTCTAGGTTGAGAGAACTATGTTTCCATCCTTAAATGTCTACCACGAAAGTTAATTACTTAACTTTGTACTCTGGTATCTGACATATATAAAGTAAGGATATGGTGAACAAACAACGCAAACAACTACTTTGGCCAAAATTTCCATCCGTGCATAAACAACTTATCTTGAGACCGCACATAAGCCTTAGGGACATAGTCTTCCGCCACCAAACAAATATATCCACAATTATCTAGATATTTTTGTTTAAAAAGGTGAAGATGTTAATAAAGAGGGTGTGTGTTATTTACAGACCATCTCTCGTAAACGAAAATAACCACAACCCACTCAGGGTCTTTATGGAATGAGGAGAGACCACATAATGGGTTACCACCATTATGTCCTCTTTCCCTTTTCCGTAACTACCCCTAGTTAGCACTATGCCTAGATGTTTGTGTGATGACGTGAGATTATATCCAATCTACATCATAATCAAATTTGTCTATCCATAATCAAATTTCATCATGTGGAAAGTCCTACGAAACTTAAGTTATTCCATTATTTATCTAAGTTATAGCCAAGGGGTCTTTTTGTAAGACTCCTCTAAGTCATTCATTATGTTCCAAGTGGGCCTTAATAACTTATTCGAGTTATGGACTAACTATTAGTTTCCCTTTAGTGAAGTCATCTTGTTTTTGTTATAGGTTGCCCATGTCAAAGGCTAGTTTTGTTCATTATTCGTTGGTCTATTTAATAAAGGAGATAATACCATTTACTTGCGATGGTTGAATTATTATCTTAGGAAGAGTAATGATTAGGGTCAAAGCATAATACTATGTCCCACTTCGTGTCCCAAAAACATGAGTAGGAGGTTGGGCGGGGTGGGAAATTAAGGGTGTTCACATGAACAATCCCTTCACACGAACACCCTTTTCCCGAAGTGACATGTAGCCCATGGAATTTCCACGTATGCCACGTAAAATGTCTTGTGAAGGGGGTGTTTACGCGAACACCCCTTCAGTGAACACCCTTCGCCCGAACCGCTAGTTTATATATTTGTGGCAGTGTGGAGGTTCTCAATTTTCCTCCGCCCGCACTTTCTTCGCACAAAGATAGCTCACCCGATTCGAGATAGAGATGACCCCAACCCACTCGCATTAGTGCACTAGAGCCGACCTGTATGTAAATTTATTTTTTTGTAAAAAAATGTATTTGTTTTTATCGTTTGTAAGAATTTCATTTTCAAGACTTTATTTTAGTAAAATTTGTTCTTGTCGTGCAAAAAAAAAGAAACCCTAGCTTCAGCAATCGTATATATGAATTTTTCCCGACTAATAGATATTACCTATGATCCATACATACTTTTTCCCGACTAATAGATGATTTTTTTGCACATTTTGAGTAAAAATTAGCATGAAAGACACATTCACACAACTTTCTCACTTTGAAAAGATATTAATGAACCTATTAGCTAGCGATAATTCGATTTAAGACCATGGTTACCAATTGAACCAAAGGTTCCCTAAACCTAATCTCATTAGTCTATTTTCTCAAGGCTTGTTATCTCCTATTAAAGGATAAATATTATTTAATAGTTACCAATTTTGGGATGAACTTTATCATGTACATAAGAATATAGAGGAAAATATTATAGAAGCAAAAATTCTCAAATACAAGGTCAATGCTTTTGTCACTACTGGAGAAAATTGTCAACCTAAAGCAACATTCAAGGCCAAATTTGGTGATGGCTATTTATAGCATATCCTTGAGGTTAGACTATGGTAAACGTAGTATAAAATCATCAAATAATAAAATAATATTTCCTCAATAATCAAAGTGTGATAAAATTACAAGGTTTAACAAAATTCCATAAGAAATGCTATAATGATTGCTTGATTACCTTATTTCTATTCGATATTTGGATCCATCAAGGTAATTACCTAATAATTATGGCCTAAATACATGATTTGATTATCACAGAGTTTCTAGACATTCTTCCAATATATGCATTACCTTGAAGCATAAGATCCAATACTAGAGGACCAAATCAAATTTGATCACATTCAACTTGAAGGTATACTTAACGTGTACTTGTGTAACCAATTCAAACCATTAAAAACCACATTTATAATTAATAATATAACTCCAAATAAAACTAAATTAACCCCAATATAAGAGGAATCAACTCTCCTAGTGCCAAATTTCTATTGATGCAATTTTTTACACAAGCCCCAAAGATAATATGTGAATTTAATCCCACTCTTTTTTATGATCCCTATTGGAAATTGGATCTAAGGTTTGACAAAATTAGTACATATAACTAAGGGAATTACATGTATTTAATAATATTTTAGACGAGGAACCTATTTTTGTTGTAACCTTTTGGGTTGTGTTAGTCTTTATTATATTTTGCATATTGTTTAACTATTGATTTATTATATGTGTTTGGAAAATGTAGATTTAATGGGTACGATAATGATAAATGTTAAATAATGCTAAAGGGAGATTGAACAAGTATACATAGTTGATCATGTACGCTATGTAGAGATGCAAGAAATTTTGAGATGATGGAAGTGGAAAAAGTGAAATATAGAGTAACATTTTTTTACATATCGTATTTATTTGAAATTATCAAAACACATTCTAGGATTAAAGAAAATGGTATGGTTGTGGAATAATTACTCCTTTTATTCTCATTTTTGGGTTCTTCCTTGTCTCCTTGTCTACACCTACACATTGTTGTATGTTTGATAAATTATATATCATTTTAATTCCTACTCTCATCAATTTTCTATGCCGCTAGAGTATTTTCAACTCTATAAAATTAGGTCTTCTCATAGTTGATTAGTTTAATATTTTTATTTAAGTTATGATGTATGTCATAGGTGTAGTACATTGCTTTTGTAAAAAGCAATTTCTACATCTAGAAATTTTGGTGAAATGGAATGTCAAACATATCTTTATTAGGTTTTCTCATTTTAGTGAACCTCCACTATTGTGTATGTTTATGGCCTTCTAGGTTAGATATATTCCTTCTTTTTGGAAAATATTATTATATTAGATATGATATTATTGCATGTTAAATTAGTCTTGCTATAATTCATGTATGATATTTTCTAGTGGTTTTCATAGGGAAATATCTAATATAGCCTTAATCATTGTTTGTACTTATGAGTTTGTGTATCATAGATCATGAAAATGAAAAGTATATTTTAACATAAATACACAATATTTTAAGGAATTTTGTTTCAAAGACAAGAAAAGTATATGTTTTAATAAAACAAAATTGAAAAGAAATTTAAATTTATGTGAAATATTATCAATTTAGGGTTTACGATTTCAAAATAAGTATTCTAAATTGAATTTTACTTTCATTTTTATAGTCATGGATTCTTCCTTTGCTAATTTATTTGAGAGAACCGACTTAGAGGTAGAAAAATTGTAATATATTCTTGAGCTTCTGACTACAAAGTTGGGCAATATAAAACACATTGTGAAAACATATTGATAGATCTTCGAAAAATAAAAAGAAACTTGAAAACATACAACCCTTTCGAGCTTGAGTCACTAAAATTTTTATGGATGAATTAAAATCAAGTGTGACAGTGATGTGGGATATAATGAGGTTGTAGCACAAATTCCTGATAAGGAAGTTGTTAAGATGTTGTGTTGGTCGAGTTATGCATGACAAAGGAGAATAAGGGCATATTATGTAAGAAAATGTTCATGTCTCCTTTGTGCACCCTTGATTTATCCTAGATTTGTGGCCTCCCAAGGCCAATTTCCTAATAATGACCAATTACCATTATATTTCATATTGATGCTACATGTTGAGGTTCACCTAAACCTAAAGGTGAACTATTTATATATCCATAGTTATTTTGGGCAGGGGCGTGGCCGCATTAGCCACAGCCTACATATCGACAGAGAGGGAGCTCCTCCAGCTTGTTGACACATGATAGCGTTTAAAGAGGCCATGACCTTTCTTTTCTAGATTCAGGATGTCACCATGCCTATCATTATGAGTGCCCATGAGGGTGTTATAGAGGGTCTTGGGAGCATTTCTTGTGAGACCCAATTTATCTCTTTTGACCATGTGGGTCAAGACTTCGAGAGACGTGGTACAAAGATGCATGTAGCGAGTTATACGCTCGTGCACATTTGATATCCCCTGATGAATTTGAGGCGCTCTACAAATCCTACTCGAGACACGTAGGTTGAGATGCATCATGGCTCTTGACTTGTTGTGTGCATATGAAATGATTGCATGACATCATGGAATTCTACTATTAGGGGTTTTGGATTTTATAGACTAGAGTAGTATTGTTCACGGTAGTGTATCTTCTATTTAGGGTACTACTGCAGCTGCTATAGTCGGACCTCTTATTCCTGGGATCGTGACACCCAAGGCTCAACACTTTTTTTGTTCCATTGTGTGAAAATTAAACCCTAATTTAATTAAAATTTATTTTGTTTTATTATTACTTTACAATTTATTAATATTTAAATAGATATATAAGATCTAGTGTTGACATATAATATTGAACATTTACTTGTGTGTTTAGGCTTCTACTCTAGGCCATGCTGGTGAGTATTGTGGTGCTTCACAACCCACATCATTTCCCCATATGACATATACATAGCTCTTGAATGAGCCCAACATGGATCTTGATGTTCAGGGCCTGAGTCAACTTGGCTCACTTGGCTCGTTATTTGTTGGTGTTGAGGTCATGGGTCAGCCACAGATAGTTGTTAGTGGTAGTCCCATAGATTTGGAGACACATTTCACGAGGTATATATATATATATATATATATATATATATATATATATATTGTTTTAGATTTAATATTTAATCTAAATTGAAATTTGTGAAATTAATGAACTTTATTCAAAAAACTTGTTTATCAACTTCTTACATTTAATTTATTTTGTTTCACAGGATCTATGGGACAAAGATCTACACATAGTGTAGATAATCCCAACATCCACCCACAGATAGATACTTGAGGTAATCAATTACATCTCTCATTATATGATTTATTCAATTAATCAAGAAATTGTTGTAGAATTTTGCTTATAAATTTTAATATGGTATGTTATATATAGTTTATGATGTGTATATTTATTTTTATAAATACAGGGTGCAACAGAGCCTAGTGAGGGATCTGTACTCACCCTACTGACATGAGAGACAATATCTAGTTAATACATTGTACTCGTTTTCATCATGTACATGTATATAGTGTTTACACGAGATTTTGATATATGACTTAGACATGATTTTGATATTTTGATATATGACTTAGACATGATTTTGAGATTTTGATATATGACTTAGACACGATTTTGATATTTTGATATATGACTTGGGTCAAAGAAAATAACGGTGGCCCAATTTTTGTACTTTTTTATACCTTCGAAAAATATGTCTAACAACTCCCAAGAAGGAAATAATAGAGCTTGACTAAGAGAGTGAGAGTGACTATAATAGGGTTAGTTAAAAATTGGAAAAAAATACATGTAAACACTGGATGATATTGTAAAAGATTAACTTTGGGTATATGTGGTGTAGTATTTTGTTAATTTCTAGTTGTTGTGTTATTTTTGGATGTTAGTTTGGATCTTTTTGTTAGTTTGTTCACATGTCTATCTAGCTATTAGTTTGGTTGTTTTGTTGTATTTTTGTACTTGCTGTTGGTTGTGGGCTTCAATGGGTATACCCTTGGCCTTAGTTTCCTATCTTTAGATCCGACTTTTCAGACGGCTAGGGTCCCCTTAACCATGTTATTTACCATTAATAAAAAATGTCTAACAATAATACATGACCAAACATGTATTTTTAAGATCTTATAAATACTAAGGTGCAGGGCATCCATAATTTACCTAATTTAAAAAAAAATTATAGTATTTTAAATATTTATTTACTAGTCAGATTTTAAAATATTTTTGGCCACCAAGTGGGACACACTTATATGCTTTAACCCACTTAGACATGATTTTGATATTTTGATCTATGATTTAGAGATTTTGATATATTTCCCTTTTAATAACATTATGTGTTACAAACTTACGTTGATATAGAAATATAAACATGTCTTGATGAAGTGGGGATTCAAAATCATGTATAATAACATATGTTGTAAACTAAACATGGTTCTAAAATAATTTGCATTAGGTATGATCAATAGAGAGAATTTTTTATTTTTCACATAATAGGAAAACATATCATAAACATTCCCATTAATCTGTATAAATAAGTAACTAAGAGCATAACAATGATTGGAATAGTTGTCAGAAAATAATGTTTACATTATATTTGTGGTGTCATTAATTATAAATGTAGAAATGTAATTACTATTGTAATAGCGTAGTTGTTAATAAACAACTCACTAATATAGGTTTGGGTGGTTAGTCGTATAGGTTAGTGGTTGGAGTGTTATACCCGTGAATATTATTACGAGTTATTTGTTATAACACCTCCCTAAATAATTAGAGGTTGTTTGGGTTTTTTTTTATATAGAATAGCCATGTATTATGATGGTGATAATATAGAAGAAAATATATTATTCTCTATGCAATAAATTATCAAGTTTTTCCTGTGCAATCCTCCATGGTTCCTATCAATAACAACATGTTAGTATATGCACAACTCAAATTTGAAGGGTCGGATGGGACTCATGGCATTACATGAAAACATATGAAATAAAAGGCCACCATAGGATTAGATGACCAAAAAAACATATCGTGCTATGATGATGAATCAACCTGTGTTAGCAGTAATCATTTGCATTTTAAAAGAAAATATGTGTCAAATAAAAAGCATGTATTATATAGGTATGTGAAATGTATCTGATAATGTGTGTGCAAGATATGTAATGTAGCATAAAATGTGTAGGAAACATGTGCTAAGAAAGTAATGTATCAGAAAACACTTGTAAAAAAGTAATGTATTAGACAATGTGTGTGCAAAATAAGTATTATGTAGAAAAGAATGTGTGAGAAAATCCACTAATATATTGAACAATGTATAAGAGTATAAAAAATATCCCATGGCCAACAATAGTTAGACATGTAAAGAGTCATGTTACGTATAAGTAACATATAATGATATGTGAGTTTATCATGATTAGTAATAAGTAAGCATGTCAAACTAGTACATAAAATAAAATAATGTAATCATCAAATAAAGTGCTTTGACATGTGGCACACATCCCCTTAGTTATATGTATGGGTTCACATGGGATATAATATTATAATGTATATGGGTTGATGGAGATGCCGACATGTGGCACACATCCCCTTAGTTATATGTATGGGTTCACATGGGATATAATATTATAATGTATATGGGTTGATGGAGATTCCGACATGTGGCACACATCCCCTTAGTTAGTTATATGGGCTCACATAAGAATTAGTTATATTGGGTAATGAGTTGGCCTACATTGGGATTAGGTGTTACCCATCCTATTTAAAGGATGTGAGTATCATTATGAGAAGGTCATGTATGTATGATTTGAGTCTTCTACTTGGTAGAGGTATATTGGAGGTGTCCCCCTCGAAGTGGATTCCCATCTTAGGAGATTGTGGAGTTATTCCTTCCTTAAGGAGCATTATATGGTGTTGCTTCTACCTTAAGGGTATTATTCTAAATATATTGCATATTAGGGCATATTGGCCCACCATATATCTTTTTTTTTATATCTTCTGTAATTTATTGATTTATTAGATGCAAGGTTCTTATCAAGTGGTATCAGAGCATCGATTTCGGAAAAAAATTGGGTCCAAACCCTAATTTTATTGATTTGGATATATTTTGGAAATAGATGTGAATTTTTTATCAATTTTTTTACCACAATTTTGAAAGGGTTTCATAAAGCTACAATCCAAATTTCATAAATTTTCAAGCTTTTTTGTTGAAGTTATTGCATTTTTAGGGTTTCGCCTAAATTTGCTTCACAGCAGCATTTTTTAGAATTAATTTTTAAAATTTTTACCAGTACTTAGAATCTTCATCAGAAAGCTATGGTAAAAATTTCAGAATTTTTGGATCTATTTTGAAGAAGATATTGAGAGTTTTTGTTTTAAAGAAAACCACCTACATGTTGCAATTTTTTGTCTTTCTTTGATTATTTTACATATTCAGAAATCTCTCAAAATTTTAGTAGGGGTTACTTCTTTTTTGTTTGAGGCTGAATGATAGATGAAATCATCAGGTCAACTATTGGTCAAATGAGTAAGTTTTGAAACCCTAATTTTTATGCATCATGTAAATACCAATTTTCTATGGTAATGGGGAAATTGATGTAAAAAATGGTGGATACAGCTTTAAACAAATGTATTTTGAAGAATGTTTAGTATGGGTTATTTTTTATCTTCATCTTGGTGGGAATGCATGACATTGGTATTTTTATTTGGATATAGATCTATTGATTGGGATTGGGAGGAAATGGAGGATATTTTCTTAGCTAGATGGGAAACAAAAAAGAAACACAATTTTGTTAAAAAAGAAGAAGAAGAAGAATAAAAAGAAGAAGAAGAAAATGTTGATGATGAAGCTGCTACACATGATAGTGCATTTCTAAAGAAGGAAGCTTCAATATTTCAATTTGATCAAATAAAAAAGGTAATTGTTTCCATAAACGCTAGTAGAAAATTTAACTTCATCAATATGGATATAGCTCAAAATCTACATGTGCAAGCAAAACATATTAAGGAAGCTCAAGTGGATGGTAAGCATATTCAAGTTTTTGAAGATTTAAATCTCTCTATGGATAAATATGTTTTACATTCAGATTTTTATGCTTTAGATATGGATGGTATGGATATTATTCTTGGATATCCTTGGTTAGAGAGCTTGGGAACAATTAATCTTAATGTGTAAAAGAAATTCATGAAATTGTGGTACAAGAAAAAGAAAATTACATTGCAAGATATCACACTTAGCAGAAAAAAATAATAATATAAATGAGGATCATGAAGATGAATTTGAAGATGGTGAAGAAGGGAATAAGGATGACTCAGAAGGAGAGGATGAAGAACATGATGAAAAAGTAAAAATAGTTTCTCTACTCAAGAGAAAAAAGAAATAGCAAACAAGTTGGAAGAGGAAAATATTGATAAGGTTGAGCATACTAAGGTTGCACCATATAGACACCCACATCATCATGAGAGGAAAAAAACATGGAGACATGCTAGGACACACAAGGGCAGCAATCTATACGGATATACGGGAATTGGAGGAGTAATAATTTTGGCTATACAAGTTCTTATCATGTTAGGGCACATAAGGCAAAGAATAATATATAGATATACATAGAATTGGAGGAGCAATTATCAAGGCTATAAACATGAATCAATGGAGAAACATTTATATTAAATGGAATCATAGGAATAATTATTATGGATACACATGGATGTCGAGGAGGAACACATATGGACCAGGATGGAATTAGATGAGCACAATGGAATATGGAATCAGGTTTGGAGCAACATCACCCACTAGGATTTCATATGGGTGGTTGGATGATCGAGCATGGTGACAAGTGTGTAATAATTTAAAGCACACTCATTATATGGCTTCTTTTTATGTTTCGGGGATGAAACATATCAAATAGGGAGGCAATACTATGTATATTGGGATATGATATTATAATGTATATGGGTTAATGGAGATGCCGACATGTGGCACACATTCCTTAGTTATATGTATGGGTTCACATGAGATATGATATTATAATGTATATGGGTTGATGGAGATGCCGACATGTGGCACACATCCCCTTAGTTAGTTATATGGGGTCACATAGGAATTAGTTATATTGGGTAATGAGTCGGCCTACATTAGGATTAGGTGTTACCCATCCTATTTAAAGGATGTGAGTAAATTGGCCTTCAAACATGCCCGATATACTTGGGAAATGTGCATTTCTCATATTGCTTGGATTTTTGACCCATAGGTTTATGGGACGCTTTTGGCCCATGGTTTTGATACCCACGGTTTTGTAAAACTACTTAAGCGATTATCTACGTATGTGGTTTTTACATATGGTAGGTAAAATGTATCATCAGCAGATGTGTATGAATTTGGGTGTGAATTCTGAAGATTTTATTGAGCATAGCTCCAAACAGATATGGGTATTGTATTGAGAGAGTGGTGGCTTGTAATAAAATATGATAAAGTCATTCTTGGTGGACATAGCCCAAATTGGGTGAACCACGTTAAAATATTGTCTCTTTAGGTTGTGTTATTTTTATTCTACACTTTTATTTGAGATATGTAATATTTTTCTACATATTAGTTTCTATTGTTGTGATTCTAGAAGGATTGTTACACATATTTTATCCCTTAGTCCCTCACAATTAGTATCGTGAGTCTGGTTTGGTTTGATGAAGTGTTTAACCACAAGGAAATTTTTAGCTCGAGTGAGCTATGGCAGATGATGGAAGATGTAGATGGAAGATTACCTTTATCAAAAGGATCTTTATATTCCACTATCTGAGAAGGTGAAAAATCCAAGGATCTTTATATTCCTCGAGAATGAGAGATGCGGAATGGATTTGCTAGATAGGAAGGTACTTGGGACAATCCAACTATGTCTTGCATATTCAATATTATTTAATGTTTCAAAGGAAAAGACTACAAAAGAACTAATGGATGCATTAGAGAAGTTGTATGAAAAATCCTCTACCTCTAACAAGATATTTTTAATGATTTTTTTTAATATGAAGATGTCTAAGAATGGTTCAATGATCGAGATCATTTAAATGATTTTAATATAGTTATAAATATGCTAGCTTCATTACAATATAATTTGATGAAGAAGTTAGGGATTTGTTAATTCTATGTTCTTTACTTGAGAGTTGGAATATCCTCGGTAATGGCGGTAAACAACTCGGTTCCGTATAACTCAAAGTTGAAGTTTTAGGATGTTGTAGGGGTGATTCTAAGTGAGGAAATGTAAATAAAAAGCTCATCGGGAGTCTTCTACTTCAAGGAATGCTTTGATAGTAGAAAATAGAGGGAGATAGAAGAATAGAGGAAGCCGTGAAAATAAAAGATCGGGCAAGGTCAAAATCCAAAAGCAAGATAGCATGCCGGGCATTGTGGAAATTTTGGGCATGCAAAGAAGGAATGTTGGGAGCTTCGAGACAAGAAGAAAACAAGAAGGAAAATGTGGCAACCGGTAATGTATGTCAAGATGCTTTGATTCTTTCTTTGCACAATATTACTCAATCTTGAGTTTTAGATTCAAGGGCTTCTTTCCATGCTACTACACATAGGCATTATTTTATTGATTATGTTCAAGGATATTTTAGGCATGCTTTTCTTGGTGATGATGAGCCTTGCAACATAGTTGGAAAAGGTTTTATTCGGTTAAGAAACATAATGAGAATACTTGATATTGAAGGATGTTAGACATGTGTCTACATTAAGATAAAATTTGATATCGGTAGGGAAATTGGGAAGTGATGTTTGTACTCGTGATATTTACAACAGAATCTTGGAAGGTCACCAAGGGTGCTCTTGTGGTGGAAAGAGGTACGAAGGTTGGAACCTTATATTTAACCACTTATAGCACTAATGTTTGTAATCTTGTGGCTTCGAAGTAGATATAATATTGTGGCACTATAGGCTCGGTCATATGAGACCTTAGGGAGTGGAGATCATAAAGAAGGATTTTCTCAAATATACGAAATAGGTTTAGAGTTCTATGAGGATTGCATATATGGGAAACATAAGTGAGTAAGGTTTGTCAAGGATGGACCTATAAAGAAAGAGGGTAAGTTAGAGCTGGTGCATTCTGATGTTTGGGGAGGTAGCTTAGGTATTATCTCTTAGGGGTTCAAGTTATTATGTTACTTTTATTGATGATGCAATAAGGAAATTTTGGGTTTATTGTATTAGAAACAAATCTGATGTATTTGAAACTTTTGTTAAATGGAAAGCCTTGGTTAAGAATGAAACAGACCTCTTAAGCTAAAATGTCTCAGGTCAGATAATGGAGGGGAGTATTGTAACAATGAATTTAATGATTACTATTCTAAGAATGGAATCCATAGGAAAAATACAGTTCCAAGAACTCCACAGCAGAATGGGGTGTCAAAAAGGATGAACAAAAAATTAATGGAACATGCTTGGAGCATGAGGTTACATGTAGGACTACCTCTTTCTTTTTGGGAAAAATCGGTGAGCACGGCTATATACTTGATAAACAAATGACTCTCAAGTGCCTTAGATGGAGGCATTCCTGAGGATGCTTGGTATGGTAAGAAAGTTGATTATTCATTTCTTAGAGTCTTTGGATGTGAGGTGTTTTTCCATATAGACAAGGATGATATGACCAAGTTAGAGGCTAAATCAAAAAAATGTACTTTCATTGGTTATGGTGGTGATGACTTTGGATATAAATGTTGGAGTATTAAGGACAAGAAAATCATTTGATCTAGGGATGTGGTCTTAAATGAGAAATTCATGTATAAGCAACAATTGTAGGAAAATAGGGAAGAATCCAAGAAAGAATATGCAACAATAGAGGATCTTCCAGATGGGAAAGTGACACATGAATCAGTTCAAGAACCTCCTCAACAGAACCCCAAAATCCTATATTGAGGAGGTCTTCTAGGGTAAGAATAGAACCTAAACATTTTTCTCCTTATCTTTATTATTTATTACTCACTAACAAAGTGGAGATACGAAAGCTTTGATGAAGCAATGTAGATAGATGCTAAGAAGAAGTGGGAGAAAGCCATGGATGAGGAGCATCAAGCTCTCATAGAGAGAACCGGACATGGGATTTGGTGAAGCTACCCAAAGGGAAAAGAGCATTACAAAAAAAGTGAGTGTTTAGAGTCAAAGAGGAAGAAGGGAGTAATAAAATATACAAGGATTGGTTGGTGGTTAAGGGGTTTACACGTAAAAAAAAGGTATATATTTTAATGAGATTTTTTCTCCGTAGTAAAAATGACTTCTATAAGAACTGTTCTTGGAATAGTTGCAGCAGAAGACTTTCACTTAGAGAAGTTTGATGTAAAGACTGCGTTTCTCCATGGTTATTTGGAGGAGGATCTATATATGCAGCAACCAAAGAGCTATGAGGTCAAAGGTAAAGAGGAGATGGTGTGCAAACTGAAGAAGAGCTTGTATGTCTTGAAACAAGCTCCACGTCAATGGTATAAGAAATTTGATAGCTTCATGATGGAGAAAGGTTATATTAGATACCATTCTAACCATTGTGTGTATGCAAAGAAATTTGAGGATGGAAATTATATTATCATGTGTTTGTATGTGGATGACATGTTGGTTGCAAGTAAAAACATGCAGAAATAAAAGTACTTAAGAAGTAGCTAAGTGAATCCTTTGCTTTATGAAGGATTTTGGGGCAGCCAAACAAATCCTTGGTATGAGGATATCTCGGATAGGAAGGAACAAAAGCTGACTTTATCTCGGAAGAGTACATTAAGAAGGTATTAGAGAGTCTTAGTATGTAAGATGTTAAATTGGTTGGGACTCCTTTGGCAATCCATTTCAAGTTATCAAAGGAGCAAAGTGTCCCGAGACAGAGTAGAGAGAAACCAGATGTCCAAGGTAACATACTCATCAATGGTTAGCAGCTTGATGTATGTCATGGTGTGCACCAAGCTCGATATTACCCATGCAAAGGGGGAGCAAAGTGAGTAGATTTATGAGTGATCTAGGTAGAGATCACTGAAAGGCAATAAAGTGGATCCTTCGGTATTTGAGAGGGACCATGGGGATAGTTTTATGCTATAGTGGATCAGACACCACTTTGTGTGGTTATGTAGATTCAAATATGGCTGGAGATGTGGAAAACATGAGGAGCACGATAGATTATGTTTACATTGTAAGTGGGACAACATTGAGCTTGATTTCACGACTACATAAGTTGGTGGCTTTGTCAACCACGAGGCCGAGTATGTTTCTATCACGGATGCAAGTAAAGAAATCATTTGGTTAGATAAATTGCTTGAGGAGTTGGGGCATAAGGAGGAAGGAAAGTTGCATAGTGATAGTCGAGTGTTATACACCTAGCTAAGAACTCTACTTTCCACTCTAAAACGAAGCATATACGCTTAAGGTACCATTTCATCAGAAAACTTTGGAGGAAGAGAGGTCGAAGCTAGAGAAGATTCATACCACTGTAATCCTATAGACATGATGATCAAGGTGGTCACAAGGGAAAAATTGAAGTTGTGTCCAGCTTTGGTTAGTCTTCACGAAACTAGTGAAGGGTTGAGAAGATTTCTTAGAGGAAAACTAGTCTCCAAGTGGGAGATTGTTAGGTTTTGGAGCTCGTTTTTTATGGGTGAAAATGTTTAAGACTATACCTAAGAGTATTGTACACTTTCCACAATTTTCTCTCTAGGTGTAAACACTAAAATTAGGTCACACTCCCCCTTCGTCCCTCGACATATAAGCCCCCTTTATTACATTTACCTAGCCATGACCCCCTTCACCCCACTAATATTAATTTAATTAAATTAATGCTTTATCCTCACTATATTTATTATTTAAATAATATCTACACATACAGTTCACTTAGACACCTCACCAAGCTAACTCAACCTAAGACCTATTCTTAGCAAGTTACCATAACTAACTAAGACTTACCCAAACCCTAAAAATCAATGCCTACATTCCCTCTAACCACATTCCCACATGCTCACAAGAGGCTCCGAGTCTAATCCGCGGGATAATGACATGAGATCTAAGGAAATCAAGAGGATCTCCCTAAGTTTAGTAAACCTAGGAAATCCCGCCTTGACCAACGTCGGTTACCCCTAACTATCGCTCGGTTAAGTCGGACCGCCATCGTTACCCCTTTTAACCCAAAAACAACCTTATTCTCAAGGTTGAACTTGGAACTTGGAACTTGGAAGCAAGAAAGTTGACAAACAAGAACAAATCTCATAGAGATAATGCATCTTCAGAGAGCCAATTCTAGAAAAAACTCACATCCAAGGAAGGAGACTGAGGATCCTCTCCTGCACAACCATCCCAACCATGTTCTAATCTATCTAAGCAAAGAGGAGTGTGCATGCAGCTCATGCAGAAGCTTTTCTTTAGTTGGTGATAACTTGCAGCCTTTAAACCCATCATCAACACCTTCATCCTTCACACACAGACCACCAGGAATGAAATCCAAGTAGTTCCTCCTAGCCAAAAGGAAGCTCTCACAGTCAGCTGTGGATTCGAAAATCATACACGCACAATAACCCATCAACCGACATTTGAACAAGTATTCCTCCTACGCCCATTACCCTATTTGTTTCGTCAATAATTCAAAGAAACAATCTAAGAAAAAGGTGAAACATTTTGGCACGCCCGGTGGGACCCATCCGGGTTCCTTGCATTTCATTCATTCCTAGGAAAAAATTGTGTGTTTGTTTCCTTTCTAAAAAAAAAAAGCATACACACTAATTTTCTTCCCTGGTAATCCACTTCTTCTTTCTATTTTCTCTAAAGGAAACTTTTCTTTTGGTGTATTTAAAAAGAATCATTTCTTCATGTTTTCTACATTGTAGTGAAAGAGCATCCCTCTTCCTCTTCATCTTATTGTGTCATCCAATTTCACATTTTTGATTTGGGTTTAAAAATAATCACATTTCATTTTGATTTATTGCATTAGCTCACATTAAATGAGGGCAACCTATATGTTAGAGGTCATGACCAACTGATGGTTGACAAATGAATTGTAGAAAAGCACTTCTATCCTTTTCTCTTTCTTTGAGTCTTACCAAACCACACAAAAATTCAAATACATACATTCTTAAACAACATCTTACCTAGAAGAAGTTGTAGGTGATCACATGATCATGACATAGTGGGCACCTAGCTCACTACTCTGTCGAGTCATACTTTAGAGCAAAGCCCGCCCCCACCATACCTTGAAACCTCACCCTTTAGATCTCCTTCTTTGTAGGAAGCCATCCTCACCAAAAACTCTATTTCATAATTCATGTGTCATTCCCTAAATAACATAAGCTAAACAAACATAACAGAAAAGGGCACTCTTAGGATCACATTTTCTTAGTGTTTCTGCTTGGCTTGTGTTTTGAGGTGAAAGATCACGTTCATCACTTTTTTTTGTTCATCCTTGCACACTCCTCATCATAGTTGGTGTATTCCAGCTTCACTTGAGTGTGTTTGGGCCATATCACCATCATTCCTAGAATTTTGGGTCTGATTCCACATCAAATTTTAATTCACAACCACTTTTTTCTCATCACTGTTTCAATTTCACAGTAACCATCATCGGTTACCTCTGACTGCCATCAATTAAACACAACCAACGTTAGTTCCAGGTCCTTTTGCTAACCTACTCAAAAGGACAGTTTCACTTCACTTTTTTCCACTTTCCACAATCTCTGTCACTATCATTTTTCCCATTGATGTTTTACACATCCCCAGATTTGGCATACTTGTCATATTTTTCCTTCTACCTCATTGTTTACTCACTATCTATTTTCTATAGTGACCAGCAGTGGTTACCCCTAACCAACGTTAGTTTTCCCTAACCGGCATTGGTTAGCCTGTTTCACATTCCAACCACCATTTGTTACTTCATCCATTTTTTATCAACAGATTCACCTATTCATGTTGTTCTTTATATCATTTACAAAGAAGCAACCCTACCTAATCAATACTGGTTCACATGGTGTTAACCCAAAGACAAGTGAATGCCCTCGTGTTCCACATCAGTTGCCAACCGCTCCCACCTAGTCCTTCACCACCTTCTATTTTATCACCAGCCATGGATCCTATCCACTTACTAATATCTCTACCGAGATGAAGACTTCGCATGACTCCCGGACCGTAACCCCGTTGCCTTGCAATTTTACCTCTCCCTCTCATCTACTTAAGACACCTCAGTCAATTGATATATGGCATGCCCGTATCTATCCCCTCGACTCTCGCACCTACTTCCACATTAGCCCCATCCGGCCCGTGCTCCCCACATCCACCTTACCACCGGTCGCTTTCACGCTTAGGTTCTATAACTGCCATGATCGCCACGTCTATTATCTCTCGTGCTACCCATTACATCCACCATACCCTCGATGATTATCCCAAACACAACCTCATCCACCCCTCATGTCTCACACACACCTATAGCTACATTCCCACCTCCAGTGTCGGTGACCCCTACCCCATTTTAAAACGTAGTTCTTTCCATTCCACAATCATTAGCCCCTATTTCCACTAGGGTTACCACGACCCTTCCTCCCCCATATACATACTACCAACAACCGCTTGTTTCATCTATTATTCATTCTAGGTATGTACCCCCTATTTCATTACCTTCTTCTCCACCACCTTACATGGAAGCCCCATACACTGGAATGCCACACCCATTATATGTCCAAAACCAACCTCCTCATGCTATAGGAGGCATCCAATCATCACAACCCACCAATGACCTAATTAAATTGATGATGGACAAGATGCAGACACTAGAGGCATCGGTTTCTGGATCCCGCAACACTCTCACTTATGATGAGATTTGCAACAAGCCTATTCACCCATCCATTCCCATCCGTTCATACCATGTGCATTGGGAAATGCCAAAATTCAACCACTTCAATAACAAGGAAGACCCACAACAGCATTTACACTCATTCAAACATGGGTGTTATCTGATTGCTCATGATGATGCCTTGCTTTTGAGAACTTTTCCCATGTCCCTCACTAGACCTACATTAGATTGGTATAGTGGGTTACCCAAACACTCTATATTTTCATTCAATCAGGTAGCCCAAGCTTTCTTGGATCATTTCTCTATCAATATCACCAAGAAAGTTACCATGACCGATCTATATTCCACACGTCAGTACGAGGATGAATCTATCGCATATTTTGTTTCTTGCTAGTGTAGCCTAATCAATGAACTTACCTTTTAATCCGCACAAATCGAACTCATTGAGCTCTTCACCCAAGCTCGTGCTGACATATCTCTCTCCTCGCAGATTCAAACTTTCAACATTCGATGAAGCATTCACTATGGCATGAAAGTTTGAGATTCGAGCCATCGAAGAGAAGAAAATCCAATTACAAAATAAGAATTTGGCATTCAATTCAAATGAAACCTCTTCTTCTTCCAAACCACCAACCAATTATTCAAAGGCTAAAGGTACTACTAACGCAGTGGTACTCAAGGCCGGCCTAGCTCATCCGTCCAATCAAGCTACACCCTCATCTAATCTATCACCCGTCTAGGCTTTTCGATTCAGACAAGAGCAATGAAAATATACCCCAATTGGGGAACCTTACTCTTCTGTCTTAGAAAAGCTTATCAAAGCTGGAGCCATCACCCTTCCACCTATAAAACCACACACTAGTTTTGACCCTGCTCGCCCCATGCCCGCATGGTATAAAGAGCATGATTTCTATAACTATCACCGAGTGAAGGGTCATAGTGACGACAACTACATCACTTTCAATAATATTGTCCAAGAAATTCTCGAGAAAGGTGAGTTAACTGTGGATAATCCCAACGCTACCCCCAACCAAAATCTACAAATCTTTAAAAAACCATTTCCCAATCACGCCCTTCATCCAATCAAATCGGTGAGACATCCACTCACGATACCCATACTCGTGAGGTTCACACAATCTTTAACGAGGTACTTGTCGCCTCTCAATTTCCTTACATCCCTTCCATAGAGGAAATCCTAGCCCTAAATCCTCCTTCCACATCGGAACCAACCTCCATCGTTCCTTCACCAACAGAATAACACCTTTCATCTCCTACATCACCTATGGAGGAGTCTTCTCCTAACATTGAGACCATCTCACCCCTAGCTTCTCCACTTAGAGAACCTATACCTACCGTACCTCCTCCACCCATAGAGGAGCACCCATTACCTCCTCCACCCATAGAGGAGCACTTGATACCTTCTCCACCCACAAAGAAGCACCCATTACCTCCTCCACCCACAGAGGAGCACCTATCTATTCCTCCACTTATAGAGGAACTCCCATCATCTCTTCCACCCATCATAAACCCAAAGGAGATACCTTTTCCTCTTTGCGAGAATTCTCCATCAGCCTACCCAACATCCAATAGACCTACTTTTAGCTCTCTTACCCACGTGTTTGAGCCGGCCGATTCCCCATCTCTAAGATGCATTTTACGGAATTCCCATTAGGTCCTCACCAACTCCACCCACAAACATGCCATTCTCACGTTTGGCCAATCACTTAGATTATGTGGATAGGGCTTTATTATGGGGGCGCCTCTTACTCCCTATCTCAACACAGATGCAAAGAATCCCTCAATGACACCTCCACTATCTACCCAAACACATTTCCACCCATCAAACCAACTACAACCACTACTGTCGCAACCCCTTCCACGATACCTGTTAGCACTCACACCACACCCTTACCCATAACCCAACCTATGCCTAAACCCAAACCCATACCAATAAGATTTACCTCCACTAAACTTATTACCACTTTAGGGGTCACCCCGATCACTAGCCTTACTCATCCGCCTATTAAACTCGAATTTATCTACATCCTCCAATGTTAATACCACACCTACCCCAACACCCAAACCAAAGAAACAAACTCATCTACCTCATACCCCGACTACATTAACCACACCCGCACTTGTCTCTTTTGCCTTAAGACCTCAGCTTCCCAACATTGTCAGTGCACCCTTTACCCATCCATAAACCAATAACACAACCACCCATTCCTACCTCACAAATCTCTAACCTACCCAGTCACACAACATGACTCATACCCACACCTGCAGCTCTCTTTACCACCAATACGTCCAATACCTTCGCTATTGCTTCACTACCTACTACACTTCAGTCCATCATCCCTCACACCCCAAGCTTGACCCACGCATCTACCTTCATAGCACCCTCGTTATCCCCATGGGTAACTCACTCTCTTCCTCCATCTACTTTTCCTTCTAGAACTCGTACACCCACATCACCTTTACCCAAGAAGGTGCAACCCAAAAAAACCCCACTACCCCACAACAAAGTAGTCAAAACAATCCCACACCCTCTTACCCATCCATCTATTGTACTCCTACCCAAATGAGCCCGACCGATACCTCAAACCACACTAGCACCTAAACCCATAGCTCAACCCATTCCTACTCTTCCAAAAACAATTTCCCGACAACCAACCACACCTACACCCAAACCCACATTCACTTCCCATTGTGATCCACTAGCAGGTCCTATGCCAAAATTTTGACCAACCTCCTCGAGAGTTCTTTTATCACATTACCGCCACTTCGACCTTACGATCCCCTCAAACCCAAGCCAAAGGATTTGATGATACTAAAATTTACGCATACCATCATGTGTCAGGGCATGATGTGGAGAACTGAAAGGCCTTGAAAACCTTCCTTATCCAATTGTGTCCACCGGAAACCAACTTTGACAACAATGACCTTCTCAACGAGGATCCTGCTTCACCAACACCTATTCCCACACTGCTTACTCAACAACCATAACCTTTACCCTCATAGCCCCTAGAACCACACAAAAAATTTGAAATTAACATGGTTTACATCAGAGAACTTGCCATGCCACCACCCAAATGTCATTGTTCCCAATTTACCCCACAGGATTTTCTCCTCTAGTAGGTCTTTACCCTTCATGTCGTTATACCACTTACCCTACACCTTCTCCATTTGACAACTTCCTCAAATCAAAATGGTACATGTCACTACAGATGTGCGTAAGGGTAAAGAAAAGGTAGTTGACCCACCAACCAATCCAATACCCAACATACCATCGGCACCCATACCTAAAATCACTATCTGTGACCCCACATACCCCATTTCTAATGGTATCACACATCGCACAATGCTCAAACAATTACACCAATCTCCCTCAAAATGTCCTTATACAACCTCATCCAAACCTCAAAATCTCATCATCAAGCTCTCATGGAGGTTCTTCAATCTATTGAGGTTTTATCTAATGACCCTACACCTGTAGCCTCCATTATCACACCCCATCATGTAGCCTCCTCACCAAATTACCACCTTCATCCTCACCTCACCTTATTTACTAAGTGGCCTCCTCAACTTCTCAAAGGCAAAGATTGCGCCATACCACAATGATGACCTGCACTCCACCCTCTTCATCTCTATCCACATTGATGACATACGTGTACATCGTGGTGATGATTAATGGAGGAACTAAGATTAACATCATTTCATCCCATGCATTTGTTCAAATGCACATACCTGAAAATTACATGCATAAACATCTGGTCATGTTGTGTTCATTCAACGCCGCTATCACCTCCACACTAGGCACTGTCATCCTTCACGTTCATGGCCCTCGCACTGCTCCAATTCTTTTGTGTTTTGGAGGGGAATTATAATATAACTTGTTGCTTGGTAGACCTTGGATCCATGTCATGGGTTGTGTTCCTTCCACTTTGCATCATTGTGTAATGTTTGAACATGAAGGACACACTTATACCATTCCAACTATGACCCATCACCTTTCAAAACATGCAACATGCTTTACCGACCCAATGATGTGCTCATACCTGTCAAGTCGTCTACCTTTGTAACCACTACCACTTCACCTACACCTCCACCTACTAGTACAACCACTACTTTCACCACACATACCTCCTCTATTCCTACCACTGCTATAACCTCCATGGCTGATCCATTAGCTACCCAATCCATTAACTCCACCTCCGCATTGACCTCCGACACATCATCCATACTAGCTACCCACATACCAACCACTGATCCCTTGGAAGGTGTTTTTCAATGCCTCACTCTGGGGGAGTACCACCTATATAGTGTCAACACATTCCTTACTCTGCACGAGTATGGAAGCCTTCACCAACACCCTCGTTATGATCACCATATAGGAGAACACCTCCTTTATGGTCCTCCTCATCTTCGTACTAGTCTCACCTATGGGGGACTTGATACTACCACTTACACACCTAAACCACCATCACAACCCCACCCATTTTTTGCTGACTTCCAATCACTTACCAATCGCCGTTTCGCCCACACCTTCCTGCACCACTATGCATGGAAGGGTTTTGGTTTTGGCTTTTACAAGCAAGGCCACCATACCATTATTCCATGTACCACCCATAAACATAATGACCATAGTGGTATCGGCTTCCCCGACCCTTCTACCAAATAGGCCCGCATTAAACTCATTGAGGACCCTAGCCCTTCTCCACCTTCATCACCACCCTCACCGACAGAGTTGATGGATCTTGAATCTATCCCTCCTAAAATTCATAAACACCATTTCCTTGGGGCCTTTGACTTATCAACGTGAAGGCAAGGCCCCTTCCACTCTCCCATTCCTATATCCTGAGATGATCGACGATGACACACCTACAATTAACATCATTCAATGTTAGGATGATGAATCCATACTCACCTACCTTGGTGCGTAAGACTCATTTATTCATCACCGTTACCCTCTCGAGACGCAAACCATGTTGAATGAATCGACTATCGAGATCAACATTCATATTCAGGATGACCCGCACATCATAAAGATCAAACAATCTTTAGATGCTGCTTAATAGTAAGCCATCACTTCTTTTCTCAGAGATCATAACCACACTTTCACTTGGTCTTACATAGACATGCCCGGTATTGACCACACCATAATGGTCCACAATATTGTAACCATTCCTGATGCCAAACCTATCAAATAAAAGCTGAGGAAAATGTAGCCTCGCATTGCTCTTCTCGTCAAAGAAGAACTTCAATGCCTTCTTTTCGTTTCCTTCATCTTACCCATTGATTATCCTCATTGATTTCTAACATTGTCCCCGTTATTAAAGCAATAGGGGACTTTGCATTTGCATGGAATTCTCGTGACCTCAACCTAGCCTACCCAAAAGATGACTTTCCTTGCCCGGTATTGATCAACTCGGTTGACCTCACCGCTGGTCATGAGATGCTCTCACTCATGGATGGCTTCTCGGGTTATAACCAATTTTTTTCTTGCCCTTAAGATCAACACAAGACCGCATTCATTACCCTCGGGAACCTTTTGCTATCAAGTCATGCCTTTTGACCTTAAAAACACCGGTGCTACATATCAACGTCAAGCATGACTTACATCCTCCATGATATCATGCATCGTATATTGAAGATTATGTGGATGATCTCTTGGCCAAATCTAAACGTCACGCCGAGCACCTCGCCATCCTCCAAACCATCTTTGACCGCCTCATTAAATATTATGTTTGCCTTCAACCTAAAAAGTGCGTCTTCTCGGTTCTCGTAGGAAAACTCCTAGGATTTAATGTTTCCTCTGGTATAGAAGTTGACCTTGCTAAATTCAAGGCCATTTTGGAAGTGCCTCCTCCCACTAACCTTAAACAACTCGTCAGCCTGCAAGGTAAATTGCAATCCATTCGCCGCTTCATTTCACAACTATCTCGATCGGTGTCAACCATTTCATCATCTTCTTAGATAAGATGTCTCTTTTAAATGGGATGATGACTATCACAAATATTTTGAGGCCCTAAAAATACCTTCTCCAACCACCCATACTCATTCCACCGAAAGACAATCAACCTTTTTACCTATACATATTAGCTACCAATCATTCCTTGGGAGCCATGCTCGCTCATCGTGATGAACAACATAGGGAGTAGGTGGTTTATTACATAATCCATACTCTTTTGGACTATGAAACCCAATACAACCATCCAGAAAATCTTTTCTTAGCCTTAGTTTTCGTCGCCACCAAACTCCGCCATTACCTACTCAACCACAAAACCTATGTTGTGACCAACACTCGACCCTTTACACTTCATGTATGCCAAACCTTATCAAAATCAAGTGCCGCATGATGGCTTATGCTTTTAGCTGATCTTGACCTTGAATTCATTCACCAAAAGTCCATTAAGGGCCGGATATCACCGACCAAATGGCTGACGTACCTATTGCCGGGGACCAACCCTCTAATTTTGACTTTCTCGATGAATCCATCGCTACCCTTTCCTTGGACGAACCCCCTTACCAAATGACATTGTTCTTCAACGGTTTGAAGTGTTAGCGTGGGGGTGAGGCTGGTGTTATCCTCATTCCTATGGATGGAGAACCCATGCCTTTGTCTTTCAAACTAGACTTTGAATGCACCAACAATATTTCTGAGTACGAAGCACTCGTACTAGGTCTCCAGACCACCTATGCCCTAGATGTCAAATCAATCCACATCTTTGGTGATTCACAATTGGTCATAAACCAAGTCAATGGTATGTACCAATGTCATAACAAGATACTTCAAAAGTATAAACATCATGTAGACATAATTTTGACCACCTTTGATCATTACACCCTTCAAACAATCCCACGCTCAACCAATAAAGTTGTAGATACCATGGTCTTCTTAGCTTCCCAAATACCCGATTCCCCTGCTGATTTCAAAATATTTGTCACTATACAATGCCTTCATTCACCTTCTTATTTACCTCACGATGTTTACTCAATCGAAATGACACCCTTGACTTGAGTGACCTTTGGTATAAAAATACTCCGACTACCTTTCCCTCTCCATCTTACCTCCTGATCTCACCCGTAATGGAAAATGTGCCTTCCTTAAAAGGTCTCATGTTTCGTTATCCTGGGGGGACTCCTCTATAAGCACAACTTTGATGGTATTCTCTTACGATGCCTCACAAGTTCTGAAATTCCTTATACCATTAAGGAGGTTCATGATGGCATATGTGGAGGTCACTTTAGTGGCCTTATTGTTGCTAAGCGTATTCTTCGCCTAGGCTACTACTAGCTGACCCTTAACCATGATTGTTGTGACTATGTCAAATGTTGTGTGAAATTTCAACAACATTCCAACCTTCATCATATACCCAGTCATGCCTTACAGGTTGCTCGTGACCTTTGGCCCTTCTCTCAATGGGGTTTGGATCTTGTCAAAGAAATCAATCCTCATTCTTCCCAACGCCATCAATGGATCATAACCGCTACCGAATACTACACAAAATGGGTGGAAGCCATACCACTCATCTCCATGAAAGCTGAGAAAATATGTGAGTTCATTAACCATCACATCATTTGTCACTTTAGTGTCCCTCATCGCCTCATCACTGACAATGGAAAATAATTCAAAAACAAAACACTGCAAAAACTTTGCGATGCCTTTGGCATTTAACTTAGTTTCTCATCACCTTATTACCCACAAACCAATGGCCAAGCTGAATCTACTAACAAAACCCTCAATAAAATTCTCATTGAAGTGGTTGATGATATCAAAAGGATTGGCATGCGCACATTCCTTTTCCCTATGGGCATATCGCACTAGTATTCGCACTTCCATTGCGCCACACCCTTTTCTCTAGTCTACGGTACATAGGTTGTTCTTCCTCTCGAAGTCCAGTTCCCCTCACTCTGCATTTTTCTCCATGACATGCTTACTAATGATGACTTTCGTTAGGACCACTTAGCACAACTAGAGTTATTAGACAAACGTTATCTTAATGCTCTGGATCACCTTCAAGTTTATCAACAACGTATCAAACGTGCTTATGAAAAATGTGTTCATGAACGAACCTTCCAAGTTGGTGACCTTAGTTTTGAAAGAAAATCAACACATAACCAAAGTAGAAAAAAGTAAACGGGAAAATTCACTCCTAATTGGCTTGGAGCATACATTGTAACTCATACCTATGGATCGGGTGCCTATCGTTTGTCCTTGCTTGAGGGTCAACCTGAACCTGAACCCCTTAATGCATTACATCTTTGACCATTCTATTGTTGACTCGTTGTCCTACCTCACCCTTTGTCTCTTTATAGGCTCATCCCTTGAGCGTTATCCACTTCATACACCTCCCTAATGATTAAACAAGAATCATGTGAGTACCCGTCACTTGTTATCTTCTCTTGAATATGTGTACCACGGCATTGCACATATCATGATTCTCATGGATACTTTTTGTCTACCTTTAGATGAGATCCCATGGTCATTCCACCTCACCTTTTGAACAAGAGTCCTATCCTTCACCTTGGTCTTGTCCATGATTTCAAAGACCTCCAATGGGACCAAACTCCTTGAGTCAAACTTCTAATAAAAAGATGACTCCCTCAAAAGGACATCTTCTTCTCGACTAAATTGCTACTATAAATAGATTGCTCCTTAAAGGACAGCTATGTGAAGCTTAAAAAATGAGAGAAACCGAAGCTTCCCACATTGATCAGCTTCACAAAGACCTCAAGGAGTACTATATTATTTATCCCATATAGACTTCCCGCATTGATTAGTCTATCAAAATAACAATGCTTTTAGTCATGGACTTGCCCATTGTGACCTTGGACCTCTTGCCCAAAAGACCTATCACTCAAAACATATATAATTAACTACCTTTCACCCACCTTACCATTTCCACTCTCATTTCCTAAATTTCCTTAAGGGACATCTTGGAATTTTGACATTTGGTGATCCTGTGACTACTTTCACCGTAGAACAGTTAATCGTGTAATGCCTTTTGGGTCTTGTATTCATCACCCCTTTTCAAGGTATGATCTACTTGGTATGATTCTACCCAATCAGGTGGCTTTATTTCCCCCTCTTATCTTTTAACCATCTTTGTTTACATTTTGATTACCTTATACAAGACTTGGTCCTTAACGCTTACCTTTGGGGGTCATCCTCCCCTTTCACCATAATCGCCCTCACCTGCAACATTTTAACTATCATCTACCCACACCTATTAAACCTAAACCCACTACATGCCCAAAAACCTACCAACTCATTTTCATCTTCTTCCCTAGCTCATGGGAGAACTACATCAGTCTGAGGTCCCTTTTCGCTAGGACTATGTAGGCAGCACTTCCAGGGCATGGGGCCCTGGAAGGTTAGCTCAGCCACTCTTTACCCTAACCATTTTCCCCACCTTTACCTGATTTCCTATTCATATCAAAAACCCAGAAATCTATCCCATATCCACATCATTCGACCTACATACACTCCTCATGTTTCACATACTCTTTTACCACTACCATTATTTCCCATATTCATCTATAACCCATATTTAAACATTGAACACCATTACATTCATTTGCATTAACATGTATTACCAAAATACCAAAATACACATCCATGCCTAAACCAACCTGACTCGATCCATGCCTAAACCGACCTGACTCGATCCATACCTAAACCGACCTGACTCAATCCATGCCTAAAACCGACCTGACTCGATCCATGCCTAAAATTAACTTGACTCGATCCATGCCTAAACCGACTTGACTCCGTCATGCCTAACTCACCTAATCCATTCATATCATAATGAAAGTAAAATAAAATACACATCACAACACATAATCATCTAAACCTCATACATCTCATCATATAAATACCTATGTATCACAATAATGTACACTCATCTAAAAAAAACATGTGTCTCTCATACATTGTCGGCTCACAGCCGCTATCCAATACAAAAATATCTTCACTGCAAGCCAAGATTATCATGTATTTAAAAAATCATAATAAATACAAAATCTCTTCGGCATGCAGGTCGGTCTCATATATAATCCATACAAAAATGACTCGACACGTAGGCTGGTCCATAAAAAGTCAATCATCTCCCCATCTGATGTTGGGAATGCTCCCTATGACTCTATCTCTCCCGACCCCTCTGCCACACCTGTCTAGTGCCCAGCACCTGCCTCACCTCCTGTTGATGGCCCCTCACCTGGGGCTGGCCTCTACACACTAGTGGCCTCACCATGACCCTGTCTTTGGGCTTACTGCCCCTATACTCTCACCACTGTGAGTGTGGGATCTAGTCCTCTCACTAGAGGCTTGTTATGCTCTGTACTCGACATAGGAGGGCACATCTAGCCTCGACAACTAACAAATGATCCTGATAATATCATGCCTCTACTAGGGTATCCTTGAATCTAACCATGGTCACTGTCTATGGGGGTGTCATGGGTCTCCCTACCTGTGTGGATGCTTGTACCACGGACCCTGTCTCGGAATCTCGCCCTATGCCCTGCTTTGGTACCATAGCCTCGACTCGGCCTCGGGAGCTATGCCTACGCCTGAATTTGGGCCTACAAAGATAGTAATCAGGCTTGCACTACTGACAGCTTGGCTCAGAGACCCGTAACCTCTCCTTGCACTGTGGCCAACTCGCCTCGTAAGTCCTGTACCTACGCCTATAGGGTGGCTATATTCTCCCCCTTTTCCTACCTCCTCTCCATCTCCATCTCCCCCTACCTCTACCTGTGTAGGTACCTATCCCTGCCCTACCTAAGCCTACAACATCGCTATTTACACCTGTAATGTGGCACCCTGTACCTCTTTACCTGTCAGCTACCCATGTATAATCCCAAGTTGTGTCACCAAGGTAGCCACCTACCCCTGTAGGGCATCCTCTCGCACTGTGATGGTGGCTAAGTCTGGCTACCTTGGCCTTGGTGGTACGGCTCTCAGCTATGCTGCCCACCACTACCTGTATCCATCTACCACTCCAACATCATCAATCTGTGAATCCACTGGTTGCTCCTCCTGTCTAGTTGGCATGGTGGGCTGCAGTGAGAGACATAGGTCTCCCCACGTCATCTCTCCTGTATTGCGGGAATGGAGGTGGTACATCTTGGACTAACCCGAATTGGTGCCTAACCCACTCTATGGGTATCCACTCATGCTCTCCCACTCTCCTCCCCTCTATCCATAGATATAGTTGTAGCCCATCTAGCTCTGTGGCCATCTGTCTATATGTGGGGAAGCCCACATACGGCCTCCAAATGATGTCCACCCTAGACAACCCCTCCAACAACCTCCTGTAGTAAGCTACATCATGAGTAGCTCTGGCACCTCGGGCCTCTCCAATGGCCGGTACCCACCGCTTGTACCCAACTCTCAAAACTCTCTGTGGGAATGCATCTACTGAGGCATCCCCACTGGTCGAACACAAGCAATGTGCTTGTAAGCCCAACAATGCAGGAGAGTACAAAGGCAATGTATGTCAACCTCTGCAGCAGCCACCCATAGGCCCATAACTCTCTATATACCCGCGTCAACAATGCGGGTGCCCATGGGAACTGTGGTCCACCGTATCACTATGTCATGAAGGACTCCCATCGCTGACCTCAAGAATCTCCCACCCTCTCGCATTCAAGATGCGAAGCAAAGACACTACCTCCATCAAAAGTACCACTAACCTCATCTCCTCTCGGATGAGCTCTTTACATCACTCCATAGCTCATGCTAGTGCTATAGAATGTTAGGTCTATTACACCCTCACCAAAAATGGGTGTTAGTAGCTCCTCAAATGCCTCTCGAGAGATGGAATAAACTTGGGCCCCCAATATGGGCATCTCGCATGATCTTGTAGACATCCTCCAGTGGTGATCGCCAACTCACCCATTGGCATATGGAAGGTGTTAGTCACTGAGTCCCATCTATTGATGAGGGCAACCATCGACATGCGTCCTAGACTATATTCCGGTAGAAGACCTCACACCTTATCAACCCCACCTCTCGTAACATGCCGCCATTCCTCTTGCATCATGCTCTCCCATACTCACAATAATAAGGGCGACACCCGGCCCTCATCTCGCAACTCATCTCACCTTCGCATCCCATAAGAGCAATGTATTAATATACCTTCCCAACTTACTCTATTTCACCCCACATCCCAACCTAATCTCTTTCCCCACCCCCATCCCATTGGCCTTGTCACTAATCCAACCTACCCAAACCCATCTACCCTACCTATCTACCCTAACCCTCACCCAAACCTACCCAAACCCATCCACCCAAAACTATCTACCCTACCCTCACCCAAGCCACCCTAAACCCTTCCCTGTCTCCCTTAACCCTTTTCCCTCTCACCTAATCCTTTCCCACCCCGCCTTACTCTATTCCCTTTTTGTCCCAACTTAACCTTAGGTTGACCGACCTCGGTTATCCCTTGACCGACCATAGTCTCCCCTTGACCGGCATCGGTCACTGTTCTTGTGACCGATACCGGTCACTACCCACCGATGTCGCCACAAGCCGACTGACGTTGGTCACTATTGGGCCACCCGCCACGATTTCCCAACCCCTTTTCCCCCAATCCTCCTACCCACCCAAATTCCCTTTGCACCCCTAATTATTCCTATAATCCTCCTCTTCACCTACCCCCTACCCTTCCCTATTCCCATTTCCCCCTATTTTTCCCGTTTTACAATTCTTCCCCTCCCAAACCCCCATTTTTCATATTTTTCTATATGTTTAATCAAATTAACTAAAAATCCATAACAAAGGTTCCAAACCTACCTGATCCCATTGTCGCCGTCGTGGTGGAACCACCAGCCTCCGTGCCACTCCTCCCGATCCCTCTCCGGCCTCTCGCCATCCAAGAATGACCACCAAATCTCCACACCAATCACCTCGCTTGATTCGATCCTATGACCCCACCTCTCACTCAACCAACCCCGCCTACGTGGCTTGCCAACCAAACTCTTAGATGTCCTTGTTTGTCCTTTTCCTCTTTTCTCTCTTCTTGTCCTTTTCTCCTTTTCACAAATACCAAATGAATTTTCAAAACGCGGGTTTTTCACCTTTTATCACCTACCCAACTCAACCGACGTCAGTTCACACTTGACCAATGTCGGTCTAATGCCCTAGCCAACCACCATCGGTTCCTCTCCACCATCATCGGTTCATACTGACCGCTGTTGTCGGTTACCCTGCATACTCATTGCCCTCACATTGACCTCATTTTCCTTACCTCCTCTTTCTTTTGCCTCCCCTACACCTACCTGGACCACTTTACCTTCCCCTCTAGCCCTCCACCTTCTTCAACCTCACCTCGTCCATTATTGAAGCCTCATTATTTTACCCCTACCTCAGCCTTACCCATTCTCGTGACCTATATATTTGGACTGGACCTTAGCTAGTGAACTTTTGACCTCATGTGTTCGCTATACCTTGTGGCACCTATTTGTGTTGATTGACCTAATGATCTTACCTAGCCTATCATTGCGTGACCGCTTATCCCGACCCTACCTTTGGTGTACCGACCATACCTACACGTTCCTCGCACCCAACCTACGTTATGTTTCCCGACCTTATCCTATACCTTGATACCGATTCACTTCACCCTTGTTTGATAAACCTATCAACCTTAGACGATGTAGAATTTACCTACTCTTCAACCCGATAGCGTGTTGTAGTTTATACTTGTGTGTGAGTTTGACTATTATTACCTTTGACCCCGACCCATTACCAAGATTTCCCAAGTAGACCTTTCACCCATTTTCCCTTGGACCCATTTACCTTTTCTTCATATTTACCTTTTATCAAACCACTCACCGCTCTATCCGTTGCCTCGCCGCTTCCTAGTTTGAGGGGATCACCTTCACCCTAGCTAAGAACTCTACTTTCCACTCTAGACGAAGCATATACAGTTAAGGTACCATTTCATAAGGAAAATTTGGAGGAAGAGAGGTTGAAGCTAGAGAAGATTCATACCACTTAATCTTGTAGACATGATGATCAAGGTGGTCACAAGGGAAAAATTGAAATTGTGTCTAGCTTTGGTTAGTCTTCACGTAAACTAGTGAAGGGTTGAGAAGATTTCTTAGAGGAAAACTAGTCTCCAAGTGGGAGATTGTTAGGTTGTGGAGCTCTGTTTTCATGGGTGAAAGTGTTTAAGACTATACACTAAGAGTATTGTACACTTTCCACGCTTTTCTCACCGGGTGTGACACTAAAATTAGGTCACACTCCCCTTCATCCCTCGACATATAAGCCCCCCTTTATTACATTTACCTAGCCATGACCCCTTCACCCCACTAATATTAATTTAATTAATTTAATTAAATTAATGTTTTATCCTCACTATATTTATTATTTAAATAATATCTACACATACAGTTCACTTAGACACCTCACCAAGCTAACTCAACCTAAGACCTATTCTTAGCAAGTTACCATAACTAACTAAGACTTACCCAAACCCTAAAAATCAATGCCTACATTCCCTCTAACCACATTCCCACATGCTCACAAGAGGCTCCGAGTCTAATCCACAGGATAATGACACGAGATCTCGAGGAAATCAAGAGGATCTCCCTAAGTTTAGTAAACCTAGGAAATCCCACCTTGACTGACGTTGGTTACCCCTAACCGTCGCCGGTTAAGTCGGACCGCCGTCGGTTACCCCTTTTAACCCAAAACAACCTTATTCTCAAGGTTGGAACTTCGAGTTAGAAGTTGGAAGCAATAAATTTGACGAACAAGAACAAATCTCATAGAGATAACGCATCTTCAGAGAGCCAATTCCAGCAAGAACTCACATCCAAGGAAGGAGATTGAGGATCTTCTCCTACACAACCATCTTAGCCACATTCTGATCTATCTAAGCAAAGAGGAGTGTGCATGCAGCCCATGCAGAAGCTTTTCTTCAATTGGTGATCACTTGCAGCCTTCAAACCCATCATCAGCACCTCCATCCTTCACACACAGACATTCAGGAATGAAATCCAAGTAGTTCCTCCTAGCCAAAAGGAAGCTCTCACTTGTCACTGTGGATTCAAAAGTCATATGTGCGTAACAACCCATCAATCGACATTTGAAGTATTCCTCCTACACCCGTACCCTATCTATTTTGTCAATAATTCAAAGAAACAATCTAAGAAAAAGGTGAAACACTCAGTTTGGGGTCGGGCCAGCCCTAAGCGGGGTCCAGGGCGGAAGCCCCCTGAGAAAAAATTGACCTTGAAACATGCCCGATATACTAGGAAATGTGATTTTCTCATATGGGTAGGATTTTTATCCATAGCTTTATGGGATGGTTTTGGCCCATGGTTTTGATACCCATGGTTTTGTAAAATCGCTAAGTAGTTGTCTACTTATGTAGTTTTGTGCATATGGTAGGTATAATGTTTTTTTATAGATAATAATTAGAAAGAAGGCTCCAATCACCTATTACATAAGTGATATTATAATAAGGATCCACTGGAACAAAAAGTATCTATAGAAAATACTTTAAAACCCGGCAGACTCAAAAAGACATTAACCCAAACAGATCCCAACAGAAACAAAAAACAACATCAACAAAACCACAACACCAATTAATAAAAATTCAGCAATCTGGCCTTAAACACACTTTTCCCTAGTTTGTGAGCTGGGACCAACACCATCCACATGGAAATCATCCTCATCAAAAGAACTAATATCCAACTGCCTCTTTTTACCTTTATCCCCAACAATCATCCCCTGAGGGTCTCTACCCTATTCTCTAAAACTTTCACCTCAGCATTCATCCTCTGCAAACCCCGCAACAAATTCTGATTATGAGATTTAACCTGACTAACCATGTCCTCGAGGGCTTCAATCTTACTAGAAAAGAAGTTAAAACTATGTTTCCTTCCACCAGACCATCCTTAGGCATGTACTCATCAGATCCCCAACGAAGGTTTTATAAATTAGTCACCACATCCACCTCCTTCACAGCTTTGTCCTCCATTTTCTTAAGCCTAATCCTATCTCATAGAGAAATATGGTCTTTCCAATCATCTCCCAAATGAATACCAGCCCCCTATTCTACAAATTTGGCTTACCTGATTTAACCAAAGAATAGAATTAAACCTTGATGAAGAAGGACCTCTATTTTTTCCTCTTTAAAATTTTTAACCGACAATTACAGAGAATTAAACAAATAAAAAGGAATACTCATTCTCCTGCCTCTACAAAATGGATCAAGAGCATTAAATGCTAAGAATGCAACTTTCGGTACTTCCCATCCAAGGTAATATACTTCATGATGTAGAAATAGACTTTGGCCCACCTCCTCGATAGATATTTTTGAGCAATACCATCCTCCATGAAACAGATCTTCTCATCACTATCCAGAAAAATATGCACTTCCTCTTGAAGCCGAGACCTATCCTTAAACACTTTACATCCCCCATAGCCCATCTTGGTCACATTACCTATGAAATCCTCAAAAACCAGTGAGACTCATACCCTCATAGAAATAAACCCATTTTCCCAAGCCAAAGCAAATTCCTCAAGATAATTTCATTAGCCCCCTTAAACTCTAAACAAAATACAAAATACCACCATCCTTAAAAATATCCCATATAAAATAACCCTTTCCAAGTTCACCGATGAATAAGGCTCTACCCTAACCCTAGCCCCACCCATCTCAATCTTACTACTAAACAAAATTGTAAAACTTACGTAAAAACTTGAACCAAACCTTTAAATAACCACTCCAAACCAACACATACACTATAATGATTTTGACAATAAATCTCACCCATGGTGAATTTATTTCCAGGATGTCACATATCCTATTCTCACACCCGAATCTATCTTTCTGCATTAAGCACGGCCTTTATACTTTGGGGAAACTCCACCTCATCCCGCCACCACCTTCTATGATGAATTCAACCACCAATATTAGCCAATGTGTCAACACACATATTAGCTTCCCGAAACATGTGATTAAAAAGAATATTTTCAAAATTTATAAGCATAGTCTTTACATATCTTATGATAGAATCTATATTAATATGATTCTTAGAAAGGCCTTTCATCACATTAATAATGTATAAGGAATCTCCTCCACCTGAATTTTATTAATTTGCAAAGAATTAGCCCAGTGTAACCCAATTAAAAGAGCATAAGCCTCAACATAGTTATTTGAATTATTTCCAATAGGTTCAACATAAGCTAAAACCAAGGCACCCACTTCATCTCTAATAATACCACCAACTGCAGCTAAACCAATTCTTCCTTTTGCTACTCCATCAAAATTTAATTTCATCCATCCTTCAGTAGGCATTTCCCATTTAACACTTCTTCTACCCATATCCTTCACCAGAGGAGCTTGTTTTACAGACTTAGTGATTCCTAAGGCTTGAATAATCTCCTTGCTCATGTCTAGGAAAACCACTTTTCTCTTTAATCTTCACAATAGAAAGATTATTTCTCAGAGCACCTAAGATACCACTCCCCACCCTCAAAGATTTTTTCTGTTTATCCCTAAAAATTTGGCCATTCCTTTCAAGCCAAATCCCCCATAAAAAGTGAGGCACCACAAAACTCCAAGCCTTAGAAAGACTTAAAGAAACAAAAGGACTTGTCCATTTCCTATACCAGTCAGCAAAAGTCTCTGGAAAGACCCACAAAGTCTAGAAGACTTTCATAATATGAAACATAACCCTTCTAGAAAAAGGACAATGAAGAAAGAGGTGTTGAACCGATTCACTATCATTTTTACACAAAACACACCAGTTAGGGATCATCATTCCTTTCACCTATAAATTATCAATGGTTAAAATTTTATTCTAGACAACATGCCACAAAAACAAATTAACCTTTGGAGTAAGATTCTTATCCCATAAATTTTTCCAAAATGGTTGAGGAGGAGGACAATTTCTTGTTATACCATACCCAGTTTTTACTGAATACATACCATCCTTTGTCAAAGACCATATCAACTCATCCTCTTTCTAGACAATAGGTATATGTAATCCTCTAAGATTAGCATTTAAAATTCTAATTCTTTCCTAAAATTCTTCATCCCCCTTCCCAATCCAATTCTTTCCAAACCCAACCCCAATCAAATCTCTCCCAATAATCTCTAATCCAATCTCCCATGGCCAACTGAAAGTGAACTCGCCACCTCTCTCCAATGAACTTGATTAACTAAAGGAGCCTCAAATAACCACCAGTCTTCCCAAAATCTAATTTTTGTACCATTTCCAATTAACCATTTACTACCTTTCAACAAAATATCCCTGCATTTTCCCAAACCATTCCAAAAAAGGATCCATCCGGAAGAGCACCATTAGAGACAAAAGAGGCTTGATCAAAATATAAATACTTAGCTTTTAGAATTCTAACCCATAAGCCATCTTCATGCTCCAAACGCCAACCAATTTTAGCCATAAGGGCTAAGTTCATACTTTTGATATCTTTCAATCCCAACCCACCAACATACTTTGGAAGGGTAAATTTTTCCCATGCCACCAATGGAATTCTATCTTTTGATTCCATTCCCAACCATAAGAACCTTCGCTAAATCTGAGTAATAATTTGTCTAATTTTAGCTGGCATTTTGAACAGGGACATCAAATACACCACCATACTCTAAAGACAACTTTGAAGTAATTGGAGTTTACCTGCCTGAGATAACAAAGTTCCTTTCCAAGTTGCCAATTTTTTTTGAAACCTCATAATCAATGGGTTCCAACTTTCCAACTACATCCTTCCTTTGAACAAAGGCATTCCAAGATAAGAGCATGGAAACACCTGAATAGGACACTCCAAAACCGCAGCAATTCTGTTTTGAATTTCAACATCTACATTAAAAAAGAGAACATAGATTTTCCTAAAGTTAATGAGTTGACCTGTAACCTCCTCAAAATCCTGCAAGACCTCCTTAAAAACCACAACTTCCGCTTGAGTTGCCTTACCCAAAAGGAAAGTATCATCCAAAAATTGTTGTAAAGCTATAGGATCTAGACCATTAGAAATAACTAACCCATGCAACTTATTTTTCAATTTACAATCAGCACAAGGTCTACCTAAATTTTTGCCACAATGATGTCAAGAAAGGGAGAAAGAGGAACCCTTGCCTTAACCCCCTTCCGCATTTGAAAAAACATTCAAATTTCCCATTGACGAGAATTGAGTACTTCGAGTAGAGATACACTCCATTATCAAATCAATAAAATGAGTATGGAAACCCAACTTTCCAAGAATTATTTTAAGAAATCTCCATGATACTCTATCATAGGATTTATTCATATCTATTTTAAGCATCATAGCATCCCTTTTTGAAACATCCACCGAATGAACAACTTCATGAATAGTTATCACACTATCCAAAATTTGTCTACCCTCCACAAAAGCTCCCTAATTTGATGAAATAAAATGTTCCAACAAACCTTTAATTCTTAAAGAGATAATCTTAGTTATTATCTTATAGACCGTGTTACATAGACTTATTGGTCTAAAATCAGTCACTTTTTCAGCCCCAGGCACCTTAGGAACAAGAGAAATAAAAGTACTATTAACCTCCTTCAAAAGCTTACCATACTTGAAGAAATATTGAATAGAATCTTCCACATACTTATGAATTATTTCCTAAAAGGATTGAAAAAATAGAGCAAGAAATCCATTGGGCCACATGATTTATCCCCTTCCAAATCAAAAACTACAGTAGATATCTCCTCAGCAGATGGGATTTTTATCAATTTAACATTACCCTGATAAGAAATGATAAATTGAAAAAGACTTGCAATATCACTTTCCTTATCCATATCAAGTTCCCTTCCTGGAGCTAATAAATGAGAGAAAAAATTAACAAATTCATGCAAAATATCACCCTGATTATTTAATCTAACTCCTCTTCCATCTTCTAATTCCAAAATAGTGTTGTTGCTCTTATGCATAGATGCAATAAGATGGAAAAATTTGTATTCCTGTCACCCTCCTTTGCAATAAGATGGTAGGTATAATGTAACATTGTAGATGTTTATGAATTTGGGTGTGAATTTATAGAGTTTATTGAGCATAGCTCCAAACAGATCTGGGTATTGTATTGAGAGAGCGGTGGCTTGTAATAAAATCTGAGCAAGTGATTCTTGGTGGATGTAGCCCAAATTGGGTGAACCATGTTAAATATTGTCTCTTTGTGTTGTGTTATTTTTATTTTGCACTTGTATTGAGATCTCTAATATTTTTTTACATATTAGTTTCTTTTGTTGTGATTCTAGAGGGATTATTCCACATATTTTATCCCTTATTTCCTCACACATACAAAAATGACTCTGGGGCTGAAGTGAGCCTAGTCTTTCCTCATACATGTTGTAGATAGACTCTCCAAGCCTCTCCCATACGTAAAGACATGCTCTTGACAAAGAAAGATCCCCTCACACCAATATCCCATGGAGGAGCTTGATGAGAGACCTAACAAGGTCTCAAATCTTCTTTTGGTTTCTTGACTAGTTCATGATTATTTGATTCTTTGTTTGTCACAACAGACTTCTTATTTTGATCAGTCACACTCTTGGAATCCTCTTTAGCACCTTGACTAGATTCTCCCTTCCTTTTGTATGTTTGAGTTTGTTGCTTGGGTTTTTGGCTTTTTTCTTTAGTTTACCTGCATCACAGAACCTTGCAATGTGCCCAACCTTGTGGCACCTAAGACATTCAACTTGCCTTCCTTTGCACTCAAAATACTTGTGTCCAAACTCATTACAAGCATAAAAATATCCATTAAATTTTCTTTCATACCTTCTTGTGTTTGATGGTTCATTTTTACAATACTTTGTTAGGTGTCCTTTCTCATGACAATGATAACACTTAGCTCCATATCTTTGTCCAAATTTTTGTTCTTCCTTCTGTCCTTGTTCTTGAGTTTCTTCTTTAGAATCTTCATTCTTTTCCACATTAGGATTACATGCACTAGCCATGTGGCCATAAGCACCACACTTGTAGCAATTACCATGAAAATAACATGCTTAAATGCATTTGGCTACCTAACAAGTGATCTTTTATCATAGTAATAGATTAAACTATTTCCATTTATTGATAACATTTTTCTATTAGAACCTTGGCTTGACTCACCTTCATTATTCTATAAACTGTATGAATCTTCTGTGAAACCTAGTCCAATTCTATCACCATATAATTTTTGTTTTCCTAACATCTTATACAAATTTTCTGAGCTTTCTTGAAAATATGATAACTTACTTGTCATGATGCTTAACTCCTTTAGTTCTTCTTTCTCTTTCTTCAATTCTTCTTTCTCCTTCTCAAATTTCTTTGTTAGGACCTTGACTATTTCTTCTCTTTCAGCTTCATGTTTGAGACATTCTTCTCTCTTGATTCTCATCTCAACTTGTGCCTCTTCAACTTGAACTTTCATGACTTTGATAATTTCATCTTGATTTTCTGATATCTTTTTGATCACATCACCTTTCTCACCTACCCATTTCCTTATCATGAAGGTATTAATCTAAATAGTATTCAAATCTGGAGGTGTCATCTTGTCACCAAATATCTCCCTTTATCCTGTTAAGACCACTTCCAAGGGCCTGCTCTGATACCAATTGTTAGAATTGACATGGATTGAGAGGGGGTGAATCAGTCTTGTGAGAAAACTTTTCCTTTTCCATTTCAAAATGAATATAGATTCCTATACATACACTCTCATAGATTACAATCAAGAATATTTAAATATCAATAGATATATTTTATCATGGAATGTAGAAATGAAATGAATACAAGATATGCTTAGAGATTCTTCTTTATTTACATTAAAAAAACCCAATACTTGTTGCTTGATCAATATCATCATATTACAAGATATAATCAGAATTTTCATTCAACTACATAACTTTAACTTATCTCTTCTTTATCAACCTGCTATCACAAGCACTTCAACATCTTCATACAACCACAACTAGCTACATACCTGAGAAAATATTCCAAGGGTTTTGGGCTATGCCCAAGAGGTTTTACTTTGAAAAAGAGTTCTTCAAAAGAAGATAATTGGGGTTATCAAAATTCCTCATAAATGAGCTTACATGAATAGATATACCTCTTAGACATGACTTTTGACCTTCCACTTACCATGACTCTTCAACTCACTCATATTTTTGTCTTCTAGCTCTTCAAACTTGTCCACAAGTATTACATATTTTTTCATGTGGTAAATGGTCCCATCAATTCAAATGATTCTCTTTATGCTTAGAAACTCTCCACATTATCCAATGTATCCATTTAGGCTCATAGGTGTGCCTAAATCAACTTCTATAAAAAAATAGTCCTAAAAATCATCTAACTAGACCACTTACACTCATCTTCATGATCCAAGTAATATATAAAAATGAATCTTATGATGTATAATTTCATTAAAATTTACCATAAATATCCAAATCAAGGTTCAACATGCCAAGAAACACAACTTTGCAAGACTTTCCGGCTGGTTTCAACATCTCTGAATTTGGTCTTCAAACATTTAGTTGGTACATACCTCAAATATCTTCATCATGAGGCAAGTAACCTATCAATTTAAATATCATGAATTCTAATATCTCATCCACCTATCATAATGCTCCAATTCATGGCATAAGGCTTCCAAAAACTTGGATCTTTGCAACTAATTTGGCTGGTCTTGAAATCACAAAAACTAGTCTTCTATACAATGTGGTCAAACACCTCCAAGGAAATTTTCAGATCTCCCTATCACCTCCAACACTTTAAATTGGATTTATAAATAATTTTCTTACATTTATACCCATATGTAAAATGGATATAATCTCATGTTCATACCGATTCAGACATGCTTCTCAAATAGGTCTAAAGGAACAATTTTGGCTCAATCATCTTTAAGCAAAAGATTCCTTATCCAAACTGAACCAAAACTTATCCGCGCTCATATGACATATGAAAATATGGATCAAGATAACAAAAATCATTCACTCAAAGAAATTAAACATGGTTACCTTCATTCTTTTCCCTAACTTCTCAAAACAAGCTTCTTTTGTCGGTATGCCCAAATATGTAACCATTACTCAAATTTTCTTTAAAATAGTAACCTAAGTGACTTCATGAAGTTTAATAAAAAATTACCAACATAATCCAACTCAAATTTGAGCATTTTTTCCTTTGCAAGATTTGTTTGTGCACTGAAATCTTCACAAAAATTTTATTTTTCAGTGGGGCCCACCATGCGTCATGAACTCAAAATAGCATGGAAATGTTAAAATAGTTTTACAAGTAAAAACATTGAGTTAAGACACATATCCAACTCAATTTTCCAAAACTGGTCCAAACTGGGGTTTTGAGGGCTACAAACATGCTCACAAAATGGATAGAACTTCTAAAATACTCAGCCAATCACAAAAATACTTTTTGCACAATAATTTTTACTCCATTTTTTTCTCCTATGACTCATCCAAATGAGGCTCCATATTTTTTTGTGACTAGTAAGAAGTTGGTGCTCAAATTGCATACTTAAAAAAACCTGGTTTTGGAAATCCTTTCATAAATTACAAAATATTCATCGTCAGCTTTTAAAATTTTGCTCACACCTTAAGGACACATCCATATAAAGCTTCCAAGTGATGGTTTTATTTGGTTCATCCTACATATTTCAATTCCATCTCATCTAGGTACCCTTTGGTCTCTGATTCTCTAGCTGCTCTACTAGTCTGACCTGTATGAGTTCTCAAAACACCTGATTGACCACCTATGAAGCCTTTTAAACCTCATAAAACACCATTCCATGCTCACACCATGATTTTTTTCATCTTCATGCCTTGGATCATCATATCACACCTTGCTTGCTTGTGGAAGAGCTTAAGAAAACACTATACTGACATGTTTCACCTTCAACCACCTAGTTTGAATTTTGTATCACCTTCTATATCTCATGTGACACCTCATGATGTTATATCCATGCTTGTTATCCTTTGGTTTGAGTGTACTTGCATTAGGCCAAGGCCTAAAATGACTTGACTTGACCCATACATTACATGACTGAACCATTTGGACATGTTACAGACTCATTGACACATCTCACTCACCTCATGGACCTTGTTTGACCTTCATACCACCTTTGGAGACTCCTAGATCACCTAGCCAACATGCCTAGATCACCTAGCCCACTATGACATCAATGGACTTGACATCAATGACAACACAAGTGACACACACTTCCAACAAATATACACAATTACGACTAAGAGTAACATTCATAAAACAAGAAAAAGTACAACTACATATGAAATGGTACATTTTCCTAATACACAACACTATCATATACATTATGGAAATAATGAAAATAATACATTCTATTCATAACAATATCACTGAAATATTCTAAAAAATTGTGTTGCCTTCAGAAAGCATGCTAATAAAATACACAAGTGTCGTTTTACTACTCCTATTTTCTGGGTACCTGCAACCACTACAGGGTCAATCCTAGAACTGGTATGGAAATCCCCTACACTCAATCATAAATCCACACATTCATCATTTTGAACAATTTCAGTTAAATATGAGAGAGAGGGGGAGATAGGGGAATGAAGACAGAGTTCGTTTCTCACACATTCACACTTTCACATTCATTTTTACTTAACATTTTGGTACTAGAGAGAGAGAGAAAGGATAAGAGAGAAAGGATGAGAGAGAAAGTTAAGAGACATTTTATTTTCCATTCACAATGTCATAACCATTTGCATTTCATGTCCATTTTCATTTCATTTCAAACCAATTTACATTTCCCAATTCATTTACATTTTCAAATCAACCAAAGTATCATAGTCATTTCTAGAGAGAGAAGAGGGTGGAGAGAGAAAAACACCATACATTTCAAAATCCATTCATACAAGATAAAATATTGAATAATATTCTACATAGCATTATGACGGTATTACGAGGTCACACACGTGGCTAGAAGTCAAACAAGACTCTCAAAAGGAGATTCTAGCTAAAGTAGCAAGTTGAGAAAACTGACCAAAACAACAAAAGTGCTTACAAACTGGGTCTTAAACACACTCATTTTAAGTTTGATCATGAATAATTACTCCCCCATATATAGAGAATTCATCGTTTTTGACGGAAGTTGATTACAACGAGCAGAGCTCAAGTTACAAGGGCAACTCTAGGGCCGGTTATCGTAATTGCATCAGTAACTCTTGTCACATAGTGACTAGTGGGCCCCAAAACCCACTTTCAAAACTAATCTCTGAAGGCATTTTCATTAAAATGAAGTTTGGTTATAATTATCTTATTGGAATTCTAGATGTAGGTGGTAATGGTTTTCAGTTTCACTCAAGCTAAGTGACAACCATAAGCCAAAACCGATCACATTTTATTAAAACAACCACGTCACTACAAGTGATTGATAAGCTAAGTGGGCTTAGAAATTCGACTTGTAAGGGCATTAAATAAGTTCAAACAACTTGGTTAAGGTTCCCCATAATGTCCCATGTTACCATGGGTCATGCAAGGAGTTTAGGATTTGTGGTACATTTGGGTGTGGCATTCCATGCACTTGACTTTCGAGATCAATTTTTTGTAATGTTTTGACAGATTGCCATCAAGGAAAGATTTGGTCATTTGTTGGAATTATGCTCCCTATCATTCATAATTTAATTTTTAAAAGATGGAAATGATGAAGTGAAATTTAGTGCAAAAGAAAAGGGCAAAATCATACATGTATTCAATGTTTTACGAAGGAAAACAACATGGGGATTTTCATCCTGGCTTTAGACCAGTGACTTTCATTCGCTTGCAAGTTCCCAATGCCCTTTCTATGAATCCATTTGTGCATATCCAGCCAACATGGCATTCCATGAAACCATATTTTTTCCACATTATGACAAACACTTCATGTTTTTTGCTTATGTTTCCACATCTTGCATACGTGTCTTATAGTGCACTAGAAAACAAAGCATCTTCTTCCAAATTTTGTACACATCTTCCTGGGCATTCAAATCTACAAACAAATTGATTAACTCACCAAAGAAGAGTTTTTGTAATAATAATAGTGGCTCAAAATTTATTTTTGCTCTCCAAGCACTAAGCAAACACATCACAAAACCGTCTTGTGCATATCCTGTAATTCATTATGCTCCACACTACCACGTCTCTTTTGGGAATTTTTCCAAAAAAATTAGTGTTTTTGGTTTTAGTCTCCCATTTTGGCATAGGTTGGGAGAAACTAGAAAAAAATATTTTTCCAATGTGCTTTGATGGTTGTTTGTGCCTTGTACTCCTTTTCCTAAACAAAAACATATAGTGGCCATGTCATACACTACCCAACTCCAAACCCAAGCTCTAGCAAATCATCCCAACAAGACATTGGTAAACCGCTTAGACTAAGAAAGGACAAATAGAGGGTTTCACGTAGAGGGAGAGTGCAAGAGACAAATATTGTAGAGGCATACGTGGAATAGTAAGACATGACACTTCCAATGTCTAAATCAATACAATAATTGCTTGACTAAAAATATAAAGAGTAGGAAAACAAAAGGTGCTGCAAATCAAAAATGGTAAAATCAATAGAGTGGATATTACGTCCGGATGAAGCGCCTCCTCAACCTCAATCTTCTTCTTCCTTTGTATAAAAAAACACACCAAGGGAAATAAATAGATCCTCTTCTCCTCTCGGACACAAAATAACCCTTCGCACATAGATACAAATCCAAATCGATCAATTCGTATATAATGAGATGAGAATATATTATAGTTGTAGATTAATCTCTGCGGTTGGATTTAACCTGCATGTGATTGATTTTAGGATGGCTATAACTATAGATTTGTTTAGCACACTTCCCAAAAACAAAAATGTAATTATGAGATTTCAAAACCCTACTTTACCATTGATATTAAAGCATATCTTGACTTCTTCACTTGTTGCAATAGTCCAATAACTCTTAAATTTCCAACGTTAACTCGATTTTTATCCATGGTTAACACCTCAGATCTCAAATAAAGTGTTTGTATTATTATGCAAGGAAAATGACAAGTCTCGCATGCTATTTAGGATGCCCATACCCTTGTCATAGAGACCATGTGCCTTCACATGGAGCCCATCATTTCTTCCACCACTTCCCAATCAATTCCTTTTGTTGTCATTTTCCAACTCCACCGCCAAACTGAATTTCTTCTTTTTTTATAAAAATCATAAATATATAAAGGTTTTTAATTTTATTTTATTATTTCAAATAATAAAAATCCTTTTATTGGTAAGGCACTACATTACACCTAAGAAGGAAACCTCTATGTCTTATCCAATTTTGTGACCACGGGATAAAAATAGACAAAGACAAGTTAGAGCGTCAATCAAGAAATGTTTCAAATCTAGAGAAAAGTGAAGAGACTTGAAGACAAAGGAATGTATATTTTGGGATAAAGCACATGTGAGGTGGAGATAAAAGGTCATGCAAGGATCGATCTAATAATAGGATTAAAAGAATATTTTATTTATAGATTAATCTATTATTAGGATTGTTAGAAAAGCATCCATGCCTTGTGGCTATTTTTAGATGTATGTGTGGCTATTTTGAGAATGCAGACTATTTTGAGAGTGCATAAGAAGTGAAGAGAAATTTCCCACCCCTATATATATTTGTTATATTTCATTTTATGGGTACCACTTGGTAGTATGCTTCAGTTATATGGTTCGGGATATACTTGTGTGCATGACTTTGTACTTTCTCGGTATTGTTTACTATGTGATCAACTTCAGCTTATGTAAGATTTTTATTAATGGATCATTGTGGTTGGATTATGGTCATTCATGTGTCTAAATATGGTGATTACATGGTGCATATGATATTAGTTTTTATCTGATATGTGTGTTTCCTTATTACATGTGTTTCCAATTGAATGTATGCAATGAGTTCTTATGAATGAATGAACACTTAGTTATCTATCATCATGTATTTGCATGCTAACATATTGAAAAGCACCAAAAAGGAGAGAACTGGTAGCTTCATGCACTTGGGGTGAGCATTCAAATATATATGAATGAGGTGTTAGCGCATATAAGAAATTGAGGGAAATAACAAGCTACAGTCCTCCTACAAACACATATTAGATATGTTTTCCTGAGGTGGAGAGGACAAGACAAAAGAAGAAAGCTCATGTTTCTGATTTGCAAGATCACTTTGGAAGTGTGAGGAAAGATCATATGCACGAAACTCACTTTGATTAATAAAGAAATAGGTTAATTCCCAAGATCATCTAATAAAATGATCATGTTTTATGATTTTCAAGATCACATAGAACTGCGAGGAAAGAGCATATACATGATCACTTTTTTTATCAAGAAAAGAAAAGATTAATTCCCTTTTTAAAATGTTTAAAATAATTAGAAACAGTGGATCCACATAATCGGAATGCTATTTAATAGTTTAAAACAATGGTTAGAGACAAATAGCATGTTGGAAAACCATAAATTTGACAAAATAGATAGGTTAAACTAACGTGTATGCTAATACGCTAAAGATGTGCACTTTGGATGCATTAGTGTTAAAGACGACGCCAAAGGCACACAAATGGAAGTGTTATCATTATAAAAACATGTTAAAAAAAAAAGTTTAAAATGGACAAAATTCTCATGCGTATAATAGGATGCTAGCATAGGTAGATGCATGCTAAGCACGTGCGCTTGACGAAAATGCATACAGCCTAATGGTAATGCACTTAGACAAATGAAAATGCACACAGATTAACAAAGAGCACACTCATATTGATAGTAGCACTCTTGAATGCATGCCATCACAGATACTTGAAACGGTAGTGCACGTAATTGAATGCTAGTGTAGAGATCATCAACGCTAGCGCATGTAGTTTTAGAAATGTTTAAACATGAGAAAAATGGCCCGTGAAGCTGGTTTTTTTGGTTTTTTGGCTTCTTTACCGCACATAGAACCTAAAATTTTGAGGGAAAGGTTAGAAGAAGACAAATAACATGAAAAAAAAAAAAAGTTAGATTACGAAATGGTAATCTAAAAATAATAAATGAAGTGTGGGTGTCCCACCGAGCATGCTAGAATGTGAGAAATGAAAATTACCAAAAAAAAAGAAAGATAAAAGAAATCAAAGAAGTTATACCTTCTCTGTAAATCTCTTACAAACCTCAAGAAGATCGTGGAAGTTATTAGATTTTTATGATATTGAAGATGTTTGAATGTGGATGCTCTTGATATGGCTCTCCAAAGTTGGTTTACAAATGTTAGAAGCTTGATGCACAAGGATGCAAGAACAAATTCAAAAAAATTGGCAATAATTTGCATAAAGCTTCTAGGGATGAGTTTGTACATGAAATTGTCTCCTCTTATAGTTGAGGGTAGGACCATGAAAGGTAGATGAGATGTTTGACTAAACTCCAAGTTAATAATGGTAATTACCTTAGAATAGAAATTATATTGAGTTTGGGAGTTGCATATTTGAAGGGGCAATAGATATTTGGAATGGAAGAAGTTACATCCATAAATTGAATTGTACATACAAACCAATTGCCACCACCTTTCTAGGAATCTAGAAGTGGAGTCCAAGTGGAATAGGGAAGTGGAGTTCAAGTGTAGTTAACTAGAATGAGGAAATGGAATTAAATAACTAATTTAATTAATTATTAATTATAAGGAGATAACTAACCATTTAATTAAATTATCCAAGAGGGTATATGAATTAATTTAATTAATTCCAAGAGAGTGAAAGAATTAAATTGATTAATCATAAAGGGGTAGGAATATTATTTAAATATTAGAATTAATAGAATTAATTCTAAAAGGGTGTATTATACCGGGATAGAATTAATTTTATTAATTCTAATTATATGGAAGTGGGTTAGAAATATGTATGTATTTTTGGGGTGTTTACACCGAATCTTATTGAGAATGCATGCAATGATACACTTTAATGCTGTTAGGAATGATTGTTTGCATGCATGAAAACAACTCTTAGCTTGGTTATTGGTTTGATCCATTGATAAATAGTTGAATAACTAGATCTTGACATTTACTTACCATTAAACCCTTCTATACAATGATCACTTTCCTATATCCATGACTGAACTTGACTTCTTCATTTAAGCAATGATAACGGGACAACTACTGGAAATGTATGAGTTCTTGTTGAGCATGATTTTGTTCTATTTCCTTTGCATTATTTTTGGGATAAGGGTGATAAACTAGTTAAGTGCATTCATTAAGTATGATTGTTGTACATCAATGAAGTTTGATTGACTAGTATTATCCTTGGGAGTTACTCTTAAGAATTGAGATGCGGATATAAAATTATGATCATGATTTTGGTTATAATAAATTGTTTTAGTAGTTATTTAAATGGTCTAAAGTTACAAACAACAGTTGGATTTTTGGATTGTTTGAGAACATAGATTCCTTTTTGTAGTATCATTCCATTAGTGTAATGGTATATAAACGTAATTAATGAATTATGAGTTTATAAGTTATTGGTTAAGTTAGCCTTAACATATTCTTTTATTTCAATTAAATACAACAAGAATATGAGTTGGATAATGCATGTCAATTCATAGAACTAACCATGTATACATTTCTCTCTCCTATAGTGTGCAGAATAGAGTGATATTGTGAAGTGAATAACTAGGGTGTATATGAATGATTTTTTCATTTATATTGTTTAAAAACCATCCTCGATTATTTTATTTTATTGAAATTGAAAATTATTATTTTCACAAGTTGATCAAGGCATTTACCTATTGTACTATTCTCGAAAAAATTGTATGTCTTAATTTTAGAAAATAAGAATTTATCCTTATGAAGTTTAAATTAAAAAATTGTTGTTTTGTATCATATTTTATGAGTTGTAAAGGTGTTTTAATGTTGTTTTACAACATATTATAAATTAAATTAAATGATGTTATTCTATGAAACTATATTTGGTTTATTGAATCATTATAGTTGAAAAAATATCACAATTTATAAACACAGCTTAGATAAGGATAGAAGTACAATGAAAACAACAATTATATCCTTCTATACCATATTAAATGAAAATGTTTTAAGTGTTAATTTTAACAATAGTGTATAAATATAAGTTGTTTATATTTGTTAAATAAACATAACTAATTTTTATAGTTCGTTATGAATGAAAAAATGTGTCATTAATGAACATGGTACGTTATGGTAAACGATACAACGTAAACTATGTTACACTAAGATTGTACCTTATTAAATAATTTGTACAATTCATATAGATTAAAAATTAAATGAGATAAAGTGAACTAATCATATTAAATGATGTACTCATGTGAATGAGACCAATATTAACTATGAATTGATTGTATCATTTAAATGTGAGATATGGTTAAATTAATATATTTTGAATGACAACGCTAGGTTGAGATATCATGATAAGATATGTTCATTAAAGATAATAACATGATAAGTTACCATAATCCTCTATTTTGAATAGCATAACTCGTTATGAAACATAATATCCTATCGTAAGGACATACCTACTACTAACTCAAGTAGATTTCCAATAGAGTAACTAAAGTGTGAGTGTTATGACCCACCATTCCATTCAATAGAACCCTACCCGTACCATCTTAGGATGGCTACAGGAATGGTTGTGATTACTTAATGATGAAATTCATTATGTGGTCACTATCTTTCCCATAGGGATCCTAAGATGGGACTGATAGCATCCTCTCAAATAAAATGGTGAGTCCTAGTTCCTACTTTTTCAGAATAAAAACTAAATTTCTTAATAATGAAATGACATCCAGATAACTATGTAGAGATGGTTTTATGGTGATGGAGACAAGCTTCCCTGACTTGTGTGTAGTCATGAAACTAATCTTACATTGCTCACTTAAAAAATTTAGCCACCGTACTCCTAACTTTTTTAGGATAACAGATGGATTGTAGCTTGTCTTATTTCCATGTTGACACTTAAGAGTCACATATAGATCTCAAGCCCTATTATAAATATTTAACCAAAAGTATATAAGTTATACTCACTCGGTTAGAGTGAAGTAAGGGGGATCAGGTAGATCTAGTTGACCCTTATAGTTGCACATAGTTATCACTTGTAATCAGATGGATTGTAAACATTTAATTGTGTTGGATTTTAATTATTGCAAGATGAAAATTATTGAAGGCATTATTTGTGATTAAGGGGTTTATTTTTAAAAATCCCTTAATTAGGATGATTAATAACTTGGGTATTACATTTTGGTATCAGAGCTGAAGGTTATCAACTCTTGGACTTAATGGGTTCATACGCTAATAGAACATCTTATTCTTATTTAACATAATACAATGGTTAGGAGAAGGGCTAACAATGAGGATGAAAATACAATAGCCCAAAAGGTAGATGAAGTCCTAAAAGTTCTTCAAGATACTCAAAACCACGTAGTTGTCTTAGAGTAGTAGGTTGTTGGTGAGAATGAAGAAGAAGATCCTAAGGTTGAGCAACCTATGGAAAATGAGGAAGAATAGCCTAATGCTGGAAATCAGCCGAAAATAAAAGATCCCACTTGGCAACTAAACTATCAAGAGATATCAAGTGGATCAGTCTACCCATATTTGATGGAAAAACCTTAGGGATGAAGTTGAGAACTTGCTGAAAGAAATTAAAAACTATTTTGAGATAAGATACTTTTATGAAGAAACCAAGGAAATTTGGGGTGCATTTCAACTCTCTAATGAAGCATCTTCATGGTGGGATAACCGCAAGATGGAGTTAGGAGTTGATATAGCTAGTATCACTTGGGAACAATTTAAATTTTACTTTTGTCAATGTTGGTTACCACAACTACAATGTGGCTAGAAAATGTTTGAGTTCCAAAACATAACTCAAGGTAAAATGAGTGTGATTGAATATTGGGAAAACTTCACCAAATTGTTGAAGTACGTACCATAGTATCTATTGGTGAAATAATTTGTTGTGAGGAAAAATTGTGAGATTTCACCACCATTCTGGGACTAGGTCCCTTTTCTTTAATATGGAAGATCCATTTATTGAAATCAAGGAAATGAAAATAATCTAAACTAATTTTTGGGTTGGCCCAAAGACCGGGATCACACAGAATACTTCCCTAAACCTATGGAAATTTCTTGTATGGAATACAAGGGAGGAAAATTACTTAGTGAGGGAGATAGGAGATGGAAATAAGAAGGGGTTTTAATTAATTAATAATATAATTAATTTCATTGCATCAAAATTAGAATATTTCGCTTGTATTAATGAGAGGAAACCATTCACAAAGAAAGAGGAAGAATCAACAAAAAACATTACGTTTTATTACATCATGTTACACAATTTACAATGCTCATGGAGTACAAGTTGAAATGGATATAAAATTAAAAAGACAAGATAATAGAGGAAATTAAGGAGATTAAAACAAGAAAAAACATCCCTTTAAAATGAGTTCATCTCCTTCTACATCTTTACACCATCTTTTCATCTACCCCCACATGAATTTTCATATTCCTATAAGTAACTTTTCAAATGACATTAGGAAAGAAAAATATCAATCCACTTTTTATAATTGCAAAAAGGACTTTTACATTGCAAAAATATTACATAGTCACTTTAATGAATAAGACAAAAATTCATCATTATACATAATGAAGGATTAGAAGGAAGGGAGTAGAAGAAGAGTGTGAATAGGAGGAGGAAGAGAATGGATAAGGATGAAGTAGCTATACTATTTGATGAATATCTCTCCTATGATGAATATTCCACCTCTAATGTCTCCTATGGAAATTTAATTGGCTTGAACTCAAGTCATTTCACATCTCTAACAAATCAAACAACTTTTGATGTGATCTTCTTTGACTAAGGGATGTTCACATACTCCAATGTGTTGATCCAAGCCTCTGGAATGTGGATTAGCTTCTTACACTTAATGAACCAACTTTTTTGATCTTGAGAAATGTTTGAAATAGAACCATGGATTGTTGTGAGTGACTCCAAGGTGTCTTCATTGAAAGAGAAAGGATATCCTGCCTCTTTCTGAACCATTTCTTGAAAAGGAGTCACAAGCTCTCCCAAGGATGTGTTTTCATTTATATGAGGGGATCCAAGATCTTCAACACATTTTCTTGGATATTCAATAATTCCTTGAGAATTGTTCTCACATTCCTCAAGCTCTTTCAATGCATCACACCTTGCAGCCATGGTGCAAAACCAAATAGGGGACAATTTCTCAGTTGGGTCCATGAACACATTTTTCTTATCAAGAATGAGGTGTCAAGGATACCCATTTTAGAGGTCAATGGGAGAATGTTATCCCATTTCATCTTTCTTTTTCCATTTCTACATTGGTGCTTTTAATTCTTAAAATGGTGCCCGAGACAAAATGAAATAGAGAGAAAACCTCACACAAAAGAACCTTCCTTTTTAATGATTTTCCTCACCCATTTGTCATTTTCTCTCCCCTACATTGTGAATCCTTTGGCTTGCTTGAGGGCTTGTGGGTCAAAGCTGTTGATGGGTGAGACCACCTCAACTAGAGGCAAGGATGATGAGCCTATCTCTAGGAATTATTGCACATATGAAGACAAAGACCTCACATGCTCCAATTGATAAATTTTTATTTTATATTCTTCATTCCTCTCTAATATTTGATTCTAAGACTCCTTGAAAACATGTGTGTAACCCTCATTTGTATCCTAGCCAAGTGATACTTTGGTCATCTCATAATCACTGGGATTCATTTCTTGTAAAGGCTTGTCAACCTTAGGTCATGTAACTTCAAAAATTGAGCTCTAAAATCCTTAGTGTAGAATATTAAAGTATTTTATTCTCTCCTTGACTTCTTGGCTTTCATGTAATTTGAGATGGCCTAAAATTTTGGTGTTGTAACTTGTTACACCATTATTGATTCTCTACTGAGTAAGTCACGGACCCAAGGGAATGGATTCGATGATGTGGACAAGATGTTACGAATCTTAGGTGCATGTTGTGGGACCAATGATTTCTCATTATGAGTTGATTCAACTACCTCAGATGAGACACTTAGATCTATTTGATGCACAAGAGATTGGGAGGGTTCTAACTCCTCAATTTGTTCTTGCTTTTCAACTTCTTGTTCCTCCTCAACATTTTCCTCCCTAACTTCAGCTTTCTTACGAGACTCTATAGATTATGGGACTTCAAAGTGTTCTTGATTTCCACCACATTCCTCTTGTATGTTTTATAAAAATGGGATGAACTGGTAGCTCTCTTAGGCTCCTTACGAGATTATGAGTGTGATAATTGTTCAGGTAGGGTCGAAGTGGTTCATTCTCCCCTACTATAAGATTTATTTCTTTTAAACCACTCCTTCAATCTTTAAATCGCCACTTTTTTCCACTCTCTCGATATCTCCATCTTCACGAACACTCCATTAGGGAGGAGGAAGGGGAGATGATTTCACTACCTCGTACTCTTGATCAAAATACTCAAACCATCTTATTGAACTCCTCTAGTGAACCAATCAAACCTGGATTTTTGCATCTCATCTACAGTCATCCTCAATTAGTCTCTTTCCCCGACTTCAAGATCAACCGCATAATTATCCCAATATTCTTCCAATTGGGGATTGTGATGCAATCTAGGTACATTAAAAGACTCGGGATATTTCCATATGTCAAACTTGGGCCTAGGAACATATTCAAACAGATGAAATGTTGTGAGGGAGGTCTCAATGTTTGTGGCATTTGCTACACTCTTGCATGAGAAAACTTTGAGTGAGATAGGGAATGAAATTCCTTTCTTACTCAAACCCTTGCACTTGATATGAACCTAAGAAAGGTACCTACAAAGTTGTACCATGATGATCTTGTCACTAGGGCACTTAGGTAGCCTGAGCGAGCAAGGTCAAAACCACTTACCCTGATGTAGGTGAAGGTGTGAAACTATGTGAAGTGACACTTGTACTTCTCAATCAACTTAGTGTAGTCACTAAATCATGCACTTGGATTCAATATTTAGTCTCGGTATCATACTACTATTCATATGGTTTTTGAGTGAAGAAAGTAATAATCAACCCATGTCTTTTTATCATTTTAATTTTATTTTTGTTGTCACTTCTGACCCTCCGACCATAATTTCCCAATATGTTTTGTCATTCTACATTATTCATATTCCTTACTGGGGCACCCGGGCCAGACTGTGGTACCCTAGGCACCTTGGTCACCTTTGGGTGCCCCGATCCTCTTTATACTTTACTTTCATCTTTTGGGCACTTTCTATCTGTTTGATCTTTCTATATTTTTAGTGGTCGACCTTTTCGGGTTAATTACAAAACTAGAACAAGATAACCATATAAATATAAATTTATGATACCATAATGAGTGACCAAGCACTTAGCACTTACTATCACCACTAGAGTTGTATCCATCAAAGGCACCTAAAGCTACAATTGCATCCATCTAGATCCATCACAAGGAACACAAAGTTGGTTCATCTACATCACACTTCATAGGAGGGAATTCTAATGTTTCCATACACACATTTATTACATTCTACATCTATTTATTGTTCATTACTTCACAAAGTGTGACTGATATAAGAACAACCTAGGGAATGATTTACACACACACACACACACACACACACACACACACACACATAGAACTACATCAGGTTTGATATGTAGTGTAACTCTCAATTAGTAAGTCCATTATTGTGGTCATTGAGGACATTCTAAACCCTTTATATGTATCTTTATTTTTTAAGTTTTTAATGTTTTGTCTGGGTTTGGCAGTGATTCCTTTTCTTGGGTCTTACAATGACATATGACGTAGTTCCGCGAAGTTAGTGCGATAGGAAGAAAACATAGGCAATCACTTAGTACCACCTCAAAGGAGGGTTTTAGGCCATTTTTACATATCAATGTGCCCAGATCTCATACCATGGCACCCACAGTTCCCCTGTCCCTCTCCAGAACCCTAGTCTAATCAAGGAGCTCGGATATGTGCTTTCTCGTGGATTCTGTGTGATTGTTTCCTCGTCCTATTCACTTGATTTTCACCGCAACATATTCCAACACCTTCATAAATTCAGCTAAGGATTTCCTATCCTTTCTTATACATTAGGGTTTCACATATCCATTTACTTACTCCCTTGGGTAATTTTCTTTACTTATTCAAATGTTATTTATCTTGCTTTGCATAGCATTAGATTAAACTAGGATTTCCCATTTTATCTTAATAATTTGTGTGAACCCGTACTCAATCATTGTGCTCTTAGGATTCCATTGATTTATTCAATATAATTTCTCATCTTACCATATTTTCCTCATGAATATCTTTATCCATGTGTAGACACTAAAATTAGGTCACACTCCCTTGGTCCCTCATCAAATAAATACCTTGAACACATTTACCTAACCATGGCCCCTTTCATCCCACTCTAATATTAATTTAATTAATTAAATTAAATTAATTCATTATCTCACAATATTTATTATTTTAATATCCTAATTGAGATAATGCCCACATATCCACCTCATCTAGCCACCTCACCCTGAGACCTATTCTCGTAAGTTGCCATAACTAACTAAGACCTACCCAAACCCTAAAAATAAAATCCTATATTCCCTCTAACCACATTCCCATTTGTTGGAAGGAAGCTTCCATTCTAATCATGAGCAAAATGGGTGAGATCCAAGAAAATCAAAAGGATCTGCCCATTTTAGAAAACCTAGGAAATCCCACCCTAACCGATGCTACCAACCTAAACCATGCCGCACCAACCCCGGAACTACTGTCGGTTACCATTTAACCCCAAAACAACCTTATTTTGAGGTTAGCACATTTATAAGAGGATAGAGACATCTTCTAAGAACAAGTGACGAAACTAGAGTCAGATGCAAGGTAACCAAAGACCCGTACACGCATCGAGCATCCATAGCAAACACCTAAAACAACCACAAAGCCATATGCCTTCACTGGAGCATCTAGGAAGCACTAGCACCACATCAAGTTCATTCCCTTTGATCACCTACCATTACCAACTAGACGTCAAGCTCGTACAAGTGGTAAGTGCTTTGTTAACCAACATTTTTCCATTTATCATTTGGTAGATTCTTTTGTTGTTGTTACTAGTTTCTACCCTCATTTCATTCCACCACCATTTTACCTCCATGCAAACTTGACCATCCTTTACCCATACCCTTGAACTACCCATATCTAGATTTTAATCATTCTTGTGCATACCTGAGACCCACACGAACCCTGTCATTTCCCTTCCATTCCCATCTAGCCTCGATCACACCCCCACCCCATTTTACTAAGTTTCTTGTACCACGACTATACCGACACTTTGGTTACCCACAACTATCACCAGTTAACCTAAACTGACATCGGTCATACTAGAATCGATGTCGGTCTCTGTGTCTTTTACCAGAAACCAAGAATAGAGCTTCTAAACCTCCACCAAATACCCAAAACCACCCAGAACCTCACCTTGACCAGTACCAATACCCTGACAGTGACCTTGACCTTCAGATTCAATCATAGCTTAGCCTGTTGTGAATGAATTTGCTTATTGTAGATGAATGAGATACCTAAATCATTATTACTATAGTAGGATTTCCTTTATTGTTAGCATTAAGTTGTTTTAAACAGTGGATTAACAGCCATCTAAGAAGTATCACACTTCTTAGATCTAGCACACGCTAGGTAGTCCACTACATATACTGTTTAACTATTATTTGGTGGTCTTGTTTTCCATTTTAGGTAGTTCCTCCAAGCAAAAAGGAAGCTCTCACAATCAGTTGTGGATCCAGAAGTCATACGCATGCAACAACCTACAACCAACATTTCAATAGGTATTCCTCCTAGCCCTTTACCTTTATTTGTTTTGTCAACATTCGAAGAAACACTCTAGAATCAGGTGAAATACCATGCCTATTTATAGAATCATCTTGATTGTATTAATAGACTCAAATCATATTTGGCTACTACTTATATTCCTCCTCACACATCACCCAAATATGTATACCACAAGTTTACTTTAGCTTTATCTCTTAATGAGGATCAAATCACTTTCACCTCGATGAGCTACCCTCTCAAGCAATATTAGAGCATGACCCCACTATATATTCAAGTTTGTATTAACAATATTGGCATCAAATGTGCCTTAGTTGATAATGGATCTAGCCTTAACATTTGCAATGTCACTTTTCTCCATCACCTAGGTATTTTAAAAATTTCGTTAGCTCCTTCATCGGTCTCCATTCATGGCTTCGATAATATTCCTAAGTGTGTATTAGGTACTATTAGCCTCCTTGTCACTATTGGTCCATGTACAATCACCATTCCATGTCATGTCATGCCCAACAACCTTAATTATAAAATTATTCTTGGGTGGCCATAGATCCATGCCATGCATGTGGTCCCCTCCACCTTACATACGTAACTTAAATTTTGTTATCAAGGAGTTTTTATGATGTACTGGCTGATCCATCCCCTTTTTGTATTACAATTCTATTGAACAATCTAGTGATACCCCTACTTCTTCTAATAGTACTCAAGACTTTTCTAAATATGGGTTAGGATATGAATATTTACATCGTTATGGATTCTCTAGTATAAACCCATACCAATAAGAACTTGGAATAACAACACTTTGGGATCATCCCATGTAATCTAATAAATTTGGATTGGGGTATCATCCCCCACCCATCCCTCCTTCGGAATTTTATACCACCTTGCACACCTCTTCACTTCTGCTCATTCATCTAGAATTCATCAGTGAAAATGCCTCTACAGTTTGGGATACTTTAGACACTTTTGCTACCGATGATGTTATCTTAGAACACATGGGCATCTATGATCAATTCCCTTCCTTTCACCATAAATGATGGTACCCACTATCGCTTCAAACTACATCTTGATTTGGAGAGTTTGATACACCTGATCATGACACTGATTCTCCAAAAATTATTCCTATAGATCCATACATCGAAGATAGGTCTTCCCTTCTCAATGAAGAAACCATCCAATATAACCTAGGAACCTCTGAGAGCCCACATATAGTTTTATTAGCTGCCTCTCTCACACCTAGTGAACAAAAATATATCAAGCAGGTATTGCATGATTTCTCTGATATTTTGCATGGGACTACAATGACATGCCAGGTATTGACCCATCCGTTTCCATGCACAACATTGTCCTTAACCCCGGTGCCAAACCAGTACAAAAAATACGCAAAATGCACTTGAAGGTGGCACTCTTAGTCAAGGAAGAAATTTAAAAGTTGTTTGATGTTGGTTTTATTTGGGTTATCGATTATCTCAAATGGGTATCTAACATTATGCCTAAAATGAAACCGGATGACCGTGTCCATTATTACACAAATTTTCACGATTTAAATAAATCTTTCCCTAAGGATAGCTTCCCAATATCTTAGATTGATGCTATTGTCGCATCTACCACTAGCTATGACATCCTCTCTTTTATGGATGGTTTTTTAGGCTACAATCAAATAAATCTCAATCTTACTTGATTAGGAGAAGACTTATTTCACCACACCTAGGGGAACCTTTTGTTACACTGTCATGCCCTTTGGCCCGAATAATTTCAAGGCCACTCATCAATGTACAATGACACATATTTCATGATTCTATTCACAAGATTATCAAATATTACATTGACAACATCTTAGATAAGTCCAGACATTGTTCCACCCATGCACAAGATCTACGCACATTTTTTGAGCGTTTACGTCAATACCATGTCCTCTTAATACCCCATAAATGTGTTTTTGAGGTCATAACTAGTAAACTACTAGGATATATCATCTCACAATGCGTCATTGAAATCAACCCCAACAATATTAAAGCCATTGTCAACATTCCTCCACCTAAAAATCTACATCAACTATGATCAATGCAAGGGAAAATACATGTTATTCAGTGATTTGTTTCACAACTTACTAATAAAACTCAACCATTTATGCATCTTATGAAGAAAGATACTAAATTTATATGGGATGAGCAATGCCAACAAGCATTTGAGGACATAAAGGCATATATTCTAAATCCACCGGTCTTAGTGCCTCTGATAGCTAAACACCCTATTTTATAGTACATTTCTACCACCTTTCATGCCTTAGGGGATTTTCTTGCACAAAACAAAGATTCTAAGCGTGAAAGGTAAATCTACTACATTATCCGAACATTTCTCTCTTATGAGTGCAATTATAGCTACATCAAAAAGTTATGTCTTGGCCTCATTTTTGTTGCAAAACAAATTGCATCACTATCTCCTTAATAATGAGGTACACATTATTACCAAGGTCAACCCATTACGATATCTGTTATCCCGCACACATATATCGGATGCCTCACACATTGGGTTATGCTTCTTACCAAATTTGATTTCAAGTTCATACCCCAAAAATTAATTAAAGGACAAGTTATAGCTAATAAACTAGCCATTGACCTCTTCAAGATGCTTTGCCTATCTCCTCTCTCTTTTCTTGATGACTTAACCACTTATAATTTTGAACCACATACATGGATAATGTACCTTGATGGCTTACATTGTCACTCTAGTGCTAGGGCTAGAATCGTATTCATTACACCACAAGGTGATCTACTTTCCTTCGCATATCGCCTAGGATTTTCTTGTACAAATAACATCATTGAATACGAAGCTCTCATCATTGTCCTTCTCACTACTCAAAAGCTCCTCATTCGTAGCTTGTGCATTCATGGTGACTCTTAGTTAGTCATCAATCAAGTTAACGATACCTACCATACAAAGGAGGAACATTTAATCCCATACAATGTGCTCGAAAAAATATCTCTTGGCTACCTTTGACTCTTACTCTATCACTACTATCCCATGCAAAGATAATTGTCATGCAGACACCATGGCTAGTGTTTCCTCACTTATCCCACAAGACATTACCAATGAACAAGCCACATTCATCATAACACACCTTAGACATCCCTCCATCTCTACATTTCTCCGGGAAGCTTGCGCCATAATTTGTAGTCAAGATAACTCTGAATGGTTTACACCTATTTACAACTACTTGTACAAGCAGACTATCCCTGATAACCTACAACCTCATGAGGCTCGACGTTTATGATGTGAGGCTACTCGTTATGTCATTGTAGGAACGGAACTATTTAAATGTGCCATTGATGGCTGAATCTTACATTGCTTAGGACTTACAGATATCCCTATCACTATCTCACAAGATACATGACAACATGTGTGGAGGCCATTTTTCTGGAAAAGCTATGTCGCAAAAGATTTTGCGTCAAGGATATTATTGGCCTATAATGGAACAAGATTTTCTTAAATATGCCACTTGTTGTGAAAAATTCCAAAAAGCATGAAAACCTCTACCATGCACCCACATATGACTTACAACCTATCGCACCAACATGGCCCTTCTCTCTTTGGGGACTCAACCTCATCGGAATGATCAATCCTGAATCTACTTGAAGGACACAAATTCATTATTACTACCATAAAATATTTTACCAAATGGGTCGAGGTAGATCCACTATGCATCATATCAGTACTTGACATATGTGGTTTCCTCACTACCCACATCATCACATGCTTTGGTGTGCCCTCTGCTATTATCACTGATAATGGATCCTCTTTTAAAATAAGGACGTTAAAAAATTTTGTGCCAAATTCAAAATCAAACAATCCTTTTCTACACCCTACTATCCACAAGGAAATGGCCAAGCTAAGGCCACCAACAAAACCATTGTCAAAATATTACGTAAGACAATAGATTCTAGTGGTAATGATTGGCATAACCAACTATTCTACGCCTTATGGGCCTACCACACTAGTGTTCGCACACCAACTAATGTTACTCCATTTTCATTAGTTTATGGAGATGAGGTTGTCATTCCATTAGAACTTGAAATACCTTCCTTGTGCATTTCACTCAAAGGTATCCTCAAAGATAATGAATATCACAAAAACCGGTTACATGAATTAGAAATGTTGGACTCACGTCAAGTCCAAGAACTTGAGAATCTCTGTGCATATCAATATTGCATTGCACACACATACAATCACAAAACTCATTCCCGTGAGTTCAACATCGGTGATATGGTCTTAAAATAAAATTAGAAAAATACAAATGTTGAAGCCCCTCTTAAAGGTAAATACATCCACAACATACTGCATTTTATGGTTGCATTTACTCTTGCTTGCACTTGTCTTTACATGTTCACTTTACTACACATGTTAGATAGATCTCTTATATGTCATTATCTTTACCATACACACATGTGCATTCACATCCTTTTCTAGTTATGATCGCAAATACAGATCTTCTACACACAACATCAATGCTTCACACACTACCTACTAAGGGAATCCACATCTATACATCAAAGGTCCTATTGTTTCATTTTTACTTAGCACTTTCTATGGTCAGGTTATACATGCTTTGACATACTTGGATATTATTCTAACATGATAACAAGTGCTTCATGTGCAGCATTTGTTATGCAGGGATATTTTATTCCATCCTTGTTTGTTTGTTTGCTATTTTTTTCAATTGTTTATAGGATTTTCCCTTTTTGTGTGTACACACTTGTTTGTTTGCATCCATGATGACCTTGAGCATGTTGCAACACCATGAGTGGTGTCCCATGTTTACATCCTACTTTGCGCAATTTATGATTATCTCCTTGGATGTTTACATTATTTGCTCATGATTGATTGTTTATACTTGTTTCTACATGCATGCTTGTTCATACTAACACTTGTTTTCTAGCCACTTTTTTGTGTGCCTTATTCTCTACCAAGAACTTTCCCTTCCCCCAATAGGGAAGCATTTTGGTTACGTAGTCGGTCCTCTTTTGGGGATGCATTCTACTATCCACACCATATCATGTGTCCCTAAAGAGGGGGGAATAATTTGGGGTTTACACACGGTACCGATATAGTACGCTTTACAATTCAGTCTACGATTAAGTATACATTTGTTTTCCATGGTACAGCTTTAGTTTTCAGCAAGTGGATTTAGAACAGTCTATGAACCCCATACACAAAGATCTTTACATGGAATATTTTCCTTAGCATTCTAGGGAGTAGTTATAGGTTGGAGGATACATCATACTTTCCTCTCGTACATTACTTTGGCTAGTGGCATCATATCACCAAAAACCTAGATACTATAAAGATCTCTTCACGAGTCTCAAGGAAGCGATTCTGAAGTTGGAGAATAACACAAGTTTCTCCGTACGCTACTTCAGCCACAAAGTGGCATGAGATCGCCCAAAAACAAGCACTTCACCGATAGTTACAGGATATCCTTTATATTCCCTTTGTCTCATCATGGATTAAGTGCACATGTTCATTTTTCATTTTCATTTTCGTACTATTTCTACAAGTTTCTTTTACATAAGTATTTTTACATATATACATGTGTATTTGACTACTTGATCATCTTCACTTTTGCAGTCCGTTCGTATGGGAAGAAAGAATCCAATAACAATACACACATGGTGATTACATCACACATATGATTCTAACCATACAGGTATACTACACATATTGGTATATACACATGTGTTTCGTCCCTAGGTTCGGTCTATTCACTTTTACATCTTTAGTCTCCACACTCCATCTTTTTATCACTCCACACTTTGTCTAGTCCTTCGGCACGTTTCTACATCACTCTACATGGATTATCAGGTACACATCTCTATCTACTTTATGTTACTGAGCTTTCCACTCACCAACATAAAGTGGGGAAAAAGTAGTCACTAAATCATGCACTTTGATTCAATATTTAGTCTTGGTCTCATACTACTATTCATATGGTTTTGAGTGAAGAAAGTAATAATTAACCCATGTCCTTTGGCCATTTTACTTTTCTTTTGTCGTCACTTCTAATCCTCCGACCATACTTTCCCAGTCTATTTTGTCATTTTGCATTATTCATATTCCTAACTTGGGTGCCCAGTCAAGACCGGAGTTCCTAAGCACCCCGGTCCCCTTTGGGTGCCCTGATCCTCTTTGTATTTTATTTCCATCTTTTCGGTACTTTCTATCCATTTGAGCTTTCTATATTTTTATTGGTTGGCATTCTTGGGGTTAATTACAAAATTATAATAAGAGAACCATATAAATATAAATTTATGATACCATAATGAGGAACCAAGCACTAAGCACGTACTATCTCCATCTAGAGTTGCATCCATAAAAAGCACCTAAAGATAGAATTGCATCCATCTAGCTTCATCACAAGGAACATAAGGTTAGTTCATCTGCATCACATTTCATAGGAGGGGAGTCTATTTTTTCCATGCACACATTTATTACATTCTACATCTAATTATTGTTCTCTACTTCACAAAGTGTGACTGGCACAAGAGAAACCTAGGGCACGACTTGCGTGCACACACGCACACACACGCATGCACACACACACACAAAATTACATCAGGTATGAGATTTAGTGCACCATTCAGATAGTAATTCCACCTTTGTGTCCACTATGGATAGTTCGACCCCTTCATATGCATCTTTCTTTTTTATGGTTTTGATTTTTATCCGAGGTTTTGTAGGTGATTACTTATTGCAATTCTTACAGGTGACATTTGATGAAGTTCAACAAAGTTAGTGCGACAGGAAGAAAACATGGGCAGTCACCTAGAGACACCTTAGAGGAGGGTTTCATACCATTTTCGTAAACAAGGGCACCCAAATCTCATACCATAGAGCCCACAAGTGTGTATGTCCCTCTATAGGCACCCCCGAGTCTAGTTATTGAGCTCGGATATGTGCTTTCTTAGGATTTTTATGATCGTTTCCTCCTCCTCTTCACCTAATTTTCACTGTGACATGGTCCAACACCTTTATGGAATCAAATAAGGATTTCCTAACCCTTCTTGCACATTAGGGTTTCACATTTCCATTTACTTATTAGTTTGGGTTACTTTCCTTACTTATTCAAATTGTTATTTTTTTTTCTTTGCATATCATTATATTAAACTAGGATTTCCCATTTTAGCTTAATCACTCATTTGCTTGAGGAGAGATTCTTCTTTTTTAGTATTTCCATCAAGGACTCGGATGATGAACATAGTGAGTGCATGATTCACCCATGTGAAATGGACATCACTTTCCTTAATGCTGACCTACTTGTACTTCTCGAAGGCAAGATCTCTCTCGAGGAATAGACAATCCTCTCGTATGGCCTAGTGTATGTGAGGGCATACACTAGATAGGAGCTTATTGTGAACCTCTTACTAATGAAAAATACATCAATTATTGATGGAGATTTTCACTAATGATCTGCTCCAATCTACCATTTGATTTCCTTCCATGCTTATGAGCATGAACTCGGCCATCCAGTCTTTGAATTCCTTGGTTTTTCTTCTCACATTACTCTACTCAAGTAAAATAATGGAATATGAGTAGGATTCGTGAAACTCACTCCTTGAAAGTGGTTTCAAAGCCTTGATGGTTTTCTCATGATGTAGGAGCATCATGTTGTTTATAGAAATTTGTGTTTTCATCTTCTTTTTGGTTTGTAATGGGACTATTAGGTACTTTTAGGTGGTTTCATAGCCTTTATCTATCCTCATTGGGTATTTGATCCCCTTATGTAATTTCCCTCCAAAAATGGAATTATGTGGATTTGAGTTTAAAATACTATGTGAAGAATTTTTATGTAACATGTAAAGGTGAATACTTTTGTAAAAGGTCACTTTAACCCTCATGAGAGCAATTAAGTTTAACCTTTGGTTTGGGGTTTTCATGCCCTAAGGGTTATCTTGAAGGTTGGTTATCTTAAGTTAAGAAGTAACCATGTTTTTCTTAGGATTAAGAGGGAGAAATTTTGAATGAAAGATTCAGTTGTATATTTAGAAGGTGGTTACAAAAAGGAAGGCATGTGAACAAGAGAGAGGAAGGCCACAAGAGGTTTGAAGTTGAAGAAACATCTTGTATCAAACCTCTTGATCAAATAAAGATGGTGAAATGGTTATAAAATTTTGATTATTTTACAAAATGTGGTATCTAAAAATCATATTGCATTGAATTAATGACTATGAAATGTTATTTGATTATGAAACATAGAATATTTGATAAAGGATGAAGTGGTAAATAAAGCACTCTATACATACTAATATGTAAATCCGAGATAGATTTCCTTATGGAAGTTGATATCTTCTTAGGTGTTCGCTTAAATAATTGATGCTAGTTGATTGATGCATCTATTACATTGAGTAAGATAATAATAAATATTTATCATGCATGCCATGAATGCAAGGTATCTTGGAGCTAGAGGAGTCATACTCGGAATCTAAGGAGAGAAGGTAAGATAGTATAGGTGAATGCATGTGGTTTAGTTATGAATTGATGGGTGTTATTACAAGATTTTTTTAAGGTCTAAGAAATAGTATGAAGGATATGAGAATTATAAAAATATAGGGAGTATTAAGATAAGTGATGTGTGAGTAAGAACTCAAAATAAGAAGACCTTTTTGATTCTGTGTTGTTCTTGTCACTTCTAGCTCTGAATGATTTTGGAATGATAATGTAAACTGTGCATATTTTACATGTTCTAAGACAATGAAAGAGGATTTATAGGGTTTATTCGAGTTTTGAAAAGATATATATTATGATAAATGGAGCAAGGTATATAGATCACTTCTAAGTTATAGACTAGTAAACCATGAATGTTCTTGTTCAACTTGTAAAATGCATGAGGATACAATTCAAAGGTGGTCAGTAAGATTTTTTTAAAATATTGAGTAATTCACTGGTGGTTTAGACATTTTAACGTGGTCAAGTTGATTTGAGGGATCTATTTATTACTAAAAACTCTTAATGATCTCTTCATTATCCTAGTAAACCCAGTCTAGGGATTCTACGAGATAACTTGCCATAACTTAATTTTTAGCCCTTAAAAATGTCTCAAACTTGGTAAAACATTGCAAGTTGATTTGGAATGGGTATGAAATAAGTTTCAGATATATCTGAGTGGAGAAGATAGCCTAAACTCTTACCAATTCAGTCAATGTACAAAGTACTACTTTGTTGGAGGGTTTTAAATGACAATTTTCTTGAATAATCCATGTTTCAAACTTGTGAATTTAATCAACAAATGAACCAGTCAAAAGAATGTACCTTAAGAAGTTCGAATAGAAGTAAAATAAACCTCTAGATGATCATATGTAATCAATAATTGTCACCTTCCTGTTTTAGTCTTGAAGAAAGAGACTTGCAAAGAATCCTAAAAGCTAGAGTAAAAGTAACTTGGTGGTGATAGGAAGTTTGATATGGAGAAAAAGAAATGATGAGGATAGTTAAGGTAGTGTGATAAAAAGGATACTAACTAAAACCTAAGAAATGAAAATCTCACAAGCAAAGTAAGAAGGAATGTTAGGGTTTAGTGTTATTCAAGAAACCTTTAATGCACCAAAGGAGGAAAAGTGACAAGATCATAAAAACAAAGGTAAGAGAGATGTAAAAGAAATTTACTAAAGCTATACTTAGGTGATAGAAGAGGTATGAGTGAATGAAAAAGGTCCAAGAAGTTAAACCCTATGAAATTACTTGTAAACCCTAGGTGTGACCTAATAAGAGACCTAAAGAAGAGGAAGTTAGAGCTGGGGAAAACCTACTTGGAAAGAGGCCATGAAATTCACTTGAATGCAAGAATGAGATAATGGGTATCCAAATATTATTCCACTTTTGCATGAAAGTTTGTGGTTTTTATGTGCATGGAGATTTGCATGAAATTGGAGCTAATTGGGAGGAATTGGAAAAAGGGTAAAGGAAGTATAAAAGCAAATGGGCGTATAATTAAAGGATGAAACTTTCTAGGATGGATATTGGGATAATTGGGTGTTGTAAAATCTTAATAGTGAATCTGAAGCATGGTTTTGTGTATTTTATCCGAAAATTTTCACTTATATAGGGCTAGTAGTAAGGATGGAGAACTTGAGGGAGTTTTGATTAAAGATGAAGTGTTGATCTTTATTCAAGCATTTGAAAAGTTTTTTTAGATAAATATATATGGTGTAAAATTATTACAAGTTTTGAATAAATTTATAGAGCAAATTTAATGAGAAACACTAGTTTTGAGCTTTGATAAAAAAGTAAAAATTAACAGATTTTCAATGTTGATTGTTCTAACATGTGATGGTTGTTGAATGTGATTGAGGCTACATCATCTCCTAGGTTTCAACTAGGATCCAATTATAATCCATTGCAAATAGGAGTAATTCCTTAGCCTTTTTGAGTTGTAAAATCTTTTGTGATTATCAAAATGTTGCTTTGAGTTGGAATTTGTAGACAACTTGAGATTCCCTTCGGAGTCAGGACCTCCAAAGAATGAGTTGTCATATGTAGTCATTGTTCAAGAGGTAGGGTCATAATGTTTAGCATAGGCCAAGACCAATTCGGTGCTTTGGAATGAGAGTGGATGACCTCCTACTCTAAAAATTCCACTAGAAACAATATTTTCTTCTGCAAGTTCTCTGACTTCATTCATCATCTAATTTCTCATTTCTTCCAAATCTAGGTGAGCAACATCATTGTCTCCTACCAGTGGATATTCAATGGAAAAAGTGGAAATGGGATCATATCTGGTATATTTGATCTTCATGGTTTCTTGGAACAGTGATGGAATGATGAGATGAGGGTGTGTGTAAAATTTGGGTTTGATTTGAACACTTACTATTTTTAGTAAGTTACACCTCACCTTGACCTGCTAAATTTAGCCAATTTTTCCCGGTTCCCAATTTCCAATTTTCGGGTCCCGATCTTGAGGTTTTCACTGAGGGTCTCGTGATTTTACTTCTTTGTTACCAAAATTTATATTTTTAGTAATTCATAGATGCTAACGTACTAAAAATGGAATTAGGTCTTTTGGTTGTTCGATTAGAGTGAAAATTGTTTTGTTGGATTAGGAATTTCATCATGAGTCCTTACTCCAATTTTTAGGTGATTTTCTCCTCTGGATCTATCGAAATCGGAAAGGAAAATTTTTGGGAAGAGATGAGCATGTGGGTTCTATGAAAAACTAAGCAATCAATTAGGATGAGTCGTGGATCTTCTTAAATGTTCTTTCAAGTGGAGTGCTCAAACAAAATTTCATGAAAAATGGCGTGAAAATGAGTGATTTATGAGAAAAAAATTCATTTCACGCATGGGGTTTCTTGGAAAAATCAAAGCATGAGCAAGTGTAGTAGTAATGGAGGGGAGGAATCTTTTTTAAAACAGATCCAATAATTCCTACATATATTTAAATATACAAATTATAACCCTAGTCAAGCACAATCCACCGTTAACCCACTTGTACACTCACACACTAACCCTGGGTTGAGAGAGGGTTAATACTTTCCAAATGGGTCAGGAGCCTCCATTGCACCTTACCACATTTTTAAGTTTTTAAATGGTTCAAATTTGTAATCATCCTGAAAAAAGCTCCATGGAGTTAGCTCTCATGAGGAAGGGGTCGGGGTTGTGCATTACAAGGTGAGTAGTTGACAATTTCCTAACATGTAAGGAGGTGTGCAAGCAAGCAAGGATCACACTTTTTCACCTGATAAAATTTTACACCAGGTGCAAATGTGAAATCAATCTCTTAAGGTGTGTCATGGGTCATTTTATCATGGAGGGGTGTGTGTTAAAGTTGTGAGATGGTTAACATTTACCTAGTGCACAACATGGTCACTTTAGTGACAAAACAAATCATCCTCCTTGGGATCACACATTTTTGCACCCAATTCACTTTTTCACCAGGTTAAAAGGTGTAATTAGGCTCTTAAGGTGTACCCTATGGGTGTTAAAACATGAGGATGGGTCTAATATTGCATGTGATTTGTCAACACCGTCCTAACACTCATATTTGTCACTTAAGTGAAGAAAACTAAAATCCCACCTATACTCACCATGAGGTAAAATGTTTTTCACCCCTTGCACCTTAGCATCAATTTAAAAGGTGAAAAATTGCATACAAGTTGCAAAAGTGTGACCTAGACACTTATAGTAAGCCTGCCTTCACCAATAACTGCCAAAAATAGACCCTAGAGAGTGATTATTTTCTCCCAGCTTCCCTGAGAGTTTCATGGGAAATATTTATATTATTTGGACTAGAAAATACCATTTGAGATCATTCCCAAATGTTTCATGAGGCAATTTTGCCTAAAATTCAAAATGTACCCACTATTTTATTCTAGTCAAGTTTGTACGTCGGAAGGTCTAACTGCCACTGAAGAGAAACTTGTATTTTTATAAAACTTATCACATGGGGTCTAAGGAGAGTTTAATTATATCCACTTTTACTTTTGAATCAGGTACCAAATCTCTTTGGAACTCCCATAATTCTCATTTGAATTTCCATCAGAATAAAATATCTTCACTTGTAATGTCGGGCCAATATCTCAAAATATTGAGGATAGAATCTCTCGAAAAAAATTTCAATGTGAATTAGACCTTTTTATATTTCCGATGATTATTTTTTCACTTCACAAAATTACCCAAGGCTCCTAAACCATTTTAAACAAGCTCACTAGATTATTGACTCCTTTCATTTCCATGGACAATGTTATAAGTAGCCTAGTGTTGCACAACTTGTTCCAAAACCAGTTTCACCTTGTAGAACTTCCCTAAAATACCTTTAATGATGTCATATCTCACTCACACTCTGGTTGGATGCATTATATCTTCTTTCTTCATCTCCATAACATATTCATTATGTGTCAAAGTCCCGAAAAAGGACTTTTAGGCCTCTCGGGAGTGGTTCCTTCAAATTGGATCACAATGAACCCATGAATTACTTCCCACAAAATTACTTGCACATGAAACACACTTTTAAAAATTATTTAGCACATACCTCTCATAAATGATGGGGTTTATATAGTTAGAAAATGACCGGAGATCAAGTTTACATTATCCAGTTCATGGATTTTTAAGTGTGGACTTAGTTGTCATGGCAAAAATTTCAATTTTTCATGCTAGACATTTAACATGAAAACAATATCAAAAAGATGAAAATTCAATATATGTAAGTTTATTATGGGGTTGAACCCCACCATTGGAGGTGAAGTAGATTGCATGGTCTTTCTACTATGAAATTTGTATTTGAGAATGTCATTAGGAAAGAGAAGAAACTACAAGAAATTTATGATCATAGAGATGAAGATTGAAACAATAAATTCAACTCACCTTCACCATTAACGCCTTAAACACATGGTATCATAAGGTTGGCAAAAATAAAGAATGGTAAAAATAACACGATAACTAAACCTCGCTACGAATGTAAGGAATAATGGATAGAATAATGTTACAAAAAATGATAATAAATTTGAAAATAAAGGACCATTTGTTGGATATTTCAAATTTGGTGATGACCATTATGCTAATAATTATCCCCAGAGGAATCGGGGAAAAATCGGTAGTAGAAGATTCACACTGCAGTGGTTAACTACGAAGAAGAGAAACAAACTACTCCCATTGAAGTGTCAGGTAAGTTGTATGGACTTCCTGTTACTATTTTATTTGACATTGGTGTAACCGAGTGCTTCATTTCTAGTAAATTAGTTGAAAAACTGAATAAGAATCTAGTTATATGAAAAATACATAGATTGTAAAATATGGGAATAATGATGTTCAAACTATATATTAATGTCTCTGCTTGACATAGTATGGGAATTACCTAACTTCACCATATAAGTGGACCTATATGTAGCTCCTCTAGGGTCATATGACATTATTATTGGTGTAAATTGGTTGTCCCAACATAAAGCAACTATAGATTGTTTCAAAAATGAATTGAATGCCTAGATGATATACAGAAAACAACAAACATATAGGGCATAAAAAGGAATTTTGAAGTAAGGCATATTTATGTTATGCAACTTAAGAAATATAAGAACAAGCGTTATATGTTGCATGCAATAAAAATTTCTGATTTAGTGAGGAAGATAAGAATTCCTTGAATGATTATATTTTATTACAAGAGTACACGAATGTATTTCCGAAGGAATAACTTGGACTTTCTCCTGAGACACGAGTTTGATTTTACTATTAATATTAAACCTGGTTGAACCAATATTTAAAGCACCTTACAGAATGAAAACAAATGAATTAGTCTAACTAAAAGCACAACTTTACAAATTATTGTCTAAGGGACTAAAAATGAGTGTATCTCTTTGGGGAGCATTGATCATCTTTGTTAAGAAGAAGGATGACATGTTAAGACTATGTATCAATTATTGCATGCTTAACAAGGCTATAGTTAAGAATAGATATCCTTTACCAAGGATTGATGACATTTTTGATCAGATGCGAGATGCATCTATCTATTCAAAGATCAATTTGCAATATGGTTATCATCAGCTAAGGATAAAGGATGAATACATTCATAATACAATGTTCAAAACAAGATATGAGCATTATGAGTTTATAATGTTACCTTTTGGACTCATTAATGCACCAACTACATTCATGAACTTAATGAACAATATTTTTCAAGAATATCTAGATAAATTTGTGCTAGTTTTCTTGGATGACATTATGATTTATTATAAGAACATGGAAGAACACAATGAACACTTGAGAATAGTATTGGATGTGCCTAGGAAAGAAAATTTTACGGAAAAAATTCAAAGTGTTACTTTTATCAAAATGAAGTGCGATACCTTGTTCACATAATTAATAAGGGGGAATTCAGTTGACCCATCAAAAATTAAATCCATAACTAAGTGGCCAATACCTAATAATGTACATGAATTTAGAAGCTTCATGGGGTTGGTTGATTATTACAAAAAATTCGTGAAATATTTCTCTAGAGTGGTTGCTCCAATAACTTCTTTGCAGAAAAAGGACAAGAAATTCCTATGGACTGATAAGTGTGAAATAGCATTTAATATGATGAAGGAAAACTTACAACAACACTTGTTTTGAAGGTTCTAGATCCCGACAAAAGATTCGTCATGGTAAATGGTGCCTCCGGTAAAGGTTTGGGTGGAATACTTTTGCAAAACAATCATGTGATTGCTTATGAGAGAAGAAAATAGAAGGTGTATGAGAAAAACTATGTCCCCCATGACCTATAACTTCTTTCTATAGTTCATGTATTACAATTTTGGAGGCATTGCCAACTATAAAATCCTTTCGAATTGAAAACATACCACTTGGGTCCAAAATATATCTTTACGCAGCCTAATTTGAACACAATATAACATAGGTGGATTGAGTTTTTGTCTCAATATGATTTTGAAGTTAGCTATATTAAATAAAAAGAGAACCATATGGCTGAGGCGTTGAGTCGTAGGAATCATGTTTCCACTATTGAATTCATCATAACATAATTTAAATATGAAATAACAAATTTAAACTAATTCATATTGTCATCATGTGAAAGTTGCATTAGTAGCAAATCCGAATGAGATGAGTTATGAAGGTTTTAATTTTGATAATGAAGGAGTCTTGAGATATGAAAATAGAGTTTATATACCTTTAGGAAATGACCTTATAATGAAATTCATGAAGGAATTTCATGATGCTCCTTATTCCGGGCATCTCAGAGTGACGAAATTGTTGGCTGATGTAAAAAAATAATACTTTTGGAAAGGAATGAAGAAAGACATGAAAAATTATGTTTCTCATTGTCTTGAGTTTCAACATGTTAAGTAATGGAACATGCATCCTATCGGTCTATTGTATCCTCATAGCATTCCACATTATAAATGGAAAGTAATTAGCATGTATTTCGTGCAAAGAATTTCATTGTCTAAAAACAAGCATGACATGATTTTAGTAGTGGTTGAAAAATTGACTAAAGTATCTCACTTCATATTGGGTAATCTAAAGGATGATTCACCCATACTTACAAAATAGTTTGTGCATGAAATTTTTATATTACATGGAGTTCTGGAATTGATTATTTTTGATAGGGATCCTAGAATGACCTCTCAATTTTGGAAAACTTTAAACTCAGCTTTGGGAACAAAACTAAACTTTAGTTCAACATACCATCTGGAAATAGATGGTCAAATAGAAAGAGTTAACCAAGTTATGGAGGATATGCTCAGAATGTATTACATGGATCAGCAATATAAATGGGAAGAATATCTTCCATTGGTTAAATTTTCCTATAATAACACTTATCATTCTTCGTTAGAAAATTTCACCATTTGAAGAGTTGTATGGGAGAAAGTGTAGAAATCCTATCAGCTAGGATAGAATGGAGTACAAAGTGAGGTAGTGGGCCTAGAAATGTTAATAGAAATGGAAAGGAAAATGAATCTCATTCATGAGTGGTTTAAGGAAGAAGATGATAGGTAGAAATTCTATGCAGATCTGAAAAGAGCTGACAAGAAATTTGAGTAAGGAGATAAAGTCTTCTTGAGGGTAAACCCTAAAAAGATCTCAATCACGTTTGGAAAGTATGCCAAATTATCACCTAGATATGTGGGACCTTTTGAAATTCTAGAAGTTATAAGTCTGGTGGCATACCGACTAGCATTACCTCCCACATTGTCTAGAATGCATGATATTTTTCATATTTCATTACTTAAAAATTATGTTTTAGATATAACACATGTCATAAATTGGAACTCTTTATAGCTTCAGAACCAGGAATTTTTGTGGTTGAATCTATATGAGTTCTAAAAATTCGTAGTTTACATCTCATAAATCAAGATATTACGCAATGCAAGGTCCAATGGAACCAATATTATAAAGATAGCGCAACTTGGGAGAATCTAGACGAAATAAAAACATAATTTCCTTATATGTTTCAATGAATAAAGTTGTTATTTTACTATCTGAGATAGACTTATTATTCATTACTTGATAACTGTGATGATTGTTATGGAAAATTCTTGATGTATTACTAATCTGTTTGAAATAAATTGTTGTTATAAGGTTGTATACAACCAAGTTTTATGACTTTTGATTGACTGAAATTATGGAAATATTCAATTTATTTTATGAAAGTATGAACTAATATTTCTTTGGCAAAGTGATGTCTGGACTGTTTTCAATTGATATGTTTGATTGCATTAAGTAAAATCATCAAAGACAATACTTCTTTAAGGGGGAGTATGTCACACCCCGTAATTAATTCTATATAGATACACACACACACACACACACACACATATATATATATATATATAGATATATATAGAGAGAGAGAGAGATATATAGATAGATAGATAGATAGATAGATAGATAGATAGATAGATATATATATATATATATATATATATATATATATATATATATATATATATATATAAGCATATATTTATGTGTGAAGTTATTTCATTTTATGATTGTTTTTTTAATGACCATCTTCTTAGTCGCATGGTTGTTTGATGTTGATTTGTTAGATTTGTTAGATCATCACTTTCTCGGTTAATATCGTTAATAATAATGATTTGTATTGACTTCATTAACTAGGTGTTATCGATATTTGGAATATATATATATATATATATATTTAAGCATATATTTATGTGTGAAGTTATTTCATTTTATGATTGTTTTTTTAATGACCATCTTCTTGGTTGCATGGTTGTTTGATGTTGATTTGTTAGATTTGTTAGACTTTTCTGGTTAATATCGTTACATGATAATGATTTGTATTGACTTCATTAACTAGGTGTTATCGATATTTGGAAAAGGTATAAATGTAAATGTTGTAATTGTGAGGTTGAACCTCCTTGGCATCGTGAATGTGGTCATGGACCATTGACGAGGTAATAATTGTAATGTTTATTGATTATTGGTTTATTGCTATTGTTGATAGGTCATAGACCACGAAGTAAATTTAAGGTTATCGACTAATGTTTATATTGTACATTAACTTACAAGAATTAAGGTCTTGGACCATTTGCTAAGTGAATGATTATTTGTTTGATTAATGGGTCATAGACCACATTATTGGGCATTTGCAAAGTTTGAAAGTTTTAGTGTTATTGTTTATTTGATTTTATTGGTCATTGATCACTTTTGCAAAGTAAAAGGAAATGGATATAGTTTACTATTGTTGAAGTATATTGGTCATGGACCATGAGATGACTAAATTGGTTATTGTTTAAATTTGACAATAGTAAATGACCATATGACTTTGCAAAGGGGAAGGTAATAATTTTAGTTTATTGTTTATTTGATAATATGGCCACGAGACCATACGCATTGCATGAAGTATTTGTATTTTTGGAGTGAATGACAAGTGAATTCTCATGCATTAAATAGATTTAATAAAATAATATTTTCTTTGGGATTTGGAAGCTTATAAAGAAATTTATTGCATGCCTTCTCCCTCCCCATACACATTTTTTTGGTTTTGTTTGGTTATTTTGGTTTGTGAGAGTTGTATGAGGTTTTTGCATGAAAGAATAATGGAGATTTATGGGGGTGACTACTTTCCAATTTTAAGCTCTATTTTAATGGATATTTTGGGTTTATTATTATTGTTTGGTCTTGGAAATATTAGGAGCTTTGTCTAGAAATGTGAGTTGTAAGTTTTAGGGTAAAGGGGAAAAGGAAAGAAATTCAAAAACAAAACTAGGCATGAGATATTCTACTCTATTTTTTTGTTTTCATTTGGAATTTAGGAATACATTTTGGTTTTTAATTTGATTACAAATCTAGGAAATAATTAAAAAAATGAAATCTAAGAATGAAATTAACATTTCCATTTGTTGGGTTTTATTAGAGAAGTTGGGCATAAATTATAATATGATTTTGGGACTATTTTTCGTTTTCTCGATATATGCATGCAGATTTTATTCTCCTCTTTTTTCATCTCGATTTGATCTTATTTGTACTCGATTTGACACAAAAAAAATAGTATGAGATTGTTGTTGAAAAACTGGAAAATTTCCTTCATTTTCTATATGAAATCTTAGTGAAAAATAAGGAAAAATTATGAAAACAAAATGGGTTTGTGATGTTTCTTGGAAATCTGGATTTTTACTTTTTGGGATGGTTTTCATGGTTTGAAAAATGTGCATACATATTTATCTTATTCTTTTAAACCAACTTGAATAGAAATTTTGGAAGTCAATTTGACATAAAAATAATTAAATAAGTTTTGCTATTAAAATATGGAAGTTTTCCTTTATTTTCTATGTGGAAATTTTAGTAAAAATAAGGGAAAAGAAAGAAGATATTGTGGGTTTGTTGGAAAAATAATGGATCTAGAATTTTTTATATTTTGGGGCATTTGGGTTTATAAAAACTTGGGTTTTTAATCTTAAATTTGTGGGTTGTTTTTAGATTCTCTCGTATTGGAATTGTTCTTTGGTTATTTGTTGTTAAAAAGACATTCTTTATCCGATTAAATATGTTACCCCAAATCAAGAATAATTTTCTTATTTTTTGGGTTTAAAGAAATCTTGTTTTTTTCCAAGCTCGTTCGATCTCACCACATGTTGGTTTTAAAATTTTGTGAAATCTTGTAAGGAGATGGTCAAATATTGTGGGTTATTATGTTATTTTAGGAATTTGATTAAGATTTTTATATCCTATTTTATTATTTATGTTTTTAATATGGGCGCCCTTAATGAGAATGCATGCAATGATACATTTCAATGCTACTAGGAATGATTATTTGTGTGCGTGAAAATAGCTCTTAGCTTGGTTATTGGTTTTATCCATTGAGAAATGGTTGACTAATTAGATATTGACATTTACTTATCATTAAACCCTTATGTAGTAATGGTTACGTTCTATATCCATGACTGCTTGACTTCTTCATTTAAGCAATGATAACAAGATAGCTACTGGAAATGCATGAGTTTTTTTCAAGCACGATTTGTTCTTTTTTTTTGCAATGTTTTTGGATAAGAATGATAAACTAGTTAAGTGCATTCATTAAGTATGAATTTTGTACATCAATGAATTTTGATTGATTAGTATTATCCTTGGGAGTTACTATTAATAATTGAGATGCGGATATAAAATTATGATCATGATTATGGTTATAATAAATTGTTTTAGTAAATTTTTAAATGGTCTAAAGTTACAAAAAAAGGTTGGATTTTTGGATTTTTTGAGAACATAGCTTCCTTTTTGTAATATCATTTCATTAGTGCAATGATATATAAAAGTAATTAATGAATTACGAGTTTATAAGTTATTGGTTAATTTATCCTTAACATATTATTTTATTTCAATTAAATATAACAAGAATATGGGTTTGATAACTCATGCCAATCAATAGAACGCCATGTATACATTTCTCTCTCCTATAGTGTGTAAGACAATGATATTGTGAAGTGAATAATTGGGGTGTATATGTATGATTTATCATTTATATATATTAAAAATCCATTCATAATTATTGTATTTAATTGAAATACAAAAGTATTATTTTCGCAAGTTGATTGAAGTAATTTTCCTATTGTACTATTCTAAAAAATTGTATGTCATCATTTTGGAAAATAAGGATTTATCCTTATGAAGTTTAAATAAAATTTCTTGTTGTTTCGTATCACATTTTGTGAGTTATAAAGGTGTTTTAATGTTGTTTTACAAAGAAAGTATAAATTAAAATTTTATGGTTTTATTATACAAAATTATATCTATTTTATTGAATCATTATAGTTGGACAAATATAACAATTTATAAACATGGTTAGATAAGGATATAATTACAATAAAAATGAGTATATCCTTCGTATCATATTAAATGAAAATGTTTAAGTGTTGATTTTAAAAGCAAGGTATAAATATAAGTTGTTTATATTTGTTAAATAAACATAACTAATTTTCATAGTTCGTTATGAATGAAAAAATATGTCATTAACAAACATGGTATGTTATGGTAAACAATACAAAGTAAACTATGTTACACTAATATTGTAGCTTATTATATAAATTGTACAATTCATATAGATTGACGATTAAATAAGATAAAGTGATTTACTCATATTAAATGATGTACTCATGTGAATGAGGCCAATATTAACTATGAAGCGATTGGATCATTTAAATGCAAAATATGGCTAAATTAATCTATTTTTAACGATAATGCTAGGTCTCAATATCACAATAAGACACAATCATTAAATATAGTAACACAACAAGTTACCATAATCTTCTATTGGGAATAGGATAATGTGTTATGAAACATAATATCCTATCGTAAGGGCATACCTAGTACTAACTCAAGTAGATTACTAATAGAGTAAATGAAATGTGGGAATTATGACCCATCGTTCCATTCAATAGAACCCTACCCATACCAAATTAGGATGGCTATTGAAAGGGTAGTTAGTACTTAATGACCAAACTCGTTATATTTCCCATAAGGATCCTAAGATGGGACTAATAGTATCTTCTCAAATAGAATGGTGAGTCTTAGTTCCTACTTGAAACAAAAACTAAATTTCTTAACAAAGAAATGAGATCCAGATAACTATGTAGAGATGGTTGTGTGGTGACAGAGACAAGTTTTTATGACTTGTGTGCAATCACGAAACTAAGCTTGCATTGCTTGCTTGAAAACTTGGCCAAGTAGTGTAGCTAGCTGATTACATTGTTTGTTCACCATACCCCTAACTTGTTGTGTCGATACTAGATGGATTACACCTTATCTGATTTCCAAGTTGACACTTAGGAGTTGCACATAGTTCTCAAGACCTGTTATAAATTTTTAACCAAAAGTATACAAGTTATACTCACTCGGTTAGAGTGAACTAATGGGGATCGGGTAGATCTAGTTGACCCTTACAGACTACACATGGTTATCATTTATTATCGAAGGATTGTAAAAATTTAATTATGCTATATCTTTTAATTGTTGTAATATGAAAATCATTGAAGGCATTATTTGTGATTAAGGGGTTTGTTTTTAAAAAAATCCCTTAATTTGGATGATTAATAACATGGGTGTTACACATCACAAATCTAATTTTTAGTTGTTGTTGTAATAGAAATTAGAAAATAAGTTCATAAGCTCTTGATTTTTATGCATCCTTTATTGTATAGACCACATAGATATTTGTGTCAACATCCTCATTGTTGCGGCAATTTAGGAGCTAGAAAATAGGGTAGAGACCTATTTAAGAATGGAATCTTTTTATGTCCTTATGCATGATTACATTACACTCCTCGCAACCACACCAAAATTGATTCTTTGACCATAATGAAGACACCCAATAAAACATTAATTAAAAAAAATGTTAGATGTGGAATTTGTAAAAAGTGACACCATATATCAAGGTATGTGTTGCCTTGTCTTCTTTGCAAGAGGAAAAATATATCCATTATGATGTTGGTAGGAGTGTAGTTGATATTTTCCTAGTGTTTGAGAAAATATTTCAAATGAGATCGCAAATCTATAGGGTTGGACACCTATAAAATCTTAGTGAAAAGTGGATTTTTTAGGATTGGTTACAAAGATGCCTACATGAAAATTTATTCCAAATGTATATGTAGAGAAGAATGTGGATATCCATTCACATGAATGTATCTTTCATTTCTTTTTTAGTTTATTATCATACATTTATTTTATCTTTCATATTTGTTTTATAGAAACAATTAAATTTAGTGTATATGTTAATTTTATGGAAGTTAAATGATATGAAAAACTATAAATAATTTATAAAAACTTTCTCTTATGAAGACCGATAGCTTAAATAACCCCTCTACTCTTCATTATGTCAACCATCTAAATGTATTCCTAACATATCTAAAATGAAATGGAACACTAACATGGAATTTAGGATAAAAATTTATAGTTGTGTGATAGATTTTCAATTGAAAATTGCATTTAAACCATTTTTAAAAACTTTCTATAAAGTTGTGAATTTTCTTTGGAATTGACACATATTAGGTGTCTCTTATATTCAATCTTTTAGTGTTTTAACTCGACCATGTTCCTTCATGCCAAGATATGATTGCAAAGTTCTACTAAATAACACACCCACCTTTATTTGGTGTTTATTTAGCATAAGTCTCGGATACTCCTTCTTTTACGAGACCAAGCACAAACTACCAAATTTTCCCAACTCACTCCAGAACGATGTCTCTAAAATGAGTGTCACTTATAATATTTTGGATCTGTCAACTCCTTAGTATTATATCCATGTAAGATAAGATGTTATAAGAAACCATTCCCTCCTTCGCATAACTTTTTACCCTTTTCATAGGCCATGGTGTGTCCAATTTAAGTAGGTTGAACTATTTTGTTTCTAATTCATTCACAAAAATTATAGTTCCATAAGACCTTTCTTAGTGTTTTTATTAATTATTGTTGGAATATGTGTGCATGACATGTAGTATCGAGCATATGTTGAAACTCTGAACCTCTGGAAAAAAAAATTGATGGTCTAAATGTTTTTGATTGTAAGGGTGTAACTTAAGTGTCATGTTGAGAATTATCGGTGTGGTATGCAAGGAAGGTGTTTTAATGTGAATTTTTAAAGTATTGTAATGTTATACCACCTATTTATTGTAATTGTGCATTTAACACCTTGTAAATATGATGTATGGTAAATCCATATTTTTAGTTATATGGTCTTGTGTTGTGTGGACTCTTCTTGTGTTGGTCCTGGAGATACATTGGGTGATGATTTAGATATATACTTGGAAATAATGATACGAAAAAAGAATTTGACAGTTCCATTATTTTGAATAGTTTATTATTATTATATTATGAATCATGTTTAATGTTAGATGATTTTTATACTCGGTTGGATGTAAAGACATGTTCTTGATGATACAAAGAGCCTCATGGGTAGCCTTTAGAGGTCGTATAGTAAATTGTGATGTGAATATTTTCATTCATATTTTATTTATAAAATTGATTGTACTCAAAAACATCACATTTATTTGACTTATTGATAAGCTTTGAGGACATTTTTTAATTTTTACTTATTACTTTATTGCAATATTTTTGTAGTTTGAATGTGGCTACATAGCTATTTCTCATTTGATTGTCTATATTTCCTTGCTTTGGCTATTTTTGTGACTTTAACCTTTACAAATTTTGATACCTTTTAGCTATATTTTGTCAAGAATGTAAATGTGATGAGTTGATTATATTATGGTTGTGTGTGCATATATGTATTTCCTAGACCTAATATGGTCCATGTGTACTTATGGGGTATGCCCAAGGTGAATTGGCATGTATGCTTTGGGTTAAAGGTGATATAGCCTCAATTATTATGGTCTTTTAGGTTCCATGATGATATTCTTAATCCTTGAAACATATGTATGGATGTAGGGATCTCCCGAGGATGGACAAGTGTGGAGATTCTTTATATGTACACGGGCGTAGACACTAAAATTGGGTCACACTCCCCTTGGTCCCTCGCATATAAATACCTTGAACACATCCACCTAGCCATGGCCCCATTCACCCCACTAATATTAATTTAATTAAATTAATTCATTATCCTCACCATATTTATTATTTAAATATCTTAATTTAGATAATGCCCACACATCCACCTCACCTAGACACCTCATCAAGCCACCTCACCCTAAGACCTATTCTTAGTAAGTTGTCATAACTAACTAATTCTTACCCAAACCCTAAAAATAAATGCCTACATTCCCTCTAACCACATTCCCGCATACTTACAAGAAGCTTCCAATCTAATATGTGGGTTAACGACATGAGATCCCAGAAAATCAAGGGGATCTACCTAGTTTAGTAAACCTAGAAAATCTGCCTAACTATATCGGTTACCCTTAACCGCACCAGGTTAAGCCGAACCACCGTTAGTCACCTTTTAATCCCCAAAACAACCTTATTTTAGAGGTTGGCAAAAAGGTTGGTGGATTCCTAAGATATTACACATCTTTTGAGAACAAGTTTTTGGGAGAACACGCATGCAAGGAAGGAGATCAAGCATTTTCTCTTGCATGCAGACATCCAAAGATTCATCCAAAGAACCACCTAGCACATATTTGATCTAGCTGGACAAAAAAGGAATGCACATGCAGCCCATGTAGGAGCTTTCTAATGTTTGGTGATCCTCAACAGCATTCAACCTCTTACCAGCACCTTCATTCATCACTCACAGGCACCCAAAACTAGATTTCAAGTAAGTAGAATAGTTTACTCCTCTAGTTCATTCATTTAATTATTGTATCTTCATCCTTTGTTCTCCTAGCCACCCATTGACCTCCTTTAATACTCACCCCTCCATATCCCCATTAAAACCTTGCCAAATCCCATCCAAACAACTTAATACCTCATTTCGACCAGCCTAGTCCTTTGTGCAATCATAAGGGAGATCCAAAGCTCATTCTGTGGCATTCCCAGTTTTCACAAGAATCCAGCACACCGGTTCTCCAACCAGCATTGGTCACCCTTAACTAGCATTGGTCTCTATATTTACCAATACAACCCAGAACAATAACCTACCCACATATTCTCACATCATCCTTAATCACCTATGACTCCGCCCGAGACCTCTGTCGACTGCGCAGAGACCCCAAACCGATTACTTGACCTTCGGATCTTATTTTAACCTAGCTTGTTAGATTAGATCTTTCTTATTGTGTTTTAAATGAGATACCTAAATCATTTTAATTACAATAGGATTTACTTCATTACCAGCATTAAATTGTTTTAAACAGATTGCATGACAAATGCCTCAGAAGTATCACACTTCCGGATCTAGCACACGCTAGGTAGTTCACTGCACATATTATTTAACTTTTATTTGGTGGTCTTGTGTTCCATTTTAGGTAGTTCCTCCCAGCCAAAAGGAATCTCTCATGATCAGTTGTGGATCAAGGAGTCAACACGCGCGCAACAACCTATCAACCATCATTTTAACAAGTATTCCTCCTATGCCCATTACCCTATCTGTTTCGTCATTTTCAAAGAAACATCTAAGAATCAGGTGAAACATTTTGGCACACCTGGTGGGACCCATTTGGGGTTCCTTGCATTTTATTCATTCCTAGGAAAATTTATGTGTTTGTTTCCCTTATGAAAAGCATACACATTAATTTTCTTCCTTGGTAACCCTCTTTTTCTTTCTATTTGCTCTAAAAGAAACCTTTCTTTTGGTGTACTTAAAAAGAATCATTTCTTCTTGTTTTCTGCATTTTAGTGAAAGAGCATCCCTCTTCCTCTTCATCTATTTATGTCATCGAACTTCATATTTAGATTTGGGCTTAAAAATCATTGCATTTCATTTTGATTTATCACATTAGCTCACGTTAATTGAGGGCAACGTATACGCTAGGAGTCATTCCCAACTGATGGTTGACAAATGAATCATAGAAAGCACATCTCTCTCTCTTTTAAGTCTTACCAAATTACACAAATTCAAAACAAATATATATGTTTAAACAACATATTTCATGGGAACGCCTATCAATGATCGCATGTGACTGATCTAAGGATTGGAAGGTACTCCCACTCATTTGCTCTGTCGAGTCATACTTCAAAGCAAAGCCCGCCCCGCCATAACATACCTTAAACCTCACCTTTTATATCTCCTTCTTTGTAGGAAGCCATCCTCACCAAAACATTATATTCTATAGTTCATGAGTCTTTCCTTGAATAGCATAAGCTAAACAAACATAATAGAAAATGAACTCTTGGGATCACATTTTTTTAGTGTTTTGCTTGGCTTGCGTTTTGAGGTGAGAGGTCATGTTCATCATTCTTCTTGTTTCTCCTTGCACTCTCCTCATCATAGTTGGTGTATTCTGGCTTCTTCTGAGTGTGCCTGGAACACATTCTCATCATTCTTAGAATTCTGGGTTTGATTCCACATCAGATTTTAATTCACAACCACTTTTCTTTCATCATTGTTTCAATTTCATAGTGACCGTGTCTATCCACAACCATCGCGATTACCCCCGACCGTCATTAGTTATACCCAACCAGCATCGATTCACTGTCATTTTGGTTAACTTGGCCAAAAGGAAATTTATTCACCTTCTTCAACTATTCAGAGTCCCTATCACTACTATCATTCCCATTGACCTTGTAAATCTCATCAGTATTTGGCATACCTGTCAAATTTGGCCTTATACCTTGTTTTTGACCAACTGACCATTTCCCACAATGGCCTGCAATGGTTACCTATAACTAATTTTGGTATTCCCTGACTAGCATCAGTTATCCTATGCCACTTTCCAGCTAACATTTGGTACCTAATCCATTTATTACCGCATGTTCTTCCTATTCCCACTATATTTCTGTGTCATTTACAGAAAGGTAGCTCAACCTGATCAGTACCTGTTCACATGGTACTGACGCGTCGACAAGCTAGTGCACTCGTATTCCATGCCAGTTGTCAACCGCTCCCACCTATCCCTTCGCCACCTTCCATTTTATCACCCACCATGGATCCTATCCAACCTATCACTATTGCTACCAGAGATGAGGAGTTTGGACAACTCCTTGACCAAAACCTTGTCGCCTTGTAGTTTTACCTTTCCCACTCGTTCACTCGAGATGCCTCGGGTCAGTTGATATATGGCATGCCCATATCTATCCCCCCGACTCTCGCTCCCACTCCTATGTCAACCCCATCTGGCTCCATGTTGCTGGCATCTACCTTGCCCCCAATCGTTTTGTAGCTAGGTCCTATACCCACTATGACTACAGTGTCTACTACATTTGTTGCACCCACCACATCCACCATACCTTTGACAACCACTCAAAACATAACCTCATCTACCCCTATTGTCTCACATATACCCGTGGCTACACAACCACCTCCCGTGTCGGTGACCCCCACCCCCTTTCAAAACGTGGTCCTTTCTATTCCCCAATCGTTAGCCCCCATTGCCACTAGGGTCACCACGACCCTTCCACCTCCATATACGTACTATCAGTAGCCTCCTATTTCATCTATTATTCATTCCGGGTATGTACCCCCTATTTCACTACCTCCTTCTCAATCTACCTACACGAAAGCACCATATACTGGAATGCCACCCTTATTACATGCCCAACACCAACCCTCTTACACTACAAGAGGCACCCAACCATCACAACCTACCAATGACCTAATCAAATTAATGATGGACAGATGCAGACATTGGAAGTAGTGTATGGCTCCTGCAACACCCTCACCTACGATGAAATTTGCAATGAGCCTATCCACCCATCCATTCTTATTCGCCCATACCCCATGCATTGGGAAATTCCTAAATTCAATCATTTCAATAGAAAGGAATGTTGGTGTGTGTGACTATCCAGGTCATCGTCCACATCACCTAGGTGAGTCATCTCGCCTTGCAAGAGTCATAGGTCTTAGGAAGTCAAATGACAAGTGTCAGATTTTGTCATAGAATCTGACATTGTCATTTGCGTCAATGCGTCATAGGAGTTACATTCCTTATTTGGAATTGTAACTCCTCTTCTAGTGGCGTCATATGCATCGATCATATGCGTAGTCAACGTCATTGAGTTCTTTCCATGTTTAGGCATGGGGTTACACACAGACCCCTATTTGTACTTCCTATTTTTCAATCTATGAGCATGAGTAGACCCATTCTTCTTACTTGCAATCTTCTTTCCATTATTTCGAATCTTGCATATTGCGTTGGCTTGAGGTTACCATCAGAGTGCAACTTCGTTGTGGTGCATCGATTTTCGACATCGGTTCTCGCGAATCCCTCTTTCATGGTATCAGAGTTGGTTTTGGTAAACGTGCACTCTTTATTTCTCAGTTGTTTATTACTTCTGGTTTCTTCTCATTTCCTCGTGTGCAAGTTTTTTTCGATTATCATTTTGGAATTATTGCTCACCTCATATTGAGGTTTCAGCGATTCTGCAAAGTTAAGGTATTTAGTTGGTTTGTTTATCACCGAGTTCATATTTGGATATTTCTAGATCTTTGTGGCTTGTTGTTTTTACGGTTATTTCTTCTTTGGTTGTGTTGATTCAGCTCCGGGGTAAAAGAGGAGCTCGTTTTTTGGAGTGGACTGTGATTACTTGGTTGGAATCGTTGTTTTTCTTCACCGGTGTATACTCAAACTATTCCAATATTTTTCCTCATCACCGTGGTTCCTTCTTTATCTCAAATTACCTCCGCTTTGGTCTCAACGTTTTTGTGAGCCTTTTTGAAAACCTCTCACGTTTTTGCAAAACCTCTCACGTTTTTGCCTTTGATCTCTCACGTTTTTGGGAGTCTACTCACGTTTTTGACCCTTGCTGCATTCCCGGCTTCAACGTTCAACCTTCTATGACTTCCGGGCGTTTTTAACCTATTCCAAGCATTTTTTCTATCCTCTGGCTGTTTTTTTCAACTGTGCAGGCGTTTTTAACTTTGTTCCTGGCATTTTTCTATCCTCTAGCTGTTTTTCAACTTTGTCGTCAGGCGTTTTTACTATCCTCGCTTATTTTCTCTCCTTTCCTGCATTTTCCCAGCTTCTTTGGTCGTTTTTCCCTGTCCTCAAGTGTTTTCTTTCAATTGGCTGCATTTTTTTGCACGTTGTACTAGCATTTTTGGACTTATTAAGGCATTTTTTTGGGGTCATTAAGGCGTTTTTGCATGTTACTGCGTTTTACGTACTGCGGCGTTTTTCCTACGGTGGGCCAGTCACTCGCATTTACTTATTTTTACCTGCCCTTCATCCCCACGTGGCCTTCTCGTCCATTTCTGGGTAATATCTCTCTAAAAATACGTTTTTTTATTCACTTTTCTTAAAAAAAAAAAAAAAAAACGTGGTTGCATTCTTTTTATCTTATCACTCTTCTAAAAAACATGTTGTTTCATTATTTTTAAAAGGTATAAGGTAAAAACATTACATTTTATTGGCATTGTAAGTTTTTTGGCTTGTTTTATTAACCTTCCGTCGAGTGCAGAAGACGAAGGGTGAGGTCCGGATTGGCGGTGGCTAATCCCCCTCGCGTAATAAAAACAAACCCTATCTCAAATTCCGTTCCATTTCCAACGAGCATACATACGACACCTTTTGCATGCGTTTAGGGCACTTTTTAATCCGTTTGCAGGCTTATTGGCTTTTTCCTCATCAGTTGCGGGAATTGGTTTTTGCTATAACTTTTGACTCGTTGCTCGGTTTTGAGCACTTCTTTAGTCAAAGTTGCATGTTTTTTCACACTCTAGATGATGGGATCATTATTTTTGTAAACACACTAATTTTATAAAGTGCCGCATTTTGGGGGGGTGTCTTTGTATTGCTTAATTCAGCTCATTTTTTCTTGAGCTTTTTTTATTCCTTTTTGTGGACTTGTGAGCGCATCCGCCATAGTCTTACGACAAAGGGATTCTTTCGTGCAATGTGAGACGCTATTTCTCACAAAGATCTTTCTTTCCCCTCTTGCTTCTCTCTTTCTGTGCTTGCTTGCAGTGTCGATCTGTTGCGCCCTACGAACCTTGATTGTTGTCTCCACCATTGCGCGTTATTACGCTAATTGCAAAGTGAGTGACAAACTAGTTCTCAGAACACAGTCACATCTGGTTGTAATCAACGCACTGAATTATAAAGTGCCAAACTCGGGGGGTGTAATTTTGTTCTGGGGGTTGTTATTGTCCTGGGTGTTGTATTACATGCAGACGCATTATCGGCCGAGTCCGACGTCTTGCATTTGTGCATCTTGCACTTTTTGATTCCGCATCATGGAGGGTGCTCTTTCTAGATTTGAGCGTCGTAGGATCGCCTTACAGCCTCCGCCAATTCTTACTGGGAGAGAGAACTATTCAGCTTGGCGTGCTTCTATGGAACATTACTTCACCTACAAGGGTCTTTCTCACTTCTTGGTTGGGCCTGTTCCTGCACCCACTGATCATCATCATCTTAATGATTTTCTCAACAATTGTGACCATGTCTTTGGTCACATGATGATGCATGTCTCTACATCTCAGTGGGTTCATGTGGCAGACTCAGATCCACCCCACCATGTCTGGAGCATTCTTCAGTCCCTCTATGGAGACCCTTCACATACTGCCGCAGTATTTGTTGCAACTGATTCAGTTGTCTCCTCTATTTTTTCGTGTGATGACAGTTCCACTGACACAGACTCGCTTGGTTCTACTTTTGATGACGAGGATTGTGCACCCAGTTCTGATGACGAGAGTACTACAGAGGAATCTTCTCCTCCTTCTCTCACTATTCCAGAGAGTGTTGACACATCCCACATCTCATCATATATTGAGCGAGTCTCTTATACAATATCATACAGTCATCATCACACCCATCTCTTTTTCCACCTTCAGGTGTTTGAGGCCCATTTCACTCCTCAACCTTCCTTGGATGACTCATACATATCTGACATCGCTCTTCTGTTTGTTGAGCCCCCTCATTGGGATGAGTATCTACCTGACCTTAGTTGTCTTTTCACAGAGCACACTTGTGATGTACTACAGGTTCCTCATCCATCTACAGGTATTTCAGAGGATTTCATCATCTCTATTGTTGGGAGTGCCCCTTCTGGGACTCTTGCCACTTCCACTTTTCGGAGACCTTCATTGATCCACCCTTGCTTGTGGATCCCTTTTCTGTTGTGGGGGATGTTTTGTTACTTTCACATCAGTTGGACATCCTTTCTACAAGTGTTCACCCTTCATACTCTGACAGTTCTACACTCGTGACAATACCCTCGGCTCCTTTGCACTCACTTGCTAGACCTATGTCACACTTTCGTGGACCAGACTTAGAGTTCTTCATGTTACTGCCTTCAGTTTCCTTCGTGGAGTGGGCAGATTTCCAACACATCTTTTATGTCCTTCCTAAGGGTAGACACATAGTACGGTGTAGATGGCTCTTCTTCAGTCCAGAGGCAGAGGATCTCATCATCGACATACAGTATGTTCAGACAGCTGATCAGGTTGCAGACATTTTCACCAAGCCCTTCACTGAGGTGAAGTTTCTTCACTTGCGGTCTCTTCTTGGGGTGAGGTCTGCTGCAGCCGCCCATCTTCTTCGAGCTATATAGTCCTCCTTCTCCTCTCCTCTTCTTTTTTCCAGAAAGATGTTGTTTGTACATGGGCACCTTATCAGGCCTTTAGTTGCTGGGGCCCATTGACACATCTTTCTTAGTTGTCTAGGGAGTCTTCTTTTTTCTCGTCGCTTCCTTGACCTCTTTCTCGGCTTCATGAAGGGGGTGTTGGTGTGTGTGACTGTCCAGGTCATCTTCCACATCACCTAGGTGAGTCATCTTGCCTTGCGAGTCATAGGTCTTAGGAAGTTAAATGACAAGTATCGATTCGTCATAGAATCTGACATTGTCATTTGCGTCAATGCATCATAGGAGTTACATTCCTTATTTGGAATTGTAACTCCTCTTCTAGTGGTGTCATATGCGTCAGTGGCATCATTGAGTTCTTTCCATGTTTAGGCATGGGGGTTACACAGCACCCCTATTTGTACTTCCTATTTTTCGATCTATGAGCATGAGTAGACCCATTCTTCTTACTTGCAATCTTCTTTCCATTGTTTCGAATCTTGCATATTGCGTTGGCTTGAGGTTACCATCGGAGTGCAAATTCGTTGTGGTGCATCACTTTTCGACATCGGTTCTCGTGAATCCCTCTTTCAGGAAGACCCGCACAAAGCATCTACGGTCGTTCAAACACCGGTGCTACTTAATCGCCCACGATGATGCTTTGCTCTTAAGGACCTTTCCCATGTCTCTAATCGGACTCGCATTAGATCGGTATAGTGGGTTACCTAGACTCAATATTTTCATTTAATCGGGTAGGCAAAGCCTTCTTGGATCAATTCTCCATCAATATCATCAAGAAGGTAACCATGATGACCTATACTCCATGCATCAAGATGATGACGAATCTATCACAGATTTTGTCGCTTACCAAAGATAGCCGATCAATCAACTCACCTTCCAACTACCATAAGCCAAACTCATCGAGCTCTTCATGTGGGCTTGTGCTAGACACATCTCACCAACCCTGTAGGTTCAAACTTTCCAAACATTTGATGAAGCATTCACCATGGCACAAAAGTTAGAGATTTGGGCCATCGAAGAGAAGAAAATCCAATTACGTAATAAGAATTCGGCATTCAAGTTGAATGATACCTCTTCTTCCAAACCACAGAGTAATTATTCAAAAGCTAAGGGCACCGCTAACACAGTGGTACTCAAAGCCGGTCTGGCTCATCCATCAAATTAGGCTACCCCCTCATCTAATCTCTCACCCGTCTAGACTTTTCAATTCAGACGAGAACAATGGAAATACACCCCAATTGGGGAGCCTTACTCTTATGTCTTAGAAAATATCATCAAAGTTGGGGCCATCACCCTTCCGCCTATAAAACCACACATTGGTTTTGACCTTGCTCGCCCCATGCCCACATGGTATAAAGAACGCGACTTTTGTAACTATCAGCAAGTAAAGTGTCATAGTGATGGTAATTACATCACTTTCAAAAACATTGTCCAAGAAATGCTCGAGAAAGGTGATTTAACCGTGGATAATCTTAACGCACCTACCAATCAAAACCTACATATCTTCAAGAAACCCTTTCCCAATCATGCCCCTTCATCTAATCAAACTAGTGATACCTCAACTCATGATAGCCATAACCGTGAGGTCCATGCTATTTTTAGTGACATAGCTTTCACTTCCCAATTACCCCATATTCCTTCCATAGAGGAGATTCTGCCTGAAATCCTCCTTCTGCATTAGAACCTACCTCACCTATTCCTCCACCCATAGAGGAACACCTTTCACCTCCTTCCTCACCCGTGGAGGAGCCCTTTGCTAATATCGAGACCATTTCACCTTTTGCTTCTCCACCTAGGGAACCGTCACCCACAATACTTCTTCATTCCATGGAAGATACTTGTTTATCTCCTCCACCCACAGAGGAGCACCAATCGTCACCTCCACCCACAGAGGGGCATCCATCATCACCTCCACCCACATAGGGGCACCCATCATCTTCTCCACCTATAAAGGAGCACCCATTTTCTCCTCCACCTATCAAAGATCCAGTAGAGATACCTTTGCCTCTAGGCGAGCATTCTCCATTAGCTACCCAAGATCTTGCAAACCTACTTTCGGCTCTCTTACCCACGGAAGCTGAAGCTAATGAATTTCCCATCTCTAAGACACATTTTATGGGAATAGCCATTGGGTCCTCATCAACATCACCTATAGATGTTTCATTCTCACGTTTAGCTGATCACCTAGATTATGTGGACAGAGCCTTATTGTGGGGCGTCTTCTACTTCATGTTTCAACACAAATGCAGATGTCACTTGTTGATACTTCCACTATCTACCCAAAAATATTCCAACCAGTTGAACCAAGCACAACCACCTCTATCACTACTTCTTCCATAACCCTCTGCACCACTCAACATACTCCCTTACCCATAACCCAACATACATCTAAATCCAAACCCACACCTTCATCATCTTCCTCGACTAAACATATTACTACCTTAGGGGTCACCCCAACCACTAGCCTTACCCATCCACCTATCAAACTGGATTTAGCTACATCCTCCAAAGCCAACGCCAAACCTACTCGGCACCCAAACAAGAACCAAACCCATAAAACTTATACCCCAATGCGCCAATCATACCTACATCACCTTCACCCTTTCCGTCCATTTTAGGACCCCAACCTCCCAACAGATCAAGAGACTTCCACCCATCAATAAACCAAAAACACAACAGCCCACTCCTTCCTCGCAAACCTCTAACCTACCCAAGCACCTAACATGACTTACACCTACACCTGCAACATCTTTACCACCTATACCTCCAATACCCTCAGTAACTTCTTCATTACCCACTACACTTCAGTCTCTGTCTGTCACACCCCTACTCGACCTACATCATCTACCTTCACAAAGCACCTATGTTATCCCCATGGGTAACTCGCCCTCTTTCCCCATCTAATTTTCCCTCTAGATCTCATACACCCATATCACCTTTACCCAAGAAGGTGCAACCCAAAAAAAAATCTACTACCCTCCAATAAGGTAGTCAAAGTAACCATACACCCTCCTACCCATTCATCTACCATACCCCTACCCAAACAAACATGACCAACACCCAAGACCACTCCAACACCCAAAACCATGGCTCAACCCACTCCCCCTCTTGCAAGGACCGTTCCTCAACAATCAGCCGCACCTACACCCAAACCCACTTTCACTTCCCATTGTGATCCACTAGTGGGGTCCTATGCCAAAATATTAACCAACCTCCTTGAGACTTTTGTTATCACATTACCGCCACTCAGACCTTATGACCCCCTCAAACCCAAGCCAAAAGGGTTTGATGACACTAAAATTTGTGCCTACCATCATGTGTCAGGGCACGATGTGGAGAACTACAAGGCTTTGAAAACCATCCTTATCCAATTGTGTCCTCCAGAAGCCAACTTTGATGATGATGACCTTCTTGATGAGGACCCTACTTCACCGACACCCATTCCCATAGTCCTTCCCTCACTGCCCACTCAACAACCATGACCTCCACCCCCACAGCTCCTAGAGCCACCTCCAAGATTTGAAATTAACATGGTTCACATCAGAGAACTTTCTACACCATTACCTAAATGTCGTTGTGCCTAGCTCACTTCACAAGGCTTTTCTCCCCTGGTAGGTTTTTGTTTGTCATGTCATTATACCACTCACCCTACACCTTCTCCATTTACCAACTCCCCTCATATCAACATGATCCACGTTACTACCCTGCTCAGAAGGGTAAGGGTAAGGAAAAGGAAACCCGACCCACAAACCAATCTTATACCCAACATACCATCTGCCCACACCTAAGATTACTATCCATGAGACCCACATACCCTATTTCTAATGGGGTCACGCATCACACCATGCCCAAACAATTACACCAATCTCCCTAAAAATGTCCCTATATTACCTCATCCAAACCTTGGAATCCCATTGCCAAGCTCTCATGGAGGTTCTTCAATCTATTGAGGTTTTACCCAATGATCCTACACCCGTAGCCTCCATTATCACACCCCATCATGTAGCCTCTCTCACCAAATTACCACCTTTATCCAAACCACACCCTACTCACCAAATATCCTCCCTTAGCTTCTCAGAGGAAGAGATCGCACTATACCAAACAGATGACCCAGACCTAGCCCTCTTCATCTCTGTCCACATCGATGATATACGTGTACGATGTGTAATGATTGATGGGGGCACTAGCATTAACATCATTTCATCCCATGCATTCACTCAAATGTGCATACCCAATAATTACATGCATAAACATCCTGTCATGTTACGTTCATTTAATGATGCTATCACCTCTACACTAGGCACTGTCATTCTCCACATTTGTATGGGCCCCCTTGCTGTTCCTAGAGCTATTCTACATCTTGGAGGGGGAATTTCAATATAACCTATTACTTGGAAGACCACGGATTTGTGTCATGGGTTACGTTCCTTCCACGTGGCATCATTGTGTAAAGTTTGAACACGAAGGACACACCTATACCATTCTAGCTGATCCATCACCTTTTAAAACATGCAACATGCTCTACCGACCCAATGATGTGCTCATACCCATTAAGGCATCTACCTCCTTGACCACTACCACTACACCCACACCCCCGCTTACCAATACAGTTGCTACCTCAACCGTGCATACCTCCTCCATTCCTACTACTGCCACAACCTCCACGGCTGACCCATCGACCTCCCAATCCGTTAGCTCCACCTCCACGTCAACCTCTGACACATCATCTATTCTAGCTACCCACATACCAACCACCAATCCCTTGGAAGGCATTTTTCAATTCCTCGCTCTAGGAGAATATCGCTTATATAGTGTCAACACATTCCTTACTCCACAAGAGTATGGAAGTCTTCACCAACACCCTTATTACGATCACCACATAGGAGAATGCCTCCTTTATGGTCCTCCTCATCTCCGTACCAGTCTCACCTATGGGGGACTTGATACTACCACTTACACACCCAAACCACCATCACAAACCCACCCATTTTCTATTGACTTCCAGTCTCTCACCAATCGTCATTTCACCCACACCTTCTTGCACCGATGTGCGTGGAAGGGTTTTGGTTTTGGCTTTTACGAAAAAGGCCACCATACTATCATCCCATGCACCAACCATAGTGGTATCAGATTTCTTGAACCATCTACCAAGCAAGCCCACATAGAACCCATCAAGAACATCAGCCCTACTCTACTTTCTTCACCCGCTTCACCTACATCACCACCTTCGCCAACGGAGTCGATGGATCCTGAATCTATCCCTCCTAACTTTTTTTTTTCATAAACACCATTTCCTTGGGGCCTTTGACTTATCAACGCGAGGGCGAGGCCCCTTCCTCTCTTCCCTTCCTATACCCTAAAATGATCGATGATGATACACCTTCCATTAATGTCATTCAATGTTAGGATGATGAATCTATACTCACCTACCTTGGTGCAGAAGATTCATATATTCATCAGTCATTACCTTCTGAGATGTAAACCATGTTAAATGAATCGACTATCGAGATCAACATCCATACTCGGGATGACCTGCATCATCCTTAATCACTTGTGACACTGCCAAGACCTCATCGCAGGACTGCGAGAGACCTCGAACCAATTACTTGACCTTCGGATCTTATTTTAACCTATCCTATTACATTAGATCTTTCTTATTGTGTTTTAAATGAGATGCCTAAATCATTTTAATTAAAATAGGATTTACTTCATTACCAACATTAAATTGTTTTAAACGGTGGATTGTGCGATAAATGCGTCTAGGAAGTATCACACTTCCGGATCTAGCACACGCTAGGTAGTTCACTTGCACATATTATTTAACTTTTATTTGGTTGTCTTGTGTTCTATTTTAGGTAGTTCCTCCCAGCTAAAAGGAAGCTCTCACAATCAATTGTAGATCAAGGATTCAACATGTGCGTAACAACCGATCAACCATCATTTTAACAGTATTCCTCCTACACCCACTACCCTATCTATTTCACCATTTTCAAAGAAAGCATCTAGTTAAGGGGTATGCCCAGGTGAATTGGCATGTATGCTTTGGGCTATAGGTGATATAGCCTCGGTTATTATGGTCTTTTAGGTTCCATGATGATATTCTTAATCCTTGAAACATATGTATGGATGTAGGGATCTCCCGAGGAAGGACAAGTGTGGAGATTCTTTATATGTACACGGGTATTTGATTTCCTCCGGAGAGGGATGGATATAGGGACTCATGATGGTTATCCTTGATTAAATGAAGTACGTGGTGTTGAGTTCGCATGGATCTATTATATGTAGATTGTAGAGTGGCCCAACCATTTTGCTACATTTATGGTTTAGGAAGTTTATAGAGATAAGTGAGTTTCTTTTATGGGTTAGCTTCTTTAGTGGTTATGGCGGTTGATTATGATATGTGATAGTACTTGGAACTTGACAAACCAATTCTTGGTTGGGATACTTGACATGATTAATTATTCTCCCTTACCATTCATTATACTTCATTATAGACACATTGAAGAAAATATATCATGACACTTTATTACTTCTACAAGCCTTGGAATTCTAAATTTTGATCCTATATGCATTATACGGTTGATTATACTTCACGGACAACTATATCGACAACCTTGACTCTTCTTCCTAAATTTGATAATCAATTACTTACATTGGAACCTATATCCTTATAAATCTTGGAATGCTTTTCTACACCAAATTTTTCATTGATGCGTTAATAAACCTAGATTCACTTTCCAAATTATCAAGCAATGTTTTCCAAATAAAACATGAACATCCTTGGACTAACCTATTGATTAATCATATGACCCCCTAGATGAAAACATTATAAATTGCTATACCTCTCAATGTTGGCTCCTTCATGTACATTATATACCATTGGAAATAATTTTCTTGGATCATCTATCTTGGATACTTCTTAGAAGAGTGGTTATGACACACATATATTATATATACTCTATGACCATCTTTGATAGATTTTATTGAGGAAAATGTTACTCCGGTTAAAATGAGTTGGCTACATTATTATACATTATACTCAATTCAAAGGTGGATTAATTCAAGGTATGATTGTACTTTTGGGTTGTGTAATTCCATATATAGTCATGATGTTTATGCTTTGTTATTGAGGTGTTGTGCATGTGTATCACTTATAAACCTTTGTGTAACACCCCACCTCGGGACACCGAAAACTACACCAAAAGTGACTACAAATTTGGATTAAAAAAAAATTGAACTAGAAAATAATTACTAATGCTTTGCTTAACCATTTCCGTTAATAATTAATTTATATAAATTTAATTTACCCAAAAATTACATAAACAGATTTGCCCAATAACAACTTAATTATCTTATGCTATTAAATTCACTAGGGTCACAAAATTTAAGTCTATGCACCCCTTGTTATATTTACCCCCACTTTTAATTAGTTTTCCCACACATCCCCTTTATATTTATTTCTCATTCCCATAAAAAAATTCCTATGATTTAAAGTGTGTAGGGTTGAATATGGGCCCTAGGATCAATCTAATCTTGACCCTAGATCTGACACTTGACATAAAGTTGCCCTAAACATCTTTATGTTATTTTCCTTTCTATTTTCTCTTCTCATTTTATTTTGTTTTCCCATTTGCAGGTACAGGTTGGGGAGGAGCTTGGAGATTTGCTTTCATGGAGTTTTTTTTTTTTGATGAAAAGTCTCCCTATCTTACTCAGTATATTTATCTTTTTTTTCTTTTTTTTATACATTTTCTTACCCAAATTCTTGGGTTATTGTTTATGTAAAATACCTTTTTTTTATATGGTAGGAAACATTGCTGAGCATACACACCATATATACATATTTTGATTTATATTGATACCAATAAAAGGAGCAAATCAGTATTTAATAGAGAACCCAAAAATAAAATGCGCGGGTTTAAAAAAAAGAGCCACATATGTTTTTGGAGAACGAGAGGGCGGTGGCCTGCATGGAGGGGTGGTTGTGTGGAGTTGGGTGTGGGTGGAAGGTTGGAGTGAGGGGTGGTGCATGGAAAGGGAGGGAGGATGAGGATTTTGGTGGGTGTGAAAGCATTTGGGGAGGGCACGGCCCTCCCCACATTCACTTTTTTTGTTTTAAATAAAACTAAATCCACAATGACAAATGAAATTTTTTTCAAACAAATTTGTTAATATATATATATATATATATATATAGTGTATAATAAAATATGATATATATTAATATATTATGTTTTAATACATAATTTTTCCAATAATCGTATAAAAGTTCGTTTTGAGTAATGAAGTTATATTTTATAATATAACTATGTTAAAGATAGTTTACTACATTTATCTCATTTACTATGTTTAAGAAAATTAAAATAGAAATAAAATAAAATAAAATAAGAGATTATGTTTTATAAATATATATGCATACTAAGTTTATTCATCTTTATATCAATATTTAAAAAAAACATTTTAAAATTATGAGATTGGCCTATGAGGAATAAGGTTTCATTCACAACCAATTTTGACTATTTGAGTTTTATAAGGATCTAAACAAAAATACAATTCTCTTTCATTCAAAGTAATTATCAGCTTTCTACAACTTGTAGGGAAACATGAGTAAGTTTAAATCTGGTTTCCTTACACCCTTCGTTTTATAATAATTGGTAATACTAACGCTTAGTGAAAATAGTATTATCCTTTCGCAACAATGAAACTTCTCATTGTAAAAAAATATTCTTTGCAAATACAATAACTAAATGAGTACTACAAGATTTTATCAAGAAGGAGATCAACATGAATAACAATACTTCCAATCAATCATCTTTCCTTCAAGGAGTTACAACAAGTTCATATTATAGGAAACATCTATTACAATATTACATTTCCAAGGGGATTACCCTCAATATGCCATATATTTTCCCAAGAAACACAACTATTCAAGAATTGTCATTACAAGTTTCTTTGCAAGTTTGAAGAGAAATTGTTCAAGCAACATATCTCAAATTTGCAAGTAATACTAAATAAAAATAGGAGTTTTACAAGAAGGTGAAAGTTTTCACATAGCCATATACTTAGAATTACAATGAGAGTGATATCCACAAAATATGAAGAAAACAATGAGAATTCCAAGTTGGCAAGAGACTTCATATGTCTTCCACTAGCTTTCCAACTCCAAAAGTTTCCAAAGGACCAACACAAGGAGAAAAGATTGTTTAACCACCCAACCTTTAGGCATCATTACATGCCTTTCCAAGGTTGGAAGACATGCTAGCCTCCCCCAAGCCCATGGGAAAGAGGACTAGCTTCCACAACTTTGCACAAGATTAAGGGAGACAAACCAACATTACTTTCACATAAAGACAAGACAAATATTAAGAAAAACACCAATTTTGCAAAGATGGAAAAGAGGAGAAACCATATTCTACCTCCAAAATGGGGAAGAGAAGAAAGAGATCTCCAAGTGCCAAAAGTGTAGCCAACATTGGTTGCACATAAAAAATGATCTCCACAACCTCCTTATTCCTCCAAAGTCATCAAACCCTCCTTATTTCTCCATCCATTCACCAAAATCTTTCTTGGGAGGATTTTCAAACCCAAAGGGTTTCCTCTCCAAGAATGGGGAAGGGGTTCAAACCATATGAACCACCTTCCCCACCTCAAACCATTTGAGGGGAGTAATAAAAATATTACATGGCTTTCCCATCAAGCCATGAGGATTGAGAGGGAAAAATCCCTCTCTCTTCCCCCACAAACTCCAAAATCCATCATGCCATATGATGGATGGAGAAAAATAAAACAACAAAATCAACAAATGGCAACACACAAGTAGCAACATGCAAGTAGCAACACACATTTTTAAAAAAGACTAACATCTAATATGCAATAAACACAAGAATGAACTCAAGGAGCCTACCTCCAAAAGCTCTCCACTTCTAACTTTTCCCTTTCTTTATCCAAGCAAGCTCTAGCTCCAAGATCCATAAGCCTCCTAGCAAAAACTCCCGGAAAAAAAATGTCCTCTTCTTTCCCGATGAGGGATAATTTGAAGAGGAGCCAACAAAAATCCTCACAAATGAGGGGGTGACATGTGTCACCCCTCTCTTCCCTCAAGGTCAAAGATTCTCAAAATAAAAGAGAGAAAAGATAAAATAGCTTTTAACCCTTTTCTCCCAAATTACCCAAAATGAAAAACAAAACAAACTTGTGCAACTTTTAACAAAACACACATACCCATCCACCTTACATGGATGTGACCAAAGGAAGGAAAATGGGAGGGAAACTCCCTCTATGCCTTGGAATTAAGCCCCCACCCTATTAGGTAGGGTCCAAGGGCCCATTTTCATGCTAAGTGAACTCCCAAACTAAAAAGGGGTCACTTAAAATGCCTAAAATAGCCCAATTTCGGGTTTGGCACATTTGGGCACAAGTGTAGAGGATGTGGGGCCCACCCAAGGGTTCACATGTGACCCTAAACTCCTCTAATTAAATACATCATTATACAAACTCAAAACTTAATGCAAGTGGGGTCATTAAGTCCCCAAAACAAGTTTACAACACAAACTAACACCCTAAGCAAGATTAATATTAAAAGACATATTACATTACAAATGAGGGTCACTCATGGTGCCCAAAAAAATAAACTCTAATACTAAGGCCTCATACAGTAAACACGGTTAGGGCTTAGCCTCGTGGGCTACTTGTGTATATTTTGTGTAGCTGGCCTGAATCCCATGTTCTCCTATGACCTGTCACCTACACACTCATTGCACATATTAAACCCACCTGTCCGATAAAATGTGAATCAACTAATCAATAAGAAGTCAAAGAATTCTATGCTATCATATCATCATTCTAGAATCAAAAATGTGACAACATGCATAATTATACACAATCCACCATGAGTTAGCCATAACGATAAAGTGACATTCATCTATAGAATCCAAACATGCAATCAAACTAAGTATCCATCAAATATAAATGAGGTCCGAACAACATCATAACAGTCAGTATCCATGACATCATAAGATAAGGTGACAACATAGTAATCAAGCTAAATTAGCGCTATACGCCTAAATCTCCATACATGTCTAATATGATCAAATATCCTAATGTAATGTCCAAAATATATCAACTCCCTACTGAAACATGCTAATGAGTAAAGTGAACAACAAACAACTGAAGTTATAAAAATGTTGGCACTACATCCCCCTCTACTAAAATTAGACTTCCTCCTAGAAGTCATTGAAATAGATAGGGATATTTGGCCCTCAATGGTGTAGCATCCTCCTAGGTAGTTGTTGTCTCATCATATATGTCCCACTACACTCTAACCTGGTCCAAGTCTCAACCCCAAAGGGCCAACCTCCGGTGCTCCAGTATGCGTACGGGCTCCAGTCTCCACTGCCCTCTGTCCTCTACCTGTAATGCTGACCAATCCAAAACATGAGAAACATTGGGTACATGTCTACGTAGTACAGAAACATGAAATACATCGTGGGCCCATGCAAGGTGTGGTGGCAAAGATAGACAATAGGAAACTAGACTAATGACCTCTAAAATATCAAAAGACCCCACAAAACGAGGCAATAGCTTAGAACCTTTTCCATAGCGGATTGGGCTCTTATGAGGATGAACTCTCAAGAAGAATTTGTCACCCACTGAGAAGTGATAATCAATCCTCTTGGTGTCTGCATACACATTTTGGCGTTCTCTAGCTTGCTCAAGACGATGTCTAATCAACAACCTGCCGCTCTCTGGTCCTATAGGTAAGTGGGTCCCAGAATAATCATGTCATCTAGTCTATCCCAACTTAGAGGTGTCTGCACATTCGTCCTTATAAAGCACAGTAAGGAGCCATACCGATGGAACTGTGATAGTTGTATGCAAACTCAACTAAATGAAGATAATCTTCCCACTTCTTGTTGGTCCATCACATACATCCTCAACATGTCCTCCAATACCTGATTAACCCTCTTTGTCTATCCATCTGTCTCTGGACAATATGCTAAGCTGAAATTAATCTGAGTACCTAGAGCAACTTGAAAGGAAGTCCAAAAAACTGAAGTGTAAATGATAGCCCTATCATTAATGATGGTCTTCGGAATCCCATGCAACCTAACAATGTCATCCATAAATACTTTGGCAATGGCTGTGCATTATAGGTGACTTTGGTTGGCAAGAAATGTACAACCTTGGTCAACTTATCCATAGTGACCATAATGGCATCATGATGATAAGAAGACATAGGGAGTCCTACTATGAAGTCCATAGAGATCACATCCCATTTCCACTCTGGAATATCATGAGGATGTAAAAGTCCTGCGGGATGAGAATTCTCTTCCTTGACCCTCTGACACTCAAGGCATCATGCAAAAAATTTGCTATGTCTCATCAAAGACCTGGCCAATAATATAACTCCCTCATATTGGCATGCATTTTCTTCACTCCTGGATGTGCCGCATATGGAGCTCGATGAGCCTCTGTGAGGATGAAGCTATGCAGATCACCTGTCTTAGGCACATATATGTGTCTATGAAACCGAAGTAAACCATTTGTCTCTAAAATGCACCCTAAATATCTACCCTCTAAGGAACCCTGTGAATCCAACATCTATCTAGCACCCTCATAAAACCTGTCCTCTGGAAGATGCTCAAGAATTTTGCCTCTCAAAGTGACGCAATGCCAATGAAGCAAGTACATGTCTTTGTCTAGTGAGTGCATTTGCATAACATTTTCCTTCCCTTTGATATATTATACCTCCATGTTGTACTCACATAGGAACTCCATCCAACACCGTTGTCGAGCGTTGAGGTTCAGCTGTGAGAAGATATGTTGTAAACTATGGTGGTCAGTCCTCAAAATGAAAGGTCTACCCAAAAGGAAATGATGCCAATGCACAAGCATATGAATGACTACTTTGTAAGCTCTAAATCATGGGTAGGATAGTTAAGCTCGTAGTCTTTGAGCTTACGTGACTCAAAGGTAATCACCGATGCTCCTGCATAAGAACGGCTCCCAAACCCTCTAGTGATGCATCAGTGCAAACAACAAAATCCTCTGTCGGGTCTGGAACTACTAAGATGGGCGCCGTGGTTAACCTTTCTTTAAGAAAATGAAATGCCTGCTCACACTTTTCTGACCAATCAAACTTCTTCCCTTTTCTCTAAAGAGAAGTAATAGGGTGAGAAATCTTGGAGAAATCCTGCACAAACTTTGTGGTAGTAACCTGCTAAACCCATAAAAATCCTCACCTTAGTGACTGATGTGGGTGTTGGCCAATCCATGATAGCCTGTATCTTAGAGGGATATACTGAGATACCCTCTCCTGATATGATGTGACCCAAGTACTAAATCTATGTCTGAAAGAAGCTACATTTTCCAAGTTCCCATACAACTTCTACTCTCTCAAAACCTGTAGTACCTATCTCAAATGCTCCTCATGTTCCTCCTCGGAATGAGAATATATCAATATATCATCTAGGAACACTAAGACGAACCGATCTAGAAAGGTCCTGAATACTCCATTCATGAGGCTCATGAAGATAGCTGGGGCATTAGTCAAACCAAATGGAACAACTGTGAAATCATAATGCCCATAACGTGTGTGAAAAGTTGTCTTATGAATGTCTACATCTGATATGTGCAACTGATGGTACCCTGACTTGAGATCAATTTTGGAGAACACTCTAGCTCCCCACATCTGATCAAACAAGTCATCAATCCTGGGGAGTGGATAATAGTTCTTTATTATGAATTTGTTGAGTTGTCTAAAGTCAACACAAAGTCTGAGAGAACTGTCCTTCTTCTTCACAAATATGACAGGCGCTCCCCAAGGAGATACACTAGGATGAATGAGACCCTTCTCCAACAACTCCTCTAACTGAATCTTGAGCTCATGAAGCTCTAGAGTCGTCATCCGATAGGGTGCCCTAGAAACTGGTGCGGATCTGGCACTAAATCGATGGTGAAATCCACCTCTTTGTGGGGTGGTAACCCTGGAAGCTCACTTGGAAACACATCTGCATACTCCCTCAAAACTGCATGATCATCTAAGGGTGAATGCTCTAGGGTGCTCTCTGATCGATCACTGATGGTGATAGCAAACAACTAACAACCTTTACGCATGCTCCACTTGAGTTTCTTAGCCGAGATCATACACAAAGAGATAGGCCTCTACATCCCTGATATCACAACTGCACTCCCAAGATCATCCTGACACTCAATGACCTTATTTCTGCAATCTACCTTAGCCCGATGAGCCTCAAGCCAATCCATACCCAAAACTACCTAATAGGATCCTAGAGGAATAACTCGGAGGTCAAGTGTAGTGGAGAAGACTCCTAAATCAAGTACACAACTCTCCACATACAAGTCCATGGCAAGTTTGGCCCCAGAGGCCAACTCAACCTGCCAACTATTTGGTTTCCTAGCCACCACTAGCCCACACTAGTCCACTATAGAAGGAGATACAAAAGAATCAAGCACTGAATCAAAAATTACTTGAGATAAAAATACCCCCGATACTACCTGTCGTCTCAATGACTGTGGCCTGATGCTCGGCCTGGAAGTTTTCAACTGCTACATATACTCGATGGGTGCATCCCACGTCGCCCACTATCTACTCGGATCTAGAGGCTCTCTGTGTATCCATGGTAGTGGGTTTGTGCATGTACATACGCATATAGTGATCAGGAGACCCACAAATAAAACATCCTCCTGTACCCCTCTGAGATGGGGTCCCTCTTGTACTCTGGTGCACTAATCCTACCGATCCAACCCTAGCAGACTACTACGTGTGAGTTGGTTGTACCTGCTGAGTACCCTATCTCTGATCCCTGGCTCCACCAAAACCTCCTCTAGTGCCACCTCTGCTGTTGGTTGTCATGATGTTGCGTCTGCTATTGTGGGTGTGGTGGAGCCCTCGTAGCTGTTGGTGGAGGCCAGAATCCTCCTCTAGGGGGTGGTGTTGTACCCCATGACCTCGACACTTTGAAAGGCCTACATCCTATCCTGAAACTTGCTCTTATTTCTATCTCGGTGCTCCTGTGCCTTGGTCCTATTCTCCTCAGCTAAGTAGGCCTTCTCAATGGCCTTCTCAAGTGTGGGAGGAGATAACATCCTAACTACTCCTGCTATGTCTGCATTCAAGCCTCGAATAAACCTATTTACCTACAATTTTTGTCTTGCAGATAGTCCACATACTATAGAAGATCTAGAAACTTGCTCTCATATTGTCTTTCTTGTGTGATCTGAAAACGTGTGTTGTATTTTTATCACTTTTAAAAGTTTCCAAAGATCGTGATTTTCTTAACCAATTTTAAGTATTCTAAACTCCACAAATTTATTAAATTCTAATTATTATGCATCCATAGAAGTGTGGAAAACTTGTGTAGCAAATAAATAATCAGAAAACTGAAAACATTCAGATAACAAACAAGATTGTTTACGGGGTTCGGAAATTCCTATGTCCCCGGGTTCGATTGAACCGATCCATTAATAATATTGAAATTTAAGTACAATAACTCTTAAAAATAACCAATAATGAATCACAACCTGCAAATGAGCTGATCAATGTCCCAAGAACTTTGAAAAATAGCAGAAACAGTCCCAAGAACGATCTGTGGCTCCTACAGTGTTTTCACAATGTGATCTCCCTGCAACTGTGTTAGAAAAACACCTACAAATGGAGATTTAAAAATATTCTATGAAAAATATATATATATATCTGAGATCATCTCTAAATTCTAAACACTTTTCATGTTTACACCAAGTCACAATTCAGACCAGAAGTTCATTGAAATTTGTGTTTTCCAACTAGCTGTCTTGTAGATCCCTGTTAAAAACTGCATTCAAAGATTCCAAAAATAGGATAAACCTCAACAAAAATATAAAATCTTACATCATTGGAATTGTCTCATAATTTCCTTCATTTCATCTATTTACTCCGAGTGCCCAATCTGAGTGCAAGGCCTTCCAAAATAGCATTTTCTGAAACTGCCTCCTTATGGCTTTTACACAGACCTGCTTCCTTGTATAAGTGGAAGCGCCCCATTTATAACTTGTTGTGCTCCTTTGGCGGATTGGCTGGGTGGATTGGCTTAGACCTATGAGGTTGGGGGATCAAATCCCGCCTCCTATCATTTTGTTGTGGATTTTGTTAAAGCGGTCAAAGGAAAGCATTTAATAATGCTAAAGTTGTTGAGTTTTTAATTGGTTTTTGAGCCGTTTTTGCATTTTTAATGGGATTATATCCCAAAAGAGCGGCTAAGGAGAAGTGGGAGCAGTTTTAAATGTTTTTAATGGGATATAATCCCAAATGGAGTGGCATATATTTGGTAAGGGATTAATAACCCTTACCCATTCCATCCTTCACGTGGAAACATCCACGCATGGCTTTAAGCCCCCAACAACCGCTTCATCATCCTTCTCTCCTCCACGTGGAAGATTCCACTACAACCGCTTCACAAATGAACTTAGCATAATGTATAGTTAAGTGGGTAAGTGGTTAGGAGAATTATGTGGGCTTTGATACAAATGTATAAACATTAATATATAGCGGTTTGACATATATGTGTGGCATTTGGAAAATGGACTTACCAAGTAAATATAATTTCGACCCATGTAATGTGGTATGGAAATAATTAACTTGGTCAATAATATATATTCCACTTGTCATATCCTGATAGGTAAATTGATCTAATTCGACGAGTGGTGGCAAGCCACGTGTTGGCTTGTGGACCCACCACGTTGGCGATAATACCAAAGTCCACACGGCGGCCGGGCTCCCCTCTGTAATAAAAGTTGAGCCTATTGTTCCCGTGCACCATTTTTACGCTCGTCGAAGACCAGTGATTGAAAACCAACAAACAACTCCCTTTTGTCTTTTCACCACGTGTCGCAGTGTCATTGGTCCAATATTGACCAGAGTTGACTTTCCGTTGACCGAACTTTGACCGGACATAACTAGAGCTCCTGATGTCTGTTTGCCGCGTTCTCACAGTCGTTGGAAAGCTCTCAAGATGATATTTTGCACTGACACCATTTAGGGATGTTTAGGGAACTTTCAAAAATGATCCCCTGATCACTCCTCCCTACTAAGAAGGCTTTTTGTCCACAAAAAGTTGTGTATCAACCCACAAATAATGCTATCTCTTCCTGCATTGCACAAACACATACAAGAACCTGAAATAACATTATAGGTTAATAAAAATGCAAATATTTGATTAGCTAATTACATAACCGATCAGATAATAACACCCAATTAAGCTAGTGTTCAACTGAAAGCAAACAACCACCCTCGACTCGACTCGCACAACCGTGGTGTCACTGTACCCCACTGTAATTCCATCACAAATAATTGACTAGATAATAACACCCATTCTATTACGGAAAGATAGTGTTCAACTGTCACTTTGTGATACTACGATTACCAAAAATTACAATTCCATGATACATGATCGATTATCTGAAGACATCTAAATCGCCTGACAATTAGGCTAGTGCCCACTGCCCATCTAAAACTGTAACAACTGCAAGTATTCACTATCAGAATATAATAGACTATCAATGCCCAAAAATAGCTATAGTCAACAACTGAATCAACATGAATATGCCAAAACACTGTATCGCCATCACAAATAATAAGTCAGATAATAACACCCATCTATAACGGAAGCTAGTGTTCAACTGACACTTTGTGATTATGCTGATTACAACTGCAAGTTTCAAATTTAGACATGCTACTGATGCCTATCCCTGCATAGTGTTTTCAACAATGGAACTACCAACCAATATGAGAAAACAAAACATGAGTATGATGAACCTATCACTCAAATCTTCTCTTCATTGTTTCCATTCATTTTCAAAGCTTAAATATCAACTTAGGAACAAATCCTTATCAATCAACAGGAATCCCTAAAATATAGCTCTGAAAAATATTTTGCTTGCCTACTATCAACAATTTACTGTAGTGCAAATATAAAGTTGAGGAGTGTTTTTCCAAACCAATCACTTGGGTTTTTCCATTTTGGTTGTTTTACCTTCTCAGTACCAAAATGAGTTTTAGTTAGGTTTAGCACTATTGGTTTTACAATCTGTTCTTTTTAACAACTTTCCAATTTTTTTGTTTAGAAACAAACCAACAAACCTTAACATCATGACCATTCCTATTACAATGGGAACAAAATTTAACTTCCCTATTTTTAGGAGTCTTACCCATTTTACCATTCTCAAAACTCTTGTCTATGAGAATGATTCCCTTGTTTAGGAGAGGTAACATTCTTGTCATTTCTCACCTTTCCTTGGTGAGATTGGTCTTTAGCACCTGCCTTATCATTCACAAAAGGCATTGACTTCTTAATAAAAAATTTCCTCTTCCAACAATATGCAACGAATGATTACTTCCTTGAAAAATGTGCAGGAAAGCATATTTCTACCTACCAAAGCTATATTGTTCCAACTGAAAGAGTGTATTAGAAGTTTTAGGATTTGATTTTCCCTTAGTGCTATTTTTAGTGTAAGTGGAAGGAGGTGGAATCTGATTACCTCTTTTACCTATTTTCTTACACCTTTCATTGTTCCTCCTGATGGCGGAATCCTGCAATTCTAGTGGTGTAGATCCTTGGTTGTTGGAAGCTTGTCTTCCTTCAGCTGCTTTGGAACTTTCTCCAATTTCCATTTTCCCACTAGAATAACCCAAACCTGCAAACCGAGGCTGATCCTCTACCTGTATTGGGTTAGCATCACCTTGTCCATTTTTACCAAGGCCCGTTCCATTAAATCCCATCTTAACCATTAGCTTAGACCCAATTCCCTTAGTGTGTTTTTCAAACTGACCCAAAGGAACATCTGAAACTGAATGAGAGGAAGAATTAAAATGTGAACAACTTACAGTGCATTCTTCTGTCATAGTACCTGCATCTGATTTGGAAGGCATTTCCTTCTTATGTTCACCTTGTTGCAGCTTTTCCAAGAGGGCATCCTTGGTCCGTATTTCTTCCTGCAACTCTTTAACAAAGCCCATCAACTTCTTGCTCTCTTCAAGCATCTTGTTGACATACTCCTCTTTCTTGGTTATAGAGGATTGTGGCTCAGATTTTAACCGCACTATTTCCTCTTCCAAGGAATAAAATTTATCTCTCAAGAAATATTTTTCTTCTTGGAGTTGGCGGTTTATGGCTTCAAGCTCATCCAGTTGCTCCTGTTTGGATGACTTGCCCATGATTCCCGGTTCCTGCAAACACAACCTGTACTTCCAAAACTGCACACTGCAAAAGAAGATTAACAAGCCCCAAAATTTTTGCACACTGAAGATTGAAATCAATATTGAAACTGAATCCAAATTTCCAAACACAATTAGAAGCTAATCCGGAAATCTAACTGCTCTGATACCAAACTTGATCTGAAAATGTGTGTTGTATTTTTTTCACTTTTAAAAGTTTCCAAAGATCGTGATTTTCTTAACCAATTTTAAGTATTCTAAACTCCACAAATTGATTAAATTCTGATTATTATGCATCCATAGAAGTGTGGAAAACTTGTGTAGCAAATAAATAATCAAAAAACTGAAAACATTCAGATAACAAACAAGATTGTTTACGGGGTTCGAAATTCCTACGTCCCCGGTTTTGATTGAACCGATCCATTAATAATATTGAAATGTAAGTACAATAACTCTTACAAACAACCAATAATGAATCAAAACCTGCAAATGAGCTGATCAATGTCCCAAGAACTCTGAAAAATAGCAGAAACTGTCCCAAGAATGATCTGTGGCTCCTACAGTGTTTTCACAATGTGATCTCCCTGCAACTGTGTTAGAAAAACACCTACAAATGGAGATTTAAAAACATTCTATGAAAAAAATCATATATCTGAGATCATCTCTGAATTCTGAACACTTTTCATGTTTACACCAAGTCACAATTCGGACCAGAAGTGCATTGAAATTCATGTTTTCCAACTAGCTGTCTTGTAGATCCCTATTAAAAACTGCATTCAAAGCTTCCAAAAATAGGTTAAAACTCAACAAAAATATCAAATCTTACATTTTTGGAATTGTCTCAGAATTTTCTTCATTTCATCTTTTTACTCTGAGTGCCCAATCTAAGTGCAAGGCCTTCAAAAATGGCATTTTCTGAAACTGCCTCCTTATGGCTTTTACACAAACTGTGTCCTTGTATAAGTGGAAGCACCCCATTTTATAACTTGTTGTGCTCCTTTGGCGGATTGGCTGGGCATATTGGCTTAGACCTATGAGGTTAGGGGATCAAATCCCGCCTCCTATCATTTTGCCATGGATTTTGTTAAAGCGATCAAAGGAAAGCATTTAATAATGCTAAAGTTGTTGAGTTTTTAATTGGTTTTTGAGCCGTTTTTGCATTTTTAATGCAAGTACATCAAAAAAGAGCGGCTAAGGAGAAGTGGGAGCGGTTTTAAATGTTTTTAATGGGATATAATCCCAAATGGAGTGGCATATATTTGGTAATGGATTAATAACCCTTACCCACTCCATCCTTCATGTGGAAACATCCACGCATGGCTTTAAGCCCCCAACAACCGCTTCACCACCTTCTCTCCTCCACGTGGAAGATTCCACTACAACCACTTCACAAATGAACTTAGCATAATGTATAGTTAAGTGGTAAGTGGTTAGGAGAATTATGTGGGCTTTGATACTAATGTATAAACATTAATATATATCGGTTTGGCATATATGTGTGGCATTTGGAAAATGGACTTACCAAGTAAATATAATTTCGACCCATGTAATGTGGTATGGAAATAATTAACTCGGTCAATAGTATATATTCCACTTGTCATCTCCCGATAGGCAAATCGATCAAATTCGACAAGTGGTGGCAAGCCACGTGGTGGCTTGTGGACCCACCACGTTGGCGATAATACCATAGTCCACACGGCGGTCGGGCTCCCCTCCGTAATAAAAGTTGAGCCTCTTGTTCCCGTGTACCATTTTTACACTCGTCGAAGACCAGTGATTGAAAACCAACAAACAAATCCCTTTTGTCTTTTCACCACGTGTCGCAGTGCCACTGGTCCAATATTGACCAGAGTTGACTTTCTTGTTGACCAAACTTTGACCGGACATAACTAGAGCTCCCGATGTCCGTTTGCCACATTCTCACAGTCATTGGAAAGCTCTCAAGATGATCTTCTACACTAACACCATTTAGGGATGTTTAGGGAACTTTCAAAAATTATCCCCTGATCACTGTGCCAAATCCCTGTCGTAAGTCGTGAAACTCATCAATCCTCTTCTGCACGAAATGCTCTAACATATAGTGGGCCTTGAATCGCTCCTTGAATAACTCCCAAGTCACTATCTCTTGAGTCAAATGGAGCTTCCACTCCTCATTCCTCCACCAAACGTCTGTTGTGTCTCAAAGGAGGTGTGTGGCAAACCTGGCCTTAGCATTGCTCTCGTAAGAGTGCAAGCCAAAGTAGCTATTCATGCTAAGGAGCCATACCTCAGCCCTAAAGCCATCTGTAGAGCCAGTGTAAGTAGGTAGCTATAAGTGAAGAAGGTCTCTAATCACACTACCTGTATCTTGATCCTGCGATGCAGTCTAACAGGTGAGTGGGGTCACCTATCCCCAAATGGTCCCTTAAGACTGTGTGAGTGGCTATGACGGTACGAGGCTACCCTCTCGTGGTGAACGGAAGGGCTACGTGACCTCTCCTACCTCGGGGTATCATGCTCTAGCAGCTCTGAGTGCACGTCCTCGCCTATTGGCTCCTCGTCTCCTAACGGAATCTCCTCCTCTCTCGCCTCCTGTGGTGGTGGAAGGCGCTGCTGCACAATGCCGATCAACTGTTGAAGAGCCTCTAAGATCTGAGGCCCTAACTTGGTGCCTAGTGGTTTGGGCATAGGCAAACTACGCCCCAAACCCCTAACCGAACGTCGTCTCATGGGTGCCATCCTGTGCATGAGGTGAGAGAAGAGATTATCAAATTATAGTGATTGATTTTTTATTTTATTTTTCTATTATTATTTATTTATTTATTTATTTTAATGTTATTAAAATATAGTTGACTAGTTAATTAATTACCCAGTATTCGCGTGTGCGAACCTCGCTCTGATACCAAATGTAGCACCTCGCCTCGGGACACCGAAAAACTACACCAAAAGTGACTACAAATTTGGGTAAAAAAGGTTTTTTGAAGTGGACAATAATTACTAACGCTTTGCTAACCGTTTCCCATTAATAATTAATTTATATAAATTTAATTTACCCAAAAATTAAATAAACACTAGCCCAATAACAACTTAATTATTTTATTCTATTAAATTCACTAGGGTCACAAATTTTAAGTCTACACACCCCTTGTTATATTTACCCCCTCCCCTTTTAATTAGTTTGCCCACACATCCCCTTTATATTTATTTCTCATTCCCATAAAAAAACCCATGACTTAAAGTGTGTAGTGTTGAATATGGGCCCTACGATCAATCTAATCTTGACCGTAGATCGACACTTGACATAAAGTTGCCTAAACATCTTTATGTTATTTTCCTTTCTATTTTCTCTTCTCATTTTATTTTGTTTTCGCATTTGCGGTGTAGGTTGGGGAGGAGCTTGGAGATTTGCTTTCATGGAGTTTTTTTTTTTATGAAAAGTCTCCTATCTTACTAGGTATATTTATCTTTTTTTTTCTTTTTTTATACATTTTCTTACCTGAATTCTCGGGTTATTGTTTATGTAAAATACCTTTTTTTGTATATGGTAGGAAACACTACCTGAGCATACACACCATATATACATATTTTGATTTATATTGATACCAATAAAAAGGAGCAAAGCTGTATTTAATAGAGAACTCGAAAATAAAATGTGCGGGTTTAAAAAAAAAAGAGCCACATTTTTTTTTTTGAGAACGAGAGGGTGGTAGCTTTGCGTTGAGGGGTGGATGTGTGGAGTTGGGTATGGGTGGAAGGTTGGAGTGAGGGGTGGTGCGCGGAAAGGGAGGGAGGATGGAGGGTTTTGGTGGGTGTGAAAGCATTTGGGAGGGCACGACCCTCCCACATTCACTTCTTTTTTAAAAGAAAACTAAATCCACAACATGTGCATTTTTTTTTAATTTTGACTTTTTAAAAAAATAAATTTATATATATATTATGGCATAGTATAATATATTTAAATATCTTACAATATAGCATAATAGAATTTAAAATATATATATACTATATTATAAGATATTTAAATATATTATACTATGCTATTTATATATAGCATAGTATAATATATTTAAATATATCATATATTAATATATTAATATATATCATATTTTATTATATCATATATAGTATAGTATATAATAAAATATGATATATATTAATATATTATGTTTTAATACATAATTATTCCAATAATCATATAAAATTTCGTTTTGAGTAATGATGAAGTTATATTTTATAATATGACTATGTTAAAGATAGTTTACTACATTTATGTCATATACTATGTTTAAGTAATTAAAAATTTAAAAAAAAGAGAGAGATTATGTTTTATAAATATATATGCATACTAAGTTTATTCATCTTTATATCAATATTTTTAAAAACATTTTAAAATTATGAGATTGGCCTATGAGGAATAAGGAGAAATACTTGTTTAACCACCCAACCTTTAGGCATCATTACATGCCTTTCCAAGGTTGGAAGGCATGCTAGCCTCCCCCAAGCCCATGGGAAAGAGGACTAGATTCCATAACTTTGCACAAGATTAAGGGAGACAAACCAACATTACTTTCACATAAAGACAAGACAAATAACTAAGAAAACACTAATTTTACAAAGATGGAAAGGAGGAGACACCATATTCTACCTCCAAAACGGGGAAGAGAAGAAAGAGATCTCCAAGTGCCAAAAGTGTAGCCAACGGTGATTGCACATAACAAATGATCTACACAACCTCCTTATTCCTCCAAAGTCATCAAACCCTCCTTATTTCTCCATCCATTCACCAAAATCCTTCTTGGGAGGATTTTCAAACCCAAAGGGTTTCCTCTCCAAGAATGGGGAAGGGGTTCAAACCATATGAACCACCTTCCCCACCTCAAACCATTTGAGGGGAGTAAAAATCCTACATGGCTTGCCCATCAAGCCATGAGGATTGAGAGGGAAAAATCCCTCTCTCTTCCCCCACAAACTCCAAAATTCATCATGCCATATGATGGATGGAGAAAAATAAAACAACAAAAAAATCAACAAATGGCAACACACAAGTAGCAACACACATTTTAAACAAACAAGACTAACATCTAATATGCAATAAACACAAGAATGAACTCAAGGAGCCTACCTCCAAAAGCTCTCCACTTCTAACTTTTCCCTTTCTTTATCCAAGCAAGCTCAAGCTCCAAAATCCATAAGCCTCTAGCAAAACTTCTTTAAAAAGTCCTCTTCTTTCCCCATGAGGGAGAATTTGAAGAGGAGCCAACAAAAATCCTCACAAATGAGGGGGTGACATGTGTAACCCCTCTCTTCCCTGAAGGTCAAAGATTCTCAAAATAAAAGAGAGAAAAGATAAAATAGTTTTTAACCATTTTCTCCCAAATTACCCAAAATGAAAAATAAAACAAACTTGTGCAACTTTTAACAAAACAAACATACCCATCCACCTTACATGGATGTGACCAAAGGAGGGAAAATGGGAGGAAACTCCCTCTATGCCTTGGAATTAAGTCCCCCACCCTATTAGGTAGTGTCCAAGGGCCCATTTTCATGCTAAGTCAACTCCCAAACTAAACAGGGTCACTTAAAATGCCTAAAATAGCCCAATTTCGGGTTGGCACATTTGGGCACAAGTGTAGAGGATGTGGAGCCCACCCAAAGGTTCACATGTGACCCTAAACTCCTCTAATTAAATACATCATTATACAAACTCAAAACTTAATGCAAGTGGGGCCATTAAGTCCCCAAAACAAGTTTACAACACAAACTAACACCCTAAGCAAGATTAATATTACAAGACATATTACATTACAAATGAGGGTCACTCATGGTGCCCAAAACAATAAACTCTAATACTAAGGCCTCATACAGTAAACACGGTTAGGGCTTAGCCTCGTGGGCTACTTGTGTATATTTTGTGTAGCTGGCCTGAATCCCATGTTCTCCTATGACCTGTCACCTACACACTCATTGCACATATTAAACGCACATGTCCGATAAAATGTGAATCAACTAATCAATAAGAAGTCAAAGAATTCTATGCTATCATATCATCATTCTGGAATCGAAAATGCGACAACATGCATAATTATACACAATCCACCATGAGTTAGCCATAACGATAAAGTGACATTCATCCATAGAATCCAAACATGCAATCAAACTAAGTATCCATCAAATATAAATGAGGTTTGAACAACATCATAACAGTCAGTATCCATGACATCATAAGATAAGGTGACAACATAGTAATCAAGCTAAATTGGCGTTATACACCTAAATCTCCATACATGTCTAATATGATCAAATATCCTAATGTAATGTCCAAAATATATCAACTCCCTACTGAAACATGCTTATGAGTAAAGAGAGCAACAACAATTGAAGCTATAAAAATGTGGGCACTACACTTTGTGTTTGTTAAATTTACTCTTCAAAATTGGTGATGTGAGTTGGGTATGTTTAATCATCCTTATGGGTTCCAAATTATATTTTTTATGTCAAATGTGGTAAATGGGCATGATGTGGATTTAGTTTTTGGTCACGATGATGGGATTTATGTGATGTTTGGACATGTCATTGTATGGGAAACCTAAGAAAAATATGGAACTTAACTGCTTAACTATTAAAAAAATAAGAGAAATAATGGTGTTAAGGGTGTGAACATACAATTGTAAGTTATTTGATCTATGATCAATTTTCAATGGAAAAAGGAATGTATTTTTGAGAAAATGTAAATCTCCATTGAGAATTTTCTTTAAATTGTTAGCATTTGAGTACTATACCAAGTTCCTTGAGTTAGTGATGGATGTGGATCCTCGGTTATGTGTTAAATCCATCAAAAGCATTATTAAAAAATTTATAATACTAATAATGGTAATAATGATGATGATAATAATAAAAATATATATAAAGGCTTGCATTTTGGGTGGTTGAGTGCTTCTTATTCAAACTTTGTATGGGCTTCATCAAACCTTAAGACATTTTAAATTTGAACTTCATCAATTACAACACTTGGATTAAATATTATCCTCACTAGTTGAAACCCTAACTCAAACCTTAGTGCTTATTCATAAGTCATTAGTGTTATATTTTATATATTTGTAAATAAAATATAACATATGATATATATCTATATAATTCTTAATAATCAAAATGCATAGATATATTCTCACACCGAATAACGGAATTGAATGTTTTCAAAGTCAAATCATGAAAATATGATAAACAAAAAAATTGAGGAGTGGATTTTGGTTTTGGTTCATCTCTTTTTCTTATTATTGTTATAGAAAGGAAGGGAGTGCTACTTTAAAGGCTATTGCAGGAGCTTGAAGAGGTTATGATCTTTGATCATATCATAAAGGAAAGTATACTTTTTGTCATTTGTAATAGTTATTGGCACCATGGAAAATTAAATGCAAATTATGGCACCCGAGTAACAGATTTATTGGAAGGATTGTCTATTTTTGGTTGTGAACAATAACATAAGGGGTGTTTGCGGTGCCAAATTTGTAGGATATTCACAATTAGATAAAAACACCTTGAGATCAAGCATAATTGATCCAAACACTCTTTTCTAGCCACCTATATGTAGATTCAATCTTGAATAAGGAAAAATGGTGATAATAATATAAATACCATCACAAATATAATTATTTAGTTTGCACTACAATAAAAAATTAGAAAATGAGGAGAGAAACTCTTGATTTTCATGCATCCTCTATTTTATTGACTACATGAATACATGTGTTAGCATCCTCATTGTTGCACTAATTTGGGAGATGGAAAGAAAGGTAGAGATGCTCTTTTAAGAATGGAATTTTTTTTATATCATGTCATTATGCAGCCTTGTGTTACATTCCTCCCAACCATGATAAAATGGTTTCTTAGACAAAGATAAATACATCTAGTAAATCATACTTTAAAAAAAAAAATTCTTATGTGAAAGTTGTTAAGTGTGGCACCATAAATTATGATGTTGGAAGGATTTTAGTTGATACTTGCCTAGTGTTTAACAAAATACGTCAAATGAGATCCCAAATCTGCAGGGTTAGACACTGTCAAAGCATAGTGAAAAGTGGATTTTTTCGGGACTAGTTACAAGTGCCTACGTAAAAATTTATGTCAAATGGAGATGTAGAGAAGAATTTGGATATCCATTCATAGGCATGGATTTTTTTATCTTCTAGTTTGGTGCCATACGATTATTATGTGTGGTTAAATTTAGTGAATATATGTTAATTTGATGGAGACTAAATGATACACCAACTATAAATAATTTATAAAACTAACTTTTTCTTGCAAAGTTTGATATCTTGAATAAATATTATGTTCATCATTTTTTAACCACCTAAACATACGTTTAACTTATATGAAATGAAATGGAATACTAACATGGAATTTGGGATTTATAATCTTAGTTATGTGAGAAAAATTATTTTAAACCGCTTTAAAATAAATCTCTAAAGTTGTATATTCATTTTGGAATTGACGCATATTAAGCATCCTTGACCTTCATTCTTATGGTTTTTCATCTTGATTATGTTACTTTATCTCAAGTGATAACTATACAAATACTAAATACCACCCACATATTTATTTGGTGTTTTTTTGGTTCGAATCTTGAGTCTCCTTAGCTTGTGTGTTGGGGTGATAATGTCAAGTGGTATCAGCCACTTAACTATGCCCTAACATTATTAAAGTTTTTCTAAACAAACTATATTAAAATAGGTATTTCACAGCTAAGATTGAAGTGGCCTGACCAATTCACAAACCCACATTGATTTTGGTGATCCCTCTCGGGATTAGATTTAGCAACATTTAGATTTATATAGTCCAGTATTAAAGACAAAATATCATACTATAAGATATGCTAGCAGAGCATACTATGTAAGACACTAGCAGAATACAAGATGAGAGAGATGGTCATAAGTATTGTATTAATGTAGTTTTGTGAAAGACTAAGGAATGAAGTGGAAGTGTTGGGTTAAAACTTATGTAAATTCTTAATACATACAGTGCTTTTACAGTGGAGTTTTTCCTTCGGGTTTCTCCACTTAAATCTGGTGTTATCTGTCTCTACTCTTGTTCATTATTTGCTTTCAGATCTTGTTCATTTAACTCTGTTATTTGCTATCTATTTCAAGTTATGTCTTTGTCTTAATCGATTGCATGTCATAATCTATAGTCTTCGGCTTTAATGGTGGATCTATGATCTGTGGATTATATTTCCCCTACTAAATCTAACATGGTATCAGATTTTGGTGATTGTGTGTGTGCAGGATTGATCTAGAAGCATTTTGACTTGAAAGAGTGAAGAAACTTTAAGTTTATTGATGGATCTACGAGACCCAAAAGTTCCATAGTCATGTTCAAGCTAACCAGGTTTAAAATTCCAATTTCTGCCTAATATTGCTTGAAATATTGATTAAAAATGGGCTAAATGGCTACTTAGATCGTATTTAAGATTTTGTATGCTTAAATATTTTCTTCTACTTTCATTTTAGCCATTTACGACTTGAATCCATTGTCTAATGTGAGCTATTTTTCTAGTTTTCCCATTGTAAATAGTTGTTTAGATTGTTTTTTGAATGTGGATCTGAAATATCTAGTTAGATCTAGTTTATTTGGGACTTTTAAGTTTGTCCTCACTGTAAAATCTATTATTTTCACCATTTTTATCTTTTCAAGATTTGGCCAATCGTTTTGTGCCATCGGCTTTAGTTTTAAGTCATTTTTAGTTATTTGAAGTTTAGACCAATAATATTTCTCCACGTAGCTTCCTTGTTGTTCTTTTCATGTTTGTGAAATTGTACCCACTCTTAGAGTGCCAAGTGGCTTCGATCTGACATCTTTCTATGTCTTTTTGAAGCTTGGGCCAATCATTTTGTGCCATCTAGCTTCACCATGGTAGACTTATTTGACTTATTTTGACTATGAAGCTTGAGCCAATCATATTGCTCCCCCTAGATTTGCATTTGTCATTTTTTACAAATCCCAAGAAAATCAAATTGCGCCATCTTGCTTCGTGTTGTCAGAATATTGTTTATTTTATTTTTAGTTAAAATTCGTAAGCCAATAAGGGATTTACATGTGTTTTTGTGTTGTCATACTTAGATTAGTTATTTCTTACATTTTTGAAACTTGAGCCAATAATATTTGCTTCGAGTGGCTATGTATTCCACTTTTTCAGTCTTCTTTTAACTTGTTTCTTGCTGTGTTGTGAAGGGCAAACCAATAAAATAGCTCCAAGTATCTTTTATGTCACATTTGTCAGATTTGTGAAATCTGAGCCAATAGAATTGCTCCACATTTTGCACTTGTCAGTATTTTATTTGTGGCATTGTCATCTAATTAAAATTTTCCACCTTTTCGCATTTGTCATTTTTTTGTCAGTCTTGCGAAAAGTGAGCCATTTAAAAGGCTCCATGTGTCTTCAATTTCCTTTAATATTTTTATTGCATTATGAAGTGTGATCCAATAGCATTTAGACACGTATATATCAGTCAGTTGTTTGGAAGAGAGTGAGCTAATAGAAAAGTGACACGTATCTTAGTTTTTTCACGTTGTCAAGTTTTTAGCTCTGTGTTCCATGGGATACAAAATTTTGTGTGTACCGTGGGTTTCAAAATTCCTTTGTATCGCGGATTTTTTATTTTTTTCTTTGAACCGTGGCTTCTAAAAAATTCTTCATTCCACATATTTTTTTAAATCTGTGAATTGTGAATTTTAAGGTAATTAAAAATCAATGCATAGCCTTTCTTTTCACACTTGTCAAACTTGCAAAACGTGATCCAATTGTTCTTTGACACGTATTCTAATTGTGTTAGTCTTCGCAAGTGTCAGGGTGTCAGTATTTTCTTTATTTTTTCCATTTAAATCATGACACTGTCTTATTTTTTTCCGGACCCAAAATTTATTTCAAGTTTGGTTTATAAATTTGTTTAAAGCCATTAATTTTTCAACAAGTGGCTTGTTTGACTTTGAATTTGCTATCGCATTATGTCGAATGTGAAATGTGATCCAATTAATTAAAGACATGTGTATACGGTTCTATTTTTAATTAATTGTCAGTCTATCTTATTAGTTGCATTTGTAAAATGTGATCTAATTAAAATGTGACACATGTATTTGTTGTCAGACTTGTTATAGTCTTTTGACGCGTGTCTATTTGTCTTTTTTTGCGGTATTTTTTGAATCGGTTTCGGACCCGAAAGGCTTTAAATTTAATTTATAAAAATTTCACATCCACCCGAGGATCTATTTTGAAGTTGACACCGTGCCTTTCTTAGTATTGTTGATCTATGCCACATGTCGACCCCTATATGAGCTATTATTTAACTTATTTTATTTGTTAAAGTAGCTCGAGTCTTATAGCTAGCCCCATCAAGTTTTCTTTGTTTCACGTGTTCACTAATTTGACATTGTATCCAGCTTCAAAACTTTATTTGCCCTGAGCTGGATTATTGATTTTTTGATGAAGCTAAATCGACTCATCATATAGCTCATTGAAGCGAAGTTCTTAAATAATTTTCTAAACTTAATTAATAAACTCAAGCTTGACTAAAATGCTTTGTTTGTCAATTTGATCTTAAAATTGACCAATTCAAGCTATTTTTTTGATTAAATTTGGGTTGTTTTTTTGTCATATAACAACTTAAAAGATCTGTAGCTAGTTCTTTGTCTTTATTTAGCTTCTTTGAGTCATTTTCTAGCTATATTTGTCTTTATTTACCATCTGAGCATCTAAAATGGCTAGTTCTATTGTTTTTTCAATGGATAAATCTCATCTCTTGAATTCAACTAACTATAGCATCTGGAAAGTGTGTTTGAAAGCTTGTTTTATGGCTAGAAAGCTCTGGGATCTTGTGACTAGTGTTGAAAATTGTCCCACAAGGAGACAAGCTACCCCTGAAAATCTTAGCTCCTTTTCTCAAGAGGTCTCAAGAAGCTTTGTCCATCCTATTGCAAAGCATTAGAGATGAGTTCTTGATGCATATAGTCATTTAGACTCACCTTCAGCTACATGGAAGCAATTAGAAGCCATGCATGAAGGCGGTAGGTTGTCTAAGATAATTAAACTAGTTTTAGATTTGTTCACAACTCCCATGAAAGGGGATGAGAAAATTGTGGACTATTTAGCTAAAATTAAGAACATAAAATCTAAATTAGATGGTTGTAATTGTGATCTATTTCAAGATAAGCTGCTATACTTCATTATATAGATCAATATACATGAAAATTTTAGAAATTTTATCTCCATTCTCAATTCCAAGTATCAGAATGAGAATGATCTGCCTGATTTAGACACTTTATCCTCTTTGTTGATTCAAGAAGAGAGATTCATGGAGAACTTTGATTCAAAAGAGACTACTTCTCAAGCTCTTTTCTCTCAAAATCATAAGCCTTCTCACAAAATTCTAGTATTAATTTCATATTTAAATCTAATCCTAAGACTAACATTGTTAAAAGAAATCAGCCATTCAAAGTCAAATTTAATGGAACTTGTAATAAATGTGGAAAATTTGGACACAAAGAAGCTGATTGTAGAGTAAAAACTAATAAAGTAGTCAAGAATGCTAAAAATAGCAAGCCTAGTATTTACAAGAAAAATCAGAAGAAAAAGCAAGAAAATGTAGCTGAGGCAGAATATATCATATTGTAATGCATCAAGTGCATTTATAAATCATGAAAGTTGTACCTAGAAGGTTACAAAGAACATGTGCATGTTCTTGAGAAACCTTTTTGTAAATCTACCTCTCTGCCCTCCTCTATATAACCTAAAACTGAAACTATTCTACAAAGTTGTTTTTCAATTGTTTTTTTATATAATGGATCTAGACATTGAGGGGAGATCTTTCAACCCTTAACTTTGACTAGGATTCCTGTGTTAGGTGATTTCATGAGCATGTTCTCTCTAACTATTTTCGATAATGATTCTTTTGTCAAAACAGTCATGATCTCTTAGTAGAAACAAGAATATAATTCTTGGAAACAAGAGAAGTAAGACAATGTTTTTTACTATTAAATCATGTTTTTGGCATAAAAATCTGATCATATATGACATGTCTAAGCTTAAATTTTTCTTACATGGTCATTTTCTTCTATGAATACTTTGATTATTCTTGAATTATTTGATTATTTGTTCAGATGTGTTATCTACCAAGTCTTATCTCATTATGTAAAGACTTAGAATATGAAGATATACATATGTTGTTAAATCATCTTAATTGATTACTAAAATATTATTATATGCATATCAATGACACTTGGGGATGCCTTTGTGTTTGTATTGGAGATGTCCAATACTTGATTGCATCTAATTAATGTTTTAGTAGTATAATATGTTGAATTTTTTTCAAACATATTTGTAATATAACATGGTTAGTTGTTTAAGCATATCATTATTATAGTTGTTATGACTATTATGTTGTCTATCATGACTCTAACCATGTTGATGTTGTGTTGGATATACAGCTGGATTTATGTTCAAGTTTTGATGTAGGTTCCATCACTTGAAGTAGCAAAGAGCCATGTGGCTAAAGAGGTTGTTAGTAGTGATACACATAGGAGATAAAGGAAGTATTCCTCCTCTATGTGAAGGCCAGATTGCTCTTGATAAAGAATCTAGTTCAAACATCAGAGATTATGTGAAGGCCATTGCATGTTGTGAAGTCTTGCAAGTTTTGTTCCTTGTTCAGCCTATCAAAGTTTCCCTTGAGGGGGAGTGTGTATGGCAATGCCAACTCTTGATGGCTTATTATAAAATACTTGGGTCATATTTTAAGAGTGGATCATGACCACCCACTTTGTATGTAACAAAGTGATCCTTTAGGGATTGGTTACACATGGTTGTAACATTGTATGTGAATTGTAAGTCTCATGAGAAAATGCATAAGGCAATTCATTGTAAACTTCCAATACTTCCTCCACTTTGTAATAAGTAAATGTATCACTCTATGTGAAGTTACTTGTAAATCCCAGTGAAGCTTTAGTTATGGGTATGCCTTAGTTTATAAAAGGCTCCATAATCTAATGTAAGTCTTCATATGTAAAGCACTGGTCTTAAGAATTTCTGTATGGGAAGATCTGCATATTTCCCTTGTTTGCATGCTAGCCTAGATCAGGTAAAATAGGCATGACTATTTTTTCTTCCCACTTAACATTAAGGGGGAGTGTTGGGGTGATAATGTCAAGTGGGATCAGCCACTTCACTACACCCCAACATTATTAAAGTTTGTCTAATCAAACTATATTAAAACAAGTCTTTCACACTAAGAGTGAAGCGGCTGACTGATTCACCAACCCACATTGATGTGGGTGATCCCTCTTGGGATTGGCTTTAGAAACGTTTAGATTTGTATAGTCTAGTATTAAAGATAAAAGATCAGACTGTAAGATATGCTAGCAGAGCATACTATGTAAGACACTAGCAAAATACAAGATGAGTGAGATGGTCGTGAGTATTGTATTAACTGATCAAGAGACATAGATTTGTAGTGTTGTGAAAGAATGAGGAGTGAAGTGGAAGTTTTGGGTTAAAACTTATGTAAATTCTTAATACAGACAGTGCTTTTACAGTGGATTTTTTCCTTTGGGTTTCTCCACTTAAATATGGTGTTATCTGTCTCTACTCTTGTTCATTATTTGCTTTCAGATCTTGTTCATTTAGCTCTGTTATTTTTCTTAATCGATTACATGCCATAATCTATAGTCTTTGGCTTTAATGGTGGATCTATGATCTGTGGATTATATTTCCCCTACTAAATCTAACATTGCAAAGCCCAAGTGCAAAATTCCAAATTTCCCGACTAAGCTCTATAATGGTATCTCTAAAATGAGTTTCACTTATTGTATTTTGGATCTATCAACTCCTTGGTATTCTAAAAATAAAATGGAAGAGTTTAGAAGTGACCATTACCTCATTCACACAATTACGAACCCTATTCAAAGGCCATTTTGTGGCTGATTTACTTAGTTCTATTTTTTTTTACTAAGTTGTTAACCTAAATTTTAGTTCCACGAGACCTTCCTTGGTGTGTTTTAAATTATTATTATAAATTTGGGCATGATAGTGGTGGATTATGTATTAATAAATAAGAGTGTGATTTCCCTATGGATGTAAACACATTAATGGGATTTATTTGATATAAAATTATTCATTTCTAGTCTAGTTACAAAACTTCATAAACAAGTCATGTTTCTTAATTGTACATATTTTGAAGACATGAGTCAAAAAATTAAAATATATGATACCAATCTTGTGGTTTTAAATATGTTGACATAAAAAACAACATAGTCATCTAACCACAACAAATTTCAATCAAAACCCTTATACAAGAGTAAATCATTAAGACTAAGATGGTTGAAATTATTAATTTCACACAACCCACTAATGCAACACCTACTATGACTACTTATGCATATTGATACAACCATTTTTCATGAATTTCTTACATTATATTATGCATATTACTGAAGTGTAATCTTATTCAATTACTCAGTAACTTATTATCATTGACACGCTTAAGAAACAATGTTCTAGTTTTGGCATTGTTGTGTTTGTGATTGTCATATCTTGTGTTTTTAGTCCTTTTTCGTCTATAAGAATAAGTCATCAATGGGGAGTGAGTTATGAGAGCTAGAAGAAAAGCTTTGTTGTGTAGTTGTATAGGCATCCACGCATATGTGTACTATCCTGAAAGGATGTACACATTCATGTGAAGTTGTTTATCTTATTACAATGCACAACGGTGTTTGTCATTCAACACTTATAATTCATAACATATTCCTATTTGACCTTGATGTTTTTACAACTTATCATGTTATTTTCGATGATTATGGCACATGGTTTTTGAATCAGTAATGAATTATGTGGATTAGCATTATGATATTTTGGATTATTTGAATTTGACTATCGAGTGACCCATTTGGTGACTAAGTCATAGTGCATCCGATTCTGCGATTGCTGATATGCGAGATATGATATGGTTTGATATTTGATTGGTTTGCATGTTTTCTTGGACCAATATTAACACCAAATTAAGCACCGATCACATTAACATGGGACCATGAAAACAAGAAAAAAAGGATAAAATTATGAATAGACAAGGACCTTAGGTTATGTCATTTGGATGTCTATTTTTGTAAGATCTTATTGATTGGCACTCTAATTGCTAATGGTATTTAACCCTAACCTTGGTCTAAAGCAATAGTGAGAATAATATAATTTCTTTGCGAGAATGGCTAAAGTTAGTTGATAATTCTAACTATCAACATGCGAGACAAAAAAAAATATTAAGAGTATGGATTTCTTGAGTTATGTGCATATCATGCAAATGGTGGGGAAGCTCTAGATTTTATTTTTCATTGGTCTAATTTAAATTATTAAGGGTCAGTTAACGACCCATACAAGCATGATGATCTACTATGATTATTTTATTTGACCTTTTGAAACATGCAAAGTAAGGTGAGTTTGAGGGTTAGAAAATATTTAAATTTGTTTATTAAATCAGTCAATCAAGTGACCCATGCATGGAACTTAATTAAAACTATTGTTTTGTCCCTAACCTATACACCACTACCTTGATTAGGCGGGAATGAAGGGATGGAAGTGGGGTGGCTTTATGGGTTTTTAATATCATTAAATTCCTCAAATTATGTGAAGCTTCAACAAGAAGCTAACCACATGCAAAAAAATCATTTTTGGTTGTTTTCGGTGCATTGAGCTCCTCTAGCGAGCCATGTAGGGATCTTATGGGTGATATTTTCTATATTTTTATTTATAGAGTCGCATGTTCATTCAAAGCAAATCAATGAATGGATGGCTTAAACTATTTTGTTGGACACTTTGCTGGTTTAGATGCTAAACATTCTCGCATGAGGTCAATATAAACTTGAAGGGAATATAAGTTTTTGTGGGTGTTGAATTTTTTTTTGGACCATTCAATTTCTTGGCGAGAAATAGTGGAGAAAGGTGCGAGAACCTTCAAGCCCAACAGGGCATGGATTGTTAACTTTAATCTTGTTACTACGCTTTGAATTGCATGAAAATAATAGGGTCTCCTTTCTATGGCAAGCTATTCAGGAAAAAAAAATTTGGGAAAGGGTTTGGGATGTTCTTCGTGAGATTGAATCCCTTGTTGGGAAACTATCAAACTATGTGTAAGGGAATTTCTCTTTACAACCTATAACTGTTTTTTAACCTTGGTTTTAAATAGAAAAAAAAGGTGCAGAAAGAATATTAAGAAGCTATTGTATTGGGCAATGAGTTTTAGGGGTTTCTTTCTAGGATATTCTTCTAAGAAAATTTGTAATGGGTCTCAACTATTTCTCTTGAAATCGATTTGTATGATAGGAAATCTGTAAATGTGTAAAAAAAGATAGAGCACCTTACCTGACAGATTTACATAAGTTTTATTTTGGCTCTAAAATAATAATAATAAATAAAGTAAAGGTATTTGGTAAGAATATTACCAAAGAATTGTTTTTGGTAGTGATTATTTTGGATTTCGATTTGCCTTGCAATATATGATCTGGGTTTAGTTGTTTTGTACATAGTCAAATCTTTCTTCATTATTCGGAAGCATATCTTGATAGTATCTTCCTTGAAAGGAAAACTTGGTTAAAGTTTGAGGCTGAATTTTGAGGTGAAATAAGAGTTCAAATGTTTAAACAATCTTCACTAATATCCATAATTGAATTGCAAATAAATTTTGGTTAGGGTTGAGTGTTGGAGAAATCCCAAGGTTTGGTCTAGATTTCTTGCATTCCATATTAATCCCACTTGCATGTGATTTTTTGTAGAGCCTTGATCTCATTGTGCACATATGAGTAACTCTAGTAGCTCAATGAATTACTTTGTATTTTATTTTATGTCTTATGTACATTAGAAAAACCATTTAGTTGGAATGAGAATATTTTAGATTTAGTTTTATTTATATTATATATCAAACCTAGGCTTATCTATAAATCTCTTCAAATTTTTGAAGAGGTGTAAGATTAAGTGGAGAACTTACATTTATATTCTCCCTTAAGGGGATTGTATCCCTGGGTTGGAATTGAGATTTGCCTCGATGCATTGCAAAGGAGTAAATGGTTCTCTTTGTGAGAGGTTATACCTATAGATAAAGTGGGAACAGGGTATGAAAATATGATCCTTAAAGTTGTTTCCTTAGAATAATTACACATTCCTGTAATAGGATAGGGAGTGTTATAATAGTAATGTTTAAATCCTTCGGTGCATTTAAGCCTTTCTAAAGATATATATTTTTAAAGGATGTTGTTTTTTAGATATGGATCTTGTGGAGGTGCTATGATATTTATGTTTTTCTTGCATCATTTATAATATTAATAGAATGTCAACTTGGGTAATATGAAAAGTTGATGGTTCATTATTTGCTAATTGTTCAATTGGCTGAATTGTCCTTAATATTTTGTGGATGGGTTCTATTTCCCTTATTCTATTGTGAAAATAAAAGGAATATTTTTGGGAATAATATAGCCATATTGTGGTCATATAGCTTGAAACATAACAACATGATTAAGAGTTAATATTCCATGCCGGTTTATAAAGTTGACCATGTTTAAATCATGCGTGTGAAAGGATCATCGAGTTGGTAATAAAGTAATGGTTCACTTGATTTATTAGTTGTATCGTTATGGAAAATATGAATGTAATTATAGTGAAAAATGAAGGATTGGTTTGTGGTTAAAAAAGGTTAATAGACTTAATATGTAATAACTCTCTTTATAGAGTTTGATTGGATGTGCATCATGTAATACAATTGAGACATTTTTAATGAAATGATGATATAGTTTGTGCCTATGACTTGTTCAGTGCTGTTGTTATAACTCTAGTCCTTGTATGGTTAAGTTCTTAAGATCATTTGTAAGTCAAAGTGTTTAAATACTTACATAACATCCTGTATGAATATGAGATGGTATGATCATCAATGAGAATGATACAAGTTGATTTATGATATTATCATAAATAGTTAATGAATAGAAAAATTGAAAAATATGCAAAAATATGAATATAGAATAACAATGGAGAAATTATAAATGACATATAATACATATTGTCTTCCATGAATAGTAAGATGGTCTTAGGGCAACAAGACTGTACTTAAGAGAATTAGGGGAAAACTCCAATACTTAATCCAATGCTACAGATTAGTGTATATGACGAAGGTAAAAATTTAAGGACTAAAAGATATATCCCTTAATAAAAGACTTAGATATGAAGGGCATAATATGGTTTACAAGTATGAAGGTATACTTGTAAGATTGCAATATAAAATTGTCCTTGATGTACATAAATGCATAACCAAGCATAAGTAAGAAATTATATGGACATATTGCTGACTTTTGAGACAATGAACTTACCTTGTGGTGATCAATCACATTGGCAATATAGTAACACATTTATCATGTTCTAAGGGTGATGCATCTACAACAAAAAGGATCAAATATAGATGTGCATTATGATTATTTTGGAGTAGTGTGGATGCACATACTTAACTCGAGTAAATTCAATTGGTCTAGTATTTAATAATGGCTAGAGGACAAGGGAAAGAATATTAATGTTTAAGAGGACCTATAAACCTAGTAAATAGGATTGGACATATACTAATTAGTGTATGAAAATGATGAACCTAGATCTGCACTTCATTGGATAGGTATAGATGCCAAAGCAAACGACAATAAGATCCAATAAGGTTCATAAAGCTACCTAGATGGTAGTAAACTTACAATTGAAGGGATCAGGAGGTATCTCGAACAACGAAATTGAGTTTGGTAAAGAGAAGATGCAATGTCAACTCAGTAAGTGCAATAACATATTATGAAGAGGTAAATCTACTTATGCCAGTCCAAGCAAACCCTATGGCATGAATGATGACAACTAATGCCTTAAACTAGGTTAAGTCAAGATCATTACTAATCCTATCCTTGGGTAGAAATTGATGTAGTTGACCCGTCTAGATATGGAAGACAAGCATTGTTGTAAAAAGTGTAAATCTAATTAAATACATGATTTCTTAAGAATGGTTAACTAAGAACATAATAACTTAAGACTGAAAGGGAATCTATATAACAGAATTAGGTGAAAGACAAGTTCCTAATGATGAGTGTGTCGTCACGGAACTGAGCATGGCATACATGTCTCCGAAAATTTGATCAAAGTAGTGTAAGTCACTGATTACATTGTCATGATTTCACCAAGGATCTAAGATGTCTGATGCCATGATGGGATTCAATGATGAGTTCCAGGTATGCACTTAGAAAATTATACTTGATTTTCATTACATGAAAAAGGAAACCAAATGATACACATGATGTATTAGCTCGTAAAGAGTGTTTGAGGGGGGATCAAGTAGGATTTGTAGACTCTCATGTAGCTGCACATGGTTTCATGATTGTTATCGGATGGATTCAATTTCAGATTTATGTTGGAATTTAAATACTGGGTATTTAAATCAGTGAAGCATAAAGTAAAATATATATAAAAAAATTCCCTAGAATTAAAGTGACAAAAGTGGTTGTTATAGTGATGATCATCAATTTCATGGACATTCTACAAAACAATTTTTTTGAATATGAAAAAACATGAGATTCTCTATAACAACATCATATTTGTGCAATACCTTGAGCCACATGATAATATAATTATTTCTCAACCTAATTGTTTCATATGTTTATTTATTGAACTATTACCTAATCATGCTTAAACAAAAAGGTTGACATAGTTCGCATGTCTTATCACATAGTTACTCCTTTTCCAACCTACACATGTGATACTCATTTATTCTATATTATCATTATTTCTACACCTTATACATAATTGTTTATATTTCCTATCACATTTTCTGATTCTAAGATTAATCTTAATGAGAATGAAGTATCTCGTCATATCTTCATACACGCATATGTTGACTCAAAATAGTTCGGATAACTATGGTAGAGAACATAGCTAGCCACAATATTCACACATTGTCACTTCTTACATCTCTCTAAGGAATTTTATAGTAAATAAAAATAGACAATTGAGTAGAGTTTTTAGTACAAGTTGGACCTATGATGCAAAGGCAAGAAAAAAATTCAACCAATAACAATAATTAGCACAAACATATATCAAATCACCAAAGTTTATCATTTTTTACCTTGCTTCAAAGTAGCTTGAATTGGCCTATAACCACCAAAATTTACAAAATAATTAAATCAAGAACTAAATCCTCTTCATCCCTACTATATATCACTAAACAAACATGTTAGAAAATTCATCAAATCTTCACAACATCAATTTCACCTACTTCCTTTGTAAGCCTCCTTAAGTTCTTGTAGCCCTCCTAAAATCCATTTTCGGCATAAAACACAAAATACAGAGAATCTTTCCTCACTTGTAAAATTTTCAGGTACTCATTTTTCCCCTTCTTGTGTCTTCAAAGTTTCATGATCCAAATTTGATCCCATAAAAACTTATTCTTCCTCTATCATTTTTATTATCCTTTCCAATTAGCCTTGTTTTTATGTAAACTTTTATGGCTAGAAGAATCTACAAGTTTTCAAGAAAAATAAAATCTTTTTCTGGATATCCATTTTTGCCTTCTTCCTTTATGCACAATTTCATCCCTCTTCTCAAATTACAAAGTCTCCAACTTACTTCACACCTTTAGAACTAGCCTAATTAGGCCTAATCTAGGGTTTGAACCCACTTTATAGGGTTTGTACTTTCTTACCGTTTTTTACCTCATGAACTCCTTCTGAATCACCTTAATTACACTTGCACAATATTTTTCCAAGGCCTCCACACTCTTGTTTCATCATTTTTGTCATTTTCACAAATTAGGTCCTCTAAGCTTCTTATTTTCCTTCAAGCACTAAGTTCTCTCCAACTCTATTTTCCCTCCTCCTTTAGGATTTTCTTGAATTTATTGTCATCATTTAACTAATTATTATTCATTCCTCATTCATTTACTTATGTCAACTCTTTATCTACCACAAGTTACTCACTCATTACCATGGTGTTTCTCTCTAGCTCCTTGGCTTCCCAAAACATCCTTACTCCCTCAACTCTATTTCTGGATTATTCACTAACTCTTTCTCACCTTTCCTTTATTTGGCTAATGAATTATTTTATTACTACATTTCTTAACTCCTCCTCACACTTCCACTCACTTCTTGTTTAAAAATTTGTCCTTCAAAACTCTTATGGACTCCCATAATGTCCCTTAATCGTAACAAGACAAGTATAGTATGGTATTCTCCTCAAATACTAATTATTAAGGCATCCTTACTCATCCTTAAATACTTTTATTCATTCTATAAAATTCCTTTCTCTTATATTATAAACCATTCTTCAATGTTTCTCACAAATCACTATTGCATCTAGAAATTCATGATTGTCGTAGTTTATTTTTAATGGAATGTGTTTTACTTACTCTGCCTCCCAAAGCATATACAAAGAATTTTATGAGTTCTTGATACCTCAATGGTTTCTAAAATCTACCAATGCTTTCATAGACATCTAAGTGCATGTGCTAATGACTATTTTCATGTTACCTCTCATCACTTTGCCTTGACTATTCATGACTAACTCCCAGGACTAAGTTTTACATTTCCTCCTTCTTGATCCTTCCTTCTCACTATTAAACTCCCTTCACTTCCTCAATATACTAACTTGATATTCAATACAATTTTACACAAGGAATAGCTGACTTTACTATCATTCCATAATATAACCTCCAAAAACCTCATTAGACCTTGCAAAACTTAATTTACCAATGTCAAGTCTAGGTTATACAATTTTTTTACTAGAATATCCATTCATTACTTCATAAACATATTAAATACACTCACACTCCTTGATCAATACTCAAAAAAATTAACCCAAGAACATTTATGATCTTTCTTAGAAATTGACTTGAATATATGTTTCAAACCCTTCAAAATAGGGTGTTGCAAGTTAAGTAAGGATCCAATGAATTCAAGCCCTTATTACCTCAAACACTTATCCTAAGATTGAAACATGGTGGATAATTATCTCACCTTTTTTTCACTCACTGTATTTTTTTGCAGCCAAACCCTTCGAGGAATTGTACACTATGCACTCATAGTGTTCAGCTTTAACAAACCCTCAAAGTAATATATAAGCTCTGTAGTCATCTTTGGCATTGTATGAAATTAATATTCAGGAGTTGTTAGCTATATTAAATGTTTACACATTTAGCTTTCAAATTTATCCTTTCTCCAAAGGTTCAACCTTACCTTTACCTCATGCAAATTTGGAGTATGTGTTGCATTTAGTTGTTCTTGCTACATTAACCATATTTATAAAGTGTATTTCTAATCTTCTTGAGGTTATATGATGTCATTGCCAATATTTAATTTCATACATTCAATACACTCTTAGCCAAATAAATTAACTTTTCCTATAGTGCACCTCATTCCTCTCATTCCTTGACCTTGATTATACTAATATTTAGTATTGACTCTTAACCCCTTCTTTTCTATCCAATGGTCTTGTTCAATCAATTCTAGTGCATGCTATGAAATTAGCCCAAAATGAGAATTAATAAGGCTAAATACTAGTCTTCTTACATGTTAGGAAGTTACCCCGAATTTCCTTGGAATGGCTAGGACTATATTGTACACATGAAAATAAAATATTAACCTCTCTTTTCACTGAGTACCCTAATAACTCTGCCCCTAATGGAGGCTATTTCAATCACTAATAAGTGGGAGTATAAATATTCTTCAATATTTATGAAGTTTTTTCTTTATTTCCTTTAAGGAACCTTAACTCATAGAAAAACTCTTCTTCACATACCCTGCTTGAATCTCCTCTTTGTTATCTCCTTTACTTGTTTAGTGCTTACCTCAACCATGGTTCTCAAAAATGCTCTATTATTGCTCTAGACTAACCAAGATGAAGCCAAATTGGCTTCTACCTTTTGAGAGTATCTCTCAACAACCAACCACTAACAATTTGATCAAAAACTCCCAAATTACTTCTAAATGTCTTCAAAACAAATTATCTCTTTATCTCGGGGTGGTGATCAAAGAACACTATTGGATACAACTCCTAGATCCAATTACCTTTACCTTATTTAGAACCATAAATTCAAGACCAAGAAAATTTATGGGGCATTGTGATTGAGTTCAACATGAAATTACATTCTCCTTTCTTCCTTCAATTTTCTAACCGAGTCATATTCTCCACTAAATCAACTATTCCCTATAGACTTTCTTCAAGTATATCGTTGTTTTCCAATATAGTCATGTCTTAGTTCAATTTTACCAAAGTTTCTACTCTGGTAAAATGATCTTTCTCAAAAATCCTTTACAATTTTTAACAATGAGGTTTTTCTTAATCCAATATCTTTCTTGAATGGTGATAGAGGTTTCGGGTTGTACCAATCAAGGAAAATTAAAAATATTTTAGTCTTTACCTTTCTCAATGAGGTTTCCTGATCGTGTTAAGGAATTGGTAAAGAAACCTTTCAAGACACTAAATTAAATCACCTGCATCTTTCAAAAACCTTTTGACGAGCCTATAATAGAGGTATCTTCCAGGTTTTAACAATTTTGATTGGTTTTTTTTAGTTATTCAAAATTCTTCCTAGAAACCCTAGTTGTAGGGTTACAATCCAGGAAAGGCTTGAAAGGATATATTTGAGTTTCTCTTCTTTAATTTTCCACTAATCTCTCAACTTCAATATCCACAAGGACTATTGTGACCATCCTTTACTAACTACATTCTCAAATTCTCATGAATAACCTTTTAACTTTCTTTATAGGCACATTTTTTCACAATGCACAGTTATAAAATTGTAAAGGACAAGGTTTATACTTCCAAGTTTTCTTGACTCATGTTTAGTCTCATTGTGAAGCTCTCTAGTCTTGATAAATCAACAACTCTACTATTCCTTTTAGTCCACACCAATAGATAGTCTCCTTTGTTTAGCACAATTCATTGTTGACTTAATCGAGAACACAAAATCCCCAAATACAAGCTTAAAACAAGAAATCAAGCAACCAAAACTTAATCATCTTGTCAATAGACCTCGAGTTAGTTAACATAAGAAATGAACACTCACAAAAATAGATATGTAACCTTTCAAATGAGGTTCAAGCACCACTTGTGGAAATTTACATGTATGATGATTGTGACACAACCATATGATTCCTTCAACTCGATTGTAACCACAAATCTAAAGGATTCTAAAAGGATCAAGGTTAAATGATTTTACCAAACTTGAGATTAATCCACCATACTACTTTGAGAGAAATAAATCACTACAAGCATCCAATATCACATTTAAGAAACATGAAAAACAACCATACACTCAGCTTTCTCCTTCAAAATATTCTTGAAACCTAACATTCTTGATTCTCATCTAGATGGAATGAGAATTATAGTTATGTTTTTTGAAATTTATAGTCTTTTCCATCAACTTCTAACTGAATGCACACCCTTATCTACCTTGGTCATATGAGTGACTTTTGCTTTAACACTAAGTTTCTTAACTTAAAGACCAAGTTCTTGAATTTTAGACTCATGTCATGACTTCTAGTCCCTAAAGGGAACCTAAGACACTCACTTACACCTCTTTTCATCCTTTTCATGGTTTACAATCTCCAAGAACATTTTAAAACATTATAACAAGCCAAAAAAGGCCTCTAAGACTCAAATTACACTTTTGGAGGGAAAGTGAGTAATTTGAAATTTGAAAGGCCTAGAATCCAACTAACACACTTAAATATCATCTAATGACCTCTAGAACCTCACTAACATACTTTTAAGCCAAAAATGGATGTTTCCATCCCTGTACATATCCTAGAGTTGATGCTCCCACATAATACGCCAGAGGTAGGAAAGATTAGGCTCCACTTATTTCTTTTCTTCTTCATTTTCCAATTTATATGTGCCTTCATCCTTTCTCTAATATGATCTTCACCTTCACCTTCCTCTTTCTACATTGATTTTATCTTATGCTTTGCATGGTCTTCATGGTCCTCTTCATCTTTATGGATGAGGTTTGGTACTTCATAGGATTCTTTTTGTTCTTCATTCTTCACACCTCTCATATTCTCTTGTTATTGCTTCTCTTTCTCTATCTTGCAATTTATTTCCATCTTTCCTCCATGTGGTTCCTCTTTGTATAAAGCATTCTCCAAGGTTGTTATCTCCATCTATAACTATTTCTAACTCTCATACACAAATGCACTCTTTGTTTTACTTATTTCTCTATTTCCTTGGCTCATTATCTTCTTTATTTCTTATTCTAGCTCATGCTCATCCTTCATACCTACAAGAATATAGTTGAACATGTGGTTAGATTCAAAACTTGAGGCTTGGCTACCCCTTCAGATTCCTCTTTTCTTGTCATTACTTCATTTTGTTCTCCCTTAAACTCTACTTCATACCAACTGCTTTCATAATACTCATCTCTCTCAAGAGAAGCTAAAAATTCTTCTATCACTACTTCTTCACTCTTATCCTCTATCAGCACCATTTCATTAATCACCTTTCTTTCTTTCTTACTCATCTTTTTTCCACTTGTCTCAATATTCTTTCTTATATTATTATCCTTGTCTTCAACTGATTTCTTTGAATCTTTTCCATGAGCAACTTAACTAGCCCCTTTTCTCTCCTTTTTATCACTGTTCATGTTTCTTTTCCGTGTTCTTCTTTTTATCTTTCTATGAGCACCATTAGTTGTGCTACATCTTGTTTTAATATTGTGATCTCCTATTGAAACCACACCTCTCTTTTCTTCCTTCTTTCTTCTTTCATTTTTCTTTTTCTCTCTTCTTGTTCTTTATTCTTGTACCTCATCAGCTCTATCAATCCTTGTATCACCTCTGTTGGTGGTACCTCTTCACCCCTTTCATCAATAAAATATGATGTATAAGGCTTAACATCTCTTAATTGTCTCTCTCTACATGTTTTTCGTGTTTTTTCCATCCTTGTTATTCTTATCTTCTTCTCTTGTTCCCTTATCCTCTCTTGCACTTTCTTTATCCTAACCTCTCCTCTCTCTTCATTCGACTTCTTCATCCATGGTGGCATCCTGTAACCATGGTCCAAAACTAGTTGTAATCTCTCTTCTTTACTCATCTTTACTTGTTTCTTTCCACTTCACATACTCACAATTCCACTTTTTAGCCACAAAGCATTAAAATTTCAACCATGAAACAACTTTAATAAGAGCCCAATCTTTGAAACCAAAAATGATGTGACAACCCATATTCAATTTCATACATTTAATACATTTTTAGCAAAATAACTTAACTCGCCTATAGTTTACCTTGTTCCTCTCATTCCTTAACCTTGATTATACTAAATATTTAGTCTTGACTCTCAACCCCTTCTTTTCTATCCAATGGTCTTGTTCAATTAATTCTAATGCATGTTTTGAAATTACCCCAAAATTAGCATTAATAAGGCTAAATACCAGTCTTCTTACCTTGTAGGAAGTTACCCTCAATTACCTTGGAATGGCTAGGACTATAATGTACACACAAGGAAACATTTTTTATTTCTTAACCTCTCTTTTCATCAAGTATCCTAATAACTTTGCCTTTATGGAGGATATTTTAATCACTAATAAGTGGGAGTATAAGTATTCTTTAATTTTTATGAAGTATGTTCTTTATTGCCTTTAAGTAACCTTAACTCATAGAACAACTCTTCTTCACATACCTTGTTTTGCTCTCAGCTCTATTATCTCGTTTACTTGTTCAGTGTTTACCTCAACCATGGTTCTCAAAAATTGCTCTATTATTGCTCTAGATTATCCAAGATGAAGAAAAATTGACTTCCACCTTCTTGAGAGTATCTCTCAACAATCAACCACTAACTAGTTGATCACAAGACTCCTAAATAGCTTCTAAATTTCTTCAAAACAAATTATCTCTTTATCTCATGGCAGTGATTAGAGAACTCTATTAGATACAACTCCTATATCCAATTACCTTTATCTTCTTTAGAACTATAAATTCAAGACCAAGACAAATTATGGGGGATTGTAATTGATTTTAAGATGAAATTACATTCTCCTTGCTTCCTTCAACTTCCTAACTCGAGTCATATTCTCCACCAATCAAACTATTCCATGTCAACTTGCTTCAATTTTATCCTTGTTGTCTAATCTAGTCCTATCTCAGCTCAATTAGGTCTGAGTTTCTACTCTGTAAAATTATCTTGCTCCAAAATCCTTTAAAAATTCTAACAATGAGGTTTTTCTTAATCCAATATCCTTCTTAAATGGTGCTAGAGGTTTTAGATTGTACCAATTAAGGAAAATTAAAAATCTTTTAGTGTTTACCTTGCTCAATGAGGTTCACTGATTATGTTAAGGAATTGGTGAAGAAACCTTTCAAGACAACGAATGAAATCACTGCAGCTTTCAAAATCTTTTTGGCGAACCCGTAATAGAGGTATCTTCCGGTTTTAGAAATTTTGATCACTTATTTTTCGAGTTACTCAAAAGTCTTCTCTCAAAACCCTAGTTGAAGGGTTATAGTCTAGGAAAAGGCTCGAAAGGGAATATTTAAGTTTCTCTTCTTTAATTCTAAACTAATCTCTCTACTGCAAGATCTATAAGGACTATGGTGACCATCCTTGACTAACTACATTCTCAAAGTCTCATGAATAAACTTTTGAATTTATTTATAGGTAGGTTTTTTTCCACAGTGCACAGTTATAAAATTGCATAGGACAGGGTTTATACTTCCAAGTTTTCTTAACTCATGTTTAGTCTCGTTATGAAGCTCTCTAGTATTGCTAAATAAACAAATCTACCATTCCTTTTAGTCCATACCATTTCAATGTTGACTTGACTGAGAACAAAAAATTCCCTAGTACAAGCTTAAAATAAGAAATCAAGCAAGAAAAACTTAATCATCTTGTCAATAGACCTTGAGTTAGTTAACACAAGAAATGAAGACTCACAAAATAGAGATGCAACCTTTCAAATGAGGTTCAAGCACCACTTTTGGAAATCTTCATGCATGATGACTGTGACGTAACCATATAAGTCCTTCAACTCGACTATAACCACAAATCTAAATGATTCTAAAAGGATCAAGGCTAAATGCTTTTACTAATCTTGAGATTAATCCACCATTCTACTCTAAGAGTAAGAAATCACTACAAGCATTCAAGATCACATTCAAGAAACATGCCAAAAACCATACACTCATCTTTCTCCTTCAAAATATTCTTGAAAACTAAAATTTTTATTCTCATCTAGATTGAATGAAGATTCTAGTTATGTTTTTTACAATTTATAGTCTTTTCCATCAAATAACTGAATGCACACCCTTATCTCCCTTGTTCATATCAATGACTTTTAGTTTGTCACTAAGTTTCTTAACTTAAAGATCAAGTTCTTAACTTTTAGACTTGTGTCATGACTTCTAGTCCCTAAAGGAAACCTAAGACACACACACTTACACCTTTTTCCATCCTTTGCATGGTTTAACATTTTAGAACATTAAATAGCAAGCCAAAAAATGGCCTCCAAGACTCAAATTAAACTTTTTGAGGGAAAGTGGGTAATTTGAAATTTGAAAGGCCTAGAATCCAACTAACACACTTAAATATCATCTAATGACCCTAGAACCTCACTAACATACTTTCAAGCCAAAACATGGATGTTTCCATCCTTGTGCATATCTTAGATTTGATGCTCCTACATCATTATATAAATTATTTATGTCTAATACAATCTTCATACATCATCTATACACAAAATTAATTACCACATTCAATACATGAAAATGTTTAAAATGAACCCTTAGACACATATTTTCTTATTTTAAAAACCCTTTAATTGAAAAAAACATGAAATGCATAGCTTTAAGACCCATTAGGCTCAAATCAAGAAAGATCTTCCTCATCCACACACTCCTTCACTAACTTGAATACATCATGAATTCTCATACAAATGAGGAGAGGAATAAGGTATTTAGGGTTTCTCCACCTAACCCCACTAGACAAAGCTAACTCATGATTAGTTAAAAGGATAAATAAGTGGTACAAGTCATGAAAAAGGTGGAGTGGAAGTATTACACCCTTTATTTCATCATATGTGACTCTTAGACTAACACCTATTGCTAACACACTCTAAAAAACTATTCAAATATTCAAATTACATGAATGGGGGGGAAACCCCTTATTCTTGCTCAAGGACTCTAAAAGGTGTAAAACCTAGTATAATCACCATAGATGGACTCGAGACACTTTAACCACTTACGAAATAAAAATTTGTGTTATTTACAAGTATGCTCCTACATCATACTCTCAAGGGGGAGAGGTTTGAGCTCTTTTTTTCTTTTTTTCTTCCAATTTCTTCTCTTTTTAATATCATCTTCTTCCTTATTTGTTGATATTAAGTCTTCTTTACCTTTCTTTATCTTTTCATTGCCTTCTTCTTTATTCCTTTAATTTCTTTGTTTGCATTTTCTTTATCATTTTCTTCACTTTTCTTCTTCTTTTCCTCTTGCATTCTCAGCTGGTCCTTCAAACCCGATTCTTCATATTGGTATTTATTCTCTTGGTCTTCTTCTTCACCTAGAAAAATTTATTTAGTTCTCTCTTTTCTCTTTCATAGTCTCTTTCATCATCAAATAGGTTTGATTCCCTTTTCTTCCATCATGATTGCTTATCATATGATTTCTTCATCAACTACACTTTTCCTATACACTTCATCTCTTTTTTCATCTTCAAGTACTTTTCCTTGCATGTCTTGATTAATATTAATTTTATTTGTTTTTGGTTCTTCATCTTTATTACCTACATTCACACACTCAAAGGAAAGATTAGAATAAAAATAAGGATTCCTTTCATGAGTAGCTCCATTAATGAGCTCTTCTTATTCTTCAATACCAAGTTTCTCTTCTTATGCACTTTATTGTTATTTTTCCAATACAAGATAATAAGCTTGCAATCACCTCTTCTTCATCCAAACTCTAAGTTTTTGTTATCCAATTTTGCATGCATGACAAAATTGGATAATGGGAGCCTATTATGACCTAAGGTTGGAAAAATCCTTCATGAGGTATTCCAGGACATTCTAGTCAAAATTTTATGTTTAGGAAACCTTTATGCTATCCCAGGTGGTCTTAGAGTCATCTCAAGATATTCTTCTTCATTTCAGGTCTCAAAGGTTTCAATTTTACTTAGAAAAATAATTAGCCCTTGGCGGCCCCAATTCATTCGACACGAACAAGTAATCATCAAAGTTGATAATTTATGTTTAAAATGTTTTGTTGTGTTTCCATAACTCTCGATTTCAAGAAAGAGACCCAAAATATCAAAAAAGTGGGATAGGGTCAGTTTTAAATGGGTCAAATGACACTGAGCTATGGAATAGCTCACCGAGTTGCTCACCGAGCTACTTGGAGAGCTCATAATACATTGAATAGTTTACCCCAAATTAACTTAGTTGAACTAAATGGACTCTCAATGTGGAGAGATCATGTTTAGCTCAATGTTCATCAAGGAAGAACATGAAAATCTCAACCTTGTCGGTCAAAAGGACTAGCTTGACTCAAGGTATTTCTCAATGGGCTCAAGTGATGTGGACTTGGTGGTTTTGGTATGTGTTTGAGCTCATTTGAAACTCAGCGAGCCCAAAGGAAATGATGATAAGCTCGAAAAGAGTGTGAATATCAAAAGACCAAGCCCGTTGAATAGCTCGAGTATGGTGGTAAGCCAAGCCAAGTGGAAAGGGAGAGCTTGATTTCTCAACAAACCAAGCTCATGATCGAGTTGAAGTGGGGTGGCCCGATGCAAAGGGAAACATGGTAAAAGATAGACTATGCATGTCAAGCAAAGCTCCTTGCCATTGTAAACGGACTCGGTGAGAGGGTACATAGACCATTCAAGCTGGTGTAGGTTGAAGTCGGTGAGCCAACTTGCATCGATCTTGTAAACATTACATCAATGAAGAATAAGTCTTAGGGCCATGAAACTGAGCCAAATTATTGAAAAGTTAGAAAAATGTTGTTCGAGCTCCAAAGTAGATGGAAGAAGAGCTCACTCATTAAAATTTCATGAGCTCGAGCTCAAAACCAGATAACTCGTGGACTTCAAACATAAGGATCTCACAACAAGATAGAAAGCGAACCAAGCTCAGGCTTGAGTAATATATAATGGGGGCTTATCATAGAGTTCACTCAAAGAAACTGGTGTATGCAAAAGCCAATTTGGGCCAAGGAAATAATAAAGGACAAGGTAAATGGGAGCTTGACATGCAATATGGAGGGCCGAAGCAAAGCAATACAATGAGTTTTACACAAGGGTTCTCAATGGCGAAGTGGAGAATGAACGAGCCTTAAATGATCTCAACATCAAATGCTAAGTGATCGGTAATTTCGCAAGCTACATAGGTGTGCAAGTGAACGCACAGATTGGATTGAGTTTGACTATGGAAGCATGGGCCAACTCACAATGCAGAGCTAAACGAAGGATAAATGCTCGTGACGAGGTATGAGATGAACTCATATGGGAAGAGTGTCATGTCATGTCGTAGAAGAAGACCAAATCACTTGGAAAATTAGTATTTGTATGTCACACTATGGAGAGTTGAGAATAGTTGCAGGAAGAGAAATGTTTTCTCAGGAAGAGGCCGAGTCAATCGATGGGAGATCAAAAGTTAACTTGTCAGGTCGATGCGTGGAAAATAAGGTGAACATTTCCAAGTAGAGATGTGAAGAAGGAATGCTGCCCGGTAACCCCGTACGTGGAAAATAAGGTAAGAATTATTAAGGGAAATGATGAGATGATGAATCATTGTAATAATTTATGCACTCGAGGAGATTTTAAATTTCGCCAATGGGAGAGTCAAGGCCATTCAGCTAAGATAGAATAGATTGTTAGGAATTGCAGGGAAAATCTGATTTGGAGCCAAATTTGGGTTTCCGAAGATGGCATACTATGGAATGAATTCCCACATGCCAAAGATAAGCATATGGTTTGGAGAAAACTAGTGGAAGTGGGAGATTTCTAAACTAACTCAACATCTCAAGATTAGCAAAACAAAGTGGCTAGGTTCCTAGGTCGATAGCCAAAGTGGGGAAGAGTTGGTGTCAATAAACAAAAATTTGTAAATGAAGTCTTAGTTGATATATGCACGTGGCAAGGTGACCTCGAGCCATTAGGGAGATATTTCGGAAGGTCGGTGGAATTCAATGTAAACATGGAGCTCCCAAAGCATTTTACATTGAGTCGGGTAGATAAAACAGAAGATCCCAAAGACTCAGTTGGTTACAAGGTAAAACCCGAGGTACCAGGTAAGATGTTTCAAGGAAGCACTCATTAGCATTGAAGGCATTGAATGCATGCATTTGGGATAGGATCATATCAATGAGCTCATAACGTGGTAAATTGATGAAAGGCTCAAGAACATTGGCTCGAGAAAGAGTGAATAAAAATTCATGGATCTAGTGGTGTTATTTCATGGAGTTTGAATGTGGAATGCATGCGAAGATGTGGTCCACAACAAGAATAAATAGCTCGATTGGTCAAGCTAGAGTTATCACAGAGAAATCAATCGATTGAGTGTTGACAGGGCCACATGACATGATCCCTAATAATTTTCATATCTCGAAAATCATTTCTAAATAGTGCAACATGCAGGAGTGGAACAATTAAAATTCATTAAATTGTTTAAACCTATGTAGGGTCACGAATGTATTAAAAAACAAAGCCATGAAGTAGGTTTTAGATTCGAACTTGTCATATTGTGGAAATGATGGTACCAAGTTGAGATAAATATTGAGCTTGTGGGTGTCAAAGTTTAAACATATTTTTAGAGGCATTCAATTTTGATCTTAAGGCTTCATGTTCACAATGTGTGTAGGAAGATTAGCTCCTAGGTCAAGCTCACGGAGGATGAGCATGTAGAGAGTGAACCAAGCTCGTGGAAAAATGGAACTCGAAAGGATGAAATTCACTAATGGAGCTCGGCACAGATGTTCTCCCAACACAAAACTTGGTTAGTACAAAGGTTCAAGTTGGTTAAGCACAAAGATTTTGATTTGTGTAGTGAGTGGGTCATAATGGCTCAAATTGGAGGCTTAGATCCACTAACAAAACAAGCCAGAGTTTCAAGGTGGAGCTAAAGGGGTCTGGGATCGTAGTCAATGAGTCTAGTGAGTTTGACATGAGCCAACGTTTGGGGTTTGTAGCACAAAGGAGCTCGGCAAGAAACTCGCAAGTAGAGCTCGGTTGTGGTGAAGACTGGAGGAGTTCGAATCCAACTTGGTGAGTTGGCTCGGCGAGCCAACCACCGAGTTGGACTTATTTTTCCTTTTTTTTATGACCCTCTATCCTCAGTGCAAACCAATCAACAGGAGGGTCCCACATTATTTTTTAATTAATTTAATATTTTTATTTAAATATTTTAATAATAATATTTATTATTATTATTTAAATATTCTTTTAATTAATTAAGGAGAACTAGGTCAACCGAGCATTAATGACACATGATGGAAGATTCTCAAAGTGGTTCAACCAATTATAATAAATGAACCATCATGTGCCTTCAATTTAGGAATGTAATTATGACCTTTCCTCTTCTCTCTCACATATTCTTCTATAAATGTAAGTTGGAAGCTCATTCCAAGGGGTTCTAACATGTCAGATAGGTTGGAAAGTTAGACATCTTAGGCAAGTGCAATTTTTCAAGAGTCCTCTCTTTTTACAAGTTGTCCTTGTGTGTTGAGATAACTTTCAAGCCTCCTCTTCAAGACTGTAATGGCAACCATTGCCTCTTATGAATGTATGATGCATTGTGCATGTTATTGAAGCAATAAAAGTGTGTGTTTTGTGACTAATCTTGGTCCTTTCATCCTTCTATACTTCTTTGTGCCTTTTCTCATGCTTGCAAGTACATTGTGCAAGTTCATGTTTCTATTGTAGGTTCTTGGAGTTTTATTCTTATCGAGTGGTGGAGTATTGTATGCAGTTGAGTTATGGTGACCATTCACCCCTCTCAAGTTCATCCTTCTTCACTGGAAAGACTGATATATTGCTCTGTCTGATAGAGTTTAACAAACGGAACGTGTGTTTCTTAGTTTGTGTTATTTTGTACCCTCTCTAAGTTACAGTAGGTGAAGTTGACCTGTGGTGCACACCCTCTTCAAATTAACCCTTCTTGAGTCTAGAAACACCCTTTATTTGGTGCATCACCATCCCTAGTATAGTTTCATTTCTACAAATCTCTTTCCCTAAAACCCATGAAATGTTAGCATAGGACTAGATAGCCATTTTATTACACTAGGAGTAGTACAACACTTAGTTTAGGAAGAGGAAGTTGGCCTTCTTCGAAGGTTCACCTCGAGCCCAAGTCCTATAGCTTGAGAGGTGATCTCATGTGTCCCAATCACACCAAAATTCCTACTCACATTTTAGCCATTCGGAGGGTGCATTGATTTGGCGACAACAGTTTCTTCATACAATATATCTTTATCAACTTCCTTTTCTTGTTTTCTCATCCTCTTCTCTTCTTCCTTTATCTTCCTCTCTTCCTTTCTTATCATCTCTTACAGCTACTTTCTCTTTCTCTTCTTCACAAGTAGCTCTATAGGCCACTTAGCTTTCCTCTTAAGCACTAACCCTATGTATTCCTCTTATTCTCTCTGTCTTTCCATAATTCCTACTAGTCGTTCCATAACTCTTTTCAATTCTTGTATCCATAACTCTCTCTCTCTCTCTCTCTCTCTCTCTCTCACTAACTTCTTCAACTTTTATTCTTTCCTCTTCCTCTCTTTTCCTCTTTCTCTTTCCTCATGTGGCACATTTCCTCTATCAGTCCCTTCATCATCTCTATTTTCTCTTCTTCCATCTTCTCTCTCTCAACAAGTCTTTCATAATACTATTTCTTTTTTATCTTCTTTTTCAAGCCCTCACAAGGCTAAGTTTCTTCTTCATTTTCTTTCTTATCTTTCCTCTTCTCTTCAACTCGAACTTCTTCTTAAAGAGTAAAATCCTTTGCTTTGATACCAAATGATGTAGAGGAAAACAATAAATTTAACCAATAACAATAGTTATCACAAACATATATCAAATCACCAAAGTTTATCACTCTTTTACTTGCTCCCAAGTAACTCGAATTGGCCTATAACCACCGAATTTTACAAAATAATTAAATCAAGAACTAAAACCTCTTCATCCCTACCGGAGATCACCAAATAAAACACGTTAAACCATTCATAAAATATTCAAAAAATAAATTTCACCTACTTCCTTTTTAAGCCTCCTTAAATCCTTATAGCCCTCCTAAAATCCCTTTTCTGGCATAAAACACAAAAGACGGAGAATCCTTGCTCACTGGTAAGATTTTTAGATACCCATTTTGCCCCTTCTTGTGTCTATAAAGTTTCATGATCCAAATTTGATCCCATTAAAACATATTCCTCCTCTACCATTTTTTACTATCCTTTCCAATTAGCCTTATTTTAATGTAAACTACTATGGCTGGAAGAATCTACAATTTTTCAAGAAAACTAAACTCTTTTTCTGGATATCCTTTTTGGTATTCTTCCTTTATGCATAATTTCATCCCTCTTCTCCAAGTACAAAGTCTCCAACTTACTTTACACCTTTAAAACTAGCCTAATTAGGCCTAATATAGGGTTTGAACCCACTTTCTAGGGTTTGTACTTTCTTACTAGTTGTTAACCTCATGAACTCCTTCAATCACCTCAATTACACTTGCACAAAATGTTTCCAAGGTCTCCACACTCTTCCTTTATCAATTTTGTCATTTTCACAAATTGGGTCCTCTAAGCTTCATTTTTCCTTCAAGCACTAAATGCTCTCCAAATTTGTTTTTCCTCCTACTTTAGGATTTGCTTGAATTTTTTTCATCATTTAACTTGTTCTTATTCATTATTCATTCATTTACTTATTTCAACTCTTTATCTCCCACAAATTACTCACTCCTTACCATGGTGTTCCTCTCTAGCTCCCTTCGCTTCCCAAAACATCCTTACTCCCTCAACTCTGTTTTGGATTATTCACTAACTCTTGCTCACATTTCCTTTAATTAGATCATGACTTAGATTCTTCCTATACTTATTAACTCTTCCTTACACTTCCAATAACTTCTTATTTAATACTTATTCCTTCAAAACTCTTATGGACTCCCATAATGTCCCTTAACTTTAACAAGACAATACAAGATTGTATTTTCCTCAAATACTGATTATTAAGGTCTCCTTACTCCTCCTTAAGGAATTTGATTCACTCTATAAACTTCATTTCTCTTATATTTCCAACCATTCTTCAAGGTTTCTCACATATCGTTATTCCATCTTGAAATTCATTAATGTCATAGTTTGTTTTCAATAGAATGTGTATTACTTACTCTCTGTCTCCCACTTATACAAGAACTTTTATGAATTTTTGATACCTCGTAGTTTCTAAAATCTACCAATGTTTCCATATACCTCTAGGTGCATGTACTATTGACTACTTTCATGTTACCTCTCATCACTTTGCCTTGATTGTTCATGACTAACTCCTAGGACTCGAGTTTCATATTTCCTCCTTAATCCTTCCTTCTCATTGTTAAACTCCCTTCACTTCCTAAATATACTAAATCGATATTTAATACAATTTTACATGAGGAATAGGTGACTATATTATCATTTCCATCCTCTAACCTCCCAAAACCTCATTAGACCTTGTAAAACCGAGTTTACCACCACAGTCTAGGTTATAAAAACTTTTTGTATAATATACATTCATCACTTCATAAACATCTTGAATACACTCACACTCCTTGATCAATACTCCCACACATGATCCCAAGAACATTTATTAACTTTCTTAGATAATTACTCAAATAAATTTTTCAAACCCTTCAAAATAGGGTGTTACAAGTTAAGTAAGGATCCAATGAAATTTTCTCTATACGAAGAATTACATTCAGGCCCTTATTACCTTAAACACTTCTCCTAATATTCAAACATGATTGATAATGCTATAACATTCTTGACACTCACTATAGTTTTTACAACCAAAGTCTTCTAGGCACCGTACATTGTGCACTCACAAGGTGTTCAAGCTTTACTAAACCCTCAAAGTATTATATAAGCTTGTAGCCATATTTAGCATTGCATGTAATTAATATTTAGGAGGTGTTAGCTATATTAAATGTTTACACATTCAAATTTCAAATTTATCCTTTCTCTAAAGGTTCAACCTTACCTTTATCTCATGTAGAGTTGGAGTATACATTGCATATAGTTGTTCTTACTACTGTAACCATCTCTATAAAGTGTATTTATGATCTTCTTTAGGTTATATAACTTTTTATGCCCAATAAAATCTGCATACATCATCTATACAAAAATTAATTACCACATCCCACATTCAATGCATGAAAATGTTTAAAATTAACCCTTAGACACATATTTTCTTATTTCAAAAACCCTTTAATTGAAAAAAACATGAAATGCATAGCTTTAAGACCCATTAGGCTCACTAACAAGATCTTCCTCATCCACACACTCCTTCGCTAACTCGAATACATCATGAATTCTCATACAAATGAGGAGAAGAATAAGGTAGTTAGGGTTTCTCAACACTAACCCCACTAGAAAAAGATAACTCATGATGATTTAAAAGGCTAGGTAAGTTGAGAAAGTCATAACAAAGGTGGAGTGGAAGTATTGCACCCTTTATTTCATCATATGTGACTCTTAGAATAATACATAGTGCTAACACACTCTAACAAACTATTCAAATTACAAAAAGGAGGGAAAACCCCTTATTCTTTCTCAAAATTCCAAAAGGTATAAATCTAACTATGATCACCCTAGATGGACTCAAGACACATTAACCACCTGAATAAATCCAAAATTTGTGTTATTTACATGATGCTCCCACATCATACTCCCGAGGGGAGAGATTTAAGCTCTATTTTCTTTTTCTTCTTCCAATTTCTTCTCTTTCTTGACTTCATCTTCTTCCTTATTTGTTGATCTTGGGTCTTCTTGACTTTTCTCTCTCCTTTCATTTCCTTCTTATTTCTTCCTTTTCTTGCTTTTTCTACATTTTCTCTATATTTTCTTCATTTTTATTCTTCTTTTCCTCTTGCATTCTCAAATGATTCTAAAACCTATAGTAACCTGCTACACATGTGATACCTCATATTGGGACATGATAATTAAACCATATTATTACTAGAATTTATCATTTACCTTAACCTATCTCATGAAATTACATATATTATCAACACAATATGAATCCTACTCCTACACATTCTACGTTTTCTAATCATGTACAAAAATAGTAGTTTGACAATAAATGTGTGGGAATGAATCACATGATATATTGATGTACTATGATTTACACTAAGAACCTATGATTAGTATGAATGATAGTGACCCATCTATATATTCACCCTATACCATTTAGGGTGGCAATAATCATTATCATATTCTATATGACTAGGTCATCGATTTACGTGAAATTGTCCATCCCTAAACATAAATTATTCAATCTTAACTTGACATAATATAGGATATCTCATTTAAATAATCATTGGGGTAAGTGCATGAAGTTGGGGGCCAAAAAGTGGACAAAAACCCGAAAACAGATGAAACGCGTATGCGGTTTTCTAAAACGCACTCATTTTTAAATTTTTTTGGTTTGGTAATTACTAAACCTATAATGCATACAGTTTTTAAGAAGCCAAAACATGTACATGTTTTAGAGAAGGAAAAAAGTGTATGTGTTTTAGAGAAGTCAAAACGCGTACGCGTTTTGTATAGTATGGACTATGTATGTGTATTTGGGTGTCTTATACTTACAAAAATAAATGTAAAGTATAAGATTTCTTTTATTATTTCTTATAATTTAAATTTATTTTAGTAAATATAAGAAATTAGGTCACTCTGCACCTATTGGGAGTGGTCCCGTAGCTCCAACAGTTATAATCTAGAAGATAGTGTTTCAAAATCTAATCTGGTCAATATTTACTCATTTTCAAGGATTTCAACAAAGGACCTAAAACTTTCAGGCATATATATTGTAGTCGGTCTTTGTTTTGGGAAAGCATATAGTCATTTTTAAAGGTTTTTGACCTTCTAAATTGGATTTTGGCCCTAACATTGCTTGAATTGGTACCAATTTTAACATTTGGTCTATAATTCACTTTAGTGACCATGAATCAACTCTATGATACTTGTCTACTTCTTACTAAAAAGAGATCCTCACTTTGTAGATAGAGGATTGCTCCCTGAATGGGATCCATGTCCTATGGCCAAAATGAGGTGATTGTAATGTGCATCCTCCTTAAGGTGTGATAACACTAAATGTGTTGAATGAGTTTTTACGAATACTACCAAGTGAATTGCATCAAGTGAACTCAGATGATTGCTCATTATTAGAAACATGGTGCTCCATATAAATATCATCCCCTCACCTTTCCTAGCTCTAAAAGCATCCTTTCATGGAATCAAATTCATGATTCTCATACATTTTTTTCTCATATGTCTCTTATGGAGACAAACGATGCCTTAATACTTCACACATGATGGTCCTTGATACCTCGGTGACATGACTAGCTCATTTTAGCTTATTCTGAAGGGTGTTCAATTAGCTACATAATGGCCAAAAATGCCTTTTTAGGCCTTCGACGAAGTAGTCTCTCATCAAAACTAAATGAGTCGATCGATCACCTTAGACACTATTCCCTATACACTGAAACACGCTTAAATGATCTTATTAGGAATTTCTTTTGGGTGAGGGTTTATGATGGGGGTTTAGGGCTCGGGGTTTAGGACTCAAGGTTTAGAGTTTAGGGTTTAAGGTTTATTATTTAAGGCTCATAGTTCATATTTTAGGTTTAGGGCACGGGGCTTAGGTTTATTGGTTTAGGGTTTATGGTTTAGGGTTTAGAGTTTAGGGTTTATGGCTCATGCTTAAGGGTTAAGGGTTTAGGATTTAGGGTTTGGGGTTTAGGGCTCAAGGTTCAGGGATTAGGGTTTAGGGATAAGGTTTGAGGGATCGTGGTTTAGTTTTTAGGGTTTAGGGTTGAGGATTTATGTTTAAGGGTTCAGGGTTTAGGGTTTTGGCTTAGGGCTTAGGGCCTAGGGTTCGGGATTACAATTTAGGGTTTAGGGATCGAGGTTTAGGTTTTAGGGATAAGGGTTTAGGATTTAGGGCTTAGATTTTATGGTTTAGGGCTTAGGGTTTAGGGTTTAGGGTTTAGGGATCAAGGTTTAATGTTTAGGGTTGAGGTTTAGGGTTTATGGTTTATGGTTTAGGAATTAGGGTTTAAGTTTTAAAGGTAAAGGTTCAAGGTTTAGGGCAAAGGGTTCAAGGTTTAGGGTTTAAGGCTTAGGGTTTAGGGTTTAGGGGTTAGGAGTTAGGGTTTATGGCTCAGGGGTTTAAGGCTCATGGATTAGGCTCACCCATTCACTCACTATAATGTTTTATGTCTTACCCATTCTTATAAGTATTGACAAAGAGTATTCAACAAAAAAGGGTTCATCTACTTCATAGGTAGAACATTCAAGGGATTCATCACAATTTGATGCCTTTCATCTACTGATATTTTAAAGGAGGGAAATTACAGATATCCAAGAACAATTTGGTATAAATAAATGTTACCCAATATAGCTATCTCTTTTTCCCATTGCATGCGAACTATTTCACTCATTGTAATGTTATGTGTCTTACCCAATCTTATTAGTATTGAAAGAGAGTATTCAACTGAAAAGGTCAACTTCGTAGGAACAAAATTCAAAGAGATTCATCAAAATTTGATGTCTTTCATCTGTTGATATTTTGAAGGAGGGAAATACCCACCTCTCATAAACAAGATAGTTGTAAAAGTAGACTTAATACTGGTTCTAGCCACAAGGCTAGGAAATATGGCCCTAAGATATTAAAAAATATGAACTCACTCATGAGACCTACTAGAAATATATGAGGTTTAGGGGTTAGATCTTAGGATTCTAGATTTAGTGTTTAGGGTTTATAGCTCATGGCTCATGGCTCATGGTTTAAGGTTTAGGGTTTAGAGTTTATTGTTCTGGATTTAGTGTTCAGGGTTTAAGATTTATTATTTTTGTTTTAGGGTTTAGGGTTTAGCTCTCTTAGGGTTAATGGTTGAGGGTTAATGGTTTAGGTCGTAGATTTCAAGGTTTAGGGTTTAGGGTTTAGGGTTTGTGGATTAGGGTTTAGGATTTAGGATTTAGTGCTTAGGGTTTAGATTTTAGGGTTTAGGAGTTAGGGTTTAGGGTTTATGATTTAGTTTTTAGGGTTTAGGGCTTACGGTTTAGGGTTTAGCATTTAGGGATCATGGTTCATGGTTCAGGTTTAGGGTTTTGGACCTTTAGGATTTAACATTTAGGGCTTAAGGTCTAGGGTTAATGGTTTAGGGCTCGGGGCTTAGGGCTCGGGGTTTAGGGTTTAAGGTTTAGAGGTTAAGGTGCAAGGTTTAGGGTTTACGGCTCGCGGATCGGGGTTTGGAGCTATGAGTTTAAGGTTTAGGGGTTAGAGCTTAGGGCTCTGTATTTAGGTTTTATGGCTCAGGGCTTAGGGTTTAAGGTTTAGGGTTTAGGGCTCATGGATTAAGGTATAGGGTTCAAGGCTTAAGGTTTAGGGTTTATGGTTTATGTATTAGGGTGTAGGGTTTAGGTTTCATGGTTCATGGTTATGTCTTAAGGTTCGACATTTGGAGTTACTTGGTTTAAGATTTAGGGGTTAGAGCTCGGGGCTCTAGGTTTAGTGTTTAGGGTTTAAGGCTTAGGGCTCAGGGTTTAGGGTCTAGGGTCTAGGGTTTAGGGTTAAGGGTTTAGGGTTTAGTATTTAGGGTTAAGGATTTATTATTTTGGTTTTAGGGTTTACGGTTTATAGTTTAGGTTTTAGGTCTCATGTTTAAGGGTTAAGGGTTTAGGTCTCAGAGTTCAGGGTTTAGGGTTTAGTGTTTAGGATTTAGGGCTTATGGTTTGGGGCTTAAGGCTCAAACTTTAGGGTTTAGAATTAATTTTTAGGGTTTAGGGTTTAAGGTTTAACATTTAAGGCTCATGGTTCATGGTTTAGGGTTTAGGGTTTAGGGCTTAAGGCTCAAGGTTTAGGGTTTAGGGATCATGGGTAAGGGTTGAATATTTAAGGATTAGGGTTTAGGGATTAGGATTTAGGGTTTAAGGTTTATGGTTTAGGTTTTAGGGTTTAGGGATCATGGTTTAGGGTTTAGGGTTTAGGTTTAGGGCCTCGGGTTTAGGGTTTAAGGTTTAGGGTTTAGGGTTTTGATTGTAGAATTTAAATGCTAAAATATTTAGGTTGAATGTTGAAATCCTAAAAATTACCTATGTACTGACCAAATTATACTATAAAAACTATCTCCTAAATTGTGACTAATGGAGTTGTGAGACTAGTTCCATAAGGTGTAGAGTGACCCTAATTTCTTATATTTACTAAAATAAATTTAAAGTATAAGAAATAATAATAAATGAAAAACTTATACTTGAACATTTATTTTTGTAAATAGAAGCATGCCAAAAGCATATACAATGTTTATACTATAAAGAACGTGTACGCATTATAAAGGTGTACATATTTTGCATTTTCACTTTTTCCAAGCCATGCCTCAAGGCTTGGGATCCGGTTTGGATCCCCAAGCCTGAGGCATGGACCTACACAAACATAGCAAACAACGTGTTTTTGTAGGAAAATGTAAAAATGCCACTTCCTCCATGATAAATCAACATAAAACAATCAATTCGTTTAAAAAAATTATACCACGACGTAGAGCAGAGTTTCTTCTTTCTAAAAATATAATTTTTCAAATTTTCTAACTAATATAAGGTTTCCATATTATTTATTTTCTAACTATGCCTTTTTATAGCTATTTTTTGAAGTTTAAATATGTCTATCTTTCATCGTGTATCTTTTTTTGGGTCATCAAAATTGAAAAAAATTATACTAGCACAAACTAGGCCTAATTCTATACATATTCAAAAAAATTAATTTTCGATATTTTTTTAGGTAGTTAGGGGGCACGGTTGGAGCTCCGTTAATTTTCAAAACATAAAATTTATGTACTAGAAAAATCATAAAAAAATAAATATTTGCTAAAAAATCTAAATAAAATTATAGCACAAACTAGATGCTCCTAGCTATCTTTCTACCAAAGGGTTTTCAAAACTACTAAATGGTGCTCAAAAATGGTGGGGGCATGAAAGTCACTCATTATGTTTTTTAACAAAAATAGGATAACTTGTTGGTATTTTAGTTATTTGACCCACTTAAACTTATCCATTTTCAATAAAATTTAGTATCTTAGAAACTAGACTCAAAATTTTATGATTCATGTTTACACAACATCTTCCAATTTTGAGTGTAACTATTTCAAAAAAACTTATACAAGTTGAAGTTTTTTATTTTTTAGAAAAATGCGTCCACTTAAGACCCCCTTTTGCCCCCCCAACTTGGTGCACTTACCCATTGGTTAGATCCTTGTAACTATTACACTTTGCACACACATGTTATGCACCTTTATTTATTATTTCACATACTCTTCCCTAGATCGTAACCATGCGAGACTCGATGGTACAACACCTTTCTCACTAGTTTGATGTGATTATTGAGGAAAACATTTGCCCAGGACCTACCATTACCTAACAATTCATGTAATGCCAAGTGCTTTACCAAAAATTAAACTCATGAAACCCTAACCAAATGTTAATAAGTTTTTCAAAAAAATTTATAGTATGCAACCTAGATAGGAAAAATGTATTACCCGAATATGAAATGGTTAGGTATGGGTTCTCTTATCCCTAGGTTGCAATTATGTTATTATGTAACATCTGTTGTAGTTAGCTTTTAAGAGGTATTATTTTCATCCCTTAAATTATTTTAATAAACTAGGCTATAATTTATTCTTTAATTTAAACTTATTATATTTTTGGGTTTAAGGAAATTTTAACAATATAGGATGGTCATTTTAATCTACTAACAATTTAGCAAGTATTATTTCTTTTACAAATAAATTATATAAATAATGGGTCGATTAGAAATATAGTTAAATGTATATCCAAATATATTTCAATAAGTTTAATCATGCCTCCAAGTTCCAACTAAAAACTCAACTCTCTTTAAGTGTCCTTGTATGGTATAATGTTGGCCTTTAGATTGAATCAATCTATGTATACCCCTTTTTAATAAGAGGATGTATATTCATAGGTACATATACTTTCCATTCAAACAAAAAAATATACTCAATGTATGTATGCATATACATGAATGTGTGTGTACACACATATGTGTATACATATGTATACATACATACATATGTACATGTATATGTATAACCCCAACAAAGTGTTCCTTCATTTTTGTGGGGAGGGGTTGGCCATGGTGTCATCCCCTACACATTTATTTATTTATTATGTTAAGTACTTTTTGTGGGGTGCGCTTGGCCCCCAAGTAGATATAAATCAAATTGTATGCCTTCCTTTTTGTGAGGAGGGGTCAATCATGGTGTCACCCCTACACATTTGTTTATTTATTTATTTTGTTAAGTATTGTTTGTGAACACTACTCAACCCCAACCTAGTTTTTTGGGGGAGCCTCCACTTTAATAAAAAAATTAACTTTTTGGGGGTCTACCAATGGGCAACACATTTTTATATGTATGTGTGTAATCTCTCTCTCTCTCTCTCTCTCTCTCTCTCTCTCTCTCTCTCTCTCTCTTTATATATATATATATATATAAACACACACACACACACACACACACACACTATATAGCCACCCCTATCTCGACTTAGCTCAACTTAAATAATTAGTGGCTTGCTACGCCTTTAACCTATTGCTTGTATTAGGATATGAGTATCCGAATTGTGGCTTACCATATCATTTTATTATATCATTTATACTTTCTCATGCTTAGTAGGTCAGCCTTGGTGATGGCCATAACATATGAATAGTATATATAGGGGATTATAGGTAGTAGTTCATCATCATTGGAGCATTTCAGTATTATTGTATGGTTTGGAGGTTGCCCCCTCAAAGTGGCGAAGCTATTCTAATTGCATATTGAGATCATTATTCTGGAATATTGTGTTATTTGGTGTTATATTTATGCTCATGATCTGAATTATACAAGTAATTTCATTACAAGTGGTATCAAAGCTGCAATCTGGGCCAAAATTAGGGCAAAAAACCCTAATTTTTTGTTTCCCCATATATTGCAAAAAAAAGTGAATTGGTGGGAGATATTTTTACCGAGTTGTGAAACATTTCAAGTAAGGTTCCTGAAAATTTTAGATTTTTTTGATTTATTTTGCAAAAGTTATTACAAATTTAGCGTTTTTCATAAAATCGCTCCTAGGGTGCAAATTGTGGAATTTATTAAAATTCATTACATTTTTAGACAGAAAAACAAAATTTATTTTGGGTTTGTTCTTTAAGTTTTTTTATATTTGGCCGAATTATTATCAAATGAAACCCTAAAATTTGACCATGATCCCTACATCCTACTATTTTGGGGCATCATGGCAGGGCCTTCCACAAGAGGAAAAAGAATCCCATCACTCTGAGTAAAACACCAAAAAAGGATGAGATAGTAGTTGAGGAGTTGGAGACAAAGATATAACTACATATTCCTCATGGTTAGGGTTTACTTGACGAATATAAAGTAAGCCAACTTGAGTTTAACCTGAGAGACCTTGAATCTAGGGTGGCTAAAAAAGAAGATGTGGATAGGATTGGACAAAGATTGGAGGATTTCATGCAAAAATTTAGTACGCATATGATGGGTAATCATACTTATGTCAATCAAGGTGGATCCTCAGGTCAACATAATAGACACATGAGCCAAAGTGGATCTTCGAGTGTGCACAATCCAAATACGAGCACTTTGCAGGCCCATACTATGTTTCCAAAAGTGGAGATGCACAAGTTTGATGGAAAGGATCCACTCAATTGGATCAACCAAATGGAGAATTTCTTTGAACTACATCAGATTCCATTAGGACAAAAGGTGACCATGGCAGCTTTGTATCTCGAACCTGACCAATTCATCTAGTATCAATGGTTATGTGCTCAAAGACATAAGAGTGGTCTCAATGTTACATGGATGGTCTTCACTGAAGAGTTGCAATTACACTACAGTTCTAGTGTGTTAGATAATTACTTCAGCCAATTAGAAAAGTTGAGACAGACAGGCTTTGTTAAGGGTTACATTCATCACTTCTAAAACCTTTCTCTGCGGGTGGAAAATATTATCAAGAGAATCTAAATGACCTATTTCTTGGGGTCTTAAGGATCTCATTGAGCATGAGGTGCATATGTTTAATCCTCATAAGGTTTCGATTCAATTATTATGGCAAGAAGGGTAGAGGAGAAAAGTGTTTTAAGTAAGAGACAACATTTCACTTATACCAAAGATCGCAACACTTTAGCCCCAAAGACTCCTCACCAGTTAGATTAACACCTCAACAAATTGAAGAAAAAAGAGAAAAAGGGTTATGTTTTAACTGTGACAATAAATTTGGACCCGTACATAAATGTGTTGAAAAGAAGAAGTTCTACATTGATGGGCCTAGTGAAGATGAAGAGAATAATGAAGATGTAGAGTCAGAGGTCTTGGTTACGCCAGAGGAGGAGTCAGGAGATCCTCAGCCAACGATCTCATGCCATGCAATTTCAGGTATTAGCACCCCCCAAATCCTAAAGGTGGTTGGATTCCTGAAAAAAATAGAGCGTCGTAATGTTGATTGATTCACGAAGTACTCACAACTTTATCAATCATAAGTTAGCAATTAAACTGTTTCATTTATCCAGCTCCTGAATGTCAAGTAATGATTTTTGATGGAGGTACTATTACTTGTTCTGGAAAATACCATAGCATTAAGCTTTCCATGGGAGATTACATACTAAATAGTCCCATGTATGTAATTTCTATGGGAGGAGTAGACATTATGTTAGGGGTTCAATGGCTTACCACTTTAGGAACCATTGAGATGAACTTCCAAGACTTGTTCATGCGATTTCACTCTGAAGGAAGGACTTTTGAGCTAAGAGGCTTAAGAGAAAAGTCTTCACAAATAGTAAGTTCTCATCAGATGCACAAAATGCTAAAAAGGGTGTAGAGGGATTTGTGGCACAACTCTTTTCATTGGAGGCTCATCATTCTAAGGACATTATACCATCATATATGCAAGCAGTGTTGGATGCACACTCTGTTATATTTGAAAATATACCAAAGGGCTTACCTCCAAAGAGAGATCATGATCATGCTATTCAGTTATTACCAGGAAGTCAACCACCTAACATCAGACCTTATAGGTACCCATATGTGTAAAAGAGTGAAATCAAGAAGATTGTACAAGAGATGTTAGAAGTAGGAATCATCCGCCATAGTCAGAGTGCTTATTCTTCTCTAGTAGTGATGGTACGGAAGAAAGATGACATGTGGCGCATGTGTCCTGATTATAGGGAACTTAATAAGTACACAATCAAAGATAAGTTTCCTATTCCTATTATTGATGATTTGCTTGATGAGTTGCATGGTGTTGTTTATTTTACAAAGCTTGATCTTCGTTTGGGATACCACCAAATCAAAATCAAGGATGAGGATGTTCATAAAACCACCTTTCGGACACATGAAGGCCATTATGAATTCCTGGTAATGCCTTTTGGACTCACAAATGCACCTTCTACATTTCAAAGTTTGATGAATTCTATTTTTAAGTCATTCCTATAGAAGTTTGTCTTAGTGTTTTTTGATGATATATTAATTTATAGCAAAACATGGGAGGAACATTTGCATCATGTAAATAAGGTTTTGGAAACCCTTGAGCAACATCAAATTTATGCAAAGCCCTCTAAGTGTTCTTTTGGACTCAAGGAGGTTGAATATTTGGGTCACATTGTCTCTCATGAAGGGGTTAAAGTGGATCCTAATAAGATCAAAGCCATAATGGAGTGGAAGGTTCCAAAAACCCTAAAGAATCTACGAGGATTTTTGGGGCTTACAGGTTATTACCAAAGATTCATAAGGCATTATGGAAGCATAGCTGCACCTCTCACAGCTTTATTAAATAAGGACTCCTTCCATTGGAGTGAGGATGCAACCAAAGCATTTGAGAAACTAAAGGAGGCCATGTGCACCACTCTAGTCTTGGCTACCCCTGATTTTTCCAAAACATTCATTGTTGAATGTGATGCATCAAGGGTGGGTATGGGGGTAGTTCTCATGCAGAAAGGCCATCCTATTGCCTTTTTGAGCCGTCAATTCAAAGGTACGAATCTTTCCAAGCTGACTTATGAGAAGGAAATGTTAGCCATACTTCATGCAAGAAAGCAATGGAGACCATATCTCATAAGAAGACACTTTAAAGTGAAGACAGATCATGATAGTCTGAAATACTTCTTGGAGCAACGTTTATCATCTGAAGAACAACAAAAATGGGTCTCCAAGATGTTGGGATATGATTTTGAGATTATCTATAAGAAAGGGAAGGAGAATGTAGTTGTGGATGCTCTGTCATGAAAGATGACTCAACTGCAGCCTTGTTATGTGCCATATCCATATTACAGGAAGATTGGATAGATGAGGCAAGGTCCGAATGGAGAAATGACCCAACCACACAAAACCTCATTCATCATCTCCAGAATGATCCAAGCATGTCTGAAAAATTTGTATTGAAAGGGGATGCTTTATGGTATAAAGATAGATTATACCTATGTAAGAACTCCACTCTTAAAAATAGGATTCTATCTGAGCTTCACTCTTCTCTAGTAGGGGGCACTCTGGATTCTTGAAGACTTATCATCGAGTCAAACAAGATTTCTTCTAGGAAGGGCTCAAAGGGGATGTCCAAAAATTTGTGGCAGAATGCATGGTTTGTCAACAAAATAAGGGTGAAACAATTCGATCCCCAGTTTTCTACAACCTCTATCTATTCCTAGCCAATGGTGGGAAGAGGTTTCCATGGACTTTATCACATGATTACCTAAATCAAAGGAAAAAATGTCATCATGGTTGTGGTGGATAAACTCACCAAATATGCTCATTTTTGTGCCTTGGCACACCCATTTGCTGCAAGCATGGTAGCAAAAACCTTCATGGACACAATTCAAAAGCTTCATGGGACACCGAAGATTATAGTAAGTGATCGAGACCCTATATTTACTAGTAATTTTTGGATTGATTTATTCTCATGTTTGGGTACTTAGTAAGATAAACAAGTAAGATGGGTCCAATAAGTGTTTAGAGGGATATATTTGTTTCTTTACGTCAGATAAACAAGTAAGATGGGTCCAATGGTTGCCACTTGTAGAATGGTGGTATAACACTTCCTTCCATACTTCATCTAAAATGTCTCCTTTTTGGCACTATATGGGTACCATCCACCATCCATCACATCATCATTGAGAGGACAACCACAGGGTTAGAGCAAAGTAGAAGAACACATTCAATATCAACAAGAGGTCCTCTCTAGTCTCAAGGAGAACTTGGTCATGGCACAAAACCGCATGAAGCAACAAGCTAATCAACATCGCACGAAAAGGCATTTTGAAGTCGGTGATTGGGTTTTTGTGCGATTACAACCATATAAGCAAATGTCTTTGAAACAACAATAAAAGGATAAAAAAATCACCGAAGTATTATGGCCCCTATCAAGTATTGCAGAAGATTGGTACTATAGCATACAAATTAGAACTTCCACAATCAACCAGAATACATCCAGTATTTCATGTTTCTTGCCTGAAGAAAGTAATTGGATAGAGAGTATTAGCCCAAATAGTGTTACCTGAGCTCGATGAGGAGGGGAGGGTCATCTTGGAACCTGAATGCATCCTTCAAACATGCACTAAAATATTGAGGACACGGGTTATTATTGAGTACCTAATCAAGTGGAAGAATATGGACAATGAAGATGCAACATGGGAAGCTAGGACATTCTTGCAAAGAAGACCCGAGCTTCTCAACATTGGGCACAACGTTGCTTTGAAGGGGAAGGGCATACTACGCCCTTAACCTATTGCTTCTATTAGGATATGAGTATTCGACTTGTGGCTTACCATATCATTTTATTATATAATTTATACTTTCTCATGCTTAGTAGGTTAGCCTTGGTGATGGCCATAACATATGAATAGTATATATAGGGGATTATAGGTAGTATTTCATCATCATTGGAGCATTTGAGTATTATTTTATGGTTTGGAGGTTGCCCCCTCGAAGTGGCGAAGCTATTCTAATTGCATATTGAGATCATTATTCTGAAATATTGTGTTATTTGGTGTTCTATTTCTGCTCATAATCTGAATTATACAAGTAATTTCATTACACACTCAACTATGAAGGCTAGGGCCCTTCGAGCTATTCATCGCCTAGGCGGAAGCGAAGGATGTCCCAAAAGAATCCCATATCTATATCACATCTATATATACCCACGGGCCCGAACTAGATTCCATCACTGAACTGAGAGATGCCCCGGCTTATAGATATGGGGGCGATGAAATTTGGACTATGATAAACAAGTTACCACCTATAAATAGAGAGTTCATGAGGTTGCATAACATGAATGCCAATAAATTTCATAAGATCTTGATATTTCTCCTTTTAGCATCTCCCTGAAAAAGTAATATTCTCATTGGATACATAAACTCAAGGTGGAGGAAGCTTATAAATCATGAGGGGCCCAACTCAAAGCAAGGTTACATTGGATAAAATTTGAAGACAGAGCATCCAAAGAATTATTTTCTTTGCTCTAATCCAAATATACTACAAACATAATTAAATCCATTCAAATAGACAATTCTAGACTTACCAAATTACCTGACATCTTACAATATTTTTTCACCCTTATCATGTGTTTTTATTGCTTAACCTTCCTCTGCTAAAACAAAATATGCTCTAATGAGATTCCTCCAAGTCCTCACAAACAAGATATCTCAAGCCAAAAGTGTTTATTTTGATATAGCCATCTCCCTCAATGACCTCAAACAAATAAATATGAAAATGGATGTGATAAATCCATATGAATTGATGGTTCACCTGTGAATTTTTCAAATTCTTATGGGATACTGTCTAGCCTGATTTTCATAAATTCTACCTAGAAGAAATTGTATCTATACTTTTGGTGATCTTATCAATCAAGGAAACATTAAATTTATCCCTAAATGTGGTGATCCTCAACATATATCAAATTAGAGGCCCATTACTATCCTTAATGTCTCCTACAATATCATAGTCAAATCTTTGGTGAAAATACTCAAGCATCTTATTCCTCTCATAATTGTCCAAAGTGACCAGACTTGATTCATTAAAATAGATAAATTCTTGATAACATGATGGCCATTTGGGAGGGCATGGAATGGGTAGATTGTTTGACCAAAGAAATAATTTTGTGAAGATTGATTTTGAGAAATACTATGATAGGATAGAATGGCCTTTAATTATTGGTACTCTCCAAGTTCTTGGTTTTGGACCTTACCTTATATGTTCTCTCAATATGCTTTTTCAATATATTGGATCCCACATCTCCATCAATAGAGCCCAATCTTATAATGATTTCATTTTTCTCTTGTTGGTCTCTCAAATGAGTATTGATTTGGCATCTCTTTTACATTTACTTCCCTCACGTATAATTGTTACATTGAAGTTTTGGTATCCATATATAATTCCAAAAATTATTTTAAAAAATTGTTTTTAGTGATTATAATAAATTATATTCAGATATGTTTTATATTGGAAATTGTGAATGGTAGTGGGTTGGTATGTTCATCAATAGATTTTATTTTTGATTTTAAATTTGACTTCCATTTAATTATAATCAAGAAGTTTTTCTTTTTTCTAGGAGAAGTGGGGTGGGTTATAATATATGTGAGTGGATTCACTTTCAAATATGACTTTAAATTTTTAATCCTCCATCCTAGCACTCTATCGCTTTTGATTTGTAATTTGGATTGGAAGAAAACTTAATTATTTCTCATCTTACTCCCTCTATATATTATTATTATATATTATTTTGTATATTTTTAAAAAACTTAAATCATGTCATTCTTGATTGTTTAATTATAACATTATAGAAATAATCAGTTGTTTTGCTACACCAAATAAAAAGTAAAAACTGAATGGTATATAATTATTTGAAATTACATATATGGTATCTTCCCGACATTCGAGATGATATTCATTGTCCCTTCCCACAGACTTCCTACTATTACTATTTGTATGTTGCTCAATTGACCCTATACTATATTTGAGTTTTGTTTTACATGTTATATTTGTGTTGTATTTGCCTTGAATATTTTTTATATCAATGGCACAAAGTGGGTACAATCATGGAAAAAATTGATGTTGTAAATAAAACTATAGTGGTATAGTCTTTTTGTGCCAAAAATGTTAATTTCAAAAAACAATCATGCCAAAATAACAAAAAAATCAAATTTGAAAGTAAAATTGACCAAATTACACTTTATGTAATAATATATAGACTCCAATGTGTTGAACGAGAGGAAATTCAACATCTAACTATAAACCTCTAAATTCATTGATTTTCCTAAATAATGTGTCAAATTTATCACATGTGACTTTTCCGATTTTCCATCTTTCAATAGATCCTTATATATATATATATATATATATATATATATATATATATATATATATATAGATATCGATTCACCTTTATTCATATGGAGGGGAATGGACCTTCAAGAAAAACAAGTGTGGATACAAAGAGTTGCCATCGATTCAATACCCACCTATGAAAATTCTAAAAAATTAGTTTTTTTCTTGCGACTCCTCTACCACCACCTACATACCCTACGTCCTTTAATTTTCTAAAAATAATAATTTAAAAACCCATGTTTCCCCTTATTATGGGTCAATATATTGACTTCACTTTTGTCAATTTTAAACACTCTTTTCTGAACATACATGATAAGACAATTTTTAAAAATTGATTCCCCTATAATTTTGTTGAGGTGTATATCCGCTTCTTTATACCATGATATTTGTATAAATTTATAAAATCATTTGATATGTATTCCCCTCTATCTATGGATCTCAAAACCTTGATAAAGTATCCACTCTACTTCTCAAACATGGCCTTAAAATACCAAAAACCTTTTATTTGTGCTTCAATAATTATATCCAAGTCTTCTTGCTAAAATCGTCAATAAAAGTTAGAAAATATAGACTATTACCTATTGATGGTGTTTACATACTACCACATGAGTATGAATGAATTAGCTAAAGAGGAGATATTTCTCTATATGAATTTGTAACTAGAAAATATTTTCTTTGTTTCATTGTCGAATACATCTTACATAGGCGTTGCCTAGTTGTTCTATGAATGTAAATCCATTTACCATATTTTTAATAAATAACAAATTGAGGCCACCAAAACTTGTTTGACCAAATCATAATTTTCAAAGCCAAGTTTGGTCCTTCATTGAAAACTTGAATGCATTTTGAGACATTTCTTTAGTGATTATTTGAGAATTTTCCCTTGAAATTTTTCACTTTTGGTTGAAGGAATCACTCGAATAATGGCTACTAAAGAAATAAAATAGAAATTTTGCATGGAATTTGGAACTAAAATAGATGTTTCATTCTGATTACTTGCTACAACAAGTACTTGAGAATATTCTACTAAGAAGTCATCTTGAATTTTCAAAGGAAACATTCCACTTTTAGATATTTTTACATTGGACATTATTTTTTTGCTTGGTGTTTTATCCATAATTAAACATGCATTTTTCTCACAATAGACCATGTAACTCTTTTATACAAGTTTTCCAATTCGCATGAGGTTTCGCGTCAAACCTAAGACAAAATAATATTCAAGTACATGTTTCTTCTCACCATTTTTTGTTTTTATGTTTATTGTTCCCTTGCCCATAACTATAACTATATTATCATTACCTACTTTTACCTCTGATCTTACTCAATCATCTATATTTGCAAACATTTCTATTGAACCAGTGATACATATGGGAACTACAACCACTATCCAAAAACCATACATCTCTAGTATTCTCTTGAGCAACATGACATGTTATGAACATTAAACCATGATTACTGCTCTCATGCAGTTTTTTTTCTTGATAAATTATTGTTTTCTATTAAAATCGAAGTCTTTTTTGCTACGTTCATTTGCATATAGTGCCCAAATTTCTTGCAGTAGGTACATTGGACTTAGGACTTGTCAAATCTCTTACCATGACTGTGGTTTGGATTGATGCCTCTTCTTCTTGGGTTGGATGAATAAAAATTTTGGTTAATGGTCTTCCACCTTCGTTTAAAGTTTTGATTCTACTTATTTCTCTATGAAAACCATACCTTCCTCTTCCTCTACCAAATGACATTCGAGACTTGAACACAAGTAGAGAGGAATATGCAGACTTGTTTAGTCTTTCCTCATTGGAGGAAAAATAGGTTTCATCAACACAACTCATGGTTTATAACACTTATGCAATCCAAATGGCAAGAACTCCAGTATTTTAGGATCGAACCAAACACATCAACATCAAATTAAACTTTATTCTAATGTTCATATGAAAGATGGAAGAATTGAGTTCATGCATTGTCCAACTATGGAGCGGCTAGATAACATCCTTAAAAACACTTAGAAGAGAGAACTTTGAAAATTTAGAGGCATGATTGGTCTTACTATAACCCCTACAGATTAAGGGGGAAATGATCTAAAATTCAGTCATCTTGAAAATAAATTGAAGAACTATCCTAGAAATGAAATAAATGATCATACGTTGTTATAGGTATACAGGACTCGCATCTCATTTTTAACAATAAAATTTTGGGTTGACACCTATTTAATTTTCTAATTCATTTTGGAGTCCACTTTCGCGTCTTGCCACAACTTTTGTCCCCTCTTCCATTGATTCCCTCTTATCGCCTCCTTATAAATAACTATAAAATATATATATATATATATATATATATTAGTACATGGAAGGTGGGGTTCTGATCGTGCTGCGGTCATGGGCGGTTTAGTGTCTATTTTTTTGAGTTGATAGCGGCTTATTGGCCGTCTTTCTAGCAGTTTTTGATTGTTTTTACAGACGTGGGGTTTTGTTGACTTGGCTGTGTCTACATCCATCACCCAAGCTTATGATAAATACCATCCATATTTTCTTCTCAAAACACAAACACAAACATATCATCTCGTTGAAATAAAAATTATATTGAGATAAGATAAGATGGTGTCAGGAAGCATCACTTTTGAAGTAGAGACTCCATTGGAGGCACAGCGAGTGTGGAATGCATTTGTGAAGGACGGCCATAATCTTCTCCCAAAGCAAGTGCCCGAGGTATCCTCAAGCATCACATTTATTCAAGGCGATGGAGGCGTGGGCAGCATCAAGCAAATCAATTTCACAGATGCAGGTATGTATTGATTGCATCACATGATTTATGCCTTGTTCTTTTTAACCATATCATCTACATGTTCATTGTTAATGTATTTATGATATGGAATGGTGATAAACGCAGCCGAGCCGGAATTCAGCTTTGTGAAGGAGCTTGTGGAAGAAGTTGACGAGGAGAAGTTTGTATACCGTTACAGCCACGTGGAGGGAGGAATGTTCGGAAAGATATTGGCTTCTGCAAAATACGAGGTCAAATACACCCCAAAAGCAGAGGGTGGATGTGTGTGCAGCTATGTATTCCACTATGAAACCCTCCCTGGTGTTCCGCATGACGAATCCAAAGACCAGGAGATCAAGGAGAAGACCACAGGTCTCTTCAAGAAGGTCGAGGCATATCTCCTCGCCAACCCCACTCTCTATGTTTAAACACACACATACATATATATACCACCCTCATCAATAATGCCCACCACACAGAGGCGCCACCGCCCACATCCAACATGATTTTGTTTTGTCTGTCATTTCATATAGCTCTTATAATAAAACAAATATGGTTACTCTTATTTTCTTCGTATGTAATTCTCTCTTTTTTTTTAAATGGGAAACCAAAGATTTTATATAGATATCAGTAATTCTCATTTTTCAAGTGAATTCTGATTCAAATTGATAAAGCATGATATTTACACCACCTCATCTTATCAATAATACGAAGTCACAAAGAAAGACTCGACCACATCTACTCGATTTCCCTTTGGTCTTTTCCCTAGTCTTGAATGAATCCTTATTTGGCATTTCTTTTATATCTACCTACACTTGTGTTTAATTATATCTTACAATGTCACAGGGTTTGAATTTTTTTAAAAAAATTAGTGTAGGGTTAGGAATCAATGCAATATAACTAGGGTTATTAGATCTAGCAAAAATATCTTAGAAAAAATTAGAATTTCAGATCTAGCACAATATAAACAATATTTATCCCAAATAGGGGTGTCAATGAACAAGTAGTCACAAATATGCGATATGGATAAATGGATTTATAGTAAATTGTAACATAATTACACATAAACATTTAATTGGATCCCAATACAAATAATACAACACAAAACAAATCAATTATTCAAAAGTTAATGGAAAGAGTGGTGATATACAAGGTTTCATATTATTTAATAATATCTCGAGATACAATGACAATCATCATAATCTAACAATAAAGACCATGGTTTTGAGGTGTGGCAATAATATCCCAAAAAACTTGTAGCAAATGTAAAGTCTTATCCAAACTATGAACTTCCAAACCTAGTAACGTCTAAACCGTCAAGTGATGTTCTTGGTAAACATATGCAAAATCCATTTTGACGATAAATGGTGTATAATATCATAGGAAAAAAATTTAAAAATGGTAATAATTCATCGACCAAGCAAACTAATGTGATGTAGTGCAAGACCTTTCCCTTATGTTGATTACTATATCATGAATAAAAGCTTCAATGAATGCTTGATCATTTCTAGAATGATTTATAATTTCTTAATAGATTTAAGTGAATAATGAATTCTTTATATTTCCTCTTATATTTCTAGATTCTAAATGAATTAGAATGATTTTGTATTTATAGTTAAAATGAATTTAAATTTGGAGCATATTGGCGTCCAAGTTGACCTCCAGCTATTAACAAGCAAAAACACAAAGTGACATAACTCGAGCCAAAGGGGACCAATACACAATAATTTTAAGAGATTCTTAACTCTTCAAATAGACTCCAAAATGTTCCAAGTAGTTCCCAAAAACACACAGACACTCTTGACAAAACGAACATGACACATAAGAGATCAAAAAAAGAGACAATAAGAATACAAAGACACTAACAAAAAGGGGCATCACCATCAACACCAACTCAATTCAAATCTCATAACTTGTAAATGAGGATTTTAGAGTAGTACAAGCAAATTTTAAGATGCACTAAATAAGTATATCTAACAAATTATTATTGTGAACATTATATAGTTTGATAATATTTAAGTACGGTAAATATTATTATGTGTGTGAGTTAGGTTGATGTAAAAACCTACATAATTAACTTGAATATTAAATGAGTTGTTAAAACCACTAGTGTATTGTTACTGAATAGTTATTGGAGCTATGTTAAGCTTCCTAGATTATAAAGTAACATTAACCTATATATTTATATCCTATGATTGTAAATACAATAAGAAATTTGATTGTATCAGAGTAGTCTGATCCATAGCATTCTGAGATTCAATCAGGGGCAATTAATATATTCTATTTGCCCCATATGATTTCTTAAGCTTCTGAGTCCATGACTCTGTATATTAGTTTGAGTGTAGGTTTTTGGCATATGTATCCGTTTATACATTCAAGTTTCGTGCAGTTCCACATTATCAACATTTACCACACATGGAACATCTTCAATAAAGTTGCCACATTTTATTTCCTGAGATTTTGGTGAATGCAACCAGTTATTCACTGGCATTTGTATGTTTATTGGGTATTCGCCACGGACCTACGCAAGCTCTGTGAGCAGCTCGGTTATTGGTAGAATCATTGAGCTCTCCATGCACAACAATCTAATCTAATTGATCTTCATTGGCATTTTCAATTCCCGATTCAATCTTGTCATGCACACGGTAATGGTTTGGATGATTGACATGGATCCATCGTCCCATCTGCCCTCCAAAAACTTTTGCGTGCTCCTCTGTAACGACCAAGTGTCTGGTTCCAAGGTATAAGTCGACTGAATTTTAAGCTCGTTATTATTATCATAGTTTAGTTTTATATAATCTTAAGTGGTTTGTTTAGAGTCTTTATTATTGCATGTCATTTTCGTTTGCAAATTTCTAGTCAAATATCTTAGTAATGTCTATTATAGCTACTACTATATAGATGTTCTCATATTGTAATTTGTCATCATATATTATCATTGTTATTTATGAGTAAAAAAAGTCACTTATTAAGTGTCAAAAATATCTTTAAAATTCAAGTGTTATTGTCATTGACAAGTTTGTTTAGTTGGTCATTGTATTGTTAAGAGTCTAGTTAATAATTGTGTATTATCAAAGTGTAAAAAGTATCTAAATATTGATATGTCATTCTATTGTTTGTCTTAGTTGTCACTGTCAAAAATTGTTAAAAAAAAAAGAAAAAAAAGTTGCCTCTTATATATATTTTTGGTTGAAATTGACATTCTAAAACATAAATGCTTTCACATTGGGGGTGAGGGCGTTGGGGGATATAAAATAAACACAATGTCGAAATAAGTGAGCTTCAAATTCAAATTTATTGAGTAACTAAAGCAATTCATAAGTTGGAGGATGGAGGTCTTTCAATGACCTCTCACCAGTCACCAACAATGGGGCCACACGAAGCTGTGGTGATATTTTTCAATGTGTTTTATTGTGGTGTGTTTCATATCAAAGTTCTTTTTTTCCGTGTGTCGGTTTGTTGGATAAACCCTTTTTCAAGAATTAGGAAAGATTCATGTTTTCAGAAAACTCACTTTTGGGGAGAAGGAGAAGATTGCGAGGTAAACTCGAGGATGGTTATCCAACTAGTGTGAAGCTTATGTGGATCTTGAAGATTTAGATTTTGGTCACCCTAAGAGGAAGGGAAAATCCCATAGGAACCCAAGGAGGAAGGGATTAGTCTTGCATAATTCGGCTCGTCACTACGTCTTCATGAGGGTAAAGATATAATCTATGGAGTTTGTACCTAGATTAGGCGGCGCTTTCGGGAGGTGGTTAAATCTTTTGAGAATGTGATTTATCCCCATGTTCACACTAAGGGGGTGAATGTTAGGAAATTAATATTGTGAACATTATATGGTTTAATAATATTTACGTAGTGGTAAATATTATTATGTAAGTTAGGTTGTTGTAAACAACCTACATAATTAGCTTGAATATTAAACGAGTTGTTAAAACAACTCGTGTATTGTTAGTGAGTAGTTAGTGGAGCTATGTTAGGCTTCCTAGATTAGAGGAGCAACATTAGCTTATATATTTGTAACCTATGATTGTGAATGTAATATGAAGTTTTATTGTGTGAATAATAAAGAGTTTATTGTGTAAAATTGTTGTTGCTCTATCATTAGAGGCATTTTTGAGATTATGAATCAATAAAGGAGGAGAGGGGAAGACCAAACAAATAAAGATATTCATCCTGCAACAAATCAATTGTTATGTTAGTCGGAGGGCCACTTCCATTTTGATGTCATCCCATTGGAACAAGAGTCATGAAGATCAAGGTTATATGTTTTCTTACACCAAGCCTATTGTAGACACTTGAATTTGTCAATTTACCCTTTTGACACTACTTATTGCAATTTTGCTTCTTGGCTAAGACAAACATCATCTCCACTGAGTGCATTTTGTCGTCTCTTGTCTAAATTGCTTATTTTCATACACCTATGTGTCAACAAATTTTGAATATCAATACACAAGACTGATTCTCAAGATCTAGCTTTCTAGGATGCAACTTTCAAATTCCATTGAGCTTATCCCTATCGAAAACCATATAGTTTGGTTAGGCTATATAATTTATTCCCGGTCGACCTGTAAAGTCTTGAACCAACACATTTTCCAACTCTCATTTCGATGAACTATCATTTGGGTATTTTTATCCTTCTCAATCAACCTTATCATAATAAATTACCTTTAGAACCCTATATAAGAAAGTAAAACTTACCTCATTTCATAGCCTGACATTTCCATGAGGTATCATTGCAATTACTAGAAAAAATGGCACTCAAGGCTCTCTAAATATTCGTAAAGCCAATGCACATCCATTAGGGTAGCCACCACTACAGTTCTAAAGCACTCAACCAAGTTAAGGAGTCTAACTTCCCTCAAATCCAAGCACACCAAATTCTCATTTCCAAGTCTTAACAAGAGCACAATTCTATCAAGCATGATTAAAGAGGTTCAACTTGACAACTAGTTGCATTCATATATGTGTGGTTTGAGGCCCCTTCAGAGTAATGTTGATGTAGGCAATGAATGAGGTGCACCACAACTCAAACACTAACCTTCTTACAGGGTCTTATACCCATATCTAGGGTTTTTTAGCGATGCAACTAATTACAGATGATATTGATACTGACAACGAAGTACATTTCTAGGCCACCGAAGGACCTAGAAAGTTAAAAAAATTCATTATGAAGGCACCCATGACCGTATAAAAGGGGCATGACCGAATTATACATCCTAATTAGACCATACATTCCTACACTAGAAGATTGTAAGTTACAACTTCAACAATAATGGCTCCCAGAATCTGCATTTCTAGATTCCCATTTTATCTTTCTAGATTCTTCCCGTACTGAACTATGTATAGCGCTCTCTCTCTCTCTCTCTCTCTCTCTCTCTCTCTCTCTCTCTCTCTCTCTCTCATCTCGCATATTTTGAGCTTATACATGGATTGAAAGAACCAATACACTATGATGATTTTGTACAATTAATGTTGGAAGTTAATTTATCGAATAACTCCTAGTTTCCTAAGCTTACATTCATTTTTATTGTTGTGTATTACATAACAAATCTATTAAACTTTAAAACGGAGTAAACACCTACCAACTAATGTAAGATTAAACTTTTTGAATGACAAAGGAGTTTAGAGGTGTATAAGCAATTCCAAGATGCAATGAAGATTGATATTTAACTTGTGGGAATAAGGCATGTATATAGAGGCAATGGAAGACAATGAAAGCTTCGTTGAGATTAAGGGTGAGCCCAAAGTGGGACTTCTTGACACGGAGCCAACATCAAGAGCCACAGTGGGTCGCATGCCGAGGCGAGTCGAAGGGTGAGGTGTCTCAGTGCACCATGGTCTCGAGTTCAAGTCGTGGAAATGCCTCAAGGGTTCGATGGCAAAGACAACAACACGTCAAAAAGGTCGGCGAGGTTCTCCTTCCTCGACCTTTCCCTCGCCTTCTTTGTGGCGATTGAATTTTCCACAAAGGCGACTCCTGCAAATTAAAAAGTTCGTCGTCATACTTAGAAATTGCATACGTTCATTTTGGCATGCGTGTACGCTATTGTACATTCCAAACAATGGCCCATATTTTTTCAATCGACGCATATGTACGAATATGCAAGCACAATCATCGGTTCCAGAGGTTGTGTGAGTTTGGAAGTAGAGTTTCATATAGCAACGCCTTTGGCGAAAAAAAGACAAATAATTTTTACAAATTTTAAATCTTCATAGAACAAACCCAAAATTAAAACACATCAATCACGTGTCTTTTATTTGAAAACTTACAAAAAAAAACTTGGATCATCACGCGCGAGAGTACGAACGGTTATGTTTTCCCATTCACGGCCTTGACTGAGCAGATATCTTATATGTATTGAAAAGCATTGTGGTTTATTGTGTTGAATCAAGGGAATTCTTGGAACAGGGCATGCCAATTCATCCTATCTGTAAGTTTATGAGTTTTTTTTTCTCTCTGAGGTCGATTTAAATAAGTAGATTTTGTAATTGTTTGTTAATTTCAGTACTTTTCTGAATGATTTGAGCAAGGTTCGAAATTAGCAGTAATTTAAATTGTCTTCGAAATGGTTGTATCTAGCAGTCCAGAAGGCCAGCGGAGGCTTACCTTGGGTTTCGGTTTAGGACATTTGGCCTCCTATTTTGAGGTAAGTGGTAATTAACCCTTTCTTTAGGATTTGAGCAGGGAATACGCTATAAAAACTATCATTATTTTTGTAAGGATTTGAATAGGGAAGCTGCTATAAGTCCCATTAATTTACTGCTTCTGCGCATCTTTTATGATTTCTATTTCTCAATTTCGAATACAGATCCATTTTATATTTATTTGTTGGAGCTATAGTGCAATTCAATCAGAAATTCCTTTCTTACAATGCAGCATCTTATACAGTTAAATGCAATTTTAAATAGATGTTAAAATATATGCCTTTTATCAGGTGAATGGGGCCTGATCTGCAATTTTGTCACCAGAAGAGGGCAACCTGTTTTTCTTTTTGGTTTCTTTTGAATCTTCTCAGGTTTAGGATTTATATTTCTTCATAGTCTATGGTATCCTCAATAACTTGGTACGGCAGGGAATGGGGGTTCAACTTAGTGGAAGCCCAAACTCGCAGCCAATGCTGCTCACAGACAAAAAATCCAACCACTTATCTATATTCTATAGGGAGTTTTCTTCAACAATTCCTCCATGTAGTCCAGATTCACAAGACAGGCATTTACACACTCTCAATACCTTAATATAAAGCCTTCCTATGACCTGCACACCACAGCTAAACAGGGTAACTCAGATCACACCCAATTGTCGAAGCTAAAGCACTTACATGCAGCTCATGACCACTATCCCAAGCATAAAATTAACAGAGAATAGAGCTCCAACTTCTCTCCCTGAAATGCATACAAGGAATCCATTGATTCTCAGACTTATGCCCACAATCATCTCACCTATTTGCACTTGATACAGTTACTTAAAATTAAATAAACTCAAACCCCCTTTTCATTAGCTGAAAACAGAGCCAAATAGCATCGATACAACCCAATATTTAAACCCATTAGCTTGTTGGGCGTACAACAAGTTGGCCTTTATAGGCTCTTACCCAACCATAAGCTGGGATTCAAGGTGCAGCAACGTCTATTTGATGCCATAGCGGTGATTATAGACAGTAAACAAGCACCTGTTACTATTGTGCAACAGTTAATGCTGAAACTTTCTGAAAGCATTTTATTCATTGAATGTAATAATTACTTCAGTCCTTGCATTTTGGTAGAGATAGAGATTCAATATTTTGTATAAATACATCAAAACATTTTCGTGATACATTACATGTCTAGAACATGAATCAGTCTTCCCCTGTTCCACATGGCACAACCTAGTACCAATGTTTTCAGAAGTTACAATATCATCAGAATAGCTAGGTTTAAGCAAGGGACTCAACTTAAGGTTTGACAAGATCACCGAATCAAAATGTTAAGACCTCGAGTAAAGTTCAAAGTTTACTTAAATCATTAAAGTTTGTCAACCTGAGCACTAGAGCTAAGACCACCAAATGCTATGCAATAAAGTGTTTTGTATCTTGCCAATATGTTAATGTCCTGTCTAACCCTCCTGTTGCAATAAGTAAGTGAACATAATGAACCCATTACTATAAAGTCTTTACTCATGTATTGAAACAGGGGCATTTATTTACCTTAGCAGATTACAGTGGTTGTTGACAACTTTAAACTCACAGTGCAAGTCTCAATTAGATATCACCAAAGATCTAAGTTTCTGAATAAAACTCTGGTTATCAAACTTATTTATTGTTTCCTTGACACAGAATAGCCCAGCGTTGTATGAATTAAGTGTAGCAGCTGTTTACAAGTAACTGAAACATAGAACAAATTCTTGCCAATATACAACTATTGTATGCAAAGTTTGTGTTCATGCTATTGAATAGTGAATCTCTAAAGCTCAATTCATGGCCCAGAATAGGACATACACGGTCTTTCAACCCTTATATATTATATTAGCAAAATAGATAAGTATCAATTTAATTTTAATATATCTGCTATTCACTTTTCCTTAGCACCAAGTCCAATGAAGAATTCACTAACAAATAATAATAATCTATCACATTTATCCATTTTAACAATCAAATGATACAGCTCACTAAATGCTTGATGTAAATCGTGCATTCATTTCTATATCCTTCCACGGAGCATTCATCAGTGTATTCCTCTTATTATTACCAAATAAGTAAAGGCATACATCTCAACACTTGATAGTGTCTAATCTAAGCACAGTGAAATTGTGTTCTGAGTATATACTCTAGGAACAACAACAAATTACATATATAAACCTGTAGATACTCATTATTTTCTCAAGATTTCTCAATATCATGTAATCTGTCTTGGAATCACTAAAGGATTTTAGTTCATTGCATATGAGATAAATACAACCATTTAAAACATTATCAACCACCCTCATAGAGAATACAAGATCCAATGTTTAGAAAGGGAGGTGTAAGTCACAACAGTCATGTACACATATATGAGCAATAAAAAATGAGCAGTATTCTCTGTTACAGCTGTAGGTATAAACACTTTTTAGTTTTGAAAGTATAAGAAACGCAGTCCTCAGAATTTATTTGAACGATACAGAATTTAGTCACTTTTTGATGATTATAGGTTCTAGTCCACATCCTGTTCTTATATAGGTTGTACTAAATCTCTATACAGTGAATTTCTGATCTCAATCATAAAGCTGCAGTATGATCATCCAATCCAGCAGGTGGAAGAAGTCTTGAAAAAGCTCGATGGTCGATGGGCAAGATGAGCCCACCATTGGTGGCCCTAAACACCCCAACCAGCAGTCATCATCAAGAGGTTAAACAATGGAAAGCAAGAGAGATATACTGAGGGAAAAAGGGCTCCCTCCAGGGCTTACATCTAGATAAAACAAAAGAGCTCTATGACCTGCATCAGCTAAACAATAACAAACAAGATCCACATACCAACATAAACACATTTGTCACAAGGTACACCAAATTTTATGAAAAAAGTTTGAACTTTGCCAAACTTTATCCTTGCTGAACATGAACTCGAACTTTATCTATCATTTTTACATGGGATATTTTTGACATCATTTTCCATTATTTTATAAATATGTGTGTATACACTATACATATGGATACGAAGTGAAAGCAAAGGATGGAAAACTCTCACAATCTGTCTCTTTCACATATTTATGTATTTTTCTCAGACAATTAAAATTATAAAAAAATTCTTTTGTTCGAACTTTAAGACGCTTTTTTTTAACTTTATCCACTGGCAAACTTGAACTGAACTTTATCCTCGTTGAACATGAACTCAAACTCGAACTCGAACCTTGTGACTGAGATTTGAACTATACAACATCTACCACATGAAAGGCAACAAATAGCAATTGTTCCACTCAATCTACCAAGCATTGATAAATCTCAATATCCAATGAAATGCTAGGTAGTATGGAGAACCCTCGTGGTTAATTACCTTTCATATCAATCCTGCCATTTCTCAGGGAAAGATAATTATGGCCACTACCAATAATATCCAATCTAGGGGTTCTAGATTGATTTTTCTTAGGCCAATTATGGGCACTGCAAACAGGATCTCCATTATGGGAGTCCTCTAGATTGGTTTTATAGGCCAACCATGGGCACAAACATGTTTATAACATATATTAGCAACTGCTTAGTAAGCACACTCCTAGCCATCCCAACCGGGCTTATCAAAGCCTTGAACAGAAACCCTTAGACAACCCAATGCAATAAAAGCACAACCACCAATAGGTTGCAGGTGTAGAGGTATGCTCATTGGCAAGGGTCACCTCAGACCTTGGCCAGGAGTATAATACCTATTCATGGTTTTTAAAACACCCACAAAAGCTTTAGCTTCTCAACCGTGTCTAGGATTAGTCTTTGCCATATGAACATAACTTCATCCATCCATCCATGGATATCACAAACAGCCCAGAAAAGGATTCTCAACAAGATTTGTTCCATCATTCAAAATAAATATTCTCAATAAGATCTCTGCTAACAAGCAAATCTATTCCAACTAGGAATCCTCTAGAAAGGTTCTCTTAGGCCAACTATGGGCACTACCAATACGATCTCCAATCTGGGAGTCTTCTAGATTGGTTTTATAGGCCAACTATGAGCACAAACAGGTTTATATCAAATGTTAGAAATTGATACGTAAGCACACTCCCAACCATCCCACCAATGCTTATCAAAATCTTGAACACAAACCACACAACCCAGTGCAATTAAAGCACAACAGCCAACAGGTTACAGGGGTGGAGGTATGTTCATTGGTCAGGGTGACCTTAGACATTGGCTGGAACGATAATGCCACTTCATGGTTTCTAAAACACCCATGGAAGCTTTAACCTCTCAACCCTGTCCAGGAGTGGTCTTTTCCATATGAACATAACTTCATCCATGCATCCATGAATATCATAAACGACCTAGAAAGATTCTCAACAAAGTCTATTCTAACAAGCAGAATAAGGATTCTTTCACAACCTTTCCAAAACAATAAAATCGATACACATTATTCCATTTTTTGTAGATTTCCAAACCCTAGATTGCAAGATACTATTCCTTGGTCCAAGCCAAAAAGTCAAAAACTCAGCAGTATTCACTCTACAGTATTTTCACTTTTTCTCTATTCTACTCTTAGCTTCTTCCTCTTCTTCCTGTACACATTTTGCCTACCATTCTTATCCCATATATTCATTAAATATCTCTGATTGAAGAATTCCATAATGGCAGTGCTCGATTTTGAAGAGAGAGTGGAGTGCCACAAGTAGCAGGTTCTAAGCCAACAGTCCTTCTCAACATAACTGAACTACAGTCCCATTCATCGTGGAAGATTGGAGTGGGTTTTAGAGAAAGTAATGGCTCCATTAGGGCCTATATTCTCTCCTATATTTCTTCACAAAATCCCACAATGGTGAGAACCCCTAGTTTCTCTTCATCTTCCATTTCCATGCAAAATCAAGTTAGAAAATCCTAATCTCATTGTAGCACTAGCTTCTTTGTAGTCAACTGTCAAGGGGAAACCCTTGTTACTCGTGACAAGCAATAAGGCCATGCAACAGTGTGGTGCTAAGTCACAAGGTTTGGGTTTGAGTTCATGTTTGACCTCGGATAAAGTTCAATTCAATTTTGCAATCGATAAACTTTGAAAAAGAAACTTCTATGAGTTCGAACAAAATATTTTTGTAATCATTTTAATTTTCTAGAAAAAATGCATACATATATTACATGGATGGAGTGGAGAGAGCTTTATGTTCTTTTCTTTTAGTCAGTTCACACACACACACACACACACACACACACACACACACACACACACACACACACACACACACACATATTTATAAAATAATCTAAAAGCATCTCAAAACTTCCCATGTAAAAATAATAGATAAAGTTTGAGTTCATGTTTGATGTGGATAAAGTTCGGCGCAGTTTAAACTTTTTCGATAAAATTTGGAGTACCTTGTGACATAGGATGCAATTGTATAGTCAATGCTCTTACAGGACATATAATTTACTCCCTTTGAGTCACCATACTTGGTCAGTAGGCTCTCCTCTTTAGCAATCACCCCTCTCTTGACTAGAAGTGTTCCTTTCTTCATTCATTTTTGCCTTGTTTCTAATATATGCGCCCGCTCCTCCTTTTTTTCATCAATTTTTTTGGTAATTTTATTACTTAAAGCAAAATTACATTTCATAGATGCCTTTGGGTATTCATACAATCAATAACATAGAGGGATATGATAGATATCTCTCAACACACAGTCAACAGTGCACCACCAGCTTACACAATCAAGAGTGTCATCAGATGACCTTCAGAAACAGTCCAACTTTTCACAAAGCAGTTCGTACCATCAAGCAATACCTTAAAATAGTCTTAAATACAGTCTACCGAAATTTTGGCAATATAGTATAACGAATATCCCTCACAATGCCAATACAACATTACAGTAAATACATAAAACCATAGACATTCAGCAGCTCCAAAAAGGACAGTCACATAGAGTGGGAGGGATCAAAAGAAATGATCCGGATCATATTCAGAGAGTATACCCTTCTGTTGTTCCCGTAAGTGCCATGTACCTGGGGCCAATTGGAGACCGTCATTAGAAAAAGAGTCTCGCCAATATATTTTGCTCCCTGTAAACATGGAATCATGAAAGTAATCCTAGTAATAACAGATTTTAGAGCCAATACTTCCTCAAAATCAGGGCACAACAAAAATTTCTCCAAAGAGCACACCCCACTTAACCAATGAATAACCACCGTGAATCCCCCATCACTTGAAGCTTTTGTACCCTCTTTTGAATTGCAAGAAAAAGGACCAGTTTGAGAGCTATGAACTCAGCCATAATATTTGAACTCCTACCCAAACCAACTTTGAATTTTAAAAATGAGATTCAGATAAGTGCAAAATTCCACCAGCCCCTCCTATTGGTGGATCTCCTTGAGATGCACCGTTAATGTAGGCCCATGCTCCATATTTATCTATGATTTCTGTCACCACAACCCTTGAAGACTTTCCATCCGTAACCTGTTTAAAGCTTCTTAAAATATTTGAACCCAGAGAAGCACATTGAAAAGGAGGAGGGAACTTGTCTTCAAACAGACTTGAATTCCTAGCTAGCCAAACTCTCCAAGCAATGAGGAGAGGGAGGGCTTTGAATTTTTTTATAGAAGGGTTTCCACACGAAAAATTTAGACAATCTCCCACAGACTGAAAAACCCACACATTCCTAAGACCAGTCATAACTTCAATTTCCTTCCACAAAAGAACAACATAACAAGGCCATGATATGGCAAATCCTGCCAAAGATGATGATTTGTGTTATGTGAGAAGAGTAAATAAAATAGTGTTGAAGTGTAGTGTTATTTTTCCATTTATGCAATGCACAGTGTGAGGCAATCGAAAATTTGTTTGTAATTCGAATGCCCCTTCCTCATGGTTGTAACTTAGTAGTTGGGTTAACTGTACTTAAAATGTTGTTTTCACTGCAAAGTCAAAGCGGAAAAGAGATGTTGAGATATTGACAAAATAACGTAGAAAAGATGCATGGAATTTAATTTTCTCTATGCTCTCTGCTCAATATTTTTCATCCTTTTGGTGTTTTGTATTTGAAAGGAGGACAAAACAATAATGCATAAAGAAATAAACATGTAACTATTATTGTAATTGTACATGCTTAATATATAGAAAAAGTATACTGTGAGACATGTAGCAATCCTTCAATAGGAATGAAGAAAAGTTTCTAGAAAATGTTCACAATTGTTGTTAATGTGATGGATTCTTGTCACTATCACAGAAAATGATCCAATTGAGAATGTATCAAGTGAGTCTAAAAGATCTTGTATTGTCATGTCGGTTGTAAATTTTCAAGAATCACAAATAGTATGAATGTTCTCCATTGTAGTATTTGAAATCACGGAGGGGGAACATCTTACATCACCTTTTTCATATTTTGATTTTTATTTGACAGCAAAGTCTATAATATGCAATCTCGAGGCCATAACCAATTTTGTTACAAATTTATAAAAAGTTCTCTAGTAAATATGTATGCAAAATGTGGAAGCATACACAAGGTGTGTGAACTGTTTGACAATAAACCTCTAGAAAATATGTTCTCATGGAATGTAATTATTACAAGATATGCACAAAATGGATTTTACAAGAATGCGCTCAATCTCTTTGATGCGATGAAGAACTTTGGAATTTACCTTGACTACTCTGTAGTGTTAGCCATCGGAATTACCACCATTCAATCTTATTAAAATATACATATGTTGACGATGTGAGGTTGTTAATCTTGGCCGTCCACATCTTGTCCGTTGTCAGAGGGGTGATGTCTCAACCCAACTTGGAAATGCGTTTGGGATAGTTAAAAAAATAACTACGGGTTGCTTCTCGAGGAGAAAGTTTGCGCCGCTACGGTCGATGATGAAAGGTGCATTGTTGGGAGAGGGTGTATATGTGACTATGTAATTTTATTTTGTTTCAATTTGAATACTGTGAAATAGTAAATAAACTGGGTATTTGTTAGTATTTCAGAGTTGTATAAGAATGAATGTATTCATTATATTGTGATGTTAGATGGTATATGAAATGGTTATGGAAACTAAAATAACATATATAATATGATTGGACCATGTAACGGATCGGATTTTGGGTTCCAGTGAGGGCAATCAGTTGAACAATTCCCCTATTGCTGAACAAGCATGTTTGTGCCATAAACTCAGTATGACGTGTTGATCATTCCCTACGTATGATCCTCCAACATTGTTAGTTATCGATCTTAGTGCCAGGAATGGCCTCTTCTCGGTCAGGCATGCCTGCACATTCAGTCATACATTCATTCACAAGCCAAAGCAAAGAAAATTACCAATATTATCAGCTAAACATTAAACTGCAAAGAGTGAAAATAAAAATTAGTAAGGAATCTCAGTGAACTAGATGCGAAATGGGTAAGCAAATTACAGGGCCATTATTTTGAAATCTGTAAATAAGATTGTGTATTTCTTATCAAAGGCTATATGAGGTGTTTGTAATGGCAGCTTAAAGATCTACTGCTAAAATCTTTGCAACTGTAGGGGAGTTTAATGTATTAATAGTCCTTAAAACTTATTGCCCCTGCTCCCTCTATTTTCTCTGGCCTCATGACGAAAAATGGATTAAAGAAACAATATATATTTTACTCTTATATTTTATGCCATGGCGGACGCCTTTCGATGCCCTTTTCTCGAACCCTAGATCTAAACTTCATCCTGATGGCGGCCATGGCGGATCCCGGGTGCATGCAAGCTGCGATGTGGTGTTTGGTGGCGCCGTATTTGTGGATGGGCCTGGTGTGCTTAGTGCCCTGCTCCCTCTGTTTTCTCTGGCCTCGTGACGGTTCTATTGATGCTAACGACTCTGGTGGAGGATCTGGCCTCGTGGATGTCTTCTGAATGGTGGGGCGAATGGTTCTTCTAGCCCAGCTTCTGCTAAAACCCTTCACGGATCCTCTATTTCAACTAAGGCAGTCTCCCCTTCGTTTCCCCTTGCTTTTAGCAATGGGACAATGGTGAACTGCCACCCCTGGGTTAGTTGGGGCTCATTTCTCTCCGAGGAAGGATGGCGATCCTGTTCCTACCCACGCACTCGTCTAACTCCACATTCTGTGTTGCATTTCAAGCCAATAAAACACATTATTAACAGTAGTGGTAGACATTAACGTTTAATCACATCCACAAAATGTTGAATCGAAACATACCTCAATCTTCTGTGCAATGGCATACAACTGATCGTCAACATCAATCCAAAATGTTTCTTTTCCAACCTCGAGGCTTTCCGGCAGAGTAAATCATTTCAGGTTGTAGATACACCCTCTCAATTCGCAACTTCTTTTTCTCCCACATTGTAATCGTGAACATTGCAAATTTGCGCAATTTCTTTGTGGAAAGCAGAAAATATCATCGTCACAACATTGCAGCCTCGAGCCACACAAAACTGACAGAATTTGTATCTTATGCAGTACCTGCATTAAATGAATATGATTCCATCCTCTCAACAGTGCCAAATAAAGGCAATAACCAATAGAATCCTGCCAACAACAAAAAATTGAAGCATGAAACTATAGTTGAACTCACTAAAATACAAACGACACAATTTCATTGGACAAAATGCAAATGACTAATTGTCAATGTGAAAACAATATCCTAGCCTTCGCAGATAATAACGAGTAATCAACATATGATGAAGGGACTCCTCACAAACCTTACAAAGAGGACATCTGCTAGGACCATGACGGATCCTTTTTTGTAAGTTGTCCCAAGTTGGGACCTTGTTCTCGAGCACCAACCACAAAAATAGTCCAATTTTGAAGGGGAATTTAAACTTCTAAATAAATTTAGTCTTTAAAGTTTAAACGACCACTCCAACACCTCTAAACCTTCCTCCTCACAAAGAACCTTACAACCCAACTTATGACTATAAACTCCTCTAGTAGGATTCCTAGACCAGACAAGTTCAAGCTCAGAATCTTTGATCCTAACATGACTCGATCTCAAGGCCACAATGTAACTAGAATAGTATAATAAAAAATTACATGATTTTATTTTATGAAACAAAAACAATACTTTACTTTGAACACACCTACGTAAACTAATTTGAAACACTTTTATCCCTTCAATACATAATTTAAGCGTTTACAAAACTCCCACAAAGGATTGTTATCTCTATTTTGTCCCTTGACAAAAAATTGATCAAACACGACCTCATGCAGGAAGAAATTCAAGAAATGGTTCCGTCGAACAAGCCCATGCTTCAAATCCAATAAACAAGTTGCAAATGGGTTCTAAAATGGAGGAGCATGATCGAGGAAGGAAGAAAACGGCATCAAAAGAGTCCAAAGCGCACAAAAGGAAGAAGGCGAGGAAAGGCTCAAAGTCTTCAGGATTTACTGAACGATTTAAATCAGAAGCTCAATTGGCTAAGTATGGAAGAGACAACGGAAGCTGCCACGTGTCTCAATAACACACCTCGAGGTAAAAACCCCGACGGAGACTCAAATGAGTGCAAAGCTTCCACATGTCCCGGGGTCCAACAAGGTCAACAAAAGGGACAGAGCGGGCTCAAAATGACTAAGTATAGAGGACCAACGGAATCCTCCATGTGTCCAAATGACGCACCTTCAAGGGTCAAAGCAAAAGGTGTTTCCCAGAGCAAGTGCCACCCTCCACGCATCTAAAGTCAAAAATGGGGACAGTAGCCACTCGTTGAATAGTCAAAGTAGAGGTAGGTTGGCGAGAGCGCAAGTGTTAAGCACGACGCTATTTCAAAAGTAAAATTCGGAGTGGGCTTTCAAACAAGCGCCAAGCCTCCATGTGTCCAAGGTCAGAATTTTAGCCCGCCAAGAAAAGAGACTTAGGAAAAATACAAAGGAGCCCAAGAAGCTCACTGGAAGCCGCCATGTGTCACCCGACTAGCGATTTCAAGAGCATGAGGAAGGAGCCGAATCTCCAAGATGCGCAAGGCTACCACGTGGACCTGGTATGAATAGACTTTTCAAATATTGGCCCGCAACCCCAATCTTCAGATGGTCATATCTTTTGACTGGAAACTCATATTTGGGCGGAGAAGACTTTTTGGAAACGTCTCAACACCCTCTACGCCATGAAAGCATAAAATACTATTTTTAGTAGGGTTTGGTTGGTTAAAATTAGGAAAACATGTCTCCAGCCATTAACGCATAATTCAATTGCTTCAACCACCATATTAGATTTGATTTTATTTGTCGTTCGTCTTCCTCAACACGCCAAGCAAGCATAAAGAACCAGAATCGACAGATTGTAGGTGGATTTGAAAGGGGCAATAATTGATGGTGGTTGAGCTTTCAAGTAGGATTCAATGCATATCTCAAGGTGGTTGAAGCCGGATTCGAATTTTCCCTCCTCTCTCTCTCTCTCTCATTCTTCCTATATATTGTAATGAAGGGGCATATTTAAGGGTTGGTCATTATTTCTCCTTTGCCCCCTCTCTCTTTCTTCCTTAGGGTAGAATGCGGAGTCTAAGCCTCCTCCCATGGCTTTGTAATGGTGTTTTCTTGCCTCTTTCCCACTGATGATGTACCGTGTAACATTTTGGAGTAATAAAATTTGTTTCATGATGCATCTATCCATCCTTGGCTTATTTTGTTGTCTCTTCTTACCTCTCATCGTTGCAGGTATACTTGTGAATACTTTGTGATGTTTTTTACAGTTTTGGGAGTTGTGCTTAATGGGTTTTGAAGTGGTGTTCCGTGTGAAATCTATCTCTGGTCCATGGTGCATCTTGTCCACCCTCTCCTCTTCTCACCTCTCTCCATTTCGGGAGTTGGATTTGTGATCAACCACTTCCTTTTCTGGTGTATCACCGCTTAGTGTAGGCTCTTTCACCCTCTCTCTCTCTATGTCCCCTTGGAATGGTTAGATTAGGATAGAATAGGTTTTGTATGCACCGGAGTAGCTCGTGGCAGGTAGATTAGGAAGCAAGAACCGACTTTCTCCGGAGGTCCGTCTTAATTTCTGCAAGTCCCACAACTTGAGAGATGGTCCCATGTTGTGCAATCATACCGAATGCCCCACTTCACATCTAAGGCCATTCAAAGGTGTTGTGATTCTGCACTAACAGCTTTGGCACGCCCGTGTGACAGTCTCAAGCACCTTACCACTTCATCTTGCAAGTTAGTGTGTTCTGTTAAGGTTCAACCTTTTGAGGCACATGTAAGCACATCTCGTGACTCCATCTCGGTCAACAACCCCATCTCTCGAAGTTTGCACCTTTTCAATTCATTTCCACTCATTTTCATCTATTTTCTTCTTCCATCTCTTTCATTTTATCTCATTTCATGAAGTTGTGCAATCATGACTTCATTCCCTTCATGGAATTCACACCTACAACGAAGGCAATCCACCTCCAATGCATTTCCCAACTCCTCCAAATTAGCATTATAATCAGATCCATGACCATTATGCTTACCCATATGAGCAGGGTCACGACAGTTTGGCCATGGAGCTTATCAAGAACAAGGGGACACATACAATGGTGACAATTATGTGGAGAATGTTAGTTTGTTGGAGAAGATTCAAAGAATGGAGGCTAGCATGGTGCAATCTAGGGGTACAACACAGATGAAGGCATTCGGGATTGGTTTTAGGACACCTTGTCCATGGGGAGGCCCTTTTCCAAGACATTATAACCCTTAGGAGAAGATTGACTTCATGGTTGAAATGTTGCCTCAACTTACACAGTGGATTGAGGATATTGAGGCTTATGAGTTGGACACAAGACAACCTTGTCAATGGGTAAGTCCACCACCTCCTAGCTCTTCATTTTCTCTTTCTCAAACTTTATCATTTCAACATGATCAAGAGTCAAGCCCCTCATCTATTGCCCCAAGTGTTAATTTCTTTTCTCCATCTCCTAATCTCCCATCCCACCTCATTTCCTCTACCCTTTTCCCTTCCAAACAGTCATCCCCTCCAAACAAACAAGAATTTCCACCTCCCTCCCCACCACAAATAATTGCAAAGTTGGTTGAACCCTAACCTACCACTCCTCTTGCCTTCCCAATTCCATATGGGGAAGAGATTCCAAAGACCAGTCAAGGAGAACAGCAAGAGGAGGAACCCAATAAAGAAGAAATGATAGAAGATCTGAAGAGTTACGTTGCCATATTTGGGTTTACAAATATCCCCTTGATGGTCAAGCCAATAGAGGAGGTCAAGGTTGAAGAGTCAGTGGTGGCTGAGGCTGAGTTTGTAGCAAAGAAGGAACAAAAACAAGAAGAAGAAGATCAGCTATTTTGCCCTGAATAAAGTGTTCCTAATGGCACTATGTCAAGAAGAATGCTGATCTAATCCAAGCCACGTAACCGGTTAAAGAGGAGGAACAATCAACTCCAAGCCCCATTGAAGAGGAACAACTGGGAGAGATCAAATCAACATTGAAACCACTCAATGAAGAAAGCATCATTGAAGATTCTTTGCTTTCATTTCAAGGGCCTGATTTGATTGATGGAGGAGGACCATATAGTTTCAGAGGCTCCGAGTGTGGAGTAGGCTACAAAAGAACCTTCATTTCTTCCTCCCACTTCATCCCCTTCAATCTCTAATGTTGAAGAGGAGTTTGAACTTTCAAACTTCATGTTAGAGGATGAAGGGAACCATGGTGAGCAAGTTGTAGATCAAGAGGACACCATGGAGGAGGTCGAGCACATGCAACAGACAACAAGGAGACAAATTATTTGTCTGACTTGGAGGATTGCTTTGATAGAGAGGAGCCTGAGGAAATTACATCATTTACTCCTCTATCACCCACCTTCCAAGCATATGAGTTTGCTGCCATAAAGGAGGGCATTCAAGAACAACATCCTATGTCTCACAACATCCCTCTGGAACCAAGGTTAGAAGATATGAGTCTTCCATGTTCTTCACAGGAGAAGGAAGAGAAAAGGCAAGAGGATGTCATCATCCCTCTCACACCATCCATCCAAGAAGGTCCACAAAAAGACTCCATTTTTGGAGTTGAAGTTTAGAGCAATGGGCACATCCAAAGGATCAGACTATGCCCAATCAGATACTTGGCTTCATTGGAGCCAAGGGAGAAACCAAAACTAGTCATGTCTACTTCAGGGCATGAGGATGAGTATCAAAGTACCAAGGGTCATCATCAACACCTCCAGGATTCCAATGCCAATAAACTTGAGGAGGTATTTTTGGTTGATGTTGATACCTTGATGATTTGGGTGGAGGACCGCTTATTGTCAGTTTTTCACTCATACAAGCAGCCATATTCAGTGTCAAATCATTTGCATGGCTGCCCCTCTTGAGAAAAGGAAGCTACTTCTCCCTGCCAGTTGCAAGATTTGTTTGAGTCCCTCTTCTCTCTAGTTAGTGTAGGAGTAGGTTTAGGCTTGCTTTCAGTAGAACAAGTGCTTGTGCACACTCTGCATGTCTCATTTGAGGCATGTATGATTTTTGTCTTTGTACATAAGTTTTGTTCGTATTGCTCCAGAGGTGCAGAGGCCAAGCCCTTCAATATTCATGGCAGAAGGACCCATAATTGCTTGTAATAGTTGCTAATTTCAAAATAAAACAAATGCGAGTAGCTAAAAAATTTTTTTGAGACAATCTATTTCTGGGACAGGCTCAAGGTCAGCAAGTGCAAGCAATCGGGTAGTCCATTTCAAGAAAAAGGATCAATATCAAGCTATCATTCTTGACTCCATGCCCAATGGATGCTTCAAGGCCACTAGTCTCTTCATCTAGTAGGAAGATAAATCGTGAGTCGCCAATTTGTTATCTCCATTTTATCCCTCGACAAAAATTGATCAAACATGACCCTATGCAAGAAGAAATTCAAGAAATGGTTCCATCGAACGAGCCCACGCTTCAAATCCAATAAACAAGTTACATACGGGTTCTAAAATGGAGGAGCATGATCGGGGAAGGAATAAAACGACGTCAAAAGAGTCCAGAGCGCATAAAAGGAAGAAGGCGAGGAAAGGCTCAAAGTCTTCAGGATTTACGAACGATTTAAATCGAGCCCAATTAGCTAAGTATGGAAGAGACAATGGAAGCTGCCACGTGTCTCAACAACGCACCTCAAAGGTAAGAGCCCCAGGTGGAGACTCAAATGAGCACGGAGCTTCCACGTGTCCCAGGGTCCAATAAGGTCAACAAAAGGGACAGAGTGGGCTCAAAATGACTAAGTATAGAGGACCGGTGGAAGCCTCTGCATGTCCAAATGACGCACCTTCAAGGGTCAAAGCAAAAGACGTTTCCCAGACAAGTGCCAACCCTCCACGCATCCAAAGTCAAAAATGGGGACAAATTCAGTCATTGAATAGTGAAAGTAAAGGTGGGGTGTGAAAGCTGCCAAGTGTTAGCACGACGCTATTTCAAAAGTAAAATTTGGAGTGGGATTTCAAACAAGCGCCAAGCCTCCATGTGTCCAGGGTCAGACTTTTAGCCCGCCAAGCAAAGAGACTTAGGCAAAATACAAAGGAGCCCAAGGAGCTCGCGGAAGCCGCCACATGTCAGTTCGAGCAATTTCAAGAGCATGAGGAAGGATCCGAATCTCTAAGATGTGCGAGGCTTCCATGTGGACCCAGTCCAGATAGACTTTTCAAATATTGCGCGCCCATGACCCCAATCTTCAAATGGTCATATATTTTGACTAGAAACTCAAATTTGGGCGGGAGAAGACTTTTGGAAACGTCTCAACACCCTCTACGTCATGAAAGCATAAAATACTATTTTAGCAGGGTTTGGTGGGTGAAAATTAGGAAAACATCTCTCCGGCCATTAATGCAGAATCTGATTGCTTCAACCACCAGATTAGATTTTATTTTATCTGCGTTCGTCTTCCTCAACACGCCAAGCAAACATAGGGAACCAAAATCGATAGATTGTAGGTGGATTTGAAAGGGGCATTGATTGATGGTGGTTGAACTTTCAAATCAGGATTCAATGCATATCTCAAGGTGGTTGAAGCCGGATTCGAATTTTCCCTCCTCTCTCTCATTCTTCCTATATATTGTAATGAAGGGGCATATTCAAGGGTTGGTTGTTGTTTCTCCTCTTCCCCCTCTCTCTTTCTTCCTTAGGGTAGAATGTGGAGTCTAAGCCTCCTCCCATGGCTCTGTAATGGTGTTTTCTTGCCTCTTGCCCATTGATGTACCGTGTAACATTTTGGAGTAATAAAATTTGTTTCGTGATGCATCTGTCCATCCTTGGCTTATTTTGTTGTCTCTTCTTACCTCTCATCATTGCAGGGTATACAGTGTATACTCTGATGTTTGTTGCAGGTTCTGGGAGCTATGTTTAATGGGTTTTGAAGTGGTGTTCCATGTGAAATCTATCTCTGGTCCGTGGTGCATCTTGTCCACCCTCTCCTTTGCTCACCTCTCTCCACTTTAGGCAGTTGGATTTGTGATCAACCACTTCCTTTTCTAGTGTATCACTACTTAGTGTAGGCTCTTTCACCCTCTCTCTCTCTCTCTGTCCCCTTGGAATGGTTAGATTATGATAGAATAGGTTCTTGCCTGCACTGGAGTAGCTTGTGGCAGGTAGATTAGGAAGCAAGAACCGGCTTTCTCCGGAGGTCCATCTCAAGTTTTGCAAGTCCCACAGCTTGAGAGATGGTCTCATGTTGTGCAATCACACCGAATGCCCCACTTCACACCCAGGGCCATTCGGGGGTGCTGTGATTATGCACTAACAAGGATTTCAACATATTTTATATATGTCTATAATGGACACATCAAATTCTCCAAGCTCCAACTCCAAACTCTCCATCAAACAAGCTATCCATTTCACCGTTCTAAAGTCCAAAATGAGGATGGATGTGATGTTCACCTCTAAACCATACAATGTGGGAATTGATCACATCCACTTTGACCCGAAAGTTCCCCAACTAAAGAATCATTCACAAAATAACAAAGTCAAGGAAACACATATTATACAAAATTTCATCAAACACTCACAACTCATATCCAAAACATGAAATCACTCAAATTATTGGACAAAGATGTAAGATAAGATATAATAAACTCTAAAATTCAAAAAACACACACATGAGAAACCCATTAAATGGGTTGAAATGGAAGGAATACCCATGTAATAATATAAAGTCATTATTTCCAAAATCACTTGGATCCCTTCATTTATATCGACCATGAAATATATAAATGTGTTATTACACTATCTCAATGGATCCTTATATCCATGCTTCTTCAACACAACAAAATACTCATTTAGATTATCAAATGCAATATGTGGAACTTAATTTGAAACCACTTATCCCTCAAAAAAAAATTAAAAAATAGAACCATGGGTCCCTACATCCTTAATCCCCTAAACACAAAATAATCACATGTAAAAATGGTGGAAACAATAATATTTCATAATATATGATTTATAAATGTAATACATGCTCAAGTGAGTAATCAAAATATTGCATATAAAGTGATAGTAGGGATAGAGAGTTTTTATTTTGCACATAGAAAATAAAATGAATCCAAAGGTACTAACTCTTTGCAACCATGCCCAAGACTCTAACCAACTAAGAACAAAAATTCAATCCCACCAATTCCTTCCAAAAGCTCCCAAATTTCTCAATAGTAAGAAAATAAAGCAATTGCACAACACACACCTCCTCTCGAAGACTTAATTAAAAATAAAATAAAATCAATTGAAGAATCATGTAATTAATCTCCTATCCCCAAGAAAAAATCCACCCTCTAACAATAGCATTCAATTTCCCATACACTTCACATGACCCCCTTATTTTTCTTATATTTCTAATTACTAACAATAAATTTACTTCCAAAAATTAACCCCAAATTTGTCACACACACAATCTCTTAAATATATACTACCTTCTTACATGTTCTATTATACAAGAAACACTTGTACTTACATGTTAGAACTTGATTTACTATATCTAATCACTATACAAGTTCTAACATGTTCTCCCTAATTGAGTATTATCCATTCTTGGGTTATCGTTTGTATTATTTCACTACTATTGGTCCTATGCTATTGTTTTTGCTATCATTTATTTCTTACGCAAGAAATTACTTACTCATGTGATTAAATCATCATGTGACACTAATTTCTTACATGATTTCTTGATCATACTACACTTCTTATTTACACCATTTAATTTTCACATTATACTAATTATGTATATAATTAATTATTATATGACATATCTTAACTTGGTTTCTCCATGCACTTGTATGTTATATTGCTCGAGTTCTTTAGGAAATTTACTTCTTTGGTCGTTTGATATTATTATGTGTTGAATGATTTTATTATTATGTGACATTGATTGACTTGACTAATTCATACATTTATGTGTTGTATGCCACTAAATTTTGTATGACATTATTTTAAATTGATTTCTTCCTACACTTGTGTGATTATTTTGTGATACTCTTGACCTTTATTGTATTATATACTTGTTTGAGTTGTGATATTGTCTTCTCGGAATGCTTCATGATGTTGTATGCTATTTACACGTGTGTATTCTATGTTGTGTTTGTTTGATACATTTTTTTATATGTGGTGTTTTCTTGGTACACTTGTATGCTCATGTACGGTGGGGCACACATATCCTCCTACTTCCTATGATACACACTTTTATACTCCTATAATGGAACAAAACATCCTACAATACATTATTTTCTACATCCACACGATAGGATCACACATACTATGACATACTTGATTGATTGTTGTAAGTGACAAATTTTTATGACATGCTTATTTTTTGACATACATTGCTTTATTTCACACTATGATTTATACACATCGATTGACATGCATTTATTATTCACAAAATTGTTTAACACACATTTCTAGAACACATTCTTGGATATAGGCCATATGGTTGGTTTACACTACGATCCTTTCTTGGACTATTATAAACTTGACCGATGATCACTTGTTTTTACACATTACTCGTAGAACTTAGTATTATTACATTCTACAATTCAAAACATTTAGTATTACACGTTAATCCATGTATATTGGTTTATTATGACATTTCTCATTACACATTGTTTTGTGCACATTAATTTTTATATTACATGATTATGACATTTCTTGTTACATATTTTCCCACACACATTGGTTATTTCTATAATTTATTGCTACATTACGCTTATTGGTTTCTTGTTACACACTTGTTTTATATCACTACTTGTTTCATGTTTTTTCTCACATACACAAGCAAGTAACTAACATTGTTATTATATGTCACATTTATTTAGTCATCTCTTTATGATGGGTCTACCATTTCATGTTGTGTCATATCGTGCTTTAGGTCACTTTGGATCTATTTAGTGTTTACTCATGTGCTTTATCAAGCTACTCATCCTTTAGTTGTTATGTTATCGTGTTAAATATTACTATAACACTTTCAAGATATATTTCATTCTTTTGATTATTCATACATATTTTTAGCTTACGCCATGATTATATTATGACTTTTACACATTGTTTATGCTTTAATTGAGCATATATCATGAATGTTATCATGACATGTTTACTCTTATGATCATACACATTATTGGATATCACATTGTTTTATCTCAAAAACATTACACATTACTTGTGCTAACAAATTCTCTCTTATGGCATATAAACATTTTACCATGTTATTTGATACATTAATTTTATTTCATATCATTCATCGTGTTGCTACTATATTTTTACATGATTAACACTTCCTCTTTTGAGCTATCTTAACTTTTATGACATCCTTTATCTCAAAAGGGGGCATATTTTGGGATTTTCTAATACATCCATGCATATTTTATAGATATATTACTTCAAATGACACCATATGATTATATAAACACAATTATTACATGTTGACATCTACATGACTATTACATCTATACGATATTTACACATGACTTCACATAGGAGGCTAATTGTTTTAGATGGTTACACATGACTTTACTTAGTAGGTCTAATTTATGTGGTCGTATTTATATTTTTTTACTCTTCCTTCACACATGTCATTGGGGAAAATAGGTTTATATGTTTCATGAATTTTCACTTATTTATTTTACCATACCCTCACATTTAGCAATAAATGATTATTTGAATAAATATTGACATATTCCAGTGAATCTAGACTCCAATATTACAATTTTTGGTAGAAATTTATCATTTTTTTGGTGTATAATGGATTCCATTTTTGTTACTATTGATTCCATTATTACTATTATTAGATTCCATTAGTAGTACTATTGGATTCCAATATTGTTGTTATTGGATACAATGGAGTTCTAATATCGCTATTTTTGGATTCTAATATTGTTGTTATTGGATGCAATGGAGTTCTAATTTCACTATTTTTGGATTCCAATTTTGCTATTTTTGGATTCTAATTTCACTATTATTGGATTTCAATTTCATTATTTTTATTTCAATTTCACTAAGTTACATAAGGCTCACAATCATTAGGCGCTGGAAGCACAATCACTGAGAGCGGGGTGAATCAGTGAGCCTTAAAACTTTCATTCAAATTTACTTTTGCATTCATCAACCATTCCATTTCGTTTAATCATTCAAACCATCTTAACATGAATCATAAAAAATATAACAACATTCATACATGCAAGTGAGACATATGAACACTTGAACACTAGATATGAGTGGGAAACCCTCAAATTTAGTTGAACACCAACCCAACAAGGAGCACCAACCCCTATATTTAGTTGAAAACCAACCCTATAAGGAGGAACCAATCCCTAGATCAATTAGCACCAACTAAATCCACCTGGATGTGTTTTTCACCTATGAAATGTTGCACCAACAACTGATGATGACACAATTTAGCTCTCCTTTCCTCTATCCTTCTCAAAACACCCCTCTAATTCAACTTGCTCAAGATCTTATTCATCAATATGATTAGGTATAATGACCTAGCTCTCCAACATCAAGACACCTTCTATGACATAATTAAATCATCTTTGACCTCTCATGATGGTCATGAAGACATCCTTTATTTCCACAAACCGCCCTCTCGGTCACATTTTTTCATACCCTCACAACTTACTCAAGTGAGCTTTATAACTTTTATTGTATACATTACTTATGATCCTAATATAAATAGGTCATACATAATAATAAATTCATACATAATACCATATAGGTCTACAATAACATCTACACACTCAAATCTCTCATTACGACTCAAGAAGGCCTAATAGACCAAAATCGCCAACTTGTCAAGGCCGAGTGATCTCGAAAAAAAATGATCGTCACAAAAACTTAGAACCCACTTAGACATGTTTTATAATCCTTCATAAACCTCTAAAAATACTAAATCACCATAAAACATCAATTCATGCAAAGACACCACCATTTGGAACAACCTTCTTCACTAGGTCTAAGACCTACAAAACTAGTCTTCAAAGATTGAAGCCAAAACCTCATAAAATCACATCAAATATGAAAGTGTTATATATCAATGGAAATATCATGACCTCATATTCATCACAAAATTTAAACCATGCCACAAGTCATATTGAAACACCTCTAAAATTCCTCTGCAACTAGATCACCTGAAATTGCCCAAAACTACCCCAAAACCGATCTTACAAGCATGACTTCAAAAAACCTCCTAAGGGATCAAAATTGATCTAAAAACATCATTGACACAAATAATAGCTTCCATACTTCATCAAACATCAATTTAGTCAATAGGTCTAGTGCACAACTTGATAGAAAATAGAACTTCTTTATAAACATACAAATTTGAGTGGGGGCCATATATTTTCAAAACCTCTAAATACCACCTAGAAAAATATGGATGAGTCTTATACAACCTCCAATCATCAAATTTGAGAAAACAATCCATTTTAGGCCACTAGGAAGAATATCTTCTCCATCACTTTAGAACTAGGGTTTTAAGAGGGTTTAGAACCTCATTAGCTTCTTAACGATTGTTCATAAAGCTTTTCCCATTAATCTTTGAACTAATTCCTGAAAAGTCATCTTGGGACCCTTCCCCAACTACAATGAATATATTGGACCACCATGCAATTTTTTCACGTGATAATGAGCATTAGAATCCAAATCGACCTTGGTTTCACAATTCTAACAACTTGGTAAGAGAAAAAATGTGATATCTTGCAAAATATTCAACATTAGGACTTGAAACTTGGACCACACCTCTAAAAAAACCTACTTTACCTTCTCTAATATTCACATTTTCATTTACAATCGTAAATTATACTTTCACACCTCATTAGGTCACCTAGGGCTTGAGGATATGTCTAGTGTAGAACTAAAAACATGACTTAGCTATATACCTACACTCTAAGAAAATTTTGAGTGTCCCTACACCTCGTACTCATGATCTCCATGTTCTAGAAATTCATAACCAGCTACTACACACCCATACTAGTTAACTAGGCCTCCTAAATAGGCCACTTGAACATGTTTGCTTCACCAAAACTAACCTCCTCATCACGTTTCTACTCTTTCCAACCTGTAAGAGCTTTCAACACACTTCACGACACATAAACAAAATCACCACAGCACTACAACACCTCTACAGGTCACTACAAGCCATCATACCTACTTAAGAACTCATGAATCATCACCAAGACCTAACAACTCAACTAACACTACCAATCAACCTTCATATTTCTGTGTTCTTTTGACATCAATGATACTTCATACACTAATGACATTATCATTCTTTGACATCAATGAAAATACAATGCCAAAAATATCCCCGTTTGGCATTGATGGAAAACACATTTATGGCAAAACACACAAAGCAAAATCTCTCCCTTAGGTATTCACATGTGTCATCAACTCATTCTCCCCCTTTTGGCATAAATGAAAAAGAAGTATACATGCATCATCTTATTTTTACATCATAGTAGGCTCACCTTTTGGTTAGAAACATCAACCATACTTATCAAGGTCCATTTGACTTCTTGATTCTGATTTAGACTCTCGAGAAAACACTACTCCGATTAGCAAATGCATACCTTTCAAGAACTAATGACTTATATTTGATCAAGAACCTCATAACTAAACCAATATGCCAAATAACATAGCTACCGACTTCTTAGAAGGAATGAAAAATTTCTTACCCTATACTCCATCCTTGTCTTCATGAGTTTCACACTTTAGGCACTTCACTATTGCTTGAGAACATACTTGATTGACTCCCCATGAGTCCTTAATGCATGGTAACACACATTCTACAACTTTGACCGGATGCTTTACCTCAATGAAAACCACACATTCTTATAACCATGGGCTTAAAAAGAAACATACTCCCCTTACATAGATCCAAAGCACTTACCATACTTTCATCAATCAACAACCAATCTTGAAAGCATAATCAACCTTGATAACTCCTTGACTTCCGGACACCTAGTCTTGATACCAAAGCTATTCTTATTTCAAATATACTCTTGAAGATCTTGTCTTCTCAAGAAACTAGACTACCAACCTGTTAACAATGACAACAATCTTACCTCTATCACTTTGTCACATATCCACTTGACCCTATGTGTCATCTTGACACTTCAACCTACTCATGGAGATAAAAAAACATCTTCTCGGCTCCCCACGAGATCAAGCACTCATCTGAGACCTTGAGTACTCCAAATTTTAATGCTAGACGCCAAGAGAACATCATCTTCAATTGTTAAAAATAGTCAACTATCATAAACCTTGTTCTTGACTAATCGGATCATACCCAGATTTCATGTCTTTTGTCATGTCATCTTATCTTCATACCAACTTTCTTAACTAATCTTCTTATCATAACTCTAAGAGCATACATAGAGTTCCATTTAGGTCTTTAGCCACAGGCCACAAGTACAAACATACATACCAATATATCTACACCAGTCTCAGAATTCTATGGTCATCATAGACCTAAAAAGGTCTTAAGACACTTATAATCATATCCAAATCTCCTTAACTACTATATTGAGTCTTGATGTGATTTCAGATTTAGAACAAACCTTTTAGAAACAAGACACCATGATTGCACTTTGATCATCTTATTCAAACTAAATATCTTGATCTTAATGACCTTCAACAACACACCTTATAGCTTCATGATTTTAATCCTACAACATATGTCCTTGATGTACTAAAACTAATCGATTACATCATACATGATTGTATCGACAATTTTTCTCCAACTTACAAACCCATATTTTGCCATACTTTTCTTAGGTGAACATGTTTTAGGACCTTCAAACTTCTTTTTGGAGGATGTGATACACTTTTCTTGAAGCAAAGAAACATATCAAGTCACAAAACATACCTCTATGGACATGACAGTCTTCATACACATTCTTATAATAATTCTTTGATTTCAACACGATTGCAGGGGTCTTCTCACAAAATTTTCAAACATTTCAACATGATTTCATGATCTTCAAACCAAGAACACATTGATTTCCATCCTTGAATAATCGCTGCTTATGCCTTCTTGATACACACATCTTTACAATACGATTGAATCTTCATGATTATTGGTACATTCCAAACCATTATAGGACCTCCTTAACCATGGCTAAGATCTCCTTTAACTTGAGTTCATTAACTTGAATTCCAACTTAGTCAAGCACATGCCCTATTTCCAAGGATAAAAACATACCTCTCATCTTCACATATCTAGCTTGATGTCACAAGTCCTTTTGGTACATGATTGTACGAGGAACTTTGTCTCCAACTTACAAACCCATATTTGACCATACTTTTCTTAGGTGAACATGCTTTAGGACCTTAAAACTTCTTTTCGAGAGGATGTGATACAATTTTCTTAAAGCAAAGCAATATATCAAGTCATAAAACATACCTCTATGGACATGATAGGTCTTCATACACCTTAAAACACTTCTTTGATTTCAACATGACTGCAGGGTATTTTCCCAAAATTTTCAAACATTTCAAGATGATTTCATGATCTTCAAACCAAGAACACACTTATTTCCATCCTTCAATAATCTGTCAATCTTATGCCTTCTTGATACACACATCTTGACAATACTATCAATCTTCATGATGTTGGCACATTCCAAACCATTATAAGACCTTCTTAAACAAGACTAATATCTTATTTAACTTGACTTCATTAACTCAAATTACAACTTATTCAAGCACATGGCCTACTTCTAAGGCTAAAAACATACCTCTGTTGTATCTTCACATATCTAGCTTGATGTCACAAGTCCTTGTAGTACTTGATTGTATCAACAACTTTGTCTCCAACTTACAAACCCATATTTGACCATAATTTTCTTAGGTGAACATGCTTTAGGACCTTAAAACTTATTTTAGGAGGATGTGATACACTTTTCTTGAAGAAAAGTGACATATCAAGTCACAAAACATACCTCTATGGACATGATAGGTCTTCATACACATTCTTAAAATACTTCTTTGATTTCAACACGACTGCAGGATCTTCTCACAAAATTTTCAAACATTTCAACATGATTTCATGATCTTCAAACCAAGAACACAATGATTTCCATCCTTCAATAACTGTCAAGATTATTCCTTCTTGATACACACATATTTACAATATTATTGAATCTTCATGATTGTTGGTACATTCCAAACCATTATAGGACCTTCTCAACTATTACTAAGATCTCCTTTAACTTTACTTCATTAACTTGAATTACAACTTAGTCAAGCACATGGCCTACTTCCAAGGATAAAAACCTACCTTTGGTGTATCTTCACATATCTAGTTTGATGCCACAAGTCCTTTTGGATGATCTTGCCCGCTCATAGAACTATAAAATCAGTTGTTCATCTCCTCCTTGAACCTTTATAATGTTGGCAAGATCCCCATGAGTCATACATTCTCCTCTTGATTCTAAAAACCTCTTTGAATGGTCCTTTATACCCATGAAAACTAACTTTGCTTTCCCTTGAGCCTGTTGATACAAACCTTGAACCTCCATGCATTGTCAAATCCTACTTGAGCAGACACAGTACTTGTATTCTTATGCTATACATCATGCCCAAAGTACACATCCTAGATTTTAAACCTTCAATCCTGGACCATGATCTCAAGAGCACTTTTGAGAAAATTGTATGCCCATATTTGACTCAAACACCTATTTTATTCAAAGCTAACAACTTCATGGTGATCCTCAAAGAACATCTCACCTTATGATTTCACTAGTTTCACATGACATTGAATTTCTCCACCCATGTTTTGAACCTCTTACCCTTTTTCAAGTAGCACAAACCTATACAAGATCTCAACTTAATATTAAGCTCATTCATTCATATTTCACACATCTTTATTATCCATCTCATACATGTACTAGGACTTGTTACATGTTATCCTACCTCTAGGATTGTCATAACTCATTCTTTAGCACAAAAACCTTCTTGGTGAATCTTCTAGCAATATGATCAGTACCTATAACACTTGGAAGCTTCTCCAAGTCTCTTCAAATTTCCTTCATACCTAGATTGGACTTGTAATAAAAATAGGTCATCACACAGCTCAAATGGTATTTTGACTCCACATTGTTGCTCTTCATGGATTGATCAATACTCACCTTAACTTGAGGTCTTATCTTACACACAACATATACCCATGATCCTTCTTAAAGAACATATTTTATATCTTTATAGGCATTACATATCCTAAGGCATAATCACAAAGCACAATCATGCTTACCAAACTTCTCAAATACATTATCTCTCGCCTATCAACCTTTATACCTTCTTGAGACTCATGGACCACTTAATGAACATAAACATTCTTTATAGCATCAACACAACACATATTCTTCAAACATGGCTCCCTACCTTCTAGGTCTTAAAAAAATCTTATTGATGCACCACATCACTTAGCACCATGACTTCATAAATCATGTTAATGACAACAAGCACATACCTTTCAATACAACTCCATGAAAGTACTAGTAACACATTCCATGATGCTTCAAATGGTTGAATATTCATATGCCAACGAGAATCAAGATTTTTCATAGTATTACAGAATGAAAATCATATTTCACTAAAATAATCCACCAAATATCACTATCTTAACTCCTTTATTTTATCACTATACTTCTTGAGACTTATGATATTTTGTCAACTAGGTCAAGATCAACCATGTAACTCAATGACAAATCACTTTATGACTTGATAACTTCATTGAATTCAATCTAAGATAATGTAACATATATTTCTTAGACCTTATAGGCTCCATGTATCTCCATGAATCAACTAGACCTTAAATTTCCATACTCCATCGCTATCATAAGACTCTTGATGGTTCCAACATAGAAATAAAGAAAAACACATACCTTTGAACATATATTAGTCCTTCATACCTGAAAACTCCTTAGCAGAGCACACCCATTCTTATATTGACTTATGAATTTCTTCAAGAAGTCTATAGAAGACATACCATATCACTTAGGGATCTAAAACACCATAAACTCTAGATATTCCCATATCTCCGTCACCTTCTCATCCAAATTGCACTCATGAAGTTGATATATTTTATTTAGTGACCTCTGGTCTTCTTAGACACTTCAGATTGATAAATGCATGATTTTCCTTCTCTATATGAGCTGACAACTTGTACTCTTAGGACTCTACAACATTTTATTTGCTCTCTTTCATGGAAAAACAATCCACTATGACTTGTAAAAAGATTAGGACTCGCCTTTATTTATTCTTGATCCTTCGCAAAGGGTCTTCATGATCTAACTTCTTGAAAAATTTAATTGTCTTAGGATCCTTCTTGACTTCACCAATAGGATCTTCTTTCATGATAGGCTTGGCTGACTTAGATTCCTCCTTCTTCATTTTAGACCCTTGTTCTACCTTGGCATATGATTCATCTAGATTATTAGACTTAACATGATCAGTCCTTATTGACTTAGGTATCCATACCAATGTTGGATTCTTCTTATGCATTCTAGGAGCTCCATATACCTTGTTAGGTATGTTATCTATGTTAGGACGAATTTAGAAATGTATCCCATACTATGGCATCTATAGAAAACAATATCTCTTGACTGATTACTCCTATTTCTTACCCTATAATCCTTTGTAATATGGCATTTTTCATGCAAACAGTAACACAATACTTTGCTCCTAGATCTACTATTCCTCCATGATGAATGATTATTGCAATCCATAGCTCTATGACCAAACTCATTGCATGAAAAACAATTAATGTTGAATGAACTTACATACCTTTTACTATTTGAAGGTTTAAATAGTCATCTAAGCTCGATTTTCCATATCCACCTTTGAGAACCCTATATGATCCTTAAATACTTTAACCACAAAACTCCATAACTTGACCATATTTGTGCTTTGAGGATCACCTTAATCCCGTTAATCTTACTTTAAAGGCCCTAATATGATATCGATTGTTGGAAGCACAATCACTGGGGGGGAATAGCATTCCTTAAAACTTTCATCCACAATTACTTTTGCATTCATTAACCATTCCATTTAGTTTAATCATTTAAACCATATTAACATGAATCATTAAAAAATAACATCATTCATGCATGTAAATGAGACATAACAACACTTGAACACCAGATATGAGTGGGAAACCCTCAAGGGGAAGAAAACCCACTATGAAAAAATATTTATAAGAGCCATTATTCAAATTTAGTTGAACACCACCCCTTGGTTTAGCGGCGCATGAACCCTAAAAGGAGGCACCAACCCCCTAGATGAATCAGCACCAACTAAACACACCAAAAAAATTCACCTATGAAATGTTACACCAACAACAGATGATGACACAATTTAGCTCTCTTTTCCTCTATCCTTCTCAAAACACCCCTCTAGAATAGCTCACTCAAGATATTCTTCATCAAGCTTATTAGGTATAATTACCAAGATCATGACATCAAGACACATTCTTGGAAATTATTACATCATATTTTACTTCTCATGATGATCACTAAGATCTCCTTCATCTCCACAAATTGCCCTCTAGGTTGCACTTGTTCATACCCGCACAACTTACTCAAACGAGTTTTACAACTTTTATTTTATACATGAATTATGATCCTAATACAACTAGGTAAGACTTCACAAGTAAAATTACATGATAAAATCGTAAGAAAGTCATAAAAACATTGTACATAATACCATATAGGCTGGAAATAACATCTACACATGCAATTCTCTCATTAAGACTCGAGAAGGCCTAATAGACAAAAATTGCAAACTCGCAAAAAGCTGAATGATCTTGAGAAAAAATAACCATATAGGTTGGAAATAACATCTACACACGCAAATCTCTCATTAAGACTCGAGAAGGCCTAATAGACCAAAACTGTCAACTCGTAAAGGCTGAATGATCTTGAGAAAAATTAACCATCGCCAAAACTTGGAAACCATTTATAAATATTTTCTAATCCTTAAAGAAACCTCCAAAATCTTGAATCACCTTGAAACATCAACTCATGTAAAGATACCATCATTTGGAGAAACCTTCTTCACTAGGTCTAAAACATGCAAAACTAGTCTTCAAAGATTGAAGCCAAAACCTCATCAAATCACCTCAAATATGCAAGTGTGAAATACCAATAGAAATATCATGACCTCGGGGTCATCATTAAATTTAAACCATGCTACAAATCAGACTGAAACACCTCCAAAATGCCTCTGCAACCACATCATCTAAAACGCCCAAAACTAGTCTTGCAAGCATGATTTCAAAAAACCTCCTAAGGGATAAAAATGATTTTAAACCATCATGGAATTAAATAATAGCTTCCATACTTCCTCGAACCCCATTTTAGTCTTCGTGTCTAGTGCACAACTTGAGAGAAAATAAAATTTCTTCAAACATCCAAATTTGAGTGGGGTCCATATATTGTCAAAACCTCTAAATACTACCCGGAGAAATATGGATGAGTCCTCTACAACCTCAAATCATAAAAATTGAGCAAAAAATCCATTTTGGGCCACTAGGAAGAAAAATATTCTCCTTCACTTTAGAACTAGAGTTTAGAACCTCTTTAGCTTCTTAAGAATTGTTCATAACAAAGATGCCCCTTAATCTCTAAACTAATGCCTTGAAAGTCATCTTAGGACCCTTCCTCGAATAACATGAAGATATAAGACCACCATGCAAATTTTTCACGTGCTAATGAGCATCAGAAAGTCCAAATCAACTTTGTTTCTAAATTATAACAACTCAGTAGGAGTAAAAATGTGATATCTTACAAAATATTCAACATTAGGACCTAAAACTTGGAATACACCTCTAGAAAAACCTAATTTACCTTCTCGAATGTTCACATTTACATTTACAATAAGAAATCATACATTCACACCTCATTAGGTCACCTAGGGATTGAGAATAGGTCTAGTGTAGACCTAGAAAACATGACTTGGCCCTATACCTACACTTTTAGACACTTACGAGTGTCCCTGGTCCCCAAAATTATACTCTCCATGATCTGAAAATGCATGACTAGCTGCTACATACCCATACTATTTGACTACTTGATTAACTAAATGTGGAATAATGGTAGTTAATCTAATTAGGAACGTAGTAAATAACATAAATAAAAGCAATTAAATAAATATAGAAAGTGACCCAAGCAACTAGGCTAATGAAAATAAAAACCCTAATATGCAAAGAAGGGTTAGAAGGAGCTTAGTTGATTCAAGGTGACCTTTAGATTTAGCGTCGCAAGTTTTACTAGAGCAACAACGGTAGGAGGAAACAACTATGCTAAGGTCCAAAAACTTATAGATTTTGCAATGAGTGGATTGGGGTGTCAGGGAGAGGATCAAGGTGCCTGTGGGTGTCATATTCTCGAGTTATGGTTGTCGTGGTCTATGAAAGAGGTCTAGAAACCGAACTTGCAAGGTTGGAAGATAATATGAATCTCTCACTATCTGTCACATGTAAATCGCTGCTCTATGCTTAATTTTGTCAATGATCACCGATGAAAGATAAACCTAAAAAGCACCAAAACAAGCATAAGACCCTAAAAAAGAAAAATTCAAATGAAGGGGTCGACTGTCCTCGGTTTCCATAATGGTGGACTTACTAATCGAGTGTTACACTACATCTCGGACCCGATGTACTTTTATGTGCTTGTGTGTGCAATCATGCCCTAGGTGCTCTTGTGCTAATCGTACTTTGTGAAACTAGAACACAATAACTATGTGTAGAAAATGTAAGAAGATGGTGGATGGAATAGAATAAAGTTCCCTCCTATGCTTGTGAGATGCGAGATGAACTAGCTTTGTGCCTTGTAATGGAGCTAGATGGTTGCAAATGGAGCCTTTGATGGATGCAACCTTAGATGATGATAGTAGTGACTAGTGCTCTATCCCTCATTATGGTTTGATAACTTTATATTTATATGGTTATCTTATTCTAATTTCGTAATTATCCTTGAAAAGGCCGACCACAAGAAATATGAAATTTTCAAACGGCAAAAAGTGCCCAAAAAGTGGCAGGAAAGTGGGAAAACGATCAGGGCACCCAGCTAGGGACTAAGGCGCTGTCGGCACCCTCACAAAGCTCAGCTAAAATGATAGAGAACAATGAAAACATATTGGGAAATCATGTGCTAAAGGTCGGCATAAGAATGACATAAAGTAAAGTAAAATGGCCAAAAGGTAGGGGTTAATAGTACTTTCTTCACTCAAAAACCATATGAATGGTAGTATGAGACCAGGACTAAATAATGTCTAAAGTTCATGATTTTTTGCCTATATTTTCCCCCACTTGATGTTGGTGATCGGAAATCATGGTAACATAAAGCAGATAGAGATGCGTACTTGATGTCCATGAAGAGTGATGTAGAAAACGTGTCGAAGGACTAGACAAAGTGCGGATTGATAAAAATATGATGAAGCATGGAAACTAAATATGTAAAAGCGCAAAAAAGTGATGAGAATGAACCTAGGGTGGAAACGTGTATATATTTGTTGATGTGTGTGATGTACCTACATGGTTAGTATGGTGTGTGTTGCCGCAAAATGTTGTTTTCCCCCATTGTTGTAGTTGTTGTTGACTACTTGCTTCTCATACAGTCGGACCTGCAAGGAGAAGATGATCAAGAAGTCAAATACGCATGTATATATGTAAAAACACATGTAAAAGACACATGTATATGTATGTAAGAGTATGTAAATGTAAAATACACAAATGAAAAATGGAACATGTGCACCTGATCCATGATGAGAGAAAGGGTGTAGAAAGAGGATATCATGTCCTAGGTTTTTGGGCGATCCAATGCCATAGACGAAGAAGTATAGGGAGGAATTCTATTATATCCTCCAACCTTTAACCTTCCCTGAACATGTATGAAGAGATATCTGTATTGCCTGGTTTTTGGGTGATCCAATGCCACTAGATGAAGTAGTGTAGAGAGGAAGTTTGTTGTATCCTCTAACCTGTAACTTCTCTCCAGAATGTTAAGGACTACCATGTCCTATAAAATCTGTTGTGTATGGGGTTTGTAGACTGGTCTGAACCCACTCATTGTATAACCCACAATGTCAAGGGAAAAAAATAAACTGAACTAAACCAATGTAGAAGCGTTGTATAGTATGTAAACCCCAAATGATGCCCCCTCTTTGGGGTGCATGCAATGTCGTTGATAGGAGAATGTGGCCCCAAAATAGGACCAACTTCATGAACTTTGTAACTCTTCCCTACATGGGGAAGGAATACACTTGGTAGAGACCAAGGCACACACAAAGAGGAGGCTAGAAACAAGTGTTAGTACGAATAAGCACGTATGTAGAAAATAAGTGTAAACTACACAAACAATGTGTAAGCTAGAAAGCAAGTAAAGACGCAAGAAGACAAAGTAATCCACAAAAAGTGGGTTGCAAACATGGGACATCACTCATGATATCGTAAGACATGCAAGGCCATCATGGTCGCATACAACAAAAAAGTGTGCACACCAAACAAAGGGCAATGCCCACATACAATAGCAAATAGTAGAAAACAAGTACAAACAACAAATAACCATGTAAGCAAGTAATCCCGCAAAAAACAATGTTGCACCCGTTAGCATGTTAGAAAGATAACCAATATGTCAAAAGTGTGTATAACCATGTAATATAGAGTGCTAAGTACAAAATGAAACAATAACACCTATGAGAGACGAATGTGAATGCCCCCAACGACCAATGTAGGATGGGTAGAAGGTGAGCATTAAATCTTGCATGTAAAAGACATGTATTTGCGATCACAATTGAAAAAGACGTGAACGTGCATGTGTGTATGGTATAGATAAATGACATATAAGAGATCTAACTAGCATGTGTAATAAAGCGACCATATAAAAGAAAATGTAAGTAAGAGTAAAAGCAACCAAGATATGCAATATGTTGTGGATGGATGGAATGAAATGCAATATGGATGATAGGATCCTTGTGCCCCTTGAGTTAATGGAAATGTATGCAGTGAGGTTCATTTAGTTGTCTCCTTGCAGTCAAGAATGAACCGTAAATGAGAGTGCATCATCAAGAAATGATTGAAATGTGTGTTGTGTCTAACGCGCTATGATGAATGTGTATGTGTGATGATATGCGACCTAGAAATGATGTGTGCATGAACCTTATAGCTAAATCATATATCACAAAAAGATGATTGAAAGAGTGATGATGTAGCCTAAAGAGTATATCACTACTAGATGAATATAAGGAGTGGTGATGTAACCTAAAGCATATACCACTACAAGATGAAGGGATAGGTGACCATTTAGCCTAAAGTGTATGACACTAACATAGTAATGTCACATGATAGAAGGTTGAATGATGAACGTCTAATTATGATAATGTCCATTTGATTTTAAACCCTTGGCAGTCAACTATGACCGAGGAACTAAAGTGCATCATAGAGTAGTGAGAATAAATGACCATGTTATGAGTATGTAATGTGTGATATGTACAGTATGTAGAATGTAATGTGTGGAAATAGGCAAATAGTATGAAAAATTCATGTGATGTAGTATGGAGGGTGAGTAGTATAAGATGCTAACCTTGTAAACAATAGAAGTGTAATATGATGAATATAAGGATGGTGTAGATGATATGTATGGTGTATAGAAATGTGAAAACATGATTTTTTTGACATATTGCAAGATGTAATATGTAAGATATGTAGACAACATGAGAGTGTAAAATGTGTGTGAAATGTAGATGCAAAGTAGTCAATGTGTGTATCCTATGTGATGAGTATGGATGACCATGTAATGAATGCAATGTGTAATTTGTAAGATGAAATGCAAAGTGTGTAATCAACCCTAGTATGTGTGTGTGTGTGTGTGTGTGTACGTCATGTGTGTGTATGATGAAGACTAATATGATGTGTAGAATGCGTAAGGTGTGTGAATGTAGAAGAAATGTAGAATGTAGTATGCAAGACATATGATGTATGAGAAGACATGATGGGTAATGCCTATTGTGTAGTGTGTGGGGTTCATGTGTAGTATGCCCTCAACATTCAAGTGTGAACCGAAGCACAAGAGTGTGTCATTGGGTAATAACGATGCTAAAATGTGTGATGAATATGCCTATGCAAGGATATGAATGTATGATAATGTAAATATGAGAGATAAACCTATACGAATATGATGAGGGGAGTGTGTTATATGATATTCCCCATGAGTGTGCGTGAATTAGTGAGATATCTAATGATAGTGAAGGATGAAGGTCCTCCATTTGATGCATATGGTGCCGAAAGCATACAACCCTACTCTAATAGAGGTGATATATGAGACATACGTTATGTTGGTGGATGAATTCTATGTGCATGTGATGGATGAATATACGATGAAGTCCATGGCATATAAAAATGTGTCGATGATGGAGATATACGTGATGCCAAGCGTGAAGGTGATGGACACCCACGTGATATCAACTGAGGTGGTGATCTACGTGCGATACGTAGAAATGTCCTAGGAATGGGCTGATACCTATGTGTAGGACTATAAGAGTGGTGCGGTCGTGTAGAAAATGTATGAGTAGGTGAACTAGGAGTAGATTGTGCTTTGAGTAACATAGATTTTGATGTGCTAGATGATGTAGGTAGTGTGCTAACTAATGTGCGAGGATATGATGACCAAGGAGTAGATGGAGGGACACCATCAATAGAAATAACCTGATTGTTATGGATGAATTTAAGTCGCAAATGATTCATAGAGATGATAGATCGGGATTGAATAATCCAATTGAGACCGAGAAGCATGTCGTACCTGTCAACAAGTGTTTCCAATGAGGAAAGGCACAAGTATAGTAAGAGGACCAACCATAACATGTAGTTTGACGACAATGAAGGTTTTACTCATAGGGTATTCAATTTGTGAGTGAGGGTAACCAATAGCTTTAAGAAGTGGAATGAAACGTGTACTAATGGGCCATGATGGTTCAACCTTGGTATTATTGATGGGGACCAAACGAGCAGATGCCTTAATATTTAAATGATTAGATGTGAATCTTTCATGATAATTGTGGTTAGAGAAAGAGATGATAGGTGGCAAAACGTTAGTATGTGAAACTAAGAAATCAAGAGCCCCTGATGCAAGACGAGGCAATGTATGATATGTATGATTAGTAGAAGATTCAGATGCTTTCTTGTCACGTTGTTGGGATTGATTATTAAATAATTTGAGTTTACCCTTTTCATTGACTGGTGTAGAATCTGTGGGTTTCGTAAATTCAAGCTTGTTATTATCAATAAGATCTTGAATGATTGTGCGGAGCTTGAGATTTGTAGAATGTCCCACACATCTATTATAATCACATTGAAAGTTTTCTTTGTAATTCCTACCTTTTGATCATGATGGATATAATTCGAGTGGTGGAGAGAGCGTAATAAGATTGATCTCAAGAATGTTTTGTAGTATGAGATGTGGGGCCATAGAAAATTTAGTAAATGCTCACCTAGGCGGTGGTGATTGAGCTTATTTAGGAGTAGTGACTGCATTGACAATAACTTTGGCGTTGGCAGGCTTAGTTGTAGATGGTTTGAATGGTGCCTTATTTTGAAAATGAGTGGACGAGGAAGCTTGCTCCTGATACTTAAGTTTTCCTATGGATAAGAGTTTAGTTTCACGAAGCTTGAGAATGTGACAAAGTTGGTTGAATTATGGAGAGGTCTCAAAGAGAACACTTTCTAGAGTGGTAATAAGAGACTCTGAATAAACAAATCCTGAAGTTTGGAGTCCACTAGCACATTAGACATATTAGCTAGATTATTTTTGAATCTCAAAACATAGTTGGTTGTGTTCTTTGGGTCCCTATTTCAACTTGTGCTAACTAAGCATAAGAGATCTTGGGGCCAATATTGATATAAAAATGAGTAATAAAAGCTTCATCCAGTGCATAAATAAATTTACCAAGTGAAAAGGTAGGTCGTAAAACCAACACATCGTAATCTTGGAGACTACGGGAAATATTTTATCCAAAATAACATGATGATCAAGAAAAATCAAGACAAACAACATGAAAAGCTCTAAGATGTTCTTGTGGGTCACCATTCCCATTGAAAATGGGAAGATTAAGGGGAGTAAAAACTAGCGGGGAAGTGAGTAAGTAAAGATGGCAAGTGCAAATGGAGTATGCAATAACAAGGTGGAATATAAAGATGGTGCATACAAAGTGGCCTATTGCAACTTACAAATTTGAGCTTGAAGGTCTTGATAAAGAGAAGTTAAGTCCTGAGTACTAATGGATGAAACTTGTTGTATATGATAAAATAAAGGTGGTGTAAAGTGATTGGTAGGAGTACTAACATAAACGAGGATTATAGAAATAGGTGTAAGAGTATAAACGAGAGATTGAGTAGAAATAAAGGTTGGTATGGCCGCAAAAGCAGTGAGCTCCACCAAATTTGTGGCTTCCTCATGACTGACATGTAAAATTAAATCTAGATCTTGGGGATGTTCAACAATATGATCATTAATGGCCTTAAGATGAGCTTCAGTAAAATCTTCATGAGATTGAGTGCTAAGCCCTTAACTTATTGTTTGTCTTAGGATATGAGTAGCCGACTTGTGGCTTACCGTATCATTTTACTATATCATTTATGCTTTCTCATGCTTATTAGGTTGGCCTTGGTGATGGCCATAACATATGAATAGTATATACAGGGGATTGTAGGTAGTAGTTGATCATCATTGGAGCATTTGAGTCTTATTGTATGGTTTGGAGGTTTCCCCTCGAAGTGGTGAAGCTATTATAATTACATATTGAGATCATTTATCTACAATATTATGTTCTTTGGTGTTCTATTTATGCTCATAATCTGAATTATACAAGTAATTTCATTACAAGTGGTATCAGAGCTACGATCTGGGCTAAAATTAGGGCAAAAACCCTAAAAACAAATTTCTAATATAACTTGCGAACCAAAGAGAATTTTTTGGAGATGTTTTTACCAGAGTTGAGAATAATTCCAAGTAAGATTCCCTGAAAATTTCATAATTTTTTGATTTATTTTGCAAAATTTATTGCAAATTTAGGGTTTTTCATAAAATCGCTCCCTAGGATGAAATTTGTGGAATTTTTCCAAGTTCTTTACATTTTCGGAAAGCCCTCAAAAATATTGGTAGTATATTCTTTTGTTTTTCCTATTCAACCAAATTTGTATCGAAACCCTAAACCCTAGGGTTTGACATCATGGTGAGGCCTTCCATAAGAGCCAAAAAGAATTTGGTCACTCTGGTAAAACCCCAGATAAATATGGGGTAGTGATAGAAGATTTGGAGTCATAAGAGGTAAATACAGATTCCTTAGCACTAGGGTTTACCTCAGTTGATCATAAGGTGAGCCAACTCGAGTATGAACTGCGAAATGTACAATTTGAGATGGCCTATAAAGGAGACATAGACCAAATAAATCAATGGTTAGATGATATCATGTAACATATAAAGGGTAAATAGTATGTCTCAACTCAACCAAGGAGGATATTCAGTTCAAAATAATGGGAAAAATAACCATGTTGGATCACTTTTCCAGCCCAATTAGAATCCAACTTATTCGCAACCACGAAACATGATGCCGAAAGTGGAGATGCGCAAATTTGATGGGAATGATCCATTGAATTGGATAAATCAAATGGAGAACTTCTTTGAGTTACATCAAACCCCATCAAGACAAAAGGTGACCTTGGCATCCTTGTATCTTAAACCAAACCAATTTGTCTAGTATTGATGGTTATGTGCTCAGAGGCAGAAGAGTGGTCTCAGTGTCACTTGGACAATTTTTACTGAGGAGTTGCAATTACACTATAGTTCCAGTGTTTCAGATAACTACTTTAGTCAATTGGCAAAGTTAAGACAAACAAGATCAGTCAAAGATTATGTGCATCAATTCCAGAACCTATCCTTAAGGGTGGAGAATATTACAGAAGAGAACCTGAATGACATGTTTCTTGGGGGTCTTAAGGACCACATTGAGCATGAGGTACGCATGTTTAATCCACTCAATATTTTTGATTATATTATCATGGCACGTAGAGCAGAGGAAAAAATTCTTTACAGTAGGAGGTAGCCTTTCACTAACACCAGAGACCATAGTACCCCTTCCCCATCATTCACTCAACCAATTAGACTAACTCCTCAACAAATGGAAGAAAAAGAGAAAAAGGATTATGTTTTAATCGACACAAAAATATGGACCGGGACACAAATGTGCTGAGAAGAAGTTGTTCTATATTGAAGGAGGAAATGAGGATGAAGAGGAAGCTGAAATTATAGGAGAAGCTGAGGAAATAGTAGAAGATCAAGTAAAAGATCACCAACCTACAGTTTCTTGTCATGCGTTGTTAGGTATTAGTACTCCTCAAACACTCAAGGTTATTGGCTATCTTAAAAAATAGAAGGTAACGGTGTTGATTGACTCAGGGAGAACTCATAACTTCATAAATAGTAAGTTATTTGCCTGCCTCAATTTTTTTATTTACCCAACTCCAGAAATGCAAGTTATGATTGCGGATGGTGGGACAGTCAAGTGCATAGGAAAGTGCCATCGTATCCAGCTTTCCATGGGAGACTACATGTTAGACTCGCCTATGTTTGTTATTTCTATGGGAGGGGAAGATATTGTTTTGGGTGTCCAATGGCTCACAACCTTGGGTACTATAGAAATGAATTTCCAAGAATTGTTCATGTGATTTCATTCAAAAGGAAGGACAATACAATTGAAAGGGATGGTAGCTAAGTCTCCACAAATTATTATCTCTCATCAGATACAGAAGGTTCTTAGAAAAGGAGTAGATGGATTTATAAAAAGTTATTTTCCATAAAGGTACAAAATACAGAGTTTTCAATGCCACCCAATCTTCGAAGATTGTTGATGCTCACTCGTCTATTTTTGATGTAATTCTAAAGGAACTACCACCAGCTTAGGGATCATGATCATGGCATTATTTTTATTCCATGGGGCCAACCACCTAACATCGACCATACGATACCCATATTCCTAGAAAAGTGAAATCGAGAAAATGGTGCAGGAAATATTGAAGGCAGGTATCATCAGGCATAGCCAAAGCGCATATTCTTCACCGGTGGTCATGGTATGTAAGAAGGATGAAACATGGAGGATGTGTCCAGATTATCGAGAACTCAATAAGTAAACCATAAAATATAAGTTTCCTATTCCAGTAATTGATTATTTACTTGATGAATTTCATGATGCTATTTATTTCACAAAATTAGATCTTTGTTTGGGGTACCATCAAATTAGAATAAGAGAGGAAATTTTTCATAAAACGGCTTTCAGGACTCATGAGGACCATTATGAGTTTTTGGTAATGCCTTTTGGTCTTACAAATGCTTCCTCAACATTTCAAAGTTTGACGAACATTGTTTTTAGGCCATTTTTAAGGAAATTTGTATTAGTTTTCTTTTATGACATACTAATTTACAATAAGACATGGGAAAAACACTTACAACATGTAAATAAAGTGTTGGAATTTTTGGAGAAGCATAAGCTCTATGCAAAGCCATCTAAGTGTTCTTTCGGTGTACAAGAGGTAGAGTACTTGGGTCACGTTGCATCCCATAAAGGTTTCAAATTTGATCCTCAGAAGATCAAAGCTATGGTGGAATGGCCAAGGCCCAAAACTCTCAAAATCTCTCGAAGGTTCCTAGGACTAACATGGTACTACAGAAGATTTGTGAGGGGATATGGTAGAATCACGGCTCCACTCACTGCATTTCTAAAGAAGGATGCCTTCCATTGGACAGACACAACCACTAAATCCTTTGAGCAATTGAAGGAAGCCATGTGCACCACCCCAATTTTGGCTACTCCCAACTTCTCAAAAACCTTCATTGTTGAATGTGACGCTTCAAGATCAGGATTGGGAGTAGTTCTAATGTAGGAAGGAAGACCAATTACATTTGAGAGTCATCAATTCAAAGGAAAATATATGCTCAAACTTGTCTATGAGAAAGAAATGATGGTTATTCTTCATGCAGTCAAGCAATGGAGACCCTATCTAATGGGTAGACACTTCAAGGTAAAAACTGATCATGATGGTCTCAAATACTTTTTTGAGCAAAGGTTATCATCTAAGGAACAACAAAAATGGGTAAGCAAAATGTTGGGTTATGATTTTGAAATAATATACAAGAAGGGTAAATAAAATGTAGTAGTCAATGCGTTATCCAGAGGGATACATCCATAGATGCCTTACTATGTGCAATGTCCATATTGAAGGCCGATTGGGTGGATGAAGCAAGATTGGAATGGGAGTAGGACAAGGATACACAATCTCTAATACAAAATATCAAGCAAGGCTCTATAACATCTAACAAATTTGAGTGGAAAGGTAATGCCCTATGGTACAAGGATAGGTTATTCTTGTGTAAAGATTTTGAGTTGAAGCATAAGATTCTTGTAGAGCTACATGCATCACCTGTTGGAGGACACTCTGGGTTTTTGAAGACATATCATAGAATAAAAAGAGAATTCTTTTGGGAAGGACTTAAGGGGGATGTACAAAAGTTTGTATCAGAGTGTTTGGTGTGCCAACAAAACAAAGGTGAAACCATTAAGACACCAGGTCTATTGCAACCATTACCAATTCCTAGCCAAAGATGGGAGGAGGTCTCTATGGATTTCATCACAGATTCCTTGTTCAGAGGGTAAGAATGTTATTTTGGTGATTGTGGATAGGCTCACAAAATATTCCCATTTTTGTGCCCTAACACATCCATTTGCAGCCAAAGACAAATCCACAACTATTTTTGGAGACACGCTTCAAAGGATATATGGAACCCAAACATAATTATAAGTGATCGTGATCCTATTTTCATAAGTAATTTTTGGACAAAATTATTTGCATGTTTGGATACTCAGGTAGCTCATAGTTCATCTTACCATCCTCACACCGATGGGAAAATATAAGTGGTCAAAAATGCTTAGAGGGTTATCTACGGTGTTTTGTATCAGATAAGTAGGAACGATGGGTTAAATGGCTACCACTTGCAGAATGGTGGTATAACACATATTTTCATACCTCTTCTCAAATGACCCCATTTTTAGCATTATATGGTTACCATCCACCATCTATCACTTCTTCCTTGAGGGTGCAAACTAAGGTCAGAGATGTTGAGGAACACATTCAACATCAACAACAGTTTTGGTTGGTTTGAAGGAGAATTTGGCATTGGCACAAAACATGATGAAACAACAAACATATCAACATTATAGTGAAAGACATTTTAAAATTGGTGACTGGGTTTTTGTACATCTACAACCTTATAAGAAGATGTCCTTGAAGCAACAAAAAAAGGACAACAAACTTTCTCCTAAATATTATGGTCCTTATCAGGTTCTATAGAAAATTGGAAGTGTTTCTTATAAACTAGAGTTGCCTCAATCTTCATGCATACACCCAATATTCCATGTTTCCTGCCTGAAGAAGGTTATTGGATAGAAATTTGCAGCCCAAACAGAGCTACCAAAACTTGATGAGGAAGGAAGAATCATTTTGGAGCCAGAGAAGATTTTGCAAACATGTACTAAGAGGCTGAGAACCAAAGACATTAAGGAATATCTGATCAAGTGGAAGAATCTGAGCATAGAAGATATAACTTAGGAGGATGCAAGTTTTCTACAGCAACATCCAAGATTATTCAATGTTGAGGACAACGTTGGTTTGAAGGGGAATGGCATGCTACGCCCTTAACCTATTGCTTGTATTAGGATATGAGTAGCCTACTTGTGGCTTACCATATCATTTATACTTTCTCATGATTAGTAGGTCGGCCTTGGTGATGGACATAACATATGAATAGTATATATATGGGATTTTAGGTAGTAGTTGATCATCATTGGAGCATTTGAGTCTTAATATATGGTTTGGAGATTTCCCCCTCGAAGTGGTGAAGCTATTCTAATTGCATATTGAGATCATTTATCTGAATATTGTGTTCTTTGGAGTTCTATCTATGCTCATAATCCGGATTATACAAGTAATTTCATTACACCGAGTCATGGCGAAAAGAGAAGAAACCTTAGAAATAAAGTGGATTTAAAGGTTGGGTTTGCCAAAATGATTAACTAAAACTTGGAATAATGATAGTTAATCTAACTAGAATAACAATAAATAATAGTAAATAAATATAAAAGTGACCCAAGCAATGAAAGGCTAATGAAAATAGAAACCCTAATATGCAAAGAAGGGTTGGAAGGAGCTTAGCTGATTCGGCGAGCTTGCTAGACTGTGTCGCAGAGCTGACTAGAGAAATAGGAGGAGGAAACGACTATACCAATGTCCAAAACTTATAGATCCGGTAATTTGAGTGGACTGGGGGTTCCCGGGAGAGGATCAAGATGCATGTGGGCATCCTAGTCTGAGTTCTAGGTACCTTGGTATGTACAGGAGGTCTAGAAACCAAACTTGTAGGGTTAGAAGATGATATGAAGCCCTCGTTATCTATCATGTGTAATTCACTTCTCTGTGTCGAATGTCATCAATGATCACTGATGAAAGATAGACCTGTAAAACCCCAAAATAAGCATCAAACCCTAAAAAAGAAAAATACAAATGAAGGGGTCAAACTATCCTCAGCGCCACAATGGTGGACTTACTAATTGAGTGCTGCACTACATCTCATACATGATGTAGTTATATGTGCTTGTGTATGCAATCATGCCCTAGGTGCTCTTGTGTCAGTCACACTTTGTGAAAGTAGCAAGCAATAACTATGTGTAGAAAATGTAATAAGATGGTGGATGGAATATAATAAACTTCCCACATATGCTTGTTTGTTGCAAAATGAACTAGCCGTGTACCTTTTATGGAGCTAGGTGGATGTAAATGGAGCCTTTAATCGATGCAACCTTAGGTGATGATAGTATTGACAAGGGTTTGGTCCTCATTATGGTTTCATAACTTTATATTTATATGTTTCTCTTGTTCTAATTTCATAATCAACCCCGAAAATACCGAGCATAAGAAATATAAAATGTTCAAATGGCTATAAAGTTCCCAAAAAGTGCCAGAAAGCGGGAAAAGGATCGGGGTGCTCCGATCGGGACCATGGCACTGTCGGTGCCCAAGATTAGCTTGGGTGCCCTAAGACTAGCTAAAATGACAGAATCGACGAAACATACCGGGAAAGCATGTGGATAAGGTTGGCGATAATGACATAAAGTAAAGTAAAATATCTAAAAGATGAGGGTTAATTAGTACTTTCTTCACTCAAAAACTATATGAATAGTAGTATGATACCGGGACTAAATAATGTCTAAAGTGCATTATTTTGTGTCTACAACCATGCCTCCTAAATAAGCCACTTGAACATGCTTCCTTCACCAAAAACTAACCTCCTCATGACTTTTCCACTCTTTCCAACCTATAAGAGCCTTCAACACACTTCATGACACCTAAGAAACATCACCACAACACAACACCTCTGCAAGTCACTACAAGCCATCATACCTACTTAAGAACTCGTGAATCATCACCAATACCAATCAACTCAACTGACACTACAAATCAACCTTCATGTTTCTCTCTCCTTTTGGCATCAATGATACTTTAAAAAATTAATGACATCATCATTCTTTGACATCAATGACAACACACTTCCAACACTAGGATCTAGGCTAATGGCCTCTAAGATACATAATGCTAGCGATCGCTAAGTTACATAAGGAGAATGGACGCTAAGGCATTTTATTACTGAAAAGGTGGGAATTTTAAATGATTTCACCTAGATTTAGGTATAATGGGTTCCAATATTTTAATTTTTGGATTCTAATATTCCAATTTTGTTATTATTGGATTCCAATTTTACTATAGTTGGATTCCAATTTTGCTAATTTGTATAAGGCTAGCAATCATTAAGTTACATAAGACTAGTGGTCATTAAGTTACATAAGGATATTATTGGATTCCAATATTTCAATTTTCATATTCTAATATTTCAATTTTTGTATTTCAATATTTCAATTTTCTGACTCCAATATTTCAATTTTTAGAGTCCAATATTTTAATTTTTGGATTCTAATATATATAATATTGAGTATAGCAAATGCCAATAGTCAACATTTTGAACTCCATAATCGCAATATTGGATTCCAATGAGAACTATATTTTATAGTTTCTTAAACTAGAATATGTCCGTATTTACTAAAATATGATGGAGAAAATGAAAAATGAGGATCGTGTGGGATAATGCGCATATCAACCAAGTTGCACTCAAACGACAATGTGACAAAGTTTCATGAGGAAATAAACATTCAACCATGAAATGTGCATGCAAATAAAATGTCTCACTCATCCTCTCATATATATGAATAAAAGGGGCACAACTAGGGGTGTTTTTAACCCTCAATGCATGATAATCATACCTCCTCAAGTGGAAAAGAGGAGTTAAATTCCTAAAATGGAAAGTAACTCTTATATGATGCACTAACGTACACCGACGCGTGTATGACGAGAATCTATGATAGAAACATGCATACCCCCTAAGACACCTAAGACCTATGACCTCACATAAGTGAGATGAATCACCATGTGATGTAGATAATGGTAAACACTAACACCCCCTTCATCGTAACTTAGGATGAGGTGGAAATTCATAAATGAGAAATAGGTCCTAGCAACTAAGCGTGATGAGCTACCCATGAAAAACAAGGATCTCAAATAGTGGAGAAAACCCAAATGGAAAAACATCCACAAAGAGAAATGGAAGACTCCCTAACAATCTAAGAAAGATGCATCAATGGGTATTGAAACCGAGGGCCTAATGAGGTACCCATGTATAATTGGAAATCTCTCTAGAATAAAAAGAAGAGAGGAGAGGAAGGAGACAAGAGGAACTACATAAAATGTGAAGCCATGGTCGAATCTCGAACTTTCTAACTCTAGGAATTCTCCAAGAAGATTTTTGATGAATTGGTCCTCGTCTTGTACACTGAAGAAGATCCAACCACTTCGAACAATTTTCCTTCCCTTGGCAAGGACATAAATGGAGTACTAAAAGTCTTCCCACTCTGCAAAATGAATCCAAGGCAATAGTACAAATAACTTTGAGTCTGGTCCACATAAGTGTGACATATGTCTAGAAAATTAGTGCGCAATAATCAAGGTAATGCCACAAGCGTAGAGAATGTCAAAGTGTGAGAGAAGAACATCTCGCTGAAAGGATTCCTAAGTGAAGTGAAGGAAAAGTAGCAACACTCACAATAGTAGAAAGAGGGTCCATAAGAAGGCGTGGATCAATGATGATCTCCAAAAAGTGGAAGTGATAAGAGTCCCTGAAGGGGAAATCCCAACAAAGGAGATGAAGCACTACTAAAAACACATGTAGAAGGATGAGAAAGTCCTCAGAGTGCATCGAAAGTAGGCATTGTGAAAAGACAATGAAGGTCTTGCAGATGCTTATCCTAAAAGGGTGGCTTGACAAATAGAAGATCGATGTCTGATATGTATGAATCATCAACTAAGGGAGGAGGAGTGGAAAGGGCCTCACACACTATAATTGGAAAGAAGGCTTATATAATGATTGTATGAGGCTATGAACAAGTTTGTTTGATGTCTAATGGGAAGGGAGGAGCATAAAAATTCTCTAGAAGGTAGCCGAGAGAAGGAGGAGAGGAGTCCTAAATATTACTCTCGTCATCAGAACTTGTTGTCCCCTCAAAATTTTCCTTCTTTTTCCCAAGTTTGGACTTAGAAATTTTTGAGTTGTCACCCTTTGAAAATGGTCCAGTCTGAGTTTTTTGAAATCTGGCACTTCCCAAGGGATCAAGGATTCTTAGAAACACCTTCATCAAATAGAGAATTCTTTCCCCTTTCCAGAAAGGTATGGAAGTCCTCCTAACTCCTTGTAGTTTTTGAGTTATGGCTCGGTGGAGGTAAATGGGGAAATTTTCCCTAGGCAAGCCCGCATCTAATAAAGAAGTGCCATGTGTTGAGGTGGAGCAGGCGCAAGGAGGAATTCGGCACTTAGCCCTTTTGGCTAAGTGGTGCAAAAGTTACAAACCGACCCACGGGCCCGCGAGAGGAGAAGGGAGAAGCGCATGGCGGAGCGGCAGGGCACGGAGGTAAATTGGGATTTTTTCCCAATGTGAATTTCAAAGGCAAAAATGGAGGCGCATCCCCCCAAGCAACCAAGAGGTGCCACGTGTCTCGGAGCGGCGGGGCACGGGAGTTTTCAGAAATTTTCCCAATATGAAAATGCGAAGGAAAAGGATAGGTCTTCGACCCACGAGTGAACTAGAAGGTGCCACATGTCTTGAAGTGGTGGACCCACGGAGTTTTTGGGAAATTTTTCCAAAAGGGAAAAATTTAAAATTTGACCCCGCCAACCCTAATTTTGACCAGTTTTTCCCTAAATCTTCAAGAGGCCATATCTTTCGAACCAGAGCTCAGTTTTTTGTGTTTTTGGTATCAATGGAAAGATGTTGAAATTATCTACATGATGGACACTTCAATTTTAAATTTTGATGGTGTTTTGTGGGAGAAAATTGAGAAAACATCTCTGGCATGCAAAAACAAAAAAAAGTTCCTCCCGACTTCGCTCCAATGTTCTCCTGCCACGTGGATGGCCCGATTTCAAAGCAATTAGGGCAAAGGAGTGAATGGTTCATATGCAAATTGGAAAATTGAAATTTAAAACACATTTTTACATGTAGAAGCTCTTCTTGGGCTCGTTAGAAGCATTTTCTTTGCTTTGCAGAGGAATCTAGAAGAAGGAAAAATGATCAAATTTGTTTGTAACCGCTTCTTGGCCATTTGGGGAAGTTGTAACCGCCCTTACATGCTATTTCTTGTCCTTTGAGAGTCATTTTTGGGTTGGCAATCGATTTTGGAAATGGGAAGCACGTTTTTGCGAACAGAGGACAAAAATGACAGTCAGTCTTCTTCTATTCTCCTTCTCTGTATTATTTCTTCTATTCCCACTCGTTGTACAAGTTTGAACTCTGAGATCAATAAAAAAGGAAGGAATTTTATGTCCCCTGGATGGAAAGATCGATTGGTGCTTTGTAACCAGCGTGTTTTATTTTGTCTTGTGCTCAGAAATTGCAAATTTGTCTTTCTTCTATTAGTTAATGCATGTTATGAACTTTCTGATCAATGCATATAGGCATCTGATATTCTACCTATATCATTGACCTTCTTGCCTTCTTTCCCACTCCCTTTCCCATACTTGGATTAATTTCTACCCTAGCAAGAAATTGCAGGCTTTTCCATAGGGTCAGTGGAGTGCCCCTATGGATCTCTGGTTGAAAAACCACCATTAAAATCCTTCGGTTTTACATGCTAAACAATGGGAGCTGCACCATTCAAATGTAGAGGGACTTAGATTCCCATAGTGTTGGCTTGAAATCCATAAATTTGTCCACAAAACAATTTTTCTAGCCAACAGAACTAGAAGCATAATCCTCATCATCAGGGATAGAAACAAGTGAGTTTGTGTTAGCAAAACTTTCATCACATGAAGAGGAAGAGGAGACAACTATATTAGTACAAGCAACAATGAAAATCTATGAAGGGTCTCTAAACAAGGAGTAGACAATGCTCCTGAATAGTGCAAGGACACTCTATGTGCACCGCATGAAGGTAGAGAGGCCTAGAAATATATGTTAACAAAGGACCAATGACCATGCTACAAGTGTTGAACTAGTCCTCGGGTTGATTAGGATCAAGTGGGGCGTGTACTCGTCCATACAAGTAGAGATGGAGGTCATCATGGGTGAGAAAACATTCCATGCTTGAACACCTCAAAGGCATAATTAGCCCACCAAGAAGAAGAGGCAAAGGCAAGTAATGTAGAAAATTTTCTATGAAGTATATGTCCTGGGAAACGCATCTCTATGGTAAGTTCGTAAGAAGTGTAGAATGCACAAACAGAATGGGTGTGAAAATACACATAATGTTACAAGATGCAGATTCAAATGAGAGTGTGTATGCATGCAATACAACACGTAAGAATAATAATAACCCCCTGTTTACGGCACTTTATAAGTAGTGTGTTTATTACAATAAGGTGTGTTCATGCAACATGAGACAGTTTGCCACTCACCTTGCAATAGGTGATGAATCGTGCAAGAATGGAGACCACAATAAGTCTCGAAAAAAGTATAGGAACAACATGTAAGAAAACACAATAGGGCATAAGAAAGAACAAGGTTATAAACAATGTATAGTGTGAGAGAAGGCTTCTCACATCGTAAAATAGGGGCTCTCTTACCGCAAGGCTATGGCAGAAAGTGCTCACTAGCCGCAAGTAAAGAAGAGCACTACAATGATGAAAAACCAAAAAATATGGCCCGAAAAACCCCAATGACCCTATAATGAAGCCCAAAATGAAAGTACTCCCCCTTAATGATGAATATTTTAATTAATTTTCCCTTTAAAAAGGAAAAAATGACAAAAAAGGGTAAGAAGTGACCTCGGGTTAAAGAAGGGCCAGCCACTTAGCAAGTTGGTGGCGAGATGGATGGGGAGCTCGTGGGCTAGCTGGATGGGTGGGTCTCCGATTTTCACAACAAGTTGCATGCAATTTTAAATGGTGAGTCATGTTGGAGTTGGCGAGCCGAGTTCATTGAGTGGCGAGCATGAGCCGGAGGCTAATTCGGGTTGGTTAGTGCATCATGTGTCGAGTCAAAGCGGCAAATGGGTACCGAGTAAGACATCGAGCATAGGGTAACAACTAAGGTGCATGTGTGAGTGAGTTGTGTATTGTCGGAGACGAGTGTGAGTCAATCACGAGCCAATGTAACATGTTGAGTGAACGTAAAGCCATGAAGTATTACGTGAGCAAACACAAGCATCTTGGCGTGGTGCAGGCTCAAGTAACATACGAGAAGGGGAACATGCCAAGAAAGGTGTGGAGAAATGTTTGGGTGGGTGAGCTAAGAGCCACCCACACATCGAGCACAAGGAGAGAGGACACGGTGGTCAACACGGGTAAGTGTTATAATGGTCAAGGATGGGTTCAAATCACTGCAATGTAGAGGTCAATGCAAAGCAAAGACGCAACAAGGAAATGCATAGGCGAGGGCCGAGCCAAGGACACGAGAAAATCCAAAGGTGGATGCAACAGAGGAATCCCGAGCGAGGTAAAAAATTCAGCGCAACGTAAGGATCCTCCACGCCGAAGATTTTTAGGGGCGAATGCAGGATCACAAGAAAGTGCAACGGTCAAAACGCGAGCAAGGCAACAAAGCCAATGCAAGCTCATAAAACAAGGCGGAAGCAACCCGAGCAGTTAAAGGCAGTGAATAAGGTAGAAAACATATAGAGGTAAAGAGGTATAGATGTTATAGCTTGGTTTCTAGCTCGGTGAGTTAGGGCTGAGTTGGGCTCTAAAACAGCTTTCAAACACCCCAAAAACTATAGTGAACCCTCAAAACTTGCACACCGAACTCCGTGATGAACTCCACGAACATGTATGTAAATCCTTTAACCTTTAAACCCCGTAAAAACACAAACTAAGCACAGCCAAAAAAATCCAAACAAGATGAACTCCGTAATAAAACCAAATCAATGCAAATAACACACAAATGGAATAACCATTATGAAGCTTGCAAACGAAACCAATAAGATCATGAATTGAGAGTAGTAGTAAATGAAAATGGAGATTAGTGCGGATCCTAACAATGTGCTCTAGTACCATGACTAAGAAAGAGAAAAACAAAGATCATACGAGATAACACACACATCAACCAAGTTGCACTTGAACGGCTATGTGATGAAGTTCCATGAGGAAGAAAGCATTCAACTATGAAATGTGCATGCAAATAAAAGGTCTCGCTCATCTTCTCATATATTTGAATAAAAGGGGTAAAAATAGAGGTGTTGTGTAACCCCAATTCATGATAATCATACCTCCTCAAGTGGAGAAGAGGAGCTACATTCCTGAAATGGAAAGTAACTATCAGTATAACTCACTAACGCACACCGACGTGTATGACAGAATCTATCATACTCCCTAAGACACCTAAGACCTATGACCTCACTTAAGTGAGATGACTTGCCATGTGATGTGGATAATGACACACACCAACAAAATAAACGTTAATAGGGAAATCGATTCTACATGTTTCATGCTTTTACTTTTCTTTTTTTTTTTTTACCTATTCTATATTATCATCTTGAAAGGAATAGATGTGGCACATAAATTCACATGTAGAAAAATACATTTAAAAAAATAGAAGATAACACGAAATTTATTCTTGTGCATGTATTTTCCTCATGGGAGGTTTTTGTTTCATTAATTTTATTTTAATGAAGCAATTTTCAATTAGTAGATTAAAATACGGTCAAATTTATATACTTAAATTTTTACCTATAGGCATTGGCAATTAATCATTTCCATTTAATCTTGGTATGCATCAAATCTTCAACTCTAATTCATCAATTCATTACACTTTGCATGTATATCAGTGAATTTATCAAGATCCTCCTAAGGGTATTTAGTGAGAGACATTTACACGTTTGTTGTAATTTTCAAGGGTGGAGATGACTTGGTGATTGTTCATATGGAAATATCTTGATCTATGTGTATGTATACAAGTGTAAATTTTCTATTTTTAATTCCTAAAGTATTATGCTAATGTTCATGGATAATATAGTTAGCTTCACCCAAAGTTAAAGAGCAACAAAATTTTATTATAAAAATAATGGCTAGCAAAATCAACTTGTAAATAACAATATATCATATGGACCTAGATCGAATAAAAGGTATACAAGGGGAAAGTAGAGGTTGAGTTAATGAAAAAAATCATAATAATGTAAATTTTTATTAGGTGCATTTTATCGAGACCTCGAGGTATGCTACAGAACCTAATCATGATTATGGTGACATGTTCTTTTTACCTAAGCCCACACCAATCCCATGATATATCAATAATTTGAGATGCAAACTCTAACAATTCAATTAACAAAGGAAATATAAGTAAATTAGTTTTTAGTGTACACATGACCTTGTAAATTTTATGTAAGAGAATATAGGTTCATAAACAATCTTGTGTCACCCAAAAATATTAGAGTTAGGAAATAAATATTTGCGTAATGTTGCACCACTCCTAAACAAGTTGGGAAAAGACCCATTTCCTTATTCATTTTTTCCAAGATATAAAATTTTATCCAAAGATACGCAGCTTACACAAGCCACAAAAACTATGAATATCATAAAATATTACCCAAGCCACACAACAATTAGAATACCACACAATAGTACACAAGACATGCAACATTACGAATGTCGCACACAAGTGAACAAGGACACACATTACTATGAAATATGTGGAAGTTTATCTAGATATGTTTAACATTATAAACTCTACGTAATATTTCCCAATTCTATGATACACAATAAAATCCACTAAACACTAATAATTCCATATAATTACCCATTCTTTCAAGAAAACTCCAATAAGATTCAATAATGAGATGTGTGTCAAATAAAATGTCTTGTCGACATCAATAGAGTTGGCAAAGAGAACATGTGGTCCTCGATCCATCTATTTCAGCTAGGGACCAATATAATGATTTATTTGAACTCGAACCAATAGAGGGGAACTTATAAGAGTTTATCAATAGATTTTTGGGCAACCTGAGCAATACTTTATTGGGAGCCTTTGCTTGTTAAAGGTTGTTTTTTCTTTAACCAAAGCTTTGCAAATTCTATAAATATAAAGGCTTTGCAAACTTATATAATTATATTAATAATAGGCATTAAGATCCAAAAAAATTATTATGAGATCAAGGACCTTTGAGAGAAGAGATGTCAAATTCCAATTTAAGGAATTAGTTGGTTGTATTTAGAGTGTGAACCAAGTTTGGTTCTATAAAATATTTATAGATTTTGTAAAATTAGGATAGGTATAAGATCATAATACTTAATGATTCTATCAAAGTATTGATATAAGATTATAATCGGAGTGTTGATTTAATGTGCAAAATTTTGTACTCTTTCCAAAATTTAATAGAGAAAATAAGTTATTTTCTTATAATTCGATGTTCCTAAGATCTTGCTTCAAAGAGGTATAACTCGACACGTTGCTACATGGTGTAAGGTATCCCTTCACTGGGAAGTACAATAATGACTACATTATTTTGGTATCAAAGCAAAGATTTGGAATTCTTATTGAATATGTGTGTGACCTTAGGATTTGTTTCTTTCAGTACTAGCCATGTGGGTAGAAAATAGTTAGATACATCTTCAACACTTTAGGTGTAGACACTAGAATTAGGTCACTCAAATTCCTACGCTTATGTACATACCCTAGGACATCCTTCCGCAAACCCACATGATCACTCTACCCTTTTACTCGACCTATATTCCACATTTTACCACCCATAACCATAAAATAAACAAAAATAAATTTAGAAAAACAACCTAAATAACCCCACCCCATAAAAACTCCCCACGATCCTAAAACAACTTCAAAACCACCAAAAACCACACAAATCCCAAAAATAAGATGGTTGGAACCATATTCAACCATTTTTCCTGAAAAATGAAAGAATCGCACCGATTCCCCCAATCAAGTGTCAATCAATACGGATCATTATTGATTTAGTTAAATGCATTGATCCTATTAAATTCAACTTAGGCCATTACACAAGGATGTGAAAAAATTCTAGGTGACAGAGTCAAATTTTGGTGGGACAGACTCCGTCATTGAACGTTTGCGACATGTTGAATAGGAACCTCTTATTCACGTGAAGAAGTGGAATCATCCTAATACATCATTCTCCCTTTGGAGAAGCTATCCCCTCAACTCAATCATCCAAACCACCATCTTCGGAAAGGTATGTTCATCCTCTGAACTAGTGGACACTTGTTTTCAAGTTTAATAATAAGTGTATGAGCTCTAAACGTCCTCGTATTATCATTCTCTTTAATAATTGGTGTTGTTTCACATTTGTGGCCATAAACACAATGATCGACGCCGATCACATAGATTGACACCAATCAACCATATTGATACCAATCCATGTCAAAATCATCCAACTTTGCATTTATATATATTTTAGTGTAAATTGTCCATACTTTACAATCATGACTAATGGTCTCTTCTTGACAAGCATGGCTCTTTATTAGATTACCATTCTAGGATAAGCCTATCATCCCACCAAAGATTTACGACCTCCCCATAGTTTTTCAATCATTCATGTGGGAACAATCTAACATCAATCGCATGTTAAGAATATGCATCATCTTCCTTACGCCTAACTGGATGACATTCTCAAATAGTTGGATCTTATCCTCGAATAGAGTGATGATGACAATCTTCATTTAGACAAGATTTTCAATCCCCCATCTTATTATCGAGGACATTGATTAAATCCTAGCATCCAAATACGACATATTCGTAGAGTTTGTTATCTGCATTATCTCATATTATCAATTGTAATTTCATTATTGATTATTCCTAACTTGATTACCTAAAAGTGAGGAATCCCTTTAGTTCGTGGAATTTTAATTTTTCCAAGCAACTCACCTCATAATTATCTAATCTATTTTTGTCAAGTTGTTTACGTGTGTGCAGGTTTCCATTTCTTTGGAAGAGGAGTTTTGTGTTCCCACTTAGACCTATCATCCTTCATCATCATCATCCAAGTAGGTTTTGTTAAACACTTTCAAAACTAAGTTCTAGTAGTTTATTTCATAAAATAAAATTGAATGCTAAAAACTAATAAAACATTTGGCACGCTGATGGGACCTAGGTCCTTTTTTGTTAAATTTTTCATTCCTATGATAGAATCCATTTTTGTTTATTTCTTGCAAGTTGACCAACTTTTTAGCTTGAGTTCTCTAGTGACTTCTTAGAAAGTGTAAATTAAAAATGAGCATTTAAAGAATAGAGGTATTTCTCATTTTTTCCTTGTTTACACTCTCCTTTTAGTCTTTTCATCCTTTTATTTCATGTATTTTCTTCATCGAAAGTAAAATTTTATTTTGGGACTCAATACGAACTTGCATTTTCATCCTTGTTTGGTAATCTAGTCTAAGTAGGGGTTAAACTTTATATCCACCATTTTCCTCCACATAATACCAAACAAAGCCAACTAAGTGTTCTAACTGAGTATAAATAATTGATTGGCAATATAATGGCTAAGCAACTGACACCCTTATCATTATGGGACCATGAAGTGAGGGGTAGGCCCCAACACCATGCCTCGTACTAACACCAACATAGATACGAGCCTCATGTACCTATAGGAATTTTGATTACTCTCACCTAAACACACCTGAAACTAGCCTTAGTATACCTAATTCTTAGTACCCTATATAAATTAATTTTCCTTTTCACACATTTATAACATTAATTAAGATAATCAAAAATTTCTCGTTGGTTGTATGATTTACATAAAACAATTGTTTCTCATTTATTGTTTGTTAATAACCTCATGATTCCGACTAGGCAATAGTCCTAAACCTAGAATACCACATATATGTCAAACCCACTACAACAATCCATAGATATAACTCAAGAGCAGCCACACTCTCCTAGGGTTAAATTAGACACATTAGAAACCCTTGAATTTCCTTACTAAGATCCCCCACAATTATTTACAAGCGGGCATAATACCTTTGAAGAACTTTTGGACACCAATCCTATCACCCTTAGCAATTGTCTCACTTCACAAGCTATATCTATCCCCCATCACAATCTGAAACCAAGGGCATACATCAGTACCATTACTTACAACCTCACCTTACATGTTGACCCCACCTACCAACCAATTGTTGAAAAATTATTCCTTATTCTACCTCCAGCCATATGAAAGTAGCGAAATTTACCTCATTAGTACCCCTAACCTCTTTCCAACTTAATACATTCTCATCATAAAACACGGTTAGCCAACTAATGTTGGAAATTAGGACACTAAGAGGGGGTGAATTAATGTCTGTATAATTTTTACCTCATAAGTTCATTCACTTAATTTGCATCATCAAGATTCAACTAAACATCCATAAGAAGCAAAAAGAAGAAATAACACAAAGAGACTCGAGTTAATGTGGGAAACCCAAACTGGGAAAACCCCACCAAACAAAGAAATATGCTTAGGACAAAATTGTCATGTTTCATTTATATTGATTGCATGGTTGATCTTCAACTCAACTTGGAGCTACAACTCCGAAATTTTGACCAAGCTACCACTCAGTATTTGACAGGCTTCAACCTATCTGGAAGCTTCAACTCCCAAGATTGGTTCAACTATAGTTGACCTTTAGTGAGCTTCAACTCACAGGGAAGCTTCAAATCCCCAACTACTAAGCTGCCACTTAGACTTGTTCAATAAATTTGTTCACACTTGGCTTGTTGTCTTATACAACTAATAATGACCCCCAAATTAGCTCAATTCCATCTCAAATTATGATTTATTTCTCTCTCTCTCTCTCTTCGATTACACGATCAAATACAAGGTTAAATCGCATAATCTCCCGAAAACACTCTTTCACAAAGTAGCCTAAAGGTTCATAGGTTATATGCATTATCTAGTATTCAATTTCAAACTTCTACATCTACAACTCGATCATTGTTCTCTTGTATGCACTTATAACCTTATCTAAGTGTCAATACTCCTTTTTTTTTTCCTTTTTCAATCTTACATACTGCATCTCCAATATTCAACCCGTATTAGCATATTTCATGATTCAACCAATTAGCATGCATTCATACTCTACCTCCTACACTCATTGCGACTACTGTAACATTTCACCATGTCTCATTCATACATTTATTGTGGCAACCCGCACTATCATATCCACTCTACTCTTGCTTTGTCTCAATCTTCATCTTGTTTGTTCATTCATTTCACATACTTCCTCATACTTCAACTAACCATTTCTCGGGTCTTTCAACACTTTCTAATGTCTAAAGAATCTCCCTTTTGTAGATTATCTTCACTCTACTTCATAACCTTTCACCTTCTCATGTTTATTCACTTTTCATTCATCTTGAAAACTCATTGTTTTTACATTCTACAAGCACACACACTTTTCTATCTTGTATCTTTTCTATATGAAAACTTAAGCCAAGGTATTAACCTTTTTACCATCTTTTATTCTCACACACACACTTTTTAACTCACACTTACTCAAGCTACATGAAGCATCAACTCTTCCACTTCCATACTCTTGAGTTATCATGACATTTGGACTCTATCCATTTTTTGGCCAAGGGAGAACTCTTCATCTTCTATTTTGAGCTAGATTAGGAGAATCGGATCTTATAACTAACAAAGCAACCTTTGGCTTTCTCTTCACTTTGAGTAACATTTCAAAATTCATGCCTTTTGATTTCATTCCTTCTCCTAAGAAACAATCAATTTAGAAGATCAATCTATTCAAAACTAACTTGAGACCATACTACTGAGCCTTTGAGGTACCGACATTTCATCAATCTACTTTGGATGTGAAGTGGACTAAAATCTACCATTGAATTCATTTCTTGAAAGAAATATGTACTTATACAAATAATCGAGATAGAGAAACAATCACATTGTCTTCCAATTTCATCATTGTCATGTGTTTTTGAACCCTTCAAACCAATTTGAGACCATCTCCAAGTTAACTATGCCCTTTCACATCATTTAGTATCTTACATGAAGGTATTTGATGTTTTCTTCAAAGAATTTAAACTAAAAAACACATTTCTCACTCTGCACATAGTTAAAATCTTGTCTTCAAAAAAAAAAATGTCAAGGAATTCTTCCTCGTGCCTAGATGAATCTATTTGAAACTTAATAAATATTGAACATGACCTCAAGACATAGGTTTCGAGATTTTCAATAATTTCAATTGGTTCATTTTTGTGTTTCAATCTTTGGAGTCCTTCAGACCCTAGATTTAGGGTTCCAAGTCTGTGCACACCCAATATTGGGTTATGGAGCTAGATTTCTTCACAATGAGCATGTATTACAAGTGGCTAGTTTACACACATTAACCATCATTGGTTGGCTCACCATCGTCGGTCAAGAGAGGAACCGCCATCATTCAGTGAACCGGCATCGCTTTCTTATGCATGGAAGTTTATATTTAACTCATGGGAATTAGATCTAACATTTGATTTAAATGTGATATAAAGGTTGTAAATGCATAGCTAAGGTGCCCTAAGTTTTTATATTCTTATATAAGCTAGAAAACTAGGGTTAGAACATAAGGATAGAGGAAGAATGTTAATTCTCCTTGGTTAAAGATGAAGAAGAAGAAAAAGGTTGCATGAAGATAGAGCTTCAATGGAGAGAAGTTAGACAGAAGGAAATAGCAGGTACATCTAAATGGTGAGAAGGTGGTTATGTCTTCTAATGTATTTCCTTTGTATTGTCTTGTCTAAATGTAATGGCTTGCATAGTATGCAAAGCACATAGTCTTTCATCTTGTATATCCACATGTTGTTGTAAGATCTTGTATTGTAGATCCATGATATCATGTTGTATTTTTGGTCCATATGAGATCTAGTATTGTAGCTCGTTAGAGAGCTTGTGAGTACTTAGATAGTATCAAAATATAGTAAACGAGGTTATCTTCTTGCATGCATTACGAGTTGATGCAGTGAGATGGAGGAGAGACTTACTTCTTGGTGCACATATATGGTTGCACATTGGTAGACCCTTGTGAGAGGTCTTGTTTACAGATTCACAGGAGAGCTTGGTTACAGTTTAGAGATGCAGTAGTTCCTAGTTATGTGAGATATGCTGGTGGTTTGGAGGCACGGTTGTAGTGCACTCATGTAGATCCATTTAGAGATCTAGAGGAGAGGAGATACTCTTGGAGAGATGCATTGTACTCTTGTATTAAAGAGTTGGTTTGTACTCTTGTTATATTATATATATATAATATCTATATCTCAGTGGACGTAGCCCACATTGGGTGAACCACGGTACATGATGTGTTATGTGTGTGCACTTTGTTTTGATTTGGGCTATTCTAGTTTATACTTCCATTGTTGTATATTTTGAGGAATTCTTTAGATTCTGTGTGCATGATTTGGTTTGTTTTTGAATCATAACACTATTCCGCAATCTCGAATTTCCAACAACTGGTATCAGAGCTTGGTTATTTTAGAGCAAGGTTTTTATTTAGTATTTTGTTAGTGGTTTACTTGATAGATGTATGAAAGAAGATTTTTTCCATATTTGAAAATTGCAAGAAGAGATTTAAATCTCAAGTGGAAGCTAGAAATGTGAGGTTTCTAGAGAATATAGTGACCGGTGTCGGTTAGGTGGCAACTAGCATAGGCAAGGTGACCATGGTCAATTACAGGGTGATCGTGGTCGATTACATAGGTGACCGTGGTTTGTTACAAGGTAACCGTGGTCATTTATTAGGCAACCTAGTTTTAAATAGAAAATCACATATCTGAAGAATTGAGAAGATGCATGGAATGTATCTTATTTGCTACGAGGTGTCCTTAATTCTTGGAGGCACAAGCATGATTGTCAGATTGCAAATCCGGGTTATAAAAGTATTGTTTTATCTTGGTATTGTAATGCTTGTATGTTTTAGATGCACATGCGTGGTTTGGGATTGTATATCTAAGTATGAGAGAGAGGAACAGTTATGCATCATCGGTGCGATTAGATGCACGAACTTTGGTAGAGAGGTTATAGCACGGAACAAAAAAATGAGGCTTCCATCAGAGAAGCATGTACTTCAGTTGAAGATGCAGTTGAGTATCTTGGTGTTGGTAAGGTGATGTATTTCATCTTGATGCTTTTTTATATTGCATGGATTATTGTTGTAATGTTTTTGTACGAGATTTGGGTGCTTCTTGAAATGACTAGCTCAACATAGCTATCGGATTTGGTCAGAGTAGGCACCTAGTTTGGTGTATTATGCCAATTTTGTGGCGTTGTGTTCATTCCAGCAACACCGACATCACCAAGGAACCGGAATTAGTCACAAAGGAATCGGTATTGGTTAGAAACCGAGGTCGGTCTCTGTGGTAGTGAATTTGTACTAGGTTTTTGCAGCAAGAGAGGGCATGGATGGTTCAGTGTCCTATTTTGGAGGATCGAGTTTCTTGCACATAGTGTACATGGCAGAGACGGTGTAGATCACTTCAATGTTTGAATCGAAAGCGGACAGAGTTGGCTTGGTTGATCCAGTGAGACTTTGGGCCGGGTATCTCTATAGTTCATGTTTTATTTCTTTCGTTTGAAGTAATTGGTAATATGTTTTGATTATGTGCACTAGTAAAAATTTGCACCATGGATATTTGGTGGGTTTGACTTTTATTTCCAAGATGTGTTGGAATCTTGAGGACAAGGGTATCTAGTCTAAGGATGATATCCTCAATGAAAATTCATGATTAGACACACAATTGCAAGTAACGAAGATGTTAGTACACATGGATGAAAAGAAGGTGATTCACCTACTTCACAAGAAGTCCAAACTTCTATGATGTAGAAGTATTCTTTGTTAAGAAGGGAATCAGGTTTATATTTCTTTCATCTAGTTTTATTTCTCACTGATATATATTGGAGCTTTTGAGCTTGTTATTAGAGCAGTGCAGGGGAGTTCATGTTAAGTGGGAGCAAGCCATGGTTGTTGGCATTGCAAGTTAGACACAAATGCACGTGTAGAGTGAGAGGAGTATGCTACTATTTAGAGTGGCATGAGGCACAAGTTTTTTTGGAGGACAGTCATGGTTTTACAGGTATTTTGTGTTCATTGCATGGTGATGTCACTTCTGGTTTTATTTTGTGGTGCCTGGATATCCCTATGGGATGGTAGTTGATGGTTGATTCAGCTTGGGTTTAGATGATAGAGAAAATTTTGAGTTTGAAGGGTGGAAAAAGAAAGAAATCTGAAATCGCTATTACGAGACGGGTTTTGGTCATCCGGGAATCGTGATAAGTCGTGTGTTGACCGATGTTGGTTGGGAAACCGTGGTTGGTTAGGCTACAAGATTAACAATGGTGTTTATTTACCATTTTTGGATGGTGTTCTTGTTTGATTTCATCTTCGATGGTTGTACGCAATATGTTGATGACATGTTTGTTGGTATTTTCATTATTTATTAGTAGCATGGTTAACATGGTTGTTTGTTGTTGAAATTGATGAGCACATGATTCATATTTGGCTTTAGAGTTAGTCGGTGGCAAACTTGGAGCTTTTAGAGAGTCTGGTGATATGGATGGATGTACATGGTGAGTTTGTACATGTGTATAGATTATTTTTTGAGTCTATGATGATGCGTATGTTTGTTTTTCACATGGATGCCTATGAGCATGGTTGAGATGCCTTGAGCATAATTAAGGGATGTTTGTATTTCCTCTTGTTATTATTTTACTCCATTGATAGGTTATCTATATATGGTTGTCTTGGACATGCAAGTTGTTTATGCGCAAGGTTGGATTTACAGATTGCAAGGTTTGGATTCTTTGAGTTATGCAGCTGTTGTGGATTGATCACCCACTAGTTGAATTTAGAACTTATTTGGGTTGTCTTTGTCCGGGTCTTATTTTTGTTTATTCTAGTTTGACTTGTATTTGGTCGAGCTTACATTGGTGGTTGCATGGAGACATGGATAGATGGTTGGAGAACATGGTTGGTTTTATAGGTATGGCTATGGTTGTGATTGAAGCTCAATACTTCAGTTTGAGTGGGAGCTCTTACAGGTATGTTAGTCATGGTGGCTTGGTTGCATGAGAGGCTTGGAGTTATGATTCAGTGGGAGCTTGATGTAAGAATAGCTCATGTATCACGCATCGCAGTAGCTTCACGCAGTATATGGTAAGTCACGGGTTTGTTATTCTCTTGGTTTTAGAAGATGGTTTAAGCTTCCTGATTACTTGAGAGAATTTTTGATGTAAATAATAGTTGGTCTTCATGGTATGTAGAGGACGGTGATGTACAAGTATAGGTACATAGGTTCAACAATTTATCTCCAAGTGGGAGATTGTTGGGTTGTGGAGCTATATTGCTTCACAATGAGCATGCATTACAGGTGGCTAGTTTACACAAGAATAGGCATCGTTGGCTAACCGTCATCGGTCGGTAGAGGACCACCGCTCCGGTCAAAGAAAGGAACCATCGCTCGGTCAACATAGGAACTATCACCACTTAGCAGAGGAACCGCCATTGGTTTCCTATGCGTGGAAGTTTATATTTAACTCACAGAAATTAGATCTAACCTTTGATTTAAAGGTGATCTAAAGGTTGTAAATGCATAGCTAAGGTGCACAAAATTTGTATAAGCTTATATAAGCTAGAAAACTAAGGTTTAAACTTAAAGATAGAGGAAGAATGTTAATTCTCCTTGGTTGAAGATGAAGAAGAAGAAAAATAAAAAAATGTTGCATGAAGACAAAGCTTCAATGGAGAGAAGCTAGACAAAAGGAAATAGTAGGTACATCTGAATGGTGAGAAGGTGGTTATGTCTTCTATTATATTTCCTTTGCATTGTCTTGTCTTAATGTAATGGATTGCATAGTATGCAAATCACGTAGTCTTTCATCTTGTAGATCCACATGTTGTTGTGAGATCTTGTATTGTAGATCCACATGTTGTTGTGAGATCTTGTATTATAGATCCATGAGATCATGTTGTATTGTTGATCCATAGGAGATATAGTATTGTAGAAAGGGTTGGAGAGCTTGTGAGTACTAGATAGTATCCAGATATAGTAAAGGAGGTTATCTTCATGCATGCATAGGTTGATGCAGTGAGATGGAGGAGAGACTTACTTCTTGGTGCACAGATATGGTTGCACATTGGTAGACCCTTATGAGAGGTCTTGTTTGCATATTCACATGAGAGCTTGGTTGCAATTCAGAGATGTAGTAGTTCTTGGTTATGTGAGATCTATTGGTGGTTTGGAGGCATGGTTGTAGTGCACTCATGTAGATCCATTTAGAGATCTGGAGGAGAGGAGATACTCTTGGAGAGATGCATTGTACTCTTGTATTAAAGAGTTGGTTTGTACTCTTGTTATTTTATATATATGAGATCTCTATCTTTGGTGGACGTAGCCCACATTGGGTGAACCACGGTACATGTTGTGTTATGTGTGTTTACTTTGTTTTGATTTGGATTATTCTAGTTTATATTATCACTTTGTTGTAGATTTTGGGGAATTATTTAGATCATGTGTGCTTGATTGGATTTGTTATTGAATTATAGCACTATTCTCAAATTCCCAAATTCCCAACACCTAAGACCCTTAAAATTGATTTTATTAGCCATTTCTTAATGAAATTTGAAACTTCCACCTTATGTGGACTTTTGGGAGTTTATTACATCTTTTCCATGTAATCAAATAGTTTGAAACATTTCAATTTATTCCCAAAACAAAGAAAAGACAATGCACGCTTTATCACACATCATGACAGTGTCATCTAGACAAACAGAGGAAATTTTTAGGTCTAAAGTTATGTATTGAGGGACTTGAATGAATCATTTTGAGTTCTAAAATTTCATTATAATATTCCCCATATTCTTTAAGATCAAGTTTTCACCTTTGAGTGAAGAATTTGTCCTTCCACAATCACACTCAGCCTTAGCTAGAACTACATTTGGCTTTACAAGCTTCTACAAACTCTCTAGCCTGCTCCAACAACTTTAGAGCAAGAAACATGAGAGGAATACAACTATACTTCTCTTTCACACCCTAAGAACATGCACAATGAGGTAGAAACCACATTTGCACTCTAAGCCTCACACTTCATGACTTGAGTCTACAAGGAGTTTAAGGGAAAAGGAGAAATGTGACATCCTTCTACTATACTGGGGTCATCTTGAGCCTTGACCAATCACCTTGAAATTGTAGAATAAGACCACTTCCTTTTCAAGCTCAACATTTACTCCAAACAACACCTTCAGATCGTACCTTCATATATCCTAATTGTATCCACTTAACTTGTACATACTATGAGGGATTGATCGAACTTGACCATCTTGAAGATCATTGACAACCCAAGGAACATGAAAACATCATTAATGAACCATGAAAAGCTTCAAATTTTCTCATCCAAGTGATTTGAAGTTAAACAGACAACTTTTTCTATCATTGACTCAAGAAAGTGCTTGGGAGAGAAAAAAACATAGCTAGAAAAATGATCATAACTTCTCTGATACTTATCTATTTTGCCTCAAAAATTTACAATACTTCAAGCTTAGAGTTCTGTATAAAAAAAAAAATTCTATGATTTATCTAAAGAAGGAACCATATTTTTTCTTAGATGCTAAGAAGATGGGCATCTCATTTTGTATTTCTTAATGAACCAATTTTAGAAAAACTTGCATAACTTCCACATACCCCTTAAAAATTGATGAAATTTGGAATGAAGCACTAAAATACACCCCTATACACTCTCCATATGTTTTTTATCCATATTTTTTCTTGTACATATCATACCTATCTCATTTACATCGACTTCATTGTTATTCCTCAAAGGCAGTTTTGGTGCACTTTCGAGTTTTGTCTCCAGGAGTTGAAATACACCTTTATGTTGCTCATACATGCCCTATAAAATGTTCCTAGGCTATTCCGATTCTTACCTAATCTTTTCATGCCCTAAGAAAAGTTCTTACACCTCATTAGGCTCTAGGACTAGGCCTAAATGAGCCGATTACACAACCGTGACTCCAACCATTTGACCTGTTACACACTCCAAAAGATCTTACTCATACTAAACTCATCATGTATGACCTGTAGAATACTTGTACCAAGTTTACCAACCATTTCCATACCTCAAGTGGATTCCTACCTTACTGACCAAGCTTACAAAACACTAAAACCATCCTAATTGCTCATGAAACTATCCTAAATGTTCAATTACCACTGATAAGACACTACCAATTAACCTTCATGTCCCTTATAGATCCTCACTTCATCATTCACTCATTTTGCATCAATGTCACTTGACATCAATGATAACACCAATGACTAGGGTTCAACAACCAAACCCTTGTCATCCACCTCTTCAACCAAATCTCATTGTGTGCCACTACACATGACTTCCTCGCCGCCTACGGTTAGCCACACAACATCCACTTCTCCCCTCCCTTGATAAGATTGTTTGGTATACCTCATTTTGCAAGCTTTTGGTCGCATCCCATCCCACGAGATCCTATAAATCCTCATCCACAATCTAAAACCTAGTTGTATCCATCCCTACATCTTTACCACCTATCAATATGAGTTTTATCACTAGCGCGCATCCCCTCTCCTAACCAATGTCTATAGTTGATGTTTCGTAATATAGTTACATCTTACCTCAACAAAACCCCCATTCTCATAACACTTCCTTATTACTTGCATCCCCCAATCTTACCAATATGTGTACTCTTCATTACAACCATTGGATTCCAAGAAAATTAGAGTGGGTTAGGAAACTTTCCCCTTTTCAAAATCCTCCTTTACCATACCAAAATTACCAATCAAATCCCTTCATCTATGGGCAGACTAATCCTTCTACAAAATATATCCAACCCCCTCAAAATGACCCCATTCATTCCTTCATAAGAAGAATCATAATTCTAGAAGCTTCTACCGTGGGACCCAAAAATGTATTCTCTTACAAACAAATTTGTATCGAAACAATCAATCCAAGTCTACCCATAAAATCGTAACCTCCACATTCGTAACTTCTGAAATTAACCAAATTCTATAGTAAGGAAGATCTATAACAACATCTCAGGGCCTTTTAAAACTCACGTTACCTCATATCCCATTATCAGACCTTATATTAAGGACATTACGATGTCATTAGATGGGCCATCTTTGATTGGTATAACAACATCCCCCAATATTCCTTATACTCATTCACATAGTTAGCCCAACTTTTTCTAGAACATTTCTCCATCAACATCACACACAAAATATCCATCACCAATTTATATTCTATCAAACAATTCAAAGACGAATCTATCATTGACTTCGTCGCTAGGTGGCAAGGGATCATTAATCAATTATATTTTTCCTACCAAAGACTAAATTAATTGAAATATTCACTTGATCATGTTCTAAACACATATCTTACTCTCTCCAAATCTAGTCCTTAAAAACAAAAGTTAAACTACGCTCTAAAAATTCTAAACTTACCTCTTCTAATAATTTTTTCAACAATGAAAAATCCATAGGCTCGACAAATGCCATTATCCTCAAAAATACATCTAAGAATGACTCAAACCCCAAATAGTCTATACCTCCTTATAAATATAAACCTTTGGGGTATTCTTATAGTTCTATTGTCATGCAAATGTGTTGCATAAAAATTCAAACTTTCAAGCATGATAACTAAGCCAAATTTGAAAATTTTCTCTTGAGTTTTCACAAACCCCCTCTCCCCATCAATTTGTTTCCTATGACATGTCCATATTGACCTTACAAGTAATTCCAAATTATGAATAATCAATTTTATGTTTTTGTAACGGTGTGACAAGGTTAGCAATTTCATTTAGTGAAGAACAACTGACGACTAGCTCTCTTGCAGACTCAAAAAGTCTAATTTTGGCCTTTTCTAAACAATGGTGCATCCTTCGAGAGGGTTTCAAGATATCACAATCATCCAGAGGTGGTATTGGAGATTACGAACATTTTTGAAGTGATTTAGAAAATTTTAGGGAAGATTTGGAGGTTAAGGGATAATCTATGTAACAACGGGTTTATAAGGTGCAAGGAGTGTTTGGTTAAATTTTAAACCTGAACTTCACTGGATGATTTCAAGAGCTTTGTAAGGATTTAAGAGTCAAGAAAATAGTTATTTGAAAGCTATAATATACCTCTACATGATGGAATCATAAAATCATTCACAACACCTAATGGGTTCTTAAGGCATCTCGGTTTTGGAAAACAAAGCCTGTTATCTTGAAGAAAAGGGGGAAAAAAATTATGATGCATCCATAATTGAAGGTATAGACCCATTCCATTGTTCTTTTAATTCTCTTGGGAATAAAAATAATATAATAATTCATCATAAAATACCTCATTGAGCTTCGTAATCGCTTCATCAAGTTATCTCTCTTGTAGGTACACTTCTCGTAATTAATCATTTTTGGAGTGGTACACATGTCAACACCTCCTTGAGGTGAAATTTTGTGTCCCTTTTTTCCCCTTCCCAAAGGGATAAAGGAGACGTAAAAATTTTCCCCTCCTTAGCTCTTCCCCTTGGTCCTCCACATGACCAACTTACGAACACTCTTGAGGACTTATTTAGCCTATCTCACTCTTCCCATATCGCACATTTGCTTAACACTTGGTCTGATCTCCTTAAGGTGAATTTTGGTGCACCTCTTTTCTACATTCCCAAGGGGAAAGAAAGGACAAAAAAATTCCCCTCTTCATCCCCTTTCATGGTTCCTCATATAATCAAAAATTAGCTTTGAAGTGTTAAGGATAACCTTCCTTCATCTCCTTCTCGCTCCACCTTGTAGTGACACTTGTCAACACCGAGAGGCACATTTTCTTACACCTCTATTCCCCATTCTTAAGGGGACAAATGGGAGAGAAATATTTTCCCCTCACTCAGCCATTGTAAACCCTAATTCTTTCCCTAGTTGCTTTACTATTTCTTACTCAAATTTTATTGTTGGGTGACCTTCAAAAACACAAATAAGCTGTTTTAAAGCATATCTCTTCACAGAGTTAGATTTTCCATCCATATTTTATACCATGAAACCTGAAAACTCATGAAAAACACCATATATTCTTCCTATCACATTCTAGAGCCATCCATGATTGCAAGAAATGAAGTTTTTCCCATCATTCTTCATCCGTAAACCTAATTGTGCCAAGTTTTCAATTGATTTTTCTCCTTTAAAACATCTCTATGGTCACTTTGTAACTTCAACCATCCATTAATGGCCACCATCATAGCTTCACACCTAAAATTCTTTCCCTATAAAGTTTCTTTTTCTATTTCCATAATTCCAAATGCGGCGAAACATGACAAAAATTTGAGCACGAGATCGCGTATGAGCCGAATCCAATGATGATGTTTCCTATGCAAACCGACACCATTTTTACCGGTTATTAAAAATAGAAAGTTTTAAGTGCTTTGACACATTCTAAAAATATTAATTCCCTCAAATTTCAAGCAATTATCACTTAGTTCTTCAAGAAACGGTGCAAAATGGCAAGCGAGGACAAAATTGGTAATTTTCCCAAAATAATAGGTCCCAAAAAAGTGACCTACTAAAAATATAAACTTGTTAAAAATGGTGAAGCATCATCAATGGAGGTGAATTGAATGTGTAAGGAAATTTAGAAGATCAAATTTGAGAAAAAATAGGAAAAATTACCCAAAATGGCAGCTCTAAATCGACCTACTAAAAATAGAAAGTCCCATCTTTTGATGTAAAAGTTCTGGTTGGCTTCGTTTTCACTCATCTTACCAATTTTTGACATCTTCACAGGGTTATAAGGTGGTTACATAACTCAAAAATGAATTTTACCCTCCATGAGGATCCTAAAACACCATCTTGAGAAAAATGATGTCAAGGAGCAAGACAAGACATAACAGGGCGCAAAGAGGTGAAAACTAGTGATATTGTGTAGTTGGAATAGATTCGAAAGATTCAACAGACTCCATTGGAATTAAATATAAGGGGGTCATCATAACTCATTTTTTAAGTAGGATCCATCATCATCTCTCTTAGGTGAGCTAGTTGAGATGAGCCAAGATGAGTCTGGGTGAGCTAAATGAGCCAAGATGATTTGGGCAACCTAAATGAGACATGTGAGTTGGGTGAGCTAGAGGAGCCGGTTGGAGTGAGCTCACCGAGATAAGTGAGATAAGTGGGATGATTGAAACAATCCAAGCATTAGATCATTTAAGCCAGATCAAGATATCACCCTTTACTATATGAGTGTTCTTAAACACTCAATCAAGCATCAAATAGTATGACCAGTCCTCCAAAGGTAGAGTTTTGTAAGCATGAGTTTACAAAAGGGAATAAAATGAACAAAGAGCACAACTTGATTTCGTATTCTACGAGAGTTCATAAGAATACACATCTCATTGTATATCCTACATAACTTCTTGATTTAAGCAAGAGTGCTCCATTGCAAAGCATCCTTCTCTTCGAAGCATCCAAGTATGTCTTCCCCAATGATGGAGATTTCCCATAACAAGAAAGAATTGATCTTGCATCAACCTCTTCAATATGCTCCGACAACCGACATCATTTCAACTTCAAGAGCCATTCCCAATAATTCAATAAATTCTTGAAAGTGAACTAAGGAAAATGCATCAAGCTATCATTCCCGACCTTGAAGCTATATCAAGAACGTTAAAATCTAAGCAAAGGAAAAGGCCTAGATAACTTCTTTCTTCTTCAATGGCACCTCGCGTAACTAGTCTGTAGAAGTTGTTAGGCCTAAGAATGAAAAACATATTAAGGAGATGGCTCAGTCACAAACTATGAGTTGATCCACATCTCATTGGGTCAAGCTTTGCATGAGGGTGATTCTCATCTATTCAAGGAATCCTCTTCCTGCCTCCTTGCTCGAAATGAAGAGTACAAGCGAACAATTGAGCAATTGGAGGAACAAGTAAAAACTCTCAATGCTCACATTCAACCTTTCTTGGAACCCGATTTAGTACCTTCACTCCCGTGGAATACATTCCTCTAATCACTAGCTTTGACCTTGAGGTGATCAAGAAAGCACAAGGGTATATGATGCGGGGAATGCCAATGAGAGGTAGATTGAGAAGATTATTGATAAAATCAAGACATTGTTTCCTAAACTTGTCTTTCTAATCAAGTACATTCTTTCCATTTTTTCATAAGTGAAGAGAGAAAGGGAGGAGATTTAAAAATAAATGATTCACTTGGATGAGGTGCTCCCACTTGTGTACAAGATGAGCTCCTTCAACTCTCATACCCTTGTGAGAAAAAATGTGTTTGCATCAAATGCTAAGAACATATCTCTAGTTTTGATCCACATCATGGATACAACATATGGAGTGCTCAAATATGCCATCTCCAAACTTGAATCTTTTGGAAAACATGATTTTGATATTTTGAATGATGTCTACAACTATGTTCAGAAACTTTAGTTCCCTCCACTCACTGAGAATTCATCATCGAAAGAACTCATTATTTCCTTTCAGCAGTTGGTCAAGAAAGAAGTGGGTGACACTCTCTCCTTCAATGAAGATTCCTTAAATCCCCTAGCCAACATCAAAGGATATATTTCTAACATTTCAAGATATCTCAAAGGATGGTCTAATCAGTGCAAGAAGATTATTGATGTTCCAAAGGCAAGTATCAATGTGTTGAGTTGTGTCTACATTCCAGAGGCGCATAATGTGGCGGTTGTAGTAGCTCAATTCAATAAGAAATTCAAGGACAAGACCCCTTTCAAGAAACTCACCCTCAAGGATCATGAATTAGCAAGTTCTTCATCAGAAGGATCTTCTTCATCATATTAGTCAAATTATTTATTCTTCTCTCTCTTTCTCCATGTTTCTTCTCTACCCCTTTCTAATTCTTCATTGTGCGTAATCATGGTAATTTGTCCCATTCACTTAAGTGAATTTTTAAATTTGAATTGTGAAATTCCCTTTGATTTATAAAAAGGGGACTTATTTCTCACTTCCTAGGAAGATGTAAAGTCACAAGTTGAAGAAGAGCATGAAGAGTCATGTGGGTGGTAGAAGAAGAGGCAATCTACATTGTTATAATTTGGTATGGCTTCTCCATTCAAAAAGATTCTAAAGATCTGAGATTTTGAAAGTTTACTTTTCTATATAAATTGTGGATTGTGGTTTGGATATTGAGATTTGTATCACCAACATAAGTAATAAAATATACATTTTTTCCATTTCCCTTTCTCATGTGTTCCTCTATTCTCTCTCTTTTCTACACTTTGCAAACATAATAATTTAGAATAACCAAAAAAAAATTGTGTTTGTACGCACCCAAAATTTTATGTGCTACATTTTCAGAAAATGGTTACAAAAATCCCCAATGATGATTCAAGTCCTTTCAAGAAGGTGTTCGACATCCAAAACTCATTCACAGTTTATATTTGTTGCCTAGACATCTTTACTTAGCCTTCCCATACTTTTTCCAGCTTTCTGCCTCTTTTTGCGCATGTTTTTTTCCTTTAGTGTTAGAACCGCTTTTCCTTCCGGGGCAGCGGTTCTAAAACCGCTACCCAAGCAGGGCGGAGGTCCTTAGACCATTTTTCCATATTCCATCATGTGTGTTTTTAACATGTGACGATTCACTTAACTTCACTTTTAGCATGCATCTGTGGGCCAAATTGTCTAAAAATAGTTTTGATTTCTTGGTTCTCCTTCCCTCTTCTATTTTTGCATGTGCTTTAGTTAGTTGGAACTACCTCTTCTTTCCTTGTGCATGAAGGCACATCCCAGCCCTAATTCTTATATATTCCATGCTTGTATTCAAGAAAAAGGCCTAAGAATTTTTGTATCTTGCATTGTATTTTTGTCACAATCTTGTTAGGAATTGCATAGCCAAGATGGATCTCTTGTGTTATCTCTCTTCTACTTCCATTGCATCCAAACTGCCTTCAAGTTGTCATTGTTCAAGTGGCATCCTCATGTCGTTGTTCTTACATTCTCAATTCCTTGGACTCATATGAACACTCGGAGAAAAAAAGGAACAAACTGAGGGGACAGATACAGATATAGTCAGATTTTCCAAAGCTCTTGCTTATCCAGGTTGGAATTGTGTGTTTGTTTGCTTTATTTATTAAATTGTCAATTTCAAATCACTAGTTTCAATTGCATATCAAATAGAGTAGTAAAATTGTTTATTTCAATAGGTTAGGCAATTACAAGTAGATCAAATCATTAGAAATTTTTCTCTTTAACATTACTAGGGAAGTTGTGGGGAATAATATCTCTTTCAGGGTCATGATTTGTTCTTCACCTCTAAGGTAGGGTTTGAAGGGTTTTGATTGGATTAGGTTTTTTTTTTAGATTAGATTCACATATTCACACAAGTAACCAGCTACATCCAGCTGATTACTTGTCTTTAGTTTATTTATTAGATTAGAATGCATTGCTTAAAAATTAGAAAAGATCAAAAAGATTTCCTTTGATAGATTAGTTTGCTTTTTATTGTTTTGCTCTGATATATTGTGAAAACTCCAAAAACATAGATTATATTTCCTTTAATAGTTAGTTTTCTTATTAAAATCATTTCATTTCATTTTGTATGACCATCAACGGTCCACAACAAGAAAAGATGTACAATTGTGATCCCTTGGTCCCACAACCCAACGGGCCGAAATTGATAACTAACATTGATACAAGTTTACGTTTGATAGTCTTACACACACCTGCAACTTTTGTTGAGAAAATAGAACAACTAAATACGCTAAACATCATTGCTAATCAAGCCTATGATTATTGGACTGCTCCTGCAATAGGGTTTGATTATGCACATGACCATACAAGGGCCACAACCTCCATGAGTCTTTGGTTGTGATCCTTAGGTCCCACAACCCAATGGGTCTGCTTGACTAGTTAAACATTGACACTAGTTTGTGTATATTAGTATTTAGATCTTCACCACTTCCACCAGACATTATTGCAAAACTTTCCTTATTGAACATAGCATTTGATCAGGCTAAAACTTTCTGGACTAGACCATAAAATTGCCCGTAATCCCTGTGGGTTCCACTACGTCTCTCGTTTTCACTTCCATGACCTTATCTGGAAATCCATACGAGGCACCCGCAGTCACTTTCCACGTGTTCAATAACCAATAAACAAAATCTCGGTAGAGCTCGATATTGATTGGAGTCTCCGAGCAGCTATTATATCAGACCGAACCATTACACCACTTCAAGTTAGGAGAGCATTCTTCGCCTTAGACTCGTAGATCCCAATATTGCATGTTGAAGACATAATATTTCCCAACTAGCTTGATCATCATCACCACACTCACATTCACATTCATTCTACACTGGTTGTCTCGGCACGACCTCAAGAGGTCGGGTGTGAAGAAGGTCACGTGTTGATTTTATATCATACAAATTGGTGAACCCAACATGAAGAGATAGTCTCTAAACGTTTCCACATTCTTCGTCCATCCTTTATTCTACGGGTATTCTTATACCCCCCGAATATGTTGGGATATGACGAGTACGGTTGACCCATCCTGGGTTTTGACATGTACAACTACTAAACAGTATACCACAACAATCACCTTCACTCTCAATGTGGGCAGACAACCGCTCAATTGCTCAAAACCCTCTTCTTCAGGAACCAATGTTGGTTCCTCTGTACATATTGAGGAACTTGACCAAATCACGTAGACTTATCCTCATAAACAATCAAGTTCAAACAACATGAATTTCACTGGGGAAGTAAGTTCATCTCCTCGGGTATTGTTTCGATAGCCCATTAGCATGTAATCGGACCAACTCCCGCATCTAGATGAGGAATACTTAGCACGATATGCTAGGAGTGAACAACACTTCCAGAATATGAACCGAGCTTTCGATAGGTTACAAGGACAAGGTGATGTTCTACTCCAAAACAATAACGCTACCCCTCCACCAACCGAAAATACTGCTAATGAGGGGTGGCAAGCATAGTGAACAATTCATAGCAGGATACCATACTCCTCAACAACCTCCGAGGGTTCAACAAAAATAACCTAAGCAAAGCACCGCCCCATCAACGGGCGATGTCATCTCGGCATTGGTAGACAAATTCAAGGAGCTAGAGCTTTCCCAAAATGCTCAAAATTCATATGCGGCAAGCAAGAACTTCTCCCTATCCGCAAAATTACTGGACAAATACCTACTGTACAAAATCCTCCAGTTTATACGGGTACTCCAAACCCTGGAGATCTTCTTATGGGGACGGTCACCTTGGGTATGCCCCCTCACACCACATATAGATATTTACAATGTATCATTGGTCGAAGTGCATTCTCAAATTCCATACCTACCGGAAATGCAATGTTCCCTGGCTTCGTGCCTTCGATTCCATATCAAGGTAATCAACCCCCTATGTACACATGTATTCTAAATCTCCACAAGGGGATATGTACACTTACCCAGGTCCATATGGACAACCACAGGGGATGTCATATGCCCCAACAAATGTTTATGTTGTCCCATTTCAGCAACCAATGCAACCTCCACCTCCCCAACAAGGATCTTCAATGGTGGAAATGTACGCAATGGGGACCTATTTTGAATATCTTAAGGAGCCTCTAGAATTCTCCATTTAGACATTCATGCTCCTAGACCCTTTCCCGATCTTCCAAAATTCAAAGGGGAGGGAAATCCTAACTCCCATCAAAGCTTATGCAACGGCCATTCAAGATGCTCCTATGGGACGCAGTTGTTGCGAATATTTTCCCTAAGATGCTAGAAGGTATTTCTCTTGATTGGTACTATAGGATACTAGAGGCTTCAATACACTCCTTCAAGCAACTTGTATTAGAATTTATTAAGGCTTTTGATATGAACAAACTTTTGAGAATAGGAATCGGGAATTCCTTCATATCAAGCAAGAGCATAATGAGTCTGCAACCCACTTCATTCAAAGGTGGCAACAAGTTCTCTACTCCTCTACAAGTGCTCCAAATATGGATCAGATGGAGCTTTGTGATTTGTTCCTCCACTCTCTCAATAGGGAGAAAGAAAGAAGTTCAAAAGTTCTTGCTAAGAAGATATGAAGAGGTACAAGAGGGTGTTCTTTGAATTGACCAAGCAACCATTAACAAAGTGGTCGTAAGACTTATGGAGCTAATGGAAGGTTAGTCACCCCTAATAAAAATAACCCTGGTTACTCCAACAACACGAATAACAATCAAGGACCAAAAATCCTTAATAAGAATTGTGGAGTCATGACAGATGGGGTGATGGACCAACCTAAGAAACCTAACATTGTTAATGCTCCCAATACAAGCACTTCAAACAACAACAATAACAATGGCAACAATCAAAGAAACAATAACTTCTTGCCCTCAGTCAATGTTGTAGATTTTAACCATCAATGAACAACAATAACCTCAACAATCAAGACAAACACAGAAGACCCAAGGCCCTAACCAATACCTAGGCAGGTATCCGAACCAATTTCAAAACCAAGGGCAAGGGTTCCCAAATTTTGGCTATAACAATCAACAACAAAATAATAATCATAGTTTTGGACCGCAACAAGGTACAAACCAAAGGCCTCAAGATTATGATCCTAATTTATATTGCGGTTTCCATAGGGTTTGTGGGCATGACGCAAGAACATGTCATGATTGTAACAAGTTTTTACAACATTTTCTAGAGGATCAAAGATAGTTATTTGTTGACATGTTTTTGGCAAACCCGAAACACCAACTCAAAACACCTACATGGGACCGGTATCTCCACAGAACACACCGCTTAGAATCTTTAATGATCCTCTCCCCACGCGTCCAAAGGATGGTAGAATATATCCCAATGGTTCAAACAAAGGTATTGTAATAGGGACCCATGATCACGAAGCCTCAACTTTGTCAAACCCACAAGTGGCACCTCCTTTGGATGGTCACCAACAAACAAAAATTGTGGGGTTGGTGGAATTGGACATTGAACCTCAAATTAACGTTGCCACTAGAGCCAAGGATTATTCTTTGCAGCCAATCCTCTACCCGACTATATCGAATGACATTCGTGATACGCTAGGCAAGCCAATAGGATCTTATGACTTGATCAGTGACTTAACCAAGACTTTCTCTCACATTTCCTTCTTGGATCTGTTAAAGAATTCCCCTGCTCACAGAGTCTGCTCTACTAGAAGCACTGGGTCTTGGTCATTTGACTAATGTCACCCCTCCTCCAGAAGCACAAATAAACCATGTGGAATTTGATGTCTATCCGCTAGGGCAGCCTGAAAGAGATGTTGGATTTGTATTCGACATCAAAAAGATGCCCACGGACGTTGAAATAGCTCGTAGAGGTGATCCGGAGTTGTTTTTACTAGTATGGATTTACAACAACTACATAAAGCGTGTGATGATTGATGATGAGGCAGTGGTCAACATAGTCCCCTTATCTTTCCTTTAAAAGCTAGGGTATGAAGAGACCAATTACTCTTTGACATGAAACATGTTGAGAGGCTACGATAGCCTCAAGGAAACGTCAATCGGAACTATAGTGTTTCCAGTCACCCTTGGACCTAAGACGGTACTAATCGAGTTTTATATTATAGATCGGGAAACCAACTATAATATGATCCTTATCCATCCTTGGATTCATCGCATGAAGGCGATTCCCTCCACTTTGTTTTAGGAAGTTAGATTCCTACATTTAGGGAAGGTCTTTGTGGCACAGGGTGATCCAAAACCCTTCGACATACACCTAGCTAACTTGAAGAAGAGGCTAGGAATCCACTATGAGTTTGAGCTTCCTACAAATCAGTTAAATAAACCTACAAGCTCAGTACCAGAGGAAAAGTTGGTTCCTACAACGGAATTAGAAGTCACGGGTTTGATCGAAGGCGTTCCAGAAGTCAAAGATGAAACCATCATCATAGAGACAGATATCGTGGGAACCATGGAAAATATTTTCGAGCTATTGGAGAAGTATTTACCCATTCTCCTTCCTTTTGATTCTATGGGTATGGGACATACCCTAGGACTTGGTTCTCTTCCAACAAATGAGGTTTGTATGGTTGAGGTAACTGAGGTAAAAGAGAAAGATTCAAAAGATGATCCAACGTCCATTTTTCCAAGTAATCTGTTGGACTCTCCATTTTGATGGAGCCAAATGTCATTTTGGCGCCGGCAGGTGTGATTCTTACCTCTCTCATGAGGGAAGGATTATACCTTTTTCCTTCAAATTAAACTTTGAGTGCACAAATAATGGGGTTGAATATGAAGCCCTTCTACTTGGTCTCATCATAGCCAAAAGAATGGGTGCTCTTAATATTAGGGTGTTGGGTGATTCACAACTTGTTGCAAATCTAGATATTCAAGGTATATGAGACTAGAGCTAAGCATTTACAACTCTACAAAACAATAGTGTTGAATCTAACAAAGAGATTTGACTTCATATCAATCGAAGTAATTCCATGAGAGTAGAACCTCCTTACAGACTCGATAAAACTTCTACTTCTCACTTCACTCCAAGAAATGAGTTGGAAGATACAAACTTCACGGTCTCGGTTCATGCAGAACCTTTGGTTCGTAAGACACCGGTAACTCCAATGTTGACATACATAGAGACTGAGAGTGAGTCTATCATTGCAGATCATGTTGAAATTGACAAAGAAACTCTAGGATATCTAAACACTCTCACAAAATTACATCTTACTCATCACGAGGTTAATCTTTCTCTAATTCCACACTCTTCCTCCTATTTTGGAAATCCCATGATAGAATCTTCCCTTAGGAAGGAACTCAAAATTTGTGAGGTAGGAGAAGAGGGGGATTTAGAGTTGCCTCTAGCCCTACCTGAGTTTGAGGAAGGCAATGCCTCCTTAATCGAGGGAACAATCGATATAAATATCGGGACTAAGGAAGAACCAAAGATCTTGAAGCTAGGGTCCTCTTTAACTCTTGAGGAAGTTGAAATACATACCCGTATTCTCAAGGAATGTCAAAACCATCCTCATTTAGCTACAAATAAATGACGGAATTACATCACATATTGCAATGCACAATCTCGTCACCAAGCCAGATGTTAATCTAATTAAGCAAAATTCAAGGCCCATGAAGCCAAAGGTGGCCCTCATGGTGAAGGAAGAAGTGATGAAACTCCTCCGGTAGGGTTCATCAAGCCAATTGACTACTCATAATGGGTGTCTAACATAGTCCCCGTTCTCAAGAAAAATGGAAAGATTCACATTTGCATAGACTTTCGGGATATAAATAAGGCTTGTCCCAAAGATGATTTCCCATTACCATCCATTGATGTTATTGTTGACACAACAACTAGTTTTGAGTTGTTGTCTCTCATGGATGGATTCTCTGGTACAATCGATTAGAATCTCTGAAGAAGATCAGGCCAAAACTACATTTATAACTCCTTGGGAACCTACTTGTTATGTTGTTATGTCGTTTGGGCTTAAGAACGTTGGTGCTACGTACCAACGGGCGATGACTTATATATTTCATGATCTTATACATAAGATTGTGGAATCCTACGTGGATGACCTTCTGGCTAAGGCTAGAAAGCGTTGCGATCACCCAGAGGTGCTTCATATCATCCTTTCTCACTTAATCGAATACGATGTCACATTGAATCCAGAAAAATGTGTATTTGGTGTAACAGGAGGAAAGCTTTTGGGATACATCATATCTTCACAAGGAATTGATGTGGACCCAACCAAAAATACAAGTTGTATTGGAAATGACTCCACCGACGAATGAGTCTGGCATCAGATATTTTCTTGGAAAACTTGGGGCAATCTGAAGGTTTATCCCTGACTTGACCTTTGTTATTCACCCAATCAAAAATTTGTTGAAAAATGATTGTTGCATTGATTAGACAGATGAATGCGATGAGGCATTTGAGTCGGTTAAATGATTCTTATTGTCCCCTCCCATGCTCATGCTACCTAGGTCAGATCGCCCTTTGATCTTGTATTCACGAGCTATAGATGTTTCGCTAGCTTGCATGTTGGCTCAAGAAGATGATGATAAACGAGAGCGTGCAATCTATTTTATTAGTCGAACGTTGCTTGATTATGAGACACATTACACCCGGAAGAAAAATAATGCCTTGCCATAGTCTTTGCGATAAAGCGTTTGAGACATTATATGTTGAATCAAGAAACGAGGGTTATTGTTAAGTCAGATCACTTACGGACATTCCTCACACAAGGATCCTTATCTAAGAAGGTCGGGCGCTTCATAACTTTGATGGGTGAATTTGAGTTAACATTTGTTAATCAGAAATCTGTCAAAGGACAAATCATTGTGGATGGTTAGTTGATAATCCGTTAGATGGAGGCAATATGGTAGATCTAAACTTCCCGATGAGTGTGTATACTTCATCAAGACTAGGCCCCCATTTTTGTGTGTCCATGGTATACTTGACATCATTAATTTTATAGTGGACCATACGTATCCAGAAGGGGCAACATCGTAACAAAGAAGGTGGTTACGCGTCATTTCCGCTAAGTACGTTATTTTGGAACAAGTGCTCTATCGTAGAGCCTTGACGGAATGTTGTTAAGATGTGTTGACGCAGAAGAATTTGAAAAAATTCTTTATGAATCACATAGCGTAATATGTGGAAGTCAATTTGGCAGCACACCACTTGCTTAGAAGATACATTGGATAGGTTATTTCGGCCCACTCTAGAGCATGACGCAAAGAGAATTTGTGCAAATTCCACAAATGTCAAGAGTTCTCCCACGAAATCCACATACCGACACAAGTTGTTCAACGAATTGCAACCCCATGGCCCTTTTCCATGTGGGCCTAGATGTGATAGGGAAATTTTTCCCTCATCAATAGATGGCCATAACTTCATAATCACACCACAGAGTCATTTAGTAAGTAGGTAGAAGTTATGCCTCTTACCACAGATACTGGTGCTGTGATCGCTAAGTTCATCTTGAACCAGATCATTTGTAGGTACGGGGTCCCACAGGTCATTATCTCGGATAATGGCACATCCTTCAAAAATGACGAAGTACGTGAATTATGTGCAAAGTTCAAGATAAGTCATCACATGGCTTCTCTTTATTATCCTCAAGCCAATGGACAGGTTGAGGCTACAAATAAGACATTAAAGTCCATCCTCCTTAAGACCGTTAAGGAAAATAAATGAGATTGGCATTTAAATCTTTTTCCAGCCTTGTGGGCCTATCGGACATCAGTTAGAACACCAATAGGGGCAACCCCCTTTTCTTTGGTATTTGGTGTGGAAGTAGTTTTATTGCTTGAGGTCGAAATACTGAGTCTATGTATTTTGTTGTAAGGAATCTTGAGAGAAGAAGGGTATCGAGAAGCGCAAATATCTCAGTTAGAAAGTCTTGATGAGGCTAGACTCAATGCTAAACAACGGCACAACATTTATGCTAACCGGATGGCTCGGCAATACAACAAGAAGGTCTATGAGCATGAAATATATGAGGGAGATTTGGTCTTAAGACTTGACATCTAGATAGACAAAAAGACCGGTGAAGGAAGAAAATTCAGACCTAGGTGGTTGGGTCCATATCAAGTAGTAGAAGACTACAAAAATGGGGCATTTCACTGTGTACACTAGAGGGTGAGGAGTTTAATGAATTTGTGAACTCTCTTCACCTGAAGAGGTATTACGCATGATCCATTAGCATTTTTCATATGTACATTACTACATCTACATTACACTTTCATTTTCCAATTCATTCTGTAAAATTTGTGATCAAGGGACTTATTCTTATAGCAACTCCTAAAAACTTCAAAAACAATGGCAAAACATTCAAATCATATCTCTTCAAATTTTCATGGTATCATCAATTGTTTCGAATCATTTCATCAATTCAAACAGGATAAGACAAAGTTTTTATTGTAGCCATACCAAGGCCTGCATACTTGGTTCTTGCTTATAGTCTCTTTCTAGATTAGGTTTATTTGTCTATAGTCTGTTCTAGAAGCTTCATGGTGTCACATCTATCCCATAAATACCTCTTTGGAAATAAGAACATACTAAAAAATTTTCCTAAATGAGTAAGTCAATTGTAAATCCACAAAAAAAAAAAAAAATTACACATTTCTTTGTCCTACCAACCTTCAGTGTTGAGCCTACATCTCTTACTTTGGTGATGTAGGGTTGGGAAAGGAGAGAAATGCCCTTACTCACTTGCTCCTTGTCCACGGTGATGAGCCAATGCTTCCTATTGGTAGCATGGGGCAAGGTGTAGGGGGTCTCTTTGATAAACTTGAAGGTTAGAAACAATCCATTCAAATATTGTGAAATCATAAGTCAAAAACAAAGTGAGTTAGATGTCCAAAATTCCAAAAGATTTTAACACCTCAAAACCACATTTTGTCAACCAAGTGGCCATCTACGGATCTAAATCTAGATAAGCTTGAAAGCACATCACATTCTAAACTATGAAGTAACTTGAGTAGGGTGAGGTTGTAGTGTCTCAAATTTCTTCTGTCAAACCATTGTCTTTCCCTCATCGTTACCATTCAACAATTTTTTGTAAATCCCTTTCTAGCTTTTGGTGTTGAGCCCTCGCATCCTACTGGTTGCATGTATGTAGATGAATGTTTTAGCAATGCAAAGATAATTAGAACTAACACCTAGTAGTCCTAAAACAAAGCTAAATTGAAATTAATGCACCAAAGATGCTTAGAGCTTAAACAAGACTAATCTACCAACATCCTTGCATTAGAACGTGAATAAATATTCAAACTAACATGTTAATCCATTAATCTCTATCTCTATTGAATTCTAATCAAATGAAATGAACCTATTTAGATCTTTAGCAATCAAAGGTTTGATTGTATGTTTGAATACCAAGGTTTTCAAGAATAGAGTCTTGTTAATCCATGGCTACAAGACCATTTGACATATCTCCATATGACTTCAAATCTTGAGTGGATGAATACAAGAAATGGAGAAGGCTAGCTCTTCTAATGAAAGAATGTTCAAAGATGATAAATGGCTATAATGTATGCTTTATGCTCATATAGGAATGTAGGTGTAAATAGAAAGATAGGAGGAGGGCTTCTTATATAGCCCAATGGATAGAAGAATCTCTACATCCCTCTTCATGTGGGATAAATGGAGATGTTGGGTTAGTTGTGGATAAGGGAGATTTAGAAAGGGTTTAGTCAACCTTAGGAGAGTTTATTTTGTCCTTTAGTGACTCATGGGGTTTGAGGGGATTTATTAATTAACCAAAGTGATTAATTAATAGGTGTACAAGCTTATATAAGCTTTTTAGAGGAATAGTTAGTATGATTTATGTTATGAGAGAATTTTAATCAAATAAATGATGATTTATTGATTAAATAGAAGAGAGAATTAATTAATTAATAATAATTAATTAATCTAGATAGAAATGGGTATTAAATAATTAGAAATAATTAATTAATGTAGATAGAAAGAAGAGCTTAATTAATTAGAAATAATTAATTAATCTAGATAGAAAGGGGAGTTGATTAACGAATGTCGTTAATTGGCATCATTGTTGGATAGAAGAGTTAATTAACTAATGTAATGTAATTAATTAACGATGATAGCAGAGAAAATGTGTGATATTGACGATATGTCGTCAATTTGTGGGAAATGGTATAATTAGCGCAATTTAAGTATTTAAATTGCTCGAGATAAATTATAGGTGTCTACATTTGCCCCTCTTTGAGGTGGCATAAGTGACGCCACTTCAAAGATAGTAGACAAATAAAATTTTGAAGACGTAGAAGAAAAATTAGTAGAAGTGAGAGATGCCCCCTCGAGTGTTGATGGGGTGATGAAAGAAGGCGATCGATGATCGAAAAAGGTGAGAGAAAGGAAATAGAAGAATGGATAGGAGTAGGATGCCCCAGGTGAATAAGAAGAATTGTGTTGATAGGAGAATGATGTAGAAGAGGAATGAATATGGAAAGAAAACAACAAGCTTTCATCCAATGTATTGAAACAAATTTATTTTCATCATATTTCCAAAGATCTACGTCATTGGTCCTTATTAAAAATATAAGCATATGAAAAAAGTAGGATGACATGAAAATCCATACTACGAACAATTTTCCATTGCTAAAAACACCCACTTAATGAAACATACTAAAAGCAATGCAATATGAGAAGGAAATAAGCTCATTTAACAAGGAAAACAAGTACAAACACACATATTCCAACCAACAACGGTCAAGACGATTGTACAAATGTTTTGTTATCAAGATGAAGATCCCCAAATGTTCGTGATTGATGAAAAGGGTGAAAAATGATGCCCTAGAAAGGATACATGCAGGGGAGATAATAAAGGATGCCTGGGTCCAATGATAAAGTGTGCGTGACGCAACGAAACAAGATGTCGAGCAACTAGATGTGCCCCAGAGTACTAACGAAGCAAGCAAGCTAGCTTTGCAAATGGTTGTAAGTCAAATGATCCACGAGTCATTTAATTCATGAACACGTGAAAATTCTAACAAGATATGGAATGAATACCATGTGTAAGACATGAGTTTTAAGCTACTTGAGTTTGTTTTACCTATTTTTGCAAATTTTACAATTTTTAGTATTTTTGAAAAAGTTTTGAAATTTTTTAGATTTTGAATTGATTTTTATATTTTTAAAGATTTTTTTAGACTTTTGATAGTTTGGATAGAGAAGAAGTTAGAAGAATTAGCAAGAATCTCCCAAGAGCAAAAGAAATGCCCCAAGGAGAAGAAAGAAGCAACAAGCAACAAATAATGCCCCAGCACAACGGAAAGCTTAACAAAATAATTATTTCATAACAAATAACTATTCGATGGAGTGTTCAAAAGAAGCGACATCGCCTAGGAGAAATAAAATTGTCCTAGTGAGAAGAAATGAGTACCAGGTGGAAAATAATGCCCCAACGACGAAAAAATTAAATAAAATAATTATTCACAACGAGTAGAAGAAAAATTAGAGTGTGATGTTATATGGTTTGATTTCACACTTTGTATGTATCATGATGATAGTTGAGATGTTTTTACCACGTGTTTGATTTTTACATGATAGATCCATAGATGATATCAATTGTATTGTACATGTGATGCTCTAGATTAGTGGGCGGGATGACACAATGATATTGGTGTGGGGGTAGATGTTGGTATTTGTGATCCCTCTTGCCCCTATTTGATGATACGATACGTGATGATTAGCATAGCATACATGTATGATGTACACGTAGCATTTTATTTATATATGATGTATAGATGATGTTAGATGTGATGATATTGATGGAGATATGATGATGTGATAACAAAACTATGTACATGCGACAAGAAAACACAAACAAATGTTAACAAAATACACAGTGCCAACAACACGAATTAACACAACTATGTACAACTATTTACAAGCATGCAAAAACACACTGCATATGTACAAGTAAGAATGAATCTAATCTAAGCAAGAAAAGATGAATCTTATCAAATTATGTCTAAGAAACAAACTATACAAATGTACAAACAAGCAACAACTATACAAGCAAACAATGTACACAAACAAAGCAAGAAACAAGATAAAGTAAGTAAACTAAAGTTATGTTTTTGTAAGATTGTTTTGCGAAACAATTTTCTATTGTGCTTTTGTGAAACAATTTTCTATTGTTTTTGTGCTTTTGTGAAACAATTTTCTATTGTTTTTTTCTTTTCAAACATTTTTGAATGTTTTTGTGATTTTCTAACATTTTTGAATGTTTTTGTGATTTTCTAACATTTTCTGAAGCTATGCATAGGTAGCGAAAACGTGGATACCCCAGTGTAAGATGAAAAATATACAAAGAAGAAGACGCCACATGTTATAAATAGGAAGGTGTAGTCACAGAAATGCCCCAATGTTAGATGGGGAATATGCAAAGACCATCCCTTCACATATTAACAAGAGGAGAAGAAGTCGGATCAAGGCTTGATAGGATAGGTTCACAAGGAATCTTAGATGCAGGCGCGAAACAAGACCCGGCTAAGCAAAAGTACCCTCCAAATGCAAAATACTTGTGAACAACGAATCCTCCCAAGGCACCGGAAACTAGTGTTCACCAAGGGACCTATCCAATGTTCCACAATTGCGTGGTTTTCACATATGGATGACCTATTTTCTCTTTTTCTTTTTTATCTTATTTTAATTTTTTTGTATTTTGATCATTTTTACTCTTTTTTGGTTTGATTTTTCTGATTTTTGCACCATGTTTAAGCATAGAACCGCTTAAGGTGCATGGCATTCATAGGTTCACAAAGCTCATCACCATTGGGATGGGAAAGTTTGTATGCTCCCATACCATATTTGGCCATAATGACGTAAGGTCCTAACCAATGTGGTTCAAACTTGTCTTTCTTCTCTCTTTCTGCCCTTGTGTTGAATTGATTTTCTTTCATGACCAAATCTCCAACCTCAAACTAACGAGGTATGATCCTTTTGTTGTAATTTTTGGAGATTTTGTTCTAATACACTTTGAGATGGTTAAGGGCACGGATGCACTTTTCATCTAGGAGTTCTAATTCTACCAGCCTAGCCACTCTGTAATCCTCATCCTTGTCCAGGTAATCCCTAAGAGATATTCTCAAGGAAGGAAGCTCGATTTCCAATGGGATGATGGATTCGGTTCCAAATACTAGGGAATAGGGTGTCACACCAGTAGGAGTGCGAATGGAGGTCCTATAAGCCCAAAGGGTTAGGTGAATTTGCAAATGCCAATTGTGACCTGTCTTATCATATTTTCCATGATTCAAACCAATGTTTTGTTAGTGGCTTCAGCCTACCCATTACCTTGTGGATAATATGGCATAGACCACTTCAATTTTATTTTAAATCAATGACAAAGGTCCTTCATTGTCTTATTCTTGAATGATTTTCCATTGTCAGTAACTATGGCCATAGGAATGCCATACCGACAAATAAGGTGATTCATGATAAACTTTGAAATTTGAGCTCCTATAACATAAGTCAAAGGAACAGCCTCCACCCACTTAGTGAAATATTTTGTAGCTGTGATGATGTGAGTATGACCATTAGATGAGGTAGGGGTGAACTTTCCTATTAAATCTAGTCCTCGTTTAGAGAATGGTCATGGGGTTGTGATTGGCTACAATGGTTGTGATGGCGCATGGATGAAATTTCCATACTTTTGACATAGTTTGCATTTCCTTACATAGTTGCAGTAGTTTGTTTCCATAATAGGCCAATAGTATCCTACTCTCAAAAAAAAATTAGCTAGAACCATTCTGTTTGTATGGGCGTTGCATACCCCTTCATGTACCTCTTTGATCACTTGGACTGACTCTGCTACATCTAGACAATGCAACAAATTCCCATCATAGCCACGACGATAGAGTGTATCTCCTAAGAGGGTGTAATGGGCTATCTGGAAGATAAGGCTTTGTTTTTCGGAATGGGAGATGTTTAGAGGGAAGGTGTTGTGTTTAAGATAGGTGTAGATGTGTGCATACCATGGGGAATATGGACCAACAACTTCACAAGCCAAACATGATTTTGGCATGTCATATGCAAGCTGGCGTAGATTCTCAACAAAAAATGGCATATCATTGCTCTCTAGTGGAATTCACAACATAGAACCTATGGTTGCCATAGCGTCTGCGGATCTATTTTGTGCTCTTGGAATCTGTTCGAATGTAATACGCACAAAATACTCTTTCAAAGTTTCCACCAATTTCTTGTAGGGGATGAGTTTCTCATCCTTGACTTTATATTCATTGTTAACTTGCTTGATGATCAATTGTGAATCACCAACGATCTTAACATGATGGATATCCCATTTGATTTCTAGCTTCATCCCAGTGATGAGTGCCTCATATTCCACAATATTATTTGTACAAGGAAAACCAAGGTGAAAATATTGAGGTATAGGGTTTCTTGAAGGAGTAATTAATACCACACCTTTGAACCATGAAAAGTAAAAGATCCATCAAAGTGCACTTGCCACATGATAGATTCCTCAATATATAGTAATGAAGCATCTGGAAGATCCAGACTTACAAGATTTGTTCCTAGTAACGATGCTTCGCTAACTAATTGGCGAGTAATTTTCCTTTTACCGAATTTTGATGTACATACTCAATGTCAAATTCACTTAGTAGAATGATCCAATTATCCATTCTACCTGTAAGGGCGGGTTTTGACAACAGGTACTTAAGTGGGTCAACTTTGGATATAAGTTTGGTTTTAGTATTTAGCAGGTAATGGCAAATTTTTAGAAGGTAAAAACTACACCAAAAAGGTTTTTCAACTGAGGGTAATTGAGCTCATAAGCAATGAGAGTACAACTGAGATAGTACACAAATTTTTCTTTGTGGTGAGGTCATATTAAGGCGAGCAACGCACCAATAGCGAATTGATTAGCGAAAATATATAGCAGGAGTGGCTCATCGTGAGTTGGATGCATGAGGACAAGTGGATTGGCTAAGTACTTCTTAAGTAAGGTGAAGGCCTACTATTGCTTTAGTCCCAAAATAAAGGCAACATCCTTTTTAAGTAGATGGGTAAACGAATGACACTTGTCAGCAAGTTGGGAAATGAAGTGGCAAATGGCTTGTATCTTTCCTTGTAAGCTGCGTAGTTGTTTGATGTTTTTGGGAGGAGGCATTTCACTATTGTTGGTAACTTTAGTTGGGTATACCTAAATCCCTCTTTGTGATACAATTAATCCAAGCAAATTTCCAGACAAGACGCAAAACACACACTTCTTTATATTCAAACCGACTTTGTATTCCCATAAGTGTTCGAAGATACGCCGCAAAATCTTAGGATGATCTACTCTTGTCCTGGATTTCCCAAGGATATCATCCACATAGTTTTCCATGATGTCATGAATCATATCATGGAAAATCACGGTCATTTCCATTTGATAGGTTGCACCTGCGTTTTTAAGGCCAAAGGGCATTACCTGATAACAAAAATTCCCAGGGGTTGTGAAGGTCGTCTTGTGTTGATCTTCATCTAGTGATTTTGATTTGATTGTAGCCTGAAAATCCATCCATAAGAGATAACATTTCATATCCTGTAGTTGAATCAACAATCATATCAATATTGGGCAATGGGAAATCATCTTTTGGACATGCCTTATTAATGTCTCTAAAGTCTATACAAATTCTGATCCCGACAAGTTTCTTTTATACGAGGACTATGTTTGATATCCATTCTGAGTAATCAATAGGTATAATGAAGCTCGCCACTAGCAATCTTTCTAGCTCTTCTTTAACTAGAAGAGCCACCCGTGGATGCATTTTTCTAAGCTTTTGTTTGATGGGCTTGGTGTGCGTGCACCATTAGGTTATGCACTACCAAAGTTGGATCCAAACCCGGCATATCCTTATAGGACCATGCGAATACATCTACAAATTCCTACGTAAGCATGTTGAATATTTTTTGTTCCCGTGCTGAGAGTGAAGCTCCTAGTTTGACTATCTTTGGATCATCTTTTGTTCCAATATTCACATCAATGGATTCTTTTACTAGCATTTTTGGAAAATCCTCCATACGCGTAGGATCGGAAGAAAGGTTGAGGTCTTCTTTCAAGGGTGTCTCTAACATATTTTCACCCTCAAGCGTGGTCACTTTTATTGTCCATTGATTTTTGCACTTGTTTGTCAACCAAAGACCTCAAAGAGGTTTTCACTGTGTGACTTAGACTTTTGTTTTTCCGAGGATTTTGTTGGAACTTTTTCCCTCGCTTTTTCTTAAGTTTTTTTGACCATGAAGCTCAGCTTCCTCACCGAAGTACGCGTAGGTATTTAAGTCAATGTAGAAACCTTTCTTATGGTCTCCAATCGGAATTGTATCTCGAATGCCCATGAATTCCACAATGGCTTCATCATTTTCAAAGAGATCCAGTGGTACGTGACGTTGTTGGTCCCATTCGACAAGGAAAGGGTAAACAAGGTCAATTTTAGGTTCATTAGGGGTTATGGTAAGGACAACGGTATCCATGAATAGGTTCGTGGAGGCAAGATCCTCATATTGGCTACAGTGGGAATCTGTGTTCTTTGTCTAAATAATCATAGCTATCTTTGTGATCAGAATAGGTTACATCTTGATCATTGGGGTGCGATCCATAGGATTGAATGTCGATGCCGTATCTTTTTGTCTTGAAATGTGGAAGAGAAATTGGTTCTCTCGGTCCTTTCTCATTCTTTCCGCATCCTATACCCTCAGTAGCCCATTGAATACATCATTCGGCTAGACTTCTCATACTCAGGGATTTAGTAGTAAGTTGGTTAAGCATCTTCCGGGACCCAAGTCATAGGTGGGTTGACCAATTTCTCTTTAGCGAGTAACCCTCCAAGTAAAAATGACCCAATAGTTTGCTCATCTAGGTCGTTTGAAATGATAGTTGGGTCAGCCTCTAGTTTTAGGGGAAAATGATAGGTCTGAAACCAACAGAGCTTGTTGCATATTATACTCTCCATAGCCATATTCCAGAACCTTCATCTCCCATGAATCAAAAGGATAAGTTGATGTAGAAGCCATGGCTTCAATTAAAGAGGAACGGCTATATCAAAAGAGGGACATGTATAGGCACCCTTACGTGCAAAACTATTGAGAGCTCTGTAGTGAGCGAAGGGCTCTGGATCTCCTTGTATCATGATAGTGTGCCCCTCGTGTTTCAATTTGATGCATTGATGGAACGTTGATGGCACGACTGCATGGCATGAATCCATGGTTGGCCAAGAAGCATATTGTATGGGAGTTCCAAGTCCAATACATGAAACTTTGTCTAATGACAAGTGGGTCCTACTTCCATGGGTAATGTGATTGTTCTAGCTGATTCCCGCTCCGCGTTGTCGTAAGTGGTTATGGTAATGATGTGGGACTCTAGATCTTCTTCTGTATGTCCTAGTTGCTTAATTAATTTCAACGTGCATATATTCAGCCCTAATCCGTTGTCCACAAGCACTGTTTTATCTTTCAATGCGGTAATGAATACCTCAATATATAGGGGAGATTATGTGTTGGATCTTCAATAGGGATCTCCCTATGATTAAAACAGATGTACTCAAATACATTTACTTATCATATCATTATATCACCACGTTTTTCCAAGACAATATGAAGTATCAAAGATTTCTTAAAGAAACTTAAATCTCAACATCACATCGTGTTTGCATCATCATATATCAGCATTATAAAATACAAAAAGAAATCATTATGTTACCATTTCATACCCACTGCATACATTCTAAAAGCATAGAAAAGTAGAAATTCTAAACATCTAGAGTACACATGAGAAATAAGCCAAAATAAAGTCAACTCAGATACAGTGGATTACCAAACCAAAAATAAAAGTTTGTATATATCATGGTGAGTCAAGTTTGTATACAATGCCATCACGCGCTAAGGCGTGGTCAAAATGCTCACAATGAGCCCGAGATATATAAAAAATTGTATAGTGCCCGAAAAAATGGTAACAAAGCAATAAATGGCCCAATGGCCTATCAGTCCCTGTGGGATCCCTCGAATGGTGCACGGCCACGTCCAGGGCTCCTACTACGGTTGTGACGACACTGGAATGAACCAAATGGTGTGAATGCTCATGATGGCGGCCACTGGCTATGGTCTCACTACAAGAATGGCTCTGCCTCATCAAATGCTTGGGGTCTCATATCCGGCCACTGGGTATGAAGGAGGTCACCACCTCCGCTATCCTCCAAACATGAGCAAACACGTCAGTGTGTGCATGCATACTAGCTACTAAGTTAAATCCTCAATGAGCTCACTCGGGTCTTCCCCGAGGGAATCGGTTCGGTGTCCACGCACACCCGCTCGGATAAGCTCTCGCCAATTCCTATGCAATCATTGCAAGCAAGAAAAGAAGAAGAAACATGTGAGTTAGAAAACCACAAAATGTAAATAAAAATAAAGTACCAAACTAACGCTTCCAACTAACAAAGATGAGAAAAGAGTATTAAACATACTCGGATCTCTTAGCATCTAGGTAGGATCAGTGGTTGTTGTTGTTGCTGGTTACATGGCCTCCCCAAAGCCAAAGGCTAAATTTTTCCCCATCACGGACTCATCATCCCCTTCCCCGCCTTGAGGAAGTGTCTCCTCTGAGACCAATGTCTCTCTCTCCGCACTTGCCTCCTCATATCATTGCTCTCAGCATATCCTGAGTATCATGCCACTCAGGTTCGCTCTCCTCCTCCTCCTCTATATGGGCTGCCCCACCAGCCTCAACACTAACCCCCTCATCCTCTGTCTCCTCCCCAAATGAATCCTCCTTAGTCTCGTGTCCCCGTGTGCTCCTCAGAATCGGAGTCTATGTCAATGGGCTCATCCTCCTCTCCACTATGAGCAGGAGCAGCCGCAATCTAAAGCAAAGGCACTTGAGGGGCACTAGCTACCCGTCGAGCATGGACCACATGCCTAACTGCGATAGGAACTCTGGGGTAACCATTGTCCAGCTAGGATCTCCTCTAGGCCCTTTCGGCCTCCCCGAATGTTCTGTGAGACTGTACCACTACCACTGGGGAAGTATGTCAACATATGGGAGGCCAAACTACTAAGGAACTTGATCAAATGGATGAGTCTTGACTCTCTCGGCCCTATCAACTAACTGGCATGTGGTAGAACAAGCTACCACCGTGGTCACCTCCTATCCCCATAACCCTGCCATGTCTTGGTAGGGAGTGGCAACCATGTCTGTCATGGTCAAAGAAGCCATTAGCTGATGTGGTGTCTTAAGAACTGACATAGTTGTCCATCTCGCTACCCGGACATCCACTTTGGATCCAATACCTATACTCCCCTTCCATAGGGGGTGATGTGCTCATAAACCCAACTCATAACAAGAGTGGGGTGGCTTAGTGATTGCCCCTGTAATCTGAATACCCTATACAAGTCATGATAGGTAGTCCCTAGGGTGTATGCTCCCCAGGCATATGCACGGCCATATGCCTCGATTTGTGCAATAATAGGAGCCTAGCAATTTAGAAGGGTGTCACCTCCCTTGTCCCCGATTAGTCAAGAGGACAAGATGCCCATGATGGCTCTACGGATGATAGAAATAAGAGCAGTGGCAATGGACCGAACCACCTGATCCCTTCTTCGAACCAAATGAAATAGCAGTGTCTCCCAAATAGGTGGCCCACTAAGTCATCTCAAACTTGGATCCCGTTATCTCCAGTCGAGTCTCCTCCCAAGTATTGGGAGCCCAAGAATGCAGTACACATCCTCCAAGGTTGTTTTCCACTCACCTCTAATGCTCGGCAACTAGTAAGTGTTCCAGTTTGTGTCTTAATAAGAAAATAAGTCACACAATATGTGACTAGCAGGGGCAACATGGGGCACACATGCAATCCTCTAGATGTCTTCCCTCTGGAGAGTGTCCCTCTCATCCTGAGTCAATTGATCCAAGATCCCAAGGAGATAATCACACTCCCTCTCTCGGCTCCAACAGATGTACTCCTTCTGCATTCACCAAAACATGGAAAAATAGCAAGTTAGTAACGTATACAAGAAGATAAGCTCACCAAAAACATGACAAAACATCAAAATCCCAAAAAAATCAAGTTAATGCATGTTTTGGTCATTCTGTTGGTGCCACCACCGAATGTAGGGTGGCGGTTCCGGACCACCGCCTTGTAGGGCGGTGGTCCCATGACCGCCACCCTGCTTTGGGTGGTGGTCCTAAGCCGATTTTCAAAATACACCCTTAACCCTAAAAAATGCCCAAAAATGCAAAAATGACCATTTTTGACAAAATAAAAGACTGCCCTATGGGCGCCCCCTAGAGACTCATTTAAGACAAGAAATTTTGAAAATAGTCCCCCCTAGGTAAACTTTTCAAACATTTTACATTTTAGGTATGAAAAGGCAAAAGTGAAAAAAAACAACCTTAGACCACACTTTGGTTGATCTCCCGCTCGTGGAGGCATGATCACGATCTCGTAACGGTCATTTCGGCTATACTCTCATCAAAAATGGTCATCGTGGGCCCAGAGCTCCAAATTCACCAAACCAAATATGCACAAATGAATTAAAAATGAGTTATTTAGATATATATATGATGTTTTGACCTTGTTTTGAGTGTATGTGTTTACAGGGTTGGAGCATTGGCGTAGGTATATCTCTATATCCCCACACAAATGGTAAGTCCTTTTGTCGTTTTGGTTTAGTGTTTATTTTTTGATATTTTGTCTATCTGCACTTGAGTCTTATTTTCTCTTGCAGGTACCGGAGTTTGGATGGTGACGTTTCGACACATGGGTGTGTCAGGTATAACTTCTAACTCCCCATTTCGGGAATGTCATACTCAGATTCTACGTTTTATGTCTTTTCATGGCTAAGTCACTTCTCCGAGGGGGCAATATGTACGCACCCGAAATTGCATGTGCTACATTGTCAAAAAATAGTTACAAAAGTCCCCAATGATGATTCAAGTCCTTTCAAGAAGGTGTTCAAGCTCCAAAACCCATTCGCAGTGTATATTTATTGCCAAGACATTTTTACTTAGCCTTCCCACACTTTTTCCAGCTTTTTACCTCTTTCTGTGCATGTTTTGGCCTTTAATGCTAGAACGCCGCCATGCCTGGATGGCGGTTCTCAAATGCCGCCAGGCAGGCGGCGGTTCTCAAACCGCCGCCAAGGCAAGGTGATAGTCCTGACAGATTTTTCCATTTTTTTCATGCGTGTTTTTAACATGTAACGATTCACTTAACTTCACTTTTAGCATGCATCCGTGGGCCAAATTGTCTAAAAATAGTTTTGATTGCTTGGTTCTCCTTCCCTCTTCTATTTTTACATATGCTTTAGTTAGTTGGAATTACCTCTTCTTTCCTTGTGCATGAAGGCACATCCCAGCCCCAATTCTTATATATTCCATGCTTGTATTCAAGAAAAAGGTCTTGAGAATTTTTGTGTATCTTGCATTGTATTACTACCACAATCTTGCTAGGAATTACATAGCCAAGCTCAGATCTCTTGTGTTATCTCTCTTCTACTTGCATTGCATCCAGACTTGCCTTCAAGTTGTCATTGCTCAAGCACCATCCTCCTACCATTGTTCTTGCATTCCCAATCCCTTGGACTCATATGAACACTCGGAGAAAAAAAGGAACAAATCTGAAGGGATAGATACAAATACAACCAAATTTTCCAAATCTCTTGCTTATCCAGGTTGGAATTGTGTGTTTGTTTGCTTTATTTGTTAAATTGTCAATTTTAAATCACTAGTTTCAATTGCATATCAAATAGAGTAGTAAAATTGTTCATTTCAATAGGTTAGGAAATTACAATTAGATCAAATCATTAGAATTTTTCTCTTAACATTACCAGGGAAGTTGTGGGGAACAATAGCTCTTTCAGGGTCATGATTTTTTCTTCACCTCTGAGGTAGGGTTTGAAGGGTTTTGATTAGATTAGGTTATTTGTTTTAGATTAGATTCACATATTCGCACAAGTAACCAGCTACATCCAGCTGATTACTTGTCTTTAGTTTATTTATTAGATTAGAATGCATTGCTTAAAAATTAGAAAAGATCAAAAAGATTTCCTTTGATAGATTAGTTTGCTTTTTATTGTTTTGCTCTGATATATTGTGAAAACTCCAAAACATAGATTATATTTCCTTTAATAGTTAGTTTTCTTATTAAAATCATTTCATTTCATTTTGTATGACCATCAACGGTCCACAACAAGAAAAGATGTACAATTGTGATCCCTTAGTCCCACAACCCAACGGGCTAAAATTGATAACTGACATTGATACAAGTTTACGTTTGATAGTCTTACACACACCTGTAACTTTTGCTAAGAAAATAGAACTAAATACGCTAAACATCATTGCTAATCAAGCCTACAATTATTGGACTACTCCTGCAACATGGTTTGATTATGCGCATGACCATACAAGGGCCACACCTCCATGAGTCTTTCATTGTGATCCTTAGGTCCCATAACCCAACAAGCATGTTGACCAGTTAAACGTTGACACTAGTTTGTGTACGTTAGTATTCAGATCTTCACCACTTCCACCAGACATTATTTCAAAACTTTCCTTACTGGACATAAGCGATCAATCAAAGCTAAAACTTTTTGGAATAGACCATAAAATTGCTGTAATCCCTATGGTTCCACTACATCTCTCGTTTTCACTTCCATGACCTTGTCTGGAAATCCATATGAGGCGCCCGCAGGTCACTTTCCGCGTGTTCAACAACCAATAAACATAATCTCGCAGAGCTCGATATTGATTGGAGTCTCCGAGCAGCTATTATATTAGACCAAGCCATTACACCACTTCAAGTTAGGAGAGCATTCTTTGCCTTAGACTCGTAGATCCCGATATTATGTGTTGAAGACATAAGATTGCCCAATTAGCTTGATCATCGTCACTACACTCACATTCACATTCATTCTACACCGGCTATCTCGGCACGACCTCGAGAGGTCGGGTGCGAAGAAGGTCACGTGTTTATTTTCTATTGTCAATGTCCTTTATTAATGAACCTAAAAATTATGTGTCTCTAGTTTTTTGGTCTTGTTAAATTCTTACATTGTTTCTTTCCTCTAATTGAATTTTGAACTAGTCCACTTATTATGTGTGAACTCTGCTAGTTCCTACTCACAAGAAAAATCTTATCTTTCCTAATTTCTCCCCTTCATCCCCCATCGTTTCAAATTTCTCCTTGTACCATGTATAAGAAGTTTGCCAAAGGTTCAATGAAGTGTTCTTGTGTGATCCTTGACCTAGTCGCCACCCCCAAAGCATTTAGATATAATTAGGATAGTTTACATTTAATAATGGGAGCCTCCCCATACACAAGGAGGGGCATATCCCGTGAGGGTTTGTGGAAATACATAATTTGTAACATGACAAATTATTTCACCAACAAGTTCCACCTTTGATAAGCTTATGAATTCCCATTTGATATTACATCCTAAGCCATCTTGGTATAGGGAATAGGACTATTATAAATACCACCAAGTTTACAATCATCACATTCATAGGTTCCTCTCCTTTAAAAATGTCATATAAAACCTTATTGACCATGTTGACCTATAGCTAGAAAATCCTAATGCAACCCCTAATCAATCCTTAGATGTATTCAAACAACCTTTTCTAAACCATCCCCTGACAATAACGTAGTCCAGAATAATGTCGCAGGACCTTATAATCTCATCACTCATGTTATCAATACCATCAATCAACTCCCACCTTCTAAAAAATCTACATATATATCCAAAGTACTAGTTAAAAATAGACTTCTTTGATCTTCTTACTGGTGATGCCCTGAATCAAACATTATCTCGGTCATCTATAGATACCACTTCTATAGCTATCCCCGATCTTATCTCTTGTATTTTGCAAGAATAAAATCACATTCAAGAAATCATAAGCATCCACTCAAAGATAAGGTCCCTCAACACCGGATCCAAAATATTAGTAGTCCTATGCAACAATTAACAAGTCACCCACACAATAAGTTGGAGCTCTCGAAAACAAACCCAAAATAGTCATACCTAAGGATGCCACATCACTACCTTCTATTTTGGGACCTCATCCTTCATCAAAACTTGCAATCACCATCATATAATCCAAATCCATTCTTAACACCACACCTAATCATGCTACTTGACACATACCTCATGCAGCTCGTACCCTAAACCACCTAATGCAACCAAAACCTCTATGACCTTATCACTATCTCAACAAGCTCTGTCTGGATCCTACAACACCCTTCTTGAAAATCTCTCGCAATCATCAATCATATCATTACCACCGATCAAACCCTTCAACCCTTCTTCGGATAGAAACCTACCTTGTAGTAGTATGATGCATTTTGACCTTATCATAAGATGTCGGGACATCACACTAAGGACTCTGAAATCCCTTGAAGCCATAATCCAAATTATTTTCAAGAATTATGTACTTTTGACAAACAAAGATCACATGTAGTCTCATTTACCTCTAACTCCTCTTTTAAACCCCAAGCGCGCGTTGACCTATCACCCAAGTGTTGGGCGCTCACCCGAGGCACACACAAGCATTGAGCCCCTCCTTTATGTCACCTTGTGATAATTTTCTATCATTAATGGAGGAATGATTTGTAGAACAAAAACATGCATGTAACCTAATACAGAGGTAGTGGAACTAGTTATAAGCACAAATACACCATGAGATAAACATAAACATCACAATGACATAATATAATCATATCTTAACCATAAACAACATGAAAACACACTAGGGTTTGGTCTATAAATGAATATATTAGGAATAAAGCTTCATATATTGATTATAATCGTTCACAGTAGCCATATTACATCAAAAAGGGTCATATCATACCATATACATCAAGGAATAACATCCCAACCCTAAAAACTACTCTGCACAAAGAACCCTAGCTATGTTCTTCCATCTCAACTCTAGTTTGAAACCCGAGTGCCTACATATATACACAGCATCATCCTTTCCTAACCTCTCTCAAATACTAACAGCAACAACAAATTGCAACAACAATGGAAGCTCCCAAAATCACAACCTACGGCATTCTTACAGCACTTTGTTGCCTCCAAAAACCTCTCTTCATTTCGGACCCAAGCACTCCTTTAAATAGAATTTGGATCCTTCCTTCACCACCATAGTTCACCCATGATCAGATCACATGCCAAGTGGAAATGTGGTCCTCCATGATTGAGTGCCTTTGCCCTAACTCACCAAACCTTGATAAGCCTCCACTAACTGTAATGATTCTTATCCCAAAATATTCCCTTCATGGAATATTCTTTCCTTGAGCTCTAAGACTTCCAGTCGGCACCTTATCCACTCATCATGCCTACTCGAGCCTTCATGTGTTTTCCATGTGACGCTAAATCACAAAATGTGGCTAAGTCCTTAAACCCTTCTCTACTTGCGTGCACCATAATTCCGACTCAAACCCTTGAATCGGTTCCCCTTACATGCTTTTCCCTAAGTTTCTTCCTCGTGTACTTCCTTTCACACACGCTAAACCATTTTCTTTGGGACTTAGTCAATTCAGGCGTAACATTACCCCACGCTACACATGTTTTCCATCCCTAGAAACACTCTTCTCTTTCACCAAATAATAAATAATAGGAGAAATGAAATAATCTGCAAATGAATAAAGAATAGGAGAATAAAAGGATCCCACTACTGCTGCATAAGGAGAGGAAAGTCTTTCTTCATGGATGCTTCAATTTTATTCCAAGCATCTACTTCATTCTAGCACTTTTGTAATATATCCCCTATAAGTGCGTTGACTTCATCAAATGACAATTATTCACCCTTAGCCTTCAGTGTATCAAAAAAATTCCATCTCACTTTAAGGTTGTCAAGCATGTCCATCCTCTAAGTCACCTGGGGATACAACTCCTTCACTTTATTCTTGATCAAGACCCTTAAGGTTTCGATTGCCTCATATTTCTTCTCTACCTTAGCTAGGATCTTGTCCTACTCTACCCTATTGCCTTTTTCTCCTCTTGAAACTCCTTTAAGTCCACCTCATGGGTAGCGACCAATATGCTCGCCACTCTAACCCTACTCAATCCCTCAACTTCACTTCTCTGCAAAATCTCCTCAAAATCCCATGCCCTAGTTCTGCAAACCCTAACCTGGAACACCCTTCTTCCACAAGGTAGCGTAATCACTCACGGGAATCCACCAAACAACCTCTTCCACGTATGCTCGTGTACTCTGCTCCAAATTGGTTCACAAATATGTTGATTTCTCACCTTTGCACACCACTATTTGTAATTTCTTTGCAAGAATGCCTTAGATCGCAAGAGCTCTTCAACAATAAACACAAGGTCAAATAAAATAGCTTGCCTGACCTTTTATTTATAGTTTACCACTTTTCTCCACATTAAACTTTGTGCCACCAACCACTTACAACCGCATTAAATTTAGGTTTTTGCAACGCCATTCTCCCACGCATTTTTTCTAGCACTTTTCCTCCGCACCCAATCCTATGTGAAATTCTCACAAACTTCTGGCGCGCAAAAACTACATTGACCACAAATACTTACTCGAACTCCTAGTGTTGAAGTCAATCTTCCTCTGCGTCCTAGTTCTTGACACCGCCTACCTCATGTTGCTCTACACTTTTATCCATGTATGTGGTTTTTATCAAGCTTTTTGACACTAAACTCCACCCATATACACATTTTCTACGTGTTCTCTTCGACTTTACACGATTTTGATTTTTCACTTGGGTCGTCAATCCACATCATTTTCAACACTTTCTTCTTACCAGAATCTTCATAGAGACTCTCCTTTGACACCTTCCACCCCACACTTAAACAAATGTGTAGTCCTCTGCGCATAAAAACCCTTTCAAAAGTAATCGGCTGCGATGTGCAAATGCACCCACAAAAATCTAAACCAAACAACAAAGCAAGTGACGAAGAAAGGAAATATATGAAAAGGAAATTACATTAAGGGAAATCCTAAGCTACATGGAAATACTTCCTATTTTACAAACACATAGAAGAGTTATTAAAAGTATGGCTTTAGCCCAATCCCGTTAAAGTAACCGAGTAACCTTGTTCCATCAAGTTCCTCTAATTAGAAAGCACTGAGAATCAAGTATGTAAGTGATAATGTATGGCCCCAACCAATACACTTTGAGCTTTCCCAGATAGTGCAGAAATTTGGAATCATACAACAGGACCATCTACCCAATCTCAAACTTCTTGTTCTTGATATGCCTATCATTCCATTCCTTCTACCTGGCATTTTCCATTTTCTGACTCCATCGTGTTATGGAGCGTCTCTCATCCAACTGCATCAACTTGTCAATATGTTCCTCAAGTGCTTGTTGATCATCCAAACCTCTTGTGCGCACAATACACAGGGAGGGTAACATGAAGTTAACATGTAATGCAACCTCCGCGTCGAACACTAGGCTGAAAGGGTATTTCTTTGTTTAACCTTTTGTAGGTTGTCCGATATGACCATAACACAAAGAAAGACTTTGTCATCCCAATCCCTTCTCCCAACATCACAAATCTTTATTAATGTGTGGCTCAAAAAAAAATTAAAGGCCTCGGCAAAGAGTCCCATTAGCTTGTGGGTGATAAGGAGTAGTCTTCGATGGGCCACCATGAACTCACCACTAAGATTCTAATAGTCTCGTTTAGGAAATGGGTACCCATATCACTTATTAAACTCAACAGCATCAATACCTACCGATTATATTTTCCCGCAAGAATCTAGTTGTTGTTTTTTTCGCAATCCTTCGTAGGTGTCGCTTTTGCCCACCGTGTAAGATGACTATCCATGTAATGATATAGCGTGAACCCATCCTTCATGCGGCCGGGAAATAGGGCCTACAAAGTCAATTTCTCATTTCTCAAATGGTTCTCGCGCTATCGATAGGCCTTAATGGAATTTCATCTCTCCTCCATAGTTTACTAAGGTGTTGGCAGTGATCGCAGTCCTTGCAATACTCGATACAGTCCTTGTAAATCGTTTCCCATCAAAGACTAGCTAAAAGGATCTTAAGTGTGGTTGTGTTCCATGTATAGTGGCCTCCTGCAATTCCACCATGAGTCTCCTCCATGATTGCAGTATGCTCATGCTCTAGTACACACCGGTGCAAAACCTCATCATGGCCTAGCTTATATAAGTCTCCACCAATTAACATATAGGGTGTGGCATGTATAGCCAACTATTTTTTCTCCAAGGCCTTCCTTCCTTCCGGTGCCACACCCATCCATAGGAAAACAACAATTTCCTCTAAGTCAGAGAGTGCACACTACTGATCCGCATAATTATGCATCCAAAGATCGTATCCTTAATGCTTTGCATGTCCTCACCAAGTAATCCTTGAAGAATGAGCAGTCCCCAATTACTTTTCCTGGGTTCACTACTGACCGTAAACTCGAACTCCTAAGGCAATAGTATCCAACAAAGATATGGGCCCTTACAAAATGGGTTTGTTTGTTAAGTACTTTAATGCCATGTGGTCATGTAGAAAATAAAAGGTGTCGCCAACAAATATTACCTCGGCGTCTGAAAGCAGCCTCCAAGGCCTTGCGGGATCTCGTGAAAGTTTTTTCTAAAAGGGATCGCCTAAAGGGCATGATCAAACCCCAACGAACCATTGTGCATGTTGGGATGGATGGATATCATAGGAAAATTTTGACAGAAAGTCTTAAAATGTGTGTCATATTCTCGCACGCTCTCCACCATATCTTACTAGATTTCCTTCAATGCGCCGATGTTCTTCCTTCAAACTCGGAATTTCAAACTCTACCAAGAATTCATCGCACAATGTGGTATAATCCACCACCTTCGATGGGGGTCAAAATTCCAGTACCAGTATGTGCATGCCCTTGGAATGTAGTTATGGCCGACTTGCTTTCCACTCAGGGCATTGACTCCCTTCGGGAGCCATAGCAATTCACACTTGTGTACATGTTCTGTAACATCTTCAACGCCCTCAGAGCTAGGTAAATAGAGTGACATCTCATAAAACACATTCGATGGTGTTTTGGGCCTTTCCCACTAGATCCAAGACCTTGATTCCCTCATGTGTTTCCTCCACTACCGAGATCCATTAGATCCACTAGCTCCTATTCCTCTGAATCCACTTGACCCCCTCCCGTAGCAGGTAAGATTCATGAAGCGGTTTCCACTCAGAATCCCTATTGTCACGCTAAACTATGCGCCGACAGTCTATGATACCGAACCACTCCTAGATGTATTTCCCATAGCACTTCCAGATGTGATACACAAACTTTGTGAACCCACGCCTTGCCCAAATGATGTGCCAGAAAAATACCTCCAAACACCGAAAATTTCTACGTGGCCATAGATGGGTGCAATGTGAAATGATATCTACCTAATGCTACTTGATCACTAACACCAACTGAACTAGAATTACTTGTCTCAAATACTGGAAAACTAAGCACCAGGGTTTGGCCACCAGGTAGGCTAAGATGTGTGCCTACGGATCTCCTCCTTTCTCCATACAATGAGCTCTCACCAGAAGCCAAGGGGTTTCTCTCTTGTGTTTTTCAAGATGGGGTAGCATAAATTGTTCAGGTCATGTGCCCTTCGTGCGAACCTCAAATCCTTCCTTAAGTGTCTACCTCCATAAGTCCATCAAAATGGAAACTTCATGTTGTCTCACCAACTCCCTTTCTCGCACTTCATTATACTTGAAAAGCCTCTCCTCTCTCTCTGCTTCCATTGCAAGGTTAGCCATCTCCACCACACTAGCTTTCATGCCCCGCGCCTAGTGAGAGTTTAGCCAACCATAGGAAATGCTTCCAAAATCAAAGTGATAATCAGGATCTTGATGGCTAATGGTATACCATGCAAGAATTATCCTCTTAGCTCCCTTAAGAACTCAAACTCGGAAATCTCTGGGAAAGAATAAGTAGAGATCACTTATTCCAATGTATAACTAGTAAACACATCTCTCCACCAGTAATCAACAACATGAGTCTAGGTCATATCAAAGCATCCTGCTGCACCATTGATATTCCTCCTTGGACAAAACATGAGGTCTATAGTACCAACACGTCCTCAATGCATATGTTGAGATCCATTCATACAACTCTACTCATAAACAACAGAAGCATGTCTCATAGAGCTCATGATACAGGTTCTCCTCCACCCATTTTTGTGCGTCAAACTCAAATCCAATACTGAACCTATGAGAAAACTCATCTTCTGTGTTTTTAAGCAAGGTTTCAACACTATACAAGGTCAGATGCTCCGTCATCACGTATCATTCTCACAACAACTTCAAAAGAGGTCCCAGGAGTGGAACCAAAATGGAGTCTCATTTACCTCTAACTCCTCTTTTAAACCCCAAGCACACTAGCCTATCACCCAAGTGTTGGGCTCTCACCCAAGATGCATGCTTTATGTGAGCCTTGTGAGAATGTTCCACCATTAATGGAGGAATGATTTGTAGAATAGAAACATGCATGTAACCTAATACAGAGGTAGTGGAACTAGTTCTAAGCACAAATGCACCATGAGATAAACATAAACATCACAACGGCATAATAGAATCAGATTTGAACCATAAACAACATGAAAACACACTAGGGTTTGGTCTATAAACATAGATATTTGGAACAGAGCTTCATATATTGATTATAATCATTCACAGTAGCCATATTACATCAAAAAGGGTCATATTATACCATATACATCAAGGAATAACATCCCAACCCTACAAAACTACTCTACACAGAGAACCCTATCTATGTTATTCTGTCTCAACTCTAGTTTTAGACCTAAGCACCTACATCTATACACAAAGATCATCCTTTTCTAACCTCTCTCTAATACTAACAACAACAACAAATTGCAATAACAATGGCAGCTCCCAAAATCACAACCCGTGGCATTCTTGCAGCACTTTGTTGCCTCTTAAAACATCTCTTCATTTTGGACCCAAGCACTCCTTTAAATATAATTTGGATCCTTCCTTCACCACCATAGTTCACCCATGATCAAATTGCATGTCAGGTGGAAATGTGGTCCTCCATGATTGATTTCCTTCATCACCGCCAAACCTTGATAAGCCTCCACTAACTGTAATGATTCTTACCCCATAATATTCCCTTCGTGGAATATTCTTTCCTTGAGCTCCAAGACTTGAAGCTGGCACCTTACCCACTCATCATGCCTACTCAAGCCTTCACGTGTTTTCCATGCGACGATAAATCACAAAATGTGGTTAATTCCTTAAACCCTTCTCTACTTGAGCATGCCCTAGTTCCAACTCTAACCCTTCAGAACTGGTTCCCCTTGTGCACTTTTACCTGAGCACCTTCCTCGTGTACTTCCTTCCACATGCACTAACCCCTTTTCTTTGGGACTTATTCAATTCAAGGCCCATTCTACCTATCAATCATAAAATAACGAAATCAACATACCAGGTTAAACCTATCCCTAAAACCTTTGAGCTTGACACTCTTAAAACATTACCTAGTACCCCATCAAGTAATAGTGTGGCCTCCTCCATTGAGTCTCCTTCCTTCTAAATTGGTGTTTTTTTTTATATCCACGAAATCTGATGCATGGGACTCAAAATACTAGAATCAAGATAGGCCTAAAGTCTCCATCTCCTCATCCCCCATCAAACCATCCAATCCACCATCTTCTAAAGCCAAGGTATTCATTCTCACAACCCCTTGGACTCAACCCACAAGATCAATAGAGAACAATGTTCTTAAACAGATACATTAAGCACCTATCAAGATGTTATGAACTCATACAAAACTCCCCTCAACATTGTCAAGCTATGATAGATTCTCTCCAATCCATCTCGATACAATCAGATGAACCTCATCCTTTTTCTAACTTTGTTGGCACCTTAAAAATTTCCATAGACATTACATTTGACGACTCCAAGAATCCATCATTACAGCCTGAGGACCACAACCTCCCCTTATTCGTCACTTCCCAAGTCAATGATGCACTTATTAAAATATTCATGATTGACAATGGGGCTGGCATCAATGTCTTCTCATCTCATGTTTTGAAACAACTTCATCTACTTGAAACTATTTTGGCTCGGTCACCCCATCATCTCACAAGATTTCAACAATACTATCGCCCCACCTTGGGCATAATGATCCTACCTATCAAAATAGGCATGAAATTCCTCCATGAACTCTTCTACCTTGTGGAATGAAAATTTCAATATAATATACTATTAGGACATCCTTGGATCTATTCTAGTGTTGTGTCCTCTCCACTTTACACTGGTGCTTAGCATATAAACATGAAGGAAAGACATTTATGGTCTCTTCCGACCCTAACCCATTGAAATCATGTCATATGACCTATAGGCCAAATGACATGTTGATTCCCTTACAAAACACTGCCTCGTTAAATAAATATTACATGAGTTCCTACATCCTCACATCCAAATTACCCGACAATCAATCATTCAAAGATATGATGCAACTTCTCTCATTATGGAGGTATCAAATACATCTTCTCAATATACTCCCTACACCAAAAACATATGGAAGACCCAATAAGTAGCCTCTCTAAAATCCTAACATTAGAACTATTATCTCCTTTGGTCCTCCCTTTCTTTGAACATAACTCATGTATAGAGACATTGACTTCCCCTCTTCACATCTAGAAGCTCAACACCATGTTAAACCATTCACCTTAGACTTTTCATTCCTAGATAAGACTCAATTTTCCAAAACCTACCTCCATCGCTACGCATGGAAGGGTTTTGGCCTAGGAAGATATGAGCAAGGTCCACATGAGCTACCCTTTGAGGATTTAATAAAACCCGATTTAAAAATATTGACTCGGCTTCAAATAACCTTCCCCAATCAACCAACACCAATATTAGAATCAATCCTCCTCCTCATTATCGCACGACATCCCCTTTGTCATACATGACACCATATCCATCCCTCTTAACTTTTTTAGTCAATATGATCACCATTAGACCGTTGACTTGTCAAACTAATGGAAAAATTGAGATCCTTCCATTAATATTTCCTAATATGATAGAAGAGGATTCTTTCGTTATCCATGTTCTCCAATGTCTAGACAATAACACCATCCTCACTTACATGGGTATTAAAGATCATTATCTTTATAAATCCCTACCTCCTTACATGTGTACACTCCTCAATGAATATGTCATCAATATTAATATAGGGACGTCACAAGAGCTGCATATAGTTAAATTTGGTCAATCTTTAGACCCATAAGAGCTCCACAAGTTCACCACCTTCTTATCCAATCATAGTCAAGCCTTCACATGGTCTTATAGCGACATGCCTGGTATTGACCCTAATATCATTTTCCATAATATTTTCACCATCCCCAATGCTAAACCAATGAAGCAGAAGCTTCAAAATCATCCTCACATAGCATTTCTAGTTAAGGAATAACTTTGGCATCTTCTCTCAACCAATTTCATCCTACCCATAAAATATCCACAATGGGTTTCTAACATCATACATGTAACCAAGACCTTTAGGAAATTACATATCTACATATATTTTCAAGACCTTAACCTCGTTTTTCCAAAATATTATTTCCCCTACCTAACATTGATCATCTTGTCAACATAAGGACATGCCACAAAAAATTTTCTCTTATGGATGGCTTCTCTAGTTATAATCAAATCTTATCGGATCATAAGATCAACATAAGACATCATTTATCACTCCGTGGGGAACCTTATACTATAGAATGATTCTCTTTGGCTTAAAAAATTCAGGAGCAACATACAAGTTCTCCATGACATATCTTTCATGACCTCATCCATAAAACCATAAAAGACTACGAAGATGATCTCTTAAGTAAATATAAACACAAAAAAATACCATCTTATTATCCTTAACGTAATTTTTTCCCATATAATATAATTTTTCCTTTGTCTTAACCATGTTAAATGCATGTTTTGGGTCCTAACCAAGAAAATATTAAGATTCATAGTATCTATTAGGGGAATTGAAGTTGATCCTATCAAAATCAAATCCATAATCAAAATGCCCCCTCAATCTAACCTTAAACACCTCCGCAGTCTACAAGGGAAACTTCAATCTATCTATCGATTTATCTCTCAATTATCATATAAATGTCAACCCTTTCATCACCTCCTCGAAAGGACATTCATTTGATATGGGAAGATGATTTCCAAAATTCCTTTGACATCTTTAAACAATACGTCTTTATATCATCGGTGTTTATACCTCCACGTGAGGGAGATCCTTTCTATCTATATATCTCTACCACTGATCATGCCTTGGGAGCTATACTAGTACATCGAGACAAACAAGGTAGGAAGCATGTTTTTACTATATAATCCATACCCTTCACGATTATGAAACCCATTATTCAAGTAGAAAAGTTGTGTTATGCCTTATACTTCACAACTTCCAAACTTTGTCATTACCTCCTCAATCACAAAACCTATGTAGTCACAAGTGTTAATCCACTAAAATACATACATTCTAAGTTGTATCATAACACCCACATAACTAGATGGCTCATGCTCATGACCAAGTTTGATCTTGAATTCATTTCTCAAAATCCATTAAAGTGCAGATTATTTTCGACTCATTTAACAAAAATAATTTTTATAAAACCCTAAGATACTCGCAGAGTCACAAGGAAATTATAAGCAATAAAGTACATATTCTCACCTAAGCAATAAGCAAATGGAAATTGAAACCCTAAATTCAAGAGGAGGGATAAAGTACTTAGTTGATTTCGCAATATACCTCGAGGTGTGTCAAGCTAGAAAATTAGTTAAACTGGAGGATAGATGACTGCCGTAATCGAACCCGAAAAATTATGGAATCATTAGATATTCCAGGACTAGGACACCTGGACTGGGTCAGGGGTGCCTAGGCACTAGAGACTGGTTATGGGCACCCGCGAGTGCAAAAAAATACTATAAACTAATTTTTTTAGTGTCACAAGATGTTCGATAATATTCATTGTTGATTTCATGTAGGTCACTAGAAGATTGTTGAGCTCACTTATAATCTGCAAAACAAAAGACCTCCTGCAAAACCCTAAAACATATAAAATCTTAAAAAGAAAAAGATGCAAATGAGGAATCAGACTAACCCCGACGGTCACCTGATAGAGTGAACTTACAACTAAGCATTGCACTACATCTCAGACTCTATGTAGTTGTGTGTGTGTGTGTGTGTTTGTAGAATTGTGCCTGGCATCTCTTATGCAAGATGCATTGAATGGCGAGTAAGTACTTAGATGTACCAATTTAAGTAGATGTGTGGATGTAAAAATGAACTTCCCCTCCTATGCATGTATGCAGAAATAGCAGATCTCTTGTCCCTTTTATGAAGTTATATGGATGTTTTGATGCTCTTGAAGTGCCTTTGGATGCAACCTTCGGTGATAGTAATTGATACTTAGAGCTTGGTCCTTTATTATGATCACATAGATTTATATTTATATGATTCCCTTGTTTTAATTTCATAATTAACATCTAAAAGGTTAACCACCAAGAAAACAAGATTCCCAAAAGATAAAAGAATCCCAAAATTGGTGAGCAAGATACAAATAGGTTTGGGGCGCCCGGAGGGGACGAGGTGCCTGGCACAAACATCTTAGCCGGGCATTGTGTTCATGTCTAAGAAATATAAAGCAATGAAATTAAGACTAGGAAATTAGGTGTGAAATACCACGAGAGATCAAGAAAGAAAGCAAAGAGGCCAAAGACAGATGTCAATTACTAGTTTTCTCACTTAGGAATCATATGAATAGTGATATGTGATTAGGACCTAGAAATGTACCCAAGTGCGTGATTTAGTGTTTATATTTTCCCCAAATTTATTTTGTTGATTGAATACTCGATAACATAAAGAATATAAGAGATGTGTACCTAATAACCATGTAGATCGAGGGAAAAATCATCTTAAGGAGAAAAGAAAAAGCGTGGAGTGATAAAAATAAAGTGTGGTGGCTAAAGAAGAGGAAGTGACCCTAGGGGTGAAAGGGTATGTGTTGTGTTATGTTGTATGTGTTGTCATTGTCACTTGATGTGTTTGATGATGTGAATCTTGCTTCTCATAAGGACCTATAAAAAGAAGAGAAAAAGAGTATTCAAATATGTGTATATGAAAAATTCAATCCAAATATGTAAAAGTGTGTAAAAATGTGAAAAATAAGTAAAAGGAACATGTGCACCTGATCCATGATGAGTGAAAAGGAATAGAAAGTGTCCTGAAACACTGTAGAAGAACAAAAATTTTGGGCGATCTTATGCCAATTGCAAGTGTTTTGGACGATTCACGGCACAAAAGAAGAAATGTTGGGGAGAAAGGTATAGTGATATTATCCATCCCTGACTGCTTCCCAAAATTTATACACCACTGTGAATGGTGTGATCTTGCTTTGTTCCAATTCAATCCATTTTGATCTAGTTCGATCTAACGCAAATAGAAAAGGAGATAGGATGCATTCTTATTGTTGGAGGATTTTTCTTGTACTAAGAAAACCGCTCTGTAGACTGTTTTGAACCATGTTGATCTCGAATAATTTCCCCCTTGTCATAGGTGCCCAAGAAGGGTCAGGGGCACACAGGTGCTCATGTATGTATATGGGTGTTGGAGTTCATGTTGTGTTGAGGACCCAAGTCATATTTCAGACATTTCGTAACTAAAGACTATTTCATTCTTGTAATGTACATGTCTAGACTTTGATTGTGTATTGTTGAATGGGGTGACTAATTCACCCAATGTATGCCCTCCTCATTTGGGGTGCATGTGACATCATGAGGAGGATGCAGCCCAAAGGAGAGGTCCGAAACTATGCTAAAACTAATACCCTAAAAGGCGAGCAAATGTGCTTAGTAGAAACCAAGGTACATGCAAATAAAGTGTCCGGAAATATGTGTTAGTGTAATCAAGACCAATACACATATAGAAGACAAAGTGTAATCTAGTAACCAAGAAAACAATGTAGACCGTGAAAAGTGGGTTTTAAACATGGGATATCGATCACAATGTCACAAGACATAATGAACAAAAAGACATAGGAAAATCCTACAAATAATGGCATATAATGGTAAGCAATGGAAAATAGTGGCAAGCAAAAGTATCAAACAACCATGGTAGCAAATAGTTCTTGAAAGCAAATGTTGTACATGAAGCACCCATTATCATGTTAGAAAGATAAAAAGTATGTCAAAAGCATGTATGATCCGATTTAGTAGTGAGCTAGTAAGAATTTGAAATAGTATAAAAGGAAACAATAGTACATGTAGTGTGTATGAATGTAGATGCCCCTAAGATCCTCGATGGGACTAGTAAGAGGTGCAGGCTGCCAAGTAGCCATGCTAGGTGTAATAGATTTGTGTAAAGTTTGTATTCACAAATAGAAAGGCATAATGAAACGCGCATGTGTATATAGAAAAGATAATGACATACAATGTATTTGTCTAACATAGTAAGCAAAGTGTAACATGTGAGTATAAGCAAGCAAGAACAATGTGTAACCAAGATATGCAATATGTTGTGAATGAGTGAGATGGAATGATATACAATGTGAATGTGATAGGAGCAAAGCAGTGCCCCCAAGCGTATGTGTACAAATGTGTATGAGGTGAGGTTCATTTATAAATGACCCCTCAGTAGTCAAGAATGAACCATAGAACAAGAGTGTGTTGTTACGAAATGGTTTGAAAGAGATGCTGAAAGATTGATCAATGAAGCCTAGAGTGTAAAGAGTGTGAATGTGTTGAGGTTCATTTCATATTTAGACCCTCAGCAGTCAAGTATGAACTTTTCAACTAAAGTGGTTCATAGGGAGGTGTGTCGTGTGATGGTTTGATGCTATAAATATGTGTCATGAATGTGCCGAGTGTGTAAATGTGTAGTGTGTGAGGTTCATGTATGTAGTATTCCCTAAACAAATCAAGTGTGAATCGTAGCACAAGATTTTTTCATTGAGAAATGGTTTGATAGTGTACACTAGATAGAAATGATTGATGAATCATAGATCATAGAGAGTGAGTGAGTGTGGTGAGATTCATTTCATATTTAGACCCTCAATAGTCAAGTATGAATCGTAGCACAAGAGTGCATCATAGGGTAGTGTAATGTGCAAGAGTGTGATGCTAGAAAGATGTGTCATGAATGCACATATTGTGAAATGTATAGTGTGTATGATGTGAGGTTGATGGATGTAGTATGCCCTCAACATTCAAGTTTGAACCTTGGCATGAGAGTGCATCATAGGGTAATGACGATACAAGCATATCAAGATGTGCAAGATGCATGAAAAATAGTAAATGTAAAGCATGAAGCGTAATAGTAGAAATGTCGACGCCTTTGATAATGTTGGAAGGGGGAGAGTAAGCACAATGTCCCCCAAGTGTATGATGATGAGTATGTTATCTAAAAAAGTGAAGGGAAAAGATACTCTACCCAATGCTTGCGAAGATAAAAGCGTATGACCATGCTCTGGGATCGGTGAGGTAAGAGACAGACAATTTTTCGATGAATAAGGCCTATGCAAAGGAGACTGAGGAGGTTATATGCACCTATATGAAAGATACCATGGAGATGATTTATGTATATGTGAAGGAGACCATGGAGGTGATGTACACCTATGTGAAGGAGTTGTCCAAGTAATGGACCTAGGATGATGAGATAGACTAGTCAACCGATGAGGCCAAGTCGGTCCGAGTGTGAACAGGAGAGATAAGAGCATATTGTGCCTTAGATGTGAGAGGTCCAAGGGACCTAGATGCTCTATCAAGTGCAATGGAAAACTCAAGAGGATGTTGTGGCCACGGTGTACATGGTGGAACACCCTTGATGGTAATGACTTGTTTTCTGTGGATAAAATTTAGACACAAGTTATTCATGAAATTATAGCTTGAGTAAAGACAAAGCCATGTAATACTTAAGAGCATGTCACACCCTTTGATTGAAGGCTCCACAAGAAATGACACAAGCATGGTAAGAGGACCAACTGTGACTGATGGTTTGACATAACCATAAGATTTAGGCACTAGATACAAAATATGTGAGAGTGGATATTTGATAACAACCAGAATTGAAATAGAGAACATGCCCATGTGAAGCAATAGATCAATCATTGTATTATTGATAGCATGAGGTCCAATAGAAGCCTAGATATGTAATGTGTTGGAAGAGAATGTGGAATGATAGTTATGATCAGATAATGCAATGAATGGAGGAGATGCATCAAATGAGCTACTATAAAATCAAGGGGCCACGATAAAGGAGGAGGAACTACACGATATGTATGATTTTCTCAAGAATCAATAGCTTGCTTGTCATGCTTAGGAAGAGGATTGTTGAAGATCTTAATTTTTTTATTTTCATTGACCAACGTAGATGTTGCAGCTCAGGAAGATCGATTGCATTATTGACGATGAGATCTTGAATAAGATGCCTGAGTTTGAAACAACGATTGGTGGAATGCCCAACACATCGATAACAGTCACATTAAAACAATTTGTTGAAATTATGAACTTTAGAACAAGATGGGTCCAGTTAAGTGGGGGAGGAAGGGTAATAAGATTACTCTCAATGAGTTGCAATAATAGAATATGTGGAGCACAAGGAAATTTAGTAAATGTATGCTTAGGTGATTGCCATCAAGCTTGTCGGAGTAGATACGAGTTGACACTATATTTTGCTTTGTTAGGTTTAGTAGATGGATTCAAAGTTTATTTTCTTTGAAATCGCGTAGAATATGAAGCCTTCTCATGATAGTTAGCTTGCCCATAGATAATAGTTTACTTTCACATAGCTTAATAGTATGACATAAATGATCGAATTATGGAGATGTATCAAAAATAACACTCTCTTGCATTGGTGGCAAGAGACTTTGGACAAATAGAGCCTAAATTTCGTAGTCTCGAGTACATTATACATCTTAGCTAATTTGTTCTTATATCATAAGATATAATCCACTAGATGTTCATTTGATCTTTGTCTAATTTGCACTAGTTGAGCATAGGATGTCTTAGAGTCGATATTGATAGAGAAATGAGATAGAAAAGCATTGGCTAAATGCGTAAATGAAGTTACTGAATGGATAGGTAGATCATAGAACAAATGGATTGCATAATCTTGAAGACTCCAAGGAAATATCTTTTCTAGTAAAGTGTAATCATCTACATAATCTATACATGCTACATGAAATGCTCTTGATATGCTCTTGAGGACCACCATGGCCTTTAAAGGTATGCAATTTAGGGGTAACAAAATTTTGGGGAAGTGGGTAGGTGCAAATGGCGGATGTAAAAGGAGTGTGAAGCGAGAAAAGTAGAATTAAGATATGGGGATGCTAATAAGTAACCATTTGAATTTTCTAAATTTGGATCTACAATTCCTAATATAAATAAGATAAATCATGAGTACTCGAAGAAGAACTAGGTTGTGCAATAAAATCATTTGGTTGGATGATGGGAATGGTAGTAGCGAGAATGGAAGTAGGAATATCAAGGGTTAAGTGGAGGTCATGGCAGCTAAGGAAGAACCAACAATGGGTGTGGGTGTAAAAGCGATCTTGAGTATTTTTAGCAGTAATTAAAGCATGAAGAATATGCAGAAGATGGGCGGATTGTCGTGTAAATCCTAATGAAAATTGGTGAGATTGTATAATTGATCTTGATCAACGTTGGTTTCCTTATCATATGAGTGTTCAATGTCAAATTCTTCGATGTTTTTGAAAGCAACATTTTGAGAATTAGCGAGGGGTTACTAGTTTCAACTATTGATTTATAAACCCTACGGAAAGATGGATGGAGCTCTATATTCTCAAAATACCCAAAACTAAGAATAAATCCCTAGAAAGAAGGTTGGGGTCAAGTGATGGGTTCACCAAATGATTTAACAAAAATATTTTTTTGAAAACCCTAAGATAATGCAAGAGTCACAACAAAATGATAAGCAATAAAGTATAGATTTTGACCTAAGAAATAAGCAAATGGAAATTGAAACTTTAAATTCAAGAGGAGGTATAAAGTACTTAGCCGATCCGTAATCATGAGCAATATGAAAAACATTCACCAATATTGCTTTACAAAATGATTGCATGGATTAATTTTGACATTACGAATTTCTTATATTTTTAAGAGTTATTAAAAACTCCGCAAGCTCAGTGAAAATTAGTGAAAAACTAGAGAAAAAATAGAAAACAAATAAGACACACAATTATTAACAGAGTTCGGCATACAAGCCTACATCTTCAAAGTGTTCTGTGTAAATGTGATTGATCTATTAAAATATTCCTAAAACACTTATAATGCTTTCAAAAATACAAATAAAGATCAACCAAAAATTGCACATAATCTCCCCTAAAAATGAAGCTTAGTCCCTTGTGGAATTTTCTCCAAAAAATGCCTCTAACTCTCACAATTTACTATAAGGTCCCACGGACTCGCGGAACTCCCCTCAAATATCAACTCGCTCCCTTTTATAACGTTTAACCGACCTTGGTGTAACGGTCACAATAAATTTTGCCGAGCGGTGGGTCAAGGGTTTGACCCCCTTTCCCACTGTCCCACCTTGTATTATTTTCCATTTTGGGATAATCCCATATGCATTGTGTGGTGGGTGTCATAGGTGTTTAAATATGCAGCGGTGGAGAATTAACTTTGGTCTTAAGACCAATTTTGTTGGCTGTAGTGTAACCTTTGGCTATGGGCACAAGCTCGCTAAGTTTAGGCGGTGAGTGGTTTAGTGCCACATTGGAGAGATAAGGCACTTTGTGTGGTAGATAAGGTAGAGAAGTGGTGAGACAATTGGAGATGATGTGGCGGTTGCGCATGGCCGATAGAGTAGTGAGCTATGGCGATGGTTAATTGATTAGCTCGATGAGGTAGGCGTGTCGACTCATTTGGTCAAGTCGGCACTCACTCACCGATTCGGATTGTCCACTGCCGCCTTAAATGTAATATATTTATAATGTATAACAATAGTCCCACATTCACTGTGTTACAAAAAATTATAAAAATATATACAAAAGCTCGCCAATGGTAATATGAAGATTGAGGGCAAGGCACCCTCCACAATCAATCGTGTGTCGACTCGGCCGGCCGAGGGCCCCTAGCCAACAAATAATGGGGCCCATTTGTCTCGCAAACAGAGTGTCAAAGACCAATGTTCCAAAACAATAATGTTTTCTTTGTATCACCTTACCATGTGTTGTAATCACCTTGGTCCACTTGTCGGATGTGCACATGTCCTCACACCGCATACAATCCCTATTTTTTCCAGTTGGCCACAAATTTAAGTGGGTCATATCTTCTCGCATACGTGATCTGCTTTTCCATGTTCTTTATACTATCGAAAATCTTTATGCAATGCAACTCATTGTACCAAATTCGGGAAGATTATAGATTAGTGTTTCTCAATGAGGATCCTGGATCACACCTCGGGAAGATTATAGATTAGTGTTTCTCAATGAGGATCCCCGGATCACACCTCCCCACCGAGAAACTTTTGGATGTAACACCTACTTTTCATTACTTCAAATTACGGGAAAAATTTATTTCCCATACTAACTATTGCCTTCAATGATTTAAATGAACAACATTTAAATCCATCAACTACATAATTACAATTCATCAGATAACCAATCAATTATTCATGTGCATATACTTATGGGTAAATTAGATCTATTAATCCCCCATTAATTACTCTTTTGAGGTTGTATACAATGTATACAAGTAATACCCTTCTAGGCATTAATTGCAAGCAAATTTTTCTAAGTGTCTACTGGAATTCAGTCAATCGAATCCCATCTGGTATCTCACACTATTGATTAGAACTTGGTGAATCTAACAGTGTATTATCTTGCACTACTTCATCCAAATTATAAGAGTCGTGTATTGCATGCTTTGTTTCTAGATGGCACACTTGTCAACATGAACATGTCCCATCACCATATCACTTTGTTCCGTTATCAGAATTAAATCAATTAGTTGAGTTAACTTAGTTGTAACTACGCACGTGGTACAAATATATTCAACCTGTGTGAAGAAGAACATTGTGAAAACTTAGGTTGCCTATGGGAAATAAAGTGCTTACATAATGAATTTCGTCATCGTGTAACACTTCTCTTCCCCGTAGCCAACGTAATTTTGTGTCGAGTTACTTACTCATGTAGGTCAAACAACTTTATATCCTAGTGTAACACAATTCTTAATGAATTGTGACATACATAATAAATGGACCTTGATAGGAAACTTAGAGTATATGCTATATGGAAATGTTCAATTAATGACTTGTGTCATTAAGAAGATATTGCCCTACATCCGCCACTCGAAGTTGACTTATCGAGTTCCATACATTAGGATTGTCGTAATATGTATTAATTAATTAGCAAATAATTAATTTACGATAGACCCCATTTTATCGCAAAATGACACTCTTGTCAGTATTGGAATACGACCCTAAGGTCCATAACTTATTTTTGTTATAGATCATAATCATTTTCAAATTTATTTACTCGCATCCATTATACATCTTAAATATAATTTAAGATAGTTTGTTGTGTGTAACGCATTCCATAATTAACTATTTATGACATTTGTCATATTAACTTCAAATGATACATATAATTGTCCTTAGTATCATCATAGCTAATTAACATTCATCGTTGTAGTTGTTCCACAAGTATAACTATATTTTACTTATTTATTTCTCATTTCATGAAAAGTCATAACTCAATGAATCCATAAAGTAATCATCGATATGTCATATAAGGATGAGTTAAATAAGCCTATCAATATAGTTATCAATCAATTTGGAACACCCTAATTAATAATACCCATTGAGTATTACATGTTTGAATATTCGATTAAGAACAATACATCAATATACCACAACCAATATTGGACATTTTATAAATAATTTGATCAATATTATTACATATCAGTAATCCCTTTTGCACAATACATTATCACTTAAAGGTTGAATTTCCTTTCAAAGAACTAAGGCAATGGAGCTCATGCTCGCTATACAATAATGCCAATAAAATGAACAATTTAAAAATCATATGAAATATATTTGAATCAAGATAGCCTTTATAGATCATCCACCAATATGGACTTATTTTTCGCCATCTGAAAAATGTTAGAAATCGTCAGTTCAAAAGAACTGACATGAAAAAGTTATCCACCTCATCTCTACCTTTTATAGCACTGAAATATTTCAATGATCAAAATGCATCAGTGGAAGAATCATCATTAGACAATTAAAGAAATCAAATAACATTTCCTTCTTCCCACTTTTCCTTTCTTCCGTAAATATTTTATAAAAGAAAGAAGTTATATTCTTTGCACAATACACATATTGCATTTAATAAACTTGACTAAATATAAATAATTCCAAATGAATTAAACAATAGAATTCATTCCAAGAAAATACATATTTGCTAGCATCTAGTTTATACAAATCAAACATAGTCGACATAATTGTATAACCACATTCCTTTACACGTTTATCAACGTATGAAAACTATGATACACAAATGATTACTCAAAACATCAATATATTTTTATCAAAAAGGAGGTTCAATTTAACAAACTAGTAATAATAATAATAACAGTCAACGTGTTGATTCCAACAAGAAATGATATTATATTAATACCTTAAAATCATTGAATTACCTTAGTAAATCAAGCCCCTATTTAATGGTACTATATCATTACCTTAAAAGCATCAAATTTACCTTAGTAAATCTGAATCCATATTACATTTCAATTTAAAACCTACATGCCAAGTCATGGTTTGATTCCCCAAAGAACCCAAATGGTTAATCTCATTCAAATACAGTCAACTCAGGATCTTATGGACTTGACCACCTGCCCTTCCATTCTAACAACATTCTCTATCAAACGTGAAGGATAGTATGTGTCCGTACACTATCACTTAGCTTCATAGTCTACTAAATGAATAATAGTTTTAAGTATGAGTATGTGTGTGTGTGTGTGTATATAATTATACAAATATATATATATATATATATATATATATATATATATATTGTTAAGAATTCAAAATAGTGATTGTATATTATATACACCTCATAACAATTTGCAAGGAAATCCCCAAGGTTTTTTATAAGAGGTAAAAAAGGGTTAAGGGGACTGTTAGCATATGGATTTGCATGCATGCAAATGACATGCAACAATGGTGGGAACGAAGTCCCTCCTCAATGAAGGTGAGGTCCGCCTTTATTAAAAACCAAAATCGTATTTACATCTCGTACATTCAAAATTGTATGTGGGGGTGTTTTGGAACATCAATGGAAGAAAAGTGAATGAAGGAAATGGAATAGAAAGAAGGAAAGGAGTGGAATGGAATGAACTGAAAGAACATGCAAGAGTTAGGTAAAAACAGAGCCTAATATTGCATGAAGAGGAAAGTTGAATAACCAACACAAATAAAACAGAGTTTGAGTTAGTTAAACAAGAACATGTAAAAGGGAACACATATGAGCAAGTAGACAATCAGAGCTTGATCACTGTGAACTAGAACAACTGATTACTAATGTTGACAATAAGATCAAAGATAATATTTGCATGCAAGATTTAAACACCTAACATCTAATGAACATAAGAACACCAAATGTTACCAGAGACAATGAATGAGACACAAAGTTCTTATTCCATTAACTCCAAAATGTTTTTCACAAAAGAACACAAAGTTTCTTCTTGAAACAAAGCTTGCACAAAAGTATTCTCTTCTCCTCTCTCAAAGTCACCCTTACAAATGAGCCCCTGACTTCCTTTTATAACCCAAAAGTTGGTTACAAAGTAGTTAGGGTTTTACATGATCATTAAATAAGGCACTTAAGTGACCTTTGACTTTTTCTAACCAACTTTATTAAAGACAACCCAAAAATAGAAATTACTTAGAATATCCAATGTTTCCCAAATAACAACACCTTTTAAAATATACAATAATAACCAGTGCCTTATCCATTGAAACGGGTCTCCTATCTCAAATGTATGAGAAATGGACTCTCCCACTTCACTAGATATCAAGAAAATCAACTCCCTACACCGCCGGTGAAATTAGGATCCACTGCTTTTGCCAGTTGAAAGGATCTAAACCTTCCCAAAGTTTCAAACATATTTTCTTCTTCTGGAGGTTCACTTGGCCGAAGAATAGCCTCACAAAATACCTGCAATTCAAGAATTCTACTTGGCATATCATTTAAATTAACAATTTTAGACTGAGCATTCTCAAACAAGTTCTTCAATTTGATACACCGCTCCATGGAAACCGACGAGAAATTGTTGGCAGGAGTGTACATGTCTTTGAACAATCATGAAAATTGTTCTTCTACCTGCTCCGATGAACATCTTTGATTATGCTCATTTACTAGGTTGCAGGGAATCTCAGCCATGAATTCCTGGATCAAGGAAAGTGAAGTGAAAACTTCATTGCACATGTTGTCATAATGGATCATAGAATCCACAAGAAGTGTCTTTCTTGATTTGAGATGTAGACACCAAAGAAAACGTGTCCCTCGATGTTCAAATTCGAGAATCCCTTCAATAGCCAACACTGAAGATTCCATACTTGTCATCTCTTGCAGACTGGGCAATATCTCATCCAAATTTGATATAGTAGAAACAAAAGTTTCTTTGAAAGAAAGAATTGGATCCAGATATACACTGATATCTTCATGAAGCTTAACTGCAGTCTTGATCGCTCCCTGGCCCAAAATGAGAATCTCTGAAAGCCAAGTTTTAGTGACATGGCCCAACGTGTTTATTTCCTTTGACAAATTAAGAGTCTCTTCATCTGGGGCAGCCACCGCATCAGGTACTGGGAAGGTGGATGATATGGGATTTATCAAATGTTGAACATACTCCACCAATTGACTCTTTTCAGCCTTGAGCCGAGAATTTTGGGACTTGTATTTCTCCAATCTTTTTAGCACGATATCAATTGAATCTCGAGCCATCGCCATGTCACTTTCTAACGTGGATCTCCCAAGTCCTAGTCTGGAAACTTCATGGTCGGCCGGCATCATAGCTCTTTATCCACTTGTGGAATGACAAGGTCTGCAAACTTGTTTCCATCATTATCCACCATTATTCGAGAAAGTACCTTAGGCGTCTTAGGAATGGCGTCATTCGACAGTTTGAAAAGGGCATCAAAATCAATGTTGATTGGCTTGACAACTCTCTTCCTTTTCTTCACTTCAGAATCAACCCAAGAAGGAGTTTAATTTACTATCTCGGCATATAGAATCCTGGAGCTTGAATCAATATTCTCATTATTCCTGACATCATGAGATCCTTCTTGAATCCCATCAATGACCTCGATTTGAGGAGACACAACCTCAATGTCCACTTCCTAATCATTCGGGAGATTTTGGGAAATCCCTTCATGAACTATGTGCTCCGAAGTATTTGATATTTGAATTACTTGCACTTGAGTGGGTGTTTGTTCGAAGCATGGCTGAGGATCATTTGCTACCAGCGTCTGAGTGCTATTAATGATGTGAGTGGAAGAATCTCTACTCGAGGTAGAAAATCCGCACACATGCTCCTTTCCTTCTTCGTGGTTTGGATCTTTGATCTCTCTCCTCGTGACACGCCGCTCGCGAAGTGGATTTTGGTAACCATTCTTTTCTTGTATGTCATGTATGATCGGATGGCAAACGAAGTTGATCGAGAAGAAACCTTGGTCGAATGGAGGTGCCCTGATATAGGCAATTTTTGTGATCCCGAAACGTGATCCGGAATTGATTGAAATTTGGCAAGTTCCCTATCATACCAAGATATGCTTCTTTCGATAATTGGTTGGTTCTTGCCATCGAGAGAAAATTCATCTCTTTTGGTCCAGTCAATTCGAGGCAACGGTGTGAAGGCAATGGCATCATACGAGGGATCGACGACATCCTCATCATCGGTTATGAATGAATCGGAGGACTCCGGATGTGGAAGGCCTTGATCTGAGCAAGTGTTAGGTGAGAGTACTCCCGTCTCCTTACCTCATGTTCATCCGAGCAAGCAGCCCAAAAATCCTCCATGGTAGGATTATGTTGATACTTCGCTCCCATAATCATTTGCATATAACCATTGATATCAAACTGGGCTCTCTTCACATATGGATGGATGGTTATGAGAGCAAACTCCTTTTCCATTAGTTGTGCACTGAATAAATTTGGGCATTGGTATTCCCCGATTTGGATCGGGAAATGAATTCCTGGATGGTGCTTGTCACTAAGTAGGTAGTGAACTTGGAACAATTGTCGTGCCAGCTCCATTAACGCCCACTTATCACTGACGTACTTGGGAAGTTTCCACGGGGTCCCAACAAAACCACTCACGTGAATGTAGGAAAAAGATGAAAATTGTATAAACCAGGTTCCCCATTGGGAAATGACACTCATGGCTTCTTTGGAAAACCTTTCCTCGGTATTTCGATTCAAGTTTCGGATCACGCGGAAGGTGAATGCATCGTTGACTCTTCTAAAATGGTGAGAACTATTTTTGAAGCTGAGCTAAGGGTAATAGTGAAAACGTTGTTTGATGACCCCAGACCCCTCTCGCTTTCAAGTCCCAAAATAGCTTTCTTCGTACATGCATAGGTCAAATATGAGGTCATGTAGAAGCATCCAGTCATTTTAACTTCTATCAATTGCTTGTGAATGATGTTGTTGATGATGGTGGCCCATTCCACAAACTCCTTCTTGGCTAGGATGATACAGATAAACCGGTACATCCATGGGTGGAAGACCCTTACGTAAGGTAAACCAAAAACTCGACTTAGAAGAGTGATCATGTCTCCAATCTCTTCCACGAACTCAACGCGGTACAGTTCTTTGGGGAGCCTGTCAATCCGAGGTCTCTTGGTTATCAGCCAATTGTTGTTAACCATTTTGCTCCATCTTAGGGTTCTTCATCCTGCAACTCTTGGCTTGATCGGCGAGTGATATCTCGCATTCTCAAGGAAGTCGTGTATCCCGAAGCAACTCCTCAATGTGTTCAGGTGTGATTAAGAGGAAAGGCTCAGCTTATCTTTATAAATTCCTCATCTCTCGTGGTCATAATGCTCGCACAAGCAATCACCAATTCCAGACACTACACCGAGACAGGGAATGCCGCTTGCACTGGGGTAGGCCACCGTGGTAAAGCCTATCGAGAAAAATGGTTTTGCCTTCGCTACTCGCCACAAAATTGTTGCACATTAATGTGACCCAGATTTGTATCGGTGATGTTGTCATATGCTGACTTAATGGAGCTGGGAGGAATAATTCCTTGGAATTCATATTTCAGGCAGATTTATTAGATTTTTCCACCGGCTTCCTCGATCTCCCTACAGATTTGGATCTTTCAGCCATTATGAATTTAACAAAAAAGTGACTCAGGCACGCCAAACAACGCAAACGGGGCTGGGTCTCAGTCTCTGACACCCCGTTGATGCAGAAAAAATACTTTTCACTTTAAATTTTATTATTATTATTATTATTTTAAAACAATAATAATAATAAATAATAAAAAATCGAGTAATTTCTGGATTACAATTTTTCGATTTTCCTTTTTTTTGGCGTGGGAGCTTGTTTCAGCTGGCACGTTTTCTTTCTCCTGGCTTTAGGCAAATAAAACAAATTTATTCTCTTGTTGTCTATTGTTGTCTTCCTTGGCTGGGTGTGGCCTGAGTGTGGAGCGGCCTGCCTTATTTTATTCTTAGTTGTCTCTTTCTCCTCCCAGGCGTGTGGAAGATTAAGTCTTGTTTTCTTCTGCTAAAAACAAAATGAATACTTCTTTCCTTCTAGCTGGCAGCTGAAATTGTATTTCTTTAATTTTCTTGTTGAAAAAACCTTCTTCTCCTGATTCAGGAAAATTTAATGAAGCCTTGAATAGCATGACCCCAATCTATTGTACATGGCAGTGAATATTTGTTTCCTGCGGCTGCCATGGATCTGAGTTCAGAATAAAGAAGAGCCTACAGCTGCATTACGTTTGCTATTTGTGACCTTCATTTGTTGCAGCTTTAGCAATTAATCTGTACGCTTTATCAGGGCCCAGATTCATCCATATGCATCACGCATTCTTCCTGAAGGCCGATGAAAATGCAGAATATAACAAGTCACAAAAACAATTCAGTTTTTCAAACATACTTGCCCATGGTCAGTTCGCATTTTTTTAAATTGTTCTTGGCAAGCGTGATTTTTTATTTGTTGGCTGGTGCGTGGGATGAGTGGTGGTGGGTGGAAGACTGTTCTCTTCCTCTCATGTGGTATCTTCAATGCTGGGCGGCTGGACAACTGTTACTTTCAACTTTTCCTTTCAGCTGCGTGGCTTTTCTCAAAAATTGTTCTTGCTTCTTTATGCTGGTTTATATCTCTCCTTTCCTGCGCATTTTTTGTATTGTCCAAGTTGTTGGACTGTTCTCCTTATCCTTTGGCCGGGACGCGTGAGTTCGAGTTCTTTGTCTTCTCCTTCCTGTCTTTTCCTTCAGCCAATGCGTGGGCGCATGTATTTGCCTTTAGTCCTTTTGCTGTGATTAATTTTTTTGCTGTCCTCCTTTTCACTCTGTTATTTTCTTCTTCTTATGCAATGCGTGGAGCACTTGGAAACAAAACCAAAAACTTTCTTGTATTTTCTCTTCTAAAATTTCGTTAGTTTCTCTTGCATAAGGCTGACAAAATATTATGTCTTCTTGAAGAAAGAAGCAATTGAAAGCTTCGCATGACTTTTTCAACGGGTTTGATGGAGGAAGTTACGGGAATTAATCTAACTTCCTCTCTTCCCGGGTAGTGGCTTAAGTGCCGGGGGAATGGGAAAAGTAACGGGCAATTGCCAACGGGAATGGCAAAATGGGTTGGCAATCCCCGTCCAATTTCCCCATGTGGGAAATTGGGGAATTTTATGCCCGTTTGCCAATCCATGATTTGGCAATTGGCAGAGGAAAACCCACGTGCGGGAAATTTGAAGGAAATTGCCAGGAAAGTGGAAAACCGGGTTGGAAACGAAAGCTTACTTCCCCGGCACTAAAACTTGTCGAATGAACTTTAATTTATATTTATTTAATTAAATACTCCTTAAGTGATTTTTAAAAATTAATTTAATCAAACAAGGAGAAATTAATTAATTAAATATTAATTAATTATTTTAATGTGTTTTAACGCATTTTAAAGCCTGGCGGGAAGAGTTCTTGCCTCGAAAATCACGAAACGAAGACCGAAACGATCACAAAAATAAGACAATCACAAAGAGTCCAATTAACCATGCAAAGTAACACTTTTCAAAAAAATTTATTTTTAATTATTTTTTAACAATTTTGCGAAGTCAAAATCGGCTGATAACAGGACCCTACCCCGAACAAAGTATGAAAGATCCAATATAAAAGAGGGTCAAGGGAGGACCCATTGAAGGCCCACAAGTCCAAAAACAAAACTACATGTTATAGATAAAAACTAAACTTAAATACCAAATGTACCAAACTAACAACAAGAGCCTGGAAACTAACAACAAAACCAAAAGGGGATCTTGCCTCCAAAAAAGCATAGCATCGTTAATTTTTTAATCTGGTCTCCCACTGTATGCATGCAACCATTCCATTCATTGACCAAGCTAGCAACAGTGGACTTCTATTAGTAATAATCAGGTTCAACAATCTCCAATTTAGGCCCAAATCCCAAGCTTTAACAAAGAATGGCTTCACTATAAATATGCCACTATCCATTACAGAAAGGAAATATAAAGAAATCCCAAGTGGGTTTCGACCCACTACTCTATTTTTTTCATTTAATTATAACCATGGCCTTCCTATTTCCATAGGAAATGGAAACTGGAAAAACAACTTAAAATCTTAAACAATAGCAAAAGAGAATGAATATCTCCAACCCAGATGGGTTTCAAAATAATAGATATACCTATACGAACTCGCTATTGTTTTTATTTGTTATCGGGTCAAGATTATAATAATGAAAAACTTAACCATGAAAGAAATATTTCATTCCCTTTGTATGGTATATTCGAGAAGAAGAAAATGACCTTGAAACATACATATATATAGCTGCAACCAATACTCAAACTAGGTTTTCATCCTAACTATAAAATTCTAAACTATACATATATAGTCACAAAGGTTTGACAACAAAACCCATCAACAAAATCAAATAGTGTATATCTAGGACAAATCCCAAATGAGGAATCATTCATTTCACAGTATTCAAATAGAAGAAAAATTTAAAACCACAACCATTAAGATATTTAAATGTTATAAACAATAAAGATGGAGAGAATGATTTCATTCATGTATGCTTTCCCAAAATCCTTTTGAGTTCCCTTCCTAGTCAACTGGGTGTAACCAAATCTTTCTTAAAGCAAGTTCCACAAGTGCTCCTGAAAATCCAAACAATAACTATCTTTGAATCAAATAGAAAACCTCATCCTTATCTTTACAGTCATTTAAATATCCCCAAAAAGATCTTCACAGTCAAGAAAATTTCCTCAACATGCATGGACTGCATCTACATTTCAAACGCAAATAGCTCCCCCTCATTTCTTGCATGCAGAGCTTGATGGAGCCAAAACGATAATCGAAAAATGAACCCTAGAAAAATCATACCTTCCTCATTAGCTTCCTTGATAAGCTTCCCACTTATTTCAAGGTGAGTAATGGTGTATTGAATGCACTCCAGGATGACCGTCCATTTCCACCACCACCCATTTTCCAACAACCTTCGGGCTTTACTTAAGAATCGCCAATTAAACCCAACATTATTTCATGAGCACACAAATGGAGATAGGAAGGCATCGAGCGCCTAAGACCGCTCAAAACTTTAACCAATTTTATCATGGTCTTTCCTTGTCCTTCACATATTCCAATGCCCATGTTTAATGTAGCTTAGGTGGTCTCATCTAAGACTTAATAAAATAATCACCATTATATCTATAAGTTCAAGTCTACTTGTCCATAATATAATATATGGTTATATATATAAATGTATCAACAATGTATATATATATATATATATATATATATATATAATTTTTAATATCGATCTAATCGATAAGAATATCAAAAAATACAAGGTACATAACCATACAAATCTATAGGTCACCCTGCAATTGATTATTGAAATCCCTTAACTAGTCATTAATTTGATAATCATTGATAATATAACCTTGCTTCACATGGTCAAAGACATTTGATCATTTGCAACAGAATTAATATCTCCAGGTTATAAGTACTATCACCGTTATTTATCAACCGTCAAACCATAACAACATAATAGAAATAGTTCTTACCAGGGTTTCTTATTCCAACCTAGCTATCAAGGCTTTATCTTTTTCCAGAGCAATGTAGCAATGTTGTGTTCAACATTAAAACATCTTAAATCAACAAGATCAATGTCAATCCATGTAATTTTTTTATCGGCAACTTAATTGCACAACCAAAAACATAACTGAGAACACAATCCAAACATCACACGTAATAAGTTAACCATCACAACATCATCTATAATAAAATAAAATATTCACTCCACAAAATGAAACCAATGGGGATATGACATACCTTCCCCCTTAAGTATCATCGTCCCTGATGATTAATTCCATCATTATACAGATTCCAAATCAAATAGAAGGAATATACTTATTAAAAATATCAAATATTCAAGAATGAATAACTGAAACTTACGAACATCAAGTTTCGAATTTTAAAAATAGAAGTATATTGGTTGTAACAGCCCAACTTAATCAATTTTTTGCCAAAACAGCAAAATTTATGACGTTTTTCATTCTTTCAAATAATAAAAAAATTCAAAATTATATCAAATTTAATGTTTTATCACTAAAATAGGTGTGGAAATGTAGTTTTAATCTCCTCTAAATTCTCCCAAGTTGCACTTTCTTCATAATACTGGTCCCATTAGACCTTACACTAATTTATTTCTCTATTTCTTAAGTGTAGCTTGTGACTTTCCAACACCCTTGCAGTTCAACCACAATGACACCTGATCCTAAACCTCGTAATGATTTCTAGTTAAGTACATGTGATAAATCAGATACATACTTTTTAAGCAAAGAGATATGAAAAACATCATGCATCTTGGACAATGTAGGAGGATCCACTAGTCAAGATGCCACAGGATGATTACTTCAATGGTTTCAAATGTCCAATGAAGCGAGGAGACAAACTTTGGCTAATTTGCCAAACAAAACTAAACTTTTCTTAGGTTTGACCCTTAAGAATACTTTATCTCCTAGCTCAAATTTTTTGTCAACTCTCTTTAAATCAGCATAACTCTTCTGCCTATCTGCAACCTTTTTTTAATCGTTCTCTAATCATTTTGACTTGTTGTTCCATTTCAGTCAACATTTCAAGCCCTACTACTTCTCTATCTTCCACACTATCCCAACTGATAGGTTTCCTACACTTTCGTCCATACAATGCCTCAAACAGAGCCATTTTTAGTGATGAATGATAAGTGTTGTTATAAGAAAACTCAACCAATGGAAGGTATTCTTCCCATTTTTACTACTGATCCATGTAGTACATTCTGAGCATATCCTCCATTGTCGATTTACTCTTTCAGTTTGTCCATCTGTTTTCGGATGGTATGCATAACTGAAATTTAGCTTTGTCCCTAAGGATGAATTCTAAGTTTTCCACAAATGAGAAGTCATCCTAGGATTCCAATCTAAAATTATTTGTTCGTGTAATTCGTAATCTGAAAATATCATGCACAAACCGCTTTTTCAATAATAAGTGAATCATCCTTAAGATTCCCAGGTATAAAGTGAGCTACTTTAGTTAATTTTTTAACTACTACCAAAATTACATCATGCCTATTTTTAGACATTGGAAGCCCTTGCACAAAATCCATGATGATTACTTTCCATTTATAATTTGGAATGTTGTTAGGATACATCACTTGTTGGGTGCATATGTTCAACCTTAACACATTGACACTCTAAGCATTGAGATACATAGTTTACTATGTCCTTTTATCCCTTTCTAAAGACTTTTTTACATCAACAAATATCTTAGTCACTCCGAGATGTCCGTAATGCAGGAGTGTTACGACATTCCTTTATCACTTTTGTCCTTAATTCATTTTCCAAGGGTACATGGACTCGATTTTCAAACCTTAAGACTCCTTCTCTATCAATCAAATCCTTTGTATCTCTTATCATTAGGATTTTTTGCATACATGGTTTTAACTCGATGATAATAGGAATCATCCAACAATGTTTTCTTTACGTCATCCTTAAATTGGGTTCTCAAAGTGACAAGGGCAGAAATGTGTTTCCTACGACTTAACACATATGTCACTTTGGTTTCTTACCTTTTATATAATTGATATCAAAGTCATATTGTGATAAAAACTCTAAACATATTCATTGTCTTGCATTCAGATTTGGTTGTGTGAAGATGTATTTCAGCTTGAGATGATCTATTTTTAGCTCAAAGGGCATGTTGAAACATAATGATTAAGTGGTCTCAATCAACCCTTAATGTATATGGGTCCATCACTCATATATATATGTTAATAATTTGAAATATTTATATTTCTATTATTAAATATGCTAACCTAGGTATATACTTTCAGTTAAATATTTAATATCATGAAATGATTATATTTCTAATATTAAATATTATAAACCTAGGTATATGTGTCAACCGATAAGGTTGAAAAGGTGGGTCGAGAGACATACTCGATCACCTAATATAAAAAGGACTATAGGTCCTCATTTGATATGTTTGAATGAAATATCAAAGGTGAATATTATTTTACCCTTGTGATTAGGGTTGAAAGGAGGAGGTGAAAGTTACTGGATGTAAGTTTGGTTCTTGGAAAATAAAAGGTTATTTTACAAAGTGGTTTTTACCCTATTTGGGGTTTTCCACTATAAACATTGTGTCATTGTGTTCTTACTTTTGGTATGTATTACTTAATTAATATGTTATGTAATTTTATTTATTACATTGCATAATGTTTAACATTAAATTCTTTATGGTTTATGTTAATATTTAAATGCATTGGTTGATTAAATTCATAATAATTAGAATCCTCTAAATTCTAATAGGGTCTTCCCAAAAGTTAATGTCTCCAAACTTGCAAAGCATGCACAATGCTAGTAAGCTCCAAGTCATGCGGGGCATATTTCAGCTTATGTACTTTGATTTTTCTATTCTCATAAGCAATCACGTGGTCATTTTGCAACAAAATACCTCTTAAGCCTTCTCCGAAGGCATTTGTTACTACCGTAAATTTTACATTATGATCTAGAAATTTTAACACGTGTTGTTAATTTCTCTTTCAGCAAATTGGAAGTGTTTTTACAATTTTTAGACCAAATGAATTTCTTATCCTTTTTCTCGCAAAGCAAGGTAATCGGAGTAGTGACTTTCGAGAATTATTTTACAAATTTTTGATAGATCACCAACCCCATTAAGTTCGCTTGCTCACTTCATGTACCTTTTTAGGTTTTGGTCATTCAGCTTATTGTTGTGATTTTTATGGATCTACAGTAAATTCCTTCCTTGTTTATTATGTCTCAAATATTATACTTTGTTTTGATAGAACGAACACTTTGAAAGCTTACCATACAAATTTCTCTTCCTTAACACATCTAAAACAATTCTAAGATGTTCATTATGATCTTCAACGCTTTTAGAATAAATGAGAATATTGTCCAAGAATACCAACACAAAATTTTCCAAGTATGCTTGAAATATATTATTCATTAAATTCATAAAGGTGGTTAGAGCATTAGTAATTCCAAAGGGTAACACAATGAACTCAAAATTTCCATACCTTTTCCTAAAGGTAGTCTTGTGTATATCTTCTTCTTTTATTATCAATTGATGGTATCCTGATCAAAGGTTGGTCTTAGAGTAGATGATGTTCCACGCATCTCGATCAAAAATATCAGTAGTCTTTATTTTTATACTCAATTGCCTACATGCAAAAGCACTTCACTCATATAGGTCTCAAGACTCACCCAAAGCACACAAAGCCTACCAAGGTTAGCATGCATGTTCATAATAACCATAATCAAAGTGTATATTTCATAATAATAATCGATCCATGAGCTCAATTTGGAAACACACATAATAAAGATAGCATAAAGGTTCAAATAACAATTAAGATCATATTTAGTACCATGAATAGAGACATCAACAACCAATATCCATCCATAAAGATCCATTATATTAACTCATCACAAAACAATAGCTGAATACATCACAATACTCTCATAAAATCATGCACACAAAGTCAAACCAAAGCAAAGATAACTCTATTACAACTCAAAACCCTCGCATGGTCTCTCAAAAAGTTAAATACATTGCATACTTATAGGGGTGGGGACTTTCCCTTCACCACCCATGCATTCTTGAAATATGCTGCATGCTCATAATAGCCATGTGCCAACAACTGCATGCTTTTACATGGTGGCTAATAATAAATTAATCTATAATTGAAATCTATCTTAATCCTATTATTAGAAAAAACTATGCATGTCTCTTGGTCTTCCACTTTCTCCCAAAATACCTCTTTCCCTAGTTACAAAATCTTCGTGCTTTAATATTTTCTTAAACTGCAATCCAAATGTTTTTCCTATTTCTAGCCCATGTTATACAAAAATGGCCAAGTCTTGAGTGCCGGGCGTGGGACTTCAGAGGCACAATTCTACCAACCACTCACACCTATTCACATGCCCCTTCTTGTGAGCTATTATCACATACGCCTCTGATACTTAGTCACTTTTTCATCAGTCCAACATTACTCCACACTAATTTCATTACCGCCCTCGGTAATGGGGTTTCTCATCTTATATCTCCAAAGAAGAATAAAGGATAATTACTTAAGGAATAAAAGAATCAAAGAATGTAAGAAATAGTTGGACAACCAACACACTTATTCTTCAATGGGTAGCAAAATCTTAGGGTACTCTTCTTTGATATCAGCTTCAAATTCATTCTAGTCACCGAGCCCCTTCTTTTCCCTCACGAAATGTCTCCAAGACTTTGCACGCATCTCTTCCAGGGTCATATTCTTACCCTTGTGCTTCAATTCCCTTACTACATTTGCTAACCCTGACACCATGTCATCCATTACATCCATTCTCCGTGCTATCAACTTCCCCAACTCCTTTATTTTGTCATCATCAGCGAGGGTCATCAAGCTTTTAAGCGCATCGCGCTTCTCTACCAATAATGTCACCTCTCCTCCCTTCCTAAAGTGTCATTCTTCTTCACCACAAGGACTTCATTTTCTTCTTGTAATGTCCTTGTCTTGATGATCTACTCTGGATCTTCACATATCCTCAGTGCCAAATTTTCTTTTTTAATTCATCCTTCAATGTTTGGAGTATGACATCATACTCAACTATCTTGCATGCAATCTACTTCTTGGTTCTCTCTTTCTCAGTTGCAACTTCCTTTTCCTTCTAAACAACTATCTCTTCTACACTTGGACCATACGCACGTTGGTCCCCTCTTCCAATAGCAAATGTACTAATTGTTTTGGTTAATCACACCAATCAGTATAGATATATATCATATCTAAGCATACAAAAATAAATACAAAAATAAACCAAATGAAACAATACACAAGATATAACGTGGTTCACCCAGTGTGGGCTACGTCCACCAAGAAACAAATAATATATTATTCAAAGCTTCACAGAGGATATACAATGAAAATCTACAATTTTCCACACCTCTCCCGGATGTATAGTAATTTCTTCCTCACAAGCTTCTCTTTTTCTCTCTCTAAGAATTCATTCTTAAAATTCTTCTAATTCTATCTTCTAACCCTAAATTTCTAGCTTATATATGCATATACAAACTTAGGGAACTTTAGCTATGAAATTACAACCATTATATCACCTTTATATCAAAGGTTAGATCTAATTCTCGTGACTTAAATAAAATCAACCATGCACATGTAACCGATATTGGTTCTTACTTACTTGACCGATGTCGGTCCCCAGGTGACCGAAGGTGGTTACCCAACTGACGTTGGTTACTGTGTATTCCAACAAGTTAATAAATCATGCTATTTGTGAAGCAATTGAGATCCACAACTCAACAATCTCCCACTTGGAGATAAATTGTTGCACCGCACTCATATACCTTCATTCTTAGATCCTTTCATTGAGCTATTTCTTCCTCTTCAAGTCTCAAACTCAAAGACCAACAAAAGTGGAGTGTAGCTCCAACTTCTCCTTTGCCAATGGATTCATTAACATATCCACAGGGTTCTTATTTGTATGAATTTTCTCCAGTTTTAGCTACCCATCCTCTAATACTTGTCATATGAAGTAATTTCTCAACTAAATATGTTTCATTTTTAATGAAACAGTGAGATCTTTCTAAATGAATTTCACTTTGACTATCACCGTACAATATGCAATCCTCTTTCTCCTTTCCCAACTCTTCCATGAACCTTATCATCAATATCATCTCTTTGCTAGCCTCTGTAGCTGCAACATACTCAGCCTATGTAGCATACAAGGCCACAACCTTCTGCAATCTAGAAATCCAACTAGCGAGTCGCCCACCTACCGTGAATGCATATCTAGTGGTGTTTCTCCTACCATCCAAATCTTCAAGCATATCTAAATCAAAATAGCCACATAAAGAAGTATTGTCCTTCCATAGCATAACTACATGTTGGATGTCCCTCTCAAATATCCGAGAATCCATTGGACTGCTTTTCCAATACTTTTTACCCGGATTGGCCATAAATTTGCTCGCAATTCCCCGCATGTGCAATGCCTAGTCTGTACAAACCATATCATACATAAGACTTCCAACTGTTGAACCATATGAAACTCATGTCATGTACTCGACCTCCTCATGTGATGTAGAACACCGATATTTTCTTAATTTAAAGTATCCAAATATAGGTGTACTTACAGGTATTGAATTCTGCATATTAAACCTTTCCAACACCTTATTGATATAATGTTCTTGAGACAAATACAATTTTTTGTTCTTCATGTCTCTAAAATTTACATGCCAAGGATTTTATTTGCAATTCCTAAATCCTTCATTACAAATATATGAGCTAACTTTTCTTTAAGCTCACCAATTTCCTACATACGTGATCATGCAATAAGCATATCATCCACATACAAGAGCAAAATAATATAACTTTCATTTTCAAGCTTCTTGAAATAAACTCAATGGTTAGATTCACATCTCATATATAACCATCCTCATACATGAAACTATCAAACCTCATATACCATTTCCTTGGGGCTTACTTTAGCCCATACAAGCTCTTTTTCAACCTGCACACAAGTTTCTCCTTACCCTTGACTTCATAACCAAGTGGTTGTTACATATAAATATCTTCCTCCAAATCACCGTGAAGGAAATTCATCTTGACATCAAGTTTCTCTAAATGCAAATCTTCTACTGCAACTAAACTCAATACAGTATGTATGGAAGTCATTTTTACTACAGAGAAAATATCTCACCAAAATCAATACCTGATTTCTATGCAAATCCTTTTACCACAAGCCTTGCCTTGTATCTTTTCTATCCACCCTCTTCTTCCTTGATCCTGTAAACCCATTTGTTTTGTAATGTTCTTTTACATACTAGCAACTTGACCAAATCTCATGTCTAGTTTTGTTCCAAGGAGTCCATCTCCTCATCCATGTCATGTTCCCACTTCCTGTGGGTTTCATCCTACATTATTTCTTCAAAACTCTCTGGTTCACCATTATCAGTCAATAATAAATAAGATAATGAAGGTGTAAATCTTTCTAAAGGTCTACCTACCCTTTTTGACCTTCTTATTGAGATATGGGGTTTCATAGGCTCAATCTATACATCATATACATTATTATCCACCTCTGACAATGACTAGTGTCAATCACCTCTTGCGATGACAGCTTCAGGCTAACTAACATTGGTCATTCTCATATGTAGCTGATGTCATTCATGACGACCGATGTCGGTTCTTTTCAACCGATATCGCTTAATTCAATTGTTATCGATTCGTTCCATCGACACCGGTACCTGTAGATGTCTTTTCTAAATCCAATAATGAGTTTTCTTCCAAAAAATTTCAACTAGTTTGTCTTTAGGTACCAAAACTTGATCTATGTACATTCTCTTTTCATTCCATTCAATTTCACGAATCCTAACAATCTTAGAATCTTCTAAATCCCAAAAACAGAATCTGAAATCACCAGAGCCATAACCAATAAAAGTACATATCTTGGATTTAGTGTCCAACTTCTTTCTATTTTCTATATCAACATACACAAAAGCTTCAACCAAATACTCTAATAAAATAAAAATCTACCTCTTTTCTAGTCCAAGCTTCTTCTTGTATTCCACCATCTCGGTGCACTTGAAGGTCCACGGTTAATTAAATAAACCGTTGTGTCTATGCTTTATACGCCCAAAACTGCAAGGGTAACCTAGCATGTATCCTCATGCTTATTTCACGTTCCATGATTTTCCTATTCATTATTTTTACAACATCATTCTCTTGTAATGTTCTAGAATCGCTTCTTTCTTTGCGTATTACACTCACTAAACAATAATCATTGAAAGTCTTGTTGCAGACTCACCACCATTGTCATATCTAAGGTATTTTAACTTTGAATTTGATTCATTTTCCACAAAGGATTTTTATCTTTTAAAAGTCTCAAAAACATCATATTTGCGTTTAATACAGTAAACTCATACCTTTCTTGTGACATCATCAATGAAAGTCACATAATATTGGGATCCTCCATGAGAAGCCACCTAGGCTGGTCCCCACACATATGAGTGCACAAGCTCCAATTTTTTCTCCTTTTTTCACCCAACTTTGAGAAAAATCTTACTCTCTTTTACTTTCCAAATATACAATGGTCATAGAAATCAAGATTTACATCTTTCAAATCGATAACTTATCCTTAGCATTTAAGATCTGCATTCCTTTTTTTTACTCATATGGCCTATCCAATTATGCCACATGTTTACATCTAAATATAAATTAGATAGCACAAAAAGGAATCAGAATACAGTAGACAAATATAATGTTACTATCTTCTTACCTCTTCCTACAACAAGAGATCCCTTGTAACCTTCCAAGATTCGGTTGTGAATGTAACCATGTAACTGATTCACCTGAGGCTTGGCACATGCCTCACATATTTCAATATCCATGTATTTCCATTCTATAATTTTAGATGAACTTCTCCTTTACCAATAATATTACGTGGTTTATCATCTTCTAAATAAACATGCCCAAAATTACCCTAGACATAAATTTTGAAATAACCCTTATTATGGGTAGCATGGAAAGAAGCTCATGAATCTAAAACCCATGATTCATTTTATTATCCAAGGATAGAATAAGGGTATATTGCATTACCTCAGAAGATGCAACATTTGTCTATTTACCTTTCTCTTATACATTCTTTTTGTTTTCCTTGAACTAGAAATCTTTTTTTGCATGTCCTTTCTTTCCACAATTCCAACAGGTTATTCCTTTACCTCTGGATTTAGATCTTCCATTTTTAGACTTTGATTTCCCATTATTTTTATTCTTGGATCTCTCTTCTACCTTCCCCGCTTTCTACATTCAAAACATTACCGATAATAATTCTCCTATATTTTTCCTACATATTTCTCCATTCAAGATTATACTAACCACATCATTAAACTTTAAAATATTAGTAGTTGACATTATATTACTAACAACCATTACTAAGTTATCCCAACTATCTGGAAAAGAGCATAAAAATAAAATTTCTTTCACTTCATCATCAAATGGAATATTAACCGATTTTAATTGATTTACAATAAAACGGAATCATTCAAATGATTTAATGCAGATTCACTTTCTTGCATCTTTGAATTAAATAATTTCTTCATCATAAATTTTATTCAAGCACTAGGTTTTTCATATAAATCAGCTAAAGTTTCATCAACTCTACCGTGGTTTTTACTTCGTAATATTCAACGCCACGATGTTGTTAGGCTCAATCTTATAGATTATAGAGTCTTTCTGTCACAAGAATTTTTCATTCTTCATCACGTCTTTGTAGGTCTTTCCTTCTCATCCAATGGTAAGTATAGATCTTTCTGATATAGATAATCTTCCACCTACATCTTCCATAATTGATAATTACAGCCATCAAATTTCTCAACTTTATATTTTCCATCTTCTTCCATTGTTGTAGCTCCCACTCAATCAAAATCCCTCTTGTGAGTAAATCTATCAACACACAAAACTCTCAAACAAAAAAATTTGATACCAAATTGTTGGGGTTAATCACACCAAATTGACATGAGATATATATCGATCTAAGCATACAAACAATAAATACATAAATAAACTAGAAGAAACAATACACAAGATATAACGTGGTTCACCCAAAGTGTGGGCTACGTCCACCAAGAAACAACCAATATATTATTCAAAGCTTCATATAGAATATACAATGAAGATTTTCAATAGTCCACATCTCTCTCGGATGTACAATACTTTTTTCCTCACAAGCTTCTCTTTATCTCTCTCCAAGAATTCATTCTTACAATTCTTCTAATTCTATCTTCTAACCCTATATTTCTAGCTTATATATGCATATACAAACTTATGGCACTTTAGCTATGCAATTACAACCATTAGATCACATTTATATCAAAGGTTAGATTTAATTCCCGTGACTTAAATAAAATCAATCACGCATAGGTAACCAATGTTGGTTACCCTAACCAATACCATTTCCTAGTTGTTTGACCAATGTCGGTCCCCAGGTGACCGACGGTGGTTACCTAACCAACATCGGTTCTGTGTATTCCACCAAGTTAATAGAGCATGTTATTTGAGAAGCAATTGAGCTCCACAACTCAATACTAAGGTCCGTAATTAATGCAAGGTCAAGGAAAGGTGCCTTTTACCTTTTCTTCGTATTGTGGTCGTGCCTTTAAAATTTCCTCTCCAATCTCCTTGGCCATCTCAAGGCAATTCTCCGCTCTATTCTTTGCTTTCTCCTTTGCTTCCTTCAAGCGTTGGACTTCCTCTTCCTTATCCTTCTTATCCTCAAGCAAGGTTCTCAAGGAAACCTCATTTTCAACATTTTGGGCTTGACCTCTGCCTATCTTTGATAAGGCATTACTTTCCTACTCATCAATGAAATCCATGGTCTTTATTGTCACAAGTCTTGCTTACATATTTTTCTTCATTTCAGCATCTAGCACATGATTCCTCGCATACATAAATTTTAGGCTTGTCTATGTGATTCTACATACTCTATGACAATTGTTTCCTTGTGTGTGCATTTGCACCCTCGGGTCCATCAACTCCCATTCATAAAGTTTTTCCGTCGTAAGATTTCTCTCGAACCTAGCGCGTATTATCTTTGTTGGGTCATTAATATACCCTAAATTAGGCGTTTGCACCATCTCTTCCTCTCTCTGTCTACTATCATGCTCATTTGTATGTTCATGTGTTCTTGCACCTTCTGGAGTCTCCTTCCCCATTCCACCTTCAATTCCACCAGTCGGTTGCTCAACACTATCTTCTTTTTCCGTATCCCCCCTGACTCTTTTCTTCATACACATTGGGGTTTCTATGTCATGTTGTGATTCTTTGCCACCAATCCCTTCATATTATTGTACCTCAATTAGGCATGAAGACATCAAAAACGGTGTGTCATGTACCATGTGTGCATCCTCGTTAGAAATTTCTTCTTCACCTTCTTTCCTAGGAACGTACTTACACATTGTCTTTTTCTTTTCTTCATTCTTCCTCACTGGCGTCACTCATGGTGACCGCTTCACAGGCTGCGAGGTCCCACCGCCCTTATCTGCTTCCTTACACTTCCTTCGTATTTTTCTCCTATTGTGATCCAGCACAGTATTGTCCTCTTTGTCCTCTTCTTCTACCTTGAGGACATTATCTAAGTCATCCTTTTCTTGCCTTGGGGTGTAACCTTGAGCGTCCTCTTCACACCTACAATCTATTTCTCCTTAGGAGGACTTGGCAGCGACAAGTCCTCACCAACAATATACTTTCCATTTTTAAACCTTGGCCTTAGGTAGACATAAAAGTGTGGGCTCTATCTATACGCCCTACAAACTAGAACTTCAGGACTAATATCAATCTTATCAAACTCCATTATTTCCACATATTCGTACTTATTGTTGTTGACATAAGTTTTACGCAGAATGTGAATATCTACGTCTACCTTATCCGCATCAGACTGTAACTTACGTGCATTATGCAACATGTTCATCGAGTCCTTAAACTAACGTGTTGTAAAGGCAAAGGGAAACTTACACTAAGGGATTTTCTCCCAGTCATCATATATAAAATACCCAAAGAAGCTCTTTGGTATCTCAAACTCGGCTTGTCCCTCCAAGACACTTTGGGAAACTCTTATGGGATGTGCCAATCTAGTTACAATGCATCATGCAACCTTATTTATCATTTATCTACGTGATGCTTGTAAGTGCTTAAATGGTGCCTTGAAAAGTGAACTTCACAAAAAAATTTATGGTGACTTGTTCTCCATTGGGTACACCCACATCTTCTCCTTTGGCCCATTAGGCACACCGATTTCACAAAATACTATAAGGAGTAATATAGTGCCCCAAGTAATCTTCTCACCTTTGTCTGTCTAAATGCATGCTTCCTCCACAATGCTCTCTGTAATGTATCTTGCGATATTGTAGTAGGTTTTGTTTGCCATCTTATGTGCGATATACAGCCAATGCTTGTTCACTTCCTTCCACCTCTCCAAGGCACCTAGCTTGCAATTGACCAGGCATGTAGCTACCCTTGTAGCTCGGTCTTCTATGTTTGTGACATTAAAAGCTCAAATTTCCCTTGTGATACTTAAATGTGATGGTCGTTTCCTCTACTCCATTGTCATCAGTAAGGTCACTAGAAATTTCTAATCTAGAGTCATGCAATCCGGTCACCTTCCCAATCAACTTTGTTGTAATCCTCATCCTTCTACCTACAAAGTAGAAGTAGTCCTCATGGACTCACGACATAAGCCATTGGTACAATCACTCTGGATTTCTAAAGAAGGGAAACTCATATAATTACATCACTCCAACACTCTCCAACAACTTGTAAATTGTGTTATCATATACCCTTTTCCCATCTACAATCCTCCTATTAGTCTTCAATATGGTTTTGTCCTTAATATCATTGAGGGTTTGCTCAATGCAGTGATTGATGGCGTTTATCTTACACTTTGTCAACTGAGATTTCCACGATCTTCCTTTAATTACCTCCTCCAGAAACTACATTTTGGCTAACCATTCCACTAGTGCTTCCTCTGTCACGGGTTCCCTATCCTTAGCCGCAGCTCTCCTTGGTGGCATTGTTCTTTCTCAATTGATAACATGCTTCACAATCTTCAAATATATTACCACCTCTTACCCTTGCAAACCATGGTCTCCTTTGTTACTTCAAACACTCTATGCCCTAGTGTGCCCTAGCTGTAAATCTATCTTCTCCAAACCCTAACTCTACAAAATTTCCATATGCACACGCCCTCACTAGCTCAAACACTTTTCCAATGGAGCTCCGTCTGTCAGTGTCCCAATCCCACCTAGTTTGCTACTTCATCTACTTGTTCACACACTTCATCACACTTTTTTTTGCACTTATCAACTCGAAAACTCAAACTATGCAAGGTAAAAATAATATTGCAAGCACACCTTTATAGATTCATCCATTTTCTTTGCATTAATTACTCCTCACCTACCACCATACATGGTATTAATTCTTCTCTTTCGCTCTTCTGTGCTTCATGTCATAATCTTTCGTGCCCCATTTGTAACCTTTTGGTGTGCCCACTACTTCTTGGCCACATATCTCCTTTCACATGCTTCCCTGCATCGAAGTACCTATCCATTATGTCTTATATCAAGTAGTTCTGCATGTTGATGTTTGCCTCGTGTTACACTGTGCGTTCATCCTTCTACGCATGGTCTTCAATTTGAGAAAATTCCTTAAACACCTTCAATGCGAGCACCTATAACCTTTTCTTTTGCGTGCACCAATGTGCATCATAACTCCAATCACTTCTTATTTCTAATCCACCCCACACTAAAAGTATGTGCATTCCTCTGTGCATGAATCCAATAGATAGTAATCAGCTCCTAACACTTAAGCGTGCTTATTACAACAAAACACTGAACTAAATTGACAAAGCATAACAACAATGAAAGGAAACACATCAAAGGAAAATGCATGAAAGGGAAAATCTAATCTAAGTAGCAATATTGTCTTATTACAAACACCAAGAAGCCTTATTTACGGTAGAGCTTCAACATACTCCCGTTGAAGTAATCGGGAATATATTTCCATCCAAGACTTTACAATCGGCAAGCGCCTAATTTAAGTATCTTTATCACCACAAATGGTCCCAACCAATGCACTTTCAAGTTCCCTAGGTGGCATGCAAACTTTGAATCATACAAGAACCATCTTCGACCTCAAATGTATTGTTTCTCGATATGTCTATCATGTCATGATTTCGTCCTGGATTTTTCTATCTTCTCGCTCCATCAAGCAATAAGCACGCCTTTCATCTAACAACATTAGTTTGTCTATACGCACTTCAACAACTTGTTCATCGCCTAGTCTTCCCGTGCGCAAAATACGTAGGGATGGTAACATAAATTTAACAAGAAATACAAATTTCATACCAAACACCAACTGAAAGGGTGTGGCCTTATTCAATCTTTTGTAAGTGGTCTTGTATGCCCAAAGTATAGCAGATACTTTATCATCCCAGTCTTTCCTTCCAACATCACAAATTTTTGTCAGTGTGTGTCCCATAATCTTGTTGAAATCTTTAGCAGTACCATTGGCATGTGGGTGATAGGGTGTTGTCTTATGGTGTGCCACCATAAACTCAGCCAAAATAATTTTGATGGTCTCATTTAAGAAATGAGTGCCCCTATCACTTGTTAGACTTAATGGACATCCATACCGCTAATAATGTTCTCCCATAAAAATCTCGTTGATGTAGTTGTTGTGTAATCCTTAGTAGGTGTTGCTTATGCCCAATGTTTCGAGATAATTTTTACAAGTTATAATATAACATGTGTCACCCCACACACGGAGGGGAAATAGGACCTACAAATTCAATATGCCCATTTCTCAAAAGGTTTAGCACTTGTAATAGGCCTCAAAGGCATTTCATCTCTAGTTTCAAGCTTCCCAAGGCACTGACAATGGTCACACGCCTTGACATATTCTTTAGTATCCTTGTACAAAGTTTCCCACCAAAGGCCAACCATCAGAATCTTGTGCACAGTGGAATCTCTGCATAATGACCTCCTATAATTCCACCATGAGATTCTTCAATTATTTCCTTGCACTCATGATCCATAACACACTAGCGTAAAACTTTATCACGGCCTAACTTATACATATCTCCACCAATAAACTAGTAAGGTGTCGCACGTATTACAAGTTTCTTCTTTTCTAAAGTCTTCATTCCCTCAGGCACATGTCTAGTGTGCAAGAATACTGTAATATCCTCTAGTTCAGTGGGCACGTGATTCAATCTAAAGAGTTGTGCATTTGGCCTTTGTGTCATCAATGCTCTACACATCCTCACGAAATTAATCCTTGACAAGTTCTACTTCACCCTATAAGGCTACATGTAGGCATGGTATGTTTATGCAGAGTTAAATAGAGAAACAGGGAATTGGAAAAAATTAACTACAGGTATGATTCAAACCTTTGACTATTTTTCTACTAAACCTCTAGTGAATGAGGCATTACAAGTTATGAATCACTTGACTATGGGAGATAGTACAAAGGCTGAGGAACTTATTCAAGAATTACTAGGTGATTTAGATCTGGGGGCACATTTTGAAGAAGAAGAGACAGATGAAGAATAGCTTGGGCACGTCTCGCCAGAGAAAGAAAAATGTAAAATGGTCTACGTAATTGATGAAGAAGAAGTGGAAAATATGGATGTTAACCATATTGTGGGTACATGCGAGGTTTTAGATAGTGCAGATGAAAAGGCATGCACGTAGCATGAGCCCATGAAAACGAAGAAGGTCAACATTGGGATAGATGCAGAACCTAAGGAGGCCATCATTGGTGATTACTAGTCTGACACAAACATTGCTAAGATAATTGAATTGTTGTGCAACTTCCAAGACTTATTTTCTAAAGGCTTTCAAGAGTTGAAAGGAGTACATCACTTTTTGGGCGAGATGAGGATCAAGGTAAAGGAAGGTGCGCACCCGGTTAGGAAGAGGCCTTACAGGATAAATCTTAATCTGTGCATCAAGGTAAAGGGATAAATTGATAAGATGTTACAATCTGGAATCATTGATCCCATAAAGGAGTCAAAGTGGGCTAGCCCTATGGTGTTAAGCATAAAGAAATATGGAAGAATAAGAATTTATGTGGATTATAGGGAGTTGAATGTTGCATGTGTAATAGATCCCTTTCCCACACCGTTTACAGAGGATATTCTGGAAGGCATTGCAGGGCACGAGATCTATTCCTTCACTGATGGATTTTCTAGATATCATCAGTGCACGGATTACTAAAGAGGATCAAGAGAAGAAAAATTCACCACTGAGTGGGGAAGTTTTGTATACACAATTATGCCTTTTGGATTAAACAATGTGCCTGCAGTATTTTCGCACATTTTGGTTCAAGAATTCCAGGAATTCATTCATAAGTTCTTACATGTTTACTTGGATGATTGGATAGTTTATGGGCTAGTAAAATATCACTGTGATAATTTGAGACTCGTGTTTGAGAGGTGTCAGTAGTTGATCAAATCTCTAAACATTAAGAAGTGTATTTTTGCTACACCTTTTGGGACTTTCTTTGGGACATATTATCTATAAATAAGGCTTGTTGGTAGATCCTATTAAGGTTGTTATTTTGGGCTTAGAGGAACCTACTAACTAGAGCGAGGTGCGCGGATTCTTGGGGCACACATGTTATTACAGAAATTTTATCAAAGGTTATGTTAGGATTTTTGTGCCCTTAGAGGAATTGTTGAAGAGTAAGGGAAATTTCCATTGGGGTGAAGTGCAACAATGCACATTTGAGACATTAAGGAAAGGCTTACTACAGTACCTATTATGCGCTTTCCTTCATGGACCAAACCTTTGATGTGCATGTGGAGGCCTCTACCATGGTCATTGGCATAGTATTAGTCCATCCTAGAGAAGTTATTGTTGATCATCCTATTTGTTTTGTAAGCAGGAAGATGACCCCAACTGAAAAGAATTATATAACTACAGAGCGAGGCCTTGTCCATGATTTACGTGTTACATAAGTTTCAACAATCCTTTCTTGTAACACCTTTTATATTCTATACAAATCACATGCCATTAAAGTACTTGGTCAACAATATCATTTTACAGTGCATATGTCGTTGAATTTTGTTATTTCAGTAATTTGACTTTACCGTAGTGGTTAAGCCAGAAAGAGCAATTCTAGACCAGATCATCTATCAAGGATTAATTTAGGAGAGGAAGCGTGAATCATTGAGGATAAAATGTCGGATGTGTAGCTATTCAGATTGAACCACGCCCTCTGACTTAGAATATATTGTTGTATTTTTGTGTACTAGTGTGGCACCTAAAGGGATGAAGAGTTTAGAGAAGAAATAACTTGCCATACGCATCGTGCCTTATATGTTGATTAGTGGAGACTTATACAAACTAGTTCGGGATGAAGTTTTTCGCCAAAGTGTGTGCTTGCGTATGATCGTGAAGTTGTTATGGAGGAAGTTCGTGGTGGTATTATAGGTGGACATTATGTAGGTGATGCTACCACGTGCAAGATTTTATTGGTTGGCCTATGGTGGGAAACATTGTATAAGGATTGTAAAGAATATTGTAAGGCATGTGATCATTGTCAGTACCTTGGGAAGCCTGAGCATAGAGATGAAATGCTTTTGAGGCCTATTATTAGTGTAGAACCTTTCAAAAATGGGAAATTGACTTTGTGGGTCCTATTTTCCCACCCACGCACAGGATTGGATCACGCTACATTATAACTTGTACAAATTATATTACAAGGTGGGTAGAAGTAGCACCTACAAAGGATTGCATGGCAGCTACAGCAGCAAGGTTTCGTGGGAGAACATTATCAGTAGGTATGGATTCCCATTGAGTTTTACAAGTGATAGGGGTACTCATTTCCTTAATGAGACAATCAGATACTATTGGTAGAATTTATGGTGGCACACCATAAAAACAACACCCTATCACCCATAGGAAAATGGAACTACTAAGGCTTTCAACAAGACTTTGACAAATATTTTTGACATTTGAAGGACTAGGATGATAAATTCTCTTTTGTACTTTGGGCATAAATGACAACTTATAAAAGATTGAAAGAAAGCCACACTCTTTCAATTGGTGTTTAAAGACAGAGGATTTTTCTCATGGAATTCATGTTACCTTCTCTATGTATTACGCATGCAGGAGTTTTGGCTAACGAACAAGATTTAGAAGAGCGCATTAATAAACCGATGTAATTGGATGAAAAGTGCGCCATCGTCAGATGGAGTCAGAAGATAGAAAATGCTAAGAAGAAGACATGTCATGATAGGCATATCAAGGATAAGAAGATTGAAGTTGGACAAATGGTTCTTCTTTATGACTCATGGTTTTTACGCCACCCTAGAAAACTCAAATTGCATTGGTTGGGACCGTATGTTGTGACTTACATACTTGATTCAGGCACTTTCCAATTACAGTGTTGGATGGGGCATAATTTCCTAGTTACTTTAACGAGAGTAGGTTGAAGCCCTACTATAAATAAGTCTTCTTGGTGTTTGTAATAAGGTAGTATTTCCAGTTAGATTAGATTTCCCTTAATGCATTTTCTTTATATTTGTTTCCTTTCATCATTGATATGCTTTGTCAATTTAGTTCAGTGTTCTATGTAATAAACATGCTTTAATGCGCACCAAATGCTGATTACTATCTATCGAATTCATGTGCAAAGGATCATGCATACTTTTGGTGTGGGATGGAGTGTATATAGGATAAATGGATCAAGTTTGAACGTTCTCTGGAAGATGGGTATGCATAGAGAAATATTATGCAGGTGCTTGAAGTAAAGGTGTGGATATAGAAAGATTGCTCATGAATTAAGACCACGTATGGATGAATGAATGCACAATGTAATGTGAGGTAGGCTACAAAGATTGGAAACTACTTGGTGAAAGGTGCAGTGGATAGGTACTTTGGCACATGAAGGCACGTGAAAGGAGGTTTGTGGCCGAGAAGTACTTGGGCACACCGTAAGGTTATGATTGGGGTGCGAAAAACCAGCGCAAAAAAAGGAAAAATCATTCAATGTTGAGTACAGTGGTAGGTGGAGACCAATAAATGTGGAAAAATTACAAACACTATAAAAATTAGTGTTGAGATATCATTTTTACCTTATGATTACAAAGCACTCAAGTGAATTAAAGAGTGAGTTATGTGAGAAGTACAAAGATTTGTGATACGAATTTAAACTAAACAAATTTGAGCATGGGATTGATTGGAACTCCATTGGAGAAGGTGTTTGAGCGAATCAAAGGCATGCAGGGAGGAGAATAGACAGGTTATGGTTCAAGTTTGAGCTAGGGCATGTGGATTTTGAGCTAGGGCATGCGGGTTTTGAGTTGTAGAGATCAAATTGGCTGAAAGAACACACTTTTATAGTCATTATAGCATCTAAGTGAGAACTTGAGCGGCTACTGGGGCGTAAAATGAAGGAATTCCAAATAGAAGTTGAAGACACCCCTAAAAGCTGATTTTTAGAAATGCAGTATCTATAAGGGGTTTTTATGGGTTGCAATTGGGAGTCACACATTCGGCACTGTAAAGTAAGTGACTATAACCATAGAACTAAGGATAACAAAGATCAATTGACAAGATGTTGGTAGTAAAGACACTTCGAGAACAGATAATGATATGGCATTATATGACGATGTAAGGGAAAAATTATTGTTGAATGTAGGAGTTTTGCAACTTTATGAACTCCCTTATTTTGGCAAACCAAAAATATGTATCAATGGTTGATGAGTAGAGTCCATGAGGACTTCTTTTACTTTTTTGGGAGATGAATGAAGCTTACCGCATCCCTAATTGGGAGACTGATAGGATTGAGGAGTTCAAGAACCGAAATAGGAAGTGACCTCACCTACATGGATGCAATAGAAGCAACCAAGAAAGTGCTAAGATACATGAAGGGAGGGCGTGAGATCAATATCCCCAAGTTGCAGAAGTACCTTGTTATTTAGGTGGTAGCGCACCTACTTACTAAGTTGAACAATCAAGAGCGTTTTCATAGGTGATTAAGGTATGGTTACATATTGCAAAGAAGATGATAGGAGTAGTATACAATTTGGCCAACTTCATTCTTTGAGACCATTGTTGAAGAGGTGCACCAAGGTGAGAAGATAAGTTTTGGCATGATCCTTCTGTCTATTGTTTTTGTAGAGATTGGAGTGCCTCGATGGGCCAAAGGATAAGATGTGGCAATACCCAGAGGAAAAGAGGTCCCTTGCAGATAGATTTATGAAGTACACATGTGATGGATCCGTGAGCGAGCCTATAAGCAGAGAACAAAACTTTGGTATGAGCATCTGTGCATTTCATTCGAGGAAGAATGGAGAATACCTAAGGATATTCCTTTGGTATTGGACAAATAGGTACAATTTGTAGTTTACCAACATTTTGCATAGGGCACTTTGGCATGAAGGATGGAAAGTGGAGCCCTTGGTGCAAGCTCCCATATGCCTTCAAGTGTGCTATTTTCTGTGGCTCAGTGCATAGATTTTCAAATGTGTGAAGGTTTCTCTTCAATGCAGAAGGTGGATTGTGACTATCATACACTCTGGAAGACATATGTCTACCCAAGTAAGTTTACGTACATTGAAAAACTGATTTTAGATGATATTAATATTAAAGCTATGAGTTTGGAAATTGGGAAGTCTGGGGGCACTTGTTTATACATTTACCTTAGGCCCAAGTTGGAAAATGGAAAGTATGTTGAAAATGAATTCAATCTCCCTGAACCACCCAAGGAAAGCATATTGTGGGCATGCTGCAGGGATGAAGAGGACACTTTTCCCCTTGCTGATGAAGAAGAAGAAGAAGAAGAACTTAAAGAGGATAGTGGTGGCTTGGAGCATGGAAGGAGAAAATAACCCACCGTAGGAGAGAAAAGAGTGCATGAGGAAACCCCTCCATTACGTAAAAGATGCGGAGGTGGTGGAAACAGCGCTATGGAGGTAAATATAGAATAGGGCATTGGGGACCCGCAATAAAAAATAGTGTTGAGAAGAACTAGTAATCAAGGTGCAGGACCTTCACAACTGCTAAGGAGGTCACCTAGGACTTTCCCTGTGAAGGTAGAACCGGTAAAGAAAAGGTGCAGGTACATCCCTATTAAGGATGATGAAGGTGAGAAATTTGAGGACAACACACCGAAAACTTAGGTCAACACTAAGGATGTAGAAGAACCTCAGGAGGAAGAAACATATGAAACTCCTACAGTTGGGTATGTTAATGACCCAACCAAAATCATACGCGCTAGGTTCCAAAGTACTTTGGAACTTAAGGAACTATATGGTTGGGAGTTGATGGACTCTAAAATGGTGACCACACACACATGGAAGAAACTATCATGGAGTATGCAGACTCATATGGATGAGCTTGATTTTGATGTGTGCAAATAATCGTGTGTCTCACAAAGAATGAAGAAAGCACCACACTCACACCATGTAATATTAAGCCTACTCAGATGTCAAATGAGCAGTGAGAAATGCACTAACAAAGGTATCTGCGGAGATGTTGCGCGCAAAACATAGATAAAGCGGAAACTATTTGGGTGTGCTTCTAGAGATAGAAAAGATACCAGGATATCAATATAAAGCATCTAACAAAGGAAAGGGAGAAATCGAGGAAAAGGTGAGCACATTAGTAAGTATGGTATAAAAAATTGGAGATGAAATTTTGAAGGAAAGGTCGCATCTGGAAGATAAAGTGTCGGAAAAGTTCCCCTTTGTAATGCACTATTTGCACACACTTGTTCATATGGTGATGGATGAAGGTCCAGTGTGCATGCCAAAACCAAAGGATGTTTCAAAGCATAGGTAGAGAAGGCCAAGGCAACGATTGCACGTAAAATTACTAGCTATGAATCTATACTGCAGACCTTGAAGGATGAATTAAAAAAGGCATATTTGGCATTGAATATGTGTGCAGCCCCGACATAATAATAAAGATAAGGACTATAGAAGAGGAGGATGAGGTCCTTAAAGTAGTAAAGAATGAGACACTTGGGCGTGGGGAGAGGCTCACTCTTGTAGTGGAGAAGCACGATGTGCTTGTAGAAACCCATGACCCTCATAAGGAAAGGATCAAGGAGATTAGAAAACTCATTGTGTGGTGAATAGATGTCATGACAGGATGGTCTCAAGCCTGGCTAATGTTCTTAGAGTATTGTAGAATGAAGGTGAGAACATGACTTTGGATGAGATGGACGGGGTACTTGCAGACATCCCAGACAAAACTAATAAGGTGCTCAGCGATTGGAACGAGCTTGAAATAGAGATCAAAGCTGAATATCTAGAGTTAATCCTATCTAGCAGAGGGATAGAGTGCCCAAGTATTCTTTTATTATTTCGTACAGTTATTCTTTCATTCCTTATTCTTTATTCATGGAAGATAAATCATGGTTACCCATTTTCGGGGGCAACAATGAAGCAAGTGTGGGGTAATGTTGGGCTGATGAATTATAGCCTAATTATTGAAGGTACATAAGGATTGGGCACGCAGACATAGGGCATGTAGGTGTGGGTGGAAGTATAGTAGAACAAGGCGTGCCTAGGAAAGCATGAAGTCATGACTTAGCCATTTTCAGTATGAGGCTAAATATAGATGTTGAGTGTGGAGCACATTTTGTAGAATACTTGGAAAGCACGTAAAGGTTATTTCAGACAAGTGGAAGATCAAGCGACATGCATAGTTTTGAGCTATTAATAGGATTAGATTTACAGCAATTGATATTATTAGATAATCTATTATTAGCGAGCTTGCATGCTTTTGTATTTATCATGTAAGGGCGCATGGCTATTCTTAGCATGTAGCCTATTTTTGGAGAGTGCATGAGTAGTGAAGGGCAAGTCCCCACTACCTATAAATATGTATTGATTTGCATAGTAAGAGAGAGTTCTCAGAACAAAGTTATGTTGGTTGATGGGCTCGCATGACTTATGGTGACATTATTATGTATGTATGCAGCTTATGTGTTTTATAGTAATTAATACAATGGATCTTTGTGGTCAGTATATTGGTTTTTAACATATCCGAGAATATATCTTATATGGTAAATTTGATTATGGTTCTTGTTTAATTACTCATGCATAATAGTTGAGATCTAGATCTAGTTCATGTTATGATTTATTCTTGAATGGATATTATGGATCTGGAATATTTGTATGTTCATGATAACTCCTTGAATAGAATTTCATAAAAGAGCGACACAGCACCCTTGTGTGCTTCGGGTGAGAACTCATGTCCTGCACTGGGTGATGTGTAAGTGTACCTTAGGTTGTTCGGTAAAATAAAATACTACAAGCTTGAAAAATAACACGTGAGAACATTGTCGGTGCACTCTTTAGTCAAAAGGGAATCATCAGTATGCAAAACTTCCCCACTCAGTGGTGAAAGTTATCTCTTCTTGATCTTTGTTTGTTATGCATGCTTGATGATAACCATAAAACCCATCTGTAAAAGAGTATATCTTGCTCCCAACAACTCCTTCAAGGATCTCCTTTGTAAAAGGGGTAGGGAAAGGATCAATGACACATGAAGCATTTAACTCTCTGTAGTCTAAACAGATCCTTGTTCTCCCATATTTTTTAATATTGATGACCATGGGGCTAACCCATTCACATTCCTTGATGGACTCAATTATACCGGACTAGAGCATTTTATCAATTTCTTCCTTAACATTAACATACTGATTAAGATTCATCTTGTAAGGTCTCTTCTTAATCAGTGCACGTGCCTTCTTTAAGATTGATCCTCATTTCCCCTAAAGAAGGGTGTAATCCTTTTAATTCATGGTAGCCTGCGGAAATAAGTCCTGAAAGTCATGTAGTAATTCAATAATTTTAGCCACTTCCTGCCTCAACCAAAGAGTCACCAATAATCACTTCCTTAGGCTTTGCATCTATTCTAATGTTAACCTTCTTCATTTTCATAGGCTCGTGATATGTACGTGCCTTCGCATTTATTGTGTCCATCACCTCATGGGTACCTTCAATGTGGTTAACATCCAGGTTATTTTCCCCATCATCCTCACCATTGATCATGCATACCAACTTACCCTTTTCTTTTACTTCCCAAGCATGGAACATTTCTTCTTCTTCGTATCTTCAAGGTCAAGGCATGCCTCTAAATCAAGCTCTCCAAACATATCTCGACAGATTTCCTAGCCTTCATGTTATCTCCCAAAGTAAGGTGCTTCATTGACATAGGGTTTAGTAGAAAATTAATCAAAAGTATGAATCATACATGAGGTCATCTCTTTCCAATTAAGCAGCTTACTCTCAATAACTCTACATGAACATACCATGTGCATGTGCATCCACTTAGGGTGGTATAGAACTTATGTACCCAGAGTGATGATGATAAAGCCTCCTACCCCTCCATCCAAATTCTCGTCAAAATTCTAAATGTGATGTGAGGAAGGGTACTTGTCATGAAATTCACATATCTGAAAAGGTACATTGCTCCTTAGGAACCTAGTAGAAAAGGAGATTCTCACTTCCCGTCATTCCAATAGGTTGTATTTATGTGTAGTCAACCAACGCGTTGTTATCCCACGCAGAGTATCTACTATCATATTTATCATATCACCCTCATCCTTCCATTGGGATTCCATGGCACGTAAAAATACATCAGCATGCCCCTCACCAATGTACTGAGGCACCAGGTTATAGTTTAAATGCCTAGCCATACGCGGCCTGATAATGTGAATAAATGTGTTCTTGATCTCTTACCCAACTACTTCATATGTTCCATACACCCAGTTATCATAATAAATACTTGTGGTATCACTAACTGAATGAGCATCATCCCATTGTATCACTCCTGACTTAGATGGCTTAGTTACCTCAAGGTCTCTAATTGTTCTCACATATATCTTGTTCAAATCTTATTCATTCAAAGGCTTAACACACGGAGTATCCTTTGCATATATCAAAGGTATAATGACGCGCTCTTCTTTGTTCTCAAATATAATATACCCCTTGTTAAAGCGCAAATCATAATTATTCACATAACATCAAGGGTGCCTAAGTAACGTTGGGAAGCTATCAACTTCAGCGAGTTCCAACACCTAAAAATCCCCAAAGTAAACTTGGCTCCCTAAATTATAATAGTCACATCCTTGAGTACTCCAAGAGGCATGGCTCTAGTTTTGTTTTCCATATATAATATATTTGAAGAGGGTTGTAATGGTGGTCTTTATCTGGTTACATGCATCCAATGTAAGTACATTAACTTTCACACATGTATCTATCAAAATATTACTCAAGAGCCATCCATCAACAATTGCATTAAGTGTAATTTCCTTGTCATACTCATGATTATGTGGGGAATATTCACATGAAGAATATGCTTGACTGACCGGTCATGTGATACTTTTTCTCTCAACCACTCTCCTAACAAGGGGATGATGTTATCCTGCGCAACATTCTACATACCTCCTTCAAATCATCTACATCCTTATGCGGGAGTTCAACATTCTTCGTTTGTTCCATCAGCATGTCTGCTCCTTCAGATCTTAATCTCTCCTTGTAGGTCCCCGATAACATCCAAAATTTCTCGGTATACTTCTTTCGATGTGCAACATCATGGTACTTAGCATTAATCACTTCTTGTTTTGTTATAGTAGGCTTATACTTTGTAGCTTCACATGCGCACATAGCCTCAAAGACGTGTAGTAAATAAAATAAGTTGTAGTTCGAATTAAGCCCTACCTTAGGCATCCATTGATCTCCAACCGCATGTTGAATATTAATCATTCTAGTGCCCTTGTCTTACTTGTGTTACTTGCTCATGTGCTCATATAAGTCAAGGAATTCTTCAAACTTGTGTTGTTTTCCACACCATGAGAAAACCACATTTTGAGGGCACTCGCGCTAACAAATATTAGGTGATCCACATGTATAACAATTTCCTCTAAGAAATCCTCCTCTACCACTTCCGTGACCTCGACCTCTATATCCTCCATGAAATCCTATATTCTTGTTATCCCCATTATTGCACCCTTCATTATGTTTTTCTCCTTGTTCCTTAGATCCACCTGCTACACTAGTCTAGCATACACCAGTCTCAATGGCTTCGTGAATATGATCAATCACTTTGCAGTCAACTATGTCATGAGTATGGTTTTTATAAATCTTATAATACATAAACACGTTCTTTCGGATCATGCGTTGTAAAAGGGGGCATCTACTCGGATCATGGTATCGTAATCCAATAGCATGGTGCATACCAACTTGTGAGGGAAGCTATCCTTGGTATGTCCTTTAACTTCGCAATCTTACACCATATTCCACTGCGCATCTCATGAGCTAAATTAGCAAAGAGCTTCTCCAACTATTTCACCATGGCTACAATATGTGCCTCTAAAAATGGACTAGCTCCAGATCCACACTCTCAACTTCCTCGGTGCACGAATTGCTTCCAACACATCGTGTGTATCCATAAAGGTCTGATGAGATAGTGCCCTTTTGAACGGAGTCAACAATCCCCCAACAAACCACTGTGCATGTTGACTAGGATGTATGCCCTAAGATAATTTTGATAACAATGTTTTAAAACACATGTCATACTCTCAAATGCTCTTAGACAAGCCCCGTTTAATGTCCTTAAGCGCGTTGATACTCTTTCCGTTAAAACTCGGGATATGAAACTCTGCAAGAAATGTAAAGTGCAAATTTTCATAATCCATGACAGATCTAATGCGGATCATACTTTTTGTACCAACTATTTTCTCGCCCTCTAAGAGTAGTAAAAATTGACTTGCCTTCTTATCTCGCAGTGATTCCTTTAGTGTGCCATAGCAGCTCACACTTGTGCACATGCTCTATAGCATCTTCAATACCCCTATATTTTGGCAAGTGAAGAGACATCTCATAATACACTTGTTGTGGCTGATGAGGGTGTGGACCTTGTCCACTAGATCTAGAACCAAATCCCCCACCAATATTTCCTCCACCACTAGAACCATCTGACCCACATGATCCTAAGCCTCTCGATCCACCTCCCGTATTAAGCAATAGACCAGTGGATGTACTTCCTTGTGTCCCAATAGTAGTGCTAAATTAAACTCCAACATTCTAGGAATTTTTAGTACTTCCAGATGTATTCCCAATGTTCTACACACCCACACTTTGTCTTGATGATGCGCTAGAAAATATTCCTCCAATCGGTACCCCAAATAACAAAGATGATGTCTATGTTTCCATAGGTATGTGTTTTGTCTGATGTACTTCTATATTCAAAGGAAAATGATATCTACCTAAAGTTACTAGATTACCTACACTCGCATGTTTATCAATGATAAATCCTAGAACCCGAACACCAAGCGCAAAGGCTAGGTTGCTGTAGGTTCGGATGTGTGCCAGTCGGTCCTCAATCTTTCCTCATCTAACGCGCTCTCATTAGAAGTTGAAGTGTATTCTCTATTGATCTTTCCTAAGTGGGGGAGATCCTGATGCTCTGACTCCACATCTTCCATGTGAGCTTCAAATCATTCACGAGACATCATCCTCCACAACTCCACAGACTCCTCAATATCATGCTTCTTCACCAATTCTCTCTCTTATGCTTCATTAAAATTAATCCACCTTTCTTATCTTTCCATTGTTCTGCCAAGTCCACCATCTTTCACCACACCTGCTCTTTCCCCTACATGCGGTGGTATGTTTAGCTAGCCATAGGTAGGCACTCTAAACTTAGCACCACCATCAAGATCTTAATTGCCAAAGGAATAACGCGTATGTAAGATCCTCTAGGCTCATGCAAAAATTCAAACTCAAAGAACTTCTAGATAAGAATACGTTGAAAAACCATACTCTAAAGTATAATTGTGCACAACACCAGCCCACCAATGATCTATAGCACATGTCCAAGCATCATAAGCATCAAACAAGTCTAGTACTCTTCTTACGTCCAAACCCTTGGTCTGTAACTCTAGCTCTTCTTTGATGTGTATGCTTGACAACCACTCATACAATTCTATTAGAAAGTAACTAAAAATGTCTCATAAAGCTCATGATATAGATTATCTTCCACCCACTTGTGTGCATTGAAATCAAGTCTAGAACCATATCTTCACACAAACTGATCTTTCCTTCATATACCCAATCTTCAATAGTCATAAGATTCAATCGATACACCATCATCATGCAACATCATGGCAAACAATTTGAAAAGAGGTCCCGGTAACAAAACCAAAATGTAGTCTTTATTTTTATACTCAATTGCCTAGGTGTGTTGGCACTTCACTCAGATAGATCTGAGCACTCACCCAAAGTGCGTGAAGCCTTCCAGTCCCTCTTTGGTACTATCTTGTCGGGATGTCAACATGCATGTTCATAATAACCATAATCAAAGTGTATATTCCATCATAATAATCAAATCCATGAGCTCAATTTAGAAACACACATAATAAAGATATAATAAAGGTTCAAATTAACAATTAAGATCATATTTACCATATAAGTACCATGAATAGAGACATCAACAACCAATATCCATCCACAAAGATCCATTATATTAACTCATCACAAAACAATAGTTGAATACATCACAATACTCTCATATAATCATGCGTGCAAATTCATACCAACAACATAACTCTATTACAACCGAGAACCCTCTCATGGTCTCTCAAAATATTGAAATAAATTACATACTTATAGGGGTGGGGACTTTCCCTTCACCACCCATGCATTCTCAAAATAGGATGCATGCTCAGAATAACCATGCACCAACAATTGCATGCTTCTACATGGTGGCTAATAATAGATTAATCTATAATTGAACTTTATCTTAATCCTATTATTATCACAAACTATGCATGTCTCTTGGTCTTCCACTTGTTCCCAAAATATCTCTTTCCTTAGCTACAAAGTCTTCATGCTTTTATCTTTGCTTGAATCTGTACTCCAAATGTTTTTTCTATTTTTAGCCTGTGTTATGTGGAAGCGTCCATGTCCCGAGTGTATGGGAACAGGACTTCAGAGCGTAATTCTACCAACCACTCACGCCTATTCATGTGCCCCCTTCTTGTGTGCTACTATCACATGTGCCTCTAATACTTAGTCACTTATTTATCATTCCAAAAATATCATCAATTCTTGGAAGGGGATACCTATTTTTTATTGTGGCTTTGTTAAGCATTCAATAATCGATGCATAACCTAAGTGTTCCATATTTCTTCTTTAAAAAGATGACCAGTGATCCCCAAGGAGAGACACTCGGTCTAATCAAACCTTTTGATAATAGTTCATGAAGTTGTGCTTTTAGCTTAACAAGTTCGGCCACATTCTATAGGGATCCTTAGAAATTGGCTTGGTTGCTAGTTTGATATCTATTATGAAATCACACTCTCTTTTAGTTGGAAAACTAGGTAGTTCTTCCTAAAGACATCGTTTTACTCATGTAAAGCAACAAATTATCATCAACAAAATCCTTACCTTATTCACCCAAATCTATAATTTTTACAACATATAAAGATGCAACCTTTATTCTTAGCCTTCTTAATTTGCATAGTTGTGATTTGTCTAACTAAAAAACCTCTTTTTACTCCCGAATTTCTTCTATTTTCTACAAGTCATCAAGGCATTTGATCCATTTTTCAAGGTAGTTTACCATCGCCTTGTGTTGGGCTAACTAATTCATACCTATGACTATGTCATATGAACTTAGAGGAGCTAAGTAAAGGTCTACTTCAATGGTAAAGCTTGGCAGTTCATACGCCAAATGTATATTGTTTAATAGTGTGGACAAGTGTTGTTCCCATATTGAACAGACTATGATTCTTTCATATAACTAACTTTTCTTTTAATCTTAGATGTTAATTTAGTAGAAATAAAGAATTTAATTACACCAATATCAAATAAAATGGTTACAGGTAATCCATACAACTTACCTGCCACTTCGACTGGCGTAGCCTACTTTTCACTTGATTATCAGACACTACAACGCATGAATATGGTGATGTTGATTGTTATCCTTATTCTTCTAAAGACAATTGTTAGCATAATGATCTAGCCCACGATATAAAGCATCCCCCAAAGGATCCTCCTCTCGGTTTTACTTTCCTTACTGGGCTGCATTGTTTTGTCCATTTTTCTTATTATTTGCAGCAGTCTTAACTATTGTGTTTTTCTTGCCATTACCATTACCATTTCTATTTTTTTGTCAAATTTTTTCCATGCTACCTTTTTAGGTGCTAAAGATGATGGTGCATTAACAGATTTCTTTTTATTTTCCTCTTTATGTGTAGAAATAGCATGTGGTTTTTGTTCGTGTATTGTTACTTTCTCAAAAATAGCTTCCATAGTTGATGGTCTGTGGACATCAACTTCACCTCCTATCACTGGGTTTAATCCCATGATGAACTTTTGATTCAAATTTCTCATCAGTTTGGTATTGAGGTACATATTTCGAAGTTTTGTAATCTTCTCCCAAGCATTCAAATCCACTATCACTTTCCTTGTTTTAGTGTCCAAATTCGACATTTTCTCGATCATAGTATAATTCGTAACTAGCATTGTCTAAAGTATGCCTTACACTGATCCCAAGTCATATTTACCTCATCTACAGCCTGGGCTTCAACCTTCCGGTTGTCCCACCATGAGGATGCCTTGTTGGAGAGATGATAAGCTCCACAAATTGCCTTGATTTCCTCTGAGAAGTTTCTAATGGCAAAATACTTCTTCATTTCGTTGAGCCAATTTTCAGCTCCATCACCTAAGGTTGTACCGTTGAACTTTAGTGGGTTGACCCTCTTGATATCGCTTGATAGTTCAAATTGTCAAACATGCCCTCTTGTTCTCAAGTTGGTTTACCTCATTATCATTCAAGTTTTTCTTAATATTTGCATGTGTGTTAACATTTGTTGCATCATTCTTTGTTGCATTAGGATCTACAACATTGTTTTCTTCAAGTGTTAGGTCAGTTCTAAGATGGTTCACTTCCATCACTATTATCACTTATTGTCATTACCCATGGCTTGTTTAAGAACATCCATACAGCTTTTGTGTATCCTAAATGACAGTGAGAATCTCATCCAACTTCTACATAGTTGGTGATGAGGTGAGGGTATTTCTCCCTCACCTTTCCGATTTCCATCCATTTCACCTTATTCGGATGCATGCCTTTTAAACCCACATGAAGGTACTCCACATCACCCCTTCACGAGGTTCTTACTTTCTATCCAAAATGACATCTTCCTACAATTCATCCATACACTCAGGAGAAAAATCATCAATAAAAGGTATCGAGACATTAGCATCATGATCAATAATCATAGGCGGTTCATACAAACTTCATAGATTTTCAACATTCACAATTGAATAAATCTACATGTAAGGAGGTAAATCTAACTGGAAAGCATTATTACCAACTTTCTCCAAAATTAGAATGGACCATACCAAATTGGTTTCAAATTTTTACCTTCACCTGTCAATCTTTCCTTGTTGATGTGAAGCCAAACTGAATCACCCACTTGGAATTTGTGATCAGTTCTATGTTTATCATGCCTAGCCTTGTATTTTGCTTGACTTTTCTCCAACTATTCTCGACAAACTGATGGACTATGTTGTATCCTCTGCACAAACTTCTTAGCTTTGTCAATATCACTATGTCCATTAACAACATTTTCTTGTCCAAAAGATAAATCTAATGGAGATTTAGGTAGATAACCAAAACAAGTCTCAAAAGGAGACTTCATAGTAGAAGAATGAATGGCACAATTTATAGGCATGTTGCACATAATACAAATGTTCATCCCATAATTTAGGATGTTTTCCACAATAACCCCTAAGAAGATGTACCACAATGTGGTTTATGACCTCCATTTGGCCATCGGTTTGTGGATGAAAAGAAATACTTTTCTTTAGTCTAGTGTCCATCAAATCCCACAAGTGACCAAAATTCCCCAAGAAACCTGAATCCCGATCAAAAACAATAGAAGTGGGAAACCAAAATGAACCCATACATATTGAAAGAATAAGTGTGTAGTCCCTTCACCAGTAATTTTTTTAGTACAAGGAATCAACACACACATTTTTCTAAATCTATCCACAACCACATATAGATAGTCATGTTTTCTCCATGACATGGGAAAGCCTCCTACAAAATCCATGGAAATACTTTCCCAAGGATGAGTAGGGATGGGAAGAGGAGTGTAAAGTCCTAACTTCATGTTTCTAGGATTGCTCATGTGGCACAAAGAACACATCCCTTTATATATCTAGTTACATACTCCTGCATACGAGGCCAATAACAATACATCTGTAAATGTGCAACATTTTACCAACACCAAAATGTCTCTGATATAAGAGAAGTATGAGCTTCCCTAACCATATGAACCCTTTCATCCTATGGAATGCAAATTTACCAAAATGATACAAGAGTCCATCATGCACATGGTAATCCAATTCTCCTACTTGTTTACCACTCATCAAATCTTCATACACTTCTTTAAAATCAACATCATTAGCATATTGTTCCTTATAACTATCATGAACCAAAGAACTATGTTGTAAAAGAACAGATGCAACAACAACTGGAGGTCTAGATAACATATCAACAACCTTATTTTGTGTACCCTTCTTATACCTATCACAAGATGAAACTGTTGTAGAAAACCCATCCAACGGAAAGTGTCTAGACTGTTATAGTTTGGTTTGTGATTGGAGATATTGAGGGGATGATGATCGGTATGAATTACTATTTATTTTCCCATCAAGTAATGTTTCCATTTTTAACACTTTGAACCAAAGCATACAACTCTTTATCATAAGTTGGATAATTTCTTACCGCACTTGTGAAGGTCTCAAAATGGTAACAAACAAGTTTTCTATTTTGCATCAACACAACCCCATTACATAATCACTAGCATCTCATCTCGATCTCAAATGATTTTTGTAAATATGGAAGTGCTAAGACTGAGCAGCAATACTTGATTTTCTCTTTCAATGTGTCAAAAGCCTTTTGATGTTTTCCTCCCCATTAAAAGACATGTTTGATGTTTGTCAAAGAATGCAAAAGGAGATGCAATAAATGAGAAGTTAGAAATAAAATTTCTCCAATATTGAACTACACCAAGAAATATTCTAACCTCTATTACATTATTGGGTTTAGGCCAGTTAACAATGACCTCAAATTTTGCAGGATCAATTTTCAATGTACCATGTCCCACAACATAACCCAAATAAATTAAAGATGTTTTTCCAAATTCACATTTAGACATCTTCAAATACAATTTCTCCTTTCTCAAAGCATCCAAAAAATTTTCTGTATGTGAACAACATGTTCATTCCATGATTTACTGAAAATTAGAATATCATCTAAGTAGACTATTACAAATTCATCAATGAATGGCCTAAAAACATCATTCATCACACGCATGAATGTAGTAGTCCGTGCATTACACAATCCAAAAGGCATAACAAGCCATTCAAACAAACCTTTTTGTTTTAAAAGTAGTTTTCCAAATATCACCTTCACTAATTCTAACCTAGTGATAACCACTTCTTAAGTCTAACTTAGTGAAATAAACAACATTTTTCAACTTGATCCAATAAATCATCAATGTGAGGAAGAGGGTAATGATTTTTCACCATGATTTTATTCAAAGCACAAAAATCAACACACATTCACCATGTGTCATCTTTCTTAGGCACCAAAATGATAGGTAAACCACAAGGAGATGAACTTGGATGGATGACTCCTTTTTCCAACAATTCCATCACCTACTTCTTGATCTCCTCATTTTCAACCACGGATAATCTATACATGCCAATATTAGGAAGAGGTGCATCCTACAACAACTGAATCTCATGTTGAACTCCTCTTTTAGGAGGAAGACCTTGGATCCTAAAACACATCATCATAGTTAGAAACAAGTTTAATCAAATCATCATGATGTTTGGGATCACAATCTTCAAAATATTTGTCATGATCTTTCTCTTTAGCTTTTATCACCATGAGTACAAAATTCTTTCTTGAATTGACAAGCCTTTTCATCTTCCTTGTAGTAACCAAAGAAAGACTTGTTTTCACATGATGAGCTCTAACAATGTATTCAACCCCATCTTTAACAAGCAAAGTACTTATTCTCTTCCCTATAGAATTGATTTACGATCATAAAGATAAGGACTTCCCAAGACAACACCACAAATGTCCAAAGGTACAACATCCAAATCAACCTCATCTACAAACTTGTCTATAATAGCAAAATATGAACCTACAAGTTCTTGTTACCTAACTTTGCATTATCACAAACCCAACCTAAAGGATAAGGCTTAGGATGTGGTTTGGTTTAGAGTCCCAATTTCTTTACAACCTCTTCTAAATCAGATTAGCTTGAGATCCACTATCAAATAGAGTGTCAATTTTTGTATGCTTAGAAACAACTCTAAGGTGGAAAAGCTCATTTCTTTTCTTTTCATCATGCATAGATTGTTTGTTAGAAGAAGATGCAATAAGTAGATGAACTAGTGCTAGAAGAAGAGGAAGAACTACAACCTTGTAGACCCATAGCTGTGATCTTGGTCTCATCACCAAGTCAGATCCAAGATCCTACACCACAATATTAGTTTTCTTTTCTTTCCTTTCTTATTACTCATCCATTTAGGTTTCATTTTTGGATGTAACTTCCAACACTTAGATTCATCATGACTTCCTTTACAATGATTGCAAACCATGGTTTTTCATCTTCTTTCTTAACAATAGAATTATTCTTTTTCTTACCCTTTCCTTTACCTTGTTCTTTTGAAACCTTTTCCTTTGTTGTCAGATTGTTTTGTCCTTGTGTTTTGAGGAGGAAGAATCTTTGGTCATTTTCCTCTTACTTCAAATGAGTAGCTTGCACACACACCACATCAAGGTTAGTAGGATTAAGCACAAGAATCATATGTCTCAAATAGCTATGTAACCCACCAATATACTTCAACAATGTTTTCTTGTGTATGAAGAGAAATACCAAGAATAAGAGCCCTCTTTCTAAACTCTGTGTATAATCTTGAACACTTTTTCCCTTAGTTTGTCACAAATTTTTCCAATCCATCATAGCTTGTTGCATATAACCCAAAGGATAAAATTGTTTTCCTTAAAGTAGAGACAAATTCATTCCAAGAGGAAATTTCTTTACCTTTTCTTGCATTAACCTCTTGAAGCTTACTCTCCCACCAGATGAGTGTAGTACCACCCATTCTAAGAGTATCCAAATGGATTTTTTCCTCATCATCAACAATATTTTGAACCCTACAATATACTTCAATCTTTCTTGATCCAGTTATCCAATTTTTTCATTAAGCTCTCTATTATACATTGGCAATTCAAACTTAATATCTAGTTTTAATGAAGGAAAAGAATCATAATTTATTTTACCATCCTTTACAATGGGAGAACCGGATTCATGTGGAGTAGATGGCCCATCTTCCTCTAATTTTTGAGTCACTTCTTTTTCTCCATTTTCCTTATATGATCTTGATATAATTCTTCCACCATCTCTTTCATTTACATGAAGGATTTACGAAATTCTTCTTCTTCTTCGACCATAGTTGGGCTTCGTGAATGTCTTGATCCAATCTCTAAATCAAACATTACTAATTATCCTTCACCCTTACTAGAGTGGACCTTGTCAACATTCAACACAATTGCAATCCAAACAACCATTAAACTGATCATAAACCAACTCTGATACCAACATGATCCGTAATCATGAGAAATATGCAAAAACATTCACAAATATTGCTTTACAAAATGATTTATAGATTAATTTTAACATTATAAATTTTCTATATTTTTAAGAGTTATTAAAAATATGCAAGCTCTGTGAAAATAAGAGAAAAACTAGGAAAAACAGAGAAAATAAGACACACAATTGTTAATGGAGTTCGACATGCAAGCTTATGTCACGTCCATATAAATGTGATCAATCTATTAAAATATGCCTAAAACACTTATAATACTTTTAAAAAGGCAAATAAATATCTTCCAACAATTGCACAGTAATCTCCCTCAAAAATAAAGCCCAGTCCCTTTTGGAATTTTCTCCCAAAAATGCCTCTAACTCTTACAATTTACTATAAGGTCCCACAGATCTGGTATAACTCCCCCTCAAATATCAATTCCCTCCCTTTTATAATGTTCAACCGACTGTGGTGTAACGGTCACAATAAATTGTACTAAGCATTGGGTCAAGGGTTCGACCCCCTTTCCCACTACCCACACTTTATTATTTTCCATTTTGGGATAATCCTACATATACGCTTGTGTGGCGGTGTTTAAAGGTGTTTAAATATGCAGCGGTGGAGAATTAACTTTGGTCTTAAGACCACTTTTTTTTTAGTCATAGTGTAATCGTTGGCTATGTGGCTCAAGTTACATGTAAGTTTGGGTTGTGATTGGTTTAGTGCCACGTTAGAGATAAGTCGGTGCATGTGCAGGAGATAAGGTAGATAGGTGGTGAGGGCAATGGGGATGATGTGATGTGAGCCAGTTGTGGCCAATATAGTAGTGAGTTGTGGTGGTTAAGTGGTTAGGTACATGAGGTGGGCAAGGTCAACTCGGTTAATCGAGTTATCTCGACTCACCGAGATAGGTCATGTCCACCGAGCTAGCTCAAATGCAATATGTTTTAAATTTATTACAATAGTCCCACATTCACTGTGTTACAAAAACTTAGGAAAATATATACATAATCTCATAAATGGTAATATGAATATTGAATACCAAGGCACCCTTCCACAATTGAGTGTGTCGACTCTAGGCGAGGGCCCCCAACTAACAAATAGCAGGCCCATTTGTCTGCGAACCAAGTGTCGAAGATCCGCGTTCCAAAACAATAATTTTTCTCCATATCACCTTACCATGTTTCATAATTCCTTTGTCCACTTGGTGGATGTACATGCATCTCGTGTCACTTGCCATCCCTATTTTTGCCAATTGGCCATGAATTTCAAAGTGGTCCATATCTTTTATACACATGCTTCGCTTTCCACATTCTTTATACTACCGTAAATCTCTCAAAATATCTAATTACTACAATTGATTGTGCCATATTCCAAGAAGATCATAGATTGATGTTTCTCAATGAGGATCCCCTAGATCATTAGTTAATTTCACAATATAACCCGAGGTGTGTCGATCTAGAAAACTAGTGAAACCGGAGAATGACTTTTCATCATAATCGAGCCCAAAAATCACGCTGCAATTGTTAGATATGTCGGGACTAGGGAGCCCGGACTAGGTCATGAGTGCTTAGGCACTGAGACCGGTTTTTAGTGCCTATGACCGCAAAAAAGCCTCAAACACCGATTTTTCTAGTGTCACAAGATGTTCGCTAATATTCGTTGTTGATCTCCTATAGGTCATTGGAAGATCACCGAGTTCACCTGTAATATGCAAAACAAAATACCTCCTACAAAACCCTAAAACACATCAAATCCTAAAAATAAAAAGATGCAAATGGGGAGTTAGACTGACCTCGACAACTACCCAACAGAGTGAACTTATGACTCGAGCATTGCACTACATCTCATACTCCATGTAGTTCTGTGTGTGTGTAGAATCATGCCCTAGGAATCTCTTATGTAAGATGCATCGAATAACAAGCAAGTAGTTAGATGTACCAATGTAAGTAGCTGTGTGGATGGGAAAATGAACTTCCCCTCCTATACATGTATGTAGAAATAGAAATCCATTATCCTCAGTATGAACCTAGATGGATGTTTTGATGCACTTGAAGTGCCTTTGGATGCAACCTTAGGTGATAGTAATAGATGTTTAGATCTTGGTCCTTTATTATGATCACATAGCTTTGTATTTATATGATTCCCTTGTTTGAATTTTGTAATTAACATATAAAAGGTTGACCACCAAGAAAATAAGATTCCCAAAAGATAAAAGAGGCCCAAAAGGGGCGAGTAAGATACAAAGAGGTCGAGGGTGCCCAGAGGGGACGAGGGCACCTGGGCGCCGGCATCCTGGTTGAGTGCTAGTGTCTAGAGACAAGAAAGATAAAGCAATGAAAGTAATATTGGGTAGTGATGTGTGCAAGACCATAGAGAGAGTAAGAAAGAAATCATATATGTTAAAGACGGATGTCGATTACTAGTTTTCTCGACTTATGAATCATATCAATAGTGGTATGTGATTAGGACCTAAAAATTTACTCAAGTGTGTGATTTAGTGTCTACATTGACCAACTCATAGTAAGCTCCCCTTGCACAATAATAAACTCCCTTATGAATAATTTCTTGATGAATCTACTAATACCCTTAAACATGATAACACTCCTCTCAAAATGACCTTATTCTTCAATGGATCTAAATTTTGACAGGGGGGTCTCGGAATAGTCATAATACATCCTTGGGGGACTCTTATTTTGTTATCTTTTATATTTAATTCTGATTGTATGAATAACATGGCCAAGTATGAGGCCCTCATCATGGGTCTTTAAACATCTGCACTTCTTAGTGTAAGAATCCTTGACATCTACGGTGATTCCCAACTCATCATCAATCAAATCAAAGGAACATATCAATGTAAAAATGAGACCTTGTAAAAAATATAAATCCATCGTTGACCATCTCCTAAAGGCCTTTAATCATTATGAAATCCAAATAACTTTACACTTATCCAATAAATTTTCATATACCATGGCATATCCCTCATCCCTTTATCTCTAGACAATTCCAAACTCTTCATCGTCGTACATAAACTTGATTAACCATCTCATGCCAACATTGATTTTCCTTCCATCAATCATATAAAAGATAGTTAATCGATATTTGGTATACCCAAATACACAACTATCTTTCCCAAAGTAAGATACCCTCAAACCTATCTTAAAATTTCAGGGATCTCCTACCAATAACGTGTTTCCCACTATGTTATATTGGGGGTGTCCTTTATAAAAGTAGGGTTTGATAGTCTTCTCCTTCGATGTCTTAAATCTCCAGAGGCTAGCCAAGTTATTCGAGAAGTCCACAATGGAATATGTGGCGAACACTTTAATGTATTTTCCATCACTAAAAAAACTTTCATGTGGGTTATTATTGGCCTATGCTTAACCAAGATTATTGTCAATATGTCAAGAAATGCATCAAATGTCAACAACATGCTAATATTACACACATCCCCAGTCACGCTCTTCAACCAACTCAAGATTTATGGCCTTTCTCATAATGGGTAATTGATCTCATCATCCTTATAAATCCTCAACCATCTTAACAACATAAGTCTATCATCATTTTTACTAAATATTTCACAAAATGGGTGGAAGTTATCCCTCTTATCTCCAATAAGGAAAAGAATATCATTGATTTCAACCATTATCACATCATTTTTCGCTTCGAATCTCCCATAAAATCATCACAAATAATGGTAAATCATTTTAAAATAAAAATTTTAAAAACTTTCAGACACTTATCATATCAAACTCAGATTCTCCACACCATACTATCCATAGACTAACAGATAATCTAAAGCATCTAATAAAACCTCAACAAAATCCTTACCAAGACTACCAATTAAACTAGTAAGGTTTGGCATCTCTAAATTTCATTTATATTATGGGCTTATCAAACTACCATCCGAACCCCTATGGGTGTAACTCCCTTCTCTCTAGTCTACATGACATCAAGACGTTCTTTCGCTTGAAGTCAAAATTCCATCCCTATGAGTTTCTCTTAAATATTTCATCCCCAAGGAAAATATCATCAAGAATGTCTATCATAATATTAGACAAACGCCAACTAACCACCTCGAACATCTTAATATCTATCAAGAACGAATCAAACGTGCATATAATAAACATCTTAAATAACATGAATTCAATATTGGTGATTTTGTCCTTAAAGAAAATCAACATGTCACAAATATGGAAAAGAGTAAATGTGGGAAGTTTTCTCCAAACTAGCTTGGACCATATATTATCACTCATAAATATGGGTATGGGGCATATCGTTTAGCCTCTCTTGATGGTAAACTTGAAAAGGAGCCTCTTAATGCCTTGCACTTATGGCCTTTCTATTGTTAACATATCTACTTACATGACCTTAGTCCAACTAAGATCCCCACTTTCAATATCCACCAATCCCCCTTACCCTGGTAATGATTTGGAATTATGTGGTCTCCCAGTCAGTATATTTAGTATGACCTTAAATATGGGCATCACATCCATGCTTCTAACATATTTTGTATGGATAATTCCCCTTGATTATATTAAAGGACCCTTAAATCATTACTCCCCTACTTCACCTTATCTACCGACATACGACATGTTCAGGATACATGTGTTATCTTGTATATCAAACCCACCCTCCTCAAATGGTCTCTTAGGCCCACCCTCAGCTAAAAGAATCAAAATCACTATGGGATGAATTTCATTATATCAATGTATAGAATTCTCCTGAAGGAAAACTATTACTAAAAAGATACCCGTTATCACCATCAATATTAAAATATATTATTATAGGTCATTCTCTCAAAGGATGGATGCTCAATCTAACAAACATACATACATGGAAACAAATTTAAAGCTTCCTGCATTGATCGGCTTTTCTAAATATTTCTAAATTTTTCATCATCCCAGGAAAGCTTCCCACATCAATCAAATTTCCCTCAAAGACACAAGCTTCACATAACGATCAGCCCGTGAAACCTAAAACAAATAAAGATGGGTTAAAACCTAAGAACCGCTAAGGAGAACACAGCTTCCCGTATAAGATACGTGTAACTCTTGAACATTTTAAAAGAAGGAAGATAACATATCTCATACCATCTTAGCCTAAAACCAAAGACACAATCCTAAATGGACTAACCATTGTTAGTTATATGTTAACACCAGATATGGATGCAAGTGCATTACCATAAACATCAAAATTACCATGACATATTTATATATTCCAAGCCAAATAAAGATTCAAACACACCCCACAAAATTATCTTAACCACTATATTACATATCAATAAATAAAATAAGCATCCATACAATACCATCACATCTAATCTATATAACATTCATCATGATAAATTAAATCATCACATCCATACAAATTTATTGCATCTAAAACCATCATCATATCTAAATATATCCATAAAATCATACAAAACATCACATGAAATCATGAAAACACATTTACACATCCATATATCCAAAAAACATATACACACACACACACACACACACACACACACACACACACACACACACACACACACACACACACACACACACACACACACACACACACGTGTGCACACACTTATATACATCTAAGTCAATGTACATCTCAAAATAATAATTCTCACTATGCTTGGTGGATCCATCACTCCTCCTATCAGTAGCTAATCCCATCCCTCTTGGTGCCTCTACTCTTGATCCTCCTAGCCTCGATACGCTAGTGTACTCCTCCAAACCTCTCCCTCAACAGATCACACTAATGGCGATACCAATCTTAGTCATGTTGCACCTTCTCTAACTCTCTCTCCAAATCCACCACCCACTCATCCATCTCCCTAAGATATTATACCAATCCCACCAACTCCTCCTCCAATGCGGTCACTCAAGTATCTCTCTTAGCTAACCCATATCTCAACCTCTCCACCTCCACCCGCACTGTAACCAGCTCACCTTCCACCCACCTCCTACCTATACCTTGGCCTCCTCTCCCATCCCCACATCCTCCTCTCCCCTGTTCTCCTCGTACCATCACAACCCTATATTCTCAATTTAGCATTTATCCCTACCATCATGTCGCATACTCGGGTGTCCCAATAACATCATAAATATTTGTCAATTCTACCTCTTCCTCATCCATCTCTTAAATATCTCTCATCTATGTTATGGGTAGCTCGATATCCCCATCAACTCTCTTGTAATAATAATTGCCTCGATACATCCCGCACCAAGCCAAACTGTCATCGTACTCACCCAAACTACACTACCATAATCATCTTCGCATACCACCCACACATCCACCTTTGTTGCTCCATCATACACATCTAATTTTCCTCTCCGAACCATGTAGCGAAGCGTACATATGGCCTTATATAACATTATCATCCCCCCCATGTTATCCAATAATCCCACACATTTATCCAAACTCCGCGATACCACATATCGGGAAAAGTCACTTTTCCACCTCATGAAACTAACACAAAAAGTATTGTCATACCATCTGGCCCATGGAAGACCTCATGGATGAATCACTCTAATATTCTTATGGGCCAATATTCTAGTACAACCATCACATCCAACCCAAACATCCTCCCCGAAGACCACTCCCATAGCTCTTTATAAATTTTTACCAATAGAATTGGACCCCAAGCAAAAATAGTCATATGCTCTACCATGTCTCTACTACTACTCTTGCCAATAACCATGGAAAGTGTCCCCCCTAAATCCGATAAAGCATATCAACTAATCCCCACCATGATTATAGTAATCAAAGTACTCTTGGGAACTATATTGTCCTAAAGAGACTCAAAAGAAAACCCCCCCACAACATATGCTACATCCAATGCATCATCTCCATACAGCCTCATCATAGTTGCACCTCACCCCACCTCATCAATGGTAATAATAACCTCTCCCTAATTAGGTATCCATAAAATTTGATATTTATCCTCTAAAGTAATAGTAATCTCCCAAAGAGGTATCCAAAATTTCCCTATGCTTGCACCCCATAGATCCAACAATGCCACTATCATCTCCATTCATGATGGATGTGCCGATAATGACACAAACCACCCAACCCCAACACCTCCAAATTAGTCTAGTCATCATCACTCATATGATGGCACAACCACTCTAACAATGGTGGCACACATTTCCTAATCACAAGACGTATCTTTGTCTATATTCACGGAAAAATAAAGAAAATATTAGCCACATAAACACAAAACTCATACAAATATCCAAAAATAATAAAAGCACATACAATCAGCATCAACCACATAATCAACCACAATTACTTTGAAACGATACAAATTACCATAAATTGATGTTGATCCTAGTAATCGGTGTTGATCCTATATCTCCATATAGCTAAAAACACATAACCAAAAACACAAATAATGAACCTCCTCCTGGCCTCCATCTCTAAAAATATCAAAATATCTATTTATAGCAATAAACACAATGAGCATAATAAACTTCCATGATTACACAACTTTTATATATAGGAATTCCAACCCAATTGATTTCAATCGACAAATAGGTGTCAATTCCTATGAAAACAATAGTGATCCTAGAAATCAATACCAATCACCTATAAATGGCACACTTTCCAAATTTATGATTCTTTTTGGTCTCCAAGACCCTCAAAAATTCAAAATTATATCATATCCATAATGATCATACGTTTCCTAACCCATTGTGGATTCAAGACCTCCCAGAACCTTTTCTCACCACTTCCTACTGGCATATGCCTATAGGTCGAGAACCCACTAGTTCCCCTATCACTTGATTTCTCGATCACGCAAGCCCACCCTTATGGTAGTGTATTTCATGCCCAGTCTTGGGGCACCTTAAATCAAGCATATTTATCTAGAAGTGCAATCTTACACAAACCTAAATGCTCTTGTGTTTATTTATCCATAATCCATTCAAACCGATGACCATCACGATGTCTTGCGATGGCCCCCAGTTTGAGGGGGTCACCTATCCAACATAAATTCAATCATCTCACTCATTTTTATCTCATAGCTTGTCCATCACAAACCACTTGACAAAAGGGGGAAAGTAAACACTAAAACTAGGTCACCTTAATTTTATGCATATGTACATACCCTAGGACATTCTTCCGCAAACGCACACAATCACTTTACCCATTTACCGACCTATATTCACCATTTTACCACCCGTAACCACCCATAACCATAAAATAAACAAAAAAACAAAACAACCCCAACCCCCTAACAAACTCCCCATGATCCTAAAACAACTTCAAAACCACCATAAAACACACAAATCCTGAAAAGGAGATGGTTAGAACCACACTCAACCATTCTTCCTAAAAAAGGTTGGAATCGGTACCAATTCCCAATCACTATCGATCGGTATGGATTATTACCAATTTAGTTAAATGGCATCAATCCTATAAAAATCAACTCAACCATTTCCCAAGGATCCAAAAAAATTCTAAATGATAGAGTCAAATTTTGGCGGACAGACCCATGCATTGACGTTTTTGGTGTTGAATAAGAACCTCCTATTGACATGAAGAAGGAGAAACATCCTAACACATCATTCTCCATTTGCAGAAGTTATCCCCTCAACTCAATCATCCAAACCACCATCTTTAAAAAGGTATGTTCATCCTCCAAACCGGTGGAAACTTTTTTTTAGGTTTAATAACAAGTTTCTAAGCTCTGAACATCTTCATATTATCATTCTCTTTAATAATTGGTTTTGTTTCACATTTGTGTCCGTAAACACAAGTGATTGACTCTAATCACGTAGATTAACACCGATCAACCCGATCAATATGGATTTATGTCAAAATCATTCAAATTTATATTTTAATTCATTTTAGTATAAATATACCATACTTATAATCATGACTAATGGTTTCTTGTTCACAAGCATGACTCTATTTTAGATGACCATCATAGGAGGAACTTATGATCCCACCAACATTTACAACCTTCCCATAGTTTTTCAACCGTTCGTGTGGGAAAAATATAACATCAATCATGAGTTGAAAATACGTGTCATCGTCCTTACGCCCAATCCAAACAACATTTCGAGCAGATGGATCTTCTCCTCGAACACAGTGATGAGGCCAATATTCATTGGGAAAATATTTTCAATCCCCCTCATCCTATCATTGAGGATGTCGATTGAATCCTAACATCTTAACAAGGAACATTCATAGTTTTTTATTTGCGTTATCTCATATTATTAGTTGTAATTTCAGTATTGATTATTCTTAGCTTGATTTCCGAAAAGTGAGTTGACATCCATCAAAGGAAGCCCTTTGGTTCCTAGAATTATCCTTTTCCAAGAAAATCACCTCATAATTATCTAATCTATCGCTTATCAAGTTGTTCACGTGTTTGTAAGTTGTTATTTATTTGGAAGAGTATTTTTGTGCACCTTCTTAGACCTACCATCCTTCAGCATCGTCATCCACATAGGTTTCGTTAAACCCTACCATTTTTTACTTTTAGTGATTTATTTCTTTCCATACTAGGTGTGGGGTAGAAAATAGTTAAATATATCTTTAACACTTTAGGTTATCAGTATAAATGGTATGAGGTCATAGAATCTTCTTTTTAAGATATTGTGATGGAAATATGGCACACAGAGTAAATATAACACTAATACTTGTGAAATTGACTGACATGATTAGATGAATATAACCCCATTTTTGAAGTATAGAAACTATAAAACATAGAGTTGAGGAAGAAGGTGTACATGAGGTGAGAGCACGTATAGATCAAGAAACTATAGCAGATAATGTATATGAGAAAGAGGATTAAATATTATGTGAAATATTGAGGATTGGAAGTAAATCATGAAATTTTTCATGATACTTTGGAGACTTACATACAGAATATTTGATAGAATAGATCATAAAAATGGAGAAATAGTTTGAGTGTGAAGGAATGGAAGTTAACAAAAAAATTAAATTTTTGATTACCAAGTTGGAAGGACATGCATCCTTGTGGTTGGATCATGTGCAAAAAGAGAGAGTTAAATAGGAAAGGATAAGTTGAAGAAGTGGGACCAAATGGTGAGAAATTTAAAAGCTAAGTTCGTGCTATGGATTAGTATTCCCGTTGTTCAAAAATTTATAGAATTTACATGAAAAGAGTTTAATGTGAAGAAATACACGAGATGAGTTATACTATCTCAACATTAGAGCTAAACATGTGAAGGATAACTTAAAACAAATATCAAGGTATGTTAATGGACTACATATTTCCGGTCAAGATAAACTCGGATTGCAAAGCTAAGGTTTGTGGAGGAATCCTTTTAGTTTTTGCTAAAGGAATAAGAAAAGTTTTCCAAGAAAACAAAGCACTGTAAGGATAATGAAATTTCTTATGTAGAGGTGTAAATTTTAATAGTGATGAAAAAACTCATGTGCACAAAGGAAAGGCAAGAACATCACATAAGGAAAGACATGTGCAAAAAGGTAGAAGTAGATATTCCTCTAGAGGGAAAAAGGTCTATGGTGACCAAAAACAAAGATAATAGCGTGCATGAATGTAAAAAAGTGGACATAATGGGAAAGTAGATATAATGTGTACTTGTGTGTGAACAAAATGGAATAAATGAGGCAAGGGTAAGGGAATTATGGCATAATAACATTTCTCAAATATTGTGTTCTAGCCCACTTGACTAAGTCTGATCAAACCCAAATCTCGGCAAGCCCCTTAAGGCACCCCACTCGGAAAGGAAAATGCATCAGCAACCCTTACACAAGAGAAATTGTTATTAAACATAAAAATAGTGTGTATACATATGCCCCAACTAAAGATAAACATGTCTCATAATAACAAAATTTGAGATGGTCTTGAGAAAATACCCGTGTAAATCCTGAAATCAAAGTAAATGATGAAAGGTAAGCAATAATGTAAGTGTTGTAAGGAAATAATGCACTCCACCAAATGAAATATACCTACCTCATACTTACATGATGATGTTTCTGGATTTCCTATGGTGGGCACAATAATTCCTTGTAACCCTGATGAAGCAAGACTAATGAGAAAACTAGAAGATAACTAGTAAAAATAAGACATGAATCACCTAGCTAGAGGCCATAGGGACAAAGTTGTTGAGTGTCACAATGATGAGGAAGTATGAGAAAGAAAAATTTAGTGGAATTTGGTAGAGTTACATTCAATATTTCAAAATGATTAGCTCGTTGTCATAATTATGGAGTGTTTTAAAGGTTTTTCATTTGAAAGATATGAAGGTTTAAAGGTTTATAGAGGTCACATCGAAATCAATTATAATTTTTTTATAAATAGTAAAGAGAGATTTATTTTTCACTTTATTAATCTAGACCGGGATAATTTGAGGTATGAGATTATCTAATTTGAGTGATTTTTAGTGTCAATGGCAATAGTATGAGGTTGTCGAGATGAGGCACGTGGCAATGTGAATCCCATGGTAGTATAGTCACCAAATCATGCATTTTATATTTACATCAAGCCTCTAAGTATGTTGTTATATGCATGATTCCTAAGTGAGAAAACTAGACATTAACAACACATGTTTTATTTTTACATTGCTTTATCCTCTTACACACTCTTCTTATTTGATTTTCTAGAATGACCACTTTACTCTTGGACATTAGAAAACATATGGCCCAACTCTATATTTACCATTATATCCTCTAAGCATCCCGGACAGTGCCTCCTATTAGAGACATGAACGCCTGTGCGTTATTATCCCCTTTGGGCTTTCAAATGCCACATCATTTAGTACCTTTTCTAAAATATTTCTTATTACTTTGGGTTGGCTTTTCTTGTTGTTAATGATGAAATTCAAACAAGGGAATCATATATACATGACTTTTTACTATCATTAAGGGTTGTACAATTTGGGGCTAATAGTTACTATATACTATTTGGGAAAGAAGCAACACTCAAGTATTGTATTTTGGACAAAGATCAATCACTACATAGAGGTATTATTCTAACTTCCATCTCATACATTTGTTTCGGGGAAAATTAGTTGTAGCTCTGATATCTTAGTGTACTCGGCATAAGGGAAACCTAGTTTCAAGGGACATAATTCAATCACATACACACACATAAGAACTACATATACTCTAAAATGTAATGCAAGACACGGTGACAATCGCATTGGAGTGATCGTCAAGGTCATTTTTACTAAAGAATACATATTATTTATTCCATCTAATGTTTATTTGAGCCTTGTATAAGTAGCTAGGTTTTTTCAAGTTCAACTATGACAACGAGACCCTACAAGCTAAGTGAATACGACAAAGAGTGAAAGAAAGGAGACAAGTTTAGTCCCCTGAAAATATGAAAATAGGAGTTGATACCTGGACACTAAGCACCCGGTTTAGACACCAACACTCGGACGGTCTTGTCCTCATCTCGGCATTCATGTCTAAAGAAGTTCCAAATTCTAGTTTCTCAAACAAGTATTACACTGGATCGAGATCCAACCTTTCCAACCCATTTTCTAGCCTAGAATTAGTCCGATCTACCGATACAAGCTAAGCCACTCTTATATTGTATACTTTTTGTACTTTGCATGTCGATCATGTTTATTATTATTATATTTGTTTTATCTCATTCCTCTCGATAAATATTTATATTTATTTAAAACATTTGGTGAACATGAGCCATGATCATGTATTGGATCCCTTTCCTTTCTTCTTCCTCTTCTGAGGTTATGGCTAATTCTTCCTCTTTCATCCCTACTCATATTTATTCTCAAGAGTCCATCCAAGCTAAGTATATCCCTATCATTACTCAACATCCACCTTGCTTCATGACTACCTCTATAAACCCCACTATCAATGTCGTCACCACTCATCGGAATAAACAACCTTTGTAGCTACCTACTTCTCTCCCTCCTCCTCTTAGTGTAATACTCCCTCAACATGTTTCTTCATCCAAAGAGTATGATATCATCAAGCAATTATAGAATACCCCCCCACGATATCTCTCTTCAATATTTTTGTAAGTCCCCTAATTGTCACTACACTCTCATAATTCAATTACAAGTTATTCAAATACAAAGTGATGACCCTCTCATTTCCTTTTCCAATCTCATGGAATCTTGTAAACAAATTAGCAATTCTATCACATTTACCGATCGGATATCCCTCTTGATTCATCTATTAATATTGATCAACTCCTTATCATGGCTCGGATCCAAGGTTTCCAAATTAAGCATGTACTCATTGATAATGGTTCTGCATTGAATATTTGTCCTCTATCCTTACTAGCCCAACTCAATATTCCTCATAGTGCAATTAAACAATCTACTATTTTTTTTTGTGGTTATGACACTACCACTCGTGCATGCATATATACAATACAATTAGAATCGCAAGTGGGACACTACAAGATCATTACTCCTTTTTATGTCATGGATGCCCCATTACAATTTAATCTCCTCCTTGGCCGACCTTGGATCCATGACATGCAAGCTATCCCTTCTACAATCCATCATTGTGTCAAGTTTATCTTTGATGGATATGAACATAATTCATAAGTGATAGTTCTTGTACTAGAACCAAAACATCGTATTAATCCTCACTATGAAGTGTATCTAGAAAAATCCTTTTTACCTCGACCTATAAGAGGAATCTTAAATCTTTTCTATGAGCATACTATTAATATTGATCTTGAACCATTAAAATATTATCACATGGATTATTCCACCTCCATGGTTATTCCCAAGCTCAACCAATCCCCTCACATTATCTTAATACATATGATATTGGGGAATCCAACAATTCCAATCATGTATCTCCACCCCCATCACTTCCTCCATTAAGACTTTCACCGTTGATCGCATATCTCTTGTCATATCCTCCCACACACCTTATGCATATATTACCAAACCCCTAGAAAGTTATAAATAATACTTCCATGTTGAGAGTGTTAATTTTCATGACGATGTTGATTATATTATTGAGATTATTGATGACACTCTTCACGCTTTGGACTTTACCCCATGGAATTTGATGAATCCTTATTTCATATCCACTACATTACTATAGGTCTTGGTGAATACCTAGTTAAATATCCAACCCCACAAAGCTACTACACGCTTCTCTCGATTTCTTATCATACTATTGTGCAAACCCTTGAACCCATTCCAACTCTAATGTTTATTGGTCATGGTCCTCTTTCCATTCTTGGATCTTCTTCTATCCCACCCTTCTCTTTTGATTGATTTCCTCGCACATTATACATTAACCAAGAGTATTGGCGGCGCATGGACCTTATGATCCTCAGTGCTTTGAAACCATGTGTACCTATGAGGCTCTACTCTGCTTGGGCCTCAATCCTACTAATATCATACCTTTTCTCAAACCACATAATGAATATCAAGGCTATATCATTCTCTTAGCATCTTATGGTACATGGGTTTTCTATTTCCGCTTACACTTGGGTAATCTTGGTTGAATTACATTTGTAGAACTATTGATATGCATACTACTATTCTCACTTATCCTATGGCCTCCAAGACCATTTTTATTTATAATGATTTATTCCTTGATTACACTCCTAATCTATCATAGTGTAATGCACATAAGTGCTCTATGATGCACCTTTTACTGATGAATAATATGTCATGGTCCTATATGACTACAAATCGTGGGTTTCTTCAAAGATAGAGTAAAATCCTTTTCATATGATGCCTTTAATTTGAATCATGTTGGTTATATTTAGGATTTAGATAACTCTCTCAATGATATCACTTAGATCACCATGGCATTCAACTTTGGGGGAATACTCTCCCCCCTAGCTACCTAATGATGCACTCTTATTCTAGGTTCAAACACTATTATTGAGGGTGCATTTACTTACATGGACCTCACTCTACAAAAATACATTGGTGGAAAACCTTGCTCCCCTATCCTAGTTGTTATATTTTATGTTCACATATTTGCAAAAATTGAAAAATACTAGCTTAGATATTTCTTGGATGTATTCTTACTTGTTCATTTTATTCTATGTTGCACATTATTTATCATGTTACTTGGATTCATAGTATGATCTATCATTTTTCCATTCATATGGTACTTTTTTAGGTGAATATAGATCACTTACACGTTTCGCATGATGCGGGATGTTTGGCACTATACAATACCAGGTCCCACCGAGGCTCCTGGGGGCACCTACCTTTTCTATTTCTCTATATTCATGGTATATCATTGTAATATCTACTACCTTCGTTCCCATTTCTAGTTGTATACATTATCGCATACTATCAATTTTTCTAACATGCTAACAATTATTTCATGTGTAACATTTGTCTTTCGGCATACTCCCAACAATGGTTAAATGATTTTCTTATATTTTTCCTTCTTTTCTCATGTCTTGATTATCATTGTTTTTTGGTTATGCCTTATGCTTCATTGTTTGTTTGTTTGTGTCACCTTGAAGGATTCGAGTGTCTTGCGAAATCTGAGCGGTGTCCCGTGTATTTGACTAGCTACTCATCGTGTCTTTTTCCGAGGTTATAGTGTGTTTTGACTTGTTTCGTTACTTCATGTATACTTGTTTGTGACTAACACTTTTAGATAGCAATTTCCATTATTTTTCATGTGTCATGTTTGTACTGTGCATATTCTTTATTACCCTTGCAGGAGTTCTATTTCGATGTGCATATCAATTTTATCTTTCTGATTTGGGTCATGTTCACCTTTGTTCATCTCACACACCCCAAATGAGTGGGGGAAATAATCGAGTGACTATTTCACCCTCTCAACATTTCAAAGACTGGACACATAATGTTACACACCAAAATCGGAATAAACAAGAGCTAATATGTTATTTAACAAAAATAGTTTTTTTGTAAAACCCTAATTGTAGAGTAACTAAATGCACACTATAATATACATCTACTAGATAAAATATGACATAAGTAATAAACATGAAACCCTAAGCACAAGAGAGAGAGAGAGAAAAAGTACTTTGTTGATTTGTGCTTGATTTGAGATCGATGCAAACCGGGAAGACTACTTGAGCAGCTTGGTGATATGTGTCGTTAATACTAAGAATAAATGTTGTGGGTCACGAACTAGGATGGACATGGGCACTGGACTAGGTCGAGTGCCTGGGTGCCAAATTCTACTAATGGGCACCAAGTGATCAAGCTAAAATTCCTAGAACTTGATTTTTTCTTTGCCGCACTGTCACTAATATTCGTTGTTGGTCACCCGTATGTCATACATTGATTTCCGAGTGCACTTATAACTCAAAATAGAAGGTCACTTATAAAACCCCAAAACCGCATCAAATCTAAAAAAGAGATACAATATGGGAGTTAGATCGACCCAGCAGCGGTCACCCGACAGAGTGAACTTTTGATGGAGCGCTTCACTACATCTCGAGACTCCATGTAGTTCTTGTGAGTGTGTGAAATAATCATGCCATATGATTCCCTTATGCAAGATGGACTCGATAACAAGTTAGATTTGTTAAAAGATGCAAATGTGTGTATGGAATAGAATGAACTTCAAATTCTTATGCGGTGTATATAGAAAATGCGTCCCCTGGTCTCCTAAATGGATGTTAAATGGATGTCTTTGAGTTCTTTTGATGCCTTTAGATGCAAGCTTAGGTTATAGTAAATATGCTTATAGCTTGGTTCCTTATTTTGATCACATAGCCACGTATGATTCCCTTGGTTAATTTTTACAATTAACAACTAGAAGGTTGGCCCATAATAAAATACAATGTCCAAAAGATAAAAGAGACCCAAAAGAAACAAGTAAGATAGAAAAGGGTCGGGATGCCCAAAGGGACAAGGGCGCCGCGTCCCGGTCAAGGCGTTGGTGTCTAAAGTCATAAAATATAGGAAAATAAAGTTTTGGTGGGTTGTAGGATGTATAAGACCAAATAGAAAATAAGAAGGATAAAAAATAGGCCAAAAATAGTTGTCAATTACTAGTTTTCTACTTTAGAATCATGTAAATGTTAGTATGCTTTTAGGACCTAGAAATGTACCCAAGTGTGTGATTTTGTGTCTACATTTTCTCCCACTAAATGTTATTGATTGAATACTCAATACCATAAATTAGTTAGAAGATGTGTACCTTGTGTTCCTTTAGAGAGTGAAGGCAATAGCATGCTGAAGAGACAAGTGAAAGTGTGAAGTGATAAAAATGAAGCATGGAAACTAAGAAAGAGGAAGTGACCCTAGGGGTGAAGCGTATGTGCTGATTTGTACCTATTGTTGTGCTTGTGTTTTCTGATGTAGGGCTACTTCTTGTTGCGTATTAAGGACAGACTTGTAAAAGAAGAGTAAAAGAGTAGTCAAAGTCATGTATTATGAAAACTTTGTAAAAGTATGTAAAAAGGAAAGTGTGCACCTAATGTATAGAAGTGTAAAGGATAGAAAATGTCCTGAAAATGCTATGTAGAGCAAGTTTTTGGGTGATCTCACACCAAGTGCAATTTTTTTGTTGATCTCACTCCAAGCATGAGTTTTTTTGGATGATCTCATGCCATGGGAGAAGAGTTTTGGGGAGATAGGTCTAATGTTACTCTCCTTCCATGATTGCTTCCCAAATAAACACCACTATAGATGATGTGTCTTTATTTTTTTCCGAGTTATACCAATTTTTTTCTAATTGTAATGGAGATAAAATGCATTTTGTTGCTAGAGGACTATGCTTGTCTTGTAAAAACTTCTTTGTGAACGGTTGTGAATTGTGTTGATCTAAGAAAGTAATTATATATGCCCCCAAGAGTTGGGCGCATAGGAAGGTCAGGAGTGCCCGGGTGCTAGTGTACGAATTTGGGCGTTCATGTCTATGTTGAACTAAGGACCTAATTTAGATTCCAAGTCATTTTTGTTACTATAGCTTGTGGTAATTATGTATTGTGCATATCTGAAATGTAGCTCTGAGGTGATATATGGGGTGACTAATTCACCCAATGTATGTCCCCCTCATTTGGGGTGCATGTGACGTCAATAGGAGTGTGTGGCCCAAAAGAGAGGCCATGATGTTGATATGAATTGTATCCCTGCAGGGGGAGGAAATGTGCATGGTAGGAACCAAGGCACATGCAAACAAAGTGGTTAGAGAAAAAACTAGCAAACATGTCATATAAAAGTAATGTAACAAAAAAGTGTGCATACAAGATAGACCACAAAAAGTGGGTTCCAAACATGAGACATTGCTCATAATTTCACAATAAAATCATGGCCGAAGCGACAACAAACATACAAACAAAGTGATCGACAAGATATAGGGCATAGCCCACAAACAATGGCATACAAGTATAAAGCAATGACAAGCAAAGATGTATCGATGACCAAGGTAGAAAATAGTCTTACAAAGAAAATGTTGCACATGAAGCACTTGTTAGCATGTTAGAAAGATAAAAAGTATGTCAAAACATGTATGTACCGATAAAAAGTAGTGTGCTTTAGGAAGTAGAAGTAGTAAATAATGAAATAATAACACCTATAATGTGTGAGAAAGCGAGATGCCCTCATGAGCCTTACTGGACTGGTAAGAGGTAGAGCCAAGATCATCATTGTAGCGTGTAAGAACCTATAAGAACAAAATACCAAGTGAACACACATGTGTATATATATAATATATTGACATATTAAGTATTTATTTAGCATTGGAAACAAAATGTACATATAAGTATAAACAAGCAAGAGTAAGTGTAAAGAAACATATGCGGTATGGAGTGAGTGTGAATGGGATGGTACGCAATGTGTGAACATGGATAGGAGTAGCATGCCCACCGGTGGATGTGTATGATATGAGATGAGGTTCATTTATAAAATACCCCTCAACAATCGAGAATGAAGCATAGAACAAGAGTGTGTCGTCGGGAAATGGTTTGGAAAACGATGCTAGAAAGATAGATCATGAAGCGCAGAGCATAAAGTGAAGAAGATGTGCGTTCATTTCAGATTTCGACCCTCGGTAGTCAAGTATGAACCATGGAAATAGAGTGTGTTATAGAGTAATGATGATATAAGGCATTTATCGAGAGGCTTGAAAGTGCTTAGAAAGATAATACATGAAGCACGAAGTGTTAAGTGTGGTAGTAGATGTTAGAGACAATTGATAGTGCTAAAGGGGGAAGTGTGATGCCCCCAAGTGTGTCAATGATGGAGAGCTACGTGACAATGTATGAGAGATATTGCGGTGGTGATGCAGTCTAAAATTTATCGTAAGAAATATTATTGTTATCATAACGGTAGGTAGGAGCAAGAGTAGGATCAGGGTTGGATTTTGGTATGAAAGGAGGAAGTCAAAAGAGGTCATTTAGAGTTTTTTGGTCTTTCTTAGTGAGTGGTTGCTTGTTTGGGATTGGTAATGACATTCAATAATTAAGAGGAGGAGAGGTTGGACTAATTTTGAGAGGAAGATGTTGAGGATTTGGTGACGCGGTAGAAGACTTAAGAGGAGGGATTGGAATAATTTTGAGAGGAAGTTGCTTAGGAAATCTTGACTTACTGTAGAAGGAGCATTAGTAACGATGGTATGATACTCAGTAGATATAGATGAATCAGATTTAGGAACCCAGTGGGATGTAGCAATTGGAGATAAACATGTAGCAAAATTTTGTGTAGCAAATGAAATGAGACCATAATGCTTAAGGTGGTCAATTTTTCATTTTAGAGCATAACAATCATTGTCATTATGTCCATTGATTCGATGATAATTGCAATATGGATGACCTTGATATTTTGTAAGTCGATAAGGAGGATAGTAATGAGTAGATGGAAATTTGATCAATTGATGAGTGAGGAGCTGAGGAAGAATATCATGTTGCTTAGCATTGTGATCAAACTTGAGAGGTGTGGGTAGTGGTAAGACTTGAGGTTCACTAATATGAGCACATGTAGAAGACATAGAAGTGGGATGAGATGTAGAAGAAGAACAAGCATGGGCTTGAGAAGAATCCTTGAGATCTTGGATTTTATCTTTAAGAGATGTAATTGTTGTTTCCATAGCTTGAATTTTGTCTTGAAATAAATAATGTAATGCTTGGATGGACTCTTGGATAAGTTGATTGGATAGAGGATTAGGAGCAATAACGTCATGAGATAGACAATAAAAATGGCTTTTACTCAATCGGATGGTGTATTTCGAGGGAGATACAAAGTGTCTAGTTGTTTTTGGAGAATAAATTTTGTACTCGCAAAATTATGTACTTTAGACATTTATTTATCCTAGTCTCATACTACTATTTAAAAGGTTCTTCGGTGAAGAAAGTACTAATTAACCCTCGTCTTTTGGCCATCTTATTTTATTTTATTTCATCATTACCGACCTCTTGCACCCATATGCCCAGCTAGCTTTTATTATCACATCATTTTAGCCTCGAATGGGATCCCATATTAGTATTGGGGCACCCGTCGGTGCCCTGGTCCCACCAAGGGTGCCCCGATCCTTTTTGCACTTTCCTGCCACTTTTTGGATCTTTCTAGCCATTTGAGATATTTATCTTTCTTGTGGTCACCTTTTCAAGGTTAATTATGAAATTAGACCAAGAGAACCCTATAAATATAAAGTTATGAGGCCATAATGAGGGACCTAGCATCATCTACTACTATCACTCATTTAGAGTTACATCATCTATTGCATTGAGATTATTTACATCCACATAGCTCCATCATCAAGGCCTGAGGCTAGGACATCTCGCATCACACTTCATAGGGGGAGGGATTCTATTTTATTCCATGCACACATTATATTGCATTTTCTACACGTAGTTATTGCTCACTTTGTTTCACAAAGTGCGGGCACAAGAGAAAAACCTAGGGCATGATCACACACACTTGCACATAGAACCATTTATGGTCCGAGTTGTAGTACAACACTCGATTAATAAGTCCACCATTGTGGAAACCGAGGTCGATCGACCCTTTCATATGTATTTTCTTTTTTAGGGTTTGATGTTTGTTTTGGGGTCTTGCAGGTCTTTCTTACATATTGGATTATTGGCAAAATCGGCATGAGATAGCGAAATTGATACAACAAACAGCGAAGGTTTCAAACCATCTCTCAACCCTACGAAGATCGGTTTTAGATATTTTGCATGACTAGGGTGCCCAGATTGCAGACTGAGCAGCAGCAAGTGCCCCAGTCCTCCTCCATGTGCTCCAGTCTAGATAGATCCTCCAGCTCCATCCTTTTCGATACTTCTCATGCATCATTTCCTACTTCTGATTTTTCCACTCATTATCGTGACATTGTCTAACATGCATCATTATTCAGTTGAGTTCTTCCTCTTCTCTCTTGCATATTATGGTTAACATTTCCTTTTACATAATTGTTTAGATCATTTACATACTTTCTTTACTACATTCATTTCCTTTATTATAGTTGTTCATAGCTTAGATTAACTATCCCTATACTACATATTTTAGTCAATTTTAGTTAATCATTTTGGTGAACTCGACTTGTGAATTTGTCTTCCTTCTTTTAAGCATGTTACCCATAGCATTTGTTTTGGGTCTCTTCGCTACTGTGAGCTCCTTCATTTACCCATCGTACCTCTAAGTCAATGATTGATATAGCTACATCTATGGTGGAAAACCCTTTAGACACTTCCAACCAAGTTCCTCTCCATGAGATAGAAGCATCTGATAGTGAAAATTCCTACAATGAAGACACCAATGTTGACCAAGACCAACTTAACGCTATTATTGACTTTCGCCAAGCATTGCGTGAAAACCCTACACATCTCCCTCATGTCTTACATGCTTTAATCACTGCTAAGAGAGCTCGTGATGCTTCCACTTCCATCGTTGCTTCTTCTGCTCCTATGGTCTCTACTCCACCTACCCATGTGTTTGCTCCTATGGTCTCTACTCCACCTACATATGTTTCTACTCCTATTGCTACAACTGCTGGTCTCACCATTCACCATGGTGCTTCTCATATCCACCTCGGTTCTTCCTCGAATTCTCCAAATTTGACATCATTATATCAAGACTTACAAACCCAAATTCATCAACTTCATTTAGCTACCTCATGCATCAAACCATGTCTCTATATTCTATAGTCTTCTTGCATACTCCTTTCACGCTGCCATATCAACATATCCATTGTCACCTAATTTTGTCTCTCCTAAGCTACCTATCTTTAAAGGTCATGGAGACCCACAAGAACACCTTCGAGCATTTCATGTAGCATGCCTTGACTATGCGGATGATCACATTATACTAGCTAAGATTTTTCCTCGTAGTTTACAAGACTATGCAATGTGTTGGTTCTATGACCTACCTATACATTCGGTAGTTTCTTTCATGCATTTGGTTGATGCCTTTCTCACTCACTTTTTTATCAATATTAGTTCTAAGATCTTCTATGCCCAAGAGCACAACTCAAGCAAGTATCTAATGAACATTTATCTCGATTATGTCTTGCGATACAAGAATAACTTAGCTAAGATGTCTAATGTACTCATGGATTCCGAACTTTAGGATTTATTTATTCAAAGTACATTACCACCTCTACAAGAGAGTGTTCTATTTGAGACATCTCCTTTGTTTGATCAAATTTTCCATACTCTTAAGCTTTTTGAGACAAAACTCAAATATCAAAAGCAAGCATCATCATCCACCCACTTTCAAGGTAAGCCAACATTTAAGCCTTCTACAACTAAACCCATGGACATAAAAACTATTGTAAACACAATCTCTACTCCAAAGGAACTTCGACCACAACCATATAGATGCATTTTTACTAAGTTTAGTACACCTCCGAGTGTTTTTTACCACAACTCATCAATAGTAATCTTATTACCTTACCTTCTCCTCTACAACTTGATCCATCTTGGCCAAAAGGATGCAATTTCGATGAAAACTCTTATTGTGATTATCATCAATGTATAGGACATCCCACTGATCATTGTTTCTAGCTATGACACCTCATTCAGGATTTTCTTGAAAATGGTCAAATTGAGCTTCCAAGAGTCCGAGACAACTCCGCCTACCAATGAAAATCATAAACTTAAGATCTTTAATAACCCATTATCAAAGCATAACACAAAAACCACAGATTCAGCCACTAATTATATCTCGCACACCATGTCTCCCACTAGCTCAGAATTTTTGATTTCGTAGTTGCCAACACTAAAGCTTCACCACCAATCATTTCTTTTTCCAATGTCGATTATCACGTAAAATTTAAATCTAAACACTTACACATCAATGCATCTATTGGCTTGACCTCTGATTAACAACAATAAGGATGAATCATCATGGCCCATTAGCAGATGTTCTATTTCACTTATTAAGGCTATCAAGTATCCTTCATCCCAAATATAATACCCTTTCGCAAAACCTTTCAAAGTTGTTAAGCTACATGTTATAGTTGGTCCTCTTACTATGCTAGTATCTTTCCTCCTTGGAAACAAAATTAAGGGATGCGACATGCTTCTTGGTCTCAATTGGATTCGTCTCTCTCAATCTATCATTTCTATGAATCATCTTGACTCAATTCATTTACAACAATCAAGTCATTTCTATTGATCGCATCCCTTCATCTACTCCATGGTCATTGTCTCCCCACACAATAGCTAGCACACCACCTACTTCTTCTAACACCTCACACTTTATGTTACTTAAAGCAAAATCTACTCCTAGTTCACCTACTTGTGTATCATCTGCATGACCGCATTGTTCCACTAGCCCTACACATAAGTATAGGCCCATTCCTCGGACAATTATTGCATCTCGACATAGGTCACCAACTTATTTTATTCCATGCAGATATTCTTCACCTTTGCATTCCACATCACATAGATCTCCATCACCAACACATTTTGTGACACCATGACCTTCTTCATACATTCATCCCTCACATGCGCACAAACTTCATTCACCACTATAGCATTTTTCTACCATACCTCCACTATTAGAGCATGGTCATACGCTTTCATCTCCTACATCAAATGAAGGACCTTCGTCCTTCACCATCATTGATAGTTCATTCATTCACACGCACTTGGGGGCATAGCACTTCACATTTCCCCACCTCGTCTTATCATAGTCACACTCATCATCTTTTACATTTTTATACATTCACATCCTCGCATTAGGCATACTCATCATACATTCTAGAGTCATTACCCAATGACACACTCTTGTGCTTGATTCACACTTGACTATTGAGGGCTTACCACACATGAACCCCACACACTGCACCATAGGTCTTACACATTGCATTTCATCACATATCACACATCATACACCATACATTCTACATTTCATCTACAACATTTTGACATTTATGCATTTACACATCATATATTATACTAGTATTCATCACATAGAGTCTAGCTTTACATTATTAGTCTATCTACATACATTGCATGTCACTCTATACATTACACCTTACACATTTATCATTGCATTCTACATACTATACACTCTTAGGCACACTACACCTATTGCACTCTACACTATACATTGCATTACTATACATACTACGATTAGTCTACGTCACACATATCATAATTGGCGCTACGCTCATACATTACATCTTTTATCATTACATATATTATATTGTCTTCTATGTGTTGCTCTCACTTTTCGATGATGCACTTTAGTTCCTTGGTCCATACTCAATTACCAAGGGTTTACAAATCAAATGGACCTTACATTCATCACACGTTTACTATTTGAACTTTCATCACACGATAATCCTAGGTAGGTGATATACGCTTTAGGCTAAATCGTCACCTATTTTTATCATCTTGTAGAGGTATATGCTTTTAGGCTACATCATCACTCCTTCTGTTCACGGTGTAGTGGTACACGCTATATGCTACATCACCAATCCCTTTATCCATCTTGTAGTGGTATACGCTTAGGGCTAAATCATCACTCGTACATTCATCTTATAATGATATAATTCTTAGGCTAAATCATTACTTATACGTTCATCTGGTCGTGATATATGCTTCGGCTATAGGGTTCACGCATACATCATCGCTAGGTTGCATCTCATCACTACACATACATATTCCTCACAAGCGCATGAGACACATAACACACCATTTCCCGATGACACACTCTCATTTTTACAGCTTCATTCTTGATTGTTTAGGGGGCAAACAAAATGAGCGTTATTGCATACAATTTCATTCACTCGGGGGGCACACATCTCTTAAAGCTCCGTCTTGCATTACATTTCATCCATCCACAACATATTGCATATTATGGTTGCTTTTATTCGTGCTTACTTTTTCTTGTTCATGGTCTCTTTATTACACATACTAGTTAGCTTACTTATATGTCATTTATCTATACCATCCACACATGTGGGTTCGTGCCTTTTTCTTATGTGATTACAAATACATGTCTCTTACACGCAACATGGATGCTCACCTTCTACACTTCCTACACTCGGTCGTGGGGGCATCCACATTCGCCTCTCACAGGTGTTATTGTTTCATTTCTTACTTGCACTTTACATTACTTGGTTATACATGCTTTTGACATACTAGTTATCCTTCTAACATGCTAATGCAGGTGCTTCATGTGCAACATTTTTTATGCAGGAATATTTGTTTCCATACTTGTTTGTTACATTGTCTCATTATTATTTATGGGTCTTGCCCTTTGTTTGGTGTGCACACTTGTTTGTTGTTTACGGCCATGATGGTCTTGTGTTTCTTGTGACATCGTAAGTGATGCCCCATGTTTACACCCCACTTTGAGTGGCTTACTTGTCTTCTTGTGTGTTTGCATTACTTTGCTTAGGAGATTACACATTGTTTGTGTAGCTTATACATTGTTTTCTACATGCATGTTTGTTCACATTTATCTTTGGCTAGCCTTCTTATTTGTGTGTGCCTTGGTTTTTACCAAGAACTTTCTAGGTTACAATGTACATGCGGTTGGTCCTCTTTTGGGGCCGCATTTATCATGTCAATGATGTCACATGCGCCCCCAAAGAGGGGGCATCATTTGGGGGTTTTTACATACTAAACACAAAGATTCTGCACACCGCTGATTCAATTATATATAATGAGTGGGTTTAGACCAGTCTACAAACCCCATACATAACAACATTCTAGGAAGCATTTATAGACTTGGAGGTTACAATGGGTGTACCTCTCTACACTACTTTGGCCAAAGGTGTCACATCACCCAAAAACCAAGACAATACAAAGATCTCTTCACAGGGCATTAAGGGAAATAGTTAGAGCTTCGAGGACACATAGCATTTCCTTCATACACTTCTTCGTCATTTGGCATGAGATCACCCAAAACTCACAAGACAGGATATCCTTCTACACTCTCCTTCTCGACGTGGATCAGGTGCACACGTTCCATTTACATTTACATTTGCATATTTTACATTTACATGCTTTCATATACATGCATCTTTTACATTGCACTTTTTTTCACAAACATATATACATATTTGACTACTTGATCGTTTTCTCCTTGCAGGTCCAACCGTATGAGAAACAAGCAGTCAAATGGGGGAAACAACAACAACAACATCAACAAAACACTTCGCGATAAAGACATGCTTTACTAACCATGCAGGGTACACTACACACCACAACAACTACACACGCGTTCCGCCCTAGGTTCACTCTCATCACTTTTTCTTTGCACATTTTTCATCTTTAGTTTCCACGCTCCTCCATCTTTTTTTCATTCCACGCTTTGTCTAGTCCTTCGGCATGCCTTTTTCATCACTCTACATTGGCATCAAGTATGCATCTCTATCTACTTTATGTTAGCAAGCTTTCCGCTCACAATATAAATTGGGGCAAAATGTAGTCACAAAATTATGCACTTTAGACATTTATTTATTCTGGTCTCATACTACTATTTAGAAGGTTCTTGAGTGAAGAAAGTACTAATTAACCCCCGTCTTTTAGCCATCTTGTTTTATTTTATTTCATCATTACCGACCTATTACACCCATATGCCCATCAACTTCTATCATCCCACATCATTTTAGCCTTGACCTATTACCAGTCCTTTTTGCACTTTCCCGCCACTTTTTGGGCTCTTTCTAGCCATTTGAGATCTTTATATTTCTTGTGGTTGGCCTTTTTGGGTTAATTATGAAATTAGACCAAGAAAACCCTACGAATATAAAGTTATGAGACCATAATGAGGGACCTAACATCATCTACTACTATCACTCATCTAGAGTTGCATCCATCTATTACATTGGAGATCATTTACATCTACATAGATCCATCATTAAGGCACAAGGCTAGGACATCTACATCACACTTCATAGGGGGATTTCTATTCTATTCCATGCACACATTCTATTACATTTTCTACACATAGTTATTGCTCGCTACTTCACAAAGTGCGACTGACACAAGAGCAACCTAGGGCATGTTCACACATACTTGCACATAGAACTACAACGGGTCTAAGATGTAATGCAGTGCTCATTTATTAAGTCCACCATTGTGGAAGCTAAGGTCAGTTTGGCCCCTTCATATGTATTTTCTTTTTTAGGGTTTGATGCTTGTTTTGGGGTCTTATAAGTCTTTCTTTCATATTGGATTATTAAATGCGACATCGACACGGACAATGAAATTAATACTACAGATAATGAAGGTTTTAGACCATCTCTCATAATTGTGAAGATAAGTTTTAAAGCTTTTACATAGACTAGGGTGCCCAGATTGTAGACCGAGCACCCATGCAGCACCCCAATCCTCCTCTAGGTGCTCTAGTACATATAGATCCTCCAACTCCATCCTTTTCGGGACTTCTACACATGATTGTTCCGCTTCTAATTTTCCACTCATCACTATGACACTATCTCGGTAGGCATTTTTATTTAGTTGAGTTCTTTCCTCTTCTCTCTTGCATATTAGGGTTAACATTTCCTTTTACATAATTGTTAAGATCATTTACATACTTTCTTTATTGCATTCATTTACTTTATTATAGTTGTTCATAGCTTAGATTAACTATCCATGTACTACATAGTTTAGTCAATTTTAGTTAATCGATTTGTAATTGGGATGTAATTGAAGTAAATCATGCAAAGAAATTTTAGGAATTTTAGGAGTCATGAGAAAAGAAAAATGAGGATCAAAGAGTATTCAAATGTGGGTTCACCAAATGACTTAACAAAAATATATTTTTGTAAAACCCAAATTACATAAGTAACTAGATGCACACTATAATATATAGCTACTAGATACACTATGACACAAGTAATAAGCAAGTAAACATGAAACCCTAAGCACGAGAGAGAGAGAGAGAGAGGACTTAGCTGATTTGTGCTTGATTTGGGATTGATATAAACTGGGAAACTATTTGAACAAGTGGTAATCGTGTCGTGAATGCTCAAAATAAATTGTGTAGGTCACAAAATAGTCTAGACACATGGCCGCCTAGATCGGGTCACGGCGCGCTTGGGCACCAAAGTATGTTACTAGGCACTCGTGACTACATAAATGCTCAAAACATGATTTTTTTGTGTCACACCAAAGGTCGCTAATATTCGTTGTTGGTCATCCGTATGTTGTAAGCTTGGCCGTCGAGTGCGCCTATAACCTACAAAATAGAAGTTCACCTGTAAAACCCACAAAACCGCATCAAATCCAAAAAAGAGATGCACATGGGGAGTTGGGTCGACCCCGACGCTCACCCAACAAAGTGAACTTACAATCGAGCGTTGCACTACATCTTAGACTCCATGTAGTTCTTGTGAGTGTGTGAAAGAATCATGCCCTAGGATGCCCTTGTATAAGATGCACTAGATAACATGCTAGATTTTTTAAAAGATGCAAATGTGTGTATAAAATAGAATGAACTTCCCCTTCCTATGTAGTGTATGTAGAAAATGCAGTCCCTTGTCCCTTGAATGGATGTTAGATGGATGCCTTTGAGTGATTTGGATGCCTTTGGATGCAAGCTTAGGTGATAGTAAGTATGCTTAGAGCTTGGTCCCTTATTTTTATCACATAACTATGTATTTATATGATTCCCTTGGTTGAATTTTAAATTGATAGCTAGAAGGTCGACCCATAAGAAAATAAGAATCACAAAAGATAAAAGAGACCCAAAAGAAGTGAGTAAGATAGAAAAGGTCGGGGGTGGCCGAGAGGGGACAAGGGCACCTAAGCGCTATCGTCCTGGTTGGGTGTTGGTGTCTAAAGTCATAAAAGATAGGAAAATAAAGTTCGACTATGTTGTAGGGTATATAAGACCAAATAGAAAATATGTAGACGGAAAAAAGGCCAAAGATAGTTGTCAATTACTAGTTTCCTCGCTTAGGAATCATGTAAATGCTAATATGCTTTTAGGACCTAGAAATGTACCCAAGTACGTGATTTTGTGTCTACAACATGTAATGTCCCCTTTTTACGTGATTTTGTGTCTATAACATGTAATGTCCCCTTTTTTAAATATAAATAAATTTGAAGACCTTCAACCTATTCCATTCCATGTGGGTTCAAGGATTAAGCTATGGGCCTTCTTTGAGATATTTGTTGCATTATTTTCTTGCATTGTAACCCTTTGGCATGCCATGTGCTACAAGTGGGAGTCATTAGTAAATTAGAAAGTCATAAAGTACACTTAGAATTAGTACTTTTATATTTTAATTATGTTTTCTTATGTTTCCCTCCAAAAATGATTAGGTCAGCCATTGCTTATGTTGCACCCCTTAGCTTATAAAAGGAAGATGCATGATCTTCGAGAGCTATGTTGAACATTTGATAAATTAAATTCTTCATGCTTGAAGAAAATAGGATGTATGCCAAATAGATACTTTCTAAATGCTTGTAATTTTTGCTTAGTTTTGCTTCTCTTTTTCACTTCCTCTTCACATCGACGCTTCACTTCAAGCTCGAGTACTTTGGAACACCGCCACACTTGTTATTGTGCGAGATCATGGGCTCTTCCCGGGGCATTATGTTGGTCGCGAATGCATTCTTGTAATTGGCATCAAGGATGAGGATATTGACTCCTCCATTCATCATCTTTCAGATTATGCCTAATTTGTAGATTTGTGGGCTTCTGGCCAAAGGCTCCTGATTTGCTAAATTGGTTGAAGAAAAACCGGAATATCACTTCTTGAACTAGGTAAAACTTCTTCCCATAGTTTTTTCAAGTTACTTTTGTAAATTCGACTTCCAGAGATGATGCCTTTCGGTCTGGGCCATGGTTCATGGGTCGAACTGGCCTTTTCATAAAGCCTTGGGTTGAAATATCAAACATATCCTAGAAAATATTAATAAGGTCCCTGTTTAGATCAGATTGTATGATATGCCTATTGAATTATGGAATGAGAATACATTTACCCTAGTTGGTAACACCACAGGGAGTACATCTATACTACGAAACCAACAAAGTCATGACTTTTAGTGGTCTATGCTAGAATCTATATCAATCTTGACATTTCACAACCCCTTCCTAGCTCCATTTGCTTCAAATCAGAAACCAGAGAACAATTATGAGAATGTTCTTTTCCATTTGTAGAAAATTTCATCAACATGGACATTTTTTTCATCAATGTCCTGAAATGAAACAAACCGAAAACAAGGATGATGATGGATTTTCCAATCAAAACGGAAAAGAAAAAATACCAATGGAAAGAAAATTATGGAATAAAAATATCCCAAAGGAAAAACCAGAGTATGTTAATATCCTATTGAAAAATAATTATGAAGTCCTTGAGAATAAAGAAGAAAAAAACTAGCAAAACCACGAAGCACATCAATCAAGTCGATGAAAAAGAACAAGAATATGGAGAAATTCAAACTTTGAACTTGAAACAGAGGAGGAATTATACTTAGAAGAGTGTACCTTGGAAAATCTAAAAGCATTGCTAGATAGCCAAGATCAGAATACAATAGTGGAAACAGAAAATACTTTTAAAACTATAAATATAGGAAAAAGCAAGCCCGAAAGACCTCCTTCCTCCAACACTATAAATTTGGAAGCCTTGCTCAATATCAGTAAAGGAAGTCAGAAACAAATTTATGTGATGCTAAAAAGATAGGAATCAAGTAAGGAAAACCTACCTCCATTGGATTTGAAAACTGATGAGAAAAGAAAAAAGAAAGAAGGTATACCTTTAAAAATGGGTAAGAAATCACCACAGTTAGGCCAATCACCCGTAGCAATGGTGGGCTCAAAAACAACCAATGATTATTATATCATGGAATGTGAGGGGGCTAAATGCTCCGCACAAGCAAAGACTATTAAAACTCTACATTGAAAAAGAAAAACTAGATATCTTGTTTATTCAGAGACTAAAATGGACTCTAATTCTCTTATCATACTCTTTAATAAAATATGGAGAAATGGTAAATATGCAATTAAAAACGTTATTGGTGCTTCTAGAGGCCTTTCCATCATCCTGAGACTGGGATGTCGGTAGAACTCATTAGAAGACCAATCGACGACTCCACCAATTAGAAAATTGTGGAATTCCACACTATTGACTCTAACCAATCCTTCTTTTGTGCCAATGTCTATGGACCTAGAACTAGTGCAAGAAGAGAAATCTATTGGATGTCCCTTAAAACAATAAAACACTCCTATCCAGATGGGGAAGAAATGGATATTGGGGGACTTTAACTCCATTATTTCACCCTCTGAAGAATCTAGAGGTTCTAATTGTTGGACCCCGAAAGATGTTAAGTATAGCGGTATGAGAGTTTTGGACCCGCGGAAGGTAGTCGCGAAGGCATGCGTGGAAGTAGAGAAAAACGGGAAGGCTCACACCTAGGATAAACACATTCTAGACTTAGCCGCATTTTGAGCCACGAGACAAAATTAGAAGATGAACGGTTGGAGTGGCGGCCAAGCAATGTTTTGAAGATAAGGTTGAGCATGAAGACTTGTAGTTAAAGCAAAGTCTATTTTGGGAAGGATTTCATGCAGGAAGAAGATAAAGCGTCATGTAGAGTTCAAAGCTAATAATAGGATTAGATCTAGAGTTTAAAATAGAAGATAATCTATTATTAGGCGAAGCTTGCATGCTTTTGTAGTTACCTTGTAGTGCATGCATGGCTATTTGTGGCATGCGGGCTATTTTGAGAGTGCATGGGTGGTGAAGGGAAAGTTCCCACCCCTTATATATGTTATGATTTGCACTGTAGAGAGACCATGATTTATTTCATAAGGTTATGTTGATTGTTGTGTTTATGTGCATTATCTTATGATGATAGTATTGATGTATTCAACTATTGTAATGCATGGTGGGTTAATATAATGGATCTTTATGTGGTTGGTTACTCATTATTGATGTCTATGTAACTAGTTCTTGCTTAGTAAATCTGATATTGATCCTTATTTAGTTCACCTTGCATATGGTTGTGATCTGTTTACTTTATGTTTTACACTAGTTTATTTGTGATGGTTATGGAATGTAACTTCATGCATGTTAACTCCTTGAAAAATTGGCATCAAAAGAGGGACCTTTACCTTTTTCACGCTTTGGGTGAGCATTCATCCTTTTGAAGATGAGGTTCCAACACACCTAGGGTGTTAGTAAAGAAAGTGACTACATTTTGGTTCCATTTTTGGGACCTCTTTTCAAGTTGTTGTAAGGATGTTTCATGATGAAGACATATCGGTTGACTTTGGACAATATTGAGAGTTGGGTTGTGGATTTGGAAGACCAATTTTCTCATAGATATAATATTGACCCAATTTTGATGCTCATGCATGGGTTGAAAGAACATTTGTATCATGAACTCTATGAGACATTCTTTTTTTGTTTTCCTATAGATTTGTATGAGTGGTTGGTAGCATATGCATCAAAGCAAAATTGAGGTATAGAACAATTGTTTGGACACAAGAAGATTACCAGGATCTGTATGATGTTGATGTGACTTGGACATGCACTATAGATCATTAGTGGAGTGGTGTTTTGCATAGTTACATGTTGGAGTACGTTGTTTCTACTTATTCCTATCCAGAGGTTGTTGAGTTTTAGTTCTTACGCAAACCCAGAGGATCTTATTTGCGTGTTATCCCTTTAGAAATTAAGATCTTGTTTGTGACTCTAGATTTGGAAGAATGACCTATGGCTAGCTAAACCTCCACCATGCGAGGGGAAGGAGTAGGTGTGGTGAAAGATGGTGGACCTTACGATAGAAAAGGAAAGAGAGGAAAGATGGCTTAAGTATAATGAAGCATGGGAGAGGGAATTAGTGAAGAAGCGTGATATTGAGGAGTCTATGGAGTTGTGGAGGATGATGTCTCATGAAGGATTTGAAGCTCATGTGGAAGACGTGGAGCTAGAGCATTAGGCTCCCCTACTTAGGAAAGTGCATAAGAGAATCCCTTCAACTTTATATGAGAGTGCGTCAAAAGAAGAAATAATAAGGACCATAGGCAGCATCTGATCCCACCTGTGACCTTTCCCTTGCGCTTGGTGTTCTAGTTCTTGAAACAGTTATTGAGAAACAAGATAGTGTTGGTGATAGAGTAATGACAAGTAGATTTCATTTTTTGAATACAAAAGTTCTTCAGAAAAAAAATTCATCTATGGCTCACAAACATCTTCTTTTTTTTGGTGGTCTAATTAGTGGTATATTTTCTAGCGCATCATCAAGATAGAGCATGGGCACGCATAAATGTTGGTAATACATCTGGAAGTAGCACAACTTTACAGTAGATCATGGGAGTTCAATTTAGTACAATAGTTGGAACACAAAGTAGCTCATCCTCTGGTCTAATGCCCACTACATAGAGGTGGATCAGGAGGATCAGGAGGTTTGGGATCTAGTGGATCTGGTGGTTCTAGAGGTGGAGGGAATACTGGAGGTAATACAGGTTCTAGATCTGGTGGGCATGGTCTCACACTAGCCACAACAAGTCTATTATGAGATGTCTCTTCACCTACCAGAGTATAGAGGTATTGAGGATGCAGCAGAACATGTGCATATGTGTGAGATACTATGGCATGCTAAGGGAATTACAACTCCTGAGCGTAAGGCAAGTCAGTTTGCTACTACTTTGCAAGGGCATGCACATAGTTGGTATAGGAAGTATGATCCAAACTAGATTGTTGTAGATTACAACGTGTTACATGATGATTTCTTGGTTGAGTTTCATATACCTGAGTTTGAATAAAAGCATCAAGTGTGCTAAAGGAGATTAAATAGGGCATGGCTGAGAGTGTAAGGGAGTATGATGCATGTTTTAAAACTTTTCTATCAAATTTTCTTATGATATTCACCCTAGCCAGCATGCACAATGGTTTGTTGGTGGTTTGATCACACCTTTCAAAAGGGCACTCTCTCATAAGACTTTTATATATCCGCATGAGGCACTAGAGGCATCTCTACATGTTGAGGCAATTGGGAGCATAGACACTGAGTTAGCCCATTCTTGGAGGCACAAATTGCATCTATGGTGAAAAATATTGGAGAAACTATCAGCCATTTCACACATGAGACGCGTAGTGGAATATGGTGTATAGATTGCATGAGGTTAAAGGACATACTAAGGATAACTTCCCTCATAAATCGGTGTGCATGCCATGTTGCTGGATTGTGAGATCTATCACTTAGATCATGATTCAAGTAGATGCCCTATCTATTAAAACATGTGATCAAGAAGAACGTGTCTTGTTATTGTAAGATTTGTAAGTCTCACACTCATGATACAAAGAATTATAGACTGATTGATCATATTCATGAAGCTATTGAAATTGGCATGTGTCAAACTAGTGTTATGAATAATTCAAAGGAGCAATGATAACATCATAAAGGGAAGGGTACTCTTTGATGGAGGTGGTAGAGGTAGAGGTTACCATGGAGGATACAAAGGTCATGGTCATGGTGGTGGAAGAAGTGATTTCCCTCGAGGAACTTGTTTTACATGTGGATCCCTTATCATTATAGGTGTGAATGCCCTCAGAACATAGTCTACTCATGGTGTGGGAAACAACATAAGTTTGAAGAATGTCCTGAGTTATATGAGCACATGAGTAAGAAATATAAGAAGAATGATAAGGGCACAATAGGGATGATTAAAGTGTAGCATGTCGTAGAATACCAGTGGATGCCTAAGATTGTGCATGATCCTAAGATGTTGCCTATGTTAATGACTACACACATTGAGGTACGCGCATGCTCATGAGATCCCAAAGTAGAAAAATATTATTACAAAATAAGAGGTGATAAATGTGAAATATCCAGATCCTTCCCATCAGAAAGAGGTATATCAGAAACTATGGAGGTTATTAGAAACTTATAGGGTGAGATATAATGCTTGAAGGAGTAGTCATGAAGTTGGAGCAGGAGAAGGCAATTGAGCTTCCTCATAAATATGTTGATGACTTAAAGGAGGTTTGTAAGATGTTGCACAAGAGAATATCATTCCTTTGTTAGGGGAATGGTTGAGGGAGAAGATACCACGTGTTGGATTGAGCACGAGAGACAAATATTACATGTGAACTTACCTCCTCATAGTCTTGAGTATGATAAAGAGATCACTTTGAATGTAGTTGTTGATGGGTGGTTATTGAGTAACATATTGATTGATATAGGTGCAGAAGTAAATGTACTCACTTTGATGTGTGGAATCAATGGGGAGACCACCATTACAACCATCTTCAAATGTGTTGTATATGGAAAATAGGACTAGAGCCACACCCATTATAGTATTAAAGATGCCACTATTACTATACAAGGGGCCAAGTTCACTGGGACTTTGAGGTCTTGGAACTTGTAGAAGTAGATAGTTTCCTAACATTACTTGGGTGCCCTTGGTGTTACGTGAATAATGTTGATTTATGCTTTAATAAAGGTTATATCAGTTTTGAGAATAAGAAGAGTGTCATTATTCCTTTGACAAATGGGAAGGATGCACCTTATGTAGAACCCTTGAGTGAAGAGGATCTGAACAGATATATGTGCACACAATGTTAGAGATCCTAAATTTCTTGAGCCATCTAAGGAAGGTGTTATTCAGTGGGATGATGCTCAGTCTATGAGTGATACAACTAGTGTTTCCTATGATAACTAGGTGCATGGAACGTATGAAATGGTCGGGTGAGAGATCAAGAATATAGTTACTCGTGTGATTAGGTTTGCATTTTTTGACAGGTGCTTGAGTCATAACCAAGTACCTCGATATATTAGTGAAGGAAACCTTGATGTATTTTTATGCACCATGGAATCCTAGTGGAAGGATGAGGGTGACCAAGAAATATGCTGATTTATACCCTACATGCGGATACAAGCATGCATTGGTGGACTACACATAGAGATAACCTTTTGGAGTGGTGAGAGTGAGAATCACCTTTTCTACTAGGTTTCTAAGGAATAATGTACCTTCATAGATATGTGAATTTCATGGGAAGGATTCTACTTCGCACCACATTCAGAAGTGTGAGAGACTCTGGATGGAGGGCAGGAGGCCTTACCACCATCACTCTGGGTACATAAGTTCTACACCACCTAAGCGTTACATGCACGTGTGCATGGTATGTTCATGTAGAGTTAACAAGAGAAATAGTTAATTGGTAGGAGATGACTTTAGGTATGATTCATACCTTTGACTATTTTTCTACTAAACCTCTAGTGAATGAAGCATTACAGATCATGAAGTGATTATGATGGGGGATAGTGCAAAAGGCTAGGAACTCCTGTTAGATATGTTTGGAGAGTTAGATTTGGAGGTGCACTTTAAAGAAGAAGAGATAGATGAGGAGTAACTTGGGCACACCTGTTTGGTTGGAAAAAGAAAGGGTAAGTTGGTTTATATGATTGATGATGAAGAAGTAGAGAATCTAGGATGTTGATCACACTTAGGTACATGCGAGGTCTTGGATAGTGTTGATGAGAAGGCACACGCTTATCATGAGCCTATGAAAATGAATAAGGTCAACATTGGGACAGATGTAGAACCTAAAGAGGCCATTATTGGTGACTATTGGTATGAACAAGAGGTGGCTAAGATTATTGAGCTATTGCATCGACTTCCAGACTTATTTCCATGAGGATATCATGAGTTGAAGGAGTGCATCCTCTTTGGGCAAGATGAGGATCAAGTTAAAGGAAGGTGTGCACCCGATTAGGAAGAGGCCTTACAGATGAATCCTAATCTGTGCATCAAAGTTAAGGAAGAGATTGATAAGATGTTGAAATCAAGAATCATTGAGCCCATTGAGGAATCGAGTGGGTTAGCCCCATGGTGATAAGAATAAAGAAAGATGGTAGGATAAGGATCTGTGTGGACTACAGAGAGTTGAATGTTGCATGTGTTATAGATCCTTTTCCCACCCATTTACTGAGGAGATCTTAGAGGGCATTGTAGGGTGCGAAATTTACTCTTTTACTAATGGATTTTCTAGTTATCATCAGTGTGTGATTGCTAAAGAAGACCAAGAAAAAATAACTTTCACCACTAAGTGGGGAAGTTTTACATACATGGTTATGCCTTTTGGGTTGAAGAATGCACTGTAGTCTTTTTGTGCATTGTTGTACAAGCATTTGAGGACTTTATACACAAGTTTTTACAGGTTTACTTGGATGATTGGATTGTATATGGGCTAGTAAAAGATCATTGTGACAATTTGAGACTTATGTTTGAGAGGTGTCAACAGTTGAGTATCTCTCTTAATATTAAGAAGTGTATCTTTGCTACACCCTTTGGAACTTTGTTGGGACACATTATATGCAAAGAAGGCTTGTTGGTAGATCCTACTAAGGTTGTAGTTATCTTGGGTTTGGAGGATCCTACCAATCAGAGTGAGGTGCATGGGTTCTTAGGACATATAGGTTATTATAGGAAGTTCATTAAGGGATATGCTAAGATTTCCATGCCCTTGGAAGAATTGTTGAAAGTAAAGGAAAGTTCCATTGGAATGAGGCAAACAACTAGCATTTGAGACATTGAAGGAAAGACTTACTTTTGCACCCATTCCTTTCCTTCTTGGGATAAACCATTTCATGTACATGTTGATGCCTCTAGCATGGCCATTGGCATAGTGTTAACACAACCTAGTGATGGGATTGTTGATCATCCTATCTGCTTCTTGAGAGTAGAAGTTGACACCAAATTGAGAAGAGAATTATACAACTACAGAGCATGAAGCTTTTCCATGATTTACACATTACACAAGTTTAGAAAATACTTGTTGGAAACTCCTTTATATTCTATACAGATCACATGGCACTTAAGTACTTGGTTAATAAGCTCATTTTATAGGGGCATATGTCGGTGGATTCTCTTGTTTTAGGAATTTGACTTTACATTTGTGGTAAAACCAAGAAAGAGTAATTCCAAACCGATCATTTGTCAAATATTATCTAACTCAAGTGAGGACACGCAGAGCATTAAGGACACAATTTCGGATGCATAACTATTCATATTGAACCACGTGCCCTCTAACTTAGAAGATATTGTTGTGTTTTTGTGTACTGTGTGGCACCTAAAGGGATGAAGAGCTTAGAGAAGAAACAACTTTCCATACATGTCACGCCTTACATGTTGATCAGTGGAGATTTATACAAGTTAGGTCGTGATGATATTTTATGTTGGTGTGTACTTGGAGCATGAGCGAAAGCTATAATGGAGGAAGCTCTCATGGTGGAATTGCAGGAGGACATTATACAGAAATGCTACCGCACAAAGATTTTTTGGCTGGCCTTGGTGGGAGACATATATAAGGATTGTAAAGAGTATGTCAAGGTGTGTGATCATTGTCAACGTCTTGGGAAACCTAGCATAGAGATGAGATGCCTTTGAGGCCTATTACAAGTGCAGAACCTTTTGAAAAATGGGCAATTGACTTTGTGGGCCCTATTTCCCCACCATCACATAGGACTGGGTCACACTATATTATAACATGTACAGATTATCTAACCAGGTGGGAAGAAGTATCACCTATAAAGGATTACATGAACTACTAACAACAAGGTTCTTATGGGAGAACATTATCAATAGGTATGGATGTCCATTGAGCTTGACAAGTGATAGGGGTACTCATTTTCTTAATGAGACTATCAGAATATTATTGGTAAAATTTATGGTGGTGCATCATAAGACAACACCCTATCACCCATGGCTAATGGAACTATTGAGGCTTTCAACAAGATATTGGGACATACATTGACAAATATTTGTGATGTTGGAAGGAAATACTTGGGATGATAAAGTCTCTGTTGTACTTTGGGCATATATGACAACTTACAAAAGATTAAACAAAGCCACACCCTTTTAGTTGGTGTTTGGCATGGAGGCTATTTTACCGGAATTTATGTTACCCTCCCTATGTATTACATGCAAGGAGGACTGATGATGAACAAGAACTTGAAGAGCGTATAGATAAACTGATGCAGTTGGATGAGGCAGTGCATCACACATTGGAGCCAGAAGACAAAAAAGGCTAGGTAGAAGGCATGACATGATAGGCATATTAAGAATAAGTAGTTTGAGGTTGATAGATGGTTCTTCTTTATGACTCCAAGTTTGTGTCACCACCTTGGGAAATTGAAGGTGCATTGGTTGGGACCGTATGTGGTGACATATATACTTGATTCAAGTGCTTTCAGTTATAGGTGTTGGATGGAACTTGGTTTCTAGTTATTTCAATGGGAGTAGGTTAAAGCCCTACTATAAATAAGTATTCTTGGTGTTTGTAATAAGGAAGTGGTGTCATTTAGATTAGATTTCTCTTTAATGCATTTTCTTTATATGTGTTTCCTTTCATCATTGTTATGCTTTGTCAATTTAGTTTATTTTTGTGTAATAAGTATGTTTGCACACCAATAGTTGATTACTATCTAAGTGATTTCATGCGCAGAGGACCACACATACTTTTAGTGTGGGGTGGATCAAAGTACAAAGATGAGAATTGTTGGCACCTTCTTGATATACAAGTTGGTTTGATTGAAGGCTTCTTTTGGAAGTTGGGTGGAAGAGAAAAAAAGATGTTATAAGTATTGTGCATAAGGTGTTCTAAATAAATTGAGTTGATTGAAGACCACAAGGAAAATGATCACACATGTAATGTGAGGTAGGTAATGGCATGGGAAACTACTTGGGATATGGTGCAGAGGTTTTGTACTTTAGTGCATGGAGGCATGCGGAGGAGGTCTATGGCTAAGAAGTAGTATAGCATGCCAGAAGGTTACGACTGCAATGTGAAGTGGAGTCATGGAAGTTGTCAAAAATGGAAAGAGTACTTTAGTGAAAAAGTAACTTAAAAAGCATGGGTCGAAGGGACATGAGGGTCATGGAAAAAGTATAAATAGGGGATGAGGGTAGTCATTTGGATACCTTGCCTTTGAAGAAAACTTGTGCTATCGAGCGAGTCAAGTGTGACAAAGCTTTAAAATGACGTAAAGATCATACAAACCAAAGGTGCGTGGAAGACTGTGTGAATCCTTGTGGAAGGGGCAAAGTTGGATTCAATAGTAGAGCACAGAGAAGGAGGTTTGTGTGCATTTGAAGTGGTCAAGGATTCACAGAGCTTAGGTAGGAAGAAATTTGGTAACACAGAACACCTAGGGCACACAATTACAGTAAAATGGCACCAAAGGTATGAAATTTGAGAAAAAGAGACCCAAGGTTGTGGGCGTAAACCCCCATAGAGGAAATATTCTTAGAGATGTAGTATCCCCTGGTGTGTTTGAGGGTAGAAATATGGAAATCAAAGCTCACTCAATGCAAAATCAGTGAGTACAATCACCACACAGATGAGAATGAGAAGAAAATGAGGGCAGATTTGGAGAAATTCCTCCCAAGAATGGATGAGGTCGAAACCCATTAATTGATGACTTTCTTAAAGCGCCAGTTGGAGAAGACAAGCATATTTCAATTATGGGAGCTTCCTTTCTTCACCAAACCCACACACCTCTTCCAGTGGTTGATGTCATGGGTTCATGAATATTTATTTTACTTCATGGGGAGAAGGATGTGACTCACCACTCAATTGATTGAGCATGTCATAGTCTATGAAGTATGAGAGAATACATGGCCTTGGACTTGTGTGCTACAAAAAATCAAAGAACTTTCCACAAAATTGAGTTATGAGAAGGGTGGTAGGGCATCATACCATCATGGATCTAGATGAACCAGCACTTAGGGTTGCCTCATGGCTAGTGAGTATGCAAATTGGGTGCTTCCGAGTGTTGGATGGACATAAATAAGAAGTTTTTATGTGGCATACAAAATTTCAAAAAGGAACACTACAACCTAGCATAGTTTGTCACAAATGGGATTATTGAAGAGGAAAAGTTACATAATGAAGAAGGAGCCAAAATCACATGGGGATCAATTTTTTTATTGATCATATTTTGGGAAATCAAGGTACCAGATGGGCCCAAAGGATAACATGTGGGTTTACCCACCAGTACACCCATCCCCATAATGCATTTTAGGGGTATACTTGTGATGGCACCATCACAAGCACGTATAAGGCCCAGATTAATAAGTGGTATGACAGACTACATAGGGCATTTGAGAATGAATGGCACATTCCACGTGAGTTGCCCATAATGGTCGGGAGCAGGTCAAGTTTGTAGTAATGTAACATTTTAGCCTTGCTCGGTTCAGAATGGCTAATGGTGAGATGGGTCCATGGTGTAAAATTTCCATTTGCATTCTCAGAAAAATACCTTAAGTGCTCCATCAATAGCTCAAGGACACATAAAATTTGACCTATGATGTAAACAAAGTTGATTCGATCTGCACACATTGCACAACAACTTACATATATGACTCCAAGCCAACATACTTGGAGGTTTTGGAGCCATACCTATTGGATCTACACCCACAGGTAAATATTACTATTAAAGGACTTATTAAAAGGTTTTTGTGCAATTACGGACCAAAGACTCAAGGAGGAGTCGAGGTGGAGGTTACTGACTCCACCTTCCCACAACCAAGGGAATAGTGGTGCCACCTATTCAGAAGGTGCGTGAGGAAGAAGTCATAGAAGAGGAAGGAGATGAAGAAGAAGGGAAACTTGACACCTCATAGAAGAGGATGTTTTATTCTCACAGAAGTAGTAGTGGAGGCGCGGGGACCTCTCAAAGGGTAAACACAGTAAAACAAAAAACCAAACGTGCTAGAGTGGAAGTTGGTCTCTAGTTCGAGAGACAGAGATAAAGTCTGAAAGAAGAAGAAGACTTGGAGAAGTTGGGTGCTTCCTTGTGTGAAGAGTTAGAGCAAGAGTTTGAGGAACATGATAAGTGAGCAAAGGAACAAGCAAAAGTAGCACATTCAAAGAAGAAGAAGGCTCCTGATGAAAAAGGAAATAAAATCCCGGTGAAGGAGAGCACACCGTGTAAACAGAGGAGCAAGGAGGGAAAGATACTGGTGACACCTTCATCATCAAGGAGGAAAAAGGATTGGGAATAGGAACCAACACCCAAACCCCAAAGAAACAATGAACAAAAAAGGAAGGCACAAAGGAAATGGTGGCCCCAAGGTCACCGCATATGGATTATGTGGATGATCCCACGAAAGGTTATTACATGCACGCTTCCAAAGTACAGTAGCCATAGAGAAGTTACATGCATGGGAGCTACTTGATCAAGATGAGGGATTGTCTAGAATAAAGAAGATGATTAGCTGGAACTTGCACAACCACTCCGAGGAGCCGGAGTTTGAAGTAAGTGAGCATGCCATTAGTACAATCCATTTGAAGAATAAACTAGGAGAAACATACAAGGCAATAGATCCAAACCACTTGATAGATGAGAAGGCATGCAATGCCTTGACACAAAATGGCCTCAAAAGTGGTGAGGAGAAACTTGGATTCTAGTGCCATTGTTCGCACCCTTGTAGCAGATAAAAAGGAGAAGGAGCATGAGGTAGATATAGACTATGAAAGGGATTACGAGGCGAAATAGAAAAGGACTAAGGAAACTTATGATAGAGCTAATGCACTAGTTCAAAAGATCTTGGAGTAGGGTCCTTCTCTTTTGTTAGCCAGGCAAACGGAACTATGGAGATGAAATGGAGTATCTGGAGGATCTGGTTGGGATGTTACTAGTTAACATTCAGAGTGGCACAGGCCAACTGTAGAGGAAATTTTTAAAGAGAAGGAGAAAAATAAGATTATAGTTGAAGAAAGGATCACTAAGCTGGAGGACTTTCTCACCTAGCTCAAGGAAGCAAGCACAAAGGCAAATATAGGCTTCAACAGTGTCAGAAGTGTGAGCCCTTCATTGAGGTTAGGTTGGTGGATGAGGAGGCTATTTTGAAGACTATACAGGAAAGAACACCAACTAACAAACTTGAGCACACTCAGTTAATTATGGAAACCATGGCATGTAAAGGATAAAGTCAAGGAAAAACGTGAAAACTTGAGCAGAGAGTTAGCGAGTTCCAAAATTCTATACTGGAACATATGGACATTATTGATGGTGCTTGTATGGAGTTGATGGTGGTTATAAAGGAGTTGAAAGGAAGAGTCAAAGAGGTTACTCTTGACCAAGTGTCCTAGGGATTATGGAGGTTCAGCCATGGGAAGGATTTGAAGGAGTTGGAGGAATGGAAGAAATTAGTATATGGGGTAGATGCAGAGTTCCCGGAGATCTTCTAGGTGTCTTAGTAGATTTTGGGTATGATGTTCATTTTGAATTTTGAAATTTTGTCTCCTTCATGAAGTTTTGTGTTTGGTAATCAAATAATTTTGGGGAAAACAATCCAACTAGTGTGAGGTAATGTTGGACCCTAAAAGACTCTAAGTATAATGGTGCGAGAGTTTTTGACATGTGTAAAGGTAGGCATGAAGGCACATGGAAGTAGAGTAGACAACACATGAAGGCTCATCTGGCTAAACACATTCAAGACTTAGCCACATTTTGAGCATGAGACAAAATTGGAAGATGAATGGTTGGAGTGGTGACCAAGAAATGTTCTGAAGATAAGGTTGAACATGAAGACTTGTAGTTAAAGAAAAGTCTATTTTGGGAAGGATCTCATGCAGGAAGAAGATAAAACATCATGCAGAGTTCGGGCTAATAATAGGATTAGATCTACTAAATAGAAGGTAATATATTATTAGGTGCAAAGCTTGTATGCTTCAGAGTTATCTTGTAGTGCACGCATGGCTATTTTTGGCATGTGGACTATTTTGAGAGTGCATGAGTGGTGAAGGGTAAGTCCCACCACCTTATATATGTTATGATGTGCAATGTAGGAGAGACCATGATTGATTTTTAAGGCTATGTTGATGTTGTGTTTATGTGCATTATCTTATGATGATAGTATTGATGTATTCAAATATTGTAATTATGAACATGTATAAATTAGAAAAGCTATAGAAATGAGGCTAGAACACTAAATAAACCTCAAAGCTTTACTAACTCAACTATGAACCATCAAGATAAGAGATAAACAAGAGTTACTCCTATGCATGCATTATAACTTTGACAAAACATCAAACTAACATGTATATACTACTCTCTACTCTTTGAATGCTACAAAACATGAACCTATGAAGATCCTAGCAATCAAATTTGATTGTTTGATGCTCAAGGGTTTGAGAGTGAAGGCTCACCATTAATGGCTACAAGACCATATGGTTCCCCTCATTTACTCAAGCTTGAGTTGGAATATGCAATGGAAGATAATAGCTCAATAACAATGGAAGAAATACTCAAATCCTATTTGCCTATAGTTTATGTTAGAGGAGGAGAAGTGTTCTTAGAAATGATGGGGAGGGGTCTATTTATAGTTTTCGATTTCAAGAAAGGGATGGTTTGGATGCATGTGGGACAAAAGGTAAGTCCAAAAAGCACTTTTAGCAAGTCAAAGCAAGATTTGACTAGGTTTAGAGGCTAATTAATCTTTTAGGATTAATTAGGGGTCCCAAGTAGGCTTAGGTAGCTTTCGGGAGCATCTGGAGGAGGTTTTGATAGATTTTGGAAGTGTTGGAAGTGGAGTTAGCCAATAAGAAGATTTATTAGTCAACTATAAGATAAGAGGTTTAATCAACGTATAATGGTCAATTAAGAGGAATTGAAGGGAAAAAAGCCTAATTGATGAAGTGTTCGTCAATTTTCAGGGAATAGAATAGTTAGTGCAATGTTAGTAATAATATTGTTTTGATCAAACTATAGGTGTCTACATTTTCCCTCTTTTGGGGTGGCGTAATCTACGCCACTTCAAAGAAAGTAGACAAGCATAAACAACTACAATTTTTTTGAAGGAGTGGAAGAAAAATTAGTAGAGTGAAGGATGCCCCCTCGAGTGTCGATGGGGTGATGGAAGAGGTCGATTAATCGAAAAGAAGAAGGAAGAATAAGGAGGGACAAGATGCCCCAAGTGAAATAGTAGAATAGAAAAGAAATAAGAAAGGGGATATAGAAGAAAAATATGAGGAAGGGATATTGAGCTATCAACGATCCAATACCATGTAAAACAATATTTATTTCATCACATTGCTAGAAATATTCATCATCGTCCTTTAAAAAAATATAAGAGCATATGAAAAAAGTGTATACGACATAAAAGTGTAAAATGGCATGAAAATCCATAATACGAACAATTATCCATTGTTAAAATGCCAACTCCATGAAACATACAAAATGCAATGCAATACGAGAAGTAAACAAGTTGATCTAACAGGGAAACAAGTACAAACACACATACTCAAACCAACAACATTTAAGATAGTTACACAAATGTTTTGTTATCAAGTTTAGTTCCAATGTTTGTGATAAAAGAAAGGGTTAAAAATGGTGCCCCAAGTGAAGGATACATGCGAGGGGAATTGATGAAGGACACTTGGGTCCAATGAAAAGCAATCACCTGCACTATGAAAAATATAAAGCAACTCAATTGTGCCCCTAGAGTACAAGATTTAAGCAACCAAAGGACACTTTGTAAATGGTTGTAGATCCAGATGATCTGCGAGTCGTTTGGTTCTAAAACACGTGAAAATGCAAGAAATATATGAGATGAATACCATTGTGTGACAGAGTACAAATTTAGTTGTGTATAACCTTTTTACCTATTTTTTTTAATGGAGGTCAGATTTCGAATGTTTATACTTTTTGGAATTTTCAATAAATTTTAAAATAATTTTTTTGAAAATTATGATTTTTAGATTTTTTGAAACATATTTGAATGTTTTGATTTTTCTAACATATTTTAATGTTTTTGTGATTTTGAAAAGTTTTATGAAGATATGTATACAAGAAGAAAAGAAGCATGGATGCCCTAATGATAGATAAGATGTACAAAGGGAAGAATGCCATGGTAGCATAAGAAAGTGAAGATGCCCCAAAGTTAGGTGGGAGTATTTAAATAAACTCTTCACACGTAGAAGGTTGGATCAAGGCCAATATGGATAGGTTCAATCATGATGATGAATGTAAACCAATGACATGTTAGGAAGGAGCAAGGATGCCCCCAACATAAGCTGGCCAAGAAACACATGATAGAAAGGAAGTAGAAGATTGTTTTGTGAAAGGGGACAAAGGTGTCCACAAACATGGAAAAAAGGAAATATTATACACATGGATGTTTCTAAAAAAGTAGAAGAACGATGTGAATGTTATGAACATAACTTAGAATCCTTGTGATGAAGAAGTGATTAGCCAAAGGCACGAATCATGAGACAAGATACAAACTAGAGTAAGAGTCTAAACAAGGTCAAAAAAATACACTTGGTAACATACTAATCATGTTTTCTCATAGAGATCCAGTGTGTGCACATGGAAATTAATTACTTCTCAAAGTGAAGATTTGATAGACAATAAAGTGAAGACACGCTAGCCAATGTGTAGGAATGATTGATTTTCAAAGTTGATTTATGAATGGATTGTGGAAGGAGAGTCATACATTTCTCCGCTACCAGCCAAGGTCCATAGCCTCAACGAGAGATGCATTTGATTCTAATCGCAACATTTCTCTACTTCTAGTTAGGCATCCATAGCCCTGATAGAGATTATTGGAAATACCCCAAGAGAGAGTTATATATCAATTTGCTTTTTCTTTTAGCTTTTGTTGTTTGATTTGATTTTGTTTTCTTTCTAAAAATTATTTCAGCTCTCTTGTTTGACAAGGGGTTAAGAACCACATATGGCTTGATGGAAGGATATGGAAGTGATTGTGATGATGACATTGGCTAGTGTCAACAAATATGTCCAAAAGTTCTTCACAACAAGTTTATTAGATGTTGATTGTGATAGGATCTCTAAGAGGTCAGTCGTTCTTTAATTTACCAAGGTGATAAAAGACCAAGGTCAAACAAATACCATAGAGATAAATGTCACAAAATGTGTGTGAATAGGCTAACCAAAATATCACCAAAGGATGAAAATGGTAGGAAGACTTGTAGAAGAAGAACGAAAGGGAAGAAAGAACATCCATGTGTATGCAATACATGATTGCAATGCGTGTTCATTTACCTTTGATTTTTTTTTAAATTTTCTCTTTTTTTAAATTTTTTTTTTGTATTTTATGTTTTCTAAAAGGTGGGATCAACAAGGTCACTCAACATGATAAGATCCAACAACAATGTTGTGATTTCCTTGATAAGGGAGATTAAGCATGTTTGCTTATCAAGAGTCATATTATCTCTGATCTCGATGATCATGGTGAGCTCATATTCAACAAATGATTGTGATTTATCTTGAAATGTGGATTTCATATGCGAGAGCTTGAGTTCCCTATCTAGAGGTTTATGCACTTTGTGCCATACTTGATGGTTGCATTGATGTGCATTCTTGAATTACGTTTGATTTTGAACCTTATGGTTGTTTGAATTGTTGGGAGCTTTGAGCTCTTGGAATTTTTATCTGAGCTTGATGAAGAAACTATTTGGGTTTCTTATAAGCTAATGCATGACTTGTCTGATCCCGAGAAGTGGGAGAAGAAAGAAAATGTTTATGATTGATGTGAGGAAAAGGATATGGTCCAAGAATTAAAGAGGATGGGCTACCAAGAGGTGTCCCATAAATAAAGGATACTAGATGTGGCCCAAATATGGAAGAGAAGGGCTATCTAGAGGAGTCCTATATATAGAAAATGATGGCTACTTGGAGAGGTGGTCCTAAAATCCCACATAGAAGATGAGGGATGATAAGACATGCCCCCATAATAGAAGATAATGGGCTACCCAGGATGTGACTCATAAATGAAAATAGGGCTACATATGGCTATTAGAATGCAGCCCAGAAAAGAAAATAATGAGGACTACTCGAAGGTGACCCATAAGTAGAAAATGGAGGACTACTATAGGATGTGGCCCAAAATAGAATATGGAATGGGCTACCCAAAGGTGACCCAAAAGTAAAAATAATGAGGACTACTAGGAGGTGAGCCCAAGAATAGAAGATAACGGGCTGCCCGGAGGTGACCCAAGAATAGAAAATGGATGGGCTACTGGTGGTGACCCACATATAGAAGAAGATGAAGGGCTACCCAGAGGTGACCCAATGAGAGGTTGTGATTGAGGAATTGTGATATGTAAAGAATGATTGAGTGATGAAAAGATAGGCCATGGATCAATGCTAGACTCAAGAGTTTCATCACTGCGAGAAGAATGTGAAGATGGAATAATAAGAGGAGGATCAAGTTCAATGGTCTTAGGATCTTCCTCTATTTTTTGACAAAAAGAATCAACCTATTCCCCCAATATGCGTGAATGTATTGAGGTCTAAAGAGAAACCTTTCTCATGATCCTCTAGAGGAATGTCATCATGTAACCCCATGAATTATTGATCGCTTCTTCATTTTGAAAGAAATCGATTAGTATGGGTTGTTTTTTTTAACCAAAGGAGGTTGATTAGAAGAAAGGGGTCCAACTGGTGTGGAAGATTTAGAAGATGTTTGATGAGGTAGATGAAATTAAGGTTTAACCTTATTGTTGTCCACAAAGGAATTGGATAGTGCGTTGAAAATATATCTTAGCACATCATTTCTTGTGAATGGTTTGACATGGACACAAACATCGATCTTTAGAAGATGGATGAATATATAATAAGGAATGATCAAATGACCAAGGGCTAAAGAGGGATTGGATTCCGATTGATAGAAGAAGATGATTCAAGAGACGAAGTAGACTTGGATTGAGATGTCTCGTGAGTGGAAGAAGATGGCATGGGCTTACCTATAAGATGATATAGTGTTGGAAAAGCAATAGGATCATTCATCTAGGTAGTATATTGTGACATATGGGTCGAATTGGATGATTAATTAGAGGAACTTTGAGTTAGAATCTTTGAATGGAGGAAGGAGTTGTTTAGAGGCGACTGAAAAAGGAAAGTCCTGCAAGAAAGGGAAGGACCATGACATAGGAGTCGCTTTAGATGTATCTAAATAATAGTTTGGATTTAATCCTTAAAGCAATAGAGGAATCAAAATAATAATTTAGATTAGAATCAGAAGAAGAGTGGGGGAACCCGAATAATAATTTGGATCAGAAGCATCCAAACCATACCACCGAATATGAGATGAAGGTGGGGAACTAGGGTACCCAATTTTTCTAGCATGAGGAATCAACCGAGGTTTAGTCGTGATGGGCATATTTTGAGGTAAATGCCTAAACCTAGGTTCCTATTGTCGTAAGTGTGAGGAACCATGTGATAGTCATCATGGTTGGCATCGTTTAGGTAGAAATGTGTAGACCTAAATAGTGTATTGAACTCCTTCAAAGGGAAGGAAGTTCCATGTCGATTTGGGCAACATAATGACAACCAACTAGACATTTTGTGGATAAATAGGGGATGCTTGTGTGATTTTCCAAAGGGAACCTAAGGAAAATATACATCGTGATGACACAATTTCAATGATCCAATCAAGGTTTGGAAAACAAACTATGAGTGCGAAGGATCAAAGGATAAAAAGGATTGTCCCTAGACAAACAAGTTTACAAGATGACCGATTACAAGGAACAATCATGTAAGTTCAAAACACAAAGCCAAATAAGGAAATACTCCCTATGCAAATGCATGTCTCAATGATAGTTTGACGTACAAAAAATGATCAACACAATGTCAACACTTACGTCAAGTTTAAAAACAAACAAGGCGTAAGTATTAACAAGGGTTGAAGTGATTTCCGATCAAGGTATACTATAATGAGTCTAGATACAAACAAGGCTTAAATCTCAAAAGGTGGAAGTTACAAGTGTGAACGAACAACAATTCCACTTAGATACGTTTAATCAAGCTTTATAGAAAAACATGATATTAGTATCAAAATGATATTGACATGACACAAACAAAGTAACAACACACTTTCAAGGTTGAGGTAATGTTTGGAAAAGGAAAAAGTCAAAGTATATCAAGGATTTGTTATCGTGCAGCAATGTAATGCTAATCTCAAAACTTAAACCCAGTTTTATGAGAAACAAGATATAAGTATCGAAATTGTATCGAGGTGATGCAAGCAAAGTAACACCTCAAAGGAAGATCGATGATGAGCAAAGCCTAACTATAAATGATATCGTCTTGACGTGGGTATCAAGACAAGGCTATCAAGATGCGAAGACGTACCAACACACTTTCAACATTTACCATCTAGTCTCAAGCAAGGATGAATGTAAACGGGTGCAAAAGTGGTGGACACGATCAATCAATAACACATGTATGATGCTCCTCTTTTGATCAAAAATATCAATAAGAGAGAAAAGGAGTAGATCAAAATGGGGTTGAAAAATACTTAGTGTCACTTCGGCAGAGTTTTGCCTCGTCTTATGACGAGTGAAAAACTAAAACAAAGTAACACTTTCACAAATTCATGATGAATGACACTTGGCTCAAACTTTGAGGACTCTCCCCTTGTTTGAAAAATAAGGTTTTGACTCTGAAAAGTTCTCACTTCATGAAGGCTCTTTAAAACATGATGGCTTGATACGAAAGTGGGCTCCAAGACGATATGGATTTCTAGGTGGTTCTCTCAACTAGGTACCACAAACATCCTCTACGAGCTCGATTTACAAGAAAGTCACAATGACTAGTCTTGGAGTATCTCGAATTTACTTTACCCCTTCAAATATGATGAGCAATGAATGCGTTCACGCATATCTTTCACTGGGGTCGTCAAATGGATAATATTTTCATGCTAAAATCACAAGTAAAATCTAGTCAAGTGGGTAAGTGGAGCACTTCTGTTTCATCCACAAGGTTCCCTCTTACATGGACTACTTTGGGGTTCCTAGGACCACCCCTTTTTTTGTAGCTTAAGGCTTATGCCAAGGGGTTATGTCCTAGTTTAAAGCGGATGGGGCGTACCCTTATCCGAACCTGCAAATCAAGTGTGTTGAATATGGTGTGTTTTTAATCTTTTAAACTTAATGTGGTTTTTGCGCACACCATTTGGCAAACCTACAAGAAATGAGTTAGCCTTTGTTTAGACTCTGATTCTTTCACAAGTGATATTTGGTCCTTCAAACAAAGATTAGTAATTTTCCAAGTGATCAAAACATCATATAAAGGAGATAGAATGTCATTTTTGATTTCCTTATCATCCTAAGATGCAAGGAAAGAGCATACACAACAAAATACCTCACTAATTTTGTGAAAATGGAAAACACTCAATCAAATTGTGAAAAGTAAGTTCTTTTTAACCAAATTTGAAGTTAATTCCTTTAGAAAACTTAATGAAGTGTTTTGAAAGCATAAAAAAGGTATTTGAATCATTTTTTATTCCCAAGATCACCTAGAAGGTGTGAGGGAAGAGCATACACATTTCAAAACCTTACAAATAATAATGCAACATTCATCAACTCAACTAAGTAAAGTTAGCACAAAACTACAATATTATCAAAGTAACTTGCAAAACACTGATTAGTATCAAAAAAACCTGCAAAGTGTTAGAAACTCCAAAGAATCAACCCCTACAAGTGTTAGAAACAAATCTTTATTTTAAATAGCAACGCCTGTGTGCCCTTTATGACATGTGTGTGCTCCTAACAACATGTGCTGCACCTAAAATGACAAGTGTGCGGCTCTGTGGAAAACATAGTTAGCAATTACACCTACGCGGTAGAATGACACCTGCATTCTTTTAAGCATGTGCGTGCCTCAAAAAACATATGCGTGTGCAAGGTAAAAATGTGAGTTGACACAAATTTTAATAAACACCTACGCGTCTCGAGAGACATATGCATGCATGCATGCAAACATGTGTGTGTGTTCATGACATATGCATGGCTCTGGTTTAAATTCTTGATAGGGGTCAAAAATACAAGGTAACATGTGCATGGCTAGGGAAACATGTGTGTGTCCCTATGAACATGTGTGTGTGCTTTGATCAAACAAGTGCACGCTTTTTTTGACATGTGCGCCCTTTCTAAACACATGTGCACGCAGGCTTGAAAACCACAAAAAAAGACAAGAAACAGAAATCTAAAACTATAAATAGGTTAGATTCTTGCCTTTTAATTCAATTTCTAACATAAACCCAATAAATATGCATGCAAAAGGAAGATTTACTACTTTTAAGATTATCAAAATCTTGAAACTACACTAGTTAACCTTCAAAATGCATGAAAATGGTTAGAACTTGAAGTAAAAGCTTGAAAAACAACTTCTAGAGACCATGGAGTAAGTCCCACCGGGCGTGCCATATGTGAACATGTATAAATTAGAAAAGCTATAGAAATGAGGCTAGAACACTAAAGAAACCTCAAAGCTTTTACTAACTCAACTATGAACCATCAAGATAAGAGATAAACAAGAGCTACTCCTATGCATGCATTATAACTTTGACAAAACATCAAACTAACATGTATATACTACTCTCTACTCTTTGAATGCTACAAAATATGAACCTATGAAGATCCTAGAAATCAAATTTGATTGTTTGATGCTCAAGGGTTTTGAGAGTGAAGGCTCACCATTAATGGATACAAGACCATATGGTTCCCCTCATTTACTCAAGCTTGAGTTGAATATGCAATGGAAGATAATAGCTCAATAACAATGGAAGAAATACTCAAATCCTATTTGCCTATAGTTTATGTTAGAGGAGGAGAAGTGTTCTTATAAATGATAAGGAGGAGGGTCTATTTATAGTTTTTTGATTTCAAGAAAGGGATGGTTTTGATGCATGTGGGACAAAAGGTAAGTCCAAAAATCACTTTTAGCAAGTCAAAGCAAGATTTTTTTAGAGGTTAATTAATCTTTTAGGATTAATTAGGGGTCCCAAGTAGGCTTAGGTAGCTTTCTGGGAGCATCTAGAGGAGGTTTTGATAGATTTTGGAAGTGTTGGAAGTGGGAGTTAGCTAATAAGAAGATTTATTAGTCAACTACAAGATAAGAGGTTTAATCAACGTATAATGGTCAATTAAGAGGAATTGAAGGGAAAAAGAGCCTAATTGACAAAGTGTCATCAATTTGTAGGGAGTAGAATAGTTAGTGCAATGTTAGTAATAATATTGCTTTGATCAAACTATAGGTGTCTCGATAATGCATGGTGGGTTGATATAATGGATCTTTGTGGTTGGTTACTTGTTATTGATGTCTTTATAACTGGTTCTTGCTTAGAAAATCTGATATTGATCCTTGTTTAGTTCACCTTGCATATGGTTGTGATCTGTTTACTTTATGTTTTGCACTAGTTTATCTGTGATGATTATGGAATGTAACTTCATGCATCGAAAACTCCTTAACAAAGTTGGCATTAAAAGAGGGGCCTAGTACCTTTGCGCACTTCGGTGAGCGTTGACCTTTTGTTAGATGAGGTGCCAAAGGCATGCCTAGGGTGTTGGTAAAGAAAGTAACTACACTAATTCTAGATCACGCTCTTCTACTAAATTTGATAAATTCATTGAAGAGGTAGATATGGTGGATGTACCCCTCAAAACGGTCAATTTACTTATACCAATCAAATAATTCGAAAAATTATGTGGCGAAAGACTAGACTGATTCATATTAAGTGAAGACTAGATTTAATGTAACGAGTGCTTTTTGAGTTTGAAATCATTTAGGCCTCAGGATCTGATCATTTTCCCATTTCACTTTCTATTCTCCTTACATCTCCCCCTATGAGAAGGTCATTCAAATTTAAACTGATGTGGACCAAGGATCCTACACTTTTTGACAATATGAAGATTTGGTGGGATTTTGACATCAATGGCTCCAATATGTACATATTAGCTGAAAAACTTAAAAGAGTTAAGAAGCATATCAGGGAATGGAATAAGAACACCTTTGGAAATGTTTTCATCAAGAAATTTGATATTCATAAAAGAATCACCAAATTTGAGAAGGAAATACATGAAATTGGCTTCTCAGAAGAACTAAAAGAGGAAGAGGCTCACCTCTCTTAGGAACTCAACATGGTCTTACTACAAGAGGAGATATATTGGAAACAACAATCTAGGAATAAGTGGCTTCGTGAAGGGGACAGAACATGAGTTTCCTCTAAAAACGTCCGTCATAAGAAGAAACTTCAATACAATCACCAAGATCAAGCTTCCCTCAAGTGAAGAAACCAAAGACAATAAAACTATATGCAAAGAAGTTGAAAGTTGTTTTCATGACCTTCTCACATACCAAAGGGAGAATAATGCGGCAATGTCGAGCTCAAATTCTTAGTCAAATACCTTCTTTGGTTTCACAAGATGATAATTTGAAACTCAATAAGGACACATCAAATTGAAATTAAATATTTTGTTTTCCCTTTCAAGCCTCGACAAAGCCCTTGGACCCGATGGGTTTCCGTATGGTTTTTTTCAGCATTTCTAGGAGATTATGGGTAATGATGATCAAGAATCAGGGACTTCTGAGGAAATCCTCAAACGGTTTAACTCAACCTTTATTGTTCTTATTCCTAAGAAAGATAATGTTGAATCCTTCAATTCGTTTAGACCAATTTCACTTCACAATGCATACGGTGTATAAAATTATCTCTAAGGTCATGGCCAACGGGCTTAAACCTATTTTACCAAAGATCATCTCCCCGGAATAAGGGGGTTTTGTGGTAGGAAGACAAATATTGGATGGCATTATCATCATTCATGGGCTATTGAATTCAGTCAAGCATCATAATTCAGGTAACATGTTTATAAAACTTGACATGACTAAAGCTTTCGATAGAGTTAGCTAGGATTTTGTCATGCAAGTTTTAGAAAATTTTGGGTTTAATCAAGATTGGAGGAAATGGGTCTTTAGCTGCATTAGCACTATCAAATACTCAATACTTATTAATTGTGAGCTTGTTGGATTCTTTACTTCTTCCAGAGGGATCAGGCAGGGTGATCCCTTGTCACCATTTCTCTTTATTATAATGGTTGATGCCTTTAGTCGGTAGATCTCTTTCCTAAAAGTCAATAGAAAGCTTCTTGGTACTTCAATTGCCAATGGAGCTCCAAAAGTCACTCATTTATAGTTTTCAGATGATACTAGTTTAACAAGACAAGCCAACATCAGTGAAGCCAAATCTTTCAAAGATGCATTGGATCTTTATGAAGTTGACATTGGTCAACAAATCTACAAGAAGAAATAAAAAAATCTTCAATACCAATAGGGTTGTCAGATTTTGATTTGTAGAATTCTTGGCATCAACTCAAGTTCCCTTCCTTACACCTATCTTGGAATTCCTCTCTTTCAAGGTAGAAACTCTTTTGGCATCTAGTAATCTATTATTGATAAAATTCAAAAAAGTTGGCCAACTCGAAAGGAAAATGACTATCTTTAGCAAGAAGAATTCAACTGATATCATCATGTAATCAAGTTTTGCCAATCTATATGATGTTTGTCCTACCAATTCGTAAATGTTCACAAAATTATTAGATCTATTCAAGCTAAATTTCTAGAGTGGGACTTCTGAAGAAAGGAAAATACCGCTTGTTAAATGGGAAAAAACTTGCTTGCCCAAAGATTTGGGTGGCTTGAGATTCAGATTAAACAAAGACATGAATCTTTCCCTTGGAGCCAAGATGGTCTGAAGACTTTACATAGAGCCTAATGCCCTCTGGAGCAACATTATCAGAAAAAATACTTAGACAACATGACTCCTAAAATAATATTTACTATTCGGAATCATCTTTCAGGTTCTCAAACCTAGAATCTCATGATCAAAGCTCTATCTATCATTAAGCCCTTCTGAGATGGTCAATTAGTAGAGGAACTAAAGTCAAATTATGGAATGATGTTTGGATTCTCAATGCTCCTTTAAACACTCAGAATTTAAATAATCTTCAAGCTTGGTGTGAGAAGTAGATTGGTAATATGGTCCACATTATATAAATCGGTTACCTGACAATGGATAGATAGACTTATAGGTGCCTAATGAGCTACATGAAGAAAAAGATTCTCTCCTAAAGATTCTTGACCATTTCATTTTTCCAGACACAATGATATGTTGATTTGGACAGGGGATAAATCTGGAAAGTACAGTGTTAAAAGTGGATATTCCATTATTTCTATCCATAATAGAGAGACTTCTACTTTTCCAGTTCATAAAGTTTGGTTTCAAAAAGGTCTTCCTAAAGAAAATGTTTTTTTATGGACAACTTACTAGGACAAAAATTTTACACGCTCTAATCTCTACAAGCATGGTTTCTTTGGTCCATCCCAATGCCCTCTGTGTCTCAAAGCTGAGGAAGATTCCAGTCATCTCCTTATTCATTGTGAGTATTCCTCTATGATTTGGCATAGTATGCGTGAAAGATTTAATCTCCCCATGGCACTTCCTGATTCCATCAAAAGCTCATCTTAAGTTCGGAGTTCAAAATCAGATCTACTCCTCTTCTTCAAATTTGGAATTCAATTCCATCCATTATTTGCTGAAATATATGGCTGGAGAGAAATAAGAGAATTTTCAGAAGTGAAAGTAAAAATAATGATTACACCCTCTCACTGATTCTAAGATTTGTAAAGGAATTAATCATGACCTGGTAACCTCACAATGGGAAAATTTTCACTTGGAGAACAACATCTTTCTAAAATGGAAAGATACTCTCTTAAGAATCCCTAATAAGGAGGTTGGAGTGCAAAGAAAAGGAAAAGTTCAAATAAAATGGTGTCACCCCCCGAGAATTTAATAAAATTCAACTTTGATGGTGCTTCTAAGGGAAACTTGACAAACACTGGAGCAAGTGGCTTATTTAGAAATTCCAACGGAGAGCCTATTCTTGATTTTTTGAAGATTTGGGTGTATGTTCTAATAAATTTTCCGAAGCTAAATCCCTTTGGCATGGACTTCAAATTGCTAGAGATAGACAATGGGACAACCTTCTAGTGGAAGGAGACTTGTTATTGATAGTAAATGTTGTAAAAAAGGAAGTGCCAATCATTGGAATTTGATTAACTAAAAATGGGGTTTTTCTATGTTAATATATACTAGTAACAACAATGGAATAACTAATATAAATGCAATGTAAATACTAAATAATTTTATTTGATATTTTAAATGAAATAATGGAAATGGGAAGGGATAAGGTACTAACCTAAAATTAACTTACCTCATTGTTGTGCGGGAATTGGACATGATGTTGTGTGTATAGGATCGAGAGAATGATGGTGTCATCCAGAAAATTGTAGCAAATGAAGATCTATTTGGACTGGGACGCTTTAGGAGAGGACCGGGTCACTGTGGGTGCCACAGTGCATGTAATTTGGGTGTTGTGGTCTCGCGAAAATCTCAAGATCTGATTTCGATAGTGTTCTGAGGTCTTGCAGTACCTTCGTCTTGGTCACTTAGTTGTTGCAATATCCTTGCTTATGTCGTTGTAATTGTGTGATGAAGATCTACCTATAAAACCCCATACAAAGCATCAAATTCCTAAAAAGAAAGATGCAAATGAAGGGGTCAGATTGACCTTAACTGCCACAATGGTGGACTTATGACTAAGCGTTGCACTACATTCCATACCCAATGTAGTTATGTGTGCTTGTGTGTGTAATTGTGTGCCTAGGGTGCCCTAATGTCAATGACGTAGAAGTAGGGGGAAATAACTAGATGTAAGATGCAAATGGTGGATGGAATAGAATGAATACAACCCTTTCCCCTATGCTTATGTGATGCAGATGTAGAAGATGCCCAAATGTAGTCTTTTGCCTTAGTAGATAGTTAGCTTTTGATAGTAGATTGTCATTCCCATAAGATAGTGAGTATGTTATGTTTATATAGGGATCTCTTGTTCAAATTTTGACACTAATGGCCCGACATGCCGACTAGCACCTAGGAAATGTAATAAAAAACCATAAAGACCGACCTTGAAATTCTAAATGTGAACAAAGTGCAACCGAGACTAGGGAACCCAATTAGAGGATCGAGTCGTTGATGGGTGCCCGACACCTTTCCAGCGCCTAGCCGAGACTAAAGACGACAAATAATTGAAAGACAATAGCTAAAACCTCCCGAAAGACAAGCGAAATTGTATAGAAAATTGACGACTGTGTGAGACAAGTGAGAATGATGACCGACTAACTGATGACAGGACTAGGGGATGAGCCATTAGTGAATACTTTTCTTACGCGAGATCCATATATAAAATAACATACTTGGCGGTAAAAATGTAATAGTAAGTGTGTGATTTTGTGACTACTGAGAATTTAAATTACATTGTCAAAGAATGCTCTTAGTTTCTAAAGGAAAAAATCTTATCCCATATACCCAGGGTGGCGAATAAAGCCGTTGATAAGTTGGCTAACATGGGGGTGGAAATCAATGATAATAAGCCCCTAAAGCTAATTAACTCACCCGAAACAATGGAAAGATTAGGTGACATTATTAGGCTTGATGGGTTATCCTTGCCAGCACAAGTGGCTGATGCAGAGGATCCCACATCCTCTTAACTCACTTAATGATGGATCATTCCCCACAAATTTCCTTGATTATAAATTCTGCAGGACGCGTGTGGGGTGATTGCATTATCTGGAAAAAAAGCTTATTTGGGCTTGAGGATAATGAGTCATTTTCATCCTATTGGCTTGTGAATACCATGGAAAGGGGTGACAATAGTGGTAAAATGGAAAATAAATCATGGGAGGGTAAGGGCAAATCCACTGCCAATAATATTATAAAAGAAATGCAAGATAAATTAGTGCATAGCTATAGCATTGAGGATGTGCATTACTCCTTTCTTAGGCTCGTCAATGATATGAACCTTCTCAATGCGAGGCACTTAATAGATAAAGGCATGAGGGTTACCGCAAAAGAAGCAATGGACTATTGGCGTCAAGTTTTAATTGACGGGGTTAAGGACCCCAATCTTCTAAGGTGGATGGCCATCAATTTGCTTAGGGCCCAACTTTCAACTAGGCTTGGCGAAACTACAACTATTGAGGAGGTGGTCAAAGCAATGAAAATGCAGGACAATCAAACCCTTGTATGGATACACTCAAGGTTGCCCAAATCATTGGGGTCCAAACTTGTTATTTTTAGGTGTCGATGTCATGCATATGCCACTCATGAAGATATGGAGCGATTTAGGCTTTGATGTTGAGATTAGACCGATTCGATTGTGTAACTTGTTAAAGAATTGGCAATTGAAAGTGTGCAATAGGAAAAAGATAAATGTCATATGCTCTGCTCTCTGAGTACTGTGGATCGGTTTGAGGCTTCTAATCGGCCGATCCATGATGACTTTAATGGTGGAAGAGGATGTTCGAAAGAATGAAAATGATATTGTAATGATGACTAGCTCTTCTGATGAAGAGAATAAAAGGCTTTAGATATATAGGTTTTATATAGTTTGTTAATAGATATAGCTCTTGTTGGCTGCTCCATCTATGATGGTTTTTGTAAACTTGAACTGTCCTTGATTTTTTAGGGTTTTTTATTATATAATATATTATAAATAGTGAGGCCTTGAGCCTCTTTTTTGATCGATCAAAAAAAAGAAAATGGGATGTATGCCCAAGGGATGTAAGCCCTATCTTGTTATTGTTGCTTTCTCTTTGCCAATCGATTTAGAGTTGGATTGAAGATCATATTTGAATTTTATTTCTATACATAAAGTGTGTTATCATTGTTGTTTGTTCCTAACTTTAGTGAATTTCCTTGGGGAGTTATTACGCATAATTTGTGTGTTCACTCTGTATATTTCATATTCCATGTGGATAAAATTACTTTTGGGTATTGTGCATGATTAAATCTTCCCACTTGGGGTTAAGCGACTTGCATGTGTGGGGTTTGCATCCATTTTGGAGGGTTTTATCTTTGGAAAAATTAGTAAAAGTGTAATTTTGGGTACTTTAAAGGGGATTTCTCATGATTAACATTCATATTCTTGTTCTCCTTATTTTTGTGAGTTTGTGCATAGTTTATTTGTGTGGATCGAAGCATTATTGAGTGAGTTATGAATTTTTTAAGTTGCCATAATTTTCTGCAGACAAGGGTTTGACATAAAATCATATCTCCAGATCTAGGGCATGAAAATTCAATTTTCCTACGTGAAGTTGTTGCTAATATTTATTTAAGATTTTTGGGCACACTTATGCAATTTTTGAGGTTGAATTAACCCTAGTTTCAAGGGTTCGAATTCCCCAAACCAGTCGCTCCATTTGTGAGGAGATTTCTACTATGCAAGAGTTATTTGGTAGTGATTAAGGGGAGTCTAAAATCAATCTTCAGTTGCCGTTTATGACTACCATTTTTAGATTTTGAAATTCATATTTGGGGTAGGGTTTATGAAGGTTAAAGCCCTCATATCTATATAGGCTGATTCACCATACTTGGGAGGATTTGTTGGTTGGTTTATGGTTGTTACAAAATCAACTTTATGCTCTATTATTTGTGCTTTATAGTTGGGTGTGATTAGATTTGTGGTGATTGCAGCATTTCCTAGTGTGCCCTAGAAAGGGACATTATAGTGGTATCAAAGCACTAATCCTCTACACCTATAAGACTTTATGTTTGTAGATCTCGATAGATAGTCTATGAATCACGAGTTAACAAGTGAAGGTGAATTGAGAACAAAGCTTTGCAGATTGGGGAAAGGGCTTGAGCATCCACATCATTCGAAAAATGTTTTGCTCGATATTTTGGAGGAAGCGACAAACTGTTTGTCCATGGTGGGACAATCAGATTATAAGTCTATGTTTTTAGCAATGAGTCCTTTGGTGGTTCATTTGGCTAGACCCAAACTTTTGAGACATTCAAATTTAGATGTGAGACTTGTAGTTGTCACTTGTATCAGTGAAATTATGAGGATAAAAGCTTCGAAACCACCATATAATGACAACATCATGAAGGAAATATTTCAGTTCATGGTGGAAAGTTTTAAGGGTCTTGGTGACATCACAAGTCCTTTTTTTGCTAAGAGGGTCACTATTCTGGAAATTATGGCAAACGTTAGATCTTGGGTACTAATGGTAGATCTGGAGTGTTATGAACTCATTTTCCAAATGTTTGATAATTTATTTACTACTATTCATAAGGATCATGCAGAAATTGTTGTTTCCTCAATGCAAACAATCATGTCTTCGATTTTGAATGAGGAGGATGAGATTTTGATGCCACTTCTAACAATTTTATTTTCCTATATGAGAAAGGAGGAGCAAGAAATGTCACCAGCAACAAAAGCACTAGCTAGAAGTATGATAGATCTGTGTAAAGAGAAGTTGAGACCATATTTGACTAATGAGGAACTTGCTTCGAGTGAACCATCAAATGTAGATCCACAAGATGTCATGCAAGGTAAAGATTTCTTATTAGTAAAAGATGTTCACCTATCTTCTAATGATTGCATATGTGATAGTGAAGTTTCAGAAGAAGGGATCAAGGATCTTGAGCCTAAGGAAGAAGAAAAATCAGATCTACAAGTGGGTAAAGAGAGTTTGGTGGTTGAAGCCACCATTCCGAGGTGATAATGTTGGTAATCAGTTTGTTGTCCTTTCCGAATAGCCATTCAAAATGAGCATGAAGAGGGTGTCAACCCTATATCAGAACTTCCTGATTCAGCCAAAGGGGATAGATCACATGATGACATTTCAAGGTATGAAGAGGTTGATTTATGGTTGCATACTTTTCCATTTCAGATTTGTTTTCCTCATGAGGAACATGTAAGAGACGGAGATAAAATGAGGATCATGGGCTGCAAAATGGGGCAAGAAGACTCCTTGGGTCAAGGTCACTCATATGGGCACTCTAAGGTATGGGAACCAAGTGATTTTCCACTTTCTACAAAGATTATCAGTTCTGATTTTGTGATTTTTACATCTGATTTCATGGGAATAAGTGAAAGTTCAGAATTGTCTATGGCAAGCATAAGTGTTGGAAAACATGATTGGGCTTTAGGAGATCCGGAAGTAAGAAGGAAAAGTATTTTTCAAGGAGTTAATGATGATTTTCTAATTGGGAAACTTGTTATGGCAACTACTAAGGGTAAGCACTTTGATTTGTTGTATCATCATCATACTTTGTCCTTGCCTTGCTTTGTTCGTCATGAATATTGTGCTAATAATGAAGACAAGATGAAAGGTGTTAAGTGGATACAAAATCTTCCTAAGGCAATCCCATATCATTGGCAAGAAGGTTGACACCTTCTAAAATTCAGTCCAAGTGAAAGTAAGGGCATCAAAGGAGTGATTTCAAGATGTGGTAAGATACTTAGTTTTATTTCCACTCAATTCAGTTTTGATTACATTACTTGGGCTAATGCATGTGAGGAAAAGATTGAGGTTACATGGAAGAAAGGTTGGGGGCTAGACAATGTGCATGACGGGGCAGCCAACTTCCGCTTTCATATAATTTGTGGTTGGGCAAAGAGGAGTTCATGAAAAGGAATTACAAGGTGATTGCACGCCATGAAGAAGAGAGTTGGCCTACTACTTCAGATTTTGTCATTCAATGGGAAAAATAGTTTCAACATGCTTGTACGAGAAAGGGTAAGATATGTTTCAGATTTGTTACTCCTCATTGCATGTTTGGCTCCTACCAAGGTTGGGAAATATCTCATGTCAAAAATGTCATTGTTTCTATCATTATTGATGAAAGTATGAAGGTTGTTTGCAAATGGTTGTCTGCTGTATTTTGCATTTTCAGTCAGTTATTCTCATACTTTTTGGTTGTAGAAAGACAACATAGCCTTGGGAACTTGTGTCCTCCATTTCGTAGCATGTGGATGGTATTTTGGGTGATTAATAATCAGTTTTTAGTCCTCATACAACCTAAGATAAGTACAGAAATAGCATGCTACAGCCAAGTCATCCAAATGTTACCCAATTCTTATGATGACATGGTGTTAGTAAAGGACAGCCGTGTGCTAACATGATGTGGTGGACTGTTGTATTTTGTGTTTTCAGTTTGATACTTCTCCTCTCCATGTTGCAAAAATGGTACTTTGACACTTGGGAGTTGTTCTTCTGACACCTATTATCCTAGAGATGCATTGGGAAGATTTGAGTGGATTTTACGCCACTCTTGGGAGGATGGTTAGGAGCAAGGAGCATTATGACAGCAGTATGAGGGGCAGTAGAAGTAAACTTTGGAAATACCACCTTTGGGGAAAGAGTTGTGAGTTGCTCATGCCTTTGAGACATGAAGAAGAGGTGAAAAAGTGTTTTTCAACACTCATGTTTTTTCTAATATGTTTGCTTCATGTGCAGGACTGAAGTCATGTGAGAAAAGGTTGTTGTCCTATATACTCCATGATGACATTCTTGGGTGGGCAGCCTTGGAGCTTAGAAAAGCTCATATAGTTGTTGATTCCTCATACTCCGATGAAGATACAATAGTTTGGAGTACATAGTACAGGGTTGATTACAATCATGTTTGGATTGGTTCGAGGGAAGCAAACAAAAGGAGCATGTTCTTCCAAGTACTTCACCATTTAACAGACACCAGATCGAGACTTTGGGAGCACCATTTCATGTCTTCCCTTTAGGACGTGATACTTGGACCTATGAGCTTGCAATTGCTTAAGGGATTTTTTTTTTGGGAAGGGAAAATTGTAATGTACCCTTTTTCAAACATAAAGAAAGTCAAAGACCTTCAACCCATTCCATTCCCTGTGGGTTCAAAGATTAATCTAGGGGGCTTCTTTGAGACATTTGTTGCATTATTGAATTGCATTCTAACCCCTTGACATGTCATGCACTACAAGTGGGAGTCATTAGTAAATTAGAAAGTCATAAAGTACACTTAGGATTAGTACTTTTATATTTTAATTATGTTTTCTTATGTTTCCCTCCAAAAAGGGATTAGGTCGGCCACTACTTGCTTATGTTGCACCCCTTAGCTTATAAAAGGAGGATGCATGGCCTTAGAGAGTTATGTTGAACATTTGATAAATTGAATTCTTCATGCTTGAAGAAAATGGGATGTATGCCCTAGCTTGTTATTGTTGCTTTCTCTTTGCCAATCGATTTGGAGCTGGATTGAAGATCAGATTTGAAGTTTATTTATGCAAATAAAGTGTGTTATCATTGTTGGTCTGTGCCCTAGCTGTAGCGAATTTCCTTGGGGAGTTATTTTGCATATTCTTTGTGTTCACGATGTATATTTCCTATTCCATGTGGAGTGAATTACTTGTGGGTGTTGTGCATGGTTAGATCTGCCCTCTAAGGTTAAAGCAACTTGCATGTGTGGGGTTTACATCCATTTTGGAGGGTTTTTATGCCAAGATAATTAGTAAAAGTGTAGTTTTGGGTACTTTGGAGGGACTACTCATGATTAACATTCATATTTTTGTTTTCCTTATTTTTGTGAGTTTGTGCATAGTTTATTTGTGTGGATTGGAACATTATTGATTGAGTAACGAGTTTTAAAGTTGCCATAATTATCTATCTGAAGGGTTTGACATAAAATCATATCTCCACATCTAGGGCATGAAAATTCAGTTTTCATACGTGAAGTTGTTGCTAACATTTATTTAAGATTTTTGGCACACTTATGGAACTTTTGAGGTTGAAATAACCCTAGTTTCAGGTTTGAATTCCAAAACCAGGCCGCTCCATATGGGAGGAGACTTTTGTTGTGTAAGGAGTTACTTAGTAGTGATTAAGGGGACTCTAAAATAAATCTTTAGTTGTTGGTTTGTACTGTCATTTTAAGATTGTGAAATTCATATTCGGGGTAGGGTTTATGAAGGTTAAATCCCTCATATCGGTATAAGCTGATTCACCATACTTGGGAGGATTTTTGGTTGGTTTATGGTTGTTACAAGATCATTTTTATGCTCTAATATTTGTGATTTATAGTTGTGTGTGATTAGATTTGTGGTGATTGCATCATTTCTTAGTGTGCCCTAGAAATGGACATTACATAATAAATAGGTTCAAAATCGAATTCGGCCTAATTGCCTCCATTTATTTTATAGTTTGTATCTTCTTTTGTTTTCCACCTCATGACCTTAGGTTTCCCTTAAAGTCAATGCCATCACCATGGGTTATGAGATTGGGTTTGATTTCTACTAAGGTTGACACCATTTCCCATGGGTGATCACATCAAACATATATGCTTGATCAGACTTGTTATCAATCAATCAATCTCTAAATCATCCCAAAACACTACACTTGCTTGCACATTGGACACTTGCATATTTTCACACCTAGTTGTTAGACTTGAGTTTTGGAGCTTGCCATTTTGTATTTGGGTCACCATAGTGAGCTATGATTGGAGATTTCCTACTTGATTTTCCCCTTTTCCACCCAGAGTGATTCTCTATCGGTGTTGTTATCTTTGAGAGGATCACGCATCAACAAAAACAATGCAAAAATTATTTCTAACCCGTCTATGTCCTTTGTTGCTTACTTTATGTGTTATATATATATAAATGATTGGTCATTAATTCTTTATAGATTAGGGTAGATGCATGTGTTTTTATCTATTTCTTTGTATTATTATACTATGCCCCTTGGATTTATCCATACCTCTTAAATTACTCTTATTTTGAATCCTAGTAGGATATTATGCACGCACCCAAAATTACATGTGCTACATTATCGGCAAAATAGTTACAAAAGTCCCTAATGATGATTTAGGTCCTTTTCGAAGGTGTTTGAGCTCAATTTCCATTCCTAGTGTATATTCGTTGCCCCAGGCGTCTTTACTTAGCCTTCCGCGCTTTTTCCAGCTCCATGGCTCTTTCTGCTCATGTTTTGGCCTTTAGTGTCAAGAGTGCCGCCTGCACAGGCGACGGTTCTGAAACTGCCGCCCTGCGTAGGGTGGTGGTCGTGCCCGCTTTTTCCAGATTCTCTCACGCATGTCATAACATGCGATGATTCACTTAATTTCACCTTTTGCATGCATCTGTGAGCCAAATTGTCTAAAATTAGCTTTGATTGCTTGGTTCTCCTTCCTACTTCTATTTTTGAATAGATTTAATTAGTTGGAACTACTCCTTACCTTGAGCTTGAAGGCACCTCCCATCCTCCATTCGTATATATTCCATGCTTGTATTCAAGCAAAAGGCCTGAGAATTTTTGTGTATATTGCATTGTATTCCTGCTACGATCTTGCTAGGAATTACATAACCAAGCTCGATCTCTTGTGTTATCTCTCTTCTACTTGCATTGCATCCGGACTTCCATCAAGTCATTGCTCAAGCGCCATCCTCCTGCTGTTGTTCTTGCATTCCCAATCCCTTGGACTCACATGAACACTCGGAGAAAGAAAGGAACATACTTGAGGGACAGATCTGATAACCAAATTTGCAAAGCTCTTGCTTGTCCAGGTTGGAATTGTGTGTTTGTTTGCCTTGTTTGTTGAATTGTTAATTTCAAATCACTAGTTTCAATCACATATCAAATAGAGTAGAAAATCATTCATTTTAATAAATTAGTCAATCACAAGTAGATCAAATCATTAGTAAGCTTGATTCTTTAACATTACCAGGGAAGTTGTGGGGAACAATAGCCCCTTTCGGGAAGGTAGGGTTTGAAGGATTTTTATTAGATTAAGTTATTTGTTTTAGATTAGATTCATACATTCGCACAAGTAACCAACTACATCCGACTGATTGCTTGTCTTTAGTTTATTTATTAGATTAGAACACATTGCTTAAAAATTAGAAAAGAACAAAAAGATTTCCTTTGGTAGATTAGTTTGCTTTTATTGCTTTGATCTGTAATATTGTGAAAAATCCAAAAACATAGATTATATTTCCTACAGAATTAATTGGTTTGCTTATAAAAAATCATTTTATTTCATTCTGAGGCGACCATCAATCGTACCAATAGGAAAAGACATACAATTGTGATCAAAATTTTCCTCAGTAATTTCTATTTCATTAATGTATGTATTAGGAATAGGATGTTGTTAAGTATAATTAGTAGTAGCGTCGATAGAAGATAACGGCGCCGTCGATGCAGTGCCGCCAATAATGTGAAGTACGCAGTAGTATCAAAGTACAATAGGAATGTTGTAAAAAGTAAATATTTGTCGTAAGTGGTCCGGTAATGTTAAAATGTCAAAGTTTGGGTAATTAGAGAAGTAGGGTCTACATGATTAGGAATTAGAAATATTATATTGGTAATAAGGACAAGGAGTGAGGTCATAAATATTTTGTGTATTTTATTTGTAAAAAGTCTAAAAATGTGGAACCCATGTAAAATGATAAGGTTTATCTTATCTTAAAAGATAAGCTTACATGTACGAGATAAGAGTTAAGGTATGGAATATGATTCGTCGAGTGGATTTCTTATCCTATCTTAGAGATAAGATGGATAAGCTGGAAGTTCTATAAATAGAGAGCCACCCCCTCATTTAGCATAGAAGGAAGTAGTGAGAAATATTGTAGGAAGTGTGCGAAGGAAGCCATCAGTTTAAAGGTGTGTTGAAGAAGCCATTAAGAGGTGTAATTGTAAAGTTTCTCCCATAGTCTTGGTGAAAGGCAAGTGAAGTCAATAACACTTGAAGTACCTCATGGGTGAGATTGTAACAATTTCATGTTAATATTATAATTTACTTTGATATTTCAGATTTGTCATCATTAGTCTTATCATAGTCGATGGTATTCTTGTGTTATGTTGTTGTTTTGTTTCAGTTACATCCACCAAACTAAAGGTTGTGCATTAGTAAATAATCATAGCACGAGGAGTTCGGTGAAGAATTATCATAGTGCTTAGGATTGGTGATGACATTTTGGTTCCGTTCTTAGGACCATTCCTCGTTAGTGGATTTTACGGAGAGATATTCCCACTTAGTCAAAAATCAATTGGAGGGTAACCTTGTTTTTCTTGTGCATAGTAGTTACCATGGTAAAGTCATTTTTGCCATGAATAGTAGTTACCATGGTAAAGTCATTTTTTTGGAATAGTATTTACATGATACTTTTTAAAAGTCACTTTTTCACTTTTTCGTGAATAGTATTTACCGATAACTTCACTTTTCTTGTGAATAGTGTTTACCACAGAAAGTCGAGTTTTACATGATAAGTCAAGTTTTACCATAGTTTACCGTGGTCATTTCTATTTTCTTTGTAGAAAGGTGTAAAGTCACTTTCTAGTATAGTGATTCCAATTATTTGTGCACATAAGTCTTGTTGATTGTACTTGTGGGTTGGTATTTCACGGTGGTTACTTTTGAAAATGGGAAAGATTCTGTTTTTTCAGCTCAATCTAATGAAGATGCTTCTTCTTTCATTCAAGTTTAAACGATCTTGTATTTGTAATGGCCTTATAAGAGAGAACAATGGACTGAATTTTTCCTACCTTTTTGGATGGTTCGACACTTAGGTGGTTTGAAACACTAGGTGATAATGTGAAAAATTCATGGGATTTATTAGCTGAAAGTTTTCTTGAAGAATTTGGTGAACAACGAAATATGCGAGATCTCATGATCGAGATCACAAAGCTATCCCAAGGAGAGAAGGAGAGATAAGGGATTATCATGCTCGTGTTCTAGAGCTAAGGAGGAAGCTCGATGCCCGGATCCGGAAGGAAGGATTAGCGGATGGGTTGATGAATGGCGTGGATAATCTCCTCTGTAAGCACTTCATTCTTGGGATGAAGCCGGGGAGATCGAGACAACGAGTGAAGTATGACCACCCATACCATTGAACAAGCGAAAGGAGATTGCGAAGGCGAGAAGAAAGCATGGAAGAGGAGCCCAAAGAAATTGTTGCTAAAGTAGAGCCTACACCGCACCTTTGGTCAGAATCCTGACCACTCACTCCGGAGCACAAATATTTCTCCTAGTACATCTCTGAGTATGAAGATCTGCTCAAAAAGATGGGTCGATTAACTATTAATCTTCTTGAGAAAGAATTTAGTTCTCGGGGAGGAGATAGAGGTCGAAAAGAAATATTTACGAAGTTGTTTGTTATGGTTGTTATAAAAGGGTCATTATAAGTATAATTGTCCGAGATAGAGCTTCTACATCTGGTAAAGGAGATAATGATAAAGGAAAAGCACACATGTGAATTCTTTTGATGTAGTAGATAAGAGCGAAATAATGAAGTAGATGTGTTTGTAACAAAAAGAAAGAAAGAAAAAGATAATCAAGATGGAAATGATCCTAAGAAGATGAAAGAAGAAACTAGTAAGAAACATAGGAGAAGAAAGTTGGGTGTGCGGGATTTTACGATTTCACGGGGCAAGGACCATACTCCATCTTGGAAGATCTGTCCAAAAGGCTGCAAATATTACATATGGTCAACTCTTGGCTATGTCTTCGAGAAGAGGCGGGAGTTGCGAAGTGGACTCAATGCTCGAAGAAGGAAGGAGGTTGAGGTCCTGTTTTGGAGAGCGGCGGATCCTATGCTCCTGGTGAGGTATTATGTAATGGTATTTCAATTCATGATGTCTTAGTTGATGGAGTGCTGCGATTAATGTAATGGCCAGAGTCTGTAATGAATATGTTGGGTTTAAAAATTGATCGCCCTTGACACTTATGTTAAGGTCATTAAATAAAGGAAAAACTAAACCGAAAGGTGTAGTTTCAAATGTGGCAATATACTGTTATGGGTGTTGTATGTGTGGTAGACTTTCGGGTGATGAAAAATGGTATTGTTGCGTACCCAATGTTCTTTGGGAAGACCATGGCTAAGGAGAGTTCATGCGAAACTCTTTGGAATGAAGGTTTCATGACACTTGGGCGTGGTAGAGAGAGGGTGAAGATAAATGTGATCCCTCGACATCATAAAGCGAGAACACATGGATTCAGTGATGAAAGCGATGATTGGACATCCTCGATTACTCTAGTACCGGTGAAGTGGACACTTTGAAGATGAAGAAAGTGAGGTGGATGTTTGATCATGGATATCCTTCCCGAGTCACACCAACTCATGACCCCATAAAATTATCGAAGAAGAAGTTGATGATCGTCTCCAACAAATAAAGATTGGTGATCTTTGTGATGGAGAGTGAGAAGGAATCCTACCTCCGGCTCTTTGAAGATACATACACCTATTCACTTTTGATTACAAGGAACTCCGTCAAGTAAGTTGGGTAGAACATTGTATTGAGTTGGTAGATGGTCTTAAGCCCATAAAGCAAATGCCATATGAATGAATCCTAATTTTCCAAGGCGTAAAAGAAGAAATAGATAAGTTGCTTGATGCGGGATTCATATTTCTTGTGGAGAATTCGAATGGGTTTCTCCCATTGTGATCTCAATAAAAAAGAATGGGAAGCTACGCATTTGTGTTGATTACGGGAAGCTCAATAAGGCAACAAAGAAGGATCATTACCCTCTTCCATTTTGATCGAGATCTTGGGCGAAGTAGGCGGCGAGTCTTATAGTTTCTTGATGGATATAGCGGCTCTGACCAAGTTCGTATAGCGAGAAAAGATCAGTGAAGACCACGTTCACCACTCCTTGGGAGCGTTTGCTTATAGAGTTATGCCTTTTGGGTTGTGTAATGCTCGAAAGAACATTCCAGCGTTTGATGAATAGGGTGTTCGAACCCTACATTGGGACCTTCATCGAGTATTTACGGATGATTTTTGCATCTATGGGAGCAAGTTGGACCACTGCACCAAATGGAGACAACATTTCAAAGGTTAGATGAAGCACAAGCCTCACTAAACCCTCTGAAGTGTGTCTTTGGATGTTAAAGGCGTTTTGTTAGGGCATGTTGTATCCGAGAGATGGTATTGTGCTTGATCTGATAAAGTTTCAAAAATCAAAGATTTACCATTTCCTATTAATAGAAGTAAGTTGAGATCATTTTTAGGCCATGTGGGTTCTTATAGAAGGTTCATCAAGAATTTCTCAAAGATTGCACCACCACTAACCCGATTCTTGAAGAAGGATGTTACTTATGAACCGGGAAATAAGGCGCATGAAGCTTTTGGACAATTGAAGGAAGCCACAGTGTCTTCACTGTTTTTTGAAGAATCCAGTTGGAGCAAGCCATTCATTGTGTACACTTTGATGCCTCGGATGCGGCACTAGGAAGTACTTTGAGCCAAAAGGATGAAAATGGGAATGAACATCCAATTTACTTTGGGAGCGAGACAAATGAGCGATCTTGAGGTAAATTATCTTATGCTGAAAAAGCTCACGGCTATCATTTTCTTTGTAAAGAAGTTTAGAAATTACTTGCTAGGGCAAAAATTTCTAGTTGTAACAGATCATCAGGCTCTAAAATATATTGTAAATAAGCCTAACCCATCGGGGAGGTTACCAAGATGGATAATTTTGCTACAAGAATTTGAATTTGATATTATAGATAGGCCAGGAAAGAAGCATGTCAATGCGGATGCACTCTCTCGAGCCTATGATGGTTTAGGATCATCTTGTGATGATGATGATTTCCCCGATGCGGCATTGTTATCCCTTGACACAATCCTAGTGAATACATAGATATTTGGAATTATCTGAATGAATTCAAGTTTCTGATGGTGCCAATGCACTAAGAAGAAAGATTACTCAAGCCGATCGTCCATATTCTATTACTGCATGGAGTATTATTTCGAATAGGACACGATGGAGCGATCTGAGAGGGCGATTGGACGTGATCAAGGAAGGAAGCTGCTAGAAGAATTCCACAATGGTACATGTGGAGGGCACTTCTCTGGACAACTTACAGAAGGATCTTGGATGCGGGTTATCAGCCGCCCACTCTTTTTAAAGATTGTTATAATTATTGTAAGACATGTGATATTTGTCAAACACATGGTAGCAGTAAGACTTCATCGACTCCATTATGTCCTATTCTTCCCCTTGGTCCCTTTGAAAAGTGGGAATAGACATTGTAGGTCCACTTCGACTACATCACGCCAAAATAAGTATATTGTAGTTGCCACAGTTATTTAACCAAGTGGGTTGAAGCTAGGCCATTGAAAACAACTTCCATGGATGAAGTGGCGAGGTTCATATATGAACACATTGTCACGGATTTGGTTGCCCATTAGAAATTGTAACAGATCAAGGAAGCCACTTCATTAATGAGGTGGTAGAAGCCTAGTCGATAAGTTTTCTATTAAGCACGGGAAGGCAACAACATCTGCCAAGCCTGACAAATGGGCGGGTGGAGCGAACAAATTTTTTGTGTTGTGTCAAATTCTAGCAAAGATGCGGCCTTGCGGTACATAAATGGGATAAAAGGATTCATGCGGCATTGTGGGCATATAGGGCAACATCAAAGTCAGCAACAGGATACTCCCCATTTCGGTTGGCTTATGGCATTGATCCGATTCTTCTATTGAGTTTGATATTCCCATTTGAGAGTTATGAAAAATGAAAGGATGGATGAAAGTGATTGATAAAAGAAAGGTTGGTACATCTTCATTTGCTTTGGAGGAAATGAGGAAATAGCAAAGGATCTGAAGCCATAAGAAGAAAATGAAGCGAAGGAATACTTTGATCAAAAGATCCGGTGGTCTCCATTTCATGTGAATGACTTGGTTCTAGTATATGATTCGATACAAAAAAAAAGAAGCAGAAAAATTTCTTCCAAAATGGATGGGGCCCTACAAAATAGCAGTTTGTGCATGAAAATGGTACGTCTGATTGGAGGAATTGGATGGCACTCCCATTACGAATGGGTCAACCACGACAAGTTGAAGATTTTCCAAGCACCGAGAATAGTCTACTCAGGGACGGAGTAGAAGCTAGGAAGGGGAAGATGTCGACACTAAAATTTTCCTCAGTAATTTCTATTTCATTAATGTATGTATTAGGAATAGGATGTTGTTAAGTATAATTAGTAGTAGCGTCGATAGAATATAACGGCGCCGTCGATGCGGTGCCATGCATAATGTGGAGTATGGTAATGATCAAAGTCAATAGGAATGTTGTAAAAAGTAAATATTTGTAAGTAAGTGGTCCGGTAATGTTAAAATGTCAAAGTTTGGGTAATTAGAGAAGTAGGGTCTACATGATTAGGAATTAGAAATATTATATTGGTAATAAGGACAAGGAGTGAGGTCATAAATATTTTGTGTATTTTATTTGTAAAAAGTCTAAAAATGTGGAACCCATGTAAAATGATAAGGTTTATCTTATCTTAAAAGATAAGCTTACATGTACGAGATAAGAGTTAAGGTATGGAATATGATTCGTCGAGTGGATTTCTTATCCTATCTTAGAGATAAGATGGATAAGCACTGAAGTTCTATAAATAGAGAGCCACCCCCTCATTTAGCATAGAAGGAAGTAGTGAGAAATATTGTAGGAAGTGTGCGAAGGAAGCCATCAGTTTAAAGGTGTGTTGAAGAAGCCATTAAGAGGTGTAATTGTAAAGTTTCTCCCATAGTCTTGGTGAAAGGCAAGTGAAGTCAATAACACTTGAAGTACCTCATGGGTGAGATTGTAACAATTTCATGTTAATATTATAATTTACTTTGATATTTCAGATTTGTCATCATTCCATCTTATCATAGTCGATGGTATTCTTGTGTTATGTTGTTGTTTTGTTTCAGTTACATCCACCAAACTAAAGGTGTGCATTAGTAAATAATCATAGCACGAGGAGTTCGGTGAAGAATTACTTGCTAGTCAATTAGACATTGACACTAGTTTGCGTACATTAATATTCGATCTTCACCACTTCCACCGAGATATTATTGCATGACTTTCCCTTCGAACATAAATAGCATCCGATCGAGCTAAGACTTTCTCCATACTAGAATATCACCCATAAATTCCTGTGGCTCCATCATGCCTCTCGTTCTTACTTCCATGACCTTGTTTGGAAATCTATACGAGGGCCTGCAGGTCATTTTCCGCGTGTTCAAAAACCAACAAACAAAATCTCAGCAGAGCTCGACATTTATTGGATTACATGAGCGATTTGTTATCTCAGACTAAGCCATCACACCACTTCAAGTTAGGAGAGCATTCTTTGCCTTAGACTCACAGATCCTGACATTACATGTTGAAGATATAAGATTGCCCAATTATCTTGATCCCCGTCACCACACTCACATTCACACTCATTCTACATTGGTTGTCTCAAAGACGACCTTGAGAGGTCGGTGCGAAAGAAGGTCACATGTTGATTTTATGTCATCAAATATTTATCTTTATCTTAGATATAGGCCTTGGAAACCTATGACTACCTTAGGGTTAGGACTATTATTCTCTAGAATTACAACACTAGCACTCCTCGAGCATATTTGGTATCTACATCTAGTGTGCAAACTTAAATTTGATCACCATCATTTGAAAACCTAGGCGGGGATCCATCTTAGCCAAAATATAGCAATAATACACAAGAATATATATTGACTTAGCTTTACGGATGTCTTGTAGATGTTTTGGATATAGAATTAGGGTAAACATATTTTCTAGATTTAAACATGATTTGCTTCATAAACTAAGCTATGAAACCCTCTTGGACACTAGTGCCCTACTAGACATTAGCACTTACCATTTACGTCCTTTTATGGTCTTAATGTTTAGCTCTACATAGGATTCTATACTTTTTTTGGTTGCTTCGTCATTGTTTGTACCTACTTCCTACACTTTTACTTCTTTGAAACCTTGCACATGCCAGTCTATGTAATCAAAACCCTAGTTTCATGTACTAACACTCATATAAACATTAAATAACAAAAGGAAAGTGTTGTGTGGTGGAGTTGGACTACCCTTGGTGGTCAACACCCTTGTTGATTTTGACTAAGTATTATAATACATTGCCCAAATGAGGGGTTCAAACTCCATGTAGTTCTCCTAGTTCTCGTGCAAGTGTGAATGCAATCTAGAAAGTCATTTCTCTATGTTTTCTCTCATTCCTAAACATATATATATATATATATATATATATATATATATATATATATATATATATATATATATATATATATATATATATATATACCCTACTACTTGAGTGTTGAATAGTAGAGTGCCAAAGTAGAGTGTTTACAAATAAATATTGCTAGAATAAAAAACCCTTGAGACAGATGCACGATAATACTTGACTTGAATTTAGAATTTTTGACTTGGCGTGATATGCTCTTGGAAGAGTGTGGAGTGCTTTGAGCTTGTTTAAGGCTTACTACTGATGTTTGCTCTTGATTTAGGGAAGTTTTGCTAGAGATTTTGAGATGAAGATCAAGTGCGTCATGTTATTTCCAAGTAGGAGCTAGATGATTGCTAAATGAGTAAATGAGAGTGTTTGATTCAATTTATACCTTTCCATGGGATATAATTTTACATTAATACTGACCTAGAAATGTGAATTAGGATAAACTTAAGATTTTTTACCATTGAAGCATAGATGACACTAGCACCCAACTTTAGACATCAATGTCAGAACTAGTCTCCTCTTGGACACTATTATTTAGAAAATAAAACATTGTAATGAGAGTATTCGGAGAGGCTTGACTTGAGGTAAGATATGTTAATGAGCATTAGACCGGTCTTGTAGATGTTAAAACAATGAGTGAGAGAACGCAGTATTTCCAAGCCTTAGGAGAAACAATGATAATGCATTTATGTTATGTTTGTACATGAAATTTGTAATTAAGGGATATAAGCCAAATCAATAATTATCAAGCACCTAATTATCATATTTAGGTGTACACACATAATCATAATCATCAATATTTCCATTTCAATAATCATCTTGAGAGTCTATAGCCTTCACAAAAGAAGCATCGATATCTACATGACAATATACATCTAAATCCTCATTCTTCCCTATAGTTTTTGTTAGGCTTTTTCACATTATATATGAAGGAATCAATAGGTTGTTGAGCACATTTAAGTCTAAACCCACAATGCTCTAGCTCACTTTGTATTAGACTATTTTTTTGCATTATTAGTTAGTTCTCTCATATCAAATATTGAATTTCATAATCACAGGGCTTATCTGAAGGGAAACATAATCTTTAAAAGACACGTCTAAGGGGCGAGGCATTACAAACACACTAGATTTTTGAATGTATCACATCGAGCTAAAGTTAATAGAATTGGAACATATAAAATGGAATGAGCCTTACAATAATCATATCTATCACTTTGAGGAAGTAAGATTTAATGCTAAAAAATTACAAGCAATGCGAAAGGTGTGTTCATTTCAATGTAGGTTCACCAAAATGTAGATGTGGAAAGTGATTTCACATCAACATGCATTACACCTACCCTTTACAATTCAAATCTAAATAACTATGAATAAGTAAATTAAACAAATATAAATAATTATTCTCGAAGCAATAATAATTGGGAAAAGGGTTGGAGAAGAATATCCATTTTTCACAATTATGGAGACTATTGTTAGGATCGATAACACAACACATATCCAGAAATAAGGTGAAGAAGACCAAGAAAAATCGGTGGGAACAAAGAACCTTCGTTAGAATTATTTTACTTCTTAGTAAGTATCATATCGATATGGTTTTGTCATTTGTTGACTAGGAAAATCGATTGATTAATGACCTTATTCATATGCTTTACTGACTCTAAAACCTCACTCACTTTTCCTAAATTTTGTGCGGATCTATGGGAAATTGTTCTCCTTCCTTACAACCCCAATAAGCTTACAACACCTTGTAAACCACAATAAAATATGATGGATGTTTGAGGGCACGTGTTATATGTACATTATTATTAGGTCCCTTGATGGGAAAATTTTCGTGAAATCAACACTAAGTATAATGTAAGATAAGAAACATTTAGGTGCAACGAAAATACCCAATCCTTATCATTTCCAATGACCTAATAAATGCAACACAACTTTGAATGACCTAATAAATGCAACCTACATAAATGTTATATGTTCTTCATATTTCTTCAAATGCTCGAATGCTACTCTAAATTCTTGTAATTGCTTTGGGTGTGGAGACGCTTCTCTATCCCTTAGTTATTGATGTCCTAAATCTACGAATGCACCTATGTATTTATTGACTTCTTGAATTCAAATGAGGACCCTATTGGTGTGCACGTTGACACAACATGTGAGAAATATTGATGACAAAAGGTTGTAAACCCTATGGGACCCAAACAAGGGTCAAAAGAGCATACTCAAAAACAACACCAAAATCGCAAAGGTACAATCACGGTGAATAAGAATTATAAGGTACATTTTTGAGGCGGAAACCCATAACAACATTGAAAACATGAAGTAAAGAGAGAAAACATGAGAGGAGAGAAAACATAGGAAGAGATAAGAATATAGGAAAATATAGGAAAATAGGTACAATACAAAACAAGAGCCACATGCCAATAAGAGGATTATCAAGACCAATAATTGACAAATACACAAGGACACTTAGATAGTGCAAATTTATAGTAAATAATTAGTCCCATACCAAATTTAGGGTTCTCTAATTATGCTAACGATTGCCATGGAGTAGTAAAGAACATCATTTCCTTCTCAAAATGCATATGCACATGTCAACTTTTAATGTTGTAGAAGGACGACATAATATACTTAGTCTTTCTCATAGTTAAACACCTACAACATAAAAATAAACACTTCCTTATAGGGTTAAGCACTTATTGGAGATAAAAGCTCGAACAAGTGCCCAACCATTAGATCATAAGGGGCAAAATCAAATGGAAAATGTAGATGCTCATCACTCATTTAAGAACAAGATTTCACCAACTTCGATGTGAGACACCACGACAAAAGATCCCAAAAGAAAGTGGAAAGAGAGAATATGTCTTTTATGCGCATAGAAATAATCAAAATAAAATGACAATATATCATAGAATGCTCCGTATATGACGGCATTCAAACTAGATACCTCTACAACTTTTAGAAGAACATTTTAAAACATAACAAAAATCCACCCCAAAGAGAAAGAAGGAATTATTTAAAAGTCAAATATTAACAATTTTTTGAATAGATGTGTGACTACGGTAGTTGTAATAACTTCTTCACTCCCTTGGTTTTACTTTTGGGGTTCCATAATAAAGAGACGTTATTAAATTTTTCTCTTTCTTTCAACCTTTCACTTCCTCATATAAATAGTCTCGATCGCTTTCCAATTTGACGTCAGCACCAGATAACAATTTTAGGGAAACCAGATATAAACATGGAACGCTATTTGCGCTCAATCCATCCATCCATACACCCACGAGTAAAAGTAAAACAATAATAATTAGCAGCCACTGTCGTAGATCCATCAGCAGCTGGAGGAACCGAAAATTAAAGGAAATAAAGCAAAACGAGCTTTCAGATTTTCAAATCTCCAGCTGCACTCCAACATCGAAAACAAAATGAAAAATCGATCCTTCTCAACATAAATGTATTAATCCCCTAACCCTTACTATATTCATGTGTTATTGCGTTTATCGACACAGGCAATTGTATTTCATTTTTATTCATCCGTTATTCATTTTTACTCAGATCTGGTTAGAATTGTAGCTTTATTTCGATAATTCGGGATCCGAGGGTTCACTTTCAGTTCAAATTCGGCAGGCGCATTTTGCAGAATGTATGGGATTCGAATCTCAGTGGCAGCAAATAATATTTAAGCTGGAAGAATGGATGCCGTGCCTCCAGGAGCGGGGGCGGACGCTGATAACAATGACAATACCAGGCAGATGAAAAGGAGCTTAGAGATAAACCGCACATATTCAGGTTCTCCGAGCTCAAGGTCCCCTTCGTTATCATCGCAGAGCAGCTCTTCGATTCGATCGGGGTTCGATATCGATTCGGCTTTATACAATGGCGGTCAAAGCCTGGCGTCCATTCTGAACAATCCTCACCTCGGAAAGTCCGGGGTTTACAGCTCAGATGCCTACTGGGGCACCTGGTGGCCCTCTGGTTCGTTGAATTCTGTCGAGTCCGCTCCAATAACAGTCACGAAAGTTTTTCCAGAAATAAATAAGGCCGATTTTCAGCCCTACCTGGACTCTATTTCTGAGTGCTATGGCCGGTTTGAAGATGTGAGGAGCATTCGAGCCGTGAACAGGGCGATCAGATTGCTTCGTCTTCTTATCCAGCCAATGGGGAAATTCGAGGGCAGGGCGATGCATTGGTTGCCTGCTTAAGAGAAATTCCTTCGCTGTACTTCAAGGAAGACTTTGCATTGGAGGAGGGTGCCACATTCCAGGCGGCTTGTCCCTTTTCTTCTATTCCACAGAATGTTATGCTGCAGGAAAAATTGTCTCACTATTTGGATATTGTGGAAGTGCAATTGGTTAAGGAAATCTCCATTAGGTCGGATTCGTTCTTTGAGGCTCAAGGCCAGCTTGAAGATTTGAATCGGAAAATTGTAGAGGCTTGCTCTCAGCTTCAGGAATTGAAAGCCGCAGTAAGATTGTTAGATGCAGATCTGGTGGAGCCTGCTAGGCGGATCCAGGAATTGAACAGGAGTCGCACAGATTTGCTTTCTCTCCATCAGATTCTGAAGCTTATTTTGTATGTTAATCAAGCTCTTTCTGCACTTAAATTGGTATGTATCGCAACCTTTTTCTCGCTTGATAATTTTGTGTCAATGTTACCAGAAATGGAACAGCCAGTGTTCATTACCTTTCAAAACTGGCATTTACTGTTTCTTGCCAGTGACAAGTGGCTGGCCAACTGAGTCACAAAAAGAAAAGAAAAATAAAGGAAATAAATAACTAATTATGTCAATTTTCCATTATATCTAGTCACCATTTTAAGGACTGTCCACAATAATTCTGTCTTTTGATCTGCCAGCCTGAGGTCTCTGTTGCGATGCATCTACCACAGTGAGCTCTCCATTAAGATGGACATCTGTTCGATTGGTCTTATTTTAAGGTGTTGTGCAGATATTGTGCTAAACATTTTATATTTCAGATTCCACTGATGGACGTCTTAGGCAAAATTGAAAGTATGTAGCAATTAAGGTTGTCTATTTTAGTAGGAAACAGAAGCGGAAACGGAAACGGATCCAAAACGTAGAAACACTGATTTTTCAAGAATCCTTGGAAACAGAAACGGAAACAGATCCAAAATGTGGAAACAACGATTTTCCAAGAATCCTTGGAAATGAAATGACATGGAAATGTCAGGCTAGGAATGAAATTGCAAGAGAAAGATTCACAAAATGAAATGGATGAGAAATTAGACAAGAAACAAATATTCAATGAAGCTCTCATGTAATCAATAAAGCTCTTGTTGATGAGGCACATATGCATAAAAAGCCTAAATAGCCTCAAAAGGAGATTTTTCCATTCATTTTCTGGATGACCGTTCAACTTCCCTTGTGTGTGCATTATTTACAAAGAATATTAAAGTGGTAAACATTAAACCTATTAGTAGGATATTATTTCTTACTCCCCCTTGTGAGACTAAGTCTAATGTGTTGTTTGTCCTCTGCAATTTTCATGATGTAGATGATGCTCAAAATAAACCATGTGCCAAAGAGTAAATAGCTGAAGAACCTAGGCTAATTGCACCCATGAGTAGTCCAAATGTGCTACAACTAGATTGTATTTTCTGAAAACTGGATAACTCAGGCTGATTGTGCCCACGAGCAACCCAGAAGTGTGCAGAAACAATGCATTGAATGACCCGACTTTTTGCTAAGCTGAAATGTGAACCACTTTCTGTCCACGATAATCTCAAATGAAGACACATCAACACATAAAAACTGCTCTTGTGGCAGAAAAATTGCGTCGAAATTGGATGAACTAGCTCCATGCATAGTCATTTGAATGAAGTGTGATCTCTGATGTATTAGATGTTGGTCTGATCATCACTCACTGTAGTGCACAAGCTATGGTGCACGATATGCGACTATATGTTATAATTTGCAATATGCTGCAATGTATGGAGTATCATCTTGAAGAACTTGAATTATGCACAAACTATGGTGCATGATATGTGGCTATATGCTATAATCCAATATGTTGCAATGTATGTAGTATCATTTCAAAGAACTCGAAATGTGTGCAAATTGTGGTGCATGATATGTGGCTATACGCTATAAACTGCAATATGTTGCAATGAGAAATCGTCAATGTAAAATGTGAGAAATCTCCAAGTATCCAAGTACCATGAATGTTCGAAGAACTCGAAATATGAATCCTAATGTTCCCCTATAAGAGTGGAGAGCTGCTACATAGGCCCCCTAGAATGGGAACAACACATATCATCCTATAATGAAAATGCACAACTCAATGACGCCCTCTCGGGTTTTCATCACGAGTCTCCATTAAGCTGCCCTTTTGGGTTTTCAACTTAATGGGAAGAGTTTGTAAGTCACCCTTTCGGTTTTCAACTTACAACTTAAGTGCAAAAGTATAATCAAGAGGCAATATCCATAGCCTTAAATAATTTGTATTGAGCTGCATATCTGGCAGTCTCAGCGTGCTCATCATCAATATCCCAATCAGAATGGGAAATCATAGGTACTGAGTGCATAATTAACCTTTGTGGGAATTGGGTGCAACTCTACAATTCTCTTAGTAGGTTGTTGCTTAATAGAATCTGCACTCGCATAACCAAGCTCAACAATATCTGCAAGGCTGAGTTCATCATCTAATATAGTGGAGTGTACTCGCCTGTAAGACTTTGACAATAGACGAGCCTTTGATTGCCATCTCGAGTGATCTATCCATCCAAAATGCACATGCCTCATAGATTTGGTAGGCGGACCTTTGAGATAACATTGTTTAACAGAATGTGTATGCTGACCACATGATAGACAAGGATGGAGGTCAAAACAATCACTAGAGGTATGACCATGATGTCCACAATGACAACATTTTTGGACTTGATGGGTTTTAGTGCAAGTTGGTTTTGGTTGACTTGACAACTTGGCAATTTCACTGAACTGACCAATAGGTGAAGACTCAACTTGAATTTTGTTTAGAATCTCTTCGGACACAAATTTGATAGGTTTGGAATGTTCTGGCATATGAAAATTCACCACATATAAAACCTAGACCAGTACAATGTTTGTTGTGTTTTATTATCTGCCAAACTCGCACAACAATTGCAAATTGGACAATAGGGGAACTAACAGTTATTTAATCCATAATTGTTTTGAATTACTTCGAAATTACCTTAGGTTTTGAGACACCATGACAGGACTCAATAACTTTGGTCTTTTCTTAGCTATCATCGGTAGAAAGGCTTACAGTGTTCTACAACGGGTTTGACCATGGGATTGTTAACAAGAGGATGAGACTTGTGATAATTAATCTGCTTTTGCAAATGAACTATCTCTTTGGCAGTAGAGTGTGCTGATTACAAAATTGCATAAACATTGGTTTGAACTATTTTCAACATTTTGAAATCAAGTTTGCCTCCTGGTTTGTGCTAACATGAAGTTGTAAAGACAATATGCCATCTGAATATAATGTGCTCATTGCGTGTGCAGTGCTGAAGTATGTAGAATAATGAGTTCTGAGGAGGGAACATTGATAGTGCTCGGGAAATACAAAACATTTTTGATTGGATGAGTCTTTGCACTTTGACTTCGTTCAAACAAATTTTTACACCCTTATTTCTCCAAAACACATTTTGAAGTTATAAAATCAAAATTAACCCACGTGAATGATTTCAAAATCCCTTTTATATGAAAAACTTGTGGTCATAAGCCAAATTTGGCCACCATATGCAAAAGTTATGAAGTTTTGAAATTTTGACTGGTTTTAGTAAAGATAGAATCCTCTCCAATGCAATTTCAACAAATTGTCACAATTTATGGAGATTGAAATATACTAGGTGGAAAATTTGAACCCCTAAGTATTTGTACTCGTTAGAACATGGACGAGTCTAGTTTCCAAAAAAACAGGTTTTAGAGACAAATTTGATGTAATGACCTGAATATGATGAGAAACGCGGGTAGAGGTACTAATTTTCCTGGTTTTGCCAATTAATTCAAAATTGCAAATTTGAACAAAATGAAAGGGGACAAGTTTTGAACTTCAAACCTCTTGGAAATGAAGGGGCTTACAAAATGAGACTATCCAACTGCCCTATGACAGTTTATATCACTTATCTCCTTAAATTTTTAAAACTTGACTATTGAAAGCTTCTCAAAAAATAATATTAAAACATTTTATTTAAAGTCAAGCTAAGAATTAAATTGCAAGAGAAAGATTCACAAAATGAAATGGATGGGAAATTAGACAAGAAGCAAATATTCAATGAAGCTCTCATGTATTCAATAAAGCTCTTGTTGATGATGCACATATGCATACAAGCATAAATAGCCACAAAGGGAGACTCTTCGGTTCATCTTCTGGATGACCGTTCAACTTCCTTTGTGTGTGTATTATTTACAATAAATTACAACCACTAATATTAAAGTGGTGAACATTAGACTTAGTATTAGGATATTATTTCTAAAAGGAAATGCCTATACAATATTTAACTAAAAATAGAAATATAGAATAAAAAATAGTTTTCTAAAAAGTTTTTAAAGTTTATTTTTGAAAAGGTGTTGGAAATGCCCAAAAACCTGCCGAAGCACTCAGAAGCCTGCTAGGAATGCCTAGAAACCTGTTGGAAATGCTCCAGAAACAGCCATGCCATTTCTGGGATGTTTCTGGAAGGTTCCCCAATGTTTCCAGCATTTCCCAGTCATTTTCTTTGGCGTTTCACCTTGGAAATGTTTTTAGGAGGAATCGCCATGTGCTTTGTCCTCTATGAACATTGTTTGTTGTTTACCTTTCACTTGAAAATATAGAAAGTCGAATGATTTTTATAAACCCTAGAATATTTATCCTGAAACCTTAGATCCTCTCTTCCTTGGTTCGAACCTGTTTTTATTTTGTTTCCTGTTTCACGTAACATAGATGTATTTTAGGCTTTCAAACAATCTAACTGGTCAGAATTGAACTCGTGTTTTGATAGTCCACCCTATTGTAATTGTCATTTTGGGTTATAATGGGAAATAGGCTGGCGATCAGAGATTTCTTTTTCATTTTCCTATTTCTGGTAACATAAATGTATTAGGATTTCAAGCAATCTGACTGGTCAGAATAGAACATGTGCTTTTGTGTTCTGCTTTAATCATAATAGTCATTTTATGGGTTGTTACTGGATATAGGCTAGCAGCAGTTAATCTTAGCGTGCACTTTGGGCTTTAAACCGTTAGCTATTGCTGTCTGCAGCTCTTAGTTACTTCTGTTGAAAATTAAACATTAGTTTTAGGATTTCTTTTCTTTATTGTTTATGTCACATCAATTTTGTTTATTAGCGTGCACTTTGGGCTTTAAACCGTTAGCTATTGCTGTCTTCAGCTCTTAGTTACTTCTGTTGAAAATAAAACATTAGTTTTAGGATTTCTTTTCTTTATTGTTTATGTCATATCAATTTTGTTTAGTTTTCTGTTGAAAACTGGCTATTGATGACAGAGCCTTCAACATTATTGCCTGACATAAGTGGAATGCTACAGAATGCATCCCACTCAAAAGATTTGTTATATGTACAAGACACATTCTCTTGCCTGCAACTAAAGACTATTTGACACTGTTGGAATAATCTATGTTAAAGTGCCTTTACCTTTGAATCCTTTCTCAAGTCGTTGAATTCTCTTCACGTCTGTTGATTTTAAAATCCAGTTGCAGAGTAGTCAAATATATATTCTATTCTTCTTTCTTTGAGTTTCTTTATGAGCAGAGTATCTTCATGTTCAAATATAAGTTTGGCATAAATATTCGATTGGTGTGTGACTGTTTGGCAATTTACTCTTTATTTTCAAACAGATAAATACTTTTGCCAATGCTTTTCTGGATAACCTGCATTCCTACGAACAATTTAAGCCGTTTAAAGTTAGGTCACGGTGGTATGGAGCTGAAGCATGGAATCCTTGAATTTATAAAAATAGTAGGAACTCTTGGACATTAGTATTTGCATCCATAGTTTCTAAACATATAGGCTTTTGGTATTTGCCAAGAAGATAAATTGATGATCTGCTGTTTTAGCAATAAAATATTCTATTTTTTTCCTTCTGTAATGCATGATTTTTGATTTTTTTGGGATAAGGGTAACGAGGAACATCCCCTGGCCCAGACCTGTTTCGAGGATGAACATGCCCTAGTCCTGGATGTGTATGACATATGTACATGTACATGTGCCCTGAGTTGTGGATTGCTTGATTGGGATGCGAGGATTTGAATTTGAGTCTCTCTCTTTACAAATGCACCACTTTACCATTACACGACAACCCCATGGAGGGACGGTGTTTCATTCTCAACTTAAAGGGCTTGCTATTTATAATTTTACATTGTTAAAAAAAGTAATTGAATTTATGACAGTAGAGTTACAAATCCCCTGGCCCAGACCTGTTTCTAGGATGAAGCCCTAGTCCTGGATGTGTATGACATATGTACACGTACATGTCCCCGAGTTGTGGGTTGCTTGATTGGGATGCGAGGATTTGAACTTGAGTCTCTCTCTTTACAAATGCACCACTTTACCATTACACGACAACCCCATGGAGGGACGGTGTTTCATTCTGAACTTAAAGGGCTTGCTATTTATAATTTTACATTGTTAAAAAAGTAATTGAATTTATGACAGCAGAGTTACAAATGGAAAAGCTAATTAAATATCAGAATTCATATCTGCATAATAAACAGTCTGTGTTCTTAAGATGATTTAAGTAATGGTAACCAAGTTCAAAAATTTGAAATTCCACAAAAAGTTCGTTATGTATGCTACATAAATATTCTATAAGATAAACATATAAACATATGTAAAATTTTAATTATTGTGCTGAGCAGATGAAGTCGATTCTAATGTTGGTTTGCAAAGAAATAAAATTTTAAAAATAAAAAAAGCAAAATAATATAAAGTGTCTGGATTGGACTGGTTTGGTATGCCCGAAAACCTGGTTTTGACAGTGTTCTGGACCATAATGCTAAATACTTGAATTGCAGTTCGGAATAATTGCTGATGAGAGAATTGAGACAGAAATCATATGTACATCCAATATCACCCAGTATGTGTAATGTGGATTCTCTCTTGGAATATATGAGGGTTAGGCTTGTCAAACAAACATCTCTTTCTCAAAGCAAAGATCAAGAAAGAAATTACTAGGTTGCTCTCCCTGTGATGTGCAAGCCTATGGATATATGGGGTTACAAGCAAACCATCATGTGTTAAGAAAACAAAACTGTGACCTAATGGGTTCCCGTGAGGTATGTCCCAATATCACACCATTCCTTCCCCTGTGAAATAGTTTTTATTTATCATTAGCATGAATTTCAAGATCAATTTTGTACTGGAATTGTATATATATTCCCCACACAGCAATATTAGAATTTCATATCTAGACAATGTCCAATTGGGTAATGGTTAATTCAGCAGAAAAACCAATATTAATTATTGAGTTTAACACAATACAAACCTCAAAAGAAAAAAAAAAAAGGGGACAGGGATTTAACTCTTGGACCACAGTCTCTCTGTATTAGGTGATAACCAGCAATCTGTTAATAGGTGTGGAATTTGCCCAAGGGATGTTTACCTGGAGCAAAAAAAAGGAAAGTGAGGCAATACATAGGCGTAGCCACATAAGTTTGATTGGGTATTCATCTCAGATAAATGAATACAACACTTTCTAATCACTAGCCAATTCACATAGAACTAGAAAACAGAAACACAAGCTTCCATAAGCTGTAATTCAGATTTGAGAGTATGTGGATGACTCATCCCGAATTTTCTCCGAATGTGGAAAAATTGTGGCAGGAGGCTAGCAATATCACGGGCCATGCAATGTTTCATGGGCAAACTAAATCATCTGAAACACAGAATGAAGGAATAGAACAACCATACTTTGGGTAACATCTCTAGACAATCAGCAAGTATGATGGATGAGCTAAGTTCTTTGCAAAAGCAAATGATATAAATGGATTTCATGAAAGAAATGGCAACCCTGGAACATGAGCTAATCCATAATTTAGCTGAATCACAGCAAAGAGAAGAGTGCTACTGGAAGCAGCTATTGTGGGAAAAGGGGATCAAACATGGAGACACAAATACTAGGTATTTCCACAAAACATTTCTGAATGAGCAGCACTAAAATGTACTCCAGAAAACCAAAGTGGATGGTGGATTGTATATGCGTGAACCATGTATATGCATAAACTACCAAAAACCATGGAATACAACACATGTTATTTATAAGAATTTCTCTAGGAAGACCAAGGCAGCCTAGAAAAATAAAAGCATAAAAGGCATTTACAAAAATATCTGAAGACTGGTTGGTGAAACAGACAAGGCAATGATGATGCAATAAACAGCGGAAGGGGAAATCCGAAAAATAGTATTCTCCTTTCACAAGGATGAAGCTCTGGGATCATATTGCTTACTTGCAAAGTTCTTCCAAGACTTATGGCACATAATTGGTTAAAAGCATTGAGGCCAGCAGATTGGTTTTCTTGCAAAGTTCTTCCAAAACCTACTGCTCTATGCACTATGGTTTACAAGATCATCTCTAAGAGTCTAAACTGATAGTCAGTATGATTAAGCAAATACTGCCTTAGAAAATATCAGAATCTCAATAAGCTTTTGTGTTGGAAGGCAAATCACAGACAATATCATTGCGGTTCAAGAGGTGATGCACTCTTTGAAGACCCAAAAGTGTTCGGGGTGTTATTTAAAACTAGACATATCTAAAGCATTTGACAGATGTTATTGGGAGCTCATAACTTAAAACTCTGCAAAATTTCTGTTTTAGTGGTTAGATAAGAGCATGGATCAGCAGTTGTATAACAATGCCCGCATATTCTACAAAATCTCCACGAAGCTATAGGAGTCATTTTCTTCCACATTGGGGGTGGGTGGGGGATCTCCTAATTCCTTATCTTTTCATCATCATGAGAGACTCTTATCAGATTATAGAAGAGACAAATTGCAGAGGAAAAATACATGGGCTGCCAGTAACAGAGCGAGGTTGGAGATACCTAGCTTTCAATTTTTGATCACCAACAGCTCTTCTCAACACTCATACTCAGGAAATCCAACCTCAAAAGGCTACCAGATTGCCTTGTGGCTGCGGATAAGTACAGATAAATCCAATATTATAATTGTAAATGCACCAGATAAACACAAAAGACAATTACTCAGAATATTATAATTTAAAGAAGGTAAGTTTCCTATGACTTATTTGGGATTCCCACTACACGGAAATACTCCCAGCCTCCAGGCATTATGGGAACCCACATTAAGTAAAATAAAAACCAAGCTAAACTAAGTGGACAATTAGCTGCTTGTCATTGGCAGGAAGAATGCAGTTAATATGGCAGTCCTGCAAGCTGCCCTATTCTACTTGTTAACACTCCTTTCCATACCAAGACAATTCAAAATAGGATTGAAAACACGACAAAGGAATTTTTATGGAGAAGAGTGAAGAAAGATTCAAACACCCTCTAGCTGCCTGGTCAGAAATCACTAAGCCAAAAATGCAGGAGGGTTCAATTCAAAAACATAAAGCTTTTCAGCAAGGCACTTCCCATGAAAATGGCTTAGAGACATGATCAAAACTCAACATCCCCATGGAACTGTATGATTTGCAGAAAATACTTCAGCTTGCCAAATAACAATGCAAGCACAACAACATGGAAGCCTCAGGTTTCAGTCATAACAAAACAGCTAAAACATTGCTGACCTTATAAAGTAGACTGTAGGAGTCCACATGGCAGTCAAGTAGAAAATGGTCAAACCATATAATTTTGGGACATAGTTACCTAAGTCTCGGGACAGACGGGGGACGAGGAGACGAAGGGATGGGGTTTTCAGGACGGGAATTTTTCCAAATTTTGGGGACGGGAAGGGGACGGCTATTAAAATAATATATAAAATTATTAAAATATTAATATCTAAATATTTTAACTTTATTCAATGAAATTTAAGGATTTAAACTCTATTCAGGTACTTTCAAGATTATAATTTAATGTTCTTCGTAAAAATATCAACTTTTTAAAAGTAAAAACATCATAATTTTTTTGAAAGATTTTAAAAAATAGGGACATCCCCCAAGTCCCCAAGTCCCGAAGCGTTCGGGCGTCACCAAAATCTTGGGGATGCGTCCCGGGTAACACTTGTTTTGGGAGGACAATTGGAATGGTATGAATCCTCTCACAAATCTTTAGCTACATTAATTGCAACAAATAATGCAAATTAGATTCATTTATATTTCTCAAAATACTTGCCCAAAACACATGAAAATTTGCAGGAAGCTTGCTATGATAATAAAGAACACTAGAACAATATTTTTGGAATTTTTCGAATCATATATGACTGCCAGAAAATTACAAAAACCCTAGACAACTAGAAAACCTCAAAATTCATATCTTCTCAAATACTTATGATAAAATTCTGAAATTTTGGAAATAACATCTATTAATAATATGAATGAAATCCCAATCGCCAAACCTGGAAAAAGCACTCTGAAAACCCTCCAAAAACCACTGTAAAATCCCAAAATGGGTCACTCCACCTGAAAAGAGACCAAAAACCCTCCAAAATTCCTCCGAAATGGCGCCAAAACCTGCTCTAATCGCTGCAATAAAACAGATCCGAAACCCTCGATTTTTCTCCACAAAAGCCCAAAATTCCTCCAAAACCCTTCTCTGAAAACTTTAAAATTGATCTCTGAAAATCAGCCCTGAATTAGTTCCAAATTGACAAGCTAGGGTGGATCTTCCACCACCGAAGAATGCCCTGCTAGCTAGGAATGGATCTCTCACCACCGAAGCTAGGGTTCCTGTGGGATCTTACTCCACAAGCTAGAAAAAAACAATCAACAGTTGCTCAATGGAAATCATAAGTGTGTATGCAAGAATGACCTCTCTTTCTCCCCAAAATCTCCTTTTATAATTTTCCCCCTTTTTCAAGTTGAAGAGCCCAAAAACCCTAAGTAAAAGTGACTTAAGAGACCAATAAAAAATAAAAGTAATAAAGTTACTTTTCCCCCAATCGCCATAGGGACATAAGTGACCCCAACAAAGAATATAACATTAAAGTGTTATTAGTCACCCCCTTAACGACAAAACATAACGTTTTCCCCCACCAAGCCACTTAACACCCATGCCAACGCAAAAATATAACAAATAAGCAAGGTGGAATACCCAATAGCCTCTAAAGTCTTTAGCCCCTTGGGTATGACCAAGGCTAAGACTAAATTTTGGCCCTTAGGCCCTCTGTGAAGGAAAGGGGACATTACAGTCCTCCCTTCCCGAAATTTGCTTGTCCCCAAGCAAATGCAAACTAGGATGTTGTAAAATTTGTTCTCCCTCCCAAGTAGCATCCTCAAGTGGCAATCCTCTCCACCACCAAATACTTTGTGATCACCCTGCTTCTGAGCCTCCTCTGTCTCACCTCAATAATAGATTTTGGTTCCAAGACCAACTTCCCCTCATCATCCAATGGTGGCAACTCCGTGGAGGGTACGATATGTTGTCCAAGTGCCCTTTTAAGGCACGAAACATGAAAGACATTATGTATCTTATTGTGCTCTGGAAGCTCCAACTCATATGCAACTACCCCAACTCGTCGTGCTACCTTGTATGGACCATAGAATCGGTTTCAACTTCTCTGCACCCTTTGCTTCAGTGAGGATTGTCTGTATGGCTACAAGCGTAGGAAGACTAAATCCCCCACCTCAAAAGACCTCTCTACCTTGTGCCTATCTACATATATCTTTTGCTGATTTTGTGCCTTCTAAGGTTCTCTTTGAGAGCTTTCAGAATATCTTGGTTCTCCTGTAACCAATCACGAGCTTTGGGAGCTCGGTTGTCTGACAATACCAAATTTGCAAATGACATAGCATCATACCCGTATAAAGCTCGGAAAGGAGTCATGCGATGCTCATCTGATAGGTGGTATTGTAACAATACTCACCCATGTGCAACCACCTAATCCAAGCACGCTGATGACCTGTCACATAGCTACGCAAATAGCCCTCTATCCACTTGTTAACTATCTCCATTTGTCTGTCCATCAGTCTGTGGATGGTAGCTCGTGTCAAGGGTCAACTCAGTACCTGCAAGCTTGAAGATCTCCTGCCAAAAAGTGCTCATGAAGACCTTATCCTTATCACTAACAATATTTTTAGGCAATCCATGAAGCCTAAAAACACCTGTATAGAATACTTGAGCCACATATGGTGCATCATGCCCCTTGGGCAGAGAAAAGAAATGAGCATACTTAGTCAACCGATCAACTACAACATATATGCAATCATGCCCATGTACCGAGGGAGTCCTATAATAAAATCCATGGATATACTCTCCCACTTTTACTCGGGAATAGGAAGAGGCTGAAGTAATCCTTGCTGAAAAAATGCTCGGCCTTGGTTTCTGGCAAACCACACACTCTTTGATATGATTAATGACATCATCCTTCATCCCCTTCCATGCAAATCTCTCTCTGATATACCTGTATGTCTTGAAGTATCTAGGATGCCTACTAATGGTGTATCGTGCACTTCCCGAAGGATCTTCTCCTTCATCTTGGACCCTGGTACAAGGAAAATCCTATCCTTGTAGTATATGAGATCATCCAAGACTTTGTACCTGTCATCCTGTATAATACCATCCATGACCTCACATGCAAACTGATTTTTGGAATACTCAACAAGTATGTGAGCCTTCCAATCTGCTGAAATCTCAGACATAGAACTAAGCATAGAGGTAAGGTAAGGTCTCCTAGATAAAGCATCAACAACAACATTATTCTTACCTTTGGTGTACTCTATGTCGAAGTCGTAGGTTTGTACCTTGTTCACCCATCTCTGTGGTGATCGTTGAGATCCTTTTGCCCCAGGAAGAACCTCAAATTGTTGTGATCCGTACGAACCACGAATTTGTTGCCCACAAGGTATTGTCTAATTTGGCCAAAGCATGCATGATGGCCAACATCTCCTTGTCGTAAATTGAGTACCCTTTCTCCACAGGGCTCAATTTCCGACTCTCATAAGCAATGGGGTGCCTATCTTGCATAAGAACTGATCCAATACCCTCTCTTGATGCATCACACTCAAGTACAAATGGGCGAGAGAAATCTGGCAATGCAAGAACGGAGGACATGAGCTCATCACCTCCTTGAGGTGATCAAAAACTGTTGTGTTGCTTCGGACCAAGCAAAAATCCCCCTTCTTGGTCAAATTTGTCAATGGAGCAGTCAACCGAGAGAAGTTCTTCACAAATCTCTTGTAGTATGTGCATAGTCCCAAGAACCCTCTCAATTGTGTCAATGTCTGGTGGTGGCCAATCCAAAATTGCTGTATCTTCTCCCTATCAACCTTCACTACCCCTCCACCAATCACATATCCCAAATATAATAGCTCTGTCATGCCAAACTCACACTTAGAAGCTTTCGCATATAGCGAATTAGCTTCTAATATCCCCAAGATCTCATCAAGGTGCCTCATGTGATCCTCCCAAGTCTGTTGTAGACCAATATGTCGTCAAAGAAAACCAATACAAACTTCCGCAAGTGGCGGTTGAACACATGGTTCATACAAGACTGGAAAGTCGTTGGTGCATTAGACAACCCGAATGGCATCACTAGAAACTCAAAGTGACCATAATGGCACCTGAAAGTTGTCTTATGCACATCCTGCTCTCTAACCTTGATCTGGTGATATCCAGATCGCAAATCTATTTTAGAAAAATAGATTGCCCCCTATAGCTCATCTAGCAACTCATCAATGCGTGGCACTGGATACTTATTTTTTATTGTCTTCTTGTTCAGGCACGGTAATCTATGCACATCCGCATGGTTCCATCCTTCTTCTTCACCAACACCACTGAAGAAGAAAAAGGACTGGAACTAGGTCTATGCCCCATCTCAATGAGCTCATGGATAGTCCTCTCAATCTCATCCTTAAACCATTTGGGGTGACGGTAAGGAGTAGTAACCACAGTCTAATGTCCTCAAGCTCGATCACATGTTCAAATCCCCTATCCGGAGGTACACCTGGAGGTATGTCGCCAAAAACTTGCTATGCCTATCCAATAGACCCTGGATATCCACATGATACTTTGGCTGCCCATCCTCTGACTTCTTGGTCGAAACCAAGCACTGTACTGCCCAATCAACCCCATTGTGCCTGTGAATCCTCTCAATCCTCTTAGTTGTAACAACCCTGGGTGCATCTGTAGATAAACCTCTCAAAGTCACATTCCTCCTTCGGACTTAAACTTCAGCTCCATCATCTGAAAGTTAGTCCGAAATTCCCCAAGGGAATGGAGCCATTGCACTCCAAGCACAAGGTTGGTCTCTCCAATACCAACAATATAGAAATCATCGGTAATCGTATAGTTACCCATCATGATGCTCAACTGTGGAACTCATTGTGTGCATCTCATAGACTCTCCATTGGCTACAACCACGTTGAAGCCCTCAAAATCCTCTACCTGTAATCCTCGCCTCTCCACCAATGATGCATCAATAAAGTTGTGGGTTGCCCCACTATCAATGAGTACCACTACTCGTTGACCCTATAAAACTCCCCTAACTCTGAATGCCTTGTACCTCGGGGTACTAGACAAAGTGGCAATAGTCTCATGGGGGAAAGTCTCATCCTCCTGCTCCACCCCTGCACTGTCCAATGCCTCTCCATCTCCATCCTCCAATCCTTGAGTATCCTCCTCATCACCATCACTCTCCTCGAAAACCTCTATGAATTGGGCCTTCCCTCTACCTCTGCAATCATGTCCTGGAACCCAAGGTGTGCGGCAATCAAAACATAGTTTCTTTCGCCTCAACTCATCTCTGTCCTCTCTAGATATGAACGGTTTCTTCGTTGCATCTTGCCTAGGTGGAGGCACCTTTGGTTGTGAGCCATCGGGTCTAGATGGAGGTACCTTAGGTTGTACTCGAGGTGGGAACCTCGACTTTGGAGTGGATAACTCCAAATCACGTGCTCTCCTAATAGCCTCATGCAAAGAAGAAGGCTCAAATGCCTTCACAAATCCAGCTAGAGCATCCATCAAACTTGCTTTGTGAAAAGTGAGGTCAACCTCATCTTCGAAACATCGGGTACCATGATTGATAATCTCTAAAAATCTGCAATGTACTTGATCTAAGGAACATGTCTGTCTCAAGTGAGTCAACTCCTAAAATACCTGTCAGGGTCCCTCCTGTCAAATCTGCTCATCAACCTCTGTGTGAACTCTGCATAAGTATCAATATGTATGTGCCCTTGTGTAATCAATCCATGATGCCACCAGTCATGTGCATCTCCCTCAAGATGTAGGATGGCAAACTTAATTGCATCCCCCTCGCGCATGGGATTCAAGTCAAAGTAGGTCTTCAACTTCTGAATCCAGGACTACGTGGTACACTTCTTAGAACCATCGAAGTGTGGAATGGAGATTTGTCCCAATCTCCTCTGTAACTCAGTACATGTAGTTGATGATCTCTCTTGGGTTTCTTCACAATCTTCATTCTGCAGTACTCTGTGAAAGGCATATTATCCCTGAAGCCCTCGCTCAATGATTGGTACCTTTCCCAACAAGACTCCTCATCCAAATCATCTGTTGGTTGCCTTACTTGTGAAACTTTTGGATCCTTCAAAAAAGAAGGTTCGTGGAGTCCCAAAGGCTTGGTAGAAGAGTGGGGAGACCGCTGCCCTAAATTTTCATTTTCACCTCTTTGAGCCGTGTGTCCCCTATTATTGTTTTCCCTCTCTCTGTATGAGTCTCAAGTCTTGCCTTGTGCTAATCTCTCTGTGAGTTGGCTCAAATAGAGATTAGTAGTTTCTGGCTGCTTCACCATATTAGTGAATAGTTGTTTCATCAAGTCCACACCCATGTCATCATTGTCTCTGTCTCCCATCTTTCAACCCAACAGGCTAGAGGAACAACTGCTCTGATACCACTTTGAAATATCCCTTGTGGGATACCACACAAAAGTACACAAAATATAGATAAATTGCAGCAAATAGAAAATCTGATTTTCTGCAGTAAATACCCAGCTAGGGCAGCGAACTGATTTTTATTTATATTTCTCAAAATACTTGCCCAAAACACATGAAAATTTGCAAGAAGCTTGCTATGATAATAAAGAACACTAGAACAATATTTTTGAATTTTTCAAATCATATATGACTGCCAAAAAATTACAAAAAACCCTAGACAACTAGAAAACCTCAAAAATTCATATCTTCTCAAATACTTATGATAAAATTATGAAATTTTGGAAATAACATCTATTAATAATATGAATGAAATCCCAATCGCCAGACCTAGAAAAAGCACTCTGAAAACCCTCCAAAAACCATTGTAAAATCCCAAAATGGGTCGCTCCACCTGAAAAGAGACCAAAAACCCTCCAAAATTCCTAGAAATGGCGCCAAAACCTGCTCTAATCGCTGCAATAAAACAGATCCAGAAACCCTCGATTTTTCTCCACAAAAGCCCAAAATTCCTCCAAAACCCTTCTCTAAAAAACTCTGAAATTGATCTCTGAAAATCAGCCATGAATTAGTTCCAAATTGACAAGCTAGGGTGGATCTTCCACCACCGAAGAATGCCTGCTAGCTAGGAATGGATCTCTCACCACCGAAGCTAGGGTTCTGTGGGATCTTACTCCACAAGCTAGAAAAAACAATCAACAGTTGCTCAATGGAAATCATAAGTGTGTATGCAAGAATGACCTCTCTTTCTCCTCCCAATCTCCTTTTATAATTTCCCCCAAGCAACAAGAGGCCCCTAAGTCGACCTCTTCTAGGGAGGACCACCAAATAATAAAGTAACTTAAGTTACTTTTCTTCCCCCTAATAGGGACATAAGTGACCCCAACGAAAGAATATAACATTAAAGTGTTATTAGTCCCCCTTAATGACAAAAACATAACATTTTCCCCCACCAAGCCACTTAACACCCATGCCAACAAAAATATAACAAATAAGAAAGGTGGAATACCCAATAGCCTCTAAAGTCTTTAGCCCCTTGGGTATGACCAAAGCTAAGACTAAATTTTGGCCCTTTGTGGAATGGTGCATCTATATAGGCTACACAAAATGATACAATGCTCCACCTGTTCGTGGAGTTACGATGAATAGACGTTGAGATTGATCATCAAAACCTTTTCCACTTTGGGCATCGCCTTGCCACAGGGGTCTTTCCCCATGGCTCTGCAAGAGCAATTCCTTGAGTCGTAATGGCTCTCCTCCTCATTTCGAGGGAAGGTTGCAATGTTGTCCTCTTATCTATGTGACATGTATCTTGGCACTGTGCATTAAGTTCCACGGAGCTGCACAAAGTTCCGGGGAGCTGCGCATATTGCCAAGGCACTCAAGATGAGTGCAAATGGGCGCGATTGTGCTCGGCTCATTCACCCTTTCTTGAGAAGCAACTGTCTTGATTGCCTTAAGTCTAGGAAGCAAGTTTGACATCTTGGATTCTAGCCGCATCTTGGTGAATCATTTGCTTTGGTGATTGTTTTGACCAGTGTTTTAAAAATTGGCCGAACCGGAACCGGAATCGGCCCCGATCGATCGTTCAACATATTTAGACATGAACCGGTTAAAAAACCGGACCGTTCGACCGCTTTTGGTCTTGACCAGAACCGGCCGGTTTTTGTAAGGAACCGACCGGTTTAGTACCAAACCGGTCGAACCGGTCCGGTTTCATCCTGAACCGAAGCAGTCATGATTTTTTCCTTTTTTGGCATTTCTTTCCTTTTTTGGATTTTTGGTGAAGAAAACACAAGCATAGAAATTTTTTTGCCATTTTTGGAAAGGGTCCGGGAAGATGTAGCAAAAAACTTGCATGTGCCATAACTTTCATTTTGTGGCTTTGTTTCAGGTGTCTTTTTTTCTAAAAGTGTATATTTTCTCGAGCTCTACGCATTGATGGCAATATTTTTCTTATTTTCATAAAATCCATTTTTGCACCTTTTTGGACCAAGCAACTTCTTGCAATCTTCTGAAAGAATCATGAGCTTTGATCGCTGTAGGCAGTTAGTAATTAAAAATACTTGGATAGCTTTCCAAAACTCTCGCGAGTACTCGCCAAAACTCGCAGTATTCTCCCGTGCTCGGACTAATCGTCCCACCTGCCAGCTTGGTCGCAACCTACTTATTCAAATGTTGACTTCACATATCAACAGATGCGTAGGTTTTTTTTTTGCTATTTTAAGAGTTTTTTTTGTGTTTACACTCCAATTTGTGCATCCTCAGACACAAGACTGAATGCTATCGTAAAGGTCCCAACAAAAAGAAAGCATTAATAACAATGAATGCTGAGTTTTTTTTTGGGGTTTGCAGTATTTGCCGAATGCAAGTATTCAAACCATGGTACTATATACATGAGCAAACTATGCATATTTTGTGTGTAATTGTTGGAATCATGCTTTCTAATCTTTCAAATATATTATTTTCTTTAAAAATGTAATTTTTATGTGGTTTTTAGTAAACTGGTTCATAGAATTTGAACCAGTCCGGTCAAACCCTTGACTGGTTCCGAGTCCGGTTCCGATTTTTAAAACATTGGTTTTGACCTGCCACAACAACTCTATATACTGGCATAGACAAGTCGGGTGTGCGTACATAGTTTTTAGAGTGATGTTTCTATTGGTTGAGGTTGTATTGTTGTAGGCGGTGAATATGTGCTATCCTCTCAAGAGTTTGCATGACATGATTAGAGCAAGAGTTACATCAGGAATCCATTATCTCTTATTGCCCATTGTTATGGTGATATTTCAAGGATTGGTATATACACACCCTTGCGGTGTTGCATGTGTGCATGCACAAGGATCATATCACAAGCATCAATTGGCACATCACAAACTAGTTCTTGTTTGAAAAGATGAGTAGAATATGAGAAATGACATTGGTTAGTGATATGTAAACCTTTGGTGTTGCAGGAATCGAACCATCTCAAATTGTAAGGATGTAGATGGGGCATGGTTGGAAAATTCAGTGGCTTAGCGGGCACTTTAGGAATGAGATTCTTCATGCTATTGCCGCTGATCAAAAAATTTAGGCTCTGCCCTTGCACCCCCTCCTGCGAGTGGAATAGGCGTTCTGCTTTAGGGTCTTGTGTGGTTGGTGTGATTGTTGTGCTGAGACAGTTAGCTTGTGGGTGTGTGTCTATTGCTTCTAGAAACAACTGGACTTTTGGATTCTCTGCTTCTGTGTGCACAAGCAAGCTTTTCTGTGCATAGCACTTTAAGTTCGAGTGGCTGCTGGTTTTGTGTTTGTCACTCTATTTACTTGCCTTAAACTGTTTGTATTTGTCTAAAGAAGGTGCCTTCTTTGATGCAGAAGACGTGTCCCACTTTCCCTTCATCTTTGACGCTCCCTCAATCGTTGCCGCAAAGCGATAGGCTTCTCTCATTGTCTTAACCTTAGCTGACTTTAGTTTGGATTGAATGAAAGGCCATAGGGCACTCCGGTATTTGAGGACCCTACGTTGCTTTGTCTCAAGTAGCCCAATCTTGCATATAGGTCATGGAGGGCATCGGTGTAGGCTTGGACTGATAGGTCATGGAGGGCATCGGTGTAGGCTTGGACTGATTGGTCATGTCCTTGTTGTAGTTGTTGCCATTGAATGTAGTGGTCATCATAAACATCTTCAAGATAATATTCATCCTTGAAGGATCCCAGTTATTTTTCCCAAGTTGATTTAGATTCTTCTTTTGACTGATCTTTCTCCTAGATAGTATGGGCTTGCCACCACTTCTTGATGGACGAAGGAACTTTTAGAAGTGCAATCTTGATCTTCTCTTCATCGGAAAAGTCATTCATAGAGAAATTTAAATCTCACTAATCGTACTGGGTATCAACTACATCTGCATTTATTATTCCCTTAAACACATGAGCATCTAAATTTACTTGAAATCTAGGGGGACTCAACCACCAAAAGCTTTACCTGATGAGTGAGCCAATGGAACCATCCATTCAAGGACTTCAACGAACTGGTTGAACACAAATTTCTTTTGTTCTTGAAGAGCATTATTGTTTCTTATCTTCTACTATCTAAAACTACAAATATTTATGCATAGATTACAAAGGTGCAATGGCTTAAAAACTGGTAATGGAAGTTGAAATGCCTGGGCTTCCATGTATCTCTTCATCTTTCCATAGCTACATGGCTTGACTCTCAGGTGTGTGGTATGTTGCCAGATGCTCTGGCATAACATGATCCCTAGAACTGCCACCTAAGATGGTGTAGGGTGGCATGGAGCGTCCACATGGCCGACATGTAATGTTTAAACTTTAGGTTCTACACAGGGAATGAGTTGCACAGTATGTCTTCTTAGCTATGTGGCATGTATATTGGCACTGCGCAGAATGTGCATGATGCTTCACTTAATGTTCAAAACCCTAACACTATGATGTGAGGAGAAATAAACATTCACCACAAGGGGAAGTCGATAGTGCCCAGATTATCTCTTAGACACCACACTGGGATATCTAATGGATGCTGTGTTTTCAAATGATCTGAAGTTCAGACCAGCACTCAAGTGCTTGTCTTTAAACCACAGTGAATGTTGCTATATCTCCTAGACAGTAGGCCCGGAGTTTCTGTAAATGTACATGCTCTCTATCTGCTCCTAAACTGTTACAAGTTACATAAGAAAGAAGAAGGACAATATGCAGCCATATAATTTCAATCAGCAAGTGAAAGCAGCTAGGATGGGGCAGCACGCCAACGAAGAGGAACAGCCAAGTATAGATGTAGAAGAGCCATGGTACTATGAACAGTCATGCAACATCATCAAATTCAGTTCCTGGCACAAAACAGGTATGTACAATTCCTCCACTTTTAAAAACCCTTGGTACTGTTAATCACAATGCTGCTTGTTCTGTGAGAGCAAATCTACTTCCAACATCCCCAAAGACCAACACTGAAGTCCATTCTCTGGCTAACTTATGCAATTTTATCCTCCACTTGAGAAGCCCTACACCTCCAATCATGAACTGTTAACGAATCCCTCACTGCACTGCCTATCCTTTGAGTAGCTCCTCAGCTCCCTGAATGGACTATGAAAATATAGTCCACAAAGCTACTTGTATTTACCGGATGCCAGGCTTGCCAATGGTCAGCCAATCTGTGGGAAATCCTTCAGGATCCCAGGGTGGAAGCACTAGCACGTGCTGTACTCCAGGACACAATATAGGGGATTCATCTCTTATTTCAGTCCTTCATTTTATTGATGGAAGTATACAAAGCCTGAGCAATAAATAGATAATGGAATTGAACCCGTTACTTGGCAAGTGCATTCTTCAATCGGTAACATGTACCCAGCAGCAGTAACTACGCATTGACCCCATCAAGAATCTGCTTTGCAATGACTCAACAAAAAAGAGAGTGGCAGAGAGTATGCAAGAAAGAGGTGTGACTCATCCCACACACAAGTACCATTCTTCTCAGCATGAAAGTTCGAGAACAACCTACACACATGGGGCTGAAAGAATAGTGCCTACAAGCAACCACATGGGGCTGAAGAGTAGTGCCTACAAGCAATCACTGTTGGAAGACGTGCACAAGGAAGAAATAAAGAGAAGGCAGATTGCACACTATGGAGATAGTGTGTCCGTCATTATATTATGAATGAAGTAGTTACAAAACGGTTGATATAGTTACAACCGGTTACAACCATCTTTTAGTTAAATAACTAATGACATCCTTATAAATAAGCCTTACATTCTAATACCCCCTCTTAAGGCTTATCCTACATAAAGCAAAAACGAACATTTTAACAAAGCTAGAACCAAACAGAACTACATAATCTTCAAAGGCTTTCACTTTGAAAGCAATGCTTTGACTAGGTAGGGCTCCATCAAGCTGCTTCATGACCTTTGTAAAGGTGTAGCTCCCGAGCTGAATTCCCGAGTTCCCGATTCCACCTCCCGAACTCCCAAATTATTGGACAACCATCCATACTGAGCCATCCACAAGCTCCATCAAGTCGTCTCATGACCCTCGTGAGTGTATAACTCCCAAGATTCATAGTCTCCCGAACTATCTGAGCAACCATCCATACCGAGCTTCATCTACTCTATATCCTTTCTTGCCTTCAAAGTTTAGAGCATCTTTATATTGTGTATTCGTCACTTTGCCCTCACTACCTTTTGCATCTGGTGGGTCTTCAATCATGGCTATATTGGTTGTATTTGATATGCCTTTACCCTTGAGCACATCATTGGCTTGAACACGACAATCCCATGTTGTGTGACCTCTTTTCTTACAATAATGACATTCAATCTCTCGGTTATCTTTATTTGATCTTCTACGAGAGTTTCTGGTTTTGGAATAGAATGCACTTTCTTGCTGAGAATGACTTTCTGCATCTTCTGTAGTTTGTTTTTCTTCAGCTAGAAGAGCTACAATCATTTCATCTAAAGATTGAATTTGACTGAGGGTAAAAACTACATTGTTGTATTTTGAAGACAAACTATTTAATAGGATAGCTTTGGCATCCTCATCCTCAATCGCAGCTTTGACTTCTGCTAGTTGTCTGATCAAGGACCTCAAATTATTGATGTGGCTTGACATAGAGACTCCATCCATTTTGAACCTATATAACTGAAGTTTTAGGGAAAATTTGGCATTAACTGCTTTAAGCTCCAAATAGTTTGGTCCGGTCATTGTACTGAAACAAGTGTTGGAGAAGTTGATATACATGGTTGCTGTGTGAAACGATTGTCATTGACATGAACGGCAATGAAATCACTCGGGTATTTGATGAGGTCAATTTCTATGCAAGCCTCTTTGTGCAAACATACTGGATAGAGCTTGTCTTGCTGATAAAAACCAATCGTCCAATGGGATTGACTGGTTGGTCTATGAAATTCTAAAGAGGCATTGGAAGCCCTTGGAATTCTACCCATAGCGGAACCATAAAGGACACATACATAGAGGCTACAAAATATCTAGTCAAGTGAGACAAAACCAGCAGGGAGCTTTTGCAAAACCAAGGCCTGTGGCTCATGATGGCTTGACATTGGCCAGTTTTCACAAACGAGGACATAAAAAATCCACAATTGGGGAAGTTGATATACACAGTCGCTATGTGAAACAATTGTCACTGACATGAACCCTGATGAAATCACTCAGTTATCTGGCGAGGTCAATTTCTGTGCAAGCCTATTTGTGCGAACTTGCTGAATATAGCTTTTCCTTCTCATAACGAACCAAACATCCAATGGGATTGATTAGCTGGTCTATGAAAGCCCAAAGAGGCATTGAAAGCCCTTGGAATTCTACACATACCAGGCCTTTTAAGGACACATGCTTAGGCTGCAAAATCTCTAGTCCAGTGAGACAAAACTAGCAGAGAGCCTTTGAAAAACCAAGGTTTGTGGCTCATGATGGCTTGACATTGGGTGATTTCCAAACGCGAGTACACAGAATCCTTTGGTCATGGTCCCAGTTCTGGTGAGCTTAATGCCATACGATTTTCATTTGCACTCATTGTTTGAGTTTGGACTTGAAAGTAATACAACCAACAAAATAACCTAGCAAGATATCTTGCACATGCCATTGACAGGTAAAATTGGCTTCATGAGTAAGTAAAAGGACATCCCCAAGGGAATTGCCCACTTCCATACCTTGTGATAGACTTTTGGAACAATTCTCTGTGCTCTCTTTGGTGTCATTGTGTGTCACAGACCCTATAACATCAGTTGCAGTTTTCTGTGCTCTTGCCATTATTAAGGCATATCTGCCCAAATGGCAGAAACCCTAGAGCAACTAATGTGTGGATGCGGCAGGTAGTTGGTGCAAATCAAAGAGTAGCTCTTAGATCTATATATAACTACAATGATCCCCAAGGGTGCTCACATCAAAGGATTTTCTTACCCCTTGCTCGGGGTCCTCTTTTCTTGCTTTAATTCCCTCTTCAATCAAATAAGTGATTTCCAACACGACCTAATCTTATAGTCTAATGAAGTGACTGTATGACTTAAAGTGATGTTAGACAAAAGTGAATTTAGCCTAACATTTGAACTCCTTTAAACATTACACACTTAACATTCCCTCTAAATGTTTATTTCAAGATGTTCACAAAAATGGAGGCAAAAATTACATTATAATATATCACCGTCAGTACAACAAAATAATTGAGTAATCAGGATTGGAAAATCATTCTCACAATCTGTATAGAAATTTGGGAAGTTGCCATCATTTCCACACTTGTCAACAACACGAGTCGAAAAATGAAAGGAGATACATACCATTGATGGAAAACTTTGATGGATTGTGCATGGCTTACGGCCCTGATTAAAAATTGTATTATGTTAATTTAGTGGTTACATGCAACATCTTTGTTTTGCAAATCTAGTTACATCTAATCCAGTCTAATGAATAACAACTTTTTTTCTTCGTATTTGTCAATGCGGTAGAAGCTGGCTGGTTTTTTTCAATGCAACAGCCCACGCAGTGAAGTTTGTTTTTGTATGTAAATGTTAAGGTATTTATAGGTAGCTGCAAGAGGGTGACATGACTTCCTAGTTTGATTATATCAGTTTAGCTTCCGTGCTAGTGTGTTCTTTTGGAGAACTAGTGGTTTTACACATTCAGGATCATTTATGTTGCCAATTACAAATTTTTGGTAGGTTATCCATTCTCTGTGGTATATTTGTGTTTAGATTTTCCCTTAGCAGTTAATTCTTAGCTTCAAAGATTTATATACTTTGATGTTTCTGTGTCCATAACTTCCTTTTCACCATAGAACAGAATGCTTTTTGTTTGACAGACACTTTTATGCATATTAAGTTGATGTAATCTAAAGCTATATATTCATGTTATTTTTCCTCGGGTTCTTTTCTAGTATCCAAACACTAAAGATTGGTTTTGCATTTCAAGTTTTAAATATTACTTCCGACTTTTTGAATTTGGGAAGATGTCCTAGTTTATATCCTTCTGCCTTAATAAGCAACATGTTGGATCTTTTAGATATTTGTTTGTGAGTAAAATGGATTTGGTAATTGCCCATGTATTATGAGAAACTGAAATTTCTCTGTTTTTTATGTTTGAAATCTCAAAAGCTTGTGGCAGCAGCAGATTGTGCAGGTGCCCTTGATGTTATTGATGATTTGCAACATTTGCTGGTAAGTTTGAACTTCCATGGTTTTAGACAATACTGAAAGTTTTACAAATTTTCCTTTGGTCTACTCACTGATAGTCAAAAAAACCTGTCAAATGCATGTTGCGTGCCTGCTTTAAAATTATAAATTGACGACAGATGTAATGGCGAGTCCTATTTTAAAATTATTTTCTCTGTTATATTTATTTGTACTTGTGTCATTTTTAAAATGGGATGGTTACCTTCAAATCTTGGTTTCCTGAATTGAGTTATTGGGTTGATTTGGGTTCCATTTATGATTGCATTTCTTGGGGCTTTGTTCATCTAAATTGAGCAAAATACAATTATTTTCTGTGCTTTTAGGAGGGCGATGATCTTGTTGGTCTACACTGCTTTCGGCACCTTGGCGATCAACTGGTTACATCTTTAGATGTTGTGAATAGGTACTATTTACTACTTCTGACGTTTCTTTTCATAGGATTTTTTTTTGTTTACACTGATCAATTGGAATCAGTTGATTCTTTGTTATTACCTGGTATACTATTGACTGAGAAAAACTTCACGATTTCTGTCCTTTCACAGGATGGTGTTTAAGAATTAATATCCCATTTGTCCAAAACTTGAAATAGGAAAGTGCCTTCTGGTATAGAGAAATTATTATTAAATTGTACTCAAAATATATAATATCATTAAGAGATAAAGAAGTGAGCATATCAACATTGCCAATAAGATGTTTGCTTGAAATGAGTTGCTGTTGAATTTAAATTAATTGTACAAAAAAATTACATTTTCTGATTTCCTTAATAGAGAGGAGGTTAAATAGCATTACATTTCAATCTTCCAAAATCCTAATTACTGTCAAAGATAGAATTTCTCTTCTGAATTTTAGAGCTTTGCCGAGGCTGGTCAGTTCTGGTTCATAACAGCAGACTGCCAGATAATGAACCATACTTATCAAATCTATGCTTGAGCCAAATAGACTGGCTCTTGTTACTGTCATTTTCTAAAATATGGTTACTATTTTAATGTTTTAGACTTTTAGTAGAAAACAATTTTACATGACAACCACAGTGTTTTCAAGATGCTTGCAAGGTAATATTCAGAAATTCTAATGGTTACTTATTTTGTCACTATAAATGTAAATGTCCTCTCCAGAATTTTTTTTCCTTGTAAGATTAGACGTCTTATTGTTTACTGCTGACTTCTATCGAGAGATTAAGATGGTAGTGAAAATCTTCATTCTTTGTGCCCCTTTTACCAGAATTATATTTTTAGGCAGCATGAATTACAGTTCGCTTCCATTGAGAAACTCTAATAATATGGATTTTCCATTTTGAATTCCAAACAGCTGAATTAGTTTTGTCGAGAAAACCATTTGATTAAACATGGATTGCAAATGTCACCGGTAGAATGCATTTAAAGAAACTAGAAAGATACAAAACCATATCTTATTTGAAAATTATGACAAGTTACAATAGCTAATTACATCGAGAGGTGAAACTATGATGATAGACAAGGGACTTGGGAGTAACGAGTGTAATAGTGCGAGATATCAATAAAAATAATGGACCTTAAATTTTATCTCCTTGTCATAGAACAGTTTTCTTTTTGTTTGGAGAAGGTGATAAAAAATTATGATATCTTGGGCATACTGTGAAGTTTGGAGCCTGGTTTTTGTCCCATATTTTTGGGATACTAGATGGTTGCACGAATCACTGTACACGTTACCTTTTGTTTCAATGACTTTATATTTCAATTCCAACTCTTGTATTTTATTTGTTTGCCGCCACATTTAACATTTGACCCATATTAATAACTATACAACACTTTAACCTTGGCATTTAGTCCTCACATTAGTAATTCACTAACACATAAATAACAAGTATTAACAAATCACTTAATATGACATTAACACATGACCTAAACCAAACTCAACTACTTCTACACCACCACTAACTAGTGACACTTAACAAAAAGCCTGGAACAAATACAATTTAACACTCTTTTCAAATTATGATTGAGCCATCTTGGATATTTGGATGTTACCTACAAGATGAGACACAGGTTCTGTTGTATGATGTTTCTCTTTACTGAGCATGATAATCTAGGAAGGTTCCAAATCTGGACAATCCTTTCCCGTATTTGTCACCCTTAGAGACAAAATGGCAAGCGATGTTTGAATCAATTCTTCTACAAATTGCAACTTCTGGTTCTAATTTTCTCTGTCACTGGGCAGTTGCATCTCCATATTTGGTTTTGTACACTTTGAATGCTTGATTTATTTAGTATATCTGTCAGGATTTCTTTTATAATAGTAGTAATAGAGGCTTTACATTAACATTTCAAATAAATTCTTCTGATGAATTTACATTGTGTTAATTATATGTAGGTTATCCCATACAAGCATTTTGCATGCATTTTAGTTCTTGGTTTTTTTACACTGGCGAGACATAATTTTGACTTCTCAAAATCCATGATGCTTGGCAGCATACTTGCTGCAGACTTTGTACGTGCAGCTATTCATGATGTCAAAGATATGGAGTCTACTATTTTGACCAAGTTCCAAGCAAGAGAGAAGGATCCCTTGAGAGCTGGAAAAGAAGAACCTTTTGAGGTAATCATAGATAGGTATACTTTTTTGCTGTCGGGGAAGATATTATTTAATGATAGGAAAATTATTTAAAGCCAAAAGCAGTATTGGCTTTATTTTCTATAGACATTCCCTAGAGCCATATAAACACTACGACCCTTATACGGCAGAAGCATAGTAGAACTTTCATGAAACAGCCTAACATGCTAAGAAATAAGCCCCACAAGGACAAGTTTTAGACACACACTATACTAGATTATACTCATTTAAATTTATTATACACCAAATTGTAACTCAACTTCCTTGATTAAATTGTAATATTCAAAGTACAATATTGTTAGTTTTTGCCTTAACAATCAGTCTGTTTAAAAGCTCCACCATGTGAACTAGGAAAACTATGTTCTGGGAAGTTTCTCTTTGATGAATAGTTTGTACGTTGGAAATGCCATGGGACTACAACCAGCTTGTGATGTTAGGAATTCTTATCAGAACTCATCTAGACTCTGCTATCAATTTCATTCTTGCTTCGTACGGACAAATAACAAAATTTGGTTAGCCAAGTTAGCTCTCGCTCAACATCTGAATTCACTTTTTCTGTTAGCAGTACATGATAGTAACATAAATGCAGGAACGTCAACTAGAGAATAAAGTGCTAAAATGGAATTCCATTTATTCAAATGATATCTATACAACTGCTATTATGGCTTGGAATTAGAGATCAAAGAGTATGGAAGTGTCATTTGACTTGGATATCTATAATGTAGCGTCTAGCAGGTGTAGTGGCTTGTCGTATTATTGCAAAAATATAATTATGCTGAGAATGCCAAAATGTCTTAATTTCCTTGCATGTGAGGGCGAGATGCTGAATATATATGTTTACAAGGTTTAGAAAGCTGTTAGTTGCATAACAGACAGGATTGTTCAATTATGCTTTTTGTGTTCTAGCGTATTTGTTGGTGTTAGCATTGGCTTTATTAATGTTGATAAGATGTGTTATGACATGTAGATGCAAAATTTGTTGTTGCTGCTACAAGTTAGATAAAGTGTGATTTTGTGTCTACTATTTTGGGGTCCATAGAGGTTGCAAGACTGCATGTAGGAGGCCTATGTAGGTGATCTTTCTGAAATTATTGACAACTGAATTATCGAATGTTTTATTCTAAGCTTCTGATGTTGCAGTGGACACTATGGTTCAAATATGATGTTTAGGGGTTCGCAAGATTGTTGGTGGAATTGTGAAGTTTATTAAGTGCATTGGTATTATACATGGAATTCTGAGGATCCTTTGATGAAGATTTTGCACTTTTTGATCAACACGGTGGAGAATACATAGATGTCAATGAGGTGCTAGAAAGATGCTGATGAGGTGACAAAAGAGAGGTTGACAACTTCTTATCTATGGATTTGGGATTTTATTAGATGTAACCCAATCTAAGAACAATGACAGTTTGTGTCTGCTGGATACAATTGTGGAAGCTTGGACTGAAGTTTCTTGCAGGTGTACTATTTGGCCTCTTATGTATATTGACTAGGTTTGTCACTTGAAGCAAAGGACTATTGAAGATATCTTAGATTGCATAGAAATGAATTGGTCTAGAAGAATATCCAAGATTCAAGTCAAGAGGTTATGGTAGATTCTAAGAGGTGGAGGTCTTGCTTTTCAACAGGCCCACATTGAGTGTCAAGTGGGTGATGAGGTATGTGTTGTTTCCAAATTCAATGCCATCGAAACAACACCAACAATGCTGTTTCTTGATGCTTTCTACAGCTTTTAACTCTGTCATCTACAACATTCATCTCTTTACAAAATCCTTTACGTCTTTTCCTACATGATATATAACTTTGCATACCGTGTTTCATTCTAGCCATGATTTCCATAAAACGGTAGTGCTCCAAGAATATGTTCTTTAACCTTACGAGAGAATGAATCCAACTCCTACTTGCTGTTATGAACAAGTGCTATGCTTGTGCTCATGCATTCAATGATTCCTATGCTCTCTTAATGTTTGAGATAGTAGATACTAGCTGCAGGAAATAGATTTAAGCAAAAATGAATCAAACACAACACAAAAGGGAGACATACACAAGGGATTACCCTGGAGAAACCCAATGTGGGAAAACTCCAGAAGAGTGAAGCCATGCTTGCACATTTCGACTATCTTCATGCAGTTTTACAAGCACTCTGTCTTCTTGAGGTCTACAAGGATGCCATTGGCATTCTATAGCATCCTACTCTTGCAAATATCCTCTGCGACAGTTCTGTGGATCGTTGCTGCTCTAGCAAACAAGAGGACTGGACTCAGCCATCTGAGCTGTGTAGCCTTCTTAACACTCAACCGTACTCTCTTCACATAAGTACATTCAACTTCCATTCCATTGCCTTCGTTGAATCTTCACAAGTTCATTTATATAGTTGCACTCTCCCTAGGCTCAAACAAGAAGCCCAGAGATAGGAAAGCTGAAGAGTCACTGTCTCTCTAACCTTTAATCTTCCTGTGCATTGTATGTTGTTGAAACCGCTCTTTTACATTCCAGTGGTTATGTGTTGGGATCTGGCCCTTCCATAATAAGATAAAACAGAGAAGAGCTATGCAAAACATGAATCTAAAGAATGTATAAGAAAATGGCATGTAGACAGACACAATATTTCACTTGGAAAAACCCTTCCGGATAAAAAGCTTAGGACATAAACCTTCGTTCTATCATATTAACTAAAACCGTTCACAATCCAAAGAAGCACCTCAAGGTTATCTGTCTAGCATACGGTCCATACATTACACCATGTAACTGTATAAATGCATAATTCTTAACAACATAACCAATTAGACTTAACCGCCTAATTGACCAAAAATCTAAAGAGTGTTATTTATACTTCATACATGTCTTGCATATTCTCCATAAAGAGAGTAAGTAATCATCACACAACAGGAGAATCCTCAGGCTCACCAACTGCTGAGCAACGTGATCATTACATATTGCCCCTCTACCAACCATGTTATAATATTATCAAGATGTTGCTTGCACACCTTCAGTGTCATGCACACCAATATTTCGTTACATAACACTGTGGATCAATCTTCCTGGCGCACAATTGTACCATCACAGTGCACATGCCCTTTGCAATGCCACTGCACGCATCCTTGTGCAGACTCTTTTGTGCAATAGTCCTGTTCAACACAACTTTTGCAGATAGACATCTTGTGTAGAACTATGCAAAGTTGAAACATTCCCAACATTCTCCCATTTGTTGAACACTTTGCATAAGTGGAGCACAGACCCATATTTTAGCAGCTGCGAGCAATCATGCCCATTGCTTTCCTGCACCAAGAAAACTTCTCAATACTTATTGCATTTGTCAATGAATCCGCAATGTTCTCATCAATGTCCTCCTCCTTTAATCGTATCTTCTCCTCTAGCATCTCCCTTACAAAGTGGTATTGCACATCAATGTGCATTTTCAAGAATAATACTTAGGGTTCTTTGCCAGACATATTGCATTCAGATTATCACAATCTATTTTTACAGTCTTCAGAACGAACCCAATAGCCACTGTTGAAGGTCCTTCACATGATGGTTGAGGTAAATCCCCTCAGTGGTCATGCATAGGTCCAAGTAGGTGATTTGAGCTACATATGTGGTCGCAAAGGGTAAATGCTCACTTTTGTCGGAAATGATTGACTCTAGGTATTAATACCATTATTACCTAAGTTTCAGTGACAGTGATGGGGACAGGGTTTCTGGGATGCCAAATTTTTCCCAGATTTTAGGGACTTTGGGGCACGACTATCAAAATAATATATAGAACTCAATATCCAAATATTTCAACTCTATTCATTGAAATTTAGGTGTTTAAACTTTATATAATGTTCGTCAGGCTACTTTCAGGATTAGAGGTCTATGTTTTTGGTAAAAATAAAAGTTTTTAAAAGTAAAAGCATCAGAAATTTAAAAAAAAAAAAAAAGGAAAAATCTTTTATAAAAACTGGGGTACATCATTTCCAAGTCCCCAAAACATTCAGGATGTCACCAAAATCTAGGTGACACGACCCCCTGTAACAGTAGGTAAAACCAATTCGATAGAGATCTGCATGTAGCTGCATATATCCTTGACTCAGTTCTGTTGTATGTTAAATTTTTCACTCATGACTTGAACACGATGGAAGGCCTACTCTGCTGCATGTGAAGAATATTCTGCAATACAATGGGCTGGAAATTCATTTTAATGGCTCAAAAATGATAAGAATGTGGAGGGCCTACTTGGATATGATATGGCAATCTAAGCAAAGAATATTTTCTTACCAGGAGCCATGTTACACCAGTTATCAATCTTGGGGCATTTTTAATTTTTGTATGTTATGCATATACTATAGGTAAGTGATGGTAGGACTTCAGCACCCAGACTCCAGAGGCTCTCCATGAGTGTAAATAACCATATATGTTGTGCCTCTAGACTTGTTTATAATTGGAATATGTTTGGGCATGTATGCTTGAAGAAGCACAATGGCAGCGTGGAATGGATGTTCTGTTGTTTGGACACCATAATCTTCAACTCTGAAACAGTCAATTCGAATGAAGCAGGGGCACTGTTACCTTGGAGCTGGGTGAGATTGATCCAGCATTGGATTTCATTGTTGAGATAGAGCCCAAATTTTGAGATAAAGACTTGAGTTGGCTAGACAGGCCGAGTTGAGTTGGAGAGTTAGGCAGCTGGATATTCAAATTTACGAGCAAATAATTTTTGATCATGAACTCAGGAGTGCCTCATCTTTTTTTGGTTCACTTATTTCATCCCATGGTTTATGTCCAGCTTTATATTTAATGTGCATCTGACAATTTTGTTTTTGATTAAACATGAATTTGTCTATTTTTTTTGCTAAGGGTACACAGGATCACCAGCCCGCACCGCCGCGGACACATACAAGGACGGGAATTTAAGCATTTAAACCACATTATCAAAGCGTCCCCACAGATTGAATCAGCTTTAACATGGTGCCCCATTAATGGGGAATCAATTAAGTAGTGGAATGCCTTAACACGGAGGGAGATTTGAACCTTGGACCTCCCATTAACAAGAGCTACCAATTTCTATTACATCACTACTTGATAGATCTGAATTTGTCTATTTTGGTGTCTATAAAGTTTGATATTATAAATTTTTATCCATTTTTATTTGATGAATTATCTTCTAGCTTGTTGAAGTTTTTGGAGTCTTGAGTCAATTCTTACTTTTGGCTTGCCAAATCATTCCAAGTCCATTTGAATATGATTTAAAATGGTTCCATTCGATTCATTTTTGAAATATTGCATTAGTTTTGAACTATTTGCATAGTTGATGTTTGATGAACATTTTACAAGAAAGTGACTATGATTTAAGCTATACCAGTATGCCTAGACAGCTGTGCTAAAAGAAATTTAATATCAAATGGATAAATAGGATTCTGTGTCAGGTTTTCAGCATAAAACTGTATCAAATCAATTATTTTTGGTGAATATGTCCTGTTATTATAACTTTTATTGTGATTATAAGAATCTAAGTTCATCTTAGCCATTAGAGGGAAATCTGTTTCTCCTGCTGTTTCGACGGTGATTGTTATTTTTGTCTTGTGCAGATTAAATTAGATGATGAAGCATGTTCTGGTATCCGGGATCGGCTTTTGCCTCTTGTCATTGGGTTGCTGAGAACTGTGAGTGGCTGAACTTATTGCTGGATCATTTTGCTGGCTATTATTTTGTAAGCAAATGTGATTGGTGTACCATATTTATACTTTTTGTTCAAGATTTTAGCATTCATTTAGCTGTCTCTGATTCTAGATTGGCTGGGGTGTATGGAGAAAATTTGTGAATGGAATTTTTGATAAAAATTGTGTACTAGATTTTTTCACCCTTATTTCAAGACTTCGACAATATCCATCATCGTGGTCGAAGCGTATAAATAGGTTTTTGGATACTTTTTTCTCATATCATTGGAAGGTTGGCCCATTGTCCTTGAGATTAAATATTGAAGAGAACTATTATGAGCCTCTTTTTAATATCGTGCGGAAGTGTGGGTTTCACTAATTAAGTCTATGGATAAGGGGTCTTCAAGTGTGCCTTACGTGTAACCCTTCGTCTCCAAGTGTGGCTTAGGTGTAACACTTCGTCTCCAAGTTTTGTTTACGTGTAATCCTTGGACACAATTTAAGCTGATGCCGCAATACGTTTCAGTCTCTACACCTTGTCTTAGTCTACGTTGCACGGATACTCCAAAACCCCGAATCCCCTTGGAAACGTATCGGATACGGATACGTGGGGGATACATGTTGATACGTACGGGGTACGTCAAGATACGTCACGGATACGTACAGACGTATCCTGACGTACCCCGTATGTATTAGGTACGTATCCAACAGTATATACGTGTTTTTAAAGTTCTATTTCATTTTTTTATTTTATTTTTACTTTTCTACTCCCTAAAACCGAACCCTAAACACTAAATGAATAAAATAATACACCCTCTCCCCCACAAAAAGTTATAAAAAGCACCCACCCCTCTCATTTGAAATCACACAAACAATTTCATTGTCTTTTTGCAAGTGAATGAGCAAAGAGCCAAAGAAGAGTTGTGAAGAGCTTAGTGGAGGCAAAGATTGGAAGGAGGTTTTGCAAAGAGCTTAGAGGAGGCAAAGATTTGAAGGAGGGGCAGCGATTGCTTCTATTGTTTGGAGTCCATCATTGCAAGGAGGAGAAGGAGAAGAAGCCATTGTTGAGACTTGAGAGGAAGAGATTGTTTTAAAATTTTAGAGGCAACCAGGATCTACAATTCTACACTACAGGTATACTGTATTTTAATTTTAATTTTATTTTTAATTCATCCTTTCGTTTTATTTTTTTATGGTTATTTATTTATTTATTATGTTGCATTTTTTTAAAGTTTATAATTTAAACACATCCTAAATCTGTGTATGCTCTCACCTCGCGCCTTTATGGCGATCTTGGTGATCAAAAACAAATTAGGATGGCATAGTTTAGGGTTATTTAATTTATTAATTGGTAAAAATCATTTTTAAATTTTAAATGCATTGTTCAATGTTAATGTATTTGTTTTTTATTTTTTTAGCTACCTAAATCTGTATGCTCTCACCTCGCGCCTTTATGGCGATCTTGGTGATCAAAAACAGATTAGGATGGCATAGTTTAGGGTTATTTAATTTATTAATTGGTAAAAAATCATTTTTTAATTTTAAATGCATTGTTCAATGTTAATGTATTTGTTTTTTATTTTTTTAGCTTCCTAAATCTGTGTATGCTCTCACCTCGCGCCTTTATGGCGATCTTGGTGATCAAAAACAGATTAGGATGACATAACTAATTAGTAATTTATTTATGTTAAGGAAAATTGTGTTTTAATTTTTTAAACATCCTAAACCTGTGTATGCTCTCACCTTGTGCCTTTATGGCAATCTTGGTGATCAAAAACAGATTAGGATGACATAACTAATTTATTTATGTTAAGGCAAAATATTTTTAATTTTTTAAACATCCTAACTCTGTGTATGCTCTCACCTCGCGCCGTTATGGTGATCTTGATGATCAAAAACAAATTAGGATGGCATCAAGTTCTGCTTCGGGTGGAGTGCAAGGCCAAGTTGAAAACACATCAGTTCCTATGAAACATGATCCTAATTCCCCTCTTTGGAGACATGTGACAAAGGTGGTAGACAACATTGCTGGTGGTGGGTGTCGGGTTTGGATATGTCATGGTTGCCAAGCTTAGTATAGATCCTTATATAGTCGAGTGAAAATCCATTTGACTGGTGTTGGAGGTGTGGGGATAAAGAGGTGCCCAAAAATATCAAATGAAAAAATGACAGAGTACCTAAGAGAATAAGAGGAGGCTAATAAACAAAGTTTGAAAGAAATAGAACTAGAACAATTCCTTCGCAAAGAAGGCCTTCATCACTACCACCTACTTCTCATCCTTTCATTCAAACTCAAAGTCAACCATTTGATGAAGAGAGTCCAGAGAGCTCACGAAAAAGGCCAAAAAGAGCATTGGAGAAAGCATTTAATATTGAAAAGAGGGAGGTTGCTGATGAGGTTGTTGCTCGATGCATTATGCATGTGGGCTGCCCTTTAATGTATTGAGATCTCCATATTGGCATCAAATGGTGAAGAGTATCAATGAAGCTCCACAAGGGTACAAATCCCGAGGTTACGAAAAAGTTCAAACACACTCTTGGGAAAGGAAGTGGAACACATTCACAAGACTTTGCAGCCAATCAGAGACTCATGGAAGGAAACACGGGTTTCCATCATTTCAGATGGATGGAAAGATGCTAGAAATAGACCCCTCATAAATGTTGTTGCAATATGCCCTAAAGGGGCAATGTTCCTTAAAGCCATTGACTGTGAAGGGCAAGTCAAGGATGCACAATTTATTGCTAACATTTTAATAGAGGCAATTGAGTTGGTGGGCCCCCATAATGTTGTCCAAGTCATCACGGACAACGCTAAAAATTGTAAAGCAAGGGAATGATCATAGAGGGTAGATATGAGCACATTTTTTGGACCCTTTGTGCTGTCCATTCCCTTAACTTGATGCTCCAAAAGATTGGGAAAATCCCATGGATTGAGAAAATTTATTCTGAGGCAAATGACATTCAAATGTTTATCACAAACCATCATATGTCACAAGCCATTTTTAGGAAATTCTCAAGGTTAGAGTTGCTGAAGGTTGCAGAAATTAGATTTGTCTCTCGGACGCTTGTTTTGAGACGACTTGCGAAGGTGAGAGAGGCTTTAAGCAGTATGGTGATCAACAGTGTTTGGTCAGTGTGGAGGCAGTCAAATACAAAGAAAGCTACAAGGGTAAAATCATGGGTCCTTGATGAGGATTGGTGGGCCAAGGTTGAGTACTTGTTGAGTTTTACAGAACCCATTCTCTCCATGATTCGATATGTAGATACTGATGAAGCATGCTTGGGAGAGATATATGATGGCATAGATTCCATGCCTGAGCGTATCGTATATATAAAAACAAAAAAAAGGTCTAGATCCGGAAGAGACCTTCTACGGTGAGGTCAAGACCGTGGTCATGAAGAGGTGTAATAAAATGACCACCTCATTACATCTCTTGTTGCACCACCGACCCCAAAGTACTATAACTTTGATGTACTTGGGCTACCAAACAGGCAAGCACCATTTTCTGACTCCGAAGTTGGAAATGGAACCAGGGCAGCATTCAGAAGAATTTTCCCGATCCATCTATAGCCAGTGTGGTCAGAAGTGAAATGGGCATGTTTACTGGTTCAGAAGGCAACATGGGATCGATTGAGGCTCTTTTCGACAAGAGTAGCTTGACTCCAACCACATGGTGGCGTGTACATGGCCATGATGCCAAGTACTTACGTCCTATTGCTATAAAAGTTCTTTCACAGGTATAACATTTATAAATTTTAAAATTTAGAATCATTTCGAATATTTTAAATTTTATTAAGTTAGAACTTAGGATACTAACTTGTCTTTGAATTTCAATTTTCTAACTTTGTTGTAATAGGTGGCTAGTAATTCTTCCGCAGAGCGAATGGAGTACTTATAGCTTTATCCACTCAAATAAAGAAACAAGTTGGCATCTCTCAAAAGATGAGGATTTGGTATATGTGCACTCCAATTTGCGCCTCTTGTCACACAAGTCTGAGGAGTATGCTAGAGGGCCTCACAAACTTTGGGATCTTATTCTAGAGACCACAAACTTGGATGCCTCCGTAGCCACGCTTGCCCAACTTTCATTATTTGATGGCGAAGATGACGCTCAAGGGAGTTCGCAAGGAGCGGAGAGTGGAGTTAATGAGAGTGGAGCTAGCGCAAGTGGCACACATGAACTTGATTTTGAGGAAAATCTAGATGATATATTCTAGATTTGTTTGTATTCCTATATCATATGTATGGCAGCCACATGAACAATGAAATGTAAAATCTTAAGTATATTGTTTGTTTTGAAAATTTGAACATGGATCTAGTATATTTTTCAAATTTCAAGTTTTGTTCGTATTCATGTTAACATGATATTCGTATATCATATGTATGGCAGCCACATGATCAATAAAAATGCAGAGTCTTAAGTATATTGAATGTTTTGAACTTTGATTCAAGTTTAGTATTACTATTTCAGTTTTTATGGACTAAAAATGAGTAGAACATAAAATATATATATATATATATATATATATATATATATATATATATATATATATATATATATATGTACAGACGTATCCAAGACGTATCGTATCCAAGGGTTTTTTAAAATTGACGTATCCGCGTATCGTATCCGTATCCAAACCGATACTCGTATCCGTATCCTGGCAACGTAGGTCTTAGTCACCTCTTGATTTAATGTTTTGTTTTTGTGATAATTTTTGTTCCTTTGATATATATGTGGTGCTTTTTATTGTTGGAATGCACGTCTAAGGCTGATAGCTGACTGTTATTTTGTTTCATATAACAACAGTGTTCAACATTCCTAGACTTCACCGATCTATGGGTTTTACCTATATATATCTAAAACCATATGAACATGGAATCAGTAGACACCACTATATTGATTAATGCCAGTAGGGTCGTTTACACTTCTTAGTTTGTTCTTTAGGATCTTGAAATTCTGTCTGTGCTACCGCTTATGTGGGAAAGAAAGGATTCTTGCTGATGCATACTATACCTTGATCTTTGACAAGGTTCTTAGTTCCCTGGAATGCTCTTTTTATTTGCCATTTCCTGTATCCATTCCTTTTTGACACATCTAATAGGTATTCCTTCTTTTGTTTTTTGTTTGTACTAGATATCACACGTTGTTGTTTGTACTGGATAGCACATGTTCTTTTTATGATTGATCTGGGTTTGCAGTTCATTGATTATATAATGTGTCGGCAACTGTGTTTGAGATTGGGTTTTATATTGCCGGATTTTGTATGGAGAAAATGATCTGTATCAGATAGCACACATTCTTGTTTTGATTGTTATTTCTGTGCAGCTTATCGATCATTAAATATGCGTGCCATCGTTTAATTATTATGTCTATTGCTAGTTTGCATCTGTATGTGATAATTTTTAAGAAATGAAATTATTTTTGGCATTCAATTTGATGTTCTGAATTTTGAACTGGCACTGTCATTTATTGAACTGTGTTCATTTTGATTCCCAATTGTCTGTGCAGCTTGCATAGAGGGTATTTCTTATAGTGGTAAAATACAGCTGCCTTCTTCCTTTATATTCTCTGATTCCAACTGGAACTCGCTCAAATTTTATGAGTAATATATGAACATATGAAGAATTGAGGTGTCATTATTTGTTTTCTAATATATTTATTGATTGTTCAGGCAAAACTTCCAGGTGTACTGAGGATTTATAGAGACACTCTGATTGCAGACATCAAGGGTTCCATTAAAACAACTGTTGCAGAGCTACTTCCTGTTCTGTTTACCCGTCCACTCGATTCTGATTTCCCAACTGGAGACCGGCAAGCAGATTTAGATGGTATTGTATATTCTGATCTTTATTTTTCATTTTTCTTGGGGTATCTGTGTGCTTTTGTATTCCCTATCATCTTTAATTAGATTGTGCCATTTAATAAAATTTCAATGTATGTATTATTGTATACTATAGCTAATATATCTATATTTCAGGAGGGATTTTCATTGGCAAGTAAATTAAGAAGTCTGTCTGCAGAAAATTTTGGGCGACTTCTTGCTGCCATTTTCAGAGTTGTACAGGTAATACTTTTTCAAGCGACGCGTTTGAGAATTTATTATTTTCAAAGCAACCATTGGCTCTGGGTGGAACTTTGTCTGTGTAAAAAGCAACATGTCTTTGGTAAGAACGGGTTCTTCAAAATATCTGTCAGCATGGTTCACATTGCTGATAAAATATCATTGAATGAAGCTTAGAAAGATGCAACCAAATAATTTCATGTGAACTTGTTTCATTAGAAGTATACTTCTTCATTTTTTCATTTTCAATTTATTTGGAGGTTTTTGTGATGTTGCAACACTTTATTTAAGGGAGTCTGTTCCATGAGCCCCAGATCGCAATGAACAACTCAGGATAAACTGTCGGTCCAAGTGTAACTTCAAACGTGTCATAAATGTTTTGAAGCTAATTAAGACAGTAATTTCTGTTAAAATATAGAGCTATAGAGCTTTATATAGCATGTAAAGTTGTTATATACTTGTTATTCGGTTGGTAACTATTTAACTGAACTGTAACCACCTCCTATAATAAATTGGACCTGCCTGACTCATTTGATGCAGTGCAGTTTGCCTTCTCTGAATTCTTTCTTCTCTTTGCATATGCTAACATTGGTATCAGAGCGATTTGCCCGAGGAAGCCCTTGAAGGGTATGGGAGATTGACACAGAATTCGAGGAAGCCCTAACAGGGCACGAATTGGAGGGAGGTTAGGGCATTTGAGGGAAAGAAAACTGATCTTCGAGTCGCTGCTTTGACAGCAAAGACTTTTATTCCTGTTCGCTGTTGTTATCCTGTTCGTTTAGGAGAACTTGTGGGCAGTTCGAAGCAGTTTGAAGGCAACCAAGAGAAATCGTGGGTAGTTCGAAGGCAACCAGTCGAGACTGTCTTTTTGGAGGGCAAAAGACACATGAATCAGTCCATAGTCGACGGCGGTAAAGTTGTGGAGAAGAAATCTGAGGATTCGTGGGCTTTATCAAACCATTCAAGCAGAGTCGTGGCTATCCAGTCGCAAATAATCAGTTCGCTGTTGCTGCAATCAAACTGCTTCGATTTCCGGTGGAATACAGTTCGAAGATTCCAGTTCTTCTTAGAAAGTCGATGAATTAACATTCATTTTTCCAACAAAGGTACCTTGCTTTTGAATAATCAATTTTGGAGGAAATAAGTAATAATATTTTTAATATAAGCAAATATAGTTGGAGGGGTGATTTGCATAATTAAATAATATTTGCTGGGAAAAGTAAATTTTATTGTGGCAAAATTTTATTTTATTATTTCTGTTACACTTGACTTTGCCGGAGACACAAAAATTAATGGGCACTAATTTTAATGTATGGAGCCATAAGATTTTAACGCTTGTGGAGTTTCATGATTGTGATAAAATAATCACGGGTAGTGAAAGTTGACCAGCGACGAACTTCATGCGGATTATGACAAACGTCATAAGGAAGCGTTATTGCTTCTCAAGTTGTCGGTGTCGGATGATATGATATCGGAAGTGCGGAATGCTACTGTAGCAAGCACGTTGTGGGCCAATCGAGGGGGATAAATATTAGACGTCAGAAAAGAGTCGGGTTTTATACCTGAAGAATATGCTCTTTTCCGTAAAGTTACAAGGTGGATCGTTGTTTGAGCACCTACTTCGGATGAAAGACCTCCGAGACCAGTTATCTTCCATCAACAAAAAGGTGGACAATGATGATATGGTGGCTCTGGTTTTGAACAACTTACCTTCTTTGTATGAGTCATTTGTGGAGGCACTCCATTTAATGGCTGAAAGTCAAACACTCACGTTTGACAAGGTGAGTTCCTACCTATTACAAAAGGAGTGGAGACAACTTTAGGCAGAATCTAATTGTGACCATTCAGAGAGTGCTCTTGTCACTCAGTCAAAGGGAAAGTGGAGACGTCAGTCTGGTGAGTCTTCCACTCGGTATCAGGTCACATGTTATTATTGTCACAAGGTTGGGCACCTTAAGAAGGATTGTTGGAAGCGGAAGTATGATCTTTCGTAGCAGAACAAAAAGCCATGTGATGAGGGACATGTGGCAGCAGTTGCAGAAGAACGAGATTCGGATGACGGGCATGCTCTTTATTGTCTTACGACATCATGCTCGCATGACAGTGGTACCAGATGCTTTGGATCATTGATTTTGGTGCGTCCGCACACTTTTCATGTCGCAGGGATTGGTATGTTTCATTTATTGCAAATATCTGTTTTGAATCAGTAGTACTAGCTGATGGAGAATCACTTGCAGTAGAAGGGATAGGAGATATATGCATTGTATTGAATAATGCTCATAAACTATTGGTACGAAATGTTAGATATGTACCTTCTTTACAAAATAATCTTCTATCTATTCGTCAATTAACTGAAAATCCCAATATTTATGTGGGAAGAAGTGTGTTGTCTCTGATGTGAAACAAAGATGGATAATTGCCCTTGGTATTGGGCAAGGTGGTCAATATCAACTTGTTGATCCTGCTACGATCAACATGAATGCACGTGTGGAGGACAACTCCACCATACAAGATGTGCAGGAGGCTGCAATGCCTTGGGAGGAAGCCATTCCTCACAGATCTGTTGACTTGGATACAATCAACCTATAAGCACCTATTGTGGAGGGAGTATCCACTATACCGGATACACGAGAGAGGCGGACATGCCTTAGGAGGATGGATTTCCTCATTCCGAAGAACAATTTGTTGTGGATGGAGACTCCACTATTCCAGATGCACCGACAATGCATGGTGAGATGACATGCCCAACCACTCACTCAGAGGTACTTGCTCGAAGGACAATAGAGCATGAACAATTTGCTCATTGTGTTGTGAACAATCTTTCCCAACAGAGGGGGATAGATGAGCAAATAGATGAGGAGTTGGTTCTTACTCCTACTACTGCGGAGATGGTTATTTCTCCCATTGCTGAGACGGATGAGACAGAGATGGTTATTTCTCCTACTATTGTGGAGTTGGTTCTAACTCCTACTACACATATGGTCACATTTCTGAAAAGTTGGATGAGCACTACATGGTGTTGTAAGGACATGATCAAGGTGACTTCAATTGTAGGATAATTGAGTCACCGTCATGACTCCGAGGGCTATACAAGCCTGGAATAGAATTTTCAATCCACCTCTCCAAGGTTCTGATTCAACACTCTAGAGATGGGGCTGACACTCTCAGCCATTGGTGATTCATCGTTGGTCAATGAATCACGTAACAAAGAACCAATGGACCACTTGCCATATTCTCTGTTCATGTGACCAAATTTTTGTTTTGCAGTTCTTCTCCATTCGACAACCGCAACACAATAATGGATTGCTGATTTTGAAGTACAACCTATGGCACAGTCTGTAGATCTAATGACTAAACATATGGGCTTTAGGAAATTTGTAAAATTTCGGGACAAACTTGGTCTTGTTTCCGGTTTAGTCATTAAGAGGGGGTGTTAAAATATAGAGCTTTATATAGCATGTAAAGTTGTTATATACTTGATATTCGGTTGGTACTGTTTAACTGAATTGTAACCACCTATAATAAATTGGACCTGCCTGACTCATTTGATGCGATTACACGCTTTGCCTTCCTGAATTCTTTCTTCTCTTTGCATATGCTAACAATTTCAATTATACTCCTTGTCCAGGCACTCAATTCTTATTAAATAGTTATTAGGGTTCCAACCTTTGAAGGTTCGCGTCCTTTCAATGTGAATGTTTTATTATTATTATTTGTTGGCTATAGGTAGCCGGGTCAAGGGACCCTAGACCTGAAAAATTTGGGAAGATACCAAAACTTGAGTGGTATTTACTTCATCACATGTAGTCATTGAAAGCTATGAAAGAATCTCAACTAGAGTCTAAAGGTAAGCATTCTATCTCAAAAGGCTCGTATGTGATCACATCACAAGCTAAATTAGCATTACTTTGACCAAACAGCAGTTAGCCTCTATTGCTTGGGGCAAAGCAATCCCAAATCCCACTACTATATATATTATAAACTAAAGAACTCTCAGAGTCTCGAAGTGCCAAAACTTTATTATCAATATTAGCAACTTGAGGATAGGAACAGTCCAAGCCACCTTATTTTCCCTCTCAAAAGATGGATTCAGGAACTCTCGACTCTTCAGAATAAAATCTCTGTAGGAGGAGAGAAGGAAAGGGAGGGCAAAACAACCCAAGCAACTTCAATCCACACATTTCAAAAATAGAGGCAGACCTTTCCAAACAGGTCTCACTGAACTCTCCTCTCTTCAATTAAGTATTTGAATATGCACAGCACTGACCTCAATAAACATTTCTTGAAACACATCTTAAATCAGCAGCAAAGATAAACCAATGAAGCCAAAGAAAAGTAGAGCAAATCGTCATAAACACTCCTCTTCTCACAACCCATCTTGGGAAAGGATAAATCCTTTCATTGAAGAATCTCTGATCATTCCTCGTCATCCCTCCTTATCAATCAAAGAACCAACATCCTCTCTCTGTGACGCAAAAGAATCCCTTCCCTCAACAGGCAAATGAAGGCAGTAGGAATTTAACTAAAAGCACAAAACTATACTCTCACCCCCTTCTCTCATTGAGAGATAGAATGCAGCATCATCCAAACCACAAGAAGGAAATTAAAGAAGCACTATACATAAAAGTTCATCGATACTTTTAAACTGCAGAGAAGGGTATAAACAGATCATAAAAATAAAAAACAGACTGCCACCATTATGGTTGAGAATCAGCCTTGAGAGGACTCTATAAACGTATTAAGTCAGATTAATCTACCCATGCCTTGGGAAAAGCTACAAATTCTTAATCAACATCAATATGATCTGCAGCGGCAGAACCGTTTACGTATTCATCATCAGAATAAGCATTGCAAGGTGGGCAGCAGGAAGAAGAATGCTCAGAGCCATACTGGACGGATTGAGGCTCCCGTTCTTTTTCATGACTGCAATCCATCCCACATCAGCAGAACCGGAAGTGAGCTCCTTTAAAGAACAAGAAGGCCACATGGTCCTCCCACCAGATGGACAGGAAGCCAACTTGGTTCCTGGGACTCAGGCAGCACCTCCACAACGTGTTCTTGATCACAAGAGAAGAAATCCGAGTCCTATGAATAAATGGAACTCTAGGTGGGCATGAATCCCCCACCTGGAGCCACTGATGAAACCGCAACAATTTTCTTTTGAGAACAGTGAGTAGGTTCTGTAGCCCCACTAACCGAGTGGGCACAAGTTTCCTGAGTGTCTTCAGCGGTAGCAACCATTGGGGTCAACTTCCCCCAGAAAATGTACAGCCACCGATCAGGTCCTTGCCCATCAATTCGACCAGGTGATGGTGAGCCTTAGTCCTTGTGGCCAAGTAGGCGATTTCTCATTCTCTTTTTAGTTTTAATTTTTACCCTTACCACCTAAGCAGGGTGCAACAGAAATCTTCTTATGCCAATCAGCTACCAGATGCCCATGAGAGAAACAAGATCTGAACCTTAAGGCCATCCGTTAGTAATCCAACTTCTGCTTCCAAATCTGATACCCAACCTTGAGCCAAATTTCTTCGGATTGGCTGCAAGATAAGTCCACCTCAACATAAAGCTGGGGGAGGTTGTGAAGTTACTGCAAAGCGTTTCATGAGATCAGCAGTGAAACTTTCCCGAGGCACTCTCAATGGATGGATTAAAGAATGCGAGGGCTGCAAAACATGCAAGTGTATCCTCGGGGCCTAACCAAAACAGGCACTGTAGATGGAGTCCAGGGAGGGATTGAGCGAGGGAAATCAAGGTTTCAAGCACACTAGCCCCACCCCAGAACCAGGAGCCCTCCTGGAGAATAAGGTTTCTATCAATCGCTGAATCACATTATACAATGAAGAAATACCTAGCATAGGGGTAGATGTAGATTTCATCAAAAAGGAGAGGTTTCCAGGTGGAAGAAACCCATTTGTGGAGCTCAGACAACTGTGGCCAGATGCCATTGAATTTGCAGATCAATCTGTAATCTCTGTAAAACTCTTCCTGCCTGTGGACTTCCGAATCTATTCCAGGGTAGAAATGACAGCTTTCTTGTCCACAATGAAGCAGGTGTCAGACTATTTATCCCTATGGCAGGAGCTACAAAAGCAGATACCGTTGCCCCCATCGCGTCCTTTTAGGATAACAGCGAACCACTTAAAGCAGGCATAGAAACGGCAGTATTGAGAGAAGACAATGTCTAGAGCACATGCACTGAAATGTCCCTAGGTGCACGAACAAAACACAGGCAGGAAGAATTGCAAGCACGAAGAGTGTACATGCAGAAAATGTGGAAAGTGGCCATGGTGGAGAGTCGAAGGCTACAGGGCGATGACTGAGGGACTGAGCTGGACAAGTGTCAAAGCCATAATGCCATAGGCTGTGTGGCAGAGTTCTTGTAACTTTCATACTCACGGAAGTATTCCTGCTATATATATTCTTAATACATTTATTATTTGCTAGACCTTACTTATATTTTAGCTATATCTAATTATACACATTCAATGCCGTTATTTAGAGGTTTACTTATATATAATTAAATAAGTTAGTTATTGTTATTTAGATCATAGTTTGCAGACTTGTATTCGGCAAATACTGGGTAGACCCAAAAAAATTTGACTTTGCAAGACTCGGCGAATATTCAGCAATACTTGGCAACTTCAAAAACACCACCTTTAGTACCGTGATGCAAGTTTCTTTAAAAAACATAAACTTTATGCAAAATATAGTAACAAAATGTATCAAATGAGTCTGCAAAATGTTGCGGAAGTGTTTTCTATTAGGTTTGAATACAAAGAGTACAAAATTGCATCATCATGCGAATACAACAGCCAGCTGATAAGTCTTATGAATTTATGACGATTTTCGTTGACAAATTACAATAACTTACAATTTCCAAAAACTCACTAAATTTTTAAAAAATATTAAAAAAACAAAATCTCTCCAAAAACATGTGAGTATTCAAAACTTGTGAGTATTTGCCAAAACTCATGAATAATCGCCAAAACTTGCAAATATTCGCCAAAATCTTGGCTGCAAGTTTTGGCGAGTTTTTTTGGTAAATATTCAACCAAGGAAAAAAATGGCGAATACTCACTGACATTCAATCAATTGGATTCTCTCGACAGGAATCAACTTATGAGTCACAGATATGTGAGTTAGAGATAGAGATACATTGATTCCATTCATAATTCAAACTTCGATCTACATTTTTTTCCCAGATAAGAAAAGATTGTAACTGTTCATTTGACAGAACATCCATTCAACAACCAAATATTCAATCATTTGTACAACTTCAAATAATTGAAAGGTCCACTTTCAATATCTCCCTCAATTTTCAATATCAGAATAACTAATATATTCATCAGTCAATGGGTCAGGTTCACTTACTTCTCCTTCTTATTTACTTCTTTTGGGCTGAAAGAAGATACAAAATTACGAAAAGGAAATAGATTATGCCTTCTTATACTATTCCTTTTCCTATAGTAGCAAGTTGCAAACTATGATTTTAGATGTTTACACATCTTTAATTATAAGTACCCTCATATTCTCTTGGGCTTTCAGGTATGTGACAGAGTGAAGCTCTTGAAAGGACCCATGCCTTCTTGTACAAGTATAATTTTTAGTGATGAGAAAATTCAAGGCTTTTTGGTGGCACACTTCTAACTTGTTAGCTTGGCACTTATCCAAGTTTCCTTGGGAGTTGAAGTATAATGCACATTGCACATATAACCCAAGTAGAATTGTTTGGAATCACGTTGGCAATATGGAACACACAATCATACATTAACAATAGATTAATGAGTAGTTATATTGGCTATAACTATAATTATAGCAACTTAATATGGACTACGCTAGCACTCTGGAATATCAATAGAAATACTCGAGAAATGATGATGATACTCACATTATGAGAAGAATTCGCTTGTATATAGGTATTGCCGGTGTAGTATAGATAGCTGGATGATAATTACGAACTGATCCCTCATGTACAGACCAGCTGATTAGCAGTTCTAATATTGCTGTTACTTGGCTACACCTAAGTTGCCCTTTTCACCAAATGTTATATTTGAGATTCGAAAATCGCCAATTTTGAAGTGCATGTTCTTGAATGCATCAAATTTCTAGAATTGTTCCCAATCAATCAAGTTAGTCATATAAAGTTTTCCGAACTATTTTTGCAATACGATTTAGGGACTAATTTGATCATTTCAACCTGTACATTATGCTGTTACAGATACAGAAACAGGGGTTTTCAGAGGAACAGACAATTCAAAAACATTTTCCACATTTTTAGTCTCTGCAGACTCATGATCTTCATATTTGCAGGGAACTGCTTGTTTGATTTTTGGAGATATATCAATCTATAATGCTAACTTTATGCATGGTTTGTACAGAGCTCTCTCTCCATGATGATACTCATTTTCCAAACTTATTATCCTTTTGAAATAATCTTCTTAAAACTATCTCAATGGTTCAGAGTGTTTGCAGGTGCTGCAAGACAGATCCTGGAATGATTAATGGTTTCCATCTTATTTTTTTTGTAAATGCCCTTGCACCAGCGTGCCTGTAAAGATAATACTCATATGATGAAATCATCAGAACTGACTTTCAACCTGAATTTTTATCAATACGTGATCTAACTTTAGGTTGACATTTTTGTATATAATGTTACAAATTATAAGCATTTGAATCAGAGTTTTTGTTAAGTAAAGTTTATTTTCAATAAAACCGAAAGTAATGGAATTGATAATGTATTTAAAATCTGTTTTTAAAATTCTATAGTTACATTTTCTTATTCCTAAATTGTTTTTTGTAAAATAATAATATTTATTTATGTATCATGAAAATTGATTTCCTCAAACTTCAAGCCAACTTTAATTGGACTTTTCTTATGATGGTGGTAGTGGTATCTCCATAATGGTATCGTATGGTCTTCTCTAGGTGCCTTCTAGGATGTGGTTGGATTGTGAGATCTCATCTTCCTTAATGAGACCAATGAGAGCCTTGAGTGGGCCCATCCTATAGTCACAGGTTACTTCTTGGTCTTGGCTTCACGACATGAGACTTGTAGATCAGGTGGTATCCGTGGTTCAGGTGGAGTGGCCTTCCCCATTCACGACAACCTCAAGTCTAGAGTAATGTTGGTAGCTTTTGATGTCAATTCCGGATACATGTGGTCACATGTTCGAGAGGGGCCCATCTCCAATCTGTGATGTCTTCATTGTAGTATGTTACTTCGCCCTCGCTTCATCACTCTTTGTTGTGCACATTGATGGGAACCCATACATTGACCTTTATTAAGAGATTTACCGTTGTAATTCAATGGGTAATTTTCTTTTGGGTGACTTCAATGTGTATAGGGGACCTACTGTGCACCTATTCATGATCTTGCATAGGATGAGTCATATCTAGAGTAGTTGGATTCAAAGAAATTTGTTTCAAAGAGAATCAATGGATGGAAATACTCCGGTCATAGCCTATGGGACTTACATTCTCTAGATGGGGTAAACTCGAGTTTTCAAATGAGCTTCTTTGTCACCTTAATTCTAGTAGATTCACTTGTTTCCCCATGGGAAGGAGTGGTGTCCCCGATTTCACCACGAAATGCTGGACTACCCATTTGAAATTTTTTCGCTTCTTTTTAAATAACGGGTCTTTTCATGTTTTTATTGCCAGAAGATGTCTGTATTATGTTAAGATATTCCCAGTGAATCATACGAGCCAATTTTGACAAATACCCAGATGCTGAAACTCATTTTATACCTCCGCCAAGTTTTGTCTCAAGGAATTTTTTATTTAATTATTTATTAAATAAATAAAGCCCCATTTGAAGTAAATTGTGCTCGGTTGAACCGTGTTGAAGTTTTGCGTGCAAGTATTTACACATCTCAATAGGATTTTCACCAGAATGAATTGAGCAGCATTATCGCAACTTCTCTGCAACATTTTTCATTTTTATTTATTTCTTTTGCGTTTTCTCCAGTTTTCTCCACAGCTTGTCTATTATATTCCCTTGGGTCTGCTTTCTTTGTTCTGTATAGTTTGTTTAATTGCCTAAAACATCTGGAGATCATTTTACTGAACCTCAACACCAGAAGGAATCAAGGTCGAAAGCAAACTTTTGACCAAAAAGATGAAGTCGTGCACAAAAAGCCTCTCTTAGCAAGTCGCACTTTTTGGAATGAATGGGTCTAAGTTGCAATGAGATTTTTGGTAGTGGCAGACAGGTGGGAATTTCTTACTTGCCTTGCAGGGTACTTTTCCTATGAAGACAAAGCCACTTAAGTTGCGATGGGAATATTAGAGGCGGTAGGCAAGTGGGAATTTCTTATCTGCCTTGCAGGGTAAAAATTCCTATTATAAAATAAAGAAAAAATCACTTAAAGCACCGATGAGAATTTTCTGCCTGCCTAACAGAGCTAACTTTTCCCACCAAAGAGATTTATTCACCCATGCAAGTCGCACTTTATCAAAGGAAGCTATTTTTAATACAAGTCGCACTTTTTGGGAGATGTTTTAATTTGCAGTGGGAATTTCGGTAGTGCAAGCATACGAGAATTTCTTACCTGCCTTGCAGGGTAAAAATTCTCATTATGGAAGTCAAATAACTTAAATTGAAGAGGGAATTTTTGGAGCTGCAGTGCAGGGTAGAAATTCCCATCAAAGTTGACTTCTTATTTTTAGAAATCACCCTTGCCAAAAAGTGCGACCCACCTTGGCATTAAACAATGAATTTAATGATATTTATTTATGGCTTTTTCACCTAATTTTGGCGCCATGAATGGATGAAAAGTCAAAGCAAGAAGACAAGCCAAAGACAATTGAAGGATGCACGCTAAAAATAAATAAAATAAATTTATTTAAAAGCAACCAGCAACATGCATAATTGGGCACCCAATTTGGGTGAATAGACATGATTATTTATTAATTAAATTGCCAGGAATAGGAAGGACAATTATTAAAAATAGTATGCTGAGGGTTATATAAGCATGGACTGCGATAATAAAGAAGCAATTACTTCTTTTTTGCTAAGGATTGTAGCCCAGGACAATTTTGGCGCCAAAGAGAGGAGGTTTGTGCATCGAAGGTGTTTTTCATTGCCAGGAAGCTTCAAAGTTTTTGTGCCTAGGGTTGGAATAACTTGATTTTTGCTATGATAATTATCTGCACGTTGGTATAAGTGCCCGTGAATTTAAAAATATTTATGCTTAATTTGCATGCAAGTAAAGCCTCGATTTTAGAGCAGCGAGACTTTATATGTAGATTTTGGTGAGAGAAATCAAGTATTCATGCTCTGGACTCCATCTTTGTCTGAAATAATTGCAGGTATTCATTACAGGTGTTCATACAAGTGAAAGGGAGTTCAAATCAATGTCAGGGACATTGAATATATCTTCCGAATCAGAAGAAATTGCTAGATTTGCACAAATTGATCCAGTTACAAAAGAATTCCAAAGTAGGATTAAAAGAAAAAGAATTCAGACCTAGATTGCTCAAAGTTGCTCCAGGTCATGATGAAGCATGATGAAAGAGAAGGATTAGAAGAATCGTGCATAGCTTCAGTTCTTGATATCAACGACACGAGACATAGGCCACGAACCCATCTTGAAATAATTGACAGATCTAGGGCTAGAAAGACATGTATCATGCGAGCAGCAATAAAAGTAGTGGAATTATTCAAGCATCAACGTTTCCAGTCACAACTCAGTTGCCCGAATTTGTTATGGAGTGTGCAAGGTCATATCATCCTCTTTCCAGAACAATTTGGGATGCTTTGCGGGAAAGACAATAATCAGGCTGGATGCATAGTTTATTAATTATTGTCTGAAGATTCCGACACGACCGGTGGTGATTGCAATTAGCATGTTGGATGTTGGCAATAGATGGGAGAAACACAAAGCAGATTGCGTGGGCATAATGAATAACAAATATATGAAGCCTAGGTCTCCATCAAAGTTTCCAAGGAATATTCCACGATCCAATTTGGTGCGGGAGGTGGATGATATTACTAAATTGCTTTGCGGGTTGTTGGCTAGATTTTCTGCATTCTGAAAACCTAGGCAGTCATGAGATAAATCCCCCTCATTACCGGTGAGGCTCCCGTGTCAGATTTGTCAATAAAATATGCTAGTATCTATATGGGGTTTTACTTTAACTATTCACTCATGAATCATAGTGTATAACTCTGCACACAAGTAAGCATTTGTTTAAGGAAGAAAATATTTATAGAAGAAGGAAATAATAAAACACAGGGAAGAAATGGGGAAGATGTGCAACCCAATCAATAGATAACTTGATTTGATTGTATGCACATAGAAGAAACCTATAGATATCAACACACAAAATTATAAGCAAAGACACTCCAGGATCTAGATCTAAAATAACACAAAGTTTATTAGAAGATCTAAGATGAAAGCTAGAAACAAAATGCACCGTGACACAAAGTTCTCAGGAACCTTGCTCATTTATATTCCTTTGCTTCAAGTGGCTATCGGAGGTTTCAACACAAAGTCTAGAACATAAGAATGTTTAACTTACAAATTCTCTTCCTTAACCCGAAGGTTCTTTCTCTTTGCATAACATGCATGATTTGCAACTGAAAATAGAACCTTCTATTTCCAAGTAGTTGACTTCTTCAAGTAATGGCTTTTAAACCAATCACTTAAGTTTTATAATTTAATTGATTGCTCAATTAATTTGTCGGAGGAAAGAAGGAAGAGGAAAGCTACAGTCTTGTTCTTTTTCATATTCTGCATGCAGCTGATTCTTTTGCCTTTGATTCTCACCAAGCCGGGATCTGGAAGCGGCTGGATTTGGATTCTCACCAAATGGATCTCAAGCACTGGATCTGGAAGCAACTAAATATGGTGTTGCCTTTGCCTTGTCTTCCCTCTTATCCTTGAAGCTTTTGTAGTTCTTCTCCTATACATGTATCAGTGCAATGTCTACCATAAATAACTCATCATTTTTATTTTTAATTGCATATGAGCAATTAAAAATTCTGGAAAGCACTCGAGGTGAATGTAACTTCAATGAAGGCTTCAACTTTGGAAGGCTGGAGCACATGCACAAGATCCGGAAGAAATTTTCCACGCACCGACTTCTACAGGCCGCATCGAAACAAGAGGATGAATTTTTGTCGGAAGCTTTTGCAATTATGAGATTTGGATCTCGAATCAGGGCCTGGATTTGTGTCTCCGATGTCAGCAAATCTGGAAGTCATGCATGACTCTCACAGTGCTCTCTTTTTCATCCATCTTTGCCATGGTCAGTGTCTATCTTTGTCTGAACAATTCTTTTCCTCTTTATTCAGCCAGAATTCTTCACAACCGGTGCAAATCTGGATAATTCTTCAGATTCGGAGGATATGTTCAACGTATTGGACATTGATTTAAGCTCCCTTTCTCTTATAAAAGCACCTGTGATGAATTCCTGCGAGTTAATTCGAGACAAAGATGGCAACCAAAACATGAACAACGAATTTTAATTATAAAAATCTGCATAATTCAAGCTGCTGCCCCGAAATTTGATGTTTTATTTGCTTGCAAAACAAACATGAATTTTACCAACTTCACTTGAGCACCTGTATCACTTATGCAAACAATTATCCAGACACAAATCACCCTCCTTCAACCTGTGCGCCAAAATTGGAAGCTTCCAACATTAATTACACCTTCCTTTGAGCAAAAATCCTCTTCAATTGGGGCACACTTTTTGTCTGGGCTGCACTTCTCTGCTTTGGAATTAATTAATTCATCCTTATGGCAGCCCCTACTTATATAATCCTCATAATTCTATAATTAATTAATGCCTTTCCTATTCCTGGCAATTAATTAATTATTAAATAAGCTTTGCTCTTCAAATGGGGCGCCTATTTTCTGCATGCTCATGGCTGCCATTAAATAAATTAAATTTATTTAATTTTAGACTTCTGCTTCCAGTTAACTCAAGCCTCATAGTATGTTTTGACCTTAGCCACTGAAAATAGAAATTAATTTAATCATTTAATACTTAAAAAGTATTATTTCTCTCCCAAATGGGGCGCACTTTTTGTCATAAGAGGCTGCATTAAATAAATAATATTTATTTAATTTTAGACTTGTCTATTTCAACTTCCTTTTGTCCAATTTCCTTTGTTGACTTTTCCACAAGCTTTGAGCGCCAAAAATTGGAGAAGAAATTAATTAAATTAATTAATTTAAGGCTGCCTTTCTTTACCTAAAGGGGTCGTGTTTTTGGTATAAGAGATTTCTATTTTTAAAAGTCAGTTGACAATGGGATTATTTACCCTGCAAGGCAGCTCTGAAAATCCCATGATTCACTTAAGCTGTTTGACTTTCATAATGAGATTATTTACCTGCAGGCAGGCAATAAAATCGCATTCATGCCTTAAGTGATTTTTTTTTATTTCACAATGGGAATTTTTACCTGCAAGGCGGGTAAAAATTCCCGCCCGCCTGCTGCCTTTAATTTTCCCATTATGACTTAAGTGGCGTTGCTTCCATGGGAAAAAGTACCTTCTTGGAAGGTACAAAATTCCCACACTGCTTCTATTTCCAAAATCCCATGATCTACTTCAAACCCTCTTTTTCCAAAAATTGCCACTCGAAGAAGCTTTTTGGTGCATGACTTAGTCTTTTCCAAGAGAACCGGACCTCCGATGACGAATTCCTTCCGCACATATGTACATAGGTGATCTCCAGACACTCCGGAGCCAAGAATCGAAGCCAAACCGTGAAAGGAATTGATCTAGAGAAATTTCACAGAAAACGAAATGGGAAAACACAAAAACACAAAATGTTGCCAGAAGTCACAAATAAAGCCTAGGATTCATTCCTGGTTAAAACCCTATTGGTATATGGGAATATTGACATGTATGATCACAACAGGGTTAAACCGGAGCACAAATTGCCTCAAATGGGGCTCAAAATAATTAAATACAAATTTCCCACAGGCAAACCCTAAATGCGACAAAATATAACAAATTCGGGCATCAGGGTATTTGTCAAAAATGACTTGTATGGCTCCATGGGAATATCTTCACACATTACAGAACTTTCAAATAAAAACACAAAATGACCCATTATTTTGAAAGTACAATTTTTTTTTAAATAGGGTAGTCCCAGTTTCGGGGTGAAATCAGGGACACCACAGTTAAGTGGAGAAGCCAATACTCACAACTTCCGCTCATGGATGTATGCTTTCGTGAGAACCATTGAGATTAACAGAGCTGATTTGATAATCAATTGGGCGAGAGATCATTAGTGACAACATCGGTGAGCAACTTCGAGTGTGAGGCGGACGTACAACTTCAAAATGACTTCATACCTGGTATATGCAGCAGCCTTGCAAGGTATATTTTCCAAGCTGGATAGATGGTGCATACTAGCGAAAGATCCTATTTTTGAATGCTTTCCACAGTTGACAGTTCCTGAATGCCACAAAGATTACAAGGTAGTCAACGATGGGTTCTTCTACGAATTCATCTACAAATTAAATAGAGATCTAAAGACCAAAGGTGAGCAAAGAAGCTTGGGAAGCTGTATCCTAGCATGGGCGTATTTTTATCCAGTTTGCAGACTTCATGTATCTCAGGGTAACCGACTTTTTAGAAGAACTAGTTAAGTTGCCGAGGTATCCAAGTGACAAGTGGGTCATCATGGAGTTGTGCAGAAAGCTCGTGGAGATGCATGACTTACAATCAAAACGACACAAGTCTACGGGTTTCTTTCCAATCACAGTGGGTTATTACAACTTGTCAGAGCATCCACAAAGCTAGAGGAGTCAAAGCTGAAATGTTTTCTGAGTATGAGCATGAGTTCTTCCTAGCACGGCTGAACTTTGACCCATATGGGGTAGCGAAGAAGACAATCTCCCAGGAATACTCACATGTACCTTCATTGGAAGACTTCTAGATGAAGTGCAGAAACGAGTATGAAGTCAGAAATAAAGACTTCAGCAGTTATCGGCGCAACAAGTGTCTGATTATGGTTTGGCACGATCTCGCAGATGATGGGCATGTGATACTTGACTCATACCATTAGATGGGAGGGGATAGAGCTGCTCTTCAGGAAAACATTGGTGGTTGCCAGACGATTGAGGAAAGATCTTCCGCAGTTCTGGTTAACACTTCGAACTGGTTGTTGACAAAGGGGTATTACCTAGATGAAACTTTGATGAATCAGATCACAAGTAACTTTACCGCATGAGACTCGAACAAAAGAAAGCACGAAGGTGAAAGTAGCAGAAGGCCGAGAGAAGCTTAAAGTTCACAAGAAGTCTCACGCGCAGGAGAAGGCCAAATCTACAACTATCGTGCTAGTTCTAGCTTCTCTAGCATCAACTCATAGCACTTCAGCAGCCCCGGAACCCCAGAGAGATCTTGTCGTTCCTCCATTGAATCCAGTGTCATTTGTATTTTCTCCTCAACCACTCAGATCTTCACCTCTCCATGCGGAGAAGTTGAAAGCATAGATGGTGGAGTTTGAAAAAGCATTGTCTTTGGACAATTCAGAGGGTGGCAGTCACAACATTGTGGCAAATTCGGATAGAGCAAAATCAGAGCATGAGATGGTGGTGCACTCAATGACTTCTCATTCCTTGAGAAGCAACTTTTCATCATGGTTGGCTCTGTAGACAATCCTAGAAGCCAGAGAGAGATCAACCTGGAGGAACATGACTTTCAGTTGCTCCTGAGTTTGGGCGGAAGAGATAGAAGACCTAAAGTTGCCAAAATAACTTCTAGGTTGATTATTGAAGAATCAAGACAAAAGTTCGCTGAGTTATCAATTCCAATGCCGAGGAAAGGACAAGGGAGAGATCATGACAACCGATATAGCAGCTGACCAAAGTGCCAATAGTTCAAACTACCACAAAAGAATTAAAGCATGATACACAGACACTAATGAACGCTTTATTCCTTAAGCTTGATAAAGAGAAGGTTGAGAGAGCCAAGCTTCAAAAGCAGGTTTCCCAGCTATGTGAGATCATTGCTAAGGTTGCCAAACCTTCCTCCCAACCCATTCTAGCACATGAGTAGGTGAGTAATCGAGTCAGTCTAAGAGGGAAAATTTTAGTAGTTGTGTTTCCCTTGATTTTGATCCAAAAATCATAAATGACCCTTGATTCGAAGACTTTTATTCTACTTTTTAACCAAGAAGAGCTACTCAATGGACTTTAAATCGACGGTAATACCTTTTGCAACCTTGGACCTATTTCTACTTTGTAGTTCAAAATCTAAGTTTTAATATCCCATGGTGCAACTCTAATGTTGGAATGGGTTTCGCCACAAATCACTAGGGATGGGACATTCACACACCAACTCCAAGTGACAAAAATGGGAGAAATGCGCTTACTTAACCTAAGAAAATGAAGAATAAACTCAAAAATGTTTATAAGAGTGGTTACATTATTGTTGAAAAATGAAATGGAGATGTTTACAAAGTTAAATTATCTCCCTATTAATGGCATAAACATGTTCCATAAATCATGGTGGTAATGTACCCATAGTATTTACTTTTAGGTGGTATTCAACGACCACAATTATCTACTTGATACCACCACCTACCACAAGTGATGGCCATGAGAACAAAATTGTTGCTATCAAACAAATCCATTGATTCAGCTTCTTTATGGATGTTGCATCTAATATCCTTGGTCACACATTTTGATATTGCTCCGCTCCATGCTTCATTGCTTCATTGGCGGGTTCTTCCCTCACTTGGTTAACTCTATTGAGGTGTTTTGGTTTGAGGATGTTAACCATTTTCTGTTTTCCTTCCCTTGCTTTTTTATTTGGTAAATTCCCCTTACGAGGTTTCCGTTGGCTTATGCCATGACCAAGGGGTATCTCTTCTATCAAATTCATCTAGGACTTGCACTTGGCCTCATCCATTGGAGTATGCCACACCTATAATTTGATGTGGTAGTTTACGCAAATCTAGTGCTTATCATCTATACACTTTATCACTTATCATGTCTCCTTGTGATTTGAACATAGGTCTCCACTATGAAACTCCCAATGTTTTTCTACTTGCGCTCATCTGATTTTTTTGATTGGTGAAAATTCTTCTTGTTGGGTGTCTTACAACTTAGGTGCCATGATAGTGGGGTATCTCTTTGTCAAATTGACCTAGGACTTGCATCTGGCCTCATCCGTTGGGGTAAGCCACACCCAAAATTAAATGTGTTAGTTTAAACTATTCAACACTCAACATTTGTAGCATGTAACATGTCTCCTAGGGATTTGGACACAGTCTCGAGTATAAAACCTCTTAAGATCTACCACTTGAGTTCATCTCACTTGACGAGCTCATCCCATTTGTCTGAACCTCTCTTGCTTTGTTTCTTTCTTTTTCCTTTTCCTGTTTTGTGTGTTTAACTTTAGTTACCTTCATAGCCTATGGTATTCTTGCCTAAGTTCATCTCCATTTTAATTGGATATACATCCGACTCCCATTGACAAACTTTGGTCATTTGTGGTCCTTAATATAATTTCTTCCTTTCTTTCTATAGAAATTTGGTTTGCGTGTTGTAGATGGTTGATAAGTTCTTGGCACTTATGAATTTGATCTGTATATTGGAAACTGTCATAGCATTGGTATTTGTTGCTTCTTTTGTATTTACATATTGATGTGTATCCTTTTTATGATGAACTTGAAGTTGATAGACATTTTTGCGCCTGCAACACCACCCAAGCCTTTTAGGCTTGTGACCATTTTATTATAAATATATATTTTGACAGGTTGATTTATAATGTTGGCTTTAAAGTGATGCCGACTATAGGTTCAGAAAACAGGTTGCACATCCTTATTTAATGAAGCCTATTTTTCTATTTTTCAACCCTCTTTTTAATTAGAAGAGAGAGAGCACACGTTTTACAAAATCAGTATTTAACTGATTTTATAGAATATAGTCACATCCATTACATCCTAAAAGAATGCTGGGACGGTTCATATTCCCAGGGTTTATTTGTATTGAAAGATACCTTCGGGAGGTGAGGGAAGGAGAGAGATTGGGAGGGAACAAGAAGATATTGTTGTGTTTTTCATGTCGTGACCACCGTGACTTCTATATAGAGATTTGATCCTTCTGGTAAAAAAGTTATGGATTCTTTTTTAAAATCAAGGTAATTTGGGTAATTGCTGTTTTGCTTTGCTTTAAATATTGATATTATCTTGCATTAAATCTGGGTTCGGCTTTTGCTGTTGAGGTTTATTCCTGGTTGAATGTTGTTGAAGTATCATATGAAAATGTCATAAATGGGCTTTTACTGCTTGAGCAATTTAATATTCGGCAACTAGTTATTCGTTTGCACCATTTCTCATTCATTTGGGCTTATCCAGTTTCGATTTGGAACTGGTTCATTTCATTGAATGAATTGGTTTGGATATTAGTTAAATCTGGGTTTGGGCTTTTTCTGTTCTGAGGTTTATCACTGGGTGAAATGTTGGAAAAAAATTATATGAAAATACGGGCTTTTGCTGCTAGAGTAATTTAATATTCTCACAAATACTTATTCTTTTCCACTGTTTCTCATTGAGTTGGGATTATCCTGTTTCAATTTGGAACTGGTTCATTTCGTTGATTGAATTTCATGTTTATTGCTGGGTTGTATTGAAACTCCATTCATATCACTCCTCTGACCATTCACTCTTATCTTTTGATTTTCTTTTATAAATCAGATTTTAGAATTAGATTTCACCTCTGTTTTAATGGATATTTTTCAGACATTTGAAAGAATTCCTATAACCCTTACTATAGCCCAATGAATAGGATTAAAATGGGAGGGCATTCTACCCCTTAGGTTGGTGTGTTGAAAGACCCGTCAACAGACTTTGCTCTTGTATACCATGTTATGGGTTGCAACTTTGGTGTCGATGAAAATTTAGTTGAAACCATAAGTGTGAATTGTATAATGTTTGGTCTAAATGTATCTTTTCACAGAAAATTATCCATCCCAATATATATTATGCGATGGGACTTTTTGTGACATTCCAAAAGTCTTGGATGCTAGGAAAACCTCATCACAATGCGGATGTTTTTAAGATGACCTTTGCCATCATTTTAGTGGTTAGGGAGAAGAGAGAAGTCATCATTCACCTATATCTCACAACATTCGTCTTTTATATAATGCTGTCTTGTCATACTATATTTGTTTTTATTAGCAATTTTATATAAGAGAGAGGTCATCATTAACTCGTATCTCACAAATTCTATATACTGCTGTCTTTTCATAATTCCAATTTGTTTACGGAGAGAGATACAAGAGAAGAAAAGTTTCCAATCTGTATAATATGGTTTAAAATAATTTTTGCTTCTAAGATTTGCTGTTTATAAGCAAACACCTATCATCAAAGATTCAAAACAGAAAAGTAAGGATTGCTTATGTTGTATTTTGGATGCAGGTGCATCTGTTACAAGCAGCAGAGGTCAAGAAGGTGATAGAGTGGATTATGGGGGCTTGATGGTTATTATGCTGCAGATGCTGTTGCTGCAGCCTTTGCATCTGGTGCAGCAACAGCGGCTGCTGCAGAAGCTGCTCAGGAATCAGATGTTTTACTTGGTTCTCGTTTTCTTGTTTCCACTCACCATAATGCCTCTCATGGTAACTTGCTACTGGGAAAGGCAAATGAAGCTGCAAGCCCTTCCAACATCTCTAAAAATTTCAGGCAAGATTCAGTACCTTTAACTCCTACCATCATCCTTAAGAAATATGCATGACAGATTACAATGGTTTGTTTGGTGCAAATTCAAACCAAGTAAGAAGGTGAAGCACAAGATAATTCTTTCGTTTCTTTCACAATGCTCTTTGCAAGAAAGGCAAGGCTGATAAACCATCTTTCATGCCTCACCATTGGACAATGTCTCTTAACCCCACTAAGGAATTTCCTACTGTTTTCCTTAATTGTATGTGGTTTTTTGAGTTGTCTTTACCAAATGGGTCATGTAATAGGCAATTATAGTGCAACTTCAGAACACACTTTATAAATTTATAATTCAATGCGTGGTCACTATGTCAGAAATTGTGTCAGTAGTGATCTTGAAAAGCCATTATCAGACAAAACTGATTCGACATTAGTTTACAGTGTTTGGGAGCAACTGATTTACTACAGAAATACTCTTTTCTAGTGCAAACGTTGTCAAGAGCATGGTCAACTCTAATATAATTGTCCCACAGAACCACGGAAGTCTTTGCCACTCAAAGTAGTATCCAAGGGATCAACTGAAGCTTCTTCAGTAGCAGTACAGAAGACAACTTAGGTTTATTCTGTTACGAGTAATAGATATTAATGATCATATTGTATAATAGTGGTCACATTTAGAGGTTAGAGTTAGCATTTAATGTTATGCGTGTTCTAAATTACATAGGATAAAAAGACAGAATCTATGTTTTAATGAAGTCATTTAAACGTAGGTCGTTTAGGAAGTTCTCTGACAGAGAGAGTCATACATGTATTATTTCTTCTTGAAGAAATGACTGAAGTTATGTACCTTCTTTGCTGCAATATTATGTGTCGTGTTTATGAGCTGAATATGATAACAGAGCCATGTGAGAGAAAAAAAGCATGTAAGGCCACCAGGATAAATGTGTGAGTTTAAAACATAAATTTCTATTTCCTGTCAGCAGATTTAAGAAGCAATTGCCAATTGTGAAGATAGCATTTCGGAAGACATTTAAATGTATAAGACAAGATTGAAATTGGAGAAGCTCGAGGATCTTGTGAATTTCCAGCAGGTGATAGTGCCACTAAAAATATGTATTTGATGAAGTTTGCATGTCTCTGATGCAGAATAATAACGCCACAAAAAAAAGACATCCTGGAGACTAAAATGAATGAAAAGAAAGTTTGACCTTTAGCCCATGTTTAGAAATCAAAGCCATATGTTGTAGATGACTACTATAGAGATATATGAAATGCTTTATGCCTACCAGAAAGTTCTGTAGAAGATGATAACAGACAAATAAATCCATAGGGGACTGTCAGATGAACTTGAAAGGAATCGGAGCTGTATAGGATTTGGTAGATGAAGTTATGGTGCCATAAAACATATTTTTGGTGAGATGCTTTTGAGATGAAGTTTCTTTATTGTCAAATGATTACTATAGTACCAGTTTTGAGTTGGAAGTCAAATTTATCAGGTTACAGTTCGCTAAAAGCTCAAAGAGCATCAAATATTTGAAAAAATCAGCAGCAAAACTGACATGGTGAATTTTTATCTGCTTAACTTTCTCTAGCTGTGTAAAACTTGTGAAGCTTTCTTTAATCAGAAGCTTCTGTCTTTTAGTATTGTCACATGATGTCCATTACAGTTAAAGATTTCAAAATCTTTATTTCGATTTAATTGGAAAACCCTGTTTCCATTACATTTTGAAATGTTAGAAGCAGAGTAAATCATACTTTGAATACATTGCAGTCATTACATTATTAAAGAAATAGCAAATCAACATGTCAAAGCCAGTGTACTCAATAGAAGCAAATTCTGTTTGTGAAGTACAAACAAGTGTACAAGTGAACGTACCCATGTCCGTGTAGGTAGTAGAATAACAACAAAGGTAATCTACATATATGAGAAGATGTAAAGTACATTATCAAGCAACCAAAATTTCTGAAGAAATCCTAACATTATTGTAGACATAACAAACAATAACCATTGGATGATAATGAAGACCATTCTTATAAGCAATCTTCATATATGGAAAGTACAAATGAATTCTGTTGGTAAATGTCAATTTCCATCTGTCAATAACTCTAGCAGTCAGTTATATCTGTGAGGACTAGAGATCATACCTCATGCCTTATGTTCAAAAGAAAACCAAATAGCATTTGTGTGCACAACCATGAAATCAGGATATTTGTGACTCTATTTTTAGCGTTTTGTAGGTCCAATGCAGTCATGGAGTGTGGCAGAAAACACAGAAAATCTTAAAATGTTTTGTTAATGGTTAAAGTTCAAAAAGTAGATTAAATTGGGGCTAATACTGGCCAGTGAAGAGCCATTGAGTACCCCTCACCAAAATTGCTTTATTATTCAATTTATTTGACTTAAAAATTGGCAGAGATTCATTTTTATCCGCAAAGCATGAAACTTGCCGTGATCTTCCTTTCACATGATTATTATGCCAAGAGGCATTCTACAATGGTAGTATGGAGTGGAGTACTCTAATCTCATGCTTGTAAAAGAAAAACTCAGGCCGACATTATATAAAAATGATTTAATTTGTAAAATTCATATCTTTACAATAGCCAACATAAAGTTAAAAATAAGTATAACAAATATAAATACATAATACAAAATTTAAAACAAAAAAATACAAAACAAATATCCAAAGAATTAAAATTATGGGAAGAGCAGCGAGTGACGAACATAAAAGAAATAATTTTTTTAGCAAGATTTGGTATTGATCTTTTGTTTTTTCATTTATTTTTTTCAATTTTACATATATTATGTCATATGTACCTATGCTAGTTAAATCAATGTAAAAGATAATTTTATTTAAAATCTCCTCCAGGATGGACCGTCTCCCACCCTTCAACTATTCTCTGGATGCCCCTGCCCATCTCCTACCGAACCAACAGGACCTTCATAGAATAATCAGAGATGATATCTACAGACAGTTCATCCAACACACTTGGACCAACCCCGGGGGTTGCGTCCGAAGATGTCATTCTATGCGGCACACTTTCTTGAGATCCGTGATGGGGTCATTTTCAGACCCATGTACATTTCTGGCATTGGTTACAGGTCCTTCGTATCTCTCTGGGTCAGTTTAGAGTGGGCTCACATCGACTTCGTGTTGAGACTGATCATCACTTAGACCGCTCGGAGCGGACTTGCCTGCTTTGCTCTCTCCAAGAGGTTGAAACCGAAGAACACTTCATTTTCAGGTGTCCTATTTACTATGAGATTCGTGGGCGATTCCATTGCTTGTTCCATGAGCTTCCTTCACAACTTTCTTCAGATACTATGATCAGAGATGTCTTGCTCTCTACCTTCAGGAGGCCCTCAGGCTTGGGACAGCTCCTCCACCCTCCTCCCAGACGGATGAATACTAGACTGATCACTTCTTTCTTCCCGGTGCTCTCCCCGATGAGGGGTACCAAGTGGCACTTGGACACGTGCCTAGACCCCCACTTCAGATTTGTCAGGTCTTGGGACTCCATTTCTTCCACTCGAGGCTCCCTACCTCAGGCACGTCTCGGGGCCCGTCCACATAGACAACGATCCACCAGGCTTACAGAGAGGCACCGCCTTCCTCCCGAACACCGGCTCCAGGCATTCTACAGTCCCAATTTTGGTCATCGACGCATCTGAGTTATTCCCATCCGGCCTTGGATGTTAGGTGATGTTGTTGGGGTGTTGCTCCTTCCGCTCCACCCCACACCGTAATCTTATTCTTCATCGCTTTTGGTTTCTCGGCCTCTGCTTGCTTCCTTCCTCACTCTTAAGGTTGCCTACAGGTGCCTTCTCCATCGTAAGAAGCGATCCTTCATTTCCCACCGCATATATGCTTTCCACCTCCCTTAGGACTAACCCTCGGTCCTTCTGGCGTATTGTCTTTCCCCGCCACTCCCCCACAACGATCGATCCTATCTCCATTTTTTCCCACACCTCTACCCTTTACGATGTTCCGGGCAACAGTCTACCCAGATTGGCATTCCGCCGCCTGGTAATCCCTTCACTCACCGTAATATCAAAGAGGCAATAAGGATTTTGAATTGTAGCAAGGCAACTGATGTGGATGGTTTCCAGGCCGAGTTCTTTAAGCAAGGTTTTGAGGTTTTTGGTAACTATTTGGCAGATCTTTTCAATCAGGTGGTTAGCGTGGGCTTCCCTCCTACCTGGTCTCATCATATCATTCACCCGATCCACAAAGTGGGTCCATTTCTGATCCGAACAACTACAGGACTATCATGGTGGGCCATTCTTTCTCCAAACTCTATGCTACAGTCCTCCACAGGTTGTCCGAGATTTTGGAGCAGAAGCAGCTCAGAGCCAGAGGTCAGGTTGGTTTTCGCCCTGGTTACCACACCATCGACCACATCTTCACCCTTCGGGCTATTATTGAGGAGGCTCGTCACCGCTCTTCGAAAGTCTATTGTTGTTTTGTAGACTTTCGAAAAGCTTTTGACTCCGTACCTCGCATGGCCCTCTTCCAGCGACTCCGAGACATCGGTATTTCTGAGACTCTTATTATTGCCATCATGCGCCTCTATGAGTCCATCCTTGGTCGTCTTCGTACTGCACATGGATTGTCTGATCTCATCAGGAGCACCATTGGGGTTAAACAAGGGTGCCCCTTGTCTCCTACCCTCTTTGGCATTTACATTGATGAGCTGGAATCTTTTCTTCGGGATCACATTCAGGAAGGGGATGGTTGCCTTCTTCACCACGTCTTGATTTCTATTCTCCTTTTTGCTGACGATAGTTACGCTCGCTTCTTCTCCTGAGGGGCTTCAGAGACAACTTGATGCACTTGCTTTATTCTGTGATCTTCGGCATTTGACGGTCAATCTGGGTAAGACCAAGGTCATGGTCTTCAACGGGTTGCGGACATCACACCTCCATTTCTTCTTCAAGGGGCAGGAGGTTGAAATTACTAATACATACACCTACCTGGGAGTCCAGTTCTCAGGGCCTAGATTCAGTATGAGGCATGCTCTTCAGCCGAGGGTGAACAAAGGGTATGGGTCTCTTGCCATTCTCGAGAGACAATGTTTTCGGCACCACTTCCAGGACATCTCCTCCAAGATGTTTCTTATGAACTCCCTCATCCGCCCCACTATTCTCTATGGGTCTGTCGTCTGGGGGCCCTCCCTTTTGGACACAGATTGGGCTTCCGCTGAGAGGATTCAGACTCTCCTCCTTCGCCGTTTCATCAGATGCAAACAGACGGTCCCCCAACATATTATTTTGGCAGAGTTCGGAGCTCGACCTTTCCGTCTGGAGACTATATTTGACATATCATCCTTTCTTCACCGTATCAAGAGGTTTGGTGATCTTTCCGATGAGCAAGACAGGTATCCATATCTCGCCTATTGTTCCTCTGTGAGTATTGCCCAGGTTGGGGGCCGTTGTTGGTTTGCCGAGACTTCTGCCTTGTTGGACTCAGTTGGTATCCAGATTGATCGTCTCCCCCTTCCAGTATTCTCTGAATGCTCCCAGTCATCTCTTGCCCACCAAGCAAGTGTTGAACAGGTCCATCCGGGAGGATATCTACAGGAGCTTCATTCAGACTACTTGGGTGAACCCCCCTGGGGGTTTGCGCCCTAAGATGTCTTTTTATGCAGAGCACTTTCTTGAAATCAGAGATGGGCTCATCATCCGCCCTCAGTACACCTCTCGTCACTGGGTGCATGCCCTCCGTATACCTTTGGGTCAGTTTCGAGTCGGCTCCCACAAACTTCGGTGCGAGACTGATCACCACATTGATCGGGTGGATAGACTTTGTAGGCTCTGTAGCCTTCATGAGGTGGAGACTGAGACTCATTTCATCTTCCGCTGCCCCATTTACTATGAGATCAGAGGACGCTTTCACTGTCTCTTCAGAGGGATTCAGACTCTCCCGGTCTTCTTCAGATATATCGACCAACGGTGTCTTGCCCTCTACATCCGTGAGTCTTTGTTGTTTCTGAGACCAGATTCTTCATCCCCCTCCGCGAGTCGTCCCCACGAGACGAATTACAACCTTCTTTCCGGTTCTACCCACTGGTGGAGGAACTAAACGACAGAGCCTTTCTGGCCCAGATTCAGTGCATAGATCAGTTCGTCCCCGATTGGACCTTCACACCTCCCTCGATCACCGCCAGCAGCATCAGATGCACACACGTACCAGAGGGCAGTCCAGCTCCATTCGTCCCCCTGGTCGTCGCGTCAGTCTCAGATCTCAGCTGGGGAGGAGGTTTTCACCCCCCTCTTCGGGTTGCCAGTCCATCAGGAGCTTCTTTTCGTCGGCCTCTAATGTTAGGAGGGGTGTGGCTACCATTCCTGATTAGACCTTTGGTCCTCATTTGCCCCCCCCTTCATTCTCTTCTTCGCTTCTGTCGTTTTTCTCCCCCGCTTGCTCCTTTGCCCCCGCCTGTGGGGGCATTGGCTCAGGTTTCCTTTCTGTTGTCTTTTCTCTTCTTTTCTGTTTTTGGGAACTCGTTTTGAGTTGTCCCCGCTCGCACTTTGTATATTGTTTGGGCTGCAGTCCCATTGACCTACTTTTGTGGTCATTCGTTGGACATTAATATATTTATCTTTATCTTTATCTTATCTTCCTCTTCTTCTCTCATTGTATTTCGGGCACCCCGCTTTGGGTCCTCTTGCTTTGGATTTGTTTGTTTTGTACTTTGCAGTCCCATTGACCTACTTTTGTGGTCATGTGTTGGACATTAATAATATTATCTTATCTTATGTTATCTAAGTGGTAGAATTTACCTTTAGGTGAGGTCATACATAAGCCCACGACACCCTTTAATATATTTGTTTGTTAGTTTAATTTGAATTTTTAGTATGATTATGGGATTGATACAAATTTACTTTTTTACATGTAAGATAATTTTTAAAAAATATTTCAAGCTTATATAATTTTTAGTTTATATTGCAATGAAATTTTTAATATTAAGTTATACCAATAAGCTGTTTTGAATTCTGTAATATTTTAATTCAATAATCTACTCATTCTTTTCATTAATTTATATGGAATACTCTATATTTTCGTGAATTTATATGGATAAATAACAAATTTATTTTTTTGATATTTAAATTTATTATTATTAAAATATTTATACAATGTTTTTAAATACTTTTTTTTAGATAATTTAACACTTTTGATTGGAGCTTAGAACTAGGGGATTGAAGGGATCCCCCTCGAGTACAATTGAAACAACGAACACTAAGAACAACCGACCTAGATCTACCAAAACCCCAAAACTCCGCAGACAAAGCGAAACCGAGGGAACCCCAAGCAACAACAAAGAACAACTGAAAAGACACAAAAAACTAACAAACTATCAACATAAAGATTACTCTTGACATGCGGGGCGGCTAGGACCAGCCGACTACCTACCACCAGTGACCAATAACGCCCTTGCTCGAGCATCCGGAGCATGAAATCGTATGTGAACCCCAACTTTCTGTGGAGACCGACCACGCCCTCTGACTCCAAGACCACTGGCGCCGAAAGCTCCGGCAGTCCAACTTCTCGAGCCTTTTACCTTCGGAGAGCCCCGCTGAACACGCCTCATGGACATCCGTCGTGAATTTCATAAGCACCGCATTCCTGGCAGACAACACCGCAATCACTCTCCTAGCTTCTTCCATGGCCTGCCCCTCCCTAACCACATCCGACAACGGTTGAGCCCTATTAAATGCCTCCAACGCCTCCACCAAATTAATACGGTGTTCGGGTTTAATGAAATGGAGAGCAATATCTCTCGAACTCATCAACGTTACGCGCACCATGGGCAGCCGAGAGACGAACCAAGACGCCACCTCTGAATTCACTCTAGCCCTCACAGAAACATCCATGTATTCTTCCCCAAGATCCTCACAATGGCTTCACAGATGGACCCCGATTCTACCCGAAAAATAATCTGTATATGAGCTTACGAGATACTACCAAAGAAGGCCATCTCTCACCTCGCCCGAAGAAAAGCAGACAAAGGCAACAAAGGACTCCATTTCTCAACACAAACCACTACACCGCATCTAGCCACCAACAAGCCTGCGAAAATGAAGAAGAATCCAACACCACCGAAAATTTAATTGCTACCAACTCTCCCTTCCCTAGAAATAATGCCATTGAGCTCCTCCCACGCGTTCGCATGCTTGGAAATGACCGGACCATCTCTCCTAATAATGCCTTGATTAGCCAAGAAATCGGCGGCGGAATTGGACTCCCTATAGTTGTGACTTAAACTCCACGTAGGAATCCGACTCAACCAATAAATGATATTGCTAATAAAAATTCTAACTTCCAAGACACCGCTTTACCTCTACGAACATCGCTAATCACCACTTGGGAATCTCCTTTGATCACCAACGCTTCACATCCGACACTAACCACTAATTTGATCCCTCTAGCAAAGCTCGAGCCTTTGCTTCGTTGCTCGTTCCATCTTTTAAAGGAAAGGAACCTGCAATCACTAATTTGCCTTCCTCATCTCTAATTAAACACCTGCTCCCGATATGTCCGGATTGCCTTTGAAGCACCGTTAAAATGTTTTTAAATACTTTGTACGTATGGTTCAACTAAGATTGAATTTTAAAATTATGAGCAACGAAGAGAATATCAACTAGCATACCTATCCTAGGTAAATTTTTACAAAAGATGTCGAGACGTATCATTCTTGAGGTGCCTACATTGGATTTGTGACATAAGTGGAATAGGTGCCTCGAGAATGATAACTCTTAACATCTTCTACACAAAGTTATCTAAGATAGGTATGCTAGTTTGTAATTTATGACATCATTTTTACTTGTTTGTGCACTCTGTTTTAGGATACGAATACGGGTATGGGTACGTGTTCGATACGCGTATACGTCCAATTTAAAAACCCTTGGAGTACGATATGCCTTGATATGTCCGTACATATATATTAAAAAATTAATATATATATATATATATATATATATATATACACATTTATTTTATATACATATACTTATTTTACTCATTTTTTAGTCCATAAAAATTGAAATAGTAATACAAAACTTGAATCAATGTTCAAAATATTCAATATAGGTAAGACTTAACATTTTCATTGATCATGTGGCTGCCAAACATATGATTTACGAATATCATGTCAACATGAACACAAACAAAACTTGAAAAACATACTAGGATCAATGTTCAAATTTTCAAGACATACAATATACTTAAGATCATAGTTCACATACTCGTACTCGTGCAGACCAAAAAAATTGGACTCGCAAAAATTCGACAATGCTCGGCGAATACTCGAGAATACTCGATAACTTAAAAATACGCAAATTTCTTTAAAAACATAAATTTTAAGGAACATATAGCTACAAAATGTATGAAATGAGTCCATAAAATGTTGGAGAAGTCTTTTCTATTAGATTTGAATACAAATACAATACAAAATGTGAATCAACAACCGATTGATAAGTAATATGAATTTATGATGATTGACATTGAAAAATATCATCATAAATTTCATATCTATGCAAGTTACAATATACAATAAGTTACATTTTCCTCTTCCCCGTTCTAGAGAAATATTGGGGAGAGGGTCTAGTGCCTCTACTAGGCCCCACACTCGGCTGCGTCTCCTCGCTCCTCCTAGAAGGTTGTGACTCTGGCTCGAACCTGGAAGTAGATGGTGGTGGCTCCTTTGTTGCATGTTGGAGATCACCTCCAAAGATGTCATCCAATCCAATATCTCCTGCAACTGCTAGTGCTTCTCCCTCCATAGCTTCCCTCTCAAAAGAAGCAATCTCGTCCTCTGTGAACGCAGGGATTTCCTCTTCTCGCCCAATCCACTCGCTGTATGGATCTATCTCATCCAAATCAATAAGCTCCTTTGATGTGGCCTCCACTTTTCTTGTGTGAAGCCGAGATTGTATTGCACAAAAACCAAGTCGTTGAGCCGTTTTTGACTCAACTTGTTGCGCTTCTTCATGTGAATGGCCTCAAAAAAACTCTAGTTGCGTTCACATCCAGAAGCGCTACAAGGTTGAGATAGAATTATGAGGGCTAGCTTTTGAAGATGTGAGTATTCCTCCCAATCCTCCCACCAAGAACCTACAAACAAGATAATCAAAAGTTTATAAGTAATTAATAAAATCAAATTTGTAACTAATAAGTAACTTGGTAAACATTCTAATTTTTATTACTTGGTGTTTGTGTGGTTCTCCCTCGATAGCTAACACCAAAGAAAAGAGCCTCCCTGCAAACACGTTTGTAATTTTGCAGCTCTAAAATGACGAGGTCCCTCGTCTCAACATCTGTATCATCATCCTCTCAATACATGTTGAAAGGCCCTCCATAACCTCTCCGTTCACATTTGTGAAGCCGTCGAGAAGAAATACTTGGGGTTGAGGTAGTACCCCGCTGCATGAATAGGTTGGTGGAGTTGATTGTTCCACCTCCGATCAATAATCTCCCAAAAGGGACCATATCGATGGATATCCCCCTTGTAATAGTTTTGGATAGACTCTTTGGCCCTATCCATGGCCTCATAAATATACCCCATAGGGTTTTGCTCCCCATCAACCAAACACAAAACCCTCACCAACGACTTTGACACCTACACACAAATTAAAATGTAAGGTTACAAACTTACAAATAAAGTAAAAAAGTAAAAAACAATATATTTATAATTTAACAAATTAAAATAAAGAATGAAATATAAATTGAAGTTTGAAATTACCTTGATGATCTCTATAGCTCTCTTTGCAAAGATATCATCAAAAACTATCTTTGCAACCCTCTCTCCATCCACTTTCTTTGAATATTGTGAGTTTAGCCATGTTTGACTCACAAACATTTGCTTTAAAGATGTCAACAAACTAGAAATACTTTGCAACGTTAAGAAGTTAGTTGCAAACCTTGTGACATTTACTCGAACAAGTTCTTTTCCCTTTGTGTGTTCTCTCATCAAGCTCAAAACCCAAGGGTGATTGTATATGTACATTGTTATGTTTTTGCATCTTTTGATCAACCGGCCTCACCCAATCAATTTTGCTTATGTCCTCCAAAAGAAGGTGAAGGCAATGAGTTGCCTGAAAAGAGTCCAAAAGAGTGATGGATGTCTCTCTGCAGGTAGTCTCCCAGCCGCCACATATGCCGCATTTTGTACGTGAGAACTTGCAAAACATTCTGTACACCAACCTCTAATACACCTGTCTCTAACAAAACACTCAAATTCTCTGCATTTTTTACTATGTTAGAGGCATCAATAGACTTCAAAAACACCATCTCACCATTTGAAGCCGCTAAAAAATTAATGAGGGTGTGGTTCCTTCCATCCGTCCACCCATCTGAAAGAATGGTGCATCCGTATTTGTTCCATTGTTTATTTTGCTCTTCTAGAATTGTAGTGGCATCTGCAACTGCACCCTGTGAGCAATTTCCCACTCAAATCTTTTGGAGAGGGTGACTTGTACCCTTTCCTTGCAACTGTCAACGTTGTCCCAAGTACTCCTAGTATGGGCTCTTTGCCATATTGAATGGAAAGGTTGTAGTACCAGAAATTTGCACATGCTTTATCCGCTTCCTCGTGCATATCCTTGTTCCAGGTTGTACCTTGCAATGAAGGTTGTGCTCCAGGTGTGTTCCTTGCCAAAAAAAAGCTCTATATGTCTTTGCTCGAACTCGATGAAGATGTGCTCTCTTCCGGCTCTTTCGGTTCGTATGTGTGGACCACGAGTAGAGCCCACAATTGTTGCCGCATCATCCTCTGAATCCTCTGTCATTGCAAAAGCCCTAGGATCAGCTAATAGCTTGTCTTCAGCATCTTCTGCACCCTTTCCCTCTCTAGTTTCTTCTCCTCTAAATGCCACTTTCTTTCCCTCTCTCACTTTGCCTCTTAGTAACATTGGGGCAAACCACAACGTCCCTGACAAACAATAGATGCAAGGTGATACTTCAGACGATTGACGCCTCCAGACATTGTTCTGCCACCAAAATTGCAAGTAACTATTCCAATAGAATTATGCTCCATGTACACCATATTTCCAAGCTTGGGTTTGGGCATTTGCACTGACGGTATTTGCTAGTGATGCTGACTCAAATGCCTAAGACTTTGATGCCATTGTTAACCTCTAATTTGCAACACAATGCACATTTAAAACATTAAAAAAACGTAAGCTTAATTTTCTTTTTAAAAAGTGCTTGAATAACTATATTTCATCGTAATTTAATAAAAATGATATACCTACGGTTGCAAATGAGCATTAAAAATTTAAAATGATTCGCAATCACATTGAACGCATTTAAAATTACAAAACATATTCAATGAATCGATTACAATATACATACATAAAATTTAAATAGTTTAGAACAAATTTGTGTAAAAAAAAATACATACATCTTGCAAATGACTATAAAAATTACAAGCATTCGATTTTACATTACATGTATTTAGAATTACAATATGAATCGATTACAATATGCATACATAAAATATAAATAGTTTAGAATTAATGCATAAAAAAATACATATCTACTTTGGTGCAAATGATTATAAAAAAATTACAAGCATTTGATTTTACATTACATGTATTTACAATTACAATATAAATCTATAAAACATAAATAATATACACAAAATTTGAAAGAATTAAAAGAAAAAAAAACTTACCTCCAAATACAATTCTCCAAATTCTCTCTTCGAATTCGCTCCAAAATCCGTTCAACACAAGCAATGCAAGCTCAAATGGTTGTGTGAATGAAATGAAGTGTTGTAGGGCCTTATAAAGGGAAAAATTTGTGTATTTTGAGTGTCAAAACATTCCGTGTATCTTTTATGAGCAGCTGCCATGACGAGTTAAAAACACGAACTCGCTGAGTTTTGGCGAGTACTCACCAAAACTCGACAAGTCAAAAATGGCGAATTTTTATGACGATTACTCGTTTGGATCCTTTTGGCGAGTACTCAAAGTTTCAAAACTATGCTTAAGATTTTACATTTCATTGATAATGTGGCTGCCATACATATGATATAGGAATATCATGTCAACATGAATACAAACAAATCTAGAATATATCATCTAGATTTTCCTCGAAAGCAAGTTCTTACGTGCCACTTGTGCTAGCTCCACTCTCATTAGTTCCACTCTCCACTCCTTGCGAACTCCTTGAGTGTCATCTTCGCCATCAAATATTGAAAGTTGGGCAAGCGTGGGCTGTGGAGGAATCCAAGTTTGTGGTCTTTGGAAGAAGATCCCAAAGTTTGTGAGGCCCTTTAGCATAGTCCTCGGACTTGTGTGACAAGAGGCACAAATCGGAATGCACATATACCAAATCCTCGGCTTTTTAGATGCCAACTTGTTTCGTTCAACTGAGTAGATAAAGGTATAAGTACTTCAATTCCGCCCTTCGGAAGAATTACTAGCCACCTATTACAACAAAGTTAGAAAATTGAAATTCAAATTAGTAACATACTAAGAATGTGCAAAAAATAATCCTACTAAATAAAATTTAAAATATTCATTGATTATAAATTTAATATTTATAAATGTTATACAATGAAAAAACTTTTATAGCAATAGGATGTAAGTACTTGCCATCATGGCTATGTACACGCCACCATGTGGTTGGGCTCATGCTGCTCTTGTCGAAAAGAGCCTCAATCTCTCCCATGTTGCCTTCTGAAGCAACAAACATGCCCACTTCACTTTTGCCCAGATTGGCTATAGAAGGATAAGGAAAAAGTCTTCTCGAATGCTGCCTTGGTTCCATTTCCAACTTCGGAGTTAGAGAATGGTGGTTTCAGTCATTAGGTAGCCCATGTACGTTAGAGCTATAATACTTTGGGTTCAATGTATAAGCAAGGAGATGTAATGGAGTGGTCATTTTATTCCACCTCTTCATGACCACACTCTTGACCTCATTGTAGGTCTCTTATGGATCTTGCTCTTTTGTTTGTATTACATCTCTGATATGTTCAAGCATAGAATCTATTCCATCATATATCTTTCTCATACATGCTTTGCATCGTATCTACGAATCCGAACATGGAGAGAATGGGCTCTGTAAAACTGTGCAAGTACTCAACCCTGGCGCACTAATCATCATCAAGGATCCATGATTTTACCTTTGAAGCTTTCTCTGTATTTGACTACCTCCACACTTTGTCCAAACATTGCTGATCACCATATTGCTTAAAGCCTCTCTCACCTTCACAAGTTGTCTCAAAACGAGCGTGTGAGAGGCAAATCTTGTTTCTGCAACCTTCAACAACTCCAACCTTGAGAATCTCCTAAATATGGCTTGTGACATATGATGGTTTGTGATAAACATCTGAATGTCATTTGCCTCAGTGTAAATTTGCTCAATCCATGGGATTTTCCCAATCTTTTGGAGCATCAAATTAAGGGAGTGGACAACACAAGGGGTCCAAAAAATGTGCTCATATCTACCCTCTATGATCATTCCTATTGCTTTACAATTTTTAGCATTGTCTGTGATGACTTGGACAACATTCTGGGGGCCCACCGACTCAATTGCCTCTATCAAAATGTCGACAATAAATTGTGCATCTTTGACTTCCCCTTCATAGTCAATGGCTTTTAGGAACATTGCCCCTTTAGGGCATACTGCAACATTTATGAGGGGTCTATTTCTAGCATCTTTCCATCCATCTGAAATGATGGAAACCCCGTATCCTTCCATGATTCTCTCGATTGGCCGCAAAGTGGTGTGAATGTGTTTTACTTCCTTTCCCAAGAGTGCGGTTCGAACCTTTTCATAACTTGGGGATTTGTACCCTTTTGGAGCTTTATTGACAACCTTCACCATCGATGCCAATATGGAGACCTCAATACATTAAAGGGCAGCATCATAAATGCAACCTCCCTCTTTTTCAATATTAAATGCTTTTTCCAATGCTCCTTTTGGCCTTTTTCGTGAGGTCTCTGGACTCTCTTCATTAAAAGGAGAATCAAGTGGTTGACTTTGAGTTTGGATGAAAGGATGAGTAATAGATTTAGGTGTGGGTGGTCGTGATGAAGGCCTTCTTTGCAATGAAATTGTTCTAGATCTATTTCTTTCATATTTGTCTATCAACCTCCTCTTGCTCTCTTAGGTACTTTGCCATTTTTTTATTTGATGTTTGAGGGCACTTCTTTATCCCCACACCTCCAACCCCAGTCAAATGGATTTTCAATCGACTATATGAGGATTTGTATTGAGTATGGCAACCATGGCATATCCAAATACGACCCCACCACCAACAAGGTTTTCTACCACTGTCACATGTCTCTAAAGAGGGAATTATGATCATGTTTCATAGGAACCGATGTGTTTTCAAAAGCTTCTTGGCCTTGCACTCCAATTGAAGCAGAACTTGATGCCATCCTAATTTGTTTTTGATCACCAAGATCACCATAACGGCGCAAGGTGAGAGCATACACAAAGTTAGGATGTTCAAAAATTTATAAACATTTTGCCTTGTCATAAATAAATTAGTTATGTCATCCTAGTCTGCTTTTGATCACCATAAAGATGCGAGGTGAGAGCATACACAAAGTTAGGTGTTTAAAAATTTAAAAACATTTTGCCTTAACATAAATAAATTAGTTATGTCATCCTAATCTATTTTTGATCACCAAGATCACCATAAAGGCGCGAGGTGAGAGCATACACATATATAGGAAGCTAAAAAAAAAAAAAAAGATTTATTAACATTGAACAATGCATTTAAAAATTAAAAAAATGATTTTTACTAATTATTAAATGAGAAAACCCTAAACCATGCTATCCTAATTTGTTTTTGATCACCAAGATCACCATAAAGGTGTGAGGTGAGAGCATACACAAATTTAGGATGTGTTTAAACTTTAAACTTAAAAAAATGCAACAAAATAAATAAAAATAATGGTAAAAAAATAAAATAAAAGGATGAATTAAATAAAAAAACTCAGTAGTGGAGATCCTTGTTGCATGCAATAGTTCCTTGTTGCCTCCAAACAAATGCTATGTCCAAGGACGAAATGTGATGTCTACTCTTTTAGTTTTGAATGAACAATAAATTTAAAACAATCTCTTCGTCTCAAGTCTCAACAATTGCTTCCTCTCCTCCTTGCAATGGTGGACTCCAAACTAAACAAGCAATGACGCCTCGAATCTCCTCCTTGCAAAACCTCCTTCCATCTTTGCCTCCTAGCTCTTGAATTCCTCTTTGGCTCTTTTTGATACACTTGTAAAAACCAACAATGAATTGTTTCTGTGATTTCAAATGAAGGGGTGAGTGCTTTTTATAGCTTTTTGAAGTGTTTAGGGTTTAATATTTTATTCATTTAAATGTTAGGGTTCGGTTTTTTGCATTGACTAAGTCAAAAATAAAAAAACTTTTTAATGCCTTAAAAGTTGGTTTTTTGCTTGGGTTCGCCGGGTACACGTACCCAAAACAAATGTGTACCCGTACCTTGATGTATCATATCGAGATACGTATCAAAAAGGGTAGGGGGCCTTTGGGACGTATCTTGACAACGTAGTTTATCCATTGTTTGCTCACCAACCCTAGCTAGATTCTTTTGTTGTTGTACTATTGTAATTGGCTGCACTTTCGGTTCTCATTGACCAACTTTGGTCGTTTGTGGACATTAATAGAATTTCATTATTATAAAATAATTTCTTTCGTTATTTCTATCTTGCATCTAAAATTAAATCCATTGATGTTGTACTAGATAAAATTTCACTGCTAAATCTTGTGATATGTATATGTTGGCAAGAAAATTTGTCGGGTGGACAAATCTGTGGACTTCTTGCCAATGCTTTGGGAATGTAAGTCGCTCTACTTGAACGGTGCAACTTCGTGCTTACATGTGCATGTGAAAAGTGGTTTCGTGGTGACCTCTTGCTTGGGGATCCAACAGGGCACTTCACGACCTTGCGGCAAAAGCTAGCAATTGCTTGCTAGAGAGGACTTTGCTTGGAGAGTGGGAAAGGGAGTGAGAAAAAGGAGAGGGATTAATGTTGTAGGTAGAAAATCAGAGTCCTACACCCATTAATCAGAAAATTCCATCACACATGAATTAGAAGAAAACAATTCTAAATGACAACAAGACTAGTTAAGATTTATGAGCACAAAGTATCAATAAATCTCCCAATCAAAAAAGGCTAGAAACTCCTTGTATTGATGCTTGAGCAAAATTGTACATGACAAGAGTGGGAAGAATGTAGGAATGAGAAGTAGAAGAAAATGCTATCTCTTTGTTTCTTCTTCACAAGGAATGCTCTCTCATGAACTCACAAAAATGACAACCCTTTGGAAAATGGGTGCCTTTACAATTTATAGAAAGAGAAGATAACTCTTCGCCTACCCCCAATGAATTTTCATATGCCTTTACACAACTTAAGACTTTTCACATTCTTAGGAAATATTAAGTCCCTTTTATAAAACAAAGGTGACTTATTACATTATAATCCTAAAGTTACTTTTTAATTACAAAAATAAGGCATTATGAAAAAGTGCAACCCCAACGAAGAATTAGAACATGAAGAGAGAGAAAAGGGGGGTGAGAAGAGGAAATGAAGAAGGAAGAGAGAGAGAGAAGACTAGGCCGATGAAGAAGCCGCTCTTGCCGATCCCGCTTCGCTACCTGACCGTTCTTTGATCACCTCCAGTTGGGAAATCTCGACTCCTTTGAACTCAGTACTAAAACGTGCCGTTGCGCAGATGCCTCTTTGTTTGCGTGAGGGATACACGTGCAACTCAAAGATTCTATCCAACCATCGGTAGCATCATTGATATCTTTGCATTTTTCAAACCATGACTGATGTTTCTTTCGCAATGAATGCAATGGTGGCTCGAATCCTTGATAGAGACTCCAAGGTGTCTTCATTAAAAGACAATGGGGTCTCTAGTTGCTTTCTCAACTTGTGTCTCTACCATTGGATCTTCCATTGTTTTGGCTTTATTAGGTGACCTCTCGTGGCAGGGGGCCTCTAACTCTGTAGCCTTTCGCTTTGAACTCGCTCTTGAGTGGCCGAACTCAAAGCGACCTCCACAACCTTTGATGATGAATGATGCGAGACTTGTCTTTGAGGTGTGGGGAAACTTCTAGACTTGAGGGCAACAACTTTCTTCTTTTGGAACCACTCCTTTATTCTCTTGATCACCTTCTCTGTGCACTCTACGATGTCGCTAGACTCACGAACACTCCAATTTACCTACGACAAAGGAGAAGCCTTTGCCGCCTCGTACTCGGATCGCATGAACTCAGTTCCATCATCTTGCACACCTTCATACCATGGGAACTTGAATTTCTTCATTTCTCCAATCATCATTCTCATATAGTCTCGTTCACGGACATTGAAATCATCCACACAATTGGCCCAATAGTCTTCTACTTGTGGAACATGATGCAACTCTGGGACATGGAATGTGTCTGGATCAACCCGAATGTCGAAATTGGCCCTGGGATGTATGAATGCAAACTTAGGTGTGTGAAGGCCGCCTCCAAGTGGGATGCATCATTGACATTCTTGCACGTGAAGACCCCAAGTGAGATGGGGAAGGAGACAAGTTTCTTCTTTCGGTTCCTAAGTCTACTGTTCACATGTACCAATGCTTGCAGAGCTCGAACAATACTATCTGATCACTAAGGTACCGGGTAACCTTAGTGGGGCTTGATCAAAGCCAGAGACTTAGATATAGGAAAAGTGGGGAACTGAATGAAGAACAAGGTATATCTCTTTATCAAAGAGGCCGCTTGTGGCGACATCCTTGATTGCGGGTCACCATCTAGAGTCTTGATAATGAACATTGTGAAGACATCGTTCACTCTGAGCGAAGTGCCGATGAATTTCTTTCAACACCAATTGAGGGAACTTCTCGAATGCAGGGACTTTTGCAGAGATGTTCGAGCAGCAAGGGTCAACCCCTTGAATGGCCTTGAGTTGGTGAGGAGATACACCAAGTAAGAAGTCATGAAGAACTTCTTTGTCATAGGCACTTGGAGCAATTGACGATGCAGGTTGTCGCTTATGATTTGGCCCTAGTCTATCTTTTGATCTCCTTCGATCATCAGTTAGGATGAAGAGTGCCATCCATTCTTGGAAATCCCTTGTGCTTGCTTCTCCCATCACCCTGTTGAGAAGGGTGATTGCATCATAAAAACCTTCGTGGAACTCACATCTTGAGAGAGTTTTGGGCATTCGGGAAGGTTTTCTCCTTGACTTCATCCATGAGCCCAATGCAAGACCTTGCAGATATGAATCCGTGTTGTTCCACTCGTTCACTGCCCTTTCTTTTGATATGACTACCATGTTACTCTAGGTGGGAATTTGCATAGAAAGAGAAATAGCCTTAGGGGCAATCACCGCCATGGCTATGCCATCATCTACCTAAATGGTCCTCGTCTCTGGTTCATAATGGTGCAAGCAGGCCAAGACCAACTCGATGCTTTGTACCACCCGCCACATGCTGCAAACAATCCACTTGCAAACACTTTGTCTTCAATTTGTTCCCTCGGGTCAGCTAGCATGTGTGACTTAAGGTTATCAAGATCCATGTAAGTGACATCACTGTCACCCACTTCAGCATACTCTGACGAGAGGGCATTGACTGGCTTCACCCCCATGAACTTGAACTTCATGTTTCTGGAGCACTTACTATATTTGGAACAAGGGGTTACTATTTTTAGTAAGTGGAAATTTCCACCCTTTTTCGGCTCCACTAGTGAGATTAGCTTTCTAGATCACCCTTGTGTACATTGCTTCACCTAGGCTTCTCTTCTGTGTGGATTACTAATAATGGCAAGTGTTCGTGTAGAAAACTTACTATTTTTAGTAAGTGGCAATTTTTATTGCTTCGGCACCAACCACTCTCTCTGACCTTCTAGGTGTCCTTGGTGCACATTGTCTTTGCCGCAACTGCCTTTGGTGATGACTTACCAAAAATAGCAAGTGCCCTGTGTAGGAGGCTTACTATTTTTGGAAAGTGGGTTTCTAGGCCTTGGTTTGTGACGAAACAAACTTTTTTGATATGGGTTTTTTTCTACAGTGCACCTCCATGAATTTCATGTCAAACCGGTTGCTAGATTGAGAGATTTTAAATTTACAATTTTTTTCTTCGAGGAACTCCGGGGTTTCTTCACTGCAAAAAGTCCGTCAGTGTGTGCATGCGAGAGATTTCTTTGGGAGATTCAAGGCACTGGAAAACTAGATGATTGTAGAAAAGGACACGTTGATCCGCTTGCCGGTTTGTGAGATATAAATAAATCTTTTCACGAGACTTCGCGGTTTTTCAAGCGGGAGATTTTGTTTTTGTTCTTTGTAAATCTGGTTTTTCCTTGTGTTTTTCTTCTTTTAGATCATGGAGCATGAATAATATTGTTGAAGGATGCAAAAATGTTGGAGGAAGATGTAGAAAAAGTTTGGTAGCATTCCGACATCATACGAAGGTTTGGGTGGGGGTTCGAATGCAAAAACAGGCTAAGTGGTTCGTTATTTATAGTTTTGGAATGTGAAGGGAGAGGGTGGAGCACATTTTTTTGCCCCCATTGTCCCTTTGTTTTGGGACAATAGGTGCACAAAATGCGCCTTGCCCCTAACATGACAAGTGGTGGGTGTTTGTTCGTTGAGCAAAGTGAAGGAGGGGGCTAGAATGAAGCACCTGGGGCCGAGAGATGGTCGCATGAGGGTCCAGAAGGAAAGCAAAGGGTGGGGCACATTTTTTTGTCCCCATTGTCCCTTTGCTTTGGGGACAATAGGTGCAAGAAAATGCGCCTTGCCCTGGCTTGACAAGTTGCGCAGCATGTAGGGGTAGGTGGATGAGTAGGTCAAACCGGTCAAAGGGGCTAAAAGAGGAGCATCGGGTCATATGAGTGACCAAAAGGTTAAATGGGGAGGGCGCAATTTTTTTGCACCTCTTGTCCCTTTGGAAAGGTGCAATGGGGACATGAAAATGCGCCTCAACTTGGTGATGCCACGTGTCCCTTTGGAAAATTGTCTTGGGTACCGAAGAGCGTACCTTGAGAGCTGACTTGGGAAGGTCATAACTTGAGCTCCGGATGAGTTTCAGGGCACTTATTTATATGATTTTGCATGCAAATGACCTTTTGAGAAGAATGGTGGGGTCCCATGGCTTGATTCTGACTGCAACACCCTCAAAAAGCTCCTTTTTCTCGGGATCACCTACATGTGCATGGAAAGAATGAGTTGGCCTGAAAAATGCATGGTGCTTGAAGATGATCTGTTTTCTCCACCATGTAGGGGACTGAAAGTGCTTTCCAATGATATCTTGTTTGGCTCTTAACTCATTTCGAGCTCCCGGAATCACTCCTTGAAGATCAGGTACTTTTTACGGTGCAAGCTCCTTCGGCCTCAAAAACCCGCTTTTGGTGCATTGGCTCCTAAACCTCCGAAACTTCCTAATCTTCCTAAATCAGTTCCATGGTGTTTTTAGCTCCTAGATACACCTCCATGATGAGTACGAGTCTTCCACACTGCTCCGATGATGGTGCACTTGGCTTAGAAAGGCTGATGAAAGCCCTCTCTAAGTATGTTTAAAACTTTCCTTGAAAATCACTACTCTAAAGGCACTTGAATGATTTTGCTTTTCCTAAATCACCTAGGGGGACTGATGACATTCATAGATGAATCACTGGAGGACTAGACTAGACTTGACACTAAGGGTTAGGTTTGTTTGGGGTGTCTGGAAAGGTATGACATGAAAATTTTGACACTAAGGCATAGTTGTCCTGCTTTCGGGTGAATTTTGCCAATGCAAAAATACAAGACAACACTATAGCAAAACATTCCTTGGAGTTCTTTATTATGAAACTGCCCCTGAGCAATGGAGATTACCTTACTCTAGTAGCCTTCTTATTGTCACTTCTGATGGGTGCATACATTTGAAAACATTTAAATTTGCAATTATGAAAGGGTGACAACAGGATTTAACAAATGGGACAATGTAATTGTCATTGTTAGACTTACTTCAATAATTAATAAAATTCATGATCTGGCTCTTTTCCTGGTATACAGGCGAACATTGAATAAGTCGTATGTACTATTGTTATTCTTTTATTTTCCTATTGTATAAATTGACCATCCCATGTTAATTAATTGATAATGTACTTAATTTGATACTTCATGTTTTGAATTGAACCTACAGAAAGTGTTGTTTCTTTTCTGGCTGTTATGTTGGGATTTTGTGCATGGAAATTTGACACCAAGAGGTGCTAAGTGATATTGTGACATGGTTACTCTACAGGGCTGATGTACTTCGTGAAAACACAGAGGCTGTTTTTGCAGCTTGTGATACTGCTCATGGGCGATGGGCCAAGCTCCTTGGAGTTCGTGCTCTTGTTCATCCTAAATTACGCTTGCAAGACTTCTTGAATCTCTACAATATTACTCAGACTTTTATATCTGCAACCGAAAAGGTATTTTCACCCTTGTTGATAGTGGCAATATGTCCTCAATTTTAGGACAATGTGACACTTATTTTGATAGAGGTGAACATTAATATTAATTTTGAGAATTTTGCAAGAAACAGGTTGGTGGTCGATTGGGCTACAGTATCAGAGGAAGTTTGCAGTCACAATCTAAAGCTTTTATTGATTATCAGCATAGTTCTAGGGTAAGTTTATTTCCTTCTGACTATTTTTTAGTCCATATCGTTGGAAATCAATGTGATTTGCTTGTATCTAGAATTATTTTGGTTGTTTATAACAGAGTTGAGATAACACCATATGGGTTGGCTATTTGCACATCTGGAAGTATCTTATAAGGAGAATCCTTTTGTTTTTCATCTTTGCGAGTGTGTTCTTTATTCCTTATGGAGGCTGTTTTAAGGAGATTTGTATGTGGCTGTTGCAGATAGCAAAGCTCAGTGCAGTTCTGGACCAAGAAACATGGGTTGCTGTTGATGTTCCAGATGAATTTCAAGCTATTGTCAATTCTCTCACATTTATGGAGACTAGTGTTATAAGTGAGAAGGAGGTTGTCCTTCAATTAGCTGATGCAGATAATTCAAATCATTATACGCATGAAAATCTAGGTGGGAAATCATCAGGGAAAGTGTCAACATCTGGGGATCATTTGAGACATGCAGAGAATTTAGCAGTGAACACTAGTGGTATTCGTGATGCAGCGAAAGATGCTGTACTAGAGACAGGTGGCAAGGGTAGAAAGGGGCGTGAAAAGTCAAACATGAAGACAATAAATTTCAGAGAGGTGTGGGATATCACATGGTAAACTGGTAAGTTGTTCTAAACTATTTTATCGTGACGTGTTGACCTTGTTCATCAAATGAATGTTATCACAACCTTTGCACGATTGTTTTGTGACTTTCCTACATATATTCTCCATTTTGTTTGACTTTTCTCTTTTTGCCTTTATATTTGCGTTTTGTATTACTCTGCTAAGTTTCCATGTCAAATTAGTGAACATCATGCACATTAAACTAGTTTTGGTAGTGAAATTAAGCTCACAGTAATGGGATTGTAGTTCCAACTCCAAACAATTTTATCCCTTTAACAATGATACATTTTACTTACTTTGCAGTGGCGTAATTTTGTTAAAGATGCTTTCTGAGTACATGGACATTAGCAATGCTCTATCAGCATTTGCTTCTGATGTGGTGCATCGCGTTGTTGACATTTTGAAGCTTTTCAACACCCGTACGTGTCAGCTTGTTCTTGGAGCTGGTGCTATGCAGGTTTTATATTATTCATCACTATACATTGCTTATTAACTTTTGTTCAAGTTTCCAAGATGTGGACCAATTCAAAGCAACATTTTATATTGTTAATATTGATTGGTAGTTCTGACGAGTTTTCGTGTTCCTATGCTGTATCCCTCTCCTTTGGAATTTGTATGCTTACACTGTTACCAAGCCGCTTTGATATATTTGAAGAATCACACTGATTGGTTGCCAAATCTAGTCGGCATTTCAAACAACTCAACAAAGTGCTTGCATTGGTTGTTGCCACATTAAACTCTTTCCATGAATTTGTCTTTGTTATATTGGCTCTTGTTGATTTCTAATCATTCGAGTTAACCTTTGTTATTGATTTGTTATTCTTATTGACAAATTACCCTGCATTTCATACTCTTTTTTAGGGCAGTGCTTGAAGTTACTATCTTTATTGCAATCTCATCCATGCAATTGCTCTATATATCTCTTCACTGGGCATTTTAATTTAATAATCATTTGTTTTTATTTACTAGTATTAGCAATTAAAGAATTGGGGAAGATAGCAAGACCCAGTTGCATCTCATGGCTCTTGCTTAAAAGTAAGGTTTAAAACTTTAGGTGGAAGTTTTATATGCTTGTAGAAGGGACTCTAATACACATGCTACTTATATTGGTAAAGATAGACGGCCTTTTTAGCCACATTCAATTAGTCAATATGCAAGGCAATAAAGTAAATACGGAAAACATGCTAAGAAATAAATATGGCAGCGTGCAAAGCATTATGTCAAAGAATGTAAAGTAAATAATAAGACTGACATCACATGCATGCATAAAATCAAAGGGGTAGGAAAAGGGACATTTACTTGGGGTTGACTTGTTGGTACATTAATCTCCCCCTTTGATTGGTGTAGTTTTTACTTGAGATGAGATGCTGTAGGTGAAATCAAGATTAATTGGAAAGTCTTGGTAAACCATAGAGGGAGACTCATCAGACTTGGTGTATTTTGCTGGTGTTCCTCTATTCTTGAATCTTCATGTCCTGTTTCATGAACAATCTTCTTTTGGTGAAGCTCTTTTACCATAATTGGCTTTACATATCCTTACATAAGTTTTCTGTAAATGTGAGCACAGAGCAGAGATAATTTGATGTTAATGTTGGAAATGGGTTAATCGTAAGGGTATTTATACTGGTATCAAATCTTAGACCTATATTCGTTAAGATCGATATTACTGACTTGAATGGTATAGTCAGCTTTGTTTATGGCAAATGCAATCACAAAACTCTACCTGCCTGGTCAATATAGTTGGCATTAGATGACTGCTAGTGTCCTAAAGATCAAAATGGAGCAGGGAAAGATAATGGCGGTACAGGAAGATCTAAGAGGAGGCAAGTGCATGACACATCTTTCACGACAAAATTACTTCAGTCGACCCATCCCAATCACTATTTGGGAGCTCAATGTGCCAACAAGCCTTCAATAAAATATAATGTTAATAAAGCATTTTTAGAGTGTATAGAGATGCTCCACGAGGCTCATCATGTGTCATAATAAATGCTATAAATAAAATAAATACATGTTGCCTCATGAAAGAAATATTCCAAATAAATGAAATGTGATAATTGCTATAAATAAAATCAATACATACCTCTGCTTACGTGGCTGAAGTAGAATGGACACGATGCTGGAAACTAAACATGGTTTGGAACATAGTTCGCATACTTGTATTCGCAAACCCAAAAACAATTGACTTGGCAAAAACTCGGCAAGACTCGTGAATATTCGACAACTTAAAAATACATTATTTTATTTTAAAAACATAAATTTTATGCAAAATATAGTTGTGCGAATACAATAACCAACTGATAAGTGTTATGAATTTATGATGATTGCCATTCAAAATTATCATCATAAATTGCATATCTATGCAAGTTACAATTTACAATAATTTACATTTTCCTCTTCCCCGTTCTAGAGAAATATCAGCATGATGCCTTTATAAGACAAAAACTACATTTTTTCAGCGTTAAACCTGTGTTTTTCCCGTTTTCCGTGTTAAACCTGTGAATGGACAAATTTTAGGGTCAAACTCGGCGAATATTGGTGAATATTCGCCGAATATTCTCAGCAAATACTCACGAATATTTGCCTGTGACGAATGGCAAGTTTTATCTGTGAATATTTGCCCAGAAAAATTTTTAAGCAGTAGTATCTTGAATAGGAAAACTATGGTTTGGAACAATAGTTTTATGTTTGGGCCGGGGCAATGGTGCTAGACCTGTGCTGGTGTGCCAAAGTGGTGAAAAGTGTGTACTTCTGTATTTATTTGCTTTCAGTCATGTTGTAGGCTAGAAAAACAAATGGGCTATGTTTATCATATACAAGTGTTATCATAGATATGTCTTTAGAATGCATGCAAATAAGTTAGTAGGCAACTAAGGAAGAATGAGAAATAAGAAAAAAATGAAATCTTAACTCGTGCTAGAATGAAACTCAATAGATATGTAAAGTCATGTAATGTAATGCTGAGTACTTGTATTCGGCAAACCCAAAAACAATTGACTTGGCAAAAAATCGGCAAGACTCTGTGAATATTCGACAACTTAAAAAATACATTATTTTATTTTAAAAACATAAATTTTATGCAAAATATAGTTGTGTGAATACAATAGCCAACTGATAAGTGTTATGAATTTATGATGATTGCCATTCAAAATTATCATCATAAATTGCATATCTATGCAAGTTACAATTTACAATAATTTACATTTTCCTCTTCCCCATTCTAGAGAAATATCAGCATGATGCCTTTATAAGACAAAAAACTACATTTTTTCAGTGTTAAACCTGTGTTTTTCCGTTTTCCGTGTTAAACCTGTGAATGGACGAATTTTAGGGTCAAACTCAGCGAATATTGGCGAATATTTGCCGAATATTCTCAGCAAATACTCACGAATATTCGCCTGTGACGAATGGCGAGTTTTATCTGTGAATATTTGCCCAGGAAAATTTTTGGCGAGTACTCACCGAGTAGGAAAACTATGGTTTGGAACAATAGTTTTATGTTTGGGCCGGGCAATGGTGCTAGACCTGTGCTGGTGTGCCAAAGTGGTGAAAAGTGTGTACTTCTGTATTTATTTGCTTTCAGTCATGTTGTAGGCTAGAAAACAAATGGGCTATGTTTATCATATACAAGTGTTATCATAGATATGTCTTTAGAATGCATGCAAATAAGTTAGTAGGCAACTAAGGAAGAATGAGAAATAAGAAAAAAATGAAATCTTAACTCGTGCTAGAATGAAACTCAATAGATATGTAAAGTCATGTAATGTAATGCTGAGTACATTGATATGATAAAATATTATGAAGATGAAATAATTTTTAGGAGGAATTGGGACAATGACTAAAATGTTGGAAATGATGGTGGATGTTCAAGGGGAAAGCTTGACTGCATTCCCTAGGTATTATTACACCGAGAGGTGTTCCTACAGTGGTAGGGAATGAGTGTAATGACGTGCGTTGTTCGAAAAAAATCTTTACTTGCCAACTAATGTTTGATGGTTAAAATAATATATATAATATTATAATGCTGACTCATGTTTAATGCATAAAATAAAATATATGATTAAATATTTATATACACAATTGTAATTTGTTTTAAAAGTGTGTAATATTAGTGCGGAATAAATAATGAGTGAAGAAGTGTGAAGATTAGAAATTCACAATCGGTAACTATATTAATTCTTATTGATATATATTATTTATTGCAAATGTTATTTTTATCTCAAACCATATATCAACTATGCACAACTTATATATCTATACACTATAAATATAGAATCTATAAATATTTAGGTTAGTTTTTACTTTTAGATGTATTCAATAAAACATATAAATAATTTTTTATAATATTTAGGTTAGTTTTTACTTTTAGATGTATTCTATAAAACATATAAATATGTTTTTATAATATTTAGGTTAGTTTTAATTTTTAGATGTATTTTATAAAACATATAAATATTTTTTTATATTATTTAAGTTAGTTTTTACTTTTGAATCTATTTTATAAATAAAACATATAAATAATTTTTCAATAATATTTAGGTTAGTTTTTACTTTTAGATGTATTTTATAAAACATATAAATAATTTTTTAATATTTATAATTAAAATTTTATAAATACAACTCCATATTTAAAATAAATACAAAATATATTTAGTTCATAACAAACATTAAAAATAACAAACAAATATTCAAATAAACTAATTAAATAAATAATTATATTTAAAAACACAACTCAATATTTAAAAATAAATGCAATTTATATTTTCTTCATAACAAATATTAAAAATAAAACATATAAATTAATGTTTTTCTTAAAAATATATAAATATAACTAGCGTAGATATCTTAAATACATCTATCTAAAAGACACCGAGAGATATCAATCTTGAGGTGCCTATATTGGAATTCTCCCATAATTTACATAGGAACCTCGATATTGATATCTCTCCATGTCTTTTAGATAGATGTATATAAAATATCTACGTAGTAGTCTTACACACCTAAGAGCCCTATAGCTGTTGAAAAAAACTGAAATTTGAAGCACGAGAAAGGAGTGGAGAGAACTCGGAAGCTGAAAAAGAACCATATGTAGCCGTTTACTCTTCTAAGACTTTCCCGTGTGACAAAACCGCACTTTCCGCATGAGGCGGTTGCAGAATCTGCCGTGGTGGTTGCGAAACGGATAGGAATTAATAATATTAGCGCTCACCTTTATATGGGCTGATAAAATGATATATTGTGGGTAGATAAATAGTATCTCGTGTTAGTTGTATTTGTTACAAAAAACCACACGTAAAATAGGATTGTGGACAGATTGCTTTGGTGAAGTTGTTTTCCTAGGTTATATGAGCAAAATAAGCTATATATTTGTATGTGTACTGAATATGAAATACTGAGAAGAAATCACTTGTTTCTTTGTGTAAATCTACTACTGAACCATCATTTGGTATTAGAGCGAGATAGTTTTTTTGGTGTATACGATGGATTTTTGAATATTGTGAGGGGTAGTCTTATTTCTATTCGCCCTGAAAATGAAATTTTGTTGATGTGAGAAACGTGCAGATCTATCATATCCTTATCCTTAGATCTCCCTATACGTAGTCTTATACACACTCAGTCATTGTGTTCCAGGAGTAGTCTCAATCAACAAAGATTGAGATCACTGAAAGAATCCACCAAGGAACGACTCATATACAAGTTTGAGTATTACAAGGCAGATATATCTCAAAAACGTTTTCTCAGGGTTCGAGTATTAAAGGTGTGACACTTTATTTTTGTGCCTGGTGGAGCTTAGAAGAAGGCATTGTGGATAAGTTTTGAGGCGTGTTAGAGTTTTGCAATACTGTGTTAAAGTGCAACTACCATAAGTCAGATTATTTTTAGTGCATAGACCATTTTAAATCCAATTTGATATGACCGTCTGCTTTATCATTCCAATACTCCTTTGATCTGTTCTTATTGGTCCATGCAACTTTTTCCTTTGCTGTTCATTTGTGCCATGCTCAAATCTGTGCACCCATATTTCATATGCAGTCCCTGAGTTCTAGGAAATATTGGTCTTGGTTTCCCTGCATATCTGCAAATTTGCAAATCTTTGTACATTTGTCACCATTATTCACTTGAACAAACTGTAGATCTTATCTTTAGATTTGGCTTCAATCAATGTCCCGTCCATTTGAGTCATTTGAGGGATATTAATTCTCGATTAAGTCAACAGTTGTGGATACTGGTTCTCACTCGACGCCATGCAGAGGGTTTGAGATTATATTCTGTGCACACTTTAGAATGTGGAGAAATAATTGTCCATCATCATATCTACATGTGGTTTAAAGCTCCTCGTGGAATATAGCTTCATCTCATCTTCCTGTCTCCTAGGTGGTGCAACAGACTTATCTTTCTTGCCACATGTTTTCAAAAGGAAATTCTTGTCGCTGTGGTTACAACTGTGGAAGCGTGTAATTTATTAAATATTTTAACAAATTACATTCCATATATGCAAAAGCATATCAACCAGTTCCATGAGGAAAAAAAAAAAAACGAGCAATAAAGGAAAATCCAGCAAACCAGAATGTAGGTCACAACACAGGAAAGCAAACAGTGAAAAACAAGAGCCCAAAAAACAATCAAGAAAGATCCCACAAAAGGAACCAACCCAAGAAAACTAGCAAAATAACAAAAGATTAAAAAAATTGGGGCAGATAATACTCTGTAGAAATACCATCTGTCCTCTCATGAATGTGCCATATACCCGCTTCCAGTAGAAGTCCCGCTTTAGAGAGTCCATCTGCCTCAAGGTTTCTTTCTCTAAAAATATGATGGAAAGAAATACTATGAAAAAGGTTTTGGCCAGTTGTATCTCCTCAAAAATAGGACGTAGGTATATGTTTACCAAGGAGTATTTCCGGTTCATCCAGTTTACAACAGCAAGAGAATCACCGAAAATTTGAAGATTTGTAACTTTTTTTTCAGCTGCAAGCATTAGGATCAGCTTAAGCCATAAGCTCAGCATAATTATTAGTTCCTCTACCCAAACCAGCTTTTAGCCTGAGAAAGTGTGCCTTTGATAAAAATAAAACACCACCTGCACCACATGTCGAGGATTCACCTTGGCAAGCTCCATCAAAATAAGCCCAAGCACCACTTCTATCAATATGTTCCACTGTAAGTTCTCTCTGTGCTTTTTTCTTACTAATATGAGCAAAACCCTCAAACATGGTTAAACTTTGGACAACGCACTGAAATGGAGGAATAAATCTATCTTCAAATATGAGAGCATTACACGCTAGCCACACTCCCCATGCAACAATTAACGGGAGAGATTTATAATTTTTAAGAGCATAATTATGACACCACTTGTGTAATCCCTCTTCAATAGAGTTGCCACTCCAATTCATCCGAGTACCCAATCTATCTTCCAGCTCTTTCCATACTTGAACAGTGAAAGGACACAACAAAAGTAAGTGAACAATGGTTTCTTCATAATCATTGCAAAGAAAGCACCTTCCAGGACCAGAAATTCCCCTTTTTTGCAAGATATCCCAAGTAAGAGCTTTATTTTTAAGAGCAAACCACATAAAAATACGAATTTTTAAAGGACATTTGAACTTCCATATGAGCTTCCACCACCAGACCCTAACCCCAGCCCCAATAACAGCCACTAAAGATTGATAACCAGTTTTGGGAGTATAAGCCCCTCCAACAGAATTTCTGCCCCAGATAAGCTCATCCGCCTCATGTTTAATCCTCACATGAGTGCACTTTAAAACAGAGATATACCTCTCCCATTCAGAAATATCTCTACCTTCTAATCCAATCATCATTGCTGTTTTCCATTCTTGATTCCAGATGGATGATGAATCATGAAGTGCAACTTGATTAAGGAAAAAGAAACCTTGCCTGTGAAGAGTTGAAATCAGAGCTTCAGAAAGTTTATAACCATCACCACTTCCCACCCACGGATCAGAACTAATCCTCACTTTCATCCCATTGCCAATCCACCACAATAGCCCATTACCTATAATAGAAAAAGAGGATATCATTGCTTTCCAAACAATAGAGGCATTATGACATGATTTATTAGAATTTCTGATCCAATCTTCCACTGTATCAGGCCATATATATTTACGGATCATGACTTGACACCAAAGTCCCTTGCCTCCAATCAGCCTCCAAACACATTTGGCGGCCAAAGCCTTACTAAACAAGAAAGGATTCTTAAGCCCCCAACCACCTTGATCTTTTGGAATGACAATACGCTGCCATTTCACCCATGCAAACCCTTTTTTATCCTTACACCCGACCACAAGAACCTGAAGCTCATTTGTCTAATCTTTTCTAACACCCCCTTTGGAACACAAGCCAAGGACATCTAATAAACTGGAGTAGCCTCAAGAACAGTTTTGACTAAGGTCAGCCTGCCACCTGTGAAAGCCATCGATTACACCACAAATTAATACGTTTTTCCACCTTAATAATAAGCCAATTCCAATCCTTGATAACATAAGCATTTGGCTTAAGAAAAAAACCCAAATATTTCAGACCAGCCTCCAGATCAGTTTGTTGAAAGGGAAATAACTGAAGAAAAAACCTGATCTCATGATCATGAATGCCAGTAAAGGAAACTGTGGACTTCTGAATATTAATCACCATTCCAGTCGCAGTTCCAAAAAGATCTAAAATTTCTTTAAGTTTGTGAGCATCCCTTCTAGAGCCATCACAAAAAGAAGGATGTCATCAACAAATAAAAGATGCGAAAGAGAGATAGTACCACCAATGGAAATGCCTTTGAAAGAGCCAGTTCTTTTAGCCTCATGAAGAGCTTTACTTAATCCTTCAGCAACAATAAGAAATAATAGAGGGAAAGAGGACAACCCTGCCTTAATCCTCTGCCCGATCGGAAAAAAGAAGACGCCGATCCATTAACTAAAATAGCAAAAGAAACGGAGGAAACACAACTCATAATCCAATTGACAATATGGATGTTGAACCCCAAATGAATCAGCATCAATCTCAGATACAACCAGCTAACTCTATCATAAGCTTTTGACAGGTCCAATTTGATAACCATAGAAGACAACTTCTTCATTTTGATGGTATGTATCCCCTCCTGTGCAACCCCTATAGCCTCATGTATCTGTCTACCAGATAGAAACCCAAACTGCTCCTTTGAAATGGAAACATAAAGGAGTTTCGAAACTCTTAAAGCAATGATCTTGGCTATGATTTTATATATGCAGTTACATAATGAGATTGGCCTATAATGTTCAAAAGAGTTTGGGTCATCAACCTTAGAGATTAAAGCAATGAAAGTAGAGTTGAAAGCAGCAGAAATCCATCCCTCAGCTCTAGCTTCATTAACAACCCTCAGTATGTCATCCTCAATAGTCTCATAAAATCCCAAATAGAACTCAATAGGCCACCCATCAGGACTAGGACTCTTATCCTTTTGAAAGCTATGCATAACCTTCTGAAGCTCTTCCTTAGAGATTCCTTCCATCAGTCTCAAATTGTCCTCATCATTCACAAAGCTAGGAAAGAAAGATGTCATTTTGACAACCTCGGCAATAGACACCCGACTCTCCTCATTGTAAATGTTTTGAAAATAATCCACTCCCAGATGAGCAATATCTTCAAAGTTCGAAACCAAAGAACCATCTGGTTTGACATTTGCCAAATAGTATTAACATTCTTATGATGATTGGCAAATTTATGAAAAAAATTTGGTATTTTCATCTCCCTTAGCAAGCCAAATAGCTCTACTTTTGATCCTCCATGCATCTTCCTTATCTGCCAATAATTTGCACTTCAGCTGCTCCAATTTCCTAAACTCTGATTTAAAAACCTCTCAGGAAACCCTGCTTGTTCTCTATTAATCAAAGTTTCCAAACGAGCTTCAACATCCTCAAGTTGTTGAGCTTCCTTTATTCTTTTTTTGTAAGCCCAATCAGCAAACAACTGTTTAATATGTTTAAGGTTCCTCACAAACTGTGAGGCTGCAGAATCTTTGGAAGAGACCTCAAAATGAACCCAAGATTCTTTTATCATTGAAACATAGTCTTCAGCCTCGAGCCAGTTTGGGTTAAATTTGAAGGGGCTTGGAGGTTTTTTCCCAGCAGTAGCAATTTCCAAAAAAACTGGCATATGATCGGACTCACCTCCCGATCCAACCCATTGCCTAATTCTGATTGAATCCTCAACAAAGGCATCACTAACCAGAAACGATCAATACGTTTGGCAATACTAGCATCACCAATGCGCTTATTTCTCCAAGTAGGGTTCAACTTCACCGGTTCAATGTCATAAAGAGCCAACTCTTCCAAATGCCTCACAAAATATTCAGAAAGATCATCAGCCTTTGCAGTAGTACCCCATATCTCAGCTCTCCCCAAAGAGAAATTCAGATCTCCTCCAATAATCAGGTACTTTTGTCTGAGAAAGCCCTTGGCAAAAATATTATCCCAATATGCCACCCGATCAACATACGGCCCATAAATATTTAAGACAAGAAACTCTTCATTAAGTTCAGGAGCAAATAGTACAGTACCTAAACCAGATTCAAAAGAGAAAAGATTGATACATTTAAACCTATTCTTTTTCCATGCCGAAATCAACCCGCCTGAACGACCTTTGGCATCCAAAAAACTAAATTCCCGTCACTAAAAACTTTCCCAAAGCACAAACCAAATTATGACCATCACCCATAATCTCCTGAATCATGAAAAAATCCAATTTATGTTTTTCAACTAATCTACGGAGGGCTAATTTCTTCGAGGAGCTGCCCAAACCTCTCACATTCAGAGTCATAAAAAGCATTATTTACCCGTACCAGGGGTAAAAGCTGCTCTAAGAACCCCATCCAAAGAACCTTGTTTACCTACTAGAACCTCTTTCCGAGCTGTCTCTTGAGCCCAAGACAATTTAGATTTTCTGCCCCTGCAACTCCGTCTAGCACTAGAAAGACCTAGACCAATATGCTGTCCCAAACCACCTTTAGAAACCTGTTCTAACTGCTTCACGCCAATTGGTCTGGGCCTGAGGGTGTAGCAGTGATGACTATTTGTGACTCCTCCACCCTCCTTCGACTTACAAGGAATATCCAACATACTATAATCATCCTCTAAATTAGCCTCAACAGTAAAATAAGAATGACTCTTGCCTGATACCTCACACGCTGCCAGTGAAGAATCTACTTCCACATTATTCCTTTTTACAGAACACAAGATGGCAAGACTAGACTCACTTCTAATCTGAGAAAAATATCCCGGTCTGCCTCTATATCAAGAGGCATACCAAGAAAATTATTGTCCAAATTAGAAAAAAGTTGGGGCTGCTCATCCACCTCAAGCCCTTCCAAAAGACTCTCTTGTCTAAATAAAGAACCAGGGCTAAAAGAATTTTGATTGTCAAAGTCAACTTGAGTTGTTGGATCTAGTGTCTGCACCTCTTCACCCATTTTCATCTGATGGCCCTTGTCCACCAGGTTAAAAACAGCAGGTACTACTTCCTTGTGGCAAAGAATACCTTCCTCCTCAGAGAACAAGGAACATCCTTTTGCACCCATTTCTTCTTATGAAAATTAAGAGCACATTCCGCCACCAAATGACCATACCTATGGCATCTGTTGCACCGAAAAGGAATACCTGAATAATCAAGGGACTGCAAATGGGAGAAAGGCCCCTTTGGATTGTCATTTCCTCCGCCAATCCTTCCCGAAGGTCCAAACCAACCAAAATACGCCCAATAGTCATAACTCCAGTCTCCAAAAAACTCATGTCCGCCTCCAAGAACTCCCCAATGGAATTCCCTATCTCCTTCAAAATTTCCAAGGACCAAAATTCTAAAGGAAGTCCCGGAGCTTAACCCAAACTGGAATAATATAAGTTTTCTCCCACTTTGCATCAAAAAAGGAGTCCATCTCTTAAGCAAGAGGAGTGGAATCCCAACGCCATTGTTTACTCAAAATCTTCAAAACATCGTCAGGATTTCTCAAAATAAAAGCCATCCACCCTCTAGCCAGAATGTGAAACTGTGGCCGATAACCAATAATTGGTTCCCAAAATTGTGCAACCCAAACTTTAAGAGAAGAGTTTACCCATCCTACGACCCTGAAAATGCCCCACCAAGGCCTGTTCAGATAGCCCAACCACTTGAAACATTTTAATGTCATCTCCCAAAACCAACCGTACAGGATTTCCTTTCTTCTGAACACATCTTTGTTTTCTCCTCACAGATGTCCCATCTCTAACTCTTTTTTGTTCTCCCTCAGCAGCATTGATTCTAAAAGACATTTGCAAGTCTCCCATCCCATCAAACTTCACCTGGTTCAATTCAAAGGACATGTTGTGAAAAAAATCCAAGTATGGGAAAAATTTAGCATTTTTGGAAAGGGTCCGCTTAACAAAAATCTTGCATTTACCATGGTTGTCTTCTCTAAAAGTATATATTTTCTGGAATTTATAATAATATAAGTATACATATTCCGAACCGGATTTTTCTGTATTTTTCGAATCCCTAGGAATCAAATGGCCACCTCCTCCAAAAGGAGCCAAAAATTTTACCACAGGATCCTCTTCCAACATCTGTGAAAAATATGGAGATGACATACCCTGATCTGTAAGAGAAGAACAGTTTACAGAGGGAAAATCAACCTGAAAGGATGATCTCCAATCTGTACCCAACCCCTTATCCTTGCTACCAAAGCTTGTACTCCTATCAAAGTGAGAGACCTTAGAATCTTGTTTCCAACTATCCATATCTTTCTGCACCTTACAACAGTCATTCCGAATATAGGAGCTCCTCATGGTGTTTCCATCTTCCACATTGTGAACCAACTGATTAAGTGGCGAATCAGAATATTGCCTCTGACCATCCAAACCAACCTGAAAAATTTGTGATTCATCCAGCAGATCCTCTGTATAGTCCACTAAATCATCATACATCTTAAAACTGTCTATGTGCAATCCCACTGATCCAAGGCAAATTCCTTCAGTGATGCTAGAGAAAATTAATCACTTTGTCATTGATACACAACGCTTCAATCACCAACTCAGGTTCTGCAAGTTTTATTACCACTGTTTCTGAACTGTATGTGGAATCTCACATTTTGAAATAGCCCAGATCTGGATTCCTTCATAAGGAACCTCAGAAAAACCACCAATTCTACTCCATGAGCATCACTGCCATTCAAAGAGGGTTAAAGAAAACATGCTGTTCCAATCTAGATTCACAGCCCAGTAGAAACCATTACTCACTCCAAGAGCATACTTCCCACCATCACCTGAAAGACTGAAGAACCCTATTTGAAGACAAAAAACTAACTAGAATCCTGAACTCGACAGGATCTAATAATGGATCCCAATCCTACTACCCTTCAATGAATCAATGAACAATCTATGCCATGTATAAAAGACATATGGCGTCCTCCAAGCCGAGCACATCACCAGCAGAGAAAAAGAGATTCATTTTGTCAAACACTTGTTTGACGAAATATTTGACAGATGCAAATACACACCAAGCTCGCTTAAAATATTTAAGTGTTAATGGGAGACGATCCGAGCAATCATCCAAAAATCTGCTAAATTCTTGTCCCCACCACCAAAGAACAAGGCGGGGGTTTACCAGAAATAGTTCGATTCCCCACAATAAGACGAATTTGGTTTTTATTGGAGAAGGAAAGGAGAGAACCGTCATCACGAGGCCCAGATATGTGCCTCGCTTCCCGCGCCTGTCACCATTTACGACTCTGCAATGCGGAGGCCCCGCGAGTGGACAACGATCTCTCGCCTTCTACAACTATGTGACGGCTAGTCAAGTCCAGGATGATCTGTTGTTGCTTCAATCTCTCTGCAGCTTGTGGATTTGCCGACCCATGTGCCCCTCTTGCAACTCCTACTTGTTGCTGAAGCTGAGGCTGCGATACAACCAAGCAATCTATGTTCTATAAGGGCTCAAGATGAAATCCATTTTACGCAACACCACCGGGCCAAGGCCAATAACTGTGTCAATTACTTTTCCTCTTATCAAAGAAATGAATGCATCAAGAGGTCTTATGTCCAAAAATCATTATTATTGTGTCAACTATTGTTATTGAGTTAAATCAATGTGTATTGTAAGTTGGAAATCCAAGGTCATATAGGTGATTTTAGGTTTTGTTATTGTGGTGTCAAGAGTCGTCAAATATCATAAAATTAAAAAGTTCGAAAATTAAAAAAATATTTTACCTTACGGACGCATTTTCGGTGTTACCCGACGTCCGGAAAATAAAGTGTTTCACATTGTGGGAGGGAAGAAAAGAATAATGACAATGTGGAAACTATTGAACGTCCAAGTCAAATCCAGCTGAGTTAGCTTCATGTTATTGGAGGTCGAAGGCACTGGAGGATGGAGGACAAACAATCTCCTCTTCTAGCTAAGCGACGGGGCCGCAAAATGAGGTTGTGTCATTTTGTTTCAGTGGGTTTTTTCAATTGTAGTGTACCTGTTATTATTCAGTTTTCAGTATGTTCTTGTTGTAATAAAGTGAGCAGATTCCTATGTACTTTCCTGATGTGAAAATATAGTGGAAAGATGAAAGCACGAGAGGAAAAACATCATGTTTCTTGAAGAGGATGAGCAGGGCTCATACCTAGAACATGGGTTCCTTTTTGGTGGACAGGGGTCCATTTTTGTCGAACAGGGGTTCGTACAGTGAACAAGGGTTCATTTCGGATGAATAGGGGTTCATACCGAGGTTGTTGGTCAGCCTTTGCAAAACCATCGGTGAGCCAAGATCATGAGCATGCATGGGCGGCAAGCTGCAAAAGAAGTGCAATTGTTTTTCTCCCATGTTCGCACTAAGGGGGAATGTTAGGAATTAATAATATTAGTGCTCACCTTTATATGGGCTGATAAAATGATATATTGTGGGTAGATAAATATTATCTCGTGTTAGTTGTATTTGTTACAAGAACTACACGTAAAATAGGATTGTGGACAAATTGTTGGTAAAGTTGTTTCCTAGATTATAGGAGCAAAATAAGCTATATATTTGTATGTGTACCAAATATGAAATATAGAGAAGAAATCATTTGTTTCTTTGTGTAAATCTGCTAATGTACCATAAAAACTACCACCGATGGTTGCAAAACCGTCACTCTGTCTTTAGGGGCTGTTCCGTCACCATAAAAAGTTTGCTACCTTCCGGAGGCCATAACTTTTGCATACGAACTCAAAATTGGGTGCCGTTTTTTTCGAACTTGCATAATTTATTGAGAGGAACACAAATATGCAATCAAGTTGTGATTTTGATGACATCTTCATAGGGTATAAGCCTTTGCACCGAAACCTATCTTCTTTGAGGTCTAATGGTGTTGCAACTTCATCTTGAACCCTGTTTTGTGGTTACATCCAAAAAGAGCCATAGAAAGAATGTTAAGTGATAAAAAGTTACATAATCACAATGGTGATTTTGTTAGCTCATGATGCTAACATTACTGATCCAAAATTCGGATCATGCCTCCCCAATTAGAGGCTTTTGGTCCCCAAAAGCTTAGGAACTCATATGGTGAGGAATTTTCTCCCCCACTTCTTGAACCTCTCTTGTACCTGGAGGTGCATACGCTGAAATACATTATCTGTCATGTGAACTTCTTGGTCCACCTTTTCATGCCCTTGAGGTGGGTCCTTCCCTTCCTTCCATGTGTGGAGATAACTTGGTGGCATCGCATCTCATGCTCCTTGTCAAATAGAACAACTATGGAGATCCTTACATTCTTGCTTATCTTTCAAAATGAGAAAAGAAACCTTCCCACTAGCATTAAACAACTGATTACCTTGAGTGGAACTTACCAAGGAGAGCTTAGATTTGCTAAACCACAAATGTCAACAGGTGCAACATCTACAACAACTTCATCAATGAAATGTTCATTTATTGCAAACTCGACTTTGCATTGTTTAAAAATCCTCATCTCTACTCCGTTCTTCACCCATCCTAGAGCATAAGGATTAGGATGATCATACATTTCTAACCCAAGTCTATCTACCAACTCTTTGCCAATCAAATTTATTTGGGAGCAAGAATCAAAAAGAGCATCAACTTTTACCATCTTAATTTGTACCTTGATATGAAAAAGCTTAGAAGGTTCACCTTTGTTTTGAGCATCATCATTACCCAAACATACCTTTTTCTGAAGGCTGGTACAACACAACTGCTCATCCACCTCTTCGCTGCACTCAATATAAATTGGTTCTCCTTGAAGTGATGGCATGGACTTTTCCTTTTTCTTGTTCTTAAATGGATGCAATTCTAGATGCAACTTCCAACAAGTCTCATCGGTATGACTATCAACATCACAATGCCCACAATGCTTGGTCGAATCTTTCTTGGCAATTGTAGAAGTGGCATTGACCCCACCTTTCTTCTTCAAACATTGAAGAATTTGAAAAGGGAGATGGACCCTTTTTCTCATCCATCTCAAGATAATGGGCTTGAGAACAAGCCTCATCTATGTCCTTTGGCTTTGCAAGTAGAATGGGCCTCCTTAAGTGACTACGCAGCCCTCCGACATACTTCATGAGCATCTCACGGTCAAATGTATCTTTTCCCATTTGGACCGCCTTTTTTTTGAAACTCACTTGTATAGACCTGCACACTTTGACCTTCTTTTTGCCTCAAATATTGCCAATCAATAGACCTTTCCTCTTCATAACAAATAGGATAAAATTGCCTCTTAATCAAAGTTTTAAATTCATCCCATTTAGCAATTGGGGTAACCTTTTAACAACCAAGGAATTAAGATAACTCTCAAACCAAGTTAGAGCATGACTTGCTAGCTTCAACCTTGCAAAATAAATTTGTTGCTCTTCACTAATTTTATGCAAATGAAAGTATACCTCTAATTGAGCTAACCAATGATCAAGCTTATCCACATTCACCTCACCTTCATATGGTTGAATATCAATTTTTGCCTCTGCTTTGAATGGAGGTGGAGCTTGGTTGTAATGGGGCTGCTCTTTCTCATGGTGGGAAGACTCAAGCTCCTCACTTGCTTTCAGAAGTATCCATAGAAACTCCAAGCTTTGCCATGACAACCTTCATAATCTTCCCAAGCTCATCCATGGAGTGAGATATGTGGGCAACATCCTCCTCCAATCTGTGGAATCTTTCTTCACCATCTTCATGGGCCATACTTCTCACTTCTCTCTTCCACTTCCTTGTGGAGATGTCTTGTTGCAAAGAGACCAAATCACCTTTTCCACTAGCACTTGTTTCTCTTGTAAAGCATATATCTGCACAATGATCACTAAACAAACCACACACTATGGAACATGAACCAACTCTAATACCAATCTGATCCGTAAACTAGGTGGATATTCCACACTAAGTTTCACCAACACAGATCCTATACATTCCTCACAATTCCCATCATTCATCAATATACTATTTGCTTTCAATTTGCATAAATATTCATTAAATGTGCTTTAGAAATGAACTAGGAGTACTGCATAATCAAAGAAATACTGAGCAATGAAAGAGAGCAAAACTAAATGAAAGAGACACAAGATTACCTTAGAGAAACTCAAATTGAGAAAACTCCAGCAAGAGTGAAGCAATGCTTCCTCATCTCACTATCATGTCTTTAAGTACAAGCTTACTAGCTTTCTCAAGGCCTCCATGAACACTATGATGTTCAAACACTCATACAAGCTCTGCAACTCACTCACTCACACCTTCCTTTCACACTCCAATTTAGAAAACCACATATGATCAAGAAGAAAATTTGCTTGGAATATCTCTCCTTGCATTACAAAGACCTTCCCCACATATATATACAAGTTTTACACTAATGAGAGCTCGAATCAGAAGCCCAAAAGACTCAAAAGTCGAAGAGGAACCGTCTTTAGCCGTTTACTCTTCCTAGACTTTCCCACATGATAGAACCGCCGCTTTTTGTAGAAGGCGGTTGCCTAATCACGGGCGGTTGTGCAACAACCACTGTCTTTAGGGGCGGTTCTATTACCATACAAAGTCGGCACCCGTCGAGAGGCCATAACTTTTGCATACGAACTCGAAATTGGGTGCCGTTTTATTGACTTGCATAATTTTTCGAGAGGAACACAAATATGCAATAAAGTTTTGATTTTGATGACATCTTCATAGTGTTTAAGCCTTTGCACCGAAACCTATCTTCTTTGAGGTCTCATGGTTTCGCAACTTCATCTTGAACCCTATTCCATGGTTACATGCAACAAGAGCCATAAAAAGAATGTTAAGTGATAAAAAGATACATAATCACAGTGCTGATTTTGTTAGCTCATGATGGTAACAATACTGATCCAAAATTCAGATCACTCTCTCTCTAGATTGTTGTTGTGAGGTGCTTTATGAGAAGATGCGATATTCCACTAATAATCCGAAAAATAAGGTGATCGTGTCTTCTTGTGTTGGACATCATCTAGATGCTGCTTGTAGGTCTGCCACTCCTCGGTAGAGTGCGTATTAGATATATTATAATGGTAGAAGCAACCCGATGTAGTGGGATTTGGATGTGCTTTCCATCTCTCTACTTGTAAAGTGTGCCCCTGCATTGCCATGTGTTCCATGTGTCTTTAGTAAAAGCCCCACAAGTCAATTCAAAATGGCCTTGTTGATTATGCCACGAACAATATAAGCTATGATCATAATTGGTTTTCCCCGACTGGTAGAGTGGAGGATGGATCCTCAAAAGGACTATTTAAAGTGGAATATTAACTATATGAGTGTGGGATCGAGGGACTTTAGGACGCTGAACCATGGACTATGGGATCTTGGCTTGATGAAGGGGGTCATGTAATGTTCATATCATTAAGTTCATGAGCTTGTTGTGATGTTTGCATGAGTTTGAGGAGTGGCACCTTGATAGATACATTAGATAATTTTGCTATATACCACTGAAGTTAGGTTGTTTAGTCACAAGATTGGGCGGTTTTGTTGGTTTTGAGATAATCTTAGGGGTGGTTGGAAAATGATCAAAGTTTTAATTATTATTAGTTTGGTTCCTCAATTGTTGTACCGACTATGGCTGTTATAGTATGAACACTATCGGGTCCTCAATTGTGGTACCTTCTATGGCTGTTATAGTATGAACACTATCGAGTGTGGTTGGCAGGTTTGGATTTGTTTGATCTTGGGGATTTTTGGTTCTAGAGTGTTCTTAGGAATAGGTTGTGGTAGTGGGTTACCTTTAACAATTTTATAGATGCATCCCACGACTCGTTGAATGCCTTTTATTTGGATGGTTTATTCTTGGTTGCTTGTAGCACTAGAGTCAAAGGTGGCTTCATTGGTATTCTTAGTTTGTTTTGGATTTCTTTGTTTTGAATTTATTTGATTGTGGTTGCGAGGCTGACTATTCTTCAAATGATTAGGGAAGGGGTTACGACAGATTTCCAAAGGTACATTGGTTTGATAACAGTGTCACGGGGTTTTGGGTATTAGAAGATTGCTTAGTTGTAAGAACTTCTTGGTGACATTCTCAAATCATGTCTTCATGGTCAAATGTGAGAAGGATCTAACTTCATATTGCAGTTTTGATTTAGGGACATGAGGAATAGGTTGAAGTGAGATGTTTCATCCATGTAATTACGTTTGATAATTTCATAGGTTTTGGGTAAGGCTTCAATTTCAAATTCTTTGTCAAAGGTGCTAATTAGATCTTTTGGTTCAAGGATTGAATGCGGCTTGAGTTGGTTGTACCATTTTAAAGTCTCTTAAGCAAGTCATGGTAAAAACACACTTGCAATTTATTGATGTTGCCAAAGGCTTTGAGATGGGAAACATGATCTCAAAGCCATTGAATGCGATGCTAGGAATGTTAAGGCATCTCTTATGAGATCTTGTTAAAAATAGACTTGTGGTTTATTGATTTCCCAAAATCAAGTATTTGTAGATGTTGCCAAAGGATTTGAGATGGGCAACGTGATCTTTAGTGCCGTTGAATGTGATGCTACTTGTGATTGTAACAATGTGCATAACAACTATGTATGGTGCTAATGGATTGTCTTACAAATTTGGAGGACTTTGTTTTGGATCATGGGTTGGGGTATGCCTCCCCTTCCTTTTAGTAAGGGGGCCGACATGAACAATGTTGATTAGAATATTCCCAACGTATTTGCGGAGTTTTTAATTAGTTGCTCAATTTGGTTTTGTGTTTGGATCATTTGATTTCACATTTGAGCCATTTGATTATCGGTTGATGTTTGTATTTTTGCATTTGGTTCATCATTGTCATCATGAAGTTTTTCATGTCGGATTGGGATCGAGAGAGTTGCAAAGATCTGATTTAGGTTTTGAGTGTTTTGTTTTGGGAATTTCAAGGTTTTGCAATGGTGTGGAAGTGGGAAGTGGTGTGCTACTAGTTGCGAGAGTGTGTCTTACTCATAGTTACCAAGTTTGGAAATCTGTATCCATTTGAGAGGGCCAAAAAATCTAGAATACATGAAAATGTTTGGAAAACTCCTGTCCGGATTATATACATTTAATATATGAGCATAATTTTATAAATATGCAAAATTGATTGAAACAATAAAAAACTTAATAATATAATTTGAAATGTTAATTCGCGGTAGGCGTCTACTTTGAAGATGCCCTTGCTGGAAAGTGTCAAATTCCGGCAGCTCCAATATTTACTGTCTGTTTGATTTTAGATATTTTTCTACATTCTTAGATATTTACTATCCTAGATATTTGATTTTGATTTTATTCTTCATAAAGTAAATTCTATAGTTTACTATTTGAAAAATAATATTGGTCATATATCTTGTTCAAAGTTTTTGAGATTCAAAAGTTTTCTGATTTTGATTTTATTCTTCATAAAGTAAATTCTATAGTTTACTTTTTGGAAAATAATATTGGTCATATATCTTGTTCAAAATTTTTGAGATTCGAAAGTTTTAATAGATAAATGTCCAGTGTTTGACCAAATGATGAAACATGATTTAGTTTGGCAACTATCATAATTGTGTCTTACAAAAATATGGACAATAGCAAAATAAGAGCTTTGCAACAACATATAGACATCCAGGCAATATCAACGTGAAATACAACTCAAATAAACTAAATATTGCTACTATCTCCGGCGTAATTTGCAACTCATTTGCAATTGCTAGTATATTTAATATTACACAATATATAAGGTTGTTGGATGTTTTTTTGTCAAAAAAATGCTTGAAAAAAATAGGGCGACCTAGATCAAACTTATCCAGGTTGGCTGCAAAATCCGGATCCGGCCAAATTTTGTGCAAATCCGACGGATTGGTTAATTATGGTCCTCACCAAGATCCCACATTTGTAGTGGCACCCGTAGTTGAAGTAGACATTACTAAATCTATTGCGGTTGTGGCTACATGTGTTGACATTGACGTGGATGCATGGATAGGTTTGGAATTATGTTGGTAGGAGTATGCACTATGCTTGTTAAGGGCATGTTATCCATAAGATTGCTTAATTCTTCAGACTTAGAACCTCATATTTGGGGTACAAAGAGAGTTAGTTTTGCATTTCATGGGTAAGTCCATCACATGTTTGTCATTCTTTGGAAATATCACGTCTTTTTTCTTTATGTAGGTGATTTTGGTAATTTTGTTGGGATCTAGTTGTTTGTTTTGATTGGCTTTGCTAGAGGACCTAGTGTCATGCCTTTTTGTATTGACAAGGGGTTGTCTAGTTTTCTATCTAGAGGTATCTTCGATTGAGCTACAACCTAGGTATTCAATTGTGGGATTAGGGGACTAATCCATAGGAAATCTTAAGAGAAGATTGATTTGAGAAATGAGAGAAAATATTTGAAAAATAGGGATTGGAACTAAGGAAAAAAAGGGAGTGTGAATGAACCAAAGGGCAGGTTAGTTTATGTCAGTTTCACCAAAATGTATTCCCTCGGTGAAGGGATTCCAACAGCCAAACCACTAATATTTGTAAAAGGTACAAGCCTTCTCTTGGCTTACACTCAAATAGTTAGTATAGTTAGTATGCCAGTAAATAAAGTATATGCAAAAGCAATAAGTATGGCAATTTGTCAAAGCATGTAAAGAAAATAATCAGATCGGCATGCATGGATTAAATGAAAGGGGGTGGGGAAAGGGATACCTACTTGGGTTGGCCTGTGGACACACTAGTCTCCCCTTTGACTAGAGTAGCCCTGTCATGAGAGGAGATGTTGTAGGCGGAGTCAAGAAGGGTAAAGAAAACCTAGTAAACCATAGCAAGGGAATCCTAATACTTGGTGTACGGTACTGGTGTTCCTCTATTCTTGATTCTTTAAGTCATGTCTTGTGAACGAGCTTCCTTTGGTGAAGCTCCTTTACCCTAGTTGGCTTCAAGGATCCATGGAGGAGGTTGTAAATACAAGCACGAAGTAGGGAAAATTCAATGATAATGTTTACAATGAGCTAGGATTAAGCATATTTATATGGATTCCAAATCTTAGACCTACATACCTTAAGGTTGGTGGTATTGGCTTAGCTGGTAGTCGTCTTTGCTTATGGGTAATTACAATTACATAACTCAACTGGCCCATCCAATAGGAGTTGGCTGCTTTAAATGGACACTCTAGTCCCAAAGAGCAAAGTGGAGGACAACAAAGATAAAATAGGAGCTAAGAGGAGGCAAGTGATTGATGCTAGGGCACAAAGTAAAGAAAATATAAGGACTGCAATTGATCTCTCACAGCAAGATTATTCCAACCGGTTCATTTGATCCCTATTTGGGAGGTTAAAGCGCCAACAAGTCATTGACAAAACAAAATGTTAAAAAAATGTTTCTAGAGTGTATATAGAAGATATGAATGGTTAGGAGTTATTTGTTGGTGATCTTGTGCTGTCTTGTCTTACCTTCACATCCTTGTAATCTTAGCCTTCATTAGCTGACCATCCATGCTTGGTTTGAAGAAAGCTTGCAATATAGTTTTTCTCCTCCTAGCGGTGCATGTATACCTTTGTCATGGGATTTTCTCTCTTCTGCTGCATTAATAAGGGTAAAACAGACATGTTATCAATTTTCCTAGTTTGACCAATGTCTAATTGTACAAAGCCATGGGTGGATTTTCTCACATGAAGTCTTTGTCTCTGAAGGTGCCATATTGACCTTTCAAATGTAATGCCGTCGACACATTTTCAAAATGTTGACCTATTTTTCTAGGACATTTTCCTATTCCTATTAATGGCCCCTAGATTCTCATTTTACATCTCTGATGGTCCATACTTACATCTGTGATGGTTATTATTAAAGGCTTTGAGAGTAAACTATATTAGAATTACAAAGAAAGAAGTAATAATGAAACAAATTTTATTAATGTGTGGGGATGACCAAATTAGGTCAATGTGACTCAAAAAGTATACCAGGCTATGACTAATCAGGAGTGCTAAAAGGAATGCCAAATGTTATATTAGTAAAATTGATGAACCCTAGACAAACCAGATATATAGTATGTACAAAAGCCACATAATAATAAATATTCCTTTGAAAGGAAAGGCGCCTTCCAAATAGAACTACCTATGGATAAAAGAAAAGGGAATTGATGGATGACAAAGCTCTAGTCATGAAGGGCCACATCCTTATCATTTGTCATGAAAGTGGCATTTTTGGGAGGAAATCTGATGCTTTTCCTCATGTCCTTTGTAAGAATGTCTTGGGATAGGAGGGTGTGACTAAAATATGTAGGGAGGAAGTAGGCCGCTTCTCCTAGTGGATCTCCGAACATTTATAGTCTATGGTCCTCTAAATGTAGAGGGAAAATTGACAATGCACATCTTCCCGTGGTTTGGACTGCGAACGAGGTGGACTAAGAACGAGGGAAGGGAGCTGACTATGTTCGGTGCGAGATGTAGTTTGAGGTGCCCTAAGGGCCACTTGTGTGTGGAAAGGTTATCTTGTGTATCTGTTTTCATCTATGCTTGTGACTGCAGTAAGCAATGGGCATTTGACACCCCCAGTGGTTGAAATAGAAAGAAAAGTGTAATGAATATGGTGATTCTACAGGTTCCTTGCAGAGAAGGACACTTGGAAGTAACTACTTCCCGAAGATAAAGGCCTATGCATCTCTAGTTTGGATAGGGGAAAAGGTACTGAGGACCCCTCTATAGTCTATATACAAAAATGATACCTCCATGAGGCTCATGATAGATGTATTAGCACCAACTATAGGGCTGTGCATGTGTTATTTGTAGATCATGCCTGCGATTCATTTGGACAATTGCATCCTCTTGTTAGACTACTTAAAGCATTCCTCTAGCAATGCATGTCTGCCCCTGTGATTTGTATTGTGAACGAGGAAAGGGAGCTGACTATGCTCGGTGTAAGCACAGTTTGAGGCGCCCTAGGGGCTGCTTGCGTTTGGAAAGATTATCTTGTGTATCTGTTTTCATCTATGCTTGTGACTGCAGTAAGCACTGCACATTTGACACCCCTAATGGTTGACTAGGGGAAAAAGAAGCAATATAGTGATTTTCCAAGTTCCTTGTAGAGAAAGGGTCAAAGATACTTGGAAGTAATTGCTTCCTGAAGATAAAGGATCAAACACCTCTTGTTTGGATAGTGGAAAAACTAGCAAGGGACCCTCTATATTCTTTACAAAAATGATACGTCCTAGAGACTCATGATAGATGCATTGGCACCAACTAGGGCCATGCTCATGTTGTTTATAGATCTTATGCGTGTGCTTCATTTGGACAATTGCATCCTCATGTTAGACTACTCAAAGCATTCCTGTACCAATGATTCAAGTTGTCTAGAGAACCTTCACTTGAACAGGGAAACATTTTAAGATTTTGAAGAGTTTTAAGAAAAGGGAGAACAAAATTCAAAACAGGGAATAAGTGTTTGTGGATATGTAAAGAGTGAAAGGAAGGTACAGCAGTTAATGCATCTAAAGGGAACTCACCTCATAGGTCTATTGGCTATCTAATTAGAGTCAGGTTTGCATATTGGAGACCATGTACATCATGATTCTGTTAGTCAGTGAAGCAATTCCACTTTACCTGTTCTGTTTTGTTCTTATGATGTGATGATTCATGATTGTATTTGTCTCATAGAGCACATCTTTTATAAACTTTATATTTAAATTTAGCTATTCCATTTGTTTTGCATTGCATAACTACACTTTGGCATTGTTGTCACTTTGTATTCTAGCCACCTACATGAACACAATGTCATCTTCACCCACCATTGTACTACCAAGAACAATGTTCAATAACTGGTTCGTTACTGCAGCATATGAAACCCCCTCAGTCAATAAGTGAAATAGCTATTGTCTTTACCTGTGTGGACGGTCAGCATACACGCCATTTTAACATTCATTTTAGTCGCTTAAATATGGTAGTAGTAATTGACTAGACTGTTTCGCACGGGTATGGTACGCTGAAACGACAAATTTTTAAAAACCTCGTACGGCACGCTGTGGGTACGTTCGCATAATATATATTTAAAAAGTAAAAATATAAATATATTTAATATTTTTAATTTTATAATTTATAAATGTTAAATAAAAATAATTTTTAAATACTAAAACAAGTTAAAAACTAAATAATTAAACATTAAAAAAATAAATAGTTAAAAACTCAATAATTAAAAAGTTAAAAACTAAATAATTAAACATTTCAATGTTTAATTACTTTATTAAAATAAAAACTTAATAAAGCAATAGATGTGGAAATACAAAATCGTGACTATACATATTTGATATTACAAACTAAAAAAATCAAAGACATTAAGATTAATTTTTAATTTTTTTAATAACCTAATTGAACATTTCCAAAGTTTTTGGCTCTATAATCTTAGAGTCTCGACATCCCTGTAGCGGGCTCCTCCGGAATGGCATGAATGGTGGTGTATAACAGTGAGTGGCGGTAGTTTACAGTCCTCACTCCTCACTGCTGGCAGATTGGCATTAGCAAATTCCTTTGGCGTTTTCACTGATATACAGCTGACTGCTAGGGCTTTTGATTCTATGATATATGTGTGTCTCCAGACCACTCTCACAGGCACAGCCACTTAAGGGAACTTCCACTCTCACAGGTCACTCACAACTCGACTAGGGCACTTTCCTCGCAGCACGACCAAGGTTTTTTTGGCCACCCTCTAACGAATGTTCGTGAATTTCCTCCGCTCGATTCCAGTCAAAGCCCTCAAGTTTTATTTATTTTTTTGCACTTACAAAAAAAAACGTGGGTATGCTGTAGGTACGTACCCACAGGCCCTGGGTATGTCCCGGTATGGATTTCCGTACCCAGTATGTACCCAGGGCCTGTGGGTACGTGCACTATAGCGCACTGCTCATATCAGGCCTGGTAAGGGGGTACTTGGCATTTCCGGGAAGTCTAGGTAATTTAGGATAACTAAAGCAAATTGCTAGTGCGTCTTTGTTATTCTGCTTGCAAAGCATGCTTACACATTTGAAAAGGTAAGGATGATGTTTGTATTAAATTTATAGTTTGGATTTCTCTGAAATTGAATATATTGAAGATTCTCAATGTTTTAACATATATGTTTTTGTTGTTTTCTTCATACCAGGTGTCTGGGTTAAAGTCAATAACAGCTAAACACCTGGCTTTGGCAAGTCAGACTATCAGCTTTTTCTATGCTATCATACCAGGTATAAGAATTGTCTAATGTAATTGTTTTCATCATGCCGTGTAGGATTTTAAACATTTTGTTTCTGATCTTTGGGAATAATGTTAAGCTTTAAAAGTCATTGTGGTCTTTGGACTCACTTAAGAGCCTTGCCACAATGTTTCTGATTTGTTTGTCTAAAATGATGTTTCAACGGCTGCTTTCTATGGATTTTGGAATTGCCAACCTCAATTAAGCTTAATATTTCACTATGATAAATGCCATTAAATTCTGATTTATAGCCTCAATCAGTACAGATTTATAATAGTCAAGATAGCCATGTCACAGAAACCTGCATACTTGTAGGAAATGACACGTGAAGTGTATAGCCCATATAAGACAAGTCTCTTGGATGGGCTCTCTCTCTTTAGGTCTTTTGTAACTTGCTGACCATAAAGAAAAAAATTCAATGAGGGGCTCTGATAGTGATAGGTGCTTGATGGCCTGTCAATAAACACTCACAACAGTTGGGAGCAACCACACACAAACTCAACATAATACTAACTAAATTTTTCATTATATATATTTTTATGTGTCCAAAATGTTTACATGATCGTGTTTCACCTTAAGTGTCACTTTGGGTGGTGATTCACAAGGTGATTATAGTCAGATTTGTGATATGTATAAGTATGATGTTTACACAAGAGTAATTCATAATTTACTCAGATGTGATGGGGATCTGTATAATTTGAGAGATCGATCACTATGATTATTCATATATTTCAATGTTTGATATCTCAAGTTTTAGAGCAGAAAGGGTGCATTAATTGTCTCAAGGCTGAAGTTTTTATTTAAGGTGCCTTAAAAGTTGAAACAAGACACTGACTTAAGCTCGAATTGTGTTGTATATGGAAGATGTAAGGCGGCTGCTTGTTGTGAATATACCTGAAGCACACAAAATTCTAATACTGTCTGAGATTGATCGAGTTGTGCAGGTAATATTTGCTTAGACATTTTTTACTGCATCCATTCACTTGAAGTTTCAATTGTTGCCCTCAAATATTCAGCTTTTATGGATTGTGAAGTGACGCGTCATTGCAATTTGTTATGTTTGATTTTATATTTATTTTGAATAGATCAATAGTTATGTATAATGTTTTATATAAGTGTAAGTTTGAAACAGTATGATGCTCTTGGTGCATGGTAGTCGCATTATTTTTGGAAGCACTCCATCCATGCTTGTTCAAATGGCATTCAGAAGTAATAATTTTACCATATTCAGAAAGAACTGGACATGTATTGTCTTCTTTGTGATTTGATATGATATGATCAACTAGCACTTTTCCTTAATTCATCTTTGATACATCATCATGATTTTATTTTGAACTTGGGAACTTAAAGAGTATCCTGTGAGATGTGAGAAATTTCTGGAAGATGTAATTTTGTGTCCTGAATGCATTGTTGGTTATAACTTATTCCGTTAAAGCAATATTCCAGGATTATAGGGTGCACAGGGATGAGATTCATTCAAAGCTTGTGCAAATAATGAAAGAGCGATTACTGGCACATCTGCGCGTATTGCCACAAATTGCGGAGAGCTGGAATAAACCAGAGGACAATGACACTCAACCTAGCCAGTTTGCACGTGCTCTAACAAAGGTGATAGTATTATACTTTTTGAGTCAGCATTTCTCTTTTATTTGAAATTTTCTGCTTGCATTGATCGAAAAAGCTTTTGCAAAGTGCCCTTGACTGGGATAGAGACTTATTGCCTCCATCATTTATGTTGTTTTTGTTACTTATACCCCGCTCTTTGAAGTTGCCCTGTTTTTTAAATCCCTTCAGGGACTTTGTACACATCCTCGAGGTGCAATGTCTTTTTTTTTTATGGCATGTGTTTTTTCACACTATCTTTCGACTTCTAATGTAATTCAACATGGGTGATGTTGCATACAATCTACGTTGTTCTTTTGGCGTGATTACTTGGTTTCTATCTTTATCTCCTCTCAATGCCAATGCTGTTCTGTGAAATTCAGGGTCTCTCTTCAGCCATCCCTGAATTTTTTTCTCCGTCCTCAAAACTTGGTGGAATTATGGACATCTTTTGCCAATTTCAATAGTGAACAATATCAATATGAACTTCATCTTTTGTTTTCAATATTGGTGTGCAAATGCAGTACAAAGGGTATATGGAGAATTACATAAGAAGGAGATAAGAGTTTTAAAATGTCTTAAAGAACAACTAAGTACCTCAGAAACATAGGTAGAGGCTCATTTGATATGCCCATTGCTGGTACTTCATGTCAATCCATCAAACACCATTCAAACCCAAGTGATTAATGTTTCTGTAAACATTTCACACTTTTACACCCCATAGCCATTATGTCTTAGTGGTAACTTTTGAAAGTTACATAAGGCTGCAGGCATCAGATGTTAAATTTATTTGAACAATTCCTAACATGTTATCTTTGTTCACTTGGCATATTACATTCTTGAGTTAATTGTAGTCGGTTCGTCCTCTGAATGTAAGCCTAAGTTTTGGTGTCACCTTTCTGTCCAAGTTTCATTCTATGTTCAACTTACCCAATCCATGTTATATTTGCTGCTTGTTATTAACTATACAACATTTACTATGTTGGAACATTTGCATGTTGTCTAACCAAAGAAAAAGTTTCCCTCGTTTCTTCCATTAAGAAGCTATCATTTGGTTATCTTATTGAATTACATTTAATTCAGTTTATTTTGTAGCTTTTCTTGAGTATCTTTAGCAGGGATTGTTGAGCAATCTTGATCATTCTTCTCTAGGATTTGTTTTGTTTGTTTAGTTGTCTTGGTTCTTCAATATACAAACATGGTTTATCTGTCTTGGTTCTTCAATACACAAACACGGTAGAAAGACAAAAAGTGCTTACATATATCCAAACAATTCAACATTTCATGATATCTATATTGGAGGAAGAGAAATCGATTGATGCTAATATTGATATCTTATTGATTATAGCTTGAGTTGAAAATTCATTATGGATGTAAGAAATAAGCTTGGTATCGATTAAGAGCCCCTGTTCCAATTCCCAATTTAATATTATTTGCTTAAGTAACGACTCCCTGAATGCTTCCTTCGAGATTTCTTCAGTTAAAAGAGAGGGAGAAGATAGAGATGCAGTTGGTATTGATTAAGAACCCCTGTTCCAGTTCCTAATTCAACTTTATTTGCTTAGTCAATGACTCCCTGAATGCTACCCTTGGAGGTTTCTTCAGTTGAAAGCGAGGAGAAGATAAAAATGCACTTTGTCTGCAGTTCTTTTCATATTCTAAAGAAAGAAAGAAAGAAAGAAAGAAATCATATTGTCCAAAGATAAACAAAGTAGATAAATAGGACTCAAATGTAAAACTCTTCAAAATGATCCCAAAATGTTTCCTTTTGAAAATGCAGCTTCCAGGGATAGGCCCTTATTGGAAATTGGAAATGGAGTAATAGGAAGGGCTTCTAAATATATTTGACAAATCTATAAGAGAGAGTGAGCCACACTCTGCAACTGCTCCAGCATAGAACAAGTTGTGGGAATGATTGATCCTGAAATTCGATGGGGAAAAGAGTTGCCAGAATATGTGGAAATCACGGGCTTCTTTCAAGCACAAAGTCTTGGGTGGCTATTTCTATACCAAAGTTTGACAATGAAATCAAGGGTTCAGAAGGTTGGTGTGACAGATTTTTTCTACAGTTGTTAGAGAGAGGGATCAGCTAGGCATGTCTTGTGGACGCTAATTTACAGGACACTTTGGTCCCGTCTCTTTTTGTTTTGGAAACCGCTAGACTGCATTGATACTTCCTGTACTGGCCCGTACCAGGCATGAAACATACCTGGTACAGAAATCAGTACTAGTACTCTCTGGGTACTCTGTGGGTATGTACCCACAGGCCCTGGGTACGTTCCAGGTACAGAAAACCGTACCCGGGACGTACCGGGGCCTGTGGGTGCATAACCACAACATACCCCCACGGTTTTTTTTTCAAGCGCAAATAAATAAATAAAACTTGAGGGCTTTGACTGGAATTGAACCTTGGAAAGTTCATGTGAGATTCAATATTGCCAATAGGCTCCCAAGGGTCAAGAGAGATGAAAAGGACTTCATTTGGTTGACTTACTATTTGGGGGCTTTCTTGTTGCTCCTCATGGGTCCTCTAGTCTTCAATCAATTTCAAAGGAATGGGAACAAGTGAAGCACTTGGTGGTTCGGCAGCCTATCTTCTCTTCCTTTGACACTAGGTGCTAAGCCTACAAATCAATTTGGTGGAATCTGAAATATAGTGACAAGATCCTTGCCTTGACAAGAGTCTGCTCTGCCCTCCTTTGGTTTGAGAAAGGAATTAAAATATTTCATGACTTGTACAGATTTGGGAAGTGGATGGAATGGACAGACCTTAAAGCTTTCTATAAGCTTCCTCAATCTCAGTTCAGAATGTATACAATGCTTAAAAATGCTTTTACAGCTCCTACTGGAATATTATGGCGGATGAGAATGACTTTTGGTATACTATGAGGTGTCTCAAAGGGCCCCCTCTCCAAGAGGCTACCTCCAAACAACTCTATGAAAAAATTGCCTTCTCCACAAACCTTTCCCTGGGCCTTAACAATAAGTGGAATGTTTGTTAGCCCATTAGTAGACGAACTCATATATTTAATGTTTTGTGGTCTTCTTGTATTGAGTCAAAGAAATCTTGCTTTAGATGGCTTCTAATTCATAATAAGCTTGTTGTTGACTTCTAATATTTTATAGGTTGCTGAGACTATAAGCTTGTTATTTTCTTTAAATTTATATTTTTAATTTTTTTAAATATATTATAAGAATGTTCCCGCAGTGTATCGTACCTGGGGGGTTTAAAAAAAATTTCCGTCTCAGCATACTGAACCTGTACCCGTAACTGTATCTGTATCCGGCAGTCTAGGGAAACCATTTCTGAAACTGAGACTGCACGGAAATTCGGCAGAAACCTTTGGAAACATTTCCAATAACCTTTCCCAACAGGAAAAGTACCATAAGTGTTTTGTATTGTTTCCAACATGTTTCGGTGTGGTAGTGCACTTCAGCTCCTAAAAATACAATTTTGTAGAAGACAGCAATTGAAAATGCTTTTTAATATCTTTTATTAGATTAAATGCTAGTAAATAGTTACAAAAACCAACTTTACTTTTCAAATCGAATTTTGTACCATGTTGTGCTACCTCTGTGATGACAGGGCTATATGCATAGAGGAAATATTGTTGTTATGATAGTGAAATGCTAATCAGATAACAAATAACTTGTTTGTAGTATTGTATATGCAGCTCAGAGGCTAACATTATCAGTTCTGTAGTTGATGGTCCTTGTTGAGCATTCTCTGGGGTGATGTTAAAATTGCGGCTGACTTTTTGACTTCATTGAGCCCATTTGTGAAGTTATCTGCTTTGAGGATTTATTCAAGCCATGTTTGGGGAAATTGATGAAGAAATTGATCCTATGATTGAGAATAAAAAAACTTATAGAATCCGTGAATCCTTCTTTATACCCATTGATGCATGAAAAATGCATGGGAGATGGAACAAACTTAATACACCTTTGCTGCTATGGCTCTTACCCTATAGCATATATTGAGATATATGTGGGCTGACCTATGGCACACTTAACATTTATATTTACATTCATTAGTTAGTCATTACTTTAGGCTGACCTAATTAGGATGAAGGGGTGTGACCCTACGTAATCATACCTATATATATGGATGAGTAAATCTCTCCCATATGTATCATATTGTGAATTATTGTCTTATTGTGAGATTGTGGAGGTTGCCCTATATAGTAAATATTATACTATTATTCTGTTTATATTCAAGTAATTCCATTACAAGTAGTATGAGAGCTTTGATTTGGGCAACTGTGTGGGTACAATCCCAGCTTTTAAAGAATTGCCCATATTTTGAACAAAGTTGCGATTTTTTCTGCAATTTTTTCATTGAAGTTGTAAAATAATATCAAAACCCCCAAATTTCATCATTTTCTGATTTGTTTTGAGAGAGTTGTTGCAATTTTAGTGTTTTTCATAAATTTGCTTTATAGGCTGCAAATTTCAGCATTTTTCAGTTTTTTTAACATTTTGGGAAAGCTCACAAAAAATAGCTAGGGCCTTTTTTGTGTGGTTTTATCTGTATGACAGACTTAACTCTAAAATCATCAGGTCAACATCGGTCAAGGAGAAAATTACTAGGGTCGCAAACTAGAGGATGGAGAAAAAATTCATACACACCATGAAAAAATTCTTACAAAGATGAATTACAATCTAAGTTAGAACTAGGTGGGACTTCAAACATGTTTTCTTTGTTAGATCATAAAGTGTGCTAATTTGAGTATATTGTTCATAATCAAGGGTTTTGAACTTTTCAGCTATGTCTGAGGACAGCTGTCTGCAGATTTATATAAAATAAAATCAGCTTGTTTTGAAGACCGAATCTGGTATTTATTTTATGATTTCACCTTTGCAATATTTGTTGAGTTGTTTGAGCTAAATATTCAGTGGTTTTGCATCAGTTTTGAGTGATTTAGGGGTAAAAGTGTTCATTTGGGGACGTGACAGAGTATTACTGATAGTGATTTTCATTATCCAATTCAGTTCATTAGGAGATATTTTGTTCAATTTTCTGATACGTTATTCTTCTTTGTATGAGTGGTTAAGGTATTCTTGTTTGTTTCTAGATAGTAGATGATAACAGACAATAACATGATATTACTCTCCAGGCAGGTCCTATCTTGGTTTATTAAGGTTAACGAGGACATTTGGTTGAAGTTTATGTATGATTAGATGGTATATATGCTGCATGAGTACGATTAATTGGTCAAGAAAGTATTTACTGGAGTCGTCTTAGCTTGTTATTGAGTATCTATTATTTCTATTTTGTAGGAAGGGATAAGTTACTTTTGGTATTTGTCATGATGTAAAGACTCAATATTCTTTCTGTAAATGGTGTGTATGTGTGATACTTAGATACTGTCGCCTTTCAATTCTCTTATCATTATGGCTGTTGTTTGTAATGGAGTTTTGTGTGCTTGTATGTTTGATTGTTCTTGTTGTCTTTCTGCTTATGAGTGGATCTCCTCTCTGTTTCTGAAGAGGGTTGGACTGTATTTGGTTTTATGTAATGATGTTTAAGGTAATGTTTGAGTGTTGTCACATGTGAACATCGGTATTTTTTTGTTCTTTCTTTCATTTTGCTTCATCTTAAGTAGTACAGCGGGTTGATGAGATTTACAACTATCCTGATTTTACTACGTTCTCTATGACCTTTGTTGTCTTCGCTCATGTTTACACTTACTATATCATATTTTTTATGCCTTATGTGCTTTCCATGTGCCTTGTCACGTTCTCTATGTTTATATGTCTGATCTTCTGATATGTCTATGTGCCTGATATGCTTATTTGCCTGATGTTCTTTCCATGTGCCTTGTGACATTCACTATGTTTATGAGTTTGATGTGTTGTCTAGTGCTTGAGGTGCCTTCTGCGCTCCTTATCATATTTTACTTTGTTGATCCTAATGATGTGTTGTCATGATGCACATATTTAGGGCATGTATTGGGAAAGCCCCTGCTACTCATAATCTTCATTGCTATATCTTTATTGACTAATGACTCGTCACTCGATGTTATATCAAATCCAATGATTCATATGCTAGTTTGCCAAATTGCTATGTTGAATATATACATGTCAATCTGGCTGCTTAGGTCTGTTTATATTATTTATTTCTGAAGCTTTTGAGTTTCAAGCATTCCCTCTTTTATTTAAATCTAGTTTAAGTCCTAATTTTTAGATACGAGATTATCCAACCCTATTCCCACAGTAAATGTACATCAGGAAAGGTCTGGTTGTAACCTAGAATACAAATGATAAATCTCCAGTTGCAGTATATCTTAGTTTTGAGACTTATCTTTCTGATTTATGTGCAGGAAGTTGGTGTTCTGCAGCGTGTTCTATCGCCAATCCTCCTTGAGGCAGATGTCCAACTGATCTTTAGGTAAGAACATCCTGTCTACACTGGTATTTAAGATTGCAAATTCATAACCTTACTGACTTTATTGCAATTTGCTGTTTTTCAATCGGTATGAAGTGATGTTTATATCATAGCTTTATTACATGAAATGTCTTATTCGCGTAAACAGTAAAAATGTTTTCAGATGTTAAGTCAATAAAAATAATTCAATATGATGTGCTAAGGGGTTAAAACCATTCAAACTGAGTGAGAAAGTATCCAAGGTGGAAGTAGGAATTAGAGGGCTCTGCGTTTGTTAAACACGAAGCATGGGTGTAAGTGTGGCAAGTTTTCAAAATCTTGTGGTTTAAGAATATCTCGAAGTCTAGACTTCCCGGAAACGCCAAGTACCCCCCCGTACCAGGCCTGGTACGTACCTGGTACAGGTACGCTGTGGGTATGTACCTGCAGGCCATGGGTACGTCCTGGGGATGTACCCGGGCCTGCGGGTACATACCCACAGCATACCCACACATTTTTTTAAGTGCAAAAAAATAAATAAAACTTGAGGGATTTGACTGGAATTGAACCTTGGAAAGTTCATGTGAGATTCAATATAGCCAATAAGCTCTGAAGGGTCAAGAGAGATGAAAAAGACTTCATTTGGCTGACTCACTATTTGGGGGCTTTCTTGTTGCTCCTCATGGGTCCTTTATTCTTCAGTCAATTTGGAAGGCATGGGAACAAGTGAAGCACTTGGTGGTTGGGCAGCCTATCTTCTCTTCCTTTGACACTAGGTGCCAAGCCTACAAATCGATTTCGTTGAATCTGAAATATAGTGACAAGATCCTTGCCTCAACAAGAGGCTGCTCTGCCCTCCTTTGGTTTGAGAAAGGAATTAAAATATTTCAGGACTTGTACAGATTTGGGAATTTGGATGGAATGGACAGACCTTAAAGCTTTCTATAAGCTTCCTCAATTTCAGTTCAGAATGTATACAATGCTCAGAAATGCTTTCACAGCTCCCTCTACTGGACTAATTATGGAGGATGAGAATGACTTTTGGGATACTATGAGGTGGCTCAAAGGGCCCCCTCTCCAAGAGGCTACCTCCAAACAACTCTATGAAAAGATTGCCTTCTCCCCAAGCCTTTCCCTGGGCCTTAACAATAAGTGGAATGTTTGTGAGCCCATTAGTAGATGGACTCATAGATTTAATGTTTTGTGGTCTTCTTGTATTCAGTCAAAGAAATCTTGCTTTAGATGGCTTCTAATTCATAATAAGCTTGTTGTTGGCTTCTAATATTTTATAGGTTGCTGAGACTATAAGCTTGTTGTTTTCTTTAAATTTTTATATATATTTATATTTTTTACTTACCTGACGTTTTTAAAAAATTGCTGTTTCAGCGTAACCGTACCTATACCGAAACAGTCTAGGTCAAAGATGTATTTTTCAAAATATAGTGATCTGCATAAATTCTAGCTAATGAATATTTTTTATAGTTTGAATTTGTTAGCTTCTGTTTATTTTGCAGCTTCTGATGTTGATTTGAATACATCTCATGAATAGAAAACCAGATCCGATCAAAAACTGGGATGAATTTTATCTGAAGGATTGAACCATCTGTAAAGAACTGCATACATATGGGCCATTAAATTTATCAGAATTCTGTAGAAACCACATGTAGTGTCTAGCTGTAGTTAACTTTGAACATCCATAACAGAGACTACTAGCTGATTTCAAATGCCGGTTTAAAATTGGCATGTGAAAAATATTCTTAAACCAGCCTTATTTGGATTTTTACAAACTTGTAAAGCTTCTGACAACAGTATCGCTCCACCATAACAATTTCTTGATTATAAAAAGACAGTTTAATTTTGTGGATTTTTTAAAAATGGAATCTTCCATTGGAAGCAGACTATAATTATCTGAATGTTGCACTGCTGATGTCTTATAGACCTCTACAAGGGCAAAAATATTCAAAGTTTTCAGCTGTAACATACAAACATTTGAATTCATAAATACTGAATCCCTTCTGAACCTCTGACAGGTAGAGACGGTCCAATCCAGTTCGGACCTTTAAAATAAAAATAGATCTTAATTATTTCTCTGATGGTGATGGTAAAAAGGGGAAAAAGGAACCAAAATGGTGGTACATTGAACATTACCAATGCACCTATTCTGAACAAGATTTTCCATACCTCTATGAGAATTCTCGATTTCTGATTTTTTTTTTTGTCTCCCATACGAATCCATATTTCTGAATCTCGTAAATAATCTTGGAATTTTTACTGCTAATGGCTTATAATAGATCTATACAGGACACATATTTGTTGTGTCAAGAAAATGAGATTAATGATGAGATCTATCTTGACTGTATTATTGTGCTCTTGCCTGTACGTCCTCCAAATTGCATTCTTTTTGTAGCTTTCAAGTTGTTTTCTATTTGGATCCCAAGAGCATGGGATGCATTTGTGATGATATTGTCTTTTGATAGGTGTTATGTCTGCCAACTCTGCTCTTGCCAATTTGCTCAAGAAAAAGACTGTTGCATGCGATTAAATCTTCTATCAGTGTGCTGAAATTTTCCTTTTTGCTTGATTGCACTGTGATTTAATGGACCACCGTACATTTTCTGATAACAAATAGGTTTACAAAAACTAGTCAAACAATTTTCTTCTTGGGACCATTGATGCATATCTCATCTGATTTGCTGCCAAAGTAATTAATCATTTTTTCTAGAAAGTAGAGTTGGGTTTTCTGCCTTCTTTGAATCGTTAAAACTGGAAATATTTCCTTCAAAAACTGAAAATACTTCAGCTCTTGTTTCGAGTCCAAGGAAAATTTTCGATAGTGCAATATGTGGTTTGAGATTTGGCATCTTCTAATTTGTATATCTAAAACTTGATATTTTTTTGGGGAGTTTTGCTAAGTTATTGGTTAATTTTGGGCATGGGTTTGGGTACGATGAGTTGGGTTTGCAGATACGTCGATTGTTTTGGCCCTGGATATTGCTTGGGTACAGCTGTGAAAAAATACATAACATACAAAAATATATATAAGTATTCTAACCTGATAAACATGAATTAAGTAATAAACTCAAAATACAAAAAATCACACAATTAATAAATACTTATATAATTATTATTACTTGTGTGTGTTTAAGTCATATTTCAAGGTGCCCTCCATAAAAAGTCATTACCCTAATGCCATATTTTTTTGTTAAGGAAAAGGGACTCACTTAACACTATAAGCCTCAAAATTTAATGCACAACTACCTATATTACTATTATCTAAACCAAATATGAATTTAAACCTATGTCACTATATGTCCACTAGATCGAGTGTTCAAACATGACTATAGAGAAGCAAATGATTAGGTGATCTTTGATATGTGACAAAGGTGGCATCAAAGGCCATAGCTTCTTGCCATTGTCGAGTCCCTTCTCTATGTGCAAGTCCTATGAAGCCACACAACTCAAAGTAAAGAATGCCCATACTTTCTCTTTGAACTGTGAGGATCTAAATGATAAACCATGTAGCGCTTTGAAAGAGTTTGTTAAAGGGGCTCCAAACTAGTGTTTTAAAAACCATTCCGGTTCCGGTTCGGTTCGACTGGTTTGACCGGTTCATTAAAAAAATTGCAAACTGGTAGAAAAATCGAACCAATGATTGGTTTTGTACAAAATCGGCCGATTCAAGATGCAACCTTCCGGTTCCATATCTTGAACCGGTCAAATTGGCCGGTTCCGTACTAGACCGGTCTGAACTAGTTGAGGGGCAAGTTTTGCCTTAAAACATTTTTTTTTTTTTCCAATTTTAGCTTTTAAGTTACTTTTTCCCAACCCTAACCCTAAAATGATGTTATATAGACCTCGTTTGGAACAACGATTAAATGATCTCATCTTCGTGCAATACAACCTTCGCTAAAGCGCAACCAATTACTGAATAGGATGCCTAATACAGATCCCATTGTCTTAGATGATATTGATCCAACCTCAGAATGGGTAGAGGAGAGTCACTGACAGGGGTTTGATCCCAATGACTTGGGGTGGATGGATTTGGATGATGAACCACTAGTAGCACCAGGACATGGAAAACAAGAGCCGTGGTATTACAACTACTACAGGATGTCCTGTGAGGAGTCCGATGTGTATGAGCCAAAGGAACATGATGACATTGATGAAGATGAGGATCCCATTCTTAGCAGTGGTGTTGAGTTTGATGATTGATATCAAACATGTAGTAGCTTGTAGCATATTGTTTTTTGGACTCTATAGGCCATTTAGAGCCTCATTGTTTATGTATTTTGTTTTGGATATGTAGTGCACTCGGTGCTGTTTTGCTATATTTACTTTTACATGGTTTATGCATGAGCAAAATTTGCATATTTTGTCTCTAATTGTTTGTAATCATGGTTTGGAATCTTTAAAATTTCTTGTTTTGATTAAATTGTAATGTTTTATGTATTTTTAGTAAACCGGTTCATAAATTTCAAACCGGTCCGGTTCTAGTCCGAGTCCGGTTTGACCCTTGGCGGTTTCGAGTGCAGTTACGATTTGTAAAACATTGCTCCAGGTCGTGTCCCTTTTGGTGTGATCCGTGTTGCTATGTTGTCGAGGGATGTGTTGGTTATGGAGCTCAAGTCGTCCCTTGCCGAATAGGTCGAGGGTTTTCATAAGGTAATGCCGGTATTGAGAACCTTTTGAATTGCCCACTCTTCAAAGGAGTTTTGTGGCAGTGCGGAAGGTGATTCGATAGTTTCTTCCCATTCTTCGCCATTGGGGCAGACTGCTGGTTCTTTCATTATTGTCTTGCCCCTAGCCTCTAAGGAGGATTTTGTTCAAATTGTTATTTATGAAGTGTATGATACAACTGAACATTTAAGTGGTGTCCATTTTTTCAACAAACCATCTTTCAATCTTCCCAAAAACACGGATGAATGGCTGCCCCGATCTTCCCCGGGATTATGGACAATACGAATGCGAAATGGTGAAAAAACAACTCGAAAATTATGAGGATATGCTAAACGCAATGCCTATTGATGAACGAAGAATTGAGGCTCGCTCGTGTCCTCCTTGACTAGGGGCTTATCTCAATAGTGGAGGTTATGGTCTTGGGTGCTATTAAGGAGGGGATAGGGCATGGAAAGATTGTAACTTAGTTGTTGGAGAATCTTGAGCAGCTCATTGTGGAGCCCTAGTGTGGACGGCTCGAGGCCCCTCCTCATCCCTCCCTCATTCCCCCATAAACAGTGCTTGATCATGAGGATTTTAACTTTTACTTGTGTAGATAACAAGGATTACTTTGAGGGACACGTGCATTTGGAATCTAGCGGGTGATCCTTTTATTTTCAACGTAACTAGTGGTGTGTGTTGAATTGGGAGGCTAAAGGGATCTTGCCGAACTCTTATTGGGGGATGGGCTTGAAATATGTTTGCCTTTTGTTTATACTTAGATATTGAACACACCATATGTTATAGTTTAGAACATCGAATATTGCCGGTAGTCTTGTTTATGTTTAATCGTGGTGGGTAGACTTTAACCTTGAGGATTGTGGCCAAGCACATTACCCTCTTTGTTTGGAGCTCCCAACCTTGTTTGCTGATCTACACCACTTTTTTGATTTTTTTCGTTGCCTTGTTTGGCAAACTTCTTATTCCAGACGGTCACCGGAACTCGTTTCACGCAAATCGTTAGGTTTGTGTGGAGCTTCCCCCTTTCATTTCTGTTTGCACTATTGATGGTGTCCGACAACATAAGGTTGGTTACCTCAACCTTTCGAATGCTTGCTTCACATGTAAAGCATATGATCGCTTGATCAAAGATTGTCCTCATTGCAAGCCCAAACCGGGTGATGTGGCTAGTGAAGGGGGGATAATAACTCTCCTCTTCCAAAGATCCGGGGAATGGTGACACTTCTTTAGTTTCAGTTTCTGTTGGTAAGGGCTTCGGAGAGGGTCAACAATTAGTGGCCCTAATATTGGCATTTCAAGTTGTATAGGTGTTGGTGACTCGGACTCATGTTCTCTAGGTTCGTGTGTATGACTTGAAGGTGGTATTGCTTGTAATAGGCTGGGTTCGTTGAAGTCTCCTCGTGGATGTATGGATCGGCCTTGGGCTAATAGCTATTCCTTGGAGTTGGTCCTTCCTTAAAGGTTGGGTAAGGGTCTCTCTTCTTTTGGAGCCAATGGTACGGAGGTTGAGTCTAGATGGCAAGTCAAGAGGAATCAACAAAAGTCGCTTCCTCCCTTGCTTGCGTGGACAAAGGTGAGGGGGATCTTAGCCCCAAGCCATGAATGAAGATTTACAAGGATGCGATGATTCATTCTCTAGAGCATCGTGTGTTAAGCTTTGAGATGGATAACCATTACAGAAATCTTAGGACTTCATCCTCCTTTGGAATGAAGCTCTCCTTTCTATCTTGGAATGTGCGAGGGATGACGATTCCCACTTGTAAGTAGTTTTTGTATGTTTTTGCAGCGATTTGGACCGAATGTGACTTTCCTTCAAGAAGTCAAGTCTGCTAGTTTTGAGCTCAAAAATAGGATGAACTATTGTTGGAATGGCCTCTTTTGGGCTTCTCAACATTGTCAAGGGAGTGGTGGGGTGGTGATTGCTCTCTCCCCTTATTTGCAGAATTTTGTGGTTGCCTTGGGTTCAAACCCGATGATCGGTGTGTTTGGATCACTCTTTTGGTTAAGACCGTGTGATTAGCTTTTGTGCGGTTTATGCACCTAATTTCAGTCAGGGTGTCCTGTGTTGTGGAATTGGATGGCTTCGTGCTCCTATTTTAGAGTGGATGGTGGGGATTTTAACATGGTGGAGTGGGAAGGAAGTAGATGGGGAGGCTGGGCTTTGTGATTAGTGGCACCTTTGAAAAGCGAGGCATGGTGCTAATGTAAGGATTCTCTCCAAATTTTTGACCCCAACTGGAAACAAAAGGGGCCGGATCATGACAGTTGGTTCTCTGGTCCAATTATCGTCAAGGTGGTTATAGGTTCCACGATCAGGTTGGACCATTTCTATGGCCGCCCTTGTGAGGACATGTATTTCTTAGGTCGACAACTTTTCGTTGAGGTCCTTATGGATGTTACAGAGCTCGATCACCTTTTGATTCGATAGTGAATTCGTTTGGTCCTTTAGCTGATTCGCCTTCTTCTTTGTTCAAATTGAATGTCTCTCATTTGGAATTAGAAGACTTTCGCACCCTTGTTCACAGAGTTTGGAACCTTTCTCCTCGTTCGGTTGGTGATCAGGGGTGTATCCTTTGGCGGGAAGTTTTTGTTTGCTTTGCACGATCAATTTTATGAGAGGATGGGGAAGGATGATTGCTCATAAATGGAGGAGGGAGTTGCACGAGGCTCGGTAGCATCTTCGGTGGCTCATATTGCCCTTGAAGCTGGTTTGCATAATGTGTCTCTTCGGGAAGAGGTTGCGGTTAGAATCGACTATTCGTTGTGGTGAGAAGTATATTGCTATGGGTGCTCGGATTCATTCCCATCTTCATTGGATCTAGGAAGGTGACGAGGGCTCCAAATTCTACTTTGACTTCCTTAAGAGGAAGGTTTATGTGGAAAGGGTGCATGCCTGTGTAGGTTTGATGGTTCCCTAGCTGAGGATCCTTTAGAAATTAGCAGTTTGTTTAGCTTACATTTCCAAAACATTTTTGCTCCCTATTCTCTAATGGATGTGGTGGTGGCTGCTAGAGATGCTTGTTGCAGAGTGGTTCCTTGCAAGGTTTCTAGTGGGGATAGGGAGAGATTGGATAGAGACATTTTGAAGGAGGAGCTTCACATTGCTTTATTACCCATGTAAAATGGAAAATCCCTGGGTATGGATGGCCTTCCTTGTGAGTTCTACAAGGCCATGTGGGACACCATTGGTGATGATTTCTGTTCTTTGGCCTCCGTGGTGTTCATTTCTGGGCATCTTTCTCAGTCTCTCAAGCAAGGGTTTATCAGCTCATTCCAAAAATGCTCCCCATGACTCTATTAGGGGCTGGCAGCCTATTAGGCTTCTTACCGTTGCATGCAAAATTATAGCCAAGGCTTTGACTTTGAGAATTTAGTCAGTTGCTAAATATGTGGTGCATCAAGAGCAAACTGGTTTTGTGTAGGGAAGGTTTATTCTTGACACTGTGGTTTCTGCTTTTGAAGCTATGGAATGGGGTAGAGAGACTGGAATATAGTCCTTGATTTTGAACATTGATTTTACCAAAGCTTATGACTGAATTGATTGGTCCATCTCAAAGATGTTGACTTGCTTGGGCTTTGGTCCTCGTTGTGTTGCTATGGTGTCCACTCTTTTCACCAATGTTTGAGTGTTCATTTCCGTATACAATGCCTTGTGTCCTCTGATTGTCTTACAACAGTCCATCTATTAGGGGTGTCCCTTGGACCCTTATCTTTATGTCCTGGGAGCGAATGCTCTGGGTTATTTGCTTGAGGCTTCCCAAGCTGCAGGGAAAATTCGTGGTAGTAGCCAAGTTGCGATCAGGTATTTAGCCTGCAATCAAAATTGGCTACTACACGGGCAGAGCTCCTCAATACACAAGCTTATCTTTTTCGCCCATCACCGGATTTTGTAGTGCAGGAGAAGCTGGAAGGAAATTCGATGAATAAAACTTTGTAGTTTCAGATAATGTTGTGGATCCCTTTAATTTAAGTGAAGCCACTACGGACTGGTCAAAATGAAGCAGCCATGCCATTCATTTTCATTCTCTGTCCATGAACTCCTCCTGGGTTGGATTCCATATATATATATATATATATATATATATATGTTTGTATAAAAACTTGTAGTGAATCAACATTTTCATACTACCTAAGATGGACAAGAATGAGTGTTTAGATGTATTCATCCATTCTTGTGCCATAAGTTTGTTCTGGTCAAGTCAGGTCAATAAGTAAATGTTGGTTATAGTGGTGCAAGAAAGTTTGGTTGTTCAGTCCATAGCCTTTGTTGGTATATGAATAAAAACTATATATAGATGACATTAATTACTTCTTCTGCCGATCCATTGGTGAATTGTCTAGGTAGTTAATGTAGATATGGAAAGTGGTTTTGCAGTATTTAATTACAATGAGAAAATAAAAGGAAAAAACCTAGTTCTGTTGAGTTCAGGGGTGTTATGATTGCAGAAAATGCACCCATTTTGTTTATATGTGTGTGGGCCTACAACCTAAGTCACTGCATTCGCTGATTTTAATGCAAAAATGCGTAATTCACCGAACAACAAACAGCTGGAAAAAAATCGTTAAAATTCGTGATTTAATTCGCCATGTAATATTCCCTACCCGCTTGGTACTTTGACTTTGCATTTGCTGTTTGCTAGTAGCTATTCGCTGTCTGCTAGTGGTCATAGAAGCCAATGGGATAAGAAATCGAATGGAAAAATTAAATGGGGGCTTGACTGCAGCACAACAAACGGGCCTGTGTTGGACGTGTTGACTGACACCGTTGTGGAGATAACGAGGTCAAAGAAGCCCAAGAAAAAGCTCGCGCCAGATGTCTTCAGAATGGAGATAATCTTCTAAAGCAAATTCATCCAAGCCTGATACGATGCTCTTGACTTCGATCTCTTCTTCAAATACTTGGGCTGCTGCGCACCAAGATATACCCCTTCAATCTAGTTTTACAATTATTTTTTAAATTTTAGGTCTAAATTTCTTTAATGTTTATTATATATATGTTATAGTTTGTTTTTAAAATACATGTACCCTTTAATTTGGTTTTACATTTTTAATTTCAGGTTTAAACTTTTATAATGTTTATTATATATTTTATATTGTTTATGTCATAGTTTGTTTTTAAAAGACCCTGTTTTATATTTAGTTTATTTTTTATAATTTATTTTTTGTTTATTACATATTTAATATTTTTAAAATTATATGTTATAGTTTGTTTTTAAAAGACCCTATTTTATATTTAGATTATTTTTTTATAATTTGTTTTTTGTTTTAAAAATTTTAATTTAAAAATAAGTACATTTCTTTTAGTCAAATTTAATCACGAATTTTATGTCTAATTTTTTAGCGACGATTTTTTTTACGAATTTTATCCTTCACGAATTTGAATGCGGTGACTTAGCTTACAACATCACATGGGCGGTTGACGATCCTCCAATCGTCCATGATGCAAAGCAATTGCAAGCATACGCCAAAATCTCACCAGGCAAATTCCTTTTCCCACCATTTCACTTTTCTATTTGTTTTCAAATATTTTCTGAGCTAATGGCATTTTCTCGCCAAATTGCTTGAGCTTATCTATTCAAATATCTAACCCCCATTCACTATCCAAGTTAACACGATTGTCTGGTTTGGAGAAAATATATACTTGTCTTTTTGCAAGTAAACTAACAACCTCTCAATGAAGGGAAAATTTTGGAAGGGAGGTGGGCAATATTTTTGTATAGCAGTTTTGGGGAGATAACACACATGCCTATCCTCTGGTCTCCTTACGAAGCTTGATAGCAATGCAACGAGATGGTTCATGCAAAAAAATTCAACGCTTACAAATCTAACATTCTATTAGGTCTTTGTATCTCCTAAAAGGGTATTGGAAATTAAATAGTTATGAATTATTCTGATCTTTTGCTCGTCCATTTGTTATCAAATCTTCTTGATGATGGAATCCTCATTTTGATTTCATTCGCAGTTGATCCTTGTAGACTCTTCCCGCAGCTAGACCAACATGCATTCACAGCGATTTTAGCCTTATTGTGTAGACTGTACTGTTTATATTCTTCATATCGCACATCAAAAAGAAATACAAAAACTTTTACTTTAACGGCGTACACTTGCAACAATTGGGGCAACATACATCCTAAAAAACAAAACGACGTTATACAAAACTATAATAAACTGCCATTCCAACCTAAAACTGTGTCCACAAATTTGCTACAAACCCGGCTGTCTACTGTAAAACGGCACTGTCGATGGCCTGAACGCTTTCACTCAACTTTGCTATGGAACTTTCTTTGCTTCTACCATGATGGATACTTTTTCCACAGCGACAGCCACTATACCTTCCACGTAACCTGCTTCTATCCCATCCTCGAAGACCTGAGGAGAATAAAATATTAAAAAAAATGAAAACCAGGGTTTTAGCCTGTGGGTGTGCCTGGGGCAGTTTAGGTACTTACATGTTCTTCAGTAGAAGGACCTAGGCGTACCCAAACCTTTCGGGTATACCCAGCAATCCTGTGTGTATCAAGGGGTAATCCCTGGGCGAACAGGACATGTACATGGACTGTTACCCACATACACAGACCGTTACCTAGGGGCATGAGTGGGGAGGCTGAACTGGTAACGTGGGAGTTTTGAATTGGAAGCTATTATGTTTTGGGGTTTGCAACCTTCTCTTTATAAGTAAAAATATATAGGATATGGTACTGCACAAATTAATTAGGAAATTTGTGAATGAGGAAATCTTGATCTTGTAATTAAAAAAAAAAGAACACCAAATGCAAAGAGGACATCCACAAATCAATTGTGGAGGAAGCTGGAATTACCATATTGAAAATGTTTGAGCCCGAAACAAGCTGCTCAAGAAGGAAGTTTTAATGCAGCCGAGGCCACACGAGTAGGGTTTTGTCTGTTTAAAAACTTTTAAGCTTTTCAAGGAATCTGATTGCTGTAGGAGTCTGTTTTGAGCACCATTTCTGGCTGAACCGGTACCGTAGGAGTTTTGAATTGGAAGCCAATATGTTTTGGGAACTGAAACCTTTTCTTTATACAGAAGATATATATGATACAGTGCTGGAAAAACTAAATAATAAATTTGTGAATGAATAAATCCTGATCTTGTAAATGAAAAAGAAAGAACACCAAATGCAAAAGAAGAATTCCATAAGTAAACTGTGGAAGAAGCCTGAGTTGCCATATTGAAGATGTTTGAGCCAAAAACACAGCTGCCCAAGAAAGAATTTTTAATGCAGGACAAGGCCACACGAGTAGGTTTTTGTCTGTTTAAGGAACTTTATATGCTTTTAAATGAAGCTGATTGCCGTAGGAGGCTGTTTGAACGCCATACCTGGCTGTTTAATGAACAGTTGCAACCTGAGGGTCTTAGGCAGCTGCCCAAGCATTCAGTAGCCTGTCGGAGAGATAGGCCAAGAGGCTGAGGCCCCATTCATCTCACAATCCTTCATGCAAGTTCATAATAATCCATTTCAATAATCTATTTTGGTTTCCGGCAGCCATATTTCCACAGGGCAGAAGCTATTTTCCCATAGGGATGTCTTAGCAGCTGGCCATTCTAGCATGCAAGGGGGTCGTCTGAAAATTTTCCTTAGGAGTCCAAACCCCTAGCCTAGGCTCCAGCAGATTGTCTGACACAGAGCTAGGATTTTCTAAGTCTGACTTTTGCAAATATCAGAATGATACTGAAGAATTTGAGGGGTCCAGACAGGATTTATTAGAAGGGTTTGACTCCAATTACGTATAGTTAGCAACAAAATAGACTGGCTGTTAGACTGTTACTGGAAAGTCCAAAATTGCCTACTCTAGATGTATAAAAGGCACTTGAGCCTCACTTGCATTCACTCAATCATCAAAATGCAAGTAGAGTGTTCTAAGAGCCAAAAACCCTACAGGCATATACTTGGTGACCTTGGAAGGGAAGGCATCAAGTTTGAGATCAATGCATTGTCATTTGACACAATGTTTGAGATATTTAGAAGCAAAATGACTTGCTTCCTTTTGTACAATTTGGCAGGAAATAAAAGATTTCACTCAGTGGCAGAGCATTTCGGCAATAAATTCTCAGTTTCTATGGTTTCAGAGCTTCTGGTATTCACTTGGATTCTCAGGATTTCAGATGACAATGCCAGGTTTGGGATTTTAAGCAATTAAGATGAGCACGGCCAGAGGTTTCAGAACTTTCTCTTGAATCAAAGGCTCCAGTTCAAACAAAGTATAACATTGAGGGTATTACTTAATACATGCTCAACAAAGTTGTGTGTTAGCGGTGGTGGGATGATTATCCCAATCACATTTTGAAGAACTTTTTTGTGTAAGGCCCATGTTCACCATGCTTTGCTAATTTTGTCTTTGATCAACATTAGTTTGTGAAGTGTTTGATAGACATGGTGAAGAACTTGTTGTCCAAAATAACCCCCTGGTTATTTTGACAACTTACATCTTCATTCGACTCTGAAGTTCAAGTAAATAGGTTGCGCGCTCTCATGCGGTTGCCTTGGCACAATTTGCTTGGCTGCAGTTCTTCCGTGCGTCCTTGTGCGCCCTTCTTGTTTCTTCTATCTCTTTCCATTCCCCCTCACGCCTTCCTCTTGCTTGCCCGCTTTCATTCTAGCAGCTTGTGCACCCTTTTGCGCGACCTTGTACACTTGCTCTCGAAATCGGCTAAGTCCCCCGGCATGCCATTTGCACGCATGCCTTTCCTCTTGAGCTCCACACATTTCCTTGCACTCACTTTCCTTGTCCGTATTCTTCCCTTGCGCATCTTGCCTTCGCATTTGCGCGCGACATGCGCATTTCCTTCCTTCCGCTTGCTCCATGCGCCCTTTTCTCCACACTTGTGCACTCTTATGTGCGATCGTCTTCGCTTTCTTGCTCCTCTTGCTCTCGCACGCGCACCTAGTGTAACTCTTCTCTGTGCCGCCACTGTGGCAACCTGTTAGAGTTGAGTGTGTCACACACAACCTATCAAAGCGCGCCAACTGGGCGCCGAATCCTTGTAACAAACCAATGCACGACACGTGGCAAAAACGACAAACAAGTGAACAATTGGCCGATCCTTTAGCTGATCGGTGCGCGCCACGTGTCATTGTGTGTTCAGCTGCAACGTAGACCTTCAGATCGCAATAACTTTTGCTACAGGGCTCTAACACATGTGCGCTTAGGCTTGTTTGAAAGTTGCTGACGTGGGCTATACGTTGAACCATTCAAAATCAGATTTTGGCAGGATTTGGTAGGCGGAAAATAGGGAAATGTCACTCAGATCATTAATGCAGACATCTAATTGACTCAACCACCAAATTTTCTTCAAATCTTGCCTCTTTCCTTCTTCCACAAGCCAAATAGACATGGGGAGGCGCATTTGACATCCTTGCAGGTGGATTTGTAGGCATTCAATGCTTGTTGTTGGTGGTTGGATTTCAAATCCGAGTTTCCCTCTTCTTTCTCCTCCTCTTCTCTCCTTCTATAAATTGTAGAGCTCTATTGCTCATTGAAACGGATCCTCTTTGTTGTAACGATACCATGCCAAAATGGTGGCCGACTTCCCATGAGTTTCAGACCTTGAACTTGGTCTCTGCAATGTATTCTCGCCTCCTGCCATGAATGTATGTGTCTCAGCATCCCCTTAAGCAATAAAATTGGGTTTTGTGGCACTTATGTCTACCCTTTTCTCATTTCTATTGTGTCTTACCTCTCTATTCATGTTTCGCATGTCATTGTGCTTCCCCTCCTTGTAGTTTTCATTTTCATGTGTTGTCAATGCACAGAAAGCTGGATTTGCATGGTTTGTCTTGGTGCGTAAGGTCCCACAACTTGGAGACAGTCCCATGTTGCCTTAAAGCCCCGATTCATTCTCGATCCGGGGCAGTGCAATTTTGAGCTCCAACAGCTTTTGGGTAGGTCCGGTGGGACCAGGTTTGAAGAGCTATACATCTTTATCTCAGCAAGTTTGATGTGTTCTTGTTGAGATCCACCTTTGGAGGCATGTTTCAACACATCCGACGACTCCCAACATCTAAATCTACTGGTTTCAGCAGCCCGCGCGCCATGGTAGCAAAGAAGAGAAAACACATAAGTGTGTAAACACGCGCATGAGCATTGGCATTTGGCGCTCAAGACAGGACATCCACGGACTCGTGCGCATCAAAAGATATAATCAAAAGTGAGAAGAAGTCGGTGTGCAACCCGGTAAAGACGCACCCGTGAGAGTGTCCTGTTATCTTATTTGCCAAGTTGATGTGTTCTTGGTAAATCTTCAGCCTTTGGAGGCTATTTTAAGCACATCTGGCGACTCCACCGATTCAAACCCACCCATTATCTCATTCGCAGGCCTCCTCCTTTCCCTCCATTCTTTCTTCCATTTCCTTCTTTCCATTCCATTTTCCTCTTTCGTGAAGCTCTGCAGTCATGGCTTCATTTCCTTCTTGGAACTCTCATTTGCAGCCGCAATACCGGTCCACTCCATCCCCATATTTTCAAAATTCTCCTCCAAATTAGTTTTATGAGCCTCATCATGAACAATATACATATAACCCACCCCATTGAGCCATATAGTTATTTCCCTAACCAAAATATTTATGAAGAATAGGGTTATGCAGATGATGGTGGAGACTTCATGGTACAAGCTGATTTCTTGAGGCAGATTCAAGAGATGGAGATGAACATGATGCAGATCAGGTTTGCAGGTGCAATGAAGGCATCCAACATTGGTTTTAGGGTACCTTGTCCATGGGTTGGCCCTATGCCAAATTGGTTTAACCCTCAATAGAAGCTGCAGTTTATAGTTGAGATGTTGCCCCAAATTACAAAAATGGGTTGAGTTAATGGAGGCTCATAAATCTAGTGTTGGGTGACCTGTCGATTGGGGAACTCTACACCAACATCATAAAGCCTTCCCATTCCTCCCCACCTATGCCATCTCAATGCGCCTGCAAGCTTCTAATTTTCCACTTGCTCCCATTGAGGATTCCCCTTCTCCATCTTCTTCCCTTTCATCTCACCTTCGCTTCCCGCCATCATTCCCTCCGCGCGCGTCCATTCCTTTTGTGCGCGTTTTGTGCGTGACACTCGCTTGCAAACAATCTTCTTCGGGAGAGGAGAGTCTCGCACGATAATCCCATCTGTGAGATTGAGCTTCAAAGAAATGGGCAAACCACAAGGATCAGACCGTGCCCAATCAGAGATTTGGCTAGTCTAGAGCCAAAACCAAAGATGGCACCAATCATGCTCATTTCGAGCATGAGGTCGAACTTCAAACAAGCTAAAGGTCAGCAACAATACCTCTCGATCCAAATGCGAAACAACTAGAAGAGGTATTTGTTTTGTTTGTTGTAGATACTTTGAAGAGGGTGGAAAACCAGATTCAAGTCAATTTTTCACTCTTGACGTAGACCATGTTCAACGCCAAATCAGTTATATGGTCTCATTTTGTGAGGAAAGGCAACTACTTCTCCCCGCTGTTGAGGGTGACCTAACACTTCATGACAACTATAGGGGTATTTCCCTTATAAATGTGATGCTTAAAATCCTCACAAGTGTAGTCATTAAGAGAATAGAGAAGGAACTTGAAGAGAGAAAGTTCTTCTCTAAGAGCCAAGCCGGATTTAGGAGGGATGAGGAGTGTGTGGGCCAGGTTGCGGTGCTTCATGAAATTGCTTTAAGACGGATGACTAAGCTCAAGAAGCCTACGTTTGTTGTGTTCGTCAATTTTAAGAAAGCTTATGATATGGTCCCGCACGAAGCTTTATTCAGAAAGTTGCGTGCGGCAGGAGTGGGGGAAGGCCCTTCACTTCATCCAGGAGTTATACAATGGATCTTCTGTTCGTGTCAGGTATGAAGGCTTGCTCTCCTCCCAAATCCCAGTTAAAAGAGGAGTAAGACAGGGGTGCCCTGCCTCGCCCACTCTTTTCAATATCTTCATAAATGACATTATGCAGGATCTTGAGGGATTGGGTGTTAGGGTACCCGGTCTTACCGAAGTGATTGTTGGGCTTTTGTTTGCTGATGACTTGGTAGCAATGGCTGAATTGGTAACAATGGCATGGAGTGCGGCATTGATAAGTGCAAGGTAATGAAAATCTTTGAAGATGCTTCAGAGCTTCAGCAACATGTCTTCAAGATAGGGGAGCGTAAGTCGTGTGTTTCGCAACAACTACAAGTATTTAGGGATTGAGATGGATTTTTGGGAAGTCCTCGACATCCAACATGGTGGGTCAAGCTATTATGCACCGCGAGGTTAACATTTGCTCGGTTCCTGTCTTCAATGCAGGCAAAGGGCCCGAGCCCTTGAAAAATATAGTGGTCTTAAGACAATCATAGTGGATCTTGTGAACCACAATCCGCCTTGTAGAGTCGGAGAGATATGGACTTGGATCCATAGGACCACGAAGTGGCTTAGGAAGAATGTTCCTAGAGCCGCCAATAGTCACTAGTTCGTGAAGAAGCTTGGGAAGCTTGGGAGAACAAGTTCGGACTCCAGGGTTCCCAAAGCTTCGCCAATCGAGTGCAAAGGCTTAAGAACATGTCGGCGGAAGTCAGTCATTGCTGTTCTAAATGCTAGAGTGGGGGATTTTCCTTAGTGGTCGTGCCTCTAGGATTGGGCTGTTGGATCCAGCCCTTGGTTCTGTGTGCCCGTTGTGTGGGGATGTAGGAGGGGACTCTCTCTTACATCTCTTGGTTAAGTGCCCACATATCGTTGCAAGAAACTAGATCGTAGGCTGGTTTTCAGGAAGTATTGCAGGAACTTTGTTGCCTTGCCCCTACGGATGTCGGTGAGAAGGATTTGCTCTCGATGCTCCTTGGTGGGGAGTGTGGCGGTCATTGTCTATCGTATTGGTTAGGCGATTGTTCGCATCGGAGGGGAACTGCAAGCTTCGTGCTTGTGGCGAACTTCCTGGTTGTGGCACTACCTCTCTATCAGAAGGCCCTGTAGGGTTGGACGAGGGAGGGGAAGTGACACAGTCCACCCCTTTGGGGGATCGGGGATACCTAACCACTATTGAGCCGATGCACACTTGTGTAGGGCAAAGCCTTCTCGTCAGGCGCGCTGCTGGAAGAGTTTCTCTTTCACTTGGCCCCTGTTCTTTGGAACAGGGGAGCTTGTCGTGAGGCCTCCTTATGGCTGGGTGGAAGGACAAACGGTTTTCACCAGGAGCATTCCCACCCTTTTTAGGGTGGGGTTGGTATCGCTAGTTGTAAACAATAGATGATGTGTTACTTGGTATCTTTTGCGGGAAGGAGTAACATAGATCAAGTCGCACTGTTGGGTACACTATCAGACGCGTAGAATTTGAAGTCGAGGGGTGATTCCCGAAGATTGCGCTTGCCCCTGACCGACCTGAGCAAGGAACTCTTCCAGTTCAGGAAAACTAGGAAAAACTTTTGTTTGAGCTTCCTTTGCCCCTAGTTAGTATAGGTTTGTTTTCACCAAAAGAAGTGCTTGTGCACACTCAAGTTTCCCCTCGAAACATGTATAATTTTCAGATTTTGTATATAATTGTGCTTCTTGTTGTTCGGTGCGCTCCTTTTGGCTCCGTGTTCTTTTCTTTTGCGCGCTCTTGCATGCCCCTTTGTTGCTTCCGGGGATGGTAGTTTAGTTTTTAGAACGGGCGGTTCGAACAACACACACAATTTTCCACTCATAATTCAAGTAAGAACATCTTTGATGAGAGTAACGGTTTGTTCGAGTTCACCAAGGCTTCAAGTGACTTCGTGGGTGTTCCTCAAGTTGCAGATCGATCTTCATGTTTTCGTGTAGTCTTCATGCCCAATGGATGCTTCTAGGCTCTGGTCTCTTCATCTAAGCAGTGAGATGGCCCCGAAAGTTGCAAAATCGTGTCCAAAATAACCCCCGGTTATTTTTACAACTTACATCTTAATTCTAACTCGAAGTTCAAGTAAATAGGTTGCGCACAATTTGGCGGTTCCCTTGGCACAATTTGCTTGGCTATAGTTCTTATGCGCGCCCTCACGCTCCCTTCTTGCTTCTTCTATCTCTTTCCATTACCCCTTCGCGCCTTCCTCTTGTGCGCCCGCTTTCATTCCAGAGTCTCGCTCACCCTTTTGCACAACCCTGTAGACTTGCCCTCGAAATCAGCTAAGTCCCCCGACATGCCTTTTGCGCGCATGCCCTTCCTCTTGAGCTTTGCACATTTGCTCATGCTCGCTTTCCTTGTCATTATTCTTCCTCGCGCATCTTGCCTTTGCATTTGCGTGTTGCGCATTTCCTTTCATCCGGCTTGCTCCGCGCGCCCTTTCCTCCACATCTCGCACGCTCCTCTTTTGCGCACTCGTCTTTTGCTTTCTTGCGCCTCTTGCTCTTGCGCGCGCACCTAGTGTAACTCTTCCGCGCCGGTCACCGCTCCACGTGGCAACTTGTCAGGGTTGAGTGTGTCACATGCAACCTATCAAAGTGCGCCAATTGGGCGCCGAATCTTTGTAATGAACCAATGCGCAACACGTGGTAGAAATGACAAAAGAAGTGAACAGGTTGGTCGATCCTTCAACCGATCAACGTGCGCCACGTGTCATCGCGTGTTCACTGCACCGTAGGCCTCCGGATCGCAATAACTTTTTTTTACAGGGCTCTAACATGCGCGCATGGGCTTGTTTGAATGTCGCTAACGTGGGCTATAGGTTGAACCATTGAAAATCAGATTTTGGTAGGATTTGGTATGCTGAAAATAGGGAAATGTCACTCGATCATTAATGCGAGACATCTAATTGACTCAACAACCGGATTTTCTTGATTGCCTCTTTTCTTTTTCCACAAGCCAAACAAACATTGGGAGGCACATCGACATCCTTGAGGGTGGATTTGCAGCATTCAATGCTTGCTTTGTTGGTGGTTGGATTTCAAATCCAAGTTTCCCTCTTCTTTCTCCTCCTCTTCTCTCCTTCTATAAATTGTAGAGCTCTGCTCATTGAAACGGATCCCTCTTTGTTGTAATGACACCATGCCAAAATGGTGGCTGACTTCCCATGAGTTTCAGACCTTGAACTTGGTCTTTGCAATGTATTCTTGCCTTCGCCATGAATGTAGATGACTGTGCATCCCTTAAGCAATAAAATCGGGTTTTGTGGCACTTCTGTCTGCCCTTTTCTCATTTCTATTATGTCTTGCCTCTCTATTCGCATTTTTGGCATGTTGTGCGCTTTCTCCTCCTTGCAGCTTTTCATTTTCATGTGTTGTCAATGCGCGGGAAAGTTGGGTCTGCGTGGTTTGTCTTGGTGCGCAAGGTCCCACAATTTGGAGATAGTCCCATGTTGCCTCAAAGCTCTAGTTCATCCCGATTGGGGACAGTGCAATTTTGAGTTCCAATGAATTATAACCCAAAGACTCGTTAGTCTATAGGGTTAGTTGAGGGTAGGCACACAAAAATCTCCTAAGAGTATCTACACTTTAAAGTGTAGGGATTTTCAATGAAAGGATGACATGTGGAGCAAACTAATGTCACCCATGAGGAGAAGTTGATATGAACACAATTATATCTCAATTATGCCAAAGGATCATAGAGAGAAGTTGGCAAAACACCAAAGCAGAGACTTGAAACTTAAGTGCTTGTGGACTTCGATTGGAAGTTTCTTTAGGACTTGCTTCTTTATAGGTTGTCTAGAGAATTAGGAGGAGAACTACCTTTTTGGTTTGTTTCGTATTTGGTGGGATATTGAAAGTAGTGATGTTTATGGTGTTCGGGAGGTTGTACATTGAATTTCATTGCTTTGTTTCTTGATGTTATAGATGAGAGCTGAATTTCATTTAGATAATATCTTGTCTTCGTGTGGGAACACATTGGCATCTATGTTGCAAGGCTACATCCTCCCCCACCGTATATCCCCCTTGGTACGCTTTTTGGCACAAAAGGTTGGGGGTACATGGGGAAACTTACCCAAGATGGAAACGTTGGGGGTACATGGGGAAATGTCCCTAGTACTCCCGGGTACATCCTGGATGTACCGATCTATACTCGGGTGTACCGAAGGAGGACCCATGGCTTTGATGTACCCGATCTATACTGGGTGTACCGAAGGAGGACCCATGGCATTTCCGAACTGTTGTTGCATAAAAAATTAATTTTTGCGTTGACTAAGTCAAAGGAAACCCTAAAAACTCATAAATTAATAAAAAAATCAAACTCTAAATTCCTCAAAAACCAATAAAAGGCACTCAAGCACTACCAAAACACAAACAATTCATTTTTGTTTTTGCAAGTGTAAGAGCAAAGTGCCAAAGACGAATCAAGCATGTAGTCATATTGACATGATATTCATATATCATATGTGTTATGCCACACGATTAATGAAAATGTTAAATTTTAAGCATATTGAATGTTTTGAACCTTGATCCTACTATATTTTTTAAGTTTTTAATTTCTTATGGACTAGAAAATGAGTGCATATATATCTACGGACGTACCCAAAACATTGGTATCTAGGTAACACCACCAAAGTCTACACCTCTGGGAGCCAAAGATCACAATTAGAGGTGAATTTTTCAGTCAAGGAGGATCTTGAAGATGCAAGAGGCCAATTGCAACTAGATGAGAATGAGTACAAAAGCTGTTTAACCTTCAAATAGGAGTCAGGAGGACCGATGATTCATGTAGGCAAAACTAGCAGTGAGGGAGATGATTCTCGCTCCAATGATACAGGAGAGGAAGTTGTATGCCTCTTCTAGGCACCCCTTGAGGAGTTATGGTGCTGGCCACCTCTCACAAATTGCATCATGCTGATATCATAACAAGTATGTGACTTTCTAAGAATGATACCTGGGAGATAAGTCAGCACAGCAAAGGCAGATGCTAATCACCACCCACCTCTTGGTGTCTTCCCATAAATTCACCACAATAGACCTCACATGTTCATTGGACAGATTACCACTAAATGGGAAAAAACCTAAATTAATAATACTTTGGCCAGACAAGTGATATTGCATAGGAAGATAAACCATCAATAAAGATAAAATTATCCTAGAAGAATACTAAAATAACCCTTTGCTCCAATTGCAAAGACATAAAGAAACCATGTAATCTGAGCATTTCTATGGATTGATATGGTAGAAATGGATTAGAGTAGCAAGACGGCAGATTACAGCCTCAATCAAAGATATTTTTAGCAAGCAATTAACTATATATGGCTAAGGAAATCACATGAATGTGCGATAGCTTCGATCAATGATAAACTTTACTTGTGCATGTTATGTAGATTCTTACATAAGTAAGAAAATTACCAAATGTGTATTTTACATTGATCAATAGCTAACCATAATGCAAGTTAATGAAAGATTATATCATTCATTCAAGAACAAAAGATAAAAGGTGGCTTGGTTTTGGTGCCACTTTTGAATGTCTCTTCCATTTATTTTCAAATATTTTTAGTCATGGAGAAATGGTCCACTGGCATGTAACCACTAACCACTTATAACAGATTCACAACTGTGAACTACCCAGTTAACCATCACAACAACAGAGGCTTATTTACCATTGGATGACTCATTAATTAAATAAAAGTTTAAATACACTTTTCTTGAATAATATTTACAATAACCAGTTAACCTTAAAAGTTAAGATATAACAACAAATTGTACCTATCTTCAACTAGGCAGTTGTCCACCAATTTGTGGTGTGGCCCAAATTGGGATACAACAAAAGAATTGCACAGAACAATGTAAGACCCTCCACTCTGAATGATGGTGATGGACCATATGCGGACAAAGTGCTTTGTGAAGATTGATAACATGAATTGGGTCTGAATGTGTTACTGTTCTGAACAGCTATGAGATAAAATTCAGCACGCACACATATACAGCTGAGATATAACAGCAATAACATAAAGCAGACAATAAGGAAATAACAATATTGTGCCTACACGGATATGGCTTATGCCACAGTGGGGAACTGGTGACTAGAAGTTAAAGAGAAGATCAGACAAAAATAGGAGCATGCTGGTTGAAGAGCTTCCTTTAGAGATTTTTTTGTGATCTCAAACATTAGGAGGGGATGATGATGGTGTCCTATGTGCCATTCTCATTTCTTATTGTGGGGTTCTCATTGTTCTTGTATGATATTTTAGAACGTATATATACTTCATGAGTTCTTTACTTGTTTCTTTGTGTATACTTGGTCTTTTTGTTATATAAATTACAGTCCCATCAACTTTAATTTGTTATTAGTGGTTAACGATAAATATTTCATTTGATTTTATTTGCGGTAATATGCTTCGTCCTTAGTTTCTATTGGAACATGTGTTTGTGATAATTTCTAAGCTTCCCTATTTGAGTAATGCATGCACATCATATGCATAATGTTCTAGTTACTGAGGTTTATAACCTTGCCACTCTTGAAATGCTTTGCTCCGCATTATAGACATATTCTTTGATAATTGATGTGTTCTTGATGTGGCTGAATAGGCAAGTGGTTCAAAACTTTCACTCACAGATCTCAGACGCATTTTCAAAGATAGAAGCTAACACTCCTCAAGCGAAAAATAGGTTGGTTTGCATTTCCCTACCTGGAAATTTTCTTCTTATCGCTAATTTATGTTTTAGAATCCAATCAGTGTTTCAATGTCCATTCCAAGAAAGATTTTTCCTTGTTTTTAAGTTATTAACTATAAAATGCCTCTCTGTTACAGACTTTATAGAGATGTCCAGCATATCCTTGCATGCATTCATTCATTACCGAGTGATCATTTGAATCAAGATGGCACGCCAAATCCTGGAGAGCTTGATAAATTTATGTTGAAAAGATTTGGTAAAGAGGTTGGAGGATAGATGATTTGGTTTCTTCAGCTTTTATTACAGCAACGTGAGCATTTGCCAGTCATGGTTGGAGACACAAATTGCTAGTGGAAGCATCTTTTGTTCTTACAAAAGTCTCACCTCTAATCTACGAGAACATTTATCTAATAGATGGAAAAGAGTCTTTATCTAGTTGAGAGAAATGTAACTTTGTGCGGGAAACATACTTGGCATCACACATAGGTTTGATAGGTGAGTACTTGGTTTCTTTGATACTTGCATATTTTAGTGTAGTTGTTTTGATACTTGCATATTTTATCATATGTATGTTTCTTCCCTTGTTTGAATTGCAGAAAAAAATGTAGTCTGAAGTCTTACAACTGCACACACAGTACATTCATACCCTACCATTAGGAGGGACCGGTATGAAATATGAACTCACATGATGCCATGTCACTCTTTAATTACAGCTAGTGCACAAAATGATACCCTGTAATTCATGGTATCTGCAACAAATGATCAACATAACAAAACCAATACACAAAGCATCTAGAATCATTATTTGCTTGTCAAGGCATGGAAGAGACGTTGTGGATCTTTTGGAGGCCATTGACTGTGCAATTCATCCACCTGCTTACAATGCTGATAAAACATTCCAACTGTTTTTCTTCCTGCAAAGATTGATAAAGACTCTGTGAAGGCAGTCTTGCATGTGAAAGGGTCAGGTTATTCTCCTAAAGAGGAAAACCTGTAAAGACTATGGGGTTTGACAGAGCCCCTGAGGATCACTTTCTTGTGCTTCAGTTATGGCATGCTGGATTGCCCTCTGGTGTAAACTCCGTAGGTATCACGTGGGCAGCTCTTAAACAGTTCAGAAGTCTTATTTAATGGGAAAAAAAGATGCACCTTCATGGTTCTTATTTAACCTTGACATTACTGGAGATGACAATACAAACAGGCAAGAAGGTTCATATTCTTTGGAAACAACATTGTTTCTCTTTCCATACAAGGAACTGTAGCCAACATAGTTTTCTAGCAATTGAATGATGTGCTATTGTTGTAAGGAAATTTTGAAATAATTTTTTGTAATTGAACGATTCCAAATCTTGACCTTATTTATAATAGAACAGTGGTTCCTGCTATTATTATTATGATTAGGTAGAAATTAACATCATAATTATTCTGATTTCTATCTATGATACATTGTGTTTTATACATATGCAAAAATGCTTTAGTATAGATTTGATATGTTATGTTCTAATTTGTGTGGATTTTTTTAGAATGTTGTAGATGTGATAAGCAACAGATTAATTGCTCGACTATTTTGACCAAATAGTAGTTTGACAAGAGATATGCCTCAGGTGGAGTATTTTTAAGGTTTATTCAAACTCTAGAGACCCTAAAGGAAGAATATGGTGGCTTTCTCTTGAAGTATTTGGCAACACTCAAAGTTATGTTTTTGAGCTTCCAATGTTAGTCATGTTGGTTGTCTGGATTTTATGCCTGTGTTTTTGTATACGAGTGATGACAGTCATGTTTTCACTCTTGCATGTTGGCACATGTATTTAATACCCTCCTCAAAGGTATGGCCACTTCTAGGATTATGGAAGATGGGCGGTGGAGCCTGTGGCTATGTGGTTAGAAGTAAAACACTATGATAATGATCATTCTCTCTTTTACATGTCGAGGACAGCTCCAGCATAAGTTCAGATTTTACTACTCCCAACTATTGTATATCTCTTGATGAACCTTGTAATAAATTGTAGTGGCATTAATGGCCCAAGGGTCTAGTATGTACTTGGTTTCACCATGTTTATGGGGTTGTATCAAGATTATATCATGAGATCCTCTTGGTATTGAGGGCACTCTGTACATCATAAATGGTCTCTTTAGGGGGCAGGAATACAATACATAGTGTATCTAGATGATCTGGGTGGCAATCTTCTAGCAAAACACTGAAAAAGTAAAACTAGTACATCACCTTGTTGGAGGCATAACTTCACGACTGTATGTCAAAACAACTTAGTTCAAAGTGCGTTGGAAAGATTAAAACATTTAATGCAATTTAAATGGTGCAGCACTCTGTCTGGAAAACTTTGACCTCCAAAATCCCTTTAGAAAGGCCCCGAAATCGTAAAATACAAAAAGGTTGAAAAGTCTGAAATTTGCAGAAAACTAAAATTCTGTATTTTTATGGGTTTCATGTCATGAAAAATCCCCTCAGCTTTTGGGGGACTGCTTGTCATATAGATTTTCAGATTCCTAGGAAAATCGCTTCATTTTCTATTTGTAGATACTTCATACTTGGAGGTAGACAAGGGGAATGAGGGCACAATTTTCCAGTATTATGTTACATATTATACCTGGAGCTTCCACCTTGTTGTCAAGCAGAATTTTTCGGTGTTTCTTTTCCTGTTATGGTTTTAGCGAATTTGATATTCCACTTTTTAAGTCAAAAATTGATGTAGACGAAGTAGACATATGGCTCAACCAATTGGAATCATATTTCTCTGTAAATTATTTTTTCTACAATGAAAACATAACTTTTGCACTCTTAAAAGCTACATTCCATGTCAAAAATGGCAGGAATAGTATTGTCTTTGAAACAACATAGAAGAGGATAAAGTTGAATTAACACTAGACTGGAAAGATGCCCTAGATAAAACTTGGGTGGATGTTGTAGATGCCATCAAAGAAGACTATTGCAATATGAATCAACGTTAAGACCAAATGATTCAATATTATATCAGCGCATTTCATGCTTTGTTGGAAAAAGTTGGTATATTCTCAAATAGTGCAGTGGCTTTCGGCTTTATATTCAAGAAGAAATGGAGTTTGCAAATTAGGACATTGGGAGAAGCCTATCATTATGAGGTCACGATCAAAGAGAATTTTAATGGTAAGATCTTCACATATAATAATATAAAACATCCGAATAATCATAACAATATGCAAAATGTAATGAAGATCAACACAACATGAGATATTTGTGGGCCAATAAGCCCTAATATGCAATACGTTTAGAAATAGAATAATTAACCTTGAGGAGCGCAACACCATACACTACTCAAGGAAGGAATAACAACACAAGATATCCCAATATGGGAATGCCACTTTGAGGGGACACCTCCAATATCCTTCTACTAAATAGAATAATCTCCACTCGACATCTTTCAAAATGATATTCATCTCCTTTATATAGACTTCTATTACTCTTAAGGGATTTGTAACCCCTAATTACAATGTAGGTCAACTCATTACCCAATATATCTATTCCACAAGTTACCTATTTGACCCAATATATTTGACCAATGTAACTAAGAGGGGTGTGAGCCACTTGTTGGTATTTCCATGATAAATATACATTATAGTATCATATCCCTAGGTACATCTCATTCAGGCAGAAGGGATGAAAAGAAACAACTTTTGGCAGCAATGGCAACAAATTTCACAATAAGCTGCATGACCATCACCCTTGGTTGAAGCCTCATTCAAAGAAGGTTTTAATGGATAAAAGTCCACATGACATGGGAAACTGGTGTGAGGTTCACAAGAGAAAGTAGCACACAAATGAAGAATGTCGTGCTAAACAAACACATTGGCTGAGGTACAAACACCACCATCAGATACCCTCACCAATTCTTATCCATAACCATTGCCAACATTGATGCCACTGCCTATGCAAGAAAAGGGAAAGAAAATCCTATATGTCGATCCCTACTCCATTGTTGCCACAATACCATTTTCTGCTTCAGAGCCACAACAGGCAGAACATTTTTTATTTTTAACTATTCAATTCCTGTTAAAAGATGCTATAAAAGGATTGCCATTTGAATGTAAAAATTAGAGTGTTCGAGCTGCACATCTCTTCTCAGATATTGCTACCTTCTTATAATTGCCTTCACTAAAATCCTTTTAGATTGCAATATTATATTTTTGTTGCATCCATTCTTTGGTTTAGTTCATCGGTTTTATAACACATTAAGTTTCTGCAATTTAATGTGCTGTCCAAAGCATTTTCAATCTACATGTAGTCCATAACCATGCACTCTTGAACGAAGAGGAAAAAAAGACTTGTGAAAATACCTTTATCACAAAGATTGCAGCAACATGTTTATAGCTTTCACAGCATACAGGTGGTGGTTATGAGCTTTCCAATACCTCATAACTCTGCTCTGGTGAAAATGAGTGGAAATGGGCCTCTAACCCCTTTTATAAGGTTAAGATGTTAATTTTTATTTTATGATTTTTTTGGGATACAGATGGATTTCCATGTGGGTTATATCTGATATTGATGCTGAATGGATCCAGGCTGTATTGTATCCGTGTGTGTTTGGGATTAGCTAGATGTTGTGATCCAATGGGGCATATGAATATCTATGCATCACAGGTAGAACTCAAAATGCGTGTGAATGCTTTTACCACTAATACATGTATTATATAGATTTGAGTGTGCAATATGCTTGGATGAGAAAGACAGCATAGTGCAACCTCTATAAACATTCAGTGCTCAATGGCTACTATGTTGCCATATTTGACCGAGACGTGTAGAGAGATTCAATGCAGCAATTTAAATTTTTTTTGAAGCTTCACATTTTTCTCCACAATATACATGAAAATAAATGAGCAGGATTATAGTTACATGAGAAATCCTGAATTTTTGCAGTGGTTTTTTTATTTTAGGCAAGATTTTCATGGATGGAAAAGTTCAAACCTTGAGGCATTCCCATGCATGACGTTCTTAATAAATAAAATAAAATTATAATTTGTTTCCGTTGATTGAGGGTTATGTTGGTTGTGGAAATGATACTTTTATTATATCTTCTGATACACACCACAAACTAAAACAGTTGAGAAAGAAATCATATAGCATGGACAAACATCATCTACTAACAACAGTTGTGAATTTATTAAGCATATTACTGCTGCTCCTCTTAGCATGATATACCGACAAGATTTTCTTTTTCGTTCTTGTGCATAACACAATGCTTGTTTGGGATACTTGGGTTTTATTGACGCTATGTATATGTTGTGATTGAATTTTGTCGGAGTTACGAATCCTGTTTATTTTGAATACATTACTATTACTTTTCAATGTCAAATTCTGTTCAAATCCACTTGTTGAGGTGGAGCATGTAGATGACCACTGGACGAGGATATGTTGAAAGCATGTTATTCTTATTACTTAATGAGTTAAATTTTTAAATTGCGTAAAATTTATTTTTATTCTGTAACTTATGTGTGCCTGATATTGCAACAGGTACAATTGTTTTTGGCCTTGTTTAGGCTGTGATAATGTAGTTCAAGATTGAATTGATCTTGGGGATCTGGAACTGATATCTTGGGTACTCTGTTATTTCTTCAATGTAATTTGGCATTTAAAGCTGGATGTTAATATTTGGTACGCAAGATAGCCTTTCTGTCCTTTCAAGTTATTTATTAAATGTTTTGTTAATTGTTTTGCAAAGTGGTCACCGGAATTGACATTCTTTCCTTATGTTGCTGTACTACACACTTCTGAAAGCATCCCAGTATTATAAACAATTTCCACTTTTTATCAGACCATTGGTGGTATTATTTTGCTGACAGGAAGTACGTCAGTGATATGCTGCTCTGAGTGTGAACAGTGGGACTCTTTATCCTTTTCACTTTTAGCTGTAGCAATGTTAAGAAGAAGTTTCGACCCAGCCCATGACATATACCCTTTTCCTCATATTTTTGTTTATCCTTACTGGCAGTTTCCAATTTGAGGAAAGAAGACTAGCTGGTTTTCCTTTCACATAAATTGAAGTAGATATTCTTAGGTATGGATTGAACCTCTGATTTTAGGAGCCATGAGAAGCTAATTACAGAAGTTTCAATCCCCAACAACGAGGTGATAGATTTGTGAATCCAGGGATCCACTCATGTTTAGTGGATTCATTGGACTTTGTAATAAAATAATCTGGCGTATCTTTAATTTTCTGTCGAGTCTTTTCTGCAGGATAGAATAACTTGTTCCTATCCTAATATTTGCATTTTTGAGTATGCATCTGGTCAATGAACTTGGCTTGCATCTTAAGGCTTTAATTGCATGTGAGCAATTCTTTCAAGGTTTGATTATGTGAATAAATGGAGAAGAACTTTTTAGATCTGATTGATTCATTTCTGGTGTACTGGCTGTTGTTAGGAATTGTCTCTGTCACAATTTTATAGATTAGTTTTTCACCCTCATTGTTTATGCTTGGACCGGGGCATATGGCACATAAAAATGGTGAGGTTTACTTCATTACACTGAGAAATTGACTACATGAACACATTTTCTGTTGCCATTTTTGAGCATGTGTCCAAGATGCAGTTCAAAGCATTAACAATATACTGGATCTATCCCAGATGATTTTTTTGTTTGATATTACATGGGCTATCTTAATAAGATTTTTCGGAGGAAACTCATTTCAGTAATGAACAGGTTTTTTAAGAAGTGCCATCTTCTTAGTTTTTGTAATGACTTTAACACAAGGTGATGTATAATGGATCTATCCCGGATGATTTCTTGTTTGATATTACATGGCCCATCTTATTCAAATTTTCCAAAGAGAACACGGTTTGGTAATGAATGAGGATTTTAAAAAGTGCCATCTTCTGAGTTATTGGTAATGACTTTTACACAAGGTGATATATACAAGATCTCCTAAGATCATATTCACTAGGGACATGTTAGTAGACAAGGACCCCGTCCCCATCACCCGTACTCCATGTCTTCTGGTGTCCATATTTATATATAATATAGCCACACCCTTATTTATTTATGCCCACCCTGATTTGAAATGACATCTCTGCCCCCATACTCACCTGTCCCCAAGGGACTGGACTTAAGATGTATGCAGTTAGATAGTAATTCATGATATTTTATGCTGTTAAATGGGCATGCACTAGAACAAACTCTATCTTTAAGGAGAAACAAAATCCGTATGTTGAATGTAGTTAGAACACACACACTCTTTTTGTGGTATTTTCTTTTAATATACTTTTTTGAGTGGATTTCACAAAAAGGTAGTCATCATGGTATCCTATACTGTAAAATACACAAAGATCAATCCAAAATATGTGCGTGTAGATTCTGAACTCTTGAGGTTTTATCCAATTGAAATGACATGCATGACACAAACCTGACTTTGAAGAGGAAAACAAAAGAATCTGCATATAGTATTTCGTTTGGTTGTTAACAAATATAATCTTCTAGCTAGAGTGAGATTTTGCAAATGTTTTAGCACTAATTTAGGCTTGCAAGCCATCATAAGCATCATTTCTAGGAAATTAATGATCAAGGATTTTAATTGGTTACATGGTTCTTGAGCTTTGTTTTAAATTATATAGGGTTTTAAATGGCTCTTTTTAAGTGTTTAATATATGTTTGTCATGTGCCTCACTTTAGTAAAATTTTAACAGACAGCAAAGGTCCCAAAATGGTTTAGACATTGATTGAAGAATGATTATTATTGTTTGTTGTGTGCAATTTGTTAAAAAATTCAGACCTAGTGAGAATATATCCTATATTGACATATTGCAATTGCTTCGGTAGGCCACCAAACACATTTTGGCATCCAATTTTGAGGGTTATTTCTTTTCCAGAATCTATTTTGGTTGTATGACAACGTGCAATCCATGAGAATTTAAATTAGTTAAATAGCTTAGAAATGTTTGTTGACTTTGGTAATGGATTATTTGCTTTCATTGTTTTCTAGATTTTCACATCCACAGTATCTGAAGTCAAATAAATAAAGTTTTTCTAATAATTTGTGAAGTTTGTAATATTTAGTTAAAAATCATTATTATAGAATAAAAGCATGAACAGCTAATAATATATGGTCATGGCCAGTCTGAGTCCAATTCAAACTTACATGACCACAAGCATTTGGACAACAGCATGATGGCTCAAAAGCTTTTCATGAAACGATTGAAATTAACAATGCTTTACATCCACAGTTAAATTGCCGCGTGAAACATCTGTCAATCATCTTTACTCATCGGAAATGCGGCAGCGACGTTTGTTTGATTGTGGCGACAAGCGCGACGATGTGAACTTCTGAGCATTTCAGGATAAAATATGTGAAGCTCTTTCCCGATCTCTCATTCTTTGTGAATATTCTTATCTTTCCATATATATTTATGAATTCCATGAGCGGAAGTTTGTGAAAAGTGAAAAAACGTTTCTATGTTAAACTTCTACAAATAATATGTAAAGCTCTCAAACCTCCCCAATATTATTAAATATCTCAATATCTTCAACAGTGTTTGGTTTGAAGGTTGAAGTGAAGCTGAGGTTGACAACAGTTTGTAGGTGAAAGCGTGCTTACGATAAATCATCTTACCTTACTCAATAATATTTCAGCGTTTGAAGTGGTGTGTAATTAACTGTTGTTTTCAATAGGCTTATGTAATCCCTTCAAGTTTGTTCTGTTTGACGCATGCTTGTGTGTTTCATGAAAGAGTGAATTCATTTGAAATTTCATTGCTAATGAAAATGTTCTCATGAACCAGTTGTCAATTGTAAAATAATTGAAGCGATAATTAAGTGTCTCATGTATTTGAGGAAGCGTGAGGAATGCTTTCTTTATTGTTTAAAACAACGTTGACGCAGAATAAAAAATACCACTTTTCCATTACCAACTTAGTAAGTAAATTATCTCTTTTGTTGTTGTTGGTATTCTATTGTGAGTGAAATGAACGAAGAAGAGAAGTTCGATTCAGGCGCGATTTCATTTCAAATCTATCATTTATTTGGTGGAAGTGGTGATTTTGTTTGTTCAATCTCTGATTGTTTGCATTCAAAGCAGTTTATTTTTCTCATTCTATAAATCAATTCAGGGTTTGTTGATTGTAATATTCATGTTTGTGGAATGATGATGGACGTCTTTAGTGGATTTTTGTTGTGTTGTGTTCAAGTGTTGTGTATTGATTTGTGTTCAAATATTTGTTCTCTAGTTTAAACTCATCTCACAGGTGAGTTTGCAGAAATTAATTGTTGAAGTGAAATTGAAGATAAGACCTCAATAATTCATATGAAACTGCTATAGACGATATGCTGTGATTTACCATAACATATCACCAAAAGCATTTATGCTAAGCCATATGTTGATCACAACTTTAAATAAATTGGTATTCGTAAATACCATACCATGCCTGCAATAATCGGTTGGTGGTTGGCGGAAGGAAAGGAATTTAAGACGATATTCGCCTGTCAGAAGTGGATGCGAAGGGACTTCATCATTTAATAACTATTCAACAAAATTTGAGAAGCGTAAATATCGAAGGTTGCGTTTCCGTCTATTATATTACCACCTGGTTTTGTTCATCATTCCAATATTATCTTCATAAATCTTCAGTTTGCGTTTGTGGTTCATCTTTGTTGAATATGAATTGGAAAATCTATGTAAGTCCATTGATGTGTGTTTGTCAAGTGCTGATTTCTTAGTTTGATTTTGTTTTTCAGTCCTAAACGCATTAATCAGTTGATTGGTGAAACTGTTGTGTATTGTGAGGAAAAATTCTTCTTTCTTAAACTATCAAACGTTTCAGGGATATGACAAACACTAAATTACAAATCCATCACGAAGATCATCTTAATATAATCTGTGTTTGAAACGTTTGAATGAAACCATTGGAAATTCAATGAAGACGTTCCCTCTTAGTATTTGTGAATGTTCTTGACTGAAATGTTGTATTCAATTTTGAAATTCGGACTCTATCCTTTGCCGTTTATTCGCTTCGAAATGTAATATAAATTGCATATGTGATTATCATAAAACCAATGGGCAAAATATAGATGAGTGTTATGCCCTACAACAATGGATTGCGGTACTCAAATATATCATATTGATATGAAATTGCAACATGTACAAAAATGGATCCGAATGTAACATATTGGTCAATTTCCTGAACACCATATCCCTTTAACAAGTATGGGGGCAACTAAATATCAATCATTGGCTCAAATATTTCCTAAATCTAATTCAAACCACACATAGGAGACAAAATACATTGTACAACGTACAAATGATGAATTTAGAGATTCACTTCTTTCTTCTCTTCTAAATGTCATACATGATGTACAAGTCTCGCCACAAATACATTTATTAACCCTAAGGGGAACATCCTAAGCATGAATACACAATACAATTAGTAAAACAACATGACGAGTAAGAAGAAAATCATACAAAAGTCATTTAATGAAAAAAACCAAGGTGATGACTATGAAAATGATGAGTATATACCGATGGCATCAATAGAAGTTGGATAAAATCAAATTTGCATGGCATGGACTTGAAGAGTATCAAATAGATTCAAAATTTTTCTCTAGCGAGAAAATGCAAGCCTCCACACCTAATGAGGAGAAAGAAACATATATTTCCCTAGTTCTAGATAAAAATATCATACCATATGAACCATCACCACCACAAGTTTCTCAAATATCAAATCAAAAAATATTAAAAAGGTTAGTTGTTTTCCAAATTACATCTATATTAGAGTTCATCTCATTGGGATCAAACATATCTAGATCAACTGAAAATAGAGGTAAGATAAACAATGATATATGCAAACCATTCGGCTATATAAACATATGTGATGATTCAAAAGTTTTAGAAATCATCAAGTGATCATCACATAATGCCCATTCATATGGAATCAACATGAAAACATTATGACTCTCCCCTTCCATACAACATGTATTATTTAGCCATGTGTAAAATATAGGTCAACATTACTTGTGTGGACATGAACTTCGAGAGACACTAAGTCACTCTCATTTACATCAAGGGCCTAAAAATACTATGACCGGTGACTCATGCATAGATTCCCATTACACCACCAATGATGATAGTATTGAGTATCACACTCCACATGACTTTTTCTTAGATATGCGAGATGATTATGAATTGTTGGAAACAACTTCTTCATAATTTCTACGACATGGTATATGATAATCTTTGCATTGACACGATCATTGGTTAGGCTCTTAGGAATACCTACATATCACCTTCTAGAAAAACAAAATTAACATGATTATTGACTATTTGGCAATTTCTCCCCTAATTTTACACTACATAGCTACTTGGAAATGTAACATATTTCATGGGTTCAATATGATTGTTGAGAGAAAAATTCTTACCTAGGACCCCACCTTGTATTTTCCACCATTTATTGCCTAAGTCCAAGGGTCATTAGTACCACTTCTACCTAACAATTTTATGTTTTCTATCTCTTATTCAAAAATAGAAAAACGATATAACTACAAAAATACAAAACTAGGACTTACATGTGACATGTTCAGCCATTATATATATTTTAGCCTTATGGTCATTATAATTTAACACTCTACACCACCTTTAACACATGCATTCTATACAAAAATTAAGAAGTTACAACCCATTGACATTACACCTTATTGATCTTAAAGCCTAACGCCATGAGGGAGTGTTTATGATGGGGGAATCTTACATCTTGAGCCTAATTTGATCACATCTTTAGTACATAACAACTTCTTATAACCTTATAGTTTTAGGGATACCTACCACACTTTGGGAATACCTACACCAAAGGTGGCATTTACACAACTGATTTTTTCATGATTATATCTTCTTACACTAGTCCATTGTAAGAACCACACTATTTTACTCCTTACTACACATGCTATATATATTTTATTTGGTAATCACATTGTTTTCTTCTAGAAATTGACTTTATCATGCTCCATGCATACTTGCATTTATTATTTCCTTTTCATACCAACTCACTACTATTGGCTATAGGGTTTTACTTTGGCTTCTCTATATTGCACGATTTGACTGTTCTTTGCATTTGTGTGTTACATACTTTGATTTCTTTATGAATTGATTGATTTGACTTCTCTATGTACTTGTGTGATAACATACTCGATTTATTTATGCCATTGACCGATTCGACTAATGTGAGAACTTGTGTAATCAAATGATTTGAATACTATGCAATATTATTTGCTGTGACCACTTTAGACACTTACATGAGTTGTGATGCTATTTTATCTGATTGCTCCATGTACTTGTATGTTATATGTTGTGTTTTCTTTGTACACTCATATGATCTATGTTGTGTTTTCTCTATGCACTTACATGTTCTATGTCATGTTTGCTCTATGCTTTGTTTTCTTATATACTATGGTTATCTATGTGTGATCTCTCATTACTTTATCTCTTTATGTTCATTCATAGCGGGTACCTATCACCCCTCTTGTCTCGTGTAATACATTACTTATTATTTCCTTAGAATGGAACAAATCTCCTATGACATGTTAATTGCTAAATATCTTAGCAGGAATGAACATCCTATGACATATTTATGATCTTACTTGAGTTATTAATGTTAGATACATATTGTTATGACATAATGTACTTAAAAATACATTTCTTTAACATATTGCATGTTGTAAACATTGTTTAGAACACATGGATTATATATATACTTTCTTAACACACATTATTTTATTTAATTTTTGGATCTAGGCCCGATGATTGATTTACAATACGATTGTTGATTGATTACAACATATTGCATATTACATGTTTCTCATAACTTTTTGATTGTTACTTTCTATCTTTAAGCCCACGGATTTGGTTGTTATACTTCATGATGATGTCATTTCTTCTTACACATTGGTTATTACAATTCATGATTATACCACCACTGCTTATTACATTAGCATTAAGGCCCATTTGTTTTCAAATCATCATGATTATGCCATTGCTTCTTTCATACTTTCCTTATATAATTGATTCTTACAAACTTGCCCTAGGTACAATGGTTAATTACATGTTTTTGCACACACGAGCTAACTACTAACAATAATAATATTGGTCTAGTCAATCATGTCTCTTTGTGATGGATTTGTTATGTTATGTGGTGTCATATGTCACTATGGATACCTTAAGAGTTGATTTGGGTGTTGTTGGCATACTACTCTTCCTATCATCATTACATTGTCTTGATAAATTATTAGAACACTCTCATGGCATATTTCACTCTTTTGATGATACATAATAATTGTGCTTAAATGATTATACTATATATACACTATTCATTTTCCATGGCAGTTGATACATTAGATATGGTTTATATCATTGATGTTGTTGCTGTTATCACCAAAATACAACACCCTATGATATGCCATGAACTGTGGATGAGCAATCAACGTATTTGTGTAACATGGGATTGTATCAAGGTGTGGGAGCCTTGAAAATGAAACAAACCAGAGAAGGTTGGTTCCTATACCTATTCCTAATGCTAAAACTACACCTAGAAAGGAAATGTAGCTATCTAACACTAACCTAAAACTCCAAGGACCAGGAGAGAGAAATTCATATAATATAAATCCTAAGCTAAGGGAGGTGATAACACCAAGAACAAGGGTTGGAGATATTCCAAGTGAGTGAAAATAAAGAAAATGAAGTAGGAAAGGGTAGACATTAATGCTAAAGTATAAAACATAATCAAACCTCCATTTTTCATGGGGCACAACAAATTCAGATCCTGCACAAAGAACAAAATATGCACAATGTACCTGCAAATGCAATAGAACGAAAGGAGTGCAATATAACTCGAGCTAGGGAAGGAAAAGCCAAAAACACACATTTTATTGCTAACAAAGATGCACAATCCATTAAAAATTAGACATAAGGAAAGAGTCTCTTACAAAATGCTCAAATTTGAGGCCTATAACTCACAAAATCTCTAGGAAGAAATTTGACAGAGTTCCTTCACATTCTAGAATGTCCCCCTTCAAAATGAGGGGTCTTTTACATTATATAGAGAGAAATCCTTGAATTTTCTTCACCAACCGACAACCTGCATTAACTCTTTGAAAAGAGGTATGGGAAGCCATAAAAATCCACTTCCCAATGGTAATTTTCTTGCAGGAAAAGACATGGGTGCCATACCTCATTAAATTGGTTGTTGAGCTACTTTGTACTACATTCATCAATGCTCGACCCGTCGTTGATAGTCCCGTGTTGTTAGTTGGTAACATTTTTCATTGTGTCAGGTTTACTGGGAACAAGTCGGCCCGAAAAAGTGTTTTCGGTTGGTAACATGTATCGACCCAAAGGTGTTGTCACCGGTGTAACATGTGTCGGCCACTGAAGTGTTGTTGGCGGTAACATGTGTCGACCCAAAAGTGTTGTTGACCAAGAACATGTGTCGGCCCAAAGGTGTTGTCGATCAGTTACATTTGTCGGCCCAAAAGTGTTATTGACCGGTAACATGTGTCAGCCCAAAAGTGTTGTTAGATGGTAACATGTGTCAGCCCAGGAGCATTTTTCCTTGTTATCGGCCGGTAACATCTGTACTTGCAAATGGATTTCATTTTATTCCTCTTCTCGCTCCAAAATCTGCAACGTGTTTCCTTCTCACGCTTCTTTACTGAGGCTCCATCATACTTCTAAAGTCTAAGTTTGCAATTCGGACAATTCACGGGGATATCAAATTGGATAAAAATTTGGTGACTTACGAGGTAATCACTTGCTAGATTTAAAAGATTAGTGGCCTTGAAGTATCCATTAGGCATAGAGTCAGCTTGATAATCCAAAAAATCATATGAAACTTGAAACATTCACCCTTGAATTCATTTGAAGCAAAGCATGGACATGATTATCACCTAAAATTGCCCGAGTGATAGGTGATTGTTCCCATCATAAGACCCTTCTTGAAACCGGAAAGTGCAATAGTAAAAAAGGCACAAGCGTGTTCAAACATGAAAACCATACATGTCCAAACAAAACATGTAGAGTGTGCACAACACTTATACAAAAGCAAACCTAAACTAACAACAGAACAATGTGTTGCAAAGCACTTGGAGGAAATGAACTAATATAATATGTACAATGATGCATCTTCCTTCTATAACAATGCTTTAGGTAGATTCCATTGAGTGGAATATGTAATTCTTCCCCATCTAGTTTTGACAAATGGAAAGCATTGTTTGCCTTACATCCTGAAATCATGTATGGACCACTCCACATTGCATCAAACTTGGAGTGTATTCCTAGTTTGGCCCTATCTACATCCCATTTCTAGACAAAATCTCCCTCTTAGAAGCTCCTAGATTTTTCCTCTTATAAAATCTCATCTTAATCTGGTCTTTTCTTTCTCCATTTCTCGTATAGGTTGATCCCTAATCTCCTCAAGCTCCATGAGTTTTGTATATCTCACTTCCATGGCCTTAAATTCAAACAATTCCAATTGCTTGATAAGCTCCAATGCTATAAATTCTAGAGATATTGGCAACCTTGCTTCTTTGCCATAGACTAGCTTGTAGGGGAGCTTTCAGTTGATCTCTTGGGTGTGATTCTATCAGCCCAAAAGGTTGATTTCAATTTTGTGTGCCATATTCTCTAGTTGTCATTTAAGGTCCTCCTTATGATCCTCAAGAGATTATTGTTTATGGAATTAACTCGACCGCTTACCCTAGGGTAATAGTTAGAGCAAGTGCTCAAATATATCCCGTTCTTAAAAACCCAATAAAAAATTTTACTACCAAGAAATTCCAAAGCATTATCGGATATGATAGTGGATGGGACACCAAACTTGGTTATAATTCCCTCATAGAAATCCAGTATACTAGACTCATTTTCCTCCTTGAGTGTAACTGCTTCTATCCACTTGTTGAAATAGTCGATTGCTTTGAGAATCCACCTATGGCCTTGGATTGAGTTCGGAGTGATGAATTTAATGAATTCCAATACCCACTTTGCATGAATGGCTGATTAATTGAGATTAGGTGTAGTGGAAGTGTTGCTAGATTTTCCTTACCCGTGAAAAATGCACATTTCTTGAATTTCTTAATCCATGTTTAACATTCACTTTGAAAATAGTGGACCAATAGTAACCAAATTTCATGATCCTGAGAGATGTTACCCATGGAGCAAAGTGACCTCCAGTTTCTCCATCATGGAACTCATGCAACACTTTCTCAATTTGATTAGTTTCAATGTACCTTAAGAGAACTCCATTCACATCCTTCTTGAACAAAATGCCGTCAATAAGAACAAATGGAATAGATTGGAGCCTAAAATACCTTCTCTTGGATTTTCTTAAACCTTGAGGGCATTGACCTATTTGGAGGAAACTGATCATATCCTAAGTCCAACAAGGAGTGGGTATAACATCAATTTTTGTTCTTGATCATCTCGGAGCACTAAACAAACCCCTTCTTCATCTTTTGACGCTATATGCTGATTTGAAGCGAGATACTCACACAAGAATTTACCAGAGACTAGCTTAGTTAACTTGATCTCAATATCATATTCCATGACCCAGGTAATCCAACCATCTCTTTTTTTGAATTTAAATCCTTGTTTAGTACGAAATCCTTCACACCAGCATGTGACACTAGCAAGTGTATTTTGTTGTTTGAAACAAGATGTTTGAATTTATTTAATCTCCTTATCACAACAAGAACATGCTTCTCAACGAACAAGTACCTTAGCTCATAGTCCTCCAAGCTATGACTAAAGAATGCAACAGGATGCTTAGAACCTTCTTTGTTAAGCTGCACCAAGATTCCTGATATTGTGTTTGAGCCATTAAAAGTATATGGAATGAAGTCTTTTGAGAAGTTTGGATTGATAAGGGTTAGAGCTTGTGATATTTCTTGCTTAATAGCCTTGAAGCTATCTTTTCCCTTAGTTTTCCATTTAAATGCCTTGTTGTTTTTTAACATCAATGTTAATGGCTTGACAAGATTGGAAAAATTAGGTACAAACTTTATAAGGAAGTTTATCCTCCCCAAGAAGCTTTGGAGAGCGTTCTTTTGGCATGACAATGGAAATGCAAAAATGGCTTCAACTCTCTCAGGGTCAATAGTTAATCCTTATTTTGAAACAATGTGACCCAGGTTGATGCAACCTAGAATTCAATGATACAAATCCAATAAGATCCTAGACGTGCTGGCACATCACTCAGCCTAAACTGAGCACTCACCCAAAGCACGCAAAGGTACCAGGTCCCTCTTTAGGGTTGCTTATTACAGGATGTTAGCATGATGAAGACTTAAGAGATACATATAGTTCCATTACTAACACATCATTCCACAGAGCATACCAGATCTATACCTAAGGGAGAGAAAAATTAAGTACTAACCATGATGAGATAAAAAACATACTAGATTCAGATACACACAAAACTAACACTTAGATTCAACCAATATCCTCCATTATATTCAATGCAATAAGTATACAGAAGCTTCATTACAATAACATTAGTATGTGCGTAATAGATTTAACAACATATCTCTGTATATATCTCCTCTCTCTCTCTATTACACAGTTTACTACATATATATAAGGGTGGGGAATTTCCCTTCACCACTTATCCATTCCCAAAATAGGTCACATGCTATTATTAGCCACGCACCTTTACAAAACTAGCCACACATGCAAGTGCGCTAACAATAGACTACTGGTAGTTAATAGCGATAGTAGTAGATCTATTTCTAGTCTTGTGTCCATGCAAAGTGCTTCATATATGATCCTCCAAGAATAGCCAATGCATGTGTGCACGTCTCTACCCTATTTGTGTGCTCTGCACACCATCTCTAAAAATAGACCTTCATGAGTGAAAATAGCTAAGTCCCGAAAAGTGAACTTCTATTTTGCACGTGTTTCTCCTTTCCATTGCCTTTGAATATGACCTATTTTCCCACGTGGACTTGTGTGCTTTCTTTCAAGTGTTCTCTAATCAACATTACCCCACACTAATTTCATTTTCACCTCGACAATGGTCATCTCCAAAACTGAAGTAAAGAATTGAAGAATGGAAAGAATGAAAATAGAATGAATGGAAAGAATGAAAGAATGTTTTTACTCTGTAGTCTCTTCTTTTGTAACTTGAATAACTAATTTAGGATATTCCTATTTTATTTCAGCCTCCAAGGTCTACCACTCAGTGAGTGCTTCCTCTACTCTTTCTGGAATGTCCACAACAATGGACTCCAGTTCATCTTTCATAATCTCCCTTTTTCATTTTGCAAGACCAACACAATGTTGGACATTGCAGTCATCCTCCCTCTAGTAAATCCATCTTCTACACAATGAGCTTCCCAAGCTCTTCCAACCGATTCTTGTGTGTTCTTTGAGGCTGCTTCAGGGCCTCGCACTTCTGTTTAACCATTGATAATCTTTCTGCGTGGCCCAATGTTTCATCCTTCATCACTTTCTGGACCTCATTGTTCTCTTCTAGGGTTTTTATGTTAATGAGCACCTCTGGAGTTATGTAGATGTTCAAGGCTTGGTCTACTTTCTTTAGTTCTTCTTGCAGCACTTGCAGCAGTCCTTCATATGATGCAATCTTCCGCATCACTGAAGCCTTTTCACTCTACTGCCTCTTGTGTTGGATCCTTTGGCGTTGGCATGCGTAGAGGTTCATCTTCAAGCACTAGGTCCACCAATGTACCTACATAGTGTATTGCCAAAGGAAATGTCTTTGGTACCTTTGGCTCTAAGTGTGGCCTAGCTCTTATGATATTATCACCAATTTCCTCTGCGATGCTTGATAAATACAGTGTTATTTTTCTGTGCTAAGTCTTTTTCTTGCGTTAGGCATGCTTATTTCTCCATCCTTAGTTTTAATCTCTTCCTTGAGTGCCCTAATTGTGGCAGCCTTGTCCATATTCCACCTCACCACCTCTATTGAGACTTTCACCAATGCATTGCTTACATGTTCATCTGACATGACAGTAGGCTTTACTTGTCATGTGTCTAGCCTTTGAGTGTCTTCTTCAACCTCCTCGATATGCATGACTCCTCACACACATCAAAATATAGCTCATCCATGTGTGTGTGCATGGACCATGATAACTGCTTCCTTGTGCACATTGTAGCCATATCTTCATCCATTAATTCCCAGCCATATAAGTCCTTTTGTGATAGTGTGCTCTGAAATGGGTGCAAATAATTTTACCTGTGTCCTCTATATGCATAACCCATGGTTGGTGGAATGTGCTCTCCACTTGTTCTTCTAGATCTTGGCTGCTTAGGAACTTGAGCCTCCAGATTTGGGACTTGTGCCTCCATGTCCTAAGTAGTCTCTATAACTATCTCATCTGTTCCCTTTTCCTCCTCTTCTCCTTGCTTCATTTCTTCATCTTTCTATTCTTCTACGTTCTCTAGAGGTGTAGGAGAATTAGGCGTGCTTTCCTCTGATTCTTCCACCTCCTCATTCAACTTTAGTTTCCTTCTCCTTTTCATGGTTGTCTCCTTCTATGGAGAGAGTTTGGGTGATTTACACATTGTTTTTGGAGTAGCACCTTGGGTTCTTGTTCTCTTGAACACTCTCTTAAATTTGTGCTCTCCTTGGACTGCATCCAAGTCCTCATCATCCCCCTCTTGTGGCTGAGGTGGTGTAGTGGCGCGCTCAACTTCATCCTTGTTCGTAGGATGTCTTCTACCTCTATGCTCCAAACCACCACTATCCTCATGCTCATCCTCCTCATCCTCCACTTCAATTGGCTCTGTGGGCTTAGGCATTGGGATGTTCTCCATCATGCTTACCCTTTGGTGGTGCTTTGGAAGTGCAAACTCATCTTCCACATACTTGTTATTCTCCAACTTGGGCTTTAGTTGGAGGTACACCAGTGCTGCTCCAATATCTCCCATAACCAAACTTACTGGTTTAATGCTCAATACATCTGAAATGAGCCTTTCAATATATGCACCCCACCTTGGATACACATATTTCTTCCTTAGCATGTGGTAGTCACAATCTACCTTGTCCGCATTGAACGTTAGGCGCCACGCGTCTGAGAACCTGTGTATACGATGCACTGAAGTACCTTGTTGTGAAGGCATATGGTAACTTACACCAAGGGCTCCATGCTCCATCCTTCATGGTGAACCACGCTATACAAAAATGTTGGTATACAATGAACTGAACTACCTTTCCAACCACTAAAGGAAAGTCCTTGGGGATGTGTCATTCTTCTTCAAAGGCCACGTGGAGCCTATCGTACCACTTCTTAGCCCTTTTCTTGACCTATTCTATCATGGATCCTTCACACAAGTACTTTTTGAAGCATTCTACAGGTGACTTGTGCTCCATGGGATACTCCCATATCTTCTCTTTTGGTCCATCAGGTACTCCGATCTCCATGAACACCAGTGACAACAAAACAACTCCAAAGTTGATCCTTCCTCCTGTGCACTTCCTCAATGATTGTTTCTATAATATAACATGAAATGTTGTAAACTACCCCTTCAGACATCTTTTTAGCAATGTGCAGCCACATGGTATTCACTTGTGACCACCTTTCCTGGTCATTTAGCTTTGTAACAGATGTGTGATTGCTTGCTTGCACAACTGGATATTTCTTCAGTTTATCAATGTCCATGCTATGCGGACCCTTTGTGTACCCCAACTCCTTTTTGGTCTCCAATATTGTGGCCTTTTTTGTTAAATCATCTCACAAATCTTCTCTTGTGCCCTTCAATCCCATTACCATGGAGATGAGCACGGCTGAAATTCTAGCTCTGCGTCCTGTAAAGTAGAAAAAATATTTGTGCACTCTACTCATGAGCCACTTTGGTACAAGGGCTCATATTTCCCAAAGTAAGGGAGTTCATATAGCTGGTAAACTCTATATTCTTCTTGAGATCTTCTCTTGCAACATCATCATACACCGACATGTCTTCCACCGTGTGCATTTATTTGTCTTTGTGTTCAACAAGGCATCAAGCTCCTTTATTCTCTGTAGTATACGGTGGTTGTACTCACTCACCTTTTTTTCCTTATGTGATAATCCCACTCCTGGCCTATGATAACCCCCTCTGGATATTGCATTTCAGAAAAATTACTTTTGGGAGCCATCTCCTCTTCTTCTTCGACCACCTTCTTCTTTCCCTTCACTCTTCTAGTACAACTACTTTCTTGGGTGCCATTTCTACCTTGCAATCCTTTGTAGATACTCACCTCTTGAATTCTGTAATGTGAATCAAACCCTAGCTCGATTCAACATGCCTAGGTGAAATCATGTGCCCTCACTCCTCTCTGTCACCTTGCTTCACTCAAACCCTTCACCACCGGGACACAAGCTCTTTTCTACACAAATCTCTTCATCACATTGTTACACACCTCTCACACCTCAATTCGATCACTCGGCTCTTCACACTTAGCTCTTTTTCAAATACTCTTAATCATGCAATGGTAAAAATGAATTCGCATCCCATCCTTATATAGATTTTCAAATTTTTGATGCATTCATTACTCCTTCACCTACCAAATATCCTCTCATTAATTGACCAATTCCATCCTTTCCATGTGTTACATCTTCACGCCCCAGCTATAACCTTCTAGCGCGCCTTCCTACCCTCTGGTCATAGAATTCTCTTTAGCGTGCTTCCTTGCACCCGAGTACCTCATCACTGCACCTTCTACTTGGTAGTTGTTATGGCCTCTGCTTACCTCGCGTTATACTATCCCTTCATTCATCTCCATCTTTGGTCACTTTTTAGAAGCAATCCTTTGACTTGAAGAGCACATAGCAGCTTATTCCTTTCACCTTTCAATTCCCATGATTTTGTACCTAATATCATGAAATCCACCCCACACTAAAATATGTGCAGTCCTCTACGCATAAACATGCTTCATATAGTAATTAGCTTCATGCACGCAAGTGTGCTTATTACACAACACACCAACTAAATTGACAAAAGCATAACAAAAAAGAAGGAAACACATTAAGGAAATACATAATTGAAAACCTAATCTAAATGGCAATACTGCCTTATTACAAACACCAAGAAGACTTATTTATAGTAGGGCTTCAGCCTACTCCCATTGAAGTAACCGGTAGCCATGTTCCATCAAGTGCTTCTAACTGGAAAAGCACTGTTTCAGGATGTAAGTGATAACATACGGCCCCAACCAATGTACCTTAAGTTTTCTAGATGGCATAAGAACTTAGAGTCATAGAGAAGCACCATTTGTCCAATCTCAAACTTCTTGTCCCTTATGTTTCTATCATGCCATGCCTTTTTGCCTAGCCTTTTCTTGCTTCTGACTCCAACGTGCTATGGCTCTTCGTTCATCCAACTTAATTATCTTTTCAATCCATTCTTCTAAAGCTTTCTCATCAGCTAGACCTCAGCATGTACATACATAAAGAAGGTAACATAAATTCCATAGGAAGAATGACTTCTGCACTAAACACTAACTAAAATGGTGTTGCTTTGTTCAACTTTTTTATATGTTGTTCGATATGCCCAAAGTACTACGTAGATACTTTATCATCCCAATCCTTTCTTCCAACATCACAGATTTTTGTCAATGTCTGCCCAAAATTTTGTTGAAAGCTTCAACAGTTCCATTTTCCTGAGGATGATAGGGTGTAGTCTTATGGTGTGCAATCATGAACTCATCCAATAAAATTCTGATTGTCTCATTAAGAAAATGTGTGCCCCTATCACTGGTCAAACTCAAAGGACATCCATACCTTGTAATAATATTTTCCCATAGAAATCGAGCTGTTGTAGCCATTGTACAGTCCTTTGTAGGTGTTGCTTCTGCCCATCTTGTCAGATAGTCTGTGCAAGTTATAATGTAGCGTGATCCAGTTTTATGCATTGGTGAAATAGGACCCAAAAATCTATAGCCCATTTCTCAAATGGTTCTGTGCTAGTAATAGGTCTCAGAGGCATTTCATCTCACTGACTTGGTCTTCCAAGATGTTGACAATGATCACATGCCTTACAAAATTCCTTACAATCTTTATATAGGGTCTCCCACCATAATCCAATGAGTAGAATCTTGCACACAGTGGCATCACCTGCATAGTGGCCACCTGTAATTCCACCATGAGCTTCTTCCATAATGCCCATGCGCTCATGTTCTAATACACATGGTGTAATACCTCATCTCTAACCCAATTTGTACAAGTCACCACTGATTAACATATAAGGTGGGTGGTACGTATAGCAAGTTGTTTCTTCTCCAAGGATTTCATTCCTTCTAGTGCCATCCCTATGTGTAGAAAGACAACAATGTCCTCTAGTTATGATGGCACACATTGTAACCTATATAACTGTGCATCGGCATGGTATCCTCAATTTCTTGTGCTTCTTCTCTTTATTTATTATTCTTGATAGATGGTCTAGTCCAGAATTACTTTTTCTAGTTTTACCACATGCTGCGAAATCAAATTCTTGAAATAAGAGCACCCATCGACATATGCGCCCTTGTAAAATAGGTTTATTTACCAAATACTTCAATGCCATGTGATCTATATAAAATATGAATGGTGTAGCTAGTAGGTACTTTGGTGGAATTTATGTAGCATAGATCATTGACAAAGCTTCACACTTTGTAGTTGTGTAATTCTGTTATGCATGAGTCATCTTTCTACTAGCAAAATAGATAGGATGATCTACAATACCTTCTCTAGGTTGGGCTAACACCACACCAATGGCCATGCCAGAGGCATCAACATGTACATGAAATGGTTTGTCCCATGAAGGAAAATGTAGAATAGGTGTGGTAGTAAGTTTCTCCTTCAATGTCTCGAATGTGCGTGTTGTTGTTGTTCTCCCCAGTAGAAATGTACCTTTCCCTTTCAGTAACTCTTCTAATGGTGTGCGAAACTTTGGCATAGCCTTTGATAAAATTTCTGTAATATCTGTATGACCCAAAAATCCATGCACACTCACTTTGACGGTAGGCTCCCTTAGGCCTATAATGACTGCAACCTTTGTTGGGTCAACCAACAAACCCTCCTTGCAGATTATGTGTCCTAAAAGTATCCCAAATGGTGTAGAAAATATGCACTTCTTGATGTTCAAAGAGATACTCAACTATCTACACCATTCAAACATTAAGCGTAGATTGTCACAGTGATCCTTAACTAATCCATACACCATCTAATCATCTAAATATACCTGTAAGAAGTTGTGAATAAATTCCTTAAATGCTTGGACAACTATGCATGAAAATACAACAGGCACATTTTTTAGACCAAAAGGCATTACAATATAGGTGAAAACTACCCCATTCAGTAGTAAATGTAGTCTTTTCTTGATCCTCTTGGGAAATCCTAACTTGATGATACCCAGAGAACCCATCTGTAAATGAATATATTTCACGCCCTGCAACTCCTTCTAGTATTTCCTCAGTGAATGGCGTAGGGAATGGATCAGTTACACATGCAGCATTCAGCTCCCTAGTCCACACATATTCTAATCCATCCATCCTTCTTGATACATAGATCACCATTGGACTAACCCATTCTACTCATCAAGGGCTTGATAATTCCAGACTTCAACATGTTATCAATCTCTTCTTTGACCTTTTCATGCAAATTGGGGTTCATTCTGTAAGGTCTCTTTCTAACTGGGCGCACACCCTCTTTAAGCTTTATCTTCATCTCCCCTAACAATTCATGCATGCCTTTAAGTTCATGGTACCCCCTAGGAAATAGGTCTTGGTAATCCCTTAGTAACTCTATGATTTTTTCCACTTCAGAGTCTGACCAATAGTCTCCAATTATGGCTTCCTTAGGCTCAGTATCTGTTCCAATATTCACCCTTTTCTTCATAGGTTCATGATAGGTGCACATGTGGTCTTATCTCACTTTATCTTTCCATACCTCACACCTTCTTGTTGAATGGTTTACATCTAGATTATCTACTTCTTCATCATCTACTAAGTAGACCATTTTTCCTTTCTCTCTCTCAAGGCAAGCACATTGAAGTAATGTTGCATCGACCTCTGGTTCTTTATCAAGACACGCTCTTGAGTCCTCTTTATCTAATAATTCCTAAAGGAGTTCTTTAGCCTTGGCACTATCCCCCATAGTTAAGCTTGATAAATTTTAATGCTTCTTCCACGGAGGCTTTGTAGAGAAGAAGTCAAATGTCTGGGCCATTCCTGTAATTAAATTCTACCAATTTCTAGTTTCTCTATGGAGTTTTGCATATACATACCAAACACATGCACAACCTTGTAAAGTGGAATAAAACTGGTGCACCCATAGTGAAGGTGGTAAAGCTTCCTACCCTTCTGTCTAGAGTCTCTCACACTTCTAAACGTGGTGTTGAATAGGTTGATTACCATGATAATTATATATTTGTGTAGGTGCATTGCTCCTAAAGAACCTAGTAGTAAGAGAAATCCCAATTTCATTCCATTCGACCAAATTATCCCTGTGGACCACCCACCAGTGTGTTGTTGTCCCACGTAGTGTATATGTGAGCATATTTCTTCTTTCTAGTGGATCTATCCATTTTTCTTCCATGGCATGCAGAATACCATGGGATCCCCTTCTCTTGTGTAATAAGGTACATCGAGTTGTTACCTATCCTCTTGACATAACATGTGGTTTTGTGCCTCGAGGGAATATGCTCTTTACTTCATGCCCTACCAACTCATAAGTGTTGTGAGCCCAATTATCACAAGCAACACTTGTAGTATCACTAATAGATTGTGCATCCTCCCACTGAATTAGTCCTTCTTTGGTTGGTTCAATCATCTCTGGATCTCGGATGGCGTGTACATAAATCCTATTCAAAGATCTTCTTCACTTAAGGGCTCAACATAGGGTGTGGACTTTCCATCTGTTAAAGGGATAATAACCCTTTCCTCTTTATTTTCAAAATTGATATAGCCCTTGTTGAACCAAAGATCAACATTATTTGCATAACACCAAGGACGCCCCAATAGAGATGGAAAGCTATCTAACTCTGCTAGCGCTAAAACTTCAAAGTCTCCAGTGAACTTTTCTCCTTGTATGGTAATGGATGCATCTTTCAAAACTCCTATGGGAGTGGCCTTAGTCCGATTAGCCATGAATAATACATTAGAGGATGGCTGCAATGGGGGTCTTCCCATTTGTACCCATGCATCCAAGGTAAGAACATTGACCTCCGCACCTGTATCAATCAGTATATTACTCAATAGCCACCCATCCACAACAACATTTAGAGTGATTTCCTTGTCATAATCTAGGCTATGAGGAGGAGATTTACATGTAGGATCTTCATCCAGTCTCAGTACTTACACGCGGAGTGTTCCCTTTTAACCAACTCCCTAACAATGGAATGATGTTCTCTGACGCAACATTTTACACACTTCTCTCAAGTCATCTATATCAGTTTGGACCATCTCTGATGCTTTCTTCTTCTCCTTTAAGTATTGTATCTCACCCTGAAGATTCCTTAGAACTTCCATGGTTTCCTGATAAACCTCCTTCTGATAGGTAGGATCTGGGTACCATGTGCATGAGAACCTCATCTTTAGTGATGGTAGGTTTACTGCAATGCTTCCCTGGCACGTGTTGCCTCAGTGCATGGGTCATGATCTTTACTTGTAGTGCCTCGATTCTACTTCCATCTTGGGCATCCATTGATTGTCCACAATGCGTTGTATCCTAACCATCCCCGTGCCTTTGTTTTCTTGTTTATGTTTGCTTACTCAGATGCTCATATAAGTCCGGGCACTCTTCATAGCTATGGTTCTTTCCAAAAAGAACATGTAATATTTTGAGGACATTCACACCTATAGTGGTCAGGAGATCCACATGTATAACATGTTTTGTGAGGAAACTCACTTCTTCCACCACCATGGCCTCATCCTCCAAATCCACCATGGTATCCTCGACCTCTGCCATGAATTGCCTTTAAAATGCCCCTCATTCCATCATAGCGCACTGATTGTGCTCCTAGTCTCTGATGCTCATTCTTTCCCTTAGAGTTATCTAAAACTCCTGTTGTTATCGTACACCAATATCTATAGCATCATGGATCTACCCAATCAGCTGGTAGTCCTCATGTCATGAGTTGTGGACCTACATATTTTATAGTAGCTTGAAACATTCTTCCTTATCATGCGTTGTAATAATGGGCAGTGGCTAGCATCATGGTTTAAGTGGCATATTTCACAATCCATCAACAATGAGCATACTATTCTGAGGGAAACTATCCTTTGTGTGACCTTCTACTTCACAATCTATGCACCAAATCCTGTGCATGTCTCATGAGCTGAATTTGTTGATAGTTTCTCCAACTTGTTTTTCCATTGCTGCTATTTGTGCTTCTAAAAATGGGCTCACCCCGTATCTATGCTTCCAACTACCTCAGCGCATGCAAAGGCTACTTCAAGTGCTTCATGTGGATCAGTGTACATCTTATGTGATAATGCCCTCCTAAAAGGGTAATCAAGCCCCCAACGAACCATTGTGCATGTTGGCTTGCGTGTATGTCATAAGAAAGCTTTGATAACAACGTTTTAAACCATGCATCATACTCTCTAACACTTTCAGTAGTGCCTTGCTTAATATCCTTGAGCTGCACTTATACTCTTCTGCTCAAACTTAGGGATATGAAACTCTTTAAGGAATGCATCCTTTAAAGCCATATAATCTACGCAAGTCTGATCAGGGTCAAAATTTATGTACCAGCTGTGTGTGCACCCTTGTAACGTAGTAGAAAATTGGCTTGCCCTACGCTCAGAAGCTATGATTCCTTTTGCATGCCACAATATTTCACACATGTGCACATGTTCAACAACATCTTCTATGCCCCTATACTCTAGAAGATGAAGAGACATTTCCATGTAAATATTTTGGGGTTGGTGTGGACCTTGCCCACCTGATCTAGAACCTCCTGTGTTTCCCTTGCCTCTAAAACCTCCAGATCCACCTGAACTAGAGCTACATATGCCTCTTGATCCCAAACCTGTAGTTGGAATAGGTCATGTAGACATATTCCCCTTGTGCTCTAATAGTAGTACTATAATGAACCCCTATGGTCTGTGAAGTAGTTCCACTTCCAGAGGTGAATCCAACATTCGGCACACTCATGTTTCATGTGTGATGATGACATGCCTAAAAACACCTCCAAATAAAATGAAGTCATTCTACCCCCATCATTGATTGTGCTTGCTCTCTTACTTCCCAAACTTTCTTGTTGATTACTTGTCATACTAGATACTGGAAAACCAAGCACAAGGGCTAGGTTACTAGGTGGATTCAGATGCACCCATGGCCTAGGTAGTCTCTGCTGGCATGCTTCTTTGTGAGGCCGAGGGGGATCCCTGTCATGCTTTCCAAGATGGGGAGTTCTTGATGCTCTAGCTCCATGTCTTCTACGTGAGCTTCAAATCCTTCATGATCCATCTCTCTCCTCAATGCCATACTTTCTGCAATGGTATGCTTTGCTTCTCTATCTCCCTCTCGTGCCTCATTATACTTAAGCCACCTTTCCTCTCTTTTCCTTTCTGCCACTAGGTCTACCATCTTTCACCAATCCTGCTTACCCCCCACATGTGGTGGGGTTTAGTTAGCCATCGGTTTACTCTCCAGATTCAAGTTACCATCAGGATCTTGATCACCAGAGGAATGCCTTGTAGGTAAGCTCCCTTGGATATCGTAAGAACTGAAATTCAGCTACTTCTGGACACAATAAGTGGAAATTGAGTATTCCAAAATATAACTGTTCAAGACACCATGAACCACGTATCCACAACTCGAGTCCAAATCAGATCAGCATCATAAAGGGCTAGAATTCTTCCTACATCTAGACAAGTGCACGATACCTCCAATTCTTCTTAGATGCATAAGCACTCAGCCACTCATACAATTCTACTGGAAAGATAGTGAAAAATATCTCATATAAACTATCATACATTATTGTTCCACCCACACGCATGCGTTAAACTCAGATCCAGTGTTGAATCCATGCGTATTCTTCTTCCAGATCACGTATCCATTCTTCAACACTTGCTAAGGTCAACTGGTATGTCTTCATCGTGAACCATCCTAAAAAAAACTTAAAAGGGGTCCCGAAAATGGAACCAATGATGTAACCTAGAATTCAGTGATATAAATCCAATAAGACCCTAGACACATTTGGCACATCACTCAGCCTAAATTGAGCACTCACCCAAGCACGCAAAGGTACCAGGTCCCTCTTTAGGGTTGTTGTTGTAGGATGTTAGCATGATGAAGACTTAAGAGATACATATAGTTCCATTACTAACACATCATTCCACAGAGCATACCAAATCTATACCTAAGGAGAGCATAATTAATTACTAACCATGATGAGATCAAAAACATACTAGATTTAGATACACACAAAACTAACACTTAGATTCAGCCAATATCCTCCATTATATTCAATGCAATAAGTATACAAAAGCTTCATTATAATAACAGTAGTATGCATGCATAACAAATTTAACAACATATCTTTGTATATATCTCCTCTCTCTCTATTACACAATTTACTACATATATATAAGGGTGGGGACTTTCCCTTCACCGCTTATCCATTCCCAAAATAGGTCGCATGCTATTATTAGCCACACGCCTTTACAAAACTAGCCACACATGCAAGTGTGCTAACAATAGACTACTGGTAGTTAACTGATAGTAGCAGATCTATTTCCAGCCTATGTCCATGTAAAGTGCTTCATATCCAATCCTCCAAGAATAGCTAATGCATGGCACGTACATTGGAGTAGCCATCTAGAAGTGAAAACCTCTCTGAACTAGCTACTACTTGTAGAATTTGATATATTGAGGGAAACGGGTAGTGATCCTTGAGGGAAGCTCTATTTAGATATTTTAAATCCATGCACAACCTGATTTCTACATTCCTTTTCCAAACTGGTACAAGGTTTGCAACCCAGGATGAGTGCTTGATAGGAAAAATGATGTTTTCCTCAATCAACTTGTTCAATTCTTTCTTCATAAGAGGATCTATGTGAGGATTAACTAGTCTTTTCTTCTACCTAATGAGTTTATCTTCTGATCTAATTCAATAGTATGCTGGGCTAAACTAGGATCAAATCCCCTAAGATCTTCATAGCTCCATGAAAATATATCAAGAAACTATTGGAAAAGTTGTATGAAATCATACTTTTCTTGTTGAGTACTTACCTTGCCAATTTGGAGCACTTTTCCTTCTCCAATTGAAATAGGCTCTGAATCTTCACCTTTGACCATGATGTTTGCTTTCTCTCTCCTGAACTGGTCATTGATATTTAAGATTGATTCTAAAGTCACCGCTACTGCAGACCCTTAGGTAGTTTGTTTGTTCTTAGTTGGACCACCTGATCTCCATATTACTTCTCCAATTTCTCATGGTTTCTCGAAAGAACTCAACCTTGTCTTGAAATAAATTGATGATTTTTTGGTCACTTTCAAACCCCTACCAAATTGTGTTATTATATGGAACAACTAGCCTTACTACCACCTTGATATGAGGCCATGCTTTGTCCATTTTATGTTTTTAGCAATATAAAATGCTGCTCCAATTGCTGCAATCCTATTTGCAGCCTCATTCTTCTTCCTTGGTATGAAACTTATGTTAAATTATTCAAAATATTCTATGAGATCCCATACCTTGTTCTTGTAGCACTTGAGAAGGTCATTCTTGGTAGCATTTTTTCTTCTAACCCGATATATAACCAACTCAGTGTCCCTAAATGTCTGCAAGTGATAGATATTTTTCTTTCTTGCCTAATGTAGACCATGGATAAGTGACTCATACTCTTATGTATTATTTGAACAAATGAATTAGAATCTAAAAGAAGAGTAATATTTGATACCTTCGGGAGATGGGAGCACTACTCCTCCTCCAACACCTTTTCTACTCCTTGAACCATCATTTTTTTTTGTCAAACCTCGTTCTTATCTTCATCATCTGTTTTGGTGACAAAGGAAGAGGTTTATTTTATTAATGTAGATAATAGATATCCAATTCAACTTCTTTGATTTCTTTGTATGGATCATAGCCATGCTTCTTATGGGCCTATTCATCAAGTGTCAAATATGGAATTCGCCTAATTTTAGTATCTACCTCTTGAGTGTTTAGGCTATATTATTGATCAAAGATCATGTAATTATCATTGATAGGGATTGACACATAAGGATCAATGTGATATGTAAAAATTGGCTCAAGCTTGATAATAGACTTAGCTCTATATCTGGTCTTGAATAACATGTGAGACCAATCAGATGACAAGTAGCCCAAAATTTTAATAGTGAAGTCCCGAGATAAACATAGGGAAAATGGTGGAGGTACGTCAATCAAAAATATATCTTGAGGAACTATCACATTCGACATGCATGTAGAGTGAGATTTAGTCATTTGATCACTCCAACAGTCCCTACCGGTGTCCCATCCAATTACACCACTCCTTTTAAAATAGGCTCATATTTGAGGCCCATCTCGATCTACAATCTACTTTGGCATCACCGAGCTAATTTTCCCTTAGTCAATAATGTAGTTGTGTACTAGGCTATTCTTGATGATCGGGAGACATAGAATGGTGGAGGCTTCATGTTTCTTCTTGGTTGACCTTCTTATTACATTGCATTGGTGAGAAATTTTTCTTGATCCTTGATAAATCATTTGGGATTGAAAAGTTATCCATGGTTACTTGCAATAAATACCTCCCCCTGCAATTTCCAATGACTCCCACATAGATATACACACATTTTTCTTTTTCATTTGATCAATTCTATTGAATGAAACTGGACTATCTTTTTTTCCCCCTTTATTCACCACTTTATCTTGTACATGAGTTCATACAATAGGTACCTTAGGTTGATTATGTGAATTTGGGACTGTGTTTGAGCTGCCAACTCCTTGAAGTGTGATAGAAGGTTGAGACATTTGATGATTTCCTCTTCTATAGCTCTTTTCTTGGATCTTGTGTTTGCTGCTACACCTTGAGGAAGAGATTGATTTATCCCACAAAAATTCTCTATTTTCCAATTCACAAGTGAAGTGTCACTTTGAGGTGCTTCTTGAGAAACCGCTTGTTGTTGATTTTATTCTTCAATTGTTTCTTGGGAAGCATAAGCACTTTGTACCATTAAAGCCTAGTTTAGGATGCCATTAGGACATGTTTCTTGGTTATGTGGGTGACCACAAGGAAAACACCACTCATAATCTTGTACAAGTTTTCTTTGACGAGAACCGGAGATTTAGATGAAGAGGATGCATTGGAATTATAAGGTTGAAATGGCCTAGTAGCAGGAAACTAACTTTGGATCTGATTTGCAACTTGAACAAGAGGTCTATTTGAATGGTATGATGGTTTTTTTGGTTAGTATTGAGGCTGATAAGGTTTGAAACTTTGGGCTTGCTGCCTCTTGATTGTCACCAACTCATTCCCTAGATTTTTCAATTGTTTCATGACCTCTTGGAGCTCAACCGAGGTGCTTGAAGAGGTAGAAGCCTCACTAGAAATTTTATTTCTAGGAGTAGGGATAGGAGCTAACTCAGGTGTTTGACTAGAACTAGGATTTCCTATCTCTAGGTAAATTGACATTGGTGGTCTAGGGAAAGTTTTATGACTTGAATTAAATTTTTTTGGCTCTAATAGCTAATGCATAAGCTCTTGGAAATTTTGTACCTCCCATAGATTGAACCATAACAACAATATCAAAATTAAGAGCTTTTAAGAAATAGAGAAATGCACCTTCAACAATTGGTCTTACAAGAATCAAAATTATATCCCACGTTCTCTAGAACCTGAAGTTGAAGTCTACCATGAGTTCATTTGGAGCCCTCTTTATGGTAGTCAATTTCTCTAACAAAGATAGATTATCTGCCCTCTCTCCAAATTGATTGTAAAGGGTTATGCAAAGTGCATCCCAATTTTGAATCAATCCTATTGTCAATCTGAACCATTATAAAGCCTTCCTTTTGAATAAGGAAGATAAGAGCTTCATAGATACATCCATGTCAACAATTTCATGGATTGCACACACATTTGCAATGTCCTGGATATGATCGTTAGATTGGTGTGATTCTGTCTAGTAAATAATGGAATAATCTTCATCATTGCTACAAGAATTGGATTATGTGCATTGATATCCAAAGTGGAATTCTACCAAGAAATTGATAAATCATGGATTTGGTTGTGGTGCAACCATTATGATGGGTATAATAACTCTAGTGGATTGCTAGAAGGGCCCACCAGGTGGAGGTACCAAATATTTATTTTTGGTGGAGATGCCAATCTCTAAACTTGTCTTCCCTTTCTTCCTATACCTAGTGATAGTGGTAGATACTCAAAATCTTATTTTTCTCTTGTCTTAGACCTTGTCTAAATTGTTCTCATAGACGAGACACTTTCACTTCTAGAGCCAAGAAATCTTGATATTGGGAGTCACTAGATGTGTTGCTACAGAGCCTCCAAAGGATATAATTTTACCAAGATACACATCCAAACTTGATAAAACTGGAAGTATTGACTTCTGAGGTCCCACTGGGCATGATGTAATCTGTTATCACCAAAATACAACACCCTCTAGATATGTCATGAACTCGTGGATGAAAAATCAATGTATTTGGGTAACATGGGATTGTCTCAAGGTGTGGGACCATTGCAAATGAGACAAACCTCCAGAGAAGGCTGGTTCATCTACCTATTCCTAATGCTAAAACTACTCCTAGAAGGGAAATTCAACTATTTGACACTAACCTAAAATTCCAAGGGACCAGGAGAGAGAAATGCATAAAATATAAATCCTACTCTTAGGGAGGCAATAAGACCAAAAACAAGGGTTGGAGATATTCCAAGTGAGTGAAAATAGAAAAAATGAAGTAGGAAAGGGCAGATAAAAATGCTACAATCCAAAACATATTCAAACCTCCATTTTCATGGGGCACAACACATTCAGATCCTACAAGAAGAAAAAAATATATCTCGCAAATGCAATAGAAGGCAAAGAGTGCAATATAACTTAGATAGGGAAGAAAAATCCACAAAACAAAAATTTTGTTGCCCAAAAAGATGCACAATCCATTAAAAACTAGACACAAGGAAAGAGTCTTTTACAAAATGCTCAAATTCAAGGCATGTAACTCACAAAATCTCTAGAAAAAATTTGACAGAGTTCCTTCACATTCCAGAATGTCCCCCTTCAAAATGAGGGGTCTTTTACATTATATAGAGAGAAATCCTCAAATTCGCTTCACCAGCTAACAATCTGAATTAACTCTCTAAAAAGAGGTATGGGTAGCCATAAAAAATCTGATTCCCAATGGTACTTTTCTCGCAAGAAAAGACATGTGTGCCATACCTCATTAAACAGTTGTTGAGATACTCTATACGACATTCATCAATGTTTGGCCCACCATTGATATTCTTGTGTTGTCGGCTGGTAACATTTTTCATTGTGTTGACCGGGAACAAGTTGGCCCAAAAAATGTTGTCACCGATAACATTTATTGGTTCAAAGGCGTTGTCTATCGGTAACATGTCCCAAGTGTTGTCGACCAAGAACATGTGTTAGTGCAAAAGTCTTATCAATCGGTAACATGTGTCACCCTAAAGGTGTTTTCGGCTTGTAACATGTGTCAACCCAAAGTGTTGTTGGTTGGTAACATGTGTCGGCCCAAACGTGTTGTCACCGGGTAACATGTGTTGACCCGAGAGCATTTTTCCTTGTTACCGACCGGTAACATATGTACTTGCAAATGGATTACATTTGATTCCTCTACCCGCTCCGAACTCCACAACACACCACCTTTTCCAACTTCTTTACTGAGGCTCCATCATACTTCCGAAGTCTGGATTTTGCAAGTTAGACAATTTGTAGGGGATATAAAATTGGATAACAACTGCTTCTATAGTTCATATGACTAACATTTTCACTTTTGAGCTAAGTGATCCTTTACAACATCCGTCATCTCAAAAGGGGTGCTTGTTGTGGGTTTTTATAAAAAAATATGTAGATTACAAATACAACGCTTTAGTTGAAATGGTATGATGATAATCAAACTATTATTCTAGACATACTATAATGATTTGAACATCAAAAATTATGAAATTTAATTGAAGTTATGACTATTACATAAAGATAAAAATAAATATGATGAAATAATTAGAGGTGTGATAAAAGTAGAAAGTGCATGATTTCGTGATGAAATTTTCCCCACTTTATGATGGTGAATGGAGAATTGGTATCATAAAGTAGATAAGAAGAGCGTACCTTGTGGAGTGATGAAGGGAGTTGTAGAATCCGATAGCATGCCAAATGTGGGTTGCATTTGATATCATGCCGAATGGAGATAGTAGAGTGCGCATCATGGAGTGTAGCTACGGATGAGGATCCTATGGGTGAGATTTGCATGCGTAGTAGAAGTGATGTATGCATGTGTTCGTTGGATATTATATTTTTCGTGAGTGTCATTGTGCTTAATATTGTTCCTTATTCCATTTTGTGTGTTGTCCTTTACGTGGCGAGTAAGTTAGACCTGCAAGAGAAAATAAGTGTAGTCAATGCTCATGATAAATGAAATTGAACTTTAACTTAGTACATGTCAAAATAGAAATGTGTGTTAGAAAATAAGTGAATCAAGGGTAGAATACACCTGTGTGCCATGAGAGAAGAGATAAACCGTATGCTTGTTTCCTTGTAGATGGTTAGAATAGTACTAATGATATGGGCATCTTGTTGCCAAACTTTAGATTTGAGCATCCTATCGCTAAACGCGTCGATTTAAGCGTCCTATTGCTAAAATTTGGATTTGAGTGTCCTATTGCTAAACTTCAGATTTCGGCATCCAGCCACCAAGGGAAGAATATTGGGAGAGTGGTCAAGTTTTCTCTCTAAATATTAATGATTCCCATGGATAAGCTCCAATGAAGATGGTCACAAACCCAATAAAACTGATCATCAAGCCATATGAAATAATTAGTTGTATTACAAAAAGTGTGTAAGGTGCCACCGATAATCACTTGTAACCAATCCTGTGTTATTAGAAATTAGGAAATAATGTCACCGAGAACCTTTTGATTTTATGTTGTAACTATTTTTTCCCCAGACAAGATTGCTTAGGTGGGACACTAGCACCCACCAGTCCCCATCTCGTGTTAGGTGCTTCTATCCTAAACTAATTTTACACATAATTCTAATTATGGAGTTGTTTCTTAGCTTCTGTGTACCCTAATTTTTTTGTGTACTATTTTGTATCTATTGTGTGAACTATTGAGAGGGTGAAATAATCACCCAATTATTTCCCCACTTGTTTAGGGTGCGTGAGATGGAAAAAGGAGAGCGTGGCCCAAATGGGGAAATTTGAAACTAATGTGCATGTCTCGAAATGGAACTCATACAAGGGAATAGGGAATACACATGGTAAAAACCATGGAATATACAAATAATGGGAAAAATGACTAGCCAAAAGTATTAGTCACAAACAATTATATATGATGTTATAGAAAAAGTCACAACACACACTAACATTACAAAAGAAACATCAAGTAGTTGGATGAATACATGGGACACCACTTAAGATGTCGCAAGAAAATTGAAGCCTTCAAGGTGATATAATAAAACAGAAATGAACATAGGGCATATCCTACGAATAATGGAAATCAAGAAGCAAGCAAGGAAGACAAGATTTAAGAAAATTAGAGAACTATGATTGGAAGTAGGCTCGTGATGTTGGGGTTAGCACAAGGTTGTACAGATAATATATCAGATCTAAACATACATGCAATAAAAGTGGATATTCTACCAGAAGAATTATATAAAACAAGATATATAAATCAACACCAGATTTAGCATGGTTCACCCAAAGGTGGGCTACATCCACCAAGAAACAAGCCAATCTATTATCCAAAGCTTTCAAAAGATATAAAATGAAGATCTACAATCTTCCACACCTCTCAGATGTACAATAATTTCTTTATCTCAAGCTTCTCCTTCTTCTCCAAGAGTTCTCTCTCTCACAATTATATTCACAATAATCGTTAACTCTCACTACCCTCCTTCTAAACTTTATCTTTCATCCTTATATATGCATATACAAACTTAGGGCACTTAGCCATTCAATTACAATTAATAGATCTGATTTAATACTAAAATTAGATCTAATTCCCATGATTTAAATAAAACACTCACACACAGTAATCGACCTGGTTATCCCTAATCGATGCTAGTTCCTACTTTCCTAACCGATACCACGGTCATCGGTGACCGATGTTGGGCCCTTCATAACCGATTCCATTTATCGTGTTTTCTGAAAGTTTAATATAACATGCTAAGATGAAGTAATATAGCTCCAAAATTAACAATCTCCCACTTGGAGATAAATTACTGCACTATACCCGTATAACGTCATTTTGGATCCTTTCCTTATCTTGTTTCTTCCTCTTCAAGTCTCAAACTCGAAGACCAACATAAGTGGAGTGTAGCTCCAAATTATCTTTTGCTAATGGCTTTGTTAGCATATCCATAGGGTTTTCACTCATATGAATATTCTCTAGCTTCAGCTACCCATCCTCCAATACCTCGCCATATGAAGTGATACTTCAATTGAATGTGTTTCGCTTCTAAAATGAAACAATGAGTTCTTTTGCCGAATGAATTGCACTTTGCCTGTCTTTGAACAATTTGTAATCATCTTTCTCCTTTCCCAAATCTTCCATGAAATTTCTCATCCATATCATCTCTTTTTTAGCCTCTCGTAGCTGCAACATACTCTTCCTCTATAGTAGAAAAATCCACAACCTTCAGTAATCTCAAAATCCAAACTAACTGTCATTCCACCTTCTCGAGAAAATATATCTAGTAGTGCTTGTTCTACCATCCAGATCTCCAACCATATCCAAATCAACATATCCACATAAAGAAATATATGAACCTCCATAGCATAACTACATGCTAGATGTCCCTCTCAAATACTTGAGTATCCATTGGACTGCTTTCCAATGCTCTTTACTTGGTTTGGCCGTAAATCTAATCACAACTCCCACTATGCTTGTGCAATGTCTAGTCTGGTACAAACCATAACATACATGAGACTCCTAACTATTTAGGCATATGGTACTCATGTCATTTATTTGACCTCCTCATGTGATAAAGGACACCGATCTTTGCTCAATTTGAAGTGTTCAACATAGGTGTACTTATAGGTTTTGAATCTTCCATGTTAAACCTTTCTAACACCTTGTAGATATAATTCTCCCGAGAAAATACAATTTCTTACTCTTCCTATCTCTGTGTATTTGTATGCCAATGATTTTTTTACAACTCCTAAATCCTTCATAGCAAATGTGTGAGCTATCTTTTCCTTAAGATCACCAATGTCCTATATACTAGATCCTGTAATAAGCATATCATACACATAGAGTAACAAAATAATATAGCTCCCATTTTTCGACTTCTTGAAATAAACACAATGGTCGATTCACATCTTAAGTAACCATGCTCATGCATGAAACTATCAAACCTACTCACTGTACCATTGCCTTGGAGCTTTCTTGAGCCCATATAGGCTCTTTTTCAACCTCGCACACTAATTTCTCCTTACCCTTGACTTCATACCCAAGTGGTCGCTTTGCGCATGTAAATTTCTTCATCCAAATCACCATGAAGGAAAGATGTATTCACATCTAGTTTCTCTAAATGCAAATCATCTACTACAACTATACTCAACACAAGACAAATAGAATTAATTTTAATAACAGGAGAAAATATTTCACCAAATTCAATACACACTTTCTCGTGAAAATCCCTTTACTACAAGCCTTTCCTTTTACCTTTTCTGTCGACCCTCTTCTTCCTTGATCCTTTAAACCCACTTATTCTACAATGTCCTCTTACCTGTTAGCAACTTAACCAAATATCTAGTTTGGTTATGTTCTAAGGAGTCCATCTCCTCATCCATGCCATACTCCCACTGCACGTGAGTCTTATCCTGCATTGCTTCTTCAAAAATTTATGGTTCACCATTATCAGATCAATAATAAATAAGATAGAGAAGGTGTAAATATTTCTAGAGATTTACTTACCCTTTGTGACCTTCTCATAAGAGTTTGGGGTACCAAAGGCTCATTTTGGACCTCCTGGACATTTTTTTCCAATTCGACAGTGACGATCGACGCGGTTCTCGCGAACCGATGCTAGTTTAGCTCTTCAGTAACCGATACCGATTCAACTAACCGATGCCGGTCGTGGGTCAACCAAGACACCGGTTACTATGTAACCATGTAGGTATGAATTTTAAATTTGAGAGTTCATTTTCATTCACAAACTTCTCAACTGGTTCGTCCTTGGGTACCAAAATTTGATCCCTATACATTCTCTTTTCATTCCATTTAATGTCACGACTCCTAATAATTTTAGAATCCTCTAAATCCCAAAAATGAAATCTGAAATCACCAGATACATAACCAATGAAAGTGCATCTCTTGGATTTTGCATCCAAATTTTTTCTATTTTCCTTATCAATATGCACAAAAGCTTCTGAACCAAAAATTTAAGAAAATAAAGATATACCTCTTTTCCGGTCCAAGATTCCTCTGATATTCTTCCATCTAGTGAACTTGAAGGCCCATGGTTAATCAAATAAACCACTGTATCAACTACTTCTTCCCAAAAATGTAAGGGAAATCCAACATGTATCCTCATACTTCTAGCACGTTCCATGATTTTCCTGTTCATTCTTTCTGCAACACCATTCTCTTATGGTGTTCTTGGAACCATCCTTTCTCTACGTATTCCATTCACTGAACAATAATCATTGAAATCCTTGCTACAATATTCACCACCATTGTCAGATCTAAGGAACTTTAAATTTGAATTTGATTCATTCTCAACAAGGGATTTCCATCTTTTAAAAGTCTCAAAAACATCAGATTTATGTTTAATACAATAAACCCATACCTTTCTTGTAGCATCATTAATGAAAGTAACATAATACTGGGATCCTCCATGAGAAGATACCTGAGCTGGTCCCCACATATCTGAGTGTACAAGCTCCAATTTTTACTCCTTAGTTTCCCTAACTTTGAGAAATCTCACTCTCTTTTGCTTTCCAAAGACACAATGCTCACAGAAATCAAGATCTAAATCTTTCAAATATGATAACTTACCCTTAGCCTTTAAGATCTACATTCCTTTTTAACTCATATGGCCCAATTGATTATGCCACATGCATGCATATGAATATGAAGTAGATAACAAAGAAAAAGAATCAGTAGAATAGGTAGATAAATATAATGTTCATAACTTTTTGCCTCTTGCCACAAAAAAGGCACCCTTGGTGATTTTCCAAGAGTCTGGCTATGAATGTAACCATGTAACCAACTTCACCTAGTTGACTGCAGAAATAAGATTCCTTTTGAGGCTTGGCACATGCCTCAAATCTTTCAATACCCATGTATTTCCATTCTACAATTTTATATGAACTTCCCTTACCATTAATACTGCAATGTTCATCATCACCCAAATAAACATGGCCAAAATTTCCCCAGACATAATTTATGAAATAACCCTTATTAGGAGTTGCATGAAAAGAAGCTCCTGAATCTAAGACCCATGATTCTATTCTATTATCCAAAGAAATAATAAAATCATCTTGCACAACCTCTCGCTACAATTTCCTCTTTACCTTTTTCTAGGTGTTGGTTCTCTTTATCCTTTGACCAAAAATATTTCTTTGCATTTCATTTCTTTCCACAATTCCAACAAGTAATTCCCTTACCTTTGGATTTAGATATGCCATTCCTTGAATTTGATTTCCCATTATTCTTACTCTTGGATCTCTCCTTCTGCTTGCCTCTTCTTTCTACATTTACAAAATTCCCAGATGATGATTCCTCTGTACTTTTCCTGCGAATTTATTCATTCAATATTATACTAACCACATCATCAAAATTCAAAATATTATTAACAGATGTTGTATTACTAACAACCATTACCAAGTTATCTCAACTATCGGAAAAAACATAATATTACAAGTGATTTCACTTCATCATCAAACACAATATCATCCAATTTTTACCGATTTACAATAGATTGGAAATAATTCAAATGACTAGATGCGAGATCCACCTTCATGCATCTTAAAACTAAATAGTTTCTTCATCAAATAAATTTTATTTGAAGCACTAGGTTTTTCATATAAATTAGCAAGATATTTCATTAAATCTACCATAGAAGTCACTTTTGTAATATTGAAGCCACGGATGCTTTGCTAGGCTTAATATTATAGATCCTAAAGCCTTTTCTCGTCAAGAATCTTCCATTCTTCATCACCATCTTTGTAGGTCTAGAATTTTCATCCAATAGTAAGTACAAATCTCTTTGATATAGATAATCCTCAATTTGCATCTTCCATAATTGATAATTTTGGCCTTCAAACTTCTCTACCTTGTATTTGTTTTTTTCTACCATTAATGTAGCTCCCACTCAATCGAAAACCAGTGAGTAAATTTGTCAACACAAAAAACCCTCAAACAAATATCCGATACAAGTTGGTGTGGTTAGCACAAGGTTGTATAGATAATATATCAGATCCAAGCGTACATGCAATAAAAGTGGATATTATACCAAAAGAAATATACAAAACAAGAGATATAAATCAACACTAGATTTAACGTGGTTCACCCAGTGTGGGCTACATCCACCAAGAAACAAGCCAATATATTATCCAAAGCTTTCAAAAGATATACAATCTTCCACACCTCTCAGATGTACAATACTTTCTTTCTCTCAAGCTTCTCCTTCTTCTCCAAGAATTCTCTCTCTCACAATTATTTTCATAATAATCATTAACTCTCACTATCCTCCTTCTAAACCCTATATTTCATTGTTATATAGGCATATACAAACTTAGGTAACTTAGCCATGCAATTACAATCAATAGATTTGCTTTAATACTAAAATTAGATCTAATTCTTGTGAGTTAAATAAAACACTCACTCACAGGTAACCGACGCTGGTTAGGCCTAACCGATGTCAGTTCTTACTTTCCTGACCCATGCCAGTCATAGGTGACCCATATTAGATCCTTCATAACCGATGCCTATTACTGTGTTTTCCTACAAGTTTAATATAACATGGTAAAATGAAGTAATTGAGCTCCACAATTCGACATGTGATACAAATGCTACACATGAATAACCCGTTAGAATGTTAGAAAAGCTGATAGGATGCCTCAATGTATACAACTAAAAATAAGAATTAAAGTAGTAGGTTTTGTAGTGATAGTACCCAAATATAGAAAAATAGGAAAGGTAGATGACCCATGAGGGTTAGTGGGGTTGGTATCATAACGTGCCAAAATCATACATCATGTAGAAACATGTAAGTGATCTTCATTCACCTCAAAAATTACCATGTGAACACACATGTGTGTATGGAAAAATGATAAAGCATATTATGAACCCAAGTAACATGATAAGTAGTGTGCAACATAGAAATAATGAGAAAGAAAGGATACATCCAATCAAGATCTAAGCTATTATTTTTGAAATTTTTGTAAAATCCGAACATGGAACAAAAAAACTAGAAGAGGGGAGAAAGGTGTCCCCTATCAGTATGTGTGCAAAGTGGGGTCCATGTAAGTAAATGTGCCCTCAACATTTGTGTTTGGGCCTAGAACAAGAGTGTGTAATCGGGTAGCAAGGGGGGAGGATATGCCCCCAAATGTGTATGCCACGGTGATCTATCCAATGAGAATAGGGCGAGGGAACACTATCTCGCCAATGTAAAATATGAACACATGTGAACATGATCAAAGGACCTAGTGTCATATGAAAGCATATGTATCATAGCATGTGGAGTAGGAATGTGTCATGCATGTGGAGAAACTAGAATAGGTGGAACATTGTTAAGTAAGAAGTGTAATTCGGGAAACACGATAGCTAGCAAGTAATTCTTCCAACATAGTGAGGATAAAAACCTATGGATTATAATATCTCGAAGTCTAAGATCCGAAATATATGAGGACTAAATACAATGACATACACAATAAGGATATGGTCAGTAGAAGACACTAGAATAGGTGGAACATTGGGCTTGCTGGAAAAAGTGAAATAGTAAGTGAAAACATAAGGATCAATGTGTGATTCAAGAGATGTGTAACATATGTAGTGTTATGAGGCTCATCAATATCAACCAAAATCAATGGAGGGAGAGACACAAGACTCATCATAAGAAATGGGTACAATTTGGAAATATTGGAATAATTAAAGTGATATGAAAGGACACCTATGAACTTAGAAATAAATGTGGAAAGAGGGGAATTGATTTCCCCCATGGATGTAACAAGATGAGGTGTAGCCATAGTAAATGAGTCATGCATAAAAGCTTAGAAAGTGAGAGCATTAGGAATCATTATCAAATCAACACACTGTGTTCTAACTTGTGATGAGGAAGGTACAAAGAGTGATGTAACATTGGAATCAATAAACATATGATCATTATAATTACATCAAGAGTGAGACATAATGGGAGGATTATTATAGGTGCCAATAGAAATTTCATCATGTAAATTAGTAGCACTAGAGTCCATCGTAGGAGAAGAATGATGTGAAATGTAAGTAGTAAATTCATCATCATGTATGAGAGGGGTATCAAAAATAGTGGCAGCATGAGGTGTGGAATCTATTATATCATTATCCATGGAAGACGGTGTGGCAAGGAAATTGTGTGATATGACATGAGTAGAAAGAGTTGAATGTATAATATGTAACCAAGGATTTCCTAGAAGAATATTATAATTGAGATTATGAGAAATAACATGTAATAAAACATTAAGAGTTCAAGGGGATAATATAATGGGTAGAGTGATGTCTCCCAACAATTTCTTAGGTGTATTATCAAAGACACAAATATATAGAGCAGATGGAGTTAGATTAGCAACAAAAATTCTTATTTGATGGAGATAGGAAATGTTGCATACATGAAGACTAGATCCATGATTAACTAAAGCACACTTAAGAAGCACATTACAAATTTGAACTTGAACATAAAATGTAAAAGAATTTCCAAAAATGATATGGTAAGCCATAAAATAATTTGACACAAACATGCCAAATAAAAAATATATTTGTATTGAAAGTGATGTTGATAAAAACGACCGTCGTCAAATTAATAAAATGACCATATGTCGAAATAGAATTTGAATTAAATGAAAAGAGGTTTTTTTAATCTATTGATGTAAACTAAAAACCTCTAAGGTATTTTCTCAAAAGCATGTATTTTACGAATTTTGCCTTGATTACTAAAATGTGTAATTTTGAATTTCTGAAAATTGTGTAAAACATTAGGGCAAAAAGAAGGTTTTTGTTAAATATGTAAAAATGAAATCTAACCTCAAAGGAATTTAAAATTAAATCTATTACGCTTGAGATATGATATAAAATGTGTTTTGAAAATTGGGAGCCCTAGAAAATGACCCAAAGGGTAGGATGAAGCATGAAACCCTAGGAATTATTTTACAGATCTGATTTATGAAATGTAATAGATGAAGATTAGGTTTGTATATGAAGTTAAGATGTATATATGAACCCAAATGCATTGGGTTTATAGAAGAATTGATATCTTAAAGAAAATGCAAGGATTAGGTTCACCAAATTATTTAAAGAACTTTAAATAATTTATTAGAGGACTCGAGATCAAATAAATATAGAAATAATAAGAAAGATTTAGCGTGCAAAGTACAAGTAAATATGCAAGACAAGAGATAAGAGTGAATGAATTTGTATTTGAAGATCTAGCCTAATCTTGGACTAGGAACTAGTTGGAACGAGCTTGGTTTGGGTTGTGCATGATTTATCTCGAAAAAATGTGATATGAAAGTCCATCGATAATATTTTCAAAAAGAAGACAATACTATCTCGACACTAGTGGTACTATTTTGGCAAAGAGTGTGGACTGGTTCTTTCGATTCACAATGTCACCTTTACTTCACTTTTTTTCACTTTGACTTCGTTGTAGGGATTCTTTATCCCACGTGTACCTATAAAAAAATCCTAACCACTCGCACAAAGCTCAATAAAACATTAGATAAAAAAATAATGCATATTATTGAGTCAAACTAACCTCGTGGTCACCCCAAAATGATTGTCACCGAGCGTTACCCTATATTTCGACTTTATGTAGTTTTGGGGTGTGTGTGTGTGTGATTGAATCTATGTTCCTTGAAGCTAGGTTTCCCTTATGTCACTACAACAATATATTGGGCTACAAGTAATTTTTCCCCAAGATAGACTATGTGAGATGGAATTCATAAATAGCCCTTCCTATGCAGTTGATTAATGTAGCCCAAATGCAGTCCTTGAATGTTTATCTTTACCCAAATAATAGATAGTAAGTATTAGCCCAAAGTTGTCCCACCTCTTGATAATGGTAAGTAAGTCACACACACACACACACATATGATTCCCTTGTTTGAATTTTTTCATTAACAATTGAAAATATGACCCAAAGTGATAAATAAACTCTAGAAAAGATACCAAATGATGTGGAAATTCAAAATCAAGAAAAGGAGGGAAAGGGAAAAAATATCCCGGAGGGGACAATAGCCCTTGGGGCGCTCTTGTCCCTAATGAGCAGTAGTGTTAGGGATGATTGAAAGATACAATGGTCAATAAATATTTGGGTCACATGTCATTTAGTATAAAAAAGTAATGTGGTCATTTCAGAAAAGCAAATAATAAGAGTGTGGGAAATATAAAAGCAATGAAAGAGTAAAACAAGTGTTTTTAACATCCAATTTTCTTGTTTAGGAATTCTTGCTTAGGAATCATGTATATAATGAAATACGTACAAGCATGGTGTAAGTATGAAAGTGCATGATTTTGTGACTACACCTACTTACCTAATTTTTTTAATATATTAATTAAATAATATAAATAAATTTATATTTTTAAATTTAAAAAGTATGGAGTGAAACAAATTGTTTCAAATTTGCATTAGTTACACCCATGAAATAAGAAAAATAAAGTGGGATGGAATAAAATCCCCTACTTTTATTTTCTTAATTTTACAATTAGAGAAGGAGAAAACAATTATCAAGGAGAGGAGAGAAGAAAGGAAAGGTATAGGATAGGAGAATGGAAATACAAGAAAGGAAAATGTGAAAGGAAAAATATAACACAAAGGGAGAGGATAAAATAAAAACAACGTAAGAAGAAGAAAATTATAGTAGAGGGAAAATGATATACCAACATAGTCGTCATAGGAAAAACCTAAAAAATTAAATGTAAGAAAGACCTCCAATGCAATCATAGGAAGAAGAAGAAGAGTATGTGCCAAATGTAAGATTATATGTACTAGATTTGATGAATTATTTATGTAAACATGTTGGCGAAAAATTTTTCGTGTGGACAAATTAATGGGTTTCTTGCCAATGTCTCCAGGACTCTAGGTCCCTCTACTTGGGTGGGGTATCTCCACTTTATTGTGAATGACAAAAATGAGAAATTTGTGGTTGGAAAAAGGTCGGGATCCAACAGTACACTCCACTATACATGCGGAAAATTTTTACAAGGAATTGTAAGGGAATAATTTTTGAATCATGGGGGAAGGGGAGTGAGAAGTTAGACAAGGAAAACCAACTCTGCGAGTAGAAAATCAAATTCTCACCAGGGGTTGATTGAAAGTCCACATTCACAATAACTAGAAAGAAATAACAATTTTATTATGCCAAAACCGAGGAAACCATGCACATAATTTCATGAGTCATGAAAATAAACAATCCCTTTCTTTATTGACATTTTTATCAAGTTGTACAATGCTGGAAATGGAGGAAAATTGGTGAAGGAAAGTGGAAGAATGCTATATCTCTTGTATTGCTCAATTGATCTCTCTCTTGAGTATAAAATTGAAAACCCTTAAGCAAGAGTATGCCATTACATTATATAGATCAAGAAACAACTCTTCATCTACCCCCCACATGACCCTTCATTGTCTCATTCAACTCATGACTTTTCACCTTCCTAGGATCTAGGAAATTAAGTTCCCTTTTTATAAATCAAAGGGACTTTTACAATTCAAATTTATAAAGTCACTTTAATGAATAAGAAAAACTAACATGATTACACACAATGAATAATTAGAAAGGGGTTAGAGAATAAGAGGAAGAGTGAACGAAAAAAAGGAAGAAGGGATGCCGATGAAGATGATGCTTTTCCTCATTCACCTTGTTGCCCAACTAATATGATGAAATCTTCCAATGCGGAAAACTCTTGATCTATGAAATTTTTACACCATGATAAATCTCCTTTAGATGATGCATGAAAACCTTGAACTAAGTGTTTAGAAACACTGTCAAAATGATAACCTTGGTGACTGCATGCGTTGCTCATTGAGATCTCGCTCTCAAAGAAGCTAGAGGATGGAGAAAAATCTCTGATGACATTCCGCTACATAGCTACACTGATGTACTCATCAGAAATATTTCATGAAGTAAATTTCGAACAATTTTTTATTTTCTAATGATGATCAAAATTCCTCCATTTTACGCGATGCTCGGACATCTCGGGTTATAGAATGAATGTTGAGAAACACTGTTTTGAGACTTCCCAATGTGATCTTGGGATGAACATGGGAACTACTCACGAAAACCTTCTTTGATACTTGATTGATGAACCCCTTCAAATAATTAAGTTCTCTATGGCCAACTCTTTTCAAATCACCCAGATCCCCGAGTGATGAAAATGGACCCACCTGTTGTGTACTATGATGTGTCGCCTTACTGGGAGACATAATTTGACTCAAGATAATGCTTTTCAGGATCCTCGTTGAGTTCTTGTTTCTTTGATTGAACCATGAAACCATAATACAACCCCGCGGAGGGCCAAAAAAATGGTAGGATGAGTGAAAATGAAGCCATCTACAACTTTTTGCACTTGGGACTGAAAATTGCTATATTTTGAAGTTAGGCCCCGAGAGCTGCTATTTTGGGAAGTGTTGATTTTTCACCTCATTGCTTGCACTGAGGTGTTTCTTTCACATTCCAAACTTGTCACAGTGTCTTAATGTCAATTCAAAGAAATTTCTATTTTTGAAAATTTGCTTTCTTGCTTTGTGCTTTTTCACTTTTTTGCTATTTTGACCCGCGTGCCTAGTTTTCAACATGGTTTTCACTGTTTCTTTCTTCAATTTTATGTTTTTGGAAACTTACTAAAAATGGAAAGTGAGAACCAGTGAAAATTAATATTTTTATAATCTCACCTTTGGGTCTCATATTTACGAAAAATCATTGGATTCTTTCTAGGTTTTTGCTCTTCGACTTCTGTTCAAGTTTTCAGCTCAATCCACTTTGCATACTTTGGTGGAAAACGATGAAAGGACGCTCTAGGAAGAATATTTTGAAATAATTTCATTAAGAAAATAAGGAAATATCTGAGATTTCTATTTTTGATTCTCCTATATGCCTAGATAAGGGAGATCTTCCCAAAATTTCACGGATATTAGATGCATGGTTTGGGAGATATGAGCGTTTCTTATTTTGGAACTTAGGGTTTCTAAGAGTGACACTCATGAGTTTTTCTTGAAAAATACTCTCTTTTTTCATTGTAGAAATGTTGAAATATTATCAATGGAATATGGAGGTGCTGTGGAAGGCGTGGAAGCAACAAAAATGGAGGATTGAAGGAATTTACAGCAGTGGAAACCTTCTTGTGCATGTGTGAAGAAAAGCCGTAAAAACAAGAAGAAACATGACAGCTTGGAAAAAATTACATGTATTTAATAGATGAGAAGGATGCAAATTTTGAGCACCAATTTCATCAAGGATTGGTGTAATTGGTGAAAAAAATTTCACCCTATCCCTATTGGGCCATGTGTTGTAGTGTAATTTGAGGTCAGCTTGAGCGGGGGGCTAAAAATTTCACCTTTAGCACTCGCTAGGGTCACATGGGTGACCAAAGACTTAAAAGGGAGGGGGTGGATTTTATTGCACCATAGACACCAAATATTTTGGAAATTTGGTGCAAAAAAGTGTGCCACTCTCCCATTGGTTGGATTTTCAACTCAAAAATTGACTAACTCTTGAAGCTTTTACCTTGGGGAGCCGCCTATCGGGACTTTATCTTGAGCTTCCAGAGGATTGTTTTGATGAAATTTTATTGAAATTAAAAATCTAAAGGTGGGGGCATTAGCTCTCGATTCTTCCATTTGATCCCTTAAAAATAGGATTTTTGTTTAGGCTCCAAGGTTGTGCATGCAAAAACTGTCAGGACATAAGTCTCATAGGTTTTGTGAAAATATGATATTAACATACCATAGGGATATGTAGAATAAATATCCACTGATATTTTTTTGAATCCTAACTCCTTCCAGAGCTCTTGGAATCACTTCCTGAAGCTTAGAGGCTTTTTTTGCACTGTGCAGTACTTAGGCCTCCAAGACCCACTTTTGTTGAAACTGCTCCAAAACTTCTGAAACTTCCTAGAACCTTCCAAAACTCATTTCATAAATTTTTGGCGCTCTGGTACATCTCCTTGATGATTTTTTCCTTTAATTTTGGTCTAGTGGTATGTACCAGCTTTCGAGAAGACTAAAGGATAGAATTTCCTAAGCTTGTCAAAAAGCACATTTTTAATGGATCTTGTCTTGGAAGAACTTGGAATGACTAGATACCCCTAAATCACCTATGGAAACACCACCATAACACATGAGACTAATGTAGAGAGATGGGATAGGGTGACTCAGGATTAGGGTGATATGAAGGATGGCTTAGTATGACCTTTGAGTAAAATTTATAAGGTAGGGTATGGTTGTCATGCTTGAAAATTGGGAATTTTCTTGTTGCACATTTGCATAAAAATAGTTGGCTCTAGCTTGGGGACATGTCATGGATTGAGTGCAACAAGGACATCACATGAGAAATCCAAAATCTCTGTACATAACATTGACTAGTTCCTTATCCATTGGGCTTTGCAGAACATGTACAACTTGTAAGAGATAGATAGAAAGGGACAACACACATTAACACACAAATGAAGAGAAAAAAACCACACAATAGGGAAAAGGGAAAACTAACCTAAAGCACCTATAATAAAATTTAGGGACAACCCTCTTTCACTAAAGTTCTCATCTCTTCTTAGCGGTTATTCTTGAATGGGTAACACTGAATGATGATGTTTCGCGAAGCCATTTACTGGTTTGAGAAAGTAGATTCCTCTCCTTAAGTTCTTATGAAATCTGGGTGCTTTCATGATTGTCTATGTATCGTTATCCCAATTTTACCCCGGATAAAATTGGTCAACCATGACCCCGCATAGAAGAAACTAGAGAAATCATGTTCAAATCCTACAATTAGGCAACAAAGGGACTCTACAATGGAGTGGCGGGGCCTACGAAAGATCAAATGACCTTGTGCAAGAAGAAATTCAAGAAACGACTTCGCAAATGAAACCATGCTTCAAATCTAGAAAACAGATTATAGGAGGCTCTAAAATGGAATAGCAGGGTCGAGGAAGGAGAAGACAGTGTTAAAGAAACTAGAGGCTCAAAGGAAAATAAACGATGAAGGCTCGAAGTTGTCGGGCTCTGAAATGGTTCAGAATGAGCTCTAAAATGACTAAGTATGGAGGAGACATCGATGTTGCCAAGTGTCCAAATGACGCACCTCTAAAGATTGAATCCAAAAGGGCAGACTCAAATAAGTGCCAGAACCCCACGTGTCCTAGTCCCAAAGAGGGGCAGAGTCAATAGCTAAAAGTCAAAAAGCAGACAGGGCGGGCCTAAAAAAGACTAAGTATAAAGGTGCTAGCGGAAGCAACCACATGTCAGCCCAACGCATCTCCAAAGGCAGATCCAAAAGTGGAGACCCAAATGAGTGCGGGCTCGCCACGTAGTTCAAGTTAAAAATGGGATAGAGTGGGCCCAAAATTGACTAAGTATAGAGAACCAACAGATGGCGCCACGTGTTGCATCAGCGTAATTTCAAGGTGCGGTCCAAAAGGTGATTCCCGAACGAGTGCTAGCTTACCACGTATTCAGGACCCAAAAAGTAAGAGTGGCCATTGAAAAGTCCAAGAGTTTACGGAGGCTTCCATGTGTCAACCCGATGCTCCTTTCAAAGGTAAAATCCTGAGCGGGTTTTCAAATAAGCGCGGACCTTCCACATGTCCTAGGTCCAAAAAAGGGGATAGGGTCGGGGTTGAATAGTCAAAGCAGAGACAAGCCAGCAAAGGGTGCCAAGTGTCAGCACAACGCTATTTCAAAAGTAAGAGTTGGGGAAGGTTTCCAAATGAGCGCCAGGCTCCACGTGTCCCTGGTCAGATGTATGACCCCACCGAGCAAAAAAGGGGACTTGACCAAAACATGAGGAAACTGAGCAAGCCACGGAAGAAGCCATGTGTCACCCGACGCAACTCCAAAAGCAAAATCCAAAAGCAGTCCCCAAACATGCGCCAACCCTCCACGTGTCCATTTTAAAAAAAGGGGACCCATTTTTGTATCTGTTTCTTGCCATTCTATACGGACCCGATTCAAATTTCAAATGGGAATATATTTTGACTCAGTGCTCGAAATCTGACAAATCTGGCACTTGTTGGAAAGATCTCAGCCTCGTCTACACCATGGAGATCTGAAACTTTAATTTTGGAGAGGTTAGGTGGGGAAAATGAAGAAATGTATTCATACCATTAATACAGGATCTATTTTACCCCAACAACCAGATCGGATTTGATCTGATCCGCCGTTCCTCCTCCTTCGAGGCACCGAACAAGTAATTAATGTAGACACGAAAGATTTCAGGCATATTTACAGGAGGCATTGATGGCTAGTAGTTGAGCTTCGAACTATTTCCGCCTCTCTCTCTCCTTCTTCCCTCTATGCCGAATCTATAAAGGAAGGGTCGGGACTCATTGTAAAAGGTTGGATGTTTCTGTTTTGTGCCTCCTTCTTCTTTTGTTCATAGAAGGATTTGTGGAGATTTTCTAACCTCTCCTTCGTGTTGTAATGCAAGTTTTGCTTCTTAGCCACTGCAATATACTCGTATCAATGCCTAAGAAATAATATTTATATATGTCTATGGATGTTTATCGACCCTTTCATGTATTCATTGTTGTCTCCCCGATCTCTTATTACATTTTTGGTCATCTGTGCATAGTGTTTGTATTACTTTTTGTGGTTTGTGTTAAATTGCAAAATGAGTGTCTAACATTCCTTTGGTGCATCACCTCGTTAGCTTAGTTTATTTTCTTACATCTCTTCGACCTTGTCTCCTTGGTAAACTAGAGTAGATTTAAAATAGACTCTCTGTAATATATTTTTATGCACCTGGACAGAGGAATAGGAACCGACCTTAATCCGGAGAGCTCTTTCAACTCGTAAGGTCCCACAATTTGAGAGATGCTCCATGTTGTGCACTCAAACCGAGAGTCTTGAAACCAATCTAGTTTCAGAATTCAGGGTGCCGTGATTCTCACAGAATAGCTTTTAGCACACTTGGTGGGAAAAGAAGTCTTCATTTGTTATTGCAACAAGATTGATGTGCACTTGTTGCAAGTTTTAGCTTTTAAGAAGCTTTGAAACTGCACATCTGACGACTCAAAAAGGGAAAAAATCCACTTGTTTCAAAGAGCTCCAAGTTTTCCAAGCTCACGAGAAGAATACAAACAAGGTCAAGAACAAGAGAAGAAGTATTGTTTTTCTATCTGCACTTGTCCCTAGAAAGAAGGAGAAGGGGGAGAAAATCCCAGAGGTCTCCATCTCCACCAAATAGAACCTTGTCAACACCTCCTCCGAGTAGGTTATTCTTTAAATCAAGAAAGGTTCTCATGTTGATCAATATGGCACAACCAAATCCTTATGTCAATTTCACTGGCAACAACCCACTTGCTCTTAATGCACAAAATCTAGTCCCAGTGGCAACATTAAAGAGCATCCCATATTTCACTAGAGAGAACTAGACTTCTCTTGGTGACCACGTTCAAGACATTGCAAATGTTTATACAATCCATGAGATCATTGAGATGGACATTACAGTTAAGTTGCTAGCCTCTTCACTTAAGGGTAAAGCTTCACAATGGTTCAGGAGTCTAGAAGTAGGCTCTATTCAAACTTGGGACCATATGTGTAGAGCTCTTCATGACCAGTTTGGAGAAAAAGGAGATAACCTATCCTTTTTGGAGCAACTGACAATAATCAAGAGAGCTCCTAATGAGCAGTTGATAGATTTCAACCTCAGATTTCAAAGGACATGGGACAGGATTCCAGTGGTTGTGAAACCCACAAATGAAGGTGCCTTCTTATACTTTCTCAGAGCTCTAAATTCTGATATTGCTTTAATGGTTCAATCAATGGGAGGCACAACCTTACTTGCAGCCTATGGCATTTCCATAAGAGATGAAAATTGTCTAATTCAGGCTGGAAAGCTTTCTCCTAGGCCTCCCATACCTCTATATCCAGAATTACGAAACCCAAGCACTATCCAAACACCCACATTAGCTCCTATGCCTACTCATAGGAATAAAAGTTCAGCTAAAGCCTCCACCTCATCCTCTAGTGCCTTAAAAGAGCTTCAAGAAGTTATGAAAACTGTAGAACCTAGGGAATGAGTTAGTAACTATCAAGAGGAAACAAGCTCAGAGTTCTAGGCCATATCAGCCTCAAGCTCAGTATCAGGCTAGACCCCCATATCAACAAAATAGGCAACCAACTCAGGCTGTAAATCAAAACCAAAGCCAAGGAAAACCTCAAGATGTTAGGCCTTTCCTATCGGTCATATGATCCAAACACAACTTCAACATCAAGGGCCTTGGTCCTAGCACAAAACAATATGGCCCAAGAATATGATTGGTGTTTTCCATGTAATTAGCTACATAACCAATCAATGTGCTTCAATGGTGCACTAAACCAGGCCTTAATGGTACAAACCATTGGTGTGTCATAAGAATCTAGTCAAGAAGAAAATCAGAAGTAAGGAGTTCAACAAGAAGCATCTCCAAGTGAAACTATGCTTATCAATTGGCAAGATGAAGAATTTTGTTGAATGAATCAGACACCTTCCCAAAGTGTAGCTGCCAATACATGGTCCAAGAAAAGAAAGATTGGAGAGGGAAAATTACCAAACTCAGGTAATCCTCAACCCTCCATTACTCCATAAGGTATTGGCACTCAGAATGCAGCTCCCAATATGTAGAGTCAGTCCAAGCCACCTGCCAAATCCACTCAGGCACCAGTTGTGACAACCCATGTGTAAGAGAAAAATGTACCAGGGAAGGGGCAACAGAGGGATAGCTCATTTAATATCATTGAACAAATGAAGAAGACAAATGTGAATATTTCAATGTGGGAGTCATTGGCCATTCCAGATAGAGAGATTTGTTACAGACTGCTATGGCCAATTGGTCAAGCTCAAATAGCCCCCTAGCTAGTAAGAGAAAGTGCTTACCAATGTAGCTCATCCTGAAGGAAACCATGGGGGAAAACAAGGTAAGAACCTGAGGCCTCCTCCATTCTATGTTTCATTGATCATTGGGGACAAATTGGTACATAATTACATGATTGATTCGGGGGCAAGTAGTTCTGTAATGCCAAAACAAATAGCTGATCAACTGGGTCTTCAATATGAAGTCATATCCAAAGGGGTAGTGCAATTGGATGGGACAATAATAACAACTATTGGAGTCATCAAAGATTTGAGCCTCACACTGCATGCCTGCCCCAATGTGACTATATTGTAAAACATATTAGTCATAGACTTGCCACCCCATTTTGCATTGTGTTTGTCAAGAGACTTCACTGCTAAGATTAGAGGATATTTGTCTACTAATTGGTCGCACATGCTTTTTAGAACAAGGTATGGGGTTAAGGCTACAATCAGATATAAGCCCATTACAGATTACCACATTGAGTCTTATGTACCCAGCCCAATCAATGCAATTTTTCATCCTTTGATTTGGAGGACCTCCCAAGCACTTGTGAGACAGATACCAAGGTGGGGTGTATCCCAGACTTGAATCTCGATGAATGGGAAAACAAGAGACGTGCTTTTGAACCCTATAAAGAGATGGAGGATTATGAGTTAGGAGTCTACTATTTACATGAAGAAAATCAACCTCTTCCCGACATTGTTAAGCCATACCAAAAAGATGATAATGAGGTATGACAGTTATTCTTTGATGGCTCAAGAAGTAAGCAAGGAGCCGGAGGAGGAGCTATGCTTGTCTTGACTAAAGGTATGAAATACTACTCAGCTTTATGTTTCCAATTTTCCTGTTCAAACAACACAACAAAGTATGAGGCTTTGGTCCATGGACTACATTGGGCAAGGAAATGAGGAATCAAGAACTTGCAAGTGTTTGGTGACAATGAACTAGTTGCTAATCAGTCCGAAGATAAAATGCTGCTAAGAACCACCTGATAAAGAGTTACAAGAATCGGGTATGGACCTCATTGAGGATTTTGAGGCATTCAACATTAACTCCATCCCAAGGAAGAAGAACAAAGCAATAGACATATTAACAACAATTGGGGAAGCATTTGATGTTGTGGAGAATATCAAGAGTGATAAGCATCAACCCCATATCAAGTTAGTTGTAAGGCCAACTGTCCCAGACAACAACATAAGTTGGCAAGTCTTTGAAAGTGATCAAAAATTGTCAACTTTCTACAAGAGGAAGTTGAGTTCTCCTCCAGGAATCAAGACAGATTGAGTCAGCAGTATGGTGATCAAGTGGTGCAGCTAAGAACCAACAAACTACCAAAGGGTCTTGTCACTTTGGAATCAATCTTCAACCCAAATGACCAATTCTCAGAAAGAGAAGGAAAATATTTAGGTAAAGGGTGAAGATTTAGAACCTATTTTTATAGAAGAAGGCAAAACATTGTAGATTGGCAGGGTAAGCACTCAACAAGAAAAATCTGAATTTTTTCAACTTTGTCAAGAGTTCCTAGATGTCTTTTCCTGGACTTATAAAGATTTAAGAGGTTTCAACCCAAATCTAGCACAACACACCATCGAGTTGGATCCAGAGCTAAGCCTTTCGCATTAAGTAAAAAAGGCCAATAAATCCCCACATTGAGCCTCTCATTAGAAAAGAATTAAACAAGCTAGTTGATGCCAGTATCATCTTTCCTATCAAACACTCAAGTTGGGTTGCTAACTTGGTACCTATGAGAAAGAAAAATGGAGAAATCAGGCTATGTGTGGACTTTCATGATCTAAACAAAGCATCACTTAAGGATCACTACCCACTTCCATCAATGGAACATATCTTACAAGTTATAGCTGGTTCTGAGAGGTTCTCATTGTTAGATGGGTATTCAGGCTATAACCAGATAATGGTAAAAGAAGAAGATCAATTCAAGACAACCTTCACCACCAAATGGGGTACATATGCTTATAAGAAAATGCCATTTGGACTATCAAATGCTGGAGCAACATTTCAGCGAGCTATGGACATGGCATTCAAAGGCTTAATTAATAACATAGTCTTGGTGTATCTTGATGATATCACTATCTTTTCAAAGAATGTTACAGACCATCTCTTTCACCTTAGACATGTATTTCAGAGATGTAGAAGGTTTGGGGTGTCATTAAACCCAAAAAGTGTGTGTTCCTGGCTCATGAAGGGAAATTTTTGGGGCACATTGTCTCAAGAGAGGGATTGACAATTGATCCTGAAAGGGTTGAAGCCATCCGGACACTTCCATTACCACAACATAAAAAGTCTCTCCAAAGCTTCTTGGGGAGAATAAACTTTGTTCAGAGTTTATACTTGAATTTTCTACTCTTGTGAAGCCTTTAACAATGATGTTAAAGAAGAGTCTTGCATTTAAATGGACAACATAAGGGAAAGAGAGTTTTGAGGCCATCAAGCTCGCAATATCACAGGCCTCAACTCTTGTTAACCCAAACTTCTCAAAATACTTCATGCTATATGCTTTTGGAGGGTCAAACACAATCTCAGACATCTTAGTCCAGCCCAAAAATGAAGGTTCAGAGCAACCCATAGCTTTCTTCAGTCAGAGCTTGGAGGACTACGAGGTAAAATACTCTTTCATTGAAAAATAGGTCCTTGTTGTTATTAGGATCTTAAAGAAGTTCAGACACTTGGTCTCAAATAACAAGATTCAACTACTAGTATCTCATGTCAATGTAAAGGACTTCCTTTAAATAATGATTTGAATGAGAAGAGGGAAGGTTGGATCACCCGGGTAATGGAATATGACATTGAGATTAAGGTGACCAAACTGGTTAGAGGCAAGGGATTGTGTGAAAAGATCACCTCCAAGCATCAAGATGAGTTAGTGGGTGAAAAGGAGGCTGTCCTATTTCTATATAATGATCAAGAACAACCAACTAATGATGCACCTACTCCATGTTGGACCCAAGCCTTGGTGCATTACCTTCAAACAGGTTTGTGCCCTCTGGAATGGAACAAAGAAAAGAGAAGATACTTCATACTACAAGCCATCCCATATGTGCTTTTTGGTGGTGTCTTGTTTAAGAAGGATATCAATAGTGTTCTATTAAGGTGCATTGGGACAGGCCAGATTGAGAGAGTGTTGCATGAATTCCATGATGGAGAAGTAGGAGGTCACTTTTCCCCTCGAGTAATAACTCTCAAGATCATGAAAGTTGGTTATTATTGGCCTATAGTGTTCAGGGACTACTACTCATGGGTCAAGAAGTGTAAAAATTTGCATTCTTAATAGGAAAAGAGAAACTAGCAGCCCTACCCCTTCATCCCATTTCAGTGGGTCAGCCATTCATGCAATGGGGACTAGAATTCATTGGGGTGATTAACCCAAATTTAAGCCAAGGACACAAGTGGATACTTACTTCAATAGACTATTTCACCAAGTGGACAAAAGAAGTGGCACTAAAATAAGCAAATGAATCCAACCTCTTATATTTTTATGAAGGAATAACCAAAGTAGGTTTGGAGTCCCTACCACTACTATATCGATAATGCATTGGCATTCCTTGGTACAAGGATCACTTAATGGGTAGTTAAGAATGGTGTGTATCTCGGAACCCTCATTAAATTATTACCCTCAAGGTAATGGCCAAGCAGAGACCATAAATAAGAACCTATTAAGGATTATCAAGGACTCTTGATGAAAATAAGAGGACTTGGCATACAAAGCTCAAATCAGCTCTATGGGCTGATAGGATCACATCCAAAAGATCCATAGGAAGCTCCCCATACAAGCTTGTATATGGAAAGGAGGTAGTATTACCCATCTCATTGGAATTTCCTGCTTTGGAACTCATGAAACAGTTAGAGCTAGCTGAGTTTGAACCCATGGCAATCAGGTATACAGAGCTAATGGAGGTAGGAGAGGCAAGAGAGCATGCAATGCAAGTCATGGAAAAGGATCAAGCATTGATAAAAAAGAGTTTTGACAAGAAGGAAAGAACATCAAGCATTGATAAAAAGAGTTTTGACAAGAAGGAAAGAATGAGGACCTTTCAAGAAGGGGACTTAGTTCTAAAGTGGGATGCAGATCAAGCAAAGCTAGGAAAACACTCCAAATTTGATGCCATCTGGAGTGGCCCTTACATGATCACAGAGTGCAAGAGTAGCAATGATTTCCAGCTGGCTAAATTGGATGGCGAATAATTGTAGATCCCAATGAATGGGATCCATCTCAAACATTGCTACTGATTGGGAGGTTTCCACCCATGTAAATATTAGCATAGGATTTTAATTTCCCTAAGTGCGTATGCATGTTGTTTTGTTTTAGTGTAGTTTTTTTCCCCTAAGTGCTATGGCACAGATTCTTTATTCGTCCAAGTTGCACCATTTCTTAGTTCAACGTGCCTCCAAGTGAACGTGCTATCCTTTTCAGTATTCATGGCAGAAGACCCATAGTTTCCTGTAACAATTGAAAATTTCAAAATAAAACAAATACAAAGCAACTAAAGCCATCTTCAAAGTAGTCCATTCAGGGACATATGAAAGCCCTGGGTCAAATTTTTTTCTACTCTCAAAAGCCTTATTTCAAGATTTGTTATGAAAATTGAGAGTGTAAATGGTTGGGCTCACAGATCAGAGGCAGGATATGTACCAGACCATCATTCATGACTTCGTGCCCAATGGATATAACAAGGAAAATGATCCCTTCATATAGCAGGTAGATGCCCCTGCGAGTTGCCAAATTTTTATGCCATTTTTTTCCCTTGGATAAAATTGGCCAGCCACAACCCCATACAAAAGAAACTAGAGAAATCACATTCAAATCCTACAATCAAGAAACAGAGGGACTCTACAATGGAGTGGCGGGGCCTGTGAAAGATCAAATGACCCCGCAAGAAGAAATTCAAGAAATGGCTTCGTCAAATGAAACCATGCTTCAAATCTAGCAAACAGATTATAGGTGGGCTCTAAAATGGAATAGCAGGGTCGAGGAAGGAGAAGATAGTGTCAAAGAAACCAGAGGCTCAAAGGAAAAGAAACGGTGAAGGCTCAAGTTGTCGGGCTCTGAAATGGTTCAGAACGAGCCCTAAAAATGACTAAGTATGGAGGAGACAACGAACACTACCAAGTGTCCAAACGGTGCACCTCCAAAGATTGAATCCAAAAGGGTAGAATCAAACAAGTGCCAGAACTCCACATGTCCCAGGCCTAAAGAGGGAAAAAGTCAATAACTAAAAGTCAAAAAGCAGACAGGGTGGGCCTAAAAATACTAAGCATAAAGGTGCTAGCGGAAGCAACCACATGTCAGACCGACACATCTCCAAAGGCAGATCCAAAAGAGGAGACCCAAATGAGCGTGGGATCGCCATGTAGTTCAAGTTAAAAATGGGATAGAGCGGGCCCAAAATTGACTAAGTATAGAGAACCAGTGGACGACACCAAGTGTTGCATAAGCGCAATTTCAAGGTGTGGTTTAAAAGGCAATTCTTGAACGAGTGCCACCACCACGTATTCAAGACCTAAAAAGTAAAAGCGGCCATTGAAAAGTCCAAGAGTCTCATGGAGGCTTCCACATGTCAACCCGACGCTCCTTCAAAGGTAAAATCTTGAGTGGGTTTTCAAATAAGCGTGGACCTTCCACGTGTCCCAAGTCTGAAAAAGGGGACAGGGTCGGGGTTGAATAGTCAAAGCAGAGATAGGCCAACGGAGGGTGCCAAGTGTCAACACAACACTATTTCAAAAGTAAGAGTTGGGGAAGGTTTCCAAATGAGTGCCAGGCCTCCACATGTCCCCGGTCAGATGTATGACCCTGCCGAGCAAAAAGGGACTTGACCAAAACATGAGGAAACTGAGCAAGCCGTAGAAGAAGCCACATGTCAGCCCAACACAACTCCAAAAGAAGAATCCAAAATCAATCCCCAGACATGCGCTAGCCCTCCATGTGTCCAATTTCAAAAAAGGGGACCCATTTTGGTATCTGTTTCCCACCATTCTATATGGACCCAATTCAAATTTTAAATGGGCATATCTTTTGACTCAGTGCTCAAAATTTGACAAATCTGACACCGTTGGAAAGATCTCGTCCTCGTCTATGCCATGGAGATCTGAAGCTTTAATATTGGAGAGGTTAGGTGGGAAAAAATGAAGAAATGTTTTCATACCATTAATACAGGATATATTTTCCCCCAACAACCAGATCGGATTTGATCTGATCCGCCATTCCTCCTCCTTCGAGGTGCCAAACAAATAATTGATGCGACACACAATGCATTTAGGGAAGATTTGCAGGAAGAATTGATGGCTAGTGTTTGAGCTTTAAACTTTACCTTGTCTCTCTCTCTCTCTTCTTCCCTCTATGTCGAATCTATAAAGGAAGTGTCAAAACTCATTGTAAAAGGTCTGGACATTTATGTTTCATACCTCCCTTCTTTTTTTTGTTCATAGAAGGATATGTGGATATTTTATAACCTCTCCTTTGGGTTGTAATGCAAGTTTTACTTCTTGGCCACTACAATATACTTGTATCGAGCCCTAAGAAATTATATATATATATATATATATATATATATATATATATATATATATCTGTGGATGTTTCTCGACCCTTTCATGTATTCGTTGTTGTCTCCCCGATCTCTTATTGCATTTTTGGTCATCTTAGTGCATAGTGTTTGTATTAATTTTCGTGGTCTGTGTTAAATTAAAAATGAGTGTCTAACATTACTTTGGTGCATCACCTCATTAGCTTAATTTATTTTCTTGCATCTCCTCAACCTTGTCTCCTTAGTAAAATAGAGTAGATTTAAAATAGACTCTCTACAATATATTTGTATGCACCCGAACAGAGAGAATAGCAACGGACTTAATCCAGAGAGCTCTCTCAACTTGCAATGTCCCACACTTTGAGAGATGCTCCATGTTGTGCAATCACACTAAAAGTCTTAACCTATGTGGTTTCAAGTATTCAGGGGTTCTGTGATTATGTACTAACATGCACTTGGTACGCAGTGATACTACATGATATTTTTTATGCTTAGAGCTTCACTCAAAGTCCATTTATTTTATTCCCTTTGAAGTCAGTTTCGTAGTGCCAATTACTTTAAGATGGAAAAGTGACATGCGAGCATAGGAATCTACAAGTAACTCTTCCTCTCACCCAACCTCCCGAGGTCATGCCGAGACAGCCGGTGGGGATGGAATACACTTAGGTACAAATAAGCTAGTTAGGTAATCTTATGTCTTCAACATGCAATAAGGGGATCTGTGAATCTAAGGCAAAGAAGGCCCTCCTAACTCGAACCAAGCAGGTGATAGATCGTTCGGTGAGGATAGCTACTCGAAGGCTCTAATCAATATCAAGCTCTGCATTGTTATCCGATCTATAGGTTATGGAATACGTGGAAGATAACCTGATGGGTGCTTCGTATATATCTCCCGAAAAGGTCATGAAAATGGAATGGCTAAATATGTAGTGGATATTTTGGTGTTTTATGGATGATTCTCTGGCCTAGTCCAGAAATATTTAGCTTGATTAGCTGTTACGTTTAATAATGATAGTTGTGTGATAATGTTTGGTGGGAGTGGAGAGGATCTAAACACTAATGTTCGCAAACTAGTGTCAACGTTGGATTGATTTGTAGGCTTGTTGGGTTGTGGGACCTTTGGATCACAACCATAAGTTCATGGTTGTTATGGACCTCCTATGGTCATGTGAAGAATCAATCCCTTCTTCTGATCCCGAGTATCCAATAATCGTATGCCTTTTCAGCCTCTACGTTTAGAACTAAAAGTTACATGATTTTCTCAGAGTATCTAACAAGTGTTCTGGCAACTTGGATATGTAAGCTAGTGTCTATATCAACGAGGAGGTCTCCCGTGTGCTCGGCGGGTGGGGACTAGTGGATCACAACCAAATGTTTTCTCTCTTTTAGGTCCTTCTACAGTCATACGGATATCTATCAAGGAAGCCTATAATTTGGCTGACTTGACCAGAACATGTGCACTTTGTCATCTTCTATGTTTAACCCTCTTAACTGTGTGTTGATTTCTTGTAGGCATGTTGTTGTTCGAAAGACCTGAATTCTGAGATTTTTGTCTATATCGCTTAATGCTGCAATAGTATTTGGCTTAGGCACAATTGGCTTAAAAATGTATTCCCTGGGCTCTCTAGGTCCCATGATTGTCATACAAGATCAATACAAACCTAACTGAAACAAAATAAACTAATTATGCAAGATATATCTACAACATATATATATTCCTCTGTTTTTGTATTTTTTTAATAGAATTTTAAAAGGAATTGAAAGAACAACTAATATAATATATTTAGAAAATGAAAACTAATCTAATAACAAAATTAAAACAAACAAGGTAGCCCGGTGTAGCTACTTGCCTATGCAGTTGTGAGTTTATCCTAAATAACTAGATAGTTGATTAACTTGATCCTACCTCAGAAGTGAGGAATGAATCATAGTTTCTCAAAACTATCAATCCCCATAGCTTTCCTGGTAATATCGAGAATGAAACTTTAACTGAAATGAAATGTTTCACTACTCTATTTGATATATTTTAACTAGAACTTTGACAGATAAAACTGGAATTTGTAGAACAGTGGCAAATCCAATAGTGTATGACTTTGTCCCCTCAGAATGATCTCCTCATTCCTTCATGTTCACATGAATCCAGAAGAGCGTGTATATGCTAGCATCAACAGAAATAGGTATTCGAACAATGGCAGTTTGGATATAGACCGAATAAAATGCGAGTAGGAGAGGGACAACGCAAGAGACAGAGCTTGGCATATGTAATTCCTAGCAGGATTTATTACGGGAATACAACGCAAGAGTACCGAGAGATTCTAGAATCCACCTTCTATGAAGAACACAACCTGCAACTCTAATGGATGCAATCTATAACTGACACTACTCTGCTCTAAACTAATTTGTATGGACAACAATGAACAAGACTGAAGCAAGAAGATTGAATGGCTTCTTAAAAGTAAAGGAAAAACTAGCATGGATGTAAACATGAAACAAAATGAGCTCTAAACAAGAAATTGACAGACTAAACAATGAAAATGAGAAGTTGAGAGGCAGTTTTGAGGGGCCATTTGCTTGAAAACAAGCTGGCTATTTATAGATTTCACATTCACCCAAAGGTAACTCCAATCAGAACTCTTTTACCATTAAATAATAGAGAAACACTATTCTAGGGGACATAAAACATTAATACAAGCTAAGGTGGTGGAGAAAAGCTGGTGAAAGTTGAAAATTACGCTAGTCGTGATCAAAAGAACGCTGGAAAATGCGTGAAGGACTACCACCCTGAGCAGGGCAGCGGTTCTAGGACCGCCACCCTAACAGGGTGGCGGTTTCGTCACTAAAGGGAAAAAAGATAAGAAATGAAGGGTAGAGGAATAAAACAAAGCACAATGAACATGAATAAAACATTTGGGATGCTAACATATACTTTTGAGATTTTCTGATCCGAACACCTTGTGAGGTGACTCAGTATCATCATCATTGGGGCATGTGTAACATCGTTTTGGTGGTACAATACCATTTAATTTTGGGTATGTACATATTGCCCCCTCGGAGAAGCATTTTAGCCATGAAGAGGCGTAAAACGGTGGGTCCGAGTATGGCGGTCCCAAAATGGGAAGCTAGAAATTATACCTGACATGCCTGTGTGTCGAAATGTTGCCATCCAAGTTCCTACTACCTACAAAATGGAAAGAAGACTCAAGTGCAGATAGAAAAAACAAATTGAAAAATAAATACTAAATTAGTATGAGATGAGGACTTACCATTTGTGTGGGGATGAGAACTTACCTCCGTTGGTGCTCTAAACCTGTGAAAGGGGCACTCGAAAATGCGTCAAAACACTATATATATATAAAATGGGACCATTTTTCTATTCATTTACATGTGTTGATTTGATAGTTTTTGAGCTTTGGGACCCACGGTGACGGTTTTCAACGAGAATATAGTTGAAATGTTCGCATCGAGATAGCGATCATGCCTCCGCGAGTAGATCCTCGACCTATGAGATCTTAGGTTAGTTCTTCTCGATTTAACGTTTTTGCACCCAATATGTAAAAATGATGAAAACTTTGTCATGGGGGGGTTATTTTTAGAAATGTCAGTTTTAAATGTATCTCTTAGGGGGCGCCTAATGGGTAGGCTTTTGTTTTAGTCGAAATGGTCATTTTTAGCATTTTTGAGCATTTTAGGGCATGTGACCCATTTTTAAACGCGGACAGTAACCACCGCCTTGAGCAGGTGGCGGTTACAGATCGATGCTTCTAAGGTGGCGGTTGAGCATGGAACCGCCACCCTTTCTGGCGGCGGTTCTCTTCCGTAATGCCAAAACAACATTGTTTTGAGTTTATTTTTGCATTTTTAGTATTCTCATTTGCTTTAATGATATTTTTAAATGCAATTTTGATACTAACTTGCTCCTTTTTGCGTGTTTTTGTGTGTTTTGCATAAGAAGGAAGAGTACATCAGATGGAGCCGAGAGAGAGAGAGAGTGATTGGCTTCCAACAGTGCTAGATGCACTTTCTCAGGATGAGCAGGATACACTTCAGAGGGCAGGTATATTGAGGATCACACGGGTCCCCCACGTTACACCTGCCAATCACATACTATGTGACTTATTTTCTTACTGGGATGTAGATCGAACACTTTCCAATTTCCAGGTGTCAGGGGTGAGTGGACTATCACCTTAGAGGATGTCTACCACATTTTGGGAGTCCTAATTATTGGGAGGAGACTTTCATTTGATACAACAATATCTAGAGCTTAGGTGACATAGTGGGCCACCTATATGGGAGATGCAGTTGTCTCCACTAGTTTGAAGAAGGGGGTGAAGGTCCATTCTATTCCTGGCTTGCCCATCCCTTTGATCCGTCAGGCTATTATGGGCATCCTTGCTTCGAGATTGATCGAGAGACAAGGGAGGGGATACATTGCTTTACTGCTGGGCCCCCATCATCGCACAAATTGAGGCACATGGTCGGATCTATGCCTGGGGAGCCGATATACTTGGGACCACCTATCACGACTTGTACAAGGTGGTTCACTTATAGGGATAGTCTTTGAGCCATCCGACCTTGGTTATGAGCTAGGTCTATGAGCGTATCATCCCTTATGGGAGAGGCATAGAGGTGGTGGATCCCGGGGCCGTGAGGGTAGCTAGATGGACAGAGATGTTAGTGCTTAGAGCACCCCACTAGCCAGTTGCTTCCCTAACTATTAAGGATATGGAGGCCACACCTTATCAGGCCATGGCAGGGTTGTGGGGTGAGGAGACCTTCACTTTGATTTCCTACTCTACTACAGGCAGCTTGTGGATAGGATGGGGAAGGTAGAGACACACCCCTTTGATCAAGTGCCTTAGCAGTTCAGCCTTGATTACGTTGATATGCTTCCCCTAGTGGTGCCAGTGTTCAGATCAGTTCGGGAGGCTAGGGGAGGTCCTAGTGGCCGGGGATGGACTGTTTTTCTCCCGGCATCCCTATTATAGCTAGGAGGGTGGTACGCACCCGAGCGAGAGTCGGTGCTCCTCAGGCACCCCTACTTTGGATTCACCGCTGTCCTGCCCATAGTAGTGATGACCCTATTGATATAGACTCCAAGTCTGAGGATTTCACAGGGGGAGAGACGGAGGAGGAGACTGACGACATGGAGGTCAGCGAGTCGAGTGGGGGAGAGGATAACGATGCCAAGTGAAATGACACTCGGGAGATTTTCCAGCCGAGAGGGCAGAGCGAGCATGGAGAGGGTGACTCTAGTATCAGAGGAGTTGCCTTCTTAGGACTTAGGTGGAGAGGATGAGTCCATGGTAGGACATTATGTTGCCCCAGACATAGGAGGAGGACATCAGTCAGTGGCAACATCCGTGGTAGGCGTTGATTCTAGTGATCCCTCTTGGAGGCTTGGAGATCCGAGTGAGTTCTCACTCTTCTTTTAATATTTGTTTTTAGCTAGGATTACCTTAGTTACTATCTCTGTTCATCTTTGTTTTTATCTTTTTATTATTTTCTAACTTGTTTTTCTCCTTTGCTTGCAGAGACTACTGATGAGTGGCGAGACTTGATTCACCGGGTATGTACTGATACCCTGATGCTCCCTATGGAGAAGACTCGTGCCGAGCTATCCATGGATGTAGGGGAGCCTTCAACAGTTGGTAGGCATAGCGATGTCTTTGCCCCTGTCTGGCATGTGGCCAAGATGGTGACTTCCCTCCGTACCGAGTTAGCCGGGTATAGGACTGCAGAGCACCTGATGAGGAGCCGCTCTCATAGCGAGGCTACAGCTACTGCTCAGGGACCGTGAGCCCTCAGTGCACTCAGAGCACCGACGTAGCCGGAGTCCTAGACGTGGTTGTGTGCCTTTTAAGGGATCTCATAGGGGTTGAGAGGCCACTTGGATGTTTTTGTAGTGACCCTTTTTAGATTGTTTATATGATCATTTTGTATTTTATGGGATCATTGAGCATTTTGACCATGCCTAGTGCATGATGACATTGTACATGAAACTTGATTATATATATCTATATATATTCATCTCTTTTGGATCTAGATCTCTTTGTACCTAGAGTTTTGTGATTCATTTTCACATGTATACTAGATGCTTATAATTTTTTTTTTTATATGCTTTTCAGAATGTATGCAATGGAAAACATATATCACAAATGCTTTCTTTTTGTGTTTCATGATGCTGATGTATGATGATGCAAATGAACTTGTGATCTTGAACTTTAGCTTTCATAAGCAATTTTTGGTACTTCATATTGTTTTGACAAAATGTGATGATGAACTGGTATGATGAGCAGATGCACTTGCCCCACTCCTAACTCCACACAACTAGTAAGATGCGAGGGCTCACCACCGAGAGCTAGAAAGGGCACAAGCTATGAGGTGTGTTGAAATGGTAATGATGGGAGATAGAAAAAGAGTTGGTGGAACCAAATTAGGATGCTACAAACCTACCCTACTCAAGTGACTCCATAGTTTAGAATGTGACTTGCTTTATAGTTTATCTAGACTTAGATCCGTAGATGGCCACTTGGTTGACAAAATCTGGTTTTTAGGGTTTTGAACTCTCTTGGAATTTTGGACATCTGATTCATTTGTTTTTGACTCAAGATTTCAAAGGTTTATTTGAACTATTTGCTTATGACCTTCAATGTTTACTGTCAAGAGGACCCCCTACACCTTGCCCCATGCTACTAGTAGGAAGCATGGGCTTATCACCATGGACAAGGCATAGGTGAGTAAGGGCATTCCCATCCTTTCCCAACCCTACGTCACTAGTAAGAGATGCAAGCTCAACATTGAAGGTTGGTAGGGCAAGGAAATGTGTAAAAGTAAATTTTTTGTTTGATCTATATTTGACTTACCTACTTGAGCAAAATGTCAGTATGTTCTTATTTCCAAAGAGATATATATACGAGATAGATGTGACACCATGAAGCTTCTAGAATAGACCATAGGCAAGACACCTATCCTAGGAAGAAACCAAAAGTGAGAACAAGCATGCAGGCCTTGGTATGGCTACCATTAAGACTTTGTCATATCTAGCTTTAATTGATGAAATGATTCTAGATCAGTTGATGATGTTATGAAAAATGAAGAAGTATGATTTGAATGCTCCTATCAATACCATCAGAAGTTTGTAATGAATTGCTTAAGAATAAGTCCCTTGATCACCAAGTTTTATGAAGTGAGCGAAAAAAATGAACCTAACTAAATGAATATGTAATGTAGATATAATTATACAAATAGTGTTGATGCTTCATGCATAAAATCATTTAAGGTGCAAGGAATTGACAGTTTCACCAAATTCCTCACCTTCTAGTGTGCACAAGAGATACACACCATTTCCGTAGTCCTTCATGACTCGATATGGGCCCAACCACTTGGGCCGAACTTTCTTCCTTCACTAATTTTCTTATCGATCCGGCTGTCTAGTCTTAGAACTAGATCTCCTTCATATATTTCTCGCTCATAGACCTTTTTGTTATACTACCGACACATCCGGTCAACATAGACTCTATGCCACTGTTCAGGGTTTAACCTGGCCTTGTCTAGGCTTTCTAGTTGGGAGAGGCGTGCCTCTCTATAAGCTTCCTCATCCAGAATCCCTTGTAGTGAGATGCGGAGACTAGGTATTTCAACCTCAAGTGGGAGAAATGCTTCTGCCCCGAATACCAGTGAGAAAGGAGTTACTCCTGTAGGTGTTCTTATTGAGATTCGATGGGCCCACAAGGCCGGATATAATTTTAAATGCCAATCTCGTTTGTTTTCTTTTACTATTTTGAGGAGAATAGCTTTCAACGTTTTGTTTGTCGCTTCAGCCTGCCCGTTGGCTTGAGGGTAGTAAAGAGAGGCCGTGTGATGGTTTATTTTGAACTTGCTACATAGCTCACAAACCTCACATTTTTAAAGGATGTTTCATTATCAGAGATAATGAGTTGTGGGACACCATACCTACAGATAATTTGGTTCAAAATGAATTTGCGATCACCGAACCTGGTACGGTGGTGAGAGGCATGGCCTCTACCCATTTGGTGAAATATTTCGTGGATGTGATTATAAAATTATGGCCATTAGTTGATGAGGGAGAGAATTTCCCTATCAAGTCTAGGCCCCACGTGGAGAAGGGCCACGGAGTTTCTATTGGTTGCAGGGATTGTGTTGACATGTGAATATCGTGAGAAAATTCTTGGCATTTGTGGCACTTACGTACAAATTCTACTACGTCATGTTCGAGAGTAGGCCAGAAATAACCCATCCAATGTATTTTATGAGAGATGGCGTGACCACCAAAGTGGTCCCCACATATCCCATCATGGGATTCATGAAGAATCTTCTTGGATTCTTCTCGTGTCGACGCATCTTAAAAGAATGCCGTCGAAGGCTTCTGCGATATAACACTTGGTCTAAACAACATATTTAGCGGTAATAATGCGTAACCACCTTCTTTGTTGTGATGTGGCACTTTCTAGGTATGTATGGTCCATGATAAAATTGATGATATCAGTATACCAGGGACATGTAGAAATGGGGGGTCTGGTTTCGACAAAGTATACACATTCATCGGGAAAGTCTAGATCTACCAGCTCACCTCCATCTAGTGGATTGTCAGCTAACCAATCTGTAATGATTTGTCCTTTAACAAATTTTTGGTTTACGAATGTTAACTCGAATTCTCCCATTAGGGTTATGAAACGGCCAACTTTTTTAGATAAAGATCCTTGTGTGAGAAATGTTCGTAAATGGTCTATCTTCACAATGACCTTTGTTTCTTGATTTAACATGTAATGTCTCAAACGTTTTGTTGCAAAAATTATGGCAAGGCATTCTCTCTCTCTGCCTGTGTAACGTGTTTCATAATCGAGTAATGTTTGGCTAATGAAATAGATCACGTGTTCTCATTTGTCATCGTCTTCTTGAGCCAGCATGCAGGCTAGCGAGACATGAGTGGCTCGTGAGTATAGGATTAAAGGGTAGTCTGGTTTAGGAGGCATTAGCATGGGTGGTGACAACAAGAAGCACTTAACTACTTCGAAAGCCTCATTGTAGTCTTTAGTCCAATCGATACTATAATATTTCTTGAGTAGATTATTGATTGGATGAATGGCAAAGCTTAAATCTGGGATGAACCTTTGGATTACACCGAGTTTCCCAAGAAATGACCTGATTCCAGACTCGTCCGAAGGTGGGATCATTTCGATAAAAACCCATATTTTGGCCGGATCAACATCAATCCCTCATGAAGATATAATGTATCATAGAATTTTACCTCCTGTTACATTGAAAACACACTTCTCTGGGTTTAATGTGACACCATACTCAATTAGTCGTGAGAGGATGATACGGAGCACCTCCGGTGATCAAAACACTTCTTGGCCTTGGCCAACAAGTCATCCACATATGATTCTACAATTTTATGGATAAGATCGTGGAATATATAAGTCATTACCCGCTGATACGTAGTGCCAGCGTTCTTAAGACCAAATGGCATGACAACATAACAATAAGTTCCCCAGGGAGTTATAAATGTGGTTTTGGCTTGATCTTGTTTAGATATTTTGATTTGATTATATCCCGAGAACCCATCCATGAGAGACAAAATCTCAAATCCAGCTTATTGCATCAACGATGACGTCAATGGATGGTAATGGGAAATCATCCTTGGGACAAGCTTTGTTAATATCCCAAAAATCTATGCAAATGCATATCTTCCCATTATTTTTGAGAATGGGGACAATATTAGACACCCATTGTGAATAATCGACTGGTTTGATGAATCCTACTTGGAGAAGTTTTATTACTTCCTCTTTTACCATGAGAGCCACTTTTGGCTTCATTGGTCTTGACTTTTGCTTAATTGGCTTCGCATCTGGTTTAGTGACAAGATTATGTACTACAACTTGTGGTGCAATACTTGTCATCTCTTTATAATTAAATGCAAAAGCCTTTTTATGTTCTTTGAGGATTTGGGTGTGTATTTCTATTTCTTTCGGAGTTAGCGAGGATCCTAACTTCAAAGTTCTTGGTTCTTCCTCCGTTCCAATGTTTATGTCAATGGTTTCTTCTATTAAAGAAGCATTACCTTCTTCAAATTCAGGTGGGGCTGGAGGTAGTTCCAAGCTTTCTCCATTTTCTATCTCGTAGATATCGAGATCCTTTTGTGGAGGAGACTCTACCATGGGATTTCCAAAGTAGGAAGAGGAATGTGGTATTAAGGAAAGATCAACTATACTATGAGTAAGGTGTAGCTCCGCATAGGTGTTTAGATATTTGAGAGTGACTTTATCACTATCAACATGATGTAAGATAGGAGATTCATTCTCAGCTATATGTGTTAGAAGAGGGTTTGTTGACATTTTCTTCACCAATGGTTCAGTACAAAGTGATACTTTGAAACTTGTATCTTCCAACTCATTACTTGGGGTAAAACGTGAAGCTGAGGTTGCTATTGAATCTACGAGAAGGTTTTGTTCTCATGGGATTGCCTCAATGGATATGAATTTGAATCTTTTGCTTAGATCTAATACTTTGTTTTATAGAGTAAGTGCTCAGCTCTAGTTTCATATACTTCAGAGACTTGGTTTGCAACTAATTGCGAGTCTCCTAACACTCTGATGTCATTAACACCAATCCTTTTGGCTATGATGAGGCCAAGGAGGAGGGCTTCATACTCAGCACCATTGTTTGTACATTCAAAGTTCAACTTAAAAGCAAAAGGTAGGATCTTTCCCTCAGGAGAAGTAAAGATTACACCTGCTCCGGCTCCATAGCGACATCTAGCTCCATCAAAATGGAGAGTCCAATATTTACTAGGAAAGATGGATGCTGGGACATTCTTCACGTCTATTTCTTCTGTTTTGGTTACTTCTACCATGTAAAGTTCCTCTCATTGGAAGTGAACCAACTCCTAGGGTGCATCCCATACATGTGGAGTCAAATGGTAGGAAAATTGGTAGATCTTGTTCTAGTAATTCGACAATTTTTTTAGTAGTTCCTAATGACACTGTTTCTACAACGTTAGCTTCATCCTTGAGGGCTGGGATGCTCTTGACTAGGTTCGTAATTTCTAGTTCTGTTGTAGGTATTAATTTTTCTTCTAGTTTTGAGTCAATTGGTTTGTTAAGTTGGTTTGTTGGGAGTTCAAACTCAGAGTGAACGCCTGGTCTTTTCTTTAGGTCTGCTAGGTGTATGTTGAATGGTTTTGGGTCACCTTTTGCTATGAATATCTTTCCTAGGTGTAAGAATCTTATTTCTTGGAATAACGTAGAAGGGATTGCTTTCATGCGATGTATCCATGGTCGACCGAGGATCATATTATAGTTGGTTTCCCGATCTATGATATAAAACTCGGTGAGGATTGTCTTGGGTCCTAAGGTGACTAGTAATATTATAGTCCCAATTGAAGTAGCTTTAAGGCTATCATAACCTCTTAGCGTATTTCTTGTTGTGGAACAGTTTGTTTCTCCATATCCTAGCTTTTGAAGGAAAGAGAAGGGGACAATGTTAATTGTTGCCCCATCGTCAACCATTACACGTTTAACGTAATTATTGTAAACCCACACCTGTAAATGCAAGGCCGGATCGCCTCTATGTGTAATTTCAGCATCTGTTGGCATTTTTTTATGTTGAATATAAACTCGGTATTCCTATTTGGCTGCCCTGGAGGGTGGATATCAAAGTCTATATGGTTTAATTGTGTTTTGGGAGGTGGAGTGATTTTAATTAAATGACCTAGACCTAGTGCTTCTAAAAGAGAAACCCTATGGGCAGGAGAGTTTTTCAACAAATCCAAAAAGGAGATGTGAGAGAAGGTTTTGTTAAGTCATTAATTAAATCATAAGAACCCATGGGTTTTACCAATGTTTGTTGAATGTTATCTAGTTCTAGTGGATAGATTGGATTTGGTTGAGAAGAATATTCTTGTGTTCTTGTTATGGCTTCTACGTGCAACTCAATATCTAACTCCATTAGACCAACTATCTTGGTTCATGGCTGATTTCCTAATTATGGTGCGACAGGTGGATTTAGCGAAGTTGAGGCTTCATGATCGTTATTTCCTATCATTACACCTTTGTTCGTCCCATTTGGATTTAATTTATTATTGTTATTGTGATTTGGAAGTGGATCATTGAAGATCTTAAGAGGTGCGTTTTGAGGGGAGACTACCCCTATGAAAGTATTTGGGATAGGTGTTACAGAATCTGTTAAGAACATATCTATGAAGAGTTGTCTTTGTTCTTCTAGCAGACGTTGCATGAACTTATTGTAATCGTGGCAAGTCCTAGTGTCATGGCCTCAAATTTTGTGGAAACCACAATACGAGTTAGGATTATAACTCCTAGGTTGTTGGTTTGGCACGTGTTGTGGTCCAAAATTTTGATTAAACTGTTGACTATTAGGATTAAAGTTTTGCATTTGTTGTCTTTGGTTTTGGTTTTGATATCCAGTTGAGTTTTGACTTGGATTCTGTGTTTGGATATGCCATTGCTATTGTTGTCATTGTTGTTGTTGTTGTTGGGGATGATTAAAATCCACCGTGTTGATTGTTGGGGTAAAATTTTTGTTTCGTTGATTGTTAACTGGTGGTGGAACATTTACAACGCTTTTCTTTTTAGCTTGGTCGATCCTCCATCATCATTGTCACCTCGTGGTTTTTGTTAAGGATTTTAGGCCCTTGATTGGCGTTTGTGGTAGTAGGATAAGTTGTAGTGTTTTGGTTGGGGACAATTAACCTCCTATTTATTCCATATGTCTTGCGACCGCTATCTATCGTAGATTGATCTATTCGGAGAGCACTCTCGAGCACTTCATCATAAGTTCTTAGTGGGAAATTCTAGACTTCTTCCTTTATCTCTCTACTGAGAGAATGAAGGAATAAATCGCATAGTTTCATCTGATCCATGTTTGGAGTGCTTGCTGAAGAATAGAGGACTTTACGCCATCTTTGAATGAAATGAGCAACAGATTCATTGTGCTCTTGTTTAATATGCAAGAATTCCCTGATTCCTGTTCTCAACAATTTTTCATGTCAAATGCCTTGATGAACTCTGAAACAAGTTGTTTAAATGAATGTATTGAGGCTTCAGGTATTCTGTAATACCAATCAAGGGAGATACCCTCTAATGTTTTGGGAATATTTTAGCAACAACTCCATCCCAAGGGAGCAGTTCTCGAATGGCCGTGGCATAGGCCTTAATATGTGCATTTGGGTCTCCCTCTCCTTTGTACTTGGGTAGATCGGGGAGAGGTCTTGGAAGCATGACACTTCGTATAGTGAAGTCTAAAGGTTGTTTCAAATATTCTGAATAAGTCCCTATCGCATAGGTTTCGACCATTGATGGTGCTTGCTGAGGGGGGGGAGGTGGAATGGGTTGTTGGTGTGGCATAGCATGTGTATTTGCAGGGGCATAAGGAAATCCCTGTGGTTGAGCGAACATGCTGGGAGAAGAGAACATATCTCCCTGGGGTGACTTGGAATACATGTTTAAGTATGGAGGAGCATTGCTCATGAATGGGTTGTTTTGTACTAAGCCGGGAGGTATCATATTTTCCACTGGAACGGTATTAGAAAACATGGTTCTAATTGGCGTTTGTTGTGAATACTGAGGAGGCATGCCCAACGTGCCTATTCCTATGCGGAGGTCTACTTGGCTAGGATAATGTGGAGGATTGGAATTTCTTGCCTGCATGAATTGTGAATTTTGACTTTCTTGAGCAAGTTCCAACCCTCTAACCTTTTCGACTAAGGCTGAGATGACCTCGTTTGGTGAAGATATGGTATTTTTCCTTAGTGGTATTTTTGTATACCTTGAGGTTGTATAGGCATATGGTACCCTACTATGAACTGATCATTGCCCTGCCAAGTATCACCGAGGGCATTTCCTATAGGTGGAGGAATGGGGGTGTTTTCTTGGAATGAGACCTCGGGTTGTATTTGCAAACCTCCTATAGGTGGGTACATACTTTGAGAGTGTTGTTCACTCCTAGCATAACGTGCTAAGTATTCATCATCTAAAAATAGATATGGATCTGATTGTCTACTGATTTGCGGTCTAAGCAACACCTAAGGAGATGAACCAGATTCTCCAGTGAGTGTCATGTTGTTCAAGCCTGAAGGCTTTGGTTGTTGCATTTGAGTGAGCTGATCCAACTCCTCTATTTGGAAAGAAGAACTATATCTAGTCCTTTGAGGCGGAGTTTGTGTTGAAAACTAGGTTAGTTGAATAGTTATCACCCCATGCTGAGAGCGAGGGTGATGGTTGTCTATTCAGTTGATCGTAGTATGCTTCAAGACCTAGGAGAGGTCTGCCATATACATAGAATCCCGACATATTCGGGGTATATGAATACCCATAGAATAATGGGAAGAAGCGAAGATGGATAAAAATAAAAGAAGAGTGTGAAAGTGAAGAAATTGTTCCATCAATATCAGGTTCACCAATCTTGGGGGTGAAGCTGATGTGAAGGCTAATGAGGTAGGTAAGATGAAATAGTTGTTTGTTCACATCGGGTTCACCAATTTTGTACGATGGAAAAGTGACATGCAAGCATAGGAATCTACAAGTAACTCTTCCTCGCACCCAACCTCCCGAGGTCGTGCCGAGATAGCCGGTGGGGATGGAATACACGTGGGGTGCAGATAAGCTAGTTAGGTAATCTTATGTCTTCAACACGTAATAAGGGGATCTATGAATCTAAGGAAAAGAAGGCCCTCCTAACCTGAACCGATGTGATAGATCATTCGGCGAGGATAGCTGCTCAAAGGCTCTAATCAATATCAAGCTTTGCCGTTATCCGATCTATAGGTTATGGAATACGTGGAAGATAACCTATGGGTGCTTTGTATATATCTCCCGACAAGGTCATGAAAATGGAATGGCTAAATATGTAGTGGATCTTTTGGTGTTTTATGGACGATTCTCTGGCCTAGTCCAAAAATATTTAGCTTGATTAGTTGCTACGTTTAATAATGATAGTTGTGTGATAATGTCTGGTGGGAGTGGAGAGGATCTAAACACTAATGTTTGCAAACCAGCATCAACATTGGATTGATTTGTAGGCTCGTTGGGTTGTGGGACCTTTGGATCACAACCGTAAGTTTGTGGTTGTTGTGGACCTCCTATGGTCATGTGAAGAATCAATCCCTTCTTCTGATCCCAAGTATCCAATAATCATATGCCTTTTCGGCCTCTATGTTTAGAACTAGAAGTTGCATGATTTTCTTGGAGTATCTAACAGGTGTTCTGCAACTTGGATACGTAAGCTAGTGTCTATATCAACGAGGAGGTCTCCTGTGTCTGGATGTGGGACTAGTGGATCACAACCGAATGTTTTCTCTCTTTCAGGTCCTTCTACAGTCATATGGATATCTATCAAGGTAGTCTATAATTTGGTTGACTTGACCAGAACGTGTGTGCTTTGTCGTCTTCTATGTTTAACCCTCTTAACTGTGTGCTGATTTCTTGTAGGTTTGTTGTTGTTTGGAAGACCTGAATTTTGAGATTTTGGTCTATATCAGTTAATGTTGCAACAATATTTGGTTGAGGCACGATTGGCTCAAAAACGTATTCCCTAGGCTCTCTAGGTCCCGTGATTGTCATATAAGATTAATACAAACCTAACTGAAACAAAAAAAACTAATTATGCAAGATATATCTACAACATATATATATTCCTCTATTTTTGTATTTTTTTATAGAATTTTAAAAGGAATTGAAAGAACAACTAATCTAATATATTTAGAAAATGACAACTAATCTAATAACAAAATTAAAATAAACAAGGTAGCTCGGTGTAGCTACTACTTGCTGTTCATTGTGAGTTTATCCTAAATAACTAGATAGCTGATTAAATTAATTAAAAGATTCTCGATCCTACCTCAGAAGTGAGGAATGAATCATAGTTTCTCAGAAACTATCAATCCCCATAGCTTCCCTAGTAATGTCGAGAATGAAAATTTAACTGAAATGAAATGTTTCACTACTCTATTTGATATATTTTAACTAGAACTTTTACAGATAAAACCTGGAATTTGCAGAATAGTGGCAAATCCAAAGAGTGTATGACTTTGTCCCCTCAGAATTATCTCCTCGTTCCTTCGTGTTCACGTGAATCCAGAAGAGCGTGTATATGCTAACATCAACAGAAATAGGTATTCGAACAATGGCAGTTTGGATATAGACCGAATAAAATGTGAGTAGGAGAGGGACAACGCAAGAGATAGAGCTTGGCATATACAATTCCTAGCGGGATTTATTGCGAGAATACAACACAAGAGTATCGAGAGATTCTAGAATCCACCTTCTATGAAGAACACAACCTGCAACTCTAATGGATGCAATCTATAACTGACACTACTCTGCTCTAAACTAATTTGTATGGACAACAATGAACAAGCCCGAAGCAAGAAGATCGAATCTTAACAAAGAAAGGAAAACTAGCATGGATGTAAACATGAAACAAAATGAGCTCTAAATAAGAAATTGATAGACTAAATAATTAAAATGAGAAGTTGAGAGGGCAGTTTTGAGGGGCCATTTGCTTGAAAATAAGTGGCTATTTATAGATTTCACATTCACCCAAAGGTAACTCCAATCGAACTCTTTTACCATTAAACAATAGAGAAACACTCATCCAGGTGACATAAAACATTAATACAAGCTAAGGTAGTAGAGAAAAGCTGGTGAAAGTTAAAAATTATGCCAGTCGTGATCAAAAGAACGTGCTTAGAAAATGCGTGAAGGACTACCACCACCGCGGCAGGTGGCATTACAGGTGACCGACCGCCTTGCCAGGTGGCGGTTTCATCACTAAAGGGAAAAAAGCTAAGAAATGAAGGGTAGAGGAATAAAACAAAGCACAAGGAACATGAATAAAGCATTTGGGATGCTAACATATACTTTGCGATCTTTTTTGGATCTGAACACCTTGCGAGGTGACGTGTATCATCATTGGGGGATGTGTAACATCATTCCGTGGTACAATACCCTTCAATTTTGGGTACGTCATACAGCTTACCTTTTGTTCTTGCCCACATTGCTGATATTGCACCGAGCATCTCATCACTACCACAAGGCTGGTTTTGATTCAAATTTCTTGAATATACCAAGTTTTTTTCTTTTCGAGTCCATGCTCATTGACATGTTTTCCATGAGAAACCTTGGACTTATCTTTTCGCTCTACTCCACAATGAGGAACTTGAACATTGACTCAGGATCATAACTAACCTCATATTTTTACTTGTATGGCCATAACACGAGATACATGATCGAGACTTAGCTCAGATCTTCTCGTACTTTCTACCGTATCCAAGATTTCTTGCACGTAGTCCTCCTTTGTCGCTTCCAATAGCTCATCTTTTCATTCCTTCAAAGAATCTTAATTTTGAAGCTAAAGGTAACTATCTCGGAGGGATTACTTCATTGTCTTGAAGTACATTACACTCCACTACTCCTTTTGGAGGGGAGCCTCAAATTCGGGGGCCTCGTAATCCTTTACTTTAACTCCATCATTGAAAGAGTCCTCTTCTTCAAATGGGAAAGAAAAATATTCAATTTTTTCATCACATCCATCAACCATTGGCTCGGAGGGACATCAAATTTCTCATATTTATTTATTTCAGCATATCCAATATTTAAATTGGTTGAGCATTCGAATTAGAGTCACACCTTTCCCGTAGATCCATAACTTGCATTAGGAGTTCAAGACTCTTATCGTGGTCTCATGTATCTTCTATAACTCTAAGAAATTCTTACATGGATTGTCCTTTCAAACCTTTTGAGGGATCATAACAAGTTGATTTTTTCTCTTAATGAATGATATGAATGAGAACATATTTGTTTCCAAATGGGAATGAGAATATCTCCTCCTAAGTGAACATATAAGCTGATTTTTCCATTTGAGATTTTCTCGAGAATCATTTCCTCTTTTTCATCCCTTACATCATCCGGCCATTCAAGGCTACCCTCTTACAGCTTCAATTTCCTCAATGCTTCCTCTAGATCAATATTCCTTTGGGAAGGAATGTTTGGTCATATCAAGATTGGGATCTCATCCTCCTCTTCAGTTGTCACAAAATGATTCATCCTCATGTTATTTTGGTACAAAATGTTGGCTCCTAGATTTCCCGATTTTTACATCGTGTACCTCATCTTCTTCTCTGGAAGAAATTTCTCCATATATCCCTTAACCGGAATGGTTATAGAAGACCAGTTCATCTAGATTTTCCTCCCAATTGTTGACAAAAATTTATAGTGAGTAAAATTCCAAATGAATCTTAAATGTCTGCTACCAAGATCATCATTGAAACCTTCTTGTCTAGAAATTTGGTGAGAGCCACTTGTGCATCTTTGACCTTCCCTACAAGTGGGACTTCTTTTGATTCCAAGGAGTAAAAATATCTACCGGATGGGTTCATGGTGAGTTTGAGAGACTTAGCGACCTTTGTGGGCATCATGTTGTCGTAGGGACACAAATCTATGATATAATTGTTGATTTGATAACCTTTGACAAGAAGGGATAGGTAGAAAGGCTCTACTTTGTTGGTCTTGGATGCGCTAAGTGCCAACATGTTCTGTGAGGAGGGTGTGGATGGTGTAGGAAGTAGACCTTTGGCACTAGGATTTACAATATTAGGCTTTGGGGTACCATTTCAGAGGGTATTGACAAACCTCTCAAATTGAGATGGGTGTGTTTGTAAATATTCCATCTCCATGATTTGAAATTTTGTTCTACTTGCATGCTCAACATAATCAAATGGAGATGTAGGGAGTGGGGATGATGTTGTAGGAATGGTGGAAGTTTTGTATTATGAGGGTGATGCAACCTTGGGAACTTGGGTCTCTTTGGAAAATGTGGTAGTAGTTTTAGAAGGTGAGGGAGTGGCTGGTTTTGATTGGGCTTTGGATGATTTTAGAGGAGTAGCACCAAGATAAGAATTATTCTTAGAAATTTTAGCACTAGGAGAGGAACCAAAGGAATTTATTGGTACAACAACAGGCTTCTTGTTTGCTACTAGGTCTGGTTTCTCTTTGGCCGAATCCATCGATGGTGGTAGGGTGATCCCCTGCTAATAATTTTGTTCTATGGGATTTCGGTAGGAGGATATTATTAATTCTTCTTTGCATCAACTGCTAAAGATGAAGCTCCTTTCTTTGACTATGCACGAGTGAACACCACACATGAGAATCTTGGTGCTTCTTCATCATCATATTCACTTGCTGAAACATACTCGATAAGGCCATTTTGAGTGTCACCGTCAACTTCTTCCACTTCAAGGTAGTTTCCATCATCACCTTCTTCTTCTTCTTCTAGTTCTTGTACTTCTGTTTCCTCCTCTAGTTCTTCAGTTTCACATGTAGCATTGACTAGTGGTGCCTCAAGAGTGAGTGACGAGGAGGTGGAGTTATTATTGGCTTGTTTGGAGGATTATTCTTCTTTGGCATACTCCTCATGGTCATTTGTGATATTTTCTTCTTCGAGCAATCATGTCGTTAGCCATATTATGAATCATGGGATCAGTGAGAGATGAGCTTGAACTATGACCTTCCCTGTTTGCATTAGGACCCTTTAATGTACCAAACAAGATTAAGTCGTATTCGGTCCTCAATTATATAATATTGTGTTTCTTTCAAATTCCTAGGTTGGTATCTTTTGAGGAAGAAACCAACTTCTAATGGTAGAACACTGATAAAGAATATTTTCAGATTTTTATCCGGAGGCATGACATCTTCAGAATCCTTCTGATTATTTGGTTGTACTTGGCTATGAAATATCTCATAGAATCGGTGGGCTCCTTATTCATTTGAAAAATTGGGCCAAGAGAGCCGAACACTCTTATGTAGTTTTGAATCTATGCTCAAATCTAGTTTTTATATCTTCCCAAAGAAGTGATAGACCTTGCGGGTAACATATAAAACCATTCAACAAATTTTTCTTGTAACTATTTTACAAATAGTCTAACTCGAAACATATTCATTCTCTACTCCTAGCATGCCACAAATGGTGATGAGTGCTAATACGTGCTCCTTGGGAAGTTGGGAACCGTCTCCCCTAAATCTTGGGAATTTCTTCCTTGATCCTTGTGGTAGCTCATAGAGAGGTTATGGAAGTGCAAGTGGGCCAATATTTCTGCCCCATGGTACATTTGGTCTACATTCTTCTCCATCTGACATTTCATCCCTGAGTCTAACCTCTAACCTTTCTAGGGCCATGGATTGGGCCACTGCTCTTGCATCTACTTATGCTTGAGCTCTTTCAATCTCTTGAATTTGGACTCTTATCTCAGCTTCTACTCTTTCTTTTCTTTCCTGAGCTTCTTCTTAAGTTTCCACATCTGTTAAGTCTTCAATACTATCATTTATGTATGGAAACTCAACATCCAATGGATTTACGACACTTAGGTTTCCATAAAGGAAAGTTTTTGGATGAAGGGGAGATGTTGAATTTTTGATCAACTCCTGTCTTTTCTAAAGTTCTTAAAAAATTGGATCAATATGCCCACCTTGTCTATGTAATCGTGTGTACCTTCTATCAGCCAGTTTGAAAATATGAAATGAATTTAGGCCCTTCTTTGAGATACTTGGACTTGTCTTATTCTTTCTAACTTAGTTGCACACTCTTCTTCAATTTCCAAAACTCTTGTGGAAATGAAATACTATGTGAAGATTTTTCTGTTATGTGAAATGGATTCCCTCAAGTAAAAAGTGATGTCTTCTTGAATATGGAAAAAAATTCAGGTCTTTGAACAAGAGGATTACCCAGAATGGCCATGGGTATAAGACATAAGATCTTGCTTTTTCAAATTCCATATATATATTTTGTTTTACGGATATCTATTTTTTTTTTTGGATTTTTATGGTTGTATGTTTGGTGTAGATGCTTCCAAGTCTACCCCACGGTGGGTACCAAAAATTGTTGGAGAGAAAATTTTTGTGTGGAAAAATTAATGGGTTTCTTACCAACGTCTCTAGGACTCTAGGTCCCTCTGCTTGGGTGGTGCAACTCCACTTTATTGTGAAGAAAAAATGGGAAATTTGTGGTTGGCCAAGAGGCTGGGGATCCAATAGGTACACTCCACTGTACCCATGGAAAATTCTTACAAGGAATTGTAAGGGAAGAATTTTCTGAATTGTGGGGAAAGGGGAGTGAGAAGTTAGACAAGGAAAACTAACTTTGCAAGTAGAAAATCATATTCTTGTCCAGGGTTGATTGGAAAGTTCACATTCACAATTAACTAGAAAGAAACAAAAGTTTACTATGCCAATGGCTAGAGGAAACCATGCACACAAAGTTGCACACATTCATGAGTCATGAAAAGAAACAATCCCTTTCTTTATTGACATTTTCATCAAGTTGTACAATGCTGGAAATGGAGGAAAAATGGTGAAGGAAAGTGGAAGAATGCTATCTCTCTTGTATTGCTCAATTGATCTCTCTCTTGAGTAAAAATTAACAACCCTTAAGAAAGAGTATGCCATTACATTATATAGATCAAGAAATGACTCTTCATCTACCCCCACATGACCCTTTTGTTATCTCATTCAACTCGTGACTTTTCACCTTCCTAGGATCTAGGAAATTAAGTTCCCTTTTTATAAATCAAAGGGAATTTTACAACTCAACTTTATAAAGTCACTTTAATGAATAATAAAAAATATCATCATTACACACAACAAATAATTAGAAAAGGGGTAGAGAATAAGAGGAAGAATGAGATAAGATAAGGAAGAAGGGATGCCAATGAAGATGATGCCTTGCTGCCTTTGCCTTGTTCATTGACTAATCTGATGAGATCACCCAATACGGTGAACTCTAGATCTATGAAATATTTACACCATAAGAAATATACTTCAGATGATGCACAAAAACTTGAACCAAGTGTTTAGAAACGCTGTCGAATGATCACCTTGGTGAATGCAGATGTTTCTCACCGAGGTCGGCTCCGAAGAAGCTAGAGGATGGACAACAATCTCTAATGACATTTAGCTACATAGCCACACCGCTTTGTACTCTTCAACAAGATTTCATGAAGTGAATTTCAAACACTTTTTTATTTTCCAATGATGATAAAAATTCCTCCCTTTTATGCAATTCTCGACATCTCAGTTTATAGAATGAATGTTGAGAAACACTATTTCAAGACTTCCTAATATGAGCTCGCGATGGATGGAAGCGGACACTACTCACGACAAACTTCTTTGATAAATGATTAATGAAACACTTCAACTCATTAAGTTATCTCTATCCAACTAATTTTGAATCACCTAGATCCTTGAGTGATGGAAATGGATCCACCTACTACATACTACGATTCCTCGCCTTACTGCAAGACACAATTTGAATCAAGATAATGCTTTCAGGATCCTTTTGGAGTTCTTGTTTCTCTGTTTAAACCATGAAACCATCGTAAAACCTACAGAGAGTGAAAAAACATCAAGATGAGTGAAAATGAAGCCGTATGTAACTTTCTCGTACTTGGGACCGAAAATCAAGTTATTTTTGAAAGCTAGGTCCCGTGAGTTGCTTTTTTGGGCGTGTTGATTTTTGCCTTGTTGCTTATACTAAGGAGTTTATTTCATGTTATAGGACTCTCATAGGTGTCTTGGGCTTAATTAAAAGAAATTTCCATTTTTGGAAAGTTTTTTTTTCTTTTTTCTTTTTTTCTTTTTTGCTGTTTTGACCCACATACCCTAGTTTTCTGTTTGCGTGGTTTTCACTATTCTTTTTTTGAAGGGGTTTTCCATTTTTGGAAACTTAATAAAAATGGAAAGTGCAAACCGAAGGCACTTAATATTTTTATAATCCAATCTATGGGACTCAAATTTATGAAAAATTATTGGATTCTTTCTCGGGTTTTTCTCTTTGACTTTTGTTAAAGTTTTCATCCAATCCGTTGCACGGTTTGGTGGAAAACGATGAAAATAAGATCTAGGGAAGAAATTTTGAAAGGATTCCATTAAAAAATAAGGAAATATCTAAGATTTATGTTTTTAATTCTCCAAGGCACCTGGATGAGGGATATATGCCAGAAATTTAAGGGATATTGGATGCACGATTTGTGAGATATGATCATTTTCTTGTTGGAGCATAAGGTTTCTGACAACTCACACTCATGAGTTTTTCTTGAAAAATCCTCTCTTTTTTCACCGTATAAATGTTAAAATATTATTAATGGATGATGTAGGTGTTGTGGAAGGTGTGGAATTAGTAGCAATGGAGGATTGAAGCAATTGTCGATAGTGGAAATCTTCCTATATGTGCGTGAAGAAAAGCCAGAAGAAGCAAGAAACACACGACAATTGGAAAAAATTGCATATTTTAAATAGATGAGAAGGAGAAAAATTTTGTGCACCAATTTCACCAAAGGATTTTTTCAAATGGTACAAAAAATTGCACCCCATCCCTATTGGGCCATGTGTCGCAATGTAATTTGTAGTTGGGCTTGAAGGGGGGGTTGAAAAATAACAACTTTAACACTCGATGGGGTCATGTGGGTGACCAAGGGATTAAAAGGGAGGGGGAAAATTATATTAAAAAATATACACCAAATAATTAGGAAATTTGGCGAAAAAAATTGCTTCACTCTCCCATTGGCTGGATTTTCAACTCAAAATTGACTAACTCCTAAAGCTTTTACCTTGGGGAGCCACCTGTCGGGACTATATCTTGAGCTTCCAGAGGAGTTTTTGATGAAATTTTATATTATTCCACCTAAAAATGACCTTATTAATCCAATGGTGGGGGTATCAACTCTTTATTCCTACATTTTCTCCCTAAAAACAAGATTTTTGTTTAGGCTCCAAGGTCACGTGCATGAAAAAAAAAAACCTGGATGTGGACATAATGCACCTAGGTGTTGTGAAGAATCTGAGATTACCATCCCCTAGGGATCTGAAATAAATTTTCGATGATATTTTTTTGACTCTTAACTCCTTATGGAGCTCCCTGAATTTCTTCCCGAAGCTCATGGGTTGTTTTCGCACTGTGCACTTTGCTTAGGCCTCCAAGACCCACTTTTGTTGAAACTACTCCAAAACTTGTGAAAATTCCCAGAACCTTCCAAAACGATTGAAAAATGTTCTCAAATCTCTGGTACATCTCTTTGATGAGTTTATGCCTTTCATTCCACTCCAGGGGTGTGTACCAACTTTGAGAAGACTAGAGAATAACCTTTCCCAAGCTTGTCAAAAAGTCTATTTTGATGGATCTTGTCTTGGAAGCACTTGGAATGACTGGATACCCCTAAATTACCGATTGAAACACCAAAACGACACATGGGAATCATTCAAAGAGATGGAATAGGAATAACTTGGGGATTAGGGTGATATGAAGGAGGGCTCAGGATGACCTTTGAGTAAGCATTTTCGGGTAGGGTATGGTTGTCATGCTTGAAAATTGGGATTTTTCTTATTGCACTTTTTATGAAAAAAACCTATAAAATAAAATATAAATTGCTATAAAATGACATGTGTACAATAAATTATGTAAACCCTAGATTGAATTTTAAGGAAATTGTGAAACTCTAAGATAAATTTTAGGTTAAGTTATTTTAACCTTAGGATAAGTTGAGACACATTAACATAAATTGTATAAACCTCGAATTAATTATGTAAACCCTATGATAAAATAAAAAAATTTTATGGAAATTTTTGTGAACCTTATTTGATATAAATTATCTAGGGGCTCAACAATAAATAGACCATCATAAATAAATTTTAGGGCCAATTTTGTTTATAAGGAAACCAATTGGAAAACTCAAGATACTAAAAATCAAACTCGAACAATTTTTTCATATTATATACCCTAGAATCATTTTATTCCATAATTTTTGGATATTAGAGAGGACATAATGTAGATAGTATGAGATATCTTCCTACTAGTATATTTAGAAGGGCATTGGATAGCTTCACTTGTGGTGGCTCTAACATTCGTGCTTTAACATAATATTCCATAGAGGAGGATTTGGATTAAGTTTATGATCTACTATGACACCCTTTTAGGAATAAACACATGTCAATATCTATACACCCAACACAAATGATTACTTTTACAAAATATTTAAAAATGTAGTTTCATTTAAAAATTCTAAAATTATACAAAATTGATAATGATAGGTTTTCTACTTAGAGTGACCTATAAGACTCATATAAAAAAGCTACTCCCAACATTCCTCAACCACCACTACTACATTTTTTGTAAATAATGTCATTATTTGGGTTAATTTTGTGTTAGAAATAGACCTTTTTGGTGTTTTTGGCCATGTTTCTTTGAGGAATTCACATTATGTATATGATGCAAATTGTGACACAAACTTGACACGAATAAACATTTTTAATTGTGTGACATTTGTGTTGCTTTTGAGCCACCTTTGCACCATACTTGCACTATTATTTGATTTGATAAATTAATATCAAGTGGCATAAAAGTGAGGCAAAATTCATTCGATAAATTAAAAAACAAATGCAATATAATTATTTGAACTATCAAACATTTATATTACATTATATAATTAAATTAACATATTTCAAATTAGAAATACATATGTTGAAACAATATTGAATACCATTTCTACAAAACAATTAATAATATTTAAATGGAAAGAAATGATTTTAAAAATATAAATTAAAATGCTAAAATAATATATCAAACATTGGAAGAAATTACATATTTTCTAAATGAACATAAGATTACTAAATTTTGAATTTTGAACCATTTGCTTCAATGTCCTTTGCATGTGGACTATTAAGATGTTCACCTCTAGTGTGATGTGAAGGAAAAGGAGTATCCATTTCCATTTCAATATCTGAAACTTTATATTTTGATCGATTGATGATGCAAGAGCATCATGGGTGTAGAAGTTTCATAATTTTTAGGATTTTGACTAAGGATTATGGAGTGAAGCACACATAACCGTAGACACCTAAATTTAGTATCTATCCCCATAATCTCCCACGTTCACATATTTATTTAATTTACCCCCTTTATTTTATTAAATGCCCATTTATCCCATCCATATTAATATTTATTAAGTTTAATTAATTAATTAATATCCACACCATATCATGCCCATTTAACTCCTATTAATTAATTAGTTCCTATCAATTAATTAATTAATCATTAATCTTCATCCATGCCCTAATTCACTTTCTATTTAGGATGCTTTCATCCTAAATCCTCATCCCCTCTTTTTCCTATCTTTCTTCTATCTATTTTTATGCCCTAACTACCCATGATTTATCCTCAAGCAATCTAATCCTACCTACATGCTTTAAAACACCCTTCCAACTCTTAAAAATACAAAATCACACCAAAAACACAAAAAGATATCCCATTGGGGAAACTTTCCCATGCAGTAAGTGGTGACCCAACCCAATCATCATCGACCCTATAAAACCAAATCCTTTCTTTCCATTGTTCAATCGATGCATGTAATTTCAAGTTTCTTGTGAATTGTGCATCCTTCCTCAGTGCTCGAGCATTCTTGAGAATGTTATAGATCTTGTAGAGATCCTTTCAAAGGTGCTTACATCACTCATGATATTGTTATTAACATTGTGTTTCTTTTCTTTATATTTATCAGATTATCTTGGTTTTTCTTGCATTTAACATTTTGTAGGTTCGATCACTTAAGTAAAACTCGATCTTCTTCAAACCCTTATTTTATAGCTTATTTTCTTGCAGGTTTCCTTTTCCATCCACTCTTCCTTGACCTTATCCAAACTCGGCTACAATTTCCATCGACCCTATTGGATCACCGTTGATCTTCCCCGCCATCAATGAGTTCTTTAACTAAAATCATTCTTCAAAGGCTTACCTTCACTCATACATCCTTCTCAATCTACCAAGACCATCACCGTGTTCCTCTCGCGCATCCAACTTATCCCACATGTACCCCGGTCACCATCGAATTAGGCCCATTTTTCCAATCCAAACTTCCTTATTACCATTTCCTGCTTTGCTTTCTAGAGTTCTTAGCCTCTGGTTTTCTTGTGCAGGTGACTTACGACATTCGTAGGATTCTATTTTGGATCCAAACCCTTGCAGTCTACATATTCAGCTCATATTCTAGATCTATCCTCCTAGGTCACCATTGACCTACCTCTCGCACAAATGTCGGTCACCATCGACCCAAATCGTAACAATCACTTACGCTTATTGTAATCTAATCAACTTTTAGATCAATCTCTCTCATTTTCCAGATTTAGTAGCACTTGCTTTTTGCAAGATATTTTCTGTCTTATCTTTTACATCACTTTTTCTAAACAAACGAGGGTTGACATCCATGAAAGGAGTAGTGATTCTTATTTACAAAGTTATCAAATTGTAGCAGAGGGACCCATCATCTACTTTGCACCCGTATCAATCATATCGCATCCAAGGTAACATAAACCCTCCAACATTTCTGAGTTTTCTAGTTTCATTTGTAGTTAGTGTATTATTTTGATTAGGAACAAGAAACTTGGTAAAAGTAACAATGTACCAAGTTTGAAAAACATAGTAGTGGCCAATAGAGATATCGATATGTCGAAGTGACAAGGGGAATGAATCACCTAGGACATATTTCAACATAGGGAGTAAGCAACCACATGAGATAGTGGGTCTAAGCACTCGCCAAATTTTTAAAAAATATCTTATAGAAAAATTACATTAACCATGAGGGATTCACTATATAAACTTGTGGCATATCATGTTCGTTCACATGATGTTAAATAATACCCCTATTTCAAGTTCTAATTCTCAATATTTAATTATTAATACCCCTTCCTAATACATTATTCCTATTCTAAAATACTTGTTATATTACTAGATATTGCATATACATGTTTTTTATGTGACATTTTTAATACCCATTCTTATCTCGTATCTATTTCATGTCGAATGTGTTCTTTCAATTATAAAATGTTTGGTTTATTGTTAGATTATTTGACCTTTCACTATGATGAAGACATCAAATTTAATCAAAAATTAAACTTTATGATGGGTCTATGTTTCACCAATTGGTGATATGTGTGAGATATCATCATACAAGAGTCACAAAGTGTTTTGACCCTTACGTGAGAATAAAAAAATCAAAGGCTTGCAGGTATTCCAAAATCCATTTTTTGAAAAGTGTCCATAATCAATGAGTCAAGAGTACGAGAGTTTATTAACATTTTACATGTGAATCCAAAGATAAAAACCTCAAAGAGTGCAATACACAAGTATTTGACAAGTATCTATCATTGGCCTTGTGTAATGTTTGAACCTCGCACAAGATTTTTTTCAAGGCTATATAATGCACGCCACATTGATTGATGACAAGTGTCTTCCATTGGCATAAGGGAGAACCAAAGAGTTTGTAGTGGAGACCAAGTTCTAAAATTTTTAAAGGCATCATTACATCGATCTTGGACATGTCCAAGAGCGACATGTAAAAAGTTAAGAGGTATACACACAAATAAAAAAATCAAAGGCATGTGGTGAATGACTCCATCGATCATATCTATATGTCTTAGATCAAAGTACATGCAGCTATTCGAAGGCCAAAGCTTTGAAATTCTATGGTGAGAAAAAAACCTATATTCAGGAAAATATAGATCAAAAATTTTGAGGCTTAAGGTATGTGGTGAATGATTGTGCCAATTGAGGCCACGTGTCTCAAATTAGTGACAAGAAATAATTATGGGAAAATAAAATTCTTAAGGCCATGCGGTGCAAAGAGCGTTAAGATGGTCTCCATGTGTTAGAGATTGGGCTAACTCAAAGTTTCAAAGTGAGGTCAATATAAATACATGGAGGAGTTTTATCGGAGCTAATTCAATTTTTTAATGCTTCTCTGCACATCACTTCCACCTCACTTGTTCCATCTCCTCCTCCCCTCTTCCTCTTCCACATACCCTACCCCCTTTATTTAAAAAAAAAAAAAAAAATTAAAAATCCCTTCACCCCCTTATTACATACCATTATATCAAGGCTATTTTTTTCAATTGATAAACCCTATTTATGAATGAACGTGATAGGATAATTTTTATAATGTGAAGCTCCCATGCCCTTAACTACTAGGGTCGAACATGATGTAAAAATGAAGTATCGATAGGATTAAAAGCTCAATGCATTTAATGAATGAATTTGAAATTGAATCCGAGAGAGAAAATGTAGTATAAAGGTAAGACAAATGCATTATTTTGAGGGAATGTTTTGGCAAAAGAAGAAATATGATGGAGAGCCCAGTATGTAAATAACATAGGTCTACACACACCTCCCTTGACCTAATAACTCAAATATTTTGTTTCATTACAGTAACCACCCTATTAGTGGTATACCATTATACATGTTGTAAGGGATTGAGTTAAAATTTAAATATTTGTTTCGTATGTGATATTTGACCGTGTAACTCGAGAAATGGCCTTGGGTTCCTTAAAACCGCACCCACCTATCTTCACTGATACATTTACACATCTCCTTCACTTTTATATTTTTGGAGTAGATGAATAGGAGGAGATCCCTCATCCGGAGTAGTATTTCCACTTGCGCTTGTTAGATTATCATTGATCATTCTTGAATTTATCTTGTTACACTTCACGCTTTCTCTTTGTGTCATGTTGCCATATCTTTAAATACTCATCCATTCATTTGTAAAATATGTTTTTTTTTTTTTTCATATTGTTTCCCATCTACAAGTGCAAAATAACACATTATAAAATTTCTTTTCCTCAAAATGTATTATTGTAACAAACAAAGCATAAAAAAATCTATTTCAATTTGGGTTAAGGTGATAACTATACCTATGTCACAAGAGCATAAAGGGGGAAAATTTATATAGATATACAATATTTGAACAATATTCTAAAATTTCAAAAATAAATAGAATTGGTTAGGCTATGACATATTGTCCCCAACCTCACATATTATTGGTAAATAAGATAATAAAATGTTATTATTCTTCAAGCAATGGAATTCAGTGAATGTGTATTATTCCAAAAATTATAACTACTTACCCCATGCCTATTATACATTTGATATCTTTTGTACTTCCATGAAAGCAATATTTTAGGCCATACACATATTACATTAATTGTATGGACATAAAATATGTATCAAAATATCATGATGAATATATATAATTTATTACTCAATTAAAGCGAATAATTACTTGAGAAAATAGTAAAAATACAAACTAAAAAATATTTTGCACAACAAATGTCAACAATTTAATAGTTAATCAATTTCAAGGTCATGCAATTAAAATTTGTGAAATATAGAAAGATAAAAATAAAGTTTCCATGTCATTGACAAGTAAAAATATCACAATGAAAAACCATAGGGAGGACTACACACAAATTTATGCACCTCAATAGTAAGATAAAAAAACCAATTTACTTAAATAAAATTAATATTTAGTAGAATACCTTATGGAGAAAAAATATTGAAGTCATTTTCTAGTGATATCTTTATATATTTTTTAATGTTGAATTTTCTTTGCATAGAAAAGTGGGTCTATGATCTAAAGGAATTTTACTTGTCAAAATAAAAACTTGATAAAATTATAGGCATATTTAGGAGGCATACCCGTGTAAATCCATGACATAGTATGAGGTAATCATATTTGGGCACAAACTTCAAAAACATCTCAAAAAGTATACGTACAAGAAATAAATATGTCATGTAAAACTGAGTCCATAGCTACTAAATTGCAATAAAATAAAATCTAGATATTAGGAATAAATTTATACAATCCAAGTCAGAACTTACAAATGATTCTAAAAATGATATAAGTGAGGTGTGCAAAGAGTAGTATGAGTGCATAGTATGACATGTTCATATAGTTTTTGGTGTCAGTCAGTTGAGAAGATCAAACGATATCTATAACTATATTCCAACATTATATTCAAGTTATATGTAATATTATGTTTGTAGTAGAATTACAGACACTTAAATTTGGAAATTTACCCTTTGAATCTACTAGTTTTGATAACTCACTCTTGTTAATAAAACACTCTTTCTATCCCCTCTCAAAGACAACTTGAGGTCTCTTGTCTAAATTTTTTATTCATACACTTTAATACGTTGAAAAATTATGAGAGTTAAATGCATAAAATTCATAAGCAAACTCCACCGACCAGATGCAACCTTCAATTTTCATGTTTTTACCCCTGTTTAGAAGCATCCAATTTGGTTGGTTGGTGAAATATGATCTTGGATGACTTGTATGGTGTTGGAATGACACATACTCCATTTTTATTTCAATATTATATTCTTTGTTGGGTAATTTAATCCCTTTAGGTAAGGCTTTCCATGATAATTTACCTTTGGAACCCTATATAAGCAAGTTAAACTCACCTCATTTGCTAACTTGACATTCTCATGAAATCCTTTCACAAACACTAGCACTAAAGGCACCCAATGCTGCTTGAATCTCACAAAATATTATGCAAAATAATTAGGGTAAAAATCACTACAGTCCAAGCATTCTATCGTCAAGGAATTAACTTCCCCCATTTGTAAGAACTCATACATCCTTATCTCAAGATTGGAAAAAATCATTTCTAAGCATTTCCAAAAAGGTTCCAATTTCCAAATCTAGTTGCATTCATTTAGACATCACATGTTAGGTAGAGAACAACGTGTGGTTTAATGCCTCTTCGGGGTAATACTAACGTTATTAGTACAAGGACTGTAATTTAACCAAACTAATGTTTGTTTTGTAGGATCTCTTAGCCATGGCTGGGGTTTGAGATCTCACTAAAAAATAATCGAAGGCTTCAAAACATGATTGAAAACTAGGGTTTGATAATGAAAACATTTCTAGGAAGGTGATAATATAAAAAATTTATAGAACATGATTAAGAGTAGGTTAGAAATCATACAACATGTGAAAATTCATGAAGACAATTTGGAAAATCTATACGGTCATGTACTGTCACTTTCCAACTACGGTTCTAGAAACGAAGCACTATTAGGTTCAAATATCCTAGTTCTAACAGGTTGTACATCTAGAACTTCCCAAATTTGTTTGTAATCAACTAAATGCACTCTCTCTTGTGTTTTTGAGCTAATAACATATTGTATATACTAGTTACAAGAATTAATGCATTGTTATTATATTTTATAGTTAATGTTTCAAGTTAATTAATTATAATAACCTCCTATAACTCCCCTCTACATCCTTTTTAGTGTGCTTAACTCACTAATCTATTAGGTTTAATAAGGGTGTAAAAACATTTATTGAGCCTGAATTTTGCATCAAATTTTTGGCTCACACCCTAATTGCCATAGGGTTTCATATCTTAATTGTATATTTAGATCCATGCCTTATATTTCTCTATCACCTACCCTAAATATGGTTTCTACAATTTTCCCTAGGGTTTCATGGTCGGTTATACCCTTTGGGTATTTTTATAGGGCTCCTAATTTCCGAATCACATTTCATTGCATATATCAAACATAAGGAATCTATTTTCAAATTAATTTTGAGGTTATTATTAAATTTTATTTGCTTAACTAAAACCTCTTTTTTCCCTAATTCTTAGTGCATTTTTAGAAATTCAAAATTGCTATTTTTAGTAATTAAGGCATAATAAAACAAATATACATTTTTTTTTCAAATCCACAAGAAGTTATTATTTATAATGTTTAGATACTAAAATACCTCTCTTTGTTTCATAAAATTCACTTTCTACTTTTATTTATAGTCATTTTTTTAATTTGATGGATTTCACTTTTTGCCCAACATCACTTTGGGATCTTATCTTCTATGATATCTCAACTCAGCCCTACATGTGATGATTATTATTATTTATTACCTAATTGGAGTTTCTTATATCAATTTTTTAATATCATGGCCCATGCTACAAATTTCCAGGTTTCATCTTATGATTACTTCAACATCATTGCACATGTAAAGACACTCTTGCAAAATTAGTACAAAAAAATGCTAGTTGATAATATGACACATTCGCATATGGATTCAAATTTTTGATGGATTTCAACTCCTTCTATATATAATAATTACATCCTTCATAAGGCCATCTTAGAGTCTATTCAAGTTTTACACCATGATTTTCAAGTTCAATTTGAAGCCATGAATATTGAGGTCACGTCTCTCAAGCGTGAGATAACACATCTAAAGGAATATTCAAATCCCCATATCAATCATATCTCTACACACCATAATAAATATATATTTAAGGCTCAATATTAATAATGTGATACAAATGTTATGCATGATACATGTGCTCATACAAGTGAAGTAAAAGTCCTACATAAAGGCAACAATGTGTATGTTTCACAAGATCAATCACAACTACTAAGACAACCACAACCAATGACACCTCTCTAATTTAACAAGAATGATAGAAAACATGATATAATATATGATCCAATAGATAAACAATTGATGAATTTGTCACCTAATTATCACTATCCCTGCTATCAACTTGAAAAAGTCAAGGGTAATCCATTTTGCAATTATCATGGAATTAACGAACATGACGAAACCGATTATTATGATTTACAATGAAGAATCCAACAAATTGAGTGTAAGGAATTTATTTCCTTTGATAAAAGACATTCTAATATGTAATCATCTCAAGTTCCAAAGTCTCAAGGGGTACCAAAATTTACAACAATTATATCTAATGATCATACTACAATACTAAATAATACACATTTCGACATACAAAAGGAGTCATCTAATCAAAAGAGGATAATTGATGTAGGAACATCTCTCCTAGCATTATATTAGTATTTTAATGTCAAATTTTAGTGTGATGGGTAGTCTAAGGTCATTAGGAAGTCTATAGATTTCATTTAGTGATGTTAGTTTGTGTCTTGCATATTCAAAATTTGAATTTTTGTCTTCCTCCAAAAGGAAAGTTTAAATTGTTGAAGGTCATTTTGGTTTGTTTAGATGTGTAGGAGTGATTATTGGAGCATGCATGGATTCTCAAGCTTGTAAATTTCCTATTAAGGACTATTTTTTTTAATATTTTCTTTCTTCTTGAGGTCTTAAGTATCTCATTAGGTTAGCCATCCAAAGGTGACATACTTGATGTAAGAAAAATATGGTATTAAAAAGACATGTGTCTCAAATTTGATTTAAGGGACTTGTGAGTGATTATTTAAGGAGGAATGTAACTAAATCTAGGGCATTCATTCAAATGAAGAGGTGGAAAATCTCCAAGAATTAAAGGAAGAGAAAGGTTTTTTTGAAAAAGTTAGTTGATAGGACTTAAATATGAATGTGCACATTTTAAGGGTTGAAATTAAAATATTCAAATTAAGGGGAATATCCATGATCAGTAATAATTAATTTCTCTATTGTGCTAATGTTTAAATATGTTTTTTTATCCTGTAACTCAGTTGATTTGGTTTGGTAAACCGAGAACTTTGTTGTAGTCTGTTTCTTTGGCATGATCAAGTCAAAAGGGAAAGTTGGAGTGAGTTTGGAGGATAGTATCAAAGGTTTTGAATTGTGAATGGTGTGAAAAAGAATCTTATGCCATAGAAAATCCTCAGGGATCATTGTAGTGAAGATGAAGACTTTGTTGTGTTTGAACACTCTTAAAGTCCTAGGACTTCCCTGTTCTCGGTGTGAACAAAGTCAAGTGAAAGGTCATTGTAGAAGTGAAAGTATTATGTTGGGATCATTTTCATAGTAGGAGACTTTTTAAATGAGAGGTTAAGCATTTTTTTGTGTTAGAAAATAATTTGGAAAACTTCAAAAGACCTAGATACCTCGTTTTCTCAAAACTGTTCAAGTGATAACAAATTGAGTTTCAAGGAAGACTGATTGATGGTACTTTAGTGTAAAGATAATAAGCCTTGTTAGGGTAAGAAAAACTCAAGGATAAGTTACAGGTCTTGGAAGAGGGTTTTTATCAAGCTATAGCAAAATAATATTACCCGGGTTTATCAAGAAACCCTCTTATAGTTTGTGGAGTTAATGCAGTTTGGAGTCCTTGCATGTGCATTCATGGTCTGAAAATTTGTATAAACTATATTCATAGATCCCCTAAACATATCCAAAAGGAATAATGGGAAAATAAGGTTATAGTTAGTAGATAATTATGATAGTCCTCTAACTAAACTGGGAATGCACCTTAGAGACCTAATTTGGAAAAGGAAGGGGATTTGGAATAATTTTTCCAAGGAAGTCACCTTGAAATTTTGTACACAAAAATATATCCAAAAGGGTATCCTAGAATAGATTTATAAGGAACCGCATCTATCAAAATCTAGGAGTGAAAAACGCGTTGTAGGCACGACTACACTAAACTCAAACAAGGGTAAAAGGAGTAAGGCTGAAAAAGTGACTAACAAAGGATTTTAGACAAGAAAATTGACACACACCTCAACAAGGATAATGAGTTCACGAAGTGTGTTTATTTTGTTTTGGGTGTGCTTGAGATGCTCCTAATTAGTTTTGGGGATCATTAGTGTTATTAAGAAACTAAAAAGGAAATTTTAGAGAAGATAGGTGGAATTGTAATTCTTGATTGTTTTGCATTGAATGATTAGTTGTTGTTGCATGAAGAGGAGCCTAGAAACATGGTAAGATGAAAGCACAAGCAATTATAGTCCTTAACCTCATAAAAATTGCAAGTTTTGAAGAGTACTTAACTTAGAAAAGTAAAAATTTGCATAGTGAAAGGAAGTTCTTGAGTTCTTGGTTCACTATAACATTATGGTTGAGTTTAATAGTGTTATATTCTATCCATCATTTGGTATCATAGTAGGATAATATATTTTAAGAAGTTAGAAAAGGTGTGATATATTACAGAAGAGGAAAGAGAAGACAATATGGTACAAGTTAGAGAAGAGAGAATGCCATATTTGGAAGAGAAGATGGATAGGATGATGGAGGTATTGATGAGAAGGTTGGAAGATATAGAGGAAAATAAAAATATTGGGAACAAAGATGAGTCTCATGAAATAAATGGGTTAAATAATAAGGTGCAATTTACAGGAAGATGCTACAAGTGTCAAATATTTTTAGGACACAAGTCATATGAATGCCTTGAGATGGATACAAGGATGGAAAATATTGAAGAATATGTTTATCCTATTATTCAAAGTGAAGGTAAGTCTCTTTTTTTAGAAGAGTTCTATTGAATCCAAACAAGGTAATTCCTGTTGTAACTCAAAGAAGAAATTTGTTCAAAACTAGGTGTAAGACTAAGGTCAAATGTTGTGATGTGATTATAGATAGTGGAAGCACTGAAAATTTAGTTTCTTATGAGATGGTAGAGAAGTTGGGTTTGAAAAAAACAATGCATCCTAATCCTTATCAAGTATCTTGGATGCAAAAAGGTCATCATGTCTTGGTTAGGGAACAATGTCAAATAGAATTTCAGATTGGGATATATAAAGACAAAGTATTATGTGATTTGGTACCTATGGAAAATAATTGTATGATGGTAGTAAAAATAATTATACTATTGTGAAAAATGGAGAGCGACACACTCTTTTTCCTATAACAGGTGAAGGATTGGTTATGATGATGTAAACTAAGAAATTCTTGATGGGAACTAAATAATCATGCAAGGAAACATTCTTAAGGGTTTTCAATCCTTATATGAATGATTTAACAACTGATTTTGATGATGATGGTGTAGGTATGAAGGTAAAAGAAGATTTTTAGTTTTGTGGAAGCCCAAGAAAGTTTGGGAAGATAGAATCCTTTGATATTATTGAGAGAAAGGATGATAATTTAAAATAAATTCCAAGTAAGATGCATAAAACAAGTGAATAAGAAGATGAATAGGTCTTGGAAGAGGCCTTCAAAGTCTTTCTACAACTTTGTGATAACAAGGAAGGCGTGGTGCATAAAAAGGAACTTGAGAAAGAAGACCAAGAGAAGTCCAAGGAAGAGATGATAAGAATGAAACATGCCAAAACAATAGAGAAATAAAATTGGGTATGTGAAGAGATTGAGAAGGCCTCAAGGAAAGAGGAGGTCAAGAGAGAATAAATTATCATAGTAAAACAAAAAAATATGAAAGAAAGAGTGAAGAAACACATGATGAAGTAATTTTGGACCAAAAGGAAGGTCTATTGGATGATGAATCAAAAAGTGTAGTTGGAGGTAATGAGAAAAGAAAGATAGAGGAATATACAACGAACATGTTGTGTGAATAATCCATGATTGAAGATGAGAAAGAGAAGGTCATGAAGAAGATGGAAGATGCATTCAAGCCTCCTATTTTTCAATCTAATATTACTTTGAGCTTTGAATGTGTAGGTACAAGTGATTTGAATGAAGGTGTGAATATTTTGATGAGAGTTATGAAGAAGATAGAATGGGAAGGAAAATTTGAAGGAAATTTTCAAAGAAGAGAGAGAAAAAGAGGTGAAAAAGAAGGATCCGCATATATCAAAAGAGAAGAAGACCAAGAAGGGATCTTAGGAGCACAAAAATTAAGAAATGATGAACAAGAAACAAAACATGATGAAGCAAGGAAGTAATCATACATTGAAAATGAATAAAATAGTTAAGAAGGATGGAAAACAACCCAAGAAGACAAGAAATTGCAAAATCAAAAGGGAAGTAAGCATGAGATGGAAATGGTGGATAAGAAGGTGGATGAACATCAATTTTTTCAATCTAATCTTTCCTAGAGTAAGGTGTATACAAGTTTAGTAGTTGATGAAGTAATAGTAAAGAAAAGATGATTCTTGCAATTTTTTAGTATTTTCCAATCTTAAGGATGAAATGATTCAAGAAAGACTAAAGGAAGATAAAACATACAATTTAACAGTCATAAATGGTGAAGATGTATCACATGCAGACATTAATGAAGTGTACATTCTCATGTAAAAGATGGAAAAGGAAACAAACAATCCTAAGAGTATCATCTTGTTCAATAACATGAGTGTTTCAAAGGTAAACAAACTTTTAGAAGACAAGGAAGAAATGATAAAGATAAAACATGGATGGTATTTAGTAAAGGACAACTTCAAGAGGATCATATTCAAATGGAAAAAGAAAGAAGAATAAGAAAATATGGCACAACACAAGTTATGGGGAAACTTTCTCTTTCCCTTAGGAGTATTATGCATGATAATCTCTCCTAGCACACTATTAGGCTTGGCATGTCAAATTTTGGTGTGATGGGTATTCTAGGGTCATCAGGAAGTCTATAGATTTCATTTAGTGATGTTATTTTATGTCTTACATCTTGAAAAGTTGAATTTTGCTCTTCCCTCCAAAAGGAAAGTTTAAATTGTTGAAGTTCATTGTGGTTTTTTTAGATGTTTAAGAGTGATTCTTGGAGCATGCATGGATTTTCAAACTTGTAAAGGTCCTATTAAGGACTAAAAATTTTTAATATTTGCTTTCCTCTTGAGGTCTTAAGTATCTCATTAGGTTAGCCATCCAATGACATAATTGATGTAAGAAACCAATGGTCTTAAAAATACCTTATGAGTCTCAAATTTAGTATAAGGGACTTGTGAGTGAAAAAAATTAAGGATGGATGTAACTAAATCTAGGGTATTCATTTGAATGAAGAGGTGGAAAATCTCCAAGAATTGAAGGAAGAGAAAGTTGTTTTTGTAAATAGTTAGTTGATAGGACTTAAATCTGAATGTGCACATTTGGAGGGTTGAAATTCAAATATTCAAGATAAAAAAATGTTTGTTATAAGATCTGTGAAGGAAGAAGCCAATGCAGCCAAGGAACTTAAAAGGTATGATCCTAAAGAAATAGTCATGAAATTCAAGGAACCCAATCATGAAGGTCAAGCTAAGAAGGATATTTCAAAGGCATAGGTGCACATCATGAAGTCTAATCCAATAAGGTTTTTCAAATAAGGGTATAATCCAATCAAGATGGAAGACAAGTTAATCAATCTCAAATCATATCAAGGAGGTATGTTTTCTTTAATTGAAGAACCAAGAGTTGAGGAAAATCATATGTTCCTAATTTTTATTTGGTCTCTTGTACATGAAAATTTGAGAAGACTAGGTATTTGGGATACTTTAAGAGTTGTAAGGTATGAGATGTGACTGTCTATGAGGTTTGAATTTAAACATTAGGTGTCCTTATAGTTAGTGAGGTATCTAAGTTTGTGATCATGCTTAATTCCATCATTGTCAATGTTTTATGAAGGTATAATGTCTATATTATGCGCTCTTAAAGGTTATTTTGGTTAAGCTATGTCAAATCGTCTCGTATAATGAGATTGAAGACTTGGTCTAATGTGTCTTCAGATATGAGTTGATATTGCAAGGTCAAAAAGGAAGTGTTAGCATCATATGAATCATTATGAGTGTGTGTGTTTCCATGTTAGTCTCAAAAGGTTAATATTACATATGGTCAAAGTATCTTGAAGCATGTACCCTCACATAGTTTCAAAACAGAGCATAATATATTGAGGATTTGGTCTAAGTATGTAAGATTAATTGTGTTAATCCCTATCATGTTGGTAAAAATAAGAAAGTTTTCATTGGTTGGTATATAGACCTTATGTTAGTTAAAGTTATTACTCATGAAGGAGTCCATGTTTATATTGAAATGCATGAAACTATGTCATTATGGTATGTCAAGGTGTTTTCTATGAAGGCTTCAAATATTGGTCACTTAGGCGTGAATATTGTACAAAGGTTGTAATCATCATCAAAAGGAAATGATCTATGGTCTGGTTGTTAGGTCAAAAAGTAGAGTCAAGTCTTTGTTTGGGTATGTGATTGTTAATAGTATGTTGCAAGATAATACTAATTATGTTTTGAGATATGCATCAATATAAAATCTCTGTCAAAGACATGAATAGTGAAGGAATTGTTATCGCCAAATCACAAAGCACCCCTATGTGTATACAAGTGCATATACTTGAACTCACGGTGTGATTGGATAACATGGGTACTATCTCCAAGTTGTGGGACTTGCTACTTGAGATAGACCTCCAGAGAAAGCTGGTTCTTGCTCCTAAACTACCTGCCACAATCTACTCTAATGCAGGGGAAACTAACTATTATAATCTAAATTTCCAAGGGACCAGGGAGAGAGAATGCATAAAATGAAATCCTACACTAAAGTGGTGATACACCAGAAAAGGAGGGTGTGAGAGTAGTCTTCAAATGCGTGAGATACAGAAGCAAAGTGCACACTAGAAGGGGTGATGACAGTTCTCCACAATCTAGCAAAATGCATTTTACAACAATATTTCAAACGTACAAAATGATAATGGATCCCTACATGAACATAATAATAGACACAATATTCTTATAATCAAGGTTGAAGGGGCAAGAAGAATGCAAGAAAACACAGTAGGGGAAGATACATCCACAAACTTATATTTTATTGCTTCATGATACACACAGTTCAATCGGTTATAAGAAAAGGGCTTGGATCACCATGCAAGGAGTCCAAAACAAGGGCCTACAACACATTAGCTTCATAAAGCAATTTTGGCAGAGCTTTGCTACAAAACTACCCCCTTTTACAATGAGCCCAACACTCCAATTTATAGAAAAAATGAGAAGGGAAAGAGAAGGGAAAATGGAAATCCTGAAATATGTCCTTCAACCACTTGTAAGAGGCATTAAATGGAGTAAAATGATTATATATTACTTGAAAAAGGCTCCCCATACTGTCCCAGGTGCTGCAACAGAGAAAGAATGATGACCATGCCTCTTAATTGCACTCCCAACCACCAAATAAAACACTGTTATGAACCCGTCCACATTTTCTAAAAAATATTGACCAATTTCTCATCAAATCCAGAATTTCTTGATTTTTGTGAATTGGGATCGAGCCACGATTCCAACGGTACCAATTTTGTGCGATTTCGTTGAGAAATGCAAAAGTTATGGCCTTCTGAGTGCGGCAACTATTTTGGGTCTGGCAGGCGTTTTCTGTCATTTGACGGGAATGAGCATTAACTGACTGGAGCCGAATATGTTTATTTTATTTAAATATATCTACCCTTGTTAAAAATAATAAATCTAGTTTTTTTGCGTAGAGGACGTCGTGCTCGTTCCAGAAAGTCCAATTTTGTGAAAATCGGAGCTCGAGTCAAAAGTTATGGCCGTTTGAAGTTCACGGGTCAAACGTTGACTTTTCTTCTTTGTTGCAGCTATTTCGGAAAATCGGCCGATTCACGTCCCACGCGTACCTTTGTCCCAATTGTCCCGCGGACTACCTGGGACACATTCTCCCGCATCGGCCGATTCGGGCTTCCTTGTCCTGCTTGCGGCTTCTTCACCTTTTTTTTCGCGTCCCACGCGTCCCTCGCGTACTTTTGTCCCGACTGTCCCAAACAAATATCTCCAAACTGCCCGAAATGGACCGTCTTTCGGTGAATTGGCCGATTCGCATCCCATGTGTACTTTTGTCCCAACTATTCCAAACCGCGTGAAACAAAAAGACTTAGACGATTTTTCTTGCTTTCGGCCGTTTCGGCTTTTCGCGTCCCTCGCGTCCCGACGTCCCAACTGTCCCATGGACTGCCTAGGACAAAAATGTTTGACTTAGCTGATTTTCTTTGTATTTCAGCCCCAAGCTTGGTACGACGAACCTCGGTACGACCCGAACCCTTCAGACCCGAAATGCTTTAACTCGTTTTTACTTTTTGCATTTTTTCCATTTTTTCTAACTCGTTGGGATTTCTTCTTGGATGGGAGAGTTAGAGAGAAGCCGAGGGGCCCCAAAAACATGATTTTGGGCCTTGAGTCAATCTACTTTCTCGGGACTGAATAATTTGATGCATGTTATCAAAATTACCTTGAGGGTGAATTTTGGATAACAGGAATCATGAATTCTCGAGGTGGTGCTAGGTTGTTTGATACATCTGCTCAAGAAATTCCTAAGTAGAAGTTTGCAAATACTTGAATGCATCCATTTCTCATGAAGGATATGTACAATATGAATTGGGTATTATGAGTTTTCCAAGTATTCTTTTTATAATAGTCAAGTTCGCGTGATGTTTTCCAAGCTACGAGAATGATCTATTTATTCTTTTTAATATATCGTGTGTAACAGGGTTAAAGCAAGGTAGATGAGGTAATGGACTCAAGGGGAGCAATGTGTTGTATCTATTGATCACTATTTTCAAAGACATCAATATGCCGGGTATAATATGGTATTATATAATATTGTGATAGTGAACAAGATTATGGACTCCATGGAGGAATTTGTAGGTATTTTAAGAAAATAAGTACATTTTAGAGGAAGAATTGATCCTAGGGGAGCTTGGATAGCTTAAGGATTTTTTTCAAGATAGGTACAAGAGGATTAGAAGATGTAATGATAAGCTACAGTCATTAATATCAAGTCATATAACATGCTATGTTGAATCTCAAGGTGTGAATTATTCTTTGATCCTATATGATGTTTGAGATGTTTTGACATCAAGGGAGTTTCCATTATGAGTTTTTTGGTGAACCAAAATACAGGTACGCATGTTTAAACAATGGTGTTTGTAGTTTCTATTTCATCAAGAGTCTATGCCAAACCCAAGAAGGTTTAGTGCATACTCTAGGAGGATTCATGTTCCATGTTGATCGGGATATAGGTATGCATAGGTTGGAGCTTGTTCCTTAAGGTAAAGTTTATCCGAGTTAATGAAGAAGGTCAAAAATATGTCCTAAGACTGAAACAAAAGATCTGAAGATAGCTATTCATTCCAAGAAATTTTTGAAAATGTCAAGACAATGAAAGAATACTAAAAGATGAATCTATAAGGTTGAGCTTAGATGTTGTCATCATATTTGTAGCGAGTGTTGACAAGGTTGAAAAACATGAGCAAGTGTATTTTTCAGCAAGGTGCATGTCTTATATCGGGAGAAGTTGTTGATAGTAGCTTGTCACGGTGATTTAAGCTAATCATGTCCTGTAAAAGCCAAGAAGGCTGTAGAGGTTGTGCTAGTTCACCAAGATCTAAGGTATGATTATAAGTTTGTCTTTAAAGAGGTAAGTATGTTCTAAAGATGTGCATAACATGAATATTCCTAAGTATGAAGTTTCAAGGTGCCATAAATTATTACATGAGCGTAAGGGGAGATTAACGATAATAAACATAAGAAGGAGAATTGATAGTCATGTATAATAGGGTACAATATGATTGTGTATGTTGTGAGGTACTATAATGGTGTGCTACATGAGTATGTTGACCTCATATGTCATGAAAAGTTGTTTAGGATATTCAAGCAAGTAGCCGAGGTTTAGTGAAGGATAGTATGACAGAGTTATTAATGTTTTCAAGCATATTAGAAAGGTGGAACTTGTCAAATCTCTATCGAGTGATTTCATGAAAAGATGCGAGAAAATATTGAAAATTATTTTAGATCGTGACATTTGAGTAGACCTATCTTAAGGGAATTAAATCAAGGTATGTGCTTGTATAATTGTATAAGATGTTAGAGTATGATGACATATAGTTAGGGGAGTATTTAGAAGGAGTTTCACATGCTTGGTATAATCCTATTAGAGAGAGAAGTTTAGCATTTTTGGTTTGAAAGGATGCTTTAGGGCTTATGGCCCTAAATGGTGATATAATAGAAATTGGAGGTATAGACATTTGGTAAATGGTACAAATATATAAAGTGAAGTATAGAAGTGTTGAAGCCCAAGTATGAGGTACTATCTCGGGGGAGCTATGTATGCATGGATATATTAGGACCATGGATCTTATATTCTGTCTTTCTAGGAAAAGAAGCATAGTACAATCCAAGAGGGAGTTATGAGAATAAGTTTGTTATATGCATTGCTGTCATTATGTCTTTTGTTATCATTTTTCATGTTGAGTTATTATTTTAACCTTTTTCATATATGTAAAAGGGTGAGAATAACATCAAAAACATAAAAAAGGGAGTCATGTGGGTGTTTTGTCTCGAGGTTTCCATCAATGTTTCTGAAGGTGGTTGCCATCAACGACAAATCGGGAGATTATTGGCCATTGTGTCTTAGGTTGTCATTAATGTCAAAGTTCATTAATGGAAAAGGGATTTTATATGTCATACGTGTCTCTAGAGGTTTCTATTAAGGTCTAGCTTGAAGGTTGATTGGTAGTGTCCAATAATGTTGTCTTGCCATGGTGTCTTGGAGCATGCTCTAGGTAGGCATGGTCACAAAGATGAACACTCTAGAGGTTGTTGAAGGTATTCATAATTTCTATCATGGTTAGTATGATATGTGAGAGGTGTTAATGAGTATGTAAGTCATCATCATGGTAATTTCATGAGTTGTGTGGGTTGAGTCAAGTCATTCTAGGCCTATTCCTAGACCTAAAGCATGGTGGATGATATGGTGACATGAGAGATGGAGTAGGAAGGTCTTGTTGAAGAATTCTTGGAGAATTGAGATGTTTCATAACACATTTATGAGGAGTTTCAGGTCATATCTCAGCAATTTAATGCATCTTCATGGTCCTTGTGGAGTAAGAAGTTAAAGACTAGTCAGGAAAACACATGTAAGTCTCATAGGTTGGAAAGTTGTAGGTGTATTTGAGAAATGAGGTGAGTTTTTACTATTATAGGATGCTGTTATGGTGCTTTAGGAAAAATTTCAAGTCAAAATATTAAAGCATAATAAAGTTATGATGTTATTGGTTAAACCGATCTCTTAGGAAGCTAAAACCAACTCGATAGGTGAACTTATTTTGCTCACCCACATGTGTGATTTCTGCATGGGACATTTTGGCTTTGGGGGATGATTTTTCATTGAGATAAGAGCATTTTGTAAAAATAATGGATTGATTTGGTCTTCATAACTTTATGAACAATAGCTAAGAAGTCGACAGGTCAAAACCCTAGCTAAAACCCTCCTAGTAGAGCAACTTAGAATATTTGAATTTTTGGTCTCAAAATGACGTTAGAAAGATAAATTAATATATCAGGGTTGTAGAGGATTATCTTGATCTCATTTTGGTGGTGGTTTGGTGTTCCATATATTTCAGGAAGTGAGAGAAAAACCCTAGTTTTGTGAAGATTTCTAGATTCAGCCGAGATGGAAGCTTCATGATGAAAAGTGAACTATTCAAGAATGCTTGAGTTATAGGTTTCCAAAGTTTCCTTACTAATTTTTAGGCAATTTTCTTGAAGAATGTTTGATTTATAGGTCTCCAAACTTTCCCTATTAATTTTGGCCTTAAGGGCTAAAAGTTAGTCATAGAGGTTTGAGTTGACGTGAGTCATTTTACTTATTGTAGCCAAATTTTATGAACGTGGATAGCTTGTTGACACATAAAATGATGTGTTGGAGAATTTTTTTGATCATATGAAGTGGTTTCATCTTGAAACACTAGTGGCCTAATTATCACTTTTAGGCCTCTCAAGAAGGTGTGTTGAAACATGCATAATTGGTTGAATTTATCTAAACGGAATATGATTCTTAGTGGTTGAACATGTTGGTACAAGATTCCTTAAAGCGTTATAGGTGATGGCTGAGGTTGAAAGTGGTTTTGAAGGTGATGGATCATGTTTCTATCAAGACTGATTTTTGAGTTCGGTTTGGAAGTTTTGAGTTATTTCAGAGATTGAGATGGTTGAAGGCCTTACACTATGAGTTGTAGATTGAAGTGAGTTGTTAAAAAAGTAGATTCAATTACCTTTAAAACAATGTATTACGTGATCCTTGATGATTAGTCTTGCTATGTGAAATCATTAATTTTCAGGAATGAATTTTGGGTGTTTGAAGACCTTTTTGTGCATACTTGCTTCTTGGAGTGTTTCATGGTGGAGATGGTGGTTTTAGATATTTTTGAGCTAGATGGTGATGTTGAGAGGTTTTTCCTAATTTTTTGGAGCTTCTTGTGTCTTGAAAAAGTTGGAGTATGTCCTTGGAGCTCATGATACATTCATTGGAGCTTGGAGTGTTTGTTTTGGCCTATTGAGGTGTCTTGGTGCTTGTTCTTGATGTCTTGACCCATTCAAACCTAATTAGGTATTTTGAGATTTTTATATGATGCTCTTGATGTGTTTTGTTGTTGGAATAATTGGAATATATGGCCATGGCTTCTTAGAGATGTTTTAGAGTTAAGTCATGTATATAAAGCATGTTATATTTGTTTATTATGATTAGATGTGACTATGGGGATGTGAGTGAGCCAAAGGAGGAAGAAGAGAAGCATAGAAGGGTCAAGTAAAGATGTAAGGAGAGTGATGAAGGATTTATTAATATTGAGGAATATATATGCAAGGGAAATAGACCTATTCAGCCCATGAAGGAAGAAATTTGAGTGAGTTAGAAGAGAGATGTTTGATGAGGGTTTGGTGTGTTTGGAGCTGAATTTGGATCACTATCAGTTGTGTGAGAAACATATCTTTAGCTATCATCCATTTCTAGGTGGTTGATTGTTTGCTTGATCACCTTATGGGGTTATATCCTCCTTGGTGTCATACTAAACTAGGGTTTGGTGGTCTTTGTGGGGTTGGTTCCTCATTAAAGAAATCTTACATATGTGTAATATAATTGTAAGTCCTTTGTTATGAGTAATATTAGAATAGGTTTTAGTTGGTTTTCTTCCCCTTGAGGGTTTCCCACTTCATATATGGTGTTATTCTGTTCTCTCTTGTTTCTTACATTTGTGGATGGTTGTAACACACTTAATAAGCTCACACTTGTTTATGTATGATGAATGGTTGATATGAATGATGAATGTATCCAATGATAATTGAATTTGAATTTTTTAATGAATGATTCACCCCCTCTCAGTCATTGTGCTTATAACATATTATTCTCACTTTTAATCACCATGACCCTTTAGCATTCACATTCATTTATCTCTTGGCCTCCATCACTCATGTTTTGCAACATTTTACCTTATGTTTTCCCCCAAGGCTAACATCATCACCCTAGGGTGATGGCCTCAGGTATATATACCCCCATGATTTCTTGTTATTTTCACCACTTAAAACAATACCCGAGAATTTATCTCTAATCAACACTTACATAATTAATCTTCCTCACACTATTTCAAACTTATCAACTAACTTGGAGTCTTGGAGCTTACCTCTTTTGCATTTGGGTCACCATAGTGAGTTAGGAACAGAGATATTATTATTAAGATTCCCCTTATCTACACATAACAATTATATCTCGGTGTTTTTAATCTCTAGGGAGGATTATGGATCAATGGTCACACACACGCTATAGGTGATTATTTATAACATTTTTTAGTCTCATATTTTGTATGTTCATGTCAGAGGTTTTTCATTAATTTATACAGAATAGTGTAGATGTATATTTACTTTGATCTATTTCATTGTCTTATTGTATTACACGCCTTGGATTATCTACCCTTAGGTTAATCTTATTTTCAAATCCTATTAGGATACCTATATTTGTCATAGTGGAAGGCATTGAAAGGATATAAATATCCTAGGTTAAGGTTACTATTATTTATAATTAGGACACAAGTACTCCTTGAGAACCTTTGTATCTATGTAGTGTAGTCGGTCTCGAGATTGGATCCTCATATTTGAGAACCTAGATGGGAACCTATATTTTACCCATCATACAATCTAGTGAGCCCAATGTGAATCTTAATTTGCTTCTAAATAGGTCAGATTCACTCCTTTTATTACTTTTTAAACTTTTCTAAATTCCACTATCCCATGTAAAAAACCGTATTGCACGACCGATCTTGTCTGAAATATATTTTCTTTATCTTTACACCATTTCTCATGTATATAACCTATTACATAGAGGATACAATCGAGACACTAATGTGTATCAATCATTACACCATTGTCCCTTGTGTACCCCTAAATGACCAATCCTATTTAAATCTCATGCATAATACCCTATTTTATGAGATTCATCTTGTTCATTTTTCATCGAGTATTCTCTTAGGATATTTTTGACCATCTTTAGTCATTTTAGATTTCCTCTAGGTTTATAATTCATTCCTTCATCTTCCTTTGGAAGCCTCAAAGTTTTAGGTCTCTTTCTGCCATTCACAAATCAATGTTTGTTGAAATTCACACTATACCAAGGCTGATTGTTCTGAACATAATTACCTCCCGAGATGACATCATTAGAACTTATGTGTCGACATGACCAATCCCATCATAAAAGGTCATCATAGGTGAATGTAATGTAGTATACATGAGCAGGATTGAACCTCGATAAAGTATTAAAAATATGAACAATAATGAGGAATATAAATATGAGCAATAATGATATTTATACACATAGTAAAGAAAGGTAACTAATCAAATTTTCCCAATGCATGGATCAGAATAAAAACCTGAAAAACTCACTTGAAATTCATTGAACACAACAAGCCTCCTAAAATAAGAGTTTCCTCTACTCAATCTCTAAAGAACCCTCTATATAACAAAAATACCAAGGCTTCTTTGTAAAGTGGCCCTAATCCACCAATTGATCATAATTTATTGATTATCAAATTGTTAGATAAAATGGCTATCATGTAATCATCTACCACTTCTAGCATGTTTCAAATATAAATACATTTTTTATAATTGGCCTCTAGAATGACTCAAATATGAATGGATCCCGATAAGGAATCAAAACCTCCTTTTACATTAGATTCTAATGCCCGATGCCCATCCCTCCTCCTCCAATTCCTCATAAGTTCATGTAAACATTGAAAAATTAACCCCTTGCTCCTTACATATATTCTATAGATATAACGGAAATTTTCCCACAATATCCTATGATGAATCAATTGAGCATTCTATTTATCTTAATTTTTTTGAAATTTCTACAAGGAATGGATATAAAAAAAAATTCTACAACTAAAATCCTAGCAAAGAACAATGTAGGAGATGAATTATAATGACATAATAAAATCCCTTCACACTCTATTATTGATCTTTATAATTTAGTCCAAGATTTAGTGAAGGAGTTTCAACAACATGATATTCCTAAAAGTCACATTTTAAAACTTCATCAAATCAAAGCAATAGCCTAATGAATCATCCCATGATTTCATCAAACAAAGGAAGAATTTGTCTAATCAAGACAACTATCATCTCGATAATAAAAATATTTTTGAACACTTCATTAAATATCTTGTTCCTAATCTCCAATAAAAGGTTCAATCTTCTTGTTTCAATGAGATTATTAACAATTTAATGAAACAGATAGAGGGTGATAGGCCAAGGAGGAATACATATTTGTGGTGTTGGTTGAAGGTTGTGCGCATGTTATGATTTCCTAATCCAATGTTGATTGTGAGAGATCCCTTTTGGCTAGGAGGAACTACCTGTAAAATGAAAAACAATACCACTAGATAGAGTTAAATAAAACAACGAGTGGAATGCCTAGCAGAAGCTAGATCCGGAAGTGTGATGCTTCCTAAACAGTTGTGAATGCACTTTTATATAATAGTAGTAATGCTATCCAAAACAAACATAAAATAAATATCTTATTAGAATTGAAACGATTTAGGTATCTCATGCAAAAAAATAAGAAAGGTCAGATAAAAGGTGAATGAGGTCAAAATGGGTCATGTAATAGGCTAGTATTGGGTTACAAGTATGGTACAAGCTCTGGGTAAGATATGGTAAAGATTATGAGTGATTATGGGCTATTAAGGAATGGGTATGAGCTCGCTGGTCTGAGGTATGTTACCGGACATAATGTACCGACGCGTCGATTGTGTGGTGATGCTAGTTTGGCAGGATGACCGATGTTGGTTGGCTAACTAGCGTCGGTAGGGGAAGTTAGTGAAAGACTCTTAAAAACTAGTTTCCAAGCTCTCTATGATTTATCAGAGGTTGGAAATAGTGAAGGTGAGGTTGTAAAATGGCCTTAGTGACTCAGGGATGACTAGGAGAGGGTGAATATAGGTGAAAGGGATAGATATGGTAAGATGATAGGTTGGTGGGAGGAAGGAGATGTACGAATGTATAGAAAAATAAATTACTAAGAGGAATGATGATCTTACTGAAAGAAAATAGAGATAACTGAAGAGATGTTAGGTACTTACTGAAGAATGGGTCTGGAGAGTACAGGTGTTAAAAAAAATGATGGTAGAGATCTGGATAGAAGGGATGCCATGTACGTGCCAAAAAAGTTTGAGCCTCCATGCTTCTCCATGATCGTGAAGAAGGTGATGGATTCCGATGGTTGTTAGTAGTGCTCTTAGGTGCTTTCTTTTTCCTGAGCGCTTTAGAAATTTGAGTGCTCCAAGTATCTGTTTGTGTGAGATCCCGAATCGAATGACCAACCTCAACAAAGGATTTTGGAAATGTATTTAACCTAACCAATGACGGTTAGGGGTATGACGTCGATTGAGATATAACCAGCGTCGGTTAAGGCGGGAATATATAGGTTGGCCAAAAATAGCTTGATTGTTACTATTTTTGGTGCGAGTCTTCAATCTTCATCCGAGTCTTGAGTGATAGATCACATAATGATTAGTAAGATCCCTCTTAGGTTTTTAATAGGAGTTAAGTCTAGGTTTAGACTAAGTCCTAGTTGGTTAGGATAGGCTTAGAATTGGTCTTAGGTCATTAATGGGGTTTGAGTGGGTCATGGAGTGAGGTGGCTAGGTGAGTTGGCTGGGTGAGGTGGTCAAGTGAGGATGTTAATTAAATTAATTAAGGTAATTAATTCAATTAATCATGTGCAATATGGGATATGAATAGGTAAGGTATGGTTAATTTAATTAATGAGGTTATAATGGTATAATGACCTAATTTTTGTGTCTACACTTCTCTTCCACCACATTAGAAGAGGCTCTCGAGAAATACAAATGGAGGGACTACCTTATGTGAGAATTTCACCAAGAACATAAGACTTAAAATACTCTCAAATTAATTTCCATCTCCACTAAATCCCAAACCATTGCTAAAGGAAAATAGTCGCACATTTCTCTTCAAGAAAAAATATATCTAGTGTCATTTCTCATAATCCCCATCATCCAACTCTATCACATGGTGAGTTGTTACAAAATTTCCTAATCCTCATATCTTTACACCAATTAAATAAATAATAACCTCCTTTAATCTTGGGATCTTTTTTTGGTGGCATGCCATTATTGGCCATTCCCATGAAGATTGTTAGGACCTTAAGAAGGATGATTTTGATTTATTCATCGAATATCAATTTGATACCAATGCTATCATTAAGGAAAACTTTGAAAAATACCAATATCTTCTCCAACCTCACAAAGAATGTTAGTCTAGGAACAAAAACAAGGAGCCCATGAACCTCTTCATAGGAACATTCAAAGTGTCTTAGGACTATAATTACTTTAGGTCTCAATATGTCAATGTAGCTAAAGTAAACTAGTAAAAAATATCACATATAAGGACCACTTGAACAAACCTAAAAGGTCTTCCCCTAATGATCAAAATATCACCGATACCTCTCATGATAATCCTAAAGATGATCCCACTCCTTCAATCGAGCCTTATCCAAAGCCAAAAGTAGAGAACATGCCTATAAATTCTATCCCACCACCCTTATATAAGGTTTCTCAAATCTATAGTCTAAACCCAAATATGTGGGCTCTCTCTTCTTCTCACCCACCAAAAAACCATTACAAAACTTATACTAGGAAAAATGGTATTTTCTATAAGAGATCAATTATATGACTTGTAAAATTCCTTTAATGCAATTCATGCATACATCTTACTAACATTGGATATTCCTCATAAACAAATCTATCATTTACTCCTCCTGCCTCTACCTTTTTCTAACCTTGAAATTCATAATATTGAAATGACCATCCCCCTCACAATGTAAAAAAACATTAAATTTCCTTACAATGACATGATCAATGATGAATTATTATTTTTTGTGACAATCCTCCACTCCTTATTAGTGTCATCATTCAAAATGTACAAGTAATACAAGTATTGGTGGATGAACACTCTCGATCAATGTCACCTCATTTTCTCTCATTCAAAACCTTAGCTCATCCAATGGTGCCCTCAAAATATCCAACTCACTTTCCATTGGTTTGATAAAAATTTTAGATGCCACTTGGTTGCATTTATCTTCCCATGAAAGTGGGCCCATATACTATCCACACCAATCTCATGGTGCGCGATTGACCTCTCTTCTATAATCTCTTACTTCGTTGACCTTAGACACATCACATGCATGCGGTCAAATCCTTATGGTACCAAAGCATTAAGTTCATATAATATAATCAATGATATAGGAATGATGATAACCAAAATCCTTAGGACATACCCATTCCTTTCTCGGATAAGCCATTTTGTATTCTTACTATAGCCACAATATCTAACATCTAATATCTTGAGTTTTATGACTACAAACCTGAAATTTATGTCCTCTTAGAAGAATAATATGATGAACTTGTTGTCGACGAGAAAATTGACTGATAACCAATCAAACCTTTTATCTATTGTTAAATCTTAAGATGGAATAAAACAAAATTTAATCGTACATGGGACTTACAAAATATTATAAGTGTAGGAAGTTTACATCTTAAATTGTTTATAGACAAACAAACCTAAGATTATGGGAAAATCCTTTAATTCATTTAGATATAGAGAGAATATACAAATAAGAGAGACAGGGAAAACAAATAAGAAAGAAAAGAACAACAAAAGAAACAAGACCCACAATCTGCATATTATCAACCCTATCTCGACAGAGTGATATCTATGAACTAGATAACCTCTTGGAGGGAAGAAAGCAAGATCACAACATCCTTCATACATACATTATATTCAGTTGCATAAATAATGCTTGCATATAATCTGAAATAGATCCTTTTAACTCCCGATTATAAATTATCCTTTTTACTCCATATTTCATACAATATAGAAAATGAAACTTTAATCAAATGCACTCTTTATTTCAGATTTCTAATTTAAAACAACATGTGAGAAAAATACCAACAAAGTATACAACATATACATAGTAATACAAGTCATAAGAGACCAACATGATTTTATATTAAGATGAGAAACTGATTTACAAATGAGAAGTACAAAATCACTAAAATAAAATTTAATCAAGATCCGACAATACAATAGCCAAAAGGAAAATTTATAAACCCAAATGCTTAGAAATATGTGTAAACAACCTTCATGATCCCAGTATATGAAGATCTAACTCTGCAATCAAATTTTAGATTAGACATAAAATTTTAATATTTAAATAATCGAATAATAATAATATAACTAGATATACCTGCTTTGTATCAAATGTTTACACTTAAATCCTCAAATTTAGGTCATCAAAATCCTGTAATCAAAGCCTCATTCAGAATATTTTCATAGAAAATATAAAATGAAATGCACTAAACTCAATATGAAAATTACCTTAATGTTCCTCCTTTACAAAATATCGCTTCTTCTTTTATGTTCTTCTCCCACAAAACAGTTATAACCAATCTCTTCATAAAATAATGGCACTATAGAAATAATCTTTTAATGAAATAATGCCATTTAATTGATATAACATCAAATGATTTAAATCATCGATTAAATTTATGATAGATGATTAAGAATCATATCATAAATTGATATGGGAAAATAATAATAATGAGAAACAAATATAAGGGCAGGGGACCCACAATATTAAAGTAAAAAATTAATTCTAAATCATCCACATAACCATATCATTTGCATTAAATATTTCTAAACCATATTAATCAGCATTAAAATATAGAATTTAATCTTTTCTAAACATCTATATATATACAACCTCATAGATTAAACATTCACATCACAATAATATAATAATATCACAATATAGTAATATGTGCATCCGAATCAAAATATGATCAAGTCATAATGTCACCAAGTCAAATAACCACTGTCTCAAAATAGCAAGTTCAAAGTCAAAAGCCAAGTATCATAGTTTAATCATCTCCATCCAAATCAAGCATTGTAGTACCATTAAAAACCTTAAGTTCTGTGTACTCATATGATTCTAGATTCAAAACTGTGTGTGTCATAGCACCAGAATCACTATCCACTTCCAATTTTACCCGCTTGAAAGGACGTAACTCCGTCGGTATGGTCAAAGAGGACCTAACTAGTTTAGGATAAGGACAGGGTCCTTTTGCAGAATTCCATAAGGTCTACAATGACATGATTACTCTCTACATTATGCGGAAGAGGATTGGAGTGAGAAGGCCTGTGAGAGATGGATCTGGCATGATTGGATTGTGGATCGGTGATGAAAATTATGTGGGGCATTTAGTTCTAGTAAGATGCGATAAGACCGATTATTTGGGAAGCCAATCAGTTATAGGACTTCCTAAAGGATAGGCTCTCTAGAATCAAAATGTATTGGGACACGAGTAGGAATACTTTTGCGGACAATAGCTCCATGGCCCCAAAATGAGTTATAACCTCTTCTTCTACCACGAGGAGAATCTCTACATGGTGAGAATCTATTGCTATCAAGCCAACTTGCATTGGACCAATAGCCCCATAGAGTTCCCCATCCATTCCATCTAGATCTAGGAATATGTTCGAAGTAATCATTATTAAAATCATCATTTTATGAACTATTTCATCCAAAAATAGAGATCAAATGGTTATGAGGTCATATAAAAATATCATTATTATTAAAATAGTCTTGTTGACCTATTTAAACCATCACTCTCTACTTCAAAGGAAAGATCAGTTTTGCCACGTATATCATATTTGCAACTCGAAAGACCAAGACCCAATTTCAAAGGCTAAATCCATTATCAATGTTCAATCAAGATCACAGACCACATTTATAAGATAGATGCTCATGTAAACATGTTTTGTAAGTCCTTTGTATTTTATAATCAAATCATCATAGTCCGAGAAATCACAATGATCCTATTGAAAAAATATTCCACATAACACACTGAAAGTTTTTTCATTATCTTGAATAGAAATATGCGAAGTTAATAATATGCAAACACACAGAATAAATTTCTTTCAACAATATCATCCAATAATATGCCCCAATATGACTTGAATGAAAATTCCCTTGGAAAACTATTACCAATTTCATAGTATTCAACTAAAATAGAGATATGTTTGCATCATCTATCTAAAATGAACAATACCCACCAGCTTAAAACCCTTGAAGACCTCAAAACATGCTAGGAATTACATAGTTCTTGATAAATTTTTTCTTTTGTTCACATAGACAAGATTTTGTTGAAAACGCTTTCATAGAAAAATACACCAAATGGGTAAGTCATAGAACCACACCAATTGTCAATGAACCGCCTTTACTGAAAATTTTAAAAAATAACTACACACTTATCACTTCATTACCCATTAGGATTCTCACTTTGCCAATGAAATATCTAAAGTTGTGCAATATATCATTTTACAAACCCAACTCGAAAACAAAAACAAGTTTTGTACTATTTAAAACTTCAAACTTCCATATAAAATTCACATTCAAAACGACATACTGAAACCATCAAAACTATCCACAATATATTCGAGTAATAAACAACATTATTTCCACAATTTTCATCAAAATCAAACTTCTCTCCTTATTTCAAACTCAACATCTCACCAAACCACTATTTATCCCCAAACATTGTTCAAAAGAACAAGAATCGAGTAAATGAAATCAAATAAACAGTGAAAGAATCAACCTGTTGTTAGACCAAGGAAGAGTCGCAACTTCGGATAGTCTTGTAAATTCTCAAACCCATCTCCTAAATATAACAAAGAACCTTAAAAAAATACATGCAGGTATGATATACAATAATCATATACTCAACCCAGTTTAGAAAATGAATCCGCATGCATGAAAATAGAGCATCCAATATGAGCTTAGGACAAACATACCTCACAAGATAGATTGAAAACTATAGTTGAGATTCCCAATTCAATTTGAAGCCAATAATGGAAGATAAAACAACTTGAAAAATTTTAGCAGGATTCGCCTTAGGGACAAAATAATCAAATGACATAAAAACTTAGCAAAAATGGTAAAAGGATGGGCTTGAGGTTGAGCATTCAATGCTTGAGGTACCTCGAACATGGTGCCATAAATATTTCCTTAATTAACCATTGATGATCGTAGTCCCAAATGTCCCACTTCATTATCAAGGATGTCACTTGGCATTTCTTCAATTAAAAATGAAATCAACATTAACCCGAAATTGCTAAATGACCTTTTTCACAATATAGAGGTTAGGTTTAAATAATATCAAATATGATAATAACACTTGAGGGGGCATCCTTCACCCTACTAATTTTTCTCCCACTCCTTCAAAATTTGTAGTGATTCATGTTTGTCTACTTTCTTTGAAGTGGCGTAGCTTACACCACCCCAAAGAGGGGAAAATGTAGACATGTATAGTTGATCAAGGAAATATTATTCTTAATATTGCACTAACTATTATAATCCTTGAAAATTGACAACACCTCGTCAATTATTCCTATCTAAATTTCTTTTTACAACATTCGTTTGGTCATATTCCTCTTATAACTGACTAATTGGGATAATATAGCCTCCTACTACCTAAACCCCCTTATAATCTTCTTCTAAACCACTTCTACTAGCTTCTTAGATTATCAATCCATTTCTTTGGATTAAGTAGTCCTCTCACAACTCTTTCAAAATCCTAATTCCTCACTAATCAAGATCAATTAGCTCAGACCAAGATTAATTAGCCTAAGACATATTTAACCTCTCCCAAACCATAAATTTCTTTCTTGTTTATTCATTTGTCCCAAATGCACCAAAAGGCTTCCATTCTTGGAAACTGAAAACTATAAATACCCCACTACCCCTAGACCATTTCCAAGAACACTTCCTCCTTTCTAGCATAAACTATAGTATTTTGTTTAGGATTAAGATCTTTCTTCATTGTTTATTGAGCTATTTTCTTTGCTATTGCATCTTTCACTCAAGATTTGGGTAAATGGGAAGAACCATATGGATTTGTAGCCATTAATGGTGAGCTCTCATTCTCAAATACCTTGAAGATCAAATAATCACAACTGATTGCTAGGAGCTTTATTAGGTTCATTTTCATAGCTTTCAAAGAGTAGAGAATATTTAGACATGTTAGGTTTGCTTGTTTATTTCAAGTTAATGCATGCAAAGTAATGGTTTCTTGCTTATCTCTTATCATGATGGTCCATTGACTTGTTGTTTAAAGCTTTGGGGCTTCTTAAGTGTTCTTGCCTCATTTCATAGCTTTTACAACTTTTCCTTATTCACAGAATGCACTCCATCTTCCTATGCACCGTCAAGAAATTATTTTATTTCTCAAAGATGTATCTCTTCCACTTCATTATGACTACTCTTTTACCTTATCCTTCTCTCCATTTCCTTTCTTATTGACATCATTCTTTCTTCTTCTCTACATGTTTGTTCATGATGGTTAGATTCCCTATCTTATTTCCCTCTTCCATGATAATATCTTCCTAACCAATTTTCTTCTCCTCTCCTTCATGATGATCCCTTATTTCCTTTGTTACCTTTAGGGAAACCTTTGCATCTTCCAAAAGTGTCTCCATATTTCTATCACACTCTTCATGTTTGGACATTATTTCTTCTATGCACATTTCACACCATATAATTTTATAGCCTCTCCCTCAAATCACTCCTATTTGGTTTCCTTCGGGGTAAATTATTCTTCCATGTGCGTTCCTCATTCCATTCGCAATATTATCCTCTAACACATTCCTTTACACACTCCTCCTTAAAATCTTCATGGATATATTCTATCTTTAGTATACTCTTTCTCAAGTGCACTCTTGCACTCTCATGTTTGGAAAAATTTACTTGATTTTCCTTCATGGAAACCTATTCCTTTCCTTCCTACATATCCTCTACAATGGTGCTCCCATTTTCATATACATATTTATATATGCACTCCTCAACTCATATAAAATTTTCTTCTTTTTGCTCTCCGTTAATTCCACTACGACCTCATTTCGACACACCTAATTGTACACCCCATATGTCCTTCCTTTAGGACATCTTCTTACACACAATAATTCATGCCCTTTAATCCTTATGTTATGACTCTTTTTTTTTTTCAATCTTCAATTCTTGGCTACACAATATCCTCACTTTTTCATTCTTCTTTTCCTTCCACTTTTATTTTTTGTTTTGTGTAATCCTTTATTCACTTATGACCCTTAATGACCATCTTCTCTTCGATGAAATATTATTTCTTTAGCATAATATAGTCATGTATTGATGTGTACCTATAGGTGATATATTTCTTCGTATTTTCTCAACTTGTGAGTTCTCTCCATGTTTTATATTTTATGTATTACTCGGCAAGTACTCCCATGTATACTTTCTCTTTGATCTTTCACTCTTCTCGTATAACCCCTAGGTTTTCAAATGTGTAAGAATTTTCCTCCTTCCTAAACAAGGTAGAATAGGGATGATCCATATGTGTAGGATGGTAAAAAAGCATATTATATACTAAAAATTCTTTAGTGCTGATTCTAGAATTGGAAACTAAGCAAGGGTAGGATCTGTACATCTATTATAGGTCCATACCATAATCAGTACAGTCCTAACATGGATTTTTACAATATTTTACCCTTTGAAAATATGGATATAAAAATTCATGCATTCTTTTCTTATCTTAAAATGACCTTCATTGTATGCCTCTCTTGCTCACACAACTTTGAGATGACATGTAATCACCTACAACAAAATGGAAACCCTAGAAACCATAACCCTTGATTAGAGAATTAACAAACCAAAAGGATAAAACATGGGTGTGTGGTGAGGTTGGACTACCCTTGTGGGTCATACTCCTAATCAAAACAATCTAGCAAGTGTTACAAGACATGCCCTTGTTATGGGATCAAATCTCATGTATTTATCCTTAGTGCTTGTGTAATTGTGAACAACTAACCAACTCCCCTAGAGGTCCCCTCATATCTCTTGACACTAAGATACTAGGATAAGTGCATAGTATAGAATGTACCCAATGTGGTAATAGTGTGATGTGGAATGCCTCACCTACGTGACATAAGCTTTATTCCTTGAAACCTTGAACAATGTTTAATGTGACTTTTCTCTTTCTAAGACATGGCTCTATGACCTTTGCATGCTTGAAAATGGAGGAATCTATGTTCTTTTAATGGATTGAGTCCTTCATACCTATATTAGGGACTTATTTAATTGATGTGTAGCTGATTTTGGTAGATCTAAGGACCCTTTGAGTGATTTTGGGATGATATTTGTAATAGGATCTTGTAAGAGTTCCAAGTGAGTTGTAAAGTGTTGGTGACTTTCTTATATAATTCTGTACGTGAAATATTCTAATAAGGTCAACCCTAGGAAGATGGAAGAAAATAAATAAGATATTCAAATAGAAAACAGAGTTATATAACTTGAAGATCTAGGACTGTACAATTTGGACAAGACAAGACCCCACATATGACCTATTTGTATGATCCTGGACAAGGAAGGAGAAAAGTAAAATAGGAAGTTTGAAAATAAATAACATAGATTGGTTATTGTTTTAATCAAACAAAATTTTAATACTTAATGAAAGAGAAAATTATAGATATAAGCAAGGCATGGAAGATATAGAGGAATGAACTAATTAGATTCCAAATGTGATCTTTTTTTTTAACAAGGGAACCTAGTCAAACTTGGCATTGCAAAGGACATGTTACCGAATTTTAGTGTCTACGAGAAAGTGAAGAGGCGTCGAAAGATTCTAGAGGAGAGATTTGAGATACCCATGTATTTTAACTAGGTTGACCATCTTCCTTGGTAATTTTTCTTGATCCCCTTTGATTCTAATCCCACCATGCATGAGATATTTAGTGAGAAATATAATCAAGGAGAAATGAGTCAAGGGTATGGACATCCATAACTATGATGAAGTTTTTATTTTGATTTATCAACATTCTATTGTCTCTTAATGAAGAGGATAAGTTATACGATGAGGACAAGATCAAGTACATCATATTCTTCTTTTCCTCTCTAATTTTTAACTTTAATTGTTCTTGGTTGGGAATTCATATTCGTGGATGTGTTTAAAATTTTAATGGCTCCCAGGAAATGATATTTTTATTAATAGACACAATAGTGTTGCTGATAAAGCATACCATGGTAGGAAAATGTTAAATCTACTTATTAACTAAAAGTAAGAGGTCAAGATTGTCAACTTTAGCTTCAACTAAATATTATCGCAAATGATAGATCCATGTAATACATACGTGGAAACTACATGTACATGATATCAAAGATATTTTCTATCATCAAGAAGTGGTTAAGTAAATAGTATGAATACATCCACCTGGTCCCCTCTTATTATGTGCCCGCCTCTCCACTCGGGATAACAACATGGTGAATGGAATATTCTCGGCCTCTCCACCCTTCATGTTTTCCTAGGGAAAATATTGCATCATTTCCACTCACTTCCCCTTATGTAACATCATGTGGATTTATTTTAGGTCCTCAACCTATTTTGTGACATGATATCTTTGTTTCATGGTTTTCTCTCATATAATGAATAATTCACACTATGAATACCCTCCTCCTATACTAAAATATAACTAATAAACTAAGGTCGACATTACATTTCATGAATAGAACGATGTTGGATAAAATATTAATGCTCACTAGTTTTTATATTTTTGGGGGTCAATGGTTTACAAACAAGCCTTGTTCAAAAAGTCAATTTACAAGGTAAAACACTAAGAAATCAATGGTCAAGTTGCATCCTCAAGGAAATGATGACCATTGGAGTGTTTTGATGTAGACATATTTGATATTTATGAAATAACAAACATTAGGGAAGAAGTGGGTGCATATCACTATATTAAATCAAATAGCTACCATCACCCTCTAGCATCACATTTATGTTTCATTTATATTGTTATGGTTATTTCATCAATTTTCAAGTATTACATTGTCGATAAGTAATGCCTCCATCATATGGTAGGTGGTTTTTTTGTTAGTTATTAGGTATATTTTTGAGGGTTGAAGTTCATGTGTTTGTTTTTCAATGTTGACCCGAGAGGCTCCGCTTTCTCTAACATAGAGAAAATGGCATATGTTCAAGTCTGAACAAACATAATGACCTATTATTTTTTCCCATATCTTCACCACCACAACTCCCTTTGATACATTTTTTTGTGAATTCTAAATAAAATTATGATTTCCATATGACAACAAATTATTCTATTTCCTCCAACTCCCTATCGACACGTCCATTGCAACATGGGTTATGATTGCTAGTTTGTATCAATACATGAAAGCAACCAGGATCTACCAAAATTTATATGTAAAGAGCTCAAACTCTCATTTTAAAGATAATATTAGCAATTCTAACTAGATTTTTGTGTTTGTTCTCCTCTACTATTTCTAACACTTGTATTTCATAGTCCAGTATGGCGGCGAGTTTAGGGAATTTTCTGGTATAAATTTTAAACCCTTATTAATGCAAGATTTTTTCACCAAAAAGTGAATGCAAGCCAATTAAACTAATAGTATGTGAGTTCAATATTTTCCTTTGAAAATATTGGATAAATGTTGTGTGACTTCTCTCTTGCACTTTAGAGTGTGTGCTTCTAAAGGCTACATAAACTAAATAGATTTAAGATTATCTTCATGCATTGCACCATTAAGCAATGAAGACAAAATTTGATGGCTCCAATATCCACCCAAACAATATTATTATGTAAATACAATAAATTCATTTTAGCTATTTCTTTTGAAATAATTCAATTAATGTCTACACAACCAAAATGATGTCATATAAGATTTGTAAACATAGAAAGATAATATAGCAAACTTTAGAATTTTAGATCTTTAATTCTATCATAATAAAAATAATAATTCTATTTAATATAAATGTTTTAAAATTTGAAAATATTTTCTATTTATAATACAAATAATGTATTTTAATTTTACAAAAAGAAATGATATTATATTTTAGAGAATATATCAAAACAATTCTACATTAAAAAAACATTTAATATCCCTTATAGTTGGCTTAAATGGTATGTTGTTGCACTGGTGACCATTAAGTTACATATTCAATCCTAATTAAATTTTTGCATCGTACGCTTGGGCATCGACGCATCACTCAAGGACTAATGTGTTGAACATACCTACGCAACCGCTGACTTTAGGGATGTCGATTTTGGGTCCTTTCAATGCTTTGAAAGAAGATATATAACACAATACCCCAGCTTAACAAAAATAATAATTTATTACAATACATAAATTAAAATCAACAACTCAATTTGTTGCAAAAATATATATATATATATATATATATATTATCAATTTGCTTGCAAGCATCTTTATGTGTATTGATTGTAATTATTATATAAACCAAATTTGTAAAATTTAGAGAATACTTGATTTGCCATTGATTATAATTATCATATAGACCAAACATGTGAAATATAGAGAATACATTATCTGCATTGATGGTCAATACCACAAACTATCACGAAGTTTCTATTTATACTCTTTTCCTTTCACTTTATTGGCATTCTCTTATAATTATCTTATGTCGTAATATTGTATTTTATTTTTAAGTATATTTTATTAATTTTAATTATTCAACATAAGAGTTATAATTGATTAAATTGAAGATTTCTCTTTAAACAATAATTATGGAATATTTTAAAATGTCTAATGGTTTAAGTCTTCAAATCTCCCACATGTTTGAATAGTTATTAGTTGTGAACTATAAATTATTAGAATCGTAGGAAAGAAACCTTCACGGTAAATATATACAACATTTATGTATTAGGATTAAAACTTTTAATTCACAATAAATAATATTTATAAATTAAATAATAAGAACAACTAGATGAGGATTTTTAGAATAGAAGAAATTCTAAAATATTATACAATAAACTATAAAATATTTATATATTAAAAATCAAAACTATTATCTAATACAATATAAATCAACAAAAGTTTGCATACTAATATATTTGAAAAGAGATAACATCAATAACAATTTTAACAATAATAATTGATCACAAATACATTTGAAAATAAAGCAAAAAGAAATTAAAATTCATTTTAAAAAAGTAAACAGACATTAATAATAATAATTTTAATAATATAACTAACAAATAAATTAGAATATAAATTGTAAAATGTATATTTGAATAAATATTTTAGTACTATTTCTTAAGAAAATGTGGAATGAAGTCAATACTAAACAGATTTCTTCTCCTGGAGTTACCTTTCACTTGGGTTTGCCAGTGGTGGTGTCTCACATGGTGGAAGGGTAAGCTTGTCCTTGAGAACTTGATTGTTTTCGATCAATCCTCTTAGATCTTTAACCAGTACACTTCTTGCATCCCTTGGATTGCCATATGTAGCTAGCTCTTCATGTTCCCTGCATGGATTAATATCTCAGTACAGCTGATCGTAGCTAGTATGCACAAACTTGGTGGTGTCAATGCTCTACATTAATCAGAAAATATTATTAACTTTCTGATTAGTGCAGAACTGGATCCCACCAGGTTTGTACATCTTAAATAAAGATCATCCCTTAATACAATTAAAAAAACATCCAGATGTAAATAGATTAATACCTTATACAACCATTGTAAAAAGAATCATTTTACCTGAAATCGTCTAGCATCAATAGAAGGGTTAGTTCACTAAAAACTCTCTCATCATAACTTGAAAACACCTTGAGTTCATCAAAACATATGTGAAACGCTTCAGATGAATCTTTCCTGAAGAGAATTGAAACCAAAAATTAAAAAATTAGAGGCTTGTAAATGCTATATCTCATCTGCATGATGGATTGTGAGAAATGATCTGAAACGTTGTAGAAAAATTCATGCACGTTTTATCCAAACGTTTGAATTTTTATTTCGTATTGTGAGAAATGATAGGAAAATTCGATAGAAAATTTAAGGCACAGTTTTAACTAAAAATTTGATTTGATTTCTTTGACTGTGAAAACATAAAATCTGTAATATGTTATACCTGTCAAGGGCCTCCAGATATTTGTGCTTCCTTAACTCGAAGTAAATTTTAGTGGAATATGAGTTGTCTTCCAGTTTTGTGAAGCTTGAGATGTAACTTTCAGCTGCTTTGAAATCTCCAGCCAACACCATATCCTCAAAATATTTCATATTGAAAAATAACCCAGATTCTTGCTCAAGCCTGTGAATAACATCCAACATTAGGTAACTAAATAATACCTTGGTCAAAGCCAATATCCCTGCCACAAGTCCTTAAATTAAACCTTATTCAGAACAGAAATAAATAGCCATACATGTGAAGAGATTTGTTCATTCCTGCCTCAGCCAAAACATGCATGATAGAAAAAATTACAGAGTTTTTATCATCTAAAGCAGCCATGACTGTAGAAATTTGGTGCTCCTCTAAACTTGAATCCTTGTGTAAAATTTAAACCAACAAAGACATCATCAAGCTAATAAACTCTACTATACTATTTAATTATTTATTATTTATTTAAATAGTTATCATTTATTCTTTACGTATGAAACTGCAAGAACAGTGAATATCACACTCAAACATTATATTCGGAGAGTGAAAATGATTTTAAAAAAGACAGCAGTAGAGTATATTTTGGTCTAAGCAATTACAAGAATATGAGGGATAAATCTTTAAAATAAGATAAGTATAATTTTCTTATACTTTGAAATAAGATAAGTATAATTTTTTATAAAAAAAAGAACCCAATTAGGGAAGACAGAACCAAACACCCTATTATTGACGTGTAAGTTAAGAAAAATATAAATATTAAGAAGCGTATAAGGAAGATGATGGTCAGGGCATGTTGGTACTTTTGGGGAACTGGTAAATTTGAAAAAAACAAAAAATAAAATAATAGTAATAAAATAAATAAATAATAATATAATTTGTATTTTTATATATATTTTGGGATTAAGTTCCAAATAAAAATTTAAAAGTATTTTATACACATTTATAATTTTTACACAAATTTTATGACTTAAAATAATGATTTCAAATATATTAAAAAATTATATCATAAGCAAAATAAATGTTAGCATATGTTTTTCCAACAAATTTTATAAAGATTTATGAATTTATAATTAAAGGGTTATTAGATCTATTTTAAGATACATTGGACTTTACCATTTATATTATATTTTTTTAAGTATTGTGATTTTATTTCTAAAACAAATATTAAAAATTAGTTTCCATTAACATTTAAAATTATTTTAAAATAAGTTTGAAAAATAACAATATTTCATCATTTAACTAGAATGTTTGTCCTTACAATTAAAATGTGTAGACAACTTATTTTGGTATGGGATTAGTTAATTGTTTTGGTGCTAGTATATTATGTGTTTATTGATATTCATTCCATTTAGGCTCCATCTAAGTGCCTCAATTGTCACATCATGTGGTGGGGTCTTTTGATAGAATTTTGGCATTTACCTTTTTTAGAATGTGTATGAGTGGCTTCATTTGCATGTTCTTGTAGACTCCCCCATGCTCTCCTAGACTCCCACTAGCAATGACAACCAAATTCATGTCTTGGGTTGCATTTTAAGTTTGGAGGTTTGTTGACATAGCACACTGATGCCACTATTTGGTTAAAAGGAGGACCTTCTTTTATATTTTTGAAGCATATCTTATCAAGTTTAGAGGCATTTTGTAATGCCCTTAGAGGGTCTTATTTTTTGGGTGCAAATGTTTATAAGTCAAAACTATTTTTGACTTGAAGGTCACGCGACACACAAAGGAAGGCATCTACTTTACAAGAGTTGGAACGCTATTTATAGTTCCACATGTCCGAATAATTACATAGGGGAGAATAATGGTGTTACTTTTATGACTATTGAGTTTACCAATGTCCTTAGACCAAATACACAAGAAAATATTGTGGTTAGTTGATATTTTTAATTTACAAGTATGAAAAATGAGGCATAAATAGTGTTGATGATGTTGACCATGGTTGATGTCATGGGCATAAGGAAAATAAAAATTAATTGATATGTATCTTGGTCGATCTCATTGACATATGGATATGGTCAATGGATTTCATGTTTAATCTTAACCCTTTTTGTCCCACATTAAAGTGGAGGAGGGTTTTATATACCTTGACACCTATAATGTAATGCAAGTGAAGTAGTGAGAAGGGGTTTACATGTATGGTGGAATGCCTTCGCATGCTCAAATCGATCAAAACAAAATTTTGGAAAAGGGTGGAGTGAAACAGTGCCTAAGCTTTAAAACTCATGGGGATTTAATCCCATATGTTAAATATGTTGATGATATATGTTTTATATGTGAAACCATCCACATAATAATGTATACTAAAGTGGTTTGAAGACAACGAGGGGCTTGTTAGACCATGAGCCCAATATAACCTTGATAAAGTATGAGTTCAGGTGTTTATGCAAGATTGAGTGCAATGTATCATTTAGCACAATCATAGAACAAGATAAATTATTGAACCTAGTCTCCAAGATTGTGACACATGAAAAAATCCTAGATACTCTAGCACAATCTCATTCACTTGACTTCTCATAGTGAAAATTGGAGATCATGCAAAGTTTATGAGAATGAGTGTTATTGGAATTGAATTATGTGGAATAATCCCATAAACTTGGAATACATTATGATCCCATGAACCTAATTATACCAAGGGTCTTAACCAATTGGTACTATGGGCTTCCAATTAAATTTTTCCATATGGAACAAAAATGTTTGCTAGAGGAATATAGTTATAATTCCATTTTTGTAAAAAATTGAGTAATCGTAATTGAGCGAGAAATAATATTGTTTTACCTATAGGTTTTGTTGGAAGATCCGATTTAGGAATCATCAGTTGTGTTTTAAAGCTCTCATTAAGAGATTTGTATTAGTCACAATTTTGGATAGAATAGATGTAAATTTAATGATAGTTCATTCATGAGTTTTATGGTCTTTGGGCTTTGCATAGAGCATTATGCATTGCCAAATTATATTTTTCTTCTTCCTTATTCACTAATCCACTACTATATGTCACCACATGCCTTTTCATTAATTTAAGTGATTCCCATGTGTATAATTAAGATATATATTATATGTTATTTCAAATTTTCATATCCTCTATTGTATGGCTCTATGAATTCTCTGAATCTCCCACTACTTACACATGTTGACAATGTTCTCAAATGTTTGTTCTTTTTTTATAGTGTGTTTACTAAATAGAGGGATGATTTATGATTATTTATATCTACTAAAGACCTCAATTTAGTTTTTATTGCCATAAGATGTCACTATGTGATCCTTGAGTAATGGTATGTGTAACCCTAAAATTTAATTATATAATTTAGATATATTGTTGTATTTTTCTCATTCGTTATCACATTAATGAGTTAACTACTAAATTAGGCTAAACAAATAAGAAAATGGAGGGTTTATGGTACCTCAGATGAGATGTGTTGGATGAATGGGTGCAAAGTAGATGATGGATCCTTGTTGCTACAAGCTGATAAACCTGTAACTCAAAGACACTAAAGAAAATTGATTAGCTAAGATATGCGCAGTTCCCAAAAAAGCGGATACAAGAAGCGTTAACTTCGTTAGTGGATGTCAACCCCATTTTTAATTTGATATAAATGACGGATAATTTGATAGCATGCAGAAATTAAAGAAATACAGAATTTGAAAGTAACTGAGATCTGATCTAGATACTGATTATATTGAAATAACTATAAACTAAATATTACCTGGTCTAGGTCAATGGCTACCCAGATTGTGTAGAAGCGGTCGACGAAATCAGATTGAAAAGGAACGTCAACAAACCTGCAAGCTCTTGTGTGGATGGATATGGATTTAGAAGATGGGTTGGGTCGACGTTGATTGGAATGGGTTGACGCCGATTATGAATGGGTCAACACCGACCAGAATGGAATAGGTTGTCGCCGATTGGGTGACTGTCAACACCGACTGGATTTGGGTCTACGCCAACCAGATAGGGCTAGGTAAGGCCGAGGATGGATGGATGAAAAAGGTGAAATAAAAAAAATAGAAAATAAAAAAAGGTTGTTAGAAAGCTCTAAGTGTTATTGAAGCTGATCTGATGAACTTAAAAAATTAGACACAAGCAATACAAAGATAATCGATAAAAAGATGAATAAAGAAACAAAAATACTTGATAAATCTCAAGAATGATGATCGTGAGCGATGCAAGCACATTGAAATGATGCTTAAGAGATATGTGATTATTGCAGGAATGCTCAGGCAAGAGAGAAAGCTCGTAGGTCATAAGGAGGTCATATGTTTGCATGCATCTAATGATTTGGCAAAGGAAGGATTGGATTTTATAGGGTTGATGACAAATGGGCTTGGTCACCACCGATTGCGGGGAAAGTTTCCCAAATGGGAAAGCTTTTGTGTTTTTGATTGGGATTTGGTGTATTTAAGAGTTGGAAAAGCTACTTTAAAGAAAACAGGTAGGAATTGGGATGTGATATGTCATGGGTAGTTAGGGGATAAAGATAGTTTATAAAAGCATAGAAAATCATGGGGATATATATTTAGAATTAAAGCATCCTAAATAGAAGGTTTGATTAGGGCATGTGGATGTGGATACTAATTAATTAAATTAAATAAAATTAATTAATTTAATAAATAATTAAATGATAATTAATTAAATGATTAATTAATTAATTAATGTTGATTGATGAGGATTAGATAATGATAGGATAAATGGGAATTTAATTAAATAAGGGGGATGAATTAAATAAATATGTGCACATAGGAAATTAAGGGTATAGATATACTGAATTTAGGTGTCTACATTTTTCCCCTTTTTTTGAGTGGTTTGCGCTAGCAAGCCATGAGACAAAAATGATGAGAGTTGGATGAGGATTGAAAAATAATTGATGATAAGATCCCCCTCAAATGGGGATCGATGATGCCAAGGGAAATTGATGATGCATTTGAAAAAGGTAGATGAAAAAGGGTGGGTGGGTGAAGAAATATGGGTAAAATGATTACCAAGGCAAGATGCCCCAAGAAAAAAGGATCACAATAATGATAAAAACTATGGTGGTGACTCCAATATCACATTAGGTAGAGGACAATTGTGGTCTCAATGGAGATGGGCTACAATGTTCTATGGACCAATGAGTGGGTGAAGATCACTATAGTATGGATGCAAGCCAGATGACCAATGGGTCATAGGGCAAGTCATCAAAATATGCACAACTAAATGCAAAAGGTATGTGAAATCCTTTATACATGAGGAATCGAAAAAATAGGTATGCGTCCACAAGGGACGAGGATGAAAGATATGGTGCCCAACACAGGACATGAGAAAAAATGCCAAGAAGGTGAAATGAAAGATAAGATGGAGAAATAATATTCCCAAAATGGGAGGTAAGTATGGCCACGAGATGGACTTTGTGTGCAAATTAGATAGGATTGTAACAAAAATGCCCAAAGGAAGGAAAGTAAGTATGGCCCAAAGGAGACTTTGAATGTATAGATATAATGGATTTGGATTAATGAATTAAAATTCCTAGAGGGAAAATGAATATGGCCACAAATGTGGACTTTGAGATGATAAGTGGATGGGATCGATGTTAAATTAAATTGAGAGAAAAAAGATGAATATGGCCAAAATGTGGACCTTGAGATAGATGAAAAATGAAATGCCTAAAAAGAGACAAAAATGGCCAAAAATGAAAAAAATGTGAGATATGGTGCCCTAAGAGGGAACAAAAATATGGCCACAAAAGTGGACTTAAGATGAGATAAATTATTGGATGAGATTTGATGAGATAGATTGAATAAAGCTATATGATAGCTAATATTGTAATGCACATTGATTTGATATAGATACTAATCAAATAAGATGTGACCAAAAGGGTATGAATGACGCTACATCATCAAGGAATGTGAGGAAAGGATGCATCAAATTGAATTGGAGGTAAATAAGAGGGGGATCCAAGTAATGCAAGGCACATGTGACCAAAAATAATGTTAGCATATAACCAACAATAATTAGTTATACCAAAATCATAAGGAAAATGGATGAAATGAACTCATAACCTAATTTCAACATGAAAAAGGGGTTTGAGATGTAACTTGTACGTGGGAAGAGGGTTCTCAAAAATGGTGTTCCCTAAACTATGCCCTACTCTCAGGAAGGGAAAGAGCAATAATGCGGGAAGAAGAAAAAGTTGATCAATGTGGGAAGCTTTCTTAGGATGTTGATAAAATGGAAGGTTGATCAATGTGAAGCCTTAAAATTCCATAAGGAAAATAGTAGCCATCCTTCGAGGGTATGGTCTACTTTATACAAATATAGATGGAAAGAATAATATATATGATAGCCATCCTTCGAGGGATCGGTCTATTTCTTTTGATTTTGATTTTTTTGATTTCATGCTTTTGATTTTTTTTTTTTTGCATGAACAATTGTCCTTTGAGGGATCAGTCTATTTTTAATAACTTTGAATTTTGATTTGAGCATCCATGATTTTTATTTTGACATGGGAAGAGTTGGGAATAGCTAAGTAGACCACTTAGGAGGGGATAATGAATGTACAAGAGACACCCCTGGAGACCCTTTGCATGGTTCCAATAGGTGAATGAGAGGGTGATGGATGTAATGATCATGGAGTTCTCACCAAAAAGGGAGAACCTATCCATAAGGAATATGCTATGGGAAGAGTCCATGGTGCCCATATTTAAGGTCACATCTAGGAAAGTGATGGAAGACCACATAATTCCAAATCATCACAATGAAAGATGGAAGAGGCTAATGATGGAGGATGATCTAAAGATATGACTAAGAGCTCACTTAGTAAACATGCTAATAATAGAATGGTCACAAGTGCAATGTGTTAAGAGGTTCCACTTCTAGTTTACCATCAAGGGAGGAAAATTTTCCATGTTGGCTTGATTAAAGTCATGTTCGAGATAGGATGACAACTTGATAGGATGAGATATGATGAGATAGATGAATGAAGATAAAAACTATGTGCTACCCTTAAGGAAGTGAAAATATGTGTCCTAACTAGATGGATAGATGGCCATGAGTGGGCTGATGAAAATGATGAAAAATAAGTGGTCCCCAAAGAGGGACAAATATGACCACAATGGTGGATTTAGGATAAATATGAATGAATGGTCCCGATAGAAAAAAATATATGGCCACAATGGTGGACTTTGGAATGAAAATATGGTGCCCCAAGAGAGGCACGAATATGGCCACAAAGGTGGAATTTAAAATGAGATGAAGACTTGGAAAAGATTAATTTGGATTTAAGATTGGATGAGATGGATTGGATGAGATTAAATAAAACGATGTCAAAATTTAAGTCCCCAGCATCAAGAGAGTTGTGGATGGATAAGAGATGAATCATATGAAAAGATGATGCTTGGATCAGGAAAAAAAAGGGAAGGTGTCCCCCTAGCAAAAGAGATTATATCACTATGGAAAAATTAGATGTGGATGTCGAAGGAGTTTAGATAGGATCGTTTTGGATTTGGATTGGATAATTAGATGGTGAAGACCACAGGGATGATTAGAAAGAAAAACAATATCGATGAAGAAGGAGGACCTTATATAGAGAAATGAATAATATGAAGGGGAGTGGATGAAGGAGGATGCTTAATAATTTTGATGGATGGGGATGTAGGAATAGGAGTTGGATTGGTCACGGTGGATGGAGAAGGATGGATTTTCTGAATGAGGAAGTCATCTTTCTCAATAAGATCATGGATGAATGGAAGGAGGAGGACACCGTAAGGTATAGGAATGGTTGATGGATGAAAGGCCTTACAATGCTCAATGTCATGACCCGGGGTATGATGATATGCAAAATGTAATTGGGATTGAACCATGATGGATTCTTACTATGGGGATTAAAATATCTAATGGGAGGAAGCATGATGGTAGATATTTGAATTAAATGTCTAAGGATGTCTGCGTAAGATCCAATAGAGGTATTGGAAGGAAGATAGCTTTTGTAGGTTTTAATAGGATATCTTGACTTGGATTTAGGTTGGATGGGTGTGGATGTAGATTGGATGGGTGGATTAGGTGTCTTGGAAAGAAAAATTTTTGGGATGAAGTTTTGTTTGGATTTGGATTTAGATTGTTTAAATTGGATGGATGAATTAGGTGTCTTGAAATATGAACTAGTTTTGGGATGAGAGTTAGATTTTTAGATTGGATTTTATTATTACGTGACATATTAGGTCAAGGGGCTGTCCCTAAAATAGATGAGTGTGTGTCCGAGATGGATTTTGTAATGTTGAATTGCTGAGAAGAGGAGAGGTATAACATCTTATGAGGACGCCTATGAGACCTTTGGGAATGTTTACCACTGGTCTTAGATTTGGATCGAGAATTATTACCCTTACGGGGGTAACTATACTCTCAACCAGTGGATTTGAAGATTGTGGTGTAGATTTGGGATTGGTTGATGTAGAAATGGTCAGTTTTGAAAAGGGAGAATGAATCCCCTTGTGTTTGTTTTAGATGGAGGTTTTGCTTCATAAATGTTGCAAGGGGCATCATTGATATATTCACAAATCAAGAGGATGTGACTAGTGCGGTAGGGGATATAGGTGTAGATATAGGAATGGATGTTGGAGAAGGAGTGGGTGTAAAATATTGGGATGGAATGGATGATGTAGTCATATGTAAAGATGTAGGTGCATGCATCGAGATAGACATTGGGATAGTTATAAGTGGGGTTATAGGAGTATGTGTGGTAGTTGGGATTGATGTGGAAATGAGTGATGTAGATGTAGTAATAGGTGTGTTTGAGGGTGAAGGAATAGATGTGAGAGTTGTAGGAATAGGTGTGGATATCAACGGGACCAAAATAGGTGTTAAAGATGAATCTGATGTAATAGATTGGGGCATGATTGAAGTGGATGAAGTAGGGGTATATTCAAATTTGATGTGGATGTGGTAAGGGTAGAAGTAGGTATAGGTATAGGAAAGTAGTAAAAAGTTGATATAGGTGTGATAGTTGTGGATATGATAGGTTGTGAATAAGGGGTGGGAATAATGTCTAAGGTAGGAGCATGTGGAGTCATTGATGAGATGAGATCTTGATTAATGGTGTTAATGGTGTGAGCATTTGGTAATTGAGATGTAAAAGGGGTGGCTTGATTCTTTGGTGGTTGACTAGGTGAAGTGGTGGAGTTATCTATTTGGATATCCCCTTGATTTATAAGTTGTTGGATATGATCTTTGAAGGAATGAAACTTCTCAATGTCGTGACCTTTGACTTGATGATATTTACAATAGTGGGCTTCATGATACCAAATGGGCTTGGGTCACGAATCATCCATGGGTCATATGGGAGGAAGTTGGATGGAGTGTACTGCCATCAACTTGTCAAATATAGAGCTATAGGATTCCCCCAAGGGGTATGTAGTTAGGAGATGGTCTAAAAATCTTTGTGAAGACTCCATGTGAGAGGGAGATGTGGATGGGGATTGAACCATGATGGTATTGGCGGTAGTTTTAGACTTTTCACTATGTATAGTGGGTTTGATGAACTCGGTCTTGGGATTGTTTGATTTAAGTTTGAGTTGGCCTTACTCAAGGGTGTACAGTTTCAATTTTGTGAGCCATGGTGAAGGCTTCTTCAAATGTTTGGAAAGATTGGATTTGTAATGTAGAAGAAATATACTTCACACATGAACGTGAGAAGAGTTCATGAGTTCAACTTGTGGAAGAGTAAATGAAGTTGGCTTATGATGCCATGTCATCAAGCGAAGAAATATATGATAGACTCATCATCAAACTATTTAATGGTGTATAAGTCATTGATAGTGATTTTACGTGCAATATTAATAAAAAAATGCTCTAGGAACAATTGCAGAGGGTAAAGGAGAATAAGGAATGTTGAGGAATCTTTGTACCAATCCAATGTTAGACCAGCCAAAGACATAGGGAAGGTGTGAAGCATAAGTTCCTGATCATGTGCGATAAGGTAACATGCATGTTTAAATGTGGAAGATGTTGTTGGGGATCTTCCTTACTATTGAACTTGGTAAACTTAGGAAGCTCCCAATGAGGAGGGTAAGGTTTAATTAGAACCGACGGATGAATGGGTTCATTATAAATTTGTTCATAAGATAATGTAACCTTGGGTCCCAAGGTAGTGACCTCTAGACTAGCCAACCTATTCATTAGGGCATGAATAGGATCATTTGATGTGATGATAGGTTGGGATTGGATTGGTTGTGTGGCATGGAAAGTAGCTTGATAAGGTGGTTGATAAGTTTTGGATGTGTGGGTGTTTGGGAATCATTTGATAAGGATTAATATATGTCATGGGTTGAGATTGGATAAATTGTTGCAATGATTGATGTTGAGAAATAGGGACATGGTATGATTGTTGAGATTGAGTAGGTTGTTGTGGTAAATGATAAGTGGGGATATAAGTGTTAAGAGGTTGAGATTGTTGGATAGGCATACTAGTGACAGTAGTGGATGGAATAGGGATAGAGTTAATATAAAGTGATGTGGGTGGAATGGGATCCACCAATTGAGTGGGTTGATAGGATTGAGAGATTTGAGGGGTTCTACGACGTAGGAATTCATAGATAGGGATAGAAGGAGGTCCAAGAGTTTCTAAAGGAGCCGGAGATGGGGTGTAGTTGGTCTAGAAAGGTTGGATTGATGAGAGATGAGGATTGGTTTCAAGATGGGGATGATTTTGGATGACATGGTCCTCATGAAGCGAGACCATGGAGACAAGGGGTTGGGTAACTAAAGGTGTGGTCTCAAGTTTATAATCTTGTTGGGAGAGATCATTAGAGGAAGGGATGTCATTGGATGGAGTGGATTGTTGTGTTGTTCAACTTGAGGAAGGGTAATAATAGGCATGAAATAGATGAACATTTGTTTATGTAATTTTTAACAAACAAATCAAGCAACAATTTTCTTATCATCATGATTAATTAGAATATGTGAAAAGAAAAAAGGGAGGTGGATAACGAATGGTACCTAAGAAATGGCAGTCTAAGGTTGGTTTCAGGTAGTTTTGGCTAGGGAGTTTTGGGCGCTTCTGTTGGGTGATGAAATCCCAATCAATCAACCTGGGTAAGGATATGTTTTGATGTGTTATTTAGATGCGTGAGTTTTAGGTTATGTGTGATAATTGTGAGATGTAGTAAGTTAAACCCTTACTTAAGCTATGTGAGAAAGTAGGATGTAGAAAAGGAAGGTTCTTTTTAAAACCAAATCGAAGTGTGATCTTTCGATGAGGACACACACAAGAAAGGAAATACGATGCAAAAAGGAGAAAATATGGAAAAAGTAGGAATACTTGGATAAAGCTTTTCCTTTTTATTTGAACTTTATCAAAGAAAATCCAAAGCCAAACCCAACATGATCAAGTAAGAAATAAGGCCTCATCTGCAGTGTTAGTAGAAGATGAGAAAAAAAAGTATATAAAATAAAGAAAGGATCACCTAAAGGGTGCTCCCACCGGGCATGCCAAATGTTGTCTGTATTTTTCTCGTTTGTTATCAAATTAATGATTAGCTACTAAATAAAAGCTAGACAACTCAAAATATGGGGTTTATGGTACCTCATATGATGTGATGGATGATACCGGTATAAAGTAGATGATGGATCCTCATTGCTACAAGATGATAAAACCAACGATGTAAAGACACTAAATAAAATTGATTAGATAATATGTGTGGGGGTTTCCCGACAAAGCAGATCTAAGAAGTGTTAACTTCCTTGGGATGTCAACCCCCTTTTTAAAGAAAAAGTGATATAAATGATGGATAATCTAATAGCATGCAGAAACTAAAGAAATACATAATCTAAAAGTAACTGAGATCTAATCTAGATACTAATTTAATTGAAATAATTGTAAATTAAATGTTACTTGGTTTGGGTTGACGGTGATCCAGGACTATGCGAGAGCAGTCAACAACGACCAAATTGGATGAAAGGAACCTGCAAACCTGCAAGCTCTTCTGTGGTTGGATCTAGCTTTAGAAGATGGGTTGGGTTGATGTCGATTGGGTTGGGTTGACGCTGATTGGGAATGGGTTGACGCCGATTGGAACAGTCATCACACAAATGGACCGGGTCTATGCTGCCGATCTAGGTTTGGGTCTACTCCACCGAATGGGACTATGATAAGGCCAAGGATGGATGGATGAAAAAGGTGACCTGCAATAAAATAGACTAAAAGAGAATGTTGCTATAGAAGCTCTAAGTGTTATTGAAGTTATGAACTTCCAAAATATTAGACACAAGCAATACAAATATAATCTGATAAAAAGTTGAATAAAGAAACAAAAAGAAAACTATAAGTCTCACTAATGATGATTGTGAGTGATGCAAGCATGTTGAAACGATGTCTAGGAGATTTGTGATTGTTGCAGGAATGCTCGGAAAGAGAGAAAACTCGTAGGTTGTAAGGAGGTCGATGTTAGCATGCATCCGATGATTTTGGCAAAGGAAAGACTTAACTTTTATAGGGTCTATGACGACCGGCTGGATCACCATTGATTGCGGGGAAATTTTCCCAAATGGGCAAGATTTTTGTTTTTTTATCAAGATTAGTGTTTTGATGAGTGGAAAAGTTTCTTTAAAGCAAATAGGTGGGAAGGGATGTGATAAGGATGAGTTGGGGAATAAATATAGGTTAGAAAAATCATAGAAAAGCATGGGGATATATATTTAGAATTAAAGCATCCTAAATAGAAGGTTTGATTAGGGCATGTGGATGTGGATACCAATTAATTAATTAATTAAAGGGAATTAATTAATTAATGTGAATTAATAAAGATTAAATGATTAATTAATTAATTAATGGGGATTAATTAATTAATGTTGATTGATGAGGATTGGATAATGATAGGATAAATGGGTGTTAAATTAAATAAGGGGATGAATTAAAATAAATATGCACGTGTGGGAAAATAAGGGTATAGATACCAATTGATTAGGGTCCTCTATATGCTTCTCATTCCTTCATTCATAAGATTTTCCCTCAATTTTAGGATTAGGGTGAACTCTGCGACACTTTATAAATTAGATGAATTTCACTTCAACTAGGTCATTTTCCCTGCCAAATGACTAAATAATATTATATATTAGTTTGTATTTTACCTTTTTCATATTTATTTTTAGACTTGGAGAGTGCATAAAATGTTTATGTAGGATTGGGTAAGATTTATGTGAGTATTTCTTTGAGATTATTTCATGTTATTACGATTCCACATTGAATCATGTTTCCCAATATATGAGGCACATTCAAGAGGGATTGAATTAAATCGAAATCTTGTATATATTCTCTTTGTATTCCTTTCTTGTTGAGATCTTTAATTTTACCATGCAACATGTTTATGAGTTCTCTTTTAATTGTAAAATTACAACCGTGTAATTCATACGATTACATAATGCCACTTGTACTTTTGACCTTTTCAATTTTAAATGAGATAATTTTTCATATTTTAAATCTCCCTTTACACATATTTATATTGAATATTGTGAATTAATGTTGAATTATGCATCACATAATTTTTTCATATATAGGTTGTTTATCTACATAGATTTTTATTTGGAATCTCATTAGTGTGAGCTAGTGTTTGTATTGCAAGTTAAAATTAATTAGGTAGGTAAATATATAGGGTTTAGTTCATCTATCTAAACATTATGTGGTTGTTTTATGGTATATTGTGAGCCAATTTTTTTGAACCCCATTTAAGGACTCTCTCATTGGTTTGAAAAGTTAAATTAGCAAAATAAAATATCCACCTCTTGTTATGTGTTGACTTCCAATTTGACCTTGTGTTAGGTAAGAAGATTCAATGAGATCCCCTTTCATACTACCACGACCCATATTTAATCTTTTATATTTTTGTATATTTTATACTAGATATGAGGGTGTATACTTAGGATCCAAGAAGTTAATGTTGTTCTTGAGGATGGTGGTACTTTTATGTTGTCAATTTTTTCTTCATTTATTATTCCTTGGTTATTCATTTCTAGATTTTTGTTCTCTCAAGCTGCAATCACTTTGTTTACATAATGTATTCAGAGATAAAACTTATATCACTTTGATCTCATATAATTTTATATTTTATTCTCCTTAGAGAAATGGTGATTCCTAGGTTATTTTATGGACCACTACATTGTGTATGTGTTTGAATTAAGTATTCACTTTCAAATTTTCTATGTATGCTACATTGTTCATTCCAATCATTTATTTATTGTGTGTGTAGTCTTATTTTCCAATTTAGGGGTTTAATTTAGATTATTGTGGAATTTTGGGAAAAGGGGATTTAGATAATTTGGATCTAGAATCACAACTAGTCTTCTTACATCAATTTTTCCTAGTGACCCTCTTATAGAATTGTACCTAAAGCTTTTGATGCATTGTTTGCAATAGTTTTGAGTTTAAGTATTTTTAGCTTTGGTAGTTAGTGTTCAATATAATATATGTACATGTAATTCTTATGCTTCTTATAATATATATTATGGAAATATGAATTCAATTATTTTGAATCAAATTAGTGGTGGTTCAATGGTTTAACCTTGTAGTTAGAATGCAATGTCATCTTTATCTCTGTATGATTCTAATCATATATTCATCACTTAACCTTAGTCAGACTTTGGGAAAAAAATTATTCCTTTCCCCAATGAAAATAGGAAATTATTTCCCAAGATTAGTGGTAGCAATGCAGTTAATGGGGAGGATCATTTAGAGGAATTTATTTATTTGAGTGATGAACTTTTTATTAAAATGAGGTATTGATGGTCAAATTTTTATTAAGAGTTTGTAAATGGATGCCCTTTATTAGTATTTTTATTTTCCTAAATTAGAAATTGACTCCTCGAACACATTCATACTGGTATTTTTGAAAATGTATGGAAGTAAATTTGATTATAGTTCAACAATGCATAGTTTTAGAAATATGTGAGAATAAGATAAGTGTATATGAGATGGTAATCTCACATTTATACATGTGTTTCTAGAAAATTTGAAGCCAAGTGAAGTTTATGTTATTCTAAATTATTATTTTTTTATTAGAGGTAAAAGTTAGGGTTGAGGGGACCCTACCCCATTACAAAGAGTTACAACATACTTACATATTGGCCAATGGATTTACCTTTAAAGGCCATTCATGTTCCAAAAGTTCAAAAACAAAGACTACAGTATAAGATATCCGTTAGATAGGACTTACAATATATAACAGTCCAAAGGATTATACTAACAACATAGGGGTAAACAAACAACAGATTAAAAACCTTTGAATTTCATTATTCTTTGACCAGTTCTTCCACTGTCTCCATACAACCTGTTCCATTCATTGACCAGTGTTGCTATTGTCTCCTTCCAGTACTTGTAGTTTAGTTCTTGAATCACCACCTTCGGCCTAACCATGCTTTTCCTTTTCTTTTGCTAACTCCATGGACTGGATCATTTTGGCCAATAATTTGAGATGGTAAATTATACTTTTCACATTAAGGATATGTGCATCCCTGATTTGTATAATAATACCTTTCATTTTCAACAACTCACTTTCCATTTCCATGCTTCTAGCATTGGCATTTTTGAGGTTTTCGCTGAGGATAAGGGAAGACATTTTATCCACTTTGTCATGCAGCTCCTTAAGGTCCATGGAGATCAGGCTAATTTTGTGCCTATTGATATCAGTAGTCAGTTTGTAGTTTTCAAACTCTCTCATAAAAGCATGGGTTTTAACAGCTGATTCCTGGGCCAAGAAAAGCTCCCTCTGAGCCGTTTTAAGATTATGTAGACTGTGGATAGCTTCCTCAGTGTTCTTGGAATGCTTACCCTCGGAAGACTCCTGTTCTTTTATGTTGGCCACATCCTCACTGCTCGCTCCTTCCCCTTCAACTTTGTCATGAAAGGATTCCTTCTGGGTTGGGGTGTCACTAGGGCTTTCACCCAAAACAATGGTGATGTTTTCCTCCTCAGCCTGACAGGGATACTACTCTTTCCTGTTCTGAAACTTATCCCCCTTTACCCATGCTTGACCTGGTATGTTTGGCCACCAGATTCCCAGGCCCAAAATCATCACAACTATCTTCCTTAAGGTCCAAACTCCCAGTCCTTTTTCCCAGAGAGATGTTTGAAGCCGAAGCCCCAAATTTATCATTTTTTCCCAACAGGGGAGTGCTCAGCCAAATGATATTTTTGATCAGACCCTAGTGTAAAGGGAGAATGAAAGTTCCTTTCTTCACCATAGCAATTGATTTTTCCAAAGAAGAGAAAAGGTAGAAAGGAAAGTTATAGGGTTTGGAATTGCGAATATGGTTTAACATGGGGAAATGGTAGCCATAGATAACTTTATATCTTCCTTCCAAAGTAATGTAAGACATTATCAGTTTGGAAATTTCATCAAAAGGGTAAGGTAACTTACTCCAAGCATATCCATTATGCAGAGAGATGGGATCCCCTTTTCCTTGAAAGAAATAATCAATCTCAAGACTGTAGTCAGATTTCGGCTTGAAAATACATCTACCTTCCAAAGAGAGGCTAGTCACTTTAGCGATGAGCTTAGGTGAAATTGTGAGAGAACAATTGCCAACCTAAACCTTGCCCTCATTCCATGTTTTTGCGACCGCTTCACTCAGAATCTCATCATGGCCCTCAAAAGTGTGGAGAAAAGACAACAATCCCGCTGCATCCAAAAGAGCTTTGACATCCTTGGAGATCTCCGGACACCTAGATGGTTCAGTGTGAACCAGGTCCCCCCATCCTTCTGCACCTAAAAACTTTTTACACAGAAACTAGACCAAAAAATCAGCTTTGTTTTTCTGCTTCCCCAAATCCAAAATGACCAAGCTGCCCGTGATAAAAAAGGGAACCAACTCACGCACGAAAGAAAAAAATCATTATTGGAAGGAACAAAAGAGACTCCCTCCCTTTTCATGATTTCAATGAAATTGGCATTCATACCAAAGAGGTGCTCAACAACTTGGAGACCACTAGCGGTAACCCCCAGATTAGCTACAAAGTCAGCACCCGCATTGCCTTCCCTATACACATGTTTGAAAGAAATATTCACAAAAGAATTTAAAAAGAACTTAGTTTTACTTGATGAAGTCTTCTATAGATATGGCAGGTCTGGATGAACCCTTCATATAATAAATGATGTACAACAAATCTCCTTCCACTTCTAGAAGGTTGAAACCTTTTTCTTTTGCAATCTTCACCCCCAAAGACAGAGCTACTTCCTTCGCCACATTGTTTGATTGTTGAAACCTTTTTCTTTATTCTAAATTATTATTACGCGTTCAATTATGATTTGAATTACTACTTGAAAAAATGCCTCATTAATCTAGCAAGTACTTTTGAGTTAGATCTTATATTTGAAAGACTTGGTAATTGAGGTTGGATGCATTTTGAAAGAGATAGGTTGTATGAATGTAATTATGGGCTTGTAAAATCTTCTCTCACCGATGATTTTGTGGTCTTTGATTCTTCTATTAAAGGCGTGTTTGATTTTTTTCACAATAATGTGTTCGATAATATGAATGTTAATCAAGGTTAATTATTTCTTCCTTTTATTGAGAATATGTTCTTTTTCCATGAAGATTCCTCTAAAATTAATACTATTGTTGATTTGGGAGATGGAGATGAGATTAGTTCTAATGCCTGTAATGATTTTGATATTTCTTATTTTTCTATTGGGTGAAATCATGGATGTGGATTACACTTTTACATTGATTTTGACAAAGAACACTAACTAATTTAAGGATATTTTTTAACTTGCGGTAAGTAAAAATCATATATCGATTTTAAATTAAGCTATGGTATAAACTAAATAAATGAACTAAAAAATTAATATTATATAACATGATTTTTTTATAAATGATATATTTATCTTTCATTTCAATAATTTAAAATAAATTTATTATGTATTTTTTACGATATTTAAACAATGATAAAGCTATACACAAGTGAAGTATGATAAAAACTCAACATTTCATGAACTGTCTTGGCATGTGTGTTTAACACTAGGAATTCTAGTCACAATCCTCGTATATTTTTTTGTAACTACATATATTATCTTTATTATTAAATTTTTACTTAATACATATTTAAAATGCATATCTTTTGTTATGCAAACTTTAAAATCATTTTAAAATGCCAAAATCACAATATTTGAAGTCAAAATGGAAGGAAAATACTTTTCCTAATGCCTCGTATTTTTAAATTATTTTTGTATCATTTAAATATTTTAAAATAAATTTTCCTTTGTAGTTATAATTAATAAATATATTAAATATAACAGAAAAATTCCAAAAAAATTCAAATAGAAAAAAATATAAATATAACTTATTGAACTTTAAATATTTTCTATCATTTTTTTATTAAAAACATCATATGCACATGTGTGCTTTTGGCATGTGTGAAGTGAGTTATGTGGAAAGGGAGGGAGTTAGAAAAAGGAATGTTTGAATGAACCTATATAATTATAGGTTTGGGAGACTATATGGGTTCACCCAAACTTGTGTAATATATGGGTTTAGGTGAAACCAAATATGGCAATAGAAATAAAAAAATATGCCACCTTTGAGCATGAATTTAAATTGTATTAAAATTTGGTACGTGGAATTTCCCCATGTGATTGGAAATTTTTTTCTCATAGGAAAATCCATACCCCTTCATATCTCAAAGAAAATTTCATTGGATACGTGTTGTGGAGAAAAACTTTCATCATCCCTAACACAACATTATAGAAAAATATACCTTTATTGCATACAAATTACAATTGTGAGTTCTTTACTATTATCTTTGTCTTTATACTAGTTCTCTACTTTGCATAGAAAATACCTAGAAACTCAGTCTTGAATTTGCATAATAAGGAGTTTTGAATTGTATGGAGTAGGGTGGTTTGAGAATAAGGAAAATAATTATTTATACCTTTATGTTTACTTTTCTATTACATATGTTTTGATTAGCTTCACTATTGGATGGAGATGATGGAGTGATAATGTGTAACATCGGTAGTGCTTAATTGGATATATTGTAGAGAGGTTGATAATAATTTTCCATGTATACAAGTACTCAACCTCAATGATCCCTTTAAGTAACCAAAAGGTCCCTATTTTGGATTGTTGCACTTATTTTGATTCATTATTATGTTCTTTGTTTATCTTGGTAAGCTTGAAGGAGTTGAAGGTATGAATGGGTCTATATTTCTTGGCACGTATCTTGATGCTTCAACATGCACACTATATCTGTATTTATCTTTTGACTAAGCACTCCTCTAATTATATGATTAAAAATGAGTTCAAAACTTTCAAAACTCTAACACATTCCTCTAGTTGGATGCGGTATTCTATGCAATTTCAACACTCGACACATATCATGTTTCCTAAGATGAACATAAGGTTTTCATGTTAAAATTTTCATTATTTATCATTTCTTTGAGTTTTTTGTAATCACTAGAGTTGAATTGCCTCTTGTACATAAAAATAAATAGTAAGGTCCAACATATCCTAGACTGTCTTTAGCTGTATTTCTCATACAAAACCTATATGACCATCTTATCTTCGATAGTAGAATTCATTTCCATGTGTAGCACACATATATTTCTCATTTATTTCGCAAATAATATAAAGTGATAACAAAACATCTCTTGATAGATTTTTCCATTGAAGGTTTGGATAAATTCAAGAAACTCGATATTTATGTGCTTCAGATTGATCAATTCAAATGATTTATTGACCAATTTTACACTTTATTCAATATTTGGAATACACCTTCCTACTTTATTTGAACTACCACAATATATCACTAGACCATAGTTATTTGTACCCATCCATCTACATAATTCTTACTACATTAATACTTACTATACTTTTCTAAAAAATATATTAATAATGTAACACATTGGTAAAAATTTATAAACCTTATAAAATTTTGTCATGTTAATCGAATCAAGCTTCCTTGAACTTTTATCTTTGCTTTAATGTGGGATTCCATATCCCAGGATGATTGTTGAATTTTTCCATGGTGTTATAATTGGAAGGTGTTCAAATTATTTATTTTTTGTCTCCATGTAATGGATACCCACCAAATTTTATACAATTTTCTAATGTTTACTCTTAGTTGGTTGTGAACTATCCATTAATACAATGGCATGTCTATTAATATGTATGTGAATACATTTATTTGAAAAAAATATTATATCAATATTTACATGTGATTTTAGTGTGATTGCAAAAAGTAATCATTAACAATGTTTAGTTAGCAAAACTAATTTCTAGTATTAGTCTTCTAGACAATCTCTAATTTTCATATGACAATCTTAGTTTTATGAATTTTTGTTTTGAAAACTATCTTATAGTAATTATTTACCAATGATAAGATTTTATGTTCTCTTGAGGTCACAATCCTCTAGTATTGTATTGATTTGTACCTATTTTATTCATTTTGTGCAACAAGAATTCCTTGGAAAGAAATATATACACTTGTGTAAGAAACAATTGTCATGGTTTAGAAAATGAGGTAAAGTAAGGCTGATAGAGGAAGGTCAATTGAGTATGAAATAAAGAAAATAATGAAATTGAAGGAAAATTAAAAGCACAAACTAAAATTTTGAGATATTTCTATGTTGAAATAATATTTCTTGTATAGATATTGAGAAAGAAGTTGGTAATAGGAGCATTATTGATCGTTACTATAGAATATTGGGAAGAAGGCAATACGAGACATTAAAAATATGTTGTTTTATTTACACTTGAAATTACTAGATGGGGCTGGGGGAAATAATTTAGAGCATGTATGATGGGTAAAGAGAGGTTCCCATGTGGGCTCTCAAATATGAGGATCCAATCTAAGACCATCCATATTGTGTAGATAAAAAGGTGCTCAAGGAGTGCTAGTGTCGTAATTCTAGAGAATAGTAACCCTAACCCTTGGATAATTGTAGGTTTATATGGCCTACAACTAATATAAAAATAGGTAACCTAATAGGATTAAAAAATAAGAGTAACCAAAGTTTGGATAATCCAAGGGGAATAATACAATAATATAATCCAATAGATCAAACAAATCATACATCTAGTCTAGTTTATAACAATTAATGACCAATATAAAGCATGTACATACCAAATAAGAGACTAAAAAGAGTTAGAAATACATACACGTAGTGTGTGTGTGACCTTTAATGTATAATCCTCTGCTTTGAGACGACAAAACCGAGAGATAATCATTATGGGTGGAGAAGGGAAATCTCAATAATAATATTTCTAGTTCTAACTCACTATAGTGACCCAAATGAAAAATAGGTAAGCCCCAAGACTCCAAGTCATCTAATAAGTGTGAAAAAGTGCAAGTAAGAGTAATTATGCAAGTGTTGATTAATGATAATTTTGTATGTAATACCAGTGTAAGTGGTGAAAATAACAAGAAAGTATAGGGGTATATATACCCAACACATCACCCATGGGAAATGACGTGATGACATCGATTATGAAAATTCCAAAATAGAAACCATCGCCCATGGGTGATGGAATTAGCCTTTAAGGAAACCCTAAGGTCAAAGGGTGAAAAAATGAGGAATGTAGACCAAGAGATAAATGAAGTTGAATGATGAAGGTCCGCAATGATTAAAAGTAAGATTCATAGTCCACCAGAAGAAGAAGAAAATGGAAACAATGGAACAAGTAGACGTAATGTGTGAAACAAAGGAGGAAACGATGCGAGGATAGTGTAACTAAGGCTAAATAGATACATCTCTCATATGTTTTGGTTTATCCCACATTCACCAATTCCATTCACATCCCAACCACAACATGCCCCTTAAGAAACCTACTCAGGAGGAGAATGCTTTAAAATCCCTAAACAAAATAAAATGTTAGTAAATGTAAAAAATATAGTGTCTACATATGCCTAAACAAAAATCATCTTGTGTCACAATAGTGAAACATGAGATGGTATTCAGAAAAATAAATCTGCAAAACATAAAATCAAAAGAAAATCCAAAATTAAAGTTGTAACAAAAGTGTTGTAAAGAAATAATGAACTCTACTAAATAAAATATACCTACCTCATACTTACATGTCGGTGTTGCTTGATTTTCCTATGGTGAGAACAATAAATACTTAGAACTCTGGTTAAGAGAGGTTGAAAAGAAACACTAGAAGATAATTGGTAAAATAATACATAAATCACCTAGTTAGGATATCACCTAGAGGGATGGATGAGAGGTGGGTAGAAATGCTTTGAAGAACATAAAAACCCAATGTGTAGATGTTATAAGGATGATAAAATGGGGTCATGATGTTGTGGGATTAGTGGGATTGAAGAGATAGCTAGAGAGACTACCTAATTATCTAAGGTAGGAAGTAATGGCCATATAATCCCAAGTGGGAAGAACATTAAAGTGAGATGAAATTACTGAGACACTCAAATTTGGTAATTTACTCTTTGACACTACTAGTTTTGACAATGCATTCTTTCTAAGATAAACACAAACTTTCTATTCCCACTTAGCACATTCAAAGGGCTTTTTATAACTTTGTATCATGATACATCAACATGTTTTCAACGTCTAATTATATAATGCATAAAATAAATAGAAAAACATCAATTGACAAGTTTAAAACTTCATATTTCATCTTTTCCATCCCTAAAAAAGGTCATACAGTTTGGTTAAGATGTTATATTTTACCCTACTAGACATGTACATTCTTGCACTAAAAATTTCTCTAACTTTTCTTTCAATTTCATATTCTATTTTGGGCCTTATAATCCCTCTCGGATGACCTTTTTTAGATAAATCACCTACATTTAACCCTATATATAATAAAGTAAACATTTCCTCATTTGCTAACCTAGAAATCCTATATCACTACATTGAGACACTCATTTAGAACACTTGAAAAAGGCATCCAAAACTCCCTAAATCTCACAAAATCACATCTATAGTCATTAAGGAAGAAATATTTATAGGTTTGAAGCTTCTTACCAAGTCAAGGAGTCAGCTCATCTAACTTACAAGAACTTAAACATCCCTTCTCTAAGTATTCTAGCAAGATACAAACTCAACTCAAACATTTTCAAATAAGGTTACCAAATCTAGTTGTATCCATTCGGATATTATATGTTAGGTGGAGAACTATGTGCAGATTGAGCAATATTTGGAGCAGTTCTAATGCATAGAGGTGCCCAAAACCACACTAATGTTTGTTTTTAGGGTCTCCCACCCATGGTTAGGGTTTGAGACCTCATTCAGGATGTTTAGAGAGCTTCATTGCATGATCACAAATTAGGGTTTGAAAGTGATAAATAGTTCCAAGAAGGTGAACATCTTAGTAAGTTTCAAATCTATAGTTCAAATATGTTCAAAATTGTACAAAAAAATCAATACTATATGGTATGGCCCTAGAAGAAGTATATGGTTTCGTATGAGGTTAATTTTCAATCATAGTTCTAGAAACAAAGAATCATTAGTCCTAGATCTCCCTATTCCAATACTATGTACACCCATAAATTCCCAAAACAATATGTAATCATCTTAGTTCGCTTATGTCCTTTTGTTTATAAGTCTATATCTTTTTTTACATCAGTTGTAATTATTAACGTGTTATTCAAATATTGGTAACTAAAGTTGGAAGTTAATTAATTAGAATAACATTATATAGCTAACCATTACATCCTTTAGCATACTCATTTCATGAATCTTGGATTTCACATAATCTAACCAAGGTGTAAACATTTTGGTGAACCTCATTCATGACTCGATCTCTCCATTATCCCTAGGCTCATCTCTTTGTATGATATTTCTTCTAGACCTATGTATTTTTAAGCTAAGTTGTACTAATGGCTTCCTCTCCCGATCATACCATATCATTTATATATTTCATTCAAATTAATCATGTATGTAAGGATATCATCAATAAAACCTTCTAAAATGTGCAAATCCATCCTAGCACATCTCTTAATTATGTACATGTAGTCATGTTACTTTCTTTTTCTTTTCAAGAGGAACCCACGGTATTTTACATTCATTAACCTCCCTCTCAAGATGTTATTGACAATGGACTCCCTCCATATATTAAAGTGACAATACATACAAATTTGGCTAAGTGTGTACTCATAGATAATGGATATAATCTCAATATTTGTAGCACATTTCATCTCATGATATTATTCCATCCGATACAAATATTTGCTGATTCGATAATACGCTCTCTCATGTTCTTGGAAAAATCACATTACATATTACTTTAGGTTGTCATACACTCCCTAACATTTTTCATATCATGCCTAATGATCTTAGTTACAATTTACTATTGGGACATCCTTGGATTTTTGTTGTGTGCGCTCTTTCTTCCCTTCATAGTTGTCTCAAATTTTCTTACCAAGGAATTGTGCACACCATCAAGGATGATCCTACCCTTTTAAATATTGTTCCACTATAACTCCTAATGACATATTCACTCCATTTTTCCCATCATTCCCCTTCTTATCACAATTATGGGAAAGGTTACTAGTATTTATTACAAAATGGATTTACCAAAAATGGACTTGGTGGTTATGGCTAAAGAATTGAAGATCCTATAACAATTAAGTATCAATAGTCCAAGGAAGGAATTGTGTATTTTGTAAAACCTTTATGCAAGACCTCATTGGTCTTGAAATTCCTTCTTGCATCATGCAAGAATTCACTTTAGGTTTTTTCTATGCGTTTGAATCCAACTTTAGAGCTCGTATGACCTAATCTCATTAATGATATTGCTTCACTTTATATCCTATATTTGTATGAATTTACTAATGAGGAATCCATCATTGACACTTGGTCATATATGAGGATATCCCTTCCTTATTTCACAAGAATATGTTTCCTCGAATTTATAGCCTCAAGAATAATTTGAGGAGGGATTTCCTTCAATGTTTCACCTGATTCCCTAGACAATATTCCTACCCACATGTATATAGAAGACCTCCAAAAATTTTGAATGAAGAAACTGCTTTAAATTTTTGTACTAGTAATGACCCTCTCCTAGTAGTCCTTGTCGTTACCCTTAGTGACACAAAAAGGCCTAAGATATAGTTAGTGTTGCAATATTTCCTAACTTTTTTCATGGAATTATAATGATATTCTTGAAATTTATCCATATGTCATTATGCATTAAATTTTACTACATGATAATGTCAAGCGTATCCAATATAAATTTCTTAAGATGCACCCTAAATAATATTTACTAATCATAAAAGAAATCTAAGGAATTTTAGATTCCAAATTCATCTAACCAATGAATTAGTCCTAATGGGTATCCAATATCATCCTAGTTGAAAAACTCAATGGTGAGTTTCATTGTTGCACTAATTTATGAGACTTAGATAAATCCTACCATAAATATAGTTTCCCCCTCCTACAAATAGACATGATTGTTGACTCAACCAAAAGGTATGGAATGTTGTATTTTATGGATGGTTTTTCCGAGTACAATCATATCAAGATAAACCCTATCGACTAGGAAAAACCTTATTTAAAACCCGTTGGGGTACCTTATGTTACACTATCATTCCCTTTGGGTTAAATAACATTAGTGCTAATTATTGACCTGTCATGACACACATATTATTTAATCACATCCACAATATTATTAAATAATATGTCACAATGAAGTTGAGACTACTACGAGAATCTATTTTTCCTTCTTTTCACGAGGGATAGATTTCATGAAAAAACGTCAAAGGCTTCAATCCCATCAAACACTTTATTTTTGTAGTTTCTCAAGCGATCATTTTTTACTTGAAACTTATTTTTTACTTTCTTCGCGATCAAATTTGCATCTCCCAAGGATTTCAATTTTTTTATCACTTTTCTTCTGAAACTTGGAGGCCAAGGATTAATGCCTCATATTCTGCAGTGTTGTTAGTATTTGAAAATTGGAGTTTGTAAGAAAAAGGAAATATTTTACCATTTAGAGATATAAGCACCACTCTTACACCAGAACTTGTTGAGAAACAACTTCCATAAAACTCAAGAGTCAAAATCTCATTGGGATCTTGAAAAGTGACCTCGAGTGCATGAACCTCTTTAGCCATCATATAATTAACCATACTAGAGTTTTAAAACAGGGCCCGTGTGCAAGGATATTTGGTTTTAATTATCGTGAAAATTTCCTAAGTCTCTCGATATTAGCTTCTTCATTTCTAACTTGATAGGGACTATAGCATCACACCAGTCCATTTGAATCTCACCACCCAAATCTATGCAAAATTTCTTTCTTAACAACATACCATATGAAGCAGGAATGTCAGCAACTAGAATGGTTACCTTAACTTGCTTTTGAGGAAATTGAGCTAAATCCATTTGAGCATCTTTAATCTACCCAATCAGAGGAACTTATTTTATCTCCATGGAGTAACAAGATCCAAGTGTTTTCATACAATTCAACCCAAGATCATGTGCTAATTTTACATGCATCACATTATCCGAAGCTCCAGAATCTATAATACAATTACTCAATTTTCATCTGTTGATCATAATTTACACAAATAAAGGTTCAACCTTTTCATTTGAAGGTGTAGTGGCTGCCACAATATTTTGATTCTTCCCGTCTTTAGGATTTTTTAGAATTCATTTTGAGGAATGAACAAAAGAGAGTCGCCTTTGATAAACTAGACCAATTTCTTGAGTTGATTTTTATTGTCCACTTCAAGTACTCAATTTGTGATATGGGAATTTTTTTATTGATATGATAAATAATATATAATTTGGAAAAAATGACCATACTTGATGTCTCAAATACATGTTCTTTTGAACTTGGTGATGGCTCACTTTTGACCTTTTCTTCGGGCTTAGTTGGAAAAGGTTCTCATTTCTTTAAGATACATTTGACCTTGTAAACTTTAGTCTTCTTGGAATCTTTAGGAATCTCAATCATTTTAGATTCTTTAGGAACTTCCCTAGAGCTCTTTTTGTCTTCCAACTTAGTGGTACTCTACTCCTTTTCCTAAGAGTGTGTGAAGACCACGAAGGATTGACTATTCATATCTTCTACAATTTCTTTGTATTTGTCTTCTTCTTCTGAATGGTACTCAAAGAAATGATTATTACTTTCCTCTTTAGGCTCTTCAACTTTAGGTTCAGATTTCCCAGTGTCTAGCTCTTCTTAGTCAACCTTGACGATCTCAACTTCATCATCACTTTCCTCAATGACATATAAATTTGAGTTAGTTGTGGGAGATGCTTCAATAAAAAGTATCGTCAAAGCGCATATAATTATGGCTTTGTTGGGAACATATCCTTTTCTTAAGATCTCTTTGTAAGTAGTAGGTTTAATAATTTGAAAAACTTTCTTTTTCAAAGCTAGCATATCATTAGCCACTTAGTGAGTATGGTCTCGAAATATTAGGATTTTCTTGACTCTTTCCTTGAGGGAATTTTTATCGAATTTTCCCGCCATGATTATGTCATCCTAAATTTATATTACCATGGATTAAAAAAGTTCCAAAGTAACCACTCTAGCCCTTCTCATCTGATAGCACACTTCTGGTTGTTGTGTATTAATAAAGAAACATTGTTCACCATTTTTTGTAGGAACTTTGTTCACCATTTTGTTGAACTTAGCCAAGAAATTTCTCATGGGTTTTTTTGGTTCTTTCTTCACCTGAGATAGTTGGACTAGAAGGGCATGTTCATCTTCTGCCATTTTGAACTTGTCTTCAAACTTACTTTTCATATCATTCCAGTTTGTAATGAATCCATTCGGGAGATGATGAAACCAATCACGAAAATGTCCTAAAATGTTTCAATGAAGAGGAAAACAATAACATCTTCATATTCTTCCGATAAAACTGCACATGTAGCAAAGAAGGCACAAATGTGGTCATTAGGTGAAGTCTTCCCATCTCTATTAAACTTTGGAATAATTTTCATCGATCCTTGTGGGAGGTCATGTCGAGTAAGTAAGGCCAATGGGCTATGGCATTTCCCCATGGTACATTAGTATCCTTCCCGGGAAAGGTTGTATGCAAGGGTAAAAATACATGAGAAAGAAAACGTGCTTGTCTTGTAGTGATTCCTCCCTTGTTTTTTAGGACTTGATGCAAGGCTTATGGATTTATGAAGAGTGTTACTCCTTCGAGAATATAACTTGAAACCAAACATTCCTTGAAAATAAAAAATTGGATCAGATTGACCTTTTGATTTTTCTTCTCATGTAAACCTCCTTCCTTCCAGCTTGAAATATTTACTATCAAAGGATCACTGACATGTTTCGATCAACTCTAGCCTTTTCTCTTTTCTCTCTTTCTTGATCTATTTGCATCTAAATGACTCTAGCAAATCTCACAGCTTTGATTTTCTTAGTTATCCAATACTGATGTGGAAAGATGAAAATGATAGTAGTTCATGTGCTTTTCCAAATAGCTTTCCTCAAATATGACGATATGCCTTCTTGACTATCTCTGTAAAAATAATATTTGGTTGCACTATAGGTAAGTTACCTGTAATAGTCCTACAAATTATTTCCTTTGTGGAAGAGGGCCATGTCGATGAACAACGATCAACATATGTCCAGGAGGTCTTCTGGCCACAAGTGTGGGTACTCTTCTTCTAAGGTCTTCAATGTAGATTTATTTGTCAATGGATCTATCAATAGCCACAAATTTTTGTAAAATTCTGCACTTTTCCCAAGCTACTATCTAAAGTTTGGAAACAATGTCTCCTTGAAAATCTTCGTTGGGCACAAGATTCAGTTGAAAAACTAGAGCTTGTGCAGAGGGGATAGTCATAAAGTTTTAACCAAAAACTAGTTAATGATTCTTGATTCCCCATCGTAGTCGCCAAAAACTATTATCAAATGGATTTGCACATATGCAAATGACATGTAACAATCAGGGGATAAAGTCCCTCCTCAATGAAGGTGAAGTTTCCTTTATTGAAAAAAATGTATTTACATCTATACATTCAAAATTATAGGTGGTGGGTGTTTTGGGACATAAAATGGAAAGAAGTGTGAATAGATTAAAGGAAAGAAATGGAAATGAATGGATGGAAGGAGAATACAATATTTAGGTAAAAACAAAGTCTAATATTGCATAGAGAAGAAGAAGAACAATGAATAACTAACTCAAATAAAATAGAGTTTTAATTAGCTAAACAAGAATAAATGAAAGGGAACACACATGAGCAAGTAGATATTAGAGCTTGATCACTTTGTGAACAAGAACAACAAATTAATAATGTTGACAATAAGATCAAAGATAGTATTCACATGCAAGATTTAAACACTAACATCTAATGAACATAAGAACATCAAATGCTACAAGAGATAATGAATGGGACACAAAGTTCATATTTCATTAACTCTTCAAAATGTCTTCACAAAATAACACAAAGTTTCTTTCTTGAAACAAATCTTACACAAAAGTATTTTTCTCCCTCTCTCAAAGTCACGCTTACAAATGATCCCCTAACTTACTTTTATAACCCAAAATTTGGTTACAAGGTAGTTAGGGTTTACATGAACATTAAATTAGGGCACCTTAAGTGACCTTGCTCTTAAATGACCTAACTAGAATAACTCAACATCACTTTATAACAATTTGAAAGTCACTTTAGGAAAGTACATAAATAAAGGGAAATGGGTACATGTGGACCCCATGCAGAAAAACACATGAAAATTAAGAAAAAAACTAGTGCCTTATCCATTTGTCGTGGGGTTCACCTATTCTCAATCATATGAGAAATGAACATACACACCCATTAGATAACATAGGAAATCACCCCACCATTTTGTTGGTGAAACAAGGGTCCCGATCCTTTGCCAATTCAAAATATTTGAGCTTTGACAATGTCTGGTGCATCTTTTCTTCCTCTGAAAAACAAATTGGAAGAAGATGAGCCTCACAAAGTACCTGAATTCAAGAATCTTACCTAGTATGGTATACAGTCTCAGAATTTATATTGGATCCCTTCACAAAGGTGTTTTATCCTTTAACATTAATCCATAAAGGAAGTGGAAAGATTATTAACAGAGTGTACATTTCATATATAAATTTCATGAATTATTCCACTAAATGTTGTACTTGAATTTGTTTGGTTTTGTTCATTGATAAAGGTACAAGGAATCTCTTTGATGAAAGATTGAATGGAAGAAAGTGTAGTATAAGCTTCATCGCATAAATTTCACAAACTAAAAAGTAAGTCTTCAATAATCAATTTCTGGAATTAGCATGATTTAGCCATAGAATTTGTGTCATGCGATGGTCAAAATCAAGGATTATCTCTCGAGGATAAGAATGTAGATTTGATGCAAGGAAGATCCTGAAGACTTGGAAAGATCTAATCTATAGCTATTAATTCTGCAATGAGGCCTTCCTTGAATGGAAACACTGGATCAAGGTAGGCATAAATATTCTCAGATATTTTTATCACCTCATCAATTGTTCTCAACCCACCATTTTCTATCTCAGAAACCCAAGACCTTAGAGTGTGCCCTAGAGTGATCACATCCTTTGATTGATTGAGAATTTCCTGATCTAGGATGGCCACCATTTCGGAACAGGAAAAGAAGATGCAATTGGACTGATCAAATGTTGAACGTATGAGATCAACTGATTCTTCTCTTCTTTGAGTTGGGAAATTTGAGATTTGTATCTCTCCAACCTTTTAAGCACACTATTCATTGAATATTTCGCCATGGCAACATCACTTTCAAAAGTAGTCTTTCCAAGGGCTATTTTGGATACTTCATAATCATTGATTTGTCTCCACGATCCTTTTCGCTTATTGGAACTACAATATTTGCAAATTTATTTCCATTATCATCAATAGCCACCATGGAGAAGACCTTGGAAATTTTTAGCACAAATTTGTTAAAGAAAAAAGAGCTTCCAAATCAATGTTGGAAACTTTGATCAATCTCTTCCTCTTTTTGATTTTGAAATCAACCCTAACATGTGTTTCATTCATTAGTTCAACATAATATAGTCAAGAATCAGAAGGGATGTCCTCTTTACTTTCTTCATGATTAAAATAAGTAGGCAATTCTTCTGACGACCTCAATCCTTGGTGAAGTGGCATCTACAACACATTCTTGATTACCATCATGTTCTTTGGAAACATTCCCATCACCTTGATGCTTAAAGAATTATATATCTACACCAATGGGATTTTTTTTAGACTTAGGTGTCCTGACATTGATGACTTGGATATTTTCTGAGCCTATTGGAACTCTCATTTATGTGGATAGATGAGTTTGGGGTAGAAATACCCAAAACATGTTCTCTTCCTTCTCTAGGATGCACATTCTTTACTGACCTTTGAGGCATTGCTTCTTCATTAGAGACAAATTTGGGTAACCACCAACTTTTCCTCTGAGATGCATGTGATGATGTTGGTGATGGAGACTTCCGTGAAGAGGTTTGCACCACATTTTTCTATGTGAGTCCTCCTCTCATTGGTAATTTCTATATTTCGGAAATATGTGCCTGAAATGGGAGAGGATTGGCTATTTGGTTCTCATACCACATCATAGTTCTTCTTAACATGGGTTGATTCATGGTATCTAGAGAAGTTTCATCTCCTTTACTCTAATCAATACTAGAGAGTGGAGTGAAAACAATTTGATCATAGGTAGGATCCATAAGATCAATTCCATTATCGATAAGGGTCAAAGGAGGATCTCTTAATCCATAATTTGTTATTTGAGCCAATGTGAGATGAGAAAATTTTCATCGTCACCTCCCTGTCATCCACACATCCTACCTAATAGTCTTAAATGCTTGATTTGTGCCTATATCTTGCTCATATTGCTCTTTCCATGGACCCTTTAATATCAAATTGAGCCCTACTTGTGAAAGAATGTATGGTGATGTGGGTAAATTATTTTTCCATCAGTTCCACACTGCAAGAACTTGGACATTTATATTCCCAATATAAATTCAGAAATGAATGTCTCCTCTATTTTTATCCATAAGTAGGCAAAGGACTTTGAAAATTTGAAATTTCCATCAATGCCCATTTGTCACTTGACATATTTAGGAGTTTTTAATGAGCTCCCACAAATCCACTAACTCGTATATAGGAGTAAGAAGGAAACTAGATATACCAAGTTCCCCATTGTTTTATCATGGCTTTGGCATCCTCTGAAAACCTTTCTTCTAGATTTCTCCCTAGTGATCTGATTACATAGAAAAGGAAGGCATCATTGACCCTCCAAAAATGGTGAGAACCATTCTTGAATTCAAGTTGTGGGTAAAAGTGAAAAACACTATTTTTACCAGGACCCATTGTACCTCTAGTTGTCAGCCCTAAAATATTCTCCTCCTTACTACAACATAGATCAAATATGAGGTCATGTAAAAGTGACCCGTCATTTTCACCTCGATCAACTGCTTGTGGAGAGTGTTGTTGATGATACTCACCCAGTCAATGAACATATTTGCATCGAGGATGATACAAATGAATTTTTACATCCAAGGATGGAAATTCTTGGTGGAAGGGAGACCAAAAACCCTACTAAGGAGAGTGATCATATCTCCTATTTCTTCATGAAACTCCACACGAAACAATTCTTTGGGCATCCTTGAAGTGTGAGTTTTCAGGTTTAACTAACCAATTCTTATTTACCATTCTTAACATATTAAGGAACCTTCATCCTAGAAGTTTTATGCAGATTAGATTGCGTTATGTCAACATTTTCTTCATACAATGGCACTTTCAACATCTCCTCCATGTGTTCAGGAGATTTAAGCATAAGGGGTTCATTTATGTTGTTAAAGACTCCCTAAAGCTCAGGGTCATAGTGTTTGGCACATGACAAAAAAAACTCAAGACATTGTATTGCAACTGGAAATGTTGTCACTTGAGGCAAGCTACAGTGATAGAGCCTTTTGGAGATTTTTTCCCCCCTTCCTCCTAACCCTGTCAAAAATTTGGATCATATCCACATGACCCATATTAGTATGTGAAATGTTATCGTATGTTGAGATTATGGATGATGTTGGAATTAATCCTTGATATGCATACTTGAGTGCCAATTTGTTAGAGCATTCTCCCATTGTGAATTTTTAAAGCAGAAAGAAAAGGAAAGCATGCACTGGGAAGGTGTCGAGTCTTAGTCTCTGACTACCGTAACGACAAAGGAAAATATGTCTCTTTATTTATTATTATTCTTTTTTTTAAAAAAAGTTGAAGTAATTCTAGGTTACAATTTTTACAAAGTGGTAATATGAGCTCGAGCTTGAGAGCTTGAGCTATACAATGAAATAGTGAGACTAAGCTCAAATTACAAATTGGGCCAAAATATTATGAGTTCAGCCTTGAAACCAAACTACCTCCAAAATAGAAAATCATTAGTTTTCGAGTTCGAGCTCGATAGCACCGAATTGGGTTGGGCTTAATTTGTAAGCCGAAAAATTTGAGCTTGTTTGTGTAGGCTCGGGATAAACTATTACTATTTGCTTCATGCTCGGTGAGTGCGTTCTTGGCCTAATTGAATTGTGTAGACAACCGCATGATGGATCTCCTTCACTTATGTGGTTGTGAGTGGGCTATTTTTCTTGGCGTGTATGGTTATTTTGGATTATCTGTGCATGGTTTTTCTTCCTCTAGCTATGTGGAATTTGTTTATTTTTCCCGCTTTGTTGTTTATTCTTTGTGTGGTGTGGATAGCGTGTTGAGCATGGTTGGTCTCTCCTTTTCTCGTGTGGCCTTTTCTTTGGAATGCATGTGCATGGAAATTGATCTCCTTATATTGTGTTGAAAGTTGATGTGTGGGACTATGTGTGATCTTAGAAACTGCTATGTTTGGCTAGCATGGACTTTTTAACAATTGGTTACCTCCCTCTATGTTTCCAATGGCCTGTCAGGTGAGTGAGTGAGCTATTATATTTCTCCTTGTGCATGGCCTTTGCTGCGTTTAACCTATGTGGTTGTGCTAATATTTGACCACTGGAAAATATGTGGCTTGTCTTTTCTTGACCTACGTGGGTAATGTGTTGGGCCTGTGGAAAATCAGGAACAATAAAACCAAACAAAACCGTTGTGTTTCCTCATGTGGCCACGTCAAATCTGAATACAAATAAGAAAAAACTATTTTTTAAAAATAATACGGCATGTAGAAGTAAATAATAACTCCAAACTTGAGTCTTCCCATGTTATTCCAAGCACGAGCTAGTGCAGCAATGAAGAGCTTGATCTTGATTGTGTATAAGAGCTTGAATCAAGATATGGGAATTTAATGAAGACAACTACCTGGGAGCTAGCTAATGCCTATGCCAGTTTCTATATGAAAGCTAAGGAGTGCCTATGGAATATGCTGCTCTTTCTTCTTCGGCTCTCGATATTTGCAAACTTTCCTTGCTTCGTTGTCTTCCCAATTTCTCCCACTTCTACAACTCCTTGTAACCGTCTTCTTCCCTGCTTCTTGAATGATGGAAGAAAAATTATAAGTACCCATGGTAATTGGAAGCGGAATTATAATTGCTCATGGAAATTGAAAGCAAAATTATAATTGCCCATGGAAATTTCTCATAGTAATTAAATTTCCACATAGGGAAAATAAGAAACTTCTTCCAAATTTTTCGAACAAACTTTTATGAGGATTAAATCAATATTTAAACCCTAAAATTTAATAAATTTAATTTTATTAAATAAAAGGTAAAATATTATTTAATTTATTAAAACACTATTTGTGACATAGTAGGAGACCTAATTGTCCAAAATGGATGACATGAAGACCAAAATGATAAGGAGAATAAAACGATCATGATGAAGGTGATAAACCATGAGAAAGGAAACTTCCAAAAAAATTAAATTTATATGTTATAATTTTGTGAAGTAAAAACTAGCTGATAACAATTGACTCTTATTGGGGACAAGGACTTCACAGATGCAACAATGGACCTAGACCCAAAAATTGAATGAACATGATCCCAAAAACTACGATGCTTAAAAAGGAGATGACAAAAGAGAGGAAACCAAAAATAGGAAAAAAAACAAAACCCTAATCTACTTATGTACATATGAGGGATAACCCATTTTCAACTTTGATAGTGTTTGAGATATTACCCGATGTAGGGTAGAGACAAATGAGAGTTTCATCAAATATGCCAAGTAATATGTGTTATCTCCAAAGAAATTCTTGATTTTGAAAGGGCCTAGCCACAACGAATCAAACATCACGTGACTTTCCTTTTGGTTCACGCCTCTTTTCCCATAGAAGAACTAGGTCATTGATTTTAAATTGTCTCTCCTTAGTTTTTCTATTGAAAAATTTCTTTACCTTTGATTGGTGTTCCTCGATCCTGTTCGCTACTTGAATTCTTTGTTCTTCAAGTTTGCTTAGGAACATGATCCTTTTATCCAATGCATTGGTGAAGCATTCATCATCAACTGCTTAAGCCAATCGTAATGTTGGTAACTCCAATGTAATGGGAATCAAAGCATCGATTCCATACAAGAGTTGGAATTGAGACATTCCAATTTATCTTTTAGGAGTTATGTGGTCAGCCCACAATGCATCATATAAATTTTTGTGCCAAGTTCTTTGATTTTATTCACCAACTTACGCACGATAGTAATGATGTTTTTGTTACTAGATTCTACTTGATCATTTCCTTGAGGATAATAATATGATGAATGAGATAAATATATCCCATACCCATAACAAAAACCTACCATCTCTACAGAAGAGAAATTGGTGGCATTGTCCATCACGATCTTTTGTGGAATCCTGTAATGAACCAAAATGTTCTCTTTGATGAAGTCACAAATTACTGCATAGTAGATGTTTGTTTCACCGGAATGGCTTCTACCCACTTCATAAAATAGTTGGTTTCATGAGCATGTGAGTATGACCAGCACTGAAATTTGGGTTCAAGACCCCAAGAAAATATAACCCCCATTTTTAAAAGGGATCTTCAATGACAACTAGCTTCAAAGGAAAAGCTTCTAATTTAGGTCTTCCAACAAATTGTTGACAATATTCGCATTTGGATACCCATTTTTTAGCTTCAGAAAACATATTGGGTCAGTGATAATGTGCTAAAAATCTTATGAGTTGTCATTGGTCTAGAGAAATGACCACCACAAGCATGATTGTGAAAGGCTTTAAACAACCTGGGTTGTTGTTCTTTATCAACACATCTGAGGAACATGCCATCAATACCTTTCTTGAACAAGGTGTTGTCCCAAATGATGTACCTAGAGCTCTTAATTTGATAGATCTTTTTTCTTTAGCTATCAAATTCTTAGGACATTTTCCATATGTGAGAAAGTAAGCTATATCATAATACCACTCATTTGTGGTACTGATGAAAACTACCAGGGTAAAATTTCTTCAACTGGTTCTTCCTCAAGGTCATTTTTGGTTCGTTCTTTTGATGAGTTGGAAGAGTCCTCTTCCTCGAACTAAATTGGTAGGATTGATATCCAAGTCATATTCTTGGATCTTGGAGACCTAATTACCTCTTTTAGATCTTGGTTCCTATTGTGTCAACATTGATTTAATTGCGGTGTTTGGAACTAGGACTTTGGTGTGAGAATTCAACACATAGTATCTAAAATGTTTCAAGGCTCTAACCACCACGTACACATGTTTCTCAAGGGGAGTGTAATTTAGTTCATGTTTCTTGAATCTAGAACTCATGAATACAATAGGAGATTCAATTCCTCTTGATTATGTTGAGTCAGATGGTGGAGATCGTGTATGGGGAAGAATAGAGTTAGACTATGATATCCTTTTTAAAATCAGGATACACCAATGTAGGAGATTTTACAATAGCATTTTTGATTTTTTCAAATGATCCCTTACCTTCCTTTAACAATTTAAAGGATTCTTTTCCCTTCATCATGTTAGTAATTTCTTTGGTTAGCTCAATAAAATCTGGCATGAACCTCCTCAAAAAGTTCACCTTCCCAAATAAAGAGTGGAGTCCAAGCTTACTTATAGGTAAGGAAATATTCTTGATAGCTTGAACACGTTCAAGATTGATCTTGGTTCCTTATTTAGAAACAATATGACCTATGAGTTTCCCTTTCATAACTCTAAACATAGACTTATTTGGATTCAGGGAGATTCTATGAAGTCTGCATCTTTGTAATATTTTCTACAAATCTCTTAGATGATCTTCTCGCTTCTTTGAGAAAACCATCAAGTCATCTAGGTATATTACAATGATCTTGTTTTTATAATCTGTGAATTCCATGTCTATATCCCTTTGAAAGGTTGCACCGACATTGATCAAACCAAAAGGCATTCTTTTATATGCAAACATACCTCAAGGGGTGGTGAACGCAGTTTTATGTTGATCTTCCCTGGCTACTTCAATTTGATTATAACAAGAGAAACCATCTAGCATGGATAGAATTTATGATCCATTTACCTACGTAATATGATACATGAATGTAAGTGGATAGTTTTCCTTCAAGGAAGCTTAATTAATATTGTGGGAATCCAAAAAAATCCTATTTTCCTTTTTTCTTGCGAACCAAGACAATATTATCTATTCAAGTTGAATGTCGAATAGGAAACACTATTCGTGCATCCAAAATCTTTTGAACCTCATGGAGTATCATCGATGCTATCTTGGGCTTATAATATTTTTTCTTCTACCTGAATAGAGCTGTACCAGGTTTCAAAGGTATGGCATGCACCATTTCTCTAGGTTGAAAATACTTCAAGTCTTCATATGAGTAAGACAAGACATCAAAATATTTGATAAGGAGGCTTACAAATTTATTGTGCTCATTAGGTGAGAAAAACTTACTAATTTTGACTAGGTGAGGTTTTTCCTTGTTACCGATGTCAAATTTCTCATAGTCAGTAGAATTCATAGTTCCTACCTACTCTCTCTCTTTGATAAACCTGTCATGTTTATTAAAAATTTCTTTAAGTGAAACCAATCCTTTTGGAATTTTATTTCCTTTGAGCTAAAGGGTGCCATCGCCAGGATCCTAACTATCAACTCTTTCTTGAATGGGTGAGGTCGTCGATTCATGAAATACAGAATCACTTCCTTCAAAGTACAACTATTCAAAATCATCCCTTTTTTCTAAGAAGGAAATAATTTTTGATCATCATTAAAGACTTGCCAATTTTCTACATTGTCGGGAATGTTTGGCCTAAAAATCATTTCAATGGTGTATTTGTCTTGATCAAACTCTGAATGAGGGATCATCAATGAAGTTGAGACTACTAAAGCATCCAATTTTTCATTCTTTTCACAAGGGACATATTGAATGGAAAAAGCATCAAAGGCTTCAATCGCATCCCACACTTTATTTTTGTAGTGTCTCATGAGATTATTTTTTACTTGCTTCATGATCAACTCTACATCTCCCAAGGATTTCAAATTTTTGATCCCTTTTTCTTCTGTAAACTTGGAGACCAAGAATTAATGCCTCATATTATAAATTTTCATTAATATTTGAAAATTGGAGTTTGTAAGAAAAAGGAAATATTTTACCATTCGGAGATATAAACATCACTCCTACACCAAAACCTATTTAGAAATATCTTCCATTGAACTCAAGAGTTCAAATATCATTAGGATCTTGGTGAGTGACCTCAAGCACAAGAACCTATGTAGTCATCATATAATTACTCATACTAGAGTTTTGAAATATGAACTGTGCGTGAGGATCTTTGGTTTTGCTACCATGAACTTTTCTTGAGACTCTGGTATTAGATTCTTCATTTTTACCTTAATAGGGATCATAACATGAGACAAGTCTAGTTGAATCTTACCACCCAGATCTCTACAAAATTTTCTACTTAACAACATACCATATGAAGCGGGAATGTTAACAACTAGAATGGTTACCTTAACTCACTTTTGAGGAAATTGAGCTAAATCTATTTGAGCATCTTTAATCTACCTAATCAGAGGAACTTAATTTGTCTCCATGGAGTAATAACATCTCGAGTGTTTTTGTACAATTCAACCCAAGAACATGTGCTACTTTTACAGGCATCACATTATCTGAAGCTATAGAATCTATAATGTAATTACTTAATTTGCATCCGTTGATCAGAAATTACGCAAAGAAAGTTTCAACCTTTTCATCTGAAGGTTTAGTGGTTGCCAAAATATTTTGAGTCTTCCTGTCTTTGGGCTTTTTCATAATTCCTTTTGAGGAATGACTAGTAGAGTTACCTTTGATAAACTGGACCAATTTCTTTAGTTAATCCTTATTGGACTTTAAGTACTCATCTTGTGACATGTGAATTTTTGTTTTATTGATATGATCAATAATATCAAATTTGGGGAAAATGATTGTACTTGATGTCTTAGATACATGTTCTTTCAAACTTGGTGATGGCTCACTTTTGACCTTTGCTTCGGGCTTAGTTGATACTAATGTGGAAGAAGAAACTTTCTTCGTAGCTGATTTATCAACTGATTGAATTGGCAAAGGTTATCCTTTCTTTGAGATAGATTTGACCTTGGAAACTTCAGTCGTCTTGGACTCTTTAGGAATCTCAGTCATTTTAGATTCTTTGGAAGTTTCCTTAGTTTTAGATTCTTTAGGAACTTCCCTAGAGCTCTTTTTGTCTTCCACCTTAGTGGTACTCTGCTCCTTTTTCTAAGAGTGTGTGAAGATAATGAATGATTGACTATTCATATCTTTTACAATGTCTTCATATTCATCTTCTTCTTCTAAATAGTACTCAAAGAAAATATTATTACTTTCCTCTTCAGGATCTTCAACTTTAGGTTCAAATGTCCCATTCTTCTCTTCTTCATGAACCTCAATGATCTCAAATTCATCATCAATTTCCTCAACGACATCACACTTTGAGTTAATTGTGAGAAATTATTTAATAGAAATCCTCATCAAAGTGCTTACAATTCTATCTTTATTGGGAACATAGCTATTTCTTGGAATTTCTTTATAAGTAGTAGGTTTACTACTTTGAGCAACTTGCTGTTTCAAAGATAGCATATCATTAACCAACTTAGTGATTATGGTCTCAAAAGCATTGGGGTTTCTTGACTCTTTCCCTTGAGGGAATTTTTCTTGAATTTTCCCACCAAGATTAAGTCATCATCAATTTTTATTGTCATGGATTGAGCAAGTTCCAAAGTAGCAACTCTAGCCCTTCTTAGCTAACAACATACTTTTGGTTGTTGTGCATTAATAAAGAAACATTTTTGTTTGTCAGGGTTTGGGTGAATTCTGGTAGGAACTTTGTTCACCATTTTGTTTAACTTAGCCTTGCAATTTCTCATGGGTTCTATTGGATCTTTCTTCACCCGAGATATTTGGACTAGAATGGCATGTTCATCTTATGCCATTTTGAACCTATCTTCAAAATTACTTTTTATATCATTATATTTTTTAATGCATCCATTTAGGAGATGATGAAACCAATCTACGGTAATTTCCTGCAATGTTTTAATGAAGAGGTGAATAGAAACATCTTCATATTCTACTGAAAAACTACACATGCAACAAAGAAGGTGGAAATGTGGTCATCGGGTGAAGTCTTACCATCTCCATTGAACTTGGGAAGAATCTTCATCGATCCTCATAGGAAGTCATGTTGAGCTGGTAAGGCCAATATGCCTATGACATTACCCCATGATATGTTAGTTTTCATCCTAGGAAAGGTTGTATGCGAGGGTAAAACAATGTGAGAAAGAACAAGTGCTTGACTTGTAGTGATTCCTCCCTTACTTGCTTTTTTAGGACTTGATGCAAGGCTTATGGATTTATGAAGAATGTTCCTCCTTGGAGGAGATGACTTGAAACTAAAATTTCCTTGAAAATAAAAAATGGATTAGATTGACCTTTTTCTTTTCTTCTCACCTAAACCTCCTTTGCCAATTTGAAATATTACTATGAAAGGATCACTATCACATTTCAATTAGCTCTATCATTTTCTCTTTTCTCTCTTTCTTGATCTCTTTACACATGAATGACTCTAGCAACTCTCACAACTTGATTTTCTTCATTATCCAATACTGATGCGAAAAGATGAAAATGATAGTCATTCATGTAATTTTCCCAAATAGCTTTCCTCAAATACAATGATATGTCTTCTTGAGTATCTGTAAAAAGAATATTTTGTTACATGATAGGTGAGTTACCTATAATAGTCACACGATTATTACTTTGGTAGAAGAGGCTGACATTGATGAACAATGATCAACATGTGTCTAGGAGGTCTTCTAGTAACAAGTGAGGGTGCTCTTCTTCTAAGGTCTTCAGTGTAGATTTCTCATGTCAATGGTTTCTATCAACAACCACAAATTGTTTTAAAATTTTGTGGTTTTCCAAGCTATTATCCGAATGGTGACCATAATGTCTCCTTGAAAATATTATTTGGGCACAAGATTCGCTTGAAAAAATTGATCTTGTGCAAGAGGGATAGTCATAAAGATTTAACCAATAACTAGTTAACGATTCTTGATACCCCAAGAGAGTCACAAAAAAATGTTAGCAAATGGATTTTCACGCATGAAAATGACATGCAACAAATCGAGGGCCAAAGTCCTCTCCTCAATGAATGTGAGTTTTCCTTTATTGAAAACCAAAACTGTATTTACATTTGTACATTGAAAATTTTATGTGGGGATGTTTTGTGTCATCAAATGGAAAGAATAGTGAATAAGGGAGATGGAATGGAATGATGGAAATAAATGTAAAGGAATGGATGGAAGGAGCATATAATATTTAAGTAAAAATAGAGCCTAATATTTCATAGAGAAGAAGAAGAACAATGAATAACTAACTCAAATAAAACAAAGTTTGAATTAGCTAAACAAGAATAAATGAAAGGGAACACACATGAGAAAGTAGATATTAGAGCTTGATCACTGTGAACAAGAACAACATATTAATAATGTTGACAATAAGATCAAAGATAGTATTCACATGCAATATTTAAACACTAACATCTAATGAACATAAGAACATCAAATGCTACAAGAGATAATGAATAGGACACAAAGTTCATATTTCATTAACTCTTCAAAATGTCTTCACAAAAGAACACAAAGTTTCTTTCTTGAAAAAAATCTTACACAAAATTATTTCTTCTCATCTCTCAAAGTCACCCTTACAAATGAGCCCCTGACTTCCTTTTATAACCCAAAAGTTGGTTACAAGGTAGTTATGGTTTACATGAACATTAAATTAGGGCGCCTTAAGTGACCTTTCTTTTAAATGACCTAACTAGATAAATTCAACATCACTTTATAAAAATTTGAAATTCACTTTAGGAAAAGTACATAAATAAAGGGAAATGGATAGATGTGGACTCCATGTAGTAAAACACATGAAAATTAAGAAAAATAACTAGTTCCTTATCCATTGGGCAAGGTTCGCCTATTCTCATTCGTATGAGAAATGAACACGCACACCCATTAGATAACATAGGAAATTATCCCACCATTATGTTGGTGAAACAAGGGTCCTGATCCTTTACCAATTCAAAAGATTTGAGCTTCTACAATTTCTTGTGCATATTTTCTTCCTCTGGAAAACAAATTGGAAGAAGAAAAGCCTCAGAAAGTACCTATAGTTCAAGAATCTTACCATTATGGTATGCATGTCTGTAACTTTATATTGGATCCCTTCACAAAGGTGTTTGATCCTATAACATTGATCCATAGAAGAAGTGGAAAAATATCAATAGGAGTGTACATTTCATGTATCAATTTCATGAATTTTTCCACTAGATGTTGTATTAAATTACTTTGGTTGTGTTCATTGATAAAGGTATAAGGAATATCTTCGATGAAGGCTTGAATGGAAGAGAGTGCAGTATAAGATTCATTGCACAGACTATCAAACTGAATTACTAAGTCTTCTAAAATCAATTTCCTGGACTTAACATGATTTAGCCATAGAATTTGTGTCATGTGATGGTCAAACTCAAGGATTCCCTCTAAGGCTAAGAATGTAGATTCCATGCAAGAAAGATCCTGAAGACTTGGAAAGATCTAATCTATAGCTATTAATTCTACAATGAGGCCTTCCTTGAATGGAAACACTGGATCAAGGTAGGCATAATATTCTCAGATATTTTAATCACCTCATCAATTTTTCTCAACCCACCATTTTCTATCTTAGAAACCCAAGACCTTAGAGTGTTCCCTAGAGTGATCACATCTTTTGATTGATTGATAATTTCCTAATTTGGGATGGCCACCATTTCTAGAGCAGGTAAACAAGATGCAATTGTATCGATCACATTTTGAACGTAGGAGATAAATTGATTTGTCTCTTATTTGAGTTGGGAAATTTGAGATTTGCATCTCTCTAAACTTTTGAGAACACTATTCATTGAGTATTTCACCATGGCAACATCACTTTCAAAAGTAGTCGTTCCCAAGGGCTATTCTGGATACTTCATAATTAGTGATTACCATGTCTCCACGATCCTTTTAGTTATTGGAACAACAATCTCTCAAAATTTATTTTAGTTATCATCAATAGCTACCCTGGAGAAGACCTTGGGATTTTTGGGCACAACTTCATTGGAAAGGGTAGAAAGAGCTTCCAAATCAATGTTGGCCACTTTTATCAATCTCTTCCTCTTTTTGATTTTGAAATCAACCCAGATATGTGTTTTGTTCATTAGTTTGACATAATAGAGTCGATAATTGGAAGAGATATCCTATTTACTTGCTTCGTGATTAAAATCAATATGTAATTATTCTACGGCCTCAATCCTTGGTGAAGTGGCATCTACAACACATTCTTGATTACCATCATATTCTTATGGAATATTCCCATCATATTGATGCTCAAAAGAATTGGATATCTATACCAGTGGGATTATCTTTGACTTGGATGTCTGACATTGAGGACTTGGATCTTCATTTGGCCTATTGGAACTCTCATTGATGTGGATAGATGAGTCTAGGGTAGAAATACCCTAAAAATGTTCTCTTCCTTCTCTAGGATACACATTGTTTACTGACCTTTGAGGAAATTTTTCTTCATTAGAGATAGATTTGGGTAACCACCGACTTTGCCTTTGAGATTTGTGTGATGAAGTTGGTGGAGGCTTTTGTGAAGAGGTTTGCACCACCTTTTTCTATGTGAGTCCTCCTCTCATTGGTAATTTCTATATTTTAGAAATATGTGCCTAAAATGGGAGAGGATTGTCTATTTGGTTCTCATACCACATCATAGTTCTTCTCAACATGGGTTGATTCATGGTATCTAGAAAAGTTTCATCTCCTTTACTCTAATAAATACTAGAGAGTGGAGTGAAAACAATCTAATCGTAGATAGGATCCATAAAATCAGTTCCATTATCGGCAAGGGTCAAAGGAGGATCTCTCAATCCATAATTTTCTATTTGAGCCAATGTGAGATGAGAAAATTTTCATCGTCTTACCTCCCTATCATCCGCACATCCTACCCAATAGTCTTTTATGCTTTCTTTGTGCCTATATCTTGATCATAGGGATTTTTCCATGGACCCTTTAATATCAAACTGAGCCCTACTTGTGAAAGAATGTATGGTGATGTGGGAAAATTATTTTTCCGTTAGTTCTGCACTATGGAAACTTGGACATTTATATTCCCACTCTAAATTAGAAAATGAATGTCTTCTCTATGTTTATCCACAAGTATGCAATGAACTTTGAAACGTTGACATGAAATTTCCATCCACGCATATTTTTCACTAACATATTTAGGGCGTTTGTAAGGAGCTCCCAAAAATCCACTAACTCGTATATAGGAGTAAGAAGGAAACTGGATATACCAAGTTCCCCATTGTTCTATCATGGATTTGGCATCCTCTGAAAACTTTCTTCTTGATTTCTCCCTAGTGATCTGATTGCATTGAAAAGGAAAGCATCATTGACCCTATGGAAATGGTGAGAACCATTCTTGAATTCGAGTTGCGGGTAAAAGTAAAAACAATATTTTTACCAGACCCATTGTTCCTCTAGTTGTCCTACCTAAAAATATCTTCCTCCTTGCTACAACATAGATCAAATATGAGGTCATGTAAAAGTGACCCGTAATTTTCACCTTGATCAACTAGTTGTGGAGAGTATTGCTAATGATACTTTCACAGTTAACAAAAATATTCAAATCAAGGATGATACAAATCAATTTGTACATCCAAGAATGGAAATTCTTGGTGGAAGGGAGACCAAAAACCCTACTAAGGAGAGAGATCATATATCCTATTTCTTCATAAAACTCCACACGAAACAACTCTTTGGCCTTCCTTTAAGTGTGAGTTTTCTGAGTTAACTAACCAATTCTTATTTACCATTTTTTACAATCTTAAGGGATTTTTATCCCATAATTATTGTGCAGATTATTGTGTTATGTCAACATTTTATTTGTTAGTGGAACTTTCAACATATCCTACATGTGTTTGGGAGATTGAAGTAGAAGGGTTTCATTTTTGTCATTAAATACTCTTCGACACTCAGGGTCATAGTGTTTGGCACATGCCAAAACAAAATCAGAACATTGTATTACAACCGAAATGTTTTCACTTGAGGTAAGCCGTAGTGATAGAGCCTTTTTGAGAAAATAATTTTTCCTTCCCTCCTAACCCTGTCGCAAAATTGGATCATATCCACATGACCCATATTAGTATCTGAAATGTTATCGTATGTTGAGCTTATGGACGATGCTGGAATTAATCCTTGATATGCATACTTGAGTGCCGATTTGTTAGAGCATTCTCCCATTGTGAATTTTTAAAGTGGAAGCAAAGGAAAGCACGCATTGAGAAGGTCTCGGGTCTTAGTCTTTGGACCACCGTAACCGTAAAGAAAAATATTTCTCTTTATTTATTATTATTATTTTTAAAAATAAAGTCGATCAATTTCCGGTTATAATCTTTACAAAGTGGTAATATGAGCTTGATCTTGGCTACGAGATTGAGCTATACAATGAAATAATGAGACTGAGGTCAAATTACAGATTGGGCAAAAATATTATGAGTTCGGCCTTGAAAACCGAACTACCTCTAAAATAGAACATCATTAGTTTTCTGATTTCGAACTCGATAAGCTTGAGATGGGTCGGGAAAGCTTAATTTGCAAGCCTAAAAATTGAGCTTGTTTGTGTAGGTTTTGGATAAAATATTACTTTTCGCCGTTTGGTGAGTGCATGCTTGGCATGAGTGAACCGTGTAGAAATTAGTTTTTGGCTTACATGGTTGTTCATGGGCTATTTGTTTTTGCCTGTGTGGTTGTTTTGGACTACATGTGTGTGGTTTTTCTTCCTTTGGCTACATGGACTTTGTTGATTTTTCCTCCATGTTTATTCTTTGTGTGGTGTGGATATCATGTTGGGCATGGTTGGTCTCTCCTTCTCCTTGCATGTCTTTTTATTTGGACTGGCTATGCATAGAAATTGATCTCCTTGTATTGTGTTGACGATTGATGTGTGAGCCTATATGTGGCCTTGGAAAATGCTATGTTTGTCTTGCGTGTACTTTTTAATAGTTGGTTACCTCCCTCTACATTTCCAATTACATTCCCAGTGAGTGCATGAGTTGTTTTATTTCTCCTTGTGCATGGCCTTTGTTGCCTTTAACATGTGTGGTTGTGCTAAAAATTTGACCACTAGAAAATATGTGGCCTATCTTTTCTTGACCTGCGTGGGCAATGTGCTAGGCCTATGGAAAATCAGGAATAATAAAAGTAAACAAAAAAGTTGTGTTTCCTCATGTGGCCACATCAAATTTGAATACAAATAAGCAATTTTTTTTAAAAAAATAATACAAAGACACGTATAAACAAAAACTCCAAACTTGAGTCTTCCCATGTTATTCCGAGCACGAGCTCGTGCAACAATGAAGAGTTTGTTCTCGATTGTGTAGAAGAGCTTGAATCGGGACATGGGAATGAATTTGATGGAAACAACTACCTGGAGCTTTCAAGGTTGCTTGTCTTTAGCTAATTCCCATGCCAGGTTTCGTATAAAAGCTAAGGAGTACATGTGGAATGATCTTCTCTTTATTCGGCTCTAGATATATGCAAACTTTCCTTTATTCTTTGTCTTCCAAATTTCTCCCACTTCTGCAATTCCTTGTAACCTTCTTCTTCCTGCTTCTCACATGATGGAAGTGAAATTATAATTGCCCATGGTAAGTTCTCATGGCAATTAATTGCCCACGTGGAGAAAATAAAAGAATTCTTCCAAATTTGTCGAACAAAATTTTATGAGGATTAAATCAATATTTAAACCCCTGAAATTTAATACATTTAATTTTATTAAATAAAAGGTAAAATTTTAATTAATTAATTAATTAAAACACTATTTGTGACATAGCAGGAGAAGTACTTATCCAAAATGGATGAAATGAAGGCCAAAATGACTAGGAGAATAAAATGATCACGATGAAGGTGATAAACCATGAGAAAGGACACTTCCAAAAATAAATAAATTTACATGTTATAATTTTGTGAAGTCAAAATTAGCTAATAACAGAGTCTCATTATGTTATTGATGTATGCATCGACCTTTTTTTTTCCCGTGGTGAGATCCTACCCTTTGCATATCGATTAGATTTTCATGCTCTAACAATAAGACTGAGTATAAAGCATTAATCTTGGGTATTTATATTTCTCGAACTCTGCAGATCTAAAATATAGAAATTGTCAATGATTTCCAACTTGTTATTCATTAAGTACAAGGCATTTACAATACAAAATGGGAATGCATGATTCCATATAATACCCTCATTAAAATTCTTCTTTCAACCTTTAATTCATATTCCATTATTAATATTCCATGTAAGGACAATCATCACGTTGATGTTATGGCTAGCACTACTTCAAGTGAATTATTGACAAACAAGTTGATAATCACCCATAGTGTGGAGAAATGTGATATTATAGGTAAGCAAAAATTGTATATCATAGATGAGAGATTCATATTCAGCCATGTTGGTTGTCACATTGAATTTGAGTTGAAAAGAGAAAGGGAGTGTCTTGTTTGAGGTATCGGTAAGAATTAAAACTCCCCAAATCCTTGAAGAAATTTTACTTCGTTGAAATGGAGATTCCATGTGTCTTTATGGAGGTCCAAAATTATTTCTTCATCTTTAGGATTGGTCTTTATGGGTTTTGTCTTAGGATTCACATCACTAACTATGAGGGATTGTGCCTCGAGATAAGAAGTGAAGATATAATAGTAATATTTTTTTGTAAGGGCCTAATCCATTCCTTCAATCACTATTATATCCTCATTAATAAGGGAAAATGAGATAGATTGGGCTTTGGGTATTGGAGAAGTGGCGATTTTATCCACAATGACTTGACCTTTGACACCTTTTGTGTAATAATGTGTAATTCAAATTCCATTTGATGCATCATCTATTTACTGATGTAGCATATAGGGAGGATGGAATAAGATAATAATGGTAGAGGGGATCAATTTGAATTATGAAATAATTAGTTTGGTAGATCATGTAATGGAAAATCTTGGTGGCGATAAACCAAATAGCTAGGAAATCTTGTTTGATGCGAGTACAACAAGTTTCATAGTCAATTAAATCTTGAATAATGTAATAGATGACATGTTATTTTCCTTTTTCATCCTCTTGAGCCAACATTTCCCCATTAGAGGAGGGGGTATAAAATGAGTGGTTGATTAGGGGACATAGGTTATAGTGTAGGAGTAGTCGGGAGAGATGCTTTAAAAATTTTAAAGGCTTGTTGACAATGTTTATTCCTTTTGAGCACTATGTCATTTTTAGGATATTTTTAATAGAATGGGTATGATATGTGAATTCAGGGACAAACCATTTTATTTCCCCATGCTTCCCTATAAAAGTGTGTATGTTATGTGTAGACATAGGGAAATTCATGTTGAGAATGCATTTGATATGTATAGGGTCAATGTCTATACCACTTTTTGAGATGAGGAATCCTTGGATTTTGCATTGCATTACACAAAGATGTATTTACTTAGGTTAAGTAAAACCTTTTATTTATGGATTCAATGAAAGGAAATGTCTAGGTCATATGCATGATCCTCTCAGTACATGGATATTTGAAGAGAAGTTCATCCACATATGTTACGCCCTTAGTCATATAGGTTATATTGGATATGTATTGTCGTCTTGTGGATTGCATAATCTCTTTTCTTGTCATACATCATTCATTTATGCTTTCACATGTTTAGTAGGTCAGCCTTGGTGTTGGCCATAGTATATGAATGGTATATATAGGTGGTAGTAAGGAATATTTAATCATCATATTGAGTACTTGAGTCTTATTGTATGGTTTGGAGGTTTCCCCATCAAAGTGGCTAAGTAATTCTATTTGCATATTGAGATCACATATCTATATGTTGGTGTTATATTGTTGTTGATATTTAGATCTTTCTAATTAGTATCATTACAAGTGGTGTCAAAGATTGATCTCATATAGAACTGCATAAAACCCCTAATTGTGAAGGTTTGGCTATATCTTAGAAATGGTAGTGAATTTTTCTACATTTTTTTGGTGTTGCGAAATCAGTCAAGTAATATCCTCTCTAAATTTCAATATTTTTGGACTTTTTTTGAAAAATTTATAGCAATTTTATGGTTTTTCATAAATTTTCTACCTAGGTTGCAATTTTGGGAATTTTTCTAAGTTTCTTATATTTTTGGAAATCTTGTAAAAAATTGTCTAGCTTTTTTTTAATCTATGTTTCCTTATATTAGGCCAATAAAGTTACGAAACCATAAACCCTAAAGTTTTACCCTAATCCTTGTATCCCAAGTCCCAAGACCTACATCATGACTAGTAGATCAACTCAAGGTCAATGGAAAGGTCAAGTGAAATAATCCTTTTATTGGAATGAGTAATCTTCTAGGGAATTTTAAATTTTGAAGGAGGTGATGTGTGCCACCGGTGTTGCCAAACCCCATATTTCTTGAATAACTTCATAGTTCAATGTGATGCTTCATGAAATAATATAGGGGTGATAATCATGTAATAAGGAAATCCCATAGCATTTGAAATCTAACAAATAAAGGGAAAGAATATTTTTAGTCCCACCTATGAGAAGTAAATGATGGAAATCTTACATGCATCAACAATGGAGACCATACTTGATGGGTAGACACGTTAAGGTAAAAATTAATCATGATAGTTTGAAATACTTATTGAGAAACACCTATATTCATAAGAGAAACAAAAATGGGTCAAAAATATGTTGGGTTATGAATTTGAGATTATTTATTAAAAAGGGAAGGAAAATATGGTCGTTAATGAACTATTTAGGAGGGATGAGTCCATAGAAGCATTTTTATGTGTCATCTCTATACTAAAGACATATTGGATAGATTAAGAAAGGTAAGAATGATAGAAAGATGCAGAGACCCACACTCTCATTCAGAATATCTAATAGGATCCAACCATATCTAAAAAATTATATGTAAGGGTGATACATTGTGGTATAAGGACATGCTATATTTTTGTAATAACTCTACACTTAAACACTGTATTCTTTCAAATCTTCATTCTTCTCCAATTGGTAGCCATTTGGGTTCTTGAAAACTTATCATAGAGTTAAAGAAGATTTCTATTTAGATGGGTTGAAAGGATATGTTCAAAAATTTGTGGCATAATGTTTGGTGTACCAACATAATAAGGGTGAGACCATTAAGACATTAGGTCTGCTTCAACCCTTGTCTATTCCTAGCCAAAGATAGGAAGAGATATATATGGATTTCACCACAAGATTACCTAAATCAGAAGGAAAAAGTGTAATCATAGTCTTAGTGGATATACTTACAAAGTATGCTCATTTTTGTGTCTTGTCTCATCCTTTCACAACTAGAAAAATTTCAATCTCTTTTATGGACATAGTTAAAAGCTCTATAGTACACCCAAAATTATAGTTAGTGATCATGATCCAATATTTACAAGAAATGTTTGGACTAATTTATTCTCTCTTTTGGGTACCCAATTGGCCCAGGGTTCATTTTATCATCCCCAGGTCATATGGGAAAATTGAGGTGGTAAATAAAATTTTGAAGGGGTATCTTTGATATTTTACTATAGATAAAAAAATAACATTGCGTGTAATGGTTTCCACTTGTAGAATGGTGGTATACTACTTCATTTCATAATTCATCCAAAATGTCTCCATTTCTGACACTATACGGATATCATCCTCTATCACTCATCTCTAGCTTGAAGGTCAAACTTAAGGTGAGAGAAATCAAATATAGCATTCAACACCAAAAATGGTACTCTCTATCCTTAGAGAGAATTTTTCAATGGAAAAAAACCACATGAAGCAACAAGATGATCATCTCTGTAGTGAGTAACACTTTGAAGTGGAAGACTTTGTTTATGTATAGTTTCATCTATATAAGTAGTTGTCCTTACAACAACTGAAGAAGTATAATAAGTTTCTACCCAAATACTATGGACCTTACCAAGTTTTGTGGAAAATTGGTAGTGTGACAGATATAAATTGGAGCTCCCTCAAGGAACTAAAATACATCTAGTTTTCCATTTTTTTCTTGAAGAAATTCATTAGGTAGTACATTTCAACCCAATTAGTTCTTCCCGAAATGGATAAGGAGGAAGGATCATATTATAAGTTAAAGGGATCCTTTAGACACACAAGAAAATACTAAGGACTGAAGTCATTACTTGAGTATCGACTAAGTGAAATAACATGAATGGTGAAGATGCAACAAGGGGAGATGATGGATTTTGGAGAAAAATCTAGGGTTGACCAACATTGGGGAGATGTTGCTTTGAAGGGGAGGGGTATGTTACGTCCTTAGTCCTATAGGTTATATTAGATATGTAGTGCTGAATTGTGGCTTACATAATATCTTTTCTTGTCATATGTCATTCATTTATGCTTTTATATGTTTAGTAGGTCAGCCTTGGTGTTGGCCATAGTATAGGAATGGTATATATAGGTGATAGTAAGGAGTAATTAATCATCATATTGAGAACTTGAATCTTATTGTATGATTTGGAGGTTTCCCCTCAAAGTGAATAAATCATTATAATTGCATATTGAGATCACACACACACGCACACACACACATTGGTGTTCTATTTTTGTTGATATTCATATCTATCTAAGTAATTTCATTACAACATAGAATTTGAATCTTATGAATGAGATCATGAAATGTGTGACATATCTCATTGATAAGTTTCCTCAACATTTTTAAGGCAAAAGGAATCTTAACATAGTAATAGGTACCTCATTCAATGGTGAATGTGGTATTATGTTGATCTTTAGGTGTTATTTGGATATGATTGTATCCTGAGAATTCATCCATGAGGGATAACTTGTAGTTTATGGTTTAATCGATGATGGCATCAATAGAAGGAAAGGTAATTTATCCTTAGGATATGTGAGGTTTAGGTTGTGAAATTTGATGCGAGATGTGGATTACTAGCACAAATTTCTTATGAATAGGAATGATGTTGGATACTCATTCAAAATAGTCGACTGACGAATAAATTTGGCATCAAGAAGTTTTATAAAATGTTTATGACATAGGTTATTTATTTTATGAGGGAATTTTTGACTCATTTCTGAACAAGTGCAACATTAGGAAAGGTAATAATGTTTTGGACTATAATGCTATGGTTAATGGTGGTCATGTTGGATTATCCCTAGGAAAATACTTCCTTATTATTGTAAAGAACCTCTTAAGGCTTTTCATACATATGAGGAAAGTAATCACCTACCATGATTACATGAGAAACATCATTCATTAATTTGGACATTGACGGTGTTTTTAGTGAGCATAGTGTTACCATATTGAAAATGATAAGGATATTTAGGAATCTTGGATTCATCACTAACAAGTTCAACGGTAGTAAGAAAGTTATTGAAGAGTGGTTATTTACTAAGGATATGTCCAATCTTGGGATTTTGAAGAGGAATGGTGTCCTTTCATACATGTATTAACTCAAAGATGGCCTCATTTTTATTGAAGGTAGGAAGTGGATAATTATATCCAACATATATTTTGAGAGATAAATATCACTTACCGTCAAAATGCTAATGACAAATATTTTGTCTTACATATGGTACTTTATCATCTACAATGTATTTTGAATGAAGGGATGAAGAAGATTCATCCTTCTGATGGGATCACCCATGTTAGTAGCACAAGGGTTGATGGCATTCAGAGAGAGAAAATTAGGTGGGTTAGATCACCCATGTAGTGTTTCGATGGACTAAATATGTTAGATAAATAATATATATACTAGGTAGGGTCATATCTAGATACCGCATGATCTACTTTGGGAGTGGAAATTGGATGTGTAGTGGTATAATTATGATTTTTTGAAGGAATAATTAGTATCAAGTAATGGAGGACTAGCAAGTGGGACATAGACAAAAGTCTCTTCATCCTCACTATAAACAATAGCATAGGAAGGAGGTTTGAAATTTAAAGTTGTAAAGATCATGTGATTATCATGGTTAAAAGAATGAATTTTTGTAAGGCTACATTGGTAATGAATAACATATAGATGTCATGATTCATCATGAGATATGATATAGTCTTCATTAATGATCAATTTTGTAGTAGTGTAGGTCTCGAGATCACCATCAATCATGTTACATTCAATGGTATCTTCATGAGACATAACCCCAATTTCATTGAAGGAGTGTGGGAAGGGAAGATCCACAAAAAGGTGTGCAATATTTAGTTCATAATTTTTAAAGTGAGTATGATAGCTAGAGGATGTAGAATTGCAAGGAGGTTTGTCAAATTCTAAAATAGGAGGAAATAGATCCCAAGGTAATGGAAGTAGATGAAGCAATAGTGTTACAATTTGGGTAAGTGCTTCTTATTAACCACATTTTATAATTCATTAGGTTTTGTTATACCTCAAATTTTACCTACCTCTTATTTTTAAAAATATTTTGATCACATCTAAATTCCTTCTTAATCCCTTCTTACATCAAATATTACAAATATATGGCGGGGGCCACTTTGTTTAATTTAAAACTTTAGTTTGATTTCATTTCATGTTTAAAGTGGTTTGAAACATTTGCATGTCGACATTAATATGATTAGATGTTCACATTGATATAAGATGTTACCTTGGGCACTTTACAGATTGATGATCACAATTTATCAAGATGATGATTGAGTTTCAGCTTACATTAACCATTTTAAAATTCCAAGCTCACTTTTTAGTATATATCTTATTTTCGTGGTGGCAGTAAAGAGTGTTGGTAAGTGTCGCTTTCTTTTATTTGCACTAATTTTATATTATGTGACATTAAACATGGTTGGTTCAATGATATTTAGTCGAGATGATAGTCTTGATTTCATGTTGTGGTATCATGGTGGAATTTTTTGGACTCTAGGATATAAGTTTTGTTCAAAACATATGTTATATTTTGCCACTTCATTGATTATGGATTATTGAACCAGTTGTTGTTTAGATCCCTCAATTGAATTGATAATATAAAAGGATTAAGGGGCATGGAGGTCTAATCATATTTGATATTGTTTAAACCTAACCTCTATATTGTGAAAAAGGTCATTTAGAAATTTTGGGTGGTTAACGTTGATTTGTTTGTTTTATTCAAAGAAATGCCAATCGACATCCTTGATCACGAAGCAAAAAATTTAGGACTGCAGTCATTAATGGTTAATTAAGGTAATATTTATGGCACCAAGCTTGAGGTACCTCGAGCATTGAATGCTCGACCTCAAGCCCATCCTTTTACAATTTTTGCTAAGTTTTTTGGTCATTTGATTTTTTTCTAATTTTTTTATGAAGTTGTTTCATCCTCCATTGTTGGCTTCAAAGTGCATTGGGAAGATTAGCTTTAGTGTTCAATCTATCTCGTGAGGTATGTTTTTCCTTAGCTCACTATGGATGCTCGATTTTCATGCATGCAGACTCATTTTCTAAACTGGGTTGAGTCTATGATTATTGTATATCATGCCTGCATGTATTTTTTTAAGGTTCTTTGTTCTATTTAGGAGCTGGGTTTGAGCATTTTTGGGACTTGTGTGAAGTTGCGACTCTGCCTTGGTCTGACTGTGATTCTTTCATTGTTTATTTGATTTCATTTACTTGATTCTCATTCTTTTGAAGAATTATGTAGATAACTTTTGGTTTGGTGAGATGTTGAGTTCAAATGAAGGTAGAGAAGTTTGATTTTGATGAACATTGTGGGAATAATGTTGTTTCTTGCTTCAGAATATAATGTGTATATTTTTATTGGTTTCAGATCGTCATTTTGAATGTGAGTGTTAAATGGAAGTTTGAAGTTTGGAATAATGTGAAACTCATTTTTGTTTTTGATTTCAATTTGTAGAATTATATATTGGAGGCTTTCAACTTTAGAGATTTCATTGGTAGCGAAAATCCTAATGGGTAATGAAATGATAAGTTGTGTAGTTCTTTTTTAATTTGCAGAAAGGCAATTTATTGAAAATTATTGTGGTTCTATGACTTACCCATTTGGTGTATTTTTCTATGAAAACATTTTTGACAAAATCTTGTCTATTGTGAAAAAAGGTTTTTCAGAACTATTTCATTCTAGCATGTTTTGAGGTCTTCGGGGGTTTGAACTAGTGGGTATTGTTCATTTTGGATAAATGATCCAAACATATCTTTGTTTCAGTTGAATACCATGAAATTGGTAATAGTTTTCAAAGGAATTCACATTTAAGTCGTATTGGTGAAAATTAGTGGATGATATTGTTGAAAGAAATTTATTCGTGTGTTTGCATATTATTGACTTCATAAATTTCTATTCAAAATAATGAGGAAACTTTCACTGTGTTATCTGGAATATTTGTTCAGTAGGATCACTATGATTTCTCATATTGTGATGATTTGATTATTAAATACAAAGGGATTGCAAATACGTGTTTACATGAGCACCTGTCCTATAAATGTGGTATGTGATATTGATTGAACATTGATAATGGATTCAACCTTTGAAATTTGGTCTTGGACTTTCGAGTTGCAAATATGATATACATGGCAGAAATGATGTTTCCTTTGAAGTAGACAGTGATGGTTTAAATAGGTCAACAAGACTATTTTAATAATGATGATATTTTTATATGACCTCATAATTGTTTGATCTCTATTTTTGGGATGAAATAGTTTAGAAAATGATGATTGTCATAATGATTACTTTGAACAGATGCCTAGATCTAGATGGAATGGATGGGGAACTCCATGGGGTTCTCGGTCCAATGCAGGTTGGCTTGATAGAAATATATTCTCACCACGTAGAGATTCTCCTCGTGGTGGAAGAAGAGGTTCTAACTTGTTTCGGGGCCATGGAACTTGTCCATTGAAGTGGTCCTACTCGTGTCTCAATACATTTTGATTCTAGAGAGCCTATCCTTCGGGAAGTCCTGCAATTGATTGAATGCCCAAATAATTAGCTTGCTTGAATATTACGAAGTAAATTCCTTGTATACTTTACATCACCAGTCACATTACGATCATGCTAATCCCATCTCTCATAGGCCATCCCACTCTAATCCTCTTCCGCATAATGCAGAGAGTAATCCACCATTGCATACCTTAGGGAATTCTACAAAAGAACCTCACCCTTATCCTAAACGGTTAGGAGTCTGTTCGACCATCTTACGATGGAGTTATGTCCTCTCAAACAAGTAAAATTGGAAGTGGATAGTGAGTCCGCTGCAATGACACACATAGTTTTGAATCTGGAATCATATGAGTATACATAACATAGGGAAGATGATGGTACCACAGTGCTTGATTTGGCTAGAGATGATTAGACTATGATACTTGGCTTTGGACTTTGAACTTGTTATTTTGAGACAATGGTTATTTGATTTGGTGACATTATGACTTGATCATATTTTGATTTTGATGCTCATAGTACTATATTGTGATATTATTATATTATCGTGATGAGAATGTTTAATCTATGAGGTTGCATATATATAGATGTTTAGAAAAGATTAAACTCTATATTTTAATGTCGATTAATATGGTTTAGAAAATTTTAATGCAAATGATATGGTTATGTGGATGATTTAGAATTAATGTTTTATTTTAATATTGTGGGTCCCCCACCCTTATATTTGTTTCTCATTATTATTATTTACCCATATCAATTTATGATATGATTCTTAATCATTTATCATAAATTTAATCGATGATTTCAATCATTTGATGTTATATCGATTAAATGACATTATTTCATTAAAAGATTATTTCTATAGTGCCATTATTTTATGAAGAGATCGGTTATAACTGTTTTGTGGGAGAAGAACATAAAAGAAGGGATATTTTGGAGAGAAGGAACATTAAGCTAATTTACATATTGAGTTTAGTACATTTTATTCTATAGTTTTTGTGAAAATATTCTGAATGAGGCTTTGATTACAAGATTTCGATGACCTAAATTTGAGGATTTAAGTGTAAACATTTGATACAATAGGTATATCAAGTTATATTACTAGTATTTTGATTATCTGAATATTAATTTTTGTGTCTAATCTAAAATCTGATTGCAAAATTAGATTTACATATCCAGGGGATCATGAAGGTTTTTACATGAATTTATAAGCATTTAGGTTTATAAATTTACCTTTTAGGTGTTGTATTTTCAGATGTTGATTAAAGTTGATTTCATTGATTTTGTACTTCTCATATGTAAATCATTTTATCATCTTAATATAAAATCATGTTGGTATCTTACAACTTGTATTACTTGTGTATATGTTGTCTACTTTGTTGGTCTTTTTCTCACATGCTGCTATTTTATATTCGAAATCTGAAATAAATAGTGCATTTGATTAAATTCTCATTTTTATATTGTATAAAATCGGGAGTTAAAAGGATCTATTTCAGATTATATGCAAGCATTATTTATGCAACTAAATACAATGTATGTATGAAGGATGTTGTGAGCTTGATTTCTTCCCTCCAAGAGGTTATCTAGTTCATAAATATCACTCTATTGGATAGGGTTGATAATATGAAGATTGTGGGTCTTGTTTCTTTTTGTTCTTGTCTTTCTTATTTGTTTTCCTTTTTTTTCTTATTTGTATATTCTCTCTTTTTCGAATGAATTAAAGGATTTTCCCATAATCTTAGGTTTGTTTGTCTATAAACAATTTAAGATATAAACATCCCTACATTTAGAATATTTCATAAGTCCCATATACGATTAAATTTGGTTTGATTCCATCTTAAACTTTTACGATAGGTAAATGGGTTGATTGGTTGTCGGTTAATTTTCTATCGACAACAAATTTGGCGACTCTATTAGGGACCTTTTCCTTCTAATTCATCCTTTCAAAAATAGTTTTCTTCTAACTATCTATTCATTTGGAGTTCATTTCCTAAATTACCATCACAAATGATACACTTGTCATATAACCAGGCACTACCTTTAGAGAACGCATAGCTAGATATCAGTGTCGACATTAGAAACTTCATTGGAATACTAATGAAGATTTTGAACAATTCATCAACGTTGTTGTTGTCCTTGATACTGAAGAGGATAAAGCCCTCCAAATTGATCACCTTTCTAGAAATCGATTCTGAGACACAACAAAATATCTTTTTAAAAAAGGCAAATTCAGGAAGAAAAAGAGGTTGTCCTTAAAACAGTTAAAACTCGCAAGGTATTACCTTTAGACCTTGAAAATGATAAAAATATGTTGAAACATCTCTACTGATATCTTTGATTTGCCACTTTATATTTCTGAAATGGAGAACCAACCTCCTCCAAACAATGACGACAATAGAGAAGAGAGGAGAATGAGAAATTATTGACATATACCCGGTTTTGAAGACAATTGAGACATGGGAAATGTAATCGATGATGGAAGTACATATGATGAAGGTGATGAATTAGACTCATGAATCAAGGTTAATCCAATAGATATCAAAAGAAATGCACCCAAATAACCTTTTTGAAAGGCATTACTATACCTAAGTTTTTGGTAGATGCGGGTGAGTCATGGAAAGATCACCTTGACACTTTTAAATTGATTGTGTTGACATTGGAATTCTTGACGAAAGAACATTCCTTAGGTTTTTTCTCGAGACTCTCGGAGGAAAATCTTATAAATCCTTTATCGGTTTACCTTCTAAATCCATTTCATCCTAGTCTGAAATAGAAGAATGGTTAGATGAATGTTTTGGTAAAGATAAAAATGAGTTTGAATTGCTTAATGAGCTTTCTAACATTTTGATGGATGCTAGAGAAACTATTTACCACTTCACCATCCATTTCACTAAGCTCAGATAGAAAATTCCAGGAGATGTTAGACCTCCTAAAAATATTACTCATCTTTATTATTGCAATGCCTTACCTTTGAAGTATAGGTTAGCTCTTGAAGATAGATAAATCATTGATTTTGAGGAGACCATTACTTTCTGCATTGACTATGAGAAGAAGCTCAAAAGGATTGGTTTTAAAGATAGATCTTCTACAGTATGTCTATTGATAATGTAGAAATTTTAAATGTTATCCACAATCTAGGTAATGAGATGGTCGTTGTCAAGCGATAATTAAATGACCAACCTTCTAGTTCAAAATCCCATGCAGCATCAGGTAAGATGAAAACCGAACCCAAAGAACTATATTGTGGGATTTGTGAAGCAAATCATGATCCTTCTACTTGTGTTGCTTGCTAAAAAATTAGGAAATTCATTAAAGGAAAAAATTTTGAGGACATGTGTAGTTTTGTGGATTTTGAGGTAAATGTCGTTCAAATGAGAGCCAAATATTATTCAAAGAATGATGCTAGCTAAGACAAAGGGTAAGGAAATTGATGTTAATTGTTCAAAACCTAAGACATCTAATGATTCCGATAAGTCTAAATTTGTTAATGTAGGCAAGTCTAAATCTAATCATGTGGATAAGACCAAGCCTAAAAACAAGCAACATCTAGCATTGTACCTAATGCGATGCTTCTTCTAGATTAAATAAATATTAGTATCGAATTATAGACCCAAATCATACATTAAATATATTTTATTTTCTTAGGGTTATGAGATTTTTTCGATATGAAAAACTATTGTAGTAATTTTACTATGTTTGAAAGTCTAAATCTGCGTGGAAAGTTTGAAAATTTAGTAGTTGCTCATAAAAATAGGATTGAATCAAAAGCTGCAGATCTTTGCTGCAAGAAGAAGAAAGTAATGAAGAATAGGAGGCATTAAATAGATTTAGTAATTCTACTCCAGATTATATACCTCTATTCTATGTTACTATTAAAATCCAAAAGAAAATTATCCATAATCTGTATTATTGATACATTTGCTTCTAAAAATATAATGCCTAATTCTATTGTTGATTAGTTAGGCATACCATATGAGACTTATAATAGGAAGCTTACTGTATTTGATTCAAAGAAAACAAAATTTTGTAGGAAAATTTGGGATATTGTTATTAAGGTTGCATAAGATGAAAGATTTAAATTCATGGGAAATGTGCATATTTTAGATATCCCTGCCAATTATTCAATGTTGTTGGGAAGAGATTGGTCCTAATACACTGGTGCTTATGTTGGCCGAGATCTTACGTGGGCTCCTGTAGGTAACACTATTGTATTTTTACAAAGAGAAGAATGGAAATGAACTCCTATTGAAGGTATGGTAACATCCTCTATTTCCTTTGTAGATACTGGCATGGGTACTTATGGTTTAAGCTATCCAGATATTAATAATTTTGATGATGTAGATTTTCAACATGTTAGGATTGTCCCACAAGATGAAATTTGGTCAATGTACTTTGACGGGGCTTGTTCCCAAGTTGGGAATGGTGCTGGAATTGTTTTCAAATCTCCCTTGGGTAAGACTTTGTGTTACACTTATCAGTTATATTTCAAATCAACTAACAATATTGCTGAGTTTGAAGCCCTTTGTTTACAGTAGAAAGCTCTTGAGCTGAAAATTAAGAAATTGATGGTTTTTGGTCATTCGTAATTGGTTATAAGACAAGTCAAGAGGATTTATAAGATGAGCCAAACTAGGTTACATAGAGACACACAAAATATTCTCTTTTAGAAAATTTTGAAGCATTTAATATATCACATCTTTCAAGAATTTAATGTTGATGCTAGTAAACTTTCTATTTTTGCTGCAAACCCTTTATTTTTAGAGGTTTTTTCTTGATTGCGAGTCTCTAAGATGTCTACAGACCTTTCATCCTGAAAATGAAACTAATTAGCTTGTTTTCTAGTGTGATGATAATATTTATTGTTTCTTAAAAGGTAACTATTTTGATTCTGATGACTATGTTTTGAATTGTGGTGATTATTTCTAGTTGTCTAGCAATAAATTACCTGTTAGTATGGTCAGTCTAGAATCCATGTTTTCACCTTAGGATCATCCTAAGATTTTTTCTTCTCCTGAAACTTCTAGGAGGATTATAGGGAAACAATAACTATTAATCTTGGTATTGATGATGATCCAAAGTTTGTTTATTTGGGTGCTTTTCTCTCAAAGAAATGAAAAGAAAAGTTATGTTAAATTGTTGAAATATTTTATTGACATTTTAGCTTGGTCTTATAAATATTTAAAGGGTTATGACACTAGGATTATTAAACATGACATTCCTATAAAACTTGGTATTAAACCCGTAAGGAAAAAAGATAGAAGAGTGAGCCCCTTATTGGAGGACACCATCAACAAGGAGCTTGATAAAATGTTGGATGGTGGTGTCATTTTTCTATTAGATATTCAGATTGGGTAGCTAATATGGTCCCAACTGAGAAAGAAGAATGGTGGCATTCATCTGTTTGTTTATTTTAGATACCTTAACCATGCGAGTGCTAAGGATAACTTTCCTTTACCAAATATTAATCAAATTTTATAGCAGGTACCGCTAGTTTAGAAATGATGTCTCTTTTGGATGGTTTCTTAGGATATAACTAAATCTATGTAAATCCACGAAGACCAACGTAAAATAAATTTTACACCATGAAGAGGTACTATACGTACCCAAAATTATGGGGTACTACACCGTCGGAACAACGTAACACGTGCCCCAATGATAATACAGGTCTCCTCGCAAGGTGTTCGGGATCCAAAAAGCTCTCTAAACATGCATTAACATCCCACATGCCCCGCTTAGCCCCTGCGTCCTTTGTTTTCTCTTTTTCCTCTTTTCTTGACCTTTTTCTCTTCAGTTATGAAACCGCCGCCCTACCTGGGTGGCGGTCTCATGATCGCCGCCCCAATCGGGCGGCGGTCTGTAACCGTCGCCACCTTTCGAGCGGCGGTCTGCATGCGTTTTGAGAAAGATCTTTTAACACGAATAATGTAAATTCAACGTTTCACCATATTTTTTAACCGCCATAGGCTTGCATTAATGATTACGGTTCCCCTGTAATAGTGTTTTGCCATTGTTTATAGTTTAAGAGTTCTATTTGGTTTTTACCTTGGGTAAATGCAAATGCTATAAATAGTTGGCTTGTGCTCAAGCAAATGGCCCCTCAAATTTGCCTTTGAATTTCTCTTTGCAATAGATTTAGTCTTTCATTTTGTTTAGAGTCCTTAGTTTCTTTTATTGCATGCTTAGTTAGCATTGTTTTGCTGTTAGGAAGCCACATATTCATCTTGTGCAAGTGTTGTTGATATTTCATCCAATCCATTGGAGTAGAATAGTTTGTTTTCAATAAGAAGCCATTAAAGTTGCAGGTTTTGTTCTTCAAACAGGATAGTTTCAGGTTCTGGACATTTCATGTTGCATGACTCGCAATAAATCCCGCTAGGAATTACATAAGCCAAGCTCTGTACTCTTGCACTATCCCTCTCCTACTCGCATTATATTCAGTCTGTATCTTGAGCTGCCTTTGTCCCAATATCTAATTCTGTTGATGCTAGCATTACACGCTTTTACGGAACCACGTGAAGACGAAGGCACGAGGAGATCACACTTTGAGGGGACAAGATCACACACACCATCGGATTCGCCACTGTTTTGCAGAATCCAGGTTCTAGCTTTCAAAGTTCTAAATTAGAAACATATCAAATAGAGTAGTTAATCACTTTATTTCAGTCAATTTCACTTTCGATATTGCCAGGAAGTTGTGGGGATTGATAGTTTCTGAGAGACTATGATTCATTCCTCACTTCTGAGGTAGGATCGAGAGTCTTGCAAATAGATTAGATCAGTTATTTCATTGTTTAGAATAGATTCACAGTTGCATAGATAAATAGCTATACTTGGTTATCTTGTTTGTTTTAATTTGTTATTTTAGTTGTCAATTCTAGATATGTTAAACAGTTACTCTTTTAGATTCATTCGAATAGTTCATCAGAAAATACAAAAATAGAGAAATCATATATACTATAGATATATTCAAAGTAGTTAAATTTCACTTTGCTGTAGTTAATCTATATTGTTGCTTCTGTATGAAAATCACGGGACCTAGGGAGCCCATAGAATACATATTCGAGCCAATCGTGCCTCAACCCAATCTCGTCACAACAATAATTGACATAGACCAGAATATTAGAATCCAAGTCTTCCAAACAACAACATGCATCAACTCTCGGTTGAGGGATTACACATAGAAGACAATCAAGCACATACGTTTTGGTCAACTTAACCAAACTACAGATTACCCTAGATACATGCCCGCATGACTGTGGAGGGATTTGAAAGAGAGAAAATGTTCGGTTATGATCCTTTGGTCCCACAACCAGACGCAGGAGACATTCTCACAGACATAGATACTAGCCCAAGAATTCAGGTTACAAGAACGCCTGTGAGGTACTCTGAGAAGATCGCACAGCTATTAATTTTGAATATAGAGGCTGAGAAAGCATATGATTATTGGATACTAGGGATCAGGGACTGAATTCGTACATGACCATAGTAGGACCGCAACAACTAAGAGTCTACGGTTGCGATCCACAAATCCCGCAACCCAACGAATCCGTAAGTGAATCAGACATAGACACTGGCCTATGCACACTAGTATTCAGATCTACTCCACTTCCACCTATCATCATCACATAATTATCCTTGTTAGATATAGTGGCTAACGAAGCTAAAGAATTCTGGACTAGGCCAGAGAACCGCCCATAAAAACAACTACATCCATCATCCACTCTATGACCCTGTCTGGAGACATACACGAAACTATCCCAGGCCATTTTCCACGTATCCCACAACCTATAGACCGAATCATGCCAGAGCTCGATATTGATTGGAGCCTTGAGCAGTTATCCTTGCTGATCGATCTATCACACCAGTTCAGGTTAGGAGGGCCTTCTTTGCCTTAGATTCACAATTTCCACTAGTGCGTGTAGAAGACATTAGATTGCCTAACTAGTTTGTCTGTATCCCACACATATTCCATCCCCACCAGCTGTCTCGGCATGACCTTAGGAGGTCGGGTGTGAGGAAGAGTTACTTGTAGATTCCCACGCTCACTTGTCACTTTTCCATCATACAAAATTGGTGAACCCAACGTGAACCTTCCTACTTTCTAGTTCGGAGTCATATTATTACATGTTCTTCCAAATTAGTATATCCTTCATCTTTACCACCTCATTAGCTTTCACTATCACATTCGCTCCTTCCCATTATTCTGTGGGTATTCATATACCCCCCGAATATGTTGGGATTTGATGCATATGGTAGGCCTCTCTTAGGTCTTGAGGCATACTACACTCAACTGAATGGACAATCATCACCCTCGCTCTCAGTATGGGGTGACAACTACTCAACTAACAAGTTTTCAACACAAACTCCAAGGATCAGATATAACTCATCTTTTCAAATTGAGGAGTTAGATCAGCTCGCTCAAACACAATAAACAGAGCCTTCAGGCTCGAATAATATGACGTTCACCGGAGAATCTAGTTCATATCCTCAGTGCACTGCTTTAGACCATAAATTAGTAGACAATCAGACCCATACCTGGTTTTAGATGATGAACAGTCAATACGTTATCCCAAGAATGAACAACGCTCTCGGAGTATGTACCCACCTATAGGGAGTTTACAAACACAACCCGAGGCCTCTTTTCAAGAAAATACCTCTATACCACTGCATATAGGAAATACCCTCAAGAAACTTGGCAAGACAATGGTCAGTTCATAGCAGGGTATCATAGACCTATACAACATCAGAATATACAACAAACGCCACCAAGGAAAATATCGTGACTTCACCATATGAAGTCATTTCGACTTTAGTAGAAAAAGTTAGGGGATTAGAACTTGCCCAAGCAAGTCAAAATTCTCAATTCATGCAAGCAGGAAGTTCCAATCCCCCACACCATCCTAGCCAAGTAGACCTCCTCACAGGAATAGGCACGTTAGGCATGCCTCCTCAGTATTCACAACAAATGCCAACTAGACCCACCATCTCTAACACTGTTCCTCCCGGTCTAGTGCAAAACAATCCATTCCTGGACAATACCCCGTCATACTTAAACATGTACTCCAAATCACCACAAGGGGATATGTTCTCCTCTCCCGGCATGTTTTCTCAAACACAGGTGTTTCCTTATGCCCCTACCAACGCATACACTATGCCATATCAACAACCCATTCCACCACCACTCCTCAAAGAAGCACCATCAATGGTCGAAACCTATGCGATAGGGACTTATTCAAAATATTTGAAAGAGCCCTTAGACTTCACCATACGAAGCGTCATGCTTCCAAGACCCCTTCCTGATTTACCCAAGTACAAAGGTGAGGGAGATCCGAACGCGCATATGAAGGCTTATGCTACACCCATACGAGAACTACTCCTTGGGATGGGGTTGTTGCTAAAATATTCCCAAAAATTTGGAAGGCATCGATCTCGATTGGTATTATAGAATACTCCGAGGCTTCCATCCATTCATTTAAACAACTCGTTTGAGTTCATTAAGGCATTTGACATGAACAAACTGTTGAGAACAGAAATCGGGAGTTCTTACACATTAAGTAGGAACATAATGAATCATGTCACTCATTTCATCTAGAGATGGCATACGAGTTCTTTATTCTTGACCAAAGGCTCCAAATATGGACCAAATGGAACTATGTGATTTATTCCTTCATTCTCTCTGTAGAGAAGTGAAGGAAGAAGTCCAGTTCCCACTAAGGACTTACGATGAAGTACTTGAGAACACTCTCCGAATATATCAAGTGGCAATAGATAATGGTCGTAAGACATATGGAACAAACGTGAGGTTAATCACCTCCACCAAAACACTAAAACTTATCCTACTACCATGAATGTCAATCAAGGACCTAAAATCCTTAACAAAAATCGCGGGGTGACAACAGATGGAGTAACCAATCAGCCTAAAAAGGTAAATACTGTGAATACTTCACCACCAATGAACAATCAACGAAACAACAACTTTACCCCAACAATCAATGTAGTGGATTTTAATCATCCTCAACAACAACAACAATAGAACAACGGTGAAATCCCACACAGGGTCTAAGCCAAAACTCAATTGGTTATCAAAACCAGAAACAACAAATGCAAAACTTTAATCCTAATAGGCAACGGTTTGATCAGAGTTTTAGGCCACAATATACACCAAACCAACAAACCAGGAATTATAATCCCAATTCATATTGTGGTTTCCACAAAATTCGAGGTCATGACACTAGAACATGCCGTGACTACAATAAATTCATGCAACGTTTGCCAGAGGAACAAAGACAATTCTTCACAGATATGTTCTTGGCAGATCCTGTGTCACCACCACAAAACACGCTCGCAGGGGTGGTTTCCCCTCAGAATGCTCCCCTCAAGATCTGTTTGCAGGACTCACAAAGCACCCCTGGATGCAGATCAGACTTCTAGGTTGATCACTCTAGCATCTAGTGTGATTGCACAACATGGAAACCTCTCTCCAAGTGTGGGGACTTGTGAAACTGAGAGAGGAATCTCCAGATTAGAGGCTGGTTCCTCAAACTCCTCTGATTTAGATCTATATTTTGCAAAACTACAGAGGTTTGAAACCTAATCCTACTCTAAAATCCAAGGAGACAGAGATAGAAAGTGCAAAATGAAACTAAACTAACAGGTGATACACCAAAGGAGGAGTGGTGAACACTTCTTGCTCTACAAATAGATACAGATCATAAAAATGCAACATAAAACATCATGCACAAGTTGATAAGATGTAATCAGAGGTCTGAAATGAAACAAGCAACACAAACAGAGGACTGAAAACTGATCACAGAGCCTGTATTGTCATTTCCACTGTCAAAATCCTTGTATTACAACATCAAAAGGGCAGAAAACCTGTTACAATTTTAGAAGAGGTCTGATACTTGCAAAAATCACTTGTTACAGGTGAAAGAAGAAGCTTGCTATCCAAAGAAATGTTCCCCCTTTAGAAATGAGCCAAATCTGGCTTTTTCAGTGCCAGGGTCGAGCCCAGGGGACAGGAAACATATAAAAACATGAGAGCCCATTCCTCCTTGAATGCAGGTGCATTAAAATGGCATGGGGGACCTTACAAACCCATACCCTGTCATTTTGACTAAAATACAGGAGAAGGCGACCCATTCTGCATTAAATCTAGTCACTGGAATGTCACTTCTGGCCATGAACACGCGTCAGAGCCGTTTCTTGATTTCCCCCTCTAGACTGCACCAAAACTTGAGATTAACCCCAGAATCACATAGAGAATTTCATAAGCTTTCCGTTGATATAAAGAACGTGCAAATCCGAGCTCTGGATCGAAAGATATGTCGATCTGAAGATTTAGGGCACAAAACAGGCAAAGGTGCGTTTTTAAAAAAATTTCCCGTGCTCTGCCACCTGGATGACACGTGGCACGCGCTGATTGGATATGTTATTCTCTCTCTGACCTGTCCCGTAGGTCTTCCTTGAAAACTTTGACTTTTTGATGATTCGGAACATTTTTACTTTTCCTCCGCGCCCCCGCCACTTGGGACACGTGGCATGCATTGATTGGTCAACACGGGGTGCGGAGTAGACTTTCGCTTCTAGCTCTTTGGCCGAACTTGGCCAAATTTCCCAAATTTTTCCCTGGCTCTGCACTTCCCTGCTCCATTGGACACGTGTCCTGTACTAATTGGCTCGGGCCAGCGCTTCAAACCTTGCTCCTTTGACTTTTGGACCCTTTGTCTTGGCGACACGTGTCATGCTGTGATTCGTCCACGGGCCTGCCAGATTTTTGTGCCCACCACGTCTTTTTGTCCTGGATGTCCCAGTGATGTGTGGGATAGAATCTTTTGATCCACTTGAAATGGGCTTCCTCGTTCCTTTTCTACCGGAGACACGTGGTGTGATTTGATTGGCTTTCGGCTCCTTCGGCTATCCGCGTCCTGCACGTCCCTTTGTCCCACTTGTCCTTTTGCTGAAGTTTCTTGTTTCAGCCGAACCGGCTGGTTCGCATCCTTCACATCCATTTGTCCCAAATGTCCCAAAGTCTTTATCAGGACAAATTCTTCCAGATTCGCCCGATTCACCTTGGTAGGTTCACGTTCCTTTGTCCCACATGTCCTAAAGCAGTTGGTCAATTTTCTTCTCCCTTCGGCCGGGTCGGCTTCTCGCGCCCTTCACTTCCTTTTGGTCCGACTGTCCCGGTGCTACAGTTCTTTGTTTCGGGTGAACCGGCCGGTTCGCGTCCTTTGCGCACTCATGGCCTGTCCCGATGTCCCAAAGGTGTGAAATTTTCCTGTTCGGCCGAACCGGCCGGCAGTCACGTCCATTTGTCCCAGATGTCCCTTTGCTGTTTGGGCCACCTGTAGGCTTTTCGGCCGATCCACGCCTTGGTGTCCCGAATGTCCCAACTGTTCCTAGGACAAGGACTTAGCCGATTTTCACAATTTTTCTGGCCCAAGCTTATTTTCTGTAACTTTTTCACATTTTCTCAGAGCTTGTTCTTTTCAACCAGACAGAAGAGTTAGAAAAATTTCTGAAAGGACTCTAGAAACATGATTTTTGCCCTGGATCAATCAATTTGCCTGGGACTCGAGAATTCTGATGTATGTTATCAAATCTACCCTGGGGGTGGATTTGGATAACAATTTGGTGACTCAGCGGGGATACCTGCCTGCTAGGTAGAAGATACCAGTTGCCTGAAGTAGTCTATTGGGCATGGAGTCATCAAATATTCTGTTTAGAACCTCAACTGACTCAGAATGCGCAAGGAGGAAGATAGAATGTCTCCTGATAAAAGCAAGGACTGCAAAACATCTCCATGAATAGCAAGTGTGCCAAAGCACTTAGGGAAAAACAAAACGGACCTACAACAAAACAATGTGCACAAGCACTTGGAGTAAAGAAAATCTAATCTAATATTTACAGAGGTAGTGAACTTCCCTCTAGAAGAAACACTTGAGATAGATTCCATTGACTGGAATCTGCAGTTCTTCACCATCCAATGAGGCTAATTGGAAAGCATTATTGTTCTTGCACTTTGTGACCATGTATGGGCCACTCCAAATGGCATCAAATTTTGAATGCCTTCCTGGTTTTGCTCTGTCCACATCCCATTTCAACACTAGATCTCCAACTTGAAAAGATCTATCTTTGGCCTTCCTATCAAAGGTCTTCTTGATCAAAGCTTGATCCTTTTCCATTGCTTGGGATGCCTGATTTCTAATATCTTGCAACTCCATCAACTCTGCATATCTCACCTCCATGGGCTCAAATTCAAGTAACTCCAGCTGCTTCATGAGTTCCAATGTTGGTAACTCAAGTGACATGGACAAGATCGCCTCTCTTCCATAGACAAGCTTTGAATGGAGAGTTACCTGTGGATCTTTTAGGAGTGATCCTATCAGCCCATAAGGCTGATTTCAGCTTAGTATGCCAAGACCTCTGATTCTCATCAAGAGTTCTCCTAATGATCCTCAACAAGTTCTTGTTTGTAGACTTGGCCTGGCCATTACCCTGAGGGTAATAGTTCGATGAAGTGCTTAGGTAAATACCGTTCTTGACAGCCCACTCAGTCACCTTGGATCCAATGAATGCCAATGCATTATCAGAGATTATTGTGGTAGGTACACCAAATCTGGTTGTTATCCCCTCATAAAAGTCTAAGATGTTGGACTCATTTGCCTCTTTGAGTGCTACTACTTCTGTCCATTTGGTGAAGTAGTCCGTGGCATCAAAATCCATTTGTGCCCTTGGCTTGAATTGGGATTAATGACTCCAATGAAGTCCAAACCCCATTGCATGAATGGCTGGTCAATTGAGATTGGATGCAATGGAAGGGCAGCAAGTCTTTCTTTTCCTGTGAAGAATGCACAATTCTTACACCTCTTGATCCATGCATAGCAATCACTGAAAATTTTAGGCCAATAATAACCAGCCTTCATGATTTTTAGAGCTGTCACTCTTGGTGCAAAATGGCCACCAGCTGGTCCACCATGAAACTCTTCCAACACCCTTTGAATCTGACCTGTGCTAATGCATCTCAGCAGCACTCCATTCACATCTTTCTTGAACAAAACTCCATCAACAATGGCATACGGAACAACCTGCAACCTGAAGTGTCTCCTTTGGGTCTTGTTCATCTCTGGAGGGCATAGGCCTGTACTTAGGAAGTGTATAATACCTTGGGTCCAGCAAGGAGTGGGGGAAGCATTGTCTTCCTCTTGATTGCCACTTGGCTCATGGCTGTCCTGGACTGTCAAAACAACCTCTTCTTCATTGCATACTTCCTTTTGCTTCCCCAAAACCAGCTGCTCACACAGTCCTTTCCCTCTTACCACTTGGTGATCTTGATATCAATGTCATATTCCATGACACGGGTGATCCAACTTGCCCTTTTCTCATTCAAATCCTTGTTGAGGAGGAATTCCTTAACTCCAACATGTGAGACCAGCAACTAGACCTTGTTGTTTGAGACTAAATGCTTGAATTTCTTCAAGCTTCTGATTACTGCAAGTACATGCTTTTCAATAAAAGAGTACCTTACCTCACACAGTCATCTAGGCTTTGGTGAAGAAGGCAACTCGGGCTGCTCATCATTATCTTTGTTCTTACGTACTAAAATGGCGAAATAGTGTCATCACCTCCAAATGCATAGAGGATGAAATCCTTGGAGAAGTCTGGGTTGATGAGAGTTGGCACTTGAGAGATAGCTTCTTTGATTGCTTCAAAACTCTCCTTGCCTTCTGCTGCCCACTTAAAAGCCATGCTCTTCTTCTTTAACATTTTGGTGATGGGCTTGACAAGGGTGTAAAATCTGGGATAAACTGCGAGACAAAATTGATCCTTCCCAAGAAGCTTTGAAGAGCCTTCTTGTGACTTGGCAATGGTAGTGCTCTTATGGCTTCAACTCTCTCTGGATCAATTGCCAGTCCCTTTTTCGAAACAATATGGCCTAGAAGTTTCCCCTCATGAGCCAGGAATATGCATTTTTTGGGATTCAAAGACACCCCGAACTTTCTACACCTCTGAAACACTTGCCTGAGGTGAAAGAGATGGTCTGCTGCATTCTTTGAGAAGACAGTGATATCATCTAGGTATACCAGCACTATATTGTTGATTAAGCCTTTGAATGCCATATCCATTGCCCTTTGGAAAGTGGCCCCAGCATTTGATAGCCCAAATGGCATCTTCTTGTAGGCATAGGTCCCCCATTTGGTGGTGAAAGCCGTCTTGAACTAGTCCTCTTCTTTCACCATCACCTGATTATACCCTGAGTAGCCATCTAGGAGAGAGAATCTCTCTGAACCGGATACTACTTGCAATATTTGTTCCATTGAAGGAAATGGGTAATGATCTTTGAGAGATGCCCTATTGAGGTCTTGGAAGTCCACACACAACCTGATTTCTTCGCTCTTCTTCTTGACCGGAACCAAGTTAGCAACCCAGCTTGAGTGCTTGATCGGGAAGATGATATTGGCCTCAACAAGCTTGCTTAATTCTTTTCTCATGAGAGGCTCAATATGGGGATTCACTGGCCTTTGCTTTTGCCTAACGGGCTTGGATTCTGGATCCAGCTCAATAGTATGTTGTGCCAACTCTAGGTTGAAACCTCTCAGATCTTTGTAAGTCCAAGCAAAAACATCTAGGAATTCTTGACAAAGCTGAACAAAGTCAGATTTCTCTTGTGAGGTACTTACTTTGCCAATCTGCAATGTTTACCTTCTTCCACAAAAATAGGCTCACGAATCTTCACCCTTCACTTGAATGTTTGCTTTCTCCTTCCGTAACTGATCATTCAAGTTGAATATTGACTCCCGGGGTTATGAGGCCTTTTGGTAATTTGTTAGTCTTCACTGTACTACACGATCACCATATTGCTGCTCCGACTTGTCTTGATTTACGGCGGAGAACTCAGCTTCTTCTTGTAGGAAATTAATAATTTGCTGATCATTCTCGAAGACTTGCCAACTTGTGTTGTTATTTGGAACAGCTGGTCTCACAACCAATTTGATATGAGGCTGAGATTTCTCACTTTTAATACTCTCTGCAACATCAAATGCAGCCCCAATTGCTGCAAGTCTGTCAGCAGCTTCATTCTTTTTCCTTGGGATGGAATTGATGCTAAAAGCTTCAAAATCTTCAATAAGATCCCATACCCGATTTTTGTAGCACTTAAGCAGATCATTTTTGGCAGCATTTTTTCCCTTGACTTGGTTTACGACCAGCTCACTATCACCAAATACTTGTAAATTCCTGATGCCTTTCTTCATTGCCCAGTGCAGTCCATGAATTAAGGCTTCATACTCAGCTGTGTTGTTTGAACAGGAAAAATGGAAACGGAAGGCTGAGTAATACCTTATACCTTGTGGTGAAATGAGCATAGCTCCTCCTCCTACACCTTGTCTACTCCTTGATCCATCAAAGAACAGCTGCCATACTTCATTCTTGTCCTTATGATCTGGCTTGGTGATGCTGGGGAGAGGTTGGTTTTCTTCATGTATGCAATAGACTCCTAGTTCAGATTCTTCTACTTCTTGTTAGGGATCAAAAGCATGTACCTTGCTTGCCCATTCATCAAGAGTCAAATCTGGAATGCTTCCAACTTTAGTGTCGGCTTCATCGGTGCTAGGGTGATCTTCTTGATCAAATCTTTGAGCACCGATTGGCGATTTGGCTTGGAGTATGAGGCTCAATATGAAAGTTTTCAATTAGTTCGGATCTGATTGTGACCTTAGTACCATATCTTGTTCGAACAACATGTGGGACCAATCGGATAAGTAGCCTCTAATTTTGGTGTGAAATCCCTTGATAAACACGGGGCGAAAAGAGTGGTAGCAAATCTATCACCGACACATGTCGTAAAACGGTAACGTTGGGGCATGCATGCAGTAAGATTCAAACCTTTAATTACTCCCATGGTTTCTACTTGATGTCCCATCCAATTGTACTACCCCTTTATATATTAGTTCATATTGGAGACCCACTGATCAGCTATTTGCTTGGGCATCACCGAGCTACTTGCCTCGAGTCAATCATACAATTATGTACCAACTTGTCTCCTATGATCAATGAAACATAAAATGGAGGGGCTTCGACATTTTACCTTGTTGCCCTCCATGACTTCCTTGAAGTGGGGCAGATTTGTGAGTACCTTTTCTTGCATTTGGACTGTTGATTTGAAGTTGACCAGAGTCCTTCATGGCAGCTTACTGTAGCAAATGTTTGGCACAGGATGGATAGTGATTCCCACATTGATATGTTTACATTTGTCTTCTTCATCGATCAATGATGTTGAATGGGGATGAAGCATCCCTCTGCTGTCCCCTAGCTTGGGCATTCATTCCTTTCACATGGGCAGCAACAACCGACATCCGAGTTGGTTTAGTGGCTGGTTTGGGTGCTCCTTGCATGTTTGGAACGCATTTTGTTTGCCAATACCTTGTGGAGTGACAGAAGGCCGTGAAATAGTAGGGGCCAATGGCCGTTCATCACCCAAATTTCTCCTTTTTGACCTTGTGTTGGCTCGCAACACTTTGAGAGGGTATTTGATTCATACCACGAAATCTTGACTGCAATTGACAAGAGTAGTTTCATTCGGAGATGTTCCTTGTTGAGTGTTAGGAATTAGTATTTACATCATGGTAATTATTTATATGGTTAGTTTTATATATATTGTTATAACAAATGTATAACAATATATTAATACGAGTTGTATATTGTTTATACTTCCTACTTTATAGGAAGTTGGTTTTCCTATTTGGATGGCTATTTAATAGCACTCCATACATTGTAATAGATACAGAAATAACATATCGAATATATTTGTGACAAGGAATTACGGTTTGTGTGTTTATTCTGTGTGTATCTGCACCTGCTCTTTCATTTGGTATCAGAGCGTTGCATTCCTTCAATGGAGAAATAATTGTCTACAGGGGCAGCTTTGTTTTGTTGTCCCAAATTATGTGAAAGAGTGTTAAAAATAATAATAATTCCAAACAGTCATTATGGATCTGCTAGGCGTTGAGCTAAAGAGAATATCATTCAGAAGATCAATGGAGCGGGATACATTATGAAGCTGCGTGTTTTACAGGGACAGTTCTATTATCTATTTCCCCTGTAGATGTGCATCAAAATGGAAGCCTTGAAGATTACTCTCAGCTGCCCATAGCTATGTGAAAGACGTCTATGGTTGGCCAACACTATTCTGAAAGATTTATTTTAAGGGCTCATATTGTTTTCGGTTATAAGTAGATCGATGCTCCTCGTACATATTCTCCCTAGCAGAATGCTGCACCTTTGAGAGTATAATCTAGTTGATTCGTAGCTGTGAAAAGATATGTCAATTGTGGCTGTGTATTTGCAGTCAACATATGATCCCTGATCCATGAAATCACTTCTCTACATCCTCTTAAGGTAAATTAGTGCAAGGATTTGGTGTTTATCTTCCAGATCTGTGTCCCGGTCCGTCATTTATCCTAAACAACTACACATTCTTCTGCCTTTGCAACGTCAAACTAGAGTCTTGTAAGCTCGAAATTTTAGTTGCATGCATAGATCTTGTTGATTCAGTCGTTCTTATTCATATTTGTAGCAGTCAAGTTGTCAGCATCTACAGCCGTGTCTAACTCCTTCCACGTTTCCACCAACAAATTGACTATGTAGTCATGAATGGTATAAACCGTGCATTCTCAAATTCTTCCATTATTGAGTTCCATGTTTTAATAGTATAAATGTCTTAGATAGTCGGTTTAGGATATGTTTCGATATTTTATAAAAAGAGTCTTAGGTACATCATAATGGCAAGTAAATTTTGAAGTCATGTTAAGTGTCAATTAGTCTAAGTATTATATATATGTCAAAATAGTCAAAAAGTTGTATTGTCAACATTATTATATTGTGTTTAGGTGAATATAGGTAGTCAATGTTAAATAGGTGATTTTAGGATTATTGTCTTGTCATTGTATTAAGTCCAAAAAAAAAAATAAATTTGCCTTACGAACGCATTTTTGGTGGAATCCGACGTTCGGGTAAGGTGTGTAATTTTTGAGCCTCAAATTCCAAATCTGCTAAGTTAAGTAGCATATTGATGGAGGAAGGAGGCATCGGAGGAAGGAGGTCAAACAACGACCTCTCGTCAGTCACCAATGACGGGGCCGCACAGAATGATTTGGTGGCACAAGTGTGCAGTGTGAGTACTTGTTTTGAGTATTGCAGTGTTCCAGTTTCAGTTTGGTGTGATTCTTTTTCAGAGTTCTTGTTTTGTGTGGTATTTGATGGATGTTGGAAAGAGAGTTGTGTTGGAGCGCAGATGACTATCAGTGATCCTCTGACTGACTTGGTCCTCTGACTGCCGTACTTTGTTGGAAGATGGTCAGGCTAGGAAAATACGTTCACTAGCATTAGTGACCATGTGCGTGAAGACCTAACTAGCAAGATCCATTCGGGAGTATGTTCTTGAATGCATTTTGCTTCTCGATATCTATATGTGTGGAATTTCACATTGTGGGGGGGAATACATACCAATGTTCCATTCCCATTCTGTACCCAAAACAACTTAGTCAAGGAAAGCTTCCAGTGGCAGTGGCAGTTTTCTATGTTGTTCGAGATCGAGTGGCAGTGATCTATGACAGAGACTACAATTAAGAACATTATGATTCTTATAGGAAGTAATGTGAAATTTTTTCAATATTTCTTCTATTATGTGGTTTTTTGATATGCCAGTTGTGTTTCCTACATAATTCCCTAATGTATAAGCATAGTGGTGAACAATAGCACCAGAGTAAGTCAGTTCATGGATCTTGAAAGGGTTTGTGGGAGGATCCAGAAAACCACATGAGGTGGACAGTTGATGAGGTTCTTAGTCACGTCAAGGTTTGTGGTAAGCCTATTTAAAACCATGGAAGGAGAGAGCCTTTCTTTTGGATCAAGGTCATGAGTCACAGAGTTGGACATGCCACAGGGGTGAGCATACTGTAGTTGAGAGTGTGGAGGTTTTTCTACCATGTAAACACTAAGGGGGGGAATGTTAGGAATTAGTATTTACATCATGGTAAATATTTATATGGTTAGTTTTATATATATTGTTATAACAAATGTATAACAATATATTAATACGGGTTTTATATTGTTTATACTTCCTACTTTATAGGAAGTTGGTTTTCCTATTTGGATGGCTATTTAATAGCACTCCATACATTGTAATAGATACAGAAATAATATATCGAATATATTTGTGAGAAGGAATTACAGGTTGTGTGTTTATTCTGTGTGTATCTACACTGCTCTTTCTTTCACCGAGGTGCTTCCTGCTACTGATCTCCTTCGTGGCTGGACTCTTGCGACCCACCGATGGTTTGCACCATCAGAGCTTGATTTAATGCACCGTTAAAGCACATTGATTGGTTATGTGGCTGACTACACGGGAAACACCAATCATATTCTTGGGCCATGTTATTTTGGACTGGCACTAATGCTTTAGAAGAAGATACAACATTGGGGTTATAGGGCTGAAATGGTCTATTAGCGGGAGGCCTTACTTGGCTTTGATTTTGATTTGCAGCCTGAGTTGGTGACCTGTTTTGTTGGTATGGGGGCCTAGCCTGGTACTGTGCTTGAGGCTGATATGGTCTAGCACTTTGAGCTTGCTGTCTTTTGATAGTAACCAGCTCATTTCCCAAATTTTGCAACTGTTTCATGACCTCTTGGAGTTCATTTGAAGCACTAGAGGATGAAGTAGAAGTTTCACTTGAACTTTGATTTCTAGGGGTGGGAACAGGAGCCAAAGTGGGTGCTTGACTAGTGCTTGGATTTTCTAAGTTTGGATACAAGGGCATGGGAGGCCTAGGAGCCAGTTTACCAGCTTGAATAAGACAGTTTTCGGCTCTAATGGCAATGCTATAAGCAGCAGGTAAGGTTGTGCCTCCCATAGATTGAATCAACATAGAAATATCAGAATTCAAAGATTTAAGGTAATATAGAAAAGCACCTTCTGCTGTTGGCCTGACTGCCACCGGAATCCTATCCCAAGACCTTTGAAATCTGAAGTTGAAGTCAGTCAGCTGCTCGTTGGGGGCTCTCTTGATAGTTGTCACCGCTGCTCACTGAAAGAGACAAGTTGTCTCCCTTCTCTCCAAATTGCTCATGAAGTGCAATACACAAATGATTCCAGTTTGTGATAGAACCAGCTCCAAGGCTCCTAAACCATTACAATGCTTTACCCTTGAATGAAGATGCCAGTAACTTGACACCACTTGCATTTCATTGATTTGGTGGATTGCACAAAGGTTAGCAATATCTTTAACATGATCACCTGGAGTAGTCCGATTTTCTCCAAGAAGTAGGGAATGTTCTTCAAGGCTGCAATAGAACCGGATGTTGTGCATTGAGAGCAAGTGGGCTCTTTGCTGTGAAGTTGACATAGGGGTTGTTCTCGAGCCATTCTAATTGGTCTTAAAACCCTTGTATACTTGAATGAAAGGCTTTGTCAGTGGAGGAGTTGAGAGAGTTCTCGTTTGGTGGAGATGGAGACCTTTGAATCCTTCTTCCTCTTTGCCTTCTTCTTGGAGATAATTGCAGGTATTCAAACATCACTTCTTCTCCAACTCTTGACCTTGTGGTGATTCTTCTCATGAGTTTTCGATCCCGCATCAATGAAACCAGATTGATTCTTACCCTTGGAGTCGCGAGATATGCAAATAATAGCTCTTATAAGCAAGAAAACTGCAGCGAGATGCACATCAACTCGCTACAATAAAAATGAGACCTCTATGTCCCACCGGCATGCCAAAACTGTTGTTGCAGACTCACAAAGCACCCCGGATGCGAGATCGACTTCTAGGTTGATCACTCTACCATCCAAAGGTGTGATTACACAACATGGAAACCTCTCTCCAAGTGTGGGGACTTGTGGCCCGAGAGGAATCTCCAGATTAGAGGCTGGTTCCTCAAACTCCTCTGATTTAGATCTATATTTTACAAAACTACAGAGGTTTGAAACCTAATCCTACTCTAAAATCCAAGGAGACAGAGATAGAAAGTGCAAATGAAACTAAACTAACAGGTGATACACCAAAGGAGGAGTGGTGAACACTTCTTGCTCTGCAAATAGACACAGATCATAAAAATTCAACATAAAACATCATGCACAAGCTGATAAGATGTAATCAGAGGTCTGAAATGAAACAAGCAACACAAACAGAGGACTGAAAACTGATCACAGAGCCTGTATTGTCATTTCCACTATCAAAATCCTTGTATTACAACATCAAAAGGGTAGAAAACCTGTTACAATTTTAGAAGAGGTCTGATACTTGCAAAAATCACTTGTTATAGGTGAAAGAAGAAGCTTGCTATCCAAAGAAATGTTCCCCCTTCAAAAATGAGCCAAATCTGGCTTTTTCAAAGGCTACTGCAGTCGAGCCCAGGGGACAGGAAACATATAAAAACATGAGAGCCCATTCCTCCTTGAATGTAGGTGCATTAAAATGGCATGGGGGACCTTACAAACCCATACCCTGTCATTTTGACTGAAATACAGGAGAAGGCAACCCATTCTGCATTAAATCTAGTCGCTGGAATGTCACTTCTGGCCATGAACACGCGTCAGAGCTGTTTCTTGATTTCCCCCTCTAGACTACACCAAAACTTGAGATTAACCCCAGAATCACATAGATAATTTCATAAGCTTTCCGTTGATATAAAGAACGTGCAAATCCGAGCTCTGGATCGAAAGATATGTCGATCTGAAGATTTAGGGCACAAAACAGGCAAAGGTGCGTTTTTAAAAAAATTTCCCGTGCTCTGCCACCTGGATGACACGTGGCACGCGCTGATTGGATATGTTATTCTCTCTCCTGACCTGTCCCGTGGGTCTTCCTTGAAAACTTTGACTTTTTGATGATTCGGAACATTTTTACTTTTCCTCCGCGCCCCCGCCACTTGGGACACGTGGCATGCCTTGATTGGTCAACACGGGCGCGGAGTAGACTTTCGCTTCTAGCTCTTTGGCCGAACTTGGCCAAATTTCCCAAATTTTCCCTCTGGCTCTGCACTTCCCTGCTCCATTGGACACGTGTCCTGTACTAATTGCTCGGGCCAGCGCTTCAAACCTTGCTCCTTTGACTTTTGGACCCTTTGTCTTGGCGACACGTGTCATGCTGTGATTCGTCCATGGGCCTGCCAGATTTTTGTGCCCACCACGTCTTTTTGTCCTGGATGTCCCAGGTGATGTGCGGGATAGAATCTTTCGATCCACTTGAAATGGGCTTCCTCGTTCCTTTTCTACCGGTGACACGTGGCGTGATTTGATTGGCTTTCGGCTCCTTCGGCTATCCGCGTCCCGCACGTCCCTTTGTCCCACTTGTCCTTTTCTTGAAGTTTCTGTTTCAGCCGAACCGGCTGGTTCGCATCCTTCACATCCATTTGTCCCAAATGTCCCAGTGCTGTCTGGGACAAATTCTTCCGGTTCACCCGATTCGGCCGGTTCGCGTTCCTTTGTCCCACATGTCGTAAAGCAGTTGGTCGATTTTCTTCTCCCTTCTAAGCAGGTCAACTTCTTGCGCCCTTCGCTTCCTTTTGGTTCGATTTGTCCAGTGCTATAGTTCTTTGTTTTGGGTGAACCGGCCAGTTCACATCCTTCACGCACTCACGGCCCAGATGTCCCAGTGCGAAATTTTCTCGTTCGGCCGAACCGGCCGGCTCGCGCTATTTGTCCCGAGATGTCCCTTTCTTTGTTTGGGCACTTTGTAGGCTTTTCGGCCGATCCGCGCCTTGGTGTCCCAAATGTCCCAACTGTTCCTAGGACAAGGACTTAGCTGATTTTCACAATTTTTCTGGCCCAAGCTTATTTTCTGTAACTTTTTCACATTTTCTCAGAGCTTGTTCTTTTCAACCTAGACAGAAGAGTTAGAAAAATTTCTGAAAGGACTCTAGAAACATGATTTTTTCCCTGGATCAATCAATTTACCTGGGACTCAAGAATTCTGATGTATGTTATCAAATCTACCCTGGGGGTGGATTTGGATAACAAGATCTTTAATGATCCACTCCCAAATCATGATAACAATAGGCTAAGTCTAAATGGGACAAACGAAAGCATAATGACGGGAAACAATGATCATGAAGCCTCGACTTCACTAAATCCATCAGTTGCGCCACAACTAGGGAGTCAGCCATGACCTAAGATAGTCGATTTAGTAGAGTTAGGCGAACTACGCATCAAATCAGTAACAAGAACACGAGAGTATTCCTTTTAGCCAAGTCCAAGCCACCTACCGAGATAGATAAGATCCAACAAATAGTAGAAAAACCCGTAGGTGCCTATGATTTAATTAGCGACCTAACAAAAACCTTCTCGCACATTTCATTTTTGGACTTCTTCAAGAATTTTCTTGCCTGGCGGGGCTGCTCTTCTAGAAGTGTTAGGTTTAGGTCATCTAATTAACATCACTCCACCTCCCGAAACACAAGTGAACCATGTAGACTTTGATATCCACCCTCCGGGGCAGCCGGATAAGGATGTCGAATTCATATTCGAAATAAATAAAATGCCTACAGATGCTGAGATTACACACCGAGGTGATCCAGCCTTACACTTACAAGTATGGGTTTATAATAACTACGTGAAACAAGCAATGATTGACGATGGGGCAGCTGTCAACATAGTCCCCTTCTCTTTCCTTCAAAAACTAGGATATGGGGAAACAAATTGTTCCACAACTCGAAATACATTGAGAGGCTATGATAGCCTTAAGGCCACTTCGATTGGGACTATAATACTACCAGTCACCTTAGGACCCAAAACAATCCTGACTGAGTTTTATATTATAGATCGGGAAACTAACTATAATATGATCCTCGGCCGACCATGGATACACCGTATGAAGGCAATCCCTTCTACGTTATTCCAAGAAGTAAGATTCTTGCATCTAGGAAAGGTGTTTATAGCCAAAGGTGATCCAAAGCCATTCGATATACACCTAGCTGACTTAAAGAAAAGACCAGCGTGCACTTGGAATTTGAACTTCCAACAAACCAACTTAATAAACCCACTGACACAAAACCAGAGGAAAAGTTGGTACCTACAACGGATCTTGAGACTATGAGTCTAGTCAAGACAATCCCAGCCTCAAAAGATGAGGCTAACATTGTAGAAATAGTATCATTAGGAACTACTGCAAAAATCATTGAATTGCTAGAACAGGATCTACCAATGTTCTTACCATTTGATTATGTAGGCATGGGATATTCCCTAGGTGTTGGTTCTCTTCCAGCAGAGGATCTCTGTATGGTGGAAGTAGAATGCACAAACACAACAAATATCCCAACATCCATATTCCCAGCTAAATATTGGACACTCCATTTTGATGGAGCTAGATGCCATTATGGAGCGAGGGGCGGTGTAATCTTTACTTCCCCTGAAGGAAAAGTCCTACCATTCACCTTCAAACTAAATTTCGAATGTACAAACAACGGCGCTGAGTACAAATCCCTCCTCCTTGGCCTCATTTTGGCCAAGAGGATCGGTGTTAATAACATCAAGGTGTTAGGAGACTCACAATTGGTAGCAAACCAAGTCTCTGAGATATATGAAACCAAAGCTGAGCACTTACAACTTTACAAAACAATTGTATTAGAACTAAGCAAGGAGTTTGACTTCATATCAATTGAAGCAATCCTGTGAGAACACAATCTTCTCACCGATTCTATAGCAACCTCGGCATCACGCTTTACTCCAAACAATAAGTTAAAGGATAATCGTTTCATGGTATCCCTTCGTGATAAACCATTGATAAAAACAATGACAAATTCTCTTTTAAACGGAAATGAAAACAAATCTACTATCCTAGACCACATTGATAGTGATATGGCCACTCTAAATTACTTAAATGCCTATGCGGCATTACATCTCTCCTATCATATGATAGATTTATCCTTAATCCCACATTCATCTTCCTACTTCAGAAATCCCATGATGGAGCTTCCCTCGTAAATGGAACCTAGCGTATACACAGTAGAAAATGGGGACGATTTGAATCTACCTCCAGCCCCACCTGAGTTTGAAGAAGGTAACACCTCTTTGATCGAAGAAACAATTGATATTAACATCGGAACAGAGGATGAACCAAAGATCTTAAAACTAGGATCCTCACTAACCCCATAAGAAGTAGAAATACACACTCGAATCCTCAAGGAACATCAAAAGGATTTTGCATTTAATTATAAGGAAATGACAGGAGTTACACCCCACATTGCGGTGCACAACCTCATCACTAAATCTGATGCAAAGCCAATCAAACAAAAGTCGAGACCGATGAAACCTAAGGTAGCTCTCATGGTGAAAGAGGAAGTAATAAAACTCCTCCAAGTAGGATTCATCAAACCAGTCGATTACTCTCAATGGGTATCTAATATCATTCCTGTTCTAAAAAGAATGGGAAGATACACATCTGCATAGATTTTTGAGACATTAACAAAGCATGTCCTAAGGACGACTTCCCATTACCATCCATAGATGTCATTGTTGATGCAACAGCTGGATTTGAACTTTTGTCTCTCATGGATGGATTCTCGGGATACAATCAAATCAGAATATCTGAACAAGATCAAGCTAAAACCATGTTTATAACTCCTTAGGGAACCTATTGCTACGCTGTTATGCCATTCGGTCTCAAGAACACTGGTGCCACATACCAGCGAGCTATGATGTATATATTTCATGATCTAATTCATAAAATTGTGGAATCCTACGTAGATGACTTGTTGGCTAAGGCCAAGAAGCGCTGTGACCACCCGAAGGTGCTCCGCGTCATTCTTTCACGTCTAATAGAATACGGAGTCACGTTAAATCTAGAGAAATGCATCTTTGGTGTAACATGAGGAAAGCTCCTAGGTTACATCATATCGTCACGAGGGATAGATGTTGATCCATACAAAATTCGGGCTGTCCTCGAAATGGTCCCACCTTTGAATGAATCAAATCGGGTCATTTCTCGAAAAAATTTGTGCAATCCAGAGATTCATTCCGCAGACTTAAGCTTCACCATCCATCCAATCAACAATTTGCTCAAGAAAGATTATAGTAATGAAGCTTTTGAAGTAGTTAAGTGTTTCCTATTATCACCACGTACGCTAATGCCACCTAAGCTAGACCGCCCGTTAATTTTATATTCACGAGCTACCAATGTCTTGCTGGCCTGTATGTTGGCCCAAGAGGATGATGACAAGAGAGAGTGTGTGATTTATTTCATTAGTCAAACATTAGTTGACTATGAAACACGTTATACACAAGCAGAACGAGAATGCCTTGCCATAATCTTTGCTACTAAATGCTTAAGACTCTCTATGCTGAATCAAGAAACAAGGGTCATGGTAAAAACGGACCATTTATGAACTTTCCTCACACAAGGGTCCTTGTCTAAGAAGGCTGGACATTTTATAACCTTAATGGGGGAATTCGAATTAACATTTGTAAATCAGAAATCCATTAAGGGACAAATCATCGCAGATTGGTTAGTGATAACCCATTAGACGAAGGCAATCTAGTAAATCTAGACTTTCCCGATGAGTACGTATACTACATTGAAACAAGACCTCCTATCTCTGAGTGTCCCTGGTATACCGACATTATTAATTATATCATGGACCATACATATCTAGAAGGGGCTACACCACAATAAAGAAGGTGGTTACGCATTATTGCAACCAAATACGTCATTATAGAGCAAGTGCTCTATCAAAAAGTGTTTGATGGAATGCTTCTAAGATGTGTTGACACAAAAGAATCCAAGAAGATTCTCCATGAATCTCATAGTGGAATGTGTGGGGGTCACTTCGGTGGCCATGCCACCACTCATAAAATACATCGAATGGGCTATTTTTGGCCCACTCTAGAACACGACGCAGTAGAGTTTGTATGCAGATGTCATAAGTGTCAAGAATTCTCCCACGAGATTCACATACCAACATAAGCTCTACAACCAATTGCTACTCCATGGCCCTTTTCTACGTGGGGTCTTGATTTGATAGGGAAATTCTCTCCCTCATCTACAGACGGCCATAATTTTATAATCACGGCCACCGAATATTTTACCAAGTGGGTAGAGGCTATGCCTCTTACTACTGTACCAGGTTCTATAATTGCCAAGTTCATTTTGAACCAAATCATTTGTAGGTACGGTGTCCCGCAAATCATTATCTCAGATAATGGAACTTCTTTTAAGAATGAAAAAGTTCATGAACTATGTAATAAATTTAAAATAAGCCATCATACGGCTTCCTTGTATTACCCTCAAGCCAACAGACAGGTTGAAGCGATAAACAAAACACTGAAAGCCATTCTCCTTAAAACTATGAAAGAAAACAAACTTGATTGGCATTTGAAGTTATATCCGGCCTTATGGGCCCACTTTGAACCTCAATAAGAACACCAACGGAGTGACTCCTTCCTCACTAGTATTTGGGGCGAAGCGGTTCTCTCGCTTGAGGTTGAAATACCCAGTCTCCGCATTTCGTTACAAGGGATCCTGGATGAAGATGCTTATAGAGAAGCACATCTTTCCCAACTAGAAAGCCTAGATGAAGCTATGTTAGATGCTTTGAATAGTGACACGAGTCTACGTTGACCGGATGTGCCAAAGCGGTATAATAAGAAGGTCTATGAACGTGACATATATGAAGGTGATCTAGTTCTAAGGCTAGGCAAATGATCGACAAAAAGACTAGTGAAGGAAGGAAGTTCCGCCCAAATGGTTGGGCCCCTACCAAGTCATGAAAGACTATGGAAATGGTGCATACCTCTTATGTACACTGGAAGGTGAGGAATTTTGTGAAATAGTCAATTCCCTACACCTCAAACGATTCTACGTATAAGCAACTAGCACTATTTATAATTACATCTACATTGCATCTTCATATAGATTTGGATCATTTTGTCCGCTTGTTTTATACAAAAAAAAATGTGATCAAGGAATTTGTTCTCAAAGCAATTCATTACAAACTCATGATGTTGTTGGCATAAACACTCTAATCATACTTCTCCATTTCCATGATATCATCAAACTATCTCGAATCATTTCATCAAATAAAGCTAGATATGACAAGGTCTTAATGGTAACCATGCCAAGATCTGCGGGTTTATTCTCACTTTTGGTTTCTTCTTAGGATAGGTGTCTTGCCTATGGTCTATTCTAGAAGCTTCATGGTGTCACATCTATCCCATATGTATATCTCTTTGGAAATAAGCACATACTGACATTTTACTCAAGTAAACAAGTCAAATATTGATCAAACAAAAATTTTAATTTTACACATTTCCTTGCCCCACCAACCTTTGGTGATGAGCTTGCGTCTCTTACTAGTGACGTAGGGTTGGGAAAGGATGGAAATTCCCTTACTTGCCTATGCTTTTCCCATGGTGATAAACCCACGCTTCTTACTAGTAGCATGGGGCAAAGTGTAGGGAGTCCTCTTGACAAACAAATGCAATCATATACAAACAATTCAAATATCAAAGTCTTTGAGTCAAAAACAAATGAATCGGATGTCTGAAATTCCAAAAGAGTTCAAAATCCTAAAATCCCAGATTTTGTCTACCATGTGGCCATCTATGGATCTAAGTCTAGATAAACCGCAAAGCAAGTTACATCCAGAACTATGAAGTCACTCGAGTGGAGTAAGCTTGTGGCATCCTAATTTGGTTCCGCCAAAGCTTTGTCTATCTTTCATCACTATCATTTCAACACATCTCATAACTTGCGCCCTTCCCAACTCTCGGTGATGAGCCCACGCATCTTACTAGTTACGTGGAGTTAGGAGTAGGGGCAGGTTTATCTACTCATCATATCAGTTTATCTTCACCACTTTGCCAAAACAAATATGAAGTATCAAAAATTGCTTAAAGAAACTAAGATTCAAAATCACACTGTATCTACATTATCATATATCAGCATCATGAAATACAAAAGGAAAATAAACACTTGCATCATTTGTTCTCCATTGCATACATTCTAAAGAGCATACATACATAACATCATAGTTTACATGAGGAAACAGAGATGGAAAGTAAGCCATAAATACCAAGGGTTTTGATCCAAAAGAGAATATATATATAAATGATCAAAGTTTCTGTACAATGCCATCATGCGCTAAGCATGGTCAAAATCCTCAAAGAGCCCGGGATATACAAAAGAATATATCATACAAAATCTACGAGAGCCAAGTGGCTTCTCAATCCGTATGAGACCCTCTGCGAAGGCGTACGCCCACGACTAGGACTGCGCTACGCCAACGCTTTGAGTGCATAAAAGGCTCAGGATCCCGAGGGGAAGCCGCAGTCTCGCCATGAGAATGACTCCTCATCAAGTGCTCGGCTGTCCTATACCCCGCTAGCTCCATGTGGAGAGTCAATACCATCCTGGCCACATGCCATACTGGGGCAAAGATGTCAGTGTGTCTACCAGCTGCTGAGGGCTCCCCTAGCATCTGACGGCATGACTCTCCGCACGGGTCCTCTCCATGGGGATCATCAGGGTATTGGTGCATACCCTGTGAATCAAGTCTCGCCACTCATCGGCGGTCTCTCGCAAAATAAAGGAAATGAAAACAAATTAGAAACAAAATAAGAGATTAAAGATAAAACAAAAAGATAGATAGAAACTAAGGAAATCCTAACTAAAAACCAACATTAAAAGGAAATATGGTAACTTACTCAGATCACCAGGCCTCTAGGATGGATTGCTAGGGTCAGCACTTGCCACGGATGCCGCCGCCCATCGGGGTGCTGCTCCTGTGACTGGAGCAACATAGCGTCCTGCAATGGACTCATCCTCCTTGCCATGGCCTTGGGAGAGTGGCTCCTATGAGACTAGAGTAACTCTCTCTGCACTCTGCTCTGCCCTCGCTACCTGCATAATATCCTGAGTGTTATGCCACTCAGGATTGTTGTCCTCCTCTATCTCTCCCCCTGTAAACTCCTCAGACTCGGATTCTATGTCAATGGGGTCATCGCTACTATGGGCAGGGCCCGTGGCAATCTGAAGCAAGGGTGCTTGAGGTGCACCAGCTCTCCCTCTGGCACGTACTACCCTCCTGGCCGCAATAGGAATGCCAGGAGTAGCCAATGTCCAACCTCGGCCTCTAGGACCCCCTCTAGCCTCTCGAACTGACCTGTATACTTGGCGCTACTAGGGGAAGCATGCCCATATAGGGTAGGCCAAACTGCTAAGGAACTCGGCCAAAGGGGTGTATCTCCACTCACCCCACTCTATCAATAAGATGCCCTATGGTGGAGCAGGAGATCAAAGTAAGAGCCTCCTCACCCCATATACCTGCCATAGTCTGATACGGTGTGGCCTCCATGTCAGCAGTGGTTAGAGAAGTAACTGGTTGATGAGGTGCTTGGAGAACCAACATATCTATCCATCTAGCTGCCCTCACAACTCCAGGATTTGTCACCTCTACACCTCTACCATAGGGGATGAAGTGCTCATAGACCCAACTCATGACCAGGGTCAGGTGGCTCAAGGAATGCCCCTGTAAACGGGCTACCTTGTATAAATCATGGTAGGTGGTTCCAAGTATGTCTTCTCCCCAGGCATATATCCGGCCATGTCCCTCTATCTGTGCAATAATGGGGGACTAGCAATATAACAATGTGTCTCCTCCCTTGTCCCCGATCAGTCTCGAGGCAAGGATCCCCATAATATCCTGGTGAAGTAGGGGGATGGGAAAACTGGGAATAGATCGAACTCTGACCCCCTTCTTCAAACCCGTGGAGATGACTGCATCTCCCATATAAGTGGCCCACTATGCTATCTGGGCCCATGAACCTGTTGTCTCTAGGGTGAGTCGTCTCCTGATGATCGGGACCCCCAGGATACGGTAAACATCCTCTAAAGTGATGGTCCACTCACCACAGACCCCTGGTAATCGGAAGGTGTTCCGATCAGCATCCCAATAGGAAAACAAGTCACAGAGTATGTGACTGGATGGTGCAACATGAGGCACGTGCAATGCGCAGTATACCAGCCCACTGAAGAGTATCCTCCTCATCCTGTGAGAGGGCATCTAACACTCCTGGGAGCCAGTCACACTCCCTCTCTCGGCTCCACCGGATATACTCCTCTCTCACCTGCATACACCCAAAAACACACAAAACAGAGCAAGTTAGCATCCGAGTGATATTAGAAAAATCATGAAAACACGTAGAAATGCTAAAAACACAAAAACAACCTTAAACAGTTATTCTTTTGGCATTCTGTGCAAAACCGCCGCCCTGAGCAGGGAGGTGGTTTTGTAACCGCCACCTGAAAGGTGGTGGTCGTGTAACCACCACCCTAAACAGGCGACGGTCGTGTAACCGCCACCCTGGGCAGGGCGGTAGTTGTGTGCCGAAAACCCACGTGGGTTTTGTAGCTTAAAAAGCCTAAAAACACTAAAAACAACCATTTTAGCTAAAAACAAAGCCTACCAAGTAGGCGCCCCCCCTAGATAGACCTTTTGAACCTAACATTTTCAAAAACTATCCCCCCACGACAAAGATTTTAGCATTTTAAAATTGAGGGGGGAAAAGCGGTAAATTGAAGAAAACCAACCTGTGATCTCACGGGTCGATGTTCTGCTCGCGGAGGCATGATCACTATCTCATCACGGACATTTTGACTCTACTCATGCAAGAAACCGTCACCATGGGTCCCAGAGCTCAGAATCAATCAAATCAACGCACGCAAATGAATAGGAAAATGGGCCCACTTTCATATATATAGCAACCCGACTGGTTTAAATGCCTTTTTCGCAGGTTTGAAGTGTTTGACGGAGGTAAGTTTTTAATCCTCGCACAAATGGTATGTCCTCATTTCCTATTATTTTAGTGTTTATTTTCCAAATTATTGTGTCTATCTGCACTTGAGTTCTCTTTTCGTTTTGTAGGTAACGGAAATTTGGATGGCGTCATTTCAACACACGACGTATCAGGTATAACTTATAACTTCCCATTTCGGGACCGCCATACTCGGACCACCGCTTTTACGTTTTACGCCTCTTCATGGCTAAAACGCTTCTCCGAGGGGGCAATATGTACGTACCCAAAATTGTGGGGTACTGCACCACTAGAACAACGTAACACGTGCCCCAATGATGATACAGGTCTCCTCGCAAGGTGTTCGGGATCCGGAAAAGCTCTCTAAACATGCGTTAACATCCCGCATGCCCCGCTTAGCCCCTGCATCCTTTGTTTTTCTCTTTTTTCCTCTTTTCTTGACCTTTTGCTCTTGATTCTGAAACCGCCGCCCGCCTCTGGGTGGCGGTCTCGTGACATTGCCCAATCAGGGTGGTGGTTCCTCTAACCACCGCCCTGCTCAGAGCGGCGGTCCTGCACGCATTTTCTAGAAATATCTTTTAACACACCTCACATAAATTCAACGTTTCACTAGATTTTTTTACCACCATAGGCTTGCATTAATGATTCGGTTCCCTGTAATAGTGTTTTGCCATTGTTTATAGTTTAAGAGTTCTATTTGGTTTTTACCTTGGGTAAATGCAAATGCTATAAATAGTTGGCTTGTGCTCAAGCAAATGGCCCCTCAAATTTGCCTCTGAATTTCTCTTTGCAATAGATTAGTCTTTCATTTTGTTTAGAGTCCTTAGTTTCTTTCATTGCATGCTTAGTTAGTATTGTTTTGCTGTTAGGAAGCCACATATTCATCTTGTGCAAGTGTTGTTGATATTTCATCCAATCCATTGGAGTAGAATAGTTTGTTTTCAATAGGAAGCCATTAAAGTTATAGGTTTTGTTCTTCAAACATGATAGTTTCAGGTTCTGGACATTTCATGTTGCATGACTCGCAATAAATCCCGCTAGGAATTGCATAAGCCAAGCTCTGTACTCTTGCGCTATCCCTCTCCTACTCACATTGTATTCAGTCTGTATCTTGAGCTACCTTTGTCCCAATATCTACTTCATTGATGCTAGCATTACACACTTTTCTGGATCCACGTGAACACGAAGGAACGAGGAGATCACACTGAGGGGACAAGATCACACACACCATCGGATTCGCCACTGTTCTGTAGAATCCAGGTTCTAGCTTTCAAAGTTCTAAATTAGAAACATATCAAATAGAGTAGTTAATCACTTTATTTCAGTCAATTTCACTTTTGATATTGCCAGGGAAGTTGTGGGGATTGATAGTTTCTGAGAGACTATGATTCATTCCTCACTTCTGAGGTAGGATTGAGAGTCTTGCAAATAGATTAGATCAAGTTATTTCATTGCTTAGAATAGATTCACAGTTGCACAGACAAATAGCTATACTCGGTTATCTTGTTTGTTTTAATTTGTTATTTTAGCTGTCAATTCTAGATATGTTAAACAATTACTCTTTTAGATTCATTCAAATAGTTCATTAGAAAATACAAAAATAGAGAAATCATATATACTATAGATATATTCAAAGTAGTTAAATTTCACTTTGTTGTAGTTAATCTATATTGTTGCTTCTGTATGACAATCACGGGACCTAGGGAGCCCAGAGAATACATATTCGAGCCAATCGTGCCTCAACCCAATCTCGTCACAGCAATAATTGACATAGACCAAAATCTTAGAATCCAAGTCTTCCAAACAACAACAGACTTACAACAGATCAGCTCTCAGTTGAGGGGATTAAACATAGAAGACAATCAAGCGCATATGTTTTGGTCAACTCAACCAAACTATAGATTACCCTAGATACATGCCCACATGACTATGGAGGGATTTGAAAGAGAGCAAACGTTCGGTTGTGATCCTTTGGTCCCACAGCCAAATGCAGGAGACATTCTCAAAGACATAGATACTGGCCTAAGAATTCAGGTTGCAAGAACACCTATGAGGTACTCTGAGAAGATCGTACAACTATTAATTTTGAATATAGAGGCTGAGAAAGCATATGATTATTGGATACTAGGGATCAGGGACTGAATTCGTACATGACCATAGCAGGACCGCAACAACTAAGAGTCTACGGTTACGATCCACAAATCCCGCAACCCAATGAATCCGTAAGTGAATCAGACATAGACATTGGCCTACGCACACTAGTATTCAGATCTACTCCACTTCCACCTATCATCATCACACAATTATCCTTGTTAGATATAGTGGCTAACGAAGCTAAAGAATTCTGGACTAGGCCAGAGAATCACCCATAAAAACAACTACATCCATCATCCACTCTATGACCCTGTCTGGAGACATACACGAAACTATCCCAGGCCATTTTCCACGTATCCCACAACCTATAGACCGAATCATGCCAGAGCTCGATATTGATTGGAGCCTTCGAGTATTCATCCTTGCTGATCGATCTATCACACCATTTAGGTTAGGAGGGCCTTCTTTGCCTTAGATTCAAAATTTCCACTAGTGTGTGTAGAAGACATTAGATTGCCTAAATAGTTTTCCTATATCCCCACCGGTTGTCTCGGCACGACCTCGGGAGGTTGGGTGCGAGGAAGAGTTACTTGTAGATTCCCACGCTTGCTTGTCACTTTTCCCATCGTATAGGTACCTTTTCTTTTAATCAAATTTCTTTTGGTTTAATTAACACAGTGTTATATTTAAAAGATAAATGCATGTTTCTTTCGATGATTTTATTGGATTTATAATTCAGATCTATTTAGATGACTTAACCATATATTCAATGAAGAGAAAGAAACACTTAGAACACCTTCGTGAAATCTTCATTCGCTATCATAAGTATGGGATTTCCTTAAATCCTAAGAAATATATTTTTGGTGTAATGGAAGGAAACTCTTGGGTCACATTATTTCTAAGGATGGTATTTCAATAGATCTTGAAAGAGTGCAAGCCATCAAATAATTAGCCCCACCTAAAAATGATTCTGGCCTTAGATCATTCTTTGGTAAAATCAATTTTGTAAGGAAATTCATTTCTGATTTTTCTAATAAGGCTGCTCCTTTACAGATTTTGTTGAAGAAAAATCATGGTTTTATATGGGATTCTAACACTAATTATTCTTTTGATGATGTTAAAGATGTTATTACTACAACTCCTGTTTTGGCTAAGCCTGATCTAAATAAACCATTCATCTTGTATCTTAATGCAACTGATAAGGCCATGGGTGTTGTGATCACTCAATACACTTCTTCTGGAGAAGAGAAACCAATTGCCTACTTCGTCAAATGCTAAAAGATGCTGAAATTAGGTATTTTTAATTGAGAAGTTATTTTTCATGCTAGTATCTTTTAAGGTAAGTATAAACACTTTTTTATGGGTAATCAAGTGGGCATTCAATATAACATACCTGTTTTATCCTACCTTCTTAAACAACCCATTATTGATGGAAGATTATCCAAATGGATCTTTAAAATACAATAGTTTGACCTTGAGTTTGAGACATGTAAGACTATTAAAGGAAATGAACTTGAGAAACACTTAGCTGAAAATGTAAATTCTGAAATAAACATTATAATTTTGAGTGTTGATGAAAATTTGAATGTTGTCCCGCATTTTAAAACTTTGAAAATTGCATATTTTTATACATAATTTAATGTTGGATTAACAATTTTTATTAGAGAACATTTGATAGAAAGCACATAAGAATTCCACATGGAAAATAGGTCATATTAAAAGGAAAAAATAGAAGGGAAGAACACATGCATGGAACAGTTTGGGTTTGTGGGACTTAGCCGTTTTCACACATGAAGGTATATTCCTAGATATGTCATGCAGAGCACACAAACAAGGCAAAGACATGCGTGCCACGCATTGGATATTCATGGAGGATTGGATATGAAGCACTTTACATGGACACAAGATGGAAATAGATATGTTACTATCGGTTAACTACCGAGTCTATTGTTAGCGCACTTGCATATGTGGCTAGTTTTGTAAAGATGTGTGGCTAATAATAACATGCAACCTATTTTGGGAATGGATAAGTAGTCAAGGGAAAGTCCCCACCCTTATAAATATGTAGTAAACTATTTAATAGAGAGAGAGGAGATATATACATATATATGTTGTTAAATCTGTTACACGCATACTGTTGTTATTGTAATGAAGCTTCTATATACTTATTGCATTGAATATAATGGAGGATATTGGCTGAATCTAAGTGTTAGTTTTGTGTGTATCTAAATCTAGTATGTTTTTATCTCATCATGGTTAGTACTTAATTATGTTCTCCCTTAGGTATAGATCTGGTATGCTCTATGGAATGATGTGTTAGTAATGGAACTATATGTATCTCTTAAGTCTTCATCATGTTAACACCCTGCAACAGCAACCCTAAAGAGAGACCTGGTACCTTTGTACGCTTTGGGTGAGCACTCAGTTTAGGCTGAGTGATGTGCCAGCGTGTCTACGGTCTTATTGGGTTCATATCATTGAATTCTAGGCTACATCATTGGTTCTGTTGCCGGGGACCTCTTTTCATTGTTTTCAGGATGGTTTGCGATGAAGACATACCGGTTGACCTTAGTAAGTGTTGAAGAATGGATACGTGATCTAGAAGAAGAATACACACGTGATTTAATAATGGATATGAGTTTAACACATGCGTGTGGGTGGAACAAAATCTATATAATAGTTTAGATGAGATATTTTTCACTATGTTTCTGTATAATTGTGCGAGTGGTTGAGTTCTTAAGCATCTAAGTGGAATTGGAGGTATCGTGCACTTGTCTGACGTAGGAAAAATTCTAGGTCCATTAAGATTTTGATATGATTTGGAATCGATATTTGGATACGTGGTTTCATGGTGGCTTAAATAGTTATATTTTGGAATACTCAATTTCCACTTATTCGTGTCCAAAAGTAGCTAAATTCTAGTTCTTATGATATCCAAGGGGATCTTACCTACAAGGCATTCCTCTGGTGATCAAGATCTTGATGGTAACTTTGAATCTAGAGAGTAAACTAATGGATAACTAAACCTCACCACATGTGGGGGCAGGAGTAGGATTGGTGAAATATGGTAGACCTAGCGGTAGAAAGGAAAAGAGAGGAAAGGTGGCTTAAGTATAATGAGGCATGCGAGAGGGAGATAGAGAAGCAACATACCATTGTAGAAAGTATGGAATTGAGGAGAGAGATGGATCGTGAAGGATTTGAAGCTCATGTAGAAGACGTGGAGCCAGAGCATTAGGAACTCCCCCATCTTGGAAAGCATGATAGGGATCCCCCTTGGCCTCACAAAGAAGCATGCCAGTAGAGACTACCTAGGTCGTGGGTGCGCATCTGAATCCACCTAGTAACCTAGCCCTTGCACTTGGTTTTCCAGTATCTAGTATGACAAGTAATCGAAATTAAGTTTGGGAAGTAAGAGAGAAAACACATCAATGGCAGGGTAGATGGCTTCATTGTTATTTGGAGGTGTGTTTTCAGCACGTCATCCACATAGAACATGAGCACATCGAATGTTGGATTCACCTCTAGAAGTGGAACTACTTCACAGACCATAGGGGTTCAATATAGTACTACTGTTGGAGCATAGGGAGTACGTCTACATGACCTATTCCAACTACAAGTTTGGGATTAGGAGGCATAGGTAGTTCTGGTTTAGGTAGATTTGGAGGTTCCAGAGGTAGGGAAAACATAGGGGGTTCTGGATCAGGTTGTAAAGGTCCACACCAACCCCAGAATATTTACATGGAAATGTCTCTTCATCTTCCAATGTATAGGGGCATAGAAGATGCTACTGAACATGTGCACATGTGTGAAATATTGTGGCGTGTAAAAGGAATCATATCTTCTGAATGTAGGGAAAGTGAATTTATTACTACGTTACAAGGGCACACACACAGCTGGTACAAAATTTTTGACCCTAATTAGACTTGCGTAGATTATATGGACTTAAAGGATGCATTCCTTAAAGAGTTTCATATCCCTGAGTTTGAGCAGAAGAGTATAAGTGCGCTCAAGGATATTAATTAAGGCACTACTGAAAGTGTTATAGAGTATGATGCACGGTGTAAAATATTGTTATCAAATATTTCTTATGACATACATGCAAGCTAGCATGCACAATGGTTCATTGGGGGCTTGATTACCCCTTTTAGGAGGACATTATCACATAAGATGTACACTGATCCATGTGAAGAACTTGAAGAATCCTTGTGCACTGAGGTAGTTAGAAGTATAGATACTGGGGTGAGCCCATTTTTAGAAGCACAAATAACAACAATGGTGAAACAGTTGGAGAAACTATTAACAAATTTAGCTCATGAGATGCACATAGGGATTTGGTGCACAAATTGTGAAGTAGAAGGTCACACAAAGGATAGTTTCCCTCATAGAACAATACGCTCATTATTGATGGATTGTGAAATATGCCACCTAAACCATGATGCTAGCCATTGCCCATTATTACAACGTGTGATAAGGAAGAACATTTCAAGCTACTATAAAATCTGTAGGTCCATGACTCATGACACGGAGGACTACCGATTGATTGGATAGATCCATGATGTTATAGATATTGGTGTATAAAAAAAAGAGTTTCAGATAACTCTAAGGGAAAGAATGAGCATCAGGACCGAGAGTACAATCAGTGTGCTATGATCATAATGAGGGGCATTTTGAAGATAGTCATGATAGAGGTCAAGGATACCACGGTGGATTTAGAGGACAAGGCCATGGTGGTGGAAGAAGTGAGTTTCCTCATGGAACATGTTATACATGTGGATCTCCTAACCACTATAGGCGTGAGTTTCCTTAGAATAGTACATGTTCTTTCAGAGAAAGAACCATAGCTATGAAGAGTTCTTGGACTTATATGAGTGTCTGAGTAAGCAATATAAACAAGAAAACAAAGGCGCATGGATGGTTAAGATACAGTGCATTGTGGACAATCAATGGATGCCCAATATGGAAGCAGAATTTGAGGAACTACAAGTAAATATCATGACCCATGCTTTGAGGCGGCATGTGCTAGGGAAGCACTTTGCAGCAGGCATACCATCACTAAAGATGAGGTTCTCCATGCATGGTACCCGCATTCTATCTATCAGAAGGAGGTTTATCAGGAAATCATGGAAGTTTTAAGGAATCTTCAAGGTGAGATACAATGCTTAAAGGAGCAGAAGAAAGCATCAGAGATGGTCCAAACTGATGTAGATGACTTGAGAGAAGTGTGTAAAATTTTACACCAGGAGAACATCATTCCACTGTTAGGGAGTTGGTTAAAAGGGAACACTCCACATGCAAGTACTAAGATTGGACGACAGATCCTACATGTAAATCTCCTTCCTCATAACCTAGATTATGACAAGGAAATCAATTTGAATGTTGTTGTGGATGGGTGGCTATTAAGTAATATACTGATTGATACAGGTGCGTAGGTCAATGTTCTTACCTTGGATGCATGGGTACAAATGGGAAGACCCCCATTGCACAGTCATCCTCTAATGTATTATTCATGGTTAATCGGAATAAGGCCACTCCCATAGGAGTTTTGAAAGATGCATCCATTACCATACAAGGAGCAAAGTTCACTGGAGACTTTGAAGTTTTAGCACTAGCAGAGTCAGATAGATTTCTAGCTCTATTGGGGTGTCCTTGGTGCTATGCAAATAATGCTTATCTTTGGTTAAAAAGGGCTATATCAGCTTTGAAAATAAAGAGGAAAGGGTTATTATCCCTTTAACAGATGGAAATTCCGTGCCTTATGTTGAGCCCTTAAGTGAAGAAGATCTGAATAGGATTTATGTATGTGCCATTTGAGATCTAGAGATGATTGAACCAACCAAAGAAGGACTAATTCAGCGGGAGGATGCACATTCCATTAGCAATACTCTGAGTGTTGCATGTAATAATTAGGATCATAGCACTTATGAGTTAGTAGGGTGTAAATTCAAGAGCATATTCCCTCGAGGTACAAAACTACGTTATGTGAGGAGGATAGGTAACAAATCCGTACCTTGTTAAACAAGAGAAGGGGATCCTATAGTATTCCTACACGCCATGGAAGAAAAATGGATAGATCCACTAGAGAGAAGAAATATGCTCGCATATACACTATGTGGAATAGCAGACATCTTTGGTGGGTGGTCCATAGGGATAATCTGGTCGAATGGAATGAAATTGGGATTTCTCTTACTACTAGGTTCTTTAGGAGTAATGCACCTACACAAATATGTAATTATCACGGTAATCAACCTATTCAGCACCACATTCAGAAGTGTGAGAGACTTTGGATAGAAGGGTAAGAATATTTACCACCTTCACTATGGGTGCACTAGTTTTATTCCACTTTACAAGGTTGCACACGTGCTTGGTATGTATATGCAGAACTCCATAGAGAAACTAGAAATTGGTAGAATTTAATTGTAGGAATGGCCCGATGTTTGACTTCTTCTCTACAAAGCCTCCGGTGGAGAATCATTAAAAGTTGTCAAGCGCTTAAATATGGGGGATTGTGCGAGGATGAAGAACTCCTTCAGAAATATTAGATAAAGAGGACTTAGGATCGCGTCTTGTTAAAGAACCAAAGGCCAATGCAACATAATTCAACACGCTTTCCTTGAGAGAGAGAGAAAGGAAAACCAATGGTCTACTTAGTGGATGACAAAGAAGTACATAGTCCTGGATGTAAACCATTCAACAAGAAGGCGTAAGGTATTGGACAAAGTGCGGATAAGACCACATGCACCTATCATGAACCTATGAAGACAAAGTGGGTGAATATTGGAATAGATACTGAGCCTAAGGAAGCCATAATTAGAGACTATTGGTCAGACTCTGAAGTGGCAAAAATCATAGAGTTACTAAGGGATTACCAGGACCTATTTCTTAGGGGGTACCATGAACTTAAAGGTGTGCATGAATCATTAGGGGAGATGAAGATAAATCTTAAAGAGGGTGCACACCCAGTTAGAAAGAGACCTTACAGAATGAACCCCAATTTGTGTGAAAAGGTCAAAGAAGAGATTGATAGCATGTTAAAGTCTAGAATTATCAATCCCTTTGATGAGTTAGAATGGGTTAGTCCAATGGTGATCAATATCAAGAAAGATGGATAGATTAGAATATGCGTGGACTACAGGGAGTTGAATATTGCATGTGTAACTGATCCATTCCCTATGCCATTCACCGAGGAAATACTAGAAGGCGATGCGGGGTGTAAAATATATTTGTTTATAGATGGGTTCTCTTGGGTATCATTAGGTTTGAATTTCCCATAAGGATCGGAAAAGACTACATTTACTACTAAATGGGGTAGCTTCACATATATTGTCATGTCTTTTGGTTTGAAAAGTGCACTTGTTATATTTTAGTGCATAGTTGTCCAAGCATTTAAGGAATTTATTCATAACTTCTTACATGTATATTTAGGCGATTGGATAGTGTATGGATTCGTTAAGGAAAACTATGACAATCTATGCTTAATGTTTGAGAATTATAGATAGTTGATTATTTCTTTGAACATCAAGAATTGCATATTTGCTACACCATTTGGGATACTTTTAGGACACATAATATGTAAGGAGGGTTTGTTGGTTGACCCAAAGAAATATTACGAGTAATTATAGGCCTAAGGAAGCCTACCAGTCAAAGTGAGGTGCGTGGATTTTGGGTCATATAAGATATTAATTTTTTTATCAAAGGCTATGCCAAAACTTCCACACCCTTAGAAGAGTTACTGAAAGGGAAAGGTATGTTCTACTGGGGAGAACAACAACAACACACATTCTAGACATTGAAGGAGAAACTTACTACTGCACCTATTATGCATTTTCCTTCATGGGACAAACCATTTCATGTACATGTTGACATATTGGCGTGGTGTTAGTTCACCTGGAGAAGGTATTGTAGATCATCTTATCTATTTTGCTAGTAGAAAGTTGACTCATGTAGAAAAAAATTACACCACTACAGAGTGCAAAGATATGTCAATGATCTATGCGTTGCATAAATTCCATCAGTACCTACTAGCTACACCATTAATCTTTTATACAGATCACATGGCATTGAAGTACTGAGTAAATAAACTTATTTTACAAGGGCACATATGTCAATGGGTGCTCTTATTTCAAGAATTTGATTTCACAATTGTGGTAAAACAAGGAAATAGTAATTATGGACTAGACCATCTATCAAGAATACAACTGGGAGAAGAAACACATGCAATTGAGGATACCATGCTAGATGCACAGTTTGTATAGGTTATAACGCGTGCTATTAGAACTAGAGGACATTGTTGTCTTTCTATGCATAGGGATGGCACCGAGGGGAATGAAATCCTTGGAGAATAAACACTTGCTTGCTATACGCACCACACCTTATATGTTAATCGGTGGTGATTTGTACAAATTGGTTCATGACGAGGTATTACGCCATGTGTATTGGAACATGAGCGCATGAACATTATGGAAGAATCTCATGGTGGAATTACAGTGGCCACTATGCGGTTGATGCCACGATGTGCAAGATTCTACTTGTTGGATTATGGTGGGAGACACTATATAAATATTTTAGGAATTTTGCAAGGCATGTGATCATTATCAACACCTTGGAAGACTAGGTCGAAGAAGATGAAATGCCTCTGAGACCTATTAATAGCACATAACTGTTTGAGAAATGGACTATAGATTTTGTGGGTCCTATTTCACCAAATGCGTGTAAAACTAGATTGCACTACATTGTAACTTGCACGGACTATCTGTCAAAGATGGGTAGAAGCAACACCTACAAAGGACTCGTATAACAACTACAAGAACTCAATTTGTATGGGAAACTATTATTAGAAGGTATGGATGTCCTTTGAGTTTGACCAAAGTGATATAGGAACACATTTTCTTAATGAGACAATCAATATTTTATTGGATGAGCTCATGATTGCACACCATAAGACTACACCCTATCACCCTTGGGAAAATGGAATTGTTGAAGCTTTTGACAAGGGGATATTTGGTAGGTGAAGGAGAAATGAATGCATCAAAATTTTGAAAATATATTTAAGGATGGGATGTGAATTCATTTTTACCATTGTGATTAAGAGTATTTGAAAAATAAATAAGTATGAAGAGATGAGTGATAGAATTAAGGTGCGAGAGGTGTGTAATCAGTCGTGATGAAGAGATCTATGTGCGAGAAAGAGTTTGTGTCCTTGGTGGTGAAGGGTTTGATTGAATCAAGGTGACAAAGAGGAGCGAGGGCACGTGATTTCACCTAGGGCACATCAATTGAGCTAGGGTTTGATTTACACACCTGCAAAATTCAAAAGAAAAGTATCTATAAAGGATTGCAAGTGAGAAATGGAACCCAAGCAAGTAATTACAACAGGAGTGAAGGGAAAGAATAAGGTGGTCAAAGAAGAAGAGGAGATGGTTCCCAAAAGCAATTTTTCTAAAATGCAATATCTAGAGGGGGTTATCATAGGCCAGGAGTGGGATTATCACATAAGGAAAATCAAGATGAGTGAGTATAATCATCGTACCATAGAGAATAAGAAGGAGCTTGATGCCTTACTAAACACAAAGAAAAAAACACACGGTGGAAGATATGTCGGTGCATGGCGATGCTTTGGTGAGAAGATATTAAAGAAGATAGGAGTTTACCAGCTATACAAACTCCCTTACTTTGCAAAAATATGAGCCCTTATACCAGTGGATCATGAAAAGAGTGCACAAATATTTTTTCTACTTTGCAGGATGCAGAGCCATAATTTCATCCGTGCTCATCTCCATGGTAATGGGATTGAAGGGCACATGAGAAGATTTTCGAGATGATCTAACAAACAAGGCCATAATATTAGAAACTAGAAAGGAGTTGGGGTACACAAAGCGTATGCGTGACATGGACATTGATAAAATTAAGAAATATCTAGTTGTGCTAGAAGCCACACATTTCGTTACAAAGCTAAATTACTAGGAAAGGTGGTCACAAGTGAATACCATGTGGTTGCACATTCCTAAAAAGATGTTTGAAGGGTTAGTTTACAAAATTTCATGTTATATTGTAGAAACAATCATTGAGGAAGCACACATAGGAGGAAGGATCAGATTTTGAGTTATTTTGTTATCGCTGGTGTTTATGGAGATCGAGTGCCTATTGGACCAAAAGAGAAGATATGGGAGTATCCTATGGAGCACAAGTCACCTACAGAATTCTTCAAAAGTACTCATGTGAAGGATCCATGACAGAATAGGTCAAGAAAAGGGATGAGAAGTGGTTTGATGGGCTCTGTGTGGCCTTTGAAGAAGAATGACGCATCCCCAAGGACTTACCTTCGGTTTTTGGAAAGGTAGTTCAGTTCGCTATATATCAGAATTTTTTTATAGCACGGTTTGCCATGAAGGATGGAGCATCAAGCCCTTGGTGTAAGTTACCATATGCCTTCATAGCAAGGTACTTCTAGGTGTTAGTACATAGGTTCTCAGATGTGTGGTAGCTAACGTTCAATGTAGACAAGGTAGATTGTGACTACCACACGCTAAGGAAGAAATATGTGTATCCAAGGTGGGGTGCATATATTAAAGGGCTCATCTCTGATGTATTGAGCATTAAAATAGTAAGCTTGGTTGTGGGATATATTGGGGCAACACTGGTGTATCTCCAACTAAAGCCCAAGTTGGAGAATAACAAGTATGTGGAATATGAGTTCACACTTCCAACGCACCACTAAAGGGTAAGCACATGATGGAGAACATCCCAGTGCTTAAGCCCACAGAGCCAATTGAAGTGGAGGATGAGCACGAGGATAGTGGTGGTTTGGAGCATAGAGGTAGAAGACATCCTATAAATAAGGGTGAAGTTGAGCGCGCCGCTACACCACCTTAGCCACAAGAGGGGGATGATGAGGACTTGGATGCAGTCTAAGGAGAGCATAGATTTAAGAGAGTGTTCAAGAGAACAAGAACCCAAGGTGCTACTCAAACAAAGTGCGTAAATCACCCAGAATCTCTCCATAGAAGGAGACAACCACGAAAAGGAGAAGGAAACTAAAGTTGAATGAGGAGGTGGAAGAATAAGAGGAAAGCGTGCCTAATTATCCTACACCTCCAGAGAATGTAGAAGAACAAAAAGATGAAGAAATGAAGCAAGGAGAAGAGGAGGAAAAGGGAACATATGAGATAGTTACAGATACTTCTTAGGACATGGAGGCACAAGTCCCAAATCTTCGGCTCAAGTTCCTAAGAAACTAAGATCTAGAAGAACAAGTGAAGAGAACATTCCACCAACCATGGGTTATGTAGAGAATGCGGTAAAATTATCCATGCCCGTTTCTAGAGCACACTGTCACAAAAGGACTTATATGGTTGGGAATTAATGGATGAAGATATGGCCATAGTATGCATAAGGAAGAAGTTATCATGGTCCATGCACACACACATGGATGAGCCAGATTTTGATGTATGTGAGGATTCATGCGTATCGAGGAGGTTGAAGAAGAAACCTCAGGCTAGACACATGACAGTAAATGCTATTGTCATGTTAGATGAAAAGGTAAGCAATGCATTAGTGAAAGTCTCAACAGATGTGACAAGGTAGAATATGGACAAGGCTACCACAATTAGGGCACTCAAGGAAGAGATTAAAACTAAGGATGGAGAAATAATGCGCCTAACACATGAAAAATACTTAGTGCAAAAAAAGAACTTTGTATTTATCAGCATTGTAGAGGAAATTGGTGATAATATCATAAGAGCTAGGCCACACTTAGAGCCAAAGGTACCAAAGACATTTCCTTCAAGATACACTATGTAGGTACATTGGTGGACCTAGTGCTTGAAGATGAACCTCTGTGCATGTCAAGTGCCAAAGGATCCAACACAAGAGGGAGAGAAAGAAAAGGCTTCAATGATGCGGAAGATTGCATCATATGAAGGACTACTACAAGTGTTGCAAGAAGAACTGAAGAAAGTAGAAAAATCCTTGAACTTCTACACAACTCCAGAGGCGATCATCAACATAAAAACCCTGAAAGGGAACAATGAGGTCTAGAAAGCGATGAAGGATGAAACATTGGGTCACGCAGAAAGATTATAAATGGTTAAACAGAATCACGAGGCCTTTACATCAGCATTAGAACCACACAAGAATCAGTTGGAAGAGCTTGGGAAGCTCATTGCGTAGAAGATGGATTTACTAGAGGGAAGGATGACCACAATTTCCAACATTGTGTTGGTCTTACAAAATGATAAATGGGAGATCGTGAAAGATGAACTGGAGTCCATTGTTGTGGAAATTCCACAAAGAGCAGAGGAAGCACTCGCCGAGTGTCGACCTTAGAGGCTGAAATAGAACAAGAATATCCCGAATTGGTTATTCAGATCTGCGAAAGAAGAAAGCGTAGAGTAAAAACATTCTTTCATTCTTTCCATTCTTCTATTCTATACTTCTTTCCATTCTTCAATTATTTACTTCAGTTTTGGAGATGACCATTTTTGGGGCGATAATGAAATTAGTGTGGGGTAATTTTGATCAGAGAACACTTGATAGAAAGCACACAAGAAGTCTGCGTAGGAAAACAGGTCATATTCAAAGGTGTGAACAGAAAGGGAGAACATGCGTGTGGAACATAAGTTCATCTTTGCGGAATTAGCCATTTTCACTCATGAAGGTTTATTTCTAGAGATAGTGTGCAGAGCACACAAACAAGGCAGAGACATGCGCGTACCACATTGGCTATTCTTTGAGGATTGGATATGAATCAATTTACATGGACACATGCCAGAAATAGATCTACTCCTGTCAGTTAACTACTAGTAGTCTATTATTAGTGTACTTGCATGTGTGGCTAGTTTTGTAAAGGTATGTGGCTAATAATAGCATGCGACCTATTTTGGGAATGGATAAGAAATGAAGGAAAAGTCCCCACCCTTATATATATATATGTATGTATGTATTAAACTATGTAATAGAGAGAGAGAGATATATATATATATATATATATATATATAGATATGTTGTTAAATTTGTTACGTGCATACTACATTATTGTAATGAAGCTTCGTATACTTATTGCATTGAATATAATGGAGGATATTGGCTGAATCTAAGTGTTAGTTTTGTGTGTATCTGAATCTAGTATGTTTTTGATCTCATCATGGTTAGTACTTAATTCTGCTCTCCCTTAGGTATAGATCTGGTATGCTTTGTGGAATGATGTGTTAGTAATGGAACTATATATATCTCTTAAGTCTTCATCATGCTAACATCCTGCAATAGCAACCCTAAAGAGGGACCTGGTACCTTTGTGCACTTCAGGTGAGCACTTAGTTTAGGCTAAGTGATGTGCCAACGTGTCTAGGGTCTTATTGGGTTTGTATCATTGAATTCTAGGCTGCATCATCAATGCAAGATTGGGATTATTTTCTATCTCAAGATGATTGGTACCATGATTTGATATATTATTTCCAAAACCAATCGTGTCCTGAGCATTTAGATAAAATACAATGTAGAGCATTATGCTTTCAAGCTCTTAAATTTATGTTGTTGGAAAACTTCTTGTTTTACAGGAATCGAGATGGTGTTTTGCTTAGGTGCTTAACTCATAATCAGATCGAGAAAGTTCTTAGGAGTTGTCATGAAGGATTTTGTGGTGGTCACTATGCTACAAAAATGATAGTACATAATATATTACGTGTTGGTTACTATTGGCCTACCATTTTTAAATATGTTTATCATCTTGTCAGATCTTGTATGCCTTGTCAAATCTTTGTAGGTCATGAACATTTGCCCGCTATGCCATTAAATGTGATTATTCTGGATAGAAATTTTTCAAAATGGGGAATTGAATTTATTTCATATATACACCCCATTTCATCTTCTCGAGCATAGGTATATTTTGACTACAAAATATTACTTTACAAATTGGCTAGAAGTGTTAGTGTTAAAAAGTTCAACATCTATAGAATTCATAATTTTTTTTGAAAATCAAATATTTTCCCGCTTTGGGATTCCTCATGAAATAATCTCTAACAATGGTCTACAGTTTATCTCTGATGAGTATTTGGATTTCCTTGGTAAATATTTCATTTTCTCCATCCATTCTTTCAAATACTACCCACAAGGTAACAATCAACCGAATCTACAAAAAAAAATCATTAACATAATGAAAAATATTGTATGTGAGAACAAAAGGGACTGGCACTTGAAAAAAATTTAAGCCTTATGGGCTGATAGAACAACTTCCAAGTCGGGTATAGTTTTCTCCCCTTTCCTACTTGTATACAGTTTTGAAGTAACCATTCCCATTTAGTTGCAAATTTCATCTACTAAAACAACGATAAATTATGGGATAAATGATCTTGATGAGATTCAATTATGTTTAGTTGATCCGATTGCTTTGGACGAAGCTAGATTTACAGCCTTGGAGAAATTAGAAAAAGGTAAAGAGAAATTGTTTGACAAAAAGGCCACTATTAAAATATTTGAAGTTGGAGATTTAGTACTCTGTTGGGATAAGGCTAGAGAAAATCCTAGGAAAACATCATAAATTTGACTCTCTTTGGCTTGGACCTTACCAAATTGTTGTTGTCTTAGGTAATAATGCTTTTCATTTATGAAAACTTGATGGTGATTGGTTGTGTTTCACATTCAATGGTCAACATTTGAAGCATTTTTACAAATGAATTCATCTTGTGCTTTATGTATTGTAGTTTGCTTTTGTTTGTTTACTTTCGGTTGCTTGTTGTTTGGTTTGTTTGTTGTTTTGGTTTGTCTCTTGTTTTTTTGGTTGTTTGTTGGCCCAGATGCTTGGAAATGGTGGAAATAGCTCTCAATTCTGTGGGTGGTAAGATTTTTTGATGCTTTCAATTTCAAATTATACATTAAAAATTGATTATTTGGTAAATCTTTATAATGATAATGTTGGATATTCATGATGACGAAGTTGCACTTACTTTTTCAATATTGGGAAATTTGTCTTGTAATCTGACTTCATTCTGCCCTCATTTTCCCAATCTCTTTATTTCCTTTCTTCATTCATGCTCAACCAGACATGCATCCCATTTTTATACTCGTCAATCTTTGAGGTCTACGCAGATTGATCCAAGAAACAAGTAGCCTACTTGCACTCTTGGAGCTAAAATTTAAGCTATATTTTTTTAAATCTAGCCTTCCCTCTTAACAAAAGAAACCCAATATGGTTGCTAGTGTTATACCTCAAATTTTACCTTACCCCCATTTTTTTAATATTTTGATCGCATCTAAGTTCCTTCCTTGTCCCTTCTTGCATCAAATATTACAAATATATGGTGGGGGCAATTTGTTTAATTTAAAACTTTAGTTCGATTTCATTTCATTTTTAAAGTGGTTTCAACATTTACATGTCGGCATTAATATGATTATATGTTCACATTGATATAATATGTTACCTTGGGAACTTTATAGATTGATGATCACAGTTTATCAAGATGACGATTGAGTTTCAACTTACATTAACCATTTTCAAATTCCAAGCTCACTTTTTGGTATATATCTTCTTTCCGTGGTGGTAGTAAAGAGTGTTGGTAAGTGTCTGCTTTTTTTATTTATGCTAATTTTGTATTATGCAAGATTAAACTCTGTTGGTTTAGTGATATTCTATCGGGATGACAATCTTGATTTCATGTTTTGGTATCATAGTGGCATTTTTGGGACTCTAGGATATAAGTTTTGTTTAGAACATATCTTATATTATGCCACTTCGTTGATTATGGATTATTGAACTAGTTATTATTTAGATTCCTCAATTGAAATGATAATGCAAAGGGATTAGGGGCATGGAGGTCTAATCATATCGGGGTTCATTTTAAGAGACCTCTTAGAAATTGGAGGTGGAAAATACCTAACGAATATCCTCGGAACCGGTTTCGTGGGAAGGTGAATTTTTTGGGGGTTCGATAGTAAATTTTTCACCTAATTTTTGAGTGGTGTGATAGAACGCTATAGATGCACGATAAGAGATTTGTTGTCACTTGTCAATAACCTTGTTGACAGGGGTAAATGAACCTCGTTGGCGCACATCAACAACCTTGTTGATGCGTGTCAAAGCAATGTTGATGCGCGCGCCAAGCCAATGTTGATGCGCATCGGCGAGGTTTGTTGACGTGTGTTAATAAGGTTATTGATGTGCGTCGATGAGGTTCATTGACATGCATCAACAAGGTTGTTGACGTGTGACAACAAATATCCTGTCACGCATCTACGCCTCTGCCCTCTCGATTGTGTAACAACAAAATCTCTATGTCGCGTGTCAATAAACTCTCTGTCACACGTCAACAATGTTGTTGATGCACATCAACGAACCTTGCCGACGCACATCAACAACCTTGTTGACGCATGTCAACAAACCTCACCGACGCCAACAACCTCAAATTGATAGAATGTATAGTTTTGATTTTTAGGTTATTTTTTGTCACATGTATTGCACTTTTGTATCTTCAAATTCATTTGTAATCATATTTTTCAAACCTATACCTGAGAAAACCTAATTTACTACAAGAACCTCAAGAAATCATTATATATAAAAATAAAAGATGAAAATTCTTGAGTTATACTAACCTTGGTGACCACCACATTTTTGAGTCATTGAGCATTGCAATGTATTTCAAACTCAATATATTTCTCCTTGTGCATTATGCAAGTGTGCATATAAAACGTAACCATCGACCTAGCTTTTCCCTTTTTCTTCCACACTGATAGTGGGATATGATACTTTGTTACCACGAAACAATTGTGTGTAGATGTGAAAACTATATTTATGCCTTCTTATGATGTGATATGTAGTATGAAGAGTGCAATCTTACTTCGTAGATCATTATTTGGTATATAGATAGGTTCTTACTAGACAATAAATGTTTAAGGTGAAATTGTATATATAGGATTCTATCACTTGGAAATTCGAATCTTAGTGGTATGCAAATCTAACCAAATACATAATATGTGAAAAGGAAAACAATGAAAAGATACCCAAAGAATGTACCTAAAACTCAAAACAATCAAGGTTATACATATCGATCATGACCATACCACGGTCCTAACCAATCAGTATAGTCTTAGACCAAAATCAGAAAAAGTTAGATGAACAAGAGAATATGCTAGAGATATCTCGTGAAACAACATAAAAAAATAAACATGCATCAAGTAAGTCATAAATTAAGTAACGCAAAAGTAAGACAAAGCAAGGAATTACACCAATGAGAATTAATTTCATAATTCAAGGTCCATATACATAAATATTTCCAAAAACATGATTTAATAGTTATTTTGTGCAAATTTCAGCGTATACATTTGCCCCTCCTTTATGCTAGTGCATACAATTTATTAGTTTAAAGGAGAATAAGAGTGTACCTCATAGTGTTTAAGAGTAGGAGGTTTTATGGAATTATGGTCCATAGAAACAAAAATGTGGTGAAAAACAAGGGCAACCTGATGTAACCCACGTAAAGATAGGGAGTAGTGTGCTATAAGCATTGGTAGGTTTCATAAATGTGTATTTGGATACTTGGAGTTTTTGACTTGGCGTTTTGGAAGAGTTAGGGGTGATCAATCCCCAACAAGTATTTGATAAATCCATGGAAATTGGGTGTCCTAAAACTAAAGGAAGAGTGTCACAAGGCATCCTAATTGGCTCCTAAAATAAATCTTCCCATATTGTGGGAGCACACCACTACAAATAGATATAGGTCTATTTTTAAAAAATTAACAAATCCTACACAATCATCACTATGCATTATATGGGTGTACTATAGTATTTATAGCTTGTATATTTTGATAGGTGTTTCCCCCTTGTGTTAGAAATAAATGTAACAAAGATATTCAATTATAAAATAGTGTTCAATGGATATTTGTGTCTGGAGTTTACCATTTAGTCCTTTGGGTTTGTATATCAATTTTTATATGAGAGAGGATGGCTTTGCATAACTAGCAGAAAATTAACGACTTATTGTTCAATAAATATTTGCATCTAAATTTGATCACTTGGTCCTTAGGTTTGCATATTAATATGTCCAGGGAGGGGATAAACTCATAATAAAACCACATATAGATGGCCCCTTTGATAAAAGGGATGATAGAAAATAGAATCTCTTGAGATGAAAGTAAGTGTTGATAGAAACTTGAACATGTGTTGTTAGAGTTGGATAGCGTGTTGAGAATAAGATTCATTATTGATAGAAATTTGATTGACATCGCATTGCTTGTGAGTTTTAACAATATAATTAGTGACCAAAAAGGTAAATGCATTGATTTAAAGTATGAAGTATCAATTATAATTGAGGAAGAGAAATGATGATTGATAAATTAATATTTAAATTGTATGAGATGTAAAAGAGAGCCTATGTCATGATATAGGAGTATTGGATTGATAGAATTTTTTGAAACAAAGACAATATTTGATGTAATAACATAGATTTTGTAAAAACCACACAATAGATACTGAGATTTGATATAATCTAGAATAAAAGAGATGAGTATTGAATTTTATATTAATAATGACTCGAAAAAGTATTGTAGTGAGCACAAATGCATATCTTGTGTAGTTATAATTAGTTAAAATGAGGATTATGGGACCTAAATAGAGTTTGAATAAAGTTTCATCACATTTCCATATGGAAATAGGGGGAATAATGATCCCAATGCCAAAAATGACTCAAGAAATAGAGAAATTGAGACCAAGACATGGAGTGCATAAATTTAAGGTATTAAACATTTGATAGTATTAGGTATGTATATGTGACTATATACCCTTTAGGGAAAATTTACTATAAAATTACTATGGTATAAAATTCAAATTCAAGTTCCATTTTTACTACTCGTGATTGATATTGTCTTGTTCTCTAAGAGAGATAGGATGATGTGTGCTAGAGAGGCCTTGTACTTTTGGTTTGATTAGGTAGTAGATATCATTTAGGTGCTCAAAATTGATGAGTTGCTAAGTGTTGAAAAATTGTGTTTTTTTTGAAAAATAGTACTTGATTTTCAATAGTTTTGTGAAATTGGTAAAATTTTCAAATTTGACATCATCAAAGTATATAGAATGAATGGTCCATTTTTCATCTTTTGGGTCGAACCGTATAGTTTTGTACAATCTTTACCCTGATGTTGTATGGTCATGACTATATCCTTATGGTCCAAATTTTGAAACAACAGATGATATAATTATATACTTGTAATTTTTTGATAATTGACATGTTAAATTATTATAGAGATTTAATTAATGATAAATTATCTAGTACATGTTTGAATTAGAATGTTATTGTGGAGAGATGCGCATGCAGGATATTTTGAGGGTATCATATGGAGACTTTTTGTGGCCTTGGTAGAGATGAGGATGGGTGAGATGTGCTAGACAAGGTTAGTTTTTGACATGTATCTATATTGGGGTATGTTTCTTTGAATATTCATTTGATCATCGCATTGTATGAGCTACGGAAGTTGAATACTTACACATTTTGGCTCCCATAGGAGAGATGATTGTGAAATTAGAGGATGTGTATGATATTATGAGGCTCCCACTAGTGGGAGATATGTTCTAAGTATTATCAGAAGATGTGTCATTATAGATGCATAAGGAATGTAGATTTTGGTTGGGAATGAGAAGTCTTATAAAAATGAATATTTTCTTTAGTTCTATTGTGATAGTTGGGGTTCCATGACTATAAAAATTATTGCATATTATTCACATTTTTGTAGTATATGGTGGTGGATTTTTGATCTCATATAGTATGTGGCGCTTATTCCAGGACAATATAGGATGAAAAATTTAAATCTTATTAGGGTAATAATATGTTAGCCCATTTATATAGGTATTTATACATGTTTAAATTAGAGATCAATGGATGTGGTGTGGCAACAATGACATTATTATTGTAGGGGCATATGACCATATAGTTGTAGTGCGGTCACTTGGAGGTCCTAGGTATGATTAGGCCAATCTAGATATATTTACAACATAGTGGGTGATACCTAGGAGGAGAATAATGGACACCACATCATATCGAGTTGTATTAGATAGGTTAACCCCAAATGAGATCATATGGAGACCTTATAAAGATATCAAGGGATGGAAAGAGAGTGTTGTAGATATTCATATAGTACAAAAGACTATGTGGTTATAGGATTAATAACTTGGGATATGGGATCTCTATCAATGTTAGTGTGTGATGTGCTAATTTGATATAGTACAAGATGTTCCCCAAAACTATATGTGTGGAGGATATTGAAAAACAAAACATTAATATATGGGAGTCTTCTAAGACCAAAAATAGTACGGTTATTTCCCCACTAGATGATGAAGTAGACCCATTAGTGGTTTTAGGTGCCATAGATGATGCAGGATGTACCACAAGTTATATTTGATGGTGGTTAAAGTAAAAAATGGTATTATTGTTTTTGTGATCATAGGTAGCCTATGAGGTGTATTACCACCAAGAGGAGGAGATGGAGTAAAAATTATCCCACTTACGAGGAGGGGATGGAGTAGGTGAGGATATTCCTTTTAAACAATCCCATAGCCATGACCATTACTCAACACGAGACATCTTGTAATTTTATATATGGTAGCATGTAACAAATTGATGTGGTATATTAAAAAAACATCCAAAGTGAGTAGTAGATAATATGTGGATGTGTTATCATGTGTGTGTAGATGATGCATATTGGAAGGTGATCATTGATGTAGTCATAAGGAAATTGACTAGGAACATCATCAATAATGTTATAGTACAGGGATGTTGGAACGATTCGATGATGTCACTAAGGAGTTTACATACTTGTTTACACTCATAAGAGTGAAATACACCACATGCATTGTACTACATAGTGAGTGGGACGAGATTTGAGAAGAGATAATATAAATTCCTTCACCTCCACCGAACAGAGATTGTTTAGTATTTTGTGTCAATTATAATGACTGTGTAGGAAAACTATGTAAAATCTAGGAACATATAAGGACCCTACGGATGAGGCTATGTAAATATATATCATGATTACATTCACATGGTCATAGAGATGTAGGGTAGGCCTCAAGCTCTCAAAATCCCATTAAGGCTTTGAGTGAGAATGATAATGTATATACATTGTGTGAGAAGGACATGACCCCCATTGTATTTTAATTTTTAAATATGTGTGTGTGTGCTTAAAAATATCCATATGTGTTGAGTACATATAGTATCTTTGAGTGATAATATTCTTGATTTGTATTAGCTGTAATTTGTTACATATATCATCTTGATGTGTTTGATTAATGTAGAGTTTGATATAGGATATTTGTTAAATATGAAATTAGATTACTGTAAAAAAATTATTGAATTATGTAACATGGATTATGTTGAGTGAACATACAATTTCTACTAGGATGTTTGTATTGTATGTAAAGGTGATTAACTAAAATATGAGATTAATGTATATATTCTAAGTTAATCTAAATAGTTACTTGAAATGTAATAAATGGTATAAATTGAAATACTTGATTCTAAATATTTTATTTTTCTATTTAAATGAAATGAAGTAATGTAAATAGTAGTGATAGGGTACTAACCTGAAAATAAATTACCTTGTTGTATGGTGGACTTGAATAGGATGATCTGTGAACAAGGTAAGATGTGAAGGTGTTACCTATGAAATTGTAGCAACTAAAGATCCGATTGGAATGGGGCACCTGAGAGAGGATTGGGGTGCCTATGGGTTCCCTGGTCTGTAGTCCGGGTGCTCTAGTATATAGAAAAGTTTAGGATCTGAAACTGACAATGTCATTAGATCTTCACAATATATTATTTTTGGTCGCATAGTTGTAATAGTGGCTTTGCCTATGTTGTTATGAACCTATGATGAAGATATACCTACAAAACCCCATACAAAGCATCAAATCCCTAAAAAATAAATATATGAAGGGTTCAGACTAACCTTAGCTACCACAATGGTGGACTTACAACTAAGTGATGCACTACATTCCGACCAATGTAGTTTTGTGTGCTTGTGTGTGCAATTGTGTGCCTAGGGTTCCCTAACATCAATGATGTAGAAGTAGGGGGTAATAACTAGATGTAAAATGTAAATGGTGGATGGAATAGAATGAATACAACCCTTTCCCCTATGCTTATGTGATGTAGATGTAAATGATGCCCAAATGCAGTCCTTTTCCTTAGTAGATAGCTAGCTCTTGATAGTAGATAGTCCACCCATAAATAGTGAGTATGTTATGTTTATATAGGGATCTCTTGTTCAAATTTCAACACTAATGACAATGCTGACTAGTACCTAGGGGAATGAGAGGGAAAATGACAAAGATTGACCTTGAATAAGTAAATTAGACCCAAGTGTTACGGGGACCAAGGCACCTAAAATTAAGGACCGGGGCACCCATGGGCACCCCAATACTACCCTAGGCACCCTAGTCAAAGACTAGAGATGAAAAATGACTAAATAACAACACCTGATACTCCCTGAGAGATGACCAAAATTGTGTAAACAATCGACAACCGTGTAAGTAATAAAATTGATGATGAAGACCAACTAACTAACTAACTAACGACAGACTAGGGGATGAGCCATTAGTGAATACTTTTCTTACGCGAGATCCATATATAAAATAACATACTTGGCGGTATAAATGTAATAGTAAGTGTATGATTTTGTGACTACATTTTCCCCACTTTATGTTGGTGAGCAGAAATCTTGGTAACATAAAGTAGATAGAGATGCATACCTAAGAGAAATTTGGAGAATCCCATGTTGTAGTAGAATGCACATATGTGTAGTAAAAGCATGCCGAAAGAACCATAAAGTGTGTTAACCATGGATCAACAGGTTGATCCATGCAATGTAATGAAAAGCATACTAGTATGATGAAGTGCACTAAATGGATTAATGATTGCAGATGTGTATGATTTTTAAATGTGTATAATGATGATGAGATGGGGTAGGGAGTGATCAGTTCCGACCCAAACACATGTATATGAATAATCAATTGGAGGATTTGGGAATCCTGCCACCAGAGGAAGAGTGTAGGGAGAAAAGTGTGTTATTATCCAATCTCTAACTACATCCTCAAGATCTAGTTGCTGCAGATGGAATCGATCAAAGATTTTGGTTTTGGATCTAGATAATTTTGATCAAACAATTGACCCATATAGGAGTGGTATAGGAAAGGAACTCTTGCCCCCACTCCACGGGTCTCGCCCCAAATGTGATGGATTATAAGTTAGGTCATCTGAAGTAAATGTGAAATGTATGATGGCTTCCAAGTTAGGTCATCTGAAGCAAGAAAAAGAAATGTATAATGGCTTCCCAAGTTAGGTCATCTGAAGCATGCAAAAATGTAGAATAACTTCCCAAGTTAGGTCATTTGGGAAAGTAAGGAATGTAATCTCCCAAGATAGGTCATTTGAGAGGATGATTGTGTTATATTTGTATTGATGATATGATTTTGATTGTTAAAAATTTGGATCATTTTGATTGATTGATTGATTGAATGGTTACTCGTAGAGAGATTTTACGCTAATTACCCCCAAATTAGGTCATTAGGGGAATCGATATAAATTGGTGAATGGTCACATGGAAAGATTTTTAATCACTTGTTTCCCCATAATTTAGGTCATTAGGGGGAAGTGATGAAATGTCACATCTGGAATTTGTATTTTTTGCCCCCAAATTAGGTCATTAGGGGAATTAATGGTGAAATTTCATGCAATTAGTAAATGTTTAAATTGATGTATGATGTTTTTAATTGCATGGTAATGTAAGGGGGAATTATAGGATGGCCCAAATGATATGCCCTCCTTTTGTGAAAGGGGAATGATGATAAGAATGAACAAAAAATAAACTAAAAAAATCTAGAAAATGATAGAAATTGTAAAAAAAGTGTATGAATTGTGATGGAAGACAAATGAAAGGGGAGATAATCCATGTGTAATGTGTTCAAATATGGTAGTAGGCAATTATAAAAATAATTCCATAAATGATGGTGAAAATTAGAGTAAAAACGCTCAAGATATGACAAAAATCATGGAACATGCATTAGTAGTGGTAATAAGAGAGAAATAATAACAATAGTAAAGTGGGTGTTGAAAAAGTAACTATAAATAGTAAGGTGAAAAAGTGTTTAGTCACCTTCATTTTTTGTTTGCACTATTGAGATTGAGTTCTAAGTAAGTAAAGATTCCACAAGTGAGATTAGCATGTCCTAGTTGGTTTGAGAGGGTGGTGATCATCGTAGCGTCACGCATGACTACGGAGTTGGTAAGTGCATTATTTTTCAAAAAAATGTATGGTGTAGTAGTCATTTTCAGTGAATTTTTGCAATTTTGAGAATTTTAATTTTCTCGGCATTTTAGACCTAGATAATAGCGATGAGGGTGCTAGTGACCCTTGGGACAAGAGCACTAAGATTTGGGCACTAGTGTCCTGCTTTCTTCTGAGGCCCCTAGTCCTTGCATCTGGGTGCCTTGGTCTAGAAAGTGTGCATTCGCTCTAGAATCATGAAAATGAGATTTGTAATGTATATGAATGTGATAAGAGATTTTGTTTGGAGTTGTATAGTGTTAATGTTGTGTTTGTTGTCATTTTGTGGTGTGTAGAGGGATATTCACTCAAGGGAGTTCTGCGGTGGGCGTCATTTGAGTACATTTCTTGGATTGGGTTTTCAGATGATGAGTGGGATGTGATGGACCATGCCAACCTACGACACATAGCATGGATGGGGATGTGCCCCATAATATGCCTATGTTGACTACACTATGTGATAGATGGTACATGGATACATGTACATTTTGGTTTCCTACATGTGAGATGACTGTTACATTGGAGGATGTGTATCATATATTTCAGTTTCATAGTTGTTGGTGAGAGGGTATAGGTGATGCCAGTGGAGAATATGGAGAGGCATATGTGAGCCACTAGATGATATTTTGTGGGGACTTGAGTACCTTTTGAGGCCCATATTAGTTTGGATGTTATTTTGAGTTCTGGTGTTCTAAACTTGTGGAAGTTCATAGTGGTTGTTATTTCTTCATCTATAGTGGTGAGGGAGGTGGTGTGTGGGCATCTTGTATAAGATGCATGACATATATCATCGTATATAGAGGAGGAGATTTCTAGATACACATGGGCCCGATGTGTGTTAGCCCACCTATATAGAGATCTATATCATTTACTCATGATGAGCATGGAGGGGGGATAGGAACTACTACGATGTTACACATGTGGGCCTATGAGCACATAGTAGTGTTGAGGCCAATTGGGGGTCCACATGAGTAGAGTGGGCTAGACATGAGATATATGTGAGGAGGTGGATTAATATTCATGGGTGTAGGATGGATACATATACCTACATGGCACTAATAGATAGGATGGGGCCGAGGTAGTCATATGGAGGCCATACCATGATTATGGAGGATGGCCCAAGGATGTTATAGAGTTATGGTGTATTCAAGGACTATGTGGTTGGAGGATATATTTTTAGGTGTGGCAGAGCTATTCCATGGTGGAGAGGGTATCGCATCAGTTTGGTATGGCTCAGATGTTCCCCCAGAGCCATATATATGGTTGAGAGCTATTAGGGCACCGAGGAGGGATGGGGCTAGACCAAGGCCCACAATAAGAAGCTAGCACCTCCTGGTCCGGATGAGGTAGATGCAATAATAGAGGTGATAGACATAGATGATGTTGGTAGCACAAAGGAGTACCACACATGCATGGTGGGTGGCACATCAATGGGTATTGTTGTTTCCCATTATTTGTAGGTCTAGTAGGGTTACTGCATGTAGGAGGAGGAGAGGGGGAGCACATGCCCTCGACCCTATAACAATAGTTGTAGCGAGTGTAAGTATCTACATATATCTATATTATGTATGTTGTTGTTGGATTTTGTTTTAGTAATAGTTTTCTAACGTGGTGTGTATTGTGTTGTAGGTGATGCGTATTGGTCCTTGATAGTCAACACATCCATCCACACCTTGACGTGGAATGTGTTAACTGAAATTAGTGGTGGAGGAATACTCAAGAGAGTGGATGAGATCGCGGGAAAGAATGCCCATCTATTTGAGCCAGTGGTTGTAGTGGCCGCCACATGTACTGTATTGATATCCGAGAGGGAGAGGCACGTAAGGAGACTCGATGATCCCATGAGACATTGGGTGGTGGTCTATTAACGTAAGATATGTTTGTACGATTCATGGATTTATAGCATCAGTTTTGGAGTAGTCAAAGGAGAATACCTTATTGTGTAAGCAAGTGGAGAGATATCGAGGCTGCAAAAAAACATCATAAGTTAGAGTGGTGAGACATCTAGTTCTAGGGATCTCCTAGTACCCGAGAGTGATAGTGATGATGAGGTTTGATTATCATGATTGTATATGATTAGGGAGTTTCCCCCAATGATGACTATATTTTCTACATATGTATGGACCCATGTGATTTATATGTGATGGTCTTATTTTGTGTTGTATTGATGTTGTATGAGTTAGTGATTATTTTTCTGGAATGTATGTGATATTTTCATATAGTGTTAGTGTTGGTTTGATGAAATATTAGCGTAATGATGAAAATATAATGTGATGATTAAAATGTTTATTAAATAATTTTTTAATGCGTAGTTAGTATGATAATGATAGGAAAATATATGTAAAAAGGGATGATATATGATTATCGAACTAATGTGTTGTGATGAATGTGTGTCGTAATAATGTAATGTAATCATAATATGTTAATGTGATGAGTGGGGGGAAATAATGATGCCCCAAGTGTATAGATGATTAGGTTCATTTAGTTAATATCCCTCAACAATCAAGAATGAACCATGAAAAGAAGAGTGCATCATCGGGAAGTGATTGGGGTGTGCGCTAGATGAACAATGGAGTACGTAATGAAAGGTTCTTAAAGAAAACCTCAACAATCATGTAAGAACCATAAGAACACAAGTGCATCATCAAGGGGTAAGGTGATAGTAATCACCTACCAAATACCAAGGTGGTGTGAAGCGGTGGAAGCATGTGGAATGGAAGCAACATGAGTGTATGAACCAAATTGAATGTCATATGGAGCTATGGTGGGATGCGCGAGAGTGGAGTGTTATGGAATCCAATGTGAAGGAGCAACGTGATGCACATGATGAATAGTGTGAATGTGATGAATGAGATGGATGAAGTGGATGTAATGGATGTGATGATGCAATGGTGTATGGATGCAATGTAGAGTGTGCACGAGTAATAAAAAAATGTGGTGATGGTGAATGTACATGGCTAGAGTACCAGATGTGGGAGATGACTCAACTGTAGTAGTAAATCCTATGGTGAGGTAGAGGAGAGATGGATTATTCATGTGAGTGAGAGCCAAAGGAGATGATGCCCTTATCCTCTAGTTGTTGTAATCGATCATGAAGGGAAAGATAATCATTATCCCTATGGCCATTTATACGATGATAATTACAATAAGGTTGGTCACGCTACTGTAATAGGTGTTTTTGGATGATGTTGGTTATATGGTAGGAAAATTAATCACTCAGTAAGTAAAACACATAGCACATCATGTGGTCGAGTGTGATGAGAGAAGTGAAAGGCTCACATGACCGAGGTGGAGTGGTAGGAGGAGTATCTTGTTCAAGAGCGAGAAGAATTATGATTTTGTGGTTGAGTGGGTTGAGCTTGTTTACTTTCTTATGAGGAAAAGGTGGAGATTGTGTAGGATGCTCAATTGAAGGAAAAGGTGAGAAACTAGATGAGGCAATAGCCGTAGAGGTGTGTGAGGATCTATGATGTGTGTTGAGAGAAGATCTTGTTCTAAGTCATAACTTTATAACATAGAAGAATGAATGACTCACATGTATCATATTGTAATATTTCTTGAGTGGAGGAATTAGACCACATAGAAGATGAATTGCTTCTCAAGATCTATAGGTTGGAATACTAACTGATGCATACAAGCATTGAATCATAAAATATAATCCTTGATAGGTTCAGAGGAGCTTGATGTAAAGTAGGTAAGTGGTCATAAGTAACTTTAGGGCCATTGTTGATTATAAACCGATGGAGGAAAGCATCCTCCATGTCATAGAAAGTACTAATGGACCCAAAGGGAAGATGAGTGTACCATTGTAATGCCTCATCAATAAGACTATAGTGAAATGCCTTAAGTAATAATCTATCATTAGAATAAGAGGCCATAGCATACAATAATGTAGAAGATGAGCATGAGGGTCACTAATACCATCAAAACATGTGAAAGTAGGCATGATGAAATCCTGAGGGAATGCAGAGTTATGAATCTTCTTAGGGATAGGTTACCATGTAAGGAATTGTTATCAATGGAAGCATAGTAAGCCCTACTTTCTAAAGTGAGAGATTGAATTGAGATTGTAACTAACCTACAACATGCATGAGAGAGATGATATCTTGTGAAGGAATGGTGGAAGATGGCAATAATGTATTAAGCGGTTGTAATTTTCCATTATGGGTGATCATAGGAATATCCAAAGGTGATGAGGGAGATTCTGATGCTAAAGGCACACTAGTAGTAGGTGCTGAGGAAGATATAGTAGGTGATATAGATGGAACATCCATAACAATAGTAGGACTAGCATCAAAAACATCCTTAATAGATGAGGATACATATGGAGACACATCTATAGGAGAAGATGGACTAGGAGATGTAGATGATGCACCAAGAGAGATGAATCAATAGGAGAGAACCAAAAGTGATATATGGTGGTGAGTCATGGACAATGCTAGATGTAATCTCAGGAGAAGGCAACAATGGAGTAGGTGAGTCACATTAAGCGGTATGGAAAGAAGGAGAACTATGGCTATTAACCACCTCATCATCATTAGAGAGAGTCTCATATATGAGAATGTCACTAAGAATGCTATCAATAGGATCATCAACATAATGTGAAGGAGTATGTAAACTAGTAGTAGATGTATCATGAGAAGCAATTTCAAAGGAGTATAATCATGAGAAGGAAACTATATCAGCAATGGCGGAGTAGAAGAGGAATCATTATGCACATGTGAGTGATTGTTAATACCAAGTAAGTAATCAATAAGAGAATCATCTAAAGTTTCTTGTGAAAGATCAGAAGGAGGATCAAAAGTAGTTGTATATTATGGTGTATAACGAGTAAATGCTATTGGATCCTCAAAATACTAATACCTATAGGAGAATCCTCAAAACGAGTAGGCACATATTATTAGCCATCTAAAAGTTATTGTTTGATATGATCGGGTGTAGTAATAGGAGTACTATATAGATATTTAAGCTCAACTATGGCAGCCTCATCATAGATAGGGTTAATGCTAAAATGAGACATGATGGGTGAAGAAGATGAGATATCTTTAGTCATTAGGGTTTTATTGGATCCTAGGAAAGTTATTCAAAAATAGGTTCACCAAAATGATTAACTAAAATATGAGATTAATGTTTATATTCTAAGTTAATCTAAATAGGAACATAAATGTAATAAAATAAAATAATGATTCTAAATAGTTTATTTTGATATTTAAATGAAATTAAATAATGTAAATAGGAATGGGATACTAATATAACCTAAATAACTTACCTCTCTATATGTGTTTGGACTTGAACAAGATGATGTGTGGACAGGGAAATATGAAGGTGCTACCCATAAATTTGTAAAGCAATGAAGATCTGACCAGACCAGGGCACTGGGAGAGGAATGGGGTGCCTACGGGGTACCCTAGTCTATAGTTTGGGTGCTATGGTCTGTAGAAAAATCTCGGATCTGAAACTAATAGTGTTTTCGTTAGATCAAGTCACAATATATTAGTCTTTGTCACATAGTTGTCTCAATGGCTTCACCTATGTTTCTATGAACTTGTGATGAATATCTACCTGTAAAATCCCATACAAAGCATCAAATCCATAAAAATAAAGATGCATATGAAGGGGTCGATTGACCTTAGCTACCACAATAGTGGACTTACAACTAAGCGTTGCACTACATTCCAGACCTAATGTAGTTATGTGTGTTTGTGTGTGCAATTGTGTGCCTAGGGTTCCCTAACGCTAATGACGTAGAAGTAGGGGGCAATAAATAGATGTAAAATGTAAATGGTGGATGGAATAGAATGAATACAACCATTTCCCCTATGTTTGTGTGATGTAGATGTAAATGATGCCCAAATACATTCCTTTGCCTTAGTAGATAGCTAGCTCTTGATAGTAGATAGTTTGCCCATAAAATAGTGAGTATGTTATGTTTATATAGGGATATCTTGTTCAAATTTTGATACTAATGACTCGACATGGTGACTAGTATGGAGGGGAATGAGAGGTAAAATGATAAATACCGACCTCGAATAAGTAAATTAGACCCAAGTGTTATGGGGACTAGGGTGCCTAAAATTAAGGACTGGGGCACCCATGGGCACCGCAATACTACCCTAGGTGCCCTAGTCAAAGACTAGAGACAAAAATGACTAAATAACGACACTCGATACTCCTTGAGAGACAACCAAAATTGTGTAAAAAACTAACGATTGTGTAAGACAAATGACAATTACGACCACCTAATTGGCGACATTACTAGGGATGAGCCATTAGTGAATAATTTTTTTTTAAGAGATCCATATATAAAATAAAATACTTGGCAAAGATAAATGTAATAATAAGTGCGTGATTTGGTGACTACAAAATTTAGTGAAATATTCCCAATATGAAAGCATGTAAGAGAAAATCAAGTGATGAGGAAACTTGTTCTTAAAAAATAAGGAAGGGTAATCCTCATATGCCTATGGGAAGTCAATAAATGACATCATGTTTAGATAATCACTCTAATAATCATGATGAAATGTGAGTTAAAAAGTCATGGTAGTCTAACCGATTAATAGATGCCTAGTCAATATGGATCAATAAGATGCATTGTTAGGGATCACCGATATGTAAAAATGAATAGACCCTTTACTATTTTGATTGTTTACAAAAATGATCAATTAACTTATCATTTTTCATGACTTGTGTGAATCTAAAACTGATTTAAGATCTGAATTTTAAATGTCTAGAACTGATTTAAATATTTCCAAAAATCAATTTAATCAATAGTTCATTCAAAACCATGCAGCTTTCATTTTACTTGATTTATAAATTTTATTGTAACAGATTAAAATATTCTTATCTAAATTAAAATATGACTTAATTATGTGGAAATATATCATAAATCAGAATGCAACAATTAGAAAAGAGGCGACAAAAATGTTGTTTAATGAATTTAGAATTTTCCTACGTTTCCAAGTTCATTTTGAATCGATCCATTGATATTCCAAAATTACAAATATAGTAAACATTGCAATAAATAATAATATATCCTCAAACCTACAAATTCTTGTTCTCAGACCTTCAAAAGACTCTAAAGATGATCAATGTTTTTCCTCCACTTTCCCAAAGAACTTGCACAATCAATTCCCTTCATTCTTTGTCAAAAGTGACTTTCACACTTTAAAAAGACATCAAAATAAATTAAAATTGGAAAATTAATGGATGCACCAGGAGCATCTCAAATTTTTAGACAACTTTCCAATTTACACTGAGATCTAAAAATGGCCCAAAACTGCTCAAAAATTCATTTTTCTATAAACTCCCTATTTACAAGAATACACACCAAAAGTTTAACATTATACAAAGCCCAACTCATATATATATAGCATTTAGTTAACTATTTGGCTCAATGGCTAAGGATATTTTTACATGACTATGGTTAAGGGTTCGATCCTCCCCAACCATCCACCACCCACATTTTCTTTATTTAGGAGTTTTATCCCACATTTAGTGGGGGAAAGTTTAACTAAGGATTTAATAAGCCTTTGGCCACCCATGTATTTCATGTCTTGGGCCACACATCACCTTTTTAAATCCATTTTCAATGTCCATGTCGCAAGGATAAGCGATCAAGGTTGGTTTGCATGGTGATAAGTTTAAAATGTTGGATGTTGTGGGTGCTCAAATTAGAACATGCATGGATAAAGTAATAAAGAGATGGTTTATATAAACACCATGGTTGGTATGGATGATGTGCAAAACTTAGAAACAGGTCGGTGGTGGTAAAATTACATGGTAAATGGTATAAAATATAGGAACTTTAATCCCACATGCACCATAAAAATACAATCTATTGCATTTAAATACAAAAAGAGACAATAGTAATATGAAGATACGGAGGAAAAGGAACCCCTCCAAAAAAGAGTGTGTTGACCCTAGTTGTGGGCATAAAACCAGACAATAGTGGAGCCCACTTGTATAAACTTGAGTTTTAAAGACTAGAGGTGAAAACAAAAAAAAACACCCTTATATTTTTATAGCACCGCCATGTGTCACATTCGATTGGTCTCCTGCCCTATATTTTCTCCTCTAACTAGGAACTTCTACGAACGGTATCTTTCTCAAACGAAGTAAATTTCATACATTCAAATATGTGTCAGAAATCTCTCAAATTCCTCTACCATACTATAATGATTTTTGGATATCTAGGAAATTCTTTCTACTAAATTAACCTCCTGATCAATCACACTTGATATAATAGTTAGTTTTTTTCACATTGCCATAAAATATATATGATTAACTTAAGTATCTTATACTATAAATAATTGTGTCTTTGGAACCTATTTGAGTTTAAAATTCAGTATTTTTTTATTATTAATATCCTCATTTGAAGGAGAGGCTTTATAAAACGTCGTGAGAGCATATGGTCCATGGACGGACCATCATCAAATATCACAATCTCAAGAAGGAAATGTAACGGAGGGGAAAGATATCTACATGCATGTAATGTATTAAAAGAGTTAATTCCTTTATCTTCAAGACACTTGAGTTTATAATTTAGCAAATAACAATCATTATCGGGTTCCCATTACTTATATGGAAATTACAAAAAGGTTGGAATTTTTCATATTCTAACCAATGTGGTGGATGATGTGTAACAAAGGTTAGCCTAATTTAGTATTTATCAAGTAGAAGAAAAATATTGTGTAAACAATAAAAAGACTTGGTAAATTATAGTGGTTCATGTTTAGGAATCGAGGAGGATTCATAGTAGATGTAGGTTTAGGTGTAACATGATAGGAAGTAATTACACTAAGACAGCCATTATAGTAAATTTGAGGTTATAAAAATCCTCATAATAAGTCCTTGAAAAGGGGATACTATCTCATAATTATTATATTTTTAATTTAAAAATATTCAACTCATTCCTAACCACATGGATTTGTGGGGCCGATAATTGTGTTAACCATTAAATAAATTTATTTTTCCCCTACTAATGCTCTCTATGACTTGTGTGGATTTTAAAATTGAGTTTATAAAGAAGTATTTTAGTTGAACACTTCCTCCCTTATAGTTATTAGAGTTGTGAACTTTTAATGTACTCTTTTAGTTGATCACTTACTCTCTTATAGTCATTTTGGCATTTCAACCATTTATTTCATTAAAAAATTAATAGGTTAGGGATATGACCAAGACAGTCCCCCTAACCAACCAAAATACTAACGTTTGCCTAAATTTAATGATTATGTAGATTTGGATTTGAGATAGTAACTTGTTTTATCTAAAGTAAAGAACCATACATGATATCCAACATCATACACAATGGTCCCCTAAATCCATTATTTTTATGTAGCAGCTTAGTATAGGTTTAATATTTACTTTTATATGATATATGATCTCTAACACTATGGAGGTGGTTCATTTCTTTGTATAAAGTTATATGCATTATTTTATATTGATTTAGATTATATATGTTTGAATTTATTGTAAAATTTCATGTTGTTTGACCGTTTTTGCACAAGAAGTATAATCAAGAATAATAACTAATAGTGGAAAAGGATACTTATAAGGGATTCCTTAAAATATCAAAAATTATTTAACATAATTATACACACTAGAATTTCTACCAAAGAGCTTATGAAGCCAAGGGTGTCCTACTAATATTTCACACGTCCCAATTTTATAAAGAACTAAGAAAGGTGTAGATAAAATGACATCCCCCACTTGAATGGGTAACATAATATTTATGATAGATCAATAAAAAAATCTAGGAGTTGGTTGTAACATTTATTTATTGTATCCCAAATATCAATGTAATGCCGAAGTGTATATATTGCTAAATAAATAATTGTCAATTTCAACATTTCAAATAGGATGTTGATCAATATAAGTGTGAATAGAGAGTGCATTTCTATATGAAACATCATATATGATTTCATTCTCATCAAATGTGATAGTAGGTCATGGAGGTGGAAAGTTAGTGATTGTTTTGATAATTGCATCAAAAGTATGCCTATAAGAAGTAGGAGGAGGATGTGTGTTTCACACATGATGAACATTGAGATTTCCTTTGTGATCTATTATATGTTGTAGTGATGAATCATTGAATATGTTAAGATTTTAATTCCTAATAACTAGTGGCCTAAATTCCTTTGTAAAAATTTAAATTTGACAGTCTATTCATTAAGAAGGTCCTTGATGACATATTTGAGCTTATAGGATAGATATGCAGACTTAAGAATAAAATAACGATCCTACAATACAAATTAACATCAAATGTTTTATTTTTTATGCTTTATCACATCAACCTCCATAGGTGGTGAGAGAGACACAAATTTATACTCAAATAATCATTTATTTATATTAAGTGGTGATGCGGATAGCCATGTGAATTTTCACCTAGGATGGTCTTGTTATTTAAGCTTAGTTGGTCGAGATATAAAATTAACTATTACTTTTGATTCATTCTTGTTATCACTAGATTTATCTTTAAATCCTTGTTTAATACTTGGAATTTTTTATTTGGAACATATTTTACATGGCACATATCAAAAAAATTTCATTTTTATTAGTTTGAATTCTTTATCCTTTTAGGTATGACATAATTCATTAAAATATTGAAAGTTTAAAAACATGATATACTCTTGCAAAAGAGAAAGTATGCTTTGTGTGAATATATCTTTAAGCTCATTATTTCAAAGATAATTATGAATCTTAGTAATAATTTTCTTGTACCATAACACACAAGCACTAATAGTCTCATTATATTCTTATTTAAGATTTTATATTTGAGCATAGAAGACGACACTAATGTTGATGGATAATTATGCTAAGAATTGATTGGCCAATAGATTAAAGGCCATGATATATTGAATTATAAGGTCATAGAACCATTCTAAGGAATAATATTTGAGACTTAATAGGAAAATATTTGTAACAAGATTATCATTATAGGTGTAATGTAGATGTGTGGCATGAAAGGAGTAGAGATGTTACTCCAAACATCCTTTACCTTCATAGATATATAATCTGTTAGGAGTGATAATAGACATAGGTAATGAATAAGAATCCAATTTTAAGTGTTGATGGGTTATGAATTACATGTGAATCCATGCAAGAAGAGTTCCTAGATTTCAATAATTCTAATTATGACACTCTAGTTTGTAACTTATGAATGAACTTCATAAGGGAACATGCATCAATGAAAATATTCAAAGGTCCATGTGTGTGGATGAAAGGTGATGCGAAAGTAGTAGAAACAACATGGATGGATGTATATATATTTTAGATAACTTGTGGTGCCATCATAACGAGGATTGATGTAGGAAAAATACATTTAGGAACTTCCACATTAGATATAGATAGAGTACGTGTTGATGTTTTCTTAACATCATCTCTAATCATATATAGCAAGGATTCAACTTGATAAGGATAAATAGTGTTGAATTTACAAGGTCATGCTTGTCTTCATCATCAAAAACATGAGGGTCATTATTGTTGTTGACATTATCTTGATTAAATTATTCTTAAAATGGATCTATGGTTATGACCATGAGCAATTTATCAGGAGGGTTCTTGAAAACATGAATGACATATTTTTAATTTATTTTAAAGTTATATATTAATAAGATGTGCACTTGGAAATTATTGTTTCCTTGATTTTCTCCATGGAGAAATAGCTTCATCAAATTTATAAATAGTGATAAACATGATAGATTACTCAATAGAGCGTAAATGTTGATATTTTTCATAAAAGTTCATCATAAACAAAAACAATATTATATGTCTCTTCATCAATTGGGATAGTGTACATGTGTTCTTCATGGATAAATTTAACACATCTATGTAAATTAGAGGGTATAATTATCATGTCATATATTCATGGTATACCAAAAAATTTAAATGGAAAGGAGTACTCAAAAATTTAAAATGTAGTAGGCATGACTTTAGTTCCAAAAATGATATCAAATATGATTCTTACCATCATACACTAATGAGTATTATGAAATATCCTAACAAGTACGTTGGATTATTGAAAATTGACTTAAATAGATGCCCAATTGTTGGATAAAATTGTGAGGACATACATTTATGGTGAAAAGCATCAACTAAAACCCTCTTTATGAATACATTTTGATTATGTACTGTAGTAAATAATGGTTGATAGAGTATTTTAATATCTCAAGAGGAAAAAATTGGTGTGGTCAAATATAATAACACCAGTTGTCCATGCCTTATAGAAGGAGATAAGGGAACATAATGTATGAACTATATGGGAAAGAAAGACCTCAATAACACCTATGTTTTTAGATAATAATATCATTAAAATTGTATAAAATAAGAATAGACATGTAAACCCTAGAGGAGGAATATGAAGGATGATACTATAGTGTAAAATTAAGAGTGCATAGTCAAAATTTATAAATAAATGATCTAGCATTTAGATATGAGAGTACATGTAAATGTAATAAAGAATGTTATATAAGTAGGTCACATGCTAAAATAGTATAAAACATAAGAGGATATGTTGAATTAGATTTTCTCATGTTTTTAGAGTGTTCTAGATCTCTAATTAGGGAAAATAGACTATGGTTGTATTCATTATACTTCATATCAAAACTAAGGTTTTGAAATTCCTTTAGACGTAGCACCAAATTAGACACTAGTTCCCTGGCACTTCCATCTTTCCTAACACTAATAAATGGATCTTTATACACTTAAAATATTTTTGGCTTAGTTCTTCACTTCTTATCAATGGTTCTTACACTTTCAATTTCTTGAAACCCTTGTGTATGCACATGTGTGATCAACACTTTAATTTTATACATTATCACTAAAATGGGCATTAAATAATTTTTTTAGTGTTTTGCAGAGTTTGATTTACCTTTTGAAAACCCCCTTGTTTTTTATGACCAAGGCTTGCACTGCATTACCCATATTAGGGCTTAAAATAGATGTAGTTCTTCTATTTTATGTGCAAGTGCGAGAAAAATCTAGAAGAAAACCCCCTATATTCCTAGTGTTCCTTAAAAATAATATTGGGCATAAATATAGATAGAATATAACCTTCATAAGAGATAAATAAAGTATTACAAAAAATTTCTAAATTAAACTTCTATAGTAGATTGCTTCTAGATAGATAGTAAATCCTTAAAGTTCCCTTTTATGTATAAATGTTTGATTACGTTTGATATGACTTTGGAGTGATTTTAATTGACTTGGGATATTCCTAATCTATTTGCAATGCTTAAATATTAAAAATATAAGATCTCCTAATGTATTCTCTTGATTTATGAAAGTTTAAGTAAAATTTTAATAATACTTGATAGATATTTTCTTGAGGAGATCTTGAGAATGTCAGTGAGTCAATGATATTGGTAAAATTTATCTTGTACATTTTTGTAGGATACAATTTCAAATTAAGGCCAAAATAGAAAAGAGAATTATGATAGAATTAATAAATATGTTCATTTGCATATAGAAGACACAAGGACTAGAAATAAGATAGAAATGTGTGGCACTTCTATCTAAACTAGATGACAGCTTTCCAAAGAGTTCAATGATAACAAGTAGAATTATGGAGAAGTATGAGAGAAGATAGAATATGTGTATTTAAGTGATGATATTACTCTTGTATATGTTTCAGAAATCGAATGGGAGATTAAGAATTATTTGCAAGCCGTAGGAAATAGTGAGACAATGTGTTTTAGATCCATTTGTGCACACAAGTAATGGGTAAGGAATATATGCCAAATCATTGTTACCATGAAGTTAATTACAAAATTTAGTTGTATACACCTTAAAATATGTTTTACATTAAAATTTAATTTCGAAGGATGTGGGGGTTTTGTTCTTGTATTTTATCTTATTAATAAAAATTTGTTTTATTTGATTCTACTTAAATAGATGATAAAAATTTATCAATTTTTGAACATCCAAAATAATATAGATTATCTTATAGGTTGAAGTAATATTTGAGTGAAATATTCTTATACATAACTATTAGCAACATGGTGTGATGCTCAAGAAAAATAGTCTTGTACATAGAAATAAAAAGTCACCAATACACTAATTATATCTTGTATAAGTTTGCAATTTGAGAAACCCATATATTTTGGCTAATATTGATATAAATAAGAGAGAACACATTTTCATATAAAGGGGTAAAAGCATGTATAACACATTTAGGAAGGGATAAAACCAATTTATGATAAAATCCTTTAGAATACTTGGAAATAGTGTGGGTAGTAGCATATTGTTACCTACATAATATACATGTATAATAAAACAATTCTTGAAATGTTATTCAATTTCTCTTTCACCATTAAATATTATGAACTTAGGCTCTTAAACACTATAGGTTGGGGATAAATAATGATATTTGGAACAATTTTATAATGAAAATTTTTCACCATGATGATGGTTCTAGGACTGGATTTGAAACGTCAAGACTAATCCTCTCTATGCAAATGGATCTAGAATTTCCATCCTTACATTTTAACCTGCAATATAAACCTTAAATATTTGATGAAATGAAATCATTATGTGGTTCACTCTAACTTATATCCTTTTGAAATTAATAAAGTTTTTTGTATGAGGAGGGTTTGTGAAAAGAAAATATTGGCTAGGTGTTGTTGCAAATAGGTTAATTAACATGTTTATCCTTGTGTGAAGATAAATAAGAAAAATAAGGTGTCATATTAAGAAAAATTCTAGGAGGGACATGATAATTTTTATTATATATAGGATCAATGATAGTAATATGAGGAATATGATGTAGTATCACCATACTAGGAATACTAGGATTCACCAACACTCATGAAGCCATAGGTGTAGACACATGAATATTAGTGAACACATAGTGTAGGATATAATACTCTATAATGTATATTAGTATAAAAATGGTTCATTGTGTACCTCCTCACATACGATTTCATTAGCTAGCTTTGAATTATGATATTTTTTTCACATAACTACTATCAATAATTGAGTCGATTAGGCCCAATATTTGAATCGGGATTTGGATCGAGATAAAGGACTTGGAATTTGAGGGGATGAAGGAGATATGATATATGAGCTCTAGAATCCCTCATTCGTGAAAAATTCACTCATGAGCAAGTGCACTAATTTGATTAGGGTCTAAGCCCCGCTAGAATCATTTTTCTTAGGCGATCACACCATTCCCTCCCCCTACCTCCCATATAGATATGATATAGAGGGTCCTATCAACATATGAATATTTCTATAGGGTTCCCCATCTATAAATAGGTCGTTGGCCAGGGGGACTCAACATCATCGCATCTCTTTGAGTCCCTCAAATAAATTCCTCGATATTTTTGGTCTCTATCACTCCCCATATATATATATATATAGCTCTAGAAACTCCCATATATGGAGTTCGGGGGTCGGGTTTCTCACTTTATATAAATTCTAGATCCCCAGAGTAGGGGATGGAGGGAGCCATATGGATAATCTCATTTCTATAGGCATCAATTCCCTAAGAGTGGCAATTCTCGAGAAGGCCCATCGGTTAATATCAATCTATCATCTATTTAATAGTAGATGTATATGTAGATTGATCGGTTAGGATTAAGGTCCATCCCAAAGATCAAAATCAATATCTTGAGATTAAATTTTGATGACTTCACAAAAATAGGAGAGTCTATCTTCACTTTATGAATTTACATATTTAAGTTCATAAAGATATATCCTATCATAGTAATCATATTTATTCCAAAAAATTTCATGAAAAGTGTTTTTTTTCTTTTTGATGAGGTTACCTAGGGAGAGGGCCCTATCCCTTTGTGGCATCACAATCCCACACTGGTTGTAGAGCCATCTAAGGATGGAAAATTAAGCTCTTGGCTAGCTCATAGAATTACCACATTATTGTAGTTCCCCATCATCGGGTATCCAAACCATCGGTAGTAGGATACTTTAACACAGAGCCTTGATTTGAACCTCGAAACTTCCAATTACTAAGATACCCAAGAACCATTACACCACTACCTGTTGGATTTCATGAAAATTGGTTTTAAGATCAAGTAAATCATTAGTAAAAACTATTTTTTTGACATTGACATCCATACATACATACTATCCAAATTCAAACCAATAAAATAAGAAACATTTAACTCATTAATTTCCCCCTTTTATTTAAAAATAAGAACATAAAATTAATTTTTAAAAATATTATTAAAAATAACTTAATGATGAAGGACCATCCTAGGTTCATGGAAATCCTACACAATTTTTGACTAAGTGTGGGTACACACAAGAACGGAGGTTCAATAGAGTGAAGAAATGATTGTGTGGAGTACATAATATGATTATCACAATAGAAGGAGACAAGTGCACATATGTTGTGTATAGGTTTGAAGAGGTGCAAAGTAGAATGAGGTACACATAAGTTCACGAGAGAAGAAAATGGAAGAAGAGGCACACAAGAGGATAGTGTGTAGTAGTGCATGGAGGTGTTTTGGTGTAGACTAGATGACTAGAGGTGTGTAAGGAGTGTAGAGGAATTTAGTGCAAATAAGTAAGATATGAAAAACACACAAGAATATGAGTTCGGGATCGTGCAATGGTATGGATTGATAAATTAAAATGCAGAAGTTTAAGAAGGCCCATAAGGAAACATAGTGTATCTATAGACCATGGATGCACATGAGATTTGTGAAGTAGCTTGAAAAGGATAAAGAAAGCTAGATGTGTATGAAGTGTGGATGTTTGAGAAGGGAAAAAGATGAAAAATCATGAGAAAAGTGGAAAAGGTGTATCTCAATACCATGGATGCACATGAGATTTGTGACGTATCTTGGCAAGGAGAAAGAAAGATAGAAGTGCATATTAGAGTAGGTGGTTGGAAAAAATGATAAAAGTGGTTAGAATTATCTAATTAAGGTGGTGATAGTGAATTAATGGTAAAACTATCCCAACAACCAAATTTAAATGACAATACAAGGACATCTAGATGGTGTCAAAGTATCTAAGAGAACTTATGAGCTCAAAGTCCAACTCTGAGTTTGAGAAGTAACTATGGAAGCGTATAGAAGAATCTAGCTAGGAGAGAGAAGTAGGAAGGCACAACTATTAAAGGAGGTCAGGTTCACCATTCCAAATTTGTTCAACAAAGGTGTTATTCAGCACCAAAGGAAGAAGGCTAATGAGGCCAACAACGCAGGTTGTATAATGTGATTGTGATGCACAAGGTAACCAAATTAGGTTAGGTCCCTATGAGAGGTATAAAAGAGTATGTAAATAATCCATTAGAGATTTTGTAAGACCATTAAGAGTAGATGCATGTAGATTTTGTAAAGGACATTAAGTAAATGGAAGAAACCTTAGTGTTTCATTCCAATCATTGTAATCTATAAATGTTCTAGGTCACCCAATCCTAGTGTAGCCATTCAACTGGTGTTAGAGTAGGATACTTTCCTGTGAGTGAAGGAATTAAAATAGATGGAAGAATGTAAAACATGAGGAAAATATAATTTTTAATCTATTCTCCACTTTGAGAAGCTTGGTTAGAGGACTCAAAGAATATCCTAAAGTATAGTGAAAAGATGCCACTAAGGAGAAGGGACATGTCAAATGAAACACTCGGAAAAAATTAGAAGAGATGTTGGATAAAATCAAGGGTGTAAGAACCATACTTGAAGGTGTTAAATAATACCACCAAGTAAGAAAGGATCTTATGGCATGGAATTCCTAAAAGGATAAGAAAGACTCGGTAGTGAGTCAACATTGAAGATAAGATTATGTGGTGAGAGTATTGATAGATTTTAGGAAGGAGGAAAATTCATGCACATTTGAAAACCCGGGGTTACACGAGAAGAGTGAAAGATCAAAGAGAAAGTATGCATGGGAGTACTTCCGAGGAATACATAAAATATAAATCATGGAGAGAGCTCACAAGTTGAGAAAAATAAGAAGAAATAAATCACCTATAGGTACACATCAATACATGACTATATTATGCTAAAGAAATAATTTTTCATGGAAGAGAAGATGGTCATTAAGGGTCATAAGTGAATAAAGGATTAAAAAAAAAAAAAAAAAGTGGAAGGAAAAGAAGAAAGAAAAATTGAGGATATTGTGCAGCCAAGAATTGAAGATTGAAAAAAAGACTCATAACATAAGGATTAAAGGGAATGAATTATTGTGTGCAAAAAGATGTCCTAGACGAAGGACATATAGGGTGTACAATTAGGTGTGTCGAAAGGAGGTCATAGCGGAATTAACAGAGAGAAAAAAAGAAGAAAATTTTATATGAGTTGAGGAGTGCATATATAAATATGTATATGAAAATGGGAGCACCATTTTAGAGGATATGTAAGAAGGAGAGGAATAGGTTTCCATGAAGGAAAATCAAGTAAATTTTTCCAAACATGAGAGTGCAAGAGTGCACTTGAGAAAGAGCATACTAAAGATTGAATATATCCATGAAGATCTCAAGGAGGAGTTTGTAAAGGAATGTGTTAGAAGATAAGAGTGCAAATGGAATGAGGAACTGCACATGGAAGAATAATTTACCCTCAAGGCAACCAAATAGGAGTGATTTGAGGGAGAGGCTATAAAATTATATAGTGTGAAATATGTTCATAGAAGAAATAATGTCCAAACATTGAAGGGTGTGATAGAAATATGGAGACACTTTTGGAAGATAAATTTTTTTCCCTAAAGGTAAAAAAGGAAACAAGGGATCATTGTGAAGGAGAGGAGAAGGAAATTGGTTAGGAAGATATTATCATGGAAGAGGGAAATAAGATAAGACATCTAACCATCATGAACAAACATGTAGAGAAGAAGAAAGAATGATGTCAACAAGAATGGAAATGGAGAGAAGAATAAGGTAAAAAGAGTATTCATAAGGAAGTGGAAGAGATACATCGTTTAGAAATAAAATAATGTCTTGATGGTGCATAGGAAGATGGAGTGCATTCTATGAATAAGGAAAAATTGTAAAATCTATGAAATGAGACAAGAACACTTAAGAAGCCCCAAATCTTTAAACAACAAGTCAATGGACCATCATGATAAGAGATAAGCAAGAAACCATTACTTTGTATTCATTAAATTCGAATAAACAAGCAAACCTATCATGTATAAATATTCTCTACTATTTGAAAGCTATGAAAATGAACCTAATAAAGATCCTAGCAATCAGTTGTGATTATTTGATCTTCAAGGTATTTGAGAATGAGAGCTCACCATTAATGGCTATAAATCCACATGGTTATTCCCATTTACCCAAATCTTGAGTGAAAGATGCAATAAAAAAGTAAATAACTCAATAGAAAATGAAGAAAGATATTAATCCTAAACAAAATACTATTTAATTTATGCTAGAAAGGAGGAAGTGTTATTAGAAATGGTCTAGGGGTATTGGGGTATTTATAGTTTTCTGTTTCTAAGAATGGAAGAATTTTGGTGCATGTGGGACAAATGAATAAACAAAAAAAGAAATTCATGGTTTGGGAGAGGTTAAATATGTCTTAGGCTAATTAATATAGGTCTAGGCTAATTGATCTTGATTAGTGAGGAATTAGGAGTCTGAAAGAGTTGTGAGAGGACTACTCAATCCAATGAAATGGATTGATAATCTAGGAAGCTAGTAGAAGTGGTTTAGATGAAGATTATAAGGGGTTTAGCTAATAGGAGGCTATATTAGCCCAATTAGTTAGTTATAAGAGGAATATGACCAAAAGAATGTCATAAAAGGAAAGTTAGATAGGACTAATTGACGAGGTGTAGTCAATTTGCAAGGAGTAGAATAATTAGTGCAATATTAATAATAATATTTCCTTGATCAACTATACATGTCTACATTTTCCCCTCTTTTGGGTGGCATAAGATACACAAATTCAAATAAAGTAGACAAACATAAATGACTACAAATTTTGAAGGAGTGGGAGAAAAATTAGTAGGGTGAAGGATGCCCCCTCGAGTGTCGAATCGTCGATAGGGAAAGGAAAGAGGTCAATCGATGATAAAAAGAAGAGTAAATTAAATACATAGAAGAATAAGGAAGAAAGAAGAAAATAACAAGGAGGAGATATTGAGCTATAAGCAATTTTGCATTGCATAAGACAATATTTATTACATCATATTGCTAAGAATCTTCATCATCAGTCCTTATTAAAATATAAACATATGATAAAAGTGTAGAATGACATGAAAATCCATAATATGAATAATTATCCATTACTAAAATTGCCAACTCCATGCAAAATACAAAATGCAATGCAATACGAGAAGTAAACAAGCTGATCTAACAGGAAATAAGTACAAACACACACTCAAACCAACAACATTTAAGATAGTTGCACAAATATTTTTTTATCGAGCTTTAGTCCCAAATGTTTGTGATAAATGACAAGGGTTAAAAATGATGCCCCAAGAAAATTGTATATGCAAGGAGAAGTATGGAGGACACTTGGGTCCTATGAAAAAGTAGTGTGTACTATGAAATAGTACCAGAAACTCACAGCCCAGTACAAATGAAGTAAACAACTTAGATTTTGCTAATGATTGTAGATTTAGATGATCCCCAAGCCATTGTTTTAAAAACACGTGAAAATTATAGCAAGATACGAGATGAGTGCCATGTGAGAGACACAAATTTCAGCTACGTATGAGCTTTTTACCAATTTTTGTCAATTTTGAATTTCTACGATTTTTTTGTTTTGGAATTTTTGAAAATTTTATAATGTTTTGTTTGTTTTATATTTTTTAATCAGTCAGAAGAATTTAGAATGTGGAAGATCACCTAAAAGAATGTTAAATTCCCCATGACCAAGAAATGGGCATCGTAGCAAAAACATGCCCCGACAAGAAGAAAATGGGTCAAAAATTATTATTTAATAAAAATAATCATCATGACGGTGAATAGAAGAAGGTAGAATGATCAAGGTAGTCAAATTACACATTTTGGCAATCACGGCAAGTGAGAGAGCATCGCTATGGGTCAAAATAACCCTATATACCCCTTCCAGGGGGTAAAATCATCACATTCAATTCATTTGTTATAAAACCCTTACAAATTTTCACCGCGAGTGATTTATGAGCTACAAGAGAGATGGCGAGAATTAAGAGGTAGATGAGACATGCGGAATGGATCTGAGAGTACCTACGGGATGAGGCGAGATGGATCTCTTCTTATCAAGTTTTGCATTTAATACCATGTTTTTGCATTTTAGGGTAGAAATAACATGAGCACGTGCCTTAGCGGAATGCGGGTGTCGGAAAATAGGTGCACATAAGTGCACGTGTTGAAAAATATGGGTGTGCACATGTACACTTGCAAAAAGGATTTGTATGCATTGGGGAAGAAAAGTGGATGCGTGCACGTTCACGTACCTAGATGAACGTGTATGCATCTTGATGGACGTGTATGTGCTAGGGGGTGTTAGTTTAGGGAAAACATTAGTTAGGAGGTGCATGCGTCAAGATGTGCACCCATGTTTTTGTAGAAGAGCGCACATGTTTAGGTTTGCAAGTGTCAATATGGGTGTGCGGTGTCCATAGGGACGTGCATGTGCCAAAAGAAAGACTTAGCCAATTTTTTGAGAAAATAGGATAAGTATAGAAGAATGTGACCTTTAGAATTTTGTAGAAGAAAGTAGAAATTAGTACTTAGAAGAATGAATGAGAGTTGAAAATAGAAGAATATAGATAGAATTAAGTCGTAACAAGTGTATTGTCATTTTTATAGAGACGACCGCCAACCCTACAGACTAGAGAGTGGTATGGTCGCTTGACTGATATAGAGGCGGGTTTTTTCCAATGAAGATAGGGATTATTTGGACATCGTACTATACATTGCTAGATTAGATCATGTGGCTAGTATGCCACAGATTACTCTTGATCATGGCCTCTCATAGCCTTAACTATGAGGTGGCACAAAGAGAGCCAAGTGTCTTGACTCTTGGTCGATGAGATCATTGTCACGTTGGAGGATGTATAGAGGATTTTGCGGGTTCCCATCCATGGTTAGTTGATCGAGTATGAGAGTCGTAGGATTGTCTATTGGAGTTATTTGGAGTTGATGATATACCTCATTGAGGCATGATAGTTTGACTACATCAGTGTCTAGCAGATTCGAAGTTAGATTGAGTGGTGGCCTACTTGATGTCCTTTGTTAGTGGTAATTTTCTCACTGACAAGACCAAAACTTCATTTCCTCTTGGTCTGATCAGATTAGTTCGTGGACTAGTTGATGATGAGAGGTATTGCTAAGGCCAGTGTATGTTGGCACATTTATATTGGGATTTACACCTTATCACCTACTTCTGTTAGAAGATGGTAGTCCAGGCTAGATAACTATAGATAAGGGTCTAGGACCACATAGCCACTCATCATCCCATAGACGTATTACGAGTGTGTTCTCTAGAGGATATATCTTTGATGGTTTGGGTTCCGTTTAGAGAGGATGTTCAGCCTAATATGGGAGATACATACCACTATCATCGAGAGTTCAATGATCTTTAATAGGCTTAGATAGTATGGAGGCCGTACAGACATTTTTAGTGGCTAGAGGATGGTGGTGGAGATTTTTTTGGCCATGGTAGATCACTTTATTTTTAGGAACCGAGGATATAACAAAGAATTTTATAGAGTGGACTGATGTCGAGGCGGTTTAGTATCGTTTTTCATGATGTGTCATGACCATATATGTGGTATGCACATAGAGCCCATGAGTTTTTGATATGGGGCCGCATATTCAAATGGATAGGGTCAAGGCCAGCTTTGATTAGATTGTGCCACTGTCATGGGTACCATTACGGCAGATTAGGGGTCCTAGGTGAGAGGAGAGTATTTTCCATGGTATATTATAGTGTTTCGCATCGATTGACCATTCCACATACACCTTGGGATGCAGGAGTTAGGCCACCGTGTAAGTGCAGCAAGTTGGTGGACAAAAAAGGGGTCATAAGTGGACGTCATATTGCAAAAAAAGTGAAATATCAACTTGTAGGGCTTGTTAGCAATACGTGCACTCAAAATTAGAAAAATTTATATAAATATCAATCGTAGGATCCAAAATATAGTTTCTAAACTACTAAAGTTTTTTAAAAACAAACAAGTTCAGCTATATTAAACACTCAAAATTATATGACTTGGTTTTAAAAAAAAAAAAAACCTATAACATTGTAGTTCATTTTCCCCATTGAGATGACTACATCTTGTTATTTTTTTCCTTTAGTGAAATTTATGTCATTGTCTATCTCGAATGGATTTTATTTTGTGTTTTTTCAAGCAATATTTTTTTAAATGATTTTTACGGGAAAGTGGTCTGAATTTTTTAGAAAATAGAGCAATTTCCATTTTCCCACCATAACTATATCAAAAATATCGAAATCGAATAGATATATTTTTTAACGTGTACATAATTTTTCCATGCTTGGGATGGTATAGGTTTTATCACATTTTGATAAGCGAAACAAAAGTTGTAGTCTTAAATGTAGACATGAACATTCGTGGGAAAAAATGTCTTAAAGACCTACTATTAGTACAAAAATTATCAAATGATATTTATCTTATTCTATTCATTTTAAAATCAATATTTATATGAATCTAAGTCTCCCTATGTGATGACGACATTTACGTGAGATGTTTTCAATTTTTCAGCATGGTTCAAGTCCACGAAAGAGAAAATTTGATTTTTTGACCTTTTACATGCCATAATGACCTCCCATAGCTTTGATTGGGGAAACCAAAGATTTCCCGAGCCTTGAGGGTCAGATTTGATGATACAAATAAAACCACGATCATGATTTATAAACCGCGATCGCAATCCTTAATACGAGAACTACAATCACGCTTTATAAATCTCGATCACGGTTAATAAATCATATTTACATGCATCCCAACATTTGAATTACCATATGATTTTTATTGTTTGACCTTACTATATGAATTACTATGAAATTTTGTCACTTTCTACATGTTTTTCTTATCAACGAAAGAAAACATCATGGGACAAGCGAAGTCAAAAAAGGAATTCAATAAGTAAAAAAACCAGATGAATAAGAGGCAACAATATTTCAAAATGTTGAGTGAATGTAGAATCTAAGTGATTCAAGAAGAGGTTCATCTTCAACCCCTACTATTGCAAGCAATGAGGAACCGGTAATGTTTCTACTATCAATGTTGAAGATGAATTAAATACTCATGATGAAGATGTTTTTACTGTCAATGTTGAAGAAGAATTAAATACTTGTGATGTAGCTGATGTTGAAATTGAAGGAGACAATGAAAATGTGAATAAGAAAATTCAGGTTGAAATTGTAGACAAGCAAAATTTGACAAAAACACCTCCTAGAATTTTACGTAAGAAACCTAATTATTTTATTGAAATTGATGAGAACATTTTGAAACCAATGTCTAATAAACTTTCAGAATGGAAAATCAAAAGAAAAGCCACTAAAATTTGGGATAATCATTTCGAAATTTTAAATGATTCCTAGAGATGTTAGTTGTTGGTTAGTTTGATGAAATTGATTAAAATGAGACCTACATTAAACACCTTAGGATTGACAACATCTAATATACGTGGTCAAACCTATACAATTGTTAAAAACATTCATGATGCATATCACACTGTTGGTGTCAGGAGATGCACAAGGGATAGTAAAATTGTGTCTCGTGTACTTGCTACTAGTGTTGTAAGTGAATCAACAAAAAAAAATGTTTGATTATGAAAACAAGTCAAATGTTGAAAGTTAATCAAAACATTCTAATGAAATCAATTGAAAGATGTAATATCCTTCAATCACTCAATAACACCAATTTTTGGGAATTTTCTGCTAGAGCATCGTGAAAGGACAAAGATATATCTGATGCTATAAGAGAAGTTGTAATTCAATTTTGGCATGATAACACTAAAGTTTCACCTAATACAAGAGATGTTGTAAAACGAAGAGTTGGTTCTATGAATCACAAACCACATCCAAAGAATTTCTTAGATATGAATCAAACTCAATTTTTTTGTAAGTTTGAATAAGATCATCTAGAAATTAAAATTAGTAAACATTTTTTTGAAATGTCGAAACCATTCTATGTGAAAATCAACCATGATTACACCACTTGTTGTTGTAGGCAACATGTTGAATTTGTGATGCGGTATGCTAATTTTTTACGTATTCATTATGATTTTCATTTTGAAATTATGTTATTGGAATGTGGTGTTCAAGTTCCACCAATATCTTCAAGGGATTTCACTCCTATGATATTTTTGAAAGAGAAGTTGGATGATTTTTTTATAGTTAGGATTTTTAGATGGAAGTTATGGTACGTGCGGCGATTAGCTGAATTGGAAAGTTGCATCCATGAAAAAATTGAAGGTGCAATAGGACATAATTTAGTTGAGTTTGATAAATATAAATCAATACCATACCAGTTGAAAGATGGAAAGGAGTCTAAATAGTGTAAGCTAGTTACATAACATATGCATGTTTTTCAATTTATGAGAAAATTTAAGTATGAAAGTTTTTATGAGTTTGATAGGCATACACACAGAGATATATGGTTGGATGAACAATTCAAGATATGAAAGGAAACATTTACTATTGCTACTATTATTTCAGGTGGTTGATTTTGCAAAGAATTACTCATTCCAACCACAAATAAAGGTTCAATCACAATATTACAACTTAGTACAGTTTCCATTTTTGTGCATATAACATTTATACATTCTCCTGATAGTACAAAGAATGATTTACAATTTTTAAGAGAGTACCACTTTTATATCAGTGATGATCGTACTCATTCTACTGAATTTGTGCAAGGGTGTTTCCAGTTATTTAATGGAAACTTGTCTAATAGGGACATCCTCTTCAATAAACATTATATATGGTCAGATAATTACACGTCTCGGTTTAAGAATGCATGAATCTTATATCGATGAGAAGGATGTATGTCAAGATGGGTGTGGAATATATTTGGAGTTTCACTAAGGCTAGACATGGAAAAGGAGAGCATGATGGTGTATGGGAATGTGTGAAAAGAGATCTTGTAAGAGAAGAGTTGAAGTACAAAGATAGTGATAAATTGAACGATGTAAAGAGCATAGTGGAATGGTGTATTGACAACATAGCTCGAGGTTCTCTCAAGAAAACTCCATAGTTCATAGATATTTTTGGTTGATAGAGAAACAACAAATTGCTAACTACAAGGATTATATGACACTCACAGGGTCTAGTGATATGCACTCATTTTTAGCTCAGACGTTACTTCATGGGCCACATGGACAATAAATTTGGTGTGTTTTTGTGCATATTATATTGAATTTTTCAATATTGAGTGTGATTCACAAGAATGGGTGGATGGATGGATTTGTAGGCCTCTAACTCCACTTCCTAGTTATCAACCTCCATAGGCATTATAACTTGTTTCTCCAGATGAAGTTGCAACATCCAAGGACTTTGATGAAATTTTGATTTTTGTGCGATAAGGTAAATGGTTATTTATAATTTTTGTATTGAGTTATGCCCATTGAAATTAATATGTAATTTAAATTTGAGTTGAAACCTTTTTTTTGTAGGACATATGTTTGAAGTTATTGCGATAGAAGAAAATGAAGAAGGAACAAACTATTTCTTATATTGTTGCATAAAGGAAAGAAAGAAGTTGAATTCTCTGTTATAGATGACGAAGATATTTAGTACCCTCCACGGTCGGTGGTAATTCTGGAACTTGGCTCCGACAGAGTATTCATTAAAAATTCCTCTGTGTTTTTGTATTTGAAGACTTTGAGTTTCACAGAAAATAATCCTATATTCACATCTAGTTCTAGGGACAAATATTCATTGTATAGATATCGAGGAAGGCCAAATAACAAGATTCTTTGGAAGGTTCAAGAGTTAGATCATGAATCAATTCATAGTCCGATATTCGAGTATATTTGACCACGATGGTTCATTAGAATGAATTTACATGCTCACATCTGGTATATATAATTTCTTTGAAGTGTTTAAATTTGTCAACCAGATCATTCAAGTTCATATATTTTATTAAATTTGTGTATTTTGTATATATCTAGTATATGGTTTTGATTCAACTTAAATTTCTTTGACTAACACTTTTATGTAGGTTAGTGGTGCCATAAAAGATTCCACTTTCACATCCTGATGGTGAACATTGGAATGAATTTACATGAGCTCATATGGTATATATAATTTCTTTGAATTGTTTAAATTTTTCAGTTCTAGATTCAAGTTCATATATTTTATTAATTTTGTGTATTTTGTATATATCTAGTACAGTTTTGGTTCAACTTAAATTTCTTTGACTAATAATTTTATGCAAGTTAGTGGTGTCAGAAAAGCTTCCACCTTCATGTGGTTGGCACTGTTAGTAGATAATTTTATATTCTCGAAGCTAAGAGAATATTTCATTGTTTTACAAGAAAAGAGAAGTAACTAACAACGGTTTATGTACATGTGGAGGGGGTTCTTGGGCTCTGACGAGGTATCCCAAAAGCACTAGGAGCGTAGGGAACCAAAAAAATGCCTCCCCAAGTGTTTACAAGGCCATACCTATGTGTGTGTATAATCATATTGGTGCCATGACCCACTTGTTTGTAAAGCATAGCATTTGACAAACCTTTACCTGGCCCTCAGCTTGCACTATTTCCTACATTTACAAACAATAAGGTAGAGAGAGTACTTGATCGATCGAGAAGGAAAAACTAAGACAAGATATTATAGAGGGTCCCTATGATGAGGTGTAGGATCTAACGAGACATCTCTAGGTGCCATGGAGTTTGAGTAATCACCCGTCGAAGTTGAACAATTTTTTGGTCTCAAGGCTCTTAAGGGACTACACCGAATGAAGTAGCCTAGAAGCAATGACCTTGTCGCACACCAAAAAAACACTTTCGTTAGCATTTAAATAGCCACTTAGATGTGTTGGTGTAGTCGGTTTGGTGCCATGACCCACTGTTTGTAAAATATAGCGCTTGACAACCTTACACTAGCTCAAACTACACTATTTTATGTGTTTGCAAACAATATAGGGCGGCGACAACACCAATCGATCGAGATAGAAAAAACTGAGATAGGATATTATATAAGGTCCCTATGCCAAGGTGTAGGATCTAACGAGATGTATCTAGGTGCCATGGAGTCTGAGAAATCACCCATCAAAGTTGAACAATTTTTTGGTCTTAAGGTTCTTAAGGGACTATGCTCAAACGAAGAATCCCGGCTTCTGACCTTGTCACACACCTAAATAACAACTCCTATAGTCTTTACCTAGCAACACTCGAACTTTTTACTTCCTCTTGAGCATTCAAGTGTTGATATATGATCTCGATTATGAAGTCATGCTTGATATGGACCGTATCTTCTTTGCAATGAAGATCTTTGACTAAGTCGGAATATTATCCATCTATAAGACTACTCCATTTGATGAATCGTGACCTTGGATCGTGGCATTGATCCAAGAGATGCTTTAAGTTTATTCAGGATGAACAAAAATTATAGACCTTACGAAGGTTGCAAGGTCTGAATGCGTTGAATAAGCTATTCCGGAGTCTAACTCAGGCTGATCGTGTTAAATGAATTGGTTCCCGATATCGTAATATCAGGAAGGTCTTGATCGTGGGCAAGGTAATAAATTTAGATACATTTATACTACTAGCTTATTATCAGTTCTTGGATTGAATCCATTACGGGAATGTATATCTAGTGGTTCTTATTCTAAACATTCTAAATGTTAGACCTAAACTGGATTTATTAAGGTTAATAACCTATGGGTTGGATTAGCATTAATCTAACCTAGCCCTAAGCTATAAGCTAAAGTTCCTAAAGCTAGCAACCTAGCACTAAGGAAGTTAGACTAAGTATCACCTTATGATCTAACCTATGTTTCTAACCTAACTAATGTTAGTGGAGGAAGGGGACCTATGAAGGGGTGTGAGCCATGGGCGGTAGTTTCTATGGCATTAAATGAAGGAGATAAGCATGAAGGACAAGGAATTAGCGGAGGTTTCAAACGGCCATCGAGGCCGACGTGGCAGAGTCGCCAAATTTAGAAATGGTCTTTGATTTGCATTTTTCCATCGCCAACTATGGCGGTCGGTGGCAATGGAGATTGAGCGGGAATTTTGGAGTTAATGTAATTAATGAACTCGGTCTCCGAGCTCGGATTTCTCGGGAAGACATGCAAAATGGAAAACTGGTTGTTTGTTTGGTTTTTCATGCGCTCCGGTTTTCTCTCTGTTTGATCACTGGTTCTTCGCACCAGTCTACTTGGTGTTGCATGGAAACTATGAGAATAACTAGCTCTTTTCTCTGTCAAGGAAAGTTTATAAGGCATGGAAATAACAAATTATTGTTGTTGAATCTAACGTGGAAAAAGAGGAGAAGGCTCGAGCTCTTTCAGAGGTCTTCTTCGGATTTTTAAGCAACATTACCAGGCATGTTAGGCCCTAACTTTTAAAAATCTTGCTTTCTTTCAAATGATTTCATTAGAACAACTCTGTTCAGATGATTTTTGGGTTCAGTTGGTTTTTAAGGTAGCTTTGTAAGAATTAGTTGCTGTATCTTCTTACTGGCTCGATTTTTCAAATGAACCCTTGATGGGTGTGCATTTTGTTTCATACTGTTGAATTATCTTGCTTGTGTTTTTTGCATTTCGGTTAGATTTCGTAGAAATGCTTGCAAGGCTAATATACGTGTTCGGCTTTGTGGGAGTCCATGAATTGTTTTCTTGTTTGATTCAGACTTCCGTCGATACCTTGTTGTTTCACTTGTTGAAAAGGATACTGTTGGAATTCTTGAATGTACATGATATTTCAACTTCTGTATAAGTTATGTCATGAGTAATATATGTTATTGATGTTGTTGGACTTCTTGAAATGAAATTATGTCTTGGCTTCTGAAGAAGTACAGCCGTGAATACAATATGTTATTGAATTCCATTGGAATCCTTGAGTAGATAGTATTTTTGACTTCTGTAGGAGTTTAGATTGAGAATATTACTTGGGTTCGACTCCTTTTGAACTCTTGAAGCGTATATTATGTTTTCCTCTTCTGTATAAGCTTAGAGTGAATATTGTTGTTATGGACTCAGTTGGAGTCCTTGTTATGAAACCAGTGTTTCTTCTTCTGTATAAGCCTGGTTGTGAATACTTATTATTATTGGCTCTGTTGGAATCCTTAATATATATATATATATATATATATTGTATTTCAGCTTCTGTAGAAGTTAGTCGTGAATGCCATACGTTTCTACTTCTGTAGGAGTTCAGTTGTGAATACGGTATGTTATTGTTTTGGTTGGAATTCTTGAATTTAATATGTATCTTGTATCTTTCTACTTCTGTAGAAGTTTATTTGAAGAATACTACATGGGTAAGACTCCTTTTTAATCCTGGAAGCGTATATTATGTTTTCTCTTCTGAATAATCTCAGTTGTGAATACTGTTGTTATGGACTCAGTTGGAGTCCTTGATATGTAACTGGTGTTTCTACTTCTGTGTAAGCCCAGTTGTGATTACGGTCGATATTGACTCAGTGAGAGTCCTTGAAATGTATCTAGTATTTTAAACTTCTGTCAAGCTTGGTTATGAATGCTGTTGTTTTATTATGAATACTAAATGATATCGACTTCGATGGAGTCACTGAAAGGTAATTTATGTTGTAACTTCTGTAGAAGTTTTTGTTGTGAGTACTTTTAGGATTCTTGATTGTTGTCATATGAATTCAACTTCAATTTAAACCTTTAATATAAGTATTGGTTGGATTTGGCACTGTTGGAGTCCATGATATGCTGTGAGTTGGCTCGATTCTCGATTTCAGTCCTCGCTGAGCATGCATATCATTTTGACTCTTTCTTATCATCGTTGTGATATGTTCAGTTCGATTCGGAGGAATTAAAGGTTGGGGTTTCTTTATCAACTCGATTTTGTTGATACCCTGTTATATGTTGTAGTAACTCGACTTCAAATGAAACCTTGAGGAAAAATTTATTGGGATTTGCCTAGTTGAATGAAGCTGTGCTCTGTCAAACAATGGCGATGGGTATATTCATATTGTTGAATGTTATGAAAAGGAATTGTTGAATCTGTTAAGTTTGGATTACTTACTGTTGCTTGTCGCGAGAGCTACTGTATTGCTTAGTAAGCTACAGGAAATTTTATATTTAAATTTTGACGAAACTGTGGTTCTTCTTGTGGTCTCGTCTGACTTAGTCGCATGCGTATAATGTGAATGCTTTACTCTTGAGGAGACGGTACAGTCATGAGCATGATTGGAAGGGAAATCTGAATGTCTCGGTTTCTTTCTCTTCTGCTGTAAAGTATATGTTGATAAATTTATATTTAATTGTTGGATTTGTAAAACATACTGATGGATTCATGAATTGTTAGGATATTCATTTTGTTGAATATAATGGCCTGTCGGATGTTTGTTGTCCTTGGGATTCAGATGGATAGTTGTTTTAGATGCATTTGTTCTTCTTGGTCACTAACATTTATGAAGAAATATATGAAAAGTATCTAGGACTATTTAGTAACTATAATACGAGTTACGCGTTATAGTCATGTTTGAATTACAAAAGAGCATAGTCTGAAATATGTTTACATGTTTGGTGAATTAATTTCATTTAAACAAGTTGTTTAATGAAAACAATTGGTGGATTGCAATTGTTTTAAGATTTAGTGCTTATCATGCTCAGTTCACCGAACTGACCCATGTTGACAATTTTTGCAGATGATTGCCGTAAGTGGTAAAGGCACGCAGATCTGATATGATGTTCAGATTGTTTAATTTGGTTTTATGATGAAATCCAACTTGATTCTCTGAATGTACTACTTGAAGAAAGATGTTCTTTTGCTGTTGAGTATTGTATCGGATATGTTGAATGCATAAAATGTATTTGATTAGCTTTGAAAGGAATGAAAAGAGATATTTGTTACTTATGTGTTTGTATTCGTATCTTGATGGTTTGATCTTCTTCGGTTCGAATGATCTTGAGAGCATTGTTATTATTGTATAACTTGGAGACTTTTGTGAATATCTAAGTAAGCTTGCAAGGTTATGTGACTGAATACTTATGATTGTTTAGTAGTTCTATTATGTTCTATTTATAGCTAAATTGGAACTTAGATCATTGTCTTTCGGGAAGCTAGGGTTAAAATAAACCTGAGCAGGAAGCTAAACGAGCTGAATAAATTATTACTTCCTAGTCTTGATCTAAGGCAAGACAACGTTTAATTGGATTCTTAATCACTATATCTCGATACTAAAAGTAAGATATAATTTCAGTTATGAGAATTGATATAAACCAAAAAAAAAGGTTTGGTTAGCAATCTCATGTGAAGATTAAGGGTTATTGTCCAATTTCGTTGATTTAGATTTATGTTTTCTATGAACTCCTTGAAGGGACCTCTAGTCTTAATAACTTCTCTTGTGTAATGGGTTTTACTAAGAAAGGTAATTCTAAGGTGAGGAACCCAGGGATTGGGAAAGACTACCCTTAAGGGAGCGTCTTATAGTATAATTTTAACTCAACGTATGTAACACTTATTAATAAGTAGATCTTTTCGAGGTGGATTTAAAGGTTGACGGCACAAGTCAACTGTAGGGTTGTACCTTCGAGAAGATTAGGATCTTCTCGAAGATACAACAATGCAGGTGACTTATGGCGACACCCTTTGCATTGATCGTTAAGATTTACACCTTAAACTCGAACAAGTTACTCTGGGACTGATTAGGAATGTGGTCATGTTATAAGGCTGCCCTAGGAGACTCGGGTATCTTGACACACTGGATTAACTAGGGTTGACCCAGTATGTCAGCGTATCCCTAGTCCTCGGGAGCATCCCTATAATGTTGTCATCTTACTAATCCGTTCCTGAGTGAATAACTTGGGACAGGAGAGTCTGACAGAAGTCAGTATAAGACATTCTACATAACATAGGAATGGGGTGAAGGACGTATTCCAGATTGACGAGTATGCCGTCAAGGAATACGAGACATAAGCATTATGTTTCAAATCTTTGGCCAAAGTATCGCAAGCTGCTGATTGCGTTGTCCTAAGTCACCTAGTCTAAGGGATGAGATGTCGATGAATAATGGTAACAATTATTCAGATAGGTTCCTTGGACAGAGCATTCTGAATCCCAGAATAGGGAAGAGAACCACAAGAGTGATGTGTTAAATAAAAACGCCAACTCTTAATACTCATGAATAGATCGGTAGATTACCGAGTCATGGAATGAATAGATCGGAGGTACTCCGAGTCATTACAGCTGCATATGGTTATCTGTTATAAGAATGGTTGTTTTGATTTGTGAGTTCTAAATTATGTATTTAGAACCAGGAAGCATTTGTCAAAAAAAAAAAAAAATTACTTGTTCTAATGTATAAAAATGAGGATGTTACATCTTGGTATCAGAGCTGAAGGTTGCAGCTCTTGGACCTATTGTGTCCATAATCTGATAAAAACCTGAATTTTCTTGTAACAAAAAATGGTTAGAACAAGGGGGAATGTTGTGAATAATGCTCCACCTGATGGAGGGGCAGCAACAACCCAAAAACTTGATGAGATCCTTGCTGCCCTATTGGACACAAGAGATCATTTAGCTGTACTTGAACAACAGGTGATGGGAAATGAGGAGGATGATGAAGCTGGTAATAACAATCAACAACCTCCTGAGGACAACCCCGATATGGGTGTTGATATTAATGCTGGAAATGCACCTGTCCAACCAGAAAACAAAAAGGCCAGGTTGGCAGCGGAACTCACTAATGATATAAAAAGGATAAGCCCACCTAAATATGATGGCACCACATTAGGAGATGGAGCTGAGAACTGGCTCAACTAAATGGAGAAGTACTTTGCAATAAGAAACTTCTCAGAGGAAACCAAAGCTATTTGGGGAGCCTATCAGCTTTCCCACGAAGCATCTTCATGGTGGGATAGCCGTAAAGCAGAGCTAAATATTGATGAGACCAATATTACTTGGGATCAATTTAAGGGCTATTTTAGGCAACGATGGCTGCCACAACTTTTCTATGATCAGAAAATGACAGAATTCCAAAACTTAGCTCAAGGGAAGCTAACGGTAACTGAATACTGGGAGCGGTTTACAAAACTCCTCAAGTATGTACCGCAGTATCAAACTGACGAGAAGTTCAGAATACGGAAATTCATCATGGGATTGAATCCCATGATAGGGGAGAGGTCGATGTTCACAGTCCAACCACTATGGAAGGAGTTGTTGAAAAGGCCATAAGACAAGAACATAAATTAAAGGCTATTTCTGCTCATAAAGAGGAAGTGCGGAAGAAGATTGCAAACCCTTCTTCAACCTCTCTTGCACCCAAAAAGGGACCATGGAAAAAGTTTGGAAACAAAAGTAAGTTTCCAGGGGATAATAGTAAGAAAGCAGTAGCAAATAAGCCTGCTGGAAATGTAAGGGATAATTTTGCCAAAAATTATAACAATGGGCAGAAGCCCTATGGAGGACAACGTGATAATTACAAGACTGGAGGCAATTTTGAGCCTAAAAAGGACCCGTAGGAGGTCTGCTACAATTGTGGCAAAGACCACTACGCAAATCAGTGCCCTTTGAAGAAGGATGATCGTAATCAAGCAAAGATAAGATACATGCATGCAGAGTGCATACAAGCAAGCCAAAAGCAAGTGACACCTATAGAAGTTCCGGTAAGTTATTTGGCATACCGCTCACTATTCTTTTTGATACAGAGCTACCGAATGTTTTATTTCTAATAAACTTGCTTCTAAACTTAAGAGAAAAGCTGAAAAATGGATAAATCTTGGGTATACAAGATGGTAATAACTCTGTTCATACAAAGTGAGTATGTGTCTTTTTGGGGCAGTCCTTGACTTACCTAACTTTTCCACGGAAGTTGACCTCTATGTTACACCTTTGGGGTCTTACGACATTGTCATCGTGTCAAATTGGTTAGTGAACATATAAAGCAAAAGTAGACTACTATGAAAAGAATATAAGATGTTTAGATGATCATCTGGAAACAACAGAGATTCAAGGGGTTAAATGGGAAATTTTAGTTAGAAAACTGTCAGCTATGCAGCTTAAAAAGGCTAAAAACAAAGGATGTACCCTTTATGCAGTAAAGATATCTGAATTTACAGAAGAAGATGGTGATTCCATGAAACGATTTCCTCTGTTGCAAAGTTTCAAAGATGTTTTTCCGGAGGAATTACCAGGGTTACCACCCAAGAGGGAATTTGACTTCACCATCGAAATCAAACCAGGAACGGAACCTATTTCCAAAGCACCTTATCGGATGACTACTACAGAGTTAGTCGAGCTTAAGGCACAATTGCAAGAACTTTTGTCTAAAGGTTTGATTAGACCAAGTGTTTCACCTTGGGGAGCGCCTGTAATATTTGTGAAAAAGAAGGATGGAACACTTAGGCTATGTATTGATTATCGGATGTTGAACAAAGCAACAATCAAGAACAGATATCCACTTCCAAGGATCGACGATTTATTTGATCAGATGCGTGGGGCAGCGGTTTATTCTAAGATAGATCTTCGATCTAGTTATCATCAGTTAAGGATTAGAGAAGAAGATATTCATAAAACAACTTTCCGAACAAGGTACGAACATTATGAATTCATGGTTCTACCCTTTGGATTAACTAATGCACCCGCAACTTTTATGAACTTAATGAATAATATTTTTCAAGAATATTTGGACAAGTTTGTACTTGTATTCTTGGACGATATTCTCATTTATTCTAAAAGTGTTGAGGAGCACAATGAGCATTTGAAGATAGTTTTGGGAATTTTGAGAAAAAGAAAGTTGTATGGTAAGTTATCCAAATGTTCTTTCTTTGATTCAGAAGTTCACTATTTGGGTCATGTCATTAGCAAGGAAGGAATTGCTGTAGATCCTTCAAAAATAGTGGCAATAACTGAGTGGCCTGCACCAAAGAATGTGCACGAAGTAAGAAGCTTCATGGGTCTTGCTGGTTATTATAGAAAATTTGTTAAGGATTTTTCTAAAGTAGCTGCACCGATAACTTCATTGCAGAAGAAGGATAAGAAATTTATTTGGAATGATAAGTGTGAAGCGGCTTTCAAAAGTCTGAAAATCCAGTTGACTTCCGCACCTATATTAGTTGTACTAGACCCTAATGGGAGCTTTACTGTTGTAATAGATGCTTCTGGGGAAGGCCTTAGAGGTGTTTTGTTACAAAATGATCAAGTCATAGCATATGAAAGTAGAAAACTTAAGTTACATGAGCTGAATTATGCTCCTCATGATTTGGAGCTTGCTGCCATTGTTCATGCGCTTCAAGTCTGGAGACACTATTTACTTGGGAAACCTTTTGAGTTGAAAACTGATCACTTAGGACTGAAATATATTTTCACTCAGCCTAATCTGAATGCCAGACAGAGAAGGTGGTTAGAGTTTTTATCTCAATATGATTTTGAAATTAGCTACATCAAAGGGAAAGAGAATAGAGTAGCAGATGCTCTAAGTCGTAGGAAGCACATTTCTGCTCTTATAACATTAAGAACTCAGTTTAAGGATGAGGTAAAAAGTGCCTCAGAATCTGATATTTACTTTCAGCAAGTAAAAGTAGCGCTTGCTGCAGAACCTAATGATGAAAGGTATAAAGGTTTTCATTTTGATAATGAAGGAATCTTGCGTTATGAAAACAGGGTATACGTACCTATGCTGAATGATTTGAGAAAGAAGTTGTTAGTTGAATTTCATAATTCACCTTTCTCTGGACACCCGGGTATCACGAAAATGCTTGCTGATTTGAAACAATACTTTTGGAAAGGTATGAAAAAGGATGTCATTGAATTTATAACTCATTATCGGAATGTCATGGGTTAAGGCATAACATATGCACCTGCTGGATCATTATATCCTCATAGCATACCGCAGTACAAATGGCAAGTAATAACCATGGAATTTGTACAAGGGTTACCCATGTCCAGAATAAACATGATGTTATCCTAGTAGTTGTGGATAAACTAACTAAGGTAGCTCATTTCATCACTGGAAATCTAAAGGATGATTCACCAGTGCTGGCCAAAAGATTCGTACATGAAATTTTTAGATTGCATGGTGTACCAGAATTGATTATATCTGACAGGGATCCTAGAATGACGTCAAGGTTTTGGCAAACACTTAATACAACTCTTGGAACGAAACTAAACTTCAGTTCTGCATATCATCCGGAAACGGATGGAAAACCGAGAGGGTAAATCAAGTGTTGGAAGACATGTTGCGAATGTATTGCATGGATCAACAGTATAAATGGGAAGAGTATCTTCCATTAGTTGAATTCGCATACAACAACACTTATCACTCATCTCTTAAAATGGCACCATTTGAAGCACTTTATGGAAGAAAGTGCAGAACCCCTGTTAGTTGGGATAGTGTTGAGGATAGAGTGGTAATTGGACCAGAGATCCTCACTGAAATGGAACAGCAAGTTAAGCTGATTCGTGAATGATTAAAGGAAGCAACGGATAGGCAGAAGAGCTATGCTGACCTTAAGCGGGTTGATCGAAGGTTTGAGCTTGGTGAGAAGGTTTTTCTTCATGTTAAACCCAGAAAGAGTTCTATAACTTTTGGCAAGGCTGCCAAGTTGTCACCTCGTTACGTGGGACCTTTCAAATTGTCAAAATAATCAATCCTGTAGCTTATCGATTAGCATTACCACCTGCTTTATCTCGCATGCATGATGTTTTCCATATTTCTTTGCTTAAGAAATACGTTTCAGATTTGTCACATGTCTTAAATTGGAATTCCTTGTAGGTCCAAGACCCAGGAATAATCATGGTTAAACCCACACGAGTGCTGGAAACTCACCAATTGCATTTGAGAAATCGTGAAATACAACAATGTAAGGTCCAGTGGGACCAGTTTAACGAAGAAAGTGCAACTTGGGAAAATCTGGAAGAGATGCAAATTGCTTTTCCTTTTCTTTTTCAACAGGATGAAATCTGTTGACAAAACATTTTTTTACATGAACTTATCTTTTTCAAGTTTATATGAAAGCCAGATTGAGGCAAACATTATTCAGGCTGAATAAAATGTGTTGTGACATTGATTTCTGGAACTATTCAAGTTGGAAATAGTCGCATTGTTTTGTGAACTAATAAATTGGTTGACCTGAAGGTTAATCGAATATGTAATCATCGGGATGATGAATCTTTTAGGAGGGAAGCATGTAACACTCTGAACTGTTGTTACTTCCTCCTGAGCATTCAAGTGTTGATATATGATTTCTTCTGTAAAAGGATGTGTTCCTTTGATTGTGAAGTCATGCTTGATATGGACTATATCTTCTTTGCAATTGAAGATCTTTGACTGAGTCGAATATGATTGGACTCTTTTATTTCTTTCATTTTACACCTGAGTTTAATCTGATCTCGGAATGAATTGTGGATTTATCCATCTATAAGACTCAGCCTTGGATCAGTGGCATTGATCCAAGAGATGCTTTAAGTTTATTCAGGATGAACAAAAATTATAGACCTTACGTAGGTTGCAAGGTTTGAATGCGTTGAATAAGCTATTCCGGAGTCTAACTCAGGCTGATCGTGTTAAATGAATTGGTTCCCGATATCGTAATATCAGGAAGGTCTTGATCGTGGGCTAGGTAATAAATTCAGATACATTTATACTACTAGCTTATTATCAGTGCTGGATTGAATCCATTACGGGAATGTATATCTGTAGGTTCTTATTCTGAACATTCTAAATGTTAGACCTAAACTGGATTTATTAAGGTTAATAACCTATGGGTTGGATTAGTGTTAATCTAACCTAGCCCTAAGCTATAAGCTAAAAGTTCCTAAAGTTAGCAACCTAGCACTAAGGAAGTTAGACTAAGTATCACCTTATGATCTAACCTATGTTTCTAACCTAACTAATGTTAGTGGAGGAAGGGGACCTATGAAGGGGTGCGAGCCATGGGCGGTAGTTTCTATGGCATTAAATGAAGGAGATAAGCATGAAGGACAAGGAATTAGCGGAGGTTTCAAATGGCCATCGAGGCCGATGTGGCAGAGTCGCCAAATTTAGAAATGGTCTTTGATTTGCATTTGTCCATCGCCAACTATGGCGGTCGGTGGCAATGGAGATTGAGCGGGAATTTTGGAGTTAATGCAATTAATGAACTCGGTCTCCGAGCTCGGATTTCTCGGGAAGACATGCAAAATGGAAAACTGGTTGTTTGTTTGGTTTTTCATGCGCTCCGGGTTTCTCTCTGTTTGATCACTGGTTCTTCACACCAGTCTACTTGGTGTTGCATGGCAACTATGAGAATAACTAGCTCTTTTCTCTGTCAAGGAAAGTTTATAAGGCATGGAATAACAAATTATTGTTGTTGAATCTAACGTGGAAAAAGAGGAGAAGGCTCGAGCTCTTTCAGAGGTCTTCTTCGGATTTTTAAGCAACATTACTAGGCATGTTAGGCCCTAACTTTTAAAAATCTTGCTTTCTTTCAAATGATTTCATTAGAACAACTCTGTTCAGATGATTTTTGGGTTCAGTTGGTTTTTAAGGTAGCTTTGTAAGAATTAGTTGTTGTATCTTCTTACTGGCTCGATTTTTCAAATGAACCCTTGATGGGTGTGCATTTTGTTTCATACTGTTGAATTATCTTGCTGTGTTTTGCATTTCGGTTAGATTTCGTAGAAATGCTTGCAAGGCTAATATATGTGTTCGGCTTTGTGGGAGTCCATGAATTGTTTTCTTGTTTGATTCAGACTTCCATCGATACCTTGCTGTTTCACTTGTTGAAAAGGATACTGTTGGAATTCTTGAATGTACATGATATTTTGACTTCTGTATAAGTTATGTCGTGAGTAATATATGTTATTGATGTTGTTGGACTTCTTGAAATGAAATTATGTCTTGGCTTCTGAAGAAGTACAGCCGTGAATACAATATGTTATTGAATTCCATTGGAATCCTTGAGTAGATAGTATTTTTGACTTCTGTAGGAGTTTAGATTGAGAATATTACTTGGGTTCGACTCCTTTTGAACTCTTGAAGCGTATATTATGTTTTCCTCTTCTGTATAAGCTTAGAGCGAATATTGTTGTTATGGACTCAGTTGGAGTCCTTGTTATGAAACCAGTGTTTCTGCTTCTGTATAAGCCTGGTTGTGAATACTTATTATTATTGGCTCTGTTGGAATCCTTAATATATATATCTTGTATTTCAGCTTCTGTAGAAGTTAGTCGTGAATGCCATACGTTTCTACTTCTGTAGGAGTTCAGTTGTGAATACGGTATGTTATTGTTTTGGTTGGAATTCTTGAATTTAATATGTATCTTGTATCTTTCTACTTCTGTAGAAGTTTATTTGAAGAATACTACATGGGTAAGACTCCTTTTTAATCCTGGAAGTGTATATTATGTTTTCTCTTCTGAATAATCTCAGTTGTGATTACTGTTGTTATGGACTCAGTTGGAGTCCTTGATATGTAACTGGTGTTTCTACTTCTGTGTAAGCCCAGTTGTGATTACGGTCGATATTGACTCAGTGAGAGTCCTTGAAATGTATCTAGTATTTTAAACTTCTGTCAAGCTTGGTTATGAATGTTGTTGTTTTATTATGAATACTAAATGATATCGACTTCGATGGAGTCACTGAAAGGTAATTTATGTTGTAACTTCTGTAGAAGTTTTTGCTGTGAGTACTTTTAGGATTCTTGATTGTTGTCATATGAATTCAACTTCAATTTAAACCTTTAATATAAGTTTTGGTTGGATTTGGCACTGTTGGAGTCCATGATATGCTGTGAATTGGCTCGATTCTCGATTTCAGTCCTCGCTGAGCATGCATATCATTTTGACTCTTTCTTATCATCGTTGTGATATGTTCAGTTCGATTCGGAGGAATTAAAGGTTGGGGTTTCTTTATCAACTCGATTTTGTTGATACCCTGTTATATGTTGTAGTAACTCGACTTCAAATGAAACCTTGAGGAAAATTTATTGGGATTTGCCTAGATGAATGAAGTTGTGCTCTGTCAAACAATGGCGATGGGTATATTCATATTGTTGAATGTTATGAAAAGGAATTGTAGAATTTGTTAAGTTTGGATTACTTACTGTTGCTTGTCACGAGAGCTACTGTATTGCTTAGTAAGCTACAAGGAATTTTTATATTTAAATTTTGACGAAGTTGTGGTTCTTCTTGTGGTCTCGTCTGACTTAGTCGCATGCGTATAATGTGAATGCTTTACTCTTGAGGAGACGGTACAGACATGAGCATGATTGGAAGGGAAATCTGAATGTCTCGGTTTCTTTCTCTTCTACTGTAAAGTATATGTTGATAAATTTATATTTAATTGTTGGATTTGTAAAACATACTGATGGATTCATGAATTGTTAGGATATTCATTTTGTTGAATATAATGGCCTGTCGGATGTTTGCTGACCTTGGGATTCAGATGGATAGTTGTTTTAGATGCATTTGTTCTTCTTGGTCACTAACATTTATGAAGAAATATATGAAAAGTATCTAGGACTATTTAGTAACTATAATACGAGTTATGCGTTATAGTCATGTTTGAATTACAAAAGAGCATAGTCTGAAATATGATTACATGTTTGGTGAATTAATTTCATTTAAACAAGTTGTTTAATGAAAACAATTGGTGGATTGCAATTGTTTTAAGATTTAGTGCTTATCATGCTCAGTTCACCAAACTGACCCATGTTGACAATTTTTGCAGATGATCGCCATAAGTGGTAAAGGCACGCAGATCTGATATGATGTTCAGATTGTTTAATTTGGTTTTATGATGAAATCCAACTTGATTCTCTGAATGTACTACTTGAAGAAAGATGTTCTTTTGCTGTTGAGTATTGTATCGAATATGCTGAATGCATAAAATGTATTTGATTAGCTTGAAAGGAATGAAAAGAGATATTTGTTACTTATGTGTTTGTATTCGTATCTTGATGGTTTGATCTTCTTCGGTTCGAATGATCTTGAGAGCATTGTTATTATTGTATAACTTGGAGACTTTTGTGAATATCTAAGCAAGCTTGCAAGGATATGTGACTGAATACTTATGATTGTTTAGTAGTTCTATTATGATCTATTTATAGCTAAATTGGAACTTAGATCATTGTCTTTCGGGAAGCTAGGGTTAAAATAAACCTGAGCAGGAAGCTAAACGAGCTGAATAAATTATTACTTCCTAGTCTTGATCTAAGGCAAGACAACGTTTAATTGGATTCTTAATCACTTTATCTCGATACTAATAAGTGAGATATAATTACAGTTATGAGAACTGATATAAACCCAAAAAGGGTTTGGTTAGCAATCTCATGTGAAGATTAAGGGTTATTGTCCAGTTTCGTTGATTTAGATTTATGTTTTTCTATGAACTCCTTGAAGGGACCTCTAGTCTTAATAACTTCTCTTGTGTAATGGGTTTTACTAAGAAAGGTAATTCTAAGGTGAGGAACCCAGGGATTGGGAAAGACTACCCTTAAGGGAGCGTCTTATAGTATAATTTTAACTCAACGTATGTAACACTTATTAATAAGTAGATCTTTTCGAGGCGATTTAAAGGTTGATGGCACAAGTCAACTGCAGGGTTGTACCTTCGAGAAGATTAGGATCTTCTCGAAGATACAACAATGCAGGTGACTTATGATGACACCCTTTGCATTGATCATTAAGATTTACACCTTAAACTCGAACAAGTTACTCTGGGACTGATTAGGAATGTGGTCATGTTATAAGGCTGCCCTAGGAGACTCGGGGTATCTTGACACACTTTGGATTAACTATGGTTGACCCAAAGATGTCAGCAGATCCCTAGTCCTCCTGGGAGCATCCCTATAACGTTGTCATCTTACTAATCCGTTCCTGAGTGAATAACTTGGGACAGGAGAGTCTGATAGAAGTCAATATAAGAAATTCTACATAACATAGGAATGGGGTGAAGGACGTATTCCAGATTGACGAGTATGCCGTCAAGGAATACGAGACATAAGCATTATGTTTCAAATCTTTGGCCAAAGTATCGCAAGTTGCTGATTGCATTGTCCTAAGTCACCTAGTCTAAGGGATGAGATGCCGATGAATAATGGTAACAATTATTCAGATAGGTTCCTTAGACAGAGCATTTTGAATCCCAAGATAGGGAAGAGAACCGCAAGAGTGATGTGTTAAATAAAAATGCCAACTCTTAATACTCATGAATAGATCGGTAGATTACCGAGTCATGGAATGAATAGATCGGAGGTACTCCAAGTCATTACAGCTGCATATGGTTATCTGTTATAAGAATGGTTGTTTTGATTTGTGAGTTCTAAATTATGTATTTAGAACCAGGAAGCATTTGTCAAAAAAAAAAATTACTTGTTCTAATGTATTAAAATGGGGATGTTACATAGCCACCCGGATTTGTTGGCACATCGGTTTGGTGCCATGATCCACCATTTACAAAATATAGCATTTGACAACCTTGGCTCAAACTGCAATATTTCACGCATTTACAAACAACAGAGCAGCAAGAGCATCGATCGAGAGGCGAAAAATGCAAGAAAAATATTATAGAGGATCCCTACACTAAGGTGTAGGATCCAACGAGACATCTCTAGGTTCCATGGAGTCTAAGTAATCACCCGTCAAAGTTGAATGATTTTTTGGTCTCAGGGCTCTTAAGGGACTACGCCCGAATGAAGTAGCTTTGAAAAAACAACCTTGTCGTGTCTTGAAATGAAACCTCATCTAATTTTTACTTGGTCATGCAGACATGTTGGCATAGTTGGTATGGTGTCATGACCCACCATTTACCAAATATAGTGTTTGTGACCTCACACCGGCTCAAATCGCACTATTTTTCACGCATTTGTAAAAATAGGACAGCGAGAGCACCGATTGGAGATGGAAAAATTGAGACATCAGTATTATAGAGGGTCCATACACCAAGGTTTAAGATCAAATTAGAAATCTCTAGGATCCACGAGTCCAAGTAATCACCCATTGAAGTTGAACAATTTTTTGGTCTCGGGCTCTTAAGGGACCATGCCTAAACGAAGTAGCCTAGAAGCAACGACCTTTTCATGAACCAAAATGATGCCTCCTATAACATTTACATGGAAAATTGGACATTTTGGAGCATTCAATTTGATGTCATGACCCACTGTTTGTAAAATATAGCGTTTGACAACATAAGACTAGTTTAAAAAAGCACTATTTTGTGTGTTTGTAAACAATAAGGCGCAAATGGAGCACCGATTGGATACAGAAAAAACTAAGAAATTCTATTGTATAGGGTCCCTACACCAAGGTGTAGGATCTAATGAGACATCTCTAGGTGTCATAGAGTCTGAGTAATCACCCATCAAAGTTGAATAGTTTTTGGTCTCGGGCTCTTAAGGCACTACGCCCGAACGAAGTAGCCGGAAGCAATGACCTTATCACACACCTAAAGGATTCCTCCTCTAGAATTTACCTAGCCACTTGGATGTGTTAGCATAATCAATTTAGTACCACAACCCACCATTTGCAAAATATAGCATTTGACAACCTTACATTAGTTAAAACTACACTATTTCACACGTTTGTAAACATTAGGGCAGCAAGAACACGATTGGAGATAGTAAAAAAAAAGACATGATATTGTAGAGGGTCCCTACATTTAGGTTTAGGATCTAATGAGACATATCTAGATGCCACGAAGTCCGAGTAATGACTGTCAAATTTGAATGGTTTTTTGGTCTCAAGGCTCTTAAGGGACTATGCCCAAATGAAGTAGCACAGGAAGCAACAACCTTGTCGTGAACTGATTTTATGTATCCTATAACATTTAACTAGCCACATTGACATGTTAGAGAATTATTTTCAGTGCCGTGACCCACTTTGTTTGCAAAATATAGCATTTGTGACCTTACATTGGCTGAAATTGCACTATTTCATGAGTTTGCAAATAATAGGGTGAGAAGAGCACCGATCTGAGACAGAAAAAATGAGACAAGCTATTAGAGAGGGTCCCTTCATTGAGGTATAGGATCTAACAAGACATCTCTAGGTGCCACAAATTTTGAGTAATTACCTATCGAATTTGAATAGTTTTTTGGTCTCAGGGCTCTTAAGGGACTACGCTTGAACAAAGTAGCCCAGAAGCGATTATAGATGCCAAAATTAGGTCATACAACCCTTATATTCCTATTAATTAAATCAGCCATAGCTTGCATATTCAAATCCCATAAGTGAACATGATTATATGAATTAATTACTTTAAGTAATTTAATAAATATCCTCACTTGACCACCTCACCTAACCACACCACCTAGACACCTCATCATGGACCTATTCTTAGTATGTTTATTTTAACTAATATCCAATTTCTACTTACCATAACTAACTGAGACTTAGTCTAACCCTAAAATCAGATGCCTGTTATTTCTCTAACAACATGCCCACTTACTTAAGCGGAAAATACCATTTTAGACACAACCAAGGTAGAAGCTGGGCAAAAGATAGCCAAGATCTGCTATTTTGGAAAACCAATGATTTCCCATCGTAAATCGATGCCGCTTAACCTAAACCTTTTCAATTACCATATATTCATTTTGGTAACCTTGTTCTAGATGTTGGTAAAATTATTTTGAGTTTGGAGAGAGATTTGCATGTAAGCACGAACTAGAGCCCTCTCGCACATCTAGACACACCCTAGCGAACTAAGACTGATATGAAGGCATTGGCATTCATGCTAGCATTCTAGGAAGCATTTCCATGGAACTCGAACACCAATTCCACAAATCAACCATTGCCATCATCCAACCATTAGGCCTGTAAATACAAGTGTGTTTTGATCTGCATCATTCTATACTTAGATAATCATTTCTTTAGCTTTCTTTGTTAAATCCTATTCTCTTTTGCATCCTATCATCCTCACCTTCCTATCAATCCACCCATTTGACCACCCATAACCTTTTGGCTCCCTATATTCAACATCGAGACATCTTTGAGCATTCTCAACATCTTTACCAACCTAGCCATCATTCTTCCATTCTCTGTGCAATCACAGAGAACCTTCAAAACCAAGTTTTATTGAGTTTCTACCATTCCACCTCTACCGATGCCAATCACCTTGAGCATCATTAGTTTCCCTCTTAACCGTCAGTGGTCATATCAAACCGACATTGGTCTCTATAACTAGTAATCCTTCCTATAACAGTGACCTAATAACCTTCACCCAAATAACCCAAAACCACCCAAAACTTGATCCTGACATGTTCTAATCACCTTGGCTACCTACCCAACCTGAAACATAACCCAACCTCAACTAGATATAATTTTTATTGCAATATTTAACTTAATCTAATATATTGTTAATAACTTGAGATACCGAAATCAACTTGTTAGCAATAGGACCTCTATTTCTTACATTTTTGTTCATTTATTTGATAAATAGTGGATTGATAGCCATCTAGGAAGTATCACACTTCCCGGATCTAGCATATGCTAGGTAGTCCACTAACATATATTGTTTAATATTATTCTTGTGGTCTTGTTTTGCATTCACAGGTAGTTCCTCCTAGCAAAAAGGAAGTTCTCACAATCAACATTAGATCGGGAAATTAGAATGTGCGCATTCTACCTTCCACCTTCATTTCACAAGTATTCCTCCTCACCTTTACCTTATCTATTTTTCTCATATGTATGTAACTTATTGGTGAAACATTTTGGCACGCCCTTAGTGGGACCCTCTCTTGGGTTCTTTGCATTTTCTTCATATAGGGAAATCTTGTGTGTTTCTTTCTTTTTGAAAAATATACATTTAATCTTCTCCCAGTAACATTATTTTCTTCTAATTTTCTAAACAACATTTGTGATTTGGTTTTTAAAATGAATCATTTCTTTCTTCTTACATTTGCATAGTAGTGAAAGAGCACATTCTTAACCTATTCATCATTTGCTACATCGAATTTAATTATCGATTTGGGTTCTAAAATTTGTTGCATTTCATCCTTGTATGCTGCATTTTAGCTCACATTAAAAACTGAGGGAAACCTATACGCTGGAAGTCATGCCCAACTAATGGTTGACATAATTGAATCATAGAAATCACTTTCTCTTCTCTCTCTCTTTGCCAAACTACACAAATAAAAATTCACACATCTTCTTAAACAACACCTTACCTGGAAGAAGTTGTCAACGATCACACGATTAGAGGATTGACAGTGGGTGCCCAACTGGTTTCTCTATCTAGTCATTATCTTAGAGAAAGGACCACCCCACCAAAACATAATCAAACCACCCTTTAGAATTTTCCTCTTCATAGGACACCTTCCCAACCAAAAATTTTGTTCAATTCACAAGTCAGTCTTAAATAGCATAATCGAACACATAAAATTCACTTATAGGATTTTCATGTTTTTCTTAGCTTTTTCCTGAGTTGCGTTTTGAGTTGTGAGGTTACGTTCTCCACTTTCCTATTCCTTTCACACTCCACCATCATAGTTGGAGTATTCGATTGTTTCGAGTATGTCGAGTTTAATAATAGCATCCTCGGACTTCTGGGTTGACACTCAATCTAACTTAATTCATAAAAATATTTATTTATTTATTTATTCTAATTTCATAGTTACCGGCGTTAGTCTAGCAACCGTCCTCGATTTACCTAACCGATGTTGGTTTCAGCTCTTTTTGGTCATTTTACCCAAAGATAGCATTCATCAAATCTTTTGTTCTATTTGAAGTTCTCAAAACATCATCATATCCCTAGAAATTTCATATCACAGCCCAGTACAATTTCCATTATTTATTTTCATTAGTTTTTGCCTCATTTGCAAAACTGTTGATTCCCCACAATAACCAATATTGGTTATCATAACCATCATCGGTTCCCCTTTAACCATCATCGGTCAATTTGACCATCATTGGTTTCGTGTTTGATTTTTAATTAAAACACCAATCATATTTACCTCCCAAAATTCATCCTCCATTTTTGTTATCTTCTCGTGTCATTTGAGAGTACCATTTTACCAAACCAACGCTAATTTTCATGGTGTTGACTCGCACCAAACCAACAAACCTTGTGTTTCACGCCATCCTTCATCCTCTTCTACCTAGCCCATCACCACCTTCCATCTTGTTTCCTATGGATCCAACTCAACCCATCACCATTACTACTCGGTGATGATGAGTTCGCAAGACTCCTTGACTAGGATCCCACATCCTTACAATACTATCTTTCCCACTCATCTACCTAAGACTCCTCAGGATAGCTAGTATATGGCATGCCCGTATATATCCCTCCTACCCTCGCACCCACTTCGCATCAACTACCACTAGCTTGGCACTACCCTCGTCCACTTTATCACTTATGGTGTCTCAACTTAACCCCACATCCTCCACAACTATTACACCAATGACATCTATCATACCCGTGGTGTCGACCATTCCTTCACCAACCTCCTTAAGCATGGCCCCATCTGCCCCCTTTTCCTTATATATACCAGTTGCATCACAACCACCCATGGTGTTGGCAACCCACACCCCCTTCCAAAACCTCATCCTTTCCATCCCACGTCTCTACCCCCAATTACTACGATATTCACGACTACTCCGCCTTCTTACACACGTCACCAAAGCAACCCCCAATTATGTCTATCACTTATTTAGGATATCTTCCACTCACATCTATTCCCCCTTCATAGTTTTCATATTCAACACCCCCATATATCGGGATGCCATCCACATCATACACCCATCATCAACCTCCCTTTACTACAGGAGGCACCCATTCCTCACAACCCACCAATGACCTCATTAAGATGATTATGGAAAATATACAGACATTAGAAGCATTAGTTTCTCACTCTTGAAACTCTTTAAATTATGATGAAATTTGTAATGAGCCTATTCATCCATCTATTCCTATTCACCCATACCCCGTGTATAGGGAAATTATGAAGTTCAACCATTTCAACAGTAAAGAATACCTGTAACAACACTTGTAGTCATTCAAACATGGGTGCTATCTAATTTCCCATGATGATGCTTTACTCCTACAGACATTCCCCATGTCCTTGACCAGACCCGCCTTAGATTGGTATAGTTGTTTACTCAGGCATTCCATCTACTCCTTTAAAAAAGTGGCTTAAGCATTTTTTACCACTTCTCAATCAATATTGTCAAACTATTCACCATGACTAACCTTTACTCGACATGATAGTATGACAGTGAATCTATCATAGATTTTGTTGTTCGCCGGTGAAGTATTATCAACTAATTAACATTCCAATTACCTTAAGTGGAGCTTATAAAGTTATTCACTAGAGCTTGTGCCAGATACATCTCACCAAATTTTCTCGTACAAACCTTGCATACCTTTTTGAAGCATTTACCATGGCACGAAGCTGGAAATTCATGCCATTGAAGAAAAGAAAATCCAATTGCAAAACAAAAATGCCACATTCAAGTCAAATGATGCTTCTTTGTCTTCAAAGCCCCAAAAAATTATTCAAAAACCAAAGGATCTACCAACGTGGTAGTTCTCAAATCTGGTCCATCCCATCCATCTAATCAAGCCAAACCTTCCTCCAATCTTTCTCCCATTCAGACTTTTCAGTTCCGCGGGAACAACGAAAGTACACTCCGATTGGAGAGCCCTATTCTTCAGTTTTGGAAAAGCTTCTTAAGATTGAAGCCATTGCACTACCCCCATAAAACCTCATACCGGTTTTGATCCCGCTCATCCTATGCCCGCATGGTATAAGGAACATGATTATTGTAATTATCATTGCGTCAAAGGCCATAGTGATGGTAATTACATAAATTTTAAGAAAATTACCCAAGAAATGTTAGATAATGAAGATCTCATCATGGAAAAACCGAACGCACCGAGAAATAAAAACTTGTATATCTTTAAGAATTCATTCCCTAACCATACGCCATCATCTAATCAAAGTGTTGAAACTTCAACCAATGACAACAATGTTTGTGAATTCCACATTGTTTTTAATATCTTACCAACCATTCCTCAATTTCCACATATTCCATCTATTGAGGAAATTATGGAGAGAGCTTCTCTACCCACGGAGGGGCATACCTCATCCAATCCTTCACCCACGGAGGAGTCTTCTTCATCTCCCCCTTCACCCATGGAGGATTTTCACAATTTCTATTAATGATGTTTCACCATCTACCTTGCAACCTATCAAACAATTAATGGAATTAAATCTCCTACCTACAGAAGAATCATCATCGCTTTCTCCTCCACCAAAGAAGGAATCTACCTCACCCCACCTACCATCTCTTCTACCCATGGGAGATCCTTTAGACACGTCAATACCAATTAGGGAAAATTCCCCATTAGCATTCATGGATCCATTTGATATGGTCTTAGCTCTTTTACCCATAGAGTCCAAGGATAACCAATTCCCTGTCTCACAAACATATTTTACAAGGATTTCTAATAAACCAACTGCATCTCCTCTTACAGCAGTGTCATTTTCATGACTTGGACGATCACTTGGATTACATTGATAATTCCATGCTTTGGGGACATCTTCGGCTCCCCTTTTTGACTCAAATGCAAATGTTGCCTACAGATACCTCCACGATCTATCCAAAGGTATTTCCAGCAACTAGATTGACCCTAACCATGCCTATCAAAATGGCTTCTTCTTCATCACCTTTACCTACATCCGAACCTTTACCCATGACTAAAACCATTCCTATGCCTAAGAACCTACCCACACCTACATCTTTATCCATATCTAGACCCATCACTACCTTGGGTGTCATGCCGATGTCAAGCCTTACCCATCCACCCATCAAATTGGATTTAGCCACGTCTTCCCAAACCTACACCAAAATTATTCCTCTGCCTAAAAGGAAGACCCAACCTTCTAGGCCACATACACCAGTCTCACCCACCACACCTTTGTCACCTTCTCCCCTTCCATCCATCCTAGGACCTCACCCATCAACCTTGGCCAAACAACCCCTACCCAAGGCAAATCAAAAGCTAAGCAACCTACTTCGTCATCATGATCCTTTGTTACATCCAATTTACCTACACAACAAACACCCTTGCCCTCACCTGTACATTTCTTACCACCTATACCCCCACCAGCTACCATAACCCCAACATTACCTATGCGACTTCAACCCATACATTTTGGCAGGATTCCACCAACCATTTCCACCACAACTCTATTGTCCCCATGTGTAACCCATCCTCTTCCACCATCTGCTTTCCCTTCTGCATCACATACTCCCACCTCACCTTTACCCAAGAAGGTGAAATCCAAAGACAAGAACCCACTACCCTCCAATAGGGTAGTTAAACCAACAACACCTTCCATTGCTAGTTCTTCTACCACACCTTTTCAAGAAGATACCATCAAAACCTAAGAAAATACCACCTACCAAAGAAGTATTCAAACCTATTCCAACTACTATAACACTTCTTCCACCACAATCATCCACACAGATTACCATAACCCACACTCACTTCCCACTATGATCCATTGGCAAGGTCCTACACCAACATTTTAGCCAACCTCTTAGAGACCTTAGTCATCACATTACTGCCACTTATACCTTACGACCCCCTCAAACCCAAACCAAAAGGGTTTGATGAAACTAAAATTTGTGCCTACCATCATGTGCCAGGACATGATGTAGAGGGTTGTAAGGCTCTCAAAACCATTCTCCTCCAATTATGTCCTCCTGAAGAAAATTTTGATGATGATGATCTTCTTGATGAGGACCTTGTTCCATCTTCACCTGTCACCATACATCCCTGCCCACTACCTATTCAACGACTTGCATCACCACCTCCATAACCCTTTTATCCACCTCTAAAATTCAAGATCAACATGGTCCGTATCAGAGAGTTGGCCAAACCACCGCCTAAATGCCAGTGTTCCCTACTCATTTCGCAAGGTTCTTACCCCACATTAGGTTTTTCCCGTAATGGGTTAGGAGGAATACCTGTTGAAATGTTGGTTATAGGTTGTTGTGCACGTGTATGACTTCTGAATCCACAACTAATCGTGAGAGCTTCCTTTTTCTTGAGGAACTACTTGGAATGGAAAACAATACCACCAAATAAAAGTTAAACAATATATGCAGTGGACTACCTAGTGTATGCTAGATCCGGGAAGTGTGATACTTCCTAGATGACTATCAATCCACTATTTAAAGCAAATTAATGCGAGAAATAAAGGAAATCCTACTATAGTTAAAATGATTTAGGTATCTCATTCATCTACAATAAGAAATTCATTCACAATAGGATAAGCTATGATTGAATCTGAAGGTCAATGTCTTGGTCAGGGTACTAGATACTGGTCAGGGTGAGATTCTGGGTGGTTTTGGGTATTTGGTGGAAGTTTAGGAGCTCTGTTCTTGGTTTCTGTAAAAGACACAGAGACCAACATCGGTCTGGTATGACCGGTATCGGTTTAGGCTAACCGGTGATGGTTGTGGGTAACCGGCATCGGTATGGTCGGGGTATAGAAACTCAATAAAACTTGGCTGGGTGATAGATCTGAGGTTAGATGAAGATGGAAGGGAAATGGAAAGATTCGTATGGATCCTGGATATGCACAGGAATGATTAAGATCCGGTATGGGCAGTGTAAGGGTATGGATAAAAATATGGTCAAGTTTTCATGGAGGTAGATGATGGGGGAATGGAAATGAGAGCAAAAGCTAATAACAATGTAAAAGGATCTACCAAATGATGAATGATGAGTGTTGGTTAACAAAACTTACTATTTATACGAGCTTGATGCCTAGTTGTAATGGTGGGTGATCAAATGGAATGAACTTGATGTAGTGTTGGTGCTTCCCGATGCTCCCATGAAGGCAAGATGGCTGTGTGATTGCTTTAGGTACTGGCTATGGATGCTTTGATGTGTATACTAATGCTGGTTCTACTTGCATGCATGTAGCTCTAGTTTCATCACTTGTTCTCAAAAGATGTGATTATCTCTCAGAAAATGTGCCAACCTCAAAATAAGGTTGTTTTGGGGTTAAATGGTAACCGATGGTGGTTCCGGCTTAACCGGCGGTGGTTAAGGGTAACCGACATCGGTTAGGGTGGGATTTCCTAGGTTTACTAAACTGGCAGATCCCCTTGATTTTCTAGGATCTCATTTCATTTTTCCATGATTAGCATGGAAGCTTCCTTCTAACATGTGGGAATGTGGTTAGAGGGAATGTAGGCATTGATTTTTAGGGTTTGGGTAGGTCTTAGTTAGTTATGGCAACTTACTAAGAATAGGTCTTAGGGTGAGGTGGCTAGATGAGGTGTCTAGGTGAGGTGGATGTGGGCATTATCCCAATTAGGATATTTAAATAATAAATATTGTGAGGATAATGAATTAATTTAATTAAATTAATATTAGTGTGGGATGAAAGGGGCCATGGTTAGGTGAATGTGTTCAAGGTGTTTATTTGATGAGGGACCAAGGGGAGTGTGACCTAATTTTAGTGTCTACATTTTGCCCCTTTTTTTTGCGTAGCTTGTATTGGTAAGTGACACTGACAAAAATAAGATGTGGTTGCCCCATGTGTGGGTGAAGGTGATCCCCTCAAACCAGGAACTGATGAGGTAGAAGGTAGAATCGGTGAGTGGTTTGATAAAAGGTGAATGTGATGAAGAGGAAGGTGGGAAAGGGGGTAAAAAGGGAAAAAGGTCCACTCGGGTAATCTAGGTAATGGGTCAGGGTCAAAGGTAGTAATAATCAAATGCACGCACACACATGTATAAACTACAGCATGGTACCAGGTTGAAGAGCAAGAAAACTCTACATTGTCTAAGGTCGATAGGTTTATCCAAACAAGGTTGAGGTGATTCTAGTATCCAAGGTATAGGATATGGTCAGAAACACACATGCAGGTTAGGTGCAGGAACGTTTAGGTATGTTCCAGTACACCGAGGGTTGGGTCAGGATAAACGGTCATGGCAAGAGGCAAGGTAAGGTCATTAGGTCAACAATCATAGGTAATAGTGTCACAAGGTATAGCGAACACATGGGGTCAAAGGTCACTAGCGATGGTCCAGGTCCAAGTATCTAGGTCACGACATGAGTAGGGCCGAGGTATGGGTAAAATAATGAGTCCCCAAATGAGGATGAGGTTAGGTAGTAAATGATGAGGTCCAGAGGGTGAGGTGAATGGTCAGGGTAAGCATTGGGTGAGGGAAAAAAGAGTGATGTAGGGTAATAGGGTAATATGATGAAAGTGTGGGCAATGTGGAAGAGAGGGTGACCGATGTCTGGTCAAGGGTAACCGATGCCGGTATAGGGTAACCACCACGGTAAGGTAGGGCACGTGACCGATGCCAGTGAAGGTAAAACCGGTGTCGGTTAGGTCGGGATGTTATAAAAAGAAAAATCCACATTTTTCAAATCATTTGTCTTTTTTGCAAAATTGGGAAAATGACAAGTGAAAAAGAGAAAAGGTGGAAAGTGAGAGAGAGAGACTGGGGACTGAGTTGGCGAGCCACGTAGGGTGATTGGTAGTGAGAGGTGGGTCCACGAGATTAGATTGGTTGATTTTATTGGTTGGAGGGGAGGTGACAGATTGGTGATGGCAGAGGCCAGAGAGGGATCGGGTGGGCCACCAGGTGTAGTGGCTAGACATGCCACCACGGTGATGACAAGCATGATGATGAGGTAAGCATCAAACCCTTTTTTGTGTTTTGTGAGATAGAGTAGGTGAGAGGTCGGGTGGTGAAAAATTGGGTTTGGGGGAAATGAAATTTGAAATGTGGGAGGGTGAATTGGGTAGAATAGGAGTGGGGAGAGAGGTAAGTGGGTGAATAGGGGGTGGGATGGGGTTGAGGGGAAGTGTAGGTGAGAATGGGTGGGTAGAAGAGTCAGGAGAGGAGTTTTTTTGAGAGGGGAGGGTTTGGGGGTCATGGTTTTTGCCACATGATAGTGACCGGCATTAGTCGGGGTTAGCCAGCATTGGTAGGGTCAAACCGGTATCGGTCACAAAATAGGTGACCGATGCCAGTTTAGGGGTGACTGGGTCAGTTAGAGATAACTGAACTAGTCAAGTTTTGGAGAAAAAGGGGCCGAAAGGCCCTAGGTCGAGTGGGTGAGATAGGGAAGGGTAGAATAGGATGTGTTGGTGAAAAACCTAGTGTAGGTGGGGGGGTAAAAATGGGTATGGGGAAATGATAGTGGGTGAGGGGGGGGAGATAGAAATGTGATAGGAAGGTAGGTTGGGAAGAAAGAAAGAGGTGAGATAATGGGTATAGGTGAGGTGTCGAGGGTGAGTGTGGGTATGATGAAGGTAGATTAATTTGATGTTTGTATTGGATGCAGGGGAGAGATCAACTGCAGATGAGAGACAGGGTGCCACCCCTACTCTTGAGAGTGCGAGGCATGGTGATAGTTGAGGAGTGGTGGCACATGGAGGAGGTGGGCCTGATTGGGGTCCGGCACTATCGGCATGTAGTCCGGCAATGAGTCTGATGGTCACTCTCATCGATAGATGGGATTCAATGACCAACACGTTCCACCTACCGATGGGTGAGATGACAATCACCCTAGAGGACATGTTTAGGATCCTGTGGTTACCGATACTGGGACGCAGGTGTACTCATCTCCTCCGAGGCCTCGAGAGGAGTTGATGCTTGATAATGTTTGGGGAGGGACTGGTAGACATGACATTCCATAGTGCCAATTTGAGTTACGGGGGATGTACCTAGCCCATCCAGAGGAGACGAGGCTAGTTGTTTTATTGATGGAGGCAGTGTGTTGTTTCACACTGCCGATGCAGAGGGTGGGAGATTTCCCACTCCCTGATGGGGGTTTTACATGACATGGTGATGGATCGACCTACTTTTTGGCACCAATTCCTAGTGTAGTTATACAGAGAGTTGTGGGCGTATGGGCATCTCGTAGGTTTAGCCTATGTTGCACCTTTTTACTACACTATTGGGCCTATGAGCACATAGTTTGTGTGCGCCCAAGTGGGTATGCCCCGAGTAGATGCATTTCCACCAGATTGGTTTGGGTGGGGTATAGGTGATGGGTGCCCATGATTGGAGAGTGTCGATCGACATAGGGCTACACATGATGTAGCATATTACAGTGTCTATTGAGGGGATTTTCTGAGTGGACATCATATGGAGACCATATGTGGGTTATCCCTCATACAGGTGGATGCATGATGAGCTAGATGGCCTTCAACTGCTGAGATGGATAGAGGGGTGTTGTGTCGGGGAGCACAGATGATCCCAGTTGATAGGGTTAGATGGTAGTTTGGGCTACTACAGACATACCTCCACCCTTCCCATAGTACAGAGAGATGACGTGGAGAGGCCATTACCTCTACCATAGCCGACAGTGCCCACAGGGCAGGAGGAGCAGGTGGTAGACCAATGGATCGATGATGCCGGAGTGACAAACAGATATAGAATAGTGGTGGGTGGCTCATTTATGAGTAGTACCACCTAGGCTGGGTAGCGATTTAGCCATTACTATCACGGTGCAGAGAGATGCCCTACAGGGGTAGGTGGCGACCCTGATTACCTAGTTGGGGATGGTGCAGGGTACAAGTTAGCCAGTTCAGAGGTGGAGAGGTGGCCGAGTTGCATGCACAGTGGCTAGTCTTCAGCCCAGATGGCCTAGGGTGGGGATGGAGATGGAGATGATGATGATGGTCAGGTGGCCACCCTACAGGCACAGGTGACAGGGTTACAGGGCTAGTTAGCCATGGCATAGCATAGATTGGGGCCTTACAGGCCCAGATATAGGCACAGGAGGTAGAGGCCGATGGGGCCACCATAGGCACCGGATAGGGTCCCAGTTCACAGGCAGGGGTGGGATAGGTCCCATAGGATAGGTATAGGTATAGGGTCAGAGGCCGATGGGGCCACCACATATAGTACCCATATCTAGGTTATGGGAGGCAAGAGAGAGAGGCCCAATATTATCAGGACCAATGATGGTGGTAGGGATAGATTGTCTATCATATGCCGAGTACAGGGCACAATAGGCCTCTAGTGAGAGGACCAGATCACACACCCATAGCGTGGAGAGCACAGGGGGCCATCGAGCCCCAAGACATGGTCAGGGTGAGGCCACCAATTCATGGAGGCCAGTTCTAGTTGATGTACCAGCAGGGACCCAACCACCACCCATGATGGGTGGGGAGATGTTAGCAGGTCACTAGATAGGGGCCGAGGAGGCAGAGGGGACATGAGAGAGACAGATATGGAGGATGTCCACCGATGATGATGTCTAATATATGGCCCTCAATTTTGATGTAGTTTTGATTTTTGATATATATCGGCTGTGCCGAGAGTTTTTATATTTTTGATCATATACCGCCTACATGCCAAGATGATATATGAGGATGTATATGAGAGTTTTGATATTTTGAGATATACCGACCTAAAGATGGTATAGGATGTATATGAGAGTTTTGAGAGATCATTATATACACCGACATTTGATAGTTATGTATATGGATATTGTATTTATATAGATGATGATGATTATGGGCATTATGTGTTTGTGTTGATAACATTTTATTATTATGCATAGATGGACTTATGGTAGGTGTGTTAGGCATGGATGATTTATGGATTTAGGATGATGGAGTCAGGTCATAGGCATGGTTGAGTTAGGTTGTTAGGGTGGATTGAGTCATGTGGTGGTCATGGCATGGAGTTAGGTGGTTAGGCATGGTGAGTTAGGTTGGTGTTAGGCATGGTGAGTTTAGGTTTTGGTTTTAGGCATGGGATTCAGTTAGTGGTTTTTAGGTATGGATTGAGTTAGGTTTTGGTTTAGGCATGATGGAGTCAGGTCATGGTTTTAGGCATGGATTGAGTTAGGTTTTGGTTGTAATTCATTAATATTTGCAATGAATGATGATATGGGTCATTTTTAAGATGTTTTATAATACATGCATGATGTTGGTAAAGAAATGGTAATCAAAATAAATGTATGTTTTGATGATGATAAAAATGTGAAGCAATTTGTTGTTTGTTTGGTTTAATTTCCAATTTTTGATATAAAAAGGAAACTAAGTAGGGTAGAATGTGATTTAGGAAAATGAAAGATGAATTGGTTAGGGTAGAGAGTGGTCGAGCTAACCTCCAAGGGCCCCATGCCCTCGGAGTGCTTGCCTACATAGTCCCAAAAAAAAGGGACCTCAAGCCGATGTAGTTCTCCCATAAGCTAGGGAAGAATATGAGGAGGTATGAGAATGAGATGGTAGGTCATAGGCATGATTTGAGTTTAGGTCTACTAGGTATGGGTGAGTTGTGGGAAAATTGGTATAGGTGATTTTGATTGTGGTAGAAGAAGAAGAAGATTACCCCAAAGGTAAGCGTTGAGGACCAAGTCCTATATAAGGTAATCAATACATAATAAAGAAGGTTAAAAGATAAGAGGGGGCAAGAAAGCCACCTGATTGGTTAGGATCATACCGAGTAGGTCATACCTTGGAGGAGGTGATGAACGTAAGACCCTAAAAGACATTGCATGATTGATTATTCTAAGGGTGAAAAGTAGTCACATGATCACCAAATGTCATGGTTTCCAAGAGGTCCCTTGAGGCGGTAGGAAATGGAGTGCGAATGGTGAGAGGGGTGAAAGGTGGTTAATTTTTATATGGTATGAGGTAGCATGCTCTTTGGGCAAGAGATCCAAGGTCACAATGGGAAAGTCCATGACTAAAAGGCTTTATGTTTGACTGATATTTGAGATAGACTGATCGATGTGGGAAGTCTATATGGGATGAGGAAATTAACTCCTTGAGGTCTTCATGAAGCTGATCGATGCGGGAAGCTTCAGATTCTCTCTCTTTTTTTTTTTTGAAAGAGCTTTACATAGCTGTCCTTCGAGGGAGTAGTCTATTTATAGCAGTGATTATAGAGAGAAGATGTCCTTTTGAGGGAGTCATCTTTTTATTGGAAGTTTGACTCAAGGAGTTGGATCCCATGTGAGGGCTTTGAAGTCATGGACAAGACCAAGGTGAAGAATAGGATTCTTGTTCAGAAAGTAGGGTGAAATGACCATGGGATCTCATCTAAAGGTAGATGAAAAGTATCCATGAGAATCATGCTATGTGCAACACCATGGTACACATATTCAAGAGAAGATAACAAGTGATGGGTACACACATGATTCTTATTTAATCATTGGTGATGATGTATAGAAGTGGATAGTGCTCAAGGGACGAGCATGGAAAGAGGAAAAAGTGAGGTAGGACTAAAAGTCAATAGTAGAATGGTCAAGATGCAAGGCATTAAGGGCTTAGGTTCGGGTTTACCATCGAGTGAAGATAAATGATAAGCACCTGATCCATAAGTATGGGTCACGATGTATGGTCCAAGCCAATTAGGAGAAAAATTTTTCCCCATTACTTTTTTTCTACTTTAGTTACATGTTGATTTTCTTTCAGGACAAGATCACCAACGTGAAAGGTTCATTCATGGACACGTTTATCATAGGCACATTTGATACATTTTTGGTAAACTTGAAGATGATCAAGAGCATTAAGACAACATTCATCTAATAACTCAAGTTGTGCTAAATGGTCCTAATGAAAGTCATCATCATTGAGCATGTCATGAAGAGAAATGTGAGTGAGGGGATCTGACTTCGAGAGGTAGAACAACCTCTGTACCGTAGACCAAAGAGAAAAGGTGTAGCGGTAAGTGAAGTGTGAATACTAGTGCAGGTATGCCCACAGGGAAAAGGAATGTGCGTATGCCAGTCCTTCCCAGTATCGTTAACCACTTTCATGAGAATTTTGTTCAAGGTTTTGTTAGTGGATTCATGCTTGGCCATTGGTTTGTGGGTAATAAGGTGATGAGAAACTTAGCTGAATGCCAAAGGCATCACAAATTTTTTACAAGGTCTTATTTTTGAATTGTTTTCCATTATCAATGATGAGGCGATGAGGAACACCAAAGTGACAAATGATGTGATGATTGATGAACTCACATATTTTCTCAGCTTTTCATGGAGATGAGTGGTATGGCTTCAACCCATTTTGTGTAGTATTCGGTAGCGGTGATGATCCATTGATGTCATTGGGAAGAATGGGGATTGATCTCTCCGACAAGATCCAAACCCCATTGAGAAAAGGGCCAAAGGTCACGGGTGACCTATAAGGCATGACTAGGGTGTATGATGAAGGTTGGCATGTTGTTGGCATTTTACACAATGCTTGATGTAGTCACAACAATCATGGTTAAGGGTCACCAAGAATAGCCTAGGTGAAGAATACGCTTAGCAACAACAAGGCCACTGAAGTGACCTCCACATATGCCATCATGAACTTCCTTAATGGTATAAGGAATTTCAGAACTCATGAGGCATCGTAAGAGAATACCATCAAATTTGTGCTTATAGAGGAGGCCCCCATGATGACGTAATGAGAGACCTTTTTAAGGAAGGCACGTTGTCCATTACAGGTGAGATCAGGAGGTAAGATGGAGAGAGAAAGATAGTCGAGTATTGTTTATACCAAAGGTCACTCGGGTTCGGGGTGATGGTTTTGATGGAGTAAATGTCATGAGGTAAATAAGAGGGTGATTGAGTCATTGTATGGTGACAAAGATTTTAGAATCGGCAGTGAAGTGGGTATTTGAGAAGCCAAGCAAGCCATGGTATCTACAAATTTGTTGGTTGAACGTGGGGATGGTTTGAAGGGCGTAATGGTCAAAGGTGGTCAAAAGTATGTCTACATGATGTTTATACTTTTGAAGTATCTCATTACGAAATTGGTATATACCATTGACTTGGTTTATGACCAATTGAGAATCACCAAAGATGTTGATTGATTTGACATCTAGGGGTAGGTATCTTGAGACCTAATACGAGTGCTTCATATTCGGCAATATTGTTGGTATAATCAAAATCGAGTTTGAAAGACAAAGGCATGGGTTCACCATCAAGGGGAATGAGGATAACACCAGCCCCACCCCCACGCTGACACTTGGAACCATCAAGAAGAGTGTCATTTGGTAAGTGGGTTCATCCAGGGAAAGGGTAGCAATTGACTCATCTGAAAGTCAAAATTAGAGGGTTGATCCCCGAAAATAGGTGCGTCAGCCAATTAGTCGGTGATATAGCTTGGCCCTTAATGGAATTTTGATGGATGAATTCAAGGTCGAGGTCAGCCAAAAGCATAAGCCAATGTGTGACACACTGATTTTGATAAGGTTTGGCATACATGAAGTGTAAGGGGTCGGTGTTGGTCACAACATAGGTTTTGTGGTTGAGTAGGTAATGGCGGAGTTTTGTGGTGACAAAAACTAAGGCTAAGAAAAGTTTTTCGGGATGGGTGTATTGGGTTTCATAGTCCAAAAGAGTATGGCTTATGTAATAAACCACCTACTCCCTATGTTGTTCATCACGATGAGCGAGCATGGCCCCAAAGAGTGATCGGTAGCTGAGATGTATAGGTAGAAAGGTTGATCATCTTTAGGTGGAATGAGTACGGGGGTTGAAGAAGGTATTGTTTTAAGGCCTCAAAATCTTTGTGGCAATCATCATCCCATTTAAAGGAGACATCCTTCTTGAGAAGGTGATGAAATGGTTGACACCGATCAAACAATTGTGAAATGAAATGTGAATAGACTACAACTTACCTTGTAGGCTACGGAGTTGCCTAAGGTTAGTGGGTGGAGGCATTTCTAGAATGGCCTTGACTTTAGCAGGGTCAACTTCTATACCACATAGGAAATGATAAATCCCAAGAGTTTTCCTAGAGAACCGTGAAGACACACTTCTTGGGCTGAAGGTGAACAATATTTAATGAGGTGGTCAAAGATGGTTTTTAGGATGGTGAGGTGCTTCAGAGTGGCATTTAGATTTGGCAGAGATCGTCCATGTAATCTTCCAATATACGATGCATGATGTCATGGAAGATATAAGTCATAGCCCACTGATATGTGGCACCAACATTTTTAAGGCCAAAAGGCATGACTCGATAGCAGAAGGTCCCCCAAGGGGTGATGAATGTGGTTTTGTGTTGATCTTCTGGGCAAGTAAGATTTGGTTATAACCCGAGAAGCCATCCATGAGTGATAGCATCTCGTGACCAGCGGTAAGGTCAACCAGCTGGTCAATACCAGGTAGAGGAAAGTCATCTTTTGGGTAAGCTAGATTGAGGTCACAAAATCCATGCAAATGCGGAGTCCCCTATCACCTTAGTGATAGGGACAATGTTAGAAATCCAACGAGGATAATCAATGGGTAATATGAAGGAAATGGAAAGAAGGTGTTGAAGTTCTTCTTTGACAAGAAGGGCAATGTGAGGGTGCATTTTCCTCAGCTTTTGTTTGATGGGCTTGGCATCGGGAATGGTTATGATATTGTGGACCACTATGGTGGGGTCAATACTGGGCATGTCTATAAGACCAAGCAAAAGCATGGTTATGATCTTTGAGAAAAGAAGTGATGGCTTCTTGTTCAACAACATCTAAAGATTGACCGATCTTTAAGATGTGTGGGTCATCCTGAGTATGAATGTTGATTTTGATAGTCAATTCATTCAACATGGTTTGCATCTCAGATGGTAATGACCGATGAATATATGAGTCTTCTACACCAAGGTAGGTGAGTATAGATTCATCATCCTGACATTGAATGACGTTAATCAAAGGTGTATCGTCATCATCATTTCAGATACAGGAAGGGAAGAGAGGAGGAGCCTCGCCCTCACGTTGATAAGTCAGAGGCCCCAAGGAGATGGTGTTTATGAAAAAAAAATTAGGAGGAATGGATTCTGGATCCATCGACTCCATCGGTGAAGGTGGTGATGGTGGTGAAGAAGGTGGAGAAGGGCTGATGTCCTCGATGAGTTCAATGTGAGCCTTCTTGGTAGGTGGTTCAACAAAGCCGATACCACTACGGTCGTTATGTTTGTGGGTAGTACATGGAATAACAGTATGGTGGCCTTGCTCATAAAATCCAAAACCAAAACCCTTCCACACATCAGTGCAGGAAGGTGTGGGAAAAATGGTGATTGGTGAGTGACTGGAAGTCAATGGAAAATGGGTGGGTTTGTGATGGTGGTTCGGTGTGTAAGTGGTAGTATCAAGTCCCCCATAGGTGAGACTGGTATGAAGGTGGGGAGGACCATAAAGGAGATGCATCTCCTATATGGTGATCATAACGAGGGTGTTGGTGAAGACTTCCATACTCTTGTGGAGTAAGGAATGTGTTGACACTATATAGGTGATACTCCCCCAGAGTGAGGCATTGAAAAATGCCTTCCAAGGGATCGGTGGTTGGTATGTGGGTAGCTGGAATAGATGATGTGTCGAGGTCGACGTGGGTGGAGCTAATGGATTGGGAGGATGATGGTTCGGCCATGGAGGTTGTGGCAGCGGTAGGAATGGAGGAGGTATGTGCGGTTGAGGTAGCGACTGTACTAGTAAGTGGAGGTGTAGGTGAAGTGGTAGTGGTCATGGAGGTAGATGCCTTAATGGGTATAAGCATGTCATTGGGTCGGTAAAGCATGTTGCATGTTTTAAAAGGTGATGGATCAGCTGAATAGTATAGGTGTGTCCTTCATGCTCAAACTTTACACAACGATGCAAAGTGGAAGGAACACAACCCATGACACGAATCTAGGGTCTACCAAGCAACAAGTTATATTGAATTCCCCCTCCAAGATGTAAAATAACTCTGAATAGTGTGGGGCCCATGCGAACGTGGAGGATGATAGTGCCTAGTGTAGAGGTGATAGCATCATTGAATGAATGCAACATGACAAGATGTTTATGCATGTAATTATGTCAGGTATGCACATTTGAGCGAATGCATGGGATGAAATGATATTAATGCTAGTGCCCCCATCAATCATGACACGTCATACACGTATATCATCGATGTGGATAGAGATGAAGAGAGTCTGGGTCTAGGTCATCAGTTTGGTGCGGTGTGATCTCTTCCTCTGAGAAGCTAAGGGAGGCTACTTGGTGAGTAGGTGGAGGTGTGGATAAAGGTGGTAATTTGGTGAGAGAGGCTACATGATGGGGTGTGATAATGGAGGCTACGGGTGTAGGGTCATTGGGTAAAACCTCAATAGATTGTAGGACCTCCATGAGAGCTTGATGATGGGATTTCTGAGGTTTGGATGAGGTCATATAAGGACATTTTGAGGGGGATTGGTGTAGTTGTTTGAGCATCGCACGGTGTGTGACCCCATTAGAAATAGGATATGTGGGGCCGTGGATAGTGATTTTAGGTGTGGGTGTAGATGGTATGTTGGGTATAGGATTGGTTGGTGAGTCAGTTTGCCTTTTCCTTGCCTTTGTCCTTCTGAGCACGGGTAGCAACATGTGGATCATGTTGATCTGAGGTGGGGAGGTAGGCAGGTAGGTGAGCCATGAAAGGTATGGTGACACGAAGGGAAAAATCCCAATGGTGGGAAGGAGCCTTGTGAGATGAGTTGGGCACATCGACATTTGGGTGGAGGTTTGGCAGGTCATTGATGCAAACCATGTTAATTTCAAATCTCGAGGTGGTTCTAGGAGTTGTGGGGTAAAGGTCTAGGTCATTGAGTAGGCAGTGAGGGAAGAGTTGTGGGAATGGGTGTTGGTGAAATGGGGTCCTCATCAAGAAGGTCATCATCATCAAAGTTTTTCTTCAGAGGACACAACTGGATAAGAACATTTTTCAAAGCCTTATAGTTCTCTACATCGTGTCCTGGCACACGATGGTAGGCACAAATTTTGGTGTCATCAAACCCCTTTGGTTTGGGCTTGAGAGGGTCATAAGGTTTGAGGGGTGGTAATGTGATGACAAAAGTTTCAAGGAGGTTGGTTAAAATTTTGGCATAGGACCCTCGCTAGTGGATCACAATGGGAAGTGAAGGTGGGTTTGGGTGTAGGCACGGAGGATTATAGAGGAATGGTCTTTGCACGAGGGGGAGTAGGTCGAGCTATGGTTTTAGGTGTTGGTGTGATCTTAGGCATTGGTCATGTTTGTTTGGGTAGGGGTATGGTAGACAAACTGGCAGGAGAGTGTATGGTTGTTTTGACTACCTTATTGGAGGGTAGCGATTTTTGTCTTTAGGTTATACCTTCTTGGGTAAAGGTGATATAGGCACAATGAGATCTAGAGGGAAAGGTGGATGGTGGAAGAGGGCACATTACCCATGGGGATAATGGAGGTGCTGTGAAGGTAGATGGTGTAGGTCATGCCGGAGGTGTGAGGGAAAGAGACTGAAGTGTCATGGGTAGTGAAGGAGTGATCGATGGTATTAGAGGTATGGGTGGTAAAGATGTTGCAGATGTGGGCGGAAGTCATGGTAGGTGCTTGGGTATGTTTGAGGTTTGTAATGGTGGAATGGGCTACTACGTTTTTAGTTTACCGGTGGGTGGAGGTTTCTTACCCGTGTTAGAAGGATGAGGTCCTAAGATAGACAAAAGAGGGTGAAGGTGAAGAAGGTGTGATCGGTGAGGTTGGAGTATGAGATTTATGGAGTTGGCTCTTCTATTTGGGTGTCGAGTAGGTTTGGTATTGACTTTGGAGGATGTAGCTAAATCTAGTTTGATAGGTGGATGAATAAGGTTGGTGGTTAGGGTGACCCCTAAGGTAGTAATAGGTTTAGTCGAGGAAGATGATGTAGGTGTGGGTTTGGATTTAGGTGTATGTTGGGTTATGGGTAAGGGTGTGTGTTGAGCTATGATGGGTGTCATGGAAGAAGTTGTGATAGAGGAGGTTGTGTTTGGTTCAATTGGTGAAATATCTTTGGGTAGATAGTGGAAGTGTCAGCAAGTTACATCTACATTTGTGTTGAGACAGAAGTAGCAGAAGACACCCCAAAGTAAGGCTCTATCCACATAATCTAAGTGATCAGCTAAGCACGAGAATGACACATCTGTAGGTGAGGTTGATGAGGACCTAATGGAAATTCCCATGAAATTTTCTTAGAGATGGGGAATTTTCTAGCTTCAGCTTCCGTGGGTAAGAGAGCTGAAAGTAAGTCTACAGGATCTTGGGTAGCTGATGGAGAATGATCACCTAGAGGCAAAGGTATCTCTACTGGGTCTTTGATAGGTGGAGGAGATGATGGGTGCTCCTCTATGGGTGGAGGAGATGATGGGTGCTCCTCTGTGGGTGGAGGAGATGGTGGGTACTCTTCTATGGGATGGAGAGGTACTGTGGGTGACGGCTCTCTAGGTGGAGAAGCCAAAGGTGAAATAGTCTTGATATTAATGGAAGGCTCCTCCACGGGTGATGAAGGAGGTGAAAGGTGTTCCTCTATGGGTGGAGGAATAGGTGAGGTGGGTTCCAATGTAGAAGGAGGACTTTGGGCTAGAATTTCCTCTATGGAAGGAATATGAGGTAATTGAGGAAGCATCAAGTGTATCACTAAAAATAGCATGGACCTCACGGGTATGGCTATCATGAGTTGAAGTCTCTCCGGTTTGATCAGAAGAAGGGGCATGATTAGGAAAGGGTTTCTTGAAGATATGTAGGTTTTGATTGGCAGGTGCATTAGGATTATCCAAGGTTAGCTCACCTTTCTCGAGCATTTCTTGGACAATGTTTTTGAAGGTGATGTAATTGTCCATCACTATGACCCTTTACTCAATGGTAGTTGCAGAAGTCATGCTCTTTATACCACATGGGTGTGGGTGAGCAGGGTCAAAACTAGTGTGTGGTTTCATGGGAGGGGGGTGATGGCCCCAGGCATCACCAATCCTAAGACTAAGATAAGGTTCTCCACCGAATCTAACTCCTCATGGGAACTCTATATGATTATTTACTAATGCACACCTTTTATTTTGGTGGATGTAATATGGAAACACAACAACAAACATAACACAAGAATACCATTGACTATGATACGAAGGAATGATGACAAATCTAAAATATAAGTGTAAATTATAATATCAACATGAAATTGTTACAATCTCACCCATGAAGTACTTGAAGTGTTACCAACTTCACTTGCCTTCCAATAATAACTATGGGAGAAACTTCACAATTACACCTCTTAATGGCTTCTTTAACACACCTTCTAAATGATGGCTTCCTTTACTTCTCTACAATATTTCTCACTACTTCTTTCTATGCTAAATGAGGGGGTGGCCTCTCTATTTATAGAACTTCCAGGCTTATCCATCTTATCTCTAAGATAGGATAAGAAATCTACTCTGGCCGAATCATATTCCATACCTTAACTCTTATCTTTACATGTAAGCTTATCTTTTAAGATAAGATAAACCTTATCATTTCACATGGGTTCCACATTTTTAGACTTTTTACAAATAAAATACACAAAATATTTATGACCTCACTCCTTGTCCTTATTACCAATATAATATTTCTAATTCCTAATCATGTAGACCCTACTTCTCTACTTACCCAAACTTTGACATTTTAACATTACCGGACCACTTACGACAAATATTTACTTTTTACCACAACATTCCTATTGTACTTTTGACTATTACCATACTATACATTATTGGCGGCATCATATCACATAATGCCGTTATCTTCTATCGACGCTACTACTAATTATACTTAACAACATCCTATTCCTAATACATACATTAATGAAATAGAAATTACGAGGAAAATTTTAGTGTCGACATCTTCCCCCTTCCTAGCTTCTACTCCGTCCTCGGAGTAGACTATTCCGGTGCTTGGAAAATCTTTAACTTGTCATGGTTGACCCATTTCATAATGGGAGTGCCATCCAATTCCTCTAGTCGATATGTACCATTTTCATGCACAACTACTATTTTGTAGGGCCCCATCCATTTTGGAAGAAATTTTCTCTATCTTCTTTTTTTGTATCTGGAATCATATACTAGAACCAAGTCATTCACATGAAATGGAGACCAATGGATCTTTTGATCAAAGTATTCCTTCTACTTCATTTTCTTCTTATAGCTTGTATCCTTTGCTATTTCTCTCATTTCCTCTAGCAAATGAAGATGTACCAACCTTTCTTTTACTGAATCACTTTCATCCATCCTTTCATTTTTCATAACTCTCACAATGGGAATATCAAACTCAATAGGAAGAACTGGATCAATGCCATAAGCCAACTAAAATGGGGAGTATCCTGTTGCTGACTTTGATGTTTCCCTATATGCCCACAATGCTACATGAATCCTTTTATCCCACTTATGTACCTACAAGGCTGCATCTTTTGCTAGAATTTGACACAACACAAAATTTGTTCGTTCCACCTGTCCATTTGTGTTTGGCTTGTATGTTGTTGCCTTCCTAGTGCTTAATAGAAAACTTGTTGACTAGGGCTTCTACCACCTCATTAATGAAGTGGCTTCCTTGATCTGTTATAATTTCTAATGGGCAACCAAATCTGGTGACAATGCGTTCATATATGAACCTTGCCACTTCATCCATGGAAGTTGTTTTCAATGGCCTAGCTTCAACCCACTTGGTTAAATAATCTGTGGCAACTACAATATACTTATTTTGGCATGGGGTAGTTGGAAGTGGACCTAAAATATCTATTCCCCACTTTTCAAAGGGACCAAGTGGAAGAATAGGGCATAATGGAGCTGATGAAGTCTTACGGTTACCATGTGTTTGACAAATATCACATGTCTTACAATAATTATAACAATCTCTAAAAAGAGTGGGCCAATGATAACCTGCATCCAAGATCCTTCTTGTTATAAGTTGTCCAGAGAAGTGCCCTCCACATGTACCATTATGGAATTCTTCTATCATCTCCTTCCCTTGATCACGTCCAACTTCCCTCTTGTACTATCCATCAGGTCCTATTCAAATAATACTCCATGTAGAATAGAATATGGATGACTAACTTGAGTAATCTTCCTCTTAGTCTTTGCATTGGCACCATCAGGAAACTTGAATTCATTCAGATAATTCCAAATATCTATGTATTCACTAGGGATTGTGTCAAGGGATAACAATGTTGCATCTGGGAAATCATCATCATCACAAGATGAACCTAAACCATCATAGGCTCGAGAGAGTGCATCTGCATTGACATGCTTCTTTCTTGGCCTATCTATAATATCAAATTCAAATTCTTGTAGCAAAATTATCCATCTTGCTATCCTCCCTGATGGGTTAGGCTTATTTACAATATATTTTAGAGCCTGATGATCTGTTACAACTATAAATTTTTACCCTAGCAAGTAATTTCTAAACTTCTTTACACAAAAAAAATGATAGCTAGAGCCTCTTTTTCTATTACAATATAATTTACCTCAACATTTGCTCATTTGTCTGCTCCCAAAGTAAACTAGATGATCATTCCCATTTTCATCCTTTTGGCTCAGAGTACTTCCTAGTGCTGCATCTGAGGCATCAGTATACACAATGAATGGCTTGCTCCAATCTGATTCTTTAAAATAGGTGAAGACACCAAAGCTTCCTTCAGTTGTTCAAAAGCTTCATGCGCCTTATTTCCTGGTTCATAAGTAACATCCTTCTTCAAGAACTGGGTTAGTGGCTATGCAATCTTTGAGAAATTCTTGATGAACCTTCTATAGTAACCCACATGGCCTAAAAATGATCTCAACTTACTTCTATTCATAGGAAATGGTAACTCTTTGATTTTTGAAACTTTATCAGGATCAGTACCAATACCATCTCTGGATACAACATGCCCTAACAAAACACCTTTAGAACATCCAAAGACACACTTTGTAGGGTTTAGTGAGGCTTGTGCTTCATCTAACCTTTGAAATGTTGTCTCCATCTGGTGCAGGTGGTCCATCTTGCTCCCATAGATGCAAAAATCATCCAAAAATACTCTGATGAAGTTCCCAATGTAGGGTTCAAACACCCTATTCATCAAACACTTGAAATGTTTCGAGCATTACACAACCCAAAAGGCATAACTCTATAAGAAAACGTTCCCCAAGGAGTGGTGAACGTGGTCTTCAACTGATCTTTCTCCGCTATACGAACTTGGTTGTATCCGCTATATCCATCAACAAAACTATAGCACTCCTGGCCAGCTACTTCATCCAAGATCTGATCTGAGAATGGAAGAGGGTAATGATCCTTCTTTGTTGCCTTATTGAGCTTCCTATAATCAACACAAATGTGTAGCTTCCCATTCTTTTTTATTGAGATCACAATGGGAGAAACCCATTCTGAATTCTCCACAACAAATATGAATCCTACATCAAGCAACTTATCTATTTCTTCTTTTACAGTCTTGGAAAAATTAGGATTCATTCTATATGGCATTTGCTTTATGGGCTTAGCACCATCTACCAAATCAATAGAATGTTCTACCCAACTTACTTGATGGAGTTCCTTGTAATCAAAAGTGAATAGTGTATGTACCTTTGAAAGAGCTGAGGTAGGATTCCTTCTCACTCTCCATCACAACATCACCAATCTTTATTTGTTGGAGACGATCATCAATTTCTTCTTCAGATAATTTTATGGGTTCATGAGTTGGTGTGACTGGAAGGATATCCATGACCGAAACATCAACCTCACTTTCTTCATCTTCGTGTCCACTTCACTTGGTACTAGAGTAATCAGAGGATGTCCAATCATCAGTTTCATCACTTGAATCCACAGGTTCTACCTTATGATGCCGAGGGATCACGTTTATCTTCACCCTCTCTCTACCACGTCCAAGTGTCATGAAGCCTTCATTCCAGTAGTTTCTTGCATGAACTCTCCTTAGCCATGGTCTTCCCAACAACATTGGGTACGCAACAGTACCATTTTTCATCACCTGAAAGTCTACCACACATACAACACCCATAACAGATATTGCCACATTTGAAACTACACCTTCTGGTTTAGTTTTTCCCTTATTTAATGACCTTAACATAAGTGTTGAGGGTGATCAATTTTTAAACCCAACATATTCATTACAGACTCGGTCATTACATTAACTGCAGCACCTCCATCAACTAAGACATCATGAATTGAAATACCATTACATAATACCTCATCTTGTGGAGCGTAGGGATCCGCCTCTACCTCCAAAATAGGGACCTCAACCTCCTTCCTTCGTTGAGCATTGAGTCCACTTCGCAGCTCCCGCCTCTTCTCAGAAGACATAGCCAAGAGTTGACCATATGTAATATTTGTAGGCCTTTTGGATAGATCTTCTAAGATGGAGTATGGTCCTTATCCCTGTGAAATCAGAAAATCTTGCACACCCAACTTTCTTCTCCTATGTTTCTTACTAGTTTCTCCTTTCATCTTCTTAGGATCATTTCCATCTTGATTATCTTTTTCTTTCTTTCTTTTTTTACAAACACATCTACTTCATTATTTATGCTCTTATCTACTACATCAAAAGAATTCACAGTGCTTTTCCTTTATCATTATCTCTTGTACCAGATGTAGAAGCTCTATCTAGACAATTATACTTATAATGACCCTTTTTATAACAACCATAACATACAACTTCAAAATATTTCTTTTTGGACCTCTATCTCCTCCCTGAGAACTAAATTCTTTCCTTGAAGAAGATTAATAGTTAACTAACCCATCTTCTTGAGCAGATCTTCATACTCAGTAGATGTACTAGGAGAAATATTTGTGCTCACCGAGAGTGGTTGTGGATTCTGACCAAAGGTGTTGGTGTAGGCTCTACTTTAGCAACAATTTCTTTGGGCTCCTCTTCCATGCTTTCTTCTTGCCTTCTTGCAATCTCCTTTGCTTGTTCAATGGTAGTTGGGTGGTCATACTTCACTCATTGTCTGATCTCTAGCTTCATCCCAAGAATGAAGTGCTTACAGAGGAGATTATCCACGCCATTCATCAACCCATCCGCTAATCCTTCCTTCCGGATCTGGGCATCGAGCTTCCTCCTTAGCTCTAGAACACGAGCATGATAATCCCTTATCTTCTCCTTCTCTCCTTGGGATAGCTTTGTGATATCGATCATGAGATCTGCATATTTCGTTGTTCACCAAATTCTTCAAGAAAACTTTCAGTTAATAAATCCCATGAGTTTTTCACATTATCACCTAGTGTTTCAAACCACCTAAGGGCTGAACCATCCAAAAAGGTAGGAAAAAATTCAGTCCATTGTTCCCTTCTTATGAGGCCATTACAAATGCAAGATCATTTAAACTCTTGAATGAAAGAGGAAGCATCTTCATTAGATTGGGCTGAAAAAATAGAATCTTCCCCATTTTCAAAAGTAACCACAGTGAAATACCAACCCACAAGTACAATCAACAAGACTTATGTGCACAAATAATTGGAATCACTATAATAGAAAGTGACTTTACACCTTTCTACAGTAAAATAGAAATGACCACGGTAAACTATGGTAAAACTTGACTTACTGCGGTAAAAAATGACTTTACTGTGGTAAACACTATTCATGGTAAAAAGTGAAGTTACTATGGTAAATACTATTCACGGTAAAAAGTGACTTTACTACGGTAAATACTATTCATGGTAAAAAGTGACTTTACCATGGTAACTACTATACATAGTAAAACAAGGTTACCCTCCAAATGATTTTTGACTAAGTGGGAATATCTCTCCAGAAAATCCACCAACGAGGAATGGTCCCGGAAATGGAACCAAAATGTCATCACCAATCCGGCACTATGATAATTCTCCACCGAGAACTCCTCGTGCTATGATTATTTACTAATGCACAACCTTTAGTTTGGTGGATGTAATCTGAAACACAACAACAAACATAACACAAGAATACCATAGACTATGATAAGAAGGAATGATGACAAATCTGAAATATAAGTGTAAATTATAATATCAACATGAAATTGTTACAATCTCACCCATGAGGTACTTCAAGTGTTATTGACTTCACTTGCCTTCCAATAATAACTATGGGAGAAACTTCACAATTACACCTCTTAATGGCTTCTTTAACACACCTTCAAAATGATGGCTTCCTTTACACACTTACTCATACAATATTTCTCACTACTTCCTTCTATGCTAAATGAGGGGGTGGCCTCTCTATTTATAGAACTTCCAGGCTTATCCATCTTATCTCTAAGATAGGATAAGAAATCTACTCTGACGAATCATATTCCATACCTTAACTCTTATCTGTACATGTAAGCTTATCTTTTAAGATAAGATAAACCTTATCATTTCACATGGGTTCCACATTTTTAGACTTTTTACAAATAAAATACACAAAATATTTATGACCTCACTCCTTGTCCTTATTACCAATATAATATTTCTAATTCCTAATCATGTAGACCCTACTTCTCTACTTACCCCAACTTTGACATTTTAACATTACTTTGACCACTTACGACAAATATTTACTTTTACCACAACATTCCTATTGTACTTTTGACTATTACCATACTCACACATTATTGGTGACATCGTCTTGACAACATCATTATCTTCTATCGAGATGCTACTACTAATTATACTTAACAACATCCTATTCCTAATACATACATTAATGAAATAGAAATTACGGAGGAAATTTTAGTCGACAGGGACCTCGTCAATGACTTTGATGAGCTTCTCCAATAGAAGAATAAGGTTCCCCTTTCTCGAGCATTGGGGTATATTTTTGTTGTTCCCATTTGAATTGAAAAGTCTAAATGTGTGAGAGATTAGATGAGGGGTTAGCTTGATTTCAAATATGAGTTGGGATGAATTTGAGTACCACTTACGGCATTATTGGTCCCCTTGGCCTTTGAATAATTGTTATGTGGTTTTGAAGAAGAAGAGGTATCATTCGACTTGAATGTCGAAGTTCTTATTACGTAATTGGATTTTCTTCTCTTCAATGGCCCGAATCTCTAGCTTTCGTGCCATGGTGAATGCTTCATCAAAGGTTTAGAAGGTTTGAACCTATAAGGTCGGTGAGATATGCCTAACAAAAGCCCACATGAAGAGTTCGATGAGTTCAGTTTGTGGTAGTTGGAATGTGAGTTGATTGATCAGGCTACGCCAACGAGCAAAAAAATCTACGATGGATTCATCGTCATACTAATGCGTAGAGTATAGGTCAGTCATGGTAACCTTCTTAATGATATTAATGGAGAAGTGATCCAAGAAGGCTTGGGCTACCTGATTAAATGAGAATATAGAGTGTCTAGGCAACCCACTATACCAATCTAACATGGGTCCAGTCAGAGACATGGGAAAGGTCCTCGGAGTAAAAGCATCATCATGGGCGATTAGATAACACCCATGTTTGAAAGACCACAAATGTTATTGTGGGTCTTCTTTTCTATTGAAATGGTTGAATTTAGGCATTTCCCAATGCATGGGATATGGATAGATAGGAATGGATGGATGTATAGGCTCATTACAAATCTCATCGTAGGTGAGAGTGTTGTGGGAGCTAGAAACCGATGCCTCCAATGTCTACATCTTGTCCATCATTAACTTAATTAGGTCATTGGTAGGTTGTGATGGATGGGTGCTCCTGTAGTGTAAGAGGGTTGGTGTTGGGCATATAATGGGGTGGCATTCCAGTATATGGTGCTGCCATATAGGTAGATTGAGAAGAAGGTAGTGAAATAGGGGTACGTACCCAAAGTGAATAATAGATGAAACAAGAGGCTGCTGATAGTATGTATATGGAGGTGGAAGGGTTGTGGTGACCCTAGTGGCAATGGGGGCTAAAGATTGTGGAATAGAAAGGATGAAATTTTGAAAAGGGGTAGGGGTCACCGACACTGGGGGTGGTTGTGTAGCTATGGGTATATGCGAGACAATAGGCGTGGATGAGGTTGTGTTCTGGGTGGTTGGTGAAGGTATAGTGGATGTGGTAGGTGCAATAGATGTAGCAGATGCGGCAGTCATAGTGGGTATAGGGCCTAGCTACGAAACGACTAGGGGTAAGGTATATGACGGGCGGTGCGTGAGCTAGATGGGGCTAATGTAGGAGTGGGAACGAGAGTCAAGGGGATAGATACGGGGCATGTCATATATCAACTGACCGAGGCATCTCGAGTGGATGAGTGGGAAAGGTAAAACTACAAGGCAACATGATTTTGGTCAAGGAGTCATGTGAACTCCTCATCTCTAGTAGTGATAGAGATAGGTTGGATAGGTTCCATGGCTGGTGATAAAATGGAAGGTGGTGAAGGGCTAGGTGGGAGTGGTTGACAACTGGTATGGAATATGAGGGTGCTTTCTTGTCGATGTGTCAGTACCATGTGAACAGTACTAATGTGGTAAGACTGCTTTCTATAAATGACACAAAAATACAGCATAGATAGGATAAATAGGTGGTGGTAGGTGAATTGGGGTTAAAATGTTAGCTAGAAAATTACACAGGCTAACCAATGACGGTTAGGTTAAAATGATCACCAGTCACGAGTAATCGATCACTTGTGGAAAGTGGACAGTTGGTCAAAAACAAGGTATAAGGCCAAATTTTCCAGGTATGCCAAATGTTGATGGACTTACTAGGTCAATGGATATGATAAGAGTGATAGAGACTCTAAACAGTAAAAAGGGGAATAGGTGTCCTTTTTGGGTTGGTTAACAAAAAAACAAGTGAACGATGTCGGTTGGGTAAAACCGATGATGGTCAGAGGGTAACTGATGACGGTCACTGACCGACACTAGTTACTGTGAAATTGAAACAGTGATGAAGAAAAATGTGGTTGTGAGTTAAAATTAATGTGGAATCAAACCCAGAATCCTGAGAATGATGAGAATATGGTCTAGGCACACTCAGATGAAGTTGGAATACACCAAATATGATGAGGAGCATGCAAGGAGAAATAAGAAAAATGAAGAGCGTGACCTCTCACCTCAAAATGTAAAGCCAAGTAAAAACACTAAGAAAAATACGATCCTAAGAGTGCTTTTTCTATTATGTTTGTTTAGCTTATGTTATTTAAGGACTGACTCATGAACTGTAGAATAGAGTTTTTGGTGAGGATGGCTTCCTACGAAGAAGGAGATCTATAAGGAGAGGTTTCAGGTATGTTATGGTGGGGGCGGGCCATCCTCTGATGGGGTACTGGATAGAGATAACTAATGGGGTGCCCATTGTGCCATGATCGTGTGATCACCTATAGTTTCTTCCGGGTGACGGGTGAGATGTTGTTTAAGAATGTGTATATATTTTAAATTTGTGATGTTTGGGTAAGACTCAGAGAGAGAAAAAGAAAGAAAGTGCTTTTCTATGATTCATTTGTCAACCATCAGCTGGGAATGACTTCCAGTGTATAGGTTGCCCTTAATTAATGTGAGCTAATGCAAAAAAGTAGAATGAAATGAAATGATTTTTAAACCCAAATTGAAATGTAGAATTCGATGCCACAAATAGATGAATAGGAGAAGGGATGCTCTTTCACTAATGCGATACTAATGAAAGGGAAGAAATGTTCATTTTAAGCACCAAAATACAATTGCTTTTAGACAATAGAAGAGAAGAATATTCAGGGAGAAAGTTTAATGTAAGAACTTTTTAGAAAAGAAAAAAACATACAACGTTTTCACCTAGAAATGAAAGAATGCAAAGAACCCCGAATGGGTCCCACCGGCATGCCAAAATGTTTCACCTAATTCTAGAGCATTTCTTCAATGTTGATGAAACAAATAAGGGTAATGGGCTAGGAGGAATACCTGTTGAAATGTTGGTTGTAGGTTGTTGCGTGTGTATGACTTTTAAATCCACAGCTGATCATGAGAGCTTCCTTTTTTCTTGGAGGAACTACCTGGAATGGAAAACAATACCACCAAATAAAAGTTAAACAATATATGCAGTGGATTGCCTAGTGTATGCTAGATCCAGAAGTGTGATACTTCCTAGATGGCTGTCAATCCACTGTTTAAAAAAACTTAATGTGATAATAAAGGAAATCCTACTGTAGTTAAAATGATTTAGGTATCTCATTCATCTACAATAAGAAAATTCATTCACAACAGGCTAAGCTATGATTGAATCTAAGGTCAATGTCTTGGTAGGTACTAATACTAGTTAGGGTGAGATTCTAGGTGGTTTTGGGTATTTGGTGGAAGTTTAGGAGCTCTATTCTTGGTTTTTAGTAAAATACATAGAGACCGACATCGGTTTGGTATGACCGGTATCGATTTAGGCTAACCGGAGATGGTTGTGGGTAACCGGCATCGGTATGGTCGGGTACAGGAAACTCAATAAAACTTGGTTGGGTGATAGATCTGAGGTTAGATGAAGATGGAAGGGAAATGGCAAGATTTGTATGGATCCTGGATATGCACAAGAATGATTAAGATCCAGGTATGGGCAGTGTAAGGGTATGGATAAAAATATGGTCAAGTTTGCATGGAGGTAAATGATGGGGAATGGAAATGAGAGCAAAAACTAATAACAGATGTAAAAGGATCTACCAAATGATGAATGGATGAGTGTTGGTTAACAAAAATTACTATTTATATGAGCTTGATGCCTAGTTGGTAATGGTGGGTGATCAAATGGAATGAACTTGATGTAGTGTTGGTGCTTCCTCGGATGCTCCCATGAAGGAAAATGGTTGTGTGATTGCTTCCGGTGCTGGCTATGGATGCTCTGATGTGTATACTAATGTTGGTTCTACTTGCATGCAGCTCTAGTTTCGTCACTTGTTCTCAAAAGATGTGATTATCTCTCAAAAATGTGCCAACCTCGAAATAAGGTTGTTTTTGGGATTAAATGGTAACCGATGGTGGTTCCACTTAACAAGAGGTGGTTAAGGTAACCAACGTCGGTTAGGGTGGGATTTCTAGGTTTACTAAACTAGGCAGATCCCCTTGATTTTTATGGGCTCTTGTTCATTTGCTCCATGGATTAGAATGGAAGCTTCCTTCTAACATGCGGGAATATGGTTAGAGGGAATGTAGGCTTTGATTTTTAGGGTTTGGGTAGGTCTTAGTTAGTTATGGCAACATACTAAGAATAGGTCTTAGGGTGAGGTGGCTAGATGAGGTGTATATGTGGGCCTTATCCCAATTAGGATATTTAAATAATAAATATTGTGAGGCTAATAAATTAATTTAATTAAATTAATTAAATTAATATTAGTGTGGGATGAAAGGGGCCATGGTTAGGTGAATGTGTTCAAGGTGTTTTATTTGACGAGGGACCAAGGGAGTGTGACCTAATTTTAGTGTCTACACCGGTAGCCTCCATTATAACCCCTCACCATGTGGCCTCTCTTACCAAATCATCTCTTTTATCTACCCCCATGCCCACTAATCAAGTAGTCACCCTTAGTTTTTCGATGAGGAGATTGTACTTCTCGATTAGATGACATTGATCCGCCCTTTTCATCTCTTCCTATATCGATAATATATGCGTATGGCATGTTATGATCGATGGTGTTGCTTAACATCAACATCATATCCTCCCACATGTACAACCAAATGTGCATACCCACAAATTTCATGCATAATAACCCAGTTATGTTACCCTCCTTCAATGATGCAATCACTTCCACCCTTGGCACCATTATTCTTCATGTTCATGTGGGCCTCACACTTTCCCATAATTATTCTACGTCTTAGAGGGGGAGTTCCATTATAACCAGTTTCTTGGCCGACTTTGGATTCACATCATGGGTTGTGTTCCTTCAAATTTACACCACTATGTAAAATTTGAACATGAAGGACATAACTATACCATCCCAGCTGACCCATCACTATTTAAAACCTATAATATGTTGTACTAACATAATGATATCCTTGTACAGGTTAAGGCATCTACCACTATCGCCACTTCTCCTTTACCCGCACCCCATCCACCAATCTTTGCCACCTCTCCCATGCCTAACTATTTTATTTCTACTTCTTCCGCAGCCTCCGTAGCTAGCCCCTTCTACCTCCCAATCAACCGATACCCCTCCTACCAAATCACCTAGTAATTAATCTATCCCCGCTACCCACATATCTACTACCAATCCCTTAGAGGGTGTTTATCAATGCCTCCTGTTTGAGTAGTCTTTGCCTCTACAATATCAACACATTCATTACTCTGCAATAGTATGGTAACCTACCCCAACATCCTCATCATGAATATTACATAAGAGGTATTCTCTTATGGTCCTCCCCACCTTCGCACCAACTTAACGTATGGGGGACTTGATACTTCCATTTATTCACCTAAACCGCCATCCTAAACACAACCATTTTCATCTGACCTCCAATCTCTCACCAACCGCCGCTTCACCCACACTTTCCTTCACCACTACACATGGAAAGGCTTTGGCTTTGGTTTTTACAAACAAGGTCATCATACCATCATCTTGTGTACCACTTGTAAACACAAAGACCGCAATGGTATCGGCTTTGATGAAATATCCTCCAAGAAGGCCCATGTTGAAATCATTCAAGACAACAAACCTTCTCCACCCTATTCACCAATGTCACCACCCTCACCCACGGAGTTTATGGATCCATAATCCATTCCTCCTAACATTTTTTCGTGAACACCATTTCCTTGGGACCTTTGAATTATCAACATGATGGTGAGGCTCCCTCTTCTCTTCCCTTCTGTATCCTAACATGATCAATGATGATACACCTTCTATTAATGCCATTTAATGTCAAGATGATGAGTCTATCCTCACCTACCTTGGTGTGGAAGATTCTTATATTCACCGGTCATTACCTTTTGAGATGTAAACCATGTTAAATGAATCGACCATCAAAATCAATATTAACACTCGAATGACCTACACATTCTAAAGATAGGCCAATCTTTAGATGTTGTTGAACATAAAGCTTTTACTTCTTTCCTCTGGGATCATAACAACAATTTTTCTTGGTCCTATGTTGATATGCTCAGTATTGACCCAAACATTGTGGTCCACAATATTGTAACTATTCTTGAATCCAAACCCGTAAAACAAAAGCTACAAAAATGCATCCTCACATTTCCCTTCTTGTCAAAGAAGAAATTCAATGCCTTCTCTTGGTTTCCTTCATCCTACCCATTTACTAGCCCTAATGGGTTTCTAACATCGTTCCTGTCACAAAAGTGATAGGGGGACTCCAAATTTTCATGGATTTCCGTGACCTCAACCTAGCTTACCCCAAAGATGATTTTCCTCTACCAGGTATTGACCAACTAGCTAATCTAACCTTGAGCCATGAGATGTTATCACTCATGGATGGTTTCTTGGGATATAATCAAATATTACTCACTCCAGAAGATCAACAAAAAACTTCCTTCATCATTCCTTGGGGGACCTTCTACTATCGATTCATGCCTTTTGGCCTTAAAAACATTAGTGCTACATATTATCAGGCTATGAATTATATCTTCCATGACATCATGCATCGTATATTATAAGATTATGTAGATGACCTTCTCGCAAAATTAAAACATTGGGCTGAACATCTCACAATCCTCAAGGCCATCTTTGACCATCTCATCAAGTATTGTGTTCACCTTCAACCCAAGAAGTGTGTCTTCACTGTTATCTCAGGAAATCTCTCTAGTTTCATTGTTTCTTTCATGCGGTATAGAATTCGATCTTGCTAAAGTAAAGGCTATTCTTGAAATTCCTCCACCTACTAATCCTGCCAACTTTGAACTTTGCAAGGTAAGTTGCAATCTATTAAATCGTTATATATTTCAACTTTCGAACGCTACCAACCATTTCATCATCTCCTCAAAAAGAACATCTACTTCAAATGGTATGATGAATGCCACAAAGCCTTTGACGCCTTAAAAAATACCTTCTCCAACCACCGGTTCTCATTCCTCCTAAGGATGGCCAACCCTTTTACCAAGTACATTTCCACTATTTATCATTCATTGGGTGCCATGATTTCTCATCGGGACAAATAAAATAGGGAGAAAGTGGTTTATTACATAAGCCATACCCTTTTGAACTACAAAACTAGATACACCCATGCCGAAAAACTCTACTTAGCCTTAGTTTTTGTTTCCACTAAACTTTTCCATTACCTACTCAACCACAAAAGCTTTTTTGTCACTAACACTAACCCCTTACATTACATGTATGCCAAACCCTACCAATATAAACGTGTTACACATTGGCTCATGCTTCTTGCAGACCTATACCTCGAATTCATTCATCAAAAATCTATCAAAGGCCAAACCATCACTGACCAACTTGCAGACGAACCCCTCTCTGTAAATCAACCCTCTAACTTTGATTTTCTGGATGAATCCATTGTTACCCTCTCTTTGGACGATACCATTTGCGGATGACCTTATTCTTTGATGGTTCAAAATGTTAGCGTGGGGGTGGTGTCGGAGTTATCCTCATTCCTCTTGATGGTGAACCTATGTCTTTATCTTTCAAACTAGATTTTGATTACACTAACAACATCGTTGAATATGAAGCACTCGTATTAGGTCTCAAACTGCCATTGCCCTAGATGTCAAATCAATTAATATCTTTGGTGACTCTCAATTGGTTGTAAACTAAGTCAATGGTATATACCAGTGTCATAACGAAATACTTCAAAAGTATAAACACCATGTCAACATACTTTTGACTACCTTTGACCATTACGAACTTCAAACCACCCCATGTTCTACTAATAAATTTGTGGATACCATGTCATGTTTTGCATCTCGATATACTGCTTCACCCTTTGACTCAAAAATCTTTATCACGACAAAGGTTGTAATCACCTTCTTATTTATTTTGTGAGTTCAACCTCGCCGTGAACCATTGCACTTCACCCACATGACCTTTTGTATAAGAAGTTTGCAAACTAACTTTCCCTTTTGATTCTACCTCCCAAACTTACTTGTAATGGATAATGCACCTTTCTCAAATGTGTTTCTCACTATGTCATCATGGGAGGCCTTCTTTATAAATGTGGCTTTGACAATATCCTCTTACAATGCCTTAAAAGTTGTGAAATTCCTACACCATCAAGGAAGTTCATGATGGAATTTGAGGAGGTCACCTCGGTGGCTTAGATGTTGCTAAACACATCCTCCACTTGGGCTATTATTGGCCCACCCTCAACCATGACTATTGTGATTATGTTAAACACTATGTGAAATGCCAAGAACATGCTAATCTTCATCACACACCTATTCATGCCTTACAGGTTGCTTGAGACCTTTGGTCATTTTCTTAATGGGGTTTGGATCTTGTAAGAGAGATCAATCCTCATTCTTCACAATGCCATCAATGGATTATAACTGCTACTAAATATTACACTAAATGGGTAGAAGCCATCCCCTTCATCTCTACAAAAGTTGAGAATATTTGTGAATTCATCAACCATCACATTATTTGTTGCTTTAGTGTCCCTCACCGCCTCATCACCGATAATGGAAAACAATTTTAAAAAAACTAAGAAAAATATGTGATGCATTTGGCATTCAACTCAATTTTTCTTCACCGTACTAACCTAAAACAAATGGCCGAGCATAAGCAACCAATAAAACCTTGAACAATATTCTTATGAAAGTATATTATGATCTTTGGGAAGGATTGTCATACACACATTCCTTTTGTCTTATGGGCTTACCACAATAGTATTCACACTTCGACTTCTACCACACCTTTCTCTCTGGTCTATGGTACCAAGGCTTTCTTGCCTCTTGAAATATATATTCCATCTCTTTGTATCTCACTCCAAGACATGCTCAACGATGATGAATTTCACCATCACCGTTTGGCACAACTTGAGTTATTATATGAATGTTGTCTTAATGCTCTTGATCATATCCAAATATACCAAAAATGTATCAAACGTGTCCATGAGCAAACCTTCCGTGTCGGCAACATCATCCTAAGGGAAAAACAACATATAACCAAAGAAGAGAAAAGTAAACGGGGTAGATTTTCTCCTAATTGGCTTGGATCTTATATCATTACTCATACTTATGGATCAGGTGCTTATCATTTGTCTTCACTCGAAGGTAAACCTAAAACCGAACCCCCAAATGCATTGCAATTTGACAATTCTATTGTTGAATCAAGTCTTATATCACCTTCTATCTATTTCAAGCTCATCCCTTGAGCACCCTTCACCTTTCATATTACCTATTCTTGGGGTCAACAACTAAACAAGAATCATGTGATTACCCGTCACCTTTCAACCTTATCTTCAATATGAGTATCACGGCTCTACTCATGGCATGATTTTCATGGATACTTTTCATATTTTTCAAGATGGAATCCCATGGTCATTCATCACTCGAAACCATCTCTTTCATAGTTAATCTATGTGTGCTAGGGTTTTGTCTTCTAAACAAGAGCCTAATCTTCCTCTATAGTCTTGTCCATGACTTAAAAGTCCAAAAAACAAAATAATTTCAAAAGCACAATGGGATTCAAATCCTTGAGTCAAACTTCCAGAAAAGAGATGAATTCCTCAAAAGGGGCATCTCTTCTCTCTATCTCACCACTATAAATAGACTACTCCCTCGAAGGACAGCTATAAAAATTTATTACAAAAACAAAATAAAATATTCAGAAGCTTCCCACATCGATCAACTTCACGAAGACCTTAAGGAAATAATATAATCATCGCACATAGACTTCCTACATCAATCATTATATCAAAAACAAGAGAAAAAAGAGAAAAAGATAACCTTTTTTCATGGACTTACCTACATTGATCTTGGCTCTCTTGCCAAGCGAGCCTCTTGTTTTGCACTGTGTTACACTCAAACCAACCATTTTTACCTCATTGAATTTTCACCATAATCTCCTACCTTCTCAAGGGACTTACCACAAAAATAAAATTTTGTAATCATGTGACTTTCTTCACCCTTAGCATAATCAATCATGCAACATATTTAGGGTCTTATGTTCATAATCCCACCTTTAATACGGTAGAATTGTCATGGTCCTTCCAATTATTTGAATATTTTGGTCACCTCTTACCCTTCACCTTCTTCACTACTTATTGATTCTCCTATATAGGATCGGACTATCGACACCTACATTTTAAGAATTCCTCTTTCACCCACATCACCAATCCGAATCGACCTAAACTCAACCAACCTACAATCACCTAAACACAACTATACCTAAATGATCTAGACTCAATCATCCCTAAAACCTACCCACCCATTCCTCTACCACCACACGATATTATTCCCAAGCTTACGTGATAACTACATCATCTTGAGACCCCTTCTTGCCGGGGCTATATAGGTAGCACTCACGAGGCATGGGCCCCTTGAAGGTTAGCTTGACCACTCTTTACCCTAACCAATATTCCCCATTTTTTCTATTCACATTCTATATTAGTAAGTTTTCATTTTATAAAAACTTGGAAATTAATGAAGCATAACAATATACATACCTACCATTTTATAACATCACCATATCATACATCATCATCTATTTTCCTTAAAAGAAACAACTTGGAAGTTAAATCAAACACAACACCATGACCAAACCATGCTTAAATGACATAGAATCCAACATGCCTAACCGACCTAGACTAAACCATGCCTAACTCATTTAGACTCCACCATGCCTATACCGACTCAATCATGCCTAAATCAACCTAACTCAATCATGCCTACATAACCTCAACTCCATCATGCCTAAATTACCTAGTTTCCATCACATACACAATAACAATGGAAATTAAAAACATAGATATATCATCCATCCAATAAAGCATCTATATAACTGGAAAAGTCGTGTATCCATACATATGTACACAGGTACAAAATAAATACAAGTATCTCACATACAACCTCACTATCTTCGGCATGTAGGTCGGTATAATAATCAAAACACGGGCTGGTATATGCCAAAATTGATACACTGAGCATATATGGTGACTAATCGTCACCCCACCTAATATCCATCCCTGTCTCATATGTCTCCTCCTCTTAGCCTATGTCGGCACCCTGCCAACATCTCTCCACCTCGCATAGGTCTCGGTTCCATCTCCTCTTGTCTTGTAGCTAGATTTGGCCTCCATGACCTTATGGACTCACTTTGTGAACTTGTCTCTAGGATCACCGACCCCCTGTGCTCTTTGAGCTATAAGTGTAAGAGTTTTTCCTCTCACTCACTACCCGTTATGCCCTATACTCAACATGGGAAGGGAAATCTATCCTGCCGGTCATCGAGTGATCATGATAATACCATGCCTCATTCAGGGCATCCCTAAAACTCATCATCGACACCATTTGGGATGGTGCCATAGGTCTCACAACAACTTGTGAGATCTGTCTTGCTAGGGTTTTCCTCATAGCCTATACCTATGTACCCTGTCCTCCTCCCTATACCATGATATCATGTCTCATTGTTGTCTCTGTGATATGGGACCCTCTCCCTAAGCCTACGTTGGTGCCTTCTCTTTGACCTAGGCCTTAGAGCAAGTAATCTAAGTTTGTGCAATGGACAACTAGCCCTAAAAACCTGGTATTTACGCATGTAAGGTGGTTACTTGTCCCTCATCTCCATCACCACCTTGTGCGGGCACATATCCTTGTCCAACATGGGCCTACGGGATACCACCTACACTGTAAAGTGGCAACCCGTGCCTCTAACCATGTGAGCTACCCTTGCAATACTCCAAGTTTTTTTCGAGGGTGGCCACCTAACCTTGCAAGGTATCTCATTTTACTTGTGTTAGTAGCTAAGTCAAGCTACCTTATCCTCGAAGGTGTCATTGGTAGTTGTGCCACCACCAATGCATGTATCTATCTATGACACCGACATCATCAATCTGTCTGTTCATCTCCTGTTCCTCCTTCCCTATCAACACAATCAGTTGTGGTAGAGGCATAGGCCTCTCCACATCATCTCTCCTATACTATGGGAATGGTGGAGGCACATCCTATGGCAGCCCAAACTGTCATCTGACCCTATCCACTCGTATCATCTCATGCTCACAGAATGATGCCCCTCTATCCACACGAGCGGATGCAACTCCTCCAACTCCTCTGCTATGTGCGTGTATAAAGGAAAGGCAACATACAACCTCTAAATAATATCAACCCCAGACAACCCCTCCAACACTCACTTGTAATGTGCAACATCATGTGTGTCCATCATCACCCCGTTGTGTCCACCAAGTGGTACCCATCGCCTATAACTAACCATTACTAAACCACCCCGAACTAATCCTATCGGAGCAATATGATGTGCTCATATGCCCAACAGTGTAGAAGGAAGGTACAACATAAACTAAACCTCTGCAACCTCCCATAGGCCCACAAATCTCTATACAATCGCACTTGCAAAAATGCTGATACGCAGGGAAAAATGGACTTGTTCCTCCATCATGTCTTGAAGAACCCCCATCAATGCTTATGGGAATCTTCCACCCTCCACATCTGGCAAGGAAAAATAAAATACTTTGCCTCCATCAGAAAAACTACCAATCTCATCTCCTAAGGATGGGCCACATACATATCTCCATAGCTTAGACTCGCACTATGGTACCTCAGCTCCACTATCACCTCTCCAAAAATAGCCACTATTAGCTCCTCTGATCGCCTCTGACATAATAGAATATACCTTCTCCCCAACTATCGGTAGTGTAGGATCTTGTATACATCCTCCAGGGTGAAAGTGATATCACATGTCGGTAGGTGGAATGTGTTAGTCGATGAGTCCCATCTATCGATTAATGTGACCATCAAACTCGGATCTTGAGCAACATGCATATGGTTTTGGATTCCACTCAAGCCAACATCCATCACATGCCTCCACTCCTCCATGGTCACACTCGGTCATATCACTAGCAATAGAGGTGGTACTCTGTCCCGCATCTACAGTTGGTCCCTAGCCTGCATCCAACAAAACCAAAACATTATTACAAACTTGAAAACCTTCACTTATCTATTAACCCCCCAAACCATACCCAACCACACCAATCCTACTCACCCCATTTTACCTAATTCACCTACCATCCTCCTACCCCGTTGCAATCATGAATCACCATTCTAAAAACATCATTTCACCTACTTACCTATCCTTTATGCCAATGCTAACCTTCTACCCCCATCACTCTACATGTACCCTCCCTTCTCCCCTTTCACCTATTTTTCTTTCCCACCTAACCTTTCTTACCCCTATTTCTCATCTTATTTAATCGGAGAGCCAGTCATGCCACGACCGTCATCGGTTGTCCTAAACGACATCGGTTCAATTTAACCGATGTCGGTCACCTAAGACTAGACCGATGTCAAGCTAAAGTAAACCGACGTCGGCCACTCTTAGATGGATGTTGGTCTCTGTCACGATGCCCAAATTGAAACCCCCTCTATCTACCAAAATCCCTAAAAATAACCTACACACCTACTCTACCCTACCCAAACCTAACCTAACTTCATTCCCACCCCTATTTACGCTACATTGGACCTTCCCCCTCCCTCATTTCATTCATTTTACCCACAAATTCAAAATAAAACTCCCACCCAAAACCTTTTAACCCAAACCGATTTCAACACACTACTTTCAACCAAAAGAATGGAATTGATCGATTCCTACCTCATCTCGGTGCCATCTATGTGGAGGTATGTCTAGGCTGTTGTGTTGGTGGTCCACCTGAACCCTCTCTCACCTCCACCATGACACAAATCTACCTCGAATCTCCCCACAAATCCAATCACTTGAACCGATCTCCTAGACCCAGCAATCGAACACCAATCACCCGCTACAAGGATTGCCAACTCAACTCTCTTCCTCGTCCTGTTGTTTCCTAAGCTCTCACGTGCTCCTCTGTCATTTTCTACAAATAGAAAATGACAAATGATCTCATAAAAGTGGAATTTTCCTTTTTAACCCTAACTCGACATGACCAACGTCGGTCATACCAAACTCGACGTCGGTTACTTTATAACTGACATCAGCACCTACCATTACCATTTTCACCCCATTTTTCCCATTTTGACCTCAACTCATTATTGTCGATACCCTTTGACCTTACCCACACTTATTTTAACCTACATACAAGCCCAAAATACCCCTACATTTCCTTAATTATGTCTAGGTATTTGTTATTTTACCTATACCTTGCCCTTTCCCATGCCTTGACCTATTTACCAGGACTTGAGCTACTTGGTGTGACCATTAACCTTATGTACTTGTTATGCCTTGCGATGTCGATACCCATGTTCTTTGGCCTAATGACCTTACCTTGCCTTTTACCATGCCATTTATCCTAACCCAACCTTTGGTGTACGAGAACATATCAAAACATTCATGCACCAACTACATTGTGTTTTTCGGACCATATCCTATAACTTGTATACCTAAATCACCTCAACCTTGTTGACCTTGTTGGGATAAACCTATCAACCTTGGATGATGTAGATTTTACAAGCTCTTCAACCTCATACTTGTGTTTCACCTCTATATGTGTACATGCATTCAATTTCCATTACCTATTACCCAATTTGACCCCGACCTATTACCTATTGCCCGAGTTGACCATTACCCTTTTCCCAAAGCTCTCATATTCTTCCCCACCTACCTTCACTTCCACCAACTACACATATTTCAATCCACTCATCGATTCCGTATAACACTTCATCAATTCCTAGTTTGAGGGGATCACCTTCACCCACACTTGGGAAACCCCTATCTCACCCACATATGGGGCAATCACTTCCTATTTTGTCAAAGCATTGGTTCCAAATACAAGCTATGCAACAAAAAGGGGAAAAATGTAGACACCAAAATTAGGTCGTACCACCCTTATAGCCCCAGTTAATTAAATTATCCATACCTTACATATTCAAATCCCATAAGTACACATGATTAATTAAATTAATTAATTTAATTAATTTAACAAATATCCTCACTTAACCACCTCACCTAACCACATCACCTAGACACCTCATCATGGACCTATTCTTAGTATGCTTTTTTATCTAAGATCCAATTTTTACTTACCATAACTAACGATACTTAGTCTAACCCTAACATTAGATGCTTGTTCTTTCTCTAACAACATGCCCACTTACTTAATCAGATTTTACCATTTTATACCCGAACTAATGGCCATAACTAGCCAAAATAAAGCCAAGATCTATTATTTTGGCAAACCTAGGATTTCTGGCAAACCGATGCGATTAACCCTAAACTGACTCCGATTAACCTAAATCATCTTCGGTTAACATATATTCATTTTGGTAACCTTGTTCTAGATGTTGGAAAAATTATTTCAAGTTTGGAGATATAGAGAGATCTACATGCAAACACGAACCAGATCCCTCTCATGCATCTAGACACACCTTAGTCAGCACCAAGAATGATATGAAGGCATTGACATTCATGGTAGAATTCAAGGAAGCACTTCCACAACACTCCACCACTAGTTTCATAGATCAACCATTGCCATCATCCAACCACTAGGCCTATAAATAAAAGTAAGTGTGTTTTGATCTACATCATTCTATATTTATTTAGATCATCATTTATTTATCTTTCTTTATTAAATCCTATTCTATTTGGCACCCTATCATCCTCATCTTCATGTCAATCCACTCATTTAACCACCCATTACCTTTTGGCTCCCTATAGTCAACCCCGGACATCTCTCGAGCATTCCGAGCATCTTTACCAACTTAGCCATCATTCTTCCATTCTTTGTGCAATCATAGAGAACCTCCAAAACCAAGTTTTATTGAGTTTCTACCATTCCACCTCTACCGACGCTAGTCACCTTGACCATCGTCGGTTTCCCTCTTACATCAGTCATACCCGAGATCGACGCGTCGGTCTCTATAACTGGTAATCCTTCCTATAATAGTGACCTAATAACCTTCACCCAAATAACCCAAAACCACCCAAAACTTGATCCTGACCTATTCTAATCACCTTGGATACCTACCCAACCTGAAACATAACCCAACCTCAGCTAGATCTAATTTTGTATTGCAATATTTGACTTAATCTAATATATTGTTAATAACTTGAGATACTAAAATCAACTTGTTAGCAATAGGACCTCTATTTCCTACATTTTTATTCATTTATTTGATAAATAATGGATTGAAAACCATCTAGGAAGTATCACACTTCCCGGATCTAGCATACACTAGGCAGTCCATTGACATATATTATTTAATATTCTTCTTGTGGTCTTGTTTTGCATTCACAGGTAGTTCCTCCTAGTAAAAAGGAAGTTCTTGCAATCAACATTGGATTGAGAAATAAGAACACATGCATTCTACCTTCCACCTTCATTTCACAGGTATTCCTCCTCACCTTTACCTTATTTGTTTTGCTCATATGTACATAACTTATTGGTGAAAAAAAAAAACTTGTCACACACCAAAATGAAACCTCTTCTAATGTTTACCTAGCCACCCGGATGTGTTGTAACATTTGGTTCATTGCAATGACTCACCATTTACAAAATATAGCATTTGATAGCCTTACACTAGCTCAAACTACACTATTTCACGCGTTTGCAAACAATAGGGCAGTGAGAGCACCGATTGGAGATAGAAAAAACTAAGACAACCTATTGTAGAGGGTCCCTACACTGAGGTGTAGGATCTAATGATATTTCTCTAGGTGCCGCGGAATCTAAGTAATCACCCATCGAAGTTAAACAATTTTTTGGTCTTAGGGATCTTAAGGGACTACGCTCGAATGAAGTAGCCGGAAGCAATGAGCTCATTGTGAACCAAAATGACACCTCTTATAATGTTTATCTAGCCACCTAAACATGTTGGCATAGTCATTTTGGTTCCATGATCCACCGTTTGTAAACTATAGCATTTGATAGCCTTAAACTTGTTCAAACTATACTATTTCACTCGTTTACAAACAAAAAGGCAGCGAGAGCATCGATTGAACAGAAAAACCAAGATAGGCTATTGTAGAATGTCCATATGCCAAGGCGTAGGATCCTACAAGACATCTCTAGCTGCCATGGAGTCTCGAGTAATCACCAATTGAAGTTGAATGGATTTTTGGTCTAATGGCTCTTAAGGGATTACACCGAACGAAGTAGCACTGGAAGTAAAAACCTTTTCACATACAAAAATGATGCCTACTCTAATGTTTACCTAGCCACCCATATTTTTGGGCACATTCATTTGGTGCCATGACCCACCATTTGAAAAATATAGCCTTTGGCAACCTTACACTGGCTCAAACTGCACTATTTCATGTGTTTGCAAAAAATAGGGCATCAAGCGCACCGATTAGAGATGGAAAAAACTAAAACATGATATTTTAGAGAGTCCCTACACTTAGGTGTAGGATCTAAGAGACATATCTAGGTGCCACAGGGTTTGAGTAATCACTCGTTGAAGTTGAACAATTTTTTGGTCTCAAGGCTCTTAAGGGACTACGTCCGAACGAAGTAGCCTGGATGCAACGATCTTGTCACACATAGAAATGATGCCTCCTATAGCATTTAACTGACCACCTATAATTTTTGGTATAATCATTTCAGTTCCATGACCCACCATTTGCAAAATACGGTGTTTGACAAACTTACACCATGGCTCAAACTGAACTATTTCGCACGTTTACAAATAATAGGGTAGTGGGAGCACCAATCAAAGATGGAAAAAATGAGATAGGATATTATAGAGGGTTGCTTCACCAATGTGTAGGATCTAATGAGATGTCTCTAGGTTCCATAGAGTTTGAGTAATCACCCATCGAAGTTGAACTATTTTTTTGGTGTCAGGGATCTTAAGGGACTAAGCTCAAATGAAGTAGCCTAAAAGAAATGAACTTGTCGCACCAAAAATATGCCTCCTCTAACATTTACCTAGCCACCCATTCATTTTGGTGTAGTAATTTTTCTTCCACAATGTCCCGAGGCATGACTTCTCATTGCTCACCTCCGTTCATTTCCTAAGACTACCTAGAAAAGGAAGATTGTAAACAATTATGCCACAAAAGCTCAAGGAATGCCACAACCCTAAATTCTTAGGTGTGATTAGATAACTCCTTCACTCAAGTTTTGGCTTAGATATTTCTTGGTTTGGATGACCGAGTGCCAATTTTTGATCGTCATAAATTTTTGTTGAAAACATGAATTGGGATTAATAGGGAAGGTGTTCTTGGCTCCGGATCGGGTTGTCTATGTTAGGCCTCATAATATTGGCTAAGGATGATAAGGTGTGTGGGCACACGGGACCTGCTTGAAGAAGAGTGCATGGGGTTGAAGGTATGTAGGGAAGGATACTAGCAATGTTTTGTAGAACACATAGCGCATGCATGTAAGGAAAGACGGGTTTTGAAGTTAGCCATATTCGGTGTCCCACCAACACATGAGAAAATCATGACCCTTGTGGATAAGGTGCCACTGACGACTATGGGATCAAAAAGGGAATATTTTAGGCATGCAATGGAAGGATCCAAAAGACATCATTGCAAAGAGTTGAGAGCTCGGATCTGGGAAGAAATTCTCCCATGGAGGACCACTTTGACACTTGACAACTGATCTATAACTTCAAGAAGGCATGGCAGTGGTTGTTAAGGTTATAAATACAAGTTCCCAATAGAAGAAAAAAGGAGAAGAAGGAGAGTTGAAGAGAGGAAAATCTCTATAGAAATATAATGGAGGGTTTTAAGGGTTAGGGATTAGGAGAATATAGGAATCATGACACATTTAGAGGGATGGGTTTGCATTCATTTTTGTAATGTGATGAACATAGTGTAGTTCTGATGCATGACTTGGCTCTGTATGGTTATATGAGGATCTATTATGACCTCAAGGGATGTAATGTGGTTATTAAACTAGTTAATATGAATATAAGGCTCATTATGAATCATATATGTGTTCAAGAGTATAATACTTATGTATTTCCCTTCTATATGAAGCCTTTCCATATGTTTCTTTTTATTTATCTTTTCTGGATGCAATAAGATGACAACTTGTTCTAGGTTCTTAGAATGTTTTATAGTTATTTTCTGTCCTTCTACATTTGATTATCTGTCATAAGATGATGTATTCTCACAAGACTCACATAAAGGAGAGACTCAATGCTCGTACGTGCCTCAAGTGAGCACCCACCACCCATTGGGTGATAGGACGACACGCATGGGATTAGACTATTGGTCTAAGGGTATAAAATATGACTACATCTTGGTTCCATTTCTGGGACCTCTTTTCAAAGTTTTTGTGAGAAATGGCATGCATCTTTGTCCCTGTGATGCGTGATGACAAAGCATTTGACCTTGGAAAGTGTTAAAGGATGGTTCAAGAGCATGGAGGACAAGTTTTCTCAAATATTTAGCACTAGATCTGAGTTTGATGCACATAGATGGGTAGAAGAGAACCTATACCATGAGTTGTATGAGACATTCTTCGTTGTTTCCCAGTAGAACTATATGAATGGATTTCAACATATGCATCTAGATTGAGATGGTACTATAGATCATGTGTATGGACCCAAGATGACTATTAAAGGTTGCATGATGTAGATTTGACTTGGACGCGTGTTGTTGATCACTAGTGGAAGAGAGTGTTGACCAATTATACTCTAGAATATGCCATTTCTACATATTCTTTCCTAGAAGTTATTGAGTTTGAGTTTCTAAGGGAGCCTAGAGGATCATTTTTTTGTGTTATTCCTTTGGCTATGAAGATTTTTGTCATTACCCTCAGTTTGGAGGCATTTCCCATGGTCGGCTAAGCTTCTCTTAGTGTTGGGAGAGGAAGCTAGGGTGGAGGAAGATGGCGAAATTTCAGATGAAAAGGAAAGGGAGGAGAGATGACTCAAGTATAGTGAATCTCATGAAAGGGACATGACTAGACAATGTGAGGTTGTAAGCTTGATAGGTCTATGGAGGCGGACGTTATGGGAAGGAGTTGAGGTTCATCTAGAGGATGTGAAACACGAGAAGTCTGTGCTTACCCCATCTTGGTAAGCATAGGATAGAAACCCCTTCACTTCTAATGAGAGTTCGTCACATGGAGAAAGGAGATCCATCAACACGTATCTCGAATCCACTTTATGACTAACGCCCGGCGCTTGATTTTCCGGATCAAGGGAGAAGTATTCTTAAACCAGTTGGTATTGGTGAGAGTAACTAATCTTCACCAAGGAGATATAATTTATCATTTTGAATATCCATGGCTACACAATCCATTCCTATATTTGAAGGAATCTTTAGATAAGGTGCAAGTACACAAGGTTTGGGTATTGCATCTGGGAGTGGCACGGGACATACAACCAATAGTGGGACAATATCACTAACCATCGGTGTGCGGTTCGATGGAACGTTGGGAACACTAGGCATGACCACTTCGAGTCCTTTGTTGTTTGTAAGAGGTGGATCTAGTGGGTCGGTGGAATAGGACCTGGTGGATCCAGGTGTATCTAGTGAAGGGAAAAACACCAAAGGGAACCAAGGCCTTGGATTGGGAGGATAAGGACCCCAACCACCTCCCCAAGTGTTTTTGAGATGTATTTGCACTTACTAGACTATAATGGTATCAAAGATGTTGCGAGCATGTACAAAATTTTGAATTACTATGGCACGCAAAAGGGATCACAACCTCGAAGTGGAAGGAAAGTCATTTTGCAACAACATTGCAAGGATGTGTGCATAGTTGGTATAGAAAGTATGACCCCCATCAAAAAGTGGTAGACTACACCACATTGAAGAACACCTTCCTAGTAGAGTTCCATATCCATAAGTTTGAGCAAAAGAGCATCAGTGCTCTGAAGGAGATCCAATAGGGAATGGCAGAGAGTGTACAAGAGTATGACATGCATTTCAAGACTCTCTTGTCTAAACTATCCTATGGCATTCATCCTTCTCAATATGGTCAATGGTTTTTCAGAGGATTAATAACACCATTTAGAAGGGATTTGTCACACAAGAATTTCACAAACCCGCATTTGAGGCATTGGAAGGTCTGCTGTGTGCTAAAGTTGTTGGGAGCTTTGATACTGGTGTTAGTCCTTTCCTGGAAGCTCAAATTGTTGCAATGGCCAAATAGTTAGAGAATCTATCTATAAACTCAAAGCACATGAGGCATGTACTAGGCTTTGGTGTACATACTACGAAGTGGAAGGGCATGTAAAGGATACTTTCCCTCAAAATTCAGCACATACTATCGTGGTAGACTGTGAGATTTTCCATGGGGATCATGATGCAAATAGGTTCCCTCTACTCTTGTACACAATCCGTAAGAATGATTTTTTCTATTGCAATATCTATACCTCTACAACCCATGGTACCAAGGATTGCAAACTGATTAATCAGATCCATGATGCTATTGATCTAGGTGTGTGCCAAACTAGCCTTGTAAGCAATTCTAAGGATGATGATTGTCATTATGAAGGGCGCGCAGGTGGAGGAACATGAGGAAGAGGTTTTCACAGAGGATTTTGTGGTTGCGAATAACCGTGGTAGAGGATGAAGTGAATTCCCATGAGGACCTGGTTATAACCATGGATCTAAAGAGCATTACAAACTTGAGTATCCTGATCTGTTATAATGCTCATGGTGTGGAAAGAAACATAAGTACAAATAATGTCCAGAGCTCTATGAGCATATGAACCAATAGCACCGGAAGGACAAAGGCATTGGGATGGTGAGCATCATGAAGGCCAATTCACATTGGATGCCATGAGTGGCGCATGAGTCAAAGATAGAACATGTATTAGTGACAATGATGCAAGTAGAGGCCGCACGTGCTAGGGAGATGCCAAGGAAAAGGACACTAGTTTCAAGAGAGGAAGTGGTACATGGAAAGTATCCAGACCCTGCTCATTAGAAGGAGGTGTATCAAGAGACTATGGATGTGATTCAAAGTTTACAAGGGGAGATCCAATGTCTCAAGGAGCAATCAAAGAAGTTGGAGCAAAGGAAGAATGTCAAGGCCCCAAAGGATGACTTGGATGAGGTAAAGGAAGTATGCAGGATGTTAAGGCAAGAGAATATTATTCCCTTTCTAGGAGAATGGCTAAGAGAGAAGGTACCATGCACCGGAGAAGAGTGTAAAAGGTAGGTTTTGCATGCAAACCTTCCTCCTCATAGCCTTGACTATGATAAGGAGATTACTTTGAATGCGAGTTATTGATGGATGGATTTTGAGTAATATCCTCATTGACACGGGAGTAGAGGTCAATGTTCTTACCTTAGATGCCTGACATCAGATGGGAAGGCCCACGTTACAGCCATCTTTGAATGTGTTGTATATGGAAAACAAGACTAAAGAAAATGCCCATTGGAGTCCTGAAGGATGTAATTATCACCATTCAAGGGGCCAAGTTCACTGGAGACTTCAAATTCTTGGTGCTCGATGAGGTAGAAAACTTTATTGCATTTCTTAGGTGCCCATGGTGTTACAAGATAAATGTTGAATTGCGGTTTAAAGGGTATATCAGCTTTGAAAACAAGGAAGAAAGGGTGATCATCCCTTTAACATATGGGAAGTCAATGCCCTATACTAAGCCCTTGGGAGAATAAGTCCTTGACATAATATATGTGTGTTCCATTAGAGATCCTGAGATAATTCATCCCATGAAGGAGTCATCCAGTTTGAAGATGTTTAGTCCTTGAGTGATACCACTAGTGTGGCATGCGACAATTGGGTGCATGGGACCTATGAGTTGATTGGGTGATAGTTGAGAGGATCTATAACAGGGTGAAAAGGGTGCACTCAGTCAAGCACCTAGGAGGGAAGAATTTTCCAAGTTACTCTGGAGGAGCATACCCTAAAATTTTCTTGGGAAATGGAGGCTCAATGGAAGAATGAGGATGAGAGGAGGGGAATTCTCAATTATAACTCCTTTCGTAATCAGTAGCGTCTTTGGTGGGCTACACATCGGGAGAACATCCTAGAGTGGCACGAGGTAAGAATCAAATTTTTGTAGGGTTCTCTAGGAGCAACATGCCCATGGTAATACAAGATTACTATAGTAAAGAGACCACCTCATTTCATATCCAAGCATGTGAGAAGTCATGGATGGGAAGCATAGAGGTGTTACCACCTTTTTTATGGGTGCATAAGTTTAATTCCACCTTACAAGGTTATGTGCGCGCTTGGTATATTCATTCAGAGATGTGTCATCAAACAGGTAATTGGAAGGAGTTGGAGGTTGATCTTGTTTAAGCTGCCGAGTATTGGAGTACAAAGCCATTAGTGGATAAGGCGATGCAGGTAATCAAGCACCTTACGATGGGAGATAGTGTTATAGAAGAGGATAGGCTACTAGAGTTTCTAGGTGAACCTTATTTTGAGACGCTCCTTAATGAAGAAGAATCAAATGAAGTACAACTTGAGTGAGCGTACATGTAAAAAGAAAAAGGAAAACGGTCTATGTAGTAGACGGAGAATAAATAGAAACTTTGGATGTTATCCATTCCAAAGGTATGTGCGAAGTCATAGAAAGTGTTGATGAGCAAGAACACACCTACCATTAGCCCTTGAAAATAAAGAAGGTTAACATTGGGATGGAGACAGAACCTAATGAAGCTATCATTGGGGACTATTGGTAAGAAAAATAAGTTTCAAAGGTCATTGATCTGTTGCGCGAGTTATAGGATCTATTCCCTTGTGGGTATCATGAACTCAAAGGTGTCCACCATTCCTTAGGGAAGATGAAGATCAAGTTGAAGGAAGGTGTATGCTTGATTCGGAAGAGGCCTTATCGGATGAATCCAAATTTACGCATACGGGTCAAGGAAGAAATAGAAAAGATGATATCATCTAATATCATTGAGGCGGGAAGAATTAGAATGGGTATGACCAATGGTCATCGATGTATCAAGAAGGATGGTAGAAAAATAATGTATGTTGACTACAGGGGATATGAATGCGATGTGTACTCGATCATTTTCCAACCCCCTTTATTGAAATTTTTTTGAGGGAGTAGCTGAGCACGAAGTCTACTCTTTCATTGGTGGGTTCTCAAGGTATCACCAAGTCAGGATTGCAAAGGAAGACCAAGGAAAGACAACTTTTTCCATTGAATGTTGAATTTTTTCCTACACAGTTATGCCTTTTGGATTGAAGAATACATGTACTATGTTCTCGCGCATTGTAGTAAAAGCATTTCAGGATATCATCCATAAATTTCTTCAAGTTTACTTGGATGACTGAACCATGTATGGGTTGGTGAAATACCATTGTGACAATTTAAGATTGATGTTTGAGAGATGTCGGCAATTAAGGATATCTCTCAACATTAAGAAATGTGTCTTTGCTACCCCATTTGGAACCTTGTTAGGACATATTATATGTAATGAAGGCTTACTAGTGGATCCCACCAAATTTATAGTTATTGTTGGATTAGGGGAGCCTACTAGTCAAAGTGCAAAGTGAGATATGGGGTATTATAGGAAATTGATCAAGGGCTATGCCAAGATTGTTGTGCCCTTGGAGGAATTACTAAAAAAATAGTGCCTTTCAATGGGGAGATGCACAATGAAGGCATTTGAAATTTTGAAGGATAGGCTTGTCATGACACCCATACTACATTTCCCTCTTAGGATAAGCCTTTCCATGTGCATGTTGATGCCTCTGGAACAACTATGGGAGTAGTACTAGTACAACCTAGTGAGGGAATTTTTGATCATCCCTTGTGCTTTACAAGTAGAAATTCGACACCAGTTAGAATAGAATTACACAACTACCGAGTGCAAAGCATTGTCTTTAATCTATGCTCGCATAAGTTTAGGAAATATCTATTGGTAACACCATTTATATTCTACACAGACCACATGACATTGAAGTACTTAGTCAACAAGCCCATGCTACAAGGGTACATATGTTATTGGGTCCTATTATTTCAATAGTTTGAGTTCACAATGGGTGTGAAACCAGAAAAAAGCAATTGAACTCCGACCACTTATCGAGGATTAACCGAGGAGATGACATGCAAAAATTGAGGATATCATGCTGACACGTAACTATTTAGGTTTTGGCATGCACCCTCATAATTGGAAGATATCATGGTGTTCTTAAAAATAGGTGTGGTGCCGGAAGGGATGAAGGATCTAGAGAGAAAGCAGTTAGTATTATGCGCCACACCCTACATGTTGATTAGTGGAGACTCAGTATAAGCTGGTCGTGATGAGGTTTTGCACCGATGCATATTGGAGCATGATCGTGTGGTAATTATGGAGGAAGGACATTGTGGGATTGTAGGAGGACACTATACAAGAAATGCTACCACGTGAAATATTTGACTAGCAGAGCTTTAGTGGGAAACCATCTATAAGGATTGTATTGAGTTTTGCAAGGCATGTGACCATTGCCAACGCCTTGGAAAACCTGGAAAGAGAGACACACTTTCTCAATGAAACACTCAGGATTATGTTAGAATAATTTATGTTGGCCCACCACAAGACTACCCCTTATCACCCTCAAGCAAATGGAACTATTAAGGCATTTAACAAGATACGAAGTCACACATTGACTAAGATCTATGACGTTGGAAGACAAGATTGGGATGAAAAAATATCAGTCATTCTATGAACATACAGGACAACCTATAAGAGGTTGAGCAAGGCCACACTATTTCAATTGGTATTTGGTAAAGAGGTTGTTTTGCTAGTTGAATTCATGTTACCATTACAGTGTATAGTGTGCATAGAAGGGTTAGTTGATGAGCAAGTGCTTTGGAAAAAATAATTGATAAGTTGATGTAATTAGATGAAAGGTGATCACTTGCTTGATGGAGTAAAAAGATAGAAAAAAATACAAAATGCATGGTATGATTGTCATATCAAGAAAAAGAAGTTTGAAGTTGGGCGATGGTGTTATTGTATGATTCCAAGTATCTGCGCCATCTTGGGAAGTTGAAGGTCCATTGGTTGGGAACCTACATCATCTCTTACATTCTTGATTCAAGTGTTTTCCAGTTATAAGCACTTTGGATGGGACAAGATTACTAGGTCATTTTAATGGGAGTAGGCTAAATCCCTACTATAAATAATTCTTCTTGGTGTTTGTAATAAGGCAAAGTGTTGCCAACTAGTCTAGAATTTCCATTTATGCTTTTTCTTTTCTTGTGTTTTCCTTTCTCATTGTTTGTTCCTTTCTTTTAGTTTCATTTTTTTCCTTGTGCAATGGTAACCACATTATTTTTTGTCCAAGGTTTTGTATGCGCAGAGGATCGTGCATATGTTTTAGTGTGGGGTGGAGTAATGCAAAATTTAAGCCTGCAATACAAGTTTGAGTGGCTGAGTAGAAGGAAGAAAGTAAGGCTGAAAATGTTGGTGTAGGTCGTATACTTATTCACTTATTTAGTGTTATTCCACCTCACCAGGTGAGTCATCTCACTTAGGTGGACATGGATCTAGGTGTCATCTTAGTTATGATAGATTCTCTTATAGAATCTATCATATGTGTAAGTGTGTCATAGGAGTTACATTCCCATTTGGGAAAGTAACTCCTCTTCTCCATTATGGAGGAATCTTCTCTTACATGGGAGTTACACATTCACTCCCCTATATGTACACCACCTCTTTTGATCTATGATAAGCCAATACAAGCTAAGCTAAGGCTTCCATTCCACTCCACTTTTCGAATCTTGAGCTCTCATATGCATGCACATTGCTTTACAAAGCTTGCTTGCTTTAATCTTGCAACTCCTACACTTTGGTGAAGTGCAACTATTCGATGCATGTGAATTCCTTCCAAGTCTTCATCCTACACTCCTTCATGGTATCAGAGCGTGGGGACTGGAATTGCATTGCTCACCATTGTTGCTCCACCGTGTAGTTGCTTGTGTAAGCTCTCGCTTTTGCATGTGTTCTACTTGCATATTTTGAGATTCTTGTGGGTGTCATTTTCAGGTGTTTATACCTCTTGTAGAGTTGTTCGTGTGATCGTGGTTATTTTTGGGGTGTTCATGGTTTTTCAGCTTTTGCATGCGGTCTTCAGAGGTGATCTGCAGTTTTGGATGTTGTTTGAGGGCTTAGATCCAAGTTTCAGTTTTCTGGATTTGGAGGCTCATCCTTGGTTGCATTGACTCTGCACGTATTCAACTCAGTTTCTCCTCTCAGGCCTTGCATTTGGTCTTTGAAGCTCGAGTTTTATCTCTGCTGGTCGTGCTCACTTGGGTTATGCTCGTGCTTGGTTCATGACTTTCCTTCACCGCTCTTCATCCAGCTCAGTTTCTGCTCTTGCGTAGACCATCTTGCACTGGCTTGTTCCTCTCTGCATTGGTGACTCGTGCCTTGGAGTTTCACCATGCATTTTGTGCTCATTGCTGTGGCTACTTAGTTGGGATCGTGTTTTTTCACGGGTGTTGAGTGCTGGTTCGTGCCCTGTGCGGTGAGTTCGGCCCTTTCCAAGCTTCTGTCTCCTCCATGCCCTTTGCTCCTGAGTCCTGACTGTCACGCAACCTGTACTTTTTGGCTCGACGTGGACTGTGTGCATCTCTGGTTTCCACTCGTTGTGTTTGGCCCTTGGGATCTGCATTGGAGTGCACTGGTTTTTTCCGTCTGAACCAACTAGCCAGTGAACTCGCCTCGTCGTTGGTTTCCCGAGCCACGCCTCTGCATGTTCACAGTCCGGCGGTTTCTCTAACCTAGGCATGCATTTCCTACTGTTCCCTAATAGTCTGGCGTTTCTCTAACAGTCCGGCATTTCCTACTGTTTCTGAGATCACTACTATTCCGTCGAGCTCGCCTTGGATCCTACGCTACCTCGAACACCTACGTTTTTTTTGCATTGAAAAGAACTACATTTTTTAGCTTTGGAAAATGTTTTCCTTCTCTGCGTCGAATGTACCACCTCCAGCCGCCTCTGCAAAGCACCTCTAAATGGTTACACACTCGGAATCCACTACACCACCTTCCAACTAATCTGAAAGGATTCACTGCCCTCCTCAATACCTCCGCCTCCTATAATAAACATTTCATCTTTGCATTCTCGGTGGGCATGTGGTCATGTGGTCACAACCCGACATTGTTTGGGGCATTTTTTGGGTGTTCACCTGCTTGTGCAGCCAGCCACACGTGGACACAACTCCTGCACAGCACGTGGCTCACCCACAACTTGGGTTGTCTAGACCAACAACACCCACTCAGCAGCTACGTGGGAACAGCAGGAATCTTCTACCAGCTTGGGACGTGACATCTCTCCACATGGCTTGACAGCTCATCTCTGGGCCCCACTTCCTTTTAGTACTGTTTGGAGGTTAAAACAATCACCTTTTTAATGTTTTAAGGATTAAAAACATTTTCATGGCATTGTAAATTATTTCAAGGCACTATTTTTGCTTGTATTATGCCTTTCCTACGCATGTCGAAGACGGAGGGCGAGGTCCGGGGTTGGCAGGAGGCTAATCCCCCCTCGCAAGCAAAACAAACCCTTGCTAAAATTTGATGTCATTTCCAATGAGTAGTCACACGACACCCTTTGCACCCATTTCAGGCATTTTTTTAATGTGTTTGCAGTGTCTAGTGCATTTTTCCATCAGTTGCGGGAATCATAATAATGCCATAACTTTTGACTCGCAGCTCGTTTTTGAGCGCTTCCTTGGTCAAAGTTGCATGATTTCTCACACTCTACGTGATGGGATTGCCAATTTTGTAAATGCACTACTTTTATAAAGTGCCACATTCTGGGGGGGTTGCTTGTACTCTTGGGCCTACACACGCAGACGCATTATCGGCCGAGTCCGACGTCTTGCACCTTGCATCTTGCATTTTTTCATCATGGAGAGTGCTCTTTCTAGACGTGAGCATCGTAGGATCACCTTACAGCCTCCGCCACTTCTCACTGGGAGAGAGACCTATTCAGCTTGGCGTGCTTCCATGGAATGTTACTTCACCCACGAGGGTCTTTTACCCTTCTTGCTTGGGCCAGTTCCTGCACCCGCTGATCATCATCATCTAGAGGACTTCCTCGACACTTGTGACCATGTCTTTGGTCACATGATGATGCATGTCTCTCGTTCTCTCTGGTTTCACGTGGCAGACTCAGATCCACCTCACCGTGTCTGGAGCATTCTTCAGTCCTTGTATGGAGACCCTTCACATACTGCCGCCATTGTTGCTGCTGCTGATTCAGTTGTCTCCTCCATTTCTTCGTGTGATGATAGTTCCACTGACACAGGCTCGCTTGGTTCTACTTTTGATGATGAGGATTGTGCATCCAGTTTTGATGTCAAGAGTACTACAGAGGACTCTTCTCCTCTTTCTCTCACTATTCCAGACATTGTTGTCACCCCCCACATCTCATCAGATATTGAGCAGTCTTCTACTCAGTCTCACACCATCATTACACCAGCCTCCTTTCCACTTCCAGTGTGCGAGGCCCATTTCACTCCTCTACCTTCATTGGATGACTCATACCTATATGACATCGCTCTTCTGTTTGTTGAGCCCCCTCATTAGGATGAGTATCTGCGACCTTTTCGCCTCTTTTAGCAAAGTCTACTTGTGATGCACTACAGTCCCTCATCCATCTATAGGTTTTTAGAGGAATTCATCATCTTCATTGTTGGGAGTGCCCTTCCATTTTTTGTCCATCTTCACCTCGTAATGTGAAAAGTCAAGAAATTGGAAAAATCTACGTTTTTGGGTCATTTTGTGTGATTTTCGGGCCTGTCAGACATTTTTGTCCCAAGTGTCCCAAGTTCATTCGGCTCTCTGGTTCCCGATCGGCCGCTTTACCCAAGTCCGTTTTTTTTCGCCCATCGAACTTTTTGTCCCCCAAGTGTCCCAAGTTCACCCGGGCCCATTGTTCCCTTTTCGTCCGATTCGGCCGAAACGTACTCCACGTACTTTCATCCCTCATGTCCCAGAAGCATTTGTGCATACTTTTCCCGCATCGCCCGTATCGGCCGAATCGCGCTTTCGCATCCCGCGTGTCCCAAATGAACCAAAGGCCATTCGAGTTAATTTTTCCCGCTCTTCACAAATATCTTGCTTTCCAAGTTGGTAGGTGTGTATTTAATGCACATTAATTGTCTCTCTCTCTCCCAAATGGCTATATAATGAACTGCCCCTTATGCATTTTGCACACTGCTTTCTTGCCATCCTTTGCTCATACCTTCGCGATCAAGATTTCTACGCGCATACTCATTCCCCTATTTCATCCCGAGTCTAGATTGCAACCTTGACTTTTCAAATTGCTATCAAAATGAAGATTAAATTCCAAGGCCAGGAGCAAGTCTCACCGCTCGAGTCTGCCGTTCCCGATATCGGGGACAGTGAGGTTCGCCACCTCGACTTTGGAGATTTTTGGGCAAGAATGACAGACGCAAACCCTTCACCTATGGCACAGGTGATTCATGATAGTGGTTTGGCATTCACCGGTGGTTTCCCTATCTCGGTGCAATGCGCAGATACAGTGCTTTCCTGCGGTGCTCATTACAACCCTGATTCAATGAGCTGACGAATGTGCATGGGGAACTCATCGCTAAACTTGACGCTGCCACCATTGGCACTGCCCTAAGAATTCCAGAGATGGATAATGCTATAGTAATTTCCCAAAACTAGTGCAAAGCCCTCTTCGATCAGGACAGTGAGAAATACAAGGCGCGGGTGGCGAAGTCCTGGCTTAAAAACCCTAAAAAGGGGGCGTCTCATCTATCCAAGGTTCTTTTCCATGCAGACTTCAATGAGGAGTTGTCAGATTTTATAATCCTACTGGCTCGGTCATGGGCTTACCCTCTACCAATGAGTTTCATTTCTGGATGTGCCCACTCATCAATATGGTGTGCGAAGGGACTCAGAATATCAACTGGGCAGAGATCATCAGTATGAACCTAGTGGAGCAGCTGTCTAATGTACAACAAACAAAGAAATTCTATATGACTTCATACCTGATGTATACTCTGGCAGCATCAAGGCAATGGTTTGGCTTCTCATACATTGATGCTCATAAGGGTGACCCCGTATATGCCTACTACCCTCAGTTCACCTTGGAAACTAGCAATCGCAATTTCAGAAGGGTGAATGATGCCTTCACCATGTACATTGTCAGGCTTCTGGAGAGTGACACAATGAGGAGATTTTCTGATGAAGCTATGAATCTGATATCGCACTACGGTGCCTACTTCATCCAATTTAGAAAATTTTCCTATATAAGGCTTGCTGGCTATGAGAGCACCCCTCTCAAACTCCCCATGTTCTGCAATGATAAAATGGCCTTAATAGAAGTATGCAGTAGCTGGACAAGTTGCACAGAACCTGCAGGGATAAGAAAATTACTGGCTTGCACTTCCCCATCACTTTGGGAAACTACACCTGCAAAACAACCCTAGATGCTCAAAACATAGAAAGAGCCCTGGCTCCCATCACTGTCCATTTCTTCAGGCCAAGAACCTATTTTGACTTGAAGAAGTTTATTGAGTAGAACATCAAGATCACTTATCATCATAGGGTAGACACAGAAGATTATTGGGCTGACTGTGTTGATGATTTTGAAGCAAGAAGGAGGCATTATGGCAGATTTTCTCTTCAACTAATTCAAGAGCTTAACCTGTACCAAGTTCCTGAAGGGCTCCAGGATGATAATTCTGACCTGTACTCATATGAGTATGACAATGTGGTCAAACACACTCCCTTGGAGGATTTGGATTGGTTCAAAAAGGAGAAGGATGATCTGGCGGAAATCCTAGCTCCCGTCTTGGTAAGAACCAAAATATGGTTTGACAGGAGAGTTCACGAACTCAGAAGACATTCAGTGAGTCCTCCAAAGACACCTCAACACCAAGAAAAGAGGCATTGTCACCTGATTCAAGAGCACATATGCAGACCCCTCCTGCCTCATCAACTCAAGGTCCCACAGTCTCCACTCCTTCCTCATCCACACAGGTATATCAAAAGAAAGTCAGAGAAGTCAAGAAGGAGCCTGTGGAGGAAGATCCCCTAAGGAAGCATACGGAGTTGCCCTCAGGCCCAGAGAACATCATTGTTCTCAGTGAAAGTGAGGAGAGTGAAGTGCCGGTCTCTACAAGCACTCCAGAAGCCCCCATGGATAAAGAAAAGGAGGTCCAAAGCACTGAGCTTCCAGGTGCTAGTGATTCCTCTGTACCAGAAGCCCCAAGCGCTCCACTCATATCCCAACTAGAGGCAACAAAGAAGGCAAACCTTGGGTGCCATGAGTTCTCTAGTCTCTTGGCCCTCTTGCCCCACCTTCTTCTTCCTCCTCCTCTTTTGCATGGGTGCAGCCTCTTGTTGACAGTAGGAAGAGAAAGTCTTCCTCCCGGATCTCAGGACCCAATTTTGATGTCAGTGGCAGCCTTATTAGGCACTACTCCTCCTACTCACGCCAAAAAAGCTAGAACTACCTCCAGGATAGTGTCTGATGCTCAGGGCCAACAATTCCTGAGATAGCCAAGCCTAAGGTAGACAAGCCAGAGCAAGATTTGCAAGCATCTGATCTGGAGCTCTCGAGAATTCCCATGGGAGAGTCCACCCCTGAAGGTGAGATCCACAATCTTCAGGAAATAGTCACTAGAGTCATTGGGAGGGTAGAGAAAGGGCAAAAACCATAGAGCAGTTGGAGGAACAGCCCAGATTCTTACAAGTTTCATCAAGTCCCTGTTGTCCAAGGATAAAGTTTTGGATCCTACCCCATTGACTACTCTTCCACCACCTGTAATTCTGAGCCAGGATGAAGTGCAGAGTATCAAAGACATGCACAAGTATTCCATCTATGGAAGGGCTATGGAGGCCATGGTGGATGATATGCTTGTTGCAGGATTGAATTTCATTGATGAAGCCTTCAAACTCCACGGGAAGGTGAGCAATTTGCAACAGAAGCTCTCCTCCACTATTGGGAGCATAGATAAAGAACTTAAACTTTGGAGCAGTTGCATAGTAGACCTTCGCCTCATGGGACAAACAGATGAAAATATTTTAATGGCAAGCAAGGTCTTCGATGATGCAAAGGATAACTTGTCAAAGTCATGGGTCTACAGCGTGGAATGGAAAATCAAGGTGCTGGAGGAGGCTTTGGGAGAGTTAAGAAATAGCTGGCAGAAGGGTGAGGCCTTCAAGACTCTAGTTGTATCTGCCTTCAAGGATATACATTGCCATCTTCATGATGAGACTTCTGGTGTGCCTCTCTCTTTACAAGAAATCAAAGCTCAATTCAGAGCTTTTGTCAAAGGTGATCTGTTCAAGGAGAGTTCCATTTCCAAGGAAAAGATGAAGGAGATCTGCTCTCTTCAATCTGCTATAGAGGAAGCGAATAAAGATTATCATACTCATGTCGAATTCGACAAAGAAATGGAGAAGTGCCTCGATTTTGGACTCACCACTACAACACATCGGTCCCACGAGGCGAGACATAGCAGAGGCATTGAAAAGATTCAGCAAATGATCCTAAAGTCGGTGGGCCTCCCAGTCATGAACACCTGTCTTCTTCTCCTAATTCTTCTCTTTTCTTCCTTCTTTTCTTCTCGATTTATTGTAATTAGTTGGGGTATTGCGATTAGCAGCCCTCTAACTAAACATTAGTTAAAAGAAGTAGTTACCAAAGAGTAACTAATTTGTAAACTATATAATGGCCTCTCCTCGCCATTTTTGAGGGGGAACTTGGCTTATTTATAAAAGTGTAAAGAAATCACAAAGAAATCAATACAGAAGGATTTCCATTCTTTGTCTATCCGATTCCTTTTTATTCATACGCTGTCCATTAAATATTGTTAGATCATTTGTTTACATTATGCTGAGAAGCTTTGTATTCTTGTAGATGTTATTTATAGAACTGTGTGTCTATTCAAATTTCATCTTATTAACGTAAGTACAAATGATCTTATTCCAATCCACTATAATCTTGCATGCATAAGGAATTATTCTGTCATCTATAATTCTGGATGGTGCCTTTCTACTTATTTCACATTTTCATTCCTCTGTCCTTTTGTAATTGGTAACCTATTTAGGAAACACTTTTATGATATCCAAGTTCCATAGTGAAACCATGCTTTGTATATGTGTAAATAGGTTCGTTTCTGAATAAGGGAACCTCTCCCATTAAAGAGGAGGGACTTCTTGTCCCCTGACTGTTGCTCTTCTTGAAGTTCCTTTTTGACGACCAACAGTTTTTGGCGACTCCACTGGGGAATCGTATTCCAGTTCTATAATCATTTATCGATCATCTTTTGATCTGGTGACTCCATGTTTTACTCGAGGGAGAAGGGCCCTTGGTATTGAAGATTCTCAGTTTCAGCTTTTGGAACAACAGGGTTTTCCTTTCCCTTCCGCAAGAGAAATAGAAAGGCTCGTTCAACAAGCACTCCTCCTGTCAAAGATAGAATCCCTACGGTGGTATTCCTTCAGAGAAAATCAGTCCTAATCTTCGAGCTCTGATTCTTGCTGGTGTTTCAGTTCCTCTTCAAGCCATTTTTCCAAGAATGGCGGTACCATTGCCTTGGGGCCATCGTGTTGGGCCTCTTGCCCTTCCTCAACCTTTGCATGAGTTACCCAGAGGTAACCAGAAGAACTTTCCTAAATTCAAGGGTGATGGCAAGGTACATCCTGATGAACACATCGCGGCCTTCATAGTTGCATGTGGAGTTCTGGGAGTTGAACATGAAGACGTCTCCGTAAGGATTTTTGTTGAGACTTTACAAGATAATGCTTGCTGATTGGTTCTATCACCTTCCGGCCGGAGCTATCACTAGCTGAACACGATGAGAACTAGGTTTGAAAACCGTTTCAAACCGGTGGAAGACGTGCATGCTTTGCTAGCCCAAATTTCTCAAATAAAGAAGGAATCACAAGAGCCCATGAGAGAATTTGTGGCTCGATTCAACAGTTAATTAACAAAATTCCACCAAACACTCAACCTGTAGATCAAATCCAAAAATGCTTCTTCCTAAATGCCCAATTGCCCGGGTTAGTTATGCATTGAGAAGGGCTAATCTCAACATTGCCGAGGATCAAACTCTTGTTGTTAGTGTTGAAGATGATTTAATCATGTCAGGAAAGTTGAGGAGAGACCCTTCTAGATCTAAGTCTTCTTCTTCCTCCTCTTCCACTCCTGGACCTAATACTGATCCATTGGTACAAAAACTTGCAAATGATCTCATCGCCATTAAGAAACAATTGGCTCAGCATGCTCCATATGCAGACGTTCCAAGGAGGAATTTTCAGCCCAGAAATCATTTTCCTGCTTCTCAAACAAGGCTAGCACTTGAAGGACCTCCTATTAAAGTCCCTGTCAATGCAACCTGTGAAGTTGAAGAACCAGAGGATGAGGAGGTTAATGAAGATTGTGAAGAATTTGTTGAAGAGGTTGATGATGGAACAGAAGAACTTGAGGGATCTCGAGTTAATTTCTTCACCACTGAAGGCGTTGATGAAGGAGATGATTATGATGAAGTAGTAGCAGACATGAATAGTGAATCATACGCTGTCATGACTCGAGAGCAGACAAATCAGAGGGAGAAAGTGATGCAGCCCACCAAAAATCTAAGGAGCAGCCGACAACTATCCCTGTAATTGCAAAAAGAGGATCTCCTATCCCCATTTCATCCACACCAAAGGTGAGTCCTGTCAATTCTACTACTAAAGTTACTTCTTTTTCTCCTAAAACTGATAAGCCTAGGATCCCAAGCGATGATAGCCCGTTCACTTCTGGGTCTTTCGATATTATTGATCACCTGAAAAAGACTAAGGTTCAAATCTCAGAGGCTGAATATTATCAAACCCATCCCAAGGCTTTTGCTAAAATGATTCACTTTGTCAATTCTCATTCTAAAACTACCTCTAAAGGCCTTTTACCCACTCCATCTTCTGCACCACAGCCTAATCAGTAGCCACTGTCACCTCACCCAATGACAAAATCAAACCATTCTATGTGACACTCCTTATAAATGCCATAGGCTCGAATCGTCATAGACTCAGGGGCATCAGACAATGTAATGCCTACCAAAGTAGCTCATGCCTTAGGCCTAACTCTCACACGCACTTACGGATCTTGTTATTCCATGGAGAGTAAGGAAGTGCCCTGGTCGAAGAATTAAGGATGCACAAGTGGCTTTTGCTACTTTTCCTGAGAAGAAAGTTTTGGCTACTATCCTAGTAGCAGACATTCCTCCTTCATATGGGATGCTGCTAAGTAGAAACTTCTATAAGGATGTGGGTGGAGAAATTCAAATGGATTGGTCACATGCCCTCATACCTGTTAATGGGCAAATGAAGAAGTTGCTTCCTGAGAAGCAGTCTGAGTATATTGTACAAAAAACAGATGATCCCAAAGCACAAATACTCTATGAGGATATGGGGCATGGCAACTACATGATTATGTCTCCAGAAGAAATCCAACTCCCCAAAGTGTCACCTAAGGATCCTAATGGTGTTTGGATATTAGAGTTTGATGGAAGTTGTTCTTCAGCTGGTTCTGGAGCTGGTGTCATATTGGTGTCGCCTGAAGGAAGCATTCATCCTTTCTCATTCAAGTTGCAATTTGAAAATACCAATAATACAACAGAGTATGAAGCTCTCATTCTTGGACTCCAGGTAGCAAAAGAACAAGGTGTGAAGAATCTTCTAGCTCGTGGAGATGCGGAGTTGATTGTCAAGCAAGTTAGAAACCTCTTCCAAGTAAAGAATAAAGGTTGAAACATTACAGGAATCAGGTTTGGGACTCCATTGAATTTCTTGACGCCTTCTCCATCGAAGCAGTGCCTAGGGAGGAGAATACTAGGGCTGATTCACTAGCAGTCTCAGGGTCATTGCTTATACCTCATCCTGACTTCTCTCAAGATAAGTTTACCATTGAGATGATCCATAGACCCAGTGTACCTGATAATACAAGTAACTGGCAAGTTTTCAATGATGATCAACACTTGCTTTCTTTCTTAGAACTCAAGGATAATTTTGAACAGTTGTACTTTGAAGGAAGTGATAATTTGCCTCGTGAAAGTGTGCCCTTTAACGAAGAAGTCATCAAAGAAGAAGAGGCGGATCAGGATGGATGTATCAAACTCAAAGGAAACAAGATTCCAAAAGGATTGGTGAGTTTAGAAGAACTGTTTGACAAACACGATAGGTATGTAAAGTTTAAAGCTTCTACTGGACCTCAACAATCAACTGAATATGACAAAATTAATATTGGGAGTTCTACTGATCCTAAACTCGTGAACATTGGAAAATGTTGTACATCAGATGAGAGGAAGAAGGTAATTAATCTTTTAAAGAAGTATAAAGATGTCCTTGCTTATTCCTATGAAGACTTAAAAGCCTTTCAACCAAAGGAGATGCAGCATTTTATCCCTCTCAAACCTGGAATTAAGCCTTTCAAATAGAAGCAGAGGCAATACAATCCTAAGATAGTTGACACCATTTTTCAGGAAATACAGAAGTTATTAAAAGCCAAAATCATTTTTCCTATTCACCATTCAACATGGATTGCCAATATTGTGCCTGTTAGAAAGAAAAATGGTGAGATCCGCATCTGTGTTGATTTTAGGAATCTGAATCAAGCTTCTTTAAAGGACAACTATCCTTTACCCATGATGGATCAGGTCTTGCAAGCAGAATGGATCCAAATGTTGTCTATGCTTGATGGCTTCTCGATATAACCAGTAGAAGTTAATACCGCAGATCAACACAAAACGGCTTTCACTACCCCTTGGGGTACCTTTGCTTACAAAAGGATGCCTTTTGGGCTCATTAATGCCGGTGCCACTTTTCAAAGGGCTATGGACTTGGCCTTTGGAAGTTTGAAAGGGAAGTGTATTGTCGTATACCTTGATGACTTGACTGTATTTTCTAAAACAAGGGCAGATCATTTTCAGCATCTAGAAACAGTTCTTTTGAAATGTAGAGAACATGGGATCTCTTTAAATCCTAAGAAATCTATTTTTTGTGTCACGAGGGGAAATTATTGGGGCACGTTGTCTCCAAAGATGGTATAAAAATTGATCCTGAGCGAGTTCAAGCTATTCAGCAAATTCCTCTTCCAACTAGCAAGAAAGGAGTGCACTCTTTCTTTGGTAAGATTAACTTTCTGAGGAGATTCATCCCTGATTTTGCAGAGCTAACTTTGAATATCTCTCAAATGATGAAAGGAAAATAGACGTTTGGTTGGTCTCCTAAAGGAAAAAGGGATTTTGAAGGTATTAAAAAGGCTATTGCTAAGACTCCTATTTTAGCGTGTCCAAATTTCAACAAAGATTTTATTATCTATTGCTATGCCACAGATAACACCCTGGCTGCTGTTCTGACTCAAAAAGATTCTAATGATCATGAACTCCCAATTGCATTCATGAGCTACATTCTAAAAAATCATGAGCTAAGATACACCATAATGGAGAAACATGCTTTTGCAGTGGTTAAAGTGTCAAGCAGTTTCATTTTTACATTCTTAATTCTCACTCCACAGTATTTGTACTAGATACAACCATCAAGTCCATTCTCACACAACAGGAGTTCGGATCCAAGAGAGGGAACTGGGTGGCCAAGGTCCAAGAATATGACATTGACATCAGACCAACTAAGCTCGTTCGTGGAAAAGGCTTGTGTGAACTCATCGCTGAGGGAGCTGGACATGGGTTACTGGAGGATGAGGCTGATCTTCCTACCGTTTTGTTTCTTGGCTCAATCGATGAATGGTATGCTGATATCACACATTTTCTCACCTATGGGGAGTGCCCCTCTCATTTGACTACCAAAGAAAAGAGAGTTGTTAAACTAAGGTCAGCCCAATATGTTTTGTGGGAAAATGCCTTGTTTAAGCGTGGATTGGATGGGAGATTTTTAAAATGTGTGGACAAGGAACAACAGAAGAAGCTACTTTCTACTTTTCATAATCAGGCATGTGGAGGGCACTACTCATCAACTATTACTGCTCATAAAATTCTTCGTGGAGGATATTACTAGCCTACCTTGTTCAGGGATGCATCAAAGTGGGTTGATAAATGTGAAGCATGTCAGACTTTCGTGGGTAGACCTAAGTTGGCCTCTTTTCCCCTTAAACCAGTTGTAATCGAAGAACCTTTTCAACAATGGGGTTTGGATTTCATTGGAACACTTAATCCCTCTTCTAGTGCTGGTCATACCCATGTATTAACCACCACAGATTATTTCACCAAGTGGGTAGAAGCCATTCCAGTAAAGAGTACTACTTCAGAAGTAGTATGCGATTTTTATCAAAGAAAACATCTTGGTAAGGTATGGTGTGCCAAACAAGATCGTGACAGATAATGCTTCAAATTTTTCTTCAACCGAGATGATGGATTTTTGTTATGGATATGGCATCTCCCTAGCTCACTCCTCAGATTATTATCCTCAGGGGAATGGACAAGCAGAATCAACAAATAAAAATCTGGTGGCTATAATAAGGAAATTAGTTAATGAGTCCCAACGGAACTGGCACAAGAAACTCTATGATGCTCTTTGGGCAGATAGGATCACACCTAAGAGAGCCATTGGGATGTCTCCTTTTCAGGTAGTATATGGAGTGGAAGCTCAATTACCAGTCACAGTGGAGCTACCAGCCTTGCATTTAATGAAGGCCATTGAAGATACCAGTTTCAATGATTCTTTGGATAAGAGGATCATGTACCTCCACAAATTGAATGAGGACAGATTGAAAGTTGCTGATAGGATATCTACCCACCAACAGAAAGTAAAGGTCTTATTTGATAAAAAGGCCAGGTTCAGAGATTTCAAAATTGGAGACATTGTTTTATTGTGGGATAAAAGGCATGAACCTCGTGGCAGCCATGGCAAGTTTGATTCCCTTTGGCTCGGACCTTTCAAGATCAGGCACTTTGCTGGTAAGAATTCTTTTTACCTTGATTATATGGATGGTTCTTCTCTCCCACTTCCTTATAGTGGGCAGTACCTGAAATTGTTTAAGTCATAGGTGATTAGGAAGTCCTTTTGTATATTCTGTATAGTGTTTTGTTTTTCCTTCCTTCTCTTTGTTTTGGTGTGTTGTCTTCTGTATTGTTTTGGTTTGGTGACTCCATGGCCCAATGGATAAGGTACTGGTCTACTTCCCTAGTTTGTCTAAATTCTTGCCTTGTCTCATTCTTTGAACTTATGCCAAGTCATCCTTAGAAGGAGCTAGCTGTTGTCCACTCAAAATTCCCCTTTTTGAGAAGTTGAAAATTGAATTTTTTTGAAGTTAAATGTCTTTTCTGTTGTCCTGGTAATGTGAAAAGTCAAGAAATTGGAAAAATCTACGTTTTTGGGTCATTTTGTGTGATTTTCGGGCCTGTCGACATTTTTGTCCCAAGTGTCCCAAGTTCATTCGGCTCTCTCTGCTCCCCGATCGATCGGCCCGCTTTACCCAAGTCCGTTTTTTTGGCCCGTCTGAACTTTTTTTGTCCCAAGTGTCCCAAGTTCACCCGGCTCATTGTTCCCTTTTCATCCGATTCGGCCAAATCACGTATTCCACGTACTTTCATCCCTCATGTCCCAGAAGCATTTGTGCATACTTTTCCCGCATCGCCCGTATCGGCCGAATCGCGCTTTCACGTCCCGCGTGTCCCAAATGAACCAAAGGCCATTCGAGTTAATTTTTCCCGCTCTTCACAAATATCTTGCTTTCCAAGTTGGTAGGTGTGTATTTAATGCACATTAATTGTCTTTCTCTCTCCCAAATGGCTATATAATGAATTGCCCCTTATGCATTTTGCACACTGCTTTCTTGCTATCCTTTGCTCATACCTTCATGATCAAGATTTCTACGCGCATACTCATTCCCCCTGCAATTTCATCCCGAGTCTAGATTGCAACCTTGACTTTTCAAATTGCTATCAAAATGAAGATTAAATTCCAAGGCCAGGAGCAAGTCTCACCGCTCGAGTCTGCCGTTCCCGATATCGGGGACAGTGAGGTTCGCCACCTCGACTTTGGAGATTTTTGGGCAAGAATGACAGACGCAAACCCTTCACCTATGGCACAGATGATTCATGATAGTGGTTTGGCATTCACCGGTGGTTTCCCTATCTCGGTGCAATGCGCAGATACGGTGCTTTCCTATGGTGCTCATTACAACCCTGATTCGAATGAGCTGACGAATGTGCATGGGGAACTCATCGCTAAACTTGACGCTTCCACCATTGGCACTGCCCTAAGAATTCCAGAGATGGACAATGCTATAGTAATTTCCCAGAACCAGTGCAAGCCCTCTTCGATCAGGACAGTGAGAAATACAAGGCGCGGGTGGCGAAGTCCTGGCTTAAAAACCCTAAAAAGGGGGCGTCTCATCTGTCCAAGGTTCTTTTCCATGCAGATTTCAATGAGGAGTTGTCGGATTTTATAATCCTACTGCTCGGGTCATGGGCTTACCCTCTACCAATGAGTTTCATTTCTGGATGTGCCCACTCATCAATATGGTGTGCGAAGGGACTCAGAATATCAATTGGGCAGAGATCATCAGTATGAACCTAGCAGAGCAGCTGTCTAATGTACAACAAACAAAGAAATTCTATATGACTTCATACCTGATGTATACTCTGGCAACATCGAGGCAATGGTTTGGCTTCTCATACATCGATGCTCACAAGGGTGACCCCGTATATGCCTACTGCCCTCAGTTCACCTTGGAAACTAGCAATCACAACTTTAGAAGGGTGAATGATGCCTTCACCATGTACATTGTCAGGCTTCTGGAGAGCGACACAATGAGGAGATTTTCTAATGAAGCTATGAATCTGATATCGCACTACGGTGCCTACTTCATCCAATTTAGAAAATTTTCCTATATAAGGCTTGCTGGCTATGAGAGCACCCCTCTCAAACTCCCCATGTTCTGCAATGATAAAATGGCCTTAATAGAAGTATGCAGTAGGTATTGGACAAGTTGCACAGAACCTACGCAGGGATAAGAAAATTACTGGCTTGCACTTCCCCATCACTTTGGGAAACTACACCTGCAAAACAGCCCTAGATGCTCAAAACATAGAAAGAGCCCTAGCTCCCATCACTGTCCATTTCTTCAGGCCAAGAACCTGTTTTGACTTGAAGAAGTTTATTGAGTAGAACATCAAGATCACTTATCATCATAGGGCGTATACGTAAGATTATTGGGCAATGACTGTTGATGATTTTGAAGCAAGAAGAGGCATTATGGCAGATTTTCTCTTCAACTAATTCAAGAGCTTAACTCTACTCAAGTTCCCGAAGGGCTCCAGGATGATAATTTGACTGTACTCATATGAGTATGACAATGTGGTCAAACACACTCCCTTGGAGGATTTGGATTGGTTCAAAAAGGAGAAGGATGATCTCGGCAGTAAATCCTAGCTCCCGTCTTGGTAAGAACCAAAATATGGTTTGACAGGAGAGTTCGCGAACTCAGAAGGCATTCAGGTGAGTCCTCCAAAGACACCTCAACACCAAGAAAAGAGGCATTGTCACCTGATTCAAGAGCACATATGCAGCACCCCTCCCCGCCTCGCCTCAAACTCAAGGTCCCACAGTCTCCACTCCTTCCTCATCCACACAGGTATATCAAAAGAAAGTCAGAGAAGTCAAGAAGGAGCCTATGGAGGAAGATCCCCTAAGGAAGCATACGAGTTGCCCTCAGGCCCAGAGAACATCATTGTTCTCAGTGAAAGTGAGGAGAGTGAAGTGCCGGTCTCTACAAGCACTCCAGAAGCCCCCATGGATAAAGAAAAGGAGGTCCAAAGCACTGAGCTTCCAGGTGCTAGTGATTCCTCTGTACCAGAAGCCCCAAGCGCTCCACTCATATCCCAACTAGAGGCAACAACAGTGCAAACCTTGGGTGCCATGAGTTCTCTGTCTCTTGGCCCTCTTGCCCCACCTTCTTCTTCCTCCTCCTCTTTTGCATGGGTGCAACCTCTTGTTGACAGTAGGAAGAGAAAGTCTTCCTCCCGATCTCAGGACCCAATTTTGATGTTGTGGCGGCCTTATTAGGCACTACTCCTCCTACTCACGCCAAAAAATCCAGAACTACCTCCAGGATAGTGTCTGATGCTCAGGGCCAACAATTCCTTGGAGATAGCCAAGCCTAAGGTAGACAAGCCAGAGCAAGATTTGCAAGCATCTGATCTGGAGCTCTCGAGAATTCCCATGGGAGAGTCCACCCCTGAAGGTGAGATCCACAATCTTCAGGAAACAGTCACCAGAGTCATTGGGAGGGTAGAGAAAGGGCAGCAAACCATAGAGCAGTTGGAGGAACAGCCCAGATTCTTACAAGTTTCATCAAGTCCCTACTGTCCAAGGATAAAGTTTTGGATCCTACCCCATTGACTACTCTTCCACCACCTGTAATTCTGAGCCAGGATGAAGTGCAGAGTATCAAAGACATGCACAAGTATTCCATCTATGGAAGGGCTATGGAGGCCATGGTGGATGATATGCTTGTTGCAGGATTGAATTTCATTGATGAAGCCTTCAAACTCCACGGGAAGGTGAGTAATTTGCAATAGAAGCTCTCCTCCACTATTGGGAGCATAGATAAAGAACTTAAACTTTGGAGCAGTTGCATAGTAGACCTTCGCCTCATGGGACAAACAGATGAAAATATTTTAATGGCAAGCAAGGTCTTCGATGATGCAAAGGATAACTTGTCAAAGTCATGGGTCTACAGCATGGAATGGAAAATCAAGGTGCTGGAGGAGGCTTTGGGAGAGTTAAGAAATAGCTGGCAGAAGGGTGAGGCCTTCAAGACTCTAGTTGTATCTACCTTCAAGGATATACATTGCCATCTTCATGATGAGACTTCTGGTGTGCCTCTCTCTTTACAAGAAATCAAAGCTCAATTCAGAGCTTTTGTCAAAGGTAATCTGTTCAAGGAGAGTTCCATTTCCAAGGAAAAGATGAAGGAGATCTTCTCTCTTCAATCTGCTATAGAGGAAGCGAATAAAGATTATCATACTCATGTCGAATTCGACAAAGAAATGGAGAAGTGCCTCGGATTTTGGACTCAGTCCACTGCCAACACATCAGTCCCACGAGGCAGAGACATAGCAGAGGCATTGAAAAGATTCAGACAGCGGATCCTAAAGTCAGTGGGCCCCTCCCATTCATGAACACCTGTCTTCTTCTCCTAATTCTTCTCTTTTCTTCTTTCCTTTCTTCTCGAATTTATTGTAATTAGTTGGGGTATTGCGATTAGCAGCCCTCTAACTAAACATTAGTTAAAAGAAGTAGTTACCAAAGAGTAACTAATTTGTAAACTATATAATGGCCTCTCCTCATTTTTAAGGGGAGAAACTTGGCTTATTTATAAAAGTGTAAAGAAATCACAAAGAAATCAATACAGAAGGATTTCCATTCTTTGTCTATCCGATTCCTTTTATTCATACGCTGTCCATTAAATATTGTTAGATCATTTGTTTACATTATGCTGAGAAGCTTTGTATTCTTGTAGATGTTATTTATAGAACTGTGTGTCTATTCAAATTTCATCTTATTAATGTAAGTACAAATGATCTTATTCCAATCCACTATAATCTTGCATGCATAAGGAATTATTCTGTCATCTATAATTCTGGATGGTGCCTTTCTACTTATTTTCACATTTTCATTCCTCTGTCCTTTTGTAATTGGTAACCTATTTAGGAAACACTTTTATGATATCCAAGTTCCATGTCCATGGCATCTTCTGCATTCCTCTCGTATCTCTCTTCTTCTTCTTTCCAAGAGATTTCCTCTTTGTACATGGGTACCCTTTCAGCTCGCCTATGGCCGGACCCATATTTGACATCTTTCTTAGATTAGAGAGTGTTTTGTTCTCTTGTGGTGGGTGTTTTTTCCACTGGGTTTTCCTTCATTGCTTTGGACTTCTTTTTGTACATGGGTGCCTCATCGCTTATTTCTCGGGACCCATTTCTTGTTGTTGACTTTCCACCTCATCCTAAGTTACGATGAAGGGGGTGTTGGTGTAGGTGGTATATTTATTCACTTATTTAGTGTTATTCCACCTCACCAGGTGAGTCATCTCACTTAGGTGGACATGGATCTAGGTGTCATCTTAGTTATGATAGATTCTCTTACATAATCATCATATGTGTAAGTGTGTCATAGGAGTTACATTCCCATTTGGGAAAGTAACTCCTCTTCTCCATTATGGAGGAATCTTCTCTTACATGGGAGTTACACATTCACTCCCCTATATGTACACCACCTCTTTTGATCTATGATAAGCCAATACAAGCTAAGCTAAGGCTTCAATTCCACTCTACTTTTCGAATCTTGAGCTCTCATATGCATGCACATTGCTTTACAAAGCTTACTTGCTTTAATCTCGCAACTCCTACACTTTGGTGAAGTGCAACTATTCGATGCTCGTGAGTTCCTTTTAGGTCTTCATCCTACACTCCTTCAGAAAAAGCACATGAGGAAATGGTGGATGATAAATTATGGTGTCAAAAAGGCTGTAATAGAGACCATGTATCAAGGATGAAGAGCGCATAAACAACATGAGGTAAGCGAGAGAAAAAATCATGGCATTGTATACGCACGCGTAAGATTATTCGGTTAGATTGAATTTTTTATGCACCAGAAGGTTGTCGAGTTTTTTGAGCAGGTTTAGGCACATGGGTAAAAGGTCTTGAGGCCATTTTAAAGGAAAAATATGCATTTAGTGTCAAGTACGGTGGTAGGTGGTATAGCATTTAATGCTGGAAAGAAGGAAAAGCTATAAATATGAAGTCGAGCACATCATTATTTTACCTTGTGATTACGAAGTGAAAGAAGCTCTTGCAAACTAGGGCATCCAGAGAGAAATTTGTGCGAAGAAAGAATAATATAAGAAATTTGAGTGTGCGAATAGAGTATATCTACGAACCAGAAGGAAGGAGTACATGCGCGTAAGGAAAGGTTATGTGAAAAGTGTCATCTTGTGGAAGGATTTTCCAGTTAGGGTTTCATGGCTAGGGCACAAAGAAAAAGGATTTCTTCGCAAGAGTGAGCTTTGGGATTGAAAAAGTAGTAGAGAAGAGAAAAAGGAAGGATTTTTAAGTTCAACTCAACCAAAAATTATGGCACCTAAGAAACCAACTATTTCACCAAAGAAAACAAAGGAAAAGGGTAAGGGAAAACAAATAACTAATGTCACGAGCTCCAATGAAGAATGGTATGCAGAAATGTAGTACCTAGATGGGGTATTACTAGGAAAATAATGGGAGTCACACTTGCAAAAGATGGCCATGAGTGATTATAATCATTGCACGAGCACAACTGAGAAAGAAATGGCATTAGAGTTGGTCCATCCAGTTAACAAGAGGATGCTAGACGGAATGCCCATTTACAATGATGAGGTAAAGGTCAAATTGGATAAGGATGGATTGTTGCAAATGTATGAGTTTCCTTTTGAAATCATGAGTGTCTTTTTCAATGATTAATTTCACGCATGCATGAGGATCACTTTTATGTTGTGGGGCACAAGATGTGCATAACACCACAACTGATATCTAAGTTCACAAGCCTCATTTGTGAAGGAGATAGCATAGATGATGATTTGAGTGACAAGGAGGCTATCAAGTAGACTATAGCCGCATATGAATACAAAAAGGGTTCATGATACTTTGACATCACTAAAATTACATACCCAATCATGAGGATGGCCGCACGCTTGGTGACCAAGATCAATGACCAAGAATGATGGACATAAGTGAACAAGGCATGGCTAAATGTATGTCGGAAGATATCAGAGGGAACAATCTATAACTTGTCTACTTTCATTGTGGATGAGATCATAAGCAACGCATAGGAGGGAGAAAAGATATTATTCAGTAACATCCTCCTCACCATTATATTTTCAGAGATTTGAGTGGCCGATGGGCCAGAAAATTTTGTTTGAGAGTATATAAAAGAGGATCCCTTACCCACAAAAATGTTTACAAAGTACACTTGTGAAACCATGATGGCCACTCACAAGGTGCGCTTGGAAAAGTGGTACAAGCGAATGCATGACACATTTGGAGTAGAATGGAGGATCCCAAAGAAATTACTATTGCTTGTGGATGGAGAGGAAAAGTTTGGAATGTATCAACATTTCTACATTGGCATATTTATATTGAAAAATGGGACTATGAGTCCATGGTGCAAGCTACCCTTCTCCTTCACCGTGCAATACTTCCAAACCATAGTCAATCAATTCAAGGAGGCCAAGAGACTAAGGTTCAACCTTAGTGAGGTAGATCTAGATCACCTTGAGCTGCGCCGGAAGCTCATCTACCCAAAGAAGTGTACATACGTGGAGAAATATGTCTCCTATGAAGTACAAATGATGTAGCCTTTAACACTCCTGATTTCAGGGAGGACCATAGCAAGGGTGTATCTGCGCATAAGGAAAAAGTTTGAAAAGGGTGCTTATTTAGAGAATGATATCTTCATCCATAAAAACCCTATAGGAAGGAATAAGGTCACACCAAGGAAGAGAGAGAGAAGAGGTGCGGAGAAGGCACCAAGTGTTCAAACCACACAATTAGTGGGTGTACCTAAAGAAAGTGCTGAGCCTAGTACTTACGCATAGAGAAATAAGTTTCCTATCAAGGAAAAGACTCCAGAAGAAGAGGCATCAGAGCACGAAGAGCACCTTACCCATGAGAAATCACCAATGAAGACATCACCTGTAAAAGAGAAAGAAAAAGAAGAATCTCTTATACTGGAATCCCCAGTAAGAAAGAAAGAAAAGGTAATGATGAAGTAGACTCGGAAGAAACAAAGAGTCTAGACACCTACATCGGTGAAAGGGATGATGATGATGAGACCAAGGAAGTGAAGTCCATCTCATCTATGAGATACATGATTTTGAGAAAGAAAGAGATGAGGAGTATAAAAAGAAGATGAGGAGGAGAATGAAGAAGAAGACATTGAGGCTTAAGGCAAGGGGGTGAGTAGGGAAGTAAATAAAAAGGATTAAAGGACCCAAGCCTCACAAAGGAACAAATATAAGAGGCCATAGAAAGAGAAGTGGCAAGAAATATCAAGAATTTGGTGGAATAAAAGGTAGAACATAGTGCGGAAGAGGTGTTGAAGGAAGTGGAGGAAAGCATAGGAAAAGAATATGGCAGCATGGGGGGAGATCCCAGTTTGGTTGTAAGCTTTCCAAGGGCCACACACACAGGGAGAAAGAGCACAGAAGCAACATAAGGAAAAGGAATGGGATAAATCTATGATCCAAACAAAGTGTTGTGTGTGTGCTTTCATATCACCATACTAATGGAACAACTCTTGGCCATGGCTTCATTTTATGAGGAAGGAGCATACCCTCAGACAAGGAAATTGCTATCATGGGAATTTGAATCCCACATTGATGAGTCTGAATTTGAAATAAGCCAAGGAGAATTGATGAAGGTATCAGAAAAAAGGAATAAACCCCTTGGTGAATGCTCAACAATTATCAAATGAGAAAATTTGTAATGCGCTCAACAAAGTTTCAATTGAGGTTGAAGCTAGAATCTTCGAAGAAATGACAGGGTGAAGTTCCTAGAGGCAGAGCCAAAGAAAAAGGAGGAGGATATCCTTAAGAAGAGAAAGGACCTGAAGAAAAAGGAGCCAATCAGCTCTTAGTTAAGGCATGACTTAAAAGACAAGAAGGAAAGGGTATAATAGGCATACAAGAAAATAAAGATGATCACAAATTCCATTTTCCTAAAGCATCCGGACTTAACACCGTCGGGAAAAATATGGATCAGCCTTACAGATCCTAGAGGACTTGACCTACATACTCACTATGGAGAGGCATACACTTTCCTTAGAATCCACATAAGAGGTGTTGGCATGCCAAGAAAAAGAGAATAAGATGAAGGTTGTGGAAATTTTTCTCAGTACAACAAGATCCTTGCCAATGTAAAATCCGTTGCATAAGTTGTTGAGGTTTCCTATGATAATTGCATAGATAGGGATAGAGTGGAAAGTATCTTGGTTTCCACCCATGAAATGAAACTCAAGGAGTTCCAAGAAAAGAATAAGGGGAACAGGGCTGAGTGAGACAAAATCCTAGCCGAAGTGGAAAAGAAATCAAAGGCCATTGAGACCTTGTGGGGCTCAATCAAGAACTGGCTGAAAGAATTATACCCCCAAATCACTCGGAGGATGGATGTGCTCAAGGATTTGGGAAAAAAATAGAGGGATCATGGAGACAATGAACGCCAAGGAGAAGGGCTAAGCTTTGAGGAGGTAAGTGCCCTAGTAGGTGACATCTGTCAACAAGCACAAGAATGAGGTTGATGCCTGGGATAAGTTAGAGGAAAAATTAGGGAAGGATTTCCCTCTCCTCCTCCAATATAAAAAAATTTCCCCATTATTTCATTCTTTTCCCCATTTCTTCATTCCTTTATTATTCCATTCTAGTCATTTATAAGGATCCACCATTATTTATTTTTTGAAGAGTTTTTTCGAGGATAGATAATGAGACATAGTGTGGGGTGATTTTGGACCCTAGAATTATAAGGATGAGAAGGTGCGTGGGCTTGTGGGATCTAGTTGAAGAAGGGCACAGAGGGTTAAAGGCACGTAGGGAAGGGTAATAGCATTATTTTGCAGAAAAAACAACACACACGCAAGGTAAGACAGGTTTTGACTTATTCATAGTCGGCATCCTAGGTAACACACGAGAAAAGTGTAACCCTTATGGATAAGGTGCCACTGTCAACTATAGAATTAAAAGGGAATATTCTAGGCATCCGATGGAAGGTTCTAGAAGAAATAATTGCAAAGAGTGTAGAGATCGAATCTGAAAAGGCATGCTCCCATAAAGAACCAATTCGAAACTTGGTAACCAATCTATAACTTCGGAAGGCATGGCGGTGGTTTCTAAGCTTATAAATACAAGTGCCCGATAGAAGAAAAAAAGGAGGAGAGTTGAGAGAGGAGAAGCTATGTAGAAATATAATGGAGGGTTTTGAGGGTTAGGGATTGGGAGAATATAAGAATCATGGAAAATTTAGAGGGATGGGTCTGCATTCATTTTTGTAATGTGATGAACATAGTGTAGTTCTGATGCATGAATTGGCTCTCGCATGGTTATATGAGGGTGTTATAACCTCAAAGGGATGTAATGATGTTTTTTAATTATTATTTATTATTGGAAAATAGTTTTTTGAAAGGGACTATACCCTTGAGAACAAAAGAGGGCCTAGAATCCGAATAGGAATGAGAACCGAACAAAAAGGATCAAGATCCAAATGGGACAAAGAAACGCAATGTAGCCCAAGAGAAGCTACCCCAAAAAAATAAAACCAAGATAAAAAAGCGTCGTAGGAAAGCGGCCAAAAGACAAAGAAAAATAGCAGTAATTACAAAGAAGTGTAGCAAAAGCACCCACAATTACTTCTTGGCAGCTTTGTCGATGCTTTGGATTTGATATTCTCGCCAAGAGGTGAACATAGCCAATGTCATCATGTGGGCGAGTCGGTAACATCTAGCTATTCAATGGTCCTTTTGATTTCCTTATCTATGCCCCAAAGGGTTCTTTGGAACTCACGAGATTAGAGACGTTACGGACTGGCTTTGCTCAATAAAATCTTCAATTGCATTAAAAATGGCCATATTATAATCATGACGAGTCTTTGCCTTTCCTAAACGGGTGTCTAAGGAGTTCACTTCTTGTATATATCTTCAACCCGATTATTATCAATAACCACCTCTTCCTCCTTCTTCCTCTTACCTTTTTTCTTTGTCAAGTTTTTAACCTCTTCCTTCAACAACTTCATGTCAGCTTCTAAGGCTTCCAACCTTTTTGTGGAGCTATCAATGTGTGCTTCCCGAGAACTAGCACTACCGATATGCAGGAGGTTATGGGAAATTTCAATCTCTGAGGGACCTTCCCCACAATAGGGGTATCAAGGTTCGATCTTCTAGAAGACCTAGTAATGTCTTACCGAAGTGAAAGCGAAGGGGGTGGGAGAAGAGGTGGGGATGTAATGAGGTTATTAAACTAGTTAATATGAATATAAGGCGCTGTTATGAATCATATATGTGTTCAGGATTATAATACTTATGAATTTCCCTTCTGTATGAACCCTTTCCATATGCTGCTTGTTATCTCTCTTTTCTAGATGTAATAAGATGACAACTCATTCTAGGTTCTTAGAATGTTGTATAGTTCTTTTCTATCCTTTTGCATTTGATTATCTGTTATAAGATGATGCATTCTAACAAGACTCACATAAAGGAGAGACTCAGAGCATGTATGTGCCTCGGGTGAGTGCCCATCGCCCGTTGGGTGATAGGATGATGTGCATGGGATTAGACAATTGGTCTAAGGGTATAAAATATGACTACAGTCTAACTCCAAACCAGGCCTCCCTAGATCCCTCCATAGCACCCAAAGACATATACCCCCTAATCATATGTGTTGGTGGTGACAATTTACTACCACAACATCCCGAAGCATGACTTCTCAATACTCATTTCGCATTAATGAGATTGTAACAAGGATAAGACCTTATCATGTAAATATTCTAATGATTTTTTAATCTCTTTTTAAAGCATGTTAATACACAATGAAGTGTTAAGAATATTTTTTACATATCTTGTGCCAACTAAACTGTACAATGTTTCTGTATTTTTTTAAACAAGTGAATTCAAATTAGGACCTTATTGTTACACACATCAATACCACTTAATTTGGACTAATACTTAACAAATAAATTGTAAGTACACTAAAAACATATAAAATGACTTGTGATTTAAATCCCTCAAGACCACTTTTAATTGTGTACATTTTTTCCCACTTTGGAGTGTGTTAACCATGTGCTTAAAATAAGAAAATTGATATAAGTCCACACTTGAATATCTTGAAAAAAAATAATCTTGCACCCAAGAACCTTCAAAACCATTATATAACATAACATTATATATCATATGGATCATGGTCACATAATCAAGGCCATCAAATCAAATCAAACATATAACTAATATGGTTATGAAAATATACATGTAGAAGGATATCATGTGCAATGAAATCAAATCAAACATAGAAGTAATATCATTATGAAAACCAACATGGATATATTGTATCAAACTAAGTGTGCCACGTGTCTCTAAAAATATAAATTCATAATGTATCGAACTAAGTGTGTCATACATATAGGACCACATGCGGTCGCATAAGGCTATATACATGGACTATATGAAGAATCATGAACTAGGACCAGATGGCATATATATCTATACATCTAGGTCCTATGAATCTAATCATGAAACATCTTCCCTCTCTTTGCCCTACTAGAAGAAGCATGTCCACAACCTAGTGGATGTAGTGGAGGGAGATGTCACTATGGATTTCATCACTATGGTCCTAGGCCTCTCTAAAGGCCTGTAACCCAACCTCTAACCTAGCCTAGACATTCATAAACAATAAGTTTTTAACACCCAATTTTTAAAATACATTCAAAATTTAGAAACTTAGAATTTATAATGTATGTGAAATCTTACCACAATCTCATGATCCCTATCAATTTGTCATCAATGCATTACATGGTCTATGGTAGACTCACGAGGGGTAGGCTACATACAAATAAATAGTTCAAATTAAATATTTCATGTACAAAATTTGATATTATAGATAAGTAATAAGAAAAATTTCTCCAAAATTTAACAAATTTGAAAAATTGTACCTGAGTTAGTGGATCTGTAGATGCTATGGCAACATCTACAACAACCTCCACAGTCTGCATATAGGGAGGAGTCTCTCTCGACATTCGTAAGCTATACAAAAACATGTACATATCAATATTAATCTACATGAATTTTGCACATAATGACTCCAAAGCATAATTGACACATAACAAACCAATGTAATAATTTTCTAATAGAAACCAACCAAGACTCTTAATAATACTACTTATTGTCATATGACCTCCTGGAAGAGTAGGAATCTAGGTTTAATGATCCTAGGGAAGCTTCGATGTTACTCGAGTCTCCAAAATTCCTACAAGAGTAGATACACAACCGAACTTCCACAATTATAAACAAAGTGTAAAGAGAAACTAACTTACCTAAAATTCATTTGAGGCATGTCGGTAGCCTCGGTGCTCGAGTAGATGATGATCCATCGGGCTCCTACGTATAAAAGAAAAACATATTAATATGTACATGTACACATGAAACATTATACACAAACATTAAAAATGTGTATTTAATAATAAGTGCAATCAAATATAATTTTAAATGTAAGTAACTTGAAACTTAAGTTTGTAACACACTCACCATAAAGAACTAGCATGCCGACGTTGGATGTGTCCTTCACCGGATCTTGCTATTTAAAATAAAAATATTATATTTTACATGTATGTACATGACATAATCAAATACATATATATATATATATATTAAAATATCAAATGAATTAAAATATTGTGTATATATATTAAATTTTTATTTGACATTTACCTGTGAAAGACTAAGATCATTTGCACCAGTTCCCAAAACATCCTCCATTATCTCATCTAGAGAAAATAAATCATGTGATCCAATAAATGATGTCTCACCTATAGTTCATATGGAACCACATGATCCATAATGGTGTGGTGCACTAGAACTGGTGCCGCCACCAACATCACCGGATGTAATCTGGTCACTATGATGGGTCAAAGTGTCGGTGAGCTCCTTAATACATATAGTGTGTAGATCTCCACCACCTCCTTCACTTTGTAGGAGGGATAACTCAAGGAAAGAGGATTTTTGGGGCATGGGGATCCTTGGTTGACCAACGCATGCACCAAGTATACTCTATGCGCAGAGCCACCTCCTCGTCCATAAAAATTAGAAAATTTAAAATAATTTGGGACCTTTTTAAGCATGAACTCGCAATATAATTTCTTCATAAAATAGAGAGGAACCCCATTGCTTGTTGCATGGTGGATAGTAAAAAACAACCACCATCGGTCCTAAAAATTGTTCTTGATTCGGTCATCGTGACACTAATGGATTAGGAACCATTTACAAGCAAACAGGGGGGACATTGGTTCTCGGATTCGTAAATAATGCACAAATGAGATATTTTGTATTTTTTTTTGTCTTTTACGACCACATGGGATAATTTATCCGCATACCACCGCCTATAATCAACTCTAAAGGTATTCCATCCGTCTATTTGGTTGGTTACGAGTCAATTCACTAATAAATGTTTGCGAATGTGTTGGATAAAGTCATGCGAGAAATATTTGTGGCATGATTTTGTCTTATTTTTTAAATAAGGTTCTCAATGGCAATTTTATTTTGTCGATTATTCCAACAATATCAACTTGTGTTCCTACTAGTTCTATGCGGATAAAAGAGCCACAGGGAGGTGATATAAGTTTGGAGGAGGGTTTTGAGGAATTTTTGGAGGTTTTGAGGAATATTTGGATGGTTTGTAGGATTACGAGCTTGTCAAACAACTGACAAAACAAAAAAATTATACATAAACAAAAAATTGAAAAACCCATGAAAATCACAAAAATTAACCTAAAATGCAAGAAATTTGATCAAAATCAAGGGCTTACCTCTTCATCTTGGTAGCATCATTGAAAATTTTGTGATCCAGAAGTCCGAAGAGAAATTTTCAATGGTTTTTCAAAGCTCGAGTGCCAATAGTTGAGGATAAATCATGGTTTGCAGGGGAAAATAGGGAAAATGAGGGGTCACGGGTTTGTTTTTTTGTCTCAGAGGACCGCAATCATGGATTTTAAACTATGATCACGTTTTATGTTTGGAAATTCCCAAACTTGTAAAAAAATGTCCCCCGATTGTGGTTTAAAAACCACAATCACGGTATGTGAATTTTGGGTTTTTATGTCCACTTTTTTGTCCACCAACTTGTTGCACTTACCCCACCTCTAGAGGGGCCATCTGATAGTGATGATGAGGATGAGGATGGAGATGATGATGACCCTTTTGATGTTCAGTGTCATGATGAGGGTGGGGAACAAGTTCCTCCATATCATTAGCCATAGGGACAGGGGGCCTAGGAAAAGATAGAGACATGAACTTATGGCTCCATAGGTACAACTACCTCCAATTTGTATGCTAGTTGTAGTTCTTATTTTATTACAACATGTTCATCCACAAATATAGCAAGATCTTCCTCTTCGTGTTCTAGGGTAGCACAATCCTAGGCAGCGGGCTTAACAACAGGGTCCTTCTCTTAGTCCTACTCATAATCCAGGGGTGGTGGAGGAGATGGAGGGGCATGGTTTCACCAGATTAGAAAAATGGAAATGTAGATGTTGTAGGTTATAGGTTTGCTATAGAAGTCTATGGCCCATTCATTACAGCTAGTAGTTCAGAGGGACCAAACCCATGCTGATGTTTAGGCTCTTACAGTAAAGAGAGATCAGGACATAACAGAGAGGGAATGATTGGCATCTGAGAGGACAGTTGGTCAGGCCAAACTGGTGAGATTACGAGAAGAGGTAACTTCATTTTGTTAGACTGATGGAGCTGCCATGACACCCAGGATATACATGGACTTCACTAAAGCTAATGGTAGGGCATCCTGTTACAAGGCCTTATATCGGGATATAGTTCCAGAGGGTCAAAGAGTACCCACTTTTAGTGAGAAGTCCATGGGTAGATCATATAGATCACGAGACTTGAGGCATCAGCTACATCGGTGGAGTAGCCTAAAGATCCTAATATAGGATAGTCAACTACATAGGTGATGTGCCCCCATGAGATCATAGGCCTTTCAATCCTCATGAAGGATCGAATCAGACATGAATCGCTTTATATATATGCATTTATGTATACATTTTGGATGTATGCCTCTTATGAAGGCTCATTTTGATTCATGTCGTTGATGGCAGATTTTGTATCGATGATGTATATTTTTGAGACAGACATTATAGACATGTATATGGACATTCGATGTTATACTTGTCATGTATTTATATGATTTATGATGATGATTATATCATGATGTTGTATGATTTTACTTTTCATGTATGTATCATGATGGATGTTGATGATGTATCACATGTTTTATGTTTTATGATAGATCTATAGATGATATCATTTTTGTGTGCATGAGACACTTTAGATTTAATCCATGATATGATACTTATGATATTGGTGTCGGGGATACATTTGTGATCATGCACAATCTCTCTTGCCCCATTGACAATACGGTATGCATTGATTATCTTAACATACATGCTTGATGTAAAATTTAGCATTTTTCTTGATATATTATTTTTAGATGATGTTAGATGTGATGATATGATAGATGATAGATGTGATAATAAACAATATGCATGAAACAAACACACAAGAATTTTTTTAAAAAAATAAACAAATATGCTCATACAAGAAAACAAAACGATATGCAACTAAGAATGAACTCAAGCATGCTTAACAATATATTACATTGGTATCTAATTTAAGCAAGTGAATGAATCCTAAATAAATGCATATAACTGATGATGAAAACATGCCACTATTTCCAAGTATGAAATCTTAAAAAAAAACACAATGCGACATACAACAGATCAAATGAGTTTCAATCTAAGTGAAGCAAATGAACCCATTTTAAATCATACAACATGAAAAAATACCATGATAAAAACTCTACAAAATGACAACTAAAAATAATCAAACCACTACCTTGTTTTTCTAGGACAACATTGATATATTTTCTATTGTTTTTGGTGTTATCTTGAAAGATAAGTTTTCAAGGCTATTGTTCACATTGTTTTCGGGGTTTCCTTAATACAATGTTATGTTTTTTGTGTAGCGCCTTCCCTAGAAGGGAGTTTTTCAAATGTTGAGGTTTTTGTGTACCATTTTCGAATGTTTTGTGTTTTCACAAAGTCCCTTTTGAAAGCAATGTACAGTGACAAAGAAGCATGGATGCCCCCACATGAGATGGGAATATGCAGAAGTAGAATGCAACATGAGTATGTTTAAGAAGGTTAGATATAAAGGTTCCCCCAACATTAGATGGGAATATACAAAGGTGATTCCTTCACGTAGATACAAGAATAGATGAGCCAGATCATGGCTTTGCAAGATAGGTTCAATAGGATTTCTAGACCTGATAGGGAAACTAATCCTAGATAGAAGTGAGAGTTACCCATCTAGATATGAGAGTATCTTGTGAACAAAAAATCCTCCTTAAGCATTGGAAACCAATTTTCACTCAAGGAGTTACCAATTGTATCATGATTAAATGGTTTTCACACTTGGACGACCTATTTTCTTTTTACTATTTTATTGATTTTTTTATTTTTTTCCTTGGGTTTTCATTATTTTCTAAGGAACTTCTTATTTAAGCGTAAAATCACTTGAAGTGTATTACGTTCATTGGCTCCTTTAATTACTCTCCATTTGAGTGAGATAGTTTGTAAGCCCCTGATCCATATTTCTCAATCACCACATAAGGTCCCAACCAATTTGCTTCAAATTTACCCTTATTCTCTCTGTCTTTAATAGTGTTTTTCTAGTTTTCTTTCAAAAGGAGATCACCTACGTCAAACTCACAAGGTATGATCTATTTGTTATATTTCCTAGTTCTGATAAACCTTTAGATGATTGAGCTCTCTCATACACTTCTCATCTAGTAGCTCTAACTCTGCCAGTCGAGAAACCTTGTAGTCTTCATCTTTATCCAGATAGTCCGGACAAGATATTATTAGGGAGGGAAGCTCAATTTCCAGGGGTATGATGACCTTGGTATTATAGACTAGTGAATATGGAGTCACACCAGTAGGGGTGCGGATGGAGGTTCGATAGGACTAGAGGGCAAGATGAATTTGGAGGTGTTAATTACAACCTATTTTGCTAACCATTTTCTCCATGATTCTAATAATGGTTCTATTTATGGCCTCTTCTTGTCCATTAACTTAAGGGTAATAGGGAGTAGACCTTGATATATATTTGGAATAGTTTGCATAATGCTTTAACCATCTTGTTCTTGAAGGACTTTCCATTGTCTACGAAAATGGTGGATGGGATGTTGTAATGGAAAATGAGATGATTCAAGATAAAATTTGATATCTACGTATCGATTACATAGGTTAGAGGGACAACATCTACCCATTAGGTGAATTATTCAAGTGGCGGTAACGATGTGGGTATGCTGATTTGAGGAAGTAGGAGTGAGCTTCCCTATGAGATCAAGTCCCCATTTAGAAAATGGACAAGGATTCGTGATGGGATACAAATCTTGTACTGATGCATGTGTCGAGTTGCCATATTTTTGACACAATTCACACTTCTTGATGAAGTTGCAACAATATGCTTCCATGGTATGCCAATAATATCCTACTCTCAAGATTTTCTTAGTTAGGATCATGCCATCAGTATGTGCTCCCCAAATTCCTCCATGCACTTCTATAATAGTGTGGACAGACTCGGTAACATCCAAACAATGTAGAATATTCCCGTCATAGCCATGATGATAGAGTGTACCTCTGTTAGGGTATAATGGGCTATATGGTGGATAAGTGTTATTTTCTTGGTATGGGTGATGTTCGGAAACATACCATCTTGTAAATAATTAAATATGGAATGATAATAGGGTGAAAAAGGACCAACAACTTCACATGCCAAATAATATTTTGGCATGTCATATGCGGGCACTTGTATGTGCTCCATAAAGAATGGAATTTTATTTTCCTGAGGCAAAATGCATAATAGAGATCCATCGTAGCCATGACATCTGGCGATTGATTGTGTAATCTTGGCCTTTTTCTCTAAGACAATCTGCACAAAGTATTCTTTTAAGGTCTTAATCATTTACTTGAATGAAAAAAGTTTTTCATCTTTGACCTTGTATTAATCATTAACTTGTTTAATGATTAGTTGGGAGTCACCAATGACCCATAGTTGTTAGATATTATAGGTGATAGCTAACTTAAGGATGGAAATGAGTGCTTCATAATTTGTAATATTATTTGTACAAGGGAATACCAAATGGAATTATCATGGAATAAATTATCCTATAGGAGTGAAGAGTACCACTCCCACTCCTTATCCATGAAATGTAAATGACTCATCAAAGTGGACTTGCCACACGAAAAAATCCTCAATATACATCATAGATGCATCTGGCAGATCTAGACACAATGGTTCCATTCTTGGTAGGGGAGCTTCACCAACTGATCTGCTAATACCTGTCCTTTCAGATATTTCTAGTTAATGAACTCAATGTCAAATTCACTAAGGAGAATGATCCAATTAACCATTTTTCCTCTAAGGGTGGGTTTGGATAAGATTTATTTGAGAGGGTAAAATTTGGATATTAACTTGGTATTTTTATTAAGGAGGTAATGGAGAAGTTTCTGGAAGGTAAAGACTACTACTAGGCATGCCTTTTCAATCTATAGATAGTTCAACTCATAAGCAATTAAGGTGTAACGAGGTAATAAACACCCTTTCTTTGTGGCCAAGGTCATATTGGGAAAGCAGTGCACCAATAGAAAATTGAGTGGCTGAAATATATAGCAGGGGGATTATCCTAGGGTAGGTGGCATGAGAACATGTGGGTTGATTAGATATTTCTTAAGCAATTCAAACACCTTTTGACAATCTGGTCCCCAGTTGAAGGTAACATATTTTTTCAGTAGATGTGTAAAAGGATGGCACTTATCATAAGCTGTGAAATAAATTGGTGGATTGCCTAGATTTTTCCTTGTATACTTCTTAGTTTTCTAAGGTTATTAGGTGGAGGCATCTTTGTGAGAGATGCAACCTTAGCGGGATCTTTCTATATCCCTCTCTATGAAACAATGATACCCATGGCTTTCATGATAATACGTTGAAGACGCACTTTCTGGGATTCAGGTGAACTTTATAATCTTGGAGACGTTGGAAGATACGTCTCAACACTTCAGGGTGCTCTCCTCTGGCTTTAGATTTTTCTAAGATATTGTCAATGTAATCTTCCATGATGTCATTCATCATGTCATGAAATATTACAGTCATTGCACATTGATATGTAGCCCCGACATTCTTGAGTCCAAAAGGCATGATCTTATAGAAAAAAATTCCCCCAAGGGGTGATGAAAGTAGTCTTGTGTTGATATTCCTCTACAATATTGATTTGGTTATAACCGAAAATCCATCCATTAAGGATAACATTTCATAACCAAAAATTGATTCGATGATCATGTCAATGTTAGGAAGAGGGAAATCATATTTGGGAGATACTTTGTTAATGTCACAAAATTTGGTGCATATTTCGATACCGACCGACTTATTTTAAACTAGGAATATATTGGATATCCAATCTGAATAGTCAATGGGTTTGATAAAATTTTCCACTAATAGTTTTTCCAGTTCTTCTTTAACAAGTAGTACGATCTTTGGATGCATCTTTCTTAACTTCTACTTGATGGGTTTGACATCTAGGTGCACAACAAATTTTTGTACGACCAATTGCAGGTCCAAACTGGGCATATCTACATATGACCACGTAAATATGTCTGAAAATTCCTATAACAATGTTACAAAAGCTTTTTATTCTTGTGCTGAGAGTGAAGCTCCCAAATTTATCATTCTAGGCTCTTTTTTTGAACCAATATTAACACTAATTGTTTCGTCAAAAAGCACCTTAGATGTATCTTCTATCCATGTAGGATCATGGGAAGAGTAAGATCAACCTCCATAGGTGGTTTAGAGAGATCATCATCTTTGAATGGGTACACCACATTTTCCATTGTTTCTTTGGTTTGTTTGTTTATTGATGCCTCAAATAGGTTTTCACTATGGGACATTTGTTTTTTTTCCCACAAGGATTTTCAGAAGTAACCTTTCCCTTGCTTATGATATTTTTATTCAAGTGACCACACATCTCTGCTTCTTCCTAAAGTATGTGCATGTATCTAGTTTGATAGAGAAACATTTATTGTGATCTCCATTTGGAATAATATCCCTAAGTCCCATGAATTCTACAAATGCCTCATCATTCTCAAAGAAATTGATTGACATGTGAAGTTGTTGATCCCAATATATGAGTTCGGGATATACCAGGGTAACTTGACAATTGGCTTGGGAATCGGATCTAGATAAGGTGAAGATATCCGAATTTGGAAATAGGTTAGTGGAGGAAAGATCCTCGTATAGGCTACATAGGAAAATTTCATCACTATCCCGAATGAGATGAGCCATCCTCTCGTTCAAAATAGGTAGCATCTATCTTGGAAGGTGGATTATCATGAGGCTTGATAGCAAGTTCATGCTTGTTTGACTTAAAGTGACGAATAGGAACATGTTCTAGCCTTCCTTGTGCGTTTATGTCACATCCAAATCCATTATATCCCATTACATAAATCATGTAGTGGAATTTTACATATTGCAGAGCTTGATGACATGATGCTATGGTGCCTTCACATATCCACCTGGTGGTATATGCAATATCTTTTCCTCGGATAAGAGACCACTAGGAATAAACTTCTTAGATGGTTTAGGGCATCTAACCGAGTGCTCTTGAACTGAAAAATATGGTTTACCACGTATCTTGGGTGACACGACACGTTTGATATTAATAAGGAATACTGAAGAGTGAAATGATCATTTGGGCCATACTTTTCAAACATTTCTTCCCATGATGTGAAGGGGTTGACCAACGTAGGAAATTTTTTATTACAGGGAGTGAGTGTATCTCGGATATATAAGTGCTCTTATATATTTTGTTTGTAATGGGATAAAAATATCAGCTAAAGGACACTTATATGTTGCATGAGAAAAATTGTGCAGTGCTCTATAATGTGTGAATGGTTCTGGAACACCTAGGATAGTGATCATTTGTCCTCCATGGAACAATTTGATGCATTGATGAAAGGTAGAGGGAATGGCATGCATGGCATGAATCGATGAGTTCCCAATGACAGATCATTGTAAGGAAGATCCAATTTAAGGACATGGAACTTTGTATCATGATATGTCGGCCCTACTTCCATCGAATCACTATATTTCTTGTTGATTCCAGGTCATGATGGTAATATTTTTAGCACCTAGATCTACTTCTGAATGGCCTAGCTACTTAACTAGCTTGATGTGCAAATATTTAGACCAAACCCATTGTCCACAAGCACTCTTTTGATTTTGCGACAAGTAAAAAGACCTCTATGTATAAGGGTAAGTTATGCTTAGGGTTATTACACTAGATTGCATTTTGATCAAAGGAGACATGATCATTAGAATCGAGGTTTTCAACCATCACTTAAAGGTGTACGAGATCTATATCTGTGGAGACCCCGAACTATGAAGTATTTTATACAACATATTCTTATGAGTAGTGGAATTCTTGAAGAGATCTTAAAATTCTAGCTGGGATTTTATCCAATTATTCTATCGAGTTGTATGAGCCTTCTAGAGGAATAGGTATAGGATCCAAAGTATTACCAAACGAGCACAACATATGCCTATTACACAACTATTTCCTAAGATCCTAATGGTGTTTAACTATTCATTAGATGAATGGACACAACCTATAAGGGATTCAAATGGGTTATAGTTTGTTTCATAAACACAGTTGGCAGTTCTATACTCATTAGAGGATTGTTCATGATTTGACTTCTTGTTCTTTTTATCCTCATGCTTGGGAAGGGGTTCTTTGAATATACCTATCTTCTCATTAGGACTGTTGTCCACTCAAAATTCCCCGCTCTTAAGAAAGTGAACTTTCAAAATTTTGAGTTTAAGTGTCTTCTCTATTGTGCTGAAATTGTTAAAGGTCGTGAAATTGAAAAAATCTGCAGTTTTGGGTCATTTTGTATGTTTTTCGGGCCTGTCGGACATTTTTGTCCCACATGTCCCAAGTTCAAAAGTGCATTCTGTTCCCCGATCGGCCGATTTCCCCGAAGTTGTTCCATTTTCGGGCCCGTCGGAACTTTTCGTCCCAAATGTCCCAAATTTAATTGGGCAAGTTGTTCCATTTTCGGCCGAAACACCCGAACCGCGTACTTCGCACTTTCATGTCCCAAATGTCCCAAGTCAAATTGTGCAAGTTGTTCCATTTTCGGCCGATTCACCCGAACCACGTACTTCACACTTTCATGTCCCAAATGTCCCAAGTCCAATTGTGCAAGTTGTTCCATTTTCGGCCGATTCGCCCGAACCGCGTACTTCGCGCACTCATGTCCCGTGTGTCCCAAAAGGCATTTGTGCGTCTTTTCCCCGCTTCGCCCGAATCAGCCGAGCCGCGTGTTTCACGCATTCGCATCTCACATGTCCCTAATGAACCAAGTGTCGTTCGTGCTAGTTTTTGCCGCTCTACTTGAATATCCGGTTTATTTAAATTGGTGGGTATGTATTAAATGCGCATTCATGGCCTTTCTCTCTCCTAAATGGCTATATAACGAGCAAACTCCCTTTGCATTTTCACATTGTTTCCATGTTATCCTTGCTCGAACCCTTGCAACCTAATTCCCTGCGCGTGTATCCCTTTTCTCTGTAATTCCTCCCCGAGTTTAGGTTGCGGCTCTGATTACTATCAATATGAAGATCAAATTCTAGGGACAGGAACAAATTTCGCCACTAGAATCTGCCGTTCCCAATATTGGGGATAGCGAAGCTCGGCATCTTGACTTCGGTGATTTTTGGGTGAGGGTGGTAGATGTAAACCCTACACCAATGGCACAAATGATTCACGATAGCGGTTTGGCTTTTGCTGGAGGTTTCCGTTCTCGATGCAGTGTCTTGTCATCAGTACTTTCGTGCGGAGCTCACTTCGACCCTGATTCCAGTGAATTAACCAATATACACGGGGAACTCATCGCCAAGTGGATCTTTGCCACCATTAGTACCACCCTGAGAATCCCAGAGATGGATAATGCCATAGTCGTTTCCGGGATCAAGCACACAGCTCTGTTCAATCAAGACAAAGAACAACAAATACAAGGCACGGGTGGCGAACTCCTGGCTGAAGAACCCTAAGAAGGGAGCCTCTCACCTGTCCAAAACTCTTTTCCAGGCAGATCTTAATGAAGAATTGTCGACTTTATAATTCTACTAGCTCGGGTTATGGGTTTTCCTCTACCAACGAATTTCACTTACGGATGTGCCCGCTCATCAAAGCATGGTGTGCGAGGAACACAAAATATCAAGCTGGCGAGAGATCATCAGCATGAATTTGGCAGAGCAACTGTCCAATGTACAGCAAACGAAGAAGTTCTACATGACTTCTTACTTGATGTATACCACAAAGCGATGTCATGGCAATGGTTTGGTTTTTCCTACATTGACGCTCACAAAGATGATCCAAAGATATGCCTACCGCCCCAGCTTCACCACAGAGACCAAAGCAATCGTAATTTCAGAAGGGTCAATGACGCTTTCACCATGTACGTGGTCAGGCTGCTCGAAGGTGATCTGCTAGGAGATTTTATGATGAAGCCATGAATCTGATATCGCACTACGGTGCTTATTTCATACAATTCAGAAAATTCTCCTATATCAGGCTTGCGCAGTATGAAAGCACCCCTCTGAGGCTTCCCATGTTCTGCAATGATAAGATGGCTTTGATTAAAGTATGCAGGGAATTAGACAAACTACATAGAACCTGTAGAGACAAGAAGATTTCCGGTTTGCACTTTCCCATCTCTTTGGGAAATTACACTTGTAAAACAGCCCTGGACACACAGAACATAGAGACAGCCCTGGTCCCTATCACCGTTCATTTCTTCAAGCCAAGAACCTACTTCGACTTGAAGAAGTTCATTGAACAAAACATCAAGATAATCTACCATCATAGGGAAGATACAGAAGACTACTGGGCTGACTGTGCAGATGATTTTGAGGCCAGGAGAAGGCATTGTGGCAGGTTCTCCCTACAATTGATCCAAGAACTCGGCTTGTACCAAGTTCCCGAAGGACTCCAGGATGATAATTTTGATCTATACTCATATGAGTATGACAGTGTGATTAAGCACACCCCCTTGGAGGACTTGGATTGGAACATGAAAGAAAAAGATAATCTGGCTGAGATCCTTGCTCCAGTCTTAGTCAGGACTAAGGTCTGGTTTGACAGGAAAGTTCGAGAGCTCAGAAGGCACTTAGGAGAATCCTCTTCCAAGGATGTTTCAACACCAAGGAGAGAGGCATCAATTCCTAGGTCAGAAACACCAGTGCAAACCCTACTTGCCTCATCAACACAAGGACCTGCAGCTTCCACTCCTTCTTCATCCACTCAAGTGTACCAAAAGAAACTCAAGGAGGTTAAGAAGGAGCCTGTGGAAAATGACCCTTAAAGAAAGCAAGTGGAAGTGCCTATGGGACCAGAGAACATCATTGTTCTCAGTGAAAGTGAAGAAAGTGAAATGCCAACCCCTGCAAATGCTCCTGAAGACCCAACTGATAAGGATAAAGAGGTCCAGAGCACTGAACTTCCAAGTGCTATTGATTCTTCTGCAGCAATTGTCTCCAGCGCCCCACTCACATCTCAACTTGAGACCACAGCCATGCAAACCTTGAGCGTCATGAGCTCTATGTCTCTTGGTACTCTTGCCCCTCCTGCTGCTTCCTCTTCTTCTTTTGCATGGGTTCAGCCTCTTGTTGACAGTAGAAAGAGGAAATCTTCCTCTCGGAGCTCAGGGCCAAACTTTGATGCTGTCGCAGCCTTGTTGGGCACCACTCCTTCTCGTGCCAAGAAAGCCAGAACCACCTCCAGAATAGTGTCTGATGCTCAAGGTCAGCAATTCCTGGAGATTGCTAAGCCTACAGTGGACAAATCAGAGCAGGACTTACAGTCATCTGACTTAGAGCTCTCAAGAATTCCAATGGGAGAGTCTACTCCTGAAGGTGAGATCCACAACCTCCAGGAAACGGTCACACGAGTCATTGGGAGGGTAGAGAAAGGGCAGCAAACTATTGAACAGTTGGAAGAACAGGCCCAAATTCTCACAGGCTTCATCAAGTCTCTTTTGTCTAAGGACAAAGTTTTGGACCCTACTCCGTTGACCACTCTTCCACCACCTGTAATTTTGAGCCAAGATGAAGTACAGAGTATCAAAGACATGCACAAGTATTCCATCTATGGCAGAGCTATGGAAGCCATGGTGGATGATATGCTTGTTGCAGGGTTGAACTTCATCGATGAAGCTTTTAAACTCCATGGAAAAGTGAACAATTTGCAACAGAAGCTGTCCTCTACTATCGGGATCATGGACAAAGAGCTCAAACTCTGGAGCAGTTGCATAGTAGACCTCCGCCTTATGGGACAGACAGATGAGAACATCTTACTGGTGAATAAGGTTCTTGATGATGCAAAGTATAATCTATCAAAATCCTGGGTTTACAGCGTGGAGTGGAAGATCAAAGTCTTGGAGGAGGCTTTGGGAGAATCAAGAACAAACAGTGTGCGTGGCGAAGGGTGAAGCTTTCAAGACACCTTTGGTCTCTCTTTCAAAGACATACACTTTGTCATCTTCAAGATGAAACTTCTGGTATGCCCCTTTCCTTGCAAGAAATCAAAGCTCAATTCAGAGCTTTTGTCAAAGATAACTTATTCAAGGAAAGTTCCATCTCCAAGGAGAAAATGAAGGATATTTTCTCTCTTCAATCTGCCATTGAAGAAGCAAATAAAGATTATCATACTCATGTCGAGTTTGATAAAGAGATGGAGAAGTGTCTTGGATTTTGGACTCAGTCTGTGGCCAACACGTCAGTCCCTCGTGGCAGAGACATAGCTGAGGCGTTAAAGAAATTCAGGCAGCAGATTTTGAAGTCAGTGGGTCCCTCCCAGTAACTGACCACCTGTCTTCTTCTCCTTATTCTTTTCTCTTCTTCCCTTTCTTTTTCCATTTTCTTTGTAAGAAGTTGAGGTATTGCGGTTGGCAGTCCTTAACTATTCTTGGTTAAAAGAAGCGGTTACGAAGAGTAACTGATTTGTAAGTTATATAATGGCCTCTCTACGCCATTCTAAAAGGGGAAGAACTTGGCATATTTTCTGAAAGTGTAAATAGATCACAAAGAAATCAATACAAAAGGGCTTTCCATTCTTTGTCTATCTAATCTCCGTTATCTCTGAGCTTTCGTTTAATGTTTGTGAAGATCATTTGTTTCTAGTTTGTTAGTCTCACTGATTGCATACTCTTCAAATCTGCAATACATGGTGATCTTGTATAACCAAGAAGGAACTTTGTGTCCTTGATTGATGAATCTATGTTATGTTAAGAAACTTTGTGTTCTGGCAGATGTTATTTACAGAACTTTGTGTCTTTAAATTCCATCTTATTTATACGATACGAATGATCTTGTTTTCAATTCACTGTAACTTCGCATACATAAAGAATTACTCTGTTATCTATAATTCTGCATGTTGCCTTTCTGCTCATTCTCACACTCTCATTCCTCAGTCCTTTTGTAATTGATGATCCTTATAAAAGACACTTTCGTAATATCCAAGTTTAACCAGAAAATCATATTTTGTATATTTGTAAATAAGTTTGTTTCTGAATAAGGGAACCTCTCCCATTAAAGAGGAGGGACTTCTTGTCCCCTGACTGTTGCTCTTCATAAAGTCCTATTTGACGACCAACGGGACCATGTCTTGATTCGATGGTAAATCTACCAAAATCTTATCTTCTTCGATAAGTTATTGTATAAAGTACCACAACCTCGGGAATCTATGAGTTTTTTTTTCCTTTGACATGATAAAAATCATAGTATTCATGCTCCTTAAACCAACTTGGCTTAGGTGCATCATCTAGGCATGGTACCATTGTGGTTGGGTATTGCACCATGTTTATAGTGTCTAACTATTTAAGTTTAACGAATAATGATTCGGTTAGAGGTGTAAATGTACGTTTCATGGATGCCTTTGGGCAAGGTCCTTATGAAAGCTTTAATAGGGGACCACTCTGTACAACTTGGACTCTCTTGGAGTTTGTGAAGTCGTTTCCAATGACATGTTTATTCTTATTAAATTACTTTGGTTTATCCATGGGTTTTGGGTTGTATTTTTCCTTAGAAATGGGTTTGAGCATCCCTTTCACAATTAGAGCCTTTTCAATCTAATTGCCTTTGTCTATAACTTCTTTGAAGTTAGTGTTGTAGTGCATCTGTAAGTGGAAGGTTATTTCTGGGTTCAAGTTGTGGACGAATATTCTTACCATTTGTTTTTCTAGAAGGGAAAGAAAGAAATGACTCACAAATCTGTGGCATCACTATAAGAATCCCGCAAAAGTCTCATTGTATTTTTTTAGCGTTGCGGTGAACATTCATGGTAATATCATTCTCCATATTGAAAGAGTAATGTCACATAAACTTTTCAACTAGTGCGGGCTTTGTAGACACCCATAAATATGCCTGAGCAATTTAAATACTTAAATTGTGCTAATTATCTCCTTTCTTGCAAATCGATGACATATCATCAAAAAGTGCTCATATTCCCTCTTATTTTCATTAATTAATTATAATACGCTAATTGATTAAGTCGCCTATCCAACTAACATCCTAATTAATGACCTTCCGTTAATTATTCACCCCTTCTACCTAGACTAATTAATTATTATTAATTAATTAGTTTTCCCTTCCATTTAACTAATAAATCAATATTTAATTGATTTAATCCCCTAGTAGCCTAAATCATACTAATATTCCTCTAATTAGCTTCTATAACCTTACATCTACCTATTAGTTAATCACCTTTGATTAATTAAAACACCCCCCAACTCCCATGACTTGCTAATCATAAATTAAACCCTTCTAAAGTAAGGTTACCTTTTATAAAGAAACCTTATCCATTCCTAATCATGTTTTACCTTTATCCCACATGCAAAGGGATGAAGTGTTTCCTTTATCCATTGGGCTATATAAGGATCCCTCCTTCTACCTTTATACCTACACCTAAACTCCTTGAGAAAGCAAATGCAAAGCATATAGCAAAATAGACTAAGAGCTTGCCTTTTGTTTTCTTGAGAGTTCATCATCTTGAAGAGTTAAGCCTCTTTCCTAAGTGCTTAGGTCATATGGGAGGTGTCAAAAGGGTCTTGTAGCCCAACTTTGACTAGCCCTCATTCCTAGGTTCTTGGAACACCAAGAACAACCATTTTTGATAGCCATGGAGCCTACTTAGGTCCCTTCATTTATTTGTTGTTAGAGAATAGAGGATATTAGATGCTTAACATTGTTAGTTTCAAAGTTTTGTATATTGATGAATGTTAGCATCTAACCCTTGTTTAATTCTTATCATGATGGTGCTAAGTAGTTTGTTTAACTTTTGCTAATTAAGGCTATTTAGGTGTTAGTCTTTTACTTGCATTAGCATTAGTTTAAAAACAACACATGCACACATTTGGCATGCCCGGTGGGACTTGATCTTGGGTTTTCTACCCGTTATCACATCTCTGGCTTTGTGGTACCCTCTGTGCATTGGTAGGAAGCTATCTCTATTGTGGCTTGAGCCAGATCGGCCTGGCCCACTACTCGCTCTGCCCTGAGCATGTCTCGCTCTAATATTAGAGGCTACAACCGAGCCTATGTTTGCTGGTGTAAGCTTGTAACCTCGGCCATCTGAGCGGCCATCTTTCGAATCTACTGGAAGAGCACAACACTATCCCCTCCTGGGACATCCTAGGCCTGAGCCTAATCTCACTCAGATAAAAATGTCATAATATGGGTCCGATCTTAATCGTGCTCACTTGTCATTTGTCACGCACTTTTGAGCCTCGGGCCTCATCTCTTTCTACTCTAGCCATGTATCTCTCGGCTAAATCCTGTTGCAGCCTCGCTACAATGTGGCTGTCTATACCATGGGATGTACCACTAAGATCGGTCCCCGTGGTTCCTCTGAATGATCGGCCTACTCAAGGACCTTGACTCTCAAAATCTATCTTTGGTACTGCTTGCTTGGTCCCTGGGGCCTTGGTCCCTATGCCTGTGGGGCACCCTACTCATCATGCGGAAGGCCATCAAATGGATCCTGTTGCTCTCTCTCTACGCTCCGACCCATGCCAAATCTCTATAGGTGGATGAATGCCTGCTGCTAGGCCTCCTCCAGGATGGTAAGACACTAAGGTAACACAATGACATACCAAGCTATGTAATCTGCATTGTCGTAACTAGGTCCCTTTGTCATGCTAGGTCCCATGCCTGTGGGACCACCTATGAAAAACTTTCCCTAGCTCGGGCCACCGGTATGCGAGGCCCCATAGTATGCCTCTCTAAATCTCTACGGGCATACCGATATCGAGCTATGGAACCCCCTGTACTATGCCAAGCTGCCGCTGGCACCTGTCAACTCGATACAACTCTATAATGTAGCTACAAATGCTAATGATAAAGTGCTCTATTGAGCACACACTGAGCTCTGTGGCATCCTCTGGCCACTGGATATGCTTGTAAGGCCACCATATAATATCTATCTTGGGTAGCTCATCAAACTCTCACCTGTATCTGAATAGGCTACCTAGGTGGCCTCATGCATCGCCACCTACTGATACCCATGCCATGTAAGATGGCTCCTCTAGGTCTCGGACACGCAAAGTGCCCACAGGGCATCCAATCACAATATGGTCCCATGACCAAATCATGTAATAAAGAGGCTAGCCCCATGGTCTTTTGATTGTGGTAAGTAATCAAATGCAGATCCCAGTATAAGTGGGCTAGTATGCACTGTCCCCAACAATATTGCTTGCCACTAAAAATACCATGTACCAATGGTAATAACCCTCTTGGGAATGATGTCCCTATCTTATTAGTGAGAAAAAACCCACTGATAAGTGACATAACGTAAAGAGGCCCCCGATGCAGTGTTGGGTCAAGAAATGCACTCATGTAAGGCAATGGTCATACCGTCATGCGGTATGTCATCTATATCAAACAGATCGTTGCATACTACTCTAATCAGCCCTACATCAGAGTTTTACTCAATCAAAGTTCCTATGATTGGCACTCGGAGGATCTGCCATACATCCTCTAGGGTCACGGTCATTTCCCTCGTAGGTAGTTGGAAGTACTAGCTCTCGATATGCCATCGTTTGGCTAGCGCGATCGAGGCTATGGTCCAAAGTGATGGACGACATCTGAGACATGGGGCCTAGCCCCACTACCTCGAGAAGTATATAAATAGCTTGTCGGTCTCATCGATGCATGCTCCCTGCTACCTCGCTATCTGGGTGTGATGCTCCCATGTTTGCAATACTGGTAGACGTCTCTGCAAAATATCAAATCACTCATCAGTTACTAACATTTCTTCTAAAAATCTATCTATTATTTTAGGGTTAACCCAAAAATCCTAAAATTTTCTTCTAAGTGTCATCTTTTTGGCATTTTTGGCCTATCCTCCACCGGCCTGGGATGCATGCGCACCCTTTTGGGCATGTGCACCTCCTTTTTGGCATGTGCATGTGCACATGTTTGTCTTCTGGTGCTTACACCATCATTTAGGCACTTGTGTGTCCTTTTTGGCATGTGCACCACATATTCAGTGCTTATGCCATCATTTATATGCTTACGCTTGCACGCATGTGCCCCCCAGTGTGTGTGCCCTTCTTCTAGTGAGTGTTCCCTCATTTTTGTATGTGTGCCCCTTTCTGATATGTGCACATGCATGCACATGTGTAGTGTGTGTGCATGCGCTTGGGTGTTTGTAATTTTTACCCGCACGTGCGCATGTATGTTTTGTGACGCATATGCCCCTAAGGAGATGCATGTGCCCCCAATTTGACACTGCGCCTACACGCATATATGCTTTGACGTGACCTCCTAGCCCTAATTACTAAAATTAAGGCATTAATGACAAAATTGACAAGCAAAGTTTCGATACTCATGAAGGGGCCATCGTACGTGTGCCGCTAGTACCCTCAGACCGCATCTGCTCACCTTACTTAGTCCCATGCAATCACCATTGTCCTCGTTGCTGCTAGAGCCTCGCATAAAAACTCAACAGCTTCTTGGTAAGAAATGAATTGGTCGCGATGATTTTACCCCCTAAGTGGGGTATATTAACTTGTTTTTCACCATCATGAAGGCCTGGAGGCCCATTTCGACCACCGTTTTCTCCTCTGTTCACCGTGGAATAATTATTTTTATTAAATGATTATTTTTCTCTTATTATTCACCGTATTGGGGAATTTTTTGTTGTCTGATACCCCTTTCTTCTCCTAGGGAAATTTTATTTTTCCTTGGTGATTTTTCTTCTTATTCACACTCTTGTAAATAATTATTTTATTAATTTTTCCACTAAACAAGGACATTATTTGTCGCTTGTTTCTTCTTTCTTCACCTAGGGCACTTTCTCATTGTGACTAGACCCTTCGTTCTACTTCTTCTATTTTCTTCTCTTGCCCACTTTGCATTTTAGAAAATAGAAACAAAAACAATATATATCACGTCAAAAATTAAAAAACATGGTAAAATTTTTCAAAAAAAAAAACCTACAAAAATGGTAACTTGCTTATTACGGCTAAAACTTGTGTCCCACACATGGTATTTTCTCCATATCCTACTGGTTTGTTTCACATCTTCCCCAATTAATACGACTTGTGGATTACTAGATTCACAACCATTCACAACACTAGATGCTTGCTTCAGCTGTACTGGAGCACATTTGTTTCCTGGTGTGTTTAGCTTCACACAACACTTTTTACTTGGACCAACTGTCCATCGTCATTTCCCCTTGCATGTATCCTTGCTTGGGGCATCATTTTTAACCCTTTTCATCAATCATGAATATGTGGATCTCTTCAGCTTGATAATAAAACATTTGTACAATTGTCTTAACCATTGTTAGGTTAAATATGTGCGTTTGTACTTGTTTTCCCTGTTAAATGAGCTTTTTTCCTTCTCATATTGCATTACATTGTTGTATGTTGCATGGAGTTGGTATTTTCAGCAATGGAAAATTATTTGTAGTGTGGATTTTCATGTCATTCTATCTTTGTTGTATGCTTATATTTTTCATAAGGATCGATGACGTAGATCTCTTGGTAATATGATGATATCGAATTTGTTCCAATACATAGCGGCTAGAGGCTAAGCTCTTCTTTCCCCTCCATATTTCTTCTACATCGCTTTCCTTTCACCCATAATCCTTCGTCTCACCGGTATCCTGCCCCTTCCCATTCTTCTATCTATCTCTCACATTTTTCAATCATTGATTGTCTTCCTTCAAATCACCCTATCGACACTCGAGGGGGCATCTCTCCCTCCTACTAAATTTTCTTCTATCCCTTCAAAATTTCTTTCATCTACTATCTTTGAATTGGAATCACTTACACCACCCCAAAGAGGGGAAATGTAGACACCTATAATCATGCCCAAGCAATTTAAATACTTAAATTGCGCTAATTATCTCCTTTCTCGCAAATCGATGACATATCATCAAAAAGTACTCATATTCCCTCTTATTGTCATTAATTAATTACAATATGCTAATTGATTAAGTCACCTATCTAACTAACATCCTGATTAATGGCCTTCCATTAATTATTCACCCCTTCTACCTAGACTAATTAATTATTATTAATTAATTAGCTTTCCCTTCCATTTAACTAATAAATCATTATTTAATTTATTTAATCCCCTTCTAGTAGCCTAAATTATACTAATATTCCTCTAATTAGCTTCTATAAGCTTACATCTACCTATTAGTTAATCATCTTTGATTAATTAAAACACTCCCCAACTCCCATGACTAGCTAAGCATAAATTAAACCCTTCTAAAGTAAAGTTACCTTTTATAAAGCAACCTTATCTATTGCTAATCATTTTTACCTTTATTCCACATGCAAAGGGATGAAGTGTTTCCTTTATCCATTGGCCTATATAAGGAGTAGGGTTCATTTTAAGAGACCTCTTGGAAATCGGAGGTGGAGAATACCTGGCGAATATCCCCGGAACCGGTTTCGCGGGAAGGTGAATTTTTTGGGGGTTGTATGAAAAATTTTCACTGATTATCAAGCACTGGATGACAGAAGGCTGCAGACGCGCGACGGGAGATTTTGCTGTCGCGCGTCAAAAAAATGTAGTGACACGCGTCAAAATACCTTAGTGACGCCAATCGACAAACCTCGATGATGCACATCACTAAGGCCTATTGACGCGCGTCACTAAGGTCTTTTGACGCGCGTTAGTGCATTTTCTTTGACGTGCGACATCAAAATCTCCTCGTCGTGCGTTTGCGCCTCCCGACCTCTCGATTTCTCATCAAAAATATCCGTGTTGCGCATCAACAAACTCTTTGTCGCGGCGTCGCTTTATGCGTCAATATCTGCTATACCTCCTCCTTGTCGCGTGTCAAAAAAATGCGGTGTGCTGCGTGTCAGCGGACCTTAGTGACGCGCGTCAGCGGACCTTCGTGACACACATCAACGTACCTTCGTGATGCACGTCCAGCGGACCTTAGTGACGCCGCACAAGACCCTCGGTGGCGCGCGTCAGCGGACCTCGGTGGCGCGTATGTCAACACGATTGTTGACGCGCATCACTAAGGTCTGCTGACACATGTCATCGAGGTCCGCTGACGCGCGTCATCGAGGTCTCGCTGACGTGTGTCAATGCATTTTTTTGCGCGCGACGAAAATATCTGTCGCCGCGTCTCGTAGCCTCTGCCCTCTTCTTGCTCATCGAAAAAAACTCCATTTCACTTGTCAACAAACTCTTTGTCATGCGTCTACTATGCGTCAATATCTGCAGTATCTCCTTGTCTGTAAACCCTCCTTGTCGCGCGTCAATAACTTACCCCCTTGTCGAGCATCTATAATATGGGATATATCATATTGTTAAAAATGTGAAGTAGAAGTGTTCTACCTGGTGAATAATCTAGGTTTATATAGGGGATATTTTTCAAGGGTAGGCGAAGCTGACCCCTAAAAAAAATTAAAGTGTAATTTTTAGGCGAACAGGTCACTGACCCGTGCCAAAAAATTCACCTTTTCAAAATTTTCAAAAATGGAATATTCGCCACTAAAATTTTCCCCGATAAGGAGCCCTCCTTATACCTTTATACCTACTCCTAAACTCCTTGAGAAAGAAAAGGCAAAGCATATATCAAAATAGACCAAGAGCTTGCCTTGTGTTTTCTTGAGAGTTCATCATCTTGAAGAGTTAAGCCTCTTTCCTTAGTGCTTATGTCATATGGGATGTGTTAAAAGGGTCTTGTAGCCCAACTTTGACTAGCACCCATTCCTAGGTTCTTGGAACACTAAGAAAAACCATTTTTGATAGCCATAGAGCCTACTTAGGTCCCTTCATTTATTTTTTGTTAGAGAATAGAGGATATTAGATGCTTAACATTGTTAGTTTCAAATTTTTTTATATTGATGAATGTTAGCATCTAACCCTTGTTTAATTCTTATCATGATGGTGCTAAGTAGTTTGTTTAACTTTTGCTAATTAAGGCTATTTAGGTGTTAGTCTTTTGCTTACATTAGCATTAGTTTAAAAACAACACATGCACACATGGGCCATGTCATGATTGATCCCTTAGGTATATTGAAAACCACTCCAACACTTGTGCTCTTAGGTTACGAGGAAACAAACGTATCAAATAATTATCATTGTAAGTGACTTCCTGATAAGCCATGTAGAATTCTTTGATGTGATTACGAGGATCATCTTTTATTTTGTATTTGTCAAATTTAGGGATATCAAAGTGTTTTGGGAATGGTTTTCGTAACATGTCTTTATCAAATAGGTAGGGACATAAGTCTTCATATAGATACTTTTATTATGACCTACATTACTCTCTTGTAGAGTGGTAAGTGTGTTTTTCATTGATTGTAAATCTTGTGTGATAAGTTACTCTTTTGTGGGGGATAGTGGTCTATTCAGTTTAGAAACCTTGAATGTTGCATCGTCATATGGGTCAATGTGGAATTCACCGATTTAGTCTTGATTCTATCCTTATGTGTATTCATTGATGAACCTAAGGTTGCCGCTTTTTACTAAGTTTTAATATTTTTCGTTGAATGATCTCCTCTTCAATTAGGGGATCATCTTCATCGTAAAACCTAGAAGGAGGTGAGTCTTTATGATCATGTCAAATTTTAACTTTACATGAATTCTTAAAGTAAGGTTTCCTTGAACCATCTGTTGGTTTTAGTGGTTCACTTTTAACATTTTTGTTACGTGCACCCAAATTGGAAGCATACCCTGCATTAAAAGGATTTTCCATGTCAATGAGGGAAGGTCGTAGTAGATCTTCCATTTCATGGTTAATGGTTTTAATTTCTACTTCACGCTCTTGTGGTAGTTTATCTCCTAATTTGAGGACTCTTGCGAGTACTTGGTCTCTATTGTAGTATAGGAGCTCATCAAAGTGAGCTAGATCTAGTTTGTGTTGGTCTTTAGATGAATCAGAATCCTCTCCACTATGGTCAACTAATGGTTTAGTGTCTTTAACCTCTAAAAAGAGGGGTCCTAAGTTATGACCACTGAATGGGTACATTGAACTAAAATGATTTACCTCTAAGTCACGTTCATCTCATTTAGACACCATTTTTGTGATTTTTGGCATCACTAGTCTATGTGATGCTAGATTTTTTCTAAGTGTATACAAGTCATAATAAACTTATGCATACATGGTATAAGTTTCTTAGAGTATCACCATCTTGAAGTGTCCTAAGTACAAACTATGCATCCACTTTTATACTTGGAACAATCATGTAAACGCACTAGTAAATTAGTCAATCACTCAAATTATTTATAGAACACTATACCCTAAGCCACAATTCTAAAGATAGGTGTAAAATAGATAATGAAACTACCCTATCACTACCTAGGTCGAGTTCAAATATAAACAAAACCTAAGCACCAAAGTTGTATTGATGCAATCTCTCCACAAGATATACTACGACCAGTTTAGATGCAAACAAAATCTAAGTTTTTGACAATGGAAGTTACAAATATGAATAGCGTAACAACATTAACTCAACACGTTAAAAAATATTGGAATAAGAAAGATATTAGTATCAAGATGATGTTATTGCGATACAAACAATGTAATATCAACACTCTCAAAAATCCTTAAACAATGTTGGAATCAAAATTAAGTGTAAGTTTAGCAAGAATTTTTAATCATGTGAGCAGCTTAACGATACAATATAAAAACTTATACTAAATTCTCATAAATGAAAACAAGATATAAGTGTCGTAATTATATGGCTAGAATGCAAGAAAAATAACGAATCAAAGGGGAAAACAATGATGAAACCAAACCTGGTTATGAAGATGATCTCGAAATCAAAATCAAGTGGCTAACAAAGATGTTAAAATGTACCCACACACTTTAGATGTTTAACAACTCAAATGAAAACATGGATGAAAGTAAAGGGGTGTAAAAGGGGCAAACACAATCTATGATAACACTTGCAAAATATGCCTTCCCTCGTCTCAAATGGGCAACAAGAATGCAAAGGTATAAATCAAATGGGGTGGAAATGAACTAAGCATTACTTAGGAGAGTTTCACCTAATCCTAAGGAAAGAAAAAAACTAAGCTAAGTAATATGTCGTAAATATCATACCACCGGGCATGCAAAATGTGAACAAGGAAAAATTGTAAAAGCTATGAAATGAAGAAAGAACACTTAATAAGCCCCAAATCTATTAAAAAAAAAAGTCAATGGACTATCATGATAAGATATAATCAAGAAACCATTACTTTTCATGTATTAACTTGGAATAAATAAGCAAACCTACCATGTCTAGATATTCTCTACTCTTTAAAAGCTATGAAAATGAACTTAATAGAGATCCTAACAATCGGTTGTGATTATTTGATCTTGATGTATTTGAGAATGATAGCTCACCATTAATGGATACAAATCCGCATGGTTCTTCCCATTTACCCAAAGCTTGACTGAAAGATGCAATAGAGAAGTAAATATCTCAATAAACAATGAATAAAGATCTTAATCCTAAACAAAATACTATAGTTTATGATAGAAAGAAGGAAGTGTTCTTAGAAATGGTCTAGGGGTAGTGGGGTATTTATAGTTTTATATTTCCAAGAATGGAAGACTTTTGGTGCATGTGGGAAAAATGAATAAGCCAAAAAGCACTTTATGGTTTAGAATAGGTTAAACATGCCTTAGGCTAATTAATATAGGTTTAGGCTAATTAATCATGATTAGTGAGGAATTAGGAGTCTGAAAGAGTTGTTAGAGGACTACTCAATCCAATGAAATGGATTGATAATATAGGAAGCTATTATAAGTGGTTTAAAATAAGATTAGAAGGGGTTCAGCTAATAGGAGGCTATATTAGCTCAATTAGTCAGTTATAAGAGGAATACGACTAAAATAATGTCGTAAAAGGAAAGTTAGATAGGCCTAATTGATGGGGTGTCCTCCATTTGCAAGGAGTAGAATAGTTAGTGAAATATTAAGAATAATATTTCCTTGATAAAACTATAAGTGTCTACACATTCTAACGGAGGCCAATAAAATAATAAGTGGAGGTGAAGCCCATGAAAAAAGCTGTAGGAAAGAAGATGAATCCAACACAAGTAAAATACACAAGGAAACATTTGCGAAAGAGGTATATGCACATTAAATGTAATCCTTATGTAGAGAATGGTGAATAAAGATAAGGATGCCAAGGAGATGGTCTATGATGGGTCCAAACCCATAAGAGGGTGAAAATATGAGCCCACAAAATAAAATAATGCAAGAGAAGATAATGTAGAGGATAGTGCGCAAAGGAAGGGTTGCACGAAGAACAAATATCTGGGAAATGAGAAAAGCGAAAATGTGAGAGGAAAGGAGGTCAAGGAAAAAAGGTAGAAAGGAAAGGAAAAAAATTAAGATACATGAAAATAGAACATGCAATGAGATCACATGAAGAGAAATAGGACATGAAGGTTGATAAGTTAGAAGATCAAAGATGCACGAGAAAAGAAATCATAGAGACATGATTCCCTAAGATGAAGTGGGTAAGATGTAAAAAATTCTGGAGGATTTAGGTGGAGGTGGATGGACATGGGAAAGTATATAATTGCAAAGTAAAAGGATCAAAAGTGAATCCTTAGGATGAGGATGATGGTTTGTGGAAAACACATGGTTGTGGGAGAGAAGGAGTGTAACAAGAAGAATATTGCAAAGGATAAAGAAGAATGATCCATTTTTAGAAGGTGGTGGAGATGGTGAATTTAATCTCACCAAAGTATACGAATAAGCATGGAAGAATCACAAGAAATGTTAGGAAATAAGAGATAAAATATGCGGAATAATCCCTCACAGAATCGCAATAGAAGAAACTAATATGCAGAAATTATTACAGATCTCAAATAAAATTGCAGAATAAAATAACACAACACAAAGAGATAGTATTTAACGTGGTTCACCCAATTTGGGCTACGTCCACCAAGAATCACTTGCTCAGATTTTATTACAAGCCACTGCTCTCTCAATACAATACCCAGATCCGTTTGGAGCTATGCTCAACAAACTCTACAGAATTCACAGCCGAATTCAAAACACATCTGCAATACATTTGCTTGTACATCTATCATATGCATAAGACCATATAAATAGACAACTGCTTAAGCAGTTTGATACAAAACCATGGGTATCAAAACCAAGGGCAAAAAACCGTGGGTATCAAAACAATGGGCAAAAGACCGAAAAAACCATGGGCCCAAAAACAACCCATAACGGTTACCCATTACCCATGGGTTAATAAACCACCCATGAAAATTTGCTTCGGGGGCTTCGCCCCCGAACCCCCCTGACCCGCTCACCGGCGAGCGGGACCACCGTAAAAATACCCGAGTGTAACACATGGAAGGTGTACCATACTCTAACATGAAAATAGGCTCCACAAACATAACAAGAAAGTGATGAAGGACTAGAAAATATGATGAAAGAAGAAAGAAATTCGAAGGCCGAAATAGGATTTTGAATGAAGAAGTTGAGACTATTTGTTCCAATAGTCAAAGGGTGGTCCTACCACCCACTTAGTATAATTGAGGTGGAAGTAGAGTTTTAAGTACCTCGTTTGTTTGGTGTACGATCATCCTAGGTTTAAGGAAATATTACACAAGTTTTGGCTAAGTTTGGGTACACACAAGGATGGTAGATGCAACAAAGTGAAGAGACGATTACACAAAGTGCATAAATGTTTTATTTCATTAAAAGGAGAAGGGCACAAAAATTCTACACAAAGGTTTGAAGAGGCACAAATATGAATGAGACACACAAAATTTAGTGGATAAGAGAATAAAATAATAGGTGCATGGGAGGATATTTTATGGGAATGCACCAGGTTTTTGGCATAGAGTGGATAACCAGAGACATATAAGGATTGTGGAGGAGTTTAGCACAAGGCGACGAAAATATAAAGGATGCATGAGAAGATGAGTGAAGGGATCACACAATTTTTGTATTTTAAAATTGGCGTGTGGAGGTTTGAGAAATGTTGGAAGGAAACATAGTGTAAGAAAAGAGGAAAAGGTGTATCTAGTCACCATATATGCACACGAGATTTGTGAAGTAGTTTGGAAAAGAGAAAGATAGATAGATGCGTATGATAGAGTAGGTGGTTGGAGAAAGTAAAAAAAGTGGTCGAATCTCTAATAAAAGTATATAATAATGAGTTAATGGTTAGAGGATCCCAAAACCAGATTGATGTGGCATGAAAAGGATGTCCAAATGGCGTAAAAGTAGCTCAAAAATTATGAACTTAAAGACCGGCCATAATTTTGAAAAATAAATATGGGATCGTATAGAATATCTAGTTAGGAGAGACAAGTGCGAAGGCATGAATATAAAACCAAGTCAATTTCACCATTCTAGAGTTAGCTAGAATAGGTTTTAGTGAAAACCAAAGTAAGAAGGATGAAAATATTGAGAGTCAAGGTCATATAATGTTAGTGCAATGTACACGGTAACCAATCTAGGTTAGATCCCTAGAGAGGCACTAATGAGTTTTTAAATACTCCATTAGACAATTTGTAATCTCCGTGAGAGTATCGGTGTGTATATTCCATAAAGGAAATTTAGTAAATAAAATAAAAATTGGTATTTCATTTTGTTTTGTTCCAATCGAAAAATATCTCTCGGATTGTCCCAATCCTAGTGTATCCATTCACTTAACCTAACACCTCATCTTATAGGATTAAGATTCTTAACTTTCTATTTAAACCATTATTAGAAATAAGTGATTTAAGAACACTAAAAGGATGTGAAGAGTGATATATGAGTTTATTTTGATTACTTAAATTGTAACATTAATTATGAAGTATCATAACAATAAATTAATTCTTATAAGTAGTTTATATAATATGTTATGAGCTCAAAAACATAAGAGAATCAACACACTTAGATGATTACATATGGATATAGGAAATTTTAGGTGTGCGAGACTACTAGAGATGGGAGATCTGAACCTATAAGTGCTTCACCTCTAGAATTATAGTTAGAAAGTGACTTGGTGGAGGACCGTATAGAACTTCTAGAACCATTCATATGGTTTTTCACATGTTTTAAAATTTTGACTCTGCTTTGAATCTTGCTCTATTTTTAAGGTGACACTTTCCTAGAAATGTTTTTGTTGTTAAACTATAGTTGTTGTTTATGTTACATAACCATATGAATATTCTAAGTTAGATATCAAACCCTAGCCATGGGTAGGAGATCCTAAAAACAAACATTAGTTTGTTTTAAGTGCAATCCTTGCACCACCAATGTCAACACTAATCTAAAGAGGCATCAAACTACAAAACGTTATCCATCTAGAATGTGATATTTGAATGAATACAACTATGATTTAGTAAGTTAAACCTCTTTGAAAATGTTGAGATTGAGTTTAGCTCTTGATAGTGTTGGAAGCACAATGGACTAGGGGTATTTGAATCAGTCCTTCCAACTTTATTTCAATTTTAGATTTCTCACATAAACCATTAATCAATTAACCATCCATTAGAGTGTGCACAACAACATACAACATACATTCAATTAACCATGAACAAGAGAAATAACACCATAACACAAGATATAAGTGGGAAAACCTCAAGGGGAAGAAAACCCATTGAAAATTCTGATTATATTACTCAAATAAAAGTATTTAGTGAAGCACCAACTTCACAAGAAGCATAAAACCTACAAGGAGCACCAACCCCTAGTTTTTTGAAGCACCAAATCCACAAGGAGTCTACAAACTGATAAGATGATCAAGAACCCACGCAACCACCTTTGAAGAAGATATATGATTTTTTTTCTACCATAAGTAATTGAGATTATTGATTTGACTTTCTCACCTTAAAACCCTTGTTCAAACCCTAGCTTCTCAAACTTTCTCTATCTTTTACTTTCTTCAATTATCTTTGCATCAAACCCTTGTACACACTCTTAAAAACATTCTTCAACCTGTCATTCACTCTCTTAGATATAAAATCATGCCTTGATACGTTTAAAACAATTTCACATAGGTCTCACTTTCTCTCTCTTTCTCAACTAGTGCCAAATTGCACCCAAAACATCACTTTTATACCTTCCTCTTGATTCAAACTCTCACCAATTCAGTTTCTATCAAATTTTTAACCAATGAAACTTAATTATTTTTTAAAATACTTCATTAAAAAATACAAAAATGACCCATATAGGTCGTCCATGCCCAAAACCTTCATACTTACACCAAAAAGACTCAACCCCATCATTAGGATGAATACAATCCACTAACACCAAAAATATGAGTATATAAGCTCTTAAAATCACCAAACATGTGTAATATAACATATAAAAATCATTCATGGTCACACTTTTACTTGGACTAATCAAATAATTCATAACACAAGCCAAAAGACTCATTTCCTTCACAAAACAATTGTCTCCAGTGCCCTTTCTTCACCTTTGGTCATCAAGCACACTCCAAATCAACTAAATTGTGGCATGTGACCACTCCACGAGAAACCTAATGATGTATTTAACACATACATGTAATTTATATCCCATGAAACATCCATGTGTTAAAACCACAACTACTTTCCCCTTCACCAAAACATGCTTTGCCCGAAACCAGTTTTGCAAATTCAACTATTTTGCACCATTTATGTCAATACCCTCAAAATTCCTTCCCTAGGAACAAATGTCATCCCTCTTCACTCTCCAAGGGATATAAATCATCAATTCAATCATCTCATGTTTCAACCAACTCATTCTTTCAGCCTGAGCAGTCTTGTCTCTGAAAATCAAGAAACTTCCATCTCCACAAACTGACCTAGATGACCCATAAAATATAATCATCATGAGAAAAAACTTATACCACTATAAATATCTATGAATCCTCTTTCCATAAAATATTTTAACTCATTCCAACTCCAAGTGGAATGCCTTAAACCAAACCATCTCTCTGAAGCGCCCCAAAACTGCCCTTTAACTAGTCTTCACAAATAGGGCACATTTTGTCATTTTGATGAATCACCATGACATAAAACCACAAATTAAATAAATAAAAACTCGCATAGTAAAAAATTGTCTATTTATTTTACAACTCATATGGAAAACATTTTCAAAAACTTAAATTCTTCGAAAAAATCGTATTTGAGTAGGGTTCACTCATCAACACATCCACTACCATACCTTTATGGAAGCATGGAGGAGTCCTCTACATAATCTAATCATAATACATGCACTATAAATAAATTATGGGAAATCAAGAAGCACATCTCTCATACCACTTTCTAGTTGGGGTTTCAAGCACACAAAAAGTAGTTTATATTCTTAACATTCATTCATAAAAACATGACAATGAAATGACCTAATTATTTTTGTGAAACCTTATAGAATAAATTTATAATCATCCTTGAAATTCACAATTTCTTGTGCAAAGAAAAAAATTCAGGGTGAGCATCAGAAGGTGTGATTTGAGCTAGAAAACACCCTTTCTTAGACCCTATTTCAAACTAACTTATCTTGCAAAATCCTTTTTAGAATGACTCCATATTTTTTAACAAATCTCTATTACGCTTATTTGAATCATATTTAATCACCATAATATCTCAAATACTTCTACATATTCTTAAACCATCTCATTTTCATGACTAGGCCTTACGATTTTTATAGTCTAGGCTAGGGTTAACTGAAATAACATCATAACTCACCATGAAAATTCTCCAAAAGGTCATAACATACCTAGGATGGATTGTATGACATCCTTGCATGCTTTTATGAGCTCAAATATCTCTACATCTCAACCTCATGCCTCATAACACCTAGACCTGGTCTAGATGAGCACCTGAAACATGGTCTCCAACCTGTATCTATATCTTGAAACTCATGTGAGTGCCTAGACACTCCCCAAACATTCTCTCCATGCTACCAACATTCTTCTCAAGCCACCAATATTCTACAACCACCATGCACCGTCACCTAGGCTAGCGAGGTCACCTTATTGAGCTTGTCACACCAAGACATTCTCACTTTGAATCACGTCATGCGATTATATCAACCTCTAAAACTCCATGTCATCATCCTACTCAAAATCTTATGACTCAACTTCATCATCATTTTTTCATTCATGGGAATTTGCATCAATGAAAACACATATAACATAATATACCAACAATCTCCACCTTTTCATTAATTGAAAACCTCTTGAACTTCTCCCCTTTTACATTAATGAAAAAACATACACATACCTACATATTATTCACCTTTCTTAGATTCATAGGATCACATTTTTGTTAGAAACATCAACCAAATATTTCATTTTGGCTCACAAACTTGTCAATTCTCACAAAATCTTATTTTGCATTCTTTTCAAGCATAAAAACACAGTACTTCCCCTATGCAAAACATATACAACACTAATATACACTAGTAATCATGAAATAAATATCATTGCACCTCTATTTTGAATAAGAGCATCATCATCCACCATACAAACATGTAAATACTTAACATTGCACACCCAAAAACTCTGTTTTGTCTTCTATCAAAGCACAAGAGAACTGTAATAGACCTAAATCTAAAACATATACCTCATGAACATGCCAACAACGAGGATTACAAGGTACAAAGACCAATATTACTGCATCACTTGTCTTTTCTTTACTTTTGAGGGCTTAAACTTGACTTAACTCTACCATATATTTCCCTTCATATCACTTGAGAACTGAAATTAGTAAATTAAATATTTAGTGCAAATACAACCACCTTTGATAAGTTAAAGAACACCATACACACTATGACACAACTTACCATTACTCTCATTGGATTCATGTCATCCCAATCTAGTAGAAAGACACAAAATCAAGCCTCTTACCTTTCTTTCTTATCATGAAGATGAATCAATTATCTTGTCACACAGGATCTACACTATCTCCTTAGTGATTTCAACCATATTTGAGTGAGAATATGCATATTTGATTCCTAACTTGTTTTTCCTTGGAAAATACAATATAATCATACCTTATATAACTTGTAATCATCTAGAGCACCTTATATAAGTACAACACAGAGGCTCCCCCTTGTCTTGATCACCATCTATAGATCTAAGCTCCTTTTTGTTCTTGATAAATCACTATAGTATCTAATGCAACTTTGGACTTACTTTACTCATTTGCAAGTCACTTGGCTTACTTCTTACATTATTGAGATGAGTAAACCCCCATTTTATTACATGAAGGGATTTACGTCACCAAAACCTATGTCAATATGAATTCAACACCGTAGACACACACGACCTATCACTTTGTGCACATTGTACCTTTGATACATAGTCATCAAACAACTCCTTCAAAGACCAAGAAAACTAGACACATATTTAGCTTCGTTTGAGGAGACATACACTTTCTAGATCAACTAGATAAGTTCAAGAGCTTCTCAAAACCTCATAGCTGTAGATGTACTTAAACAAACACATCATACATGTAGAAGCTTCATGCTTTTCCTCTTACACATCTTCTATACTTGTAGCATGATATCTTAACTCATGGAGAAACAAGTAGGCTACATATTGTTCAGATCTTTCGAACACATCTTAAATAATATAGAACCTTCCTCATATGCATATTCATGTTATTTGAAGCCAAGGCCCATCAATCATGTTACAAATCTAATCTCATGCTTATAGTAGCTCAAATTATACCTCTGAGCTCAATTTTCTTTATAACCACTTTCCTTAACCAAATTTTAACAAGAGTTAACCACATCTAAACACCTATTAACCTTGAAGCATGCTATTGTAGGAAATTTTCCCGGCTTGCAAATTACACTTAGTCAATTAGGTCTCTAAGCATTCTCACATCAAGACTAAAAATTGTCACAAGTTCCCATAAATACTAATACTCTTTTATACTAAAACCACTTTAATATTCAAATAATCCTTGTTAGGATGATTTGTTTCAAATTTAGGATTTCAACTTTATCATTTGCACCATGAGTACTCATTTTACCTTTATACTTGCTTGATATGAAATGTTAGGACCCAATTTTGGATAAAGATCACTCAAATTACAAAATATTTCATTTCAATGTCTCTAATTTTTCCATCACCACTGTATTAACATCTTCTAATATCCAGAGTGCTCTTACTTTGATAAAGAACCATAAATGCCACTTACTTTCTCAAATTCCTACTATATTTCACCTAACATCCTTCAAGATAACTACCAAAAACCTTCTTGAGATGATGGTATGATCAAGTGATCATATTTTATCACTTATACATCTTCGTATATCATTTGAGAATATTTAACTTCCTTTGATCCATTTTACCCATGACACAATGACACTTAAACCAATATGTAGACATGGACAACTCTAGATTACTAAAAATAGACTTCCCATGAACAAACATGATATTATAATACTTCCTTTCATTCATCAATATTTTGATGTTAAGACATAACTTCACACACTTCATAGACACTTATACATGCTTGATGTAGAAAATTTAGCTTATGAAAAACTCATGATACATCAATTTTGACTCAAAATTGACAACTCAAGGTAAAACATACCCTTGTTCCTCGCCATCAACACTAATCACCTACTCGGATCAAGATACGACACTATACTCAAAATTTCATAAATCAATACACACCCCCTAAGATGATAACATGACCTTTACACTCAATAAGTCATTATAAACCGACATTATACCATGATAAGGTAGATACAAACTTGAGAACACAATCATGCAAACACAGAGACCACAAGCCTAAGACATAAAGAATTTCATACCTTGAGCAACCAAGTAAGCCCACAAAACATACTTAGAAGATTAAAAAAACATACATTGACACCTTGGAGGAGATACACATAGATAAGATAACTCCCCTCACTTCATATGCTTTATATGAATTGATATAATTCTAAGAAGCCTAGTAGAGGCATATGACATCATGAATGATCTAGAAGAAGGATTTGATTAGGTCCCAAGCCTTCTTGGTCACCTGAAAGTCAACTCCATCACCTTATTTCTGATATGAGATATGAGTCATGATTTCTTTCCATCAACACCTTCTCTTGATAAGACACCATTATCCCTTCTAGGCTTCCAAATCCTTCATTGGTTGTTATCATGTATTCTTGACCTTTTAAAACTTATTTCTTGCACTTTAGGACCTTTAAATCCTTGATTTTTCCTTGAGAAACCATAGTAAAACTCTCTAATAGCATTACCAATCTCATTAAAATTGTAACATACCACACTCTTAGCATTCTCACTCCAAATTTTCCTCTCTATGGATGATCATATCTAGTAGACCTTCTACATCCCTTTGCTCTATGACTAAAGCCATTACATGTTAAAAATAACCATTAAAAGATCTTTCATACCTTGAGGCATTGGGGTGCCTAGTTGACTTTGTCTTCACATTATCTTTTATGAGAGACCCCTTCTTTCCTTCCTTTAATCTCAGTTCACCTACATACTTTCTTGAAACAAGGTCTTCTTGCTTCATTTTATTTCCTTTGGAGACCTACTTTAAACCTAGAGAAGCTCTATTACCTTCTAACTTCTGAATGCTAAGAAAAGCATCAAAATATTTGGATTTTTTTCTCAAAATTTTGAAAGGACATGATTTTATTGCCAATCTCTAACAATTCTTCCCTTAGGAACTCTATATCTTCTTCAAACTTGGTGCATATGCTCTCCTTATCTTGTAAACTTGAGATAAGAAACTTTACCTTTTATTCTAGCAATTTGATTGACTCATTGAGCTTGCTTGTTTTAGACCTATGCTTTTCTTCTAGAACATGAATCTTATTTTCATATTCTTTGACCTGAAATTCCATATTCATGTTCTTATTTTCAGCATGCCTTAACTCACTTTGGATGTACTCAAGAAAAACTTTAACATCTTCTTCATTCTCATTAGAGTAACTACAGGTAACTTGATATGAAATAACCTAATATGGTTTTAATTCCTTTGCGCCACGGTTTGATGTCAACCATTTTGTGAGCCTCACAATGTTTTTGTTGCTTGCATGCGCCAAGGTTGTGCCTTTGGGCGCACATATTTCCGTGTTGACGCACTTTTGGTGTGCCAAAGGGCACACATATTTCCGTGTTGACAACACTTTTGGTGCGCCAAAGGTGCACATAACTTCATGTCGACAGGCGTTTTGGTGCGCCACTTCAAAAAGTGGTTGGCGCATTTATTACAACCTTGCCTATATATAGGCGCATCCGCCCTGTCACTTTCACCAGTCAGAAAACACGTGATTGATCTTTTTCCTCTGCACCTTTGTCGTCTTCGTGTCACTTTCGTGGACCCAGTTTCACCTCTCACATTTTATAATCCTGGTATGTGGTCCTTATTGCTCTCATATTTTATGTTTTGTTTCTTGGTTGTTTGTTTGTGGGGTTGGATTGTATGATTTGTGAAGCCATGAAACCCTCCTTTGTTGTTTTGCTATCCTCCCCCATGCACTTCTCCCCCTTTCCAGATCTGCTGGTAAAGAGGACTCTGCCTCTAAAAAAATCACTTGGGTCTCTTTATTACATCCTGTTCATCACCCAAGAAACCCTGCAGAAGAGGCTTGAACTCATATAACCCCTCCAGAGGAAGAAATAGACTTAAAAGTTGGTAAACTACTTTTTTTTCTTTGGCGCATTCACCACCACCCTTACATGACATAAGAAATGCAGTCATGCCAGCAGGCACATCATCCACCATGCTTTGCTTTGCATAAAAAACAGTTGTGCCCTCAAGGCACACTTTCCTCGCTTGCAACACCCGCTTTCCCTATGCCCTCTTGGCGCACCAAACTCATGTGCAACATTGCAAAAACTTGCGCCATTGGCACACCCTGCATCCATGCAACATCAACTTTATTTGTGCCAAGTATAAACTGTTAACAGCGCGGGCGCATCCCTTATTACAGCAACATAATGTTATGCAATCCTTCTCTGCACCGCGCAGAGTTTCCTTTTGCACACATAATGCATATGTCACACAAACCATATATGCACCCTTTGGCACACCAAATTTACATGTAACATAAAGATTATATGCGCCACTGGCGCATCCTGTTCCCATGTAACATGAAGAATATCAGCGCCTGTTATAAAATGCATATATATGGCGCAGGCGCACTTCCGCTTGCAACAACAAAAAATGTCCTCTGCAGTTTTCATGCACCCTGCGCCCTTTGGCACTGATTTGTCCCTTGCAGCACCTCTTTTCTGTGTGCCATACTATTTAACCTTGCGACTGCGGTTTCATGCGCCTGCGCCTGAGACTTAAAATTGCTAACTCTTCCTTCATCAATGCTTTAATGGAAGATCAAATAGCTAATATGACTTTCCTGCATTGGGTTTCACTTCTTCTTCTTGCAGATCAGCAACTGAGTTCAGAACTACATATGTCAACATCAAGTAAGAGACCAACCAAGTCCAAGGGCAAAGCCAAACTTACAGAAGAAGAGATGAAGTACAAATATCAGAGGGTCAGGATGCCCGAATCCCAGGCAGAGTGTGACCTGGATATAAGAGACTCAGAGCTCGGGCACATTGATATGGAGGATTTCTGGGCCAGAACCCGGAGGGTCACAGGAAGTCCCTGGATGGACAAACTGGTAGGCAGTGGCCTGCATTTTGCTGGAGGAATCCCAGTCAGTGCAGTAAATAATGAATTCATGATGGTAGTGGCCCGCTGCTACAACAAAGACACCAGGTGTGTCCTGAATGAGAAGGGCGAGGTCGTGATCAACCTCACTGCCCGACACTTTGAAATTATGCTTGGCATTCCTCACCACCGTCACTTTGTGGCCGTAAGCCAAGAAGACTGCACCAAGGCTTGGGAGGATAATGAAGATCAGTGTATGTAGTTGATGAATGAGGTATACCTAAAAAACAAGAAGGTGGTGACCAGATGGCCACAAGTCATTCATCGCAGTGATTTCTCAGAGGAACTCAGTGATACAATCACGTTCCTGAGTAGAGTATTTGGGCTTCCTGATGCCCACTACTTTCACAAATGGATGCTTAGATACTTGGAGACAATGAACAAAAATGTGCCAGATCAACGCTTTGAGTGGGCGGAGATCATAAGCAGCACTATATCTGAGCAGCTCCAACAACTCACCACTGCAGGGAGGTTCTACATGAACTCCTACGTAGTTTATGTTGCGGCCTCAAAAAGAGATTATCCAGCCTTAATGCGGTGCGGGGTTTGGCCCCAAGTCAAAATATATGAATACTATCCAGAACTAAAGCTGGAAAATAGTATCCCCCAGTTTACAAAGATTAACGATGCCTTCTTCTACGGCATCGTCTACCTTTTGAGGCCAAACATGACTCACGGTCATATGACCAAGAGCATTGTTGCAGCTACAGAGAAATGGGGAGCCTTGTTCACACAATTCCCCACCTTTACCTATCTAAGGGCAGCCAACTTCTTGGGGGAACCAACCAAATTGCCGAGATATGCCGGCCCCAAGTTGATCCTGTTGGAGCTGTCAAGACAACTTATAACCTACCACGAGAAGTGCCTAAAGAGAAAGAAGGGTGGAACTCCTTTCCCCCTCACAGTGGGCAGGTATACTTGTCTCTCTCACCACAAAGCACGGGATATGTTTGCAGAATTGGAGCTGCTAAATTTAAAGCACAACTTCCCGGCAAGGCCCACTTTCGACCCAAGGAATTGCCTGCCCAGAGCCAAACTCGATCCGATCCACGTTCCACAGATCGAGGATATTTATATCGACCTATATCATGAGGTCGAGCTCAGGAGGAAAGACCATTCCCACTTGGCCTTGGCTGAAATCATCCAGTACGGCGTGGCCATCATCCCAAAAGGTTATCAAACTGCTGATCAAGAAGTTGATCAAGTATATCTTGACACGGGTGGGGATGACTGGCCTTTCGCTGTAATTGACAGAACCAAAGCACCTCAGACAATAGAGGAAAGGGTCAAAGAAACTCTGCGAAGAACAGAGCACTGGTGCAGGATGAATGGTCTCATCTACCTCGGAGTTGATTTCACCACTTCTCCATTGGGCAACACACCTTCCAGGCCAAAATAACTACCAAAGAGCAAAGGGAAAGACAAAGAGGGTGAGTCAAGCTCCACCCAAGAGGAAGCTCCTGAAAGTCCTCCTTAACTTCACAAGAGCAGGGTTGTAATCCCGAAAAGCACGGAGAAAGAAGCGGAAAGATGTTCCGATAGGCACATCCACTCAGGATGTTGCCACTACTGTAACCATTGAGGTCCCTTCTATCCCTTCTCCCTCTCCTCCTTCCCCTCCTCGGGTGACCCAAGTGACCATTCCTTTGGTCGTGTCCTCTCCCCCATCTTCTGTTGTTCCCCCTTCCTCATCGTCCATCTTCTCTTCTCTCGCGGAGCTATCCCCCACCATTTCTTCCCTCATCTCTCAGCTCCCTTCCTTTCCCATGTCTACCTCCCCTACAGTATCCCTTCCTCCCATGAGCACTTTCTCGGCTTCCCTCTCAATGCCACCTCCAAGTGTCTCCACGCATTTTCCTTCTACTACTGCAGCTGCTCCCTTTTCTATTTCTGGTCCTTCCCCATAAGTCCAGCATGGATCTCCCAGCACCTGAGTCAACAAAAGAGGAAAGTTCCCATCGCACCGATGGACTTCTCCATCATCCCATCAAAAGGGTCAAGAAGCAAAATCCTATAACCCGCTTCTCTCAGAGTGCGTCAGGGGAGAGAGTAATGGAGATAGCATACCCCAATCCTTTAAAGGATAAAAAGGATCTGTCTTCGACAGATTACACAGTGACCCAAGTCACAATGGGGACATCTTCAGAAAGCCTTCAGGGAGAGGCCCTATCTGCAGTTGACGCCCTTTGCAAGAAGCTCCAGGAAGCAAAGGAAGAAAAAAAGGCTTAAAGGAGCAAAATAAACATCTTCTCCACGCCTTGCAGAAAATGGGCAGTGCACCTCCTACAACTGCCGCCGAAACTCCTGAGCCTCTGAGCCAGGATAAGATTAATGAGTATACCAAAATCGGTGAGCAGGGCATGGCAGTTTCCACCTGGAGGAGCCAAATCCTCAAAGAAAGTGAGGGAGTGATCGCTAAGTTCACCGGATTATATCAGCATATCAATCGGGTGAACAGAGAGCTCCAGGTGATAGCAGGACCCATCTCCGAAGAGCTGGACCATGCCAAGATGTAGCATGAGACCTTTCAGAAAATGCTCGACTGTTCAGTCGAAGATCTGGTCAAGTTCGGCATCTTTGGACACCCCAGAGCCCTCAACAAAATCCTTTCTACTCTGGATTATCGGGTTGATCAGCTGGAGTTTGTCCTGGAGAAGATTGATAAGATAAAGGAGGAAGCCCTGGATGCAATGCATCAAATGGAGCAGATTGTCTTGAGAATGTCTCCAGGTTTGCTCACTCCTTCTTTCACCTTAAGAAAGGTAGAGGAAACTATTCGGATCTTCAAGGAGATCGTTTCACAAGGGCTGGGACCAGAGGTCACTTTCGACGCCGAATCCATCAACAATCTGCTGGCTTGTCGTGACTTCATTGGGTACCTGATAGAGGCAGAAAATGATTATTCCAAACTCCCAGAAAAGCTCACGGACGAGCGGGAGACTTGCGAAGCTATCAGTGATCGACACAAGGATCCTTCCCAGGATCAACTTCAACCCATGATCAGCAAGTTCATGGAGTACCGTGCCCAGTTCCACATCTCGTCGCCTGAGCAGCAACAAAAGCAGGATACTCCCTTTCAGCCACGGGATGATGATGAATAGTTTTCTTCTTCCCGACTTTCTCCTTGTAATTATCTAAAGTGTGTTGACACAAATGATGACATCATCCATGTTGCACCATGGGATGATGTCATCCACAAAGTTGTCAAAAAGTCAACAAATGACTTTAGAATCTCTTGTAAGATATTTTTGTAATTAAGTGGTTGGTTTGTTTTTGCCTTCTTTTCTTCTCTCCTTCTATATATACTTGAATACTTGTTGTATTCAAGGGGGGATATCTTTTAGATGAAAAATAGAAGTGAGAAGAAAAGGCTTTGTACTTTTTGTAACAGAAGAAAATATTAATACAAATATTGAGACTTTGTGTTGAATATGTGTGTTATGGGCATCTGATCTTTCTTATGTCAGATCTATGCGTTTATTCTGTTGGATCTATCTCTACTTTTTTGTCATTTGTTCATCAGTATTGCTTTGTTTGTCTATGCAAGTAGGTTCGGCTCATTTACTACCAGCCCAAAACATAGACCCTCTGACCTTTCTACTTTGGAATTCATTTCTTTTCTCCCTTCAGATCCATCTTCTTCCTTCTTTCCTTCATTCCTTTCTGTTCTTCATCGGAACTACTCTACTGGGATGAGATCCCAACCCCTGAAGGTAGAATATTGTGAGATTTGCACAAGATTCTGCTTGGTAGAATAGCAATAAACCAGTTTCACTTTGCTGACTCAAAGAGGGGCTATGCCACTGCACTGCTTTGTTGGCTCGTCTATCCATAGATCTGCCCAAGTGACAGATTTTCAAACCAACAGATTTTGGCGACTCTACTGGGGATCGAAACAGATCTATCAGATCTATGATGGTGGTGTGTTTAAAAAATCAGTGAAAATCGAAAAAATCACTACCTGTTTGCAAATTTTAACTTTTGTTCAAAACCCAAAATTTTTGCAAAAGTGATCCAAACTGAAAATTTTCTTCAGAGATCCATAGATCTGGGCTAGATAGAGATCTTTAGTTCGCTGAGTTTTTACAAAAATCCGTATTTTTCCGTAGATCTGAGTTTCTGACAGTTTACCAAAATTTTCAAACTCTTTGAAAAGTCAACTCTAGATCTGAAAATCAGCTTACTAAGTTTTACCATCATTTTATCCTTGTTAATCAAACAAATAAACCATAATCGGTTTTCAAGAGGAGGATAAAATTTAAATATTTAGAAAAGTACATGCTGCTGGTTTTTGTCAGAAAAATCAGAAAATCAGCAAGTACAACCAAAAAGAGTTTTAAATTTGCTCCAAAATATTGCAGATCTGGAAGGTACACTGGCGGGTGAACCATTTACTCGTAGCAGGAGAGCTCGTGGAGAAGTCGATCTTACCTTTGACCTGCTTCAAAGGCACAACTTCAGTATAACACCGGCTCGCTTCTCGTCACTAAGTTCAGCTGACCGGTCATCCAGGAGTGTCTCGCCTCCACGAAGGAAGCGTCTCTCATCAGGAACATCTACATCACTTTGCAGTGCTCTGTTGCTCAGTGGAACCACACTTCCAGCTCACGTCCTCTTTCCAGCTTTTCAAATGGCGGTGCCATGGGGAAATGCTATGGGCCCTTTGGCATTACCACATCCTGTTCACGCACTTCCACATGGAAACCGAAAGAATTTTCCCAAATTTGATGGGAGTGGAAACCAAAGCATGGATTCACACATATCTGCATTCATCATGTCATGCAGCATCCTGGATGTGACCCATGAAGATGTGTCAGTTCACCTCTTCTTAGAAACTTTGCAAGGGCCCGCAGCGGAATGGTTTCAGCATTTGCCGGCCGGATCTATTACTAGTTGGGCCACCTTGCGGGATGCTTTTGAAGACAGGTATAAGCCTTCTGAAGATGCATTCGCGTTACTGTCAAAGATCACTCACCTAAAGAAGGAGGCCAATGAAACTATGCGTGATTTTATCACCAGGTTCAATGCATTAATCAACCGTGTGCCTGTTGCCATGCTTCCAACACCGAAAATCAAAAGTGTTTCTTCATAAATGCTATGAGCTCGAAAGTAAGTTTCTTACTCCTACAAGAACAAGTAGCTACCTTGCCTCTTGCCCAGGCTGCTGCCATTCGGATAGAGGACAACTTGCTAATATCTGGCGAATTGAAATGAGAGTCATCCAAGTTCAAAGCTGCAAATCCTTCTCAGGCCACTTCGTCTGATCCGGCATTTCAGAAGATGGCAAATGACTTGCTCGCATTAAAGAAGCAGTTAGCCCAAGCTTCCCCCAGTTCCTCATACTGGGATATTCCACGAAGAACTTTTACTCCCAACAGCATCCCGCATAGGCCATGCGTCTTCCTTGCTCCGCGGTTGGCGCTTGAGGCTCCTCCGGTCAACGCTTTGGCCGAAATCGAAGAAGAGGAACAAAATTACGAAGAACCTTCGTCTCAAGGTGAAGATGATCAAGATGTCGGTGAACCGACTGGTGACTCTACTATCGGGTATATGGAATTTGATGAGGAAGAATCTGATGAAGAAGAGGGTACCCAAGGATATGCAAGCGGACAATCATATGTTGTTTTTACCCACTCATGAAAAGAAGCGAGGTCATTTGCTGCCATGTGCGAAAAGAGAAGGCTGCGTCTTCCATCCATGCCCCCAACTATTGCTAAAAGAGGTAATCCTCTTCCTGCTCAACCCCCTGTTAAGTCTTTTACAAAGAAATCTTTTCCTCCCATCTCTCCTCCAAATCAGCCTTCTTCTATTTCCATGAAGACCAGTAACTTTACCCTACCATCGCGAAATGAAGGACTCATTCCTCCATCAACGCAACCCTTGGCGTTTGACATCATAGATCATGCTAAAAAGACTAAGATCCAAATGTCTGAAGCCGAGTATCTTCAGTCAAACCCCGAACAACTTGTAAGGTTGACCAAGTATATTCAAAGCCAAGCTGTCATATCTCCCCAGATCTCCCTAAAAGGAATCCTTTCCACTCCTCCTGCATCCCGCATAAATGTTGCTTCAACATCTGCATCAGGCAAGATAGAACCTTTCTATCTCTCCCTCCTAATCAATGGCCACAAGCTAAGTAACTGCATAATTGATTCTGGAGCTTCTGATAACGTCATGCTGGCAAAAAAGTCACCCATGCTTTGGGCCTCACCCTTACCAAGCCTTTTGGCAGATGTTATTCCTTGGAAACCAAGCAGGTTCCGCTGATTGGTCAGATCAAAGATGCTCAGTTCACATTTGCGGCATTCCCAGAGAAAAGAGTAAAAATGACCATCCTCGTTGCCGACATTCCAGCAGCCTATGGAATTTTGTTGGGAAGAAGTTTTTGCAGTGAAGTTGGTGGGGAGATTCACATGGACTGGTCTAAGGCTAGAATCCCCGTCAAAGGTGTAATGCAGACATTGGAGCCAGAATCACAAAAGAAGTACTTGGTTACTAACTCTGAGGACCCCAAAGCCCAAATTCTTTTCGAATCATCAGGAATGGGGAACTATTTCTTGTCTACCGAGTCTGAAAAAATGGTTGTCCTCATCCAAGAAGAAGATCTTAACAAGATCTGGACTTTGCAGTTTGATGGCAGCTGCGTGACTAGTGGATGTGGCGCTGGAGCCGTGCTTATATCTCCTGAAGAGGAGATTATTCCTCTCTCTTTCAAGCTGCAGTTTTTCAACACAAATAATACTGCTGAGTATGAATCTCTGCTACTTGGCATGCAAGCCGCAAAGGAAAGAGGGATCAAAAATCTGAAAGTACAAGGTGATGCAGAGCTAGTCGTAAATCAAGTTAAAAGGATATATCAAGTGAAGAATGAGAGGCTCAGGCATTACCGCAATGCGGTGTGGGACAACATCGAAGAGTTTGACACTTTTTCAATAGAATCCATTCCAAGAGCTCAGAATGACATGGCCGATTCATTGGCCATTTCAGCATCCCTCATGCTCCCTCACCCAGGTTTGAAAATAGACAAATACACCATTGAGGTGGTTTTCCGCCCAAGCGTGCTAGGACAATTCTCAGCATTGGCAAGTATTCAACGATGACAATCAACTCATTGCCTTTCTAGAAAAGGTGGAAAATTTTAAGGAACTTCATTTTGAAGGATCCACTTCTACGTGCCGTGAATCAGTTACCGGTCAAAACTGATGAATCCGAAGGGAATGATGGCATATGTCAGCTCAAAGGAAATAAAATTCCGAAGGGCTGGTTTCTCTAGAGTGGTTGTTCGACAGGCATGATCGTTTTGTAAAAAAGAAAAGGTGAGATGATACTGGCTCCTCCCCAGAAACCGAACCGGTTAATTTAGGTTCGGTAGAACATCCGCAGTTTGTGAACATCGGAAAATGTTGCACACCTGAAGAGAAGCGGAAGTTTGTCAAACTGCTGAAGAAATACATGGATGTATTGGCATGGTCCTATGCCGATCTAAAGTCTTTTAAGCCAAAGGACGTTTGGCATGACATCCCGTTGAAAGAGGATGTCAAACCCTTTCACCAAAAGTAGAGGCATTATAACCCTAAGATCTCAGGTACTATCCAGGCTGAAATTCAGAAAATGTTGGATGCGAGAATCATTTTTCCTATCCATCACAGTACTTGGGTGGCAAACATTGTGCCAGTGCGCAAGAAAAATGGTGAAATACGCATATGTGTAGATTTTCGAAACCTGAATCAGGCATCCTTAAAGGACAACTACCCACTTCCTATAATGGATCAAGTTCTACAAGCGGTAACTGGATCAGAAATGTTGTCCATGCTTGATGGTTTTTCAGGCTACAATCAGATTGAAGTCTCACCTGAAGACCAATTTAAAACAGCATTCACTACCCCCTGGGGCACGTTTGCTTATAGCAGGATGCCTTTTGGCCTGACCAATGTTGGCGCCACTTTTCAGCGGGCCATGGACCTTGCATTCAAAGGTATGATGGGGAAGGTCATTGTGGTTTATCTGGATGACTTAACTGTGTTCTCTAAATGGTGAAATGATCATTGTGATCATTTGGAGCAAGTATTGGCTAGATGCCGAGAGCATGGGATTTCCCTGAACCCGAAAAAGTCTATTTTTGGAGTCACAGAAGGAAAGTTGCTAGGACATGTTGTTAGCAAAGAAGGAATGAAGATAGATACCGAAAGAGTTAAGGCTATTCAGAGCCTTACTTTTCCTACAAGCAAGACCGGCGTTCACTCTTTCTTGGAAAGGTGAATTTTCTCAGGTGCTTTGTTCCCGACTTTGCTGAAAAAACTCGCCACATATTAGACATGATGAAAGGGTCACCAACTTTCCGATGGAGCGAAGAAGGGAAGAGGTCGTTCGAAGAAATAAAAGCTTCATGTCGCTCACGCGCCAGTCCTGGTATGTCCTGATTTCTCCAAAGATTTTATTATGTATAGCTATGCATCTGAGCACACCGTGTCGGCCATCCTAATGCAAAGGAATTCTGAGGATGTCGAATCCCCGATTGCATTTATGAGCTCTCCCCTCAAGCCTCACGAACTAAAAATGAGCCAGCTAGAGAAACATGCCTTCACCATTGTCAAAGCAGTTAAGAACTTCAGGTATTACATTCTAAACTCCCATACGGTGGTTCTGGTTCCTGACACGGCAGTAAAGTCCATCTTAACTCAACAGGAGTTAGGAAGCTTGCGAGGAAATTGGATTGCAAAGGTCCAGGAGTACGATCTGGATATAAAACCAACCAAGTTAGTAAGAGGCAAAGGCCTGTGTCAACTTATGGCTGAAAACCAAGATTCAGAAGTTCCGGAGGAAAAGATGATTGCACCAATGGAGCACAAAGCCAGTTGGAGAAACCCGATTCACTGCCTATGGTCCTATTTGTCGCAACCAGTGATGAATGGTATTCCGATATTGCTTTCTTTCTCACCTATGGCGAATGCCCATCCCATCTGACTATAAAGGAGAAGCGCTATAAAGCTCAGAGCAGCCAAATATATCATCTGGGATGATGGTTTATACAAATGCGGAATAGATGGCATCTTCTTGCGATGTGTTGACAAACCACAGCAAGTGAAGTTACTTGAGAGTTTTCATAATTCGGCCTGTGGGGGCCATTTCTCCTCCTCCGTGATGGCACACAAGATCATCCGGGCCAGGTACTATTGGCCGACACTTTTCCAAGATGCAGCCACCTGGGTAGCAAAGTGTGAACCTTGCCAGCAGTTTGTCGGCAAGCCCAAATTGGCTGCTTTTCCCCTCAGGCCGGTCATTGTCGACGAACCATTCAAGCAGTGGGGAATTGATTTTATTGGTGCACTCAATCCCCAATCGAGTGCGGACATAGTTATGTCTAACAATAATAGATTACTTCACAAAATGGGTGGAAGCCATACCTGTCAAACATGCCACTTCCGAGGTTGTTTGTAGTTTCATCAAAGAAAATATTATTGTCAGGTTTGGCGTTCCAAACAAGATTGTTGTTGATAACGCTTCCAACTTCTCCTCACGAGAAGTTGTTGGTTTTTGCTATGAATACGGGATAACTTTGGCTCACGCCTCAGATTATTACCCTCAGGGAAATGGTCAGGCAGAATCCAGTAATAAAAACTTAGTAACCATCATACGAAAGCTAGTGGATGAGAATCAATGAATGTGGCACAAATCATTATACGACACTTTGTGGGTAGACCACATCACTCCCAAGAGGTCTCTCGGCATGTCACCTTTTCAAGTGTTATATGGCACCGATGCTGAGCTTCCCATTTCTGCTGAACTCCCTGCTCTGCGCTTGGCATGAGCAATCGAAGATGAGACTTTCCAAAATTCTCTTGAAAAGAGGATCATGTATCTAGCAGAGCTCGAAGAAAAGAGAGTAAGGGTGGTCGACAAGATCACCAACATCAGAATCAGGTCAAAAGATTGTTCGATAAAAAATCTAAGCAAAGAAATTTCCAGGTGGGAGACCTCGTCCTTTTGTGGGACAAATGAAGAGAGCCAAAGGGCATGCACGGAAAATTTGATTCCCTATGGAGAGGGCCTTTCAAGATCAAGCAGCTCAATGGAGAGAACAGTTTCTATCTCTCGTATCTGGATGGAACTGGACTCCCACTTCCCTATAGCGGGCAACATCTGAAAATCTTCAGGAAGTAGAGCTTGCTCTCTTCTTTGTACAGTTTACTTCAGTTGTGTGTTTGTTTTTGTCGTGTGTTTTCTTTTGTTGGTTGTGTGTTTCCCTTTTCGGTCGCCCTTGTTTTTGACTCTGTTACCCAATGGATAGGCACGTGAAGATCTGGATTCTCTACCCCTGAGGTTCGCTCAAGAGATAGTCCCCAGAAAGAGCCAGTTGTTATCCCATAAAATTGGCAAGGGCAATTTTACGAGATAACCCTACCAAAATTTTGTTCTGGTCCCTCGTCAGGGACTCCTTGCGTTCGGAACGTTGCAAAATCCCTTCTGGGAAATCTAGTTTTCCAAACTTAGCCATTTTTGGTCTTTTTTGGTTGGGCGCACCTAATGTCTATGCAACATGCAGTGTTCCTGCGCCCCCTTTAATTCCTTTGGCACACGGTTTGAAGTGTCGACACACATTTTGGTGCACCTCACCATGTTGCGCCTTTCTTGCATGCGCCAAGGCGCATGCGCCTTTGTGTCAAATGTTTTTTTGTTGCGCCACGTTTTGGTGCGCCAAAGGCTCACATATTTCCGTGTTGACACTTTTGGTGCGCCAAAGGCACACATAACTTCGTGTCGACAGGTGTTTTGGTGCGCCAAAGGGCGCATGCTTTCCATTGTCGACAGGCTGTTTTGGTGCGCCACTTCAAAAAGTGGTTGGCGCATTTATTACAACCTTGCCTATATATAGGCGCATCCGCCCTGTCACTTTCACCCGATCGAAAAAAACACGTGATTGATCTTTTCCTCTGCTGTCATCTCACTTTGTATCGTCTTCGTGTCGCTTTTGTGGACCCAGTTTCACCTCTCACATTTTATAATCCTGGTATGTGGTCCTTATTGCTCTCATATTTTATGTTTTGTTTCTTGGCTGTTTGTTTGTGGGGTTGGATTGTATGATTTGTGAAGCCATGAAACCCTCCTTTGTTGTTTTTCCTCCCCCATGCACTTCTCCCCCTTTCCAGATCTGCTGGTAAAGAGGACTCTGCCTCTAAAAAAAAATCACTTGGGTCTCTTTATTACATCTTGTTCATCACCCAAGAAACCCTGCAAAAGAGGCTTGAACTCATCTAACCCCTCCAGAGGAAGAACATAGACTTAAAAGTTGGTAAACTACTTTTTTCTTCTTTGGCGCATTCACCACCCTTGCAACATGAAGTACAGTCATGCCAATGGCGCATCCACCACACTGCTGCTTGCATAAAAAATAGTTGCGCCCTCAAGGCACTTTCCTCGCTTGTAACACCCACTTTCCCTGCGCCCTCTTGGCGCACCAAACTCATGTGCAACATTGCAAAAACTTGCGCCATTGGCGCACCCTGCATCCATGCAACATCAACTTTATTTGCGCCAAGTATAAACTGTTAACAGTGCAGGCGCATCCCTTATTATAGCAACATAATGTTATGCAATCCTTCTCTTGCGTGCGCGAGTTTCCTTTTGCGCACATAATGCATATGTCACACAAACCATATATGCACCCTTTGGCACACCAAATTTACATGTAACATAAAGATTATATGCGCCACTGGCGCATCCTGTTCCCATGTAACATGAAGAATATCAGCGCCTGTTATAAAATGCATATATATGGCACAGGCGCACTTCCGCTTGCAACAACAAAAAAATGTCCTCTACAGTTTTCATGCACCCTGCGCCCTTTGGCGCTGATTTGTCCCTTGCAGCACCTCTTTTCTATGTGCCATACTATTTAACCTACTGCCTGCAGTGTTCATGCGCCCTGCGCCCTGAGACCTTAAAATTGCTAACTCTTCCTTCTGTCAACGCTTTAATGGAAGATCAAACAACTAATATGACTTTCCTGCATTGGGTTTCACTTCTTCTTCTTGCAAGATCAGCACCGAGTTCAGAACTACATATGTCAACATCAAGTAAGAGACCAACCAAGTCCAAGGGCAAAGCCAAACTTACAGAAGAAGAGATGAAGTACAAATATCAGAGGGTCAGGATGCCCGAATCCCAAGCAGAGTGTGACCTGGATATAAGAGACTCAGAGCTCGGGCACATTGATATGGAGGATTTCTAGGCCAGAACCCAGAGGGTCACGGGAAGTCCTGGATGGACAAAGCTGGTAGGCGGTGGCTTTGCATTTTTGGAGAGGAATCCCGATCGGTGCGGTAAATAATGAATTCATGATGGTAGTGGCCCTTTCTTCTGAACAAAGACACCAGTGTGTCTGAATGAGAAGGGTGAGTCGTGATCAACCTCACTTTGCCCGACACTTTGAAATTATGCTTGGCATTCCTCACCACCATCACTTTGTGGCCGTAAGCCAAGAAGAAGGTTGCACGAGGCTTGGGAGGATAATGAAGATCGGTGTATGCGGTTGATGAATGAGGTATACTTGAAAAAAACAAGAAGGTGGTGACCAGATGGCCACAAGTCATTCATCGCAGTGATTTCTCGGAGGAACTCAGTGATACAATCACGTTCCTGAGTAGAGTATTTGGGCTTCCTGATGCCCACTACTTTCACAAATGGATGCTTAGATACTTGGAGACAATGAACAAAAATGTGCCAGATCAACGCTTCGAGTGGGCGGAGATCATAAGCAGCACCATATCTGAGCAGCTCCAACAACTCACCACAAGGGAGGTTCTACATGAACTCCTACGTAGTTTATGTTGCGGCCTCAGAAAGAGATTATCCAGCCTTAATGCGGTGCGGGGTTTGGCCCCAAGTCAAAATATATGAATACTATCCAGAACTAAAGCTGGAAAATAGTATCCCCCAGTTCACAAAGATTAACGATGCCTTCTTCTACGGCATCATCTACCTTTTGAGGCCAAACATGACTCACGGTCATATGACCAAGAGCATTGTTGCAGCTACAGAGAAATGGGGAGCCTTGTTCACACAATTCCCCACCTTTACCTATCTAAGGGCAGCCAACTTCTTGGGGGAACCAACCAAATTGCCGAGATACGCCGGCCCCAAGTTGATCCTGTTGGAGCTATCAAGACAGCTTATAACCTACCACGAGAAGTGCCTAAAGAGAAAGAAGGGTGGAACTCCTTTCCCCCTCACAGTGGGCAGGTATACTTGTCTCTCTCACCACAAAGCACGGGATATGTTTGCAGAACTGGAGCTGCTAAATCTAAAGCACAACTTCCCGGCAAGGCCCACTTTCGACCCAAGGAATTGCTGCCCAGAGCCAAACTCGATCCGATCCACGTTCCACAGATCGAGGATATTTATATCGACCTATATCATGAGGTCGAGCTCAGGAGGAAAGACCATTCCCGCTTGGCCTTGGCTGAAATCATCCAGTATGGCATGGCCATCATCCCAAAAGGTTATCAAACTGCTGATCAAGAAGTTGATCAAGTATATCTTGACACGGGTGGGGACGACTGGCCTTTCACTGTAATTGATAGAACCAAAGCACCTCAGACAATAGAGGAAAGGGTCAAAGAAACTCTGCGAAGAACAGAGCACTGGTGCAGGATGAATGGTCTCATCTACCTCGGAGTTGATTTCACCACTTCTCCATTGGGCAACGCACCTTCCAGCCAAAACAGTTGCCAAAGAGCAAAGGGAAAGACAAAGAGGGTGAGTCAAGCTCCACCCAAGAGGAAGCTCCTGAAAGTCCTCCTTCCGCTTCACAAGAATGGGTTGTAATCCCGGAAAGCCTGGAGAAAGAAGCAGCGGAAGATGTTCCGATAGGCACATCCACTCAGGATGTTGCCACTACTGTAACCATTGAGGTCCCTTCTATCCCTTCTCCCTCTCCTCCTTCCCCTCCTCAGGTGACCCAAGTGACCATTCCTTTGGTCATGTCCTCTCCCCCATCTTCTGTTGTTCCCCCTTCCTCATCGTCCATCTTCTCTTCTCTCGCGGAGCTGTCCCCCACCATTTCTTCCCTCATCTCTCAGCTCCCTTCCTTTCCCATGTCTACCTCCCCTGCAGTATCCCTTCCTCCCATGAGCACTTTCTCGGCTTCCCTCTCAATGCCACCTCCAAGTGTCTCCACGCATTTTCCTTCTACTACTGCAGCTGCTCCCTTTTCTATTTCTGGTCCTTCCCCCATAAGTCCAGCATGGATCTCCCAGCACCTGAGTCAACAAAAGAGGAAAGTTCCCATCACACCGATGGACTTCTCCATCATCCCATCAAAAGGGGTCAAGAAGCAAAAGCCTATAACCCACTTCTCTCAGAGTGCGTCAGGGGAGAGAGTAATGGAGATAGCATACCCCAATCCTTTAAAGGATAAAAAGGATCTGTCTTCGACAGATTACATAGTGACCCAAGTCACAATGGGGACATCTTCAGAAAGCCTTCAGGGAGAGGCCCTATCTGTAGTTGATGCCCTTTGCAAGAAGCTCCAGGAAGCAAAGGAAGAGAAAAGGCTGTTAAAGGAGCAAAATAAACATCTTCTCCATGCCTTGCAAAAAATGGGCAGTGCACCTCCTACAACTGCCACCGAAACTCCTGAGCCTCTGAGCCAGGATAAGATTAATGAGTATACCAAAATCGGTGAGCAGGGCATGGCAGTTTCCGCCTGGAGGAGCCAAATCCTCAAAGAAAGTGAGGGAGTGATCGCTAAGTTCACCGGATTATATCAGCATATCAATCGGGTGAACAGAGAGCTCCAGGCGATAGCAGGACCCATCTCCGAAGAGCTGGACCATGCCAAGATGCAGCATGAGACCTTTCAGAAAATGCTTGACTGTTCAGTCGAAGATCTGGTCAAGTTCGGCGTCTTTGGACACCCCAGAGCCCTCAACAAAATCCTTTCTACTCTGGATTATCGGGTTGATCAGCTGGAGTTTGTCCTGGAGAAGATTGATAAGATAAAGGAGGAAGCCCTGGATGTAATGCATCAAATGGAGCAAATTGTCTTAGAATGTCTCCAGTTTGCTCACTCCTTCTTTCACCTTAAGAAAGGTAGAGGAAACTATTCGGATCTTCAAGGAGATCATTTCACAAGGGCTGGGACCAGAGGTCACTTTCGATGCGAATCCATCAACAATCTGCTGGCTTGTCGTGACTTCATTGGGTACCTGATAGAGGCAGAAAATGATTATTCCAAACTCCCCAGAAAAGCTCACGGATGAGTGGGAGACTTGCGAAGCTATCAGTGATCGACACAAGGATCCTTCCCAGGATCAACTTCAACCCATGATCAGCAAGTTCATGGAGTACCATGCCCAGTTCCACATCTCATCGCCTGAGCAGCAGCAAAAGTAGGATACTCCCTTTCAGCCGCGGGACGACGATGAATAGTTTTCTTCTTCCCGACTTTCTCCTTGTAATTATCTAAAGTGTGTTGACACAAATGATGACATCATCCATGTTGCACCATGGGATGATGTCATCCACAAAGTTGTCAAAAAGTCAACAAATGACTTTAGAATCTTTTGTAAGATATTTTTGTAATTAAGTGGTTGGTTTGTTTTTGCCTTCTTTTCTTCTCTTCTTCTATAAATACTTGAATACTTGTTGTATTCGAGGTGGATATCTTTTAGATGAAAAATAGAAGTGAGAAGAAAAGGCTTTGTACTTTTTGTAACAGAAGAAAATATTAATACAAATATTGAGACTTTGTGTTGAATATGTGTGTTATGGGCATCTGATCTTTCTTATGTCAGATCTATGCGTTTATTCTGTTGGATCTATCTCTACTTTTTTGTCATTTGTTCATCAGTATTGCTTTGTTTGTCTATGCAAGTAGGTTCGGCTCTGTTTACTACCAGCCCAAAACATAGACCCTCTGACCTTTCTACTTTGGAATTCATTTCTTTTCTCCCTTCAGATCCATCTTCCTTCCTTCTTTCCCTTCATTCGATTTTAATCTCCTTCCTTTTCATGCCTATGAGAACACTTAGCAACAAAATGACCTACTTCACCACAATTAACAAACTTAAATTGAAGTTTACCTCTGTACTTACTAGATCCAACATTAAATCTTATAGCCACTAATGAGGCCAGAATATGTCTAATTAATGTATAATATATGATCTCATCTTACTCTCCTTTTTATTAAGTTTGATTACATTTTGTGACTTTTAGTTGATTTGATATGAGTTGGGATGTAATTGTCTGTCTTTTGATTGATTGTGTTTCTAATGTTTAAAAGTTCTGAAATTCCTGACAAAGTGTGTGTTTGAAATTAAGTTTTGTAATAAAGTGGGTCTAATCAGTCAAGGAAATCAAGTTGGATACGTTCAATATGTTTTCCGTAACATCTGTTCCTACACAACTTAGTTTCGGAACTTCCAAGCTAGTTTTGGAACTCCATCACACAGTCATCATCTAGTTCCGGAACTTTCAGACTTAGTTCCGGAACTCCAGTATTTAGTTCCGTAATTTTTGGACTTAGTTCGGAACTCCTGGTATAGCTCAAACTCTCACGCTTTTGATCCTCAATGATTTCCTATGGTTGGAACTTCCGTGAAGTTTCGAACCGATGGGAGATTATCTATTCTAACCACATCCGGATATTTTACATCTACAACCCTTTCAATAAGGAAATGATGAGAATATTTTTGAATGCAGATCCAGGGATAGTTATCTTACAACTATCTGATTAGCCACAATTTGACTCAGCATCTATTCTGGGCACCATTTGATTTCATAAGAATCGTTGAGACAACTGTGATTTTAAAATGTATATAAAATCAGACCTGTAGTAGATAGATATATAGATAGAATATGATATGAAATATATATATAACAAAGAAGAGAAATATAAAATAAGTACTCAGATCTAGTATGTTTTGTAATACTGAATGTTTTATCAATAAAATAGCCATTCTTATTTGAGATAATTCTAAGTTGTTAAATCCTGATTCGAGGAGGAGCAAGGGCCCACTCCCCCAAGGACCAGGATATTTGTTTATTTGGTATTTATATTTCTTCAGAAAATAGCTTAGATTTGTTAATTCTGTATTGTTTTAATTTTTCCAGTTAAACTCTGTTGTATACTTGTTCCTGTAGGTGTTTAGATAGATTCCTATATTTCTTGCAATCATTTTTAAGCATTCTAAATTGAGTGTGTTTATTTCCAAAAGCAAGTGTGTTTCCTTTCAGCAAAGCTTTTAGTGTGTTTACTTTCAGCAAGTTTTCATAGTATGATTTAAATAAGGTTTTACCAAGAAGTCCTTAAGACATTGAAAATATCCCCCAGAAAATATAAAAATAACTACAATCAACTACTAGATCGATAAGATTACTCTTGTTGCATATAGTTTTAGACACACCCCGTTTGATATGACATCAAAAAGAAGTTGATTAAATGAAGGGAATAATGACACCCATCATTTTTGGCACCGTTTTCGGGGACCACTAGTTGGAACCTTCTAATTAAGTGTTAGCAAGAGCAACAAATCATACATCTAGTAGTTGAAGGATCTTCCCTACTATATCATAAAATATATGAGTAGACCAAGAGACTCATAGGGTAGATTCCTCCCAAAAACATCTTCACAAGAATTCATAACATCCTCTAGTCAAAGTAAGGAAATTGATCAAGAATTGGAGGCACCATCATCCCCTGTCAGACAAGAAACAAAATTTCCACCTTTGGAATTCTTAGATCAGTCACCTGAAGGAAGTGGAACTTCTAGGAGAAGGCTTATTACTCAAGATCCATTTAGGGTGAGTTTTGATTCTCAATTGAGTATTCAACCTCCTACTCCTAATTTTTTATCTTCCCTAAGGAATACCGCTTACATTGATTGGGAGGAAGATTCAAAAATATTTTTAAAATGGCACAAGAAGGTAGAGAGTACCTGATAGGACCTTTACCTATCCAATCCAATTGGGAGATGATGATACATCAATGAAAAATATCTCACATCCACATTTACCCACATTTAGAGTTCTGAAGATCCTAACCAATTTCTATTTGAGTTCAAGGTACTATGTCAGACCTATGACTATAAAATAGATAATAAAAAAATCAAGTTGTTTCCATCCACTTTGAAGGATGCAACAATGAGGTGGTTCATGGGATTACCATCCAACTCTATCAGCACTTAGGCACAAATGGAGACTACCTTCCTAGACAAATACCAGGATTATTGTAGAGGGAGAAATAGGAAGGAAGAATTCTTCAAAATCAAGCAGGAGGAAGATGAAAACATAGAAGACTATTTAGACAGATTCCTCTTTGTTAGCAAAAGATGTGGATTTGTGCTTCAAGAAGAGTTAAGTAAAACCATTTTTCTTAAAGGTCTGGATGACGAATCTAGGGAAGCCCTTAACTTGATAGGATGTGGAGACATTAATCAATTAAGAATGAATGAAATTAAGGAGATTTGTAGAAGCTATTACGAGAATGAGAGGTGGACCTAGAAAGGAAAATCGGTGAGCAGTATGAATCCAGAGATATGAACAAACTAATGGATGAGTTAACAAACTTTAAAACATACATTTTTAGTGCAATTAACCTCTACTATGGATGGATTACAAGATAAAGAAAATTCCAAAACTAAAACATTGACTATGTATTGTCCTAGATGCGGGAAGAAGCATGCACTAAGAGACATCACGTGAATAAAATAGAAATGTGTCTTATCTGAATCTAAAGAACATGATCTTGATGTTTGTTATTTACTTCCGTTAATAAGAATCAGCTTAAATGAACCAGTGCCTCATCTATAACAAAAGAATTGAATTTTGTTCGAGACAACCTAATCAAGGGCAATTTATGCCAAGATCAATTCCTAATCAATGGATGATGCCATGGGCTGCTCGGTCATTCGCGAAAAATTGGGGACAACCACCTTGGGTACCTCAACCAACTTGGAACCCTCAAGATTGGACAAATCAAGATTGATATGCTTAGGGACATCAAAACCAAGGGATGGTCAAGGAAATCCTTACGCTTGGTCACAACCTAGATGGAACCCTAGTAATTATGCTCAGGAAGATAATATCCAAATCGAATCAACGGGACATTTGTAACACCCTAAACAGTTGTTACTTTCTCCTGAGCATTCAAGTGTTGATATATGATTTCTCCTATATTAGGACATGTTCCTTTGGTTTAGGGAAGTCATGCTTGATATGGATTATATCCTTTCTGCTCTTAAGATCTTTGACTGAACCGAATGTGCTTGGACTCTTTTGTTTCTTTCATTCTGACACTTGAGTTCAATTTGATTTCTAGAAGATTGTGGATTTATCCACCTTTATGACTTAGCCTTGGATCAGTTGCATTGATCCAAGGAATGTTTTAAGTTTATTCAGGATGAACAAATTGTATTGACTTTTCGAAGAGTTACAAAGTCTGATTGAGCTTTGAATGATCAAATCCCGAGGTTAACTCTGGCTAATCATGGTAAATAGAATCTTGTTCCAGATATCATAACATCAGGAAAGACCTGGACCTTAAGCCAGGTAAGATGTGTATGTTTTATATCTAAAGCTTAAATTATTTGATGCCAAATGGAATATGATACAGGAATGTTTTATCCTGTTTTGAACTCAAATACTGATTAGTCCTATTTAGGGGACCTGGACTAGAATCAGTAAGGTTAATAGTTTTAACCTAAACTATAACCTAATGTTACAAGATTAATTAATCTAACCTAGTCCTAAAGCTTTGAGCTTAATACTCCTAAGGGTTAACTAAACCTAGCACTAAGGAGGGTGACTAATGTTATATCCTATGGAAATGAGACTAATGTCATATCCTATGATCTAACCTAAGTCACTAACCTATCCTAACTAATGCTAAGAAGGGGGACCTAAGGAGGGTCGCGAGTCATGGGCGGTGGTTTCCAAGGCATTTAAGAAGGGATAAGGATGAAGGACAGGGAGTGCTGCCAAGTTTAGCGGTGGGTAAAATTGCTAATAAAGTCTTACGTGGCGGTATCTCTAAGGATGGGAATGTTTGTTTATTTTGTTTTGGAAATCACCAACTTTGGTAGTCGGTGGCAATGGAAAATAGGCGGGAGAATAAAAATAAATGCATTTAATGAGCATCGGGCCTCGAGCGTGGATTGCTTGGGAAGGCATGCAAGCGAGAATTTTTCTTGGTTGTTTTGTTTTCCATGCATTCCATTTTTCACTCTGCATGAGCACTAGTTCTTCGAACCAGCCATCTACTCTTCATTGCATGGCAATTTTGAGAGTTTCAGACTTACTTCTCTGTCAGGGGAAGTATATAAGGCTTGGAGGTGACAATACTTTGTTGTTTAGTTTTTCGTGGAAGAAGAAGAGAAGGAGGGAGCGCATTCAGAGGTCTTCTTCGAATTTTTAGTGACACTATCAGGCATGATAGGCCCTAACTTTTAAAAATCTTGCTTCCTTTAAATGCTTTCATTAGAACAACTCTGTTAAGATGATTTATGCTCAGACGGCTTGGCTGATAGCAATGTATTGGTTTTCCTTTTTGTTGATTTGGGAATTCTGGGTTGTATGTAGATCCTGGATGAAACCTGCTTCTTATTCTTCTTTCCATGCTGTGAATTCAATATGGGTTTTTCTTTCTGATGGAAGTGTTTTATATTTTTTTATCTGGCTGAGGTATTGGATTTAAAATCTGGCTCCATGATAGACTTCGTGCTTGATGATTTCGTGTTTGAAAACACCACTGTAATTAACTGTTGTTTCGAATATGGTTGGATTATTTGATTATTGCTTAGTTGTATGAACTCTAACTACTACTGGACATCTTCAGGAAAGTAGGTAGTTGATTTTGTGGTGGAAATATTAGTTCATTCTGTAAAATTTGACTGGTTTGGTCGCATGAGTTGGAAATAAAGTTGAATTCTAAGCCTGTACCTTTATTTTAAAGGGGTATGAATGTTCTTATGTATACAGAGTTTTGTGAGCATGGAAGTGTTTGATTAAACTATTGTTTTTGTGATTTTACATGGATATAGGAAGAGAAAACATATTTGGATAATCTCTTGTATCTCCTGGCAATTTCGCGGGTTAATCTGGGACCTACCATAGTGAAAGTTAGGTAATAAGTGTGGTTGAGTTATGGCTGTGTATACCCTGAGATGACTGCGAAGTCTACTTTTTAAAGCCGCATTTTACAATGTCGGGAATTCTACTATATAAGTAAAACAATGACTTCAACGTCGTTAAGTTTATTTAAGTACAGCTAATGCTTTTCCTTTTGTAGTGGAGATTTGGGTTGAAATGATCCATATACCACAGAATGATTTATTTATTTTGCACAGTTAAAGCATGGATAATTACTATGATATAAGTAGTATGGATTTTGAGGCATTGTTGAATCTACATTTAGAATCCTATTATTGACTCTGTACATGCATTTTTAGTTTAGTATCTTGAAATGATATAACGACTTAACTATGCAATGGTAGAAATAATTTAGTTTTGATCTATTAATAATAAATAGATAATGGGAAGATTATCCTAACTCTTAGACCAAATGGTTTGAGAAAGGAAGGAAATGTAGACTATTTGCTTTAGAGCAGGATTGTGGTCTGAGATTAGATCATTTTTAACATTTTATGTAAAGGAAACGTTATTGGCATTTGTTAAATGTATAGTTGTAAGATCACAATGGTCTATTGGCAAATCTGAAGGTGATTCTATTTGATCTGAGCCTGAGGCTAAACGTACGTATTGCTTTACTTGCCTTCTTTTTCTGATGGGATTAGAGTATATGTATATTACTTCTTGGAAGTTGTACAGTCCTGAACTCGGTTAAAATAGAGATCAGAATTTCTCTGTTCCTTCCTCTAGGTAATGGAAGATAGTTGTTATAGGATTTCAAATACGAAGGTACTCTCTCTCTCTCTCTCTGGAAATTATGAGTGTTCTCTTCTTTAGAATTTCTATAAGAACTCTACAGTATGGGTATGAGATGAATAGACTGTTAAAATTAGGTGGAAAGAGTGGTAAGTGTTGAATCTTAACTAGAAGTCTCCTTTCCTTCTTTTTAGCAGTATTATTACCCTGATTGAGAATTTCAGTTATTATCTACTTGTATAAAAGTAGCCCTGTAGTAAAAGTTTTGTATACTTATCAATGTTTATGAATTGATATGAAAGAGTTAGAGGAAATCCGTTAGATGAACTTGCTTGAGGCAGTAATCTAGTCCTTTGCTTGAATTGTTTATATGCAAATCTGTTGGTTGCATACCTTGAAAAGGTTTCATTCTTTTGATTAGAGTGATTATAACATGATTGATACTGTTCTTGGTTTTCGGATGGCTAGGTACTTAAGATTCACATCGTTTCTTCTTATTTTCTTGTATAAGATGAATCATCCGAAAAGATTTAAGTTGAAATAGTAACTATAATATGAGTTATGTTATAAAGTCATATTAGAATGGTAGAAAGAAAATTAGCGTGATTCATGATTATGGATTTGATGAAATTGATTTCATTTAAACAGGTTGTTTAATGGAAACAATTGGTGGAATGCAATTGTTTTAAGAATTAGTGCTTATCATGCTCAGTTCACTTGAATCCCGTGCTAGCAATTTTGCAGATGGTCATCGTAAGTGGTAAAGGCATGCAGATCTGATATGATGCACAGATTGTTTAATCTGGTTTTTATGATGAATTCTGACATGATTTCTCTAATTGTACTATAAGAAGAAAGTTACTCTTTTGTTGGTGATTATTGTATTAAAATATGCTGAAGTGCATAGGTTGTAATTGTATAGGCTTGGAAATAAATGAAATGGGGACATATTACTTACGTGGCTGTGTTCTTATTTGTTGAATTGATCTTCTCTTGTCTGTATGAATGAGAGTGCATTCTTATTATTATATGCAATGGGGTCTAGATGGATTCCCTAAGTAAGCCTTGTAAAATTATGTGGCTGAATACTACATGTTTTGGTTAGTAATTCTTATATATTATGAATATGGCTAAATTGGAAATTAGACCACTGCATTTTTAGGGAAGTTGAGGTTGAACTATGCCCTAACATGTAGCTATAACTGGAAGAGTATTCTATTACTCCCTATTAATGTTCTAATTCAAAGCAATGTAATTGATGGCTATAAATCACCATGTCTTAATGGTAATAAGTCTGATATATTTCAGTCTTCAGGTTGATATGAACCCTTACGGGTTTAGTTACCTTCCTTATGGGAAAACTTAGGGCTGTTGTCCTATTATGAGGAAACAAGGTTATTAGGAACCAATTGGCATCTTGACGCAATCTTTAAACTCATTAAAACTTTTCTCTATGAAACTGAACCTAATTACGTAAGGTAACTCAAAAGTGTGGGACCCAGGGTTGGGGAAGGCTACCCAGTTAGGAGGGCTTGTAAACCAATTATAACTCAACATAAGTAACTTCTTGGAGGTATGTACATCTTTCGAGGCTATTTCGTAGGATGTTGACACATGTCAACTACAGGGTTGTACCTTCGAGAAGATTAGGATCTTCTCGAGGATACAACAATGCAGATGACATATGGCAATACCCTTCTACTTTGATCGTTAAGATTTACACCTAAAACTTGATCAATACTTCCCTTTGGGACTGGTTAAGATCATAGATAGATTATGAGGTAGCCCTCTGAGACTCGGGATAGCCTGACACATGGGGTGAACATTGGTTAACCCAGTATGTCAGCTTACCCCTAGTCTTCAAGGGCATCCTTATAACGTGAATTATGATATTAACCCGATTCGAGTGAAAACTTGGGACAAGGAGACTGACAGAAGTCAGTATAAGACGTTCTATATAACATGGGAGTGGGGTGAAGGATGTATTCGGATTGACGAGTATGCCGTCAAGGAATAAGTAACATGAACAGTATGTTTCAAATCTTTGGCCAAAGTATCACAAGCTGCTGATTGCATTGTCCTATGTCACCTAGTCTAAGGAAGTGATGCCATGAATAATGGTAACAATTATTCAGATAGGTTCCTTGGATAGAGCACTTAGAATCCCGGATTAGGGAAGAGAACCACAAGAGTGAAGTGTTCAGATGAAAACACCAACTCTAAGATACACATGAATAGATCGGTAGTTCACCGAGTCATGGAATGAATAGATTGGAGGTACACCAAGTCATTACTGCTGCATATGTTTATATGTTATAAGAATGATTGTTATGATCTGTGTGTTCTAAATTATGTATTTAGAACTAGAAAACACTAATAATTTTTTTATCTTGTTCTAATGTATTAAAATGAGGATGTTACAACATTATGGGATCCCCTAGACAAAATTCACAAACTAAGAATGTATTCTAAACACAAATACCAACATAGCCAGTAGCAAACCCAAGAAACAAACAAAGAACTCCTGTTTATGGAACAGAACTAGAAAAATCAGTTGATTTACATGCTATGGATTATAAGGATATTCAAACTAGATCTTGGAAAATCATTAACAGTCCACTCCTTATAATCATTGAAATGATAGAAGAAAATGAAATTCCTAGTACTGTTGTTCCAAAAGAGGATATAGAAAGAAAAGAAAAGGAACCAAATAACAACACTACTAAGAATCCATTTCTAGAGAAATTTAAAGAATCTATAGAAATCAAGGAGTCTCAATTGGTACATGAATTAAGGAAATTGAATATTGAAATACCATTTATTCTGAGCAATTAAGGACATTCCGTAATTGAATAAATTAATCAAAATATTATGTCTAAAAAATCCTGAAGGAAGAAACAGATACCCAAGACTATCAAAGTAGATGGGAAACTTGTTGATTTACTAGCAGAAAACTTTTACTTCCCAAATATTGAGATCCCGGAAGTCCTGTTATTTCTGTCTCTATAGGAAATAAGGATGTACATAATGTTTTGATATATTTTGGGAGTGTCTATCAATGTAATGACAGTGGATACTCTAAAAACATTACCATTAATGGGTATACAACCTACTAATACCATATTACAGATGGTAGACCAGTCTGTAGCAAAACTAGAAGGAATTATTGAAGACGTGGCGGTTATGGTGGAGTCATGGGAATATCTAGTTGACTTCCTTATACTGTAGCCAAAAGGTAAAACATTGGGTTATCCCATTATTTTGGGTAGACCATGGTTAGCTATAGTTGCTACTTTAATTGATTGCAGGTCAGGTGATATGACAATCTCAAATGGTAAGAACTCCAAACAAATTTCCTTGTATCCTACCACATGACCTTTTACTGACAATCATGAACAATTGTGGGTTGATTCTCCTGAAACTAATAAGCAAAATTTGTCTTCTTTGGATATGATCACATTACAGGATCATGTAAGAGAATTAGAAGAGATGATTAATCCACCATTAGATGAGAACCAACTATCCTCGAAGCAATCAGAAATAGTTCCAGAACCTGCGACTATAGTTCTAGAACCACGACAACAATATTTCTCTTTGATTAGAAATAATTTCACTCTGGAGGAACGATATTTCTCGTGGGGAGAGGATGAATTAGTAGCTTCATTTTCAAGTACATTAGGAAGTGGTGAAATTTTTTTGGAAAGTAACAGTGATGAATAATTTGGCCTGTAAAGAGATAAGTATCATAATCGTCATTACTGTCCTTTTTCTAGTATTCTGTCTCAAGGAAATTTTGGAGATGTTGCTACATCCCATATGTTGTTACCACATAAATTTCCATTAAATACTTTTATGAAACCCTTCCCACAAATCAGTTCATCACATATTGAAACCAAGCATGTTGAAATTCAACTGGGTAAAACTTTATACATTAACAACTGGTTGAAGGATGATGAAGAAGATAAATTGTTTGATGTTCTAAAAAATCATACTAAAGCTTTTGCTTAGGATTACAAAGATATGAAGGGAATTAACCCAAGTATCTACACTCATCACATATATACTAAAAACATTAAACTAGTTAGGCAGCCTCAAAGAAGGATTAACCTAGCCTTAAGGGATATAGTCAAACAAGAAATTGAAAAACTATTACAAGTAGGTTTTATCTAATCTATCTCAGATAGTCAGCAGGTATCTCCTCTTGTAATTGTTCCCAAAAATAATAAAAATGGAGAATATGTGTTGACTATAGGGAACTAAACAAAGCCACAATGAGAGATTATTTTCCCTTACCATTCATAGATCAAGTCCTAGATAACCTTTCAGGTAAATAATAATTTTCTTTCTTGGATGGCTTTAGTGGGTACAATCAGATCAGAGTTGCTACTGAAGATCAGGAAAAAACTACATTTACATGTCCATGGGGAACCTTTTCCTATAGGGTGTTACCATTTGGTTTATGCAATGCTCCTACAACTTTCTAGAGAGTTGTACTTGTAATCTTTACTGATCTAACAAATGATTGTGTTGAGGTATATATGGATGACTTCACTATACACGGAGATACATTTGAAGATGTTTTGAGAAATCTAGACAAAGTGTTAACAAGATGTGAACAACATAACCTATTTGTTAGTGATGAAAAATGTTTGATGATGATGGATGAGGGGATTGTAATAGGACACCATATTTCAAAAAGAGGAATTCGTGGTGGATCAAAAAAAAATAAGGATCATTTCAGATTTACCTATTCCTCAGACCCCCATAGATATCAAATCATTTCTAGGGCATGTTGGGTACTATAGGTGCTTTATAAAATATTTCAATAAAATTGTTTCCCCCATGTTTAATTTGCTAACCAAGGACTGTGAATTTCTTTAGGATGAAAAGTGTCAACATGTTTTTGAAGAAATTAAAGAAAAATTAATCACTTCCCCAATATTGAGAGGACCTAATTGGGAAAATCCATTTCATATCCAAATAGATGCCTCAAATTATTCCATTGGTGTAGTTTTGGGACAGAAAGATGAAGAAGGAAAGATGTATGTCATTTATTATCTTAGCAAGAATCTTACTCCCACTGAAAAGAATTACACCACCATAGAAAATAATTTCTTGCTATGATTTATGCAATCAATAAATTTAGACATTACATTACAGGGTACAAGATATTTGTACACACAGATCATTTAGCAATTAAGTATTTAATGAACAAACCAATGGTTGGAGGAAGAATAATTAGATGGTTATTACTTTTGCAAGAATTTTATATTACCATTGTGGAAAATCTAGGTAAATCTAATGTGGTAGCTGATTTTTTTTCAAGACTAACCACCACATGGGAGAAAGATCCAGTCAAGGATAAATTTCCAGATGAACAACTATTTGCAATCTCAACAAGTACACCATGGTTTGCTGATATGGAAAATTATCTTACAATAGGGAAGTTTCCTCCTTTCACTAAGAAACAAATAAAGAAGTTAATCAAAACTAGTGCACAATTCAAATGGTTAAATGGAATGCTATTTAAATGTGGTCTTGATTTTTTCTTACGCAGTGTGTAAGAGAGGATGAAATCTTTGACATACTTAGAGCATGTCATGATGAACCAAGTGGAGGACACTATTCAATGAAAAGAACATCTCATAAGATACTTGCACTAGGTTATTATTGGTCATCTCTATACAAGGATGTGAAGAGATATATCAAGCAGTGTGATCCTTTTCAAAGGATGGGACAACTAACTTTCACCAATGAAATGCCTCTTTAACCTCAAGTTGTGGTTGAACCATTTGAGAGATGGGGATTGGATTTTTTTGGTCCCTTTAATCCTCCTTCACAAGGGAAGGAATATATTCTTGTGTGTACTGACTATATGAAAAAATGGGCAGAAGTGTAGGCATTGAAAAATGCCACTGAGGAAGTAGTTGCTGATTTCCTTTAGAACAAAATTATGCTAAAGTTTGGAGCACCGAGGATCATAGTTTTAGATCAGGGACCACAATTCATGTCTAATATGATCCAAACTTTCACAAGGTATTACAAAATCAATCATAGGAAGTCATCTCCTTACCACCCACAGTCAAATGGACAAGCTGAAGTAACAAACAGAGAATTAGAGAACATCCTTACCAAAATAGTTGAAGCTAGGAGAAAAGATTGGGTAAAGAGACTACCTGAAGCTGTCTGGGATTATAATACAACTTGGAAAACTACAACAGGGTTTTCACCATATGAATTAGTTTATGGGAAAAATCCTTGTTGCCTATAGAGTTTGAACTTTAGACATTGAGGATAGCAGTTAAGGTGGGAATTGAGTTGAATGCAGCTCAAAAAGAAAGAATCCTTCAACTTAATGAGTTAAATGAATTAAGGATGGAAGCGCTTCAGTAGACAAAGATAATTCAAGAGAAAAGGAAGCAATGGCATGACACACATATCAAGAAAAGTCAATTCAAATTAGGAGACTAGGAATTGTTGTTCGATTCTAAGTACCAACAATTCAAGGGAAAATTGAGAACCAGATGGTTGGGACCCTATCAGATTGAGAAAATATTTGGAAATGGTTCTATTCAGTTACTTCCCATTGATGGTAGTAGTAGAACACTTTTGGTGAATGGATATAGACTGAAACTCTATACGAATCCTCCCACTAAGGATGAATTCTTGAGGAAGATTGAAGTAGACAGATAATTTGATCATATGCGAGAACCTAGTTCTTCCAAAATGATCAAATAACTAGATGATAGATCTTGAATAAAGTGAAGAATATGAAAACCCGAAGAAATGATATTTTCTTCCACAAAAAAACAACAAAAATAAATAAATAAATAAATAAAAATATAAAAATAAAATAAAATAAAACAAATAAAATTCTCTCAAAGGTCAATTGAAAACTAGCAAATGGCGGTTGACCTCTTCTTTTTGCTAGTTCAAATAAAAGGGAATTCTTTTGAATTCCAACTGTCTTATCTAATCATGTTTTGTTCCACTTGTAGGAATGACAAGTCATCATAGCAAAAGGATTACATCATCAAGGACAGTAATTATATCTTTTAACTTATTTAGGGTTGAATTAAATGTTTACATGTGTGATTTGACTTAATTTAAAAGTAGGTATGATGAGTCATCTATTTATACATTATGATTACAAGTGTGTAATCATGAAGATGATTTGGATGGAATAAGTGGTGGCATGGTTATCATTAGTAATCATTATTACAAAATCAAGTAAAATAAGTTACAGAGATATTTTGAGGAAGGAGCAACGAATTAAGTTTTTGTTCTATAGCAAAGAACAGAGAATTCAACAACTAAGAACAGAGGTTTCGTAGCTAAGAATAGAGGTTTTGTAGCCAAAGTCATCGATTCACGTAACTAAGTAAGAGGGCTCGTAAATAATTTGCACAAAATCAAAAGAAACAGAACTCGAGCCGATATGGGGATTAAAAATAAATCAGAACTAGAGGATGATTCCCAATTGCTCGTAGATGAAGAAGTGGCATCTATCTTTGAGCATGCAGGATGGCTAGAGTTCCTGAAGAAATTTTCAAGGCATAATGACGAATTAGGAAGAGATTTCTTCATAAAACTAGAGCAATCCAGACAAAGTGTAGACACCAAATTTGTGTCTTACGACCCCTTGTGACCCGCATCTCATTTCGCAACCTAACCTCATCACCTAAACCTTACACAATTATTTATTAATTACCTTGTAATTGATAAATCCACATCACCTTACCTGCCACCTCATTTTGCCACCTCATCATGACCTAGTCCTAACCCTAAACTAACCTAATTAAGACCTATAACTTGGTCCACACCTACACCCATGACTAATGACCCCTTTCTCGCACCCAAAACCGACCTTCTAGTCACTTGACCAAGCCCGCAACTAATCTCTCGGGAGAAAAGCAGGGAAAGTGGGCTATTTTACTAAAAATAGCCTACTTTTTTCCCTTACCAATACCGGTTCCTACTCGATCATTGTCGGTTACGTAACCGCCATCGGTTCCTCAAATGGGCTCCCAAACTAAAAACAGGTGGAAGGATTTTTGGATCGATAGAGAGCATCGGGAGAGCGATCAAGAGAATCCGGATCTTTACTTGGCCGAGCAGACAAGTGAAGAGACAAGAAGAGTTTCGCAGCAAAGGAGATCAAGCCCAAGATCGCAATCGGATACTAGATCCTGTGATACTCAAATGATCATCGGGAGGGAGATATCTCATCTTCTGTGTGTTAGGCCATCCTACCTCGGCTCGCCTTTGTCATCGTGAGTTCTTGATCTCGCATCTTCATCAATAACCAGTAAGTTACATCTTGCATGTCCTTTTAATAATATTTCTCGACTTTTGAATCACAAATCCTCACAAATCCATTCCTAGATCCACTACCCTAAGAACATATCGCATCTAATTATCCTTCATTTACTTCTCATCACCTCATTACCTAATATCACCCATATACTAGCCTTACAAACAACACAAATACTACCTACAACAACAACCACCCCACAACACAACTAACCCACGAGATCCTGAGACCCTACCGATATCGGTTATCGATGAATCGCATCGGTTATTGTGGTTCAAAACCAGAAATCAGCCTTTCCCCTACCTGTTTCAACAAAGCAACTTAATTGATATTTTACAGTCTTTGGTGTTAATTCATATTAGCAGGGAAACTGACCACCTTCGAAAGGAAGTTTTATATTTCCTGGCCAAGGCGCTTTCTCAATTATTGTCTAATCAAAATCTTGTGGTCTTGTGTTCTTATTTGCAGGTAGTCCTTCCAAGACAAAAAGGAGTTCTTCGCAGTCAGCCTGATCTTTCTCTACGGTACGCGCACACCATCTCGACATTCAACAGGTATTCCTCCTAGCCCTAACCCTTATCTATTTCTAAAAGGAATGAAAGGATAGAAGCAACTCTATTCCTGTGTCAAACATTCCGAGCGAAACATTTTGTACGCCACAGGGGACCATTTTGGGTTTCTTTATTTCTTGCTTGCTTTCATATAGGGAGCATACTTGCTGTTTTACTCTTCTAAAGATATTCACAAGGCTTTGTATAATTTCGGTAAAAGAACTTGCTTTGCTTTTACATCTTGCATTAGTGAAAGTCATCTCTTTTGCTTCATCGAACATAATTTTTGATTTGGGTTTAAAACACGTGCATTGCATTCCTGCTTGCTGTTTTCAATTCTAGTGAACGTAGATTAAGTAACAGGTCGTACATGTGGGGGTGATATCCACGGTATTGACAAGAAATTAATCTTACTTTCATTGAACAACACATACCGAATCACTTCACAATTAACACAACAGCTCAAAACATCCCCCTTTTTCCGCGGTATTCCTCCGCCCGATTGAGGTAACCTTATAAGCCAAAACAACTTGACATTTCCCCTAAGTCTTTTGTTTAGGATTGACATCATTCCGCGTCTAAAGGCATAAGCCCACAATAATTAAAATTAACCCTAGGGTTAGTCTCTAGATTTATGTGTGCATCTTGCTTGTTTTCGCCCTCGCTTTCTCTGTCATACTGCCTCTCTCGTAATCAATAATTTGACAAGTGTACTAAACGTTGTTAAAAAAAATCAAATTAGCAGCTTTTTATATCTTGTTATCCTAGACTTCTTACACCGGCATCGGTTAACTGACCGACGTCGGCTAACCTCTGACCGACATCGGTTATTAGACCGATATCGGTTACTGTCTTTTCCAATTCCTGACAAACCAGCAACCTACCAATTTTACCAGTCTGAGTTTGTTTCTGCTCTGATGTGATTGAAACCCTACTGTGAACTCCTGTCCATGGTTGTTATCACTTGAAAGCAAGCCGCCATGGTTTCACATGCTTGCTTTGTTTCTTTTCCTGAATCACCCCCTTCACATTCTATGGGGAATCCTACGGATACCAGCGAGGTTCCTAAAATTCCTGTGGGAGATAAAGAATTTGCCAAGTTTCTGGATGCTAATCCTAGTGCTGTACAATACTATTTATCTCATGCCCCTGACCGTACGCCCGATGGTCAGCTCCTTGGTATGCCTATTAGTATAGCTACTCATTTAGCTCCCACTCCGCCTAATGACACCGCCTTGCTTCCCGCATCTTTAGCCCCGTCTCCCAATCCGATGGCTTCAGAGGTTCATACGACATAGATTAGCTTTCCTTTGGTTAATCTTGGACCCCACATATCATTACCACCGACTGCCCCTACCTCATCTCTCTTGCAGACCGCTCCGTTCATGACTTGCTCTCTTGCCACCTATCCACACGAGCTTTCCTTCTCAAGCTCCGCCTACCTTTTCATTCCCATACACGTATCCAGTGACCTCAACATCCTATATGGGACATCCCTATTCGGTCGCCTCAACATATTCATCCTCCATACCTTATCAACACTTAACCCCACCATTGTCTAGCGGAGGCCCTTGGCCCAATTTGCCCGCTTACTACACAACCGCACCCTCATCTCATCCAACCACGATTTCATCAAACAAATGATGGACAAAATGCATAACTGAGGCTTCTGCTTTCGTGAAGTCATAGCGCCTTGACATACGAGCAAGTTTGTTGGGAGCCTATTCACCCTTCTGTCCCCTTCATTCATATCCTCCTTAATGGGAGTTGCCGAAATTTACTCGCTTTTAATAGTAAAGAGGATCCTCAACAACACTTGCGATCATTTAGACATGCTTGTTATTTGATTGCTCATGATGATGCCTCACTTACTCGCACCTTTCCCATGTCCTTATCAGACCCGCTTGAGTGGTACAAAGGCTTTTAACCCAAAGACTCAATCTTCTCTTTTAACCAACTAGCCCAATCTTTCTTGGATCATTTCTCCATTAACATTGCCAAGAAAGTATCTATCACCGACCTTTATGCCATCCGAAAATTCAAGACGAATCTATCGCAGATTTCGTTGACGATGGCGTGGCCTTATCAACCAACTTACGTATGCCTTGCCTTAAACCGAACTTATCAAATCATGCTTACGCAGCCTCGCGCTAAGCACATCTCCCTACCCTCCAAATTCAAACTTTCCATACATTTGACGAGGCCTTTACTATGGCTCGAAAACTAGAGATTCGAGCCTTAGAGGATGAGAAATTGCGGTTGCGCAACAAAAAACTCCACTTTCCGAACCCAAGATTCCACCAACAAACCTAACACCACCAATCCTCACCCATCGACCGCTTCGAAATCAAAAGGGGCCGTGCACGCGGTGATGGTCAAATCCCAACCACCGTCTAATACCCCACCAAAAACCACCTATAAGTATAAAGCGGAACCCATCAACTACACTCCCTTGGGAGAAACATATGGTGTGATATTGGAAAAATTGCTCAAAGCAGGAGCCATTACCTTACCTCCTGTTAAACCTCATTCCGGGTTTGATTCCACTCGTGCCATACCTTCCTGGTACAAAGAAAATGACTTCTGTAACTTCCACCGTGTGAAGGGACACAGTCATGAGAACTGCAAGATGTTGAAAAACATAGTGCAGGAAATGGTTGACGCAGGTGATATAACCCTCGATAACCCTAATGCCCCTGCCAACCGAAATCTGAAAATATTCAACAAACCATTCCCAAATCACTCTTCTAACAGTAACATAAACCAGGATATCTTAGCCGAGGAAAGTGTTCATGAGATCCATGCAGTCTTCGACTCCCAGCCAAAAGCCTCTATCGAGAAAATTTTGAATCAAGCCTCTTCACTAACGCAGGGGCCCGAACCTCCTTCACCACCATCAAACCAAGGCGAAATCATTCCTTTACCCATAAAGGAGTTAACTACCCAGACTTTTCTTCTCATCGATGAGTCTTCTTATACCACATCCCTACAAGACTGCGAACGGATGTTATCTAACTTATCTATTTCCCAAACGTCTCCTCCTACCGCTCTTGCTACACAAGAGGAAGGCTCGCCACTCCTTTTGTCATCCTTAGACGAGAAATCTCTCACACCGACATCACCGAATTCTTTAACCATAACAGACCCTCTCAAACATGCCCTCCTGCCTATTAGTTCTTCATCGCCTAAATCTTTTCAATGACCAGTCGACCTCTTAACATCTATTGATACAGTGCCTCATCTACCCCCTTATATCACACCCACAGTGGACTGGAATCACAACCCGTCTTTCTTCCGTACAAAATTTACAATTCACGCCTAAAGATCATATTCTCCGTAAGATAGACGAGTCCTATGGGAACATTTGAGTACCCCTATTTTACTCAAATGTAGATGACCGATCCGATACCTCTACCATATACCCGAAGTGTTTACGTAAACTCAAAATGCCTATGTCCTCATCTTCATCCCCGAATCTCTACCAAGTATCTCATCCACCTCTATTAACCTAACCAAATCTTCCCTACACTTGGGACCTCACCAATACCCAGCTAACACACCCGCCTAAGCGACTAGATTTATCCAAAAATAAAGCCGCCCGCCACTTAGGAGACAAACTCCATCCGTGCCTCTATCACAATCAAAACCATCATCGTCACACCTACCTTCCATATTGGGACCTCATCCCTCCACCTCGCATCAATATATCATACCTCCCGCGTTTTCTTCAAAAACCTACGCCCTACACCCATACACAGAGATCAAAGGATATATCAACGTTGTCACCCCACGTATCCTATCCACCCATCAACCCTAAACAAACTCTATAATCAAAGGATTTATTTTCTATCACTCCCCTTTCTCCGTGGTTGTTCCTCGCTACCACGCATCTCGTAGCCTCATCATCTAACCAAATTGAACGTAGCTCCCCGCACCAAAGAAACCACGTTTAACAAAACCACGTGTCAACACCCTCGCTAAACCACCACCCGTGCGAACCAACCATGCCCAAACATTACCAAAACCCGCACAACTAATGCCCTCATCCTCCTCCGATTTTGACCCACTCAAAGGATCTTACGCCAAAATCCTTGCTATGTTGGTGGAGAATGCGACCATTTCCCTACCCCCACTTAGACCTTATGACCCATCTAAACTTTGACCTATAGGTTATGATGAGTCTAAAATCTGCGCTTACCACCGCACACCAGACATGACGTAGAGGGGATGCAAAGCGTTGAAAACCATACTTCGTCTGTCACCTATCTCGATAGAAAAGTTAAGAAAGAAAACTTACGAAGGGAGAGACCTTTAGCTTCACCCTCTCCTATACCATCTCGTCCCCGCCTCACCAAGATCTATCATTATTACAACCCCACCTCTTGAAGACCATGATTTATCCCAACCATATTCCTCATCTCAGTCTACGAGATTAATATGATTAGTGTTGCTACTCGAGCGCGAAAAAAACAACGAGAAAGCAAAAGAAAGCACACTGCGTCCTCTCTTTCTCCTTCCACCATCCCGATCACACCACCACCTAAAGTGGTTGTTCGTGGACCGCTTACCCCGTCTCTAATGGAGTTTCCCATCGAGCCATGATCAAACAAATTCACCAATCACCCATAAAATGACACTTTATGATCTAATTCTGCATCAATCTCATCGACAAGCTCTCGTTGAAATTCTTCAAGGGATCGAAGCCTTACCTAATGAAACCCCGCCTGTTACCTCCATTCTTACACCCAATCACGTTGCTTCTCTCACCAAACAATCCACTGCCCCAACTTCTTCCGCGTCTCTCGCATAACAAGCCGCTGCAGCTCGGTTTCTCAAGACGAAATTGTTGACTTTGGTACGTAAGATCTCCACTCGCTCTTTTCATCTCGAAACTACATCCGGGACATTTGGGTACGCTCGTGTTATGATTGACGGGGGTGCTTTAAACATCATCTCTTCAAAAGCCTTCCAACAAATGAATATCCCTTCTAGCTACATGTGTGCCAATCCCATCATGTTGCGGTCATTCAATGATGCTATTACCTCTACCTTAGGCACCGTGATCCTTAACATTCGTGTAGGACCACGTACTTTACCCGAACTCTTCTATGTCCTTGAGGGAGAGTTCCAATACAATATATTGCTAGGTCGCCTTGATCCGGCTATGGGATGCGTTCCTCAACCTTACATAGATGCATAAAATTTGAATACGAGGGAAGTCCTACACCGTATAAGCTGATCCTCCCCCTTTAAAACCTGCAATATGTTATACCGCCCTAATGATGTGCTTGTACCAATCAAGACACCCATTCATCCTCTTCAAATGTGCCTCAACCATCCACCTCAACCGCACCTACACCTTCAAATGAAACCACTGCGCAAAACCACTTCCCTTCCTGCAGCCTAATATCCCAACCGCACTTTTAGTAGATATTTTTCAACGCCTTATGCTAGGGAGTATCGCCTATATAACGTTAGTTCTTTCCATACCCCACGAGTACGGACAGTACATGCACATCCTACCTATGACCGTCGTGTGGGGAAGTAATCCTACGACCACCTCACCGCCGCACTAACCTAACATATGGGGTGTCGACACATCTTCCGTTGCCCCGAGCCCCTCTTGCTATGGTTCCTTTCCAATCCAATTTTTAATACCCGACAAATCGCTGCTTCGCCTCACCTTCTTGACTCACCGTGCTTGGAAAGGCTTTGGTTTTGGTCTTTATGAACAAGGCCGACATACAATCATCCCCAGTAACTACACGCAAAGCACAATGATCATAGTGGTCTCGGATTTCCGGAACACTTACACCGAAGGAACCTCATGTCAGTTGTCTTCTAGAAGACAACGACGTCACCCCTATCGAACCATCATCACCCATTTTGCCTTTGTCACCCACAGAGTCGATAGATCCTAAATCTATCCCTCCTAACTTTTTTTTTTCATAAATGCTATCTTCCTAGGTCCTCTCACTTATCAACGCGATAATGAGGACACCTCTTCTATCCCCCTTCTGTATCCAGACATGATTGAAGAGGACTCACCTTCAATTAATGTTGTTGAATGCCAGGATGATGACTCCATCCTCACTTACCTTGGTGCGGATGACTCTTATATTCAACGCGCCTTACCATCTGAAACTCAAACCATGCTGAATGAATCTACTATTGAAATCAACATCCACACGGAGGAGGATCCTCACATTGTGAAGATTGGACAATCCCTTAACGCATTAGAACAAGTCACCTTTACTACCTTTCTCCATGCTCACAACCAAGCTTTCGCTTGGTCCTACGCTGACATGCCAGGAATTGATTCTGACATTGCCATCCATAACATTACACTAAAACCCGATTCCAAACCAATTAAACAGAAATTGAGAAAAATGCATCCATGCATTGCCCTCTTGGTCAAAGAGGAGCTTCAACAACTTCTTTTTGTTTCCTTCATTCTGCCTATTGACTATCCTCAATGGATTTCTAACATCGTACCTGTCACTAAAGCGACGGGGGGACTTCGGATATGCACGGATTTCCGGATCTCAACCTCGCTTGCCCTAAGGATGACTTCCCCCTACCTAGTATTGACCAACTTGTTGATCTCACTGCAGGCCATGAGATGCTCTCTCTCATGGATGGCTTTTCAGGATACAACCAAATTTTGGTTGCACCCGCCAATCAACATAAAACTACCTTCATAACTCCTTGGGGAACCTTCTGTTACCGTGTAATGCCATTTGGCCTTAAGAATGCTAGTGCAACCTATTAGCGGGCTATGACCTACATTTTTCATGACATTATACACACTATCCTCGAAGATTACGTCGATGATCTTCTTGGCAAATCTAAACATCGCAGTTGAACATCTCGATGTTTTAACCATTATTTTTGACCGTCTGCTTACAATATTCTCGTCCGTCTTCAAGCAAAGAAATGTGTCTTTGGTGTCCTTTCAAGAAAAACTTCTCGGCTTTATTGTCTCTCTGCGTGGCATTGAGGTCGACCCATCTAAAGTCAAAGCTATTCTAGAAATTCCCCCACCTACCAATCTTAAACAATTGCGTAGTTTACAAGGTAAGCTCCAATCTATCCGACGTTTCATCTCCCAACTCTGATCGATGTCAACCTTTCCATCACCTCCTTAAAAAAGACATTGACTTTCAATGGAGTGAAGAGTGCCACCAAGCCTTTGAGGCTCTCAAAGCTTATCTCTTGCAGCCACCCATGCTTATCCCACCCCAGGACGACCGCCCTTTCTACCTTTATCTTTCCGCCACCGACCACGCTGTAGGGGCCATGCTTGCACATCATGACTCTGAGAATCGAGAACAAGCCGTTTATTATATAAGTCGTACTTTGGTGGACTATGAGACTAGGTATACACATGTAGAAAAGTTGTGCCTAGCCCTATCATTCGTGGCCACCAAACTCCGACACTACCTTCTGAATCACAAAACTTTCATCATCACCAACACGGACCCCATCCATTACATGTATGCCAAACCTCATCTAAACCAACGCATCGCTAGATGGCTCATGCTCCTCGCCGACCTCGACCTTGAGTTTGTCCACCAGAAATCAATCAAAGGACAAACCATCGCAGACCAACTTGCGGAAGCCCCTTTACCAGGGGAACAATTTACCAATTTTACATTCCCCGACGAACTCATCGCCACTCTTTCACTCAGGGAGGAGTCATATCCAATGACCCTCTTCTTCGATGGATCCAAATGCCAGCGCGGCGGAGGAGCCGGCATTGTTCTCATTCCTCTCGACGCTGAGCCTATGCCTCTCTCATTCCGACTTGATTTCCCTTGCACTAATAATACAGCGGAATACGAGGCCCTTGTTCTGGGTCTCCAAGTTGCGTTACACTTAGGTATCAAATCTATCGATATTTTTGGTGACTCTCAATTGGTAGTCAATCAAGTTATGGGCATCTACCAATGCAAAAATGAGGAACTTCAAAAGTACAAACACTATGTGGATTCACTTCTAGCCTTATTTACTCACTATTCTATCCAAACCATTCCCCGCTCCACTAACAAATTTACGGATACTATGGCTTGCTTGGCCTCACAAATTCCAGCTTCATCAACTGACTCTGACATTTTCGTCTTGGTCCAACAACTCTTTGCCCCATCTTATTCAGCCCCGGTTGTTTGTACGATAAATAATGTGTCTGCTAATTCGCAGGATACTTGGTATCACCAATTCCATGACTACCTTACAACCTCTGTTCTCCCATCTGACCTTACTAGTACCGGCAAACGCGCGTTTCTTAAACGCGTTTCTCGTTATGTTGTTATGGGGGGACTCCTTTATAAATGTGGCTTTGATGGCATCCTCCTTCGATGTCTCACCGGTGCGGAGGTCACCCATACCATCCAACAAGTCCATGACGGTATTTGTGGCGGACATTTTAGTGGCCTTGCCATGGCCAAACGAATCCTTCGCCTAGGTTATTATTGGCCTACTCTCAATAACGATTGCTATGAATATGTTAAGCGTTGTGTTATGTGTCAACAACATGCCAACCTTCAACATACTCCTAGCCACCCGCTACAGGTCGCCCGAGATCTTTGGCCTTTCTCACAATGGGGTTTAGACCTTATTGGTGAGATTCATCCGTCTTCTTTCGCAACGTCACCGATGGATTATCACAGCAACCGAATATTACACAAAATGGGTGGAGGCTATTCCGCTCATTTCAACTAAAAAAGAAAAAATTGTAGAGTTCATTAACCACCACATTATCTATCGTTTTGGTGTTCCTCATTGCCTGATAACAGATAATGGAAAATCTTTCAAAAACAAGTTGTTGCAGGACCTTTGCGACAACTTTGGTATCAAACTCAGCTTCTCATCACCCTACTATCCACAAGTAAATGGACAAGCTGAATCCTCTAATAAAACCCTAACCAAAATCCTCATGAAAGTTGTCAATGAATCCGGAAGAAATTGGCACGATCACATCCCCTTTGCCCTTTGGGCTTATCGTACTAGCATTCGTACCTCCACTAATGCCACACCTTTTTCTTTGGTATATGGTACCGAGGCTGTCCTACCTCTCGAAGTACAAATACCCTCCCTTAGAATATCTCTTCAGGATATTCTCACCAACGATGATTTCCGCCAAGAGCGGTTAGCCCAATTGGAGCTTCTTGACGAGCGTCGTCTTACAGCTCTTGATCACCTCCAAATCTATCAAAAACGTATCAAGCGTGCTTATGATAAGTGACTTCATGAGCGTACCTTTAAGGTTGGTGATCTTGTCCTCAAAGAGAATCAACATGTAACCAAACTAGAAAAGAGCAAACGTGGAAAATTTGCTCCTAATTGGATTGGGCCTTATATAATCACTCACACTTATGGATCAGGCACTTATCGTTTAGCTTTACTTAATGGTAAACCTGAGCCTGAACCCTTAATGCCTTGTATCTTCGACCATTCTACTTGTTGAATTTAGTGTTATATCACTTCTTATCTACCTGCCGCTCGTCCCTTGAGCTCACTTACCACCACATACACTTTGTTTCCTACACCTCATAATAAAAATCAAGCTCACATAGTTTGATTCTCATTTCACCTCAGCAATGCCTTCCCTTTTTAGTCTAGTCCATGACTTCAAAGTATTAAAATAAGCCAGTATTCTTATGGGATTTTCTTGAGTCAAACTTCCTACAAAAACTAGATGCTTCACGTCAAAAGGACATCTAGCTATCTACCTTATATATAGACTACTCCCTCGAAGGACAGCTATATGCCAAACTATTGCTACTATTATATATAGACTGCTCCCCCGAAGGACAGCTATGCATTAAAATCATATCTGCTACTATAAATAGATCGCTTCCTCGAAGGACAGCTATACACATCACCTTTATCGAAGCTTCTCGCATTAATCAGCTTTTGTGAAGACCTCAAGAATAGTACAATCAATATCCTCAGTAGACTTCCCGCATCGATCGCCTATATTCAGAAAATAAAAGCCTCATTCAAAAGAACTTTTGAGTCATGGACTTGTCTATTTAGGGTAGGTTCTCTTTTGTCAGAACACTCACTTTGTAACAAGTTCTTTGTACCTCAGCTATACCATCCACCTCACCTCACCATTTGTTTCAACTCAAGGGACGTGACGTACACCCGATATATTGTGATCATACAACTCTTTTCACCTATTGACTTCTCGTCTATGCACGGTACCTAGGGTTCAAGCTCGTTCTACGTTGTGTGGTTTGTTTAGCTCTTTTCACCTACGGAGCACTCTTTCCTCTTTGCCTCGCATCTAGGATTATGTGTTGATCTTAATCAGGACATGGTTCCCTTCTACTTGGGTAGGCTAACTTTCACTTCCCTTATACCTTTTACAACATCACCAATTCATTACCAACACCAACAACCTTACCTTACCAATATTAATATCAATATTTTTACCAACCAACCAATTGCCTAAACCGTACCAAATTGCCTAAATTCACCTCTCCCTGGTCCTAAGGGAGAACTACATCGGTCTGAGGCCCCTCCTTGCTTTGTGCAATGGGCTATGTAGGTAGCACTTCGGAGACATGGGGTCTCCCAAGGTTAGCTCGACCATCCCCTACCATAACCTATCATGTGTGGTAAATATAAATATTTTTGTGTATTTCTATTTAATCACATTCCTCTTTCTCCTTTTTCAAAACACCAAAAATCACAACGCAAACATTCTTATTATTATCATAACTCAAATCAACATACATATTCAGTTTTATTTAGATGTTAAACAAATACGTCTTCTCTATCATCGACACGCAGGTCGGCATCCTTATTTATTCTTATACCTCGATAACATTTACTTAGACCCTCACGACTCATCTCGACCCAGGAGATGATCGTGATTGTCAACGCCTCTCACCGGGCCTCTCCGTCCTCAAAGGTACCATGGCTATTGGTACCGCCACCGATCTCGCCAACCTCTCTCGTAACATATGAATACGCCTCTCGCATGGAGGAATCCAGCCTCTAGTCTCTCTCGCTCATGACTCCGCAACCGCTAACAATCCTCTTGTCTCATTCATCTGCGTTTGGAGCTGATGAACTAAACTCTGCAGACGATCTCTCTCCGCTGTAATCACAGCTATGTCAGGGCGATCACGTACACCTCGCAGCTCTGCTACCCACCATAACCTATAGGCCTCTGTCGTTCCTGCATCCATTACCCTGCGATCGGCTGCTATCTCCTCTGGCCCTTCTGGAGGTGTTGGCCGGGGAGGTGAGAATGCTACCTCGGCGTCGATCCTCATATATGGTCTATAAGCTAGGGGAATATCCTGCACAAATCCAAATTGTCGCCACATGCGATCTAGAGGAATCCTCTCATACTCACCTGGCTGTGCCCTGCGATCCACCTCAATCGCTCTACACCCCTCAACTCCTCAGCTATGTTCTCTGTTACCATATAGTTCCCGTAAGGCCTCCAACAGATATCCGCAATCGTCACCCTCTCCCATACCTGCCTGTAATACTCAATGTCACCCGTCACGACATGGGATCTTGCCTCTTGTTCTCGATCGACCCATCGCCCAATCCCAACCTCTCGTACTCCGGTCTCTCTCCTTGATCGATGGGTTGGCCTATTGGTCGCACACAAACAATGTACTCATAGGCCCAACAAAGGTAATAAGTATGAACAATCCAGTTGTCGTCCCCGTGATTTCACCTACAAGCCCATAAACCCCTGTATAACTCCGCCAAATATGCAGGTGCCCATGCAAAAGTCACGTTCCTTTCTATCATCTCCCAAATAACACACATCAATGCCTTTGGAAATCTTCCCCCATCCACCCTCGGTAATGCATAATACCCTACCGCTATCATTAATATCACTGCTAACCTTGTCTCCTTAGGGTGTGCTGCATACATTATCCCATATGTGAATGTCAAACCTCGTTGTGTCAAATCTCGTGCGTATGGACCAAATACTGCTGTTATCGCTCCCCGCACCGTGCTAGGTAATGCCTGATATACTGGTTTTCCTGTAATAGGGAGTCTCAAAATACGGAACACATCTTCCAATGTTACTGTCATCTCCCCTGTTGGCAGATAGAAGGTATTCTTCTCTGGATTCCATCTTTCAATCAACGCCTGCAACATAGCATGGTTATGTGTGATTCGTGAATAATAGCGGATTCCACTTAACCCCAAATGATTTATCAATGTCCATTCAACTAGTGTTACATCCGCTCGGATTCGTGACAATAGCGCTGGTACACTATCATTCATCCTCAACCCTCGCCTCGCTCGCATACGTCCAAAACAACGAATAACCATTCAATCCATCAATCCCTAAAGCTTTTTTCTCACATTCTACAATTCCTCCGATGAAATCGGTTATAAATAATCGGTACCGGTTCAATAACCGATACCGGTTATCCTAACCGCTATCGGTCACTGTCAATTACATACACCTTGCCTAAACAACCACCTTCGACAATAAATTGATCGTTTATTCCTCTCTGTATACACAGACATACCCGAAACCCCTGATTACCTACCCCATAACACTCACCTCACCTATAACCCTTGCTATCACGTTTTCTTTCTCATATCTACCCACTTAATCTCCCTCCTCCTATTCACAAAACATGCAAACACCAAATTACAACCAAATCGTTTACCTCTTGGGCTGCAGCAGCTTGCGGTGGAACTTGTCTTCCCTCTCGTCCATGCCTGCTGGATGCTTCTCCTCGTTCAGCCATGCTCACCACCCTCTTCAAATATAGCTTGAATTTCTGTCTTCTTGATCTCAGCCCACAATCACGTTACCTGTCTCTTTCCTCCTTATCACTCAAATCTCTCATGCAATTACTTGTCTCAGTCGTTAAAATAGCGTCGCATTCGCGTATTTAACATCTTGCATGCCTCTCAAAATAAGAACTTCAGTTGCCACCTACGCTTTTCTATTTTTAGAAAAATCTCATTTTGGAATAACCGGTATCGGTTACCTAACCGATATCGGTCTATACTATACCGACATCGGTTAGCTAATCGACGTCGGTCACATACCCACCTTTTTCAAAACATAGTCCTTTTCTTTATTTTTTATCTAATTTTTGGAGGCGCCCGCCTCTTTTTCCTGCATACCAACACCGATAGCTATAATCTTTTCATCAAATCCACATCTCATTACGATTTCATCCATATCATCTATCTACATTACCAAAACAAACAAATCATCAACAAACGATATCAAAAAAAAATTAATCTATATACCATTTGGATCCAACTTATGATACATACATACATTTTCATAAAACCAGCAACAAAACATGCAACATTTCATAATATAACATGACATCCATATATACGTGCATCCCATTAACAAAAGACATCACCATCATCAATATATCAACATGACAATTAAACTCATCATACATCCTATATCACAAACCATCGACAAAATACTTAAAAACATTTTGAACACAGCATGTGAATCAAAACATCATATCTATATATATATACAATGTTTCCAATATACAATGTGCCCTGCATCGGGGCCTCTGTGATCTCATAATCCAACAAAGCTGCACGCAGGCCGCAATAACCGTCAAAAACCTCAACACGGCTCGCAGGCCGGTCTCTCATATCAAAAACATACTCGGCTCGCAGACCGGTATCAACTATACAACTCATACTCGGCTCGCAGGCCGGTATACAATAAATGAATGAATGAATCAATGAATACATAATATGTAGGCACGCAGCCTTTATAAACATAACCGGTTCACAGACCGGTGCCCATATCCAATATACAAATACAAAAACAATGCCGGGATCCCTCAGCTCTCCCCACCGCCCTCAGCACCTCTCCCTGCTGGTCCCTGTGGTGCCTCTCGCCTCCTGCCTGTAACAGACACACCGGCTGTGGCTGCACCTCCCTGCGATCTCTGACTATGAGAGGTCTCTGCTCTATAGGCTGCATATGGCTGATACTCAGCTCCGGTACCATCAAGAACATCCTGATAGTACCGGGCCTCCGCTCTCGCCTCCATATACCTGTCCCGCGCCACCATCGCTGCTGGGGCTGGTCCCCTAACTCCTACTACCAGTGCCCCCTGTGCCTGTGCTGGTGCCGCTGGTGGTGCCTGTGGCTGGGGTGGTACTGTGTGCTGTTGCTTAGTGGTGCTTTGCCTATACTGTACACTGCATGCACAGGGCTATGGCATGTGCCGGCTGGTGGTGCCGCCCGCTCGTATTTCTAAGCTCAAGCTAGCTGCCTCGTAAGACACCTATTCGTGCTGCGTGCAGCAGCAAGCCGCCTCGTAATAACCGTACTCGCCCCGAGCTAATCTCACTTTGCTGTCACCGCTGCCAAGTCTGGCTGTGCAGGCTGTGCTATCCTCGCTGCTCTCTGACCAGCCCACCAAACCATATATGCTCCCGTATAACCAAAGATCATCTACAAGGTGTCATCTCTCGCTGGCCTCTCAAAGAACCCAATCTGGGTCCAAGGGCTGTGGTGCAGGCAGTGGGGCCTCTACATCATCCCTCCGGTACTGAGGGAAGGGAGGTGGCTCGTCCTGTCGCAGCCCCATCTGCCTGCGTACCCTCTCTAGGGGTATCCTCTCATACTCTCCTGGCCTCCGTCCTGCTATCCAGAAAGTGTACTGGATCAAACGCAACTGTAATCGGGCTCCTCTGCGCGGGTGATGACCTCTGTAAGGTCTCCATACGATGTCTACCACTGTCAGGCCCTCTAATAAATGCCTGTAATAAGTGACGTCCCGCCCTGCAAGCACTGCTCGTGGCTGGCCCACGACCCCCAACCACCTCTGAAAGCCGTATCTGTATATGACCTGTGGCCCTGGCTGCTGGGGCAGCCCTACTGGTCTAATGCATATGATATGCTCATATGCCCAGCAATGTAGCAAAAAGGTCGAACAAATCCCAAATCGCCTCATCCGGCGATAGCCCCACAGCTCTCGATACAACTGTACCAGGTATACTGGTGCCCAAGCATAACAGGTGTGCTCCTCCACCATCTCATGTAGCACCCCCATCAGCACCCGTGGAAAGCGGCCTCCCTCTGAGTCTGGGATGGCGAAGCAAGTGATCCCGATCATCATCAACATGGCAAGCCATGTCTCATGTCAGTCGGTGCGCATGGTACATATCACCATACCCGATGCTCGCGCTGTGATATGTCAGTAGCGCAGCTGCATCCCCGAATACGTGAAGGATGCTGTCCATGGCTGTCTCTGCATCCACCTGAAAGACTGCCTCTCCATCAATAGGTAATCGAAGGATGCGATACACATCCTCCAATGTGATGGTCATCTCTCCAGTCGGGAGATGGAACACATTGGTCGCCGGATCCCATCTCTCGATGAGGGCGACCATCAAACTATGATCTCTATCAATCGCCCTGTAACGCTGGACTCCACCAAGTCCCACCTCGCGCATGATGGCCCAGTGTGCCGCGGATACGTGTGGCCGCATCCGCACCAACAGCGGGGGCATCCTGTCCCGCATCGTCACCGCCGACGTGCTCTGCAAAACAAACCCACGATTAGCCCTACTCTTTACAACAACAACTACTTTACCCCTCTTTATCCTCTTTCCTGTTCACACCCCCACCACAACACCCCCACCCCAACCCAAACTATACCCAAATCACTACCAAAAACTCAAAAACAACAACATAACCTAAACCAACAAAAATAGCTAAAAATCACTAAGGACCGGTACCGGTCACCCATAACCGACCACGGTCCCCTTCCCACCGATGCCGGTCAGGGGACCCGACCGATGCCGGTCCAACACAAAACACCCTACCCCTAAAATTTTGCGACCGATGCCGGTCGCTGTAACTTCCTGGAGCCGAACCCCGCGCGCCCCCACCTACATTTTGTCATTTTTCTAACAATTTACCCACCCAAATACCCTAAAAACCTACCCACCCAACCGCCTTGGCCTATTTAGCCTATCTACCCTTTCCTCTTTTCATATAACTTCCATTTATTCATTATTTTCTCCAAATCTAAGATTCCTACCCGAATCCCAAATACAACATAATACCATTAAATTCACATAATGAAGGGTTTCGAACCTACCGGTATGACGACACGTCGTTGTGGTGGGATGGGTGGTGGTGGTCCAGCTGGTCCAGCACCTCCTGCTCCTCCTGGCTGTGCCATGGCTCAAACTCTGCTTTGCTGGGTCCTCTACCAATCAACTGCTGCCTGCTACTCACTCGGGCCCACCAATCAACTCACTTCTCCACTCAACTAGTGCCACCTCAGCCAACAAATGCACCAATATCACTATTCCACCTCAGACACCCCAAATCAGTTTTCAAATTAGAAATGTGACAATGACAGGCCGTATTTTTCTTTTTATAGGTTTTTAACATAGAACCGACACCGGTCAAATCGTGCCCTAAGGAACCGGCATCGGTTACCTAACCGGTACCGGTCATAGCTAACCGATATCGGTTTTGTCTTTATTCACCCAACTTTCTGCCCCTATTTACTAATCGCCCTTTCTCCCAACATCGCCTATATCCACCTTTGCTGAACACCATTTGTTCACCTATCCGGCCCGACCCAAGGCCTCACCCTAACCATTTGGCCCGACCCAAGGCCGCCACCCAACAACTTGGCCCGACCCAAGGCCTCAACCTACCTATCCGGCCCGACCCAAGGCCTCACCCTAACCATTTGGCCCGACCCAAGGCCGCAACCCAACAACTTGGCCCGACCCAAGGCCTCAACCTACCTATCCGGCCCGACCCAAGGCCTCACCCTAACCATTTGGCCCGACCCAAGGCCGCCACCCAACAACTTGGCCCGACCCAAGGCCTCAACCTACCTATCCGGCCCGACCCAAGGCCTCACCCTAACCATTTGGCCCGACCCAAGGCCGCAACCCAACAACTTGGCCCGACCCAAGGCCTCAACCTACCTATCCGGCCCGACCCAAGGCCTCACCCTAACCATTTGGCCCGACCCAAGGCCGCCACCCAACAACTTGGCCTGACCCAAGGCCTCAACCTACCTATCCAGCCCGACCCAAGGCCTCACCCTAACCATTTGGCCCGACCCAAGGCCGCAACCCAACAACTTGGCCTAACCCAAGGCCTCAACCTACCTATCCGGCCCGACCCAAGGCCTCACCCTAACCATCCGGCCCGACCCAAGGCCTCAACCTACCTATCCGGCCCGACCCAAAGCCTCACCCTAACCATCCGGCCCGACCCCAGGCCTCACCCTACCCATCCGGCCCGACCCAAGGCCATAACCAAACAACTTGGCCCGACCCACGGCCGTATCACTTCAATACCTTACCCAACATCAACAACATACACTTTTATCCACCCATCATGTAGCTTTTTGTTCCATCGAGCTCACTTGTTCGTGTTTTAGCATGATTAGGGTCCCTGACTTGATCTGTCGACCAACTTTGCCTAGACCTAGACCGTGACGTTTATCTCAACCAAACCAACCATTTGGTACTGCCGAACATGCCTAAACGTTCCTGTACCTTACCTGTTATATACCCTGAGCTACTTCCTATGCCTTGGATACCAGGATTATATCACCCTTGTTTGGATAAACTATCGACCTTTGCCTATGCATTGCTTGGTTTGCTCGTCAAATCATGTACCCTAGTCGCACTATTGCATTTCAACGTGCGTCTGCTTCCTTGGACTTACCCCACCTTTTCCCCATCATCTCTACACCATTTACCCTTTATCAACCCTATCCCTGATTTCAAGTTCTCTCAATCTGTGATAGATTTGAGGGGGATTACCTATACCCTTAACAGGAGAAACCACTTCATATTATTGTCCGTGCAGCTTTACAAAACAAGCTACACGACAATAAGGGGCTAATGTAGACACCAAATTTGTGTCTTACGACCCTCGGGGACCTGCATCTCATTTCGCAACCTAACCTCATCACCTAAACCTTACACAATTATTTATTAATTACCTCAGAATTGATAAATCCACATCACCTTACCTGCCACCTCATTTTGCCACCTCATCATGACCTAGTCCTAACCCTAAACTAACCTAATTAAGACCTATAACTTGGTCCACACCTACACCCATGACTAATGACCCCTTTCTCGCACCCAAAACTGACCTTCTAGTCACTTGACCAAGCCCGCAACTAATCTCTCGGGAGAAAAGCAGGGAAAGTGGGCTATTTTACTAAAAATAGCCTACTTTTCCTTTCGATACCGGTTCCTACTCGACCGTCGTCGGTTACGTAACCGCCATCGGTTCCCTGTAAATGGGCTCCCCAAACCAAAAACAGAGGTGGAAGGATTTTTGGATCGATAGAGAGCATCAGGAGCGATCAAGAGAATCCGGATCTTTACTTGGCTGAGCAGAGACAAGTGAAGAGACAAGAAGAGTTTGCAGCAAAGGAGATCAAGCCCAAGACTGCAACTAGATACTAGAGCCCTGTGATACTCAGCTGATCATCGGGAGGGAGATATCTCATCTTCTGTGTGTCAGGCCATCCTACCTCAGTTCTGCCTTTGTCATCAGAGTTCTTGGACCTGCATCTTCGTCAATAACCAGTAAGTTACATCTTGCATGTCCTTTTAATAATATTTCTCGAGACTTTTGAATCACAAATCCTCACAAATCCATTCCTAGATCCACTACCCTGAACATATTGCATCTAACTATCCTTCATTTACTTCTCATCACCTCATTACCTAATATCACCCATATACTAGCCTTACAAACAACACAAATACCCTACAACAACAACCACCCCACAACACAACTAACCCACGGATCCTAGACCCTATCGATATCGGTTATCGAAATCGGCATCGGTTATTGTGGTTCAAAACCAGAAATCATCCTTTCCCCTACCTGTTTCAACAAAGCAACTTAATTGATATTTTACAATCTTTGGTGTTAATTCATATTAGCAGGGAAACTGACCACCTTCGAAAGGAAGTTTTATATTTCCTGGGCCCAAGGCAGTTTCCTCATTTATTGTCTAATCAAAATCTTGTGGTCTTGTATTCTTATTTGCAGGTAGTCCTTCCAAGACAAAAAGGAGTTCTTCGCAGTCAGCCTGATCTTTCTCTACGGTACGCGCACACCATCTCGACATTCAACAAGTATTCCTCCTAGCCCTAACCCTTATGTGTTTCTAAAAGGAATGAAAGGATAGAAGCAACTCTATTCCCGTGAGCTGAAACATTCCGAGCGAAACACAAAGGTGAGAAATATCTTTATTCCTTTTTGTAAATACTATAAGTAATGTGTCTGGAGTGAATTGTGCATGTCCCACAACCTCGCTAAAGGGAATTTGAAAGATCTGGTTGAAGTCTTACTACAAGAAGGAGAAACCAACCCAAGACATCTAAAATACAAAGAAAATCATAAAAGGGGTCAGAAGGGCTAGTTTTCCCAAACCCTTTGACAGGGTAGCATTTTGGATAGTGAAATATTTAACCTGTGATGGTCAATTTGGGTCTGTGGGAAAATAAGTCCTAAAAATGCTCATATATATGAAGTATGAAGCCACAAAACCTGAGTACATAATAAACCTTCAAGGGTTTCTTTTTTATTCTATCCAAACCATGGCTCAAAGGTATTCCTAGGTTTTGGGACAATCAGGCATCACGATCTAATTCATTTAATATGCCAGCACCATTTTCTGTCAAAGAAAAATGGAGAAGAAATTTGGGACAAGTTTCTTGGAAAATTCAAGAAAAACCCTAATATTATTAGAAGGAAAATTCCAACCCCATTCTATCCTTCAACTAATCTATAAATTGATGCCCCTGCAGAAGAAAAAAGGGAAATGAAAAGAGAGAATATACCAAAAAGAAGAAGTTCTGAGAAATATCAAAATAGCAGAGCCTTCTGTACCTTTGAAGGAAATTCCTTCTTCTACAACAGCTTCAAGGGAGCTAATATCTGTCTCTGATGGTGATAGCTCACCCATGCAAGAGCAAGAAATAATAGTAAGAAGAATCTCTAGAAGGAAATCCACCATTGGGCATGTTGAAATTCCTAGAGAAGAAAAATTCATAAGAGGTCAAGGGAAACCCTAGAGGGAAGGAGTGAGTAGGAAAAGATGGAAAAGGAAGCTGCTGATATTTTGGGCAGCATGGCCATGACTCCTCCTAAGCCAAGCCAAGCTGAGATGGACAAAGGAGATGAGAGACTTGAAGAGTAGGATTTTCAAGACTTGGCTGAACCATCAACATTGCCACATGAAGAAGAAGAGTTGGCATCCTGGAGAAGAAAAGGAAAATTTCCTTTGATAGAGGAAGAATTCCCAACTCCTCAAGTAATTTCAGAGGAAGAAGAAAGACATCAAGTTAAACAGGCTTTGTTCTTGTCTAGAGCAGAGCTCATTATTAGAGAAAATGATGAGGAATTAGATTTCCTCAAATGTAAATTAGAACAAAGGGAAATGCTCATTGGAGAACTAAAAACTCAGCTTGTAGCCAGGACTGAGGAATTATCAGCAACCAAGAAACAACTGATAGAAAAAGAAATAGAATGTCAAACTTCCAAAAAAATGATGGGTCCATGGTCTCTACATAGATCGAATTAACCTATTTTCCACTCAAACAACTATGGAGTGACACTTGAGAAACTCAGAGAAGCCAAAACATCAAATGAAGAATTGAAGACCAAGATGGAAGAAGAAAAGAAGGCAAGAAAATAATGGGAAGAAAAATTTTATAAGGAGGAAGGAAATAAATATAAATGTCTTGCAAAAATTCATATGGTCTGTATTATGAGTGAAAAATTGCTTTCCTACAGGAGGCCCTCTCCTGCATATAGTGTGTTTTTAGAAGAGTAGTTCATTCATTGGTAGCTATCAAGGATTGCATGTGGACTTCCACATGAACTAAAAGATGAATCTGAATTCATGGAAGCTTACTCTCTATCCATTCCTGAGTAGAAAAATCTCCTGTGTGAATTTTATCTTTGTAATTTTATGCTAGAGAAAAACACAGGATTTATGATCAATTTGTATGTGGGGAGAGCCAGCTCAATGCATTTTTCTCTATTCTGCAAAACCAAATTGCATGGAAGGAAAGGGAATCTGAATTTTTATTGAAAGCCACTCAACAGGTATTTGTATGAGAGCTCACTATGGTAAACCTTCTAGCCTTCCTCATACATTTTAGAACTCATGCCTTTGACGAGAGATTCAAAACACATTATCTTTCAATTCTCGCAAAAGAGTATTGATTCCTTTACCTCCTATGAGGAGGAAAAGTTTGAAGATATTTATGAAGGATGCTCAAAGAGATGGGAACTCCTTACTATTTCCTTGAGAAGAAGGGAAATAATTTCCCCTACAAATTTGATCTGGAGTTTAGAAAGGGCAAAAGCATTATGCACAATAATTCCCCAAGTCAATAAAATCTATGGGAAAATAAGGATGGGAATGTGCAAAAGGCCCCTCTACTTCTCACCACCATGTCTCCTTGGAAAAATAGAGAACCTCAAGATCCTACTGAATTTGAAGAGTGGGAGAGGAAAATAGAAGTAGGAGCTGGGTACAGTACATCTAAGTTTAAGCATTGGAAAATCCAATTTCAGCCATTTGATCTTAGCAATCAAATGGAATGCAGAACATATAACCCCACTTTTGAAGAATGAATTTTGTAAAGGGACTTACAAACAAGTAAGTTTGGGGGAAATGATGAGGCCAGAATATGTCCGATTAATGTATAATATATGATCTCATCTTACTCTCCTTTTTATTAAGTTTGATTACATTTTGTGACTTTTAGTTGATATGATATGAGTTGGGATGTAATTGTCTATCTTTTGATTGATTGTGTTTCTAATGTTTAAAAGCTCTGAAATTCCTGACGAAGTGTGTGTTTGAAATTCAATTTTGTAATAAAGCAGGTCTAATCAATCAAGGAAATGAAGTAAGAAGCATTCAATATGTTTTTGGTAACATCTATTCCCACACATCTTAGTTCTAGAACTTCCAAGCTAGTTCCGAACTCCATCACACAGTCATCATCTAGTTCCAGAAATTTTGGACTTAGTTTTGGAACTCCAATATTTAGTTCTAGAATTTTCAGACTTAGTTCTAGAACTCCTAGGTATAGCTCGGAACTCTCACGGTTTTGATCCTTAACGATTTCCTATGGTTGGAACTTCTCTAAAGTTCCGAACCGATGGGAGTTATCTATTCTAACCACATCCAGAGATTTTTCATCTATAACCCTTTCAATCAGGAAAGGATGAGAATATTTCTAAATGCAGATCCAGGGATAGTTATCTTACAGCTGTCTGATCAGCCACAATCCAACTCAACATCTATTCTGGGCATGATTCAATTTCATCAGAATCGTTGAGACAGTTGTGATTGTAAAATGTATATAAAAGTAGACTTGTAGTAGATATATATATATATATATATATATATATAGAATATGATATGAAATATATATAGAACAGAAGAGAAATATAAACTAAGTACTCAGATCTAGTATGTTTTGTAATACCGAATGTTTTATCAATAAAATATCCATTCTTATTTGAGAGAATTATGAGTTGTTAAATCCTGATTCAAGGAGGAGAAAGGGCCCACTCCCCCAAGGAACATGATATTCGTTTATTTGGTATTGATATTTCTTCAAAGAAATAGCTTAGATTTGTTAATTCTGTATTGTTTTATTTTTTCCAATTAAACTCTGTTGTATACTTGTTCCTACAAATTTTTAGATAGATTCCTATATTTCTTGCAATTGTTTTTAAGCATTCTAAATTGAGTGTGTTTATTTCCAAAAGAAAGTTTTTTCCTTTCAAAGAAAGCTTTCAAAGTGTGTTTACTTTAGTTTTTTTCCTTTCAAAGAAAGCTTTCAAAGGTGTGTTTACTTTCAACAAGTTTTTATAGTATGATTTAAATAAGGTTTTACCAAGAAGTCCTTAAGACATTGAAAAGATCCCCTAGAAAATACAAAAATAACTACGAGTTAACTACTAGATCGATAAGATTACTCTTGTTGCATATAGTTTTAGACACACCCACAGGTTGATATGAAATCAACAATAAGTTGATCAAATGAAGGGAATAATGAAACCCATTAGCCACCATTGCAAAGAGTTATTCATCATCAATTCTAGGAGATACATCATCAAATTTAGTCTTCTTGTCCTTTGTCATCTTCTCAACCTTAAAATTTATCTCTTTCTTGCTAGTTTGGAGTCAACTACCCTCATCTTGTATGCAACAAAGTCCCACATAATTCATCCATCTTCAAGGTATTCATATCCTTGGCATCTTCAATAGTAGATACTTTAGAATCAAAGTTAGGATTTAGGGATTTTACAACCTTTTGAATTACAACTAATTCTTTCACATCTTCTCCCAAACCTTTAATGGCGTTGAAAATCTTGTCAACTCTAAGAAAATATGAAGCAATAGACTCATCATCACTCATCTTAAGAATTTCAAACTAATTTATAAAATTCTGAAGCTTTGAAATTATTACCTTGGAGTCTCCTTCATACAAAAATTGAATTTTCTCCCATGCTTCTTTTGCTGACTTGCAATGCATTACCTTTCCCATCTCATATTCTCCTAGACCACATATGATAGCATTAAAATCCTTTGAATTTTCACTACATGCTTTATTATATGCAACACTAGTTAGTGTAGTGGCAAGAACAATATAACGATCTTCCAAAACTTGTAAAATATCAAACCCTAGTGACATAATATGATTATTCATCCTCAAACTCTAAAAATAATAATTCACACCATCAAACAAAGGTTCCTTGCTGGTAGAGAAACCACTCTGTTGACTCGCCATTATTGTGATTTAAAGAATCTCCTTTCAAGTGATTAAAATTCTCCAAAAGGACTTACTCTAATACCAATTTTTGGAAGTAAAATGGACTGATATGGATGGGGGTGAATCAATCCTTACATACTTAATTTCAATTTTAGATTTCTCACATAAACCATTAATCAATTAACCATCCATTAGAGTGTGTACAAAAACATACAACATACATTCAATTAAACATGAATAAGAGAAGCAACACCATAACACAATATATAAGCGGAAACCATAATGGGGAAGAAAAAACACTGAAAATTTTGATGATATTACTAAAATCTAAATTATTTAGTGAAACAACAACTTCACAAGGAGCACCAACCCTATAAGAAGCACCAACCCCTAATTTTATGAACCACTAACTCCACAAGGAGGATAAAACCCCTAATATGATAAAGCACAAAATAAACCACCTTTTAATAATATATCTGATGTATTTGTTTCTACCACAACTGATTGATATCACCGATTCAGCTTGCTCACCTTAAAACCCTTGTTCAAACCCTAGCTTCTCAAACTTGCTCTATCTTTCACTTTCTTCACTTCTCTTTTCATTAAACCATTGCACACACTCTTAAAAAAACTATTAAACCTATCATGAACTCATGTTAGATGTCAATTCATTCCTTGATACCTGAAAACAAAATTCACATAGGTCTCACTTTCTCTCTCTTGCTCAATTAGTGCCAAATTACACCCAAAACATCATTACCTTCCCATTGATTAAAAATATCACTAAGTCAGTTTAAATTATTTTTAAAAACTAGGTAAACTTAATTTTTTTCAAATAATTTATTACAACATTCAAAACCTACCCATATAGGTCGTCCATGCCCGAAACCTTCATAATTACACCAAAAAGACTCAAAACCCCATCACTAGGATGAGTAAAATCACCTAACACCAAAAATATGATTATTAAAGATCTAAAACCACCAAAATGTGTAATAAGACATTTAAACATAATTCACGGTTGTAATTATACTTTTTCCAATCAAATATTTCATAACATAAGCCAAAAGTCTCATTTCCTTCACAAAAAAATTGTCTCTAACACCCTGTCTTCACCTTTGGTCATCACACAAATAACCTAACATATGGAATTTAACCACTCTATTGAAACCTATATAACTATAAAACACATCAATGTAAGTTATATCTCATGAATCATCCATGTGTTCAAACCACACCTACTTTCCTGTTCACCAAAACATGTTGTCTAGAAACTAGTTTTGCAAACTCAACTAGTTTACACCCTTTCTATAACTTAAAATACCTAAAAATTCATTTAAAAGGAAAAATATTTATCCCTATTCACTCTCTAGGTGATATAATGCATCAAATCAATCATTTCATGCTTCAACCAACTCATTCTTTCATCTTGAGTAGTCCTTATGAAAATAAAGAAACTATCGCCAAATTGGCCTCGGATGACCCATCAAATATCATCATCATGAGACAAAAATATACCAATATAAATAAATATGAATCATATTTATAGAACATATTTTAACTCCTTCCAACTCTAAGTGGAAGGCCTTCAACCAATCCCATCTCTGTAAATTACCTAAAACTACCCCAAAACTACCCTTTGACTAGTCTTCATAAATAGGCTAAACTTTGCTATTTTTATGATTCACCATGACATAAAACACCATATAAATCAATAAAAATCACATAATAAAAATAATTTCCTTTTATTTTGCAACTCCTTTGGACAACCTTGTCCCACACCGAACTTCTAAAAAAAGCCTATTTGAGTGTGGTCCACTCATCACCACGTCCACCGCCATACCTTTATGTAAACTTGGAGGATTCATATCCATAATCCAATCATAATCCATGCACTAGAAATAAATTCTAGGAAATTAGGAATAAAATATCTCATACCACTTTCTAGCTAGGGTTTCAAGCACACAAAAAGTTGTTTACCTTCTTAACATTCGTTCATAAAAACCTAACAATGAAATTACCTCATTATTTTTTGAAACATTATATAATAAATTTAGAAACATCCATGAAATCCAAAATTTCCTGTGTAAATCACATAATTCAGGCTGAGCATCGAATGTCCAATTCGAGCTAAAAACACCCTTTCTTGGACCCTATTTCACACAAACTGGCTTGTCTTCAAAATCCTTTTCAATAACTGAATTTTTTTCTCAAACCTCTAAGAAACCTATTTTCATCATCTTCAATCATCATCATGTCTCAAATAGTTCTCCATATTCTTATCTCATCTCATTTTCATGACTAGCCCTTAGGGTTTTGCATAGTCTAGGCTAGGTTCAACTAAAATAACATCACAACTCATTGTTAAAATTCTTTAGAATGTCCTAACATACTTGGAATGGATTGGATAACACAATTTAATGCTTCTATGAGCTCACATATCTCTACATCTCAATGTCATGCATGAGTACCTGAAACTTGGTCTTCAACCTGTATTTGCATTCTAAAACTCACAAAAATTCTCTCCATTATATGAATTTAGAGTAGAAAAAAATTCATTACGAATTTTATCTCTATAACTTTAGGTTAGAAAAGAACACAGGGTTCATGATTAATCTATATGTGGAGGAAATCAAACTTAATGCATTTGTTTCTATGCTCCAGAATCAGATAGCTTGGAAAGAAAGGGATACTAAACACTTAATAAAGGATAGTTCCTCTGCCTATGTATGAGATCTCATTATGGAAAACCATCTGCATTTGTCATACATTTCTGGTCCTATGCCTTTGACATCCGATTTAAGGAACATTATATTGCACACTGTAGAAAAGTATTGATGCCTTCACCTCTTATGAAGATAAAAAAATTGAGGACATTTATGATGGATGCCTGAAGAGATGGGAATTCCTTACTATAGCATTAAGAATAAGAGAAGTTATATCTCCCAAAAATATAATATGGAGTCTTGAAAGGGCCAAAACTTTATGTACACTCATTCCTCAAATTTTTGAAAAATGCAGGGGTATGTGGATGGGTGTGAGAACAATGCATCTTTTCCTTCTTACACCCATGTCTCAATGGAAGAATAGAGAGCCTTAGGATCCCACTCACTTTGAGGATTGGTAGAAGAGACTAGAGGAAGGATCGGGATACAACACTTTTGAATAGAAGCATTGGGACATTTAGTTTCAACCATTTGACCTTAGCGAAATCGGTTGGAATGAAAATTCACAATCCCGGTTTTAAAGAATAGATTTTGTAAGAAGACTTACAAACAAGTAAGTGTGGGGGAGATGAGAAGGCAAAAATATACCTCATCAATATGCAATGAATGATCTCATTTTACTCTCCTTTTAATCAAGTTTGACTGCATTTCGTGGATTTTTTTAATCTAGTATAAGTTAAGATGTAATTATCTATATTTTGTTTGATTTAGTTCAAATGTCTAAAAAACTCAATAATTCCTAACAAAATGTGTGGAAATTCAAATTTTTGGAATAAATAGGTCATATTTGGTCAGATAAGTGAAGTGTGAAGTGACCAACACCTTTTTGAGGAAGTTAGCTAAATTGCGGCTTAACTCTGGAACTCCATCACTTAGCTCCAAAACTCTATCACTTAGCTCTGAACTCTATCACTTAGTTTCTAACTCCAACACTTAGCTCCAAAACTTTCACACTTAATTTTGGAAGGTTTCCCTTTAGTTCTGGAATTTCTCCAAAATTCTAGAATCAATGGGAACCTTTTTATTCCATCAAAATTTGGTTGTGGAGAAATTAATGGGCCCTCCAATCAGAGAGCAGAGCACCAACAATTTTCTACTTCTTCACACTCTAGAATTACTTATGTAAGACCAACAAATGTATGTCCATCTAGTTTTCTAAATTTAATATCTACTTTGGGCACTATTCGGTTTCACTAGAACCTGTATGTGGATTTAAAGCTATTGAACACTCATGATTGTAAATGCATCTTCTGGATGGAGAAATATATATAGAGAACTAAAGATAGATAAAAGACAAGATGATATAGATATACAGACATATACATAGTTAAGTTTTGTAAGACAAAACAATTCAATAATAAGATAGCCATTTAATTTTGAGAGCATCATACTATGTTAACTCCTGATTCAAGGTAAAGTAAGGGTTTACTCCTCTAAGAAACAATATCCTTTATTTTATTGGTATTTATATCTTCAAGTAATTTGTATAAATCTATTATTTAACAGTTATGTAAGTACTTTTGATTCTTAAATTAAAATTTGTTACATAAGTTATTTATCATCCTGCAAGTGTTTTAGTGTACGTTTTTATTTCCTCAAAATCATTTTAAACAACATCTCCAAAGTGTGTTTATTTCCAGCAATGTGTTTCATTCTGCAAAGTGTATTTATTTCCAGCATTGTGTTCAATTCTACAAGATTTTTTCATTTCAACAATGTGTGTTTATATGAACAACTTTCTTATAGTTTAGCTTTAATAAAGATTTGGCTAGAAAATCTAAAAGACACTTAAAAACCCCCCAAAAAATAAAAATAATAAATATCTACAATCAATTACTAGTTCACTAAGATTTTTCTTGTTGCATATATCTTAAGACACACCCCTGGTTTGAATATGACATCAACCATGAGTTGATTAAATGAAGGGAATAATGACACCCATTATTTTTGCACTGTTTCCGGGAATCACTAGTTAGAATTGTCTAATTAGGTGTCAACAAGGAAAAACAATCATACATCTAGTAATTGAAAAATATTCCCTACGTTATCATAAATTTATGAGTAGACCAAGAGACTCAAAGGGTATATTTCTCCCAAAAACATCTCGAACAAGAATTATCAGCATCCTTTAGTTCAAATAAGTAAGTTGAGAAGGAATTAGAAGCACAATTGTCCCTTGTTAGAAAAGAAGTGAAAATTCCACCTTTGGAATTTTTGAATCAATCACTAGAATGAAGTGGAACTTTTAGGAGAAGGATTATAACCCAAGACGCGCTTAGAGAAAGTTTTGATCCTCGATTGAGTAGTCAACCTCCTACTCCCGACTTCTCATCTTTTCCAAAGTAGATCACATAACACATTGATTGGGAAAAATATTTAGAAGTTATTGCAAATATAGCATGAGAAGCTAAAAGAGAACCTAAAAGGACCTTTATTTATCTAATCCAGTTGGAGGATGATGATACACCCATGAAGAATATTTCACCTGCACACTTTCCCACGTTTAGAGGGATGTCATTTGAGGACCCTAACCAATTTTTGTTGAATTTAAAGTATTGTGTCATACCTATGACTACAAAACAGAAAATCAAAAACTCAAGTTGTTCCCATCTACTCTAAAAGATGCAGAAATGAGGTGGTTTATGGGATTAACATCCAATTCCATTACCACTTGGGGAAAATGGAAATTGCCTTCCTAGAGAAATATCAGGACTATATTAGAGGGAGAAACAGGAAGGAAGATGTTTTTAGGATCAAATACGAAGAGGATGAAAATATGAAAGATTATTTAGATGGATTCCTCTTTGTATCTAACCGTTGTGGATTTTTACTTCAAGAAGAGATAAGAAAAACCATTTTTCTTAAAGGTCTGGATGATGAATCTAGGGAAGCCCTTAATTTAATGGGAGGTGGAAAGATCAATCAATTGAGAATGAATGATATTAAATACCTTTATAGAAGTTATTCAAGAATAAGGGGTGTACCTAGAAAAGGAAAAACTATGAAAGGTAAAAATCTAGACATGAAAAAACTTATGGATGAACTAGCAAACTTTAAACAAATATCCTAGTTCAATTAACTTCCACCATGGATGGATTGCAAGCCAAAGAAAATGTTAATACTAAACAATTAGCTATGTACTATCCTAGATGTAGAAAGAAGCATGCAATAAGAGATTGTCCTCTGGATAAAATAGAAATATTGTTTATTTTTGAATCTAGGGAACATGAAGTTAATGCTTGTTATCTTCTTCCATTCATAAAAATCAGCTTAAACAAACCAACACTTCATCCACTACAGAAGAAGTAAAATTTGTCTAGAGATAACCTAGCAAGGGGAAGTTCATACCAAGATTTGTTCCTAATCCTAGATGATGCCATGGATGGCTCAGACAATAACGAAAAATTGGGGACAACCACCTTGGGCCCCTCAACAAACATGGAATCCCTAGGATTGGGCAGGACAAGCTTGGTATGCTCAAGGACACCAACAACCATGGTCTAGTCAAGGTAACCCTTATGCTTGGTCACAACCTAGGTGGAACCCTAATAACTACACTCAAGGGAAAACATATCCCAACCAACATCAACAAGCCATAATGGGTTCCCTAGCACAAGGTTCACAAACTGAAAATGTGGTTCAAACACAAATACCAACACAACCAATGGCTAATCCCAAAAACAAACAAACAACCCTTGTCTATGGAACAGAGCAAGAAAAACCAATTGATCTTAATGCCATGGACTATAAGGATATTTAAACCGAGATGTGAAAAAGTAATTAATATTCGACTGTTATAATTACTGATATGTTAGATGAAACTGAAACCCTAGTTCGAGCTTATTGCGACGTTGATGAAAAATAAAAAGAGAAGCAACCATTTTTGAGTAGGAAGGTTAGCTAGAGTTTCTGAAGAAATTCTCAAAATACAATAAAGAAATGGTAAGAAAATTTCTTCTAAATTTAGAGCAGCCTAGAACTAAGGTTAAAAGCATTATAATTCCCTTTATTGTTAATACAATGAGCAATGTATTTGGGGTACCAATTTTTAATGTTCCAAACTATGTAAAGGGAACCTTACAAGAATTAGTTGAAATCTTAAGGAAAGAGGGTGAATCTGAACCTCAGTACATTTATAATACTAAGAAGATCATCAAGGGGGTCATAAGAGCTAGTGTACCCAAACCCTTTGACAAAGTAGCATTCTAGGTAGTAAAGTACCTAACATGCGATGGCCAACATGGGACTGTTGGAAGGGAGGTACTTAAAATATTGATATATCTTATGTATGGGGAAACAAAACAGGAGTATATTGTAAACCTTAATGGTTTCCTCTTTGATTACATCCAAAAAATGGCTCAAAGATGTTCTTGGGGTTTAGGGATGATTAGGCACCATGGATTAGTCCATCTGGTCTCTCGGCATCATTTTCTCTCTAAGAAAAATGGAGAAGAGGCATGGGAAAAATTCCTCAACAAGTTTTGATGCACCTAAAATTCACCAAGAAAGCTCAGTGCACTAAAACATCACTCGGCCTAGATTGAGTGCTCACCCAAAGTGCACAAAGGTACCAGTGCCTCTCTTTAGGGTTGTTTTTTCGGGATGTTAGCGCGATGAATACTTAAAGCATTAGGATCTATGACTAATATATCATTATACAATACATATTCAGATCTAGATCTAGAGAATAACAAACTTAAGAGATAACCATGATGAAATCAAGCACTCATGAACCAATTATACTCAAGATTTGATAATCTGATTCAGCCAACATATTCCATTTCATTAAACATGATAACTACACAAAAGCTTAGTACAATAGATCATCGCTATAGTCTATGTGTGCATCGGTTGGTAGCATAAACTCACAATAACCCAGTTCCCACATGCATATCCTCACACCTATAGTACACAGCTCATTACATATTTATAGTTGTGGGGAATTTCCCTTCACCACTTATCCAATCCCAAAATAGGTTGCATGGTATTATTAGCCACGCACAGTTACAAAAATATCCACTCATGCAAGTGCACTAACAATAGACTTCTTCTAGTTATCTGTCAGTAGTAAATCTATTCTCAGCCTGTACCCATGTAAATTGATTCGTATCTGATCCTCTAAAAATAGCCAATGAGTGTCACACAAGTCTTTAACCACTTTGTGTGCTCCGCATGGTATCTCCAAAAATAGCTCCTCATCATGAAAACGGCTAAGTCTTGAATCGCCTCTATTTTCAAAGCGTGATTCCTTCCCGATCCTTCCATGCTTTTGAATGTGCTATTCTCTTCCACACAAACCTTTTACATGTTCTTTTCTAAGTACCATACTTTAACTGATCAACATTACCCCACACTAATTACATTTCCTCCCCAGAAATGGTTATCGCTCAAAACAAATCAAAGAGTATGAATAGAAGAATAGAAAGAGTTTTATGAATAAAAGAATGAATTTACCCCGTGTAGCATATTCTCGCTTCAATTGGAAGAATCAATTATGGATATTCTTATTTTATTTCCACCTCCAAATTCTTCCAATCACCGAGCGCGACCTTTACTTTTCTCGGGATATCTATGGTAATTGACTCTAGCTCATCTTTTGCAATCTCTCCTTTCTCATTCTACAAAACTAAACCAATGCTAGACATTGTGGTCATTCTTCCTTATAATAAGTCCATATTTTATGTGATGAGTTTCCCAAGCTCATCCAACCTTTCCTTATGTGGTTCTTGAGCTGTTGTAAGGGCCTCATGCTTTTTTGATTGAAAAGCGCTAATCATTCTGTGTGGCCCAAGGTCTCATCTTTCATGGATTTTAGGACTTCATTGTCCTCTATAATTGTCTTGGTTCTTATAATGAATTTTGGGCCTGTAAAAATATTTAGTGCTTGATATACTTTCTTCGAGATCCTCCCGCAAAATCTGAAGGAACCCCTCATATGATGCAATCTTTCTCAATTACAAAGCCTTTTCCCGCTGTTTCTTGTGTTGGATCCTTTGGTTCTGGCATGCGCAGAGGTTCATCTTCAAGCACCAAGTCCACCAAGGTTTGTACATAATGCATTTCCGAAGGAAATTTTTGGGTACCTTAGGCTCTAAGTTTGGATTTTCTTTCATGATATTGTCATGCCAACTTCCTATGCCATGCTAACAAAAATAGTGTTCTTCTTCTGTGCCAAGACTTTTTCTTATTTTAGGCACGCTATTTCTACATCCTTGGCCTTGATCTCCTCCCTCGTCACGCTAATTCTTGTATCCTTATCCATATTTCACCATGTCATCTCTATTGAAACCTTCACCAAAGTATTTATCACTTGTTCATCGACATAACAAAGAGGCTTTATTGTTATGTGTCTAGCCTAAGGTTCCTTCTTTAACCTCCATGATACACATGACTCTTCCAATACATAAAATTCTAGTTCATCCATGTGTGTGTTCATAGACCATGATAGTTACTTTCATGTGTGCATGGACACCATATATTCATCCATCAGCTCCTAGCCATACAACTCCTTTTGTGTCACTATGCTCTGAAAATGGGCGCAAACAATTTTACCTGTGTCCTTAGAATATCCCATGATTGGTGCAACATATTCTCCACTTATTATCTTTGATCTTGGTCCCTTAGGAACTTGGGATTCAATATTTGGAGCTTATTTTTTTTTACCCTAAGAAGTCTCGGTCATTGTCTCATATACCTCCTTTTCTCTCTTCTCCATCCTTCATTTCTTCATCCTTTTGTTCTTCTCGCATTCTCTAGAGGTGTAGGGGAATTGGGCGTGCTTTCCTCAAACTCTTTTGCCTCCTCATTCAGCTTCAACTTCCTTCTTATTTTCTCAGTTGTCTCCTTCTATGGAGAGAGTTGAGGTGATTTGCGCATTGATTGTGGAGTAGCACCTTGGGTCCTTGTTCTCCTGAATACTCTTTTGAAGTGGTGCTCTCCTTAGACTACATCTAAGTCCTCATCATCTCCCTCTTGTGGTTGGGGTGGAGTAGTTACACATTAATCTTCCACCCTATATGTAGGATGTCTTCTTCCTCTATGCTCCAAACCACCACTATCTTCATGCTCCTCTTCTTCATCATCTACTTGTATTATCTTTGTGGGCTTAGGCACTGGAACATTTTCCATTATATGCTTACCTTTTGGCAGCCCTGGGAGTGCAAACTCATTCTCCACATACTTATTGTTCTCCAGCTTGGGCTTGAGTTGCAAGTACACAAGCATTGCTCCCAGTGTCCCCAATTTCTAAGCTTACAGATTCATGTTTAATACATTTGAGATGAGCCTCTCAATGTAGGCATTCCACCCTGGATATACATATTTGGATATACATACATATTATAATCATACATATGTAGGCATTGAATATTATGCAAGGTGTGCATCCGACAAATGGTGAACGATGCATGTAAATATCATTTTGTGAAGGAATATCGTAATTTACACCACGGGCTCCAAGCCCCATCTTTCATGGAGAACCACATGATGCAAAACTTCGGTAGACTACAAACCGTACTACTACCTTACCCACCACCGAAGGAAACTCCTTGGGTATGCACCACTCTTCTTCAAATGCTTCTCGAATCTATCATACCACTTCTTTGCCCTCTTCTTAAATGGTCTTCTCATTGATCCTTCACACAATTATTTCTTAAATCTTTCTACTGAGATTTTTGTTTCATGGGTACTCCCAAATCTTCTCCTTTAACTCATCGACACTCCAATCTCCATAAACACCAAAGACAATAAAATAGTGCCAAAACTTATTTTGTCACCTGTCCACGCTTCTTCAATGATTGTCTTTGCTATGTGATCCACGATATTGTAGATCACTCCTTGAGACATCTTCTTTGTAATGTGCAGCCACATTATGTTTACCTACGACCACCTTTCTTGGTCATTCAGCTTTGTTACAAGATGTGCAACTACCTACACTATTGGGTACTTCTTCAATTTGTCAATGTCCATGCCGCATGACCTTTGGTATACCCCAACTCCTTCCTTGTCTCCAAGATTGTGGCCTTATCAGTTAAATCGCTCTCTAGATCTGCTCCTAAGGCCCTTAGTCCTATCACTATTGAAATCAAAGCAAATGTGATTCTAACCCTCCATTTGATGAAGTATAAAACATCCTCATGAACCCTAATAATCAACCATTGATATAATGGTTCATACTTCCCAAAGTATGACAACTCGTACAACTAGTAGACTCCAATCTACTTTAGTAACTTCTCACCAACATCATCGTACACTAGCATATCTTCTAATGTGCACTTGTTCATTTCTATGCTCAACAATGCATCAGGCTCCTTATTATCTGATGTACGATGGTTGTAATCACTAATTTTACATTGACGAATGTGGGAATCCCATTCTTTTCCCACGATCACTCCCTCTGGATAATTCATTTATGAGAAATTACTCTCGGGAGCAATTTATTTTTCCACTTCAAGCTTCTTCTTCCCTTTCACTATTGTTGTGGGTGCTTTCTTTGGTGCCACCTGAAAAATATCTCTTTTGTACCCTCTGTAATTGAGAAAGTTGAAACCCTAGTTCAAATCTCCATACCTTAGTGGAAATCATGTGCCCTAGCTTGTTTGTAACGTGTCTGATTCACTCAAACCCTTCACCTATAGGAACTCAAACTTCTCCTACACACAAACCTCCTCTCGACGTCTAGTTTCACACTCCTCGCACCTCAACACGTTTGTTTGGCTCATTCACACTTAGCTCTTTTCAAATTCTCTTAATTGCAATGGTAAAAAATGAACTTGTATTCCTTCCTTATATAGATTTTCAAAAATTTAGTGCATTTAATTCTTCTCCACCTACGAACAATCCTCTCATTAATCGATCATTTTCATTCCTTCCACGCAGATATCTTCGTGTTTAAGCTATAACCTTCTAGCGCGCCTTCCTACCTTCTAGCCACAAACTTCTCTTTAGCGTGCCTCCATGCACCCGAGTACCTCACCATTGTGCTTTCCCTTGGTAGTTCCCATGGCCTCTACTTACCTCACATTATACTTGTTTCTTCATTCATCTCCACCTATGGTCCTCATTTCCAGAAGCAATTTTTTTCCTTTCAATTTTCCAACTTGAATAACACCCGTAGCAGATTAGTTCCTTACATGTGTACTTATTTTCATCTGTCATGTACCTAGATATCAATAACCTCCCCACACTAAGGGTATGTGTAGTCCTCTGCGCATAAAAATTATCCAAATAGTAATTAGCTTCTGGTGCGTAAATGCGCTTATTACACAAAAACACCAACTAAATTGACCAAGCATAGCGAAAAGAAGGAAACACATTAAGTAAATACATAATTAAAAACATAATCTAAATGCAAATACTACCTTATTACTAGTAGGGCTTTAGCCTACTCTGTTGAAGTATCCGGGGTAACCATATCCCATCAAGCACCTCTAATTGACAAGCGCCGAGTTTAGTATGTGAGTTACAACATATGACCCCAACTAATATACCTTGAGTTTTACTTTGGATGGTGTAAAAATTTAGAATCATAAAGGAGCACCATCTACCCAATTGTTAAATTTTTATCCTTGATGTTCTGTCATGTCATGCTTTCTACCTAGCCTTTTCTTGTTTTTGACTCCAACGTGCTATTGCACGTCACTCATCCAACTTAATTAACTCTTTAATAAGTTCTTCTAATGCTTTCTCATCAGCTAGACCTCCATCACACGCAATACACAAAGATGGTAACAAGAATTCCATAGGAAGAATGAATTTTGTGCCAAACACTAACTGAAATGGTGTGGCTTTGTTTAATCGCTTATATGTTGTTCGATATGCCCAAAGTACCGCAGATACTTTATCATCCCAATCCTTTCTTCCAACATCACAGATTTTGGTTAGTGTCTGGCTCAATTTTTTTGAAAGCCTCATCGGTCTCATTGGCTTGAGGATGATATGGTGTAGTATTATAGTGTGCAATCATGAATTCATCCAATAACATTGTGATTGTCTCATTTAGAAAGCGTGTGCCCCTATCACTTTGGTCAAACTTAAAGGACATCCATATCATGTAATAATATTTTCCCATAGAAACCTAGCTATTGTAGCCATTGTATAATCCTTTGTAGGTGCTGCTTACGCCCACTTTGTCGATAATCGGTGCAAGTTATGATATAGCGCGATCCAGTCCTATGTGCATCTAGTGAAATAGAACCCAAAAAATCTATAGCCCATTTCTCAAATAGTTTTGCATTATTAATATGTCTTAGGAGAATTTCATCTCATTGACCTGGTTTGCCAAGATGTTGAGAATGATCACAAGCCTTTCAATAATCATTACAAGCTTTATACAGGGTCTCCCACCATAATTTAGCAAGTTGAATCTTCCACGCAATGGTGTTACCTACATAGTGGCCACCTACAATACCACAATGAGCTTCTTCCATAATATCCATGTGCTCATGTTCCAATACACAACGACACAATAATAATTCATCATGAACTAACTTCTATAGGTCACCGCTAATCAATGTATAGGGTGCCATGCGTACGAGTGAGTTGTTTCTTCTCCAAGGATTTCATTCCTTCTGGTGTCATGCTTGTTCGTAGAAAGATAACAATGTCCTCTAATTCTGATGGTGCTCATTGTAACCTATATAACTATGCATCTAGCATGGTATCTTCAATTTCCTATGCTTCTTCTCCTAACTGTATTTTGGATAGATGGTCTGGTCTAGAATTACTTTTCCTTGGTTTTACCACAACTATGAAATCAAATTCTTGAAATAAGAGTACCCATCTACATATGTGCCCTTGTAAAATGGGCTTGTTTACCAAATAATTCAATGCCATGTGATCTGTATAGAAGACAAATGGTGTAGCCACTAGGTACTATCGAAATTTATGTATTGCATATATCATTAACAAAGCTTTGTGCTCTGTAGTTGTGTAATTCTATTTTGCAAGAGTCATCTTTTTGCTAGAAAGATAGATAGGATTATCTGTAATACCTTCTCTAGGTTGAGCCAATATCTTTGCGCCAATGGTCGTACCATAGGCATCCACATGTACATGAAATGGTTGGTCCCACAAGTTAAAATAAAAATACGCGCGGTAGTAAGTTTCTACTTTGATATCTCAAATGCACACTGTTTGCAGCTTCTCCCGAGAGAATGTACCTTTTCCTGTTAGTAACTCCTCTAAAGGTGCTACAACCTTGGCATATCCTTTAATAAAATTCCTATAATATCCTATATGACCCAAAAATATCACACACCTTGCTTTGACTTGGTAAGCTCTTTGAGGCATATAATGATTGCAATCTTAGTTGGATCAACCAACAAACCGTCCTTCTAGATTATGTATCCTAATAGTATCCCAAATGGTGTAGCAAATATGCACTTCTTGATTTTCAAAGAGATACTCAAATGTCTACATCTTTCAAACTTTAAGTGCAGATTTTCACAATGATCCTTAACTAATCCATACACCGTCCAATCATCCAAATAAACCTGTAAGAATTTGTGAATAAACTCCTTGAACTCTTGGACAAATATGCACAAAAAATACAACAAGCACATTCTTCCAGCCAAAAGGCATCACAGTATAGGTGAAGCTACCCCATTCAGTAGTAAAAGTAGTATTTTCCCGATCCTCCCGGGCAATCCTAACTTGATAATACCTAGAGAACCCATAGGTAAATAAATAGATTTTGCACCCTACAATGCCTTCTAGTATTTCCGCACCGAATGGTGTAGGAAAGAGATCAGATCACACATGCAACATTCATCTCCCCTGTAGTCCACACAGATCCTAATCTAACCATCCATTTTGATACGATCACCATTGGACTAACCCATTTTGACTCATCGAGGGGCTTAAGAATCCTAGACTTTAACATTTTGTCAATCTCTTCTTTGACCTTTTCACGTAAGTTGAGGTTCATCCTGTAGGGTCTCTTTCTAACTGGTGCGCACCCTCTTTAAGATTTATCCTCATCTCCCCTAATGATTCATGTATGCCTTTAAGTTCATGGTACCCTCGAGGGAATAAGTCTGATAATCTTGTAGTAGCTCTATGATTTTCGCCGAGTTCGTCTCAAGCGAATAGTCTCCAATTATGGCTTCCTTAGGCTCAACATCTGATCCAATATTCACCTTCTTTATCTTCATAGGTTCATGATAGGCGTGCGTGGTCTTATCTACACTATCTAACACCTCACGCCTACTTGTTGAATGGTTTATATCTAGATCTTATACTTCTTCATCATCCACTAAGTAGACCATTTTACCTTTTTCTTTCTCAAGGAAAGCATGCTAAAGTAGTGTGGCATCGGTCTCTATCTCTTCAACAAGACGTGCTCTGAGGTTCCTTCATCCAATAACTCCTAAAGGATTTCTTTAGCCTTGGCACTATCTCCCATAGTTAAGTGCTTTATGACTTTTAATGCTTCTTCCACCGAGGCTTAGTAGAGAAGAAGTCAAACATCTGGGTCATTCCTACAATTAAATCCTGCCAATTTCCAGTCTCTCTATGGATTTCTACATAGACATACCAAACACGCACGTAGCCTTGTAAAGTGGAATAAAACTTGTGCACCCAGAGCGAAGGTGGTAAAGATTCCTACCCCTCTGTCCAGAGTCTCTCACACTTCTGAATGTGGTGCTAAATAGGTTGATTACCATGATAAGTACAAATTTGAGTAGGTGCATTGCTCCTAAAGAACCTAGTAGCAAGAGCAATCCTAATTTCATTCCATCCTACAAGATTATCCTTATGGACCACCCACTAGCATGTTACTTTCCCATGTAGGGTATATGCTAGCATATTCCTTCTCTCTAGTGGGTCTATCCATTGTTCTTCCATGGCACACAGGAACACCATAGTGTTTCCTTCTCTAGTGTAATAAGGTACCGAGTTGTTACCTATTCTCATGATATAACATGGTTTGTTGTCCTTAGGAAATATGCTCGTTACTGGGTGCCCTACCAATTCATAAGTGTTGTGAGCCCAATTATCACAAGAAAAACTTGTAGTATCAATAATAGACTGTGCATCCTCCCACTGAAGGGTTCCTTCCTTACATGGATCAAGCACCTCTAGATCCGGATGGTGCGTACATAATTCCTATTCAAGTCTTCTTCACTCAAGGGCTCAACATAGGGCTCAAATTTGCCATCTATTAAAGGGATAATAAATCTTTCCTCCTTGTTTTAAAAAATTATACAACCCTTGTTGAGGCTGAAGATCAACATTATTTGCATAGCACCAAGGATTCCCCAATAGAGTTGGGAAACTATCCGACTCTGCCCGTAACTAAAACCTCAAAATCTCATGTGAACTTGGCTCCTTGTATAGTAATGGATGCATCTTTCAAAATGCCGATGGGAGTGGCCTTAGTCTGATTATCCATGAAAAAAACATTAGAGTATGGATGCAATGGAGGTCTCCGCATTTGTACCCATGCATCTAAGGTAAGAACATTGACTTCCGCATCAATATCAATCAATATATTACTCAATACCAACCCATCCACAACAAAATTTAGAGTTATTTTCTTGTCATAATCTAGGCTATGAGGGGGAAGATTTGCTTGCAAGATCTATCATCTAGGCTTAGCACTTATGCGTGGAGTGTTTCCTGTTAACCAATTCCCCAACATTGGAATGATATTCTCCTAGCATAACAATTTTCACACTTCTCTCAAGTCATCTATATCAGTTTGGACCGACTTTAATGCTTTCTTTTGCTCCATCTTCAATGACTGATCCTTTAAATATTGTATTTCACCCTGAAGATTCCTAAGTACCTCTATGTTTTCCTGTTAAACCTCCTTCTGATGGGCAAGATCTAGGTACCGTACATGTAGAATCTCCTCCTCAGTGATGGTAGGCCTCTGTTGTAATTCTTCTTTGGTGCGTGTTACTTCAGCGCGGGTTGTGATCTTTACCTGCAATGCCTCAAATTCTGGTTCTAGCTTGGGCATCCACTGATTTTCCACATCATGATGTATCCTAACCATCCCTACACCTTTGTTTTCCTATTTATGTTGCTTGCTAAGATGCTCATATAATTATGAATTCCTCATAACTATGATTCTTTCCACAGAAAGAACATGTAATATTTTGAGGACATTCACTCCTGTAATGGTTAGGAGATCCACATATATAATATGTCCCATGAAGGAGCTCACCTCGTCTACCACCATAGTCTCGTCCTCTGTATCCACCATGGTATCCTCGACCTCTACCACGACCACCTTCAAAACGACCTTCATTTTTCTCATAGTGCACTTGATTGTGATCCCATTCTTGATGCTCGTTCTTTCCTTTAGAGTTATCTAAAACTCCTGTCTATTGTACACCAATATCGATAGTGTCCTAGATTTTACCAATCATCAGATAGTCTTCCGTGTCATGAGTCGTGGACCTAAAATTTTTACAGTATCTTGAAATGTTCTTCCTTATCACACGTTGTAGTAATGGGCAGTGAATAACATCATGGTTTAAATGGCATATCTCACATTCCAACAACAATGAGTGTACTAATTTGTATGGAAAGCTATCCTTTATGTGACCTTCCACTTTGTAATCTGTGCACCAAATACCTGTGCGCGTCTCATGTGTCAAATTTTCTGATAGTTTCTCCAACTACTTTGCCATAGCTATGATCTGTTCTTCTAAAAACAGGCTCACCCTAGTGTCTATACTTCCAACTTCCTCAAAGACATAACTCTACTTCAAGTGCTTCACGCATATCGGTGTATGTTTTATGTGATATCATCCTCCTAATTTTTTAATTAGGCCTCCAACAAACCATTCTCGCATGCTAGCTTACGTGAATATCATAAGAAAGCTTAGATAACAATGTTTTAAAATGGGCATCATACTCTCTGACACTCTTAGTAGTGCCTTGCTTAATATATTTGAGCACACTTATACTCTTATGCTCGAACTCAGGGATGTGAAAATATTTAAGGAATGCATCTTTTAAAGTCAGTGTAGTCTACACAAGTTTGATCAGAGTTAAACTTTCTATACCAACTATGTGTGTGCCCTTGTAACGTAGTAGAAAATTGAATTTCCCTACGCTCAGAAGCCATGATCCCTTTTGCACACCACGGTATTTGACACATGTGTACGTGTTCAACAACATCTTCTATGCCCCTATACTCTGGGAGATGAATAGACATCTCCATGTAAATATTCTAGGGTTGGTGCTGACCTTTCCCACCGATCCGAACCTCATGTGTTTCTTATTCCTTTAGAACCACCGATCCACTAGAGATAGAGCCACCTATACCTCCTGATCCCAAACTTGTAGCTGGGTTGAACAAGAAGATGTAATTCCCTGTGTCCCAACAAGTAGTCTTGAACTACACCCCAACAATCTGTGAAGTATTAATACACCCCGTAAGATAGTCCAAAATCTACGTGCAGAATTCTCGTATGGATGATACACCCAAAAAGGTACTCCTATATAATAATGAATTCATTTGTGCTACCATCATTGTGACTCTTATAAGACTCGCTCCTGATCTCCCACTGCTTGAATTAGCTTGTTGACTATTTGTTGTACTAGATGCTAGAAAAAAAAGCACAAGGGCAAGGTTTTCAGGTGGATTCAGATGGACACCCTCGAACTAGATTATTTTTGTTGGTGTGATTCTACATGAGAACAAGGAGGATTCTCTGTCATGCTTTCCCAAATGGGGTAGTTCCTGATATTTGGGTTCTAAGTCTTCTACATTAACTTCAACTCCTTCTCAAACTATCTTTCTCCAAAACGCCATTTATTATACAACCTCTAATTACTTCTCTACCTCCCTCTCACACACCTCATTATACTTAAGCTACCTTTCATCTCTCTGCCTCTCTACCACTAGGTCTGTCATCTTTCACCAAACCTACTCTTGCCCCCACGCGTGGTGGGGTTTAGTTAGCCATTGGTTTTCTCTCCAAATTCAAAGTTACCATCAAAATTTTGATTGCCAGTGGAATGCCCTGCAGGTAAGTTCCCCTGGGATATCGTAAAAACTAGAATTCAGCTACCTCTGGGCACAAATAAGTGGAAATTGAGTACTCCAAGATATAACTGTTTAGAATACCACAGAACCATGTATCCACAACGTGAGTCCAAATTAGATCAACATCATAAAGGGTATGAAATTATTCTTGTGTCCAAACAAGTGTGTGATACCTCCAATTCCATTTAGATGCATAAGCAATCAGTCACTCATATAATTCTACTAGAAAGATATCAAAGAAGCTCTTATATAAACCATCATGCATATTCTGTTCCACCCATACATGTGTATTAAACACAGATCCGGTGATAAAATTCCGTGTGTATTCTTATACTAGATCATGTATCCACTCCTCAACACTTGCTAAGGTCAACCAGTATGTCTTCATCGTGAACCATCCTGAAAAAAAATGAAAAAGAGATCTGGCAATGGAACCACTGATGCAGCCTAAAATTCACCAGTAAAAGCCCAGGCGCGATGACACATCACTCGGCCTATACTTGAGTGCTCTCGGTTGAAGTGCGCAAATTTACCGAGTCCCTCTTTAAGGTTGTTGTTGCAATATGTTAGCATGATGAAGACTTAAAACATTAATATCTATGACTAATATATCATTCTACAATACATATTAAGATCTAGATCTAGAGAATAACATAATTAAGAGATAACCATGATGAAATCAAGCTACATGAACCAATTATACTCGGGATTTGAAAATTTGATTCATCCATCACATTCTATTGCATTAGACATGATAACTACATAGAAGCTTAGTACAATAGATACTACCATATTCTATGCGTACATCAAATTTGGCAAAGATAACCTCACAATAACTAAGTTCCCACATACATATCCTCACACCTATACTATGCGTGCATTACATATTTATAAGGGTGGGGACTTTCCCTTCACTACTTATCCAATCCCAAAATAGGTCACATGCTATTATTAGCCATGCACTGTTACAAAAATAGCCACACATGTAAGTGCACTAATAATAGACTTCTTCTAGTTAACTGTCAGTAGTAAATCTATTCTTAGCCTATACCCATGCAAAGCACTTCATTTTTGATCCTCCAAAAAAATACAATGTGTGTCACACAATTATTTAAATAGTTTGTGTGCTCCATGCGCTATCTCCAAATATATCTCCTCATCGTGAAAATGGCTAAGCCTTGAATTTTCCTTTGTCTTCAACACGTGATTCCTTCTCGATTCTTCCATGCTTTTGAATGTACTCTTCTCTTCAGCGTGAAGCTTCGCATGTTCTTTACTAAGTTCCATACTCTAACTGATCAACAAGTTCATACAAACTCTAGATATTATTAGAAGGGAATACCAACCCATTTCTCACCTAAAAGTAACTTAGATATTAATCCCCCTGATGAGAAAAAGAAGGAAATAAGTGGGATTAAAATACCAAAGAGAAGGAGGTATGAAAGGATGATCAAAGTTGCAAAATCTACCATTTCTTTAAAAGAAACTCCTTCCCCATTAATAATACTAGAGGAACTAATACTTGTCTCTGACAGTGATAGTTCACCCAAGTTGGACCGTGAAGAAAAATTAGAAGTTTAAGGCGGAAGTCCACTTGAAAAATATTGAAGCTCCTAAAAGGAAAATAATTCATAAGGAGTCTAGGAAACTTCAGGAATATTGAAGTACATGAGGGTTTAGAGAAAGAATTTTTTGATATTCTAGGTAGCATGGAAATGTCTCCTCCTCTACCAAGTCAAACTAAGGAGTTGGAGAAAGAATATGAAATATTGCAAGAGTGGGATTTTCAAGAGATGGATGACTCAAAGCACTACTATCACATGAGGAAGAAAAATTGACATCTTGGAAACTAAAAGGGAAATCCATTTTGCTGAAAGAACAATGCTCATTCCCGAAGGAACTCCTAGAGAAATAAGAAAAACAATAATTTAGGTAGGCTATGTTCTTGTATAGGGCTGAACTTATAATTAGGGAGAAAGATGAGGAATTGAACTTCCTCAAACACAAATTGGAGCATAGAGAAATGCTTATTGAACAACTGAAAACTCAGCTCATAGATAAGAATGAAGAATTGGCATTAGTAAAGCAACAAATGGTGGAAAAAGAAAAAGAATTGCAATTGGCTAGTGAATAGAGTACTATGAAAAAAGTACATTCAGTGGATCAAATTGTACAAACAGAGTTGTCTTACTGGCCACTCAAGCAATTATGGGATGATACCTATAGAAATATTAATGAGTTAAAAATATCAAATTAGGAACTAAGAAGCCAGATGGAAGAAGAGAAGAAGGAAAGGAAAGAGTGGGAAGAAAAATTCTATAAAATGGAGGAAGAAAAATTTAAATGTTTGGAAAAACTACGGATGATCTCAGATAATGAATGAAAAATTACTCACATGTAGAAGACCTTCTCTTGCATACAGTGTCTTCCTAGAAGAGTAATTTATCTGTGGTAACTATCAAGTATTTCATGTGGCCTTCCACATGAAGTAAAGGATGAAGCAAAATTCATGGTAGCATATTCCTCAACCAATGGCAGAGAAAAAAAAAAATCTTCCTTGCGAATTTTATCTCTACAACTTTATGTTAGAAAATAACATAGGATTCATGATTAATCTATATGTTGGGGAAATCAAACTTAATGCATTTTTTTCTATGCTCCAGAATCAGATAGCTTGGAAAGAAATGGATCTCAAAACTTAATAAAGGATAGTTTCTCTGGATTAGGTATGAGATCTCATTATGGAAAACCATCTGCATTTTTCATACATTTTAGGTCCCATGCCTTTGACAGCCGATTTAAGGAACATTATATTGCTAGCTTGTAGAAAAGTATTGATGCCTTCACCTCTTATGAAGATAAAAAAATTGAGGAAATTTATGATGGATGCCTTAAGAGATGGGAATTCCTTACTATACCATTAAGAAGAAGAGAATTTATATCTCCCACACATCTAATATGGAGTTTGGAAAGGGCTAGAGCTTTATGTACACTCATTCCTCAAATTTGTGAAAAATGCAGGGGTATGTGGATGGGTATGAGAACAAGTCCTCATCTCCTTCTTACACCCATGTCTCCATGGTAGAATAGAGAACCTTAGGATCCCACTCACTTTTAGGATTGGCAGAAGAGGCTAGAGGAAGGATCAGGATACAACACTTTTGAATAAAAGCAATGGGACATTCGTTTCCAACCATTTGACCTTAGCAAATGATCGGTTGGAATACGAAATTCACAATCCCGATTTTGAAGAATAGAGTTCGTAACAGGACTCACAAACAAGTAAGTGTGGGCGAGATTATAAGGCCAAAATATGTCTCATCAATGTGTAATGAATGATCTCATTTTACTCTCCTTTTAATCAAGTTTGACTGCATTTTGTTGATTTTGTTTAATCTAGTATAAGTTAGGATGTAATTGTCCATATTTTTTTATTTAGTTCAAATGTCTAAAAGAATTCTATAATTCCTAACAAAATGTATGGAAATTTACTTTTTTGTAATAAATAGGTCATATTTGGTCAGATAAGTCAAGTGTGAAGCGACCAACACCTTTTTGAGGAAGTTGGCTAAAATGTGGCTTAGCTCCGAACTCCATCAATTAGCTTTGGAACTCCATGACTTAGCTCAGAACTCTATCACTTAGCTTCGAATGCTATCACTTAGTTCGGAACTCCAACACTTATCTCCAAAAATTTCACAATTAATTCCGTAGAAGGCTTCCCTTTGGTTCCACAACATCTTCAAAGTTCTAGAATTAATGGGAATCTTTTTATTCTATCAAAATTCAGCTATGGAGAAATTAATGGGCCCTCTAATTAGGAATAGACCAACAATTTGTCCAGTTCTTCACACTCTAGAAATACTTATGTAAGACCAACAACTGTATGTCCAACTAGTTTTCTAAATTTCATATCTACTTTGGGCACTATTCGGTTTCACTAGAACCTATAGGTGGATAGAAAACTATTGAACACTCATGATTGTAAATGCATCTTCGGATGGATAAATATATATAGAGAACTAAAGATAGATAAAAGAGAGGATGATATAGATATACAAACATATACACAGTTAAGTTTTGTAAGATAGAACAATTCAATAATAAGATATCCATTTAATTTTGAGAGCATCATACTGTGTTAACTCCTAATTCAAGGTGGAGCAAGGGCCCACTCCTCCAAGAAACATGATCCTTTATTTTATTGGTATTTATATCTTCAAGCAATTTGTATAAATATGTTATTTAGTAGTTCTGTAAGTACTTTTGATTCTTAAATTAAAATATGTTACATAAGTTATTTATTGTCCCCTACAGTGTTTTAGTGTACATTTTTATTTCCTCAAAAGAATTTTAAACAACATCTCCAAAGTGTGTTTATTTCTAGCAGTTTGTTTCATTCTACAAAGTGTGTTTATTTCTAGTAGTGTGTTTCATTCTACAAAGTGTATTTATTTCCAGCAGTGTGTTCAATTCTGTAAGATTTGTTCATTTAAGCAATTTGTGTTTAGCAAGTTTCTTATAGTTTAGCTTTAATAAGGCTTTAGCCAGGAAATATTAAAGAAACTTTAAAACCTCCCAGAAAATAAAAATAATAAATATCTACAATCAATTACTAGTTCACTGAGATTTTTCTTGTTGCATATAGCTTTAGACACCCCTGGTTTGAATATGACATCAACCATGAGTTGATTAAATGAAGGGAATAATGACACCCATCAGTGACATCTCGAGATAAATAAGAAGGTGATTGCAACCTTTGTATTGTGACAAATATTTTGGAGTCGGTAGGCGAAGCGGGTATCTGAGAAGCTAGACAGACAAGGTATCTACAAATTTATTAGTAGAATGTGGGGTGGTTTGAAGTTCGTAACGGTCAAAGGTAGTCAAAATTATGTTGACACTGTGTTTATAATTTTGAAATATTTCATTATGAAAATGGTATATACCATTGACTTTGTTTACGAATAGTTGAGAGTCAACAAAGATATTAATTTATTTGATGTCTAAGGTGATGGTAGTTTGAAGGCCTAATAAAAGTGCTTCATATTTGACAATGTTGTTAGTACAATATAAATCTATTTTGAATGATAACGACATAGGTTCAATGTCAAGAGGAACGAGGATAACTCCAGCGCCCACTCCCACGTTGACATTTAGAACCGTAAAAAATAAGGTTATTTGGTAAACACTATTATCCAAAGAGAGGATAGTAATGGATTCATCTGGGAAATCAAAGTTAGAGGGTTGATTTACGGAGAGGAGTAGTACATCTACAAGTTGATCAGCTGATGGTTTTTCCCTTGATAGATTTTTGATGGATGAATTAAAGATCAAGGTCTACGAGAAGCATGAGCCAACTTGCAACACATTGATGTTGGTAGGGTTTGGAATATATGTAATGTAAGGGGTCATTGAGTAGTTAATGACGAAGTTTAGTGGCGATAAAAACTAAGGTTAAGAAAAGTTTTTCAGGATGGGTGTACCTAGTTTCATAATCCAAAAGGGTAAGGCTTATGTAATAAAATACTTGCTCCCTATGTTCCTCGTCGTGATGAGTGAGCATGACACCCAAGGAATGATCAATAGCGGAAATGTATAGGTAAAAGGGTTGGTCATCCTTAGGAGGAATGAGAACTGGTGGTTGGAGAAGGTATTGTTTTAAGGTGTCAAAGGATTTGTGGCATTCATCCTCCCATTTTAAAGAGACATCCTTTTTAAGGAGGTGTTGAAATGTTGCGATGTAGTCGGAAAGATGCAAAATAAAATGAAGAATAGATTGTAACTTTCCTTGTAAACTATGAAGTTGGAAATGTTATTAGGTGAAGGAATTTGAGAATAGCCTTGATTTTAGTAGAATTGAATTCTATGCCATGTAAAGAAATGATGAAACCAAGGATAATTTCTTGATAAAACAATGAAGACACACTTCGTAGGTTGAAGGCGAACACAATACTTGTTGAAGTGTTCAAAGATGACCTAAAGGATTGTAAGATGTTCAACCTAATGTTTGGATTTAGAAAGAAGGTAATCTACGTAATCTTCCAATATGCAATGCATTATGTCATGGAAGATATAAGTCATAGCAAGCTGATATGTAGCACCAGAGTTTTTAAGGCCAAAAGGCATGGATCGATAGCAAAAGGTCCCTAAGGAGTGATGAAGGAAATTTTGTGTTGATCTTCAGGGTGAGTAATATTTGGTTATAACCCAAGAAACTGTCCATGAGTGATAACATCTCATGACCAGCGGTGAGATCAACTAGTTAGTCAATACTTGGTAGAGGAAAGTCATCTTTGGGGCAAGCTAAGTTGAGGTTATGGAAATCCGTGTAAATGCAAAGTCCCCCTATCACTTTTGTGACAAGAATGATGTTAGAAATCCATTGGGATAGTCAATGGGTAGGATGAAGGAAACCGAGAGAAGGTGCTGAAGTTCCTCTTTGAAAAGAAGGGAAATGCGAGGATGCATTTTCTATAGCTTCTGTTTTACAGGTTTGGCTTTAGGAATGGTTACGATATTGTGGACCACAATGTCTGGGTAAATACCAGGAATATTAGCATAGGACCAAGAAAAATCATTGTTATGATCCCGAAAGAAAGAAGTAAAAGCTTCCTGTTCAATGACATCTGAAGATTGGCCTATCTTTAAAATGTGTGGGTCGTCCTGAGTGTTAATATTGACTTCGATGGTTGATTCATTTAACATGGTTTGTGTCTTAGAAGGAAACGAATGGTGAATATAAGAATATTCTACACCAAGTTAGGTGAGGATAGACTCATCATCTTGACATTGAATGATGTTAATATAAGGTGTATCGTCATTGATCATGTCAGGATACAGGAAGGGAAGAGAAGAGGGAGCCTTGCCATCACGTTGATAAGTTAGAGGTCCCAAGGAAATTGTGCTCGTGAATTTTTTTTTAGAAGGAATGGATTCTAGATCCATAGACTCTGCGGGTGAGGGTTGTGACATTGGTGAACATGGTGGAGAAGGTTTGTCATCCTAAATGAGCTCAACATGGGCCTTATTGGAGGGTAGTTCGGTGAAGCCGATGCCACTATGATCTTTGTGTTTACGGGTGGTACACATAATGACAGTATGATGACCTTTTTCATAAAAATGAAAGCCAAATCCTTTCCATGCACAAATGGTGGTTGGTGAGATATTGGAGGTTAGATGAAAATGGTCATGTTTGGGATGGCGGTTCGGGTGAATAGGTGGAAGTATCAAGTCCCCCATATGTTAAGTTGGTGCAAAGGTGGGGAGGACCATAAGGGAAGACCTCTCCTATGCGATAGTCATAACGAGGATGTTGGCGTAGGTTACCATACTCTTGTGGAGTAAGGAATGTGTTTATATTGTAGAGGTAGTAATCCCCTAGAGTGAGGAATTGAAAAACACCCTCTAAGGGATCAGTAGTAGATATGTGGGTAGTGGGAATAGATGAATTACTAGGTGATTGGGCAAGAGGGGTATCAGTTGTTTAGGAAGTAGATGGGCCAATTGTAGAGGCTTTGACAACGGTATGAATAGAAAAGTCGGGTGTGGCGAGATGTGGTGTCGGCATTGGTGGATGGGGCTATGGGTGAAGGAGAAGTGGGGGTAGTGGTAGATTCCTTAACTAGTACAAGGACATTGTTAGGTCGGTACAACATGTTATAGGTTTTGAATGGTGATGGGTCAACTGGGATGGTATAGTTATGTCCTTCATGTTCAAATTTTACAAAGTGGTGTAAAGTTTAAGGAACATAACCCATGACACGAATCCAAGGTCGGCCAAGCAATAGGTTATCTGGAACTCCCCCTCTAAGATGTAGAACAATTCCAGGATAGTGTGAGGGCCCACACAAATGTGAATAATAATGGTGCCAAGGGTGGAAGTGATGGTGTCATTGAAGGAGTGTGGAATAACTCAAGGTTATTATGATTGTAATTTGAAGTGTTACGCATTTGATTGTACTCGTGGGAGGAGATGATTTTGATGCTAGCACCAAAGTCGATCATACCGCGCCATACACGTAAATTATAAATATAGACAGAGATAAAAAGGGTGGGATCAGGGTCATCTAATTGGAGAGGTACGATCTCCTCATTAGAAAAAATGAGGAAGGCTACTTGATGAGTGGGCGTGGGGTAGAAGAAGGAGATGATTTGGTAAGAGAGGACACATGGTGAGGGGTGATAATGGAGGCTACTAGTGTGGGGTCATTAGGTAAAACCTCGATGGATTTAAAACTTCCATAAGGGCTTGTCGATGAGATTTAGAGGTTTGGACGAGATTGTACAAAGACATTTTTAGAGGGGATTAATGTAATTATTTTATCATTGTATGATGGGTGACCCCATCAGAAATAGGGTATGTGGGTCCTCGAATGGTGATTTTGGGTTCAGGTGAAAATAGTATATTGGGCATGGGATTGGTTGATGGGCTAGTTGATTTTTATTTTCCTTTTTCCTTTTGGGCGTAAGTGGAAACTTGGACATGTTAATATGAGGGAATGAGGTAGATGGAGAAGGTATGTCATGAGTAGTATAATGGCATGATGGACAAAAATCTAATGCAAGGTAAGAACCTTACAAAATGAGTAGGGAACACTGGAATTTAGGTGGTGTTTTGGCTAACTCTCTGATACATACCATGTTTATCTCAAACTTTGGATGTGGATAAAAGGGTTGTGGAAGTGAAGATGAAGGTCACTAAAGAAGTAAGGGACGAGGGTGCATGGTGACAATTGAAGATGGAATAGGGTCTTCATCAAGAAGATTTTCATCATCAAAATTTTCTTCAGGAGGATATAATTGGAGGAGAATAGTTTTGAGATCCTTACAACCCTCTACATCATGTCCTGACACACGATGGTAGGAAAAAAATTTAGTTTCATCAAACCCTTTTGGTTTGGGTTTGAGGGGGTCATAAGGTCTAAGCGGCGGTAATGTGATGACCGAGGTCTCTAAGAGGTTGGCTAAAATGTTGGCGTAGGACCTTGCTAATGGATCATAATGGGAAGTGAGTGTGGGTTTGGGTAAAGGTGCGGATGATTGTGGTGGAAGAGGTGTTATAGGAGGTGGAATAGGTTTGATCACTAGTTTGGTAGGTGGTATTATCTTAGGTTTTGATGGTATCTTCTTGGGTAAAGGTGTGGTAGAAGAACTAGAAATGGAAGGTGTTGTCGGTTTAACTACCTTATTGGAGGGTAGTGGGTTCTTGTCTTTGGATTGCACCTTCTTGGGTAAAGGTGAGGTGGGAGTACATGATGTAAAAGGGAAAGAAGACGGTGGAAGAGGATGGGTTACCCATGGGGACAATAGAGTTGCAGTAGAAGTGGTTGGTAGAGGCCAAGTGGAAGGTATGGGTTGAAGTTGTATAGGAAAAGTTGGGGTTATGGTAGCTGGTGGAGGTATAGGTGGTAAGAAATGTATGGGTGAGGGCGAGGGTGTTTTTTGTGTAGGTAAATGAGGTGTAACAAAGGATCATGATGAATCAGTAGGTTTCTTAGCTTTTGATTTGCCTTGGGTAGGAGGTTTTTTGGCCAAGGTTGATGGGTGAGGTCCTAGGATGGACGGAAGGGGCAAAGGGGACAAAGATTTGGAAGGCGAGACTGGTATATATGGCTTAGAAGGTTGGGTCTTCCTTTTAGGTGGAGGAATAGTTTTGGTGTAGGTTTAGGAAGATGTAGCTAAATCTAAATTGACGGGTGGATGGGTAAGGCTCTATGTCCGCATGACACTTAAGGTAGTGATGGGTCTATATATGGATGACGATGTAGGTGTGGGTAGTTTCTTAGGCATATGAATGGTTTTAGTCATGGGTAAAGGTTCAGATGTAGGTAAAAGTGACGAAGAAGAATTTGTCTCGATTGGAATGGTCATGGTCGATCTGGTTGCTAGAAATACCTTTGGATAGATCGTGGGGGTATCTGTAGGAAAAATTTACATTTGATTCGAAAAGGGGAGCCGAAGGTATCCCCAAAGCATGGAATTATCAATGTAATCCAAATGGTGGAAAGTCATGAAAATGGCATTGCTTTAAGAGAAGATGCAATTGGTTTAGTGGTAATCCCTATGAAATATGTCTGTGAGACAGGGAATTGGTTAGCCTTGGACTTTGTGGGTAAAATATCCGAGACCGGATAAATGGGAACCTAGAACACTAATGGGTAACTATCCCCAACAGTAGTGGTGTGTCTAAACGATCTCCCATGGGTAGGAGAGATGGTAGGTGGGGTGAGGTAGATTCCTCTTTTGGTGGAGGAGAAAGTGATGATTATTCTCCTGTGGGTAGGAGAGTTAATACCATTTATTGTTTGATAGGTTGCAAGGTAGATGGTGAAATGGCATCAACAGAAATGGTGGCCTCCTCCAGGGGTGAAAGGGGAGACGAAGAAGAATCCTCTGTGGGTGAAGGAGCAGATGAGGTATGCTCCTTCGTAGGTAGAGGAGCTTGTGCCAAAATTTCCTCGATAGACAGAATAGGTGGAAATTGAGGAACGGCTGGTATGATATCGAAAACAACATGGACTTCATGGACATTGTTGTCATTGGTTGAAGGTTCACCACTTTTATTAGATGATGGTGTATGGTTAGGAATAACTTCTTAAAGATATGCAAGTTTTGATTTGTTGGTGCATTCGGGTTGTCCAGATGAGATCTCCATTATCTAACATTTCCTGGACAATGTTCTTAAAAGTTATGTAATTACTGTCACTATGGCCTTTGACACGATGATAATTACAATAGTCATGTTCCTTATACTAGGTGGGCATAGGACGAGCGAGATTGAAACCGGTATGAGGTTTTATGGGGGGTAGTGCAATGGCTCCAGATTTAAGAATATTTTCTAAGACTAAAGAATAGGGATCTCCAATTGGAGTGTACTTCATTTGTTCTGTTAGAACTGAAAATTATGAGCAGGACAAATATTGGAGGAAGGTTTTCGATTAGATGGATGATATGGACCAGATTTGAGAACTACCGTGTTGGCAGATCCTTTGGATTTTGATTAATTGTTTTGGGGATTCGAAGACGAAGAGGTGTCATTTGATTTGAACATGACGTTTTGTTGGATAGCTAAATTTTCTTCTCTTCAATGGCACAAATCTAGTTTTTGCACCATTATAAATGCTTTGTCAAAGGTATGAAAATTTTGTACCTGCAGAGTTCGTGAGATGTGTCTAGCATAAGATAAGTTCTAGTGAAAAATCTATAAGCTCAACTTGAGGTAACTAGAATGTTAATTTGTTGATAAGACTTCTTCATGAGCAACGAAATTTGTGATAAATCCGTCATCATATTGTCATGTCAAATATAGGTCAATCATGGTGAATTTTTTGAACACATTGATTGAAAAGTGGTCTAGGAATGCTTGAGCCACTTGGTTAAAGGAGTAGATGGAATGTTTTGGTAAACTACTGTACCAATCTAAGGCGGGTCTTGTCAGGGACATGGGGAATGTTCGTAGGAGTAAAGCATCATCATGGGAAATTAGATAGCACCCATGTTTGAATGACCATAAGTGTTGTTGTGGGTCTTTTTACTTATTGAAACCATTGAACTTGGGAATTTCCTAATGCATGGGGTATGGGAGAATAGGAATAGATGGATGAATAGGCTCATTACAGATTTCTTCATAAGTTAAGGAGTTGCGAGAGCTGGAAATTGATGCTTCTAATGTCTGCATATTTTCCATCATCATCCTAATGAGGTCATTGGTGGATTGTGAGGAATGGGCACTTCCTGCAGTAAAGGGTGGTTGATGATGGGTGTATGATGTGGATGGTATCTTGATATATGGGGGTGCTCAATATGAAAAATGTGAAGGGGGGATAGATGTGTGTGAAAGATACCCCGAATAAGAGATAGAGAAGATTGGGGGTTCTTTGCGATGCGTGTAAATAGGTGAGCTAGTTGTAATGAATCTCGTGGTAATTAGGGGTAGAGATTGAGGGATGGAAAGGATAAGGTTTAGAAATGGGGTCTGAGTTTCCGACATTAGGGGTGGTTGTGATACAAATGGTATATATGAGGAAAAGGGGGTAGATGGGGCCATGCTCAAGGTGGTTGGTGAAGGAATGGTCGACACCATGGGTGTGATAGATGTCATTGGTGCAGTAGTTATAGAAGATGTGGGGCCTAGCAAGAGACCACATGGGGTAAAGTGGATGAGGGTAGCACCGAGCTAGTGGTAGCTAATGCGAAGTGGGGGCAAGGGTAGGAGGGATAGATATGGGCATGTCATATACTAGTTGTTCTGAGGAGTTTCGGGTAGATGAGTGGGAAAGATAGTATTATTAGGTTGTGGGATTTTGGTCAAGGAGTCTTATGAACTCCTTGCCACCGAGTAATGTCGTGATGGGCTGAGTTGGATCCATAGATGATAGGATAGAGGAAGTGATGGGCTAGGTGGGAGTGGCTAAAGACTAGTGTGAAATACAAGGGTGTTGGTTTGGCTATGAGTCAACACCATGTGAATTAGCATTGACTGGTAAAACTGTACTCTATAAATGACATAGAAAACATCATAAATGGAGGACTAATTCGGAGGTAAATCTAATCGGTGTTTTAATTAATGATCAAACATAGAAAATGACGATGGTTAGATTGACCGATGATGGTTATAGGGGAACCAATGATGGTTATGATAATTGATACCGGTTACTGTGGGAATCAACAGTTCTATAAATGAGGTAAAAATTGATGAAAATAAAATAATGGAAATTGTATTGGGCTGTGATATGAAATTTCTAGGGATATGATGATGTTTTGAGAACTTCAAATAGAACAGAATATTTGATGAATGTTATATTTGGGTAAAATGACCAAAAGCAGATGGAACCGATGACGGTTAGATATAAACCGATGATGGTCTCTAGACCGACGCGTCGGCTAATGTGAAATTAGAAGAAATGAAGAAAAATATATTTTTTGTGAATTAAATCAAATGAAACACCAACCCAGAAATATGAGGATGATGGTATTAGACCCTGACACACTCAAAAACAGTCAAAATACTCCAACTATGATGGTGGAGTGTGACAGGAAGAGGAAAGTGGAGAACGTAACCTCACAACTCAAAACGTAACTCAAGAAAAAGATAAGAAAAAATACAAATCCTAATAAGTGAATTTTATGTGTTTAGCTTATTCCATTTAAGATTGACTTGTGAATTCATAACATAATTTTTGGTTGGGAAGGTGTCTTATGAAGAGGAAAATTCTAAAGGGTGGTTTCAGGTTATGTTTTGGCAGGGGCAATCCTTTCTCTAAGATAATTACTTGGATAGAGATACTAGTTTGGCACCTACCGTCAATCCTTTGATTGTGTGATCGTTGATAGCTTCTTCCAAGTAAGATGTTGTTTAAGAAGATGTGTGAATTTTTATTTGTATAGTTTTGAAAAGAGAGAGAAGAGAAAGTGCTTTCTATGATTTAATTATGTCAACCATCAGCTAGGCATGACTTCCATCATATAGGTTTCCCTTAGTTTTTAAATGTGAGCTAATAATGCAACATACAAGGATGAAATGTAACAAATTTTAGAACCCAAATCAACAATTATATTCAATGTAGCAAATGATGAATAGGTCAAGAACGTGCTCTTTCACTACTATGCAAATGCAGGAAGAAAGAAATGATTCATTTTAAACACCAAATCACAAATGTCATTTAAACAATTATAAGAAAGGAGAAGATTAAATGTGTATTTTTTCTCAAAAACAAAATATTTCCCTAAATGAAGAAAATGCAAAGAACCCAAGAGAGGGTCCCACCAAGGCCAAAATGTTTCACCAATAAGTTGCATACGTATGAGCAAAATAGATAAGGTAAAGGTGAGGAGGAATACCTGTGAAATGAAGGTGGAAGGTAGAATGCATGTGTTCTAATTTCCCGATCTAGTGCTGATTGCAAGAACTTCCTTTTTCTAGGAGGAACTACTTGCTAATGCAAAACAAGACCAAAAGTATAATATTAAACAATATACGTCAGTGGATTGCCTAGTGTATGCTAGGTTTGGGAAGTGTGATACTTTTTAGATGGCTATCAATCCGTTGTTTATCAAATAAATGAACAGAAATGCAAGAAGTAGAGGTCCTATTGCTAACAAGTTGATTTCAGTATCTCAAGTTATTAACAATATATTAGATTAAGTAAAATATTGCAATATGAAATTAGATCTAGCTGAGGTTGGGTTATATTTTAGACAGGGTAGGTAGCCAAACCGATTAGAACATGTCAGGATAAGGTTTTGGGTGATTCTAGGTTATTTGGGTGAAGGTTATTTGGTCCCTATTATAGGAAGGATTGCGATTATAGAGATTGACGTCATTCTCGGTATGATCGATGATGGTTTAGAGGGAAATAGACGATGGTCAAGGTGAACGGCGTTAGTAGAAGTGGAATGGTAAAACTAAATAAAACTTGGTTTTGGAGGTTCTCTGTGATTGCACAAAGAATAGAAGAAGGATGGCTAGGTTGGTAAAGATCTTTGAGAATGCTCGAGATGTCTAAGGGTTGAATATGGGGAGGTAAAAGTTAATGGGTGGTTAGATGGGTGGATTAATAGGTATGTGAGAATGATAGGATGGAAAAGAGAATAGGATTTAAAGGAGAAAGCTAAATAAATGATGATCTAAGTATGTATGGAATGATGCAAATAAAAACACACTTACTTGTATTTGTAGGCTTGGTGGTTGGATGAAGGTGATGGTTGATTTGTGAAACGGTGGTCGATGCCATGAAAGTGCTTCCTGAAATACTAATGTGAATGCCAATCCCTTCATATCAGTCTTGGTGTTGGCTAGGGTGTGTCTAGATGCGCGAGAGGGATTTGGTTCGTTCTTACATGCAGATCTCTCTCTCTCCCCCAAACTCGAATAATTATTCCAACCTCTGGAACAAGGTTACCAAAGTGAATATATGGTAACTGATGATGGTTTAGGTTAACCGGTGTCGGTTTAGGGTTAACCGGCGTCGGTTATGATGGGAAATCCTAGGTTTTCCAAAATAGCAGATCTTGGCTATCTTTTTGACCATTTCTACTGTTGGTCCGGGTCTAAAATGGTATTTTCCACTTAAGTAAGTGGGCATGTTGTTAGAGAAAGAATAGGCATCTAATGTTAGGGTTAGACTAAGTCTCAATTAGTTATGGTAAGTAGAGATTGATTCTTAGTTAAAAGAAACATGCTAAGAATAGGTCCATGATGAGGTGTCTAGGTGATGTGGCTAGGTGAGGTGGTCAAGTGAGGATATTTATTAAATTAATTAAAATAATTAATTCAATTAATCATGTGCACTATGGGATATGAATATGTAAGGTATGGCTAATTTAATTAATGGGGCTATAAGGGTGGTATGACCTAATTTTTGTGTCTACACCCAGACTTTCTATTTTAATAAAATTGACTTTTTGCCTTGCTTTTGATTTTGCATCTTTTCTTACTACACTTTGCATGATTAAAATTGTAATTTGGGAGACTTACTATTTTTGGCATGTAGAAGAGCATAGGATATGCTATTTTTAGGAAGTGCTCAAAATGGCCTTGGTTTGCAAATCGTAATGATATTTTTGGATTTGTCTCTTCATTGCAATTTCATGCTCCAAATTTCACTGTGTTTCACTCATTAGAAAGCTCATAAATAAAAAAGAAATTATTCCTAGTGAGAGATTTGGGCACGAGCTAGCATGGCAGCCATTAATGGAGTCACTAATATTATTTACTGATTATTTTCCTACCTCATATTGTAGTGAAATTAACTCCAACAGAAAATTTTTTTATCTAGAAAATGTGTTCAAAATTCTAGCTTGATCCTACTGCTAGATTGATGGGAAATCTGAGGAATGAGAGGCAAAAGAAAAAATGGTGTGTGTTTTTTTATATTAAGAATATATGGCATCATTTGATATTATATGAATTACTTTTGACGGTCTCTGAAAATGAGGAAGTCTACAAAAATACCACCTCAATCAGGCAAAGAAATTGTGAAACATGAGCATTTCATGTTTTTGGTCATGGAGTCATTCTAGAAAAACCTAAGCATGGTGCCGGTTAGAAAAGAAATGTTTTTGGTGATATGGTAGTGGTAGAGAAAGTGAAATGGAATTGTAATGAAAAATTGAGGTGATAGAAGCAGCAACAATTAAGGATAACGAAGATTTCTGCGAGGGTTTAATGCACGCACGGGCAAGAAGCAAAAGAAGTGCATAGAAATGAAAAAAGTTAGTTTTTTCTTCATCCTTGGCATGGGTGATACTTTTTACCCAAACATTTCGGATTCTTTGTGCTAAAAATTTCACCCATCTCTCATTGGTCTAAGTGGCATTTAATGATTGGTTGAGGTGGAAGGATGAGGGGGCTAGAAAAATCCTCATAAGCAACTTCTGGGGTCATGTGGGTGACCAGGGGCTAGGATGGGAGGTGGGATTTTTTTCCTAACCATCCCAAAATTTTGGGATGGTTGTTGGAAAAAAACTTCTCCCCTCTATGATTGCTCCATGTGGAACTATGCGGTTCGATGGAGTTGTGGGTTAGAAAACAATGCATGGGGGCTTAATCGACAATTTGGGATCCAATAAGATTGTATCATGGTACAAGAGGCTACATGGGGATGGGCATAATTTTTGTACAAAATACCAAACATTTTATATTCTTGGTGCAAAAAGTGTGCCACTATCTAGGCTTGACATATGTCTACTTGGAAATTTCGGTAACTCCCGATCTTACTTGGGGAGCAATTTGACTGGAAGCATAACTTGAGCATCCATAAGTATTTTCCCAAACTTACTTATATGAAATTACTGGAAATATAATTTCAAAAATAATTGTATGGGTATCATACCTTCATTATTCTTAAAGCTCCTAAAAATAGGATTTAATTTTGGGCTCATAGTTTGTGCATGTTGAAATCAGACTATGGGCAAAAATTCTTGTGTCTTGTGAAAGATCTAAAACCATAATAATATAGATATCTACAATACCTTTCCAGGTGATGTTTTTTTACCTCCAAATCCTCATGGAGCTCTCATAATCACTTCCCGAAGCTTAGGGGTTGTTTTTACACTATAAGCTGCTTCACCCTCTAGGACCCACTTTTGTTGAATCTGCTCCAAAACCTCTAAAACTTCCCAAAATCTTCTAAAAAAGTTTCAAAATGTTATTATCTCTCCTCTACACATTCTTGATGAATTAAATCCTTTCATTATACTTCGGGTGTGTGTACCAACCTGAGGAAGACTAGAAATTAGCCTTTCTTAAGCTTCTCAAAGTGCCTGTCTTGAAGGATCTTGGCTTAGAAGTGCTTGAATGAGATTGATATCGCTAAATTTCAAACTGATAATGTTAGGATAGGACTGATATGAGGGTTAGAATGATTTTAAGGAGGGCTCACGATGTCTTTCAAGAAAAAACCTTCACGAGAGGGGATGGTTTTCATTCTTCTAAATTTAATTTTTCACTTGCAAAAATTCATGACAACAATTAGGCTCGACTTGGGAAATATTATGGATCAAGCACGGTGAGGACATGAAATGAAGAATCCCATAAATCTCAAGTACATAACATTGACTAGTGCCTTATCCATTAGGCTTCACAGAGTAACTCAACTTGCGAAGAGATAGACAAAAAGAGGAACACACACACACACAACTAGAAGGAAACACACTAGACTAAAAATGTGAAAACACACAATAAGGAAAGGAAATAACACACCTAAATCACCTAAAGTACAATGTGGGGGACAACCCGCTTTCACTATAGAATTTATTTCTCTTTTCATAGGTTACCCTTAAATGGGTAACACGAGTGATGATGTCTTGTGTGAAGACATTTATCGGTTCAAGGAAGTATCCTTCTTTCCTCAAATTTTTATGAAATTCAGGTTCTTTCATGGTTGAATATATATACTTTAGAGGAGTGATCCTACATTATCTCTTTAATGTTTGGAGCTTCACTTGAAAACTCCATTACCTTTACTCTCTTTGAAATCAGTTTGAATGCCAATTTTCCTCTATGTTCACCCATGTTGCTGATTTTTCATTGAGCATTTCATTGTTGCCGCAAAGATTATTTTTTTTGAATATATTGAGTTTCCTTATTTCCTACATTTATTCTCATTGACATTTTATGGAATAAAATCAACATGTGACCTTCAACCACACTCGACTCCTTGAGGTCATGCCGAGGCATCCGATGTAGAAAATGTGAATGGCTAGGTGGTAGCGAATATGGTAATGGATGATAGTGTGTGGATAGGTTGTCAAGGTAATGCAATGCCTATAACTTGAAATGGTGGGATCTTCTCTTCAAGCATGATGAGAGCCTCTCTAACTTGGGTGGTTAAAATGGACAAATCAGAAAGGATGGAAACACAAAAATCCAAATAATATCAAGCTCCGGAGATAATATTTCTATTGGTTGTGGAACTCGTGGGAAACTGAATGGGGCCTCATAAATCTATCCAAACAAGGTCATGAAACAATTAAAAGTGAGAGGCATGATTTTTCTTAGTTCTATGAATGGTTGGTGGTTTCGGTCCAAAACAAGAGGGCTCGATGAGCTTCTTTGTTTAGAACGTTCAACTGTCAAATGATATCTAGTGGCAATAGAGAGGTTCTAAAGACTAAAACTTTAAATCCGTTGTCTATGTATAATTATTTCTTAGTTCCATTCATTTTACCGTAGGATCACAATCATAAAGTATTTGTATTCGTGGTCCCTTTGTGGTCATAAGAATGATCAAGAGCCTAATCCTAAGGGAGGTTATGTAATCTACGCTCGGGGGTGGTCCAAGAATCATAAGCCCGATCAAATTTGTAATGTTTATAACGTTGAGTTGTTCTATCCTCTCAGCGTATCGAGCTAGAGTTTTGAGGAAAAGAATACGGAGTCTCGTATCAATGTTCGTGAGTAGTTCAGGTCTATTTGGTTGTAGGACCAGTAGATCACATCCAATTTTTTTCTCTTGTTGTGGACCTTTGATGGTCATATAAATGCTCAAGGTAATATGTAATTTGGTTGATTTGACCAATACTCAAACGCTTTATCATCTTCAATGTTTAATGTGTCTAGTTTTTGGTTGATTCTTTGTATGTCTCTAGTTGTCTTGAAAATGTTGTACCTAAGGCCTTGATCTATGTCTACAAGTGGAACCGCTAGGTTTGGTTGTGGTATTACCGGTTCAAAGCTAAAATATTTGGGTTCTTTGGGGCCCATAATTGTCATATGAAATGTGATTGCATCTAATTAACTAAAACAAACTAATAAATCAAATCAAATCTAAACTATGTTTTTGTATTTTCCAAAATATAAATGAACAAAGCAAATGAACGATTAATCTAACAAAGGAAATATTTTTGGACTATTTTTCTGATTTTTAAGAACAAAACTTCTAATCTAATAAATGAACCTAATACAAACAATTAACCAGGTGTAGCTAACTACTTGTGCAAATGGTGTTAATCTAAATCCTAAACAATTAACTAATTGAAATATTTCAAATAAAATCTTCAATCTTACCTCAGAAAAAAGAATAAATCACAACCTTAGAGAAGTTATTATTCCCTACAACTTCCCTGACAATGTTGAAGAACAAAATTTCTAATTTGATCTGATCTATTGATGACTTGATAATTGAAACAATGAAAGGATTTATCTACTATATTTGATATGAACTTTGAAATGATAAATTCAGAATTGATAATTGCATGAATGAATCAAACAACACCTCCAACCTGGATATTACAAGAACTATGGCAAATCTAGTTGTAAGAGTATTGTCCCCTCAGTTTATCCTTTCAATATTTGTGTCCACGTGAGTCCAACAGATGGGAATGTAGAAACAACAGAAGAAGAAGGATGTGGGAACAACAATTTGAATTGACATACTGGGAAGCAATGTAAGTGGAAGAGTGTAAGCACAATTGAATCGATTGGCTTTGGCAACTTTTAGCAAGGAAGGCGAAAATTTGCAATAACAAGAATAAAATTTCTCTCCAATTTTTTCTTACACACAAGCATGGTATTTATAGTAATTTAGCTGGGAAATTATTGAATCCATTTGGTAGGAAAAGGAGGACATAAAAAAAGTGAAGAGGGAGTTCAAACTATTAACAACCATTAATCAAAAATAGCAAGTGCAACAATAGATTGCCACAAGTCATTTGGGCCTTGGAATCATCTAAAATGGAAAAGCAAGGTGTCTAAAAATTGAAGTTAACTGAGAGAATTCCACGTCAAAATGTGAGTGAACTCTCTGGAAAATTTACACAGGACCACCGCCCTGCCTAGGGTGGCGGTTTTGACACTAAAGGTCAAAACTACTCTGAAATGTAGTGGGAAGCTAGGAAAAAGCATGCGAGGGCTAAGTAGGGATGTCTAGGCTACAAATATATACTACGAATGAGTTTTAGAGATTGAACATCTTCCGAAAGGATATGAATCATCATTGGGGACCTTTATAACCATTTTCCAAAAAGGTAGCACATGAAATTTTGGGTGCGTACAAAAATCTTTTCAAGAAGGAACCTTGAATTCATCCTTTTTCTTCATTCCACTATGAGATGTGTGAATATTGACTAGAGGATCAAAATTAACCTCATACATGTCTTGTATGGCCATGACATGAGCTAAGAGGTCAAGACTTAGCTTGGGATCTTCTACACCTTTTACCGCATTCAATATTTCTAACATGAAGTACTTCTTTGAAGTTGACAATAGTTCACCTTTACATTCATTTAAAGAACCTTCATCTTGAAAATCAAGGCAACCATTGGGAGGAATTGCTTCATTATCCCAAAGCTCATTACATTTCACTAATTCTTTTTCATGAGGAATATCAACTCCGGGGACCTCAAAATTCTTTGTTTTAACCTTTTCATCATAGAAATAATCTTCTTCTTCAAATGGAAAAGAGAAGAGTCACATTTCTTCATCGCATCCGATAGGCATAGGCTTAGGAGAGACATCAAAACTTTCATCTTGCAGTAATTCATCATGACCAATATTGAACTTGGTTAAGGATTCCAAATTGGATTCACAATAATCTTACAGTTCCATAGCTTGCATCAAGAATTCAAGGTTGAGCTGAGGGTCTTCTATTTCTTACCGTAGCTCTAAGAAGTTCTTACATAGAGTCTTCTTTTAGACCTTCTCAAGGGCTCATCAAAAATTTGATTCATATCTCCTTAGATGATATGATTGAGAGCATATTCATCTTTAAATAGGAATGAGAACACCTCCTCATCATGGGTAAACACAAGGGCTTAGTTCTCTACATGAAATTCATTGAGGAATGCTCTATTTTCCCCATGGCTTACATCATCGGAAAACTTGGGAATATCCTTCGTATTTCAATATTTCTCGGTGCTTCTTCAATACCAAGACTTACTTGAAAATTAATTCTCCATCCCATCAGGATAGGAGTATCAACCACCTCCTCAGATGTTACAAAATGGTTCATCCTCCCACTATTTTGGTATAGAATGTTAACTCTTGGATTTCCTGCCCTTTTCACCATATACCTCATTTTCTTCTCTGAGAGAAACTTTTGCATATCTATCTTAACCAGAATGGTTGTGGAAGAAAAATTCATCTAGATTTTCCCTCCCAAATTTTGGCAGAAGCTTTTACTCAGTAACATTCCTAATGAAGCCAAAATGTCTGCTACCAAGATAGGTGTCGACACTTTCTTATCCAAAACTTCAACTAGTGCCACCTGTGCATCTTTGAACTTTCCTACAAGTGTAAATTCCTTTGATTCCATGGAGTAACAAGAGCCATTGGCCTAATTCAAGGTGATTTTGGGGGCATTGGCAACTTTCATAAGCATCACATTATTAGAGGCTCCTAAATATATTATGTAATTTATCACTCAAGTATCCTCCAATGAAGAGATAGAGATAGAAAGGATCCACCTTATCAATCTTCAATGCACTCAAAGAAAGCATATTTTTGATAGGGATGTAGGTGGGGTTGGTAGTAGTCCTTTAGGATTAGGAGTCACAATATTAGTCTTTTAGCTACTACCCCTAATATTAGTATTTTAGTTACTATTCCGTAGATATTCAAATTAAGAAATCTAAACTTTAGTATTGTTCATATGTTCTACGATTTCAAAAGGAGCAGATACAAAATGGGAGATGTAGACACTACTTTTGAAGTTAGGTCAAGCTTAGAAGTAGGAGTAGATGTTTGGGGAGTGGAGGCTGATTATAGAGGTACAGTGGAAGATTTTGAAGGACTAGATTTTGTAGAAGTGGATTTATGTTTAGAATAATCACTGGAAGACTTACTTGGGATGGTGGGTGACCCCTTTCTCATTACGAGATCTGGATTCTCCAATGCAGAATCCATAGAGGGTGGGAGTGGAAATCCTTGAATAAAAATTTTGTTTGGTAGATTCGCCACTTTTGGGGTTGATAATGTCAAGTGGGAATACAATTTGGTGGACCAACAATTATGAACCTTTTATTAAAATTTTATTTATAAACTTAATTCGATCTCTCACAAATAAATAGAATGAAGCGATATGACCACTCACCCATCCTATATATATATAGGATGAACCCGCACTGGGATTAATAATTGATTGAGGGGTGTCGATCTATACATAGACTATATGCAAATGATCAAGCTTTTTATCTAAGAAAAATGTATAAGCTGCGAGAAACATGTATGTAAGTCATCTTTGTGAAACCGAGGAGTGAAGTGGAAGTGTTGGGTTAAAATATTATTGAAATTATCAATACAGAAATGCTTTATTCAATGGGATTTTTTCCTTCACTTTCCCAGAGTTAAAATATATTGTTCTCTGTCTCATTTATTTCTTGTTATTTTCTTTCATCTATGGTTATTAATCTTTATAATGTGCAATCTATATTAAGATAAATTGATGTATAACTAACTATAAATTATCGAGAGATTTGCACACTAATATAATAATAATTGTGTATTCTCAATATATTATTTGTTAGTATTTCTCAAGAAATACATTAGGCTAATATATAGCCATAATAACAGCTAAACAACCTCCTATAAAATAGGAAGGAGTCACAACAATTAACCCAGAATGTTATTCACGGGTATAACAAAATCTAAGAATAATATATTGTTGAAACAATATATGTTCAAACCTAATATTTAATATATAACAATATTAAATATTAACTAACAAACTATAATGTAAACATTAATATTTAATTTCCAAACATTCCCCCTTAGTGTTTACATGGTAGAAAAACATCCACACGCTCCTCTGCGGTATGCTCACCCCCGTGGCATGTCCAACTCGTGACTCATGAACTTGATCCAAAAGAAAGGCTCTCTCCTTCCATGGTTTTAAACAGTTTACCACAAACCTTGACGTGATAGGAACCTCATCAACTGTCCACCTCGTGTGGTTTTCTGGATCCTCCCACAAACCCTTTAAAGATCCATGAATTGACTTACTCTGGTGCTATTGTTCACCACTATGCTTATACATCAGGGAATTATGTAGGAAACACAACTTGCATATTACAAAACCACACAATAGAAGAAATATTGAAAAATATTTCACATTACTTCCTATAAGAATCGTAATGTTCTTAATCGTAGTCTCTGTCATTGATCGCTGCCACTCGATCTTGAACAACATAGAAAACTACCACTGCCACTGAAGCTTTCCTTGACTAAGTCGTTTTGGGTGTAGAATGGGAATGGAACATTGGTATGTATTCCCCCCCACAATGTGAAATTCCACTCATATAGATACTGAGAAGCAAAATGCATCGAAGAACATACTCTTGAATGGATCTTGCTAGTTAGGTCTTGCTGCACATGGTCACTAATGCTAGTGAATGTATTCACCAGCCAACCATCTTCCAACGAAGTACGGCGATCGAGGGACCAAGTCGATCGAGGATCACTAATAGTCATCTCGCACTCCAACACAGCTCTCTTTCCAGCATCCATCAAATACCACACAAAACAGAACACTAAATGGCCCAAAGCACACTGAGAAAATGGAAACCACACTGAAAATCATATACTCACACCATACATATGCCACCACAGCTTCTGCGCGGCCCCGTCGTTGGTGACTGACGAGAGGTCGCTGTTCAACCTCCTTCCTCCGTTGCCTCCTTCCTCCATCATATGTGTTGCTAACTCGGTAGGATGTGAACATGAAGCACATTTATTTTCACATTGAGCTTATTATTTTCTTCCCTCCCGCAATGTGAAACACTTTATTTTTTTGGACGTCAGGTAACACCAAAAATGCGTCTGTGAGGAAATTTTTTTATTTTCAGACTTTTACAATGACACGACTTTTGACTAAAATAAAAAATGACAACAAAAAAAAAACCTAAAATCACCTATTTGAATAACATGACAATATAATGATGTCTTTACCAAATTCACGATGTAAAATGACTTTACTAATTATTCAACTCCTTTTAAAAAATGGCACCTGACACCAAGAATAACATGACTCTATTATATAACGACAATACTATAAAAATACAAATTCCAATTAAAAATTGGAATTAATAAACTAATGAATATGACATTAAAAAAATATGAGACCCTTACTAGACTAAATTTATAGAATTTGATATTGACACACACTTCAATTATATGGGGCAGAATAATGACATCAACTTTTTATGACTCCAAACTACAAAATAAATAAAAAAATCTCAACATAAAACACGACTTACACTCTAATAAAGGACACATCAACTAATGCATGGACGAATGCATGTAGTTGCACACCTTGAATATGAATCTCGGTTTCACACCTTAAACCAACCACGTCACTTTGCCATACATATTCATGAACAAATGAGCTCATTATGTGAAATGCAAGTCGATTATTGAATAGTCAACGACAACTATTTATAGAATGAATTAAAACATTCCAAACCAGATCTGATACATGAGCAATCTTAAAGATGGAAAGTCCACGGTGGTAGGAGGTTGAAATATAAGTCTTGAGAGCCTTTTTCAAAAAAATTTACTCGCATGTGATAGAATTCCCACTTGCATCAATAAGAAATGTTCTTTGTAGTTCACTTTACTTGTCAAGATGGCAGCGATTCACAATAGTTGCTTCCACATGGGCAGATGCTAAATACGTAGAGAGAGGATCAAATGAGAAGGCCTACATGGTTTGTAGATAATTTTTTTTATCTCCTCTGACAGATCTGATAATCACGTTTCATCCTCCAAAATGTCTTTTTTTCAGGAAAATCGACCTCAAAATCACATCTTCGATTGCAAATAATACTCTCCCGCATATGAAAGACTTTGACGCCTGGAAGGAATTTCAAAGACTATAGGGATCAACTCGATTAGTCAGAGCAATGTATGCGATCTGCACTGAACTTCAACTGAAGATAAACCCCAAATCGTAGCAAAACACAACTGTTCTGATTCATGCAAGACTAAAATAATGCAGAGTTCTTCGCAGACCACAATGCAGAGAAAGATGCAACCAAAGTAGATCCAAATATCTCTTCAGCAACTTTCGTATATTTTATCAACACAATGGCAATGACCAGGAACAAGGAGGAATGCCAAATGAGAGCGCCTTTGACTGTAAGTATTCTTCCTTTGATAACTCTTCTAATTGAAAAAACTCCTACCTTCTCCAATAGGAAAACTATCATCCACGCGAATGTCATTCACAGGGACAATGAATAATCTGATTTCCCCTATAAAATCATTAGAATTCCATTAACGCTGCTCTGATACCAAATATAAATTATCAGAGAGATTTGCACACTAATATAATAATAACTGTGTATTCTCAATATATTATTTGTCAGTATATCTCATGAAATACATTAGGCTATTATATAGCCATAATAACAGCTAAACAACCTCCTATAAAATAGGAAGGAGTCACAACAATTAACCCGGAATGTTATTCACGGGTATAACAAACTCTAAGAATAATATATTGTTGAAACAATATATTATAACAATATACATTCAAACCTAATATTTAATATATAACAATATTAAATATTAACTAACAAACTATAATGTAAACATTAATATTTAATTTCCTAACACTAACTACATATCAAAATCTATAATCTTGATTTTATTTTTTAAATATATAATTTATTAATTATATATTCCTTATAAATCGACATGGCATCAAAGATGGTGATTATGTGTGTGCAGATCGATCTAGAAGCTTTTAATTTGTTTGGGTGAAGAATATTAAAGTTTATTTATGGGTTTGCGAAAACCCTAAAAGTTTAAATAGTCATATTCAATCTAACCAGGTTTAAATATCCAATTCCCAACTGAATATTGTTTGAAATATTGGCTAAATGGTTGTTTAGATTGTGTTTGAGCTATTTTATGCTTAGACATTTGCTTTTACATCTTGTTTTAGTCATTTACGGTTTAAATCATCACTGCGAGCTTATTTTATGTTTTCACACCATTTATAGCCGTTAGAGAAGTCTTTTTCTATGGATCCAAAAGATTTATTTAGATCCATTTTTTAGAGCTTCTAAGTCTGTTCGACACTAAAAAAATATTTTTGCTAAATCTTATTTTGTGAATCCCTATCCAATAATTTTGAGTCATATGGCTTCACTTGTGTCATTTTTTTATAGATCTTTTTCGTTTCTGACGAAGCTCAAGCCAATAAAATTTCTTCAAGTAGCTTCGTTGTTGTTATTTTCGTGTTTGTGAAGCCCATTCCACTCATTGAGTGCCAAGTGGATTCACTCTATTGTTTTTTTGTTTATATCTTTAATTTTTCTGTGACATTATGTATTTGTGAAGCATGATCCAATCTTTAAGTGCCATTTGGCTTCATCCTGTCAGTCTTTATTGACCTTTTTGTTCTCTTCGAGTTTTATTGATCTGCGAAGCTCAAGCCAATCATTTTTTTCCATCGAACTTCGCATTGTTAGTCTTTTATTAGATTTTTTTCTTTTGGAAGCACGATCCAATCACAATGCTCCACCTTGGTTTACATTGTTAGTTTTATTTTTATATGATTTTCAATCGTGAAATGAACCAATAGAGACTTTACAAATCTTTTCATGTTTGTCATAAATTTTTTAGCTTGATTTTGTCATATACAAAGGTTGATCCAATGAAATTGCTCCAAGTATCTTTGTATTTCACATTTTCAAATTTGCAAAATCCAAGCCAATAGAATTGATCCATATTTCACATTTGTCAACCTTTTCATTTGTGACAAGGTATCCAATAAAAAATAGCCACCTTTTCACATTTGTAAGTATTTGGCATTCTTGCAAAAAGTGAGCCATTTAAAAGGCTCCAAATGTGTCCATTTCTACCGTAAGTCATTTTGGTTACATTACGAAGTGCAAACCAATCGCATTTGGACACGTGTATTAATATTCTAATTGTATCAGTCTTCACAAGTGTCTGACTCTGTCTTTTGGGGTGTCGAGTATTTGCTTTGGCTTAGTGACTAAGATTGTGAAAGCTATTTTTGTTTTTGGATCTCATAAGTTATCTATTTTAATTAAATTCTTTGGACTTCACATCCATCGGGGATCTGTATTAGAATTTTCTAGAAATATGACACATGCCCTATTGTAGTGGTTAGATCTTTGCCATGTGTCCCATCTAAATTGTTTTTGTTACGTGGATTTTTAAAAATTTTCTTGTATCATGGGTTTAATATTTTCTTTTACCACAACTTTCCAAACTTTCATTGTATCGTGGGTTTTTCAAAGTTTCTTTGTTTTATGAATTTTAAACTTATTTATTCTACGAGTTTAAAAATATTCACAGTGTAGTGCAGTCTTCTAATTGTCTTTGTCTTGTGGATTCTAAAATTTGAAAATATTATATCTTTTCTTCGTGGCCTTCCGTGGCTTGTCTATTTCATTTTTAGCTAGTTGTGCATGCATATAAGCTGCTAAATTGTATGCAGGCTTTTTGTTTTTGTCTCTTTTGGATTTTGGTTCACTATATTAGTTTTTCATTACTATCTGAGCATTAAAAATGGCTAGTTCTGCTAGTTTTTCTTTAGATAAGTCTCATCTATTGAATGGAATGAATTATAACATATGGAGAGTTTGATTGAAAACATTTTTATAGCAAGGAAGCTATGGGATATTGTGACTGGTTTAGAAAAATGATCTACGAAAGACAAACAACTCCTAAAAATATTAGGTTCTTCTCTCTTAGATCACAAGAAGCTTTGTCCATCCTTTTGTAAAACATAAAAGATGAATTTTTAATGCATATAGGTCATATGGACTCACTGCTAATGCCTGAAGCAATTAGAAAATATGCATGATGGCAGTCATATTTCTAAGATAATTAAGATATTATTAGAGTTGTTTACAACTCTTATGAAAGGGGATGAGAAAATAGTCAATTATTTAGCTAAAATTAAGAACATTAAAGCTCAATTAGATGGTTGTAATTATGAATTATTTCAAGATAAGATTTTGTACTTCATTATTTAGATAAAAATTCATGAAAAGTTCAAAAATTATATCTCTATTCTTAATTCTAAGTATCCGAATGAAAATTATCTTCTTGATTTAGATATTATCTCTTCTCTGTCAATTCAAGAAGATCATGTAATAGAGAATTTTTATTCAAAAGAAACTAATTCTCAAGCCTTGTTCTCTTAGAATCATAAGTCTACTCATAATAAGAAAAATAGTAATCCTAATCATAAGTCTAATCTAGTAAATGAAAATTCAAATCCAATCCTAATTCCAATTCTACTAAAAATAGTGAAAAATTTAAATTCAAATTTAATGGTACTTACAACAAGTCCTGGTAAATCTGAGCATAAAGAGTCTGATTGTAGAGTAAAAAATAAATAATCTACTAAGTATGCTATAAATGAAAATCCTAATAGTTATAAAGAAGATCAGGAGAAAAATATTTCAATCGTTTACTCAGACTAGGATTCATGCATGGAACAAAAATCTTTGTATGGTCATAAGAAATCTCTTAAAAGCTTGGTAAGTAACAAGAATATAATTCTTAGAATCAAGAGAATATAAGACAATGTTTTGACTGTTGTATCAATTTTTTGGCATGAAAATCTGATCATATATGACATGTCTAAGATTAATTTTTCATTTTTTGAAGCAAATAAATCCTTTAGAAGTATCCACAGTTAGTGGATCATGTATTTTCTATGAACATTGTGATTATTCCTGTATGAATTGATTATATGTTCAAATTTGATTATCTATCAAGTCTTATCTCATTAGTTAAAGGCTTGGAATAAGATATTGGAGGTATATATGTTTTTAATAAAACATTGTATGTGATTACTAAAATATTATTATATGCACATCAAATAATAGTTGGGGATACCTTTTGTTTGATTGGAGACATCCAATACTTGTTGCATCTAATATATATTTTACAAGTGTAATATTTTGAAAAAAATTCAACATATTTGTAATATAACATGGTTAGTTGTTATTTATGCAACTTTTGTTTAACCTATACAGTTGGAAATCATATGATTTATATCTATACAAATATTATGAATCTAACCATGTTGATATTGTGTTGGATATACGTCTGGATTTGTGTTCAAGTTTTTATGTAGGTGTCATCACTTGAAGTAGAAAAAGAAGCCATGTGGCTAGTGAGGCTGTTGGAAGTGATACACATGGAAGCTAAAGGAAGTATTCCTCTTCTATGTGAAGGCTAGATTTCTCTTGATAAAGAATCCAGTTCAACATTAGAGATCCAATTGTAGATATCTTCAACAATACATTATGTGCTTTAGGAAGTTTTACAAGTTTTGTGCCTTGTTGGTCCTATCAGAGTTGTCGTTGAGGGGAAGTGTGCATGACAATGCCACCTCTTAAGAGTTGTAAACTTCTAATACTTCCTCCATTTTGTAATAAGTAAATGTGTCACATTATGTGAAGTTACTTGTAAATACCAGTGAAGCATTAGTTATGGGTATGCCTTGGTTTATAAAATGCTCCATAATCTGATATAAGTCTTCATATATAAAGCATTGATCCTAAGAATTTATTTTATGGGAAGATCTATAGGATTTCCCTTTTTTATTTTTTATGGGAAGATCTGTATGATTTTCCTTGATTTCATGTTGGCCACATGCATGTCTTATTTTCCCCACTTAACATTAAGGGGGATTTTCGGGTTGATAATGTCAAGTGGGGATATTATTTGGTGGACCACCACTTACGACCTTTTAATTAAAATTTTATTTATAAAATTAAGTCGGTCTCTCACAAGTAAATAAAAATAAGCAATATGACCACTCACCCATCCTAAATATATATAGGATGATCCCGTATGGGATTAATTACTAGTTGAGGGGCATCAATCTAGACATAGACTATATGAAAATGCTCTAGATTTTTATGTAAGAAAAATGTATAACTATGAGACAAAGGTCTCCAAGTTATCTTTGTGAGACCGAGGATTGAAGTGGAAGTGCTGGGTTAAAATCTTGTTGAAATTCTTAATACAAGTAGTGCTTTATTCAATGGGTTCTTTTCCTTCTGGTTTCCCCACTTTAAATCAAATGTTCTCTTTCTCATTTATTTCCTATTATTTGTTTTCATCTACGGTTATTAATCTTTGCAATGTGTGATATATATTTAAGATAAATTGATATATAATTGAATGCACATCATAATATGTAATCTTCAGATTTTATTTTGTGGATCTATAATTTGTTAATTATACATTCCCTTATAAATTTTGACAACCATAGGAGGATATTCATTCTTTTTCTTTTCACGAAATGGAGGAAGAAGATCCTTTTTTAGAATGATAATGGGTGAATAACACACATGAGAAACTAAGTGCATCTATGTCATCATCTTCATGACCTCCAAAATAATCACATAATTTGATTCGTACATTTTTCTACTTCTTCAACCTTTGGGAAATCACTTGTCTTCACATTATTTTTTGAGTATTTCTTCATCTCCTCGAGTTATACAACTTACATTGACAGGTGGGGCCTCCAAGGCAAGCCTTTAGGGTGCTCCTGCAATCTAATTACTATTATGGATTTGAGGAGATGCTCATTGAGAAAATTCCTCTTTAACAATGTCATTTCGTTTACCAATTTCTATAGCAATGAATCAATTCTCTCATCTTTGGGATGCCTAGTCTTACAATTTGAAGGGTTCTTAATATTTGTGGATAAGATGAGATCATCTTCAACTTCAATTTCCATTCCTTGTATTTGTGTGAGATTCCTCAGTTTAACCCTTCGGAGAAATAATCCCACTTCAGGAGGTTGTACGTTGATGAAGAATATCTTGACATTGTTTTCGAGATGGTAAAACTTCTTCTAGTATTCTTGAGTAACTAGTTCAAATGAGCCACAAAGACTCTCATAGTATAATTTTCTTCTTTCTTCATATGATCCACCTATACTAAGAGATCTTGGAAATCCTTAGTGAATTTGATTATTTCTTCAAAATGGGTTTTGATGTCCTTCCAAATAGTGATGGATCTAGTAGGTAGGAGATATAACCATTCAATTGTTGTTTCTTACAAGGAATCCATGAAAAATCTCATAGCAATATCTTCATGTTCAATTCTAAGGATTCCACATGATGTGATGAAGGATGATATATGTTCTTCATAAAGTCATGTGTCATCACCTTTGAACTTTGGAAATTTATTATGGGAACTTGTTGGTAGATTGTGAAGAGGAGGTGTAAGAGTGAGTGGACTGTATTCCTTCCCCATGGATGAATGGGTTGAGGTATTTCTGCTTCTTTTTTCATTGTTTCTTATTTTTAGGCTTCACTTCTACTTTGGAAACTTCTACTCCCGATTCTTCTTCTAGTTCTTGTTTTTCTTGATTAGGAAATTCAATTTTCATTGGTTTTTGAAAAATGGGAGAATTTGTAAGAAAAGTATCAATAGGAGTTTGGATAGGATTCCCAAGGGCACCACTTGAAGATTTGGAGAAGAAATAGGGATTATCTCGATTTGTTTCTTGCTGGTTTTACAAAGCCTCAAAAGTTGGATCAACAAATCCTCTTAATCTATTCAACTTGGTGTATTTTCTTTCACCACTTTCGGAAAACGTTGCAGTAGGAAAATGATAGGACACTCTAGGAATACAAAGGGTAATTCAACAATGGACTTCAATTTTCATCATTTCTTTTTTATTTTTAAATATTTTATTTTTGGATTTTTTAATTTTATTTTAGGTGCAGATTACTACAAGTTTGTCCCATGGTGGGGACTAAAAGCTGTTCTTTGATAAAAGTTTTTGGATAGAAAAAATGGAAGCTATCTTTCCAATGCTCTAGGAATCTAGGTCCCTCTACTTGAATGGTGCAACTCCATTTATTGTGAGTGAACTAAAAGGAAACATAAATTCAGCCTATGAGGTCGAGAATCCAATAGGTACACTCCACTTTGTACCCATGTAAAATGCTTGAAAGGGAGGCGTTTTCTAGATAGTGGGGAAAAGGGAGTGAGAAATTAGGTGGAGAGGTTAAATTTGCAAGTATGCAATCAAATTATTTCCAAATTTAATCATAATTTTTACATACACAATTAGAGAAAGAAACAACTATGCTTGTGACACCAATGAACAAAGGAAACCATGCATACAAAGGTGCACACATTCATACATCCGGGAAGGAAGGAAATACTTCCTTGATCGACATATCCACAAGTTGGAAAATGCAAAGAGAAGAAAATTATGTTGAGAAAATAGAAGAATTATATCTCTTTCATATATATCCAAGTAGTAATACCCTTATATACAAAAATGACCACAACATGAGCATGCAAAATTTACAACCCGTAAGAAAGAGGGTATTATTACATTATATAGATTAGGAACAAATCTTTGCCTACCCCCCATATGAAATTTCATTTTTCCTCATAACATGTGACTTTTGACATTCCTAGGAAAGAACATTAAGTCCCCTTTTATCAATTAAGGGAAACTTATTACATTTTTGGACTATAGTCACATTAATGAATAAGATGAACGTCATGATTTCTCACAACGAAGAATTAGAAAGGGGGTAGAGGAGAGGAGAAATAATGAGGAAGGGGGAAAATAGGAGGTGTTCCGAAGAATGAATATACCTTCTTAGTTGATGAAAACCTTGTTGATGATGATCATGCATAGACATCATCGGCCTTAGAACGAGTGTTTAGAAACATTGTTTCAAGACCTCCCAATGTGAGCTCGGGATGGACACAGGAAATGCTCACGATGATCCTCCTTGAAACTTGATTGATGAACCTCTTTAGTTCATTGAGCTCACCCTAACTAATTCACTTTGACTCACCCAACTCATCAAGTGATGACGATGGATCCACCAGTTGCACCCTGTGATGCTCTACATTACTTTTAAACACAATTGAACTCATGATGATGCTTCCAGGACCCTTGTGAAGTTATCATTCCTCTGTTTGAGCCATGAGGTCATCTTACTTGTCCAACGGAGAGTCCAAAAAGTGGAAAGATGAGTGAAAATAGGGTCATCTGCAACTTTTTGCACTCAACATTGAAACTTTCTATTTTTAGAATGTGAGACCATGACCTGCTATTTTGGGACATATCACATGTTTTGCTCCAATTTCACCTTATGAACCTCCTAGCACATTACATATTATTTTGTTACTAATGCATTGCTATTTTTAGCGAGTTACTTTTTTGACTCTGCTATTTTGGGAAAATTGTCATTTTTTCCTTGCTTTCCATTTTCATCTTTTATGACTACTCTAAGTGATCAAACTTACAATTTAGTAGACTAAATATTTTTGGAATGTGGAAGAGCGTAGGATATGCTATTTTTAGTAAGTTCCCAAAACGGCCTTTGTTTGTGATGGGAATGATATTTTTGGATTCGTCTCTTTGTTGTCATCTTGTGCTCCAAATTTCATTACGTTTCACTCACACGAAAGATCATAAATAAAAAATGAAAATTTTGCCTAGTGAGAGCTTCAAGACGGAGCCACCATGGAAGCCATTAATGGAGTCACTAAGATTTTTACGAGTCTTTTCCCACCTCATATTTTAGTGAAATTAACTCCAATGGGATAGGTTTTTTATCTAGAAGATGTGTTCAAAATTCTAGCTTGATCCGACTTCTAGATTGATGGAAAATCTTAGGGATGAGAGGCATGTCAAAAATGGAGTTTTTGTTATTGTTAATAATCTAGGGAATCATTTTATATTTTGTGAATTTCTTCTTGATGGCCTCTAAAAATGAAGAAGTCTGCAAAAAATCTCACCTCAATCTGTGCACGGATTGTGATATTTGAGCATTTCATGTTTTTAGTCATGAAGACATTCTGAAAAAAGCTGAGCATGGTGTTGGATGGAAAAGAAATGTTTTTGGTGTTATGGAAGCGGTGGAACAAGTGAAATGGAACTGCAATGAAAAATGGAGGTGATGGAAGCAACAACAATAGAGGAGAAAGAAGATTTTTACGGTTGGGTTTAATGCATCCATGGGCAATAAGCAAATCAGAGAAATGAAAATAGTTTTTTCGTCACACTGGCATGGGTAAACTATTTTTACCCAAGAATCTGAAAATTTTGGGACATTTGGTGAACTAATTGGACCCCTCTCCCATTGTTCCAAGTGGCATTTAATGATTGGTGTGGCATAAGGGTGAGGGGGCTAGAAAAAGCCTCATAAGCAACTTTTGAGGTCATGTGGGTGACCAAGGGCTAGGATGGGAGGTGGACGCATTTTTGTGTCCCAAATGCCCCAAATTTATGGGATAATGTTTGAAAAAAGTGCACCCCTATCTTATTGGTCCACATGGCACTTTGTGGTTGGATGGAGCTAGGGGCTAGAAAATAGTGCACGGGGTTTAACTGGACAATTTGGGCTCAAAGATAGTTGTATAATGGTCCAAGGGGCTACATGGGGGCTGGGTAAATTTTTTTCCCAAACATCCCAAAAATTTGGGATGCTTGGTGCAACAAAGTGTGCCACCATTTGGGCTTGACATGTGTCCACTTGGAAATTTGGCTAACTCCCTAATCTTACCTTGGGGAACAACTTGACAAAAGCGTAACTTGATCTTTCGTAGGTATTTTCCAACTATTTAATATATATAATTAACTGGAATCAGAATTTTGAAAACAACGGGAGGGTTCTAATACCTTGATTATGCTCAAAACATCCTAAAAATAGTCTTTTATTTTGGGATCATAAGTTAAACATGTTGAAATCAGACTCAAGGTAGAAATTCTTGAATCTAACCAAATATATGAAACCATCATCCTCTAGAGCTCTGAAATAAATTTCCAATGATTTTTTTTTTTGACCTCCAAATCCTCCCGGATCTCCTGGAATCACTTCTCGAAGCTCGGGGCTATTTTTGCACTATAAGTTGTTTCACCCTCCAGGACCCACTTTTGTTGAATATGTCCCAAAACCTCATAAACTTCCCAGAATATTCCAAAACTAGTTACACAATGTTATTAGCTCTCTGATACACCTCCTTGATGAATTTGAGACTTTCATTCCGCTACGAGGGGTACGTACTAGCCTTAGGAAGACCAGAAAATAGCCTTTCTTAAGCTTCTCAAAGAGCCTATCTTGAAGGATCTTGACTTGGAAGTGCTTGAATGAGCTTGATATCCCTAAATCACCCATGTACTAGATTGCAAAAACACATATGACCACTTAGAATCGTAAGATAGGACTGATATGGGGGTTAGGATGATCTGGAGGAGGGCTCGAGATGACTTTCAAGCAAAAAATTTCATAGTAGGGTATGGTTGTCATGCTTTCAAGTTTGAATTTTTCCCTTGCAAAATCTCATGACAACACCATTATATTTAAAACTTCATCATAATAATAATTATTATAGAAAATTTTACCAGATTGAATTTTATTTAGCAAAATGTCAAGCCTTTTTGGTTGGCTCATTACGGTAGTGAAAAATTAATGCCTTTGAGCATAATTATGGTAATGTGTATTTATTTCTTTGATAAAAAAATTTTCCCCGTAGTTTGAATTTCACACTAAATCCACATTTGACAAAACCAATTCCTAAATTGTTGCCCCTATAATATCTGATACTATATTTTCGACGATAAAATATGTCTTTTGATCATCCATGAGTAGAATTTGACTTGGTGGAGGAGGGGAATCTCTTATTCTATAGATATTTTGTTGCGCTTGTGGTTGAGCAGATGGTGTAATTTTTATCATATCATGGGTGTCAAAATAATTACTCGTCTTGGAATCAACACTATCAAATCCCAAAACTCATCATCGAGCTCGATCTAGTTCAAAATATGGGTACCAGTTGCACTTTGGATACCACCTAGTGAAAAACCTATAAATTTAGAGGTTGTAGGGTGAACTATTCCTGTGGAGTCAGTAGGAAATGTAATATTCTTCCTTATAAATTTATTTTTATTTGTACCACCCATGGTAGCTATACCAGAGGCTAGTTTGGAATCTAATGTGGTCATATGTTGACTACAAGAAGAAAAGTATTACAAAATTAAACATTATACCCTTGTAAATACTATATAAAATATTTGCAAGTAAACAAAAGAAATTAAACATTATAAATTACCTAGCATGGTGGAGATGTGACCATACAACTTTTTGACTGAGAATGAGTTTGATCTACACCATCAAACTCGAAAGTTGTCCCAAATAAAAAAAGTACAAATATTAGAACACTTTAACGTTTATGGAATAGATAGCTTGTTAGTGACTCTTTCTAGTAGCTTAGTTATAAATAATAATATAAATACATGTACAAAATTATGGACGGAAAGGTGGTGGAGGAGGTATCAACCCCTAGGTATTTTATTTTGAGGAAATCAAACTGGGTCGATTTCGGTGAATCCATATCAGAATCACTAGAAGCCTCTGGAGGGGATTTACCCTAAGCAATAGCCTCCTTGTGAGATATTGCAGCTACAATTCTTCTCTGCAGAATATAAATTATTTTTATTATTGCATTAAAAAATAATTAATTTTTATAATGTTAAAATTAATTGTTACCTATTGTTCTTCAACTGAAAGACCTATTGATAGCAATTTTTCATTTATTGTAGTTAGAATTTGTCTATTCTGCAATTGGTGGAAAGATTTTTGATAGAAAGAAAGAAGATAATTGGTACAAGAAAATAGAGTCTTCAATTTATCAAATGCATTGATATTGGAAAGGGCATTGTTGACATTTGTTTTAATTTGATTGGACAAATATGTGCACCAATCAAATTGTTTCCTTGCCAGCTTCTGTAATAAAATATTGAACTTCCCAATGCATAATGTTGACGGATCTACCCTGCAACACAATCTTGGATTGAAAGAGTGATATCATTACAAGAAATAAATTATGTGTAACACCTTATATAACAAGGCCTCTTTTTAAACGATTAATTGCAGCTACAACAACACAAGAAAAGTTAGATGCTTAGATAGTCAAATGATATTAAGAAAGAAAATAATTGAAAAATAAAATTGAACTTACCATCAACTTGCACATTGTAATGAGATTCCAAATATTTTTTGTCTGCATCAGTTAAGACAACCTTTGTAGTCACAACCATCTGGTTTTGATATGGTAAACTAGTTAATCGATGGATGTTTGTGGGCTCCACGCCAAATAAAAATGTACGATCCATTAGGGGGATGGAAAAACTTCCATCTACTGGGTTGTAAGAATTGATCGGGTAATCAAGGACAACAATGTTTGTTTTGAATTGGGGCATCTTAGCAAGCCTCATGAATTTTCTTTTGTGCATCCAATCTTTAGGTGTATCTTTGAGTTTCATTCGTGTTGTGATTTGAGGGCATATGATATTTTCATACTGCAATTTGGAGGCAGGAGTAGCTGTGGAACTAGCCATTGTTGAAAGCTTTTTGTAAAGTTACATGAGAGGGAAAGGTCAGAGGGTAGGTTAAGACTCAAGTTGCACGCTAGTTGTGGGTACCAGTCTTGAGATGGTTCCATATAAAATTGGAGCTAGAACGTTGTGGATTTGTAAATGTTTTTGGAAAAAAGTATAGAAATGAACCCTGTAGTGATATATATAGGGTGTGGGTTCAAGGTGAGGAAACTTGGTGACAAACGATAGGTGGAGACTTTCGAGGCAACACGTGTTTGAGACTACTAATCGAGAGACGACCACCACAATCATGTAAAGGGATGTTTTAAGACACGTGGCGACCATCTAAGTGATAAAGAGACGCTCGTTTGTTTCTAAGAGAGATGACTAGCTAAGAGATGATCATGCATAGATACATATGTTTGGACATAGATCAAATGAAAATAAAATACAAGCGTCCAATGCAACATCGTGTGATAAGGAGAGACGACTGTTCATTCCTAAAGAGACAACCAACTAAGAGATGCTCATGCAGAGAGAGAGACATAACTATATGTGGAATAAAAGATTAACATCAAATACATCATCGTCTAAGTTGTAGAGACAAACTTCTATTGGCGAAGAGAGGATCGTCGAATAAACAAATGTGCATCCAACCTAGCCCCTCGATGGTACATAGTAGGCGTCCGTCTAACAACTTTCCAACACAATCCCATCTCATACTTTGTATAGATGTCATCTAGCACGGTCGTCTAACTTTGCAAAATCATGGAAATATTCATCATATCGAATTGCCTTTGCCACGAAATGTTTTTTTGGAAATTCGCCCTTTTTTCAAAAGTCAATTTCGTGAGATTTGCCACCCATTCTATAATAATTTGTTGGAGGAGGGTCTTACAATGAACCCCGAAATGGACAACAATATCTAGAAATTTGGAAGGAAAACAAATATGTTTTGGGACATGTAGTAATCAAGAGATAGTGGAACTATCTTGAAGTTTATCAAGTAGCTAAACATTAAAAATATTGAACACAACAAATCTAAATTGTTTGAATAATTTGTAAAATAGTGTCTTATGATATGTGTTTAAACATAAACATATGCACTTCAATAAATGTTTTAACGAATTCTTCATCTTCTCTAGAATGTTTGTAAATTCTCAACAATTTCTCTTTAGAATATGTAGTACGCTTATGTTTTCTTCTTAACATATGACTTAGATTTCTTGTGTATATATAGACAAATTGAATTCAAATGAGGATAATTGACATCACAATTGACCTCCAACAACTAAAAATATGAGATGTGGCTAAGCAATTGGTGTACTCTATTCAAAAGGAAGCCACAAAAACAATGTTAGGAGAATACAAAAACTCATGACGAGCCCCAGGAGTGCAGGGATGCTCGAAGGGGCAAATACGTGGGTGAGATATAGGGAGTTCAAGAAATTGAGTGATAAAACATGAAAATTGTGGAACTTAAAACAAGTTTTTTTTGTGGAAAACCCACCCCATATATGAAAAAGGGTATGGTGCCAACTCGAAGTCAACTAAAGAATTCTACTTGTGCATGGCAATTACGCAAGTCATGACATCATTTTGACATTTGTGCGGCCCGCAAAGTCTACGTGCTGAATATAATTCAAACATTTGACGGACGGAAGGTTCCGTTGGACACGCTAAAAGCGCGTGCGTAGAAAACTCGTACGCCTATACATTCTTGTGCAGATCCAATTCCATAAAATTGTACAGGAACAGATAGAATTTCTCCAATTCCATAAAATTGTGCAGGAAACAGATAGAAGTTCTCCAATTCCATAAAATTGTGCAGGAAACAGATAGAAATTCTCCAATTCCGTCCATCATGCCGACGGTGATACCATTTGAGCGAAAGGGGAGCGTATGCATGTGTGGTTTCAAGCCCAAGGGCCCCTCTGTAGACCATCTCGTCGACACGCTCGTTTCCTTCACCGCCTGGTTCGAATCCTCTGGTTATCTCCACAGTGCCTTCATCCTTCGCAGCATCCATGGAAATCTGGTTATATGGTGCGGCATCTGGAGAGATACATACACAGACAGAATCCACGACGCCAATCTGAGCAAGGCAATGGAGGGCTGCGAAGGCGTCATGTCTCAGCTCGCCGACGTCACGGGGCCATTTTCTTACCACACCTACTGTGGAGAAAACAAGAGCGGGTCTCCATTTGCGACCGTGTCGAGAAGGGATATTGTGACGATCAGGGGGCCGTGACGGAATCGGAGAAACAGGAATCCCTGTGTTACGCTACCTTGGCGATTATGAAATCTTTTTTGGGAAGACGAAGGGGTTGACATCTTACACGTGCTTCAGATCCTCTGATGGAGACAAGGTTCTGGGGTTGGGGTTTGGAAAGAATTGGAGGATGCTTATGGTTGGATTCTCAATGCTAATCCATACTCGGAGAAATTAATTGTGGCATATGTTGCAGAGCTTGTTTTGAGCACTAATTATGATATCATGGAGGTTGTTTATGCAACTGGGGACGAGCCCCACCACCCTCTTATTACTTAGTTTCCAACCTTCCTTTAAAAACAACTTATGGAATGTTCGTGGCCATTTAGTCTAAAGATTATGTATGTTTGTAAGGTTACATGACAACTAATTAATGAAAAAGCATCTTAAAAAAGTGGTTAAGAGTGCATTGGTTGGTTGACTATTCAACCTTATAAATATATGTGATGGATAGGTTCTTTCGTTCGTTGTTCATGGTTGAAAGTATTGGTGGCTTATCACATCCACGAATATTCATTGTCGACTTGCTGAATGTCTCGATAATTTACAACATTTACATGTCTTGATATAAATTGCAAGGATGTTGACGTCAAAAGTACATACTCTTTACATAAGAGCCTAATGGACATCTCCTACATGTGTGCGGTACACTATTGAACCCATCCTCTAGAAAAATGTTAGATATTAATTTTTGTAGAATTTGTTTTAAATAGACAATTGTACATAAAGAAGTCTTCCTTAATAGATGAAGCACATGGAACAAATGAATTTTTGTGAAGGGTTTTTACAACCGACTAGTAATGGTTCAAGCCTACAACTTTGGAGTAGAGGCCATAAATATTTCAACCAAAGTATTCCTTGAATGTCATATGCATGTTTTTATTTTTAAATAAAACATGTATAACAATTTTTTTTTCGTTAGAAAATAAGTATAATGTATAATGAATGAAATAATGCTTTTAATATTATGTTCATAAGACCAAATATTTTATGGAAACAAAGAATAATAACATAGTTACTTTGTGAGTAATTTTTAAGATCATGTTGTTGGAATACATCTCATACTTTCCAAGCATTAACTTATTTATTATGGATAATGGAACTAAAACTCGTTAGTTGGTTAGGTGGTGAGTCTTTGTGGTAAAAATAATGGCCCATATTTAAGCCTTGCTTTTAGGCTTTATTTAGGCTTTATCCTTAGATTGACTTACTGAACTCAAGAAATAATTTTTAAGGGATGTGAACAGCTATATAAGTGCATGCTATCTATCCGAGAGGTGAGTAGAAGTGTTGCACACAAAAAGTTCCTAGAATTGGTCCGGATCTAGCAAGGAGAATTCGGTGTGAGTTAGTGTTGGAACATGGTCGAGTGTGTATACACATGTTGTATTATAGTTCCTTAAAAAAATTATATTGTAATTTTAAATTGATTTAAGTTAATAAATAAGCAAGGTTATGGTTGGGTTTTTCACCTAAAAGGGTTTTCCAAAGATTAATATTGTGTCTCTTTTATTTGTTCACCATTTAGTTAATTATATTTTTACTTTTGTCTCTTTCTCTATTTAGTTTATTGCACACTCATTACTGAAATCCCCAACATCTAGTATCAAATCTAAGATTGTTCTAACTAGGGTTTTGGTTGCTTTCTTTAAATGGTGTCAAGATTTGAGTTTTATGTCTATAGAATCTTAAATATGGTAGGAAGCACCAAAATAGACATTAATGATTTACATAAATTTATATCTTTATCGGAGGAATCAAATGAATATAACAAGATAACTATCAAGATCTATCATGCAAAAGCCAAAAATGTAAGAAAAGTGAAATAAAAGTGACATAGCTTGTATTAAGAGATCTAGGATGATTATAGATGAAAAATTAGCTGGAATAGGATGGATCTATAATGAATAAGAATTTTCGGAGAAATGTAATATGAAATTTCTTCAGACAGGGACCACCTAGGTACAAACATGATCTTGGGAGCTAGTATTTAAGTTGGGCACTAGTGTCTTGGCAACAAATTTAGATCTGATATTTTCGGGTTCTAAAGATGTATGTTTATTTTGTATTTTTGTTGCATCCACTTTATTGTAGGGTTTCACTATCACACCTAAACCTGTAAAAAAAACCCTAGCTACATGCATAAGGCTCTTGAGAAAACATTAGATGGATTAAATAATGCATAAGCTTGAGTCCGACCGACCTTGGTGGTCATCCAATGTGATTGTCACCAAGCGGTACACTACATTTCATACTTTAAATAATTTTAGCGTGTGTGTGATTGAATTGTGTACTTTGAAGCTAGGTTTCTCTTATGTCGATCGCACCAAGATAATGGGATACAAAACATTTTCCCCAAGATGAATGTGTGAGATCAAATTCAAAAATAACTACTTTTATGTAGCCCAAATGCAATCCTTACTATCGAATTACACTTTATATTAATACAATAGAGTTACAAGAGTAGGGGTGGTCTGACAACTCATGGTCCCACAAAAATTCACAAAGGCACCAAGAAACTCCTAAAGGACAAAAAAAAGTGCCACAAGGGTACAAATTAGAACCACCTTAAAACATCAAACCAAAAAACATTAAGCACATGTCGCCACTCAGGGAGGAGGAGGATAATCCCGAGTAAGCATGTAAAACCTGCTAGAAGTCTCGGCCAATGGAAGATCAACATGTCAGCCATCTTGATCTTGAATTTACATTTGGAGAGGCACCATAATTCCCCAACTAGGGGGAGGAGAGCCGAGAAAATGCCTATGATCCATGTGGAGGAGAGGCCCATCGTGGAGAACTAGCCACTTCCTTTTACTCATGGAGGAAGACTCCACTCGGCCTCGAGGAGGATGTGTTTGAAGGGTAACCCCAGGAGAAGAGGAACGATATCTGCAAGAGTGGATTATACTAGATGGAGCTTATGGAGGTGGATGACATGGCGGTGATGGTTGAGTGGTGATAACAAAGGGTCGGGGAGGGACCCAACTCATCATGGATGGAGCACTCCCTAGTGAGAAAGTTGTTCCTACAGTGGACAAAATCGAGAGAAACTTTTTCAGCTTGAGCTTGAACTTGTATGCACACAACGGAAAAAATAACCACTTTATCATTAGTGGAAAATAAAAAAACAGAATGATCATTCTGGAAGATAGCAAGATTACGAGATTTCCAAATTTGAAAGAGAATATAAGCTTTGAAAAATGTCATAGAGAGTCAATATCTGAAGGACAAGAACCGAAATCTCCAAATGATGCCACCTTCCAATGAAAGAAATAAGGGTGGTAGGGTTAATACAAATTATGAATCCAAGACCAAGCGAGCAGTACGGTGAAAAACCAAAACAAATAATTAAATGAATCGTGGATAACATAAAAGGCATTTATGATTAGAAATTCCAATGTTTTTGATCCATTCGCCTAAATGAAGACCCCGATAAATAAGACACCACAAAAAATGATTCACTTTAGGTTTCAATAGAGGATTACAAGCACGGAAACTTGTCGAAGCCAAGTAGTCGGGGTAGATTGAAGCCCCCAATGATCATTAAGCTTGGTAATGGAAGGTGAAATAGGAATTAAAAGTTGGTAAATAATGTCTTCATTAAAGTGAAAAAATCAATATTATGATTCCATTGCCAATCTTGTCACCAAGCATCATGAGGTTTAAGACCCAACTTAAGAAGCATGACATCCAACTTCAAATCTTGAATTCTCAGTAGATAGGTAGAAGGTTTGATTTGGCAATATTGAATTTCATCCTCAACTCAAGCCAGGATTTCAATCTCTTTGGGAAACTAAATCTCTAATGGTGTGAATTCCTTTTCGAGATAAACATAGAGATTTGATTCCTTAGAGTTTCAACAAATGAGATACTATCCTCTATGATAATGGGAGACCACTAGATATCCCGGGAGTTAAAAGAAATCCGGTGGGAAAGCCATCTCTAATCCATTGCAACAAAGGTTTCAAAGCTTTAAAGGCCTTCCATATACTCTTGGCGATGAAGGTGCTAGTAATATTAACACACACTTTGGTGATAATTAAGGTATGTAAGCATAAATTATTCCAACATGTTTTACCATAGGAATAACCTAAAGCAATGTAATAGAGAAAAATAATTTTGTAAGCTTGATTATGGGAGAGGAAGTGCACCACCCATCTATAACATAAAGAAATGCTTTGTCAATAGACTTCAATAATGCCCATATCACCTTGATCGTGAGGTAGAAAACAAACCTTCGAAGCGACACGATGAAATCCTTGTGAAATATAACTTTTAGACCAAAGATAATCCGAGAGCATCTTGGCAAGTTTGGCAAAGGAATCCCGAGGGGGCACTAGAAAGCGAGATAATACACATGCATGAATGCAAGAATCTTGGTACATACCTGAAATTTTCCATCTAAAGAAACTGATTTAAACGACCACCAAGAGACATTATGCTTAAATTTTTAATCACATATTTCCATAGAGTAGGAGAATTACTATCAAAGGAAAAATGAATGAAAAAAAAAAAAATTCTCCGCGGCCAATCGACTTCTAGGGGTAATATTTTAACTAGTCAAGATCGGGCCAAGAACTTTGTTGATATCCCAAGGTTTTAGTCATCGGAATGTTGGATCCTGAATCAAGAAAAAGATGTCAAGACATTGAAATTTTTTAATAAAATCTACTTATTTTCCATAAGGGTAAGAAAATAATCATCATCAAAGTGACCATTAATGAGTCAAGTAGAATGATTTGGCAAAAATATGCCCCGAATGTAACCCTAACCAACATGCTTACCAATAAGATACCCAAGAGCATAAAATGCTAAGATAAATAGAGTAGATGTAAGAGGGCACCCCTGTTTGATAGAGTGGAAAATACCAATTGTAGAGGACTATTGGCCATTGATGGTGAGGAAAGAAGACACATTAGAAAACATCGTTAAGACAATTGAGGTAAAAAAATCACCAAAACATACTACCTTGAGCATAGACAGAATAAAAGGTCATTCAATAAGATCATACTCCTCAAATTCAATTTTAAGAATTAAGGGCCATTGCAAAGACATTCGAGCCAATTGCATTCCTTCTCGACAACAATAAGATTATCTAGAATGTAATTCCCTTTAACAAATCACATCTTCTTGGGTCAAAAATATTAGGTGACATATAAAAAATGTGAAGAGCAAGGGCCTTCGAAAGAATTTGGTAAGAAACATTCAAAATCGTGATAAAATGCTTGTTAGTAACTTGATTCGGGATTTCTAGCTTTAGGGATGAACTTGATGTTTCCTTGATTGATGAAGCTCCTTAAAGAATTGGATTGGAGGGCTTCATTGTAGACATGAAGAAAGTCTGGGCCAACAAAATACCAAGTAGATTTGTATAATTCACAAGGAAATCCATCCATCACAAGATATTTATCATCGGCTAAAGACATAAGAGCAACATGAAGCTCATCCAAATTAAGAGTAACATTGCATCAAGCACAATCATAAGGAGAGAGTTTGATAGGAACCACCTCAATACATTATTGTATTACGATTGCTCGCTCATTGGTAATCTTTTACGCTTGGAAAACTAACTGATAATGTTCCATAAAATTGTTAGTGATCTTCTGGCATATCCTTGAGCCGAATCGAGAAACTTGAATATATTTAATATGTTCATGAGCATTTTTGGCATGGAGAGATTTGAATAAATGCTTAAATGATTTGTCTCACATCTTGAGCCAATGCAGCCTTGATTGGATCTAAGCTCCACGGTGAGTGAGATTCCATGAGCTTGATCCTATGCCGAATGTTGGAAGCCTCAGAATCAAGAGGGTGTCTAAAGGATTAGATTGAAGGAGAAGAGAAACCCTCCGAATTCTTTATGTAGAGTCGATTTGGTGTGCTTACGCACCTGAGCTACCTATTTTCCAAATTGGTGGAGGAATCAGGTAGTGCATTGGATCACCATATCCCACCACTCAATCCAGCTGGAAGCAAAAGGAAGACATGACGCCATGTTCCAAACTTTAGAAATAAGAGGGATAACCCTTGAGTGACTCACCAAGGATACATTAATAAATAATTGATTAGACATGAATTTGAAAGGAGCCATGTGTAAAATAATCTTAAAAGAGATTGGAGTGCGATCCGACAAAAGAACATCGATCACACCATGATAGGGGAGAGGCCTTGTGTGTCAAAATAAAATATATGTTCTTTGAGAGAAGTATAAGATCGATCCTTTTTAAATCTCGATTGCATGTTTCTTGGAGATTGGTCCAAATACAAGGATTGAGACTTAAATTACATCCATCACCGAGCGAGAGGATTGGAAATCCACCAATGGATTTTAAGGTAATACCAATCCACACGCTCACCGAAACACCAAAGCATAGGGAGGGCACCAAGTTTTTCGTCAAGACATTTAATCATATTAAATTCACAAAAAACACACCAATAGGCAAGAGGCAAGTTATCATCTAACCATTTGCATAATTTTATTCTTGTTATGCCATCATTAGAAGCATAAACATTAAGAATACCAAAAGAAAGATCATTAATCACCATAATCACTCACACAATGCAATTCGAAGGGTCATGGCTCGATGAGGTGATTAAGGCTTAAAATATCTAGGAAATGGAAATACTAGCACCACCTTTGCCATCAATATGTAAAGTATAAAAATATGAAAAACTAGGAGCAATTAAAATTTAGTGTATTCTGAAGTAAAAAACAAGATATTTTAATTTCTTGTAAAAAATATATCCAAGATAATAAAAGGATGATAGGATAATCACACAGAGTATTTGCGAGAGGGCTCTGCGAGACCCCTAAAATTCCAAGAGATTAAATTCATGAAAAATAATACATGTCAACTCCCCCACCGTCTATAACACCATCCTCTAAGCCAAGAATTTGATTAAAAAATATAGAATTTATATATTCTTAATACTAAACATGTAACAACACAAATGATATAGTAATTAAGTATAAAATAGACCTAAGAAAATTAAACTAAAAATATGGAACCCTAGTTGCAAAGAGGAGATAAGAAGACTTAGTTGATTCATAATTAATCATAAATTGTGCCGAAATGATGAATAGTGAGGGTGAATTGTCTCTTAGAGCCTTAGAAAAATGAGTGGCCGAATATTTTTTGGAATAGGGCACCTACATGGGTCGAGGTGCTGCGCAGCACCATAGACCTATCTTGGGCGTCTGTGATTGCTTAAACACTCGAGAAAACCTCCTTTGCATGGTCGTGATATGTTCACTATCCTTCACTTCTTGTCGCTAGAAGGTCACACAATGATCGTCGATGTACCAATAACTTCAATGAAAGAATGACATGCAAAACCATCAAAAGTACATCAAATCCCAAAAATTAAATAATGAAAATGAGGGAGACTGTTTCTCACCTTTCAAATGAGCAATCTTATGACCGATCGTTGCACCATTTAAGACCCAATGTAGTTATGTGTTTGTGTGTGTGTGTGTGTGTGTGTGTTGAATTATGACCTAAGTGACTCTTGTGCATATCGCACTTGAATAAAAAAATAGCTAGATGTAGAAAATGTAGATAGATGTGTGAATGAAAAAATGAACTTCCCCTCTTATGAAGTGTATGCAATAGAATGCATTCCCTTTACCTTGTGTGGATTCTATATGGAATCTTGAATGCTATTGATGATGGCCTTTGGATGCAAACTTAGGTGGTGATAACTAATGTTTAGTGTTTGGTCCTTTATTATGATCACATACCTTTATATTTATATGATTCCCTTGCTTGAATTTCATAAATAACCCCGAAAAGGCCGACTACCAAAATTATAAGATGCCCAAACGGAAAGAAAGGACCATAAATATGTGAACAAAGTATAAAGAGGTAAACGGTTCCAAAGGGGACATGGGCACCTAGTCTTTGGCGTCTGACTAGGTACTGGTGTCCAAGATGAGAAATGTCAAAGTATGAAAAGAAAAACTAGGCTAGAAAGGGTATAAGAAAAAAATTGGAAACAAAAATTAAACAAATGTGGCCAAAGATAAAAATAAATTATTACTTTTCTTACTTAGGAATCATATGAATAGTAGTATGTAATCAGGACTAGATAGATTCCCAAAGTGCATGATTTAGTGTCTACATTTTCCCCCACTTTATGTTGTTGAGAGAAATCTAAATAAAACAAAGTAGATAGAATATGCGTACCTAATAACCATGTATATCGATGGTGAAATCATGTCGAGAGACAAGAGTAAGCGTGGAATGATTGAAATGTGAAGTGTGGAAACTAGAGATGAGAAAGTGCAAAAAGTGATGATGATGATGACCATAGGGCGAAACGCATGTGTAGATGTCACGATTGTATCTGTTGTTGATGTTGATTCTAGTGTGAATTATGTGTGATGATGTAGGATAATGTGACCACCTCTTTACATAAGGACAAACTGTAAAAGAGAAGAACAAACCAATAGTCAAATATGTATGTATATGAGTAAAAGTATGTCATTTGTGAAAATGTGAAAAAGGAACATGTGCACTTGATCCGTGATGAGGAAAAGAGATAGAAAAGTTCTTGAAGATGATGTATAAGAATTATTTTTTTGGTGATCTCACGCCAAAGGCGCCTGAATGCGAGTTTTTTGGGTGATCTCACACCAAGAAGCTGGATAAAGTGTAGGGAGAAAAGTTTGGTGTACTCAATCTCCAACCTTTAACTACTTCTTGAATTATGGAACACCACTATATATGGTGTGTAAAACTCCGATCCAGTTCGACCAATTCCGATCCAATGTGAAAGTAGAAAAATGTTGTGTAATGCATGCATGTTGAGTGATAAAGACTGTGCGCCTATAAAATCCACTCTATGAAGTGTTGTAGAGTGTGTTGAACTCAGAAATGTTGTGTAACTTCCCCTTAATCACATGTGTCCATGAAGGGTCAAGGGCAACCAGGTGCTACTTGTCCAAGTCTGGCGTTGGTGTTTGTGTTGTGTTGAGGACCCAAGTCATATTCTTATCCCCTGTCTAAGACTTATAATTGTGTTGTAAATCGTCTTCAACTATGTTGAATTATGACTGTAAGAAATTGTATAGGGTGAATAATTCACCCAAATGATGCCCCCTCATTTGGGGTCCATGTGGCATCGCTGAGGAGTATGCAGCCTAAAGGAGGATCGAGGGTAAGTGCAGGAAGTTGATGGACAAATATAGGGTCATCCGTGGACATCATATTGCAAATAACAACATAATATCAACTTGTAGGGATTATTAGCAATACATAAACTCAAAATTAGACAAAATTATATTAATATGAATCGTAGCATCCGGAATCTAGTTTCTAAAATACTAATTTTTGTAAAAAATAGACAAGATTATCTATATTAAACACTCAAAATTCAATGACTTGGTATTTTTTTTTTTAAAAACGCTGATAAGATTATAGTCCGTTTGCCCACGATTTGGATGACCAAAAATTGATATATATATTTTTCCTTTGGTGAGAAGTTAGATGCCACTATCTATCTTGGGATGGATTTTATTTTTAATTTTTTTGAGTAATATTTTATTTTTTATTATTTTTTCCGTGAAAGTGGTATGAAAACATAAAGAAAACAGAGCACTTTCCGTTTGCCCGCCATAACTTCATCAAAAAATATTGAAATCAAATAAATTTTTTTTGAACATGTATATAATTTCACCACAGTTGGGATGGTATAAGTTTTATCACATTCTGATAAGTGAAACAAATTTTGTAGTCTTAAATGTAGACATAAACATTCACGGAAAAAGTGTCTTAAAGACCTACTATTAGTAAAAAATTATAAAATGATATTTATCCTATTCTATTCACTTTAAAATCAGTATTTCTACAAAGCTAATAGTATCCCCTACGCAATGGTACCATTTTTATGACATAGTTTTTAATTTTCGGCATGGTTCAAGTCTGCGGAAGACTAAATTTGATGTTTTGCTGTTTTTAATGTAAAATTCAGGATTTGATGTCCACTTAATTGTCCCCCAACTTGGTGCACTTACCCTCGATTGTTGTGTTGAAATTGTTCCCTGTAGGGGAGGGAGTGTGCTTGGTAGAAACCAAGGCACACACAAACAAAGTGGCTAGGAGACAAGTGTTAGTAAAAGAAAGAAAAACATGCATGTAAAATGGAAGCTAGAAAAAAGAAGACAATGTTCAAGCTAAGACGTAATAAGAGAATACACATGAAGACAATCTAGACCACAAAACACAGGTTTCAAACATGGGACATCACTCATTATGTCATAAGACAGCAAGTGCAACTATGAAAAGAACATATAATTTTGTCACAAAAGACAAAGGTCAAAGCTCGCAAACAAAGATGGCAAAAATGACAAGAAATGAAAAACAATGTAGTAGATAACCATGGAAGCAAATAGAAATGTAATAAAAATGCATGAAGCACCCATTAGCATGTTAGAGAGATAAAAATTATGTCAAAGTGTGTATAATTTGATATAGTAATGTGCTATGAAAAATGAAACAATATCACCTGTAGTGTACGAAAGTGGATGCCCAGAGCCACCGTGGGACTTGTATGAGTTCTTTGCGCCGATCATCCATGCTACGTGTATGGGCTCGTAGAATCTATGATCACAACTAGAAATAAAGTGAACACACATGTGTGTATGGAAAAATATAATGACATATGTGATAAATATCTAGCATGTGTAATAAGGTGTACATGTAACAAGTAAATGTAAGGAAGACTATTTATGCGACCGATATATGTAACATGTTGTGGAGTGTAGATGGAATAGAATGTAGAGTGAGTGTGATAGGATCTGCATGCCCCATGAGTGAGTGTGGATGTTTATGCATGAGATGAGGTTCATTTAGACATGTCCTCTCAGCAATCAAGAATGGAACGTAGAACAAGAGTATGTCATCGGGAAATGGTTGGAGTTGTGTGTTAGAAATATGTGATTGAGAAAGCGTATATGTATAGTGGCAGTGCGTGAGTGAATGAATGCGTGAGTGTGGTGAGGTCCATTTGAGATGTATACCCTCACCAATTGAATATGGACCATGGAACTAGAGCGCGTCATAGGGTAGTGTGTTGTGTTGATTGTGTGAGAGATATGTTGGATGTGTAATGTGTCATGTTGAATGTCTTCAAAATAGATTTATTATGAACATGTTGAGTGTATAATGATATGTGTTGAAAGGGATGTATTGTGAACATGTTAGATTTGTAGTAGGTTGTGTCATATGTGAAAGTGTCGAGTAGGTAGTGTGTTGTGAATATGTATTTTGTGTTGATTACACGCAAGAGAGATGTGTCATGTGATGTAAAAGAGGCATGTCATAAAAGTGTTGAGTGTGTAGTATGTTGTAGATATGTCGAGTGTGTTGTATGTTGTGTTTCTATGTGTGTTAGAAAGAAGGTGTCGTAAATGTGTTAATTGTATAGTGATGAATATGAGTGTATCTTGTGTGTCTTGTGTAATATAATGTGTGGTGTAGTGTGTTGTGTGTGAGGTTAATGTGTATAGGATGCCCTCAACAGTCAAGTTTGAACCATAACATGAGAGTGCATCATTGGGTAACCATGATACAAAAGTGTATCAAGACATGTAATATGCATACAATATATTAGAAATTTAAGCATGGAGTACCAATTGCATGAGATGATATAAACATTTGATAGAAATGCAAGGGGGAAGAAGATATGATGCCCCAAGTATGTAAGTGATGGAGATCTAGTTGATGACACTAAGTGGATCAATGTAAGGATTAGTTTCCTTGACAAAAGTTATTGGATGTTGAAGTGGTGATTGGTTATGAGACTCGAGCGGCGGAAGTCAAAAGAGGCTAACTAGAGTTTATGTTTCTTGCATAATGAGTGGTTTCTTGTTTGGTAACGTTGTAGAAGACTTGATAGGAGAAGAAGGCAGATTGATTTTGAGAGGTGGTTGCTTAGTTTGAATTGATGATGCCACAGATGACTTGAGATGAGGAGGTGTTAGATTGATTTTGAGAGGTGGTTGCTTGGGTAGTGCTTGAATTTCCGTAGAAGGAACATTAGAAGTGATGGCATGATGCTCATTAGACGTAGAAGGAGAAGATTTAGGAGCCCATTTGGATGTAGCATTTATATATGGGCATGCAACAAAATGTTGTGCAGAAAATGAGAGAAACCATTGACGCTCAAGATGCTTGATTATTCATTTTAAAGCATAGCAGTCATTTTCATTATGTACATTTATATGATGATAAACACAAAATGGGAGACCTTGATATTTTACCAGTTGATAAGGAGGATAGGATTGAGTAGTTGGTAAAATGTTCAATTGATGATTCAAGAGCTTAGTAATAATGACATATTTCTTAGCATTGTGATCAAATTTGAGGGGCTCCAACAATGGTAAAACCTAAGGTTCATTGATATGAGCACATGTATAATTCATATAAATGAAATGAAATGTAGTAGAGGAACTAGCATGAGCTCCGAGAAACATCCTTAAGATGTTAGATTTTAGATGTAAGAGATGTTATCATGGATTTCATAGCTTGAAATTGGTATTGAAATAAATAATGAAAAAATTTAAACACCAACATAGGTTTATGGGAATTAGAAACATGAGATCCATTAGAAATACGATCAAAGATAGCATTAATTCAAGCAATCGGTTTATCACTAGGAATATATACACTTTGTTTAGGGATTTTAGAAGAACATATTTGCAAGATTGGTGTGTTATAATCAATTGATACAAGGATACTTGAGATACCTTATGAGTCATGATAGAAGAAAGATAATGATCAAATCATATCTGAATGAGATGGGTTTTCCAAATGATTAAGAAAATATAGAATTAATAGATGGTTAATACTAAATATGTAACAACACAAATGATATACCAATTACGTACAAAATAGACCCAAGAAAATTAAAATATAAAATATGGAACCCTAGTTACAAAGAGGAGATAAGAAGACTTAGCTGATTCTCAATTAATCTTGAACTATGTTGAAATGCTTTGAACTGATGAATAACGAGGAGTGTCACATAGAGCCTCAGAAAAATGTGCGGCCGAAATATTTTCCTAGACTGGGGCACCTCGAATGGGTAAGGGGCACCTGTACGTGCCACAAACCTACTCTAGGCACTTGTGACTGTTCAAACCCTAAGGAAAAATCCTTCGCAGGGGTTGCGAGATGTTCCATGTCCTTCACTTCTTTTTGCTAGTAGGTCACATAATGATCATGGATGTTGCCAATAACTTGCAATGAAATAATGACATGTAAGACCATCAAAAGTGCATCAAATCCCAAAAAGAAAATAATGAAAATGAGGGGTTGAAATATCCTCATCTTTCAAACGAATGATCTTATGACTAAGTGTTGCACTACATTTCAGACCCAATGTATTTATAGGTGTGTGTGTGTGTGTTTAATTGTGTTGTAGGTGGCTCTTGTGCATGTCACACTTAAATAGTGATCAATAGCTAGATGTAGAAAATGTAGATAGATGTTTGCATAAAAGAATGAACTTACCCTTCTAGGAAGTGTATACAATCCCTTTCTCTTGTGTTGATACTAGATGGATGATTGAATGCTCTTGATAATGGCCTTTGGATGCAAGCTTAGGTGGTGATAACTAATGCTTAGTGTTTGGTCCTTTATTATGATCACATAACCTTATATTTATATGATTCCCTTGCTTGAATTTCATAATTAACCTTGAAAAGGCCAACTACCAAAAAAGATAAGATGCCCAAACAACTAGAAAGGATCCAAAATATTTGAAAGAAGTATAAAGAGGTCAAGGGTTCCTAATGGTGGCATCTTGACTGTGTGCTAGTGTCCAAGATGAGAAATGTTGAAGTATGAAAAGATAGACTAGGCTAGAAAGGGTATAAGACCCAAAATGATGACATAAAGAAAGAAAAGATGGCCAAATACATGGATCACTTAGTATTTTTCTTACTTAGGAATCATCTCGAATAAAGAATATGCAATCGGGACTAAATAGATACCCAAAGTGCGAGATTTTTTTACAAAATTATAAAGGTATTATAAATCGGGATATAGTTTGAATTATTGATCTTAGCATGGATGAAGTTGTGTTTAACCCCATTTTTTCCAGAGGATCTGTGGAAAACCTCCTGGGTGTACTATGTGAACGATGTAGAGGTTGATACATTGAAGCTAAATTCTCATAAAAATCTATTTGTGAATTTTGTGAAACTTGTCTTTGCGAAGGATGGGAAGGAATGCAAACTGATGAGGGGCAAGGAATTGACCTGAATCATCATTGGATGGAATAGGGGAAGGAGAAGGAGAAGGGGTCAGCAGTAAGTAGATTTTGCACCTAAAACCTTCTTATTCTTGATCGTAGTCTAAAAATAACTCGGTAGATTCCTTTGGGTTTTGATACCAAAGGTTGTGAAGCCACAGGTTTAGAATGGAATAGAAGAGGAAAATCACGAATGTGATGGTCCTGGGGATTGACATTGAAAGAATGTTTTGGGGAGGTTTAAATAAAAACCTTCTAAGAGAAATGTAGGGACCCCACTTAAATACCTAAGTGGTCTCATAGATCTTTCAAAAGGTAAACTTCGACACAAACCCATTTATTGGAATGGATGTAAAAGAAATGATCTTGTTCATGGCATATCACCCTACCAAAAGGTTTGAAAATATCTAGAAGAATAGAAGAAAATACCATAGATGAATGGGGAGTCCAGGAAGCTTGATCTAAACCGTGATTTTCAATGAAACTTGGCTGGTGGGGATAAATTTGGGATTCCATTGGGAAAGCACAAAAATGGTGTTTCCTAAATACCAATAATTAGCCTTAAGAAGGAGGAATTGAACCTATGAAGGGTCTCGAAACAAAAAGAGATAAAATCCCTTGGTGAGATTACGAATTCTTGAAACTAGGATATCGTTGGAATCCCAATGGTTTTTATCCAATTTTACAGATAGGATTAAGAGGGAATGTGGACACCATGAAAAAAATCAATAAGGTAGTTTTTATGATACCATTTGACAACAAGGTCTAAAAATTTAGTAGAAATCACAACATTCAATGATGATTTAGAGTCCATACATCGTAGTAGACCTTCGATAAAAACTTATGAGCATGCTTGGGAGCCATTTCCACCACCAATTGCAAAATTCATTGCAATAGATGGAGAGGTAGGAATTTATAGGTGAATTACCACCTTAACGGAGGAAAAAAATCCAACTAACACTATGATAGAACCGCCAATAATACCCTAGTATGACTAAGGAAGCACTATGTAAGAAAAAGGAGTAACACTAGTAAATGCATCTAAATGTAATCCTTAAATGTTGTGCTTTGCTTATGTGGTATATAGTAAGCGATATCCCTAGTTTTCATCTTACCCGTAATAATACTAAGTCAAACACGTGCACGCACACACACACACATGACTCCCTTGTTAGAATTTCATCATTAACAACAAAAAAATCTAACCAAAAGTGATAAAAGAGAGTTTAGAAAAGATACAAAATGATGTGGAATTCTAGTTTGAAAAAGAGAGGGAAAAGGAAAAAAGCACCCAAAGGGGACAATAGATCTTGGGCGCTCCTCTCCCTAATGGCCAATAGTGTTAGAGATGCTTGGAGGATAAAACATGAAATAAAAAGTTAGGTCATGTGTTGTCCAATGTATAAAAGCAAAGTGGTCATTCGATATAAGAAAAATTTCAAGAGTACCCAAAAGGGATAAAGCAATGTGAAAGTAAAACAAGTGTTGTTAATGTCTAGTTTTCTTACTTAAGAATAATTGTTGGACCAATAAAATGCCTAAGTACAATACATCCGTGAAGGCCAAAGGATGTATAAAAGGGTGTGTCTTTGAAGCATGATTAGAGTAAATGAAAAGGTTAAAACAAAGTGTGTGAAGGGATGTGTAGAAGTATGAAGAAGCATGCGTGAAGGTTTTTTTGCAAGAAAAAAGAGACAAGAGATAGTCGGATTTCCATGGAAGATTAAAAATAGGAAAAAGCTGAAGATGACATTATCATCAAGGAAATTCAGAAATAGACAAAAGCATGGATAAACCACATGTAAGGCTAATAATAGACATGAAACATACATGGAAGAGGAATATCTATTAATAACACATATAATAAGATTAAATCAAGATCTATTTATTGTAGACATTTAAAATCATGCACTTAGGTATATTTCCGTCCTAATCACATAATATTATTTATATGATTCCTAAGAAAAAAACTAGTAATTGACATCTATCTTTGGCCTCTTTTATATCTTTCATGTTTCCTATTTGGTCTTGCACACCCCACGGCCCAGTCTAATCTTCATTGTTTTATATTTATTGACTCTGGAAATGAGCGCCATGCAAAGATGCCGCTGCCTATGTGCCCTCATCCTTGAGCACCCTGACCTCTCTTTACTTTACTCACACTTTTTGGGAATATTTTATCTTTTAGACATTTAATTTTTTTATGGATTAGATTTCTAGTTGTCAATTACAAAATTCAATCAAGGGAATCATATAAATACAAAGATATGTGACCATAATAAAGGACAAAACTCTAAACATTTACTATCATCACCTAAGGTTACATCCAAATGAATTATAAGAGCATCAAGGCATCCATCTAGCACTCACTAAAGGAACTACATTTTCTCGGATACACGCATAGGAGGGAAATTTCATTTTTCCATCCACACATTTATTTACATTGGTACCTCTAGTTATCACCCCTATCACGCACGCTTGTGCGAAGGGATTTCTAGGACATGATTTATACACACACACAAGAACTACATGGAGTCTAAGATGTAGTGCATTTCTTACTCATAAGTTCACTTTGTTAGATGACCATCGAGGTTAGTCGACTCCCCATATTGCATATTTTATTTTTAGGACCTGATATAGTGTGAGGATTTTGTAGGTCATATTCTCTTTGTAGGTTACAAGAGAATTCAACAATCATCTAAAGCGACATACGGAGACCAAAAATACTATCGGTGACCACCTTATGACATAAGAAAACCAATTTCTAATCTCATGTGAAGTCACGGCGCCTAGGCACCCTAGTCCTTTTTAGGATCCCTAGTCTGCAACTGATCGCTGACTCCAAAATGTATCAAGAATAGTTGCAAAATCTATCATTCTAGTTCATCAAATTTCCCGGTTGTACGCAGTTCCAAATCAACCATGAAATCATCCTAGGATTCTTCCCTCTCTCTTGCACTTCGGATTTCATACTCATTTATCTTATTACGTTTTTCATCTATATTCCTACATTTTTAGCATTTTTTTATCACATGTGACTCTGCAACTAGGATTTTACAAATTCCATATTTGGTAATGCATTTGGTGAGCCCATCGCTTGAATCCAACCTTCTTTCTACAACTTTCTTCTTATGCTTGTCACCTGTAGTGGTTGTTTTGAGTATTTTGAGCATATAGATCTCCCTCTATTTACCCATAGGGTTTCTAAATCAATGACTAAATCTAATAACCCCTTTTTTCTAACTCTCAAAATGCTCCTGTCAAAAACATTAAAACATATGATAGTGAGAAATCCTATGATGAGGACACTAACGTTGATCAATAACAACTATAAAAGCTTACCAATTTTCGTCAAGCTTTACATGACAATCCTATGCATCTTTTGCACATTCTCCATGTCTTGATGGATGCTAAAAAATATTGAGATGCTTCTTTTCGACCCCTTATTAGTTCTTCCTCGACTTCCATGGCCCCCATTCAACCCCTTCATATCCCTACCTCCATTCCCACTATTACCGATCCAATCATTCAACCTAACGCTTCTACTACACAACCCATATCTTATTCAAACACCCCTAATTTAACTTCTTTGTATCAGGATTTACAAACTCAAATTCGTCAACTTCAAATATCTACTTCTCTTGCATCTCCATATCTTGACTCCATTTTACTGCTCCACACTCCTTTCTCACTCTTCATTTCTGCTTATCAACTTCCTCCAAATTTTGTCACCCCTAAGCTACACACCTTTAATGGCCATGGTGACCCTCAAGAGCATATTATATCTTCTCATGTTGAATGCATTGATTATGTGGATGATCATACTTTACTAGTAAATCTCATTCCTAGAAGTCTCCAAGATTATGCTATGTGTTAATTTTAGGATCTACTTGTTTATTCAAGAACATCATTTACACATTTATTAGATGTTTTTCTTACTCATTTTTCAACCAATATCAGTTCTAAGATATCATATGCTCAACTTGCACTAATTAAAAAAGGATCCAATGAGCATCTAACAGACTATGTTTTGCGATATATAACAAACCAGCTAGGATGACCAATGTGCTCACTTGAATTGGACGTCAAGATATATATTTCCAAAGTCTCTTACCACCTCTACAAGAGAGTGTCAACTTTGAGACATCTCCTTCATTTGATCAACTTTGTCATACTATTATGTTATGTGAAGGAAAAATTATCTCTATGGAAAAATCAAGTGCCACAATTAAGCTTCGTCACCTTCTAAGCGGTTTTAAAGCATGTAAACTTTCAATCCATCTACTAGGCTCACTAAAGCAAAAACTACTATTAACGTTGTCTCTACTCCCCTTAAATATTTAATGGCAGCCTCCACATCATATATTCATAAAATTGCTTTGTGCTCCGCATATTATATTGCTACAAATTATTGAGATAAAACTTATTACGCTTCCTCCTCCACTTAATCTGGATCCAACTTTCCCTAAAGGACACAGTTATAATGAAAAATTTAGATGTGACTATCATCAATGCATTGGTAATTCTACCGATCAATGTTTCAAACTCAATGATTATCATTCAAGATCTTATAGACAACAATGTAATCGAGCTCCTTGATCTTTCGGTACCTATGCCGATCAATGAAAATAAAAATCTCAAAATCTATAATGATCCTCTTCCTAAGCATGAAAAATCAAGTGATGACTCTTTAACTAATCATACATATTTTGTCATGCCTCCTCCTTCATTGGGGCTCTTGATTTCCTAGTTTCTCACGTTGATGCATCTCCAACATTCATTGCATTCTCTGATCATGATTATCATGCTACATTCCCTTCTAACACATTACACATCAATTCTTCTATCGGGCCTCATGTTATTAATAATACAATTATTGATCCATTGATTCATATGGGTTTTTGCTCTATTGTACTTATTTTCGCTATTAACTATCAACTCTCTCATATTGTGTATCCAGTTCCCAAATCTTATGGTTACGTCAAGCTTCCAGTTATAGTTGGGCCTCTTACCATGCTTGTTTCATTCATTGTGGCACCTTTAATCAAAGGGTGTGACATGCTCTTAGGTCTTCCTTAACTCCGCGATGCTCAAGATATCATTTCCATGAATAAATTGTGTCTAAAGTTCATTCACAACAACCAAGTTATCACCATCAAGGGTGTCCCACCATGTACACCTTGGCCAAAACCTCCTCTTGAGGTTGTTATTGTGTTAGAAAAATAGTGTTTCATGGTTTATTGTAAAATTACCGTGAGGTAATTACATCAGTAATTAGTATTTTACTCTATGATTTTACCGTGTGGTTATACAGTTATTATTTAGTTAGTCTAATGTATTAAAAATATAGTTTGTAATATATTGTTTTGTATTACGGGTCTAACACCCACTTGATTCTAGGAGAGAATCGTGGGTTGTTGAATCTGTATCTATAGGCTTGTCTTTCCTATATATTTGGATGTGTAACCGAATATAATGAACAATTTTATGTGAAGTTTACTCAGTGTTATTCCTTTGTAAAACTGATCCAAATTCTAGATTTGGTATCAAAGTGGTTATTTAACCTGAATGTGGTCCTATCTTGATTGAAATATGGCGTACTAATATTTTGTAGGGGCTTTACCAAATTCACTGTCGCCCCCATTGATGAGGCTTTCCTTATATGCATTGTGTCTAGAAATTAATCCATCCATTCTTTCCCATAGAAGTATTTGCAACATATCTGATTGGAGGCCTGTGTGTGCATCTCACTCTTTCCATCGTAATTCTCTAAACAGATAGTATTGTTTCTATTGCCCCTACTTTGCCCCTACCTTAGATAACAGCATCGTCTTGTTTCTTTACTAGTATCTATTGCCCCTACTTTGATTGGGGTACTGGAGTTTGGCTCCACATTGGTGATAGTTTGGAATACTACACAACATTCAATTTATTCAGTGATTATTTTTGCATTGGGTAGAGCTTCTATATTTTGGGTAGACCTGCTCTTCGTTGGATCTGATCATTGTTATCTTGAACATGGACAATAATTGCGGCTCCAACTAAGTTTTATTCAAGAAAAATAGTGTTGGAGACCTTCTATTGCATCATTTCTTATCCACGCGTTCATCCATCCTCAACACAATTCTGTTGCGTATTATTGGATCTACAAAGAGATCTGGCTGAGTCTTTTACACATGATTCAACACGTCAACACATAAGGCTGACGTCCTCAACATTTCACTCATCCTTGACAACATTGTATTCGAGTTTCATATACTTGTCAAATCTGTGTCGAATATGTTGTCATTTCCATCTCCCATGCAAATAGATTTACAAGTCTATGTCAAAATCAATTTGGAAGATTCAAAATTGAGGAGCCTGTCAGATCTAAGAGAAAGGTCTCATTGCATTTTTCTGTGCCAGCTTTGATCTGGGATAAGTTGGTGTCCATTTACTACAGTCGTGCAAGATTCTCTCTCTCAGTGGACGATCAATGAGCATCAGCCCGCGTTATCAAACATCAAGGCACGTGTATTGTTTTTTTGTGAGTCTTACGTAACACATAGATATTATTAAATTTTATTTGTTTTATTTTGTCCGTGTATTCATATAAGTAAAGTTTAAAAAATAAATTGTCAAGTCATATATGTTTTAGATTTCTTTTAGTCATGTGTCTAGCAAGAAGCACCGATCGTATCACCGCCCCAGATCCAAATAATCAAAATGAGTTGAGAGTCATTTTGTGTGTTGAGTATTTTTATCAAAACCCCTACTTTTATGTCATATAGATTAAAAATTGTAATTGCTGTCTTATAGTTAAAACCATCCAAAACTCCAAATATAGTTTTGTGTTTATGTGACAAAGTGTCATATTTTGTCATCTTGTTTATAGTGTAATACTCTAGTCAATAGAGTCATTATCATATAAAGGTTGAATTTTTTTAACAAATATTTTCCTCACGGACATATTTTTTGTGTTACTCAACGTCGAAAAAAGTGTTTCACATTGCGAGAGGGAAGAAACAGATAAGTTCAATGTGGAAACAAATGTTCTTCATGTTCACATTCTCGTTGAGTTAGCATCACATACAATGGACGAATGAGGCATCGAGAGATTGGAGGACAACTAATGACCTCTTGTCACCACCAAACAGGGGCCACTTCACCGATTTGGTGGCACGTGTGTGATTTTGCTTTACAATGGTGTGCCTTATTTTAGTGTGAAGTGTGTGTACCATCCCAAATATTCTTGTAAGTTAAATTAATTACGGTTAAGTCTAAATAGGATTAGACGAGATCATCATTGGGTGTAAAATTTATTTGGTTCATCGTATCATGACCCATAGCTTCTGCTACGGGGCATGATATTGCAGAATAAATAACCCTCACCCACCTTGATGATCCTTCCTAAAACATGATTAGGCCTTAATCATAGGTAAAATGGTTCATAAATGATAGTGAATCTTTCAGTTATTTGTATTTTGGTTACTTTATTTTAATCGGTTTGGTCGTCTTTTGTTTTGTTCAACTTTTGCAATGACCGTGATGAATATTGCCTCTGTTTTATTTGACAATGCTATATCAAACCAACTTTATGAGAATATTTAAATTATTATTTACGGACTTGGTGATTTTCATTTGTTTGAATGTTTTATATGGAACATGGGAATTTGAATAATTATTACGATAACATATTGTTGGCAATATGTGGACTTATATTATGATGATTAATTTTACCATTAAAGTTAGGTATCAATTAAAATAAAAATAAAAAAAATGCATTATTAATTTGTGAAATTATATATTTAAATCCTAAAAGGATTTGGCATGTAAATCAAAAGTTAAAAAGAATAATAATAATAATATTTTAATATTTAAAATCTGAGAGTTTTGAAAGGGACACGCCTTCATCTGACACCAAGTATGTGGCATGCATTGACGCATGAAGCAACATTGGGAAGCCCGAAAATTCTCCATTATAGTATAGTTTCTTCATTATATTTTCTTTTATTTCTCCTTTGTCTGTTTTCATTCTTCTCTTCTGGGATACCTGCGTGAGTTTTGGGAGGAAGGAAGGATTCAACTTGTTGAAGCTGGAAGAGTAAGAGGTTGTTGATTCTGGGTTTACTTCAGGCATGAATATCTTCTCCTTTCTCTGCAGCATTATTTGTAAAAAATGAGGAAATACACATTCTGTTTTTAATGGCAATCAAGGAAATTGTGGACAACTTTTGATTTAATTGTTTGGAAATGAAGTATGAAAATGAAATTGATGGATTTTGTATTCTTTTTAGTTTTCTTTGTGTGGATTTAACCTAACCCAAAAAAATATGCAGATGGGGTTTTGGGTTTTGATCAGCAAAAATAAAGTAAAAGAAAGGTTAAAAATTTATTCTCTGCATTATAACCAAAAGGAAAAGAGTTGGGTTTTTCCTGTACAGAAGAAGGAAAACGTTTTGTGAATTTGTGTGTTTAAAATTGATTTGTGCTTGTGGGTTTTCATTTTGTTAAACTGAAATTTGGTTGTGTGTTTTCTATAAACAAATCAATTTGGGTATATAAATCGATTTGCATAAAGGAATCGATTTGGGTAACCCAATCAATATGGGTATGCAACCGGTTGGGGTTTTGTATTTTTCTTCTTGGATGTTATATGTAGGTATGATTTTTAATTTATTGAGATATTTTGAATGATAATTTGTGGGTGTCAAAGCTCTTGCATGGGGCTGCATTTTCAAGAAATTTTATTATTATGGACCTCTAAATTGGTTCATGTATAAATGAGGGTGTCTTGATATGTGTGAAAAAATGGTATTTAGCATGTAACTTCTAGCCTGACAATATGACTTGGATTCTTGTAATACTATGAAAAAGAAATTTCTTGTCTTGGTAAGGGCATGAAAGCCAGGACAACTTGACCAAGATGCACCAAGGAGTAATTGGAGACATGATTGGGTTTAAAATATTATATCTTATGAAAAAAATTATTTGCTGTTCTTTTACTAAAAAGAGTATGTTTAAATGTCAACCATGGTGCTACTATATTATTGATTGGGATGTTTGTTTACCAGATAGAACATGTTAAAGTGATGTAAATATGGTGATATTTGTGCTAATTTGTATAGCTACTCGTTGACTGAAAAACAATACTCTTCTTAATCATATTGTTTTTTCAAAGTTATGTAGAAATTTTAAATGTAAAATACTTATTGATTAAGCTAGAATACAGATGTATTGACCTTTGTGATTAGAGGGAAACATGATCGCTAAAATAGAAATTGGTTGTTCTATTTGTGTGCATCCATAGTTGTATCTTTATAGAAACTAGGTAGTAATACATTTTCAGCTGTATTACCATGTGCTTGTTGATAAAACATCATGTATATCCTTTCATATTTTATTAATTAATTGCATCAGAAAATGGAGTTAATATTCATGCCAGTTCATTTTGAACTGACATCATACCACTACTCCAGTCTTGTAGGACCATTAGCCATTACATTCGGATGTGCGGAAACTCATGTCTTGTGAAGTTTTATTGTAGCATGGATCTAAATGAGATACTTGGATTTCAATTGGTGAAAGGATGATATCCTTGAATTTTTGGCTGAATTATTGGGATCTTGGACCCATTGTAAATATTCAAACCTCACTATGTGAGAATTATTATACCAGTTATATATTTTTCCTTAATGACATATGTAATATATGATTTTAATAAAGAGATGATTACTTTGTGTGTAATAATATCTCAATATGAGTAAATGATGAATACTTGAGTTGTGAAATCTTACTTTTCACAAATTGTTGAATACATTTATTTGATAGTTATCAATGTATGAAGCCAATAATTGGGAAATTATTGTAACAATCAATTGTCTTTAATTTCTAAATTAAATAAGCTATTTAGTGGCATAGCTAATCAAAGGAATAATTAAATATACATGTTTTAATATATATTTAATTCGGCCTTTCGGTAAACTTGGTATTAATATGATAAGATTGTAAATCCTGTTGTATAGAGAATGGAAGAGTATCATTGTAAAAGGTAATTTAAGGTTAAAGAATCAAACATCAGGAAAAAGAGACTAAATGGGATGGTAAATAGATGAAAAGATCCATTAGGCATATTAAGGGATAAGTACACGCAGAATGCTGATATAGTTACATTTCAGCATAACGAATGTACTTATCTCATAAAGATCCTAGTTGGCCTTTGGCATCTATATCAATATAAACTCTAGCAAGATAGCTTTAATTGGAAATAAAAAACAAACTATAAAGATCTAGATAATTGTGAAAGGGATAGTTGTGAGGTGACGGAAGACTTAAAACTCATAAGACTAGTGTGTTGTCTTGAGTTTAGCCATAACCTGCATGGCGGATAACTTTGGCCAAAGTAATGCATTGATGGTTGTGCATTGTCTGATCACCTAGTCCTCTAATTAAATAAAAACAATTGTCTGTAACTTGATCATGGGAAGTTGAAATACTGAACATGAGGTAGACAATGGTCAGATACTGGAATACAAATTTGGGAAACTAGCTTCGTGGTAGACCCAAGGACTTTCACATAGTTCCCATGACCTTTAAAAATTTTTGAGCCAAAATGCTAGTAAGTATTGTCACTCAAAGTAGTTACGAAGGGATATCATGGAGATCTGGATACACCCTTCTCAGCCGCATATGGCTTACATGGATGTTATCGGATATATCAAAAGAAAAAAATTATTAATGAATTTGATTAAATAAATCTATACGATTGCAGCTGTGTAATTTGTTATTATGTTTATGTGTTAAAAAAATCCTCATTTTCCAGTTCTAGTAATTTTGAGCGTTACATTTTGGTATCAGAGCTAGAGGCTCAGACACTTGGACATTAATGGGACACACGTTCTAATAAAAAGTATCCTCTTTTATAAAAATAGGAAACTTTGGCTAGGCTGGCAACAAGAGCTAATATGGTGAGTGACAGTGGGGTAAATAATGATGACGTGTCGGATAATACGACTGCTAAGTTAGAAGAAATCCTCAACCTTTTGAATGACACCCGAAACCGAGTTGCTGCCATAGAACAACAAGGTTAGGGTGGTGAAGAAGATGAGGATCATAGGGATGATGAGCAACATGATGATCAACCCAAGCACCTGAATGAAAGGGAAAATAAGAAAGCAAGGCTAGCTGCTGAGTTAGCAAGGGACATTAAAAGAATATCCCCACCTAAATTTGATGGTACAACTCTTGGGGATGGCGCTGAAAATTGGCTATCCGAAATGGAAAAGTATTTTGAGATTAGGGACTTTTCAGAGGAGATAAAAGCAATGAGGGGAGCCTACCAATTGTCTGTGAAGCATCTTCCTGGTGGGATAACCGAAAAATGGAACTAGGAATTGATTCTTGTATGATCATGTGGGAGCAGTTCAAGGCCTACTTCCATAAAAGATGGTAGAATTCCAAAATCTGACTCAAGGAAAGTACTCAGTTATAGAATATTGGGAACGTTTCACTCGATTGCTGAAATATGTTCCTATGTATCAAAAGGATGAGAAGTTTAGAGTGAGAAAATTTATAATGGGATTGAATCCTAGCATTGGTGGTGAGGTAGATGTTCATGGACCTACTTCAATGGAAACAGTGTTTGAAAAAGCTATCAAGCAAGAACAAAAGCTGTGAAGTATTTATGCCTCTAAAGAGGAAAATAGAAGGAAAAATAGCAATTTTCAAACACCAACCGCAAGTAAACCAACATGGAAAAAGGGAAACAAAAAGTTCAAGCCTGTCAATAAAAGAGGAATAGTGGGTAGAACTATTGTGAATAATAAAAATAATGGGCAACAAGGAACAAGTTTTAGCCAGAATAAGATTGAGAGAAAAGGACCATTGGGAGGATGTTTTAAGTGTGGTGGTGATCATTTCGCTAACAATTGTCCGCAAAGAGGACAATGGAATAATTAGCAGAAGGGATTTACTGCAGTAAATAAAGAGGGGCAACAACATAAGATTTATGCTGCAGTCCATAATAAGCAAGCAGAAAAGCAAGTGACTCCAATAGAAACTTTAGGTAAGATTTTTGGAGAACTTGTTTCTGTTTTATTTGATTCCTGGTTCAACAGAATGTTTTGTTTCATCTAAAGTTACTTGATAAACTCAAAATAAGAGCTAGGTACATGGAACACACTTGGACTGTATAGTATGGAAATAATGTTGTACACAGAGTGAATCAGTGTTTGTTTGAGGCACCACTAGAATTACCTGAGTTCATGACAAGATTAAACCTGTATGTGGCACCTCTTGGATCCTATGATGTTGTCATAGGTATAAATTGGTTAAGTCAACATAATGCAACCTTGGATTGCTTAGGGAAAAGTGTAACCTGTTGCGATGATCAACAAAAAACAACAAGTGTTCAGGGTGTTAAAAGAGAGTTTGTCACTAGGCAGATTTCTGCCATGTAGCTAAAAAAGGAAAAACGGAAGGGCTGCCATCTATATGCTATAAAAATAAAAAATTTGGGATAGGAAATTGAGCCTGAAATTGAAGCATTTCCCATCCTAAGGGAATTTAGAGATGTGTTTCCAAATGAGTTTCCCAGGACTTCCACCTAAGTGTGAATTTGACTTCACAATAGAGGTCAAACCAACAACAAAACCAATCTCCAAGGCACCATACAGAATGAAAACAACTGAATTAGTTGAGTTGAAAGCTCAATTACATGAATTGTTGTCCTTGGGTTTGATTAGACCAAGTATATCACCATGGGGTGCACTGGTTATCTTCGTAAAAAAGAAGGATGGGACCCTCAGACTTTGTATTGATTATTGAATGCTCAACAAGGTAATAGTGAAGAATCGGTACCATTGCCCTGAATTGATGATCTATTTGATCAAATGGGGGCACAAAAGTGTTTTCCAAGATTGATCTTAGATCCGGTTATCATCAACTCGTGAATCAAGGATGAAGATATCCATAAAACCGCTTTTAGAACAAGGTATGGGCATTATGAGTTTATAGTTTTGCCCTTTGGTCTAACAAATGCACCTGCCACTTTCATGAACTTGATGAACATCGTGTTTAGGGAATACTTAGACCAATTTGTATTTATCTTTCTCGATGATATATTAATATACTCCAAGAATGAGGAAGAACATGATGAACATTTAAGGATTGTGCTGGGAATTCTCAGAAAACATAAATTATATGGAAAATTATCTAAGTGTGCTTTCTATCAATATGAAGTACAATACTTAGGCCACTTATTAAGTAAAGAAGGAATCTCAATGGACCCTTCAAAGATCAGTGCCATCATGGAATGGCCAACACCAAAGGATGTGCATGAAGTGAGAAGTTTTATGGGTCTAGCAGGCTACTATTGAAAGTTCATAAAGGACTTTTCTAGGTTAGCAAGACCTATCAATTCTTTGCAAAAGAAGGGTAAGAATTTTTTTGGGACAATAAGTGTGAAGAAGCCTTTAATGAGTTAAAAGGTAGACTCACAAGTGCTCCGGTGTTGAAGATTCCGGATCCAAATGGGAACTTCTTAGTGGTAACCGATGCTTTAGGGGAAGGTTTGGGCAGAGTACTACTACAAGATGGGCATGTGGTAGCTTTTGAAAGTAGGAAGTTGAGGGTGCATGAAGTAAATTACACACCACATGATCTTGAGCTTGCTGTGATTGTTCATGCACTGTAGGTATGAAGGGACTATTTACTAGGAAAACCTTTTGAACTCAAAATAGATCATCTTGGGCTCAAGTACATCTTTACACAGCCGAATCTAAATGCAAGGCAGCAAAGATGGCTAGAGTTCCTAGAAAATTATGACTTTGATATAAATTACATTAAAGGAAAAGAGAATAGGGTGGTTGATGCCTTAAGTCACAGAAATTATATTGTTGCTATAATTACATTAAGAACCCAGTTCAAAGATGAAGTCAAAAATGAGTTAACCAATGACCCCTACTACAATCATGTTAAAAAAACTTTAGAAAAAGATCCGAGAGACAAAAGGTATGATGGTTTCAAGTTGGAAACAAATGGGATTTTGCATTATAACAATAGAATATATGTACCAGAGGGTAAAGAGCTCAGAAATAAAGTTATGAGAGAATTTCATGATGTTCCCTACTCAGGACATCCAGGAGTAACAAAAATGATGGCGGACATCAAAAAGTAATACTTCGGAAAAGATGAAAAGTGATGTGATTCTTTCGTCTCACAATGCCTGGAATGTCAGCAAGTAAAGGCTGAACATTCACATCTAGCAAGATTATTATATCCTCACAACGTGCCAGAATATAAGTGGCAAGTTATAAGTATGGATTTTGTCCAAGGTCTACCTATGTCCCAAAATAAACATGATGTTATACTTGTAGTTGTAGACAAGTTAACTAAAGTGGCACATTTTATAGCAAGTAATTTAAAGGATAATTCACCCATACTAGAAAAAAGGTTTGTGCAAGAAGTTTTCTGATTACATGGAGTTCCAGAAATAATAATTTCAGACAGGGACTCAAGGATGACTTCCAGATTTTGGCAGACTTTGTATGCTACCTTAGGGACAAAACTGAACATAAGTTTTGCCTACCATCCTGAAACTGATGGTCAAACTGAAAGAGTAAATCAAGTGTTAGAAGATTTACTAAGAATGTATTGCATGGATCAGCAATACAAATGGGAAGAGTATCTTCCCTTGGTTGAATTTTCCTATAATAACACCTACCATTCTTCCATTCAAATGGCTCCTTTTGAGGCCTTATATGGTCGTAGGTGTAGAACACCAATAAGTTGGGATAATCCTGAAGATAGAGTACTAATTGGACCTGAAATGCTGTAAATGGAAAAACAAGTTAAATTAATCCAAGAAAGATTGAAAGAGGCTACAAATAGACAGAAAAGTTATGCAGATTTAAAAAGAATTGACAAAAATTTAATGTGGGAGATAAATTTTTTCTTAGGGTCAAACCTAAAAAGAGTTCCATTTCATTTGGCAGGTCAGCCAAACTATCTCCTAGGTTTGTAGGACCATTTGAAGTCCTAGAGGTCATTGGACCAGTAGCCTACAAGCTAGCACTGCCTCCCGCTCTATCCAGGATGCACAATGTATTTCATGTTTCCTTGCTTAAGAAATATGTACCTAATTTAACACATGTACTTAATTGGGATTCATTGCAGGTTCTAGATCTAGGGGTAATCACGGTTGAGCCTATAAGGATACTAGAAACCCACAAGTTGCACTTGAAAACCATGAGGTTTCACAATGTAAGGTCTAGTGGGACCAATATTCTGAAGAAAGTGCCACTTGGGAGAATCTGGAAGATATCCAGACTACTTTTCCACATCTGTTTGACTGATTTTTAAGAATATATTTTTGTTATAGTGCTAAATTCAGTTTTTCTATAAAGAGGTAGATAAGAAAATCCTATAGATAAGCTTACAACTGAATATTGGAACTAAGGTACTTTTTGATGAGTAGTTATTGTTGAAGATTTTGTAATGAACCCGGAAAATATGTCATTTAAGCAGTAATGTGTTATGTCTACAGATTATGTGACTGATTTTCTAGATATATAAGGAATGTTGTGACCTTTATGATTCAACTGAAATGATATTGATACAAATTTTAAGCTGATTTGAAATATATTAATGCAACAAATGAATGATGGGTTTAGTTTATCTATTTATCCTAAAATCATCGAGACGATGATTATTCTAAGGGGTGGAGTATGTAACATCCCAAAATTTCTTGTAAGTTAAATTAACTACGGTTAAGTCTAAACAGATTAGACGAGATCATCATTGGGTGTAAAATTCATTTGGTTCATCGTATCATGACCCACAGCTTCTGTTATGGGGCATGACATTGTGGAATGAATAACCCCGCACCCACCTTGATGATCCTTCCTAAAACATGATTAGGCCTTAATCATAGGTAAAACGGTTCATAAATGATAGTGAATCTTTTGGTTATTTGTATTCCGGTTACTTTATTTTAATCGGTTTGGTCGTCTTTTGTTTTGTTCGAATTTTGCAATGACCGTGATGAATACTACCTCTGTTTTATTTGACAATGCTATATCAAACCAACTTTATGAGAATATTCGAATTATTATTTACGGACTTGGTGATTTTTATTTGTTTGAATGTTTTATATGGAACATGGGAATTCGAATAATTATTACGATAACATATTGTTGGCAATATGTGGACTTATATTATGATGATTAATTTTACCATTAAAGTTAGGTATCAATTAAAATAAAAATTAAAAAAATGCATTATTAATTTGTGAAATTATATATTTAAATCCTAAAAGGATTTGGCATGTAAATCAAAAGTTAAAAAGAATAATAATAATAATATTTTAATATTTAAAATCTGAGAGTTTTGAAAGGGACGTGCCTTCACCTGACACCAAGTATGTGGCATGTATTGACATAAGAAGTAACATTGGGAAGCCCGAAAATTATTCATTCTCGTATAGTTTCTTCATATTTTGTTTTATTTCTCCTTTGTTTGTTTTCATTCTTCTCTTTTGGGATACTTGCGTGAGTTTTGGAGGAAGGAAGGATTCAACTTGTTGGAGCTGAAAGAGTAAGAGGTTGCTAATTTTGGGTTTACTTCAGGCATGAATATCTTCTCCTTTCTCTGCTACATTATTTGTAAAAAAATGAGGAAATACACATTCTATTTTTAATGGCAATCAAGGAAATTGTGGACAACTTTTGATTTAATTGTTTGGAGATGAAGTATGAAAAGGAAATTGATGGATTTTGTATTCTTTTTAGTTTTCTTTGTGTGGATTTAACCTAACCTAGAAAAATATGCAGATGGGGTTTTGGGTTTTGATCAACAAAAATAAAGTAAAAGAAAGGTTAAAAATTCCTTCTCTGCATTATAATAAATTATACCCAAAAGGAAAAGAGTTGGGTTTTTCCTGTATAGGAAGAAGGAAAACATTTTGTGAATTTGTGTGTTTAAAATCAATTTATGCTTGTGGGTTTTCATTTTGTTAAATTGAAATTTAGTTTTTGTTTTCTGTAAACAAATCGATTTGGGTATATAAATCGATTTGCATAAAGGAATCAATTTGGGTAACCTAATCAATATGGGTATGCAACCGGTTGGAGTTTTGTATTTTTCTTCTTGGTTGTTATATGCAGGTCTGATTTTTAATTTATTGAGATCTATTGAATGATAATTTGTGGGTGTCAAAGCTCTTGCATGGGGCTGTATTTTCCAAAAAAAATACTACTATGGACCACTAAATTGGTTCATGTATAAATGAGGGTGTCTTATAATGTGTGAATAATTAAAGAAAATGGCATTTATCCTGTAACTTCTAGCCTAGCAATATGACTTGGATTCTTGTAAGACTGTGAAAAAGAAATTGCTTGTCTTGGTAAGGGCATGAAAGCTAGGACAACTTGACCAAGATGCACCAAGGAGTAATTGGAGGCATGATTGGGTTTAAAATAATGATATCTTATGAAATAAATTATTAGTTGTTCTTTTACTAAAAAGAGTATGTTTAAATGATGTAACCATGGTGCTGCTATATTGTTGGTTGGGATGTTTGTTTACCAGATAGAACATGTTAAAGTGATGTAAATATGGTGATATTTGTGCTAATTTGTAGAGCTACTCATTGACTAAAAAAAAATACTCTTCTTAATCATATTGTTTTTATGAAGTTATGTAGAAATTTTAAATGTCAAATGATTATGGATTAAGCTGGAATACGAATGAATGTATTGACCTTTGTGATTAGAGGGAAACATGATCACTAAAATAGAAATTGGTTGTTCTATTTGTGTGCATCCATAGCTATATCTTTATAGAAACTAGGTAGTAATACATTTTCAGTTGTATTACCATGTGCTTGTTGATAAAACATCATGTATATCCTTTCATATTTTATTAATTAATTGCATCGAAAATAGAGTTAATATTCATGTCACCATTTTGAATTGACATCATACCACTACTCCAGGTCTTGTAGGACCATTAGCCGTTACATTCATATGTGTAGAAACTCATGTCTTGTGAAGTTTTATCATAGCATGGATCTAAATGAGATACTTGGATTTCAATTGGTGAAAGGATGATATCCTTGAATTTTTGGCTGAATTATTGGGATCTTGGACCCATTGTAAATATTCAAACCTCACTATGTGAGAATTATTATACCAGTTATATATTTCACCTTAACGACATATGTAATATATGATTTTAATAAAGAGATGATTAATTTCCATGTAATAATATCTCAATATGAGTAAATGATGAATACTTGAGTTGTGAAATCTTACTTTTCACAAATTGTTGAATACATTTATTTGATAGTTATCAATGTATGAAGCCGATAATTGGGCAATTATTGTAACAATCAATTGTCTTTAATTTCTAAATTAAATAAGCTATTTAGTGGCATAGCTAATCGAAGGAATAATTAAATATACATGTTTTAATATATATTTAATTTGGCCTTTTGGTAAACTTGGTATTAATATGATAAGATTGTAAATCCTGTTGTATAGAGAATGGAAGAGTATCATTGTAAAAAGGTAATTTAAGGTTAAAGAATCAAACATTAGGAAAAAGAGTAGATGAAAAGATCCATTAGGCATATTAAGGGATAAGTACATGTGGAATGCTGATATAGTTACATTTTAGCATAATGAATGTACTTATCTCATAAAGATCCTAGTTGGCCTTTGGCATCTATCTCAATATAAACTCTTGCAAGATAGGTTTAATTGGAAATAAAAAAAAAAACTATAAAGATCTAGATAATTGTGAAAGGGATAGTTGTGAGGTGGCGGAAGACTTAAAACTCATAAGACTAGTGTGTTGTCTTGAGTTTAGTCGTAACCTGCACGACAGATAAATTTCCCCAAAGTAATGCATTGATGGTTGTGCATTGTCTAATCACCTAGTCCTCTAATTAAATAAAAAAATTGTCTGTAACCTAATCATGGGAAGTTGAAATATTGAACATGAGGTAGACAATGGTCGGATACTGGAATACAAAGTTGGGAAAATAGCTTCGTGGTAGACCCAAGGACTTTCACATAGTTCCCATGACCTTTAAAAATTTTTGAGCCGAAATGCTAGTAAGCATTGTCACTCAAAGTAGTGACGAAGGGAGATCATGGAGATCTGGATACACCCTTCTTAGCCACACATGGCTTACATGGATGTTATCGAATAGATCAAAAGAGAAAAATTGATTAATGAATTTGATTAAATAAATCTATACGATTACAACTGTGTAATTTGTTATTATGTTTATGTGTTAAAAACAATCCTCATTTTCTAGTTCTAGTAATTTTGTGCATTACAAAGGTGTGTTTGATTTCAACATTTTAGTTTGGTGTGGATTTCAGCATGGTGTGAAAATAAAGAACAAAGGTTCATTCCTCATTTACATGTATATGTGGTTATTCCTATATAATTCTTTGATGTAATAACATGGTGAAGAAAAACTAACACAAAGAAATGCAACCTAGGTTTTTGTTAGCCTTTAGAAACCACCAAGGCTATTCGATGTTTTCTTACTTGAGTTCCCATATTGCTAGGCCGAGATGTGTTCCATAAAGTGTCTTGTTGATAAGAAAAATTTCCTAAGCCTGTTCCCATCCTCGTCGGTCAAATGTGTTCTCGATGATGCATGGCTGATAAGAAGTGTATGTGTTCCTTCTTCTACCTTCAGTTTGAGTGTTGTACCAAGATCATGAGCAAGCATGTGTGAAAAAGTTGTTAGGTAACTACTCCAAAGAATTAGTAATTTAGTCTATGAGTTTTCCATGTGGTTATACGGTTATTATTTGGTTAGTCTAATATATTACAAATATAGTTTGTAATATATTGTTTTGTATTATGGGTCTAACACCCACTTGATTCTAGGAGAGAATCGTGGGTTTTTGAATCTGTATCTATAGGCTTGTCTTTCCTATATATTTGGATGTGTAGTCGAATATAATGAAGAAGTTTATGTGAATTGTCTTGTGTAAAACTGTTCTAAATTCTAGATATTGAACTAGCTAAAGCATCTAGGTCCCCTGGACCTCTCAAATCTAAGGCACAATCTTCTCCTAGATATCCTATTTGCACATGATGTATTCATTATCCTCGCCTACTAGTCCATCTTCTTTGCCTAAGTCCCCTACTCAGAAACCCTTTCACATAGGAATTCACCACCTTCATCACCTCCTCGCTCTCCTTCATATAGGTGCTCATCACCTCTTAGGTCTACTTCATATAGGTTCTCATCACCTCCTCTGTCTCCTTCAAATAGTTCATCACCTCCTAGACTTCTATCACATATACATCATATATCACCGATCTCGAGCATGGTCACATGCCTTTATCTCTGCAGCATTGGGTGGAGGACCCTTTCCCTTCACTTTTTTTGGATAGCTTACTCATCATGATACAATTGGGGGACATCATCCTTACTTTCTCCTCCTAACATTATCATGTGTCTCTCATCTATACCATTACGATCTCAGTGATTCACATTTAATCTTTTCCATTCATCTTACACAACTTGATACACACAATTGGTATCATCACTACCCTATGAAAAAATCTAGTTCCACGGTCCATACTCGATTGTTGAGTTTCTAAATCTCAAATGAACCTCACCACATTCACACTCTTTACACTCTATGCTTCATTGATTTATCTCTCTAATGCATATTTTAAAACCATTTCCCAATTATGCACTCTTGTTTTATGATTCATTCTTAATTGTCGAGGGTTATTTTATAAATGAACCTCATATAATGTTCATTCGCATCCACTCGGTGGAGTACGCTTTATATAAAATTTGCATTATATATCATTCCATGTCACTCATTCATATCATATTGCATATCTTGGTTACTTTTATTCTTGCTTGCTTATACTCACATGTACACTTTGTTTTCATTCTAGACAAATACTTCATATGTTATTATGTTTATCATATACACATGAAAATTCACTTTTATTTAGTTGTGAATGAAAATTTCCTACAAATATTTGCATGCAGCAATGATTCTTGGCATTTTACCTCTTACTAGTCCCACCATGGCTCTAGGGGGCATCTACATTTCTACTCTTACACATCATAGGACTTATTGTTTTGTTTTATACTACTTCCTATTCTTACTAGCATGCTAATTTATCAATATATACACATGTTGACATACTTTTTTATCTTTCTAACATGCTAATGGGTGCTTCATGTGCAACATTTTTCTTACAGGAACTATTTTCCACTATGGTTTTCAAATACTTTGTTTGCTATTGTTTTCTATTATATGCCATTATTTGTGGGATATGACCTATGTATTTCTTGTTCATTGCTTCTATGCTTTTGGTCACTTTGGTCCTGATTTCTTGTGACATTGTGAGTAGTGTCCCATGTTTGAAACCCACTTTTCGTGGTCTACATTTCCTTCTTCCTTTCTAGATTACACATTGTCTTCTATATGCATATTTGTCTTGATTACACTAATAGATGTTTCTAGCCACTTTGTTTGCATGTTCCTTTGTTTCTACCATGCACATTACCCCCTATAGGCTTAGAGTCCTGGATTAGTTTCAGGACCTCTCCTTTGGGATGCATCCTCCTAGTGATGTCGCATGCACCCCAAATGAGGTGAATACATTAGGTGAATCAGTCACCCCATACATCATATAAGAGCTTCAATTTAGACCTACACAATACGTAAAACATAACAAAGATACGGACACAAAATGGCCCAGATTCGACTTGGGTCCTTACCTAAGCACAAACACCAACTCCTAAATATAGACATGAGAACCTAGCGCTCCCGATGTTTCCTATGAGCCTATGACTAGGGGAACTTACAGTTATTTTCTCATATCAACACAAATGATAGTAGTTCATAGATATTTTTTCATAGTATAGGCACATTCATCTAGCAAGTAGAATGCATACTATCTTAATTTTCTACTTGGATCGAACTATATGGAACACATAACAACGTAGGATCACACCATTTGCCGTGGTGTATAAATTTGGGAAGCATCCAGGGATGGAGAATAACACAAGACCTTTCTCCCCAAAACTCTTCTCGCCATGGCGTGAGATCACCGGAAAAACTCAATCTTCCCGAAAAACTTTCTCTTGGCGTGAGATTGCTAAAAAAATCGCTCTTCTAAAACATTTTCGTGACATTTTTTGTCCCTTTTCACTTGTCACGGATTAGGTACACACTTTCGTTGTACTACTTTTTCAAATTTACATAATTTTACATCCTTTTTTAAAATAGTTTTCATAACACATGATTTTGACTACTCTTTCACTACTCTTTTGTAGGTTCATCCTTAATACCTAACAACAAGGAACCAAAAACCAACAAAGCACAACACCGACAATAGGTAAAAACATGACACAACACATACACTGCACCCCTAGGGTCACTTCCTCTTTCTTAGTTTCCACACATCATTTTTATCACTCCATTATTTTTCTTGTCTCTTCGGCATGCTTTCACCACCAATCTACATGGTTATCAGGTACACATATCTTATCTATTTTATGTTATTGACTATCCACTCAACAACATAAATTGGGGAAAATATGGACAAAAATCACACACTTGGGTACATTTCACGCCTTAATCACTTACTATTATCCATATGATTCCTAAGTGAGAAAACTAGTAATTGACATCTATCTATGGCCTTTTTATATGTTTCTTGTTTCCTCTTTGGTCTTGCACAACCCACAACCAAATTTGATCTTCATAGCTTTATATTTATTGAATTTGGACATTAATTCTCGGTGTCCACATCCTTCCGGGGCGCCACTAAACTATCTTTACATTACTTTCTCTTTTTGGGAATTTTTTAATCTTTTGGGCATCTTATTTTCATATGGGATGGCCTTCTAGTTGTCAATTGCAAAATTCAACCAAGGGAATCATATAAATACAAATCTATGTGACTATAATAAATACCAAGATCCAAACATCGAATATCATCACCTTAGGTTACATCCAAAGGAATTCTAAGAGCATCAAGGAATCTATCTAGCACTCACTCAAGGGACAAAAAAATACATTTTCTGCATACACGCATAGGAGGGAAAGTATATTTTTCCATCCACACATCTATTTACTTGGTACATCAAGCTATTTCCTACTATCACGATTTCTACACACATGCAAGAACTACATGCATCCCGAGATGTAGTGCAACACCTAGTTGTAAGTTCACTCTTTCGGTGACCGTTATGGTTAGTCCAACTCCCCATATTATATATTTTATTTTTAGGATTTTATGTAGCTTTAGGGTTGTACAGGTCATCTTATCTTTGTAAGTTACGGAAAATTTGGCCATCATCCAATGAAAAAGTGACCAAAACAACTATCATCGACCACCATGCGACAAGAAAAACCAGGTTTCTTAGCTCCCCGCATAGTCACAGGCATGTAATAGAGGTCCTTGGCGCCTGGCACCCTAGTCCCAATAGATCGATAGTTAGTAATTTATCAACAATAGTTGTGACAGTTTCCCAGGTTTTCATAGTCCTAGATCAAACATGCAATCAACTATGTATTCTTGCCTCTCTCTTACACTTTGGGTTTCATTATCTTTTAGCTTATTTCTTATGTCATATATACTCCAACAATTGTTTAGCATTTTTTTCATAGTCGAGTTCTCATAAATCATGTGGTGTATTGGATATTATGACATATTTATTTCTATTAATTTTCCTTCGATTGAAAAATCTACATATTATGTTTAATTTATTGATGATTAGATAAAATCGAAATGGGTTTATTTTCTTAAGAGTAAATATGAAGTTTCCAATCATTTTAAAGAGTATAAAGTAATGGTAGAGTTTTAGACAGGAAAGAAAATTAAATGTTTGAGGAGTGACAATGACGATGAATTTTTCTCTAATGATTTTGATAGATCATGTAAAGATCATGGTGTACAAAGACATAAGACAACTCCATATTAGCCTCAACAAAATATATTTGTAGAAATAATGAACAAGACACTAATGAAGAAGGCTAGGAGTATGCTCAATGTCTTTGTTAGAATAAAATAAAGGTCCCCGGGCCAAATTTGTAGCCATTTCTTGCTACCTAATCAATAGGTCTCCTACATATGATATTGTTGATAAAAATACTATAGATGTGTGGTTAAGACATAAGATTTCATTGAGACATTGTAGATTTTTTGGTTATAAAAATATGCACATGTTCCACAAGAGAAGCACGAAAAATTGGAGAACAGGGGTTGTTAAATGTATCTCAATCGGTTATATCTATGGTGAGAAAGGATACAAGATTTGGGTTCATATAGTAAAAAAGGTATGATATAGTAGGAATTTTATTTTTAGAGAAACTAAACCACCTTCTATTATAAAGAAACAAGAAAAAAAGAAAAAGAAAGAAGTGATTCAACTTCCTCCTACTCCCGAGAATGTGGTGTCAAGGAAACCAAGATAGAAAATAATTTGAAGAGATCTCATCAAGCTCTAAATCTTTAGAAGAGTTGGGAGAAGAGGAAGAGAAAGAAGATCCTCCACCTCAAATTTCTTGAAGATCTAAAAGGCACAAACAACCACCAAAAAGTATGGGTATTCTCCTAATGATTGAAGATGCATATTTTCTTTGAATACTAATGTTGATGAACCAAGATCTATAGAAGAATATTTGGGAATGAATGATGTTGATTCCTGAAAAATAGCCATAGAAGAAGAAATTGAAACTTTGAAAAATAATAATACATGATACTTCATGCCATTTCTTGAAGGATGAAACATGTTGGATGTAAATGGTCATTTCGAGAAAAGATTGGTTTAGATGGCAATGTTAAAAATATAAAGCATAGTTGGTTGCATAATTACCAAATATGGTGGATTTCATGAGAATTTCCATATTTTTGCAAATTTTCCAATCAACTCGTATTAAAAACATATTTTTCAAGGTTTAAATAATTACAATAAAAATAAATAAAAAACAAATAGAATAAAATATAAAACTAAAAAAATTAGATTCGAGACTTTTGTTATTATTAGTATTATTTATTATTAATTAAAAGCATGCCTTTTAATATTTTATAACACACTACATAGTACACGTGGAGCACAAGTAGGGTAAGATATTAAGTAGTAAGAACTGTAATTTTCTATGGACATACACAAGTTCTTCATAGTTCGTAATTTTGAATTTGTTGTATAGAATTATGTTTTAAATTATTAAAATTATCATATTTTTTAAATATATAATTTATCATATTTTTCCATATTTATCATATTTTTCCTATAGACTATTTTTTTCCACATTTAAGATCCACCATTTAATACTCTTCGTACAAAAGTTGCTACCTTGGTTGGTTGCGAAAAATTTACTCTCAAGTTGAGGGTGTTGATTACAAGTGAGATATTTTCTCATGTTACTTAAGATGACATCCATTAGATTCTTTCTTTCTATTGCAACAAATTTTGGTTTAAATATTGAGAAAATAGATGTGAATACTACTTTCCTTCATGGTCATTTAGAGGAGGGTATTTATAAGACACAACCATATCACTCTTTGGAGAAGGTAAAAGTCATTTTCTTTGCAAGTTAAAGACATTCATGTATGGAATCAAACAAATTCCTAGGATGTGGTACCATAAATTTGATACATATGTGTTGAATTTGGGTTTTGAGTGATCTAAATTTCAGCATTGTGTTTATTATAAAATTGATGATGATCATTTCCTAGTTATTGTTTTATACATTAATGATATGGTGTTTGTTGGAAAAGGAAAAGTTTTAATTTCAAAGATTAAATATCAACTCTCAAAAAAGTTAGAAATGAAAGATATTGGTGCTGCGAGACATATTCTTGGGGTGGAGATTATAAGAGATAGACATAATAGAAAGCTATGTCTTGCTCGGAGTAAGTATGTGAATTCAATATTATAGAGGTTTAACATGTAATATTGCATATCCTTGTGTGTTCCTTTTTTATATGGGACGAAGTTTTTTTCAAAATGTCCTACATCCCCATCGAAGATGGAAAACATGACTAGAGAGCCTTCTTTAGAGTGTAGTTGAAATTTTAATGTATATTATCTTCTTTAGTAGACCAAATAATGGTAAAGTAGTAGGAGTTATTTATAGTTATGTTTAGTCATGGTACAATTCATTGAGGTGCAGTGAAAAGAGTCTTTATATATTTACAACGTACCTTAGAATATTTTTATGTTATTATGATAACATGATTGGATATGTAAATTCTCTTGACATTCATCGTTATGTGGATTCAGACTTTGTAGGTAATGTTAATCGCAAAAATACACCAATGCTTAAGCGATATGATGTTGTTGCTTTATCCACTATAGAGGCATGGTATATGGAAGAAAATCAAGCCTATAAAGAGGTCATTTGGCTTAAAATATTGTGCTCATATATTGGACTAAAATAGAGTGCAGTGTAATTCATTTTGATACTAAAATTACTATTTTCTTAGCTGGAAACCGGATGTTTCAAAGGCCAAGACCAAAGATATTGATGTACAATATCACTTTGTGAGTGTAGAAACTAAATCACACACTTTGGGTAAATTAGTAGGTCCTAATCACATACTAATATTCATATGATTATTATGGGAGAAAAGTATTAATTGATCAGTTTCCTTTCTAGTCTCCTTCTTGGCCTTACAGACCTCACTACTTAATCAACCTTCATATTTCACTTTTTGTGGCTCGGACACGAGCGCCTAAGCACCCTCATCCCCTCTGGGTGCCTTAGAAATATTTTTATTTTTCTCACTCCTTTTTGGGTTCTTTCTAGCCATTGGGCATCCCTATCTCTTAGGGGTTCGGCATTTTAGTGATCAATTACAAAATTTGAACAAGAGAAGCATATAAATATAAAGTTATGTGACCAAATTAAAGGACCAAGCTCTAAGCATCTATACTATCACCTAAGGTTGCATCTCATAAGCACTCAAGAGCATATTTTCATTCATCTAGCACCATTACAAGGGACAAGGGTTGTTTTTATGCATCACATGCATATGAGGAAGTTAATTTTATTCCATGCACACATCTACTACATCTAGCTAATTTTCTCGCTATCAAGTGCGACACACACAAGATCCACCTAGGGCATGATTCTGCACACACACACACAAAACTACATTGGGTCTGAGATGTAGTACAACACTTAGTCCTAAGAACACTTGTTTGATAGGCGAGGATAGTTTTACCCCTCATTCTACATCTTTATTATTTAAGATTTGATGTTATTTTGAGGATTTTACAGGTGATCTCTTAATTGTAGGTTACAGGTGAATTAAGTGATCATTTTGTGACATACTAGCAACTAAAAGTGAAAAAGTGTGAAACCCTAACAACTGAGAAAAATTTAGAACATGAGGACTTTTCGGGATCCTAGGTGCCTAGAATGAGACTCAGTAGAGCCCGGGTGATACAATCCTTTTTAGGTTCCCTAATCCAAGATTATCCGAGGATCACATAAATTTACGGGCTCGGTGGCGACATCCTGCACTCTTGTTCTATCTATCTTCCACTTCCGCACACCTCCAAAATATTTTTGAAATCAGCTAAGTACTTTATCCCTTCTCTTACACTTAGGGTTTCAAACTTTTCTAGCTTATTTCTTAGATCAAATATGTATTTGATTGCTATATTATTGCATTGTTATGATGCAATTAGGGTTTTAACAAAAAGTTATTTTTTGTTAAATCATTTGTTGAACCAGTCTCAATCAAATACACTTGGATCCTCATCTTTCTTCTTTCATGGGTTGTAAAGTTCTTCAAATTACATTGTTTGGTTTACTTAAAATGCATCTTCGCCAGACTATTCTCCAAAAATCCTTAAGACTCCATGTGTCTTCTTAAAGATATGCCGCCACACAAAATAAGTCTTATTTTCCATCGTCGTTATGATGACCCTAGTGTTCATGATCCTACATCCAATTGAACCATATTGGAGTCAATTCTAGCCTTGCATTCTTGATTTTATGAAAAATTTCAAACTATGGAATCCACGATCATATCTTTGAAATATGAAATCCAACATCTTAAAGATGCTTCTTAGGATCATGTTTTTCTCCTTCTACATCTCATCCTCATTCTATTTCTTCTACATGTGCTCATATCATTGAGCCTCAATTCTTTCCATTACTGGATCCTCTCGTGTGTTTGGTTGTAATGTTAAGCAACATGATATTCTTATTGAGCTCCTTAGTCATCAATTGATCAGTTTTCCAACTACTCATTGCTATCCTCCTTATCGATTGATCAAATATCAAGGTCTCCCATTTTGCGCTTATCATAAATCAATGGACATAATGAAAATGATTGATATGCTTTACAATGAAGAATCAAGCATCTTGAGCGTCAAGGATTTATCTCATTTTTGCACAACATTCTTTTGCATGCCCATATACAAATGCTACATCCAATTGGGCTCCTAAATCTACTCCTTCTATGTCTTATGAGCATCATGTCATCCCTTCTAATGCTTCTTCTTCCATCACTCAAGCGATCCCTATGCAACCCACCCCAACTAAGAATTCACCTCTCAAAATTAGTCTCACTCCATCTCCTACTGAGTCATCTACAACAATCCTAAATCAAACAAAACAACCAACATCTCCTCCTCTCAAGTCTTCAAAAACATTACCAAACAAGCAACCGCTCACTATGTAAGATAAACACAAACTTCTAGCTTCCCTCTTTCAAATTATGCCGCTTGAGGATCCTAAGCAATCACCACTTTAGGGTCCAATTAATTTTGTCAAGGAAACTACTCCTTACATTGATCCGCTTAGCGTCATCAACTAGATCTCCATCACTTACATACTTGGGGGCACCATAGCTTCCCCACTTTTGCATTTCTATCAAATGTCTCTATCATCCCATGAACTTCACGCTTTGCGCTTAGCATCTAATATCTCTTAAAAATCAATACAAACCACTTGATACACTTATATCGTCATTACCCTATGACACACTCTTGTGCTAGGTTCACACTTGACTGTTGAGGGAATACTATACACATGAACCTCACACACTACACATTTCACATTTATGACATTTTATTCTTCCTAAACATCATACATGATGCATGCTTCCTACATCCTCTCCTTGCATATATTACACATCATACGCACTTTGTGCTTAATACACTTGTTCATTTTATACACTTTATACATCTTACGCTGCACACTATATGTCTCTACATTGGACACATTCCACCTACACACTTATCTAAATCATTCTAACATATTCTAATCACACATCAAGCTATTCTATTCTACACTCTATGCATCATGATCAAATCTTTTTAATGCACATTACACGATGACGCACTCTAGTATGAAGGTTCATACTCAACTGTTGAGGGTCTAAATCGAGAATATAACCTTGCCATTTCTACATCTTGTACTACATCTTCATAATCACTCTTCCTTGCATATTATTCACACATTCTATGATCTACACTCTATGCTACATCATCAATCATTCTATCATCTTACTCATATCTATTCCTACATCTTCCACATTAGACGACATTACCCTCTACAATCTACCCTTTATGCTCTCTTACTCAAATTTTCTATATACAACACATCATTCAAACCATTTCCCAATGACACACTCTTGTTATACAGTTCATTCTTGACTATTGAGGGGTATTTTATAAATGAACCACAATTCACTCATGCATACATCCACACTTGGGGGGCACACCACCCCTATCACACTCATATTGCATTCCATTCCATCTCATCCACAACATGTTGCATATCTTGGTTGCACATAGTTCTTACTTGCTTATGCTTACATGTACACTTTATTACACATGCTAGATAGATATCTTGTATGTCATTATCTTTATCATACACACATGCACTATCACATACTTTCTACTTGTCATCATAGACTCTACAAGATAGACCATTACATGCAATAAGGATGCTTGGCGTAGTACCTTATACTAGTCCCGAACCGGCTCCTGGGGCATCCACAATCACACAAATTTAAGGTGTTATTGTTTCATTATCGTACATGACACATTACTATATCAGATTATACATGATTTGACATACTTTATATCTTTCTAACATGCTAATGAATGCTTCATGTTTAGCATTTTCCTTGCAAGACCTATTTGCCACCATGGTTATTTGATGTTTGATTACTCTTGTTTCCCATTGTTTATGGGATTTTCCCTATGATTTGTCTTGTGTGCACACTCTATGATTTTGCCAATTTTGGCCTCATTTGTATTGCAAAAATTGTGAGTGATGTCCCATGTTTGCAACCCTCTTTTAACAAAGGTATACATTGTCTTCTTGCATGGTAGCTTATATTGTTTTCTATATAAATTTTTGTTTGCACTAACAATTGTCTTATAGCCATTATTTGCATGTGCCTTGGTTTCTACCAAGCACATTTCATCCTACATACTAGTATTACTTTAGTATGGGGTCCTCTTTTGGGTCATATCCACCTAAGCGATGTCACATGCACCCCAAACGAAGGGGGAATCTATTGGGTGAATCAATCACCCCATTCAACAGTTACAATCACGGTTTAATAATCTACCATCACAACTCGGTAAAGTATAAAAAAATTCAACACACTCTACAAACTTAGACAAAGGCTCAAAATCGGACTTGGATTCTTACTTCAACACATACACTAACACCCGAATCGACTTGGGCACCCGAGATCATGGGCTAGATACACAACATTTTTCAGTTCAGTATAGTTTTGAGAATTGTCACAGAGTATTTTCACAAGAGAAAGTACTTCAACACTTGGTAATCGCATTTGATTGCAATTATTCGCATTATATCGAACTTTTACACACCATCTATAATGGTGTTTTCACCATGAGAAGCAATCAAAGGTTGGAGAATAACACTAGACCTTTCTCCCTATACTACTTCTAGGCGTGGCATGAGATCGCCCGAAAAACTCACTTTTCATCAACATCTTTAGGATCCTTTCTATCACTTTTTCTCATCATGGATCAGGTGCACATGTTCTTTTTCTACTATTTACACACTTTTTACATCCATTTTTACATATATACACACATATTTGACTACTTTATCATTCCTTTCTTTTTGTAGGCTGTCTTTATGGGAAGTAGTAGTCAACATCAACATACAACCATCAGGCTCGAAGAACATCAACAACAATTAAAACATCACATATACACGTGCGTTTTCACCCTAGGGTCATTATTCATCACTTTTCATTTTACTTCCTCTTCTTTAGCATCTGTGCTTCACACTTTTATCACTCCATGCTTTTCTTGTCTTGGCATGCTCTTCTATATTGATTGACATGGTTATCGTGCACACATATCTATCTACTTTATGTTACAAGATTTCACTCACCAACATAAAGTGGGGAGAAATGTAGACACTAAATCATGCACTTTGGGTACATTACTAGGTCCTAATCACATACTACTATTCATTTGCTTCTTATGGAAGAAAAATACTAATTCATCATTATACTTTGCCTCTTATTACATGATGCATGCTTCCTACATCCTCTCCTTGCATATATTACACATCATACGCACTTTGTGCTTAATACACTTGTTCATTTTATACACTTTATACATCTTACGCCGCACACTATATGTCTCTACATTGGACACATTCCACCTACACACTTATCTAAATCATTCTAACATATTCTAATCACACATCAAGCTATTCTATTCTACACTCTATGCATCATGATCAAATCTTTTTAATGCACATTACCCGATGACGCACTCTAGTATGAAGGTTCATACTCAACCTGTTGAGGGTCTAAATCGAGAATATAACCTTGCCATTTCTACATCTTGTACTACATCTTCATAATCACTCTTCCTTGCATATTATTCACACATTCTATGATATATACTCTATTCTACATCATCAATCATTCTATCATCTTACTCATATCTTCCTACATCTTCCACATTAGACGACATTACCCTACAATCTACCCTTTATGCTCTCTTACTCAAATTTTTCTATGTACAACACATCATTCAAACCATTTCTCAATGACACGCTCTTGTTATACAGTTCATTCTTGACTATTGATGGGTATTTTATAAATGAACCACAAATCACTTGTGCATACATCCACACTTGAGGAGCACACCACCCCTATAACACTCATATTGCATTCCATTCCATCTCATCCATAACATGTTGCATATCTTGGTTGCACATAGTTCTTACTTGCTTATGCTTACATGTACACTTTATTACACATGCTAGATAGATATATTGTATGTCATTATCTTTATCATACACACATGCACTATCACATACTTTCTACTTGTCATCATAGACTCTACAAGATGTAGACCATTACATGCAATAAGGATGCTTGGCGTAGTACCTTATACTAGTCCCGAACCGCTCTGGGGCATCCACAATCACACAAATTTAAGGTGTTATTGTTTCATTATCGTATACATGACACATTACTATATCAGATTATACATGCTTTGACTTACTTTATATCTTTCTAAAATGCTAAAGAATGCTTCATGTTTAGCATTTTCCTTCTGGACCTATTTGCCACCATGGTTATTTGATGTTTGATTACTCTTGTTTCCCATTGTTTATGGGATTTTCCTATGATTTGTCTTGTGTGCACACTCTATGATTTTGCCAATTTTGGCCTCATTTGTATTGCAAAAATTGTGAGTGATGTCCCATGTTTGCAACCCTCTTTTAACAAAGATACATTGTCTTCTTGCTTGGTAGCTTACATTGTTTTCTATATACATGTTTGTTTACACTAACACTTGTCTTCTAGCCACTATTTGCATGTGCCTTGGTTTCTACCAAGCACATTCCCTCCTACATACTAGTATCACTTTAGCATGGGGTCCTCTTTTGGGTCACATCCTCCTAGTGACGTCACATGCACCCCAAACGAAGGGGGAATCTATTGGGTGAATCAGTCACCCCATTCAACAGCTTATAATCACGCTTTAATAATCTACCATCACAACTCGAAAGTATAAAAAAATTCAACACACTCTACAAACTTAGACAAAGGCTCAAAATCAGACTTGGGTTCTTACTTCAACACATACACTAACACCTTAATCGACTTGGGCACCCGAGATCATGGGCTAGATACACAACATTTTTCATTCAAGATAGTTTTCAATTGTCACAGAGTATTTTCACAAGATAGAAAGTACTTCAACACTTGGTAATCGCATTTGATTGCAATTATTCGCATTATATCGAACTTTTACACACCATCTATAATGGTGTTTTCACCATGAGAAGCAATCAAAGGTTGGAGAATAACACTAGACCTTTCTCCCTACACTACTTCTACAGGCGTGGCATGAGATCGCTCGAAAAACTCACTTTTCATCAACATCTTTAGGATCCTTTCTATCACTTTTTCTCATCAAGGATCAGGTGCACATGTTCTTTTTCTACTATTTACACACTTTTACATCCATTATTATACATATATACACACATATTTGACTACTTTATCATTCCTTTCTTTTTGTAGGCCTGTCTTTATGGGAAGTAGTAGTCAACATCAACACACAACCATCACGCTCCAAGAACATCAACAACAAGTAAAACATCACATCTACACGTGCGTTTTCACCCTAGGGTCATTATTCATCACTTTTCTTTTTACTTCCTCTTCTTTAGCATCCATGCTTCACACTTTTTATCACTCCATGCTTTTCTTGTCTTGGCATGCTCTTCTACATTGATCTACATGGTTATCAGGTACACATATCTATCTACTTTATGTTACCAAGATTTCACTCACCAACATAAAGTGGGGGAAAATGTAGACACTAAATCATGCACTTTGGGTACATTACTAGGTCCTAATCACATACTACTATTCATATGCTTCTTATGGGAGAAAAGTACTAATTCATCATTATACTTTGCCTCTTATTTTCCTTTCTAGTCTCCCTCTTGGCCTTACAGACCTCACTTCCCAGTTTGACCCTTCACACTTCACCTTTTCTAGCTCGGGCGCCAACACTTAGCCAAGATGCCGGTGCGGGTGCTCTCATCTCCTTTAAGCACCATAGACCTATTTATATTTCTCTCTCTCTTTTTTTGGTCATTTCTAGCATTTGGGCATCTATATCTCTTGGGGTCTCCTTTTTAGTGATCAATTACAAAATTTGAACAAGATAAGCATATAAATATAAAGTTATGTGACCAAATTAAAGGACCAAGCTCTAAGCATCTATAATATCACCTAAGGTTGAATCTCAAAAGCATTCAAGAGAATCTTTTCATTCATCTAGAACCATTACAAGGGACAAGGGTATTTTTCTGCATCACATGCATAAGAGGGAAGTTAATTTTATTCCATGCACACATCTATTACATATTTTTACGAGATAGCTACTTTTCTCGCAATCAAGTGTGACACACACAAGAACCACCTCTACACAGACAATTCTACACACACACACACATAGAAATACATAGGGTGTGAGATGTAGCGCAACACTCATAGCCGAGGATAGTTTGAATCCTCATTTTGTATCTTTATTTTTTAGGATTTGATGTTCTTTTGAGATTTTTGTACGTGATATCTTTATTGTAGGTTAAAGGTGAATTCAAAGTGATCATTCTATGACATACTAGCGACTAAAAGTGAAAAAGTGTGAAACCTTAGCAACCCAAAAAAGTTTAGAACCTAAGGACCTACCGAGACACTAGTGCATAGAATGGGACTCTAGACTATGGGCACTATAGTCCTTTCTAGGTGCTCTAGTCCAGGCTTATTTGGTGATCAAAAAATTTTTTGGGCTCGGTTGCGACATCCTACACTCCTTCTTTGTTAGTATCTCATTTCCACACACCCACAGGATATTTATGAAATCAGCTAAGTACTTTATCCCTTATCTTGCACCTAAGGTTTCATACTTTTCTAGCTTATTGCTTAGGTTAGATCTATACTTCATTTCTATATTACTACATTGTTGGGCCTCTCGGCTCCTAGAAGTTGAGTTCATGATGGCATGGTTTCTCGGCTCTTCCAAGGTATTCAAATAATGGGAATTGATGTGTCACAACCTTGAAAATTCCAAAGTTTATTTAAAATTTCCCTATAATGAGTTGGAAAGTCTGCTTTTATGACAACCGTAAGGGTTCAAAATAAAAGAACTTGTTTTTGACTTGAAAGCCTAATTTCAGGCTGAAATTTTGTGGTAATTTTAGGACATGGCTTAAGCAAAACCAAAGGCTTCTAAAAGTCTATAAATTGAAGGCTTTAAAGGAGAATTTTAATGTGAGTTATTAGATATTAAAGCTTTAATGAAATATAATAATTTTCTCCTGGTTATAAATTGTAATCAATGTTTATTTCAGTTATATTGATTTGCTTTGGAGTGTAGGGTTTTTCTCTTAAAAAACATTTTCCCCAAATATTTAGCAGGTTATGATATATTATTTATTTCAATTTTAATGTTTTTTTATATTATTTCTGTAGCAAATTAATTCAATTTTACATATTCTTCTTTTAAAACTTGGTGTTGGAAGTAGTTTCCACAACCTTTAACTTCTTTAAATATTAATCATAACTAATCCATTAAATTAGAAATTTAGATTCTATGGTTAATAGATGTATTATAATTAATATAACATATTATATCCATAATTTTATGATTATATTAAGAAAAAATTATCCATATATTAACTTTTGTATGAGATAAGTCAAATAACTTATTATCTTACCACCCATTTATATATGTGTATATGTGTAAATTGTATGATTTTTATTTACTTATACTTTTTAAACCTTTTCTATACTTCGGTTCTTCTACCAATTTTTTATATTAAATCTAATTAATTGTAAATTGTATGTTTCTAACATTTTTTTATTGATAAACATTTTTGACCGGAGCTATGAACAAGAGGGGAAAGGGCCCCACCCAACAGAGAAGGAAGAACAAAGTAGGGGTAAGAAGAGGAAGAAGAGAAGAGAAGGATCAAACAGAAAGAGGAAGAAAAGAGGAAACGAAAGTAGAGAAGAACAATGAAACACAATGAACCCGAGAGTGGAACAGATCGAGGAGAAATGTGGAGTGCACCATGAATCCCAAACTAAGCCAACGGGAACAAGAAAAAATCCACCCAACAACCAAAATCGATGGTTTCAAACCCACCATCACATGACCTTGAAACCATAGACCCCAGCAGAAGAATCGGCTCGAAAATAGTCCTGAACCAACCGTTGCCAAAACCATCCACGAACATGGCCAAAAAGGTACCCCGAGCACAAAACCACCCTCACACGAAGCCACCGCGAAAAACAACCCAAAATCAATAAACTACGAACACCAGAGCACTAACATAGGGAAAAGAAAAACCACCACTAAACCAAAAATGGTATCGATTTCTTCCTGACACGATGTTTGGGGAACCAAGACATACGACCTCTAGACAAGTAGACCAAGGAAGGTTGGACCCCATCCGCCTAGGAAGAAACCAAGTACCCATTTGGAGCTTTTCCCCACGCTTAAAGAGACCCCCTCGCTAGAACGAACAAGAAGAATCCCAACCAAAGGACAGCAAGGGGGCCTCCTCAGCGACCACGCCAACAAGGAAGAAGAACCCCTAAACTATAGTGATCCACACACCCCATAACCATTCGAAACCAGGGGCCCCCCATCGAAGGAAAAATTGTCAAGGGCCGATTCGAGCATGGACCAAAACCTAAAGTGAATCCTACACCAAAACAAGATCAACTTCCGCCGAAAGAACCCCAGGAAACGTTGAAGCTCCTTCGAGTGGGGGCTCATCCTCCAACTCCAATGGCGGACAATGGAAGTGAGAGTGAATCTTGACGAAGGTAGACACCGCATTCTACAACTAGAAAGGGAACAAAAGTAACGGGCCAATATTACCTCTCCGATGGCAGAAAAAAATCCTTCACATCCTGGCTCAGAATGAACTCCGCAAAACGAATGTCTTCCTCCAAAATCCCCTTAGCCAAGCTCACCTCAAGCGAGATGGAGCACGAAACCAACTCTTCCATGTAGCACTTCGCAAGGATCAAACTGAGAACGTCAAGTTGAGCCACCATGCTAACACTCTGAACCTTCTCCCATCTCAATTCACTGAATCACTGCGCAAGCTAGAATGGCTTGCTTGATCTGAACCATAGCTTCGCCTCTCCTCGAACCTCATCCTTTGTATGTTTCTAACATTACTTATATACATATTTTTAAAATATTTTTTTATACTTCTCCAGTTGTTCTTCTCCCAATTTTTTAAATTAAATATAATTAATTGATTTACACGATTAAATTACATATAAATATAATTAACTTATCTAGGTATTATATTAGACTACATTTTACATATATTAAATCTAATTAATTGATTTACAATAATTAAATATGAATATAATTAACTTATTATATTAAATTACATTTTACATGTGTTAAATCTAATTAATTGAGTTGGACAATTAGATTACATATGAATATAAATGGAATATAATAAACTTATTTAAATACAATTAAATCTACACTATATGATTAATAGATACAATTATAGATTATATGATTTATAACTAATATAATATATTATAGTTAGTATAATAAATTTCAAACATAATTATTTTGTATGCAAATTCAATACAATCTTACCATAAAGTTATAATTATATTAAGGGAAAAAAAGGTTTGAGACATGCGTGATCTTGTAAATCACAACATTTTCAAAGCTAAATAAATAATTTTAGACACTTACAAACACCATGGAAAAATACAAATATTCTAGATATGTGAATCAAAAATATTTAATATAAAATAAATAGTTCCACACTTAAAAACAGACATGTTTACATAAATTCTCAAATCCTCAAATCTACCAATCAAGAATAAATAATTTCACACTTAAAAACAAACAACATATCAAAACAATTTCTAAACAAAATACACATGTTATGTATTTAAAACACTATTTGAAAAAAAAACACCCTTATTCTTTTTAAGCCCCAACACAATAAGATTTGGAAATCTGGTTCCAAATCTAATTCTCAAAAAGATACTCAAATGTTCAACATTTTTTTATATATTACTCATTGAAAACGGTGGTCGAGGCCAACCCTCGGAAATAAAACTTTAAATAGTACACTTTTATCATAGTAGAATTAAGAACTTTACCGATGAATAAACATTTTCTTTAAATAGAAAATAAAGGTCTACGTAAAGAAGTTCAACCTCTTCCTCAAAGTGTCTCCATAACAACTTATATAAAATGTCTAATGAACTCAATAAAAATTAAACTTAATTGATAACTACAAACTTGTAACTCACTCAATAAAAATAGAACTTAAATTGATGACTATAAACTTGTAAAGAAGTTCAACTTGAAAGTGTCTCCATAACCACTTATATAAAATGTCTAATGAACTCAATAAAAATTAAACTTAAATTGATAACTACAAACTTGTAACTCACTCAATAAAAATAGAACTTAAATTGATGACTATAAACTTGTAAAGAAGTTCAACTCGAAAGTGTCTCCATAACCACTTATATAAAATGTCTAATGAACTCAATAAAAATTAAACTTAAATTGATAATTACAAACTTGTAACTCACTCAATAAAAATAGAACTTAAATTGATGACTATAAACTTGTAAAGAAGTTCAACCTCAAAGTGTCTCCATAATCACTTATATAAAATGTCTAATGAACTCAATAAAAATTAAACTTAAATTGATAACTACAAACTTGTAACTCACTCAATAAAAATAGAACTTAAATTGATGACTATAAACTTGTAACTCACCAATAATTCAAGACCTTCAGTCCTATTCCTTATTATCTAACAACTACATCTATATGTTCTAACACTTGTTTCCACTTTTTAAAGTTCTCCCTTAATTTTTCCACTTCTCACATATTTTTGAACACTTCTCCCTACCTTGTTCTCTACTTATCTACATTTTTGGTATCATTTCTTTCCGCTTCTGCCTCCACCTCGCTTATCCACATGTTTTCCTAACATTTATTTCCACTTAAACCTCCTCCAATGCTTTCTATGTGTTGAAAGGATAATTTATTTACGAATGTTTTAAAAATTAAATAATTCACTACAAGAGCCACAATTATAATTTGAATAATATGAAAACATCATAAAATTAATCTTATCAAGAACCACAATGTATATCTCTAACTTTTCATGGTGATCTACTTGAAGTCTAAACAAATACAAAGACTTCTCCGAGTCTCTTTTTTAAAGGAATGCATATTATATAAATTAAGAAATACTAGCAAGCAACGTATATGTAAAATGGAACAAAAACTATAAAATATATAATGTTTCTATTGTTGCAGGTACATGAATGCAACGTATAGGTAACATGGAACAAAAACTATAAAATAATGTTTCTATTATTGCAGGTAAATGAATGATAGATAAAAATTAATATCAAATTTGGATACATGGTATGCAAGAGAATGACACGGAATTGATATATCATGAACAAATGATAATTTAATATAAAAATACAACAAAGCTCGCAATATACATTGAACAATTGACTGTGATACATTAGTGACTTGACTGGGCTTCGAATTTTTTTGAAGCAAGCAAAGGAAAGAATCTTTGACCATGTTAAACTAAACTAAATTTATCTTTGCACAACCATTTTGACTTTTGACGAGGGGAATGATATCACAAACAAATGAAGAAGAAACTATGCATTGTGAACAATTATATTGACATATAATATCATGAACCTCCTTTACAAACCAGAAATGCCACATATAGTTTAATAAACGAACAATTATGGGAATGATTACTATAAAAATACTTCAAATTTGGCAATATACAGTGAATAAACGAACAATTTTTATGGCTTCATTGCCGGGAGTTCAGATATAAAAGAATGTTTGATAATGGTATAAGTAAACTTACAGAGCTGAAAAACATCTCCAGGCGCAGAACTATTGGATTCAATTATAGAAAAGACGGCCAGGGAACTGGAACGCATCAAACGCTTCTTCCTGTAGATTTTTCAGCTGACCCGTAGATTGCAATTCCATGGAGTATGGCATCGAATCCTCCATTTTAAAGGTCTTCAGATCATGCTCTCTGCGACTCAGATCAAGGTGTTCGAATGGAGGTAGTTCGATTGGAGGCGGCGGCGGCGGCAAAGAGGGCAGTACAGCTTCCATCAATTCTAGGGTGCCCAGTTTCTTATTAGAAGAATCTTGCAAGCCCAGACCGTCTGAAACATTTGAAAGCAAATTATCCCATTCACTCATTAGATTGCTATCCATATCCATAGCAATCAACTCAGACCCTTCAAATTTCTGTTTATTATTCCCATCACTTGTAGTTCCATGCTGCTCAACATATTTATCACTTTTGCTGGATGCAGAATCAGAAACAGCACAAACGCCAGAATTTTCACATAAAGAATCAGAGATTTGCTGTAGGGTATTATCATTAGCGTCTTCAGTAATAATAATCTTATTGAAATGAGACCTGCTTCGGCGCTTCGTAGGAGAAGAAACCGAAGTGCAACCACTTGTGGATCCAGAATTAGTATTATTGTTGTTGTTATTTGGCAAATTGAGACGAGCTGAAGATCCGTAGAGAGTCCTGGCGGCGTGGTCATATGCAAGAGCGGCTTCCTCCGCAGTAGCGAAGGTGCCGAGCCAGAGTCGAGCGCCTCTGTTGGGCTCACGAATCTCTGCAACCCATTTCCCCCATGTCCTCTGCCGCACACCTCTGTAATTACACAGAGCATTCTCCGGACCCCCTTTTCCCTTCATGCACCCCTTCTTCGACCCTTTTGCAGGGCTTTTCCTGATCTGTTTCTTTGGGGCAAACGCCATGGTATTCTGTTCTGAACTGTAACAGCAATTACTATCAATATCCGCACAGTTTTTACGACTACCAAATCTCATGGCCGCCTCCCCACAATAATCTAAAATCTAAAATCTACTGTAACAAATAGATTTCGATCTATAACTCCAATTTATCGCCTGTTTTGGGTAGAGAATGTGAGAGCGAGTAGGCAAGTGGGTGGAAGCAGATGGGTGTGTAGGTGTGGGCGAGTGATGAAACAAGAGAAGCAAGCGTCGAGACAGCGCCACCAATTTCTCTGGAGGATTTTTAAAAACTGTTTGGTTATCCACAGGTGGCGATGAGCATGTACAGGTGTCCTCTTACTATTTCTCACACCCACGCGTCCATTCTCCCGTTGCAACAAGAGAACCTGGTTTCCTTCTTGACTCATCCCTTCGTGCTCTGTGCTTCTTAGAGCTTCCTCCACCTAGGCTGCCAACCACTTTGCTATTCCCCTTCCAATAAACCTCTTATCTTCTACCTCAGCTTATCAGGGCATATATTACCACCATGGATGCGACCATCTTGTTGATATGGAAGGTGGTTTTACAGCACCCTACTAACCTTAATACATTGCAGTTAGATTTAAAATTATATATTGGAATTTCCATTTAAAATAATATGAGAATAAATACATTTAATTTAAAATTAAACGTTTATTTTTGAAAGAGTGGATTACATTTAATCTAAAATGACATATTTAATATTTAAAAAATAGATTAAATTTAATTTTAAAATAACATAGTTTATAATTAAATAATAGATCGCATTTAATTTAAAGAAATACAATTTAAATTTATAAAGTTAATTAGATTTAATTATATAAATAAAAATTGTTTAGATTATTAAAATATATAATATGATTAAATTGTTAAGAAGATTAGTACACCAGTGATTTCGATTAGCGATAAGTGTTAGAAAACATATTTTGTTAAACAAATGAAGCAAACTTTAAACTCACAAATTATATAAACACAATTATTATTTTTGAAATGGAAATAGAAATGGGTCACCATTTCATTCAAATGAAAACAGAAATGGTCCATTCCTATTAGGTGCAAAACTAGTTTCATGACTAATCACTTTACTTTGATTTAGAAAAACTTCCATCACTTTTTCACAATTCATCGTGATTCGGTGGGACACCGACTTCCTTGGTCGTATATATTCTTAATGAACGATATCCCAAACATCCTTTTTGTTTAAGAAGCCTATCAACTAAAAAATGTAAAGTATAATACAAGTATAATACAAGTAAATTATAATATAGTACATAGGATGCGACCATCTTGTTGATATGGAACCACATTGAACGCCAAACGACACAAGGAACACACCCAAAACAAGAACCTAACTTTGAAGAGTGATAATTAAACACATAAATACATTGGCATCAAAGACATTAACTATTCTTGTACCAAAACAAGGTGTCTACATAATGATCCACTTTGATTTGTGTGTGTGCGCGCATGTGTAAACTTGTCAAAGTAAAATGAACAAGTACTTTTACACACCTAAAGTTTCACTCTTACCGATGCTTGCTCTTCATAAGCACTATTGGTGCATTGGATTCCCTGAAGTGATGTCCTCTATGATATTATTGGGAGCGGGGGTAATAAAAAACAATTACATTAGATTTTTTACTTGTGGTACTTGTGAGATATATTTGATGTGCAATTTACATTACGATACCTTACATACCTTTTACTCCCTTACAATCATACTTTTGTAGTCACATGCGACATCACATTGCTAACTCTGGTACAATTATATCCATATCTATTTACAACACACTTATATCACTTCCATATAACCTTTCAATAGCTATAAATATTTCATCCTTTGAGACTTCCTTCCTGGACCCCATGAAGTTACATTATCTTGAGCCAAAGTGACATCATCCATAGTCAATGCTAGCACAATTTTATTTCTAACATTCGACTACATCAACCATGATCGATTCTATCAACAAAATGTAACTAATGTTTAATTGTTAACCCCATATATACAAAAAAAAAAATATTTTACCATCATATCATCATCATTAGTCATTTGGTTTGCTTGCAATAAAAAGATTCTCTTAAGGTATTGAGTTTTTATTCCTTATTTTTAAATTCTAATCTTATAGTGTATAGTATAGGATTCCAAAGCATACAAGATTCACTTACTATGCTTTGGAATACTTAAAAAGTAGTTTTTGTAGTTTATCTTCAATTTTTTTGTGATTCCCTTGATTAAATCTCTCATATGGCTCTACTAACCTTGGGGGGAAGCTAACGTGGCAATGGTATTTGCACAAAGGTAAGTATAAAAACATCTCATTTCCATAGTTTATTTCAAATTTGACTAATTTTTTTATTATTCATACATAGCTTAGAATAGAGTAGAATACTCTTAATATGTAGCAATATTATTATCTATCAATACCTAAATGACAATATACTCTTAGGTATTTACAATCTATTGATACTTATATGTCATATTTACAACCCTAGTATAAGTATATCTATTTAGTTTTTCATCCTTTCTTATCAACCTAAAATCAAGACCGATTAGACATCACTCATGTCTCCAAAATATATGATTTGTAACCTTATATCTTTCATAGAGTGTATACTAAATCAACTTCTAAATACACATATTTATCAACTTACAATACTTTTGTGTATAAATTTAGAATGTCCCCTTCACTATCCTAGCCCATATTACATATTAGGATATTATATTCGATCATTATTTACTTGCATAAATTCTAGTGAACCTAACATTAATGTTACTATCTCTTCCAATTCAATGAGTATCCTTCAAATTAATCTCTTATCTTAAATCCAATAAAAAAATCCAAAATAATTTCCTAATATTTCTTAAGATATTCCAAAATAAATAATTTCCTCAACTATTGAAATATCTAGCAAAGCACATTCCCAAACCATCAATTGTGATTTTGTTATCGACCAACCCCTTTTACTTGTATTTCAACATGGATGACACAAATTCTAGAAATATAGACCACATTTCTCTGCTAGAAGGAATACTAGATCTTTACTACTAATAATCTCCTAGAGGAATAATTCAAGAAAGAGGATGATGACATAGATAACGTCTAAATTAAATATACTCGAAAATGCATTATTCATGGACCAAATTATCATTGTTTGGCTGAATAACCTTTTGAGGCCATTTAATCACACATGAAGGAATATAAATATGTTTGGAACAAACCTTCAACCAAAGGAAAATCCAAATTATGTCTTTCCATGCTTTTAGCTCGATGAATACTTCTATCAGAAGCAAGTGCTATAATTGATACACCTTTCCAAAATCCTCCAAAATATGATCCAACTTGACTCATTTTGAAATTTTCATTAACGAAATGATTTAATAATAATATACTACTAACAATAAATTTATTAAAATGGAAGAAAACCTTGATCACATGAATAATAAACTTCAAAAAATAGTGGTTATGTGTGAAAAAAATGTCCACCTCTACCTCTTGTTGTAACTTCAAAGTGGGATCCCAATTCCATAATATTGCATACTATCCTAATTCTAAGTATAATATTCACCACTTTATTAGTTGTAATTTATTGTAAATAATGCATACACAATAGAAGTTGAATGGCCATCCAAGAGATGAATTGAAGAGTCTCCCTTTATGGCTATTTATGCTTGTATGCATATGTTCATTATGAACAAGAGCTTTATTAAATACACGGGAGCTTCGCTGAATATTTTCTTCTTGTCTAATTTTCTATCTATTTCATTTTGTGAATATTTATCTTGCAATTTAATTCTTGACCTAACATTAGTATCAGATCATATGCTATTCTCATCCATTTTTCATTTTACTACAAATTTTATTTTTGTCATTTATATTTTTGTGAGAGATAATTTCAATTGTTTTCCAATCCATATATTTTTAAGGTATTTGATAAATTTCTCTATTTAATTGTTGGTGCTAAGAATCAAAGCATGTGCTAAAATATATGTGCATGAGTTTTGTATTCAAAATCTCCTTATGCTGAAATTTAAATGATAAGACTCTCATGTTCAATCATTTGGTCAAATACTATGTGAATTTCAATAGAAATACACATTATTTGAACATTATTTGGTGAAATATTATCTTGGAGAGTTTCATTCATGGTTGGAGCCATATGTTTGAGCTAATGATGGATTACATTAATATATTTTTTCTGTTTATTGGTTAGTGCTTGAATTTATCCCGTGTCTACAAAATTATTTCAAGCTATTTATTTATTGGTGTTTCAAATCATCCCTTGGATATATGCCAATAATTGAGGAGTGAAAGAATTGTTTAGATGGATTTGTTTTAACTTTAATTGCTAAGTTTGATTATTGGCTAAGATGATCTAGTGAAGGTGCATATCCATGATATCAACCATCTCCCAATTCCCATATGGGTAGTCCAAAACTCCTTTGACAACATGGCCTCACATTGAGTATGACATTATAATATTTTTGAAAAATTTAATCAAGTTCAAAGAATACTTGAGTTTCATCCAAGTGCATTTTCACTTCAAGCCATGTGGAAGAAGATAAAACTCAAAAGGACAAAATAAGTTCAATTTATTTAATCTTTGTTCAAATCGTCTATTTATTAGTTTCATAGGAAATTCAAACAAAAATATTTTATAATTCCCTTAATTTATAATAGCTTTGAAGATCAAAATCTTCCTACTTATATTTTTATTCAAAATTTAGAATTTTAAATAAATTGTAAATGCTAGGAAAATAAGTATCTATGTCTGTGTTTTTCATCATACACATCTCAGATCAATTTTTTTTTCTAACAATTACTTATTTGGAAACTAGAATCATCCCTAATTTGAATGATCCATAAATAGGGGTAATTTTTTCTAACTGTCCATGGAACCCTATAGGAACTTCATAAACAACTCCATAAAAGTTACCAACTTAAATGAAAATGCAATGGAAAAAGTGAAACACCCACACACTACAAAGAAAGTTGATAACGGAGTTTGACAAATGCCTACATCTTTGGGTTCAAATGTTGAACTGATTCATTACACTTCCGATTGCAAATAGATACAATTTACAATGAAGCTATGAATGCGTAACCACTAACCATAGGTTACCGGTTGATTCCACAAGGGCACCAAACTAACATTCAGAAGAACATATAACTATTGATTCCAATGGAATCCGAACTGATCCTCCTGAAGTATAAGTAGTCTTCTCCACAAATAACTACCACTCAGCTTACATAGTCATAAAAACCTCTACGTAGAGGAAAAACTCGGATGAGAAAATGAAGAAGAATAATTCCCCAATTGATCCGCAGTGGTTCAAAACTAGAACATGCATGTGATCATATATCCATTTAACTCACAAGGAGTCCCAACCAGATAATAAAATGATGATGTAATCAGTTAAATCAAAATGAATCTGAACTGGATAAGTTGAAGACAATATCTCCTCCATGTCCACCAAGTAGAAAAACCTAACTTACGAGGACCGATGTAGAATATGAATCTCCAAAATATCTCCTTTCAAGAGATGTAATCTAGATGCAAGCTCCAAATAAATGTCAATATTTTGAATGAATTATGAAGGATTAAACAACATCAAAACACCTATAAATATGGGAAACAAATACACCATCTAGAGCATATCGAAATTCGAGCATATATCTAGTTTACATTGAGACTCGATTCCTCCTATAAGTGCTCCTAAAATGATGATTTCCACAGGTTGCCTCTTAAGCACATGGCTTATGTTGGTACCCAAATTGATTCTCCCTCAAAGTCTGAGAAACATCACAAGTTTTGGCAGGAAGCTTAGAGACATATAGATCATGGTGATTCATTTTGTAGCCGGGATGGGATCTAATTGGCCCTCTGTCACTCAGATGTGGAGAAATGGATAGCACCCTCAAGAGGATTTGATCTATCCTCACTATTTTAGGTTGTGCCTTTCAACCAAGGTAAGAGAACCCTTTTGTAGCCTATTGTTTATGGAGGAGATGGAGATGTCCTTCCTAATGAATTTGTTAAGGAGACCTTGAAGAAAATATGATCAATGCAACAAAATCTAACTCTCACAAGTTGTCACTCTAGATAGTGGAGATATTCTCTAGGCAAGGTTCAGGATACTAAAGACATTTGGAATCCTGATTGTTTCTATATGTTTTGGTAATAAAATTTATGCATTTGTATACACACATGACAAATAGGGGTAGTATGGGTAGGATTAGTTGTTTTTAAATAAGTTTTGGTGGGAGGTGAGGCAGAATAAAATTGATTTGCCAAATCTCTAAGAACTCTTACAAAATGGAAAGTCTAGATAACAAAATGCTTCAGAATAGCTAAAATGTTCCTTTAACCAGAATATGTACTTCAATGGAGGCCCATATTAGCACTTTTTCACACAATCTATGAGATTTTAACACAAAGGCTCGAGTTAGAAGACCCAATAAAACATCAAAATCTAAGATCAATCACGCTTGAGGTACACCCAGAGGCTTACAAATAATCTCTATCAACAAATGAAAGAAAAGTGATTTTAAATCGTTTATTTCACTCCCAGATGAAATCTCTTCTAAGAAATGAGATTACAGATGCCACTAAATTATCACAAGGATTGAGACCTGTGTGATTAAGATAGATTTTGATACAAGATTGCAATAAGAACAAGAAAAACTATGTGCGAGACATTCGGATATGAAACAAACACGGTTTGCTCAAGATCAACACAGAATAACTCAAGTTTGATTAAATTTATCAGCAAGGGAAAAGTTTCTAGAAAAATATCAGAGATTTTCAATGGCTATACACTTGCAACCACCTTGACACGATCAAAATTAATACAAAAGAGATATACAGGCTTCTCAGATGGTTTCTTAAAAGATAGTCTTTGTCAAATTTTCCTCTTGGGAATTTTCTTCGACCTCTAACACTCCAACCATTTACACAAAAAAATTGTGCCATTTATAAAATTTACAATAGATCCCCTTTTCCCCCAAAATCTTGACATTGAGTGCTACCAGTGCTCGCCATGATCATGATCGTGATTTCCAGAATCAGATCTACAAAAAGTCATCAGGTGCTCAGGGGGAAAATCTCTTCGAATATCTCCCGCATTCAAATCCTCCTTTTGGTAGATCACTCTTTCTTCAACTCGCCAACCACTTCTGCCCCTAATTTGTCAAATCTGGTTCCTTGCATGCTCGGGAGAAGAAAAATGGAAAATCATATCGAGCCCGAGAGTCAGACCATTTTAATGGCGAAAGACATCTCCATATTTTCCCCACCAAACTCAGATATCAACATTAACTCTCCCCTCTATTTGGCATGTAGGAAATACAAAGAAATCATGAAGACTTGCACTTCCAGGCGTGTTTCATAAGAAATGGAGGGGAAATCGATTTAGACTTTCAAACACATTGATATTTACTTTGAATTTGGGCCATCCACGTGGAAGATTCAATTTAAAACGGGCCCGGGCATTTCCTTTGACCTTTTACAAACTTTTGAAGAAATGGAAAAATTCCACATTTTGTTCCGCACCTCTGCCCTTGAGAAATGAGCCTGACACATGTCCTAAGGTGGGTCCCAATGGAACCACGGCCAAATTCTACTATTTCACCTCATTTTGGAAAAGGGAAAATTTTCCAAGTTTTCCCTATAGCTCTGCCCTTGAAAAATGGGCCTGACACATGTCCTAATGTGGGTCCCAGTGGAACCGCACTTCCTTTTCACTTTTAACTATTTTCTCCCAAAAGGAAAATTTTCCAAATTTCCCCGAGAGTCCGCACCTCTGTCGTTGACTGGAGCAAGCATTGACCTTTCCTCTATCGAGCTTGTAGGCCATTTTTGGTATTTTAACCCTTTTGAGCATAAAAGGAAAAAATTCTAAGTTTCCCCGATGGTCCACTTCCCTGCCCCTTCTGACTTTTCAAACTGCCATGCGTCATAATGGCGCATCTTGAGATGGTTCCCAAAATTTGAGACTTGAAAGAGCACGGGCTCGCCACATGTCCCTGTCCTACCAAACTATATTAGCTGCATAAAAATTTGTCTAAGTTCGGGCAAAGCAACAAAAACTTCCACGTGTCCTCTCGGCACTACTCTAAGGCCAAACCAAAAAGTAAATCTTCAAATGAGCATCATTCCTCCACGTGGACAAATTTCTAAGTTGAGGAAATTCATAAAATTTCTGAAGTACCCAACTGAGCCGCATCTAACCAAAAGAGGCCATGTTTCCTGATGATGCAAGGATGCAAATTTGACCAGGGAGAAATGCCCGTCAAACCGTAAAATGTAGAAAAATAATCATTCGAGCCCAGAGATGAAATTTTCTCTAAGGACAGAGAATTCAGAGATGTTACAAGGCTCAAATACGTTCTTCAGAGCTACATCCATTCATTTTCTTCAAGTATTTAGGGCAAAAATGACAAGGGCAACAAATCCCAACTGTAAAAATGGAAAGAATGGGAGAGCCCGAGTTTTTAGATGAACAGAGAATGGGAGACCCAAATTACAGACCTTTATGTGATCATCGGCCCAAGGAAAGATTAATTATGGTAGAAAAGGAAAATAGAGACCTTTCGGGCACAACTCAGGGGGATAAAATGTGACAGAGGTCGTAAAAGGATAGATTTCAAAGGAAAAATGGGGTGAGACTATTTTGAGCACCAACAAATTATACATAGATAGTGATTGGAATTGTTGTTGCCCATTTTGAGCCCTTGAAATAATTTTTACCTTTTCATAAGCCTTCAATTAATCTAACTACTTTGTGTGCTTTATATTGCTTCTTCTATTTCAAAATTCATTCGAGTAAAGGAGAAGTATCAATTTGTAATATATCTTGTGCCTTACTAAGATAAATGAAAATATTCAACAAAATTGTCAATGGACTGGTTCAATGGACTTATTAATCAAAGCATGAAATCTTCGGGCTCACTTTGGTGATTGGGATATGTCTACATCTTTTACAAAAGTCAGAAACGTGCAAAACAACACCAAAATGATCGAAATTGCTTCAAGAATCTGAAGCTATGAAGTTCAAAATCATGCAACTAGACCACGAAGTAATAAAGATGTAAAACTACTTCAAAAATTAAGTTTAAATGCACTTAGCCATTTTTGCAAATCTTGGGATGTTTAAAACGGTTGTCAAATTCCTCCTTCCAAAAGCTATGGCCCTTAGCATTTGAAAATCCGTGGGAGACTAAGTTTAAAAGCATTGGTGGGTTACTTTCAAAAGGACGATAGACATTCATTTGGATGTCAAATGTTGGTACCACCGAGAAAGTCATATATGCCTAAAGGACACGTGCAATCATTCTCGACTCTTTCCATAGCCAAAGCATTTTTCATACCTCAAGTCCATAGAATGAACCAAGTTTTATTAAATATTTGGGTCCAAGAAAGGTTAAAACTCACCCAGGGATTAATATTATTGTTTAACATTATTAATCATTATTATTTGTTAGGTCTGTTATTATATTTGTTTATATGTGAAGTTGTTAATAAACAACTCACGTGAATAGGAGTTTGGTGAGAGAATTAAGGAGTGTTGTTATATCAGATTCCTATTTTATAGGAATGACTTATTCCTATATATTTGTAAGAGTTCTCGTATGAATCATAGAAAGAAGAAATCTATTATTTTATTGTGTAAATCAGTTTCAGTGTTTTCATTTGGTTTCAGAGCGAGTCATGGAAATATTAATGGTTTGTTAATCTGTGAAGGGGCATTGTTGCAATTCCTTTATTGCCCTGAGCCATGAAATACTCTAAGAAAAGCACGTTGGTTATAAATTAAGAATTTTCTACTCAATTCCTGACTTCTGCTGCACTAAGGATCAATTTGTATTCTGTATCGACTTTCTTGCATTCGCATCTCAGTGAAAATATTGAATTGGTTTTGAATTTTGCAAACTCCTCCATAACCTACTGTTACTTGACTGTCGGTTTGCTTTTGGATGATTGGGAAGACATGAATTGGTAGTGATTTGCATCAAAACGACCTCCAATTGGGTCCTATTGCGGGTTTCTATTGGACACGTACCATAACTTTGGCATCAAGTCTTTCTGTATATTTTTGTGGCTCAGATCTGTTATTTCAAAGTGTTCATGGTTTAGAAAACCACATCTCATTCTCCAGCGAAGTACTCCTTCCTCAATCTTCTGCGCAAATTGATGAATGGATGTTGCGGAAGATTCTCAGGGTATGTTGTTTTTATTGTCAACATTCACGCACAGTTCCAATCGCCATGTAGTTGTTCGTTCATACTCAAGTCGTATCTATACCATTTTCACGAGTCCGTTCATTTTTCCATATTGTGTCTTAATGTGTTTTGTCAACCCATTCATATTTTCCATACATTTTCTCTTAAAACATACTGTCCCATTGAATTGAAGTCTTTAATTAATTTGTTCCATCGTTAATGTTCAACTGAGTCTTATATAATCCACACATCTCATTTAGTTTAGTCCTTTTAAGTGTGTAGAATTAAAATATGGTCAATCGTATATGTCATTGTGTTATAAAATGTAATTAAATATTACATTTTAAGTGATAGCATATTTACATATTTAAGTTTCTTTGTCATCCATTTTTTAATTAAGTGGTCAATGTCTTTGGTTAGTATTGTTTAGAGTAATAGAAAACTTGTGTCAAAAAAATAAATAAATAAAGAAGAGTGTGTCATTGTTAGATGTCTTGTTGTAACAGAATCATTAACGTCATTGTGTTGTCAAGTTAGTCAAATAGGTGATTTTAGGATATTTGTTTACTCTCATTTTGTAAGTTGTTATCATGAGTCAGAGTCGTATAATTGTAAAAATATTGGAAAATTAAAAAAATTGCCTCACAGACGCATTTTCGGTGTTACCCGACGTCTGGAAATAAAGTATTTCACATTGCGGGAAGAAAAAAAGAATAATCTCAATGTGGAAACAGAGCTTCAAATTCACATTCCGCTGAACTAGCAGCGTCAAACTGGAGGATGGAGGCACAGGAGGATGGAGGACAAGCAATGTCCTCTCGTCAGTTGCCAACGACGGGGCCGCATACTGATCTGGTGATATGTGTACAGTGTGGTTTTTCATTTTCAGTGTTCTTGTTTTACAGAGTGATGGTTTTCTGAATAAACCCTTTTCAGAACTTTTTGGAGGAGTCATGTTGTCAGAATACTCACTTTTGGGAGCAGGAGAAGATTTCGAGGTAGATTCAAGGGATGGTTATCCAGCTAGTGTGAAGCTTGTGGATCTTGGAGATTCAGAATTCGGGCACCCAGAGAGGAAGGGAAAGTCCCACAGGAACCCAAAGAGGAAGGGAGCATTCCTACATAATTCAGCTCGACACTACGCCTTTACGAGGGTAAAGAGATAATCTATGGAGTCTGTACCTGGTCTAAGAAGTGCTTTCAGGAGGTGGTTCAATTTCTTCGAATATGGTTCTTCTTCATGTTCACATTAAGGGGGTGAAGATTAGTGATTAATAATGTTCACACTAAGGGGGTGAATGTTAGGATTAATATTATTGTTTAACATTATTAATCATTATTATTTGTTAGGTCTGTTATTATATTTGTTTATATGTGAAGTTGTTAATAAAAACTCACGTGAATAGGATTTTGGTGAGAGAATTAAGGAGTGTTGTTATATCAGATTCCTATTTTATAGGAATGACTTATTCCTATATATTTGTAAGAGTTCTCATATGAATGATAGAAAGAAGAAATCTATTATTTTATTGTGTAAATCAGTTTCGGTGTTTTTAAAAACATCAAATGGTATACATGGCAGAAATCTATGGGACAAGTGACACATGTCAAAGGAATCAAATATACATGTGTCAGCATTTGAGCACTCTTCAAGCCATTTGGGTTCTATAGAATTCAAGTCCACAGAATGGACCAAATTTCATAAATCTTTAGATCCATATGGGTTGACAAGTAAAAATGGCTATGTGGTAACATTTTTCTAGATCAATTTTTTTTTAAGTCCACTCAAGTTTGAAATTACGATGCAAAGGTGCGACCAATGAAATGTTAACGTGTGCCATACATGGAGCTTTTCTATTGGATCGAGTTTTTGTGTTTTTCAGTTGAGATTGTCAAAAAGTATGACACAATACAATGACATGTAATGATATTATTGGATAGAGCTACACATTTTGTTAGAAGGGCTATCGAAAGACTGAATTGCAAAGTAACGTAGAGCTCTATGATTGGTTCAAGTTTCGTAGGGATCGGTTAAGTAACAGGACAATGTGAATTGTAAAGAAAACATGGAAATTTTTCATTGGTTCACGTTTCAAGGTGGATAAGTACAAATAAAATAAAATCCTAACACTATGAAAAACATGGAGCATTTTCATTGGCTCACGTTTTACTATGAGTAATAAATTGAAAGAACGGTTTAAAGAAGGCAAAGGAATGTGGCATTTACTAATTGGATCACATTTCATAATGGAACGTATCTATGAGAAAATCCCCATAAGAGAAAAATAAAATCAATGCACACATGGACAAAAGTCGAAGCCAATAAAAAACTACCACGTGTCACTGTCATATGCATCCCGACACGTAAAATCTTCAAATGGCCATAAATTTTGATCCAGAGCTCCAAATTAAGAAAACATTGTCTCGATGGAAATGTCTCCTTGAGATATTCAATTTGAAATCATCTAATTCATAAATTTATGGAATTTTGTAAGATAAAAATTAAAAAAATAGTTCAGGTTTCCATCTAAGTTTGTGAACAAAGTGAAAAGAGCATAAACGCACCTAGTAGTATCAAATAACTATTTTGCACCTAGAAGTAGCTTGACCTAACAACCAACCATAGACTAGCATATGTCGATCCCAAAATACTAAATTATATATTTTTAGTTAGAACATTCCTGCTTTGATCAAAATATTTTCTTTACAAACAAGGGGGAATTTTGTTACTGTTTTGGGGGGAAAATCAAATTGTAAGAACACATCAAAATTGTATAAATATGAGGACTTTTCTTCATATTCAAGGGGTTATTTTTTTTTTATTTTAGAAAGAAGATGTACATATTCAACTGTAAATATTACACGTTTCATTTTTGAAATTCATACTGATGTTAGTTTCTCAAACATCTGTGTCAAGGTGGTTGTAATGTACAACCATTGAAAAGATTTGAGAGCATTCAATTGATGTTCCCTTGCTAAGAAATTATAAGATCTAAATGAAATATGTTTTCTTTTTGAGTTTAAATTATGTCTTCTGGGTTCTATGTTTGGAATTTTCCATTTAGGAGTTATATTTTCTTACTGATCTTGTGTTTATTTCTTAGCTTTTTCGTACACTAGATCTATTCTTAATGGTTATGATTTGGTCATTAGTTTGATATTTTGTTGTAAGTATTTACTCTAAAATATTGGATTTAATTGTATGATCCTTAATATAACCATTTTGTGTTGATAGATTTTTGTTAGCCTTTGAGTGTATCTTAGGCATGTGAGAGTATGAGAAATAAATACTTTGTTATAATTATTGCATGAGTTCTTGTGTCAAGTATTTTAAATATTGTGTCAAATATTTGCATCTATTGAGGATCAATGAATGTAAATATGCCTTTCTAGAAACTATGACTAGTTAATTCAATTCTCTGTTCTTTTCCTAAATTACAGGTTTCTCTAAGTGTTAAATTTTTGACTGCAAGGAATCTATCTTCCTATAATCCCCCTCATTCAAAAATTACATAAGTAATCCTACCCCATTTTATCTACCATTCATTTATGTTGTTGTTGTCTTTAAATATCACTTGAGACTACCCCTTAGCTATAAATTATACCATCTAGAGAATGTAAGAGCAATCGAATCCCACTGTCTTTAGTAACCTGTGTCTAGAAAAGTAAACATACACAACATCTTTTGTGATAACTCGTGAGAGTGAGTGTTGTGTCCATTAGCCATTTTTATTCATGACTAACCCACCATTTTTAGAAAAATTGAGGGAACAAGGTCCCATCTCCCACTCTCCCATTTAGGTTATACCTCGGGTCATCTCATGGTTCAAGGATGGAACAAAAGTAGCATGAAGAGGCCATCTCCTCTGTACATGCCACTCGATGATCCCAAATCTTGATCCCTAAGGAAAGTACTAGACCCTCCTTGGCTATAAAATGACATACTACCCAGTCTTCCACCATTCTAAACCAATTCACCACTATTATTTCCATAAAGAGAATTTTTTCAGCCACCATAATGTGCAAGTTTGAGGACCAACACACTTCTAGCACCATTTTCGGGGACTTATTGATACAAATTGATATATATTTTGGTAATTAAGGTTTATATATCCCATCATCAAGATTTTGGCAGCACTACTAGGGAATTCTTTAGTCCAATTGAGGTTCGAATACATACCTTTATAGAACTTTTCTAAAATTAGGAAAATACAGTCCATTCTGAAGGTATTGTTCAAAATTTTCTCATTATAAGTAGGTTTTCCATTAAACCTAACTCCACTAGGAAAAGCATAGTAAAATTCATAAAGATCTATAAATCTTTGTCTACTAGTTTGTGAAGTTATCCTTTCAAGAGAATTTGAGTTAATCTATACTTCTAAGGTATAAGACCTTAGTGGTGGCTTCGTCTTTCAAAATAAAATTTGGTATATACTAGTGATTTTTTTACATCTTTCTAGTTAAGTCTCCCCTTTTGTAAAGTTGGAAGGAAGAAGGTTGTTTTTCAAATCGATCCAACCGAAAATTACTTCAAGAGCTAGAAAGTACACAATCAAGAAGGAAGCAAATCTGGGAAACTAGTGGGTTATCAAATGTCGAATAAAATATTATTCAAATTGTTAAATTTGATTATCCTTTGGTGGAATGTTACTCTAGCACACCTGCCACTCAAATTCGGTATTTCTCAGGTGATCTACATACTTTTTCCCAAGAAGGTTTAACATTTGTAACTAGTAAAAAGGTACTCTTCATCTCCCTCCTTTTTTAACTCATAATATTACGCTTTTTATGAAACTTAATCCATGAAGGATTCCTATTTTTTGGATCATACTCCGCTACCTCTAAGACCCCCAAGTCCCTGCCATTTGAATCCTAAAACACCTCCACCAAATAAACATGGAAGGTTATCCAAATGAAGTACCACATGAAATTAGGGTGATTTTCCCCAAGTTTCATGGAAATAATGTACAAGTGGAGATCAATATCTTATATTTTTCAAAATATGATGGATGACTATGAAATAGAGCATGAAGATGTTTATGTAAAGTTATTCATACATAAATTAGAAGAATATGATTGGGAATGGTACAATTTTTTCTACAAATTCCATGGATTCTTAATTAGAAATGAATAATGCTTTCAGACTCCAATATAGTGATAAGAACGACCTAGGTTTCTCTTATCAAAGTTTGAAAATATAAAAAAGAATCCTAATGAGTATGTGCAATAATTTAATACCAGGTTCAATAAAACCTTGAATAGATTACCTATTAATATAATGCATAGTGATGATTCTTTCTTGATTAGCTTTTGATAAGATGATAGGCTATTATCTAAGGGATTAAAATCTTAGAAATCTAAGGCAGGAGTTTTCTATGGAAATCCAAATTGAGAATAATATTCAACTAGATGGGAAACCTCCAAAGAGAGAAGGTGTCAAGTTGATTAATCCAAAGAAGCCATAGGAAAATAAGGAAGTGGAATTAGAGGAAGTGGTTAAAACTTTGGCCAAAGGATTCAAAGATATAACATACAAGCTTGCTAGAGTAGAGAAAGCATTGGTTTTAAATCCTCAATTTCAGCACCAGACCCAAGGAAAATATATATTTGGGAATCATCCCAAAGGAGAGCACCGGGATGATGACAAAGGAAAAGGACCCATGCCTTCAGGAAATAAGAAGCATGCTTATAAAGAAAATAAAATAGTCCCTGATCCATTAATAACAAGAGTTGCATTGGTGGAAGAAGACCACATCATTGAATGGTGTGATAAGTGTTTATTTCCACACTCCCCTTGTGAGAAAATTGTTGAAGATAATGATGTTATTGATGAATCTGATTTTGATGACATATGCATGATGGAACTTCCAAAGATTCAATGCCGTGGATCGACTTGACCGATCTATTAGATACTCAAACTATGGTAGACTTTTGGGCTTGTAAAAATCGGTATTATGCCTCCCATCGATTGTTAATGCTGATATAGATATGGCACAATCATTTGAGCTTCCAAATCATGAATTTGAATATTTAAGATCTTTAATGATCAAGAAGTATGATGGTGGAATCCCTTCTAAAGAGGATAGGCAACTATTAATGAATGTTGTGGTTGCTCAAGAAAAGGAGTATAACCTTAGGAACAGCATGTTAAAGGACCTACTCCTACTCCTAGACCAAAATTGGATATCCTAACTAACATCCCCAAAGATGATCCCATAAAGAATATGCCCAACAAAGGTCATATTACTTCTTCAAATCCAAGCACTTCTGCTTCGCTCAATCAATAAAGGATAGAATCCCATAAAAAAAGATAGTCACCCTAGCCTCGATATAGCCATACCAAAGTATGTTACATGTGATATGGCTCAAATTCTAATTCAGATAAAAATTATAGTCCCAATTATGGAGTTATTAAGAATTCCAAAACATAGAAAAAGAGCATTTGAATACTTGGGGATGAAAGATGATGTTGTTGTCAAAGAAAGGGCTACAAATAGTGTGGTGAATCCACATGCCATAGCTAAAGTTGAGATAAATAAAGATAGTTTTTATGGTATGCCATTGTTTGTGGACTATTCCTTATGTCTTGTTTGATCACTTTGTTTGTATGATTTTTTCCACTTTGGCCTGATTGTATTGTGACATTGTAAGTGATGTCTCATGTTTGAAACCCACTTTTCACGGTATAATTTGATTACACACTTTCTTGTTACATTGTTTTCTTTTCAATGACTACATTTTACTACTAAAACATGTTACTAGCCACTTTTTTGCATGTGCCTTGGTCTCGCCATGCACATTCCCTACCCCTTACTAGTATCAATTTCATATCAGCACTAGGTCCTCTCCTTTGGGTTTCATTCTCCTATTGACGTCGTATGCACCCCAAACATGGGGGCATACATGGGATGAATAAATCACCACTATAAAATCTCAAAGATACAACAAAAATCTACACAATAGAGGAACAACACAAGAATGCAAACATAGAATGGCCTGAGAATCTGACTTGGGCCCTCAACATAGCACATACACTAGTTCCCAAACTCGGATAGAAGTACACGGGAACTTGTGTCCTCCTCTCAGTGCTAATGTCCAAGGGGCACATATAGTCAGCTTATCATATTGACACAGTTCATATAATCCTTTAGAGAAATTTAACAATTACATGTATAATCCTCCAGTTATAGAATGCATAAAATCTCCTATAATCAATTTCAATCAGAACTTATTCAAGAAAGAAGGAACAAATCGGGACGTACCATCCACAAAGGTGGTACTTATCGGGAAGAGTCATAGATGGAGAGTAACACTAGACCTCTCTTCCCAACACTTTCTCTTCATCGTGATATCACCCAAAAACTCACACTTGGCGTGAGATCACCCAAAAACTCGCCATTGGCATGAGATCACCCAAAAAATTCACCATCAATATGATATCCCCTAGAAAACAAAGTCTTCACAAAGATCTCAGGGATAATTTTCTATCCCTTACACTCTTATACATTAGGTGCAAACTTTCCTTTAGACACTTTTACATACTTTTTACATACATATGCATATTTTTCTCTAATTTATCATATACAGAATTTGACTACATTATTATGTTGTCCATTTTCTCTTAGTGTTGTCATTGATGTTAAAGATATTGATGCAAAAGGGTGTGTAGAGGTCATATGAATCTCCATTAGTTATTATCCAACGTCAAATCTAAATTCGATTGGTAGTGTCTAAGTCTCAGTAAGTTTTTATAGTGTTTCGGTGCCTTGATCACTGCAGCACGAACAAGTAAGTGAGATCTAGTGATGTTTCAAAAGTGCATGAGTTTATGTAAAATGGAATACAGAATTCTTTTGATTTTTTTAAGTCTATCCTATTTGTTTCAAGTTTTTTAAATGCTTCAAAGTATGGCTTTACTATGAGTCCTCCCGAGTTTGTAAAAGGTTATCAAGAGGTCAAGCATGGTTCATAAGATATGTCGATATGTATCTCGTGTCTACAAGATGAAATACAATTTGCTTGAGTCTAAATTTTTACTTCAAAGTATGATCTGCTTGCTTTAGAGTGTGACCAAGCAAATGTAGAGTAAGATGTAAAATTTCTTAATGATCTTGAAACATGGATAATGAGATCGGTTCATGGTTTTTCATGGTGTGAAGTGGTCATTCTAGGCCTATTCCTAGACCTAGAGCATGTGGCATGTCATGGTGACAAGATATTTGGAGCATCAAAGTCATATTCAAACATGCTTAGAGATTTATGACTTTACACATGATGTGTGGAAGGATTTTCAGATCTGTTCTCATATATTTGATAGTATTTCATGGTCCTTGGGAAGCAAAACTTTGAGAACAAGTCAAGAACACAGAGGTAATAATGGTGGTTGAAAAGTTTCAGTGGTATGCTAAAAAATTTAATCTTTGGCCACTTGAATTAGGTCCCTCTTGTGCTTCATGTCAAATTTCAGGTTCATAATTTGAAGGAATTGCAAGAAATACTACTTTTTGTTATATCGAGTTTCTAGAAGTGCTTTTTCCAACTTGAGGTCATGTTTTGAGTACTCATTTGCTCATAAAATATTTTCATGGGGTCCTAATATTTTCACCATAGATGGAGCAAGGAACTAAGAGTGTTTCAGAGTTGGAATGGAGTTAAATGGTGTCCTAACATTTATGAATGATTGTTAACAAGATAAGATGGTCTAAACCCTCCTCAAAACCCTAATATAGAGTGAATGGAGAAATATGCTTGGTATGGTGTCCAAATGAACTAGGAAGTATAATGTGATGATTTGGTCTTGCAGAAAATTCATCATAGCTCATTGTTGTGGTGATTTGGTGTTCCATATGTTTTGGGAAGAGAGAGAAAACCCTAGTTTTGTGGGAATTTTTATTTCAGGGCTAAGATTCTGGTTCGAGGATGAAAATTGAATTGTTCTAGAATCCTTGGGAGATTTTATACACAACCATGAAAAGTTTTAGGTAGGTATAGTGGATATTTTTTGAGTTATAGGTACTCAAAGGTGCACTACCGATTTTGGCCTTAAGGGCTAAAATGTTATTCTTCTGCTTTGGAGTGAGATTGATAATTTGGCTTGTTGTAGTTGATTGTTTTTGTCAAGGATAAAATTTTAGAACCTGGTATGATGTGGTTGGGATCTTGGTTTGATCAGATGATTTGGTTTCATGTTGAAACCCTAATGGATTAATTGATCTTATTAGGCTTGATTGAGAAGGTCTACTGAAACAGGAGTGTTGGGTAATATTTCTCCATGTGAGATATGCATGTTAGTACTTGTAAATGATGGTACAAGTATCCTTGAAGTGTTAAAGGTGGTGGATGATCTTAGAATATGATTTGGAGTTAGTATTACATGTTTCTCTCAAGACTGGTTCTTGAGTCCTAGAAGTTCGAAGAGCAGCTTTTAAAAATTGGCTTGGTTAAGGATTTCCATTATATGTTGGAAGAAAATATAAGATGATTTAGAAACCATATTTATAGGGATTTAAAATTATGTATGTCTTGTATGTTTGTGAGTATTTATGGTAGGTGAAACAACTCATATTTTAAGACATAAGTTTAGGGTCTTGAAGCCAGTTTGCAGTAGTTACTGAGAGTGATATGTTTGGTAGTCTTCCACTTAGATATAGATGAAAAATTAAGATTTTGAATATATTAGAATCAAATAAATTTCTTATGGTATGTTACTTGAATCTTGATGATGAATTTTTCTATGTTAAGTTTGTCACTCTTCAGGACTCAATTTCTAGGTTCTTGAGACCTAGCTGTGCAAGGTTATTTCTTGGTGAGTTTCACAATGGAGATGGATGTTTCAATTGTTCCTTAGAATTTTGGTGATGCTTTGGGATTACCCCATGTTGCATGATGATTTTTGAACCATGACATAATTTATTGAAGACCTTGGAGTTGTTGGAGAATTTGTTAGTGCTTGAGAAGCTTGTTTTGAGCTTGTTTGAATTCTTGGGGTTGTTTATGATGAGATGTCCCTTTCCGACCATTTTGGTCATTTATAGTTTTTAATATGATTTTATTATTTTATTTTTGAGTTGGTGTGACTGACGTACTTGGTCAAGGCTGACTCATGTGTGTTTTGAAGTTGAGATTGCTATATAAACATGTTAAATGATTAATTTCTTTGTGGTAGATGCAAGGGAGAAAAGTGTGACCCAAAGGGGGTTAAAATAAGGTGTTAAGGGGTTAATAACATAGATAAAAATACCTATGTATACCTAAATAAGTTCAAGGATTATATGTGCAATGTAAATTGATACATTCAGCCCATGAAAGAGAAGAATAAAGCGAATTCGAGAGATAAAGAAGTTTAGTGAGGGCTTGGTGTTTATGTGAGATGAACTTGGATAATAATCAGCTATGAGATCGACATATTTTCAGGGGTAATTCTTTTATAAAATATCTTATGATGATTCATATTCATAGGAGTCCTTTGTTTTGTGTAAAATCAAGAGAGGTTTATGGGTTAGTGCTCCTTGTGGTGTTGGTGCCTTACTAAACAAATCATGTAGGATGTGTAATATTTTTACAATTCCTTGTGTTGAGTAATATAAGAAATGGTTTTAGTGGATTTTATTCCCTTGAGGGATTCACACATATATTTAGTGTCACATGTTCTCATTTTAATTCTTGCACTTGTGAATGTTGAATACACACATAATAAGATCACATGGTTCATGGTTGATGCATGTATGTTATTGAAAATGAAATGAAATTTTTGTAGGACTGATTCACCCCCGTCTCAGTCCATTTTTCTTCCAACAATTGATATCATAGATGTTCCTTGAGAATCAAGTTTAATCACGTGAAGGAGATCCTAGAATCACAAGCAATGGGTAAGTCCTCAAATGTTGAAGCATCCTTGAGGAAGGAGTATGAGATAAATAATTCATTTATTTATAGATTGCAATATCTTATCGGTAGCATGGATAATGAACATGAAAAATCCACCAAAAGGATAGAATCTCAAATTCAGAATGTGTCTAAAGCCCTAAAGGATAAAGAAGATACTTGTTCTAGGTATGAAGAAAGGTTGAAAACTTTGGGATCTGATTTAGAAGATGCTTCTAATAGATTGAATATGTATGGGAAGTTAGAGAAGAGTTATGAAACTCTTGATGGGATCTGAGATATCCAAAGAGTTGTTAGTGAAAAAATAGGTCCAAGGTTTAAAGGAGAACGTGTGAAGAATGATGGTAAAGATGGTCCAAGATTTCAAGCAACAAATAAGGGGGAAAATAAAACTTATGTAAGAAGGTATAACCCTATAAGACAACATAATTTTATAATTTAAGGTTCTTATTTCAATGTATATAGTTATGCTTGTAATATTTTTGGTCATAGAACTAGGGATTGAAAGAGGAAGTTCTCAAGAGGTGAGTCATATTGGAATGGTGAAAAATATTTCAAGGTTCATTGTTATTCATGTTGTGAGTATGGCCATAGGGCAGTTAATTTTTGTTGGAATCTTAGTGTGTATGACCTAGAAGATGGAAGAATGTAGTGTCTTACAATTTTCATAAACATGTACATATCGTTATATCTTGTCACCAAGGTAATTCTCCAAAGGTCAAAATCAAGTTTAAAGCTCCAAATAGGTAGAATGGAAGAATGTTCAAAAGGAAAAAATATTCTCTTAATGATTACAAAGCTAGTGTATCAAATTCTAAGGCCAAGAAGGGCATCTCTAAGCCTGATGTATATGAAGAAGATCTAAAACTTGTTAAGAGCATCAAGAAGAATGAAGATCAAAGTGTTGTAATAAAGAATTCAGATTCATCTTTCAATCAAGGTGAAGTGTTTCCTAAGGTTGAAAAGGATGTGAAGGAGAAATAAATAGTGAAGGGAGAGCCAAGCTCTTTCAAGTTTCCAAATAATGTTGATAATTTTAATAAAGAGGTAGTCAAGATTGGAAAAACCAATAAGGGTTTGTTGGATCTTGTTGCAAATGAAAACATCCATATGTGCTTATCATGATCCCATTTAGAAGATGAATATTTTGGGGATTAAATCATTGTACCTGAAAAAGATATATTTTTAAAGGGAATGAGAAAGAAGGAAACATAGAGGATTTATTTTTTTAACTCATTTGATAGTGACATATTGTTTTAAGTGTTCTACTAATCCTTGAGTGTCTTGTCTAAGCTTCTAGGAGGCATTCTTCATCCGAAAGAAGCATGGGTAAGTATTAAATGTGTATTATCATATAATTATGTTGTTCTCAGTCCTAATAAGGTATGAATTTGTCTTATCCATCATATTATTGTCATGAAAAGTGTTTGAGTATCTACTAAAGGTGTTAAGGTCAATGTCATGAATTCAAGATTTTGTGCTTTTAAATCTATGTATCCATTAGTTAGGAATTTTCATGCATGTATCACATCATATGTTATGTAGAAATCCTTCAAGGGTTATGTATTCCATTGAGGTGTGAAGTCTGAATTCATTGTCAAAAATTAGTATCTTAGTCTATTATGTCTTAAAGATGATTCCAATATTTGTGTGAGAGCAAGAACCATCCCAGTAAGTATAAGTTATGTATGCCTTAAATAAGTTTTCAAATTATTTCATGAAGAGGTCTCACGATTGAGTATTTTCAATGATCTCATATACATCAAAGTGGTGTTCCTAATCTTACAAAGTATGTCACCAAAATTCCTAACTTTTGTGTCTCAACAATTTTTATAGATTTTTTGTGAATCTTCAAAGTATTACATTGATATGAAATGAGGTTAAATGCCTATAACTATTGTACAAAGGTTCAATGGTGATATCATATGAATAATTGTTCAAAGCACATGTTTATAATGCTATAAAAAGGCATGTTCTCTGATTTTGAAGATTACTTGGGTAGAAGTTTCATGATGCATAGTTCTAGGGGGACTTGAATGGCCTAAGGAGATTGATTCAAAGATGAATACTTAGTGTGTTCTATAGTTGATAAATAATTTATCTTTTGAAGCCTCAAATGGCCCGGACTATGTGATATGTGTATGTAAGAAAAAGTATGACACAAGGACTTAGTGTTCTACCCTTGGGATGATATCCTCTCAATCAGAGATATGTTATTGGTCATGTTCATGCTCATGAAGGAAAGGTACAAAAGATGATATGAAGGAATCAAGAAGATTGTTTACATCATGAAAAGTGATATGTTGAAGGTGTTTATAAGGTATGCAATTGTGTTTATCACATCCTAATATGAGTTTGTAAAATTAAAAGTGAAAGTATGATTGTTATGGATTGAAGTGACCTATATCATATTGATAAATCCATGAAATAGATATCAAGATGGTGGAACAATCCAAAACCACCCAATTACAGCCCAAGTGTAGCCAAAATCCAACCCAAATACAATAAAACATGATTGAAGGTATGTTTTGAGATATCAAAACATACCTTCAATCATGTTTTGAGATCTATAGATGTGGCATGGAACTAATATTTTTTCTTAGTTGGAATGGAGTTAAATGGTGTCATAAAATTTATGAATGATTGTTAACAAGCTAATATGGTTTATACCCTCCTCAAAACCCTAATATAGAAAGACTAGAGAAATATGCTTGGTATGGTGTCTAAATGACCTAGAAAAGTAAATGTGATGATTTAGGATTGCATAAAACTCATCTTATCTCATTTTTGTGGTAATTTGGTGTTCCATCTGTTTTGGGAAGAGAGAGAAAACACTAGTTTTTGGGATTTTGTTGTTTTAGGGCTGAGATGGTGCTTCCATAATGAAAATTTAATTGTTCCAGAATCATTCGGAGATGTGATAAACAACTGTGAATGTTTTTAGGAATTTACTGAGAAGATATTTTTTTGGGTTAAAGGTGCTCAAATGCACATTATCAATTTTGGGCTTAAGGGCTAAAATGCAAGTCTTGTGCTTTGGAGTGAGCTTGATCATTTTGCTTTTTGTAGCTGATGTTTTTGGTCATGGATAACATTTTGGAACCTAGTATGATTTGGTTGATATATTTTTTTGATCAAATGATTCGGTTTCATATTGAAACCCTAATGGCCTAACCGATCCTATTAGGCTTTCTTGACAAGGTTTCTGAAACAAGAGTGTTGGGGAAAATTTCTCCTTGTGAGTTATGCATGTTAGTACTTGTACATGTTGGTACAAGTATCCTCTAGGTTTTCCAAGTGGTGGATGAGCTCGGAAAAATGATTTCGAGTTAGTTGTACATGTTTCTCTCAAGACTGGTTCTTGATTCCTAGAAGTTTGTAAGAACAATTTCAAAGATTAGCTTTGTTTAAGACTTTGCACTATGAGTTGGAAGAAAATATAAGTTGTTATGGAAAATAAGTTCGAGGGATTTATAATGATGTATGTATTTTCTTTTATTGAATAGTTTTGATAGGGTGAACCAACTCAAATTTTAAGACCTAAGTTTGGTGTCTTCAAGCTAGTTTGGAGCAATTGCATAAATTGAGTTGTTTGGTGGTTTTCAACTTAGTGTTAGATCAAAATGTAATTTTTATGGAAATTAGACTCAAAGAAATTTCCAATGGTATACTACTTGAGTCTTGATGATTATTTTTCTATGTTAAGTTTTCCACTCTTCACGACTAAATGTCTATGTTTTTGACACTTAGTTATGCACAATTGCTTCTTCATGAATTTCATGTTGGAGATGGATATTTTAGTTATTTCTGATCCAGTTCATGATTCTTGGAAGAGTTCCCCATATATAATTATTATTTTTAACCATGACATAGTTTATTTAAGACCTTTGAGTTGTTGATGCATTCCTTGGTGCTTAAGAAGTTTGTTTTGAGTTTGCTTCAGTTCTTGGAGTTTGTTTATGATTATGTGTCAACTTCAACCCTTATGGTCATTTTTAGTTGTTTTATATGATGTTATTATTTTATTTTTGAGTTGGGTGACCAACCTAATTGATCATGGATGACCCAAGTGTGTTTTTAAAGTTGATATTTCTATATAAGCATGTTAAATAAGTCATTTATGTGTGGTAGATTCAAGGAGAAAAGTACGACCTAAATGGGGTTAAAGGAAAGTGTTAAGGGGTTAAGAATAGAGATAAGAATAAGTGTGAGGATCATATGTACAAGGAATATTAATACATTCATCCCATGAAAGAGAAGAATAAAGCGAATTGAGAGAGAAAAAAGTTTGATGAGGGTTTGGTGTGTATGTGAGATGAACTTTGATCTCAATCAACTTTGAGATCAACATAATTTGAGTGTTCATTCTTTTATAAACTATCTTATGGTGTATAATATTCATAGAATTCCATTGTTATGTGTAATATCAACAAAGGTTTAGGGGTTGGTGCTCCTTGTGGGGTTGGTGCCTCACTAAACAAATCTTGTAGGATGTGTAATATTCTTTCAAGTCCTTACTTTAAGTAATATAAGAAATGGTTTCAGTGGATTTTCTTCCCCTTGAGGTTTTCCCACATATATTTGGTGTCACGTGTTCTCTTTTTTATTCTTGCACTTTTGAATTTTTAATACAAAAATAATAAGCTCACATGGTTTATGGTTTATTGGATGAATAGTTTGAATTATGCATGTATGTTATGGTAAATAGAATGAAAGCTTTGTAGGAATGATCCCCCTTCTCATTCCATTTTTCTTCCAAAATATTGTTATTCTTTTATAGGTCCGTATTTACAAGAAGTATAAAATGCAAGCACAACAATAGGTACAATGAAACACATAGGATTCACTCCTACGACCGCTTTCCTTTTCCAAAGTATCCATGCTTCACTTTGTATCATTCCATGCCTCACTTCTCCACTTGGAACGCATTTCTCCACACACTCTATAGGATCATAAGGTATAGATATCTTATTTACTTTATGTTATCGAGTATTCACTCAACAACATAAAGTGGGGGAAAATGTAGACACAAAATCACACACTTGGGTACATTTCTAGGTCCTAAAAGCATATTGGCATTCATATGATTCATAAGAAAGAAAACTAGTGATTAACAACTATCTTTAGCCTCTTTTCTTTGTTTCTTGTTTTCTAGTTTTATCGTACACACCCGACAGCCCACTTGGAACTTTACTTATTTATCTTTCATGAATTTTCACACCAGATCCAAATTACTCCCAGTCCCCACTTTAGGCTTCCCTTGACTCTTTTGTCTCTTACTCACTCCTTTTGGGTCTATTTTATCTTTTGGGCATATTTTTCACTTATGGTTCAGCCTTCCAGTTGTCAATCATGAAATTTAAAAAAAGGAATCATATAAATTCATAGTAATGTGTTCAAAATCAAGGACCAAGCACTAAACATTACTACTATCACCTAAGATTGCATCCAAAAGGCACCTAAAGCACTCTAAAGCATTCATCTAACATCCATTCAAGGGACAAGGGTTGCATCAACTCTACATACACTACATAGGAAGGGGAAGTTCATTCTATTCCATCCACACATTCTACTACATTGCTACATTCTAGCTACAACCTGCTATCAAGTGCAACTTACACAAGGGCATCCTAGGGCACAATTTATACACACACTCACCAGAACTACATGGATTCGGTATGTATTGCAGCACTTGGTTGTAAGTTCACTCTCGGGGTGACCATTGGGGTCAGCTGAATCCCCATTCTGCATTTTCCTTTTTAGGTTTGATGTGATTTATGGGCTTGTGTAAGTGAACATCTCTTTTGCATGTTACAAACTTACCTCCGACATTCAAAGAGTGACTATCAGTGATCAACTTGAGGAAACTGTGACACTCTTGTGGCAAAATAGAAACCAGATTATGACTATTTGTGCGATCACACAGCCCAATAGTAGTCTTGATGCCTATGTTCCCTTGTTCTAGTTTCGGTGCCCATGTCTGTTTGTGTTTGTGAGTTTCAAAATTTATACTGAGCATTTATAATACTCTTACCAACCTATTCAACACTTTTATTAGTCCAAATTAGTTCTAGATCAAGCGTATATCGATAAGTCGTCATTTATCTATCTCTTTCTTAGGGTATCATATTTACATCTTATATTGCTTGTGTCATATCGTATATAATCATTTATTTCAATAAGTGACTCTACAATATTTAGATTTAATTCAAATTAAATTAAATCATTCTTAAAATTATGATTTAAGGAGTGAGAAATCACTAGCCATTAGTACTATAAAGCACATTGCAAATCATCTTTATGGCATATAAATACATTTTCTAATAGATAGTAATTGAATGGGAATTATATAACTTTCCATGGCTAAATTTTCTACCCATGCACCAAATATAAGTTTCAACTCAACTAAATTTTGTATGTTAAATAGAGAATTTACCATCATTTGTATACATTTTACAACTTTTTGTCCTAAGTTAGAATGAATTACCTTACCTATTGTTTCAAAATGTAACGATGTTAGCCTTGAAATCCAAATGTTATGTTCTATGGGAATCATTTCTGAAATAAATAGGAAATGAATGATGGTACACCAAAATATTTAAATAGAATAAACACATCAATAATATGTATTGTATATAAAACATGAGGAGAGATTACATTTACGTAGGAATTTACTTCCCTAAATAATAGGAGCACTATAAACACTCCTAAAACAACCTACCTATTTAGATTAGTTGTTAAAACAATTCGTAAACAAATATTTATATACATGAGTTTTTATAACCCTATTAACAACTCACCTATATATATTTACATTCACTAATTACTCCCATACTTAAATAATGTTAGCACTAAAATGATTTCCTAACATTCCCCCTTAGTGCGAACATGGTAGAAAAACATTCACACACTCATCTGCAGTATGCTCACCCCTGTGGCATGTCCAACTATGTGACTCATGACCTTGATATAAAAGAAAGGCTCCCTCTTTCCATGGTTTTAAACAAGCTTACCATAAACCTTAACGTGAACATGCCCCATCAACTGTCCACCTCATGTGGTTTTCTAGATCTCCCACAAACCTTTTCAAGATCCATGAACTATCTTACACTAGTAATTTTGTTTTTTACAACATTTTTACATTATGGAAATCTTGGTGCCACCACTCGATCTCGAACAACATAGGAAACTTCCATTGGCATTGGAAGTTGCCCTTGATTTTAGCCATTTAGGTGCAAAATGAAAATAGAACATTGGTGTTATGTTCCCCCTCACAATGTGAAGTTTCCACATAGGAAAATTGAAAAGAAATTGTATTGTACCAGACACTATTGTCTATATCTTGTTGTCTTGATCTTGCAGCACATGATCACCATTACCAATGAACGTACTCACATGCCGATCATCTTCCAAAAAATTATGACAGTTAGAGGATCACCGCAGTCAGAGGATCTCTACAGTTTTGTACCTTCCGATACAATAATTTTCCAACATCCACAAACCATACCACTCAAAGCACAAAATCAAAACAAACTGAACAACTAAAACTCAAATACTCATACCACAAAAAATATTTCCACCATAGCTTCACACGGCCCTGTCATTGGTGACTGACGAGAGGTCACTAATTGAACTCCTTCCTTCAATGCCTCTGTCCTCCAGTGTGACATTCTTGATCCAGTTGAATTTGATCAAAACTAAAAAATATGCCCCAATTGGACGCGGATTCCACCAAAAATCCATCTATAAGACAATTTTTCTATTTTTAAGAGTTTTTCAATTACTCAATTTTTCAACTCGACAAACACTACTTACATTAACATTAGATGGAAATGAATCTTACAACATTTGACAACCAATAATGAATTACTATTATTTTAACACATGAATAAATAACCAATGACAATAATATTCGAACATTTAAAAATAATCGATACTAGTTTTATTATGACACATAAGGCTATTTAGACTATCATTAACAAACTAGATATACTAGGACAACACAATAAACATTGATTAAAAGACTAATCCTAAACTCTAAACTGCATTAATAACCTAAACCATAAATTATAGACTTTAAAAACATAGAAGAATGACATGACATAGGAACAAGACTTAGGAAAATACACATTAATTAAACGGACTCTAAAACGTAAATCAATTTTACAAAACATACGATGCACGAATGGAGGAAAGCGTGGCAGAAAAGAACAAACAATGCAATGGTTTTCGACCAATTTTAGAGCTCACTAAGTAGTGCAGTAGTTAAGCATGTTTTATAGTCACCAATGGAAGTAATGTCTCTCCAGCACTGAACCAAACCGAATATCTTTTGAAGTGAGAAATTCGTTGTTGTTCCAGAAGCGTATCGAATTGCAGATCCATAATCTTCTTCCATGAAATTTATAAAAAACCCTTAAAGCCTGTGCTAAAGATAGCAGGATCTGCGACATTCATGCCAACGAAGAAAACCTTCAATTGGGTAGAGAGTATTCCAAAAAAGCTGTAATTCTCATAGCGCATAAAGCACTTGGTCGACTTGTATGAAGACATGAATCTAACGGTTGTGAATTCGTTGAATGTCGAAACACGCAAAATATTGAAATACAATGATTTAAATGGCGAACCAAAACACTCCCGAGTCGATAGGAGTTAATCCACTGGTTGAACAGTGGATTAAGGCTTGCTCTGTCACTTTCAAAGATTTTGTTTCCTTCCAATATCTTCTAGCTACTTGCTATACTCTCACAAAGTAAAATAAATATCTTAAAATTCTAAAAAGCTTGCGACAAATTAACTATTCTCATATGAATTCACTTTGAATTAAGACGCTACACATGGATCTACGGCAATGATACAAATTTACAGGTGCCCCTATTTTCATTTAATTTTCTATCGTAAGGAAAGACCAGATCGCTCTAATACCAAATGATGGTACAAAATCAGATTTGAAGAAAATGAACACAACAAAATAATTCGTATTGTATATAAAATATGAGGAAAGATTACACTTATATAGGACTTTACTTCCCTAAACAATAGGAATACTATAAATGCTCTTAAAATAGTGCTTACTTATTTAGATGAGTTGTTGTAACTTACTTTATTGTAACTTTTTAACAACTCATTTATATATTTACATTTACTAATTATTCCCATAATTAAATAATGTTAGCACTAAAATTATTTCCTAACAATGAACACATTAATCGTGTTTTATATATCTATAAGGAAATTATAACCAACAATGAGTCCAAGCTAGTGGTGATTATTTCTTACAATTAGTCAAATCCATGACTATTTATTATGAACTTAATTTAATATTTAGAAATTATACCATTTAGATCCAACACCTATAGTTATATCTCTTTGCATACATAGCCTACCAAAAAGCTTCACAATCATATGTAGGTTCGCGAGATTGACATAAGAGAACTCGTAATTTGTAATTATTTTTCCATTTCCTATCATTTTTAATTTCATAATAATTTGTTATCAGCCATGTCTTGTTAATGTAGTTTTTGTAGTCACTCATAAAAACAATTTGAGAATTTAATAGATTTTGTTAAGTTATCAAATGATTTGTTTAATTAAATTTGGAAGAAAAACAATTACAATACACAAGACATACTTTAGTCTTCAATGTGCTCTAATGAGATAAAAATGTTCTCAACTTTCTTAATTATTACACTCCTTGTGATCGTGTGTAGCATAATAAAAATATCATTATTTTGTTAAGTATTGAATGATGTTGTATTGGATTCTATATCTCGTAAATTGGAGTCCAATCTTACCAAAGGTAAATTCCAAAAAGTTAATAACATGTACTAATATTAATGGTTTCATATTCCAATATTTGAGGTTTTAGACTCTAATATATTTTGTTTCGAATTCTAATATTTGTGGTTTTATATTCCAATAACAACCATATTTTTAAGGGCTTGAACTAGAATATGATAAAATTTAGTGAAATGGTGGTTTGTATATTTATCAATCGACATTCACTCATCAATTTAAGTCGAGGAAAAATATAATAAATTGATAAAAACATTTTAAAACTAAGTAAATCCTCGTTCGTATATATCACAACCATAAAACATAATTACATAGACCTTACTAGAAAATAAGACATAATATACATTATTCGCCATGAAAATCAATACAACACCATACACGCGTTTATCCTCTACTTTTCGGATGACATTAACCATGCTAAGGAAAATCTACTACATCACCCCTCTTTTTATTATTTTGATCCATCATCATCAATGGAATTCTATAGGAATTCAAACACCATTTTCCCTACAAAATTTTAAAGCAATAACCTATGATGTTTTAATGCAAAATTTTCCCAACCCTAGGTAGATTTTGTTGACTCCTACATTTGAAACCTATTAGGTAAAATTCCATTGACACATCTATCACAGAACATTTTTTCAATTTTCATCTAGTAAGTTATTCGTAATTTTAAAAAAATCCTCGATGCAACCTCCTTACCATCTACCTCATTCCCTTACATCATCTCCTTACATTGTATCCATTATAGCATCTATCTTATTCGCCTACATCATCTACTTACATTATATCCATTATATCAAGTTTCTTCTTATTTAGACAAGCCAAAGTTCTAGAATATTAAAATCTTTGTCTAATGTGACAAATGATTATATCAACCTACTATCTATAGGTTTCTAACCAAAATTTTCAAACTTATCCCATAAAATCCCTATTTTTCAAGCCTATAATTAATTTGAAATTGTAGGTCTAATTACCATTCTAGAAGACATATCAAGACCATATTCTCATAAAAATGTAATGGTGTATTACATGTATTTATCTACAAAACATTAAACATCACATATTTTTCTTCATGTGACCATTACTTAGAATGCGGTTTGTGTTTATACCTTGTATCATCGTTTTCTATAAAAATCCTATATTCGAGCATATTAAACCAAATTTATCTTATCAATTCTCCTTATATTATAGTTATAATTTCTCTTACTACAACTTATGACATGCATACTACCTATCTTACTATCTACCTTACTTATCTCACACCAACTTAACATTCATATATGATATCTCCTTAACTAAGGTTTAATTACTTATTTATCTAATCTATTTTCAAATATTTCTTTTTCATTGTGTATTAATTCGGTTCACATTAATTTTTGTACATGTCATTGATTTAATATGTAGATACACTCGTGGGAAGGAAAGCATGTTATTTACGAGTTTATATTTTTTCACATTTAATTCTCATTCACTTAAGAGATATTGTTTTTGGTGTTACAAACACAATATCACGTACATTACTTATGCTAAGTAATGATCTTTAGTTAGGGCATATGCGTACACTTAATACTTTCATTCTTATTGATTTTTTGAGTTCACAAGTACAATTAGCGTATTAGCTTCCCTAGACTGATATTTTCAAGGATATTTTTAGGAGGGGTAAAAAAAGTGATTACATTCGGATGGTTAGTGGTGGTGATCAGGGTAAATTTTAGGGGTGAATATTTCTGAATAGGAGAATATAAGAAATTTTGAATTTTGAAGTTGGAAAATTTTGTATTTCTGTATGGTAGCACGTTCGCCAAAATTTTACGAGTCCTAAAATTTTATGGGCCGAATAATGTTTGTATATTCGCCATAATGTTATAACATTCTACTATATATAGGATTAATTTTCCATAATATAGTCATACTATTTACATTATAAGCGTGTGAAAAAGCAGAAAGTATAAGAAAATAATTTGAAGGATTTAGGAATAAACGAAAGACTTAAGAGGTAAGTGAAAAAGAGAACTCGCTATAGATTGTTAAGTGTTTGTGTTGGCCGATGGTGAAAGTTATTTTTGTTACCGTTTGACAATAAAAAAATTTCAATGTCGGTTGACAAGGTAAATGCGTAATGTCGAATGACAATAACAATATGCTACTTGGCTGATAACAAATTATATGTGTTACTGGCCGATAACAATTATATGTGTTACCACCCAACAACAGCTTATATGTTTTATCGTCCTTAACATTATTTTTTGTTTTCATCCAACAAATTTCTTTACCTTTCACCTCTTCATTTTTGTTTCCATTCATTAGTATTAATTTGTGTTGCCATATCATTGGATAAAGATGTATTGCCTTCAATATTTTAAACTCTTATTTTTTCACATGTGTAGACTTAAGAATCACTCATTCAATGGCCCCGATTCTGAATGAGAAAAGAAATCATAGAAAAATAAAATGATATATGGACATTTCAAAATATTTCATTAACCAATAGTAACACCAAAGGGCAAGAGGTACTTTTGATTCTTACTATGATAATATTACTTTTTTTTTATTTACTTAGGAATGTTGTAAGAAAATTAAATTCGTTCAAATGCAAAAAACCCTATCAATGACCTTACTCTAGATGAAATTCCCAATTAGTAGAGTAATTCAATTCAAATTGACAGTATTGATAATCCCATTTCCCATCCAACTCAAAATTTTGATAAACATTCCAGAAACACACATTAGAAATGTAAGAGTGGGAAGTGGACTATAGGAAGGACTTCTAAATTTGAATGGTCAACCAAATATCCATTCATTGAACCCATTAAACCAAAATATAGTACTGAGACTCCTACGAAATGTATATGTACTAGATGTGTTGGAAACTAAGGCATAGACCACAAAATGCAATTGAAGTTGAACACAATAGAGAAGAATTGTTGGAAGTTATATGAGTCTAAAAAGAAAGAAGATGGAATAGTAATAAAGATAACTAGATGGAAAACTGAAAAATAATGTTTACATATAAGACATGTTGCGAGAATATGAAAATCATCATAAAAATCTTCCAGACGTAGTTGAGAAAGGTGGAACAATAAAGGCTAAATTTGAAAAAGCTACTGACGCAAGTCTTCAGGAAAAACCCATTCAATTCAGAACAATATTTAACATTTTAAAGGAGGGAAAACCAATTTCAGATCTCATTGATTATAAGATATTGTTTCAATCTAATGGGTTTCCAAATATTCCAACAACACACTAGTCAGATACCAATGCATGGGAAATGAAAAAGTGTATGGGGCAATTGAAATCACTTATTTGAGAGAGAAGGGAAAATGTAAATCTTATTGCATTGTCGATTGATTAGATTACAAAAGTAGACAATACATCTTGGGTATGTATGCATGTCTACACTTTTAGTTTTAATAACCATTTTAGGGAAAATCATCTACTAGTTATGCACAAAATGATGGAGAATTGCAATGCTGAGAACCTCTACAAACTTGTTATTAAAAAATTGAATGAAATAGATGGTATGAATGATCAATCAATCTTTGTAAATATTATTTATGTAGGATTTGATGGTGCATCTTTCATATAAGGTCAAAAACTAGATTTTGTATTCATCTCAGTAAACAGCCATAGCCCCTTACAAGATACTTATTCATTATATGGCTCACTAAATGAATCTAGATTACAAGATTGTAAGTAATTTTGAAAAAAATCTAAAGTGGAGGAGTTGAAATGGAACTTTCATTCATATATTTCAAGCAATCCTAAAATATTTTTGGATTTTCGAGATTTTCTCGTTGGAATAACAAATGGTAAAAATTGCTAATATATGTTGATACAGGATGGATATCATTGTATGAACCAACTTGCATGATTTTTAAGAAATATAAGTCCTTAGTAGGGTATATGGTCAAGCATTGAAGAGAAGTGAATAAGGTTAAAGATCTGTTGTATTGCTTGACAAGTATGTACGATTTTAGATACCTTATAATGCATGCAAGACTAGATTTAAATGCTAATTTTCAATAGCTTCAAGGTTTTGACAGATAAAAAATATCCCGAAAACTATTTTAAGTTAAATATCGGTGGTAATATTTATATTTTTGTTGATGAGAACAATATTTCAATGCACACTTTATACAAAGATCCTTATGTAATAGGTTATGAACTTGAAAAAGTACCAACCACAAGCCATCTTTTTTATCCTGGAGTTTCGATACACATAAAAAATGATGAAGATATCTAAAACATTATCTTCTAAGATCAGAGAGAATTTTTAAAATAATGATCTACTTAAGGCCATGGAAGTTGTAAATCCCATTTTTCGAATCTGATGATTGATGAAGAACAAAGAGCTACAAACTTCAAAAATATGAGAATGCACTTACGGAGTAGTTTTTCAAATATTCATATGGTGATGGAGGGGAATTAAATTATATATTGGACATAAAATTACTCATATCTCAATCACAACATTTTGCATATACAATTTCTTATCAAAATAATTCTATTGTTGATGCAACAAAAATGGGATCTATCACACTATTGTGGAGAAATATGTATCAGAGTAGCATTCGAGAGAAAATATGAATGAATACTTCAAACTATATGAACTCATAGAGACAATTATTCTTAGGTTTGTTGAAGATGAAAGGGTATTTAATGCACTAAATAAAAACTTCGCAATATATTGAACAAGATTTTGGAAACTTGTTTGAGAATCTATGTTTCAAGATATGGGGTGGACACATTTCCATATGAAACAACACTAGCTACATGGACATCTCTTGTAGAGCATAGAGCTGTTAATCAGATAGTGAAAAATGAATTCTGTAATAATGGTGAAATTGACTTGGACTCTGCTAGACAAGAAACCGCACTAGATACAAAAATGATGAAGGACCATTCAAGATAGAGTTGTTTCAGCTAGTAGACAATTGAGTGTATTAATTTTCTTAAATATATATTGTTACTTAATATTTTTTCATTTACATATACTGCGCATATAATGTTTTGTATTTTTTGAATCCCTTCTATATTTTTAATAATGTTTGCAAATAACTATTAACAAATGGTAGATAGTTCATATTTGTGCAATATGAAAACTAGATGATGCAATAAAATTAAATTTCATTACTAATAAAGTATGTTGAATCCTTGATTTCTTACTATCAATTCCATAGGCCCAATTTTTCACAAATATATTATAATCCATATATGCTATTATGATTATTAGGATTGATTAAAAACATAGGATTCTATATCCCATCATGATTATTAGAGATAATCTTTACATGATGAATCAACTATCAAGATCAACAGCAACATGCACATCCAAGTTTTAATTATTGAGTTCATACATGTTTGAAACCAAATTGAACAATGTAAATCCAGATTCTAGAATCCATGTATATTATTCATCAAATGTACATTGTACAACCTTAAAAAAAGATAAAATCCTAAATTTTTCATTCGAAAACAATCATGAGAGAAATAAAAAAATTGACAATTTCACATAAAGATAATAGTTAAAATTTTCATTTGTCAAATACAACTATTTACATCATTCATCAACATTTATAATTCAAGTTCATTTGGACCCTTGTCCTTCAACAGATTCCATAACATCGAAAACATTCGAACTATCTTTTATCACACCAGAGTCTACTAATTCTTTTTCAATTACACTAATATTTTTCTTAATTTTCTCTATTTGTGCGAGTTCGCATCCCCTATAAAAACGAGAGAAGGATCCTCATTAGTTTTTTCTTCAAAAAAATGTTTGGATCTAGTCCATTCTCCTTTATAATCCTCCGGAAAGTATTTTTCTTCTTGTTTAAAACAACAAGTTTTTCTTTAAAACCAATTTCCTGGCGGAAACTCTCTCTCATTTTATTCAGGGGCTCATCTAATACTTGCACCTCTCGTATTTAAATTCGGTATTTTGATTACAATTAAAATCTAATCATTATTATTTATAAGGAGATAAATGATAACTATTGGTAAGTGCATGAAGCTGAGGGGCCAAAAAGTGGACAAAAACCTAAAAAAAAAAGCGAAAAATGCGTACGCGTTCTATTATAACGCGATCACATTTTAATTTCTTAGGTTTGGGATTTACCAAACCATAACGCGTATGCGTTATGTTTGCTATAAATTAAAAAAAGAGGCCCGAGCCTCTATTATTTTATCTCCCTCAAACGTGAGTTTTAGAGCTTAATCATGCCCTCGCGTTACTCATTCGGTTGGATCTCAAGCTCAAAGGATCATTTCTCGGATTACCGGAAGATCTAAATCGATGATGGCAAAGCACGAGAGAAGAGGTAGGCACAATTCTTTTGTCAAAATTGCATTGAAATATGATAATTATAGAGTATAATTTGAATTGAATACATTTTTTTATTGTTACAGTTCAAGGTAAAGGGAATTAACCACAACCAAACCCTACTATTCTTGTCATCCCTCCCAACCCTCCCATAGTTTTTCAACATCCCCCAAGTAGTCAAGAAGATTTAGCATCCACATACTTAAATTTTTTTTTGAAATTGAGTATTTAATCAAAAGAATGAGGGATTCACAATCTACAAACCCCACCACACCTCTCTTGTAAACACATTGGAGGAATTACTTGCTCAAGTTGAAGTGGAAATAGGGAAAATTGATCGTTGGACAACTTAAAGAGAGGGTTGTAGGGTTTATTATTCCAACAAATTGTCATATGTGGATGTAAACAAAAAATAAATTGCAAAAGACTTCATATGCACCTTATTCACGTACACCCGTACTAATTTTCTTGTTCTGTTGTCATGTAAATGGTTTCCCATCCAATTGTGCAATAATAATTTGATTAAAAATAATGCTTGGGACTGATGGTGGATGGTGTTTCATTTTCCACCTTGCAATAACAACGAGGTGCCACTATAATTTCTGAGGAAACTCTATTGTGATTTTATCCTCAACGAGTTTCCAAAGTATTTTGATTTTGATATTTCCAAGGTTGAGGAAAAGGATCTGCACATGAGGATCGACTAGGTGTACAACATGCACCTATTCAGTAGGGTAGAGTCCTCGCACAAAATCCCCCTCACCCTAAGACTATCCCTCCAGCAATGAAGGAGACAGTAGAGATTGATACACTCCATGCACTTCAGGGGATATCTATGACCCTTGTTTGACATATAAGGGATATTTTGAGCCAAATGCTTCCGGAGGTACACAGTGTATTCCCTAAGAGAGTACTAGCATGAGGCCACATCTTTTCTCATCATATGGTAGCATATGTTTGGGGCCCGAGGAGGACGATACTTTCATGTGTAGAAATTTTGGTGGAGTTGGTGTTAGGGGTGCACACGATAATGTCACTATGTTAGATGCCTTTTTGAGTGAGACATTTGGATTACAATCATCGACATCACCTTCACATGTATTTGTTATGTTTTATTATGTGTGTTACAAAAAGTTTGGAGTACTTGATTTACTTATATATGTTAAATTTTTGAAATAATTGTATTTGAACATGTACATGCATTAATATTACAGAGCACGGGAGGAACATATTCATCCCAACGATAGGAGGTGAGCACCATGCATACACATACATTTATAAAGGTAATTTAGAATGTTAATTGTGTAAAATTTTCACATACATGCATATATATATATATATATATATATATATATATATATATATATATATATATATATATATATATATATATATATATATATATATAAGTTTTGAAGTCAAATATATGTATCTTCTTATATGTTCATCTAACTCACATGATACATCTTTGATAAATATTTTGACTTCACTATACACCCCACCATCTTTGCGAAAAGAAGAGAAAGGTGTTGCCTTGATGTGATTTCATTTGTGAAACAACTCACCGAGGTATTTGACCAACATGTAAATTTTGTTAAATTTTTGTGTAATTCATATTATGTTAAATTACATGTTAGTAATGTCTTTCATTGTATAATTATTAAATTATGTTAATAATTTCCTTCATTGTGTATATACAGGAGTTACCTATGATAGGTAGAACCTTGTTCATTTGATTCACAGGTGTGGTGGGGTAAAAACAATAGTTATATATTGATAAAATTAGTTAAAATATTGTCATTACACATACATGTACTTAGTTCTATTTTGGCTAATTCTGATGTTAGATTTTTTGATCTTATGTGTATGTAGGGAACTTCAACCCCTCCATTTTGAATTCGAAGGCATTGAATCCTCCATCTTGTTTTCTTCGTATGCTCATTCGTACTCCAGAGCTCTTGATGAATCATCCGAGCATGAGATGCAGATTCAGCGTGATCAACAACTTGCGGTAATTGTTTGTATTTATGTAAATACTTTCATTCTAGCATGGTCTTAAATACATGTTGAAAACATATATAAAGTAAGTTTTGACAAAAAAACATTGTTTGCATTTACAGGTTCATCTACGGGGAGTATTCAATGGAAGAGGACTCGTAACATGGGATCGATGATCAAAAGTCATCTCATAGATCTCCATTTTCGTCTAAGGAGATCCTTCTTTGAGCAAGTCCAAGAGAGGGATAGCTTTTGATGATGAGGAAATATATATGTCTTACATGACATTTTTGTATGCCTATGTGCATGACATTGTATGTACGCCTATATGGAATTTGAACTTGATGGTATATGACCTATTTGGGCATTTTTATATTTATTATGCACATTAAAATACTATTTGGAAATTAATATTTTTGTATGAGACCTTACATTTTGAGATTATTTTTGCATGAAAATAATATGATGTGCACTTGACAATATTTAAGACATTATGGATTATTTTTTCATTTATGTGTGATGTACATGTACTAGAATTTTCAATGTATAATATGCATCAAAATTTGGAAATCAATATTTATATAATGTATGTATATAAAGAGTTACCTAATCTGAGTAATTATTCATTCAATTTATCAATGTGTATATGTGTATTTACCTTACTTGCACTTCTACTTGCTCATGGTCTCTTTGTATTGGTTCCTATCTTATCAAGCACCTATTACATTCTTCAATACTTCTTAGTCTTCTCCCCTGTTAAAACACTTGAGAGTCGTCACAATTTGATGACTTTCATCTGTTGATATTTTGAGAACGTCTCTCCATATGCATTAATTCAATGCTTGAGAATGTATCTAGATGCAATGACATTCGATTTAGACACTCAATGATTATTGATTGTCTAATCTGATCCAATTCGTGTTAATACCTTTAAATCTATAGGCATTTCAATTTATTTGGAAATCACATCACACCCTTCACTAGGTTTTATGACTACCCCTATCATTTTGAAGTCACTTTTGAAATCATCCATGGGTTTATCAAAGATTAAATGATCAATAAATGGAAGGTCACTAAACCATAGGCCAGGTGACTCCCATTCAAAACTAAACAAGAAATATTTACTAGAGATTAATAAATCCCACATGTTCTTAGACATTCCCCTATTGAATTCATTCTTAAGCCAATCTATTCATTGAACAAGAACTCTCAATTTTTTTTTGGATCTAACAAGATGTTTCGAGGTCCCACGAAGTCTAAGAAATCACCTATCGAAGATATAAAGTGTTTTGGTCTAAGGGCTCTTAAGGGAATACGCCCAAACGAGGTTGCCCGAAAGCACGGAGAGTGTAGGGAACAAAAAAAAATCCTCCCTAGTAGTTACTGCCACCTCGATGTGTTGGTGTAGTTGATTTAGCACCAAGAGCTTTCTCTTGCAAAGTATTGTGTCTGACAACCTTACACTTTGACTCAAACTGCAGTATTTCACAAGTTTACAAACAATAGGACAATGAGAGAAATAAAGAGATATAGATAAAACCACAAGAGTATTTCACAAAGGGTCTTGACATGGAGGTGTTGGATATGATGAGACATATCTAGGTGCCACGGAGTCTGAGAAATCACTTGTTGAAGATATAGCATGTTTTGGTCTCAGGGCTCTTAAGGGACTACACCCGGACGAGGTAGCCTGAAAGCATGAGGAGCATAGGGAAAGAAAAAAAGCCTCTAATAGTGTTCACCAGGCCATCCAGATGTGTTGGTATACGTGGTTGAGTCCCATGAGCTACCATTTGCAAAATATAGCATCTAAAGACCTTCCACTCACTTAAAACTACATTATTTTACATGTTTGAAAACAATAGGTCAGCGAGAGAACCAAATGGAGATGGATAAAACCATGAGGGTATATCATAGAGGGTCATAATGTGGAGGTTTTGGGTTTGACGAGACATCTCTAGGTTCCATGGAGTATGAAAAATCACCAATCGAAGATATAACGTGTTTTAGACTCGGACTCTTAAGGGACTACGTCTGGATGAGGTAGCCCGAAAGCACAAGGAATGTAAGGAACCAAAAAAATCCTCGACTAGTGTTCATCAATCCATCCCAACATGTCGGTACAAATGATTTTCTCCCATGAGCTACCATTTGCAAATTATAACATCTGACAACCTTACCTAACTCAAACTACATTATTTCGCGCATTTGCAAACAATAGGAAAATGAGAGAACCGAATGGAGATTGATAACACTGATAGAGGATTTCATGAGGGAACTTACATCAAGGTGTCATATCTAACGAGATGTGTCTAGGTTCCACAGAGTCTGAGAAATCACTTGTTGAAGATATAGCTTGTTTTGGTCTCAAGGCTCTTAAGGGACTACGTCCAGATGAGGTAGCCCGAAAGCACGAGGAGCATAGGGAACCAAAAAAATCCTCCACTAGAGTTAACCAGGTCATCTAGACATCTTGGCACATATGGTTCAGATACCACAAGCTTCGTTTGCAAAATATAGCATATGGAGCATTACACGACTCAAACTACACTATTTTGTGTGTTTGCAAACAATAGGACATTGAGAGAACCAAATGGATATGGATAAAACCATAAGAGGATTTTGTAGAGGGCCTTGAAATGGAGGTTTTAGATCTAACAAGATGTATCTAGGTGCCACAGAGTCTGATAAATCACCTGTCGAATATATAGTGTGTTTTGGTCTCAGGGCTCTTAAGGGACTAGACCCGAACGAGGAAGCCCAAAAGCACGAGGAGTGTAGGGAACCAAAACAAATCCTCCACTAGAATTCACCAAACCATTCATACGTGTTGGTGTAGATGGTTTTCTCCCATGAGCTATCGTTTGCAAAATATACCATCTGGCAACCTTACGTTGACTAAGATGACACTATTTCAGGTGTTTACAAACAATAGGACAACGAGAGAACCAAAGGAAGATGGATAAAACCGAGAGAGGATTTCATAGAGAGACCTAATATGGAGGTTTTGGATTTGACAAGACATCTCTAGGTGCCATGGAGTGTGAGAAATCACCTATCGAAGATATAGCATGTTTTGGTCTTAGCGCTCTTAAGGGATTATGCTAGGATGAGGTAGCTTGAAAGCACGAGGAGCATAGGGAACCAAAAAAAATCCTCCACTAGTGTTCAACATGCCATTCAGATGTGTTTTCATATATGGTTTGGTCCCACGAGCTACTGTTTGCAAAATATAGCGTTTAGCGACCTTGTGTAGTCCACTTAAGAGCCTTGGTGTAGCATCTATGCTCCCCATGCTTTCGGGCTACCTCATCTTGGTGTAGTCCCTTAAGATCCCTGAGACCAAAACATGCTATATTTTTTTCGGTGATTTCTCGAGACTCCATGGCACCTAGAGACGTCTTGTTAGATTAGAAACCTCCATGTTGGGGCCCTCTACGTAAGCCTCTCGCAGCTTTTATCCATCTTCATTCATTTATCTCATTTCTATTGTTTTTAAACATACAAATTAATGTAGTTTGAGTCGAGTCTAAGGCTCCTGAGACACTATATTTTGCAAATGGTAGCTCATGGGAATGAACCATCTATGCTAACACGTCTAGGTTGGCATCTTGAATACTAGTGGAGGATTTTTTTGTTCTATACGTTCCCCATGCTTTCGAGTTACCTCATCCGGGCGTAGTCCCTTAAGATCCCTGAGACCAAAACATGTTATATCTTCGACAGAGTTATTTCTTAGACTCTGTGGCAGCTAGAGATAACTCGTCGGGCCGAAAACCTCCATTTCGGGGCCCTCTACGAAAGTATCTCACGGTTTTATCCATCTCCTTTCGGTTCTCTCGTTGTTGTATTGTTTGCAAACATGCAAAATATTGTAGTCTAAGTCAATGTAAGGCTACTAGACGCTATATTTTGCAAACGGTAGCTCATGGGCCCAAACCGTCTATGCCGACACATCTAAATCGCTTTGATTAATGCTAGTAAAGGATTTTTTTGGGTTCCCTACACTCCACGTGCTTTACACCGCCTTTGAGCATAATCCCTTAAGATCCCTGAGACCAAAACACACTATATCTTTGGCAAGTGATTTATTAGACTCAATGGCACATAGAGACATCTCGTTAGATCTGAAACCTCCATGTCGGGACCCTCTACAAAATCCTCTCGCGGTTTTATCCATCTCCATTCATTTTTTTTGTTGTCCTATTGTTTGCAAACGTGTGAATTAGTGTAGTTTGAGTTAGTGTAAGGTTGTTCATTTCCAATCACCGAATAATATAGGTGGTAAAATGAGAAATTTAATAAGATATTTTTATAATATAGGTGGTGAAATGAAAATTTCTATTTTTGTTCCTTTCTAATATTTATTTTCTCTTAAATTCTCTACTGATGATCAGATCCGAACCACGTGAAGGTGGAATATTGTGTTGCACCATTAACCTACATAAACATGTTAGTAAGAAATTAAATAGAATTTTAAATCATACAAAATTTAAAAAAATTATTAAAGTAAATATTCAAATTACATTAATGAAGGACATACATTTGCAAATTCAATCTAATGAACTCTAAGGATAAAATCTACTCTTGAAAGTAGAAATAATTGCTTCATGATCTGATTCATGAACCTTCCACATATTATTTTTTAATGGCCGACCTCGATATTTGATCAATTTAATATTTTTGCAAGAAAAAATGTGAATATGGAAGTATCTTTCGATATACTTCATAGTCTTCAAACAAGAAAATATTTTATTTTTTGATAGGATATCATCGAAGCCAAGTTCCATGATTACCGCTAACCCAATGGGATAATCTAAGGTCTTCACCATCAATGACTATGGAATTCAATTTTTTCCCCTCTACACAATGAAACAATAAGTACTTTGTTCCCTCTTCATTAAATTCCATTGCAATAACTACAAAAACATTCCCTACATCACAAAGTACAAATGAAGTAAAATTTAAAATACATTAAGAATTGACCATAAATCTAAAACATGACATGTACATATATGTATGTACCTTGTTGCACTAAATCGATACTTGCTCAAATTCGGTGATGTTGTCATTTGATCGAAGACCTAAGTTGTAATGTTGATGGAACTTAATGTGTGCCGAGTGGAATTAGAGGTCTACAAGTCCAATCATCCACCCATTGTTGTGACTCACATTCATTCCATGCAAAATCAATGCATGATATAAAAAAACATGCCATGCACCTAGTATAAATAGTCCAAGCATTTACATCTGGACTATGGAATGAGTGCATATCATCCTGATCCTGCAATCAGTAATACAATCTACAAATTTTTCTAGATGTTGTTCCTCTATCAACCAAAAATATGTACAAACTTTTGATCTCTCTTGAGATTCATGGCCCATATTATTGACGCACCAATCAAAAATATTTTTTTATATGTAAATTTAGCACTATCCTTGAACTTTAACTCTTCTCTTGCAAGTGCTCTTTTCACACATGCTCCTGCACCATCATGCTCTCTTTTTCCATGCTCTGCCTCAGTAAAACTCTAGATATGTTGTACATTTTTTTCTTTGTGCATTCTTCTTAGCCAATAAAACATCTATACATTCTTGAATTGTGATGTGTGATTGTCGAAAAAAATGTAATGTTGGTCGAAACTAATGTTCCTATCATTCAAGTTCACATAAAACACCTAGAAACACCCTTGTACATATTCTATAGAATGTTCCTGATCATCACTAATGTAGAAATGATACTCTCTTAATATTTTCGATCTTGCTCAGTGCTTTCTGGAGAGTGCATGAATGTTATATGCGTGAAAATAGCAACTTGCACTGAGTTATAATATTGAGACTGAACCTCCATTTGTGGCTACAATGTGTAATTCTATAGGAAGTCAACTACTAAAAAAATAGTACCAAATGGGAATGTGTCTTTACTTAACTTCAATTTTTCATCCAACCATCGACCTCTATGTGTGTGCCTTGCATGCTCATAAAGAATTTCCTCTTTGAATTTGACCATATATTATGATACAGGTAATTGTATTGTAACAAGCTCACACCTCTTAGATTCTTTTCCATCTTTTAATTGATATGCCATTGATTTATATTTGCTGAAACCAACTAATTATTTTCCTAGTGAATCAGACTCTCCTCATGGATACAACTTTTCAGATTTAGCAAGCCACCACATATATTGCGTTCCCATTCAAACATGCTTTGTTATAAAAATTGTCTAGTTGATTTTTCACATTGTTGGAATAAAATCCCTTGAATATTTTTGTGGGACATTTAATATAAACTCCTACAACACGATGTTAGCATGCAAAACATGGCATATTTGAAAAAAACATCATAATGCATTGAAAATTCAACATGATGCCCGCAACAACAAGTGGTACGCGAGTGATTGATTTTCACATAAAAGGGTTTGTTCATTTCAAATAATCTTTGGATAATGTTAATTTGTGGATTTTTATTCTTAAACTTAGAGATCAATTGTGTTTGAGTCATATATAAGAATTTTTTTACACATGATTCACGATTAAGAAAACCTATTCTTCTTTTTACTTGTATCTCTTCTATTCAAATGAGACCCTTGTGTTCTCATTCCAAAATTTTATAATTAATTCTTGTATAATATCTGATGTATTCTTGTATTTCTGTGGAAGTATGTTAGAGAAATCCCAATAGTCATTGTTATTGACTGACTCAAGATGTTTACGTCTCTCTATTGCTTTCATTAGTGTTTTTCTATTTAGCTTCAAAGCACTACTTGTTTTTCTAATCAAGAATTTATTAACTATTTTATCACTTACTATACAATTAGTAAGTGCATTCCATATAGCATTACTATATTTGATGCATCTTTTGCCACCTACAATTTGGTATGCTTTATGTATATTTTCAATAATTGATGCATTTTGATCGGAAACATTAGATGTTCTTAACCCAAGGTCTTAATTATAGGTCTCACCTTAATTAATTTCATCAATGTAACAAAAATTGACATCTTTTTGTGTCATTTAAATTCTCAAAGTAATTATCTCAAATTCCAATAGCTTTTTTTTCTCATTTCTTTCGGACATTTTGTTAGGCTTTACTTTTATAACATTTTCATCAATTTCAATTAAGTGAATTGGTTTTCTTCACAAAATGGAAGGAGGCGTCCTTAGAAGTGAATATTTACTTACAAGGTTACTTTTTTCATTTAGTGTTTTTATACAAATTTCAAGGTTAACATTTTGATTCTCATGTAAGGGTTCAACAATTGGATTCATATCAATTTCTTCATCCATATTAACACTACCATTCAATTCAATATCATTATTCATTGCAAAATCATTATTCTCGACATTTTCATTATGTATTTCATCCTCATTTTCTAATACATTAGCTACATTTGATATAGCAGATGTACCTTTCCCTGTAAGAAGTTTTTGCATTCTCTTCACTTTCTTTATTCTCATTTCTTCCAATTTCTCTCGGTGTATTTTTCTTGACTTTCCTCTTGTCCTTAGCTCAACTTTTATCACCCATGATTAGAAAAAATCAACTAGTGGGGTAGGGGACAAAATGAACTACTAAAAAATCATGCAAGAATGTACAAAAATTGTAGACCAAACAAAATGTATGTAGAAATCCCGTGAAAGAGATGAAAGGGATGTTGGGGGACCACAATATATAAATAAAGCATAACGCATACACGTTATGAATTCTCCCTTTTCCAACACATGCCTCAAGGCTTGGGATCTGGTTTGGATCCCCAAGCCTGAGGCATGGACCTGCACAAACACAACAAACCGCATGTTTTTGTAGAAAAATGCAAAACTCCAACTTCTGACATGATAAATCAACATCAAATGATTGATTCTTTTAAAAAAATTATACCACAACGTAAATATTATTTTTAAATTTTTCTGACAAATATAAGGTTTCCATATTATTTATTTTATAACTATGCCTTTTATAGCTATTTTTTGAAGTTTAAACATATCTATATTTTTTCATGTATCCTTTTTTTTTACTCATCGAAATTGAATAAAAAATTTAGGCACAAACTAGGTGTAATTATATACATATTAAAAAAACTAATTTTTGATATGTTTTGAGGTAGTATGGGGGCATGGTCGAGCTCTATTATGTTTCAAGACATAAAATGTTTGTACTATAAAAATCATTAAAAAATACTCGCTAAAAAAGTAATTTTTTTAACACAAACTAGAGGCGCTTAGCTATCTTTCTACCAAAGGTTTTTCAAAAATACTAAATGGTGCTCAAAACATGGTGGGGGATGAAAGTCACTCTATTATGTTTTTTAACAAAAATAGGATCACCTATTGGTAGTTTAGTTATTTGACCTACTTAAAATTATTTGTTTTCAATAAAATTTAGTAGCTTAGAAACTAGACTCAAAATGCTACGATTCATATTTCTACAACATCTTCCTATTTTGAGTGTAACTATTTTGAAAAACTAGTACAAGTTGATTTTTTTATTTTTCAGAAAAATGCATCCACTTAAGACCCCCTTTTGGCCCCAACTTGGTGCACTTACCCCTATATATATAATAATCTAAAAAAATTAGAACTTACCATAGCCAATTCTTTCTCTACATTAGCAATAGTGACAAGTTTCTTGTCTCTATTCCACTTGTAGTAATATTGCGCCTCAACATTCAAATTAGCCAATCTATTAAGCATTATACTCAAAACTTCATCCCTATTGTAAATATTATTGGTGACTGCTTGACCAAATTGTGCTTGAGAAAGTAAAGCATCAATCGTCACCAGTTCATTTTAAATAATTGAAAAAAGTCTATCTTTGTCTTCAAAATTATGATATCTATCATTAATTTTTGTTATCATGAGATTTCATTCTGATCTCCCAAATCGTCAGCTCCTTAATGTCAGTAATAATATTTTATGTGATAAGGGTTATAACATTATTTGACACAAGGATGTCTAATGAAAATTTTGTCTTTGCATCATCCTCTAAATTTGGTTGCACAATTGGGGTAGGAGGATCTGAAGAGGATGACAGATGGACCTTCTTACGTGTAGATTGAGTGAGATCTTCGACATTCTTCCTTGTCGCTGCTATGTCATAAAGGCTACCAAAGCTAGGATAATCCTCATCCATATCAATATTATTTAAAATAGAAGTGCCTCTGACAGGTTTGTAGGACGCCATTGAAAAATTGGGGAACTCAGATGTTGTGAAATTCTATGACCCCTTGCTCAATCAAGGTAAAACAATCCTCTTCCCCTACCATAAGACATAGGTGGAAGAGGATGTTGGACTAATGTACTCCTTAAGAACTTATCTTAACCAGTGGGGGTGGCCATGACCATGGGTTGAAATTCATATTGTATTTGAAAAATATCTCGTGAGCATAAATACTTTGACAACATCAAATTCGAAAGTTGATTCTTGAAATAACGAAGACATACAATGTTATGAATAAAACTTAGCTTAATTCATCATTAGTTGATATTTGAATAAATGTAATAAGTTAAAGTATTTAATTAAAATACTTTAAAATTATGTCAATAGGTATTAGTTGTCCTTAGTTGTTAGTTAACTAAATGATAGTGTTCTCATCCCTATGTTTGTGGGATCATGTTCTATCTTGCATTTTTTGTTCCCGGATGATTTCCATGAGGGGCAATAGGGGCAATTAGGGGAAATATGTTATTTCTACATATTTGCTCAAATTAGGTGATTTGTTTCCATATATTGTGGATGAGATAGAAGCTATCCAATATCTATAAATATTACAACTCTCTCATTTGTTTGTAATGCTTTATTTCATATTAATAAAATTATGAAAGAACCATCTTGTTTTCTATATTTAAATTTGGTTTGCAGACAAGATTTGGTATCAAAGCAAAGTATTCTTGTCCATATAGAAGTGTAACAAGTTTTAGGGAAGTTTAGTGAGATCTGGAGAAATTACAGAGCTAGGAGGAGCCATAGATGCCCCCAGCCATTTCACAGCCCCTACCCGAATCTACACCCTGATTCAATGGATTGATTTGCAATTGAAGAACACCTGGAGTGCAATCACAGGCCCTTGCAAACCTGGATGTAACTTTGTTACAAAAGGTGATATTGTTTCTCTTTTTTTTTTTTTAAATACTTTTACAAGTAATTTAAAAAAAAAATTGGAAGCATTTTAAAATATATATATACAATATTTTTGTATTGTGGGAACCCAAGCTTTTCAAGCTCCCCACATAACTTCTACTTCCTCTTCTTTGTGCTCTATCTTTTCATATATCTGGCAAGAGAATTATATGTGCCAGTGAGAATATCTCTATCCAAAGCGACATCTCGAAGTCTCCAATCAACCTAGAGATTGCATTCACAGTTCAAGAGAATTCAAGAGAAGAAGAAGTTCCTGCAAAGAAAAAGAAAACAAATCCAATGCAAAGGAAGCAATAAATTCAACGCCATCTACAAAAGATTCATCATCCAAAACTGTGTCCCAGTAATATACATGTGTGAAGCCAAAGCAAGGAGGAAATCAATAATTAAAAAGGTGACTAAGTGTTATTATAACTCATAGGCAAAGCGGTTGAACTACAATTGTGCCTAAAATGCACTACGCATGCACGTAAGCCCTTATCTGCGTTTGGTTTTTAAAAAATTGCTTCTAAAATAAATTCCATTTTTCGACGTTGCGAAAAAAAGTAGAACAAAAAAAAAATCCATATTTCAAAAGGGGCCTGGAAAGACATTGAAATCAAAAGTTAAAAAGGTCATAACTTTTAACTTGTACCTCGTATTGAGGTGTCATTTTTTTGAAAGTGTGCTTTTACGAGCTCTACATCTTGGTCTAACTTTTAATAAGATTTATTTTGTAAAAATTGTACATAAATTAGAGATTGTTTTTATTTGAAAAGAGGCCAAAGAGCCCAAAAAAATTTAAATATATATTTTCAATCGGCCAAGAGAGCCATTTTATTTTTGAAAATCGGCCACAGAGCCAAATTTGTAACAGGGCCAATAGTGCCGAAAATTCATTGTAAACGACCGAAAAAGCGTGCCCAAAATAAATAAAATCTTTTTTTTGGGGGGTGTGTATGCTTTAAGGGAGTGGAATTGTTCAATTCTTCTTCTTGAGAGGATATTCAGATTTAGATCATGCAGAAAACATAGATGATAGGAAATCCACTTCAGGCTTTGTATTCTTTTTGGGATCTGGACCGATATCATGGGGGAGTATGAAGAAGACTTGTGTTTCAATATCCTCCCAAGAATTAGAATATTGTGCAACAAATGGAGCTATCTGTGAAGTGATATGGCTCCGACGTATACTTGAAGGATTGGGAATACCACAGAAAGATCCAACTATCCTACATGTTGATAATGAAGGAGTAGTAAAACTTGTTCAGAATCAATTTTTCCATGAGTGCACCAAACACATTGAGGTGCAAGTACTTTTAATTCATGAACATGTTCAAAACAAGAATATCCAGCTCTAATATTGCTCAACATATATGCAACATGCAAATGTCTTCACAAAGTCACTTGCTTTAGGTAAATTTAAGGATTTTAGAGAATTTCTCTCTTGTTCACTTAAGACCGTGCTGAATTAAGGGGGATGTTAGGAATAAAACTTATCTTAATTCATCATTAATTGATATTTGAATAAATGTAATAAGATAAAGTATTTAATTAAAATATGTTAAACTTATGTCAATAGGTATTAGTTGTCCTTAGTTGTTACTTAACTAAGTGATAGTGCTCTCATCCCTATGTTTGTGGGATCATGTTCTATCTTGCATATTTTGTTCCCTAATGATTTCCATGAGGGGCAATATGCTATTTCTGCATATTTTTATATTATGGATGATATAGAAGTTGTCCAATATCTATAAATATTGTAGCTCTCTCATTTGTTTCTAATGCTTGATTTCATATTAATAACATCATGCAAGCACCGTCTTGTTTTCTCGTATTTAAATATGGTTTCAAGAAAATAAACAAGTGAACAATAAGAACTTAAAATTAATACAAATGAAATCAATCAAGATTTATTAAGCCATGAATGTTTTGCGTAATGAACAAACTTTGGCATTGGGTGGAAGGGGGTGGTGGCACGACAAGACCTGAATTTAGAAAAAACCAATTAAAAAGAATGATAAATTCCTAAAAAAAAGACTAATATAAATTAAAAATATTTCAATATTTACTCGTTAGTACTTAACTTAAAGGGCTTGGGTGAGGAAATGGTGATGACTCAATCTCTTATTTCCCAAATATGTATGTAGTGTCTACACTGCCACTAGTATGAGTAGAAACCATGTACCTCAGAGTCATTGATGTTCTAGAGAAGGCTGCACATTAGGATAATGAAATATATCATTGTCAAGAATTAGAGATTCAAATTATCATTAGTCTGTAAAATAATTTAATAAAACTAAAATGATTATGCAATATTTATGTTATATATTAAAATATGGCTTTTCCATAATGACAATGCATGTTTTTTCCTATCTATGGGACTGGGACGAATCCATAGAATCGTGTATCTATTTGGATGGTGTTATCCTAGTGACAACAAAAGATTCATCTTGTGGTGACATGATTTATATTTTTATCACTAGACCCCTCAGGCTCAATAGGGTTATGTGTGTCAATATCTGCATTATGGAATTCCATTTTTTCATTTTCTTTGACCTGTTCAAAATAGAGTTACAATATTAAAGGTTATATATTATTAAGTCTTTAAGAATTGATTTTAAAATGAATGTATTTGAAAAGAATCAAGAATAATATTAGATGCTTTTAAAACAAAATACTCACCATCTATTGGTCCATAGGAATTCCATGTTTATCCATCTTCTCATGTAAATATATTGGAATAGTTGTTGATTTCAGTCCGTAAAAACCCTCATAATATAAATAAAGAACATAACAAGAACAAGAAATAACTGGAGCAAGATTCAATTTGGCTTTGGCAAGGTCAACACAAATCCTTGATGAAAGAAATGTGCACCAATCAAATCTAACACTGGCAATGGTTTGGAGAAGGTAGTACAGTGCCCACTGAGGAATGTCAGTGTATCCTCCCTATAACATGATGCATGACTGGAAAAATTATAGCATTTATAAAAGAAAGGGGTCTATTGATAGATAGATTGTGTGTTAATCCCTCTTTTGGAGGGATTATTAACCCCATGCTCAATAAATTGATCATAATGAGACTCCAAGAATTTATTTTTCTCATCGGTATAATGTATTTGGTAGTTACAAACATTTCATTTTGATGAGGTAGGCTTGTTAGGCAATGAATATCGTTAGTTGTTATTCTCATGAAAAATTAGTGGGATGGTAATGCAACAGTAAAACTGCCATCAAAACTATTATATGATTGTATTAAATTATTTGATGGCTTGTTTTCTATTCTGATATCTTGGGTATGTAAATTATTTCATGGAACCATAAGCTACTAATCCATTCGGATTGACTTAATATTTAAGGTTCATATAGAAGTTATAGTAACTACGGGTACAAAATGTTTCGATAAACATAAAAAGTTGTTTTAATGGTCTTCTTTCTAGGTGCCATTATTTCGAATATTGAATCCTTGACATTTGATTATTTGAAAAAAAAGAGGTGTTGGCAAATATAAAATACCTATATAGAAGAATCATACAATGCATAACAAATTTTGAAGTGGATAAGAAGAATGGAGACTACGATACTCGAACCGGATTAGAATTCTAAAGGATTGAGCCTAGAGATCTAAAAATAATCTCTCAGAGAAACCTACAAGTGAAAATGGGACAAAATGAGGGTGTATGGGGTTATATAGGCATGCAAAGGGTGGTGCGGCATGGCCTGTAGAACGAGGTTGAAGACAAGTGGCATTAAGAAAGACGGATGGAAACAAAACTATTCAAAATAACCCTAGGTTATTTTGACCTCATCCTAACTCTAAAGCTTCAACATTTCAAGTTACGCGCACTCAAGCGATATCCTTGGAATTTAGTTTGTTGTAGTTATTTTGCACGCCATCACGCACCCATCCTACTTCTTTTGTATGCTTCCTTTTGCATCTACTTCTTTTCATTCTCTCTTCACATGGTCCCTTCCCCTTATTCTTATATCCCTTTCCATTTCCCCTTCATGCACCTTCTCTTTACGCACCTGATTTCATCCCCAGTCCTATCATGCACTCCTTGTGTGCACATCCTGACTTACCTTCCAACTTGGTTAAGTCCCCCACATGCTCTTTTGTGTGCATGCCCTTCCTTTTGAGCTCAGTGCATTTCATCGCAATCATTTTCCCTTTTCATTATTCCCTTGTGCATCTAGCCTTTTAACTCAAACGTTATGTGCTTCTTTCCTTCCCATCTTGATCTCGCACACCTTTTCCTTTTTGTCTCCTCGCATTTCGAATAGATTTTTGCACCCTTCTTTCATACTCACACACTTTACGAGATATACATCTTTCTGCCTCTTACGTGTGCAACTCTTTTACACACCTATCTTCGCATTTTCACACGTCATGTTTTCATGTGTGCCCTTTCACCTTATTCTACTCCAGGTCACTATGCTAGATGGCATCCTGTCATAATAAGTGTATCACGCATAACCTATCAAAGTGCATCAATAGGGCGGTGAATCCTTATGACAAACCAAAGTGTTTGAGACATGGCGAAATGACAAAACATATGAACAATCAACCAATTTCTCCAGCTAATATGCATGTGCCACGTGCTAGTTTGACTGTAGGATTCAAGTCACCATAAATTATGCTACAAAGATTAGATTTTGGTGCTTTTGTCTTGTTAGATTACTGTTAATGTGGGTTACACTCCAGATCACTTGAGTTCAAATTTTGGCGGGATTAGGTAGGTGAGAAGTAGGAAAATGTCCCTCATGCCATTAATGTAGGATTTGATCACTCCAACCACCCGATTTGATTCAAATCTCACCTCTTTCCTTCTCCTACATGCCAAATAGTCATGGGGAAGCGCATTTGATAGATTTGCAGGCATTCATTGTTGGTGGTTGAATATTCAAATATTATTTTCCCTCCTTCTCCTCCTCTTCTCTCCTTCATTCTTCTATAAATGTAAGAGCATTGCTCATTGTAAAGGGTTGGACACATTAAATCCTCTAGTATTGCTAAGGGTTCTAGTTCTTTACATTTTGAGTTGTAGGCCTTTAGATCTGGTCTTTGCATGTGGATATCAACCTCATATGCCATTGTAATAGATTGTGCATTTTGAAAGTAATAGAATCATTGTTTTTTGGCTATCCTCTACCTTAACCTATTTTATTCTTCTTTCTTTCCTTTCCTTTACGTTGTGTGCTTGACATGCTTTCTCACATCCCTTGAATTTTATTTTCTAATTGGGCCTCATGAAAGTTATTATGTGACTACATTCTAGTTAGTGTTACGTGTGTCTAGCCTTCCTCTACACATTTTTCTTCGTTTTCTCTTTAAAAAGATCATGTTCACCCCCTTTCTTTTTGGTGTTATCACCTCCCTCAGATTATTTTTATATTTTTACATATCCTTCTATTCCTGGTCCCTTGGCATGTTTAGCGTAGGATTTGAATTTAAGAATTAGGAGTAGCCATAGGCTGTAGAAATAGTTAGAGGAACTGGCATTCTCTAGAGGTCTCTGTCTCAAACGCGCAAGGTCTCGCAACATGGAAATAATCCCATTGTTTCCTCAATGACCCAATTCAACCTTATCTAGGACGGGTGCAAGTTTGAGCTCCAACAAGAACCAAAAGCATTCGGGAATATAAGTACAATGTCAAGCATCAACACAAACATTTTGTTACCAACGGGTAATATCTTTGGCATATATTAGTTTTGTTACCAGGATGACAAAAATGCTATCTTCTTGGAAGTTATAACACTTTTTCCCCGTTTCCGGCGGTAACACTTTTCCCTCGTCACTAAATGATAACATTTTTCCTCGTTACGTATAGGTAACATTTTTAACATGTTACCGTCGAACACATTCCCCTATTACCGACTAGTAACATTTTTCTCTGTTTGTGACCGATAAAACTTTTCCTTGTTACCGGCCGGTGGAAATTTTCATGTTACCTTCTGGTAACACATCGGCATTCTCTGTTATTGGTCGGTAAAACACATACACTAGAACTTCAATGCGGACGGTTAAAACACATAGAAGTGTTATGTTTTCATGTAGTAACACATTCTTTTGTGCATGCCAGTCATTACCATTCCATACTTTTCGGACTATAACAAACTCGTAACAAAAAAAAAGACGTCGGTCAATGTTACCTTCCAAAAGACATGTATTCGCCACGACCACAAAACCCTCATTTCCTACATTTGCCAACCATGTGAATTTCCTTTTCATCATATTTGGCACCCATTCTATAATAATTTTAAGGGGGTCTTAAAATGAACCCCAGTGGTGATTGTAAGAGAAATTTGATATGCACTCAACATTATGACATATTGTATATATTTTACACCCTTACAATCATCTTTTTACAATATCCCTATAACATCACCTTGTTATCCATTATATATTCCTCCATATATTCTTACAACACAATTATACATTTCTCAAACTATGTTTTAATAGATATAGTGTCTTCATCCATTATCTAAGACTTCTTTCTACAACCCCATGATGAAACAATACCTCAAGATGATGGCATTAACTATGTTTTATGTTTTTGGATTTTACTTCTAAAAGATGAATGGATCAATCATTGTTGATGTCGTTAGCTAAAATAATCTATAATGTTTAACCATGATCCCTATTTTTACACGAATTTTATTTCTTCTACCATCACATCGCCATTAGTAATTTTTTCTTCTTACAGTCAAAATTATGATCTTAAGGGCATAAGGTCATGAATTTAGTATTGCCTATATTTTGGATTATACTCTTAAACAACTAGGTACTTAGTATTCTTAAGCATAGGAGATGTAGTCACTATGGTATTCCCATAATTTGGAAGATTTGGAGTCTTGAATAACTAATTTTTTAGGTCTTATTTTATTCTTTATCAATCTCACATATCAACTCTCTCATATGCGAGATACTAACATTTAGGGAAGTTAGTGCAACAATGATGTCTAGAAAAAGGTAAGTATCTCTAACTTATCCTTTCCATCATGTTGTTTAAAATTTCATTGATTTTGTTATTTTTTAGAAATATTTTATAGTATTCTAGCATATTATTAAATTTTTTATTATTCTCTATCATTCCTTACCTTAGAATCCTATCTTTTGGACATAAAACTTGTATATCCATATTATTCATATTTAAAATGTTATCATAAGTATCCCTATCTGTTAGGAAATAATTATTAGTACTTACATAGGAAATATTATGAGCTATATGTTTGTAATGATGTGAGAATTACTCATGTAAATAGTAAATGTTAATATTGCTAGAGTTGTTGAATGAACAACTCATATAATAATATTAGTTATGTGAATTATAAAAAATGGTGTATCTCATAAATGGAGGAGCTTAACACAATAAAATTAATAAATAATAATTCTCTATATATTATTTCATCCTACTCATTCAAATATATAGGCAAAGCAATAGGAAAACTACTTCCTATAAAATAGGAAGTAGTAATAACAAATAACCCTATATAGATATATAGGTATAATAATATAAACTAAGATAAATGACCCCAACTAGAAATCTAGCCAATAAAAATAACCAAATGGAGCACTAAAACTTTTATTCCTAACATTCCCCTCCTTAGCGCGAACATGGAAAGAAATCACATCTCAAGATATAAGAACAAAATCGTACACTTCTACATACTTTTAGTTCTCGCATTTTACCGGCTTGATCTTGCTACACATGACCAATCCACTTAACCATGTAGTGAATCCCATACTGAATGATCACACTTCCACCAATTCACCTACATACACGAGCTCAAAATTTCTCACTTTCACTTCTAGTTAATGCTCTTTAACCGACCGATCGATGTTAGAAGTACAATAGTCGAGGATCTCTATAGTCGAGGGATCACTCTATTTCAGCTCCCATCCTATACAATTGTTCACATATTCTAGATTGCACATCCTCTGCATTTCCATCATAGTAAGGGAATGAAACCACACACCACTTGAAGCAAACAACTGAAATCTAGAAAAAAAATCAAGTCATATTCTATAAGAGTCACAATGTTCTTGTTTGTAGTCATTTTTGTCGATCCTCGCCACTCGATCTCAAACAACATAAGAAAATACTAGTACCACTAGAAGTTGCATTCGACTTTAGTTGTTTTATGCAAAAAATGGAAATGGAACACTGGTGTTATGTTCCCCCCACAATGTGAAATTTTCATTTATTCACACAACCAAGAGAAATGAAATGCAAATCAAATAAAAATGAAAACAAGATGCCACCATACAAAAATGTGGCCCCGTCATTGGTAACTAATGAGGCGTTGATCACCCTCCATCCTATATTTCCTCCGACCTCTAGTATATGTGTTGCTAAATCACTCGATTTGGATATGAAGCATTTTTTTCCACATTGGGCTTATTATTTTCTTCCCTCCCACAATGTGAAACACTATATTTTATTGGACATCGGGTTACACCGAAAATGCATCCATGAAATTTAGTTTTATTTCTGACGACCATTTACAATAACACAATCTTCTCGATGACATCTCACAACTTTAAAAATCACACTTATGATTGGGATCGAGGAATCAAGTGAAAAAACTTTTGAAATGAAAATGACTTTTGTTGGTGCTCAAAATTGTCTCGCCCCATTTGTGCCCTTGAAGATTTATTGATTCATGGCCTCTATCATTTTATCCTTCCCCATATTGTGTTTGGCCAGTATTTGTTGCCATTTTAATCTACTCCTAGGTTGAATATCATGTGTGGGTCCGTATTTGTCTCATGGTTCCTTTGTTCCTCTGGAAAAGCTCTGTATTTTGAGTCTCCCGTGCTTCGTTCCTTCAAAACTTGCGTTTTCCCATTTCTTCCATTTTCCACAGTCAAGATTTGTTTTCCCTGTCATTTTTTCCCTAAATAATCAAGGAGAAATGAGTTGATGTTTCCCTAAGGATCATGTTTGAGCCTTGCAACAATTTAAATTCTCTGTCCTTGAAGAAAACCTCATTTTCGAGGCTCGAATGGACGTTTCTTTTTTTTTACGGTTTATGGCCATTTCTCCTGGTCACATTTGTATCATTCAATCGACAAGAAAATGTGGCACCTCTTGGTTGGATTCAGGTTAGCTTAATACTTCAAAAATTCTATAAAAAGCCTCAACTTTAAAATGTGTCCACGTGGAGGAATGACGCTCGTTTGAGAATCAACTTTTTGGTTTGGCTTTGAAATAGCACCAGGAGGACATGTGGAGGGCCAGGAAAGAGACACGTGGAGAATTCCACTGGGTTTCCCATACTTACACAAATTTCAAAAGGTTTTCGGAAGTCCAGGACATGTGGAGGAACGATGCTCATTTGAAGACCTACTTTTGGGCTTTTCCTTGGAGTAGCGCCGAGAGGACACGTGGAGGCTTCCACTGCTTGGCCTCGGAATTAGACAAATTTTATGCAAATGGATATAGTTTGGCGGAATAGGACATGTGGCGAACTCGCGCTCATTCAAGGTCTCTGCTTTGGGTGCCATCTTGAAGTTGTGCCATGGAGACACATGGAGGAACTACGCATGTTCAGGGGATTGGCCCTTGAGTTTCAAATTGAAGAAGCACCAGGCTGACACATGGAGGCCTCCATTTACTTTGCATTTTACTTAGAATTTTCAATGGCCAAAAGGAGACTACCTCGAGCTTGACAAGTGGCACCTTCCGCTAAGCTTCAAGCCTTCAAACAAATTTCACCAAAGCAGGACACGTGGCAATCCCACGCACATTCAAGGTATCAAATTTTTGGGACCACCTCAAGGTGCACCGTGGTGACATGTGGTAATTTGAAAATTCGTAAGGGGTGAGGAGGCGGACCATTGGAGGTAATTCAAAATTTTTGACTCTTTGCTTCATAAAGGTTAAAATAGCAAAAATGGCCCGCGATCCCGATGGGAAATAGTTAATGTTTTGCCTCGGTCAACAGCGGAGATGCGAACCCGCGGAGTAAAAATTGGAAAATTTTCCTTTTAAGAAAAGAGAATTAAAATTAAAAGGGGAAGCATAGTTCCACTGAGACCCACATTGGGACACATGTCAAAAGTATTTCTCAAGGGCGGAGCTATAGGGAAAACTTGGAAAATTTCCTTTTTCCAAAAGAGAGTCAAATGGCATAATTTCTCCATGTTTCTTTTAGGGCCCACCTCAAGACACATGTCGGGCCCATTTTCAGAAGCGGAGGTGCGGAGCAAAATGGGAAATTTTTCCATTTTTTCAAAAGAGGCCCCGAGCTTATTTTTGGATCTTCCATGTGGATGACCCACATTCAAAATCAAAGATCAACGGTTGTTGAGCGTCTAAATATGATTTTCCCCCATTTTTTCTGTAAAACTCCTGGGAGTGCGAGTCTTCATGATTTCTTGCTATTTTCTACATGCCAAATAGAGGAGTGAGTTAATTTTGATATCTAGAGTTTGGTGGGAGAGATCTGAGACGTATTTCACCATTAAAATGGTCTGACTCTCAAGCCTAATCTAGTTTTCCATTTTTCTTCTCCTGAGCACGCAAGGGGTCAGATTTGATTGATATGGGGTAGAAGTGGTTGGCGAATGGATGGAGGCATGTTTTTCCTAAGAAAAGAGTTGAATGTGGGAAGAAATCGAAGATATTTTCCCTCGAGCACCTAGAGACTTTTACAGATCTGATTCTCGGATCACGAAAGAATCATGGCAAGCACTGGTGCATTTAAATTTTTTTATCTTTTCGGAGGAAGGGGATCTATTGGAAATTCTATAAAGGGAACAAATTCATCGTGTAAATGGTTGGGAGTTTTTGGAAAGATCATGATTGATTTTCTCCAGCAAAAAAATCTTAACAGAGCCCATCCATTTTGAGAAGCCGTCTAGAGAAGACTATATATCTCTCTTTATGTCAAATTTGATCGTGTCAAGGTGGTTGCAAGTGTACAACCATTTAAAATATTTGATATTGTTCTTGAAACTTTCCATTACCGATAAATTTGATCAAACTTTGAGTTATCCTATGGTAATCTTGAGTAAAGTGTATTTATTTCATTTCTGAATGCATATAGGTAGTTTTTCTTATTTCCATTGCAATCTTGTACCAAAATATAGTCCAATCACATAGGTATCAGTCCTTGTGATATTTTTGTCACATCTGCAATTTCATTTCTCGAAGAGCCTTCATCTGGGAATGTGATAAATGGTTTAAAATCACTTTTCTTTCATTTTGTCGATAGAGATTTCGGGTGCACCTCAAACATGACTTGGTTTAAAATATTGGTGCTTTATTGTGTCCTTGGACTCAAGCCTTTGTAATATAATCCCACACGTTGTGTGAAAGAGTACTATTTTTGGCCTCCATTGAAGCACATATTCTAGTTGAGGAAGCAGTTTAACTTTTTGTAGCATTTTGTTGATTGAATCTTTCCATTTTTCATAATCTCTCAAGGATCTGGTGAATCATATCCATCCTATCTCCCCTCCCACAAAAATACATTTTAAAAAAACTAATCCTACCCATACTACCCCCTGTTTTCTCTCAGTATACCCACCCAAGACCAAAATCCTTCTACTAAAGTATGCAGAATAGATCAGGGTCTCAAATTTATTTAGTAACCTTTGCCTTGTTCTGAACATATCTCCATGATCTAGAAGTGACAACTCATGAGATTCAAATCTGGTGTGTTGATCATATTTTCCCCAAGGTCTTCTTTACAAAATTTATGCAAAAAAAGGTACATGTATCTCCTTTCAAATAATAGAGGTTACAAAATAGGTTCTCTTACCTTGGTTGAAAGGCACAACCTAAAATAGTTAGGATAAGATCATATCCTTTTAAGGTGCTACCCATCTCTCCACAAATCCAAGTAACAAAGGGACAGTCAAATCTCCTCCCCGGCTACAAAATGACATATATTTGTGATCTAGTTGCCTCTAAGCTCCATGTTGAATCTGTGTTGCTACTTGGTTTGAAAAGGAGAATAAATTTGGGTACCAACACTAATGGTGTCATTGTTGGGGATCTGATTTATGTTATCGGGGACATTTTGAAAGTTGTTGAGAACTGATTTGTTCATTAAGTTTACAATTCAAATCCATTTTAAAAATCATCCTGTGTTCAGGTTTGTAAGAGGTTTCAAAGTCACAAAGTGTTGTATGCAACTTCTCTAGTTTCCACAAGTTTTGCAATGGTATTTATTGATAAATTTTGGTAAAGAAAGGTCATATTTTTTCATTTTTAGTTTCTAGTGCTGAAAGACACTTGACAGAACATTTTTAGTGCATTTACACAACTAAGGTGAAAATCCTTAGTGGTGACTCCCTGTTGATTTGATTCTAATAAGGACCAGTGTCTTAAACCTCTGTCAAGTAAGATTTGTTACTAATATTTGCAAAGCTGGAAGGAAGAATATCTTTCTTTGCTAGGGATCCTACTAGGACATTGTTTCCTAAGTTAGGAAAAGAAAATTCAGAAGGAAGAAAATCCTGGAGAGTTGTGGGAGATCATCAAACAAGAAGAGGGATCTCCATTGATGAAAGTGAATGGCCTATCATTGAAGACTATCATTCAAGTGAATCTGAATTAGGTAGCCTCTTTATGTATTTGAACTCTCCAACTAGAGAGGGACCTTCATTTGATTTTGAAAGGTTTGCTTCACACTCTGCACCTGTGTTTTTTGAGGTTGATAGGGATTTCCAAGAAGCAAGGCCTTTAGGGGATCTCCATTTTAAAACCACACTCATGTGTTCCAAGGACCCTATGCCCCTCATCAATTTATCACCCTCCAAGATCACCTCCTCGAATCAATATGGCTCAACCCAGGACCTCCATTTGTTGTAAACACCTTTGGACCTATAAATTTTGTGGGAATGGCTGGTTACCCAAATGCAGTGCCTCAAGATGTAAGGAACAGAATGCCAAAGTTCTAAGGAAATAATGCTATTACTGGTGACCAACATCTAAATCTCTTCCTCAATATGATGGAATATTTTGAGATTGAGCATGAAGATGTGTACATAAAATTGTTTGTTCACACTCTAGAGGAGGATGCTAGGGACTGGTATAAAGCATTGCTAGATAATTCTGTTGATTCTTGGGCTGAGATGAACAATGCATTCAGATTGCAATATGGTGATAGGACTGACCCTAGGTTTCTTCTATCAGAGTTTGAAAACATCAAGAAGAATCCCAATGAGTTAGTACATGATTTCAACACAAGGTTCAATAAGACCTTGAGGAGATTTCCTGTCAGGATAAGGCCATGTGATGAGTCATGCTTAATCAAATATACTAGATGCATTTGATAAAAAGGCTACTTACTACTTGAGGGACAAGAACCCTACCAACTTAAGGCAAGCATTCACCATGGCCCTACAAATAGAGAATAATATCAAGGAAATTGGGAAACCTCCAAAGAGGGATGGTGTGAAGTTGGTTAACCCAGAAAAGCATTAGATAAGCAAGGTTGCTGATTTAGAAGAGGTTGTGAAAACTTTGGTAGGGGCTATCAAGGAGATATCCTACAAATTATCCCAAGCTGAGAAAGAAGTTGGGAAGAGTTCACAAGGACAACACAAGCAACAAGGCCAAGAAATATTTACAAATCATCAAAGAATTGATGACAGAGGCAAAGGAGCTATTGGATTTGGGAATAGGTAGCCTCAAGGTAGAGAAAGTAGAATGGTACTTGATCCTTTGGCTGCTAGAGTTGTTGTGGTGGAAGAGATAGAAGTCATTGATTGGTGTGACAGATGTTTCATGCCCCATGCTCCTTGTGAAGAAGATTAGCAAGAAGAAGCAGAAGATGATGATAAGAGTGATGATGATGTTTGCATGATGGGATGCTCCACTAGCTCACAACAAAGGGAAACCTCAACTGAGGTGATAAGTGCCAAAACTACTTGCCACTTTTTGGGACTGCATTCATAGAGTACATATTCTCCCTCCCTCTCATACTTTAGAAGTAGATAATGTACAATCTTTTGAATTTCCCAATAATGAATTTGAATATTTAAGGGCTTTAATGATAAAAAAGTATGATGGAGGAATCCCATTTGAGGAGGACAGAAATTATTAATGAATGTTGTTGTGGCTCAAGAGAAGGAATATAACACAAGAAGTAAGGTTTTCAAAGGGGCAGGCCCTCAGACCAATCCAAAAGCTCCCTTACTTTCTAACATTCCTAAGGAGGCTCCTAGAAAGAACCATCTCGCTAAAAGCCTTGTAGTTCCAAATAAAAATAATAACCCTCCTTATGATCAAGCTATCAATAATCCCGTGCCACCCTATGAAAGTATTAAATTTCCTTCCAATATTGCCTTGCCCAAGAATGTCTCGTATGACATTGCCCAAGTTTTAAGTCAAATCAAAGTCTCTGTCCCAATTTTTGAGTTGCTTAGGATTCCTGAGCACAAAAAGAGAGCATTTGAATACTTGGGATTGAATGAAGAGAGGACTGCCTTGGGAGAAATGTGAACATTGTGGAGAATCCTCTAGCCATTGAAGAGTCTGAGACACCATCAACATCAGAAGAGCTAGCTGAACCACCTGAGGTTTATTTAGGGACATCTTTGGTAGACTCTCAGCTGAATGTGGATCCATTCTTCACCACTCTGATCATCAAGGATAGGCTACTCCACAACTGTATGTTTGACTCAGGGGCATCATGCAATGTCATGCCTTTGGAGGTCATGAATGAGCTGAATATTAAAGTAACAACAACATATGGGAAGTGCACTGCCATGGACTCCAGAGAGGTGCTAGTAGTGGGATGTGTGAAGGGTTTGGTGGTGTAGCTTGCAGCCTACCTAGGTAAAAATTTAAAACTTGATGTTGTCATAGTTGATTGCCCAGCCAAGTGGGGTATGTTGCTGTCAAGAAAGTGGGCTACAAATGTTGGTGGTAGTGTCCAAATGACATGTCTTATGCCACCATCCCAGTTGATGGCAGCCTTGTCAGGTTATATAGGGAGAAGAAAATGTTGCACCTTATTGAGGATCCCAACAATGCGTCCTATGAAGTATTATATACAAATGTTGATGCTGAAAAATTTGTGGGATTTGCTGAGGGAAAAGAGCACAAGATTGAGGAGTGTAAGTGTCTTGAGAAAGCAGGCTCTCCTTGGACTCTATTGTTTGATGGAGCTTGCTCCAAATTTGGAAATGGTGCCAGTGTTGTCCTAATTTCTCCAAGCCAGGAAAGGTTTGTTTTTTCCTTTAAGCTTAACTTTGAGTGTACTAACAACATTGCTGAGTATGAGGCATTTTTGTTAGGTTTAAGAATTGCTTGGAAGTATGGCATCAGGGACATCATTGTCAAAGGAGACTTAGAGTTAGTTGTCAAGCAAGTCGAAAATTGTATGCCACAAAGAATCAACGACTGAAATAGTACAAGCATGCAATTTGGGACTTCATTGAGATGTTTGACTCCTTCAACATTGTGCATCATGACAAGAGGTTCAATGACTTAGTAGACAAGCTTGCAGTGTTGGGGTCTCGGTTTGACAATTCTACAACATCCCCTTATTGTGAATATGAGGTGGAGGTAGTGACAAGACCCTCTGTCCCTGACAATATAAAACATTGGTAGGTTTTTGATGATGAGGCTCAGTTAGAAGGTTCCTACAAAATGATGGAGAGTTTGCTTGATCAAAACATTGATTGGGAGCCAATGGTCTATACAACAGAGGGGAAGGAAACCTTATTTGGAAAAGGCATCATCCAACTAAAGACCAACACCATTCCTAGAGGGTTGGTTGCTCTTGAATCAAATTTTGATAATGTTGATTGCATTATTAATAGGCATATGGCAGCCTTGAGGGATGTTGAGGAGCATGACCTTGGCATGAAGGAGAAACCAAGGAAGATTTGGTTGGGCAGCAGTCTCAGCAAAGATGAAAAGTAGTCATACATCCAGTTGTTAAAGAAATACCAAGATTTCATGGCTTGGACCTATTCTGAGCTCAAAGCATACAGAGAAGACCTGTTCCAGCATGAGATTCCCTTGGATCCCAGAAGTAAAACCCTTCAGGTAGAAGTAGAGGCCAATTAATCCTCTGTTATCTCTCAAAATGCAAGAGGAGCTGAAGAAGCTAAGGGATGGAGGAATTATCCATCCCACAAGGTATTCTTCTTGGGTTGCCAACCTAGTGCTAGTAAGAAAGAAGAATGGTGACATCAGGTTGTGTGTGGACTTCAGGAATCTAAACAAGGCCTCAATGAAGGAAAACTATCCTTTACCTAACATGGAGCACATGTTGCAGTTGGTGACTGGTTCTGAGTTGCTTTCTACTTTAGATGGCTTCTCTAGTTATAATCAAGTCATGGTGAAAGAATCAGAAAGGATCAAGACAACCTTCACTACTCCATGGGGAACGTATGTATATGTTAGGATGCCCTTTGGTCTGATGAATGCTGGAGCCACTTTTTAGAGAGCAATGGATGTTGCTTTTGTTGGTTACATCAATGAATTTATTGTTGTTTACCAAGATGATGTAACAATGTTTTCAAGAAGGAGAAGTGACCATTTGCTGCACTTAGAGAAGATGTTGATCAGATGTAGGGAATATGGCATCTCACTCAATCCAAAGAAATGCCATTTTGGAGTGCAGAAGGAAAAATTTCTTGGTCACATTGTGTCACAGAAGGAGTGATGATTGATCCAGAAAGAGTGGAGACCATCAAAGAAAGTCCCAATTCCAAGAACCAAAAAGGGAATTTAGTCCTTCTTTGGGCAGATAAAATTCATTAGAAGGTTTATATCAAAATTTTCTAAGTTGACTATCCCAATCACTTCCATGTTAAAGAAGGATCAGATCATCAAATGGGAAGAGGTTTCCATCCAAGCTTTCAATGGAATCAAAGAGGCATTGAAGCATGCCCCTGTTTTAGTAGCCCCAAATTACAAGAAACCTTTCCAACTGTTTTCTTTCACTTTAGAAAACACTATTGCTTTTGTCCTACTATAGAAGGATGATGAAGGGGCTGAGAGGCCCATTTCCTTTTTCAGTAAGGCTTTGCAAGGAGTAGAACTAAAATACACCATCATGGAAAAGTAGGCATTTTCCTTGGTCAAAGCAACAAAGGTTTTCAAGCCTTATATTTTAAGTTCAAAAGTTATTGCTTATGTTCCCCATACCATGGTAAAAGACATCCTGTCAGAGATGGAAGTCTCAAGTAAAAGATGTAGATGGGTGAACAAATTACAAGAGTATGATATGGACATCCAAACCATGAAGTTGGTGAGAGGTTTGGGGTTAGCTAAGCTCATGGCTGAGAGAAACTTGCAGACCATTGAGGTAAATGAGATTGAGGAAGAAAGGGCAGCTGTTTTTGAAAGATTGATGAGTTCTGAGTGGTACAAGGATGTGATGTTCTATCTCAGACACTTAAACTACCCTGAGCATTTGAATAAGAACTAGAAAAGAGCTCTTAAGTTGGCTTCCCAGAAATATGTCATTACTAATTTTGGGTTGGCATGGAAGAACCCAGAGGGAGTCCTCTTAAGATGCATCACTGAAGATGAAGCCCCAAAATAATTGTTGATCTCCATGGAGGAGTTTGTGGGGGGCATTTTGCTACAAGATTCATAACATAAGATCCTAAGGGCTGGTTATTGGTGGCCTACTCTTTTCAAGGATGCAACCATGTTGGTCAGAAGATGTGAGAGTTTCCAATGTTTCTTTGGAAGGCTGAAGGCTTCATGTTCCCTAACTTTGTAGTCTGTATCAATTGAAGCCCCATTTAAGCAATGGGGAATGGACTTCATTGGTGATATTTCAGACCCTTCAAGTGTTAGCCATAAGTGGATTCTTGTAGCCACTGATTACTTTACCAAGTGGGTGGAAGCAATCCCCACTAAGAAGGCTACACACCAAGTTGTCATGGATTTTGTGCTAAACAATATTATTTACAGGTTTGGAGTACCAGTCAAAATCATACCTGATAATGCCATGAGTTTCAGGGCTAGACCTCTGGTGGCAATGTGTAAAGGATATGGGATAAATTTGACATATGCCTCTAATTATAATCCCCAAGGAAATGGACAAGATGAGTCTAGCAATAAGAATTTTCTAAAGATTATTAGAAGAACCTTGGAGTTGAACAAGAGAAAATGGGGTGAACAACTGAAGTTTGTTGTCTGGGATGATAGGATCACTATCAAAAGAGCCACTGGAAAGAGTCCATTTGAGTTGGTATATGGGACTTAGGCCCTGCTACTGCCCCTGCATATGCAATTATCTTCATATCAATTCATTCAACAACTGGAAGATCAAGAAGTGAGTCCTCATGATGCCCGCATCAACTAGATTGTTGAGCTTGATGAAGAGAGGAGGGCATCTCACCAGAGGCATATAAGGTTTAGAGAAAAGCTAAAGAAACTATTTGACAAGAAGGTCACTCCTAGAGCCTTCAATATTGGAGATCTTGTGCTATTATGGGATAACAGGCATGAGGATAAGGGAAAGCATGAAAAGTTTGACTCATTGTGGATGGGCCCTTACTCCATTGACATCAGAATTGGTGAACACACCTTCTTCTTGAAGGATCTAGATGGTGAATTGCTTGAACTACCTGTTAATGGTAGGCATCTGAAGAATTTCTTGGATTGATTCCTCTAAATCAAGGTAAACACCTCTTGTACAGTGTATAGTTTGTTGTTTACGTCCTATTTTTTGTGTTTTTACTCGTCTCCCGGTCTCAGTGGTAACTTTGTTTTGCTGGCTTCTTTGTTTGTTTTTGGAGATGGCTTTGTTTCTCTACTCTGAGCTAACTCTGTCACCCAATGGATATTTTGGCACTTGGTCTACTATTGTTCTTGTGGCACTCACAGGGAGTGCCCATCCCCAAGTTGGAGCCAATGTTGGTGCTCAAAATTGTCTCGCCCCATTTGTGCCCTTGAAGATTTATTGATTCATGACCTCTGTCATTTTATCCTTCCCTCGTATTGTGTTTGGCCAGTCTTTGTTTCCATTTTAATCTACTCTTGGGTCGAAGATCATGTGTGGGTCCATATTTGTCTCATGGTTCCTTTGTTCCTCTAGAAAAGCTCTGTATTTTGAGTCTCCCATGCTCTGTTCCTTTAAAACTTGTGTTTTCCCATTTCCTCCATTTTCCACAATCAAGATTTGTTGTCCCTGTCATTTTTACCCTAAATAATTAAGGAGAAATGAGTTGATGTGTCCCTAAGGATCATGTTTGAGCCTTGCAATAGTTTAAATTCTCTATCCTTGAAGAAAACCTCATTTTCTGCTCGAATGGACGTTTCTCTGTGTTTTACGGTTTGACGGAGTTTCTCCTAGTCAAATTTGCATCATTCATTGACAGGGAAATGTGGCACCTCTTTGTTGGATGCGGGTCAGCTTAATACTTTGAATATTCTTTAAAAAGCCTCAACTTTAAAATGTGTCCACGTGGAGGAATGACGCTCGTTTAAGAATCAACTTTTTGGTTTGGCTTTGAAGTAGTGCCGGGAGGACATGTGGAGGGTGGCAGGAAAGAGACACATGGAGACTTCCACTAGGTTTCCCATACTTACAAAAATTTCAAAAGGTTTTGGGAAGTCCAAGACACGTGGAGGAACAATGCTCATTTGAAGATGTGATTTTGGGCTTTGCCTTGGAGTAGCGCTAGGAGGACACACAGAGGCTTTCAGTGCTTAGCCCAGACTTAGAAAATTTTTATGCAAATGGATACAATTTGGTGGAATAGGACACATGGCGATCTCGTGTTCATTTAGGGTCTCTACTTTGGGTGTCATCTTGAAGTTGCACCATGGAGACACTTGGAGGAACCACGCATGTTCGGGGATCGGCGCTTGAGTTTCAAATTGAAGAAGTGCCAGGCTAACACATGGAGACCTCCGCTTGCTTTGCATTTTACTTATACTTTTCAACAACCAAAAGGAGACGCCTCGGAGCTTGACAAGTGGCACCTTTCTGCTGAGCTTCAAGCCTTCAAACAAATTTTTCTAGAGCAGGACACATGGTGAGCCCACGCTCATTCAAGGTATCAAATTTTTGGGACCGCCTCAAGGTGTGCCATGGTGACATGTGGCAATGTGAAAAGTCATAGGGGCGGGGAGGTGTACCATCGGAGGTAATTCAAACTTTTCACCTCTTTTCTTCATAAAGGTTAAAATAGAAAAAATGGCCCATGAGCCCGATGGGAAATAGTCAATGTTTTTCCTCGGTCAACGGTGGAGGTACGACCCATGGAAGAAAAATTGGAAAATTTTCCTTTTGAGAAAAAAGAATTAAAAGTAAAAGGGGAAGCGTAGTTCCGCTGGGACCCACGTTGGGACACGTGTCAAAAGTATTTCTCAAGGGCGAGCTATGGGGAAAACTTGGAAAATTTTCCTTTTTCCAAAAGAGAGTCAAATGGTAGAATTTCTCTGTGTTTCTTTTGGGGCCCACCTCAGGACACATGTCAAGCCCATTTTCAAAAGTGGAGGTGTGGAGAAAAATGGGAAATTTTTCCATTTTTTAAAAGGGTCAGAAAATTTCAAAGGAAGCCCCCGATCCTGTTTTGGATGTTCCGCATGGACGAACCACATTCAAAATCAAAGATCAACGACTGTTGAGCGTCTAAATCTGATTTTCCCCCCATTTTTCTGTAAAACTCCTAGGATTGTGATTCTTCATTATTTCTTTCTATTTTCTACATGCCAAAAGGAGGAGTGAGTTAATTTTGATATCTAGAGTTTGGTGGGAGATATCTGAGACGTCTTTCACCATTAAAACGGTCTGACTCTCAAGCCCAATCTGGTTTTCCATTTTTCTTCTCCTGAGCATGCAAGGGGTCATATTTTATTGATATTGGGTGGAAGTGGTTGGCAAAATGGATGGAGGCATTTTTTTCCCGAGAAAAGAGTTGAATGCGAGAAGAAATCAAAGAGATTTTCCCTCGAGCACCTGGAGACTTTTGCAGATCTGATTTTGTGAATCATGAAAGAATCATGGAAAACACTGGTGCATTTAAATTTTTTGTCTTTTGGGAGGAAGGGGCTTTGTTGGAAATTCTATAAAGGGCACGAATTCATCATGCAAATGGTTGGGAGTTTTTGGAAAGATCAGGACTGATTTTCTCTAGTAGAAAAAGCTTGACAAAGCCCATCCATTTTGAGAAGCCATCTAGAGAAGCCTGTATATCTCTCTTTGTGTCAAATTTGATCGTTTCAAGGTGGTTGCAAGTGTACAACCATTGAAAAGCTTTGAGATTGTTTTGGAAACTTTCCCTTGCTGATAAATTTGATCAAACTTTGAGTTATCCTATGCCAATCTTGAGTAAAGTGTATTTATTTCATTTCTGAATGCATACGGTAGTTTTTCTTGTTTCTATTGCAATCTTGTACCAAAATATAGTCCAATCACATAGGTCTTAGTCCTTTTGATAGTTTAGTGGCATCTGTAATTTTATTTCTCAGAAGATCCTTCATCTGGGAATGGGATAAATGGTTTAAAATCACTTTTCTTTCATTTTGTCAATAGAGATTCTCTGTAAGCCTCTAGGTGTACCTCAAGCGTGACTTGGTTTAAAATATTGGTGCTTTGTTGCGCCCTTGGACTCAAGCCTTCATAATAGAATCCCACGAGTTGTGTGAAAGATTTATAATCTAGGCCTCCTTTGAAGCACATATTCTAGTTGAGGAAGTAGTTTAACTTTTTGTAGCTTTTTGTTGATTGAATCTTTCCATTTTTCATAAGCTCTCAAGGATCTGGTGAATCAAATCCATCCTGTCTCCCCTCCCACCAAAATTCATTTAACAAATAACTAATCCTACCCATACTACCCATGTTTTGCTTTGTATACCCACCCAAGATCAAAATTCTTTTACTAAAGTATGCAGAACAGATCAGGGTCTCAAATGTCTTTAGTAACCTTTGCCTTGTTGTGAAGATATCTCCATGATTTAGAAGTGACAACTCATGAGAGTTAGATCTAGTGTGTTGATCATATTTTCCCCAAGGTCTTCTTTGTAAAATTTATGCAAAAGAAAGGTACATGTATCTCCTTTCAAATAACAGAGGTTACAAAATAGGTTCTCTTACCTTGGTTGAAAGGCACAACCTAAAATAATGAGCATAAGATCGATCCTTTTCAAGGTGCTACCCATCTCTCCACAAATCCAAGTAACAAAGGGACAGTCAGATCTCTTCCCCGGCTACAAAACGACATATATTTGTGATCTGGCTACCTCTAAGCTCCATGTTGAATCTGTGTTGTTGCTTGGTTTGAAAAGGAGAACAAATTTGGGTACCAACAACTTTGACAATGACAATATACAAAATTTTGACTCTGACAAGAATATCCTAAAATCACCTATTTGATTGACAATGACTTTCAATACAAAAATTAATTTTTAAATAAAACTTTAACCTACAATATACAATCTTAACGTGATAACAACTTGACTCACAATTGACATATAATAACAAGACATACTAAATTTTGAACTAAACAAACCCTAAGATTTCTTCTCTTGTTAGTCGATCAATTGTGTGGTTTGTACAATTTTTCTTGGCACACACTGTAATGGCCTTTGGATGAATCTTATCTCCTTCATCTAACAAACAACAACCATTATCTTGCAAATAAATTTGTTATTTTAAACTGCAAACGTGAGAAAGGACAACTTACGTGGAGCTCTCAAAGAATACGAAAATGCCGAGTAAAATAAAGAGCACTAAGAATGCCGAGATATGTGGACGAAATTCATTATTGAGCGCAAATATTCGGCAAGTGAAATTTGATGCAAAGATTTGATATATGGGATATCCGTGGTTCTCACCAAAAATTTCACTTCAGAGCCTCAACAATGATCCGGATGCATGCGTCGACTTTCTATAGAAATCACGTGACCCATTTTTCCAACTGTATCAAAGATCTGTTTGAGGAGACCGATGACAGGGATCATAGTGATCTTGAGTTACCTCTAAATTGTTTAGCAGGTATTTATGTAGAATAAAACAAGAAGCATTCTAAATTTGTACATGCAGAAAACTGGCACAATAGGCCCACGAAAGAGATATATAAAACAAATAGATTCAAAGTTGGATGTGTTAATGATTGAGTACGGAATGCAAAGACTCTAGTGCAGTGTTAAGATAAGAACCATAGAAGATGAGCCATTGTGTAAACAATGCTCAGAACTCACACCAACCAGGACAAAATACAAGCAATTCTAATGTTCCACTAAACTAACCAATTATGTAATGAGCTTTTCCATTGACAGGGGGCGATAATACGGAAATTTTTCCCCTTACAATATTAGAAATTCATAATAATCCACAGTTTAGCTCGCTCTGATACCAAACTTCAGAAATGGAGGAGCTTAACTCAATAAACTTACACAATAATAATTCTTTGTATATTATATCATCATGCTCATACAAATATATAGGCAAAATAATAGACAAACTACTTTCTATAAAATAAGAAGTAGGAATAACAAATAACCTGGTATAGATATACGGGTATAACAATATACACTAAGATAAATGATCCCAAATAACACTCTAACCAATAACAATAAGGAAATGGAGCACTAAGAATATTATTCCCAACTATGTATATAGGAATATATGAGATATTTGTGAGATGTGTTATTGACTCAAATAGTAAACTCCTTATATATAGGAGATACTTGGCCTATATATAACTGTAATGTATGTATATGATATACAATAATTTTATTATTATGTTCACATATTCATTATTATCTTGAATAAATTTGAACGAAAATTATTCTTTGGTATGAGAGCAGAATAAATCTTACTCCTTTTATGGAGTAGAAATCTATTTAGAGTGGAAATCTTCATTGCTTGTATTGTATATGAATAATCCATGTTAGATTTCTATGATTTTTTCTAAGCAAATCTTATGTTTGTATTTGCGATATCTCTATCTATTAGGAAATCATTATTAGTACTTACATAGGAAATATTATGAGCTATATGTTTGTAATGATGTGAGAATTATTGACGTAAATAGTAAATGTTAATATTGTTAGATTTGTTGAATGAACAACTCATATAATAATATTAGTTCTGTGGATTATAACAACTCGTGTATTTCATAAATGGAGGATTTTGACACAATAAAATTACACAATAATAATTGTCTAATATATATTATATCTTCCTGCTCATACAAATATATAGGCAAAGCAATAGGCAAACTAATTCCTATAAAATAAGTAGGAATAAAAATAACTCGGTATAGATACACAGTATAACAATATAAACAAAGATAAATGACCCCAAATAAAAATCTAGCCAATAATAATAACCAAATGGAGCAAAGTAATAATATTATTCCTAAAACTCCCCCCTTAGTGCAAACATGGAAAGAAACCACATCTCAAGATCTAAGAACAAAATCATATGTTTTTGCATACTTTTAGGTCTACATATTGTTGGCTTGAATGTTCTTTGCACATGACCAATCCACTTAACCATGCATTGAATCCCATACTTTGGATGATCACACTTCCATTGATTCACCTCCATACACGAACTCAACAGGCCAGCTTTCACTTCCAATGAATGCTCTTTAACCGACCAATCGATGTTATAAGTACAATAGTCGAGGATCTTTGCAGCTTAAAGGATCAATCTATTTCAGCTGCCTTCCTATACAATTGTTCACATATTCCAAAATGTACATCCTCTGTGTTTCAATCATAGCAAGGGAATGAAACCACACACCACTCGAAGCAAACAACTGAAATATGGAAAAACATTCAAATCACATTCTATAAGAGTCACAATGTTCTTAATTGTAGTCATTGTTTTCGATCACTGCCACTCGATCTCAAACAACATAGGAAACTACCACTACCACTGGAAGTTGCCCTTGACTTTAGCCATTTTAGGCACAAATGGAAATGGAACATTGGTGTTATGTTCCCCCACAATGTGAAATTTTCATTTATTCACACAACCAAGAGCACTGAAATGCAAATCAAATAAAACTAAAAAGAGATGCCACCATACCAAAATGTGGCCCCATCGTTGGTGACTAACAAAAGGCGTTGATCGCCCTCCATCCTCTGTTGCCTCCGGCCTCCAAAGGTATATGTGCTATTAATTCAACCAGATTCGGATGTGAAGCACATTTGTTTCCACATTGAGCTTATTCTTTTCTTCCCTTCCACAATGTGAAACACTATATTTTATTGGACATCGGGTTACACCGAAAATCCGTCCGTGAAATTTTATTTTATTTTACGGACCTTTTACAATGACTCAATCTTTTGATGACAACTCACAACTTTAAAATTGACACTTTTGACTCGGACAAGAGGAATCAATTGAAAATAACTTTTTAAATGAAATTGACTTTGACAATGACAATATAGAAAACTTTGACTATGACAAGAATATCCTGAAATCACCTATTTGATTGACAATGACTTTCAATACAATAAATTAATTTTTAAATAAAACTTTAACCTAAAATATACAATCTTAATGTGATAACAACTTGACTTACAATTGACTTACAATAACAAACATCCTTAATTTTGAAGTAAACAAACCCTAAGATTTCTTCTCTTGTTAGTCGATCAATTGTGTGGTCTGTACAATTTTACTTGGCACACACTGTAATGGCCTTTGGATGAATCTTATCTCCTTCATCTAACAAACAACAACCTTTATCTTGCAAATAAATTTGTTATTTTAAACTGCAAACGTGAGAAAGGACAACTTACGTGGAGCTCTCAAAGAATACGAAAATGCCGAGTAGAATAAAGAGCACTAAGAATGCCGAGATATGTGGACGAAATTCATTGTTGAGCGCAAATATTCGGCAAGTGAAATTTGATGCAAAGATTTGATATATGGGATATCCGTGGTGCTCGCCAAAAAATTTCACTTCAGAGCCTCAACCAGACCCAACAATGATCCGGATGCATGCGTCGACTTTCTATAGAAATCACATGACCCATTTTTGCAACTGTATCGAAGATCTGTACGAGGAGACGGATGACAGGGATCATATTGATCTTGAGTTACCTCTAAATCATTTAGCAGGTATTTATGTGCAATAAAACAAGAAGCATTCTAAATGTGTACATGCAGAAAACTGGCACGATAGGCCCACGAAATAGATATATAAAAAAACAGATTCAACGTTGGATGTGTTAAAAGATTGAGTACGGAATGCAAAGACTCTAGTGCAGTCTTAAGATAAGAACCATAGAAGATGAGCCGTTGTGTAAACAATGCTCAGAACTCACACCAACCAGGACAAAATACTAGCAATTCTAATGTTCCACTAAACTAACCAATTATGTAATGAGCTTTTCCATTGACAGGGTGATAATACGGAAATTTTGCCGCTTAGAATATTAGAAACTCATAATAATCCACAGTTTAGCTCGCTCTGATACCAAATCTCATAAATGGAGGGGCTTAACACAATAAAATTACGCAATAATAATTCTTTGTATATTATATCATTCTGCTCATATAAATATATAGGCAAAACAATAGGCAAACTACTTCTTATAAAATAGGAAGTAGGAATAACAAATAACCTGGTATAGATACACGGGTATAACAATATACACTAAGATAAACAATCCCAAATAACAATCTAACCAATTTAACAATAACCAAATGGAGCACTAATAATATTATTCTTATGTATATAGGAATATGTGAGATATTTGTGAGATGTGTTATTGAGTCAAACTCTTTGTATATAGGAGATACTTGGCTTATATATAACTGTAATGTATGTATATGATATACAATAATTTTATTATTATGTTCATATATTTATTATTATCTTGATTAAATTTGAAACAAAATTATTATTTGGTATGAGAGCAGAATAAATCTTACACCTTTGATGGAGTAGAAACCTATTTAGAGTGGAAACCTTCATTGCTTGTATTGTATATGAATAATCCATGTTAGATTTCTATGATTTTTTCTAAGCAAATCTTATGTTTGTGTTTGCAGTTTTATTTGTGTAGACAATCACTATTTTATTCCTCTCCTACATCGACAATCTTAGGTTTGTGTGTGCAGCATGTAATTTTTGATATCATCATTCCGTTTGTCTCATCGATGGTCAAATTATTATCTTCCTCCATTAGAAAAATAGTTTCCACCATGCAGTGAACTACAGTCCATTGTCAGCAGATCTTAGCTGCTCACAGAATCATTTGAATTGTTGGCATTTTCTTTGAAAATCTCAAGATTGATACGGGAATATTTAGAAATGGCTTGGAGAATATATCAAATAGTGGAGTAATCAAAGGTGCATGTTCACGACCACATAAGGAAAAGTATCGCTGTTGTTAGAATACACCATGCACTTAGGATAAAATTTTGCCAACATATATACACAACAATATTTTCATCCGCCTGTTGAAGATCTAGTGGCAATTCGTGTGTCTTTGTGCACTTGTGAAAATCATACGAGTTCTTATTCCGATATGGTTAATAGATCACCACCTTGATCCATGTGGAATTGAATATGTGTTAAGATCAACACCTCTGATCTTGAATTGCATTTATCACGTTACATTCAAATATTATTGATCGGATTGCATCTGTTTTTCGCATCAATTTATGGTTTCATCCAGCTACGTTTGCATTCATCTTACAACAAGAAGAGCATTTTGGATTGATTTGCTTCTGTTTGGACATAGCGTTGAAAATGTTTTGAAGCATAACATTGAATTATATGTGATGGAGAAGACATTATTTTCTGCTACTCAAGGTGTTGTATAAGTTCTATACATCTTCGGTGAATCCCACAGATCCACTTTGCATAAACACGGACTTGTTTTTCATAGCTTTAATATTCCCGCCACTACCATTTGACGTTGCAAGAGTACGCTGGTTTATCAAAGATCTTTCATCTTCCAGTTGAGAACCTCAATGAATTTTTTGTTTTAATTTGTCATTAAAATTTTCAAGTGGTCTCGTTTTTGTAATAATAGATTCGTTTAAATCCCATGTTTAATTGGATTTTTTTAGTTTGTATAATAGTGTATTGAAAAAGTAAATATAATATTACTTTTCTATTTGTTTGAAGCTGAATAATAGTGGGCTATTATTTTGTGTCTCAAGTATAACATGTCTTATTATTAGTCAAAAGAGTCTTTTGTCAAAGTCAAAAATATAAGTTAGTTTTTTTTTCAAGTTCATTAAATAATTCAAAAAGATTCTCTCAAATTTATTGTCTAGTCAATGTTAAAATAGTCAAGTTGTTAAATTTGTTAAAAAAAATACATCACGGACGTATTTTTGGTGTTACTCAATGTCTTAAAAATAAACGGTTTCACATTGTGGGGAGACGGGGCGGGTAGGGGGAAACATGAGATAGTAAATAATGTGGAAATCATTGAGCTTTAAAAGCATCATTTTCCAAGGTAGCAATTCCATAATGGAGGACTAAGACATCGGAGGGAAGAATGTTGCACAATGATGAGGTCACACAATGAATAATAATGAGTTCTTCTTAGCCGCAAATGATGAGGTCACACAATGGTGTTATAGCGTTTTATTTTAGTTGTGTGTTTCATTTTCAAATATTGTTGTGTGTGTTTTGAAATAAGAAAAAATGTTCATTCATGTTCAAGATCACTATTCCTATGTAAACTCGTGATGTAATGATATAGTGAAAAGATGAAATCACAAGGATAAAGAAGCATCATGATATTTGATGAGGGTGAATTGGGGTTCATACCTAGGTTTGTGGTTAACCTTTCTAAAAACATTTAAGACTATACAAATGGTTTCTTCTTGAGTTAACACACTAGATAGGTCAGATTTGTTCCCTAAAGTGCATGGTTGATAAGTATATGGTTCTTGTTTATAGTTCTCAAACCGATTCAAATCATATTAGTTCTTGACAATGCATCATTAATGATGATTGTATAAGTTCCTTTTCTACCTTCATTTTGAGTTATGTGTCATGATCAAGACCACATACTCGTGACTCATTGTATAAGAAGAGTGAATATGTTTATCTCATCTTCACACTAAGGGGAAATGTTAAGAAATCATTGTTAGTACTCACATGTAAAATATTATGAGTTATATGTTTGTACTGATGTGACAATTACTCATATTAATAGTAAATGTTAATATTGTTAGCTTTGTTAAACAAACAAGTCATATAATAATAATATTTGTGAGGGTTACAACAACTCACCTATGTAGGAATATGTGAGATATTTGTGGGATGTGTAGTTGAGTCAAACTCCTTGTTTATAGGATCTACCTAGATTATATATATATATATAATTCTTTTATGGATGTGATAAGAAAAAGTATATTATCATGTTCAGATATTTATTATTGTCTTGATTAAATCTAAATCAAATTTATCGCTATCTAGTATTTAAAACCTTTATCATCAATCTATAATAAGGACCTAGTTATATGTCACTTCTATATCCAATATCTATGATTTAGAATCCCATATTTTCGAAAGAGTATATACCAACACCTTCTAGATTTGCATATTCAATAACCTACAACCCTTTTATGTGTATATTTCCAATGGTCCATTCATTATTATAGTCTATATTTCCTATAAGAGAAATAGGATATTCTATTAGACAATTCTTTACTTCAAGTACAACACTTACCTAATGATGTAATCCTTTCATTATCTATTGCAAGTTATGAGATTTAATAAGTGAACATTAATGATTTAAAATTCAAAATGAAACAAATATCACCTTATCTCAATAATATATTTCTATGATATATTATATTTTTTATTAGATAACAATGTTGGTTTTGAAGGGAACCAAAAACCCAAAGTTATAAATGGAGATAAAGATATAACAATGAGGTTCAAAAGAAGAAACCTCTACCAATGGAGAAGAGAGATAACAAAAAAATTGGCACACCAAAAAAGAAAAGAAAAAACAACCAACTCATCTCTAAGGATCCTTCCCTCAAGATCTTAAATGCATATTAAGGGGATCATTTCCACTTATCCTTTTCTTTTACTTTCCAAGAGTAGTCCAACCTTCATAACTATTCGATTTACATTTTCCTTAGTGTGAACTGGAATGATGATTTCAAAATTCTCCTTTTCCTCATGAGTTTGAGTCTCAAGAGGAAAGAAATTGGTATCCACAATAAAAGCAAGGGGAATCTCCTTGCCAAAAAGATTAGGAAAAGGAAGGATCGCCAAAATCATTAGAAATGACAAAGGACTCGAAAGGGTGGTGAATCATCCCGATAAAAAAATTCTTTTTCTATTTCAAACATTAAACAAACACCCTCATAAACACAAAAATTAATTCTTGATCATCATTAGACATATTTCATCATGAAATTTAGACATAATAGGAAAACAAGATATACCCAGAGCCTTTCTTGATCAATATTCAAAGCGTGAACAATGACTTGATCTCCCCATCAATAGTTTACAATTTATAAGAAAGAGCTCAAAAATACTATACCGACATCAATATGTTGTGACAATAGCATTCAACCAAAAACAACAAGACTTCTCTCCTTCATCAACTTGTTGTTACAGAGAATTCATCATCTTTATTCCACTACAACCAACTACTAACCTAAAAAAGACTTCCATGGGTTTTGGGCTATGCCCAAGGGGTTTTTCTTTGCAGAAATTTTTCTTCAATAGAAGATAAGGGGGTTTTTCATCAATAAGTACAAGACTAAATCATCTTCCTTTTGTACACCATCCACTTGAATTTTCATCTTACACACAAAATTTTCATTTTTCATGACTTCCTCCTCAATACATTAAGATCACATGATTGTTTGACTTCTTCAAAATTTGATGTTAGAATTTTTGAGCTCCTAAATACAATGCCAAACCTCAAAAACAAAACTACAACTATATTTACACTCAACTCCTATATTACCTTCAGTTTTCTCGAGCTCAAGACAATAATTGTTGTGACTCTTCATATCAAGATTTTTTTGTATGCCATTTTGACTTCTTGTCACTTGTTCACAATTTAACTCTTCATCTTCCAATTTGACCTCGTAGGGCAGAGCACAAGTTTTTTATCGCTAATGGTGTTTTGACTTCACCAAGAGCTCAAACAACTTGAATTAGACATTTGGAGTATTGGAGCATGCAAGATCATGACTATAAACCTTCATTTGACGACACACAGAGCCTTCAAGAGACTTGAAACATTCACTTGGAGGTAAAGACACTCAAACAATCTACTCAAACCATCACAGTCAAGGAATTCTCATAGGTTTTGTACAATATTCCTTATTGCGACATGGAAAATGATGAGAATGGATTCACAAACAAATTGAAACATATTCAAGATTTTTTTATCCTTCTTAAAGGTGATCTCATCAAGATAGACCACTTCAATTGCAAGGATAAACATTAATTTGATGGTCTTGGCACAAATTCACCTTCACGTGTTTTTTTGACAACACAAACAACAAATTATCCTTGAATTCAACATGAAAACACCTGATTATTTTTGTAAAAATTTCATGCAATCAAATCAGAGGTCTCCATGAATTTTTGTCATTTTTAATTATAGGGAAGTTGAGATTCAAACAGAAAACCTCTCGAAAACCCTAGTTACAGGGTATGGAAAGATTATAACCACGTGAGGTTACCAAAAAATTGATTTCTCACTCCAAATACGATGAAAACAATAAATTTAAAAATTTGATCCTTTATGAGGCATCCCTCCATATCTTTAAAATAATTTCTAGGCATGAAAAACTTTCAATCTTTCTCAGTCAACTAAAATTGCGGTGTATAGGGTTTTGTAGACCCCGACAGTGCTATCAATATCAAGAGGAGATGATTTCAAGTTTGAGGTAATGTATTGAGTGGATAGATAGAATAATTTGGAGTCTCATATAACCTTAGAATGTACAACCAACATCTTTGAGTGTAATGCAACAACGTGAACCACCTTAGTCTATTCCAAGAGCTTCAAATACCACAACATAGTTACTTCAAGCAATATTGTGCAGGTCTAGCATACTTAGGTTGTCCATAAGAAAAAAATACATCAAAATCTTCCCTACAAACTTGTGATAACATTTCCAACCCTTTTCTCAATGATATGATTCAATACAAATCATGAAACATGCTCTCTAAACCCTGAGATTTCTAAACAACTACATAGCCAATATTGGACAAGATTCACCAAAACAAGCAAGTAAACTCAAAATATATTTCCTGACCATGGTCAAGGTATTTAAAAATTACTTTTAGAGAGTGCTAATATTTCATTTCAATCCTTTATGCAACCATTACCTCTATGGCTATACTATTGTATTGTTCCTGAAGAAAGTAACCTATGCCTTGTTGAAGGAGCTTGACGAAAAAAATTCATTCTTGAAGTCATTGAATGAATCAAAATCATGTTTCCATCATTTTATATATCTTAATGATGACATAACAGCTCAAAAACATGATTTGAAACAAAACAAGACACTTTATCCCTTATTGATTTAGGAAAGTGCTTGTGAAGGAGAAAAACCTAGTGAGAAAAATGCTCATAACTTCTCTCATAATTGTCCATTTTACTTGAAATTTTTTGCAATACCTCAGGATTGGAGTTCTCTAAAAAATTCCTTCTATTATTTATCTGAATAAGTATCCATATTCTCCTTGGGTGCTAAGAATCCAAACTCCTTATTTTTCACTTTTCAAAGAACCAATTTTAGAAAAACTAGCATAACATTCACATAACTTCTAATAACTTGATGAAATTAGGCATGAAGTACCAAAAGTCACCCATCTACATGATCCATAAGCCCATTTTCCATTATTATTCATGTAATTTTATATCCTACCTAATTTTCCTCAATCTACACCGCATCGTTCTCAAGGCCAAGTTCTATGAGATTTTGAATTTTACCTCCGGAGCTAAACCGAGCCTTGTTTTTTCTTACACATGCTATATAAAATATTCCTAGGCTTATCCCATTATCACATGACCTTTACATGACTTGCACCAACTGTCACACCTCATCGGCTCCGTAAAACAAGCCTAAAAGGGCCGGGCAACTAGATAACCCGATACACCCTATAAGAGCTCTTGCCCATGTTTTGCAACATAATTAATGACTTGTAGACCTTCTTAAGCCAAAAATACAACCATGTACATTATTCCATTATACTCCCTCCAACAATGTCCATACTTGTAGCACACTCAAACAATTTGAAATCATCCTTATCAAACATACATGCTCAAAGTAATACTAATGAGACACTAGTAGTCAACCTTCATGTCCCTTACAAGAAATTAATACACCACTCATGGATTTTCCATCAATTCCACTTGACATCAATGAAAACACCGATGACCAGGGTTCAATAATCTCCCCCTTTGTCATTGATGGAAACCACTCGAAACCTTTTGATGGAAAACACACATAAGCTCAAATCACCCTTTCTAGTTTCGACATCCCTCTCTCCCCATTTGACACCTATGAAAAAGGTTTTTGGCCACTTGATCTGAAACAATGACAACTAGGAATAATAATACATGAGAAAACAAGTTGACTTGTCCACAAGCTCCCCCTAGGATTGTGTTTCCTCTTTTCTTATCTCCTCTTCCAGTCATAATTGACCTTTACTTAACCTATACATACTCCCCTAAGCTTATGCAACCATCCTTTAACTTAGAAAGAAAAATTTGAATCATTTACCTTGTTCACTATAGGTGCTCAAGAAAAATCTTCTTATTAGTTTAGCAGTCTTCACAACTTCTCTTTATTTGCCTTATAAAATCGATTTAACCCATCCATGACCTTCATCATGAAATAGATATATCCTTCTTCTATAAAAATCTTCAACACTATAGCTAGATACTTTCTCATGAAACAAATTTTGTACATACCTCCAATTCTCACCACGCTTTTATACAATATGAACCAGTGATCTTTGATGTTTCATCCAATGCTAGAATGAGATAAACTCATTATTCATATATGTACCTACTTAAAGAAACATTTGAAATCACATAAACCTCGTAGAGTTCAATTTTCTTCATTTTTTCATAATAATGCTCTTTAGAATGATAACCTTCAGCAACTCAGAATCTGGTTTGTGTTTGAAACTTATTAGTTTATAGTTTTGATAACTTTCAAATTAACAATCCCTCACATCTACATCTTGCAGAGGTACCTTTTATAATATTTGGAGAGAAGCATGTGACATACATATAGATATCTAATAGCAATTTTCTCAAGAAAACCTGTAAATGATAGAAATCTGATTGAATTCATCCTATTTGAAAAACTTTAATTCTTGTAGACTCTATTCAAGAACACCCTCTTATCCTTTTCATTAATATGAAGATTCTACCAGCATTAAAAGTATAGAATTCACAACCATGTCTTCAAGTCTACTAACTTGACTAGATGTACTCCTCTTCCTTTACATGACTCAAAGGAGAACTAAGTACATACTCGTAGTTTGAGACTTTTATTTTGGGCATACATACAATCACAGATCCATGCATGACCATACCACTCAAAAGATAACTTTGATAAACTTTTGAAACTTTCATATCCTTATCACAAATTACACACATGACACATACTCATTTTTTAGTTTAGGAAAAATTTCCAACACTTATCATACCTATATCAAACTGATAATTTTCAGCATGACACGTGAGTAGCAAAGAAAAGAAACATTGACTAAGTGATAAACACCTAGAATGTTAAGACACTTTTCTTAGGGGTAAAGATGAGACTTCATAAGCTACTTCCCTTAATCGAGTTCTAGAGAACAAACATATCAAACCATATGACTTCGCTTATACATATTTCAAATGCCTTTGAAGAATAATTGACACAAAACACTAATTCATGATCATACTACAGTCTTAGAAGGAACCGAGATGCAAAAACCCGATTCTAAGCCTTACTCGCTATGATCATGAAAGTACTGAGAACCTTCACATGATTTTTAGAACCAATTTTTCAGATCTTTAAGTGATATATTGTTAGCCTATTAAAACCCTTACTATATTTTTTTAGACTATAAACACACATTAATTGTTTGAACAATGTATTTATACTTCTTATGGCACCAAAACTCCATGTTTTTACTTAGAGAATATTGAATTAGACTAACACATACCCCTTTGATGGCAACCTTGTAATGCTTTGGTCATGATATCTCAAATTACAAAGAAAATTTGAAGTCTTTAAAGATCACTCATAGCCTAGTTACGTTGATTACCTCTAAACATTCGTCAAGACTCGACTTGGGATTCTCTCATTAGACCTATAGTGAGCCTTTTCACATGTAAAAATTTTATCATAAAGAACGCACAAATATTCATATATTAATCCATTGAGAAGCTTATCCTTTCAAACCTATAACACTATCTTTTGCACCTTCTTGCAAATTCATAACAAAATCCATCCTACTTGTAGACCTAGGGTGGTTTATGATAGAACCATTCAAAAGTTCATTTCTCTTCCTCTCATGTATGTGCTTGATCTACCTCATAAAACCTAGGATACATAATCTCAAACCCGTAGACTTCATTTTTCGACTTCTCAAACTTCTAAAATCACTTCAGTTGTATGCAACACAAAGTTGGACTTTTGAAGCATCAATCCATTTCTAAGGAACACATATACTGAAGTCTATTCTAATGCATGATAAATATAGTAGGACCATCTTGACATACCTTTATGACTTTGAATGATTAGAACATTTTTAAGGACACACAAATCTTTTGCGTTTAGTCATCAAACCCTTGAAATAATATCTCAGACCTTAAACCTTCTTGAGTAGATGCATAAAAAACTTGATGAGCCTGATAGAAACACCTATTTAGATGATTGACCTTCCATCAAAAACCTTAAAATATCATTCCAAAGGGGAGTATCCATAACTTGCATAGTACTTCTTCTTGATTAGGTATTTCAAGCACAATGACAATTATCTTGAACTCTATCATAAATTCCTATGACTGCAGACATATACAAAAACCTCAAATCACTTAGATCCTTTAGAGGACCTTGTCTAGGTCATACATACCAAAAATTAGCCTAGAATTCCATCATTTTCTCCTTCAAACTTCACTTTCCATGCATACAACTCACTATGCACTACATAGTACTAGTTTTGATAGTGACACGTTTGGAATCTCTTCGGATTCCACTAGACATCACTTTCCAACCTTGAACACTATTTGTCATGGATATATTGGAATGAAGACAACCTCATGACTTGAAACCTCTTAAAACCTTTAGCCCTCCTTGTCAGGATGATATGCACAAAATTTTAGCCCAAAATATCATCATTTGGTCCTCCAAACCTTAGTTTCCTGAAACCTTCTAGATTATGTCTTGATTTAGCTCTGCAAGAGCATTGCACATGTCTTCATTATCTCATTAAAATATTTAATTAACCCTCATGACGGAACAAGAACATACTTAATCATTTTCAAGGGACTCATTAGTGTGAGTTATCCTATGTTTCCTCTTCTCATATTGGAGGGTCATCTCACATGGGTTAGGTTTAGGGTTTCATGTGTGTCATGCATTAGGGTTTCTCAGTACCCTATATGTACCCCTTTACTATTCATTTATGAGCATGCCAAGACACTCCACTGTCTTTCCTCTATGTGCAAGCTTTGTTTCTATTGAGCAAGTTCTTCCATTATTGATCAATTCTTTCTTGCAATTACGTTGGAGCTATCACGATTCCATTGGAGTGCAACTACTTTGTGGTGCCTCATTTCTGATTTGATTCTCACAAACTCTTTTCATGGTATCAGAGCTAAGATTGGGTAAATGTGCACTCGATATTTTTTAGTTGCGATTACTCTTTCTTGGTTTCGTTCTTTTACTCTGCATGCAAGTTTTTCGATCACTATTTTCTGGATTATTTTGATAATCTCTCTAACAAGCTTTCTCATAAAGTTATGTCAGTTTTTGTGCCTGTTTTCTATACTTGTGCAGGTATTCCTAAAGATTTCAGGGTATTTACAACCACATTTAGCTATCTATAGCTAAATCTAGATTTTTAACCAAAATAGAGATAAATTTCATTTCTATCTTTTCTAAATAAATTATTAAAATGTAAGTGAATTTTTTTAAAGATCTCTATTTTTGGTAGTTCCAAATTTTGTTTTGGGTTCTCTACATTTTTTTGCCTTTCTTTTCAAATTCGGGTTTAAAATCTTCTGTCATGGTTTCTCGTGGAGGATCTCTACTCGTATTTACATTGGATGTGCATGGACTGCTCGTATTTGCATTGGTTGTGCGTGGACTGCTCGTATTTGTATTGGCTATGCGTGGACTGTTGTCCCACACAAACTCTTTTCACACGGCCCCCTCTGCTCTTTTGCCACCGTGGCAATAACAAATTAAAAACAAAATTTGTCCCACACCTGCTGTCCATGACCTGACATCCCTCCAAAACAAAAAAACTACATTTTTTTTACTCCAAATGGTGTTCTTCTTCCACGGCCTGCGTCTTTTATCTGGGAGTTCATTTTTTATCTGGGAATTGGTAAGTGGGAGTTCGTGTTTTTTGCGTTCATGGGAGTTAGTGGGTGTTCATGTTTTTTGCTACTATTTTTTGGTTACCACAGCCTCCCTGCCATCTTGTCCCTTGTGCATTGCCTCCCTACCCCCTACATTTCCGCGTCCACTCCTTGCTGTCCACCACACAACAATACAAACACAACTATAACCCTGCGTTTTTTTGGCCGGCCGTAGCGCATTCTTGGTAAGTGTTTTACTTTTGTGGTAAGTGTTTTTTAACAAAAATACTTTCCATTTTTTAAAAATACGGTGTCAAGTTTTTAAATTTCTTTCAAAATCAACTTGGTCCGTTTAAAATCTTTCCTTTTAAAAATACTTTCCAACTTTTTAAAAAAATCTCACAAGCTTTTTCTATGTTTTGAAAACAAAAAAGTTATTTCCAATATTTTTAAAATCACAAAGCTTTTACAAGTTTGGTAAGTTTCCTTCTAAGCACATCAAAAAAAGCTTATGCTTTTTTAAATCTTTGAAAGTATTTTTTAATATTTTAACTTAAGATTTTGCAAAAAATAATCTTAATTCATCATATTTAATTGATTTCTTTTATTAGATAATCGTAATAAATTAAATTAATTTTAATTACGATTATAATTCAAGGCCAGTAAATTAAAAATCGTCTTTCAATAACCTCTTTATTGTTTTTCAAAAAAAAATTCAATAGCTCTCAAAATAGCAAAATTGGGCATTTCCAAACGGTAATTTAGGTGTTATTGGCGTTTTTTTCTCTAATCGTGCACTCAAGTGTGCAGTGACACTTTGTGCACCTCTTTGCCTTCCAAGCTCTTTTCCGGTGTTTTGAAGATTCTCTGAACTCCTTGAGTTCATTTAAAACCTTGTATTTCACCCTTATTATTGCTTGCGACTAGTGAGCATGTCCGCCACAGTCTGCAATAAGGGGGTTTCCTTTTACGACATGAGACGTTTTTTCTCACCACCAGGGTTGGATTTTGCCTCCTTTCTATTTATTTTTTTGTGCTTGTTTACGGTGTCCTATTTGTTGCGCTCCACGAAACACTATTGTGGTCTCCTCTCTTACATGTTATTACGCTAATTGCAAGACAAGTTACCAAGTGTTTCAAACCACACACACGGACCCGATTGTAATCAATGCACTAAACTATAAAGTGTTGAAAGTAGGGGGTTGTTATTGTCCTGGGTGGTTGTGTTTCTTTTCTGCATTTCTTTTTTCTCTCTATCTATGGATGCACTTTCAATTCCTTTGCTTACGCCATTCAACTTTTTTGAATGGAGATAAAAATAATAATGAAACTAAGGGGTAAAGGGTTATTCGCATCACCATGGGAACTGAGACTGAACTAGATGACGAACCTGAAAAATCTAAGTGGTTAAACTGTAGTGATGAAGCTTTAGGTCTTCTTTGCATGTCCGTTTCTCCTTACTTGCTCTTCCACATTGAGGCATCCGAAACACCTAAATCTACATGGAAAACATTGGATGTAATGTTTGGAAAACTAGATGACATGAGAGCGCATGAGTTGGAAAATGAACTACTAGGGTTAAATCCTAGTGACTTTGAAAACCTACAAGCTTTCTTCTCGAAATTTGTCCACATTAGATTGTTGTTAAAAGGATGTCAAGTAGAAAAGAAAGATTCTCAACTGATCTTGTCGATTCTCTCTAAGCTAGGTCCTGAATATTTTGTCTTCGTGTTAACTTTCTACACTACAAAAGCTACTTTGGGTGATACTTGGACTATGCCCTCCTTTGACTATTTTTCATCCCAACTCATTCGAGAACAAGAAAAACTCATTCAAATGGGGTCTCTCAAGTCCAAGTCACATGCCCTTGTAGAAAGTACTAGCAAGGGAAAGAAGACTGAAAAGAAGAAAGAAACAAAGGATCAACCTAAGAAAGAAACCAAGACCAAACCTAAAAATGACACAAACACTTCGACTTCTGAGCCTAAGGCATAGAAAAGCAAGTATTTGTGTTCCTATTGCAAGAATTCTGGTCACGACGAGCAACACTATTTTTGGAAATAGATTGATCACTTATCTCATTTACTTGAGAAGAATAAAATAAGTGTTCCTAAATCCATAAAACAAAGTGCTCCGAAGGCCGAGTCTTCTACTGCAAAAGGTGCTAAAAATGATAAGAAGAAAGGAAAGGCCCTTGTAGCTAGATTTTCTCCTTCATTGACATGGATTATAGATTCTGGTGCCTCACACCACATGGGTTCTTCACATGTTGAGTTTTCCAACATTGAACCTTGTGGTATGTCCCAAATCATGATGGGTAATGACACGATAGTGTCGGTTTCTGGTAGTGGATCGGTAGAGATGGATGGGGGAACATTTAACCAAGTGTTGAGTGTTCCTGATCTCTCTACCAATCTCCTATCGGTTTACCAAATTACTCACCTTGGTGAAGGAATGCGAGTGGAATTTGGTCCTAACTCGGTGATTATTCATGAGCTTAACAATGACACTACAGTGGCTGAGGGAAAGGCAAATCACCGTGCATGGTTGTACACCTTCTCCCACTTTACTTTTGATTCTATGCCCACTGCCTTGCTCACTCATGCAAATGAGATTAGTAAGCTATGGCATGAGAATTTTGGACATCTAAATTATCGCTACCTTAAACAATTAAGCCAAAATGAAATGGTCAACAGGTTGCCTCGCGTCAAGTTTTCTAAGGGTATTTGAGAGGGTTGTACCCTTGGAAAGCATCCTGAAAAGAACTTTGACAAAGGAAAATCCTGGAGAGCCACTCATCCTTTGGATCTTGTTCGTAGCGATGTTTTTGGTCGATTTCCTTCTCCTTCGTTTACTAGAGCTCTTTATGTGCTAACCTTCATTGATGACTATTCGCAATATACTTGGGTATATTTTCTTAAGCTTAAGTCTGAAGTCTTTGAACATTTTCAGGATTTTAAGGCTCTTGCTGAGAAACAGGCGATCTATCAAGGTTCTTCAAACCGACAATGGAGGTGAATATGTAAACAATAGGTTCATGGATTTCTGTACTTCTGAAGGGATCTCTTTGCAACATACAGTTGCTTATAGCCCTTCGCAGAATGGAGTCGCAGAAAGAAAGAACCATACTCTTAAGGAGATGGCCACTTGTATGATTCACTCAAAGTCTCTTCCTCTCGTAGTATTGGGACGAAGCAGTGAATTGTGCAAATTACATTCAAAATCGTGTTCCACACAAGGCAGTAAGAGGGATGACACCCTTTGAAGCCTAGTTTGGATGCAAGCCTAATGTTGAGCACTTTCAAGTCTTCGGATCCAAGGCTATGGCTCGGATTCCCAAGAAGAAATGCAAGGCCTTGGAACCACAATCCAAACCTTGTATCTTTGTAGGGTATCCTAATGGTGTGAAGGGATATCGATTGATGAATCCTACTTCTCATGAGCTATATATCGAGAGAAGTGTTAAGTTCGATGAGTCTTCTTCAACTTCTACTTCTCCACCTATTGAGGTTCTTCATCTCACTGATTCAGATTCTGACTCATCAGATGATGATATTGTTGAGTGTGTTCCTCTTCCTGATCCTCCCAACCATCAGACTTTTGATTCTTCTCGATTCTGACAAAGAGTGATGACAATGATTATGTCCCTTCTCACTCAAGTGAAGAATCTTCTTCGACTCGACCCTGATCCTCTTGGTCCTCTTTGGCCAGGAAAACTTTGCAAAGTGCTGGAGATTTAGTTGGAGATAATTTGGATATGAGACGTACTCGCTCATATTTCATTGGACCCCACTCTTTATTCGCCTCTGCTTCTGATCCATAGTCTTTCCGGGAGGCTTCTGGTATTCCTGAGTGGGATTCTACCATGGATGAGGAGTATTCCTCTCTCATGAAGAATGATACTTGGGATCTCACCACTCTTCCGAAAGGAAGAAAAATCGTTTGGTGTAAGTGGGTGTTCCAAAAAGTATGGAGTAGATGGAGACGTCAAAAATTTTAAAGCGTGATTAGTAGCTAAGGGTTTCTCTCATATAGCTGGGGTTTATTATACAAAAACCTTTTCTCCGGTTGTGAAGATGACTTCTATTCGAATGACCCTAGCCATTGCCGCAGATGAATAGATGGAAAGTCCATCAAATGGACGTTAAGAGTGCCTTCCTTCATGGTGACCTAGAGGAAGAGATCTATATGGAACAACCTTCGGTTAGGTCCAAGATTCCTCTCTCGTTTTTAATTTAAAGAAGTCTCTTTATGGCCTTAAACAAGCCCCTCGGGCTTGGTATGCCAAGATGGACTCCTTACTTACATCGATTTACTAGGTGTCACTCACGATCCAAATGTTTATGTTCTACAAGTAAGATGAATCCATACTCATTCTTGTTCTATATGTTTATGACTTGTTGATCACAGGCAACTCTTCCTCTATTATTGATTCTGTGAAGATCACCTTAGCTAACAAGTTTTCCATGACTAACTTAGGTTTGCTTCATTACTTCCTTGGGATCCAGATTTCACAATCTGACTTAGGAATCTTGATTTCACAACCTAAGTATGCTCTTGATTTGCTAGCTCATTTTCAGATGTCCGATTGCAAGTCTTCTCCTACTCCTTTTCTTTCCGGGGTGAAGTTGGTTTTAGATTTCTCTACTCCCTTGGTTGATGGTACTCTTTATCAAAAGTTGGTGGGGAGCTTGATTTACTTGACTCACACTTGACCGGATTTATTGTATGTTGTTGGGATCATGTCCAGATTCATGTAGGAGCCACATGAGCTGCATTGGAAAGTAGCTAAATGGATCCTTCACTATGTTCGTGGAACTTATACTAATGGCATTCACTATCATGGAGGGGTTGATATTGACTTGATTGGGTTCACAGATTCTGATTGGGCTGGTGACTTAGATCATCGGAAATCTACTTCTGGCTATAGTTTCTCTCTTGGTTCAGGTCCTATTAGTTGGTCTAGAAAGAAGCAGAATGCAATTGCGATATCATCTACAGAGGCAGAATACAGAGGAGCAATTAACGCTGCCACAGAAGCTATTTGGCTACAGGGTATTCTGACAGAGTTTGGCATCCACTTTCGGTGGCCTACCATTATCTACTGTGATAACATGAGCACAATCTCTATTTGCATAAATCCAGTTCAACATCAATAGACGAAGCACATTGAGATCCATATGCACTTCATACGGAGCTTATTCATGATGGTATCATCGACATTTAGTACATTCAGACAACTGATCAGATTGCATATATATTCACCAAGCCCTTCACTGAGATGAATTTTCTTCACTTACGGTCTCTTCTTGGGGTGAGGTCTTCTGTAGCTGCTCATATTCTTTGGGCTATGTAGTCCTTCTTTTCTTCTTCTTCTAGGAAGATTGTGTTTGTATATGGGCACCTTATTAGGCCTTTATTTATCGGGCCCCATTGACACATCTTTCTTAGTTTTTTAGGAGTGTCTTCCTCTTCCATCTGACTCATCACAGCTGCTACCCCAGCTTCGATGAAGGGGGGGTGTTAGTGTGAATTATCCTATGTTTCCTCTTCTCATATTGGAGGGTCATCTCACATGGGTTAGGTTTAGGGTTTCATGTGTGTCATGCACTAGGGTTACTCAACACCCTATATGTACCCCTTTTCTATTCATTTATGAGCATGCCAAGACACTCCGCTGTCTTTCCTCTATATGCAAGCTTTGTTTTTGTTGAGAAAGTTCTTCCATTACTGATCAATTCTTTCTTGCAATTACGGAGCTATCACGATTCCGTTGGAGTGCAACTACTTCGTGGTGCCTCGTTTCCGACTTGATTCTTGCAAACTCTATTTAGGACCATCTACATCTTTTGAATATCATAACACAATAATTCTATGGCATACATACTCATATTTATGCTAAGACTCTTGATACATCCCTTTACAACAAATGACTAATATTTGACACTATCAAGACTCAAATTTTGACACCAAGCTTCTCATAGACCACATAAACTTTAAAAACTATTAAGGAAAGACTTATAGATTGTAAACCATACTTCATGAGTTCAAAAACACTTACATACTCCTTATTACATGACCATGAGACTTATGAACAATCACAACATACTTAGATAAGAAAATTCATCATGATTAGACTAACATAGACCATAAGAACACCTACATGAGCTACTTATGACCACACAACTGAGATCATGACTTTTCACACAAGAATACCCAAATAGAACCTTGAAAACACACTTAGAAACACAAGATGACATACCTTATGCACCATGAAGAAGACTCATACTGACTTAAAAATCTCCCCCTCACTCCAAAGCTTCATTAGCACCAATACACCTCTAAGAATCCTAGTAGAGGTATATGTCACCATGGAGGAGCTTGATGAGAGACCTAAGAAGGTCTCAAGCCCTCTTCTTGCACCTTGAATGATTCTTATTTTTCTTATTCTACTTTTTTCATAGTAGATCCCTCCTTTTTCTCAGTCACACTCTTGGAATCCTCTTTAGCACTTTGACTAGCTTCTTCCTTCTTCTTAAACTTCTGAACTTGTGGCTTGGGTCTTTGAATCTCTTTCTTCAACTAACCTACATCACAAAACCTTGCAATGTGCCCTACCTTGTGGCACCTAAGAATTCCACTTGTCTTCCTTTGCACTCAAAATCCCTATGTCCATATTCATTACAAGCATAGAAATAACCATTGAACTTTCTTACATACCTCCTTATGTTTGATGGCTCATTTTTGCAATACTTTGCTAGATGTCCTTTCTCATGATAGTGATAACATTCAGCTCCATATCTTTGACCTAATTTTTTCTCTTCCTTTCCTTGACATTCCTCTTCCTTATTTCTTTCAGAGTGATGTTCTTGAGTCTTTTCTTTGCAATCTTCTTTCTTTTCAACCTTAGGACTACACATACTAGCCCTATGTCCATAAGCACCACACTTGTAGAAATTACCATAAAAACAACATACCTATATGCATTTGGATGTCTGATGGATGATCTTCCATGAGATGAAATATTTGTACTATCTCCCTTTCTTGACTTCCTTTTTTCATTAGATCCTTGACTTGATTCACCTTCATTTTTCTCTATATTACATGAATATTCTATGAAACCTAGGCCTGTTCTATCACCATATGCCTTTTTTTTTCCTAATATCTTATTCATATTTTTTGAGCTCTCTTGAAAAGATAATACCTTGCTTGTCATGATGCTTAACTCTTTCTTCAGTTCTTCTTTCTTAGCTAGGGCTTCCTTAAGTTGAGTCTGTATACACTTGATTACTTCCTCATGAGATACACACAATTTTTCTAGCTTCTCTTTACAGATCTCTACTTCCCACCTTATGTAATCAAGATCTCCCATCCTTGTCACCAAATATCTCCCTCTATCTTGTTAAGGTTGCTTCCAAGGGCCTTCTTTGATACCAATTATTAGAAATGACAAAGGACTGAGAGGGGGTGTGAATCAGTCCCTAATAAAACCTTTCTCTTTTCTATTTCAAACATCAAACAAACACCCTAATAACTAAAGACATTAATTTTTTTATCATCGTTAGATATATTTCATCAACAACTCGCATGCACAATAGGAAAACAATATATACTCAGAGCCTTTCTTGATTAATATTCAAAGAAGAGCACAATGACTTGATATCCTCATCAATAATTTACAATATACAATCAAGAGCTCATAAATACTATACTGACATCAATATGTTGTGACAATAGCATTCAACTACAAAACAACAAGACTTATCTCCTTCATCAACTTGTTGTTACAAAGACTTCATCATCTTTATTCCACTACAACCAGCTACTAACCTAGAAGAGACTTCCAGGGGTTTGGCCTATGCCCAAGGAGTTTTTCTTTGTAGCAATTTTTCTTCAATAGAAGATAAGGGGATTTTTCATCAATAAGCTACAAGACTAAAACATCTTCCTTTTGTACACCATCCACTTGAATTTTCATATTACATACAAAATTTCCATTTTTCATGACTTCCTCCTCAATAAATTAAGATCATATCAATGTTTAACTTCTTCAAAATATTACTTTGTTAGACTTTTTGGGCTCCTACATATAATGCCAAACTCAAAAAAAAAACTACAGCTATATTTACACTCAACTCCTATATTACCTTCAGTTTTCTCGAGCTCAAGACAATAACTATTTTGAATCTTCATACCAATATTTTCTTTTGTATGCCATTTTTACTTCTTGTCCCTAGTTCACACTTCAACTCTTCATCTTCCATTCGACCTCGAGAGGGGCATAGAAAAGTTTGAATCGTTAAGGGTATTTTGACTTCACTAAGAGCTCACACAAACTAAAGCTAGACTTTTGGACTATTGGAGCATGCAAGAGCATGAATATAAACCTTCATTTGATGACACAAGATCCTTGAAACATTCACTTGGAGGTAAATACAATCAAACGTTCTAATCAAACCACCACAGTTAAGGAATTATAAGAGGTTTTGTGTAATATTCCTTATTGTGACATGAAAAATGATGAGAATGAGTTCTTAAAACAACTTGAAACCTCCCCAAGGTTTTATTTCTTTCTTAAAGGTTATCTTAGCAAGATAGACCACTTTAATTAGAGAAAAGACATTAATTTGATAGTCTTGGCACAAATTCACCTTGGCACGGTTTTTTTGAGAAAACAGTCAAAAAATTCTCCTCGAATTCAACATGAAAACTCTTGATTATTTTTGCAAAAGGTTTGTGCCATCAAAATAGAGGTATCCATGAATTTTTATGATTTTTCATTGGAGGGAAGTTAAGATTCAAGAAAAACACGTCTTGCAAACCCTAGTTACAGTAGTGAAATGAATGTAGCCACCTGAGGTCACCAAAAAATATATTTCTCACTCCAAATATGATGATTTTTTTTAAAGTTGAGAATTTATGAGGCATTCCTCCATCTCTTTAATATAATTTCTAGGCATGAACAACATCTAATCTTTCTCAGTCAACTAAAATTGTAGTGTATAGGGTAATACAGACTCACGATAGTGTTATCGATATCGGGAGGAGATGATTGCAAGTTTTAGGTAATGTATAGAGTGGCTAGTGAGAATCATTTGAAGTCTCAAACACCATTAGAATTCCCCACTAACATCTTTGAGTGCAATGCAACAACCTAAACCACCTTAGTCTATTCTAAAGCTTCAAATACCATAGCACAGTTACTTCAAGCATTAATGTGTTGGTCTAGCATACTCAAGTTTTCCATAAGTAAAAAAAATTACGTCAATATCCACCGTTAAAACTTGTGATAACATTATCAACTCTTTTCTCAAGGATATGCTTCAATACAAGTCATGAAACATGCTCTCTAAACCCTGAGACTTCTAATCAACCACATATCTAATAGTGAACAAGATTCGCCAAAACAAGAAAGATTACTCAAAAGATATTTCCAGATCATGTTCAAGGTATTTGACAAGAAATTTTAGAGAGTTTAAATATTTCATTTCAATCCCTAATACAACCATTACCTTTATGGCTATATTGTTTTACCATGCCTAAAGAAAGCAACATATGCCTTGCTAAAGGAGATTAAAGGAAAAGTTCATTCTTGAAGCCATTGAATGACTAAAAATCATGTTTCCATCATTGAATATCTCTTAATATTGATATAACATCTCAAACACATGATTTGAAACAAAAAATCCACTTTTTCCCTTATTGATTCAGAAAGTTCTTGTGAAGGAGAAAAACCTAGCTAGAAAAATGCTCATAACTTCTCTCATACTTGTCCATTTTACCTCAAAGTTTTTGTAGTACCTCAAGATTGGAGTTATCTAAAAAAATGAATTCTACGATTTATCTGAAGAAGGCTCCATATTTTTTCTTGGGTGCTAAGAAGTCGATTTTATTTTGGACTTCTCAATGAACTAGTTTTAGAAAAACTAGCATAACTTTCACATAGCTTCTCAGAACTTGATGAAATTTTGCATGAAGCACAAAAATTCACCCATATACATGATTCATAAGCCCATTTTCCATTATTATTCCTATACTCTTATATCATATCTCATTTTCCTCGCATGCACTACTAGTTCTCAAGGTCAATTTCTTTGAGATTGTGAATTTTACCTTGAGGAGGTAAAAGCAATTTTTTTCTCACACATGCTATATAAAGTATTCATAGGATTCTCCCAATGTCATATTACCTTTTCATAACCTATACCAACCTATCACACCTCATTAGGCTCCGCTAAAGGCTTAAAAGGGCGAGTTTCAACCGCAGCTTCCACCAGACAACCCGATACACCCCGTAAGAGATATTTCCCATGCTTGTAACATTGTTAATAAATTTTAAAATATATGAAATCAGAAATAAAATAATTTATGTTTTTTTAGTATACTCCTACCAACCATGTTCATGCTTGCAAAGACACCGAAACAACCCGAAATCATCCTCGAACCAAAGATGTATGCTCAAAGTACTACCGATGAAACACTACCAAACAACCTTCATGTCACTTACAACATATCATTGTACAAGTCACTAGTTTTAATTAAATTCCACTTGACTTCAATGAAAAACTAATGACCAAGGTTCAACATAATCGATGGACCAGGCACGACTTCTTTATGAGAATCTTCCTTTGAATTGATATCCATTGAACAAATAGGTGACTAGGATAAAAATTATTCCACCATGAAGATCTATGTTTCCTTTCATTATTTCTCTTGGCCATCACACAATCAGCAAGTGATATGCCCCAAAGAAAAAAACTTATGCATCCGAAAGGAAATCCTTGATAATAGAGAGGTTGGTTCTAAGACCTATTTTGAACTTTAACTTAAATGTTAGGAGAAAGGTTTTTTTAGGTGTCAATCTCAACCAGATTCGGACATAGGTTATATGAGTAAAATAAGTGGTTTGGGAGTCTATGAACAAAAAATTTACCAACACATTTTCAATGGAGACAAGAAAGGCTTGGTCCCAAAATTGAAGCGGTAAGTGCGTATTCTAACCCAAACTAGTTTATAGGAAAAGGTATTAGTAGTTGGATTAAAAGAGGGGAACAAGGGTTTCACGACATGGTAGTCAGATTGGCATACCAAAATATCTTCATCTATTGTATCCTTATCAACTGTAGAAGTAAAAACAACAATAAAGGTACCCTTAGCACAAGGATAGATGTCTAACCTACCTTCCGTAAAAGGAAGCCAAATACTATATTGTTAAAACATCAAAATTGTGGTTAATCTAATTAGGGTGGTACAAATTTTGCATCAATAAATTAATATCACATTATCATCACAAAAACAAGAATAATTATCCTAAATCATATTCACAAAAAATTGATCCATTGCATTAACATAAATGAACTAAACTAATAATATAACATTAGGATTTAGAGGGTATTGCACCACTTTTTTATTGATATGAGCTAATTATGTTATGAAAATGTTGAGGGAAGATGTGAAAACTATTTTTAATGTGTCTCAAAATATGAGAGGGTACTTTTTTAATCTAGAAAAACTCTCCCATCCTAGAAAAGATAACCTAGATAAGTTTTTCTTATATGGCAAAATTCGTCCTCTACTAACAATCATGTTACTTTCATTTTTAGCTCTTGTTTTTCCTTAATAGTTCCCATAATCATATGTGTGTTATTAATTAAGGATTATATTCTTCTTCTTCTCATTTTCTTAGTAACTAAAAGAGATTATTTTAATTTGGGTTATGTAGATCCTCCTACACCTAGGTGTTAATAATATAAACAAGAAACAAACCCTTGTAGTTCTTAATGTAGTGAATGTGTGTAGGAAGTATATCTCAATTTTTTTATAAATGAATGCCTTATTAGGAGGTCCAAAATTTGAGAATGATATTTGGCATATTATGTATCATTACAATGACCCATATATATTTAAATGACATGTTTGGACATATATCTAGTTGAATATACTTAATAGAATGATTATGTAATTGGGTTCTTTATTTTGATCTCCTAGGTAGCCCAAAGATGTGAGGTGTGAGTCCCTTTGAATGGGTTAGATAAATTTGAATATAGATGTGAATGTTGTGACAATATTTGACACTCAAATGACACATGAATGAGTAAGGAACTCATGGATTTGATAATGTAATCTTAATTCTAATTAAAATGAATTCAATCATGTGAATTTGTTCTTTACATATGAATTCATCCAATAATAGTATTGTTAATGTAAAATCATAGCACCCCCAAATGAGTTATCAGATTATATTTTCTAAGGTAGAGTCATTTGGTGTGATTCACATAACATTGATCTTTCCCTAAGGTGTGGACCTTGCAAAAGGGAAAACTCTCCGCAGAAGGCTAGTTCCCGCTTCTCGTAATCTACCCGCCACAAGCTTCTCCAAAGGTGAGTAGAATTTAACTAATCCTAATCTAACCATTCCAATGGGACATAGAGAGAGAGAGAGAGGGGTGAAAGAACCTACACTAAGTGGTGATACACCAAAAAAGGAAGTGCTGATTATCTAACCAAACTGCCATGAAACGAAGGGAGGTGAGCAATGGAGAGGGTGGATAGAATGCACCACAGACAAATATTAGATTCACATAAAAATGTTTCAAACCCAACAAACATAACTCCCAGACCTACAAATAAACATCCAAAACATGCACAGGTGCCCTACAATGAAGAGAGGAAAGAAGAAACAACCAAAAAGAGAAAAGGATGGACAAATGCATCACAAAACACGTTTTTTATTGCTTCAGAAGTTTGCATAGAACATCATTCATGAGAAAGAGGTAAAAATTCCATTTACAGAGCAGGGGAGGAGGTTCAAACTCCATTTTCGACCCCAAGGAAGAAAAAGAGGGGGAGGCAGAGAGAAAAAATGAACAACCATTTAAATGTGCCCCTCTATTACAATATATAGGAAGAATGGGAGAGAGAAGAGGGAAGAATTTGAATCCTGCTCTAACCACCTTGAGACACGCATTGAATCCCATTTTAAAAGATCAACCACTAAATATTAATGCCTTCTATAAATCCACCCACAATATGTCGCTTCTGGTTCTTCGATGGATCAAATCAAATCAGATCTGGTAGTTGAAGAGATCAGATTCTATGTTAATGTCCTGGAAGACTTTTTCCCAATTTTCACCTACTAGAGCCTTCCCAAAATGATATTTTATGTTCCCAAGGTTTAGACAAGGCCAACATCTTTCCAACGGTGTCATATTTTCTATATTTCGAGCCCTAAGTCAAAAGATATGCCCCTTCGAAATTTGTATTAGGCTCATACAAAAAAGGTGGGAAAATAGTTTGAAAATGGGTCCCCTTTTTAAACTGGACATGTGGAGGGCTAGCACAAGTTTTAGTTTCCCTTTTTAGATTCAACCTTGAGAAGTGTCATTTGGACATGTGGCTCTCTCCATCAGCCTACCATACTTAGTCAATTTTTAGACTTGTTATGAATCTGTTTTGAGCTCGAAGACTTCGGATCTTCGCAATTTCTCCTCTTTCTTACTCCCGGGTTCTCTCGAGACACTATCCCCTTCTTCTCTAACTCTACTAATTCATTTCCAATCCCACCCATAACCTGTTAAATAGATTTAAGACACCGATTCTCTTGATAGAGTCGTTTCTTCTCTTTCTTCTTACACGAGGTTGGTTGATCTTCGCAGCTCCGCCACTCTATTGTTGAGTCCTTTTGCGACCCTTTTGCAAGATTTCAACATGTTTTCTCTAGTTATTTCTCTCATGGGGTGAAATATGGATAACAATTTGGTGACTCATGGGGACATCTCTGTCTACTAGATGAAGATACCAGTGGCCTAGAAGCATCCATTGGGCATGGAGTCTGCTTGGTAAAAATGAAATTGATCTGAACTTTGAAGATCTGATCCCTGAGCCACTGCGAGCCCGATCGCATGCCTTTTCTACCTCTTCCGACTTTGAACTTTCCTGTGCATCTGCACTCTCAATTTTCATAAGAAATCTTGAAATAAGGATTCTGAGAGTAGAAAATTGTTTGACCCTAGGGCTTTCATCTATCCCTGAAATGGATTATTTCAAGACGGCTTTTAGTTGCTCTGCATTTGCTTCTTTTTGAACTAGCAACTGTTATAGACAACTATGAGTCTTTTTTCCATGAATACTGAAGATCCTGGCCTTATGCACTTTGGAGAAATACAAAACTTATGTACAAAGACCAAATCATACATGCCTCAAATGAGACATGCAGAGTGTGCATAAGCACTTCTTCCCACAAAGCAAATCTACTCCTACTCCTAAACTAACTAGAGAGAAAGAATGCTAAACAAAGCCTGCTACAAGAAGGGAGAAGTAGCTTCCCTTTCTCAAAAGGGGCAGCCATGCAAATGATTTGACACTAAATATAGCTTCCTGTATGAGTGAAAAACTGACAATAAGCCGGTCCTCCACCCAAATCATCAAGGTATCAACATTAATGGAAAATACCTCTTCAAGATGATTTACATTGGACTCTGGAGGTATTGATGGTGACCCTTGGTACTTTGATGCTCATCCTCATGCCCTGAAGTAGGCATGACTAGTTTTGGCTTCTCCCTTGGCTCTAATGAAGCCAAGTACTTGATTGGGCACGGTCTGATCCTTTAGATGTGCCAATTTCTCTAAAATTCGATCAAAAATGAATTCTTCTTGTGGACCTTCTTGGATGGATGGGGCAATAGAGATGATGACATCATCTTCCTTCCTTTTCTCTTCCTCTACAAAGGTGTGACTTTTGAAAGATCAAAATCTTCCAACTTGGGTTTAGGATGCATGTTGAAAACTATAGGTTGTGCGTACACGTCTCTTCCATGGAAGTAGGTTCTTGTGGTTGAAGACATTATTTTGAGTCTGATAGGATATCAAACTCTTTAATGTCCTATTGTAGAAAATTCTCTCCCTTTTTCATGGTGATCTTAAAATCTTCATTATTTTCACCATATGAAGCCTCATCTTCAAATATGAAGCTAGTGAGTTCAGGATCCTCCAAAAAGTTAGATTTTTGGAGAGGTTGAATGAGAGAGGGGTCTACATTTTCTTGTGTAACCGGCTCATGATTTAGTGCCTTTGAATCTATCTTGGTCACCTCCATATGCTCCTTTTTAATTGGACTTGGAGCTGGTTGTTCCTCTTCTTTTTCTTGTGGAGAACATGGAGGACTCATACCTTCCAATCTTGGTTTTAGAGAGGTGTACTGGAGTGCATGTTTCTTATATTGAATGTCCTCCTTTATGGAAATAGGATCATATGCTTGGAAGGTGGTTCATGGAGGAAAAATGATGTTATCTCTTCATGATCTTCTCCATCAAAACAATCCTCCAAGTCAGATAGACAGTCTACCTCCTTGTTGTCCTGCTATAGGTACTCTACCTCTTTCATGGTGTCCTCTTGTTCTACAATTGACTCACCATGGTTCCCTTCATCCTCAAACATGAACTTTGAAATATCAAACTCTTCTTCAAATAAAATATTGAAGGGGATGAAGTGAAAGGAAGAACTAAAGGTTCTTCTTTAGCCTGCTCCACACTTGGAGCCTCTGAAACTATATGGTCCTCCTCTCTCTACAAACTCATCCTCAGCCACCACTGGTTCTTCAACTCTAACCTCCTCTATTGGCTTGACCATCAAGGGGATATTTGTGAACCCAAATTTGGCAGCCCAACTCTTCATATTGTTTGTCATTTCTTCTCTATTGGGATCCTCCTCTTGTTGTTCTCCTTGACTAGTTTCTTGGGTTTCTTCCCAACATGGACTTGGGAAAGCAAGAGGAGTGACAGGTTGGGGTTCAATCAGTTTTGCAATTGTTTGTGGTGGGGAGGGAAGTGGAACTTCTTGTTTTTTTGGAGGGGATGACTACTTGGGAGAGAAAAGGGGAGAAGAATTGAAATGGGGTGGAAGACTAGGAGATGGAGAAATGAAATCAACACTTGGGGCAACAAGTGAGGGGCTTGACTCTTGCCTCTGCTGAAATGATAAATATTGAGAAAGAGAAAATGAAGGACAAGGAGCTGGTGATTGACTTACCCATTGACAAGGATGTCTCACACTTTTCTCATAAGCTTCAATGTCCTCAATCCATTGTGTAAGCTGAGGTAGCACTTCAACCATGAAGTCAAGCTTCTCTTGAGGGATGTAATGTCTTAGAAAAGGGCCTTCCCATGGACAAGGTTCCCTGAAAGTATTATTAAATTCCTTCATTTGTGCTACGCCCTGGGATTGCACCATGTTAGCCACCATTATTTGAATCTTCTCCAAAAAAACAACATCTTCTATTTGATTGTTGTCATTGTATGCATAACCTTGCTCATGATAAGCTCCATGGCCAAACTGAATTTGACCCTGCTCATATGGGTAAGCATAATTACTTTAGATCTGATTATAGTGTTGATCTGGAAGAGTTGGAAAATGCATTGGAGGTGGATTACACTATTGTAGGTGTGAATTCCATGAAGGGAATGAAGTCATGATTGCACAACTTCATGAAATGGAAGAAAATGGGAGATATGGAAAGAAAAGTGAATGAAGATGGGTAGAAATGGATGGGAAAAGGTCTGTAACTTTAGAAATGGGGTTGTTGACCAGATGGAGTCACCAGATGTGCTTGCATGTGCCTCAAAAGGCTGACCCTTAACAGGAACACATCAACCTACTAAGATGAAGTGGTAAGGTGCTTCAGACCTGTCCCACCGGGTGTGCCAAAACTATTAGTGTGGTCACACAATGGCTTATGATTTGTTGTTGTAATGAGAAACCTTGGAAAGATGGGAGATCTAACCTCACTATTCCAAATAGAATGCCAAAATGTTAATGCAAAATCACAAAGACTCCCAAATGAGTTATCGAATATTCTTTTCTAAGGTAGAGTCATTTGGTGTGATTCACATAACATTGAGCTTTCCCTAAGGTGTGGGACCTTGCAAAAGGGAAAACTCTCTAGAGAAGGTTGGTTCCTACTTCCTAATCTACTTGCCACAAGCTACTCCAGTGCAGGAAGAATCTAACTAATCCTAATCTAACCATTCCAAGGGGACAGAGAGAGAGAGAGAGAGGGTGAAAGATCCTACACTAAGCGGTGATACACCAGAAAAGGAAGTGTTGATCATCTAACCAAACTGCCATGAAACGAAGGGAGGTGAGCAATGGAGAGGGTGGATAGAACGCACCATAGGTCAAAGACCGATTCACATAGAAAACAATTCAAACCCAACAAACATATCTCCCAAACTCGTAAATGAACATCTCAAACTTGCACAGTGCCCTATAATGAAGAGAGGTAAGAAGAAATAACCAAAAAGAGAAAAGGATGGAAAAATGCATCACAAAACACATTTTTTATTGCTTTAGAAATTTTCACAGAACATCATTCACGAGCAAGAGGCAAAAACACCATTTACAGAGTAGGGGAGGAGGTTTGAACTCCATTTTTGACCCCAAGGAAGAAAAAGAGGGGGAGGCAGAGATAAAAATGAACAACCATTTGAATGTGCCCCTCTATTACAATATATAGGAAGAATGGGAGAGAGAAGAGGGAAGAATTTGAATCCTACTCCAACCACCCTGAGATACACATTAAATCCCATTTTAAAATCTCAACCATTGAATATCAATTCCTTCTATAAATCCACCCACAATATGTCACTTCTGGTTCTCTAGCGGATCAAATCGAATTAGATCTGGTAGTTAAAGAGATCAGATTCTGCGTTAATGGCCTGGAAGAATTTTTCCCAATTTTCACCTACCAGAGCCTTCCCAAAATGATATTTTATGTTCCAAAGGCATAGACAAGGCCGAGATATTTCCAACGATGTCATATTTTCTATATTTCGAGCCCCAAGTTGAAAGATATGCCCCTTTAAAATTTGTATCAGGTCTGTACAAAAAAGGTGGGAAAATAGTTTGAAAATAGGACCCCTTTTTAAACTAGACACATGGAAGGCTGGCACAAGTTTGAGTTTCCCTTTTGATTCAACTCGGGAGAAGCACCGCTTGGACACGTGGCTCTCTCCAACGGCCTTCCATACTTAGTCAATTTTTGGACTTGTTCGAATCAAGCTTTGAGCTCGAAGACTTCGGATCTTCGTCGTTTATCCTCTTTCTTGGTCATGGCTTCTCTGAGAGATTGTCTCCTTCTTATCCAACTTCGGTACTTCATTCCCAATCCCACCTGTAACCTATTAAATAGATTTAAAACAAAGATTCACTCGAAAGAGTCGTTTCTTCTCTTTCTTCATACATTGGGTCGTTTGATCTTTCGCAGGCTCTGCCACTCCATTGTTGAGTCCTTTTGTGACCCTTTTACAATATTTCAATGTGTTTTCTCTATTTCTTTCTCTGTGGGGTTGTGGCGGATCCAATACTTTTCCTGTGGGGCGAAATATGGATAACAAGTACATAATGCAATATATCTATTAGATAATGTGGATAGATGTCTAACTATTTTTATTTTATTCTAAGAATTTAGTTTTAATTGGTCAATGATATATAATAGAAGTGAATTAGTGGATGGTAGTGTTTATTGAGAAAAGAAATTGTAGGAACTAATGAATTTATTGCACAATGAGTATGTGACAAACTAAATACTAGGATTAATTTCCAAATGTCAATAGGTATATATCTATGTATATAAATTCAACCCAATTTTAATCTAGTAATTGAAATATTTAGACTAATATATAAATGACACAAAAAAATCCTATAAGGACAAGGCTCATTTGATATTACAATGTGTTTGTTCCTTTATCCTTCATGTGTATAGCCATACATGTGAACCTACATGTCACATGTAAGGAAGTGTGAAATTTATGATAAAATGATAATTTATAGTTAATAAATAGCATAAAATTAAAATTAAAAGAATAAAATATTCATTTTTTATTCCCCAACAATCAATGTGAAGGTAGAGTAATTGAAAAGGTAAAAATGAAATTATCATGTACACATAATTTCCCTTAGTGTTTTATGTGAGGGTGGAATAACCAAATAAGATTGTAAAAATTGGGCACGTTGAGTAAAGCATATATACCATACACAAAAATTATCCTTCTTCCATGAACTTGTATGTAAATTTCCATATAAATTAGTTTTACTTTTTACATCAATGTCTAAATATCATGTAGATGTAATAGTCATGTAGATGTCATAATGCAATAACTATATAAATTTTATCATATGATGTGTATATAAACCAAATTTTTCACTTTAATTAATTTTTTATTTGTAGTTTTAATGGAAAAATTATATTCCTTAGAGAAGTGTCCTTAGACATACTACTGAGACCAAGGAGTAGCTAAAAATGGTTATGTGCTTATTTTGGGTTGCATTAGTCTTGTTAGAACAAAGATGTATGAGAGAGATTTTATTTATATCGTAATAATATCACATTTTTCACATGTTATCACAATTTATAGAAATGTTTTTCAATCTTTGTATACATATCTTTCAACATCCTTTCAATATTTCCTTTTATCCCATTTTAAATAATCTATCACCTTCTTTCAGACACCCATGCCTTTATCATTCTCTCCCTTTATCACCTCTAAGCTCCCTCAATCTAGTTTGACCTCCAAACTCCAAAATTTATCTCTCATATACCATAAACCACGGTGAATTCCATTATTTGAGTATATTTACACATCAAATGACATCAACCATGGTTGATGTCATTGGGCTAAAATTTTTATTGTTGATGGAATCAACTACAAACAATTCCATTGTCTAGAATAAGTTAATAATACCATCACTAGGATATTTATAATTATTATTTTATAAATAATTCTACATCTCATCCATCACTCATTTGGTAATAGAACACTCACTAATATTCCCATAAATATTTTAATGTCTCAAATTTGGTCTTATTTTTCTTCTTCGAGTCCACACTTGGAGCATTGGTACTTACAATCTATAAAAATAGGATTTTTACATGCCACAACAAACCGATCCGTTGGACTCATAAAATTCTTCAAGTATATGTTTTCTCAAGTCTTCTTCTATTATTTTCTAGTCCCCCTAATCTAATATCTCATAAATGGTGTTACTAACCTTGGGGGAAGTTAATGTACGAATGGTGTCTTTAATTATGTAAGTATCTATAAGCCCTTTCATCATTAATTTTATTTTAGAATTGTATTTTTATGTCATAATGCATATATTAGGATAGAGTGTCGTATTATTTTCTATTTCATTATTTATCTATTGGTCCTTACCTTAAAATCATGTTTAACCCTCTATCCTTATGACTCTTTCATTGCAATCTCTTCTAACTCTCTTGTAATCTTTGAAACTCTTTCCTAAAAACCTATTGAATCTCTTTTCTTTTACTAAATTATTAAAATATAAAATATATCCTTACCATCATCAATTTACCATTTGGATTGAGTTATAGACCACTACCCTATTCTAGGTTTAGGATTTAGAACCATATACCTCTTAAAAATTATAGAGTAGTACCTTCCTTATTTTGTCCTTAGAAACTTACAATATATGGTGTGCATATTTGTAATTTACCCCTTTATTATCCTAGTTTAAAACACCCCTTATAGAGATAAAATAGGAATTTCTAGTATGCCATTCTATATTTGCATACACTTTGGTGATCTAATATGAATCTTACTCTCTCTTCTCATTGAATCACATTCTTGTTTCCTTTCTAACATATATTCACTTCATCTTCAAAATCATTACACTCTATTAAAATCAATGTTAATATTACTCTAGCTCATAATTAAGTCATATTCACATTTCCTTTCTATCTTGTCTTTACTTTCGCTTCACTATCATTACACTTGAATGAACCCAACATGAGTCCTACTTCATTTTATGATTGATTCATATTCATGATTCCTCTTTATATAATGTAGTGGTAATCTTTAACGATATTAAAATATTATCAAACCATCATGTATCTTACCCCATCTCCTAATTAATTCATCTTCACATTTTCTTATCTCTCTCAAAATCTTCCTAAATCCTTTTTAATATTTTGTAAATCACATTTTGCCTATGTCATAACTTATGATGTTTTTTTCTAGTGAGAATAAAGTAATTAAAATTCTATATGGGATGATCCTTTCTCCCTTATATTTCTACTATTAATTATATTTGATCATGTAGTATTTTCTTACATTCTAAACCAACCATCTAATATATCATGTATAAATATCCACAAGATGATATTCCTATATATTATATATCCTAACATAGTTGAATATATGCAAGATTCGATTCCCATTTTTTATCCATTTGAGGATATGAAATTTAACCTTGATATTAGTAACAATCCATCATATTTTACCCTCATAACCACCCATTGTTAGAAAAATAAATAAAATTGGATTCTTCGATGAATTATCAATTTCTTATATCACCCTACAAAATTAAAAAAATCAGATGGTGTTTTTTACCCAATATAAAATCCATATTTATTTCTAAAAATAGTTCCATCTAATGACATCAACCACATATTAGAAAATCCTAATACCATTTGATAAAAATAGAATCTCTAGAATGTGTCATCTACCTTGATTCCATCGTGGACAATCATGTTGTCTTAAATCTTGGATAATATGACACTATTAGCCATCCTAAACCAAAAATATTTTTTATGTCTGATTTTATCCTTATTATGTGTTGTCGTCCCCAAAATTCCCCTCTTTTGAAGTCAAATTTCAAAAAAATTGAATCTGTACCTTGGAGTAGTGAATTGCGTCGAGCCTAGCATTGTTTGCATTTTTCCCATTCATGGAGAACAATTTAAAATTTGGGCGTAATGGTGAATTTTATTTCCTTATTTTTATTTTTCTTCCCATAGTCGGGAATGACAGGTATATCTTCCCCATTATTTTTTTCACCAAAATCCACGGGTAGTGTTGTTGCAAATTAGCAAAGACTTCCTGATGTTGATCAAATTTCTAGTTTGATCATACTAGCATCCAGTGTGATTGCACAACATTGAATCCTCTTCCCAAGTGTGGGACTTGCAAAAATGGAAGAGAAATCTCCAGATTAGAGGCTGGTTCCTCAACTCCTCTGATCAGCTATTTTACTTGCACAATTGCAGAGGTTTAAACTCCTAAATCTACTCTAAATTTCAAAGGGACAAGGATAGAAAATGCAAAAAGAAAGAACTAAAACTAATGCTAATAGGTGATGCACCAAAGGAGTGGTGAGCATTTTTTACTTCTACAAATTGACACAGTTCATAAAATGCAACAAAAACAACATGCACAAACTGATAGCTGTAATGAAGTGTTAGAAATTAGGCAAACAACACCAGCAGAGGATAAAAACTAATCACAGGGCCTGTATTGTTATTTTAACATCAAAATCACTTGCATTCAAACACCTGAAAGGCAAAAATACAGTTGCAGTTTCTAGAAAAGGTCTGTTATTCCACTAAATCACTTCCAAGGTGAAAAAGGGAGCTTGCCATACACAAAAAATGTTCAACCCTTGAAAAATGAGCCAAATCTGGCTTTTACAGTGCAAGGGATGAGCCTAGGAGAGAGAAACACGGAAAACATGCAAGGGGTTCAACCATTGACCAAAATGCCATCAAAACAACATGGGTGACCTGACAGACCCATTCCCTAACATTTTTAACCATGCTGGGAGAGAATGTGAGCCATTCTTCATTAAAATCGGTGGTTGAAACGTCATTTCTGTTCATGACCACGTGCCAAAAGTGTTTTTTGATTTTCTCTCTCCAAACTCCACCAAAATTCAAAATTGACCCTAGAATCTTATAGATAATTTCACCAGATTTCCATTGATATAAAGAACGTGAAAACCGAGCTCTGGATCGAAAGATATGGCGATTTGAAGTTTTAGGTCAAAACAGGACCAAATCGGGTCGGTGGGAAAATTTTCGAATTTTTGCACCTTTTTGGTCATTTCGAAAATTTTACAAAATTTCCCCACACTCCACCACTCTAAGTGCCACGTGGTGGCATCTCATTGACCGCGGGCCTTTCAGGGGAAAATTTTTCCAGAAAACTTTGCCAAGCCATAACTTCAAAAATACATGGAGTTAGGAGGAAAACTTTACCTTCTCGAAAGCCGAGAAATAGCTCTATCCAATGGTGTCATTTCCAGAAGGTTTTGAGTGCCTGAAAGCAAAATTTTGTGACTGAGGCACAAGAGAGGGAAGAATGGGAGGAGTTAGCCACAAAATGAGCAGGGGGCACATTTTGGATAATAATTTTGGCGACTCGTAGGGGCATCTTCCCTGCTAGATGAAGTTACCAGCTTGCTCAAGAATCCATTGGGCATGGAGTTATGAGTCAGAGCTCGCAAACTGATCTGAAATTTGAAAACCTACTCTCTCGAGCCACTTGGAAACCCACTCAAATGGACTCATGCAAGAGAAAACTAGCACCACAAAAACTATGTACAAAACTAAAGGTCATACATGCTCCAAAATGGAACATGCAGAGTGTGCACAAGCACTTCTTTTACTTGAAAGCAAAACTACCTATCCTACTCTAACTGGAAGAAAAAGTGGGCTAAACAAACCCTGCAAATGGTTGGGAGAAATAGCTTCCTTTCTCAAAAGTTGCAACCATGCAACCGATTTGGAACTGAACATGGCTGATTGGATGAGTGGAAAATCAACAAGAAGCTGGTCTTCTACCCAAATCATCAAGGTGTAAACTGAAAACAAATCCAATACCTCTTTTAGTTTCTCTGCATTTGGATTGAAGAGGTATGGCAACTGATCCTTGGTACTTTGTAGCTCACCCTCATGCTTAGAAGCAAGTATGACTGGTTGTGACTTCTCCTTTGACTCCAATGAATTCAAATACCTTATTGGGCAAGGTATGATCCATTTGATATGCCCATAGCTCTAATTTTCAACTCCAAAAATGGAGTCTTTTTGTAGACCTTCTTGGGTGGGTGATGTGGAAGCAATGGTAGGAATTTTCTGCCCTTTCTCTTCCTTCATGGAAATATGGAACTCTTCTATAGTGTGCAACTCCTCGTTATTGATTGCAACATCCAATGAAGTTTCTTTTGCATTGTTGTTACCTACTACAATACATTGTTGGCTTTGGAGCTCCTCCATTATAGCTTTTGGAAGATCAAATTCTTCCAGCTTTGATTCAAGAGGCATGTTGCAAACTATAGGTTGTTGTCCTTGAACTCTTTTGTCCATGGCAGCAAGTTCTTGTTGTTGGAGAACGAATGGTGAAGAAGGAAACATGGTAATTTCAGCTAGCTCTTCATCTAAACATTCTTCTAAGTCTGATGGCAAATCAAACTCTTGAATGTCTTGCTGCAGCAAAGTCTCTCCCTCTTGTATGGTGGCCTCCAAATCTGCATTTTCTTCACCCTGTATAACTTCATTTTCAAACATGAAACTTGTCAATCTAGACTCATCCCAAAAATCAGATTGTTGGAGAGATGAAGTGGGAGAGAAGCATGAAATTTCTTGTGCCTTTTTCTCACAATTTGGACCTGTTTTGTTCACCTCCATAATGGCTTCATCAATCAAATCAGCCCCTTCAAATGAAAGCAAAAACGTATCAATAATGCTTCCTTCCTCTACTATTATAAAAACTAACTTGACCTCATCCATTTGCTCCTCAAAATGGGGTTTTGAGATGGTTTTCCTTCCTTCTCGATGGCTGATTTTGCAGTGTAAACTAGATCAACATTTTCTTTGGGCAAAGTGCCAACATGGACACCCAACTCATCACCAACAAACTGTTGTTTTTCTCGCTTCACTGCTGTTATAAAATCAGCCTTGTTTTCCACTTGTTCTCCAACTTCAACATCCTCTATTGGTTTCACCATCAAGGGGATTTTTGTAATCCCGAATTTAAGAGGCCAACTCTTTCTCGCTCAAGCTTTCCTTGATTGGCATTCTGATTTTTATCCTCCCAACATGGATTTGGGAATGCAAGAGGAGAAGTGGATTGTAACTCAATTGATTTTGCAATTTTTTGTGGTGGTGGAGGAGGTAGGAACTCTTGTTTCTTTGGAGGGAATGGCTGTTTGGAAGGGAAAAGGACAGAAGAATTGAGATGGGGTGGAAGACTATGGAATGGAGAAATGGATTCAACACTTGGGATGGCAGATGGAGAGTTTAAAACTTGACACTGCTGAGATAAAACAGATTGGGAAAGAGGGAGAGAAAAGGCATGAGATGGTGTGCTTACTTGTTGACAAGGTTGTTGAGTACTCCTCTCATACACCTTTATTCCTTCACCCACTTTGTAAGTAATGGTAGTGTTGTAATCATGAAGGCTAGCTTCTCTTGAGGGCTGTAATTTCTTGGAAAAGGTCCCACCCATGGACAAGGTGCTCTACAACTGATTCTAAATGCTTTCATTTGTGCTTGAGCCCTGGATAACACCATGTTTCCCTCCATCTTTTGGATTTTTCCAGCAGATCTGCATTTTGTTCTTGACTTCCCTCACAACTAGCATACCCTTGTGCTTGACATGCTTCATATCCAAACTGACTTTGGCACTGCTGCTCATATGGGTAGACATGCTGATTTGGAGGATTTGTAAAACATGTTGGAGGTGTGATATACTTCTGTTGTAAATGTGAATTCCATGATGGAAATGAAGTCATGATTGCACAACTTCATGGAATGGAAAAGAATGAAAATGATGGAAAGAAGAATGGATGGAAATGAATGGAAAACAGGTCTGCAACTTAGAGAATGAGTTGTTTACCAGATGGAGTCACCAGATGTGCTTTTGAAAGTGCCTCCAAAAGGTTGAATCTTTAACAGGAACACACCAACCTATCAAAGATAAAGTGGAAGACCTCTAAGGTCCCACCGAGCGTGCCAAAACTGTTGTGGAAAATCAACAAAGACCCTCGGATGTTGATCGATTTCTAGTTTTATCATACTAGCATCCAAAGGTGATTGCACAACATTGAATCCTCTTCCCAAGTGTGGGACTTGCAAAAATGGAAGAGAAATATCTAGATTAGAGGTTGGTTCCTCAACTCTCCGATCAGCTATTTTACTTGCAAAATTACAGAGGTTTAAACTCATAAATCTACTCTAAATTCCAAAGGGACAAGGATAGAAAATGCAAAAAGAAAGAACTAAAACTAATGCTAATAGGTGATGCACCAAAGGAGTGGTGAGCATTTTTTACTTCTGAAAATTGACACAGTTCATAAAATGCAACAAAAACAACATGCACAAACTGATAGTTGTAATGAAGTGTTAGAAATTAGGCAAACAACACCAGCAGAGGATAAAAACTAATCACAGGGCCTGTATTGTTATTTTAACATCAAAATCACTTGCATTCAAACACCTGAAAGGAAAAATACAGTTGTAGTTTCTAGAAAAGGTTTGTTATTCCACTAAATCACTTCCAAGGTGAAAAAGGGAGCTTGCCATACACAAAAAATGTTCAACCCTTTGAAAAATGAGCCAAATCTGGCTTTTACAGTGCAAGGGACGAGCCCAGGAGAGAGAAACACGGGAAAACGTGGAAGGGGTTCAACCATTGACCAAAATTCCATCAAAACAGCATGGGCAACCTGACAGACCCATTCCCTGACATTTTTAACCATGCTGGGAGAGAATGCGAGCCATTCTTCATTAAAATCGGTGGTTGAAACATCATTTCTATTCATGACCACGTGCCAGAAGTGTTTTTTAATTTTATCTCTCCAAACTCCACCAAAATGAAAAATTGACCCTGGAATCTTGTAGAGAATTTCACCAGCTTTCCATTGATATAAAGAACACGAAAAATGAGCTCTGGATCAAAAGATATGGCGATTTGAAGTTTTAGGTCAAAACAGGACCAAATCGGGTCGGTGGGAAAATTTTCAAATTTTTGCACCTTTTTGGTCATTTGGAAAATTTTCCAAAATTTCCCCACACTCCGCCACTCTAGGTGCCATGTGGCAGCATCTCATTGGCCGCGGGCCTTTCAGGGGAAAATTTTTTCCAAAAACTTCGCCGAGCCATAACTTCAAAAATACATGGAGTTAGGAGGAAAACTTTACCTTTCTGGAAAGCTGAGAAATAGCTCTATCCAATGGTGTCATTTCCAAAAGGTTTTGAGTGCCTGAAAGCAAAATTTTGTGACTGAGGCACAAGAGAGGGAAGAATGGGAGGATTTAGCCATAAAATGAGCAGGGGGCACATTTTGGATAACAGGTAGTACATGGGCATCTCTGATTAGATGCAGTTTGGCCATATTTCAAGCATCAGCGGAAGCCTCCACATGTCCAAATGACCCAAATCTAGGGGTAGGGTCCAAGGGATAGTCCTCAAATAAGAGCAAGCTTTACGAGTGTCCCATGTTCAAAATGAAGGTAAAACAAGCTCAAATCGGCTAAGTATGGAAGGTTCAATGGAAAATGCCACATGCCTCACTGGCACATCATCAAGAGTCAAAGCCAGGGGTGGTTCTCAAACTTGCGCCAGTCCTGCACATGTCCTAGGTCTAAAAAGAGAGATTCGATCGTTAAAATTGACTAACTATGTGCGGGTTGGCAGAAGCCACCACGTGCCTTAACTGTGCCATTTCGGAAGTGAAATCAAAGGGTCAGTCTCCAAGTAGTGCCAACTCGCCATGAAGTTAAAGTCAATATGAAGACGGTTAGCCATTTAAAAGTCTAAGATGGTGCAAGGAGACATGCGTCATCTCGGCACAGCTTCATGGGAATTTCCAAAGTAGAAACTCAAATGAGCGCTAGCCCTCCACGTGTCTAGGGGTCAACATAAGTCAAGGAGAAAATTGGCCCGAATCGGCTAATTATAAAGGAACCAATGAAGATCTCCATGTGTCAACCCAGTGCTACTTCAAAGGCAAAGAATGTAAGAGGTATTCGCAGAGGCCCACTCCAATCAATTTCCCCACGTGGGTGGACCAAATTTGAAGTTGTAAAATCAAATCAAATGTCCCATGTTTTAACCGGTAAAATAACGTAATGACCGTATATTTTAAAAATTGGTTTTTCCACCATTAATGTTTTCATTGCGTTTTCAAGAATTCGAAAGGGCGTGAATGATTGGAGTAATTTGTAAATCGTTTTCTTTCTTTCTTGAGGAGGTTGTAATTGTTTCTTGTGAGCTATATCATGAGATTTCAAATCCATTGTATGGGTTGGAATTTTGATTATTCTAGAATTGTAATTTCAATTTTGAAGAAATCAATACAATTTTTTTCCTTTTTTTACTTTCTCTTTCCTTCGGTTACGATATGTGAATCATCTAATCCTTACATGCTTGGAAACTTTGTGTTCTAGTTTTTATAATCTCCAAAACTTTGAGTCTACGAATTGTGTATGTTATAAACGTTGATGGTTCTACTCTATATCTCATTTGCGCAATACATATAAGGGCTTTCTCTACCATATATTTTCCCCGAAAGTATTATCTTCTTCTTCCTCCCTCCTCTCTTTAAATTATTCTATCCTCATGTATTGATAACTTTCATGGCTTAAAACACATTTCAGGATATTGGGAAACCACCATTGAATGAAAGACTATGCATTTTTACATAGGTTTTTCCCCTGCTTTCAATAAGGGAACCTCTCCTATTAAAGAGGAGGGACTTGCTTGTCCCCTGACTGTGGTTTCATTCCAAGTGCAAATTTGAAACCCAACATTTTTTGGCGACTCCGCTGGGGAATTTTTTCAACAATTTCCTTTCCTAAAAGAACAACTAATTTGATCATTTCTTTGATCCGCAACTCTAGGATATACTCGTGGTAGAAGAGCTCTTGGAATTGAAGATCCCCAATTTCAAATCTTGGATCAACAAGGTTTTTAACTTCCTTCAACAAGAATAAATAGAAGAGCTCGTTCTAAAAGCACACCTCTTGTTGAAGAAAAAGCTTCTGGTAGTAGCATTCCTCAAGCACAACTTAACCCTAATCTTCATGCCCTAATTATTTTTGGTGTCTCAGTTCCACTTCAAGTAATATTTCCAATGATGGAAACACCTCGGCCTTGGGGACAAAGAGTTGGGCCTCTGGCTCTTCCTCAACAATTGCATGATTTACTTAGGGGTAATAAGAAGGATTTTCCCAAATTTAGAGGTGATGGCAAAGTGCACCCTAATGAACACATTGCAACCTTCATTATTACATGTGGGGTCCTTGGAGTTTAACATGAGGATGTCTCTGTGAGACTATTTGTGGAAACCTTGCAAGAAAATGTTGTAGATTGGTTTTACCATCTTTCTCGTTGGGACCATCATTGATTGGAATACTATGAGAACTCAATTTGAGTAGCGTTTCAAACCTCGCTTGAGGATATGCATGCTTTGCTAGCTCATATTTCTCAAATCAAGAAGGATCCACATGAGCCTATGAGAGAATTTTTGGCCAAGTTCAATAAGTTGGTTAACAAGATTCCACTAGATACTAGACTCGTTGATCGATTCAAAAGTGTTTCTTCTTGAAATCTCAATTGCCCAAGTAAGCTATGCCCCGAGGAGAGAAAATCTTACAACTTTGGATGTTGATCGAGATTGGCTATCGGTGTGGAAGATGACATGATCATGTCTAGAAAGCTGACAAGGAGTCTTTAAAATATAAAGCATCTTCTTCTTATCCTTTTCTTGGAGGTAATGCAGATCAGTTGGTGCAAAATCTATCTAATGACCTCATTTCCATTAAGAAACAATTGGCTCAGCATGCTCCATATCAAGATGTTCCAAGGAAGAAATTTCAGCCTAAGAACCGCTTTCCCTCTTCTCAAACTAGGTTGGTAATTGAAGGTCCACCCCTCAAGGTGTTGGTTAATTCTACTTGTGAAGTTCTTGAGCTTGATGATGAGGAAAAAAATGGTCTTTATGATGAACAAGAAGAGGAAGTTGATGAAGAACTGGAGGATCCTGGTGGTTCTCGAGTTCATTTCCTCATTACTGAGGGTATGGAAGATGTGGATGATTATGATGATGTAATGGCTGAGATGAATAGTGAATCATATGATGTTATGATTTAGGAGCAGACCAACAAAAAGGAAAAAGTTGTGCAACCTACAAAAATATCCAAGGAGTACCCCATCACCATCCTAGTGATTGCAAGAAGAGGAACTCCTATTCCTACTACTTCCACTAAAAAGGTAAGCTTTGCTAGTCCTTCTCCCTCCTTCTGCTTCTATGAATTCTTTCCCAAAAGATGATAAATATGATAGATCAAAAGCTCCTCCTACTCCTAATATTGATTCTCCATCCACATCTGGATCTTTTGACATTATAGACCATCTTAAAAAGACCAAGATTCAGATTTCTGAAGCAGAGTTCTATCAAACCCATCCTAAATCCTTTTCCAAAATGGTTAACTTTGTAAATTCCAAATCCAAAGTCTCATCCAATACTTTTAAGGGCATTTTTCCCACTCCCTCTCCCTCACCTCAATCAATCCTTGTGGTTGCAGTCACTTCCCCTAATGAGAAAATTGAACCATTCCATGTGACCCTTCTCATAGCTGGCCACAAACTCAGTAATTGTGTCATAGATTCAGGAGCATCATATAATGTAATGCCAGCAAAGGTAGCCCATGATTTTGGTTTGACCCTAACACGTGCCTTTGGTTCTTGTTATTCCATGAAGATTAAGAAAGTACCTTTTTGGGAAGAATTAAATATTCACAAGAAGCTTTTGTTTATTTTCCAGAGAAAAGAATCCTAGCCACCATTTTGGTAGCTGATATTCCTCCTTCATATGGGATGTTGCTGAGTAGAAATTTCTGCAAGGAGGTAGGAGGGGAAATTCAAATGGATTGGTCACATGCCTTGATCCCTGTCAATGGGAAGATGAAGAAGTTGCTTCCTAAGAAACAAGTAGAGTATATTATGCAAAAGACAGATGATCCTAAAGAAAAAATATTGTATGTAGATATAGGGCATGGGAACTACATGATCATGTCACAAGAGGAGACAAGTCTACTAAAGGGAGTGTTGTTTGATCCTAATGGTGTGTGGACTTTGGAGTTTGATGGGATATTTTCTTCAGCTGGTTCTGGAGTTGGTGTAGTGCTCATTTCTCCTGGGGTAAGGTTCATCCTTTCTCCTTCAAATTTTAGTTTGAAAATACCAAAAATACTACCGAGTATGAGGCCCTTATTCTTGGGTTGAACATGATGAATGAAATAGGAGTGAAGCACCTTCTTTCTTGTGGAGATACTTTGAGATAATTGTAAAAAAATTTAGAGACATTTATTAGGTAAATAATGTAGGTTGAAACACAATATGAATCTGGTTTGGGATTCCATTGAAGTTGTGCCAAGGAGAGGAACAATAAGGCTGACTCTCTAGCTATTTCTAGGTCCTTTTTGATTCCTCACCTTGATTTCCCTTAGGAGAAATTCACCATTGAGCTTATCTATAGACCTAGTGTGTCTGATAATGAAAATAATTGGCAAGTTTTCAATGATGACCAGCATTTTCTTTCTTTCTTAGAGCTCGGAGACAACTCGATCACCAGTACTTTGAAGGAAGTAACAATCTACCTAGAGAGTGTGTGTCATCAAATGAAGAGCGTTCCAAAGATGATATGGATAAAGATGGATGCATCAAACTGAAAGGCAACAAAATCCATAAAGGGATGGTGAGTTTGGAGGATATTTTTGATAAACATGATAGATATATGAAGTTGAAAGTTTCCCATGGAGCCCAACAATCTGCTAAGACTGAGAAAGTGAATATTGGGAGTCTTAATGATCCCAAAATGGTCAACATTGGAAAATGCTGCACTCATGAAGAGATAACAAAGGTGGTGAATCTGTTGGAAAGGTATGTTGATGTTTTGGATTACTCTTATGATGATCTTAAGGCTTTTCAGCCTAAATAAATGCAACATTTCATTCCTCTTAAGCCTGGGATCAAACCCTTCAAACAGAAGAAAAGGCAATATAATCCAAAGATAGCTGATATAATTTTCCAAGAAATACAAAAGCTTCTGAAGGCTAGGATCATCTTCCCCATCCACCATTCAACATGGATTGCTAATATAGTTCCTGTCAAGAAGAAGAATGGTGAGATCCGGATCTGTGTGGACTTCAAAAATCTAAATCAGGGTTCTTTGAAGGACAACTACCCTCTCCCCATGATGGACCAAGTATTGCAAGTTATTACAGGCTCGGAGATGCTATTTATGTTAGATGGATTCTTGAGGTACAATTAAGTAGAGGTGAATATTGTTGATCAACATAAGACTTTCTTTACAACTCCTTGGGGAACCTTTGCATACAAGAGAATGCCATTTGGTCTCATCAATGTTGGTGCTACTTTCCAGAGGGCCATGGAATTGGATTTTGGTAGTTTGAAAGGGAAATTCATTGTTGTGTATTTGGATGACTTGACAGTGTTTTCTAAAGCAAGAAAAGATCACTTCTAACACCTTGAAACAATATTACAGAAGTGTAGAGAGAATGGGATTTATTTAAACCCTAAGAATTCTATGTTTTGTGTCACATAAGGAAAGTTGTTGGGACACATTGTTTCAAAGGAAGGGATCAAGATTGATCCGAGAGAGAGTTCAGGCCATCCAAAGCAAATTCCTCTTCCATCAAGTAATAAGGGTGTCCATTCTTTCTTTGGTAAGATCAATTTCCTAAGGAGATTCATCCCCGATTTTGTAGAACTTACTATGAGCATTGCTCACATGATGCAAGGGAAGAAAAATTTTGGTTGGTCCTCTGAAGGGAAGAAATCATTTGAGGACATTAAACAAGCTATTGTAAAGACTCCAATCTTGGTGTGCCCTAACTTTAGCAAAGATTTCATTATCTATTGTTATGCCACTAAAAATACCCTAGTTGTTGTGTTAGCCTAGAAGAATGTTGAAGATCATGAGCTCCCAATTGTATTCCTGAGTTATGTCTTGAAAACACATGAGCTGAAGTACACCATGATAGAGAAACATGCTTTTGTAGTTGTCAAAGTCATGTTAGCTTTAAGTTTTACATCCTTAATTCTCATTTTGTGGTGTTGGTGCCTGATACAATAATCAAATCCATTCTTACTCAGCAAGATTTTGGAACCAAGTGAGGTAATTGGGTAGCAAAGGTGCAAGATTATGATCTTGATATCAGGCCAACAAAGCTAGTTCGGGGTAAGGGTCTATGTGAACTCATTGCACGAGGGAATTGCCAAGGAGTTGTCTAAATATGAAGTTGATGCCCCTGTTGTTTTATTCCTCGGCTCGAAAGATGTATGGTACACTAACATTGCTCACTTTCGACCTATGGAGAGTTTCCATCTCACTTTATTTCCAAAGAGAAGAGAGCCATCAAATTGAGGCCTGCACAATATGTGCTATGGGAAAATGCTTTGTTCAAACGAGGCATAAATGGAAGGTTTTTGAAGTGTGTAGACAAGGAACAACAAAAGAAGTTATTCTCTACTTTTCATGACCAGATCTTGTTGAGGTCATTTCTCCTCTACTATAACAGCTCATAAAATACTTCCTTCTAGTTATTATTGGCCCAATTTTTTCAAAGATGCATCAAAATGGGTTGGTAAATGTGAAGCATGCCAAACATTTGTTGGAAGACCTAAGTTGGTTTTTTTACCTCTCAAGCCTGTAGTGATTGAAGAGCCATTTCAAAAATGGGGTTTAGACTTCATTGGAGCACTTAATCCATCTTCCAATGTTGGACATACTCATGTGTGAAATGCCATAGACTACTTCACCAAGTGGGTGGAAGCCATCCTAGTCAAGAGCACTACCTCCGAGGTAGTTTGTAACTTCATTAAAGAGAACATATTGATCAGGTTTGGGATCCCAAACAAAATTGTGACTGATAATGCTTCCAAATTTTCTTTTGCTAAGATGATGGACTTCTGCTATGGGTATGGGATCTCCCTTGCTCATTCTTCAGACTACTACCCCAAGGGAATGGACAGTAGAATCAACAAACAAGAACTTGGTAAACATAGTTAGAAAGCTTGTAAATGATTCTCAGAGGAATTAGCATAAGAAGCTATATGATGCACTTTGGGCTAATAGAATTACACCCAAGAGAGCAATTGGAATGTCCCCTTTCCAAGTGGTGTATGGTGTAGAATCTAAGCTTGCCATCATGGTGGAATTGCTAGCCTTGCATCTAATGAAAACCATTGAAGATTCAAGTTTCAGTAGCTCTTTGGATAAGAGAATTTTGTACCTTCAGAAGCTCGACGAAGACAGATTGTAAGTGGTGGACAAGATAACAAATCATCAGTTGAAAGTGAAGGCTTTTTTGAAAAGAAAACCAAATTGATATTTTTTCAAGTGGGAGACATTGTGCTGCTTTGGGAAAAATACATGAGCCACGAGTAAGTCATGGTAAGTTTTATTCTCTTTGGCTCGGTCCTTTTAGAATCGTACATTTTGCTAGCGATAAATATTTTTATCTAGATTACATGGATGGTTCTCCTCTCCCACTTCCTATAATGTGCGTATCTAAATTTGTTCAAGTCCTAGGTGACTAGGTGGTCCTTATGTATATTATGTACAGTGTTTTGGTTTTGGGTTGTTCCTTTTTGTTTCATTTCTATTCTTCCCTTTTGGTTTTTTGGTTTCTTTTCCCGTCTTGTGTGTGTTTCCTTGTATTGGTTTTAATTTTGACTCCTTTTCCCAATGGATAAGGCACTGGTCCTCTTTCCCAGAGTTATCTACAGTTCTTGATCTTGCCTTGTGTCTTTGTTCCAAGCCAAGTCATCCCTAGAAAGAGCCGCTTGTTGTCGCCGCCCCAAAATTCCCCTCTTTTGAAGTCAAGTTTCAAAAATTTTGAGTTTGTACCTTGGAGTATTGAATCGCGTCAAGCTTGGCATTGTTTTTAGTTTTCCCATTCATGGAGAACAATTTGAAAGTCGGGCATAATGGTGAAGTTTCTTTCCTTCTTTTTATTTTTCTTCCCGCAGTCGGGAATGACAGGCGTATCTTCCCGTTATTTTTCCCCGAATCCACGGGTAGTATGTGGGCATCTCTAATTGGATGTGGTTTGGCCATGTTTCAAGTGTCAGTAGAAGCCTCCACATGTCTAAATGATGCAACTCTAGGGGTAGGGTCCAAGGGACAGTCCTCAAATAAGTGCAAGCTTTCCGTGTGTCCTAGGTTTAAAATGAAGGTAAAACAAGCTCAAATCGATAAGTATGCAAGGTTCAGTGGATGGCGCCACATGCCTCATCGGTGTAAATTCAAGAGTCAAATCCAAGGGCAGTTCTCAAACTTGCATCAGTCCTCCATGTGTCCCAGGTCCAAAAAGAGAGAGCCGATCGTTAAAATTGACTAAGTATGGGTAGGTTGGAAAAATCCACCACGTGCCTTAACAACGCCATTTTGGAGGTGAAATCAAAGGGTCAGTGTCAAGTAGCGTCATATCGCCATGCGGTTAAATTTAATATGAAGTTGAAGTTTGCCATTGAAAAGTCTAAGATCGGTGGAAGGAAACACACATCATCTCGACACAGCTTCAGGGGGCGTTTCCAAATCAGAAATTCAAATGAGTGCTAAACCTCCACATGTATAGGAGTCAATATAATTCAAGGAGAAAAATTGGCTTGAATCGGCTAAGTATAAAGGAACCGATAGAGCTCTCCACGTGTTAGCCTAGCAGCTGCTTCAAAGGAAAATAATGTAAGAGGTGTTTGCAAGCCCACTCTAATTAATTTCTCCCATGTGGGTGGCCCAAATTTTAAGTTGTAAAATCAAATCGAATGGCCCATGTTTTAACTGGTAAAATAATGTAACAACCGTATATTTAAAAACTAGTTTTTCCACCATTAACGTTTTCTTTGTGTTTTCAAGAATTTGAAAGGGCGTGGATGATTGGAATAAGTTGTAATTGTTTCTTTCTTGCTCGAGGAAGTTGTAACCATTTCTTGCAAGCTATATCATGAGCTTTCAAATCCATTGTATGGGTTGGAATTTTGATTATTCTAGAATTGTAATTTCAAATTGGAAGAAATCAATACAAAGGTTTTTCCCTTTTTCTTCTGCTTTCTCTTTCCTTCTGGTTTTGATATGTGAATCATCTAATCCTTGCGTGCTTAGAAAATTTTTGTTCTAGTTTGTACAATCTCCAAAACTTTGATTCTATGAATTGTGTCTGTTATAAATGTGGATGGTTCTACTTTGTATCTCATTTGCATAATACATATAAGGGTTTTCTCTGCCATATCTTTTCCCTAAAAGTATTGTCTTCTTATGCCTCCCTCCTCTCTTCAAATTCTTCTATCCTCATGTATTGATAACTTTCCAGGCTTAAAACACATTTTAGGATATCAGAAACCACCAAAGGAATGAAATAATGTGCATTTGTGCATAGGTTTTGCCCTCGCTTTCAATAAGGGAACCTCTCCCATTAAAGAGGAGGGACTTGCTTGTCCCCTGACTATGGTTTCATTCCAAGTGAAAATCTAAAACCCAACATTATGTATGACATAATTAACTATCCTTAAACAATATTTTTAGCATTTCCTTCTCATTTTACAATCAAATCTAACACCATTGGCCACCTTAATTCCATGAAAACTAATTCTATCTTAAATTGTCATGTATTAGCAAAATATGTCAATTTACATAATTTTTCTATCATGGACAAAGCTATTTAGAAGTCTTATATTGAGGAATCATCTTCATCCTACAAAATAACTAATTATTCAATCTATTATTTTATTTATATTTCTACATTAAATAACCATGATAATAAAAACACATGTATGTAAAACCTAACACCAATTGTATTGATCCATTACCTTCAATTTTATCACTTTTTAAACATCTCTTGATGCCCATCCTCCTATTTCATCACCCATGGGGCTATCTATCACTTCCCATAATTCTCATATTTTATAGTTCGAGACATTTATTGATTCATCTCTTTCCCTCATTTTATACTACGGGAATTGCTTGATGCTTATATTCTCTTGCAAATAATATCAATCATTTCCTAATGTATCATCTTCTTACCTTTCAATCACCATATAAGCATATTATCACTTAGCTTCCATCTTGGGGGAATCCTACAATGCCTTACATTTCCCACCATATTATATTCCAACTAAAAAAATTATAATCATTGAATCCAAAAACATCAACTCTAAGAAATCTTAAAAATAAGCACCTAACATTTTGAGATCTTACGCCACTAAAGGTGTTGTCCTCTTGCATTTACATATGCATGCCACCTCACATGTCATAACTACTTACACTCTCTTCTTATCACACATTTCTCTATTATCTATTCTTAACATTCCAAACCATCTATCGAACTTCATGTACATAAATTTTTTTGTACCTAATTAGATATGTTTGTCACGATTTTTCATTTATCATGTTTTATATTATAGTTTATATCCTAAAATGATAATAACATATTACATTTATTATTATGGAATTATATACTTGCACATTTTTCATTACTTTATCACCCTTTACATTTATAGGTATTTCAGTTATATGATTGTTATTCCCCCATCTAATCCCTTACACTCTTTTTCATATTATTTTTTACAAGGTCATCAATTACATGATCCCTAGTCTCCTATCTGGTTACTTATACCATTATTTAATACTAACTCTTTAGATTGATTAGTTTATTGAACCCTAGTTTCCTAGATGATCACTTATATCCTCTATTATATTTTTCTATAGGATGATTTCTTAGGTTGAGAACTACTCTAAAAACTAGTAGTTTACATCATTTTATGATCCTACATTTTTTACAAAAGTTTTAGTCGTACAATATCATCTACCCCTTATAATCTAGTAGTCATATTAGTTTAGTTGACACCTTTTATTAACTCGATACCTTCTCATCATCATCTTACCCATAGATTTTTTCACTTGTTCAATATGTTTCCCAACGAGGATTATCGATTGGGTTCATAGACTTACATTACATACTTATTACCCACTATGACTATGAGTTTGGTCAATATTTTCCCAACTAGTATTGTTTACCTATGTTCATATATTTACAAACTAATTTTATCTACCTTTTTTGTAACTTAACAAAATTTAAATCTTATAATAGCACCGATATCAAAGAAACATAACGGTAATAATCAAGATATACCAGAAATAAAAAATCAAGCATGAACAATAGAGATTTAAGAGTGAATTAGTTTGTATTTGAGTTCCTAGATTGATTTTGGGTTGGAAACTAGGTAGAATGGGCTAGATCTGGGTCGATTATGCTTCATATGGAAAATTAAGATCCGCAAGACTTCTAAAAAGAATTATCTAAAGGAGGATAGGAACTCCCCAAAGCCAATGTCTGAAATAGACACTAGTGTCATAACAATAGATTCATATCTCATCTTTTCGTGGTTTCAACTTGTTATCTTCCTTTCACTCTTTGTTTCTTTTTCTTCACCGTAGGTTTTCAATCTCACACTTGAACCTTCAAAACAACCCCTAGATAAATACACAAGGATCAAGAAAACATTAGATGAAACCAAAAATGCACATGCTTGATTCATATGACCTTGAAGGTCACCCTAATGTAATTACCACCAACCATTGCACTACATTTCAGACTATGTAGTCTCTCTCTCTCTCTCTCTCTCTCTCTCTGTGTGTGTGTGTGTGTGTGTGTGTGTGTGTGTGTGTGTGTGTGTGTGTGTGTGTGTGTGTGTGTGTGTGTGTGTGTGTGTGTGATAGAATAATTTTCTTTGAAGGTAGGTTGGCCTTTTTGAGTCGCACAAAGATAGAAGGCTACAAGTACTTTTTCTAAGAGGAATATGTGAGATAAAATTTAGAAATAGACCCTCCTATCCTATGAATGATGCAACCCAAATGCAATGCTTGAATGTTTCTCTTTTCCCAAGTAGTAGATAGGAAGTAATAGCCCAAATTTCTCAGCCCCTAATAATAGTGAGTAATTTGTGTGTGTGTGTGTGTGTGTGTGTGTGTGTGTGTGTGTGTGTGTGTGTGTGTGTGTGTGTGTGTGTGTGTGTGTGTGTTTCCTTATTTGAATTTCATCATTAATAACTAAAACAGTGACCCAAAGTAATAAGTAGTAATTTTGAATAGATAATAGTCGATGTGGCATTTAAAATTTTAGAAAAGGATTGAAAAGGATAGAAGTCCCCAAAGGGGATAGTAGTGCTCTGGTTCTTCTTTCCCTAATGGTAAGTATTGTCTAAAATGCTCGAGAGGATAGAAAGGGAAATATTGAACTAAATCACATGATGTCCAATGTCCAAAAGTAAAATAGTCATTCTATAAAAGTAAATGATCTAAGTAGAGTAAGGGCACCAAGTTGGGAGGCCAAAGGGGGTCTTAAGTGGACACTTTTTTTGAAAAATAAAAATCTTCAACTTCTACGAGTTATTTTAAATAGTTACACTCAGAATTGGAAGATCTTATAAGAACATGAATCGTAAAATTTTGAGTCTAGTTTCTAAGCTACTAATTTGTTTTGAAAATTTTGTTAAGTGTAAGTGGGTTAAAGAACTAAAATACCAATAGGTGCTCCATTTTTTTAAAAACATAGTGGACGATCGTTCATGCTCATGCCCCCCTTTTTTAGCACGATTTAATATTTTTGAAAAACTTTAGTAGAAAGATAGATAGGAACATCTAGTTTGTGATAGAATTTTTTAATATTTTTTAGTGAGAATTTAACTTTTTATGATTTTTCAAGTACAAATATTTTAAATTTTGAAAAATAAGTGACCCCTAACTACCTCAAAAATATTGAAATTTAGATTATTTTTAAAAATGTGTAGAATTAGTCCTATTTTCTGATTTGTATGTGTTTTATTCAATTTGGATGACTGAATCAAAAGATACATGACAAAATATAAGCTTTTACAATCCCTTAAAATAAAGGTATAAAATAAATAGCTTGAAATAAATATAAATGGAAACCTTAGAATAGTTAGAAAAATATTAAAAGTATATATTTAGAAAAAAGATAGTTTTTCTTGACATTGTAGGTAAATTTTTAAGAAAGATAGAAAATGTTTGTATAGGATTTATCATGGTGGGGGTGATTTTTTCATATTTTTTCAAAAACACGTAGGTTTTTTTTTTGCGAGTCCAAGGCGCAGTTTAGGAAACCAAAGCAATTCTAAGCCTATAAATTCTTGGTTTGGGGCATAATGTAATGGAACGTGAGTGCGCTAATGTTTAAGTATAATATTTTCATTTATTATTATTTATATTTTTATTTTTTGTACTTTAAATTTATTTAAGTAAATATAAGAAACTAGGGTAACTTTATAGCTAATGGAACTAGTCTCATAGCTCCATGAGTCACAGTTTAGGAGATGGTTTTTAATAATCTGATATGGTTATTACATAGGTAATTTTCAATATTTTATAATTCAGCGTAAATATTTTAGCGTTTGAATTCTACAATCGATTTCTATTTTAGAAATGAATATAGTCATTGTTTTTGTTTTGGGGCCTTTTGGATTGTTTACTAGCATTGTAGGAGTGTTAGATGTGTTAAAATTAGATTTTACAAACCTAATAACTCTCAAAGGAAACCACAACTACTCAAATATATGCACTCATGAAATGCCTTATAATACATAACAAATCAAAACACATGTGTTAGACATAATGTCATTGGTGTTGTCATTGATGTCAAGTTGCATTGATGATAAAGGGTGTACAGTGGCATATGAGTAAGCATTAGGTGTCAATCATCAATAAACATGAAGGTTGATTGGTAGTTCCCTATTTTGGTGTCATGAAGTGCTGCATTGGTGAATTTTTGTTTTGGAACCAAAAGGGTCAGCTTCAATGTTTTGAAATTCTTCATGACACCTTCAATCCCTAGAGATAAATTGATGTCTCCTAAATGTAGAGGATTCATGTAGTTTTTCAATAATTATTTGTTTTCCTCGTAACTCCTTAAAGAGCTCCTAGAATCTTCTAGAGAAGGAAATTTTCAACATTAGAGTGTTTGTTCCTTGCACCTAGAAAACTCGTTGTTGAGCATATAGTCCTTTAATGATCAAAAGTTTCCTAAATCTTCCTAAATTACCTTCAACAATTCCAATATTCCCCAACATCACCTCTTGATGCTTAAGATATTTCCTAAAATCTCCCTGAGGATGTTCTATTAGCTCCAAAATGGCCATAATAACTAGCATGGAAATTGAAAACTTTGAAGCATGACAACTAAGCCCTTAATTAAAAAAGGCTTCTTAGGCACTGTGCAATCTTCCTCTATTGATGTAGGATCATCTTGATAATAATAATTTTTTTATTTCTTAGGTGACTAGAGGTGTCTTAGGTCCACTTGAGATGGTCATAGCTTGTACTAGTCCATTTGGACTCCATAGGAAAGAATAGGAGTTTCCTCCAAATGTATAATTTGAATATTTGGACTAGCTCTAGGTATGTTACAAGCTTAGGTGTTAAGTTGGACAATCCTCTCAAACCAAGATATCATAGTTTGAGGTTAGAGACTATTTTCCAAATCATTTTCACATCCAAATATTTTTATTTGTATTTTCTTATTATATAATATTATGTTCAAGGATTCATGGAACCCTCACAAAGGTCCAAGGAATGGAAAATAGATAGAAATACTTACTCGTAAAACACTATGCCATGTTTTAGAAGTTTATTAGTATGTAGCATCAACATAATGATTCAATAGAATCCTTGATTCTATGTCGGGCATTGATCATGATGACTTGGTCTTGAAAAATTCAAGAAAAGATAATAAGCCATCTAATGGAGGATTTCTTAAATTAAATTTGTGTTCACAATACTAATTGTGTGTTCCGAGTCTTAAGGGACTAGAGTATAATATTAATTTTAAAATTTAATATGTATGACTAGTATAATCTTTGATAAGTGTGCAGAAGGTAATAATAAGACCAAGAGTTTTAAAATCCCTAGTACATGTTGGAATAAGAATAAAAGAAGAGGAATTTGTAAATACAATTTATGCCTAGTTTGAGGGCTAAGAAGATGTAATTTTAGAAAAATAGTATTTATCCCATGTGTTTGAAGTTGGTGGAGTCTTTGATAAGTTGGAAGAATGCATAAGGTCATTAAGGACTCATAAAATTAAGGCATAAGGATGTAGTATTTAGTTGTTAGTAGGTAAAGGAAGAAATGTACAATCAAGCTTATTTCTTATGACTTTCAAGACAAACCTTGAGAAATAGTTATCTAGAGGAAAGAAACTCATAAGGAAGTCATATCTATCATTGAGGGAGTGGTTTTAGAATGTTTTGAATCCTTGATTAACAGGGGAAAATCCTTATACAAATTTAATCAAGAAGACCTAATTTGACTATCCCGCATGTCTGAATGAAGAAGTCTAAAGAGAGTAAGAGTTTGTATGAAAAGAATTAATTGAAAGAGGAAGAGTTGAATGATTTGCATTAGCAATTAGGAGAGGGGTAAGAAAAGTGAGATGAGTGAAAATAAGATTGATTAAAATTTAAGGTGAAAGTGAAAAACAAAGTTGAGAGGACTGTTTAGAGCTTGAGAAAACAAGGAGTCTTAGAAATCTAAAAGTTGAAAATATGACAAGATGATGGATAAAGGATTAATGGAGATCTGAGGTGTGCTTGAATAAGGTGTATGGGTGTGTTGAAATATTGATGTAAGGTTGAAAGGTGGATGCGGAGAACACCATTTTGATCAATTTTATCCACGTGGAATTAGAACTTGAAGGTTAATCACATGTTCCCGACATCCAAAATGTATTGAGATCATTACCAGACATTAATTAATTATTTAGAAACACTCTTGGGAGCTATGTATTGCTTGATAGTATGAGATAATTTCTAGCATCACCTTTGGTGGCCTTGGATCAAAATGGATGCTCCCACAATGTAAAGGATTATTCAAGATTTCAGGTGCCTAGTTTTTTTCCTCATAACTCCTTACGGATCTTGTAGAATAGGCCAAAGAAGTCAAGGTTTGCAATTCGACTACTCATTCCTTGCACCTAAAATCCCGTTGTTGAACAAACTATCCCTAAATGATAAAAAATTTCTTATATCTTCCTAAACTATTTCCAACACCTTCAAGTATTTAAATACCACCTTTGGATACTTAATACCTTTTCATAACCCTCCTGTAGGATTCACATAGGCTTCGAAATGACCAAAATTGGCATTTCTAGGCTTGTCAAAGAATTAGTCTTTTAGTCCACATCAATGAATGGAATAATGGACATTTTATAACCTTTTTACAAACTTATACATGTTCAAACTTATACCTTCAGGAACAAGTTGATCATGACACAAGAGGTAGTTTGGCCTTGAGAGGGATTCAAGAAGACTTCAAAGAAAGATTTCAGATTGTGGATTAGTTTTCATGGTTTAAGTTTTGCATTTTTTGGTTAGTCAATTCACATGACATCATCTCCATATGAAGATCATCCTCTTACCTTTCTAGGCTTCAAAATCCTCCTTGAATGGAATCAGATTTAGGATGCCCAAACAATTATTTCTTATATTCCTCTCATGAGAATAGGTGACTTCTTTCTCCTTCACACATGATGGTCCCAGATACCTCAAAGTAGCCTCACTAGCTCATTTTTATTTGTTTCTCGAATATATTTTGACATAATGGTAGATTCTAGATATGATGATCATTAATTCACTCCTTGATCCTCAATTTTCACCTTTGAACATGATTATCTCTTATTAATCTCATAATTCACCTCCTTACCCAAGATTTCACCGAGTGGAAGCATGCTTATGATATCTAGAATCCCTCTTTCTCAATTAATCCTCATGTAGATAGGTTTCCTTCTCCTTATAGAAGGACTGATCACTAAATCAAACTTGGAGGAATGTTTGATAACGAGTTCCATTTTCTTGACCCCTACACTCTATCAAAACACTATAAATTCCACCTCCCTGACTTACAAGATGTGAGTTCATTAACAAACATTGAATAAGTATTTAGAAACACTCTCATAAAATATGCATTACTTTTTAGCCTGAGATGATTTCCACCATCACTCATGGTGAGCTTCTCTTATCATGTTCTTGATGACCATTCCCTTGATGATTTGAATCTCGATGAAGCTCTTGATGTTTCAAATCTTTCACGTAACTCGTGATTTTTTGATTGTGCCCATTGTCTTCATTATGTTTTGAAATCATTAAAATACCTCATGATGACCATTCCCTTGATTATTTAAATCAATAAAAACTTACATATGTGTTTTGATTTATTATGTGTTATAAGGAATTTCGTGAGTCCATATATTCGAGAAATTGTTGCTACCATTGGGAGTTGTGAGGTTTATAAAATATATTTTTGACACATTTAAAGCTACTACATATGTCAATAAGCAATCCAAAAATCCCCAAAACCTAAACAATGACTAAATTCTTTCCTAAAATAGACATTGATTGTATAATTGAAATTCTAAAAATGTAGGTGAATGCTGAAATCCTAAAAATACCTATGTAATGACCATAGGTAGAATATGAAAAATATCTTCTAAACGATGACCGATGGAGCTGTGAGACTAGTTTCATAAGGTAAAGAGTGACCCCGATTTCTTATATTTACTAAAATAAATTTAAAGTAGAAGAGATAATAAATTAAAATAGAAATGTGAGCGCGTTATAATGCACTTGTGTTTTAGGCTTGGTAATTACCAAACCTAATAATCATTACACGATCACACTTTCATAAAAATATCTCACATTTTTCTTTAAATAGAAAATTTTCCCTCTTTTTAGTCCCCCAACTTGGTGCACTTACCTAGTGTAAAAAGGATAAAGAAATTTAAAATCAAAACAAGTGTTGTTAATGTCTAGTTTTCTTGCTTAGGAATCATACATATAATAACATACTTAGAGGTGTTATGTAAATATAAAGTGCATTATTTCGTGTCTAAATTTCCCCCCACTTTATATAGGTGAATGAATATTCGATAGTAGAAAGTAGAAATGAAGAGTGTACCTCGTGGAGAGCCAAAGCGAGTTATAACCGATAGTGTGCCAAATGAATATTGTAGAGCCGATAATATGTCAAATAGAGATTATAGAAAGTGTATTGTGGAATCTAAGAGGGTATGATAACCCTAAGGGTGACCTTATGTGTGTAGTATAAATGATGTCTACACTTGTTCCTTGAATATTACCTTTTCTAAGCCTCTTGTGCTTGATATTGTTCTTTGTTCCACTTATGTGTTACCTTTTTTGGATAAGGGAGAACCTGAAAATGAAGAAAAGTGTAATAAATTCTCATGATAAATGATATTAAACTTTAACTTAGTGAATATGGGAATAGAAATGCATATGAAAAAACAAGTGAATCAAGGATAGGATACACCTAAATGCCATGAGAGAAGATATCGAATTGTTCATGTATGTTTGTTTCCTTGGAGATGATTGGAAGAGAATTAAGGATTTAAGTGCATTATCACCATACTAAGGATTTAGGCATCCTAGCACCATACTAATGATTTAGGCTTCATGTTGCCAAGGGAAGAGTATTGGGAGAGCTATAGGATTTTCCTTCCAACCGTTGATGTTTCTTCACAAATAAGTGTCACTAAATATGGTCACAAACCCAATAGAAACTAGCCATGAGTGACACATTGTTCTAGGAAAATCATTGATTGCATATTCCCTAGGTTCCACTTCCTTATTTGGTACTTGGTAAAGAAAATTTAAACTAAGAAAGAAGTGTAATTAGTTTACTTTCTAAAAGTATGAAAAATTGCAATAATTTTGTTCATTTTGTAATTAATAGTATCCTATAACTTAGTATGTGCTACTAGAATTCGGAAAAACCTATCACTAAAACTCCGTCGAGACTGAAAAGTGGGGATAGATAATACTACAAATTTATATATCCAAAAATAAACAAGCCAAATATTATAAGTTGTGATTAAAAGGAAAATTAATATGAATTATATCACAATATGAATTAGATATTACATACATGAACATGAAAGTAAATGAACACAACACAACATAAGAACACAAGATATAAGTGGGAAAACCATGAGACATTAAAAACCCACCGAAAATCACTTATCTTTATTGAGAATATATTTTTACCCAAGACTTCCACTATTTCATAGGATCCACAGCTTTTACACTTTTATGGATCTTCTAAACGTCTCACACTTCTTGCTTGCATATTTTTATATCATTTTTCATCATCGATCTCTAATAAGATCATCTTGTTTTATACAAGTATGGTAACTAATTTGGGCCACTCTTAATTCTACCTCAATTCATACTTATATTTTAAATTTAATTCATAATTCTTGATCATGTTAGTCTTTGCACCTTTTCTATTAAGTTTGTTTTCTACTTAATATTACAATTGCAACACCCCCTTAATGTTAAGTAGGCAAACATGCAAAATTTCTTTTTATATAAAATTACGTATAATCCATAAATTATCACATGAATATTTATGCTAGCATGTAAATATACAAATTTTATTCCAAATAACACATGCCAAGTCACCTTTTTGTTCAAAAGGAATTACATTACATAAATTATCCAAGTGATTTAGGCTAGCATGCAACAAATAATTTTTCTAAGGATTTGCAACTCTATTATATACTACTTCAATGTCATGGTTCACTATTTTAGTAATCCACAAAATTAAACAAGCCCCAAACTAAATACAAGTGTTCCATGGGTTTTAGAAAATCAGTAGTACACTGCTTAGTGTTCTACAAACTTCAAGAGGTCATGTTACAAACAAAGCGTTCCCACAGTTTTTATAAAAACCACGGTACATTGGAACAATAAATATTCTCAAGATAAAATGATTTCCTATGAATTATTACATAAGATTATAGAGTTAAAATAATATCATATATAATGCTTCGTTAGCTATTATAAGTAAACTCGCATACTAAAAATTTACTTAAACAAAATGGAAATAGTATAGGGAGTTTTATAAATTACACAATCAGACAATAAGAGGTGTCATTGTTAATTTTCCACCTCTTTTCATTCTTATTTTCTCCTTAAGGGAAACTCGAAAGGTCATATCTCATATGATTCAGAGGTGAAGATCAAATTCATTCACATGATCATTTGTACCAAATCTAAATTTTCCAACATAGCACAAAATTTAAAGAACTTTGTAACACAATGGTTTTGTAAAAATGTTTGCAACCTGATCTTCAATAGAACAAAAATTTGATTTTTATATCACCATTCAAAACTTTCTCCGAATGAAATTGTTGTCACATAGAAGGAGTGTTCCTTTTACACCCATATGAATTTCATCCAATAGTATCTTTAGCGACATAACTTCCTTTTTTCCATGACGCTTATAAACTTTTCTTTAGTAGAAGAGATAGATATCGTTGGTTGTTTCTTGCTACTCTAAGTGATTTCACCTACACCCAACATGAAAAGATATCCAAAATTAAAATTTCTATCCACAATATTGGTAGTATGGTCGAATCACAATAACTAAAAAAATTTGCATCATCACAAGAATAATAATACAAACCCTAATTTATTTTACCAATGATATACCTTATAATATTTTTTACCATTTTCCAATGGTCCTCATAAGAATCATGAATAAATATAGAAACAATTCCCACTACATAGGATATATTAGGCCTAGTGATAGTTAAATAAAATAAAACTACTAACAAACTATCTACATAAAGTAGGATTAAATTAATCACACGCAAGTTTTGGATCTAATTTAATTCCAAATTCCATAGGAATAGAGAAAAGATTACAATGAATCATATTAAATATTTTAATAAGGTTATTAGCATACTGTGCTTGAGATACAACAATAGATTTGTGATTTTGACAAATAACCATCCCTAACAAATTATTTAAAAGTCCTAAATTAGTCATTTCTAAACATTTTTTTAACTTTTGTTCGATTCTAAGAATTAGATTCTTATGACTACCTCGTAATTAAGAGATCACCAACATACCATATAATAATAATAATAATATGATTGTTTTCAAATTTTACAAATAAATCATTATCGGTAGAACAATTCTTGAAAGAAGTTATTTATTTTATGATACCAAGCTCTAGGATATTATTTAATACCATACAAACATTTCTTAATCTTACATACATGTAATTTGTTACTAGGTTTTTCAAACCCTTTAGGTTGATGCATGTAAATTTCTTCTTTCAAATCAAAATTTAAATTCACATTTTTCACATCCATTTGGTGAATCTCCCATCTATGTTGAGAAGCTAGAGAAAGAATAATTATAAAAATTCTCAATTTTGCAATAAAATAAAAGGTTTCAACATAATCCAAACCAAGTTTCTAATTAAACACTTTAGCAACTAATCTAGACTTGAATTTTTCAATCTTTTTTTTTTAATATTGGTAAATAGTTTTTGAAAGGGACTATACCCTTGTGTACAAAAAGGAGGCCTAAAAGCCCGAATAAGAGAGAGGAGCAGAGAAGTCAGATCAAAGCACAAAAGTTACAAAGAAAGAACACCGGAGCCTAGAAACAAAGAACACAAACGAGACTTAACAAAGAAAACAACGGCAACAAAACAAAGAAGCCTACAACACCCAAGAAGCGTAGTAAACCGGACTACTTCTTGGCCGCTTGATCAATACTCATCTTTACTTTTTCCAAGCATGATACCAGTAGTAAAACGAGAATTTTTCAATCTTACCAGTAGAGTTATATTTGATTTTTATAACCATCTAGATCCTACAATACTTATTTTAGAAGGAAGAGGAACTAATTCTAAAGTATTATTCTTTATAAGATAATTTCATTTATCTTTCATAGCATTAATCCATATTTCATTTATACTCGGCTTCTTTAAAATATTGAGGTTCAATATCATACAAATTTGACAAGGCATTATAAGTATGTTGAATGTGGGTATCTTTCTCAACTTACTAGGATGAGAATTATAAATAACATTTTGAGCCCATTTATGAGTTCTATATTAAGACATAGATTTAAAAGGCTCCAACTCAATATCAACATCCATAATATCATAATAAGGGTGATCAACATCCTATAAATTAGTTTCTATATTTTCTCGAAGAAGGGTTATCAAAATGAAGAGATTCGGACTGGAAATGTAGAGGAAGAAAGAGAGGAGGTTTCACAAAATGGTTTCTCTAAAACATGCACATTCCTATTTTCTATGATCAAACTCTTGATCGGATCATATACTCTTAATATTTTTTTGTGAATACCATATCTAACAAAGATGCAAGAATAAGAGGTAGGATCAAGTTTTTATCTTTTAACTTTAGGAATGAGAAGGGAAGCATGACTACCAAATATCTTTAAATGAGATATATCGTTTTTGTTTGGTCCAAACTTCATGATGTGTAGTTTGATGTAAATATTTAATAGGAATTATATTTAAAATGTGAACAAAAATGTTCATGACTTCATCCCATAGGAACTTAGGCACTTTGGATGCATGAAGCATGGTCCTAGCCATTTCTATGATTTTCATATTCTTCCTTTCAGCTATGCCATTTTGTTGTGGGGAATATGGAGTTGTTAAATATCTTTAAATTCCATAATATACACAAAAATCATCAAAATTTAATTATAATACTCACCTCTATTATCATTTATGATTCTTTTATTTTTTCGATTATCCATGTTTTTAACCAAGGCTTTAAACTCTTAAAACTTATATGTAACATCAAACTTTTTCTTAATGAAATAACATCGAGTCATCTTTGAAAATTCATCAATGAAACTAACAACATACAAGGCTCCACCAAGAGAAGTAAATTACAAAGTACCTCTTACATCACTATGGATTAACTCAAGCAAGTTAGAGTAATTAGAATCATGATGTTTTTGAAATGGTTCTACATGTTGCTTATCATGAAGGAAACTTTCACAAGATCCATGGTGAGATTTCAACATAGGAAGACCTAAAAAAGGTTAACATGGGAAATTTCAAATAGAGTTTTAAATTTCACCTAACCAATCCTTTCATTCCATAATCGATACTTTATTATAAGAATAATAAGAAAGACAAAATTCAACAACAAATCCTTCAAAAGTATATTTTCCATTGTTTTGAAAAATAGTATCAATAATCTTGATGAGAAAAAGGAAGTGGTGGAGAATAAAAAGTCTTCATATTATACACCTAATGTTTAGTTTTACTATGTATGTGTAGGTATAATTCATGACGAAATGAAATCAATTTAAAGATAAGCTCTTAAGATATCTTAAATGATGAAGATACACAAGACTAGTGGAATTTTTGAGAGAAAAGGAAAGAAGAAGAAGAAGGAATAGAGAGATGGAAGACACGAGAAAGCAAGAAGATGAAAAAGTCTCGTATGAATAAAAAAATCAATCTAGAATATATTGTTCGTACCAAATTCTGCACCACCTTGAGAGCTAAGCAACATAGCCAAATGGAATTGAATTCTTAGAGAAACACAAACCAAATATTAAGCCGTTTGTAGCTAGGGACATATCTGAAAAACTCTTTGGGACTTGACTTGGGAGAGATTAGGTTGCACTCACAAAGGGGATGACCTTCCCTACTACTTTAGGTTCTTCCTTTAACCAAGGTGAGAGGACCCATTTTGTAACTTGTAATTGTGAGGAAGATGGATTAAATTACAGCCTCTAAGCTCTTTCTTGGGAATATGAAGGATAGTCTTGAATAGACATGGTCAATGCAATCATTACTTAACTCTCACAAGTTGTCACACTAACTAATGCATATGCCTTTCAAAATAGGACTTAGTTTACCTTAGACAATGTAAATCTTAGCTTGTTCCTACATATTTATGAAAAGGGATTGTAAATATAGTAAAATCCCTTGGAAAATGGTTATAAGAAGGGAAAAATGGGTGATTCAAAGAGGATTTAACTATTGTAGGTTATAATTTTGATTTATGAATGGGAGATTAAAGCATGATTAATTTGATTATATAAATCTCACAAGAAAACTTTACAAATATCTCAAGATAATATTCTTCCTTTGGCACATAATTTGATCGACTTGTTATTACCTTTGAAAATAATTTTCTTTCATGGTGCCATGTGGAGGGATTACAAATGATTTTCATTTTTCCATTCTCCTAGAATGACTAGGATGCCATGTTATCTATTTTGGTATGATTTTTTTAATCATTTATTTCTATTTAAATTGAGATACTTTTCAATTATTTTTAGCCCCTCCAGATATCTTGATTTTATGTTTAATCATACCTACCTTTTGCGAATATTCTTCAAAACACACACACACACACACACACACACTCATTAACATATCTTTCTGAGCTGAGTGTTACCAAATGGATCAAGTCGCATTAGGCCAATGACTCCCTTTTTTGAATGATATTAGTCTCTTTCAATTTTATTTCCTTAATGTGGGTATCAAAAATAATATCAGGAGTCACCTCACCATGATTTCACTTAGTTCAACTTGTTATCCTCATATTTCCTATAAATTCACATCTTCTCTCTTGATTTCAAGAGGCTTGGTGAGATTTTTTTCAATATGGCAGGAAAATCATTAGCATCTATCTTGAAAGACATATCTTCTGAATACTTGCACTCAATTTTTGATTTATCAAGATCGATGAAGCATTTGTGAGGATGCTATTTGGGATTTTGGATCCTGAAGACTACAGTGGGCCATTAACAACTCAATCTATTCGATTTGTATTGATATTAAGATTGATCAAGATCAGCCCTTTATTCTCTACCTTCTAAATGATGTATTTTCACCTCTTCAAGTTAGAGCACCAAAAAATCCTGAGGTGTTGAAACAGTTTTGCTCCAGAGAAAGGCTACCGTGAAAGGCACATCTGATAGCACATGCCCTTTCATTTTTGGTTGGGTACTCACTATGAAGGAGATTCCCTCAAAATCTTATGTGCTTGATGAAGGGATTTCAATAGATACTATGCCTACTCTCTTTCACAAGATGAATGAATTGGAGCAACGTGTTTCAATTCTTGAAAAGAAACCAAAAGGGATTATTTATTCACAATCTCCATGGACATAGGAAATCTTCATGAAGAAATGTAAGGGTGAGTCTAGTTCCAAAATTCCTACTCCATCTACTCCAGAAATAGTTGTAGTTGCACTTCCAGATTTTGCATGGAATTCCAATCCATCTTCCACCTTCAAAGCATTAGGGAAGAAGGATTTTCCTAAAGGTGGTCTAGACCTTATTGAATGGGTTTCCTCTTATGAGAGGAGATCATAATTGATAGGTTTTCTAGATGGTCCTGTGGCAAGTATTGAGGAGCTTATGTCTTTGGGCATGTCTCATAATTTAGTAGGGGACATTGTGTTTGTGCAAATGATAGTTGGAGCAGGATTTTTTCCTAGAAAGAATAGGATTTTGAAGAAAATTCCTCTTTGTAGAGAGGATTTTGTATCAGTAGAAGATTAGGTACTTTCTCTTCGTTTCTATCAAATATAATATATGGAATGTATGTGAAATATTTTCCGGGTTGGGGAACCTAATAGAACCCCATTCTACTTTCCTTTTTCATAATGCAAAATATGTAAAATGTTACAATGAATTTCATGTTAAAATAGACATAAGATTTTATTAAAACAAAATGAAATCCTACTTGCATTGTTCAACAATACATACATGATAGGAAACCACAATTTAAAATAATATGTAATTGTTATGAGTGAAAGTAATAATTGAAAATATATTTTTTGGAAAAACAAGCCTAAGCTTGCTCACAATCCAACATGATCATCATCTTTCTCTTCATCATCTTCTTCCTACTTTGGCTACCTGTCCCTGTAAACATCAAATATTTGGAACAATTGGATCACCTCTTCTTCATCAGGTCCTACATGGTTTGTTTGAATATCAAATTATGCATGCTCATCACCCTCGCACATTGGTCCATCTAGAATTTATATTATTTCATCTTCTTAGATAACTCAAAAATCTTGTTCTCCACAATGATGATCCTTTTGATAACCTCATAAGAGTAGTGTTCATCCTTGATGTATTGGTCAAAATATTGGCTCAGGACATCAACCTCCAAGTCTCCATAAGTGGGCTTGTGTTTATCAAATACCACTTCTTCTAGTCTACTATCTATAATGTCAATAGCTCTTCCTATCTAGTCTCTCTCTATCTCCATTTTTCTTTAACCTGGTTTATAACTTCCACCCTTATTTTAGCTAAATCCTCCATTACATATTACATCCCTTTTTCTTCAGGTAACACTATTCCTTCCTTTTCAAGTGTTTCTTCATCAAGTTGATTTATGGTGTCAAACTTGGGGAGGATCCCTCCCAATAGTATAATTCATTTTCACATTGTTATTTTAAATCATTCACATCATTGAGCATATTGGTCAGCTCTACATACCTTTTGTTGCTTTCTCAATGATTTTTCTCCCTTTCTGAGATAGATCCTCCACCCATTTATCCACTAATTCGGCTTTCTCACTTGCCTTTTCTATTTTGTCCAAAATTTCAGGAGTAATAGTGTTATCCAACTCATGACCTTCCTCTGATGGCCCTACCAATATTTGCAAGCATGAAGATAGTGTTTTTATCTATTCTTTCAATTGCTTTTTTGATATTTTATCTTCATCAACTTTTTACATCAAACCTTCGAATACCACTGTAACCTCTTGCTTTAGTATTTCCCTGGAAGGTTTCCCCAATGGGATGTGCCTGATATCATAATCACTTGCTGTAATGTCATCCCTTGACTTGCCTTGGTGGGGGGTTGTAATATCCAAGGTTCTAAATCCATATTGGTCCACATGGGTCTTAGTGAGGACTCTTTCCCTTTTTGTGGCCTTTTTGGGCTTTGGGAAAGCTATATATGTGATGTCTATGACTTTTTTTGTGACATAGTCCTCTTCTACCTTTGAAATCAGTCCTCCCAACCAGCCAATTGTGAGAGTATTTCCCACTTTTGCTTCTTGTAATGCAAGTTGGGATGCCTCATAAAAAAACTATCAATTGTTTAGATGTTTCTTGGGGATCTTGTACTAATGGTATTTCTTGTTGTACCTTGTCCACCCCCAATGTTGGATCTTTAGACTCATCCTGCATTGTTATTATTTCCAGTTGCTTCTTATTTCTACCCTAAGTTTGGGATTGGCTATTTATTTCTTGGGTCATACTATCAATTGTTTCCTTTCCCTTGTCTTTATCCTCATTTGGAGTAGCAATCACTTTTGTAGTCTCTTTTGGGGTTTCCTTGGTTGGAATTTATACCTTGGAAAATTCTTCCCTTTTTCCATTATCTACATCTTTCAGAGGTTGACATTCACTAGAGACATTTTCTTGAGATGGTATACTAACAACTTTTTTCTCCACCGCTTTTTCTGCGTGTTGTTTTTGGGCTGAAATCCAATAACTAGTTTTTTATCTTTATCAATATAATGCATGTTTTTATTATCACTAATCTCCATTGTTTTAGTGACATCTTTTGTGGTCTCCATCACCATTTCCTTAGCAGTTTTGTAGCATGAGGTGGCTCATTTCCCTTAATAATTTTTTTCTTCCTTTTGATGACGCTCCTTAGTTGAAACAATGTTGTCCATAGGTACTCCACTTGCAATTCCTTGAATCCTTCATACATCTATTATTTATATTGTTGAGCTTTTAATAAGGATCTATTGCACTAGGGATTTTGTTTCACTAGCTAATAACTAGGAAGTTTCCTTCATTTTTTCATCCAATTGAGGAACACTTGTACCTTCTACTGTATATTCAACTGACACATCAAAAGGTTTGGGTATAGGAACCTCCCCCAATACATCTATGTCCATCATTTCAACTAGATTTCTTATATGTTCATGTGGTTGACTAGAATGAGACAAATCCATACCTTCAAATTGTGTTGCACCTGATTCTTCTGGCCCCTTTTCTGTCACCAAACTACTCGGATGGTTAGACAAGGGTGTACCATGAGTCACCTGTTCTTGAATAAAATATGTCACTATTCCCCCTAGAAACAATACTGAAGCTGAAAAATATGGTTTTACTAATGGATCCACTTGAATTTTTCTTCTATCTTGTGATGGTGTTACTTGATGAGATAAGGAAGTAACTAATCTCTTTTGTTCCTGAGTTAGAGAAGGAGGATCAATCACCTAAATTTCTCTCCTTTTTGCTTCCTTACATGGTGGCTACCTCCCTCTAGCTGATCCACCTACATCTCTCTCCAAAGGAAATGTTACTTTAACTCTCTTTTCAGTTCTCTCAAAACATTTGATTTTAGGGCCTCCCCTTCCTTTTGCACTTTATACTATAGGTCATGGGTCCACATATGAAAAAAAAAAACTCATCTTATTGGTTGAGCTAGATGCCCATGTCAATATTGTTATGGGGGTACTTGTTTTTTCATACCCATTCCTTTAGCTTATATTGGTACTACAAAAGTGATAGGGGCATTCTGCATGGACTTCAAAATCATTTCCTCTATCTTTTTCTTCAAAGCAGACATGGAAGTCCCAGTTTCACCGGTACCACTAGTCCAATAATCAATGATTCCTATTGTAGGTATCTTAATGGGAAGTTGAGGATCCTTCCTCCTAATGAATCTATCTTATCTACTCCTTCTCTCAAAAGGGGAAGATATTCCTTTAAAATCCCCAAATCCCTGAACTCATTCAATACTTTTGTGTTTTGTATGGAAAAATCCATACCTTTTCCCTTCAACCAAGTCAAGGTTCATCCCATTACATTGGAAATTATTTCATAAGGACTGTATGAATCTTTCACATTCCATTCTATAGGAGCAATTGGTTTTCCTTCAATCTTGTGGTCAATATAGTATTGACTCACTATTTGTTGATCATCTACAATTCCCTGAGGCACCACAACAATTTTGAAGTCAATAATCTGTCTAAGATTCATTCTTGAGAAGTCTCTAAGTATAACCTCTTCCTCATCTCTATAGTTCATCTAGTAATCTTCAAAGTGAGGTTCATGTTCAAATGAACTTCCCAAGGTAGTGCTAACAACCCATCTAATGTCATAATTGGACCTTGATTCAAATTTTTCCATGCCAAATCTTTCCATCTCCTCCTCCATTAATCTAGCCTTTGTAATGGAGGGGCATGAGTATCTCCCAATCTTGATGGGGAATTTAATATTTATTTTATGCTTTCCTGCAATCAGTTTGTGTACTGGTGTTAATTGCCTTGAAAGCTCACACAAGGCCATCTTATCATCTAGATATCTAGGCAATTTGCATGGCTACCCATCAAATCCATTGGCTCTAATATAAGTGAAAAATATATGTTGGATAAAGAAACAACCATATTCCAATATTACATTCTTATCCTCTTCAGATATTATATACTTGCTCCCACTCAGGTTTGAATAAACATATCACAGGTGCAAAAATGCATCATTTACTAATCTCACATTTCTTTTCCAATTACTCAAGTGTAATTGGGGATAAACCTCATGAAATTTACATTCTTTGAAACATCCTCAGTAGTGGGATTCCCAAGAAAATATTGTTACATGTAATATTGTATATTAGGTATGACATCATATAGAATTCAAGATCATCAGTGATACCCATGTTGATTCTTGTGGCCAATGTAAAAATTTGTGCATGAATTGATTCAACTATGAGTGTTGCCCAACAAATACTTCCCTTATTTTCCAAAATGACCTAGATGTATGGGCACATCCACTCTTTGAATTCATTAGTTGTTTCTAGGCTAGCCATTCTGCTTAGTAACATAATTATGTCTTCTACTTCCTCCACAAATTGTGACCTAACCAATATTTTAGGGAGTCTAGTGGTAACCTTTTTATCCATCAACAACCATTTAGTGTTTATGACCCTGGCATAGTCCTTATTTTTGGTCTCAAAATCCCTAAGATTTGATTTAATGCTTATGGTTACTGGTGTTGTGATTTTTGGTAATCTTAGCATTTCCCTAAAGGCTTTGGGTGTTAGAGTCAAAACTTCCATCTAAGACCTCCCTTTTTTGATCATAATTCATAGCACAAATTCTCACTAGCTCGGGACAATGTACTAAGGGAGGGATAACAATGGCTAGGGAAATATTGTAGTCCTCCAATTACCATCATGAATTCACTTTTATTTGGACTACTGAGCCTTTGCAAGAAATCATCCAAATCAACATTTACCAAATTTTTGTCTGTGATTTTTTCCAAATCACTGGTGATATTAGAGGTGACGTGAAATTTCGACTGTAGTGGCTTCATTTTCTATACCCTAATTTCACCCTTTAATTTCTTACAAATTGTAAGTCAAACAATAAAAACATGAATGCAATACAAGCCTTACCCATTTTTCATGCAAGTGTTGTGAAATTCTCCCCTGCTCCTTTGATTCTCGAATTCTCTAGCTCAATATCAAAACCTTTCAGTCAATTTTTCTTTACTCCTTTGTGAATTATCGTAGATAGGGCACTTAAATCTTTGTAAGAAATGATAATAATTCAAAGTGTTTGAAAACTTCTAAAATTCTACGTTGATTCATGTAAAAATGCATTAAATCACAAACCCATAAATGTATTACATCCTAACCATCCAACTTGTTTCTTTCTCTTGAATGTGAACCATCCACATGGCTTGATATGGTCCTTCGCAGCTCAGGGAGTCGTTTTGGACATTTCCATTACCTTTCAAATGAACAAGATTTTTTGAATTTGACCTAAAACCCCGCCTCTTGAATTTTATTGAGAGGGTGACACATGTCTCAATCCTAAGAGTGATAGAGTGATGGGACTTATTTACATTTTTAACCAATTTCTCAAATGGGTGCAAGATTTCAATATTGACTTGAACATTCAACTATTTACTTTGCCTAGAAAATTGGCGTGTGTCCTCCATCAGGCTTCGGAGTTACATTTGTATTTTTCACCGCATTAAACCTTTTGTGCAACGGTGCACCGATAACCCATTTCCCTGCTCCAACTATATTTAGACATGTATTAATTTTTGGGAAGTGGAACTTTCTTTACACTTTGCACTTGTAACTTGAATATTCCCTAGAATATTTTGTCAAGTTTCGAAGATAGGCTTGCACTTTTTCAGTTATCATATGAATTGTGTAACTTTTTAAACTAAGTCCGTTGTAACACAACCAATGGAAACATTCCATGTATCTTTGGGTGGTGGAGGAAAATATGAAATTTGCATTAAAGGTCTAAGGGACGATATGTAGGGAGGATGTACATGGTTAAACATGTTCAATCATCAATTTTTTCACAGGGATTTCTCAGGGATGACATGATTATCACATTCCTCAACCAAAAAATAGGATTCACAACCTAAACATGGGATTTCATTTGTATTCAACATGATTTCATTCCTCAAGCATATGTGTTTTTAACATTGACAAACTAGTCAAGGAAAATTTTTGAAGGAACACTCGGGATAAAATGGTGAGATCAAATTGAGCACTAACACTCGGCTCTAACTTAGGGATGGCCATCCCCTGTGGGTGCCACAAGAACCACATAAAACAAATATTTAATAGACCAAGTGCCTTAATCCATTGGGAAACAGAGTCATTCAAAAACATGCACAAGGTCTAACAGAAAACGTACTTCACAAAAACACACTAAGACACCAAGACAACTAGTCACTATAGACCAGGAAAATGAAAATGGAAATAAAAATAAACAAAAACAACAAGACTTTCCACTATACATAAGTTCATACTTGGCCATATATGTTCAATCCAAAAAATGTTTAAGGTGTCTGTCATTGATAGGAAACTCTAGTAAGTATCACTCCAAGTCTTTCAATAAGAAGGTGTGTTCACCAATCCTTATATCAATGAAATAAGAACCCGCCCACAAGGCATCAAAATTTCCATTTTTTTCTTTTTCCTCATTCCTGCTATCCCATAACAAAACAAGATCTCCATCATTAAAATCTCTAGGAGTCACCTTTCTATAAAATATTTTCTTGAGTCTGTCTCTTAACCTAAGGTGTCTCTGGTGGGATTCCCTTCTATCTTCATCTAACTCTAGGATTTGATTCATCCTTGCTTCATAAGGGTTAACTTCCCCTTCATCCTTAAGCTATTGCATGAACTGATAGGAAGAAAATTACATATGTAAGGGTAAGAGAACCTAGACTCCATAGACCAACTCAAAGGGACTCTTTCCAGTAGCTCTTTTAGTAGTAATCCTATCTACCCATAAGGAAATTTTAAGTTGCTCACCCCATTTTATTTTATTGACTTTCAATTTCCTCATGAGTATTTTGAGAAAAAAATTATTACTTGACTCAGCTTGACCATTCCCTTGAGGATTGTAATTAGATGCATATGTTAGATTGATTCCATATTCTTGGCACATAGTTACTAATGGTTTAGCCCTAAATCTCATAGCATTATCAGCAACTATTTTTGTAGGTACCCCAAACCTACAAATTATATTATTCATAATGAAATCCATGACTACTTGGTGGGTTGCCTTCTTAGTAGGGATAGCTTCAACCCATTTAGTGAAGTATTCGTGAGCCACCAAGAACCATCTATGTCCAGTATAACGAAGAATCTGAAATTTCTCCAATAAATTCCATTCCCCACTGCTTGAAAGGGGATTCCACTGATACTGGTTGCAAAGGTAAAGCACCTGAGGCCTTCAACCTCCTAGAGAATCTTTGACAACTCTCACACTTTCTAACTAACAAAGTTGCATCTTTAAATAGTGTGGGCCACCAATAACCTACTCTCAAAATCTTATGAGCAGTCACTCTTCCAACAAAGTGACCTCCACATACTCCCCTTTTGTCAACCCAAAATATGAGGTTCAACCACAGTATATGGGATTAAATCCCTCCTCAAAGACATGTGAGGCTGCTGTCACTACTAATCTAAAACACAATAAAAAAAATATATACAGTATTCACACTAATCTAACCATTGGGGGTTGGGATAGAATCCCAAAATCTGCATTCACACGATTCAAAGGTATTTCTTTCGTAAATGAACGGGGTTAGAAACTATTACAATGAAAGAAGCACAATGGAAAGGAAATGAGAGAAACGTATTTTCTTTCGAGTAAACGCAGAGCACGAAATAATCATACGAGCTTTAGATCATAAATATAATGTCTGAGATGATTAGAAACAATAAGATGCTATGCAAAGAATAGCTTAAGATCATGAACGTAAGAACAATGTCTTAAGAAAGATATATCCCACAACACAAAGTTTGCGAAATAATATCAACTCCTATTCTTCAAATGATTGAACGAAAACACAAAGTTTTTCTTCTTTCCAATAGCTCCGAATATTACAAAAATCTCGACCCTTTTTTGGAATGCATAAGCATCCCTTATTTATAATAAAAGGGAACGAGAGAAAATAGGATAAATCCTAGAAAATAGTGTTCTTTAAAAAGAGTTCTATTTTGCTTGACTCTCACGCAGGAGACCAAGTCAAAATTTGCTTCCTATATGACGAAACAGAAATGAAAAAGACATGTCGATTTCAAGATTGAAATGACATGAAACATCAAGAATTAATCTGAATCATCATCTTTCACTCCTTCATCTTTCTCTTCCTCCAGCTGCACCTGTTTGTTCCGAAATTCTTGGAACCTTCGAATTATGCCTTGCATTTCGTTTTCGTCAGGTGCAGTAGAATGATCATTCCAAATTTCGTAGGTTTCATGGATATCACTAGCACCACCGGGAAGCTTTTTCAATCTTTTGCTGAGCTTTCTCAAGGCCTCAAAAGAATGTTCAATTCTTACAAATCGATCAATGATCTCAATACCAAATCCGTGCATTGGTTCATGCTGAACAGACTCTTGGACTTGTTTGAAAAGATCATCTGCTGATAGGACACCTGAGTTTCCAACTGACACCTTTGGACAAATCTTCAGCAACTCTTCTTCCAAATCACTTTTTCCATCAATCAATTTATCCCTTGATTCTCTCAACTTACCACAGGCTTTGTTGAGAATCCTCACCCTGAACCTGATGGCTTTAGTCAGCTGAAAATGCTTATCCGTATGTGGGATAACGCCTTCTTCTACCAAGAGATGTGCTGGTATTTGCTTTAATACTTGGAGAGCTTCATAAGTCAAATCAAGATGTCCAATTTCTTGAGAAAACTCATCATCCATCTTCTCTCCATCCTTCTGAATATCCCCCACAGATTGATGAACTTTCACAACGCCTCAGTATCACCTCCTTCCCCTCCCCTGGTTGAGTAACCTTTGATCCATTCATCGACCACTCTTCCTTTTTTAGCAATCTTCTCAATTGTAGGTACTGATGAGAAATCAATCCGACAGGGACATAAGAAGATGGTATGGATTCAAGGGGTTTTGAGAGTTTAAGAAAAACCTCAGTCAACTGCTCCACTTTTCCTTTAAGCTCATCTCTGCTTGTCTTTTGTTTCTTTCAACTTCTGGCACAACGCACGTTTGTGGCATCCCGCGCATCTTGTTGCACCCTTCTGCTATCACTCTTCCTAGAGCCACCCTGGTTATCTGATAATCGAGGCTGTTATGTCCTCTTTAGTTTTGTCAGTCGCGGGAGTGGCGATCTCTGCGAACTTATCTCCTGAAGCGTCCACCAAAACCCTTGAAACTGTTTTGGGTTTCTTGACTGATTTAGTAGTAGGAGCCTTGAGTGAGCTGAAATCAAAGGCTGGTAGGGGCACAATCACCTTCCTCTTCCTTAGAGTTTTCTCGAGTAGCCATATGCGCGTATCGTAGGGAGTTGCCATGGTTGTAGAAGCTGGTATCATACTCTCAAGGGGAGAAGATTCTACTAGTGGAGGGGGAATAGTTACCAATGTGGTAGTAGATCCAATAAAAAGAGGCACAGGAGGGGGCGTGTTGGTGATCACTTGGGTCCCAGCAGAGAGGGGTGAAAGTCCAGAGAAAATACTGGCCATTACTGAAGAAGTTGATGGAGAATAAGGAGGTAGGAGTGGTCAGAGGAAAGAGGCATAGATTCGACTCCAAAGCCTGGGATGCAAGAGATAAGGTCTCTTCAGTTGGGCAATCAACAAATGGTGAAACCAGAGGCTGGCTTCCTTCTCCTTCCAAAGTAATTTCTCCTATTTCTAGTGGTGTTGGTGATTCTGGCACATTCACCATTTCAACTGGAGAAACAATTGAAGAGATTTCTCTTTCTTTCCTCTTTTTGACAATCTTGACCTTTATAGGCCCCCTAGAAGATTTTCTGTCCTTTTCCTTTTTGGAGGGCCCCGCCTCTGAAGCAGCCAACTTTGAAAACTTATCATCTTTAAAACTCATTCCCCAAGAGGAGAGCCATGCTTTGGTGGATGCAAGAATCAAAGCCGACCTATCTGTGATGGAGGCTTTTTCACTGATTGACCAATCAATAGGTGGGAAAACATATTGATCTTCATTTAGTCCATCATAGGAAAGATCCAAAACACTTTCATTGTCACTAGTACCTTCTGGTAAATCAGCAAGCTCAAGTGTTTGAATCTCAGCAATTGTCAATCTGCTATGATCCTTCCTGCGAACAACAACCTCATCACGCAGATCAATCCAAATGTCCTCTATGCTTGGCCTGCAGGTGCAGGGTTCCATACGCCCTGAGGACTCCTCGAATGTCAAACCCGTCTCGGTTTCATATGCTTCCTCAACTTGTCCTGAAGCTCATGGATAACATTTTTAGCTTTCACCACTATCGAACAAGTGTATCTCCCAATAGAAATTGGGAAAGATACAACAGCCTTATGTTTACTTTGTTGGAATTTATGGAAATCCAACAGTTGCCTAACCAATTCCATCAATATCAGTTTATCTCCTAGATATCGAGGCAGACGGAAAGGATCCCCGAGTACATAACCACCCGAAGATATGTGAACTTCTTGAATTGTAAGAAGACACATCCCCATTTGGAAACTTCAGCCCAGGCCTCATCTGAGACTCTTGTCTTCCTCAACTCAGGGTTTAGCCTACAGATGTTTTCATAAAAGAAGGCATCATTCACCCTTCTGAATTGGTCTTGGGATCCCTTCTCGCTCGGCTGAGGGAAGTATTGATACACATGGCTCCCCATCCCGCTTCCTTTGTATCCAATCCGGATAGTTCCTCATCCCGCCGCCGTATGTGACATATGAAGACATATAAAATTTCCCTGTGGACAAGACTGTTGTCAGTTGGGAATCTATCTCATTACTAATGAGAGTGCCCTAGTCAATCCCTTGTTGATTCTTCTTGATGGTGATCATGAATTGATACATCCACCCTTGGAACACATTTGATTCGGGTAAACCGAAAACCCGACTCAACAAAGTGATGATGTCATTGATCTCCTGGATGAAATCACTCCTGGGGATAAGTCTTGGGAATCTGGAGACAGCCGGTTTGGCCTTGATCAGGAACTTCTTATTTACATGCTTGATACAATTTTCCTGATCGTTATCCCAGGCTTTCTGAGCTGACTTGACATCCAACTCTCCATATTCTTCAAAATTTGGTAGTTTGAGGAGGTCATCAAAGTAACCTCCGTCCAATTTGATCACTACTTCTCCTGCCTGATTTCTCACAGAACGAGAAACAGAGTCATAACTGGAAGCGCAAGATAAGATGAATTCAGGGCATTGAGCGGACATGGGAAAACCCGCTGCAAGAGGTAAGCCACTATCGGCTATCGCTTTCATCCACGGAGTTTGGGAGGAACTCCTTACCCTACTCCAGAAATCTTCAATATCTATATTCCCGAGCTCTGTATCTCGGATGTCATAATTGCAATCGATATATGATGGAGACTCCACCTTTCTGAACTTGTATTTCATTCTTCCTGATTTCTCACCTTTTCATGATGGACCAGGGTCCGACATGAAGGATGTCGAAGGAAGAGAGTTTCGAGATCAGGAGATGTTGCACACTGTGGAAATCCCGACCTACTGGAGATGCCGGAAGAATGGAAGAGTCCGACACACTGAGGAGTATGTCGGGGAATCCAGAAAACCCGATGCGCTGAGGATGTCGAAACTTTTGAAAGCCCGACACTTTTAAGGATGTCGAAAATTTTGAAAAACCCGACAGATGTCTTTTGAGAAAACCCGATGTTTGCAGATGTCGAAACTTGAGAAAGCCCGACACTCGGAATCTTGAGAAAACCCGACACTTTTGCAGATGTCGGAATCTTGAGAAAACCCGACACTTTGAATCTTCTGATATACTTCGGGTCTTTAATACTGCACAACACCTTTCAAAACCCGAGAAGGAGGAACAGGTTTTTGTTGAATTTAAAACATGTAAATTCTTTTTACCATTCATATACCAAACATATCTTAATTCCAACAACAAAATTCTGGGGAAAAATCACAAAGTGGTAATTCCAAAGAAATAAACCCTAAAACATAAACCCTGTTTGGAAAACAACCCCAAAAGGAAAAAGAATAAAAACCCCACAAACCTGGTAAGGGAATGGGAAGAAGTCCATCCATAATCAATCCATAAAAACCAAGAACAAAGAATGGAGAGAGAAATACCTTCAACCAGAGTGAGAAAAGATCGAAAATGGGTGATTCAATCGGGCACAGGTGAGTTTCGGGTTTCGAGGTTGGAGAAGCATGCGTGAAAATCCACGAGTTAAAAATACGTCCGGTAAAAATGACGTGGAAATCCACATATTTATAAGAAAATTTGCAATTAATACACTTCGGCTTGGCACGTGCCAACTCACCCGACAACTCGGCATTAACGCCATGTCAGCATGCTCGGGAGGTCCGAAAACCCGCCACAAAGGTGTGTAAAGCAATTCGGGTTTCGGTCACGGAAACAATCGACACAAAGCATGAGATGTTTAGATGCTTCAAAGTTCCGAAAACCCGACACAAAGGACTAAATCGACTTCGGGTATCGGAAGACAGACGACACAAAACATGTTTCGATAAGGCATGTTCCGATGCGCCGAAGGCCCGAAAACCCGACTCGACTTACTTGAAGTGGGTTTCGGTTTCGGGAACACAAGACATAAAACATTCAAAACACATGTTGACCTGTCGGTGAAACCCGAAAACCCGATTTTCTCTCATAAGGGCAATTTTGCAAAACCAGCTTTAAAAATTCGTAGGGGTTATCTGATAGTTTTGGCGTAAACTCAAAACTGAGATAACAACTGGCTCCAGCTGGGGACTTTCTTTGTAATACCAAAGGAAGAGAACTCAGAATCTCTGGTCTTATCCATTGGGCTACGGAGTCTGAAAAGAAGAAAACCAAAACAAAACAAAACGAAGAAAGAAAGAAAACCAAAAGCAAACACACAACAAAAAGTAAAGTATGTACAATGCAAGAGAACATCTTGCATTAGTGATGGAACAACTTTAGATGTTGTCCGCTAAAAGGTAAAGGGAGTAACCCTCCATCCAGATATGATAGAAGGAAACTATTTTCACCATTCAGCTCATGAATCTTGAAAGGCCCTTTCCACAAAGAATCGAACTTCCCGTGCATTCCTTTTTGTTCCCTCCTCTTATCCCAAAGCAACACCAGGTCTCCAATCTGAAATTACGCTGCTTTGATTTCTTGTCAAAAATTGTCTTCACTCTGCTCTGATGATCTGCGATGCGATCAACCACCTTGCTTCGTTCCTCTTCTAGCCTGGCTAGGTACATAACCCTCTTCTCAATAGAATTTTGAAAGGCCGTATCTTCAACTACTTTTGCCAACTGTAAGGCTGGCAATTCTACCAAATAGGATCTCAAAATCAATCCCGTATAGCAGACTTGGAAAGGGGACATCCCTATAGCTCGCTTTGGGGTGATTCGATCAGCCCACAACGCATCATACAATGCTTTGTGCCATGTCCTCTAGTTTTCATCTACTAGTTTTCTAATTATGGTAACCAGGTTCTTATTGCTGGATTCAGCTTGCCCATTGCCTTGGGGATAATAATCAGATGAGTGAGCCAAGGTGATGCCAAATCCATAGCAAAATTCTGTCATCTCATGTGACGAGAAATTAGAGGCATTATCAGCTACAATCTTGTGAGGCACACCGAATCTGACAATTATATTTTCTTTAAGGAACTTGCAAACAACTTCAGAGGTTGCTTGCTTGATTGGTGCGGCTTCTACCCACTTGGTAAAATAGTCTGTAGCAGTCAGCACGTAATTATGTCCGACACTGGAGGCAGGATTCAATGTTCCAATGAAATCAATCCCCCACTGGTGAAAAGGTTCTTCGATCACAACGGGCTTCAGGGGAAGAGCTGCTAACTTGGGACGACCAACGAAATGTTGACAAGCTTCACACTTGGACACCCACTCTACTGAATCTCGAAAGAGAGTAGGCCAATAGTACCTAGCCCGTAGGATCTTATAAGCTGTTACAGAAGATGAAAAATGTCCTCCGCATGCTAGGCTATGGAAGGACTCTAACAACTTTACCTGTTGTGATTTATCAACACAACGCAGGAAAACACCATCAATACCTTTCTTGTATATTCCATTATCCCACAAAAGGTATTTTACAGATCTCAACTTGACTGTCCTTTTCTCCTTATGGCTTAAATGCGGGGGGCATTCACCATAAGTTAGAAAGAAAGCAATATCCGTGTACCATTCATCAGTTGTACTCACGAAAAGCACCATGGGCAGCTCTGAAGAAGCATCTTGAGTCTTTTCACATTCTGCTTCAACATGATTTTCTAATCAATCGGGCACAGCCCCTTCCTCGTACTCAACTTGGTAGGTCTGATGTCCAAGTCATACTCTAACTTTAGCTATCCAGTACCTCATTGACTCCCACTCTTGTTGAGTCAAAATGGATTTAACGGCAAAGTGTCGAACGAGAACGAGAGTATGGGAATTCAAAGACATAGTACCCGAAATGCTTCACCGCTGTACCACCGCATAAGCATGCTTTTCAATTTGAGACATCTTCAATTCATGCTCCTTCAATGGGCAGCTCATAAATGCGATGGGAGCTTCAATGCTTTCCCTGTTCTCCTGCATCAGGATGGCTGACACTGTGTGAGCAGAGGCGTAGCTGTACATGATGAAATCTTTTTTGAAGTCTGGACATACTAGGATAGGAGTGCAAGCAACGGCCCTTTTGATTTCTTCAAATGCAAGCTTCCCTTCTGTACTCCATCGAAATGGAACTTTTCCTTTCATCATCCCAAGGATATCCTTGGTTTTGTCAGTGAAATCAGGTACAAACCTTCTTAGGAAATTAACCTTTCCGAAGAAAGAGTGAACTCCAGTTTTACTTGTGGGTAGGGTAAGGCTCTGAATGGCCTTTACCCTTTCTGGGTCAATTTTGGTTCCTTCTCTAGTCACGATATGACCCAGCAATTTTCCTTCGGTCACCCCGAACATGGACTTCTTGGGATTCAATGAAATCCCATGACGCCTGCATCTCAAAAGTACTTGCTCTAAATGATCATAATGATCACTCCGTTTTTTAGAGAAAACGGTCAAGTCATCTAAATACACAACTATGACCTTGCCCATCAGGTCTCTGAATGCCAAGTCCATAGCTCTCTGAAAGGTGGCTCCGGCATTGATCAAGCCGAAAGGCATCCTCCTGTAAGCAAAGGTACCCCATGGGGTTGTGAAGGCCGTCTTGTGTTGATCTTCCGTAGTTACCTCAACTTGATTATATCCTGAAAATCCATCGAGCATGGATAGCATTTCTGACCCAGTAACAGTTTGTAGTACCTGATCCATGATAGGCAAGGGATAGTTATCCTTCAACGAAGACTGATTCAGGTTCCGGAAGTCAACACAGATTCGGATTTCGCCATTCTTTTTCCTGACAGGGACGATGTTAGCAACCCAAGTGGAGTGATGGATTGGAAAAATAATCCTGGCATCCAACATCTTCTGAATTTCCGCAAGGATAGTCCCTGAGATCTTGGGATTATAATGTCTTTGCTTTTGCCTATACGGCTTCACATCGTTTCAAAGGAATACTGTGTCGTACGTCTTTGGGTTTGAAGGATTTTAAATCCGCATAAGACCAGGCTAACACATCCATGTATCTCTTCAGAAGTGAAGTAAATCTTGCTTTCTCTTCAGGAGAACAACATTTCCCAATATTCACCATCCGAGGTTGATCAGACGAACCTAGATTGATTTGATCTACCTCCGAAGAAGAAGCTCCTTCAACTTGCCTTTTGTTTTGAATAAAACGATCATGCTTGTCAAACAAACCCTCCAAAGAAACCAAACCTTTTGGTATCTTGTTGCCTTTAAGCTGAATAAACTCACCATCAACCTCTTGATATGGATCTGAGATAGTTTCACGGAAGGCTGATTCCGAACCTTCAAAGTATAACTCACTGAAATTGTCAGCCTTTTCTAGAAAAGCCAACACCTGTTGATCATCATTGAACACTTGCCAGTGAGTTGCATTATCTGGGATACTGGGACGGTACACAATCTCGATGGAGTATGTATCTTGCTTGAACTGAGGATGAGGAAGAAGGAGGGATGCAGACATGGCTAAAGAATCAGCCTTGTCATTATAATCTCTCAAAACTGCCTTAATAGAAAATGCATCAAAGCATTCTATACTATCCCAAACTTTGTTCCTGTAATGTCTCAAGCGATCATTTTTCACCTGATAGATTCCCCGACCTGGTTGACAATCAGCTCCGCATCCCCTTGGACTTTGAGATTTCGATTCCCTTCTGTCTGGCCATTTCTAATCCTAATAACAGGGCTTCATATTCAGCCGTGTTGTTAGTATTATCAAATTGCAACTTGTAAGCTGATGGGAAAATTTCTGAATTAGGAGATATGAGAACAACACCAGCGCCTGATCCGGTGGTTGAGCAGCTACCATCGAATTCGAGGGTCCAAATAGCATTAGGATCTTCTTCCTCGACATCTACAGTGGGTATCTCTGAAGTCATGAAATAATTTCCAAAGCTAGCATCTTCGAAAAGAATTTGAGCTTTAGGATCATCTGATTTAGTTACCAAATACCTCGCCTGCGGTTCAGGATGGAGAACCTGATGAACCCCATTGACTGGGATCTTGGCTTTGGTCCAATCCATGTTAATCTCTCCTCCGACGTCTTTACAAAAACCCCTACCCAAGAGGATACCGTAAGCTGCAGGGATGTCAGCAACTAGAATGGTCATTTTCACTCTCTTTTCTGGGAAAGCAACAAATGCGAACTGTGCATCTTTGATTTGACCAATCAAAGGAACTTGTTTGGTTTCCATAGAGTAACACCATCCATATGACTTAGTTAAAGTAAGCCCAAGAGCATGGGCTACTTTTGCGGGCATAACATTGTCGGAGGCCCCTGAGTCGATGATGCAATTGCTGAGTTTAAACCCATTTATAAGTAAAGACAAATAAAATGGTTCAATCTTTCCCGAAGAAGAAGCAGAGGTCAGATTGTTCTGAGATGGGGATTGAGTAGGATTTGGAAGGAGACCTTTTGAAGGTGATGGAACAACCGCTTTACTTCTGATGAATTTGGCAAGTTTTTCGAACTGTTCAGGATTTGACTGAAGGTATTCTGCTTCCGACATTTGGATTTTGGTTCTCTTTGCATGATCAACAATGTCAAAAGTAGTATAAGAAGGGGTGATGGTAGGCTCAGTTCTAATCACATGAGCTTGTGCTGAGGCACTGATCTTAGGAGAAGGAGAATAAGGAGCAGTTGCCTTTTTGGTGACCTCTCTTTCAGTTTGTGCTGAAATAGGAGTACCTCTTTTAACTATGGCTATGGGAGGTTCCTTATTCTTCTCCTTAGTGTTTTCAAGAGGTTTTCTGGGATTCTGAGATTGGGATCGAGTGAAGACAAGAAAATGACTGACCATCTGGTGCACATTCATCTTCATCGTATTCCAAATACCCAATGCTAGAGTCACCAGCCGAATCATCATAAGACTCATCGGCATATCCCAAGCTTCAAAAGCCTCCGCAGAGAATCTTGTTCTTCTCGGTTCTTCCTCTTCTTCAACTATTTCCACTGCCACATTAATGAGGAGCTTCAATCGCTAGCCTCGGCTGAGCAGAGTTAATCGCGGCCTATCCTCGCAAGTGCACCATTATTGTTATTGAAATTCCATCGAGGGATATCCTGATACGGAACATTGTTCACCTACTGAGACATTTGCTTTTTTAAAGCGATCAAATCATTAGCCATTTTCTAAAACATAGGATCAATATTACCTTGAGAAGAACCTTGATTTTTGGGTTTGGGTATGTCCTTCTTGATCCTTCCGGCCAAAATGAGATCATCTTCTATTTCAATAGTTATTGACTGAGCAACAGCCAAATCTGGGATAACCGATCTTCTTAATAAAAAGCTCACATCAGGAGGCTGAGCATTAATGAAGAAGCATTTCTGATTCTCCACAGTTGGAACAGCTATCTCCGGAATCTTCCGAATCAGTTTATTAAACTTTGCCACGAAGTCCCGCATGGGTTCATGAGATTCCTTCTTCATATGAGTAAGTTGAGCTAACAAGGCATGAGAATCTTCGGCTGGTTTGAAACGTGCTTCGAACTTGGTCCGCATGGTAGTCCAGTTTGTGATGCATGCATTCGGAAGGTGATAAAACCATTCAGCTGCTGCACCATGCAATGTTTCAACAAAAATTCAAACAGAAACATCTTCGTGAGCTACTCCAAGGACGCCGCACGCTACAAAGAAAGATGCAACGTGTTCATCAGGATGTTGCTTCCCATCCCCATTGAATTTGGGAATGTTTTTACGTGATCCATGTGGTAACTCATGCAATGGTGGAGTTAAAGAAAGAGGACCAATAACCGCACCCCAAGGCACAGGTTGCACTGCCATCCTTCTGAAAAGAGTGCGTATAGGGATCCGAGTATCAGACAAGAGTAATGCACGACAAGTTGCAGATGCTTCCCGTTCCACGGGGATCCGGTGTCTCCGAACAGGCGAAGAACTTCTGGTTCGGTTAGAAACAATGTTGTTGGGAGACAGGCTGAAATTGTGTTGTTGTAGCAACTCAAAGAGTGGGTCAATTTCACCTTGGGCTCGGTGGGACCGAGTGAAGATCTTCCTGGCCAGCTTGAACTGGGAAAGAGACCTTTAAAAATAAGGCAAATACGGAGTCGCCAGACACCAAGAGGATAAGCTTTATACTATTAATCCGTATTCCCCAGTGGAGTCGCCAAAAATTGTTGGTTGGATATTTTGTCAACCCAAAATATGAGGTTCAACCACAGTATATGGGATTAAATCCCTCCTCAAAGACAGGTGAGGCTGCCTGCTTGCTACTAATCTAAAACACAAAAAAAATATATACAAAGATTCACACTAATCTAACCATTGGGGTTGGGATAGAATCCCGAAATCCACATTCACACGATTCAAAGGTATTGCTTTCATAAATGAACTGGGTTAGAAACTATTACAATGAAAGAAGCACAATGGAAAGGAAATGAGAGAAACGTATTTTCTTTCGAGTAAACGCAGAGCACGAAATAATCATACGAGCTTTAGATCATAAATATAATGTCTGAGATGATTAGAAACAATAAGATGCTATGCAAAGAATAGCTTAAGATCATGAACGTAAGAACAATGTCTTAAGAAAGATATATCCCACAACACAAAGTTTGCAAAATAATATCAACTCCTATTCTTCGAAATGATTGAACGAAAACACAAAGTTTTTCTTCTTTCCAATAGCTCCGAATATTACAAAAATCTCACCTTTTGGAATGCATAAGCATCCCTTATTTATAATAAAAGGGAACGAGAGAAAATAGGATAAATCCTAGAAAATAGTGTTCTTTAAAAAGAGTTCTATTTTGCTTGACTCTCACGCAGGAGACCAAGTCAAAATTTGCTTCCTATATGACGAAACAGAAATGAAAAAGACATGTCGATTTCAAGATTGAAATGACATGAAACATCAAGAATTAATCTGAATCATCATCTTTCGCTCCTTCATCTTTCTCTTCCTCCAAATGCACTGCTTTGTTCCAAATTCTTGAACCTTCAATTATGCCTTGCATTTCATTTTCACAAAAAGTGCAGAATGATCATTCCAAATTTCACAGGTTTCATGGATATCACTAGCACCGCCGGGAAGCTTTTTCAATCTTTTGCTGAGCTTTCTCAAGGCCTCAAAAGAATGTTCAATTCTTACAAATCGATCAATGATCTCAATACCAAATCCATGCATTGGTTCATGCTGAACAGACTCTTGGACTTGTTTGAAAAGATCATCTGCTGATAGGACACCTGAGTTTCCAACTGACACCTTTGGACAAATCTTCAGCAACTCTTCTTCCAAATCACTTTTTCCATCAATCAATTTATCCCTTGATTCTCTCAACTTACCGCAGGCTTCATTGAGAATCCTCACCCTGAACCTGATGGCTTTAGTCAGCTGAAAATGCTTATCCGTATGTGGGATAACGCCTTCTTCTACCAAGAGATGTGATGGTATTTGCTTTAATACTTGGAGAGCTTCATAAGTCAAATCAAGATGTCCAATTTCTTGAGAAAACTCATCATCCATCTTCTCTCCATCCTTCTGAATGTCCCCCACAGATTGATGAACTTTCACAACGTCTTGTATCACCTCCTTCCCCTCGTTGAGTAACTTTTGATCCATTCATCGACCACTCTTCCTTTTTTAGCAATCTTCTCAATCAGGTACCGATGAGAAATCAAATCCGACAGTGACAAGAAGAAGATGGTATGGATTCAAGGGGTTTTGAGAGTTTAAGCAAAACCTCTACCAACCGCTCCACTTTTCCTTTAAGCTCATCTCTCTGCTTTTTTGTTTCTTTCAACTTCTCGCACACAACACGTTTGGGCATCCCGCGCATCTTGTTGCGCCCTTCTCGCTATCACTCTTCCTAGAGCCACCCTGGTTATCTCGATAATCGAGGCTGTTATGTCCTCTTTAGTTTTGTCACCGGGGAGTGGCGATCTCTCGTGAACTTATCTCCTGAAGCGCCCACCAAAACCCTTGAAACTGCTTTTGGGTTTCTTGACTGATTTAGCAAGTAGGAGCCTTGAGTGAGCTGAAATCAAAGGTCGGTAGGGGCACAATCACCTTCCTCTTCCTCGGAGTTTTCTCGAGTAGCCATTGCATGCGTATCGAGGGAGTTGCCATGGTTGTAGAAGCTGGTATCATACTCTCAAGGGGAGAAGATTCTACTAGTGGAGGGGGAATAGTTACCAATGTGGTAGTAGATCCAATAAAAAGAGGCACAGGAGGGGGCGTGTTGGTGATCACTTGGGTCCCAGCAGAGAGGGGTGAAAGTCCAGAGAAAATACCGCCATTATCAAGAAGTTGATGGAGAATAAGGAGGTAGGAGTGGTCAGTGAGGAAAGAGGCACAGATTCAGACTCCAAAGCCTGGGATGCAAGAGATAAGGTCTCTTCAGTTGGGCAATCAACAAATGGTGAAACCAGAGGCTGGCTTCCTTCTCCTTCCAAAGTAATTTCTCCTATTTCTGGTGGTGTTGGTGATTCTAGCACATTCACCGTTTCAACTGGAGAAACAATTGAAGAGATTTCTCTTTCTTTCCTCTTTTTGACAATCTTGACCTTTATAGGCCCCCTAGAAGATTTTCTTGTCCTTTTCCTTTTTGGAGGGCCCCGCCTCTGAAGCAGCCAACTTTGAAAACTTATCATCTTTAAAACTCATTCCCCAAGAGGAGAGCCATGCTTTGGTGGATGCAAGAATCAAAGCCGACCTATCTGTGATGGAGGCTTTTTCACTGATTGACCAATCAATAGGTGGGAAAACATATTGATCTTCATTTAGTCCATCATAGGAAAGATCCAAAACACTTTCATCATGTACTAGTACCTTCTGGTAAATCAGCAAGCTCAAGTGTTTGAATCTCAGCAATTGTCAATCTGCTATGATCCTTCCTGCGAACAACAACCTCATCACGCAGATCAATCCAAATGTCCTCTATGCTTGGCCTGTGCAGGTGCAGGGTTCCATACGCCCTGAGGACTCCTCGAATGTCAAACCCATCTCGGGGCTTCATATGCTTCCTCAACTTGTCCTGAAGCTCATGGATAACATTTTTAGCTTTCACCACTGTCGAACAAGTGTATCTCCCAATAGAAATTGGGAAAGATACAACAGCCTTATGTTTACTTTGTTGGAATTTATGGAAATCCAACAGTTGCCTAACCAATTCCATCAATATCAGTTTATCCCTGGATATCGAGGCAGATGGAAAGGATCTCCCGAGTACATAACCACCCGTAGATATGTGAACTTCTTGAATTGTAAGAAGACACATCCCCATTTGGAAACTTCAGCCCAGGCCTCATCTGAGACTCTTGTCTTCCTCAACTCAGGGTTTAGCCTGCAGATGTTTTCATAAAAGAAGGCATCATTCACCCTTCTGAATTGGTCTTGGGATCCCTTCTTGTCAATTGAGGGAAGTATTGATACACATGGCTCCCCGTCCTACTTCCCTTGGTATCCAACCCGGGATAGTTCCTCATCCCGCCGCCGCCGATATGTGACATATGAAGACATATAAAATTTCCCTGGACAAGATCATTGTCATTGGGAATCTATCTCATTACTAATGAGAGTGCCCTAGTCAATCCCTTGTTGATTCTTCTTGATGGTGATCATGAATTGATACATCCACCCTTGGAACACATTTGATTCGGGTAAACCGAAAACCCGACTCAACAAAGTGATGATGTCATTGATCTCCTGGATGAAATCACTCCCGGGATAAGTCTTGGGAATCTGAGACAAATGCCGGTTTGGCCTCGATCAAGAACTTCTTATTTACATGCTTGATACAATTTTCCCGATCGTTATCCTGTGCTTTCGAGCTGACTTGACATCCAACTCTCCATATTCTTCAAAATTTGGGCTAGCGAGGAGGTCATCAAAGTAACCTCCATCCAATTTGATCACTACTTCTCCTACCTGATTTCTCACAGAACGAGAAACAGAGTCATAACTGGAAGCGCAGATAAGATGAATTCAGGGCACTGAGCGGACATGGGAAAACCCACTGCAAGAGGTAAGCCACTATCGGCTATCGCTTTCATCCACGGAGTTTGGGAGGAACTCCTTACCCTACTCTAGAAATCTTCAATATCTATATTCCCGAGCTCTGTATCTCGGATGTCATAATTGCAATCGATATATGATGGAGACTCCACCTTTCTGAACTTGTATTTCATCCTTCCTGATTTCTCAGCCTTTTCTTGCGATGGACCAGGGTCCGACATGAAGGATGTCGAAGGAAGAGAGTTTCAGAGATCAGGAGATGTTGCACACTGTGGAAATCCCGACCTACTGGAGATGCCGGAAGAATGGAAGAGTCCGACACACTGAGGAGTATGTCGGGGAATCCAGAAAACCCGATGCACTGAGGATGTCGAAACTTTTGAAAGCCTGGAACTTTTTAAAGATGTCGGAATCTTGAGAAAACCCGACACTTTTGAAGATGTCGAAACTTGAGAAAACCCAACCCTTTTGAATGTCAATCTTGAGAAAACCCGACACTTTTGAGAAAACCCGACCCTTTTGTAGATGTCGGAATCTTGAGAAAACCCGACACTTCGAATCTTCTGATATACTTCGGGTCTTCAATACTACACAAAGACCTTTCAAAACCTGAAGAGGAGGAATAGGGTTTTGTTGAATTTAAAACATGTAAATTCTTTTTTACCATTCATATACCAAACATATCTTAATTCCAACAACAAAATTCTGGGAAAATCACAAAGTGGTAATTCCAAAGAAATAAACCCTAAAACATAAACCCTTTTGAAAACAACCCCAAAAGGAAAAGAATAAAAACCCCACAAACCTGGTAAGGGAATGGGAAGAAGTTCATCCATAATCAATCCATAAAAACCAAGAACAAAGAATGGAGAGAGAAATACCTTCAACCAGAGCGAGAAAAGATCGAAAATGGGCGATTCAATCGGGCACAGGTGAGTTTCGGGTTTCGAGGTTGGAGAAGCATGCACGAAAATCCACGAGTTAAAAATACGTCCGGTAAAAATGACGTGGAAATCCACATATTTATAAGAAAATTTGCAATTAATACACTTCGGCTGGCACGTGCCAACTCACCCGACAACTCGGCATTAACGCCATGTCAGCATGCTCGGGAGGTCCGAAAACCCGACACAAAGGTGTGTAGAGCAATTCGGGTTTCGGGTCGTGGAAACAATCGACACAAAGCATGAGATGTTTAGATGCTTCAAAGTTCAAAACCCGACACAAAGGACTAAATCGACTTCGGGTATCGGAAGACAGGCGACACAAAACATGTTTCGGATAAGGCATGTTCCGATGCGCCGAAGGTCCGAAAACCCGACTCGACTTACTTGAAGCGGGTTTTGGGTTTCGGGGAACACAAGACATAAAGCATTCAAAACACATGTTGACCTTGTAAAGCTTTTCTAAAAAAGGAAATAGGTCTTTCATTCCCTTCATCATCTTTCTATAACAATACAAAATCAATTGTGTTCTTAGAATAAAAGGAAAAAAAATTGGAACACTTTTTTAAAATCTGGGTTGGCTTAAATAAGGTCATTCTTCAATGCTTCCTTGATCCCATAAAAAGCTTGGACAACCTCATCTTCCCATTTGATAACTTGGTCTTTCTTTATCATACTAAGGATAGGGATGGTTATTTCAGAAAATATTAAAATAAACCTCCTATTGAAATTGATCTTCCCAAAGAAAGACTTGATACCCTTTTTGACATGAGTATGGAAAATTTACCAATATCCTCTACTCTTTCAGGATCTATCACAACCTGCTCTTTAGATACTATATGCCAAATTAATTTTTCCTTTTGAACACCAAAGTGACATTTCTTGGGATTTAATGAGATCCCATACTCTCTGCATCTTACCAACATTTTCTCCACATGGCTTAGGTGGTCACTTCTCTTCTTAGAAAACACAGTTACATCATCTTGATACACAACAATAAAATCATTAATGTAACCTAAAAAATCAACATCCATGGCTCTTTGGAAAGTATCCCTAGCATTCATCAAACCAAATGGCATTCTCACATATACATATGTTCCCATGGGGTGGTGAAAGAAGTTTTAATCCTTTCTGATTGCTTTCACCACCACCAAATTATATCCCGAGAATCCATCCAAATTTGAGAGAAGTTCATATCCAAAGAACTAGCTAAAACATGTTATCCATATTAGGCAATGGATAGTTATCTTTTATTGAGGCCTTATTCATATTTATAAAATCCACACAAATCCTTATATCTCCATTCTTATTTCTTACTGGTACAAGATTGGCCACCCATGAAGAGTATCTTGTGGGTTGTATTATTCCTCCATCCCTCAACTTTTCAATTCTTATTTCATTTTAAGTGAAAGAAGATTATTAATAGGCCTCTTCTTCTACCTAAATGTCTTAGTTCTAGGCTCCAAGGGTATTTCATGTTGGAACAAGTCTTCCTATAAGCCTTCAATTCTAAATAAGACCATGCTAAGAAATCTTGATTCTTTGTCAGCAATTTTACATAGGATTTTTTCTCTTATTTTCTTAGATTACACCCTATCCACACCTTCTTGGAAATCTTCTTGGTTCCCAAATTATACTCCTCAACATCTCTTTAATCAGAGATATTTCTATGGAATACCATGTATGCATTATCAAAAATTGATTCCAAGGACACCAACCCCAAAAGGAATGGTATTGGTTTTAAATTGAATTATGTCTCTTCTAAATAGGGTTTGTTTTCCATCACAAACTGAGACCATTGGCTCCAAATCCATGAAATAATTTGTAAATTATCCTTCATTTTGTAAGAAAATCTACACTTGGGCATCATCATCAAACACTTTCCAATGCTTTACATTATCAGTGCGAGGGCCTTGACAACACTACTACATCATAATCATAGTAAGAAGAAATAGTATAATTGTCAAACCGAGATGCAAGTACTACCAAATTATCACTAACAACATTATGAGCCCTATCATGGTAGAGGATATTAAAATATTCAAACATTTCAATGAAGTGCCACACTGCATGCTTATATTGCTTCATTCTTTGGTTTTTTGTTGCATACAGTTTTCTAACTTGTTTTACCACTAACTCAAAATCCCCTTTAACAATTATGTCCTTTATTCCAAACCTCCATGTAATTCTCAAGCCTAGGAGAAGTGCTTCATATTCTTTAATATTATTGGTGCATTCAAATTTTAGCTAGAAGGAAAAACTGAATGTTTCTTTGTTTGGGGATATAAGCACCACACTAGCCCCATTTCCAATATTGGAGCATGCTCCATCAAACATATTAGTCCAAGGGACAAAAATTGTCCCAAACATGGATTCTAATTTATTATGTGATCTTCAAAGTTTGCATATCCAAAAAATTATCAAGCATCCACATCAATAAACAACACTTCATAGGAAGCATTGTTTAGGTCCTCAATCAAGTGTAGCATTTTATTCTCTCCATATAACTTCACCAAATTTCCTTCCACAGGTATAGTGGCATATGACATGTCCATTTGCACACTTCCTCCAACACTTGTCTCATTTTGTTGAAAAAATTATACCTCATTTAGCAGGGAAATCAACAATGACCACATTCATAGTCAAGTATTTACCAGGATAAGATGTCAATTACACTATTAAACCTTTTACATATCCTATCACTGGTACTTCTCTTGAATCCATGGCCTAGACATTTTCCAAAATTTGTTATCCTTTTGATGTCCATTCATTCATAACTTCAAGACTCATGACATTACATGAAGCTCCTGAATAAAACATATAGTTGTGTACACGTCTATCTTTGATTATTAAAGTGGTAAAAACGGATCTAAAACAATTTTATATTCTACCAAAGAAGTGCCCAAATATATCGTAGGTGATTCCCCCATAATTTTCATTTCTTGGGAACTTCATTGTTAACCTCTTTACTTGTGGCCACCAACTCCTCCTTGATTCCTAAGTATTCAAATTCTCTTCTTCTGTGCTCGTATTCTAGAGAAACTCAACAATTGGCACATTAACCTTGATCTGACTCAAAATTTGAGCCATATCACAAGGGGTATACTTAAGAAAGACTGCACTAGGAGGTAGAGTGACTGATTTTTTTGGGTGGTATGAGGTTTTTACAGCTTGAGCAAAGGTAGGGGAATTGGATTCGTTAACAATGACTAGGCCTTTGTTTGGTAAATATTTCTTGGGAACAACTTTGGGGATATTGGTGAGGAGAGGATTTTTTGGTTTGGGTTGTGGCCCTGGTCCTTTGACCATCCTATTTCTTAGATTATATTATTTTTCTTGGGCCACTACTACATTCATTAGGATTTTCCTATCCTCCTCAAAAGGAATACCACCATCATATTTTTTTATCATTAATTCCCTTAAATATTCAAATTCATGGTTAGGTAACTCAAATTCATGAACCATATCAACATCAAGACTACTAGTAGAAGGGATAGAAGATACCGTGTATGCAATCCCAAAAACATTCCACAGTCCTAGCACTCAACAATTCAGTAGAAGTAGCTCCTTGTTGTGGACCATCAGAGCATTCCATCATGCACACATCACCAAAGGTAGCATCATCATCAACCTATTCACTTTCTTCATTGAGATCACATGGTGAATGTGGTAGAAATAACTTGTCACACCACTCAATAACATGATCCTCCTCTACCATAGATACTCTAGTAGTTAATGGATCAAGAACCAACTTATTTTCCCCTGGGTGATTTTTGTTTGTTTCCTTTATCATCGGTTCTATGATCACCTCTAGGATGATTGCCAAATTTATTCTTCCCTTGAGGTTTGTATTGGGCATGAGATATTTGACCCATCCCTTTCTCTGATTTATCAAGTTTGTAAGAAATTTCCTTCACTAATCCTACTAGATTGTTAACCACCTCCTCCAAATCTACTCCTTTCCTTTCTTGAGGATTTTCAAGATTGATCAACTTGACCCCCTCTCTTTTAGAAGGCTTTCTAGCTACCTTGAGATTATTATCTATTTGAATAGCCATAGAAAAATCTTGTCTCAAGGTCCTGGGATTTTATCCCTTAAGTAATAGGTTGTTTTCTTATCAAAGGCATCAAAATATTTAATCAAATATGATTCATCACTTGGCCTCAATATTATAGAGTCTAGTCAAAGTCTTATTAAATCTGGTGTTAAAATCTTGGACAGTTTCATTAGGATTATTTTTTATGTTCTCAAATTTTGTGAGGAACCTTGGATTAGTTTTATCACCATATTGTGATTTAAATGCATTTTTCATCTCTGTCCATGAATCAATAGAGTTATCTGGTAGTGACTTGTACCAATCTTGGGAATATTCCTCTAGAGTATGTATAAACAAATTTACATATACATCTTCATACTCAATCTCAAAATCTTCCATGGTATTAGAAAATATCTTGAGGTTTTGGTCACCACTAATGGCATTATTACCCTAGAATTTAGGAAATCTATTTCTTACCTCATGTGGGACTGCATTAGGATAACCAACCATACCCTTTAAATCTATAGGATTGTACACATTCACAACAAAAGGAGGTCTAGGCGGAGGTTGAGACATATTTTTTTGAGGATGTTTTCTAGCTGGAGGATTAAAATAGTGGGGAGCTGATGGTCTTTGATGTAATGGAGTATGATATTCAAAGTAATGATCCTTTAATGATTATGTTTCACAAAATACTCTATTATTTCTAATCAATAAAGGAGAGAAATGAGGAATACCCAGATCACTTGAAAATGAAGGACCCTCCCATGTTGGAGTATACAAATTTGTGCAGGGACTGCTTGATCCAAAACCATCTAAATTACTAAATTAATCTTCTACCAAAGGTTGACCACTTTCAATAGTAGTGAAACCTTTTCTTCTAATATTTGATCACCCAAGGCTTTCCAGACTTGTTTCTTTGTTGGATTTTTCCTTCCCAACTCTAGGAACAATATTCTAGTAGGATTTGTCTTGAATAAAGACCTTTTACCTTCTAGCTTTGCAAATCTTGATGACAAAGTACAATAATTTTGAATTCAAGGTATTACTATTTACCAGATTTTTTGAGAAAGATGGAGTCGCCACTAAGGTATTGCACCTTAGATGTGTAAATAAATTTAAAAACTTGCCAACTTGAAACTTCATAATCAATTTCATCAAATATTGGAAAATCTTGCTATCCTTTATCAATATTTACCCCTAGCCAAGTCAAATTTAATGGAAAACATTCTTAAACTAGGAAAATATCGAGCAAATGACTTCTAACTAAGCTCATTTTTAGCAAAGCTCAAGTTACTGCATCTAAATCATATATTTACATCTAAACATACTCCATATGTTACATAAGGTCTATATATCTTCGTATTTATGAAAATAGTCCCAAGCAATGATGTCAGGAGAGTGTTGGTACCAAATTATGCACCACCTTTAGAGCCAATCAACATAGCCAAATAGAATTGAATTCTTAGAGAAAGAAAGATCAAAGATTTAGTCATTTGTATTTGGGGACATATATGAAAAACTCTTTAGGACTTGACTTGTGAGAGATTAGGTTGCACTCATGAAAGGGGATGACCTTCTCTACTACTTTTGGTTATACCTTTAACTAGTGTGAGAGGACCCATTCTCAGAACTTTGTAATTATGAGAAAGATGGATGAAATTGTTGTCTCTAAGATCTTTCTTGGGAATATGAAGGATATTCTTGAATAGACATGGTCAATGCAAGCATTATTTAACTCTTGTGAGTTGTCACACTAAATAATACATATTTCTTCCAAAAAAGACTCATTTTACTTTAGACATGTGTGTAAATTTTATCTTGTTTCTACATATTTATGAAAAGGGAGGGTAAATACAGTAAAATACCTTGGTAAATTATTATAAGTAGGGAAAACAATTGGTGATAAAGTAGGATGTAACAATTGTAGGTTATAATTTTTGTGTATGAATGGGAGATTAAAGCAGGATAAAGTTGATTATACAAATCTCACAAGAAAACCTTTAAAATGTTTGGAAAGTTCCCAAGGCAAAAAAAAAAACATCACACAATTGATAGTAACCCTTTAACCAGAAGGTACACACTCATGGAAGCCCAATAGTAAAAGATTTCACACGACCTTTGAGGATTTAAACATAAAAGCTCATGATAAATTCTCAATGAAACATTAACAATTCATGTTCAAATATGCTCAAGAACTTACTAAGATCTTCTCAACTAAACAAAGGAAATATGAATTTAAAAATGTTTATTACTCCAAAGAAAGAAATATCTATCCATAGTGCAATTGTAGTTTCCAAAATGCCACTAATTAAGACAAGATTTAGTGTAATTGAAAGAAGATACTAACGTGAGATTGCAAAAGGAAATGCAAGTAGTGTATTTAAAGTATTTTACCTTAAAAAATACAACATTGATGAGGAGATAACACAAATAAGCTAATTTCAAGAAACAAATTTCTCAGAAAGGGGCCATAAATCCTATGGCTTCAATGCCTCCCAATGACTATACACTTGTAATCATCTTGGTACGAGAAGGGTTGGACAACATAAAATAGCTCACAGGTATCTCTATTTGATTGTGGTTTCTCCGGAAAAATACAATCATTTTAGCTCTTGTTTTCTCTACAAATTTAGAAATATTCAACCCCTTTGATATGAGAACATTCCTCTCATATATAAACAACTCTCTCTCTCTCTCTCTCACTCACCTTTTATTTCCCCCTAATGTGAATCTTCAAGAGAATATTCTTCCTTTTGGCACACAATCTGATCTACTTATTATTCCCTTTGAAAATAATTTTCTTTCGTGGTGCCATGTGGAGGGATTACAAATGATTTGCATTTTTCCATTCTCCTAGAATGACTAGGATGCCATGTCATCTATTTTGGTATAATTTTTTAATCATTTATTTCTATGTAAATTGAGAAACTTTTCAATGATTTTTGAGCACCTCCAGATATTTTGATTTGATGTTTAATCATTCCCACCTTTTGAGAATCTACCTCAAAACATACACACTCATTAACATATCTTTCTGAGTTGAGTGTTTCCACATGGATCAAGTCACATTAGGCCAATCACTCCATTTTTTGAATGATTTCAGTCTCTTTCAAGTTTATTTCCTTCGTGTGGGTATCAAAACAATCTCAGGAGTCACCTCACCATGATTTCACTTAGTTTAACTTGTCAGCCTTATATTTCCTATAAATTCACATCGTTTCCATTACAAATTCACATCTTTTCTCCTAAGTGCAAGAGGCTTGGTGATATTTTTTCTGCAATATGGTGGGAACATCATTAGCATCTAGCTTAAAATACATATCTTCTGAAGACTTGCACTCGATTTTTTATTTATCAGGCCCAGATGAAGCATTCATGAGGATGTTATTTAGGATTTTGGATCCCGAAGAATAAAGTGTGCCTCTTATAGCTTAGGCTATTTGAATTACATTGATACAAATATTGATTAGAATGAGTCCTGTGTTCTCTACCTTCCAAATGATGTATTTTCACCTCTTCAAGTTAGAGCACCAAAAAACTCCTGAGGTGTTGAAATAGTTTTGGCTCAAGAGCAAGCCTTGCTATGGAAAGTGCATTTGAAAACACATGCCCTTTCATTTGTGATGAGGGATTCACTATTTTTGGGTTTCTGATTAGCACTTAGGATGAAACCATAGTCAGGGGACAAGCAAGTTCCTCCTCTTTAATGGGAGAGGTTCCCTTATTGAAAGTAGGGGCAAAACCTATGTACAAATGCACAATATTTCATTCAATGGTGGTTTCCCAATATCCTAAAATATGTTTTAAGCTTGGAAAGTTATCAATACATGAGGATAGAAGACTTTGAAGAGAGGAGGGAGGCTGAAGAAGACAATACTTTCAGGGAAACAAGATGATAGAAAAAACCCTTATATGTATTGTGTAAATGAGATACAAAATAGAACCATCCACATTTATAACAGACACAATTCGCAGACTCAAAGTTCTGAAATTGTAAAAACTAAAACAAAACATTTCCAAGCATGCAAGGATTAGATGATTCACAGATCAGAACCAAAGAAAGAGAAAGCAGAAGAAAAGGGGAAAAACCTTTGTATTGATTTCTTCCAATTCAAAATTACAGTTCTAGAATAATCAAAATTCCAACCCATACAATGGCTTTGAAATCCCATGATATAGCTCACAAGAGACAATTCTGACTTCCTCAAACAAGAAAAAAATAGTTACAACTTATTCTAATCGTTTGCGCCTTCAAATTCTTGATTCGTAGAGAAATGTTAATGGTGGAAGAACAGGTTCAAAAATATACATCTGTTACATTAGTTTTCCAGTTAAAACATGGGCCGTTTGATTTGCTTTTACAAATTCAAATCTGGGCCACCCACGTGGAAGGAATTGATTGGAGCAAGCCTGCGAACACCTATTGTATTCTTTTCCTTTGAAGCAACGTTAGGATGACACGTGAAGAGCTCTGTCACCCCCGTATACTTAGCTTGTTCGGGCTTGTTCCATGCTTGACTTATGTTGACCCCAAGACACATGGAGGGATGGCACTCATTTGAGTTTCTATTTTGGAAGTGCCCCTTTAAATTACACCGAAATGACGCATGTCTCCTTCCACCGGGTTATAATTTTCAATGGCCACTGTCTCTCTATTGACCACTGGACACGTGGCAAGTGGCACTCATTTGGAAATTGGCCCTTTGGTTTTACTTCAAATTGTGCCTTTGAGGAACATGGAGGCCTCTGCTAATTCTTCAAATGTAGCCGATGCGAGGTTTGTTCCTATTTGACTTATGTTGACCCCTAGACACATGGAGAGCTGGCACTGATTTGAGTTTCCACTTTGGAAGTGCCTTCTGAAATTGTGCCAAGTTGATGCGTGGCTCCTTCCACTGGGCTTAGAATTTTCAATGACCAACTCTGTCTCTCTATTGACCCTAGACACATGGTGATCTAGGCGCTAATTTGTAAATTGTCCCCTTTGTGTCACTTTTGGAATTGCGTCATTGCAACATGTGGAGACCTCCGTCGACCCACTCATAATTAGCTAATTTTAACTATCGGCTTTGTCCCTTTTGGACTTGGGACACATGGATGATTGGTGCAAGTTTGAGAACTACCCCCGTATTTTACCCTTGAAGCCGTGTTGATGAGGCATGTGTCACCGTCCACCGAAACTTCAATACATAGCTGAATTTAGCTTGTTTTACCTTCATTTTGAACTCGGGACACATGGCAAGTTAGCACTTATTTGAGGACTATCCCCTAGACCCTGCCCCTAGAGTTGTGCCATTTGGACACATGGAGGATTTTGTTGAACCTTGAAATATGGTCGAACCGCATCCAATCAAAGATATACATGTATTACCCATGGACTCAAGGGAAAAAATTAATAGGGAAAATATGCACTGCCATTCCCGATCATGCGGAAGAAAATAAAAAGAAGGAAATATACTCCATTGATACACCTGATTTTAAACTTTTCTCCAAAAATGGAAAATTACAAAAATATGAGGATCGACGTGATTCAATACTCCAAGGAACAAACTCAAAATTTTTTAAAACTGACTCCAAAAGAGGGGAATTTTGGGGCCGACAACAGCTGGCTCTTTCTAGGGATGACTTGGCTTGGAACGAAGACACAAGGCAAGATCAAGAACTGCAGATAACTCTGGGGAAAGAGGACTAGTGCCTTATCCATTGGGAAAAGGAGTTGAAAGCAAAACCAATACAAGGCAACACACACAATGAAGGAATAGGAAAGAAAACAAGCCAAAACTAGGAAAGACCCAAAACAAAACACGAAAGAACGGCCGAAGCCAAAACACTATACAGAATATACAAAAGGACTTCCTAGTCACCTAGGACTTGAACAACTTAAGATACTTCCCACTATAAGGAAGTGGGAGAGGAGAACCATTCATGTAATCTAGATAAAAAGAGTTTTCTCCAAAAAATGTCTGATTCTAAAAGGACCAAGCCAAAGATAATCAAACTTACCATGGCTTCCTCGTCGCTCATGTCTTTTGTCCCAAAGTATCACAATGTCTCTCACTTGGAAGACTCTGGGTTTGGCTTTCTTGTCAAACAAATCCTTCACTTTCAACCGATGAGTTGCTATCCTTTCCACCACTTGTAATGTCTTCATTGAGCTTCTGAAGGTACAAAATTCTCTTATCCAAAGAGCTACTGAAACTTGAATCTTCAATGTTTTTCATCAGATGCAAGGCTGGAAATTCCACCATGACTGGTAGTTTAGCTTCTACACCATACACCACTTTGAAATGGGACATTTGAATTGCTCTCTTGGGTGTAATTCTATCATCCCAAATTACATCATATAGCCTATTATGCCAATTCCTCTGAGAATCATTTACAAGCTTTCTAACTATAGTTACCGATTCTTGTTTGTCGATTTTACCTATCCATTCCCTTGGGGGTAGTAATCTAAAGAATGAGCAAGGGAGATCCCATATCCATAGCAAAATTCCATCATCTCAACAGAAGAAAAATTGGAAGCATTGTCTGTCACAATTTTGTTTGCGGTCAAAATCTGATCAATATGTTCTCCTTAATGAAGTTGCAAACTACTTCAAAAGTAGTGATCTTGACTGGGATGGCTTCCACCCACTTGGTGAAGTAATCTATGGAAATCGACACATGATTATGTCCAGCACTAGAAGATGGATTGAGTGCTCCAATGAAGTCTAAACCCCAATGTTGAAATGGATCTTTAATAACTATAGGATTGAGAGGAAAAGCAACCAACTTAGGTCTTCCAACAAATGTTTGGCATGCTTCACATTTACCAACCCATTTTGATGCATCTCTGAATAGAGTGGACCAATAATAACCAGAACAAAGTATTTTATGAGTTGTTATAATAAAGGAGAAATGACCTCCACAATTATGGTCATGAAAATTAGAGAACAACTTCTTTTGTTGTTCCTTGTCTACACACTTAAAAACCTTCCATCTATGCCTCATTTGAACAAAGCATTTTCCCATAGCACATATTGTGAAAACCTTAGTTTGATGGACATATTCTCTTTAGAACTCAAGTGATATGGAAATTCTCCATAGGTTAAAAAGTGAGAAATTTCATAATACCATACATCTATCGAGTTGAGAAACAAAACAATAGGGGCATCAACCTCATTTTTAGATAACTCCTTGGCAGCTCCCTTGGCAATGAGTTCACATAGGCCCTTACCCTGAACTAGCTTTTTTGGCCTGATATCAAGATCAACTCTTACACCATTGCAATGTAATTACCTCTCTTGGTTCCAAATTCTTGTTGAGTAAGAATGGATTTGATTGTTGTATCAGGCACCAACACCACATAATGAGAATTAAGAATGTAAAACCTAAATTTATTGTGACTTTGACAACCGAAAAGAATGTTTCTCCATCATGGTGTACTTTAGCTCATGATTTTTCAAGACATAACTCATAAATGCAATTGGGATCTCGTGATCTTTAGCATTATTCTAGGCTAACACAACAACTAAAGTATTTTCAATGGCATAACAATAGATAATGAAATCTCTTGTTAAATTATGGGCACGCCAAGGTTGGATTCTTTGCATAGCACATGTTTAATGTCTTTAAATGATTTCTTCCCTTTAGAGGACCAACCAAAATTTTTCATCCCTTGCATCATGTGAGCAATTCTCATAGTAAGTTCTGCAAAATCGGGGATGAATCTCCTCAATAAATTGATCTTACCAAAGAAAGAATGGACAAATTTCTTACTTGATGGAAGAGGAATTTTCTAGATGGCTTTGAACTCTTTCTCGGATCAATCTTAATCCCTTCCTTTGAAATAATGTGTCCCAACAGATTCCCTTCTATGACACAAAACATAGACTTCTTAGGAATTAAATAAATCCCATTCTCTCTACACTTCTAAATCTTGTTTCAAGGTGTTGGATGTGATCTTTTCTTGCTTTAGAAAACATTTTCAAGTCATCCAAATACACAACAATGCATTTCCCTTTCAAAATACTAAAACAAAAGTCCATGGACCTCTAGAAAATAGCACGAACATTGATGAGACCAAATGGCATCCTTTTTATGCAAAGGTGCCCCAAGGAGTAGTAAAGGTAGTCTTGTGTTGATCGAAGCATTCACCTCTACTTTATTGTACCACGAGAATCCATCCAACATAGGTAGCATCTCCAAGCCTGTAAAAACTTGTAAAAACTTGGTCCATCATGGGGAGAGGGTAGTTATCCTTCATAAAGTCCATACAGATCTGGATCTCACCATTCTTCTTCCCGAAAGGAACTATATTAGAAATGCACATTGAATGGTGGATGGGGAAGATGATCCTAGCCTTGAAGCTTTTGTATTTCTTGGAAAATTGTATCAGCTATCTTTGGATTATATTTCTTTTCTTCTGTTTGAAAGGTTTGATCCCAAGCTTAAGGGGAATGAAATGTTACATTTCTTTAGGCTAAAAATCCTTAAGATCATCATAAGAGTAAGCCATAACCTCAACATACCTCTTCAAAAAATTACATTTTGCAATATTGACCATTTTAGGATCATCAAGACTCCCAATATTCACTTTCTCAGTCTCAACATATTTTCAGGCTCCTTGGGAAACTTTAGACTTCATATATCTATCATGTTTATCAAAAATATCCTCTAAACTCACCAACCCTTAAGGGATTTTTTTTCCTTTTAGTTTGATGCATCCATCTTGATCCATCTCTTCTTTGACACCCTCTTCATTTGATGATACACTCCCTATGAAGATTTTCACTTCCTTCAAAGTACAACTGATCAAAGTTGTCTCGAGCTCTAAGCAAGAAATCAAATGCTGGTCATCATTAAAAACTTGCCAATTATTTGCATTGTTAGGCACACTGGGTCTATGGATCATCTCAATGGTGAATTTTTCTTGAGGAAAATCAGGATGAGGAATTAACAACGACCCCGAAATAGCTAGAGATTCATCCCTAGTGTTCCTTTCCCTTGGCACAAATTCAATGGAAAAAGCATCAAGGAATTCAATGGAATCCTAGACCAGATTCCTATAGTGCTTCAACCTTCTATTCTTTACCTAATAAAGGTCTTTAACTTGTTTTACAATTAGCTTTGCACCTCCAAAAGAAAGAATGTTATTCACTCCCATTTCCTTCACCATGCTCAACCCAAGAATGAGGGCCTCATAATTAGTAGTATTATTGTTATTTTCAAACTAAAACTTCAAGGAGAAAGGATAAACCTTGCCCTCGGTAGAAATGAGCACTACACCAGCTCTAGAACTAGCTAAAGAACAACTCCCATAAAAATCCAAAGTCCACACACCATTAGGGTCAAACAACACTTTGCCTTTGGAAGACTTTTCTCCTCTTGTGGCATGATCATGTTATTCGCATGCCTAATATCTTCATACAATATTTGTGCTTTAGGATCATCTATCTTTTGCACAATATACTTTGTTTGTTTCTCAAGTAGAAACTTCTTCATCTTCCCATTGATAGGGATCAAGGCATGTGACCAATCCATTTTAATTTCCCCTCCTACCTCCTTGCAGAAATTTCTACTCAAGCAGAACCCATATGAAGGAGGAATATTAGCTACCAAAATGGTGGCTAAGACCCTTTTCTCTGGAAAAGCAGCAAAAGCTACTTATGCATCTTTAATTCTACCAACCAAAGGTACTTTCTTACTCTCCATGGAATAGCAAGAGCCATAAGTGTGGGTTAGGGTTAGACCCAAAGCATGGGCCACTTTTACAGGCATTACATTATCTGATGCTCCTAAATCTATGACACAATTATTCTGAGTTTATGGCCAACTATGAGAAGGGTCACATAGAATGGTTCAATTTTCTCATTAGGGGACGTGATTGTAGCCACAAGGATTGATTGAGGTGAGGAAGAGGGAGTGGGTAAAAGGCCTTTGGAAGAATGGGTTGGGGTTCTAGATTTGGAATTTACAAAGTTAACCATTTTGGCAAAGGCTTTAGGATGGGTTTGATAGAATTCTACCTCAGAAATCTGAATCTTGGTCTTCTTAAGATGGTCTATAATATTAAAAGATCTAGATGTGGATGGGGAATCACTACTAGGATTAGGAGGAGCTTTTGATCTATCAACTTTATCATTTGTTGGACAAGAACTTAGAATAAGTAGAGGAAGAAGGACTAGAAAATCTTACCTTTTGAGTGGAAGTAGTAGGAATAGGAACTCCTCTTTTTACAACCAAATCAAAGAAATGATCAAATTAGTTGTTATTTTTACAAAGGAAATTTGTTGAACAAATTCCCCAGTCGAGTTGTAAAAAACTGTTGGGTTTCAAATCATCACTTAGGATGAAACCACAGTTAGGGTAAAATCAAGTCCCTCCTCTTTAACAGGAGAGGTTTCCTTATTGAAATCAGGGGAAAAACCTATGTACAAATGGACAGTCTTTCATTCAATGGTGGTTTCTCGATATCCTAAAATGTGTTTTAAGCCTGGAAAGTTATCAATACATGAGGATAGAAGACTTTGAAGAGAGGATGGAGGCTTAAGAAGATAATACTTTCAGGGAAATGAGATGGTATAAAAACCCTTATATGTATTGTGTAAATGAGATATAGAATAGAATCATCCACGTTTATAACGGACACAATTCATACACTCAAAGTTCTAGAAATTGTACAAACTAGAACACAAATTTTCCAATCATGTAAGGATTAGATGATTCATAGATTAGAACCGAAAAAAAGAAAGAAGAAGAAAAGGGAAAAAACCTTTTTATTGATTTCTTCCAATTTAAAATTACAGAGTTCCATAATAATCGAAATTCCAAGCCGTCTGATGGATTTGAAAGCCCGTGATATATCTCACAAGATACGGTAACAAATTCCTCAAACAAGAAAGAAACAATTGTAACTTATTCTAATCATTCGCACCCCTTCAAATTCTTGATTCATAGAGAAACGTTAATGGTGGAAGAACATGTTCAAAAATATACACTTGTTACATTAGTTTTCCATTTAAAACATGGTCCATTTGATTTGCTTTTACAACTTCAAATCATGGCTGCCCACGTGGAAGGAATTTATTAGAGCGGGCTTGCAAACACCTATTACATTCTTTGCCTTTGAATTAGCGCTAGGATAACACGTGGAGAGCTCCACCGGTCCCTTTATACTTAGCATGTTCGGGCTTGTTCCATGCTTGACTTATGTTGACCCCAAGACATGTGGAGGGTTGCTACTCATTTGAGTTTCTATTTTGGAAGTGCCCCTTAAAATTGCGTCAATCTGACACGTGTCTCCTTTCGTCGGGGTTTGACTTTTCTACAGCCAACTCTGTCTCTCTATTGACCCTGGACACTTGGCGAGCTGACGCTCATTTGGAAATTAGCCATTTGGTTTTACTTATGAAATCACACCATTGAGGCATGTGGAGGCCTCCACTAATTCTTCAAACTTAGCTGATCCGGGGTTTGTTCCTATTTGACTCATGTTGACCCTTAGACATGTGGAGAGTTGGTGCTAATTTAATTTTCTACTTTGTAAGTGCCTTACGAAATTATGCCAAGTTGCCTCTTGGCTCCTTGTGTCACGCTTATACTTTTCAACAGCCAACTCTATCTCTCCATTAACCACAGACACGTGGAAATCTGCACTCATTTGGAAATTGGCCCTTTTGTGTCACTTTTAGAATTGTGCCATTGCGGCACATGGAGACCTCCACTGACCCACCCATACTTAGCCAATTTTAACTATCGACTCTGTCCCTTTTGGACCTAGGACACGTGGAGGACTTGTGCAAGTTTGAGAACTTCCCCGACTTTGACCCTTGAAGCTACGCCGATGAGGCACATGTCGTTGTCCACTGAAACTTCAATACTTAGCCGATTTTAGCTTGTTTTACCTTCATTTTGAACTCGAGACACACAGTGAGCTAGCGCTTATTTGAGGACTGTCCCTAGGACCCTGCCCCTAGAGTTGTGTCATTTGGACACATGGAGGCTTTGTTGAACCTTGAAATATGGCTAAACCACATCTAATCAAAGATATACATGTATTACCCATGAAATCAGGGGTAAAAACTAATGGGGAAAATAACGCATTCCATTCCCGACCTCGGAAGAAAATAAAAAGAAGGGAAAAGACTCCACTATTATGCCTTATTTTAAACTATTCTCCACGAACTGGAAACTTACAAAGAATACCAGTCTTTACATGATTCAATACTGCAAGGAACATACTCAAAAATTTTTGAAACTGACTCTAAAAGAGGGGAATTTTGGGGCGACAACATCTGTGAAGTAGATTCCCTCATTGTGTTATGTGCTTGATGAATGGATTTTAATAGATACCATGCTTACTCTCTTTTGCAACATGAATGAATTGGAGCAATGTGTTTTAGTTATGGAAAATAAACTAATAAGGAATGTATCTTCACAAACTCTTGTGGAATCACCAATCTTCATGAATAAATGTAAGGGTGAGTCTAGTTCCAAACTTCCTGCTCCATTTGCTCCAAATATAATTTTAGTTGCACTTATAGCTTTTGCATGAACTTCTAATCCATCTTCCACCTTCAAAGCATCAAGAAAGAAGAATCATTTGCTCCAAATATAATTTTAGTTGCACTTTTAGCTTTTACACGGACTTCCAATCCATCTTCCACCTTCAAAGCATCAAGGAAGAAGGATTTTCCTAAAGGTGGTCTAGACCTTACTGAGTGGGTTTCCTCTTATGAGGGGATCAAAATTTATAGGTTTTCTAGATGGTCCTATGGCAAGTATTGATGAGCTTATGTCTTTGGGCATGTCTTGTAATTTAACAGGGGACATTGTGTTTATGAAAATGGAGATTGGAATAGAGGAATTTGTTCCTAGAAAGAATAGGATTTTGAAGAAACTTCCTCTTTACAGAGAGGATTTTGTATCAGTAGAAGATTAGGTACTTTCTCTTAGTTTCTATCGGATATAATATCAAGAATGTATGTGAACTTTCTGGGTTAGGGCCCCTAATAGAACCCCATTCTACTTTCCTTTTTTCAAAATGCAAAAGATGTAAAATGTTACAATGAATTTCATGTTAAAATAGACATAAGATTCTATTAAAATGAAATAAAATCCTACTTTCATTGTTCAAAATACATACATGATAGGAAACCAAAATTTAAAATAATATGTAATTGTTATGAGTGAAATTAATAATTGAAAAAGAAACTTTTTAGAAAAAAAAAGCCTAAGATTGCTCACAATCCAAAGCATGATCATATTATTCTTCCCGCTTTGCTCTTTGAAAGAGGTTCGAAACACGGAATGTGAGGATCATGAGGGACGACGTACACATCAACAGAGACATGTGAATGGTAGCGTGAGGAGATCTCGGGAGGAGGAGCTTGAGCATCAACAAAATGTGCATTCAAAGATTCGAAACAAATTTTTTTATAATCCACAAACTCTCTCTATTTCTCATATATCCAAATGGGTGTACATATAAGAGGTGTTAAGTAACCTCCAATGCTGCAATCATGACAAATTGAGTGGAGAGGGGAGTTACATTCATAGAATAGAAGTGTAACTCCCTAATGATGCATATGATGCACTAACGTGTAAGAGAATATCATAATACCCCTAAATGACACGTGAACCTATGATCTCACCTAAGTGAGATGACTCACCTAATGACATGGAAATTAATACACACCAAAACCCCCTTTATCATAACTTAAGATGAGGCGAAAGTCGAAACAAGAAATGGGTCCCGACACAAATCTGATGAGGTACCCATGTAAAAAAGAAGTCTCCATAAGTGAAGGAAAACCCAAAGTGGTAAAAATATCCACCAAAAGAAAAAACACTCTCTAATCTAAGAAAGATGCCAAGCATGGGTCCTGGCCATTAGAATAGCTGAAAATGTACCCATGTACAAAAGGGAAATATCTCAGAAAGATGAAGAAGAGAGAAGAAGAGGGAGATGAGAGGGATGCGAGAAGATGCCACGGACGGATCTTAACTCTGCAACTCTAATAATTCTCCCGAAAGAATGTCGATGACAAGATCCTCGGTCTCTAGGCGAAGAAGAACCATAAACACCAAACTATGTGCCTACCCTTAGGAAGGACAAAAATGACGTGTTGGAATTCTTCCCACTCAATGAAGGAAACTGAAAGCAGCAACACAAAGAACTCTAAATTTGGTCCATGAAAGTATGGCATAGGTCTAGCAATTGAGTGCGAAGGAACCGAAGGTAATGTCACGAGTCTAGAACTATCAGAGTATGAAAGGTGAACACCTATAGAAAGGATGTCCAATTGATGTGAGGAAACAAAACATCCCCCACAATAGAAAAAGGATCCACAAGAAAGGGTGGATCAATGAAGGTATGTGTAAAAGTGGGAGTGGTAAGATTCCCAGAAGGGGCACTCCCAACAATGGAGATGATGAACTCCTCTAAAATACATGTAGATGGATTAGGAACCTATATTACATCATAAGTGTACTCTACAAAAATACGACTAAGGTTAGGTAGATACTCATCCCAATAAGGGGGCTCAACAAACAGAAGAGCGATGTTAGATAGGTATGAGTCATCTAATGAAGGTAGAGGAGTGAAAGGGGCCTCACACACTGAAGGTGGAAAAGAGGTGGGTGTGATGACTATATGAGACTATATAGGAGACTGCTCAATATCTGATGAGATGTGGGATGTGTCAACACTCTTTGGAATAGTGAGAGAAGGAGGAGAAGAGTCCTCTATAGTACTCTTGACATCAGAACTGGGTGCACAATCCTCATCATCAGAAGTAGAACCAAGCGAGTCTGTGTTAGTGGAACTATCATCACATGAAGAAATAGAGGAGACAACTGAATCAACAACAACAACAATGGTGGTAGTATGTGAAGGGTCTCCATAGAGGGACTAAAGAATGCTCCAGACATGGTGGGGTGGATATGAGTCTACCACATGAAACTAGAGATATGTGGAGACATGTATCATCAAGTGACCAAAAACATGGTCACAAGTGTTGAGAAAATACTCAAGACAATGACGATTAGTGGGTGCAGGAATTGGCCCAAGTAAAAGGGTGAAAGACCCTCATACGTGAAGTAGCATTCCATGGAAGCATGTCAAGCTGAATAGTTCTCTCTCCCATGAAATGGCAGAGACTGTAAAGTGATCCTATGAGGCTTAAGTCTGGAAAGATCACCCTCCATGATGTGGAAGGAAGAAGTGCAAGGTACACGAATGCAAGACGTCAGACTCGGCTGATAATGCATCTATGTGTAGTACAAAACCTAAGAGTACTATTGACCCCCAGAATGTGGCATTTTATAAAGTAGTGTGTTTACTAAATTTACAATGTCATCATGTAATGTGTAAAAAACATACAACTTTGACTAAAGAAAAACTCAAAAGCGAGTAGCGAGTCAAAAGTTATAGCAAGAAAACGATTCTCGCAAATGATGGAAAAGGCCAATAAGCTTCGCAAATTGATTTAAAAAGTGCCTGAAATGGATGAAAAGGGTGTGTGTGAGTACTCATTGGAAATGGCATCAAAATTTAGGTAGGGTTTGTTTTTCTTATGAGGGGGGATTATCCTCTTGTCAACCCTAGACCTCGCCCTCCGTCTTTGACACACAAATGAAGGACATTAAATATAAGAAAAATAGGTCCCAAAAATATTACAATGTCAAGAAAAAATGTTTTTATCCTTAAAACATCAAAACCAGATTGTTTTAACCGCCAAAAAGTCTAAAAGTGAAACCGAGCTAGTGTTTCAAGGCATGGATTCACGTATAACGTTGCATGATTGATTGTATGGCCATGTGTATGAAGTTGGAGTTGTTGGTGGACTGTGTGGAGCTAGGAGCTGCTATAGGTGAGAGTGTAACCATTGAGCTATCAGAAAATCCAATAAATCCTCTACCAGTGAGAACAAATTTGTAGCGACCGGTTAGTAGAAGCACCACAGATTCAATGCAAAGGATGAGTTCGATGAAGTGTGAAAAGTTTAATAGAACCAAAATGGAGGACGTAAAACTAGGATAAGGCACGAACACAAACTAGAGAACCGACCAGATGAGAGTGCTCAAGTAGCCGGACATGGAGGACTCACCACGAATGGTCAAAGGCTAAGAAACCCAAACACGAATAGCTAATGAACTAACATGAGAATGAAGGTGGCGATAGGCCATCTTGTTTCACATAGAATGTTTCTATTCCAGAATAGAGTTGCTTCTATCCTTTCATTCTCTTGAGAAACATATAAGGGTTAGGGCTAGGAGGAATACCTGTTGAATGTTGGGAAGGTGTGCGCGTCATGTAGAGATCGAGATCGATTGTGAAGAACTCCTTTTTCCTGCAGGAAGGACTACTTGTAAATAAGAACACAAGACCACTAGATTTTAGTTAGACAACAAGTGAGGGAACTGCCTTAGGCCCAGGAAATATTAGACTTCCTTTCGAAGGTGGTCAGTTCCCCATTTAATATGAATTAAAGCAAAATGATAACAAAGAACTACAAGATAATACTTACTGGTTCCTGATGAAGATACAGGTCCAAGGAATGTGGTGGCGACAGTAAGGCTTAGTTGGGATGATCCAGTATTAGAAAGCGAGATGATGAAGCTATCCTCAGTCTTTTCCAATGCTTGAATGAGGGTGACAGCTGATCCAGTTGCTCAGTTGCAGTCTTCGGCTCGATGCTCTTCTCTGCAACCTCTTCTACTTGTTTCACTTCTCTTTCTTGCCCAAATGAATTCCGGATCCTTTCTTTTTGGTTGGGGGAGGTCATTAATAGGGAACCGATGGTGGTTATGTAACCGATGGCGGTCGAGTAGGAACTGATGTCGGTTAGGTCAAAGTGGCTATTTTTAGTAAAACAACCATCTTTCCCTCCTTTTCTCCCAAGGGATCAGTTGTGGGCTTGGTCAAGTCATTATTAGGCTCATTTTGGTGTGGGTGAGGGGTAATGAGTCATGGGTGTGGGTCTAGACCAAGTCATAGGTCTTAATTAGGTTGGTTTAGGGTTAGGGCTAGGTCATGGTGAGGTGGCGAGATGAGGTGGCGGGTTTGAAGATGTGGATTTATTAATTATAAGGTAATTAATAAATCATTAGGTGTGTAAGGTTTTAGGTGGTGAGGTAGGGTTAGGTTGCGGGACGAGATACGGGGTAAAGGGCATCGTAAGACCCAAATTTGGTGTCTACATTTTCCCCTTGTTGTCATGTAGCTTGTATTTTAAAGTTGCACTGACAAAAATAAAAAGTGGTTGCCCCGGTTAAGGGTATAAGTAATCCCCCTCAAATCTATCATAGATTGAGGCGACGTGAAATCGGGGATAGGGTTTGTTAAAGGGTGAATTATGATGAGATGATGGTAATATGGTGGGGTAATTTCAAAGAAGCCGATGCACGTTGAAATGTAGTAGTGCGACCAGGGTACACGAGTTGAAGAGCAAACAAGCAATTCATAGGCAAAGGTCGATAGTTTATCCAAACAAGGTTGATATAATCCTGGTATCCAAGGCATAAGAAGTAGCTCCAGGGGATATAACAGGTAAGGTACCGGAACATTTAGGCATGTTCGGTAGTACCAAATGGTTGGTTTGGTTGAGATAAACGGCATGGTCTTGGTCTAGGCAATGCTTGGTCGGCTGATCAATTCAAGTATCCTAGTTATGCTAAAACACGAACAAGTGAGCTCGATGGAACAAACAACTACATGATAGAATCATAAATTGCGGGTCTTGGTTGAGGTACTTAATTGGTGCAGCCTTGGGTCAGGCCGATTGGTTGGTTGCGGCCTTGGGTCGGGCCAATTGGTGGGTGGCGACCTTGGGTCGGGCCGATTAGTGGGCTGTGGCCTTGGATCGGCCGATTGGTGGGTAGCGGCCTTAGGTCAGGCCGATTGGTTGGTTGCGGCCTTAGGTCGGGCCGATTGGTTAGGTGCGGCCTTGGGTCGGGCTGATTGGTTGGTGGTGGCCTTAGGTCGGGCCGATTGGTTGGTTGTGGCCTTGGGTCGGGCCGATGAATTCAAAATAAGGCTATTTAGCAAAGCCGGGGGTAGGTGAGGTGGTGAAAAATGGAGATTGGTGGATAAGGGCAGGAGTTAGGTTAAGTAAGTGTTATCACGAGAATCACAAAGCACCCCCATGTTTATACAAGTGCAATACTTGAACTCACGGTGTGATTGGATAACATGGGTACTATCTCCAAGTTGTGGGACTTGCTACTTGAGATAGACCTCCGAGAGAAAGCTGGTTCTTGCTCCTAAACTACCTGCCACAATCTACTCTAATGCAGGGAAACTAACTATTCTAATATAAATTTCCAAGGGACCGGGAGAGAGAATGCATAAAATGAAATCCTACACTAAAGTGGTGATACACCAGAAAAGGAGGGTGTGAGAGTAGTTTTCAAATGCGTGAGATGCAGGCAAAAAGTGCACACTAGAAGGGGTGATGAAAGTTCTCCACCAAAATGCATTCACAAAAGTACCTCGAACATACACAATGATAATGGATCCTTGCATGAACATAATAATAGACACAATATTCTTGTAAAGAAGAGGTTGAAGGGGCAAGAAGAATGCAAGAAAACACAAAGCAGGGAAGATACATCCACATACTTATATTTTATTACTTCTGATATGCACAGCTTCAATCCGTTACAAGGTAAGAGCCTAGATCACCATGCAAGGAGTCCACAACAAGGGCTGTAACACATTGGCTTCACAAAGAAATTTGGTAGAGCTTTGCTACAAAACTACCTCTCTTTTACAATGAGCCCAACACTCCAATTTATAGAAAAGATGAGAAGAGAGAGAGGAGGGAAAATGGAAATCCTGAAAGCTATCCTTCAACCACTTGTAAGAGGCATTAAATGGAGTAAAATGATCATATATTACTTGTAAAAGGCTCCTGTACTATCCCAGGTGCTGCAGCGAGAGAAAGAAAGATGACCATGCCTCTTAATTGCACTCCCAACCACCAAAATAAAACACTTTATGAACCTAGCCACATTTTCTTAAAAATATCAATCAATCTCTCATCAAATCCGAAATTTCTTGATTTTTGTGCATCAAGCTCGGAGCCACGATTCCAACGGTACCAATTTTGTGTGATTTTGTTGAGAAATGCAAAATTTATGGCCTTTTGAAGATTTAAGGCAAAAACAGGCCCAAAACGGATCGACAGGAAAAACTTTTGAATTTTACCTCTTTGGTCTTTGGAAATTTTTTAAAAATTTTCCCCGTGCTCTGCCACTTGGATGACATGTGTCAAGCTCTAATTCATCCATGGGAAAATCCTTTAAATTTTCTTTCGGGCCCTTCCTTAAAATTTTTGCCACTTGGACACGTGGCACTATTTTATTGGCTTGGGCCTGAGGGGCGCACTTTGCCCTTCGAAAATTTGGCATTTTTCACTTTGGAAAAATTTCCCATTCCCCCCCGCACTCCGCCACTTGGATGACATGTGTCAAGATTCCATTTGATGGCGGGGGCAGCGGGCCAAAACTGTTGTCTTTGAAAACTTTGACCGAAACTTGGAAAATTTTCTAAGTCCTTCTCTTTTCCCCGCCACTTCCTAGGACACATTCTCCCGCATCAGCCGATTCGGGCTTCCTTGTCCCTGCTTTCGCTTTTTCACCTTTTTGCATCCCACACGTCCCTCATGTACTTTTGTCCCAACTGTCCTGGATGAAAATCTTCCGCCTTCGCCGATTCGGGCTTCCTTTGTTCTGCCATGCGGCTTTTTGGCTTTTCGCGTCCCACGTGTACCTCACGTACTTTTGTCCCGGCTATCCCGACAAATATCTCCGAACTACCCGAAATGGACTGTCTTTTGGCAAACCGGCCGATTTGCGTCCCACGCGTACTTTTGTCCCGGCTGTCCCAAACCGCGTGAAACAAAAAACTTAGACGATTTTTCCTACTTTCGGCCGATTCGGCTTTTCACGTCCCAACTGTCCCGCGGACCGCCTGGGACAAAAATGTCCGAATTAGCTGATTTTCTTTGTTTTTTTCGGCCCCAAGCTTGGTACGACGAACCTCAGATTGACCGAACCCTTGAGACCCAAAATGCTTTAAAACAGTCATGCAACCTTTTTTTTTGCATTTTTTTCCATTTTCTCTAACTCGTTGGGATTTTTTTTGGATGGGAGAGTTAGAAAAGGCCGAGGGGACCCCAAAAAACATGATTTTGGGCCTCGAATCAATCTACTTGCTAGGGACTGAATAATTTGATGCATGTTATCAAAATTACCTTAAGGGGTGAATTTTGGATAACAGGATAAGTAGGTAACCGATATCGGTTACGTGTGTGACCGATATCACCGGTCACAAGACCGATACCGGCCGCCTAGGGTGCGCCGTAACCAGATCGGTTATATGTCAAAACCTATAAAAATAAAAATACGGCGTGTCATTTTCACATTGTCAATTTGAGTACCAACCTTTTGCTTGTCTGAGTTGTGAATTGATTTTGTTGAGTTTTGTGGGCTGAGTTGGCACTAGTTGAGTGGAGGAGTGAGTGATTGGTAGGCACCACCGATCAGGAGGAAAATTTTGATTGGTGGAGGACCCTACTGAGGATATTTGGAGCTATGGTACAGCTTGGAGGAGCAGGAGGTGTGGGAGGAGCTGGACCACCACCACCTATCCCACCGCGACGACGTGTAGTCGTACCGGTAGGTTCTAAATCCCTATTTGTGTGAAGTTGATGAATTTAGCTAGGATGTGGGTTTTGGGGTAGGAATCTAAAATTTAATAAAATAATGGATAAATGAAGGTAAATCGTAAAATGGAGTTGGTAGGTATGTTAGGTAGGCCAAAACGGTAGGGTGGGTAAGTTTGTAGGCAATTGGGCTAGGTAGATAGGTAAAAAAATTAAAAAAGGGGATTTGGGGGCCGTTTTCGATCCGGCCCCGAAATCCGACAGTGACCGATGTCGGTCACTAAGCGACCGACAGCGGTCACAACTAAAGATTAGTTGGTTCCGAGACCGGCGTAGGTCATGTTATTGCAAGGACGGCGGTCGTCCTGTGACTGTACCGGTCCACTATATGGGCGGGAGGTAATGTTGTGAAAGTAGGTATATTGATTTGTTGTAAGCGGGTTTGATAGAGTTTTGGGGTGAAGGGGGAGAAGGTAGAGTGGCTAGGAAAGGTGAGTGGGGTGGGGGGTAATCGGGTGGTCGGGGCCGGTGCGGGTAGGATAGGTTATGGGTTGTGGATGAATTGAGAGGGGTTAAATGGGCTGGGATATAGATAGAGGACGAGAATAAAGTGAGTGGAGTATGAGTGGGGTAGTTGGTAGGTTGTGGAATAGGTAAAGGGGATATTGTAGGTGTTTGTTGGGTGGGGCTAGTGATATTGGGGTTATTGGGTGGGGGAGTGAGTATAGAGGGTTAAGGTAGTTGTTTTGTAAAGGGTAGGCCTGATGGAGTGTGTTGTTTTTGCAGCACGCCAACAGCTGACGATGCGGGATCGATGCCGCCTCTACTAGGTGGATGCAGCCACATGTGACTGCAAAGACAAAGGGTAATAATGTGGGAGGTTGGACTTGGCGGAGTCCAGAGATATAGGGTTGTGGATAGGGACCACAACTTGATGGTTGCCCTCATCGAGAGATGGGATCCGCAACCAATGTCTTCCATCTCCCTACTGGAGAGATGACGGTCACACTAGAGGATGTGTATCGCATCCTGAGACTGCCGATCATAGGTGAGGTGGTGTTCCAGGTGGATGCGGAGACAGTGATGGATAGCATCCTGCAGGTATTTGAGGATGCGTCCCCATTGATTACATATCACAGTGCGAGCATCTGCTACGGTGATATGTATCGCGTGCATAGACAGGAGACACGACTTGCCATGCTGATGATGATTGGTATCACTTGCTTCGCCCTTCCTGACTTAGAGGGAGGCCGCTTCCCATGGGCTTTGATGGGAGTATTACATGAGATGGTGGAGGAGAACACCCGCTATGCATGGGCATCGGTGTATCTGGTGCAGTTATACAGAGAGCTCTAGGGCTATCGCCATATGAGGCGATTTGGTATATGTTCGACATTTTTGTTACACTGTTGGGCCTATGAGCATATCATCTGTATATGACTAGTAGGGTTGCCCCAGCAGCCAAGGCCACATGTAGTGTATAGATATGGATTTCAGAGGTGGTTGGGGGTCGTGGGCTAGCCACGAGTGGTGATTGCAGGGTGAGATGTGGCATACTACCGACATATGTTAGAGGGCCTGACCACACTCGATATTATATGGAGGCCATACAGAGGCCATCAGCCCCGAGGAGGAGCCCGAGCACAGCTACGATGGATCCAGTCTATCTTCTGGATAGCTGGACGGAGACTCGGGAGCATGAGCGGATTCCCCTAGAGAGGGTATGGTGACAGTTGGGTCTACGACAGGACGAGCCACCTCCCTTCCCATAGTATCAGAGGGAGGATGAAGAGGCACCACTACCTCCTCCGTAGCCATTGTGACCCATTTGGGTCGCAAAGAGACCGGCGCTGATACGGTGGACGATCTGCCGGGTGACAGTTCATTTTTGTGTGGTGGGCGGGCGAGGGAAATCATGAGAGCACAGTTCCCACACAACCAGATTTGGTGGGCGTCATTATAACGAGAGAGGGACCGTCTCTTGGGCAGTGCGGCTTGCTTCTGCACATTCTCAGCACAGATTGCAAGTGGTTGGGTGCTAGAGGCGCTTAGCCCAAGCACAGGTACAGGCATAGGCACAACCGCAAGCACTTTGCACGAGCACAGGGGACAGCCACAAGCACCGGCATAGGCACAAGAACCGCCTCGAGCACGGCGCGAGTACATGCAGCACCACCTCGTGCACGGTGGTGTACAGCGAAGTCGGGGCCACTTCTATTAGGATCTGGGGAGCAGCCCCACCAGCCATGGTGGCACGGGCCTGATATATGGAGGCGAGAGCGGAGGCCCGATATTATCAGGACATGCTAGATGGTACCGGTGCTGACTATCAACCATATACGGCTCACAGGGTAGAGACATCCCAGAGTCACAGGTCACAGGGGGCCACAGCCATAGCCAGTGGGTCAGTGATGGGTAGGAGGCGAGATCCGACACAGGGGCCAGCTGAGAGATGAGCCGAGGGAGGGGGAGAGAGCTGAGTCACCCCAGGAGCAGAGATGGGTATATAGAGGATTTGTTGATAGAGACACCGGTCTGCAAACCGAGTGTGTATATAGAGGCCTGCATGCCCACATAGGATTTATTTATTCATTTTTGTTGTATATACCGGCCTGCGAGCTAAGTACATTTTGTATAGTTGATACTGGCAGCCGAGTATATTTTTGACATGAGAGACCGGCCTGCGAGCCGAGTCGAGATTTTGACAGAGACAGCGGCCTGCGTGCCGACTTTGTATTTTTAGATCACAGAGGCCCCATGTAGGGCAATTTGTATATTTTGACATTGATTTGATGATGATATATAGATGAGTTTTCTCCACATGGTGTGTAAAATTTTTGATTTGATGCATGTATTAGAATGTTTCATGTGTTTTGTGGATGGTATTGAAATTTGATGTATATGTAGATGATGTTGATGAAGTTTTGCATATGTGTTGATGATATTTTGATGATAGATATTGATAACTATGTCGTTATGCAAGGAAAAGAGGTGGACGCCACCAAAAATTTACAAAAAACAAAGAAATGGCCTAGGATAACCAAAGGGAGAGAAGTGATCGACATCGGTTAGGTAACCGATGTTGGTAATCATTCAACCGATCTTGGTTAGGTAACCGATATCGGTTATGCTAAAACGAGCTTTTCTAAAAATAGAAAAGCTTGGGAGGCAACTTAAGTTCTTATTTTTAGATTCATGCAACAAGTTAAATACGAGAATGCGACGCTGTGGATGGCTTATACAGGTAATTGCATGAGAGAATTGAGTGATAAGGAGGAAAGAGACAGGTAAAGTAATCGTGGGCTTAGATTAAGAAGGCAGAAAGGAAAGTTATATTGAAGAGGGTGGTGAACATGGCTGAACAAGGAGAAGCATCCAACGGGCAGAGAAGAGAGGGAAGACAGGTTCCACCTCAAGCTGCTGCATCCCAAGAGGTATAAGTTTTGGTTGGAATTCAATTCTTGCATGTTTATGAATAGGATGAGAGAAGGTAAGTGGGTAGAGATGAAAAAGAAAAGGTGATAGGCAAGGGTTTGGGATGGGGTGAGTGTTATGGGGTAGGTAATCAAGGGTTTCGGTATGTTTGTAGGTACAGAGAGGGGTAAACGAGTGAATAATTATCGTAGGTGGTGTTTTTAAGCAGGGTGTATAGAATTGACAGTGACCGATATCGTTTAGAGATAACCGGTATCGGTTAGGTAACCGGTATTGGTTATCTATAACCGATATCGGTTACTGTGTAAAATTCCAGAATGTGATAAAAAACACCTGGGGATTTTATTTATTGATTTGTTGTTTGTTGATTTGATGTATGCAGGCAGAGGCAGGGTTGAGGATGAATGATAGGGTGCCAGCTTTGTTGTCACGGGTCCGAGCGGATGTAACACCAGCCGAGGATTTGAGGGTGTGGAGCGATTGAGGTGGATCGTGGGACACAGCCAGTGAGTATGAGAGGATTCCTCTAGATTGCGTGCGGTGACAATTTAGATTTGTTTAAGATATACACATGGCTTATAGACCATACATGAGGATCGACGCCGAGGTAGCATTCTCACCTCCCGGCGACACCTCCGTAAGAACTAGAAGAGACAAAGATCCGGTCGCGTGGGTAATGGATGCAGGAGTGACAGAGGCTTATAGATTATGGTGGGTAGCAGAGCTACGAGGTACACGTGAGAGGGCTGATCATCCTGACATAGTTGTGATTACAGCAGAGAGAGATCACCTGTAGGGTTTAGTTCACCAGCTTCAAACATAGGTGAATGAGACAACGGGATTGTTAGCGGTTGCGCAGTCACGAGTGGAGAGACTAGAGGTGAGATTCCTCCATGCGAGAGGGCGTATTCATATGTTACAGGAGAGATTGGCGGATCAGTGGGAGGAACCAATAGTAGTGGCACCTTTGAGGATGGAGAGGCCGGTGAGCAGCGTCGACGATCACACATCACCACCTGGTTTGGGGATGAGGCGCAAGCGCCTAAGTGAATTTTATAGGGGTAGAAGAATAAATAAGGATGTCGACCTGCTGTCGATGATAGAGAAGATGTATTTGTTTAACATCTAAATAAAACTGAATATGTATGGTGATTTTGAGTTTATGATAATAATAAGAAATGTTTGTGTTTTGAATGTTTTGAATTGATAAAGGACAAAGGTGAGTGTTATCAATATAAATATGCGAAATCATTTATATTTTAAGCAAAAACACAACACATGATAGGTTATGGTAGGGGATGGTCGAGCTAACCTTGGGAGACCCCATGTCTCCTAAGTGCTGCCTACATAGCCCATTGCACAAAGCAAGGAGGGGCCTCAGACCGATGTAGTTCTCCCTTAGGACCAGGGAGAGATGAATTTAGGCAATTTGGTTGTGTTTAGGCAATTTGTTGGTTGGTAAAAGTTTGATGTTGGTAGGGTAATGTTGTTGGAGTTGGTAAGGTATAGGTGAAGCGAGGGTTAGCTTACCCAAGCATAAGGGAACCATGTCCTAATTAAGGTCAACATATAATCCTAGATTCAGGTAAAAGAGGCAAAAATGTTTCGTAGTTGAAAAGAGCAAAACAAACCACGTATTATCGTAGGATGAGCTTGAATCCCTAAGTACCTTGTATAGGCGAGAAGTCGATAGGTGAAAAGAGTTGTATAATCACAATATATCAGATATACGTCACGTCCCTTGAGTTTTGTTGTTTTGAAGAATGGTGAGGTGAGGTGGATGGTATAGCTGGGGCGCAGAGAACTTGTTATAAGGTGTTTATTCTGACGAAAGAGAACCAAACCTGAATAGACAAGTCCATGAAACAAAAGTGCTTTTGAATATTGCTTTTATTTTCTAGATATAGACTGATCGATGCGGGAAGTCTATATGGGATATGCATTTTATTGTTCTTGAGGTCTTCACGAAGCTGATCAATGCGAAAAGCTTCTGATAGAGGCTAACTTTGTATAGCTGTCCTTCAAGGGAGCAATCTACTTATAGTAGCAGATGCAGCTTTGCACATAGCTGTCCTTCGAGGGAACAGTCTAGTTTATAATAGCAGAGGTCTAGATATCTGTTTGACATGAAGCATCTAGTTTTGCAGGAAGTTTGACTCAAGAATATCCCATAATTATATAATTGAGAACTTGTTATTTTGATACTTTTAAGTCATGGACCAGACTAAAAAGGAGAAGGTATCTTTAAGAGGAGGTGATGATCAAACTACGTGAGGTTGATTCTACTTTGAGATGCATGAAACAAACTGTATGAGGTGGTAAATGAGCTCAAGGGACGAGCGCAAGGTAGATAAGAAGTGATGTAACACTAAATTCAACAAAGAGAATGGTCGAGATGCAAGGCATTAAGGGGTTCAGATCAGGTTTACCATTAAGCGAAGCTAAACGGTAAGTGCCTGATCCATAAGTGTGAGTGATAATGTAAGGCCCAATCCAATTAGGAGAAAATTTTCCACATTTTCTCTTTTCTAGTTTGGTCACATGTTGATTCTCTTTGAGGACAAGATCGCCAATCTGAAAGGTACACTCATGAATTCACTTGTCATAAGCATGCTTGATGCACTTTTGATAGATTTGAAGGTGGTCAAGAGTTGTAAGACGACGCTCGTCAAGAAGCTCTAATTGGGCTAACCGCTCTTGGCGGAAATCATCATTGGTGAGAATATCCTAGAGAGATATTCTTAGGGAGGGGATTTGTATTTCGAGAGGCAAGACAGCCTCGGTACCATATACCAAAGAGAATGGTGTGGCATTAGTGGAGGTATGAATGCTGGTACGATAAGCCCAAAGGGCAAAGGGGATGTGATCAGGCCAATTGTTTCCAGAATCGTTAACGAATTTCATGAGAATTTTGGTTAGGGTTTTGTTAGAAGATTCGGCTTGACCATTTGCTTGTGGATAGTAAGGTGATGAGAAGATAAGTTTGATACCAAAGTTGTCACAAAGGTCTTGTAACAACTTATTTTTGAAAGATTTTCCATTATCTGATATTATCGGCGATGAGGAACACCAAAACGACAGATAATGTGATGGTTGATGAACTCTACGATTTTTTCTTTTTTGGTTGAAATGAGTGGAATGGCCTCCACCCATTTAGTGTAATATTCGGTTGCTGTGATTATCCAACAGTGACGTTGCGAAGAAGGCGGGTGAATCTCACCAATAAGGTCTAAACCCCATTGTGAGAAAGGCCAAAGATCTCGTGTGACTCAGTAGTGGGTGGCTAGGAGTATGTTGAAGGTTGGCATGTTGTTGACACATGACACAATGCTTAACATATTCATAGCAGGTATTTATTGAGAGTAGGCCAATAATATCCTAGGCGAAGGATTCTCATGGCCATGGCGAGGCCACTAAAGTGCCTACCACAAAGTCCGTCGTGGATTTTTGGGTGGTATGAGCGACTTCAGCGCCATTGGTTAGACAAAGAAGGAGGATACCATCGAAGCCACGTTTATAGAGGAGTCCCCCCATGATGACATGATGAGAAACACTTTTAAGAAAAGCACGTTTTCCATTACTAGTAAGGTCAGGTGGTAGAACAGAGGTTGTAAGGTAGTCATGAAACTAGTGATATCAGGTATCCTGCGAATCAATAGGTACATTATGTACCATACAAACATCCGGAACTAAGTAAGATGGGGCAAAGAGTTGTTGGACCAAGACAAATATGTCCAAGTCAGTTGGTGAGGCCAGAATTTGTGAGGCCAAGCAAGCCATAGTATCTGCAAATTTATTAGTTGAGCGGGGAATGGTTTGGATAGAATAATGAGAAAATAAGGTCAAAAGTGAATCCACGTAATGTTTGTACTTTTGATGTTCCTCATTTTTACATTGGTAGATGCCAGTAACTTGATTTACTACCAATTGAGAGTCACCGAAAATGTTAATAGACTTTACACCTAAGTGTAACGCAACCTCGAGACCCAAAACAAGGGCCTCATATTCCGTTGTATTATTAGTGTAGGGGAAATCAAACCTAAATGAAAGAGGCATAGGTTCACCTTCAAGAGGAATGAGAACAACGCCTACCCCTCCACCGCGCTGGCATTTAGATCCATCGAAGAAGAGGGTCATTGGATATGACACAACACTGAGTGAAAGAGTTGCGATGAGTTCGTCAGGGAAAGTAAAATTGGTAAATTGTTCCCCAGGTAAAGGGGCTTCCGCGAGTTGGTCTGCGATAGTTTGTCCTTTGACTGATTGTTGGTGTACAAACTCAAGGTCGAGGTCAGCGAGTAGCATAAGCCATCAGGCGATGCGTTGGTTTAGATGAGGTTTGGCGTACATATAATGTATGGGGTCAGCATTGGTGATGAAAAAAGTTTTGTGATTCAGGAGGTAATGTCAGAGTTTGGTGGCCACAAATGATAGGGCTAGGCACAACTTTTCTATGTGTGTATACCTAGTCTCGTAATCCACAAGAGTACGGATTATGTAATAAACTGATTATTCTCGATGCTCGAGTCACGATGTGCGAGCATGGCTCCTACAACATGGTCGGTGGAAGAAAGGTAATGGTAGAAAGGGCGGTTGTCCTAAGGTGGGATAAGCACGGGTGGTCAAGAGATAAGCTTTAAGAGCCTCAAAGGCTTGGTGGCATTCCTCACTCCATTGAAAGACAAGGTATTTTTAAGGAGATGATGGAAAGGTTGACATCGGTCCTAAAAGTTGTGAAATGAAATGCCAGATAGATTGGAGTTTTCTCTACAAACTACGCAATTGTTTGAGGTTAGTGGGTGGGGGCATTTCTAGGATTGCTTTGACTTTAGCTGGGTCGACCTCAATGCCACACAAAGAGACAATAAAGCCAAGGAGTTTTCCCGAAAGGACACCAAAGACACATTTATTTGGTTGAAGACGAACACAATATTGTAACAGGTGATCGAAAATAATGGTTAAAACATCGAGATGTTCACTGCATTGTTTAGATTTGCCAAGAAGATCATCGACATAATCCTCAAGAATAGTGGCATAATGTCATGAAAAATGTAAGTCACAGCCCGCTGATAGGTCACACCAGCATTCTTAAGGCCAAACGGCATGACACGATAGTAGAAGGTTCCCCAAGGAGTAATGAAGGTGGTTTTATGTTGATCGGTCGGGGCTACCAAAATTTGATTGTATCCCGAGAAGCCATCCATGAGAGAAAGCATCTCATGGCCCGCAGTGAGATCAACAAGTTGATCAATACTAGGTAGGGGGAAGTCATCCTTTGGGAAAGTGAGGTTAAGGTCCCGAAATCTGTACATATCCAAAGTCCCCCGTCGCTTTAGTGACAGGTACGATGTTAGAAATCCATTGAGGATAGTCAATAGGTAAGATGAAGGAAACAGAAAGGAGTCGTTGAAGCTCTTCTTTGACCAAGAGGGCAATGCGTGGATGCATTTTTCTCAGTTTTTGTTTAACTGGTTTGGAGTCGGGTTTTAGAGTAATGTTATGGACAGCAATGTTAGGATCGATTCCTGGCATGTCAGTGTAGGACCAAGCGAAAGCTTGGTTATGGCACGGAGGAAGGTAGTGAAGGTAGTTTGTTCTGATGCGTTAAGATATTATCTGATCTTCACAATGTGAGGATCATCCTCTGTGTGGATGTTGATTTCTATAGTTGACTCATTCAACATGGTTTGAGTTTCAGATGGTAAGGCGCGCTGAATATAAGAGTCATCCGCGCCAAGGTAAGTGAGGATGGATTCATCATCCTGGCACTCAACAACATTAATTGAAGGTGAGTCTTCTTCGATCATGTCTGGATACAGAAGGGGAAGAGAAGATGGGTCTTCATTATCACGTTGATAAGTGAGAGGACCTAGGAAGATAGCATTTACGAAAAAAAAAAGTTAGGAGGGATAGATTCCGGGTCTATCGACTCTGTGGGTGAAGATGGAAAAATAGGTGATGATGGTTTAGAAGAGGTAATGTCATTGTCTTCCCAGATACAACTAACACGAGGTTTCTTTGGTGTAAGTGTTTCAGAAAATCCAAGACCACTACGATCTTTGTGTTTATGTGTAGTCACGGGAATGATTGTATGTCGGCCTTGTTCATAGAGACCGAAACCAAAACCTTTCCAAGCACAACGAGTCAAGAAGGTGAGGGCGAAACGATGATTTTTAGATATTGAAAATTGGATTAGAAGGGAACCACACCAAGGGAGGTTCGGGGGGCGGGAGGATGCGTCAACACCCCCATACGTTAGGTTGGTGTGGCAATTAGGCGGTCCGTAGGAGATCACCTCCCCCACACGATGGTCGTAGGTAGGATGTGCATGTAACTGTCCGTACTCTTGTGGGGTATGGAAAGTGCTAACGTTATATAGGTGATACTCCCCCAGCGTAAGGCATTGAAAAACATCTACCAAGGGATCTTAGGTTAGGATGTTGTCCACGGGGAAGGAAGTGGCATTTGCGGTGGCGGTTTCATTGGTTGAAGGTGTAGGTGCGGCTAAGGTGGATGGTTGAGGTGTGGGCGAAGTAGATGGTTGGGTTGGATGAATGGGTTCCTTGACTGGTACAAGCACATCATTAGGGCGATATAACATATTGCAGGTTTTGAAGGGGGGAGCGTTAGCTTTTACGGTGTATGACTTCCCCTCATACTCAAATTTTATGCATCTATGTAAGGTGGAGGGAACGCATCCCATAGCCGGATCCAAGGGCGGCCTAACAACATGTTGTATTGGAATTCTCCCTCAAGGACATAGAAGAGTTTGGGTAAGGTACGTGGCCCTACATGAATGTTAAAGATCACGGTGCCTAGAGTAGAAGTAATAGCATCATTGAATGAATGCAACATGGTGGGGTTAGCACACATGCAGCTAAAAGGGATATTCATTTGTTGGAAGGCTTTGGAAGAGATGATTTTTAGGCTATCACCCCCGTCAATCATAACACAATGTACTTGGATGTCCCGGACATAAGCCGAGATGAAAAGAGCGGGATCAGGATCTTCTGCACCAAAGACAACAATTTCTTCTTCAGAAAAACTGACAGCAGCGGCTTGCTGTATAGGGATAGAAGTGGTTGTGGAGGTATATTGTTTGGTGAGAGAGGCGACGTGGTTGGGTGTTAAGATGGAGGCAACGGGCAAGGTTTTGTTAGGTAGGACCTCTATCCCCTGAAGGATTTCAATGAGAGCTTGTCGATGAGATTCAGAGGTTTGAATGAGATAATACAGTGTCATTTTTACAGGTGATTGGTGAAGTTGTTTGATCATGGTACGATGGGAAACTCCATCAGAGACGGGGTAGGCAGGTCCACAAATAACCACTTTAGGTGGTGGTGCAATCGGGATGGTGGATGGAGAAAGAGAGGCCGCAGGTGTGCTTTCTTTATCTTTTCCATTGTTTTTCTGCCCTCGAGTAGCAATACTAATCATGTTGATCTCGTGAAAACGAGAGGAGGAAGATGGTAGGGATAAGTCATTGTCTTCGAGAGGTGGGGTTGCAATAATGATAGATCTTGGTGAGGCGGGGATAGGTGGTATAGGAGAGGGGATTGAAGCTAAAGGTTTCTCCCTTCGTAAGTTGTATTTCTTAACCTTTCTATCTGAGATAGGTGACTGACGAAGGATGGATTTCAAAGCTTTTCATCCCTCCACATCATGTCCTGGTGTGCGGTGGTAAGAGCAGATTTTAGACTCATCATAACCTATAGGTCGAGGTTTAGATGGATCATAGGGTCTCGAGTGGGGGTAAGGAAATGGTCGCATTCTCCATCAACATATCAACGATCTTGGCGTAAGATCCTTTGAGCGGGTCAAAGTCGAGGGAATATGAGGCTATTTCCACAAGACACATACCAAAAGAGTCATCTAGATGCAAAGGTGTGCACAAAGCAGAAGCAGATGGGATGCAAGCAGAGGATCGGTTAGAGAAAACTCAAGACAAACCATGCATATCAAGGCTAGGGATATAAACTACATGTAAAAATGGCATGGAAAAATTTCAACGCAACCCCACTGCAATACATAAAGGATGAGCAGGTTGATCGAGCCAAGGAAGGGTGAGCCATAGGAGTAGAGAAACCGAGCAATTGAAGGCTTAAACAAACTGATGCAAAACCAAATGCAGATCCAACATGGAGAGTTGTACAGAGAGCTGGAAGGGGAGCTCGGTTCCCATCTCGATGAACTCGGGTAGAGTTGGTCCTTGAAACCAACTTAAACACCTTAAAATAAACTCTCAAAACCTACACAAGGCTCATATCTACACCGGAAACCTCCATAACACACATGCACCCAAAACTCAAACAGAGGTATGAGTGCTAGAATCAATGCAAGAAAAGAACCTACATAATATCCATTACAATATATGCACAAGAATCTAAATATCACACCGAAGCTGGAAAAAACACATAGAAATGCCAAAGAGTGCATGGATCCACAAGATCCTATCTAATACCATGAAAGAGGGTTCGAAACCCAAAACATGAGGATCACAAGGGATGATCTGCACATCAATGGACATGTGAATGATAGAATGAGGAGATCTTAGGAGGAGCGAGCATCAAAAAAATGTGCATGTAAAGATTTGAAACAAACTTTGTTACAATCCACAAACTCTCTCTCTTTATCATAGATCCAAAGGGGTGTACATATAGGAGGTGCTGAGTAACCTGCAGTGCTACAATCATGACAAATCAAGTGGAGAGGGGGAGTTATATTCTGAGAATAGAAGTATAACTCCGTAATGATGCATATGATGCAATCGACGTGTAAGAGAATCTCATAATGACCCCAAAATGACACTATTACCAATTTAATCTACCTTGAGAAGCAGACTTTAAAATCAATCAGGAATTTTTTTTGAAAAAATCATCTCACGTAAAGAAGATCTCTACATCTTGATGTTTCTCTAAGTCCCAAACTCTGAAAATATGAAATTTTAGACTTTGGAGATTTTCCCTTTCGGGGTTTAATTGGCTTTAATTTTAAACTGTGTTTTTCAAGTTCTGAAGTTCAAAACCCCAAAGTCTGAAATTTTGGACTTTTGGGCTTTCGTGTTCGTAACTCTAGTCATGAATTTTAGAAATTTCGTTATAGAGTTTCGAGTATGAAACCCCGAAAGTCCAAAATTTCAGAATTTTAGGCTTTCGGGTTTCAAAACTAATGGTCATACTTTTTGAAAAAATCCTCTTGGACTTCCGAAGTCCAAAAGTCTGAAATTTCAGACTTTCAAGCTTTGGGTTTCAAACTCAACCGATTATTTACAAGTCATTTTCTTTCGGACTTCCAAGTCCGAAAGTCTAAAATTTTGGACTTTCGGGCTTTCAAGTTTCGGAACTCTTCCGAGCCTTTTATGATTTTCATCCCTTAATCTCCAAAGCCCGAAACCATGAAATTCTGAATTTTAGAATTTTTGGGCTTTCGTGTTTCGGACTTCGGAGCTCTCCGTAGTGCATTTAATTCCCACCTACCTTTGTATGGATTGAATTTTCTCCATTAATATCGGTTTTTTTCTATTTAAATCACATTTTATCTTGTCATTTTCGCTTTGACACTTTTCTCGACAACCAATTTTTAATATATTTTGTACTTTTCAACATCATCCTCAAGGTATTTTTATTGTTGGTCTTTTCTTTTGGTTTAAGATCTTTTTTTGTTTCCTTGTTTATTTTCTTTGTTCTTCCTCTACATACCTTGGGAAATGACAAATCTATTTCCCACCATGATTCCACGATTTGAGTTTCGTAGGCACTAGCAGTAGAGCAGGATCCTCTTGAGTTCTCTAATTTTCCCCCTCGACGCCTTTTGTTTTAGATTTCAAAGATTCACGTTTTTTGAAGAACTCTCTTTTCATTATTTTGAGCCTTGGATTGTTCAAAACTTCTCATTTTTGGGGATTGTACTATTCAAACTTCAGATTCCTCATTTTTGGAATTTCAGACTTCTTCATTTTGGATATTTCTATTTTGGAATTTCGTACTTCTTCCTTTCATATATTTCCATTTCAGAATTTTGGACTTCTTCATTGCGGAGATTTTTATTTCAGGTTTTCGGACTTCTCTACTTCGGGTTTTCGGAACTTTTCATTTCAAACTTCTCCACTTCAGGTTTTCAGAGGTTTCTGATTTTCAAGCTTTCCTTCTTCGGCATTTCAGAACACAGAATTTGATGTCTACTTCCACTTCCAAGGGCAAGGAAAAAATGAAATACTCGTTCCTCGGGTTTCCCCTCACTCTTTCTTATCTTCTAACCTGGGGAACATAGGGGACACCGACCTTGGAAAAATTGATTTTCCATACTTCGGCAAGGGTGAAGGCCCCAAATAAGAAACCATGGATGCAAGCTATATATGACAGTGGGATTGCTCTTGCTTCCAGTTTTCCCACATCCATGCATTGCCCAAAATTTTTTTGGCTGCAATATCCCACTATGATGAAGAATCTATTTCAGTTAAAGATGTCGATGGAAAAATCGTGATCTACCTGGACCCAGATTTCTTTGAAGATTTACTCAAACTCCCTGATGTTGAAGACTACACAACCATTTCACCAGAATCAACGGTGGAACATTGGGACAAGGAAGTAGAATTGTGCACAAGGGTCATGTTGAAAACTTATCTGGCCAAGAGCTTTGCCAAATTACCAAAGACCATACATCGGTCGATTTTATTCAGGAGGTGAGTGACCTTATTTTACTACTAAGTAGAGTCTCTGGTCTTCCCTCCATGAAGTAATTTCATGAGTGGATGTTCTTATATATCATGACCATAAAAAAGAAAAAGGAATTTATCAAATGGGGGAACATATCAGTAGCTCCATTTTATATCAATTGAGTAGAGTGCATTCTTCTAAATGTTTCTATATGACATCCTTCTTGGTTTATGCTACAGCTGCCATGGGATATTTCACCGGATTGAATACCAAGCGTATTCAAGCACCTCCCAAAAATATGATTTCTATCCTCAACTCACACTAGATGAGGGAAGCAAACACTTCCGCAGGATCAATGATGCATTATTTGTTGTTATCTTCTACCGTTTCGATAAGAAGTTGTTTAATCAGAGAATTTTAGATGAAGCCTTCAAGAAAGTGTGTGAGTGGGGAGCTATCTATTTTTAGTTCCCCACATTTACTTACATTTGAATTCCCGGTTTGGTGGGTGCTCCTAGTAAGTGCCTAGGTGTCCCATAAGTGGGCCTTGTTAGAATTGGTTTGGTAATTGCTAGATTACCACAAGATCCAGAATAAAAGGCACAAAGTGGGAATGCAATTCCCTATCTTAATTGGTAGATACACTTGCCCAAATATTTACAAGGATAAGAATGTAGATGCAGAAATGGAAGAGGTAACCTTGAGAGCTTTCCATCCATGGACCAATTTTGACTATTGGGGAAAATTCAGTGTGATAGGTCGATCTTGTTCCCATGTGCCCTAGTTAGAAGATATTTGGATCCATTATCGGCATGAATTTATCATCCGATAGAGAGATTATGAATGTCTAACTTTTGATGAAGCTCGAAAATTTGGAATAGCTGGCGTACCAAAAGACATGTAGGACAATGATGAAGTTTTGGATGAATTGTATAAAATTAATAATATTTCCAATCAACCATTACCATGGATTGATTGGTATGTGGAATAATGTTGCAACACAAAGGAAAGGGTGGGACCCATTTTGCAAAGAACTCACATTTGGTTAGATACCTTGGGAATCTCACCCAAGGGGTCGAAAAAACCTACAAATACAAGGTCCCCATCAACCATGAACCAATCAACACCCGAAAAGGGAAACTTTCAACCCAAAATACCCATACGGTTCCAAAAATATTATATTTGTTGTTGGGAGCTCATCTCTATCCAAGGATCCTGCTCCCAAATTCATGCCTCCAAAAACACCTATGATAGAAATAGTTGAAGTCAGTGATTCTCCTAGTGTCCCAAAAGACCCATCATTTCCCTCTTCTCTTCCATTGTCCCTTCCTATATCAGTTCCTTTCACTTCTACTATCATTTCTTATTTCCCATCACCTTCCATGTCCCAAGTATTCTCATCTCTTCCAATTCTCTTAGTGGATAAACTATTGGGTCACCCATTTCTACCTCACTCCCCCTAACACTTCCATTTTCCTCCATCTCATCCCATAGCATTATTGTATCAAATCCTATGGCATTCTTCACATCCACCCCATCCATCACTACCACTACCATTCAAATGTCAACTAATATTACTGGTACTCTTGTGGTGGCTAATGTTTCAGGGACTGAGTCAACTATGTTATCTTCATCAGTGTCAGCCATTCTAGAATGGTTGTCCCGAAAAACTCCAAAGAAAAAGAAGAAATTTCCTCTAGGAGATGTAATAGCTTTGAGCATATTAGAACATATCCCAAAGAGATAGGCTAAGAAGTGAAATATTTTTCAAGCCCGATGGTGAATGCATCCGGGAGTGAGTTGTGGAGGTTTCCACTCTATTGAGGGAAAAACTAAAGAAACAATTACAGCTACAGATTATCAAATTTATAGATTCTCATTGGGAAATGCCAATCATGAAGGATAAAAACAATATGTACACACTTCCCTTGGAAATCACTGGAAAAATATGATAAGGATAAATCTTCCAAGGATGATCTTAAGACCAAGGTCGAGCAGCTCATTGCATTGCTTTGCTACGAAAAGTAACAAAGACAACTCCATCTACCAAGTCTCAACTCATTACGGCCATGAAGTTTCATCTACTATAGATGATGTTTTTTATCACGAGATTGAAAAGATAGGCCAAAAAGGGAGATCAATAGATGGATGGATGGAGTGTATACTGCAGGAGGATAACCCTTTAATTAAAGAAGTTGTTGAGATATACAATGATTTACAAGTTGGGAAAAATACTATTTGCAAAATGGATAAAGATTTTCAATAAGATAATAACAATCTGAATTTGAATTTGGCAACATGGAGTGATATTAGAGAGGAAGATTTGGATCTACTCCTATAGGAGGATGTAATCGATGATGCTGCAAAGCTGTTCAAATATCAAAAGCCATGGAATTCCGGTGTCAGGTGCTAGAAGATATAATTAAGAAGTTAGATGATAAATGAGTGGAGATTACAAATGTTTTGAATGACATATCAAAAGAATTTGACATTTTTACTATAAATTCTTCAATGAAAATATCGATGCTCCTCTGAGAGGAGCAAAACAAGTAGAATTTTAAGGATTTGGTGAAATGTGATGATGAATTTACTAAATTTTTTGATAGTGAATCTATAGACGGGTTGGTTTTATGCCAAAATTTCACAAGAAGATTGAAGAAAGTTTTGAGTAAACTTAGAAGAGTCCTAAATAAAATCATGAGGGATATTAAGACATCAGATGTGGTAAATCACTACGCATGTGTGCCTTGGGGATGAGGAAATTTAAGGAATCATTAAATGCTTCATCGAGTATAAACATTAAATGGTTGCATGGGAGGAAACACAACAAAAACTTGTAGATGAGGAAGGAGTTGTAAACCAGGCCAAAGTTGAGCGGCCATGAAAGGACATATCCAAGTCAGGATCGGTCGAGTTGTAGGGTTGACTGAGTCAAACCCTTGGAACAAATTTTCTATTTTTATGGGAGCCTATTCCCTTGAATTAATGACATTTATATTATTAGTAAATGTTAGTTAAGGGCCCAGCTGTAATGGCTCAAATTAAAAAACTTATAAATAGTTAGGTTTACTGAGTCAATAGATATAGATCATTTTTGGGTGAAGTTTCTCTTCATGCTTGGAAGAGTGCTTTAGAGATTAAAATAACCTTGTAATTATATTCAAAGAGATATCTTACCTTGAAGAAACTAATTTATTGTGCTAAATGGTTGATTTATATATGCTTTGTGAATGTATGATTCCTTATTATAGATGGTTGGCTTGCCTTTATTTCGATCATTTTGTTTCATGTTATGGAAAAATGATATAACATATTTTATATTATTTGTGGAAAAAGTCTTTCCCTTCTGTCATTTAAAGTATATTATCATTATCCATCATCAACAAAATGAATTTTTGATATGTGCATATGTTTTATCCTCATGGCTAGTTAATTGTGTGTCCAATCCAATTTGGTCTCTCTATTTTGTATGATTTAAGTTTTAACAAAGGAACGCATGCTTCGGTTTGTGGTATTTTTTCCCTTTCTAAAGTTGCAATAGGTGAAGGTGACTAATGGTGTCTAAATCTTACTCACATTAACCCTTCCTGTGATTCAATATATCCTTTTATTCTATGCATCACCATCCCTGGTTTAGTTTTCTTTTGCATATCTCTTTCCCTAAAACTCAAAAAAATGTTAGCCTAAGATTAGATAGCCATTTTATTGCATTAGGGGTAGTACAACACTTAGTTTAGGAAAAGGAAGCTGGCCTTCTTTGAAGGTTCACCTCAAACCCAAGTCCCACAACTTGAGAGGTGATCCCATGTGTCCCAATCACACCAAACAACCTACGTATAGTCTGGCCATTCAAGGGGTGTAGTGATTTGGCAACAACAGACATGTGGACCTAGGATCTCACCTAAGTGAGATGAATCACCTAATGATGTGGAAATTAACACACACTAATAGCTACATGTCCCTCGTAAACATAAAATATTTGGAACAATTGGATCACATCATCTTCATTATGTCGTGCATGGTGTTTGAATATCCAATTATGCTTGTTCATCACCCTGACACATTGGTCCATCCAGTGTTTATATTATTTCATCTTCTTAGGTAACTCAGCAATCTTGTTCTTTACAGTGATGAGCATTTCCATAACCATATAAGATTAGTATTCATCCTTGATGTATTGGTTGAAATAGTTTCTTGGGACATGAACCCGTAAGTCTCCATAAGTGGGCTTGTGTTTATCAAATACCACTTCTTCTAGTTTGTTATCTATAATGTCAATAGATCTCCCTATCCATTCTCTCTCCATCTCCACTTTTTCTTTAACTTGGTTTATAAATTCCACCCTTAGTTTAGCTAAGTCCTCCATTACATATTACATCCCCTTTTCTTCAGGTAACACTATTCCTTCCTTTTCAAGTGTTTCTTCATTAAGATTATTTATGGTGTCCAACTTGGGGAGGATCCCCTCCCAATAGTATAATTCATTTTCACATTGTTATTTTAATTCATTCACATCATTGAGCATATTGGTTAGCTCTGCATACATTTTCTTTCTTTCTCAATGATTTTTCTCCCTTTCTGAGATAAATCCCGACCTATATATCCAGTGATTCAACTTTCTCACTTGCCCTTTTTATTTTGTCTAATTGTTTTGGAGTTACAGTTTTGGCCAACTCACGACCTTACTTTGATAGCCCTACCAATATATGCAAGCATGAAGATAGTGTTTTTATCTATTCTTTCAATTGTTTTTGATATTTTATCTTCATCAACTTTTTGCATCAAACCTTTGACTGCCACTATAACTTCCTACTTTAGTATTTCCCTAGAAGGTTTCCCCAATGGGATGTGTCTGATATCATAATCACTAGATGTAATGTGATCCCTTTACTTTCCTTGGTGGGGAGTGGCAATCTCTAAGGTTTTAAATCTAGATTGGTCCACATGGGTCTTAGTGAGAAGTCTTGCCAATTTTGTGGCCTTTTTGGGATTTGGGAAATCTAAAGGTGTGATGTCTATGATCTTTTCTGGGACAGATCCATCTTATACACTTGAAATCAATCCTCCCAACCAGCCAGTTGTGAGAGTATTTACCACTTTTTCTTCTTGTAATGCAGACTGGGATGCACCAGAAAAAACTATTAATTGTTTAGATGTTTCTTGGAGATATTGTACTAATGGTATTTCTTGGTGTACCATATCCACCCCCAATGTCGATATTTAGACTCACCCCGCACCGAGTTTATTATTTCCATTCTATTCTCAATTTTACTCTTAGTTTGGAATTGGCTAGTTGTTTCCTTTTTCTTTTCTTTATCCTCATTTTGAGTAACACCCACTTTTGTATTTTCTTTTGTAGTATCTCTTTGTTTGTTTCCTTACATGGTGGCTACCTCCTTTGCTGATCCACCCACATCTCTCTCCAAAGGAAATGTTACTTTAACTCTCTTTGAAGTTCTCTCAAAACATTTTATTTCAAGGTGTCCCCTTCCTTTTACACTTTTTACTACAGGTTCTGGGTCCACAATTGAAAAAAAAAAACTCATCTTCTTTGTTGAGCTTGATCCCCCTATCAATAATGTTGTGGTGGTTCTTGTTTTAGTCATACCCATTCCTTTAGCTTATATTGGTAAAACAATAGTGATAGGGGCATTTTGTATGGACTATCCATGTGGTTTGATATGGTGCTTTGCATGCTCAGGAGTCTTTTTGCGCTTTTGCATTGCCTTTCAAATGAGCATGAGTGTGCAAATTTAACCCAAAACCCCAGCTATTTACTTTTGTTGAGAGTGTGACACATATCTCAATCCTAAGAGTGATGGAGTGATGAGACTTATTTGCATTTTTAACCAATTTCTCAAATAGGTGCAAGATTGCAATATTGACCCAAACATTCTCTTGTTGACTTCACCAAGAAAGCTGACATGTTTCCTCCATTAAGCTTCTGCGTTACATTTATATTTTCACCGCGTCAATCCTTTTGTGCAACGGTGGACCAAAACCCATTTCCCTGCTCCAATCATATTTAGACACGTATTCCTTTTCGGGAAGTGAAAATTTCTTTGCACTTTGCACTTGTAACTCGAATATTCCCTGGAATATTCTATCATTTTTGGAGATAGCTTTACACTTTATAGTTATCATGTCAATTGTGTAATATTTTAAACCAATACCCCTATAACATAACCAATGTAAAAATGCCACGTATATTTGGGTGGTTGAGGAAACTATGAAATTTTCATTGAAGGTCTAAGGGATGATATGCAGGAGGATGTACATAGTAAACACGTTCAATCATCAATTTTTTCAATGGGATTTTTCAGTGACAATATGATTTTCACTTTCCTCGATAGAAAAAGAGGATTCAAAACCTAAACACAAGATTTCATTTGTATTTAACATGATTTCATTCCTCAAGCATACATGTTTTTAACATTGAAAAACCATTCAAGGAAAATTTTTGATGGAACACTCGGGATAAAAGGGAAAGATCAAATTGAGCACTAATAGATATTATAATTGGAAGAAGAAAACTCTTTGAACTAACACTCAATTTATTCCACTTTGGAAGTATAATGCAAGAGCATCAACTGGATAGATGAATAAAGCATGGTTTTTGGATTTCACCAGGTGTTAGGAGTCATTTATGTGTCTCGAGTGTTTTGAGTCATTATGGACCTTTTTGGCAATATAAATTTGAAGTTATGAGTTTTCCTCAAAATGTAGTATTTGAAAATTTGAATTGTTAAGCTTGAACGAAGGGGTAAAATGTAAAGTTAAAGGGATAATAATGATTGTAAAGGTCATTTTTTACGTTATGGGGGATAAATAAGGTGTCTTCACCTTTATCTTAGGCTATCTTGACTATAATTAATATTGAACCATGGTTGGTTAGTTGGAGTAACTTTAAAACTACCTTTTTTATTTTTTTCAAAAGGAGGAGAAATCAAATGAGAGAAGAGATTTGGGGATTTGAAGAAGGTATAGAAGAAATTTGGAGGTTTCAGATGTGGATATGAGAGCCTCATGAATGCAAGAACCTGAACTAATAGGTTTTGGAACATTTGAAGTAGAGTTCTTATAAGTAATAAATGGTGGATTCTCTTAACCATGAATAAAAATGGATTTCTTTATGGACATATTTGTACATTTATGATAATGGAATGAACATAGAAGTGGTAGATATGTTTTAATCTCAAAAGTATTATTTTTTGATTGAGTTCTCATAGTTAATGCTTGATACTATATGATTCTTTGGAATATTGAGTAACTATAAGAGAAATGATGAATGTAGGAATATAGAAAGATGATATGTGTTTCTACATGAATGTTAGTGTTATTCAAACATGTAACATGTTAAAAGAGTGTGATTGAATAAGTATTAAGCGGACTAATCCTAAAACAGAGCCTTTTGTGCCAAATTAGATGCAAACCTTGTAGTTTTTGGTGTTGTAATCATTTTCATGGGTAGAAGTCTGAATAATTTTTTTGAAAAGGTCTAGGAAGATATTTTAACATCAATTTGAAGTTTATAAACCATAAAATGTTCAACATAAAAAAATATCATTCTTGGGATATGTGGAAACCCTAGCTTACATTTTAAAGGAAAATTTCCATAAATTAAGTTTATGTACATAAAATCTTCTAAAATTTTAACCAAACGACCTTGGCATATTTTTCAAACTACTTTCAAAATGTAATCTTGATTGATCATTGTATAAACTCCCATTCTTATTAAACCCTTAGGAACCTTCTATATGATGAATATAAGAGTAGTTTGGGCTTAATGGGTACTGCAAATCACATTTGTTCAAAATGAAAGTGAGTTTACAAAATATTATCTCCAAATTCCTTGTGTAGGAGGGCTACTAGTTGGGTGAAGTAGGGTTGAAGTGTGAAAGGTTGTGAAAGCATTTTACCTCATTTTTTTATCAATTTAAGAGGTTGAAACATGGTAAAGAACTTGTTAAATCATTGAACATGCCTTGGTGAGTCCTTAGAAGGTGTTTAGTTCATAAAGTGATTTCTTGGGTTTTTAAAATGTAGTCTAGTTGAGACTGTGTTAGTATGAGGATAATAGAAAGTTTCTTACTAATTTTTTAGGTATTGTTCTCTCTAAGGAGATCAAGGACCATTGAAGAAGATTTATGAAGGTTGAATAAAAGGTTTTTTAATTCTATAAGGTATTTTGAGAGTATATGTTTAACCCATGATTTTATAACAGTTCCTAATGTGAATTGTGATAGTCTTAGGTAAAAATAGAGTTCTTGTGATTTTTTAGATGAGATAAAATCAAGGAAGGGTGCAAAATTTTGTAGTCTATACCTAGGAATTAATTTCCATGATGGAATTTATTAAGTTAGAGGCTTAAAGAAATAACTCGGGTGTTATAAGCATAGTGATTGAGGGGGGTTGAATCAATCATACAAATCTTGTATTTCATTTACCATAGCTTAAAAACATCATCAAAATCAGCCATTAACCATATAAATTCAATATGATCTTATTATGTGTGCACCATTCATTCATAAGAACACAAGATAAGAGAGAGAACATATCACTGTCCATATAAATTGGAAAACCCTCAAGGGGAAGAAAAATAACTAAAATATCTACTAATATTACTCATAACAAAGGAATTTCAAGAATATTACACATCATGCAAGATTGATCTAGTGAGGCATCAACCCCATAAGGAGCACTAACCCATAGTTTAATGGGACACCAATACTACAAGGAGGCTACTACCCCTAAGATAATCAAGCACAAACTCAACCACCAGAAATGGATGATCACTGATGATATGTTTCTCACATAACTGATAGTGATCCAAATTCAACTCCAAACACACCAAAACCTCATCAAACTTCTTTATCTCCTAACTCATTCAATTCTTCTTCTTCATGGGATGAATAGGTAAATTTCCCTTACATATCTGATCCTTAATATTCCTCATCTCATCGACCTCTCCTCAACTATGTCCTTGACCCCTATATGCTTCTCTTCTTCCTCCTTTGTCTCACTCACATTCCCATAGTCATAAGTAGTTCAAATAAACAAATATAACATGCTTTTATACATGATACTAGATCATTAACACTCCTAGTTCTGCCATGAACATATATTTTAGTCATCCCAATATACACTTGCATCCTCAATATCATATAAATCAACTAAAAGGACCCAAGTAGGTTGGAAGGTATAAAAACTCCACTAAGCACCAAGAAATCTCAATAGGCCAAAACAAGCTCTTCAAGCACCAAGGAATGAATCGTGATCATGAAAGACATAAGGAATATTTTCATGATTCCACCATATCCAAAAACATCATGTTAAATTCCATAGAATCACCAATAAGCAAAAAAAGCTCTGCAACTATCATCTCCACCATGAAACACACCAAGTTGCAAGAAAACACAACTTGGTCTTAAAGAACCCATAAATAAATCCCAGAAAATGAATGAGTTCACATAGAAAAATTAATAATCAAGGATTAAATAATATATAAATGGGAATATCTCTAAATATTATTTTCGAAATGACTCACTTCAAGCTCCAATTCATGGTGCAAGGCCCCAATGCAGCTCGAGCTTTGAAATTTTTCAAAACTTCCAAACAGACTCAAGAACTAGTCTTGAAAGAAACATGCTCAAACACATTCAAAACCACTTCCCATCCCAAATACCACATATAAAAATTCAAGGAAACTTGTACCAACATTCTCAAGAACTTAGAATCATAGATCATGTGGATAAATTCATCCAAGAACACATGTTTCTTCACTTATTATTGAGAGACCTAATAGGGATAATTAGGAAAATACGGATTGTGCAATAAATAACTTATTCATACCATTATAGGGCCTCAAAACATAATTCAAGCTCCAATAAGCTACTCAATACCAAAAAAAAGTGCTACAACATGCAAATTATCTCAACTCAAACCAAACCTCCATGACTAGCTTTTAGCCCTTAAGGCCAAAATTGGGAGGATAAATTTGGAGACCAGTATATTCTAGTTTCTCAACCGAAGATACCATAAAATTTGCATGTTCATCTAGAAAATGTAACAATTATTTTGGAACAGTTCACTTTTCATCATCAAGCTTCCATCTCATCCCCAAACTCGCAAATCTCCATAAAATTAGGGTTTTCACTCACTTACCTAACAACTAGATATGAAACTTGTGCCAAAATGAGATCATAAAAATTATCTAAAATCCTAAATCATTATTTTATCTTTCCATTAACATTGAATACCATACCATGAATTTTTCTCCAAACACTCTAAACGATGGTTTTAGGGAGGGTTTAGACCACCTTAGCTTGTTAACATTTGTTCATAAATGTTAGGACACAATTTAAATTAATTCAAACTATGAAAAACTCTTCGTTACATGCCTTTACTATGGTGAAAATATAAGGAACCCATGAAAATATTTTATGAACAAGTGAGCACTCAAAACATGACCTCAAGTTGGAAAAAGAACTTCTAGAAAATCAATATCACCAAAAATAGCATTTCTTGCAATTCCTTGAAATTTTGGACCTGAAACGTGACATGAAGTAGTAGAGGGACCTCCTTCAGCTATCCAAAGTCTCGATTTAATATTCAAACCTCTTAAACTCCTCAACCATTGAGACTTACTAGTGTGTTTTTGACTAGTCTTCACAATCATGCTTCCCAAGGACCCAAAACATGCATGAATCACCGAATACGAACCTAAAACTTCTTTAACACACCATATCCAATGTTACAATAAACATAACTTGATTTTACTTGACTTAACTACTCCATAGATAATGATTCTTCACCATGCACCATTTACTATGTCTAAGAATAGGCCGAGAATGACCTATCTCAACAAAAGCAACTAATGAAATGAGATTTTTGATGTATTGCAGGAACTTAGACAAATATTACACATCATACCAACCATGATATACCTTATGATAATCTTCATCCAAATTTTGAGAGCTCATACTATGAATATGCTTACTATACCATGCTGGAAGACACCATGACAACTTCACCAAACAAAGACACTACCAATCAACCTTCATATTTGACCTTGATTGACACCTCATGGAGACTCGAATGACACCTATACTCAATTTTCTATCAATTACCTTTGAAATCAATGAAAACATAGGACACACTTACTAACCTATTTTCCATTTTTCTAATTCTAATTTCCCATTTAACATCTATGAAAAATGTACAATGACGACTCAAAATAAAAATACAATGATAAAACACAATAACAATAATAAAAAATTGACATGTTTACATGACTCCCCTTGACTATCCTTTCTCTTCTTGACTTTAAATAGCAATAAATGAGATCCATGGACCTGAGAAACAAATCTACCTAAGCTAATACACCATGCTTTGGATACACACATGCTAAAACATAATCATCTAGACTTGTTCCATTGAAAATCATGCCAAAATTACATGTTCTTTCTCTAACACTAATTTTGCAATTTTTAGGACCATGAGTCCTAAAACACACATTTAGTTCAAAATCCCATACTTCATACTACCATAGAACCAACCAAAACACATGAAATACCAAATAGGATCTCCCCTAACTAGATATCATCATCCTCTAACCGATAATTAAAAATGAATACTCATACCTTGAAAAGATATCATTAAAATGGATCACAACTAATAACTTTGTCCTAAGTCAATGTTTCATTGCTCTTTACTTTATGTCCTTTTCATCTCATCTTGCTAACTAAATAACAACTATATCATGATAAATAACTTGACTTCATATTTAAATGATCCTTCAATTCTGCAATAAAATAACAAAAATTCCTTTCTAGGAATAAGAGGCTTTTAAACACCTACTACACGGAAACATAGTTATCCATAACATATTGTACCTTACATATTGATTTCCTATAGCCACTCATGTTATTATCAAGAACTTAAAACTATCCACATCTTGCCTTGGAATATCTATCATACCTTTAATTATTTATTCATGGTTCAACTTAAACTTATTCTTACGTTGGAGTCATCATGCTTGCTAAAAAATAAAACCACTTACATACCATCACTTAGCTTTTCAGACATCCTCAATTGTAAACCTTTCATGCAATGAACTAACTAACATTTTATGCCAACAAATTTCCTTCCTAAAAAATTATTGAGACTTTAAGAACTCAAACTGATCATGTTAAATTAATCAACAATATTATGAGTGATAACATACCTCAAATTCATTGAAACACTTTTGCAACCTTGTAGCTACTCCCCCGTGATACAAACTCTTTTATCACTTATCAAAACTTCTTTAGGGGATACAAACTCTTTTATCACTTATCAAAACTTCTTTTATGCGTAAGTACATTATTTCTTATCATAGATCCCTGTCGTACCTTATATTTTATGTACTTTAATAGTTTCCTTCATCAATAATACACACCTTTAAGACCTTGTTTTACACTTCTTCACAAGTTGAAATCCATATTTCACAATTTCAAACAGCTCAAACCTAGATGCTCACCCTCCTTATACTACTAACCAATAGTAAATTGTACCTCTAGTCACTCCATAATCATGCATTACTTTGATGAGTCAACTAGTTTGTGAACACATAATTTCTCCCCTAGAATGATACTCAACATACTAGCCGAGGATAACCATCTCATATTCATAAATTTTTACCCCGATGCTCTTATTTTTTATTCATCATGAGACCTACCTTCCAAGCCAATTCTCGTCGATAGTAACTAAATGAAGTGCACATACCTTCTCTAAGACTTTTCATGATTTTTCATGATTTCAATAGTATATTAATAATACATTACACATTTCTTGCAATGAAACACTCTATAGTTTTGTAATACATAATTTTCTTGCAATAGATACATGAGGAAGTTGAATTCATTCACATATAAGTAGACCAATGCACAATAGTACCTTCTTCAACAGCTTCCTTGTAGCACTTTAACTAATATTATTTGCATAATACCACTTATGATCACAACATTATTTGTTTCTAGAATCAAATCAAATAACTCAACATACCTTATGGAGTACTCGTTACATTTCAATGAACTTAGAGCAATAACCTTACCAGTGTACACATAGATGGGTTTTTTGGGATGACACATCCTTCATCCTAGCACCCACTTTGAGCATCCATGATTCCTTCACCATTCATGTATTTACCAAGCCTTCTTCACTTTGATATAGTACTTGGAACATACTCCATCTTGTAAATTAATAATGAAAATCACAGACCTTAAGATCTATACCAAGAATCCTTGACACGTAGAGATTATACGAGATAATTTTAAGACACAAAATGAGAACATTTCCTTGAGATGAAAGACACCTTTATTTTTTGGATAAAAATATCAACATAGAAATCTAAAAGTAACACCATGAAAGATAAGACTTTATGATCTACAAACTCCCCTTGGGATGAGCAAAATGTTGACATTGTACCACCATGAGACATAAAAAATGATTAAATATGCATACCTAGAATGACCTTAATCATGATTAGTTTTCAAAAACTCAGACATCTTATCAACAAGGACTCCTAAACACAGACCTCATGGATAGATCACAACTCATACCTTATGAATCTTGAAGTATCCCAAATACACATCCTTATTAACTTTTCATGTACTCGGAGACTAGATAGAAGTTAGGCACATATGAATTTACTCAAATTTTGGTTTTTCAATCAAAGAAAACATGCCTCCTTGATCTTATTTGAGCTTGATTAACTTGTCTTTCATCTTGATTGAATTTAACCCTTCTTTGACAGACCTTATTGGATTAGACTTCATGTTTTGCACCCCTTCCTTTGAAACAACCTTTTTATATTGATATTTATGATTAGGATCTTTAACTTTCATGACTCATATAGATTTCATCTTTGCTTCATTTATTTTTTCTTAAGTATCATTTCTTTTTATTTCCTTGGCTGAGGTAGAATTCACTTTGACTGACTTCTTAATGAACATGTTCTTGTTTAGACACAATCTTGCTATATGACATGATATGTGACATTTTTACTAAAGAAAATTTTTCTTTCCTCTTAACTAATATGTACTTAGGTTCCAACCAAAATCCTTAGCCTTATGACCATACTCACAACATGAGTAACATTCACCTTTGAACAAGATTTCACTATTCCTAGAAGAACTTATTTTACAATTTCTAGCTCTACGACCAAAATCATGAAAACCATAGTAATAACCATTGAAATAATCACCGTACCTTATTTTATTAGGTTGTCTAATAGGGTTAGACCTTCTTGAATGAGTGTTTTTTATCTCTTTATTTAATTCTTCAAAACTTGGTCTAAATTTTTCATCATTCTTCACTTTCTTTACTTTGAATCCTAAGCATGTCTTGTCGCTAGCTTCTCTTAGACTCTCCAAGATCCGATCAAGGGATTCAAATCTATTTTCTAACCTCTCATACATCTTCAACCTACTAGATGAACCTTCTAAATAAAATTCCAAATATCTCATCTTCATATTGAGGCAAGCTTCTTCTTTTTCATTTAAGGCCTTTGACATACTTTCAACTCTTTGATGGCTTGATCATTCTCTGCTTCCATATCAATGATTTATTCTTGCATTCCAAAAATTAAATACTCAACAAATTCATTATTTTTCCTCCAAATATCACTTTATTTTCTCATTATGCTTTAAGGATCTCCTCCAAGTTATTATATTTGACTAACAAGGAACTTGCCATGATATAAATTATTATCATCACAAATGATTGGGGGGTGAATCATTCATACAAATATTTTATTTCATTTACCATAGCTTGAAAACATCATCCAAACTAACCATTAACCATATACTTTCAATATGAGACTATTATGTGTGCAACATCCATCCATAAGAACACAAGACAAGAGAGAGAACACTGTTGTCAAAATTTCACCCCCCCTGGAAATTTTGATAACATGCATCGAATATTCAAGTCCTGGCACATTGATTGATTCGGAAAACATCATGTTTCTGAGGTTCTCTCAGATATTTTTCTAACTCTCCTGTCCAGGTAGTTAGGAGCAAGCTCTGAGAAAATGCGGGAAAAGGTTGCAGAAGGCAAGAAGGTTGATCCAGAAAAAATGGTGAAAATCGGCTAAGTCCTAGTCCTAGGAGCAATTGGGACATCTGGGACAAAAAGGCGCGGATCGGCTGAAAAGCCTCCAAGCGGCCCAAATAGCAACAGGGACATCTGGGACAAAAGTACGCGGTGGGCGCGAAATGCCGGTTCGACCGAGAGAAAATCGACTAACTGAGGGACGAGGACCACGCTTCGGACAAGTGGGACAAAAGGCGCGAACCGGCCGAACCGGGTGAAATCAGCACAAACAGTCCGAAACACAATGGGACAAGCGGGCCGCGAGTACGCGAACCAGCCGAAAAAGGGTCGAGGCAATCAAGGCAACCGGGACATTTGGGACAAATGGACGCGAGCCGCCGGTTCGCGTGAAATCGCACACAAGGAGCACTAGGCGTTTGGGACATCCGGACAAAAGGACGTGAAGGGCGCGAAAGATCTGGAAGACCCGACGACCAATCGAGAGCATGCCATGTGTCATCCAAGTGGCAGCGAGTGCGAAATATTTCAAAATCCGTTTTGGTCTGCTCCGTGCCCTAAATCTTCAGATCGCCATATCTTTTGATCCAGAGCTCGGATTTCCACGTTCTTTATATCAACGGAAAGCTTATGAAATTCTCTACATGATTCTGGGATCAACCTCGAGTTTTGGTGCAGTCTGAAGAGAGAAAATCGAGAAACGGCTCTGACGCGTGTGCACGGCCAGAAGTGACATTTCAGCGGCCAAATTAATGCAGAATGGGTCGCATTCTCCTCCAAATCAGTCAAAGATGGCAGGGTATGGGTTGGTAAGGTATCCTATGCCATTTTAATGTGTTGGCATTCAATGAGGAATGGGCTTACACGTTTTCCCACGTTTCTGTCCCCTGGGCTCGACCCATGCAATGTAAAAAGCCAGATTTGGCTCAATAGATAAGAAGTTGTTCATCTTTCTGCTCGGCTCTCCATTATTTTTCTTCTCTAAGGGTTGAAAATGGAGTTCGAACCTCCTCCATGCTCTCTGTAATGGAATTTTTACCTCTTATTAATGGAATGATGTTCTGTGCAAACTTCGAGCAACAATACGTGTTTTGTGATGCATCCGTCCATCCTTTCTCGTTTTTTTCTTGTTCTCTTCTTGCCTCTCTTCATTGCAGGTATCCAGTGCATGTTTGAATGTTCATTGCAGGTTTGGAGCTGTGTTCATGGAGTTTTGGGACATTTTCTGGTGTGAAATCTATCCTTGGGCTGTGATGCATCTGTCCATCCTTCCCATTTCTCACCTCTCTTTGTCCCATGGCAGTTTTGATAGATGTCCAACATTCTCCTTCTCTGGTGTATCACCGTTTTAGTGTAGGCTTTTGTTGTTTTTCCTTTCTCTCTCTCTCTCTCTCTGTCTCCTTGGCATGGTTAGATTAGGATTAGATTAGCTTGCCTACACTGGAATAGCTTGTGGCAGGTAGTTTAGGAGCAGGAACCAGCCTTCTCTAGAGATTCCTCTCTCGGTTTTACAAGTCCCACGCTTGGAGAGAGGTTTCCATGTTGTGCAATCAAACTGGATGCCTGAACATCAACCTAGAAGCCTGATGTGCATCCAGGGGTGCTGTGATTTTGCACTAACAGTTTTGGCATGCCCGGTGGGACCTTAGAGGTCTTTCACTTCATCTTTTGCAGGTTGATGTGTTCCTGTGAAGATTTCAGCCTTTGGAGGCACTTGCAAACACATCTGGCGACTCCATCTGGTCAACAACCATCTCTGAAGTTGCAGACCTTCCTTTCCATTCATTTCCATCCATTTTTCATTCATCCTTCTTTCCATCCCTTTCATTCTTTTCCATTCCATGAAGTTGTGCAACCATGACTTCATTTCCATCATGGAACTCACATTTACAACAACAACAGTATTTTCCACTTCCAACATGTTTTACAAATCCTCCAGATCAGCATGCATACTCATATGAACAGCAGTGCCAAAGTCAGTTTGGCAATGAAGCTTCCCAAGAGCAAGAGTATGCATACAATGAAGACCATCAGATCCAAGATGCTGGTCTGTTGGAGAAAATCCAAAAGATGGAGGTGGGGATGGTGCAGTCCAGGGCTCAAGCACAAATGAAAGCTTTTGGAATCGGTTATGGAGCACCCTGTCCATGGGTGGGACCTTTTCCAAGGCACTACAGCCCTCAGGAGAAGCTGGACTTCATGATAAAGATGCTGCCCCAACTTGCACAATGGACAGCAGAGATAGAGGCCTACAGACTTGTTGTTGAACAACCTTGTCAATGGGTAAGTTCTACACCATCATCTGGTTTTTCTCTTTCCATTACTCAAGCAGCACCATCTCATTTAAACTCCCCATCTGCTGTCCCATGTGTTGAATCCATCCCTCCATCCCCTAGTCTTCCACCCCATCTCGATTCTTCTTTCCTTTTCCCTTCCAAACAGTCATCCCCTCCACAAGAGCTAACAGAAATACCCCCTCCTCCAAAGAAACAAGAGGTTTCACCGCCTCCACCACCACACAAAATTTTCAAATCAGTTGAGTTTCAACCTATCCCTCCTCTTGCATCCCCAATTCCATGTGGGAAAGAAGAAATTGAAAAAATCAGTCATCAAGGACAACAAGAGGAAGAGCCAAAAAGAAAAGAAGTGACAGACAGTCTGAAGAGTTGGGCTCTTAGATTTGGGATGACAAAGATCCCTTGATGGTTAAGCCTACGTAAAGAGGCCGAGGTTGAACAAATGGTGGTGAGGACTGATTTTGTTGGAGAAGAAGATCTTGCAGTCCCAACTTGTCCTCTAGAGCAACAAATTGAAGAGTTTGACTTGACAAACTTCATGCTGGAGGAGGAGTTCAATCAAGAGCAAGATTCTCTTCAAACATTGGAGGAAGGAGAAGCTGCTCCAAATCCAAAAGAAGAGGAGCACATTCTAGCTGTGGAGGAGAAAAGTGTAGATCCAAGGGCTTTGAGCACAAAGCAGGCTACAGAAGAACCTTCAGTTCTTCTTTCCACTTCATCTCTCTCAAGTTCTATTACTGAAAAGGAGTTTGATCTCTCAAACTCAATATTGGAGAGTGAAGGAAACCATGGTGGTCAAGTTGCAGATCAAGAGGACACCATGGAGGAAGTTGAACACAAACAACGGGACAACAATGAGGTAGTTTACCTGTCAGATTTGGAGGACTGTTTTGATGGAGAAGAGCCGGTTGAGTTTTCACCATTCTCTCTTTCATCATCCACATTCCAAACACAAGAGCCTGCTGCCATGAAGGAGAACTTTCATTTGCAGCAGCCTGCATCTTATAGCAGCCCTTTGGAATCAAAATTGGAAGATTCTAATCTTCCCTGTTCTTCATTGGAGGAAGAGAAAGGACAGAAGAATTTCACCATTTCTTCCACATCATCCATTCAAGAGGGTCTACAAGAAGACTCCATTCTTGGAGTTGAAAATCACAGCAATGGGCATACTCAAAGGACCATACCTTGCCCAATCAGGTATTTGGCTTCATTGGAGCCAAAGGAGAAGCCACAACCAGTCATGCTTGCTTCTGAGCATGAGGATGAGCTACAAAGTACCAAGGATCAGCTGCCATACCTCTCCAATCCAAATGCAGAGCAACTAAAAGAGGTATTGGATTTTTCAGTTGATACCTTGATGATTTGGATAGAAGACCAGCTTCTTGTTGATTTTCCATCCATCCAAACAGCCATGATCAGTGCCAAATCAATTGCATGGCTGCCAATTTTGAAGAAAGGAAGCTATTTCTCACAACCAGTTGCAGGGTTTGTTTAGCTTGCCTTTGCTTCCAGCTAGAGTAGAGTAGGTAGATTTGCTTTCAGTAGAAGAAGTGCTCGTGCACACTCTGCATGTTCCATTTGGGGCATGTATGATTTTCAGTTCTGTACATAGTTTTGGTGTTGCTGGTTTTGCTCTGGCACAGTTCATTTCAGTGGTTTTGGTGAGAACAACTCCATGCCCGGTGGTTTCCAAGTGGCTCAGAGGGGAGATTTTCAAGTTCAGATCAGTTTTCAGGCTTGCTTATGACTCCATGCCCAATGGATTGCTTCAGGCTACTGGTCTTTTCATCTAGCAGGCAGATGACCCCACTGAGTCGCCAAACTGTTGTCAAAATTTCACCCCCCCGGTAATTTTGATAACATGCATCAGAATATTCAAGTCCCAGGCACATTGATTGATTCAGAGCAAACATCATGTTTCTGAGGTTCTCTCAGATATTTTTCTAACTCTCCTGTCCAGGTAGTTAGGAGCAAGCTCTGAGAAAATGCGGGAAAAGGTTGCAGAAGGCAAGAAGGTTGATCCAGAAAAAATGGTGAAAATCGGCTAAGTCCTAGTCCTAGGAGCAATTGGGACATCTGGGACAAAAAGGCGCGGATCGGCCGAAAAGCCTCCAAGCGGCCCAAATAGCAATAGGGACATCTGGGACAAAAGTACGCGGCGGGCGCGAAATGCCGGTTCGACCGAGAGAAAATCGACTAACTGCTGAGAGGGACAGTTCGGGACAAGTGGGACAAAAAGGCGCGAACCGGCCGAACCGGTGAAATCAGCACAAACAGTCCGAAACACAATGGGACAAGCGGGCCGCGAGTACGCGAACCGGCCGAACCGGGTGAAAAAGGTCGAGGCAGTCCAAAGCAAAGTGGGACATTTGGGACAAATGGACGCGAACCGGCCGGTTCGCGCGAAATCAGCACAAGGAGCACTAAGCATTTGGGACATCCGGGACAAAAAGGACTCAAAGGGTGCGAAAGAGCCGAAGACCCGACAACCAATCGAGCATGCCACGTGTCATCCAAGTGGCGGAGCGCGAAATATTTCAAAATCCGTTTTGGTCCGCTCAGTGCCCTAAATCTTCGATCGCCATATCTTTTGATCCAGAGCTCGATTTCCACGTTCTTTATATCAACGGAAAGATTATGAAATTCTCTACATGGTTCTGGGATCAACCTCGAGTTTTGGTGCAGTCTGAAGAGAGAAAATCTAGAAACATCTCTGACGCGTGTGCACGGCCAGAAGTGACATTTCAAATGCGCCAAATTAATGCGTAATGGGTTGCATTCTCCTCCAAATCGGTCAAAGATGGTAGGGTATGGGTTGGTAAGGTATCCTATGCCATTTTAATGCGTTGGAATTCAATGAGGAATGGGCTTACACGTTTTCCCACGTTTCTGTCCCCTGGGCTCGACCCATGCAATGTAAAAAGCTAGATTTGGCTCAATAGATAAGAAGTTGTTCATCTTTCCTCGCTCAGCTCTCCATTATTTTTCTTCTCTAAGGGTTGAAAATGGAGTTTGAACCTCCTCCATGCTCTGTAATGGCATTTTTGCCTCTTATTAATGGAATGATGTTCTGTGCAAACTTCTGGAGCAACAATACGTGTTTTGTGATGCATCTGTCCATCCTTTCTCGTTTTTGCTTGTTCTCTTCTTGCCTCTCTTCATTACAGGTATCTGTGCATGTTTGAATGTTCATTGCAGGTTTGGAGCTGTGTTCATGGAGTTTTGGGACATTTTCTGTGTGAAATCTATCCTTGGGCCTGTGATGCATCTGTCCATCCTTCCCATTGCTCACCTCTCTTTGTCCCATGGCAGTTTTGATAGATGTCCAACATTCTCCTTCTCTGGTGTATCACCGTTTTAGTGTAGGCTTTTGTTATTTTTCCTTTCTCTCTCTCTCTCTGTCTCCTTGGCATGGTTAGATTAGGATTAGATTAGCTTGCCTACACTGGAATAGCTTGTGGCAGGTAGTTTAGGAGTAGGAACCAACCTTCTCTGGAGATTCCTCTCTCGGTTTTACAAGTCCCACGCTTGGAGAGAGGTTTCCATGTTGTGCAATCACACTGGATGCCTGAACATCAACCTAGAAGCCTGATGTGCGTCCAGGGGTGCTGTGATTTTACACTAACAAACACATCAACACCATATATAACGTGGGAAACCCTCAAAGGTAAGAAAACCCACTAAAACCTCTCGATAATTTTAATCATAAACAATTAATTGCAAGAATATTACACATCATGCAATATTTCTTTAGTGAGGCACCAACCCCACAAGGAGCACCAACCCCTAGTTTAGTAAGACACCAATCCTACAAGAAGGCTACAACCCCATAAGGTGATCAAGAACCAAATCAACCACCTTGAAATGGATGATCACTAATGATATGTTTTTCACACAATTGATAGTGATCCAAATTCGAATCCAAACACACCAACCCCTTATCAAACTTATCTCTCTCCTAAGTCACTCAAGTATTCTTCTTCATGGGATGAATAGGTCAATTTCCCTTGCACATATGATCCTAAATATAGCTCATCTAATCAAACCTCTCATAATATATTTCCTTAACCCCTTAATAATTATATTCTTCCTCTTTTGGCTCGCTCACATCCCCATAGTCACAAAAAGTTTAAATGAACAAATATAACATGTTTTTATACTTGAAACTAGATCATAAAAATACTATGCCAGCCATGACCATATAGGTCAGTAAAATCAACATCAAAATACATTTAAATAATCATATAAATCAACTCAAAAGACCCAATTAGGTCAGCATGGGTCAAGAAAACTCCACCAAACACCAGACACCTCAATAGGCCAAAACAAGCTCTTCAAGCACCAACGAATACATCATGTCATAAAATACACAATGAATAATTTTCTTGACTCTACCAACTCCAAAAAGGTCAATAAAATCTCTATAGTATCACCAATAAGCACAAGAATCTCTGCAACTTCCATCTCCACCATGAAACACACCAAGTTAAAAGCAAGCACAACTAGGTCTTCAAGCACCCATAAATAAGTCCTAGAAAATGAACAAGTTCACATAGAAAAATTCATCATAAAGGATCAAGTAATATATCAATGGAAATATATTTGAATCTATTTTCTATTAAAAAAATCTTCTATTTCCAACTCATAGTTAAAGGCCCCCAAATAGCTCAATCTCTGAAACTACTCAAAACTACCAAACAAGACTCAAGAACAAGTCTTGAGAGAAACATTATCAAACACTTGTAAATCCAATTCTAATCCCAAACACCACATGTTAAAATTTAAGGAAACTTTTAAAAATATTTTCAATCACTAGGAACCATATATCATGTGGATAAATTCACCCAAGCACACATTCTTCTTCATTACTTCTTGAGATACCTAATAGGGCTAATTAGGCCACAAGGGATTATGAAAAAAATAATTTTTTCATACCATTCCAAGGCCTAAAACACATCATACTAGGTTCCAAAATCTATTCAAAAACAAACAACCATTTCACAACATGCAAATTATCCCAACTTAAAAAAACCTCCATGACTAGCTTTTAGCCCTTAAGGCCAAAATCACTTGACAACTTTAAAGACATGTATCTTCCATTTTCACAACTCAAACTACCTAAAAATTTTCATTTCTATATATAAAATCTCCTAAGGATTTTGTAACAATTATCTTTTCATCATAAAGCTTTCATCTCAATATCAAGCTACAAGTATCCACAAAAATAAGGTTTTTCTCTCACTTCATAGAACAACTAGATCATGAAACCTATATAAAAATGAGATCAGAAAAATTATCTACAATAAAAATCATCACTTTATATTTCCATCATTATGTGAATATAATACCTTGCATTTTCTCCATCACTATGAACTAGGGTTTTGGGAGGGTTTAGACCACCTTATCTTGTTAACAATTGTTCATAAATGTTAGGACATTATTTAACTCCATTACAACTCTAAAACACTCTTAGTTACATGCCCCAACTATGGTGAAAATATCAGGACCCCATGAAAATATTTTATGAGAAAATGAGTACTCAAAACATGACCTTGAGATGGAAAAAGCATTTCTAGAAACTTGATATGACCAAAAATAACATGTCTTGAAATTCCTTAAAATTATGGACCTAAAACATGATATGAAACACTATAGGGACCTCCTAAAACTATCCAAAGTATAAATTTTGTCTGTACACATCTGAAAATCCTCAACCACTAATACTTACATGTGTGCTCTTGATTAGTCTTCACAATATTGCTTCCCAAGGACCCAAAAATGCATGAAATAGCTGAATACAAACCTAAAACTCCTTCAAAAAACCATATGCAACATCACAATACACCTACCATCATTTTAATTTAATACCATACTCCATAAATCATGTTACCTCACAATGCACCATACACTAGGTCTAGGAATAGCCTGTAATGACCTGTCTCAACACAAAACATTAATGAAATGACTTTGTTGACCCATTTCAGACACTTAGAAACCTCTCACACATCATACCAACCATGATATACCTTATGATAAACTTTAACCAACTTTGGAGAGCTCATACTATGATCATGCCTACTAGACCATGCTCCAAGATACCATGTCAACTTCACCAAACCAAGACACTACCAAACAACCTTCATATTAGACCTTGATTGACACCTCATAGAGACTCATATGACACAAATACTACCTTTTCCATCAATTACCTTTGACATCAATTATAACATATGAAAAAATGGCCAACATAGGGTTCAAAAGGGAGTAACATATTGTTGAGGAAACCCACAAAATAGGAAAGAGTTAACAACAATGGAAATCAAGAAATTTTAGTTGAAAGTTGGGAACTATTGATTTCAATAAGGATCAACAAGGTGTGAATTTTTTTGAGGAATCATACTGATAAATTCTATGTTCATAAATTCAATAAAATGAACTAAGAACTATGCAAAAATGGGATGCATTAGGAAGGATCGAGTGGAATTTCCAAGAAATAATGTAATGAGTAGGAGTAAGTGTATATAGTCAAGGTAATAGAGTATTGTGAGAAATATCTTAAGGCCTAAACTGTGAAGCCGAACTAGGAATCCTTAACCATCATACCAAAGTGAGAGAGAGAGAGAGAGAGTCTTAGAGCACAATTAAGAAGCTTTTCATTCTTCTTAGTTGGTTAAAAAAGGTTTATGTGAGGAAATGATGTGCTCAAGCAAGAGGAAAATAGTGAAATAAAAAGTTAATGTTTTAATTACTAAGTGGAAGAATGATGCATGGTAAATTTCTAAACCAAGATATAATTTTTCTTAATCTTGTTATGAAATTGTTTTGAGTGCTCTTGACAGAGATATTAAGGAGTAAGGAGTTCGAATATGGAGGAGGGAAGAGGTTTAAACACCAAATCAATAAATATTTTCTCCTTTTCTTGATAAATAAGGCATGTTGGGCTATAATAACTTGAATAAAGTTTTTATTGAATGACGAAGTTTGTTTCCATTGTAGCTCTACATAATTTGGTATCGTAACATGTTTTAATTGAGAATTTAATACGTTTTTTGCTAAGAATAAGTTATGTGAGTATGTGAATTAAGTTTGATAGGATATGAGTGAAGATTTAAGGAAAAGAAAGTGACAAGTGGTTGGGAAGAGAGAAAGAAGTGGAAGAAAGAGAAGAAGAGAGGCATGTCAAAATAATAGGTGTGAAAAAGAACCTAGGTGAGACACAAAACAAGGTGAAATAGACTTGTTAAAGATAAATATGGAATAAAAAGAGATAAATGGATGAAGAAGAGATATTGAAAGTGTTGGTGATTTTTTGAGTCATAAGAAGAAGAAAGAAGAGATAAATAAAGAAAAAGAAGCCAAGAGGAATGAGGAAGCAAGAAAATAAGAAAAGTGGGATGAACAAGAATTGAGAGAGCTCATAAAGGATGTAGAAAATCTACAGAAATAGATGAAAGTAATGAACATGGTGGAAGAAAACAATGAAGTTGGAATCATGTTGAAAATAAGGGTTATGTGGCCTATATAGCTACTTGTGAGGAGAACAAAAAGATAAAATCTAAAAGAGGTGATTAGAAAAGAAGAGAAGAAGATAAGGAAAATTAATAAGAATGCAAGAAAGCCAAAGGAAGAGATCATCAAAGAGGTATTGTATGAATAAATTTAGGAAACTGATGAAGAATAAGTGATAACAAGCTTCCTATCTTGTCTTAAGTAAGGTGAAAATGAAGAGGTTTCATAAATAAAGAAGAAAATGAAGAGGATTAATATGATACTTGTACAGATTTTGAGGATCAATATCAGTTGTATGAAGATAAATATGAAGGAAAAATAATTTTTGAGGTTGGTTTAAAGATGGAGCAGTTCCATGATGAGTTAAAGGAAGAGGCAGATACTCAAAAGTCATCATATTATATATCTAACGTTTGGTTAGAATTTGTATGTACAAGTATAATTGAGGAAGAAATGAAAGCAATTGAAAGAGAAGCTCATAAGAGAGCTCAAATGATAAAGATACAAAAGACTAGTGGCATTTTTTAGAGCTAAAGCAAGAAGAATAATATGGAAGAGAGATATGGGAGACAAAAAAATCAAGAATATGAAGAAGACTCAGCTGAGAAAAAAAGAAATAAAAAAGATATTACAATTGGAAAAAGAAAAACAACAAAACTTTTTGAACTAGCACTCAATTTCTTCCACCTTAGAAGTATGATGCAGGAGCATCAATTGTATAGATGAATAAAGCATGGTTTTTGGGTTTCTTTATGTGTTAGGGAGTCATTTAAGTGTCTTAGAGTGTTTTGAGTTCTCATGGACCTTCTTGGAAATGTAAATTTGAAGCTATGAGTTTTCCCGAAAATGTAGTATTTAAAAATTTGAATTACTAAGCTTGAATGAAGGGGTCAAATGTAAAGTGAAAGGGATAATAATGATTGTAAAAGTCATTTAAGACCTTATGGGGGGTAAATAAGGTGTCTTCACCTTTGGGTTAGGTTATCTTGACCATCAATAATGTTGAACAACGGTTGGTTGGTTGGAGTAACTTGAAAACTACCATTTCATTTGTTTAAAAATGAGGACAAATCTAATGAGAGAAGAGTGTTAGGTATTTGAAGAAGGTAAAAATAAATTGGGAGGTTTCAAAGGTGGAGAAGAGAGCCTCATGGATATGTGAACCTCAACTAATAGGTTCCGAACATTTGAATTAGGGTTCTTGTAAGTAATTTGAATGGTTGCTTCTCTTAAACATGAATAAAATGGATTTCTTTAATAACATCTCTTCATATTTATGCTAATGAAATGAACATAGAAGTGGTAGATAGGTTTTAATCTCAAAATTGTTGTTTGGTTGATTGAGTTCTCATATGGAATGCTTGATAGTGTATGATTATTTGGAACATTGAGTAACTATAAGAGAAATGATGAATGCAGGAATATAGAAATATGATATGTGTTTCTACAAGAATCTTAGTTTTTTTAAACATAAAACATGTTAAAGGAATGCGATTGACTAACTAGTAAGAGGACTAAGCCTAAAATAAATCCTTATGTGCTAAATTAGATGTAAACCTTGTAATTTTTGGTGTGGTAATCATTTTCATGAGTAGAAGTATGAATTTTTTTTTGAGAAATATCTAAAAATATATTTTAAAAGCATTTTGAATATTAAAAACTCTAAAATTTTCAAGATAAATTAAAAAATATCCTTCTCGGGATCTATAGAAACCGTAGCTTAGGGTTTAAAGGAAAAATGTCATAAATTAAGTTTTGTGGATGAAATATTTTCACATTTGAACCATATGAGCTTGGCATATTTTTCAAGTATTTTAAAAAAATAGTTTGATTGAGCATTGTATGGAGCCCCATTCTTCTAGCGGTCCCGAAAATGTGTATGGGAGACCTAGTTAGAATGAATGACTTCTAAACCGGGCATAATTTCCTTAGGAACCTTTTATAGGATGAATAGGAGAGTAGTGATGGATTAATGGGTACTGGAAAATAAAATGTATTCATGATTAAAGTGATTTTGAAAAATATTATCTCCAAATTCTTCGTGTAGTAGGGCTACTAGCCGGGTGAAGTAGATTTGAAGGGAGAAAGGTTATGAATGCATTTTATCTCATATTTTTGATAAATCTAAGAATTTGAAACATGGTAATGAAATTTTTATATTATGGAACATTCCTTGAGAGTCCTTAGAAGGTTTTTATTTCATAAGGTGCTTTGTTGGGTCTTGAAAACGTAGTCTTGCTAAGACTGATGATACTGAGGATAAAAGAAGGTTTCTTAGTAATATTTTTAGTTATTATTCTCTCTAAGGAGATCAAAGACCATTGAAGAAGATTGATGAAGGTTTAATAAAAGGGTTTTGAATTATATAAGGGATTTTGAAAGTATATGTTTAACCCATGCTTGTATAACAAATGCCTAATGTGAACTACGGCAATATTAGGTAAAAACAAAGGTCTCGTGATTTTTTTATGAGAGAAAATCAAGGAAGAGCACAAAATTTTCTAGTCTATACTAAGGAACTCTTGTCCATAATAGTGTTGGTTAAGTCAGAGGCTTAAAGAATTAACTCATTATTCAAAAGGGAGTAACCTAGTGTTGAGGAAAACCACTAAAATAGGGCACAGATTAACAAGAATGACAATTAAGAATAAATTGAGGTTGAAATTTGGGAACTACTAATTGAAATAAGGGTCAAAAAGGTGTGAGATAGCCTAAGGAATCATATTGATAAAGGCTATGTTGAGAAATTTAAGAAAATGAACTAAGAACTATGCAAAGGTGGGATTTATTAGGAAGGAACAAATTGGAAGTTATAAGAAAGAATGTACTTGAGTAAGAATAAGTGTAAATAATCATGGTAGTAGAGTATTGTGAGAAATGTCTTAAGGCCTAAACAAAGAAGCGAACTTGGAATCCTTAACCAATGAAAACCAGTGAGAGAGAGAAAGTCTTATAGCATAGTAAAGAAATTTTTCATGCCTTTCATTGGTTGAAAAATGTGTATGTGAGGGAGAAATGTGCCCACGCAAGAGGAAAACTATGAAATAAAAGTTAATGTTAAATTTAATAAGTGGAATAATGATGCATGCTAAAGGTCTAAATCAAGATATTTTTACTTCTTAATCTTGTTATGAAATTGTTTTTAGTCTTCTTAACAGATCTTAAGGAGGAAGGAATTCAAATAGGGAATAAAGAAGATGTTGAAACACCAAATCAATAAATATTTCCTCCTTTTATTGAGAAATGAGGTATGATGGGATCATAATAACTTGAATAAAGTTTGTTTATTGAATGGTGAATTTTGTTTCCATTGTTGTTATGCATCATATTCATTACCAAAATTTCATTTTTCCAAATGTATTTTGTTAATAATCACAAGATGAGGAAACCTAATTTAGCACACAACCACCATAATATTTTTTAGTAGGGAAGGGGTAGCAATGAAATAATTTAGCACTTTATTCTTATGAACCTCTAGTCTATTTCCAAATAAGAAAATATTCTAGTGGGGGCATTGCATAATAAATCACCCATTTATTACAATTGTTTACAATATTAGATTAACCCAATTACAACCCAATCATGTTTTTGAATGTGTGTTAAATTCTTAAAGATGAATTTCATGAGTATTCATTACTGTTGATGTAAAATCACAAAGACACCCGAATGTTGATCAGATTTCTAGGTTGATCATACTAGCATCCAGTGTGATTGCACAACATTGAATCCTTTCTCCAAGTGTGGGACTTGCAGAAATGAGAAAGGAGTCTCTAGAGAAGGCTGGTTCCTATTCCTCTGTTCAGATGCACACAAAATGCAAAGGGTTTACTCAAAACCTAATCTAATCTTGCCAAGGAGACAGGGTAAGAAGATGCATAAAAATAAACCTAAGCTAACAGAGGTGATGCACCGAGGAATGAAGAACATCTATCTTACCAATAAACACAGACCATTCAAATGTGATGCAAGATCATGCACAAATAAAAGAACTTGTAGTGAAAGACCAGGAGGATGCAAATGAACACAGAGAGGGTTGAGAATCATCCACAAACATGCATTACTTGCTCCAAAGATTGATACAATACACTACAAAATGCCAAGGGGTAGAGTTACATTACGCTTTCAAATGGGAGGTTCAAACTCCACAAATTTTCCCGATAAAGAGAAGGAGGGGGGGGGCAAAATAGGAAATGTTCGACCTTTAGAAAGAAGCCCCTCTTTACAATATATAGGAAGAATGAGAGAGGGAAGAGAGAGGAAAGTCAGATCCACCCCAACCACTTCTAGGTCATATTTAGTCTATCTCACTATGGCGAACGGCGAATCCTGGCAAAACGGTGGGTGTCTAGCGAGAAATGGCGAATCTGCTCTCAGTATTAAAGCTGGTTGTTGAACATCACTTCACTCATTATTACGTGCTGCAGGCGTTTCTCAATTTTATCTCTCCAAATTGAACCAAAATTCAATATTGACCCCAGAATCGTGTAGAGAAATTTTCCATCTTTCCATTGATATAAAGAACGTGAAAATCGAGCTCGGATTGAAAGTTATGGCGATCTCAAGATTTAGGGCACAAAACAGGAAAAAACGGATATTTGAATTTTTCCCGCTCTGCCACTTGGATGACATGTTTTGGGCACTTGATTGGATGAGCAATTCTCTCTCCTTCACCTTTCCACAGGTTTCCCTTTGAAATTTTGAAGTTTTATAACTTTTGGGAAATTTTCCATTTTTTTCCTGGCTCCCGCCACTTGGGATACGGGGCATGATCATGTTAGAGGACGGGGTGCGGGGAAGACCTTTGATTTATTAGTTTTTGGTCGAAGAACTTTTGCTAAATTTTCTAAGTCCTCCCCGAGCTCCACACTCCTGCTCTATAGGACACATGTCCTATGTCTATTGGCTTGGGCTAATCCTCCAAACTTCGCCTTTGGAAACTCGACAAAACATCAAGTAAAAATCTCACCCTCTCCTCCGCCGCTCCGATCCATGAAGACACGTGTCACATTCTGATTTGTTGTCGGCTTTTCCGGGTCTTCACGTCCCTCGCGTATTTTTGGCCCGGATGTCCCAAACCGTCTGGGACAAATTTCTCCGATCCGCCCGATTCGGGCTTCCTGTCCCTCTTTGCGGCGAAGACACGTGGCACATTTCCATTGGCTCTCGGCTCCTTCAGCTTTCCACGTCCCACGCGTCCCTTTGTCCCAACTGTCCCGAATGTCTGGGAAAAATTCTTCCGAACCGCCCGAAATGGGTTGCCTTTGCTCTCGCCGCTTCACCTTTTTGTGTCCTTCACGTCCTTCGCGTCCTCATGGCCCAGATGTCCCAGCCTTATCTGCACAACAGTTAGTCAATTTTTTCACCTTCGGCCGGTTCGCCCTTTCGCGTCCCGTGCGTCCCCACGGCCCGGATGTCCCTTTGCTGCGCGGACTGCCTGGAGGCTTTTCGGCCGGTTCGCGCCCCGACGTCCCAACTGTCCCAAGGGCCGCCTGGACTAGGACTTAGCCAATTTTCATGATTTTTTCTACCCCAAGCTTGTTTTTCTGCATTTCTTCCATTTTCTTGACTGTTGGGATCTCTTCTTGGAAAAGAGAGTTAGAAGGAAGCCGAGGGGACCCAAAACATGATTTTTGCCTTGAATCACTATACTTGCTCTAGACTAAATAATCTGATGCATGTTATCAAAATTACCCTGGGGGTGAATTTTGGATAACAATTTGGCGACTCAGCGAGGTCATCCACCTACTATATGAATGATCAGTAGCCCGAAGAAGTCCATTGGGCATGGAGTCATCAAATATTCTGTTTAGAACTTCAACTGACTTAGAATGTGCAAGGAGGAAGATGGAATATCACCTGATGGAAGCAAGGACTGCAAAACATCTCCATGGATAGCAAGCAAAGCCAAAGCACTTTGGGAAAACAAAACTAACCTACAAAGAAACAATGTGCACAAGAACTTGGAGGAATGAAAATCTAATCTAATATTTACAAGGTGGTAATTTTTTCTCTAGAAGCAATGCTTGAGATAGATTCCATTTACTGGAATCTGTAGTTCTTCACCATCCAATGAGGCCAATTAGAAAGCATTGTTGTTCTTGCACTTCGTGACCATGTATGGGCCACTCCAAATGGCATCAAATTTTGAATGCCTTCCTAGTTTTTCTCTATCCACATCTCATTTCAACACTAGATCTCCAACCTGAAAAGATCTATCTTTGGCCTTCCTATCAAAGGTATTTTTGATCAAAGCTTGATCCTTTTCCATTGCTTGGGATGCCTGATTTCTGATCTCTTACAGCTCCATCAACTCTGCATACCTCACCTCCATGGGCTCAAACTCTAGCAACTCCAACTGCTTCATGAGTTCCAATGTTGGCAACTCAAGTGACATGGGCAAGATTGCTTCTCTTCCATAGACAAGCCTGAATGGAGAGTTACCTGTGGATTTCTTGGGAGTTATCCTATCAGCCCATAAGGCTGATTTCAGTTTGGTATGCCAAGACCTCTGATTCTCGTCAAGAGTCCTCCTAATGATCCTCAACAAGTTCTTGTTTGTAGACTCGGCCTGGCCATTACCTTGAGGGTAATAGTTTGATGAAGTGTTTAGGTAGATATTGTTCTTGACAACCCACTCAGTCACCTTAGATCCAATGAATGCCAATGCATTATTAGAGATTATTGTAGTAGGTACACCAAATCTGGTTGTTATCCCCTCATAAAAGTTTAAGATGCTAGACTCATTTGCCTCTTTGAGTGTTGCTTTACTTCGTCCATTTGGTGAAATAGTCCGTGGCTGTCAAAATCCATTTGTGCCCTTGGCTTGAATTGGGATTAATGACTCCAATGAAGTCCAAACCCCATTGCATGAATGGCTGGTCAACTGAGATTGGATGTAATGGAAGGGCAGCAAGTCTCTCTTTTCCTGTGAAGAATGCACAATTCTTACACCTCTTGATCCATGCATAGCAATCACTGAAGATTTTAGGCCAATAATAACCAGCCTTCATGATTTTTAGAGCTGTCACTCTTGGTGCAAAATGACCACCAGCTGGTCCACCATGGAACTCTTCCAACACCCTTTGAATCTGATTTGTGCTAATGCATCTCAGCAGCACTCCATTCACATCTTTCTTGAACAAAACTCCATCAACAATGGCATACGGGACAGCTTGCAATCTGAAGTGTCTCCTTTGGGTCTTGTTCATCTCCGAGGGCATAGGCCTTGTGCCTAGGAAGTGTATAATACCTTGGGTCCAGCAAGGAGTGGGGGAAGCATTGTCTTCTTCTTGATTGCCACTTGGCTCATGGCTGTCCCGGACCGTAAAAACCGCCTCTTTTTCATTGCATACTTCTTTTTGCTTCCCAAAACCAGCTGCTCACATAATCCTTTCCTCTTACTAGCTTGGTGATCTTGATCTCAATGTCATACTCCATGACACGGGTGATCCAACCTGCCCTTTTTCATTCAAATCCTTGTTGAGGAGGAAGTCCTTAACCCCAAAGATGTGAGACCAGCAACTAGACCTTGTTGTTTGAGATTAAATGCTTGAATTTCTTCAAGCTTCGATCACCGTAAGTACATGCTTCTCAATAAAAGAGTACTTCACCTCATAGTCATCCAGGCTCCGGTGAAGAAGGAAATTGGCTGCTCATCGTTGTCCTTGTTCTCGCTGTACCAAAATGGCGAAATAGTATCATTACCTCCAAATGCACAGAGGATGAAATCCTTGGAGAAACAGGGTTGATGAGAGTCGGTGCACGAGAGATAGCTTCTTTGATTGCTTCAAAACTCTCCTTGCCTTCTCGTTTTCCACTTGAAAACCATGCTCTTCTTTAACATTTTGGTGATGGGCTTGACAAGGGCTGTAAAATTTGGGACAAACCTACGGACAAAGTTTATCCTTCCCAAGAAGCTTTGAAGATATTTCTTGTGGCTTGCAATGGTAGTGCTCTTATGGCTTCAACCCTTTCAGAATCGATTGTTAGCCCTTCCCTAGAGACAATGTGACCCAACAATTTGCCTTCATGTGCCAAGAATATACACTTCTTTGGATTCAATGATACTCCAAACCTTCTACACCTCTGAAACACTTGTCTGAGGTGAAAGAGATGGTCTGCTGCATTCTTTGAGAAGACAGTGATATCATCTAGGTATATCAGCACTATATTGTTGATCAAGCCTTTGAATGCCATATCCATAGCTCATTGAAATGTTGCTCCAAAGATTTGGCACCCAAATGGCATCTTCTTGTAAGCATACGTGCCCCATTTGATTGTGAAGGCTGTCTTGAACTGGTCTTCTTCCTTCACCATAATCTGATTATAGCCTGAGTAGCCATCAAGCAATGAAAACCTTTCTGAACCAGCTACAACTTGCAAGATTTTCTCCATGGAAGGGAGTGGGTAATGGTCCTTGAGAGAGGCTCTGTTCAAGTCTCTCGAAGTCAACACACAATCTGATCTCTCCACTCTTATTTCTCGATCGAACTAAGTTGGCAACCCAACTAGAATGCTTGATTGGGAATATGATCCTTGACTCAATCAGCTTGTCCAATTATTTCCTCATGAGAGGCTCCATGTGTGGATTGACTGGTCTTTGTTTCTGTCTGACAGGATTAGTATTTGGATCCAATTCAATGGTATGCTGAGCTAAGTTGGGATTGAAACCTTTCAAGTATTCATAGCTCCAAGAAAACATGTCAGGGAACTATTGACACAACTGTATGAACTCATACCTTTCTTGTTCAGTTGTCACCCTTCCAATTTGCAATGGTTTGTTCTCTTCTACCAAGATGGATACTGAATCCTCTCTCTTGACCTGAATGTTTGCTTTCTCCTTCCTAAAATGATCATTGGGGTTTAAAATGGACTCCAAAGTGATAAGTCCCTTGGGCAGCTTGTTAGTTCTCAGTTGTACCACTTGGTCACCATACTGATGTTCCAATCTTTCTTGATTCTTGGCTGAGAACTCAGCTTCTTCTTGCAAGAAATGGATGATTTGCTGGTCATTTTCAAACACTTGCCAACTGACATTGTTATCCGGCACTGAAGGCCTCACAATCACGTGGATGTTTGGCTGTACCTTGTCTTGTTGAATGCTTTCCACAATGTCAAAGGCTGCCCCTACTGCTGCAAGCCTATCAACAGCTTGATTCTCTTTCCTAGGAATGGATTTGATGCCAAAACCTCAAAATCTTCCATGAGGTCCCACACCCTGTTCTTGTAGCACTTGAGTAGATCATTCTTGGCAGCATGTTGTCCCTTGACCTGATTTACAATCAATTCACTGTCCCCAAAGACTTGCAAGTTCTTTATTTTCTTCTTGATTGCCCAATGCATCCCTTGCACCAAGGCTTCATATTCGGCAGTGTTATTGGAGCATGCAAACTGGAATCTAAAAGCTGAATATTACTTTATTCCTTGAGGTGAAACAAGCATAGCTCCACCTCCCGCACCTTGTCTACTCCTTGATCCATCAAAAAACAGCTGCCATACCTCATTGTCATCTTTGTGGTTTGGCTTGATGATGCTAGGAATAGGCTGATTTTCTTTGTGTATGTAATAGACCCCTAGCTCAGATTCTTCTACTTCTTGATAAGGATCAAAAGCATGTATCTTGTTTGCCCATTCATCAAGAGTTAGATCCAGGATGCTTCCAACCTTAGTGTCAGCTTCATCAGAACTTGGGTGATCTTCTTGATCAAATGCTTGAGCAATTGGCATTAATCGACTTGGAGTGTAAGGCTTAATATGGAAGTTTGCAATAGATTCTCGACCTGATTGTGGTTTTGGTTCCATACCTCGCTCAATAGCATGTGTGACCAATAAGCGCACAAATACCCTCCAATCTTGGCTGTGAAGTCCCTTGACAAGCAAAGGGCAAAGAGTGGTGGAAGGTCTATGACTGATACATCTTGTAAAACAACAATGTTTGGACATGCATGCAAGGTAAGACTCAAGTTTTTAATCACTCCAACTCACTACTTTGTCCCATCTAGCTACACTACCCCTTTGGATATTGCTTCATACTTTGGATCCCTAGCTGATCAGCTATTTGTTTAGGCATTACCGAGCTACTTGCCCCGGAGTCTATCATGCAATTGTGCACTAGCTGATTTCCAATGATCAATGAAACATAGAAAGGAGGGGGTTTCAACATTTTACCTTGCTGTCCTCCATGATTTCCCTTAGGCTAGGCAGCATTTGTAAGCACTTTGTCTTACATCTGAACTTGCTGATTCGAAGTTGGCCAATCCTTCATGGCAGCTTGCAGCAGATCTCTTTGGCCTGGGATAGATAGGGATTCCCACATTGATATATTGATGTTTGTCTTCTTCATCTGATCAATGATACTGAATGGTGATGAAGGATCTCTTTGTTGTCCCTTGGTTTTTACATTCACTCCTTGCATGTGGGCAGCAACAACTGGTATTTGAGTTGGCCTAGGGGCTGTTCTTGGCTGCCCTTGTGCATTTGAAATTGGACTTTGCTTGCCAACCATTTGTGGAGCCATGGAAGGTTGTGGATTGGTTGGGGCTAATGGCTGTTCTTCACCCAAATTCCTCCTTTTTGACCTTGTGTTGGCTGCAACACCTTGAGAAATTGCCTGGTTCATGCCACAAAAATCCTTTGCTTGCCAATTTACCAATGTGGTGTCATTTGGGGCTGATTGCTGTTGGAATGTTTCTTGTTGTTGGTTGTTTCCTTGACTGCCCTCACCCTCCACACCAGTAGTTGTCACCATTAATTCTTGATTCAAATCACCATTGAAGCACATGGATTGGTTATGAGGCTCATTGCATGGAAAACACCAATCATACTCCTGGGCAATGTTGTTTTGTGTTGGCACCAATGCCTTAGAGGCGATACAACATTTGGATTATAGGGCTGAAGTGGTCTATCGGCGGAGGCCTTGTTTGATTTATATTTGCAGCTGGATTAGGAGGCCTTTGTGGTTGGTATGGCTGCCTGTTAGGCTGAGCATGGGGTTGATAAGAAGGTCTAAAACCTTGGGCCTGCTGCCTTTTGAGAGTAACCAGCTCATTGCCTAGGTTTGGCAATTGCTTCATGACTTCTTGAAGCTCATTTGGGGCACTTGGAGATGAAGTGGAAGCTTCATTTGAACTCTGATTTCTAGGAGTGGGAGAAGGAGCCAAATTAGGTGCTTGATTGGTGTTTGAATCTCTAAACTTTGAAACAAAGTGGCATGGGAGGTCTAGGGGCAAGTTTTCCAGCTTGGATTAAACAATTTTCAGCCCTAATGGCAATGCTATAAGCCATAGGGATAGTTATGCCTCCCATGGACTGAATCAACATAGAAATATTAGAATTTAGAGCTTTGAGATAGTAGAGAAAAACACCTTCTGCTGTTGGCCTGACTGCCACTGGAATTCTCTCCCAAGTCTTTTGAAATCTGAAGTTGAAATCGGTCAGCTGCTCATTGGGAGCTCTCTTGACAGTTGTCAGCTGCTCCAAAAGAGACAAGTTGTCTCCATTTTCTCCAAATTACTCATGAAGTGCTATACATAGCTGATTCCAATTTGTGATAGAACCAGGTCCAAGGCTCCTAAACCATTGCAATGCTTTACCCTTGAATGAAGATGCCAATAACTTGACAACCACTTACATCTCATTGATTTCATGGATTGCACAAAGGTTGGCAATGTCTTTAACATGATCACCTGGAGTAGTCTGATTTTCTCCAGTGAAGTATGGAATGTTTTTCAAGGTTGTAATAGGAATTGGATGTTGTGCATTGAGAGCAAGTGGGCTGCTGCCTGTGAAGTTGACGTAGGGGTTGTTTTGTGCCATTCTAATTGGTCTTAAAACCCTTGTTGACTGAATGAAAGGCCTACCAGTGGAGGAGTTGAGAGATTTATGTTTGGTGGAGATGGAGACCTTTGAATCCTTCTTCTTCCTCTTTGCCTTCTTCTTGGAGATAATTGCAGGGTATTCAAACAACACTTCTTCTTCCCCAACTCTTGACCTTATGGTGACTCTTCTCATGAGTTTTCAGGCCTGCACTGCTGAAACTAGTTGATTCTTCCCCTTGGAGTCGCCATGACATGTAAATAATAGCTCTTTTCAAGAAAGAAAATTGCAGCAGATGCACATCAACTTTTCTCGTAATAAAAATTAGACCTCTAGTGTCCCACCCGGCATGCCAAAATCTGTTGATGCAAAATCACAAAGACTCCGGATGTTGATCATATTTCTAGGTTGATCATTCTAGCATCCAGTGTGATTGCACAACATTGACTCCTTTCTCCAAGTGTGGGACTTGCAGAAATGAGAAAGGAGTCTCCAAAGAAGGCTGGTTCCTATTCCTCTGTTCAGATGCACACAAAAATGCAGAGGGTTTACTCAAAACCTAATCTAATCTTGCCAAGGAGACAGGGTAAGAAGATGCATAAAAATAAACCTAAGCTAACAGAGGTGATGCACCGAGGAATGAAGAACATCTATCTTGCCAATAAACACAGACCATTCAAATGTGATGCAAGATCATGCACAGATAACAAAACTTGCAGTGAAAGACCAGGAGGATGCAAATGAACACAGATAGGGTTGAGAATCATCCACAAACATGCATTACTTGCTCCAAAGATTGATACAATACACTACAAAATGCCAAGGGGCAGAGTCGCATTACAGTTTCAAATGGGAGGTTCAAACTCCACAAATTTTCCTGATAAAGAGAAGGAGGGAGGGGCAAAACAGGAAATGTTCAAACTTTAGAAAGAAGCCCCTCTTTACAATATATAGGAAGAATGAGAGAGGGAAGAGAGAGGAAAGTCAGATCTACCCAACCACTTCTAGGTCACATTTATTCTATCTCACTATGGCAGAATGGCGAATCTTGGCAAAATGGCGGACTATCTAGCAGAAACGGTGAACTGTCATTGTATTAAAGCTGGTTGTTGAATGTCACTTCTGTCTATTATTACGTGCCAGAGGTGTTTCTCAATTTTCTCTCTCCAAAATGAACCAAAATTCAAGATTGACCCTAGAATCGTGTAGAGAATTTTTCCAGCTTTCCATTGATATAAAGAACGTGAAAATCCGAGCTCTGGATCGAAAGTTATGGCGATCTAAAGATTTAGGGCACAAAACAGGCCGAAACGGATATTTGAATTTTTTCCCACGCTCTGCCACTTGGATGACATGTGTCGGGCACTGATTGGATGAGCAATTCTCTCTCCTCCACCTTTCCATGGGTTTCCCTTTGAAATTTTGACATTTTATAACTTTTGGGAAATTTTCCATTTTTTCCCCATGCCCCCGCCACTTGGGACACGTGGCGTGATCTGGTTGGAGGACAAGGCGCAGGGAAGACCTTTGCTTTTTAAGTTTTTGGCCAAAACTTTTGCTAAATTTTCTAAGTCCTCCCCGAGCTCCGCACTCCTGCTCCATAGGACACGTGTCCTGTGTCTATTGGCTCGGGCCAATCCTCCAAACTTCGCCTTTGGAAACTCGGCAAAACATCAAGTAAAAATCTCACCCTCTCCTCCGCCGCTCTGATCCACGAAGACACGTGTCACATTCTGATTTGTTGTCAGCTTTTCCGGGTCTTCGTGTCCCTCGCGTATTTTTGGCCTGGATGTCCCAAACCGTCTGGGACAAATTTCTCCGATCCGCCCGATTCGGGCTTCCCTGTCCCTCTTTGCGGCAAAGACATGTGGCACATTTCCATTGGCTCTCGGCTCCTTCGGCTTTCCACGTCCCACGCGTCCCTTTGTCCCAACTATCCCGGACTGTCTGGGATAAATTCTTCCGAACCACCCGAAATGGGCTGCCTTTGCTCTCGGCCACTTCGCCTTTTCGCGTCCTTCGCGTCCTCACGGCCCAGATGTCCTAGCCTTATCTGCACAACAGTTAGTCAATTTTTTCACCTTGACCGGTTCGCCCTTTCGCGTCCGCGTCCCCACGGCCCGATGTCCCTTTGCTGCTGCAGATCACCCGGAGGCTATTTGGCGCTTTGCGCCCGACGTCCCAACTGTCCCAAGGGCCGCCTGGACCAGGACTTAGCCAATTTTCATGATTTTTTCTGCCCCAAGCTTGTTTTTCTGCATTTCTTCCATTTTCTCGACTGTGGGATCTCTTCTTGACAGAGAGTTAGAAGGAAGCCGAGGGGACCCTGCAAACATGATTTTTGCCTTGAATCACTATACTTGCTCTGGTGAATAATCGATGCATGTTATCAAAATTACCCCAGGGGTGAATTTTGGATAACATTACCCTAATTTCATTTTTCCTCACGTATTTGGTTAATAATCACAAGACAAGAAAACCCACTTTAGCACACACACCAACAATAAGAAGTTTTTAATATTCGTGAGGAGTGATGATTTAATTCAACTGCTTTGGGCTTCTCACCCTCTATTTGCTTTCCCAATTGGTAAATAATTTGGTGGGTGCAATGTCCATTAAATTAATCTTGTCTTGTAATCATTAACAAGGTGGGATTAACTAAATTACAACCTAACCATGTATTTCAAAGTGTTAACTTGAAGGCTTTCATGAATAATTTCAAGTTGATAGCAATTTTATGTAGTTTTTACTCATTTGTGTTTAATTCATCTCAAGATGGTCTCAGTATGAGTAGTCATTATCCAAATGACATTTTACTCATTTATTATGTTAATAATCACAATGCATATTACAAGGAGCCCACTTTAGTAAACAAAAACTAAAAGCATCTAGTATCGGTGGAAGGAATGGGTAATTAATTCACCACTTTGGGCTTCTCACCCTCTAACATCTTTCCCCATTGAAAATATTTTTTTTGGGTGTAGTTCATAATAAATCACCCATTTCTCACAATTATTAACAATGTGTGATCAACCCAATAATCTATTTTAATGTTAAGTTGAAGGATTCTATGAACAATTTTAATTAAATAGTATTTTTGTGGGATTTAATTAGATTTTTCATTTCATAAATTAACATTTTATTATCAAGGCATAAGTTTTTATCCCTTTACTCCAAAAACATTCAACCCAAGTAATATTTACAAATATGAAACTATTACACATTAGCCCTTGATTATAAGATGTCCATGGACGATCATGTCACACTAAAATAGGTATAATAATAGAATAAATATCTTCAACCTATCAAATAAATATTTAATTATGCCTGATAAAAATTTAGGAAAGTAGGAGATAATTCAAGAATCCTATCTTCTCGAACTCATTTCAGTTCATGTAAGTATGATATAAGCCTACTTTGTAGTGAGATACTACATCTTCAATCAAAGGTACCAAATACAATTTGGGACAATAGAAATTAATTTACGATGTGAAATTTTTTAAATGGAAATTTGATCAAAATGGATAGATTCGTGAAAAAAGGAATTTATGGTGACCTTTCAATTGTATCTCCATCATTACACAAAATGTCACTCAAAATTCTTCCTATCATTTCTTAAATTCTTCCCGGGATTAGAATTCAACTCAAAATGACTCCTATCCTTGGTCCATGCTTAGTTGGTAAGTCATAAGGAAATATGTTTAAGTTTTTAAATGTTGTATTCACCATAAATGTATTCTTATTATAAAAGTTAGAGAGGAACTAAATACTTTGTTATTTTACTATGTAAAACTTAATCTAGAGAGTCTTAACTAATAAAGCTTTCTCACACCAAGATAATAACAATATTTTTCTTAAAATAACAATAAAAACATAGTTTATGGAAAAGAGAATTTTGTTAAACCCTATTGAGAATTTCTAAACTTGTGACTTGGATGTTTTTATAGGAGCATGATGTTGAACATTATGGGTTACACAGGTATAGGTATACTTATAATACTAGTAAGATTTAGGATCAAACTTGAAAATAACATAAATTTGGAATCATGCATTATATATATATATATATAAAAGGAGGAATAATGAGTTACATTCCTCTATGTATAAACATGAACTCATATTTAATCTCCTAAATGAATACTATAATGTGAGAATATAGAAACATTTTCATAGGAAGAAAAGAGTTAAGTAATAACCACTATTGATGCATCCATCAATCACTTAACAATTTTTATTAGCTAAATCCATCAACAACATATTATTTCTTATGACATGATTTATTTTCTAATAAAACAAGCATCCATAATTGCGACTCATTGTGCATTCCAAAAGAGAATAGAGGTAATCTGTTAATTCTATGATAAATCATTGACCATATTATGTTTTAAATGATAAAATGAACATACTAAAAAATAGATAAAGTAACCTTAAAAATCAACAGCTATAAAATCTTGTTAGGCACACAACAGTAAAAATTAATCAAATATAGTTAAGATGTGTGGTATATAGTTATTTTATTATACATAATTAATATTTATTGGTACTTGATGAATCCATATCTACTAGAATAACCAAATTACCTCCTCCCAAATGAAACATTTTTCTTCCTCTAAACCCTTCCCCACTCCTCTTCCCTCCCTTCATATGTAACATATGTCTAAATTTCATGACTAGAAATAGTATAATTTTTATAAAGCATGTATAGGTTATACAATATTTAAAATAGTAATGCATATGTTGCATTAAAGTAATATAATAACTCATCCCTAATGATATTATTATTTCCCACTATAAAACCTTCCCCTACCTCTCTTCATCCTAAAAAAATACTTGCATTTCATCAACACAAAAGGTTATAATTTTTATGACATACATGTTATATAACTTGAATAAAGTAAGCATATGTTTCCTTCAAGTAATCTATTACCTCATCCATGTGCTTATCATGATTGGGAATATTTTTCATTTACTTCTCTACCATGTCAAGAACTAATTCAAGGCTTGATGCATAATTTCCACCACCATTTTCATCGGGGAAGATCATATTTTAATTATTTATCCTATCTTTTTCCAATCCTCTAAATTGCACAATGTCGTGCTCCTTTTTAAATTGGTTTATAGATAATTAAAATTTAAAATTGTAAGTTACATTTTATAAATACATACTGGTGATTATTCTTTATAAACATCATTTTTCCTTTAAAATCCATTTTTACATATTTCTAGTAATTGTTGTAGAGGAGTATTGTAATCCTACACCACAAATCATTTCAAAATAAATAAAATTATGTTGAACGTTACAAACATGATATAGAAAATACAATTCCAAATCAAAGTCAAAAACACAACTAATAACATACCTTGATCACTCCATAGCTCTCCAATGCTTATACATTATCCTCCTCTTCTACATGGCTTCAATGTTCCTCCTTTAAGTAAAATGAGAAATAGGGATAATTTAGATGGAATTAAAACATATTCCATTTTATTAAAAATTAAAAACAACTATTATATAGTGTTCGGTCTTAGATACCATTTTTTCATGCTAACATTTTTAATTTATTTATATTTTTGGAAAAATATCCCTTCCTCGATGTTTCATGTCCTCAAAATCTTATGGTCTCATAGAATATCCCCTTCATTATTTATCCTCTTACTATCCCAATCAAAACATTCTTTGTCACCCATTTTCTGGTTTTTACTAACCACACATCTTTTCTACTAGTCGTACCACATGTTTGACACTTTTTGAATGTTTTTATCCTTTCAATCCCTATGAAAATTCAATTCCCTTGGGTACTTTGTTATATTTTCCCCGTAAGATTATTCCTAGGTTTTTCTAGTAGAGAAAATGGGATGACATGGTTGCGTAACCTATGGATGTTAAACCTTTAGAATTTTGAGAACTTAATCTCCCCAAATGACCATAAGAACCATATTCCTAAGATTAAACCAAGTGGTAATCAATATATTCCATTTTATAATGGGTCATAACCTACTCAAACAATTTTAATGAAACATTAAAAAAAAAAAAGAATAAGGAACAACTACAACATATAAATAATGACTAGTCATTGCCATCTAGATATAGATAAAAGTACAAGACAATTTTATCCTTTTTATTATTTTTCAACAAGAAATGGTCATTTTTCTTATGTTTATATTATTCCCTCTCGTAGATGGAATTACTCAGTAAAATATATTATGTGGATTATTATAAAATAAAATTATACACACTCATTTACTTATGTGGTATTATAAAGAGCTCATGTAGAAAATGTCTATCAAGTCTTATATAAATATTACCTAAGCATCCCTAACTCAAGGTTTTGGCTATTTATGAGTTACAAGTAGCTTGTAATCATCAACCCAAGTTCTATTCCCATTGATTTCATTGGACGCTTTCAAGTAGGTGGCCATCGGGACACCTTGAGGTAGGGTTTGAACTTCTCCATATGGACCAAACAGAACATAGTGGGGCACTCTGAATGTGGATCGTTCGGTGGACATTAAGGACCAAAACCCACCCCCATGTCCCACTTAGAGAAATTTCTCCTCCAACCACTCTAGTTCATATATTTAGTATATTAAAAACGTTTAACACGAAAGTTTTTAGAAAGTGCTCCTCCAACCACTCTAGATCATAGATCTAGTATATTAAAAGCATTTAACACCAAAGTTTTTTCCTGCAAGACTTTACTAATGTGACTAATCAGCTTATCAATTTGAATAAAATATCTATTTTCTTTTTTAATGTAGAAGAGTAGGTTTATAGAAAAACATATTATATTCTTGAAAAAGTTCCCAAGTGTTTATTTGGGTATGCCTCCTTTTAAGGGTAGAATGGATATTGAAAGTTCAAATCCTCTTATTAGCATGTTTTATAAGTATTTGGCTTCATGGAAAGGGGCCATCCTTTCTCAAGTAGGTAAACTCCAACTCCTCCAAATTTCTCTCGCAAATATTATTTGTTTATCTAATGCCTACTTTCAAGATGCCATAAAAATAAGAAATATCATTTTTAAGATTCAACAGAGGTTTCTTTAGTCTGGGGTTAAAGCTAAGGATAAAATTCCTTCGCTTTCTGGAATGAAGTAAATCACCATAAATAAGTTGGGGTCTAGGTATTCCCATCCATTCCTAAGGAGGATTTTATAGTTTTGCTTGTTTAAATGATGGTAATTAGGGAAGTCCTTATTTGTCAAATATTTTCCTAAAAATCCCTTCCCGGAAATTCAGCTTTTTTTGAACTTAGTCTTTTTGAGCCTTTTGGCTAGGCGCATGGTTTTGCTTTCAGCAACATCGCTTTTATGCGCCTTTAAAAAGCCTTTCGCGCATGGTTTTCCATGTTTCATTACTCCTTTCGTGCGCCAAAGGATGTTGAGTAAAGTTTTTGCTGCGCCATAGGGATCGCACATAATATACCCCTTACACCAGTTTTGAACTTAGTCTTTTTGAGTGCGCCAAAGGGCGCACATAACTTCATGTCGATGACGACTTTGGTGCGCCAAAGGCGCGCTCATTCTTCCAAGGCTATTTTCCTTCCATGCGCCAAAGGGCGACGCTTTACCTTGTCGACACCCTTCCATGCGCCAAAGCTTCCATGCGCCATTTCAAAAGGTCAGTGGCGCATTAATGACAGTGTTTTTCTATAAATACCCGTGCGCGCGCCAATGTCATTTTCATTCTTTTGTCAAGACGTGATTTTTCTCGATTTGTCACCGCTCTGCTCGCCGCTTTCGCAGTGTTGTGGACCCGCCAAGGAATTTTCGCTATATTTTTAAGGTAAGAGGTTCTTCCCCTTCCTCGCTTTTATGTTTTCTCGCTCTTTGGGCTTGTTTTTTGTCCGGTTTTGGTGTGTGTGCCAACTTGCATGGCCGGTTTTCATCAAAGTTTGAATGTGTTTGAGCCTCTCCCCGTGCCGCCCCGTTTCATTTTCTTCGTTGCTCTTTCCTCTCTCTCCCCCTTTCCGGATCTGCTGAAAAGGGGTCGCTTTTGTAGCTAGCCGGGTCTCATTTTACAAGATTTTTGAAAACCTTACTTGTCCAAGCAATTTTTGAAGTGGAAGAGAAAGAAAGAAAGAGGTTTGAGAGCTTGTTTCACAAGGCGCACTCAAGCGCGCCTTGTAGAATAATCAAGATGCCGCGCCCTGCGCACCTATCCGACTTGCAACATACTCAAGATCCGCGCCAGGGCGCACCCTGCCATCCTGCTGCAGTTTGAAATCATGCGCCCTGAGCGCACCCCTTTTGCATGCTCCAAGTGTAAAACCCGCGCCTCCTAAAAAGCCTTCGGCGCACCCTTTGTCCATGCTGCATGATGTTTCCATGCGCCAAGGAGCGCACCCAGTTTCGATGCAACAAAAGCCTTTTTCGCGCAAGTATAAAGATTACATAGGCGCTGGCGCATCCTCCATTGCAGTAACATAATGTTGTGTAGACCTTCCATGCGCCGCGCTATATTCCTTTGGCGCATCATTTGTCCATGCTGCACAGTCTTTCCCTGCGCCAAAGGGCGCACCGAACCCTAATGTAACACGCATTTCCTGTGCGCCCTGCTTTAAGATGCAACCTGCTTCATCCATGCGCCATGCGCTTTTGGCGCCAATTTAACCTCTGCAACATTCCTTTCTTGCGCGCCTTATCTATTTGGCCTGCCAATTGTATTTTTCCTGCGCCCGAGCCTTTAAATCTCTAACTCCTCCTGCTAAGCTTTCCAGTGGAAGATCAAATGACTAATTCAACATTTTTGATTGGGTCTCTTCTTCTTCGTGCAGATCAGCAAATGAGTTCGAAAGAACACATGTCTACGCTGCAAGCAAGCCCACCAAACCAAGAGGAAAGGCAAAGCTAACAAGAAGAAGAGATGAAATACAAATATCGAAGGTCGATGCCCGAATCACAGCCGAAAGTGCGATGGATGTCCGGACTCAATCGGGTCACATTGACATGGATGAGTTCTCGCTTAGAACTCAAAAGGTTACAAGAAGTCCATGGATGGACAAACTAATAGGCAAAGGCCCACACTTTGCCGAGGAATCCTCGCCGGCCACTGTGAATAACGAGTTTATGATGGTTGCTGCACAATCCTTCAACAAAGACACGAGATGTGTCGAGAATAAGCAAGGGCGAGGTAGTCATAAACCTCACCGCCCGTCATTTTGAGTTGATGCTCGCATCCTCACCACAGAACTACGTGGTCATTAGCCAACAGAATGCATCAAGGCCTCGGGAAGACAACGAAGGCCAAAGGCATGCAGCTAATGAATGAGGTCTACCTAAAGAATAAGAAGGTAGTGACCAAGTGGCCTCGACTATCCACCGAAGTGATTTCTCGTAGGAACTCAAAGATTCTATCACCTTCGAGCAGAGTCTTCGCTTTCGATGCCCACTATTTCCATAAGTGGATGCCATGTACCTAGAAACCATGAATAAGAATTTGCCCGATCGCGCTACTGGGGTGAAATAATCAAGAAGACTATCTCTCGAGCAGGCCTACAACACCAATGCCACAACCGGAGTATTTCATATGAACTCCTATGTAGTCTACGCCGCAAAGATCGGCAAGGGATTACCTGTGGCTCAACCGAGTGGAGTATGGCCTCAAAGCCAAGATATTTGATTACTATCCGTAGCTAAGGCTAGAGAATAGTATCCCTCAATTTGCTAAAATCAATGATGTTTTCTTCTATCACATCATGTGCATGTTGCGGCCAAATTTGACTCATAGCCGGACGACAAAGAACATAGTGGCAGTCACAGAGAAATGGGGAGCCTTGTTCACCCAATTTCCCACGTTCACCTATCTAAGGGCTGCCAACTTTTTGGGAGAGCCAACCAGGCTACCAAGGTATGCTGGACCAAAGCTGATTTTATTGGAAATGTCAAGACAAATGCCTCGTCACATACCATGAAAAGTGCCTCAAGAGAAAGAAGGGCGGAACTCCTTTCCCCTCACAAGAGGGTCACACACATGCTCCAGCCTATCACAAGGCGAAGGAGATGTTTGCACGAGCTAGAATTGCTCAACCTAAAGCATGATTTCCCAAAGAAGGCCTACATTCGACCCTAGGGGCTGTCTACCAAGGGCTAAGCTTGATCCAATTCATGTCCCTCAGATTGAGGATATCTACATTGACGTTCTCCATGAGGTAGAACTCAGAAGAAAGGATCACTCTCGCTTGGCATTAACGGAAATCATCCAATACGGAGTGGCCATTGTCCCAAAAGGCTTCCAAACCACGGAAGACGAAGTAGACAAAGTGTATAATGACACAGAAGGGGATGATTGGCCCTTCCCGACATCGACAGAGCAAGGCTCCTCAAACAATTGAGGAGAGGGTAAAAGAAACTATGCGAGAACGGAGCATCGGGTGCCGCATGAACGGACTAATCTACCTCCTCTGGTAGATTTCATGACTTCCCTTTGGGCAACGCACTCCAAGGTCAAAGAAGTCATTGAAAGGCAAAGGTGCCGAAGGTGAACCTAGCACCATTCAGAGGAAGCCCCCGAAAGTCCTCTTCCTTCGTAGCTCCGAACAAGTAATAACTCGGATTCGCCAGAGAAAGAATCGACAGAGGATAGTCCTATACGCCCATCCACCTGTGATGTCGGCATCGCTACAACTTCGTGAGGTCCCTTCTATCCCTTCCTCTTCTCTTCCTTCCCCTCCTCGAGTGACTCAAGCAACCACTCCTTTGGTCAGTGTCCTCCGCCCCTTCTTCTACTCTTTCCCCGCCTCTTCATCTATCTTCTCCTCCTTGCTGATTTGTCTTCTTCCATTTCTTCCTCATCTCCGAGCTCCCTTCCCTTCCTATCTCTTCTCGCTGTCATGGTTTCCTTCCTCCCGTGAGCATGTCTTCGGCTATTCTTTCGATGCCGCCGCCACGTGTCTCCACGTTTTTCCCCTCTTCTACCGCTGCCGCCCCTCTCGCCTCTCGGTCCTTCTTCTATAGGACCAGCTTGATCTCTCAAAGAGCTAAGCCAACAAAAGAGGAAAGTCCCCATCGCTCCGATGGACTTTTCACCATTCCGCTAAAGGAGCAAAGAAGCACAAGCCGGTTACACGCTTCTCAAAGAGCGCTGCAGTGAGAGAGTCATGGAAATAGCATACCCCAACCCCCAAAGAGAAAGAAGATCTGTCTCCAACAGATTTCACCGTGACCCAAGTCACAATGGGGACATCCTCGTAAAGTCTCCAGGGGGAAGCTCTTTCCGCAGCTGATGCACTCGCGAAAAGCTTCAAGAAACAAAGGAAGAAAAGAGGCTACCAAGGAGCAGAATAAATACCTGCTTCAAGCCTTACGTAAGATGGGAAGTGCACCTCCCACAATCAAGCCGCCGAGACTCCCGAGCTGCTCACCAGAGAAGATCAATGAATATTCAAAGATCGGCGAAAGGTGGCATGGTCAAGCTTTCGCTGAGGAGTCGATCTCAAGGATAGCGAAAGAGTAATCGCCGAGTATATCGCTTTATACCGAACATCGAGAAGGCGAATAAGGAACTCCAAGCATTAAGCAGTTCCCGATATCGTAAGAGTTAGAACATGCTAGACTCCAACACGAGACTTTCCAACAAATGTTCGATTGTTCACCAAGATCCGGTCAAGTTCGAGTCTTCGCCATCCAAGGGCCCTCAACAAAACTATGTCCACTCGACTATCGATAGATCAGCCGAGTTTGTTTTGGAAAAGATAGACAAGGTAAAGGAAGAGGCCCCGATGCAATGCATCAAATGGAGAAAATTGTTCTATCTATGACTCCGTGGTTGCTCACTCCTTCCCTCACCTTGAGATCACCGATGATACTATCCGGGTTTTCAAGGAGATAGCTTCTCAAGGGATAGGGCCAAGTCACGCTCGACATCGAATCCATCAACAACCTCACCGCCTCAGTAGGACTTCATCGATCCCTAATCGAGGCGGGTAAAGATTATTCCAAACTCCCGAAAAGCTCATAGATGAGCGGAAACTTGCGAAGCAATCAAATGAACGGCACAAGGATCCATCACAGATCAATTTGGGCCGATGATCAGCAAGTTCTTGAATACCGCGCCGCCCACATCTCATCACCCGAGCAAAGACTAAAAGTGCAACCCTTTTCGGCCACAGGATGATGATGATGAATAGCTTCTTCTTCTTCTTCTTCTTCTTCTCTCTCTATTCTCCGACTTTCTTTCCGTAATATCTCAAGTAAGTCAGGCACAAATGATGACATCATCCATGTTGCATCATGGGATGATGTCATCCATCCAAGTGGTCAAAGTCAACATGACTTTTGGATATTTTGTAAATATCTTGTAAATAAGTGGTTGGCTCCATTTTGCCTTCTCTCTCCTCATCTTCTATAAATACAAGAATACTTGTCAGATTCAAGAGGTGAACATTTTTCGATAGAAATAGAAGTGAGGAGAGAAAGACTTTGAGCTTTCTTGAATGTAAAAGAACAAGAATACAATTGTTCGACTTTGTGCTCAATAGTCAGTTATACATTAGATCTTTCTTACGTTAGATCTCGTATGTGTTTGATCTCGTTAGATTCATATCTACTTTTCCGTCATTTGTTTATCAGTATTGCTTTGTTTATTTATGCAAGTAGGTTTGGCTCTGTTTACTACCAAACTAAAAGCATAGATCTTCTGACCCTTCTGCTTTGGAATTCATTTCTTTTCTCCCTTCGGAGCTGTTCTTTCTCTTCTCTCTCTTTCATTCCTTTCTTTTCGCAGCCTGGAACACTCTACTGGGATGAGATCCCAACCCCGAAGGCAGAATCTGTGAGACTTGCATAGGTTCCTCGCTAGTAGAAGTAGCAATAAACCGCCGCTGGTTGCCTCAAAGAGGGGCTAAGCCCCGCAACACTGCTTGCTCGCCTATCCATAGATCTCGCCCACGCGCGCATTTTCTGACCAACAGCTTTTTTGCGACTCCACTGGGAACTGACAGATCCACGATCTATGGTGGTGGTATAATATAAAATCAGAAAATATAAGAAAATCACTGCCTGTTTGCAAATCTGCACTTTTGTTGAAAAACCAAAAAAAAAAAAAAAAATTTGCAAAAGTGCTCAAATCAAAAAAATTTCTTCTGAGAGTCATAGATCGGGCCTAGTTACAGATCTTTAGTTTGCTGAGTTTTTATCAAAATCATTATTTTTCCGTAGATCTGGATTTTTGACTATTTTCCAAAAAGTTTAAAACCCTTTGAAAAAGTAAAGATCAGATCTGAAAATCAGCTTACTATCTTCCCTGCCATCTTATCCTCGTTATTATTTGTCATTAACCGCAATCGGTTTTTCGAAGAGGATAGTTTTTTTAAATATTCGTAGTGTATGCCGCTGGTTTTTGACAGTAAAACCAAAATCAGCAAGTACACCTAAAAATAAAGTTTAAATCTGCGCCGTAATATTGCAGAGATCCGAAGGTACACTCGCGAGTGAACCTTTACGCGCAGCAGAGAGCCCGTGGAGAAGCTGATCCTACTTTCGATCCGCTTCGCAGGCACAATTTCAGCGTAACACCGCACGCTTTTTCAAATAAGTAAGCTCGACTAGGTGGTCATCTAGGAGTGTCTCACCTCCACGAGAAAAAGTCTTTTACAAGGAGCACCTACATCCCTTTGTAGAGTGCTCACGCTGCCGCTGGAACCACCCTCCCAGCTTCGTGTGCTTTTTCCAGCCTTTTCAATGGCAAGATTTCATGGGGAAACGCAATGGGTCCGTTGGCTTTACCACATCCAGCCACGCGCTCCCTCACGGAAATCGAAAGAATTTTCCTAAATTCGACGGAGCGGAAATCAAAGCACGGATTCCCACATATCTGCATTCATCATGTCATGCAGTATATTAGACGTGACTCACGAAGATGTGTCGGTTCGCCTCTTTTTGGAAACTCTACAAGGGCCTGCAGCTGAATGGTTTCAAAGATTTGCCACCGGATCTATCACCAAATTGGGCTACTCTTATGGATGCTTTTGAAGACAGATACAAGCCTTCGGAGGATGCATTTACTTTGTTATCACGAATCACTCACCTGAAGAAGGAGGCAAATGAGACCATGCGCGATTTTGTCGCCTGTTTCAATGCACTAATCAACCGTGTCCCGGTTGCCATGCTTCCAACGCCTGAAAATCAGAAGTGTTTCTTCGTGAATGCCATGAGCTCAAAAGTCAGCTTCTTGCTCCTTCAAGAGCGAGTAGCTACTTACCTACTCTCTCCTGTGCCGCCGCCATCCTGGATAGAAGACAATTTGATAATATCTCGCGAGTTGAAAAGGAATCAAGAAAGCCTAAGTCTTTGGGCCTTCGCCACCACTTCGCCCGATCCAAAGATTCCAAAAGATGGCGAATGACCTACTTGCACTAAAAAGCAAACTGCCCAAGCCTCTTCCAGCTTCCTCGTAGACGGATATCCCGCGAGGAATTTTGTTCCTAACAATGCTTCACAAAGGCCGCGCTTGCTCGCAAATGCTCCACGGTTGGCACTTGAGGCCCCTCCGGCCAATGCTCGCCGAAATTGAAGAAGAAGAGCAAGATTATGAAGAACCTTCGCCTCAAGACGAAGATGATCAAGATGTCGGTGAGCCGACCGCGACTCCACTATTGGATACATGGAATTTGATGAGGATGAATCATGAAGAAGAGAGTACTGTGGCTATGCAAGCGACAATCATATGTCGTTTTCACCCGCCGCAAGGAAAAGAAGCGTAAGTTGCTGCCCATGTACGTATGAGAAGGTCGTGTCAAACGTGCCTCCAACCATCATTAAGAGAGGTAATCCTCTTCCTACTCAATTCCCCTCGTTAAGTCTTTTGCAAAGAAGTCTTTTCCGCCCATCTCTCCTCCGAATCAGCCTCATATTCCTATCAAGATCAAGAACCCTATTCCATCATCGCGAAGTGAAGGACTCATTCCCTCACCAACGCAACCCTTGGCCGCGTTCGATATAATAGATCATGCAAAAAAGACCAAGATTCAAATGTCTGAAGCTGAGTATCTTCAGTCAAACCCCGAACAGCTTGTAAGATTGACTAAGTATATCCAAGGCCAAGCTGTTATATCTAATCAGGCTTCCCCTAAAGGAATCCTTTCCACTCCCCCTGAATCCCATATAAATGTTGCTTCAACGTCTCACAGCTGTGCAAGATAGAACCTTTCTATCTCTCCCCGCCGATCAATGGGCACAAGTTTGAGTAATCGCATAATTGATTCCGGAGCTTCTGACAATGTCATGCCGGCAAAAGTCGCTCATGCTTTAGGCCTTACTCTTACCAAGCCTTTCGGCAGGTGTTACTCATTAGAGACCAAGCAAGTGCCATTGATTGGTCAAATCAAAGACGCACAATTTGCGCTTGCGCCTTCCCGATAAAAGAGTAAAATGACCGCCCTTGCCGCCGACATTCCTAAGCAGCCTATGGAATTCTCACTGGGAAGGAGCTTTTGCAATGGGTTGGTGGAGAAATTCACATGGATCGGTCCAAAGCTAGAATTCCACCAAAGGCGTAATGCAAACTTTGGAGCCGGAATCCCAAAAGAAATACTTGGTCACTAGCTCTGAAGACCCCAAAGCCCAAATCCTTTTTGAATCATCAGGGATGGGAAACTACTTCTTATCTACCGAGGCGGATACAAAGGATGTTTTCGTTCAAGAAAAGGACCTTAATAAAGTCTGGACCTTGCAATTTGATGGCAGCTGTGCAACTAACTAGTGGATGTGGCGCCGGAGCCGTGCTAATATCTCCTGAGGAGGAGGTAATTCCTCTTTCTTTCAAGTTGCAGTTTTTCAATACTAACAATACTGCTGAGTATGAGTCTCTCTTACTCGGTATGCAAGCCGCAAAAGAAAAAGGGATAAAAAATCTAAAAGCACAAGGTGATGCCGAGCTAGTTGTAAATCAGGTCAAAAGGATTTACCAAGTGAAAAATGAAAGGCTCAGACACTACCGTAATGCAGTATGGGACAGCATTGAAGAATTTGACGCTTTTTCAATAGAGGCAATTCCAAGAGCTCAAAATGATATGGCCGATTCATTGGCCGTTTCAGCATCTCTCATGCTCCCGCACCCGGGTTTGAAAACGAGCAAATACACCATCGAAGTGGTTTTCCGCCCGAGCGTGCTGCATAACTCTCAAGATTGGCGTATTCAACGATGATAATCACCTCATTGCCTTTCTGGAAAAATCAGAAAATTTTGATGAGTTGTATTTTGAAGGATCCACCTCTACATGCCGTGAATCAATCAACAGTCAAAACCACGAAACAAAGGAGAACGATGGCATTTGTCAGCTTAAAGGAAATAAAATCCCAAAGGGCCTCGGTTTCTCCGGAGCGCCTGCTTGATGTACATGATCGCTTTGTGAAAAGAAGAGGCGAGATGATCCCGACTATCTCCGCAGACGTAACTACCAATATAGGTTCTGAGGCACACCCGCAATTCGTGAACATCGGGAAATGTTGCACGCCAGAAGAAAAGCGGAAATTTGTCAAGTTGCTGAAAAGATATATGGATGTATTGGCATGGTCCTATGCAGATTTAAAGTCCTTCAAGCCAAAGGACGTTCAGCATGATATACCGCTGAAAGAAGATGCCAAAGCCTTCCGTCAGAAGCAAAGGCATTATAATCCCAAGATTTCGGGCACCATTCAGGCCGAAATTCAGAAGATGCTGGACGCAAGAATCATCTTCCCTATCCATCACAGCACTTGGGTGGCGAACATTGTGCCGGTACGCAAGAAAAACGGTGAAATACGCATTTGCGTAGACTTTCGAAACTTGAATCAAGCTTCGCTGAAAGACAACTACCCTCTTCCCATAATGGATCAAGTTCTCGCAAGCAAAGGATCGGATCGGAAATGCCGTCTATGCTTGATGGTTTTTCAAAGCTATAATCGATTGAAGTCTCGCCCAAGATCAATTCAAAACAAAGATTCACTACTCCATGGGGTACATTTGCCTATAACAGATGCCTTTCGCCTCGACTAACGCCGGTGCCACTTTTCAATGCCGGGCCATGGACTTCGCATTCAAAGGCATGATGGGAAAAGTCATCGTAGTTTATCTAGATGACTTAACCGTGTTCTCTAAACTACGAAGTGATCATTATGATCACTTGGAGCAAGTATTGGCCAAATGCCGAGAACATGGGATTTCCCTAAATCCCAAAAAGTCTGCTTTTGGGGTTACAGTAAGGAAATCATAGGCCATGTGGTTAGCAAAGAAGGAACGAAGATTGATGCCGAAAGAGTTAAGGCTATCCAAAGCCTTACTCTGCCTACAAGCAAGAATGGTGTTCATTCTTTCTTCGGAAAGGTGAACTTTCTTAGGCGTTTTGTCCCTGATTTTGCTGAGAAGACCCGCCACATACCGAACATGATGAAAGGGTCACCCACTTTCGATGGAGTGAAGAGGGGAAAAGGTCGCTTGAAGAGATAAAACTTCGCTGCTCATGCACCGGTCCCGTATGTCCGGATTTCTCCAAGAACTTCATTATGTATAGCTACGCATCGAGCATACCGTGTCTCGCAATCCTAATGCAAAAGAACTCTGAGGATATCAATCTCCAATCGCATTCATGAGTTCTCCTCTCAAGCCTCACGAACCGAAAATGACTCACTGAAAACACGCCTTTGCCGTTGTCAAAGCGGTGAAGGATTTCAGGTATTACATTCTGAACTCGCATACGGTGGTGCTGGTTCCCGACACCGCGGTGAAATCAATTCTAACTCAGCAGAGTTAGGAAGTTTGAGAGGGAATTGATCGCAAAAGTCCGTGAATATGACTGATATTAAACCCACCAAGCTGGTAAGGGGTAAAGGCCTGTGTCAACTAATGGCTGAGAATAGGGGTTCAGAAAATCCTGATGAAAGAGAGAATTATACCGACAAAGAGCAAAGCCCTCTAGAGGAGCCTGATTCTCTGCCTCTGGTTCTATTTATCATGACTCAAGATGAGTGGTACTCCGACATTGCTTTCTTCCTTACCTACGGCGAATGCCCGATGCACCTAACTGCAAAGGAAAAGCGTGCTATAAAGCTCAGGGCAGCTAAGTATGTCATCTGGGATGACGGTTTATATAAGCGCGGGATAGACGGTGTCTTCCTGCGATGTGTTGACAAGCCCCAGCAAGTAAAACTGCTGGAAAGTTTTCACAATTCAGCCTGTGGAGGCCATTTTTCTTCTTCCGTGACAGCACACAAGATCATTCGAGCCAGGTACTACTGGCCGACGCTCTTTCAAGATGCGGCTACCTGGGTGGCAAAGTGTGAACCCTGTCAACAATTCGTCGGCAAGCCCAAGTTGGCTGCCCTTCCCCTTAGGCCGGTCATTATCAATGAACCATTTAGGCAATGGGGAATTGATTTTATTGGTGCACTCAATCCTCAATCGAGTGCTGGACATAGCTATGTCCTCACAGCAACGGATTACTTCACTAAATGGGTGGAAGCCATACCTGTCAAGCACGCCACTTCTGAGGTAGTTTGCAGTTTTATCAAAGAGAATATCATCGCAGTTCGGTGTTCCGCATAAAATCGCTTGCCGATAACGCTTCTAACTTCTCTTCGCGGAAGTTATTAGTTTTTGCTATGAATATGGAATAACTTTAGCACATGCCTCGGATTATTACCCTCAGGAAATGGTCAAAGCGGAATCCAAAGAATAAGAACTTGGTGACCATCATACGGAAATTAGTAGATGAAAATCAGCGGATGTGGCACAAGTCTTTGTACGATGCTTTGTGGGCGGACCGCATTACTCCTAAGAGATCTCTCGGCATGTCACCTTTTCAAGTGTTATATGGCACTGATGCCGAACTTCCCATTTCTGCGGAACTTCCTGCTCTACGCTTGGCACGAGCAATCGAAGATGAAACTTTTCAGAGTTCTCTAGAAAAGAGAATCATGTATTTGGCGGAACTTGAAGAAAAGAGAGTAAAGGTGGTCGACAGGATCACTGAACATCAGAATCAAGTGAAGAGGCTTTTTGACAAGAAGGCCAAGCAGAGAGATTTTCTAGTGGGAGATCTCGTCCTTCTTTGGGACAAGCGAAGAGAACCAAAGGGCATGCACGGAAAATTTGATTCCCTATGGAGAGGACCCTTCAAAATCAAGCAACTCAATGGAGAGAATAGTTTCTATCTCTCATATCTGGATGGAGCTGAGCTCCCGCTTCCCTATAGCGGGCAACATCTCAAGATCTTCAGGAAGTAGAGCTTGCTCTCTTCTTTGTACATAGTCGTATTTTGCTTTAGTCGTGTGTTTGCTTTCGCTTTGTTGTGTGTTTCCTTTGTTCTCCTCCGGTCCCCTTGTTTTTGACTCCGCACTCCAATGGATAGGCACATGTGATCTCGGGATTCTCTACCCCGAATTTGCTTTGCTCGCAGATAGTCCCCAGAGGAGCCACCGTTATCCCGTAAAATCGACAAGGGCAATTTTACCGATAACCATACCGAAAATTTTGCTTCGATCCTCGTTAGGGATCCTTCGCTCAAATATCGTAAAATCCCTTCCCGAAATTCGCTTTTGAACTTAGTCTTTTTGAGCCTTTTTGGCTAGGCGCATGGTTTTGCTTTCAAACATCAGCTTTTGATGCGCCCTTAAAAAGCCTTTCGCGCATGGTTTTCCATGTCATGTCACTCCTTTCTGCGCCAAAGGATGTTGAGTAAGCTTTTGGTGCGCCATAGGGCGCACATAATATACCTGTTACACCAAGTTTTGGGTGCGCCAAAGGGCGCACATAACTTCATGTCGATGACGACCTTGGTGCGCCAAAGGCGCGCTCATTCTTCTCGTTGCCATTTCTTCCATGCGCCAAAGGGCGACGCTTTACCTTGTCGACACCATTTCATGCGCCATTTCAAAAGGTCAGTGGCATTAATGACAAAGTGTTTTTCTATAAATACCCGTGCGCGCCCAATGTCATTTTCATTCTTTTGTCAAAGACGTGATTTTTCTCGATTTGCACCGCTCTGTCGCTTTGTCAGTGGACCCGCCAAGGAATTTTCGCTATATTTTAAGGTAAGAGGTTCTTCCCCTTCCCTGTTTTATGTTTTCTGTTCTTTGGGCTTGTTTTTTGTCCGGTTTTGGTGTGTGTGCCAACTTGCTGGCCGGTTTTCATCAAAGTTTGAATGTGTTTGAGCCTCTCCCCCGTGCCGCCCCGCTTCATTTTCTTCTCTCGTTGCTTTCCTCTCCTCCCTCTTTCCGGATCTGCTGGAAAAGGGGTCGCTTTAGCTAGCTAATGGGTCTCACATACAAGATTTTTGAAAACCTTACTTGTCCAAGCAATTTTTGAAGTGGAAGAGAAAGAAAGAAAGAGGTTTGAGAGCTTGTTTCACAAGGCGCACTGCGCGCCAGAGCAATCACATGGCTGCGCCCTACGCACCTATCCGACTTGCAACATACTCAAGATCCGCGCCATGGCGCACCCCCGCCATCCTCACAGCTGAAATCATGCGCCCTGAGCGCACCCCTTTTGCATGCTCCAAGTGTAAAACCCGCGCCTCCTAAAAGCCTTCGGCGCACCCTTTGTCCATGCTGCATGATGTTTCCATGCGCCAAGGAGCGCACCCAGTTTCGATGCAACAAAAGCCTTTTTCGCGCAAGTATAAAGATTACATAGGCGCTGGCGCATCCTCCATTGCAGTAACATAATGTTGTGTAGACCTTCCATGCGCCGCGCTATATTCCTTTGGCGCATCATTTGTCCATGCTGCACAGTCTTTCCCTGCGCCAAAGGGCGCACCGAACCCTAATGTAACACGCATTTCCTGTGCGCCCTGCTTTAAGATGCAACCTGCTTCATCCATGCGCCATGCGCTGTTGGCGCCAATTTAACCTCTCGCAACATTCCTTTCTTGCGCGCCTTTATCTATTTGGCCTCGCCAATTGTATTTTTCCCGCGCCCCGAGCCTTTAAATCTCTAACTCCTCCCGCTAAGCTTTCCAAAGGGAAGATCAAATGACTAATTCAACATTTTTGATTGGGTCTCTTCTTCTTCGTGCAGATCAGCAAATGAGTTCGAAAGAACACATGTCTACGCTGCAAGAAGCCCACCAAACCAAGAGGAAAGGCAAAGCTAATGTAAGAAGAGATGAAATACAAATATCGAAGGTCGATGCCCGAATCACAGCCGAGTGCAGATGGATGTCCGGACTCAATCGGGTCACATTGACATGGATGAGTTCTCGCTTAGAACTCAAAAGGTTACAAGAAGTCCATGGATGGACAAACTAATAGCAAAGCAAAGCTCCCGCACTTTGCCGAGGAATCCCCGCTCACAAGCCATTGTGAATAACGAGTTTATGATGGTTGTTGCACAATCCTTCAACAAAGACACGAGATGTGTCGAGAATAAAGCAAGGGCGAGGTAGTCATAAACCTCACCGCCCGTCATTTTGAGTTGATGCTTGGCATCCTCACCACAGAACTACGTGGTCATTAGCCAACAGAATGCATCAAGGCCCTGGGAAGACAACGAAGGCCAGGTGCATGCAGCTAATGAATGAGGTCTACCTAAAGAATAAGAAGGTAGTGACCCGGTGGGCCTCGACTATCCACCGAAGTGATTTCTCGTAGGAACTCGTGATTCTATCACCTTCTTGAGCAGAGTCTTCGGCTTTCGATGCCCACTATTTCCATAAGTGGATGCCGCGGTACCTAGAAACCATGAATAAGAATTTGCCCGATCGCTACTTTTGGGTGAAATAATCAAGAAAGACTATCTCGAGCAGCTACAACAATTGCCACCACAACCGGAGTATTTCATATGAACTCCTATGTAGTCTACGCCGCAAAGATCGGCAAGGGATTACCTGTGGCTCAACCGGTGGAGTATGGCCTCGTGCCAAGATATTTGATTACTATCCGAGCTAAGGCTAGAGAATAGTATCTCTTCATTTGCTAAAATCAATGATGTTTTCTTCTACCACATCATGTGCATGTTATGCCAAATTTGACTCATAAATGGACGACAAAGAACATAGTGGCAACACAGAGAAATGGGGAGCCTTGTTCACCCAATTTCCCACGCTTCACCTATCTAAGGGCTGCCAACTTTTTGGGAGAGCCAACCAGCTACCAAGGTATGCTGACCAAAGCTGATTTTATTGAAATGTCAAGACAAATCGTCACATACCATGAAAAGTGCCTCAAGAGAAAGAAGGGCGGAACTCCTTTCCCCTCACAAGAGGTCGTTACACATGCTCCAGCTATATCACAAGGCGAAGGAGATGTTTGCTGAGCTAGAATTGCTCAACCTAAAGCATGATTTCCCAAAGAAGGCCTACATTTCGACCCTAGGGGCCGTCTACCAAGGGCTAAGCTTGATCCAATTCATGTCCCTCGATTGAGGATATCTACATTGACGCTTCCATGAGGTAGAACTCGTAAGAAAGGATCACTCTCGCTTGGCATTAACGGAAATCATCCAATACGGAGTGGCCATTGTCCCAAAAGGCTTCCAAACCACGGAAGACGAAGTAGACAAAGTGTATAATGACACAGAAGGGGATGATTGGCCCTTCCCGGACATTGATAGAAGCAAGGCTCCTCAAACAATTGAGGAGAGGGTAAAAGAAACTATGCGGAGAACGGAGCATTGGTGCCGCATGAACGGACTAATCTACCTCGGGGTAGATTTCATGACTTCCCTTTGGGCAACGCACCTCCAAGGTCAAAGAAGTCACGCCGAAAGGCAAAGGTGCCGAAGGTGAACCTAGCACCATTCAGAGGAAGCCCCCGAAAGTCCTCTTCCTTCGTGAGCTCCGAACAAGTAATAACTCGGATTCGCCAGAGAAAGAATCGACAGAGGATAGTCCTATACGCCCATCCACCTGTGATGTCGGCATCGCTACAACTTCGTAGGTCCCTTCTATCCCTTCCTCTTCTCTTCCTTCCTCCTCGAGTGACTCAAGCAACCACTCCTTTGGTTGTGTCCTCTCGCCCTTCTTCTACTCTTTTTCCCCGCCTCTTCATCTATCTTCTCCTCCTCGCTGATTTGTCTTCTTCCATTTCTTCCCTCATCTCCGAGCTCCCTTCCCTTCCTATCTCTTCTGCTGTTGCGGTTTCCCTTCCTCCCGTGAGCATGTCTTCGGCTATTCTTTCGATGCCGCCGCCACGTGTCTCCACGTTTTTCCCCTCTTCTACCGTTGCTGCCTCCCCCTCTGTCTCTGGTCCTTCTTCTATAGGACCAGCTTGGATCTCTCAACAGCTAAGCCAACAAAAGAGGAAAGTCCCCATCGCTCCGATGGACTTTTCAGTCATTCCGGCTAAAGGAGCAAAGAAGCACAAGCCGGTTACACGCTTCTCAAAGAGCGCTGCAGGTGAGAGAGTCATGGAAATAGCATACCCCAACCCCCTCAAAGAGAAAGAAGATCTGTCTCCAACAGATTTCACCGTGACCCAAGTCACAATGGGGACATCCTCAGAAAGTCTCCAGGGGGAAGCTCTTTCCGCAGTTGATGCACTCTGCGAAAAGCTTCAAGAAACAAAGGAAGAAAAGAGGCTACTGAAGGAGCAGAATAAATACCTGCTTCAAGCCTTACAGAAGATGGGAAGTGCACCTCCCACAACTGCCGCCGAGACTCCTGAGCTGCTCAGTCAGGAGAAGATCAATGAATATTCAAAGATCGGCGAAAGCGTGGCATGGCAAGCAAGTTTCGCTGAGGAGTCAGATCCTCAAGGATAGCGAAAGAGTAATCGCCGAGTATATCAGTTTATACCTGAACATCGAGAAGGCGAATAAGGAACTCCAAGCATTAGCAGGCCCGATATCAGAAGAGTTAGAACATGCTAGACTCCAACACGAGACTTTCCAACAAATGTTCGATTGTTCAGTCGAAGATCTGGTCAAGTTCGGAGTCTTCGGCCATCCAAGGGCCCTCAACAAAACTATGTCCACTCTGGACTATCAGATAGATCAGCTGGAGTTTGTTTTGGAAAAGATAGACAAGGTAAAGGAAGAGGCCCTGGATGCAATGCATCAAATGGAGAAAATTGTTCTATCTATGACTCCAGGGTTGCTCACTCCTTCCCTCACCTTGAGATCAGCTGATGATACTATCCGGGTTTTCAAGGAGATAGCTTCTCAAGGGATAGGGCCAGAAGTCACGTTCGACATCGAATCCATCAACAACCTACTGGCCTGTAGGGACTTCATCGGATCCCTAATCGAGGCGGGTAAAGATTATTCCAAACTCCCGGAAAAGCTCATAGATGAGCGGGAAACTTGCGAAGCAATCAGTGAACGGCACAAGGATCCATCACAGGATCAATTTGGGCCGATGATCAGCAAGTTCTTGAATACCGCGCCAGCTTCCACATCTCATCATCCCGAGCAAAGACGTAAACAAAGCAACCCCTTTTCGGCCGCAGGATGATGATGATGAATAGCTTCTTCTTCTTCTTCTTCTTCTCCTCTCTATTCTCCGACTTTCTTTCCGTAATATCTGAAGTAAGTTGGCACAAATGATGACATCATCCATGTTGCATCATGGGATGATGTCATCCATCCAAGTGGTCAAAGTCAACATGACTTTTGGATATTTTGTAAATATCTTGTAAATAAGTGGTTGGCTCCATTTTTCCTTCTCTCTCCCTCATCTTCTATAAATACAAGAATACTTGTCAGTATTCAAGAGGTGAACATTTTTCGATAGAAATAGAAGTGAGGAGAGAAAGACTTTGAGCTTTCTTGAATGTAAAAGAACAAGAATACAATTGTTCGTACTTTGTGCTCAATAGTCATGTGTTATACATTAGATCTTTCTTACGTTAGATCTCGTATGTGTTTGATCTCGTTAGATTCATATCTACTTTTCCGTCATTTGTTTATCAAGATTGCTTTGTTTATTTATGCAAGTAGGTTTGGCTCATGTTTACTACCAAACTAAAAGCATAGATCTTCTCGACCCTTCTCGCTTTGGAATTCATTTCTTTTCTCCCTTCGAGCTGTTCTTTCTCTTCTCTCTTCCTTTCTTTTCATTCCCAACCCCGAAGGCGAATTGAGACTTGCATTTCCTGCTAGTAGAAGTAAAGAATAAACCAGCCACACTTTGGTGTCTCAAAGAGGGGCTAAGCCCTGCTGACACTTTGTTGGCTCGTCTATCCATAGATCTGCCCACGCGGCCCAACACCTTTCCAGAACTTTTTCAACTAATGGAAATCTCCTTTTTCTTCTCAATTCCTTAATAGAGCATGGATGTTAGCATTTTTCAAGAAATGAGGAAGGAAATTGGAGTCGACTACTGATATTAAAACATATTATGGAATAAATTTATACTTTGTTACTTAGGTTTGAAGACTTAAGTATCAATCATACTCTTCGTGAAGGAAACCAATGTGCTGATTTGCTAGCTAATTGTGGGGTCAATTGCCACACTAAATCCTCATTAAACTATGAGGAAACTCTTACCACATGGATTTTAAAGGTAATTACTGATGAGAGAAATTTGTGATATGTCTAGTGTGAAGGAGATTTGGAAATTTATTTTCATGATTATCTTTCCCTTTCAAGGTGTGAATTTATTGGGTTTTTGGGTTGAGAAAGGGTATTATGTTTTCAATTTATTTTTATCTCTTCTTAATTTATTGTTGTATGGTTATCCATTTCAATATAGGTGGAGAATGGGTTTGTGTGGATCCTTCTCTTGTATAGCATTCCAAAGAGATACTATCATTTGGGAAATCCTTTAAAAGGGGTGTCTCATTATTTATTTGTTAAAGTTAAAAGGGTATGACTCAAATCTTTCTTCTGATTTTGTGATGGCATGGGATAATGGATCGTAGTGATATTCAGCAATGTCACATTGCATGTAATCAAGAATTAATCTTCAAGGTTTTGGACATGTCGGCAGATGGTCTTAAAATCTTCAAAGATAGGTTCGAAGGGGGTGGAGGAATTGGACACTTTCTTTCATGTGGAGGAGAGAATTTTAGTAGGTAGATGGAACTTTTTCATTGTATAAAGAGTTTTCATTTATTTCAAGTAAAATTGATGGAAAAAAGTGGCAAAAAGTATAGTGTTGTGCAAATGTCTCAAGATCAACCATGTATAAAAAGTAAGACTTGGTAAGAGAAATATGAAGGTTGATTGGTAGTGTTAGCTCTCGATGTTTGGGATAATGAAGGATAAGTTATAAGGGACTTAATCATTTTTATGCAAACCACAAATATGAGGAGGTTGCCGCCGAAGTCTAGAATAATTCAGGAGGCTTAGTGAGAGTCACGAGTAAAGGGATGAAGTCGCGAAAAAAAGGACGAAGCCACGATTGAGAAAGGTGAAATCGCAGATGTGAAGGTAAATCAGAGGAATAAGGAAACCATACGAATAACATGTGGATAAAAATAAAATTTACGAAGGACTAGAAATAGCTACGAGAAAAAATATAAAAGCCGCAGGTAAAAGAATATAGTCAAGGACATGGAACAAAGCCGTGGAATACTAGAGATAGCTGCGAAAAGGTCACAAAAGATAGAAAAAACAATGAGAAGTAAAAGAATTTGATGGATAACTGAAAGAGAAAAAGATCAAATAATATAGTCGTGATACAAAGGAGGATGTCACAAAAGTTAAATAAAGCCACAGAATGAACAAATATGGATTGGATAGGGATCGAGGACAATCAAATTATTTTTGAATATGGTGAAATGGGATTTCATTCTAGGAAGTTGATAATGATCCAAATATAATATATAGATTTCAAACATTTCTCAAGCTTCACGAAAAACTCATGCCCACTTTGGGAAATCTCGAGCTCCATTTTCATCATTTAATGCTCTTTAAATTTTTGGAAATGCGATTACATTTTCTATGAAATTCTGATTTCGAGTAAAATTAAAAGAGAAGAAAGTGGTTTTCTCATCTTGATCAAGTTGGAAATCCTAAAATGATGAGAAATATATTTTAGGTATCGGCTCATAAATTTCTCCTAGAAAATGTACGAAAATTGACGAAGTCGAGACAAAATATAGAGAGAATAAATATGGAGTTAGTTGCATGTATTTAACTAACCATATTTGTAGCCAACATGGTATAAATAGTGCACAACATGCCAAATTAATCGATAATATTGATGATATATAAAATAAAAAGTCCATGCAAATAAGGGAACTGAAAAAAGGAATAAAATGATGCATTCGAGTTGAAGGAGCTAAAAAAAAAAGAAAGGAAAAAGGTGAGAAAATAGATGAAGTATTGAAGATATATAAGACAAGAAAGAACATCATTGTGATGATTGATTGAGTGAGAGAGTTCAAGTCGATCGGTTGAGGAGAGTGATAGAGAAAAAATAGACAGATACAAAAAAAGTGATCATAATCCATTATGTAAGAAATTTTGATTCTAAGTTATCAATGTATATGTAATAAATTGTATTTCTAAGTGGGCGTTTAGATTATAGATGTGGGCGTTCCTTGCAAGTGGGTGTTTTCTAAAAACTGCTAAGTGGGTGCTTAGTTTTACTTCGAGTGGGTGTTTGAAGAATCTGGAGTGGGTGATTTAGGGGTTAAGTGGGTACTCAACTGAAACCATTGTAAGCTTTGGAATTGGTGATCCTAATAAATCCTTGGTTTCAAGTGGGTGTTTCTCCGTAAGGGCTTCCCACTATAATTTCGGTGTTTTTGTTATATTGTTTGGCTTATGTTGGTTTAAATGCTTATGATTTATTTTTAATCTCTACTAAATAGTTATGGATTGAAATTATTGTAAAAAAAATTAATCTGCACTGATTCACCCCCCTCAATGTTTATGATCTCTAACAATTGGTATCAAAGCAAGGTCCTTCTAGTAGAAGCTTAACATCTTCAAGGAGATCCTCTTTTCACAAGCATGACAAAAAACCAGGTATAAGGTGGGTTATCACTATCAAGATCACCTCTCTTCACTTAAACAAATTATGATTTCTAGAGAAGAAGAATGAAAACTTGTCTCATGTCACTTGGTTTTGATATCTGGGAATGTGTTGAGAAAGGATATAATCCTCTAGCTACACCAATCACCTCATCAGTAGACAAGGTAGAATATAAATGTAACTGAAGAGCCATGAATGAAATCCTATGCGCCCTGACTGAAACAAAGTTTGTAAAGGTAATGCACTTTGCGCACATCCACGAATGATATTTGTACCAAAATTCATTTTTTTATGAAGATGGTGATAAGTTTAAGCTACCAAAACTACATAGCTACAGAGCTCAGTTTGAGAATATGAAGATGAAAGATGATGAGAGTATAACAACCTACATGCAGAGACTAGATGAAGTTATTAATATGATTAGAGGCCTATGTGAGAAGTTAGAAGAATTTGTTATGGTTCAAAATATTCTAAGATCCCTGACTACCAAATATGATGCAAAGGTTTCAACTGTGGAAGAATCCAAAGACATGAAGACTCTCACAATGGATGAATTATAGAGCATTCTTTTAGCATACAAAATGAGGTCTATCACTCTGAGTGTACCAAGAAATAAGTAGCATTTAAAGCCAAGAAAGAAACCCAATCTAAATAGGAAATGGAATAATTTAACTCGAAAGTTGAAGCTAATGATGATAAAATTGAAGTAATGTTTGGGAGAAGATTAAAAAGAGGCTTAGGTAAATATAAAGGTAAACTTCCATTCAAATATTTTGAGTTTGGAAAAGTAGGCCATTTTACTTGCTAAATGTCGTAATAAAAATAAAGAGACTCAATCTGATCATGATGAAGAAAGCCACAAACATAATAAGAAAAAAACTAATTTCAAGCGAAAGAAGGATAAAATATATCTTTCAAGAACAAAAGGAATTTTTATTCAAAATAATAGTCGATTGAACTGAATCGAACAACCCAAGTAGTTTTGAAAGTGAGGATAATGAAGCACAATTTGAATGTCTTTTCATGGCTATGGATACATCCAAATAATTCAGTTCAAAAGGAAAGAATACATTTGATTATAAAGACTCTGATGAAGAAGAAGCAAGTGTAAATTTGAAATAAGAACTTGTTTTTGCTCTTAAAAAATTGAAAATGTGTAAAAGGAAGAGTCAAAACTTGAGATGCACACTAAAATATTATGAAGAGAAAATACACGTCTTTGAGAAAAGAAAAGTTTAAAGAAAGAAGAAGAAACCAATGAGCTCAATGAACATGAAATGCAACAAGAAAATATTTCAAACTTTTACAAATCAAATGAGGATGAATGCAAAAAACTTAAATTATAATTGGAATGATTGAGGACTAAGTTAGAAAAAATGACTAGCAAGCTAACAATGTATGAAAAGATGGAAAAGAGCTCAAATGTCTTAACTGGTATTTTGAGAAGTTAAAGAGATACAAATGACAAGTCAGGAATAGGTTTCAATGAAGAAAGTAAATAAAAGGATCCTACAAAGAAAGAAGAAAATAATACTACATCAACTCCCAACACCTCATATATTGCAAATAAAGATGTTATCGAGCTGCGAAGAGAAGGAAAACTACCCCCAGAATCACCTATGCCATGAGGTACACACACTCTTTCTATGGTTACTATTTCTCATGTAATCAGTTTGGACAAAGCCGAAAAATGTAGAAAATATGCTAGAGGTTATAGAAGAAACTATAGTTCATCATACTCTAACATGAATTATAATGTTGTTCACTATAAATATCATAATAAGGGTCATGTAGCTTCAACAGTCAAACAAGAACAACCCAAACAAAAGAAATGGGTGTATTTTGTAAAGAAAGATGCCAACAAGAGAAAAAAGTCTTGCTCAATAGTACAAACCACATTTCATGTGCAAAATGAAGATAAAATCTGGTACTTGGATAGTGGATGCTCCAGCCATATGATAGGTGACAAAAGTAAATTTATTTCTCTATTAAACAATGCAATAGGAGCTATTAGATTTGGTGATAACAACTCAACAAACATAGTTGGAAAAGGAACTCTGAGTCTTGATAATGGAAAAACAATCACAGAGAATGTATTATATGTTGAAGGACTAAAACACAATCATTAAGTGTAAGTCAAATGTGCAAGAAAGGTTATAATGTGATATTTCATGACAAAGGTTGTGATATTATCAATGGAAAAACAAGAAATAAAGTTACAAAATCCAAACAAACTAGGAACAATGTGTATGTTCAATGAAATAAAAAAGAAAAATTCCTCACTAGTAAGGTTAATTATAGTTGGCTATGGCATAAGAGATTAGGACATATGAGTTTTGAAAATCTTGTAAAACTAAGTGCTAAGGGTGGTGTGAGACATATGCCAAAGATTGTAAAACCAACAGACACATTATGCAAGGCTTGTCTACATGGTAAACAAACAAGGAGATCCTTCAAGTCTAAAGAGTATTCTACCACTAGACCTCTAGAACTCATTCATACAGATCTTTGCGGGCCTACCAGAACTAAAATTATACAAGGATATGTATATTTCATGTTGTTAATAGATTATTACACTAGAATGACATGGTTAGCTTGCTTAAAGCACAATTATGAAGCACTAGACAAATTTAAATCATTCAAAGAACTTGTGGATAATGAAAAGAACTCCAAAAATGAATGCTTGAGATCAGAAAAAGGTAGAGAGTTTTGGTCAAATGAGTTCAATGATTTTTTGTGAAGAACATGGAATCAAAATATAGTTCTTAATCGCAAGAACACCTCAAAAAAATGGGGTTGTTGAGAGGAAAAACAAGATTGTGTAAGAAATGGAAAGAAAAATGCTAAATGAATCTAAGCTTCCTGATAGATATTAGAGCAAAGGAGTCTACACAATGGTATACATTCTAAACATATCCCAATTGAGAATAAATAGTGATAAGACTCCCTATGAACTGTGGAAAAACAAACCAACCAACGTAAAACACATAATAGTATTTAGAAGTAAATGTTACATCAAAAGAGATGAAGACAACTTGGGTAAATTTGACTCTAGGTGTGATGAAGGAATATTTCTTGGATACTCTACAATCAGTGCAGTTTACACATTCTACAATAAGAGGTTGCGAGAATATTTTTTAAAGCAAAATGTAAAAATGGATGAGTCTCCAAATTAAAGCATTCAACACAATAGAATATGAAGATGAAGAGAAAAAGATGATGAAGAAGTGAATAACCTGCATGAAGAAGTAGATGACATGGAAGAAAGACCAGACACTAAGACACCCTCAAGACAAGTTAAGAGAGATCATCCATCAAATAAGATCATTGGAAACAAAGAAGGCAACATTCTAACTAGAAGAAGGCTAAGAGAGAATCATAACCATGAATACGTAGCACTCCTTTCCATGATAGAACCCAAAAGTATTGCAGAAGATAGCAAGGACCAACATTGGGCGGATGCCATGAATGAAGAACTTGATCAGATAGAAAAGAATGAAACCTGGGAGCTTGTGCCAAGACCCAAGGAAAAAATTTGATTGGAACAAAATGGGTATTTAGAAACAAAATGAATGAAAAAGTATAAGTGATAAGAAACAAGGAAAGACTTGTGTGGAAAGGATATATGAAAATAGAAGGAATCAACTTAGATGAAATATTTGCACCAAGATTAAGGATGGAAGTAATCGATTGTTTCTATCTTATGCAGATTACAAGAAGATCGTAGTATTCCAGATGGATGACAAATCATCTTTCCTAAATGGTTTTCTAAATGAAGAGGTATATATTGAACAAATTGATGGATTCTCACTATCTGAAGATAAAGACCATGTGTGCAGGTTGAGAAAGGCCCCGTATGGACTAAAACAAGTTCTTGGAGCTTTATACAATAGATTGGACTCATACCTCATTGAGTAAGGGTTCAAAAAGGGTGTTGCTGACAGTAATATCTACATCAAAGGGGAGGGATATCATATACCGTTTTCATTGTGTATGTGGATGATATCATTTTTGGAGGAGACTATGACAGGATGACATATGAATCTTCCGATATGATGAAAGAATAATTTGAAATGTCTATGCTAGGAGAACTCTCATTCTTTTTGGGCTTATAAATCACTAATCAGATCAAGGTATCTTCATAACCTAAACCAAATATATCCTAGAAATTATTAAGAGGTTTAGAATGGAAGATTGTAAACCCATAGGAACACCAATGGAAGTAATATGCAAGCCGAGAAAAGCTGAAAACTCACCAAAAGTAGAAAAAACTTTGTACGGATCTATGATAGGCGCTTTTACTCTACTCCATAGCATCAAGGCCGAATATCATGTAGGTGGTGGGCCTAGTTGGAATATTCCAAGAAGATATAAGGGAAACACACCTCAAGGAAGTCAAGATAATACTAATATATCTCATGGGAACACTTGAATATGAACTTTGGTAACCCCAAAGTAGTGACTTCACATAAAATCATATACGATGATGATTGGGATGGAAGTATTGATGACAGGGAAGAGAACAAGTGGTAGAGCATTCTTTGTTGGAAATTGCTTAGTATATTGGTTAAGAAAGAAGAAATCATCAATATCACTCTTAACATGTGAAGCAAAACATATAGATGTTGCAAGGGTTGCACTTAAGTTCTTTCAATGAAGCAAACATTGGAATGTTACAAGGTAAAATCTAATAGCCCAATTCCCTTGTTTTTGAAAGCACAAGTGCAATAAGTGTCTCCAAGAATCCCGTGTTCCACTAACAAACAAATAACATTCCAATTAGATATCATTTCTTGAGGGAAAAAGTAAATGACAAGAAAATCAGCCTAGAATATGTAAGAAAAAAAAGAATAAATTACGAGATATCATGATAAAACCTCTGCCAAAAGCTACATTTGAGAACTTAAGGAATGAATTGGGGGTCATTCGTGATCACACTAGAAACTAGGAAGAGTGCAAATAAAGTGAGGGAGCATAATAATGCAATATCATCTCCTAATTAGTGTCAACCAATATTTGTGCAAGGGCTCAAATCATCAAAGTATGCATCATCTCAAGGGGAGCATTGCAGCGTAGGCATACCAAGTCATATAGATCAACAACATGAGCCTAGGGGGAGATTCCTAAGGTAAGAACATGAATTATCCATCTTACCTGCATTTTCATCATTATGTGGCATAGATGGCCCTTTTTCATTGTTGTCAAAGGGGAGAGAAGCTGAAATCGAAACTAGCTAGTAATATCAAAAGGGGGAGAGAAGCTGAAATAAAAAATCATTGAAGGGAGAGGTAAAAAGTGTTATCGAAACCGGTATGCAAGTATTTTTTTCCATCAACGTTTGGGGGTTTCGAGGTGTTTCCATCAATGACAAATGGGAAGTTTGTAGGACCTTTTTCATTATCTCAAGAGTTTTCATTGATGTTAAGTTACATTGATGGAACAAAGTGGCAAAAGTTATAGTCTTGTGTAGATGTCTCAAGATCAACCATTTATGAAAAGTAAGACTTGGGAAGAGAAATATGAAGGTTGATTGGTAGTGTTATCTCTCAAATGTTTTAGGATAAGTTCTAAGGGACTTAATCAGCTTTTTTGCAAACTACGGATATGAGGAGGTAACCACCAAAGTCTAGAAGAATCCGTGGAGGCTTAGTGAGAGCCATAGGTAAAGGGATGTGAAGGAAAATCCATAAGGATAATGAAAGTCCTGGAGAAATATGCGGATAAAGATAAAATCCTTGAAGGACTAGAAATAGTTTTGGAAAACTTCAAAAGCTGCAGCAGTAAAAGAATACAAATGAAGGACATGAAACAACGCCACGAAATACTAGAGATAGTTACGAAAGGCCATGCGAAAGATAGAAAAATCCACGAGAATTAAAATAAATCATGGATAACTGAAAAATCCACATATCAAATAATATAGTCATGATACAAAGGAGAATGTTACAAAAGTTAAAGAAAGTCGTGGAATTATCAAAAGCTGATTGGATAGGGTTCACGGAAAATCAAATTATTTTTGAATATGGTGTGATGGGACTTTGTTCTAGGAAATCGATAATGATCTAAATATCAAATAGAGAAGTTGAACTTTTCTCGTGCTCCACTAAACAATCAAGCCTCGATTTGGGAAATCTTTAAGTGGTACGTGCATATCTTAACAAAAACAATCATCGTTAATTGAAGATTAATATCATATACATATATAGGAAATAAATTTTCTATAATTTAGGATCTAAATTTATTAATAAACTACCAAATTTAATCACTTATTTATATTCTATGTGATTTTTATAAACAACCTCACACACATACTTAACAAAACATTAACCCACGTAATAATAAGCTATGTGAGAACTATGAATAATTCCTAAAATTCCCCCTCTTAGTGTGAACATGGTAGAAAAACATTGACACACTCATCTAAAATATGATCATACCTATGAAACACGTCCTACAATGTGACTCGTGATCTTGATAAAAAAAGTCTCTCTCCTTCCATGGTTTTAAATGGTTACCACAAACCTTAACGGGAACATACCCCATCAATCGTCCACCTTGGGTGGTTTCGTAGATCATCCCATAAACCCTTTCAAGATCCATGAACTGATTTACTCTAGTGTGTTTGATTGGCACTATGTTTGTACATCAGGGAAGTATATAGGAATCACAACTCACTTATTACAAAAATGAACAATAACACATACTGGAAAGAGATTTCACATTACTTCCTATAAGAATTAGAATGTTCTTAATTACATCCACTATTGTCATTCATTACCACTTGATCTCGAACATCATAGTAAACTGCGACTGCCACTGGAAGCTTTCTTTGACTTTAGTCATTTTGGGTGCAGAATGGAAATGGAACATTGGTGTCATGTTCCCCCACAATGTGAAATTTCCACACATGAAAAACTAAGAAGCAAACTATATTGAAGACACACAACTGACTGGATCTTACTAGTTAGATCTTTCTACACATGGTCACCATTGCAAGTGAACATATTCAAAAGTGGACCATCTTCCAAAAAATTATGGTATTCAGAGGATGATGTCAGTCAGAGGATCACTGATAGTCATCTGTGCTCCAAGACAACTCATTTTCTAGCATCCACTAGACACACTGAAAAGCTGAAATGAAGCACAACAAAAAAAAAATCACACAAACAAATATGTCAAGATAGCTAAAGCGGCCCCATCGTTGGTGAATTATGAGAGGTCATTCAATGACCTCCTTCCTCCAATTACATGTTACTAGTTCATCCGTATGTCATCACAAAGCTTGATTACGATGTGGGTTACAAAAAAATGCATCCGTAAGGCTATTTTTTTATTTAACAATTTTGATTATGACACAAAACTTAACGACACTTTTATAATTTGGAAAGACAATGACACAATGACAATTATTTATTTTGATGTGACTATTGAAAACTTTTACAATGACATTAATGAAAAGATAACTTATAATCACTTTTTTACACACCACATATGATTTTGTGACGACTTTTACTTTAACAATAATGATAGAAATGATGATAATGGACCCTAATTTAATTAAAACTTATACTCTTTTAACTATGGACACTACATAACCCACCTCATGATGACTCACAAATAAATTTTACAACACAAAACTTATGGCTTAAAAATAAATACTATAATGAACTTTTGGTGACTCAAATTTATAATATAACCAAAGGTTATAATTAGAACTTACACTATTTAACCAACAAAAAAAAAAAAAACAAGACTAACGAAAAGAGAAACGAATTCATATCATGTTATTAAAATAAAATGACCCAATAAAACTAATAAAATCCACTTGTGAAATTTGTAGGATTTCTCATGAGAATTGGTTGTATGAGGACCGGAAGTATGTATGAGAGGATCAAATCAAATTATCCAGTGTATATATTAGTATACACTAATATATATTAATATATCATTATATATTAGTGTATACTTGGAATGCAATGGAGATAATCCCTGAACTATGTTTGAGGCATCAGATAAGCAAATGAAAAAATTTGTTCATGTATGCGTAGACTAAACGGAGAACGTCGTAGGAGTCAAGAAGATGTGCACATGTTATGGATGAATAGAGAGCAATCCAATGCTAGTCGTATTATACTCTTTTCCAACCAATGCACAAATCTTGTTGATTACAAGCTCTTTGTCAATTCCACTTCAAATAGTAATCAAAACTCACATGTAATATTGTAGGGGTTGTATCTAATTCATTCAAATGATTATATATGCCAAGGAGAAAGAGAAATTGAGAACAATAATGCCTAGTATATGAAAAATGATAGTGGTAATCACACCACTATTACTATGTTTTTCCAACCTTTGAACTATGATAACTAATGAAACTTTCCAATGTTGATACCATGGATACAGAGAACAAAATGCTAGACTGATATGTAGCCAAGAATGGAGAAATTCGATGCAGTCAACGATAGATTATATAGATTCTGAGAGCAGTCTTAATAACAGAGAATTAACACACTATACTTCCAAACAAATAATCTAAATTCTTCACAAGAAGCACGTGTTTCATCTCTAGGGGCGAGTAGCAACGAATGCCCCTTGCAAATTTGTTTAAAATCTTATCATGCACATGATCATAACCTGCTCTGATACCAAATCAAGTGGTACGTTCAGATCTTAACACAAACAATATTCATTAATTCAAGATGAATATCAAATACATATATAGGAAATAATTTTCCTATAATTTAGGATCTAACCTTATTAACAAACTACCAACATTACTCACCTATTTCTATTCTACGTGAGTTGTTACAAACAACCTCACACACATACTTAACAAAACATTAACAAATCTCCAATTCAAGCTATCATCATTTAATGCTCTTTGACTTTGTGGAAATACAATTACATTCTCTATGAAATTCTTGATTTCTAGGAGAAATTAAAAGAGAAGAAATTGATGCTAACATATCTTTTGAAATTTTTTTCCTCCGCTCCGCGTCTCGCTCCGCGATCGCCTGCTGCTCCGCGCCTCGCTCCGCGGCTGTTCGAGATTGCTTCGCGACCGCTCCAGAGATTCTCGCGGCTGCTCCGCGACTGCTCCGAGATTGCTCCGCGACTGTTCCGTGGCTATTCCATGGTTTCTACGCGGGCTTCATCTAAAAATAGGGTTCGAGGAGGCACGAACGTTGCTAGAGGTTTGCCCCTCTCAATTCGAAATGAGGTCCCTATTAATGGCGGCGAGAAACCAGTGGTATCTGTGGGAGGCGGATGCAAAATGTAGAGGAAAATAAAGCACCAATCTCATGGATTGGTATGGCTTTCAATACTAACCAAGACCCCCATATCAAAACAGGGGTGTTCACTCATGGGACAGGTAAAGATGGTTCAGTCAAAGATTCATTATCTCCTTTAAAACTCAATACCGTAATCTGCAGTCATAAGAGACTAAGAGTGGATCTCGTGATGGAGGAAGAGGTACAGGGGTAAGCCGTGCAACTGGGACAAACTAAACAAATGACAAAAGGTCCGGATCTTATGCTTCAGCGGTCTCCAAATGAAGGAGAATGTCGAAATGAGCTCTTAAAACCCTCCCCAGAGGTCCCAACGCTGAAAATCGAAGAGGATTTACTTCTAAAGGTTCTTAAGGAGGAGGAAAATCTCTCCCAACTGGGGCTCATATGCAGATTTCACAAATTTTGGCCTAAGCTTTCTCAGCTTCATGACTGGATAGCCCAGAGATGGAGAGAAAAAATACAAGGTAAGATTGAGCTTTATCCTTGTGCTAAAGCTTACTTCATTGCTGTCTTTGAAACCCCTGAAGATAGGGATTTAATTTTTAGTCAACATTGGGTTTGGGGGGAACATGGGCTTATGTCCAAACCATGGTATCCATCTTTCGACCCATTAAAGGAGTCTTTTGATACCTACCCGATTTGGGTTCGTCTACCAGGACTCCCATTGCAGCTTTGGAACAGATCTTGTCTCATTGCTATAGGGGATACTTTAGGCTCATGTGTAGCAGTCGATGATAAGACCTCCATTCAAACCCATACTACTTATGCTCGAATCCTGGTTGATCTCGATACCTCCAAATGTTTACCAGCAGAAATCAATCTACAGATTGGAGCCAGGCTCTGGGTGCAGAGGATAGACTATGAGAGACTTGCCTTCAGATGTAGGCGTTGCTTCCAAACTGGTCATGTTACAGATGACTGTGAACACTCCAAACGTAAGACCAAAACAGCCTGGTGGAGGGATTCTCTACCTGAACATCTTACAATCGACTCAGATCCGGCTAAGGAATCGAGTGCCCCCCTGCAAGCTAACTCACCCATCATGGTTGATTCACAGACCAATACAGAGAAGCCTCCAGATTATTCTTTACAGGCACTGATTCAGTGATTAAAGATATTCTGACCTCCCATTTGGATCACTCCCCCATCAAACCTATTGCAGTTTTTCCGACTGTAGTGGATGTGGGAAATCAGGAATGGACAGTGGTGGATCGGAAAAAGAAGGGTAATGCCAAATCTAAATCCCCCACCATTTCGGAAAAGATTTGATTCTTGTCTTTTTGGGTGCTATTATTGCTACATTTTGGCATATGGCTCACTACGCAATTGATTCTTGAGCACTTTGTGTTGTTGTTTTGTTCTTTTTTTTTTCTTTGTTTTATTGCAAATTGTGGTTTGCTTTTCTTGGTTCCTTTCTTTGACAGCTTTTTGTTGGGCTCTTTTGAGATGATCGTCTGGATGTTTTCTCCGTTAGTGGTCGGCCGGAGTACATTGTTATCATTTTTGTGGCCGGACCACTGCGTGTTTGTTGCTTTGATCGCTGTCCCAAAGGTGTTTATTTGTTGTTGTGTTGCTTGGTTGTTTCTTTGCATCGCGTTCAGCAGCTTGGTCCTTATTGTTATATCGGGATGTTGATCCTTTTTTCGAGCTTTATTTTCCTATTCGGCTCCCGAGCCTTCTTTACATAAGGGTATAGTCCCTTTCAAAAACTATTTGCCAATAATAAAAAAAAGAAAGAAAGTGGTTTTCTCGGCTTGATCAAGATGGAAATCCTAAAAGAGGATAAATATATTTTAGGAATTGGCTCATAAATTACTCTGGAAAATGTATAGAAAATGACAAAGTCGGACCAAATATAAAGAGAATAAATCTAGAGTTAGTTACATGTATTCAATTAACCATATTTGCAGCCGATAGGGTAGAAAAAGTTCACGAAACACCAAAGGAATCAATAGAGAATATTTGTTATATATAAATAAAAAGCTCCATGTGAATAAGGGTGCTAGAAAAAGGAAGAAAGTTATGCATTCGAGTGAAGGAGCTACATAAGAAAAGAGAAAGGTAAAAAGGGGAAAAAAGCAAGAAGTATTGAAGATTTATCAAATGAGAAGAGCATCGGTGCCAGCACCGATTGATTGAGAAAGAGAGTTCAAATCTGATGGGTGGAAAAGAGTGATAGAGAAAAAATAGACAAATACATAAAAGTTATCATAATCCATTGTGTAAGCAATTTTTATTCTAAGTGATCAATGTATATGTAATAAAATTGTATTTCTAAGTGGGTGCTTAGATTATAGGGGTGGGTGCTCCTTGCAAGTGGGTTCTTGCTAAAAATGTTCGAGTGGGTGCTCAGTTTATCTTCAAGTGGGTGCTTGAAGAATTTAAAGTGGGTGCTTTAGGGGTTGAGTGGGTTCTCAACCGAAACCATTGTAAGCTTTGGAATTGGTGTTCCTAATAAAGCCTTGGTTTCAAGTGGGTTTTTCTCCCAAAATGGTTTCCCACTATAATTTTTGTGTTTTGTTTTATATTGTTTCACTTATGTTGGTTCAAATGCTTATGATATATTGCTGACCTCTACTAAAGAGTTATGGATTGAAATTATTGTAAAAAAATTAATCTACATTGATTTACCCCCTCACATTTCTTGTGATATCTAACAATAGATTTGGTACAAATGTAAAATTGAGCATAGGAAAAAGAAACATCTTTCTAATGGTGTTCCTCATAGGTTGGACTCAAAGGAAAGCATGGTATCGTATTTAAATGCGGATAACAAGAACCTTGTCAAAGTGATTAAGAGGCTTAAAGAAGATAGGAATGTGCATTGATAGAGACTTGATGCTCTTCAAGATCAAAGGGCTGATGATATTGTTAAAGGTAAAACAATGAGGATTGTGCTCAATAGTTCAAATGATGAAAATATTCTTCCTTAGAATCAAACTACGAAGGTAGGTTCAAGATCAACGACTGTGATGAAGACCCTTTAGTTTGCTCCTTTATTCACTTTTTGCTATTTGTATCTATTTTTCCCCTTTTTGTCTAAGTTTTTCTCCGAATATTTTTTTAGAGTTTTTATCCTTAGTTTGGTGTTGAGAGTCAATTCCTTTTGACTCTTTTTAGATGGTGACTTTTGTCTTTCTATGATCTTTAATGTAAATCTTATGTAATGGCCCTTGATCCTATCAAACTATTACCAATAAAAATCCATACTAGGATCAACCTTTATATAAGTATCAAGCACTCAAAAATATGTTATGATCACATTATGTTAGGTCAAGAAAACGTCAAATTAAAATCAAGAATTTTTTATTAATTACTAATCTAAAAGGGTGTTTAAGTGTTTTTAATGCTAGTAATTGTTTTTAATTTATAGTGGGTGTTTTAGGGGTTGAGTGGGTTGAGTGGGTGCTTGAAGAACTTGTGAAGGGTACATCTAAATTATACCTATTTATCACATTATATCATGTTGAGGCATGAGGGAACATATAAGGTGATGCACTCTAGATTTGCATGAGAACAATGAGAACTACATGGAGTTTGAGCCCTCACTTTGTATATGTGGTAAAATGCTTGGTAAAAAAAAACACATAATTTGGATACCAATATAATTCATAACCACCATATACTGATTTTTGTTCTTTATATAATGTGTATTTGAGTTCTAGCATATGAATCTATGCTTTTTTATTATTACAAGTGCATGCATGAACATTTTTAAAGAAGTGAACGCATAGGAAGTTAGATATGATAGACATGAAGAAACATAAAAGTAAGATAAGTGTAAACTAATACTAAACACTAGCACTAAGAAGGATAAACTTCCACATTATAGTGTCCAAGTCTGATGCTAGAATATATTTAGTTTCGGGGATCTATTTCATAAATAAAGCACGTTCTTCCCTTTCATAACCTATTTTCCCTATTTTTTAGATCTAGAAAATTTTGTAAAACATCATAAAATCTAAGTCAACACATCCTCATGTGTTTTATTGTATTTTTACATATTCCCTAATTGAATAGCATTTTTAAAAATCATTTACATGTACTTTCATATTTTATTATTAGAGGATTTGTATGCAAAATATTATTGTTTATTAGTTTCATGTTTCAATCCAAATTAAGTAGGTAAACACGTATTATTTTATTTTTAGTGTAAACATTTGGTGAACATGTTTATTTATCTTGCACACATTTTAAACCTAGGGCTTGGACCTACATGTTTTATACCCTTAGTTTTTTCTTGGCTATCAAATTATTTTCCATTGTTGAGATTATTATGGACTTACATTTCTAGAGGCATTGTAGTATGGTTTCCATAGATAATTCTAACCATAATTATAGAATTTAATTTCTTCTTGACCCTCGTGTGTTTCTCTATATCTCAAGGAAACATTTTCATCTCATATTTTTCCTTTCTCTTAAAGAACTATTAGTGAGAAATCATGTGTGGCCACTAAAATAGTAACAATATGTATGAGGAAAATTTTCATGTAAGACTATAGATATGATTATTAGGAAAACATCCATGGTGATCATGAGGTAGTAAAATTTTCCCTTAATTATGCCACACCTTTTAGTTATAGTTACTAAGAGTTTAAGGAACAAAAATACCTACCTAATGGTGACTGATAATCAACCCATGTGGTTCCCTTTAATTACAATTACCATGTGTATATACCTAGTGATGATTATATAGATAATGAATATAGCAACCATAATACTAGTGTTACAAAAGCGGTCATTATAGTGACAATGGAGATTCTTCAACTCTAAATATCTCCACTCTTAAATCTAGACTTACATTATGAGATATAACACATACTCTTAATGAACCTATTTTCCCCTCTTTTGTTGACTCAAAAGTTAAATAAAATTTTTGTATTATTTATCCCTCTTGTCTTGAAATGAAAAAGGAAACAAATGACACCTCTCGCTCTTCTCTTGAAATGAAAAATTAAAAATGTTGCTTTTGATGTTCCTTCTTCTATTACAATAAATTATACCAATGATTTTGATTCTCTTTTATCTCATCTTGAAGTAGCACATAATGAGAAGGGTTTTTATTCTTCTCTCACTTCTATTGAAATGGAAAATAATACGGATAATTCATATCCCTCTCTATGTCATTACAAATGTAAGTGATGGATATCATACTTATGATGATTCTTCTTAGACTCTACATGTAATGTTAAACATGTATGACATGCCTATAATGTTATTCCTATTATGACTATTAAAACTCCTAATGCTACTAGTGATGATATCCGTACACCACCTTCCCCTAAAAACACCAAGTGTTCCCATGGAAATAATCAATTATCAAGGTTATCCCTTTCAATTTTTCTATGTTATCACTTAACGAAAAGTAAGGTTTCCCTATTGATAATTCACACTTAAATATTCAATATACAAACACTATGGGAAATGTCATATCTTATAACTTTATTTTTGAATCTATTCAATGCTACAAATTTATTTCATGCCTCTAATGTTATACATATTTTAACTATAACACCTCCTAGTGTTACTAGTAACGATATGCTTACACCACCTTCCCATAAACAAACATGTGTTCCTATGGACAAAATCAATGATCAAGGTCATCCCTTTCAATTAGTATATTCTATCACTAAACCAAAATTAAGGGTTTCCCCTCTTAACGAGTCATACATACATATTCAATCTAAAAATGCTATGTTAAATGACATATTTTACAATGATATGTTATAATTTATCGAATAATTACACAAGAATTTTCACAAGCGAAATCATGTTATGAGTCTAGATATCAAATCACTTGAGGATGTGATTATTCATCAATGGGATATATAACATACTTATGTCTATAATATCTCTATGCAAAATCTTGGGCCTCACAAAACTCCATCTCTAATAGGGTTCAAGAAGAAATATTAATCTATGTTCAATGATAGAGGCAAATAAGGAGATAAAATTAGTACACAAGATATATTTGAAAAATAAATGAAAGTAAAAGTACCACACATAGGAAAAAACTTACATTATCCATGTAATTGACCTTGGGTAACAATAGTTCCATAAAATAGAGCACCATTTTGGTTTGACAACTGTAATGATTGGTCACATGAAATTTTAAAAACATTACGAATATATGGATGGTCACTTTTATCACTAATTATTATCATACTTAACATTTTATTAAAATAAAAAACATGTAAAAGTATTTTTACTTATCATGGAATCAATTGAAATTATGATAATGATAGTTACATTTTATAAAAAAGTGAAAAAAACTTGAGTGTAAAGGATTTATTTCATTTGATCTTATCATCATGTTACATATTCGTAATCGGTTCCCCTTCTCGATAATATTCTCTATATATGTTGACACATCCAATGATGTCCCTCCATAATAACCACTAGTCAATTATCCTTCAATGAGTGACATGTCTTGGATAGAACATTTTCCTAACATACACCCCATAAGGCTTAATCTATTTAACTAGTAATATTATTGAATATACAAAGTGTATATCGATACAAAAGGATAATAAACATAACTATGAATAAAATATAAAATAAGTGAATCATACAACAATCTATATATCAATAAAATTTCCATGAAATATTATTTTTAAGTGACAAGTAAAAATTTAAAAATTAGATAAAGAACAAATGTGTACACAAGCACTAGAAAAGAACTAAATAGTTTCAAACTACATTAAAATTTCATTTCCTAATGGGACCCGACACAATTTATAATTATAGTAAAACTTAATATATTAATATAATAATATAAGTGTAACTATATAATCAATTTCAATTAAATAACAACCACTCTAATCTATGCATATCATCTTTATCTCAATTACACAAGGCACACTACTTGAATCAAAGTGTTTATCATAGAATATTAGGTGATGATCATATTCATGTAAAACTTGATGGATCACTCATATCTATTGATTGGATCATCAACCAAGGTTTTCACCTCTCCTCTCTTCCTAGAATTTGTTCTGACCACAATCCTATTATTCTAAGTATGTTTAATTTTGACAAGCCAAGCCACTCCTCTTTTAAGTTTGAAAACTTGTGGTTTGATAACCCTAATCTTAAGGATATAATAAAGGAATGGTGAATCTATGATGTTGAAGGCACAACCTGAATAGAATTCATTCGAAGCTTAATAACTTATAAAATAAAGTTATAATATGGAACAAAATGGTTTTTGGCAATGTCTTCATAAATAATAAACAGGTTAAAGATGAGCTAACTTCTTTGGAGAAAAGGTAGTTACTCAAGGTATATCCCATGATGATCATCTTCTGAGAAATATCTTCTTTCTAAGTTTCATAACCTATGTGCTAGGGAAGAGTCATTTTGGAGACAAAAATCCAGAGCTCTATGGTTAAAGGAAGGAGACCGCAATACTAAATTTTTCCATATGACTACTCTTAAACATAGAGCTCATAATATAATTTCATAAGTATCCTGAATGATGGTACTATCACTTTGAATCTAAATTTTATCAAATAAGAAGCAATCTCTTTTTTCAAAATGTTTTTAAATGATGAAACAATTTTCTAAAGATGTCATGTGGAAATCTTGCTTGACTCCATTCCTAATAATCTAGCTCCTAAGGAAGATTTCCTCAATCTCACCAAGCCAATCACTACCAAGAATTACAAAATTTTGTTTGCTCTCTTGAAGGTGACAAGTCCCATGGAGTTGATGGCTTCTCAACCAACTTATACAAAAAAATTGGGACATTTGTTTTACTGATCTCCTTTAAGGTTGTTAATGAATTTTTCAGAAATGGACATCTACTCAAAGAGATTAACAATACATTCATTGTGTTGGTTCCAAAGAAACCTAGTGCTAAGGATTTCAAGAATTTTAGGCCCATAAGTCTCACTAATGTTTTATACAAGATATTAACAAAGACTATGGCTACCAAAATTCAGCCTCTTTTACCGAATCTGATCTCTAAACAACATAGTGGATTTGTTAAATCCAGGACTCATTCATGATGGGGTGGTGATTTTCCACGAAACCATTCACTCTATGGAAAAAAAAATGTAAACGAGCATGCATTGTCATTAAGTTGAACATGAATAAATATTTTGATAGACTTTCATGGTTGTTTTTGACAAAGTATTGGAGAAATTTGGATTCACTTCTCACTTCAGGAAGATCATTAGATATTATATTTTCACTCATAGATTATTTGCCATTGTAAATGGATCTCAAGTGGGATTCTTCACCAAGTAGTAGTGGAATTTGGCACGAGATACCCTATTTCTAATCTCCTCTTCATCATAATGGTTGATAGCCTCATCCACTCCATTTCTAGAGCCACCTCATTGGGATATCTTAAAGGTTTCAAACCCACTTCCTTGGAGATCATTGTTTCTCATTAACAATTTGTTGATGATACCACTCTTCTTCTCCTAGCCTCTTTCCTTGAAGCTAAAATGATGAAACTCATTTTGAATATTTATGAAGATGATTTGGGACAACATATTAACTTCAAGAAAACCTCTCTCTATTTCTCCAAAACACCTCTTAACAAAAAATGGAAGATTTCTCATATCTTGGGTTGTGAGATTAATTCTCTCCCTACTACCTATCTTGGACTTCCTTTGGGAACTAAAAAGTTCCAATGGCTATTTGGAATACTCTTCTTGAAAGGTTTCATAAAAACTTGTAGGATGGAAGGGAGTAGTTATTTCTAATGATGATAAATGTTTACTCATTAAAAAAACTTTACAAAATCTTCCAATTTATATTATGTCTATGTTCTTCATTCCCAGCAGTGTGATTGACGGAATTGAGAAGATTCAGAACCATTTCCTATGGACAAGTATTGAGGATAAAAATATATTTCATCTTGTGGCCTAGGATAAGGCTTGCACCCACAAGAAAGCATGAGGATTAGGTATAAAAAAACAAAACTATGAATCCATCCCTCAATTCTAAAATGATATGGATGCTATTAAAAGAAAAATAACCTTCGATAGACATAACAAGAGAAAACTATTTATCCCAAGACAATTCTCAAATTTTTCTAAATTTTGAAACCCTTCTTTCTGGGTCAATCTTTTGCAATAATCTTATCAAAACAAGAAGTGACATTGAGAAGGGTTGCAAAAAAATAGGTCAATAGAGAAGACATTTTGTTTAGGAAGGATAATTGGGAATATTTTATGAATCTTGTGAGTAACATCTCTCGGAAAAATCTTAAAGATAGCCTCATTTCTGAGTTTGGGCATAAGGTAAGTGATTACATAAGTTTTGTTAATGGGAGATTTCAGTGGAAGAAACTTCATAATGGGATGCCTAAGTATGAAAACCTCATTGTTGTCATCCAAAGTGTTATCAATAATAATTAAATCAGTCAAATCCAAACTAAGGATGAATTCATCTAGACTAAATCTTTTGATGGTTCATACTCCATTAAAATCTGGGTACCAATTACTCTCAGGAGACATCCATTGTGATTTTGATTGGAGAAAAATTTGGCACAAAGAACTAACCCCAAAAATAAACCATTTTCTCTAGTTGGTGTTGAACAAAAGGATTCTTACCATAGATAACCTGATCAAGAGAGGCTCCACCATACCTAACATGTGTTGTCTTTGTAGGAATGAAGCTAAAAATTTCACCATCTTTTCCTGCATTTCTCTTATGCATCATGCTTGTGGGAGCTCATCCTTTCAAGATTTGGAGTATACTGGTCTTTTCTCGGAAGAAATTATGCATGATTGGGAGCAAGGACAACCCCATTACAAGAAATGTGTACTTAGGGAGTTATGGAGGATTATTTTTCATCATGCCATATGGAAAATTTTGAAGGATAAAAACTATATTATCTTTAGGAACTCTAATAATACCAAAAAAATACTACTCAAATACTTTACCATCAAATTTAAAGAAAATGTCCTTAAGTTCATACCTCCTAAGAATAAAAATACCCTAAAGAGGAGGAGAAAATCCTACTAAATTTGAATATTATTCTTGAGGATATACAGAACAAAACTCCCACAATTGACCACTCCCTCATTCAATGGAGTCCTCCTCCTGAGAATTTGTTCGCACATAATTTTGATGGTTCCCTTAAGGTAAACCCATGAGCTTCTAGTGGTGGTGACATCATTAAAAATCACCTTATTCATCTCATTGTTTCTTATCTATGCCCTATGGGAACTCAATCCAACCACTATGTTGAGGCACATGCTGCTCTTTGGGTTCTAAGAGCTGCAAGAGATAAAAACATTACTAATATCATTATCAAGGGAGAATATTTAAATACTATCAACAACCTTAATGATAATCACCTACCTGGATGGACTATTATATAATTTATTAAATATGACATAATCATTTGTAAGATATTCACAAATTTCAAATTTTTTCACACCTACAGAGAGGGAAACAAAGCGGCTAACTCCTTTTCCAATTTCGGGGTAACTAGAAATCATCTTTATTATTGGAATGAAAATAAAAAAAAAAACCCGAAATGTTTAATGAGATCATTTCTAAAGAAAATGTTTCTAGTTGTACTAAAAATTAGTGCTCGTAATTGTTAGAAATCTATGCATTGAGAGGGGGGTGAATCAATGTCTTATACAAAATTTTCAAGTAATTTACACCTCTTCAATTTGTGCAGCTCGAGTTGGTAAATCATCAAATATTTAAATTTATTTAACCGTGATATGCGTGCATATTAAACCATGAGATATAGAGAGAAGTAAACCCACATAAACACATGAGGAGACAATATTTAATGTGGGAAACCCATCTCGAGAAAAAAACCCACCGAAACAAAAGAACTAGCTTGGAAAAATTTCAAATAAAGTTACAATGATTTCATGGTTGAGCTTCAACTCATCCTAGAGCTACAAATCAAAAATTTAACGAGTTTCTACTCATTCGTTGATAATCTTCAACTTATCTGGAAGCTTCAACTCCCAAATTTGGTACAAAAATAACTGACCTTTAGTAAGATTCAAATTATTGGGAGGATTCAACCCCTATAATTTAATAAGCTAAAACTAGTCTTCTTTAAGATACTACTTATAAAGATGCTTCAACCCCCTATATGCTAAGTTGCAACTTATACTTTTCACAAAATTTTGATCACTTTACTATGTTGTCTTCCAAAACTAATTATGACCACTTTTTCAGCTCACTTTTCATCGCCTCTCCTTTATTAGTTTACCATTACTTGAATACATTCACACTTTTCTAACTTCCTCAAAATCATTCCCTCAGTTCTTCTCCTATTCAAAATTGGGAAACAACTCTCTTGAATTGAAAAACAAAAATAAGGCCGACAACAACATTCTCATGCTAAAAAATTGAGCTTAAATAAATACGTAGACTCCTAAACATCACTCTTGATGTTTCATGTTTAATGAATCTTCAAATGACTATTCTTCCTTCACATAATTTTGTGTTTACACATTGACAAATGGTACTTCTTCAGCTACTCGACTCAACTAACTTTTGATCTTCTACATGGGCTCCTTCACTTCAAATAATGATGTTTTATGTTCCATGACTTTTGAGATTCTTTACATATTTTTCTGACTGAGACAAACTTCTGTCATGAGTTTCTCTTTAATTTCAAAATGAATAGGCATGATTTATTTTGCATACTTTCACAATCCAAATACCTAGTTAAGTTTAAAATTTTAGGTAATTTCATTAGTGCAATCTTTTGATTCGATGAATTTTCTAACTTCACGGTCACCACCATGGTCATAGATGGGATTTCCATACTTCAAAATATTATTATCTATTTCAGCCTTACATGTTGTTAATATTGTGCCACATGTCATATCCTTTTTCTAACACATTTCTCTTTTACATGCTAACTTTGTCTTCCTTATCGTGAAACAAAAACCAATGAAATATTTCCACGTTTACTTTGTAATTCACTTTAAATTACAAGGAATTTGTTAAACATGTGAAGCTTAAACTAATAAAAAGCGCCACACACCCTATTTGTGTCATTCTTTTCTAAATGTAAAGTACAAACCATTCAAACTTGACTTGATGTACACTTTTGGTGTATATCTTTTATTTGTCAAAGTTCAAACCAATCGATAACTCCATGTACCTCTTTGGTGTCATTCTTTTCTGAGTGTGAATCTTAAACCAATAAGAAGGCTCCACGCCTTTGCAATTGTTAAGATTTTCTTAACATCTAATTGTCACTACAAGACATAATCCAATATCAACGCTCCACATTCCTCAATAAATTTCACAATTTCTGACCAATGAAAAACATGATTCAATAGGGAATATAAACATACTTTCATGCTATAACACTTGTCAAAAGGGGAACCTTGAACCAAACTAATAGCTCCAAGTACCTTTTTGGTGTCGGACTTGTCGATTGTTAACATTGAACCAATCTGATAGCTCCAAGTACTTTTGTGGTGTTAGACTTCTCATTTTTCATCTCTATTCCAAATCTTGAAATGTGAGTCAATCAAAAGGCTCCACTTATCTTATATTTTTATTTTCACTTGTTAAGTGGACTCAAACTTTTTCTAACCTTGTTTATTCCATGTTTACGTCGAGTTTTCAAAATGGAGATGCATGAAGCATATTGACTTGTGTTGACTTTCCTTTGATCTCGCCATGTCACACGGACCTGAAATATAATCAAATCCTTCTCAACCAACCTGCAAAACTTTGAGTGGCCATAACATCCTCCGTATAGCTTCAAATTGTAAAAATTGGATTCATTGAAATCTATCATTGATCTCTCAAAGATACATACCTCTACAACCTCCAAAAACTCTTACATATGTTGGAATATGCATTTCAAACCTTCGGTGTACGTTAATCCCATTTCTTCACTACACGATATACAAAACACTTACACAACTTGATCGAAACACTTCGGGAGCACATATAAGAAATCATGAGCTATCTCTGGAACACCAAATATTTTTTCATGAAACACCTAACACCCTCTTGTACCTACAAGTTTGTCTAAAACTATCCTTTTATGAACAAGGCATGTTCTCACTCTTCCTTTAAACTAAATCTCCATCCTTTACAAGCTTTGTACTATCTCATACCTGCAGATAATCATACACCATGGCCTACTAGCACTAAGAAACATTTCTCATACCTTTTACATTCATATTAAGCATTACAAGCTAAATTTGAGACACTACAAATCAACCTTCATTTCCTCTTCTTGAGCTTCACTTCATCATTCACACCTTTTCCATCAATCTCATTCTACATCAATGAAAACACTAATGACCATGGTTCAACAATATTCCCCTTTATCATTGATGGTAAAAAACTCAAAAAATTTGATGGTAAAAATCTTCACCACCATCTTCAAAGCATTCATACCTAGTTTCGATAGTACTCTCTCCCCCTTTGACATATATGATAAAGGGCCACATATTCAACAACATGATCAACATGCATATAAGAATTTACAAAAAAACTTACCTCAAGGAACTCCCCTGAGAAGATGTTACTCATTTGATTTAAATGATACAATCGAGATGCATACATTTCTTCATCAATCTCTTGTAATACTCCCCATGAGATAGTAATCATCTTACTTTTCCTCATTTTTTCCATTCATCATGTAAGAAATCAAGCCTTCAATTTTCACTCAACTATGCTACGATGTGATGCATCTTTTAGGTACACTCTGTCCTTTCTTCTTTCCTACAATTCCACTTTATTAGTTATTGTACCCACTACCAACTCTCTAGCCTTTAGCTTTACAAGCTTCTTCACTTCTTAGCACCTTGTTTTTCTCTCGGACATCGGAGACTCGGACATATTTGATTGTTTTTCATAGTATTCATATACCTCTAGCTTTTTATCCTTACTTCTTTAGTATTTAGAAATAGATATTTGCACTATAAAACACTCCCCCTTGGAAGTTACTCCATCTCTTCACCATTTACAAAACTCGTACTAGCACTTTACTCGACTTTAATTTTACATTATCTGATTTACAAGATTTTATAGAGAATAAGATCTTCTTTCAAGACTCAAAACATGATAATGGAATCTTAACAACATGAGTAACAATATTTCACAAAGGTATGCTTCCTTAAAAATACATGACTCATACTTATACTATCTTTCAACCAAAGACATTTTCTCAATACTTATCATACTTACTAATGGTTGATATCAATCACAAAGACACAACAATTATTCAATATTTTACGACATGGAGAAGAACAACTCATATTTTGAGTCTTCTTGACTACACATTATTGACATGAATACTCAAAAACATGAATAATCACTAGAACTTGAACATAGGAAAAATACATACATTCCTTGAATCTTATATACCTTGGCAACATGATGAGGACTCTAATTAATAAAATCTGATGAAAACCTTTATATAATAATCATACTTTAGACCACTTACTCAGCTTCATCATGAAGAGAGATTTATTTATAGGTATGTAGGCTATTGAGGAGTAGACCTTGCTTCTTTCAACTGAACTATGCCTTCTAGAAGCCTAGAGAAGGCACTTCACCATGTGAGGTTACTTCAGAACAAAATATAGTCATCAAAGAAATATGATGACTCCACTTCCCTTGAGCTCTTGCCATTCTTCTTGGGTGTACTCATTGGTGTGATAATATCATCACCTAAGTTCTCACTTTCTGTTTCATTGTCTGATAAGATTTCAAATTGCATTTTATATATCTACTCTAGTACAACTTGAGGCATAAATTCTTCATCACCTGATTGCATACTAGTCAAACATGCATGATGGATTTCATTTTCTTCTCTTCTTGGCTTTCTTTCAACTTTCTTGGTGTGATTGCTACTTAATGATGTCCTTCTTGGGTTGTTCTCTCCCTTGAATTTTTTTGGCACCTTTTCAAGATTGATTTTCTCCTTACATATATTTTTAGCATGCCTTTTGATTGGTTGAGTCTTGTTGCTATGCCTAGGATATTAATTGTTGCTTCTATATAGATATGGATTAAAATTCCAACCATATTTAGCACTCTCATGAACAAAAAAAATCTTTAGCAACATGTCCAATCATACTACAACAGTAGAACACTATCTTATTAATACCTCTTGATTCATTTGACCTCTCTTCTCTATTATTTCTCCATGGAAGATCATTCATGACATGCTTCCTGCATTCCTTATCTCTATGTCCAAAATTGTGACAAGAAAATAAATAACCATTAAATGTTCTTTCATACCTAAAAGCATTGGGTTTCCTAACTGATTTAGGTCTTCTTAAATTTTTTCCCTTGGTCATCTTCATGTCTGATTGTTTTCTTGACTCATATTTTTCCTCTTCACACTTCTTCATAGCTTCTTTTGTCAAACCTAGACTTGTTTTATCACTTGTTGCCTTTTGTTTGTTGAGCATTCCATTCAAGATCTCAGAGCTATTTTCCATCTTGCTATACATCTTTATTCTCTCTTTTCTTCCTCTAATTTAGTTCTTAAGGATATCAATTCTTCTCCATGTCTCATGCAGTGTCATCTTTGGCATTCAGAGCTTTTGCCAGCTTTTCAACTTGTGACTTCAACTCAGTATTGAGTTTTAGGTGCTCTTCTTATTTGAATTTAAGGGAGGCTGAGATAAACTCCAATTGGGAATCAAGTTCTTTGATTTCATCTTCATATTTCTACTTCTTCCTTTCCTACAGGATCTCAATTTGTTCTTCATATTTTTTCATCTTTAGCTTCAACCTTTTCTTATTTCTCCTTTAATGTTTCAATTCATCCAGGGTGTTTATCAGTTCTGCTTCAATATTTATCTCAAGTTCTTCTTCATTTGAGACTTCATCCTCACTGACATACCTATCTCTTGAGATGATATTATGTGATGTTTTAATAGCCATGAAAATAGTTTCATTATGGTCTTGATTCCCTTCATCATCACTCTCAGAGCTGTTGGAGTCACTTGACTAAGAGGAGCTTGAACCTTCTTGTGTCTATAAATTCTTCTTGTTTCTGAAATTATTTCTTCTTTTCCTTTGAGAATATTCTTCATCATCTTGATCCTCCTTATGTTTGTTGGGACATTTTGTATAAAAATTACCAACTTGGCCATAGTTGAAACATTTAAATGGTTGATTGTCCTTATACTTACCTAAGCCTCTTTTCAGTTTCCTCACAAACATGGCTTCCACATTCTCATCATCTATCTCCATGTCAGACTCAACTTTATTCTTCTTAACATGTGATTCCTTATCAGCCTTGAAGGTTGCCTCTTTCTTGACTAACTTTGAGTCACTGATTCTCATCTCATATGCAGTTAAGATTCCATAAAGATCATCCATTGTCAAGGTGGTTAAATCCTTGGATTCCTCTATTGCTGAAACTTTGGAATAAAATTTTGAGGATAAAGATCTCAACACTTTTTGAACAGCCACCCTCTCTTTTACTTTCTCTCATAAGCCTCTAATTATATTTATAACCTCATCCATTCTTTGCAAGTATGAATAAATTTTTTTCACCTTCATTCATTTTCATGCTTTTAAAATGAGCATGGTAAGTTTGTAATTTTGTTAATTTTACCTTGTTGTATCCTTCGTATATAGTCTGAAATTTGTCCCACATTTCCTTGGCTTTGGTACACTACATGACCTTTATGAACTCAGTCTCTCCTAGTCCACAGAGAATTATATTCATGCCTTTAGAATTTATTTCAAATTATCTCTTTTCTATTGTATTTGTAAGAGGTGTAGCTGGAATAGTGTAGCCATTGTCAAATGATTTCCATATGTAAAACCAAAGTGACATTAGAGTAAGTATTAATTCTAACACTCTAGAAAGAATAATTTGATCCATTGAATAGGGAGCTTTTGAGGTGGAAAAACCACTTTGTGATTGTTTTATTTCCATGACTAGATTGTCTGGATCTCCCTTGAATTCTTAAACTCACCACACTAGGGCCTCGCTATAATACCAACTGTTAGAAATATAGGCACTGAGAGCATGGGTTGAATCAGTGTCTTATCAAACTTTTTTGGTTAATTTACACCTCTTCAATTTTTACAACTTGGAATTGGTCATGGAACCAATATTTAAATTACTTTAACTATGATAAGATTGCATATTCAACCATGAGAGATAGAGAGAGAAGTAAATAACATAAAAAAATGAGGAGATAATATTTAACGTGGGAAACCCATCTTGAGAAAAACCCACTAAAGATAGAGAACTAGCTTGGATGACTCTCCTATAAAGTTACAATGATTTCATGGTTGAGGTTTAACTCAACCTACAACTCCATAATTTAACCGATTTTTACTCGGTATTTTAAAAGCTTCAACTTATTTGGAAGCTTCAACTCCCAAATTTGGTACAACAACAACTGACCTTTAGTAAGCTTCAACTTACAAGGAGGCTTCAACCCCTATAATTTAACTAGCTATAACTTATCTTCTGTAAGCTACTACTTACAAGGAGGATTCAACCCCCTATATGATAAGTTGTAACTTATAATTTTCAAAAAATTCTAATCACTTTATTATGTTGTCTTCTACAACTGATTATGACCACTTTTTTAGCTCACTTGTCTTAGATTTTCCTTTCTTATTTTACCATGAATTCAATACATTCACACCTTTCTCACTTTCTCAAAATCATTCCATCAGCTCTTCTCCTTCTTAAAAACACTGAGCCCAACAATAACATTTTCATGCTAAAAATTTGAGCTTAAATAAACAAGTAGAATCCTAAACATGACTCTTGAAATTTCATGTTTAATGACTCTTCACATGACTATTCTTCCTTCACGAACTTCATGTTTGTAGGTTGACAAATGACACTTCTTTAGCTACTTGACTTGACTAACTTTTGAGCTTCTCCATGAGCTCCTTCACTTTAAATAATGATGTTTCATGTTCCATGACTTTTGATCTTCTTCATAGAATTACTCGAATGAGACAAAAAAATCATAAAATACTCCTTCATTTTAAGATGAATCATCCTAATTTCATTTGAAACAATTTCACAATCCTTAGAGAGAGTTAAGCTCAAAATTTCAGCAAATTTAATTGGTGTAATCTTAATATTCAATAAATTTTCTAACTTCACAGCTTGCCACCATGGTCATAGATGGGATTTCCATCAAAATTTTCTTACATGTTCCAACTTTACATGTCATTAATATTGCACCACCTATCATCTCCTTATTTTAAACTATTTATCTTTCACATGCTGACTTTATTTGCCTTATCATGAAACACAAACAAATGAAATATTTCCTTCTTTACTTCGCAATTCACTTTAAATTACAAGTAATTTTTTAAACATGTAAATATTAAAACAATCAAACAGCTCCATGCACTCTTATGGTGTTGGTCTATTATGAATGCAAAGTATAAACCAATGATACAACTTCATGTACTTTTTTTGGTGTTAGTATTTTCTATTTGCAAAGTTCAAACCAATCGACAGATCCACATACCTCTTTGGTATCAATCATTTCATTTATGCAAAGCTTGATCCAATAAAATAGCTCCACGTACCTCTTTGGTGTCATTCTTTCTAATCATAAAGCTTAAACAAATAATAAGGCTCCATGCATTCACAATTTTAAGGCTTTATTAACTTGCACTAGCCATCGTGACACATAATCTAGTAGGGCGCTCTAATTAGATAGCTTCACAAATTTTGTAATTTCTAACCAATATGACACATGCTTCATTAGGAAGCTCCACATACCTTTGTGATATAAGACTTGTCAGAATGTAAACCTTGAACCAATTAGATAGCTCCAAGTACCTTTGTGGTGTTAAAATTGTTAGATTGCAAACCTTGAACCAAAAAGATAGCTCCAAGTACTTATGTAGTATCATAATTCTCATTTGTTAGATCTAAGTCGATCTTGAAAAAGGGCCAATCAAAAGGCTCCGCGTATCTTATCTTTTTCTTCACAAATGTGTGGTAGACCCGAAACATTGTCTAACCATTTTTATTCCACATTTCTATCAATTTTCAAGAATGGGGATGCAAAATCATATTGACTTATGTTGACTTACTTTTGACTGTCACATCACAAGGACTTGAAATATAATCAAATCCTTCTCATCCATCCTACAAAACTTTGACTAGCCATAACATCCTCCATATATCTTTAAATTGCACAAACTTGGACTCATTAGAAATATCTCATTGAGTTATCAAAGATACATACCTCCACAACCTCCAAAAACTATTGAACATACTGGAATATTTATTTTGAGCCTTTAGTGTACATTAATCACATTTCTTCACTTCAGGATATACATAATACTTATAAAACATTTCTCAAAATACTTCGCGAGAACCTAGAATACATCATGATCTATCCGGAACACCAAATATTTCTTCATGAAAGACCCAATGAGACTCCTATGCCTACAATTTTATCTAAAACTATCCTTTTCGAACAAGGCACATTCTCACTCTTCATTTACACTACTTCTCAATCCTTTACAAGCTTGGCATTATCTCATATTTGTAGATAATAATAACCCATAGCCTACTATCACTAAGGAACACTTATCATACATTTTGCATACATATTAAGCATTACAAGCTCACTTTGAGACACTACCAATCAACTTTCATTGCCTTTGATTGAGCTTCACTTCACCATTCACACATTTTCCATCAACTCCACTTAACATCAATGACAATAACAATGACTAGGGTTCAACAACAATTGGAAGAAGCATGTGATAAATTTGAACTATGAGTACTTTGCACGCTAGTGTCATGCCGATTTGCTATCGAATCAAGGCACTCATAGATTTTATTATCTCTTGGATTCCCAAGCTACTTGTGAAGCATCCAGAATGCCATAAAAATCATGTGGGTACTCCATTATCAAGATTCATTTTCTCTTCTATAACTTATGGTGGCACTCCTTACAGTCAAGCCGGTTTGTGACCTAATGTGGAAATATAATGAAGAGATCTTGAAGGTGTTGAATGTATAGGGATTTATAACCTTTCAAGTGGATCAAGGGCCATGAAAAGCATAACTTGGTGAAATTTTTTAAGAACTAGGAGGATAGGGTTTTCACATAAAAGGTAAGAAATTTACCATCATTGAAATTTTGATATCCTTTTTTTTGGGTTAGGAATGAATGGAATCAATTTTTTTAGTAATAAATTTGACAAAGAGGATTAGGAAAAGAAATATATTGAAGGGTTTGCAACCATTAAATTTTTCAAAGCGAGACTTATTTTCTCTTCTATCCCTACCCCTTTTGATAATGTATCCTAAATGGTGGTACATTATGTCACCCTTGAAGGTCATTTTAAAACCCTCCCTTACATCACCTTATTCTTCTGAATCATCTTCGCAGTTCCCTAAAATGAGCTTGCGGTATTATATCATGCAATTCCTTAAAAAATACATTCTTAAATTCCACTCCCACCAACGTAGCCTCCTTCTTCATCAGGGATTTATCCTTATTTTTCACCAATACTACTATGATATTGTTGCTAATATCCCCCAATCGCATTCCTCATTCCCAAACCCATTTACATGACAAGGTGAAGATAAAAATCTTATACCACTCTCTCCTCCTTTGCCCAAATGGGTTCTTCACGAAATGACAAAGGAAAAGAACTAGCCATTGCAGAGATCCTATTATCCATCACCAAACCTCCAGGGAATATTATAGAAATCATTATCTGAAGGATCAGATAAATAAGCATGCTAAGAGAATCAAGATCCTTGGAAAGGACGTGGCTCACTTATTTAAAGAGGGGGATAAGGAAAAGTAGGTTCCTAATAGTAAGCATCTGTTGAGGAAAAATTGAAGAAAACGCTAAGAAGAAGGATATGGAAGATAGAATGGAGAATTTTAACAAAAAGAAAATTTATCACTTATCCATGCACAAGGCCCTCCTAGACTTCATTAAAATTTGGGTCAAACAGGTTTGTGATCTCAACAATATCCCTTTTGGGATATGTAAGGGAGATAAAGAGAATAAACTTGTAATTTATACCATAAACAAGGACCCCTCTCAGCACACTACCCTTAATCTATTTAAGGCTATGGAGGAGGTAAAAAGGTCTTCAACAAAGTACTCAAATGAAGGATTGACAAGTTTTTCTCTATGGTTTTTTCCTACTTTGGTATTCTCGTAGTTGTGCGGTTGTCATGAAGTGCAGCTTTGTTGTCTTTTTGATTCGTGGCTTTGGAAGGTTGTCCACTTTGCCTCTATTTTTAAATGTCTTTTCTAGATGCTAGGCCTTTTTCTCGTGGGTGTTGTCCTCATATGTCAAAAAACCACTGTTGTTTTTATGTTTTATCTGGATTTTGAGCCCTCTTTTGTACTTTGGGGTATGGTCCCCTTCAAAACCATTTACCATTAATAAAAAGTATTCACTACAACATATATAATTTTAACCAAAATACAAGAATTGACATATTATGTTACCACTTTAAGTGGGGAAGCTATCCAATATACATCTTTCTTGGTTCTTCATAACATTGGGATATGTGATATGTTACTAGTATTCCCTTGGCTTCATAAGCTATGTACTATCATGTCTACTATGGATAATATTTTTAAATATATATATTATAATGAAAAATTCAAAATTCATGTCATGCTTACGATTTTCCTTTAACACTTCTAGTTTTGATTTTGTATTCTAATCCTTATCTGAAAATAGTCACATGACCTATACTTTCCCCATATATTCAAATAGTTATTAATCAACTGGAAAACATGCCTATACTTTCCTAAATCAAAAAAATCTTTGATTTGTAAATATAAATCAATGGTACCTCCTTTAGCATTATAATCAAATCAATGAGTCCCATATCCTAAGTCTAAAGTCGTATACTCTCCTATCTCACATGCCACTTCATTGAGGAACCCATATCCTCCAATGGTCTATCTTTCCCAATATTTTACATCATAATGACATTCTATTATATCTCTTAGGAATAGTCCCTATTCTCCCCATTTATATTAATTTTTCATTAGATAAAATACTTTCAAACAATCTCAATCTTGAAAAATTATAAATCCAAAAAAATAAAAAAATGTAAAAACCTTCAATTATCTAAAAATACAAAATAAGCAATTGAGCATAGATTGAATTATTAGTTTCTATTAGATTTGGAAGTTGGTATCTATTTGAGGGGTGCATTATGATTTATAGGATGGCTCCTGGGGTTAACTCGATCATATTGGTCTCCATTTGCGGAAAGCTAGTGAGCCTCGGAAGTCCGGCTATTTTGGCAAGGTTGGCGAGTTGGGGAAAATTGATGGTAAAATGACGCCATGGTAACATGGATAGTGGTAGGTCATAGAAAAATGGCACAAAGTGCATGTAGCATCCTTAGATTCTACCGGTCGATAGCATGTATGGATGCTACTAGCTGGTTGCACAAGGGAAGCATTCATGTGACAACAAAGCCACCGGTAGAATTTGTCTGATTCTACCAACTGACGATATATTATAAGATATTGGCCGTAATCGGAAAATCATGTTACCGTCTGGTTTCATTTATGTAACCAGCCAACACCAAGATGAAAATGCTACCGTCCGAGAGCGAGAAAATACATGCAATTGGCTAAGTGCAGGAACGAACCAGCATTAATGGGAGTAGTACAAGTTGTTCAACTACCATTTTAATGAGATATGACACCCATTATTTCCCGTGCAAGAAAAGTACCAAATTATATGGCCTCTCATACCTCTTTAATGAAATCTTTCAGTTGGTGAGGCAATTCCAAGGCTTCTTCTCTATATATATTGTAAAATTTTCCTCATTTTGAGGGGAGACATTCTAAAAACATAGAGAAACTCTTGTAAAATTGTTCAAGAATACTTTGTGAGTTGCAAGCCTAAAATTTTGTGTTTCGCAAGGAGATTCTTGCCTTGTATCTATTTGTAATGGATTGTGCACACTTTTAAGCAATAAAATTCATGTTTTGTGGCTCTTTCTACCCTAGCTTGTGTTTTCTTGTATTTATTTCCTTTCATTGCATTCATAGGTACATTGCGCATACTTTTTCTTTCTTACAGGATTCAAATTTGTAGTGCTCCATGAAATTGGAGGTTTGAATGTGATTTTGGATTGTGGCACATTTTTCTACCCTTTTCGCTCTATTCTCTTCCTAGTTTCACTCACTAGGAATATCTCCACTGCTTCTTGGTGCTATTGCCTCCCTTAATTTAGGAATTTCATTTATGCATCTTTCTCTTCCTAGTCCCTTGGAATTTTAGGTTAGTGTTAGGGTAGTTGCATTTCAATTCTTAGGAGTAGTTTTGGTATTAGGAATAGGTAGAGGAGTCGGCATTCTTCGAGGTCTGTCTTGGTTTGAGTCCCACACTTTAGAGATAGTCCCATGTTGTCTCAAATCCCAAATTGTCTATGATTCAGGGGATGGGTGCACATTTGAGCTACAATAGTTACATATAGAAATAAGTAAAAATTCATACAACTACAGTACCATGCATCCTATAAAAACTATTAGATGTTATTATCCTATGCTTTTATAGTATTATCAAACTCGATTTCAATAGTAAAAATTATATATTATTAGAAAGTTCAATAGGTTATAATTGTTTATATTAAGAATCGCTTATAGAGACATAAATTACACCACATATTCATAAATTTCTTATTAAATGTAGGTGGATTGATTACTTATATTACAATTTCATTAAATTTTGTGGAAATATGCAGGGTTATGATCATTATGGAAACTTTTTTTTTACATATTTATCAATCTATATGTTGTCATTTTTATTTCAAGCATTTAAATTTCAATAAGTGTAAGACATTTTATAATTAAAAACCTTTATTTTCCTACACCTTGGTTATTTGAATGAGAAACATATCAAGGTGTAGTGATAATAGGTTTCTTATTGAATTTTAATTGATGGGACCTATGTGGTTCTTCCTTTCTTTAATTTACATCTTATATATTTCATCCCAAGACTCTCATTTTACTTTAACTATTACTTTTATATTTTTATGTGTTGTGGTATTTGTGTTACCCAACATTATTTGAATTATATATTATATCATTGGCAATTCTCCATTAATGTTGGTATAATCTCCATCTCCTCATTCCTTAGCAAGGGGATACCTTATTCTACATATGCATGGAAGAGGTTGTTTTATACACATAGGGATGATCATTAATCACTATGTCCTACTTTAAACTTTTCAATTTCAATATTATTAAAATTTAAATTTCAACTTTTAATTATACAGACGTTGACTATACTCTTGTGTTGTAGGTTTTTCTTTTGGGGGCATCTTACCGATATTCAAAGAATCAACTAAATAAGAAATATAAAAAGGATGCAATGTGTTTACAAAATAAAGTATGTTTTTCATTTAAGATATCAATTTTATTATTATCTTAAGGGAGGGAATTTAGACACCTAAATTTGGTAACTATGAGCACAATAACACTGATTTGGATTATATACCTCAATTATAGCTTACAAACACAAATAAATATTAAACATGTTATCTTACTTATCCCTAAGGATTATACAGAATTCATCTTATATAATTCTACTTCTCGGACACTTACAGGACTAGTAAATGATTACAAACATCCTAAATCTCTTGTTAGACTTCTATTAATTTTAACTTGTATTGTTCATCCCTAGACACTAGTGTCTAGATCTACATAGAACTACTGAAACGGTTATGTCTTATCCGATTGTTCTTTCCTTGAAGGGAAAAATTTCATAGTTTTTAGTTTTATCTTATTTCTCCCCCAATTCAAACTTGATGAAAGATTATACCCAAAGGAGAAATATAAATACAAGTTATAAACACTCATTTTCTCACCTAGTAGTCTAAAGAAATCTTAGAGAAAATATTTTTAAGTCTTATGAGAATATTCCCTAAAATTTCCTAAATAAAATAAATTAAGTAGGATAATCCTATTTTCAATATTGGATAACTCCAAAAAAGTTAATAGAAAACCATGCAAATCCAAGAAAATCACAAAGTTAAATCAAGAATGGTAAATTTTCTACTTATCAAAAGTGAACTTCATGGTGTTTCAATTCTAGAAATAGTTTTTTGCAAGCATTATACTATAGCACTCATGAAGGGTAAATATAAAGTAGACTCACTTATCCTACTATACCATGTAAAGGATTGAGGAAAATAGTAGAGGGTGCACTCTAGATTTACATTTACACTTGCACAAACACTAGGAGAATCAGTATAAATTTTGAACCCCTCATTTAGGTAATGTAGTGTACGGTTATCAAAATCAATAAGGGGGTTGACCACTAATTGTGGTAAAGATCCACCACACATCAATCTATAATTTTATCTAATTTATATTTGATTACTAACACATGAAACAGGACACAAAATGGGATGCACTACTATAGAATCACACAATGGATCAGTATAAACTAGTTGCATATTTATAGTACTATCAAATGCATTTATAACATCTACATGAATTTTATCTTTTTGTATCTATATACCCTCCCACGGAGCTTACCAACTTCATTTTTTTCTCCTAAGGACCTAACCTATATTGGTTTTCTCCCTTTGACTCTACTTTAATGGCCTACAATGACTTAAGAACTCTAGCTCAAGTTCGTATGCTCTCACTTACTTATTCTACAACTTTTAACCACCACTTCATCACCTCAGCTAATCATAAAATGGTGAACTCATCCTATTTTAATAGACATATTTTCTCACTTCTCTCTGCGCATATGAATTTCTCCTTTGGGAAGGCTAGTCCCTTTTAGATGTTTATTGATCTTCACACTCATATTCAAATTTGAATTGAGCTCCTTTGATTCTATAACCTACCTCCATCTAGACGTTTCCTTTATTTTCCACATCGATCTAGAGGTTAGATTCAACTAACCATTAAATCTATGTCAACCTCCTTGTCAAATTTCTTATGATCCTTTTTAACTTGTCAATAAAGGACCAAATCTATTGTGCACTTTTTTTCCCATAATCCTTTTACATGAATTTCCTTTGTCCTTTATGTACTCTTATGTTCGAGGTGGACCTTCCCTTAATTTGGTGCACTTATTTTGGGCTCTTGGGACTCATTCAAAACATATATGAACCTTATTTAAATTATAAACCATTGCACAATCCCTTCTTTCATGATCTTGTGTCATTTGTACACTCTTTTCCTTTACACATAACTCCTTGGCCATCTCTAGTAAACTAGGCTAGGTCAAAATTACTATTGTGCTACAAAAATTCTTTCACTCACCACTGTGAATTATTATTCCATGCCTCACTTCTTTCCTTCTCTACAATACCTTATGGACCCTACTATATTTTATTTTTTTCCAAAACCTTCATGTACTAGCACCCTATTCTATTACACAGTCCATACTATGCACTCTTCTTGTTAGCCATTGTGCAGAGTCTATTTAAAATTCCATGTAATCACTTTTTTAATCTATTATTATTCCTCTCTTCATTCCAAATTCTCTTCATGCTTATGAACTCTCATAAATTTTAAAAAATTAATAACAATTTCTTTGTACCTTAGTGAATCATCCATCAAAAACCCGAGGTACTTAAAACTTTAGTTCGCCTCAAGTAGATCGAGTGAGTGGTATAACATCCCTTTGAATTATGAGGGTTGATAATACCAACTCCTTCATCCTTTGAGATTATTTTTTTCCCCCTCACTTATTTGTGTGACTCTTTTATTCCTTTGTTACCTCTTTGTGACTCCTCTACACAATTTCTTGAACTTTGGTGATCCTCAAATCACAACAGATTGAAAACGTCCTCTATATTGATCCCTTTCTTAGATTCTTTATGAATCTCTACACAAATTGAATTTTCCCTTTGTAGCCTCTACTTTCCTAAAATTATCCACCTCTTCCTAATTCTTCTCATCACAACCTTTTCCTTTGTGATTCTGCACTCACCTCTATTCATCCATCTCCACCTAAAGTCTTTAGTTATTTTCTTCTATTATGCCCACTTCATATATGGGCCTCAATCCTACGCATGTTTCATCTCCTTACACTCCTTCCTCTTTACGCTCTTATCCATTCCATATTTTGTGACATCCTTTATACAATTTTTTTTTCTATTCGTTATGTATTTATCCTTCATGCACCCATATCTTTGCACACTTGTGGGGTTCGACCGAACCTATTTCATCCTCTTGTTATTTTCCTTTTCTCTACTCTACATTGGGATTCCTTCCATTGCGTGTCTTATTTCTCACACATTTTTTGCACATTTATGTTCATTATACATTTCAAGATTTTTCCTTAATTTTCCTTCTCGCTCACCCATGTTGGGCCATGAGCCATTTTCCCTACAATAACATTCTTTGGTATACTTTTTTCAGAATCCTTTCCTTATCCTCCTCTCCATGGCTTCTCAACCACCTTCATTATTTTGGTACACTCCATGTTTTTCACACCTTCTCTTCATTTTCTCTTTCAGCTACACTCATACTTCTTCACTACACAATCTTCTTTAATGGTTATGAGTCACTCTCCTCCTTATTCCTCAAGAAGATCCTATTGTACACACATACTCTCATTGGAAAATGTATCCTCGATATTATTTTTATATATTTTTGGATGTCATTCTCTTTCAATTCACTCTTTGTTCTCTATTTATTACAAAAATCTTATGGATATTTTTCCTCTTGATGGTCCACTTATCATGTTGCCTTCAAGGAAACATTTTCCTCACTTCATATTGATCTTAGAATGTCACCGCACCTTCCATTTCTCATGAATTATTCCTTATATACACCTCTCTCATTATGTGCATACGTATCCTCTTCTTTCCATTCCTGTTTCATTTCCTTCAGGGATACTTATTTTCTTTTATGAAGTTATTCTTTGATGCACTCTTCTTCTCTAATGTGCTCTTTTCCATGCTTCTCCCTAAGATATTCATAGATAAATTCTTTTTTTAATGTGTTATGTTTCATGTACACTCTTGTGTTTCCTTTGAGAATTTAACTATTCCTCAAATCCATTGCTAGGATTTTATTCTCTTGCATAATCTTTTACACCCTCTTTTACCTACATTGGGGATTTTTCCCTTATGCACTTTGTAGACACCTATATTTGGTCTACATGATCTTATTACTAAGATCATACTAACTATCCTAGTCTCGTATTAATTTACTACACTACGCCAGTAAATCACCCTTTCTAACCTCTTCTAAACCCCTAAATATGCTAATCCATCTTTAACCATCTTTTATAAGATTTTTTTCTTTCAATTAACCTTGTTTAGGTTAATTAACCCTCTTATTGGCTTTCTAATGAGAATTTTACTTTCTAAAAAAATATCTCACCTTCCAAATAGCCACTTAGCCTTCCAAATCCAGTTCACACCTCCCAATGTGCATTTCTAAAAATCGTGTTTTTACTCCTTTTTAGTTCCACATGCATCCAAAACATCTTTTCTCCAAACCAAAACTATAAATAGAAGGGTACCCTCCCACATTTTCATAAGAACTCTCTCTCTCATATCATTTCTGATTTAGGTTATGCTTTAGTCATTTTAGAGTCATTTCATTTCATATTTGTTATATTTACTTGTTATTTACTAAATCCTTTGTAATATTTGTGAGATTCCATTCTTAAGATTTTGAGACATCCATAAACACATAATTGATTGTTAGAACTTTAATAGGTTCATTTATAGATATCTTTCATGGAGTAGAGAACTAATATAGTCATGTTTAGAGATTGATTGGTTGTTTCAAGCTTTATATATGCATGCAAATAGGTAGCTCTTGTTTATCTCTAATATGATGGTGATTTGATTTGTTTGTTCCAAATCTTTTGGGGTTTCTTTAGAGATTCTTACCCCATGTTCATAGCTTTAACAAACTTTTCATTGCACACATTTGGCACGCCTGGTGGGACATACTCCATTGTCCTCTAGGAGCCTTTTCCAAGCTTTTTAAGTTCACTTTCATGCTTTCTAGGAGAAACAACTTGTTATTTACTTGATTTCATTTTTTAAGTAAGATAAATCATCCTTGTTCATGCATATTTTATGGGTTTAAACTAGAAATAGGTTTCTTTAACTAACAACTAACATGTTTGACTGTTGAAAATTTTCATTTCCGTGACTTTTGTAAGTTTTTTAGGGGGTACGCGTAGGTTTCCTAGAGGGAGCCTCTCCATCAAAATCGTAGCGCACCCGTCAAACCGGTTATGCACTTATCTATTTGTATTTTCCACTGACAATTCATTTACAAAGGGCCGCATATCCATTGAATTGTAGGCATATTTGTTTATTGTCATGCGTACCCATGCCTCTAGACACCTTGGTGTATTTTCACAAATTGTGTTGATTTTCATTTTTTCTTGCAAGTGTATCCATTGAACTTTAGGCATCTCTGTTTATTGTCGGGTGTACCCATGCCTTTGGACACACTAGTGTATTTTCACATACTGTGTTGATTTTTTATTTTTTCTTGCAAGTGTATCTCTCAAACTACAGGTGTCTCCATTGAAACCCTAATGTACCTATCTTTAGGCTCATGCAGTGTTGGACCATACAGTCATAATTTTCTGCTACACATCCCCATTGGTTTTGGTGTGTATCTATTGGTTAGGACATGGAGCCATCATTTTGGACACGTAGGTGTCTGAGTTAAAAATTAAGTTTTCTCTTCGATCTGTAAGATCAATTTTTTGACTTTTTCTAGTTGTTTGTAGGCTTTAACAAGTGATTACAAGTTTCTTTTGGGTTATTTAACTAACATGGTTTAGGTGTTTCATTTTCTTAGTTAGAAAGGGATTTTTGAAGTGTGTATGCTCTCTCCTCGCACCTTCTAGGTGATCTTGGGGATCAAAAACACTTCTTAAACCCTTCTTTTCACTTTCAAAAACACTAATTTTACATTTTCTAATTGGATTAACCTTTCAAAATTGGTTGAAACGAACTCTATCTTTTAAAAAAATGCTTAAAGAATTTCCATAAGGCTTGTTTTAGTGGAGTTACCGTGTTGTGTATGTTGTTCCTTCACGCATTTTTAGTAGTCTTAGGAATAAAAAGGAACATGAAAACCCTCTTTCTTGATATCATTATTTGTGGTGGAAAATTACTAACTCCATACGTGTAGGTCCTAACACTTGTCAAAGAAAGGAGTCACAAAAATGAAACCTTCTAATACATGTTTTTCATTTAGGTTGTGAAATGATGTGCTACTTAAACTCCATTAAGTTAAGAAAGATAAAAACACACCACTCCACATCACATTGTATTGCAGGTTTTAAAAGGGTATGTCCCTATCTACTCAACTAGAACATAACCCCTTTGGCATAACACCTTAAGCTACAAAAATGGGGGTGGTTCTAGGAACCCTAAAGTAATCCACTACTGAGTAACCTCGTAGATGAAATAGGAAGTGCTCCACTTACCCACTTGACTAGATTTTACATTACAAGTTAGAGTCAAAGTTTTCCGTATCGCAACCCTAGTGAAAATACACATGAAAACATTTATTTCTCATCGTATTCAAAGGGGGTAAAGTAAAGCCGAGATACTCCCAAATTAGTTAGTGTGACTCTTTTGGTAAATTGAGCTCACATTTACACAACTTGTGACACCTAGTTAAGTGATCTTATTAGGAAAGTCATTTTGTCTTGGAGCCAACTTTGCTACTCCGTTTTGCATCAAGTCATTATGAAGTGACGACTTACTTGGAGTATGAACCTTGTTTTTCAAACAAGGCAAAGAGTCCACTTGAGTTAGATCTAAGTGTCTTTCATCACGGAATTAAATGATGTCTCACTTAGCTTAGTTTCATTCTCACCTTCAGGCGAGGTAAACTCGCCCAAGTGGTTCTTAGTTTATTTTCATATTTTGATCTATACCCTTGCATTCTTTCTTCTCATTTGGGGTGAGAAGGAATCATACCCGTGAGTCTTATCAAAGACAATATTAGCCACTTTTTTGTTTGTTTATGCCCATTCATGTTTTCAGTTGGGTTGTTAAATGTCTAAAGTGTGCAAGTATGTTTTTGTGTCTTTGATAGTCCTTTCATCTTGATCACCTCCATTGGTATGATTTTGGTTCGTCACTATTTCTCCTTAAGTTGTTATTTTTTCTCTCATTCTATCCCTACAATTTCGGTACTTACATCGTGTTTTCAATTTTGTGAGAACTTGGTATAATTCCCCTTATTATGCAGTTACGCTGCTCGCACAACTAAGAATTTCTTGTTATACTTATACTTAGTTTCGGTTCCAATGTTATTTAAGTCTTTTTAAAGATTTTCGATATTGCCTTGTATATATTGTGATGACATCATCTTGATACTAACACCTTACTTGACGAGTTAACATGTCAAGATAGTTTTGTTACGTTATCCATCCATTCACAACTTACATTTTTAAAAACTTAGGTTTAATTAGTATTTAAACTGGTCTTAGTATATCATGTGGAGAGATTGTGTCAATACCACTTTGGTATTTAGGCCTTGTTAGTATTCTAACTCGGCTATGTATTAATAGGGTAATGTCACTATCCACTTTGAACCCTTCGTTGGAATCATAGTTTAGGTTATAGTCTTGTTAAATGACAGTTTGAGTGATTGTTTGATTTGAATATGAGTGTTCTTTGAATGATAAAATGACTACATAGCATTACATCTAGAACACACTGGGATATTTTGACATTTCATAAAACAACTTACACAACATATGCCTAGGTTTCATACAACTTTGACAACATTTAGACAAAACATAGTATAACTTTGACTTGTAATGCCTAAAATCACGAAAATGGCATCTAAACCAAATGAGCGTGACTTAGAAGAAAATCCTTTTGAATCCTTCCCATTTAGTGGCAATAACTTAGCACCTCTCTTTTCACAAGTCAAACGCACAGAGTCATTGATTGATCATAACAAAGAAGAATCTAATTCTTCTGAAAAACAACATAAGTTAGACCTAGGATGATTTGATGAGCTCCTTTATTATAATAGAGATCAAGTGCTCATGAGATTCTTAGTATTAGGGGCTAAGCTTCCACAAGAACGCAAAGTGGAGACTAATATTATTAATCATAAAATGGAAGAATGAACATCTCTCTTAGACATGAATAACCCCTTTGACGTAGGATATGCTTCTACTTCTAGAAAAATCATAACACCATTGAAGGAGTCCCATCCAAGCCAATTGGTGATCCACGATGGCCTTATTACAAGGCTTCACGTAAAAATATTGAGCATAAGCTTAAAGCCTCACTCCCTCCTCTATTTGATGAGGAAGATGATCCTTTAGTTGAAGAAGAGATCCTTCAAAATAAAATATTGAAACTAAGTAAAAAATTAACAAACTTAGGCTCTTCGAGTAGGAACGTACATAAAGACAAACTCAAAACCAAATCTAGTGAGTTCCACTTTGATCCGTATGATGACACAACTTTTAAAGTTGCTAAGGTAAATAGACTAGTATCACGTACTAATGAACAACTCATTCAATGAGAATTAAAATCAATGAAAGACAAGATTACTATGCTATAGTAAGGAAACATAGGACACAGTAGGAAGTACCTATATGAAAAACTATGCCCTTACCCTTCGATAAGGACATGTTGTGACAACCCTTCCCAAAGCACATTTCTATTCCTAAGTTCAATAAATACAAAATCAAAGGGGATCCTCTTGATCACATCAAGAAATTTTATATGGCTTGTCAAGAGGTTCCATATAATGATAATTTCTTAATATGACTCTTCCCTCACAACCTAGGATCATTGGAATTAGAATGGTTCTTTACTATACCCAAGGGTCCATCACAACATGGCCCACCCTAGCGGAAAAATTATGCGACATTATTACTTCAATATGGAGACTAACATCACGATGAACGACCTTTGCAACGTAAAAATCCCAATGAGACATTTACAAACTTCTTATAATGATGGCATCGGATGGCTAGCCATTTCTCATGTGCCTTACCAAAAATAGCTAGTAAGCATATTTGTTCCTAACCTAAACCCAGTGTAGACACTAAAATTAGGTCACACTCCCCTTTGGTCCCTCGTCAAATAAATACTTTGAACACATCCACTTAGACATGGCCCCCCTTTACCCCACTATAATATTAATTTAATTATTTAAATTAAATTAATTCATTATCCTCACCATATTTATTATTTAAATATCCTAATTGAGATACTTCCCACATAACCACCTCACCTAGACACCTCATCTAGCCACCTCATCCTAAGACCTATTCTTAGTAAGTTGCCATAACTAACTAAGACCTACCCAAACCCTAAAAATAAAATCCTACATTCCCTCTAACCATATTCCCACATGTTAGAAGGAAACTTCCATGCTAATCCGTGGGGTAAACAAACGTGATCCCAAAAAATCAAGGGGATCTACCTAGTTTAGTAAACCTAGGAAATCCCACCTAACAAACCGACACCGATTAAGTTGGAACCATTTTCGGTTACCATTTAACTCCAAAAACAACCTTATTTTGAGGTTGGCACATTTCGAGAGAGAGAGAGAGAGAGACATCTTCTAAGAACAAGTGACGAAACCAGATCGCATGCAAGTAGAACCAACATTCGTACAAGCATCAAAATACCCATATCCGTACCCAAAGCAATCACACAGCCACCTGCCTTCACAGGAGCATCCGAGGAAGTGCCAAAACTACACCAAGTTCATTTGATCACCCACCATTACCAACTAGGCATCAAGCTCATACAAATAGTAAGTTTGTTAACCTGCATTGGTTCCTTGTCATTTGAGTAGATCCTTTTACATTTGTTATTAGTTTTTGCTTTCATTTCCGTTCCCCACCATTTTATCTCCATGAAAGCTTGACCATCCTTTTTCCCACACCATTGAACTGTCCATATCTAGACTTTCATCATTCCTATGCATATCCAGGATCCATACAAATCTTACCATTGCCCTTCCACCTTTATCTAATCCCGGATCTATCACCCAGCCAAGTTTTATTGAGTTTCTTGTACCCCAACCATACCGATGCCGGTCACCAATAACCATCGTTGGTTAACCTAAACCAACGTCGGTCTCTATATCTTTTACCAGAAACCCAGATCAGAGCCTAAAACCACCACCAAATACCCTAAACTGACCAGAATCTGACCCTGACCAATAATAGTATCCTGATAGTGACCTTGACCTTCAGATTCAATCATGGCTTAGCCTGTTGTGAACAAATTTTCTTATTGTAGACAAATGAGATACCTAAATAATTTTAACTACAGTAGGATTTACTTTATTACCAGCATTAAGTTGTTTTAAACAGTGGATTGACAGCCATTTAGGAAGTATCACACTTCCTGGATCTATCACACATTAGGCACTCCACTACATCTATTATTTAACTTTTATTTGGTGGTCTTGTGTTCCATTTCAGGTAGTTCCTCCAAGAAAAAGGAAACTCTCACGATCAGTTGTGGATTTAGAAGTCATACACGTGCAATAACCTATCAACCAACATCTCAATAGGTATTCCTCCTACACCCATTACCCTTGTTTGTTTCATCATTTTCTAAGAAACACTCCAGAATCGGGGAAACATTTGGGCATGCCCGGTGGGACCATTCGGGGTTCCTTACATTCATTCATTTCTAGGTGCAAAGTTACATGTTTGTTTCCTTTTCAAAATGTTTTTACATTTAAATTTCTCCCCTGGAATCATCTCTTCTTTCTATTGTCTTAAAGCAATCATGTTTTGGTGCTTAAAAAGAACTCTTCTTCTATTTCATTTGCATTGCATTAGTGAAGGATCATACTCTCTCCTATTCCTCTTATTGTGTCATCAAATTCCATATTTTGATTTGGGTTTAAAATTAACTTCATTTCATCCTATTTTTCTACATTAGCTCACATTAATTGAGGGAAACCTATATGCTAGAATTCATGCCCAGCTGATGGTTGATAAACGAATCATAGAAAAGAACTTCCTTTCTCTTTCTCTCTCTCTCGAGTCTTATCCAAACATCACAAATTTAAAATACACACATTCTTAAACAACATATTTCCTGGAAGAAGTTGTAGGTGATCACACGATCATGGTACAGTGGGCACCCAGCTCATTGCTCTGTCGAGTCATACTTCAAAGCAAAGCCCGCCTCGCCATAACATACCTAAAACCTCTCCTTGTAGATCTCCTTCTTCATAGGAAGCCATCCTCACCAAAAAAATCTATTTTATAGTTCATGAGTCAGTCCTTAAAATAGCATAAGCTAAACAAACATAATAGAAAGGTGCCCTTAGGATCATGTTTTCTTAGTGTTTCTACTTGGCTTGTGTTTTGAGGTGAGAGGTTTTTCTCTTCATTTTCTTATTTCCCTTGCACGCTCCTCATCATGGTTGGTGTATTCTAGCTTCATCTGAGTGTGCTGGACCATATTCTTGTCATTCCTAGAATTTTGGGTTTGATTCCACATCAAATTTTAACTCACAACCACATTTTCTTCATCATTGTTTCAATTTCACAGTGACTAGTGTCGGTCCGGTCCAAATCATCGCCATCGTCGGTTATACCCAACCAACATCGGTTCACTGTTATTTTATTTAACCTACCCAAAAGGACACATATTCACCTTCTTCAACTATTTAGAGTCCATGTAACTCTTATCATATCCATTGACCTGGTAAATTTCATCAATATTTGGCATACCTAGAAAATTTGGCCTTATACCTTGTTTCGAAAAACTATCCACTTTCCACAGTGACCGGTAGTGGTTACCTATGACCGGTGTCGGTTTAACCTAACCGGCATCGGTCAGTCTGTGTCATTTTCTAGCTGACATTTGATTCCTAATCCACCTACTACCACCTATCTCTCCTATTTTCTGTTGTATTTCTATGTCATTTACAGAAAATAGTCCAACCTGATCAGTACCTGTTCACATGGTGCTGACCCGAAGCCAAGCAAACGCCCTCATATTCCATGCCAGTTGTCAACCACTCCCACCTAGCCCTTCACCACCTTCCATTTTATCACCCATGGATCCTACCCAACCTATCACTATCGCTACGGAGACGAGGAATTCACATGACTCCTTGACCAAAATCCTACCGCCTTGCAATTTTACCTTTCCCACTCGTCCACTCGAGATGCCTCAAGTCAGTTGATATACGACATGCCCATATCTATCTCTCTGACACTCGCTCCTACTCTGTCGTGCCAACCCCTGCTCTCGTGCTGCCCGCATCTACCTTACCCCTAGTCATTTCACCGCTAGACCCTATACCTTATTATGACTATTGTGTCCACTACATCTATTGTACCCACCACATCCACTATACCTTCGCCAACCACCCAGAATACAACCTCATCCACGCCTATTGTCTCTCATATACCCGTAGCTACACAACCACCCCCGTGTCGGTGAACCCTACCCCTTTTCAAAATGTCATCCTTTCTATTCCACAATCTTTATCCCCCATTACCACTAGGGTCACCACACCCTTCCACCTTCATATACATACTATCAGTAGCCTCCTGTTTCATCTATTATTCACTCTGGGTATGTACCCCATGTTTCATTACCTTCTTCTCAATCCACCTATGCGGCAACACCATATACTAGAATGCCACCCTTGTTGTAGGCCCAACACCAACCCTCTTATGCTACAAGAGGACCCATCCATCACAACCTACCAATGACCTAATGAAGTTAATGATGGACAAGATGCAGACATTGGAAGCATCGGTTTCTGGCTCACGCAACTCTCTCACCTACGATGAGATTTGTAATGAGCCTATCCACCCATCCATTCCTATTTATCCATACCCCATGCATTGGGAAATGCCTAAATTTAACTGTTTCAATAGTAAGGAAGACCCGCAATAACATTTGCAGTCTTTCAAACACGGGTACTACCTAATCACCCACGATGATGCTTTGCTCTTGAGGACCTTTCCCATGTCTCTGATCGGGCCCACATTATATTTGTATTGTGGGTTACCTAGACACTCTATATTTTCATTTAATCGAGTAGCCCAAGCATTCTTGGATCACTTCTCCATTAACATTTTTAAGAAGGTTACCATTCATCGACCTATACTCCACGCGTCAAGATGACAACAAATCTATCACAGATTTTTTGCTCATTGGCATAGCTTTGATCAATCAAATTACATTCCAACTACCGGAAACCAAACTCATCGAGCTCTTCATGCGGGCTTTTGCTAGGCATATCTCACCAACCCTGCAGGTCCAAACCTTTGAAATTTCGATGAAGCATTCACCATGACACGAAAGCTTGAGATTCGGGCCATCAAAGAGAAGAAAATCCAACTACATAATAAGAATTTGGCATTCAAGTCGAATGATACCTCTTCTTCTTCCAAACCACAGAACAATTATTCAAAGGCCAAGGGGACCGCTAACACTGTGGTACTCAAAGCTGGCCCAACTCATCCATCAAATTAGGCTAGCCCCTCATCTAATCTCTCACCCATTCAGACTTTTCAATTCAGATGAGAACAATGGAAATATACCCCAATTGGGGAACCTTATTCTTTTGTCTTAGAAAAGCTCATCAAAGCTGGGGCCATCACCCTTCCTCCTATAAAACCACACACTTGGTTTTGACCCTACTCACCCCACACCCACATGGTATAAAGAACATGACTTCTATAACTATCATCAAGTAAAGGGTCATAGTGACAGAAATTGCATCACTTTCAAAAATATTGTCCAAGAAATGCTCAAGAAAGGTGAGTTAACCATGGATAATCCTAACACACCTACCAATCAAAACCTACACATATTCAAGAAACCCTTTCCCAATCATGCCCCTTCGTCTGATCAAACTAGAGAAACCTCAACTCATGATAGCCATACCCGCGAGGTCCACGATATTTTCAGCAATGCACCTTATTACTTCCCAATTACCTCATATTCCTTTCATAGAGGAAATTCTCACCCAAAGTCCTCCTTCTGCATTAGAACCCACCTCACCTATTCCTCCACCCATGAGAGGAACACCCTTCACCTCCTTTTTTACCTATGGAGGAGCCTTCCACTAATATCGAGGTTATTTCACCTTTAGCTTCTCCACCTAGGGAACCGTCACCCACAATACTTCTTCAGTCCATGGAGGAAACTTGTTTACCTCCTCCACCCATTAAGGATCTAGTAGAGATACCTTTTCCTCTTGGTGACCATTCTCCATCAGCTACCCAAGATCCTGTAGACCTACTTTCGACTCTCTTACCCACGGAAGCTGAGGCTAGCAAATTCCCCATCTCTAAGACACATTTTACGAGAATTTCCATTAGGTCCTCATCAACCTCACCTATAGATGTGCCATTCTCATGCTTAGCTGATTACTTAGATTATGTGGATAGATCCTTACTGTGGGGGCGTCTTCTGCTTCCTGTCTCAACACAAATGCAAATTTCACTTGCTGACACTTCCACTATCTACCCAAAGATATTTCGACCAATCGAACCGAGCACAACCACCTCTATCACAAATTCTTCCATGCCACCCAACATAGCTCAACATACACCCTCATCCATAACCCAACATACATCTAAATCCAAACCCACACCTACATCATCTTCCTCGACTAAACCTATTACTACCTTAGGGGTCACCCCAACCACCAACCTTACTCATCCACCTATCAAACTAGATTTAGCTACATCCTCCATGGTCAATACCCAACCTACTTCAGAACCCAAACAAAAGAACCAAACCCATAGAACTCACACCCCAGTTGTGCCAATCATACCTTCATCACCAACCCCCTTTTCATCCATCTTAAGACCTCAATCTCCCAACATGGTCAAGAAACCTCCACCCATCAATAAACCAAAAACACAACAGCCCATTCCTTCCTCGCAAACCTCTAACATACCCAGGCACCTGACATGACTTACACCCACCCACACATCTTTACCACCCATACCTCCAATACCCTCAACAACTTCTTCACTACCCACTACACTTTAATCTCTATCCCTCACACCCCCTACACGATCTACATCATCTACCTTCACAACACCTCCGTTATCCCCCTGGGTAACTCGCCCTCTTCCCCCATCTACTTTTCCCTCTAGATCTCATACACCCATATCACCTTTACCCAAGAAGGTGTAACCCAAAGACAAAAATCCACTACCCTCCAATAAGGTAGTCAAAACAACCATACACCCTCCTACCCATTCATCTACCACACCCCTACCCAAGAAAACATAACAACACCCAAGACTACTCCAACACCTAAAACCATAGCTCGACCCACTCCCCCTCCTGCAAAGACCGTTCCTCAACAATCAGCTACACCTACGTCCAAACCCACTTTCACTTCCCATTCAGCGACACACTAGCAGGGTCCTATGCCAAAATCTTAACCAACCTCCTTGAGACTTTTGTCATCACATTACCACCACTCGACCTTATGACCCCCTCAAACCCAAGCCAAAAGGGTTTGATGACACTAAAATTTGTGCCTACCATCATGTGTTAGGGCATGATGTGGAGAACTAAAAGGATTTGAAAACCATCCTTATCCAGTTATGTCCTCCTGAAGAAAACTTTGACAATGATGACCTTCTTGATGAGGACCCCATTTTCACCAACACCCATTCCCATAGTCCTTCCCTCACTTCCTACTCAACAACCATGACCTCCACCGCCTCAACTCTTAGAGCCACCCCTAAGATTCAAAATTAATATGGTTCACATCAGAGAACTTTCCACACCATCATCTAAATGTCATTACACCCAGCTCACTTCTCAAGTATTTTCTCCCCCAATAGGTTTTTTCCCATCATGTCATTATACCACTCATCCTACACCTCCATTTACTAACTCCCCTCAGATCAACATGATCCACATTGCTACCCATGCTCAGAGAGACAAAGGTAAGGAAAAGGCAACTGAATCGCCAACTAATCCTATACCTAACATACCATTTGCACCCACCCCTAAAATTACTATCTGCGGCCCCACATATCCTATTTCTAATGGGGTCACACATCACACCATGATCAAACAACTGCACCAATCCCCCCTCAAAATGTCCTTATATGACCTCATCCAAACCTCAGAATCCCATCGTCAAGCTCTCATGGAGGTCCTACAATCTATTGAGGTTTTACCCAATGACCCTACACTTGTAGCCTCCATTATCACACCCCATCATGTAGCCTCTCTCACCAAATTTCCACCTTTATCCACACCTCACCCTACTCACCAAGTAGCCACCCTTAGCTTCTCAGAGGAAGAGATCATACCGCACCAAACCGATGACCTTGACCCAGCTCTCTTCATCTCTATCCACATCGATGATATACATGTATACGATGTGTAATGATCGATGGGGGTGCTAGCATTAACATCATTTCATCCCATGCATTCACTCAAATGTGCATACCTGAAAATTGCATGCATAAACATCCTGTCATGTTGCATTCATTCAATGATGCTATCACCTCTACACTAGGCACCATCATCCTCCACGTTTGCATGGGCCCCCACACTATTCTAGAATTATTTTACGTCTTGGAGGGGGAATTTCAATATAACTGTTTCTTGCAGACCTGGATTCGTGTCATGGGTTGTGTTCCTTCCACTTCGCATCAATGTGTAAATTTTGAACATGAAGGACACACCTATACTATTCCAGCTGATCCTTCACCTTTTAAAACATGTAACATGCTTTACCGACCCAATGACGTGCTTATACCCATTAAGGCATCTACCTCCACGACCACTACCACTTCACCTACACCTTCACTTACTAAGTATAGTCGATTATCTCAACCGCACATACCTCCTCCATTCCTACCACTACCACGACCTCCACGACTGACCCATTAGCCTCCTAATATGTTAGCTCCACCTCTTTTTTTGACCTCTAACACATCATCTATTCTAGCTACCCACATACCGACCACCGATCCTTTGGAAGACATTTTTCAATGCCTCACTTTGGGGGAGTATCACCTATATAGTTTCAACACATTCCTTACTCCACAAGAGTATGGAAGTATTCACCAACACCCTTGCTATGATCACCACATAGGAGAATGACTCCTTTATGGTCCTCCTCACCTTCATACCAGTCTCACCTATGGGGACTTGACACTACCACTTACACACCCGAACCACCGTCACAAACCCACCCATTTTCTGCTAACTTCCATTCACTCACTAATCACCGTTTCACCCACACCTTCTTGCACCGATGTGCATGGAAGGGTTTTGGTTTTGGATTTTACGAGCAAGGCCGCCATATTGTTATTCCATGTACTACCTACAAACATAATGATCGTAGTGGTATCGACTTTGTTGAACCACCTACCAAGTAGGCCCGCATTGAACTCATCGAGGACATCAGCCCTTCTTTACCCTCTTCACCCGCTCCACCTTCATCACCGACGAAGACAATGGATCCAGAATCCATCCCTCCTAAAATTTTTTTCATAAACACCATTTCCTTGGGGCCTCTAACTTATCAACGCGAGGGCGAGGCTCCTTCCTCTCATCCCTTCTTGTATCCTGAAATGATCAATGATGATACACCTTCGATTAACATTGTTCAATGTCAGGATGATGAATCTATACTCACCTACCTTGGTGTAGAAGACTCATATATTCATTGGTCATTACCCTCTATGAGGTAAACCATGTTGAATGAATCAACTATCGAGATCAATATTCATACTCAGGATAACCCGCACATCCTAAAGATCGGTCAATCTTTAGATGTTGATGAACAGGAAGCCATCACTTATTTTCCGAAAGATCATAACCATGCTTTCACTTGGTCTTACATAGACATTCCTGGTATTGACCCCACCATAGTGGTCCACAATATCGTAACCATTCCTGATGCCAAACCTGATCAAACAAAAACGAGGAAAATGCACCCTCGCATTGCCCTTCTCACAAAGAACTTCAACACCTTCTTTCTATTTCCTTCATATTACCCATTGATTATCCCCATTGGATTTCTAACATTGTCCCTATCACTAAGGTGACAGGGGGACTCCACATTTGCATATATTTTCGTGACCTCAATCTAGCTTTCCCAAAAGATGACTTCCCTCTACCCGGTATTGACCAACTAGTTGACCTTACCACTAGTCATGAGATGCTATCACTTATGGATGGCTTCTTAGGTTATAAAAAAATATTGCTTGCCCTAGAGGATCAACACAAAACCACATTCATCACCCCTTGGGGACCTTCTACTACCGAGTCATGCCATTTGGCCTTAAAAATGCTGGTGCCACATATTAGTGGGCTATGACTTATATCTTCCATGACATCATGCATCATATTGGAAGATTACATGGATGATCTCCTGGCCAAATCTAAATGCCGCTCAAGCACCTCACCATCCTAAAACCATTTTTGACCACCTCATTAAATATTACGTTCACCTTCAGCCCAAGAAGTGTGTTTTTATCGTTCTCTCAGGAAAGCTCCTAGGATTTATTGTTTCCCTATGTTGTATAGAAGTTGCCCTGCTAAAGTCAAGGCTATTCTGGAAATACCTCCACCCACTAACCTTAGACAACTTCATAGCCTGCAAGGTAAGTTGCGTCTATTCACCATTTCATTTCACAATTGTCTCTCGATCGGTGTCAATCGTTTCATCATTTTCTTAAGAAGGATGTCTCCTTTAGATGGGATGATGACTACCACAAATATTTTGAGGCCTTAAAACAATACCTTCTCCAACCACCCGTACTCATTCCACCTAAAGATGATCAATCTTTCTACCTATAAATCTAAGCTATTGATCACTCCTTGGGAGTCATGCTCGCTCATCACGATGAACAACACAGGGAGCAGGTGGTTTATTACATAAGTTGTACTCTTTTAGACTACGAAAAGTGATACACTAATCCTGAAATTTTTTTCTTAGCCTTAGTTTTCATTGCCACAAAACTTTTCCATTACCTACTCAACCAAAAAACCTATGTTGTGACCAACACCGACCCCTTACACTTCATGTATGCCAAACCTTATCAAAATCAGCATGCTGCACGTTGGCTTATGCTTTTAGTTGACCTCGACCTCAAATTCATTCATCAAAATTACATCAAGGGCCAAGCCATCACTGACCAATTGGCCAATGCACCTATTTTTGGGGATCAACCTTTTAATTTTGATTTCCAGATGAGTCAATTGCTACCCTTTCCTTGGACAAACCCACTTACCAAATGACACTCTTCTTCGATGGTTCTAAGTGTCATCGCATGGGGGTGGGGATGGTGTTATCCTCATTCCTCTTTCAAACTTTATTTTTATTGTACAAATAATATTGCCGAATACGAAGTGCTCATATTAGGTCTCCAAGCCACCTACGCCCTAGATGTCAAATCAATCAACATCTTTGGTGATTCTCAATTGATTATAAACCAAGTCAATGGTATATACCAATGTCATAATGAGATACTTCAAAAGTATAAAAATCATGTAGACATACTTTTAACCACCTTCGACCGTTACACCCTTCAAACTGTCCCCCGTTAAACCAACAAATTTGCAGATACCATGGCCTACTTGGCTTCTCAAATACCCACTTTTCCTGGTGATTATAAAATATTTGTCACCGTACAATGAATCCAATCACCCTCATATTTATCTCATGACATTTACTCTATCGGAACCATCACCCCACCCAAGAAACCTTTGGTAAAACAATACTCCGACTACCTTTCTCTCTCTCATCTTACCTTCTCCGATCTCACCCGTAATGAACAACACGCCTTCCTTAAAAGGTATCTCATTACATAATATTGGGGGCCTCCTCTATAAGTGTGACTTTGATGGTATTCTCTTACGATGCCTCATGAGTTCTGAAATTCCTTATACCTTTAAGGAAGTTTATGATGGCATATGTGGAGGTCACTTTAATGGCCTTTTTGTTGCTAAGCGTATTCTTTTCCTAGGCTATTACTGGCTAACCCTTAACCATGATTGTTGTGACTACGTCAAACGTTGTGTAAAATGCCAACAATATGCCAACCTTCATCATACACCTAGTCATGCCTTATAGGTCACCCGTGACCTTTGGCCCTTCTCTCAATGGGGTTTGGATCTTGTCGGAGAGATCAACCCCATTCTTCCCAACGCCATCAATGGATCATCACCGCTACCAAATACTACACAAAATGGTTGAAGCCATACCACTCATCTCCATGAAAGCCGAGAAAATATGCGAGTTCATCAATCATCACATCATTTTTCACTTTGGTGTTCCTCATTGCCTCATCACTGATAACGGAAAACAATTCAAAAATAAAACATTACGAAAACTTTGTGATGCCTTCGGTATTCAACTAAGTTTCTCGTCACCTTATTACCCACAAACCAACCAGCCAAGCTGAATCCACTAATAAAACCTTGAACAAAATTCTCATGAAAGTGGTTAACGATACTGGGAAGGACTAACATACACACATTCCTTTTGCCCTGTGGGCATACCGCACTAGTATCCATACTTCCACTATTGCCACACCATTTTCTTTGGTCTATGGTAGAGAGGCGATTCTACCTCTCAAGTCCAGATTCCCTCACTCCACATTTCTCTCCATGACATGCTCAATGATGATGAACTTTCGTTAGGACCATTTATCACAACTTGAGTTATTAGATGAACATCATCTTAACACTCTTGACCACCTTCAAGTTTACCAAAAATGTATCAAACGTGCCTACGACAAATGTGTCCATGAATGAACCTTCCAAGTCGGTGACCTTGTCTTGAAAGAAAATCAACATGCAACCAAAGCAAAAAAAAATAAACAGGAAAATTTGCTCCTAATTAGCTTAGACCATACATCATGACCCATACTTACGGATCAGGTGCTTATCGTTTATCTTCACTTGATGGTAAACCCAAACTTGAGCCCCTTAATGCCTTGCATCTTCGACCATTCTACTACTGAATTTTAGTCCTACATCACTTTTTTCCTCTTTCCATGCTCATCCCTTGAGCACTATCCACTTCTTATACCTCAACAATGATTAAACAAGAATCATGTGCGTACCTATCACTTGTTATCTTCTCTTGAATATGTGTACCACGACACTTCACATAACATGATTCTCATGGATACTTTTTGTCTACCTTTAGATGAGATCCCATGGTCATTTCACCCTGCTTTCTAAACAATAATCATGTTCTTCACCTTGGTCTTGTCCATGACTTCAAAATCCCTCACATGGGATCCAACTCCTTGAGTCAAACTTCTAAAAGAAAGATGACTCCCTCAAAAGGAAATCTTCCTCTCAATCAACTGCTGCTATAAATAGACTCTCCTCAAAGGACATATGTAAAGCTTATTTTAAAAAAAAGTGAGAGAATCTGAAGCTTCTTGCATCGATCAGCTTCACGAAGACCTCAAGGAGTTAATTTCCTCATCCCATATAGACTTCCCACATCAATCAATCTATCTCAAATATCAGTCAAAACAGAAAGACTTTTAGTCATGGACTGGCCTATTGTGACCTTGGATCTCTTTCCCAAAGAGCATGCTACCTTGTGCCATATAAAAATTAACCACCTTTCACCCCTCTCACCATTCGCACTCCCATTTCTTACCGCCTCAAGGGACCTCTTGGAAACCATGCCATTTGGTGATCATGTGACTACTTTTCACCCTTAGATCAATCAATCATATAATTTCTTTAGGTTCTCACGTTTCATCACTCCTCCAAAGTATGACCTACTCGGTATGATCCTAACCAATCAGGTGGATTTCTTGCCCCCTCTTATCTTTTAACCTTCTTTACTATTATGTATTGATTACCTTATACAGAATTGGTCCTCGATGCTTACCTTTGGGGTAATCTTCTTCTTCTACTACACTAAAATCATCTATACCAAGTTGTCCACAACTCACCCACACCCAATGACCTAAAACCAAATCATGTCTAAAACCTACCAACTCATTTTCATACCCCCTCATATTCTTCCCTAGCTTATGGGAGAACTACATTGGCCTAAGGTCCCTTTTCTCTAGGACTATGTAGGCAACACTCCGAGGGCATGGGGCCCTTGGAGGTTAGCTCAGCCACTCTCTACCCTAACCAATTCATCTTTCATCTTCCTAAATTACATTCTACCCCACTTAGTTTCCTTTTTATGTCAAAAATTGGAAATTAAACCAAACAAACAACAAGTTGCTTAACATTTTTATCATCATCACAACATACATTTATTATGACTACCATTCCTCTACCATCATCATGCATGTATTATAAAGCATCTTAAACATGACCCATCTCATCATTCATTACACAAATTAATGAATCACAACTTCAACCAATTTAAACTCAACCATACCTATGACCTAACTCAACCATGCCTATTACCTAATTCAACCATGCCTAGACCACAAACCTAACTCAACCATGCCTATTACCTAATTCAATCATGCCTAGACCACAAACCTAACTCAACCATACCTATTACCTAACTCAACCATGCTTATTACCTAATTCAACCACACCTGCCCACAAACCTAACTCAACCATGCCTATTACCTAACTAGATCCATGCCTATGACCCTGACTCCATCATGCCTCACTCACCTAGTTTCCATCCATATCACAACTAAAAATTAAAATTCTCATAAAACACCAAAAAATCATCAGAATCTCATCCATCTCATCATATAAACAAATATGTGTGTCTCTATACAATATACATGGATATCCAATCATGTACATCTCTCAAAATCATCAACACGTAGGCCGATATTCAATACAAAATATCATCGACATGCAAGCCGGTATCATATATAATAAAACAATAAAACAATACAAAATCTCTCATTGTATCACGCAGTTTGGTATGTGATTAAAAATATAACAACTCTTGGCATGCAAGCTAGTATATATCAAAAATCAAAACTATGTCAAAATCGGAGCCATATATCAAGAATCATCTCAAAAATATCCTCCATATCTCATATATCACCTATCCCCAACCTAACACGATGTTAGTTTTACCTTCACCGTCATCGGTCATGTGCCCCAATACTTTTGCACTATGGTTGGTTACCCTTGATAGGCATCGGTCACCCTCTTTTCCACATTGCCCCCAATTTCACCCTATTACCCCCGCCTCACCACTCTTTTTTTCCTCACTTAATGCTTACCCTAACAATTCACCTCACCCTCCTGACCTCATCATTTACTACCTACCCTCATCCTCATTTGGGGACTCGTTATTTTACCCATACCTTGGCCCTACCCATGTCGTGACCTAGATTCTTAGACCTGGAACATCGCTAGTAATATTTGACCTCATGTGTTCACTATACCTTGCGGCACTGTTACCTATGTTGATTGAAATAATGACCTTACCTTGCCTCTTGCCATGACCATTTATCCTGACCCTACCTTTGGTGTACTGAAACACACCTAAATGTTCTTGCACCTCGACCTACGCCGTGTTTCCTGACCATATCATATACCTTGGATACTGGAATCACCTCAACCTTGTTTGGATAAACCTATCGACCTTAGACAATGTAGAGTTTTTCTACTCTTCATCCTGGTACCGTGTTGTAGTTTATACATGTGCATGCATTTGATTACATTACTACCTTTGACCCTGACCCATCACCTAGATTACCCGAGTAGACCTTTTTCCTTTTTCCCCGTTAGCCACCTTCCTCTTCATCACATTCACCTTTTATCAAACCACTCACCGATTCTTCCTTCTGCCTCGTCGGTTCCTGGTTTGAGGGGATCACCTTCACCCACACATGGGGCAACCAAATCATATTTTTTCAACGTCACTTACCAATACAAGAAACACAACAAAAAGGGGCAAAATGTACACACTAAAATTAGGTCACACTCCCCTTTGGTCCCTCATCAAATAAATAATTTGAACATATCCACCTAGCCATGGCCCCCTTTACCCCACTATAATATTAATTTAATTATTTAAATTAAATTAATTCATTATCCTCACCATATTTATTATTTAAATATCCTAATTGAGATACTACCCACATAACCACCTCACCTATACACCTCATCTAGCCACCTCATCCTAAGACCTATTCTTAGTAAGTTGCCATAACTAACTAAGACCTACCCAAACCCTAAAAATCAATGCCTACATTCCTTCTAACGATATTCCCGCATGTTAGAAGGAAACTTCCATGCTAATCCGTGGGGTAAACGAATGTTATCCCAGAAAATCAAGGGGATCTGCCCAGTTTAGTAAACTTAGGAAATCCCACCCTAACCGACGCTGGTTACCCTTAACCGCCCCGGTTAAGTCGATTTCATTTTCGGTTACCATTTAAATCCCAAAACAACCTTATTTTGATGTTGGCACATTGTTTTAGGATTGGCACATTTCTGAGAGAGAGAGACACATTTTTTTAGAACAATGAAACTAGAGCTGCATGCAAGTTAAACTAGCATCCGTACAAGCATGAGAACACCCATATCTAGTACTTGAAGCAATCACACAACCACCTACCTTCACGGGAGCATCTAGGGAAGCACCAACACTACACCAAGTTCATTTGATCACCCACTATTATAAACTAGGCATCAAGCCCATACAAATGGTAAGTTTGTTAACCTGCATTGGTTCTTTTTCATTTGAGTAGATCCTTTTACATTTGTTATTATTTTTGCTTTCATTTCCATTCCCCACCATTTTATTTCCATGCAAGCTTGACCATCCTTTTACCACACCATTGAACTGTCCATATCCTGGACTTTCATCATTCCCGCAGCATATCCGTGGATCCATACGAATCTCACCATTTCCCTTCCACCTTTATCTAATCCCGGATCTATCACCCAACCAAGTTTTATTGAGTTTCTTGTACCACTGACCATATCCACATCAATCATCAATAACCATCAATGATTAACCTAAACTAATGTTAGTCTCTCATATATTTTACCGTAAACCCAAATCATAGTCCTAAAACCACCACCAAATACCCTAAACTGACTAGAATATGACCCTGACCAATAACAATATCTTGATAGTGACCTTGACCTTCAGATTCAATCATAGCTTAGCCTATTGTGAATGAATTTGCTTATTGTAGACGAATGAGATACCTAAATCATTTTAACTACAGTAGGATTTACTTTATTACCAACATTAAGTTGTTTTAAACAATGGATTGATAACTGTCTAGGAAGTATCACACTTCCCGGATCTAGCACACACTAGGCAGTCCACTGCATATATTGTTTAACTTTTATTTGGTGGTCTTGTGTTCCATTTCAGGTAGTTCCTCCAAGCAAAAAGGAATCTCTCATGATCAGCTGTGGATTCAGAAGTCATACGCGTGTAACAACCTATCAACCAACATCTCAACAAGTATTCCTCCTATGCCCATTACCCTCATTTGTTTCATCATTTTCTAATAAATGCTCCAGAATCAGGTGAAACACCCGGAGATATACTTCCATTTACAAATGTATTATGGCTCTAACTTCGAAGAAGTTATAGAGAAGGGTATTCGAATCAAAAAGGCTTTCATTGCAAAAAGGTATGCTCAAACCAGTCATTAAGGAAAGACATAAAGCAAAACCATCGAGATAAACCAAAATTCTTCAAAAAAACATACATATCATTCACGATGGTATTACGACTCAAAAATAGTCCAAGCTATAAAGACTGGTCTACTTTTAAATCTCTCACAAGGACCTTTCCCAAAAGCACCCACCAAATGTACGTTCACGATGCTAATCAATCACTATCAAAGCAATACTTAAATAGTTAGGCATTGTGCACATGGTATAAAACCCAGCCGCGACATTACCATATCTAGAGGATGCTCCAAAACTCGGTTGGTTCAAAGAACATGAATATTGTTATTTCCATCTTGTTAAATGACACAAAACAGATAGGTTCTTGACACTATGAAATTATATAAAACAAATCATCAAAGAGGGAAAAATCATTGTAACATCCACATTTTGTCACCTCATATCTATTTTTTTAAAATCTTTATGCAGCTGATTTAAATACCCATATATTTAAATCTACATAAACCTTAATGTAAACCATTTCTATTAACTGTCATGAACCATGTGCAGCTGTGTGAGAGAATACTGAACTTACTCGTTCTCCTCAATGCTCTATACTGAGCCATACATAAAATTTATCCCTTTGGTTCTCCTTTAACAGGATATGATATATAAGTGAAAACCCCTAAGTGTGTACCTGGGTTCCACCTATGAAATCCACAGGCATCTCACATCTTAGATAATAGTGAAATCTCGATAGTGTAATCAGCCACTTACACCACTTTGCACAAAGTTTCTAAGTCATGTATGTCATGCTCAATTCCATGACGACACACACGTCATTAGGAAATTGTCGTTTCACTTTATTCACTTATTCAGTTATATGGAATCACAATTGTTAATGCTATAAATAGCTAAGAGTCTTGAACAAGGTACAAATGTAGTTTAACCTACACAAAGATGTACCTCTATGTCATCCTATGATGCCTATGGGGGAGTAAGTGTTTTCAGTAACAATTCACCTTGTTACTTGACCACTTCCCTTCCCGTAGCCATCATAAGTTGATATATGGGTACATACCCAAGAGGTCTAAATTATTTTTGTAACTCTATCAAGGTTTGTACTTAAGAAAACACCATGCCACACTACAGACCTCTTGATAAGATAACTTGGTACAGTTGCTAAACAATAATATCCTAATAATGACATCTATCGTTATAGGGATACGACTGTGTAGCAATTGTAGTGAGTTAGCCTACCAAGAAAATGGTATGGGACATGGTGTCTAATGTTTCAAGGTAATAATAATCATTTAAGAATAGTCTAGGTTTTATGACACCTTCTCCATGAATGGTTTGTACCTAAGATCCAGTTTAAGTTGATCCTAGGACCTTAATCTTCGTATCACTTAATTACCTTATTAGGTTTCATGCTTAAGTTAACCATAAATGGAGAATGATACTATTCAGGTCTAAGACCAGAATTATAGATTAAAATTTGTCCCTGCTTAATCAATTAAGCCCATGTTTCCTTTATTTCATCTTAGGGATATATACTTACATAAAACTATGTATAAGTATGACTCATATTTTTTATCAAGTACTATAGAGTCATAGACTATTGATGCCAATACACATTTTAAGCTTAAACACTCCACTTTTCCTAGTGGTAGCTTAATCAAGATCATTCATTTGTTTTATTATGTCCAACAAGTAGATATATCAGGAGTATATGCTATGAGAGGTTGGATGGGCTACTAGCCCTTTTATCCACTCCTACCATAACCTTTCTCATAAGGTATTTGCTTCCTTTAATAATGATCATTTACTAATCCTCTTTATATAGAATAACAGAGAGTTGACTAGGGTTAGGATTAAGATACTATGTTCTTTCCAACTTAGTAAAGTGTGTTCCCATTTTACCTCCATTGTAAACGGATATCATGATTGTATGCTCATACTGACGCATTATGGGACAATCCCTTTTGAATATGTTATCACCTCCTAGAGAAAATTATCACATTCTGTGATTCTTGAACAGTGAAGCCAATCTTGTTACACCTTCATGTCAACTTCTTTGGTGACCGTAGTTGTATGACATTGTAAGTCAACTATAGGACCAATACCCTCTTCCTTCAATTGGAAGTAAGTCTACACCCACCAAATTTCTTTATGGTTGTATTAAACTTATCTTTATATAAGTGTGGTTCCTAAACCTTCATAGAGGTATCAACGTACCTTAGTACTTGATTATTCAAATTCGAATCCTCTTTCACTTGAATACTCATCAGACCTAGATTTTCTTCCAGATATCACAACTTGACCTTAAAGAATTAGAATGCTGCCATGAGAATAGTAGACAACCGAGTACGGTTTACTATACCACTTCGATATAAATTCTTAAACTATTTTTTTCATCAACATGGATCATATTATCCATGAAGTCCTTTTTACTTTATTTGTAATTTATCTTTCCCAAATGCCATTCATTCTACTTGATCCATTATTGTTTTCTTACATGGCATCACATCTTAATTCAAATAAGAGTAGGTCTCCACCATTATTGATAATGGTTAAACTTTAAGATCTTAATTCATTTAAGTTGGATTATATTACATGACCTTTCAAGGCATTAGATATGATCCATTACTTAAGAATATTATCCTTTTATCTATCTGCCGAAACTATTGCTATTTACCTTTTATCTCATTAATAATTACCTCTATTCTTATTAATTGAATTCATAGTAGTTGAGGTTAGAGTGTAGCAGGGTAGCCATACATGCTACAAATACATATTCAATTCTTCTCAGTTATGCCAATTGGTGAGGTCACATCACCATATATTCCAAACATGATTTAAGCAAATAGAACTCAATTATATTCCAATGATACGTAGCAATGTTGCAAGCATTCATACCTACTGCTGCGATTCCCACCTACTTTCAATAGTACTTGAAATAATCTGAGATATTTCTTTATTTACCTCATTATTAATGAGTAACATATGTTAATGCGTAACATAATAGAATGTTTTCTCAACATTTCTACTTAGTAAACAGTCCATAAGAACTACATATTTTGCAACTTATTGACAATGGTTATCATAACCAATAATATTTCCAAGGTATTAAATTTATTGCAAACCATAATACGAAATGACTCATGCACCTAAATGGAAATCATATATCATATCTTATATTTATTCGAATAGTTGATCTGTAAAGATCTTTGAATTTCTTCTCAGCAATTAAAGAATAAGATAAAGAGGTCAAGTATCTAATCAAACTTGAACATAAATTGAAATAGGCTTAATACCTCTGGTTTAAATAGAAATCTTTTCTACACATCATCAATTGTCTTATTTTTTTTAAAAAGCAAACGATCAAGAAGAAGCTCATAAGTGAGTCAAAATATTTTAAGCTCAATAGTCATCATATTCTCAATAAGTATTGACTAAAAATTACAGTTTCAATACAATCAATCACTCATACATTCTAAGGAAAATACAAAATGCCTCATCCAGACTTTGTTTGCCACAAAGTTCCTTTTTCCCTGCACTGAAAGTTGATGTACAAAATTACACATGGTCAGTCCAACATGACTGGCATGAATAGCCCTTTTCCCCGCTTAATAACTTATGTAATATAATATTGAATAAATGATATGCTGCAACATTAAGATCAAAGTAACAACTCAATAATGCAAAGAATCAATCATCATGTGTTTAGAATAATTTCTTTTCATCCATCTAAAAACTATTCACTATCATAATTTTAAATGCCTTAATAAAAGGAATTCACCTGAAGTAGAACATATAACAACATAGGATTAAAGCATTCATACCATTCATTCCACTTGCAATAACATAATAAATTATAAGTCTAAATCAATTGTTGTCAATAGTTTCACTAGTCTGAAACATGAAAAAGTGGAAAGTAATCACTAGCTTATAAAATATAGAAATAGTATAATGACTTTCAGCCCGATGAGACTGGAGATGTCAAAAGATAAAGAAGTAATAGAAGGTATCTATCCCTTGAACTGGAACTAATATTTTCCAAATCAATTGAAATGAAATTGATGAGATCTGATTATCTCATGATCTCATTTTCCAATAAAGGGATATGGCGTACTTGGTAGTCGCCACTTGTCTTAATGGAATTGATCCTCAAGCCAAAACTTCTAAAACATATAATTATACTATTATATCCTTATATCCTTAAGGTATTCTTCCTAGTGTCCATAGGGACTGATTTCAACGACCTACTCGATGCAAGTAGCAGAAATTTGCTAGAAATGATATTCAGAATAGAAACTCTTAAAAAGTTCTTCCTCCTTACTTCCCATCGAATCTATTACTAGAATAGGTCGATAATTATTTTAAGCAAATATATTCACTTCCTTTTAGGTACAACTGATATACTCTTGCAAGAATAGATTATTATTGTTCTTTAATCCTAGTCAAATATATCTTACTAGGGAATCCTTAATTTTTCCCAGATATAGAAACCACTAAACTCAACATAAGACATTAAGCTATCAAATTCCCTAGGTACACGTTAATATGGTAATTTCTAATTACCTTTAACTGAATCAAGAGCCTTCTAAAATACCTACAACCTTCTTGCTTTATCAAAACCCCTTCCATTTAACGTCGATACTAATTGACAACCCAAGGGAATAACTTATTACTGGTTTATTTGCATTTACAAGAGATAACCGATAAAATATAGCTAACATCATATACAGAGTTTAGAGTTCACAAGTCAATCACTCACACTCAATCATGCAAATTGTATTACTAGATAGAACAATATAACATCTATGTGGTATCTATTATTAATGTGTCTAGACTAACTGGATGAAACTCGCTTATTAGAAATGATCAAATCAAGAAATCCCCTTGTGGGTTTTTATATAGGATTGACGTTGGGTTCTCTAACATGATAACAACCCCAAGTTCCAGAGGGGAAATTAACCCAAAACTAAACATGGTTTTAGTTTTACTAAGAAGCAAGTATTAACTCCATAGTACTAAAAATTACAGTGCATCCTTTTTAAAGCCATTGAGGGTAAAGTTTCAGGCCTACGAAATTCATATTATTTTGTTTCCACTATGCCATAAAAATCCCATAAACCTCATTATTATCATAGATAGATTTTTATAGTGACTCAAATAAATTCATAAATCAAAATGTCTATGTCTATGTCCATGTTGAAGACCAAGGACTAAGTGATTGAGTCTTCAAGATTTCAACTCGGTGACTGCATATTAGCCATCGATATCCCCAATATTACTATTTATCAACTAATCCTTGAAAGAAAAGTAATCGAAACTAAACACAATTTTAGCTATTAAGTGAAGCCAACATAATCCCCATAATACCAAAAATTACAGAGTATGACACTTAAGGTATTTTCCTTAATGGTATAAATATTTTAGGCATCTGGGTAATACCCAGAGCTAATGAATTAATATTCAAAATAGAGAATGATAGAACTCGAAAATGAGTTTACACTTCCCAATAGTATAACAACACTCAGTTCTAATAGTAATAATCACGCAGTACAACAACACCAAAACTAATAGTTATTACTATAGATCTCTGAAATCTCAAGAAAAATCACTCATAATTTCACAAGGATCATATAGTACATAGTAATAACCTTCCTCACATGCATATTTAACTAAAGAGAATGTTGTAGAAGATTATCTATTCAAATATCAGATTGAATAAGATATTAAGAGGGGAGAGAGTGATCCATGCCTGTTAAAACTGAAATCCTTCCACCTCGCAATCCCAACAACTATCCTTCACCACCGAGATGCGATTACCAATGCTCCTTGTGCAAGGCCAAACAATACACAGTTCCAAAAATAAAAACTCATCTATCTCATGTATCCCTCTTCTTATACAGAATATCTGAGCTCCTTTAATAATCCCAAAATTTCCAACGAGCTATCTTTCAAAACCGCTAATGCATGCAAATGTTGTTCCAAAAGTGGATCTTTTGAAAGAAGAAGAAGAGTTCATAGTCGACATGCAAGAACAGAAAGAAAAATAGATTTCCAGTAGTTTTGGTAGCTTCTTCAGGAAGCTACCCATTTCCCAAGCTCATTAAAGTGTATTAAATATATTCAATGTTATTTAATATCCAACCAGCCATCACCGCCTTGACTAATTTCTCCTCCATAAAAGGTGGGATTCTCAAATTTAGAAAACTTTATTTATTTTTCCAAATTTAACTAATTGCATGGTTAGAAATATAACTAACCATTCACATGGTGAATAACTTCATCGATATTGAGGTTTGTGATTAACTAATCCTGGTAGCAAAAATCATAAATTGCATTAACCTATACTTGTTAGGTCTTCAATGTAGTTATTCAGCTTATAAATCCTTAAGCCTCATGCATGGTCTATATAGTTAATAACGATACCCATAAGTATTTTATTTCATTGTCAAAATACAAGTAATATTAACCTAAACAATATCTCATAGCCTCATGGTTACTTTGAAGTTGGTTAAGTAACTAGTCCATTCAGAAATGGATCTAGGGGCCAAAACTATAACAATCATAGCTTATGATAATGAGGAGCATGAGTCAGTAGGTACTATAGTAGTTCCGATGGAATTAGGGCTGACTTGTCATGATACAATGTTCCATGTCCTTTACTTGGATCTTCCATACAACATGCTCTTAGGACGCCCATAGATCCATGCCATGCAAGCCATTCCTTCAACCTTCCATCAGTGTATCAATATGTGCCATGAAGGAAAAATAGTCACCATTTAGGGTGATCCAAAACCATTCACATATTGTAGGGCATTGCATAGTTTTTCTCATGCAACTTATGAATGCCCTTCTGTGGATATTGTTATTCCTTTACAAACATAAGCTATCAAGGAATGTGTGGATCCATATTCACTCACTCCTTGTAATCAAAACTTTCCTTCATTTGTCAACCCTTTTACATCATGGGAGGTAATTTCTGCAAAGTATGGCCTAAGTGAAAAATTCACTCTTCAACAGACCTTATTAATATTAAATCTATCAATGTTTCCCAGGAAAAGTGGTAAACCTTACTTTCACTCAATAGCACTTTCAGGGATAAATTCCCTAAACCACTAGAGAATTTCATCCCTAGTGGCCTCCTATCCGAGGAAAATATGTTAGAAGATCCCACTAACTAAGTACCCAAGGGTACCATGGCATCATGCCATCAGGCCCCACAATATATCAAGGGCCACCGTATGATGTACGTCATGGGTTACAATGGGTTTAGATGTGGTATCAATGCGCAAGGATGATTAGAACCCATTCCTATCCCTCATTTCAAATCTAACAGATATGGTATTTGAATAATACCTCTTGATGATCCACCCTTTGAGATCGATGCCACCTCTTCTAAATGTGAGGAAAAAACATCTCAATCGGATAACGACGAAGATTCCCAATGTAGCCTCTATGAGGATCTTGCCTCCACTAACCTATTCCTTGATTCAACTATTTTTACCTTATCTGGATCTAATCCTCAAACCAATTTCCAAGTAACCCATGTATATCCCAAGCTTGTAGATTGGGATCAATAATTTCATGTTCCAATCAATTTCTCTGAGAATGATGAGGCATTTACATAATTCATGGGACTCATGGATGTTATTCTGACTAGGGATCACAAGAAAGGATTTGCAATTCAAGCTGGATGTTTACACATACTTTGGAGAAAAGGAAAATATTTGTGGACACTTAAATAAGAAGTTCGTAAGAAAGAGTAAGAATGATTTAGAGAATCCTTGTCAAAAGATTAAACACAAGTCTCATAGCGATAAACTTAGTGAAGCACTAGTAGATAAACAAAATGAAGAACCCGTAGACGAAATTATATACCCATTCAAAGATGATGATAAGCCACCTAAGGATGTTGATCCTACATGGATGGAGGATGCTTCTAAAATAATTTTTGAAGAAACAATCAATGTCAACATTGGCTTGAAAGAGGAACCTAGAATGATAAAATTGGGAGCTTCACTCTCAACTCAAGAAGAGAAGTTTTTGTGGAGATATTAAGATAATGTGCAAATATATTTTCATGGTCATACATAGATATGTCTGGTTTGGACCTAGAATTAGCCATGCACAACTTTGTTGTGCACCCAGATGCCAAACCCATCAAACAGAAGTTGAGAAAGATGCATCTAAGAGTTGCACTACTTGTCAAAGAAGAACTGAAAAAGTTATTAGCTGTTGATTTCATTAAACCCATTGACTCTTCAAATTGGATAGGTAATTCCCACATTTTACGCACCCAAAGACAACAGTAAAATAACAGGATATATATATATATATATTGACTTACATTGCTCACTACACACAAAAATACAAGGGCTCCAAGTACAGAAATGCAACTCACAAACGACAATCACATAAGTCATCGACTCACATAGACACATGAAAATGACATAGGAATGTCAATGCCACACTTTTCCCAATGAAAGAATACTAGAAATGACCCAACCACAAGAAACATGACTTCAGGACGATTTAGACCCACAACACATCATTTCTTTAAATTAATCGTAACTAAAATACGGTTTGACCATCTTATATTGGCTTCTTATACTTTATAAAAATTTCCATAACTAACATACTTATTTGGCATAAATCAAATTTCATACAAAGTACTTAATTATCTTATTATTATGTTAAGAATATTCTTCTCCAACATTTATTCGATGTCTACAGTTTTAACCTTACAACTCAAGCGAAAGTAACTTGATATCCAGAATGCAATAAAAGGATTTAACGAAGATTTAGATACAAGGTAGTTTTTTTACCAGAAACATTCCTCAATCACAAAATAGAGATTTCCTTACCACATTTACTCCAATTCAAATACTTGTGGAATTCCATTTTGATCTATATATGTACTTTGTTTTCTCGAAGGTTGATCACACCAAGAACAATTCATATTCTTTGAAACAAAAGAATATGTTTTATTGAGTTATAAGGTCTGCAAGGGTGGCATTTTTATGAACCTCAAATCTCGTCTTTACTCTTATATGCTTTATTTTCTACGTCACATTATGGTATTTTTTTGCATTGTCTTGAAAAGGAGTTACAAACTATTTTTCTAACCTCTTGAAGAAAAAAAAAGATAAGGAGACTTGAAGCTACACATGCACCCTAAGCCAACCTCCAAATCAAACAAGGTTTATATTAAGTCCAACTTCATCCAAGGGTCTACCCCTCAACTATATGTGAGTTTTAAGTGAGAGGAAAAATTTATGCTAAACCACCTTCCCGAAAGGAGCAAGGTGTTATGTTGAGAGAAATCAAGGTAACACATTTAGTTGAGCGGGACTAAGGGGTTCATTAACAAGAGTATAAGACCTAAAATCAACTAAGTCACAACCTCCATCCATGTCGTTTGGATCAAACCGGGTTTTCACTTGATGAAGAAATTTAATTTTAAATCTATCTTTGAATGACAAGGTAGTCTGCTAGACTACGAAGGAGGAGTAATCTCTACACACTACAAGAAAATTTTGACTGCATCACTCCTATCAGACGGGTTTAAGACAATGTCACTAAACCTACTGACTAAGATGATAAGTCCATTCTTGAGCTCTGATTTTCCTAAATTAGGACATTCCATCGAGAGAAAAGATTAAGTTCATCCTACGGTTTTCAATGTCTTCTACGGTAAGGAGTATCGCACATGAAAAACAAGTTATGTCTCGATGTTGAACAAGGGTAGTGTGTTTTCGATTAAAACTCTTTATTACATTTACAAAGTATGAATGCACAAGATGACTCGTTAATCATTTATTGAACACTAAACATACACTATAAGATATTACTTCAAATTCATTTACCTTATATAAATATCAACCCCTTTTAACCATGTGTTCTATGAATCAAAATCGAACCTAAGATTAAATACACATTTCCTAAATGTCCTAGAAACTATCATCTCATACATAGCAACAAATTATCAAATATGACCCTCTGAAAAAATGAGACTAAAAATACATTTATTCATTTAAAAATGAACTATATAGATTACAATGATAATTAATGCACTACACAATGCCGTTACGTCATCATTCTTTCATCCTGCAAAAACCACGTGAGCAAGATATCAATGATAAATCGCTAGCATGGAATCCACGCTAATCTAACATAATTATCATTTTTCAGTTTTCCCATGTACATATAATAATAATAACAATTTGCAAGCGAGAGAAAAAAAATTTAGAGACATGTATTCAATGCATTTCATTTCACTTCATTGTGTAACCCAGGAGAGAGAAAAGAAGGGAAGAGAGAAAAATACAATTTTGTCAAAAGTTCTATTTCACACAACAAGTTATACCATAGAGTTTTAAACAGTTAATTACATGTATCCAAAGTTTGCACGGTGGTTTGACAACCCGACGAGGGTCCCACAGCTTTCTATTTTTACCTTTTTTTACTAGCTACAAAATGTCCAAAACAGGTTCGGAGTCTACGAAACCACTTACAAAAGTTATCTTCCGAAGAGAATGCATACCACGATTAACTTTATACACGTCCCCATATATACCACGAGTTCATAGCAACTAACGGAATTGGGAAAAAGTGAACTTTTTGCGTTTGGCGGCTAGTTTTCTCAGGGCCACTGGTCGTAGTTGACCTAGTTGCAAATGAATAAAAGTTGGCTCGAGGGCTCAGAAAACCACTTCCAAAACTGATTTTTGATGGATGAGCACGCAACGAGGCACTTCCTAAAAGTTCCCCTATATAAGTATAAATTATCGAGTCGACGGGACTGAAAACTAGAAATCCATTTTCAAACGGCGACAAGTTTTCTAGAGCGACAAGTCAAAATTGGTTTAGTTTGACCTCGTCAAACTGTGATCAAAGGCCTACAAAATGGCTTTGCCAAACTATCCAAAAAGTGTTTTACCCTAAATTGAAAGTACCATACAATTGTCTAAATACGAACACTAGAGGTTTGCAAAAATGGATAATACTTCCTCTGTCCAGGTTTCAAATGGCAGTTCAAAACGAAAGCCAACTTTCTAGATTTAACAACTTTCTCTTTTGCTGTAAACTGATTATAACAGGGCTCTATAAGAGCATCAAAAGGATCACATATGTTCATTCAAGGTTGATTCAAAAGTCATGGTGTCTCCTTGCATACCAAGGTACACGAATGAAACTTAACATCTCGATTTCGGGTTATAAAGAGTACTTAATGAGTCTCGAAAATGCAAAAATAACTTTTTAAACAGGGAAATGGTGTACATTATTTCTAGAAAGTAAATTTTGTCTGGTCGATAAAACAATGTTGTAGTGGATTCGGTTGGATAGGAAGTTTTCTAAATCACCTCAGAATGAGGGTGGAATTTCATATTTTAATGTAAACAGTTATTTTGATTTCATGAGTTTTCAACATGACATTACATTGTTTTTGCAACAAGTTGAAAAAAAAACATTTAACGGTATTAAAATCCTAATATTGTAAAATTCTATTAAGTTGCAAAAGAGAAACTAAAACAAGAGAGTTATGAGAGGTAGGGGAAGATGAACCATGCTTGGAAGGGATGGATTTGGTCAAACTCGCAGGCTTCGATTCAACATCTTGCTTAAGAACTTCATTAACCGAGTTCACGAGCCTCGATCTAAGCTCCACAACGTCACACAAAATTCCCAATCACTTGAAGTTTTTCCAATGAATAAGTTGCCCATTATGTGCATATCCTAAAATCATGGCATTCCATGAAACCACATTTCTCTCGAGGCATATTGTTATTTCCAACTATGAATAGAAAGGAATGAAGAGAGGAACAGGAGATAGGATAGATCTAAAGGGAGAAAAGAAATGAATTCCAAAGTAGAAAGGTCAGAGGGTTTATGTTTTGGGCTGGTAGTAAACAGAGCCAAACCTACTTGCATAAACAAACAAAGCAATACTGATGAGAAAATGACAAAAAAGTAGAGATAGATCTAACAGAAAAGCAACATAGATCTAACTTAAGAAAGATCTAATGCATATAACACATCCATTGAGCACAAAGTCTTAATTTTGTATTAATATTTTCTGTTACAAAAAGTACAAAGCCTTTTCCTTCTCACTTCTATTTTTCATCTAAAAATGTCCACCCTTGAATACAACAAGTATCCAAGTATATATAGAAGGAGAAGGAGAAAGAAGGCAAAAAGGAACCAACAACTATTTACAAAATATCTAAAAATATCTAAAAGTCAACTGTTGACTTTGGGGCAATTTGGTGGATGACAACATCTCATGGTGCAACATGGATGATGTCATCATTTGTGCCAACATACTTTTAAATACTTTACAAAAATGGGAACAATCCCAGGAGGAAGGAGCCTATTCATCATCATCCCATGGCTGGAAAGGAGTATCATGTTTCTGCTCAGAGAGGAAATGTGAAATTGAGCTCGATACTCCATGAACTTGCTAATCATCGGTTGAAGTTGATCCTGAGCGGGACCCTTGGTGTGATCACCAATGACCTCGCAAGTCTCCCATTCATCTCTGAGTCTCTCTCGGGAGCTTGAAGTATTCATTACCTGCCTCCATCAGGTATCCAACAAAATCATGGCAGGCTAGAAGGTTGTTGATAGATTCTGCATCAAAAGTGGCTTCTGACCCTAAACCTTGTGACGCGATCTCCTTGAAGAGCCGAATAGTGTCATCTACCTTCCTCAAGGCATATGATGGGGTGAGCAAGCCTAGAGACATCCTTAGGATGATCTGTTCTCCATTTGATGCATTGCATCCAAGGCTTCCTCCTTGATTTTATCTATTTTCTCCAAGACAAATTCCATCTGGTCAACCCGATAGTCCAAAGCAGCAAGGACTTTGTTGGGTGCTCTTGGGTGATCGAAGATGCCAAATTTTACTAAGTCATCGACTGGGTAGTCGAGCATCTTCTAGAATGTCTCATGTTGTAACCTGGCATGGTCCAACTCTTTGGAGATAGGTCCTGCAATCACCTGGAGTTCCTTATTAGCCTGATCAATATTTTGATATAGCTCCATGAACTTTATAATTACTTCCTCACTATCCTTGAGGATTTGGTCTCTCCAGTGGATACTGCCATACCTTGCTCACCAATCTTGGCATACTCATTTATCTTTTCCTAACTAAGGGCTTCAGAGTTTCGTGGTAGCTACAGGAGGTGCACTGCCCATTTTCTGTAGGGCTTGGAGAAGATGTTTGTTTTGTTCTTTCAGTATCCTCTTCTCTTCCTTTGCTTCTTGAAGCTTTTTGCAAAGGGCATCCACTGCAGATAAGGCCTCTCCCTAGGATTTCTGAGGATGTTCCCATTGTGACCTGTGTCACTGTATAATCTGTAGGAGACAGATCTTTTTTATCCTTTGTGGGATCAGGGTATGTGATCTCCATAACCCTTTCACCTAAGTGCTTTGAGAGAAGCGGGTTATTGCCTTTTTCTTCTTAGCTCCTTTAGTTGGAATGATAGAGAAGTCCATAGGTGCAATGGGGACTTTCCTCTTGTGTTGGCTCAGGTGTTTGGAGATCCATTCTGGACTTAAGGGAGTGTGACCAGAGGAGGAGGGGAAATGGGGGTAGAAGAAGGAGAAACTACAGTGAACATGGGGAAATGTGTCGAGATGCTCGGTGGTGGCATTGATAAAGAAGCCGACCCTCCAATGCTCATAGGGGTAGGAGTCACATGGGAGAGGAAACCATGGGGGTGGAAGGGATCTGAGAGATGAGGGAAGAAATGTTGGGGGACAGATCCACGAGGGAAGAGAAGATGGAGGAAGAGGAAGGGGGAATAGTAGAAGATGGGGAGAAGACACAACCAAAGGAGTGGTTGCTTGAGTGACGTGAGGAGGGGAAGGAGGAGTGGGAGATGGGATGGTGGGAACTTCACTAGTTGCAGTAGTGGCAACATCCTGAGTGGATGTGCCCATTGGAACACTTACCGCTTCTTCTTCTTTTGGGAGATACCAGCTTACTACCTATTCTCTGGGTGGCGGAAGGAGGACTCTCGGGAGCTTCTTCTGAGCAAGTGCTTGATTCTCCCTCTTTGTCTTTCCCTTTTCCCTTTGGCAAGTGCTTTGGCTTAGCAGGTGCATCACCCAAAGGAGACGTGGTGAAGTCTACCCCAAGGTAGATGAGACCGTTATTCTTCCTGCACCAATGCTCTGTGCGTTGCAGAGTGCCTTTAACCCTTTCCTCAATAGTCTGAGGTGCCTTTGTTCTATCAATCTCAAAAATGGCCAATTGTCCCCATCCGTATCTAGATAGACCTGATCAACTTCTTGATCAGTCACTTGGAAACCTTTCGAGACAATGGCCACACCATATTGGATGATCTCTGCCAGGCTAGGTGGGAGTGATCCTTTCTTCTGAGCTTGACCTCGTGATACAAGATCGATGTAGATATCCTCGATCTATGGGATGTGAATCAGATCAAGCTTTTCCCTTGGAAGGAAATTGCGAGGATCAAAGGTTGGCCTTTGGGAAATTGTGTTTCAAGTTGAGCAACTCCAGCTCCACAAACATTTCCTGGGCTTTGCTATGAGAAGTGTAGGTGTACCTACCCACTGTGAGGGGGAATGGAGTTCCACCCTTCTTTCTTTTTAGACACTTCTCTGTGGTATGTGATAAGTTGTCTGGACAGCTCCAATAGGATCAACTTGGGTCCCATACCTCGGTAACTTGGTGGGCTCCCCCAAGAAGTTGGCGGCTCTGAGATAAGTGAAAGTGGGGAATTACGTAAATAACACCCCCACTTCTCTGTGGTAGTAACCATGCTCTTGGTCATCCGACCATGAGTCATATTGGGCCTCAAGGTAGATGATGATGCCATAGAAGAAGGCATCATTGATCTTGCTGAATTGTGCGATGTTGTTTTCCAGTCTCAACTCTGGATAATATTCATATATTCTTACTTGGGGCCACACCCCGCATCGGTTAGTGTTGGGTAGTCTCTTTCAGAGGTAGCAATGTATACCACGTAGGAGTTCATGTAGAACCTCCCAGTTGTTGAGAGTTGTTGAAGCTGCTCGGAGATGGTGCTGTTGATAATCTCCACCCATTCAAAACATTGATCAGAACATTTTTGCTCATTGTTTCTAGATATCTGAGCATCCATTTGTGAAAGTAATGGGCATCAGGAAGCCCAAACACCCTACTCAGGAAGGTGATGGTGTCACTCAGCTCTTCTGAGAAGTCACTGCGATGAATAACTTGCAGGCCACCTGCTTATCACCTTCTTGTTTTTCAGATATACTTCATTCATAAGCTGCATGCATTTGTCTTCATTTTCATTCCATGCTTTTATGCAGTCTTCTTGGCTTATTGCCACAAAATGCCGGTGGTGGGGGATACCCAACATAATTTCAAAGTGCCGGTAGTGAGGTTGATTATTACCTCACCCTTCTCATTCTCGACACATCTTGTGTCCTTATTGTAACAACGGCCACCACCATCATGAACTCGTTGTTTACTGCGCTCACGAGAATTCCTACAGTGAAATGTAAACCACTGCCACCAATTTTCCATCCATGGACTACCTGTGACCTTCTTAGTTCTAGCCCAAAAGTCCTCCATATCAATATGACCAAGTTCTAATCCTTGATGTCCAGGTCACACTCTGCAAGGGATTCGGGCATCCTGACCCTTTGGTATTTGTACTTCATTTCTTCTTCTATGAGTTTGGCCTTACCCTTAGACTTGGTTGGCTTCTTACTTGATGAAGACATGTGTGAATCTGAGTTCAGCTGCTGATCTACAAGAAGAACTAGGGAAGTCCATCGTAGAAGAGCCATGTTAGCTGTTAAATCATCCATCAAAGCTTTACAGAATGAAAAGTTATCAATTTACAAGCCTCTGGGTGCAAGGCATAATTCTATTACAGGTTGCAGGGTCAGAAAAGCAAGGCGCACTTCTAGAGAGTGTTGCATGGAAGAAAACAATGCAAAGGGGCACAGGGCACAAAAATACTACACACAACATTCGATGTTGGTGTCATAGGATGTGTGCTTGCGCCATATGAAGGGTTTTAACTTGGGCATAGATTTATTTGGTGTAGCAAGGATTCAGGGTGCACCTTTAGCATAGATATGGTATATGTTGCAAAACATTATGATGCGCCAAAGGGCGCAGGTTCAAAGGGTGCATCATTGAGGTAAGGTGCGCCAAGTGTTTTAGCTTTTGGCGCAGCGTGGGAAAGGTCTGCACGACATTCAAATGTAGGTGTAGGCAGTTGCACTTGCACTGTGTTAGGTTTTAGGAATTTTTATAAGGCACGGGAAAGATGGTGATGTCGCATGCGGGGACAGTGTGCCCCTTTGGCGCGTGACTGTGTTTAGTGTAACAATGATGGCGTTTGTGCCAAAGAAAAACCATGGTTTTGATAACTTTTTTAGAAACTTCCCTCTTTTGGCAGGCTTTTGTGGCTTTTAACTCTTCCAACATAGATTTTGACAGTGAGGGGAAAAGAGGAAAGAGGGTCAGGGATTCATTTTTGAGACAAGGCCTCCCAGGTTTAGCAGATCTGGAAGGAGGGTAAAACCGGTTTGGAAAGGTGGGTTGATTTGCAAAATGGGTAGGGGGTTGTATTACTTCTTAGGTTCATTTTCTTTGTTTTTAATAATAACAACCTCCAAAAAACAACACAAAAACCCCACAACAACAACACAAGAAGAGCAAGGGCCACTTACCAGGAATATATAAGATGGAGGAAATGATGTGGGGTCCACGAATGTGATGAAAAGCGACACACGGGGCTGACAGAGTGTTGACAAATGTAGAAGAATAACTTTTTCACATTTTTTCAATCGTGAAAATGATAGGTCGATGCACCTATTTATAGCAAAAGGTGCAATAAATGTGCCACCAACTTTTTGCAAGGCGCACCCTAGGTAGATGCCAACATGAAAATATTTGCGCCCTAGGCGTGGATTTGGGTTGTCAACATTGCTTTTTTAGCACTTTGGCGCACCATTCAGGGGCACAACATTTTGAATGTCGACAAGATGGCGCATGCACCTTGGCATAGGCTTGAAAGGCACATCATGGGAAGGCGCAACATTTGGAATGTCGACACTCCAAAGGATGCGCCAAAGGAAAGGAGGGGGGCAGTTTCATTTGATGTTGCATGAATAAAAATACGCCCAACCAAAAAAGGACCAAATGACTAAGTTCAAAAACTAGATTTTCCGAAAAGGGATTTTATGCCATTCTGAACGCTTAAGGGACCTCAACGGGAACCAAAACAAAAATTTGGTATGGTTACCTACAAAATTTCCCTTGTCAATTTTACAGGATAACAATTGGCTCTTTAGGGACTATCTTTGAGCGAAGCTTAAGGGTAGAGAATCCCAGATCTACATGTGCCTATCCATTGGGTTACAGAGTCAAAAACAAGGGTGATGAAAAAGGAAAACACACAACAAAAAAAAACACAAAAAACAAACACACAACTAAAGAAAACTATACAAAGAAGAGAGCAAGCTCTACTTCCTGAATATTTTGAGATGTTTCCCACTATAGGGAAGCGGGAGCTCAATTCCATCTAGATATGAGAGATAGAAGCTATTCTCTCCATTGAGATTTTGATCTTGAAAGGCCCTTTCCAAAGGGAGTCAAATTTTCCATGCATGCCCTTTGGCTCTCTTCGCTTGTCCCATAAAAGGATGAGATCTCCCACCTAAAATCCCTCTGCTTAGCCTTTTTATCGAATAGTCTCTTGACTTGATTCTGATGTTTGGTGATCCTGTCGACCACCCTTACTCTCTTTTCTTCAAGTTCTGTTAGATACATGATCCTCTTTTCTAGAGAATTCTAGAAAGTCTCATCTTCAATCGCTCATGCCAAGCGCAGGTGGGAAGTTCCACAAAATGGGAAGCTCAATGTCGATTCCATATAATACTTGAAAAGGTGACATACCGAGAGACCTCTTTGGAGTAATACGGTCTACCCACAAAGCATCATACAATGACTTGTGCCAGGACCACTGATTCTCATCGACTAGCTTCCGTATGATGGTTACTAAGTTCTTATTACTTGGATTCTGCCTGACCATTTCCTTGGGGGTAATAATCTGAGGCATGGGCCAAGGTTATCCCGTATTCATAGAAAAAACCAATAACTTCCCATGAGGAGAAGTTGGAAGCATTATCAACAATGATCTTGTGTGGGATGCCAAATCTTACAATGATACTTTCTTTGATGAAGTTGCAAATGACTTCAGAGGTGGCATTCTTAATAGGTATGGCCTCCACCCATTTGGTGAAGTAATCTATTTGTTGTTAGGACATAACTATGTCTAGCACTTGATTGGGGATGTAGTGCTCGATAAAGTCAATTCCCCATTTCCTGAATGGTTCATCAATAATGACGGGCCTGAGGGGAAAAGTAGCCAATTTTGGTTTTCCAACAAACTGTTGGCAGAGCTCACATTTTGCTACCTAGGTGGCTATATCCTGAAATAGCATTGGCCAGTAGTACCTAGCCCGGATGATCTTATGTGTTATCACAGATGAGGAGAAGTGACCACCGCAGGCCGAGTCATGAAAACTTTCAAGCAATTTGATCTATTGCGGTTTGTCAACACATCGCAAGAAGACGCCATCAATACCATGTTTGTATAAACCGTCATCCCATATGACATATCTGGCTGCCCTGAGCTTTATAGTCCACTTCTCCTTTGAAGTTAGATGAGGTGGGCACTCACCGTAGGTGAGAAAGAAAGCTATATCGGAATACCATTCATCGCTAGTCACAACAAATAGAACCATAGGCAAAGAGAATCAGCTTTCTTTAGTTTACCCTCGCTCTCATCGATGCAATCAACTTCCTCTTTAGGGACCTCTGAACCTTTGTTTTCAGCCATAAGCTGACATAGGCCCTTGCCTCTTACCAGCTTGGTTGGTTTTATGTCTAGATCATACTCCTGGACCTTTGCGATCCAATTCCCTCGTAAGCTTCCTAACTCCTGTTGAGTTAGGATAGACTTGACTACCATGTCAAGAACCAACACTACTGTATGAGAGTTTAGGATGTAGTACCGAAAGTTCTTGACTGCTTTGACAATGGTGAATGCATGCTTTTCTAACTGAGACATCTTCAATTCATGAGGCTTGAGAGGAGAGCTCATGAACGTGATTGGAGATTCAACATCCTCAGAATTCTTTTGCATTAAGATGGCTGATACAGTATGCTCAGATGCATAATTGTACATGATAAAATCCTTGGAGAAGTCGGGACATACCAAGATGGGTGCATGGGTGATGGAGGCTTTTATATCCTCGAATGACACCTTTCCTTCTTCGCTCCACCGGAAATTTTGTGACCCTTTCATCATATTTGATATGTGATGAGTCTTTTCAGCAAAGTCGGGAACAAAGCATCTGAGAAAATTCACTTTTCCAAAGAAGAGTGAACACCGGTCTTGCTTGTGGGTAAGGTAAGGCTCTGAATAGCCTTAACCCTTTTGACATCTATCTTTGTCCTTCCTTGCTGACAACGTGTCCCAACAACTTTCCTTCAGTGACCTCGAAAATAGACTTTTTTTGGATTTAGGGAAATCCCATGTGTTCTCGGCATCTAATCAATACTTGCTCCAAATGATCACAATGATCACTTCACTTTTTAGAGAACACAGTTAAGTCATCTAAATAAACCATGATGACCTTTCCCATCATACCTTTGAATGTGAAGTCCATTGCTCACTGAAAGGTGGCACCGGATTGGTCAAGCCAAAAGGCATCCTACTGTAGGTGAATGTGCCCCAGGGAGTAGTGAATGTTGTTTTGAATCGGTCTTCAGGTGAGACCTCAATCTGATTATAGCCTGAAAAACCATCAAGCATGGACAACATTTCTAACCGGTTACTGCTTATAGAACTTGATCCATTATAGGCAGTGGGTAGTTGTCCTTCAAGGACACTTGATTCAGATTGTGAAAATCTACGCATATGCGTATCTCACCATTCTTCTTTCATACTGGTACATGATGTTTGCGACCTAGGTACTATGATGGATAGGAAAGATAATCCTCGCATCCAACATCTTCTATATTTCTACCTAGATGGTACCCGAGATCTTGGGATTATAGTGCCTCTATTTCTGGTGAAAAGGTTTGACATCATCTTTTAACGGGATGTCATGTTGAACATGTCCTTTGGCTTGAAAGACTTTAGATCGGCATAAGACCATGCCAATACGTCCATATATTTCTTCAACAATTTGAAAACTTCCACTTTTCTTCGGTGTGCAACATTTCCCGATGTTCACAAACTGTGGATGTTCCATAGTACCCAAGTTGACCGATTCGGTTTCTGAGAGGAGTTAGGGATCATCTTGTCACTTCTTCTTCTTGACAAAATGATCATGTTTGTCAAACAATCGTTCCAGAGAGACTAAACCTTTGGAATTTTATTTCCCTTGAGCTGACATATGCCATCACCTTCTTTTGATTCATTTGCTTGACTAGTGATAGATTCACGGCATGCAGAAGTAGATCCTTCAAAATGAAGCTCACTGAAATTTTTTACTTTCTCTAGAAAGGCAATAAGTTGATTGTCATCGTTGAATACCTACCAGTGCTGAGAATTATCTAGCACGCTTGGGTGGAAGACTACCTCAATGGTATATGTGTCCATCTTCAACCTTGGGTGAGGGAGCATGAGAGATGCTGAGATGGCCAATGAATCGCCATGTCATTCTGAGCTCTTGGAATGACTTTTATTGAGAAAGCATCAAATTCCTCAATGTTGTCCCATACTTGCATTGCGGTAATGTCTGAGCCTTTCATTTTTTACTTGGTATATTCTTTTCACTTGATTAACGATCAGCTCGGCATCACCCTATACTTTTAGGTTCTTAATTCCCCTTTCTTTTGCAGCTTGCATGCCAAGTAGCAAAGATTCATATTCAACAGTATTATTTGTATTGAAAAACTGCAACTTGAAAGAGAGAGGAAAAATCTCCTCTTCAGGAGATATTAGCACAGCTCCAACACCGCATCCGCTAGTTACACAACTACCATCAAACTGCAGTGTCCATATCTTGTTAAGGTCCTCTCTCTGATGAGAATGTCCATTTTATCAGACTCAGTGGATAAGAAGTAGTTCCCCATCCCTGATGATTCAAGAGAATTTGGGCTTTGGGGTCATCGGAATTGGTGACCAAGTACTTCTTTTGTGATTCAGGCTCCAATGTCTGCATTACACCCTTGACGGGGATTCTGGCCTTGGACCAGTCCATATGGATCTCTCCACCAACTTCTCTACAAAAGCTTCTTCCTAGTAGAATTCCATATGCCACTGGGATATCAACAACGAGGATGGTCATCTTTACTCTTTTCTCTGGGAACGCCGCAAAGGTGAACTATGCATCTTTGATCTGACCAATCAATGGAACCTGTTTGGTTTCCATGGAGTAACATCTACCAAAAGGCTTGGTAAGAGTGAGGCCCAAAGCATGAGGTGACCTTTACCGCATGACATTATCGAAGCCCTAGAATCAATTATGCAGTTGCTTAGCTTGTGACCATTGATTAGGAGGGAGAGATAAAAAGGTTCAATTTTTCCTGACATGGAAGTCGAGGCAACATTTATGCGAGATGCAGGAGGAGTGGAAAGGATTCCTTTAGGGGAGGCATGAATGGGTATGGCAACTTGGCTTTGGATATATTCAGTCAATCTTACAAGTTTCTTAGGATTAGACTAAAGATATTCAGCCTCAGACATTTGAATCTTGGTCTTTTTAGCATGATCGATTATATCGAATGAGGCCAAGGGTTGCGTTGATGAAGGAATGAGTCCTTCACTTCGATGGTAGGGTAGGGTTACTGGTCTTTATGGGAATAGAAGAAGGCTGATTTGGAGGAGAGATGGGAGGAAAATATTTTTTTGTAAAAGACTTAATAGGAGGTTGAGCAGGAAGAGGATTACCTCTTTTAGCAATGGTTGGAGGCGTGTTTGACACAACCTTCTCTTTTTGTATCCTGGCAGCAACTTCTGCTTCTTTTCCTTGGGAGCGGGTGAAAACAACATATGATTGTCCACTTGCATACCCTTGGGTACCCTCTTCTTCATCAGACTCCTCATCTTCAAATTCCATATACCCATTGTAGAGTCGCCAAATTCACCGACATCTTGATCATCTTCACCTTGCGATGAAAGGTTCTTCATAATTTTTCTCCTCTTCTTCGACCTCGACTAGGGCATTGACCGGAGGGGCCTCAAGTGCCAACCATGGAGTAGTTGCAGGTAAAAATGTGGCCTTTGTGGGGCATTGTTGGAAGTGAAATTTCTCCGTGGGATATCCCGGTATGAAGTGTTAGGAGAAGCTTGAGCTAATTGCTTCTTTAATGTGAGCAAGTCATTCACCATCTTCTAGAATGTCGGATCTGATGAAGTGGCTTGAGAAGGGGAGTTGAAGCTTTAGCTTGGATGACTCTCATTTTAACTCACCAGATATAAGCAAGTTATCTTCTATCCGAATGGCTGCAGCTTGAGCGAGAACCAGGGTGGTGATTTGTTCTTGTAAGAGTAAGAAACTTACTCTTGAGCTCATGGCATTCACAAAGAAACACTTCTAATTTTCTAGTGTGGCAGCATGGCAGGGGCACACACGTTAATTAGTGAATTGAAACGAGTGATAAAATCACGCATGGTTTCATTGACTTCCTTCTTCAGGTGAGTGATCTTTGATAGTAATGCAAACACATCTTCTGAAGGCTTATACCTGTCTTCAAATGTAGTTCGTAATGTGGCCCAACTGGTGATAGATCCGGCCGGCAAATGTTGGAACCACTCTGCTGCGGTCCTTGCAAGGTCTCTAGAAAGAGGCATACTGACACATCTTCATGGGTCACATCCAGATGCTGCATGACATAATGAATGCAGATATATGTGAATCCATGCTTTGGTTTCCACTCCCATCAAATCTTGGGAAATTCTTGCGGTTTCCATGAGGGAGTGCGTGAACAGGATGTGGCAATGCAAGAGGGCCCATAGCATTTCCCCATGGTACTACCATTTGAAAAGCTGGAAAGAGGACGCGAGCCGAGAGCAGGTTTCACTTAGTAACAAAGCGCTGCAAAGGGATGTGGAGGCTCCTTGCAAAAATGGTTCTTTCGTGGAGGCGAGACACTTCTTGGCTGACCGATCAGCTGAACTCAGCGATGAGAAGCATGCTGGTGTAATACTGAAGTTGTGCCTTTGAAGTAGATCAAAAAGGATCAACTTCTCCATGAGCTCTCCTGCTATGAGTAAATGGCTCACCCGCCAGCGTATCTTTCAGATCTGTAATGTTTTTAGAGCAGATTTAAAAAACTTTTTGGTTGTACTTGCTGATTTTCTGATTTTTCTGACAAAAATCAGCAGCATGTACTTTTCTAAATATTTAATTTTATCCTTCTTTTGAAAACCGATTGTGGTTTAATGACAAAGATCAACGAGGATAAAATGATGGTTAACTTAGTAAGCTGATTTTTGGATCTTAGAGTTGACTTTTTGCAAGGGTTTGAAATTATTTGTAAAACTGTCAGAATCTCAGATCTACGGAAATATACGGGTTTTTGTAAAAACTCAGTGAACTAAAGATCTCTAACTAGCCCAGATCTATGGATCTCTGAAGAAAATTTTCAGTTTGGATCACTTTTGCAAAAATTTTGGATTTTAAGCAAAAGTTAAGATTTGCAAACAGGTAGTGATTTTTATAATTTTATCTATTTTCTTAGTTACCTTAACAACCTTAAAAGTTGTTAGTGTCTTTTAACTAACACAACACTCACATAGATCTGGTTCTTTCCCAGTGAGAGTCACCAAAAACTATTGGTCCAAAATCTATCGGGAGGGCAGATCTATGGATAGATGAGCCAACAATGTGTAGGGCATAGCCCCTCTTTGAGACAACAAAGTGAAACTGGTTTATTGCTATTCTACCAGCAGGAATCTATGCAAAGTCCTATAGTATTCTACCTTCAGGGGTTTGGGATCTCATCCCAGTAGGGGTATTTCCAACTATGAATAGAAAGGAATGAAGGAGGAGAGGAGATAGGATAGATCCAAGAGAGAAAAAGAAATGAATTCCAAAGTAGAAAGGTCAGAGGGTTTATGTTTTGGGCTGGTAGTAAACAGAGCCAAACCTACTTGCATAAACGAACAAAGCAATACTGATGAGCAAATGACAAAAAAATAGAGATAGATCTAATAGAAAAGCAACATAGATCTAACTTAAGAAAGATCTAATGCACATAACACATCCATTGAGCACAAAGTCTTAATTTTGTATTAATATTTTCTGTTACAAAAAGTACAAAGCCTTTTCCTTCTCACTTCTATTTTTCATCTAAAAAATGTCCACCCTTGAATACAACAAGTATCCAAGTATATATAGAAGGAGAAGGAGAAAGAAGGCAAAAAGGAACCAACAACTATTTACAAAATATCTAAAAATATCTAAAAGTCAACTATTGACTTTGGGGCAATTTGGTGGATGACAACATCTCATGGTGCAACATGGATGATGTCATCATTTGTGCCAACATACTTTTAAATACTTTACAAAAATGGGAACAATCCCAGGAGGAAGGAGCCTATTCATCATCGTCCCATGGCTGGAAAGGAGTATCCTGTTTCTACTCAGGAGAGGAAATGTGAAATTGAGCACGATACTCCATGAACTTGCTAATCATCGGTTGAAGTTGATCCTGAGCGGGACCCTTGGTGTGATCACCGATGACCTCGCAAGTCTCCCATTCATCTCTGAGTCTCTCTGGGAGCTTGAAGTATTCATTACCTACCTCCATCAGGTATCCAACAAAATCACGGTAGGCCAAAAGGTTGTTGATAGATTCTGTGTCAAAAGTGGCTTCTGACCCTAAACCTTGTGACGTGATCTCCTTGAAGAGCCGAATAGTGTCATCTACCTTCCTCAAGGCATATGATGGGGTGAGAAAGCCCGAGACATCCTTAGGATGATCTTGCTCCATTTGATGCATTGCATCCAAGGCTTCCTCCTTGATTTTATCAATTTTCTCCAAGACAAATTCCATCTGGTCAACCCGATAGTCCAAAGCAGCAAGGACTTTGTTGGGTGCTCTTGGGTGATCAAAGACGCCAATTTTACTAAGTCATCGATTGGGTAGTCAAGCATCTTCTGAATGTCTCATGTTGTAACCTGGCATGGTCCAACTCTTCGAGAGATAGGTCCTGCAATCACCTAGAGTTCCTTATTAGCCTTGATCAATATTTTGATATAGCTCTGTGAACTTTATAATTACTTCCTCACTATCTTTGAGGATCTGGTCTCTCCAGTGGATACTGCCATACCTTGCTCACCAATCTTGGCGTACTCATTTATCTTTTCCTACTAAGGGCCTTCAGGAGTTTCGGTGGCAGCTACAGAGGTGCACTACCCATTTTCTGTAGGGCTTGGAGAAGATGTTTGTTCTATTCTTTCAAGTATCCTCTTCTCTTCCTTTGCTTCTTAAAGCTTTTTGCAAAGGGCATCCACTATAGATAAGGCCTCTCCTTGTAGGCTTTCTGAGGATGTTCCCATTGTGACCTGTGTCACTATATAATCTGTAGGAGACAAATCTTTTTATCCTTTGTGGGATCAGGGTATGCGATCTCCATAACCCTTTCACCTGAAGCACTTTGAGAGAAGCGGGTTATTGGCTTTTGCTTCTTAGCTCCTTTTGTTGGAATGATGGAGAAGTCCATAGGTGCAATGGGGACTTTCCTCTTGTGCTGGCTCAGGTGTTTGGAGATCCATTCTGGACTTAAGGGAGTGTGACCAGAGGAAGGAGGGGAAACGGGGGTAGAAGAAGGAGCAACTACAGTGAACATGGGAAATGTGTCGAGACACTTGGTGTGGCATTGATAAAGAAGCCAACCCTCCAATGCTCACAGGGGTAGGAGTCACTATAGGAGAGGAAACCATGGGGGTGGAAGGGATCTGAGAGATGAGGAAGAAATGTTGGGGGACAGATCCATGAGGGAAGAGAAGATGGAGGAAGAGGAAGGGGGAACAGTAGAAGATGGGGGAGAAGACACAACCAAAGGAGTGGTTTCTTGAGTGACGTGAGGAGGGGAAGGAGGAGTGGGAGATGGGATGGTGGGAACTTCACTAGTTACAGCAGTGGCACATCCTGAGTGGATGTGCCCATTGGAACACTTACCGCTTCTTCTTCTTCTTTCGGGGATACCAGCTTACTACCTTCTCGGTGGCGGGAAAGGAGGACTCTCGGGAGCTTCTCTCTGAGCGTGTGCTTGATTCTCCTCTTTGTCTTTCCCTTTTCCCTTTGGCAAGTGCTTTGGCTTAGCAGTGCATCACCCAAAGGAGACGTGGTGAAGTCTACCCCAAGGTAGATGAGACCATTTTCCTGCACCAATGCTCTGTGTGCTGCAGAGTGCCTTTAACCCTTTCCTCAATAGTCTGAGGTGCCTTTGTTCTATCAATCTCGGAAAATGGCCAATTGTCCCCATCCGTATCTAGATAGACTTGATCAACTTCTTGATCATCACTTGAAACCTTTCGGACACAATGGCCACACCATATTGATGATCTCTCGCCAGGCCAGGGGGAGTGATCCTTTCTTCTGAGCTCGACCTCGTGATACAGATCGATGTAGATATCCTCATCTATGGGACGTGAATCGATCAAGCTTTTCCTTGGAAGGAAATTGCGAGGATCAAAGGTTGGCCTTGCCAGGAAATTGTGTTTCAAGTTGAGCAACTCCAGCTCCGCAAACATTTCCCGGGCTTTTCTATGAGAAGTGCAGGTGTACCTGCCCACTATGAGGGGGAATGGAGTTCCACCCTTCTTTCTTTTTAGACACTTCTCGTGGTATGTGATAAGCTATCTGGATAGCTCCAATAGGATCAACTTGGGTCCCGCATACCTCGGTAACTTGGTGGGCCCCAAGAAGTTGGTGGCTCTGAGATAAGTGAAAGTGGGGAATTGCATAAATAACACCCCCACTTCTCTGTGGTAGTAACCACGCTCTTGGTCATCCGACCGTGAGTCATATTAGGCCTCAAGAGGTAGATGATGCCATAGAAGAAGGCATCATTGATTTTGTTGAATTATGCGATGTTGTTTTCCAGTCTCAACTCTGATAATACTCATATATTCTTACTTGGGGCCACACCCCGCATCGACTTAGTGTTGGGTAGTCTCTTTCAAGAGGCAGCAAGCATATACCACATAGGAGTTCATGTAGAACCTCCCATTGTTGAGAGTTGTTGAAGCTACTCGAGATGGTGCTGCTGATGATCTCCACCCATTCAAAACGTTGATCAGGAACATTTTTTCTCATTGTTTCTAGATATCTAAGCATCCATTTGTGAAAGTAATGGGCATCAGGAAGCCCAAACACCCTACTCAGAAGGTGATGGTGTCACTCAGCTCTTCTGAGAAGTTGCTGCGATGAATAACTTGCGGCCACCTGGTTATCACCTTCTTGTTTTTCAGATATACTTCATTCATAAGTGCATGCATTTGTCTTCATTTTCATTCCATGCTTTTATGCAGTCTTCTTGGCTTATTGCCACAAAATGCTCGGTGGTGGGGATACCCAACATGATTTCAAAGTGTCGGGTAGTGAGGTTGATTATTACCTCGCCCTTCTCATTCTCGACACATCTTGTGTCCTTATTGTAACAACGGCCCACCACCATCATGAACTCATTGTTTACTCGCTCACAGGAATTCCTGCAAAAAATGTAAACCACTGCCACCAATTTGTCCATCCATGGACTACCTGTGACCTTCTTAGTTCTAGCCCAAAAGTCCTCCATATCAATATGACCAAGTTCTGAATCCCTGATGTCCAGGTCACACTCTGCAAGGGATTCGGGCATCCTGACCCTTTGGTATTTGTACTTCATTTCTTCTTCTGTGAGTTTGGCCTTACCCTTAGACTTGGTTGGCTTCTTACTTGATGAAGACATGTGTGAATCTGAGTTCAACTTGCTGATCTGCAAGAAGAATCAGGGAAGTCCATCACAAAAGAGCCATGTTAGCTATTAAATCATCCATCAAAGCTTTACAAAATGAAAAGTTATCAATTTACAAGCCTCTGGGCAAGGCACAATTCTATTGCAGGCTGCAGGGTCAGAAAAGCAAGGCACACTTCTGAGAGAGTGTTGCATGGAAGAAAAAAACACAAAAAAAGGGCGCAGGGGCAAAAATACTACACACAACATTCAGATGTTGGTGTCATAGGATGTGCGCTTGCGCCATATGAAGGGTTTTAACTGGGCGCAGATTTTTTGGTGTAGCAAGGATTCAGGGTGCGCCATTAGCGCAGATATGGTACATGTTGCAAAACATTATGATGTGCCAAAGGGCGCAGGTTCAAAGGGTGCATCATTGAGTTAAGGTGCGCCAAGGTTTTAGCTTTTGGCGCGGCGCGGGAAAGGTCTGCACGACATTCAAATGTAGGTGTAGGTGGTTGCGCTTGCACCTGTGTTAGGTTTTAGGAATTTTTATAAGGCACGGGAAAGATGCATGTTGCAGGCGGGGACAGTGCAGCCTCTTTGGTGTGATTGTGTTTAGTGTAACAATGATGGCGTTTGCACCAAAGAAAAACCGTGGGTTTGATAACTTTTTAAACTTTCCCTCTTTTAATAGGTTTGTGGTTTTTAACTCTTCCAACACAGATTTTGACAGTGAGGGGAAAAGAGGAAAAGAGGGTCAGGATTCATTTTTGAGACAAGGCCTCCCAGGTTTAGCAGATCTGGAAGGAGGGTAAAACCATTTGAAAGTGGGTTGATTTATAAAATGGGCAGGGGTTGTATTATTTCTTAGGTTCATTTTCTTTGTTTTTAATAATAACAACCTCCAAAAAACACAAAACCCCACAACAACAACACAAGAAGAGCAAGGACCACTTACCAAGAATATATAAGATGGAGGAAATGATGTGGGGTCCACGAATGTGATACGATGAAAAGCAACACACGGGGCTGACAGGAGCGCTGACAAATGCAGAAGAATAACCTTTTTCACATTTTTTTTAATCGTGAAAATGACAGGTCGGATGCGCCTATTTATAGAAAAAGGTGCAATAAATGCACCACCAACTTTTTTACAAGGCACACCCAAGTAGATGCCAACATGAAAATATTTACGCCCTAGGCATGGATTTGGGATTGTCAACATTTTTTTTAGCACTTTGGCACACCATTTAGGGGTACAACATTTTGAATGTCGACAAGATGGCGCATGTGCCTTGGCGCAGGCTTGAAAGGTGCATCATGGGAAGGCGCAACATTTGGAATGTCGACACTCCAAAGGATGTGCCAAAGGAAAGGAGGGGGTGTAGTTTCATTTGATGTTGTGTGAATAAAAACTTGCACCAACCAAAAAAAAGACCAAATGACTAAGTTTGAAAGAAAAGGGATTTTATGCCATTCGAAGGGATTTTATGCCATTCCTTGAATTTTATAGGATAACACACCTTCCAAGGGACCTGATTGAAAACCTCAAGGCTTTCTCAAAAGCCCATTTTGAGCATATCCTACAATCAACATTCCAACACAAAATTCGGAGGCATATCAAACAGTTACCTACAAAATTTTTAATCTCCTCCATGGCGGCGGCTTCTCCCCACATTCAAAACCAAAAAGATGAAACAAAAACAAAACAAAAGGAAGGAAAAATCCCATAAGGAGCCCTAACGCCCTTTTCCCTAAACCGCCCCACAAAAACACGGGCTTTTGTAATTTTAATTCTTTTATTTTATTTATTTATTTATTTATTTTTGTTTGAACTAAAAATAAATAAAACATGCATACCATTTCCGACAATGGAACACCAACAAATAGGCTCTCCTTTTACACGACTCGAGAATCGATCGATCGGGATGATAAAATAAAATAACATAAGGATAAATAATATTAATGTTGATAACATTCGATGATAGAAAATAATAAAACAAAATCGTCGATCAACATACAAAATAATAATAATAATGTCGTTATTATTATTATTTTTACTGCACACAAATTTATTAACCATAGCCCGTAACACTGAGTAAAATAATAATAAACACAAATCGACAATATAAATTATAATATTATTATAAACATTATTTTTATGATTTTTACGGCTAAAATAATGATAATAATTATTAATCATATTAATGGCGATGACCAGCAGAACTCGAAGAAGCGAGAACTAGATTTTCCTTTAACCGGATAATCATCCACGATGCTACTAGGTCCACCATTTGGGGTGCCGACAACGACCCAAAAAGGCAAGAAGGAGAGGGAGGGTGCAAAATCTTCACTGCGACAAGGAAAAAGTTGACAACGGTCAATGAGAGCATGCACACAACCCTCCCATGCTTAGCAACAGGGTCATCATGTCAAGAACTAGGGGAAACATTGAACGGGGCATTACATTCTCCTCCCCTTAAGAAAGCATCGTCCTCGATGCGACATACAATGAAGAAAGAGAAATGGTAAGCCACAAGGAATACCTATGGGAGAAGGTATGCTCTAAGGTTTAAGATTTCAAGACACAAAATCATGGCCATGGGGTGGCCCTAGGAACATCAGGTAGAAATTTTATCTTTCAAGGTTCTGTGAAGATTGGTAGTTCCATTTTACCTTATTACTTAGTTAGCATTTTCTTTTTTTTACAGTATTTCTTCTCTCAAGATTATAATATTCATTGTTTAGATTTTTTTGTCTTAAGTTTGTGGGTGCCCAACTAGAACTAACATCAAGATGTCACAAAAAACTCAACACAACACAAATGACCCATGAAACATCTTGCTACATTTTTCTCGAATGTATCCAATCACAAGACCTTTAATTCCCCATGGTATGACAACAAGTAGTCCACATAACATATAATTTCAACCAATTATGTCATAGACATAAATTCTAGTACACACATGTGACTGACAAACAGAACCAACACACTGATACATATACAACGGGTATCACAAGACCCAAAAATCCATGACTATACCAACATAGTGCCAAGACAATATCCAATACTCCATACCAACCAAGGGAAGAGTCAAGCCTCAAACATAACAAGGTGTCAAAAAGACTCACAAGGGTACACATAACTCACTATACCAACTCCACACATCACAAAATATCAAGAAATAACTCCATATATCTCCTAAAGTATCATAAAACAACTCCATATACCGCACAAACCATCACCAAATAACTCCATATACCTCTCATAGAGAAAAAAATAAATCATAGTGTCAAAACCAAGTCGGGTCACTCAACCATAGAGCCCCATCAAGAATATCATGTCACTCCACCATAAAGTGCCATAAAGAATAACAGGTCACTCAACCATAGAGGTACATCTCCTTTCTCCTTTAAATGAGGTCGGGTCACCCTATTTCCCTCCAGGCACATAGAGCCCCATCACCCCCAACCCAAGTGACATAATAACTCGTGGTTCAACAACCCGCTAGTTATCTGTAACTCCTTGGGGCATACCCCCATACAACGAAGCGGGTCCATAGGTTCAACCACTCCATGGTTAATCCCATGACCTTAACCCAACACATTACAACATTAGAACCAGCATAACCATCCATTCAAATGCCAAATGGTAAAATCAAAATCCTTGGGCAAGGCTATAAAATTTTAAACGTGAAAAGAAATTTTAAATCTAAGAAAAACAAACGGCTAATTAGCCATGGTTAGTGCAAAATCCAAATGTTAATGCAACAATCAAATAAATGCCCAAAATATAAGAACATGTCAATCAAGAAAAACGATTGGTTCTAGCTAAAAGAGATAATGATCAATTTATGAATAAAATACGTATTGAGAAAATAGCACATTACAATCACTATGTGGCCTCATATTGCCACCAAAGGGGTACTCATCAAGTTGTTGGCACTCGGACATCGAGCCTCAACTCATAGGAATATACACGTAACCAGAAATGAGTATATAAAATAATGTAACTGTCATCATCTCTGCCTGGATCATTCCTCCATACTCCCACAAGGATCAACATAGCCAAAATCACATAGGATTATTCAATGAACAATCCAATAGGAAAGAGTAGGGGACTCCAGTTGCATAAGTTGAGCCTAAGGTGGTGCGCAACCACAATATACTGAGCAAGCTCAAAGTATAATAAACAAATAGAAGTGGGTTTTCAGTCTATATAAGACTCCACTTCCTCACTCGTACTCGGCTCAAGATTATGAAAACTTGGTCCATGCCTCCTCTCTCCACACATACACTCTTGACAGTTTCCTCCCCTTAGGGTCGTCTAGTGTAAGGTTCACAACATATACATAACACATCACTATCACAATGGTGATTCACACAATGTAACTATAGCGTCTTACGCATGGTATTTATATACATGGTATAACACAATCATTACTTCATGGGTCATGATACATCACATTACCACATCCTACACCCAAAGTGCAATCACTGTACACTAGGGATCATACTCACCATATCCCCTAAATCACGACATGAACCATCACATATTACATGAATTATACGTATGAGGAACACAATGTCTAACATTATGACATATAGTCAATTGTAATACAACACGATGATGCACACAACAAATCACAATATGGTGATGACATCACGATAAACTGTGATTCACTTTACATCAATTTTGTCATGCAATACATCAATACACCTTCTTATCACATAAAGTCAAAATGTTTCAACACTCTGCAATTCACAATATCATTTCATTCACAACAACAAGGCGGTACATCACACATGGATTCCTCATTGAATCCACAAAATGAGAGTCGATACTCTCATCACAAGCACATCAACATGACAAAAAATACACACTAAGTGACATGCACCACATGTGCTTCCATAAGGTCACAATCACGACATAGTTCACATAACAACATATATCACATTACTCTTCCATTATCCACCACCATCATGCAGAATCATCACAACTCCAATCCATCCCAGAGGTTCAAGAGCATGAACCTCTACTCTGATACCATATGTAGTGCCCACATTTTACGCACCCAAAAACAACAAAAATACCATGATATATATATATATATATATTTGAATTACATTGCTCACTAAACACAACACAACAAGGGATCCAAGTACAAAAACTTGACTCACAAACGACAATCACATAAGTCATCGACTGACATAGACACATGAAAACGACATGGGCATGTCGATGCTACACTTTTCCCAATGAAAAAATACTAGAAATGACCCAACTAGAAGAAACATGACTTCAGGAATGGTGAACCCACAACACATGATTTCTTTAAATTAATCGTAACTAAAATATAGTTCGACAATCTTATGTTGGCTTCTTATACTTTATAAAAATTTCCATAACTAACATACTTATTTGGCATAAATCAAATTGCATACAAAGTACTTAATTATCTTATTATTATGTTAAGAATATTCTTCTCCAACATTTATTCGATGTCTACAGTTTTAACCTTACAACTTAAGAGAAAGTAACTTGATATCCAGAATGCAATAAAAGGATTTAACGGAGATTTAGATACAAGGTAGTTTTCTTACCAGAAACATTCCTCGATCACGAAATAGAGATTTCCCTACCACAGTTACTCTAATTCAAAGACTTGTGGAATTCCATATTGATCTATATATGTACTTTGTTTTCTCGAAGGTTGATCACACCAAGAACAATTCATATTCTTTGAAACAAAAGAATATGTTTTATTGAGTTATAAGGTCTACAAGGGTGGCATTTTTTCTAAACCTCAAATCTCATCTTTACTCTTATATGCTTTATTTTCTACGTCACATTATGGTCTTTTTTTTTTGCATTGTCTTGAAAAGGAGTTACAAAATATTTGTCTAACCTCTTAAAGACAAAAAAGATAAGGAGACTTGAAGCTACACATGCACCCTAAGCCAACCTCCAAATCAAACAAGGTTTAGATTAATTCCAACTTCATCCAAGGGTCTACCCCTCAACTATATGTGAGTTTTAAGTGAGAGGACAAATTTATGCTAAACCACCTTCCCGAAAGGACCAATGTGTTATGTTGAGAGAAATCAAGGTAACACATTTAGTTGAGCGGGGCTAAGGGGTTCATTAGCAAGAGTATAAGACCTAAAATCAACTAAGTCACAACCTCCATCCATGTCGTCTAGATCCAACTAAGTTTTCACTCGATGAAGAACTTTAACTTTAAATCTATCTTTGAATGACAAGGTATTCTACTAGACTATGAAGGAGGGTAATCTCTACACACTCCAAGAAAATTTTGATTGTGTCACTCCTATAAGACGGGTTTAAGACAATTTCCTAAACCTACTGTCTAAGATTATAAGTCCATTCTTGAGCTTTGATTTTCCTAAATTAGGACGTTCCACCGAGAGAAAATATTAAGTTCATCCTACGGTTTTCAATGTCTTCTACGGTAAGGAGTATCGCACATGAAAAACAAGTTATGTCCCGATGTTGAACAAGGGTAGTGTGTTTTTGATTAAAACTCTTTATTACATTTACAAAGTATAAATGCACAAGATGACTCATTAATCATTTATTGAACACTAAACATACACTACAAGATATTACTTCAAATTCATTTACCTTATATAAATATCAACCCCTTTTAACCATGTGTTCTCTAAATCAAATTAAACCTAATATTAAATGCACATTTCCTAGATGTCCTAAAACTAGCATCTCATACATAGAAACAAATTATCAAATATAACCCTCTCAAAACATGAGACTACAAAATACATTTATTCATTTAAAAATGAACTATATATATTATAATGATAATTAATGCACTACACAACGATGTTACGTCATCATTCTTTCATCCTTCAAAACCATGTGAGCAAGATATCAACAATAAATCACTGGCATGGCATCCACCCTAATCTAACATAATTATCATTTTTTATTTTTCCCATTTACATATAATAATAATTACAATTTGCAAGTGAGAGAAAAAGTTTAGAGACATGTATTCAATGCATTTCATTTCACTTCATTTTGTAACCCAGGAGAGAGAAAAGAAGGGAAGAGAGAGAAAACACCATTTTGTCAAAAGTTATATTTCACACAACAAGTTATACCGTAGAGTTTTAAAAAGTTATTTACATGTGTCCAAAGTTTCCACGGTGGTTTGACAACCCGATGAGGGTCCCACAGCTTTCTATTTTTACCTTTTCTTACTAGCTACAAAAACATTCAAAACGGGTTCAGAGTCTAAGAAACCACTTCCAAAAGTTATCTTCCGAAGAGAACGCACACCATAATTAACTTTCTACACATCCCCGGATATACCATGAGTTCATAACAACCGATAGAATTGGGAAAAAGCAAATAGTTTGCGTTTGACGGCTAGTTTTACTAGGGCCACTGGTCGTAGTTGACCCATCTGCAAATGAATAAAAGTTGGCTCAAGGGTAAAAAAACCACGTCCAAAACCGATGTTCGATGGATGAGCACACACGAGGCACTTCCTTCAAGTTCCCTATATAATAAGAAATCATCGATTCGATGGGACTGAAAACTAGAAAGCCATTTTCAAATGGCGAAAAGCTTTCTGAGCGACAAGTCGAAATTGGTCCAGTTTGACCTCATCAAACTGTGACCAGAGGCCTAGAAAATGGCTTTGCCAAACTATCCAGAAAAGTGTTTTTCCCTAAACTGAAAGTACCATGCAATTGTCTAGTAAGAACACTAGAGGTTTGCGAAAACAGATAATACTTCCTCTATCCAGGTTTCAAATGGCGGTTCAAAATGAAAGCCAACTTTCTAGATTTAACAACTTTCTACTGTTGTAAACCAAAGGTAATAGGACTCCTATAAGAGCTTCAAAAGGATCACATATGTTCGTTCAGGGTCGATTCAAAGGTCAAGGTGACTCCTCACATACTAAGGTACACGAATGAAACTTAACATCTCATTTTTAGGGTTACGAAGAGTACTTAATGAGTCTCTGAAAAATGCAAAAAAAAAAAAATTAAACAGGAAATGGTCAACATTATTTCGGAAAGTAAATTTCATTTGGTCGATAAAACAATGTTGTAGCGGATTTGGTTGGATAGGAATTTTTATAAATCACCTCGAAATGAAGGTGGAAGTTCATATTTTAATGCAAATAGATTATTTTGACTTCATGAGTTTTCAACATGCCATTACATTGTTTTTGCAACGAGTTGAAAAAAATATTTAACGGTATTAAAATCCTAATATTGTAAAATTTTATTAAGTTGCAAAAGAGAAACTAAAACATGAGAATTATGAGAGGTAAGGGAAGATGAACCATGCCTAGAAGGGATGGAGTCAGGTCAAACCCGCAGCTTCGGTTCAACATCTTGCTTGGGCACTTCATCAACCAGTTCACGAGCCTCGATCTAACCTCCACAACGTCACACAAACTTCCCGATCACTTGAATTTTTTCCAATAGAATAAGTTGCCCATTATGTGCATATCCTGAAATCATGGCATTCCATGAGACCGCATTTCTCTGAGGCATATTGTTAAACAACTTGTGTGCATTCTGTATACTTCCACATTTTGTATACATATCTATGAGAGCAGTCCCAACAACAACATCTAACAAAAATCCATTTTCGATTATTTTTTGATGGATTTCCATTACCAGTTCAAAAGCACCAATTTTTCCATAGGATGGAAGGATGCTAGCAAAGGTTACCGAGTTTGGCTTTACACCTGCCAGTTGCATTTGATTGAAAGCCTCCAAGGATTTCTCAGCAAGCCCATTTTGAGCATATCCTACAATCAGCACATTCCATGACACAAGATTCGGTTGAGGCATTTTATCAAATAGTTCCCACGCCTTTTCAACAAATCCATTTTTAATCATCGTTGTCCATGAAACTACATCTGTAAGGGGCGTTTTTAAAGTATCTTGGCATTTTTTAAAAGTTTTCTACGTTTTTGAGTAGCTAACCAAGAGAACACATCTCCTTGAGGCATTTATTGTGCACAACCACGTTTTTGTGCAACACCAAGAGAACAAATCTCCTTGAGGTGTTTTTGTGCAGCCACGCTTTTGTGCAGCACATCCTTTGAGCATTTTTGTAGTGCATCCTTTTGTCATCCTTGGCTGTATCAAACTCCATTGGACATGAGATGGGTGCCCAAACATGATTAAAAACTTTCAGTTCAAACCCAACAACATTGCATTCCATTAAACCACTTCTGATTTCTTCCACATAGCATACAAAACTACCAACACCCTTGGAAAAATAGTCTCGATAGAAACCCTCCTCCTTCACGCCTTCTTCAACCTCTGGTGGGTGTGCAGAACAAACTGGAGCTTCCTCCCTCCCTCCATGGTGGCGGCTTCTCCCCACATTCAAAACCAAAAAGATGAAACAAAAAAAAAAACAAAAGGAAGGAAAATCCCATAAGGAGCCCTAGCGCCCTTTTTCCCTAAACCGCCCCACAAAAACACGGGCTTTTGTAATTTTAATTATTTTATTTTATTTATTTATTTATTTATTTTTGTTTTAACTATAAATAAATAAAACATGCATACCACTTCCGCAACAATGGAACACCAACAAACAGGCTCTCCTTTTACGTGACTCGAGGATCGATCGATCGGAGACGATAAAATAAAATAACATAAGGATAAATAATATTAATGTTGATAACATTCAACGATAGAAAATAATAAAACAAAATCGTCGATCGACATACAAAATAATAATAATAATGTTGTTATTATTATTATTTTTTCTTTACACACAAATTTATTAACCATAGCCCATAACACTGAGTAAAATAATAATAAACACAAATCGACAATATAAATTATAATATTATTATAAACATTATTTTTATGATTTTTACAACTAAAATAATGATAATAATTATTAATCATATTAATGGTGACGACCAGGTAGACTCGAAGAAGTGAGAAGTAGATTTTCCTTTAACTGGATAATTGTCCACGACTCTACCAAGTCCATCGTTTGGGGTGCTGACAACAACCAGAAAAGGCAAGAAGGAGAGGCAGGGTGCAAAATCTTCACTGTGACAAGGAGAAAGTTAACAATGGTCAATGAGAGCATGCACACAACCCTCCCATGCTTAACAACAAGGTCATCATGTCAAGAACTGGGGGAAACATCAAACGGGGCATTACAGGATATCTAACATAGTCCAAGTTCATAAGAAGTTGGTTGGCATAAGGATTTGCACCGACTTCCATGACATCAATAAAGCATGTCCCAAAGATGACTTCCCCTTGCCTAATATTGATATGATTTTCGATTCTACCACGAGGTTATGAAATGTTATCCTTAATGGATGGTTTTTCAGGTTATAACAAGATCCGAATTGCAGAGGAATATCAACATAAGATAGCTTTCATCACCCCTTGGGGGACATTTTATTAAAAGGTCATGACTTTCGGACTCAAGAATGTCAGGGTCACCTATCAACATGCAATGAAAGTTGTCTTCCATGACATGATGAATGACATCATGGAGGATTACATTGATTATATCCGGGAAAAATATAAAAACAGAGGAGAGAACCTTGAAGTGATAAGATGTATTTTTCAACGTCTCTGAGATTACAAAGTACATTTGAATCCTAAGAAGTGTGTCTTTGGCATTTTTTCAGGGAAGCTCTTAGGTTTCATCATTTCATAGAGAGGAATAGAGGTAGATCCTGCAAAGGTTACATCTATCACATAAATGCCTCCACCTACAAATCTCAAGAAACTAAGAAGTTTACAAGGAAAGATATAGGAAATCCGTCATTTCATTTCACATCTTGTGGATAAGTGCCACCCATTTACACATCTCCTAAAAAATTATTTTACATTCAACTGGGGACCAGACTATCAAAAGGCATTTACACTGCTTAAACAATACCTTATCAACCCTCCCGTACTCATGTCACCTACCCCAGAAAACCTCTCCTATTATACATTTTAGATACCCAGGTTTGCTATTGGCACACTATTTTCCCAATATGACCTAGACCATAGAGAAAGGGAATTTTATTACCTTAGCCACACCTTGATTTCTTATGAACTAAATTACCCAAATATGGAAAAGGCTTGCCTAGCAGTATCTTTACCTTTAAGAAATTACACTACTATCTCCTTAACAATAATACCAAGCTAACATCCAAAGTTGACCCTCTCATATACCTTTTATACAAACCCACCCTTACACGATGAATGACTAATTGGATCATTCTCCTAAGTGAATTTTATATTGATTTTGTAAACCATAAATCTTTGAAAGGACAAGTATTGGCTGATCGGTTGGTAGAATCTCGTTTACCAAGGATGGAACCTTTATGTCTGGATCAGCCAAATGCATCCATGATGTATGTTTAAGATTTTGTAGAGTGGCAGTCCATTTTGAATGATCATTCACCTTCCACAGATCGGAGTAGGAGTGTTGCTTATCACTCCCACAAGTGAGGTTATCCCAAGAGCATTCCATTTGGGATTCCCATGCACTAATAACATTATAGAATATGAGGCACTCATTGTTGGCCTCAAGTTGGCTATCACTTGGAATATCAGATAGCTATGAGTCATTGGGGACTCCCAACTTATTATTAAACAAGTTAATGATGAGTATAAGGTTAAAGATGAAAAACTTGTTCCATACAAGAATTTGATTGAAACCTTGAAGGAATATTTTACACACATCATCTTTGAGAAAAAACCAAGGTTTCATAATAGATCGCAGATGTCATGGATACTATTAGATCACCATTATGCATTCCACCTCAGAAATTAAAATTACCTTCTTTATAGAGCATTTATGTGTACCCACATACAACATGCCAAAATCTTGTTTGACATGTCAAATTTTTGGTCCATCCTCCCTTGGTATGACCCTATATTCAGATACCTACAAGATGGCACATTTTCCCCTGAAAATTACCCATTCTCAAAATAAATACCTTATTCACCATATCTTGTTATACCCTCCTAGAGGCACCCTTTATCGTCCGTGGCTACGAGAGGGAATATACTCCATTGTTTAGATGTTACCAAATTCTTCCACGCTATTAAAGAAGTACATGAAGGTATTTTTGGAGTGCATACTAGTGGTATGGTCTTGGCTAATAAGCTCTTAATGGTAGGTTATTACTTTGGACCACCATGGAAGTAGGCGAGTTGTCATTTTGTAAATAAGTGTGAGCTATGCCAAAAGTATGGAAACTTGATACATGCGTCGGCCTGACAAAGCTTTGCATCCTATCGCCACGCATTGGCCATTTTATAAATGGGGCCTAGACCTCATAGGAAAGATCCATCCTTCTTCATCGATTTTCACACCCACATTATCACCACCACCGAGTATTTTACTAAATGGGTAGAGGTTGTGCCTTTTACTTATGTAACTCATGTGAAAATCTCCAAATTCATCATGAATCATCTAATATTCTCATATGGTATCCCCTCCACCATTATAACAGATAATGGTAATTTGTTTAAGAAAAAAATAGCTAAAACATTGTGCCAACACTTCCATATTTAGCTTAAGTGGTCTACCCTCGATTACCCCCAAGGTAATGGGAAAGCCAAAGCTACCAATAAAACTCTTGTATGGATCATGGAGAAAATGGTAAGTAAAACTAGCCATAATTGGCACTTATAGATACATCCCACCCTCTAGGGCCTATCAAACTTCCATCCACACCCCTACTGGTGCAACCCCATATTTACTAGTCTATGGAACTGAAGCCATCATACCCTTGGAAGTGGAGCTTCCATCCCTAAGAATATCTCTCCGAGACTATTTTGATAAGGACGAAGACTATAGAGTGGATCGTCTAGCAGAGTTAGAGTTGTTGGATGAGAAGCGTATGAGAGCACTTAATCACCTAAAGGTTTATCGTAATGCAGTATCAATAGGATATAACAAACAGATCATTCAAAGGTGAATTTGATGTAGATGATCTAATTCTAAAAGAAAATCAAGAACATTGTCAAGGATAGAGAAAAGAAAGGTAAATTTAAGGCTAATTGATTAAGGCCTTATGTGGTTGTTGTTAAATATATATTAAGAGCTTATAAACTAACATACTCATATGGTGAAGAGCTTCCAGAACCTATGATAGCCATGCATCTCAAGTTCTTCCATGCTTAAGCATGGTTTAGATATTAGATAAGAACTAAAAAGTATAAAAACATGAAAAAATCAAGAAAATAGTGAAGAAAAAATAGGTCATCGACATGTGAAAACCATGCAATGGTGGCGCAGTGGGTAGGTCTTTGGGTGAAAACATGCTTTTGCACTCAAAGAGGATTCATCGATCACAATCTATTCTTTCATCCATATGGGTAACTCTCACCACTATCTAGGATTAATTTCCTTTGCTAGGTCTAGGAACCCTACCAAATCTATCTTGCAAAGCCATGACCTGGCTTATTTGTTCTTATATCCAAGTGAAGGATGTGCTTTTGTATATTCCCATCTAACGTTGGAGGTGCCTTCACATTCCACTTTCTCATACATATGTGTGTGGAATTATTCCATTTGTATATTCCCACATTACACAGGGGGAATTTGTGCTTCTTTGTTCTTGTACATATCTTTTGAAACATGACCTCAAAAATACAAAAACATTCAGAAAAAGATACAAAAAAATCTAAACATTTAGAAAATTCCCCTTGGAACGAAGCTGCACCAACATCATAACATTGTCTTAGGGAAACCTCAAAAACAATGTGAATAGTATCCTTGAAAACTTATCTTTCGGGATAACCCAAAAACATTAGAAAATATATCAATGTTGTCCCATAAAAACAAGGTAGTGATTTAATTACTTTTAGTTGTCGGTTTGTATAGTTTTGATTGTGAGTATCTTTTCGTGTTGTATGATTTAAAATAATGGTTCATTTGCTTACCTTAGATTGAATCTTGTTTGATTTAATTGTGTGTTGTATTGAGTTCATTTTTAGCTTTCATACTTGTAAGATATTGTTATGTTTTCGTCGTCTGTTGTATGCATCTATTAGGATTCATTTTACTTACTTAGATTGAATGTCAATTTAATCATTGTTAGGATTTTCATGAATTCATGTCTAGTTCATTTGTTTTTGTGTTTTTGTAGGTGTATATTTGTTTAGTTTTGTTAACTTTTTCTTGTGTGTTTGTTTTTTTACTACACATCTATTTGTTATCACATCTATCATCTACCATTCATCACATATAACATCATATAATACATCATATATACAAAAATGCTAAGTTTTACATCATGCATGTATAATAAGCTAATCATCACATATCAGTATCATCAATGGGGCAAGAGGGGTTGCACATGATCACAAATATATCCCCCCCACACCAATATCATCTATTATCATCCTAAATGCTAGCATAAAACTAGAATATCTTGTGTCCAAAACATATGATATCATCTAAGGATATATCATCAATATACAAACATGTGGTACAACATTGCTATCTAGCATGAGTATACATAGGAAATGGGAAATCATACCTCATCATAATACACTCATACATCTGTAAATATGAATCATCCTCATAAGAGCATATAAAACATGCAAAAAAACCATTGAATATCCATATATACAGTATAAATGTTTGTCTCAAAATAAGATATACATCATTGATATAACTCTACCATCTAAAGGGCATGAATCAAAATTGAGCCTTCATCAAGAGGCATGGTAAAAAATGATACATCAATACACACATCGATTAAATCCTTCATAAGAGGCATGCATACATACATATGTATGTACAATAAGGAGATTCAACCATGACTTTCACCTTCTCTCGGGGCTGCTTGGTTTATGACCTAGAGGATGAAACAATGGAAGTGCTTATGAGGGGTTGGATCCTGTGTACCACCTTGTTGTCTAGTTGGCTACTTGAACTGATCTAATCGACCACCCCGACCACCGTGATCTCGGATCCTATCCTACTCACATCTAGCTCATCAAAAGGTGTGACCTCGCTACCTTATTGGGACTACTCTGTAATAAGCAGACTTGTAATATGAGGTCTTGGCACTAGCTCTCATCATATGTTGAATCATCTATGTGTCTCCAAAAGAAGTGGCTGCTTGTATAGCAGAAATCTCACTCTCTTATCAATCAGCCCATATCAGCATGGGAATGTCTTGCAACAATGACCTCCCCGATCTCTATCTCGTAGTAAATGATCTCACTGGTCTCATGCCTAATCTCTCTAAATGATATAATCTTGAACCTAGGCCTTCGAGCCTAATCCTTATGAGAAATAACACTCTAAGCATGTGTCTATGCCTAATGTAAGAGGCTCAATATTTGAGCACCTTGCGTTGTTAACTTCCCCGATTTGGTGTTGCCATGCTCCACCATCCTCACCCTAAGTGGCCTAGGATTTCCCTAATCTCTCTCTAATGTCATGGCTTGTAGAATTCACCCCTTTCCTAGTTTCTCTCACCCGCGACTTGTAGATGTTGCTAAAGTTCAGCTATCTATCCATCATCTCCACCACCCCCTAGAGCATGAGGTGGCAAATGTTGTTGTTGAAACACCTATTGTAATAGGGCATATGTCCTAGTTGGAATGCCTCTGAGGCAACTCTATATCTAGAGCCCTAGGTGTCCTGTCTTTGCCTAAGCTTGGGCTCTTGTTTATGTGGCTACCACAGTGGAGGACCTTGTCCCCACCCCCATCATGATTTTATTCATCACCTCATAATCATCATCATCATTACCTTTCCATCACCTCCTCCCTCATCACCACTATGAGGCCCCATTAGGGGCACACTCACTCTTGCATCGTAGGCAGCTCTAGAAATTGTCAATCCACGAGGTATCACTGTATGGTACCATGGAGCATACTCTGAAGTACACCCCGGATCTTGACTTGTCTCAAGGGTACACACATAGTTGGCACCACTCAGTAAAATGTTGGTCAATGCTCGTCCCTGTAATCAGGGCCCCATATCTTGGTACTTTTTGGCCCTGCAAGCATACCACATGTATGGCCCGAGTATGTCCTCGGTGATATAAAACTATCTCGACACCAATCCACCTTGTAAATCTCTCCCACATATAGTTGCAGCTTCCCAACATGAAGTGCTCAACTATTGTTGTGCAGAGATCTAGGCCATCCTAAAGCCACTTTAAATGTTTCGTATGGCCTCCATACTACTACAAACTTACCGTAAAGCATCTAACTAATTGTAGTAATGGTATGAATATCCCATGTGTGGTTGGATTTCATTTCCAATCGGAACCAAGCACATAGGGGAAGGCTCCTCTAGAGCTCGAACTCTCATTACACATCTAGGGAGACCAATAGCAATATGGTCCCATGCCCAAATCTGTAGAAACCAGGCTAGTCCTAAGATCTTCTCGATAGTAGTATGTGATCAAATGTAAATCCCAAGATAAGTGCACCAGTATGCACTGACCCCAAAAATATGTCTCACCATTGATCAAGCCGCGTATCATTCTAATGAGGCCAAGTAGAAATGAAGCTCCATTTTTTCTAGGGATTAAAACTCCACTGATAAAAGTTATCAGATAAACTACAACCCGATCAAGCTCAGGATCCTCTATGCACTTTGAGATAGTCCGATTGTCATCTCGCAGTGAGGTACGGCTAGAACACTGAATAGCTCTAGAATACACTGGTTGATATCGGGGCAGGTGACTCGTAGATATTGAATCAAATCACCCTAGATAGCGACCCACATAATGCGTTATACATCCTCTAGTGTGATAGTGATATCTCTAATAGGGAGCTGAAAACACTAACTCTCGTTGTGCCATCTCTCATCTATGCATGTCGAAGGCCATGATCTAGAGTAATCTATGGCATTTCGACCACGTAAGCTAGCAAGACTCATCACATATAAAATAATATCCAATATATTCTCATCCTCCTTGTCGAATTGTGCCTCTATTGCACGCAAGATGACCGTATCTCTCTCAGGTGTGAAGGATGGGTAGTATCTGTTGTACATAAACAAATGATATATGCGTTAGGATTACATTTCTATCTACTTCTACCTAGTTTTCTAGTAAAATTCTTCTTTCTTTCATCTAACATACTAATTTTAACTTTTCTTCTACAACAACATGGTCTATTTTCATCTATACTTGGCTAATTATTAGCAAGGGTAAATTATACACTTTCCTTGCGCATGTGTGCCTACTTCGACGCATGCACACATGTCTCGAAATTTATGCATCCAACACATATGCGCCTCCACTTTGACACATGTGCCTCCATCTTGACATGTATGCCCACCCCCATCTCATTATCCTACCTATGCAGGGATGTATAAACGCCTAGTTTAATGCATGTTCTTGTCCTTTGATGTGCATGCATGTGTGTCCCTATTTTCCCCCTCCTAACGCATACACACCTCCTTCCATGGATACACGTGTGCGTACCCATTTTTCAACACGTACGCATATGTGTACCCATATTTTTTATGCATGTGTGTACGTGCATACATCAATTTTTTCCTAATCTATGCCTAAAAATGACATTAAAGGCTTAAAAGACAAAGTAGGGATGGTGCACTCACTTAGGGTCCATCCGCTACATCCCAAAGGTAATTGTGGATGTGGTCTACTAGTCTCCTACTTGCTAGCCTCGTCATCTCGGTCTAATGCTCTCACACCCACTCGTGGTAAAATTTTCAAGAGCTTTGCTACATAAATCTACCGGTCGTGAAAGATTTCCCTCCCCGTTGGTATATTAGGTTGTCGTGATGCCCTAGGGGCATGTTTTCTCCGTCGTGATCACTCTAATGCCTCTTCATCTCACCGAGATGATTATTTTTATATTCAAATAATTATTTTTAATAATTTTTGCTACACTGAGCACTAATTGCTACGTAGCGGTCATTTCTTCACCCCGAGGCAATTTACAAATGTTCCAAGTGCTACTTTCTCCCTTTTCTTCTATTTTCACCCATCGTGACAATTATTTTTGCTCTTTCTCCTTCTCATCGGGCATTTTTACTATTATCTGACCCCCTTTTCTTCACCCTTGGGCATTTTTGCATGCTTCTAGGAGATCTTCCACTTCCTAAATTCTTCTCGAGTGATCAAAAATTTAAAAATTTAAAATCATCCAAAATCCAAAAAATCTTAAACACTTTGAAAATGGAAAAAAATTGGTCAAAACAACTCATTTATAGCTGAAATCTATATCTTTCACATGACATTCATCTCATATCTTGTTGGTATTTCCACCCGTATTGAGACAACAAATCATGCGGATCATCTCGAATCTCAAAATCATTTACAAAATCTATGTTTCTTACTTTGTTGATACTCTAGGGCACAAGTTTCCCGATATTGTTTCGCTATGAACACTTGTTTTTCATTGGACCTAAGTTGCATCCATCCTTTCCCTTGCATATAGAAATTTATTGGGGCATCATTTTAAAGCCTTGTGATTTATCAAAACATTTTGGATTGCATCTTGATAAAAAATTATTTGTGTAACTATATTGAACTTTTTTGGTTTGAGTATGTGTGATTGTACTTATTTCCCTGTTAGATGAGTTTTTTTGCTTCTCGTATTGCATTGCATTCATGTATGTTGCATGGAGTTGGCCATTTTTAGCAATAGATGATTGTTTATATTTTGGCTTTCTATGTCTTTTTACGCTTTTTCACATGCTTATATTTTAATAAGGACCAATGATGAAGATTACTAGCAATATGATGAATAATAATTCTTTATATAATAATGCCTTATGGATAGCTCAATGTACCTTTTTCTTGTTATTTTATCTTCTATCGTCCTTTGCTTTGTACTATTATTTCTTCCATTCTCTTTCTCTATTATCGATCATGTTCCTCCATCACCCCATCGACACTTGAGGGGGCATCCTTCATCTTACAATTTTTTCTTCTACCCCTTCAAAGCTTTTCTACTTGTTTATGCTTGTCTACTTTCTTTGAAGTGACGTCGCACACGTCACCTCAAAGAGGGGAAAATGTATACACCTATAGTTTGGTCTACATGATCTTATTACCAAGGTCATACTAACTATCCTACTCTCGTATTAATTTACTACACTACACCAATAAATCACCCTTTCTAACCTATTTTAAACCCCCTAAATCTTTTAATCCCTCTCTAACCATCTTCTATAAGCTTGTTTTCCCTTTAATTAACCTTTTTTTGGTTAATTAACCCTCTTATTGAATTTCTAGTGATAATTTGACTTTCTAAACAAATATCTCACCTTCCAAATAGCCACTTAGCCTTCCAAATCCAGTTCACACCTCCTAATGTGCTTTTCTAAAAATCACCTTTTTGACTATTTTTAGTCCCACATGCATCCAAAACACCTTTTTCTCCAAACCAAAAACTATAAATAGAAGGGTACCCCTCCCACATTTTCATAAGAACTCTCTCTCTCTCATCTCATTTCTGATTTAGGTTATGCTTTAGTCATTTTAGAGTCATTTCATTTCATATTTGAGCTATTTATGTGTTATTCACTAAATCTTTTCAAAGCTTTAGGTAAATGGGAGAATCCATTAATGTTGAGCTTCCATTCTTAAGATTTTGAGACATGCATAAACACATAATTGATTTCTAGAGATTTAATAGGTTCATTTATAGATATCTTTCATGGAGTAGAGAACTAATATAGTCATGTTTAGAGATTTATTGTTTGTTTCAAGATTTATATATGTATGCAAATAGGTAGCTCTTATTTATCTCTAATTTGATGGTGATTTGATTTGTTTGTTCCAAATATTTTGGGGTTTCTTTAGATATTATTACCCAATTCTCATATATTGAGAAAAATTCATTGCACACACACTTAGTTTTAAACCCCTCATGTCTAGTTATGACTCCTTTTTCATTATCTTATTTCTTTAGCTACACACTCTCCTTGAGCTTGGTCTACTCCTTGGAATCCAAACACTTGAAATAATTCTTCCTCTATGCCCTCTAGCCACACACTTGTCACCATTTTCATGTCATATCCTTTTTCTTGTTACAAAATATCTATGTGCACTTCCATTAGGCCAAAATGCACTCACTTGCATTCCCTTATTCTATTTTCTTATTTACACACTCCCGTGACTTCATATTCTCCCTTTACCGGTTTCTCAACTTTTCATCAGACCTTTTTATTTTTCCTATGTACTTCCTCACTAATCTCTCATGCATGCTCAACATATGGAATTGGTACTCTATTCCTTCCTTTGTTAATAGGGATAGATGAAATTTATTCCCATCATTTCACATAGTCACTATGTTTTCTCTCCCACCGTAGAGAATATCCTTTTCACATCACCAAATCCTCCTCAAAATGACATCAAAAGAATAATTTGGTAGGATTTCACACAATAATCAATCACTGAATTTCTTGATATTCATATCCACTTTTCATTCCTCACCTACAATGCCCTCTTGACCTTATACTAACAAAATCACTCTATATGGGTTAGGATGCCACATGCATACAAATCCCGACTTCGCACCATCTCCTCTGCCACTAATTTATCAATTGTCCCACTATTTACCACCACTAGGTGGTGTTATACCTTGGTCTTGACCTTGTATAGGATATTTGTCTTCTATTTCCTCATGACTCCACTATGGAAATATTCATCACCTTGAAATTTCTTGGGTACTCTTAAATTTTCCATGTCTTGCATTTCTCCCTTTGTATGTTCTCCATGAACTTGTTTTCACTTCATTAGTTGTCTCTTCTCCATGCTCCAAGACATTCATCCACTTGATTCCCTCTCTCCTCACACACATATAAACATCCATCAAATATTGTGCAGCATTATTTTTCCTAAGAGACTTCACCTTCATATTTCTCCCCTTTGTGCACTTCTCACACAATATCCACACAATCCCTTTTTTTGTCCCATCGAATGTACATCGAGTTTTATCTCCTCTCACACATTTAATGCACTCTCTATCACATAATCACACCACTAACTCCCCACTAAGTTTCCCATGGATTTATTACACATTATATTTACACACCATTTATTCTCTTTTGTCATTGCCTAAAATTTCAAGACATATTTTATGGTCTTTTTCCTCTATTCTAGTACTTAACTCTTTATCTCTCACATTATCTCCTCAAACCTTCTCATCATTATTGTGTCTATTTTTCGTACTTTGGGCGAGTTCTTGATTTCTTTCCAACTCTTTCACTATTTCAGTCCGGGATTTGTATAGCATTCTCTACCCATATTTTAATTTGATTAGAAAACATAATCTTATTATTTTCCTCATATTTGGTTCTTTTTCACCTTCTCTTCTTTCTCAATGGTAGGAAAGTAGCCTTCTCTAATACCTCTTAGGGTAGGATGTGACGCTCTAATACAAAGTCACACAGTGAACTATATAAAATACTTACATATTCATATTAATATCAAAGGCCTTTATGGAATCTATATGTATTTGCACTTTTTGGAGCTACGAGACTCTCTTATAGATCTTACCAATTTTGGTTTTTTCCTAAGGACCTAATGTATAATTTTTTTCTCCCTTTAAATAAAACATAATGGTATACAATGACTTAACTACTCTAATATGACTTCTTGTTCTCTCACTTGCATATTTAAAAATGTTTATCCACCTTCTTGTCACCCGAGCCAACCCTAAAATGAGGAAATTTTCCTTTATAGCCACGTGTTCCTTCTTCTCTCTCCTCATTTGAATTTCTCCTTTGGGTGGGTTATTCCCTTTAGATGCTTCCTAATCTACCCACTTAGATTCAAATTTGATTTAAGCTTTGTTAATTATATGATATGTCTCCATATAGATATTACTTACTTTTATCACATTGATATGGTGGTTGGAGTCAACTTACCATTATTCCACATCTCTCCTTATCGATTCCTTTTGATGATTTTTGTATTGTTAACCAATTTTAACTCTACCATGAACTCCTTTCTTGCAATCCGTTTCCAAAACTTTCCTTTGTCTATTACACAATATTTCATTTAAGCTACACCATATTTTTGCACTTCCTTATGGATCCTAGGCATCCTCCAAATCATCTACATACCTTCTTCACATTTCAAACCATTGCACACATCCCTTCTTTCAATCTATTTTACCCTTTTCTCACTCCTTTCCTTTACGCATAACTCTTTCGCAATCTTTGGATCCCTCCAGATCAACTTAATTTGGTAAATAATCCTATTGCACTACCAAAATTACTTCACAAACCATTTTTCATTATTATTTTATGCCTCACTACTTTATTTCTATGAAAAACCTTTTGCGCTCTACTATATTATGTTCTTTGCAAAAACCTTCGTATAATATTGTTCACCCTCTTCTATTTCAGTAATCCATACCCCGAACTCTTCCTTCTTATTCATTTTACAAAGTCCTGTGCACTTATGTGAAACCACCCTTTTACTCTAATGTGTTTCCTCTCTTCATTCCACGCTCTCTCCATTCTCATGCATTCCCATTCTTAGCCAAAAATTGTGCAAGATCTTGATATGGACCTTAAATGCTCCTCGTATAGAAACTACATTTTCTAGTTATTACAAGTGCACGCACAAACATTTGAGAATAATTAAAAGTGTAAGAATATATGAAATATAGTGAAAAATAAACCCAAAAAATAATAAAAATAACAAAATAGGTCTAGACACTAACACTAATAAGGATAGAATCACCACACACTAGTGTCTAGTTCTAACACTAGCATTGAGTGAGTTTCAAGGGATCCATTTTAAAGATAAAGCACATTCTCCTGGTCACAACTTGTTTTCCTAACTCAATCAAGAACACTTTAAGAAACATCATAAATGCCAAGACAACTCATCCTCTTATGTTGTACTATATTTTGGAATGACCGCTAATCAAAAATCATTTCTTTATAACATTTACATGTAATTTTATCTCTGAATGTTGGATAACTTATATACAAAATCTGATTATGCATTTTTTCATGTTTTAATCCATATGAAGTAGGTAAACACATATTATTTAATTTTTGATGTAAACAACAAGTATGACATACAAATAATGACCATTAAAAGGTATTTTTAAAACATCTAATTTTATTTCATTTGTATAATTGTGCTCCTCCTCAACATCTAAATTTCCCTATAATATCCTTGGGAGGATCTTCATCCTATTTCATTCATAAATCCCAAAAAAATATTGTTAATCATAGAAACAAAAAGATATTCCAAAAATGAAAATCTTTACAACTTATTAACATAAATATCTTTAGAAAAACTAAGTAAAATATAAGTGTAGAGAATTATGAACATTCTTATGTTTTGTTTTGGTGTCCTTGTGATTCTCCTCTCACCTACATCTTATTTTAAAAATGATAAATAACAAAAAAGCCATAATTTTATAAGATATTCCATGAAAATTAGGAAATAAAAAAATAGGATCATCCGCACTCACCTTAGTATCATATGAATTCCTTGTTGATGTGGATATCCTCAATGTTGACTTAGCTACTTGCTAATCCAAAATTAGGAAAAATCAATAAATCATAAAGAATAATTAAGAGCTTACATCATGTGATATTTCATGCACATCGGTCAAATGAAAAGTAAATTAATTCATTTACTATTACTTGAGTGAATTTGTCCTTTATATTCCCTTACATCCTTTTACATGAGGGTTTCCTTTTATATATTTCAACCACATCCTATTCTAAAATACATATCCCTTAATTCAAAAACATTGATGATGGAAATAAAAGGAAGCAAAATTTGATTTTTAGATAGTTACATGTAACAAGAAGCAACAATTTAGAGAAAATTATTTTATGTTGAATTCATTTCAATTTCTCATTTTGTGTGTTGGGAAAGCATCCATATATTAAACTAGGATTATATCTCTCTATAATGTTCCTTTTTGACTTAGTTATTTATCTCATATTCAACTATTTCTACTACGTTAATATTTTAGTAATAATCTAAAAATATATAATTTATACTTATTTTCAACACCCATATTACAAATTAAATAATGAATCAAACTATAAAAATCATGCATCGAATAGAAAATAATATATATATTGTATACAATTTCCATATTAAAAGACCATTTAAAGTGACATACATACAAACAAAATTAAGTACAATATGATTTATACAAAATTATTTTTACTATATTCCAAATGTTGGTTGTTTCTAACAAGGGTGTCACTTCATCATTTATAGTGTATTTTGATAGCTGACATACAACTATCCTACCTATGTTGGACTTTACATGAACATATGAACATTTCTCAAATAACAATACAAACTCTATGGCTTAAGCTTGTAGGGTGAAAATAATTATATTTCTAGAAAACCACACCGGATTTATATGATTCTCAACAAGCATTTTGTGGGAAAATACACTTATGTTGTGAAATTCTAGATGTGTTGTTTCCTCCAAGCCACATTTCAAGGACTTATACTTGGAATAATGGTACATTAGAGTACCATCCACAATAATAAGCATCTCTTATCTTTCATGTTGCCATTGGCGTCATACAAAATTAATTTTGAGAAAGATATATTTTCCATTATATTGCAAAGTCCATGAATTTTAAATAATCATATGGTTGTTTACACCATTATTAGATTTAACATTTACTTGAGTGAGCTAAGTACACTAAGAGGTTGTAAATGGGAGCTACATGAGGTTATTTTGATTAATTAACTTCAAACATTAAGTATGTAATATCATAGTAATGCAATAATTCTTACAACTAATGTATAACATAGATTATGGACTTGAAAACATAAGGGGATGCGTACTCTTAGTTATTTACATATGATTCTCGAGATTCTAGGTGTGTAGACTACTAAAACTAGGAGATCTAAACATAAGAATACATTTTTCCTAAAAATATGACTGGAGAATTCCTTGGTGTAAGACTGTGCAAATCTTCCAAGACCATTCATACAAATTTGGACTTACTATGAATCTAGTTCTGTAACTTCTTGAGGTTGTCTCCTTCCTAGAAACAATTTTCATTATTAAATGATGATTTTTGCTCATGTTGTGAATCCCTCTAAATATGTTGATTTATGTCTCAAACCTACCCATGGGTGGGATAACCTACATTACAAACATTAGTTGGGTTGAAGTACAATCCTTGCATTATTGACATTGAAACTACTCTAAAGAGGCCTCAAGCCACACACCATTATCCACCTAACATGTGATATATAAATGAATGCAACTAGATTTGGAAATTTATAAATCCTTGAAAATGATTGAATTGTGTTTGGCTCTATCTAATACATGGAATGGGGATATTTGAGTTGTTTTAAATGAAATAATTTGATTCCCTGACTTGGTATGATGTTTTATACCTGTAGTGATTGTTTCCATAATGAATGTGCATAATATTTAGAGATCATTGGGTTCCTTTTACCTGTGTAGGAAGTGTGCATATCAATGTAGTACCACATTCTTACTAGGTGTCTAAAATGAGGTAGTGTTAGTTTCCTTATATATGGTTCCAAAGGAAAATGATATGACAAGACCAACCCGAGAGGGAGTAAATGACCCAAAAATAATATGGAATTGAAATATTAGATAGAGGATATATCAACTCAAACCCATACAAGTCATTCAGTCATGATATCACAAGCTAACCAAACCTTATTATTTTCCATAGGGATGAGAAACATGAGAATTGAGGGTTGTATCTTATTAAGTTGAATTTGTCTATATATTTTATGCATTTAATTCTAAGAATTTGTTGACATATCATTGTGTAAGACTAAATAAGTTAGAGAAGATACCTTGACATGTACTAAGTGTTAGAACAATAATAATAAGTGGGTTTAACCCTTAAATTGTTCTTATAAAGTTATATTTAATTATATATTAAATATAGTTATAAACCTTAGTTTATAATTAATAAATAAAAATATGAAATATTTTTATTTATTAAATATAAACTTAATTTTATAGGTTAATTGATTTTATCAATTAAAGTGGAGGGGTGTGTCTCAAGAAGTCACACCCGACCACCCCCACTTAAAAAGGGCACTTGGGCCTTAAAACATAATAATGTGGAATAGTGAGAGAAGTGATGCGGGGAAGATTATTGGATTATGTAAACATTTGTAATTTCTTAAATCAATGGGAAAAATCTATGGTTGTGGGTGTTTTACCTCGTATGAGGTTTTCCCATGTAAAATCTTGTCTCATGTTTTTATTATTTTTATTTTAATGTAATTTATATTCCATGTTCCAAATTCTTAAGTTAAATTAAGTTTTTTTCTATTTAACTGGACATTCGGGGTTGAATTAAATAATCCTATTTAAATAGTTTAATTTATTAAATTTTAAATGTTAGGTGGTTGGGTGGTTAAAATCTACGTGGGGCTATATAAATATGGGTCCCTCTAAAACAATTATGTATAGTCTTTTCATCTCTCTTAGGAAAAATACTTTTTTCAAAGGTGTCACTTGTGTTTGGTGTTGGCCACCAATTTTTTTACTAACTCGGTAAGCAAGTTTGAATTTTTATCTTGTTCTAAAAAGTATTGACATGATAAAATAAAAATTCATTTGAAATAATAATACAATTCTATTCCTTATTTTTATTAAAGCTTTTCTTTTTCACTCGAGAGAATTATATTATATTACATTTTTTAGTGGCAGAGAAACTCAAAGGGTTGACACTAACAAGTACTAGACATTGACGATGAATTATCTTTATTAATATTGGTTAGCATTAACAATAATACACTCGATCGAAATTGCTCAAAGTGTTCCTCTTATATATTCACTCATTGTGAAGAAAAAACTCAAACTTGATTATTATAGTTATTAATTAAGATTTGATTATCTAGAAATTTTTCTATTTCTTGTAATCTACATTGATTAATGAAATATCATCCACTTTGTTCTAAGTAAAGCTACCTAAAATTAAAATTTAGGTATTTTTGGACCCATTTAGAAGACAATTTAAAGATTTTGAGAAGTAGGAAACATGTACACATAAACCTCATATACTAACTATGAAGAAGATCTTAGACTTTATTATAATATACAATTTTTTATGGCATAGAAACTCATTTGTTTGTTAAGGATTTAGCTAAGTCTAGGAGAAATGTAATGTCTTCTCTATGATCATGATATTGTGGAGCATGTTAATATAATGCATATGGAATTTGTATCTTATCCATCTATAAAAACCCTAAAAAACAACACATCTTGCACCATGATTGTTCACAAGCCAAAGCTTTCTTATACATATGGGGAAATCACCATATTTGCAACATGAATATTGGTTAAATATTACACACATATTGACTTATTCATTCTTTTTGTTTAGTTAATCCTAGGGTAATAATGTACATGTTTAAGAGAGTCACCCAAAAACCAAAACACCCAAAACAATCCAACAAAACATGAAGCTATAGATTATTTTTATAAAAGGTGAAAAAGGGTTGAGGGGTCCCTTCCCCATACAAAGTCAAAGATCCATAAGAGTAGATGAAAACATTACAAACCAATCAAAAATATATTATAAAATTCCATAATATCGGGCTCCACCAGGAGCAAAAGTAAAGAGTGACTAAACAACAACAACAGAAAAAACATAGAGGAAACTAACAGCATCGTAGAACTAACAAAAAAAGACACAGGATAGTAAATAAACAACACCCCTCCCTAGATCACTTATTGGCTTTTTCAAGCCCTTCCAGTAATTTTTCCCATTCCTTAGCCAGAGCATCTATGTTTCCATCCAAAGACACCAAGTCAAGACCTTCAGGTGTCACCTTTCTTTTCTTGCCATGATTATCCATGTCACTATAAGAATTTGTGATCTGACCTAGAGTCTAGAGATTTTTCTATGTTGATTTGACCATGACCACACTCCACTCCATGTTGCTATGAATAATAACATAAATATTGTCCACTCATTGGTTATGAAACCATATTTGGCTTTTAAATTTCGACCTCTCCACCATTTCCATTTTTAACAACTTCATCGACCTGTTATTTCATCTTTTACCAATCATTGAACAAGAATTGAATAGAGCTCTTGGTGAGCCTCATATCTCCCTTAAGTTATTAAATGTCTTCTCATCATCTTGGCTAGATGATTCTCTCCTTTCACAGGTCCAACATGTCCCATAACCTCAAACTATTGTTCGAATTGTACATTAACAGGATCCTGAACATCATGTTCACTAGATTCCCCTTTGGTATTCACTAGGAAACTAGGAACCTTACGGGATTTCATATGTCGAGGAATGATGAAGATCTAGAGGGAATCCGTGAGCATCAAAATGTTGCACTCAACCATGGATTAGTGTAGCTTCAAGATCGAAGAAAGAAATCACCCATGAGATAAATGTGCATGCATTAAGGGGAAAATGGCTCAAATCCCATACTCCATTCCATTTCTCAAGATGAAATGTGTACATATATTAGTGGGGTTTGTAACTCCCCCAAAAATGTATCCATCAAGAGGTGGGAATTACATTCCCAGAATAGCCAGTCAAATGTAACTCCTATGACACTCTATGATGTGTGTAAGGCCATAATGACACCCTAGGACACCTAAGCATGGTGAATCACCTATGTGGAGGAATCCCATGTACTTAAGATATGTGCATGGTAAATATCCTACACCAACACCCCCCCGAAGCATAGCTTAGGTGGAAACATAGATGAAAACAAGGAGAAGTGGGTCCCAAAACAAGCCTGATGAGGTACCCATGTACAAGAAACTCTCGAAAAGTGGAGTAAAAGGAGAAAACCTAGTGGGAAAAAATCCCCCAAAAGAGAGACAAGTCCACTCTCTAATCTAAGAAATATGCCAAAGATGGGTCTTGGCCATAGATGAGCTTATAAAGGTACCCATGTACAAAGAGGAAATCTCTCAGAAAGAAGAAGAGAGAAGAAGAGGGAGACGAGAGGAATGCAAAATATGCCATGGACGGATCTGAACTCTACAACTTTAGGAGGTCTCCTAAAAGAATGTCGATCACGAGATCCTTTGCCTCTAGATGAAGAAGATTCATCTCGCACCAAACTATGTTCCTACCCTTAGGAAGGATAGAAATGACATGCTGGAATTCTGCCCACTCCACGAAGGAAACCAAAGGTAGCAGCATGAAGAACTTTGAGTCTGGTCCACAAAAGTGTGACATAGGTCTAGAAAGTGAGTGCAAAGGAACCGAAGGTAATGTCACGAGTGCGAATCTGCCGGTGTATGAAGGGTGAACACCTGTAGAAAGGATGTCCAACTGATGTGAAGGAAATAAAACATCCCCATAATAGAAAATGGATCCACAAGAAAGGGTGGATCAATGAAGGTCTCTAGAAAAGTGGAAGTGGTAAGAGTCCCAGAAGGGGCACTCCCAACAATGGAGATGATGAACTCCTCTGAAATACCTGTAGATGGATGAGGAACCTGTAGTACATCACAAGTGTAATCTGTAAAAAGATGAATAAGGTTAGGCAGATACTCGTCCCAATGAGGGGGATCAATAAACAAAAGAGTGATGTCAGATAGGTATGATTCATCTAATGAAGGTAGAGGAGTGAAAGGGGAATCTCACACTTTGAAAGTGGAAAGGAGGTAGGTGTAATGATTGTATGAGACTATATAAGAGACTTCTCAATATCTGATGAGATGTGGGATGTGTCAACACTCTCTAGAATAGTGAGAGAAGGAGGAGAAGAGTCCTCTGTAGTACTCTCAACATCAAAACTGGGTGCACAATCCTTGTCATCAGAAGTAGAACCAAGTGATTATGTGTTAGTGGAACTATCATCACATGAAGAAATAGAGGAGACAACTGAATAAACAACAACAACAACAAAGCAGTATGTGAAGGGTCTCCATAGAGGGACTGAAGAATGCTCTAGACACGGTGGGGTGGATCTGATTCTGCCACATGAAACCAAAGAGATCTAGATACATGCATCATCATGTGACTAAAAACATGGTTGCAAGTGTCAAGAAAGTCCTCAAGACAATGATGATCAGTGGGTGTAGGAACTGGCCCAAGTAAGAAGGGTGAAAGACCCTTGTGAGTGAAGTAACATTCCATGGAAGCATGCCAAGCTGAATAGTTCTCTCTCCTAATAAGAAGTGGCGAGAGGCTATAAAGAGATCCTACGGTGCTCAAGTTTATAAATAACACCCTCCATGATGTAGAATCAAAAGTGCAAGGTGCGCAAATGTAAGATGTCAAACTCACCGATAATGTGTCTATGTGTAATACAAGGCCCAAGAGTACTAGAGGGTGTTGGCATAGTAACTATTTAACACAATGAGATCCATCTCCTCCATCGGTTTGAGCTTTTGGTGTGACGGTAAGTCATGCAACTCGATACCATGTCGGAGGAATGATGAAGATTTGGAGAAAATCCGTGAGCATCAAAACATTACACTCAATCATGGAGTGGTGTAGCTTCAAGATCGAAGCAAGAAACTACCCATGAGAGAAATGTGCATGCACTAAGGGAAAAATGGCTAAAATCCCATACTCCGTTCCATTCCATTGCTCAAGATGAAAGGTGTACATATAGTAGTGGGGTGTGTAACTCCCCCACAAATGTAGTCGTCAAGAGGTGGGAGTTACATTCCTAGAATAGCCAGTCAAATGTAACTCCTATGACGCTCTATGATGCATGTAAGGCCATAATGACACCCTAGGAAACCTAAGCATGGTGAATCACCTATGTGGAGGAATCCCATGTACTTAAGCATGCCAGTCCTAGAGAAGTTCTAGGATGGGTGACCTCCTGAGAAATTCCTAGTTTCACTACCTCCTAATGTTGTTAGGCCTGATTGGGTGTATACCTAGCTCCATCGAGCAGGAGGGTGGTGGTGTAGTAACTATTTAACATGATGAGATCCCTCTCCACCACCAGTTTGAGCTTTTGGTGTGACAAGAGTCATGCAACTTTGATACCATGTCGGAGGAATGACAAATATTTGGAGGGAATACATGAGCATCAAAATGTTGCACTCAATCATGGAGTGGTGTAGCTTCAAGATCGAAGGAAGAAATCACCCATGAGAGAAATGAGCATGCATTAAGGGAAAAATGGCTCAAATCCCATAATCCATTCCATTCCATTGCTCAAGATGAAAGGTGTACATATAGTAGTGGGATGTGTAACTCACCCAAAAATGTAGCCATCAAGAGGTGGGAGTTACCTTTCCAAAATATCTGGTCAAATGTAACTCCTATGACGCTCTATGACGTGTGTAAGCCATAATGACACCCTAGGACACCTAAGCATGGTGAATCACTAATGTGGAGGAATCCTATGTACTTAAGATATGTGCATAGTAAATATCCTACACCAAGATCATCTCCCTCAAATTCTAGGCCGCAAAATTTCAATAACATCTTTATCCTCCTCCGAGTCACCTTCTTAAGAGTCAAACTCATCACTCAAGTCTTCTTCCTCCAAATCTAATTCAACCCCATCCACATAAGCTTCCAGGATTTAGTAAGGGAACTAGACTTATCAATATCCAGAGATGATCTTTTGACAAGAGCAAGAATGAATCCTTGATGGAGCAGAACAAAGACTCTTCTATTTTTAAACTGATAAATTGAGGCACTTAGAGAGTGAAAAATAAAGTAGGGGAAGCTAAAATCATGACCGCATCGGAAGTGATTAAGCATAGGTAGGTGATAGGCATAAATGCATTTGTGATGGCCCTCAAGAGTGAGAAATTGGATAAGGGTGAGAGCCACATCATCAAAAGGTTTAGGTAACTATAGGGAAGGTAACCAACAATGTGGGGAGTGAGATATTTGTTACCTCTAAGAAACAGGTTCAGTTTTTCGGAGGCTTGTTTTTTGGGTTTTTAGACCTCCCCCTAGTGGCGGGAAGAATCATCACTTTAGCGAATGAATCCATAGATATCTCTATGTGAATCCCTTTCATTTCAACAACCACCCCTTTTTTGGTGGTCTTCCAAGCACTAGCAAAATCTTTACTTAGATTTTCAAAATGGCCTTGAAAAATTTAAGGAAGGGAAAAAAACCCTTTCTCTCAAACATCATCATGGCTTCAGGTGTCACCCTTCAAATTTTGCAGGTTCCGTTCTAAGTAGATCTCGTCCCATTTGGCGAGAATAATAACCAGTTCACTAAAGAACCAAATTTTTGGGTAGACAGAAAGATTACACACAAGCCCAAAGATATTACTTTTCGAAGCACGGATGACAAAAATGGCTTTCAAAAACATGAGTGGATCCTCTCCCAGATCTTCGCATGAGCATCATTCAGAAATAAATTCCCACTATTCATACGACATATGAACATGATGAATTTGACACACCATGACCTGACATTATTTGATGACTTGTCCATTTAAGTCATTATGTAAGTGTGCTCGCACCTTGGAATCAAGAGCTTCAACTTCCTTGATAAGTGTCAACTCATTACAATTAACCCCCATGTTAGCAAAATAATCGAAACAAAGTTAGCCTCCCTATAGACATGCTTGAAAGTTATAATTTCAAACAAATTAGACATTTCATTTATACTCTTGATAGAGTTTTGGATGGAAATTGAAGTAGATCCTTTCCCAAAATGTTGTTGATAATGTTCATAGAGTCTCCTTCCACCTCCAATCTAACAAAATTGTATTGAAGAGCTATAGAAACCCCCAAAAACTACCACTTTGCTTTAGCAACATGGTTTGTTTGAGTGCCAAGATTGTGATGATACCCTAGAATAAATCGCCTTCAGAATCACAGAACACCCCACCACAACTAGCTCTACCAGGGTTTCCTTTAGAAGTGCCATCAAAATTCAACTTAATACACTCCTTGTCGGTTTCTCCCAACCTTTGAGTCTAGGGTTTAGAATAGGAGTACTAGTAGTTGAGGGCCCCAACCCCCAATTTAAAGAAAATATAACTTCATTCTGAAGGATAGTCTTCTTATGAGGGGCCAAATTAGAGAAATTAGCATGGATAGTATTAACACAATGGGATCCAACATTCTTGATTGAATCCTTCTTACCTTTGAAAATTCTTCTATTTCTCTCTTTCCAAATCTCCCATGCTAAATGCATAATAGAAAAGGTCCATAAATATTTTAATCCTTAGCTCCTAAAGGGACAAGACCATTGAGACCACAACTGTTTAATGGAATCAGGAAAATCTAGTTGATTTCAAAAAGATTAAGAATAGTCTTTCTAACCGAGACCAGATAGGGATAGTTGAGGAAAAGGTGTGAGGAGTCTTCACTTTCTCTTTCACATAGAACACACCTATTAACCATGTGAAAATTTCTCTTGTTTAGGTTACTAACAGTAAGGATCTTATCATGGATAACCAACCACCAAAACATATTAATCTTGGGAGTTAATTCTTTGACCCAAACTCTTCCCCAATTGAAGTTATCAGTTTCCCCAACATTAGAAAAGAAGGAATTGTAGGCACTTCAACCAAAAGGATTCCATTGTCCTCCTTTAACCAGTAAATATTGTCATCTTCTAAACTCTCCTTATTAACAATAACTCCTCTTAATTTTTTGTTGATAGAGGTAATCTCAATGTTGTTAGAACCTTCAAGTTCTATAGTTTTCCATTGGCCAAGGGTTTGTCAAAAGTTGAAATAATCTCTAACCTTAGTCCCGTATTTGGCCACTGAATCTTTGTAGATCGTGGGATAAATTTCCTTAAGAGGAAGTTCCCTAACCATTTATCCTCCCAGAATTTTATCATTATTTAATTTATAACCATCCATTTACTACCCTGGAGACTAAGTGTTTTTCCCAGTTTATCGATTTCCAAAAAAAAGAACCATTAGAGTCCTAGTTGCAGAAGCACCATTCATTGCGTAAAGAGTTGACCAATATTTTCCCTTGATAATAGATGTCCAAACACTATCTTCCTTGACTAGCCTCTAGCTCATTTTTGATAGCATTGCTTTATTCATTTTGGTCCAGTCTCTGATACCTAGACCTCCATAAATTTTTGGTGAGCAAACCTTTTCCCATGCAATAAGAGGAATTATATCTTTTGGTTTTGAGCCACTCCATAGGAATATTTTTGAATACTCTCCAACTTACTAGCAATAGAGGAGTGTAATCTATAAATAGACATCGAGTAAATAGGAAAATTCTCAATCAAACATTTGAGGAGGAATTCCTTACCTTATTAGGATAACAGAGAACCTTTCCAGCCTTCGAGTTTCTTGAGAAACCTATCAATCAAGAAATTTCATTCAGTATTCTTGGGTTTTTTGATTCCAATAAGCATGCCTACGTACTAGTTCAGGAAGGTTTTAGTCACGCAACCAAGAATTCCAGCTATTTTTTAACATATTCTTTCCAGAGTGTTGATAAAATAAACCAATTTTTTCTCATAATTGATCAATTAGTCAGACGCCTCCTGATAATAGCCTACGGGATAGTGGCTTCACCAACCAACATAGTGTCATCCACAAAATGTTGGTGAGCAACATTAGTACAGTTAACAATAAGAGAAATACCTCTGATTCTTCCTTCCAAGGAAGCCTTATTAAGAGCTCTACTGAGGGTCTTTGCCATGATTATGAATAGAAAGGGAGAAATAGGATCACCTTGTCTTAATCCACGTGTGTTGTTAAAAAAACCACAAGGGGTCCCATTAATCAAGACCGAGAACTTAGCTATGGAAATACATGAATGAATCATCAACCTAAAGTCTTCACCAAAACCAAACCTAGTAAGAAATTTTAGAAGAAAAGGCCATGAGACCCTATCATAGGCTTTCTCCATATCAAGTTTGATAAACATGGCTTCCTTTTTATTCTGCTTAACCATATGAAGGGTCTCTTGAATAGTGACTATACCATCCTAGATCTATCTTCCCATAACAAAACCTCCCTGTTGGTTAGAAATGATAGAAGGAAGAACAAGTTGAATTCTTAAAGCAAGGATTTTGGAACACATTTTATAAACACAATTACATAGGCTAATAGGTCTGAAATTCCTAAAATCCGTAGGATTATGATTCTTGGGAATTAAGGCAAGAAAGGTGTTGTTTAACTCTTGAAGCATCTTTTTGTTCTTAAAGAATTCTTGGATAGCATTGCAAGTATCTTCCTTAACTATCTCCCAATTTTTTTGAAAAGAGATCCGGAAACCCATTCAGTCTTGAAGCTTTGTCTGGATTTAGAGATTTCAACATAAATTCAATTTCTTCCATAGAAGGGATTTTGGTGAGCATGCTATTGTCATCTTCATTAATCAATTGAGGAATACAGTCTAGAAATTTCTCTTCCTTAATGTTGTTGGAAGAGCTAGCTGAAGATAGAAGCTTGCTGAAGAAGGAAATAGAAGCTTGTTGGATTTCCTTAGTAAATACCAAGTAAATCTACTATCAAGATATTTCATGCTCTCAATTAAATCAATATTTCCCCCTTCATTTCACTAGGACTCAAAGGGGTGTTGAAATCATGCATTAAGTCCCTTTTATATTTTTTTGAATTTTGAAAGATCAACCCAGAGATTTTTCCTTTCTCCTTTGTTATTAGGGGCGTATATATTAGATAAAATCCAAAATTATTTAGACTTCTTATCTTGAAATAACAAATCCATATGATTATTTCTACTAAGAAGCTTCGTACCTTTGAGTTTTTCCTCATTCCAAATAATTTCCATTCCTCCCATAGATCCATTTGAACTAACAACAAAACCAGTAAATTTTTTGCAATACCTACCATTAGCTTCCAAGAAGGGTCCTTCCTCCATCTTGGTTTCCTACAAAGCCAAAATATCAAAATTGTGTGTCATCTCCAAATCTTTTATTAGCCTCCACTTAACAGGGTTATTCAACCCCTTACATTCCATGATATAATATTCATTTTACCACTTGGTTCTTAGTTCTTCTAAAGCTCCAAAGATCAAGTTTAGATTGAGTTCCATCATCTATATCCTTTTGACTATGTTTTTTCCTTACAACCTACTTGGAAGATCTCCTTGAACTAGTTTTTTTCTTTTGGTGTAGCCTCAAAAGTCTCTCCTTTGTTGGAGGGAGTTTTCAGAGATGTCTCAATTTTTATTTGTTTGGGATCCACCTTCCTTATTTTATTCAATTCGGAGAGAAAATCTTGTTGAGCGTAAACAACTTCCTAGATAACTAGATTTGATTCAAGGGTAAGTGCACCAAGTTGATGGACAAATATAGGGTCATCCGTGGACGTCATATTGCAAAAAACAGTGAAATCTCAACTTGTAGGGATTATTAGCTATACATGCACTCTAAATTAGAAAAATTTATATAAATATGAATCGTAGCATTCGGAATCTAGTTTCTAAAATACTAATTTTTGTAAAAAACGGACAAGTTTAGCTATATTAAACACTTAAAATTATATGACTTACTTTTTTTTTTTTTTGAAAAAACTTATAAGATTGTAGTCCGTTTGCCCGCATTTTGGATGACCAAATCTTGTTATTTTTTTCCTTTGGTGAAAAGTTAGATGTAGTTGTCTATCTTGGGATGGATTTTATTTTGTATTTTTTTTAGCAATATTTTTTTTTTTTATGATTTTTTCTGTGAAAGTGGTCTGAAAATATTTAGAAAATGGAGCGCTTTCCGTTTGCCATATAACTATATCAAAAATATCGAAATCAAATTTTTTTTTTTTTTTAAGGTGCATATAATTTGTCCACGCTTGGGATGGTATAATTTTTATCATATTTTGATAAGCGAAACAAAAGTTCTGAGTCTTAAACGTAGACATGAACATTCACGGGAAAAAATGTCTTAAGGACCTATTGTTAGTAATAAATTATAAAATGATATTTATCTTATTCTATTCACTTTAAAAACAATATTTTTACAAAGCTAAGAGTCTACCCTACGTGATGGCACCATTTTTGTGAAATGTTTTTAGTTTTTTAGCATGGTTCAAGTCTTTGGAAGAGCAGATTTGAGGTTTTTTGATCTTTTGCACTTCATAATGACCTTCCATAGCTTTGGTTGGGGAAAAACAAAGATTTTCCGAGGCTAAGGTTCGGCAAATAGCTCCGCGATCGCGGTTTTTTTGTAAAACTACATGAAGCGCGTTTATAAAGCGCTCGCGGTTTATAAAGCGCTGCGGTTTATAAAGCGCGCTCGCGGCGTTTATAAAGCGCGCTCGCGGTTTATAAACCATATTTACACACATTCCAACGTCCGAATTACCATGTGATTTTTACTCTCTGACCTTACCGTACGAATTACTGCGAAATTCTGTCTTTTTCCAGGCACGTTTTTTTATCACCGAAAGCAAAACATCATGGGAGACAAAAAACGAAGTCAAAAAAGGAAGTCATTAAGTAAAAAAACACCAAACGAATTAGAGGCCAACAAAATTGAAAATGCTGAGCGGATGCGGAAACTTCGTGAATCTAGAAGAGGTTCATCTTCAATCCCAACTACTGTAAGCAATGAAGAACTAGGTAATGTTTCTCTTTGTCGATGTTGAAGTTGAATTGAATACTCGTGATGAAGAAGTTTTTCTTCATGTTGAAGAAGAATTAAATACTCATGATGTAGCAAATGTTGAAATTGAAGGAGACAATGAAAATGTGAATAAGGAAATTCATGTTGAAAGCGTAGACAAACAAAATTTGACAAAAACACCTCCTAGGATTTTACATAAGAAACCTAATTTTTGATTGAAATTGATGAAAACATTTTGAAACCAATGTCTGACAAACTTTCTGAACGACAAATCAGAAGAAAAGCTAGTGAAATTTGGGATAATCATTTTGAAATTTTAAATGATTCCCAAAGATGTCAGTTGTTGGTTAGTTTGATGAAATTGATTAAAATGAGACCTACATTAAACACCTTAGGATTGACAACATCTAACATACGTGGTCAAACCTCTACAATTGTTGAAAACCTTCATGATGCATATCACACTGTTGGTGTAAAGAGACGCACTAGGGATAGTAATATTGTGCGTCGTGTACTTGCTACTAGTGTTGTAAGTGAATCAATAAAAAAACAACGTTTGATTACGCAAACAAGTCGAATGTTGCAAGTTAATCGAAAAACTCTAATGAAAGCAATTGAAAGACGTAATATCCTTCAATCACTCAATAATGTCGATTTTTGGGCATTTTCTGCTAGAGCACCGCGTAAGGACAAAAATAATTCTGATGCTATAAGAGAAGTTGTTATTAAATTTTGGCATGATAACACTAGAGTTTCACCTAATACAAGAGATGTTATAAAACGGAGAGTTGGTTCTACTAATCGTGAACCACATCCAAAGCATTTCTTAGATATGACTCAAACTCAATTTTTTCGTAAGTTTGAACAAGAGAATCTGGAAATTAAAATTAGTCAACATTTTTTTGAAATGTTGAAACCATTCTATGTGAAAATCAACCATGCTCGCACCACTTGTTGTTGTAGGCAACATGTTGAATTTGCAATGCATTATGCTAAATTTTTACGTATTCGTTCCATTTTCATTCTGAAACTATGTTATCGAATGTGGTGTTCAAGTTCCACCAATATCTTCTAGGGATTTCATTCCTACTATATTTTGTGAAAAAGAAGTTGGACAATTTTTTTATAGTCAGGATTGTTTAGATGAAAGTTGTAGTACATGCGGCGGATTACCTAAATTGGAAAGTTGCATCCATGAGCAAATGGAAGGTACAATAGGACATAATTTAGTTGAATTTGATAAATATAAATCAGTTGCATACCAGTTGAAAGATGGAAAAGAATCGAAAGGTGTGAGCTAGTTCTGAGAACAAATGCCCATTTTTCAATTTATGAGAAAATTTAAGGATGAACTTGTTTATGAGTATGCGAGGCATACACATAGAGCTCGATGGTTGGATGAACAATTCCAGCTATGCAAAGACACATTTCCTATTGGTACTATTGTTTGAGTGGTCGATTTTGCGAGAGAATTACACATTGCGACCACAAATGGAGGTTGAATCGCAATATTACAACTCGGTACAAGTTGCCATTTTTGTGCATATAGCATTTCTACATTCTCTGACGATCTGAGAGAATGATCGAAAATTTTAAGAGAGTACCACTTTTATATCGGTGATGATCGTACTCATTCTCTTGAATTTGTGCAAGGGTTTCCGGTTATTTTATGGAAACTTGTCTGATAGGGACATCCACTTCAAACAACATTATATATGGTCAGATAATTGCACGTCTCAGTTTAAGAATGCACGAATGTTTTATTGGATGAGCAGAATGCATGTCAAGATGGGTGTGCAACATATTTGGAGTTTCATTTGAAATTTGGACATGGAAAAGGAGAGCATGACGGTGCAGGGGCATGTGTGAAAAGAGCTCTTGCAAGAGAAGAGTTGAAGTACAAAGATGGTGCTAAATTAAAAGATGCAAAGAGCATAGTGGAATGGTGTACTGACAACATGACCCGAGGTTCTCAAGAAAATTCCACAGTTTGCAGATATTTTTGGTTGATAGAGGAAAAACATATTGCTAACTACGAGGATTGTATGACACTCACTGGGTCCAGTGATATGCACTCATTTTGTAGCTCGGGCCAGCTACTTTCGTGGGCCGTATGGACAAGAAAGTTGACATGTTTTTGTGCATCTTGTATCGAATTTGTCACTGCTGAGTGTGATTCACAAGAATGGGTGGAAGGATGGATTTGTAGGCCTCTAACTCCGCTTCCTAGTTATCAACCTCCACAAGCACTACAACTTGTTTCTGCGAGATGAAGTTCAACATCCAAGGACTTTGATGAAATTTCAATTTTGGTGCGACAAGTATTTATCCGGTTATTTATTTAATTTTTGTATTGAGTTATGTCCATTGAAATTTTAATATGTAATTTAAATTTGAGTTTTTCAACCTTGGTTATTTTTTTGTAGGACATGTGTTTGCAGTAATTGCGACAGAAGACAATGAAGAAGGAACAGACTATTTCTTATGTCGTTGCATCGAGGAAAGAAAGAAGTTGACTTCTCCTATTATAGATGGCGAAGAGATTGAGTATCCTACAGGGTCAGTGGTAGTTACTGGAACTTGGCTTCGACGGTATCCATTAAAAAACTCCTCTGTTTGGGTGTTTGAAGACTTTGAGACACACAGGAAAATACTCTTATATTCACATCTAGTTCTAGCGACAAATATTCAGTTGTATAGATATCGAGGAAGACCTAATAACAAGATTCTTTGGAAGGTTCGAGAGTCAGATCATGAAGCAATCTTGTCTGCTATTCAGAGTAGATCCGATCCTGATGGTTCATTGGAATGAATTTACAATGCTCACATGTCTGGTATATATTTAATTTCAAGTTTCAATTTATATAGCGTATATATATATATATATTTTTTTTAGTTTAAAGATCTAGTATATGGTTTTGATTTGAAACTTAAATTTCTTTGACTAACAATTTTATGTTTAGGTTAGTGGTGCCAGAAAAGCTTCCACCTTCACGTGGTTGGTATCGTTAGTAGAGAATTTTAAATTCTCGAAGCTAAGAGAAGCTTGAACATTGTTTGAAAAATTTGTAAATTTTGAAAAGTCAAGTTTGTAAATTTTGAAAATATTGTAAATTTTGAAAATGTTGTAAATTTTGAAAAAGTTGCAAATTTTGAAAAAGTTGTAAATTTTGAAAATGTTGTAAATTTTGAAAAAGTTGTAAATTTTAAAAAAGTTGTAAATTTTGAAAACGACTCCTCTAGGTGCCACGGAGTCCGAGTAGTCACCCGTCGAATTTGAACGATATTTTGGTCTCAGGGCTCTTAAGGGACGTGCCGGCGCAGGCGGTTCGGTGCCACGGCCCACCGTTTGCAAAATACAGCGTTTGACAACCTTAAACTGGCTCCAACTGCACTATTGTAGAGGGTTCGTATGCCGAGGTGTCGGATCAGACGAGGCCTCTCTAGGTGCCACGGAGTCCGAGTAGTCACCCGACGAATTTGAACGATATTTTGGTCTCAGGGCTCTTAAGGGACTAAGCCCGAACGAAGTAGCCCGGAATCAACGACCCTTTCGCGCACCGAAACACCGCCTCCTCTAGCGTTCACCTGGCCACCCGGACGTGCCGGCGCAGGCGGTTCGGTGCCACGGCCCACCGTTTGCAAAAATACGGCGTTTGCATGACCCTTACACGCTCCATTGCACTATTTTGCGCGTTTGCAAACATTAGGACAGCGAGAGCACCGAAATGAGAAGGAAAAAAATGGGAGAGGCTATTGTAGAGGTTCGTATGCCGAGGTGTCGGATCGAGACGAGGCCTCTCTAGGTGCCACGAGTCCGAGTAGTCACCGACGAATTTGAGCGATATTTTGGTCTCGGGGCTCTTAAGGGACTAAGCCCGAAGGCAAGTAGCCGGAATCAACGACCCTTTCACGCACCGAAACACCACCTCCTCTAGCGTTCACCAGCCACTTTGGACGTTCGCGCGGCGTTTGTGATTCGGTGCCACGGCCCACCGTTTGCAAAATACGACGTTTGCAACCTTACACTCGGAGTAGTCACCCGGCAATTTGAGCCTCCAACCGCACTATTATTTCGGCGTTTGCAAACATTAGGACAGCGAGAGCACCACGAAATGAGAAGGAAAAAAAGAGAGGCTAGAGAGGCTATTGTAGAGGGTCCGTATGCCGAGGTGTTGGATCGGAGAGGCGAGGCCTCTCTAGGTGCCACGAGTCCGAGTAGTCACCCGACGAATTTGAGCGATATTTTGGTCTCGGGGCTCTTAAGGGACTAAGCCCGAGCAGAGTAGCCGGAAATCAACGACCCTTTCGCGCACCGAAACACCGCCTCCTCTAGCGTTCACCTGCCACCGGACGTGCCGGCGCGTAGGCGGTTCGGTGCCACGGCCCACCGTTTGCAAAATACGGCGTTTGTGACCTTACACTGCTCCAACTCATTGCACTATTTCGCGCGTTTGCAAACATTAGGACAACGAGAGCACCGAAATGAGAAGGAAAAAAAATGAGAGAGGCTATTGTAGAGGGTTCGTATGCCGAGGTGTCGGATCGAGACGAGGCCTCTCTAGGTGCCACTGAGTCCGAGTAGTCACCCGAAGCCAATTTCAACGATATTTTGGTCTCGGGGCTCTTAAGGGACTAAGCCCGAGCAAGTAGCCGGAATCAACGACCCTTTCGCGCCACCGAAAACACCGCCTCCTCTAGCGTTCACACTGCCACCGGACGTGCGGCGCGGCGGTTCGGTGCCACGGCCCACCGTTTGCAAAATACGACGTTTGCAACCTTACACTGCTCCAATCGCACTATTTCGCGCGTTTGCAAACATTAGGACAGCGAGAGCACCGAAATGAGAAGGAAAAAAATGGGAGAGGCTATTGTAGAGGGTTCGTATGCCGAGGTGTCGGATCAGACGAGGCCTCTCTAGGTGCCACAGGAGTCCAGAGTAGTCACCGACGAATTTGAGCGATATTTTGGTCTCGGGGCTCTTAAGGGACTAAGCCGAGAAAGTAGCCGGAATCAACGACCCTTTCGCGCACCGAAACACCACCTCCTCTAGCGTTCACACAGCCACCCAGACGTGCGTGCGGCGTAGGCGTCGGTGCCACGGCCCACCGTTTGCAAAATACGACGTTTGCGACCTTACACTGCTCAATTGCACTATTTCGCGCGTTTGCAAACATTAGGACAACGAGAGCACCGAAATGAGAAGGAAAAAAATGAGAGAGGCTATTGTAGAGGGTCCGTATGCCGAGGTGTCGGATCGACGAGGCCTCTCTAGGTGCCACGAGTCCAAGTAGTCACCGGACAATTTCAACGATATTTTGGTCTCGGGGCTCTTAAGGGACTAAGCCTAACAAGTAGCCGGAATCAACGACCCTTTCGCAGCCAAACACACCCCTCCTCTAGCGCGTTCAAGCCACCCTTTCGCCACGCCCACCGAAACACCACCTCCCTCTAGCTCAGCTCTCACCTTTAGCGTTCACATTAGGCCACCCGGAGAAGGAAAAAAATGAGAGGCTATTGTAGAGGTCGCGAGGTGTCGGTGGTGCCACGGCCTCTCTACCGTTTCACCAAGCAAAATACGGGTTTAAGGGACTAAGCCCGAGCAAAGTAGCCGGAATCAACGACCCTTCTGCACTTGCAACACCTCCTCTAGCGTTCACACAGCCACCGGACGTGCCGCGCGGCGGTTCGGTGCCACGACCCATTTGCAAAATCGGCGTTTGTGACCTTCTTCATAAAACATTAGGACAGCGAGAGCACCGAAATGAGAAGGAAAAAAATGAGAGAGGCTATTGTAGAGGGTCCGTATGCCGAGGTGTTGGATCAGACGAGGCCTCTCTAGGTGCCACGGAGTCCGAGTAGTCACCCGACGAATTTCAACGATATTTTGGTCTCCCGACGAATACTTCCTATGTTGATCAACTAAAGTTATATCATATTGATAACAATACAATTTACAAGCTCAAAGGATGATCTAATGTCATATTTTATCAAATGAGATAGTTTCAGGAATCAAAAGTAAGAAATCAAGAAAACTAGGATGAGCTACAGGTACTACTTCTTTAAGATACAATTTACAAATGACTCATATAAATTGTCACATTTAAGGAAATAATTACGTAAGAATAAAAATAGAGTACAATAAGGTCCATCATCCATTATAGATTGCAAAGGAAGTAGATTGTATTAAAAGGGGCGACATTCCAACTTATAATCAAAGCTAAATGATCAAAGTACAAACTAAGATATCTGTCAAGACTAATGAAATAAAATTGAAAGCATATGTTTAAAATTTTAGCTCTAAGAACTTGTCAAGCTTCAAAGATTAAAAAATTTATAAGAAAAGTTTTCCAGTGATATTTCAATATGATTAAGTCTAAAAATTTGCAAAATATTGCAAGAAGGAGATAGAATAAGCTTTGAAAAAGTAGAAAGAACATAAACAAACTTCAATAGAATAAAATACATTGCATCCATAAGGTTATAATTTATTAAATGTAAGGAAAATTTCTATACAAAGAGTGTATCATATGCAGCACTTGTATGATAATCATGGTTAAATGAGTAAGATGCAAAGCAAGTTAGAAAAACACTAAAGAGGAGAACCAGTTTCTTAAATGAAATAAAATCATTAAGAAAAACCTCTTATTCATAATAGTCAAGAAACTCAAAACTACTTAGAAGATGACAAAGTGTGCATATAGAATCATAATCTACATGTATTCAAGAAGACAGTTCACAGATCCACATCATCATTGAAGGTAGAAGATACATAATTTAAGAATACAACTTATTCCAGATTAGTTTAAAGTTTTAAATGGCTAAGTATAGTTTTGAGTTTTCCAAAAAATTAACTTATTTAAACAAAATAAAAAACTAGAGAAAAATAATGAGAAAAATAAAAAGTAATCAACCTACAAAAAATATCCATCTTTCTCACTCCCAAATTCTAAGTCCGCCATTTCATTACTTTCTCCACTAAATCCATAACTAGAAGTAATACACTAAATCCACCGAACAAAGATCAAAACCCACTTTCTCAGAGTTAGCAATAATACCAAAATAACCAAATTTATAGCCTTATTTAACCAACACACATGGATATATATATATATATAAGAATCAAATAAAGTGTGCTCCAGACGCGCACGTCTCTGAAAATATATATGTACATGTATAAGTTCATAATGTATGTATACAGATCTCGAACTAAGCACGTGCCATAATGTACATATGGGACCACATGCGGTCGCAAAAGGCTAGATATATATACAATGGACTGTGAATAGATGTACTCATGACCACATATATGTGGCATCCAAGTGGACTATAAATCTACTCATGAAACATCTTCCCTCTCTTCGCCCTGCTAGAAGTAGCACGTCCACGACCTGGGGATGTAGTGGAGGGAGATGCCACTACGGATTTCATCCGTGTGGTCCTAGGTGTCTCCAAGCATGCCTGCAACCTAACCTGCACATTCATAAACAACAAGTTTTTAACACCCAAAATTTTAAAATACCTTCAAAATTTAGAAACTTGTACAATTTAGTTAAAATGCATGTGCGATCTTACACAATGTCATGATCCCTATCGATTTGTTGTTGACGCTTCGCAGGGACAACAATAGACTCACGAGGGGTAAGCTACATACAAATAATTAATTTTCAAATTAAATATTTCACACTCATATATATACCTACAAAATTTGATATTGTAGATTTAAGTTTAATAAGAAATAATGAACCTCCAAAATTTAACAAATTTAAAAAATTGTGTACCTCGGTTAGTGGATTTGCAGATGCTATGGCGGTATCTACAGCAGCCTCCACAGTCTGCATATGTGGAGGAGTCTCTATAGCAGTCATAAGCTATACAAAAAACATGTACAAATCAATTTATTAAAATCTACTTAAGAGCTATACAAAAAACATGTACAAATCAATATTTAGTTACTCAAGAAAGAATAAAAATACATTATTAAATTTTATCTTCTATTTAGGCTAAATACATAGGATCTATAAATGTTAGCACGGAGGCCATCTATCTTCATATGTATTTGTGTCCAAAGGTTGGGATGGAGAATACTCGTTATCTAGTAGAAGCGAAGTGGATATAGAGTGAGACATTGGTCACATTGGGAGCTTTTTGTACAGGAATAACAACTTCAAAATCTGTGATCGACTGATATGTGTTGCTTGAACAAGGAGAATGAGGAGGAACATTCTCCTTTGCCGCTACATGCGGTTTTGATTTAGTGTTTCCGGTCCTCTATGTTTCACCCACGGATAACCCCTTGTTTACATGATCTGTGATCTCTCTCAAAGGGGTTGCTAGGAAAGATTTGACCATGTCTTCCTCCTTAGTGTTTGAATTAGGGATTTACTTAGATTTAAATACGATATGTTTAGGGAGGGCATTTATCCACCAATTATTATTCTCTTTTTTAATGTTTTACCATCTCACAATCAGGAGCAGAATGCCCCAAAAAAATACATCTCCTACATCTGAAACCTGTAGGCCCTTATAGTCCAGAGGATGAGTGCAAGTTTGATTTTGCACTTTAAGATTAAGGTGGGTTGGAAGATTCTTTGAAGTATCAATCTCAACTAGGATTCTTGCATATACATTGTATGTGTGAAATCATAGGTTTGGGATTCGACGTTAACGATGTTTCCCAAGGTATTTCCTATGGATATCAGACAACTATGGTCCTAAAATTATAGGGGTAAGTGGGGTAATTTGATCTAGATTGGTTTGTGTGATAAAGATTCAGTGAGAGGGTTGAATGATGTGAACCATGGTTTTAAGATAAGGTACCTTTGTTGGAAAACCCAAAGTTGTTTAGAAATTTTGTCCTTGTCAGCTATAGAGGGGAAAAAATAATAAAAATTCCCTTAGCATAGGGGTAGAGGTCTAACTTACCCGCTAGAAGCGGGAACCAATTCTTGGAGATCTAATCATGGAGGATAGGGAGGCTAGGCTAAAGATGAGTGAATCTACAGATCAAGGCATGATCTTGGTAAAATGAATATATTTCGAGGACTTCATCGCCAAAGGTTACACTTGGGTTTCTCTTAGTAGGCCTCATGGTTTTGATCTATGTCTTCTTTTACAAAACCTCATTAAATGAGTGATTGACTAAAGCTTTAGTTGTAGCAGGAGTTTCCAAGCTATCAACAAGGGAGAAAACCCTAGTGTTTGCACCCCTAACAAAGATGTTAGGATTCACTCAACCTCCCAATGGGTTATTAGTGTCCCCAACAAAGATAACAGGATTTTCCATTCCTCCTTGCAAGTTCTTGGCAACATTGGTGCCAGTAGTGTCAGATCCAACCCCAACAATGGCTCCATTGCCACCTGCAGTTTGAGCAACTGAAGCCCCACACCCAGTGCCCAAGAATATTTCTAGAAACAAACCCTTAGGGGTCTACATGTTCTGCAGAGGGGGATGTAGTTTCTAAAATGAAAGGACACCTCCATCACGTAATTTCACACAACCCTACGTGTGCACATATATATGTCCGCCGCCTCCAAATCTATTAGGGTTCATATGAGTGGTGGAGTTAGGGTTCGCAGGAGTTGTCATAAATTGGAGGAGTTGTCTATTAAGGGTACAATGATGTTGTAAATTCTTAAATCTCAGTACACCAATCCATATAAAACTTATAATCATATGGAAAGGACGCATAGATTTTTTTAGATAAAGGGTACGAGAGGATTTAACCTTTTTTACATTTCTTCATCACTCTTATCATTCATTAAAGAGATTTGTAACTAACCTGCGTAAAACTCATGGGAGGCATGCCGATGCTTGATTCCACTGAGCAGATGATGACCCGCCAGGCTCCTGTGTATAAAAGAGAAAAATATTAATACATGTGCAACATACACGTGAAACAAATTATAATAATAATCTAGTGCAATTAAATGATTTATTAAAAATGTAAGTTTGTACAACTTGAAACTTACGTTTGAAACACGCCCAACCGCAGTAGCTAGCATGTCAACACCGGATGTTTCCTTCACCGGCTCTTGCTATTTAAAATAAAATAAAAAATTAGTTTTTTACATGTATGTACATGAAGTACAATCATATATATATTAATATCTCAAACATGTGAATTAAACTATTGTACATATATATATTATTTAAATTTATTTAAAATTTACCTGTGAAAGACCAATATCAGTGGCTCCAGTTCCAAAAACATTCCCCAGCATCTCATCTATAGAAAAAAATCCTGTGAACCAGCAAATGATGTCTAGCCTGCAGTGCATAAGGCACCACATGATCCACGGTGGTGTGGTGCACTAGAAGCCCAGCACCTCCACCAACATCACCGGATGCAATCCGGGTGCTTTATCTTTGGGTGAGAGTGTCAGTGAGCTCCCTCAATGCATGCAATGTATCAATCTCCACAACCTCCTTCACTGTAGGAGGGATAATTGAAGGCAATGGGGGTTTTGGGGCATGGGGGATCCTAGGCTGACCTACGCGTGCACCAGGTCTGCTCTGTGCAGAGCCACCTCCTCGACCAAAAAAGTCTGAAAAGTCAAAATAATTCGGGACCTCATTGAGCACAAACTCACAATATAATTTCTTCAAAAAATAAAGAGGAACCTCATTGTTGTTGCATGGTGGATAATCAAAAACCATCCACCATCGGTCCCAAAAATTGTTTTTGATTCTATCATCATGGCACCAATGGATTGGGAACCGTTTGCAAGTAACTGCAGGGGGGGCATTGGTTCTAGGGTCGGTAAATAATGCACAAATTAGGTCTTTTCCAATTTTTTTGTCTTTGACGGCCGCATGAGATAGTTTATCCGCATACCACCGCCTACAGTCACTTCTAAAGGTGTTCCATCTATGTATTTGGTTGGTTGCAGACTCGACTTCGCCAATCAATGTTTGCAATGTATTGGCTAAAGTCATGCGGGATGGATTTGTAGCATGGTTTTGTCTTATAGTTTGAATTAGGTTCTCAATGACAATTTTATTTTCTTGGATTCTTCCAATGATATTATCTTGCGTTCCTGTTGGCTCAGTGGGGACAGAAGGAGCCACAGGGGGCGGATCTATGTTTGGAGGAGGGTTTTGAGGAATGTTCGGAGGGTTTTGAGGAATGTTCGGTGGGTTTTGAGGAATGTTTTGACGGTTTGCACGAGCCCGAGCTTGCCGACCAACTGATAAAACAATAAAATTGTATACATAAACAAACAATTCACAAAACCCATGAAAATGCCAAAATGCCAAAAACCTAAAATGCAAAAAAACAACCTAAAATGCAAAAAAATGATTACAATCGGGGACTTACCTCCTCGTCTTGGCGGCATGGTTGAATCTATCGCTATCCAGAAGTCCGATGAGCAATTTTGAGATAGTATTGAAAGTGCGAGTGAAAAACGTTTAGGAAAAGTCGCGGTTTGAATTGAAAATTAGGAAAATAACGAGTCGCGGGACTGTTAAATTTTGTCTCAGAGTTCCGCGATCGCGGTTTATAACCGCGCTCGCGGTTATAAACCGCGATCGCGGAACTAGGTTCGGTAATTACCGAACCTAGAATTCAATAACCGCGATCGCGGTTTTAGGACCGCGCTCGCGGTTTTAAAACCGCGATCGCGGTACCTTTATTTCGGGTTTTTATGTCCACGGAATTGTCCACCAAGTAACAACATTAGTAGTTTCCTTTCCTTTATCTTGATCCTTGATATGCTTCTCCCAAAACACCTTTGACACCATCATCTTACAATGTTGCTTTGCATGCCCCCAACTCTGACATTTCTCACATATTTTTGGGCAGTTTTCAAACTCTATTTTTGTTCCCAACAACCCAATCTAGAACGAAAAGAGATGGATTTAGGTAAATTTAAACCCATAAAAGAATAGATGTAAAATCTTGCACAAACAACTCTAGACTTTGTAAGCGTAGCATTATCCACAACAACAAAGGTACCAAATGTATTTGTAACTCCTTTAATAATATCCACATCCCAAAGTTCCAAAGTTAGGCATGGAGGTCTCACCCAGACATGGAACTGATTTATATTCTCTTTATCAAGGTTGAACATTGGAGTCCATTTCCTTAAAAAGATTCCAAGTTTTCCAAGGAACCAAGGTCCTTCGTTAAGGACCCTCTAAGGGTCTTCAGAGTTGTTGAAACTAAATAGAAAGAAACCATTCAAAAATATATAACATTCATATGCCCTTTGGGCTTCCATTTCAAAACAAACCAAGATCTAATGGACTCAATGTTAGGCCTTCCACCTACCAGTTTACCAATCAAGGAATTCTCCATTTTTCTCAGTTCGATCTATAATGATATTAGGAATATCTAAATACTTTCCTATTTCATTATGTTTAAGTTGAGGAATGATTCCTAATATTTTTCCCTTGCGAGTTCAAAATATTCATGTATGATTTAGGGACCCATCTTCCACATGAATCCCACCCACAGGTAAAGACTCATACATACCTGTCTCCCTCGAAGATCAGTCCTAAGCATTTGTCTTCTCCCGGTGGGATCTATCTACCGTCGCTTCCCGCTCATCATTTTTCAAACCCTTGTCCTCCTCCTCGACTCCGTTACGCTTCTCTCGCCCATCACTTCACATTTTCATTTTCATGAAGTTATAGATTGTGTCTAGGGTTTGCAAGGAAAATATACACAATTAAGGTAAATCAAGTAGAATTGAAATAAATTTGAAGTCATTTTTTGTATTTTTAGGTATTTTAATTTCATCGTATGGATACCTCAATGTCTCACTAAAAATAAGGACCTATTACTCTTGAGTTTTTGTTAATTTTCAATATTACTAGCAAAATATTTATTTCCAAAGTTTATCTTTTATTTGGAAAAATGTTAATTTATGGATAAATAAGATGTTATAGTGGATGTTTTTAAATAGAAATAGTTAAGTAAAAATCCAGAAACTAATGTAATATCTCCTCCCATGTATGACTTGGATTTTCAATGTAGTAAACAAAGTCCCTTTGGAACTCCCGTAAAATCATTATTTAAGGATAGACCTAAAAATTTGTAATAATCATTCTTCATTATTGAAAAAATGGGTAGAATAGAACATGTAATTACACTAATTTATTGGTCATCTAAATTAGAATAAAATTTTATTAATATACTAAAAATTATAAATTGGTCCCCTTTTGCCTTTAAAATATAGGTGGCAAAGTAATTGCACCAAGAAGGAAATAGAAGCTAAATTTTTCATGTAATTGTGGATTGTTTCATAGAAACAACAGGAGAATTTACTCAACATTTAAACATTATTGTTTTAAATTGATTTCTTATATTAATTTTAACATTATTTTTATTGAAAGTATAGAATAAAGTGTGAATAAATATTTTTGTTAAAAATGTACGTTTTATCTTGATTTTTTTTGAATTTTTCTTTTCAAAATGGGTTCTATTCATTTTTAGTATAGAAAAGTTGCGAATGTTAAATGGAAAAAGTTATAACATTTGGAAAATCCACTTGTAAGAAAAATTCATGGTAAGGAAACTATGGGTGGTAGTGAATGACACAGTAAAAAAAATGCCCACAGTAGAGAAGTTATGAAAAACAATGTTGATGCATTTTAATCAAAATTATAAGAAGCAATGTTGATTACATTGCGAAGTATGCAAGATGGTTTCTTGCTACACATTGGAAAATAATAAAGTCTAAGAAAATATTGAAAATCTGCTATAATCAATGCACGAAGGTACGTGAATTTCAAAATCATAAAATTAATTCTTGAATTAATGACAACTCCCATGAAGAGAGACAAAAGTAGTTAATTTTCTAGTTAAAATTAAAAATATTAAATCTCAATTACATGGATGTAACTGTGACTTGATTCAAGAAAAATGTTATACTTTATCATTCAAATGAACATCCATAAAAGATTTAGGAACTTAATTTCCATCTTAAACTCTAAATATCAAACTAAACAAGATATTCCTGACTTATCTACACTTAGTGCTCTCTTGATTCAAGAAGATAAAGTAATGAAAAAAATTTATTCGAATGAGAATTCCACTTGATGTGTTAGAACGTAATATTAAGTGCTTTATAAACCTTAGTTTATAATTAAATAATTAGGAATATTTATATTCTTAATTATTTAATATAAACTAGGTTTTTTATGTTTAATTGATTTTATTAAATCAATATTTAAATTGGGGTTCTTTATAAAAAAATTCACAACCCATCACTTAATATTTAAATGACCCATGGGGTCAATTGTTATAGATCATGTGGCATGATCATGGGCATTAATTCACTCGGTGAATTTGTGGAGAGAAGTGAGGAGGGAGATTCTGGACTATAATTTTTCTCAAATTAATGGATATATCTCTTTTCCGTGGTTTTTACCCCTAGGGGTTTTCCACGTTAAATTGTGTCACTATGTAATTTCTTTCATTTCATGTTTAAATGTTATTTATAATGTTTGTTTAAATATTATTTTAATATGTTATTTCATTACCTTGGTCCTAACATGGTACCATAGGCATAGGGTGTTATAATAATCCTAATTTAATTTGCCAATTGAAACATCGGTTGGATTGGTTGGTTGGTTAGGTGGTTAGAAAATGTATTTTAAATACCCCCATCCTCCTCTTGGGACATTACACTTACACATAAAATTATTTCACACTTTTCAAACCTATAACTTGGGAGTGAAAATTCATTTGGTGGTGAAAAATGAATTCTCGGGACCTTATGCAAATAAAGGTAAGGTTTAAGAGTCTTAAAATATTTTATTAATAATATATAGTTTGTAATGTGTGTGTAAGTGAAAGTAGTTATTCAAGGGTAAAGGAAGTAAAATTCAAGTTACTAGGTATCCCGTAGGAGACAACATTTCTTGATAATATGAATCTAATTTTTTTGATTGGCTTTGGGAAGACCCTTGGAATGGGGCCATAAACTATAATTTAATGCAATTTTATTATTAAAAAAATCCTACACCTATAGTTTTAAAAAAACTATAAATGTCTATAGTTTTGTTATAAGTTTAAACTATAGTATTAATTTTATAAACTATAACTACATGAACTTATAGTTTTAATATTCTATAGTTATGTATAAAGATAAACTATAGTATACACTATAGTATTTGGACCATGTTAAAAACCAAGTTGCAGGGCACTTTTTCTAAACCTTCCCTATGACGCCACATGTAAATTGTTACAGGCCCTACCCTCCACCATCCGCCAACCACCACGTGGCTTCCCTATCCCCCTCCTTGCCAACCTCCTCCTCCCACGTGGCCAAGGGCCATCCTTTTTGTTTTTCTCGGGGAATTTAGTCCCACATAGCTTGTTCTACGAGAGGTGGTGATGTTTGAAGGGCGTCGATGAGCAGGGGTTAAATGTGGCTTTGGCCGCACTATGCACCATTTGTTGGAACTCCCATTGGGCTCGACTCTTGTCTCGTCCCTTACTATGAATTGGTTTCTTTACAGAGTGTAAGTTATTTGGAACTTGGTTTCATTGGTTAAAGAGTTGGAATGTGTGGCAAGTTAGTTTCAAATTGTGATATGTTAAGCATCTCGGCCATAGGAGTTGAAAATTGAGACCCACCGTGGGACCCATCTCGGCCCGTAGCTCACCCACTTTTAGACCTAGCTCGGCCCCCATCTCACCAAGCCATTTAAAATCCTAATATAGAGCAAAACTCCAAATTATATATATATATATATACCTTTTTAGGTCAATTTTTTTGTATCTATAATTAAAAATTGACAAAGTACTTTGTTATGGAAAAGGAATTTTTTTATTATGTTTTAGTGTTTATTATACGAAATAAGGAATAAATATTTTTTACGACAACTTAAGTAAGTTATTGTTTCTTGTCAAACTATAAAAATCACTTACATTTAAAAAATATGCCTTACAATCAAACTAATTTTTTTGTGTAAAGTATTCATTTGACAAATCAAAATTTCAATGTGAATAATGAAAAATTATCAAAATATGATCGCGTATTTTGAACAACGACAAGGGGAAATTCTAAACTTCGTATGAAAAAATTAGTTGTTCTCATTTGTTTAAATTTTTTATGTAAAATGGGGTCTAATAATTTTACAATTGAAAAATCATAGATATTGAATGGATCTTATTACAACATCTATAAGATGATATTGAAGCGATTCCATGGATCACAAGCTCTGGATGATCATGAATGGTATGGAGAAGGCTCAAACCAACATACAAGTAACAATATATAACGTAGATATATATCAATAGAAGGTGCAAGAGGAAATGTCCATTATATTACGGAGCATGAAGGATGACTTCCTTCTTCACATCAAGAATCAGGAAAGTCCAAGTGAGGCTTGGATGCAACTAGAATCTATGCATGAAGGTACGTGATTATAAAAATTAATTAAGTTGATTATTTAATTGATGAAGGCTCCCATGAAGGGAGATGAAAAGGTAATTAATTTTGTAGAAAAAATAAAAATAAATAAATCTCAGTTAGATGGGTGTAATTGTAATTTGATTCATGATAAATTACTGTATTTCATTATTCAAATGAACATCCATGAGAGATTTAGGAATTTCATTTCAATTATGAATTCTAAATATCAAACTGAACAAGATATCAAATGATCTATCTAGGTGATCATTCCATTCTCAATATTCGGATAAATGAAAAGCAAATGTTTTTGATAGGTTTTATAAATAATGTTTTGTATGTTCTTGAATTGAAAATGAATTTTATTTCTTATTCATAACTAACTCAAAATAATTATAGTGTATTTTTTCTCAAATATAAATGAGTTAGATGTTACTAGTTTTGAAGGCATATAAAAGAATGGCTTATATGTGTTTAAAGGATTTTATTTTATGTCTTGTTTTCCTACCCAAAATAGAAGTGATGTGTAATTGTGGCATGAAATGCTAGGTCATGTCATATTTAGGAGCATGTATGACATGTCTCGACTTAACCTAGATTTTTTCTCGCCACCTATCTCTCATGAAAAGTGTGAACACTGATTACATCATAAGAAGCCACCAAAACCCTTCCTCAGTCATCTAGAAGGAAAATCCTTAAAATCCATGGAATTTGTCAACAATAATATTAAAATGGCCATTAAAAATTATATTCTAAATGCCTCATTGTATGTTATGATTATTCTTGCATGATTTGGTCATTCTTTTATTTGTGTTATCTAGCAAAAGATATCACTTATTTAAAATATTAAAGTAGATAATGGAGATCTATATGTTATTGATAAAACATTTCTAAATTATAAATTAGTATGTGATTATTAAAATAGTATCATATGCATATCAAATGACACTTGGGGACACCTTTGTGTTTTTATTGGAGGCATCTAATATTGATTGCATCTAATATATATTTTATAAGATTAATATGTTGAAATTATTTAACATATTGGTAATAGAATATGGTTAGTCGTTAAGCATATTGTTATTTAAGATATAACTTGGTTTCTAACCTATCAATGTAATATTTATAGTGGTTAAAATTGAAATCAATAATGATTTATATTATGCTTATTATGATATTGTGATTCTAAGCATGTTGGTTTTGTGATAGATAAAAGTCTACAACTAGGTATGTGTTCAAGTTTGGTACATGTGTCATTACTTAGAGAAATAAAAAGTAGCCAACTATATCCATCTCTATAGTGTGATGGAAGTAGTGAAAGAATCCATGTGGCTAAAATGGTTGTTAGCAAAGATATAGATGGAAGCTAAAGTAAGTAATACTCTTCTATGTGAGAGCAAGAGTTACATTTATCTTGCTAATAATCTAGCTCGCATCAAAGAATGAATAATATATACATTTATATGCATTTTATCCGAGATAAGATTCTCTACGGTGATATAGATCTCCGTATTTCTGACTAACAATCAAGTCTGCAGATATGTTTACAAATCCATTGTGTGTTGTAAAATTCTATAAGTTTTGTGCAATACTTAGCCTTTTAGATTTTCCATTAAGGGGGAGTGTGTATGGTAATGTCACCTCGTAATGGTCAGCCATGTATTATCTCCTTCTCCTCTATACTTATGATTCATTGTTAAGAATTGCAAAAGGATATTGTTAGGATCTTTATAAACTTATAACTCTAAATTTATGGCATACATTTGAGTCTAGTTCATCTGTTGTAAAGGAGTTCATTATGTTATAAAAGTTTCCTAAAGATGTTCGTTGAGATAATTTCCATCAAAAACTATGGAATGTAGTCTCACAAATCATCCTTAACCTAAATTATTATCTACAAATTTATGAATTCCAAATCCTTTTTACTAAAAGGTAAGATGAAAATGATGAAGGTGTATAAATCATTCAAATGAGATATATTGGCCTAAATCTTCACTATGATTCATGGATTTGTAAATCCTATTGTATAAACAAGTAATTTTGGCATATGTTCCCACTTAATATTAAGGAGGTGTTAGAATGTAATATTAAGTGCTTTATAAACCTTATTTTATAATTAAATAATTAGGAATATTTATATTCTTAATTATTTAATATAAACTAGGTTGTTTATGTTTAATTGATTTTATTAAATCAATATTTAAATCGGGGTGCTTTGTAAAAAGTCACAACCCATCACTTGATATTTAAATGACCCGTTAGGTCAATTGTTATAGATAATGTGGCGTGATCATGGGTATTAATTCACTTGGTGAATTTTTTGAGAGAAGTGAAGAGAGATTCTAGATCGTAAATGTTTCTCAAATTAATGGATATATCTCTTTTTCATGGTTTTTATCCCTCGGGGTTTTCCATGTTCAATTGTGTCACTATGTAATTTATTTCATTTCATGTTACAATGTTATTTATAATATTTGGTTGAATTATATTAAAATATTTTAATTAATTACCTCGATCCTAACATCATATACTTCTTGCTCAAAATCCTAAAAATAACTTCTCTAAGTTTAACAAGACTCAGAAGTTCAAATCAAAATTTAAACACCTCGTAAAGATAAGAAACTAGTGAATAATCACCTAAAATTCATTTATGATGGAAAATAACAAATTTGGTCATAAAAAGGAAGATTGTAGGATAAACAAAATTAAACCAAATTTTAAAAATCAGAAAGGAAACAAAAAAATTAAAAATCATCATGAAAAATCAAAAGAATAATAAAAAACCTAATGTAGTTACTTTATATGTTGCATTAACTATTGCAAAAGAAAACGAATGGATCTTAGATAGTGATTCATCTATAGATATGACCTATAGTTCATATATTCTATCGGATATCAAAGAATGTAATGATCATTCCATTCATCTTTTGTAATGAACGCGTTCCATTCTTGATGTTCAAAGTCAAGGTAGAGCTAAAGTTTTTAATGGTTATATAAATGATGTTTTATATGTTCCTAAACTAAAGATGAATTTTCTATCATGTTCTCAACTAACTCAAAACAAATATAACATCATTTTACTAAAAGATAAATGGTATATTAAAAATGAGTTAGATACTACTATTGCAGAAGGCATACAAAATAATGGTTTATATATATTTAAAGGTTTTGCATCTGCTTCATGTCTTTCTACTCAAAGTAAGAATGATTTATAATTATGGCATGAAATATTAGGTCATGTTAACTTTAGGAGCATGTATGATATGTCTCGTCTTAACCTATTTTTGGAATACCTCCTATCTCTTATGCCCGAAAACTTGTGAATGGTGTTTAGGTGGTAAGCAATATTCAAACCCCTACCATAGCCATCATGAAGCAAACTCCTATGAACCTCTTAAACTTGTTCACAATGATGTTAGAGGACCTTTAGAAGTTCCTTCCTAAAAATTCTTTGTATGCAGTTACTTTCATTGATGATTATTCTCACATGATTTGGTCATTCTTTATTAAAAATTAGATGCTTTTATAAATTTAATGAATTTAAATTTTTAATTGAAAATAGTTATAGTCACAAAATTTAAAATCTTATAACCGAAAAATGGAGGAGAATACATTAATAAATAATTTTATTATTTTTGTCAAATGTGTAATTCAAAAGGAACTTAGCACTCCTTATTATCCTCAACAAAATGGTATAGCAGAAAGAAACAACTAAACCATTCTTGAAATGTCCAAAACCATGTGTTACTCATCTCAAGTCACGAATTTTGTATGCGATGAAGCTATGAATATTGTTTTTCATATTCTAAGTAGAGTCCCTACTATATACCTATTTCAATCTACTCATATATAAAAGTGGACTAATAAGAAACCTAACATATCTCATATGAGAATATTTGGAAGCCACTGCCTCCATCTTCATTCCTAAAGCTAAAAGGAAGAATTTAGATAAAACCTCCTATCCTTGAATCTTTGTAAGATATGAAGGTAAAACAAAAGGTATAAGATCTATGATCCTTCAAAACGTGAAGTTATTGAGAACATAAATGTTAAAATTCTTGAAAAAACATTTTTTAGTTTGTCCTCAGTTTCTTTTTTTATGAACTTAATGAGCTAGAAAATGATTATATTGATGAATATAATGAAGATAAAATAGAATTTAATATTGATTCAATAATTGAAAATAAATATATTTATATGTCTTCTATAACTAAATGACCTAAATGGGCTCAATCTTTACTTCAAAACTCTAATCCTAATAATCTTAGTAAGATGACTAGAAGTCACCATACCTATCATGCCTTAATAACTATGTATGAACCATAACCCCAATATTTTGAAGAAGCATTCCATGCTGAAATATGGATGGAAGCCATGAAAGTTGAATAAAGTGCCTTAATTAAAAATCAAACTTGGCATCTTGTCCCTCCTTTGGAAAAAATTTTGTATTGTTGCATATAGGTGGATTTACAAAATCAAATATAATACGGATGGAAAAGTTGATAAGTTCAAATCCAGGTTATTACCTCATGGTTTTACACAAAAACCCAATATTTATTATGTAGAAACCTTTTCTCCTATTGCAAAAATGAGCACTGTTAGGATTCTCATTTCCTTAGCGCTTAACATGGTTTTGAAATTCACCATATGGATGTTAACAATGTATTTCTAAATCGTGATTTAAAAGAAGAAATCTACACAAGCCAACCTAAATGTTTTGAGAAACCTGGAAAAGATCTCTTTCTATGTAAGCTAAAAATATCTATATGGACTAAAACAAGCTTCTAGAGCTTGGTATGCAAAAATAAACATTTTTTCAAAGATATTGGTTTCACTAATTACTCATTTGATAATGATATCTTTGATAAAATTGAAAATAATTAGGTTCTTTTTATTATATTATATGTTGATTTTCTTATTACTAGAAATTTGAATAGTTTAATTGTTAAAATTAAAGCTAAACTGAAACATTTCTTTGAAATGACTAGTTTAAGATTACTACATCATTTTTAGGCATGGTTATTTTTCAAAGTAAACATTCTATTGTTGTATCTCAGTGACAATATGCTACTAATTTACTAAAAATATTTAATATGTGATTTTAAACATGTTTTTATTCTTATTGAATTTGGTTGTAAACTTGATCTTAAACATGTACATGTGACAAAGCTAACCCTACTCTTTATAAGAAACTTGTAGGTAGTTTAATCTATCTAACAATCATTGGACCTGATATTGCATATGCAATATGTAATGCATCTAGATTCATGTAGGAACCACATCAAGATTTTGGAAGTTAGAAAAAATAATATTAAGATATATTAAAGGAACAATTAATTTTGGTTTACATTACACTTCTTCTGATTATTCTTGTTTATATGGATATTGTGATTATGACCATGTTGGTGATGTAATAGATAGAAAATTTATGATTGGATATGTTTTCAAGTAATGTACAGGTGTTATTACATGTAGTAGTAATAAGTAACCAATAGTCTCCATCTCTTCTACTAAGGCGAATATAGAAGTGCGATGGGAGAAGCAAAAGAATCCATGTGGGTAAAGAAAATGTTGGAATACATGTATATTCAAGTTAAATTAATTACTCCTATTGTTTGTGATAACCATAGTTGTATTTCTCTCACTAATAATCTAGTTCAACATCGAGAGAAAAAAGCATATAGAGATTCATATGCATTTCATCCGAGAGAAGGTATTCGTAGTGATATAGATGATCTCAGTAAACTTGTCAAAAAAAATCTAAACCAATGAAACCTTATAGGAAAATTATTTTAGTGTCATTTTTAACCCCCAAAAAAATCAACTTTAATAAAATGCAATGCAAGAGAAATAACAAACATTGCACAGGAGTTGATAACGAGTTTGGAAATTACCTACAACTTCGGTACATTAATTGATGAACTGATTCATTATAAAATTTTGACTATAAGTACAAATAAACTTACATTAATATAATGAATTTCTCAGTCCACCACAAACTATAGTGCCAATCGGTCCGATGCAGAACCCGATTAGTCTTAGAATGTTGCTCAATGTTCCGACATTGCTTTCTAGATTTACACTTCTGTAGACTTCCCCTCTGCTGCATGGCCTCTAGCCTCTACATAGAGCTAAGTCATATAGTGTATATTTTCAATGAGTTCCACCCTCTTGTATACTTCCCTATGTTGCACGACCTCCACTTTCTACATAAAGATAAGTTGGATTTGGTGTTGTTGAAGAGCTCAATAGTATGATTCTCCTTCGTGGCCTCAAGCAAATAAGAAATTTAATGAGAAATGCCCATAGTAGAGAATCATAGCTCCAAAGTGTTATTCTCTAATGATTTATAACCTCCTTCGGCTCCACTCAGTCAGCGTAGACTAACATGAGAAGACTAAGGCATAAATATCCTTTTACAAATGAGTGAGTAAAATAATAAATTAACTCATAAAATCATCATGCCTAAAAATAGGTCTTATATGGCTTTACAATTTTCTCGGGCTTCCTCACTCCTCTCTATTACATTAATATTTCAAATCCTTTTTGTGTGTTTGAGTGTGTGGCCTTGACCCCTTTATATACTAGGGGTTAGGCCCAAAATCTTGTTTATAGGCCTTACTAGCCTATTTATAGCCAACCAACATGGTTGGGCAATTTTATTTGGGTACTTGCGTAGCCTCGAGAGGTTGGCGGGTCGCGTCTCCAACCCCATAGTTGGGCGATATTTGTTTTGTCCATAGCATAAATTTGTCTACCACATCACCCAAGCTACCCACCGTTCGTTGCCCTATGTCTCAAGATGGTCACTGAGTATACTATCGATCCCACTACTTTCTTGCCACGTATCTCGGTCACCACTCGCGCTTCCAGGGATGGATTTATTAGCGTGGAGTTTATTTTTTCGGTTGTGGGATAATAGTCCTAAATTTGGTGGTAGAGGATATTATATAGCCTTTTTAAGGATTTAACCACCCCGTTTAAGTTACGGCTTGAGATACACCATTACACTATTTTCCTTACCTTTTTGTTGGGCTTACCGATTATTATGTGGATAGTTTGTTACTTGCCTAATTCACCGATCATATTTCCATGATATCGAGAGGTAACTCGCCCAAATTGGTTGATCATATCCATAATGAGATTGATGCCAACTCACCCTTTAACTCATTTTTATTTCGTCGACTAGCTTTCCATCTTGATCTCAACTTGGTCTTAACTTAATAAGCTACTTAAAATTCTACGGAAGCCGAGTCCCCCTCCAAACAAGAGCAGACTCCATTGGTTCAAACCCTTTTTACACATGTTAAAGATTGGATGTTTGAAAAGTTTTTTTCTTTGTGACATCATGAAAATACATTTATTACTTTCACCAATGTGTCTCATCACTACATCACATGTATCCTACTTTGTTCTCGTACACCATGTTCTTGTGCAGATCGTGCATCTAGAGCATACGGATCCATTTTCATGTTCAAATAGAAAATAAAAATCTCTCGATCTATACTTCCATAAGTAACAGTTTATCTAGGGCCTATAGTAGGGAACATACCAAACTATCGAAAATAAGTGAGAGTAAAGGGCCTATACTCTCACTGTATTATCTACAGTCGGTTTATTTTCTACGATCGGTTTATTTTCTTCTCCAGATGTATTATCTATCCCTTGGGATTTTCTACATGCCTTTACTCTCACTTATTTTCAGATAGTTTGGTATGTTCCCTACTATAGGCTACTTCGGGAGGAATGGTGTCCTAGGATATACACTTGATTGCTATCTCACTTCATCTATCATGGAGCATTCTCCTATCTCATTTTTACCAATTTTGTAACCTAGACCCATATGTCAAGGTCTTTCCTCCACCAGGATAGGGTTATTTATACCTTGTTTATTTATACCAAGACCTTTTCCTTCTTATCTCACTTTAGAAAGCAATTTTGATCCTATACCTCTAGTGTGCTTTTAAAAATAAAAAATAATAGTATTTATATTTTCATGGGAAGGAAAATTAAATAAATAAATTACATTTTTTTATTGGATGGTGCACCTTTCTTCATTTCCTCTTCACCATCCTGTAAATTTGTTGGGAGTTCTTCCTTAACTTGCAGTTCACATTGTTACTCTATGATTACTCCTCCAATGAACTCTTTTTGAGACTCAAAACCTATCTTGCAGCTCATTCTTTTTTATGTCATGAGTTATAGGTGTCTCTTCAATTTAGAATCCTCCTTTGGACTATAGGGTGTGTGTCAAGATGTAGCTATAGTAGGTTGGATACTACTGGTATTTGCTATTTCCTTTCTATGTTCCACCATTCAACATTAAAACCACCATGGTGCTAGGCTTGAGAATAAATACCAAATTTTTCCATATCATTCCTAGTCATAGAGCAATGTGCACACACATGAGGACCATCTTGTTCTTTTTGGAACCCTTGGTGTTAACGTTCTTCTTGTAATGTAGACTATAGGAGTTATAAGCTCTGTCTCAATTCAACAATTTGACATTCTGATGTTGTCGATTTAACAACACCATGTGCATTATGGTGCCCAATATGGTGAGCACAATGGGCCACTGGATGAACTGGTAAAATTCCATTTCACTACAACACACAATTATTTCAGTGACAACCAAATCTGATACTAAACTTTCTTGGGAGATAGAAATTTTTCAGTGAAAATTTTGCTCTAATACCAAACTTGATCCGTAAACTAGAAAAAAATTCCAAACCAATGGATCCTTATGGGAAAATTAATTTTAATGTCATATTTTACCCTGAAAAATAAATCAACTTTAATAAAATAAAATTCAATAGAAATAACCAACATTGTATAGGAGTTGATAATGGAGTTTGGTAATTGCCTACATCTTTGGGTTCATTAATTGATGAATTGATTCATTATAAAGTTTTGACTTTGTAAGTAAAATGATACTTACAATACTATAATGAATTTCTCAATCCACCATGAACTATGGTGCCAATTGGTCATCTAGAACCTAGATTGGTCTTTGGAAGCTTCTCAATGTTTCAAAATTTCTTTCTAGATTTACACTTCTGTAGAATTCTCCTCTTTTGCATGACCTCCAACCTCTACCTAGAGCTAAGTCGAGATAGATTTTGTTGTCGATGAGTTCCACTCTTCTTTATACTTCCCCTCTTTTGTACATCCTCTAATCTCTACACATATATAAGTTGGATATGATGTTCTCGATGAGATCAACAATACGATTCTCCTCCATGTTCTCTAATCTTACGAACTTGGATGAACACCTCCCAACACAAATAATCAAAGATCCAAAATGTGCTTCTCAAATGCTTGATAACCCCCTTCAGCTCCATTCTTGAGCTTCAGACTAACACAAGAATACTAAGGCATAAATAGCCTTTTATAAATGATTGAGTTAAATAAATAATTAACTCATAAAATCATCATGCCTAACAATAGGTCTTCTATGCCTTTATAATTTTTCTAAGGATTCCTCACTTTTCTCCAATACACTAAGATTTCAAAGGTTTGTTGTGTGTTTGAGTGTGTGTCTTTGACCCCTTTATATACTAGGGGTCGGGCCTAAAAATCTTGTTTATAGGTCTTATTGGCCAATTCATAGCAAACCAACTCAATTAGCCAAGTTGGTTTGGGAACTTCAGCATAGCTTTGTGAGGTTAGTGGGTTGAGCCTCCTACCTAATATTTTTGTGCCATTTGTTTTAGTTGCTACATCAATCTATCTACCATTTCGATAGAGCTACCCTACCGCATTCACTTCCCCTTGTCCTAAGTTGGTCTCTAAGTCCACTATCATGCCCACTCCTTCCTTGCAACATATATCTTGACACCCACCCATGCATCCGGGATGGATTTGTTAGCATGGGGTTTTTTTGTCATTTGCGGGATAATAGTCCCACATTCGATGGGTGAGAATATTGTATAGCCTTTTTAAGGCTTAAACTAACCCTTTTAATTAATTGTTTTAGCCACATCGTTGCATTATTTTTTTACCCCATCGTTGGGGTTGCCAATTATTGTGTGGATGGTTGGTTACTCACCCAACTTGCTAACCAACTTTCCATGAGCTCGGTGGTAACTCACCCAACTCGGTTGATCAACTCAATCATGATCTCGATGCCAACTTGCCCTTCAACTTGGTTGTAGCTCACCGACTAGATCAATTACCAGCTCAATTTCAACTCGATCCTATCTCAATGAGATACTTGGAATTCTATAGTGGTCAGGGCCCCCTCTAAAAAAAGAGTGGACCCCACTATTGTAAACCCTTTTATGCATATCAAAGACTCTTTTCTTTTTCTCCATGACGTCACACGACAACCCATTTGTTACTTTCACCAACATGTCCAGGTCATTGCGTTACCTATATCATGCTCTTTCCTACAGGATACATTCACCAAGGATTGTAAATATTGTTGTATAAATAGGTAATTTTGGCATATAAACCCCACCTAATATTAAGGGGGAGTGTTAGAACAATAATAATAAGTGGGTTTAGCCTCTTAAATTATTCTTATAAGGTTATATTTAATTATATATTAAATATAGTTATAAACTTTAGTTTATAATTAATAAATAAAAATATGAACGTTAATTGATTTTATTAATTAAAGTGAATGGGTGTGTCCCAGAAGTCACACCGAATCACCCCCACTTACAAGGGGAACTAGAGTCATGATAAAATATGATTATGTGGAAAAGTGGGAGAAGCGAGGTGGGCAATATTACTAGACTATGTCAATGTTTATAGTTTCAAATTAATGGGAAAAATATATGGTTGTGAGTTTTTTTACCGCGTATGAGGTTTTCCCATATAAAATATTTCTCATTTTTACTATTTTGTAATTTAATTTAATTTATATTACATATTCTAATTTATTGAGATAAATTAACTTTCTTTATATTAAACTCAGTCCTCCAATACTAAGTGGGGTAGAAATGTTGTGTTTATTCTAGTAAGAGTGTGTTGTCAAAATCAGCAATGTCAAAGAGTAAATTTCCAAATTCCAATGTCTACATTTTCCCCTTCCTTTAAGTATGAAATCAAAATTATATGATTAAATGAAAATATACCTAAGTGTGTAGACACACTTTGTCTTTGATTGAGGTTTGTTTTGTTTAGTCCCATTTTTTTGGTGTTGGAATACTTCATGACGAATCCTACAACATAGATTATAGTCATTTTACATAGTAAAGAATTGAAATTTAACTCAATTGTCAAATTTAAGATATAAAATTTACATTTTCATAAAAAAGAGATGCAAAATATAGAAGGATTACACCTATTTATTTTCTACGTGGGGAGTTCTCATTCTTTGTTTGCACTTGGATATTTGAATTGTTAAATTTGCTAAAGGATTGGGGTTAATTACTCCCTAATTTTGTAGAGGATAAACCAGAGTGTTAGATACACACAACCCAACATAAAAATGAAGGAGAGAGAAGAAGAGTGAGATCTTGAAGAACCACCGTGAAGGAAGAAGACCATATATCAAATTCATTCAACTCGATAACTTCACCTTTGAATGTAAGAGGAAAGAAAGGACTTCCTATGAAGAAATTAGTTTCTTTGATACCTTTCGTCACCGAAGAACCACACTTTGTTGTAGATGGATCTAGGCCCAATTTTTTAAATAAGGACACACATTAGAAAAGAGAACAAATTCCCACATTCCCATCCCATGTGTCACATAAATGAATAGAAAGTGAATAGAAAATGTAATGTACTAAAATGTAGATAAAAAAGGATATCCATGCCTCCAAGATATCTAAAATTAAGTGTTGTGATGAAGGAGTGAATTACTTTACACCCCTATAATTGACATAAACTAAGTGAAGTGGATCTGAAATTGTGTCAAGAACTTATACCTATAGGTGGAAATCTAAAACTAATGAGAAGTTTTTGTAGCTTCCCTCTAGAAAAACCATGTGAAGAGGCCAAAACCATCCATACGGTCTGACCAAGCTATAAAATTTTGAACTTTTTCATGGGCTTATGTATTTCTATATTTTATGGTGTTCTGAGTACATGTAATTTTTTTATACATGTATATTACCATATAATTATACATGTTTCTAATTAAGGTGTAATATATACCCAAATTAATTCACCCTCTTTTGAAGTGTGTGTGATAAGTTATTTGAGAGCAAGATTCAAAAAAATAGACGTGCAACCATGTTTTATGAATCGATAGTATGCATAGAAACACATGGAAGGTTTTAGTAGTGGAAATTTATGATGGGATCATAAGCATGTAAATGATGCACATGGTGGAAACCATGGTGCACAAGAAGAGAAATAATATAAATAGTAATATGCATAGAAACATATGGGAAGTTGTAGTAGTGGAAATTGATGATGGGATCATAAACATGGGAGGGGATGCACATGGTGGAAACCATGGTGTACAAGAAGATACAAATTATAAATATGATAAATATTAGTAATAACACATGTATACGAAATCAATTGTGGCAAGAGTAAATGAATACTTGATAGTATGTAAACAGTTTCACACAAAAGGTGTAGAGCCACAAACATGGGACACAAATGATTTCACAAGACAATAAATTCATGTAGGCATACAAACATGAAAAATAATGGAATGAAACATGAGAATAGATCCCCATCATAGGACACCTGTGATATCACAAGAAAAGAAAGGAACTTAGGCCATAATTAGTGAAACAAATAAGTAGTAACACACACAACTAGAAAGCATGTATAGAAAAAAAAATAGTGTTAACATATGATAGCAATGAAAATAATTAAAAACATGTGAAGCAAGTAATATAAATGCTTTAAAAGACACATGTTAGTCATGTTATCTCACAATATAACATGTACACAATGCATGTAGTTAAGCATAATGAGGAAGTAGAAAGGAACTATAATTAAACAATAACACCTAGTCAATAATAGATGCCCCCAGATGTATACGAATTATGGGTAAATGGCCATCCACCACATGTCATCATGTATCCCTCTATATATGTCTTACATCAAGCACAATATACCACGTGAATGCATGTGTGTAAAGAGTAAGGAGATACGCTATCTATCAAACCAATGTGACAAGAAACATGTATAATGTAAAGTGCTTACAACTCAAACAAAGTGTACAGGTCCTAGTTTTGTATTTTTACAAATATATCTATGTTTTTGTATTTTTAAATGTGTAGTTATGTACAGGTGAGGGGTAGAATAATAGCTACTAAAGGAGAACCTCCTGAAAACATGAGGATTTTTTTAAAGGATTTGGAGGCTCAAGCCTCTATTTTCCAAATAAAGTGACTTGAATACAAGTGGTACGAGTAATATTTAAGTATTCTAAAGAAGGACCGAGAGAGGCACTAGGTGAAGTAGATCCATGAGTAGTGTGTGAAGTAGAATCTTGCATGGAGGACTAGAAGATTGAGTAATCCTAGATATACCATGTGCACTAAAATACTTGGGAGAAACTACATATATAGCATTCACACAAGAGGGCTGATGTGGGATCTTGTGAGAGTGAGAGCCACTAAAGATAATGTGTGAAACCGAAGGCTGATCTAGAGACTTGGGAGTAGAGTAATGAGAGACAATGTGTGCAACAAAAAAGACCTATTAGGAAACCTATGAGGAATAGAGGATCTAGAAATAATGTGTGCAACTAAAGGTCTATCAAGAGACCTAGGAGGGCTAGAGATGCTAGAGATAGTGTGTAAAACTAAGGCCTAGGATGAAACCTAGGAGGACTAGATATACTAGAGACAACGTGTAAAAACAAAGGGCTATATGTAGATGTACTAGGATTAGGGATATAATCTATACAATAATGACCAAGAAAGATATGAGAAGGATCCTCATAGGGAACACCTTGAACTATGATAGCATGTTGATTATGAATAAAATTGACACAATATTGAATAACTAATGGAATATCCCTAAGTGCACATTGCCAATGGATACCTAAATGTAATGCACTAGTGATAAGAGTAGCAGTGACCAAGAATGAAAAGTTTGTAGTAAGAAAACCAATTATAATAAGTAGAGTAATGCATATAGATAACAAGGATCGTAATTGAATGCAAGTTTATTTATATAAATGATAAGAGATTGAAGTAATGTCAAAGAGAAAGCATTTTCCTTGTAACATGGATCAACCATAACACCACATATAGGTACTTGATTAATAGAGACATGAATGGACATAGTATAAAAAATAAGTGTGTCATCTATATCAAATTCATCAAAAGTAATAACTGGTGTACAAGATGATGTGTGGGTGATAGTGTCAATCATTACATCTAAAGGTTATTCATAGGAGGGATTTGGTGACATTACATAAATAGTATTATACACATCTAAAGTAGATTTTTCATTATTATGCTTGGGTAGTGGATCATTGAAGATTTTCATTTTGGAATTATCATTGGTTGGATTATAATATTTAGTGGGCTCATCCCATTCAATGACATTGGAGTCAATAATATCTTAAATAATGTGATGAATTTTAATACACCTCTTTGTGAGGTGATCTATTAATATGTGATAATCATAGTAAGCATTGACATCCAAACTCTTACTTTTAGGATTTATTATATGGTGGAGGGAAATACATGAGATTACACTCAAGATATCAGTTCAATAAAATGTGTGGGGCACAAGGTAAGTGAGTAAATTTCACTTTTTGTGTTGTAATTGTAGCTTAGTTGTTTGAGCAATAGTATTCACATTGTCCCGAGAAGTAGCGTAGCCATCGTTAGTCTTTACTTTGAATGTTTACACCCTTATTAATTTTAGCATCTAGATTTATTGAGTTAAGTACACTAAAAAGGACGTAAATGGGATTTACATGAGGATATTATAATTACTTAACTACTAACGATGAACTAGTAATATTAGAAAAACACGTTAATTACTACAACTAATGTATAACATAAAACAAGGACTTAAAAACACATGGGGATGAGTGCACTTAGTTTTTATAGATGAATATGGAATGTTTTTATGTGTACGAGATATTTGGAAATGAGATATTTAAGCCATTTAATAATTAGTTCTTAGAACTATGACTATTAAATTTTTAGTTCACAACCGTATAAATATGCACGGGACATCTATATGGTTTTGATACTACTATGTGATTTTAGAGCTACTCTAAATATAGTTATGTAACTTCCTAAGATTGTCACCTACCCGGAAATGTCTATCATTTTCATACCATAATTTTCTCTAATGTTACAAATACATATGAATATGTTGAGAGAGATCACAAACCTTACCTATGGGTGGGATACCCTTTAAAATAAACATTAGTTAGGTTGAAGTGCAAGTTTTCACCGCCAACATTGTCACTACTCTAAAGAGGCCTAAAAAACACATCATTCTCCACCTAGCATGTGATATATGATTGAATGCAATTATATTTGGAAATTTTAAACTCTTTCACAATGCTTAAATTAATTTTGGCTTTAGCTAATACTTGGAATGGGGATGTTTGAGTGCTTCAAATTGAGATAATATGATTCATTGACATGGTATGTTGATTCATATTTTTATGTATTGCTGCAATAATTAATGCCCATAATATTTGGTGATATCTATGGATCCTTGGGTTCCTTTTGGAAGTGTGGTAAGTGAGTTTATAAATGTAGTGTCGGTTATTGCTGGTGTCTAAAATGAGTTAATGTTAAATTGTTTATATAGGCCCTAAAGGTAAATTGTTATGATAAGACAAATGCAAAGGGAGTAAATGACCCAAAAAAATATGGAATTGAAATATAGGATGGAGGATATGTCAGTTCAAAACCATTAAATATGGATAGGCCATGATATCACAAGTTAATAGAACCATACAATTTTCAATTAGGATGAAAAATAACAGACATGAGGGTTGTATCTTGTTAAGTTGATTTTGTATATAGATTTTATGCATTTAATTATAAGAAGCTATTAGCATATTTGTGTATAACAATAGACAATTTATATAAGAGACCTATAGATGTAGTGAGTGAGGATAGAAAGGTTTTGTTTATCTCAATAAGAGTGAATTGTCATATTTGATTATCTACATTTACCCCCATTTAAGGATATTATACTCATATTTCTACATTTTTTTGTCAAACTAAAATATATGAACCATTAGTTTAGGGTTCTATCAGATTTCATAAGGTAACAATAACATATATGTTCTAATGTTTGTGCTTAAAAACATACTTACATTTTGATAAATATCATAACTATGGATACTAAGGAATACATAACTTGACATTGATTTAGAAGTCATAAGTGATTTAAAAAGGGATCAACCTTCATGAAGTATGTTTTAGTATATTTTGGATTCAATATTATTATATGAAGTAAATAACCAAAACTTATAAATGATAGGGTTTAACGATATTTGTGTGGACAAAGCTTCCTTTCCAAAGAAACGCCAAATTTTCCATAAGTAGAAATCTTTGACAAGAAATATATTAGATACTTGACGGGAAAATTTTCATGGAAAAGATGAATCCTAGGAACCAAAGAGATTCTTTTGATGGGTGTAAAATCATTTTTAGACAATCAAGATTCATAATAATGATAACAATACAAGTGATATTAAATTATGTGGATGAAAAATGATATATATGTAAATCTTTTTGAGATTTTCCTTAATGATTTTTTGAGGAGGGTTGAACAATCAACGTCCTTTCTCGAATGATTTTTTAGAGATTTCATCTAGAGGGTTGAACATATATTCCCCATCTGAATGTTTTTAGAGATTTTCCTAGTATCACTCTTCTCGAGAAGAACCTCTAACTATTAGTGATTTCATCTAGGTTAGGTGTAAATAGGGCATGATGCGTCAATTTATTAGACTTAAATCATATTCAATGTCTTATTTGTCCCATACAAATTTTTATCTCCCTCAAACGTGAGTTTCAGAGCTTAACCGTGCCTCGTTTTTTTCATTCAACTAGATCTCAAGCTCAAAGGATCATTTCTAGATCACCGGGAAGATCTGAATCGATGATGGCACCACGGAGAAGAGGTAGGCACAATTATTTTCTCAAAATTGCATTGAAATATGATAATTATAGATTAAAATTTGAATTGAATACATTTTTTTATTGTTACAGTTGGAGGTCGAGGGAATCAACCACAACCAAACCTTGTTATTCCTGTCATCCCTCCCAACACTCCCACAATTTCTCAACATCCCCGGGTAGTCAAGAAGATTTAGCAGACCCACATAGTTGAAAACAAAATTGAAATTGAGGATTTAATCAAAAGAATGAGGGATTCACAATCTACAAACCCCCACCGCGCCTCTCTTGCAAACACATTGGAGGCATTACTTGCTCAAGTTGACGTGGAAATGGGGAAAATTGATCATTGGACAACTTACAGAGAGGGTTGTAGGGTTTATTATTCCAAAAAATTGTCATATGTGGATGTAAAGAAAAAATAAATTACAAAAGACCTCATATGCGCCTTATTCACGGACCCCCACACTAATTTTCTTGTTTCGTTGTCATGTAAATGGTTTCCCATCCATTGGTGCAATAATAATTTGATTAAAAATAATTTTTGGGACCGATGGTGGATGGTGTTTGATTTTCCACCTTGTAATAACAACGAGGTGCCACTATACTTTCTGAGGAAACTCTATTGCGAGTTTATCCTCAACGAGATCCCAAATTATTTTGATTTCCAGATTTCTAGGGCCGAGGAAAAGGATCTACACATGATCGACCAGGTGCACAACATGCACCTATTCAGTAGGGTAGATTCCCCACACAGAATCCCCCTCACCCTGAGATTGTCCCTCAAGCAGTGAAGGAGACAATAGAGATTGATACACTCCACACACTTTAGGGGCTATCTCGACCCTTGTTTCGACATACGAGGGAGATTTATGAGCCAGATGCTCATGGAGGTACACATAGAGTATTCCCTCAGGGAGTACTAGCATGAGGCCACATCTTTGCTTGTCATGTGGTAGCATATGTTTGGGGCCCGAGGAGGACGATACTTTCATGCGTATTGATTTTGGTGGAGTTGGTGCTAGGGGTGCACACGATAATGTCACTATGTCAGATGTCCTTTTGAGTGAGACATTTGGATTACAGTCATCGGCATCACCTTCATAGTATTTGTTATGTTTTATTATGTGTGTTACAAAAAAGTTTGGAGTACTTGATTTACTTATATATGTTAAATTTTTGAAATAATTGTATTTGTACATGTACATGCATTGATATTACAATGCGCGGGAGGCACATCTTCATCCCGACCATAGGCGGTGAGCACCATGCATACACATACATTCACAGAGGTAATTTAGAATGTTAATTATGTAAAATTTTCACATACATACATAATATATATATATATATATATATATATATATATATATATATATATATATATATATATTAGTTTTGAAGTCAAATATATGTATGTTCTTGTATGTCCATCTAACTCACGTGATACATGTTTGATAAAGATGTTGACTTCACTAGACACCCCACCATCTCTGCGACAAGTAGAGAAAGGTGTTGCCGCTTGCGATTTCATCTATGCAGCAACTCACTGAAGGTATTCAAACAACATGTAAATTTTGTTAAATTTCTCGTGTAATTCATATTATGTTAAATTACATGTTAGTAATGTCTTTCATTGTAGAATTATTAAATTATGTTAATAATGTCCTTCATTGTGTATATGCAGGAGTTACTCTGACATGTAGCAGCAGCCCTATTCATTTGATTCACAGCGTGGTGGGGTAAAAACAATAGTTCTATATTGATAAAATTAGTTAAAATATTGTCATTATGTACATACATGTACTTAGTTCTATTTTCACTAATTTTGATGTTAGATTTTCTGATCTTATGTGTATGTAGGGAACTTTAACCCCCTCCATTTTGACTTCGAGGGCACAAATCTCCATCTCATCATCTTCATACCCCCGTTCATACTCCAGAGCTCCCGATGACTCATCTGAGCATGAGATGCAAATTCGGCATGATCGACAACTTGCGGTAAGTTTGTGTATTTATGTAAATACTTTCATTCTAGCATGGTCTTAAATACATGTTGAAAACATATATAAATTAAGTTTTGACAAAAAAACATTGTTTGCATTTACAGGCTCATCTACAGGTGAGTATTCAGTGGAAGAGGACTCATAGCATGGGCTCGGATGATCCAAAGTCATCTCATAGATCTCCATCTTCGTCTAAGGGAGGGCCTTCTTCGAAAGGCCAAGAGAGGGATAGATTTTGATGATTAGGAAATATATATGTCTTACATGACATTTTTTTGTATGCCTATGTGCATGGCATTGTATGTACGCCTATATGGCATTTGAACTTGATGGTATATGACCTATTTGGGCATTTTTATATTTATTATGCACATTAAAATACTATTTGGAACTTGATATTTTTGTATGAGACCTTACATTTATGAGATTATTTTTGCATGAAACTAATATGATGTGCACTTGACAATATTTAAGACATTATGGATTATTTTTTCATTTATTGGTGATGTACATGTACTAGCATTTTCAATGTATAATATGCATCAAACTTTGGAAATCAATATTTATATAATGTATGTATATAAAGAGTTACCTAATCTGAGTAATTATTCATTCAATTTATCAATGTGTATATGTGTATTTACCTTACTTGCTTCTTCTTGCTCATGGTCTCTTTGTACTGGTTCCTATCTTATCATGCACTTACTACATTCTTCTATGCTTCTTAGTCTTCTCCCCTGTTAAAACACCTGAGAGTCTTCTATACATTACTCCAATGCTTGAGAATGTCTCCAGATGCAATGACATTCTGATTCAGACACTCAATGATTCTTGATTGTCTAATCCTATCCAATTCATGTTATTACCTTTAAATCTATAGGCATTTCAAGTTATTTGGAAATCACATCACACCCTTCACTAGGCTTGATGACTACCCCTATCCTTTTGAAGGTGCTTTTGAAAGCATCCATGGGTTTATCATAGCATAAATTATCAATGAATGGAAGGTCACTAAGTCATAGGCCAGCTGACTCCCATTCAAACTAAACAAGAAAGATTTACTAGGTGATTGATAACTCCCATGTGTTCTTAGACATTCCCTATCAAATTCATTCTTAAGCCAATCTAGTCATTCAGGGCTCTTAAGGGACTACGCCCAGACGAGGTAGCCCAAAAGCATGGGGAGTGTAGGGAACCAAAAAAAGCCTCCCATTTATTTACCTAGCCACCCCGATGTGTTAGCATAGTTGGTTTGGTGCCAAGAGCTTCCATTTGCAAAGTATTGCGTCATACCCTTACACTTACTCAGACTACACATATTTCATGCGTTTTGCAAACAATAGACAACAAGAGAGAACCAATGGAGATGGAAAAAACCATGAGAGGATTTTTGTAGAGGCTTTGACATGGAGGTTTTGGATCTAACGAGACATCTCTAGGTGCCACACGAGTCCGAGAAATCACCATCAAGATATATAACATGTTTTTGTCTCAAGGGGCTCTTAAGACTACACCCGAGGAGGTAGCTCAAAAGCACGGGGAGTGTAGGGAACCAAAAAAATCCTCCACTAGTGTTCACTAGAAATCTCGATGTGTTGGCCCAGTTGGTTTGGTCCCATGAGCTTCATTTTGCAAAATATTAGTGTCTGGCAAAATGCTTACACAACTTACACTACTCGAACTACACTATTTTTTCACACATTGCAAACAATAATAGGACAATGAAGAGAACCAAATGGAATGGATATGGATAAAACCATGATATATTTCATAGAGGGCCCACATGGAGGTTTTGGATCTGACAAGATGTCTCTAGGTGCCATGAAGTCCAAGAAATCACCCATCGAAGATATAACATGTTTTGGTCTCAGGGCTCTTAAGGGACTACGCCTAACGAGGTAGCCCGAAAGCACGGGGAGTGTAGGGAACCAAAAAAAATCCTCCCTAGCATTTACCTAGCCACCCAACATGTGTTGGTATAGTTGGTTTGGTGCCAAGAGCTTCCATTTGCAAAGTATTACATCTGGAAGCCTTACACGACTCAGACTACACTATTTCACACGTTTTACAAACAATAGGACAACAGAGAACCAAATGGAGATGGAAAAAACCATGAGAGGATTTCATAGAGGGATTTGACATGGAGGTTTTGGATTTGATGAGACATCTCTAGGTGTGCCACGGAGTCCGAGAAATCACCCATCAAGATATATAATTTTTGGTCTCGGGGCTCTTAAGAGACTACGCCCAGACGAGGTAGCCCAAAAAGCACGGGGAGTGTAGGGAATCAAAAAAAAACCTCCACTAGCATTCACCACCACCAGGCCATCTGAGATGTGTTGGCCAGTTGGTTTGTCCCCATGAGCTACCGTTTGCAAAATATATGCTGGCATAGCACCTTACACTGACTTTTTACACTATATTTCACAATTTTGCAAACAATAGGACAACAAGAGAAACCAAAACCAATGATGGATAAAACCAAACCAGAGAGGATTTCATAGAGGGATTTAACATGGAGGTTTTGGATCTATCGAGAGACATCTCTAGGTGCCACGAGTCCAAAAATCACCTGTCAAAGATATAGCGTGTTTTGGTCTCGGGGCTCTTAAGAAACTACACCTTGAACAGAGTAGCCCAAAGCATGGGGAGTGTAGGGAACCAAAAAAAATCCTCCACTAGCATTTACTAGGCCATCCACCTGTTTGGCGTAGTTTTTGGTGCACAAGAGCTTTTATTTGCAAAATTTTGTCTGCATCCTTACACCTTACACTTACTAACTACACTATTTCACATTTATTTTGCAAACAATAGGACAATAGAGAAACCAAATGGAGATGGAAAAAAAACCATGAGAGGATTTTGTAGGGATTTTGACATGGAGGTTTTGATCTATGAGACATCTCTAGGTGCCACGGAGTCCGAAGAAATCACCCATCAAAGATATAACATGTGTTTTGGTCTCAGGGCTCTTAAGGACTACGCCCGAACGAGGTAGCCCAAAAGCACGGGGAGCATAGGGAAAAAAAAAAAAAGCCTCCACTAGTGTTCACTAGAAATCCAGATGTGTTGGCCTATGATGGTTTGGTCCCACGAGCTACCGTTTGTTTGGAAAATATAGCATGTCATACCTTTACACTTGACTCGAGACTACACTATTTTATTTCACATTTTACAAACAATAGGACAACGAGAGAACCAAATGGATATGGATAAAACCACGATAGGATTTCATAGAGGGCCCCAACATGGAGGTTTTGATCTAATGAGACATCTCTAGGTGCCACGGAGTCCAAGAAATCACCCATCGAAGATATAGCGTGTTTTGGTCTCAGGGCTCTTAAGGGACTACGCCCGATGAGAGGGTAGCCCAAAGCATGGGGAGCAGGGAACCAAAAAAAAAAAGCCTCCTAGCATTTACCTAGCCACCCCGATGATGTGTTGGCATAGTTGGTTGGTTTGGTGCCAAGAGCTTCCATTTGCAAAGTATTGCGTCTGACAACCTTACACTGACTCAAGACTACAGTATTTCACGCATTTGCAAACAATAGACAACAGAGAGAACCAAATGGAGATGGAAAAAACCACAAGAGGATTTCATAGAGGGATTTGACATGGAGGTTTTGATCTGACGAGACATCTCTAGGTGCCACGAGTCCGAGAAATCACCCGTCGAAGATATAACGTGTTTTTTTGTCTCAGGGCTCTTAAGGGACTACGCCCGAACGAGGTAGCCAAAAGCACGGGGAGCATAGGGAACCAAAAAAAAAAATCCTCCACTAGCATTCACCAGGCAAATCCGGATGTGTTGGCCTAGATGGTTTGGTCCCACGAGCTACCATTTGCAAAATATAGCATCTGACAACCTTACACTGACTCAAACTACACTATTTCACACGTTTTTGCAAACAATAGGACAACGAGAGAACCAAATGGATATGGATAAAACCATGATAGGATTTTTAGAGGGCCCCACATGGAGGTTTTGATTTTGATCTAACAGACATCTCTAGGTGCCACGAGTCCAGAAATCACCCATCGAAGATATAGCGTGTTTTGGTCTCAGGGCTCTTAAGGGACTACGCCCGAGACGAGGTAGCCCAAAGCATGGGGAGTGTAGGGAACCAAAAAAATCCTCCCTAGCATTTACCTAGCCACCTCGATGTGTTGGCATAGTTGGTTTGGTGCCAAGAGCTTCCATTTGCAAAGTATTACGTCTGACAGCCTTACACTGACTCAGACTACACTATTTCACGCGTTTTGCAAACAATAGGACAATGAGAGAACCAAATGGAGATGGAAAAAACCATGAGAGGATTTCATAGAGGGCCTTGACATGGAGGTTTTGGATCTAACGAGACATCTCTAGGTGCCACGAGTCCGAGAAATCACCCATCAAGATATAGCATGTTTTGGTCTCAGGGCTCTTAAGGGACTACGCCCAGACGAGGTAGCCCAAAAGCATGGGGAGCATAGGGAACCAAAAAAAAGCCTCCACTAGCATTCACCAAGAAATCCAGATGTTGTCAGCAGATGGTTTGGTCCCATGAGCTACCATTTGCAAAATATAGCGTCTGACAGCCTTACACTGACTTAGACTACACTATTTCACACGTTTGCAAACAATAGGACAACAAGAGAACCAAATGGATATGGATAAAACCATGATATAATTTCATAGAGGGCCCGACATGGAGGTTTTGGATCTGATGAGACATCTCTAGGTGCCACGAGTCCAAGAAATCACCCGTCAAGATATAACATGTTTTGGTCTCAGGGCTCTTAAGGGACTACGCCCGAGACGAGGTAGCCCGAAAGCATGGGGAGTGTAGGGAACCAAAAAAAAAAAATCCTCCCTAGCATTTACCTGGCCACCCCGATGTGTTGGCATAGTTAGGTTTTGGTGCCAAGAGCTTCTGTTTGCAAAGTATTGTGTCTGGCAGCCTTACACTGACTCAGACTACACTATTTCACGCATTTGCAAAACAATAGGACAACGAGAGAACCAAATGGAGATGGAAAAAAATGAGAGATTTTCTATAGGGATTTGACATGGAGGTTTTGGATCTAATGAGATGTCTCTAGGTGCCACGGAGTCCGAGAAATCACTGTCGAAGATATAACGTGTTTTGGTCTCAGGGCTCTTAAGAGACTACGCCCGAACGAGGTAGCCCGAAAAGCACGGGGAGCATAGGGAACCAAAAAAAAGCCTCCACTAGCATTCACTAGGCCATCCAGATGTGCCTAGAACGGTTTGGTCCCATGAGCTACCATTTGCAAAATATAGTGTCTATCTAGAGCCTTACACTTGACTCGACTACAATATTTCACATTTGCAAAAACAATAGGACAACGAGAGAACCGAAATGGAGATGGATAAAACCACGAGAGGATTTTGTAGAGGGCCCCAACATGGAGGTTTTGATCTAACGAGACATCTCTAGGTGCCACGGAGTCCAAGAAATCACCCATCAAGATATAACATGTTTTGGTTCTCAGGGCTCTTAAGGGACTACGCCCGGACGAGGTAGCCCAAAAGCACGGAGCGTAGGGAACCAAAACAAAGCCTCCACTAGCATTCAAGTCTTGGTCATCTCTTTATGTAAATTCCTTGTCATCATGTAGTTTTTTCAGCTACCCGGTGTGGAACTACATTGTAACTCATCATCCAAAGATAAGAGGTTTTATCATGTTGATCGTAAGACGCTTGAGGGGGCTAGATGCAATCAGTTTGGGATTAGATCATAGTAATCAACAAAATATGGACTTCCAAACATATTTATCAACCATAAAATCAATGATAAGCCCTAGCTTCTTGTGCTTTCCAAATTTATCTTTAGACTCCTTCATTTTTGTGTAAGGTTTTGAGCATGAAATGGTTTATTTCATGTTGTGTCTGTTTCTTTTCTTTACAGTTACATTATTTCTAATATGTCAATGACCTAGACTACAATGCTCAATGCTTTAGAATTTGAAATAGATATGCAGAATAAAGCACTAACAACTCATGAATATAAGTCTATATAAGGTGCATAGAACGTGAGCATCAATCTCTAAATTGCTTTGAAGCGGTATGCTATGCTAATATTAATAGTAAGAGAATGCTTGGCTTGACTCTTCTTCAATCGGAATGCAATCCAATTCCACCTGCACTACCTATAGCCAATCAATACAGTTTTTCCATGTTAGTACTGAAGAGCTTCAAACTTTTGACCCCTGCATTACAACATTCTCATCTCTTCTTTCAAGGACACATAATTATTGCATCTTATTGGATGTTTGAGATCATTTCTTGTGTATGTAATCATCTCATGATTCATTATATGAGAAAATATGAATAATTAAAGTTTCAATCCTCCATATCACACCAAAATGCTCAGTCACATTGCAAGGAATCAAAGTTACCAAGTTAATATAAATCCCATAAAAAGATGTCATATGTGGCCACCTACATCAAGCCATAAATTTCCTATCATGACCACAACAACCAACAATTCATCCTCCCTCTACTTTTCTACTTCTACAGCTATCAAATACATAAATATACCTAGTAGTACATACATACCATAGTCACAAGTATGATTCCAAGCAACATGTATCCAAGCCTTTTTTTTAAAATTGAGTTGGTGAGGCTCATAGCTGAATCACACACATCATGTTTTTTGCATTCGTCTAAGTTACTACTCCAAGCTACCATCACAGTTTGTGATCCTTGATGTGTGTTTATGCATTTTTTTTAAGGGATAAAGGAGTATTTCCTTTCATCTCCCATTTCTACAATAGATATCAAGATAACTCTATAATTTATACAGTCTCAACTACTCATGTTGTTCATATTTGCAACAACTTTCATTGAACGACTACTACAAAATCTAACCTAAATAGTCATAGTAGATTGATTAACAGGTGTTGGCCTTATGGCAACATGAATCTTGTGGAGTTTGATATGCATATCTGTGATGCAAACACTAGCATGTAAAAGTTACCACTATCAGTTGATGCCATTTTCCCTTCCTGTACCAAAAGTAACTCATTCCTCTGATAAAGATCCAATGCAAAACTTGGCAGGATTTTTGACTTGGCCATATACATGGTATGCAAAAACATTAGGCTTCTCTACAAAAACTTTCAGCTAATGACATTTTGATGTTGTCATCTACATTGTGTTAAAAAACACTAGCCCTCTCTTCAAAAAACCGATAGATATTTAATGAAAAATGGATAAACCAAAAGCACCTCTCTGGAGATGGCATGTTTATTGCCTTACAATTCCTTAACCACTACATATAAAACAAGTGGAACTAACATCATCTATTTAGGAGACCACTCATTGGATATCACAATGGCAGTGACTATTGTATTTACTACTAGTTAGAGTAATAGACTAAATCAGCATTCTATTTCTCACATATCAAATGAATTTCTTCCTTCAAAAAAGAAACTATGGGTGAATGCTCAATCAAAAAATAAAGTACAATTCTAAATGAGTTTCAGGCTCAATTATCAATACTTCATTGTTTTTTCTTGCCATTTTGCTTTTTGAACTTTGAACTTCTACTGGTTTGATTTGTGAAGTTGAAGCAATTAGGATTAATAAAAATAATCAACTTGGCATGTTGTCCTTAAGATTATCCATGATTCTATCGATCAACATCACATAGATCTTCCATTCCAGCTTAAGTTGTGATCCTTCCACGCTTCCCATTTTTCCTTTTCTTCTCGCTATTATCTTCTTTTAAGTTCTTCCAGATGGGGTAATCAAATTGACTCTTTATGACTTTCAGGAGGCATTTCTTCTTGAATCATAGTGACATCTTCACCTAATTTTTTTCTTCACGATGTTCATTGTCATCTAAAGTTGAAGACTAAAAATTTATATGGCCTTCGACTTCTTTTTGGGCACAAACAACCTTTTGTAATATCTAAAAAATTCAGGCTCTTCATTCTCTATTTGATTGAAGATATTCATTCTTTCAAAATGAATAGTTGGAACATTGGTGGTCTCCCCAACAAAACTAAGTTCATAGTCTACATAGTTGCATCCTGTGGAAAAATCATTGAGGATAACAAGATTGCAGAAGATGAAAAAAGAATCGAAAAAGTTTGCAAACATCCTTTTTCTCCCACCCCACCTAAATAGTGTAGTCTGAGTCAATGTAAGGTTTTCCATTGCCAATCACCTGAATAATATAGGTGGTTCATACAATATAGGTGGTGAAATGAGAATTTTAATAAGATAATAAGATATTTAATATAGGTGGTGAAATGAGAATTTTTGTTTGTTGTTCCTTTCTAATATTTAATTTCTCTTAGCTTCACTTGGCTTCGAGAATAATAAATTCTCTATTGATAGTGCCAACCACGTGAAGGTGGAAGCTTTTTTGGCACCACTAACCTACATAAACATGTTAGTAAGAAATTAAATAGAATTTTAAATCATACATAATTTAAACAAAATCATTTAAGTAAATATTCAAATTAAATTCATGAAGAACATACCTTTGCAAATTCAATCCAATGAACCACAAGGATCAACTCTACTCTTGACAATAGCAAGAATTGCTTCATGATCTGATTCACGAACCTTCCATAGATTCTTGTTTAATGGCCGACCTCGATATTTGATCAATTTAATATTTGTTGCAAGGACCAAATGTGAATAGTGAAGTATCTTTCGATGTACTTCATAGTCTTCAAACAACCAAATGTTTGATTTTTTGATAGGATATCATCGAAGCCAAGTTCCAATGACTACCACTGACCCAGTGGGATACTCAAGGTCTTCACCATCAATGATTGTGGAAGTCAATTTTTTCCCCTCTACACAACGAGACAAGAAGTAGTATGTTCCCTCTTCATTAAATTCCATCGCAATAACTGCAAAAATGTGCCCTACATCACAAAGTAAAATTGTAAGTCAAATTTAAAATACATTAAGAGTTGACCATTTAATAATTTATAAATCTAAAACATGGCATGTACATATATGTATACACCTTGTTGCACTAAATCAGAGACTTGGTCAAAGTCAGGTGATGTTGTCATTTGATCTAAAGACCCTGCAAGTTGTAATGCTCATGGAACTTGATGTGTGTCGAGTGGAATTAGAGGTCTACAAGTCCATTCATCCACCCACTATTGTGACTCACATTCATTCCATGCAAAATCAATGCATGATATACAAAAACATGCCATGCACCTAGTATAAATAGTCCAAGCATTTGCATCTGAACTACGAAATGAGTGCATATCACTTGATCCTACAACTGTCATACAATCTTCAAAGTTTTCCAGATGTTGTTCCTCTATCAACCAAAAATATCTATGAACCATTGATCTCTCTTGAGATTCATGGCCCATATTCTTGACACACCAATCAATAATGTTTTTTTACATCTATAAATTTAGCACCATCCTTGAACTTTAACTCTTCTCTTGCAAGTGCTCTTTTCACATGCTCCTACACCATCATGCTCTCCTTTTCCATGCCCTACCTCAGTAAAACTCTAGATATGTTGTACATTTGTTTCTTTGTGCATCTTGCTTAGCCAATAAAACATCCATGCATTCTTGAATTGTGATGTGCAGTTGTCCGACCAAATGTAATGTTGATCAAAACTAATGTTCCTCTCATTCAAGTTCACATAAAACACCTAGAAACACCCTTGTACATATTCTGTAGAATGTGTCCGATCATCACTGATGTAGAAATGATACTCTCTTAATATTTTTTGATCTTTCTCAATGTTTTGGAGAGTGCATGAATGTTATATGCACAAAATAACAACTTGCACTGAGTTATAATATTGAGACTGAACCTCCATTTGTGGCTACAATGTGTAATTCTCTGTGAAATTCAACTACTGAAACAATAGTACCAAGTGGGAATGTGTCCTTGCTTAACTTGAATTGTTCATCCAACCATCGAGCTCTATGTGTGTGCCTTGCATACTCATAAAAAAATTTCTCTCTGAATTTGACCATATATTCTGATATAGGTAATTGTTTTGTAACAAGCTCACACCTCTTAGATTCTTTTCCATCTTTTAATTGATATGCCACCGATTTATATTTGGTGAAATCAACCAATTCTTTTCCTATTGAATCTGTACTCTCCTCATGGATACAACTTTTCAGATTTGGCAAGCCACCACATACATTGCACGTTCCATCCAAACATGCTTTGTTATAAAAAAATTGTCTAGTTGATTTTTCACAAAATATTGTCGAATAAATTCCCTTGAAGATTTTGGTGGGACATTTAATCCACACTCCTACAACATGATGTCAATATGCAAAACACGACGTATTTGACAAAAAAAAACATCATAATGCATTGAAAATTCAACATGATGCCTGCAACAACAAGTGGTACATGAGTGATTGATTTTCACATAAAAGGGTTTGCTCATTTCAAAGAATCTTTGGCTAATGTTAATTTGTGGATTTTCATTCTTAAACTTAGAGAACAATTGTGTTTGAGTCATATCTAAGAAATGTTTTGCACACGATTCACATTATTACGAGAACCTATTCTTCTTTTTACTATATCTCTTCTATTCGGTGACACCCTTGTGTTCTCATTCCAAAATTTTACAATTAATTCTTTTAGAATATCAGATGTATTCTTGTCTTTTCATGGAAGTCTACTAGAGAAATCCCAATAGTCAGTGTTATTGACTTGACTCAAGATGTTTACGTCTCTCTATTGCTTTCATTAGTGTTTTTTGTTTAGCTTCAAAGCACTTGCTTGTTTTTCTAATCAAGCATTTATTAATTGTTTTATCACTTACTATACAATTAGTAAGTGCACGCCATGTAGCATTACTATCTTTGGTGCATCTTTTTCCACCTACAGTTTGGTATGCTTTATGTATGTTTTCAACAATTGACGCATTTTGATCAACAACATTAGATGTTCTTAACCCCAGGGTCTTCATTATAGGTCTCATCTTAATTAATTTCATCAATGTAACAAATAATTGACATCTTTGTGTGTCATTTAAATTCTCAAAGTAATTATCCCAAATTCCACTAGCTTTTCTTCTCGCATTTCTTTCAAACATTTTGTTAGGCATTGGTTTTATAATGTTTTCATCAATTTCAATTAAGTGAATTGGTTTTCTTCAAAATGGAAGGAGGTGTTCTTAGAGGTGAAGATTCATTTACAAGGTTACTTTCTTCATTCAGTGTTTTCATACAAATTTCGGGGTTAACATTTGGATTCTCAGGTAAGGGTTCAACAATTGGATTCATATCAATTTCTTCATCCATACCAACATTATCATTCAATTCAATATCATTATTCATTACAAAATCATTATTCATTAAAAAATCATTATTCTCTACATTTTCATTATGTATTTCATCCCCATTTTCTAATACATTAGCTACATTTGATATAGTAGATGTACCTTTCCCTACGAAGTTTTTTTACATTCTCTTCAATTTCTTTATTCTCATCTCTTCCAATTGCTCTGGTGTCTTGTTCTTGACTTTCCTCTTGTCCTTAGCTCAAATTTTATCACCCATGATTAGAAAAAATCAACTAGTGGGGTAGGGGACAAAATGAACTACTAAAAATCATGCAAGAATGTAGAGAAAATTGCAGACCAAACAAAATGTATGTAAAATTCCCATGAAAGAGATGAAAGGGACGTTGGGGGCCACAATATATAAACAAAAATAATGCATGCACATTATAACATGTATAGTTATGATTTTTACCTTTTCAACACATGCCTCAAGGCTTGGGATCCGGTTTGGATCCCCAACCCTGAGGCATGGACCTACACAAACACAACAAACAACATGTTTTTGCAGAAAAATGTAAAAAATGCCACTTCCTCTATGATAAATCAAAATAAAACAATCGATTTTTTAAAAAAATTATACCACGACGTAGAGCAGAGTTTCTTCTTTCTAAAAATATAATTTTTCAAATTTTCTAACTAATATAAGGTTTCCATATTATTTATTTTCTAACTATGCCTTTTTATAGCTATTTTTTGAAGTTTAAATATGTCTATCTTTCATCATGTATCTTTTTTTGGGTCATCAAAATTGAAAAAAAAATATACTAGCACAAACTAGGCATAATTCTATACATATTAAAAAAAAATCTAATTTTTGATATTTTTGAGGTAGTTAGGGGGCACACGTCGAGCTCTGTTATTTTTCAAAACATAAAATTTATGTACTAGAAAAATCATAAATAAAAAAATACTCATTAAAAAAATCTAAAAATTCTAACACAAACTAGATGCTCCTAGCTATCTTTCTACCAAAGGGTTTTCAAAAATACTCAATGGTGCTCAAAAAATGGTGGGGGCACGAAAGTCACTCTATTATGTTTTTTAACAAAAACAGGAGCACTTGTTGGTATTTTAGTTGTTTGACCCACTTAAACTTATCTGTTTTCAATAAAATTTAGTAGCTTAGAAACTAGACTCAAAATGCTATGATTCATATTCGTATGAACCTAGATAGTTTTGGACATGTCACGATCAAGTTTGTAGATGGAATTTTGGGAAATGAATTCAAAATATTTGTGTAAGGTCCTGAGCTGGTTTATATAGAGTCAATGTCATTTCAACATATTTTCATCAATCCATGTTGATAGGTGCTAATTGTAGGATGAGTTGGATTTTTTTCAACCATTTCGTTTATTTTAATATTTTTAGTTTTTGTAATGGCTTAGGGGTTATTTTGAGTTTGTGGGAGGGTTTTTTAGGTTGTTTGATTTGTTTTGTTTTATTTTTATATTAATTTAAGTTTTTTTTATGGTTACAGGTGGTGAAATAGTAAATGTAAGTCAGTAGAAAGATGAAAATGATCATGTGGGGTTATAAAGGGGTGTCTTAGAGTGCATACGCACCTATGGGAATTAGGGTGACCTAATTTTGGTGTCTACATTTTCCCCTTTTGTCAAGTGGTTTGTGATGGACATGCCACTAGACAAAAACAAGTGAGATGGTTAGATTTATGTTGGATAAGATTTTCGATATGACTATGATATTTTGGATGCATTGGAATTAGGTGGATTGCATCACTACAAGCATGTTCACCAATATTTGGAGATGATGGTAGTCTTGCTAGAGTAGTGGGACCCGACCATGGGGAAATTTTGGTTACAAATAGGGGAGATGAGGATCACCTTGGATGATATATATAGGATCTTATGGCTGCCTATTTAAGGCAAGCCAATTTCACCTATTGACGAGACAGGGAAATGGGAAATGTTAATGAGGTTATATGGGGATGCTTCCTTAGATATGAAATATGGTGTAATAGGTTTTTCATTTGAGAAGTTTTGAGATGATGAGGTACTAGGGAGTACCCTAACTATGATGATTATGGTGGGCATCATTTGTTATGCATTACCAAATTCTAGTGGTGGTCATTTTTACGTGGGCACGGAAAATAGTTGTAGCTGATATGATCAAGTATTAGAAATTTTGTACTTGGGGCGAGCTTTGCAGTCACAATTGTATAAGGAGTTGTGGGAGTGGTCGATGAGGAGGAGATTTAGATTAGATGTGACATGCACCTTTTATTTTTACTATATAAACACATCGGGGTGATCCATCTGTGGGCTTCCTTAGGCCATGTTGTATGACAGTTATTTTCATGTTGGATTTTTTGAGGTGGAGTGATTTTACCCGCAATATAGTATCACAAAGTTGGGATTATTGTGTAAGTTTTTGGATTAGTTGGGTCCATATGACATTATATGGAAACCATATGTGGGTTTTCTTGTATGGTTTGGAGAGGGAGATGAGCTACGAATGATGTAGTAAGAGATATGGATGTGGGTTCATAGGGTAGAGATGGTGGATGTAGTACAATTTGGATGGGTGTGGTGTAATTTTTCCTAGTACATGATATACCAAGAAACCCTATTATTTACAAGAGGGTGGAGGGAGATATAGAGTTTCCTAGAGTAGGTGTAGGATTTTCAAGAGATAGATGAAGAGGAGGTGGTTCTATAGTGATATATGATGTCGGGGTGACACTTGAATATGCAACATAGATACAAGAAAAAATGGTTACTTAAGGGGAAAGGATGACGAGGGCACATGCCAAGCAAGGAGAGGAGGATTTGGTGATGGAGGAGGCGGGTGAGGGACATGATAGAGGAGATGTAGAGGCGGAGTTGGGGATATTGTGAGTTATTAAGTGATCATTATGTTGGATTGATTTCCTTAGAGAGAGGTGGTGAGGATGATAGGGGTGTTAGGAGAGAGAGAGACGTGTTGTTATATTCCTTGGAGGTAAAGTTGGGGACAGGCTCGGCAAGATAGAGAATTATACCATAGACAGGTGTGATTTGTTGAGGGATTGGTTTAGTGTGAGTGGGAGTACACTAGTAGTTTTAGGGCTGTTGGATCTAAAGTGTGGGTACTCATAAGAGCAAGAGTAGCTAGAGGAGTGGGTGTAATGGTGAATGGAGATCATATGGGGCCACAGGGTGGTGAGCATGTCTTAGCACTAGGTGTTGCATGAGGAGATGACATAATATGAGGGGATGGTTGGGGAGAAGCTTCCTGGCGGGGTCATGAGACGAGCACGAGGAGTATTGGCGGTCTTTAGAGGGAGCCTAAGGGTGGGACATGGGGTTTGAGGATATTAGATATATAGTTTATGATGTGATTTATATATGGGCCATGGATCCTAATCATTGATGTACACTGATTATATATATATATATATATATATATATATATATATATATATATTGGACATATGGATATGTAAAAAAATTAATGATTTTGATGTGATGTTTGATAAGATTTTATGGATACATTTTAGATATGATGATGATTATGGTATAATGATGATGAGAATTTATTTGTTCATTATAATGGATTTTATATGTGGATGTTGCTATTTGTTTATTGGTATATAAAATAGAGGCTGAAATGTGTTTGATTCTTTATTTGATTAAATATTTGTATGTATGTGATGGTGATTTTGATATAAGTGCACTTGCAACCTTAACTACTGGTAACATATAACTAACAATAGTTAGTCCATTTTAAGGTTGTGTGATTGATTTTATGAGATGTGATGTGTTCTCTAACTTCTAGACATGTATCTTGTAAAAGGAATTGTGTTCTCCTTAGTGGTTCTAGGTTGTACCTCAAATTTTATTTTGATAGTTTGTGAGTTGATCAATGTGGGAAGCTTGCATATTTCGAGGGAAATCTGATCAATGCGGAAGCTTTCTTGGGATGATAAAATATTTTAAACATGTTTACAAAGCTTATCAATGCAGGAAGATTTCCATTTATTGTTGTATATATTTTTTTTGATATTTGGGTAGCTATCCTTAAAGGGAGTGTTTTATGATCATGCTTTTATTTTGGTGTTGATAGCTAGTATATATTTTTATACTTGTCCTTTGAGGGAATAGTCTATAATATGATATCCATCCCATAGTAATTTTGTATTATTTTAGCTTAGGGTGGACCTAAGAGAGACATCTAAGGAGGGTGGGTTCAATATGAAAGATAGCATGTGTATCCTTAGCATGTCATTTGATGGATAAGGTGAAGTGGGGGTAATGATTATAGTGTCCCTTACTAAAAATTGAATTATCCATGTGAAATATGCTATGATCAAGGCCATGGTGCCCATATTTAAGGTCATATTAGGTATACTTGCGATGAAGACCACGTAATTTCAAATCATTTTTAGGTAATATGTTTTAATAGTTGTTTGAGACTGAGGTATCATAGCCAAAATAAGTTCTTGTATGTAGATAAGTTAACAATAGAAAGGATGCAAGTGCAGGGAATTAAGAGGATCCTTTTGAGTTTTACCATCAAGAGAGACTACACGATAGGCCCTGGATCCATATTTGTGAGTGATGATGTAGGGTCCAAGCCAATTTGGAGAAAAATTTCCATGTTTACTCTTTTCCATATTTGTGACATGTTGATTTTATTTGAGGACAAGATCACCAACATTAAATTCACGTTCTTTGATATGTTTATTATATGCATGTTTGATTCGTTCTTTATAGATATTGATATGTTTAAGGGAAGTTAGTCGATGCTCATCTAAAAATTCAATTTTGATAAGTGTTTCGATGATATTATTCTTCAAGAATGAAATATTTAAGAGAAACACGTAAGGATGGGATCTAGACTTTGAGGGGGAGAATAAATTTAGTTTCATAAATTATGGAAAAAGAGTAGCACCCGTAGGAGTTTGAATTCTAGTCCAATAATCCCATAGTGCAAAAGGAATTTGTAGGTCCCAATATATACCGTCTTGATCGATATTTTTATAAGGATTTTATCGAGGGTTTTATTAGATGCTTTGGCTTGGTTGTTAGCTTGTGGATAATATGGTGTGGAGAAACTAAGTTTGATATTGTAAGTGTCAAATATTTTTGAAATTTCTTATTTTTAAATGATTTACTGTTATCTGTTATAATTTTATGAGGGATGCTTTGAAGTGACAGATGATGTGATGATGGATGAAATCGACAATCTTATCTTCTTTAGTGGAGAAAAAATATATATCTTTCAACCATTTTGTGAAGCATTCAGTTCTTCTAGTGATGGAATTATGTCTTTGGGATTATTTATGGTTAATAAGGTCGATGAGGTCAAGTCCCCACTATGAAAAAGGCCATAAGTCTTGAGTTGGTTGAAGGGCGTGACTGGGGATGTGTGTAAGATTAGCGTGTTGTTAAAATTTGATGCACTTCTTTACATAGCCACAACAATATTTATTAAGTATAGGAAAATAATAACCCATCCTCAAGATTTTTGTAATTGATGGCTAAGTCGTTAAATTTTCCACTTGCATATTCCATCATGAACTTCTTGGATAGTTTGGTGATCCTTAGTATTTTTAAGATAGCAAAGGAGAAGTATTTCAAACCCTCTTTTATAAAGGATACCCCTAATATAACATAGCGAGATGAAAATTATTGGAAGTACCTCTTACTTTTTAAGGTTAGATATGAGGGTATTTTGATTGTCTAAAGATAGTCATATATTTGAGTGTACCAAATGTTAGATTGGTTATCTTCTATATGATTGATGGTAGGAAGATCAATGTTGGTATAAGATGGTTGATCAAGTTTTTGTAAAAAAATGAAGATTTTGAATCTTCGGTGATAAAGGAATAAGAGATGTCGAGATATTCTATAGTATCGTGAATTTATTAGATGATCATGGAGTTTTTGAATTTTGTAATTATCTAAAATCTTCAAGAGATCATCGATGATGGATTTAAATTTTTTTAGGATTTCAATTTTACATTGATATGTTCCTTTAATTTGATTGATGACAATATATGAATCTCCATAGATATCAAGGATTTATATGCCAATAAATTTAGTGGTTAAAAGAACCATAACGAGGGATTCACATTCTTCCATGTTATTTGTGCATTTAAAATTTAATTTGAAGGATAGCGGAATACGATTTCCCTAAGGAGGTAACATGAAAATTCCATCACCCCCTTTTTTACATTTATATCCATCAAAAAACAAGTTAATTTTGAGAGGAGTGTTATTATGATCTAGGGTGTTGACATATTCATCAAGAAACTATTCATAAGGTAGTTAATTAGTGGGAAGAGGAGCTTGTGTGAGTTAATCAACAATGACATGTCCCTTGATGGACTTTTGAGAGATGAATTCAAGATAAACATTTGTCATGAGGATGATCCATATAGTTATACAATCGTTATGGTATGGCTTAGATTACATGGATTTTAGTGGATGGATATTTGTGACAACATAGGTTTAATGATTAAGGAGGTAATGATGAAGTGAAAGTTGCAAATTATAAGATAGAACATAAATTTTCTTCTTCAAAATATTAGGTTTCATAATCATGAAGGTACTACTTATATAATAAATATCCCACTCCCTACGTTGTTAAATCTAGGATGTGTTAGCATGGCTTCTAAATCATTATCGGTATTTGAGATATACAGATAGAAAGGCTCTCCTTCGAATTATCCATTTTTAACCCTTACAAAAATTGAACATTGAGAGCCGCATATGGAAAATACAAGCCACGAGAGAGATTTGAATGAGATGCGAGACAAGGAAGAAAATGTTGTTGAAGTATGGAGTTAACTTCGGAAGGGTTTGAGTATAACTCATAGGTTGAGTGAGCTATGATGCATGTAAATTCAATGCCATGCATAACAAGAAGCTGCATGATGAAGTGGGGGAGATAGAAAAGATGTGGGATGAAAAATACAACCCACAATTCAAAGAGAAAGCCGTGACATATAAGTGAAATCCACAGAAGTAAAAATCTGCGCAAAACTAAAAGAGAAAGTCATATATCAAATCAAAATGATAGTTTTCTATGGGGAGGTAAAATTGGATATAACTTTTGATCCAATTATTTGAACTTTTCTAATCATGTAGTATTGGAGAAATCTCAACCTCCTCTATATAATAAAATCTATGTTTCTCAATGAAAATGTAGGTAGTTGGGAAGAATAGATGAAAACATCTCCAATATGCAAAGGATTGCTCCATGTAGCGCAACCACCATAATATAATGTAGTATGGGAACCTATTTATTCTCCAGCAGAAAGGAGTCATGAAGAAATGGATTTTCATAGGTGCTCGTATCTTTTCGAGAGAATTTAATGAAAAATTTGGTGGGTGGAAGAAGGAATTTGAATTTCCCTCTATTTTCTTCTTCTTCTTCCATTTTTCTATATATTGTAAAATGATGCTTAGTTGTAATGTTGGATACTTTGGGAATACAAGGAAATCATTTTTGTGATACACAAGTGTTCTAAGAGTTACATGACTTGGATCACGATTTTTTGAATGTTTTGAATCTTCTTCCTTCTAGTAATGATATGTGCGTAATCCTTAAGCAATAAAATCATTTGTTTTTGGCTTGTTTCGTACTTTGCTAGTATTTTATTAAATATCCTTTCATTTTTATTCATTTTTGGGTATGTTGTGTGTCTTATTTCAAAATATATATCTATTTTGTATCAATAAAATGGGAAATTAGATGTTATCTTGGACTGTGGCTATTATTTTGGCCCTCTTCATCACCATTTTCCATCTTACTAAAGTATCATTCCCCTTATTTTGGTGTTATAGCCTCTCTATTTTAGGATTTTAGTTTTATGCATCTCCTTCTCACCCTAATCCCTTGGAATGTTAAAGTAGTTCTAGATAGTTACATTTCAATTCCTAGGAGTATTATAGCATTAGAAGTAAATAGAGAAAATTGCCCTTCTCTAGAGTTTTGTCTCGGTTTGAGTCCCATAACTTGGAGACAGTCCCATGTTGCCTCAAAGCCCTAGGTTCTCATGATTTAGGATAGGGGAAATCTTGAGCTCCAATAGTTTTTACACACCCGATGGGACCTTAGAAATTAATATTTCCAATTTTATCAAGTTTGGGTGTGTATCTTGGTGAAAATATAGCCTTTGAGAGGCTCTGCAAGAACACATATGGTGAATCCATTTAGAAAATAAATTGGTTTCAGTAGTACTGGTGGTTCAAGTTCATGAGAAGGATCCAAACATGGTCTAGGACAAGAGAAGAAGGAACATTTTAATATTTGCAGCTATCTCTAGGAAGAGGAAGAAGAGGAAGACAAGTTCAGAGATCTCCATCTCCACCAAATAGAACCCTTTCAACACCTCCACCTAGTAGGCCCTTCTTGCAGTCAACAAGAGTTCTCAGACCTATCTTAATGGCTCAACAACCACCAAATCCATTTGTAAATTTCATGGGTAGAAGTCTACTTTCCATGAATTCTCGTATTCCATCCTCGTACAAGCATTAAAAAATATCACATTATTCATGAGAGAAAATCATACTACTCCTCAACTGATCACATCCAAGATATTACAAATGTATGTGCAATTCATGAAATTATTGAGATGGATGTAGCTATCAAACTTTTATCTTCTTCTTTCAAGTGAAAATGTTTGTAGCGGTGCGAGTTTGACACCGTACTTAATTCAAAATTGGAATGCACTATGCACAACCCTGTGTAATCAGTTTGGAGAAAGGGAAGATAATTTATCCCTTTTAGATCATTTGACTACAATCAAAAGAGCACCAAATGAATAGAAGGTGGATTTCAATTTCATGTTTCAAATAATGTGGGAAAGGATTCCAATTTCTATGAGACGATCTGCTGAAGGTGCATGACTCTACTTCCTAAAAGCTTTAAATTTTGGTTTAGTTGTTATGATCTAATCTATGGGAGGGATAACTGTTATCCATATTTCACCCCAGTGCGAATATTGGATCGACCATGATCCCACATAAGAGGAAACATAGTCAAAAGGTGGACAAAAAGGCTTCAAAATTGGCTAAGTATAAAGGTATAAATGGAGAATTCCAAGTGTCAGTATGGCACTGATTCAAGGGGTAAAAGTTGTAAAATGGCCCGTGCCTCCACCCAAGGAAAAAGTCAGCATTCAAGCCCAAGTCAAAGCCAAGCGGGGAATTAGAGGAAAGGGAAAAAGATAAATTTCAGACCCGTAGGCCCAATTTTTGTTCCAATCTGGATGCCACGTGTCCCATATCAAAAGGGGACCCATTTTTCAAGTTGTTTTCCCACCCTCCTATATGGACACGATACAAACTTTGAAGGGGCATATATTTCAACTAAGGGCTCAAAATATTGCAAATGGGATGTTGTTGGAAAGATCTCGGCCTCACCCATGCCATAGAGGTCTGAAACTTTAATTTTGAGGAGGTTAGGTGAAGAAAATAGAGGAAATGTCTTCGGGATTTCAATACATGATCTTCTTGCCTTAACAACCAGATCAAATTTGATCTGTTTCATTGTTTCCTCTTCCTTCAAGGTGCCAAACCAAGGATTGATGCAATAAAGATGGATTTGGGGACATATTTCATCAAAGGCATTAACAATGGTGGTTTTGCTTCAACCTGCTTTTCCCGCTTCTCTCTCTCTTCTTCATTCAAGTTAAATCTACAAATATGAGGGTAGGATTCATTGTAAAGGGTTAGAAATTATTTGTTTTTTAGGCTCCCTTCTCCTCTTAGCAAAGAGATCTGTGGGGTTCAGGCCTTCCATCAAAAATTGCATTATGTTTCTACCTCTTGGCTACTTTGTAATGGACTATATCAATCTACAAAGCAATAAAACACGTCTTTGATCGATTTTAGATCCTCTCTTGTCTCTTTTGCTTTCATTTGGTCTCCCATTATATATTTGGTTATCCTTGTTTGTTTATTGTATGAATTTTTTTGGTTTGTGTCTATTAGCAAAATAAGTGTTCATCATTCCTTTGGTGCATCACCTCATAGTTTAGCTTTGTTTTAATTTTTGTATTCCTTCTATCCCTGTATCCTTGGTAAATTTTAGATTAGGATTAAGAACAGACCCTCTACAAGTTTCTACATATGCACATAAATAGAGGAATAAGGAACCAGCCTTCAATCTAGAGAGCTTTCCCATTTTGCAAGGTCCCATACCTTGGGGAAAGTTCAATGTTATGCAATCACACCAAATGAGTCTGCCTTAGAAAAGAAAATCTTTTAGAGCTCATTTGGGGGTGTTGTGATTCTACACTAACATTTTTGGCATGCCTGGTGGGACTAAGAAGTCTCCATCTTATTACAATAAGGATTGATGTACACTTGCTATGATTCTAGATTTTAAGAAGCCTTAAAATTATACATCTGGCGACTCCAAAAGAAACAAATATACTTGGTTTCAGCAGCCCAAGCTTGGGAGATTCATGAGAAAAACCCGGTCTAGAGCAAGGAAAGAAGGTATATTTGAATACTTGTGTCTATCCCTAGGTAGAGAAAGGAGAGGAAGAAGAGTTCAAAGGTCTCCATCTCCACCAAGCATAACCTTGTCAACACCTCCACCTGCAAGGCCTTTCTTTCAGTCTGTAAGGATTCTTAGGCCAATCAAAATGGCACAACCAAATCCATATGTCAACTTCACCGGTAGTAGTCCACTCACCTTGAATGCACAAAACCCAATTCTGATTGTAGCATTAAAGAGCATCCCATATTTCACTGGGGAAAATAAAACTTCTCCTAGTGACTATGTCCAAGATATTGAAAATTTTTGTATAATCCATGAGATCCATGAGATGGACATTACAATCAAGATTCTTACCTCTTCATTCAATGGGAAAGCTTCACAATGGTTCAGGAGTCTTAAAGCAGGATCTATCTAGAACTAGAACCAACTGTGCATGGATATTCACAATCAGTTTGGGGAAAAGGGTGATAACTTGTCTTTGTTAGAGCAACTAACAACAATCAAGAGAGCCCCGAACGAGCAGCTGACAGACTTCAACCTCAGATTCTAGTAGCCTTGGGATGGGATTCCAATAGCAGTAAGGCCCACTAATGAAGGTGCCTTCTTATACTTTCTTAGGGATTTAAATTCTGATATTTCTCTTATGATTCAGTTAATGGGGGCACTACATTACCTACAGCCTATAGCCTCTCCATAGGGGATGAGAATCATTTGATTCAAGCTATAAAAATCACTCCTAGGCCATCCATGCCTCTATACCCTGAGTTAGGAAGCCCAAATACTATCCAAGTGCCTACATTAGCTCCTATACCCACTCTTAGGAGTACAAACTCAGTGAAGCTTCCACTTCATCATCTAATACCTCTAAAGAGCTTTAGGAAGTGATGAAGCAAATTCTAAACATTGGGAATGAGCTAGTGACCATCAAAAGACAACAAGATTATAATTCCAGGCCATACCAGCCCTAGGCTCAATATCAAGCTAGACCCCAATATCAACACAATAGGTGACCACCTCGACTATGAATTAGAGCCGGAACTAAGGACATCCCCAAGGTGCTAGACCTTCCAAGCCATATGATCCTATCACAACTTCAACATCAAGAGCATTTGTCCTAGTGTAGAACAATATGGCACAGAATATGATTGGTGTTTTCCATGCGATCAACCACATAACCAATCAACGTGCTTTAATGGTGCTCTAAGTCAGGCCTTGATGGTGCAAACCAGTATGGTGCCATAAGAACCTATCCAAGAGGGAGATAAGCAATGAAGAGCTTAACAAGATGGACCTTCAGGAGAAACTATTCTAGTAAATTGGCAGTGTCAAGACATATGTGGGATGAATCAATTCCCTTCTCGAAGTGTGACCGCCAATACACACGGTCCAAAAAGAGAAGTATTGGAGAGGACCAACCACTAAACTCAGGTGACCCTCAACCTTCCATCACTCTAAAAGGTCCTGGTGTTCTAGGTGCAACTCCCAACATGCTAAACCAATCTAGGCCACCTTCCAAACCCAGTTAAGTACCGGTTGTAATAACCCATGTGTAAGAAAGAAATGTGTCTAGGAAGGGGCAACAAAAAGATAGCTCATTCAATATTGTTCAAGTAGATGAAAAGGACAAGTGTGAAAAATTCACTATGGGATTCACTGGCCATTGCAGGGGAAGAGGATCTCATTGCATGAGACTACCATGTAGAATTGGTCAAGATAAAAATCACCCCCTAACCAAAGAGAGAGAGTGTTTGCTAATGCGGTTCAACTAGGGAGAAACCATGGAGAACAACAAGGTAATAACTTGAGACCTCCTCCCTTCTATGTCTCATTGATTATTGGAGACAAATTGGTGCACAATTGTATGATCGATTCTAGGGCTAGTAGTTTTGTGATGCCTAAACAAGTAGGCGATCAATTGGGTTTCCAATATGAGGTCATCTCTAGAGGAGTAGTCCAATTAGATGGGACAATAGTGAATACTGTGGGAATCATCAAGGATTTGAGTCTCACTCTACACACTTGCCCTAATGTGATTTTTTTGCAAAAGGTGCCAATCATAGACTTGCCACCACATTTTGCCTTGTGTCTCCCGGGGGACTTCACAGCCAAAATTGGAGGCTACCTATTTGTTGATTGGTCACATATGCTCTTTAGGACAAGGTATGGAGCAAAGGCCACAATCATAGATGAACCTATTGTTGATTATCATATTTAATCCTACGTGTCTAGCCCAATTAATTCCAACTACTCAAATTTTGATCAAGAAGACCTCCTAAACACTAATAAAACAGATACCAAGGTGGGATGCATCCCAGACTTACCCTAGATTAGTGGGCCAACAAAAACATGTTTTTGACCCTAGAAGGAGATGGAGGAATCTGAACTGGTCTCTACTATTTACATGAAGAGAATCAACCTCTTCCTGACCTAATCAAGCTAGAATACAAGGATGACAATGAGGTATGGTAATTGTTCTTTGATGGCTCAAGGAGTAGATAAGGATCGGAGGAGGAGCCATGATTGTGTCCCCCAGAGGTATGAGATATTATTCAGCCTTCATATTTTATTTTTATTTCTCAAATAACACTGTTGAATATGAGGCTTTAGTCCAAGGTCTTCATTGGGAAAGGAAGTTGGGAATCAAGAACTTGCAAGTATTCGGTGACAGTGAACTGGTTTCCAATCAAGTCAGAGGACTAAATGCTGTCAAAAATGACCTGCTCAAGAACTACAAGAGTAGGGTATGGGATCTCATGGAGGATTTCGAGGCCTTCAATATTGTGTCCATACCTAGGAAGGAGAATGAAGTTGTTGACAGACTTGCAGCAATCAAGGAAATGTTTGATGTGGTTGACAACATCAAAAGAGACAAAGAATAGCCACATATCCATGTGGTTGTGAGGCCAGTAGTGCTAGATAATAATACATGTTGGTAAGTGTTTGAGAATGATCAATAGATCATTAACTTTCTATAAGAAGAAGCTAAATTCTCAGCTATAAACCAGAGAAGACTAGAGTAGCAGTACGGGAATCAGATAGTACAATTGCATACAAACAAGCTTCCCAAAGGCTTAGTGACACTGGAATATATTTTCAATCTTGATGATCAGTTCATAAAGGATAAGGCTAACATGCAGATCAAAGGATAAGATTCAGAGTCAATCCCAATTGGAGAAGAAAAACACTTCAAATTGGAAAAGTGGCCACTGAGCAAGAAAGGTATGAATTCATACAACTTTGCTAAGAATTTCTAGATGTGTTTGCTTGGAGTTATGAAGACCTAAGAGGGTTCAATCCAAAGCTAGCACAACACACAATAGAACTAGATTCGATTTGCTCATCCCATCGTAGAAGCAAAGACCAAAACCCACATATAGAGCCTCTGATGAAGAAGGAGATGAACAAGATGATAGAGGCAAGCATCATATTTCCAATCAAACACTCAAGTCAGTTGCAAATCTAGTCCCTGGTCGAAGAAAAATGGAGAAATCAGGTCATGTGTTGACTTCAAGGATTTCAATAGAGCCTCCCTCAAAGACCACTACCCACTCCCTTCAAAGGAGTAGATCTTGCAAGTAGTGTCTAGGTCAGAAAGTTTCTCCCTCCTAGATGGCTACTCAAGGTATAACCAGATCATGGTGAAGGAAGATCATCAATTCAAAAAAACTTTCACCACCAAATGGGGCACCTATGCATACAAAAAAATGTTATTTGGATTGTCTAATGTTGGGGCTACTTTCCAAAGAGCCATGGATATGGCATTCAAAGGGCTAATCAACAAAATAGTGCTGATCTATCTGGATGACATCACTATGTTCTCCAAAAATGCAACAGACCACCTTTTTCACCTAAGGCAAGTGTTTCAAAGATGTAGGAGATTTGGGGTATCTTTGAACCCTAAAAAATGCATATTCTTGGCCCATGAGGGCAGGCTTTTAGGCCATATTGTGTCTAAGGAGGGTATATAAATCGACCTAGAGAGAGTTGAAGCAATAAAAGCACTACCATTGCCAAGTCACAAGAAGGCTCTTCAAAGCTTCTTGGGAAAAATCAATTTTTTTCGTAGGTTTGTTCTAAACTTTGTTGCCCTTGTTAAGCCAATAATGTTGATGCTGAAGAAGGGCTTAACATTTAGGTGGACATCTAAAGGAAAAGAAATTTTTGAAGCTATGAAAGAAATCATATCATGAGCCCCAACTCTTGTGAACCCATATTTTTCCAAAGACTTCATACTATATGCCTTTGGTGGCAGCGACACAATTTCTACAATCTTGGTGCAACAAAACAAAGAAAGTACAGAACAACCAATTACTTTCTTCAGCTAGAGTCTGGAAGATTATGAGGTAAGGTACTCCTTCATTGAGAAGTAGGTCCTAGCGGTAATCAGAGGATTGAAGAAGTTTAAGCATTTGGTTTCAAACAACAAAATCCAACTATTGGTCTCCCATGCGGGAGTTAAAGAATTCCTTCTCAGCAAGGACCTAAATGAAAAGCACACAAGATGGATCACCCGTGTCATGGAATATGACATTGAGATCAAGGTCACCAAGCTGGTCCATGGGAAGGGGTTGTGTGAACAACTAGCCTCAGGTCAGCAAGATGAAATAGATAGTGAAAAGGAGGTTGTTCTTGTTCTACAAGATGATCAAGAAGAAGGGAGAGATGATGTACCTACTCCTTGTTGGACCCAAGACATGGTGCACTTCCTTTGAATAGGCATGTGTCCTCATGGGATGGATAAAGCAAAAAGGAGACATTTTAGGTTACAAGCCATCCCATATGTTCTTATCGATGGTGTCTTGTTCAAAAGAGACATCAATGGAATTTTGTTGAGATGCATTGAGACAGATCAGGTGGAGAGAGTGCTACAAGAATTCCATGTTGAAGCAGCTAGAGGCCATTTTTCTCCAAGAGTGACAACGACTCAAAATCATGAAAGTAGGATATTATTGGCCTAGAGTGTTTAGTGACTACTACACATGGATCAAAAGGTATAAGAATTGTGCATTCTTCAAAGGCAAGGAAAGGTTAGTAGCACTTCCATTGCACCCAATCTCAGTCGACCAACCTTTCATGTAATGGGGATTGGTCTTCATTGGAGTCATTAATCCAAACTCAATCCAAGGTCACAAATGGATCCTGACAGTGACAAATTATTTTACCAAATGGAATGAGGCTGTGGCACTCAAGGAAGCAAATGAGTCTAATATCCTGGACTTTGAAGAAGGACAAGATTTCGAGTGCCAACCACCATCATATCATACAATGCATTAGCATTCATAGGTTCTAAAATCATAGGATTGGCTGTTAAGAATGGGACTTATTTGAGTACTTCATCAAACTATTACCCTCAAGGTAATGGCCAGTGAGTCCACAAACAAAAACTATTAAAGATCATTAGAAGGACTCTTGATGAGAATCAAAGGACTTGGCACAAAAATCTCAAAATGGCCTTATGGGCTAATAGAATAATGCCCAAGAGATCTACAAGAAGCTCTCCATTTAGGCTTGTCTATGGGAAAGAGGTAGTGTTGCTTATATCACTTGAGTTTCCAAAGATTGGATCTCGTGAAACAACTAGACATGTCTGAATTTGGACCAATGGAGGCTAGGTATATGGAGCTAATAGAATTATAAGAAACTAGAGAGCATGCTCTCCAAGAAAGAGAAGAATCGGGCTTCATTCAAGAAATTTTTTGACAAGAAGGAAAAAGAAAGGACCTTCCAGAAGGAGACCTGGTTTTGAAATGGGATGCAGATCGAGCAAAACCAGGAAGGCATTCCAAATTTGACGCCATCTGGAGTGGCCCCTATATGATCACAAGATGTAAAAGTAACAATGATTTCCAATTGTCTACATTGGAGGGTGAAGAGTTGCAGATTCCAGTAAATGGGATCTATCTTAAGCACTGCTACTAAAAGGGGAGTTCTCACCTGTACACATTAGTTTAGTTTTCTCTTTCCTCTAAGTGCTTACGCCCATTGTCTTGTTGTAGTGTAGATTTCTTTTTCCTAAGTGCTTTACATGCTCTATATGTTCCATTTGGAGCATGTATGATTTCAAATTTTGTATATAGTGTGGTGCGGTTGTGTGGATATTATGCGACCATTTGGAAAGATAGATGAAAGCCCGTGTTAAAACAATTTTCTACTCTCAGAAACCTTCATTTCGAGATTTCTTATGAAAATTTAGAGTGTAAGCAGCTTAGGCTCATGAATTAGAGGAAGAATCAATACCGAATGTCTTTCTCAACTCCATGCCCAATAGATACAACAAAGCAATTGGTCTTTTCATTTAGCAAACAAATACCCCTGTGAGTCACCAAATTGTTATCCATATTTCACCCCAGTTCCAAATATTGGATCGACCACGATATCGCATAAGAGGAAATAAAGTCAAAAGGTGGATAGAAAAGGCTTCAAAATTGGATATGTATAAAGGTATAAGAAGAGAATTCCAAGTGTCAGTATGGCACTAATTCAAGGGGTAAAAGTTGTAAAATGGCCCGCAACTCCACCCAAGGAAAAAGTCAGCATTTGGGCCCAAGTTAAAGCCAAGCGGGGAATTGGAGGAAAGGGAAAAAGATAAATTACAAACCCATAGGCCCAATTTTTGTTCCAATCTGGCTATCAAGTGTCCCATATCAAAAGGGGACCCATTTTTCAAGTTTTTTCCCGCCCTCCTATACAGACCTGATACAAACTTTGAAGGGGCATATCTTTCAACTCAGGGCTCAAAATATTGCAAATCTCATTTCGTTGGAAAGATCTCGGCCTCACCCATGCCATGGAGGTCTGAAAATTTAATTTTAAGGAGGTTAGGTGAAGAAAAATAGAGGAAATGTCTTCGGGCTTTCAATGCAAGATCTTCTGGCCTCAACAACCAGATCAGATTTTATTTGTTTCACCATTTCCTCTTCCTTCAGGCATCGAGCCAAGGATTGATGCAGTAAAGATAGATTTTGGGAGAGATTTCATCAAAGGCATTAATAGCGGTGGTTGAGCTTTAAACTATTTTTCCCACTTCTCTCTCTCTCTTCTTCTTTCAGGAGTTGAATCTATAAATACGGGGTAGGATTAATTGTAAAGGGTTGGAAATTCTTGATTTTGCAGGCTCCCTTCTCCTATTAGAAAAGGGATTTGTGGGGTTCAGGCCTTCCATCAAAACTTACATTACATTTCTGCCTCTTGGCTACTTTGTAATGGACTGTATCAATCTACAGAGTAATAAAACACATCTGTGATCGATTTTAGATCCTCTCTTGTATCTTTTTATTTCATCTAGTCTCCCATTATATATATGGCTATCTCGTGCTTGTTTATTGTATGCATTTTGTTGGTTTTTGTCTATTACCAAAATAAGTGTTCATCATTCATTTGGTGCATCACCTCATAGTTTAGCTTTGTTTTAATTTCTGTATTCCTTCTATCCTTGTCTCCTTGGTAAAGTTTAGATTAGGATTAAGAACATACCCTCTGCAAGTTTCTACGTATGCACCTAAACAAAGGAATAAGGAACCAACCTTCAATCTGGAGAGCTTTCCCATTTTGCAAGATCCCACACCTTGGGGAAAGTTCAATGTTATGTAATCACACCAAATGAGTTTGCCTTAGAAAAGTAGATCTTTTAGAGCTCATTTAGGGGTGTTATGATTCTTCACTAACAATAACCTTATTGATCGCTTATGCACTAGAAATTAGAGTTGAGAATAGTTAAATAAAAGTTGTCAAATTATACCCTAGGCCACCTATGTCTTTGTATCATGAATTACCTCAAGCTGCCAAACCTTCTATTTCTCCTATCCTTGAATAAAATACTCTACGTACTTCCTCTATGTGTTAGACTCACGCACAAAAAAATGAAGATGAAGATATGAGATCTTTAATCAGAAACTTAACCAAAAAAATTATATCCATAGAAAAACTACAAGTCCAATCCTATAGAAATTATCAAAACCAGGGGCAATCCTCAAATCAGAGATATCAACCATATATAAATTAGCAATCTAATAAAAGGTATGCACAAAATCAACAAAATAATAGATGGCGGGCAAAAATGCTCCTCCCCCATTAGCAATAATTCTTCCTCCACAATCACTTCCTACTCCTAGCTCGAGCCAAGAATTGGTTCATGTACAAAATAATATGGTTCAAGAAACTGAGTGGCGTTTTCCATGTAATCTATCACATAATTAATTTGGTTGTGAAAGGGAAATGCATCTTCAAGATTACATGGTTAAAGTTTCTTCCAATCAGCAAGAGCCACTTCTAGAAGAACCCAGTTCAAATCTAGAAGCATCCCAAGAGGCCAATCCTGAAGTCAATATCTTGTTCTTTAGAGCTGATGATATTTGTGTAATCAATCAAGTGGCGGGTAGCTCTAATAGTCCTCAAATCAGTGTTGTTGATAATACAAGATATAAGAAAAGAATGTTGGAATCACATCCTTTATCTTATGTGGGTCAAGCCAATGATACGATTAAGGAGAAAGAGATTAATATGGACAAGAACAAGCAACTGGAATGCCTAGTAATTTTATTTCAAACAAGGAAATTACTATTCAAACAAAGCTGCCTTTTCAAATGTCGCAACAAAAAAAGAAGGATAATAACATGCCGCAGATGAAGAATTCCGTGGGTCTTCCATTTAATATTGTTGAGAAAATGAATAAGACCAATGTCAATGTGATAATGTGGGATGCGTTGGCTATTCCATCACAAATATATCTACTATGTGAAGCCCTCAAGAAACTGCCTCAAGTAGATTCAATGGTGCAAAAAAATCATGCCACGGTTCATGTCTCATGTCAAGAAAAGGAATACCAAGTAAGTAAAATTGTCAAGACCCCACCTTTTTACATGTCATTAATTGTGGGAAAACACTTGTTCATAATTGTATAATCAATTTAGGGGCTAGTACCTTTGTAATGCCTAAGAAAATTATTTATATACCGGGTCTCAAATGTAATCCTGTGTCTAAGGGAGTTTTACAACTTGATGGGTCAACCATGGGTGTATTGGGAGTAATAAAAATCTTGAGTTAACCCACCATGCCCACCCAAAGCTCACCATAACCCATGATATTTTAGTCATTGACTTGCCTCCTATGTTTTCCATTTGTTTGTCTATAGATTTCACTGCTAAGGTAGATGGTTATTTGTCTTCGGACTGGACTCATGTGCTTTTGAGAACTAGATATGGTACAATATTTACAATACAAGATCAACCTATCTTTTCTTACCATATTGAGTCATATGACCCTACCCCTATCCAATCAAATTTTTTAATCCAAGAGGAGCATAAACAATGTTGATTTGCCGTATGAGCAACCTATTCCTCTTTCCATGCTTGATTTATTTCTTGATTAATGGATTGAGAGAGATCACAAATTTGATCCTTATACTTAAGATCTCAAGACCTTTAACACTATTCTTGGTACTTATTGCATTATCCAAGAAGAATCCATTATACCCGTGTCATTCAAGTAAGAGGGATACAATGCTTCTGACTATGACGGATGTTCTCTAATGTTTCTAGAAGCAGAAATGAAGCTAGGGTGGGTGTTGTGTTGATCCCTTTGGCAAATGAGAGGTTCTTCTTTACTCACATTATAGTTTACATGTTCAAACAATGTAGATAAGTATGAAGCATTGGTACATGGTCTTTTAATTGCTAAAAGAGGAAAATCAGAGAGTTATAGATCTTTGGAGACACCGAACTTATTATTCACCAAGTCAAAGGAAAGTGTGCCATAAAGAAAAAAATGTTATATTCTTATAAACATAGAGTCTGAGATCTATTAGAGATATTTGAAGCTCTTAAACTACAAGTTGTGCCTAGGAAATTAAACAAGGATGTTGATCGATGGAAACTCCGGGTTCTCAATTTTCAGCGGTGGAAGATCATGTCAAGGGAAATGTACAACATATCAAGATGGTAGTTATGCCTTCAATTCTAGATAATCAAACTAGTTGGCAAGTCTTTGACAAAAATGACCAAATTATGCAGTTTATCCGAATAAAGTTGAGTTCTCTTCAAGAATGCAATCGGATTTGAAAGATATATATGGCAATCAAATCATCCATTTGAGAACAAAAAAAATTACCAAAAGGATCAGTCACCTTGGAACAAATTTTCAGCACGGATGATGAATTCAAAGGTGATGAGAAAAATATAATAGAAAATCAAGAAGACTATGAACCGATCACAATTTCACAACGAAAGGAACTTCTTCTTGGAAAGGTATGTGATAAGGACGAAAACATGCTTTTATATCATTGTGTCAAAGATTCAGTGATGTTTTTCTTAGGACTATGAAGATTCAAAAGAATTCAATCTAGATATAGTCCAACATTCTATTGATCTTGATCCCAATGTCAAGCCAACTAGACAAAAGTAGAGGCCATTTAATCCTCGGGATAGATCCCCTTATGAGAAAGGAGTTATCCAAACTCATTCAAGAAAATATTATTTTTCCTATTAATTATTCTACCTATGTGGAAAATCTAGTTCCAAAGAAGAAAGAAAAAGGGGGAAATTAGACTTTGTGTCGATTTCAAAGACTTGAATAAAGCCTCACTAAAGGTTCGTTATCCTTTAACTTCCATGGAGAAAATTCTACATGCAGATTAGGAGATGAAATGTTTTCCATACTAGATGGATAATCAACTTTTAATGAAATCAAATTTAAGGAAGAAGATCAGTACAAAACCATGTTCACCTCCAAATGGGGAGTGTATGCATACCGAGAAAAATTCCCGTGGCTTATCAAATACGGTTCCACCTTCCAAATATCAAAGGACATTTATTTCAAGGGGTATATTAATGAATTCATCTTGGTTTACCTAGATGATGTTACTTTCTTCTCAAAGAAAAGAGCAGATCATATAAACCATCTGGATAAAGTATTTAAGAGATGTAGGGAATTTTAGGTGTGTCTCTTAATCCCAAGAAATGTAAATTTGTAGTCCCTAGGGGTAAGATTTTAGGGAACATTATTTTAAAGGAAGGTATTACCATTGATCCAAAATAATCTCACCCATTTTGGATCTTTCCTTTCTAGCTCACAAGAATTCCTTCTAGTAATTCCTTGGAAAAATCAATTTTTTAGGAATTTCATTCCTAACTTCACAAGTTTGGTGAGGCCTATTACTCTTATGCTCAAGAAATATTCAATTTTTAAGTGTACAACAAAGGGGAAAGAAAATTTTGATAAGATAAAACAAGATATTTCTCAAGCTCCTACATTGATCAACCGAGAGTATACCAATTATTTCATTATATACACCTACGGGTATGAATCTAGTATAGCCATATTTTTAACTCGAAGAATGATCAGCGAATGGAGTATCCAAAGAGCCTTATTCATTCAAAAAATAAATAGTGACAAGCTCATGTACAACCATATTGAAAAATAGATGTTTTCCATCATGAGAGCTTGAAATAAGTTCAAGATTATTATTGTTGCTAACTACATTAAAGTTTTAGTATCACATTCCAGTGTCAGAGACTTCATTATGGGAGTAGAGATCAATGAGAAACAAAGTGGATGGGTGACTAAAATTATGGAATATGATGTGGGTAAAGGAGCCATAAAATTGATAAGAGGAAGGGAAATTTATGAGCGATTGGCTTTGGATGCTCGGGATCACCAAGATAATTCATGATCAAGATCCTTCAAATAATGTTGAATGATAATGGGATGAAATAAATATATTCAATGATCATAGTTGGATTGTTGATATGGCTAACTTTTTTTCCACCAAAGCATATACCAATTTGGATTTAACAAAACAAAAATAAGACATATGAGGTTTTTGTCTATTCCTTACTCATTAATTAATGGCATTTTGTTCAAGAGATATATTGATGGAGTGTTGCTCGGTCCATTAAAGGTAAAAATGTGGCAAGGTTCTTATCAAGTTCCATGATGGTTTCTCAGGTGGAAATTTTTCTGCTAGAGCCAAAGCCATGAATATCATAAAAGTAGAATACTTTTGGCCTATGTTGTTTCTGGATGCTCACAGATGGATGAGGAAGTGCAAGGAATGTCCGCTCTACACTATAAATAAAATATTGGTTACTCTTCCAATTCATCGATCTAATAGGACCAACCATTTTCTTAATGGGGTTTACATTTTATTAGCATAATTATTCCTCCATCTATTGCTAGTCATAAATAGGTTTTAACTGCAATAGATTATTTCACCAGGTGGATGGAATTCACACTATTGAAGGAGGCTATTGAATCATTCATCCTAGACTTTCTTGAAGAAATTTTTGTAAGGTTTGAGTCTCGCAGACTATTATTTTTGATAATGCAAAAGCCTTCTTGGGATCAAAAATTTCTAATTGGGCTCTTGGACTTGGGATTTATCTTAAGACTTCTTCCAATTACTAACCCCAAATTAATGGATTGGATTTTTCTACTAACAAGAATCTGATCAGGATCATGAAGAGGACAATGAACATCAATCAAAGATAGTGGCACACAAAGGTGAGAAATTCTCTCTAGGTGGATATGATAACAAAAAAAGGCTATTAGCACTTCCCCTTATAAACTGGTATATGGAAAAGAAGCAATATTACCATTGTCACTAGAATTACCCTCACTCGAATGAGTTCAACAGATGGAATTTGAAGGTTTGGATCAAAGGGATATCCGAATGGTGGAATTATTGGAGCTTGAGGAGTTTAGGAATGCGGCCATGATTAGGTTTGGAACAACATCAGAAGTCAACCAAATAGTGGTTTGATAGGAATGTTAGAGATCAAACATTCAAAGTTGGAGATCTAGTCATAAAATGGGACACAGATAGAGCTAAACCATGGAGACACTCCAAATTTGACGCAACTGAGTAAACCATACATTATCACTGCTTGCAAGGAAGATAACTCATTTGAGTTATATGATCTTGATGGGAATGCATTTCAAATCCTAGTCAATGGGATTCATCTCAAACCCTCTCACTAAGATATTTCATTGCATCTTGTACATAATAGTTTAGAATTTCAATTCCTCTAAGTGCTTTCAAAGCACATTTCATTGTTAGTAGTGTAGTTATCTTTAGTTAAGTGATTTTCATTTTTTTTTCTTGAAGGTATTCTTGTGCATAGTTTCATCATATTTCCAAGTCATTATGGGAAAAGGTACAAGGAATCGAGGATCGAGTTGAAATCATATCTAAAAATCAAATGCAGAGAAACTAAACTAAATATATTTGGGAATTTAAGCTTAGGTTTAGATCAAACTTCAAAATTATCGACCGACTCCATGCCCAATGAATTCTTTAAGGCCACCGATCATTCATCTAGTAGGAATATGTTCCTTGTGATCCGAATTTTTTTCCATTTTTGCACCCTTGAAAAATATGAACAACTTTGAGAGCCACATAAAGAAAATACAAGTTGCGAGAGAGATTTGAATGAGCCACTACCAAGGGAGAAAATGTTGTCAAAGTATGGAGTTAATCATGCGAAGGGTTTGAGAATATCATGGAGGTTGAGCGTGTTGCAATTCATGTATATTCAAATCCACACATAACATTAATCCTTTGGATGAAGTGGGGAGATAGAAAATATGTGGGTGGAAGAAGATAACCTGCAATTCAAAGAGTAATCCATGATACATAAGTGAAAGCTACAAAAGTCAAAATCATGCAAAACTAAAAGAGAAATCATGTATCAAAGGAAAACAAAAGTTTTTTGTGGGGATATAAAAGTTGATATAACTTTTGATCCAATGATTTGACCTTTGCAAATCATGTAGTATTGGAGAAATCTCAACCTCCTCTATGTAATAAAATGTGTATTTCTCAATGCAAGTGGAGGTAGTTGGGTGGAATGGAGGAAAACATCTCGAACACATAAAGGAATGCTCCAGGCATTGTAACCACTAGAATTGAATGCAGTTTGGGTACCCATTTCTTCTCTAGACAGGAAAAAGGCATGAAGAAGTGAATTTTCAAAGGTTCTAAAATATTTTCACATATTTAATGAAAATGGTTGGTGAGTGGAGGGAGGAATCCCTCTATTTTCTTCTTCTTCTTCTTCTTCCATTTTTCTATATATTGTAAAATAATGCTCAGTTGTAATGTTGGATATTGTGAGAATGCGAGGGCATCATTTTTATGTTGCAAAAGTGTTCTAATAGTTCTATGCCTTGGATCACAATTTTGTGAATGTTTTACATCTTATTCTTTCATTATGATGATCTGTGCATAATCCTTAAGAAATAAAATCATCTGTTTTGTGGCTCGTTCTCCCGCCTTGGCTGGTATTTTATTGAATCTCCTTACCTTTTATTCACCATAGGTATTTTATGTGTCTTATTTCATAATCTGTATCTATTATGCATCATGAAAATGGGAACTTAGATGATTTCTTGGAAAATGGATATTGTTTCAACCCTCTTCATCATCATTTTCTCTCATTTTATCTCTTGTTGAAGTATTATTCCCCTTATTATGGTGTTATCATCTCTCTAGTTTAGGATTTTTCTTTTATACATCTCCTTCTCACCATGTTCCCTTGGGATGTTAGAGTAGAGCTAGACAATTGCATTTAAATTCCAAGGATTATTTTAGCATTAGAAGTAGAGGAAGTTGGCCTTCTCTAAAGGTCTATCTCACTTGGCATCCCACAACTTGGAGATAGTCCTATATTTCCTCAAAGCTCTAGATTCTCATGATTTAGGATGGGTGAAATGTTGAGCTCCAACACTTCGCATGAAGGTATAATAATTGGTGGTGATAAGAGATATTATTTGAGGACATAGAAATCCCATTAACAATCATCATCCCACTTAAAGTGGGTATCCTTTCTAAGAAGGTGGTGGAAGAGTGTACATTATTCTCACATCCGACGGATGAAGTGACAGATACACCGAATCTTCCTTGGAGGATATGGATTTTTTTAGACTATATGAAGGAGGCATTTCAATTATGGATTTGAATTTGGTGGGGTAAAATTCAATTTCCCTAATGGATATTATAATTCCTAGGATTTTTCCCATTAAAACTCCTAATACATACTTAGCATGGTTGAGTTGAGGGAAAAAATGTATAAGATGAGAAAATATTACATCAAGGAAAAAAAGACAGTCTTTTTGGTGTTTAGATTTACCTAAGATATCATCTACATAGTCATCTACAATTTTATGGATAATTTCATGAAAGATGCATGTCATGGCGCATTTATAATTCATTCCTACGTTTTTCAAACCAAAGGGAATTACTCTATAGAAGAAGTTTCCTCATTGGGTGATGAAAAATGTTTTATGTTGATCTTATGGCACAATGAGGATTTGATTATAACTAGAGAAAACATCCATAAGATACAACATCTCATTCCCTGTCATTAAATTGACAAGTTGATCAATATTAGGTAGAGGAAATCATCTTTCGAATAAGTGAGGTTAAGATCTCTAAATTTTTACAAATACACAACTTCCTAAAGGTTTTGGTTATAGGTATGATATTAGAAACCCATTATGGATAATCAGTAGGTAAGATGAAATTGGATGAGAGAAGATGTTGAAGTTATTCTTTGACTAGTAATGCTACACGGGGATGAATTTTACAAATTATTTTTTCATTGGGTTAGCGTCGGGATGGTAATGATATTATGAATAATGATGTTAGGGTCGATACCAAGCATATCACTATAATACCATGTAAAGGCTTGATTGTGATTAGATAATAATGTGGTGAATTCATGGAGTCAATGTGGGTCCAAAGCTTGACCAATTTTGACTATGTGTGGTTCTTGTGGTGTGCCTATATTAACGTTAATGGTGGATTCATTGAGTAGTGTAGACATGTTAGGAGGTAGGTATTTTTGGAGGTGGTGATCTTCAACACCCATATAGGTTAGGATGGCCTTGTCGTCATGACAATGGAGAATATCAATGGTGGGAGAATTATCTTCTATCATGTTAGGTAATATTAATGGGAGGAACTTTGTCTTGTCATTAGCTTGTTAAGTAAATGGTTCTAGAGTGGTGGAATTGATTAAAAAATAGTTGGGAGGAATAAATATGGTTTCATCGGTATCGTAGGGTATGTCTAATGATGATGAAGAGGATGGTTCATATTTTGGTGTTGGTAGTGGTGGATTTGAAGAGGGTACTTTTAAGAGAATTCCATGTTTTTCATGGGGTTTTCTAAAATCCTTGAAAGGTAACTCATGTGGGCCTTGTTCATATCTACCCATACTAAATCCTTTCCATACAAAATTATGAAGGTAAGTTTTGGAAAACTTAGGTTTATCTAAGAATGAAAATTTTGAAGTAAATGGTTTAGCATGTGGTTGATTGTTAAGATGAGAAGAGGGGCATTCAATGCCTCCATTTATGAGTTATGCTCAAATAAAAGGGGGCCAAAGAAAATAATATTTCCAAAATTAGGTTTATAGATGGGTTTTTTTATCAAGTCTCCCATACGTTTTTGGTGTAGGGAGTGTATTAAGAGCTAAGATTCTATACTCCCCAGCAAGAGGTGTTGCATTATGTTTTTTAATGATTAATCATATAGTAGTCTAAATGTGGGGATAAAATAACTTGTGTATTCTTGATTTGAAGAGGTGGTGTTCTATAGGGTAAGTAACATGTTGTTTAGCCTATAGGTCATATGACAAGATTTAAATGGATTGGGATCATTGGGAACCATAAATTTTTACCTTCATGTTCGTATTTCAAGCACCAATGTAAGGTGGAAGGGACACAATGCATAGCGCAGATCCAAATACATCCTAGTATTATACTTTGTATTGTAACTTCTCATTCTACAATATAGAATAGTTAATGAAGGAATTTCACACCTATTTTTATATGCAAGATTATTGTGCCCAAGGTGGGAGTGATAATATCGTTAAACTCACATAGTGCGGTGGACTATTGAACCACAATAGAATCGTGTAGTTTTAGTTGTTTAAAATCATGGGGTGATATTATGTTTATGTTGGCATGATTTTCAATCATGACTCTTTTAATGAGAGTATCATTTATTTTGGAGGTGAAAAATAGGATGAGGTCATCATCCTCAGGTTGTAATGATGGGCTCTCATAATCGTTAAACATGATGGATATAGACATTTTTAGGGCACCAACAAGGTTGGAAAATGGTTGGGGCTCATTTGATGGTATCAAGATGGCTTGAAGGGATTCTATCATAGCTGTTTGATGTTGAGGGGATTTTTGAATGATTTCATAAAGCGGCACTTGGCAGGTGCTTGATGTAACTATTTGAGAATGATATTTTGTAAATATGTTATAGATTGAACCTGAGGGGTGCAAGGATGGAGATATTGGATTTAGGGGATAATGGATGGGGTGATTTAGGGGATTGGCAGAGATAGAAATTTTATGCATACTTTGGTTATGGTATTTCAAATCCCAGGCATGGGATCTCAAGATTATGTGGGCTATATAAATTTGGAAGAACGGGGTTCACTAGAGGAGGTTGCACTTTTTTTTGGATAGGTGGATAAGTGCATGGTGTTAGAATCATATTGGCTAAGAGGGGGTGAATCATTCATAAAAATTTTACTTCATTTACCATGTCATTCATTCAGCATACAAACCATCCATTCAACATACATAAACATTGTGAGCTTATTAAGTGTGTATCAACATTCACAAGTGCATGAAACAAAGAAGAGAACACATGAACACTAGATGTAAGTTAGAAACCCTTTATTTTTACAAAACCCTCAAAAATCCATGAAAAATAATCCCCCAAAGCATCAATCTCTCATGCATAACCCACATGTTTGGGTGAGGAAAACAAGATGACCTACCGAGCTTGTTTTGCCTTCTTATGGACTTCATTTTGTGAAAAATCAATTTTCTTGCAACTCATTCACAACCTTGACCTGAAATTTTACCTAAAGCACCATAGAAACCTACCCTAACTATCCCAAGTCTCATTCATTCTCAAATTCATCTATAACTCTCTCACCATCATTACTTACATGTATCTACATGTCTTGTTCTCAAGAAACTTGTTTTAAAATACCTTGAAACAACATCAAACTTTTGAATAGTGACCTAAAACGCCTTCCACATGTACTATATCATGTCACAAAACCTTTTAAACAATCATATCATACTTAATTTCTCCATACTCTATACTTCCATTCTATGAACAATGCACTAGGTATGGGAATAGGCCTAGAATGACCTGACTTAACCATAGCTTCTCATGAACTGACCATGATGGCCACTTGAAGATACTTAGAAACCTCTCACACATCTCATGGAACATGTTTTATCTCATGAATACCTTCAAACAACTTTAATATTACTCATATTATGACCATGCATACTATACCATGCTCCAAGACATCATAACAACACCAAAACCAGACACTACCAATCATCCTTCATGTTTGACCTTGATTAACACCTCATGGAGAAAAATATGACACCTAGACTCCCTCTTCCATCAATTTATTTTGAAATCAATGAAAACACCATAGACACAATGGCAGTTAATCTCCCCCTTTTTCATTGATGACAACCACCTTCAAAACATTGAGGGCAACCACAAGACTAAACTCCTACAAGAATCTCTCTTTCATTTTCTGATCCTACTCCCCCTTCAAAATATATGACAAAGGCTCATCATCATTACAACATAGCATGATAATACAATGAAAACACATAATTACAACAATTTCAATACTAAATTATTTTCTCACAAGATCCCCTTGGATTGTACTCGATTTCTTGTCTTCAACAAAGAACAAATGAGATCCATGGACCTGATATAAGAATGCACATAGCTCCCCTTGAGATTATATTCTCAAAATTTTGTCTTCATTCCTATTATGCATCATCTTCTAAACCTCGTGCCACTAAAAATCATGATAAATATACAAGTTATTCCTCCAACACTACCTTTTCCTCCAATCCCGAGTGTGGTCTTTAAAACACTTATCACATACTAAAATCATATTCAACAAGTACTTACTACAATTTTTCTTTATAAGCAACATGTTATATCATCGTGATAGTAATAATAAATTATTCCAACACATCATACCTAGTTCTTAACCAAAAATACCTTCATCTCATAGCCCCGCTCCAATGATAGGATTACTTCTTCATGAACATTTAAGGATAATGTATCGTGAAACCAATCATGTTTCATGAACCTCCTTTCATGTATGTAACTTGACCGTAAATTAAAAAAATTTAACAAGAACTTAACAGACCATAAGAAAGAGCTGGATAGCATACTTCCTTTCCCTTATAGGACTCTTCAAACAATAATAAATCCTTCCGTCAAGAAAACTCATATTTATATAAACAAAGTAGAATGAATATTGCATACCTTAGCTAGTCAAACATAGCTTCAAGTGTACCTTCTAAACTTATACATGATAGAAACTCCCTTGATGCCTAAGAATCTCAAAATCCATGAACATGTAGAGGCTCAATAGAATCATTCACACCCTTAGGTTCATCGAACAAATTATATGATTTGAGATTAATGGTCAGAGCTTACATAGAGCTCATACCTATATACCTTCTTGGATAAAATTTTACACAAACACATTCCTTGATATAGGACCTCCTTGATGATTGTTCCTTGGGATTTCTCTTCATTCTCGCTAAAACATGTAGCTTATCCCACTAGGATCAATACCTTCTTCAACCCTTCTCATAGCTCAACTTCTACTCTTCATGAGTTAATTAACTCACAAACTTCTCCTAGACCCAAATCAAATGATTCAATATGCCTTATAGATAATATTATTTAGTAACTTTGACAATATTCATTTTAACCAAGACTTTATAACATGAATATAAGATAATATGTATGTATCAATACCAAACACACAATTATCTTTCTTCATGTAGACCAATCTAATACTATGTAACCATGAATTTTCTTATGGTCTTCACAAATGATACTCCAATATTTGGAAATATACATCAACATACCAGATCAAGATGACACTGTTTCAAAATTTCAATATAATTGTAGACCCTCTCTTACATGTGACTCGCTAATAACCATCCTTTGACATCATCAAGGAATTGTGTTCTTACAAAAACATACCCGGCTTCTCCTTTAGGATTTTTTTATAATATGCCTAATAAGGTCCTAAATCACAACCTTTAAGAACAAAATCTTATCAATTTTCTACAATAAAGGTCTTCTTATGACACAACAATAGATCTTGAAGAGTTATCGTAATCAATTCACATAATCTATCCTTAACACTTTTCTTGATACATTGTCTTGCATATGAGAAGGATCAAATAAAGACCTATATTAAATGATGTAAGATGAAATCATATCAAACCAACTGAGCAACAACAAAATATCACCATGACGTCCTTTATTCAAGCTTTGCAAACTTGCTACTGATTTTTATCAACTTTGGATCATTTTTCACCTTGTTCATATCTCTCGCACTGCTCTCCATGGGATTAAACTCACTTGACATTCTTGATCTCTACAGAAACCTCTTGATGGAATAAGTAACCTCAAACACCATTATTAGATCATACATATGGTCTAATGGATCAATCTTATACAAACCTATATTCTTAGCATCTTTGGACTCAAGACACATGATAATTGCTTTTGGAATATATAGATTTTACTGATAGTTTTTTAACATCAACTGAAAATGGTATAATCATGATAGTCATACACACACTAATTCATACTGACTCACATGATTCCAATGCTTCCCTTTAACCTTAAAAAACCAACTTAGAAAACATGAATTCTTGAGACTCAATTGTTAACATTCACACATCATGATGACATAGACCCTTTTGATGAATGATACTCAGCATAGACTTTTGATTCCTTCACAAGTTATGATAGACTAATTAATATCATTGTTTGGATAAACAATACTCAAACATACCTAAACAAGAACATACCAGATTTGATATTGTTTTGGATCTTCACACAACAACACAAACCACAAAAGACAACTCTTTTAACATTGATCAGTAGTTATAGATGATAATACACCTTTAAAATACACTCATTCTTCCTTTAGATGATAAATGTATTTTATAATCATATAGAATACACTCCAAACTACTTATGGCACTAGAACACAATGTAGTCATCAAATGAGCCCAATGACTCTATCATCTCTTTATCTTTTTGCAAATACCATTTTAGAGCCTCTCATTCTTCTTGGAATATTTTTCAGGTATGATAATCTCATCTTCTATCCCTTCATCATCCGATAGGATTCCCGATAAACACACATGGTTATCTTCATTTGTAATTAGGTCTAGCAGTCCTCTATGACTTGTATTAGGCTTGACAATCTTGATTTCCTCCTTCTTGATCTTATCAAAACCTTTTGTCATCTTATCTAAATTGTAATCTCATTTGACTTCCTCTAATCCTTTCTCCTTTATACCATTTGCACATAGTTCCTTCATATTATAATTTGACTCATCGATTTTATACTAATCTTAGATCCAACCTTCTTGATCTCCTTTTCATGATCAACATCCTTCTTAACCATAGAAACAAACATGATTATTTCATATTCATTCTTAGGACTAATTTTTATTTTTAAAACCTTATTATATCACCTCTTGGGAGCTTGAAACCTCTTGATGAACCTTGAAAATTCTCTTTGAGAGCAATATCTAGCAATATGACCCTGTTTGTGACAATTGTAGCACACAAAACCATTTCTATCTCTAGAATGATATGCATATATGTTCCAACCACAATCAGCCACCTTGTGACCATATTCACAACATGAATAACATTGACCATTGAAATCACCTTCATAACTCCATGAGAACTCATTCTTTGAGGACTTATTCTTGCAATCTCTATCTCTAGTGACCAAAACCATGACAAGTATAATAATAACCATTGAAAGAAGAACCATACATCATTGAATTGGGTTTTCTAATAGGGTTATACTTCTTTGAATCATCATTATTGTTCACCTTCATGTTTTCTTGGGTACTCAGTCCAACCTTGTTATCTTCAACATTCTCCATGTGCTCTCCTTTGAATCCTAGGAAAGATCTTGTCACTAGCTGCTCTTTCACTCTCCAAAATACCATTTAGAGCTTCTGAGATATTCTAAAACCTTTCACACATATTCAAACTATTTCATTCTTCTTCTAACTCATATTTTAGATAAATCAACTCATCTACATATTTGAGGAAAGATTCTTCTTTTTCCTTTAGGGATTTTGTCACACTATCAACTTCAGATTCCAACTCTTTGATGGCTTGACCATGCTCAACATTCAGCAACTGATTTTCTCTTGCAATCCATGGATTAGGGACTCAAAATCTCATACTTATTCTTCAATGTCACCAATGAAGTCTCAACATTAGATGATTTTCCCATTGCGCTTCTAGGATCTCCTCCAAGTTGTTAAACTTGTTTCACAAGGACCTAGCTCTGATACCAATTGTTAGAAGAACATTGACTAAGGGTTGGGTGAATCAATCATACAAAATTTTTACTTCATTTACCATGTCATTTATCCATCATAAAAAACATCCATTCAACATCCATAAACAATGTGAGCTTATTAAGTGTGTATTAACATTTAAAAAGTACATGAAATAAAGAAGAGAACACATGAACACCATATGTAAGTGGGAAACCCATTATTTTTACAAACACTATATAATCAATGAAAAATATCCCCCAAATCCTCAAGATCCCATGAAAAACCTATGCATGTGGGTAAGAAAAGAAAGATGACCTATCGAGATGGTTTTACCTTCTTCGAACTTGGTTTTGCGAAAAATCAATTTTCTTACAATTCCTTCACAACCTTGACCTGAAGCACCATAGACACCTCCTCTAACTATCTCAAGTCTCATTCATTCTCAAATGCATCTACAACTCTCTAACCCCCGACTTACTTGTATATGTATGCCTTATTCTCAAGAAACTTTCTTCAAAGGACCTTGAAACAACATCAAACCTCTGAATATTGACCTAAAATTCCTTTCACATGTACTATGCCATGTAAAAACACATTTTACAAACTCATATAATTATTATCTTATCCATACTCCATAATTCCATTCCATGCACCATGAATCATGTCTAGGAACAGCCTAGAATTACTTAACTCAATCATGACTTCTCATGAACTGACCATGATGACCACTTATAGACACTTAAACACCTCTCACACATCTCATGGAACATGTTTTACCTCATGAATACCTTCAACCAACTTTAGGAGTACTCATACTATGACCATGCATACTAGACCATGCTCTAAAACACCATAGTAACACCAAAACTATACACTACTAATCAACCTTCATGTTTGACCTTGATTTACACCTCGTGGATACACATATAACACCTAGACTCCCATTCCATCAATGACAACACCATAGACACAATGGCCAACACATGGAAATGGGGGCCAAAAGGGGGTATTAAGTGGACACTTTTTTATAGAAAATAATAAACTTCAACTTGTACAAGTTATTTGAGATAGTTACACTCAAAATTTTGAAGATGTTATAAGAACATGAATTGTAGCATTTAAAGTCTAGTTTCTAAGCTACTTAGTTTTTTTAATGGCTAAGTGTAAGTGGGTTAAACATATAAAATTTCAATAGGTGCTCCTATTTTTGTAAAATTTTATAGTAGAAAGTTGGTCGAGCGCCCCCGCCCCCCCCACTTTTAGCACTATTTAGTATATTTGAAAACCCTTTAGTAGAAAGATGAATAGGAGCATTTAGTTTGGGATATTTATTTTTTTAAAATTTAGTGAGTATTTATTTTTATGATTTTTCAAGAACAAATATTTTGAAGCTGAGCATGGCCCCCTCAAACTACGTCAAAAATATCGAAAATTATAAGTTTTTAAAAATATGTATAGAATTTGTCCTAGTTTGCGATTGTATAATTTTTTTTTAAATTTGAACAAGTGAAACAAAAGATACATGATAAAATATAAGCATTTACAATCACAAAAATAGAGATATAAAAGACAAATTGAAATAAATATAAATGGAAACCTTACAATAGTCAAAAAAATATAAAAGTATGTATAAATAGAAAGAGGATAGTTTTTTTAACATTGTAGGAAACTTTTTAAGAAATATTGCAATCATTTTTGTAGGATTTATCATGGTGAAAGGTGATTTTTACATTTTTTCAAAACACACAGTTTCTATATTGTAACAGGTCCAAGGCTCAAGTTTGGGAAACCAAAGAAATTCCAAGCCTAGAAAATATTGGTTTGTGTGCATAATTAAAGGAATAAGTGTGTGTTAAAACATGTATGAACTATAACACATACACAACAAGATCGTTAAAGTCATGTAGGTTGGCGGGTGATTGAGCTACAATAGAGTTAGGTATTTGTATTTGTTTAAAATCATGGGTTGATATTATGTTGTTGTTGACATCATTGTCAATCATAACTCTTAAACTCTTTTAATGAGTATCATTGATTTAAGCGATGATGAATAGAGGGAGGTCATGGTCCTTAGGTTTTAATGATGGGATCTTATAATTATCAAACATGGTAGGTGTAGACATTTTTAGGGCATCGATGAGGTTGGAAATTTATTGGGGCTCATCTAATGGTACCGAGATGGCTTGAAGGGATTCTATCATAGCTTGTCGATGTTGAGGGGAGTTTTGAATGAGTTCATAAAGGGACATCTTGACAGGTGTTTGATGTAACTATTTGAATGATATTTTTATAGATGTCATAGATTGAATCTAAGGGGATGTAAGGATGGAGATCTTGGATTTAGGGGATGATGGATTGGGTGATTCAAGGGGAGCTACAGAGATAGAAATTTTAGGCTTATTTTGGTTATGGGATTTCAAATCCTTGCTCGATCTATAGTGATTATGTGGACTATATCGATTTGGAAGATGGGGATTCGCTAGAAGAGGTTTCACTTTTTTAGATACTATCACTAGGTGATATTTCAAGATCTTCAATCCTAAGGGCTTTAGGGGTAGGCTTGACATTGTGTTTTTATTTTGATAATTTAGGATTAATATGTGGACTAGGATGGTATTTTTCATTGGAAAGATACCCTTCTTAGAAATAATTTGCATTACATATTGGAGGGATTTATAGTTCTCATTTTGGTGCCCTAGTTTCCTATGATAAGTACAAATTGCATCATATTTTTACTAGATATATTTCCATCCCCATGGATTAGAGGTCTTGATGGGTAGTAGTGATATGGTTGATGATTGAAAAATTTTATCAATAATTTTAGTATAGTATCCAGATGGAGCTTGTTGAAATGATTACAAGGTTGTAATACTTTTAAGTGCCATTGGATGGTTTAGGAATATGAGAAAAAGGGGCATACCTTATGCCACGCATTTAGGCATAGTTTTGGATTTGGATTCTAAAATGGTGATTGGAAGTTTTGATGAATAATGTGGCCCCGGATGGAAGTTAGGGACAATGTATTCTTAGGTGTGTTTGTCTTGTGATTATATTGTGAGGGTTCTATTTTCTTATGTGGGAGACTTGTTAATTTTTGTACATGATTACCAAGGCATTTGATTTTTTGTCAAGGGATCTCATCTTCGAGAGGGATGCTTATGATTTTCACAATGGTTTTTTCATCTTGTAATCCCTAATAGATAAGATTAGGGATACGTATGGGGGTAGATACAATGAGGGTCAGATATTGTGATACAGTTGGACTTGGGGGTTTACCAAGTAAGGATATTAAGAAGGTATACATTTTTAACTCGTGTTTTGGTCACGTATGCATGGTGGGTTTGATGTAGGATTCCCGTAAGGTGAAATATGATTTAAGGTATTGATTATGTGAGCGGTAGGATTTTGGGACCCTACTGACTATTCTAAGCTATGTTATTATTTGGGGGATGGTTTGGAAAAGTTTGTTTAAATATGTTTATGGCTTGATTAAGAGGTTCATTAGGATTTTCTAGTTGTAGATCACCTCATTAAAGAGATACATTTATTTATACCATGTCCTCAAACCTGGTGATATTTGTAATAATCTTCTTCTCTATACCAGGATGGCTTAGGACCAAATTCATTAACAAGTCGAATAGGAGGGATTTTTATCATGTGAGTATCCATGAGTTTGTCAAAAACAAATTTATTAGAATCCCCAATGGTGTGTATTTTTGAGGAGGTCAACATCATTCAAAGTTTGAGCAACTCTAAGATGCAGCTTTTAAAATGACTGCATTCGCCGAACCTTTGGATTTTTCATTGTTGGAAAAAATCTTAGAAGAGTCGGTTTGGGATTTTTAGATCATAGTTTAACTTTACCATCTTTGAGGGCTCAAAGTTCCAATTTCTTAGCCATGGTAAAGGCTTCATCGAATGTTTAAAATGATTGGATTTGAAGGGTGGATGATATGTTTTTGTGCAAGGCCAAATGAATAAATAAATTGATTTAGTTTGGGTTAAAGGAAGGATTAAAAATAATCTAGTAATGAATTTAGCAATAGATTCATCCTCAAACTATTTGATAGAACATAATTTGATGATGGATATCTTGCATATCATGTTGATAGAAAATGTTTTAAGAAATTTTTTAATAATTGTACAAATGAATAGAGTGAGTGTTGAGGAATGTTGTTATACCAATCATGAGCATGCCTAATTAATAACATTGGGAATTTCCTTAACATGTGGTTTTGATCATGATTTATGAGGTAAAAGGAATGTCGAAGGCCCTAAGATGCTATGACAAATCTTACTTAATATAAATTTGATAAATTTTGGAATCTCCCAATTAGGGTGATGTGGTTTAAAGGGTATTTATGAGTTGATGGGTTCATTACATATTTTTTTCATAATAAAATGTGTTTTTAGGTCCCATGGTATCATAAAGGAATGCATGGGACCATTATGAAGGGGTTGAATATACATCGAGAAAGGATAACATGTCCATAGATAAGAGTGTTTGATTACTAATATTGATCATATGGTAAAAGAGGATTTTGAAAAGGGGGAGGTTTCCTAGTATGTTGTAAGTTTCTTGAGAAACTAACACTTACAAGAAAGAGTGGATATATTGGTAAGGCTAGAGAATATAAGTGTTGATAAGGGGCTGCAAAGGTTGTGGATTTTGTTTAGAGTCCTAGGTATAATCATATCATGCGGTACACCAATTGTATAGGATGGATGTGAGAGGGGATGAATACTAGTGATAACACTTGTATTGATAGGTGGTGAAGATGCAGGAATAGATAAAGCTAAGTTTTGGATCGGGGATGCAAATTGGTGTGAGATAATGGGTTGAGATGTCACCAAAGGACTTATACAATGAGACATATAGAAATATCTTGTCGAGGGAAGAGAAGAAGTAGAAGGGGTGTGACTAAATGTAGGTGATGAGGTAGTAGTATGAGTTTGGGTACCCTAAGGACTAGATGAGGATGTAGAGTGTGAGGGTCCTTGTTGACTAATCATGTTTTTGAAGATATAGTTTTTATTTCAAACACGGATACGAAAGTGGATGAGATAGGTGTGAATGTTTTTGTATGGTCGGGGCAAGATAAGGATTGATTTTTTTATAACTCGGTTGTTAGGAGGGGTTAATGGGCCGAGATTGATCATATGTAGCAGTAGTAGTAAATGGTTTGGGTTAAGTAATATAACGGGAATGCGGAATTCTCGTGATATGAGGTAGCTACTAAAATAAACGTGGATGGTGTCTAGGAGTTATTCAAATATTGGTTCGTTATTATCAAAAAATTGTGGAATGGGTGGATTGGGAATTTCTTATGTGTCTATTTAAATGTTGGGAGATTGTGGGGGTTCTTGGGTTGTTTCTATAGGTTGTTGTAATGGTTCTGACATGTCTATGATGTTATATATATGGGATTGTTGTCTAGTTAAAACCATGAAACAATAAGCAAATAATAAAAATAAGAAAGTTATTTAGAAATGAAATTCACACAATTAGCATGATGTTTTTTATTATCTTGATTAATTAGACATATGTAATATGAAAAATATGGCTTGTACAAGGTACTAAGAATTAAGTTTGCTAAGGTTGGTTTCATGTGTGTTAAGGATACGCTTCTTGATATGCCCAAAGGTACTAGAGGATCGAATCTATATTGGTTTCTATACTAGGTGTGATATTGGGGCCAATCCCCTTGCATCATGATATTACAATGATAAGGGTGTGAGGTACTTATTCGATACACTACCCACTAATTATTTATACTCGACTAGAACACCGACTCAACTTCCACTTTGGTGATGAAAACCAATTAGGTTAGCCTCGAAAGGGAGTGTTTTATAATGAAAATTTTATCGTACGTGATTTGGTAGTGTTTTAAGAGAAGTAGTGAATGCATGATTTAACCCCTACTTAAACTAGATGATAAAGTAAGGATGAAAAATTCAAGTTCATTTTAAGACCCAACAGAAAGGTTATATTCGATTAGGACAACACATTGAATGCAATGTTGAAAAGAGACTAGAAGAACAAAAGAAATAAATACCTTTATTCGCAAAACATTTACTTTTTATTTTACGCATTTTTGAAAATTCACTTGGAAACTCTAGGCTACTAATATAGATGATATTATGAGAAACAAACAAGAAGAATAAATTCTACTATAAAACATCATAATTTAGTAAAAAAGGGGACTAGTCCCTCTCGGTGTACTGAGAATATTTTAGTATATTTTGGATTCATTTTTATTTTATGAAATAAATCACCAAAACTTATAAATGACATGATTTAACTATACCTATGTGGATGATGACAAAAGAAGGCTGATCCAAATGTGCACAAAAATATTCCTTTTCAAAGAGCCACGAACCTACACATAAATAGACAACTTTGATAGGAAATGTAGTAGATAATAACATGACAATTGTTTTGGAAAAGGCTAATCCCGGAACCAAAGGCCTTCCTTTGATAGGTGTCAACTCATTTTTAGACAATTAAGCTTGGAAATAATGATAAAAATACGATAATATTAAATGATTTGGATGAAAAATGATATATACGCAATGCCTAGATGTTGGGACTCAATAAACATCCTTAATGATAGGTTGAGGATGGTAGAACATGCTTTCCCATTAGATATTAGCATCGTTACTTTTCTCAAGAATAATATCAAACAACTCATTGATATCATCTAGGTTAGGTGTGAAGGAAATGATGCAAATAATTAACTCATAGGAAATGACATACTATTACCACACAAATGGTTGTCACATGATCATTAGATCAATGATAGTGTTTGGTTCATAACTTTCTCTGGGAGGTTCATCTAACAGAAACTAAAGCTTACAAACAATGACAAATTAGCCATGATTATTAGATTTAGGAAAATAAATCAAAATGTGTTAATGGTGTGAAATGTGGAAGTTTAATAGGGATCAACATTAATCCAAAGAGATCGGTATCGATCGGGGTGATCATTATCATTTCTTGTTAAACTGTGTTGATTGCAAAATGATTTATAATGTTTGTGATTGTCGGTGTAATAATAAATATATTTTATATATACACACCTATATTGATATGGATAAATTTAAGAACATAATTTGATCATTTTAAATAAATAAATCTTACCTTGATGACAAGGAAACCAGGTTGTCTAATTGGATGTGCACATAGATTGTTGCAAAGGGATTTTGATATGACAAGATGCATGTGCCACTTCACATTTGATCTAGGCACAAACATGGAAATTTTTGGACCTGTCACAAGAGAGTTTAGAGATAGAATGTCGAAATGAATTCAGAATCCTTGGGCAAGGGTCCGGCTTTTTATATAGAATCGGTGTCATTTCAACATATCGTCGTTGATCTACATTGATCGGAACCTATCATGGGATAACTTGGATTTGTTTTCAACCATTTCATTTTTCAGTGATTTTTTTGGTTTTCTAATGGCTTACCAAATTGTTTTGAGTTCATGGGAGGGTTTGTTAGGTTATTAGGTTGTTTCATTTGTTTTATTTTATTTGTTTTTATTAATTTAAGTATGATTTATGTGTTAGGTTGTGGAGCTAAATAGCTTCACTAGAGCATGCATTACAAAGTGACTAGGTTACACAATGATCGGCATCGGTAAAGTGACCGACATCGCTTAGATAGTGATCGGCATTGGTTAGTTAGTAACCAAAGATGGGTCAATATGTGACCAACATCACCGTAGTAATGAATGATATTGGTTACTTGTGTGGGAGTGTCTTATTTATAAGTCATGAGATTTAATATAGCTTTTGTTTTAAAGCAAATCTATTAGATGTAATTGCATGGCTATTATGCCCTAAGTTTGTCTAGGCTTATATAAGTTAGAAAACTAGGGTTAGAGGTGTTAGAAGTGAAGAAGAGCATAATCCTTGGTTGAAAGGATGAAGAAGAAGAAGAAAAAGAAAAATAGATTGCATGAAGACAAGAGCTTTCATAGAGAGAAGTTGAATAGAAGGAAAGTGCAGGTACACTGTTGGTGAGAAGATGGTATTATCTCCTACTGTATTTCCTTTGCATTATTTAGTCTCATGTAATGGCTTACATAGTATGCAAAGCACTTAGTGTTTCTTCTTGTTAGATCCACAAGTTGTTGTGAGATCTTGTTATTTCTCATTCTTGTAGATCCACATATTGTGAGATCTTGTATTATAGATCCATGAGATCTTAATATATTGTTGATCCATAGGAATCTAGTATTGTAGAGGAATTTGTCTTCATGTTTGCACAAGTTGATGCAATGATGATGGAGAGACTTATTTCTTGGTGCACGGTTACGGTTGCACATTGGTAGACCCTTCTAGAGGTCTTGTTTGCAGATTCATAGTACAATGAGATCTTGGTTACATAGTGGTAGATGTAAGGTAGCTTCAGGTATGTGAGATCTGGTGGTGTTTCAAAGGCATGGTTGTAGTGCACTCAAGTAGATCCAGTTAGAGATCTAGAGGAGACACAAGTGGTGGAATGGAAGTATGGTTTAGTGCACTCGGATAGATCGTATTAGAGATCCGGAGGAGACACGAGTGGTGGTATGGAGTCATAGTTTAGTGTACTCGAGTAGATCCAATTAGTGATCCGGGAGGAAGAGATACATGTGATCTTGTGTAGAAGAGTTGGTTTGTAATCTCTTGTTATATTATATATATGAGATCTCTATCTTTGGTGGATGTAGCCCACATTGGGTGAACCATAGTACATGATGTGTTATGTGTGTGTAATTTTGTGTGATTTGGATTATTCTTGTTTATACTTCCATTGTTGTAGATTTTGTGGGGATTGTTAGATCCGTATTTTCATGTTTTGGATTTGATATTCTATAGTTGCAAATGTTTCCACATAGACCCATCCCCAACAAGTGGTATCGAGCGATGGCTTTTAGTTTTTCAGAGCAAGGGTTTTCTTAATGGTTTTGTTAGTGGTTTACTGATAGGTGTATGAGAGCAGGGTTTGTTTTTCTTGATGTGAAAATCATAGGAAGAGATTGAATCTCAAGTGGGAGCTAGAAGAGTAAGGTTACTAGAAATTATAGTGACCAAATCGGTTAAGTGGCAACCAGTGTCGGCAGGGTGACCATGGTCGGTTATAGGGTGACCGTGGTCGGTTATTGGGTAGCCTGGTTTTAAACAGAAAATCATAGATCTGAAGAAATGGAGAGATGCATGGAATGTATCTTGTTTGCTGAGGTGTCCCTAGTTCTTAGAGGCACAAGCATGGTAGTCAGATTGTAGATCTGGTTATTGAGGTATGGTTTTATCTTGGTTTTACAACATATGGTTTAATTACACATGCATGGTTTTGGATTGCAAATCTAGATAGAGAAAAGGAGTAAGTATGCATCCTTGGTGTAGTTAGATGCACGGGGCTTCGGTAGAGAGGTTGTAGCACAGAATGAAGATGAGGCTTCCATCAGAGAGGAAAGTTCTTCAGTTGAAGATGTGGGTTAGTATCTTGGTACTAGTAAGGTGAGGTATTTCACCTTGATGCAATTTATTGCATGGTTTATTGTTGTAGTGGTTTTGTACAATTTGGATGCTTCTTGAAATGACTAGCTCAACTCAACTATCGCTTCGGTCAAAGTAGGCACCTGGTGTGGTGTTCTATGCCAAATTATGTGGCATTGGGTTCATTCCAGTAGCATCGACATCGCCTCTCGTAACCGAGGTCGGTCACGAGGAACCAAGATTTCACCAACTAACCATGGTTGGTTAAAGGATGGTTGTGGTCACTCTCTGTGGAAACTTATCTCAGTATAGGTTTTTTTCAGCAGCAAGTGAGGGTAGATGATTTTATTTTTTCCTAGTTTGGAGGATTGAGTTTCTTACACATAGTGTACATGGTAGAAATAGTGTAGATCACTTCATGGTTTAGATCAGAAAGAGGACATATTTGGTTCGGTTATTCCATTGAGACTTTGAGTCGTATCTCTATATGATTTTTGTTTTATTTATTTCATTCAGAGCAACCGATATTATGTTTGGATAGTGTACACGATTTACAACATTGTTTTTGGTGTTGTTTGAATTTTATTTCTCGGTTGAGTTAAATCTTGAGGACAAGGGTATATAGTCTAAGGATGATATCCTTAATGAAAAGTCATGATTAGAAATAGTTGCAGGTAATAAGAGATGTTGAGTACGCACAAATGGAAATAAAGTGATTCACCTACTTCAAAAGAATTCTCAAAGAAGAAAGGGAATCAATTTTATAGTTCTTTCATCTAGTTTTATTTCTCACTGACATATTAGCTTTTGATCTTGGTGTTATAGGAAGTGTAGGGGATTTCATGTTCAGTGGGAGCAAGTCATGGTTGTTGGAATTGTAGGATTGGATACATGATGCACATGCAAAGTGAGAGGATAATGCTACTATTCAAAGTGGTAAGAGGTGCAAGTTGGTTTTGGAGGCCAGTCACAACATTGTAGGTATTTTGAGTTTATTACTTTGTGATGTCACTTTTGGTTTATTTTGTGGTGCCTGGATATTCCTATGGGATTGCAGTTGATGGTTTATTCAGTTGGGTTTTAGATGATAGAGAAATTTTTCAAAGTTTGAAGGGTGTAGAAAAGAAAATATGACTATTATAGAGATTGGTGTCGGTTAGGGGTAATCGTGGTCATCATCTAGAAACCATGGTCATTCAGAGTTGGATGTGTTCGGTTGAGCAACTATGGTTAGTTAAGTCATAGGTTTGACAACAGTGTTTATTTATCATTTTTGGATAGTGCCCTTGTTTTGCTTTCATCTTGGTTGATTGTGTAGAGTATGTTGATGACATGTTTACGGTATTTACACTTGGTATTAGTGGCATGGTTTAGCATGGATGTTTTTTATTGACATTGATGAGCACAAGATTCATATTCTACTTTGGAGTTAGTCGGTGGAAAACTTACAGCTTCTAGAGATCCTGGTGATATGGATGGATGTACATGATGAGTTTGTACATGTGGATAGATTCAGTTTTGTGAGTCTATGATGATGCAGATGTTTGATTTACACATGGTTGCCTTTATGGTGAGTAGGGGATGTTTTTATTTCCTCTTGATTACTATGTTACTCCATGGGAGATGTTCTCTGAGATGATTTTATTGGACATGCTAATTTTTTATGTAGGGTTGGATTTGTAGATTGTAGTGTTTGGATTCTTTGAGTTATGCAGGTTTGTGTATTGATCACCCATTGTTGTAGGTAGAACTCATTTGGGTTGTCTTTACCCGTGATGTTGTTTTGCTTTCTCATTTTCTAGTTTGACTTGTCTTAGTCAGTTGCATTGGTGGTTGCATGGAGACATGGATAGATGGATAGAGAACATGGTTTGTTTGATAGGTATGGATATGGATGAGATGGAGGATCGAGTACTTCGGTTTGAGTGGGAGCTCTTACGGCGTGTTAGTCATAATGATTTATTGCATAAGGATCTTGATTGGCTTGATTTCTGATACCAACAATTGTTATGGTGTTATGATTTAGTGGGAGCTTTAGGCTTGGTGTCACAGATCAGTTGTATCTTCGCAAGTTTGGTGAGTCATGGTTTATCTTCTTAGTTTTAGAAGTTGGTTTGATCTTCCCGCTTTTTAAATTATTTTTGAGAGAATTGTTGAAGGAAAGAATAGATGGTCTTCACAATGATCTACAAGTACAAGTACATAGGCTTGGTAATTTATCTCCAAGTGGGAGATTATTAGTTTGTGGAGCTAAATAAATTTACTAGAGAATGCATTACAAATTGATTGGGTTTCACAAAGGATCGGCATCACCAAGAAGTGATTGGCATTAGTTAGAAAATGACCAAAATTAGTCGCTTATCAACCAAAGCATGGGTCAGGAAGTGACCAACATCGGTTAGGAAGTGACTGACATTGGTCAGGAAGTAATCGAAATCGGTTACACATGCAAGGGAGTGTTTTATTTATAAGTCACGGGATTCAATATAGCTTTTGTTTTAAAGCAAATCTATTGGATGTAATTGCATGGATATTGTTCCCTAAGTTTTTATAGGATTATATAAGTTAGAAAACTAGGGTCAGAGGTGTTAGAAGTGAAGAAGAGCATAATCCTTAGTTGAAAGGATGATGAAGAAGAAGAAGAAAAATAAAAATAAGATTGCATGAAGACATGAGCATTCATAGAGATAATATGAACAAAAGGAAAGTGCAAGTACACTATTGGTGAGAAGATGGTATTATCTTCTACTATATTTCCTTTATATTATTTAGTCTCATGTAATGGCTTGTATAATATGCAAAGCACTTGGTGTTTCTTCTCATTAGATCCATATGTTTTTGTGAGATCTTGTTATTTCTCATTCTTGTAGATCCACAAGTTATGAGATCTTGTATTACAGATCCGTGAGATCATGATGTATTATTGATCCATAGGAATCTATTATTGTAGAGGAATTTGTCTTCATGTTTGCACAGGTTGATGCAATGATGATGGAGAGACTTATTTCTTGGTGCATGGTTATGGTTGCACATTGGTAGATCCTTCTAGAGGTCTTGTTTACAAATTCATAGTACAGTGAGATCTTGGTTGCACATTGGTAGATGTAAGGTAACTTCAGGTATGTGAGATTTGGTGGTGTTTCAGAGGCATGGTTGTAGTGCACTCAAGTAGATCCGGTTAGAGATCTAGAGGAGACACAAGTGGTGGTATGGAGGCACGGTTTAGTGTACTTAGGCATATCCGGTTGGAGATCTGGGAGGAAGAGATACTCTTGTAGAGATACATGTACTCTTGTGCATAAGAGTTGGTTTGTAATCTCTTGTTATATTATATATATATATATATATATATATATATATATATATATATATATATATATATATATATATATATATATATCTTTGTGGGCGTAGCCCACATTGGGTGAACCACAAGACATGATGTGTTATGTGTGTGTACTTTTGTGTGATTTGGATTATTCTTGTTTATACTTCCACTCACTGTGGATTTTATGAGGATTGTTAGATCTGTATTTGCATGTTTTGGATTTGATATTCTATAGTTTAAAATGTTTCTGCATAGTCCCATCCCCAACAACTGGTATCGAGTGATGGATTTTAGTTTTTCAGAGCAAGGGTTTGCTTAATGGTTTTATTAGTGGTTTTCTTACATGTGTATGAGAGCAGGGTTTGTTTTTCCTGATGTGAAAATCATAGGAAGACATTGAGTCACAAGTGGGAGCTAGAGAGTAAGGTTGCTGGAAATTACAAAGGTGACTAGTGTCGCTTAAGTGGCAACCGATGCCTCAAGGGTGACCATGGTCACATTCTGGTGGCCGAGGTCGGTTACTAGGAAGCCTTGATTTGTTTTATTTGTTTTATTAATTTAATTATGATTTATGGTCAGTAGGTGGTTACATGTGGTGAAACGGTAAATGTAAGTCAATAGAAAGATGAAAATTATCATGTGATGTTACGAAGGGGTTTCCTAGAGTTTGTACACACATATGAGAATTAGGGTGACCTAATTCTAGTTTCTACAAAATAAACCAATAATAGACGCACTCAATAAATGGGTTCATATGCTTTAAGGAGTTCTCATACCATTTATTATAGTTAGTATGACCATCATGTTATCAACCCATGTTATCTTATTTTTGACATAGTACAAAATTCCTTTCTAATATGAGACAAACCTATCTAAATATAATATATCTTATGTATCATTCATTGACAATGCACAACTTAGATCTAGTTTGAGGACCTCGTTAATGTTGTCAATCATTATTATTGGATTCAAAGAGCTCATTAGTATTATTATCGCATCATATAGTAAAATGATACGCCATTTTGGGTATTCAATGTTGTATTTAATATCATAAAGGTGTGAAAAGGGGTAGATACATGATAATGAGTGTCAAAAGGGGGGATAAGAGACCAATTTTTATCCTTGAAAAATAGTAATGTGTGAACTTGGTCAAACTTTTAGAGGTACCTAGTCTAATACTTTTGTCACAAAGTAAGAAGATAAATTATTAAAATTTAATTCTAGTTTCTAAATATGGAATTTTTCACAATACCCGGATGAGATAAGTATGCAAAATTTACACATTTCTAATAGTGACATAATACATTTTGTGGAAAAATAACAAAAGTGCATGTGTACACATACATTTTTAGAGCAAATGGGTGGAATTTTAAATGAAATTTGATACAAGGATTCATAAAATTTTGAATATTCTTGAGAATATTTTTTCAGCTTAATATAATAGTATTAAATAATTTTACGTGTCAAGAAAGCAGAAAAATAAAAATGTTGGTATATGGACACAACCTCTTAAGCTTCACTTCATATATTTGAATTTGTTTTAAAAGTAGTAATCAACAATAAGTAGATTTTTGAGATATAAATTTTGTAATGCATCGTTGAACTTTCAAAAAGTTATCAATTTATTAGTAACACTAATGAATTAATCATAGTGAGTTATGTTAACTAGAAATTATATATTAATGAAAATATTAATTTAATATTTAACTATTATTTTTGAAAACTAAACCCTCGCCTCTACAAACCCATGTAATTTATATAAAAATACATAAAGTTGATGAATATTTTGTGCCTAGTAAGGAGAATAAATGTTCATAATCCTCCAAAATCCGTTTGGGTGATCTAATGTAGGTCCAAAGATGAGAGTCTTATTCCTAGCCAAAATCCAAGAATCTTTAGGAGAGAAGAGCACCGAGAAAAAAATTGGAAGATAAATAAAGGGTGTATATCATTTGAAAAGATATTTATTATTAAATTATAAGACTACAAAGGGTGTATGCCCTTTGTAGTTCAAAGGGTGTGCCACTTTTGCAATGGTGTACATCCTTTTTAGTGGAAAGTGTGTACACCCTTTGCATTACAAAGGATGTATACTCTATTTGAATAATTTTAAAAATTATTATTTTTTTAATTAGTTTTTAAATTTTAGATTTTTATTTATTATAAATTTTCTTGAACCTATTCAAAATAGGTTTGGGAAGGAATTTGCAAAGGGCATAAGCCCTTTGTGAAATGTTAGTGTAGGATATTCATTTTACTTGTATTTTTTTATTTACTTGGAGCTTTCCTACACTCATCGATATGTTTGCTTAGGTGTCAGCTTGTGTTTAGTTACATTATCATTTGTGTTAATTTAGCTTACTATTTGTGTGGAGTCAAATCTACTTCTAGTATTAGTTAGTGATAGTTATTCACCACTAATCTAGGATGAGGTTACACATGCACCTCCTATATGTACATCACTTGCATCGACCTATCATCCGGAGCATTGAGTTTGTTTGGAGTGATTCTTTCCTTGTGATTTTTGATCATATTACATCTTATTGTTAGTTATTTTGATTTTTACAATTACTTGTGCATTTGTTTTTCATTAGAGATCCAAAAATTCTAATATGGTATCATATCGTATTTTATGTTTTCCATTACTGAGTTATTTGTAGTTTTTGAATACTTCATTTGTGAAACTAACAGTTCATGTGCAAATAGATTTGACTCCATCTTGGTTTAATACGATTGTGAGTTTTGGTGTTTGTAGATTGATAAGTTGAGGGTTTACAAATTATGGGGTTCCAAAATCATGAAATTTATGAGATTTTTAAATCCCTCGACGCCCAAAATGATCGAAAAAATATGTGGGGGTTTAGGTGTTTTATAGCTAAATTTGCTATATATTACTAACTCGGTGGAACTGCTATATTTAGTGGACTATGTGGGTGTATGCTTGATTGAGTGCCTTGCATATTTTTTTCACTACCCACTCATTGCATTATTTTTTGTGACATGGATATTTGAGCTCGGTATTGGTCCTTGATGAGTGTAGACATGAAATCATGTGCTTGGGTACATTTCTAGGTCCTAAAACACATACTTATATTCATATGATTCCTAAGCGATAAAACTAGTAATTGACTATTGTCTTTGGCCTCTTTTCTTTGTTTCTTATCTTCCTTCTGGTATTTTATACTGTACAACCTAGTCAAATTTTTACTTGTTTATCTTTTATGACCCCCGACACTAGTGCCTGGCACACCTCATCCCCTCTAGGCACCCCTGACCTATTTATATCTTACTCATTCTTTTTGAGCCTCTTTTGTCTTTTGGGCATCTTATTTTCTTATGGGTCAGCCTTCCAGTTGTTAATTACAAAATTCAACCAAGGGAATCATATAAATACAAATTTGTGTGACTGAAATAACAAACCAAGGTCTAAACATATATTATCATAACCTAAACTTGTATCCAAAGGAATCTAGGAGCATTAAAGGCATCCATCTAGCATCCATACCAGTACTACATTTTCTACATACACTTCATAGGGAGGGGAAGTTCATTTTTCCATCTACACATCTATTTATTGTTATCCAAGTATCTCTCCTAGCGATTTGGGTAACTTGCATACACATTCTGGCTCTAATTTATTTATTGCAATATTGTGCATGCTTAAAATCACTTGGCACATTCCTTGGTCGCAGTTTTCCTGCATGCCCTTTTCTGTTCTCTCCTTCCACTTCTCCCTTGTGCCCACCTTTTGTGCATTCACCTTCTTCCTAATCAGTCTCTTCCCTTCCCATGTGCCCCACACTTGCTTCTATCAGCTAGGTCCTTGGCCCCTCACACGTTGCGCCCATTACTTTGTAATAGTTGTACCTTGACCATGCATTCTCTGCTCACCACTTTACCTCATTTTCCCCACACGCATCATGCGCACCCCCTCTACGCCCTCCTCTATTTTCTTTGTGCACCCTTCCCTCGTGCCCTTCTATTACAGTCATCTTTTGACATACTTAAATGTGTCACATCTAACCATTTAAAGCATGCCAAAAGGGTGTTGAATCCTTGCAACAAATCAATGAGCGAAATGTGGCATAAATGAAAATATTTGCACAAGCTTTGGCCATCATTTTAAACAATCTATGTGCGCCACGTGTTTTACGTGTGCCGACGACTCGACATCTTCTAACAGTCATATCTTATGCTACACATATTGAATCGGCACGTTCTTGGACTTGTCGAGATCTACCGACATCAGCTATAGTGCTAGAAATTCAAATTCAAATTTTGGCAGATCCGGTAGGTATGGAATGGTAAAATGTCTTTCTCGAACATTGATGTGCGATCTGGTTGCTCCAACCACCCGATTTAGTATGATCATCCCTCTCTTTTCTTGAAACACGTCAAACAGGCATGGGGAAGCATATTTCACAAATCTCCAAGCGGGTTTGCTCAGGCATTGAATGCTTCTTGGTTGTGGTTGTATTTCAAATTCAGTTTTCCTCCTTATTCCCTTCTTCCTCCATGGTTTCATCTATAAATGTAAGAGTAAGGCTCATTTGTTATGTTGGACATTCGGATCCTTATGCGTTTGGCTAAGGAATTTATATTTTCTGTATTTTGAGTTACATACCTCTATGTTTGGCTCTTGTATGTGGATATCGACCTCCTTCATCATTGTAATAGCTCTATGCATTTTTGGAAGTAATAGAAGTATTGTTTTGTGACTATTCTCTGTCCTAACGTGTTTGCATTCCTTCTTCTTGTCTTTTCTATTGTGTTGTGTGATGGTTGTGTTATTTCAGGTCCCTTATAGTTCCATATTTAGTTGTGTCCCATGAGAACAATTTGGTGAATACGTTTTTCGATGTGATATTTGTGCCTAGCCTCCTTTCACATAGTTCCCTTCATTCTCACTCGTAATGTGTAGTGTTCATCCCTCTTTTCTAGTGCTATCACCGTTTAGTGTAGTTTACTTTCATGTTATCCTTCTTTCCCTGGTTCCTTGGCATAATTAGATTATTTTTCCCTTCCAACAAGTAGTTGAGAAATAGATAGAGTAACCGGCCTTCTCTCGGATATCTCATCCCAGTTCACAAGGTCCCACATCTTGGGGATGGTTCCATTATGGTCTTAAACACCTTCGGCCCTTTCGAGATCCAAGACACGGGTGCACTTTAAGCAACCAACAGCTTTCTTCCACACCCGGTGGGACCAAAGATTGAAAGCTCAAATTTCATATCTCTAAGTTCTAGTCTATGGATTTAGTATTTTATCCTTTGGAAACTCAATTCAACACATCTGGTGACTCCCAATATTTTAAGATCTATGTTGCAAAGATTCCCGAGCACATTTCATGAGAAGAGTGCACACAAGAAGAAGTGCAAGAGCTGAAAATTATTTTTAGTACCTTCAGATTATCCCCGAGAAGAGTTCGTTCCAAAATCCCACATGCGTATCTCTATCTCCAAAGCATGCCACGCCCATTTAACTCCTTCTCAAACTAGATAACCTCATGTACCACCTGAAATGGCACATCAAAGAAACTCCTCCATTAAGAATCTTTGTAAAATTTATTGAGGGATTCCCTTGCTCCTATCTATACAACATGATATGCTAAATGGTGCACTCAAGAGTATTCCTTACTTTACTGGTGAGAATCAAATCACCCCTCTGGAGCATATCCAGGATATAGAAAACATGTGTTCACTCTATCTGATCACACAAGATGATGTAGCAGTCAGACTACTTGTATCCTCTTTCAAAGGGTAAGCTCTTCAATGGTACTAAGGCTTAAGACTTAGATATATCACCACCGGGATGAACTAGGAACAACTCTTTACAATTACTTTGAAGCTAAGTCATATCACCTATCTCTGGTGGAGCAACTGACAACAAAAAGGAGGGTGCCCAATGAGTAGATGACTGATTTCAACATCAGGTTTCAGAAGACTTAGGATATAATCCCTCTTGTGTTAATATCTACAGCCCAACATGTTTTCTTGTATTATCTGAAGGTGCTCAACAATGACATTTTAGTTATGATCCAATCTATGGGAGGTAGGACTCTACCAGCTACTTATAGTATTGCAGTAAGGGAAAAAATAGTCTTATTTAGGTGGGAAATTTGGCTCCTAGACCACCTATTCCCTTTTCCTAGAAATTCCACAAGCAACCCGTGCTTATATGGCCCCTATTGTTGTTCCTAAGCAAAGCATGCAACTAATTTCCTCAACATCCTACCCTCCAAAGCAGCATAAGAAAGATGAAGAGTGAAGGCATTGATTATAAATTTATCAAACAAGGTCATATCATTAGAAAAGCAATAGGTGCAAGCCTATAGGGGCAATTTCAATTAGGCACACAACCAAAGTAGCCAGCCTTGGTGGGATTAATATGGAAATCAAAGATATGCACCCAACCAAAGAACATGATAGATGGCAGCCCAATGCACATCTCCCTCTGTAAATTGTTCCTCCTGCGCCTTCTCTTCCAAAGCACCAAGTGCGAGTCGATGCTTGTTCTAGTCTAAAATGATTTGTCACAAGAGTCGAATGGTGCTTCCCTTGCAACATGCCTCATGGTCAATATCATTGTGCCAATGTTATGCATGCCCAAGCCTTCATGATTCGAATGATACACTTTGACTGTGAGCCTCTAACAAGTGCCCCAAGAAGAAAATAACCAAAAAGGACAAGAAGCTCATCTAGAGAAAAATTTTATGTTCTTTGCACACGGAGGACTTCTGTGAAATCAATCAAACTATAGAATATACAAATAGACCGCATGCCCAAGTTGTGGACAACATAAGGTACAAGAAGAGAATGTTAGAATCAGGTATGCAGTTATAATCCCAAAGAACGCAATAAAAGTCTCAAAGGAAAGAAACAAACAAGAAATCTCACAAGAAGACATTCAAATCACCATGCGGAGGCACCGTGTAAATCTCCTCCTAAAGTAGCACATGCCCCTCCTTTGGTAGGTCAAGCCTCTACTCTAGCTAAAATTCAGGCTTCTATGCCTGAACAATCAAGAAGGGATGTTGTTCCCCAAATGCACAAGATGGGGGGCCTTCCATTTAGCATTGTGGACCAGATGAAGAGAACAAACATAAATGTCACAATGTGGGATGCCTTGACCATTCCATCTCAATAGGATTTGTTGCATGAAGCTCGACAAAACTCTCGTGCATTGATCCGGTTATGCGAAGCCACATACTGCTTAGAATCTGCCAATAAGAGGAGAAACAAGTAAGTAAAGTTGTTAAAACCCCACCCTTTTATATGTCCTTGATCATAGGCAAACACCTAGTGCATAATTGTATGATTGACTCAGGCGCTAGTACTTCTATTATGCCTAAGAAAATAGCCGATGTCTTGGGTTTGAAATATAGCCCTCTATCTAAAGGAGTCTTCCAACTTGATGGTTCAATTGTCACCACCTTAGGATTCATCAAGGATCTTGAGTTAACCCTTCATGTATGTCCAAGCCTAACAATTACTCAAGATGTGTCAATCATTGACCTGCCTCCTTTGTTTTCCCTATGTTTATCAAGAGAATCTACTGCTAAAGTGGGTGGTTACTTATCTTATGATTGGTATCATATGCTACTCAAAACAAGGTATGTTACCCAGTTTACAATACAGGATAAGCCTATATTTTCCTATCATGTAGAGTCATATGTCCCATCCCCTCTCCAAGCCAACTATTTGATCCAAGAAGAACAGGCTTCATTTCCTAAAGAACAGTCTCTTCCACCCCTTGTTCCTAACCTCGGTACTCAATTAATGGGTGGAAGGACACCATAAATTTGATCACTATGTTGAATAACTAGAAGCTTATGAAACTGGGATTCGTACTTATTACATTCTAGAAGGAGACGTTATGCGTCCACACATGCTCAAGCAAGAAAAAGTTCAACCAGTCTATGCGGGTTGTACTTTGATGGATCTAGAAGAATAAATGGTGCGAGAGTAGGAGTGGTTCTCATTTCCCTAAGGATGAGAAATTATTCTTCATACATTGGCTCTAGTTTGTATGCTCTAACAATGTGGCATAGTATAAAGCATTGGTGCATGGATTGCTCATTGTTGTGAAGAATAAAATTAAGGCACTTGTAAATCTTTGGGGACACAGAATTGGTTATTCACCAAGTCACCAACAATTTCTAGACAAATAATAAGCTTCTCAAAGATTATAAATAAAGAGTTTGGGACCTCCTTGAGAGCTTTGATGTTCTTAATCTGTAGGTGGTTCCGCACAAAATGAACAAGGAATCTAACTAAAGGACTGCGCTTAGTTTACAATTTTCTCCTGCTGAGGACTTTATCAAAGGGAACACTCAAGAAATTAATATGGTGATCAGACCATCCATCCTAAGTAATAACACCAGCTAGCAAGTGTTTGACAGTGACATGTAGATCGTCCAGTTTATCCAAAATGAAGTTGAATTTTCATCAAGTAAATAAGCCAACTTGCATGACATCTATGGTGACCAAGTGATACAATTGAAGACAAATAAGTTTCCTAAAGGGCTGGTCACCTTAGAGAAAATTTTCATCCCTAATGATGAGTTCAAGGGTGAAGAAAGGTACATGTGTGCCGCAAGAAGACTGCTCCTCCGTCACTATTGCATGCGGGAAAGAGCTATTGCTCAGCATGGCTTGTGTGCATGAAGAAAAGCAGGTCTTCATATCTCTCTCACAAAAATATATTTATATATTCTCATGGGAGTATCAAGACCTCAGATTTTTGATCCAAGTGTCGCTCAACACTCCATTGACCTTGATATTGGTATCAAGCCCATTAGACAGAAACAACGGCTAGTCAATCCAAAGATAGAACCCATCATGAGGAAGGAATTATCCAAACTCATCGAGGAAAAATTATTTTTCCTATCAAGTACTCTACCTGGGTCACAAATCTGGTTCTAGTGTGAAATAATAATGGTGAAATCATACTCCGTGTTGATTTCATAGATTTGAATAAGGCATCTCTAAAGGATCATTATCCTTTGTCTTCAATGGAGAAGATTTTGCAAACCATGGTTGGCATGCGATATTCTCCATGTTAGATGGGTACTCAGGTTTCAACCATATCCTGGTCAAGGAAGAGGATCAATTCAAAACAACATTTACAACCAAGTGGGTAACATATGCATATCATAAAATTCCCTTTGGTCTGTCAAATGCGGGTGCCATATTTTAGTGTGCTATGGATATTGCCTTCAAAGGATATATTAATGAGTTCATCTGGTTTACCTTGATGATATAACTATTTTCTCAAAGCAAAGTGTAAATCATATGGAGCACATGGAAAAAGTATTTGAGAGATTTAGAGAATTTGGGGTGTCTCTTAACCCCAAGAAATACAATTTTTCGGTGGTGCAGGCAAGCTCTTTGGCCATGTGGTTTCAAAGGATGGCATCACAATTGATCTTGAGTGCGTTTCAGCCATCCTATCTCTTTCCCTACTAGCGCACAAAAAGGATCTACAGTCCTTCCTTGGTAAGATCAATTTTTTAGGAATTTTATCCCTAAATTTGTGGGATTGGTTCGGCCCATCACCTTGATGCTCAAGAAGGATATAGCCTTCAAATGGACAATAGAAGGAAGAGAAAGCTTCAAAAAAATCAAGCAAGATATTTCTTGCATGCCAACACTCATCAATCTGGTTTATTCAAAGGATTTCATCATTTATGCCTATGGCACTGATGCGAGTGTTTCCGTTGTCCTAACACAAGGAAACAGACAAGGGCTAGAACAACCAAAGATCCTTCTTCGATGATACGTTGAAGGATTATGAACTAAAGTACAGTCACACAAAGAAGCAGGTCTTCACCATCATGCACATGCTCAAGAAATTCAAGAGTATGCTCACCACCAATCATATCAAGGTATTAGTCTCCCACTCTTCTGGTCGAGACTTCATCATGGGAGTAGAAATCAGTGAGAAAAGAGCATGATGGGTGACCAAAATCATGGAATATGATGTGACTATCAAGGCCACAAAAATGGTAAGAGGTAGTGCACTCTGTAAGCATGATTATTGAGGATGCACTGACCGAGCCTAAAGCTTCATTATTTTTGGATGAAGACCTTACGCATGTAGAACTTGAACAGAATACAAATCCTAGCATGCACGACTAGATGAAGGACATGATTACATTCCTTTCCAAGGGTGCATACCCTCCTGGTTTAAATAAATCAAAGAGAAGACATCTGAGGTTATAATTTGTCCCTTATGTGTTAATTGATGGAATCCTCTTCAAAAGGAATCTAGATAGCATGTTGTTAAGATGTGTCAATGGCGTGTAGATTGAAAAAGTGTTAGCATAATTTCATGATGGATTTTCTGGTGGACACTTCTCTACCAAAACTACAACAATAAAGATCATAATGGCATGTATCTTTTGGCCTACCCTGTTTGTAGATGCACACAGTGGGTCAAAAATTCAAGGAATGTGATTTCTTTGTAGGAAAGAAAATATTGGTAGTGCTTCCCCTCCGACCAATCCAAGCGGATCAACCTTTTGCACAATGGGGTCTCGACTTCATAGGCATGATCAATCCACCTTCAAGTGTTGGACATAAATGGGTGTTGACAGCTACAGATTACTTCACCAAATGGATAGAAGCTGTCATGCTCAAGGAATCAACTGAGGCAGTCATCCTTGACTTTCTCGAAGGTATAGTCACAAGGTTTGGCATTCCTCAGACCATTATCTCTGATAATGCAAAGGCATTCTTTGGTACTAAAATAACTGATTGGGCTCTAAGTTTGGGCATTTACCTGAACACATATTCCAACTATTAACCTCAAGGAAATGGTCTAGAAGAATCATAAAAAAAAACCTAATCAAAATCATGAAGTGCACAATGAACATCAACCAAAGACAGTGGCATACAAATGTCTCACACGCACTCTGGGAAGATAGAATTACAGTCAAAAGGTAATAAGAACTTCACCTTACAAGCTTGTCTATGGCAAGGAAGCTACCCTTCCTTTGACACTAGAACTGAATTCATTGGCACTTACCCAGTAGCTGGAATTTAAAGGTGCAGACCAAAGAGAAATTAGAACGGAAAAGCTAGTTAATCTTGAAGAACTTAGGAACTATGCTATGATCAAGCTAGAACAAAGATCAACAAACAACAAATAAATGGTTCAACAGAAAGGCTAGGCCTCAAGCTTTCAAAATTGGGGACTGGTTCTAAAATGGGATCTTGTGAGCTAAACCAAGGTGTTATTCAAAGTTTGATGCACTTTGGAGTGGCCCATACATCATCAGTTCCTATAAAGAAGCTAACTCTTTTGAGTTAACTCATCTTGATGGAGGTGCACTGCAAATCCCAGTAAATGGGATCTATCTCAAACCATTCCATTAAGGTTGTTGCATCATGACTATATATATTAGAGTAGTTTCAATTCCTCTAAGTGTGCTCCACACACATTGTTTGTTTGTACATAGTTCTTTCCTCTCACGTGCTTCCTACATGCACTTTCTTATTACTTCTAGAAGTTTGGAGCTTCTCAAAGAATTGCAAGATTTTGAAGAGTGAAGAAATGATTGTCAAATGACTGCAGGGAAGCTTCATGATTGCATAAGTAGACTCCATGCCCAATGGATGCTTTAGGCTACTAATATTCTTCATCTAGCAGTCAGATGGCCCGAAAGTCGCCAAAACTGATTATCCAAATATCTCTCCTAGCAATTTGGGTAACTTGCATACACATTTTGGCTCTAAGTTATTTATTACAATATTACATGCACTAAAAATCACTTGTCACATTCCCTTGTTTGCAGTTTCCCTGCACACCCTTTTTCATTCTCTCATTCCACTTCTCACTTGCGCCCACCTTTCATGCATTCACCTTCTTCCTAATCACTCTTCCCTTCCCGCACGCCCCACACTTGCTTCTATCAGTGAGGTCCTTGGCCCTCGCATGCCACACCCATTACTTTCTAATATTTTTACCTTAACCACACATTCTCTACTCACCATTTTGCCTCATTTTCCCTGCGTGCATCGCGTGCACCCCCTCTACGACTTCCTGTATTTTCTCCATGCGCCCTTCCCTTGCACCCTTCTGTGCTAGGTCATCTTTTGACATGCTTAAGTGTGTCACGTGCAACCAGTCAAAGCACACCAATAGGGTGCCAAATCCTTATGAAAAATCAGTGAGTGACACATGGTAGAAATGAAAAATATTTTCACAGTTGGCCATCATTTTAGCCAATCCGCATGTGCCACGTTTTTACATGCGCCGACGACTCTAACATCTTCTGACAGCCATATCTACTATAGAGCTCGAATCAGCGTATGCCTAGACTTGTCAGAGAGATGCTAACATCAGCCACAAAGTGCTAGAAATTCAAATTCAAATTTTGGCAGATCTTGTAGGTGAGAAATGGGAAAACGTATTTCTGAACATTGATGAGCAGATCTGATTGCTCCAACCACCCAATTTTGTATGATCCGCCCTCCCTTTTATTCAAACACATCAAACACACATGGGGAAGCATATTTCATAGATCTCTAAGCTGGTTTGCAAACATTGAATGCTTCTTATTGGTGGTTGTATTTTAAATTCGGGTTTTCCCTCCTTCCCTTCTTCCTCCATGGTTTCATCTATAAATGTAAGAGCAAGGCTCATTTTTTATGTTGGACATTCAGGATCCTTATGCATTTTTCTAAGGACTTCATATTTTATGTATTTTGAGTTATATACCTCTATTTTTGGCTCTTGTATGTGGATATCGGCCTTCTTCATCATTGTTACAACTCGTGCATTTCTCTCGAAGTAATAGAAGAAATGTTTTTTTAATTATTTGTCCTAACGTGTTTGCATTCTTTCTTCTTGCCTTTTCTCTTGCATTGTGTGTTGGTTGTGCTATTTCATGTCCTCTTGCCCCATATTTAGTTTTTTTCCATGAGAACAATCTGGTGAATATGTGTTTCGATGTGTTATTTGTGCCTAGCCTCTTTTCATGCAATTCCCTTCATTCTCACTTAGAACATGTAGTGTTCATCCCTCTTTCTGGTGCTATTTTTGTTTAGTGTAGTTTCCTTTCATGTTATCCTTCTATCCTGGTCCATCAAATCATTAGATTAGTTTTCCCTTCCAAAAGTAGCGGTAGAAATAGATAGAGGAAACGACCTTCTCTGGTGATCTGTCCCAATCTCGCAAGGTCCCACAACTCGGGGAGAGTTCCATTGTGGTCTCAAACACCTTTAGCCCTTCCAAGATCCGAGACATGGTTACACGTTTAAGCAACCAACATTTACATTGGTACATCTATCTACCACCTACTATAAAGTGCACTTGCATAAGGTCTTCCTAGGGCACAATCCTTTCACACAAGCATAAGAACTTGATGGAGTCTAAGATTTAATGTAGCGCTCAGTCCTAAATTCACTCATTCGAGTGACCTCTGGGTCAATCGACTCCCCATATTGCATATATATTTATTGGGATGTGATGTAGTTTGATATTTTTGTAGGTGAACATTTGTTTACAAAGTTACAAGTACATTATGCAAGCAATATGTGACATACATAAGACCAATAGTGACTATCAAAGAAAACTTGTGTGATAACGAGAAAAATCAAGTTCTAGCCATTTTCGCAGTCACAAGCTCCTAGTAGCAAACGAAGATGCCAAGGTGCTTCTAACCCAATCTAGATGCCCTAGTCCGGTCTCATCTAACAGTTCCATATTTTATAGTGCATAGTTGTAATAGTCTTCCCTTCTTATTCATCGCTTTTCAAGTTCGATTAGTTGTAGGATCAAGAAAAATCAGCTAAGTTCTCTTCTCTCTCTCTTGCACTTAGAGTTTCATATTTTATTAGCTTACTACTTGTGTTAAATATATAATTTAGTGTTTATTTATCATACATGACTATGAAATTAGCGTTTTACAAGAATATATTTTTTTGTTAAATCATTTTGATGAACCCACATTCGAATGCTCTTGGATCATTACTCCAAATTTCATTATCCTAGGATCCTCTCATCATGGATATCTCAATCCATGATTTTTTGTTATCCAATCATGATTGCAATGCTAAAATCAACTCTCTCTTGGCTAATACCCGTATTCCTTAAAATACTCATCTGGACCTTGTATATCAGTTATTCGTAGCTATATTTTCAGAACAACTTAATTTTCCATCTCATGTAGCTACCTCTCTATTTTTTTATGACAATGATCTTCCCCTTTATATTTTAGCTCACGTCTATCGCATGGGCATCAAGAAAACATTAGTCGATAATGGATCTCGAGCTCAATATTTTTACTTTAAAAAAATCGAAACCTCGGCCTTTCCTCGCCTAATGTTATACCATCATCCATTTCTCTCTCGTGCGTATGATTATTCTACATGTCCATGCATTGGAACTATCATTTTACCTCTCACAGCTTGGTCCAAAACCATTCCTACTATATCCTTTATTATCGATGTTGTTGTTCAAGACAATTACTTACTTGGTAGGTCGTAGCTTCACATTATGCAGGGTAGTGCATTCTACATTTCATTGATGATTTAAATTCCTCCATGATGGCTATGAGCATACTATTTTTGTTAACTGTGACCCATTCAAATAATTTCTCCTAGATCTGATCACTGCACTTCCTACTCCAAATCTTACCGCTTCTAAGTAGCCCACTGATGATGATAAACTCATGGAACATCCCGCCTCCACTGCTAAAATGACTCCTCTCCAAGGAACCATTCATGCATTGAATGTCATCTCACCAATACAATCTCACTTTATGTCGACACCTCCATTTACATGCACTCTTTTTATACATGACTCTTCTTGGCCTCATATTATGCTCGATCTTACATGCTCTGACACTATTTACACGCATGATGTCTTATCTTGACTTCGATTCACATTGGATCATCTCCACCCATCACCTCATTCTCCTCACCTTTATCAAGGATGTGTCTTTTTATAGCCTCTTATGGCATATTTATCCTTCATTTACTAGTCTTTCTTACATGCACTTCTTGCACTTCTCCACTTACACTTGGGTTATCTTGGCTTAGCTACATTGGGGGCACTTTAGATCCTACTCACACTACTCTCACATTTTCCATGCATATTTTTGCATCTCTATTTTCGATGATTCATTTCTTGGCTATAATCCAATTCTAACTTACTAGTATACACATGGTTTTCCACAACCACCATTCACTGATGAATAATACGTGGTGTACATGTAAAATCTACATCGCAATGGATCTTTAAATGATCAACCTCACACTATTACTTATCAAGTCTTTGATCTAGGTCCAATTGACTATGATCCTAAAAATGATGATTTTCTAGATGATGTTACATTATTCTTATGTGTATCATGCACTTGGGGGCATCATGCTTACTCTTCCCACCAACATCATCAAATGTCTATCACTCCTACTAGTAATGCTTTTTACTTCACACTTTCTATTTCTAATTTATCCTACACATCTTGATACACTTTGTATCATCATTACCTTATGACGCACTCTTATGCTAAGGTTCATACTTCACTTTTTAGGGTATACTACATTCATAAACCTCGCACACTACACATCTCACGATCCATGCTTCAAGATACATATTTCTAACATTCCATTCTCACATATCATACTACCCTATGGCGTACTCTAGTTCCATGTTTCATAATCGACTATTGAGGGTCTAAATCTGAAATGAAACTAACCCATATTCACTCTTCACACTCTACGCTTAATGATATATATTTCTAGCACACATTATCAAACCATTTTCTCGATGACGCAGCTTTGTTCTATGGTTCATTCCTTACTATCAAGGGGTATTTTATAAATGAACCTCATCTCATACACACACATCTACTTGGGGGCACACTGCTCCTATCACATTCATATTGCATACCATTCCATTACACTCATACACTACACATTGCATATATTTGTTGCACTTACTCTTTCTTTCTTATACTTACATGTACACTTTGTTTTCCATGTTAGATGGATACTTGGTATGTCAATATATTTTCTATACACACATGTGCATTCACTTAGTTTTTTTGTGAATGCATCCTTTCCATAAATCTTTATACACAACAATGATGTTTAGCACTATACCTCTTACCAGTCCCATTGAGGCTCCTAGGGGATCTACATTTACTACTCTTACACATCACGTGTTATTGTTTCATTATTTACTACTTTTACTTCCTAGCACACTACTTTCCATTGATCTATACATGCTTTGACATACTTTTTATCTTTCTAACATGCTAACGAGTGCTTCATGTGTAGTTTTTACCTTGCAGAACTATTTTCCACCATGGTTTTCTCTGTTACATCTTGTATGACATTATTTGTTATTATATGCCATTGTTTGTAGGCTATGTTATATGTCTTTTCTTATCATTTCTTGTATGCTTTGGCCACTTTGGCCCTGATTTTCTTGTGACATTATGAGAGATGCCCCATCTTTGAAACCCTCTTTTCGCGGTCTCTCTCTTATATGCACACTTGCTTGGTACACTATTTTTCTATTGCATGTTTTATACTTTTGTACTAACACATGCATCTATCCACTTTGTTTTCATATGCCTTAGTTTCTACCATGCACATCCCATCCCCCTGCAGGGGATATAGTTTAGTTCAAGATCGTGTCCTCTCCTTTGGGACACATTCTCCTAGTAACGTTGCTCGCACCCCAAACGATGATGAATACATTGGTTGACTCATTGACCCCATATAGAAGCTTAGAAATAAAACATAGTCTAGTTCAACACATGAGCAAAACAGGCTACATTTATAGAAATGACCCAAAATTTAACTTGGGTCCTTAGTTCAAAACAAAATCTAGTACCCAAATATAAACACTAGCACTTGGGTGCTCCTGTCCTCTCCTAGACACCTATGTCCTAGGGGAAGATACGACTACTTTCTCATATCATCATAGCTCACAACAGCTTTACATGATTAGTTTTCATAATACATGCGCAATCCTCCAGTAATCAAAATGCATTCTATCTCCATTTCTATATGGAAATAATATGGTATAACTTAGAACAAAGTAGGATCACGCCATCTACAAAGTGGTGTATAACCGGGAAGTAGTCATGGAAGGAGAGTAACAATAGACCTCTATCCCCAGACTCTTCTCGATGTGACTTGAGAACGCCCAAAAAAAATCACTCTTCTACATAATTTTCAGGACATATTTCTATCCCTTTTACATTCATGTTCACTAGGTGCACACTTTCATTTTACTACTTTTTCACATTTACTTACTTTACATGCCTTTACAGAATTTTCATAATACATGACTTTGACTACTCTTTCACTCTTTTTTTTAGATCTATCCTCAATACACAACTAGAAACATCCCTACATAAAGCAAAACAAAAGGTATAACATGGTACAACACAATAACGCTTCACCCCTAGGGTTACTTCCTCTTCCTTAGCTTCCATGCTTCATTTTAATCACTTCACACTTTCACTTGTCTCTTTGGCATGCTATCGCCATCACATTCTACATGGTTATTAGGTACACATCCCTTATCTACTTTATATTATCGAGTATTCTCTCAACAACATAAAGTGGGGGAAAATTTAGACACAAAATCACACACTTGGGTACATTTCTAGGTCCTAAACACATACTTACATTCATATGATTCCTAAGAGAGAAAACTAGTAATTGACTGTTGTATTTGGTTTCTTTTCTTTGTTTCTTTTCTTCCTTCTATTCTTTTACACCCTACAACCCAGCTTAAAGTTTTACTTGTTTATATTTTATGACTTGACACCAAAGGTGCCCAACCAGACGCTTGCCCGAGAGCCCCTAACCTCTTTTTATCTTACTCACTTTTTTTGGGCCTCTTTTATATTTTTGGCATCCTATTTTCTTATGGTTCGGCCTTCCATTTGTTAATTACAAAATTTAAACAAGGTAATCATATAAATAGAAAGCTATATGACCAAACTAAAGGACCAAACTCTAAGAATCTATTATCATCACCTAATCTTGCTTCCAAAGGCATATAAGAGCATCAAAGGAATTCATCTAGTATTCATACAAGGGATAAAGGCCTACATTTTCTACATAAACTTCATAGGAAGGGAAATTCATTTTGTCATCCACACATCTATTTACATTGGTACATCTAGCTATCACCCGCTATCAAGTGCACTTGCACAAGGGCTTCCTAGGGCATGATCCTTTCATACACACACAAGGACTATATGGAGTCTGAGATGTAGTGTAATGCTCAGTCGTAAGTTCACTCAATCAGGTGACCATTGGGTTCAATCGACTCCCACACTGCATCTTTATTTTTTGTAATTTGATGTAGTTTAAGGATTTTATAGGTGAACATCTCTTTGCATGTTACAAGTACATTTTATGAGGAAGGTACGACATATAGGCGACCAACAGTGATTATCATCAACACTTGTGCAACACCAAAAATTGAGGTTCGACCATTTTGCGATCACAGCACCTAGTAGCAAACACAGTGCTCGACACTCCCCGACCCAATCCAAACACCCTAGTCTTGCTTCATCTTAACGTTCTAGATTTTACAAAGGCATAGTTGTGACAATATTCCCTTCCTATTCATTACTTTTCTAGTCCAAATCAGTTCCAGGATCAAGCACAAATCATGTAAGTCCTCCTCTCTCTCTTTCACTTAGGGTTTCATATTTTATTATCTTATTTCTTGTGTAACATTTGTACTTTAGTGTTTATGTATCACACAGACTCGCAATTAGGGTTTTACAAGAATATATGTTTTTGTTAAATCAATGACTCAACTTGCAGCTCACATAATCCTCTTCAAAGGCCCAACTCGCCTTGGCTCCACATCCACTTGGATATGGATCCCATTTTGGTTTCAAACCCTATGCAACATTTTTTTATTTATAAGTGACATTTAGTCAACCCATAATGGGAGAGAAGGCCCTTAGGAGGTTCAAACGCTCTTAATATTGACACTCGGGATTTAAAATAGTCATTTATGCCCTAATGCATGATAAACTTGTTTATCATGTGTCCAGAATTGGGTATTTATAGTTGAGAAATATTCTCCAATCTTGGATGCCAAAAACGCCTCACCAATCAAAATTAAAACCACCTACATTTGTTTTTTCTTTTATCTAGACTGCATAAATCTAGTATTTCAAACATATTATACTAAAAGGAATGATAACCAAATCGAAGCAAGACAAGAATATAAATGATAATCAAACACCACTATCAATAAGATGAAATTAATTCACTAGAATAACTTACATAAACCTTTACAAAAAAATGAGTAACAATATCATATGTTGGTATGGAACTCAATGAAATATAATGAGAATGGTCCTTGCTTATATAAGCAAGGAATAACAATCTAAGAACTAGTCAAGGTCGTAGATCAATCCATAAATCAAGGAAATAACTAGTCATCAAATAATTAGTCAAGACCATAGATTTATGAGAGAACTATACCTAATAACTAGATAATATCCCCTAATATATAAATAAATAAAAGAAATATCCACACACATAAGTGGTTGAGGATAAATAAAATAAAGTTAAATAAAGTACCTAGGTGAACATGAGCTAAGGTAAATACCTACTCTAACACCCCCTAAAGTGAAGCTAGGGGTGAAAATAGAGTCCCGGTAACTAGACTCGATGAGCTACTCATGTACAATATATCCATGAATAAATATCAAACCAAAAGAAGGAAAGAAGCTTGTTAGAAGGAAAGAGAAAGAAGAAGAAGGAAGATGAGATCATGAACACCCCTAAGAACAAATTTTTAAACCTCAAGCATTCCATGTAACTCACGGTAGCGAGGTGATGAAAAAGGCTTCGTAAATATGTATGCAACTTGTTGTGAGTCGAATGTACTCCAAGAAAAGAACTCCATCCCGATGTTGTACAGGAAACTTCGTTCTCGTGTGGGTGAAGGCCAATATAGGAAGCCACTAGCAACTTTGAATGATGGAGGGCTTAGGATTTTAGATGTAAAATGTGGAGCTATGGGCACAAGAGAAGATAGATGTGTGATACAAGGAAGATAGATCTACAAAACTGAAATAGATGGGATTAGATAGCAATATGTGGGGGTTTCCCAGAGAGTCTCAGTTCCAAGAGGATATTAACTTCCTTGGAGGATGTCAACCCTTGTGTCAGACAAGATAATAATAGATCATGAACAATAGTTATCATGCGAAATAATGGAATATAAAATGACAAGTAACTAAAATGACGAGGGGACTTAGCTTGTGCTCTGCTATGGAGATGAACTGGGAAGCAATATGGTAAGATAATGAACCATGGAAAATATTTCTCCATCAAACTTGTAAAACTTAATTAAGCTCTTTCTTCTCCTATCTAGGCCTAGGTCTCTCCTTCCAGGTTTTCTGAGTCTAGGTCCTTTTTTCTTTTTCTATAGGTCCTCTGAAATATGGGGAAAACCCATATTTATAGCTTGGAGGTGAGGTTAGATTAGGGTTAATGAGTAACTGAGGTTGGGTAGAGTAACCTAAGTTAAGAGACATGATGTGATCACATGGGGCCCATGGTTTGACTTATTAGATGGAGTGGGGAGCATGATTGACATGGTAGGTGAGATAATAGATTCCATTTGAAATTAAGAAAGGGGTGTCGGATGGGTATATTAATACCCATAAATTAAATAAAATGTGAGAGATGCCAAAATTCAATTATTAAATGGGTTTATATGGAGCCCATTTAATAATTAATTAAATTTGGTTGAATAGATGGATGAGGTTTATTAAAATTTAAGAAAAATAAAGGTGAGAGGGGAAATTACATGAATGTGAGATGACGAAGGGGTGTTATACCAAAAATTGTGTCTAGATTTGCCCCCTTTTTTTTTTTAGTGGTTTGCGATAGCAATCCATGAGACAAAAACAAAAAGGGTTAGATAAAATATGTGTCAGAGGATGGATGAAGACATGACCAAATGAAAGATGCCATAGGAAAAAGGATTACAATAAAAATGAAAAAAATGGTGATGACTCCAATATCACATTAGTAGAGGAAAATTATAGTCTCAACGGAGACAGAAGACAACATTCTATAGACCAGTGAGTGGGTGAAGACCACTGTAGTATGGATGTAAACCAAGATGACCAATGGGTCATAGGAAAACATCAAAATATGTGCAACTGAATGTGAAAAGTATGCGCAATCCTTTGTCTGTAAGGAATCGTGTGAAAAATCATGCGTCCACAAAAGGGATGAGGATGAAGATAATGATGCCCCAACATGGGGCATGAGAAGGAAAAAAAGTGAGTTATATGCATCAAAAAGTACAAGGATGAAAAGGTGCCCCAACATAGGATATGAAGATGACATAATGGAAGATGGATGTGTAAATAAAAATTCCCAAGGGGAATAATCATAAATGTGCACATGATGAGTAGATAGGATAGAAGGGTGAGATAAAATGCCCTAAAAGGGTGATAAATATGATGGTAATCATGTTTCATAAGAAATATGCATAAGTGTTAGCAAATTAGAAGGTGAAAAGAAAAATCAATCCCATTTGTTTGATAAGTAGGATAAGAAGTCAAGATAATTTTGCGACAAAACAAAAGCAGAGAAAATATTCATGGAAGAGAACAAGATCAGATAGGTGATGGTTGTTATGGTATCCTCCAAGACAAAAATGTCAAAGGAAGATGGGAAGAGATTCTTAGAAATGGATATGATGATGCCCCTACAAGAGGACTGATGAAGATAAAAGATGTGATAGGGTTCTCAAAAAGAGAAGAGGTCAATGTTGCAGAGAGAAGAACAAGAATAGTAATGAAATGGATCGATGGTGGTACATAAACAGAGAAACATTAGCATTGACCGTGAATGCTAGGTGTGAGGGGTGTTGAGAAAGAGAAAAGGGAATAGATAGGAGGACTATTTTATTATGAGAAGAGTAAGAAAGACTGAATGTGAAGGTGACAAGGGTATGGAATAGAGGGACAGAGATGGAGGAGAAAAGAAGGAATGAAAGGGGAGGAAGAAGATAACAAAGAAGGATTATAGAGAAAGGGGGAAATGAAGAAGGACAAGAAAAGAACAAAGTAGAGGGTGAAATTATGAAAAAGAGAGAGTTATTTAAGATGAAAGATGTGAAGGAGGATGAAGCGAGGAAGGTAGAGAAATAATGGAAAATGAAAAAGATGATAGAGCAAAGAAAATTGAAGGAATCGATCATAGTGAGGAAATCCAAGGTAAAGAATATGGAACCCGACCACATGCAAATGCATGTGGATGGTGATATGAAAAACAAGATGGGACAACATTGAAGAGTCAGGTTATCGATGAGGAAGTAAGAAGGAAGTACGAGGTAAAGCGAGGAGAAGGACGATGTAGAGGAAGTGAAATAAGATGAGGATAAGAAAGGAGGAGAAGACAACAGAGAAAATTATGCAGAAGGAAGGGAACCAAGAATGGAGATATTTGATAAAGAGTGAGAAGAAAAAGGAATGTAAATATAAGCTTGAGGGGAGGTATGACATAGATTGGAAAAGAAGCAGAGATGGACGAGATGAGGATAAGTTGATGACGATAAAATAGAGAGAGGGTGCATGATGAAGATAGTGAATAAATTGGAAAGGAAGAATGAAATATGGAGAGGTGGCGAGGAAAAAGAGAGGAAGGGATAGGAGAGGCAATGCCAACGAATGGATGTTAGGAGAAATCCACCGATAATGATCAATAGGAAAGGATGGGACAAAAGATGAGATGAGGCAGAAAGTAAACGAAGAATGGAAGGGGGAACACCAACGAAGGGAAGTTAGAAGAAGTCCCCATAATTATCGAGGCCACATAGGAAGGAACGAATGAAGATAGAGTGGAGGGGGTCAAAGAAAAGGATCCAGTGCTCGCAGAATGGGGATGAATGATTTTTAGGAGAATTCCACCGATAATTACTAGTGTGGAAATAGAAGATGATGATGAAATAATGTTAGGGGATGATCAATGACAATGATGGGTAATTATGGGGGTAGATATGTGGGATAACTCTAGAAGATGGAGTGGAAAGAGTAAATAAAGGAGGGATAACGATGTGTAGGAAGATGAAGGCAAGGAGAGGATGCAATGGATGAGAATGAATGAGATAAAAATGAAGAAACAAGACACAAAATGAATGGAGAAGCAATGGTTAAGTAAGATTACCCAGTGAGGGATGATGGAGATGAAAAAGGGACAAGTAGGAAGTGATGTTTGCGAGAATGGAAGAGGAGGTGAGAGGATGTGATGATGGGGAATGATGAGAAAATGTAGATGGAGAGAATGTGGGGTAGTGGGCGAGTTCAGATGACAGATTGTGTTTAAGAGGGACTCTTAAGTAAGATCACCCTGCCGCAGGAGGAGTTAAGTAAGATCACCAAACCAACGATGACAATATGGAAGGAGAAAGAAATTTTTTTATTAGATATAGGTGTGGAATGGTTGGTTGGATTGGACAAGTACGATGAGAGGTGGGAGACAGAAGATGAGGAAGATATGATGGGAGGTGGAAGGGTCAGATGGCAAACCATTCTTAAGAGGAACTCTTAAGTAATATTTCCCGTGATGGGGATGGTTAAGTAGGATCACCAAGCCGAAGAAGAAGAAGAATGATGAAAAGACTGAGAAGAACAAGGAAACAAAGGAGTGTGACATGAGTGGATGGAGGAACATATGAAATGTAGATGGAGAGTGTAAGGGAAATCCTTAATTGGGATGCCCACGTGGTGGGAGTGATGATGCAAGAGTGTCAAGCAGAAAAGAAGGAGTAGAAAGACATTTGTGGTGGTGATTTTCTTCCATTGAAAGGGGAAATGGTGGAGAATCTTCTACAACTAGAGGATCCAAGGAAGAAAATATACCTTAACTAAGATTTTCTAGCTATATGGATGGTTAAGTAAGATTTTCAAACTGAAGAGGAAGAGTGAAAGGGAAACTCAAGAGGAAAGACAAGTAGGATATCTGGCATGGTGCAAGGGGAAAGAAAGGTGAGAAGGATGATGTGGAGACAAATGGTGATTATTGGAAATGGGAAGTGAAAGATAAATGGATCAAAGACATTGTTAAATATGTCGGGGATAAGAAGCAAAGATGATAACAGGGTAAGTGCACCAAGTTGGGGGACAATTAAGTGGACATCAAATCCTGAATTTTACATTAAAAACAGCAAAACATCAAATTTAGTCTTCCACGGACTTGAACCATGCCGAAAAGTAAAAACTATGTCATAAAAATGGTACCATTGCGTAGGGGAGACTATTAGCTTTGTAGAAATACTGATTTTAAAGTGAATAGAAGAGGATAAATATCATTTTATAATTTTTTACTAATAGTAGGTCTTTAAGACACTTTTTCCTGTGAATGTTTATGTCTACGTTTAAGACTACAAAATTTGTTTCACTTATCAGAATGTGATAAAAATTATACCATCCCAACCGTGGTGAAATTATATACATGTTAAAAAAATTATTTGATTTCAATATTTTTTGATGAAGTTATGGCGGGCAAACGGAAAGTGCTCTGTTTTCTTTATGTTTTCATACCACTTTCACGGAAAAAATCATAAAAAATAAAATATTACTCAAAAAAATACAAAATAAAATCCATCCCAAGATAGATAGTGGCATATAACTTCTCACCAAAGGAAAAAAATATATATCAATTTTTGGTCATCCAAATTGTGGGCAAACGGACTATAATCTTATCGGTGTTTTTTAAAAAATACCAAGTCATTGAATTTTGAGTGTTTAATATAGCTAATCTTGTCTATTTTTTACAAAAATTAGTATTTTAGAAACTAGATTCCAGATTCTATGATTCATATTGATATAATTTTGTCTAATTTTGAGTGTATGTATTGCTAATAACCCCTACAAGTTGATATTATGTTGTTATTTGCAATATGATGTCCACGGATGACCCTATATTTGTCCATCAACTTCCTGCACTTACCCAACAAACTTGCCTTGAGAAGGATCCTCAAGTAGGATTCACAAACTGCAATGGCGATCAAGTAGAATTCGCAAACTGAAAAATTCTATTTGCAAGTGCATTCATGGAGATTATGGATAGATATAGAATTCATAGTGTGAAATTTGATGTGATTTTGATAAAATATGACCTTGATGAGATGAATGGAACATAGTTATAGCAAGGGCGTATAGGAAACTATGTTTTGAACTGGATTGGAGATAAACAAGAAAGGTTACCACTCAAGGCATTGCACTTGTAGCCAATAACATGTGTTAATACATAACCAACGATAGTTAGTTATACCAAAATACTGTGAGGGAAATATGGATGAAAGATTCTCATAATCCTAATGTTGACATGACAAAGGAATTGAGATGTAACTTGTACGTGGGAAGAAGGTTCTCCATAGGTGGTGTTCCTTAAGTCTATGCCCCAGCTCTGGGAAAGGGAAAGAACAATAGAAGAAATTTGATCAATGCGAGAAGCTTTCTGAAAATGTTGATAAAATGAAGGCTGATCAATGTGGGAAACCTTCCAAATTCCATAATAATAGAGTAGCCATCCTTCAAGGGTATGGTCTTCTTTATACATAATATGGATGGAAAGAATAATATTTATAATAGTTGTCCTTCAAGGGATTGGTCTATTTCTTTTGATTTTGATTTGTATGATTTTCTTTCTTTTTTTTTTTTTTTGCATGAATAGTTGTCCTTCGAGGGATTAGTCTATTTTTTATAATTTTGATTTTTCCTTTTGCATACTTGAGTTTTATCTTTACATGGGGGAGAGCTGGGAATAGTGAAGTAGACCACTTTGGAAGGGATAATGAATACACTCTGGGACCCTTTGCATGGTTGTAATAGGAGAATGAGAAGGTGATGGATGTAATGGTTATGGGGTCATATCAAAGTAGTGAAGGCGGACCACATAATTTAGATCATTACAATGACAAATGGAAGGGGCTAAGGATGGAGGAATAATCTAAGGATATAACTAAGTGCTCATTGGTAGATATGCTAACAATAGACTAGTCACAAGTGTAATGCATTAAGAGATTACGTCTCTTATTTACCAACAAGAGAGGGAAGACAATGAAGTTGTAATAAGATGAGATGATAGACAAGTAGGAAATAAAACTATGTCTTGATGGAAATGAACATATGACCACAACGATGGATTTGGATGAAAATAAATGATGCCCCAAGAGAGACATAAACATGGTCACAATGGTGGACTTGAAGTAATATATGGTTCCTCAAAAGAGGCATAAATATATCCACAATGGTGGACTTTGGTAAAAAGTACCCTTAACAAAATGACAAAGATGGCCTCAAAAGAGAACTTTGAATGAGATGAGTATTTGGACATAATAGTTTAGATTGGATGAATGTGAAGGAGGTAGATGAAACAATGTCAAGGAGTGAAGTCTCATAGTCATACGGATGATGTGCTCAAGGGAAAGGGAAGGTTTTTCCCCAATGTGAAGGAGTTAAAGGATTTCAAAATAGTTTAGATGAGATTTTTTAGATTTGGATGGGATAAATAGTTGGAGACCAAAAGTGTGTTTAGCAAGATAAGCAAAGATTGATGAACAATGGAGGACCTTCCTTAGAAGGAATGTCATGTGTAGGAGACATGTTAAGGGATAATGTGGACGAAGGAATTGTGGGAAACCCGATGTATAGGATACAAATTTGATTAAATGTAGAAGAAGAAGGATCTTTCCCCTAAATGAGGAAATCATCTTTCTCAATAAGGTTTTGGACGATTGTCTAAAATGCCTTACAATGTTTGATGTCATGGCCTGGGGTATGATGATAAGTGCAACTACAATTAGGATTGAGCCATGATGGATTTGGACCATAGGGATTAAAGGCTTTAATGGTAAGAAGTGTGATGGAAGATATTCAAGTAAAATTTCAAGGATATCTGCATAAGACCCCATTGAAGTGTCATGCGAGAAGGTAACTCTTGTGGGTATTGATAGGATATCTCATCTTGGAGTTAGGAGAAAAAGTGGATGTATATTGGATGGGTGGATTATACATCTTAGATGACAAATCGAATTGGATTGGAGGAGTGGATTGTTTGGCTATAGATTTATCACTATGAGATGTTGTAGATAGAGCGACTGATCCTAAAATAGATTTTGTGGCATTGGATTGTTGAGAAGAGGGAAAATATGAATGTTTTCTAGGATGCACAGGGGACTATCGGGGATGTTTACCACGAGCCTTAGACTTCAATCGAGAATATTTACCTCTAGTAGGGATAATAATAATCTCAACTAGAGGATCTGATAGTGGTGGTGTGGTTATTAAGGGAGAAAATTTCCTAAAACAAGATGAGGATGTTAATGGAGAGATAGGTGTTTGTATGATGCGATTAATGATATCTATGTGAGATGTGGATTGTTTTTGTTTTGGCATCGAAAGATCTAGTTTTGTAGAGGGATAATGTAAACCATCTTTATTTGATTTAGGTGGATGTGTTGGTTCAATATATGTTTTAAATGGTATCTTTGATAGGGTTGTAGATCGAGAGGGTATGGTTGGTGTGACAGAAGGATTAAGTAAAGAGTGTTGTGATAGATCAAAGGGTGATGGGGCCCTAGGCAAGTATATAGGTACATATGTCAAGGTAGGGATAGGTGGATGTGTTGGTATGATAGATATATATAGGGAAGGTGGGATAGATAAAGATGTAGGCATATTTGGGATATTTGGAGATGTGGGTGATGTGATAACCAATGGAGTAGACCTTATGGGTAATGCAGAAAATGCAGGAGAATTTTCTGGTGTAGAAGTAGGTGGGACTAGTTGTTTCATAAATGTTTTGAGGGGTAAGAATGATATGTTTGCTAATGGGGTTGATGTCGAAGGTGGGGTTATAAGGGTGCATGTAGTAGAACTGAGTTTAGTTGGGATGGTTATGAGTAATGTAGGTTTAGTAACAGGTTTGTTTGAGGAATATGTGGGTGAAGGAATAGATGTGAGAGATATAGGGATATGTGTGGATATGAGTGGGGCTGAAATAGGTGTTAAGGATGAATCGAATGTGGTAGATTGGGGTGTGATCAAAGTGGAGGAGGTGGATGGTATAGTCAAATTTGGTGTGGATGTGATAAGGATAGGAGAAGGTGCGAGGTCCAAGACTGTAGATAAAGTACATAGGTGTGTTAGGTTCTGAATAGGGAGTGGGAATAATGTCCACCGTGGGGACATGCGAGTTGGTGATAAGATAGGATCTTGATCGAAAGTATTAATGGTGTAAGTATTTTCCAAATGAGATGTAAAGAGTGTGGCTTGATTTTTGGTGGTTGATTAGGTAAAGTTTGAATAGTGGAGCTATCGATTTGGATATCCCCTTGATTTATGAGTTGTTGGACACAATCTTTGAAGGAATGACATTTCTCAATGTCGTGACCTTTAACTCGATGATATTTACAATAGTGGGCTTCGTGATACCAAATAGGCTTGGCTTGCGAGTTGTCCACGGGTCATATGGGAGGAATTTGGATGGAGTTTATGGTCATCAATTTGTCAAACATAGAACTGTATGATTCTCCCAAGGGAGTGTAGTTGGTTGTTGATTGAGGGGATCGTTGTTGAGACCATGTGCTTGATGTAGATGCTGATGAGGGTTTAATGACCACAGTGTTGGCCGCACCCTTAAACTTTTCATTATGTGTGAATGGTTTAGTAGATTCAACTTTAGGATTAATTGAACTTATTGTAAGATGACCCTGCTCAATGGCATGGGTTTCGAGTTTGTGAGCCATTGTGAAAGCTTTGTCAAAGGTTCAAATGATTGGATCTGCAAAGTAGATGATATATGTTTTTCACAAGAATGCGAGAATAATTCAATGAGTTTGGTTTGTGGAAGAGAGAAGGACAGTTGGTTTATAACACCACAATATCATGCGATGAAGTCAATGATGGGCTCGTCTTCAAATTTTCGAATGGTATAGAGATCAGCGATAGTGGTTTTGCGTGTGATATTGATAGAAAAGTGTTCTAAGAATAACTATGCAAGTTGGGTGAAGGAGAATATGGAATGTCGCAAGATATTGTTGTACTTAGCCAACCCGGACCGGAAAAGACACGGGAAAGTGAAAAGAAGTAGATCGTGATCATGCGCACTAAGACAATATGTGTGTTTAAATGCGAGGATATGTTGTTGGGATCTTCCTTGTATTTGAACTTATTAAACGCATGATTTTTCCAATGAGGAGGGTAGGGTTTTATTAGAACCGATAGATGAATGGGTTCATTACGGATGTGTTCATAGGATAAGGTGTTCTTAGGTGCCAAGGTAACGGTTTCTAAATTTGCTAACCAATTCATTAAGGCATGAATTGGATCACTCAATGTGATGTTAGGTTGAAATTGAATTGACTCTGTAGTTTGAAACGTAGTTTGATAAGGCGAATGATACATTTGTAGATGTGTGGGTGTTTGGTGAATTGTTTGATAAGGTGGTTGATAAGTTTGTGGATAGGATGTTTATGGAATGGTTTGATAAGACAATTGATTAATTTGTGGATGTGTGGGTGTTTGGGGAATTGTTTGGTAAGGATTAACATGTGTCATGGGTTGAGATTGTTGCATAGGCTGACTTTGAACAATAGGGACATGATGTGTTTGTTGAAGTTGGGTAGGTTGTTGTGGTAAATGATAAGTGGGGATATGGGTGTTAAGAGATTGAGATGGTTGGAGCATATGATGGGTAGGAATGTAAGTGTGAAGAGGTTGAGATGGTTGGATAGGCCTATTAATAGTGGATGAAATGGAATTGTCAAAATGGGATATGGGTGGAATGCGATCCACCAATTTTGGAGATTGGGAGGATTCAGAGATTGTAGGATATTTTTGGATTAAGAATTCATATATGAGGTTAGGAGGAGACCCAAGTGTCTCTAGAGGAGTGGGAGATGGTGGTGCGGTCGGTTTAGGAAGATTAGATTGATAAGGGATATGAGGGTTAGTTTTAAGACCAGGATAATCGTGCATGACATGGTTCTCAGGAAGTGAGGTCATGGAGACTAGGGGTTGAGTAACTAAAGGCATGGTTTTTAGTTTAGAATCTTATTGGGTGAGGTTGTTAGAGGAAGTAATTTTATTGGGTGGAGGAAATTGTTGTTTTGTATCAATTTGAGAGAGAGAGAGAGAGAGAGAGATATAATAGGTGTGAAACAGAGAAACATTTGTTTATGTATGTTGTTGAAAAACAAATCAAGCAACATATTTTTATCATCATGATTAATTTCAAATTGTAAAATAAAAGTAAAATAGATAATGAAATTTTCTAAAGAAGTCTAAGGCGGGTTTCAGATAGTTTTGGATTGGGAGATGTTTGAGATGGTTTCTTGTTGGGTGTTTAATTCCCAATAAGTTAACCAAGTGAGAGGAATGTTTTGATGTGTTAATTATGTTCATGCAGTCTCAGGAAGTGTGTGATAAGTGAAATGTAGAGAGTTAAACCCCTTATTTAGGCTATGTGATCAGGTAGGATGTAGAAAAGAAAGGTTCTTTTAATCCAAAATGAAATGTGACATTTGATGTAGAAAATCACTCAGAAAAGGGAAAATTCAATGCGAAAAGAGAAAATAGAGAAAAATGAGGAATACCTGGAGAATCACTTATCATTTTCCTTCGTGATTAGATTGCAAGTGATAATGGTGGATTTTGAAAGCAATTGTCAGTGTCCAGGAACATCCAGTACCCTAGAGAATCACTTCTCATTTTCCTTCGTGATTAGATTGTAAGTGATAATGGTGGACTTTGAAAGAAATCGTCAATGTCTAGGAACATCTGGGTACCCTTAAATTACACCATGCACAATTACGATTGAGATCGGCGGATGAGATTTCAAGCGTGTTTACTTAGTTTAGTAATTTTCTTTGAGAGCGTTATTATGTACCTGTAGAAGCGAAGAAGACAATTAGTGGACATAGTTGATAAAAAAATAATTTCTAAGTCATGTCATTTAGATGTTAACAACAAAGTTTACTGACAGAAATAATAACAAATAATTATTCTAGTTAACAACCACATAAAAATAAAGAATAACAAAATAATTATCCTAATATAATTGTACCACCTAGGAATTTTAATTAACAAAGCTTAATTAAACTAATAAATTAGCCTCATCTAATTAGCTTATGAATTCTAATTAACAAGTCGTAACTAATGAACTCGTAATAAAACAATTATCCTAGGAGTTCTAAGTAACAAAGTGTAACTAATTAACTAGGAAATAAAATGATTATCCTATGAACAATTATCTTAGGAATTTTAATTAACAAATTGTAACGAACTAACTAGTAAAGAAAACAATTATCTATGGATATGAACAAATCGTAATTATTTAACAAACAATAACACAATGATTCTAGGAATTCTTATTAACAAATTGTATTTAATTAACTAGTAAATGAAACAATTGACCTATGAACGTTAACAAACAACCGTAATGATTTAATTAACAATAACACAATTATCCTATATAAAACCTAACTAAGTAATTACTAATAGAATGATGTATGGATGTGATGGGTTGAAACGATGGTGTTTTGATAGAAGATGTTTGTGTCGAAAGTCAACCTACATGTGGTGTGTGGTCGAGCTATGTGGCAGCCGGTTAGAGGTAGTCGATGTGGGAGATGGATGGAATCTCGAGTAAAGGAGTTGGATAGGCCGTGGAGAGGGAGTTGACTCAGAAGGAAGAAAGGGAGCGGTGTAGGATGGTCAGGGTGTGGGATGCATGGCAAGTTGGAGGATGTCTATGTTGAGAGAGGGGTGAAGTGGAAGGTTGTTGGGATGAACCGAGGTAGGATAGGTGGAGAAGGTAGTGGAGCTGAGTGGTCGGGGTTGAAGGGTGATTCATGAAGAGGGAGGAAAGGGGAGGGCTCGGTGAGGAGAGGAAGAGAATGGCTCGGTGGAGAGGAGGAAAATGGCTCAGTGGAGAGGGATGAAGCGGTTCGGGGAGAGATGGATGGGAGTTCGGCGTGGGTGGTGACAAGTGCTTTTGGTGCTACGAGAACAATCTACAAATGGGTTGCGTGAGTTTGAAACAGAAAGCAAAATAGTGGGAAAGAAGAGTGAATGATTTATGGTAAAGAGACTCGTCAGTCACTATCCCCAAGTGGATCTATTTTTTTCCGGCCTCTCGTAATCTAAGCCCAACAAGGTTTGAAGACCATGAAAAGGGGAGAAACTTGTGATATCGCAAGGATCCACCCAGGAGAGGAAATTTGGGGAGTAGGCATGAAAAAAAAAATTCAATGCATGTGTGAAATTGATAGCAGGGAGGCTATCCGTATATTTTTTTCTATTGATGATATGCATTGTGTCTCTTGTTTCTCATATCAGAGATGATATACTTTTTGTTCAATTCCAGATTGATGTGGGAAAACTTTGGACTGGCGCTCCTTCTCATGGTTGGAGGCCATCCTTCGCACCAAGAACTTATTGGCCTCCACCGCCACTTGAGAGCAATGGCTACTTAGTGGTTCATTGCAATGGTGGTTTAAATCAACAACGTAGTGTAATATGTAATGTTGTCCTTGCTTTGGTAGAATAATGAATGCCACACTTTTTTTTCTTGAGTTGGACACAAATTCATATTTCCATGATAAGAGTAGCTTTACAGTATTTTTGATGTTAATCACTTTATTAAATCTCTTAAATATGATGTAAAAGTTGTGCGAAGTCTGCCATAAGTGCTAGTGACTACAAAGAAGAAGAAAAAATTGAATCCTTTCTAGCTCCGTCTCCCAAGAGATGCTCCTCCGAATTGGTATGAAACAGTTGCATTGGAGAAGGAGTTGAATGGGATGGAAATTGGAGAGAAGTGTGTTGAGAGGTGGTGGATGGGAGATGGGATAGCTCGTGGTGGGAGGATGATAGCTTGGCAAGCCGTGGGTAGTGGGAGTTGGTTGGAAGAGCTCGTGAGGGAAGAGACTGTGGAGACTGCGTTGTAGGAAAGAGAGGTGAGGTGAGTGTTGATGGTTAGCTCAGGGGTGAGGAGGTGGGAACGTGGTGGTGGATATGGGAGCTCGGGAAGAGGAGAAGTTGAAAGGATATACGGTTAGGGAGACAAAGATGGTAGCTTGGGCAGGGTGCAGTGGATAGCTCGGTGTGTGGGGATGATAGATTGGTGGGGAATGATGTGGGAGCTCATGTTTGGTGTGGAGGAGTTGAGATACGAGAAGGAGGAGAAATGAGATGGGTATGGTGAGTTGGGTGTGGAGGAATCATGGGAAGTGGTATGGAGATAAGCGCAGGAGGGAGATATTTTTGAGAGGAGGAAAGAGAGTTGTGTGAGGATGGGGTAAGATGGAAGGAAATAGCTTGCTGAGGGAAGGGATTTTGGGAGCTTGGTGAGGCTCACACAGGTGGGTGCTCAGGTGGAGAGGTGGGTTAGAGCTCGTAGGAATCGTTTGGATCGTGAGGAGTGGAGGGAATGAGTGGGATCGATGAGGGAGAGATGGGTGAGCGGAAAGTTAGGTGGAGATTCGGTTAGGAAATGGAGTGAGGAAGTGAGGTGGAAGGGAGATAGAGAGCTTGGTTAGGGTGATGGGATCTTGAGAAGGTGAAAAAACCGAAGGAGGAAGGATGAGATGTTGAGTTGGATAAGGATAGGTGGGGGGTAGTGTAGGATAATAATAATATTTGTTTTATTATTATTATTATTATTACTTATTTAATTAGTATTATTATTATTATTATGATTAATAATAAAAATACACTCAATACTACTATAAATGGCCAAATAACAAGTCGATTCAAAACCAGAAGCACTTACCTCCAAGACGACCAAAACCTATTGAATGTAAATATGACACCACACGGAGGGAGATAATACCAAACCTTGTAGAACCGTGTAAGTCAAAAATGAGATATTTGCAAAATATATCTAACTTGACAAGAATGATGAATCCCGATAACCGTGATCCTTACGACACCTATGCAAAACAAGTAACAAAACAATGACCAGAACTTGGGTCCTGGTCCCACTTTGGGCTTGCCAAATGTTGTACAGGAAACTTCATTCTTGCGTGGGTGAAGGCCGATACAGGAAGCCACCAACAACTTCAAATGATGGAGGGCTTAGGACCTCAGATGTGGAATGTGGATCTATGGGCATAGAGAAGATAGATTCTGCAAACTGAAATAGATGGAATTAGATAACAATATGTGGGGGTTTCCCAAACAGTCCCGGTTCCAAGAGGATATTAAATCCCTTAGAGGATGTCAACCCCGTGTCAGACAAGATAATAATAGATCATGAACAATAGTTATCATGCAGAAATAATGGAATATAAAATGATAAGTAACTAAAATGATGAGGGGACTTAGCTTTTGCTCTACTATCGAGATGAAATGGGAATCAAGATTGTAATATAATGAAACATGGCAAAGATTTCTCCCTCAAAATTTTAGAATTTAATTAAGCTCTTTCTTCTCCTCTCCGGGCCTAGGTCTCTCCTTCCAGGTTTTCTGGGTCTAGGTCCTTTTTCTTTTTTGGGTCCTCTGAAATATGGGTGAAACCCCATATTTATAGCTTGGAGGTGAGGTTAGATTGGGGTTAATGAGTAACCAGGTTTGGGTAGAGTAACATGAGTTAAGAGACATGATGTGATCACGTGGGGCCCACGGTTTGACTTATTAGATGGAGTGGGGAGCATGATTAACATGGTAGGTTAGATAATAAATTCCATTTGAAATCAAGAAAGGGGTTTCGGATGGGTATATCAATACCCATAAATTAAATAAAATGTGAGAGATGCCAAAATTCAATTATTAAATGGGTTTATATGGAGCCCATTTAATAATTAATTAAATTTGGTTGAATAGATGGATGAGGTTTATTGAAATTTAAGAAAAATAAAGGCGAGAGGGGAAATTTCACGAACATGAGATGACAGAGAGACACTATACCAAAAAAATTGGTGTCTACATCTGAATGTGCTAACGAATGAAGTGGATGTGTATCTCAATATGCTTGGTCTGTTGGTGCTCAACTAGGTTGTGAGAAATATGAATTACACTTTGGTTGTCACACCAAAGTACAGTCGATGAATCTTGTGGGAATCCAAACTCTATCAATAACCATCAAAGCCATTAAATCTGCTGACTCGTTGTAACTGCTGCCCTGTACTCTACCTCTAAAGATGAAAGTGCAATCCTCACTGCTTGCTTTACGCCCAAGCAATTGGAGAAGAACCAAGACAAAAAAAGATAGCTAAAAGTGGAACGCCTGTCAACAATATAACCTTCCCAATCTGAATCTGTATATCCAACCAATTGAGTAGAACCCCTAGTGTAGTGTAGGCCAACATGAGAAGTATCATACAAATATCACAAAATCCTTTTAGCATCTTGTCAGTGACTACTATGAGGAGAATGTGCAAACCGAGATACAATCCCTACTGCAAATGAAATATCAAGGTGAGTATGGGTCAAGTACATGAGACTTCCAACCAACTACCTATACAAAGTAGGATCACAAAGTGGAGTGGTACATGTGGAAGTAAGAGTAACCCCAGACTGAAAAGGAGATGGACTTGGCTTGCAATCAACCATATCAAAGTGTTGAAGAAGATCATGGATGTATTTTTGCTATGTACCTTCAGATATGATAATATAATATATATGGGTTGATAGAGATGCCAACATGTGGCACACATCCCCTTAGTTATATGTATGGGTTCACATGGGATATAATATTATAATGTATATGGGTTGATGGAGATGCTGACATGTGGCACACATCCCCTTAGTTAATTATATGGGCTCACATAGGAATTAATTATATTGGGTAATGGGTTGGCCTACATTGGGATTAGGTGTTACCCATCCTATTTAAAGGATGTGAGTATCATTATGAGGAAGTCATGTATGTATGATTTGAGTCTTCTAATTGGTAGAAGTATATTGGAGGTGTCCCCCTCAAAGTGGATTCCCATCTTGGGAGATTGTGAAGTTACTCCTTCCTTAAGGAGCATTGTATGGTGTTACCCTACCTTAAGGGTATTATTATGAATATATTTCATGTTAAGGCATCTTGTCCCCCATATATCTTGTGTTGTATTATCTTCTACAATTTATTGATTTATTATATGCAAAGTTCTTATCAAGTGGTATTAGAGCATCGATTTCGGCAAAATAAATTGGGTCTAAACCCTAATTTTATTGATTCAGATATATTTTGGAAATGGACATGAATATTTTCTCAAATTTTTTACCACAGTTGTGAAATGGTTTCATAAATATACAGTCCAAATTTCAGAATTTTTTGAGGTGTTTTGTGGAAGTTATTGCATTTTTAGGGTTTCACCTAAATTTGCTTTACAGGCTGCAGTTTTTGGAAATAATTTTCTAAATTTTTACCATTGTGAATCCCCTTCAGAAAGCTATGGTAAAAATTTCAAAAATTTTGGATCTATTTTGTCAAAGTTATTATAGTTTTATGTTTTTTCAATATTTTGCTCCTCAGGCCACAATTTGAGGAATTTTCCTGAATTTCTTACATTTTCAGAAACCTCTCAAAAATTAAATTGGGGTTTGTATTCTGTGATTTCTGATTTTTGGCCGAATTTTAACCGAAAGGGTTAGAACAAGTTTTTATCAAAAGGTTCTAGTCCTAAAACCCTAGTTTTGTGGATCATGGGGATGGTAACTTTGTTTGGAGATGGCAGGATTAATGTTAGAGAATGGTGGAACAAATTTAGGCATAAATTCTCTGAACCATAAGATATTTGGTTCTTCAAATTGTGAATTATTGGCCCTACACAGATTTGGTTTTCTAAGTTAGAAAAGGAAAAGTCTAATTGGTCCTTAGAGGAACTGGAACAAGTTTTCATGGACAGATGGGAAATAAAAGAAGAATTTAATGATAATAGTGAGGAAGATGAAATAGTAGAAATAGAAGAACGATAAAATGTTGATGATGAAGATGTTACACATGATAATGCATCTCCAAAGAAGGAAGCTTCGATATTTTAGTTTGAAGGGTGTATTCAAAGGAAAAAGGTAATTGTTTCCATAAACCCTAGCAAAAAATATAACTTCATCAATATGGATGTAGCTCAAAATATACATGTACAAGAAAAAATATTAAGGAAGCTCAAGTGGATGGTAAGCATATTCAAGTTTTTGAAGATTTAAAGCTCTCTATGGATAAATATGTTTTACATTTAGATTTTTATGCTTTAGATATGGATGGTATGGATATTGTTCTTGGATATCCTTGGTTAGAGAGCTTGGGAACAATTAATCTTAATGTGTAAAATAAATTCATGAAATTATGGTACAAGAGAAAGAAAATTACATTGCAAGATATCACACTTAGCAAAGAAAAAAGTAATGTAAAATTGGATCATGAAGATGAATTTGAAGATGGTGAAGAAGGGAATAAGGATGAATCAGAAGGAGAGGATGAAGAACATAAAGTCACAAATAATTTCTCTACTCAAGAGAAAAAATAAGTAACAAACAAGGTGGAAGAGGAAAATAAAGTTGAGGAAAAGGTTGATAAGGTTGAGTATACGAAGGTGGCACCATATCGACACCCACACCATCACGAGAGGAAAAAATCACGAGACATGTTAGGACACATGAGGATAGAAATCCATATGGATATACAGGAATCACAGAATACTTTTGGCTATACATGGAATCAATGGAACAATAATTATATTGCATGGAATCACATGAATAATAATTATGTATATGCATGGATGCTGAGAAGGAACACATATGGACCAGTATGGAATCGGGTTTAGAGCACCATCACCCACTAGGATTTCATATGGGTGTTTGGATGATCGAGCATGGTGACAAGTGTGTAATAATTTAAAGCGCACTCATTATATGGCTTCTTCTTATGTTTCGGGACAAAACAGGTCAAAGAGGTAGGTAATGCTATGTACCTTGGGATATGATAATATAATATAGATGGGTTGATGGAGATGCTTTGACATGTGGCACACATCCCCTTAGTTATATGTATGGGTTCACATGGGATATAATAATATAATGTTTATGGGTTTACGGAGATGCCGACATGTGGCACACATCCCCTTAGTTAGTTATATGGGCTCACATAGGAATTAATTATATTGGGTAATGGGTCGGCCTACATTGGGATTAGGTGTTACCCATCCTATTTAAAGGATGTGAGTATCATTATGAGGAGGTCATGTATGTATGAGTTGAGTTTTCTACTTGGTAGAGGTATATTGGAGGTGTCCCCCTTGAAGTGGATTCCCATCTTGGGAGATTGTGGAGTTACTCCTTCCTTAAGGAGCATTATATGGTGTTGCCCTACCTTAAGGGTATTATTCTGAATATATTACATATTAGGGCATCTTGTCCCCCATATCTCTTGTGTTGTATTATCTTCTCGCAATTTATTGATTTATTATATGCAAAGTTCTTATCAACTTTTATTGACTCAAATGAATCCATGAATCTATCTAAGAAATCTATAAACCAAAGAAATAATGCAATAACCCAAGATCTTTCATGTTAGATTGTGTAGAAAGAGCCCTCGAATAGTTTGAATGTCGGAAGAAGAGCTTCCAATAAGTAAATGATCATAAACATACAAGACAAGTATAGCAATATCCTCACCAACATGGTGGAGATACACTTTGTATGATTGGAGTGGAAGTGAAAAAACTAGTAGATAGAAGAAAATAATCCATCTTCTCATACCAAGCCCGAGGGGCTCGTTTGAGACTGTAGAGAGACCTTCAGATCCTATAAACAAGAGAAGAATCCTGAACAAATCTAGCAGATTGCTCCATGTATATTTTCTCTTGTAAATCTCCATGTAAGAAGGCACTCTTCACATCCATCTCGGTAAACGGGCCACTCTCGTGATGCAGCAATAACAAGTACGAGGCATATAGAACCCATCTTGGCATAGGTGCAAAAGTCTCGAGTAATAAATACCTTCAACTTGTGAAAAACCCTTTTCAAAAATACGAGCCTTATACTTGTCAATGGACCCATCAGTTGTGTATTTGGTTTAGTATACCCACTTACACCTAACCATCTTTCTTCCTTTAGGAAGAGAGACCAAATCCCAAGTATGATTCTTCATCAAAGAAGAATACTTAGTTGTCCTTATAGAAGAAGTTTCATCAAAACCCTCAAAGTGATATAGTCTATAACTATGATCAACAATACCCTGAGCAACAAGTGAATAAGGCTCAAACAAAGTTCTTACTTTTTCCCCATGTGGTGTAAAAGTCACTATTTTCACTTGACTAGAATGACAAATTTGATATATAGAAAGAAAATATGTAGTGATGTTAGGAACATATAGTGCATCTTGGATACTTTCACCATCAAGTTGTATATCACCTTTTCCCTCAACAAAAATAAAGTAAAAATATCCAACCTCAATTTTGGAAGTAGAACTCAAACCTAGAGAAACAAAAGACTCCTTGGAAGAATTCATGTGATGAGAAGCACCAGAATCTATAACCCAACTGTCTGCAAGTGGTGATTGAGATCTCCCAACAACATTAAGTGTTTTGCCATGTTGATTAGAAGGAGGTGGAGTGGAGATAGAAATTTTGTGTTTCTTGACTGCATCCTCTAAGGCTTGCATTCACTTATAACACCTATGTTCTTCATGACCACTACCCCCAAAAAAAGAGCATGAAAGGCTAGACTTATTCTTGGATTTAGAAGACTCCTTGGGTTTAAAGTTATTTTCTTTGGGTTTAGGAGCACTTTGAGATGGAGAAGGGGTGGATTTGGTTTTACTTTTGGTTTTCCTTTGCCCTTAGGATTAGATGCAACTAATTCCTTTTGAGATGTGGAAGACTCAAGGTGAGACAATTTGGATTCTTCCCTAGTAAGTCTTTCACAAAATGTTTCTAAGTCGGAATTTGGAATGTGCCACCTAAGACATTCATGCTAGAGAAGGTTGAAGAAAATATTTGAAATGTTCCTCTTAACTTGGATAGAATCAAGTAAACAAACTCTTCATATTTCTTATCTCTTCCACTCCTCTTCAAATGTGTCAAAAATGCTTTAACTTGGTAAGATAGTCTATAATTGTTGGAAAATCTTCAATATTAAGAGAGGCGATCTCAATTTCAAGCTATATGGCTCTCATATGATCCACCTTACCAAATAAATCCTCCAATTTCTCGCATATTTTGAAAGGAGAGTCACACTTTTCCAAATGAAACAAAAGACTGTCACTTACATAAGTTCCTATCAAACCCATACACTCATCAAATTTGCACTAGTACTGAAATTTCTCATATTCTCTAATGAACACTGGTTATTCTAAAGAAGTTAAATCCCGTAATCCTTTCCGCTTAATTATTGTTTCCATTATTGGTTTCCATGTATGGTAATTATGTTTTGTTAATTGCTCAACATGATCTAATGTATAAGTAGATAAAGATGTCATCCTAAAAAAACACCAAAAGAAATGCAAGAACCAAGCAAGCAATGCAATAAGACCCCCAAGAATGGAAAAAGACCCCCATATTTTCACACTTTATAATGAATGCATGTTACAATATGACACTTTATAATTATAATGTAATTCTCAAAATAAATATTTTCAATGGAAAGAGAACAAAAAAACAAGCAATTTTGCAAAAAATGACACTCAAAATCGATTATCGATCAAAAGATACAAGTTTTTCAATATTATCTTCTACTATTTATTTTAGTTGCCACTAAAACAGAAATAAAATGCTCTTGCCTTCACCACACAAAAAAATGAAAGGGGGCTAGAGTTAAGCACCTACTAGTCACAAACTTTAAGCCCTCATATGACCATACAATATGACCAGGGGGCTAAGGATTTCAAATGGTCGAAAATGTTTGCAAAATGAAACTTACTTGACAAATGTCAATAATAATCTCCCGCTCCGATACCATAAAAGGAACGATAACCAAATTGTACCAAGATAAGAACACAAATGCTAATAAAACACCACGATCAATAAGATGAAAGTAATTTTCCATAATAACTTTACATCAACCTTCATAAACCAATGAGTAACAATATCATATATTATTATGGAACTCAATGAAATACAATGAGAATGGGCCTTGCTTATATAGGCAAGAAATAAAAATATAAGAACCAGTCAAGGTCATAGATCAAACCATAAATCAAGGAAAGAACTAGTCAAGACCATAGATTTATGAGAGAACTAGACATCAAGGATCTAGTCGAGGAAAGAACTATACAACAACTAGATAATATCCCCCTAATATCTAAATAAATAAAAGAAATATCCACACACATAAGTGGGTGAGGATAAATACAATAAAGGTAAATAAAGTACCTAGGTGAACATGAGCTAAAGTAAATACCTACTCTAACATATACAATTTTGACTCCTTGAATTAGATTTTTACACACCTTAAGATGTCTTTTCAACCTCCTTGGAACTTGTTTAGGCCTCGCATTTAGCCTTTTGGACTGTGCTACTCCATTGAAGCCTAGAATGACCTCCTTTGGTGTATTATTTTTGTGGATGGTGGTGCTCGCAATAGCAAACAACTACAAACCATAATTTTTTTAGGTTTTCTTAAACCTAATTTCAGCCCAACGCATTCTCCTTCCTTAGTGGACCCCACGTCCAAGTGGAAAAGTGGTGGTATTATCCAATTTGAACTTTTATTATTCCAAAAGTTAAGCCTTTATCACTTTGGAATGCAAGTCGATTTGGTTTTATTGCTTTAAGAAGGAATTTTAAGTGTTTAATTAAGCTTGTATCTTCGCTTGTCGAAGACAAAGTGTGAAGCCCGGATTGGTAGTAGGTCAATTCCACCTCAAAAATTAAACCATTGTGTTCTAAATTCTGCCTTGGTTCCAACGAGTATACGTGTGACACCATTTCCTCTCATTTTGGCATTTTAAAATAAGTTTGCAAAATTTTAATTAAATAAGCCATTATTTACGAGAAATTGTATTTGTTATAACTTTTGATCGGTGGCTCAAATTTGAGCACTTGTTTGGGTCAAAAGTGAATTTTTCTCATGCTCTACATGATGGATTAATTTATTTTTGTAAACACACTACTTTATAAAGTGCCGCATTCAGGGGTTCTTGCAAAACTCTATGGGGACTTGTACTTTTCGCACTAAGTTATAAAGTGCCATTTGTGATAATTTTGGGGTTTATCTACATTATGGAGTTTCACCATTATGTTGTTATGCTCGACTTTGGGAAATTTCTATCTTAGAAGGAAGGCATTATCAATCAATGCACTATGAATAGTTTGTTGCCCTACCTCCATGGTCTTATTCATGAGCTTGATGAGCCTCTACAGAAGGATGAGTGGTTTAACTAAATCGATGAGGTATATGGCCTTCTCAGTCTTACTATTTCTTGTGAAATATTACATTTTTAGCACACTCTAAGTTCCCTTTCACGACATGTACCATTATCCGATAGTTGTATGGTGAGCTTGTTTCACCTTCGGCGACGCACGCTTCCCTAGACCACTATAATGCCACCATAGATTCTTCCCCTTCTCACATCTCTTTCTTTTTTGAGTGTTCTTCTACATACATGTCTACTCACGAGTCCCATGTCGGCCATTCACCATAGGCTCTTCTATTGATCACACTCTCTCTGCTTGTTTCCTCCACATAGCTCAATTTCGCCCATGTTCATTCTTCCATTTACTCTCTACAAGAGTAGTATTCTATTAGAGAACCTTCCTCCGAGACAACCGTGATCATTTCCTCTCATGCTCCATCTTCTTGATTTCTTAGTTGATGAGACTCCACACACACTTGTTGCTTTACATTTGAGTACAATATTGCTTCATCTTAGACATCCAACAACTCTTCACAACAGCTCTTCTCCTCCTACTTCATGTTGTGATGCTAATACATTCCTCTCGGATAATTTTGTCATTGATCAAACCTAATGGGACGAGTATATATCTAACCTAAGTTATTTATTTCCAGATTCCATTTTTGTTTCATTACAAGAATATGCTTTTATTGAGCCATCACGCATTCTAGAGGACCCATTCATCTCTCTCGTTGGGAGTTTCTTCCTTGGGAAATTTTTCACTTCCACTATTTTAGAGACATTTCATGATCCACCTCTTCATGTTGATCCATTTGTGAGGGTTATTGGTCCCCGCAATCTTCCTCTTTGACATGTATGTATACTGAATGGCATTACTATTGTCTTTTGTTTACACTTTTGCCAAACATATGCCACATTTCAAACATTGTAAACTAGATGCAAAGATAAAGTACTGCAGCTTCTTCTTCCTTTGTGGAGTGGTCGACTTTTTAGTGCTCCCTTTTTGTCCTTCTCAATGGAAGGAATATTGTTCGGTGTAAGCGGATTTTCTTTAGTCTTTACGTAGAGGACCACATCATCAAATCTCTTCTTAGGGGACCTTATTTTCCTCACTTCTTTTTCTCTTTACTCTAGGAGATGATCATTGTACGTGTGTACCTCATTAGGTTGAGTTATCGGGACCTACTTCTTCTTCTTCTCTAGTTTTATTGAGTGAGTTTCTTGTCTCTCTTTTGGGGGATGTTTTTCCCACTATTTTTTCTTCTTTTGTCTACTTTATGAGAGATTTGCATTATATGTGGGTACCTCATCAAGTCATTTCGAGGACCCACTTTCCTTTTTCAACGCTAGCTAAGTTATTCTTATGGGGGTGTTAGTGTAGGATATTCATTTTCCTTGTATTTTTAATTTACTAGGAGATTTCCTACACTCATGGGATATGCTTACTTAGATGTCATTTGTGTTGAGTTAGCTTACAAGTTATGTGGAGTCAAATCTACTTCTAATATATGTTAGTGAGAGTTATTCACCATTGATCTAAGAGGAGCTTACACATTCACCTCCTATATGTACATCACTTGCATCGGTATAGATCCTAAAGAGCATTGAGTTGATTTGGAGTTATTCTTGCCTTGTAAGTTCTTGATCATATTGCATCTTATTGTTAGTTATTTTGATTTTTGCAATTACATGCGCATTTTTTTCATTAGAGATCCAAAAATCTAATATGAAAAACAAGATGACCACAAAATTGACCCCCAACTTTTTACATGTACCCAAAGACTATTTACTTAGGGCCAAACATGCCAAGCTTACCATTTTCTATTATAATCCAAGGCTAGGTTCCAATATTAATACTTTATACAAGATAATAATGAGACACCATTTTGTTCATAACTTCATTCCTTTATTAATCCTTATAATGCCTAGCCATATTAGAAGAAATATAGACTTCCCACAACCACCAAAAAAATAAGATAATAAATATAAAATGTGATACACGTAAGCATTCATATAATGCGTTATACAACAATTATAAGTTTTGAATGTATTTCAATGTTAATCCCGATACACATTAAGGTTTAATGCTTTTGTTGGATTTCCATGTATCATGCAAAAATACCCCCTCCTCATGTCTGTTATAGGTTATGTTTCCTAGAGGTCTCAATTTATTCCTTATAGCTTGGTCATTGATACTAATGTGTGAATTCAAGCACACGTTATAGTTTACTTCCGAAATTAAATGTGTTTACCAATTCAATAGAAGACATCTTTGTAACATGGTTTGAGAAAACTAAGGATTTCACCCTACTCTCAATAATAAGTCTAATTTTATAGTTTCACAACCATAAATTTTAATGACACAAAGATACATGTGGATCAAAAAGCAACCCCATAACTCCTTACAATTCCAACTATTAAATTTGTAATAGACAATACTTACTATTATAAGATCATAAATAATTTAGTTTTCCCATGAATCCCTAGAGATAGGGTTCATAAATTTTGTAATCTTAAAAGGATATGGAAATATTTCAAGCAAAAACATTAGAACATATAATTCCACTCATATCATAGAACACTTAACAATTGTATGTGTGAAAATAAAATAACTTTATATTACATGTGTGAAAAAGAATATTAGAACATGTGGTGACTAGTTTAAGCGATATTAGAGATAGGGCCCATAGAGTTTGTAATCTAAGAAGGGTATGAAAATAATTCAAATATATATTACCATGCACTTGAGAACATGGTTTGCCACCGCTTCCCTATAGAATATATTATCCACTTTGAATATCGAATGTACTTCGTATGCACATATCAGTGCATCCAAACTATATGCATAAGTATTAACTTTTAACTTAAAAATCTATACAACATTTATCCTATGTATTGAAAAACTAAGCGTAAGAGTCTCAACTATAGTAAAAGTAGGGGTTTCTCTAATATTAGTATTCCAATCATTCATGAGGAAAAAATAACTCAACATTGATTTTAAGTCATACAATGTGTGTTTAATACCTGCTAAGTAGCAATGTTGCTGTCGTGGGGATTGGAGGCGAATGGATGAGATATATTTGTTGTCACATCCCTCCTTGGCTTCCCATGTCATCATCTTTCCAACACTCCTCATTGTCTAATTGTAAGTTCTCACCTAGATAAGAGATTGTGAACAAATTTCCTGAATTTATGCAATGACTATGTATCAAGCAAATAAATCATTCAAAATAGGAGTGTAATAAAATCTTTAAAAACAGCATTTATGGGAATAAGAGGACCTCAACAATGAAGAAGAGAAATGGCATGGGTACTTCTAACAACATAACAAGACAAACACCAATGTGGAAGACCAACTCAACTCTTAATGGTGGAAAGTTATGATTATATGACATGGGGTGTAGGTACAAAGACCAACTCAACTCTTAATGGTGGAAAGTTATGATTATATGACATGGGGTGTAGGTACAATGTTATATACATAGAAAGTGCATTTAGTGACCAAAATATCACCAAGTATTTTTGCTTCCCCGTATATGGCCGTGGTAGTCTAGGGTGGGAGGACGAATATCAATCAATCATTAAAATGCATCTCCAAAGTTGGGGAAGAAGACAAACATTATAAGAAGACAATCATTATACTAAACTTCATAAATAAATAATAGATGGGGAAGAAGACAAACATTATAATTGATTTGGAAAACGTTATAATTGCTTTGGGGATTGTACCTGGCTTCATGACATCACGGTTGGCTACAATTCGTATGGTTTTATTTCTTTCCTACACAAACACACACTTGTCATAAGTCAAAGTCATCTAATGCATACAATAGTGGTTGTCTCAAGGGTTCCATCAATCAATTTATATTATAAATAGAAATAAGTATGACAATTACTTTAAATAAAATGAAGGGCTCTGCTGTATTGCCTGCCAAAATTGAGGACAGTCACCTTATATATAATTGAAGACTCTCAACTTCTAGAAACATTATACTATTATTAGGACAAATTGATATGTAACTATACTCCAAATGATTTAAAATTAGGTATCACTCGCATATATTTTATTATTGAAACATGTTTCACACCCACATGGGAGGACAACATCCTTGTGAAAGACAAGTCTCGTATATTCATTCTTTAACTTGTCCTAGTCTAATTGGAAATAATACCTCTGTATAAATATAATTAAAATTTGTCTTTTAAGAAAATACTCAAATCAATATAATCAAAATTTGTCTTTTTTAGAACTGATCAAACCCTCGTTCCCACTTCTAAACTTCCTTCTCATGGCTTTTTACCACCCTAGGAAAAAACATTTTGTATAAATTTCTTTAGGGTCAGGAAAAGGGCGAAAAATAAAATAATTAATTAATTAAGATTACAAATTTAAATTTTTTTGAATTCTTTTTGGGTTATTGAATATATGGTTATTGATATCCATTGGGTGCTATAGTTATTAGGGACCCAATTTTGTGCTTTGAATTCGTGTTTAAATTTAATAAGATATTTAGACAGTTTGCATTAAAAATTAAATCATAAATGAGATTTAGAAGTATTGGTGATATATTAATTGATTTTTCGATTGCAATAATTCTTGTATTGAACATCATGTGGTATGGATGTTGTAAACATCTAATTTTGGCATAAGACTAGTTATTTTTGGTGATAGTATATTTATTTGTTATCGATTATTGGTACAAATTAGAACCTTATTGACACATTTTCCTTGTGTTTGTGTAGAGATCCATCTCTAATCTAGGACACTTGGAAACATTGATTTTGATACTCTTTGACACACTGGACTATTGACATTGATTCTTTATCATACTTTCATCCTTTCTAATCACCTGTACATCGACCGACCACCCCTATCTTCCAACTATACTTACTCAAGATCATCTTATTTTATACAAGAACACGCTAAAAACTTACATAGATATTCTCCATTTCTCATAATCCTATTTTTTGCCACTAGATAGTATCCTCAGGATATAACTTAGAAAATGTTCATAACACGCGATTTTAAATATTACCCCTTATATCTGGATTTACCACTCTCTATGTACTCTCATTCTTGTTGCCCTCTTTTAGACTATTGCCCTTATTTTTACCAATAAACCAATGTAGATTTTGATAAGAAAATCTACCCTTGTATTTTTTAATAATAACTAATGATTACTCATGTTATATACTACCTTACCAATGTGACACCTCTAGAACATTGTTGTCTCTTTGGAGTTCTTGTTTAAGGAAACCTTATTTTTACACTCTTTGGCACCATACTTCATTTTGAACAAATAAACTACACTTCCCCTATTTTTCACATTTCCAAGTGCTTTCCCAGTCCTTTGGGTGATTGTCAGTTTTCAAAGACTTCTAAAGAATTGAACTTCATTCACACTTAACTTTGCTATGTGCTCAATCTCATGGAGTGTTTTTAACTTTTGGATCCTGAAATCATGAAAAATTGTGGTAGACTATGCCGGAGTTTCCATGTGAATAAGCAACCCAAATGTCCACTCAATTTTATGTCGAAGAAATCACGTTCAGGAATAAGTTAAAAGCCCACATTAACTTATGACTAGTAATTCAAAGCTTATAACCTGGACCAATGGGAACAAGGGAAAGGCAACTATAGATTAACATTGTAAAGCTTTGCATTTTTGGCGATATATTTTGATTGAAGGCACCAAATAACGAAAGACCATATTCATTCAGGAGTAATTGCGGATATGGTTTGTTTCCAATCACTATCTACCATGATTCGAGATTTTTTGGGTGGATACTTTCACTTGCTTATTAACTTTAGAGCTCCAAAACCATTGTGGGAAAGGATTGGCATAAGAAATGCAAGATTTTACTATATGTTTGCACACAATTATACCCCTTTGTAATATCTTTAACAAGTGTTGGCCCGTATGAACGACTCAATATAGATCTCCTTAGCTCATATATGTATACACTTATTAATAACATTAGAAAAATAGGTGAACATAATAGATCTAGTGTTAATAAAATTATGGATTGGGTGAATGATGTATATGGTCATTCTCATGTGATTTCTATGCATTATAATAATTATTTATGCCTTATAGCAAATTTCATATTTCAATTTTTAGTGATTATTTTGTACCTATGTTTGAAATAAATGGTAAAATGACCATTTACTATACCTATTAGCTAGATAGTATCCCCAATGCATGTAATAAGTGAACTTGAAACATATTTAATGCATTATCTTTAGTTCTCTTGTCTTAAAATCTCATTTATAACATGATATTTTTTATGACCAACCTATTACTTGTAATGTCCTTAATTATCTTGATCCACATTATTTTGCAATACCTAGTTTTCATCCATTTAATAGGTATGGAGATCCCTACTTGCACCTACACACATTACTTCTTCTCTTGTAAATCAATGGGTGATAAGAAAGTATTACTAAAAATTTCTTGTAGAATCTTAGGAGTTTTTGCTTAGATTGGTTTCATTATTTACCTAGTTGGTCAATATAGTCTTATATAAAGCGTAAATATTTTTGTTTAGTAGCAACAATAGTGCTTGCCTTATATTTTAACATTATTTAATTCTTAAGAAAATGAAGATGAACCCATCTATGACTCGCATTCTTATATTGAAGAAAACTATTAATAAATGTATATATCAACCTATGAATCTCAAGAAATGTTAAATTAAAAATCATATTCTACATTTTCTCAAAGAGAAGGCACTTTATCATTATTATTCATCTTTTGACCAACTTTTCTTTTAAAGGATGAATGTTTACATCCATTTTAACTTTCTCACACAAATAGTGTATCACCTAGTCCTAGAGCATTTGCTCACAAGAAAAATTACTCAACTAAGAGTAATTCTAGAAAGGCATAATGAATATAATCTTACATACTAAAAAAACTACTCATTCTATTAATGTACCTTCTAAGGTCCGAAGAATAAAAGAAAACCAGGTGATGTGTTTATAAGGATGTTACTTGACAAGAATTTTACTACCCTATCTTCTCATATACATCCACCCACATCTCATCTATCAAGATGGAAGAGTGTACCATTTTTAAACTTGTGTATAATTATCGTACATGATTTAGATCATTTTTTGCAAGTACACAAAAATGTTGAGTCTTTATTAATAGTGATCTCATTACAATAGATTAATTTCCTCCTTTTAGTACTAAACAAACTAATTAAGAGGATATAATTACATTTCAAAGTGTATATATTTTTAAACATAATTGAAAATCCAATAATGATCAACTAATCTCCATTGCTTTCTATGCAACCCAATAAAATAATTTTGAAAACAATGTCAATGGTTGAGTTCAAGGTAAATGGGTCCCTATAACAATGATTTATTATAAAGCATATCACTCCTAAAGAGAAATAATCCACCAACCTTGCTTTGAGATCTTCTCATGAAGAATTAAAATTTGATATTAAAGATGAATTGAGTGATGCACTAAATAAATATCTCATTTTGGAAAAATAATCTACCACAATTTCTCCAATATCTTCTCATGAAGATTTTTTTAAAAATAACACGGATGCATTGAATGATAAATTGAAGAGATATCAAATCTGACCATTATATCATTCTTTTGACGATATTATAGGTTAACATTTCTATCTTACCTTCATATGCCAACTCAACTATACAATTTATTGTATATAGCCTCTTGTTTTATTGTTTATTATTTACTTTTGCTCGATCAACCTCTCTTAAGTTCAATGATTGATTCCTCCATTATTCTATTCACATGTTTATTTTCACATTTAGTCATTCTTCTAGTTCCTTGGATAATCGGGCCTTGATTTTTTATTGTCTATCCCATTTCAAACAATTATATTGGTTATCCCATGATAAAATTTCACATATACATATTATCTCCAAGATATTGATCTTAATACACACACTACCTCAACAAGTCTATTTTAGTTAGATTATACCAAAAAATAATACAATTAAAAGGGAAATAAATAAACTAAAAACTAATAAGTGCTCATTATAGTTAGATATAAAATATGCTAAATTTGTAATTCATAACAACTCAATAATTATAGAATAATGAAATAGTTATTACAGGACTAGAAATGGAATAAACGATCTTGATAGAAGACTCTATATGCAATATATTATGCGCTTATATTGTACATAAGCTAGAAATTTAGTCATCAAGGTACTTAGAAAATATGGAGATATGAAAATGCTTTGGAAAATGGACTCTATGTGAGAATTCATCTTTAGCTTAAATATTTCTTCCTTTGAATGTTTTGGGGCTGAATACATTTATGGCATGAGAATTTTCCACAATAGGTCTAAAATAAGGAGATGATATCTTATTTACATATTTTCTTGTGTTAGACCTTATCTTTTGTAAATTAGGAATGATGTGATTACTATAAAAGAAGATAGAATTCCTTCCTTGTCTAACACAAATGTTTCTCCTACTTGATGATAAGATAACTCAAAAATCTAATGTACAAGCATTGATAATCATAAGCAAACCATGTCAAATTAAATAATTTAGAGTAGAAATTTACATATTTCCATATTTATTGTGTTTTGTGGCATATCTAGAAGAGTTCAAAAGGTTCATGGTATCTTCTAGACTCAAATATTAGAATAAGCTAATAATTCAATGGTGCAATAATTGTTTCTATTATCAACATCAAAGGTTTTGCATGGGAATTGGTATGTCAAATTACATCGTGACACCTCCAAAAGATGCACATATATTCACATGAATGAGAAATGACATTAGATTCTTGGAAAAAGATTTTTTATCCATTGGCACAAGATTGAGAGATTTTAGACATACACATTTATCTCACCCATATATTATTGTAGAATATTACTCAATTAGTGTATGATACCACATACTTCACTTTCAAAGGTTCACATTACCACAAAAGGTTCATCTTGATGGTAAAAATCCTCTATTTAAACCAAGAGGCCATTAGAGTTCATGTTAGAAAACACGTGGGGATATCGTTAGAATACTTATGCATAAACATTATGTGTAGGACATACCATGTTTGTAATCTTCAAGAGTACAAGTATTCAAATTCAAATTGTTTTTTTGCATAGGAGTTGAACATTCTCCTAACTGATATATCTATTTGTTGAGATGACTATAATTATTTGAGTTGTGTTAGAATTGTGAATGAGTTAAGGAACATTTGGGCATTATATTACATAATAAATTGTGACATGTTTACTTTATTATGATTCAATACATGTCATATTGGTAGTTTTTATTTGTGAGATAATATTGTAAGTAGGTGGTTTCTTGGTTTTGTAAAAATTGATACTTGAGAAAAAATATTTCTAACTTAGGAGGTGGAGCTAGTTTTGGCTAGGTTTTTGTAGGATTTAGTTTTAGATTATCTTTTTTTGTAGTTCAATCTATTGAGATTTTATAGTTTTGTTGTTTTATCTCCTTATAGATTGTGTCAATGTTTTATATATTTATTATAAGTCTCATGCCTATGTACGATGTTATTTCCTCAAAGAAATCAATGAACTGTGGTTCACTATAAGTTCTTATATGTGCAAAGGGTACATGTCAACCAAAAGGTGTGTTGTTTCATAATGTGACATGGTCTAAGGAATTTTTATCTGGAATCCCTAACCATTGTTGTACATCATTTGGTATTATAGAAAGGTTCTTCTTTTCATGTAGGAAAGGATGTTCTAATTTACACACTCATAAATTATTATATAATTGTGACATATTACATTGAATAATTTTGGATAAAATGTAGAATTTATGAATATCATAAAATATTGATTGTGAATACAAAAAAAATATAAATAGGAGCTTTCATAGTGCAAGAACAGTAAGAGAATTCATATCCTTGAGAGTCACCAAATTGGTAGAGTTTATGTGAATAATGCAATTGAAGACTATGAAAACATCCTAATGGTGATATTTTGTGGTGAATGAAGACACTATAAATTATCAAGTCATTATAGAAGCACTTGAAGATCAATCTACAGAGGAAGATATTTGTGAATAAGAAGATAGATGATTGTACATATGATTGGTATAATCGGAAGAGGATGGAATATGATTTTTCCAAGTTAATCTTTAAGTTAAAAACCTAAATATCTCATTGATTGGATCACCAAGTTATAAAATTACTTGAGTCGAAAGTGTGTAAGATCACAAGAATTTCAATTTTTCTTGCACTAAGTTAAAAGGTCATAAATTTCTATGGTGTGAACATGTTTAAATTGAGAGAGTGCATAGAGGTAAAGAAAAGATAAATAATTGGGATAAAATGTTGAAAAATTTTAAGACTTAAGTTTATGCATCTATATTACCATTTAGTTCTATTTAGAAATTTGAGAAATTTGTGAGAAGAGTAGTTTGGTGTAAAATACTACACTAAGGAATATTATAGATTCACTATTAAAATGGGCCATGTTGACGATGCCATAGATAATATTTCACATTATATGAATTCATTGCACATATCTATCCATGATGAATTTGGTATGATTTTGGTGCATTCCTTCAAATTTTCCTATCAATGTACACTACAAGTTGAAGATAAGTTATCACCTACAAAATAAGGATATGTGTAATGAAACAAAAGGATTACATATGGACATAGACACTTTGTGGTGGCACATGACACTCTATGCAAGAGGGAAAATCTAGAAACATGTTGATGATGTGAAGATGCATATGAAATAAAAGTTAAGGTATCTAGGATCCAATGATCATGGTCATAGTCGTGAATTCATTGGCATATGTTTCATGTACATATAAATGTTGAGTTACCACATGTAAATAACTATTGTGATAAGATAAATCATGAAAATGTACATGTCACAAAATAAAATGATGAGTGTTGCATTAATTCATAAAATTAATGATATAAAAAAATGATAATATCTTATGATGAAGAGAGTATCATTGATACTGAAAAGGAAGAATATAATCTCGATAAGTTTAGAGGAAAAATTTTCAAGGTAATTTTAATAGTCAAAGTAGTGATAGCTTAGTTTCTCAATAAATGGTGGAAAATTTGGATCTAAAGGGAATAAGACATAAAAATCCCTATAAGATATCCTAATTTATAAAGAGGTGTCAAATGTTGGTGAATGAGAAATGTAAGGTGAATTTTGAGATTGACAAATATAAGGATTAAGTGATGTGAAATGTAATTTATATGGATGTTTATCATTATCCGTTAGTAGATTTTGGAGTTATTATATGAATGCATATCATGATGGTTGTTAAAAATGTAAAAATTTATAAAGGATGGGGAAATAAATTCTAAGTAATTTGAATAAAAATAATGAGGAGGTGGATAACACTCCATACATCTTGATGATTTTGAGAGAAATAATTTGTACGAGAAGTGGATAAGATAGGTATGGCTTGAAATCATTGTTAAGCATGCATAAGTTATGAGTAAAAAAATAGGAAAGGAGTAAGAAACACTTCTATGTGAAGAGAAAATTTTGTTAAATGAATTTAAGGAGGTTATTTTTAATAAGGGACTTTTGAAATCACTAATAAAACACCACATCAATGAGACATGTGAAGACATATAACATACTACAAATATCCCGCATACTTGTAGGAATATTTGAAGGTAGTTATATGGATGTATGGTACTGCAAGGGTGAGAGCTTTACAATTGATTAAGGAAAGTAGGAGGTTGGTGTTGTATTAAATTATGATTTTCTAAGTTGAAATGGTTTAAGGATAGATTCAAGGTTTGGTCTATACTTTTATGAGGAAGGATTTGATCAATAGAGAACCAAGGTTGAGAAGCCACATAAAAATCTGATAGACAGAGGTTGAGATAAGGTACCCTAGAAATGTGGGAAAATATTCTCAAGAACATGCCAAAAGAAATTCAAGAGGAAAAGGAGGGAATGGGGTGAAATTTGGTGTCGATATTTCCCTAAGGAGAACAATGTATTATAGTACCAAGACTTTTTTTGGGTCCCAAGAAAAAGGATTGTAGGATTATAAAGAATAATATATGAAATCATAAGAATACCATCAATGGATCCATAGATTGGTTGACACTAACACACACCACATTACCTATAGGAGGAGAAAATTACAATATATGGAGAGATTTCGAGTGTTTGGGAGAAGAAAGTATTTGGAGAGAAGTGAGAAATTTATTATAGATCGTATTATAGGAATTAGATCAAGAAGGGATACTTATATGTTAAGTGGAGTAGGGAGACTTATGTGTTGATTAGGATTCTTGAGTGGACAAGGAGGGGATTTCTAATGTTGAGTGGAAATTTTGGACTTGGGTTATCAAGTATTCCACATGTAACTAGTAAAATACTTCATTTAATTTCTACATGAGTGACAAAAGGTGTGTGGACACCACTAGAACACACATTGTAGTTTACAGGTAGAATTATGACTACTCAATTAATTACTAGAGGAAGCCATCTAATATCAAAGAGTCCAAATGAAAAATTCTAGATTTTATCACAATTTTTGGTTATCCATCTGCTTGAACTTAAAATTTACTAAATATATATAGGTTGAGGATAACATAGAGCATTTACATAAATATGAAGTTACATTGTGGGGTGTTTTCATGCAAATGTGAAAAAGGAAAATTCTTAATTTTCAAGCATGACAATGGACCCTAGTGTCAAAACTTTTGGTTATAGGTCTTTCCAAACACTTTCCCAGGTCACCCTAATCCTTGAGTCAATCCTATTTCTCCCTCTATAAGCATTTCAAGGTGTCATATCAGTGGGTCCATAGGTTAGTCATGGTTACCCACGCATTTCAAGTTCTTCCCAAGCAAAATTCATCAAGACAATCTTTTTGGCAAGCTTGGGAAAGGTCAATTTCTGGCTTTTCTAAGGTTCGTGCGCACCCCTAGAGTGGAAAAAAAAATGGAAAAATACATCATGGACGTGCATAAGATATCCAAGAACATTGTGATTTTTTTTTAATGTTTTGAAATGTTTCACAAGTTTTGGAGCAGCTCCAACAAAAGTGGGTCTTGAGGCCTAGGCAACGCACCATACAAAAACAACCCCTGAGCTTCAGGAAGTGATTTTGGGAGCTTCAAAAGGACTTAGGAGTTAAAAATATATATTAGGAAAGGTAATTCATATCCCTAAAATATTTTTGAATCATATTTTTCACAACACATAGGGGCATCCTATCTACAACTAGTTTTAGCCAGACATAACCTTCAATCCAAAACAAAAATCCTATTTTTCATAGGGGTTCATGAAGAATCGAGAGGATGATACCACCACCATTAGATTCAAAAGTTCATTTCAATGAGGAATTATATCAAATTTCATCAACAAAATCCTCTAGGAACTCAAGTTATGGTCCCGACAAGTCGCTCTCCAAGGCACAAGCTTCAACAATTAGTCATTTTTGGGTTGGAAATCCAACCAATGGGAGAGTGGTGTAATTTTTTGCACCAAGTGCATCAATTTTTTTTGCAACAGGTGCAATAAATTTTTCCCCTACCCTATTTGGGCCCTTGGAGCCTCCACATGACAATAGTTCAACACCTTTTAGCTAGTTAACCCCCAAGGATTCATTTCCTGGCCCTCGCTATGTGAAATGATGCCCCGCCACTTTTCAAGCCGGGGTTAGGGTGAATTTTTATGTCCCATGTGTACAAAATATTTGGGACAGTTGGGAAAAAAACCTCCCCAGCCCTCCCATTTAATCTCTTGGTCACCCATGTGCCCCTCGACAACTACTTAAGGTGCAAATTTCAGCCCCCTCTCTCACCCCAACGACAAATCACATGCTACCAAGTGAACCAATGGGGATGGGGCACACTATTTTGAACCAAGCTCACCAAACCATTGGTGAAAATGGTGCACAAAATTGTTCTTCTCCATAATGCATCAAAATATTACAAAATTATTAACCGTCGGGTTGCCACTACTTCAAACTACTTCCATTCTTGCACGCATGCACAAATTTTCTCCAATTGTCAAGATTTCTTCCTCTCCTCCATTTATGTTGCTTACAAAAATTTCCATCATCTCCAACATTATGTTTCAAACATTCCACACTTTTATAACGTGAAGAACTAAATTTTTCAAGAAAATTCCATGATCAAGAGTCGTTCAAAACCTCAAGGCAAGAAAACTACAAATTGCTCATATCTTCCAAATCGTGCATCCGATCCATGTGAAATTTTGAGCAAATATCCCTTATTCAAATGCCTTGGGAAGAAAAAACAAAATATCTAATATGGTCCAATTTTTTAAAGAATAAATTCAAAAATCCTACCCCAAAGTGATTTTTCTTCAGTCTTGCACAAATCAAACTATAGGCGATTGAGCCAAAAATTCAAACAGAACACCTAGAGAAAAAACCCAAAAAGAATTTACAATTTTCTCGTCAATCTTGCAATCGTTATTTTAAGATTCTAAAAATAGAAAAAAAAATTGTTCCTACTTGCTGTTTTGAGTAATTTTACAAAACATCGAATATCTCTCGAAGAAAAGAACAAAGGTGAAAACTATAGAAATTGAAAGCTAGGGCTCGTGGGTCGAAAAACAAAAAAAAAAAAAAAAGTAAAAATAAAAAATCAACTTTAAAAAATGGAAAGTGCTATGAATTGACCCCCATGTACCTGCAAAAATATTGTAATGTGAAAGAAACACCTTAGTTCAACGACATGGCCAAAAAAATAACTCCGCTTGAAATAACAACTCTTGGAACATGGTTTCTAAAAATAGTAGTTTTTAGTTCCAAGTGTAGAAAGTTGCAGATGACTTCATTTTCACTCATCTCACTACTTTTTGTTCCATTTATGATGTTGTATGATGGTTTCATGGTTCAAACAGAGAAATGATAACTCCACAAAGACCCCGTAAAACTCATCTTGATTCCAATCATGTCCTGCCGGCAAGGCGGGGCATCGCAAAGATATAAAGCAGTGAATCCATTTTTTTAACTTAAGTAGCCAGGTGATTCAAAATGAGTTATGGTTCATCAATCAAGTATTAAAGAGGATCGTCATGATTATTTCATATGTCCCTTCCAAGCTCACATTGGGAAGTCTAAAAACAATGTTTCTCAACACTCTTTATGTGACCGAGATGTCTACTCATCATGTACTTGGGAGGAATTGTGATCGCATTGATTAGACAAAGTGTTAAAAATGCCTTTATTCAAAGCTTCCTAATGGGTAGAAAAGTGTGGTTATGCAGTAGAAGTCATCAGAGATCCATTTCAATCCTCAAGATTCTACTGAGTGGACCTTAGTGAGAAACACCTGTAGTCACTAAGGAGATCGTTTGACATCATCTATTAACACTTAGTTCAAGGTGTTCGTGCATTATTTGAAGGAGGTTTCTTATGGTGAAAAATATTCAGAGAATCAGATTTCTCCACATTGAGATGTTTCATCAAATCATCTAGGAAATGAGGTGAGGGCAACAGGGCATCATCTTCATCGACATTCCTTCTTTCTTCTTCTCATTCATTCTCTCCTGTCTTCCTCTCTTCCCTATTTATTTATAATCCTTCATTGTGTGTAATCATCATATTTTTTTTTATTCACTTAAGTAACCTATTTTAAAATTGTAAAATTATTTTCTCAAAATTATAAGAGAAATACTTAATTCATGGAAAACAAAAGGTCACGAGTGGAATATGGAAATGAAGAGTCATATGAGGGAGGTGAAAGGACAATTCAAATTGTATAAATTGGGATGACCTCTCCATTCCAAGGGATTCCATATTTTGAAGACTTCGACTTTGTGGCAATATTGGATGGTGTTTGTTGGACTTTGTGTCACAAATATACATGAAATAAAGCTACAATTTCTTCCACTTTCTTCTTTTCCCTTGCTTTGTACAACTTGTGTAAATGTCAATCAAGGAATAGAGTTTCTAATTTCCAAGATGTATGAATGTGTGCAGCTTTGTATGCATGGTTTCCTCTCATCATTGACACGATAAACATGGTTGTTACAAGAATATTGAATGGTTATTCTATTTCCCTCTTTTATAAAATATGTAAGCACAATGACATAAGAGATTTATATCTTTGATAGATGAATCTGAGAACTTGGTGTCTCAATTTTCCCATCTCACTAGATAGCTTCATTGTGTTTCCTCTATATTGAATGATGAACTACTCTGGTTACTGGGTGTGAGAATCTAATTTCCTACTCATGGCAGTAATATCCCTTTCATAATTTCTCTCCTTTCCCCTCATCACTGTAATTTCCTCCCTTGTACCCCGTATAAGCACCTTGTCATAGGTTCAATGGAGTTTCCCTGTGTGATCCCCAGCCAGTTTGGCCACCCACAACATTTAGATAGGATTAGTATTAGTTTACTTTCAATAATGGGAGTTGTACCATTCAATGCAAAGGGGCATAACCTCATGAATGTTGGTGGAGACACCTGATTTGTCCACCGACAAATTTTCTCACCAACATTGGGTAAGTGTGTAATGACATTTGGGATAAAAAAATTCTTTTTGTTATAACTCTACATGGGTGAGCACACATATGGTATATAAATTATGACTTGGACTAGCATATGGTGGAATGTAATGAATTAAAAGCTACCATTTTGAAGGAGTTTCATATTCCAAAGTTTGAATAGGATAGTATTTTTATTATGAAGGAGATTAAACAAGAGTCAAACAAGACCATACAGGTATATGATGGATAGTTTAAGATGTTTATATAACAATTATCTTACAACATCTATCCATTAAAAAATGCACAATGGTTTAATGGTTTATGGATAGAAAATTTAATACAATAATTATTATATTTATAAAATTTTAGCTATCTATAATGGTATCACAACACTAAATTTAATTATTGCCAAATTTTCATAAGGAATGCAACAAGGAATCCAATATATATAGTGTGAGAATTATGGTCATACCAAGAATAATAATTTGAGGGTGTGAGTACATTCTATGGATGTCAAGTGTGAAATCAATTTATAAGATCACAAGAATAATAATTATCGAAGGTTACAAATGGGGAAACATGTTTAAGTCTTCTATTTGTTCAAGTTTTATGATACCAATATGCATGACACCATGGATTGATGGTTGATAGGGAGATGAAAAAACTATGGGCTAAAAGACTCAAGATACCTTATTCATTTTAGAATAGGGGACAATGGTATGAATACAAGAGATTATACTAAATAGGTAGGACAAACCTTAGAGATGGACGAAAAAAATTGGGATGTGCTACAAGTGTGGGGCACATATCACTATTATGGGTAATTCCCACTTGTGTAAGCTATAAAGAAAAACATTAGTTAGAGGATTGTATATAATTAATAAAATAGATCTTGTAAATTTTTCCCTTATAGAAAATGCTTGAGATGGTAAATGATGACCAAGAATAGTTTCATAGACCACAAGGACAAGGGAGACATCAAGGTCAAGGATGCAAGATACATGGGAATAAGAAGGATCTATGAGAAAGGTCTAAGAAATGAATATACAGGGCCAAGTTATGAAAAATAGAGGAAAGTAAAATTTTAGCTAGTGTATATGGATAGGGATGTCATTTATCTAGATTATTCAATGTAAAAAAATATTTTAATGGGAGAAATGAAAGTATTATAAGAAATTTAGTAGGAGATACAAGGTGTTAGAGAATCACGAGAACCTTAGGATCTAAGAGGAATTATAAACATAGTGTCCATGTAAATAAAATATTTGAATGAAATCCTCATTAGCGTGAAGAATCGGGGTGTTGTTGAAGTTTTGAAGACATGATTTAGGCATAGTATGGGGAATCTCTGATAATTTAGTCATAGATTTATGGCACCAAAGATATTACTTGTGAACATTAGACATATGGTTGATTTAATTAAACCCTTTAACCAAAATATCTTAGTTGATTTGAAGTTTAATGGGTTCCAATTCCACAAGTTTTTGATTAATATGAGGTTGGAAGTTGAAATTCTAAATTTAATAATATGTAATTAAATATGGGTAAACTCACATAGTACTCAATGTGGAGAATTTTTTTATGGTGAACAAGACCACCAAATGACCCATTGGTTTTTTGTGGGATGTGTAAATCGACATCATGGGAATTCCATTTTATGGTGACTTTGAGGTGATCTATATGGCTATAAAATATAGATATCCTACTATCCTCGAATGACCATGGTTCTACTATATTTGAGTGAAAATGAATTTTAAAGAGAAATTCATGAGATTTGAGGACAAATAATTAAGGGTTTTCATCCTACTAGATGCCAACTTAGGATCTACATATACTTGATAAATTCATAGAAAATGAAGATGAGGTAGCTCTTTGTAAAATTACATCACAGGAAGAGGAAATTGATTGGCACATGAAAAGGGAAGAATCTTGTAATCTTTAAGTCTTATGATATTGTTGGATAAATGTAGACATGATTTCATTGATGTTACAATGTAAGTCCTATTGTAGGGGTAGTGTTTCTATTTTTGGGTTGATTAGGATGAGGAATGGTCTGTAAAAGTAGACAACACTTACCCACCAATCTATCAGTATCCAACATTCCCTATAAGACATTTTTTTCTTTAGGTGAAAAAATTGACACAACTTGTTGGAACACATTATTTTCCACCCTGAATTTGTAGTTAGTTACTTAAAAAATCTACAAAAGGAGAAGAATGAGGGAGTAAAAATTGAAGTAGAATAAATTATATCTATGAGATATGTCTAAAAAGATTAAGCATGTGGGATAATGGTTTCTAAAATTAGATGAAAAAGGTGGGGGGGGGGGGTAAGGTTTGTGGAGAGATAAGACCCATATGTGGATCATAGGAATACTAGACATAAGGATGCCACCCAAAAATGTCTATGGAGGAAGTGTTTGACAATATTTCAATCTCCTATTCCAAGTTAATGAAATGGATACAAGAAACCAAGAAACTCAAAAACTGTAGGAGGGTTTAAGGATACCTCCTGATGGGGATGATGATGATGATGATAAAGATACGGGTGCAAAATATCCTCTCCATGGAGAGATCGATAACCTATAAAACAAAGAGAAACCAAAAATAAAATGATTAGTAGATAAGATGGTGGGTTTCATGACAAGTGATAACTTCCTAGGGATGAATGTTAACCCACTTTGATAAAAATATCTAGATAAAGGATAATAGATAAGAGGATGCGAGATATCAAAGATCTAATATATGTTAGAGACACTAAAATAAATATGCGATAATATAAATTATGATAAAAAAATTAAACCTGCTCGGCCAGAAGCCGACGGTGACATGAGGTCAGACTAGTACGATTGATAGTGACCATTGTAAAACCGATTAAAGATATGTAGAAAAGCATATCCGGATTTGATGTTGAAATCTGGATCTGATTTTGGGGTGGTGGGGAACATAGATGATGTACAAGAAGACATATCTAATGAAGATACTTGATTGGGTCAACAACGGATGGACTAGGTATACGGTGATTGAGGAAGGATTTAGGATTTTTGTGAGCTGAATGGATGGGAAAAGAGGTATGGAGAGGATCGATAAAGGTTGATAAGTGATAGAGCTCTAAGAGAACCTACGAGACATGCAAGAAAGAGGCAATGAAGAAAAAGGACTCCAAATGAACTTAAAATATTCAAACCTCCATGGAGATCATGAAAATATTATAAGAAAACTCAAATTGTATGGTTATAGCTCCTAAGAAGAGAAATAACACAAAAAGGTCACAAGATAGATGAAAGACCCAATATTCATAAGAATTTTGAGAGGAGGGGTAGAGATATATTAATTGGGTTAATGGCAACCCATATGGGTCATTGGTGGCTGTGGCAGACCATAAACTTGGGAGGTGGAGATGATGTTTTACTCGATGGAGAGGGGCTAAAATGGCTAAGATTCGGGGTTATCTATTGTGCAAGGATAGTGGTGTGTGGGGGAATAAATGGTAGTGGGAGGATAAGAGGGTATTAAATGGTTGTAAGGGGAATGTGTGTGTGTATTTTTGCTTAAGCTAAGTTAGATGAATAAGAACTACCACCTAAATAGTTCTATAATAAAGCTAAGTAAAAATATAGGCACCATCAAGATGAGAGCTAAACAAGATCAACACTAAGCATAATGCATTAACTTTGAACCAAGATCAAATTAACATGCTAAAGTATTCAAAACCTCTACTTCTCTAGATTACCAACAAAAGCAAATGGACCTATGTAGACTCCATGGCAATCAAATTGATTGTTTTGATCTTCAAGAACCTAGGAATGGGAGCTCATCAAATCTTGGCTACAAGACCCTTTGACTATTCCCATATGACCCAAGCACTTGGCTAGAAAATGCAAGAAAGGAGGCTTAGCTCTTCAAATGGTGAATTTCTCAAGAATAACAAAGAAAAGCTTATAGTCTATTTGCTATGTGCTTTGCTTTTGTCTTCTCAAGGAATTTAGGTGTAAGTGTAAAGGTAGGAGGAGGGCTCTTTATATAGCCCAATGGATAAAGGAATCACTACATCCCTTTGCATGTGGGATAATAGAGATGTTGAGTTAGTTGTGGATAAGGGGGGTTTAGATAAGGTTGAGTTAACTTTAGGAGGGTTTAATTTTTCCTTTAGTGACTCATGTGGATAAAGGGGGCTCATTAATTAATCAAGATGATTTAATTAATAGATGTGCAAGCTTATAGAAGCTTTTAGAGGAATATTAGCATGATTTAGACTATAGAAGGGGATTAAATCAATTAAATATTGATTTATTGGTTAAATGAAAGGGGAAGCTAATTAATTAATAATAATTAATTAGTCTAGATAGAAGGGAGGATTTATTAACGGAAGGTCGTTAATTAGGGTATTTTTTGGATAGGTGACTTAATTAATTAGTGTAGTGTAATTAATTAATGACGATAGGAGAGAAGATGAGTGCTTTTGATGATATGTCGCCAATTTGTAGGAAAGGAGATAATTAGTGCAATTTAAGTATTTAAATTGCTTGGGCGTAATTATGGGTGTCTAAATTTTCCCTCTTTGGGGTGGCGTAAATGACGCCACTTCAAAGATAGTAGATGATGAAATTTTGAATGGCTAGAAGAAAAATTAGTAGAAGTGAGAGATGCCCCCTCAAGTGTCGATGGGGTGATGAAGGAAGATAATCGAGGATCGAAAAATGTGAGAAATAGATAGAAGAATGGGCGTGGGAAGAATCCCCTAGTGAAATGGAAGATTAGGGGTGAAAGGAAAGTGTTATAGAAGAAATATGGAGAAGTGGAGAGAAGAAATTATCCTCTAGCCTTTGTATTGGAACAAATTTAGTGTCATCATATTGCCTAAAGATCTACGTCATCGGTCCTTATGAAAAATAAAATCATAAAACAAAATTAGAATGACATGAAAAGCCATACTACGAACAATTTTCCATTGCTGAAAAACACCAACTCCATACAACATACAAAAACGCAATGTGATATGAGAAGGAAACAATCTCCTTTAATAGGGAAAACAAGTACGAACGCACATATCCAACACAACAATGGTCAAGAAAGTTGTACAAATGTTTTGTTATCAAGTTGAGGAGATCCACATGTTCATGATTGATGAAAAGGGTTAAAAATGATTCCCCAAGCAAGGATACATGCAAGGGGAAATGATGATGGTCACTGGGTCCAAGTAGAAATCTTTGTGCGTAATGAAACAGGATTACCGAGAAACAAGATGTACCTTAGAGTATAGATGAAGCAAGAAGATAGATTTGTGAGTCATTGTGAATCCGGTGATCCACAAGTTGTGTTGATTGGTGAAGATGTGAAACAAACCAGTAGGATATGGAAAGAATACCATGTGCAAGACACAAGTTTCAGCCGTAATAAGCAAGTTACCTATTTTTGTAGGTTTTTTACTTTTTAGGATTTTGTGGAGAATTTTGCCTTATTTTTGAATTTTGAAGTGATATATATATATATATATATATGTATATATATATGTATATATATATATATATGTATGTATATATATATATATATGTATATATATATATGTATATATATATGTATATATGTATATATATATATACATATATATATGTATATACATACATATATATATACATACATATATATATATATATATATATATATATATATATATATTTTTGTGTTTTCTGAAATGCGGTGGACAGTAGAAGAAAATAGAAGAAATAGAATGAAGTGCCTAGATGCAAAAGAAAATGCCCCAGGGGAAGAAAGAAGAAACAGGTGACAAATAATGTCCCTGTATAGTGGAAAAATTAATAAAATAATTATTTTTAAAATAACAAAAATAATTATTATAGAGAGTGTGGATAAGAAGAAAAATCACCTAGGAGCAATAAAAATTGTCCTAGTGAGAAGAAAGGGGTACTAGACGACAAAAAATGCCCCAGCATAGTGAAAAATGAAAGAAAAATAATTATTTAAATAAAATAATTATTTTACAATGTGAGCAGGAGAAAATGGCGGTCAAAACAAGCCTCCAGGCACCACAGCCGGTGAAAAATAGGTTGATATACCCCACCCGGGGGGTAAATCACCGTGTCTAATTCATTTTTTACCGACCGTTTAATTTTTTTACCACGAGGCTCGTGCGGTGGCGAGAATGATGGTGAGAGCATGAAATTGATTGAGACAGGCAACCACAATCGAGGGTACGAGTGACACGCAGAGACGATGTTGTATTTGTGAGTATCCTAACCCTATTTGTCAATTATGTAATTAATTCCCTTAGAAGTAGGAATTAGGGTTAGAGGTGCGTCGGTGCGCATACGCATGGGTGTAGGCACACTAAAGGTGACACAGGCATCCAAATGGTGGTGCAAGATTCCTGGTGTGTGTGCGCACATGCACAAGCACACACAAAACACACCTACGCACACGTACATATGTCACACATGTGTGTACATGCGCACACACAAAGCATCCATGCATGTGCACACATGCGAGATAGCCGAATGATGGTGTAAGCACCCATAAGTGGTTGTGTGCATGTGCATGTGCCACAAGGATGGTGCACATGCAATAAGACGTGCGGGAACACTAAGTAGACGGAGGACAAGATAGAAAAATGCCAAAAATGATGGCACTTAGAAGAAAATTTAGGATTTTTGGGTTAACCCTAAAATGATAGGTAGAATTTAGAGGAAATGTTAGTAACTAATGAATGAAATGATTTTGCAGAGACACTTTCCCATGCTTCAGACATGTGAGTGTCATTCACACATTGCAGAGCTGGAGGGGAGCATACACCGATGAGACCGATGTGCGGTGGCAATACTCCTAGAGGCGGTGGGCCTAGGCCCTATATCCCGGATGCCATCCATTACTTTGGATCATGGGCTACTTACTGCATTGGCTGAGTGGTGGCATAGTGAGAGCTAGTGCTTTAGGCTCCCTACTAGAGAGATGACCGTGACTCTAGAGGATGTGTGGCAGATTCTCCAAGTGCTATCTTAGGCTCACTGATTGAGTATACTAGTGACCTTGGGTGGATCAGGGTGGCTGTGAGTGACCTATTTGACAGAGATGATATACCGCATGATGGTATGATAGTTACATTTCATGAGTGCATAGCAGATCCGACACTGCACCGGGGTCCATTATATGTTATGTCACTTATCAGTGGGTTTTTTCTCACTAATAAGATCGAGACATCCTTCCCTAGAGTTCTGATGACCTTAGTGCATGGGATCTTTAGTGGTGAGCGTTATTGCTAGGGCCAGTGCATACTGGCACATCTGTACTGGGATCTACATTTGATTACATACCACCATCAAAAGACAGTGGGGCCTACCTCTCTACTGCATATTTGGTCATGGGACCACATAGCTATCGGGTGCCCCATAGGAACATTACATGTTTGAGCCCCAGAGGAGCCATCATATATGGCATGGGTTTTAGTAGGTGACGACATACGAGGTCACCTAGGTAGTTTGTATAGATATCAACGAGAGTTCGATGAGCTGCTAGATAGGGATATCATATGGAGACCCTACAGGTAGATACAGTGGCTAGAGGATGCAGTAGAGCTCAGTATTTGTACAATGGAGCATTTCCTTCTCGGTAGTCACAGTTATATCATTGAGTTATACAGGGTAGATAGATGTCGCGAAGTGGGCATGGTACAAGGGGTTCCATAGCTAGACTTGTGGTATGCCCATCGAGACTCTGAGAGGCCAACCATGGGGCTGCGCATATAGGTGACCCAAGCTAGGGCTAGTTTTTTATAGGTGGTTCCATAGGTATGGGATCCCACTCGACAGGTCAGAGATCCGGGAACCACTGTGGATTACATGGCTTGGTATGCTACTATTTTACCCCGATGAGGCCTAGGTAGTAGGTACTCGACCATCACAAGAGCTTTGTCATGGCGGTGATGAGAGGGAGGATGTAGCAGCCCGTGACCCAACTAATCCATTTGATGGGATACCACATGAGGAGAAGGGTGTAGCATAGGTACGGGGAAAAGGCAATAGGGACCAATACAGGCACATGCATAGTTTAACTAGCTTAGATTATGAGAGTAGTGACAATCATCCAAAGTGGAATAGGGATAGGCCTCGGTGGTGCGGCCCAGGTGGCACAAATAGCCACCTTACGGTAGAGGCCTTAACAAAGAGAGACCAGGCCACAAAAGAGAGAGACCATGCCTAAGCCCAAACTTTAGCAATCGTAGTAGAGTAGGATCAGGCTCGGGCTCAGGTTAGCTAGGGAGATGATAGTGTTGTTCACTTTCAGCAGATATGACAGATGGCCTCATAGATGGCTCAGGTGGCAAGCCTATATCAGCAGACACAGAGCCAGTGCAGCTTGTGATGATACTAGAGCAAGATAGGTTGAGAGTAGAGTGTGTAGTGGGCCGGCCGATCTTTCTAAGCCTCAACAGAGATAGCATCTTTCGACGCATAGATGGCATAATGGTGATAGCCCGAAACACAAAGATCTGGATACCACGGAGGTGAGAGCATCGTACTATAGATCCTTATAATATGAGGTAGTTTTGGTTGAGTAGCGGGCACCTTCCTATAGCCAAAGCGATTCATAGAGGGGATCATGTCGAGAGGCCACAGGCCTCAGTGGAGCAGCCATGGGGATAATCGGGAGATCGAGTGATGCTCGCACTATGCCACTAGCACGAGACGCAGTACTAGAACCCCATATGAGGGCTCGAGTCAGACTTGATGATTATATTGACACATATGCCTCTTGATGAAGGCTATGAGCAGTTTGTGCTTGATGTAAAACATTCTTTATTATATAGCAATTTTTGATACATGCCTCTAATGAAGGCCTTTTTGATGTACAATAGTTTTGACACATGCCTCTGATGAAGGCAGTTGTATTCGTTGATCGATGTATATCATCCCTTTTGTACACCTCAAATGAAGGCATTTTTGATGTATAGCAGCGATGTATATCCATTTTTGATACAGATATACCACACACATGTATATATATATGGACATTTTTGACATGACACATGTTTATGAGATGTTGGACATTTTTGTTATTTCTTGATGGAGTACATGGATAGATAGATGTGTTTGTGATGTTAGTTGATTTGATTTCACATGTATATGTATCCAGTTTGTTGATGTATCGCATGTGTTTTGATTTCTAGATGATAGATCTTGTAGAGTATATCAAATGTATTTGCTCATGTGATGTGCCAGACTTAGTGGACGGGATGATATGATGATATGGGTGTGGGGGGGATAGATTTTGATATTTATGATCCCTCTTTCCCCCATTTGATGATACGATATGTGATGACTAGCTTAGCATTCATGTATGATGTATACTTAGCTTTTTCTTGATATATGATGTATAGATGATGTTAGATGTGATGATATTGATGGAAATATGATGATGTGATAACAAAACGATGCACATGTAACAAGAAAACACAATCAAATGCTAACAAAGAACATAATGAACCAATACAACAATGTACCATGATTCACTAGCATGTAAAAACACACTTCAATATGCACAAGTAAGAATAAATCTAATCTAATCAAGAAAATATGAATCCTAACAAAGTATGTCCAAGCAACAAACAAAACAAATGTACAAACATGAAGTAACTATACAAGAAATCAAGCAAAGCAAGAAACAAGACAATGCAAGTAAACTAAAGTAAATGTTTTTGCAAGATTTGTTTTGTGAAACAATTTTCTATTGTTTAGAGTTTTTGACATTTTTGAATGTTTTTGCGAAACAATTTTCTATTGTTTAGAGTTTTAAAAACAATTTTATATTATTTTTGTGTTTTTCTAACAGTTTTCCAGAGCTATGCACAAGTAACCAAGAAAGTGTGGATGCCCCCAGTGTTAGATGGGGAATATACAAGGGCAAATGCCACATGCTTATAAATAGGAAGGTGAAGTCACGAAGTGCCCCCAACGTAAGATGGGGAATAGACAAAGATTATGCCCTTCACAGATGAACAAAAGGAGACAAAGCCGGATCAAGGCTTGACAAGATTGGGCTCACAGGGAATCTCGGAGGTAGAACTAGCCCTAGGCTAAGTAAAAGTACCCTCCAGATGCAAGATGCTTGTGAACAACAAATCCTCCCAAGGTTACAAACCGATTTTCACCCAAGGACTTATGAAAAGTGCCATAATTGTGTGGTTTTCACTTATGGATGACATTTTTGTCTTTTTTTTATTTTTTGTTTTTGATTATTTTACCATGTTTTTGATTTTGCTTTTTCTGATTTTTGTGCCATGTTTAAGCATAGAACTGCTTAAGGTGCATGGCATTCATGGGCTCACAGAGCTCATCACCATTGGGGTGAGAAAGTTTGTATGCTCCTATGCCATACTTGGCCATGATAACATAAGGTCCTAACCAATGCAGTTCAAACTTTCCTTTCTTTTCTCGTTCTGCCCTTGTGTTGAATTGATTCTCCTTCATGACCAAATCACCAACCTCAAACTGATGAGGTATGATTCTTTTGTTGTAATTTTTGGAGACTCTGTTCTGATACACTTTGAGGTGATTAAGGGCGTGGATGTGCTTCTCATCTAGGAGCTCTAACTCTGCCAGTCTAGCCACTCGATAATCTTCATCTTTATCCAGATAATCCCTAAGAGAGATTCTTAGGGAAGGAAGCTCAATTTCTAATGGGATGATATATTCCATTCCAAATACCAGGAAATATGGTATCGCACCTATAGGAGTGCAAATAGAGGTCCTGTAAGCCCAAAGAGCTGGGTGGATTTGCAAATGCCAATTACGACCTGTCTTACTTACCATCTTCTCCATTATTCACACCAAAGTCTTATTAGTGGCCTCAACATGTCAATTTCCTTGGGGATAATATAACGTAGACCATTTTAACTGATTTGGAACCAATGACAGAGATCCTTTCTTGTTTTATTCTTGAATGACTTTCCATTATCGAATGATGGTTGCGGGAATGTCATACCGGTAAATAATATGATTCATGATGAATTTGGAAATTTGAGCTCTGTTACATAGGTTAAACGACAACCTCCACCCACTTGGTAAAGTATTCGATGAGCCGTAATGATGTGGGTATGGCCATTAGATGAAGTAAGGGTAAGATTATATATTAAATCAAGTCCCCATTTAGCAAATGGCCATGGGGTGGTGATGGGTTGTAATGGTTGTGATGAAGCATGGATGAAATTTCCATACTTCTAACAAAGTACACACTTCCTTACATAGTTATGTGATCGGTTTCCATGGTAGGCCAATAGTAGCCTACTCGTAATAGTTTTTGGCTAGAACCATTCCATTAGTATGTGCTCCACACACCCCTTCATACACCTATTTGATTTCTTGAACCGACTCTATCATATCGAGACAACGTAATGATTCCTATCGTATCCACAATGATAAAGCATACCTCCTAAAAGGGTATAACGGGCTATCTGGTGAATTAGGATTTGTTTCTTAGAATGGGAGATGTCGGGAGGGAACATGTTGTCTTTGAGATAGGTAAAGATGGGCTCATACCATGGGGAATTGGTACCAACAACATCACAAGCCGATAGGATTACGGCATGTCGTGCATAGCAGTGGCATAGATTTTCCACAAAAGAATGGCATGTCATTAATTTACGCGAGAATACGGAGCATAGAACCTAATGTGGCCATAACATCTAAAAATATGTTTTGCACTCTTAGAACTTTTTAAAATGTGATGCTCACAAAATAATCTTTCAAAGTTTCTACTAGCTTCTTATAAGGTATGAGTTTCTCATCCTTAACCTTGTATTCATCACTAACTTGTTTGATAATTAACTAAAAATCACCAATATTAACATGATGAATGTCCCATTTGATGGTGAGCTTCATCCCTACGATGAGTGTCTCATACTTTGTGATATTGTTCATGCAAGGAAAAACAAGATGAAAAAACCTAAGGTATGGGGTCGCCAGAAGGAGTAATGAGGACCACACCTACGCCTGAACCATGAAAAGTAAAAGACCCGTCAAAGTGTATCTGCCACACGAAAAAATTCTTTAATGTATAGCAATGAGGCATATGACAGATCCAAATTCAAAGGATCAGTGCCTTGCAAAGGTGCTTCTGATAATTGATCAATGAGTACATGTCCTTTAACTTACTTTTGATGCACAAACTTGATGTCAAATTCACTTAGTAGAATGATCCAATTAGCCATTCTTCCTGTGAGGGAAGGTTTAGACAAAAAGTATTTGAGCGGGTCAACTTTGGATATAAGATTGGTTTTGGTATTCAATAAATAATGGTGAAGTTTTTGAAAGGTAAAAACTACAGCCAAACAAGTTTTTCAATTTGGGGATAGTCGAGCTCATAGGTGATGAGAATGTGACTAAGGTAGTAGACCACTTTTTCTTTGTGACCAAGGTCGTATTGGGTGAGTAGCACACCAATAGCAAATTGAGTAGCAGAGATATAAAGTAGGAGCGGCTCACCAGGAGTTGGAGGCATGAGGATAAGTGGATTGGCCAAGTATTTCTTAAGCAAGGCAAAGGCCTGTTGTTTCTCTGGTCCCCAGATGAAGGCAACATCCTTTTTAAGTAGGTGGGTGAACGAATGACACTTATTGGCAAGCTAGGAGATGAAGCGATGAATAGCCTATATTTTTCCCTACAAGATGTGCAATTGATTAATTTTCTTAGGAGGAGCCATCTCAATAATAATGAGACACTTTAGCAGGGTTTACTTTAATTCCCCTTCTTGATACAATGAAACCCAACAATTTTCCTGATAGCATCTGAACACACATTTCTTTCAGTTCAGCCGGACTTTGTACTCTCGTAGGCACTCAAAGATATGTCGTAAAATAACAGGGTGATCTTCCCTTGTCTTATATTTTTCAAGGATGTTATCCACATAGTATTCCATGATATCATGGATCATATCATGGAAAATTACTTTCATCGCCCTTTGATAAGTAGCTCCTGTGTTTTTAAGACCAAACGACATTACCTGATAACAGAAGGTACCCCAAGGAGTTGTAAAAGTTGTCTTGTGTTGATCTTCATTAGCTATATTGATTTTATTGTAACATGAAAAGCCATACATAAGAGATATCATCTCATATCTTGTTGTTAAATCCACAATCATATCAATATTTGGCAGTGGAAAATCATCCTTAGGGTAGGCCTTATTTATGTCTCTAAAATCCATGCAGATTCTGATCCCGACAGGATTTTTCTTGACAAGGATGATGTTGGATATCCATTCAGAGTAATCAATGGGCCAAATGAATCCTGCCACAAACAATCTTTCTAATTCCTCTTTGACCAGGAGAGCCACCCTTGGGTGAATATTTCTGAGCTTCTGCTTAATAGGCTTAGCGTCTGCATATATAACTAGGTTGTGCACAACCAAAGTTGGATCTAAGCCTAGAATATACTTATAGGACCATGCAAATACATCTATAAACTCCCGTAGCAGCATGGTGAATGTTTTTTGTTCTGTGCCGAGAGTGAAGCTCCCAATTTGACTATTTTTGGGTCCTCTTTTGTGCCAATGTTTACATCAATAGTTTCCTCTACTAGTAATTTTGACAAGTCCTCCATATGCGTAGGATCGGGAGGAAGGTTGAGATCTTTGTCCAAGGATGTCTCTATGAGATTTTCATCCTTGGTGTGGTCACTTTTATTGTCCTTTGATTTTTGCACTGTTTTCTTCTAGTGCCTCAAAGAGGTTTTCACTGTGCGACTTGGACTTTGATTTTTTCCGAGGCTTTGTGTTGGAACTTTTTCCCTCACTTTTTCTTAAGTTTTGTTGACCACAAAGCTCATCCTCCTCTCCAAAGTAGGTGAAAGTATCCAAGTCAATATAGAACCCCTTTTTGTGGTCTCCAATGAGAATTGTATCTCGAATGCCCATGAACTTTGTTATAGCTTTAGCATTTTCAAATAGATCTAGTGACATATGACGTTATTGTTCCCATTCAATAAGGGAAGGATAAACAAGGTCAAGTGTAGGTTCTGTAGGAGTTATGGTTAGGAAAACGGTATTCATGAATAGGTTCGTGGAGGTAAGATCCTCATATTGGCTACTGATGGGAATGCAGTATCGATGTCTAGATAGTAAGGGCTATCCTCACATTCAGAGAAGGTAACATCTTGATCATTGGGATGTGCCCCATAAGGGTGAATTCTAATGCCATATATTTCTATTTTAAAATGCGGGAGAGACCCTAGTTCTCGCTGTCCTTTCTCATTCTTCCGCATCCTAGGCCCTTATAGCCCATGGAGTACATCATTCTAGCTAGATTTCTTGTATTCAGGGTTTGATAGTAGGTTGGCTGAGTATCCTCTAGGACCCAAGTCATAGGTGGATCTAACAATTTTTCTTCAGCTAGCAAGCCTCCAGGTAAAAATGACCCAATAGTTTGCTCATTTCTAGGTTATGCTGAAATGATAGTTGGGTTGACCTCTAGTCTTAGGTGACAATGAGAGGTCTAAAACCAAGAGGGCTTGTTGCACATTATATTCTCCACATCCGTATTCTAGAACCTTCATCTCCCATGAATAAAAAGGAGAAGTTGATGTAGAGGCACCATGGGCATAAGAAATGAGAGAATCTGAATCTACCCGGGACTCCATGGCTTCAGTTTGGAGAGGAAAAACTATATCGATGGAGGGACACACATAGGTACCCTTACGTGTAAAAATATTGAGAGCTCTGCAATGAGTGAAGGGCTCTGAATGTCCTTGTATTTTGATAGTGTGTCCCTTGTGCTTCCATTTAATGCATTGATGGAACGTTGATGGCATAACCTGTATGGCATGAATCCACGGTCGACCTAGAAGCATATTGTATGGAAGTTCTAAGTCTAGGACATGAAATTTTGTGTGATGAAAAGTGGGACCGACTTCCATGGGCAACATGATTGTGCTAGCTGACTCCCTTTCCACATTGTCGTAAGTAGTTATAGTAATGATGTTTGACTCAAGGTCTGCTTTGGTATGTCCCAATTGCTTAAGCAACTTCAACGTGTGTATATTCAACCATGATCCATTGTCGACAAGCACTGTTTGATCTTCTTACGGGTAAAAATACCTCAATATATAAAGGGAGATTATGTGTTGGATTTTCAGTAGGGATTTCCCTATGATTGAAGGCAATGTGTTCAGTTGGTACAATGTTTGCTACTACGGCCTGAAGATGTGTAGGATCTACCTCTAGTGGCACTCCTAACCCCAAAGAATTTGGTACAAAATTTATTTATGCACATTTGATATCTTAAGAAGATCAAATATTGAAATCTTGGCATATTTTTTCTCAAGTTGTTCTAAGAGGTTATACCTACCATTTTGTGGGGTTAATGGAGAGGGTTTAGGAATCATGAGGCGAGCACACCTTGTTACCGTGGTGCAATCCTTTCCCTTGATTTGGATGGTGTTCACATGGTCACTAGGAGAGTGAATACATCTAATAAGCGAATCATAATGATTGTTGTCTCTCTTAGTATATAAATAATTCACTTACTTATAACTCTGGGATGACTCTCCTTGATCCGGCTTTGAATCTTCTGATTTACCATGTTTGGGGAATGGTTCTTTATATATACCCATATTTTTGTTGGGTGTCTGAGTCTTCTCTGGGTTGTCCACCTCTATCTCCCCATTGTCGATTAGGTCTTGGATATAGTGACGAAGTCACATACATTTTTCTGTTTTATGTCCCTTGACATGATGTAATTCGCAATAGTCATGCTCCTTGTACCATGATGGTTTTGGAGCACTTGTCATCAAAGGGTTGTGTTGTGGGATAAGTCACCATGTGAGCCGCATCTAATTGTTTTAATATAACTAACAAAGGCTCATTGAGAGGAGTGAACATTCTTCGCTTAGGTGGTGGTTGAATAGGTCCTTTGGTCAGTTTAAAAGGTTGACCAGTTTGAACCATTTGTACACGTTTGGAATCTATGATCCTCGTCTCCCACCACGTTTTTGTTTTTGTTAAATATCTTCGGCTTCTTTATATGTTTAACACTTTGATTATCCTTAGATTGTGACTTAAGAGATCCTTTGGAAATAAGAGATTTCTCTATTTGAACACCTTTTCAACAACCTCCTCAAAAGTGCGAACACAATGCATTTAAAGGTGGAAAGCGATGTATGGATTTAGGTTGGGCACAAAGATACTTACTGTATTTTTCAAGGAAAACACAAGGGAAGCATTGGCTATCCCTCTCCAATATTGTAGGAAGTTGGAAAAATTTGTAGACACCAAATTTGTGTCTTATGACCCTTGTGACCCGCATCTCATCTCGCAATCTAACCTCATCACCTAAACCTTACACAATTATTTATTAATTACCTTATAATTGATAAATCCACATCACCTTACCCGCCACCTCACTTTGCCACCTCATCATGACCTAGCCCTAACCCTAAACTAACCTAATTAAGACCCATGACTTGGTCTGACTCACATCCATAACTAATGCCTCCTTACTCGCACCCAAAGCCGACCTTCTAGCCACTTGACCAAGCCCGCAACTGATCTCTCGGAGAAAAGCAGGGAAGGTGGGCTATTTTACTAAAAATAGCCTACTTTTTCCTTACCGATGCCGGTTCTACTCGACCGCCGTCGGTTACATGTAACCGCCATCGGTTCCTCGTAAATGGGCTCCCAAACCAAAACAACGGATCAGAATTTCATTTTGGAGATCACCAAAGGATTTCTGATCAACAGAGAGCATTGCAGAGCGAAAAACAGAGTCCAAATCTTCACTTAACCAAGCAGAGATGAGTGAAGAAACCTGAAGTGCTTGCAACAGAGGAGATCAACTTGCATCTTGGTCAAAACCAGTAAGTCACATCTTGCATGTCCTCTGTTATAACATTTCTTATGCTTCTTGAATCTCAGTCCTCCTAAATCCGTTTCTGAGTCCACTACCCAACGTGTCATTGCATCTAATCATATTCTTTTACCTCTCATCATCTCATTTCCTAATATCATCCATAAACCAGCCTTACAAAACACCATAGCTACCAAGAAGATCCTATAACCCACCGGTAGATCGGTATCGGTTATCGATGCTATCGAATCGCATCGGTATCGCCGAACCGCATCGGTGGTTCCTCCGATCAAAACCAAAAACAAATTTTTCCCTACCCAAATTCGAAACAACTTAATTGATATTTTACAGCTTTTTTGTGTTAATTCATATTAGTAGGGAACCGACCACCTTCGAAAGGAAGTTTTATATTTCCCGGCCCAAGGCAGTTTCCTCATTTATTGTTTAATCAAAATCTTGTGGTCTTGTGTTCTTATTTGCAGGTAGTCCTTCCAAGACAAAAAGGAGTTCTTCGCAGTCAGCCTGATCTTTCTCTACGGTACGCGCACACCATCTCGACATTCTACAGGTATTCCTCCTAGCACCTAACTCTTATCTGTTTCTAAAAGGAACGAGTCATTCCGAGTGAAACATTTTGGCACGCCCGGTGGGACCCATTTTGGGTTTCTTTCTCTTGCTTATTTTCATTTTAGGAAGCATACTTGCTGTTGCTGCTTTTGTTATATATTTCGTAAAGAATTTGTCTTGCTTTCCTAGTTTCACATTAGTGAAAGTCATCTCTCTTGCTTCATCGAACATAATTTTTGATTTGGGTTTAAAACACATGCATTGCATTCCTGCTTGTTGTTCTTCAATTCTAGTGAACATAGATTAAGTAACAGGTCGTACACGTGGGGGTGATATCCACGGTATTGACAGGAAATTAACCCTAGTTTCACTGCACAACACATACCGAATCACTTCACAATTAACACAACAGCTCAAACATCCCCCCTTTTCCGCGGTATTCCTCCGCCCGATTGAGGTAACCTTATAAGCCAAAACAAACTTGACATTTCCCCTAGGTCTTGTTGTTTAGGATTCTGACATCATCTTACGTCTAAAGGCATAAGCCCACGATAACTAAAATTAACCCTAGGATTAGTCTCTGGATTTGCGTGTGCATCTTGCTTGTTTTCAAATTTTGTTTTCTCTGTCATACTTTGTCTTCTGTGATCAATAAGTTGACAAATATACTCAACGTTGCTAAAAATCAAATTAGCAGCCTTTTATATCTTCTTATCCTAGACTTTTGACACCGCATCGGTTAATCGACCGACGCCGTCATTTCTCTCGACCGACACCGGTTATTAAACCGATATCGGTTACTGTCTTCATCAGCCCCTGACAAACCAGCAACTTGCCAAATTCATCATTCTGAGGTTGTTTTTGTTCTTGATAGATTGAAACTTTCCTGTGTGTTCTTGTCCATGGTTGTCATCACTCGGAAGCAAGCCGCCGCCATGGTTTCACATGCCTCGCTCCGTGTCTTTGCCTCGAATCACCCCTTCACATTCTATAGGGAACCCTACTTGACACCAAAGAGATCCCCAAATTCCCGTGTAGGAGACAAGGACTTTGCCAAATTTCTGGATGCTAATCCCAAATACTGCATAATACTATTTGTCTCATGCCCCGACCGTACGCCCGATGGTCAGCTCCTTGTGGCATGCCTATTAGTATAGCTGCTCATTTAGCTCCCACTCCTCCCGATAACACCGCCTTACTTCCTGCATCTCTAGCCCCGTCTCTCCCAATCCGATGGCTTCGAGGTTCATACGACCCCGATTAGCTTTCCTTTGGTTAATCTTGACCCCACGTATCATTACCACCAACCGCCCCTACCTCATCTCTCTTTCACCACTCCATTCATGACTTGCTCTCTCGCCACCTATTCACACGAGCTTTCCTTCTCAAGCTCCACCTACCTTTTCATTCCCATACACGTATCCAAAGAACCTCAACACCTTATATGGGACATCCCTATTCTGCTGCTCCAACATACTCATCCTCCATACCTTATCAACACTTAGCCCCACCATTGTCCAAATGGAAGCCCTTGGTCCAACTTGCCTCCGTTTACCACAACCGCACCATCATCTCATCCAACCACAGATTTCATCAAACAAATGATGGACAAAATGCAAAACCTGGAGGCTTCTGTTTCGGGAAGTCATAGCGCCTTGACATACGAGCAAGTTTTTCGGGAGCCCATTCACCCTTCTGTCCCCCTTCATTCATATCCTCCTCAATGGGAGTTGCCAAAATTTACTCGTTTTAACAGTAAAGAGGATCCTCAACAACACTTGCGATCATTTAGACACGCTTGTTATTTGATCGCCCATGATGATGCCTTGTTACTCCGCACCTTTCCCATGTCCTTATCAGACCCGCCTTGAGTGGTATGCTTTTTAACCCAAAGACTCGATCTTCTCTTTTAACCAACTAGCCCAATCTTTCTTGGATCATTTCTCCATTAACATTGCCAAGAAAGTATCTATCACCGACCTCTATGCCATCCGACAATTTGAGGACGAATCTATCGCAGATTTCGTTGGACGATGGCGGGGCCTTATCAACCAACTTACGTATGCCTTACCTCAAACCGAACTTATCGAACTGTTTACGCGGGCCTGCGCTAAGCACATCTCCCCCACCCTCCAAATTCAAACTTTCCGTACATTCGACGAGGCCTTTACTATGGCCCGAAAATTAGAAATTCGAGCCTTAGAAGAGGAGAAATTGCGGTTGCGTAACAAAAACCCCAATTTCCAAACTCCTGATTCTACCAACAAGCCAAACACCACCACTCCTCACGCGTCCACTTCTTCTAAATCAAAAGGAGCTGTCCACGCGGTAATGGTCAAATCTCAAACACCGTCCAATACTCCGCCGAAAACCACCTATAAGTACAAAGCCGAGCCCATCAATTACACTCCTTGGGAGAAACTTATAAGCGTCATCCTGGAGAAATTGCTCAAAGCCAGGGCTATCACCTTGCCCCTGTTAAACCTCACTGGGTTTGACTCCACCCGCGCAATACCTTCCTGGTACAAAGAAAATGACTTTTGTAACTTTCACCGCGTAAAAGGACATAGTCATGAAAACTGCAAGATGTTGAAAAACATAGTGCAGGAAATGGTTGATGCGGGGGATATAGCCCTCGATAATCCTAACGCCCTTGCTAACCGAAATCTGAAAATTTTCAACAAGCCATTCCCGAATCACTCGCTCAACAAGAATAACGTAAACCAAGATATCTTAGCCGAGGAGAGTGTTCATGAGATCCATGCAGTCTTCGATTCTCAGCCAAAAGCCTCTATTGAAAAAATTTTGAATCAAGCCTCTCCACCAACACAGGAGTCTGAACCTCCTTCACCACCATCAAGCCAAAGTGAAATCATTCCTTTACCCATAAAAGAGTTAACTGCCTGGACTTCTCTTCTCATCGATGAGTCTTCTTACACCACATCCCTACAAGACTATGAGCGGATGTTATCTAATTTATCTATTTCCCAAACGTCCCCTTCTACCGCTCTTGCTGCACAAGAGGAAGGCTCGCCACTCCTTTTGACATCCTTAGACGAGAAATCTCTTACACTGACATCACCACATTCTTTAAACATGACAGATCCCTTCAAACACGCCCTCCTACCTATTAGTCCCTCATCGCCTAAATCTTTTCAACGACCGGTTGACCTCTTAACATCTATTGATATAGTGCCTCATCTACCTCCCCGTGTCACACCCACAAAGGGACTGGAATCACAACCCGCCGCTTCTTCCGCATAAAAAGTTCATATTCACACGTGAGGACTGTCATTCCACGTAAGATGACAGTTCCCTATGGGAACGCTTGAGTACCCCTTTTCTACTCAAATGCAAATGACTGATCCCGATGTCTCCACCATATACCCGAAGTGTTTGCGTGCTTAAAATGCCCCTGCTCTCACCTTCACCCCCTCACCTCTACCAAATGCCCCGTCCACTTCTATCAACTTAACCAGATCTTCCCCTACGCTGGGACCTCACCAATGCCTCACCTAACGCACCCGCCTAAGCGACTCGATCTATCCAAAATAAATCCGTCCCGCCACCTAGGAGACAAAATCAATCCATGCCCCTATCACAATCAAAACCATCATCGTCATACCTACCTTCCATATTGGGACCCCATCCCTCTACCTTACATCAATATATCATACCTCCCGCATTTTCTTCAAAACAACCTACGCCTTCCGCACCCATACAGTAAATTCCAGTGGTATAAGAACACCGCTACTCCGCTATCCCGTCCACCTATCAACCCTAAACAAATTCCATCATCAAAAGATTTGTTTTCGGTCACTCCTATTTCCCCATGGTTGTTTTCTGATACCACATCATCTGCGGCCTCATCATCCAACATAGCTTCTGCGCCAAAGAAATCACGTTTAGTGAAAACCACGTATCAACACCCCTCGGCTAAACCACCACCCGTGCGAACCAACCACGCCCAAACATTACCAAAACCCGCACAACCAATACCCTCATCCTCTTCCGATTTTGACCCACTCAAAGGATCTTACGCCAAAATCCTTGCTATGTTGGTGGAGAATGCGACCATTTCCCTACCTCCACTTAGACCTTATGACCCGTCTAAACCCCGACCTATGGGTTACGATGAGTCTAAAATCTGCGCTTATCACCGCACACCAGGACATGATGTGGAGGGATGCAAAGCTCTAAAAACCATCCTTCGTCAAGTACACTCTCCCGGATAGAAAGATTAAGAAAGACAACTTACGAAGGGAGAGACCTTTAGTTTCCATTCCCTCTCCTATACCATCTGTCCCCGCCTCACCAAGATCTATCATTATTACAACCCCACCTCTTGAAGACCATGAGTTATCCCAACCATCTTCCTTATCTCAGGTCTACGAGATTAATATGATTAGTGTCGCTACTCGAGGGCAGAAAAACAATGGGAAAGCAAAAGAAAACACACCTGCGGCATCTCTTTCTCCGTCAAACATCCCGATTGCACCACCACCTAAAGTGGTCATTCGCGACCCGCCTATCCCGCCTCTAATGGCATTGCCCACCGAAATATGATTAAACAGCCTTCACCAATCGCCCGTAAAATGACACTCGTATGATCTCATTTAGACTTCTGAATCTCATCGACAAGCTCTCGTTGAGATCCTTCAAGGGATAGAGGTTTTACCTAATGAAACCCTGCCTGTCGCCTCCATTCTAACACCCAATCACGTTGCTTCTCTCACCAAACAACCCACTGCCCCAACCACTTCGCCTCTCTCGTACAACAAGCCGCCGGCTTCTCTCAAGACGAAATTGTTGACTTTGGTACGTAAGATCCCGACCCTCGCTCTTTTCATCTCACTTACATCATCCGGACATTCGGGTATGTTGTGTTATGATTGACGGGGTGCTAGCCTAAACATCATCTCTTCAAAAGCCTTCCAACAAATGAATATCCCTTCTAGTTGCATGTGTGCAACCCCATCATGTTGCGGTCATTCAATGACGCTTATTACTTCTACCTTAGGCACCGTGATCCTCAACATTCGGGTAGGACCACGTACTTTACCCAACTCTTCTATGTCTTGAGGGAGAGTTCCAATATAATATATTGCTGGGTCAGTCGCCTTGATCCGAGCCATGGGATGCGTTCCCTCAACATTACATAGATGCATAAAATTTGAGTACGAGGGGAAGTCCTACACCGTAAAAGCTGACCCTCCCCCCTTTAAAACCTGCAATATGTTATACCGCCCTAACGATGTGCTTATACCAATCAAGACACCCATAAATTCAACCCAACCATCCTCTTCAAATGTACCTCAACCATCCACCTCAACCGCGCCTACGCCTTCAACTGATGAAACCACCATCGCAAAAACCACTTCCCTTCCCGCAGCTAACATTCCAACCTCCGACCCCTTAGTAGATGTTTTTCAGCGCCTTACGCTGGGGGAGTACCGCCTATATAACGTTAGTTCTTTCCCTACCCCACAGGAGTACGGACAATTACATGCACATCCCACCTACGACCGTCGCGTGGGGGAGGTAATCTCTTACGGACCACCCCATTGCCGCACTAACCTAACGTATGGGGGTGTTGACGCATCCTCCATTACCCCTGAACCTCCTCTTGGTGTGGTTCCTTCCAATCCGATTTTCAATACTTGACAAATCGTCGTTTTGCCCTCACCTTCTTGACTCGCTGTGCGTGGAAAGGCTTTGGTTTTGGCCTTTACGAACAAGGCCGACATACACTCATTCCCGTGACTACCCGTAAACATAATGATCGCAGTGGTCTCGGTTTTCCCGAAACACCTACACAGGAGACACCTCCTGTCAGCTGTATCCTGGAAGAAGAAGACGTCGCCCCTACCAAACCATCATCACCCACTTTGCCATCATCACCCACAGAATCTATAGACCCTGAATCCATCCCTCCTAACTTTTTTTTTTCATAAATGCTATCTTCATAGGTCCTCTCACTTATCAACGCGATAATGAGGACCCATCTTCTCTTCCCCTTCTGTATCCAGACATGATCGAAGAGGATTCGCCTTTGATTAATGTTGTTGAATGCCGATGATGACTCCATCCTCACTTACCTCGCGCGATGATTCTTATATTCAACGAGCCTTACCATCTCAAACCCAAACCATGTCCGAACGAATCTACTATAGAAATCAACATCCACACGGAGGAGGATCCTCACATTGTGAAGATTGACAATCCCTTAACACATCGTAACAAGCCGCCTTTACTACCTTTCTCCGTGCTCGCAACCAAGCTTTCGCATGGTCTTACGCCGACATGCCAGAATTGATCCTACCATCGCCGTCCCTAACATCACCCTAAACCCCGATTCCAAACCAAATAAACAGAAATTGAGAAAATGCATCCACGCATTGCTTCTTGGTCAAAGAGGAGCTCCAACGACTCCTTTCTGCTTCTTTCATCTTGCCTATTGACTATCCTCAATGGATTTCTAACATCGCACTGCTACTAAAGTGACAGGGGGACTTCAGATATGCACAGATTTCTGGGATCTTAACCTCGCTTGCCCTAAGGATGACTTCCCCTTACCTAGCATTGACCAACTTGTTGATCTAACTGCAGGTCATGAGATGCTCTCTCTCATGGATGGCTTTTCAGGATACAACCAAATTTTGGTCCCTAGCCGATCAACACAAAACTGCCTTCATAACTCCTTGGGGAACCTTCTGTTATCGTGTCATGCCATTTGGCCTTAAGAATGCTGGTGCTACCTATCAGCGGGCTATGACCTACATTTTTCATGACATTATGCACACTATCCTTGAAGATTATGTCGACGATCTTCTCGGCAAGTCTAAACATCGTAGTGAACATCTCGATGTTTTAACCATTATTTTTGATCGCCTGTTACAATATTCTGTCTCGCCTTCAACCAAAGAAATGTGTCTTTGGTGTTCTTTCGAAAACTTCTTGGCTTTATCGTCTCTTTGCGTGGCATTGAGGTCGATCCATCTAAAGTCAAAGCTATCCTAGAAATGCCCCCACCCAAAAATCTCAAACAATTGCGTAGTTTACAAGGTAAGCTCCAATCTATCCGACGTTTCATCTCCCAACTCTCGGATCGGTGTCAACCTTTTCATCACCTTCTTAAAAAGGACATTTCCTTTCAATGGAGTGAGGAGTGTCACCAAGCCTTCAAGCTCTTAAATCCTATCTCTCGCAGCCACCCGTGCTTATCCCACCCCAGACGACCGCCCTTTCTACCTTTATCTTTCCGCCACCGACCATGCTATAGGTGCTATGCTCGCACATCGGGATTCGACGACGAGAACAGCCGTTTATTATATAAGTCGTACTCGTGGATTATGAGACTAGGTATACACATGTAGAAAAATTGTGCCTTGCCCTATCATTTGTAGCCACCAAACTCCGACATTACTCTCCCGATCACAAAACTTTGTCATCACCAACACAGACCCCATTCATTATATGTACGCCAAACCGCATCTAAACCAACGTATCGCTCGATGGCTTATGCTCCTCGCTGACCTTGACCTTGAATTCGCATAAATGTAAGTCAATCAAAGGACAAACTCTTGCACCAACTTGCGGAGGCCCCTTTACCTCGGGAACAATTTACCAATTTTACCTTCCCGACGAACTCATCGCCACTCTTTCACTCCGGAAGAGTCAGTATCAAATGACCCTCTTCTTCGATGGATCTAAATGCCAAGCCATTGGGAGGAGGAGCCGGCGTTGTTCTCATTCCTCTCGACGCCGAGCCTATGCCTCTTTCATTCCGGCTTGATTTCCCTTGCACTAATAATACAAATGGAATACGAGGCCCTTGTCTGGTCTCCAAGTCATGCGTACACTTAGGTATCAAATCTATCAACATTTTTGGTGACTCTCAATTGGTAGTCAATCAAGTTATGGGCATCTACCAATGTAAAAATGAGGAACTTCAAAATACAAACACTACGTGATTCACTTCTAGCCTTATTTACTCACTATTCTATACAAACCATTCCACGCTCCACTAACAAATTTATGCGGACACTATGGCTTGCTTAGCCTCGTAAATTCCCGCCACACCAACCGACTCAATTATTCATCGTGGTCCAACAACTTTTTGTCCCATCCTATTCAACCCCTAGGTAGTTTGTACGATAAATACCGTGTCTACTAGTTCGCAGATACCCGGTACCACCAATTTCACGACTACTTACAACTTCTATTCCTCCCACCCGACCTTACTAATAACGGCAAACGTGCTTTTCTTAAAAGTGTTTCTCGTTATGTTGTTGTCATGGGGGACTCCTTTATAAACGTGGCTTTGATGGCATCCTCCTTCGCTTGCCTAATCGGCGCGAGGCCACTCATACCATCCAACAGTCCATGACGGTATTTGTGGTGGACATTTTAGTGGCCTTCGCTGTGGCCAAACGAATCCTTCGCCTTGGTTATTATTGGCCTACTCAATAACGATCGCTACGAATATGTTAAGCGTTGTGTTATGTGTCAACAACATGCCAACCTTCAACATACTCCTAGCCACCCGCCTCCAGTCGCCCGAGATCTTTGGCCCTTCTCACAATGGGGTTTAGACCTTATTGGTGAGATTCACCCGACCTCTTCACAACGCCACCGATGGATAATCACAAATGACCGAATATTACACAAAATGGGTGGAGGCTATTCCACTCATTTCAATCAAAAAGAAAAAATTGTCGAAGAGTTCATTAACCATCACATTATCTGTCATTTTGGTATTCCTCATCGCCTAATAACAGATAATGGTAAATCTTTTAAAAACAAGTTGTTACAAGACCTTTGTGACAACTTTGGTATCAAACTTAGTTTCTCATCACCTTACTATCCACAGGCCAATGGTCAGGCTGAATCTTCTAATAAAACCCTAACCAAAATCCTCATGAAAGTTGTCAATGACTCCGGCAAAAATTGGCACGATCACATTCCCTTTGCCCTTTGGGCTTATCGTACTAGCATTCGTACCTCTACTAATGCCACACCTTTTTCTTTGGTATACGGTACCGAGGCTGTTTTGCCTCTCGAAATACAAATACCCTCCCTTAGAATATCTCTTCAGGATATTCTCACCAACGATGATTTCCGCCAAGAGCGGTTAGCCCAATTGGAGCTTCTTGACGAACGCCGTCTTACAGCTCTTGATCACCTTCAAATCTATCAAAAACGCATTAAACGTGCTTATGATAAGCGACTTCATGAGCGTACCTTTAAGGTTGGTGATCTTGTCCTCAAAGAGAATCAACATGTAACCAAACTAGAAAAGAGCAAACGTGGAAAATTTGCTCCCAATTGGATTGGGCCTTATATAATCACTCACACCTATGGATCTGGTACTTATCGTTTAGCTTCGCTTAATGGTAAACCTGAGCCTGAGCCCCTTAATGCCTTGCATCTTCGACCATTCTATTGTTGAAATTAGTGTTATATCACTTCTTATCCGCCTACTGCTCGTCCCTTGAGCTCCCATACCACTACATACACTCTGTTTCCTACACCTCATAATAACAATCAAGCTCACATAGTTTGATTCTCACCTCCCCTTGACGACGCCTTTCCCTTTTTAGTCTAGTCCATGACTTCAAAGAATTAAAATAAGCCGTATTCTTATGGGATTTTCTTGAGTCAAACTTCCTACCAAACTAGATGCTTCACGCCAAAAGAACATCTAGCTATCTAAATTATATATAGACTGTTCCCTCGAAGGACAAATTATATGCCAAATTATTGCTGCTATTCTATATAGATCTGCTCCCCGAAGGACAACTATGCACTAAAATCATATCTCGCTACTATAAATAGATCGCTCCCTCGAAGGACAAATTTATACACACAAACTTCTATCGATGCTTCTCGCATCGATCAGCTTCGTGAAGACCTCAAGAATAAACAATCAATATCCTCAGAGACTTCCCATCGATCGATCACCTACATTCAATAAAATAAAAGCCTCATTCAAAAGGACTTTTGAGTCATGGACTTGTCTATTTAGGGTAGGTTCTCTTTCGTCGAAACACTCACTTTGTAATAAGTTCTCTGCACCTCAGCTATACCATCCACCTCACCTCACCATTTGTTTCAACTCAAGGGACGTAATGTACGCTCGATATATTGTGATCACACAACTCTTTTCACCTATTGACTTCTCGTCTATGCACGGTACCTAGGGCTCCAAGCTCATTCTACGTTGTGTGGTTTGTTTAGCTCTTTTCACCTACGGAGCACTCTTTCTGCTTTGCCTCGCATCTAGGATTGTGTGTTGACCTTAATCAGACATGGTTCCTTCTACTTGGGTAGGCTAACTTTCGCTTCCCTTATACCTTTTACAACATCACCAATTCATTACCAACACCATCAACCTTACCTTTACCAATCTTAATATTTTTACCAACCAACCAATTGCCTAAACCATACCAAATTGCCTGAATTCACCTCTCCCTGATCCTAAGGGAGAACTACATCGGTCTGAGGCCCCTCCTTGCTTTGTGCAATGGGCTATGTAGGCAAAGACTGAGACATGGGGTCTCCCAAGGTTAGCTCGACCATCCCCTACCATAATCTATCATGTGTGGTATAATAAATATTTCTGTGTATTTCTATTTAATCACATTCCTCTTTATCCTTTTTCAAAACACCGAAAATCAAAACACAAACATTCTTATTTTTATCGTAACTCAAATCAACATACATATTCAGCTTTATTTAGATGTTAAACAAATACATCTTCTCTATCATCGACACGCAGTCGGCATCCTTATTTATTCTTATACCTTGCTAACATTTACTCGGACCTTCACGCCTCATCCCGAACTAGGTGATGATCGTGATCGCCGACCCTCTCGCCGGGCCTCTCTCCTCAAAGGTACCATGGCTATTGGTACCGCCCAACCCCGATCTACCAATCTCTCCCTGTAACATATGAATACGCCCTCTCGCATGGAGGACTCCACCTCTAGTCTCCCCTCCGCCGTGACTCACAAACATCGCAAATATCTACCTCAAGCTCTGCCGCAAACCCTTGTTAACCACTGGCTCGACCTACCAAGGCCGCACCCAACCACTTGGCCCGACCCAAGGCCGCAACCAACCTATTTGGCCCGACCCAAGGCCGCAACCAACCTATTTGGCCCGACCCAAGGCCGCACCCAACCATTTGGCCCGACCCGAGGCCGCAACCAACCTATTTGGCCCGACCCAAGGCCTCACCCCACCATTTGGCCCGACCCAAGGCCTCACCCCAACCATTTGGCCCAACCTAAGGCCGCAACCCAACAATTTGGCCCGACCCAAGGCCTCACCCCAACCATTTGGCCCGACCCAAGGCCACAACCCAACAACTTGGCCCGACCCACGGCCCTCACTCATCAATCAGCCCTACCCAAGGCCGTACCACTTAAATACCTTACCCAACATCAACAACATACACTTTTATCCACCCATCCTGTAGTTTTTTGTTCAATCGAGCTCACCTGTTCGTGTTTTAGCATGATTAGGGTCCTCGACTTGATCTCGTCGACCAACTTTGCCTGCAGACTCTAGACCGTGACGCTTATCTCAACCAAACCAACCTTTTGTACCGCCGAACATGCCTAAACGCTCTCGTACATTACCTCGTTATATACCCTGGGGCTACTTCCTATGCCTTGGATACCAGGATTATATCACCCTTGTTTGGATAAACTATCGACCTTTGCCTCTGCACTGCTGGTTTGCTCATCAAATCACGTACCCTAGTCGTACTATGGCATTTCAATATGCGTCTGCTTCCTTGAACCTACCCCACCATCTTACCATCCCCTCTACCCCATTTACCCGTTATCAACCCTATCCCTGATTTCCCGTTCACTCAATCTGTGATAGATTTGAGGGGGATTACCTATACCCTTAACAGGAGTAACCACTTCATATTATTGTCCGTGCAGCTTTACAAAACAAGCTACACGACAATAAGGGGCTAATGTAGACACCAAATTTGTGTCTTACGACCCCTTGTGACCCGCATCTCATCTCGCAATCTAACCTCATCACCTAAACCTTACACAATTATTTATTAATTACCTTATAATTGATAAATCCACATCACCTTACCCGCCACCTCACTTTGCCACCTCATCATGACCTAGCCCTAACCCTAAACTAACCTAATTAAGACCCATGACTTGGTCTAGACTCACATCCATAACTAATGCCTCCTTACTCGCACCCAAAGCCGACCTTCTAGCCACTTGACCAAGCCCGCAACTGATCTCTCTGGGAGAAAAGGGAAGGTGGGCTATTTTACTAAAAATAGCCTACTTTTTCCTTACCGATGCCGGTTCCTACTCGACCGCCGCTTGCTACGTAACCGCCATTGGTTCCTCAGTAAATGGGCTCCCAAACCAAAACAACGGATCGGAATTTCATTTTTGGAGATCACCAAAGGATTTCTGGATCAACAGAGAGCATCATGAGTGAAAACAGAGTCCAGATCTTCACTTAACCAAGCAGAGATGAGTGAAGAAACCAAAAGTGCTTTACAACCAGAGGAGATCAACTTGCATCTTGGTCAAAACCAAGTAAGTCACATCTTGCATGTCCTCTCGTTATAACATTTCTTATGCTTCTTAAATCTTAGTCCTCCTAAATCCGCTTCTAAGTCCACTACCCAACGTGCCATTGCATCTAATCATATTCTTTTACCTCTCATCATCTCATTTCCTAATATCATCCATAAACCAAATTTTTACAAACACCATAGCTACCAAGAAGATCCTATAACCCACCGGTATCGGTTATCGCAACCAAGATCGGTTATCGAGAACCGACATCGGTTCCTCTGATCAAAACCAGAAAAATAGCCTTTTCCCTACCCATTTCAACGAAACAACTTAATTGATATTTTACAGTCTTTTGTGTTAATTCATATTAGCAGGGAAACTGACCACCTTCGAAAGGAAGTTTTATATTTCCTGGGCCCAAGGCAGTTTCCTCATTTATTGTTTAATCAAAATCTTGTGGTCTTGTGTTCTTATTTGCAGGTAGTCCTTCCAAGACAAAAAGGAGTTCTTCGCAATCAGCCTGATCTTTCTCTACGGTACGCGCACACCATCTCGACATTCTACAGGTATTCCTCCTAGCACCTAACTCTTATCTGTTTCTATAGGAACGAGTCATTCCGAGTGAAACAAAATTATCATTGGGACGTTTTTTGGTGCACATAATTCCACCATGGTGATATCAATTTCTATATTGTATGAGAAGTGATGCACAAACCTCTCTGCCAATTCTAGCTAGGTAAAAATAGACCCCGAAGTAAACGAGTAAACCACTCCAAGGCTTGACCTCCTAGACTCTTGGGAAATAGCCATATGAGATAATTATCACTATATGACACCTCTTGACATGCCATATAGAAATCCTTGACATGATCTCGTGGGTCTCCCTTTCCTCTATATTTTTCAAATTTTGGCATGTCGAATTTTTTAGGGAAAGGTTGAAGTGTCATAGCTTTGTCAAAAGGATGGGGACATAGTTCTTCATATTGATACTTTCTAATGCTCCCCACATTTCTCTCTTGAATACTTACGAGTGTTGCTTTCATAGATTGTACTTCTTGTGTGAGAAATTGTTCTTTAGTAGGAGAAGTAGGGATATATACACGATGATACTCCGTATTGTCTTCTCCTTGATTTTCCCTATGAAGTTCACTGATTTTGACCTTAGGCCTTGGATTTTGGACATTCTTGCTTGCTTCCTTTTGTACATGAGAGGTTAGCAAGGCTAATTGTCGGCTAAGGTTACTAATTTTTTGTTGAATGGTGACCTCTTCTTCCAAAGGTTCCTCTTCTTCTTCATATTGTGGAGGTTCTTCAACATTCTCGTGTCCTGACCTAATTTTACGTGGCACTTTGATAAAGGGTATTCTATGTCCCACTACATTATCATTTCCTACGTTGGAGGTAGAAGCATGTCCGTGTGTTAAAATATCCTCCATGTTGATAAGAGGTCACTCCTCCTCATTGGCGTTATTTGTAGGTGGGATTGTTTCATTTTTAGTGGGAATTTTGGCCCCCAATTCTACAACCCGTGCTAGCACCCTATCCTTGTTTCTAAAAAGAAATCATCTAATAAGGTGGGGTCAAAGTCAAACTCCACATGTGGGGATTCTAATTCATCACCACTATGATCTACCATGTCTTCTATCTCTTTTTCTGTGGAAAATAGAGGCCCTAGATCATGACCAATAAAAGGGTTTGACCCTTGTTTGTTTGAGGCTTCCCAAGCTTGTGCTTGTTGTGCCTCATATGTTTGCTTCTTGAGCCCTAATCGTGTTTTAGGAGCCATGATGTGCAATAGTTTCACTAAGGTAAGTTGTAAATGTGTTCAAAAATTTGTGACCACACCTAAGTGAAATGCAAAATGAATGTCAAGAATATGAATGAGTATAAATGTTAGAATACCAATGTGATAGAGTGATAAATCAATAGTGACACAATGTTTGGTACCTAATCCTATCAAATGAATGAACAATATGGTGTTGCAAGATAATTAACAATATTTCCTTACTTATGCCAAGTTTAAGGGAATGAACAAGATGTAAGTAAATATGTGACCTCCTAACAAGGTTTAATAGAAGCAAGCTCAAATTCAAGTAATACCTATATCCCAAAAAGTGCTAGTTATAATTTGTGAGTGACATAACAATGTCACCAAGATATGTTAACCAAAATTTGTGAGAAAGTAAGGTATTGATATCAAGATGATATTGATATAACACGCATAAGTGGTAACACGTAGCACTTTTCAAAATCAAGGTAGTAATAGAATTAAACAAAAAGCTTAAAGTATAACTAAGAATTGTTAAAATGTGTATAGCGTAACCTTACAATATAGATATTTAGGTCAAGTTTACAAGAAACAAGACGTAAATACCAAAATTGTAGTGATATGATATAAACAAGGTAACCTTTCTAAGGAAGTTCAAGATGATGAACCATGCCTAACTACGATGACAATCCTGACATGGGTATTAAGATCAAAAAGGCCACCAATGATATGAATATGCCTCCGCACACTTTAGACATTTAACTTACCTAGCCGCAAACATGGATGGGCGTAAACGGAAAAAAAGTGGTAGAAACAATCAATTGGTAACGCAAAGGTAGTCACCCTTCTTTTGATCAACAAAGTGTCAAAAGAATGTGAAGGAAGTAGATCAAAATGGGGATGAAAAATGTTGGCTTTACTTCGGCAGAGTTTCACCTTGCCTTAAGGCAAGTGAAAAACTAAACAAAAGTAACACTTCCCACGTTTTGTGATGAATGATGGCTCACAACTCAACACTATTTTGAAATGGTCAAAGTGGGCTCTTGGCCAAAGAATATCTTCCTAGGTGGTTCTCTCTTCCTAGGTGTTACAAAGTTGTCTTAAGTGAGTGTGATTTACCCAAATAGTCACCCTGACTATCTTAGAATTATCTCAGATTTACTTTACCCCCTTCGAGCACAAAGGGCAACTAGTGCGTCCACGTGTGCTCTCCTTGGGGTCGCCATACAAACAACCAGTAACGCTAACTCACAAGGTAATACTAGTCAAGTAGGTAGTGTGGAGCACTTCCTGTTTCATCCACAAGGTTCCCTCTTGCGTGGACTACTTTGGGGTTCCTGGTATCACTCTCATTGTTGTAGCTTAAGGCATTATGCCAAACGATTTATGTTCCAGCTTGAGTGGAGAGGACGTACCCTTTTCCAAAACCTCGTAATACAAAGAGTTTTGAATGTGTTGTTTTTTTTATCTTTTTAATTTTGAGGTGGTTTGCTTGAACACCTTTTGGCAACCTGTATGAAAACTGTATTAGTAGTTTTGACTTTGTTTTGATTCCACCTTTCTTTGACAAGCGTGTGTTTTGGTCCTGCACAACAAGTTTAGTAATTTTCCATAAAAAGAGTAAACATCATTTCTGATTCTCAAGATCATCCAAGGATGCAAGAGAAGAGCATATATGACGTTTCCAAAATCCAAGAAGATGCTAAATGGAAAAACACTTAATTCAAACACACCAAGTTAACTCATTCCAATTCAGATATTCCTAACAATTTCAAAGCATAAAAAGACCTAAGAATCATTTATGATTCCCAAGATCGCCCCAAGGGATGTGAGGGAAGATCATACATGACCTTATTCTTATAAGCAAGCATGAAAATTCTATCTATCTAGTCTAGCAAAAGCATGTAAACATACCCTGCAAAAATAGGCATTAATTAGATAAAACCTACAAATAAGTTAGCACCTTAACACCTTAATCTCAAGAAAACTGAAAGACACTTGTGCCCCGGTTTAGGCATGTGCACGCAGGTTAGGGTGGATGTGCCCCTATATGTTTTTTAACTTATAGTGCACCTGCGCCACCATAAAGGTGTGTGTGCTAGGATCAAGGCGTGTGTGCCAAGGAGGTAAAAAGTAGTATTAGGATCCGACAAAGAGTCTCGTGCCACCGAGAGGTGCCTATGCCATGGTTAGGGTGTGTGTGCCACAACCAATAAAAAATAATATCAAATTATGACAGAGCACCTACACCACTAGAAAAGTGCCTGCACCACTAGAGAGACACATGTACCAGGTTAGTTTGTATGTGCCTCGTCTCGATGTGTTTCCGTGCAGCTTAAGGTACAAGATCACGAAATAACATCTATGCCTAGGTTAGTGCACCTATACCCTAGTTAGGGTATGTGCATTGGGGTTAGTGCATGTGTGTCAAGGTTAGTAAATAAAGATTCAACCTTTGACAAAGTGTGCTTGCATCACCCGAGAGGTTCCTGCGCTGAATAAGTGTGCCTACGCCACTCCTCAGTAATCAAGTATGACAAAAACACAACAAAGCTCACAATACTTCAAATTTTAACAAGTTAGCTTGAAATTGGCAACAACCCATTAAAATGATAGCTATAAATGAGAACCTACACATATAATACTAGCAAAAATCCCAAGAAATTGAACATTATTTACTATATGTGCATATCAAAGGTTAGCCAAAAATAATAGAATTCAAGCTAAAAATTCTAAGGGACTAGGGATCGGTCCCACTGGGCATGCCATATGTGTGTGTGTATTTTTCTTAAGCTAAGTTAGATGAATAAGAACTACCACCTAAATAGTTCTATAACAAAGCTAAGTCAAAATCTAGGCACCATCAAGATGAGAGCTAAACAAGATCAACACTAAGCATAATGCATTAACTTTGAACCAAGATCAAATTAACATGCTAAAGTATTCAAAACCTCTACTTCTCTAGATTACCAACAAAATAAAATGGACCTATGTAGACTCCATGGCAATCAAATTGATTGTTTTGATCTTCAAGAACCTAGGAATGGGAGCTCATCAAAGCTTGGCTACAAGACCCTTTGACTATTCCCATATGACCCAAGCACTTGGCTAGAAAATGCAAGAAAGGAGGCTTAGCTCTTCAAATGGTGAATTTATCAAGAATAAAAAAAGAAAAGCTTATAGTCTATTTGTTATGTGCTTTGATTTTGTCTTCTCAAGGAATTTAGGTGTAAGTGTAAAGGTAGGAGGATGGCTCTTTATATAACCCAATGGATAAAGGAATCACTACATCCCTTTGCATGTGGGATAATAGAGATGTTGAGTTAGTTGTGGATAAGGGGGTTTAGCTTGTCCTTTAGTGACTCATGTGGATAAAGGGGGCTCATTAATTAATCAAGATGATTTAATTAATAGATGTGCAAGCTTATAAAAGATTTTAGAGGAATATTAGCATGATTTAGACTATAGAAGGGGATTAAATCAATTAAATATTGATTTATTGGTTAAATGAAAGGGGAAGCTAATTAATTAATAATAATTAATTAGTCTAGATAGAAGGGAGGATTTATTAATAGAAGGTCATTAATTAGGGTATTTTTTGGATAGGCGACTTAATTAATTAGCGTAGTGTAATTAATTAATGACGATAGGAGAGAAGATGAGCTCTTTTGACGATATGTCACCAATTTGCAGGAAAGGAGATAATTAGTGCAATTTAAGTATTTAAATTACTCGGGCGTAATTATGGGTGTCTACAGAGAATATTAGGGACAATAAAATAGGGGTATTTATGGGTGGAATCCTAGGAAAATGGACAGGTTTTAAGGGTAATTAAATATAATTAGAGGTGGATTAGGGAATATAAATAATGATAGTATTAAGATGGGATTAACATAGGAAAATGAAGATTTATAGGGAAGTAGAAATTTAAAATAGGAAGGGAAATATGAATGTGCAAAATGATGATAAAGGGGAGTGAACGAGGGATGGTGGATAAGGGTACCAAAATTTGGCATCTATATTTTCCCTTTTTATAAAGTGGTTTGTGTTAAGATAACCACAAGAAAAACTATAAGTGATGAAGTATAATGGTTAAGGTGCTCACCCTCAAACTAGGGATCGATGACATGAAGGGGAATCAATTACGAGTTTGAAAGAAAAAAATGTGTAAACAAAAAAAGAGGATGGAAATGATGGGAAAAGAGATAGAAATATGCCCCAATTGACTGGGGATGGCTATTGATAGGATAAAAATAAAAGTAAAAGTAAAACAAAAGTATGGATGTGATCATGGAAACACATTAGTAAGGACATATCACTTCCTACAATGGAGGTGAATTTAATGGCCTAAAGACTCTACGAGTCAACAAATATCATTGTGAGATGGAGGGGATCTAATGGGATTCAATTAGTATGGATTTGCAAGCCATGGGACCAATGGGTCAAAGGAAGACATAAAAATATGCACAAATAAATGTGAGGATGGTCAAGGTAATGGTCTCATGGATGGTCGTGAAACAAAACAGGGAAAAAGGGTATATTGTTTCCTTCAAATGTGAGGAAGCAAGAAAATATGCATCCTCGGGGTGGAGATGGAAAAGATGGCCATAATAGTGGGATTTATGATGAGCAATGGTGCCCCGAGAAGGGCACAATGATGGCCACATAACAGTCGCGCGATGTGATGAAATATATGAAAGATAGATAGATAGGCCAAAATAATGGAAAAATGAGATACATATGATAAGCCAAGGTATGTGTTGTGCCCCGCCTCGGGACAATGAAATCAAAACCAGATATTACTAAAATTTTGGGATATTTTTTTAAAAGTAGACAATAAGTATTAATGCTCTGTTTAACCCTTTCCCATTAATGATTAGTTTATATTAATTATTAACTTACCCAAAATTAAAAGACACTAGCCCAATAACAAATTAGTTATTTTATTTTCCTATGTATTTTCAAGGGTCACAAACTTAAGTTTACATCCTTCTACTATAATTAATCCCCCTTTTATTAATTTTACCACACACCACAAAAGTTATTTTCCCATTCCCACTTTAAATCCCATGACTAAAAGAAAGTGTGTAGGGTCACTTATGGACCCTAGGATTGAACCAATCTTGGCCCTTGATCTCCTTTTTGCCCTAATTTTCTCTATGTGATTTCCCTTTCTTTTCTTTACCTTATTCTTTTTTTATTTTATTTTATGTTGCTCTCTTATATCCAGGTTGTTTGGAGGAGATATGGAGTTTCCTTTTTTATTTAACCCTTATTGTATTTTGTTGAGCAATTCATATAAAGACAAGAAAATATTTCTTTTTTTTAATCCACATACTATTTTTTTTTTTTTTTGTGAATAGGGGTGGTGGATCCAAGAGAGGGGGTGCGCCATTTTGCGTGTTTGTCACAAAGGGGAAGGCCACGCATGGGGGCGGGTCGGTGCGAGATGTGGCGGGAGAGGTGACAATGAAGGTGATAGTGGTTTGGTGTGGTGGGGACAGGGGTGGCGTGTGGAGAGGGGCGAGGGGGGTGGGACGCAGAGCGAGAACAAGGGCAACCGAAAGGGAGGTCATGGCAGGTTGGAGGTGCATATGGGTGGGGAGAATAACATAGGAGGAAGCTATAGAAGAGTGGAAAATGGGGCAATGAAGGGAGTGGGGGTGATGGCAGCAATGTCGGTGGAGGGTTTCATGGAGGTCGCTACGCTGGGGCAACCGGCGAGATGGAGGGGAGGGTTCAGCCTCCCCCAAACAATTTTGTTTTATATTTTTTTTGTTTATCAAATTTAGAATTTTTTAAAAATATTAAATATTTGTTTAGTTTTGTTTTTTTGTTTAAGTTATATATATACACACACACACACGTATATATATATATATATATATATATATATATATATATACATACATATATAACTGTATAATTAAATATATATTACCATATAAAAATACTAATATAGTATAATATATCAATTTTATAATATATAATACATCTATGTACCTTTTTTTTTTTTTAAATAAAAATATAAACATAATCCAGTTTAAAATAGGATCATTAAGGAATCATAGGATGAAAAAGTTTAACTAGATTAATGCCTCGAAATAAATTTGTAACTATGTAAATTATTAAACAATTTCTCCATAAGTTGTGAATAATAAGGTCTAGTTTTGAAATCCATATGGACTACAAAAATATGAAAACTACATGATCTACATGAGTACAAACAAAAATATTCCCTTGCTTATGTGGAGAGAGAAAGATGTAGAAAACTATTTCACATGATAGAAGAGATTGCACTCCAAAAATGATATTTCATTTTGCATTCAAACATGTTACAACATTTTGCAAGAAAGAATTTTATATCCAAAATAACACTACATCCAATGTTCTATTTTCTCTCCAAGTGAGGCTACAACTCGTTCATATAAAAGAGAAGTATCTAATACAAGATTTCTTATAGAAAAACATACTTTCTTTACACAACCTTCCACTTCAAAAATATATTCAAATCAATGTATATTAAAGGAATATAACTATTTTTTATTCAATACATTTTAAAACAAGTACAAATATTTTACAAGACTTTTTTTGCAAATATTCCTCAATTCATCATATTTCAAACATGCTAAAATACATAAGATAACAACCTAAAAACCCCTTCCCAAGATTGAAGGAAAGTTTTTTCAAATACAAATGGAATACTAATCTTACAAGTGATTTTCAATTTACAAGATGAGGTATTTTTCATGCCAAAGAATATTCCCACATAGCCATACTCTAGAGGTTACAATGCAAGTAATGTTTCACAAGGTTTGAGAGGACAATGAAACTCCAACCATCACCAACTTCCAACCTTGAGATCCAACTTCAAATGCCTTCAAGGAATCCATACAAGGAGAAGAAGCTTGTTTTACCACCCAACCATAGGCATCATTACATGCCTTCCCAAGGTTGGGATGCATGCTAGCCTCCCCCAAGCCCATGGGAAAGAGGACTACTATCCACAACTATGCACAAGAGTGAGGGTGAAAAAACAACATTACATCCACACAAAAACAAGGCAAAGATAAAAAAAAAGACTCCAAATTTACAAAGATGAAAAGGAGGAGAACCCAAGTTCTACCTCTAAAATGGGGAAGAGAAGAAAGTTTCTCCAAAAGTTATAACCATCATTAATTGCACAAAAACAATATCTTCATACCCTCCTTATTTCTCCAAATTCATTCAAGCCCTCCTTATTTCTCCACCCTTTCACCAATCCTTCTTGGAAGGATTTTCAAACCCCAAAGGGGTTTCCTCACCAAGAATGGGGAAGGAGGTTCAAGCCAAATGACCCACCTTCCCCACCTCAAACCATTTGAGGGGAGTAACTAAATCCTACAAGGCTTGCCCATCAAGCCTATGAGGATTGAGAGGGAAAATCCCTCTCTCTTCCCCACAAACTCCAAAACTCCATCATGCCATATGATGGAGGGAGCAAAATCAAATAAACAACAAACAAAATCTTCATGCAAAACAAACATTTCCAAGTAAACAACTAATATCTAGCATGATTATAACAAACACAATAAAGCTCAAGAAGCCTACATCAAAAAAAATCTCTCCAAATTCAATCTCTTCCACTTCTTGACCCAAGAAAACTCTAGCTCCAAATCCACAAGCCTCCAAGCAAAAGCTCCAAAAAAGTTCTCTTCTTTTCCCATGAGGGGAATTTGAAGAGGAGCAAGAAAAATCCTCACAAATGAGGGGGTGACATGTGTCACCCCTCTCTTCCTTCAAGGTCAAAGATGCCAAAGATAAAAGAGAGAAAGGATAAAATGGCTTTTAGCCCTCTTCTCCCAAATTACTCAAAATCATAACAAAACAATCTTGTGCAACTTTTAACAAAGCACACTTATCCATACCCCTTACATGGATGTGACCAAAGGGGAGGAAAAAGGGAGGAAACTCCCTCTATGCCTTGGAATTAAGCCCCCCTACCTATTAGGTAGGGTCCAAGGGCCCATTTTCATGTTAAGGGAACTCCCAAACTAAAAAGGGGTCCCTAAAAATGCCTAAAATAACCCAATTTCAGGTTTGGCAAATTTGGCACAAGGGTAGAGGGTGTGGGGCCCACCCAAGGGTTCACATGTGACCCTAAACCCTTTTGATTAAGTACATCATTAAAAAATTCAAAACTTAATGTAAGTGGGGCCATTAATTCCCAAAACAAGTTTACAACACAAACTAAACACCCTAAGCAAGATTAATAATACAAGACATATTACATTACAAATGAGGGTCACCCATGGTGCCCAAAACAATAATTCTAATACTAAGGCCTCATGCAATAAACATGGCTAGGACTTAGCCCTATGGGCTACTTGTGTAAAATTGTGTAGCTGGCCTGAATCCCACGTTCTCCTGTGACTTGTCACCTGCACACTCATTGCACACATTAAATGCACCTGTCCGATAAAATATGAATCAACTACTAAATAAGATATCAATGAATTCTAAACTAACATATCATCTTTTTAGAATTAAAATGCGACAACATGCACAATTATACACAATTCACCATAAGTTAGACATAATGATAAAGTGACATATATCCATAGAATCCCAACATGCAACTAACTGAGTATCCATCAATATAATTACGGTCCAAAACAACATCATATCAATTAGTATCCATGACATCATAAGATAATGCGACAACATAGTAATCAAGCTAAATTGGTGCTATATACGCCTAAATCTCCATACATGTCTAATAAGATCAAATCTCCTAATGTAATGTCCAAAATATATCAAATCCCTACCAAAACATGTCTAAGAGTAAAGGAACAACAAGTAACTGAGCTATAAAAGTGTGGGCACTACATCCCCCTCTACTAAAATTAGACTTCCTCTGGAAGTCACTAAAAGAGATAGGGATATCTAGCCCTCAAAGGTGTCACATCCTCCCAGGTAGCTTGTTGTCTCATCGTATCGGTCCCACTGCACTCTAACCTAGTCCAAGTCTCGACCCCAAGGGCCAACCTCCTCTGGTGCTCCAAAGATGCATACGGGCTCTAGTCTCACACATCCTCCGTCCTCTACCTGTAATGCCGACCAATCCAAAACATGAGAAACATATGGTACATATCTACGTAGTACAGAAACATGAAATACATCGTGGGCCCGTGCAAGGTGTGGTGGCAAAGCTAGGTGATAGGAAACTAGACCAATGACCTCTAAAATATCAAAAGACCCCACAAAATGAGGTGATAGCTTAGAACCCTTTCCATAGCAGATTGGGCTCTTAATATAGAATAAATTAAGAAGACTTTGTCATCCACCGAGAAGTGAATGATCAATCCTCTTGGTGTATGTATACACCTTCTGGCGTGCTCTAGCCTACTCAAGTCGTTGTCTAATCAGAACAACCTACTACTCTAAATCCTATAGATAAGTTGGTCCCAAAATAATTCCTGTCATCTAGTCTATCCCAACTCAAAGGTGTCCTGTAAGGTCGACCATATAAAGCCTGGTAAGGAGCCATACCAATGGAACTATGATAACTATTGTTGTAGGAAAACTCAACTAAATGTAAATAATCTTCCCACTTCTTCTGCTGATCCATCACATACATCCTCAACATGTCCTCCAATACCTGATTAACCTCTCTCTATCTATCCATCTATCTTTGGATGATAGGCTGAGCTGAAATTAATCTGAGTACCTAGAGTGGTCTGAAAGGAAGTCTAGAAAACTGAAGTGTAGATGGTATCCCTGTCATTGATGATGGTCTTCGAATCCCATGCAACCTAACAATGTCCTCCATAAATACTTTGGTGATGGCCTATGCATTATAGGTGACCTTGGTTGGCGAGAAGTGCATAACCTTGGTCAACTTATCCACGGTGACCATAATGGCATCATGATGATAAGAAGACATAGGGAGTCCGACTATGAAATCCATGGAGATCACATCCCATTTCCACTCGGGAATATCATGAGGATGTAAAAGTCCTACAGGGATGAGAATGCTTTGCCTTGACCCTCTGGCACTCAAGGAAACATGTAAAAAAATATTTATGTCTCGTCGAAGACCTGGCCAATAATATAACTCCCTCAGATCGGCATGCATTTTCTTCACTCCTGGATGTGCCGCATATGGGGCTCGATGAGCCTCTGTAAGGATGAAGCTATGCAGATCACCTAACTTAGGCACGTAGATGCACCTATGGAACCAAAGTAAACCATCTATCTCTAAAATACACCCTGAATATCTACCCTCTAATGAACCCTATGACTCCAACATCTATCTAGCTCCCTCATAAAACCTGTCCTCTGAAGATGCTCAAGAATCCTACCTCTCAAATTTGACTATAGTGTCAAAGAAGCAAGCACATGTCATCGTCTACTAAGTGCATCTGCAATAACATTTTCCTTTCCTTTGATATACTATACCTCCATGTCATACTCACATAGAACTCCATCCAACACCGTTGACAAGCATTGAGGTTCAGCTATGAGAAGATATGTTGTAAGCTACGATGATCTATCCTCAAAATGAAAGGTCTACCCAAAAGGAAATGTCACCAACACACAAGTGCATGAACAACTGCTATAAGCTCCAAGTCATGAGTAGGGTAATTAATCTCGTAGTCCTTGAGCTTACGAGACTCAAAGGCAATAACCCGACGCTCCTGCATAAGGAATGCTCCCAAACCCTCTAGTGATATCATCCTCGCAAACAACAAAATATTCTATCGAGGGTCCAGAACTATTAAGATGGGTGCCATGATTAACCTTTCCTTAAGTAACTAAAAGGCCTGCTCACACTTTTCTGACCAATCAAAATTCTTCCCTTTTCTCTGAAGAGAAGTAATAGGGTGAGAAATCTTGGAGAAGTCCTGTACAAACCTGCGGTAATAACCTGCTAAACCCATAAAACTCCTCACCTCAGTAATTGATGTGGGTGTAGGCCAATCCATAATAACCCATATCTTAGAGGGATCTACTGAGATACCTCTCCCCTGATATGATATGACCCAAGTACTGAATCTCTGTTTGAAAGAAGTTACATTTTTCCAAGTTCCCATACAACTTCTGCTCTCTCAACACCTAAAGTACTTGCCTCAAATGCTCCTCGTGTTCCTCCTCGGAATGAGAATATATCAATATTTCATCAAGGAACACTAAGAAAAAGTGATCAAAAAGGTCCTAAATACTCCATTCATGAGGCTCATGAAGATAGCTGGGGCATTAGTCAAACCAAATGGAACAACTATGAACTCATAATGCCCATAATGTGTGTGAAAAACTATCTTATGAATGTCTACATCTGAAATGCACAACTGATGGTACCCTGACTTGAGATTGATTTTGGAGAACACTCTAGCTCCCCACATCTAATCAAACAAGTCATCAATCCTAGGGAGTGGATAACGGTTCTTTATTGTGACTTTGTTGAGTTGTCTGAAGTCAACACAAAGCCTGAGAGAACCATCCTTCTTTCTTCACAAATATGACTGGCACTCCCCAAGGAGATACACTAGGGCGAATGAGACCCTTATCTAACAACTCCTCTAATTGAATCTTGAGCTCATGAAGCTCTGGAGTCGTCATCCGATAGGGTGCCCTAGAAACTAGTGTAGATCCGTATATAAATCAATGGTGAAATCCACCTCTCTGTGGGGTGGTAGCCCTGGAAGCTCGCTAGAAACACATCGGCATACTCCCTCAAAACTACATGATCATCTAAGGGTGAATGCTCTGGAGTGCTCTCTGATCGATCACTAATGGTGATAGCAAACAACTGACATCCCTTATGTATACTATGCTTGAGTTACTTAACTGATATCATGTGCAAGGAGATAGGTCTTTACATCCCTGATATCACAACTACATTCCCAAGATCATCCTAACACTCAATGACCTTATTTCTACAATCCACCTTAGCTCAATGAGCCTCGAGCCAATCCATACCCAACACTACCTGATAGGATCCTAGAGGAATAACTTGAAGGTCAAGTGTAGTGGAGAAGGCTCCTAAATCAAGTACGTAACTCTCCACATACGAGTCCACGATGAGTTTAGCCCCAGAGGCCAACTCAACCTACCAACTATCTGGTTACCTAGCCACCACTAGCCCACACTGGTCCACTATAGAAGGTGATATAAAAGAATCAAGCACCTAAATAAAAAAGTACTTGAGATAGAAATACCCGATAGTACTTGTCATCTCAATGATTGTGGCTCGATGCTCACTCGGCTGACGGTTTGTTGTCAACCCACCGCATAAACATGATGAGTGCATCCCACGTCACCCACCATCTGCTCTGATCTAGAGGCTCTCTATGTGTCCATGGTATTGGGTTTGTGCAGGCACATGTGCACATAGTGATCAGGAGACCCACAAATAAAACATCCTCATGTACCCCTAAGATGGGTCCCTCCCGTAATCTAGTGTGTGCGATCCTGCTGGTCCAACCCTAGCAGGAGACTACGTCGTGTGCGAGCCGGTAGCCGTACCCTACTAAGTACCTTGTCTCCTATCCCTGGCTCCACCAAAACCTCCTCTAGTGCCACCTCTATGAAATCTCTCGAGTCCTGCCTAGCCCTCTTTGCTCATGGCCATGGTGTGCGCGTCTACTACTGCGGGTGTGGTGGAGCCCTCGTGGCTGTTGCTGCAGAGGCCAAAATCCTCCTCTAGGGGGTGGTGTTGTACCCCGTGACCTCTGACTCAAAAGTCCTGTATCCTCTCCTAAAACTTTCTCTTGTTTCTATCTCGGTGCTCCTATGCCTTGGTCCTGTTCTCCTCAGCTAAGTAGGCCTTCTCAATGACCTTCTCAAGCATGGGAGGAGATAACATCCTAACTGCTCCTGCTATATCTACATTAAGGCCTCGAATAAACCTATTAACCTACAATTTCTCATCTTGCAGGTAATCCACATACTATAGAAGATCCAGGAACCTGCTCTCATACTGTGCTACTATGCCAAATCCCTGTCATAAGTTGTGAAACTCATCGATCCTCTTCTAGCATGAAATGCTCTGACATATAGTGAGCCCTGAATCACTCCTCGAACATCTCCCAGGTCATTGTCTCTTGAGTCAGATGGAGCTTCGCTCCTCATTCCTCCACTAAATGCCTGTTACATCTCGAAGGAGGTGTATGGCGAACCTTGCCTTGACATTACTCTCGTAAGAGTGCAAGCCAAAGCAACTATCCAAGCTAAGGAGCCATGACTTAGCCCTAAAGCCATATGTAGAGCTAATGTAGATAGGTGACTGCAAGCAAAGAAGATCCCTAATCACATTTCCTATATCCCAATCCTAGTGATGTAGTCCAATAGGTGAAAGGGGTTTCCTATCCCCAAATGGTCCCTCGAGACTGTGTGAGTGGCTACAACGGTATGAGGCTACCCTCTTGTGATGAACGGAAGGGCTACGTGACCTCTCCCACCTCGGTGTATCGTGCTCTGGCGGCTCTGAATGCACGTCCTCACCTATCAGCTCCTCATCTCCCAATTGAATGTTCTTGTCTCTCACCTCCTCCGGTGGTGGGAGACGCTGTTGCACAACGCCGACCAATTGCTGAAGAGCCTCTAAGATATGAGGCCCTAACTTGGGTGCTAGTGGTTTGGGCGTAGGTGAGCCATGTCCCAAACCCCTAACCGAGCGTCATCTCATGGGTTCCATGCAATGTATGAGGTGAGCAAAGAGGTTATTACATTATAATTAAATGGTTGTGGAAATTTTTTTAACCAACTATTTTTATTTATTTATTTACTTTAATGTTATTAAAAATATCATTAACTAGTTAATTAACTACCCAGAGCGTCCACGTGTGTGAATCTTTGCTCTCGATACCAAATGTCGTGCCCCACCTCGAGACAACAAAATCAAAACTAGATATTACTAAAAATTGGGGATAATTTTATTTAAAAAGTAGACAATAAGTATTAATGCTTTGTTTAACCCCTTTCCCATTAATGATTAGTTTATATTAATTATTAACTTACCCAAAATTAAAAGACACTAGCCCAATAACAATTTAGTTATTTTATTCTCCTATGTATTTTATAGGGTCACAAACTTAAGTTTACATCCTTTTACTATAATTAATCCCCCTTTTATTAATTTTACCACACATCAAAAAAGTTATTTTCCCATTCCCACTTTAAATCTGTTTGGTTAGATATTTTGTCAATCCAAAATATGAGGTTCAACCATATTATAAACAATAAGTATTAATGCTTTGTTTAAACCCTTTCCCATTAATGATTAGTTTATATTAATTATTAACAAAATTAAAAGACAAGTTTTTACATCACTAAATTAATATTCACCCATTCCCACTTTAAATCTAACCATATTTTGTCAATCCAAAATATGAGGTTCAACCACGCACATGGGATTAAACCCTCCTCAAAGATATGTGAGGCTGCATATTTATTACTAATCTAAAACACAACAAAAATAATATATAAGATGTTGTTTTATCCACACTATGTGAAGATGTTGTTTTTATAAATGGACTCGGAAATTATTACAATGGAAGAAGCACAATGGAAAGGAAATGAGAGGAACGTATTTTCTTTCGAGTAAACACAGAGCACGAAATAATCATACGAGCTTTAGATCACAAATATAATGTTTGAAATTATTAGGATCATCAAGATGCTAAACAAAGAATAGCTTAAGATCATGAACATAAGAACAATATCTTAAGAAAAACACATCTCACAACACAAAGTTTGCGAAAATAGTATCAGCTTCTATTCCTCAAATGATTAAAAGAAAACACAAAGTTTTTCTTCTTCACAATAGCTCCCAATGTTCCAAAAATCTCAACCCTTTGGAATGCATAAACATCCCTTATTTATAATAAAAAGAGTAGAGAGAAAATAGGACAAACCCTATAAAACAGTCTTTTAAAAAGAGTCCTATTTTTCTTGGCTCTCACGTAGGAGACCAAGTCACAATATGATTCAAAAATGTGACGAAACAGAAATGAAAAAGACATGTCAATTTCAAGATTGAAATGACACGTCACATCAAGACTTAGTCTGAATCATCATCTTTTGCTTCTTCATCTTTCTCTTCCTCCAACTGAGCCTGTTTGTTCCAAAATTCTTGGAACTTCCGGATTATACCTTGCATCTCATTTTCATCAGGCGCAGTGGAATGATCACTCAAAACTTCACAGGTTTCATGAGTGTCACTGGCACTACCGGGAAGTTTCCTCAATCTTTTGCTGAGTCTTCTCAAGGCCTCCAAAGAATGTTCAATCTTTACAAACTTGTCAATGATTTCAATACCAAATCCGTGAGTTGGTTCATGCTGAATAGATTCTTGGACTTGTTTGAAAAGATCATCAGCTGATAGGATGCCCGAATTTCCAACTGACACTTTTGCACAAATTTTAAGAAATTCTTCCTCCAGGTCACTTTTTCCATCAATCAATTGATCTCTTGATTCTCTCAATTTACCACAGGCTTCGTTGAGAATATTTACCCTGAACCTGATGGCTTTGGTCAGCTGGAAATGCTTATCCGCATGTGGGATGATGCCTTCTTCTACCAAGAGGTGTGATGGTATTTGCTTTAATACCTGGAGAGCTTCGAAAGTCAAATCAAGATGTCCAATTTCTTGGGAGAAATCATCGTCCATCTTTTCTCCATCACTTTGAATATTCCCCAAAGATTGATAGACTTCCACGGTGTCTTGAATCACTTCTTTCCCCTATTGGAGCAGCCTTTGGATCCATTCATCGACCACCCTTCCTTTTTTATTAATCTTCTCAATTATAGGCACTGATGAGAAATCGAATCCGACAGGGACAGAGGAAGATGGTATGGATTCAAGGGGTTTTGAGAGCTTAAGCAATACCTCAGTCAACTACTCCACCTTTCCTTTAAGCTCATCTCTGTTGTCTTTTGTTTCCTTCAATTTCTGGCACAGACACGTTTAGCATCCCGTGCATCCTGTTGTGCTCCTTCTGTTGTCACTTCTCCTAGAGCCACCCTGGTTATCTGATAGTCAGAGGCTGTTATGTCCTCTTTGGTTTTGTCAGTTGCAGGAGTGGTGATCTCTGCAAACTTATGCCCCGAAGTGTCCACCAAAACCCTTGAAACTATTTTGGGTTTCTTGGCTGATTTAGTAATAGAAGCCTCGAGTGAACTAAAATTAAAGGCTGGTATGGGTACAATCACCTTCTTCTTCATTAGATTTTTCGAGTAGCCATTGAGGCATGTCAGAGGGAGTTGCCACTATTGTAGAAGTTGGTATCATACTTTCAGGGGGAGAGGGATCCACTAGCGGAGTGGGGAAAGTTACCAATGTGGTAGCAGATTTAATAAAAAGAGGCACAGGAGGGGGCATGTTGGTGATTACTTTGGTCCCAGTAGAGAGGGGTGAGAGTCTAGAGAAAATGTTGGCCATGACCGAAGAAGTAGATGGGGAAAGAGGAGGTAGAAGTGGTTGTGAAGGAGGAAGCGTAAATCCCGACTCCAAAGCCTGGGATGCAAGAGATAAGGTCACTTCAGTTGGGCAGTCAACAAATGGTGAAACTAGAGGCTAGCTTACTTCTCCTTCTAAAGAAATTTCTCCTATTTCTGGTGGTGTTGGTGATTCTGGCACATTCACCGTTTCAACTGGAGAAACAATTGAAGAGATTTCTTGTTCTCTTCTCTTCTTGACAAACTTGACCTTTATAGGTCCCTTAGAAGATATTTTGTATTTTCCCTTTTTAGAGGGTCCCACCTCTGCAGCAACCAACTTTGAAAAATTATCATCTTTAAAACTCATTCCCCAAGAGGTGAGCCATGCTTTGGTGCGTGCAAGAATCAGGGCTGATCTATCTGTAATGGAGGCTTTTTCACTGATAGACCAATCAATAGGTGGGAAAACATATTGATCTTCATTCAATCCATCATAGGAAGGATCTAGAACACTTTCATTATCGCTAGTACCTTCTGGTATGTTAGCGAGCTCAAGTGTTTGAATCTCAGCAAGTGTCAACCTACTATGATCTTTTCTTCGGACAGCAACCTCATCACGTAAATCAATCCAGATGTCTTCTATGCTTGGCATGTGCAGGTGTAGAGTTCCATATGCCTTAAGGACTCCTCGAAAATCAAACCCATCTTGGGGCTTCATGTGCTTCTTCAACTTATCTTGAAGCTCATGGACAATGTTCTTAGCTTTCACCACTCATTGAACAAGTATACCTTCCAATAGAAATTGGGAAAGATACAACGGCCTTGTGTTTACTCTATTGGAACTTGTGAAAATCCAACAATTGCCTGACCAACTCCATCAAGATTAGTTTGTCCCCTGGATATCTAGGGAAAATGAAAAGGATCCCCTGGGTACATGACTACTCGAAGATATGTGAACTTCTTAAATTGCAAGAAGACACAACCCCATTTTGAAACTTCAGCCCATGCCTCATCAGAGACTCTCGTTTTCCTTAGTTCAGGGTTTAACCTGCAAATGTTCTCGTAAAAGAAGGCGTCGTTTACCCTTCTGAATTGGTCTTCAGACCCTTTTCTTGTCAGCTGAGGAAAATACTGATAAACATGCTCCACTGTCTTGTTCCCCTTGGTGTCCAACCTAGGATAGTTTCTCATGCCGGCCGCTGCATAGGTGACATACGAGGACATATAAAACTTTCCCGTAGATAGGACTATTGTCATTTGAGAATCTATCTCGTTACTGATAAGAGTACCCCAATCAATTCCCTGTTGATTCTTCTTAATAATGATCATGAATTGGTACATCCATCCTTGGAAAACATTTGATTTGGGGAAACCAAAACCCGACTCAACAGAGTAATGATATCATTGATTTCCTGAATGAAATCACTTCTGGGAACAAGTCTTGGGAACCTGGAAACAACCGGTTTGGCTTTGATTAGGAACTTCTTATTCACGTGCTTGATGCAATCCTCTTAATCATTGTCCCAAGATTTTTGGGCTGACTTGAGATCCACATCTCCATATTCCTCAAAATTAGGCAGCTTGAGAAGGTCATCGAAGTAACCTCTATCCAACTTGATTACAACTTCTCCCACCTGGTTTTTCACAGAACGAGAAGCAGAGTCATAATTCGAAGCACAAGCTAAGATGAACTCGGGGCACTGAGCGGACATAGGGAAACCTGCTGCAAGAGGTAGACCACTGTCAACTATTGATTTCATCCATGGAGTCTGAGAAGAGCTCTTGACCCTATTCCAAAAATCCTCCATATCTATGTTTCCGAGCTCTGTATCTCTGGATGTCATAATTACAGTCAATGTAGGAGGGAGACTCCACCTTCCTAAACTTGTACTTCATCCTCCCTGATTTTTCAGTCTTATCTTGTGATGGACCAGGGTCCGACATGAGGAATTTCAAAGGAGGAGAGTGTCGGAGATCAGAAGGTGTTGAACACTTTGGAAAACCCGACACACTGGAGATGCCGAGAGTTGAAATAACCCGACACACTGGGAGGATGCCGAGAGCTTGAAAAACCCGACACACTGGGAGGATGCCGAGAGAGTTTGAAAACCCGATACTTTAAACTTTCCGATATACTGTGGGTTTTGAACACTGCAAAGCACCCTGCGAAACCCGAGAAGAGGGAATGGGGTAATTGTTGAGTTGAAACATGCAAGTTTTTCCTCACTGTTGATATCCCCAATATATTTTTAATTACAATGACATCTTTAAGGAATAAAACAAAGTGATAATTCCAAAGGGGTAACCCTAAAACACAAACCTGATTTAGAAAACAACCCCCAAAATGGAAAAGATAAAACCCCAACAACCCTGATAAGAAACTTGGAAGAATTCTTTACACAATTATTCCACAAAAACCACAAACAAAGAATGAAGAAAAATACCTTCAACCAGAACAAGAAATGATCAAAAATGAGCAATGCAATCAGGCACAGAGGCGAGTCGGGTTTCTGGGTCGAAGATGCATGCGTGAAAATCCACGAGGTAAAAAGTACGTCTGGTAAAAATGACGTGGAAATCCGAATATATATAAGAAAATTCACATTTAATACACTTCAGTTGACACATGCCAACTACCCGAAAACTCGGCATAAATGCCATGTCAGCATGCTTGGGATATCCGAAACCCGACACAAAGGGTTTTAGAGCAATTCGGGTTTCAGGTTGCGGGAAACAAGCGACATGAAGCATCATGCTTGATGACCCCGAAAAAAACAAAAAGGAGTAAATCGGGCTTCGGGATCGAAAGACATGCGACATGAAGCATGTTTTGACGAAGGCATGTTCCGATGCTTGGAAGGTCCGCAAACCCAACTCACCTTACTTGATGCAGGTTTTGGGTTTCGGGAACACACGACATGAAGCATCCAAAACACATGTTGTCTTGCTTGTGAAACCCGAAAACCCGATTATCTCTCTGAAAGGTGATCCTTAGAAAATCAGCTCAAAAATTTTTTAGGGTTATCTCATTTTTGGCATAAACTCAAAAATGAGATAACAACTGGCTCTAGTTGGGGACTTTCTTTGTGATATCAAAGGAAGAGAACTCAGAATCTCTGGCTTTATCCATTGGGCTATGGAGTCAGAAAAGAAGAAAATTGAAAAACAAAACGAGGAAAGAAAGAAGACTAAAAACAAACACACGATAGAAAGTAAAGTATGTACAATGCAAGAGAGCATCTTGCATTAATGATGGAACAACTTTAGATGTTGGCCGTTGAAAGGCAAAGGGAGTAACTCTCCATCAAGATATGATAGATGGAAACTATTTTCACCACTCAGCTGATGGATCTTAAAAGGTCCTTTCCACAAAGAATCGAAACTTTCCGTGCATTCCTTTCTGCTCCCTCCTCTTATCCCACAAAGCAACACCAGGTCTCCAATCTAGAAATTACGTTTCCTTGATTTCTTGTCAAAAATTTTCTTTACTTTTCTTTGATGATCTGCAATGCGATCAACCACCTTGCTTCGTTCCTCTTCTAGCCTAGCTAGGTACATAACCCTTTTCTCAATAGAATTTTGAAAAGTCACATCTTCGACTGCTTTGGCCAACTGTAAGGCTGGCAACTCTACTGAGATAGGTATCTCAGCATCAATCCCATACAACACTTGGAAAGGAGACATTCCTATAGCTCACTTTGGGGTAATCCGATCAGCCCACAACACATCATACAATGCTTTGTGCCATGTCCTCTGGTTTTCATCTACTAGCTTTCTAATTATGGTAACCAGGTTCTTGTTGCTGGACTCAGCTTGCCCATTGCCTTGGGGATAATAATTAGATGAGTGAGCCAGGGTGATGCCGAATCCATAGCAAAAATTTTCAACTCATGCGATGAGAAATTGGAGGCATTGTCAGCCACAATCTTGTGAGGCACACCAAATCTGACAATTATATTTTCTTTAAGGAACTTGCACACAACTTCTGAGGTTACTTGCTTGATTAGCGCGGCTTCCACCCACTTAGTAAAATAGTCTATAGCAGTCAACACGTAATTGTGTCTGGCACTGGAGGTAGGATTCAACGTTCCAATGAAGTCAATTCCCCACTGGCGAAAAGGTTCTTCAATCACTTTGTCTAGCTTGGGATGACCAACGAAATGTTGACAAGATTCACACTTGACACCCACTCCAATCCCGAAGTCAATTCCCACCTTATAAGGTGAAAAGAGAAATGTCCTCCGCATGCTAGGCTATGGAAGGATTCTAACAACTTTAATTGTTGTGATTTATCACACAGAGATAGAAAACACAATCAATACCTTTCTTATATATTCCATTATCCCACAGGAGCTATCTGGCAGATCTTAACTTGAATTTCCTCTTCTCCTTTTGGCTTAAATGCGGGGGGCATTCACCATAAGTCAGAAAGAAAGTAATATCTGTGTACCATTCATCAGTTGTACTCACGAAAAGCACCATGGGCAACTTTAAAGAGGTGTCTTCATTCTTTCGCATTCTGTTTCAACATGATTTTCCACAATCAATTGGCACAGCCCCTTCCTCGTACCAACTTGGTAGGTCTAATGTCCAAGTCATACTCCTAAACTTTAGCTATCCAGTTACCTCGTTGACTACCCAGCTCTTGTTGAGTCAAAATGGATTTAACGGCGGTGTCGGAACAAGAACGAGGGTATGAGAGTTCAACACATAGTATCTAAAATGTTTCACCACTCATACCACCGCATAAGCATGCTTTTCAATTTGTGACATTTTTAGCTCATGTTCCTTTAATGGATAGCTCATAAAAGTGATGGGAGCTTCAATGCCCTCCCCGTTCTCCTGCATCAGGATGGCTGACACTGTGTGAGCAGAGGCGTAGCTGTACATGATGAAATATTTTTTGAAATTTGGACATACTAGGATAGAGTGAAAACAACTACCCTTTTTACTTCATCGAATGAAAGCTTCCCTTCAGTACTCCATCGAAATGGAATTTTACCTTTCATCATCCCAAGGATATCCTTGGTTTTATCAGCAAAATCAGGTACGAACCTTCTTAGGAAATTGACCTTTCCGAAGAAGGAATGAACTCCAGTTTTACTTGTGGGTAGGGTAAGGCTCTGAATGGCCTTTACCCTCTCTGGGTCAATTTTGGTTCCTTCTCTAGTCATGATATGACCCAAAAATTTCCTTCGGTCACTCCAAACATGGACTTCTTGGGATTTAATGAAATCCCGTGACGCCTGCATCTCAAAAGTACTTGCTCTAAATGATCATAATGATCACTCCATTTTTTAGAGAAAATGGTCAAGTCATCCAAATATACCACTATGACTTTGCCCATCAGGTCTCTGAATGCCAAGTCCATAGCTCTCTGAAAGGTGGCTCTGGCATTGATCAAGCCGAAAGGCATCCTCCTGTAAGCAAAGGTCCCCCATGGGGTTGTGAAGGCCATCTTGTGTTGATCCTCCGCAGCTACCTCAACTTGATTATATCCTGAAAATCCGTCGAGCATGGATAGCATTTCTGATCCAGTAATGGTCTGTAACACCTGATCCATGATAGGCAAGGGATAATTGTCTTTTAATGAAGACTGATTTAGGTTCCGGAAATCAACACAAATCTGATTTCGCCATTCTTCTTCCTGACAGGGATGATGTTAGCAATCCAGTGGAGTGATGGATTGGAAAAATAATTCTGGCATCTAACATTTTCTAAATTTCCACAAGGATAGTCCCTGAGATCTTGGGATTGTAATGTCTTTGCTTCTGCCTGTATGGTTTTACATCAGGCTTCAAAGGAATACTATGTTGTACGTCTTTGGGCTTGAAGGATTTTAAATCTACATAGGACCAGGCTAAGACATCCATGTATCTTTTCAAGAGTGAAGTGAATTTTGCTTTCTCCTCAGGGGAACAACATTTCCCAATATTCACCATCCGAGGTTGATCAGACAAACCTAGATTGACTTGATCTACTTCCGAGGAAGAAGCTCCTTCAACTTGTCTTTTGTTTTGAATAAAACGATCATGCTTGTCAAACAAACCCTCCAGAGAAACCAAACCTTTGGGTATCTTGTTGCCTTTAAGCTGAATAAACTCACCATCAACCTCTTGATATGGATCTGAGATAGATTCACGGAAAGCTGATTCCGAACCTTCAAAGTACAGCTCACTAAAATTATCAAATTTTTCTAGAAAATTCAACACTTGTTGATCATCATTGAACACTTGCCAATGAGCCACATTATCTAGGATACTGGGATGATACATGATCTCAATGGTGTATGTATCTTGTTTGAACTGGGGATGAGGGAGAAGGAGGGATGCAGACACGGCCAAAGAATCAGCCTTGTCGTTATAATCTCTCAAAACCGCCTTGATGGAGAATGCATCAAAGCATTCTATATTATCCCAAACTTTGTTCCTGTAATGTCTCAAGCGATCATTTTTTACTTGATAGATTCCCTTGACCTAATTGACAATCAGCTCTGCATCCCCTTGAACTTTGAGATTTCAATTCCCTTCTATCTGGCCATTTCTAATCCTAGTAACAGAGCTTCATATTCAGCCGTGTTATTAGTATTATCAAACTGCAATTTGAAAGCATAGGGAAAATCTCGGAATTAGGAGATATAAGAACTACACCAGCGCCCGATCCGGTGGCTGAACAACTACCATCGAATTCGAGGGTCCAAATAGCATTAGAATCTTCTTTCTTAACATCTACCGCCGGTATCTCTGATGTCATGAAATAATTTCCAAAGCTAGCATCTTCGAAAAGAATTTGAGCCTTAGGGTCATCTGATTTAGTTACCAAATACCTCGCCTGAGGCTCGGGATGGAGAACATGATAAACCCCATTGACTGGAATCCTTGCCTTGGTCCAATCCATATTAATCTCTCCTCCGACATCTTTACAAAAACCTCTACCCAAGAGGATACCGTAGGCCGCAGGAATGTCAGCAACTAGAATAGTCATTTTCACTCTCTTCTCTGGGAAGGCAACGAATGCAAACTGTGCATCTTTGATTTGACCAATCAAGGGAACTTGCTTGGTTTCCATGGAGTAACATCGTCCATATGACTTAGTCAAAGTAAGCCCAAGGGCATGGGCTACTTTTGTAGGCATAACATTGTCGAGGCCCCTGAGTCGATGATGCAATTGCTGAGCTTAAACCCATTTATTAGCAAAGACAAATAAAATGGTTCAATATTTCCTGAAGAAGAAGCAGAGGTCAGATTGTTCTGAGGTGGGGATTGAGTAGGATTTGGCAAAAGACCTTTTGGAGGTGAGAGAATGGTGGCTTTACTTCTAATGAATTTGGCGAGCTTTTCGAACTGCTCAGGATTTGACTGAAGGTATTCCGCTTCTGACATTTGGATCTTGGTTCTTTTTGCATGATCGATAATGTCAAAAGTAGTATAAGAAGGGGTGATGGTAGGCTCAGTTCTAATCACGTGAGCTTGAGCTGGGGCACTGACCTTAGGAGAAAGAGAATGAGGAGAAGTTGTTACCTTTTTGGTGACTTCTCTTTCAGTTTGTGCTGAAATAGGAGCACCTCTCTTAACTATGGCTATGGGAGGTTCCTTGTTCTTCTCCTTGGGGCTTTCAAGAGGTTTTCTTGGATTCTGAGATTGGGATCGAGTGAAGACAGCAAATGACTGACCATCTAGCGCACATTCATCCTCTTCATATTCCAAATACCCAATGCTGGAGTCACCAGCCGAATCATCATAAGACTCATCAGCGTATCCTGAAGCTTCAAAAGCCTCGGGAATCTTGTTCTTTGGGTTCCTCCTCTTCTTTGACTATTTCTACTACTGCATTGATGGGAGGAGCTTCGATTGCCAGCCTCGGTTGAGTAGGGGTTAACCGCGGCCTATCTCTTGTAGCGCACCATTGGTGTTATTGAAATTCCATCTAGGGATATCCCGATACGGAACATTACTCACCTGCTGGGACATTTGCTTTTTTAAAGAAATCAAATCATTAGCCATTTTTTGGATCATAGGGTCAGTATTACCTTGAGAAGAACCTTGATTTTTAGGTTTGGGTACATCTTTCCTGATTCTTCCAGCCAAAATGAGATCATCCTCTATTTCAATAGCTGTTGACTGAGTGATAGCCAAATCTGGGATAGCCAACCTTCTTAATAGAAAGCTCACATCGGGAGGCTGAGCATTAATGAAGAAGCATTTCTAATTTTCTGGAGTTGGTACAACTATTTCTGGAATCTTTCGATCAGCTTGTTAAACTTTTCCATGAAGTCCCGCATGGGTTCATGTGATTCCTTCTTCATATGGGTAAGTTGTGCTAACAAAGCATGAGAATCTTCGGCTGGTTTGAAACGTGCTTCGAATCTGGTCCGCATGGTAGCCCAGTTTGTGATGCATGCATTCGGAAGGTGATAAAACCATTCGGCTGCTGCACCATGCAACGTTTCAATGAAGAGTCAAACAGAGACATCTTCGTGAGCTACTCCGAGGACACCGCATGCTACGAAGAAAGATGCAATGTGTTCATCAGGATGCTGCTTCCCATCCCCATTGAACTTGGGAATGTTTTTATGTGATCCATGTGGTAACTCGTGCAATGGCGGAGTTAAAGAAAGAGGACCAATAGCTGCGCCCCAGGCACAAGTTGTGCTGCCATCCTTCTGACAAGAGTGCGTATGGGGATCCGAGTGTCGACAAGAATAACACACGACAAGTTGCAGACACATCTTGTTCTTTAGGGATCCGGTTTCTCCGAACAGTGAAGAACTTCTGGTTCGGTTAGAAATAACGTTGTTGGGGGAAAGACTGAAATTGTGCCGTTGTAGCAATTCAAAGAGTGGATCAATTTCACCCCGGGCTCGGTGGGACCGAGTGAAGATCTTTCCAGCCAGCTTGAACCGGGAAAGAGATCTTGTTGAAAATAAGGCAAATATGGAGTCGCCAGACACCAAGAGGATAAGATTTATACTATTAATCCGTATTCCCCAATGGAGTTGCCAAAAATTGTTGGTTGGATATTTTGTCAATCCAAAATATGAGGTTCAACCACAGTACATGGGATTAAATCCCTCCTCAAAGATAGGTGAGGCTGCCTGTTTATTACTAATCTAAAACACAACATAAATAATATATACAGTATTCACACTAATCTAACCATTGGGGTTGGGATAGAATCCCAAATCCATATCCACACTATGTGAAGATGTTGTTTTTATAAATGGACTGGGTCGGAAATTATTACAATGGAAGAAGCACAATGGAAAGGAAATGAGAGGAACGTATTTTCTTTCGAGTAAACACAGAGCACGAAATAATCATACGAGCTTTAGATCACAAATATAATGTTTGAAATTATTAGGATCATCAAGATGCTAAACAAAGAATAGCTTAAGATCATGAACATAAGAACAATATCTTAAGAAAAACACATCTCACAACACAAAGTTTGCAAAAATAGTATCAACTTCTATTCCTCAAATGATTAAAAGAAAACACAAATTTTTTCTTCTTCACAATAGCTCCCAATGTTCCAAAAATCTCAACCCTTTGGAATGCATAAACATCCCTTATTTATAATAAAAAGAGTAGAGAGAAAATAGGACAAACCCTATAAAATAGTCTTTTAAAAAGAGTCCTATTTTGCTTGGCTCTCACGCAGGAGACCAAGTCACAATATGATTCAAAATGTGATGAAACAGAAATGAAAAAGACATGTCAATTTCAAGATTGAAATGACACATCGCATCAAGACTTAGTCTGAATCCTCATCTTTTTCTTCTTCATCTTTCTCTTCCTCCAACTGAGCCTGTTTGTTCTGAAATTCTTGGAACTTCCGAATTATACCTTGCATCTCATTTTCATCAGGCGCAGTGGAATGATCACTCAAAACTTCACAGGTTTCATGAGTGTCACTGGCACTACCGGGAAGTTTCCTCAATATTTTGTTGAGTCTTCTCAAGGCCTCCAAAGAATGTTCAATATTTACAAACTTGTCAATGATTTCAATACCAAATTTGTGAGTTGGTTCATGCTGAATAGATTCTTGGACTTGTTTGAAAAGATCATTAGCTGATAGGATGCCCAAATTTCCAACTGACACTTTTGCACAAATTTTCAGCAATTCTTCCTCCAGGTCACTTTTTCCATCAATCAATTGATCTCTTGATTCTCTCAATTTACCACAGGCTTCGTTGAGAATCTTTACCCTGAACCTGATGGCTTTGGTCAGCTGGAAATGCTTATCCACATGTGGGATGATGCCTTCTTCTACCAAGAGGTGTGATGGTATTTGCTTTAATACCTGGAGAGCTTCAAATTCAAATCAAGATGTCCAATTTCTTGGGAGAAATCATCGTCCATCTTTTCTCCATCACTCTGAATATTCCCCAAAGATTGATAGACTTCCACGGCGTCTTGAATCACTTCTTTCCCCTGTTGGAGCAGCCTTTGGATCCATTCATCGACCACCCTTCCTTTTTTATTAATCTTCTCAATTATAGGCACTGATGAGAAATCGAATCCGACAGGGACAGAGGAAGATGGTATGGATTCAAGGGGTTTTGAGAGCTTAAGCAATACCTCAGTCAACTGCTCCACCTTTCCTTTAAGCTCATCTCTACTGTCTTTTGTTTCCTTCAATTTCTGGCACAACACGTTTGTAGCATCCCGTGCATCCTGTTGTGCTCCTTCTATTGTCACTTCTCCTAGAGCCACCCTGGTTATCTGATAGTCAGAGGATGTTATGTCCTCTTTGGTTTTGTCAGTCAGGGAGTGGCGATCTCTGCAAACTTATGCCTCGAAGCGTCCACCAAAACCCTTGAAACTATTTTGGGTTTCTTGGCTGATTTAGCAGTAGAAGCCTTGAGTGAACTAAAATCAAAGGCTGGTATGGGTACAATCACCTTCCTCTTCCTTAGAGTTTGCTCGAGTAGCCATTGAGGCATGTCAGAGGGAGTTGCCACTATTGTAGAAGTTGGTATCATACTTTCAGGGGGAGAGGGATCCACTGGCGAGTGGGGAAAGTTACCAATGTGGTAGCAGATTTAATAAAAAGAGGCACAGGAGGGGGCGTGTTGGTGATTACTTTGGTCCCAACAGAGAGGGGTGAGATTCCAGAGAAAATGTTGGCCATGACCAAAGAAGTAGATGGGGAATGAGGAGGTAGAAGTGGTTGTGAAGGAGGAAGCGTAGATCCCGACTCCAAAGCCTGGGATGCAAGAGATAAGGTCACTTCAGTTGGGCAGTCAACAAATGGTGAAACTAGAGGTTGGCTTACTTCTCCTTCCAAAGAAATTTCTCCTATTTCTGGTGGTGTTGGTGATTCTGGCACATTCACCGTTTCAACTGGAGAAACAATTGAAGAGATTTCTCGTTCTCTTCTCTTCTTGACAAACTTGACCTTTATAGGTCCCTTAGAAGATCTTTTGTCTTTTCCCTTTTTGGAGGGCCCCGCCTCTGTAGCAACCAACTTTGAAAAATTATCATCTTTAAAACTCATTCCCCAAGAGGCGAGCCATGCTTTGGTGCATGCAAGAATCAGGGCTGATCTATCTGTAATGGAGGCTTTTTCACTGATAGACCAATCAATAGGTGGGAAAACATATTGATCTTCATTCAATCCATCATAGGAAGGATCCAGAACACTTTCATTATCACTAGTACCTTCTAGTATGTTAGTGAGCTCAAGTGTTTGAATCTCAGCAAGTGTCAACCTGCTATGATCTTTTCTTCAGATAGCAACCTCATCACGTAAATCAATCCAAATGTCTTCTATGCTTGGCATGTGCAGGTGCAGAGTTCCATATGCCTTAAGGACTCCTTGAAAATCAAACCCGTCTTGGGGATTCATGTGCTTCTTCAACTTATCTTGAAGCTCATGGATAATGTTCTTGGCTTTCACCACTGTTGAACAAGTATACCTTCCAATAGAAATTGGGAAAGATACAACGGCCTTGTGTTTACTCTGTTGGAACTTGTGAAAATCCAACAATTGCCTGACCAACTCCATCAAGATTAGTTTGTCCCCTGGATATCTGGGCAAATGAAAGGAACCCCTGGTACATGACTACTCAAGATATGTGAACTTCTTAAATTGCAAGAAGACACAACCCCATTTTGAAACTTCAGCCCATGCCTCATCAGAGACTCTCATTTTCCTTAGTTCAGGGTTTAACCTGCAAATGTTCTCGTAAAAGAAGGTGTTGTTTACCCTTCTGAATTGGTCTTCAGACCCTTTTCTTGTCAGCTAAGGAAAATAATGATAAACATGCTCCACTATCTTGTTCCCCTTGGTGTCCAACCCGGGATAGTTTCTCATGCCGCCGCTACATAGGTGACATACGAGGACATATAAAACTTTCCCATAGATAGGACTGTTGTCATTTGAGAATCTATCTCATTACTGATAAGAGTACCCCAATCAATTCCCTGTTGATTCTTCTTAATAATGATCATAAACTGGTACATCCATCCTTGGAAAACATTTGATTCGGGGAAACCAAAAACCCGACTCAACAGAGTAATGATATCATTGATTTCCTGAATGAAATCACTTCTGGGAACAAGTCTTGGGAACCTGGAAACAACCGGTTTGGCTTTGATTAGGAACTTCTTTTTCACGTACTCCATGTAATCCTCCTGATCATTGTCCCAAGCTTTTTGGGCTGACTTGAGATCCACATCTCCATATTCCTCAAATTAGGCAGCTTGAGAAGGTCATCGAAGTAACCTCCGTCCAACTTGATTATAACTTCTCCCGCATGGTTTTTCACAGAACGAGAAGAAAAGTCATAATTCGAAGCACAGGCTAAGATGAACTCGGGGCACTGAGCAGACATAGGGAAACCTGCTGCAAGAGGTAGACCACTGTCAACTATTGATTTCATCCATGGAGTCTGAGAAGAGCTCTTGACCCTATTCCAAAAATCCTCCATATCTATGTTTCTGAGCTCTGTATCCCGGATGTCGTAATTACAGTCAATGTAGGAGGGAGACTCCACCTTCCTGAACTTGTACTTCATCCTCCCTGATTTTTCAATCTTATCTTGTGATGGACCAGGGTCCGACATGAGGAATTTCAAAGGAGGAGAGTGTCGAAGATCAGAACGTGTTGAACACTTCGAAAACCCGACACACTGGAGATGCCGGAGAGTTGAAATAACCCGACACACTGGGAGGATGCCGGAGAGTTCAGAAACTTGATACTTTAAACTTTTTGATATACTGCGGGTTTTGAACACTGCAAAGCACCCTGCGAAACCCGAGAAGAGGGAATGGGGTAATTGTTGAGTTAAAACATGTAATTTTTCCTCACTGTCTATATCCCCAATATATTTTTAATTACAATGACATCTTTAAGGAATAAAACAAAGTGATAATTCCAAAGGGGTAACCCTAAAACACAAACCTGATTTAGAAAACAACCCCAAAATGGAAAAGATAAAACCCCAACAACCCTGATAAGAAACTTGGAAGAATTCTTTACACAATTATTCCACAAAAACCACAAACAAAGAATCAAGAAAATACCTTCAACCAAAACAAGAAAGGATAAAAATGAGTAATATAATCAGCACGAGGCAATTTGGGTTTCTGGGTCGAAGATGCATGCGCGAAAATCCACAAGGTAAAAAGTACGTCTGGTAAAAATGACATGGAAATCCGAATATATATAAGAAAATTCACATTTAATACACTTCAGTTGACACGTGCCAACTACCCGAGAACTCGGCATTAATGCCATGTCAGCATGCTTGGGATATCCGAAACCCGACACAAAGGGTTTTAGAGCAATTCGGGTTTCGGTTGTGGGAAACAAGCGACATGAAGCATCATGCTTGATGACCCCGGAAACCCGAAACAAAGGAGTAAATCAGGCTTCGGGATCGAAGACATGTGACATGAAGCATGTTTTGACGAAGGCATGTTCCGATGCTTGGAAGGTCCGCAAACCCGACTCGCCTTACTTGATGTGGGTTTCGGGTTTTGGGAACACACAACATGAAGCATCCAAAACACATGTTGTCTTGCTTGTGAAACCCGAAAACCTGATTATCTCTCTGAAAGGTGATCCTTAGAAAATCAGCTCAAAAATTTCTTAGGGTTATCTCATTTTTGGCGTAAACTCAAAAATGAGATAACAAATCCCATGACTAAAAGAAAGCGTGCAGGGTCACTTATGGACCCTAGTTGAAACCAATCTTGGCCCTTGATCTCCTTTTTCCCTAATTTTCTCTATGTGATTTCCTTTCTTTTCTTTACCTTATTCTCTTTTATTTTTATTTTATCTTGCTCTCTTATTTGTAGGTGGTTTGGAGGAGCTATGGAGTTTCCTCTTTTTTAACCCTTGTTGTATTTTGTTGAGAATTTCATACAAAGACAACAAAATGTTTCTTTCTTTATCCACATACTATTTTTTTTTTTTTGTGAATAGGGCGGTGGATCCAAGAGAGGGGGCACCGTGTGTGTGTGGCGCGGGGAAGGTCGCGCATGGGGGGGGGTTGGGTGGAGATGTGGCAGGAGAGGTGACAACAGAGGTGACAAGTGGTTTGGTGTGTCGGGAAAGGGGTGGCACATGGAGAGGGGGGGGCAGGGGCGCAAAAGGCAAGAACAATGGCATCCGGAAGGGAGGTCGTGGTAGGTTGGGGGCAGCCGCATACGGGTGGGGGGTACAATGTAGGAGGAAGGCTGCGTCGAGTGGGGATGGGGCAGCGAAGGGAGTGGGGGCGTGATAACAATGTCGGTGGAGGGTGCTTGTAGAGGTTGCTTTGTGCAGGCGCGAAATGGTGGATGGGGGAAGGGTTCGGCTTCCTGCAAAACAATTTTGTTACATTTTTTTTTTTGTTTATCAAATTTAGATTTTTTTAGAATATTAAATCTTTGTTTAGTTTTTTTATATTAAGTTATACACACACACACACACACACACACACACATATATATAACCCGGTATAATTAAATATATATTACCATACCGTAAAAATACTAATATAGTATAATATATCAGTTTTATAATATATAATACATCTATATACATATTTTAAAGAAAAATTTAAAACATAATCTAGATTTAAAATAGGATCATTAAGGAATCATAGGATGAAAAAGTATAACTAGATTAATGCCTGAAATAAATTTGCAACTATGTAAATTATTAAACAATTTCTCCATAAGTTGTGAATAATAAGGTCTAGTTATGAAATCCATATGGACTACACAAATCTGAAAACTACATGATCTATATGAGAACAAACAAAAAGATTCCCTTGCTTGTGTGGAGAGAGAAATATGTAGAAAAATATTTCCCATGATAGAAGAGATTGCACTCCAAAAATGATATTTCATTTTGCATTCAAACATGTTACAACATTTTGCAAGAAAGAATTTTATATCCAAAGTAACACTACATCCAATGTTCTATTTTCTCTCCAAGTGAGGCTACAACTAGTTCATATAAAAGAGAAGTATCTAATACAAGATTTCTTATAGAAAAACATACTTTCTTTACACAACCTTCCACTTCAAAAATATATTCAAATCAATGCATATTAAAGGAATATAACTATTTTCTATTCAATGCATTTTAAAGAAGTATAAATATTTTACAAGACTTTATTTGTAACATTCCTCAATACATCATATTTCAAACATGCTAAAATACATAAGAACAACCTAACAAACCCCTTCCCAAGATTGAAGGAAAGTTTTTTCAAATACAAATGGAATACCAATCTTACAAGTGATTTTCAATTTACAAGATGAGGTTTTTTTCATGCCAAAGAATCTTCACACATAGCCATACTCTAGAGGTTACAATGCAAGTAATGTTTCACAAGGTTTGAGAGGACAATGAAACTCCAACCATCACCAACTTCAAATACCTTCAAGAAATCCATATAAGGAGAAGAAGCTTGTTTTACCACCCAACCATACGCATCATTACATGTCTTCCCAAGGTTAGGATGCATGCTAGCCTCCCTCAATCCCATGGGAAATAGGACTACTATCCAAAACTATACACAAGAGTGAGGGTGAACAAACAACATTACATACACACAAAAACAAGGCAAAGATTAAAAAAAAACAAGACTCCAAATTTTCCAAGATGAAAAGGAGGAGAACCCAAGTTCTACCTCTAAAATGGGGAAGAGAAGAAAGATTCTTAAAGGTTGTAACCATCATTAATTACACAAAAACAATATCTTCATACCCTCCTTATTTCTCCAAATTCATTCAAGCCCTCCTTATTTCTCCACCCTTTCACCAATCCTTCTTGGAAGGATTTTCAAACCCCAAAGGGGTTTCCTCACCAAGAATGGGGAAGGAGGTTCAAGCCAAATGACCCACCTTCCCCACCTCAAACCATTTGAGGGGAGTAACTAAATCATAAAAGGATTTTCCATCAAGCCTATGAGGATTGAGAGGGGAAAATCCCTCTCTCTTCCCCACAAACTCCAAAATCCATCATACCATATGATGGAGGGAGCAAAATCAAATAAACAACAAACAAAATCTTCATGCAACAACAAACATTTCCAAGTAAACAACTAATATTTAGCATGTTATAACAAACACAATAAAGCTCAAGAATCCTACCTCAAAGAAAAGCTCTCCAAAATCAATCTCTTCCACTTCTTGACCCAAGCAAACTCTAGCTCCAAATCCACAAGCCTCCAAGAAAAAGCTCCAAAAAAAAGTTCTCTTCTTTTCCCATGAGGGGGAATTCAAAGAGGAGTAAGAAAAAATCCTCACAAATGAGGGGGTGAAATGTGTCACCCCTCTCTTCTTTCAAGGTCAAATATTCCTAAGATAAAAGAGAGTAAGGATAAAAAGGTTTTTAGCCCTCTTCTCCCAAATTATTCAAAATCGTAATAAAACAATCTTGTGCAAGTTTTAACAAAGCACACTTTTCCTTACCCCTTACATGGATGTGACCAAAGGGGAGGAAAAAGGGATGTAAACTCCTCTATTCCTTGGAATTAATCCCCCTACCTATTAGGTAGGGTCCAAGGGCTCATTTTCATTTTAAGGGAACTCCCAAACTAAAAAAGGGTCCCTAAAAATGCCTAAAATAACCCAATTTCGGGTTTGGAAAATTTAGCACAAGGGTAGAGGGTGTCGGGCCCACCCAAGGGTTCACATGTAACCATAATCCCTTTTGATTAAGTACATCATTAAACAAATTCAAAACTTAATGTAAGTGGGACCATTAATTCCCCAACACAATTTTACAACACAAACTAAAATACCCTAAGCAAGATTAATAATACAAGACATATTACATTACAAATTAGGGTCACACTGTGGTGCCCAAAACAATAATTCTAATGCTAAAGCATCATGCAATAAGCACGGCTAGGACTTAGCCCCATGGGCTGCTTGTGTAAAATTGTGTAGCTAGCCTGAATCCCATGTTCTCCTGTGACCTGTCACCTACACACTCATTACACCTTAAACGCACCTATCCGATAAAATATGAATCAACTACTCAATAAGATATCAATGAGTTCTAAACTAGCATATCATCTCTCTGGAATCAGAAATGCAACAATGTGCACAATTATACACAATTCACAATAAGTTAGATATAATGATGAAGTGACATATATCCTTAGAATCCCAACATGCAACTAACTGAGTATCCATCAATATAATTATGGTCCAAAACAACATCATATCAATTAGTATCCATGACATCATAAGATAATGTGACAACATAGTAATAAAGCTAAATTGGTGCTATACGCCTAAATCTCCATACATGTCTAATAAGATCAAATCTCCTAATGTAATGTCCAACATATATCACATCCCTGCAAAGACATGTCTAAGAGTAAATGAACAACAAGTAACTAAGCTATAAAAGTGTGGGCACTACAGTGTGTTATGGTGACACATAAGCTTGAAGGGGAAGAAAGTATAATTTGATGATGACATTGGATTAGACGGGATAAAAGAAACAAAATAGGTCGTTTCATTGCACTTTGTGGCGGACATCCATATAAGCGATGAAGACAACCAACAAGGCTCATTTTAATGACATGATTATGAAATAGAGAACTTTAAGAGAGAGAGAGAGAGAGAGAGAGAGAGAGAAGTGTGATATTTGAGAGATATGGAAGCCAATGGTGGAGGGAGGAAGCACCAATGGACTCGAGAGAGAGGTAAGAATCATAAAATTATCTTATTTTTTTAAATTTTAGTTGATGTTATTTATTATTATTTTTGGATTTTTGAATGTTAAAATTGGAGCCAAGGGGCGGTCGGCGGCAATCGAACACAGTCTTCATTGACTAGGTAAAATCAGCGCCGATCGAGGCAAAGTATGCATCAACCTAGAATGGATTGGTATCGATTGGATAGGTAGTGGTTTTGATTAATTAGGGTAGATCGAAAGTGATGATTTTTGATGATTGGATGCTCATGGGTGTTTGTTTAACTTGTTTTGTAGGCCAAAGAAAATTTATATATGAGAGATAGAGTCTCACCATGTTTGAGATCATTAGGGGGATGTTGTAGATGAAAAGTGGGATCATCTAGAGGCACTAGGATTGGGTGGATTCTACCACTATCATAAAGTTCCAATGGATATAGGGATTATGATATCATTGATTGATAGATGGGATCTGAGGACCAGGACCTTCTGATTCCGTACTGGAGAGATGATGATCATGCTGGAGGATGTGTATCACATCTTTAGATAAATGATTCGAGGGTACGGATCATTCCAATTACAACAGATGATAGGATGGGTGCATTGACATGGTTGTTTTAAGTGGAGGCCTCGTAGATTGCTTTTGTTTCAGGGATTTTCAAATCAAGGCATGATATCACAATGATGTCGGGGATCCGGCTAATATGTTTGATTACGATGGATATTTCATATTATTATTTACTAGATTTAGGTGAGGCTATATTCCCATGGGCGTTAGTAGGTATAATGGCTAATATTGTGGAGCAAAGGAAGGTGTTTTATTTTGGGACATCTTTGTTAGGTCAAGTATATCATGAGCTATGAATGTATGTTACATAGACATGGTCTAAATTGTATGTAGGATTTTTACTTCATTATTGGGCCTATAAGAACATAGTTGTGGTGAGGCCTCCAAGGCTTCCATGGGTGACACATGATCACATATATCTAGTTGTGGGGTTTCGTGGTAGAGAGCCGATGAGGCTCACAAAGATAGAGAGGATCAAGGAGAGGATTGGTACATGGAGAGGCAGGGAAGGGTGGATGTGGATGAGGTTATATGGAGGTTGTATAGAGGTTTCCTTGTATGAACATGCACGAATATAAAGCTAGTGAGGGTGAGGAGGGTGAGATGGCTACAGGGGGTGGAGGTAAGCAATGCAAATTACGCGTGTAATGAGACAATTTGGGTTAGTTTAGATTTTTCTTAGAGCACCAATGAGATACAAATGAGAGGATACAGAGAGGGACTTGCTCACACCTATGATGGTGGACCCATTTTTAGAGGAGATGGAGCCATGGGATACTAGGTATGATGACATGAGAATTGGAGAGGGGTTTTAGAGTGGATGGTGGAGGCATGGGTAACCTGTAACTAAGAAGAGGGCACATGTAGGAGTAGAGATAATTGTGCTAATAGGAGGAAAGGGTATAGATAGAGGATAAGTTGATGAGATAGCTTGTTAGTAGGAAGATTTAGATGAAAATATCCATGAGGTAAATAGGATGTGTTTGGAGAGGGACCTATTTATGTTGTAGTGGGACCAATACCGCAAGTAAAGAGAGGCCTTATGGGCCAAATATGTAGGCATGGGTATTGTATCTAAGGAAATGAGGGGCTAGGGTCAGGGGATCCTCATAAGAAGTGGGATAGATAGTGCCACCTAGTACTATGACACTTTGGAATAGTACTAGGCTCTAGGTGAGGAGGAACTTGACTATGATCACATTAATACCTCAAGACTACCATATGCACCGCGTTATGTGGCATATGTGGTTGGGAGGATATTGACTTGGAAGGCAGCATCGGGGAGCATGGCGAGCGTAATGTAGCCGAGGTGTGATGGAGGAGAAGATAATGGGTATATGCCCACACCAGGAGGACTTAGGATTTCTGATTTAGCATTCACCGATTAGTTGGTGAACATTATATATATATATATATATATATATATATTGATGATTTGATGTATAAACACTTTTATTATATATATATATATATAATGATGATGATTTTTTCACGATTTACATGTGTTTTGATGAGGATATTATATAGATGTGATGGTTTACAATTATGGTGTGATGGATATTGATGTTTGATTAGATTATAGATGTTGATTTAGATGAAATAAATTATGATGTGATAAATATGATATAATATGATGTAGATTTAGATTAGATGTGATGAATTGAGATGATAGATATGGGTGTGATGAAATGATGGATTAGACATGATTAGATATAGATGATGTGATATATTAGATGATAGATTTGGCTAGATAAACATAGATTTATGATTTGTAAATGATGTAATGTACTTAGATTGTAGAGATACTTAGATATAAATGATATGATAATGAAAATAAGAGGAGAGGATTAGATGAGATAGAAAAATCCAACCTCAAGAAGGTGACACTTTGAATATATGAAGTTCACTAAACCATAGTAAAGAGCACATGTGGAAGAGATTCACATAGGATGGATTAGAGGTAAGACTTGAAAGGGAACAAAAATACGGTAATGTATTTGTAGCCAAAGGAAGGTGTTAACACATAACTAAAGATAGTTAGTCACACTTAAGATCATAGGGGAAAGATGATTTTTTTTTCTTATACACATACTGTAGACATGACAAGGGGTTTGAATATAGCTTGTATGGGGGAAATAGGTTCTCCTTAGGTGGTTTTACTAGGTATATGACCCAACTCTGGAAAATATTGTGAAAACTAGTCAATGTGGTAAGTTTTATTTTGATGGGAAAGTTGGTTGATGGTAGAATATTTCTTAGGATGCTTGCTTTTTATATTTTTAAAGGTTGATCAATGTGGGAAGCCTTTTACTACCATGATATAAGATAATATCCATCATTCGAGGGAGTGGTCTACAACTTTGATTTTTACTTTGGATATTTGATTTTGGATTTAGATGGCAGGATATATGATATGTGTCCTTCAAGGATCATTCTATACTTTGATAACTTTATATGAAAAATTTTCCTTTGAAAGAGTAGTCTATGTTTTGGGATAAGATAACTTTGATATAAGAATCCATGATTTCTGATTTTTTGACTTTTACAAGAGAGATGAGGATAGCCAAGTGGACCACTTGGGGAGGGGAGATAAATATGTATAATCTATATATGTGCACCCTTATCATGGTTCCAAAGTGAGTAGATAAGAAGGATATGGATGTAATTATTGTGTATTCCTCACCAAAGAGGAGGAACTTGTCCATATTCTATGAGTAGAGTCGTGATGCCCATATTCAAGGTCATGGATAGGATAGTTATGAGAGACCATATGTTTCCAAAATCATTAAAATGAGAAATGGAAAGGCTAATGATGGATATGAGAGACCATAAACTATGACTAACATCATGTTGGTAGATGTGTTAACAGAGAATGGTCACAACTATAGGGTGTTGAGAGTTGTTTTTTTCATTTTACCATCAAGAAAGGCTAAACAATAGGACCCAGACCCATATTTATGCATGATAATATCTAGTCCAATACATTTGGGAGAAAACTTTCCACATTGACTTATTTCTAGAAAGCAAAGACATTACGATTGTATTTTAAGACTAGGTCACCGATGTTAAAGTCTTGTTTCTTAAGATGTTTGTTATAGGAACATTTGTTGAAGGTTGATTAAGTGGCGTTCATCTAATAACTCAAGTTGTGCGAATATCTTAGCACAAACTTTATTACGCTTCTCAACTAGGAAATTATTTATTTATTTATTAACTTCATGCTTCACTGATTTAAATACCCAACATTTAAATCTAACATAAATCTAAAATTCAATCCATTCGATAATAGTCAAAAACCATGTGCAACTATATGAGTTGGTTAGTAACCGATCCCTCATAGATTACTCTTTACAAGTGTGTATACAAGGTATACTATTGGTTTCCTTTTATAGGCATTGATAATCAAGTGATGTTTTCTAAGTGTATACCTAGAACTCAATCATTTGAATCCCATTTAGTATCCTACACCTTAGATCTTGGTGAATCGTGACAATGTAATCAATAGCTTACACTACTTTGATCAAATTTTTAGAGACATGTATGCCATGCTCGGTTTGTGATGGCACATTTTTTAGAAGGAACTTTTATTCACCTAATTCAATTAAATGGATTATTTTCCCTTTCTTAAATTATGAGTTCATAGTTAAAAAATTAAGCATTCATTATTATCCATTCCTATTTACTAGGTTGATTTAGTTTATTAAGACAAATAAATACATCTCGCACCCTATCCTAGTGATCCAAAATTACCTGCGTACATCATTCCATACCATCATGCTTTCTGCAAATGATGAATGATACTTAATCCATGTGATTTCATGTCATTTCTATTAAAGACAACATCATGTTCATATCATATAACTAATTATGGAATCCTAGAGATCTAGATCGACAGATACATCTTATGTTATCTATCAACACTAAGTACGTCATTAATAGTTGTTTCCTTATATGTTCTTAACTTATTACGTGTCATCATTAATGAACAATTTACTTTCAGTAGTGAGATATCATTCATCATGATGACCCCTTTCACATTGATGTGATAATAGGTTTCCTTTCTTTACGAAATAATCATTACACATGCGATTAATAATTATTCATATAAATTTAAGGTATAGTTTAACATGTTGTTATATTCATGTAAGTTGCAAATTCAAATTAAAGTTATAATCCCGCATTATTTTTACATCCCGGTTATAAAATTTCAATTAGCTTACTTTGCATAAAATACGTAGTCCTAATTTTATTTATTTACACTAGTATGAGAACCAATCCAAGGATGTCACTCAATAGATCTAAATTTCAAATTTAATAAATAACAATCCACATTATTCGAACCCATTTGTATTTAATTATAGCATATTCATATATCAACTATTCAATATATCATATTTAATCACTCAACTTTATACCATATTAATCAATATAGATTCATAATAGTACATTAATCAATAGAGAACCTTTTTCCCACAAAATTTGATTCATAACAATACATAATTAAATAATAAATACAACTGATTTATTTCCTTCTCAACATAGTTACAAAATCAGAATAGGCTAATTTAGCCCATGTTTATCAATCAATCAGAATGATGATATTTTGCTTGCTTACAATCACAATAATAAATACATTACAACATTTAATCAAACAAATCAAAACAAACAATATCTTTCAACAACATCCACCAAGAAGACTTAAATTCTACCATCTGTAAAATGTTAGAAGAGGTTAGTTCGATTGAACTGACATGAAAAGTCCTCTTTCCCACTTAACAGTTTATGCCATTTAATATTTGAATAAATGAAATACTGCAAAAATATACAAACAACATAATAGCACACAAGATCAAATTAATATCTACTCAAGATAATTTACCTTACATCCACATAAATATTCATTGTATTCTATTATAATGCCTTAATGGAAATTTCAAAGTAGACAAAATTAATAATAGAATAAAATGATATCATCTTTACTTTCAAACAAGACATTCTTAATTAGAATATGTCGATAGTAATTCTAACATAAATTATTCACTACATACCTTTTATACCATGTATATTTTTATTTAGATATACCGATACTTTTCCCTAAATCTAGTTGTTATCTCTATTAAGGGAATCCTGCTTTCCCTAAAATTAAACAATAGCCATCCAACAAGTATACATTATTTTCTCCCGAAATCATTATAAGTCGTGGTCAAAGTACGAAAAAACTAATATTCAATGAATTTGAGTGCTTTTTAGCCTCGTTAATACTTTATCTAACAACATAGATTATTTGATGACCCATTGACCAAATCATATAACTATATAAGTAATGAGTATTGTATATGTTTGACAATTTTAAGGTAATTTTCATTTACCTTACACTATTCGAAGACCCCAAATTCATCCATCAATATACTATAGTAAAATGAAAACACAACTACCAACATCATTCATCAACATTTAACCACTAGGGGAAAGATACACAAATCAGTCATTCAACAAATCCCAGTGATCTTTTTGTTATGATACTAACACATAATACCATACTCTACCATACATATAATGGTAAAGTTTCATCATTACCAAGGTCAAATCATCCTTTACAAAACAAAACTCATGACAATTTGACAATATTTAAGGTAAATTTTATTTTCCTTAACAATTCAAAGGTCATCTACTACCCGTAGCCACCCTATTAAATCAAGTCAATAAAATGTGAACAATGATATCAATTTGATATCATAAGGTGGGTTACCAATGAATGACCAAAATATCCTTTCATTAACTAATAAATTAAACTTGATAATTCTTTTCATAATAGTAACCTATTCATTTCTCATTCACACTGAGAATCTATCCTTGTTTGCAAGCCAACAAGACACACAACAACACATTACATCTATAGATAAGAAATAATTTTATAAACAAATAAGTAATAGTTTTCCTATGATACCCCCAAGGGTTCAAACTTAGAACAATTCGATTAATGTGAAAGAGATATTCCAGAGGTATACATCTAGCATTTACAAGCCTTACTATCGACTAAGTGGAGGCAAACATTGAAACGATCAAGGAACTTAAAACCCAAATGGGTTTTTGGATTAATGACATCAAATCCATGAACAAAGATTCAACCTTAAGTAGGTCATTCTAAAAAAGACCATGGAATACTTGTATTATCTATAAGGTTCCAACACAATTTTTGAATGGAGAAGTTACAGTCAAAGTATTCCTCTAATAATCGGGTATAATCCCAGATTTGGTAAGTTTATCCTCATATTAATAATCCTGAAAACCCCATATTTTAACAAGATATTCAAAATATTAATAATAATAGAAACCCCCTAAAACATATTCATTCCTAGATTTAACTTTGAATAATTCAACAAAACCCAACACCATTCACACAATTAAAACCCAGTTCACACAAGATCTATAAACAAAGAAAACTATTGCAGAGATTTCTGATTATGCAAATAGTAAATAGAATAAGCTGTCAAGGGGGAGATAGAATGATTCATGCCTAGAATGGGCCCGAAATATTACCTTGCTTTGAAAAACCAAGAACCCTTAAGTATTTACCCTAGGTTTATAAAAAAATCTTCTAGCAATTTGAAACTCTAACCGCAATGGAAAACCCCAAATTTTCACTAAATTCAAGCAAGTCAAAAATAGATTAACCCATCCTCTTCAAGCTAACACCCATTAAATAAATGAAAAGTTCTGTTTTTATTTTGAGTAGAATAGGCCCTCTATTATATGCATATCCTGCTAACCTAGAGGAAGAACTTGAGATCACAAAGAAGCGAAGTATAAATTAAATGTAACTTGATTTAACTCGGTAAATTCTTAGAGAAGCTTATGGCTTCCCAAGATTCCATTCCTGAATTAAATGCCAATAAATTTCTTTTTTTTTTCCATGTAGTGGCCTCAACCTCTTCACCACCGAATTCTATTTTCTCCTCCAACCAAACTTGGCTAGGGTTTAAGGAATCTCAAAACAATCATAAAGCACCTTGAATTTGCATGGCCATTCTTCCTTAGATATAATAATAATAATGATAACATTGACCAATCTAGTGGCTTGCATGTTATTACAAATTGATCATTGTAAATAATCCTTTTGAACAATTATCATTATCATGGGGTAATCAAACGACTATTAATCAAACAATAAACTATTTTTGGAGAATGGAGTGTGTGGGATCGAACATGCCCAAATTATAAAACAATAAAATAATGCCTCAATCAAGGTCCTTGACCTTATAATTGATTAAAATATAAATTCATTTCCCAAAAAAGATAAATAGCCCTATTCATAAAGTTTACCTTTATCCTACCAAATGATAATACCATAGTCTTTAATTAAACTTAGGTCATCACCTTCCCATACTTATCATAATAATGCAAAAAGAGAGTGTATTGATTCAATTTATCACTGAATCAAGCGAGGTTAATTTGACTAGATAATCACCCATGCGAAATTTTAGACAATGGTTATAAAGTATGGTCAAAGACATAGTATAGCGTTTCTTTTTGTAGCCATAATTATATATACATACATTTAGATGACCAATATGTTGATCGTAATAGGTTAGAACCATGTCATCTCAAATCAACAAGGGTAAATAATAAATGAATTTTGATTACAAGTTTCAGACATTATTATTCCTTAACCATGGTCTTAGACCATTTTCAATCTCATTACCTCAACTTGATGTGCCATATTTCCCTTGACTGACCAAGTCTAGAAGATAGCTATTTAGTCATCAAGAAGTTACCATTAATTAACGAAATAATACCAACACAACATCAAGATATACCTTACTATTATGACATAACTTACAACCATTAAATATAGTGAGTGAGGCAATCAAAGTAACCATAATAGGTACAATAGCTACTCACAAAAATTCAAGCACCAAAATCATAAGTTAATGGCTTATCCTTTCATAAACTCACACTAAATTTGCAGGGGTGGGATAGTGATAGTCCTCTTTAGAGATGAAGTCGCGGAGAGAAATGCATAAGGATGGGATTTAAAATTTGAGAGGAAGAATAGATTTAGGTCTATGGACAAGACAAAAGGGAGTAACACCCATAGGGGTGCGGATGCTAGTCCGATAATTCCAAAGAGTGAAAGGGATATAATGGTTCCAATTATGAAACGCCTTATTAATAGTTTTGACAAGGATATTGTGAAGAGTCTTGTTAGTGGCTTTGGCTTGGCCGTTAGCTTGAGGATAATAAGGAGAAGAGAAGTTAAGCTTGATATTAAAGGAGTCGCAAAGCTTCTTAAGATCTTTGTTTTTGAAGGAATTTCCATTATCTCGTGATGATTTTATGAGGAACACCAAGTGACAGATGAAATGTTGGTAAACGAAATCGACAATTTTGTTACCTTTGGTGGATGTGAGTGGAATGGATTCTACCCACTTAGTGAATTATTAAGTAGTGGTGATGATGGAATGATGATGTTGGGAGGATTTTGGGTTGATGAGGCCAATGAGGTTGAGTCCCCATTGTTAGAAAGGCCATAGACCCTAAGCCGATTGTAAAATCCTAGCTACGGATACGAGGCAGAGATTAGAATGTTGTTGGTATTTGATGCACTTTTTAACATATTCATAATAGTCTTGGTTGAGGGTGGGCCAGTAGTATCTCATCCAAAGAACACACTTGCAATAACCAAGCCACTAAAGTGCCCACTAAATTTTTGCAATGGACTTCTTGGATAACGCGATAGATTCATGGGATTTTAGACATCGAAGCAAAATATCATCAAATCTATGTTTGCAGAGAATTTCTCCAAGGATAACATGTCATTTGGCATGTTAAAGGAAGGAAAACCTACCATTTTTAGATAGGTGAGACGGGATTTTGTATTTTAAAAGGTAGTTGAATAACTAAGTGTACCAAATATCAAATTAATTGGCATCAATAAGATTAACATGAGGAATATTTCCAAGTATGAGATGATTGATATATACGATGAACAAAAACTAATATTTTATATTATTATTTTTTCCAAGTGCATGAGATATATGAGAGATTTCATCACATCTGTAAAATGATTAGATGAATGGGGGATAATTTGGAGGGTGTATTGATCTAAGGCCTCGAGGAGAAATTTGACGACATCCTTATATTTATGAAGGACTTTGTTTTTACACTAATAGACTCCCTTGATTTGATTAATGATAAGCTAAGAATCCCCATAGATATCAATAATTTGGACGTTGAGCATGAAATTGATGAGGGCTTCATACTCATCCATATTGTCGAGACACTCAAATTTTAGTTTGTAGGCAACGGGGATAGGAGTTTCCCAAGGAAGAATGATGATGATGCCATTGCCTCCCTCATTTCAAAACTTGGATCCATCAAATAAAAGTGTCATTTTGAGGGGATAATACTCATGATTGATTGTGTGGATGGATTCATCAAGAAATTTTTTATGAGGAAGTCTATTGTCGGGAAGATAGGCTTCGACAAGTTGATCAGTGATAACCTAGCCCTTGATTGATTTTTTAGATATGAACTCTAGGTTAAACTCAGTCATGAGCATGAGCTATAGAGTGATGTGATGATTATGATAAGGCTTAGATTGCATGGGTTTGAGTAAATTGAAGCTAGTGACAACATAGGATTTGTGATTAAGAAGATAATGATGAATTTTTGAAGTGGCAAAGAAAATAGTGCATCACAACTTTTAGCGCCGCTATATGCGGGTTTAATAATCATGAAGAGTGTGGATAATATAATAGATGAATTTCTCCCTTCCCTACTCATTGTGGTGTGCCAACATGACACCTAGAGCATGATCAAAGGAAGATATGTAGAGATAGAAGGGCTCCCCCTCGCATGGAGGTGTGAGCATAGGTGGAGATAGAAGATACTACTTGAGATCATCGAAGGCCTTCTAGAAATTGGAATCCCACTTAAAATGGGTGTCTTTATGAAGGAGATGATGAAATGTTCGAAAAAATTGGGAATTTGTGAGATGAAGCGTGGACTAATTAAATTCAGCCTTGGAGACTATGATGTTGCTTTATATTAGAAGGAGGGGAATCTCAAGGATGGATTTGATTTTTATGGGGTCAACTTTAATACCCCTAATAGAAATAATGAAGCCAAGGATTTTACCATTTATCACTCTAAACATGCACTTGGTGGCATTAAGACAAAAGAATAAATGGATAAACTATATGAAGAGGATTTCAAGGATGGTAAGATGGTCCTTCGACGCTTAGATTTAACCAAGAGGTCATTTTCATAATCTTGTAAATTGTTTTGGATAAGATCATGAAATATGTAGGTTATAAAGCATTAATAAGTGTCCCCCATGTTTTTCAAAATGAAGGGTATAATGGGGTAGAATAAGGTTCCTAAGGGGTGATGAAGGATGGATTATTTTGGTCTTCAGAACCATGAGAATTTTATTGTAACTAGAGAACCCATCCATAAGAGAGAGCATTTCATGGTTAGTTGTTAAGTCAACAAGTCGATCGATGTTAGAAAGGGGAAAATCATCCTTAAGGCAAGCGGGATTTAAATCTCAAAATTTTGTATAGATGTGGAGCTTTCCATAGTATTTGGAAATGGCTACAATTTCAGAAGCCCATTGCGGATAGTTGATGGGATGGATGAAATTGGTGTGTTGGTAAGAATTTTTTTATATGGAAAATTATATGTTTCCCCAACGTTCATGGGGCTACGCTCCTCTGCATTAAATGGTGAAACTCCCATTATTGAATGTAATATAATATATTCCTATCTAAATATTATGAATTTTCCAAATAGGTGGGGATCACACAAGAACACTCCATTGAACCTACGAAAAATTGCTTGTATGGGGTACCGGGAGGAAATTACAGCACCGAGGGGTGAAGGAGAGAAATTAAAAAAGGAAGGCTATTGTTGTGAGTAGGCCAATTGCAAAGTTCACACCTAATAATCAAAGTAGTTCATAATTTAATATAGAAGAAATAAAAATTGAAGCCATTCGTGATAAAAACAAAACCCACATAGACACACAGTTCTCTGAGGTCCATTCATTGAAGATAAAAAGCTTTTTTTAATCACTATACTTATAAAGTGCATATAAGAGAGAAAATAGAGGAATGCAAGGAAAAGGGGAATGGAAGAAATGTATCTTTATTTCATGTATTGGTGATACAAATTTCAGCACTGAAATCACAATCCACTATTGCTACAACATTGTTGATATAAAAATCTTGTATTTTCATGATCCCTTGGAATGGACGCACCATACCAATTTATAGTAATGTGAATTTACCTCTCATATCCAATGACATGACTCTTCACATTCCTATTCCACTTGTGACCTTTCAATTTCCCCTAGAAGAGACAAATTAAGTATTTCTCTTATAATTTTGAGAAAATACTTTTATAATTTACAAATATGTCACTTAAGTGAATAGGACAAAATATAATGATTACACTCAATGAAGAATTATAAAGGAGGTAGAGAAGAGGAGAATGAGGAGAGAAGAGAAGGGATGCTCCAAAGCATGGATTTAAATGAAGATCATCTCCAAGGAATTTTAATATGAAAATATTACTAATAATGACCCTCCACACTGATGCACTGATGGAAAGATTCAATGAAGACCACTTTGAACACCTTTCCCCCTTTTGAAAACCCTTGAAATGATGAACCTTTGCCACACTTCTTGAACACATCGAGCAGAGGAGTGATGAGAATCTTAGAAGTAGACCATTGAGAATAAGGGAATATGACTCCCCTTACTAATAAAATAATTTTCATCCTTGATACACTATCACATATTAATGATCAATCATTCACATGAGATAAATTGGATTCACTTTGTTCACAAAATCATGATCTTGTTCCGCCACTGTGGGATTACTGGTGGTGAGTGAAGCATGAGAAAAAATCATTCTAATTATGGTGAAAGGGGAGAATAAAAACAAAACCCATGTCGTCCATCTTTTGATCATGCACCCTTACATGAAATAAACTTGAATGGTATTTGATACAAAATTGACAATTTTCTCATTTTGACACTATTCTCTCACCGCATCGGGAATGTGGGAATTGACATGCAAACAGAGAGAGGAGTTCCCATGAGTGCCAAGATAATTTTATAATGTGTGAAGGACTAAAATAGTATAATTTTTTTCTCATTTCACCCATTTACTATTTCTATAATATCCACCATTATGGTCCCATTTAGCCATTTTTTGTCGTTTTTGTCAATCTTGCCAATTCTGAGTGTCTTAGTCATGAGGGAATGAAACAAGGAGTATGAATGCACATTTTTCTCAGACTTACTATTTTTAGTAGGTACTCCCATTTAGACTTATTAAAAATATAAAGTGGCCTTCCTAGTGTCATATTAGAATGAAACCACTTGCAGAAGTTCACATAATTTGTTTCGAGGATTTTCTCAAATTTTCAAGAGATTTTTCTCATCAGATTGTTGTAGATCTAAAAAAGGTGATTTTTATGGGAAAATTCATGTGGCTATAAAAAATACACGAGTTCATGAATTAGGTCTTGAAAATCATATTTTTGAAGGTGTTCACACAAGGAATCCATCATTTCAAATCTCGTGGAAATCAGAGTTTTATGAGCAAGACAAGATTTTGACATCTAGGGCATAGGAGGAGTTTTGTGTTTGAATGCTATGAACCAACTTTAAAAATTGATTTAACTACCAAGGACGTTAATTTATATTTTTAATTGTTTCTTTTTAGTGGCAAGTGATTGTGAGCATGAGTGAATGCATTAATGGAGTGAGGGATGGAAGGAGGAAGCACATGAGAGTTAGGGACTTAGCCATTTTTTTGGTTTTTCATCTTCTTGGGGAGGGGGTACAAATTTTTCCCCGCTTTACCCTTGGAAAAGTAATGAAAGGTATATAAAATTTCACCTTAGTCTTATGAGAAGGGTTCATTTTAAGACCCTCCAAAAAATTATTATAGAATGGGTGGTGAATCTTTGAAATGGACTTCCAAACAATGACGAATATAAAAACATGTTTCATTGAAAAGGTGATCTCGCAGGTCCTAGGTTTCCAATATTTTGCATAGTTAGATGGGTGTTATAAAAACTTCTATTTATAGTCAAATTAGTGAGTCAAACACCTATCCTTTTAAGGTCATATGAACTATGTTGGACAAACATCTCTCCCCTACCAGATAGATAGGGTTGGACGATCGTCTCTCTCCTATTAGATGGATGGGGTTGGATGGTCATCTATCTTAGAATAGGTTGGACGAAAATCTCTTCCCTATTAAATTTAAAGTATTAGAAGTTTGTATATCTATACTTAGAATAGGATAGATGGACATATCTTCTATATTCGATAGACTGTGTTGGACGGTCGTCTCTTCTGTACTAGTGTTACAATGTTGGATGACCCTTTGTTCTCTACATATATTCCATAGATATAGATGCACGTCTACCACCATGATCATCTCTTTGACACTTAACAATCGTCTATCAATATTAGACAAAGTGTTGGGGTGGACAATCACCTTATACATTTGTCTCTTCCATGTATAGACACACGTCTCTTTCATGGATATCGGAGGTGTAGGACGGTAGGCTTGGATAGTCATCTATATACCAAAAAATGAACAAATACAATAAATCAATACATAAAAAAATTGGCTTTAGGGGTGCTACCCCAAACCCTTGCCAAAGCTCACAACCCCCAAACCCCGCAAGGGGGTGCCTCCTTACAACCCCTCGGACCATATGTATTATACCTCGGTGAATATGAGCACATTTTTATTCAAAACATTGTTTAAATACATGCATAAGTTTGTTTTAAAGTGTAAATAGTAGGTGAAATGACCCATAAAAATAACCTATTGGCCGATATTTTAGGAAAATTAGAGGTAGCCAATTGTTGAAAAAATTCCATTTCCAATTTTCAAAACCCTTAATATTCACAAGTTTACAAAAATTCACCATTAAAATTTTTCATACTTGTGTGGATAGTGTCACACATGTATTTGTTGGGAGATGAGGTAGAAGGGCTTGTTTTTAGCACCTAGGAGCCAAATTTGGGCCATGTGAAGGAGCATTTGGAATCAAGGGGTGAGGAAATATTTTTTTTCCCCATTTTACCATTAGAAAAGGGACATAAAAATGCACCTTAGCCTCATGGTGACAAGTGGTGGGCATGCATTTCATGGAGTGGGGACTAGAAAATTGGAAAAAGGAGATTACTAAGGCCTACCATGGTCATGTGATGGGTCCAAGAGATCAATCTGGGGTGAGAAACATTTTTTTTTCCCTATTTTCCCTTTGGAATGGGACAAAATGCATAAAAATGTGTGCCTCAGTGCCATGTTGACATGTACGCCTTTGTAAAAACATTCTAACTTCGAAATCATACCTTGAGAGAGAGCTTGAAGATGAAATTTACGAGCTCCGAGAGGTCTTTTTAATAACTTATTTATATGATTTTGAATCCAAACAGAATTATGAATACGACCCCCTTAAAAATAGCCTTCTTTCTTAGGATCACAGGGTGCCTGCACAAAAATGAGTTTTAAAAAGAAACACCTTGGTCTTGTGAAAAATATAGAAATACCACCATGTAGAGAATCAAATTAGATTTCCAATGGAATATTTTCTAGCCTCCAACTCATTCTAGAGATCTTGGAATCATCTTCGAAGCTTAGGTGCTTTTTTGAACTATAAGCTCCTTCACCTTCAAAACCCACTTTCACTGAAATTATTCCTAAACCTTAAAATATTCCCTAAATCTTCCTAAATCACTTGAAAAAATTTCTTATCTTATTAATACCACTTCCTAATGAATTTGGTTCTTCAATTCTTTCCTAAAGAATGTACACCTTTCCTCGAAAGGATAAAAATAACATTTGTTGGTTCACTAAGAAAAATACCTTGAGAAATACTGCATCAGAAGAACTTCATGAACTTGTTTCCTCTTTCAAACACTTGGGTAAGTTTATCACAACACATATGAATACTTGCAGGATTAGGGAAGACTTGAAACAAAGGGAAAATTATATGGAGAATTTCTTAGGAGGTTTTTAGGAACATTGGAGAGAAAAAATTTCAATTTTGGCTAAGTTTCCATGCTTGAAAGTTAAAAATATCATGTTGCACATTTACATGAAAAAAAATGGATCTAGCTTGGGGACTTGTTTTGGATCAAGTGTAGAGAAAAAAGAGTTAGTAGGAACCCTAGAATCTTAACACACCATGTGGATCAATTCCTTATCCATTGGGATATGGAGTCACCACAAAGATACATGACAAAAATTCCTTTATTGAACACACACACGACAAGAAAAAAACACACAAGATGAGAAATTAAATACACAACACCAAAAGGAAAAAGAACCTAAATAGTCTATGTACATGTGGGGGATAACCCACTTTTATTGAAGCACAAACTTGAACTGAGGGCTTACTTGTAAATGGGTATCACCGAATGTCTTTCTTCCAAAAATCTATTGACAGGTTCACTAAAGTATGAACCCCTCCTTAGCTTCTTGAGAAATATATCATGATTTCTAGTGCAATTGATGATCAACTCATTCATCCCATTAGATTTTTATTTGATAAAAACTTTCTAGCCTCTCCTTGATTCTCAATTTTGTTCCACTTGTTGATTTTTCTCCATTGCTATGAAGATGAATTTTTATCATACTTGACTTATCATTTTCATACCAAGGCCTATGTTATTTATCATACATATACTTCATGACCATTTATTTCATGGGTTGATTCTTGGAAAATGTCTCAAAAAATAATACATTATAACCCACTCCTTGATGTTCTATATTTTTCATTTGTTCCACAAAGTCATCTTTCTCATGCTCTAGATCTTTCACATAATACTTCCTTACAAAGTGTGCGGATGCACCGCATCATCCTCTTGGAAAGAAAATTAACTCAAGGTTGGGTATGCAACATGGAAATTTCCATCTTTTTCACCTTGTCCATTTTGGGATTTGTCTTCCATTTTCATGATGAGAGCATCCATCTCTCGGGAAGAGTGAGCTCTAAAAGGTTGAATTCTGTTGAGAATTTTTTCTCTTTGAACAAAACCAACCATAGGATGAAGTGACATTTCCTTTCTCCATTTTTCGTTGATAATTTTTTCATCCTCATGAAAATAAAACAAGAACAATATTGGAGTTTAAATGTTTTCATTATCATTTCCCCATTCTCGGTCACCAAGAACCAAGAAATCCATTTCCATGATGAAATCATCATCTCCTTGAGTATGTTCAAGTTCAAGAGGTAAAAACATGTTTCCATTCTTGCATTTCTTTTCATCTTCCTCCAATGAGAAAGAGAATATTTCAAGTTCACCAACATAGTCATCACATAGAAACTCATATTGAGCCTCAAGGACATTATCAAAAACATTGAGCTTGCTTGTTAAAAATTTATCGAGCATTACTCCTTAATCCATGTTTCTCATCACTTCAAGATTTCTTTGTTTTAAATCAAGGTCCTCATCACCGCCATTATCAACCGATGGAGTAACTTCATTTATGCTCTTGTCCCATGAAAATTACACACTCTCAAACTCGATTTCATGACCTCATCATTATTCTCTTTGACTGACTCCATGGTGTTTGGGAATTATTCTACCAACATGGGAAACTCAAGGTCATCCTCAAATGTCATGAAAAATTTACCAAATCTAGAATTTTGACACGGGATATCTATTTTTGGGTCATTTGGCCTTTGAATATTATACTTCATCTTCCTAATAGGAATAAGTTTCTTTGTCTTACCATTGACCAAAATGATGGCATGTGACCAATCAAGCTACATATCTCCTCTGACATCTCGACAAAAGATTCAGCCCAAAACAATACCATACAAGGTAGACATGCTTGCTAGAAGGATTCTCATTTTGATTTTCCTTTCACGAAAATATTCCAATGCTACCTCAACATTTTTTATTTTTCTAATGAGAAGAACCTATTTCATTTCCATGGAGAGAAAATGGCCGAGGTAGGGGAAAGGGAGAGGTTGGGGGATTTTGAAAATTTTACAGGTATGACATTGTCGAGGCACCCGAGAGTCAATGATGTAATTGTTTAGCTTACACCCATTAACTAAGAAGGCTATGTAGAAAGGTTCTAACTTCCTAGAGGTGGAGGGTGTGGAGGCAAGAAAATTCAGAGATGGAATGGATTGAGATGCACTAGGTGGTTCTTTGTTGGTGGAATATTTAGGACATGATATAGGGCTACTTCCTTTGATATGTTAAACAAGTTTCTCAAGTTTCTTAGGATGAGTTCTCAAGTACTCAAATTCAGAAATTTGGAATTTGGATCTTTTGAAATGGTCAATTATATCAAAGGATTAATAAGTGGTAGGAACATCAAGAGTCATGGCATATTTTACATTGATGTTCTTAAAATTAGTAGAAATTTATTTTTCAAGGGAAGTTGATAGAAACTTACTTGAAGAGGTAGAATGATTCTCTGTTGGATTGATCTCATGCTTCTTCTATTCTGACCCTATTGAAGTGGACTTCGATGATCCTCCTTTCATATTTTTTTTTCTTAGAGTCATCATTTGAGGATTCAATTTCTTATATTGGGTAATAGAAGAAGAGCCTTCTTTCCATTTTTGTGATCAACTCGAACACTGCACATGAGTAACTATCTATGTATTATTCATCTTCAAGTGCGCATTCAAAAAACCCGATCTGGGAAAATTTGCTTTCTCTTTCATCTTTAACTTTTGAGTAAAAATATTCTTATTCATCATCTTAATTTATTTTGCACATTGCATTAATCGATGGAGCATCCAAGGAAATCCTTCGGGGTGATCTTATAACCTAATTTCTATTTTGGTTTGGATGAGGTTGTCATTAACCAACCTCCCTTTTAACATTATCATCTCATTTTCAAACTTCGTAACATCAAATTAGTTCTCTCATCTTTGGAACTTTGGGTTTTATCTTTCATCACATGATTCTTGATCTTATTTGAAAAGATGAGGTCATCTTCCACCTTGACAAAAATTTCTTGAGTGTTACCTAAATATCATAGTTGAACTCTCCACAAAAAGAAAATCACTTCAAGAAATTGATCATTCATAAAAAAAAATCTTTAGTTTACTTGTATGTACCCGAAATTGTAAGGTACTGCACCACCAAAACGATGATACACATGCCCCAATGATGATATGGGTCTCCTTGCAAGGTGTTCGGAATCTAGAAAGGCTCGCCAAGTATACACTTGTATCCTACATGCCCCGCTCAGCCTCCGCATGCTTTGTTTTCCCCTTTTTCCCCTTTCTTCTTGCATTTTGTCTTTAGTGATGAAACCGCTGCCTGTCAGGCGGTAGTCTCGTGATCACCGCCAAGACAGGCAGCGGTCCCAGTAATTCATCGCCTGCATAGGGCGGTGGTCCTGCACACATTTTCCAAATCTTTCCGACGATCGTGTCAAACAAAAATCTTGGATTTCACATGCTTTCTTCAACCACTTTGGCTTGCATTAATGTTTTCTACTCCCTGGGAATAGTCTTTTTCCTTTATTTATAGTAAAATAGTTCTAATGGGAGTTATCCTCTGGTAAAAGCATTGGTTATAAATAGCTAGCTTGTTTTCAAGCAAATGGCCCCTCATCCTCTCAATTATCTTGTTCAGTTTTTCAATTTCTTGCTTATAATTTTGTTGGTTTCAGGTTTTGCTTCCATTGTTGGCACTTTGGAGGTCATATCATCTTCTTGTTTCAAGTCTTGTTTCATTGTTGTTGCATAAAGTCAGTTTAAAACATAGAATAGCTTCATTTCTAGACTAGAATTCATTAAAGTTGTAGGTTTTTTTTTGTCACAAGGATAATTTATGAAACTCTCGATACACTTGTGTTGTATTCCTGCAATAAAACCCACTAGGAATTGCATAGTCAAGCTTTGTTCACTTGCGCTATCCCTCTCCTACTCATATTATATTCAATCTATATCCAAAGCTGCCATTGTTCGATTGCTATCTTCTGTTGATACTATCATATACACACTTTCTGGATTCATAAGGACATGAAGGAACAAGGAGATCACACTGAGGGGATGAAATCACACACAACTAGATTTACCACTGTTTTGTAAATGCTAGGTTTGAGCTATCAAAGTTCTAGTTACAACATATCAAATAGAGTAGTGAATTATTTTATTTCAGTCAAAAGCTTGTTCTCGATATCGCCAGGGAAGCTGTGGGGATTGATAGTTTCTGAGAAACTGTGATTCATTCCTCACTTCTGAGGTAGAATCGAGAGTCTTTCAATTTAATATATTTAGTTAGATATTTAGTATAATATCACAATTACACAGGAAAATAGCCATACCAGGCTACTTTGTTTGTTTTCATTTTGTTTCTAGATTAGTTGTCCATTTTATAAATATACTAGAGTAGCTGCTCTTCAATTTCATTGAAATACGTCATTGAAAAATACAAAAATAACAGGATGCTTGCATAGTGTAAATACCTCTTTTGTAATCAGTTTATTTAATGTTAGTTAGAGGTTGAATCATCTTTGTATGACAATCACAGGACCTAGAGAGCCTAGAGAATATATATTTGAACCTATAGTACCTCAACCAAATTTACCCACGACTTTAGCTGATATAGATCAGGACCTTAGGATACAAGTCTTTCGAGCCACAACAAACTTACAAGCAATTAGTGAGAAACTAAGAGGATTGAATATTGAAGATGACAAAGCTTACACATTCTGGTCAAACCATCCAAATTATAGATTGCCTTGATAAAACACCTGAATGACCATGCAAGGGTTCAAACAAGAACAAACATTTGGTTGTGATCCTTTGGTTCCACAGCCTAATGTAGGAGACCTCCTCGTTGATATAGACACTAGCTTACATATCCAAGTTTCCAGAACACTTGTTAGGTACTATGAGAAAATCATACAACTTCTAGTTCTAAACGTAGAAGCTGAAAAGGCATATAATTACTGGATAGTCAGAAGAAGGGATCGATTCTTCATATGACCATAACAGGTCCTTAACCCCCACGTACTCACAGTTGTGATCCCTAAGTCCCACAACCCAACGGTCCTACAAATCAGTCAAGTATTGACACAGGCTTGTGAATACCGGTGTTTAGATATTCACCACTCCCACCAGATATTATAGCACAGTTTTCCGTATTAAACATAGAAGCCAATCAATCCAATATTTTCTAGGCTAGACCAGAAAACCACCCATATCTAACCAAAAATCCACTAAAACGACCTACCACTACTTTCATGACCTTGTCTGGAGATATATATGAAGCTCCCACAGGTCACTTCCCACGTATCCAACAACCAAGAAATAGGATCTCGGCAGAGCTTGACATCGATTGGAGCCTCCGAGTAGCCATTATATCCAAATGAGCCATCACACCAATCTAGGTTAGGAGGGCCTTCTTCGCCTTAGATTTGCAGATTTCGTTATTGTGTATTGAGGATTTAAGATTACCCGATTAGCTCATATATATCCATTCGCATTCAACATTCACTCGGTTGTCTCAACACGACCTCGAGAGGTCGGGTACGAGGAAGAGGTACTTGTAGATTCCCATGCTCGCATGTTACTTTTCCATCATAAAAATTGGTGAACCCGATGTGAAACAAACTAATATTCCTCTTTCTGTTTTCATTTCTTCCATCCACCTTTGCTCTTTCCCATTATTTTGTGGGTATTCATATACCCCTGAATATGTCAGGATATGATGCATATGGTAGACCTCTCTCAAGTCTCAAAGTAAACTATAGTCAAACAAATAGACAACCATCACCCTCGCTTTCTGCATGGGCTGATAACTATTCAAGTAATTACTTGTCATCTCAAACTCCCCCTCATAGAACTAGTTCTAGTTCTTCATTCCGAATTGAGGAGTTTGATCAGTTTACACAAACACAACAAATGTAAAGAGTCATCTTCCTCTAATAATAGGACATTTACTAGAGAATCTGCTTCATCTCCTCGGGTCTTGTTCAGACCATAAATCAGTAGACAATCAGACCCACTCCCCTTTTTAGATGAGGAGTACTTGGCATGCTTCACTAAAAGAAAACAACGCTTCCAAAATATGTATCCACCTTTAGGAAGTTTACAAATATAGTCTGATACCCTATTCCAGGAGAACACCCCCATTCCTCCACCTATGGGAAATACCCTTGGTGAATCTTGGCAGGGTAATGATCAATTCATAGCAGGGTATCATACCCCCTTACAACCTCAAGCCATACAACAAACACCCTTAAGGAAAAGCATTGTGTCTTCACCGATGGAGATCATTTCAGCCTTAGCTGAGAAGGTTAGAGGGCTAGAACTTGCTCAAGAAAACCAAAATTCAAATTTTAAGCAAGTGGGAATCCCCAACCCTCTACATCACCCTATTCAAGTTGACCTCCTTACAGGAACAGGCACGTTAGGCATGCCTCCTCAAAATCCTTATAATTATCTATAGCAAACACCAACTAGGAGAACATTTTCAAATGCCGCTCCAGTTAAAAACATGACACCTCCCACTTGGCACCAAACAACCCGTACTGAACAATGCTCCTCCTTATTTAAACATCTATTCAAAATCACCACAAGGAGACATGTTCTCTTCTCCCGGATGTTCGTTCAACCACAGGATTCCCTTATATCCCTACAAAAGCATATGCTATGCCATATCAACAACCCATTCCACCTCAACCCCTCAACAAACCCTATCAATGGTTAAGACCTACACAATAGGGAATTATTCGAATATTTAAAATAACCCCTAGACTTCAAAGATACGAAGCGTTATGCTTCCAAGACCTCTTCCCAATTTTCCCAAATACAAAGGGAAGGGGACCCAAATACGCACATTAAGGCTTATGTCACAGCCATATGGGAGTTCCTCCCTTGGGACGGGGTTGTTGCTAAAATATTCCCTAAGACCCTAGAAGGTATTTCCCTTGACTAGTATTACGAATACATGAAGCTTTGATACACTCATTTAAACAACTCATGTCAGAATTCATCAAAGCTTTCAACATGAACAAATTATTAAGAATGGGAATTAGGGAGTTCTTACATATTAAACAAGAACATAATGAATCCGCCACTCATTTTATCCAAAGATGGCATATGGTTCTCTACTCATCAGCAAGTGCTCCAAATATGGATCAAATGGAACTATGCAATTTATTCCTTAATTCACTCAATAGAGAGATAAAGGAAGAAGTCTAGAAGTTCCCAATAAGAACTTACGATGAAGTACTCAAAATTGCTCTCCGAATTAACAAAGCAGTGATTGATAGTGGTGGTAAGACATATGGGACAAATGGGAAATTAACCACTCCCAATCAAAACACCGCGGCCTATCCTAATGCTAGGAATGCTAATCAAGGACCTAAGATCCTTAACAAGAACCATGGGGTTACAACAGATGGAGTAACTGACCAAGCTAAAAGGGAAAATGTTGTAAATGTTTCGCCACCTGTTAATAATCAATGAAATAATAATTTTACCCCAACAATCAACGCGGTGGATTTTAATTGTCCACCACGGAAACAACAACAATAGTGACAAGTCCAGACGTAAAGTCCAAATCAAAACCCAACCGGATATTAGAGTCAAAACCAAAGGCAATAGCCTCAAAATTTTAACTCTAAAAACCAGCAACCTTATCATAATTTCGGGCCACAACAGGTTTTAAATCAACAACCTCGAAATTACAATCCCAATCTATATTGTGGCTTCCACAAGATTCAAGGCCATGATACTAGAAATTTTCGTGAATACAATAAATTCATGCGCGTTTGCAGGAAGATCAAAAACAACTCTTTATAGATATGTTTTTAGCAAATTCATGTAGTACCCATGCCAAACGCTTATGCGGCAAAGCGGCTTCCCCTCAAGATCTTCAATGACCCACTCCCAAACCATTCTAACAACAACAAAGTTAGATCCTAATGAACAAATAATGGTGTCATGACAGAAACAATGATCATGAAGCTTCAACTTCATTAAATCCACTAATCACACCCCAATTAGGAACTCGACCTCAAACTAAGATAGTTGGTTTAGTGGAGTTAGACACCGAGCTACCCGTAGAAACCATAACAAGAAAACGAGATTATTCTTCTTAACCAACTCCAAGTTATTCATTAGAGCTAGACAACACTAAATAAACATTGATAAAACCTATAGGCACCTACGATCTAGTTAATGATTTAACTAAAACCTTCTCACACATATCCTTCTTGGATTTGTTAAAAACTCTCCTTCCCATAGGGCTACCCTCTTATAAGCATTAGGACTTGTCCATTTAATCAACGCTCACTCCTCCTTCGAAACGCAAGTAAACCATGTGGATTTTGACATTTATCCTCCTGGGCAGCGAGATATGGATAACAAATTTATATTCGATATAAGAAAAATGCCAACAGATGCTGAAATTACATTTTAAGAGGCGACCCAAATTTACATTTACAAGTTTGGGTCTACAATAATTATGTTAAACATGCAATGGTTAATGATGGGGTAGTAGTCAACATAGTCCCTTTGCTTTCCTTCAAAATTTAGGATATGGAGAGACAAACTATTCCATGACGTGAAATATGCTAAGAGGTTATAATAACCTCAAATCCACTTCAATTGGAACCATAGTTTTACCAGTCACTTTAGGACTCGAGACGGTCCTCACCAAGTTTTATATTATAGATCAGAAACCAATTATAATATGATCCTTGGTTGGCCATGGATACACTGCATGAAGGAAATCCCTTCCACATTATTCCAAGAAATAAGATTTCTACAATTAAGGAAAATATTTGTGGCACAAGGTAACCCAAAACCCTTCGATATACACCTAGCTGATTTGAAGAAAAGACCGGTGTTCACTCCGAGTTTGAACTCCCAACAAATCAGCTTGTCAAACCAACTAATTCACAACCGAAAGAAAAGTTGATACCCACCATTGAGTTGGAAATTACAAATCCAAACAAGGACGTTCAATTTAAAAAATGAGACCAATGTTATAAAAATAGTATCACTAGGGACTACCGCAAAAATTGTTGAGTTCTGGAGAAATACTTACCTATTCTCCTACCATTTGATTCCATGGGTATTGGACACACCCTAGGAATCGCTTCTCTTCCATCAGACAAAGTTTTTATGGTAGAAGTAACAAGAAAAATAAATATATATGAAAAATATCCCAACATCAATTTTTCCAAACAAATATTGGACTCTCCAGTTTGATGGAGCTAGATGTCACTTTTGAGCTGGGGCGGGGTGATCTTTACTTCACCCGAGGGAAATATCCTACCTTTCACCTTTAAATTAAACTTTTAATGTACAAACAACGGAGCTGAGTACAAAGCTCTCCTCCTTGGCCTCATCATAGCTAAAATAATGGGTGTCAATAACATTAGAGTGCTAGGAGACTCGCAACTAGTTGCAAACCAAGTCTCTAAGGTATATGAAACTAGGGCTAAACATTTACAACTATACAAAACAACCGTGTTAGATTTAAGTAAGGGATTTAAATTCATATCAATTGAAGCAATCCCACGAGAGTAGAACCTTCTCGCAGACTCAATAGTAACCTCAGCTTCTTGTTTCACCCCAAATAGCGAGTTGGAGGACACAAATTTCATGGTATCACTTTGTACCAAACCATTAGTGCGTAAAATACCAACAAACTCACTCCTAGCTCATGGAGAAGCTGAGGATGATTTTTCTATCATAGGTCACTTTGACGATGATAGAGTCACTCTCGAATATTTGAACACCTATGTGGAGCTACACCTTGCTCACCATATAGTTGATCTTTCCCTAATACCTCATTCCTCCTCCTACTTTGGAAATCCCATGGTAGAGTCTCCTCCATAGAAATATCTCGATATCTATGAGATAGAAAATGGAGAAATCTTGGAATTACCTCCATCCCCACTTTAATTTAATGAAGGTAACAGTTCTTTGATAGAAGAAACCATTGATATAAACATTGGAACGGAGGAGGAACCAATAATTTTGAAGTTGGGATCCTCTTTAACTCCAGAGGAGATAGAAATACACACCTGAATCCTTAAATAACATCAAAAGGATTTTGCATTTAACTATAAAGAAATGATGGGAATTGCACCAAGAGTCACGGTGCATAATCTTGTCACTAAACCAGATGTGAAGCCAATTAAACAAAAGTCAAGACCAATGAAGCCGGTGTTCTTAAGACCAAATGGCATGACAGGCGTAACAATAAGTTCCCAGGGAGTTATGAATGTGGTTTTGGCTTGAGAATGGGAATCGGGGTGTTCTTATATATCAAAATGGAACATAATGAATCCGCCGCTCATTTTATCCAAAGATGGCATATGGTTCTCTACTCATCGTGAGTGCTCCAAATATGGATCAAATCGAATAGTGTGATTTATTCCTTAATTCACTCAATAGAGAGATAAAGGAAGAAGTCTAGAAGTTCCCAATAATAACTTACGATGAAGTAATCGAAATTGCTCTCCGAATCAACCAAGCAGCGATTGATAGTGGTGGTAAGACATATGGGACAAGCGGGAAATTAACCACTCCCAATCAAAACACCGCGGCCTATCCTAATGCTAGGAATGCTAATCAAGGACCTAAGATCCTTAACAAGAACCGCGGGGTTACAACATGATGGAGTAATCACCAAGATAAAAGGGAAAATGTTGTAAATGTTTTACCACCTATCAATAATCAGCGAAATAATAATTTTACCCCAACAATCAACATGGTGGATTTTAATTTTCCACCACAAAAACAACAAAAATAGTGACAAGTCCAGACACAAAGTCCAAATCAAAACCCAACCGGATGTCAAAGTCAAAACCAAAGGCAATAGCCTCAAAATTTTAACTCTAAAAACCAGCAACCTTATCATAATTTCGGGCCACAAGAGGTTTTAAATCAACAACCTCGAAATTACAATCCCAATCTATATTGTGGCTTCCACAAGATTCAAGGCCATGATACTAGGAATTTTCGTGAATACAATAAATTCATGCAGCGTTTGCTAGAAGATCAAAAACAACTCTTTATAGATATGTTTTTAGCAAATTCTGTAGTACCCATGCCAAACGCTTATGCAGGGGCAGTTTCCCCTCAAGATCTTCAATGACCCACTCCCAAACCATTCTAACAACAACAGGTTAGATCCTAACAGAACAAATAATGGTGTCATGACAGGAAACAATGATCATGAAGCTTCAACTTCATTAAATCCACTAATCACACCCCAATTAGGAACTCGACCTCAAACTAAGATAGTTGGTTTAGTGGAGTTAGACACCGAGCTACCCGTAGAAACCATAACAAGAAAATGAGATTATTCTTCTTAACCAACTCCAAGTTATTCATTAGAGCTAGACAACAATAAATAAACATTGCTAATACCTATAGGCACCTACGATCTAGTTAATGATTTAACTAAAACCTTCTCACACATCTCCTTCTTGGATTGGTTAAAAAACTCTCCTTCCCATAAGGCTACCCTCTTATAACCATTAGGCCTTGTCCATTTAATCAACATCACTCCTCCTTTAGAAACGCAAGTAAACCATGTGGATTTTGACGTTTATCCTCCGGGCAGCTAGATAGGGATACCAAATTTATATTCGATATAAGAAAAATGTCAACAGATGCTGAAATTACATGAAGAGGGGACCCAACTTTACATTTACAAGTTTGGGTCTACAATAATTATGTTAAACATGCAATGGTTAATGATGGGGTAGTAATCAACATAGTCCCCTTCGCTTTCCTTCAAAAGTTAGGATATGGAGAGACAAACTATTCCATGATGTGAAATATGCTAAGAGGTTATGATAGCCTCAAAGCCACTTCAATTGGAACCATAGTTTTACCAGTCACTTTAGGACCCAAGACAGTCCTCACCGAGTTTTATATTATAGATCAGGAAACCAATTATAATATGATCCTTGGTTGGCCATGGATACACCGCATGAAGGAAATCCCTTCCACATTATTCCAAGAAATAAGATTTCTACAGTTAGGGAAAATATTTGTGGCACAAGGTAACCCAAAACCCTTTGATATACACCTAGCTGATTTGAAGAAAAGACGAGGTGTTCACTCCAAGTTTGTACTCCCAACAAATCAGCTTGTCAAACCAACTAATTAATAACCGAAAGAAAAGATGATACCCACCATTGAGTTGGAAATTACAAATCCAGCCAAGGATGTTCCAAGACTAAAAAATGAGACCAATGTTATAAAAATAGTATCACTAGGGACTACCGCAAAAATTGTTGAGTTCTTTGGAGAAAGACTTACCTATTCTCCTACCATTTGATTCCATGCATATTGGACACTCCTAGGAATTGCTTCTCTTCCATCGACAAAGTTTTTATGGTAGAAGTAACCTTAGAAGAAAAATAAATATATATGAAAAATATCCCAACATCAATTTTTCCAAACAAATATTGGACTCTCCAAATTTGATGGAGCTAGATGTCACTTTTGAGTGGGGCGGGGGTGATCTTTACTTCACCTCGAGGGAAATATCCTACCTTTCACCTTTAAATTAAAATTTTAATGTACAAACAACGGAGCTGAGTACAAAGCTCTCCTCCTTAGCCTCATCATAGCTAAAATAATGGGTGTCATAACATTAGAGTGCTAGGAGACTCATGTAATCAAGTTACAAACCAAGTCTCTGAGGTATATGAAACTAGGGCTAAACATTTACAACTATACAAAATAACCGTGTTAGATTTAAGCAAGGGATTCAACTTCATATCAATTGAAGCAATCCCACGAGAGTAGAACCTTCTTGCAGACTCAATAACAACCTCATCTTCCTGTTTCACCCCAAACAGTGAGTTGGAGGACACAAATTTCATGGTATCACTTTGTACTAAACCATTAGTGCGTAAAATACCAACAAACTCACTCCTAGCTCATGGAGAAGTTGAGGATGATTTTTCTATCATAGGTCACTTTGACGATGATAGAGTCACTCTCGAATATTTGAACACCTATGCGGAGCTACACCTTGCTCACCGTATAGTTGATCTTTCCCTAATACCTCATTCCTCTTCCTACTTTGGAAATCCCATGGTAGAGTCTCCTCCATAGAAATATCTCAATATCTATGAGATAGAAAATGGAGGAATCTTGGAATTACCTCCATCCCCACCTGAATTTAAAGAAGGCAACGCTTCCTTGATAGAAGAAACCATTGATATAAACATTGGAACGGAGGAGGAACCAATAATTTTGAAGTTGGTATCCTCGTTAACTCCAGAGGAGATAGAAATACACACTTGAATCCTTAAAGAACATCAAAATGCTTTTGCATTTAACTATAAAGAAATGATGGGTATTGCACCAAGAGTCGCGGTGCATAATCTTGTCACTAAACCAGATGCGAAGCCAATTAAATAGAAGTCAAGACCAATGAAGCCAAAAGTGGCTATCATGGTAAAAGAGGAAGTAGTAAAAATTCTCCAAGTAGGATTCATCAAGCCCATTGACTATTCATAATGGGTATCTAATATCGTTCCCATCCTCAAAAAGAACGGGAAAATATTCATTTGCATAGATTTTTGAGATATTAACAAATCTTGTCCCAAGGATGATTTCCCATTACCATCCATTGACGTTATCATTGATGCAACAAAGAGGGATTTGAACTACTATCCCTCATGGATGGGTTCTCAGGGTACAATTAGATTAAAATATTAGAGTAGGATCAAGCCAAAACCACATTCATAACTCCTCGGGGAACTTATTCTGTTGTCATGCCATTTGGTCTTAAGAATGCCAAGCACTACGTATCAGCGGAAATGACTTATATATTCCACGATCTTATCCATAAAATTGTGGAATCATAGGTGGATGACTTATTAACCAAAGCCAAAAAATGTTGTGATCATCCGTAAGTGTTTCGTATCATCCTCTCACGATTAATCGAATATGGCATCACATTAAATCAAGAGAAGTGTGTGTTTGGTGTGACAAAGCAGTAAAATTCTAGAATACATTATATCTTCACGAGGATTAATGTTGATCCAGCCAAAATATGGGTTGTTCTCAAAATGATCCCACCACTCATCGGATGAGTCTCGAAATCGGTCATTTCTTGGGAAACTTCGGTAATCCAAAGGTTCATCCCAGATTTAAGCTTTGTCATTAATCTAATCAACAATCTACTCAAGAAAGATTATAGCGTCGATTGGACAAGAATGCAACAATGCCTTCAAGTACGTAAGGACTTTTTATTGTCACCACCCATGCTAATGCCTCCCAAGCTAGCCCGCCTTTGATCCTATACTCATGAGCCACTCATGTCTCGCTGGCCTACATGCTAGCTCAAGAAGACGATGAAAAATGAGAACACGTGATCTATTTCATTAGCCGAACATTGCTCGATTATGAAACACGTTACACACAAGCAGAGAGAGAATGCCTTGCCATAATTTTTGCAACAAAATGTTTGAGACATTACATGTTAAACCAGGAAACAAGGGTCATTGTAAAGATAGACCATTTACAAACATTTCTCACACAAGGATCTTTATCTAAAAAGGTTGGCGTTTCATAACCTTAATGGGAGAATTTGAGTTAACATTTGTAAACCAGAAATTCATTAAAGGACAAATCATTGCAGACTAGTTAGTTGACAATCCACTAGATGGAGGTGAGCTGGTAGATCTAGACTTTCCCAATGAGTGTGTATACTTTGTCGAAACTAGGCCCCCCATTTCTACATGTCCCTGGTATACTGATATCATCAATTTTATCATGGACCATACATACTCGGAAGGTAGCACGTCACAAAAAGAAGGTGGTTACCCATTATTACCGCTAAATATGTTGTTTTAGACCAAGTACTCTATCATAGAGCCTTTGACGGCATGCTTCTAAGATGTGTTGACACAGAATAATCCAAGAGGATTATTCATGAATCCCACAATGGGATATGTGGGGGCCAATTTGGTGGTCACGCCACCACTCACAAAATACATCAGATGGGCTATTTTTGGCCCACTCTTGAGCATGACGTAGTGGAATTTGTACGTAAGTGCTACAAATGCCAAAATTTCTCTCACGAGATTCACATGCCAGCACAATCCCTACAACCAATAGTGACTCTATGGCCCTTCTCCACGTGGGGTCTAGACTTGATAGGGAAGTTCTCTCTCTCATCAACCGATGGCCATAATTTTATAATCACAACCACAAAATATTTTACCAAATGGGTGGAGGCCATGCCTCTCACCACCGTACTAGGTTCGGTAATTGCCAAATTCATTCTGAACCAAATTATCTACAAGTATGGTGTCCCACAATTCATTATCTCAAATAATGGCACGTCCTTTAAAAATGAAGAAGTCCATGAGTCATGTAGCAAGTTCAAGATAAACCATCACACGGCCTCTCTTTACTACCCTCAAGCCAATGGGCAGCCGAAGTGACAAACAAAATGTTAAAAGCTATTCTCCTCAAAATAGTCAAGGAGAACAAGTGAGATTGGCATTTAAAACTATATCCGGCCTTGTGGGCCCATCGAACCTCAATAAGAACACCAACAGGAACAACTCCTTTCTAATTGGTATTTGGGGAAGAAGCAGTTCTCCCGCTTGATGTTGAAATACCCAGTCTCTATATGTCATTACAAGGAATTCTAGACGAAGAAACTTACAGGGAGGCATGCCTCTCTCAACTAGAAAGCCTTGATGAGGCCAAGTTAATTGCTGAACAATGGCACAGAGCTTATGTTGACCAGATGTGCCATCAGTACAAAAAATAGTCTATGAGTGAGAAATATATGAAGGAGATTTAGTTCTAAGACTGGACAGCTTGGTTCGATAAGAAAACTAGTGAAGGAAGGAAGTTCCAACCCAAATGGTTGAGCCCATACTTGAGTCATGAAGGACTACAAAAATGGTGCATATGTCTTGTGTAAACTAGAAGGTGAGGAATTCGGTGAAACTATCAATTCCTTGCATCTTAAGTGGTTTTAAGCATAAAACACCAAAGTTATTACTAGTATATTATAGCTACTTATATTGCATTAGTCTCTTAGCTGCTTCATTCTATCCATTTCATAAAAATGGTAGTCCAAGAGCTTACTCTTAAAAAAATCTGTTGTAAATTTCTAAAGATATTGGCAAAAGCATTCATGTCACATCTCTCCAAACATCATCAACTATTTTCAAATCTTCTCATCAAATTCGACAGACAAACATTAATGGAAACCATACCAAGACCTACATACTTGGCTTTGCTCTTTCTTTCTACTAGGTGAAGTTTTCCTTACCCACGGTCTGTTCTGGAAGCTTCTTGGTGTCACATCTATCCCTCTTAAATCTCTTGGAATGAAAGGATATCCCAAAGTCATAGATTAGAAATGTGAAAATCAAATGAAATCAAAAGCACCAAGCAAACAAAATATTTTATTTTACACACTTCTTTTCCCCATCAACCTTCGGTGATAATCCCACGTCTCTTACTATTGATGTGAGGTTGGGAAAGGAAAGAAGTGCCCTTACTCACCTATATCTTGCCTTTGGTGACAAACCCATGCTTCTTACTAGTGGCGTGAGGCAGGGTGTGGGGGGTCTAGTCACACAATTGAACAAATCTTGGTATGCTAAAAACACGAGTCAAATTCTATCAAGAGGAAGCAAATATCCAAATTCCAAAGAGATCAAATCCTCAAAACTAGATTTTTTCAGCCAGGTTTCCATTTATGAATCTAAGTCTAGATAAACTTAAAAGTAAGTGACCTTCTAAGATTGGTGGTAGTTCTAGGTAGGGTGGGTGTGTAGGTCCAAATTTGGCTTCACATTCTTTGGTTTATCTCGTCTCTCATCATTCCATTCACCAAACATACAGCTTGTGCCCTTCCTAACTCTTGGTGTTGAGCCCTCGCATCTTACTAGTTGCGTGGATTTGGGATTGGGGCAAGTTCATCTCTTTATCACTATACATTCATCACGTCTTGCCAACATCAGAGGAAATTACACACATTGCCCAAAGATTTCAAAATTTTAGTACTACCATATGTTAGTATCATCTCATATCAGCACTACAAAAACATACAGAGTAAAATATTCTATCTACTATCATTGGTTATCCATTGCATACATTCTGAAAACATGAAAAATAGTATTCTAAAAGCATCTAAATACACATATAGAAATGAGTCACAAAATTCAAGATAGGCAAGAGTCTAGATCCAAATATATATATATATATATATAAATCAAGTTTTGTATACAATGCCATCATGCACTAGGCATGGTCAAAATGCTCAATGAGCCTAGAAAGTACAAAAACACTCGTATAAATATCTGAAAAATACTACAAAAATAGTCTCTCAATCCCTATGGGATCCCTTAGAGGGTGCACGACCATGCCTAGGACTCCGGCTATGTCGGCACTCAATATAATGAGGGCTCACGGTCATGCCCGGTAGCTTCCGTCTCGCTACAAGAATGGATCCTCCTCATCAGGTGCTTGGCTATCCTATATCCAACCACCTCCGTATGGAGAGAAGTTATAATCTTTGCCATATACTAGATAGAGGCAAAAACATCGGTTTGCCTACTGGCTGCTGAGGGCTCCCCCATGTCCATGGAAAGCTCAGAACGAGTCTTCTCAGGGGAGAAGTAGGTATCGGTACACACTCGGTGAATCAAGTCTCGCCACTCATCAAAAGTCACTGCAAACAAAGGATAAAATAAGTTAGAAAATAATCAATGATAGAATCAAGAGTAAACAAAACAAAAAAATTAATAACAAACTAAGACGAGTCTAACTAAAACAAATGTCAGGAGAAGAGTGACAACTCACTAGGATCACTGTGCCTCAAGAAGGATATCTAGGATCCACTCTTGCCACATCGACGCCACCATCAACTGGTGCCCCTCTCCCACATCTGGGAAATGTGACGGCCTACAACAGACTCGCCATCTCCACCTGGGTCCCGAGAGAGTAACTCCTTTGAAACCAGAGTCACCCTCTCTGTGCTTCGCTCCGCCCTCTCAGCCTGCAGGATCTCCTGGGTATCATGCAACTCAGGATTGCTATCATCCCCCCCACCACCCATCTCACTGATCTCCATGTCCTATGTCTCCTCCTCGGTCTCTCCCCCAGTGAACTCCTCAGACTCAGAGTCCACGTCGATGGGCTCATCACTGCTATGAGCGGGACCAGTAACAATCCAAAGTAAGGGTGCCTGAGGAGCACCAACTCTCCCTCGTGCATGTACAACCCTCCTAGCCATAATAGGAGTACCAGGTGTAAAAATGGTCCACCCTCGGCCTCTAGGACCTCCCAAGCCTCGTGGATAGATCTATACACTGGCACCACCGGAGGAAGCATGTCACTATAGGGGAGGCCAAACTGCTGTGGAACTCTATCAAAGGGGTGTATCTCCAACTTCCCGCCCTATCTATCAACTGGCTAGTGGTCTGACAGGCAATCAAAGTAACGGTCTCCTCTCCCCATACCCCTACCATGGCCTGATAAGGAGTGGCCTCCATGTCTGCAGTAGTCAAGGAAGCCACTGGCTAGTGGGGTGCTCTGAGAACTGTCATCCCCATCCACCTCATTGCCCTGACGGCCTCGGATCCTCCACCTCTATACCTCTCCCATATGGGATAATGTGCTCATACACCCAACTCATGATAAGAGTCGGGTGGCTCAGTGACTACCCTTGTAAACGAACTACCCTGTATAAGTCATGGTAGGTAGTCTGAGGATGTCTGCTCCCCAAGCATAGACACGTCCATGGCCCTCAATCTATGCAATAATAGGAGCCTAAGCAATACAAGAGGGTGTCCCCTCCCTTGTCCCCAATCATTCTGGATGCAAGGATGCCCATAATGGCCTTGCGAAGCAAGGGAATGTCTAACTCAATAATAGAGCGGATCCTCACGCCCTTCTTCGACCCCATCGATATGACCGCATCTCCCATATAGGTGGCCCACTGAACCACCTGTGATCTAGATACTGTTGTCTTAAGAGATAGCCACCGCCCAAGGATCGGAACCCCCAGTATATGGTAAACATCCTCCAGGGTGATGGACCACTCACCCCTAACTCCTGGCAATCGGAAGGTGTTGATCCACATCCCAATAAGAGAAAAGTCCCACAATATGTGGTCGACAAGTGAAACATGAGGAACCTATGTAATCCTCCATATACCAGCCCTCTGGAGAGTATCTCGCTCTACCTGGGAGAGTGCCTCCAACATGGCCGAGAGCCAATCACACTCCCTCTCCCGGCTCCATCTGATGTACTCCTCCTTCTGCATACACCCAAAACAAAAAGAGGAGTAAGTTAGTACTAAAATCAAGTTGGAAAAACAAGTAAAAACACGTAAAAATTTTATGCATGTGAAAACAAGCTAAATTTTGTATTATTATGGTCCTCTTTCGCGGACCACCACCCTGTGCAGAGTGGTAGTTCCATAACCGCCACCTTCTAAGGTGGCGGTCCCGTAACCGCCACCCTGCATAGGGTGGCGGTCCTGTCCCGCAAATACAAATGGGTCGTAAGCCCTAAAAATGCCTAAAAACAAGCAAATGCACCATTTCAACTAAAATAAAAGCCTACCCTATGCCCCCTAGAGACACATTTAAAACTAACATTTTCAAAAATGATCCCCCCAAGGGAAAGATTTTATCATTTCTACATTTTAGGTTTAAAAATGATAAATCGAGAAGAACTAACCTAAGACTTTGCGGGTTTATGTTCCACTCTCGAGGCATGATCACTATCTCACCATGAACGTTTTGACTATACTCTCGTCAAAAACCATCACCATGGGTCCCAGAGCTCAAAATCTATCAAATTGATCCGCACAAATGAATAGTAAAATGACTTCATTTTATATAAATAGCCCTCTTAATTTGATTTTGAATGTCTTTCACAGGGTTAGAGTGCTGATGGAGGTAAGTTCTAAACCTCACATAGATGGTAAGTCCTCTTTTCTTATCAATTTAGCCTTATTTCTCAATTTATTTTATCTATCTACACTTGAGTCCCCTTTGTCAGTTTTGCAGGTAGCAGAATCTTGGATGGTGACTTTCCAAAGACACGGACGTGTCACGTATAGCTCCTAACTCCGAATTTCGGATGACCATACTCGGATCCACTGTTTTACACCTCTTCATGGCTAAAACACTTCTCCGAGGGGGCAATATGTACGTACCTGAAATTATAAGGTACTGCACCACCGGAACGATGATACATATGCCCCAATGATGATACGGGTCTCCTTGCAAGGTGTTCGGAATCCAAAGAGGCTCTCCAAGTATACACTTGTATCCTGCATGCCCCGCTTAGCCTCTACATGCTTTTTTTCCCCTTTTCTCCTTCTTCTTACATTTTTCTTTAGTGGTAAAACCGCTACCCCTGTCAGATTTGGTCCCATGACCACTACCCAGATAGAGGGGTGGTCCTATAACCACCACCCTGCACAGGGCGGCGGTCCTGTACGCATTTTCTAGATCCTTTCAATGATCGCGTCAAACATAAATCTTGGATTTCACATGCTTTCTTCAACCACTTTGGCTTGCATTAATGTTTTCTGCTCCTTGGGAATAGTGTTTTTCCTTTGTTTATAGTAAAAGAGTTCTAATGGGAGTTACCCTCTGGTAAATGCATTGGTTATAAATAGCCAGCTTGTTTTCAAGAAAATGGCCCCTCATCCTCTCAATTATCTTGTTCAGATTTTTCAATTTCTTGCTTAGAATTTTGTTAGTTTCGGTTTTGCTTCCATTTTCGGCACTTTGGAGGTCATATCATCTTCTTGTTTCATTACTTTGCTGCATACCGTCGCTTTAAAACATAGAATAGATTCATTTCTAGACTAGAATCCATTAAAGTTGTAGGTTTTGTTTTATCACAAGGATAATTTTTAAAACTCTTGGTACACTTATGTTGTATTCACGCATAAATCCCGCTTAGGAATTGCATAGTCAAGCTTTGTTCACTTGCGCTATCCCTCTTTACTCGCATTATATTCAGTCTATACCCAAAGCTGCCATTGTTCAATTGATATCTTCTATTTATACTATAATATACACACTTTCTAGATTCACGAGGACATGAAGGAATGAGGAGATCACACTGCGAGGGGATGAAATCACACACAACTAGATTTACAACTATTCCTTAAACACCAGGTTTGAGCTCTCAAATTTCTAGTTACAACATATCAAATAGAGTAATCTTGAATTATTTTATTTCAATCAAACTCTTGTTCTCGATATCACCAGGGAAGTCATGGGGATTGATAGTTTCTGAGAAACTGTGATTCATTCCTCACTTCTGAGGTAGAATCAAGAGTCTTTCAATTTAATATATTTAGTTAGATATTTAGTATAATATCACAATTCCACAGGAAAATAGGCATACTAGGTTACTTTGTTTGTTTTCATTTTGTTTCTATATTATTTGTCCATTCTATAAATATACTAGAGTAGTTTGCTCTTCAATTTCATTGAAATACGTCATTGAAAAGTACAAAAATAACATGATGCTTGCATAGTGTAAATACCTCTTTTGTAATCAATTTATTTAATGTTAGTTAGAGGTTGAATCATCTTTGTATGACAATCACAAGACCTAGAGAGCCTAGAGAATATATATTTGAACCTATAGTACCTCAACCAAATTTACCCACGACTTTAGCTGATATAGATCAGGACCTTAGGATACAGGTCTTTTGAGCCACAACAAACTTACAAGCAATTAGTGAGCAACTAAGAGGATTGAATATCGAAGACGACAAAGCTTACACATTCTGGTCAAACCATCTGAATTATAGATTGCCTTGATAAAACACCTGAATGATCGTGCAAGGGTTTGAATGAGAACAAACATTTGGTTGTGATCCTTTGGTTCTGCAGCCTAATATAGGAGACCTCCTCGTTGATATAGACACTAGCTTACATATCTAAGTTGCCGTAACACCATTAGGTACACCGAGAAAATCATACAACTTCTAGTTCTAAACGTAGAAGTTTGAAAAGGAATATGATTACTTGGATAGTCAAAAGAAGGGATTGATTCTTCACATGACCATAATAGGTCCTTAACCACCACGTACTCATGGTTGTGATCCCCAAGTCCCACAACCCAAATGGGCCTACAAATCAATCAAGTATTGACACCGGCTTACGAACACCGGTGTTTAGATATTCACCACTCCCGCCGAGATATTATAGCACAATTTTCCATATTAAACATAGAAGCCAATCAATCCAATCTTTTCTCGGCTAAACCAGAAAACCACCCATAATAACCACAAAATCCACTAAAATGACCTACCACTACTTTCATGACCTTGTGCGGAGATACATACGAAGATCCTACATGGTCACTTCCCACATATCCAATAACCAAGAAATAGGATCTCGGCGAGAGCTCGACATCGATTAGAGACTCCGAGCAGCCATTATATCCGAATGAGCCATCACACCAATCTAGGTTAGGAGGGCCTTCTTTTCCTTAGATTCGTAGATTCCGTTATTGCGTATTGAGGATTTAAGATTATGAGATTAGCTCATATATATCCATTCACATACAACATTCACCTATTGTCTCGACACGACCTCGAGAATTTGGGTACGAGGAAAAGGTACTTGTAGATTCCCATGCTCACATGTTACTTTTTCCATCGTGCGATTACTTGCGATGGGAAGAGAAGCGTGGGAATTTTATTGACAAAATTGGTGAATTTGGCCATGAAGTCTCTCAAGGAATATTTTAGATATTTTTTCATCGATTGATTTGAGTAATGTGGGAATGAGAATATTTGGAAATATTGAACCTTTTCTTAATATCACCCCAATTGGATATTCAGCATGATGGCAAGTAGTATAACCAATGCCACCACAAATTATAATGTTTCCGTAAATAACCACACAACAACATCTTCATGTTGCACTCCAAGGATGTCACAATTGTGATAAAGGCTACGATGTGATTTTCAAGATGTTGTTTTCCATCTCCATAGAACTTTTGAAAATTATTTCTTAATCCTTGTGGAATCTCGTGAAGTGGTGGAATCAAAGCCAATAGACTAGTGTTATCTCCCCATGGTAGTACAGATGGTTGTGTTGCCATTTCTTTCTCCCCTCTTTCTTCAATTTCTTCTTCTTCTCTTGGGAATAAAAAATTAAAGGCGGGTGAAAGATAAGATAATTTGTAAGAATGTCACTAGGAGTTGGAATAGGGTTACTGGGGTACCACTCAATGAATCGAAGGAGATGAATCATGAGATAAGTAATATGGGTTATATCTTACTCACTCTAGATGATTTTACGAAGCTTACAAATAAGGATCAATGATACCTCTCAAGCTATTCACTTTGGTATATATTCTTTCAACTAGGTTTTCTCAAAGAGTTTGCAAATATACTTTTTGATCATTCAAGTACCTTTTTTAATTATTTAATTTTTTGATTTTTTGATTTTTTGATTTTTTGATTTTTTTACTTTTTGATTTTTTGATTTTTTTTTGTTTTTCAGAGATTTATTCAGTGCACTAAGGAATATCTCTCTCCAATAGAGTCATCAAAAAATTTTGGTGACAAAATTTATTGATATGGAAAATTAGGTGTTTCACTAATTCCGCTGGCTACGCCCCTCTGCATTAAATGGTGCAACTCCTATTATTGAATCTAAACTAATCTATTCCTATCTAAATGTTGTGGTTTATCCAAATAGGTCATGAATCACACATGAATAATTCACTGAACCTATAGAAAAGTTATTGTACGGAGTAAAAGGGAGTAAATTACAACGATGAGGGGTGAAGGAGAGAAATTGGTAAAGGAAGATTATTGTTGTGTGTAGGCCAATTGCAGATTTCACACCTAATAACTGGATTAGTTCATCATTCAATATAGAGGAAAGTAATAGTGAAACCATTAGTGAGACAAACAAAACCCACACAGACACACAGTTCTCTGAGGTCCATTCATCGAAGATACAAAGCTATTTTTAATCACTATGCTTACAAAGTGCATATAAGAGAGAAAATAGAGGAATGCAAGGGAAAAGGGAAATGGAAGAAATGTAGATTTATTTCATGTGTTGGTGATACAAATTTCAACACGTAAATCAAAATTAAATATTTATACAACATAGATGCTATCAAAATGTAGAATTTTTAGGATCCCTTGGAATGAAGAGGCCATCCAAATATATAGTAATGTGAATTGACCTCTCATCTCCCCCAAATGACTCTTCACATTATTATTCCACTCAAGACCTTTCAATTTCCCATAGAAGAGACAAATTAAGTATTATTCTTATAATTTTAACAAAATATTTTTACAATTTACAAATATGTCACTTAAGTGAATAGGAAAAAATATAATGATTATTCTCATGAATAGTTATAAGAGAGGTAAAGAAGAGGAGAATGAGGAGAGGAGAGAAGGGATGCTCTACAAGCATGGATTTCAATGAAGATCAGTTTTGGGGAAGTTGAATATGATAATATAACCATTGATGATCCTCCACATTGATGCACTAATGGAAATATCTTATGAATACCACTTTTTCTCCCCTTTCTAAAACTCTTGAAATGATGAACCTTCACCACACTACTTAAACACAATGAGGGAATATTTATGAGAATATGAAAAGTAGACCATTGATAATATTGGAATATGACTCCCCATATTAATAAAATCATTTTAATCCTCAAGACACTATCACATATTTATAATCAACAATACACATGAGATAAAATGGATGCACTTTGTTCACACAATCATGATTGTGTTCCGCCATGGGATCACTGTGCTTTGAGTGAAGAATGAGACAAAATCCTTCATATTATGGAGAAAGTGAAGAATAATGAAACCAAAAACCATTTCATCCATATTTTTACCATGCACCCTTACGTGAAATAAACTTAAATGGTCTTTGATACAAAATTGACAATTTTTTCATTTTGACACTCTTTGATCACCGCATTAGGGAATGTGGTAATTGACATAAAAAAAAGAAAGAGAAGCTACCGTGAGCTATAAGATCATTTTATAATGTGTGAATGAATGAAATATCACCACTTTGTACTCATTTCACCCATTTAATATCTTTAGAATATCCACCATTATGGTCTCATTTAGCCAATTTTTGTCAATCTTGCCAATTTTGAGTGTCTCGATCATGAGGGAATGAAATAATGAGTATGAATGAAATTTTTCTAAGAATTACTATTTTTAGTAGGTTCTCACACAAATAATTACTAAAAATATAAATTCATCTTCCTAGTGTTTGATTAGAATGAAACCACTTGTAGAAGTTCAAATAATTCATTTCAAGGCTATACTCAAATTTTTGAGAGATTATACTTGCCATATTGTTGTAAATCTGATAAAAGGTTATTTTTAGAGGGAAAATTCATGTGGATATAAAACATAAATGAGGTAAAGAATGAGTTTTTCAAATCCTATGATTGAAGTTGTTCACACAAGTTATACATCATTTCAATTCTCGTGGCAATTGGAGTTTAGAAGCATGAGTTATGAACAAGCCAAGATTTTGACATATAAGGCACCTAAGGAGTTTTGTGTTTGAATGCTTTGAACCAAATTTAAAAATTGATTTAATAGCTTAAAATTAGGTTACTTTATATTTTTAATTTGTGTTTTTGAGTGGTGAGTGATGTTGAGCATGAGTGAATGCAGTGTCAGAGTGAGGGATGGAAGGAGGAAGCACATGAGAGTTAGGGAGTTAGCCATTTTTTTGGTTTTCATTCTCTTGGGGAGGGGAAATTTTATTTTTCCCAATTTTACCCTTGGAAAAGGTATGGAAGGGACAAAAATTGCATCTCAAAGTGCCATGCTAACATGTGGGACTGCAAAGACATTCTAAGCTGTGATAACGTACCTTGAGAGAGAGCTTGAAGATGAAGTTTTTCAAATCTCTATTAGGTCTGTTTTGGAACTTATTTATATTATTTTGACTCCAAAAATCCTTCTAAAGACAATGGGATAGTTCTAAAGGTATAATTTTTCCTAAAACCACGTGAAAATATCCTTCTTTCTTTTGTTTGGAGGGTGTGCCTGCCAAAATGAGTTTTAGAAAGATGTTCCTTTATCTTGTGAAAAATATGAAAATACCACCATGTAGGGAATTTAATTATATTTCCAATGGTATCTTTTTTTTTGCCTATAACTAATTTTGGAGCTACCAGAATCATCTTCCAAAGCTTAGTTTCTTTTTTGAACTATAAGATCTTTCCCCTTCAAAAACCCTCTTTCATTGAAATTATTCCTAAACCTTTAAATATTACCTAAATATTCTGAAATAACTTTCAAAATGTTCTTATCTTCTTAAAACCACTTCCCGATGAATTTGGGCCTTCAAATATTTCTAGGAGAATGCACACCTATCTTGGAAAGGCTAAAAGTAGCCTTTCTACATTCACTGAGAAGACTACCTTGAGAAATACTACATTAGAAGAAGTTCATGAACTTGTTTTCATCTTTCAAACACTTGGAAAAGGTTAGCACATGACATATGAGTAATTTTGGTATTGGGATAAACCTAAAAAAAAGGAAAAATAACTGGAGAAGTGTTAATGAGGGTTTCGAATACTAGGGGAATTGTTTTTCAATTTTGGTCGAGTTGTCATGCTTGAAAGTTTAAAATTTTCATGTTGCATATTTGCGTGACAACATGGTGGAAAGAAGATGTTACAATTCTTCTTTGACAAGGAGAAAAACATGGGGATGCATGCAAAAATGTTTTTGACTGATTTGGTGTCGGGAATGGTGAGGATGTTATGGATGACGATGATGGGATCGAGGCACGACATGTTAGCATAAGATAATGCAAATAATTGGTTGTGCTTGGATAATATAAAGGTGAAAGATTTGATCTCTTGTGGATTGAGATATTTTCCAACTTTAAGGATGTTTGGTTCTTGTGAAGTCCCTACATTGATGTCGATTGTAGATTCATTAAGAAGGGTAGATGTGTTAGGAGGAAAGGACCGATGAAGATGAGAATCGTACCCCTATGTAGGAAAAATAGATTCATCATCATTGTATTGAAGTACATTGATGGTAGGGGAATCCTCTTCTATCATATCGGGGTGTTTAATAGGAAAGGACCGAGTTACACCTTCATTCGATAGGTGACCGGTCCAAGGAAATGGTAGAGATTGATAAAATTAGGGGAAGAGACATAGTGTCATATGTTTTCATGGTATGGTTTATGTAGAAGGGGATGATGGTTTGATGTATGTGGGGATTTGTAACAAGCATGAAAAGGATAAGTTATGGGGTGTTCTTTGAATCCTAACCCAAAATTTTTGTGCCCTTTGTGGGATTTATCAAAGATAAGATCATGTATGCCTTGCTCATAACGTCCAAGAAAAAATACCTTCCATGCATAGTGGTGGAGGTAGGTATACATGAAGGATGTTTTATAGAGGAAGTCGAAGCTATTGGTGTATGGCTTGGTGTGAGGTTGATCATTTATGTGAGAAGAAAGGAGATCGATTCCGCCATAGAAAATATTTGTTTTTAGATGAGGTGGACCATGGAGACACCCCAAAATAACTCATACATGTTCCCAAAGATTATCCTAGTACATCTTATTATTCACCCTTTTATGATTGATTAATTAAATGGATTAATTATGTGCATTGTACCCCTTCGGATTAATTAAATTAGTCCTTACTACCCCTATCACTAAGTTAATTATCATTTATTAAATAAATTATTAATTAATTAGTGTTCACATTATAATAGCCACTTGATCTCCAATTTCTCAATCCATTCAACTCCACATGGATTCGACTTCACCATTCCAGGTCAACTCGGTTTCTAGAATCCTAAAAGGTGGGGAAATTCAATTACACATACAACCACCTTTTTAGATGCAACTTAGGTAATTAAATTCCTTTACTTGCCCCTAAATGGAATTTATTCTTCCCACAACTGTTTGGTCTCCTAAAATGATATTTTTATCATATTAATTTAACCACTTCAAGAACTTACAACCAACTTAGCCTCTATAAAACACAGGCTTACCCTCTTAAAAATCCTCTTGGATTTCTAGCACAAAAAATCTACTAATTTTCCATTAAATATATGCATATTAGAAGCTTTCAAAATGTGTTTTTAGCATTGATCTATCCCCATTAAGGAGGTCATTCTAGAGCACCCACATTCATTTGTAAGATTCCACAAGCTAAGATTAACACAATCTTACATTAAGGTTTACATTGGGAGGATACATGAAGGTTTGCACTATCTTGTTTATCTTTCATTACTGTTATTTTTCACTTTTTTCATTTTGGCATGCCCACTCAGACTCACACCCATCTTCTTCTATTTTTGTTTCATTTTTTATTAATTTTTTTGTTTGTGTTTTTGGTTTTTATGTGTTGTTCCATGTGTTTTTGTGTTATTCCGTAGGTTCATGGGAGCATTTGGAAGCAATAATACTTTACAAAATCAACAAAACAATATAACATATCCTTCTTGTTGTTTTACAATTTTGATTTTAGGTGTTTTTGAAATTTCTAAGTGCAAAAAATAGTTTTAAAATATGATCCCATGTCTGTTTGTAGGTGATTTTCCTCCAAGTTTGCTATAGTTTTAGTTATAGCTAAAAAAATCCTAAATGTTGTACCCGATTAAAAATCCTACACAAAAACCACAAAAATATTAGATTTTGTCTAAAAATTAGCAAAAAAATACTTTAAAAAATTAGCAAAAATAAGCATTGTTTTTATTAAGAACACTAGCCTAACCTCTATCTATCCATACCTACCCCTTACGCCATCTTGGCACCCAAATTGGTCAAGTTGGTTATCCGTTCTCCCTATTCCTCACCTACCAAGCTACCTATTCTACCTCGAGATTCCTAAAACCCTACCTCCTCATAGCTTGTCCCCTTTCCCCTTGCACCTCGGTCATCCCCCACCCCATATACCCCTCTACCCGACCCGACGAGTTGGCTCATCTATCCAACTCAAAAACCCCTATGGACTCCCCCGAATCCACTGCAGATCCCCACTCCCACCTCACCCGAGACCCCCTAAGACCTACCCGAAAATCAACCCCTCCCCGATCCCCGATTCCCTTAGCTAAACCCAACCCCTAGATCTAACTCCCCACCATGACATGCATCCCTCCCTACGTTGCCTTCTCTATCCACTAAATATGCTTGCCCCATCCCTCATGCAATGAGCCCTCCGATTCACTGCCTTTGCTCAACCTACGAGCTTCGTTGACCTCTGAACACACTAGCACCGCCACCACTCGAACTACTAAACCTAGAAAAAACATAAAAAAACCAAACCAAAAATCCTCCCATATCATATACAATACGCGTTGAACCCTATACTCGAATATAGATTTTTTAGGTTTTATTTTAGTTTATAGATTTTCGTTTATATTAGGTTTAACCTATAGTTTCGCTTAGGTTTAATATTTTTATTTACTTATTTTACTTCTAACTTAGGTTTAAGCCTTAGATAATTTTTTAATGTTTTTTAATTATTATTATCTTTTAAATTTAATTTAATTAGATTTTTTTAGTTAATTAATCTAATTATTTCTTTTTTTACTTTGCTAATTTATTTTTTAGTTAATTAATTTGTTTGTTTAAAATTTTTATCCTTTTTACTATTAATTCACTTTTTTTAATTAATTATTTTCATTGCTTCACTTTGGTCTTTTCACTCAAATTAGGACCCTTTCTAATTAATGTTTTTTTGTCTTTTTAGCTAAATAGACTAAATGCAAAACTTGTAAATATAGGGTTATTGGACGTTTTGGTCCACCTTTTGTCACTTTTTAGAAAAAATTGTCATTATTTAATCGCTTTACGACATCAACTAACGACTTAGTGGATTTTGTAAACATTTTATTGTCATTTTTTAAATTTTTTTATGAATTTAATTGCAACACTTCACATGTATGCTCTTCTCTCACACTTGTTATAAGTGATCTTGAGAATCAAAAACGTAATTGTGATTTTTTATTTTTTTCTCTTTTTTCTACCTTAGGAAAACTACTAACACTTGTTTGCAGGACCGTATTGTGAAGACTACATTAAAACTACTAACTATAGGTTACCTCGATCGTGAGATAAGAAAACTACTAATTCATTATGTACAAGGAATATTTATAATCAAGATAAAATTAACACTACACACTAAATTTATAGATGCGTTTGATAAGGCTATTTCCCAACTGTTATAACTGTGGTAAGTGCTTTAGCTTAAGCCATAAAAATCACTTGAGGAGTACCATAGGAACTCCGAAAGTAGTCAGCACATTGAGGAAACTCGCTGAAAAAATTGGTACCCTCATCCTAACTGACTAGTGCACCTTGTGAGATTAGAGTTATGGATGTCCTTAGTGGAGACCCCAGTGCGATTAATTTGAGAAAGATATTTACTCATTGTTTCAAAGGGGGTAAAGTAAAGACAATAACTAACAATAGCACCACACTTTCTCGGTATCACTGTTTACACCTAGTTGAGAGAACCACCTAGGAGTTCATGCCTTGTCCAAGAAAATCTAAGGTAGAGGCCAACTATCACTACATCATTTTTCATTTTTCTCACATATTACAAAATTGTGTTTCACTCTTGTCATTCACGTTTTCTCTCTCATCCACCTTGTCGCTTTGTAAACATGTCTAATTCTTGGGTTGTGGACATCCATATCTGAACTTGAGCACTTTCATCCTCTTCATCTAAGTCTTGGCATCATGATACTCACTTTATCATAGTCAAACACCCTCTTGATCACCTTGATCTTTCATTTTCATAAGTATTAAGTTTAACATTATCTTGTTGAACTTTGAGCATTCCATCCTATAATGTCATCATATTTCACATTCAATTTATTGAATTGATGACATCTTCTATATCTCTTTCCCATCATCTTACGTTGTTGCACTTCGCATTCAATTTGTTGAAAAGATGACATCTTCTATCTCTCTCTCCCATAATCTTACGTCATCGTCACATTTTACAATAACTTTGTTGCATTTTCGAAATCCTCATCATTTCTTCAATTATAAGTTATCTCTCTAAAGCATTCACTTTTCTTTAATTCAAGATCATTTAATCAATCACATTACCTTTGTCTCTTATCTCTAATTTTGTGATATTCAAACCTTTTTATCGGCATCTCTTCACTTCTTGTTACAATATTCAATTTTCAGTTTTTTAAGTGCTCTTATTTCCTTTTTGTGTCTCCTCTTTTAACATGATTTTGTTAAGAGTTGGTGTCCTTCATTTTCTTCCCAAGTTTTCTCTTTTAAACATCCATCTTGTTTAAAGTCGAGAAAACTCATCATCTCATAAGTCTCTTCCCTTAACATATTTTTGCTAATCTTTGAGAACCTTTCATCGTGTCTCTAAGTCTCCTCTTATCATACTCATTTTGTCACAAGTTGAGAAAAATAAATTTCTTTCACCTCTTCCCTCTTTACATCCACTTTGTAAGATTCCCTCTTCCCATTGTCACAAGTTGAGAAAACTTATTCATTTTTATTAGCACTCATTTTTCTAATATTACTCTACACTAAAATCTCAATCCCTCTTCCACCTTAACATCACTCATTTTTTTAAGTGTTGCAAATTCCTCCTTTTCATTCCTCTTAACACTCATCTGGTTAAGAGTTAACTTTTCACACCCTATTTTCGTCACTCTTATCACTCATTTTGTTAAGATTTGATCACATTCACCTTGTTAAGTCTTGTCTCCTTTAACATTCATTTTGTTAAGTGTTGAACACGTTTAGATTTTCTCCCCCTTGTTCAATTCTCTTAACACCCATCTTGTTAAGAGTTAGCTTTTCACATCTTTTCATCACTCTTATCACTCACGTTGTTAAGATTCGATTGTGATCATCTTGTCAATTTTATTCTCCCTTAACATCCATTTTTGTTACGTAGTAGAGCACATATAACCCCTTTTAGTCCCTTTTCTCTTAACTCTCATTTTGTTAAGAATTAGGAAATCAATTAACCCTTTTTGCCTCCTCCCTCTTAGCACTCATTTTACTAAGGTTGAGCTCTCTCATCTTCTCCCCTTTTCAATCTTATCATTCACTTTTCTAAGGGTTGATCTTTCTATTGCACATCTTCTTGTTCCTCCCCTCTTTAAAAATGGTGGGAACATGACATTATGATTATAGCCATTTTTAATGGAAGGAAATAAATCCTTTACATATCATCTTTGATGAAGAGTATGAATACCAACCTAAAAGTATTTCCATAGATGTCACTTTATGAAAAAACAAACACCAATTTAGACTTTGTCTCCTTACAATGGGAGAAATATTTCCCAAATACTTTGATGAGGATGAATTGAAATCCTTAAAATCATGACCTAAATCCCTTAAGGGTCCACCACTTGAGTCAAAAAAACATGACAAAGAAGGACCAAGTAAAACAAATGACGATAATAAAGGTAAATCTAATGTTTCATCTTACATTGCTAACCATCCTTTCTTGATAAAATCAATCCAATGGTGAAGCAATTGGCTCTTCTATCCCCTATAGTCACTAATGATGATACCAAAGGTATTGAACGCATTAAGAAAAGAAATAACAACTTCAAAACTCATTCTGAGACTAATAAAGAGAACAAAAATCATAAGAATGATACTATTTTCATCCCAAAAACCAATTCACCATTTTCTCAAGAGTGGAAAATGATGAAGGAAACCATTTCAGGCATGCAAAAACAATGCAAACAATTCAATGTTGATGAATTATTTCCTTACCCTTTTGACATGGAAATATTACGCATATCCTTCCCACTCTCTTTCGAGATGCCCAAATTTTACAAATACAAGAGGAAAACCGATCCTAGAGAGCATGTCAAAGAATTTTTCATGGCATTCCAAGAGGTGGCTTATAACGATATCTTCCTTTTACACCTCTTTCTGAAGAGTCTAGGAGGAAAAGCTTTGGACTAGCTTCTACACCTTCCAAAGGGATCTATTTCTACCTTCGCAGACCTCTCAGAGAATTTTTTCAAACATTTATCTTTCAACCTTGACTTTGAGTTCACGATGATGGATTTGTACAATGCTAAACAATAAACAAAATGAGATTTTTAGTTATTATAATGTTGGAAATTAATCGCAAGTTGAATCCCATGTTGACTCCCTAAGAAACAAATGGTTAACATCTTTATCCCAAACCTTAATGAGAAGTTATCCTTTCACATGTAGATGCACTGCCTCAATAGTTTCAAGGAATTTATTGAAAAGGGAACTCAAATTTAAAAAGACCTCATTTCTAAAGGCTTGATCAAGCCTCATTATAAAGACAATGGGAATAATAATCACAATAATAACAACCATAAAAATTCTCACGATAAACCTAGGTACATCAACTACAACTGTAATTTTTTCAATGACAAGTGTAAGAGATAATCACAACATGCACAACTTATAGAATAACCAATTGAAACATATTAATTCTAAACCATCCATCACCATTCCAAAAGGGAAATGTTTCCTCCTCATGATTAAAACCAAAGAAAATATATGTCTTTAGATAATCTCTTTCAATCATCTTATAATAACTAGAAAGTTCCAATATGGTCACTTACCCTATCATTAAACCCTTCCCTGAAGGTGAACCTAAGTCAGGTTGGTATAGACCTAACGGATATTGTGATTTTCATCGCATTAATGATCATCAAATGAAAAAATGCAAACAAATTCACAACTACATCCAAGACCTTATTGACAATGGAGAGATAGTGGATGAAGACTTATCATCTACCAAAACATCTAACAATAATCTAAAGGTGTTTACTAATCCATTTTATAACCAGGATACAAATGGTAAATCTCACGAACATGGTGAATCCTAGAACAATGTCAATTATAAATCCATCATATAATATATCATAGACACTATTCTGCACAAGTTTGAATGTTAAGTTACACCTCTTGAAGAGATTCTATCTAGTGTCTTTAATAATTAGTAGAGGCTAACAAGATCGGATATCCACTGCGAGACTCTTTTCTAATAGGGAACCCAATATTATGTTGTATAGTGGATTCAAATATTGTGAATATCATCACATGGATGGCCATTCTACTCATCATTATACACCTATTCATCATTATGTTCAAGAGTTAATTGATGATAGAACCATCTCTATATATCTTAACAATGAAGCTCTTGTAATCGACGTACAATGCGTCAACTTTCAAAACTTCAAATGAAGATTTTATTATTTTCCCCACTTCCATCCATACTGAAATTCAATGAGATCATGATAAATTTCAATTATCTCTCCATCCAAACCATTCCATTTCTTCTCCATATTTTCTTCCTTTAGTCTAAATAGACATTGAACTTTTTTAGATAACAACTTTATAACATAAAATGATAGCTTGAAATTTCTTCAAGATTCCTTTCAACCCTTGAAATAATTGTAGACACTATAGAAGAGGGTCCATCATCAAGCACCATTGAGATTGATTATATTATTTCCATTCTGGATCCTACACCTAACATCTCTAGTATTTTTGATGAAACACAACCACAACAAGCTTGAAAAATTGCAATAACGAAGCCTTCTGTGTCCATTATCCCTCACATGATCAATATTTTAGGCATCTCATCAATGATGGCTCCTAGCTATCAAGACATCTACATGTGTGCACTCTACAAGGTATGTATACCTAGAAATATCCTTAAACAACATTTTCATGTTTTAATTGTAAATCATTTTTCAAATCAACTAATTCACAACATAGAAGGAGCAACGTTAAATATCTCCTCTCTATGGCTTACAAGAAACCTTAGGTGTACATCTAGAGATCAATCCTTCTCTCTTTGCAATTTTTCACTCACAAGTGAATATGAATCTCAACATATTCTCCACATCAAAAATCCTCCTTAAATAGTGTATAGGTCTTTCAATGTCATCAAAGAATTATTTAATCATCCCTCCTTTGAATTGGATCCTGTTCTCCCAAGTCTCATACTCTAGGACATCTCGAATATTTCGATTCTCTCCTTTCAATTGGATTTTTTTGCACAAGTATTTTATTGCAAGACTTATCAAATCTTTGGATTTTCTCATTTGAATTTTTCTACCCAAGTATTATATTTTTAGAATTATCGAATCTTCATATTCCACCTCTTGACTTGAATTTCATCTACACAAGTCTTGTATTTCAGGACCATTCAAATTTAATTAACATGGATCTCTTTCTTGATGATTCCATTTCAAATCCTCATCCTTTAACGTTCATAAAACTTAAAAAGCATTAAAAGGGAATAAAACTTCGTATTAAACAATTCCTTAAAGCATTGTTTGTAAATTAGAAACTTAAAAGTGAGTACAAATAATACTAAGAATCCCATCTATTGGAAGATATATTAATCATACCATTAACATATATATGCATTCTTAACCTATTATGACACAGGTTAACCTTGTTCCTATTGGGCATTGTGTGTCTCATAATTTTCACAGTACCTACCATTGTAGATATTTTCACCTACGGTTTTGTCTCAGAGCTTACTGATGGAAAATATTCCTTTCAAATAAGATATCTCTTTAACAAAAATCTCAAACTTATTTACTTGATCCTTTTTAACCGTCCATCTCAATCTACAATATTGAACCCTTGCATCTTACTAGTCGCATGAGGCTGAGACTTGGGATAATAATGTTTCTTCCCAATAAGAAGATTATTAACATAAAGGGCAAATTAAATCAATATAAAATACAAAGAAAACTATTAAATCAATGCACCTTCCATCCTTCACATAATTTGGATATAATCCCATACTTCTCACTAGTAGTATGATACTGGGAACAAAGGAAGCCCTTACCTAAATTTTGTCTTCGATGTTGAGCCCTTGTCTCTTTCTAGTGACATGGGGAAACATGTAGGGGGTCCCTTTAAAAAAACAATAAAAACAATTAACCAATAAATCCTATGGAAATTTTAACCAAAAGTTCTTAATCAAAAATATACCAAGAAGCTACTCATGTTAAAGAGAGAGACATTTTCTTTACCCAGATCTCATAAATCAATAGGCCATCTACAGATCTAAATTGAGTCAAAACCTATCAAGTGGAATCATCTTGGAATCAGTCAGATAATATTTTTTGGAGATGAGTTACATTTTTCTCATAGGGATCATTATTACACCTTGTGTCTTTGCATCCATCATCTTCACTTTCATATCAAGTTTTGGAATTAGGGTAAATGAGGGTGTTAATAGGACCCACATCCTTGTACAATCAAGGATTTTTGAGACGATCCATAACCTAGGTTACAATTAAGGGGACCACCATTAGGAACCCAATTGAAGTGACCATGAATCCATAATGAAGATGTAGCGACCAGCGGCAGTGATCGCAGCGAGTGGATCAACTAATAGTGATGGCGGTAAGAGGAGAAACTACCGGTGACAATAGAAAGAGGAGTAGAACCAACATCGTAGCGAGAGGATAAGCCACTAGCATTAACAATGAGAGGAGAAGCAACCAAAGGTGTCGATGGCGAGAAGAGAAGCCACCGGCGTCGGCGGGAGAGGAGAAACCACCAAAGTGACATCAATGAGAGGAGAAAGCACCAATGACAATAGCGAGAGGAGCACCCACCATCATCACTAGTGAGAGGAGTAACTACCAACTTAAGCATGAGCAGAGATGCCACATCTAGTGGTGAACCACCTTCGAGGAGGATCGTGCCTTGGGGGGATTTGAACACGAGTGGGAAAACACACAACCATGTGACTTGACCACACCACTCCCATCCCATCAACCTTCACTTTGATATCATTATTCAGCTCATTTTCATGTCTTTCTTATCTCTCGGTGATGATCCTCGCATCTTCCTAGTTGCATGGAATTAAGAGTATAGTGAAACACCCTATCATTTTACCATATACATTTCTCGCCAATCGAATGGAATGCCTACGTTCAAGTAGTGCACCCCTTTACTGAGAGTTTTAAAATACCAAACACATTCAAAACTATTTCACAAAATATAAAAACAATACAAAATTGTTCCAAAATCCAAAAATAGTGTAAAACTATCAAAATCAAAACATTTTAGATAACTTTTGACCAACTTTTAACAACCTGGATAGTATAATTCAATAACTTTTCCTTTTGATGGTGCTCCTCATGATCATTCCGAGATCATTTTAAAATAATCATATTTATTTCCGTGGTATATATCTATGCTCGAGGAAAGAAATCATTTATCCTTTTACAACATAAATTTTTGGGGGAACATTTGGATTTCAAATTTTAATCCAATATAGATCAAAATTTTATGGGATTTGACAAGAGTATCTTTTGGAGTATCTAATTATCATTCCACTCGTTGGCTTGATCTAATCATCTCGCGTTCTAATCTATCACTTGAGGGCATTCATATATGTTTAATTCTTCAATGTGGAACACATTCGAGTGTCATTAGATGTCGTTATTGTAAATTATGTTGTACTATTTCAGTTTGTCAACATTGTGACGATGTTTTTTCTTCTTTCCGTTTGTTATTTTTGTGTACTTTATTTACCTTTGTTTTAGACCAATTTCAATAAAATTTATATGCATCTTAGTTCAAATATAACTTTGGTGTGGTACATTCCTATTCATATTGGTTTTTTTTGCAATGCTTTTTGTGTCTTTTTGTCGCTTGCATGTGTTGTGAATTTTCTCTTGGTTTATTAAATAAGCCATGAAATGTTTTCCTTTTACTATATATTCAACTTTGTTTACATTTCTTTGCATTTTTATTTCAAATTTTGAACAAACATTCAATAATCATAGAAATCCTACAACTAGAAAACCCTTGAAGTGAATCTTTCAAAATTTCAACACAATCTTGATAAATTCATACCTTTATCTACTACCCTAGTGATTGTTCTAATCTTACAACTATCACTTTCTTCCCTTTGCATGATAGGCTAACTCTGTTTGGGGCAAGACACAATTTTTTTTTCCTTCATGATATAACTTCGTTTGGGGAAATTTAAAATCTAATAATTTACACAACGCATCCAACAAGATTTTCATAAGGAGTCATTTTTCTACACTCTTTAGTATTATCATATTCCCACCTTGGGAGAATTTTCATCTACTTAATCATCATTGTGGCACGCATTAGGGGCATAGCTGATTGTCTTCTTTTTTCTTTTTTTTTTGCACTTTGTTGATGTTTACTTTTTGGACCACTTGCAAGTAGTGTGATTACATCTTAGTTCTTTTATATCCGTGATGCTTGAACCTACTCTATATATTGGTTCCATTCTCCTTTTTATATTTTATTATTTGTGTGTGTTTTTTTATGCACATCTAGGTTACCCATCTTGATTTTTTTATAATCATGAAAATAAGGTTGCTCTAAAATTATTCTCCAAATGACGGTTCTTCCCATCCTTGTCTTATTCCTATCAGTGATTGTCTACCACTTTGATACATATCCCACCCACTAGAGGGGAATTACTCTACTATCATATTATTTGGGGCATCTAAATGCTTCACCACTTTCCACTCACTAATCTAAATACGTTTTCTAATATATTTAAAATATTATTACTTCACAATAACAATTTAAAGAAGGGAAAATGTAGACACCCAAAAATCACTCATACATGTTCCCAGTGTTATCCTAGTGCATATTTTTATCCACCCCTTTATGATTGATTAATTAAATTTATTAATCATGTGAATTTTACCCCTTTGGATTAATTAAATTAGTCCTTAGTACCCTTATTAGCTAAGTTGATTACCATTTATTAAATAAATGATTACTAAATCAGGTGCACATTAAAACAACCACTTGGACTCCACTAACTCATCCCGATCTAACTCCACATGGAATCCACTTCACCACCATTCAAATCAGCTTCTACAATCCTAACAAGGTGGGGGAAATTCAATTGTATGTTCAACCATATTTCCAGGATGTAACTTCTATAATTAAATTCCTTTACTACTCCTAAATGGCATTTATTATTCCTATAATTTTTGGTCCCCTCAAATTTTATTTTTAGAATATTCATTCAACCAATTTAAACCAACTTCCACTCAAGTTAGCCTCTATAAAACACATGTTTACCCTGTTAGAAATCCTCTTGGATTTACAACATTAAAACTATACTAATTTTCCTTCCAATATCTACATATTGGAAGCTTTCAAAATTTTTGTAGCATTGGTATATCCCCATTCTATAGGTCATTCAATAGCACCCAAATTAACTTGCAAGATTTCACATGCTAAGTTTAACACAATCTTACATTGAGGTTTGCATTGGAAGGCTACATGAAGGTTTACACTTGTATTTTTATCTTTCATTACTTTTTTTTTTCATTGTTTTCAAACTGAAGGAAATGATATCCCCAACATTTTTTTGGTACACAGGAGATTTATTGGGTATACCAAGTTGATTTAGTGAGGGAAGAGAATTAAGAGCAAGGAGAATTAAGAGCTCGATAACTTGCAAAAAGAAGAGAAACTAAACAAGAAAATGATTAGTACATAAGATGGTGGGTTGCTGATTTAACAAATATTGAAATATAAATGTTAAATTCTAATTAAGAAACAATGCAATAAATATATATGCAATAAAATATAGATTTGACACAAGCAAGTAAGCTAGAAAAATATGACACCCTAGTTACAAGAGAGAGGGTAAGGTATTTAGCTGATTCACAATAAATCTAAAGTTTGTTCAAATTACAAAATTGATGAAGCAAGAAAGTAGAGTATCGCAACCAAGCCCAAAAAATTATGTGAATGTTAGAAACACTAGGACTAGGATTCCTAAATAAGGTCAAGGAGTTGTGGGGAATTACACAACTCCTCTAGGATCTTGTGTTTTCTTAGAACCTCAAAAACACAGGTTTCGTAGGGTCACGGGTTATTTTTGGGTGTCACCTTTAGTCACCTGTACTTTTCTTCTTGATCATTAAGTTCTCCTAAAACCTACAAAGAGAAAGAACACCTGCAAAACCCCAAAACACATTAAATCCTAAAAATAAAAAGATGTAAATGGGGAGTTGGAATGACCCCAACGGTCACTTGACTAATTGAACTTACAATCTGGGTGTTGAACTACATTTCATACTCCATGTAGTTTTGCGCATGTGTGTGTAGAATCGTGCCTAGGTGGCTCTTGTGCAAATTGCACTTAATAGTGAGAAATAACTATATGTAGAAAATATAGATAGATGTGTACGTGGAAAAATGAACTTTCCTCGTATGAATTGTATGTAGAAGAATGTATTCCCTTATCCCTTGTGTGGATGCTAGATAGATGTTTTGATGCTCTTATAATTCCTTTGGATGCAACCTTAGGTGATAGTAGTAGATGTTTAGTGTTTGGTCCTTTATTATGGTCACATAGCTTTGTATTTATATGATTCCATTGTTTGAATTTTGTAATTAACCACTAAAATTCCAACCACTAAGAAAATAAGATGCCCAAGAGTTATAAAGGACCAAAAATATGTGATCAAGATACAAAGAGGTTAGGGGCGCCTAAAGGGACGGGGTAACACAGGTTCTTACATCTTGGTTGGGATTTGGTTTCTAGACTCGAGAAAAATTTAAGTTTCAAATTTGAACTAGGAAATAAGGTGTATAAGACCAAGAAGAAAACCAAAAATCAAGCAAAGAAGCTAAATACAATTATTAATTAGTACTTTTATCATTTAGGAATCATACGAATAGTGGTATGTGATCAGGACCTAGAAATATACCTAAAGTGTGTGATTTAGTGTCTACATTTTCCCCCACTTTATGTTGTTGAGAGAATGCTTGATAACATAAAGTAGATAAGAGATGCATACCTGATAACCATGTAGAGTGATGGCAAAAATCGTGCTGAGGAGACAACAAACAACGTGAAGTGATAAAAAAGAAGCGTGGAAGCTAGAGAAGAGGAAGTAAAAATTACCCTAGGGGTGAAAGCATATTTGAATATGTCATGTTGAACCTGTTGTCAATGTTGCTTGATGCTTGATGATGTACCTCCTACTTCCCATAAGGATGGAAATGCAAAAGAGAAGAGAAAACGAGTAATCAAATATGCATATATGAAAAATTCGATCAAAAGGCATAAAAATGTGTAAGAAAGTATGTAAAAATGTGAAAAGGAACATCTACACCTAATCTGTGATGACTGAAAGAGATATAAATTATCCTGAATATGTTGTAGAAGAATGATTTTTTTGGGTGATCTCATGCTAGTTGCACTAAGTGCGATTTTTTTTTCGATCTCATGCCAACTATGGAAGAAGTGTAGGGAAAAAGGTTTAGTGTTATTCTCCAACCTTTAACTACTTCGTGAAGTGTAAAAACCACTGCAAATGGTGTGTTCAAATCTGATCCATTTCAATCCAGTTCGATCCAATGTTAAAATAGAAAAAGTTAGAATACATGCATGTTGAGTGTTCAAGTATTATGCATATCCTATAAAATTCATTGTCTAACCTACTATGAACTATGCCAAATTGAGAAAAATTTGTAACTACCTCTAGTCATGGGCACCTAGGAAGGGTCAAGGGAGCCTGGCATTAATATATATGTCGAGCACCGGTGTTTATACTATGCTAAGGACCCAAAGGTAATATTATGAGTTGTTTTTATACTTAAGAATGTATTGTACCGATCTTGAATTGTGCTAAACTATAATCAAACTATTTTATGGGGTGATTGATTCACCCAATAGATGCACCCTCATTTTTGGTGTATCCGACGTCACAAGGATTATACACCAAATCGGGACCGGATGTTGTGGTAAAATTTATGCCCTACGGGGAGGGAATGTACTTGATAGAAACCAAGGCACACACAAACAAAGTGGCTAGAAAAAGAGTTAGTGTAAAAATGATAATCATGCATATATAAGACAAGATGTAAGCTAGCAAGCAAGAAGATAATATGCAAGAATACAATGTAGACCAAAAAAATTAGGTAGCAAACATGGGACATGAATCACAATGTCAAAATACAATCGAGGCCAAAGTGGCCAAAAGAATATAGTTTTCACACAAAACAAAGGGAAAATCCTGAAAACAATTTCATATAATAGTATGCAATGAAAAACAATTACAAGCAAGATATTAGACAACCATGGTAATATGAAGTTCTGCAATACAAACCCTGCACATAAATAACACCTTATAATGTGAGGAAGATATAAAGTATGTCAAATAATGTATGATCCAATATAGTAGTGTGCTAGTAATAATAAGAAGTAGAATAAATCGAAACAATAACACATGTGATGTGTACGAATGTAGATGCCCCCAAGATATTACTGCAAGATGGTTAAAGGTACAATACCAAACATCTATGTTGTGTGTAATAATCTATGTAAATTTTTTTATCACAAATAGAAGGCAAGTTAATGTGCATGTTTATATGATAAAGATAATGACATACAAGATTTCTTCCTAACATATTAAGCAAAGTGTAACATGCGAGTATAAGGAAGAATGATGTGGAACCGAGATATGTAGTATGTTGTGAGTTTGAAACAAAATGGAATGTAGTTTGATTGTGATAGGGGCAGCGTTACCCCTAAGTGAGTGTGCAGGAAATGAGGTTCATTGACAAAAGACCCCTTAGTAGTCAATAATGAACCAAAGAACAAGAGTGCGTCATAAGGAAATGGTTTGAATTATGTGCTAGATGGATATGATCGATAAAACATAGAGTGTATGGAATGATTGAGTGTGCTGAGGTTCATTTCAGATTTAAACCCTCAACAATCGATTATGAACTATGGAACTAGAGTGTATCATATAGATGTTTGATTTGATGAATGTGTAATGGAAAGATGTGTCACGAATGCGGCAAGTGTAAAATGTGTAGTATGTATAATGTTGGGTTCATGAATGTGTTGGCCATTTTTGGTTTGTGTTATCATTGATGTTAACCCCCATTGATGGAAAATGGTTTCATGGTGTTATGCGAGTCTTCCTATGGTGTCATTCAAGTGTCAAGCATGAATATTAAGTGGTTGTGCCAAGATTAGTACATTATCATGGTGTTCGGAGCATGTTTGAGTATTCCTAGTCATGGTATGATTATTTTTGATGTGATTATTTTATGTTATGAGGTCAAAAATGGATGGTATGATGTTTCATGAGTGTACATGGGGTTGCATTTAGTCAGCATGGTTAGTTCATGGTTAAGACAGGTCATACAAGATTTGTTTCTAGCAGACTGGTGCATGCAAAATGAAGTGGAGAAGTGATATTTGGACCTAAATAGTCCTATTGTAGCATGGTTGCATCATTTTTATAGTTTACCTAAGGTTTCTAATGATTTTTATGTCATAATTCAGAGGTTAGATGCATATTTGAGGTCTTTGGGAAGCAAGTAGTGGGAAACATGTAGGTTTTCATAGGTACGTTATAGTGGATGAATATTTTGACGAATATCTGAGATAGATGGCGAGCATGGAAATTTATAGAAGGTTTTCATGGTGCTTCATGAAAAAAATTCAAGTCATTATGAAGAAGGAATTTAAAGTTATGAAAGTTTTAGCAAAACCGAGTAAGTTGCGGTGTGTCTTTATAGAAAATGTTGACCTTCTAATGCTCATTTTAGATTGTATGCTTTGCATGGGGACCTGATTTCTATGGGGTAGCTTCTTAGGTAATTTATGAAGATTTTACAAAAATAATGATGTGGTTTTATACTCACATTTTTATGAACAATTGTTAGGATGGTAAAGTGGTTTGAAACCCTAGCAAAACCCTAGCTAGGAGCAGTTTGAAGAAAAAGGCTTGTATCATCCTTGTTTTGATTTATTCATTAAAATTGATGATTGGATGATGTAGAGGACTCTCCATTTCTAGAAATTTATGTTTGACCGTGTGGCCATATGTGGGCCCCACCTAAAAATGCAAATTTCTAAATAAGTTCAATTTTGGATAAGGTTGTTCAAAAGAGTTACATGTTAAATTGATGTTATGGAATTTATGTGAGCTGATGTTGATGTCCACATAGGTTTTAGGAAATTTTATTGTAGGTACATGATCAAATGAGCTCCATTCAGGTTGACTAGTCAAAGGGTAGTTTTGAGGCCTTAAAAAGTAATGTTCAGTAAAACGATCATATCTGGAGCTATAGGTAGAATTTTGAGATGAATAAAAATGTGTTAAAACTAGGATTCAGATATATTTCATGTGAGATGATTTTTTCTCATGATTATTAGATTTGATGAAGTTTCTAGGTCAATATTTGGAAAATAATATGTTTTCCATTATAGGGCAAGACATGATCTGTTGTAAGTTTTAAGTTGTTTTCAGCATGCAAAGTGGATTATATGGTGCTTTATATCACCTAGAATGTGAATTGATATGAATTTTACATATAATAAATGTATTTATAGATCTTGAATATTCCTAGAAATGTTTTTATGAGCTTATATTTGAAAATAGATTTTTGGGCAGTTGATTTGGTGAAGATAAAAGTGGCTCTCATTTGACCAAGTGAGTGTTTCAAGGAGTTTAACTTGCTTATAAGTGTTCTATGTGTTCTTCCATTTCTATAAATTTGTCACATGGCATGGTTTAGTTGACTTGAAATGATTTGGTGGTATAATGAAGTTTATAGGGTCCTGAAGGATGTAGAAAACAACTATTTTGACAAGTACAAAGAACATTGGGACCATTAAATGAAATAATTTGATTGGTTGAGCTTTATTTTTGACCATGTATGTGTTATCCATTTCCACCTCCTAGTAAAAATGGACAAGGATGCCTTGATTTGAATCAGTTGCAAAGCAAGCTCTCATGGGGTGTCTAAGCAATTTTCAATAAAAAGTGACCAAAAAGTAACAATTTACCCAAAATAACTCCAAAACATCTTTTTACTGAGCTCTCGGAGCATTAGGAATTTGGAAAGCTTGAACTACCTCAAGACGAGAATGAGGGGTTTGAAAAATGAAATTAGGTACTAGGAAGATCACCAAGCATGGTGGGTGACCTGGCTCTTAGCTCGGCAAGTTGGGTTGTGCTGAGGTCTACATTGTAGAGAAGGGACTGAGCTCAAATCTGCGGGATGAGAACTAGTGTGAAGGATGGGAGCAAGCTAAGCCATGATATCTCAAATCCCTAACAATTTTTCATTTTCTTGGCAAGTCAATGTGTGCACGAGATCACCAAGTTCATAAGTAATCAATCCAAACTCACAAGTGCAATGGTGTAAATATAGTGCGAGATGAATTAATCAATTCTTAGAAAAATGAAGCGTCTTGAGAGACTTGGGTGAATTAGGGTATCGAGAGATGCAATGTAATAGAGTGCATGAAAATAGACCCAAGTGCGCCCATTTATTTTTGGTTGGAGCGAGTGGCTCAGCGTATGGATTGGCATGGATGAGGATTTAATGTAAGGTAGGAAATAATGGGATAAATTTTGTTGTAAAGCTCATGGCAATGTTTGTAGGTGGAAGAGCCGATCCTTTGTTTGATCTCAGGTAGTGTAACAAGTCACAGAGCCACTTTAATGTTTAAAATGATGAGTTGTAGGATACAAATCTACGATAAGATTGCCAAACAAGTTGGGACTTGGGTGAGTGGAATGAAGAAACAGTTGGCAAGCAAAGCAACACTTAGCAAAAGCAACAAGTTCTGGGTGGGTTGCTTTAGATGCATCACCTCTACGGAGTAGAATGGGCCCAGTAACTCAGTCGTGAGTTCCTCACAGCCCGACATTATAGCAAGCCGAGTGTAATGTGGGGGTCGAGGTTTTGCAAATCCAAGAGGGGTGTTGGCAACCCAATGCAGTCCACAGGGGTTAGGAGACTGTTATGGAGTTGATGTGCTCGAAGGGAATATGGGGACCTAGAAATGGAGTGTAGCCAACCAATAAGATTCGAGCCCAAGAGAAACATGGAATGGGATAGGAAAGGTAAATTTCTCTGCACAACACAAATCTCCACATTACTTCAAGCATGGTACCCAAGGTGGTAATGAGTTGGCGATGAAACGCGCACCGAAGTAGTGGATAGGACCTCGTCAAGTTGGTAAAATCAAAGTAATCATTGAGACACGTGATATACATTCCAATGCACCAAGTAACACATGGGCTTGAACTGGTTATATGAGTTATGATGCACGAGGAGGGTCGGTGGGCCAAGCGGTGGCCTCATGGAATGTAGAAGCATGACACAAGTTACCAAGAGTGCCGATCTGGAACAATGACTTGGCCTAGGGGAAGAAAATTTGGTGATCAAGTGCCAAGCTAAAAATATAAATGACGAGGTGGACGTTTGAATGATGGTTAGAAATGTAAAACAACGTGTGTGAGGGAATAGTTTAAACGAGGAGCCCAATGTAAACAGATGGCTCAATCGGGGGCTGCCAAGTCGGTTGAGCTAGCTCTTCAATTAAAGGTTCAAACAATAAACGTGAACACCTACCCTCCTCCTAATATATATATATATATATATATATATATATATATATTAATGACGGGTGGGCCCCTACAAATATTTTTAATACACTTGAGTATTAAAATGATGTAGAAACATAAGGAGAAGGGGGAAAAGATTAAAATTATTTTTTTGGCAACTATATTTTAATGCTTCGTCCCGTAATGGAGAAGTCAATTCTGGAAGGCCAAAGTAGTCTGTAGTCACTGCGGAGGGCATAACAGTAGAGCTGCAATCGCTCGGGAGGCCAATGAGATAGATGTAGCTATCAAATTATTAGCTTCTTCTTTCAAAGGAAAATATCTACGATGGTTTAGAAGCCTAGGAGTGGGATTGATTAATAAGTGGGATCAATTGTGCACAACTCTTTGTGACCAATTTGGGGAAAAAAATATAATTTATCTCTGTTTGAGAAGTTGACTACAATCAAATGGCACCAAATAAGAAAATGGATAATTTCAACTTCAGATTTCAAAGGGCATGGGATAGGATTCTAATTTCCATGAGACCAGAATTTGAAGGTGTATTTCTCTTCTTCTAAAAGCCTTGAATTCTCATATAGCTATGATGATACAATATATGGGAGGTACAACTTTTCCCGAGACTTATAACATTTCTATTAGAGAGAAAAATTTCTGATTCAAGTGGTAAACTTGCACCTAGGCCACCTATGCCTCTTTATCTAAAATTAGGGAATCCAAGTTCTAGCCAAGCACCTACATTATCTCCCATTCCTGCTCCAAAAATTAGAATTCTAATGAAGCTTCTACTTCTTCTAGTACCTCAAATGAGCTCCAAGAAGTCATGAAGCAGTTGCAAAACTTAGGTAATGAATTGGTGACAATTAAGAGGCAACAAGCTTAGAATTTTAAATCATATCATCCTTAAAACCAACCCAATATACCTCAATCTCAAAGCAAAATAGACCACCCACTCAAGTTGTTAATTAGAACCAAGGATAACTCACAACTTCTAGGTCATTTCATTCTTACAATACTAATGGTACTTCTACATCTAGAGCCTTGGTTCCACAAAACAATATGGCACACGAGTATGAATGGTGATTTCCATGCAATCAACCTCATAATCGAAACTTGTTTTAATGGTGCTCTAAATCAAGGATTGATGGTGACAACAGATTAGGCGTGCCTCAATAAACAATAAAAAGAAGAAAATCAGCAGCAAGCAACTACTCAAGAAACACCTCTAAGTGAGACTATGCTTGTGAATTGGCAAGATGAGGATTTCTATGGGATAAATAGGTCTCCTTCTCAAGGTTTGGTAGGTAACACAACATCAAAAATAATAATTTAGAGGAGGGGAATTCATCTAATCCAAGTGCTTCTCAGCCCTCTATCACTCTACAAGGTGTTAGCAATCAAAGTGCAGCTCCAAATGTGCAGAATCAGCCCAAACAACCTTCTAAATCATCCTGGTACCCGTTGTAGTAGCTCATGTGTAAGAGAAATTTGTGCAAAGAAAATAACAACAGAAACATAGATCATATCCATTCAATATGATAGAGAAAATGAAGAAAACTAATGTCAACATCTCATTATGGGAGTCATTAGTTATACCACAACAAAGAGACCTATTACAAGCAGCCATGGAAAATTGGTCCACATCAAATGAGTTATCCAAGGATCAAGAGAAGGTGCTCACTAATGTAGCTCCATAAGAAGGAAATCAAGGAGGTCAACAAGGTAAAAACATGAAGCCTCCTCCATTCTATATATCTCTAATTATTGGAAGCAATCTTGTACACAATTGCATGATTGATTCGGGAGCAAGTAGTTCCGTGATGCCCAAGCAAATAGCTGATCAATTGGGAATTAAATATGAAACAATGTCAAAAGAAGTAGTGCAATTATATGGGACAACAATGGGAATAGTTGGAGTAATCAAAGGATTGAGCCTTACACTGCATGCATGTCCCAATGTCATATTATTGCAAAACGTATCGAGTCATTGACTTACCACCGATCTTTACACTTTGTGTCTATCAAGAGACTTCAACACTAAAATTGGAGACTACTTATCTATTGATTGGTCACATATGTTATTCAGAATGAGGTATGGAGCTAAGGCTACAATCTAGTCTGAAACTATTGCAAACTTCCATATTGAGCCTCATGTACCAAGTCTAATCAATGCAAATTGCTTAGATTTTGATCAAGAAGATTTTACAAGAACTCATAAAGTGGATACCAAGGTCAGAAACATTCCAGACCTAACTCTTAAAAAATGGGAAAACAAAAGGCATGAATTTTATCCTTACAAGGAAATGGAGGAATCTAAGTTGGAAATCTATTGTTTCCATGAAGAAGATATACCTCTCCCTAGCATCACCAAACTAGATGATAAGGATGACAATGAAGTATGACGGCTATTCTTTCATGGCTCAAGGAGTAGGAAAGGTGTTAGAGGAGGAGAAATGCTTGTATCACCTCAAGGTATAAAATACTACTCATCCTTTCAATTTTAGTTTTCTTTTTTGAACAACACAACTGAGTATGAAGCTTTGATCTATGGATTACATTGGGCAAGAAAGAAGGGTATTAAAAACTTTGCAAGTTTTTGGGGATAGTGCGATGGTTGTAAACTAAGTTAGAAGACTTAACGCTACCAAGAATGATCTCTTAAAAGATACAAGAATCAAATATGTGATCTTATTAAATATTTTCAATCTTTTAACATCAATTCCATCCCAAGAAAGAAGAATGATGCTACGGAAAAGCTTGCAGCAATTGGGGTAGTGTTTGATGTTAATTACAATATTAAGAGAGATCAAACTCAGCCTCATATTAAAGTGATTATTTTTAGGAAATAAGGGATAAAATATGTAGAATAATCCCTCATAGAATCGCAACAGTAGAAACTAATATGCATAAAATATTAAAAATCTCAAATAAAATTACAGAATAAAATAACACAACACAAAGAGACAGTATTTAACATGGTTCACCCAATTTGGGCTACATCCACCAAGAATGAATTTCTCGATTTTATTACAAGCCACCGCTCTCTAGATACAATACCTAGATTTGTTTGGAGCTATGCTCAACAAACTCTAAATAATTCACACTCGAATTCAAAACACATCTACAATGTTACATCATATCTACCATATGCATAAAACCATATAAGTAGACAACTACTTAAGTAGTTTTACAAAACTATGGGTATCAAAACCATGGGACAAAACTATCCCATAAACATATGGGTCAAAAATCCCACCCATATGAGAAGAAAATGTTTCCCGGTATATCGGCATGTTTTAAGGCCAAAAAAATTCTCAGGGGCTGCACCCCTGAATCCCAGAGACACAACAATGGAAAGTGTATAGTAATCTTAGTGTAAAATCTTCAACACTTTCTCACATAAAAGCAAGATCCACAACCTAACAATCTCCCACTTGGAGACTAGTTTTCCTCTGAGCAAGCTTCTCAACCCTTCACTAGTTTCCATGAAGACCAACCAAAGCTGAACACAGCTTCATTTCTTCCCTTATGACCACCTTGGTCATCATGTCTGTAGGATTTTGACTGGTATGAATCTTCTCTAGCTTCAACTTCTCTTCCTCCAAAGTTTTCCTAATGAAATGGTGCCTTAAATGTATATGCTTTGTCCTAGAGTGGAAAGCAAAGTTCTTAGCTAGATGTGTAACATTCTGACTATCAATATGCGGCTTTCCTTCCTTCTTCTTATGCCCTAACTCCTCAAGTAGTTGCTATAACCAAATCATTTCTTTGCTTTCCTCTGTGGTAGCAACATACTCAGCCCCCATGGTTAACAAAACCACCAGCTTCTGTAGTCATGAAATCCAACTTATCGGTTGTCCCACCTACAGTGTAAACATAACATGTCGTGCTCCTCCTGTTGTCTACATCTCCATCCATATCTGAATCTACATAACCACACAAAATGGTGTCTGATCCACTGTAGCACAAAACTATCCCCATGGTCCCTCTCAAATACCGAAGGATCCACTTTACTACCTACCAGTGATCTCTACCTAGATCACTCATAAATCTACTCACCGCTCCCACTACATGGGAAATATCAGGCCTAGTGCACACCATGGCATACATCAAACTTCCAACCACTGATGAGTAAGGTACCTTGGACATCTGGTTTCTCTCCTTCTCTGTCTTGGGACACTGCTCCTTTGATAACTTGAAATGGCTTGCCAAAGGAGTCCCAACCGATTTAGCATCCTGCATATTAAACCTCCCCTAGAATTTCTTAATGTAATATTCTTGAGATAAAGTCATCTTCCATTCCTTCCTATCCCGAGATATCATCATACCAAGGATTTCTTTGGCTTCCCCCAAATCCTTCATAGCAAAGGATTCACTTAGTTGCTTCTTGAGTACTTTTATTCCCTGCATGTTTTTACTGCAACCAACATGTCATCCACATACGAGATAAAGGATAATATAACTGCCATCCTCAAATTTCTTTGTTAACATGAAATGGTCCGAATGAAATCTAATATAAATTTTCTCCATCATGAAGCTATCAAACCCGACCTAGCCCCAAACCTCGGTGAGGCAAACAGTGGAAAGTGTATAATACTCTTCTTGTATAATCTTCAACACTTTCTCACATGAAAATAGGCTCCACAACCTAGAAATTGTTAGGTCAACTATTTTGCACAACAACACAATTTGGTAGGCATTCAAGAATTACCAACACATCATCAATTTATTGCAGAGAGAAGTTGAATTCTCTCGCTAGAAATCGGAAAGACTAGAACAATAGTTTGGTGACCAAGGGTGCAACTAAAAATGAACAAATTTCCAAAGGGTCTTATGATTTTTGAATTAATATTTAACCCAAACGATCAATCTGGAAAGAAAAATCAAACATTCAAGTCAAGGGTGAAGACTCAAAACCTATTTCAAATGGAAAAGGTAAGATGCTTCAAATTGGAAAAGTGAGTACTCAACAAAAAAATATGATTTCATCCATACTTTTTCAAGAATTTATGGATGTCTTTTCCTAGAATTATAAAGATTTGAGAGGCTTCAATCAAAAAATTTCACAACATACTATTGAATTACATCTAGAATCCAAACCAATCGGGAAAAAGAAAAGACCAAAGTGAATCCTCATACTAAACCTCTCATGAGGAAGGAATTGAATAAACTCATAGAGGAAAACATCATTTTTCCAATCAAGCACTCAAGTTGGGTTGAAAATTTTGTTTCATTGCGAAAAAGAAATAGAGAAATTAGATTATGTGTAGAATTCTTGGATCTAAATACAAATTTACTCAAGGACCACTACCCAATCCCTTCCATAGAGAAAATATTGCAATTAGTAGCTTTTCCCACTCTTGATAAACCATTGACTATGATTTTGAAGAAGAGTATGGAATTCAAGTGGACAACATAAGGTAAAGATATTTTTGAGGCCATCAAGCAAGCCATATCTCAAGCCCCAACTCTCATAAACCCATATTTTTCAAAGGACTTTATGTTTTATGCTTTTAGTGGTTCAGATACAATTTCAGCCACTTTGTTGTAGTTGAATAAAGAAGGTTCAAAGCAACCCATAAATTTTTGTATTCAAATTTTACAGGACTATGGGGTGAGGTACTCTTTTCTTGAAAAGCATGTTCTCACCGTGATTAGAAGCTTGAGGAAGTTTAGACATTTGGTATCAAACAAGAAGATTCAATTATTGGTATCTCATACTAGGGTCAAATATTTCCTCCTGAATAAGGATTTGAATGAGAAAATGGTAGGTTGGATCACCCATGTAATGGAATATGAAATTGAAATAAAATTTACAAATATGGTCCTCGGTAAAGGATTGTGTGAGCAGCTAGCTTCAAGTCAACATAACGAGAAAAAAATGAAGAGGAAGGTGTCCTAGTGTTGTAAGAAAGTCAAGAACAACCAGCTGATGATGTGCCTACTCCATGTTGAACTTAAGAAATCATGCATTATCTTCATACATGTTTATGCCCTCTAGAGTTGAGTGAAATAAAAAGAAGGTACTTCAGACTAAAATCCATTTTGTATGTTCTCATTGACGGCATCTTAGTGAAGAAAGACTTAAATGTAGTTCTCCTAAGGTATATCCTAACAAATCAAGTTGAGAAATTTCTGCATGAGTTCCATGATGGAGAAGAGGGAGGTCATTTTTCTCCATGAGTAACAACTCTCAAGATCATGAAAGTTGGTTACTATTGGCCCGCATTGTTCAGTGATTGTTATAGTTGGATTAAAAGTGCAAAACGTGTGCACTCTTCACGGGAAAGGAAAAGTTAACAAAGCACTTCCATTACATCCCATCTTAGTAGATCAAGCATTCATATAGTGGGGATTATAATTCATTGGAGCCATGAATCCGAACTTGGGCCAAGGCCATAAGTGGATACTCATAGTGATGATTATTTCACTAAATGGACCGACGGTGACACTCAAAGAGGCAAATGAGTTTAACATCTTGGATTTCTATAAAGGGATAGTAACAAGGTTTGGTGTACCTACCACTATCATATCGTAGATAATTCTTTGGCATTTATTGGCATGAAGATCACTAAATAGGTTGTCAAGAATAGGATATATCTCAACACTCCATCTAACTATTACCCCGGGGTAATGGGGAAGCAGAGTCCACAAACAAGAACTTTTTAGAATCATAAGAAGGACCCTAGATGAGAACCAAAACCCAAAATTATATGTATTGTACTATCAGAAAGAGGTTACGAAACCCCAATGATGATTTAGATCTCTTCACAAGGTGTTCGGAATCCAAAAAGCTCACCAAGTATACATTTGCATCCTAAAATGCCTTATCTAACCTTTACATGCTTTATTCTAACCCATGCCCCCTTTTTCCTTACATTTTTGTCTTTAGTCATAGGACCGCCACCACCGCCGGCGGCGAGGTCCCCATAACTACCACCCTACACAATGCGGAGGTCCTGCCCGCACTTTCCATAACCTTCCTGTAATCAACAACGTGAAAAATCAAGTTGCACTTGCAACTCTCAGCCGCTTCTACTTTGTTTAGAGTTTCCAGCCACTTTGTAATAGTAGTCCTCCATTTTAATGATAAATCATGGCAATTTGGACTTGCCTTTTGGTGAGTAAGAATGCTATAAATACTTGAGCTTATTTATAAGCAAATGGCCCCTCTCTCTCTATGATTTATTATTTAGTGTGTTTGAAAGTTCCTTAATAAGTCTCAACTAGGTCTAGATTTTATATAAGTTCTCAGCCTCTCAGTTCAAGGCTCCTCATTTTTGGTTTAGAGATCACTTGATCTCTCTAGTTTCATTTTGTTCCATTGTTGTTCTCCAAACAATTGGCTTAACATAATACAACATCAGTTCTAGATTAAGTTCATTTGAAACTTGGTTCTACTTAGAGTTATAGGTTTTGTTTCATCATAGGAAGAATAGGTCCTAGAATTTTAGGTGTGTCTTGTCATATCCCTGCAACAATCCTGCTAGGAATCACATAGCCAAGCTCTGTTCTCTTGCTATCTCTCTCCTACTTGCATTCCATTCGGTTTACCTCCAAGCTTCCACTGTTTAAATATCTTCTCTACTACACTATCACATTCTCACCTTTCTGGATTCACGAGAACACGAAGGAATGAAGAGATCACACTGAGGGGACAAGCTACGATATAACTAGATTTGTCTCTCTGTTCTGCAGACTCTAGGTTTGAATTGTCAAATTTGTAGTTACAATATATCAAATAGAGTAGCAAATCATTTCATTTTAGTTAAATCTTACTTTCAATATTATCGGGAAGCTGTGGGGAATGATATTACTCTAAGAAGCTATGATTTTTTTCTCACTTATGAGGTAAGATTGGAGGTCTTTCATTAAATTAGTTAGATATTTATATTTGTATCAACTCACAAGTGCACAAGGAAAATAGCTACATCTAGCTACCTTGCTTGTTTTAGCTTTATTCTTAGATTAGTTACTTGTTATCTGAATTTATTAGATTAGTTGCTCTTTAAAATCATTCAAGTTTATATCTCTGAAAATACAAAAAGAAAAGCATAGCGTAGATTCATTTTCATAATTAGTTTACTTCATTTAGTTAAGTTTGGTTATTTCTTACATGACTATTATGGGACCAAGAGAGCCCAGGATTACATATTCAAACCAGTGATACCCCAACCGAATCTCTACATGACATTAGTAGATATAGATCAAGGTCTTAGGATCCACATCTTCCAAACAACAAAAAACCCACAAGCAATTAGTGAGCAGTTGAGAAAATTAAACATCGAAGATGACAAAGCATACGAATTCTGGTCAAATCAACCCAATTATAGATTTCCTTGATAGGATGTCCATATGACCATACAAGAACCTAAAAGAGAGAAAACATTCAGTTGTGATCCATTAGTTCCATAGCCAGATGTAGGAGACCTTCTCATTGACATAGACACAGGCTTACACATACAAGTTTCTAGGACACCCATGAGGTATTTTGAGAAGATCGCACAACTCTTGATATTAAACATAGAGGTTGAAAAATCTTATGACTACTTTGGATAGTCGGAAGAAGAGATTGATTCTTCACATGACCATAAAAGGTCCTTAACAACCACGAACTCATGGTTGTGATCCTCAGGTCCCACAACCCAATGGGCCTACTAATCAGTTAAGCATTGACACCAGTTTACATACATTGGTATTTAGATCCTCACCACTCCCACCGGATATCATTACATAGTTTTCGTGTTGAATATAGAAACTGATCAAGCTAATATTTTTGGGTCAGACCAGAAAACCATCCATAGTTTCTTGTAATTCCACTACACCTCTCACTACCACTTTCATGACCCTGTTTGGAAATATATATGAAGCACCCACAGGTCACTTTCCATGAATCCAACAACCAACAGATAGGATCTCGGCAGAGCTCGACATTGATTGGAGCCTCTAAACAGTTATAGTGTTAAACCGATCCATAACACCAGTTCAGTTAGAAGAGCCTTCTTTGCTTTGGATTCACAGATCCCATTATTACGTATCGAGGATATAGGATTACCCAACTAATTTTCCACATCTACATATATTTCATTTCCACTGGCTATCTCGGCACGACCTCGGGAGGTCGGGTACGAGAAAGGTTGCTTGATGATTCTCATGCTCACCTGTCACTTTTCTATTGTACAAAATTGGTGAACCCGATGTGAATAAATACACAATCTTGATGATTTCTCACTGCTCACAATTGATCACTTTTCTATCGTACAAAATTGGTGAACCCGATGTGAAACTAATAACTACTCCTTTTTCATTTCCATTTTTTTCATCCATCTTCACTCCTTCCCATTATTCTATGGGTATTTATATACCCCCAAATATGTCGAGGATACGATGCATATGAAACCTCTCTCAGGTCTCAAAGCATATTATGGTCAGACGAGTAGACAATAGTCACCATCACTTTCTGCATGGGCTGACAACTACTCAAACAACTACTTGTCATCACAAAATCCTCCTCAAAGAACTAGCTCTAGTTCTTCATTTTGAATTGAGGAGCTAGACCAACTCACACAAACACAACAACTTGGAGCCCTCAAGCTCTAACAATATGATTTACTAGAGAATCCATTTCATCTCCTCGGGTTTTGTCTAGACCAAAATCAGTAGGCAGTCAGATCCACTCCCATTTTTGGATGAGGAGTACTTAGCACGCTACGCTAGAAGTGAACAACTTCCAAAACATGTACCCACCTATAGGAAGTTTGCAAACACAACCCGACACCCTACTCCAAGAAAACACCCCCATTCCTCCACCTATGGAAAATACTCTTGGTGAAGCTTGGCAGAGTAATGATCAATTCATAGCAGGGTACCATACCCCTCGGCAACCTCAAGGGGTGCCACAACAACCACCATGATAGAACACTATCATCACCAATCGAAGTCATCTCGGCTCTAGTTGAAAGGGTTAGAGGACTAGAACTTTCTCAAGAAAATCAAGCTTCACACTCGGGCAAGCAGGAACTCCCAACCCTCCACATCATCCTAGCCAGGTTGACCTCCTTATAGGAATAAGCATGTTAGGCATGCCTCCTCAACAATTTTATATAGCTATCCACAACAAACACCAACTAGAACCACATTTTCAAATGTTTCTCCAGTTGAAAATATGATACCTCCCGGTTTAGTACCAAACAATCCATATCAGAGCAATGCTCCTCCCTACTTAAACATTTATTCAAAATCACCACAGGGAGATATGTTCTCTTCTCCTAGGATGTTTACTCAACCACAGGGGTTTCCTTACGCCCCTGCAAATACATATGCTATGCCATATCAACAACCCGTTCCACCTCCACTCCCTCAATAGGCACCATCTATGGTTGAAACCTATGCGGTAGGGACTTACTCAGAATATTTAAAAGAGCCTTTAGATTTCACCGTACGAAGCATCATGCTTCCAAGACCTCTTCCCGATTTTCCTAAATTCAAGGGGGGGAGATCCAAATGCTCATATCAAGGCCTATGCCATGGCCATTCGAGAACTACTCCCTTGGGATGCGGTTGTTGCTAAAATATTCCCTAAAACCTTAGAAGGTATTGCCCTTGATTGGTATTATAGAATACCTAAAGCCTCGATACACTCATTCAAACAACTTGTGTCAGAATTCATCAAAGCTTTTGACATGAACAAACTATTAAGAATAGGGATCAGGGAATTCTTACACATTAAACAAGAGCACAATGAATCTACTTGCCCATTTCATTCAAAGATGGCATACAGTCCTCTACTCTTTAGCAAGTGCTCCAAACATGGATCAGATGGAACTATGTGATTTATTCCTTCATTCTCTCAACAGAGAGATAAAGGAAGAAGTCCAGAAGTTCCCACTAAGGACTTATGATGAAGTACTTGAGAGTGCTCTCCAAATAGATCAAATGCGTGATAGATAGTGGTCGTAAGACTTATGGAAAAAAATGGGAGATTAATCACTCCCAATCAAAACACTACGACTTATCCCAATATGGGAAATACCAATCAAGGACCCAAGATCCTTAACAAAAACCATGGGGTTACAACAGATGGAGTCACTGATCAAGCCAAAAGACCAAATGTTGTGAACACCCCGGCACCTACTAATAATCAACACAATAATAACTTTACTCCAGCAATCAATACAGTGGATTTTAATCATCCTCCACAACAACAACAACAAACAACAACAAAAAATCTAGTCACAAGGCCCTGCCCAAGGCCCAGATGGATATCAAAACCAAAACCAAAGGCAACAACCTCAAAATTACAATTATAACAATCAGCAACCCAATCAAAACTTTGGGCCACAACAAGATTTAAACCAACGACCATGGAACTATAATCCCAATTTATACTACGGCTTCCATAAAATCAAGGTCATGATACTAGAACTTTCCGCGATTACAATAAATTCTTGGAACATTTACCAGAAGATCAAAGACAACTCTTTGTAGATATGTTTCTAGAAAATTCTATACCAACCACACCAAATACCTACCAGGATCAGTTTCTCCTCAAAATGCACCTCTTAAGATTTTCAATGATCCTCTCCCAATCATTCTAACAATGGGTTAGATCCAAGTGAACAAACAAAGGTGTCATAATGGGGAACAACAATCATGAAGCTTCAACTTCATCAAATCCAATGGTCACACCCCAATTAGGAACTCGACCACAAGCCAAGATAGTTGGATTGAGTAGAATTAGACACCGAGTTACAAGTAGAAACTATAACAAGAACATGAGACTACTCTTCTCATCCAGTTCCAACCTATTCACTAATACTAGACAACACTCAGCAAACACCAGTAAAACTAGTAGGTGCCTATGATTTGATTAATGACTTAACAAAGACCTTCTCTCACATTTCCTTTTTGGATTTGTTGAAGAACTCTCCCACTCATAGAGCTTCTCTCTTAGAAGCATTAGGTCTCGGTCATCTCATCAACATCACCCCTCCCCCTGAAATGCAAAGTAAACCATGTAGACTTTGATGTCTACCCTCCAGGGCAGCCAGATAGGGATACCGAGTTTATATTCAACATAAGTAAAATGCCAACGGATGCTGAAATTTCATGTATAGAGGTGATCCACCCTTACATTTGCAGGTTTGGGTTTATAACAACTACGTTAAGCATGCAATGATTGATGATGGGGCAGCAGTTAACATAGTCCCCTTCACTTTTCTTCAAAATCTAGGATATGGAGAAATGAATTGTTCTCGACACAAAACACACTAAGGGGCTATGATAGCCTCAAGGAAACTTCAATCGGGACTATAGTGCTACCAGTCACTTTAGGACCCAAAAAATCCTCACTAAATTTTATATTATAGATCGGAAACCAACTATAATATGATTCTCAGTTGCCCATGGATACATCGCATGAAGGCAATCCCTTCCATGTTATTCCAAGAAGTAAGATTTCTACACCTAGGAAAGGTCTTTGTAGCACAAGGTGACCCAAAACCTTTCACATACACCTAGCAGATTTGAAGAAAATACCAGGCATCCATTCTAAATTTGAGCTCCCAAAATCAGCTCAACAAACCAATCAATACAAACCCAAAAGCGAAGTTGGTGCCTACGACAGAACTAGAAGTCACAAACTTAATCAAAGGCATCCCAACAATCAAAGATGAGTCCATCACTATAGAAATAGTTTCGCTAGGAACCACTACAAAAATTATCAAATTACTGGAGAAAGATCTACCTATTCTCCTGCCATTTGATTATATGGGTATAGGACATACCCTAGGAATTGGTTCCATACCTGCGGATGAAGTTTGTATGGTGGAAGTAACTGAGACAAGGGAAGTAGAGACTAAGGGTGTCCCAACTTCCATTTTTCCAAATTATTATTGGACTCTCCACTTTGATGGAGCAAAATGTCATTTTGGTGTTGGGGCAGGTGTGATCCTTACTTCACCCGAGGGAAAGGTTCTACCTTTCACTTTCAAATTAAACTTTGAGTGCACAAACAATGGGGCTGAATATGAAGCCCTCCTTCTTGGCCTTATCATTTCCAAAAGGATGGACATTAGTAATATCAGAGTACTCGAGAGACTCACAATTAGTTGCAAACCAACTATCAGAGGTATATGAGACTAGGGTTGAACACCTGCAACTCTATAAAATGGCAGTACTAAAACTAACGAAGGGATTTGACTTCATATCAATTGAAGCAATCCCATGAGAAAAAAACCTTCTCTGATTCTATAGCAACCTCAACTTCCCGATTCACTCCAAGAATGAATTGGAAAATACTTGATTTCATGGTATCAATACATTTGAACCTTTGGTTCATAAAGTACCAATAATCCCGATATCAACACATGTGGAAGTTGAGAATGAGTCTACCACTTTAGATCACTCTGATAGTGATAAGGTGACCCTTGAATATCTAAACGCCTTTGTAGAGTTGCATCTCACTCATTCCATAGTTGATTTCTCTCTAATCCCATGCTCCTCTTCCTATTTTGGAAATCCCATGATAGAATCTCCCCCAAGAGAATCTCAAATCTACGAGGTGGAGAATGAAGGGAGTTTGGAATTACCCCCAGCCCCTCCCAAGTTTGAGGAAGGCAATGCCTCCTTAATCAAAGGAACCATAGACATAAATATCGGAACAGAGGAAGAACCAAATATTTTGAAGTTGGGATCCTCTTTAACTCCAGAGGAGATAGAAATACATACTCATATCCTCAAAGAACATCAAAAGGCTTTTGCATTTAGTTACAAAGAAATGACAGGAATTGCACCACATATCACGGTACACAATCTTGTCACCAAACCAGATGCAAAGCCAATCAAGCAAAAATTCAAGACCAATGAAGCCAAAAGTGGCTCTCATGGTGAAAGAGGAAGTGATGAAACTCCTCCAAGTGGGGTTCATCAAACCAGTTGACTATTCACAATGGGTATCCAATATCATCCCCATTCTCAAAAAAGAATGGGAAGATACACATTTGCATAGACTTTCAGGACATTAACAAAGCCTGTCCCAAAGATGACTTCCCTTTACCATCCATCGACGTTATTGTTGATGCAACAACTAGATTTGAGTTGTTGTCCCTCATGGATGGGTTCTCAGGATATAATCAAATTAAAATATCTGAGGAAGATCAAGCCAAGACCACGTTTATAACTCCTTGGGAACCTATTGTTATGTTGTCATGTCGTTTGGTCTTAAGAATGCTAGCGCTACATACCAATGGGAAATGACATATATATTCCATGATCTTATTCATAAGATCATGGAATCCTACGTAGATGACTTGCTTGGCCAAGGCCAAAAGTGTTGTGATCACCTAGAAGTGCTCTGTATCATTCTCTCACGATTGATCAATATGGCATCACATTGAATCCAGAAATGTGTATTCGGTGTAACAGGAGGTAAGCTTCTAGGTTACATTATATCATCACGAGGGATTGATGTCGACCCAGCCAAAATCTAGGTTGTTCTTGAAATGATTCCACCATCAGATGAGTCTAGTATCAGATCATTTCTTGGGAAACTCGGTGCAATTTGAAGGTTCATCCCAGACTTAAGTTTTGTTGTTCATCCAATCAACAATCTATTAAAAAATATTATAGCATTGATTGGATGGAAGAATGCAACGAGGCCTTCGAATAGTTAAACACTTCTTGTTGTCTCCTCCCACGCTAATGCCTCCTAGACCAGATCATCCTTTGATCTTGTATTCATGGGCTACTTGATGTCTCACTAGCTTGCATGTTGGCTCAAGAAGATGATGATAAATGAGAACGTGTAGTTTACTTCATTAGTCAGACGTTGCTCAACTATGAGACATGTTACACATAGGTAGAAAGAGAATGCCTTGCCATAGTCTTTGCAACAAAATGCTTAAGACATTACATGCTAAATCAAGAAACAAGGGTGATTGTCAAGATAGATCACTTACGGACATTCCTCACACAAGGGTCTTTGTCTAAAAAGGTTGGACGTTTCATAACCTTAATGGGTGAATTTGAGCTAACATTTGTAAACCAAAAATCCGTTAAGGGAAAATCATTGCAGACTGGTTGGCTGACAACCCATTAAATGGAGGTGATCTAGTAGATCTAGACTTTCCCGATGAGTGTGTATATTTTGTCAAACCAGGCCCCCTATCTCTGCATGTCCTTGGTACACCAACATAATCAATTTCATCATGGACCACACATACCCAGAAGGGCCACATCACAACAAAGAAGGTGGTTACACATTATCGTTGCTAAATACGTCATCTTAGAACAAGTGCTCTATCGTAGAGCCTTCGACGGAATGTTGTTAAGATGTGTTGACATGGAAGAATCCATAAGGATTATTTATGAATCCCATAGCGGGGTATGTGGAGGCCACTTTGGCGGCCATGCCACTACTCACAAGATACATCGGATGGGCTATTTTTGGCCCACCCTAGAACATGACGCAGTAGAGTTTGTGCGTAAATGCCACAAATGCCAAGAATTCTCCCACGAGATTCACATGCCGGCATAGGCTCTGCAACCAATCACAACCCCTTGGCCCTTTTCCACATGGGGCTTTGGACTTGATAGGGAAATTCTCTCCCTCATCAACATAGATGGCCATAACTTTATAATCATGGCCACAAATACTTTACAAAATGGGTAGAGGCCATGCCTCTCACCACCATACCAGGTTCTGTAATTGCTAAGTTTATTCTAAATCAAATCATTTGTAGGTATGGTGTCCCACAAGTCATTATCTCAGATAATGGAACATCCTTCAAGAATGATGAAGTCCATGAACTATGTAGTAAATTCAAGATAAACCATCACACGGCTTCTCTTTATTACCCCCAAGCCAATGGACAGGTTGAGGCCACAAATAAAACATTAAAAACCATTCTCCTCAAAATAGTTAAGGAGAACAAACAGATTGGCATTTAAAGCTATACCCAGCCTTGTGGGCCTATCGAACATCAATAAGAACACCAACAGGGGAAACCCCTTTCTCGTTGGTATTCGAGCTAAAGCAGTTCTACCAATAGAAGTTGAAATACCTAGCCTCCGCATCTCATTACAAGGGATCTTAGGAGAAGAAGCCTATAGAGAGGCACAACTCTCTCAATTAGAAAGCCTTGATGAGGCTAGGTTAAATGCCAAGAAAGGCACAGAGCCTATGCTGACCGAATGTGCCAAAATATAACAAGAAATTCTATGAATGAGAAATATATGAGGGTGATCTAGTTCTAAGACTAGATAGCTAGATTGATAAGAAAACCGGTGAAGGAAGGAAATTCGGCCTAAGTGGCTAGGCCCATACCGAGTCATGAAGGACTACGGAAATGGTGCATATCTCTTGTGCACACTAGAAGGTGAGGAATTTAATGAAACTGTCAATTCCTTACATCTTAAATGGTTTTACGCATAAGTCATCAACATCACCATTTGTATACTATGTTAACCTACATTGCATTAGTCATTTAGTTAGTTCATTTTGTTCACTCATTTCAGTAAATGTTGTAGTCAAGGAACTTATTCTTAAGCAATTTATTACAAGCTTCTGAAAATATTGGCAAAAGCATTCAAATCATATCTCTTCAATTTTCATGATATCATCAAATGATTTTGAAATCATCTCATCAATTCGATAGACAAAATCTTGACAAAAACCATACCAAGGCCTGCATACTTGGTCATACTCATTTTCTTCTACTAGGTTAAGATGTTCTTACCTACGGTCTATTCTAGAAGCTTCTTGGTGTCACATCTATCCCTCTTACATCTCTTTGAAACAAGGATACTCCAAAATTACAGATCACAAATGTCAAAGTCAAATTGAATCCAAAATACTAAACAAACAGAATATTTTATTTTACACACTTCTTTTCCCTACCAATCTTCGGTGATGAGCCCACATCTCTTACTAGTGGTGCGAGGTTGGGAAAGGAAAGAAGTGCCCTTACTCACCTATGTCCTGCCTTCGGTGATAAGCCCATACTTCTTACTAGTAGCATGGGGCAGGGCATAGGGGGTCCATTCACGCAAATTAATGAATCTTAGTGTTTTAAAATTCAAAACAAAGTGTATTGTGAAAAGTGAAATTAAGCATCCAAGTTCCAAAGAGATCAAATCCTCAAAACCATATTTTGTCAACCAAGTTGCCATTTATGGATCTAAGTCTAGATAAACTGGAAAGTAAGTTACATTCTAAGCTATGTAGCAGGTTTGAGTAAGGTAAGTACGTAGGTCTAAATTTGGTTTCTGTCAATACTTTGTCTTTCTCTCATCATTTCCATTCAGTCAAACTCATACAATTTGCACCCTTCCCAGCTCTTGGTGTTGAGCCCTCGCATCTTACTAGTTGCGTGGAGTTAGGAATGGGGCAAGTTCATCTCATTATCACTACATATTCATCACATTTTTCCAAAACAAGAAGAAGCAATGAATATTGCCCAAAGAAGCCAAAATTTTAGTACTACAATATGTTTGTATCATCTCATATCAACATTACAAAAACAAACAAAAAGAGAAACATTCTATTCAACATTTGTTATCACTTGTCATCCATTGCATACATTTTGAAAAGCATATAAAAATAAATATTCTAAAGCATCTAGTATACACATGAGAAACAAACCACAAAAAATCTAGATACAAGAAGATTTAAATCAAAATATATATATATATATATATATATATATATATATACAAGTTTAAATCCAAAAGATATATTATATATATCATGTTTTATATACAATGCCATCATGCACTAGGCATGGTCAAAATGCTCAATGAGCCTGAAAAATACAAAAAAAACTCATATAAACATCTAAAAAAATCACTACAAAAAGACCAAATGGCCTCTCAATCCCTGTGGGATCCCTCGGAGGGTGCACGACCACGTCTAGGGCTCCTACTATGATGATGCTCTGAATGTACTGAATGATGGGAGTGCTCATGATCATGGCCACTGGCTATGGTCTCACTATGAGAATGGCTCCGCCTCATCAGGCGCTCAACAGTCCTATATCTAGTTACCTTAGCACGAAAGGGAGGACACACTAACTCGCCCACCTTCTAGACAGGGAAAACACATCAGTATGTCTGCATGCCGTCTTGAAGGCTCTCCAAAGTCCTCGTAAGCTAAGATCGGTCTTCCATGAGGGGAGAAATAGGGTGTCCACACACACTCAGCAAATGAAAAATCCCACCATCCCTGAGTAGTCACTACGTAAATAAAAAGAGAAATAACAAGTTAGAAAATCACCAAAAACAAATCAAAAAAGCAAAAAACAAAAAAAATATCAACTAACATCTCTAGCTAATAGAGTCGAGAAGAGTAGTAACTCACTCGGATCTCCTGGCATCCAGGTGGGGTCTCTAGGATCTGCACCTTCTTTACTGTTGTTGTTGCATTGAGAGCCTCCCAAAATCTGGAAAGAAATGACGTCCCGCCATGGACTCATCATCTCCCTCAGTGCCCTGTGGGGCAAATCTCTCTAAGACCAAGGTCTCCTATTCTACACTTGCCTCCACCTCTCCACCCTCAAGATATCCTAAGTGTCATGCCACTCAGAATCAGCTATCATCCTCCTCATTCGTCCCACTCGGCCTCACCTCCAACCCCTCTCCCATCATCTCCTCCTCAGTCTCCTCTCCTATGAACTCCTTAGAGTCTGAGTCCACATCAATGGGCTCATCTCCCTCTCCACTATGAGTAGGAGCAGCCCCGATCTGAAGTAAGGGTGCTCGAGAGCACCAGGCTGCCCTCGAGCACAAACCACCCGACTAACCGCAATAGGAACTCTAGAGTAACCGTGGTCCAACCTCGGCCTCCTCTAGGACCTCCTGGGCCTCACGAATAGACCTGTACACTGGCCCCACTGGAGGAAGCATATCAATATAGGGGAGGCCAAACTACTAAGGGACTCGATCAAATGGGTGGGTCTCCAACCTCCCTATCCTATCTACCAACTGACCTGTAGTAGAGTAGGAAATCAATGTATGTGTCTCCTCTCCCCATAGTCCTATGCCATGGCCTGATAAGGAGTGGCCTCCATGTCTGTAATAGTCAGTGAAGCCACTGGCTGGTGTGGCATCCTGAGTACTATCATCCCCATCCACCTCGCTGCCCTAATAGTCCCCTGGATCCTCTGCTAGTACACCCCTCCCATAGGGAATGATACACTCATACACCCAACTCATAACTAGAGTAGGGTGACTCAAAGACTACCCCTATAACCTAACCACCCTGTATAAGTCATGATATGTGGTCCCAAGAATGTCTACTCCCCAAGCATAAATACGGCCATGAGCCTCAATTTGTGTAATCATGGGAGACCAAGTAGTATAATAGAGTATCTCCTCCCTTATCCCCAATCAACCATGAGGCCAGGATACCCATAATGGCCTTACGGATGGTGGGGATAGGAGCAACAGCAATAGAATGGACCTTCACCCCCTTCTTCAAACCAAAGGAGACAACAACATCTCCCATATAAGTAGCCCACTTAACCATCTGGGACCTGGATCTTGTTGTCTTAAGAGACAACTTGCCTCCCAAGAATCGGAACCCCCAGTATGTGATAAACGTCCTCCAGGGTGATAGTCCACTCACCCCTAACACCTAGTAACCGGAAGGTATTCGGTCTACATCCCAATACGAGAATAAGTCACACAATATGTGACTGGTAGGAGAAACATGAGGAACCTGTGAAATCCTCAAAATACCAGCCCTCTATAGAGTGTCTCACTCTGCTGCGAGTTAGTGAGTCTAACACTACTAGGAGCCAATCACACTCCCTCTCTCTGCTCCACTATATATACTCCTCCTTCTTCGCATCCACCCAAAATAGAGAAAAAGAGCAAGTTAGTAACATAATCCAACAGAAAGCTCATCAAAAACATAAAAAATGTCAAAAATGCAAAAACAATTAATTTATACATCTTTTTTTTTACTTTAGTTCTAGAACCGCCGCCCTGTGCAGAGCGGCGGTTCCATGACCGCCGCCTTCTAAGGTGGCGGTCCTATGACCACCACCATCATAGGTGGTGGTCCCATGACTGCCACTCTGTGTAGGGCAGCGGTCCTGTGCCGAATCGGCGTATGCCCATAAAGCCCTAAAACGCTTAAAACAACAAAAATACATCATTTTTAACAAAATAAAAACCTACCCTATGGGCACCCCCTAGAGACTCATTTAACACTAACATTTTCAAAAATGATCCCCCAAGACAAAGATTTCAACATTTCTATATTTTAGGTTTAAAAATGATAAATTGAGAAAAACTAACCTAAGACTTTGCAGGTCAATCTCCTGCTCTTGGAGGCATGATCACGATCTCACAATGAACGTTTTGACTATACTCTCATCAAAAATGGTTACCGTGGGTCCCAAAGCTCAAAAATTACCAAATCGATACGCATAAATGAATAGTAAAATGAGCTCATTTTATATATATAGTATTCTAATCTTGTTTTAAATGTTCTTACGCAGAGTTGGAGCACCGACGAGGTAAGTTCTTATCCCCATGCAAATGGTGAGTCCTCATTTCATTTTAATTTAATATTTATTTTTCGATTTCTTTTATCTATCTACACTTGAGTCCCCTTTTCATTTTGCAGATAGCGGGAATTTGGATGGCAACATTACAACACATAGGCATGTTAGGTATAGCTTCTAACTCCCCATTTTAGGACCACCATACTCAGACCCACCGTTTTACGCCTCTTTCATGGCTAAAACGCTTCTCCGAGGGGGCAATATGTACGTACCCAAAATTATATGTATTGTACTAGTCGAGAAAGAGGTTATGAAAACCCCAATGATGATTCATATCTCTTCACAAGGTGTTCGAGAATCTAGAAAATCTCACCGAGTATACATTTGCATCCTAAAATTCCTTATCCAACCTTTTCATGCTTTATTCTAACCCATGCCCCCTTTTTGTTACATTTTTTCTTTAGTTATAGGATCGCTGCTGCCCTACCTAGTGGTAGTTTCATGGCCGCCACCTAGGCCTTGCAGGTGGCGGTCCTACCCGCACTTTTCTTAACCTTCTCGGTGTACTCAACAATGTGAAAAATCAAGTTGCACTTGCAACTCTTAGCTACTTCTTCTTTTGTTTAGAGTTTCCAGCCACTTTGTAATAGTAGTCCTCCATTTTTAATGATAAAGCATGGCAATTTGGACTTGCCTTCTGGTGAGTAAAAATGCTATAAATACTAAGCTTGTTTACAAGCAAATGGCCCCTCTCTCTCTATGATTTATTATTCAGTTTGTTTTGAAAGTTCCTTAAGAAGTATAAATAGTTCTATATTTTATACAAGTTCTCAGCCTCTCAGTTCAAGGCTCCTCATTTCTGGTTTAAAGATCACTTGATCTCTCTAGTTTCATTTTGTTCCATTGTTGTTCTCCAAACAACTGGCTTAGCATAATACAACATCAATTCTAGATTAAGTTCATTTGAAACTTGGTTCTTCTTAGAGTTATAGGTTTTGTTTCATCACAGGAAGAATAGGTCCTAGAATTTTATGTGTGTCTTGTTGTATCCTTGCAACAATCCTGCTAGGAATCACATAGCCAAGCTCTGCTCTCTTAAGTTATCTCTCTCCTACTTGCATTTTGTTTGGTTTACCTCCAAGCTGCCATTGTTCAAATATCTTCCCTTATACCATTGTTACATCCTCACCTTTCTAGATTCACGAGAACACATAGGAACGAAGAGATCACACTGAAGGGACAAGCTACGATACAACTGGATTTTCCTCTCATGTTATGCAGACTTAAGGTTTGAATTGTCAAAGTTGTAGTTACAAGATATCAAATAGAGTAGCGAATCATTTCATTTTAGTTAAATCTTTCTTTCAATATTTCGGGAATTTGTGGAGAATGATAGCTTCTATGAAGCTATGATTTGTTTCTCACTTCTGAGGTAAGATTAGAGGTCTTTCAATGAAATTAGTTAGTTATTTATATTTGTATAAACTCATAAGTGCACAGGAAAATATCTACATCCAGCTACCTTTCTTGTTTTAACTTTATTCTTAGATTAGTTACTTGTTATTTGAATTTATTAGATTAGTTGCTCTTTAAAATCATTCAAGTTTATATCTTTTAAAATATAAAAGGAACCAGCATAGAGTAGATTCATTTTCATAATTAGTTTACTTCATTTATCTAAGTTTGGTTATTTCTTGCATGACTATTACGGGACCAAGAGAGCCCATGGATTACATATTCAAACCAATGATACCCCAACTGAATATTTTCATGACATTAGATGATATAGATCAAGGTCTTAGGATCCACGCTTCCAAACAACAACACTAGTATTTATATCCTCACCACTCCCATCGATATCATTACACGCTTTTTGTCTTGAACGGAGAAACCGCTCAAGCTAATATTTTCTGGGTCAAACCAGAAAACCACCCGTAGTTTCCTATAATTTCACTACACCTCTCGCTATCACTTTCATGACCCTATTTGGAAATATATACGAGGCACCCACAGGTCATTTTTCGTGAATCTAATAACCAATAGATAGGATCTCGGCAGAGATCGAGATCGACATCGATTGGAGCCTCTGAATAGTTATATTGTTAAACCGATCCATAACACCGGTTATTGTGTATCGAGGATATAGGATTTCCCAACTAATTTGTCCACATCCGCATATATTTCATTTCCACCAGCTGTCTCGACATGACCTCGGGAGGTCGAGTACGGAGAAAGGTTTCTTGATGATTCTCATGCTCACCTGTCACTTTTTAATCGTACAACTGCCCATATCACTCAAATTTCCTTCATTAGAAATCCTCAATCAGATGGAACTAGCTAAGTTTGAGCCCATGGAAGTGAGGTATGCAAAACTCATGGAGTTGGAAGAAAAAAAAGAGCATACAATGTAAACCATGGAGAAGGATCAAGCATTGATCAAGAGAAGCTTTGATAAGAAGGCCAAAGCCGAAACATTCCAAGAGGGATATTTGGTGCTTAAATGGGATGCATATCGGGAAAAACTAGGAAATATTTCTAAGTTTGATGCTATATGGAGTGGTCCCTACATGATCACAAAGTAAAAGCGTAGCAATGCTTTCTAACTTTCCAAGTTATATGGTGAAGTAATCCAGATTCTAGTTAATGGAATCTATCTCAAGCATTGTTACTAAAAGGAAACTTTCTCACCCTTGTACATATTAGTTTATGATTTTCATTCCTCTAAGTGCCAATGCACATTATCCCGTTGTTATAATGGGTTTCAATTTCCCTAAGTGTTGGTGCACATATTTTATTACTTTTAGTGGTATCCTCTGAACTATTCATTATGCTTCAAAAGAGAAATTGTAGCAAAGAAAATCAAGATTGCAAGAAAAATTTGCCACTCTCAAGAGGATTCAAATGTAGAGAAACTAAAATTAGATGAAGGGTTAGATTTCAATATTTTCTTTCCTTGCTTCTTTGGTTCAAGATTGAGTTTCTCATGCCCTCCATAAAATCAAAAATCAATTTTGAGGCAACTCTAGGTTCAAGTAGCAGTGTTCCAAGTAATTCATGGGCATATGTTATCAATTTAAATAAGATTAGGATGATCAGGAAGGACTCCTTACCTAATGGATAAGTATGTAGGTCACCGGGTCAACCCCATCTAGTAGGCGAGATGGCCCCGCAAGTCACCAAAAATGATTTCCACCTCCTAGTGAATATGGACAATGGGGATGCCTTGCTTTGAATCAATTGCAAAAGGGAGCTCACATGAAGTGTATAAGAAATTTTCAACAAAAGTGAAAAAAACATAAAAATATCCCAAAAGCACTCTAAAACATATTCTTATAGGCCACAAGCACTAGGAATTCCAAAAGGTTAAACTATCTAATGGAAGAGTGAGGGGTTTGTAAAATGACATTAGGTGCTACCCATTTCGCCGAGATTGGTGAGTGAGATGGCTCCCAACGTGACAAGTCGGGTTGTGCATTGATCTCTACATTATAGAGAAGTGACCTCGAACTCAAATATGGAGTACGTGAGCTAGTGTGAAGGATGGAAGTGGGCTATGCCATGATATCCCCGAGCTCCTAGACATTTTAAATTTCCTTGAGAAGCTAATGTGTGAATAGATCACTGAGTTCAAAAGTAATCAAGACAAAATCATGAGTATAATGGTGTAAATATAGTGTAGCCAGATTAATTGAGTCTTAGAAAATGCAACGGGCCAAGATACTTGGGTAAGTTGGGGTAGTGAGAGATGTGATGCAATGGAGTACACAGAAAATAGACACAAGTGAGCCCAACTCGGTTTGGTCGGGCGAGCGAGTGGCTCAAAGAAATGGATTTCCATGGATGAGGAGTTTTTGTAAGGTAGTACAAAAAGGGATTAAGTCTAATGCATAGCTCATGGTAATTTTTGTAGGTGGAAGATCCAAGCAATTGTTTGAGCTCATGAAGTACAATGAGTCGTAGAACCACTTCAATGTTGAAAATGACTAGTTGCTAGTTGTAAAGCTACAAAAATCTCACCAAATGAGTTATGACTTGGGAAAGTGGAATAAAGAAAGGGGTTAGCGTGGAAACACTTAGAAAAAATGGAAAGTTCTTAGATGGGTTGTTTCATCCGCATCACCACTACGAAGCACAATGGGCCCGAAGGAACTCAAGTCATCGATTACTTATGGGCTTGACATTGTAGTAAGCCAGTGTAGTGCACAGAGTCGGGATCTTGCACATCTAGGAGGGGTGTCATGAACCCAATGTAGGGTTTGAGGGGGGCTAGGAGAACATTGTGGAGATGATGTTCTTTGGGGAACGTGGGGACCCGTAAATGGAGTGTGGCTGACCAATAAGATGCGGGCCGAGAGAGAAATGTGAAATGGGATGGGAAAGGTAAAGTTCTCCACACAAAAAAATCTCCGCATTACTCCAAGCACAACACCCAAAGGTGGTAGAGATTCGGTGATGAAACATGTTTCTGGACTAGTGGATAGGACCTCATTGATCTGATCAAAGAAAAGTGATCATCGAGACACGTGATATACAATCTAATGCACTAGGTAGCACATGGGCTCAAACTAGTTAGATGAGTCATGACACTCGACAAGGTCGATGGGCCAAGAAGTGGCCTCATGGAATGTAGTATCCTAGCACATGTTAACAAGAGTCCTGAGATGGAACAATGACTTGGCCTAGGGGAAGAAAATGTGGTGATCAAGTGCTAAGTTGGAAATATAAATGTTGAGGTGGATATTTGAATGATGGTCAGCAATTAAAAACACTGTGTATGGGGGGATGGTTTTAATGAGGATCCCGATGTAAATGGATGGCTCAATCAGGGGTACATGGTGTCATCTCATCTGAGTTGGCTGATTTGGCTCTTCAATTAAATGCTCAAACAAGAAACGTGAACACCTTCCCTCCTCTAAAAAAAACATATATATATAATGATACTGATGGTGGGCCCCTCTAAATATTTTTAATACACTCGAGTATTAAAATTATGTAGAAACATAAGGAGAAGGGGAAAAAAATAAAATTATTATTTCTAGCAACCAAATTTTAATGCTCGGTCTCGTAATAAGGAAGTTAAACCCGGAAGACAAAAGTAGTTACAATCACTCGGGAGGCCATAAAATTTGTGTTTCTTAGCCACATCGTGCAATCTTATACTTATTAAAATCATCACTCCAATATCTATGAGAAAAATTAAAAAATTCAAGGATTGATGGATTTTTAGGGGTCAAATTTGTAGAAAATGATCCCGGTTCGAAGAAAAGCTTCCGGGTGGTTGAAATGGCAATTAATGAGCATGGACAACCATTTTCCTTCTACTTCAAGTTATGGGGCAGTATGGGATGGATTTTTTAGGTCACATATCATCATTTTCACCCACTTTTGGTACTTTATAGGAAAGTGGAAGGAAAAATCCAAGTTTGTAAACAACTTCTCTCTCTCCCCATTTTTCTATAAATTTAAGTTCTCTCTTGTTTGAGAGGGGGATTGCTCTTGTAACAAAACTCTGCCATTTTTTTTTGGAACACCACCGTGCTACAGGTGCCTTCATATCGGACTAATTTCATGTTGATCCAATCCTTTCTCTTGCTTTGTAAATGAAACATGTATATCAATGAAGCGGTAGATAAGAATTTGTTGATGCTTTCTTCCTAGTCGTGTTTATTTCATTCTTCTTGCCTCTTTATTACAATTACAAGTGTATTTTGTCTTCCTTATTTACTTGTAGGGTCTATTATTATTATTTTTCATGGAAATGATATTATAAATGCTATTTTTATACCATGGATAACTGTTCTCACCCTCTCTAATTAGCATCTCTTCTCATTTTCACACATTGGAGATTTTTTACCATCCCCTTTTCTTGGTGCATCACCTCTGTTAGAGTAGTTTTGTTTCATTTTCATGTTATTTTCTCTCTCCCTGGTCCCTTATATTAGGAATAAGAACCATCCTTCTCTGGAGGTCTATCTCAAGTAGCAAGTCCCACAACTTGAGAGATAGTACCCATGTTACCTAGTCACACTACTTGCCTTAACACACTCACATGCTAAGAAATCATAGGGTGATGTGATTTGGTGATAATAGTATGAATGTTAAATTTTATTTTAATAATTTTTAATGGTTTATGGGTCATGACTAAGTATGGTTTTTATGTAAGGGCATTTTTATCTTTGTGCCCATGGGATTTTAAGCCATTTTTGGCACATGTAATGAGGTTTTTAGCTAGGATGACCTACTTGGGTAACTTTTTAATGTTGTAGTTAAAATTTGGGATCTTTTTATGATGTATGGGTCGATCCAATGAGGGAAAATATTTGTGTTTTAATTTTAAATGAAGAGGATCTTATAAAATATTTTTTTTGGGTACTTTTTGGAGCTACTCTTGCGTAGGGGAGTAGTGAGACCTAGAGGAGCTTTGTCTGTAGGTATGAGTTCATGCGTTGAGGCTGATCATATGTGTTTCATATTTAGGAGATTTTGATAGCATGTGTGCAATATATTAGAAGAAATACAAGGTGACAATAAAGAAGATAGAGAAAGATTGAAGACCTAGGGTTTGTGAGCTAAATAACTGATCTCCATCGTTAGTGGCAGCAACAATATCAGAGATCAATCACATACACATGGATGAGTTGGTTCTTGGTCATCCTAGGGATTGTAGCCTCCTTTTGGATTTTTGCTTCACTAAATTAGGGGTTGGTGCTCCTTGTAGGGTTGGTGCTCCTTGTGGGATTGGTGCCTCACTAAATCAAGGTTTGGTGCTCCTTGTTAAGTTGTTGCTTCACTAAAATTCTTTTCTTTTTGTAATATAAGCATAGTTTTAGTGGGTTTCTTCCCCATGAGGATTTCCCACTTACATATGGTGTTCTTATGTTGAGTACTTTGTTTCTTGATCTTGTGGTTGATGTTGTAAATCTTAATAATCACACATGGTGATGAATGTTGTATGAAAAATGAAATTGATGAATGTATGGTTTTGTAAATTAAATTAAAATCTTTATTGGTATCAAATCATGTCCTTGATAAATATTTTTACAACTTGAAGGAGATCCTCTTGAATAATAGGTATGGAAGATAGTCTAGTTCAACTTGAAATGAATCCATTGATGTGATTGGGATATTGTTTGAAACCCTTTGGGTTTGAAATTTGGTAGAATTTTTTTGGTGTTTGCACTTCCATTTCTAATTTGTCTAATAAGAAGTATCATAAAGGAGACATGGTTCTTTCATTCAATTTGAAATAGGTTTCCTTAAATATGAGGATGAAATAGTTAAAGATGATTAAGATGTAGATCTTGAAGATGATGTTGTTGACCTAGATGTTCTAAATGCATATGTAAAGGTAGAGGAAGTAGATTCTGAAACCCTAATCATGGAGGAATGTTCTGAAGAATTTAAGAAAGATCCTGAAGCAAGGATATCTTGTTATGAGTAACATTTCAGTATGACAGAGAAATGGAAATATGGAGATGATATTGTGTGTGTCTTAAATGATTACAAGATGGAATATAAGGCTTACATGTCCAAAGAAAATCCAAGTATCAGAGACTATATGCATGAAGAAGTATTCATTCAAATTTGAAAAGAGCTAATTAAGGACTTCTTCTCTAATTATCCAATAAAGAAAAGGGGTTGTTTCCATCTAAGGTATTTGATAAAACTCTGTGAGCATCATTTCTTATACAAGAAATGTTGTCATAGAACTGTGGATAAATTAAAAGAACATGTATTGTCAAAGGATTAGGTTTGTCTTCATCAATAAGGTATTTTGTGTCTGATCATTTTTTCCTCCCTAAATTTATCTTATGAGGTGCTCTATTTTTACTTCAATGTTTATCAAGGTTGATGGTTTGATTTCATGAGTCTTAAATCATGATGATGTCTCTCATGTTGATGTATCGCTCGGTGAAGAATTCTCAATTGATTGTAGTTGGTCCATGTCAAGATCATGAAGTAGTGTGTGAAAACATCATCCAAGTCTTCAAGTTGGTCTCTGATTTCCCAGTATACCATACAATGATCTTGTATTAAGAAAACAAGGATTGAATTTGATGTTTCTAGAATATAATATTCATGTCTATAAATTTGTGTGTGTATCATGTCTGAAAACATGTATGTCATGTGTTTATGCATTAAATTTACTCTCAAAGTGTGTATGAATTTGAGTCATCATGTTGATTGTGTCTTCATGGTATGTTAAGTACTAAATTTCCAAAATAAAGTATGTCACATGTCTTGTACTCTATATGGTTTCTCACAATGCATTGAATCGCTTTAAAAGGTCGAGAGATATTGAATGTTCCCTATAAACATGTCCTTGACTATGTAAGAAGTGTGAGGTTTTCTGAAGCATGCTAATGATCAATTTTGTGTGGTAATGCATAAGTTCACTCCAAATCTGTATATTTTGTGGGTTTGTGTGGTTAGAAGATCCCAAGGTTATATAATATGTTCTACAGTCTTTGTGTTCAATAATTAGAGTTATCGGTGATGTCAAAGTTTAGGATACTTACTAAGAGTTGGGTGTTAATAAACTCATAATGGGTAAGTGTCAAGTCAATCCAAGGTAACTATGATCAAGTTTCAAGAAAGATGAAGATGATTGGATCCAAAATACTAAGAAATGCATACTCTCAAGTATATCGAGGTATAGTGTAATGTGATGTCAAGGTAAGCCAAAAGGAGGTGTTTCAAGTATGAAGATCACATGATAATGAGTGGACAAGTGTCATAAGTGTTATAGGTTGTGTATTGCAAGCACTTATAGCTTTAAATGAGAAAGATGGTAACATGGTGGTTAGTCTATGTGCTCTGTCTCAAAACAAGGTGGATTTTCATCATGAAGGTCATGTGTGAATGAACATTCAATGGCTCTACTCAAAGGTTGATTCATGTTTATGCTCCTTAATATGTTATCAATTTTATAAGTTATCAAAAACTTGTCTCAAAAGGTTTCTTGAATGCCTAGATGGTTTGGTCAATAGGTAAGTATGTCTCTCTGAGATCTTAACAATGCTTGAAGGTAAATTCATTTTTATATGGTCACATACTTGGCTCAAGGACTCTCAAGTAAGCATTATCCAAGGTTTTGATGTCAATATTACTTCACCATCTATTGTTTCTCAAGAGGATATGTCATATCTATCAAAGGCATTAATTACTAAGTCTCAAAGGTGTGTAGTTCATCAAGGAAGATGGTTTGAGTCTATACATTCTATTCATAACTAAGAAAGTGATGTATCGGTTCCTAGAAGTTCAAAAATGCATGTTACGTGTGTATTGGATAGATTTGTGAGCTTGAGCTATTAAATTCCTTATGCAATCTCTAAGGAATTCTGAGGAAAGTAAAAATGAAGGTTTGTTGAATAAAGAATGTTATTCTTAGTTGTATTTTCTTTGTAAGTCTTCTAAGCATGAGTTCAAGATGTCCCGAATGATTGAGGTGCGGGATCTAGTGAAACCAAAGTTGCAAAAGTATGATAAAAGGCCTAGAATTGTGTAAATGATATCAAAATATGGAAATTGCACGCTACATGTCAATATAAAAGCTTTACAGGTGTATGCAAGGATAGATTCAAAGTTTTTAACATGGATTGGTACATGGTTGAGACCCTTAGGTAAGGCATCACATGTTGTAGTAAGGGATAATTCTTCAACAGTAAGTTTGTGGTCTTGAGAAGTAAAAGTTCTATCACCTCATGGAAGAATCATACCTCCAACGTTATTCAAAACCATCCTTAGGGTTTAGTTTGTATCATGAACTTGAGGCATTTTTCGAGAATACTAAGGCTTAAAAATTTTATATACTATCTAAAGACTATGTTAAGGGTGATTCAAAAGGATTTATGTCACAAGAAATTATTGAATGGATGATAAAACATATCGATGCATCTTGATGGACTGTCTCGAGTCTTAGAAGACTTAGATAGTAACGAAAATTGGTAAAATGCAAAGCACTATTTTGAAATAGTCCATGCAGGATTTAACACAAAATTAAAGAAGATTGTTAGAAATCATGCTAAGGAAATTTTCGAGTAAAGGCTAAATCCTAATTGACTAAGCCAAGATTGTGAAAAAGAAATCAAATGCATTCTACAAGTGTCTTTGATGTCAAGCTTGGTTCGAGAGAATTAAAATATAATGCTATAGGTGTCTTCTGTAAATGGAAGGTCCGAATACTCTCCTTGAATATTGATAAGATGGAAGGAAGTAGTTAAGGTATTATAAATACATGCTACATGCGTCCCGTGTGCTCATAACCAAAAATATCATAAGTAAATGAAATAATTTTTTTCTCGAATTAGTGGTTATACAAAGTGTCTAAATAATTAATGACTTAAATGTGTACCTATAGCTCCATAAAGACCTAAAGGAACAGAGTTTTGATATTGTGATTTTTATTCAAAGTGGGTTTCATAATGATAATCGGGTGTTATATATTAGTATGATGATTCTTAAGAAAAAGAGATTTGTATTCTCTTCTCAATTGAGTGTTCTTGGAGGTAAATTGGTTAGTACTAATGGTTCGAGAGTTTTAAGAAACTATCAAGATTGATGAAGAATGAGAAGTTATCTAGAAGGTTGTGAATACTTGTCTCGGTATGTTTACACACTATAATGATGATCATTGGGTTTGATTTTGGCTTCTAGCAGGGAATTTTGGTTTTCTCCTCTATCAAATGAGATAGGTGCTTAGGATGGTTGTAAGGAAGTATTAGTCATTACTCGTAGACATAGCAACAAGGGAAACTGAATTGTTAACTCAAAACAAGTCTTGGACATGTTAATAAGGTAGTAAGCACCTAGATGTTCTTTCGGGATAGGGGCCTAAGTGATTTTCATTCCATAAGTCATGAAATTAAGGTATGTGCTCCATCTCTTGTTTCCTTTGTCAACTATAAAATGTTTGAGCTAAGGGGGAGAATTTTAGGAAATTTTTGCATGTTTTTTATTTTTTTATAGCCTTGTGAAGTTTTTTGTTTTTGCATTAAGGTTTTCATTCAGGGGACAAGTGGTCCTAAATTAGTCATGATGAGGTTAGAGGAAAATTTGTGTTCTTAAACATGGATTAGGCTTAGAAAGGGATGAAATATGTGAATGAAGGCCCAAAATAGGTGTATTAGCTCAAGGGGAGAATTTTTTGGTTCTCATCATGTCTAAGGGATCTTTTTAGTGCTATTAGATTCAAAGGAGGAGATATTTCATTCCAAAGGGGAGCTTGTTGGGAAAGTAATTTAATTTTGAGCATTATTGTTATTGTTCTTATCTTGTATTATTGTTTTCATGTCTTGAGTCAGTATAACCTTTTTCATAGATGGAAAAGGGGGAGAGAGACATCAGAAACATGGAAAAGTGTCTTGTAGTGTGTTGGTCTTGTTGGTTGCCATTAATGTTTCGAATGATGGTTGTCATCAATGATAAAGGGGAGATTGTATGTCATTTTAGGTTTGTATTGTCATTAATTTCAACCCCCATTGATGGAAAATATTTTCACGATGTTATGTAGTATCCCTATGGTTTCATTCATGTGTCAAGAATGAATATTGAGTGTTTGTGCCAAGTTTGGTGAGTTGTCATGGTGTCCTAGAGCATGTTTGAGTATGCCTAGTCATAGTAAAATTCTTATTTAGGTGATTAGTTGATATTATAAGGTAAAACATAGATGGTATGATGTTTTATGAGTGTACATAGGTCTACATTGAGTCTCCATGGTCAATTCATGGTTGAGCCAGTCATTCTAGGCTTGTTTCTAGCCTTGGTACATGCGAATGAAGTGGAGAAGTGAGACTTAGACCTAAATAGTCATGTTGGATCATGGTTGTAGAATGTTGATAGTGTACCTATAGTGTGTGATTATTTTTATGTCATAATTCATAGGTTATATGCATATTTGAGGTCTTTGGGAAGTAAGTAGTGGGAAATAGGTAGGTTTGCATAGGTAAGTCATAGTGGTGGGAGTTTAAGGATTATATGAGCTAGATGGTGAGCATGGATAGTTAGATTAGGTTGTCATGGTACTTAATGAAAAAAATTAGGTCATTCTCAAGAAGGAATTTAAAGTTATGTAAGTTTTAGTAAAAGCTGCGTAAGTTACTGATGTGACTTTATAGCAAATGTTGACCTTCCGAGGTAAGTTGGTGCTCTACTAAACTAGGAGTTGGTGATCCTTGTGGGGTTGGTTCTCCTTGTGAATTTTGTGTTTCACTAAAATTCTTGGATTTTTGTAATATAATCATAGTTTCAATGGGTTTTCTTCCCCATGAGTTTTTCCCACTTACATATGGTGTTCTTGTGTAGAGTACTTTGTTTCTTTCTCTTGTCGTTGATGTTGTAAATATTAATAAGCACACATGGTGATGAATGTTGTATGAAAAATCAAATTTATGAATGTATGGTTTGGTAAATGAAAGTAAAATATTTGTAGGATTGATTCACCCCTTCTCAGTCCCTTGTGCTTCCAATGTAATGTAGTGAGCCCTCAACAATCAAGTGTAAACTGTAGGACAAGAGTGTGCCATCAAGTAATGACAATAATAATGTGTTTAAGATGCATGTGAAATACTAGATGCAAGGTGTAGAGTTAAGAAGTAGAAATTTGAGACACCGATGTCTTTAGAGGGTGGAGAATAAGCATGATTCCCCCAAATGTATGATGATAAGTATGATCAATTAATCATCATCTAAGAGATCATCATTGTTATGGTCAAAACGTGTGGAGATGCATCCGAGACTTGGTAGGCTATATTATGTGGTTGATCCCATAGAGATCCATTACGACGTAGATTATACATGCCCATTATATATTCCTTGTCAGTGAAAGGTGGTAATGGACATCCATGTGCATACTAACAAGTAAGGTTTTGTGAATAGATGAGAAATGAGTCATTACAATAAAGATAGCCTAAAGGCATGGGAATGAAATTTTGATATGATCAATATCTAAAGTACCAATAATATATTCAATCTAAAATTACCTAATAGTTAATTGTGAAAGGAACAGAGTGCATGTAACACATACCGATAGATGAAATACTCGGAAGCTATAAGTACCATAAATGTAAAAATATCCCGATATAGATGTGTTGAATGAGGAAGAGGTAATATATAATCGAGTGTAAAACCAAGCCGATTCAAGCCATCAAGGATAGAAATAGTGTTAGATCAAGTGGGATCGAATGGGATATGGTACCAAAAAAAAATTGTTCATGGAAAGAGTACATGTAAACGGAGGTGTCACAAACATAGGTTTCTCATGAGGAGACAATGAAGTGGTATTACATCCAATGTATGGACATACCCCCAATAAAGTACCATAACATTAGTATAAGGGGGTTCTAAAGTGGATGGAACAATGTCTAGTGTACAAATGGTTCCCTCAAGTGGAGGTAAGTTGTCCGGATAATGCATGGGTCATGGATCAACACATGATGTATAGTAGTAGAAGTCATAATAGGTAATGCAATTTTTGGGTCTAGGTTGCAATATTGGAATGGTGTACTATTAGTGGGAACTTCATATTCAAATCCTTCATGTAAGAATATAACACATCGGTGAACTATAGAAGACACTACTTGCATTCTATGAAGCCATGGCCTACCAAGTAAGAAATTATATGAAATTGGGATATCAATGAAAAAAATAGAACTGGAATAGTCTTTGGCCCAACTTTGTGAGTGGTAAGGTGACAGTGCCTAAGCATGGACGTGTAGTGGAATCATATGCTTAAACATAGATATATGTTGGGTTAAGAATAGATGTAGGAAGGCCTATAGCTTGAATGAATGATAAAGGAACAAATTGAGCTCAGATACGATGTATCGACTAAAGCATGTTTGACTCACAAGTTATTTGTGTATAATCGTATATATAGAGGAGGATCATTTTCATACATAGAAATATTATTATCTATAGTAGATGGAAAAGTAATCTATTGAGAAAATGCATCCAAAAATGTCTGATAAACAACATCTAGATGAGTAGTGGAAGGAATAGTAGTAGCCAAAATAGTAATGATTTTAGCACAACACTTAGGATTGACTAGCAAAAAATCATGAATATAAATATCCATGATGAGAGGAGCCTAAGAAAAAATGCAAGAAGTGATAGAATAAGGATCCAAGAGTGTTTGAATGAGATGGATTCACTAGATGATTTAACAAATATTGAAATATAAATTTTGAATTCTAATTAAGCAACAATGTAGTAGATAGATATGTAATAAAATACATATTTGACACAAGAAAGTGTTCTCCATCCTCGAAACATCCTCTCTCCAAAGAATAAATAATGGCAGGACTTTAAATGGTTGGAATAAAGAATGAAGGAAAGAAGAATGAGAAATGGAAGAGATAAATAATGGAGGAATGAAGAAGAATCATTATTTCTAAAGAATGAGTGGGAAATCCTTCCTTAAGTCTCCTCAATATTTTCCCAAGCATCCACTTCAAATTGTGCCTCACCGATAGAGGTCACCTACTAGAGTGCTTACCTCATCAAAACTTATTTCATCATCCTTAGCATTCAACATACTCACAATTTCTTCCAACTATTTTCTGAGGTCATCCAACGCATCCATCCTGCGGGTGATTTGGGGATATAATTCCTTAACATGGTTTTTGATCAAGCCCCATAAGGTCTCAATGGCTTCTGAATTCTTCTCTACCTTGGCCAGGATTTTATCCTACTCTGCCCTATTTCCCTTATTTTTCTCTTGAAACTCCTTGAGATCTACCTCATGTGTAGCAACTAGAATGCTTATTACTCTATCCCTGTTAGTGCAATTGTCATAAGCAGCTTTAGCTATTTGCGTGGCGGCCTTTACAGTAGCAAGGAGATTAGTGTATCGAGTGACTATCTCTAAAAAAAAAAAAATTTCCTCTTTCTCCTAGTGCGCCAGTGCCTCTTATGTTGACTCCAAGGAGAGTGATCACCTTTCCATAGTAAGGATGCGAGTCAAATCTTCCAGGTATTACAAGGTCGACTCATATTTTTTCAGAGCGGGTTCAAATCTGGATGTTTCAAGAAAATAGCATTTGTAATCATTTCAATTTTCTTATATACCTCACACACCTTTAACTTTTCCTCCCTCATCTCATACCTTAATTTTGTGATGATCAGAAATTCCTTCTTTAGATCCTTTCTTTTCTCAATGAGCTCCTCCTTTTTCTTCTCCAATTCTCCTTCCAGAATCTCACCCTGTCATTCCTCCCAAAAATTCTTGCCTCCACCTCAACCGACACCTTGTTGAGTGCATTACAGACCTGCTCATTGGACAACTGCTAAGCATTTACCAATAGGTTTATTCCTTTGGTCTCCGGAACCTTCATCAGCACCCCCTAGTTAACTTCGAACTTAGGCTCATCAACATGGGACTCAAATGCCTAAGATACCATTTTCCTAGTTTGTGGGTACACACCTTCTTCTTCAAATGAAGACATTATAAGGAGTTGTTACTGTAGGCACATTGCTTTGGAAAGGTGTGTGCGATACCTTGTTTAGATCATGGATATAACCCATTCACTCCCCTACACTACTACCATGCTCTTTCCTCCTATGCGTGCTACCTTTGGAATGCTCACTACTAAGTTGGGATCTCCACCCATGCTTCCATACTCCTTTCCTACACTCTCTTCTTCTATCTCCTTGAGTATCTCATCAACGCTTCTATGGCTCAACTACATGCAAAATCCTTCGATTCCTAAGCCCTAGCTGTAGAACCCTAACCTAGAAAACTCTTCCACCGGATGGTGTACTCTACTGAAAGCCTCCCTATTCCCGTGTACTCCTTCCACTCTAGTTTTCAGTCACCCTAGTCATGTACTTGGATTATTACGATTCTTCCTTCTCAAAAATCTTTCTTCGCAGATGCCCTTGTTCGCAAGGGCTTATTTAATATCATGATAGCAAGGTGAATAATAGTGTGCATGATCCTCTACTTATAGCTTTTCTTTTTTCCCGCAATAAATGTTATACCACCTATCGGTGTATTTAGCATTAAATGCATCTTTTTACACTAAATATTATCTTAAGGGCTCTATCCCATGCGCCCAATCATGTGCAAAAATATATGTAACATTTTGGTGTAAAAAAATCCTTACCGACTAAAGATTCTTACATGAGTTTCCGTACCACCAAAGGAACTTCTTCGTATTTGACCTGATTTTTACACTCACCTACCTCATGTTTTTCCACCACTTCTCATCCTTTATACGTGGTCCTTGTAAAGCTTTATCCTGAAACCACAATTTCTCATCCACCTTTTTCCACGCACACTTTCCTACCTTATGCACTTTTGATCTTTTAACCCAGGCCATTAAAACAAAACTTTCACTTTCAACCTTTATATCACTTCACTCTACTCCACCCCACACTAAAACTGATGTGCAGCCCTCGCATACACAACCCTTGAAAGTAATTTGGTTACCGACGTACAAGATGCAAAAAAATAACACGATAGAAAGGAACAAGCGACAAGAAAGAGAAACACAAGGAAAATAAATGCATTAAGGGAAATCCAGAGAAGCTTATCCATCCATAGGGAATACCTCCAAACTTAACGTAATGATAAAGATCTTCATAGCCAATGGGATAGCTCATAAAAATGATCCTCTAGGTTCCCTTAAGAACTCAAACTTAGAAAACTCTAGACAATAATATTTTAAAATGACATATTCCAGGTATAACTGGTCAAAGACTCTTTCTCCACCAATGATCAACAACATGTGTCCAATTCATATCCGCATCCTGCAGCCTCTGGTAATCATCTTGGATCCACACGTGTGATATATAGTACCAACTTGATCTGGATACATATGTTGAGAGCCATTCATACAATTCTACTTGAAAACAAAAAAATAAGGTCTCATATAACTCATGATATAGGTGTTCTTCTACCCATTTGTGTGCATCAAACTTAGGTCCAAGATCTTGAATATTTGAGTAAACTCATCCTCTATGCTTTTAAACCATGCTTCAACACTTTCCAAGGTCAAGCACTCTATCATCACACATCATTCTCACAATAGCTTTGAAAAGAGGTCCTGACAATGGAACCCAATGGTATTCATTTTTATATTCCCCTATAACAACACTTTAATCCCATGCACACTATCCTATCACCCAAAGGGATCGGGTGCTCACCTGAGGCATGCATGGGTGCCTAGTCCCTCCTTTATGTGAGCATTGTGAGAAGAGGATGCCATTAATAATAGATTAAATGTAGAAAAGTAAATGATCATGCATGCATTATGAAGGCATATGATGAGTTGTTATATCAATATACCCATTCAGATAAGAGAAACATCATACAAAAAGCGGATTTGAGTCATGACATAAAGAAAAGATACTAGGTTTTTCACCCATGAACAATATATTCATAACAAATACATATTTATATCAATCATGGTTCCAATAACCACATTACATTCAAAAGGGTTATAACAAACCAAATGTATCAAGACAGACATGACTCATGTATCATAGACCCTAGCTATGCTTCCCATATTACATAAATTTTCACAAACCCATCCCTCTAGATATGATATCATTCCTACAACCCTCTAATGGTAACCCCAACCCTTAGAACCTCCTACTCTTTTCTGCAGGCTTCACCTTTCATCCTTTTTGATGATCCCGAAGTTTCCCCTCATCAACCTCACTCTAGAGCATCTCTATAAATAGGTTTAGCACCCACCGCCATGCCTTCCTCTAGGATTATATTTCTTGCCAAGTGTCCATGTGGTCCTCCAATGGAGCATGCTTCTTCTGATATGAGCTCTCCACTTTCTGTAATGATGTCTTTCAGAATGTGTTATGCGAGAGATATTCTTTACTTGACTACCAAGTTGCAGTCAGGCACCTTATCCACCTAGCATGCCTAGTTGGGTCATGTTTTTCCTCAAGTGCTTCTTGGAGAGCTGAATATGGCTAATTCTTGAGATCCTTTGTTTTTCCTTTCTCACGTATCTTGGTTTCGCTAAACCCTTCTAAAACCCCCGTCTGTGTGCTTTTCTTGCATGCCCTTCTTCTTAACTAGTCCCGCACATGTACGCGCCTTTGGTAATTAGTTACTATTTTGAGGCCCAAAATCAAGTAAGCTAGAAAAATATGAAACCTTAGTTACAAGAGATATTATAAGGTACTTAGCTAATTTGTAAAAAATATAAAGGTATGTCAAGTTGGAAAACCGATGAAGTAGGAAAGTAGATTGTTTCAACCAAACCTAGAAAATTGTACAAATTTTGAAAACACCGAGACTAGGGCACCTAGATAGGGTCAAAAGTGCTTAAGGAACTATTGACCTCCTCTTGGCACATGTGACTACTCGTAACCTTGGAAACTCGGTTTCGCAAGGTTGTGGGATGTTCGATGGGTTTCTCCTTCTTCTCACATTTACTTCACTTTTTAAACACCACATTTTCCCGAAACCTACAATGAGAAAGAGCACCTACAAAACCCTGAAACACATCAAATCCTACAAAGAAAAATATGAAAATGGGGATTCAGACTGACTCTGGTGATCACCCAACTATGTGAACTTACGATCTAGGTGTTGCACTATATTTCAAACTCCATGTAGTTCGTGCACATGTGTGTAGAATCGTGCCCTAGGTGGATCTTGTGAAATTTGCATTTGATAGCAAGTAATATCTAGATGTAGTAAATGTAGATAGATTTGTGCATAGAAAAATGAACTTCCCCTCCTATGAATTGAATGTAAAAAAATGGAGTCCCTTTTCCCTTTTGTGGATGCTAGATGGATGCTTTGATGCTCTTGTAATGATTTTGGATGTAAATTTAGGTAATAGTAGTATATGCTTAGTACTTGGTCCTTTATTATGGTCACATAGCATTGTATTTATATTATTCCATTGTTTAAATTTCATAATTAACCACTAAATGACCGACCACCAAGAAAATAAGATACAAAATTGCTATAAAGGACCCAAAAGATGTGAGGAAGATACAAAGAGGGGAAGCGGCGCCTAGGTGTTGACATCCTGGTTGGGTGTTGGTGTCTAGACTCGACAAAACCGAACTATCGAAATTCACCTAGGAAATAAGGTGTGTAATACCAAGAAGAAAATCAAAAATAAAAAAGAGGGTCAAAGACAAAGTGGTCGATTATTAATTTTATTGCTTAGGAATCATATGAATAGTGGTATGTGATAAGGACCTAGAAATATACCCAAAGTGCGTGATTTAGTGTCTTGAGTTTCTTGACAAGCTCAATCTTGAGAAGTGATAACTTCCTAGGGATTGATGTCAACCCACTTTGATATAAAGATAGATAAATGATAATAGATAAGAGGATGTGGATAGCCGATATCTAAGATATACTAGAGATGATGAAATAAATATGTGATAATGTAAATGTTGATGAACAAAATCAAACCTTCTTGGGCCGACAAAGTGACTGGGGATGATTGTACGTTCGATGGAGACAACCGTAGGAATGATTAAATATATGCAGGAAAGTGGATCTAGATTTGATGCTGAAATATTGGATCTAATATTGGGGTGTGTTGGGGGAACAAAGAGGATGTAAAATAAGGAAAATATGATGAAAATATTGATTGGGTTGTGAAACCCGACTGGTATGATGGAGACCGGGTAGGATTTGGAATTTTGGTGAGTTGACTAGATGGGAAAAGAAATATAGAGAGGATCATAGAAAGGTTTATGAATAATAGAGCTCCAAGAAAACCCGTAGACCTATACGAAATAGGTGACAAAGAAAAAGGACTCCAAGTGAACTTCAAATCTTCAAACCTCCATGGATAGTATACAAAGATTCTAAGAAAACTCAAATTTAATAGTTATAGCTCATGAGAAGAGAAAACCATAGCAAGATAATAAGATAGATGAAAGACCCAAGATTCTTCAGCCTTTTGAGAGGAGGGGTAGAGATATATTATTAGGGTCGATGGTGACCCGCATGGGTCACCGATGACTATGATGTACACCATCCACCTAGGCAAAGGATATGATTTTTACTCAATGGAGAGGGGCTAAATAGGGATAACATTTGGGGTTAGCTATTTTTATGGGATATTGGTTAATGGAGGGAATAAATGGTAGTGGGAGGATAAGAGGATATTAAATGGGTGTAAGGGGAATCTTAGGGACAATAAATGGGGTATTTATGGGTGGAATATTAGGAAATTGGATAGGTTGTAAAGGTAATTAAATATTATTAGAGGTGGCTTAGAGAAGATAAATAATGATAGTATTAAGATTGGATTAGGATAGTGAAATGGGGTTTTAGAGAGAGGTAGGAATTAAAAATAGGAAGGGAAATATGAATGTGGAAAATGAAGATAAAGGGGAGTGAATGCGGGATGGGGAGAAGGTACCAAAATTTGGTGTCTACAAGAAGATATCTTTAGAAGGTACTATACATCAACATCATAGATAAATCAATGGAAATATATTATTGATGGGCTTGATTTTGCATCATGTAAGGAACACACTTTCATAATGCTAATATAGAGATGGGTACCACATAGTTTCATGTCCCCTCACTACCACATGTATGCTATACTTAGTAAATATACAGTATAAATAATACACTTTTTAGGAGACCTAGAATAATATTGGAAACTAGTAAATTTGATAATAGTGAATAAGTGATATAAGCTCTAATTAGTTATGACTATGTTGGGTTGATAGGTGTAAAATATAGAACCCTAATTATTTCTTATTTAAGGATAAAATTAGGAATTAACTTTAGAAGAAATATGTGCTTGTTATATTTTACTTTGATTTTTGTGGGAAAATGGGGTTTAGTCCAGTTAAATCTTTCCATATAAGGACATAACACAAGATGTGAAGATGAAGAAGGATTTTTAGTTTTTCATATTGATAGTTTTGTAGTGGCATGAGAGGAATTCATGTCATTGATTTAATATAATTTGAATTAAACCTTATTTTAGAGTAACTTACTGTAACAAATGATATTCAGATGATTAAGTATAGTAACATGCAAGTAATAAGCATTCAAAGATGTAAAACCCTAAGCAAATGAAGGAGAAAGATGAAGATGATTTTTGCCACTTGAGAGTGATTGTGACTATCTATCTACTAGAATAGGCTAGAAACAACATCGTAATGGCTTTTCGAGGGTTTCAAAACTTAGGAATGTATAGGGTAGAAGGACCCATACAAGGGTAGGAGTGCCCCAAATGCTAATGACTGATATGGATGCTTGTGTATGCTAAAATGCTCAATTTATGATATTTTTGGGTTGTAAGACCTTCATTGTTAGTCACTCTTTATCACTTTGGTTTAACTATTAGATTGTTTATCACACCTATAACCTTTAAAACAAATGACTAGCTGCACATACCCACAAACCACATCAAACCTAATAATAAAGATGTAAAACAGAGATTCGAAATGACCACCGGATGTCATCCAAAGTGTGAACTTACAACTAAGTGTTGTACTATATATTAGACTCCATATATTTCTCTATGTTCTGTATATTTTTGTCTCATGCCCTAGGTATCCTTGTGCAAGATACGGGATGATAGCGGACTATATCTAGATTATCCCAAATATACGTAATGTATGCAATGGAATGGAATGAACTCACTTCCTATGTAGTGTATGCATAACAATACAACCCTTGAACATTGTATGGATGTGTTAGATATGTAATTTTTATCTCTCTTGTGACTTTGTGCAAGCTTAGGTGGTAATAATTAATGTTTATGATGTTTGGTCCTTTATTTAAAATAAGTAATTAAGTATATATATATGTTTCCCTTGTTTGAATTTTTTAATTAACAACTGAAAGGTCGACCCAAAGAATTAAAAGGTGACCAAGAATAGAAAGAGACCAAAAACACTAAGAATAAGAAAGAGAGTGACAAGATTTACCAAGATTGATAGGAGCACCAGGGGTCTTCTCGTCCTAAGTGGGCACTAGTGTATGAGGCCATACAAAGGTGAATCATTCAATTTCCAAAAAAAAATGTAAGATGTGTAAAGCCGAAAGGATACTCAAGAAAGCTCAAAAATAGTAAAGTGCAAGAGATAAAGCAACCAAAAGGAAAAAGGAGTTTTCAACTACCAGCTTTTATTTTTTAGAATCATGTATACATTAGTATGCTTTAAGACCTAGAAATGTACCCAAATACATTTATTTTGTGTCTAAATTTTCCCCACTTTATGTTGTTAAGTGAATAATTGATAGCATAAAGTAGATAGAATATGTGTAGCTTATAATCTAGAGAGGAGTTATATCCAATAGTGTGCCAAATGGAAAAGTAGCCATGTAAAGCGTGAAGTGATCCCAATGTGTTATTTGAAGTGTGGCAGCTAAGAAAAGGAGGTAGACCCTAGAGATGAATTGTATGTGTACTAGTGTGGTGTTAGAACTTGTTCCTATTGATTCAAGTTACATATTTTTGCTTGTAAGGATGGACCTACAAAAGAAGAGAAAGAGTATTCAAATTCTCATATATGAAAGATCAAAGAATTGTATAAATAAGTAAAACATTTTTAGAAAGTAATAGCTAAGGAAAGAGTGCACCTAATGTATGAGTTATAGGATAGAAAATTTTACTTTTTTTTCCTGGAGATGTTGTCGATGGGGTTAGGAGTGATAAATTACCAACCAATAAATCATCAAGCCACAAATTTGAGCATCCTTTCACCAAGGATGATATTTTTGGGTGATCTCAAGCCAAGAGTGAGGTTTTTGGTGATCTCACACCAATGATGATTTTTTTGAGCAATCTCACCCCAAGAGAAGAGTGTTGGAGAGAGAGGTCTATTTTTCTCTCCTTCCATGACACTTCTCAAATGATAATTTCCACTATATATTGGCACATCCTAGTTTGTAACCAAAATTTTAACCAAATTGTAACCAAGTTGATTGAATTTTGTAACTGAAGACAAGTGTTTGATATTGTAGATTTGTATTGTAGCTTGCTGAAAACTATGTTGAACTAATAAAATTTCTATCTTTCCCCCATGACACAAGCGCCCATATTTCCCTAATAATGAGTGCTAGTGTATGATCTACATTTTTGATTCAAGTCTAATTCTCGGACCACACTGTAATTGTGTGCCTTTGCCAATTTTATACTTGTGTTGTTCGTTTCTCGGAGCTCTATGCTATTGGAAGGGTGATTTTTCACCCAATAGTTTCCCCCCCTCATTTAGGGTATGTGTCATGGATTTAGGAGGATGTGGCCCAAATGAGAGGGCCAACGAGTCATATGTATATTATAGATTGGATACCTGCATGGGAAGGGTATGTACATGGTATAAACCAAGGCATGTGCAAACAATATAGGCTAAAAACAAGTGTTGGTGTAAAAGAGATATCAGGAAATATAATACAATCTATCAAACAACTATTAATACAAGAGGGACCATGAAAATAGGGTTGTATACATGGGCAATCACTAAAATGTCACAAAACACTTAGGGCCGGCGACCATAAACAAACAATGATAAGGAAACACATAGGACATAGCCCAAAAATAATGGAAAACAATAGAAAATAAGAAGAAAAAAATAACCATAGTTTAATAGTATCTTTCTAGGAAAATTCTACACATGAATCACTGTTATCCTATTAGAAAGATAAATAGTATGTCAAAGCATGTATAGAGTAGCAAAAATTAAGTGATAGTGACAAGAAGTAGTAAATACTGTAACAATAGGACCTGTGATGTGTGGTAGGATGGTAGCAAAGACATATGACCCTAGGATCCTCAAAGTGTGACCGATAAAGAATGGTTTCAAGCATCATGCATCATGAAATAATATGTAAAGGTCCCGTATTCACCTCACGATACCATGTGAATGCCCATGTGTGTATAGAAAAATATAATGACATATTAAGTATCCAACTATCATACAAAACAAAGTGCAACGTGTAAATACTATAATCTAATAAGAGTAAAGATAAGAAAGATGTGTAGATGTTGTGTGAAAGTTATGGGGTGTTATGATATGCAATATATGCAGATGAATGGTAGCCTTGTTTCCCCCAATGGATGTGTGTGACGTGAGGTTCATTTTAGGAATTACACCTCAATAGTCAAGTATGAACCATAGAACAAGAGTGTGTCATCAAGTGGAAAATGTATTGTATGTGATTGAGATTAGATGCTAGGAAAGATTTACCAACCAAAGTGTTGTAGGAGAGTTAATATGTGTAGGTGAGGGAGACTAATTTGGTAAAGGAGGTGGAACAAACCTATAGTAATGGGTTTCTCGGGTAGGGACTAAGGCCGAAGGGGTGGACTAATGGGCTAGAGAGAATGATAATGTTGTGATGTAGGCCATGTACAAATGGAAAAGTAAGGTACGGGATAGATTTAGACCGAGAGGTGGTGGAGGATTATATTTCATGACTAGGGGTGAATTATTGGGGAGAATAGGTCAAGTTAATGGCATGTACAAGTGGAATACCTTTAATGGTGACAAAGTATTTGTTATGAATGAACTTAAGGCATAAGTGGATCATGGAATGTATAGTTTGTGTATCCCAAAGATAAGGGAGACCTTTGTCACAATGTTTTATTTCAGATGTACTATGGTGTTGGTATGGTAAGGGATCCAATAGTAATGGGAAGGACGACACGTCCGTAAGAATTGGGGACTAGAAATGTGATTTGAGATATTGGAAAGTTGATATCTAGTAAGAGTGTCAGAGAGCATGCATTGGAAAGGCATGAGGGATGGACCATAATATTGTTGAATATATGAGCACCAATAGAAGCATCAATATGTAGCAAATTAGAGGAAAATTTAGCATGGTAGTCATGATCCAAAAATGTAATATCTAGTGGGGAAATGTCAAATGTAAGCGATGATAAAATCAAGCAACACTGATGAGGAAGCAGCACAACATGATATGCATTATTTACAGAGGAATCAATAGCCATATTTTCATGATTAGGTAATAGGTCATTGAATATTTTAATCTTTTGATTATCATTGACCAATTTAGAAGTAAATGGAATTGGAAGCTCGATTACATTATTGTCAATAAGATCTTGAATGACATGTTTGAGCTTAAAAAAATGATCAATAGAATGTCCATTGCATTGGTGATAATCACAATGTGCATTTTCATCATAATTACATCCACGTGGTTGAGAAGGATCTAGATTGAGTGGTGGAGGGAGAGTAATTAGATTGATTTCAATGAGTTGTGGTAATAGGAGTTAAGGTGTGTAAGGTAGCTTAGTAAAAGTGCACCTCAAGGATTACAATTGAAGTTTGGATAGTATGAAAATAGCATTGACAATAGCTTTATAGTTGGTAGCCATAGTGGATGGTTTGAATGCAGATTTGGCTTGAAACTTGTTGGAATATGAATTGAAGAAGTATCATAATACTTCAATTTTCCCATAGATAGCAATTTTCTTTCACGCAATTTGAGCATATGACACAATTGATCAAAAGAAGGAAAAGTCTTAAAAATGATACTCTCTTAGAGTGGAGGCAAAATAATTTTAATGAATAGGTCTTGCAATTCTAAATCAGTTAGAACATTGGTCATTTTAGTAAGGTTTTTCTTATACCACAAGACATAGTCCACAAGATGTTCATTACATTCTTGTTTGATTTTAGCTAGTTTTGCATAAGATATATTAGTACCGATATTCATAGAAAAATGAGAAAGGAATGCATCATCTAAAGATGTAAAATATGTTACCGAATGGATATGTAGATCATATAACCATCGCATAACATAGTCATGTAAGCTTCGAGGAAACAATTTTTCCAATAGTGTAAGGTCATCAACATAGTCAAGACATGCAACATGAAAGGAGTGAAGGTGTTCTGAGGGTCACCATGGCCATTGAAGATAGGAAACTTAGGTATGAAAAATTTAGGAGGAAGTGGATAAGAGGAGATGGTGGGTGCAAAAGGATTTGAAAGAGGAGTGAGGAATCTAGAGATGGAGAGGAGGATGAAGAGGCTTGTTGTAATTAGAAAATTTGGGTTTGTAAATCATGGTATAATGAGGCTAGGTCATGAGTTCCTGAAGAGGATCCATGTTGTGTGTGAGAAGTAATGGGGAGGGTAAAGTGAGTTGTAGGGTAGGCATAGAAATGGGGATAGTAGATGTAGGTGGAAGAGTGGTGGCGGAAGGAGGTGGAAGTGTCACAATAGGAACAAAAGTATCATTGGAGATCGTAGAGTTCATCTCGGCTACTCACTTGGCCTCACCACAAGTAGAAAATAATAAGAAATATATGTCTTGAGGGTTTTCAACAAGATGAGCATGGAGATCATGAAGATATTTGTTGGTAAAGGGGTCATAAGTCTCACCATGGAAGAAGATCAAGAATGTTCAAGGAGAAGTGGGGTTCACCAAATGATTTAATATAATTTAAATTGAACCTTATTTCAAAGTAAATTACTATAAAAATGATATTCAAGTGATTAAGTATGCTAACATGCAAGCAATAAGCATTCAAAATGCAAAACCCTAAGAAAATGAAGGGAGATATGACTTAGATGATTCTATGCAACCCGGGAGTGATCGTGACTATGTATCTCGCTAGACTGTGCTTAAAAATGTTGGAATGGATTTCTAAGGGTTTAAAAACTTAGGAATGTACAGACAAAATCACCCATAGGAGGGCGTAAGTGCCCCAAGTGTTAATAAATGATCTAGACACATGTGCCTACTAAAATGCTTACTTTCGATATTTTCTACATTGCAAGAACTTTAGTATTATTCCATATTTGTCACTTTGGTTTCTCTATTAGATCGTTGATCACACTTGTAACCTATAAAACAAATGACTACCTGCACATGCCCATAAACCACATCAAATATAATATAAACTATGAATAATGGGGAGTTGTACCGTCCCCAAAGGTAACCTAAAGAGTGAATTTATGACCGAGCATTACACTACATCTCGACTCCATGTGTGTGTATCTATGTTTTGCACCCTAGATCACCCTTCTTCAAATTACACGATGATAGTGGGTGAGATCTAGATTATCCCAAATATGCAGGTATGATGGTATAGAATGAACTCCCCTCCTATGTAGTGTATGCAAACCAATGCATCCCTTGACCCTTTTATGGATGTGCTAGATATGGATTTTTTAGCACTCTTGTGCCTTTTTGTAATCTTAGGTGGTGATAAGTAATGTTTATGATGTGTGGTAATTTATTTAAAATAAATAACTAAGTATATATACGATTCCCTTATTTGAATTTCATAATTGACAACTAAAAGGCCAACCCAAAGTATCAAAAGGTGACCAAGAAGAAAAAGGGACCCAAAGATTAAGAAGAAGAAATAAGGGAATATGAGCACACATAAGGCACATGAGAACCTATACACTTCTATCCTAACTAGGTGTTAGTATATGAGGCCATCAAAAGGTAAATTAGTAAAGTGCTGATGGAAGTATAAGATGTGTAAAGCCAAAAGGGTGTTCATTCAAGCTCAAAAACAATTAAGTGCAAGAGATAAAGAAACCAAAAGGCCAAAAGGAGTTTTCAACCACTATTTTACTTGTTTAGCAATCATGTATATATTAGTATGCTTTAGGACCAAGAAATGTACCCAAGTGCATACATTTTGTGTTTATAGCCATTTAACATGGGTGGTAATATCAAGTAAAGAATGGGAAAAGAAAAATGAGACATTTGCAAGAGGTTGATATGAGTCATAAAATAATTTATTGCCCAAGGAAAGTGAACTAGAAATATTTTAAGAACTTTAATAGTTATTTTAAATAAATCAAAATAAAGATAATAGAGAACTTGAGATAAAAATGAGTTATGAGTAGAAAACCTAAAGTAGAAAAGACCACCAAAGAACTGAATATTGATTAATAAATTCAATGTAGGTGAGACTCGGGTTACATTTTTATAATCGTAAAAGTGTTAGAGGTATTTTGTATTTTTTTGAGAATGGGGACCTTGTATGCAAGTATAATAGCTCAAAAAGTGCATTTATATTAATAAGGACCCATACATGGTGGAAAATAAAGAATAACTAATGTTCAAGAGATAGAGATAAATAAGATACTTAAAAAGAGTAGGAGAGATGGGAGAAAATAGAATTATACGTGGGGATGAAGGATGTAAGAAGTAGAGGATAAGAGGATTCCATTAATTTCATACCCGACACAATTGCAATAGGGAAAATATCAAGGAACATGAGGGGAAATGTAATAATTATATTCAACCACCAAATTCACATTATTCAACACAAAATTATGGAGGAGTTGGAAGAATATAATTTTAGAGTATATAAAAAATCCTCACAAAAAGAGGAATATTAAAATCAATAAACTTTCATTACTTTGGGAACTTGCTGAAGTTGATAAGATAACATTTGAATATGGAACACCGAGGAAGATGTGTTTTTTCCCAATCTAACACCCCCAAAATAGAATTGGAATGCATATTTTCATGAGGAGAGAATAAGGGACAATGATAGACCTATTATTTTGTCATTTTCAACCGAGAATGGGTCTATCTCTTCCACATGATCGTGCCTTGTGAAGATGAAAAGAGGCAGTTTATTGAGGGTGTGGTTTTCCACCTTATAATCTTGGCTTTAGATAAATCAAGGTCGAGAGAAATTGAGGTGTGACTTGAAAGAGAGGGGGAATATTATATTTCAAACCCTCACATGTGTTGGAACCTCAATCTGAGATCAAATGCAACCACATAATGTGATGCTCATTCAAAATAATTATCACACAAGCATTGCAAACACTTGACACATAAGAAACAAGCCTTTGAAGATATATAAAATGTGATCACAAACATCATCTCTACATAACTTATTAACAACATGGTGTATGATAATGTTGAGATGATAAAATTCAATCATCAAAAATACACTTTAAAATATGCAATAATTTGTGATTTGCAGAAAACACATATGAAATAAATAAATTTGATGTGATTTTTAGGGGGTAGGATAGGAATGTACTTGGTCAAAAAGGAGGTGGAGTTGGATCTAATGGGGAGAAGTATCATTGATCACCTTTCTATCTTATTTCTTCCAAAGTGAAAAAATACAAAGATCAAAATAGCATAACCTTCAAAGGGGTATTTACATTAATTGATTCCAAATTCATGTAGACACTACCACATAACCTTTGAATTTTTAACACAAACACTTCGTATAAAAATTCAATAAAGTATCTACTGCATCAACTCCATGACACCCAAAATAAACTCAAGGGATGTAATTAGTCACCTCCAAAGTAATATTGTAGAACAAATTTTATAACAAAACAAACATTATAAAGTAACACTAAAGCATAATGTTAATCCAATAACCAATCTCACATAATAACAGAAAGAAATTCTTTGCATTTCATTGATTCAACAGATAAAATATTACCTTAAAGAGTGCACTCCTTAACTATGTTCATATTTACAATCCAAAATGTCTGATTGAAGCATGGAAAATGGTTCTATATACTTTAATTTGACAAGGGAGACATGAAAACTCTTTCAATGTCTACCAATGACTATACAATGTAATCACCTTAGCAAAAACCCAAACATTAGAACCCTTAGAATAAAGGAAGGTGTTCATTCGTATACAAAATTTTCCCCTCGTGGAATATGCCTAAATACCCCATGAGAATTGAAAGAAAGAAAACCATGGGTATTTTGATCCTTGATTCATCAAGTATATGGATGAGATGTTCTAATTGAAAATATCCCATTTTGATACTTCCAACTAGAACGGTTTTGAACCATGATTGAAATATTTGGAGGAGTGGATGATATTTCTTTTACAAACAAATTCCTTTTGGTCCTTTTCTATTATGTCACCACAATGTGTTACTCCCAGGAAGAGTTTGTTAATCATTGCAATCATTTGATTTGATTCTTCTTTAAAAGAATAATAAATGGAAAGGAATAAATAATGGGGAGGGGAATAAAGAATAAATAATATGACTAAGGGGTGTTGAGATAAATTTTTCACCTTTTCCCTACTCTTTCAGTCTACCCCTATATAGGTCAAAGCATTTAAACATCCCTGCAATGGAGTCTTCATCCGGCCCCATATGGTAGAGAAAGACTTATTCTTGTTTAGATAAAACATTGTTCGATTCTATGGAAATAGATTTCTTTTATTGACTCTCTTAGCCAATTTACTAATGTACCTTTCCAAATAAATGAATTTATGGATGAAATAATAATTAAAATCCTTTGGAAACTCCAACTCCATTGCAATAAGTTGTTGAATAATTTTAATAACCTTTTCTATATTTACATATTCTTGAGTGTAAGTATCCTTGAGGGAATAATCCTCTCATTTTTGGAATCTATATCATCCACGTATTCCCTAATTTTTCCCTCATGTTCTAGAGATTGCTTATGTTTTCCCCATGGTGTCCATTCTCAATCTGATAACCCCTTCATACTCATATTGTTTTCCTTGGAAATCTGAGGGAATTATTCCTTCCTTCTCCACCACTTCATCACTCATACTTGTGATGGATTCAAGCTTAGGAAACATTCCATCCCAATGTTCAACTTCCATTTGAAACTTAACAGCTTAGTTCTTTACTTGCTTCATTTTTTTCTATCACCTGATTATAGCATTCAATTATTTCTTTCATGAATTTGTTGCCTTCACTTATCAACTTCTTCTCCCACTCCTTGGTGGTTTCTGCCTAAATTTCAAATCATCAATATTCTTAAATTATTATGGGTTTATATCTTTAGAAACTTCTCAACTCTCCAAGGGAGGATGTAACCACCTTTTCACATAAGTTGACAAGATGTCAAATTTTTATTTAAGTTATTTTTTTCTCTCTTTATATTTATCCATATTTCAAAAGAGACATCTTATTTCCATAGTAACTTCACGTTTGAGACCCTTTGTTGTTGGTTTCCCCAATGGGATATTGGTGATATGGTAATTTGAAAGGTAAGCTTCATCCCTTAACACATTAGTTTGTGGGAGGAAACTTCCACAAACCTTCTCCTTGGGGTCCCACCATTGTTCTTGAAAAAATCCTCATTTTATTTGGTTGTTTGGATGGCTTCAAGGAGATGATGATATCAAGGTATTATTCCTCCATATTCAATCTTATTTTTCTCTTCCTTATGAGTTCTACTCCCAACCATCCTTCACTCAAAGTGTTGCCTTCCCCTTATGTTTTCTTTTAAGAGGCACTTAGTATAAATACAATTTCCTCGACTCAAAGAGTGTAAAGCTAGAATCATCACTTTGTAGTTGTGGTGTTTCTACCTTTTTAAATGATTTTACTTATGTTTCATCCTTCTCTACATTTTTTCAATTGTTTCTTCTTCCATCTTAATTGAAATGTGTTGATCACTTACATCTACAAGCCTAGTAACTTCAGTCTCAACCATTTCCTTCCTAGATGGATAAGGTTCTCTAAATGACTCAAGTTTTACTTATGCTTGATCTTGAGCCTTTGTTTCTAAAATTCCTCTACAACTTCATGAGTTGTAATTATTTATCTAGCATTTCCAAATTTAATTGAATAGGTTCCATGGATTTTGGTTGTTGACTATCTTCTAATATAACTTATTCAATATTTGGTTCCATTGTCTCTATCATTGTGGTCTCTGTTGTGGTGGATTGTTCTTGAGATGTTGAGCCTCCTACCTTCCCTTCTATTGATGCAACTTGAGCATACGGATCTTGGGAAGAAAAATTGAAGTTCAGTTCCAACATCTTGATTCAAGCCATGCAACAAGTTAGTGAAGACTTGTTTATGAGATGTGTATTGCACTTCTTGTCCCACAATTTCGGAGACAAATTGCACTTATTTTTCTTGAATTAGGATTGGGATAAGAACTTATTTTTACATAGGATGTGAGGTAGTATCAACTACATCTGGTAACTATGATACTTTAACAAGTATCTCAAGGCATAGGGTAGACCCTTGCATAGATACATTGTTGCATTTGGTAGTGTTATCACATACCTAAATATGTGAAATTTTCAAAAAAAAAAAATGAGCTTTTGGCTAAGTCACTTACTTATCTTGGTTTTAATTATCTTATTGATGCCAAATAATGAAGAAAAATTCAACAATTAGTCATTTTTAGTCAATTTAGGCTTAGATTGGACTTCTTTATAACACAAGGAATAGTACCTTCATTCCTCTAGTTCCCTACATTTCCGCTTGAGCCATACCCTTGGTTTTATCAAGAAAATCAGATGTTATTAGAACTTATGGAATATTTCTTTAGTTCTTCATGTTCCCCTATTCCTCGTATGACCCAAATTTTCATGTTACATTTCTTTCATTGGATAGATTGAAGGATGAGGGAACCATTGGAAAAGTTGGAAAGATTTACTTCGGGCCCTCGCCCACCGCATGCATGTTCCATTTGTATCCCTCTCTCTCATTAGTCAAATCATGGGAACACTTGGAATAATTTCCTTTGTGCCTTGATTTCCCCGTATATCTGATATACCTACATTGTATTAAAATGGAATTATATGTGTTTTTTCCCATCTATTCTCTCCAAGTCCATCATGTCTGATTAAATAAAAAAGAGGAGTGAAACTATATTAAAAGGTGTTCCCACGAGCCTCTACATACCTGATTTGTTGTTTTACATGTTAATTGGAATGTCAAACCTCCATAATTATATAAACCATCTTCTCACAACTTATTTTTCACTTTTGTATTCACTTCTTAAAATATTTTCATCCCTCCTCCCATATGTTAAGATGGTATTTTTCCCATAACATATCCATTTCTCATCCAAATTCAAATATTCCGTGTGTTATGACTGTTGTGAAGTCACCATCATTTTCATTGAAGAGGTGAGTCATTTTGTCCCTATTTTGTCCATTTTAGTAGTTATTTGAGTTTTGAAGCACTTCCCTTCATAATCTCTTCAAAACTCTTTGAAAACTCATTTTTTCCCTAATTCCTACCCAAATTGTCATCATGAAGTTCCAATATGTTGATACAAGAATATTTCCTCTCTAGAAACCTTTGTTCCTGAGATTGGTGATAGTGATGTGAAACATATGAATTTAGAGGATTTTTGGGCTAGGATAAGAGATGATAACCCAACCCCATTGGCCCAATGTGTTAGAGATAGTGGTTTGGCTCATGTTGTTGGTTTCCTACCTCATTTCAATGCACTAACATGGTTCAAGCATGTGCTTCCAATTTTTATCCACAAAAAAAGAATCAAAGGATTTTCAGGGACAAGTCATTTCTCAACTTAATGTGCACCATATTAATGTGTCCTTGGGTATTCCCACTTTTGAATACTCCAATTTATTAAACAGGCTATAAGCTCAAAGATTGTTTGACCTCAATCCAAATAGATACAAGACATGGTTGAGAGTTAAAAGAAAGGTACTGATGAGTTTCAAAATAGGATGAGTATGTATATAAACATAATTTGTGAAGGCACACATCACCTGAACTAGTCAAAGATGATTTTTGAAAAGCTGACTCAGCAACTCACCCAAGTTCACCACAACAAATAATTCTATATGACCTCATATCTGATTTATACTATAACAAGGTATAGAATATCGATTAGTTTAATAGGATGGGACAATAGGAAAAGTTTAGCCATATATGATTTTTATACTCAACTCACTTATGAGAATAGAAAAATTCATCATAGGAGAGTTAATGATGCCTTCACCATGTTCTTAGTTATATTTCTTGAAGGAAATGTGACTAATAGGGTATCTCAATAGGATAAACAACTAATTTCCACCTATGACATCTTGTTTATAAAATTAAAGAAGTTCTCCTATATTCAAACAATTGGGTTTGAAGGAGAACCATATAAACTTCCAATCTACTGCAATGACAAGATAGTTTTGGTTGAGCTTTGTAGGAAGCTAGATGTTCTTCACAAAAATTGCAGAGATAAAAATATCTCAGAATCTAATTTCCCATCACTTTGGGGAATTATACATTATGATCATCCCTGATTCTCATAACATTAAAATAACCATCTTTGAGTTCAGGTTCAATAGAAAATTTAAGGAATCTCATAATTATGTCCTCTTCTCATGAATCATCTTCTTCACAAAAGGATATTATGACTCAACAAAATCCTCCCTCCTCTCCTTTGGATTCAAGAACCAATGTTTACATGAATAAATACAAGGTCAAAGAGGTTGATAAGATATTAGAAACATCTAAGAAAGATATTGCGCAACATAGAACATAAGAATTGGCAAATGAGGAATCTCCGAGAAAACACCAAATCCTACTAAGGAATAAGTAGTTGAGAAGTATCAAGATGCACCAAAAGAAGAAGAAGAATCTGAAGAAAATGATGAAGACGAGGATGTGGTTGAAATAATTGCACCAGATTCTGTGGAAATACTAATGTTTCAAGACCAAAGTTGGAGGTAAAGATGCCTTCTTTCTCTTCCATTGTGAATTCCACCATTGAGGTTCTTTCCTCTCAACCTCCATGTTCCAAAATTGCTCTTGTACTTGCCTCCTCTCGACAACATCTTCTAGATATTATTTTTCCTAATTTCAACCCATGGTTTATAGTAAGAAGAGGAAGGATCAATCTCAAGAAGAATTCCTTGAATTTTATGTTTTGGATTCCCTCCTTAGTACTTCTCCTCATCCTCCGAATAAATCCAAGACAACTTATCATCTAGTTTGTGACTCAACAAGGCAAAAATTTCTAGAAATTTCTAGAGAAAAGGAGGACAAGAGTGAAAATATGTATCAAGATTAGATCTCGGACTCACTAGGATCTCATTGGGTGAATCAAATCCTAAGGGTGATGTTCACAACCTTAGAGAAATTTTTATGAGGTCACTTTGAAAGATTTATAAAGGGAAAATAAACTCAGAACAACTAGAAGAACAAGTACAAGTACGTACTAGTTTCATCAATTTTGTCCTCTCATCGAGAGAATAATCCTATTAATTCTTCTCCTCTATCCACTCGTCCACCCATTGTTTCCACCGTCGGAATTGACTTTAAGGAAATTCCTGAGATTCACGAGCATGCCACTTTTGGAAAATCTTCATAATCCTAGGTCAAAGGAATTCTTATTTTATGGATACAATTCATTGATGAGGCATGCAATATTTATGATAACATCTTCTTATACCAAAATCAAATCAATTCAGGGAATTGATGGCATTGATAAGAAGGTTAAGTTTTGGGCTGATTTTATTCAAGATCTTCAAATCATGATGCTCACAAATGAAAAAATCCTCCTTTCGGACAATATTTTTGATGATTTTAAAATTATTTTATCTATAACTTGGAATTTCATCATGGAATGGAGAATTAGAGTACTTGAATAAGCTGCCAATTAGTTGAAGAGTGTAGTTCAGAAGGGGGAATCACTAAAAGTTGAAATATTTTCATATTTGTAAGCTCTCTCATTGTCTACTATTCAAAGACAACTCATTGAATAGAAATCCAATTGATCAAATTAGGGGGAACTTTAATTCATTCATGAAGGAAAAATTGGTCAACAAAGAAAGGATGGATGAGTTATCAAATCTCAATAATTTTATCATTGAAACAATTAAGGTACTTGCACGGTATGGGGGGATAGAAAAGGAAATAGAGTCTAGCCTGGGTTGTTGGTTAACAAATATTTTGAACACTATCATCCCCAAGGATATAGATATTTCCACTACAGTCACCAAATTCTGAATGCACATTCTCAAGATCAAATTTCATGTGTCAATTGTTCCTTCCATTCCTTCTTCTTTTGGTTCCAAGTCTCACTAGTTGTTATATATTGTAATTGTCTTTATTGTATAAAAATTAAAATTGTAATATAAATCAATTTATGTAAATCAATTAATTAAGTGTTTTAACACTTAATTAAGAACAATTAGTTAGTTGAGGTAGTTACTTACTCCCCTTATCCTATATAAGGCTTCATTTTCTTTGTAAAAGGGGTTGATATTGGTGCATTTGAATGTAAAAAGATACAATCTTTTTGGAAATATAGAAGAAGAACCTTACTTCTCTCCTTTATTATTCTTTCAATCTTCTTGTCTTGATTCAGTTAGTACATGGTTTGTTTATTTGAAATTTGAAGCTTTGTATTCTTTTCATGGAGTAAGATCTTATGAACTTTGATTCAATCTGCATCTTATGTGTTGTGGAATTTTCATTTAAGCAAGCATGTACATTCTTTAATTTCAGTCACATGCAGGAGTATGATAATATCTAAAAGTGTTATTTCCTCCCTCCTTTGCTCATACATTCAAGTGGTAATCTTGTAAAACCAAAGAGTATTTTCATATCCTTGATTGGTTGGTTATTTGTAACTGTGTTTCTCTAATCAACTTGTCTTACCATAATATTGCTATTGTAATTCTTCTGCTTCTAGTTCCTTATCTATTTTCTGTATTGAGAATCATGAGGTCATTCATGTTCACCAATATCCTCATTTCAAATTAATTAGTTTGTACATTTGTAAATATTTTAGAGATTCAAGTTTTTGGCTCAATAAGGGAACCTCCCCATTAAAGAGGAGGGATTTTCTTCCCTAAACTATTGATTTCTTCTACAAAATAGTTTTCCAACCAAAAGTTTTTTGGAACCCATCATGGGGCATGTGTATTATGACATCCACAGAATATTTTCACCACAATCAATCCAGAGGTTTTTCACTCTTGATGAGTGAAGATACACTCGAAATCTAAGGGTTCAAGGTATTAAAGATCCTACTTTTCAGTTGCAATGAAAACGTTCTCTTCAACTATCTCTAGAAAGAAAGGGTATAAAATAAATATCTACCACCACACCTCCAATAAAGAAATGGCCTAGTTCATATTCATAAGTAAGTACACCCCGAGAGTTGATTCTAGCATGCATTACTCTTCCTTTACAAACTATTTTTTAGAATATGGTTGCATGTGTACTTTGGGGACAAAATATTAGACTCTTTTCTCTCCCTCAACCTCTCTAAAATCTTCCCAATGGAAGTTGAAATAACTTACCAAATTCAAAGGAGATGGCAAGGTTCACTTAGATGATAATATAGTAGCTTTATATGTTTCTTATGAAGTCCTTAGAGTGACACCTGAAGATGTTTCAATTAGGTTGTATGTTGAAAGTTTGTAAAATAATAAAGCTAAATGGTTTTATCATCTTCTAGCTAGTAACATCTTTAGTTAGGATACAATGAAACTCATATTTGAGGCTAGGTTCAAACCAATAGAGGATGCACATGCACTTTTGCTACAAATATATCATATTAAGAAGGGGCATTATGAACCAATGAGGGAGTTCATAGCAAAATTTAAGAGATTGGTTCACAAAATCCCAGCTTGTTTCCCGACTTACCACTAAAAATATGAAATGTTTCTTCATCAATGTTCAACTACCTAAGGTGAGTTTCACATTGAGAAGGGAACTGTTACCAAACTTGGAACAAGATCAATAATTAGCCATAAGTTTTGAATATGACTTAATTCTTTTAGGACAATTGAATAAAGAACCTCTTGAATCCAAGGCTTCCACTTTAGGACCACAAAATTCTAATCAATTATTTCAAAAATTTGATAATGATATGATTGCTATTAAAAATCATATCTCTTAAAATGTCCCATATAAGGATATTCCCATGAGTAATTTTCATCCAAGGAATCATTTTCCCACAGCTCAACCCAATTTTTTCATTAAAGCTCCTCCTATGAAATTTATAGTAAATGTAGCTGTGAGGTTCAAGAAGTGGAGAATGATATTACTATAGAAGAAATGGAAGAATCTTAATAAGAGTCTAAAGGAATTCAATTAAGAGGTGAAGATTCTCAAAACAACTATGTTGTGTATGAATCTAAAGAAAATGACAATGAAGAAACAGTGGCAGAAATGAACAGTGAATCGTATGCAATTATGACCATGGAAAATTTGAGTAAGAAGAAATATATTGTTTATCCTAACAAGAAGGAGAAAGTTAAGGAAGATCCTGCTATAATGCCATTCGTTGTAAAGAGAGGTCCGCATGTTCCTTCCATGGCTAAGAAGGTAAGTACTATTGCAGCTTCAAATTCCCCTCATCCTCAAATTCTGTGTCTAAACCAAATGTAACTCCTAAATTTGATAAGTCTAAAACCCCCCATTTTCCTAGCCAAGAAACCCCTTCATCTGTAGGATCTTTTGATATAATAGATCATATAAATAAAATGAACATTCATATCTCTGAAGTTAGATATTATCAAACTCACCTAGAGGATTTTTCCCAGTTGTCAAGTTTGTAAATGCCAAGTCAAGCTCGGACTACCTCTTATTCCAAAGGAATCTTTCCCACTCCTAAATCTCTCTTCCACAAAATATGATGGCTTCCACTCCCCTACATCTTAAAATATTGAACCTTTTTATGTGACTTTGTTGATAGCCATGGATAAGTTAAGAAATTGTGTCATTGATTCTGGGGCATCAAATAATGTAATGTCTACATAGGTATCCCATGCATTAGGCCTTATCCTAACTTAAACATTTGGTTCGTGTTATTCCATAGAGACTAAAGAAGTACCTTTGGTAGGAAGAATAAAATATGCTCAAGTAGCTTTTGCCACTTTTCCTAAAAAAATGAGTCAAGGCTACTATCCTGGTTGTTGACATACCTCCATCTTATGGAATGCTTTTAAGTAGAATTTTTGTAGGGATGTAGGAGGGAAGATCCAAATGGACTGGTCACATACATTAATCCATGTGAAAGTAGAGATGAAGAAATTATTTCCCGAGAGACAAGCCAAGAACATGGTTTAGAAAACTAATTATCCTTAAGCATGGATTTTGTACAAATACATTAGACATGGTAACTACTTGGTAATGTCTAGGTCATAACTGAATGTCCCTAAGGTTATTCAAGATTATTCAAATGATATTTACACCCTTAAGTGTGATGGAAGTTTTTCTACGTAGGTCCCAAAGCATGACTAATTCTTATGTCACCCATCAATAAATTCACCCATTCTCATATAAATTGGAATTTGTCAATACCAAAAATATTGTTGAGTATGAGGCCATCCTTCTTGACCTAAAAGAAAAATAAGATATGGGAATTAAGAAATTTCATGCATAAGTAGATGCAGAGCTCATAATCAAACATGTTTGAGACTCATTTTAAGTTGAGAATGAAAGGTTTAAGTATACTAAAATAAGGTATGGGACTCAATCGATTTATTTTATCCCTTCTCAATTGATGCAATGAAAATAGATCATAATTCTAGAGACGATGCCTTAGTAGTTTCGAGTTATCTTCTTATTCCCCATCTAGACTTCAACCAAGATAAGTTCACGATTGAGATGATTTTTAGACACAATGTTCTAGACAATGTGGATAATTGGCAAGTGTTCAATGATGACCAACATATCATTTCATTTCTTAAATTAAGTGACAATTTTAGTCAATTTTACTTTGAAGATAGTGACTTTGGTTATCGGTAGTCAACTTCCTCCACAACCGAGGAAGCAATCAAATATGAATCAGACCAAGATGGGTGTATCAAGTTGAAAGGTAATAAAATACCCAAGGGTCTTATAAGTCTAGAAGATCTGTTTGACATCATAATCATTATATGAAAGGAAAATGTCACAAAGCACAAATTAGTCATCTGAGTATGAAAAAGTAAACCTAGGAAATGATGAGGAGCCTAAGTTTGTTGGTATAGGAAAGTGTTGTTCTGCTAAAGAAAGGAAGAAACTATTGAATTGTGTAGAAAATACATTGATGTGATTTCTTATTCATATAAAGATATTAATACATTTAAACCATGAAAAATGTAGCAATATATCCCTCTCAAACCAAGCATTCAACCTTTCAAGAAAAAGTAGAGGAAATATAATCCTAAAATTACAGGAACAATCTATCAAGAAATTCAGAAATTGTTAAATGTAAAGATGATTTTATCATTCATAATTTATCCATGATTTCTAATATTTTGTCAATACAGAAAAATAATGGAGAAATAAGAATATTTGTAAACTTTCGCAATCTAAATCAGGTTTCCTTAAAGGAAAATTATCCTCTTCCCATGATAGATCAAATCCTATAGGTTGTGACTGGTTCAGAAATGTTATCAATACTTAATGGATTTTCAAGCTATAACCAAATTGAAGTTAATGTTCAATATTATCACAAGACTGCTCTTCACAACTTCATGGGGCACATTTACTTTAGCGAATAATTCCTTTTAGTTTGATAAATGCATGCATAAATTTCTAAACAGCTATGGATTTATCCTTTTGGGATTCAAAAAAGTGCATTGTTGTTTATTTGGATGATCTTACTATTTTCTCTAAGAATAGGGAAGACCACTTTCAACACCTTAAGTTGGTTCTCCAATGATGTAGAGATCATGACATTTCACTTAATCCCAAGAAATTTGTTTTCAGTAACTATACAAAATTTTCTTGGGCATATTGTCTCAAGAGATGGAATCAAGATAGATCTAGAATGAGTACAAGCTATTCAGAAAATTTCTCTTCCTACAAGTAAGAAAGGTGTTCACTCTTTCTTCGGAAAAATAAATTTCCTCATAAGTTTTGTTCCAGATTTTGTTGAGTTGACTCAAGCATAGTATAAATAATGAAAGATAAGAAAATTTTTTCACCGGAGTTCGAAAGGAAAAATGTCTTTTGAGGAGATAAATAAGGCTATTGCATGAGAACACCCATTTTGGTTTGTCCTAATTTTGAAAAGGAATTTATCATCTATTATTATGTTTATGAACACACCTTTTCTACCATCTTAATTCAAAATAATTTTCAAGAATGTGAAGTGCCAATTGATTTTATGATTTATGTCTTGAATTCTTGTTAACTAAATTATTCTCACTTGAGAAGCATGCTTTTGTTGTAGTTAGGGTTGTGAAATAGTTCAAATTTTTATTTTCAATTCCCATTCGATTGTTTTTGTCCACTGATACAGCTTTAAAATCCATCCTAACTCAACAAGAGTTTGGATCCAAGAGATGTAATTGGGTTACAAAAGTTCAAGAGTATGAACTAGATATCAAGCCAACTAAATTGGTCCGAGGATGGGGTTTGTGTCAACTAATTACAGAGAGTTCAAAATGAGATTCAAGTAATAATGTAACTTCTGAAATTCCAAATGTTCTTTTCTTAAGCTCTATAGATGAGTGGTATTCTAACATTCCCATTTTCTCACATATGGGGAATGTCCCACACATCTTAGTGATACATAGAAAAGATCCATTAAAATCTAAGTTGTCAAGTAGTTTATTTGGGACAACTCCCTTTTCAAGAAATGCATTAATGGTCATTTATTAAGATGTGTGGATAAAGAACAACATAAAATATTGTTGATATCTTATCAATATCAAGTTAAACTTATCCTCTATAACATCTCACAAGATTCTTTGAGGAGGTTATTTTAGGATCAAATTGTTCAAGGATGCAACTAAATGGGTTTCAAAATGTGAAGCTTGTCAAAATTTTATTGGAAAACCCAAGTTGGAAACTCTTCCATTGAATCCCATTATAATTAAATATCCTTTCCAACAATGGGGATTGACTTCATCGAACCCTCAACCAAAACTCTAGTGCGAGGCACACCCATGTTATAACAAAGAAAAACTATTTCACAAAGTGGGTAGAGGTCATCCCGGTCAAGAAAACTACTTCTGAAGTTGTCTATAATTTTATTAAGGATACTATTTTGGTTCAATTAGGAGTTCCCAATAAGATTGTAACAAATAATGCTCCCAATTTTCCCCTATGAACTTATATATTTATGTTATGGTTATGGAATTTCCCTTTCTAATTCTTCAAATTACTACCCATAGGGAAATGCGAAATTGAATCAACCAACAAGAACTTGGTAATTATTGTTAGGAAATTAGTTGATGAATCACATCAAAATTGGCACAATAAATTGTATGATTCTCTTTGGGATGATCGAATAACACCCAAGAGAGATATTAGAATGTCACCATTTTAATTGGTTTATAGAGTGGATGCTTGGTTTCAAGTCATTCTTGAGTTACCAAATTTGCATCTAGCTAAGGAAATTGAATATGAACAGTTTAAGGATGCTTTGGAAAAGAGGATTATGTACTTGTAGAAGTTGAAAGAAGAAAGTACTCATGTGGTGGATCACATCAGCAAAGGTCAAGTATATCTTTGACAAGAAGACAGAGCCACTGATTTTAAAGTTAAAGATATCAAAGAAGAGAACCTCGTGGGAGCCATGGTAAGTTTGACTCACTTTGGCTTGGTCCATTTCAGATTTGACATTTTGCTAGAGAAAATTATTATTATTTGGACTATATGGATGGGACTTCTCTCTCATTACCATATAGTGGACAATATCTCAAGTTATTCAAGTCTTGAGGATTTCATTCCCTTGTACATATTCTTATACATATTTTTATTTAATTTTTATTTATGCTTATGTTTTTCATCTTTTGGTTCTCTTCTGTGTATCTGTCTGTATTATTCCCAATGGATTTGCATTGGTCTTGTGAACTAAGAGATTCTGGAGTTCTTTTATTTTTCTTTTTTTTAGCTTGTTTCAAACCCATTCAATACCCATAAAGAGCCAAATATTGTCGCAGACCTGAAAATGTGAAATTTACAATAAGAAATTTTGGCTAAGTCACTTACTTCTCTTGGTTGCACTTGTTGATGCAAAAAAATGAAGAAAAATTCAACAGTTAGTCATTTTTTAATCAATTAGGATTGGATCGATGGATCGAATTTATGGAATAGGAGGAACATTTCCTCCATTCTTCTAGTTCCCCACATTTCCACTTGAGCCACATCCTTGGTTTGATTGGGAAAATTAGATGTTATAGGAATGTATCGAATAGCTTATTTAGTTCTTCATGTTCCCCGATTCCCTCATGACCCAAATTTCCGCATTACATTGTTTTCTTTGGATAGATCGGAGTATGCGGGAACCATGAAAATAGTTGGAATAAGTTCCTTTGGGTATTAAGTTATCTACATGCCCCTTCCTTCCATATCCCTCTCTCTCTTCGATCAAATCAAAAATCACATAAATCATGGGAACACTTGAACCAAGTTCCTTCATGCTTTGAGATCCCCACATATTTTATATACCCTCAATTAAAATGGAATTGTATATGTTTTATTCATTCTATTCTCTCCAAGTTCATCATGTCTTATTAAAGAGAGAAAGATGAGTGAAATTCTATAAAAAGGTGTTCCCACACACCTCTAGATACTGATTTGTTATTTTATGTGTTAATTAGACTCAAAACCTCTAGAATTATATAAACCATATTCTCACTACTTATTTTTCACTTTTGTATTCAATTTTGATACGATTTCCATCCCTCCTCCCACATGTTAAGTTGGTATTTTTCACATAACCTATCCATTTATTGTCCAAATTAAAAATTCCAGGTGCGTTAGGACCATTGTGAAGTCACAATCATTTTCACTAAGAGTTTATTCATTTTACCCCAATTTTTTCCATTTTAGCAAGTATTTGACTTTTGAATCCCTTCCCTTCATAATATCTTCAAAAATCATTGAAAACTAATTATTTTTCTTTGAATCCTACCTAAATAGTCATCATGAAGTTCCAATATGTTGGATACAAGCCTATTTCCTCCCTAGAAACCTATGTGCCCGAGATTGATGACAAGATGTGAAACATATGAATTTTGATGGTTTTCGACTAAGGTAAGAGATGATAACCCAACCTCATTGGCCCAATGTCTTAGAGATATTGGTTTGGCTCATGCTTATAGTTTTCCCACCTCGGCTTCAATGCATTGACATGGTCCTAGCCTCTACTTCCAATTTTGATCCAAAAACAAAAGAATTATAGGATCCCCATGGACAAGTCATTTCTCAACTTGATGCCCACCATATTAATATGGCCTGGGTAGTCCCACTCTTGAAGAATCTAAGGTATTAACCAAGGAAGAAGATCAGATATTCTTTTACCTCAATCTAAAAAAATACAAGACAATGATTTTTAAGACGTAGATGACAGCTTAAAATAAATGGACTATACAAATTACCCAAGACCCTCTATAGAATTGACTTCTTAAAGGAACTTTCTGATATAATAACATTACTTGCAAGGGTAATGGGTCTACCATCAATTAATGAGTTCTAAAACTGGATGAACATGTATATCAACATAATTTTTGAAGGCTCGGGACACCGAACTTGGCGAGATTATTTGTGAAAATCTGACTCAACAACTCACCCAAGTTCACCAGAGAAAAATATTCTATATGACCTCATATTTGATGTATACTATAGCAAGGTATATAATATGGATTCGATTAACGAGAGAAGGAAAATAGGCTAAGTTCAGCCATATATAATTTTTATACTCAAATCACCTATAAGAACAACAAAAGACAATGTAGGAGAGTTAATAATGCCTTCACCATTTTCTTGGTTAGATTATTGAAGTAAATGTGACTAATAGGGTATCTCATGAGGCTAGAAAACTAATTTCCACCTGTAGTCATTTTTATGTTCCATTCAAACAACACTCTAATCCCATGTGCACCGGCCTCTCACCCAACAGTACCGGGTGCTCACCCGAGGCATGTGTGGGAACCGAGCCCCTCCTTTATGTGAGCATTGTGAGAAGATGATGCCATTGATAATAGATTAAATGCAGAAAATTAAATGATCATGCATACATTTTGAAGCCATAGGATGATCTATTATATTAATATCCCCATTCATATAAGATAAACATCATACAGAGAGCATATTTGAGTCATGACATAAAGAAAAGATATTAGGGTTTGCACCCATGAACAATATACTCATAACAGACATATATTTATATTTATCATAGTTTCAATAACCACATTACATTTAAAAGGGTCATAACAGACAAAATGTATCAAGATAGACAAGACTCATGTATCAGAGACCCTAGCTATGCTTCCCATATTACATAAATTTTCACAGCACCCATCCCTCTAGATATGATATCACTCTTATAGACCCCTAATGGTAACCTCAGCCCTTAGAACCTCTTACTCTTTTCTATAGGGCTATAGGGCTTTGCCTTTTATCCTCTCTATGATGATCCTGAAGCTTCCCCTCATCAACCTCTCTCCATTCAAGTGTGTTTGTGTCTTCCTCACTCTAGAGCATCTCTTATAAATAGGTTTAGCACCCACCACCATGCCTTCCTCTAGGAGAAGATTGCTTTCCAAGTGTCCATGTGGTCCTCCAATAGAGCATGCTTCTTCTTATCCGAGCTCTCCACTTTCTGCAATGATGTCTTTCGGGAATTTTCTACATGTGGGATATTCTTTCCTTGACCACCAAGTCACCAAGTTGGCACCTTATCCACTCATCACACCTAGTCAGGTCACATTTTTCCTCAAGTTCTTCTTGGAGAGCCAAATAGAGCTAATTCTTGAGATCCTTTGTTTTTCCTTGCATGTGCATTGTGGTTTCTAATAAATCGTTCTAAAACCCCCGTCCTTCGTACTTTTCCCCCACAAGCCCTTCTTCTTTGCTGGACCCACACGTGCACGTGCCCTTTGGCACTTAGCCAATATTCTGAGGCCTAACATCACCCCGCACTAAGCTTATTCTCTACCCTCGGAAAAATCCTCTCTTTAGAGGATAAATAATGGCGGGACTTTGAATGGTTGGAATAAAGAATGAAGGAATGAAGAATGAGAAAAGCAAGAAATAAAAATGGAAGAATGAAGAAGAATATGTTTATTTCTAAAGAATGAGTGGGAAATCCTTCCTTGTGTCCCGCCTCAATATTTTCCCAAGCATCCACTTCACCTTGTAACTATTGATAGAGGTCAGCTACTAGAGCACTTATCTCATCAAAACTTAGTTCATCATCCCTAGTATTCAGCGTCTCGACAATGTCTTCCAACTATTTCCCAAGGTCATCCAAAGATTGCATCCCTCCTACGAGTGATCCGAGGATATAATTCCTTAAGCTAGTTTTTTATCAAGCCCCTTAAGGTCTCAATGGCTTCTGACTGATTTTATCCCACTCTACCATGTTTCCCTTATTTTTATCCTGAAACTACTTGAGATACACCTCATGTGTAGCAACTATACTACTTCGCTACTTTATCCTGTCATCGCAATTGTCATAAGTAGCTTAAGTTATCTGCACGTAGGCATTTACAAAGGGCAAGGAGTTTAGTATATCTAGTGACTATCTCATCAACCTTATTTTTTTCCTCTTTCCCCGCCACGCGCATTCTCTTTTTGACTCTAAGGTGATTGGCCATCTTTCCATCGTAAGGATGCAAGTCAAATCTTCTAGGAATTACAAGGTAAACTCATTTTTTTTTTTCAAAGTGTGTTCAAATATGGATGCTTCAAGAAAATAGCATTTGTAATCATTTCAATTGTCTTGTATATCTCACGTACCTCCTTTTTTACTCCCTCATCTCATGCCTTAATTGTGCACTGATCATCTCTTCTTGCTTTAGATCTTATCTTTTCTCAATGATATCCTCCTTTTTATTCTCCAATTCTCCTTCTAGGAATCTCACCTTGTCATTCCTCCCAAAAATTCTTGCCTCCACCTCAACCGACACCTTGTTGAGTGCATTGCAGATCTCCGCTCATCGAGACAACTAATAAGCATTTACCATTGAGTTTATTCCTTTGGTCTCAGACACCTTCATCAACGCCCCTTGGTTAACTTTGAATTTAGGATCGTCGACATGGGACTCAAATGCCCAAGATAGAATTTTCTTGGTTTGTGGGTATGTGTCTTCTTCTTCGAATGAAGACATTATCAGGAGTTAGTCTATAGGCATGGTGATTTGGAAAGGATATAACCCATTCCCTTCCCTTAAACTACTACCACATTATTTCCTCCCATGCGCACTTTGCCTTTGGAAAGCTCACTGCTAAATTAGGATCTCTACCCATGCTTCCATACTCCTTTCCTATGCTCTCTTCTTCTATCTCCTTGATTATCTCATCAGTGCTTTTCTCCACTTCCTGCTCTACTAACTTCTCTATTATGCTTGCTACTTACGTATCTACGAACTCTTCTATCTACTCCTTGGTGAGGCTAGGGGTCCTTTAATCCTTAGTATTTACTTCTTCACTCTCCCCTTTTCCTTGAGCACCTTCCTCTTCTTCACCCTTTTCTTCACTTATTTCTTCCTCCGAGTCATGTACATCGTACATAGGATGATCTTAAACTTCTTCATCCTCACCATCGTCTCTTTCACCCCTATAGGCCTCCAAGATCTTTGTCTCTTATGAGTCTACATTTTCTCGATCTCTTCTCGCTTCTTCTTAATTGGGGATTATTCCTCTTCTTCCTCTCCAGAGGTGATTAATTTCTTGGAAACTCTTATTTATTTGGTAATGCTTTCAGCGAGAGTCTCTTACTTCTCCTTAATAGAATATTTCTTCCTACACGTGTATGTGCTCGGCTTGGTACTTGAATCTGCATACCCACAGATTGTGTTGTCTACACACTTGGTGCTTTCTTCTCTGGTGCCTCTTCCCTCTCCCTTTTCCTTGGTGTGGCCTTCTTCCTACTAGTGGGATCCTCTGGGATGGAGACATCATTCTCCAAGTAAGTTCCCTTTTCATACTTGGGCCTAATGCGCAAGTATACTCTTGTTGTGGTTCTTTCAAAGAATTGGCAGCATTAGGGGTTTTTTCATGTGCACCTCATGGGAGACATACTTTTCCACATAAGTGCACTTCTTGGGGTATATGATCTTTCTTTGTAAGTCATGGTGGTTCTGGTCCACCTTGCTAAGGTCAAACCTTAGTCCTTTAGCTTCCTTGAAGCAATTGAACCCTGCTTGGAAATACTATGCAGTGAAAGAGAAGGGTAGTTTACACCATGGGCTCTTGGTCCCATCTGGATGAGTGAACCTTCCAAAGGAAAAAGTTTTGATAGATAGCAAACTCGCTTCTCCATCTACTAGTGTTGGTAGCTGTTCGTATGATCCACTCACCTCGAATGCATCACACATTCTCTTGAACCATTTCTCTAGGCATTCCTTGTGGGCAGTCGTCATGGTATCACAAGTTTATTTTTCAAATCTCTTCATAGGATAGGGGTATTCATTTGGATACTCCCATATGAAATTCTCTATCCCATCAAGCACTACAATTTCTATGAAGAACATTTCCAAACATAATCTTATCTCCTTATTGTGTGGCACTGATGATCTCTTCTGCAATGTAGGTGGACAGTTATAGATGGTTCCTTCTAAAATTTTCTGACACACATTCAACTAGGCCTTGTTTACTGTGTCCACCTCTCTTGACCATTCAACTTGGTTACTAGGTGTGTGGCCATCCTCATCACTAGGTTAGAGATATCATGAATGTCGAAGTAGTGAGAACCCTTCTTATAGTCATACTCCTCCATGGTCTTCTTAATAGCCTCTTTATCCTTTAGGTCATCATCTAACGATTCTCCTTTGTATATCAGGGTGGTAAACTTAGAGATGAATTGAGGAGTTATGCACATTCTGCAGCCCACAAAGTTGAATTGGTCCTTGTGCATGCACAACATTAACCATTGGTATAGCCACTCAAGCTTGCCAAAATAGGGAAACTCGTAAAGTTGTAGAAACATATTCTTCTCCAATATTGCCTTCACCTCATTGTTGTATATTCACATCCCTTCTAGTGTCCTCTTATCTGCTGGATGAACCAACTCTAACGTCATTTTCTTAATTTTTGCACTTGTGTAATGGTTGTAGATCGCTCATGGTCATATTCCTCACATGGGATAGCCATTCTTTTCCATGTAACACTCCATCTAGGTATTGCATCTCTCTATACCACTCCTAATTGAAACGGGTGGTGAAATTTCATTTTCTTTTGCCTTGCCCTTCTTAGGTGAAACAGTTGCCTTCTTTGGTGCCATTTTCTTGTCAAGTTAAAAAAAAATCTTCCTTGCTCCTCTTCCTTACCCCCGCTCAAATCTATGGCTCAACTCCACAAAAATTCCTTCTATTCTCATGCCCTAGCTGTAAACCCTAACATGGAAAGCCCTTGAACAAAACTACATACTCTACAAACCTTCTTCCCTACACTGTGTACTCCTTCCACTCTAGTTCGCAGATCACCCTAGTCATGCACTTCAGATTTTCACTCTTCCTTCTCACATATCTTTCTTCGTGGGATGCTCTAGTTCACAAGATCTCTTTAATGTCATAATAGCAAGGTAAATAATAGTGTTCTGGATCCTCTACTTATATATTTTTTTCCTATCTCTGCAATAAATTTTATGCCACCTACCAACTTAATTTAGCATTATATGTGTCTTTTTCCACTAAATCTGATCTTAAACACTCTTTCCCACACGCCCAATCCTCCATGAAAAATCTCTACAACCTTATGGCGTGCAAAAAACCTTACTGACTAAAGATTCTTACACGCGTGTCTACAAAGTGCCAAAGGCACTTCTTCTATCCTTGACCTAATGTTTTCCCTTTCCTACCTCATGTTGTTCATGCGCTTCTCATCCTTTGTGCATGATCCTTGTAAAGCCTAATCCTAATACCAAAATTTATTTTCCACCATTTTCCACGCGCGTTCCCCTACCTTACGCACTTTTTATCTCTTAACCTAGGATACTAAAACATAACTTTAACTCCCATCCTTTATTTCACTTCGCTCTACTCCACCCCACACTAAAACAGATGTGTTGCCCTCTGCGCATACATAACCCTTGAAATTAATGTGGTTACTTGTACGTCGGAAAAGCGATAGGCGAGCGTGAGAATCAACAAGTAACTCTTCCGCGTACCTGACCTCCCGAGGTCGTGCCGAGATAGCCGGTGGGGGTAGAATATGCAGACAAACTAGTTAGGCAGTCTAATGTCTTCGACACGCACTAGTGGAATTTGTGAATCTAAGGCAAAGAAGGCCCTTCTAACTTGGACTGGTGTGATAGATCGATCAGCAAGGATGACTGCTCGAAGGCTCCAATCAATATCGAGCTCTGGCGTGATTCGATCTATGGGTTGCGGAATACGTGGAAAATGACCTGGGATTGTTTCGTGTATATCTCCTGATAAGGTCATATAGTGGATGATGAATATAATTGACTCTATGGATGATTTTCTGGCCTAGTCCAGAATTCCCTAGCTTCGTTAGCCGCTATATCTAGTAAGGACAGTTGTTCGATGATGATAGGTGGAAGTGGAGTGGACCTGAATACCAAGATGCGTAGGCTAGTGTCTATGTCTAACTGACTTGTGGATTCGTTGGGCTGTGGGATCTGTGGATCACAACCATAGACTCTTGGTTGTTGCGGTCCTGTTATGGTCATACGCGGGATCAAGTTCTAATCCCTAGTATCCAGTAATCGTATGCTTTCTCAGCTTCTATGTTTAGAACCAATAGTTGTGTAATCTTCTCAGAATACCTTACAGGCGTTCTCGCAACCTGGATTCTTAAGCTGGTATCTATATCTACGAGGGTGTCTCCAGCTGTCTGGATGGAACTAGAGGATCGCACCCGAATGTTTGTTCTCTTTCGAGCCCTTCTACAGTCATGTGGATGTTTTCTAGGGTAATCTGTAGTTTGGCTGACTTGACCAAAACGCATGTGCTTGGTCGTCTTCTATGTTTAATCCTCTTAACTGAGAACTGATCAGTTGTAAATCTGTGGTTGTTCGGAATACTTGTATCCTGAGATTTTGGTCTATGTCAACTATTGCTGTGACTAGGTTTGGTTGAGGCACGATTGGCTCAAATATATATTCCCTGGGCTCTTGAGGTCCCGTGATTGTCATACGAAACAAAATGCAAATCTAACTGTAACGAAGCAAATTCTAACTATGTGAAATAAATCTAACTGTATAACTTTTATTCTTCTAAGAAAACTTTTAATAATTTTAAGGAAAGCAAACTATTTTAAGCATATCTAGAAATAATAACTAAACAATAATTTGAAACAGACAAGATAACCGAGTGTAGTTATTTGCCTGTGCGATTTTGTAGAATTACTCTAAATAAAACAGCTTTGTCTAATCTACCGGCAAGATTCTCGATCCTACCTCAGAAGTGAGGAGTGAATCATAGTTTCTCAGAAACTATCAATCCCCACAGCTTCCCTGGCAATATCGAGAATAGAATTTATTGAAATAAAGCGATTAACTACTCTATTTGATATGATTCTGACTAGAACTTTGAAATTTAAAACCTGGATTCCACAACACAGTGGCGAATCCGATGGTGTATGTGATCTCGTCCCCTCAGTATGATCTCCTCGTTCTTTCATGTTCACGTGGATCCAGAAAAGCGTGTGATGCTAGCACCGATAGGAGTAGATTTTGGGACAAGGACAGCTTAGAATGCAGACCGAAAATGTGAGTAGGAGAGGGATAGCGCAAGAGTACAGAGCTTGGCTTATGCGATTCCTAGCGGGATTTTACTGCGAGCCATGCAACATGAAGTGACCAGAACCTGTAACTATCCTATACGAAGAGCAAAACCTACAACTTTAATGGCTTCTTAAGCGATTCTGTTCCAATGGATTGGATAAAATAAAGACACTGCTTGCACAAGTTGGATATGTGGCTTACCAACAGCTGAATAAAGCTAACCAGGCATATAATGGATTGAACTAAGAACTCCAAGACACAATAAAAACAAATCTACAGCAAAGAGAAATTCAGAGGCAAGCTTCTAACTGGATTGGGATGAGATAACAGCACTGCCTGCACAAGATGGGTCTGTGGCTTACCAACAGCTGAACAATACTAACCAAGTATGAAATGAACTATGCTATCAATCCTAAGCAAGCTAACAGACCAAACCACTGAAAATCAGAAGACTCTAACAAGGAAAAAAATGGTGGCCATTTGCCTCAGCACAAGCTATGCATTTATAGGAATTCCAACACTCAAAAACCAAAACCAAATTGAACTCCTAAACAATAAACAAAGGAAAAACACTATTCCAGGGGACCAAAAACATAAATGCATGCTCAAGTCGGCAAAGAAAAGCTGGTGAATCATGATATTTCACGCGAGTCACGTCAAAAGAGCATTCTGGAAAACACGCACAGGACCGCCGCTCTGAGCAGGGCGGCAGTTACAGGACCGCCGCCCTGTTCAGGGTGGCGGTCACGAGACCACCGCCTGGCAGGCAGGCGGCTTTCGGCCACCAAGGTCAAGAGGCCAAGGAAAGAGGGAAAAAGGGGAAAACAAAGGGCGTGGGGCTAAGCGGGGCATGCGGGATGTTAACGCATACTCCGAGGGCTTTTCCGGATCCCGAACACCTTGCGAGGAGACCTGTATCATCATCGGGGCACTTGTTACATCTGCTTCGGCAAAGATAAGACTTTTACAATTTTGGGTACGTACATATTGCCCCCTCGGAGAAGCGTTTTAGCCATGAAGAGGCATAAAACGTTGGGTCCGAGTATGGCAGTCCCGAAATGGGGAGTTAGAAGCTATACCTTACTCGTCCGTGTGTTGAAATGACGCCATTGAAATTCCCGCTACCTGCAAAATGAAAAAGAGAGCTCAAGTGCAGATAGATACAATAACTTGGAAGATAAATGCTAAAATAATAGGGAAGGAGAACGTACCATTCATGCGGGGATAGAAACTTACCTCCATCAGCGCTCCAAACCTGCGAAAAAGTCATTTTAAAACGAAATAGAACGATATATATATGAAAGTGGGCCCATTTTCCTATTCATTTGCGCGAGTCGATTTGATTGATTTTGAGCTCTGGGACCCACGGTGATGGTTTCTCACGTGAGTAGAGTTGAAACGTTCGCAGCGAGATCGTGATCATGCCTCCACGAGCGGAACACCGACCTCAGCGATCACAGGTTGGTTTTCTTCCATTTTGTGTTTTTCCCCCTTTAAAATTGAAATGCTAAATTCGTCATAATGGGGGGGTTATTTTTGAAAATGTTAGGTTCAAAAGGTCCACCTAGGGGGGGCGCCTACTGGGTAGGCTCCATTTTTAGTTTAAATGGTCTATTTTTGCTCATTTTGGGCTTTTTGGGGTTAACAACCCGCGGGTTTTCGGACCGCGACCGCCGCCTGGCCAGGGCGGCGGTTACACGACCGCCGCCTTGATCAGGGCAGCTGGTTACACGACCGCCGCCTTCAAGGCGGCGGTTACAAAACCGCCTCCCTGCTCAGGGCGGCGGTTTTGCACAGAATGCAAAAGAACTTATTTTGGAGACTGCACTTGTATTTTCTTGCACTTCTATGCGTTTTTATGATTCTCTTGGTATTATTCAGATACTAACTTGCCCTGTTTTGTGTGTTTTTGGGTGTATGCAGGCGAGGGAGGAGTATATCAGATGGAGCCGAGAGAGAGAGTGTGATTGGCTTTCGGGGGTATTGGATGCCCTTTCTCAGGATGAGGAGGATACATTACAGAGGGCCGGCATATTGCGTATATCACGCGTGCCCCATGTCACACCATCCAGTCACATACTTTGTGACTTATTTTCATATTGGGATGCAGATCGGAACACTTTCCGACTGCCAGGGGTCCGTGGTGAGTGGACCATCACTTTGGAGGATGCCTACCGTATCCTGGGGGTCCCGATCATCGGGAGGAGACTCACACTGGAGACGGCAGGGTCCCGAGCACAGATTGCACAGTGGGCAGGCTACATGGGAGATGCAGCTATCTCGATGGGGTCGAAGAAGGGAGTGAGAGTTCGATCCATTCCTTCTTTTCCCATCCCCGTATTTCGACAGGCTATCATGGGGATCCTTGCCTCGAGGCTGATCGGGGACAAGGGAGGGGATACTTTACTATACTGCTGGGCCCCCATCATTGCACAGATAGAGGGGCATGGCCGGATATACGCCTGGGGCGCAGATATTCTGGGGACCACCTACCATGATTTATACAGGGTGGTCCGTCTACAGGGACAGTCTTTGAGCCACCCTACTCTAGTCATGAGTTGGGTGTATGAGCGTTTTATCCCCTATGGCAGAGGCGTGGAGGTGGCAGATCCCGGGGCTGTGAGGGCAGCCAGATGGACAGATATGTCGGTGCTTAGACCTCACCACACCTCTTACTACAGAAGACATGGAGGCGACACCGTACCAGCTTATGGCCGGTATATGGGGAGAGGAGACTCTTACATTGATTTCTTGCTCCACCACAGGGCAGCTTATTGACCGCGTGGGACGAGTGGAGGTACATCCTTTCAGCAGGGTTCCTCAGCAGTTTGGCCTACCATATACGGGCATGCTTCCTCCAGTGGCACCAGTCTATAGATCAGTCCGCGAGGCTAGAGGGGGGCCTAGAGGCCATGGTTGGATAGTAATTACTCCTGGCACTCCCATTGCAGCCAGGAGGATAGTTCGGCTAGAGGGAGAGCTGGTGCACCTCGGGCACCTTTGCTTCAGATTGCGGGTCCTGCTCACAGCAGTGATGACCCCATAGATATTGACTCCGATTCTGAGGAGTTTACAGAGGGAGGATCGGAGGAGCAGACAGATGACAGTGATCCTGAGTGGTATGACACTCAGGACATCATGCAGGCAGAGAGGGCCAAGCAGAGTGCAGAGAGAGAGACTCTAGTTTCAGAGGAGCCACTCTCCTAGGGCCATGGTGGAGAGGATGAGTCCATTGCGGGGCATCATGTTGCTCCTACTACAGGAGCAGCCCTCGCCAGCAGTGGCATCTCGGCGGTGGTGCCGGCCCTAAGTGACCCATCTTGGAGGCCCGTGATCCGAGTAAGTTATCTTTTCTTCCTTTCAATGCTTGTTTAGTTTAGGATTTGTTTTAATTGCTATTTCTCCTTGTGTTTTGATATTGTATCTTTTAGCCTCTTGTCTAGTTTCTGATTCATTTTTCTCCTTTGTTTGCAGAGACTGTCGATGAGTGGCGGGATCTGATCCACAGGGTATGCACTGATTCCCTGATGATCCCCATGGATAGGACCCATGCGGAGCTATCTGTAGATGCCGGGGAGCCCTCAGCAGCCGGTAGGCATACTGACATCTTCACTCCCGTTTGGCACGTGGCCAGGATGGTGTCGACTCTCCGTACAGAGTTGGCAGGCTATAGGACAGCCGAGTGTCTTATGAGGAGCCATTCTCGTGGCGAGACCGCGGCTGCCCCTCGGGACCCTGAGCCCTCCGTGCATTCAGAGCGCCAGCATAGCCGGAGCCCTAGGCGAGGGCGCGCACCTTCAGAGGGGTCGCGCAGGGCTTGAGAGACTACTTGGCTCCTATGCGTTTTGTACTATAGATTCTTTTGTATATCACGGGCTCTTTGAGCATTTTGACCATGCCTAGAGCATGATGGCATTGTATATAAACATTGATTATTTATATATATGCATTCGTTTTTGGATCAAAACTTGTCACTGGTGTTTTCCTTTCTATTTCCAACTGCTTCATGTATACTACGATGTATGTTTTATATGCTTTCTAGAATGTATGCAATGGAAAACAGATGATGCAAATGTTTGCTTTCTTTTTGTGTTTCATGATGCTGATACATGATAATGTAGATATATTGTGATCTTAAATCTTAGCTTCGTGAGTAAATTGATACCTCATGTTTGTTTTGGAAAAGTGATGAAAATAACCAGCATGATGAATAGATCAACTTGCCCCACTCCTAACTCCACGCAACTAGTAAGATGCGAGGGCTCATCACCAAGAGCCAAGAAGGGCGCAAGTTATGAAATATGGTGAAATGATAGTGATGAAAGATGATTTAAGCTTTGTGGAACCAAATTGAAAACTACAAGCCAACTCCACTCGAGTGACTTCATAGTTTCGGATGTAAATTTCCTTGCGGTTTATCTAGACTTAGACCCGTAGATGGCCACATAGTAGACAAAATCTGGGTTTTTAGGATTTTTGACTCTTTTTGGAATTTTGAATATCCGATTCATTCGTTTTTGACTCAAAGTTTGAATAGTTTGTTTATGACCTTTTAACGTTTGCTTTGTCCCTACAGAGGACCCCATGCTACACTTTTATCACCACGGGCAAGCCCCATAAGCTTTCTATCCTTTCCCAACCCTACGCGTGGGACGCAAGCTCATCACCGAAGGTCAGGGCAAGGAAATGTGTAAAAATAAAATTTTCTGTTTAATCACTTTTTGACTTGTCTTTTTGAGTAAGATGTCAGTATATGCTTATTTCCAAAGAGATGTATATATGGGATAGATGTGACACCATGAAGCTTCTAGAATAGACCATAGGCAAGACACCTATCCTAAGAAGAAATCAAAGCGAGAACAAACTTGCAGATCTTGGTATGGTTACCGTTAAGACTTCGTCATGTTTGATTTTATTTGATAAAAGATTCTGAAGTGATTGATGATATCGTGAAAATGGAGAGATATGATTAGAAAGTTTTGTGCCAACAACATCATGAGTTTGTAATGAATTGCTTTTGAGAATAGACTCCTTGATCACAATTTGTGTAAGAAACGAATGGACAAAATGATCCTAATTTATATGAAAATGCAATGTAGATAGCTATATAGGTAGCGTTAGCTGCTTATGCGTAGAAACGTTTGAGGTGCAGGGAATTGACTGTTTCACCAAACTCCTCGCCTTCTAATGTACATAAGAGGTATGCACCATTTCCATAGTCCTTCATGACTCGGTATGGGCCCAACCATTTGGGCCGGAATTTCCTTCCTTCGCCGGTCTTCTTATCGATCCGGTTGTCTAGTCTTAGAACTAGATCACCTTCGTATATGTCACGTTCATAGACCTTCTTGTTGTACTCGCTGCACATTCGGTCAAAGATAAGCTCTATGCCATTGCTCAAAGATCTAACCTAGTTTCATCTAGGCTTTCTAGTTGGGAAAGATGTGCTTCTCCGTAAGCGTCTTCATCCAAAATCCCTTGCAGTGAAATGCGGAGACTGGGTATTTCGACCTCAAGCGGGAGAACTGCTTCTGCCCCAAATACTAGCAAGAAAGGAGTTGCTCCCGTTGGTGTTCTTATTGAGGTTCGGTGGGCCCACAAGGCCGGATATAACTTCAAATGCCAATCTCACTTGTTTTCTTTCACCGTTTTAAGGAGAATGGCTTTCAGTGTTTTGTTTGTCGCTTCACCCTGTCCGTTGGCTTGGGGATAATACAAGGAAGCCGTATGATGGCTTATCTTAAATCTACTGCATAGTTCACGAACTTCTTCATTTTTAAAAGAAGTTCCATTATCGGAGATAATGATTTGCATGGATACCGTACTGCAAATGATTTGGTTCAAAATGAACTTGGCGATCACGTAACTGTGCATGTAGTAAGTGGCATGGCCTCCACCCATTTGGTAAAATATTCAAAGGGCCGTGATTATAAAATTATGGCCGTCTCATGGATGAGGGAGAGAATTTCCCTATTAAGTCTAGACCCCATGTAGAAAAGGGCCATGGAGTTGCGATTGTCAGAGCTTGGCTTTGGCATGTGGATCTCGTGGGAGAATTCTTGGTACTTATGACACTGTGTGTAAACTCTATCACGTCATGTTCTAGAGTGGGCCGTAAAATAGCCCATTCGATGTATTTTTCGAGCGGTGGGCATGGCCACCGAAGTGGCCTCCACATATACCGCTGTGGGATTCATGGAGAATCCTCTTGGACTCTTCTGTGTCGACACACCTTAAGAGCATTCCATCGAATGCTTTTCGATAGAGCACCTGCTCTATAATGACATATTTGGCTACAATTATGTGCAACCACCTTCTCTTTGCTGCAGTGTAACTACCTCCGGGTACGTATGGTCCATGATATAATTAACGATGTCAGTGTACCAAGGACATTCAGAGATAGCGGGTCATGTTTCAATGTAGTATACGCATTCATCTAGAAAGTCTAAATCTACTAAATCACCTCCGTCTAATGGGTTGTCAGCTAACCAATCCGCGATGATTTGTCCTTTAACCGACTTCTGGTTTACAAATGTTAATTTGAACTCTCCCATTAAGGTTATAAACGTCCAACCTTTTTAGACAAGGAACCTTGTGTGAGAAAAGTTCGTAAATGGTCCATTTTTACCATGACCTTCATTTCTTGATTCAGCATATAATGTCTTAGGCGTTTAGTAGCAAAGACTATGGCAAGGCATTCTCATTCTGCCTGTGTATAGCGTGTTTCATAGTCGAGCAGTGTTCGGCTAATGAAATAAATCACACGTTCTCTTTTGTTATCGTCTTCTTGGGCCAACATGCAAGCCAGCGAGACATTGGTAGCTCGCGAATATAGGATTAACGGGCGATCCAACTTAGGTGGCATTAGCGTAGGTGGTGACAACAAGAAACGTTTAACTACGTTGAAAGCTTCATTGCAGTCTTCGGTCCAATCAATGCTATAGTCTTTCTTGAGTAAATTATTGATTGGATGAATAGCGAAGCTTAAGTCCGGGATAAATCTTCGGATTGCACCTAGCTTTCCGAGAAATGACCTGATTCCAGATTCGTCCGAAGGTGGAACCATTTCGAGGACAGCCCGAATTTTGGTTGGGTCCACATCTATTCCCCGTGACGATATGATATAGCCTAGGAGTTTTCCTCCTGTTACACCAAAGACGCATTTCTCTGGATTTAGCGTGACTCCGTATTCTATTAAACGTGAAAGAATGACGCGGAGTACTTCGGGATGGTCACAACGCTTCTTAGCTTTAGCCAATAAGTCATCTACGTAAGATTCCACGATTTTATGAATTAGATCGTGAAATATGTATGTCATAGCTCGCTGGTAGGTAGCACCGGCATTCTTGAGGCCGAATGGCATAACAACGTAGCAATAGGTTCCCCAAGGAGTTATGAACGTGGTTTTAGCTTGATCTTGCTCGGATATTCTGATTTGGTTGTATCCAGAGAATCCATCCATGAGAGACAAGAGTTCAAAACCAGCTGTTGCATCAACGATAACGTCTATGGATGGTAATGGGAAATCATCCTTAGGACATGCTTTGTTGATGTCTCGAAATCTATGCAAATGTGTATCTTTCTGTTCTTCTTGAGAATGGGAACGATGTTAGATACCCATTGGGAGTAGTCAACTGGCTTGATGAATCCTACCTGAAGGAGTTTTATTACTTCCTCTTTTACCATGAGAGCTACTTTGGGCTTCATGGGTCTTGATTTTTGTTTAATTGGCTTTGCATCTGATCTAGTGACGAGGTTGTGCACCGCAATGTGGGGTGCGACTCCCGTCATCTCCTTGTAATTAAATGCAAACGCCTTCTGATGTTCTTTGAGGATCCTTGTATGTATTTCCACTTCTTCTGGGGTTAACGAAGAACCTAGTTTCAATATTCTGGGTTCATCTTCTGTCCCGATGTTGACATCGATTGTTTCCTCGATCAAAGAGGCGTTACCCTCTTCGAACTCAGGTGGTGCTGGAGGTAAATCTAGATCATCCCCATTTTCTATTGCGTATATGCTAGGCTCCGTTTGTGAGGGAAGATCCGTTACGGGATTTCCGAAGTAGGAAGACGAATGCGGAATCAGGGATAAATCTAGCATGTGATAGGAGAGATGTAGTGCTGCATAGGCATTTAAGTAATCCAAAGTAGCCGCATCATTTCCGACATGGTCTAGGATGGTAGATTCACTTCTGCTTGAAAGAGGATTTGTCATTATTTTTATCAATGGTTCATCACGAATGGACACTGTGAACTGGGTATCTTTTAACTCATTGCTTGGAGTAAAACGCGATGCTGAGGTTGCTATTGAATCGGCGAGAAGATTTTTCTCTCGAGGGATTGCTTCAATGGATATAAAGTTAAACGCCTTGCTTAAATTTAATACAACATTTTTGTAGAGTTGCAAATGTTCGGCTTTAGTTTCATATACCTCAGAAACTTGGTTTGTCACTAATTGCGAGTCTCCCAGGACTCTGATGTTATCAATACCAATTCTTTTGGCTAAGGTAAGGCCAAGGAGGAGGGCTTCGTACTCAGCGCCGTTGTTTGTACATTCAAAGTTTAATTTAAAAGTGAATGGGAGGACTTTCTCCTCGGGTGAAGTAAGAATTATACCTGCCCCCGCTCCATAACGACATTTAGCTCCATCGAAATGGAGAGTCCAATACTTAGCCGGGAGTATAGTTGTTGGGGCATCTGTTGCGTTTGCGCACTCTACTTCTACCATACAGAGATCTTCTGCTGGCAAGGAACCAACACCTAGGGAAAATCCTATGCCTACTGAATCGAATGGTAAGAACATTGGTGAATCTTGTTCTATCAACTCAACGATTTTCGCAGTAGTCCCTAATGATACTGTTTCTTTAGTTTTATCTTTAGGGGTTGGAATTGTTTTGGCTACACTGGTAGTTTCAAGATCCGTCGTAGGTACCAAATTTTCCTCTGGCTTTGGGTCAGAGGGTTTATTAAGTTGGTTTGTTGGAAGTTCAAATTCTGAGTGCACCCCTGGTCTTTTCTTTAAATCAGCTAGGTGTAAATCGAAAGGTTTTGGATCACCTTTGGCTACAAATACCTTTCCTAGATGCAAGAATCTTACTTCTTGAAATAAAGTGGAAGGGATTGCCTTCATTCGATGTATCCAAGGTCGGCCGAGGATCATATTATAGTTAGTTTCCCGATCTATAATATAAAACTCAGTCAAGATGGTTTTGGGCCCTAAGGTGACCGGCAGTATTATAGTTCCTATCGAAGTGGCTTTAAGGCTATCATAGCCTCTCAAGGTATTTCATGTAGTGGAACAGTTTGTTTCTCCATATCCAAGTTTTTGGAGGAAAGAGAAAGGGACTATGTTAATCGCGCCCATCACAACCATTGCCTGCTTTTACATAGTTATTATAAACCCACACTTGCAAGTGTAAGGCTAGGTCACCTCGGCGTGCGATCTCAAAGATCTGTGGGCATTTTACTTATTTCAAAATGAATTCGACATCCTTGTCCAGCTGCCCCGAGGGTGGATATCAAAATCTACGTGATTTACTTGTGTTTCGGGAGGTGGAGTGATGTTAATTAGATGGCCTAGACCTAATGCTTCTAAAAGAGCAGCTCTGTGAGGGGGAGAGTTCTTTAGTAAGTCCAAAAATGAAATGTGTGAGAAGGTCTTTGTTAGGTCACTAATTAAATCATAGGCACCGATGGGTTTTTCAACTATTTGATGACTCTTATCTGTCTCTGGCAGATGACTTGGGCTCGGTTGAGAGAAATACTCTCGTGTTCTTGTTATAGCTTCGATAGGTAGTTCAGCGTCTAATTCTACCAAACTGACTATCTTAGGTCTCGGTTGAGCTCCCAACTGTGGCGCAACTGACGGATTTAATGAAGTCGAGGCTTCATGATCATTGTTTCCCGTCACTGCACCTTTGTTTGTTCCAGTTGGATTCAGCCTATTGCTATCATGATTTGGGAGCGGATCATTAAAGATTTTGAGGGGAGCATTCTGAGGAGAAACTGCCCCTGTGAGAGTATTTGGTGATGATGAGACGGGATCCGCCAAAAATAGGTCTGTGAAGAACTGTCTTTGTTCTTCTGGCAAGCGTTGCATAAATTTATTGTAGTCACGGCACGTTCTAGTATCGTGACCCCGAATTTTATGGAAACCACAATAAGAATTGGGGTTGTAATTCTGTTTTGTTGGTTTGGTGTGTATTGTGGCCTAAAATTCCGATCAAACTGTTGCCTATTAGGACCAAAGTTTTGGAATTGTTGTTTCTGGTTTTGACTTTGGTTTTGGTAACCAAATGAGTTTTGGCTTGGCCCTTGTATGGGATTTCACCGTTGTTGTTGTTGTTGTTGTTGTGGATGGTTAAAATCCACTGTATTGATTGTCGGGGTAAAGTTGTTGTTTCGTTGGTTGTTTGTTTGTAATGGAGCATTAACAACATTTACCCTCTTGGGCTGGTCGGTTACCCCATCCGTTGTTACCCCACGATTTTTGTTAAGGATTTTGGGTCCTTGATTGACATTTGTGGTAGTTATAGTGTTTTGAGTGGAGGTGATTAACCTCCCGTTTGTTCCATATGTCTTACAACCACTATCTATCACTACTTGGTCTATTCGAAGAGCGCTCTCAAGTACTTCATCGTAAGTTCTTAGTGGGAACTTCTGGACTTCTTCCTTCACCTCTTTGCTGAGAGAATGAAGGAATAAATCACATAGTTCCATCTGATCCATGTTTGGAGCACTTGCTGATGAATAAAGGATGGTACGCCACCTTTGGATGAAGTGGGCGACAAACTCGTTATGCTCTTGTTTGATGTGTAAGAACTCCCTGATTCCTGTTCTTAATAGTTTGTTCATGTCGAAGGCCTCATGAACTCAAACACAAGTTGTTTGAATGAATTTATGGAAGCCTCGTGCATTCTCGTAATACCAATCGAGAGCAATGCCTTCCAAAGCTTTTGGGAATATTTTAGCAACAACCCCATCTCATGGGAGTAATTCCCGAATGGTCAGTGTTAAGTAAGCTTTGATATGTGCGTTTGATATCCCTCACCCTTGAACTTGGGAAAATCAGGGAGGGGTCTTGAAGCATGACGCTTCGTATGGTGAAATCGAAGGGTTCCTTTAGGTATTATGAATAAGTCCCTATCGCATAGCTTTCACCATTGATGGTGTTTTCTGAGGGAGTGGTGGTGGGATAGGTTGTTGATACGGTGCAGCGTATGCATTGGCAGGGGCATAAGGAGGTCCCTGTGTTTGAGAAAACATGCCGGGAGAGGAGAACATATCTCCTTGTGGTGATTTAGAGTATATGTTTAAGTAGGACGGGGTATTGTCAAGGAACGGACTGTTCGACACTAGACCGGGAGGAATTGTGTTAGAGATGATAGGCCTTGTTGGCGTTTGTTGTGGATATTGAGGAGGCATGCCTAACGTGCCTACTCCCGTAAGGAGATCTACCTGGCCAGAGTGGTATGGAGGATTGGAACTTCCTGTTTGTATGAACGGAGAATTGTGACTTGCTTGAGCCAGTTCTAACCCTCTCACTCTTTCTACTAATGTTGAAATGACTTCATTTGGTGAAGTCACGGTACTTTGCCTAAACGGCGTTTGTTGTATACCTTGGTGTTGTAAAGGTACGTGATATCCTGTCATAAACTGATCGTTATCTTGCCAAGTTTCTCCAAGAATATTTCCTGTATGCAGTGGCATAGAGGTATTTTCTTGAAAAGAGATTTCGGGTTGTATCTGTAAACCTCCTATAGGTGGGTACATTCCCCGGGAGCGTTGTTCACTCCTAGGATAACGTGTTGGCTGTCCATCATCTAAGACTAGGTATGGATCTGATTGCCTACTAACTTGTGGTCTGAGTAGCATTTGAGGAGACGAACCAGATTCTCCGGTAAATGTCATATTGTTTGAACCTGAAGGCTCTGTTTGTTGGGTTCGAGGGGGTTGATCTAACTCCTCAGCTTGAAAAGATGAACTATATCTGATTCTTGGGGTTTGTGCCGACAACTGATTAGCTGAATAGTTGTCACCCCATACTGAGAGCGAGGGTGATGATTGCCTATTTTGTTGGGCGTAGTATGCCTCAAGACCCAAGAGGGGTCTGCCATATGCATCGAATCCCGACATATTCGGGGGGTATATGAATACCCGCAGAATAATGGGAAGGAGCGAAGGTGAATGAGAGAAGATGAAACTTCTCAAAGAGAAGGTGAAACAATTGTTTGTTTCACGTCGGGTTCACCAATTTTGTACGTCGAAAAGTGACAGGCGAGCGTGAGAATCAACAAGTAACTCTTCCGCGTACCCGACCTCCCGAGGTCGTGCCGAGACAGCTGGTAGGGGTAGAATATTCAAACAAACTAGTTAGGCAGTCTAATGTCTTCGACACGCACTAGTGGAATTTGCGAATCTAAGGCAAAGAAGGCCCTTCTAACTTGGACTGGTGTGATAGATCGATCAAAGAAGGATGACTCGCCAAGGCTCCAATCAATATCGAGCTCTGGCGTGATTCGATCTATGGGTTGCGGAATACATGGAAAATGACCTGGGATTATTTCGTGTATATCTCCCGATAAGATCATATAGTGGATGATGAATATAATTGACTCTATGGACGATTTTCTAGCCTAGTCCAGAATTCCCTAGCTTCGTTAGCCGCTATATCTAGTAAGGACAGTTGTTCGATGATGATAGGTGGAAGTGGAGTGGACCTGAATACCAAGATGCGTAGGCTAGTGTCTATGTCTAACTGACTTGTGGATTCGTTGGGCTGTGGGATCTGCGGATCACAACCATAGACTCTTGGTTGTTGCGGTCTTGTTATGGTCATACGCGGGATCAAGTTCCAATCCCTAGTATCCAGTAATCATATGCTTTCTCAGCTTCTATGTTTAGAACCAATAGTTGTGCAATCTTCTCAGAATACCTTACAGGCGTTCTCGCAACCTGGATTCTTAAGCTGGTATCTATATCTACGAGGGTGTCTCCAGCGTCTGGCTGTGGAACTAGAGGATCACACCCGAATGTTTGTTCTCTTCGAGCCCTTCTACACTCATGTGGATGTTTTCTAGGGTAATTTGTAGTTTGGCTGACTTGACCAAAACGCATGTGCTTGGTCGTCTTCTATGTTTAATCCTCTTAACTGAGAATTGATCAGTTGTAAATCTGTGGTTGTTCGAATACTTGTATCCTGAGATTTTGGTCTATGTCAACTATTGCTGTGACTAGGTTTGGTTGAGGCACGATTGGCTCAAATATATATTCCCTGGGCTCTTGAGGTCCCGTGATTGTCATACGAAACAAAATTCAAATCTAACTGTAACGAAGCAAATTCTAACTATGTGAAATAAATCTAACTGTATAACTTTTATTCTTCTAAGAAAACTTTTAATAATTTTAAGGAAAGCAAACTATTTTAAGCATATCTAGAAATAATAACTAAACAATAATTTGAAACAGACAAGATAACCGAGTGTAGTTATTTGCCTGTGTGATTTTGTAGAATTACTCTAAATAAAACAGTTTGTCTAATCTACCGGCAAGATTCTCGATCCTACCTCAGAAGTGAGGAGTGAATCATAGTTTCTCAGAAACTATCAATCCCCACAGCTTCCCTGGCAATATCGAGAATAGAATTTATTGAAATAAAGCGATTAACTACTCTATTTGATATGATTCTGACTAGAACTTTGAAACTTAAAACCTGGATTCCGCAAAACAGTGGCGAATCCGATGGTGTATGTGATCTATTCTCCTCGCATGATCTCCTCGTTCTTTCGTGTTCACGTGGATCCAGAAAAGCGTGTGATGCTAGCACCGATAGGAGTAGATTTTGGGACAAGGACAGCTTAGAATGCAGACCGAAAATGCGAGTAGGAGAGGGATAGCGCAAGAGTACAGAGCTTGGCTTATGCGATTCCTAGCGGGATTTTACTACGAGCCATGCAACATGAAGTGACCAGAACCTATAACTATCCTATACGAAGAGCAAAACCTGCAACTTTAATGGCTTCTTAAGCGATTCTGTTCCAATGGATTGGATAAAATAAAGACACTGCTTGCACAAGTTGGATATGTGGCTTACCAACAGCTGAATAAAGCTAACCAGGCATATAATGGATTGAACTAAGAACTCCAAGACACAATAAAAACAAATCTACAGCAAAGAGAAATTCAGAGGCAAGCTTCTAACTGGATTGGGATGAGATAACAACACTGCCTGCACAAGATGGGTATGTGGCTTACCAACAGCTGAACAATACTAACCAAGTATGAAATGAACTATGCTATCAATCCTAAGCAAGCTAACAGACCAAACCACTAAAAATCAGAAGACTCTAACAAGGAAAAAAATGGTGGCCATTTGCCTCAGCACAAGCTATTCATTTATAGGAATTCCAACACTCAAAAACCAAAACCAAATTGAACTCCTAAACAATAAACAAAGGAAAAACACTATTCCAGGGGACCAAAAACATAAATGCATGCTCAAGTCAGGAAAGAAAAGCTGGTGAATCGTGATATTTCACGCGAGTCGCGTCCAAAAGAGTGTTCGGAAAACACGCACGTGACCGCCACTCGAGCAGGCGGCGGTTATAGGACCGCCGCCTGCCTGGCAGGCGGTGGTTTCGTCATCAAGGTCAAAAGGCCAATGAAAGAGGGAAAAAGGGGAAAACAAAGGGCACGGGGGCTAAGCAGGGCATGCGGGATGTTAACGCATACTCTGAGGGCTTTTCCAGATCCCGAACACCTTGCGAGGATACCTGTATCATCATCAGGGCACTTGTTACACTCAGTACAGTACCTTACAATTTTGGGTACGTACAGCTATCGGCACAAGATGTGTAAAAACAACACAATAGAAAGGAACAAGTGACAAGAAATGGAAACACAAGGAAAGGAAATGCATTAAGGGAAATCCTAGGCTAACTGGAAAAACTACCTTATTTACAAACACAAGACTTATTTATAGTAGGGCTTCACCTACTCCCATCGAAATGGCCTAGTAGTCATGTCCCATCCAACGCTTGTAACTAGTAAGTGCCTAAACCAAGGATGTATAAGATGATGTATGGTTCCAACCAATGCAATTTCAACTTCCCAAGATGGCGTAGAAATTTAGATTCATATAAAAAACCATCCGCCTAACCTCAATTTTTTTTTCTTTTATATGACGATCATGTCATGATTTTTTTCTTTCCTTCTTTGTCTTTTGAATCCATCTAACAAGTGATCACCTTTCATCTAGCTGCATTAATTTATCAATCCTCTCTTCAAGCGCTTGTTCATCAGCCAATCCTCCTATGCGCACTATATGTAGTAATGGTAACATAAACTCAGCTAGTAAAATAGCCTCCATTCCAAAAACCAATTGAAATGGTGTGGCCTTCTTCAACCTCTTTTACATTCTTTTGTATGACCATAGAATGGATGATACCTAGTCATCCCAATCTTGTCTTCCCACATCGCAATTTTTTTTCAAAGTGTGACTCAATATTTTGTTAAACACCTTGTTAGTTCCATTCACTTGGGGGTGATAAAGGGTGGTCTTGTGATGGGCCACCATAAATTCTACCAATAGAATCCTGACCATTTCATTCAGAAAATGTGTACCCCTATCACTAGTCATGCTTAAAGGAAATCCATACCTGTTGGTTATGTTCTCCCATAAAAATCTAGCTACTATCATTGCATAGTGTAATCCTTTGTAGGTGTTTCCTCTACCCATCTTGTCAAGTAGTCAGTGCAAGTGATGATGTAACGTGAGCTAGTCCTTTGCGGGGAAGTGAAATAGGTCCTAAAAATTCAATTGCCCATTTTTCAAATGGTTCTATGTTATCTATTGGTCTTAAGGTAATCTCATCCATCCTTCTAGGTTTTCCTAGGTGTTGGAAATGGTCATAGGCCTTGCAAAACTCAATACAATCTTGGTAGATACTCTCCCACCAAAGCCCTGTAAGTATAATCTTCCACGTGGTTATGTTTCCCGCATAGTTTCCTCTTGTAATCACATCATGTTCTTCTTCCATAATTACAATTCACTCATGTTCTAATACGCATTGGTGTAGAACCTCATCTCATCCTAACTTGTACAAATCCCCACTAATTAGCATGTAGGGTGCGGCGCGTATAGCCAACTAATTTTTCTCCAAATCCTTAATTCCTTTTAGCACCACACCCGCTTTAAGAAACACCGTAATAACCTATAAGTTAGATGGAACATGCCCCAATCTAAAAAATTGCATGTCTGGCATGGTATCCTTAATGCTCTACGCATCCTCCCCTAATTCAATTCTTGATAAATGATAAAGTCCTGAATTATTATTTCCTTGTTTTACCACAACTAAAAACTCAAATTATTGAAATAATAAGACCCAACATCATATGTGCCCTTCCAAAATGTGATTTTTCACCAAGTACTTCAAGGCCATGTGATCTATGTAAAATATAAAGGGTGTTGCCATTAGATACTGCCTCTAAACTTATGCAAGACGTAGCTAATCAAAAGTGATTTGAACTCAATAGTGGTGTAGTTCTGTTCTTTTGGTGTCAACTTACTACTTTCAAAACAAAGGGGGTGATCAAAAATTCCCTCACCAAGTTATACTAGCACTGCTCCAATGGCGCCCCCAGGGCATCAACAATCACATGGAAAGGTTTATCCTAAGAGGGAAACCATAATATGGGCACAATGATAAGTATATCCTTTAAAGTGTCAAATGTCATCTTTTGCACCTCTCCCCAATGAAAGGCACTCTTGTGTTTTAATAACTTCTCTAATGGCGCAGCGATCTTATCATATCCCTTAATACATTTTTAGTATCCCGTATGTCCAAGAAATCCACGCACTGTATTGTGAACTGTAGGACCCCCTCAGTCCCACAATAATTGCAACTTTGATGGGATCTAAAAGAAAACCTTCCTTACCTATAATATGTCCCAACAGGTTCCAAATGGAGTAGCAAAAACACACTTCTTAATGTTGAAGGATATCCTCAACTACCGACATCTCTCAAACATCAGCCTCAAATTTTCACAATGATATTTTACTAGTCCATACATAGTCTAGTCATCCAGGTAGACTTGTAAACAAATATTAATAAAGTCCTGAAATGCTTATACCACAATGTACGAGAACATGGAAGGCACATTATTCAATCCAAAAGGCATGACTGTGTAGAAAACTCTTCCCCATTCAGTGGTTAAATTCTTCATCTTTTGGTCTTCCTTTGCAATCCTAAGTTGGTGATACCCTAAGAACCCATCTGTGAAGGAATAAACCTCATGCATGGATACTCCCTCCATAATTTATGTAGTGAAGGGGGTTATAAAAGGGTTAATGACACACACTTTATTCAGGGCCCTATAGTAAAAATAGATCATTATCCTTCGGTTCTTCTTAATGTTTATGACCATTGGACTTACCCATTCTAATTCCTCCACAACTTCAATGATGCATGAAGCAATCATCTTGTCTATCTCTTCCTTGACGACCCGTATGTGAAAATTCGGATTCATCTAATACGGCCTCTTCTAGATCGAGAGCGCACCTTCCTTCAACTTGGTCCTCATTTCTTCCAAGGAATGGTGAACACCTTTAAGTTCATGCTACCCTTGTGGGAACAAGTCCTAAAATTTACGGAAAAGGTCAATGATCTTAGAAATATATTTCTCTGACCAATAATCCCCAATGATAGCTTCCTTAGGTTCTTCCTCTAAACCAATGTTAACCTTATTTATTTTCAAGGGCTCATGGTAAGTGCGTGCTCGCTCATTAGCACTATCCATGACTTTTGCATACCTTTAGTATGGTTAATATCCAAACTCTTCAACTCTTCACCATATATTACATATATCATCTTTCCTTTTTCTTCTTCCCGCACGCACGCTCAAGTTTTATCTCCTCTAATTCTTTCTCATCAAGGTGTGTCTACATACCATGTTCACCTAATAGCTCTAGTATCCTTTCCTCAACCATAGAACTATCTCCCATTGTAAGGCACTTGAAAACTTACAACACCTTATCCACTGATGGATTTGTACTCTGATACTCAAAATTTTGAATGAGATCAACCACTAACTTCTACCAATTCCACATTTAACGGCTCATCTCTCGAGTGAATGTACCATGCGTGTGCATAGCCTTATAAGATAGAATACAGACTTATGCACCCATAAAGAAGGTGGAAACACTTTCGTGCCTTCCATCCAGGCTGTCTCACGTGCTTGGACGTGAAATGAGGTGGGTTATTTACCATGGTAGTCTTGTATGATAGTGAGAACATTTCTTTTGTAGAACCTAACAAAGAACATGAATCTCACCTCGTGCCAGTCTAGAAGGCTATTGCGATGTGTTTCTCACTAACGCGCGTTTTGTCCCAAACAAGTTAAAATCGAGCATTCCTCTTCTTTCGACCTCACTTTTCCACTCACCTCAATCTCTAGCAAGAATTCATTAAGTTTGGCTCCTCAAGAGTAACTTGGTAAATTTTCCATCCCATGTGCTTGACAAAGCACACCCTTATTACCCTTGTCACAGAGCCTCTTAATTGTCACCTAATAAACTCATAAGTCTTTTGTGCCCAATTTTCACACACCACACTAGTTTTATCAATCATGATGATCATATTCAAACCGGATAACTCCTTCTGTAGGGTGAATCACCTCAGGGTCCCTGATAGAGAGCACATAGATCCTATCGAGAAATTCTTCTCCTAAGGGCTCGAAAGTATATGGTGTCTATTTTCCATCGATTAGGGGATGATGACCCGCTCTTCATTTTTTTCAAAACTTATGTATCCCTTATTAAACCTTAGGTTAGAATTATTTTTGTAACACCAGGGGCACCCAAGTAGCACTAGGAATTTGATTTTCCTTGCTAGCACCAAGACTTCAAAAATCCCCAGTGAACTTTTCCCCTTGAATAGTGATAATAAATGACCTTCAAGACACCAATGGAATTTCCTTTGTCTTATTTTCCATATACGTAAAATTCGAACATGGTTGTAATAGGGGCCTTCCCATTTGATGTCATGCATCCAAGGTGAGAACAATGACTTTTACACTTGTATCGATCAAAATATTTCTCTAAATCCATCCATCTACAATATCATTCAAAGTTATCTCTTTGTCATAGTCAAGGTTGTGGGGAGGAAGGCTAGCATGCAAAACCTACCTCTCACACTCTCCTCTAGCGTGTGGTACCTTCTCCCAAGGGGATGATATTATCTTTCCTTAACATCTTACATACTTCCCTAACCTCATCCAGATCCTTCTACAAAGCCTCAACATTCTTCCTTTTCTCTAACTTCCTTGACTACTCCTTCAGACACTAGATCTCTCCTTGTAGACTCTGAATCACATCCATGGTTTCTTGATATACCTCCTTCTAATGAGCAGGGTCCGGATAATTTCCATGTACTTCTTCTTCCCTTATAACTAGTGTTCTTTGTCCTAGTATCTCCTTGCACACATGGCCTCTCCGCTTGCATCGTCACTAGTATAGGTTCTATTCCTGACTCACACACCACTTTTGGCATCCACTATGAGTTAGCCTTATTTATGCTTACCATCCCAAGTGCCTTTTTATTTTCGGTGTTATTGGCTCATGTGCTCAAATAACTCTAGGCACTCCTCATACTTGTGCTTCTTTCCGCACCACGATCATTACTGATGAGATCGGATACTCACACTTATAATTCTCTGTAGACCCATAGTTATAACACATCCCATGAGGGAACTCACTTCTTCCTCCTCCGTAGTTACCATGACCATGAAATCCTCCTTAAAAACCTATCCCGTGCACTCCTCCATATGTTCACTATTCATAGTGGAAATCATCAACCTTGGAACTACTTGGAAGGTCGATGTGGTGCACACCAAGATCAATGGCATCATGTATCTAGTCAATCAACCTATAATCCTTGGTGTCATGGGTCATAGAGGTATAGATCTTGAAATAACAAGACACATTCTTATGGATCGTGCATTGTAGTAGTGGAAACCTACTTGCATCATGATCCCCATGGAAAATCGCGTAGTCCAATGTCATGGCATGTATCGAATTTTGATGAAATTTTTCCTTTGTCGCCCCCTCTATCTCACAGTCCATGCACCACATACCACTATGAGTCTTGTGCACCGAGTTCGTAGATATTTTTTCTAACTACTTGGCCTTTATATAAATTTGAGCCTCAAGGAAAGGGCTAACACCGGTATCTATGCTTCCAACAGCCTCAGCGCATAGGGCAGCCTCTAAGGCATCACGTGGGTCCATGAATGTCTTGTGTGAAAGAACTCTCATAAACGATGTTATCAACCCTCCAAAAACCCACTGATCATGATGAGAAGGATGAATGTCATAACATAGATTTGATAAGAGAGTCTTAAATCACACGTCATATTCCCACACACTCTCTTCCATTCCTTGCTAGATTTCTTTCAAAGTGCTAATGCTCTTCTGCTCAAACTCAGGGATATGGAATTTAGCTAAGAAGGCATTCTGTAGCTCTCGGTTTAATCTACCACCATCGATGGGGGTCATAATTTCAATACCAACTATGCGCGTGCACCTACAATGTCATTACAATCTAACTTACTTTTTACTCTAGGGTAGTGATCCCCTTCATGCACCATAGCCTCTCACACTTATACACATGCTCTGGAGCATCCTCAACACCCTTATAATTTGGTAGATGTAAGGACATATTAAAAATGCTTACAGAGGTGGCTGAGGTCCTTGTCCTCCTGATCCAAAACCTTGATTCCCTCTAGTGTTTCCTCCATCACCATATCCACTGGATCCACCAAGTCCTATCCCACGCAATCCTCCAAATCCACTAGGTCCACCAGGTCCTCTAGCTCTTACTCCGCTAGATCCACCTCCTGTAGCTATTAATGGGCTTGAGGTACTCACATCAAGCATTCCCAATGTTCCACTGAATTGTTTGCCAACTATTTGTAATATTGCTCTGCTACTAGATGTGTATCCTGCGCCACTCGCTAGATGTGATACCCAAACTTTGTGTACTTTCACTTTGCCCAAAAATCCCTCCAAATAAAGGAATTGTTTATGTGACAATAGATGTCCCAAATGAGAAGTCATACCTCCTAGGTGTAGATCGGTCACTTCCACTGATACCAAATGGATTAGCAATACTTGTTTCTTGATTTAGAAAACTAAGCGTCAGGGGTTGGTCACCAGGTGGGTTTAGATACATGTCGATGGATCTCCTTTCTCCGCGTGATGAACTCTCATCGAATCGAAGGGGTTTCTCTCTCATGCTTTCCAAGATGGGGTTGCACAGGCTCGCTCGGGTTCCACGTCCTCTAGGTGAACCTCAATTCCTTCTCGTAGCATCTACTTCCATACAACCATCACTCCCGTAACCTCACATTGTCTATCCAACTCCCTTTGATGAGCTTCACTATACTTGAGTCATCTCTCTTCCCTCTCCTTTTCCGCTGGAATGTCCGTCATCTTCCTCCACCCTAGCTTCCTCACCCTAACACTCGAGAAGATTATCTAGCCATAGATAATGCTTCCAAACTTAGTGTAATGATCAAGATCTTCATATCTAGCAGGGATAGCTCAATAAAATGATCCTCTAGGTTCCCTTAGGAACTCAAAATCAGCAACCTTTAGACAAGAATACATAGAAATGGCATATTCTAGGGTATAATTGGTCAACACTCTTCTCCACTACTAATCAACAACATGTGTCTAAGTCAGATTAGCATCATGTAGCCTCTCGATATTCCTATTGGGTCCATACACATGATATATATGTACCATGTTGATCTAGATGCATATGCTAAGAGCCATTCATACAATTCTACTAGAAAATAGCAAAATAAGGTCTCATATAACTCATGATATAGGTTTTCTTCTACCCATTTATGTGCATAAAACTTAGGTCCAATACTAAATCTTTGAGAAAAATCATCCTCTATGCTTTTAAACCATGCTTCAATACTTTCCAAGGTCAAGTGCTCTATCATCACGCATCATTCTCACAACAACTTCGAAAAGAGGTCCCGAAATAGAAACCAATATGTAGTCATTTTTATGTGCCCTTATAATAACACTCTAGTCCCATGCGCACGCCCTATCACCCAACGAGTGATAGGAACTCCCTTAAGGCATGTGCGTGCACCGAACCCCTCCTTTATGTGAGCATTGTGAGAAGATGATGCCATTGATAATAGATTAAATGCAGAAAATTAAATGATCATGCATACATTCTGTAGCCATAGGATGAGCTATTATATTAATATCCCCATTCAGATAAGAGAAACATCATACAAAGAGTGGATTTGAGTCAGGACATAAAGAAAAGATACTATGATTTACACCCATGAACAATATACTCATAACATAGACATATATTTATATTGATCGTAGTTCTAGTAACGACATTACATTTAAAAGGGTCGTAATAGACAAAATATATCAAGATAGACATGACTCATGTATCAGAGACCCTAGCCGTGCTTCCCATATTACATAAATTTTCACAAAGCCATCCCTCTAGATATGATATCACTCCTATAACCCTCTAATGGTAACCTCGCTTAGAACCTCCTACTCTTTTTTGCAAGGCTTTTCCTTTCATCCTCTCTATGATGATCCTAAAGCTTCTCCTCATCGACCTCTCTCCATTCAGGTGTGTTTATGTCTTGCTCACTCTAGAGCATCTCTTATAAATGTTTAACACCCACCACCAAGCCTTCCTCTAAGATAAGATTTCTTGCCAAGTGTCCATGTGGTCCTCCAATGAAGCATGTTTCTTTTGATTTAAGCTCTCCACTTTCTACAATGATGTATTTTGAGAATTTTCTTCATGTGGATATTCTTTGCTTGACCACCAAGTCCTCAAGCTAGAACCTTATCCACTCAAAGACACCTATCTAAGCCATGTTTTTCATCAAGTGCTTCTTGGAGAGATGAATATGGCTAAGTCCTGAGATCCTTTGTTCTACCTTATGCCCATGGTTCCTACTAAACCCTTCTAAAACCCATGTCCTACGTGCTTTTCCCTGTATGCCCTTCTTCTTTACTGGACCCATGCGCGCATGTGCCCTTTGGGTCTTAGTCAATATTCTAAGGCCCAACACCACCTATGGTATCTTTTTATACAATTCTTGAAGTTCTCCTACATTTGAATAATTGGGTTCGAAGGAGCACCATACAATCATCCAATATCTTTGTAATGACAAGATAGTTTTGGTTAAAATTTATAGGCAACCGGATGTTCTTCACAAAAATTGCAAAGATTAAAACATCTCACACATCCAATTTCCCATCACTTTTTGGAATTATACATGTAGATCAGCCCTGGATTCTCATAACGTTAAAATAACCATCTATGAGTTAAATTTCCACTCATACCAAATAAGGGCTTCTTTTGATAGCAAGCGTGTCATTTCAAACAATCTAAGGATTATACACTATCACGTTCTAGTATTTGAGGATTATTGGAATGATTGTGTTGATGAATATGAATTTGGGAAAATAATGTTTGGTAGGCTATCACTTTGTAGCAAATCAAGGACTTTAAGTTGTATACAATTCCAAAAGTAACTCTTGATGGTGGTTCTAACCTTTTCACCGCATAATACATAAAATATATTCAATAACTCCTCTACCCACTATTTACTAGTCCCAAATGGAAAAGGATAACCCTAGAGATTTAAATACTCATGTGCTCCTTAGAACAAGGTATTGATTCAATAGAAAATTTAAGTAATTTAAGGAATCTCAAAAGATGTCCTCTTCTCAAGAAGTATCTTCTTCACAAAATTATGTTTTGACTCAGAAACCCCTTCCTCCTCTCCTTTGGATTTAAGAACTAGGATTTACATGAATAAAGACAAGTCCAAAGAGATTGAGAAGAGAGTGGAAACATCTAAGAAAGGGAGTGAGGAACATAGAACACACTAATTGGCAAGTGAGGTAGCTCTTGAGGAGACACCACATCCTACTATTGAGGAAGAAGTAGCTAAGAATAAGCAAGATGAACTAGAATAAGAAGAAGAATCTAAAAAAATGATGAAGAATAGGATGTGGTTGAAATATTTTCACTTGATTAATGAAAGACTAATGTTTTAAGGCTAAAGTTTGAGGTAAGGAAGGCTTCTTCCTCTTCCATTGTGACTTCCACCATTGAGGTTACTTGTATGTCAACCTCCAAGTTCCCAAATTTCTCTTGCATTGCCTCCTCTAACAACATATTTTATAGATTATTTCACCTAGGTTCAACCCATGGTTGATAGTAAGAAGAGGAAGGCTCAATCTCGGGTAGAAGTTCCTGAATTTGATGTAGTGGTTTCCCTCCTTGGTACTTCTCCTCCTCTGAAGAAAGACAATAAAAATTATTATTTGATTTTGAATCAATAGGGAATTAATTCTTATAAATGACTAGACCAAAGGAGGAAAAGATTCATCGGGTGAGTCAAATCCTAAGGGTGAAGTTCACAACCTTAGAGAAATTGTTTCTAAGGTCATTGAAAGAGTTGAAAAGGGAAACAAACTTAGGAGCAACTAGAAGAATAAGTATAGGTATTTTCTAGTTTAATCAAGGATTTCCTCTCATCAAATAAGACTCCTCTTGATCCTACTCCTCTATCCACTCTTTCACCCACTTCTTCCACCGCTAGAATTAACTTGAAGGAAATCACCGAGATTCACAAGCATGTGAATTTTGGAAAAGCTTTGAATCCTAGGTTGAAGGAATTATTGTTTCAGGGCTATAATTCATTGATGAGGCATGTAAGATTTATGATAACATCATCTCAACCCAAAATCAAATCAATTCAATAATTGATGGTATTGATAAGGAGCTTAAGATTTGGGCTGATGTTATTTAGGATCTTAGAATCATGGTGCTCACAGATGAAAAAATCCTCCTTTCAAGAATATTTTTGATGATTTTAAAATTAATTTATCTATAACTTTTACTTTCAACATGGAATGGAGAATTAGAGTACTTAAAGAATATTCCACTCAATTTAAGAGTGTAGTTCAAAAGGGAGAATCATTGAAAGATTACATCTTTACAAATTTACAACCCTTTTTTGTTAACTATTCAAAGAAAACTCATCGAATAGAAATTAGGTTGATCAAGTTAAGGGGAACGTCCAACTCACTCATTAAGTAAAATTTGTTCAAGGAATAGTCATTCAAAAAGAAAGGATGGATGAGTTATCGAGAGATCAACAATGTCATCATTGAAGTAGCTAAGGGACTTGCACAATATGGGGGATAGAAAAGGAAATGGATTCTTCCATGGGTTGTTCGTTAAAAAATATTTCAAACACTATCATCCCCAAGGATACAAATATTTCCATTGCAGTCACCAAGTTATGAATGTGTGTTTCAAGCTCAAAGTGTCCGCCTTAACTATTTTTTCCATTCCTTCTTCTTTTTGTTCCTAGTCTCACTATTTTTTCTATTTTGTAATTGGCTTTATTGTATAAAAAAATAAAATTGTAAAATAAATCCAATTTATGTAAATCAATTAATTAAGTGTTTTAACACTTAATTAAGAACAATTAGTTAGTTGAGGTAGTTACTTCCTCCCCTTAGCCTATATAAGGCTTCATTTTATTTGTAAAAGGGGTTGGATATTGGTGCATTTAAATGTAAAAAGATACATATTTTTAGAAATACAAAAGGACCTTACTTCTCTCCTTTATTTTTCTTCCAACCTTCTTGTCTTGATTTAGTTAGTGGATGGTTTCTTTATTTGAAATTCAAAGCTTTGTATCATTTTCATGGAGTAATATCTTATGAAATTTGATTCAATCTACATCTTATGTGTTGTGGAATTTTCATTTAAGAAAGCATGGACGTTCTTTAATTTCAGTCATGTTTGAACATAATGATTAAGTGGTCAGCCAACTCTTAATGTGTATGGGTCCATCACTAATATATAGGTTAATATTTAATAATATGAAATATTTATATTTCTATTATTAAATATGCTAACCTAGGTATATACTTTAGGTTAAATATTTAATATCATGAAATGATTATATTTATAATATTAAGTATTATAAACCTATGTGTATGTGCCAACCATTTTAGGTTGAAAAGGTGGGTCAGAGACATACCCAATCACCTTATATAAAAAGGACTTTAGGTCCTCATTTGATATATTCGCAAAATATATATCAGGTGTGCAAATCAAGTGATTTGGTTTTACCCTTGGTAAGTAGGGTTTCAAAGAAGAAGGTGATCTTCTTGGATGTAAAGTAAGTTCTCTGAAGTAAAAGATTATTTTCAACGTAGTTTTTACCCTATTGGGATTTTCCACTATAAATATTGTGTCCCTATGTTATTCATTTCATGTAAGTATTTCTTTATTTACTTATGTTTTGATGCAATCTTTATTTAAATATTTATTGTAACATTATGTAATATGTAAGTTGATTAAAAGTATTTAACGATATTAAAATTACATGGGATTAAAGGAAGAGTCAATAGACCATACTCTAAGCCTAAGTTTAAATCATATTTTATATATATGGTTAGTTTTAACTTCTTAAAATATAAATTTTATTAGATTTGGTTTATATATGTTTTAAAAAAACTTCAAGTGCTTACTTTTTTTGGAGAGGGGGCCTATGTTTATTGCTTGGCCATGAAGGGATTACTTTTTAAATCTTAATATTTATTAAATAAAACCTAACATGTGTCCCTAACCATTTATATTATCCATGTAAGGCGGCCTCATTCATTTATATCTTATAGTTTATAAAAACTATATAAATGAACCTATTTAAAGGTTTTCTTTTATATAAGAGTGGGAGTGGAGAATAAAATGAGATAATATCTCAAGTATAAATGTGGAACTCTCAAGTATAAATGGAGAATTAAAAAAGGGGCTAGTTTATTGGTGGCCCACGTGAAGTGTGGTAAATATTTATTAAAATATTTGTAGTTATAGCCACATAAAAGTTTTAAAGTTTTTAGCTTGTAAGAATTCTATAAAATATTTTGTAATATTTCTATAGTTTTAAATGTGTGTAGGGTAAAATTAAGAGTAAATGAAGGGAGGAGACAAGGTTCATGAAAATAAGGATTTGAATTTATTTCATTGGTCGGGTGAAATTACTTGTCCCCTCTGTAAAATATGTAGGTTAATCTATACTCTCATAAATTTACTTGCACCTGGTAAAATTATTTTAACCTAGCCTATGTCCTTTAAACCCCTTTAATAAGGGTTATGTGTTTTTATAAAAAAATACTATAGTTTATAATTTTTATGAACTATATGTTGTTTTTTATTTACATTCTATAAAATATATACCTCTTTATTTTTCAAAAGTGTATATATTTTTACATTATAAATTATAATAGGTTATTATAATGTGTTAAAATATAACCTCCATAATATTATACGAAAGAAAACATTACGAAATTTCATATTCTAGAAATAAACAAGTTTTGGCTTCATTAAATTTGAAGGTCAAATGACCATCACGGTAGACTAAACATAAGACAATATGATAGTCATTTAGACGTCAAATTTAAGTCTATAGGTTCGAATAAACTTTCATTGTGATAAAATTGATCACAAATAACCGTCCACGATATACCAAAAAATAAGTCGTTATGACGGTCATTTAGACATCAAATTTAAGTGACATGATTTTTGTCTACATTATTTTTTTCAAAAATTGAAGTTATGCATTCTTAAGGGTCTCTTCTTCACTTCTTTATGGTCGGAAATATTTTTATATAGATTTGAGGTATAATGCGAACCTTTTATATTGTGGGTTATTATTTTGATCATGTGAGGTTAATTAGTATGCATTGTAGTAGTGACAATTAGTTATGATCAAATAGTTTCTTTAAATTTATAAAATTTAGATTTGATTCTATTAAAAATGTTGTTTTTATTGTCAATAAATATGTATCTAACTCTATGGTACATTATATAATATAATGGGGTGTGTTGTACAAGTTTAGGAAAACAATGGCATCCAACTATTTATGTCTTAATAAAACTTGAATCTGGATGAAACCAACTACAATATTTGGATCAAAACAAAATTTATGGCAAAAAAACTCTAGACAATTGTTTCTAGATCTAAGGTTGCTCCCACCGGTTGTCAAGCAATTGTAGATAACATGAATATATTCTTGCAATGAATGCAGGAGGCTCTTTCTATGATTCTATGCAATGTGAACAATAAGTACCTTCTACACATTAGTAATATCAAACATCTGAAAGAGGTATGGACACAACTAGAATCCATGCATAAATGATACTTGGTATATCAAGGATAGTAATGAGAGTAAAATAGCTGAAGGAATTCAAATAAAAGTTCTATATATTTTTGATGATTTCTCTTCTGTATCTTGTTTTATATCTCAAATTTTGAATAATTCAAAACTATGGCATGAAAGGTTAGGACATGTTAATTATCGAAGCTTATATGAAATGTCTAGATATAATCTAGTGAAAATTTTACATGTGTTGTCTTCTTCTCTTGAAGTTACTTCATTAAATGCTTCTAAATTATGGTTTTGATTCTAATTTAGTAAATGGTCATGATGATGTTTTGATGTTATAGATGTTTTTGAAACTCTTATCTTCATAGATAAGAAATTAAATTTGGCTCAATCTATGTTAGAAATTTCAAATCCTATTAACCTTAGGAAAATGACCAAAAGCCATCATATGTACCATGCATTAATTACCTTGTATGAACCTGAGCCATGAAGTATTATAGGGTCTAGGAAGATATACAAAGTAAAATATAATGTTGATGGTAGTATTAACAAACATAAAGCTAGACTTGTTGCTAGATGTTTCACTCAGAAACCTGGTATTAATTATGTTGAGACATTTCTTGTAGCTAAAATGAGTATTGTTAGGGCCTTATTTGCAATTGCTGCTCAATTTGGGTGGGAAATCTACCAAATGGATAAGAAAATACTTTTTTAATTGTGATTTAAAATAAGAACTTTACATGTTTCAAAGTATTTGAAAAAACTAGTAAAGAAAACTATGATTGTAAGTTGAGAAATCCTTGTATGGTTTAAAACAATCTCTTAGAGCTTGGTATGTAAAAATTGTTTCCTTTTTTAAAGCTGTTAGGTTTTATTAATTGTTCTTCTAACAATGATATATTCATCAAGTAATAAGGCTCACATATTATCATTATATGTATATATGTTGATGATTTGCTTATGTTTGGTGACAATTATAATTTAATTCATATGATTAAAGAGAAATTGAAGTAGTACTTTGAAATGAATGAGTTAGGTCTCTCACATCATGTTATTTGTATGACTGTATTTTATTCTATTGTTATTTTTTAAAACACAATATGCAACCATTGTATTGAAAAAGTTTTTATGATTGATTGTAAACTATTTTCTACTTCAATAGAAGTTGGAATAAATATTGATCCTAAATCTGCATATGAAAAAGGTTGATCATATTTTATATACGTTGTTAGTTGATAGTTTGATTTATCTAACTATAACTAGATTAGATATTTCCTATACAGAAGGAATTACTTCAAGGTTTATGCAGGAACCTTTTTTAGAGATCATTGGAATCTTGCAAAAAGAATTTTTAGATATTTGAAAGGAATAATCAATTATGGGTTGCATTATAATAAGAATGAAAATGTTATCTTATATAGATTTTTTGATTCTAACCATACCGATGTTGTGTTATAAAATATACTAGGTATGTGTTCAAGTTTTTTGGTATATGAACCATTACTTGGAACAAAAAATACAATCAACAGTCTCCATTTCTTCTATTGAGGAAGAGAAGTACAATGGAAGAAGTAAAGAAGCCATGTGATTATGTGATTGTTGATAGAGATACACATGTAAGCTAAATGAAGTATTTATCTTCTATGTTGTGGTCACGGTTGTATAACTCTTGATTAAGAATCCAATTCAACATCGAGGATGATGAACATTGAGATACATATACGCTTTATCCACGAGAAGGTGCAAAGTGATGAGATAAATCTCAAATTCATGTTGGTAAGAAGCGGTTCGACATCTTCACAAAGTCCCTGAGTGCTACAAAGTTTTGTCACTTTCGTGAAAATCTTGGATTGTCAGAGTTTCCATTGAGGGGGAGTGTGCATGACAATTTCACCTCCTAATGGAACTTGTTTTTTATAAAAATACCTTCGGACATATGTAAAATACCTTCAGGTAAGTGTAAAAAAATACCTTTGGGAATGTATACCTCATCGGCTTCTTTTTTAGAAATAAGTGTAGAAAGATCTTAAAGCGGTCTTGAAAACTCTTTAGTGTTATTGATTTTATTATTAAAAATCCAATACAAGCATGTTGTTAAGAAGGTCCTTAGTTGTAAAAGGATCCTATATGCTTGGGTTCAATAGCCTTTTATGAGAACCTATGAGAACATGTAAAACTCACAAATCATACTTAGCCATTGATCATGGGATGATCTTTGAGATTCCAAATCCTTTTGTACCAAAAGGTAATTTGAGTATGATGAAGGTGTTATAATTATTTCAACCGATATGCTAGCCTAAAACCTTTATGGTTTAAGGATTGTAAATCTGCAGTGTACTACGGGCGGTAGTCTATTGGCATATGTTATGTTATCACTTAATATTAAGGGGGAGTGTTGGAACATAATGATTAAGTGGTCAGTCAACCCTTAATGTATATGGTTCCATCACTAATATATAGGTTAATATTTAATAATATGAAATATTTATATTTCTATTATTAAAAATGCTAACCTAGGTATGTACTTTAGGTTAAATATTTAATATCATGAAATGATTATATTTCTAATATTGAATATTATAAACCTAGGTGTCTCAGTATTCGACCATTTTAGGTTGAAAAGGTGGGTCGGGAGACATACCCGATCACCCTATATGAAAAGGAATTTAGGTCCTCATTTGATATATTCGAAAAATATATCAAAGGTGTGCAAATCAAGTGATTTAATTTTACCCTTGGTAAATAGGGTTTCAAAAGAGGAGGTGATCTTCTTGGATGTAAAATAAGTTCTCTAAAGTAAAGGTTATTTTTAAATTGGTTTTACCCTATTGAGTCTTCCACTATAAATATTGTGTCACTGTGTTATTTATTCCCTGTAAGTATTTCTTTATTTACTCATGTTATGAAGTAATCTTTATTTAAATATTTATTGTGACATTATGTAATATGTAAGTTGATTAAATATGTATTTATTAGAATCTTCAAATTCTAACAAGTTACATGCAAGATTATGATAATATTTATGGTGTTCTTATCTAAAAGTTTTTTTCTCCCTCCTCTACTCATATAGTCAAACGGTAATCTTGTAAAACCAAGGAGGAACTACATATCCTTGATTAGTTGGTTAGTTGTAAGCTGTGTTTCTCTATTCAACTTATCTTACCACAATCTTGTTGTTGTAATTATTTCATTTCTAGTTCCTTATCTATTTTTTTATTGAGAATCATGAGGTCATTCATGTTCACAAATATCCTCATATAAAATTATTTAGTCTATGAATTTGTAAATATTTTATAGACTCAATTTTTTTCTCAATAAGGAACCTCCCCATTAAGGAAGAGGGACTTTCACCCCTAAACTATTTATTTCTTCTACAACAACAATTTTCCAACCAATAGGTAGCTTCTTCTACTACTTGGTGTTGCCACTTTTTCCTTCTTAATTCAAAAAAATTATTTATTGGATCCTCCTCCATTTCATCATTGATGGGATAAAATATTGGATTCATCCTGGTTGCCTTAGTGAAACACTTCCTCTCATTCTCTTTCCTTTACTAGATGAACGTTCTAGAGTAGAAATTAATGATGCACCTATTTGGATATTTTCTTGAGAAATAGTATTCTTATGCCAGGAAATGGGATGGGTGACAACTTGAATGGGAGTGGATTCACTTAAAGGGAAATCCTTTATTGTTTTCTCTAATATTCCCTCACTTATTTGATCCAATTCGATACGAGATATCAATATCTTACTAGTGGTTGCACTTATCTCTTCAACTGCTCCCGTAGTTGGTCCCTTAATGGAAATATATAGATATTTTATCTCCAATGGATCCATACCTGTGGCCCCCTTCTCAAAATGTGGGATTACATCCTTCATTGTACCATTATCCCTATATTCCCTCAAAACTACAAGTGTTTTTAGGGAAACATCAAATCTCTTTATTATCAACTGAAATAGGGTCTTATTAATGATGTGAGTTTTCCTTTCATAAAAAAATTGTGGTTTCTTTTACAATCCAATCAAGAGCTATAATCAAATTTGTTGAAATGTTTTTATCTATGTAATACTTTCTCATCGTATCTCCTTCATCCACCAAACCCTCAAGATCAACTTCAATTATGTAGTCAATGACTTAGATGAGGTTCATTCTAGAAATTTCTCTAGGTATTACCTCTTCATCATCCCTATAGTTCATCCAAAGTACTCCTCATAATGAGGCTCATGATCATATGTATTACCTAGGGATAATTTTACTATCTACTTAATTTCATAATTGTGCATGTCCTGAAACTTATACACGATAACCATGTTCACTTAAACCTCTAGGAGTTTAGAATTAATCACAGTGGGGCATATATATCTCTAAATAGTAATTGGGAACTTGACATTATTTTTATTCTTTTTACAATGAGGTTGTGAACCTCCATGAGTTGTCTTGACAATTCCAAAAGTGCCCATTTATCATCTAGGTACCTAGGAAACATGTATGGTGTGCCTTGGAAGCCACTTACTCTAATGTAAGTGAATAATTTGAATTGGATGAAATAGCATACGTATTCGGTGATCCCTTCTCTCACCCCGGTGGATATCCTATATTGTTCCCATTTAGGTCTAAATAAACAAATAATAGGGGAAAAGAATGCATCATGAACCAACCTAAAGTTATACTTTTGGTTCTCCAAGTTGAGTTGTGGGTATACATCATATACCTTAAAAATTCCTTGTTCTTTACCAATCATGGGAATGATCTCGGCATAAAATTTTATATATTATATATGAATTCATGTAGAATTCCCATTTTTAGACACTCCTTCAATATGCACTACCATCTGGATGAGTTACTAATAGATGGAGTCACTTATAAGCTCTTCCAGGTAGATAGGTATATTTCCACATAGAATTATTTGAAGGTACCTAAAAATACAATCATGGTAATGTTAAACAAAATCATTCCCTAAAAGTTTATTCAACAAGGTGATGAGGTCCCCAATTGCTTCAATTAATTCATCCTGCTCAACTTCTTGTGGTATCTAGTAGCATAAATTCTTGGCTTCGAATCCATTAGTTATTTAATACCTTGGAATACTTTGTAAACACCTTTTTCGGTACCCTACATTGTTTATCCATATTCTTCACATTTTTTCACTCAAAATATTAAAAATTATCTTATTACCCTATAAATCATCTCCTCACCCCTATAAATATCATCTTCCCCTTAGTAAATACTTATTTACTCACCTAAACCACCCTAACCACCTAAAACTCATCCTAACCCATTTTAGCCCTAACCTTCTAACCTCCCAACTCCCTCAACACATTCCTAACCATCCTCACTCATTCCCATACCCGAATTAACCCATTTGGAAGTGGTTGAAACCAATTCTAAGAGGTTTTCCACATATTTTCCAAGTTCTCAATGATTCTAACTAATCATCGGCAATTATATAAGGATTCTCAAACTTCATGAATGGGGATCCTCTAGCGTTAGCGATGAAGTTCTAATTCTATGAAAACCTAGATGACATCATTACAAACATCCTAACATCTCCTACATCCTAGTCAAATTCTTGGAAGCTTCAAAAACATTGTAAGACTCCCACAACATCGTCTCTTAACATTCCTCATCAAAGGTAAGCTTTTGTCATTTCCTTTCATGTTCAATTTATCAATGATTCATATTAAAGACCATATCAATCCATAAATCACTTTTTTCACATCCAATTTGTATCTTCTCAAGGAATAAAAATTTCCATGGTAATCACCAACAATTTACTCAAATCGCTAGCGATCCATGTCTTTTTACCATTTTAAACATATTTCTCACATTTGTAATCATTATATCAGTCTATTTTTCATTTAATTAGTTTTTTCAAAGTTTTTTTGTAGATGATTGTACTAGGTTAGGCACATCCAACTAAAAGCATCTATGACCTTCTTATTATCTCGTAGCCTCTAATATGGGAACAATTTGGCATTACACATGAGCTAATTCTTTGTGCCATCTCCTTGATACCAAACATCGATGACATCAAAAGTCAATTAGAACTCATACGAGAAGAACATGACATTGTTGAGAAAGAGTGGTTTTATTACTTTATGGAGTTCAATATTTTTGTAGCCCTCTCTAGGCCACCTATCATGTCGAACAAGATCTTTGTATCCCTCTAGAGCTATAATCATCCTTTTATCGTCAATTATTATTTTATCATTATCACTTTTGAGTTGAAACCCTTGAAAGGAATCCCATTAGTTCCTAGGATCTTCCATTTCCGAGTAACTTATCATATTCTATCTAATATCTTTCTTTTTCATCTATTTGTGTATGTACATGTTCTCTCATTCATTGGATTAGGATTATCTCACACCATTTTACATCCATACATCTTGAAATTGCATTGTTGATGTAGGCATCCTTAATCCCTATTATACTCTGAGTTTTTGGTGTTTTTTTACATAATTAACAAACTAAAATCCAAAGATAAATATTCTCGCATGCTTGGTGGAACCTTTAGTACCTTTTGAGTATATCTTGTATTTCTTGTTTCTTTTTGTCAAATCATCTAACTTTTCATCTTAAATTTGTTTGGTATCACTTCTTCTAAAATGCATAAAATAAGAAAAAAATAACAAAGGAATAGTGAACACATGTATGCTCATTTTCTTTCAAGATTGCATTTCTATTTCTAATATATCGTCACCAAAATCAATCTTTCTTTTTGGGACTTAAAGTAAACCTTAAGTCTTTCTTTCTCACATAGTTTAATTAGGTGTTAAAAGACTACATTCACAATTTTCCCTCACACACAAACAAACTACATAATAAATCAAACTTTCATCTAAACAATCCCTTATATGTATACCTACTTGGATTTCATCACCAAGGAGAAAGTAAACTCAGTGTTCTAGTCGAGTATAAATAAACTCTGGGTGGTATATTGGCTAAGCACCCGACACCCTTATCGATGAAGGATCGTGAATTGAGGGAGTAGGCCACAATATCACACCTCGTGCTGACACCAACATAGACTTGGGCCTCTCATACCTTCAGGTATATCAAGGAGTATAACCTTAACACACTGAACTCAACCTTATCAAGCCTCTTTCCTATTTCCTTTTCAAGTACATTTTCATTTCACACTTTTCTAAATTAATCAAGATAATAAAAATAAATATTTCTTGTGACTATGTGGTTTTAGTTTCCTTTAAACTTCCATCTTTATTTTTCTTTATTGATTGATTATTTAGTTCATGGTTTTAGCTAGGTAATTGTCCCATCTTACATCCCCAACATGTCATACCCTTCAAAAATCCCTAGAATCAACTCAATAACCTCCATATTCTCCCAACACTTAGTTCAAAACATTAGATGTTCCTTATCTCTACCCTCTATAGTTCTTCCAAAGTGGTGACCCAATATTTGCAGAACTCTTAGACTCAAATACAATTTCCCTTAGTAGATGTGTTTCTACATAAGGCATTCATCTCTGTTATCCCAATCCATAATACTTCACACCTATCATTACTGTTATGTGTGACTATTCTAGACTTTACAACCCTAACTATCAACTAGATATTGAGAAAAATTCTCCCTACCCTACCTCTAATGACTTGGGAACATCTTTGTTGCTTTATCTTCTCAAGATGATATTTTTAAACTCAATGACATATCATCACAAAATAAGACTACTCAACAAGGCCCCACATACTCTACATATTTGACTAACCATTAAGGTGCTCAAAACCCCGTCACTACTACACCACATTTGGTTAGTGTTGGCAAGAAAAATTGTCAAGTGGAAAAATTTATGTGTATCCACCAATTCTCTCGAATATAAGTCCCTTTACTTGAATGTTTCATCTCTATATTATTATACGTGAATGAAATTAATTTTTTTGGTAGCCTTCCGACGAGGATCTAACAGGGGATACTCAACTAAACCTATGGAAAAAGCTAGAAATTACTTGCAAGGGAGGAATTTACTGAGAGAGTAGGAAAGGGAGTGGGAAAAGAGAGGGGGTTAACATTGTAGCTAGAAAATCATATTCCTATGACTATTAATCAGAATACTTCAACACACATAGATTTAGAAGAAAAATAATTTTGCAATTAGTAGCAACATAAGCTAAGATTAAGAACACAAAGTTTTAATAATATCCTTATCAAAAATGCAACAAACTCCTTCCTTCTTCATTGATGCTTTGAAAAAAATTTACATAGCAAGAAAAAGAAGAACATAGAGATGAGAAAAAGAGGAAATGTTATCTCTTTTGCTTCTTCACAAGTACTAATATCTCATGAGCACAAAAAAATTACAACCTTTAAGATTGAGGGTTCCATTACGATTTATAAAAATTTGGAAGACTCTTCGTCTACCCCCCACCCAAATGGATTTTCATATGTCTCACATAACATGTGACTTTTCATATTCTAAGGAATAGAATTAAGTATCCTTTTATTAATTAAGAGTGACTTATTACATTACAAATTAAAGTCACATTTTAAATGAATAAGAAAAAATGAAAAAGTCTGACCCCAAGAAAGAAATAGAATGTGGAGGAGAGACAAAAGGGGAGGGGAGAAGGGATAGAGAGAGAGAGAGAGAGAACTAGGCTGATGAAGACACTTCCTCTGTTTATTTCTCCTCACTACCTAAAGCTGGTCCTTGTCAATAACCACTTGACATATTTCCACTCCGTTGAACTCTCTATTGTATCGGGCTACCAAAGCTGGAACTTTATCTTCATGAGGGATGTGTAAACAACTCAAAGACTTTGTCCAACCATCTAAGACATCATTAATGTTCCTTCTTTTCGTGATCCATGACTGATATTTTTCGTAATGAGTGAGATGGTGGCTTTGATCTCATATAGAGACTCTAGTGTATCTTTGTTGAAGGAGAATGGGTCCCCAACATTCTTTTGGACATACTCCTCAAATGGTCCTAATAACTCATATGTGGTAGTATTTTATTCGATAACAAGCACTCCAAGTTTCTGAATCATGTTGTTAACATTGTCTTGCATCTTGTAGGCACGTTTTTTATTTGAGTCTAATTTTCTAATAGCCTGATTTAAATTTTCATATTGAGAGACAAGATTTCTCACCCACACATGTGACAAATCCTCAAACGGAGCACTAAAAACTTTCATGATCACCAATTCTCAAGAATGAGCATCTCCCATCTCTATTACTAATGGATGAACTAGGTCCCAATATTATTTTTCCTTTTCAAATCCTTCCCTTGTCATATAATCCTTGTCGAAATTATGCACATATATTTGAATGCAAATATTACCTCTGGAAGCAATTTTTTTCCCCTTTTTATGATCATTCTTGTCCATTTTGTATTCTTGTGTTCTTGCACAGTGAATGCTCGTGTCTTCGTAATGGAATCGAGATCGAATCTACTAACTGGAGTGAATTATTCAATTAGGAGTGATGAAGCATTGCGGTCCACTAAGGATTGCGCATACGAGGAGAGTATTTGTACTTGTTCCTCTAACTAATCTATATTATCTTTGTATTCTTGATTCCTTGTGAGGAGGAAAGTGGAAGACTCTTGGAATTTGTGTACACCTCCTTTACGAGTGGCTAATCCTAAGGGAATAGTGCTCATTTCGAGTCGATCGGTGTCATTTTTTTAGTTGGCTTGATCACTTTGATATGACTGCCTCTACATATTGATTACCTATGGCACCACTAAAAAAATGGGAAGCCGTTTGAGTGAATTTCTTCTTTTTCCTTTTGGCTAATGATATTATCACCAAAATATCAAGTATTGTTACTTGTTAGACTATATGAGCCTCTTTTTAATAATTTCTTGCATCTAAGGAAACATTTCATCCATTTTCACATCTAGAACTTACATGTTTATATTTTCTTGCTCAAGAGGAAGAGGTGCATCTTATGCAAAAGGGGCAGCATCGCGATGGGATATGGAATTATCTGGATTTCCTCGGGATCCAAGAGATAAATAGAATTATTCTCCTCTACTTGTGCTTCTACTACGAGATCCTCTTTTATTCTAACTTTCTTGTGTGATATCTCATAGTAGGAGGCTTTCAACTCCACTATTTTTGCTTCGAACTCCCTCTGAGTGACCTAAACTTGAACTTTTCTCCACAAACTTTGATGAAGAGTGATGTAATTCCTATCTATGAAGAGTGGGGAAACTTCCTAATTCGAGAATAGTGGCCTTTTTTTCTTGAACCATTATTTTTTTCTTATGAATATGTTGGTAAGAAAAAAATTTCGGGTGGAAAAACTTGTGGATTTCTTGCCAACTCTTTGGTAATCTAAGTCCCTATACTTAACTAGTATATAGTTGACGTATGTGCATGCACATGAAAAGGTGGATTTATGTGGTGTCCTTTCAATTAGGGTTCCAGCGAGGGACACTCCATGACCCTACGGCAAAGCTTGCAGATACTGCAAGAGAACTTTGTCTGAAGAGTGGGAAAGGGGAGTGAGAAAGAGGTAGGAGAACTAATGTTGTAGGTCGAAATCAGATTCCAACACACACTAGTCGAAGTATCATCACATACATTTATGAGAAGAAACAACTTTGTAAGCATCATTAAGACAAAATGAAATTTGATGAACACAAAGTATCAAGAAATCTTTTAGTCAAAGAAATATAGAAACTCCTTCTTTTATTAATTTCTCAAACAAAAGTTGTACATAGTGGAGAAATGGACGAAATTAAGAAGGGAGGAAAGGAAGAACTTGGATATCTAATTTTTCTCTCAAGGTAGAATACAATCTTGAGCTTACAAGATTAATGACCAACCCCTTGAAATGGGAATGGCATTATAAATTATAGAATGAGAGGTGACTTATCGTCTACCCCCCAATGGCTTTTCATATGTCCTCACACAACTTAAAACTTTTTAACTTCCTAGGAAACTTTTAAGTCCCTTTTTATAACATAAAGGTGACTTATTACATTATGAACATTAAGACATGAAAAAGTGCAACCCCAATGCAAAATTAGAACATTTGAGAAGAGAGAGAAATTTGGGGGAAAGAGGAGAGAGAGAAGAGGAGGAGATGTTGTTCTTGATGAAGTTCATTGATCCTTGTCGATGGAAAGTACTAAATACAGTGAAACTCTAAATCTTTGAACTCCTTGCACACTGTGAAACTCCTTCCAATTAGCTCACAAACACTCACCAAGTTGAATGAAATAAAATGGATCTTGAATTCCCTGTGAAAGATGATTAGAATGATCCTGAAAAATGATGTCCCCTGAATGATTATCCTTGTATGACTTATTGTGTCAAAACTACTCTTTGAGCGTAACTTACTATTGTTAGTAAGTGTGAATTGTGAGTCAAGATGACCTTTTTGATGACCTTGCATGCAATGCTCCTCTATGTTTACCACCTTCTTCATATCCTCTTCAAATGGTGGCTTACCTGAAGTAACATACCCCTATGCAAGGAGACATGCTATTTTTAGTAAGTGTGCCACGAATGTCAAATTGTGACAAAATGGGTCTTGAAATTATGGGTTTTATTCTAGGGTTCCACGCTCTGAATTTTGAGTAATTCCTTCATCTGAACAAGTGGGAAAATGATGTTTTCATCGGTGGGGAAGAATACTAAAAAAACTCAGTCCTCCATATCCCTAAAAAATAGGGGCTTCATGGCACAAAAACTAGTTCACGTGAAACTAGATTTTTCAACGATCATTCCCTCCAATTTTTGGATGATTTCACCCATCGGATCTTCGAGAATTTGAAAATTTCTTCAAAGAGGGAAGAATGCTGATAAAAAAATATAGCCCTCCATATCCCTAAAAATATGGACTTCATGGCGCGAAAAATAGTTTGCACGAAACTAGATTTTTCAATGATCGTTGCCTCCAATTTTTGGGCGATTTCGCGCACCGGAACCTTGAGAAGTGGAGAGGTAGCCCACTGATTTTTTCCACTACTATGTAATGGCAGCCATTAATGGAGCTTGAAATTTTCAGGTCTAATTTTTTTCTCTATTCATATTGAAATCAACTCCATTGCGATAGGTTTTTCATTATGGTGCTTCACCTAAAATTTCTCTTCAATCCGATGACCGGTTTGATGGGAAATCAAGCTTTTTCCTTTGTAGAGCTAGAAAGAGGATTTCTTCTTTGCAAGAATTCCTTGATGAAAATTGGAGGTTTGAATATGATTATTTAATGGCCTTCAAGATATAATAACTTAGCAACAAATGTTTTTTCAATCTGTGCTTCGGTTTGGAATATTTCTTCAAATTTCGATTTCATGGCAATGGGGATTTTCACTTGTTCTTCTTCTCTATTATTCGTTTCTTATTATTATCTCAATTAATTATTCTTATGAGACCTGTGTGCCATCATGGAGTGAAGGATAATGTGTTGTAATAGATTTAGTTCAAGATTTTTCAATGTTGGACTAGTGGACCGGTGTTCTCTGCAGTTTTCTTCTAGTAATTAAGAAGCAACAAGAAGTAGCTATGATTAGAAAAAAATTCAAATTTTTGGGTAAGAGTTGGGTGAATTTTTCATGTTTTATATCCATATCCTTAGGGACATGAGGGAATTTAAATTCCATTGTGGTCAAGAGTATGACACATGGCGGAATTTGACGGTAGGGAATGAGTGCTCCAAAATCAGCTTTAAAGCACTAAGGGGCTAGAAACTGGTCATATGGGTGACCAAAACACTCTCCTAGAGGGATGGATGAATTTTTCCATGTTTTATGTCCCTTACCTTAGGGATATGAGGGGAATCAGTTTCCATGGTGGTCCTGGAGTTGACACGTGGCATTTGATCAGACAACAGGGAATAAATACTCCAAAAATGCACCTAGGGGGCTGAATCACAAGTCTGGAGGTCATATGAGGGTCCCAAAGGTCACACGGGGGTTGAGAGGGATTAAAGGGGCATGGTTTCACTTTTCCAACCTTGATGTACCTAACCTTGAGGGATGTCAAGTACACAAAATCTGTCAGGCTCCTAGAGCTGACACATGTCCTCCAAAAATTTGGCTAAGTCCTAAACTTGTGACAGTGATAACTTGAACTCCCGATGGATGTTTTTGGAAACATTTTATATGATCCTGACTGGTAATAGAATTTTTAATACAATGGTTGGGGTATCATGTCTTTATTCTTCCATTTGATCCCTGAAAAAGTGGAGCTTTTATTTGGTACTTCACTTATGCCTGAGAAAACCTGCCTGCAGACTTGATGTGCCAAAGTGTTGCGAAAAATATGATTTCACCATAATGTAGGGATTGGAATTATCTTTTTGAAAAAAAAAAAATTTACTTCTAACTCCATCTAAAGCTCCCAAAATCTTCTTCTGAATCCCAGCAGACTATTTTAGGCATGTGAACTGCCTAGGCTTGTGAACCCTATTTTTTACTCAAACTGCTCCAAGTCTTTCACAACTTCCCCAAGCCTTACAAAATTATTTCCATGATGTTATAAGGTCTTCCATCCATATTCATGTTAAATTTTTCCCTTCTGTTATGCTCTAGGGGTTTGATCCTGTCTGGGAAGGCCGGTGATAGCCCTTCCCAATATTACCGAAGATAGCATCTTTTAGAACTTCCTAAAATCACCTAGGGGAGAATTTCCTAAATCACCTAGGACCAATTTCACAATAAAATAGGGGTGACCAAACTGATGCATTTGGCTTGGGTGCATGGGATGATAAAACATGAAAAATTTGACACGGGGGGTATAGATGTTGTGCTTGGAAACTTCCAATTTCCCTCGTGGGCATTTACATGACAACGAGATGGCTCTAGATTAGGGACATGACATGGGTAGAGTGCAATGAAGACATGGTATGAAGAATCCATAATCTCAACTCACGACATATTGACCAGTGCCTTATCCATTGGGCCCTGCAGAGTCATGTACAACCCATAACAAGAGAGAAAGAGGGGAGAAGGAAACACACACACACACATGAAAAGGAAATGAAACACATAACAGGAAGGGAAACACACGCAATAGAAAGGGAAACACACCCAATAGAAATGGAAACACACCTATGGTATAGGGAGGGGACAACCCACTTTCACTGAAGAACTTTTTGTTTCTCAAAAGTTGCCCATGAGTGGGAAACACTTTGAGTGATGTTATTTTGCAAAGCCATTGGTAGTTCAAGAAAGTAACCTCCTTTCCTTAATTATTTATGGAAGCCGGTGCTTCCATGATTTTCCTTTTACTTTGTAGGAGTGAGTCCATGTGAGCTTTTTGATGCTCAGGTCCTTGATTGGAAATTCCACTACCTTCATGTTCTTTAAAATTAGTTTTCTTGTGTCGATTACCTTCCATATTTATCCATATAGCTGATTCTCCATCGAGCACCTCATCACTTCCCCAAAGCTTATTTTCGTTCCAATTCCTTGAATTTTCTACGTTACTTTCTTTCCCAGGTCTATGTTCATTGACATATTTTCTATGAGAAACATCACACTTATCATTTTCCTTCACTCCACTACGAGGTGCTTAAGTAATGACAGAAGGATTAGATGCAAACTCATACTTGTCTTGTATTTCCATGGAACTAATGAAGAGATCAAGAATCAGCTCAAGATCTTCCACAACTTCTATTGCATCAAGGATTTCTTACATGGATTTATGCTTCATAGTTTCCTATAGCTCCTCTTTGTACGCCTTTGAAGAATCTTTATCTTGTAACTCAAGGAAACTATTTAGAGGGATTAACTCATCGTTTTGAATCCTTACACTCTACTGATCCTTCATCGAAAATATCTTCAGCTTCATACATCTCAAAACTCTTTGCTTTAGTTTCTTTATCATGGAAAGGTTCTTCCTCATTGAAGAGGAAAGAAAATATATCCATTTCGTCATCATCTCCACTAACCATTGGCTCGAGAGAGACACCATATTTCTCATATATATTTATTTGAACATAGCCCATCCTCACACTGGTTGAGGTTTCCAAGTTAGCTTTATGCTTGTCTTCCAGATTCATGGCTTGCATTAAAAGTTCAAGACTGGTCTCAGGGTCTTTTGTTTCTTCCACGGCTCTTAGTAGTTCTTGTACAGATGGTTCTTCCCCACTATTTGAGGGTTCATTACAGAATGGCTTGGTCTCTTCCTGGGTGACATGATCAAGGGAGTCCTCATCTTTGAATGGGAAAGAGAAAATTTCTTCATCATGGATAAACACATAAGCTGATTTTTCTGTTTGAAAATTGTCAAGAACCATTTCCTCTTCTTCATGGTTTGCGTCATCTGGAAATTCAGAGTTTCCCTCTTCTAACTCAAATCTCCTCAATGCTTCTTCAAAGTCCAAATATCTCTGGGAAGGAAATTATGGACCTATCAAGATGGGAATATCCTCTTTCTCCTCGCCTCACCAAGTTATTCATATGCTTGCTATCTTGATACAAGATGTTAGCTTCCAGGATTCCATATTTTTGTACCATGTACCTCGTCTTCTTCTTGAGAATAAATTTATCCATGTCTCCCTTCACTGGTATGGTTGCAGAAGACCAATTCATCTAAAATTTCCCTCCCAAGTCTCGGTAAAAATTTCTACTCAACAACATTCTGAATGAGGCTGGGATGTCTACTACCAAAATCATCATTGAAACTTTCTTTTCTAGAAATATGGCGAGAGCCACCTGTGCATCTTTGACCTTCCCTACAAGTGAGACCTCTTTTGATTCCAAAGAGTAACAAGAGATGCTAGGTGGAGTCATGGTAAGTTTGAGATCCTTGGATAGCTTCAAAGGCATCATGTTGTCTGAGGTACCAGAATCTATTATGCAATTATTTAATTCATATTCTCCACCAAGAAGGGAGACGTAGAAAGGTTTAACTTTATCATTCTTTGATGCACTCAGAGAAAGCATGTTCTATGAGGGAGGTGTAGGTGGGTTTGGTATTATTCCTTTAGTATGATGAGCTACATAATTGGCTATTAGACTACCATTCCTGATGTATTGGACGAACCTCTCGAATTATTCGGGAAGAGTCCACAAATATTCGGTTTGAATTTGCACTTTGCCTTTGTTTGCGTATTCTATGAATTCAAAGGGAGCAAATGTGGATAAGGGGTTAAAGGGACTACGTTTAGATTTAGGACACGTTTGGAAGCAGGAGTAGATTTTTGGGGAATAGAGGGTATTTTGAAAGGTACACTAGGAGCTTTCAAAGTACTAGATTTTACAGAGCAGATTTAGATTTATACTTGGAAGAGACATCGGAAGACTTACTTGGGATTGTGGGAGTCTTCTTACTTGCTACAGGGTCAATCTCAAAAATGTAGAATTCGTGGAAGATGCAGAATTTGGTGGAGTCTCCACAACAGGAACATCAACCTTCTTTTCTTTTGCAGTAATGGAGGGAGATGCTCTTTTCTCGGACTGAGAATGAGTGAATACCGCGCATGAGAAACTAGGTGCATCTTCTTTGTCTTCTTCATCACCTCTAGAATACTCACAAAATCTGATTTTTCTATCATCCTCAAGCTCATCAATCTCTAGGAAGTTGCCACCTTCACTTTCTTGTTCAAGCTCTTCTTCACTTTATTGAAATCTACATTTTACGTTCACAGGTGGGGCCTCCAAGGAAAGCCTTTGGGATGCTCCTACAATTTGATTTGTATTGCTTCTTTGAGAAGATATTCAAATAATTCCCTCTTCAAAGATTCCATCTCATTCACCAAATTTTTCAGCGATGGATTAGTTCTTTCATCTCCAAAACATTGAGCTTTACCCTTTGAGGGATTCTTGATCTTTCTAGATAGGATGAGATCGTCATCAAGTTCAATGGACAATATTTGTGCTTCTGCAATATTCCTTGGTTGAACTCTTCATAGGAGAAATCCTACCTCTGGTGATTGAGCATTGATGAAGAATCTCTTGACATTTTTTTTAGATGGTGAATCCTCTTTAGGTATCCTGCAAAGCAACCATTTGAAATGAGCCATGAAGTCTCTCATGGTTTCATTTTATCCTTTCTTCATTTGAGCCAACTGCACTAAGAGGTCTTAATAGTCTTCAGTTGATTTAAATCTCTCTACGAAGGCATCCTTGATATCATTCCAACCCGTGAAGGATTGGGCAGGCAAGAGGTAAAACCATTCCACTTCTTTTTCTTAGAGGGACTCCACGAACAGTCTTACAGCAACATCTTCATATTGGACACCAAGAATTCCACATGATGTCATGAAGACAGCAATGTGTTCTTCAAAATGTTTTGTTTTTTTCGCCTTTGAACTTTAGTAAGTTCTTGTAGAAATTTTTCGATAGATTGTGGAGAGGGGGTTCAAGAGAAAGTGGGCTTGTATTTCTTCCCCATGGAACAATGGGTTGAGGTATTTCTTCTTCGTCCACCATTTTTTCTTCTTCTTCTATTTTAACTCTTGCTTCATCAAATCCTTTTTCAAATTCTGGCACTGAAAAACTTTGCAATGGGAATATGAAAAGACAATATGGAATGTGAAAAGTCACGTGCAGAAATCAGCAATGTCTCTTTCGGCAACAAACTTTCATGAATCTTTTTTCAATATTTGATTTTTTTAATTTTTAGACCTTGCAGTCATATTTTGGATGCAAATGTTGCCAAGTCTACCCCACGGTGGGAACCAAAAAATGTTAGCAATAAAATTTATCGGGTGGAATAACTTATGAATTTCTTGTCAACGCTCTAGATATCAAAGTCCCTCTACTTAACCTAGTGCATGCTTCCATATGTGCATGAGCATAAAAGGTGGATTTTTGTGGTGGATTTTCAACCAAGAATCCAACAGGATACTCCACTAACCTCGCATAAAATCTTACAGATACTGCAAGAGAGAAATTCATTTGAAGAGCGGGAAAGGGGAGTGAGAAAAGAGGTAGGAGAACTAATGTTGTAGGTAGGAAATCAGATTCCTACACACACTAGTCGAAGTATCATCACATGCATTTATGAGAAGAAACAATTTTTAAGCATCATTAAGACTGAATGAAATTTGATGAACACAAAGTATCAAGAAATCTCTTAGTCAAAGAAAGCTGAAAACTCCTTGTATTAATTTTTCAAACAAAAGTTGTACATAGTGGAGAAATGGAGGAAATTGAGAAGGGGGAAAGGAAGAATTTGGTTGTCTCCTTTGTTCTCTCAAGGTAGAATACACTCTTGAGCTTACAAGATTAATGACCAACCCCTTGAAATGGGAATGGCATTATAATTTATATAATGAAAGGTGACTTATCGTCTAACCCCAATGGCTTTTCATATGTCCTCACACAACTTAAAACTTTTCAACTTCCTAGGAAACTTTTAAGTCCCTTTTTATAACATAAAGGTTACTTATTACATTATGAACATTAAGACATGAAAAAGTGCAACACAATGCAAAATTAGAACATTTGAGAAGAGAGATAAAGTTGGGAGAAAGAGAGAGAGAGAGAGAGAGAGAGAAGAAGAAGAAGAGGAGATGTCATTCCTGATGAAGTTTGTTGATCCTCTTCGATGGAAAGCACCGAATACAGTGAAACTCTGAATCTTTTAACTCCTTGCACACTATGAAACTCCTTCCAATTAGCTCACAAATGCTCACCAAGTTGAATGAACTAAAATGGATCTCAAATGCCCTATAAAATATTATTAGAATGATCTTACACAATGATGTCCCCTTGAATGATTATCCTTGTATGACCTGTTGTGCCAAAAATACTCTTTGATTGTAACTTACTATTGTTAGTAAGTGTGAATTGTGAGCCGAGATGACCTTTTTTATGACCTTGCTTCCGATGCTCCCTCTATGTTTACCACCTTCTTCATATGCTCTTAAAATAGTGGCTTACCTGAAGTAACAGACCCTTATGCAAGGAGACATGTTATTTTTAGTAACTATGCCACAAATGTCGAATTGTGACAAAATGGGTCTTAAAATTCTAGGTTTTATTCCAGGGTTCCACACTCTGAATTTTGAGTAATTCCTTCATCTGAACAAGTGGGAAAATGATTTTTTCATCAACGAGGGAAGAATACTTGACAAAAAAGTCAATCCTCCATATCCCTAAAAATAGGGGCTTCATGGCACAAAAACTAATTCACATGAAACTAGATTTTTCACAATCATTCCCTCCAATTTTCAGATGATTTCACCCATTGGATCTTCAAGAATTTTAAAATTTCTTCAAAGAGGGAAGAATGTTGATAAAAAACACAGCCCTCCATATCCCTAAAAAATAGGGACTTAATGGCATGAAAAATAATTCGTACGAAAGTAGATTTTTTGACGATCATTACCTCTAATTTTTGCGCGATTTCACCCACTAGAACCTTGCGAAGTGGAGAGGTAGCTCACTGATTTTTTCCACTACTATGGAGTTTGAAATTTGTAGGGCTATTTTTTTTCTCTGTTCGCAACGAAATCAACTCCATTGCAATATTTTTTTCATTGTGGCACTTCACCTGAAATTTCTCTTCAATCCAATGACCGGTTTGATGGGAAATCAAGTTTTTTCCTTCGTAGATAGAAAAGAATTTCTTCACTACAAGCATTCCTTGCTGAAAATTGGAGGTTTGAATATTAATTTTTAATGTCCTTCAAGAGAGAAGAACTCAGCAATAAATAGTTTGTCAATCTGTGCTCCGGTTTGGAAGATTTCTTCAAATTTTGATTTCATGGCAATGGGGATTTCCACTATTCTTCTTCTTTTTTATTCATTTATTCTTCTTATCTCAATGAATTATTCTTATGAGACCTATGTGCCATCATGGAGTGAAGGATAATGTGTTGTAATGGAGTTGGTTCAAGCTTTGGCAATGGTGGAGTGGTGGACTGGTGTTCTCTACAATTTTCTTCTGGTAATGGAGAAGCAGGCTAATAGTTAGAAATTTTTCAAATTTTTGGGTTGGATTTGGGTGCATTTTTTCATGTTTGATGTCCCTGACCTCAGGGACATGAGGGACATAAAATTCCATGGTGGTCAAGAGGATGACACATGGTGGTGATCCGACGGTAGGGAATGAGTGCTCCAAAATCAGCTTTAAAGCATCGAGGGGCTGGAAACTAGTCATATGGGTGACCAAAACACTCTCCTAGAGGTTTAGACACCATTTTCCATGTTTTATGTCCCTCACCTCAAGGACATGAGGGACATCAGTTTCCACAGTGGTCCTAGAGCTGACACATGGCACTTGATCTGACAATAGGGAATGGATGCTCCAAAAATGCACCTGGGGGTTGAACTATCAAGTCTGGAGGTCGCATTAGGGTTCCAAAGGTCACATGGGGGTTGAGATGGCTTCAAGGGGGCTACAAAAATTTTCCAACCTTTATGTCCTTGACCTTGAGGGATGTCAGGGACACAAAATCCCGCCAGGCTCCTGGAGCTGACACGTGTCCTCCTAAAATTTGGCTAAGTCCTAAACTTGTGATAGTGATAACTTGAGATCTCGATGGAATTTTTGGAAACATTTTATATGATCCTAAATGGAAATGGAATTTTGAATCCAATGGTTGGGTTATCATGTCTTTATTCTTCTATTTGATCCTTGAAAAAGTGGAGTTTTGATTTGGTACTCCACTTATGCCTGAGAAAAATTACCTGCAGACCTAATGCACCAAAGTGTTATGAAAAATATGATTTTAACATCATGTAGGGCTTGTAATTATCTTTCCGAAAAAAATTTTACTTCTAACTCCATTTGAAGCTCCCAGAATCGTCTTGAATCCCAGCAGTTGTTTTAGGCTCATGAACTACCTAGGCTTGTGAACCCTAGTTTTTACTCAAACTACTCCAAGTCTTTAAGAAGTTCCCCAAGCCTTCCAAAATTATTTCCATGATGTTTTAAGGTCTTCAATTCATCTCCATGTTGAATTTTTCCCTTTCATTCTCGATCCAGGGGGTTTTATTAAATATTTGGAAGGACGAGGATAGCCCTTCCTAATATTTCCGAGAAGATAGCATATTTTCATAACTTCCTAAAATCACCTAGGAAGACTTTCCTAATCACCTAGGACCAATTTGACATCAAATAGGGGTGACCCTACTTGATGGATTTGACTTGGGGTGCTGGGAATGATAAAACATGAAAAATTCAACACAAGGGTATAGTTTTCATGCTTGAAACTTTCAATTTCCCTGTTGCACATTTGTACAACAACGAAATATAACCTCGGTGTGCTTATTTATGTCTCCTAACTTGCGGATGCTCTAATTTACCTATGAAAAATGGGAATACTTCATTGCTTTATATTCTAGATCATACGGATCTGTTCCATCATCTTAGATTCCTTCTTCATGCCTGTTAAAATTGAACCTTCTCATTTATTTTATGGTCATTTGCATGTAGTCTCTTTCCCGACATTGAATTCATATATGCAATTTTCCCAATAATATTGAACACTGTGGACATGATATGATTCTGGAAGATGGAAAGTGTTTGTATCAACTCAAATGTCAAAATATGCCCTCGGAGTATATGAATGTAGGCTTAGGGGTGCAAAGGCCATTTCTAGTGTGATGCATCATTGACGTTCTTACAAGTGAAGATTCCCAAAGATATGGGAAATGAGGCAGTCTTACTTTTCCATTTTATGAGCTTATTGTTAACTGAAAAAAAAATTGCATAGCTTGAACATTAATATCTTGTCACTAAGATATCGAGGTAGTCTTAGCGGGGCATGATCAAATCTAAAGACTCGGATCTATGAAAAAGTGGAAAATTATATGAAATATGAGCCTTATCTCTTTATCAAATATGTCACTTGTGGCAAAATCCTTGAGTGAAGGTCTCCCTCCAATTTCCTGACAATGATCATAGTGAAGGAATCGTTTACCCTTATGAAGTGTCTATTTCTCTCCTTCAAAACCAATTGTGGGCATATTTTGAATCTTAGGGCCTTGGAAGATATGTTTTGTACAAGTTATAGACCCTTGAAATGTCTTGAGCTCGTGAGAGTGTATACCAAATAATAATTCATGGAGAAATTCTTTGAGACTGGAACTGGAGCAACTAGCGGTGAAGGTTGTCACCGATGATCATGCCCAATAAATCTTCTTCTTCCCCTTAATGATTGTGAGTAAGAAATGTGCCATCTAATCCGGGAAGTCCCTTGTGTTCTCTTCTCCCATCACCTGATTGAGAAGGGCGATTGCATTTAATATCCTTCATGGAACTCACTCCGTGAGAGAGACTTTAGCACGTGAGAGGGATTTCTTCCTTGCTTTAACCATGATCCCAATGCAAGACCCTGTAAGTAAGAATCTATTTTGGCCCATTCATTCACTACCACCTCCTTCGAGATGATGGACATATTTCTCCAAGTAGGGATTTTCATTGAATAGGAAATGGCCTAGCAATCACTTACATGGTTGAGCCATCATCAGCTCAAATGGTTCTTGTTTTAGGTTCATAATGGTGAGAACACACCAATAATAATTCAATACTTTGCAGACCGACATGGTGGACACCCTCCATGCAATCAATTCAAGAAAACTATCTTATATTGGCTCTCTTGGGATACTTGAGCATGTGTACCTTGATATTTTTAAGTTCCATGTGAGTGACATCATTGTCCCCCACTTATGAATACAGAGATGATAGAGCTGAGACTGGTTTGATGCATGTGAACTTGAACTTCATCTTCGATATTGACATTATTATGTGACTGGAATGGGGATTTACTATTTTTAGTAAATTGAATTATTCACCATGTTTACCTCAAACCACATCCGGTCACCTTTCTTAATCCTTTTAATGCTCACTTTGGAAACTCTTCTTTTGTTAAAACTTCTTTCTGTGAAGGTTTGCTATTTATAGTAAGCTCTTGTGTAGAGACTTACTATTTTTGGAAAGTGGGTTTCCCGGCCTTGGATTTAGATGAAATCAAATTTTTTATGGGTTTTCACTATTTATCTCACATATGAAATTTAATCTCAATTTGGTCTCTAGAATAAGAGAAGTTAAATTTTAAGAATTTAGGGACCGAAAATGGGGTTTTCTCACTGTAAATAATTTAGGCCATGCATGATAAATATTTCACTTGGATCCTCAAGGTGTATGTAAATGTGACTTAATGCAAAAAAACCCACGTTGATCCATGCATTGGTTTTCAAGATATGAACAATCTCACTTTGTGGGTTACAAAGTTTTTAAGGAAAAAAATCTTGCCATAAGCCTTTAAAATTTTGTGTTTTTTGAAAAAATTATCTTTTTAGATCATGATAACATGTGTGCAATGGATGGAGATGGAAAATGGTGAAGGAGGAATTCTAGAAAAATTTCACCAGAGTTTCAATGGAAAAATGTAAGGGAGAGAGATAAAATATGGATAAGTTCGGTATATATAGGCTTGGTTACCTTGAGGAAGGGGTGCATTTTTTATCCCCTTTAGAAAGGGGAAATGGGGCCACAAAATGTGCCTTGCCCCTAGCTTGCCACTTTTCACTAATTCAAAAGCGAGTGGATGGAGGAGGATGGATGAGATTAAGCATTGGGGGTCATTTCTGGTCATATGGAAACTTTGATGGAAGCGAGGAGGGGGCACATTTTTTATCCCTTGGAAAGGAACGTTGGGGAAAAAAATGTGCACCCTCACACCAAGTTGACACTTTTCATGCATGCAAGAGCTAGAGAGGGGGCTAAGAAAATGGTCAAAAGGGGCTAAATGAAGTCACCAGGGTCACATGGGTGTCCATCATTCTTAGGGTGGGGGCGCACTTTTTGTCCCCCTTATCCCCTTCGAAAGGGACAATGGGGACACAAAAGTGTGCCTCAACCTCATGAGCTCTTGGATGAATTTTGTGACACTTATTTATATGATCTTGAATGAAAATGACATTTTGAGAAGTATGGGATGGGTCTAATGCCTTGATTACGCTTGAAACCCTTTCAAAACCCCCTTTTTCTCGGGATCACTAGTTGTATCTATAAAGAATGAGTTATATAGAAATATGGATGGGGCTTGAGAAAAATATAAAATTATCACCATGTAGAGGACAATAAATTTCCATTGATATTTTTGGCTCTTAACTAATTTTGGAGCTCCCGACATCACCTCTCGAAGCTCAGGTGCTCTTCCATGGTGCAAGTTCCTTAAAATTCAAAACTCACTTTTGATGAACTAGATCCTAAACCTCTGATTATTTATAGAATCTTCATAAATTAGTTACATAATGATCCTAGCTCGTGAACACACATACTTGATGGATTTAAGCCTCAACATAACTTTGGAGGGTGTGACTTGTCTTAGAAAGGTTGATGATAGCCCTTTCTAAGTTTGTTGAGAATCTACCTCAAGAGAAACTACCTTGGAAGTGATTTGATGATCTTATTATCCCTAAATAACCTATGGCAAAGGGTGACACAAAGATAATAACCTTATGCATATGAGGGATAAGCATGACATAAGTGATGGATTGACCTAGAGAGGTGTAGAGGAAGGGTTATAATTAAATTTTTTGACACTAGGGTAAAGTTGTCATGTTTTCAAGTGAATTTTTTTATTGTAAAAACACGAGGCCAATTGTTGGATCTCACTTGAGGACTCATTCTATATCAAATGAAGTGAGGATAGGATGAGAAGTAATTCCATAATCATAGTTTACAAAATGGACCAGCTCTTTATCCATTGGGCTTTACAGAGTCGTTTATAATAGATAGTTAGCAAGGAGTACACACACATAACAAAGGAAAAATGAAACACGTGAAAATGAAATAACACACATAACAAGGAATGGAAACACATACCTAAATCACCTATGGTACAATGCGGGGGACAACCCAATTTCATTGATTATATAATTTTAGATATTTCCTGCTAAGGGGAAACTCCAACAGTGTTCCATCTAGATATGATAGATAGAAATAATTCTCTCCAAAAGTTTCACGAATCTGGAATGGCCCAAGCCAAAATGATTCAAACTTCTTGTGACTACCCTTCAGCTCTTTTCGCTTGTCTAAAAGTATAACAAGATCTCCAACTTTGAACTCTCGGGCCTTTTTCTTTTTATCAACAATCTCTTAACCTTCAAATTATGAGCATTGATTCGTTCCACCAATTTGAATCTATCTTCTTCAAGATTTTCAAGGAACAAAATCCTTTTATCAATAACATCACGATACTGCCCATCATCTACTTCCTCAAGAAATTTGAGTGTGATCATCTCTTTTGTGACTAGAATCTCTTCCTCTATAGTGTAGAGAAATTGGAATGGAGACATACCAATTGCTTTCTTTGGGGTTATTATATCCACCCATAATGCATCATAGATATTTTTGTACTAGTCCCTTTGATTCTCATCTACTAGCTTACGGACTATCATCATGATGTTTTTGTTTCTAGATTCCTCCTGACCATTTCCCTACAGGTAATAGTTGGATGCATGTGACAGATATATTCCATATCCATAGGTAAACTCTATTATATCCTGGAAGATAAATATTTGGCATTATCCACCATGATCTTTTGGGGTATACCAAAACAAACAATGATGTTCTCTTTGATAAAGTTGCACATTGTTTCGGTATTATCTTTTTTGTTGAGATGGCATCTACCCATTTTTAAAAATAATTTATCATCATGAGCACATAGGTGTGACGTACGATCAAGTGAGGATTCAAGACTCCAATGAACTTCAAACCCCACTATTGGAATGTTTCTTTGACCACCACTAGCTTGAGAGGAAGTACAGTGAGTTGTGGTCTCTCAAAAATTGTTGACATGCCTCACATTTGGAGACCCATTCCTAGGTATCTATAAATAAGGTTAGCCATTAGTATCTTCCATGAATTATCATGTGAGTTGTGACCATCGTCAAGAATTTTCCTCTACATTTTTATCGTGATATACTTTTAGAAACTACTCCTTATGTTATTTATCAACACACATCAAAAACAACCATCAAATCCTTTTGTAGAGTGCATGATTCCAGGGAACAAACTTGGCTACCTTAAACTTGATATTTTTTTATTTATGATCAAGGTGAGGAGTGCACTCACCATAGGTTAAGAAGTAAGTGATGTCAGCATACCACTCATTTTTTGTTCTTATGAAAAGGACTTGAGGAAATTCCTTGCTAACACATTCACAACACAAACATTCTCCTGTATAATTTTTGACCATGAATGCATCATCCTCTACAAGTAGTCTACACAATCCATTTCCCCTAACTATATTAGAAGGCTTGATCTCCAAATCATACTCTTGGATTCTTGCCACCCAATTACCTCTTTTTGATCTTGGGTCTTACGAGTGTGAATGAACTTGATAGTGGACCACAGGTACCATCACTATAGTGTGTGAGTTGAGGATATAGAACCTAAAGTTATTTACTACCTTCATGACCACATAGGCATACATTTCCAAATAGTTATACTTCAAGAATTGATTCTTTAGTGGTGATCTCATGAAGTAAATAAGAGCTTCTAGACCTTCTTCGTTCTTTTCCACCAAGATAGCCAATATCATGTGTTTGAAGCATAGAAATATAAGATGAAATACTTATCAAATTCTGGTCACACCAAAGTAGGGGAATTTTTTATCGCTTCAAATTCCATTTTCCTTATTTTTCCCATTTGAAATTAGCTTATGGCTTCATCATGGAAGTTATGTGTTTAGTCAATTTGGTGAAATCTAGACGAAGCATCGAAGAAAATTGAATTTTCTAAAGAAAGAATGTACTCCCTTTTTACTTGTTGGTAATGAAAATTCTTGGATTTCCTTTAAAAATTTTGGATCAATATTCTCCCCTTACTTGTTCATTATGTGCCCAAGTATCTTTCCTTCGATTACCCCGAAGATGCACTTTTGAGGATTCAGGGATATGTCATGCTTCCTGCACCTTATGAGTACCTATTCCAAATGATGGATATGGTTTCCTCGCTTCTTTGAGAAGACCGTTAGCTCATTCGGATATATCATGATACAATTATTAAGGTATTTGAATGCTAGATCCATCACCCTTTGAAACTTTTTCCCCTTGTTGATTAGACCAAAAGGCATTTTGTTGTATGAAAATGTGCCCCAAGGTGTTATGAATGTTTTCTTAGTTCTATCCTCTTCTATCACTTCAATTTTATCAAACACTAAAAATTCATCAAGAAACTAAATTATTTCATACCTTGTGACTAGTTGTAAGATATGATCCATGATCGGGAGCTGATAGTTTTCTTTTAGGGAGGCTTGGCTCAAATTATAAAATTCCACACAAATCCTTATTTCTCTATTTTTATTCTACACCGGAACAATGTTTTCTACCCACGTGGAATGGTGGATAGGGAAGATGATTCTTTCATTGAGCATATTCATTACCTCCTCCTTGATGGTATCTACTATTTTTGGATTTTAGGGCCTTTGTCTTTTCCTGAAAGGCTTGGTTACGATCTTTAGAGGAATATAGTGATGCATTTCTTTTGGCTGGAAATATTTCAGCTCATCATAGAAATAGGCCAAGACATTTGAACATTTATTTAACAAAGAGATGAACATAATTTTCTCTTCAGTGAGAAACACTTTCTAATATTCACCATTTTTGGTTTCTCTAGAGATCCATGTTATCCTTCTCGAACTAAGATTTGCACCTCGATGATTCCTTCTCTTTCCTTATGAATTGGTTGTGTTTATCAAACAGATCCTCTAGTGATATTAGGTATTTCAAAATCTTATTCCCTTTGATTTTTATCACTCCTCTTAATCAACTCCTTTAATCCCTTCTTTATCTTCTTCTGCTACTACTAACTCGCTATGTGGATTTTCACTACCCTCGAAGAAGAGATTGCTGAAATTATTTTATTACTCTAAGAAGGCAAGGAGTTGATTGCCATCTTCAAAGACCTACCAATGGTTCACATTGTCTAGTACACTTGGTCTAAAATCAATTTTGAAAATCACCTTGTCCTTTTTAAATGATGGATGTTGAGTTACCAATTAGGTGAGATAGCAAAAGAGTCGAATTTTCATTTTTCTCTTAAGGAATGGATTGGATGGAGAAAGCATCAAAATATTCAATGCGGTCTCATACTCTATTTCTATTGTGCACAAGTCTTGGGTTTTTGACTCAGTATTGGTATCTTACTTGTTTAAATACCACTTCCATATCTCTAAGATACTTGAGCTTCTTGATACCCATGGACTCAACGGCATCCATTCCGAGGAGAAGAGCCTCGTATTCTATAGTATTATTGCTATTTTCAAATTGTAGCTTGTATGAGAATGGGAAGAATTCACTTGAGGAGAATTCAAGAAAACACTAGCTTTGAACCCTTTACTTGAGTGACTTCCATCGATTTCAATGGTTTCTGCTGATCTTCTTCATCTTCGATGAGAAAAGGCATATTTTCATCCCTTTCAAATGTGAGGAAATAATTCCCCATCCCGCTATCTTAGAACAAGATATTTGCTCTTGGGTCATCCAAATTTTTAACTTTATACTTCATCTTAGGAACATGAAATAGATTTTTCATTTCTCCCTTCACTGGAATGGTCACGGAGGACCGGTCCACTCAAATTTCACCACCCAAATCTTAGAAAAACTTTCTTCTCAACAACATACCAAAGGATGTTAGGATGTTTATTACCAAGATTTTGAGCAATACCTTCTTTTCTCGGAAATTCACTAGGGCCACTTATGCATATTTGATTCTACCCACCAATGATACTTCTTTAGATTCCATAAAATATAAGAGCCATTTGCAATGATCAAGGTAATTCATAATGCATTATCTACTTTGATGGGCATGACATTGTCAGAGGCTCCAGAATCTATAATACAATTTTTTAGTTGGTAGCCTTTGACTAGAAGGGATAGGTAGAAGGGTTCTACCTTATTGGTTTTAGATGCACTAAGTACCAACATGTTCTGTGAAGGAAGTGTAGGTGGTGTGGGTAGTAGACCCTTAGGATTAGGATTTATAGTATTAGGATTAGGGCTACCACACTGGAAAACATTGACCAACCTCTTGAACTAAGCTGAGTGTGTTTGTAAATATTCAATCTTTGTGATCTAAAATTTTGTCTTTCTCGCATATTCGACATAATCGAATGGAGATATGGTTGGTGAACTTGACATTCCAGGGATGACGAAATTTTTTAATTTTGGGGACGGTGATACCTTGGGTGATTGAGTATATTTGGTGGATGAGGTAGTGGGTTTAGAAGGAGAGGGAGTAGTAGACTTTGTTTGAGCCTTAGAGGATTTTGTGGGACTAGCATTAGGTGAAATATTATCTTAGAATTAGATTTTAAACTAAGGTAGACACCATAGGAATTACTTATCATGGAATTAGGCTTCTTACTTATTATCAGATCTTGTTTCTCCTTAGATGAATCCATCGATGGTGGAAGTAGAGATCCCCTATTGATGATTTTGTTCTCTAGAACTGTTATAGAAGGAACCTTGTTTTTCTTCTTTGTCATAGCTTCCGAGGAGGGAGCTCCTTTTAGACTATGATTGGGTGAATAAAGTACATGAGAATTTTGGTTCTTCTTCATCATCGTCATCTTCATTTGTTGAATGCTATTCAACGAGACCATTCTTAGCCTCTCCCTCAACCTCTTCAATTTCAAGAACATTGCCATCATCATGTTCTTTTTCTTCTTTTCACTTTTCCACTTCTACTTCCTCCTCTGTTTATTCAACACCTTATGTTGCATTGTTTAGAGGTGCCTCAAGGGTAATCCTACAAGGAGGTGGAATTATTCTCTACTTGTTTGGGATATTGGTCTTCTTTGGCACATTTCGCATGGTAATCTAGGAGATATGATTTTTAAGAGCAATCATATCATTGGCCATTTTTTGGATCATCAAATCTCTAGTATTAGAACCATGATTAAGATAAATGTGAGTTTTATGCCTAATGTGATGTTATTGTAGTAGTAAAATAAATATGCAATTAAGTACAAAATTACACTCAAGCAACTAAGCAATAAATTATGAAACCCTAATTGTGAGGAGAAAGAGGTACTTAGCTAACTTACATTGAAGTATGGAGTGTACCAAAGTTTTAACCAGGTGAACATAGCGAGAATCACCATCACACAAAGACCAATAAAATGAATATCTAGAGAGATATGATAGATTTGGGTACCTAGAGAGGGATAGGGACATCCGCGGGCACCCTATGCCTATTTTTTGGCGCCATAGTCTATGGAAAATTTCAAAAAACCTCATATGGGTAGTCATCGGATGTTTTTATTAGTCTCCTTTGGTCACTTTCGGTCGCACCAAGATCTCTATGGTCACATGAAACTTGCAATGAAATATGGACTTACAAAACCCTCAAATAGACATCAAATCCTAAAAATAAAGATGAAAAATGAGGGTTCAAACTATCCTCAGTTGTCACATGGCGAACTTATGATTGAGCACTTTGCACTACATCTCGGACCTAATGTAGTTACGCATGTGTGTGTGTGTGTGTGTGGAATCGTTCCCTAGATGGCTCTTATGTGTGTCGCACTTGATAGTGAGTGAATAAGCTAGAAGTAAATAAATGTAATAGATGTGTTCATGGAATATAATGAACTTCCCCTCTATAAAGTGTATATGTATAATAACCATCACTTATGTCCCTTTTGTGGTGCTAGCTAGATGAAATAGAGCTCTTAGATGTTTGATGCATGCATCCTTAGGTAGTGATAGCTAATGCTTAGTTCTTGGTCCTTTATTATGATCACATAACTTTATATTTATATAATTCCTTTGCTTGAATTTCGTAAGTAACCCCGAAAATCCCCAATACAAAAAAGATAAGATCTTAAAATGGATAAAAAGGACCCAAAAAGTGTGATTAAAGTACAAAGGGGTCGGGGGGCTCCCGTAAGGACAAGGGCATCTAGAATTAGCATCCTAGGCAGGCGTTGGTGTCTAGGATGATAAAAGTCAATGTATAAAAAGGAAGACTAAGAAATTAAGGGTGCAATCTTGAAAGGAGAAACAGAAGACAAAGAAAGGTGGCCAAGGACATGGGTTAATTAGTATTTTTTGTACTTATGAATCATATGAATATTAGTATGTAATCGGGATGAGATAATTACCCAAAGTGTGTGATTTTATGTCTATGAACCAGAAATTTAACCCTTTTGTTTTCCATTGGGATTTTTCACTTTTACAGAAAAAATTATATCATCCTTTGTCTCAATGTTGCAATCTTGAGCTTCTTTCAAATTTCTAGGCTACGACTTCCTGAGAATAAACCCAACTTTAGGTAGTTAAGCACTTATAAAGAATATTTTCAAATTATTTTCCGAGGGCATGGCTTCAAAAGGAACCTCTTGAGCACTTTGTTAAATCTTGCTATGAATATTTTCAAATTCTTATTGGTTCTTACCTTCGCTGAATTTCTTCAAATATCGAGTCGGTATTTCCTCACCTTTGTATTTGGTATATCTTCTATCGGCATGTTTAAAGATATAGGCTCTTCTTTGTGGTTCTTGAATATACCTCTCCCTTTCTTGTTCTTCATTTTCTTTTTCTTTAGTGTCTAACACCCTTGTAGCAATGAATTAATGAGAAAAACTTTCTGTTTTGTACTAGCTGACTTCCTCAACTCGGATATAATATCTTCTTGAATATGAAATATCAATGCAAGCCTTTTGAGAAGAGGGTTACTAGGAATATCTGTGGATATGAGACATAGAGATCTATGACTCTTAAACTTCCAATTTTTAATTTCTTATATATTTAAATTTTTGGGGGGTTTTCTTGTGATCATATTTTGGGTGTAGTTTGTTGTCAAGTTTACCCCACGTTGGGCACCAAAAACTATTGGCGAGAAAAAATTTCAGGTGTAAAAATTGATCAGTACCTACCAACACACTGCTGGGAATATAAGTCCCCAATAATTGTACAGCTCCATATTATTATATGTGAGTAAAATTAGTTTTTGTGGTGGCCTTGTGGCCGAGGATCCAACAAGGACACTCCATGGAACCTGCGGAAAATGCTTACAATTACTTACAAGGGAGAAAATTGTTAAAAGAGTAGGAAATGGTGTGGGAGAAAGGGATGGGGATTAATATTGTAGGTAGAAAATTATATTCCTTCGACTATTAATGAGAATAATTAAACACACATGTATTCAGAAGAAAAACAATTTTGCAATTGGAAATACGACAAGCTAAGATTAAGAACAAAAAAATTCAATAATATCCTTATCAAAAAAGAAAACAAGCTCCTTCCTTCTTCATTTATGTTCGGAAAAAATTTACATAGTGAGAAACAGAAGAACATATAGATGAGAAAAAGAAGAAATGATATCTCTTTTGCTTCTTCACAAGTATTAATCTCTCATGAGCACACAAAATTAACAACCCTTAATAATGAGGTTGTCATTACAATTTATAGAACTTTGGAAGACTCTTCTTCTACCCCTCACATGGCTTGTCATATGTCTCACACAACATGTGACTTTTCATATTCTTAGGAATAGAATTAAGTCTCCTTTTCTTGATTAAGGGTGACTTGCTACATTAAAAATTAAAGTCACATTTTAAATGAATAAAACAAAATGAAAAAATTGCAACCCCTAAAAAAGAAATAAAATGCGGGGAGAGAAAAAGGAGGGAGGGGAGAGAAAGAGAGAGAACTAGGTCGATGAAGATTATACGTCTCTGGTTTCACCTCATTTCTTGACTAATCCTTTTCGAACTCCATTGGATATATTTCCACTCCCTTACACTCTTTACTATTTCGAGTTGTTGTAGGTGCCACTTTATCCGCATGAGGGATGCGTACACAACTCGGGGCTCATCCAACCATATGAGACATCATTAATGTTCTTGAATTTTTTGAGCCATGACCGATGTTTTTTTGTAATGAGTGAGATGGTGGCTCTCATCTCGAGATAGAGACTTCAATGTATCTTTTTGAAGGAAAATGGGCCCTCGACCTTCTTCTATACATACTCCTCAAATTGTCCCAAGAAATCATCTACGTATTATTTTCTTCAATAAGGAGAACTTCAAGTTTCTAAATACTTTTTTGATGTTGTCTTACATATTTTAGGTGTATTCCTTATTTGAGTCCAATTTTCCAATAGTGATTAAAAATTTCATATCAAGATACAAGATTCCTTGCCCACACATGTGAAAAATCCTCGACAAAGCACTAAAAATTTCCTACTCACCAATTCTCGAGAATGAGCATATCCCATCTCTATTACCAATGGATGAGGTGGGTCCCAATATTATTTTTCCTTTTCAAATGCTTCCCTTATAATTTGGGCATTGTCAGTAGTTGCACACATATATTTGAATATAGATATTATCTTTGGAAGCAATGTTTTTCCTTTTTCTATGATCATGTTTGTCCATTTGTTATTCACTCATCCATGCACAAAGAATTCTTGCGTCTTATTAATAGAATATATATCGAAGCTAATGATTAGAGTGACTTCATCAATTGGGAGTGATGAAGCATTGGGGTACACTAAGTGTTTCACATATGAGGAGAGTGTCTATATCTGGTCCTCCAACTGATCTATCTTCTCTTTGTATTCTTGATTCCTCGCGAGGAGGCCAATTGAAGACTCTTAGAACATGTGTACATATCCTTTGTGAGTGGTCGGGCCCAAGGGAATAGTGCTCATTTCAAATCAGTTGGTGTCATTTCTTCAACTAGATTTATCACCTTTGGTTTGAGCACCTCTACATATTGATTGCTTGTGGCACCACTGAAAAAGTGGGAAATCACTTGAGAGAATTTATTCTTTTTCCCTTTGGAAAATGATTCTATCACCAAAATATTAGGGACCATTACTTGTTAGATTGTACGATCCTCTTTTATAATAATTTCTTTCATCCATTTCAAGCTCTACAACCGACATGTTTATCTTTTCTTACTTGGGAGGATGAGGTTCATCTTATCGAAGAGGGGTAGGAGTGGCGGTAGGATATGGAATTCTCTCGGGGTTACTCGGGAGTTGGGATATGGATTGAATCATTCTCCTCAATTTGTGCTCCTAGTATGGGATCCTATGTTGTTCTGAATTTCTTGTGTGATCTCTAGTATTTGGATGCTTCCAACTCCCCTTTGCGCTTCCAACTCCCTCTGAAGTGACAAGAACTTGAAGTTACCTTCACGACCTTTGATGAAGAGTGATTTGATTCCTATCTTTGAAGGGTGGGGAAAATTCCTAATGCAAGAATGATGGCCTTATTTTTCTTGAACCATTCTTCCATTTTTATTACAACCTCAATGTGTTCATTTATGTCTCTTGACTTTCATATGCTCCAATTTACTCCGTGCATGATGGGAATACTTCATTATTTTGTATTATAGATCATACAGATCCATTCCATCATCTTGGATTCCTTCTTCATACCAGTCAAACTTATACCTTCTCATTTCTCTGGTGGTCATTCACATTTAATATCTTTCCCTAACATTGAATTCATCTATTCAGTTTTCCCATAATCTTGACTGCATGGAACATGATATGATTACGGAAGATGGAAATTTTACGTATCAACTTAGATGTCAAAATATGCCCTCGAATTATATGAATGTAATCTTAGGGGTGGGAAGGCCATTTCCTAGTGTGATGCATCGTTGATGTTCTTGTAGATGAAGACTCCCAGGAGAGATGGGAAATGATCAATCTTCATTGTTCGGTTTGAGCTTATTGTGAACTGAAAAAATTTCTGCATAGCTCGAACAATAATATCTTTTCAATAAGATACCAAGGTAGTATTAGCGGGGTATGATCAAATCCAGAGAGTCAGATCTATGAAAAAGTGGAAAATTATATGAAATATGATCCGTATCTCTTGATCAAACAAGTCACTTATGGAGACATCCTTGAGTGAAGGTCTCCCTCCAGTGTCCTGATGATGAACATAGTGAAGGCATCATTTACCCTTGTGAAGTGTCGATTTCTCTCCTTCAAAACCAACTGTGGATATCTCTCAAATGTTTGGACCTTGGGAGAGATATCCTATACAAGTTATAGACCCTTGAAAGGTCTTGAGCTCATGAGAGAACATACCATTTAAGAATGCATGGATAACTTCTTCAAGACTAGAACACCGGAGCAATAAGCGGTGAAGGTTACCACTAATGATATGTCCCCAATCAATCTTCTACTTCCCCTTGATGTTTATGAGTATGAAATTTCCATCCAATCCTGGAAGTCCCTTGTGTTCTCTTCCCTTGTGATTTTCGAGGTCCATGTGAGTGACATCGTTTTCCCCCACTTCGAATACTCGGAGGATAAAGTGAGACTGGTTTGATTCTGTAAACTTGAACTTCATCTTCGAGGCTGCACTATTATTTGATCGGAATGACAATTTACTATGTTTAGTAAATGAAATTATTCACCTTTTTCAACTCAGACCACCTTTGGTCACATTTCTTGATCCTCTGAATGCTTACTGGAAACTCTGCTTTTACAAAAACTACTTTATATGAAGGTTTGCTATTTATAGTAAGCTCTTGTGTAGAGACTTGCTATTTTTGGAAGGTAGGTGTCCTAGCCTCAGATTTAGATGAAATAAAAAAATTGATATGGGTTTTCCTATTTATCTCACATATGAAATTTCATCTCAATCTAGTCTCTGGAATAGGAGAAATTAAATTTCAAAAATTTGGGGGACAAAAACTGGGGTTTTCTCACTAGAAAAATTTGGGCCGTGCATGCAAAATATTCCACTTGAGTCCTCAAAGCACTTGGAAATGTGAATGAATGTAAAAAAACCTATGTTGATTCATGCACTAGTTTTTAAGATATGAACAATCTCACTTTTTGGGCTCTGAAATTTTTTAAGCAATTTTTTTCCCAAAGCACTATGGGGGCACAAAAGTGCGCCTTTCCCCTAGCTTTCCACTTGTCACTCATGCACAAGTGAAGAATATGGAGGAGGGATGCGATTAAGAACACAGGGGTAAGTTTTTGTTCATATGGAGAACCCGATGGAAGTAAGGAGGGGGAAAAATAAGAGGTGGCTAATCAACTTTGGGGTGCACATTTTTTGTCCCCTTGGAAAGGGACGATGGGGACAAAAGTGTGCCCTCACCTCAGGGTGACACTTGTCACACATGCAAGAGTTGGAGAGAGGGATAAGAAAATGGTAAAACTTAGCTGAAAGAATTCATCGAGCTCACATGAGGTATCCATCGTGCTTAAGGTGGGGGGCACACTTTATTGTCCCACTTATTCCCTTAGAAAAGGACGGTGGTGACTTGAAAATGGCATATCTTGAGCTCTCAGATAAATTTTTTAAAACTTATTAATATGATATTGACTAGAAATGGAATTTTAAAAAGGATGGGATGGCTATTATTCCTTTAATGTACTTTTAACCCTATCAAAAAAACCATTTATTCTTGGGATCACCAATTGTATGCGTGAAGAATGTGTTATATAGAAAAATTCATGACGCTTGAGAAGATTATGAAATTACTACCATGTAGAGGACTGAAATATATTTCTATTCATATTTTTAGCTCTTAACTCAATCTATAGTTCCTGAAATCAACTCTCAAATCTCGGGTTCTCTTCCATGGTGGAAGTTCCTTGATCTCAAAACCCACTTTTGATGAATCGGCTCCTAAACCTTGAATATTTCAAAAATATTCCTAAATCAGTTGAAAATTTATCTTAGCTCCTGAATACACCTCCTTTATGGAATAGTTCCTTGTTTTCATGAGTTTTTACAAGCACAAAATTCACACTGAAAGCATGACAACCATATCCTACACCGAAAGTTTTTACTTAAAGGTCATCCAAGTACCCTCCTCCAGATCACCCTAATCCCCATGTCAGGTTTTATCTCACCTCATTGAAACATTCCAATATGGCATATTAATATGTGTATAGGTTATTTAGGGATATCCAATCATTTCAAATGTTTCCAAAGTAAGATCTATCAAGACAGACTTTTTGGCAAGCTTGGGAAAGGCTATTTTTTGGTCTTCCTAAGCTTGCGTACCAGGTGAAAGGAATGCCTTAACACATTAAGGAGGTGTAACAGAGAGCCAAGAAAAGTTTACAATCAGTTTTGGAAGATTCTAGGAATTTTGAAAAATTTTGGAGCAATTTCAATAAAAGTGGTTCTTAGAGGGCAAAGCGGTGCATAGAGCAAAAAAATTCCGAGCTTTGGGAAATGATTGTGGGAGTTCCATAATGAGTTAGGAGCCAAAAATATATATTCGGAAATAAAATTCACATACCTAGATGATGGTGATCGATATTTTCACAAGACTTGGGCGATTCTACTCACACTATTTTCATACCTGACATTAGATCCGAAACAAAAAGCCTAATTTTCAAGGGGTTTCAGGAAAAATCAAGGCCTAAGACCATCAAATTTGTTTTCATATGGAAATTTTCATAAAAAATCATATAAATAATCATCAAACAAATACTCCATGAACTTGAGATACGGCCTCGACAATTTGTTCCCGAGGTACGACTTAAGGAGTTAGTCAAATTTTACCTTGAAATTTTAGCCAATGGGAAAGTGGCACACTTTTGTGTACCAATGGTCCTACGGCTTGGGCAAGGATGGTGCAATAAAATTTTCCCATCTCCCGAGTTAAGTCCCTATACTTCAACGTGACCCATTTCAAGCTCAATTTGCAAGTTTGAGCCTTCCAAAGCACCAATCCATGCTCTCAACTCCAACCAACGGGCAACACCACTTGGCCCAATAGAGAAGGGGTGCACTTTTTTTGCAACAACCATCCCAAATCCTTTGGATGGTTGGGAAAAAAATATGTTCCCCCTTCCCTTTTTTTCCCTTGATCAACCATGTGACCCAGGTGGGTGTTTTAAGTGTCATTTTCAAGCCCCCCTCTCCTTCTAAACTACAAATTGCATTATGCCACCTAGCCCAATAGGAAGGGGGCACATTTTTTTGCACAAAATGTCCCACAAATTTTGGATGGTTGGGACAAGAAAGTGCACTCCTTCCATATATTTAAAAACTTTTAAGGTTTTCATTTCCTTTGTTGTTTCTAGTGCTACCTATATGCACACCCGTGAAAACTCAACTACCATAAATTCTCCCTCTTCTCCCTTGTTATTGCTACCAGACCTTTCATATCACCTTCATCATAATTTTTCCACCATTCCTCACTTTTTCAATGCAAAACACCAAGATTTATTAGAAAAAACCATGATCATATGTTGTTAGAAACCCTAGAGGTAAAAAGTTAAGATTTTCTCATATCTTCCAAACTGTTCATTGAATCCTCGTGAAAATTTATGAAAACCATCCTCATCCAAGTGTCTTAAAGCTGGATAAAATATAAACCTTAGATAAATCCCTTATTTGTAATGGAATCCATTTTAAAATCCATGCTCTAGATTATTTATTTGTCATTTGTCGTCAATCTGAGAAGCAGGCGAACTCGAAACTTGGAACAGAGCATCTAAATCAAAAACCCAAAAATAATCCATAAATTTTTCATCAATATGACATGAGGATTTTCATCTTCTAAAAATATCAAGTTCTATTGGTTTGTACTTGCAATTTTTAGTAATTTTCTAAAAACGGAAAAACCCTCTAGAAGAAAGAACACTAAAAATCATACAAACTAAAAACTAGGGCACACGGGTCAAAAAGTAGAAAAAGTAAAAAATCAAGAAAGCTAACAAGAAACTTTATAAATATAAAAAGTGATCCAATTAGACCCAAAAATCTATGAACATTATTGGAATGTGAAGGAAACTCTCTGATCTGAAATGACTGGACAAAAAGCAAACTTGCCAAAAATAGTAGCTCCCAGGGACCTAGTTTCCAAAAATAGCAATTTTCGATCCAGTGCAAAAATTTTCTACCACCTCCATAATAACATATATTATCAAATTCATAACTCTAAATCCCATTTTTTCTCTCACATCGGAGTTCCTAAGTGTGGGTGACAACAATGTTGTTGAGATGGACACGGAGGAGCTCTAGTGCAAATTTTTGATGAACCATGAGAACTGCTAAAAGAGAGAATATCATTGTCGGTGGATTGTATGATGAAAGTGGAAAACTTGTGTCTTTGAAAAACATTGAATTAGTTTTGGTATGTTCTCAGCACTATGAATCAAACACAAGGACAATCAGGGCAGATGATAATTTAGTCTTGGCTGCACTTAGTCCATGAGAAATAACCCAAGGAATGAAAATCCCCACCGAGAAATATATGATCATAATCACCAACTAATTTTCATCTTCCAAAATTTCCAAGACCAAGTCCTATCTCCAAGGGCTCACACTTGGCTCGTGGTTGAAGCACGAGAGGAAGCCTTCTTGTACACCGAAGACTCTTATTCACGGTGAGTTACACAATGTTTTCTCGATGATGTCATCCCTTTGAGTCGGATAATGGGAGAAGAAAACACAAAATTCTTTTTGGAAGTGATGGTACACTCTTCATCCTCATGATGATGCAAGGCTTACAAATGATCGATTGGGGGCAGCTCATTAGTGACAACTTGCACTTCCAATTTCTATAGGTTCATAATTCAAAGAAATTCTTCATGACCTCGTATCTTGTTTATGCCTTGGAAAATACAAGATCATTTAGGGGATTTATACCTGTTTAGAATGTCCCTCAAAAATACCCTTCGTTTGATACGTACCCCCAATTGATCTTGAACGAGAGAAATCAACACTATGCCAAGGTGAATGACACATTCACAATGTTCGTAGTCAAAATGCTCGAAGGAAATCAACATATGATAATTTCTTTACAAGCCACTACCTTGGTCAAGAAGTAGGGTTCATGCTTCTTCCATTTCTTGACATTCTCATACATCTAAGTATCATGTCATGATCTCATGCCACGTAGGTTTCCCTTCTTTCCAAGTGACAAGATAATGTTGATGGAGCTATGCAAATAGTCGGTACATGTGAACAACAAGCTAAAGGGTAGGAAGAAGAAGTAGGTTTCTTTCCCTATCTCATTGATTATTTTCACATGTAAGATATCTCATGACATCGTGAATTTCAAATCTTCCCTAAACCCTACCAATATACACACCTACACTATCGGGGTGGACTTTGATATCGAGAGGATCTAAATTCATTTTATTTTCTGATTTGTGCCATGTGCCCCAAATTGAAGAATTTTTAGATAATTGTGTTGATGAGTTTGAGGTCTGTGAGTGTGACCATAATAGGATGACCATGGAATAGATGAAGAAATTCAAGTTTTAATGGTATGAGGATTGTGTTTTGGAAGATGACTCGAGATGCTTAATCCTGATTGCCCTACGGTCAAGGATTCCCTCGTTCCCCAATTAGTTTGGAGTGTGCACAAGTCAAGTAACATCAAGAATGCACAGAGAAAATGATCAAGAGATCTAAGGTGTGGTTTATAAAAATGAGGACTAATCTCATTTCATCAAGCAACTTCCCATCCCTTCATAGACAATATTCCTAGCACTCCTCTTCAAAGACCAAAGACAAAGCCCACAGTTCAATTCACTTGAGAGAAGTTTTGAAGAGGAAAGTAGAGGAACATGAGGCTCACCAATATAGAAGTTTGCACAAGAGAGAGAGAGATAACAAAAGAAATAATTGTGGTGGATCTTGAACAAGGAGAAATTTCCTATTGATCTCTTTGTCCCACAACAATCTCCATGTACTTCATCTTCCACTTTGGTGCACCGTCCATGCCTACGCAAGACCTGCCTTCTCATGTGGAGAAAAATATGTAATTTTTCCCACTACAAGCCGAGACTAATGAGATCTTCCCTAGATGTGGGAGATAATCACAACCAAAACCCTCATGGTACAACAATTGTTTTTTTCTTGAATTTTATAGTTATCGCTTGATGGTAAATTCAACGAAGGGAAAGTTGGATCAAGTGGCTTCTAGATTCTATAGTGGTGCCTCAGGAAACTACTACATTGAGATAGTGAAGCCAAAGGTCGTTAAGCCCATTGAGGAGATGACCCTAGATGATTATGAAATAATCATGATTCCCCTTGGACCGGAAACACATGGGGGTGACCTCCACTTGTTCATGAGGCATCCACTTGCCTTGTCATGAGGATTCGGGAATACAAGGAAAATTTGGACCATGCAAATGACCACATTTGAACCCTCACCTCATATGTCCAAGTGCTTCTAGACTCGATTGGCACCAACATTCTCTTGGCTAAAGAATTCACTCCAGTAAGTAACTTTGACCCTGATTCCATCAAGACGACTCATGAATTCACCATGAAAGGAAAGGTGAATGAAAAATGGGTGAATATGATCCTTGAGAAAGGAAAGGTGTTGCTATCGGAGATGATGACTCTATAAAGATACATGGATGGAGCGATCATGAAGAGACTCATAAAAAAGGAGGTAATTGAGGCTAAGAAAGACCATTGGGACCAATTATATCCATTGGTCATAGAGATGGGTAGATTTAAGTCATCTCTTCTAGTAATTCTAAAGGTTTTTTCTCATCGGGGACAAAAGGCTTAGGCTCTATTTTTAGGTATAACTTTATAAAGCACGCATTGATGAGCTTGTGTCATATGAGGAGGATGTTGAGAAAATACAAAAGGATGTAGATGCCTAGATGCGAAGCTTGGGGTTCTAGCGGTGAACCTAGATACTTCAATGACAGATGATCTATTTAAGGAATTTGAGGTTGAGTCAAAGGAGAGGTTGGAGACCCATTTTCATTTAATGAAAACACATTGCAATCTCTGGAAGAGATTAGGAAATCATTTCCATCACCATGGAGAATCATTAGACTTGTTACTTGGAGTGTAGAAACATCAACTCCCTTCCATAGAATTGGATCAAGTCACTTGGTTTTATTCAAATCCCTTAGGAGAAAAATGTAACACTTTGGCGGCTACTACGAGATTCGGTAAATAATTAAAAGGCATAGAGATCAATCCTATAGAGCCTTCCCAAGGCTTGTCACCGGTGAGTTCTTCAGAATAGTGCTCTCTTTCTTCTTCCTTCTTCTCCTCTTCTCTCCCCTCCCCCTTCTTCCTTCACATTCTAGTTCTTCGTTGAGAGTGTGCACTTTTTCTTTCATCTTATTCATTAATGTGACTATAATCTTATAATATAATAAGTCACCCTTATTTTATAAAATGGGACTTAATATTATTTCCTAGGAATACAAAAAGTCGCATTAGGAAAATAAAAGTGAAAAGACACCATGGGGGTAGATGAAGAGAATTTAATAGCTCTATAAATGTAATGAAACCCTCATTCTTACGGGTTGTCAATTTTGTGCACTCAAGATGTAACACCTCTTTATTACGCTTCTCAACTAGGAATTTTTTTAACATTAACTTCATGCTTCACTAATTTAAATACACAACATTTAAATCTAACATAAATCTGAAATTGAATCCATCCGATAACATGTGATCATATAAACATGTGTAGCTCAAAGTCGTAACTATTAATCGCTCAAAGATTACTCTTTATGAGTGTGTATACAAGGTATACTATTGGTTTCCTTTTACAGGCATTGATAATCAAGTATTTTTTCTAAGTGCATACCTAGAACTCAATCATTTGAATCCCATCGGGTATCCTACATATTATATCTTGGTGAATCGGGACAATGTAATCAACAGCTTACACTACTTTGGCCAAAGTTTCAGAGACATGTTTGTCATGCTCGGTTCCGTGATGGCACATTCATCGTTAGGAACTTGTCCTTCACCTAATTCAATTAATTGGATCTTTTTCCATTTCTTAAGTTATTAAGTTCATAGTTAACTTAAGCATTCATTAATGTCCATTCCTATTTACTAGGTTCATTTAGTTTATTAATATTGGTAAGTACATTTGTACTAACCAATAAATCACAAAGTTTCTAAGTACTTCATTCCATACCATCATGATTTAGTTTTTCATGAAGGTGATCTATCACATAATTGTGTGTCGCTGATGGTAGAAGGTAGTAGCCTTTTCAGAATGTTTTCTTTATATAACTTAGTTAAACATCATGCTTAGAATCAGGTATACTAAGCCTTTACCAACTTGTTTATTCCTATACAACAAGTTCATCTTTTATACTTATTCCTACAAGTATGCTTCCACACTTGTAATCTAGATTATGCCTTCATGTGAGTTATTTATTAATAGGTATGTCCATACCATGACTCCTTTCAATGTTATGTTGTACTCCATTGTTCAAATTAACTCTTTTCATAATCAGATACTTAACATCTCACTTATGTAAGTACATTAATTTAAATCCCCTTTTTCACTTTTATCATTTCTTATTTCATTACAGTTTGTACTAGATTTATTTATCATAATACACTTTTATCATCCGGAAACTTACGTGGTTATAAACAAAAATTACTTCTTTTATTCATCACTTGTTCCAAAGATGTATGCTTTCTTACTTATTAAGTGCATCATTTGCAATAATTTAGTCTAGTTCACAATTATAGGCACTTGCTTTCATTCTTGATTAATTTATCTCGATCATTCTTATGGTAATTTTTGTTATATGAGAAACTACATGAATCGGTTTATCTCATGTTTGGAAGATGAGATTTCAATTAATAGGAATTATTTTCTTCCTTTATTCATAGTGTTGTTCTTGTTACGATTTACTATTTTGTTAATCATTTAAAGCTTCATATTGGCATTACTGTAATAATTGAATATTTCCTATTTAACTCCATCATCGATAATGTTTATAAAATATAAGAATATGAATATACCTTTCAAACACAATCATAATTTTCAGAATATCCTCTATATATATATAAAGATTTGACAATTCTAATTGCAAGGTCAAAGTGACTTATTATAGATCAACATAACTCCAAGCCTTTTTCCTTTAAAAATAAGTTTTCTCTTGATCTAAACACAATGTAATATATATATTTCACTTAGATCAAATAAGAATACATTTTCTCATTCATGAAATAGGTACAGCTAATAAATGCAACTCAATCATTCCCTCATTAGCAACCTGATAATCCTTTTAACCTGCAACTGAAAATAATGCAAAATATTGTACATGGGAAATTCTATGAGAACTAGAATGAATTTCCTTTCTCTTCAACTTGAAGATTACTCCTATGTAATGATTATATAATATCCTCTCAGTAAGTAATGCTTACAAGACATCCAAAAGAAACAATCTAGCTTGACTATATAGATAATCAATATTAAGTTCATCCTCTTCATTTACTTATAACAGTAAACTTATTCCATAATACAATATGCACCCAAGTTGGTAGTTACCACCCTACCCAAGTCAGTCATCATCAAGAACTATAGTACATGACCTTAATTATCAAGATAATGATTAATCTTAAGATATCAAGAGAATAATTCCTTTATTCGAGTAGCAGAAGTAATGTTGCCACAGTGAAATCAACTCACTGTATTTCCTAGCTTTATTCCTTTCTAAAAGGGAAATGATTAACCATAATATTATTAGTTAAAATCAATGATTGACCTTTACCTTTCTATATAGAATTAAAGGTTTCAAACAGTCATCTCAAACAAGTACAAAAGTATGGCTTAATCTCTTCAGGAAGAATTAATAAATCCTTATAGTAAATCCCACAGTGGTAAAACCTTTTCTAAGTCTCATCAAGGAAATTGTGACTTCTCATATTCAATGTAACCAAAATAAGGGTTTCATACTTTCGAAAAATGAAAATCAAACACCTTATCTCTATTTATATGAGGCAATCAAATATTCCTTAACCTTGTCAAGCAAAAACATGAACATCTTAAACTCCATGACTAACACAATTTTTCCTTAATTCTAGCGGGTATGTAATGATTACTCAGACCAACTAAACACATTTGATACTTGTTTTCACCAGACAATCATCAGCCATCCATATTGAATATAGAAACCCTTTTTAGTCAGTCCTTGAGAAAATTAAAAACGATTCCCAGAAAGGAATGGGTTTTCCCGTATTTGGTCCCCCACCCATGTTAACGCCCAAAAGAATCTTAATATTTTCTTTTAACTAAAATAAATAAATCTCGAGTATTTTTAATTTCCCCTTCCTTAGAAAAGGAATGATATACAATTAGAGATCTTGAAATGAAATTTCCGCCAGTGAGTCGAAAACCCAAGATTACTCATGGCGCAGAAGGTTCAAGACATTATTTTCATGGTCTCGAATGGTGAAAATATACAAGCCACAGATTTCAGTTTATGCCCTAAATTGGCTTATTATTAATCTCTAAAATTTCCTTTTTCCAGATCTTTCATGATAGAACAAAATGCAGAACAATAAAGAGAGATAACTAGTTTATCTAACATTTGCTTGCCTTCATTAAAATCACAGTCAAATTTCAGAAATAGTATAAGCACCTATCCATGTTGGGCAACCACAAAAACTCCCCACAAGAACAAATAAGATAACCAAATATAATCATTGCATAGAAGTAAGAAACAATAAAAGGGTAAGACATTCCATGCCTGCAGACTGGTGACTCTCCAGCAACTCTCTCATTTATCTTCATGTAGAAACGAACTAGAAAATTCCCGTAAGTAAACAAGATGAAGATTTCAATATGCATAAAATATTTATATATACTAATAAAGTCGCACTTTCCTGTTATCACCGAAAACATCTTAAACAACTCTCAGAGTAATCCCTAACGCACTACTCTCTCTATCTAAGCATCTCAAAAACAATGAAATGATCGACCCAGTTTTCATGTATGGGAGATAGTTTTCACAATAAGCCTCGATATTTTCGAGGGACAGTGAATGCATTTACTTCTTCCGTGCCACGTAGTGGCAGTTATTTTATTTTTCCATTAATTCTTCCTCGGTTGGCGGTGAACTGAATGGTCCTAGATTGTTAAGCACATCAAAAATAATAATATTAATAATTTGTTTTCCATTGCATGTTTATTTGTCCATAATAAACACTTAGCAGCACAAATTACATTATTGCATGGTGGTCAGTCACATATATACCATTAACAATTGCAAATCCTTCATTTTTTTCTAACCAATTGCCATGATACTCGGTCAAAGGGGTTATCCTATCATTTGTAACTTGTCAATATTATTAATGCCTTCATTGTGGTCAATAATAAGAAAATTCCATTATCAATAAACATTTGATATAGAGTATGGTCTAAAGACCTTATTTATACCATCAAATTAACAATCATGTCATCTTAATGGCCTTACAATTATTAATAAAAAGTCAAGTACTTTGGTATTCTATTTAGGACCATGGTTATTTAAACATATATACTCATGTCCTATTAACCATCAACAATAATACCCTTCAATCTAACTAATGTTTCCACAAGAAGTGTTTATGACTTCATCATAAGTCTTAAACATGTATAGAAACAATGGTGTAATATGAACCACAAGTATTTTGCATAGCACGATAATTAACTTGGGAGACAAAACAAAGCATGAAGACATCATAAATGTTGAGTACACCTCGTGTGCCAAATGACAAACGTTGTTGCGGGGTTGCACATGCATCTACAAGTAAGTGTGCATATCCTTCCTAGGTTATACACACGCACATGTGACTCCATATATGACTCCACAATAGATTTTATCCATTGATTCATGTGTTCCACCCATCATTTATGACCTATCCCTTTAAACAAGGCATATGGAATTTGCGGGGTGTGACACAAGAGAGAGATATATATTTTTTTAGCGAGGGCAAAGGAGATAGCTATTCTTCCACTTTCTACACCTATTTTCCAGCATTGTACAACTTGTTAATATGTCAATAAAGAAATGGATTGCTTCTTTTCAGTGACTTATGAATGTGTGAAACTTTGTGTGCATGGTTTCCTCTAGTTGTTTATGTTCGAAGCATATTTGTTTCTCTCTTATGATTTGTGAATGTGAAACTTCTAATTAGCTTTGGCAAGAATCTGATTTTCTACTTGCAGAGTTAATTCCCCTACCAAAGTTCCCACTCCCTTTCCCACATCTTTCAACAAAATCCTCCATTGCAATTCATTGCAAGCATTTTCTATGGGTACAGTGGAGTGTGCATATTGGATCCCCGGCCTCCTGGCCAACAACACATTTTCATTTTTGTTCATTCACAATAAAGTGGAGTTGTATCACCCAAGCAGAGGGACCTAGAGTCTCAAAGAGTTGGAAAGATATCCACCAATTTGTCTACCCAAAAAAATTCTCTCCAAAAGTTTTTGGCACCCACCATGGGGCATATTTTACACACCCGTACCCAAATACAAACCATAAGAAAATACCAAAAAAATAGAAATTCAAAAAATAAAAAATTCAAAAATAAAAATTCTAGAATTTGAAGAGTCACTAGAGCATATGTCTCATACCCATAGCCATTCTGAGGTAATCTTCCTATTGAAAGACTTGAATTTTCATTCCACTTTCAAGAGGATATTACTTTATATTTAAGAGAGGCTATTTAGCATAACAGACAAAGTTTCACATAATACTTCATTGCCACAAGATTTTTGGATCTTGAAGAAGAACGTGCTTACGAATTAGAAAGAGTGAGACAAATTCAAGCACCACAAAGAAGGGCCTAAATTTATTTCAGATTTTCAAACTGGTTGATAGAAGGTACACACGCTCATAATGGCAAGGTAGACATACCGATCCAATTTTTGAATAACTTCAGTGAAGACAAGAGCTAATCAGAAATTCAAGGTCTCCTCTTCATCCGGAAACTTCTCTCACCAAAGATCCTAAGTGTTGTTAATCCATTGGACATTGATTTTCCATACATAAATGAAAATCTTGAAGACTTCACCGACGTAGAGACTGAAGAAGAAGTTTGAGCTAGAGAAGAAGCCGAAGCAAGAGTTGAAGCTGAGATAAGAGATGAAATTGAAGAAATAGAAAGAGATCAAGCAACAAGACGAGAGAGTCACCCAGGACGAGAGAAAGGTTCAAAGAAGAAGTTGAAGAAGAAATGGCAAACCAAGATGAACCCGAAAATTTTTAGCATGGGGCGGGAACACTGGCTTGTTTGCACTTCCACAACCACTCCATGAGATACCACGAGGATCAAGGAAAATATTTCCTAAGTTTAGAGGAGATGGTTCCCAACTCCCTAAAGAGCATGTAGCAGCTTTCATCACCGCATGCGGAGTGTTGGGATTTTACCATGAGGATGTGTTCATCAAATTGTTTGTGGAATCATTGCGAAAAGGAAACTGAATGGTTTTATCTTCTACCGACAAGGTCAATCACTTGTTAGGATGATATAAGGAAATGCTTTGAAGATAGATTCAAATCTATAGAAGATTGCCAAGATCTCTTGGTCCATCTAGTACAAATAAATGAGGATTCCACATAATCTATGAGAGACTTCATAACCAAATACAACAAGTTAATCAGAAGAATCCCTCAAGATGGTGTACCTTCATACAACAACTTGAAGAGATTATTTATTAGTGTCGTCATGACTGAATTGAGTTCGAGTTCTTCCTCGGAAGATCTAAACCCGATGTTTGAAAGAAATGTTAGATTATATAATTGAGGTAGAAGATGACCTGATCTTGTCTGGAAAAGTAAAGAATCCCAATGGCAAAAAAATGGTCAAAGTTCATGCTCAACTACCACTGATCCAATGATTCAGAAAATCGCTAATGATATGATTTCTATGAAGAAAAAACTCTCTCAGATCACCATGAGAAATGTACCAAGGAGGCCTAATCCTCTAAATAGGCTAATAATTACTATGCCTCCTCTTCAACTCGATCTTAAAGCATCGTAAATCAATGATACATGTGATTTTTAAGAACCAGAGGAGGAAGTAGATGTAAAAGAACCTGGAAGAAGAAGAAGAGGGAGATGGTGGATATTATCTTGTAGTTGAAGAGGTTGATGGTGATACTCATAATTTTCACATTGAATACATCAAAGGGGATGAAGATGAAGAAGAACCAAGATTCTCATGTGCATTGTTTACCCGTGCTCAATCTAAGAAAGGAGATTCATCTTCGGAGGTGGAAACAAATAAGAAAAAGGATATCCTCCTGAAGTCCCATAGAACAAAATCATTAACAGGATCTCCACTACCACCATCAATGGACTCGGCCAAGAAGAAACCAGACCCGCTAGAAAGAAATAAGCCTTTCATTATGTCAATTAAGTCCTCTAGTACCTATTAAATCCCAGCCAAAACCAACAACTCCGTCTCCTTCTAAATCTACTAACACATTTTCCAAAGATATCAAAACTCCCAATTTAGCACCATCCTCACCATGCAAAACCTCTACCATTCCTAAAACGTCATCTTCACTCCCCACATCTCTATTTGACTATGTTGAACATGCAAATAGAACCAAAGTTCAAATAATGGAGATGGAATATTTACAAACACACCCAACTCAATTTGAGAGGTTTGTTAATACCGTCCAAAGTGGTACCCCAAAGCCTAGTGTTGCAAATCCTAGAAATAAAGGTCTTCTCCCTACGTTGTTTACACCTTCCTCAAAGAACATGCTGACACTTAGTGCATCTAATAATAATAAGGTAAGACCATTCTACCTATTCCTTTTGGTCAAAGGCTACCAACTTAACAATTTTATCGTAGATTTTGGAGCCTCTAACAATGCTATGCCCATCAAGGTATAAAATTCCTTAGGACTTACCTTTACCCATGCAAATGGTTCTTGTTATTCTATGGAATCCAAAGAAGTTATATTGGTGGGTAAAATAAAGGACACTCAAGTGCCCTTGGCTGATTTTACAAAGAATAAGGTATTGCTCACCATTCTAGTGGCTGACATCCTAACTTCTTTCAAAATGTTATTAAGAAAAATATTTTTAGATATTTGGGGGTGAAATTAAGATGGATTGGTCCTCTGCGACCATTCTAGTGAAGGGAGAGATGAAGAAGCCATTTATGGTATGAAAGATGAAATATACGGTCCAAAATTCATAAGGTCCTAGAGAAAACATCATGTTTCAAGACATCGGACTAGGCAATTACTTCTTCACATCAGATAGGGATGATAACTTTCCTCTTCTCATGGAGGATGAAGGAAATCAATTTTGGACAATGGAGTTTTATGGTATCCACTCTAGTGTTGGATCTAGAGCAACAATTATATTAACTTCCCCTTGGGGTGAGTTATACCCATTTTCCTATAAGCTAGAATTTGATAGCACAAACAACATAACAAAGTATGAGGCTCTCCTCCTAAGAATGGGTGTGGCCGAAGATATGGTAATAAAGTAGTTAATATTTATGGGTGATGCTAAAGTGATAGTGAAGCAGGTAAAATATCAATATAAACTAAAAAATCTAAGGCTCGAACATTATAGAAACAGAGTTTGGGATTGTATCGAGTCTTTCAATGCTTTCTCAATCCACCCTATCCCAAAAGAACAGAATGAAAAATCATACTCCCTTACGGTCTTAGCCTCATTGATGACTCCTCACCCATATTTTTATAGGGATAAGGTGACTATTGAAATCGTGTTCGATCAAGTGTGCTAGAAAATGCAAATAATTGGTAAGTTTTTTATGATGAAAAATAGATCCTCGCCTTCTTAGAGAAAAAAAAATAGTTTTAGAAATCTCTTCTATGAAGGTAGTGAAAATATGCATCGGGAGTCACTAGAAGAAGTGGATAAAGAAGGAATTAAAGGTGTTGATTCCAAAGGAGTAATCAAGCTTAAAGGAAATAAGATGTCGAAAGGCCTTATCTCCTTAGAGGATTTGTTTGATAAACATGATAGATTCATCCAAGAGAAAGCAAAACAATCTTCTAGGTGCCTAGCTGATTTTGAGAAAGAAAACATTGGCACCATAGAGTAGCTAAGAATGGTCAATATTGGAAAGTGTTTTTTCCAGAGGAAAAGAGAAGGTTTATTTCTTTTCTAAAAATTACTCAAATGTTTTGGCATATTCTTATGATGAACTTAAGTCCTTCCAACTAAAGGAAATGCATCATTCAATACCTTTGAAGTTGAATGCCAAGCCTTTCAGAAAAAAGCAAAGGCCATATAATCCAAAATCTTTGATGCCATCAAAAAATGTGAGGTCTTGAAGATGCCAAATGCAAGAATAATTTTTCCTATCCACCACTCTACATGGGTAGAAAATATTTTCCCTATGCTGAAAACTAATGAAGAGATAAGAATATGTGTAGAATTTCATAATGTGAACTAGGATTCTCTGAAGGATAATTATCCACTTCCAATCATGGATCATATTCTACAAGCAATTACTAGATCAAAAATGCTTTCACTACTTGATGGTTTCTCAAGATAGAATTGGATTGAAGTGGCAAAAGAAGATAGTATTGAGAGAGCCTTCACCATTCCATGGGATAATTTTGCATACATTAGAATGCCTTTTAAGTTAATAAATGTTGGGGAAGAATTCTAGAGAGTAATGGACTTAGCATTAAAATATCTAAAACATTGCATCTTCATCTATCTCGATGACTTGACATTATTATCAAAGAGATCAATTTGAGCACTTAGAATAGGTTCTCATCCAATGCTGAAAACATAGTATATCCTTAAATCTCAAGAAGTACATTTTTAGTGTGACTGAAGGAAAACTTATGGGACACATTGTAAATAAACAAAGGGCGAACATTGATCTTGGAATAGTGAAGGCCATTTAAGCCTTGTCCCTACCCAAAAGCAAGAAGGGAGAACATTCCTTCTTTGGAAAATTCAACTTCCTCCAGTTCTTTTTTCCTGAATTTGCAGCATTGACTAAACACATAACAGCCATAATGAAGCCACATGAAAGTTTCAAATGGAGTGAGAACGGAAAATCAGAATTTGAAGCAATTAAGAGATCCATTTCCAAATCTCAAACCCTGGTATGTCCTAATTTTGATAAATAGTTCACCGTCTATTGTTAAACCTTTGAGCACATGCTCTTCGCTAACCTAGTCCAAAATAATGATGGAGTAGAAGCACCTATTGCTTTCATGACCTATCTATTAAAGAACCATGAGCTGAACTATAGCCAATTGGAGAAACATGCCTATATGATGGTCAAAGCTGTGAATAAATTCAGATTATACATCCTCAACTCTCATACCATAGTGATGGTTCCGGACACGAAATCAAGTCCATTCTAACTCAACAAGACCCTAGAGCCAAGAGAGGAAATTGGGTTACAAAAATTCAAGAGTATGATCTAGAGATACGATCTTCCAATCTAGTCATAGGAAATGGTTTGTACATGCTGATTATAGAAGATGACACTCTCAAAGCCTAACATGGTGAGAAATAATGCTATTTTTCTAAATTTTTCAAATAATTTCTACAAGTTCTCTTTGTAAACACCACAGATGAGTGGTATGCAAAAATTTCTTACTATTTGACCTATGGTGATTTCCCTTCTCATCTTGACTAAAATAAAAGGATAACACTCAAGCTAAGGGTAGATAAGTTTTCAATTTATAACCATGTTCTCTACAAGAGAGGTCTTGATGTGTGCTTTCTCATATGTGTGGATAAAGAAAAACAAGAGAAACTGTTGAAATCATACCATGACCAAGCCTATGCCAGGAACTTTTTGGCGATGGTCACAGCTAATAAAATTCTTCGTAGAAGGTATGATTGGCCTATTCTCTTTACAAATACTCAATAATGGGTTTCCAATTGTGAGGAATCTTATTAGTTTGTTGGCAAACCACAACTTGCACGAGTGCTTCCCCTCGGTCGGTTGTAATTGAAGAACCATTTCAGCAGTGGGAAATGGACTTCATCGGTGTTTTGAACCCTCGCTCAAGTGTAGGCCACACATATGTTCTCATGGAAATGGATTACTTCACAAAGTGGGTAGAATTTATCCCAAACAAGAAAGCCAATATTGAAACAATGTGTAACTTCATCAAATAGAATATCATTGTTTGTTTTAGAGTTTCGCAAAGATCATGGTAGATAATGCCACCTACTTCTCTTCAAGAGAGTTAACCAAATTTCTCTATGGATATGGGATATCCCTATCTCACTCATTGGATTATTATTTGCAAGGAAACATTCAGGCCGAATCAAGCAACAAGAACCTCATGATCATAGTACGGAAGCTTTTGGATGAAAATCAAATAAATTAGCACAAGAAGCTCTATGATGCTTGTGGGTGGACAAGATAACACTAAAGAAAGAAATTGGTATGTCACATTTCCAATTGATCTCGTGAAATTGAGGATAATATTCCCATCATGGTCAAGATATCATCTCTCAAGTTTCTCCAGGAAGTAGAAGATGAACAATATCTAGATTCAATAGATAAGAGAATCTTGTTTCTCGAGAAGATAGAGGAAAACAAGCTCAGAGTGGTGGACCGCATCAAAGAACATCAGTTGAAAGTGAAGAATATATTTGACAAGAAGGATAAGGCCAAATAATTTAAATTCGAAGATCTTGTTATACTTTGGGACAAGAGGAGGGAGCTCAAGTGAAACCATGGAAATTTTGATTCCTTGTGGCCTGGTCCATTCTAGGCCCATGAGACTTGTAGAGAAAATGCATTCCTTCTATCATATATGGATGGAACACCATTAGAGTTTCCCCACATTGGGAAATATGTGAAACAGTAGCATCAGTGAAAGTGGGTTATCCCCTACATTGTATTATAGGTGATTTAGATTTGTTCTCCCTTTCCTTGTTGTGTGGTGTGTTTCCCTTCAGTTGTGTGTTTTTGTGTTTCACCCCTTTTTATCAATCTCTTGCAAGTGGTGTGTTATCTTAGGCCCAAAGGATAAGGACTGGTTAATTTTATGCATTGAGATTTTGGAGTTCACATTTCATGTCCTCACTACACTCAATACATAACATGTCCCTAAGTTAGAGCTAACTATTGTCATGAGTTTTTGCAAGCGAAAAATTCACACTTGAAAGCATGACAACCATATCGTACCTAAAAATGTTTGATTGAAGGTCATCTAGTACCCTCCTCCAAATCACCCTAATCCTTGTGTTTGTCTTATCATTCATCTCTAAAGTAGTCCAATGTTTCGTATCAATATTCCCATATGTTATTTAGGAATATCCAATCATTTCAAATGTTTCCAAAGTAAGATCTATTAAGACAAGATTTTTGCAAGCTTGTGAAAGGTTATTTTTTCTTCTTGGGACTTGTGTGCACCCTCCTAAATTTAATGGAAGGCCTAAACTCATCAAGGATGTGTACCAGAGAGCCAAGAACGTTTTTCAATCATTTTTGGAAGATTCTAGTAAGTTTTAGGAGTTTTGGAGCAGTTTCAACAAAAGTGGGTCCTTGGGGAAAAACAATGCACGGTGCAAAAATAGATCTTGAGCTTTGGGAATAATTTTTGGGTTTTTGTGAGGATTTAGGATCCAAAAAAATATCATCAAAAATCTAATTCATATCCCTATAGGATGGTGGTCTCATATTTTTCACAAAACTCGGTGGTTCTCCTCACAACCTTTTTTTAGCATGCACAACCTTGGAGCATGAATAAAAATCCTACTTTTCGGGGGTTACGAGATAGAATCAAGGAATGGGACCATCACCATTATGTTCATTAGGACATTTTCATACAAATTGATAGAGATAATCATCAAAAAAATCCTCCAAGAACTCAAGATACGGCCTCGACAAGTTGTTCCCCAAGGTACAACTTAAGGAGTTAGTCAAATTTTTCCTTGAAATTTGAGCCAATGGGAAGGTGGCACACTTTTGTGCACCAACCGTCCAAAGGCTTTGGGACATATGGTGCAAGAAAAACACCCCTCTCCCGGTTAATACTTTGGACTTCAACATGACCCATTTCAAGCTCCTTTATCAAGTTTGAGCCCCCGTGCACCAAATCCATACTCTCAACTCCAACCAACCATGCATCACCACTTTACCCATTAGGGAAGGGGTGGTGGTAGTGCAAATTAACTCACGTAAATTAGTATGTTGTTTATTAATCCATAGACATTTAATTATCAAACCTAGGGCGTAAAGTTCCAATATTTTCAATTATGTATGCATAGTTATAGATGTTGGGGGTATAAGGGAAATTATTGTCACTACAATTAGGAAATAAAATGGTGGAAATGAATATTATGGCTATCATAAAATCATGTAAAATACGGATCACAATTAAAGAATAAGTTACAATAATCTAATCCAATCATGCAAGAAACTAAAACAACAAACAAAAGGAGAGGGTTAGTAGACCACAAGTGGGCCCTGCCTTGGGTGCTAATCCATCCTAACACCTATTTCTAATCCAATTTAACAGAACTCGTATTTTATTCAATAGCATGAATATTACAAAAATGGAACATACAAAGAAAATTTCTACCTATGGATCGATCCCCTTTTCTACAGTCTTAGTATTCTTTTATATTCTTCCCTTCAAAAGAGACGTGAAGATATTTCTTCATTACTAACAGTTACAATTTTATTAAGTACAATATCATGACCAAGCAATTTGGATATTCTCATGCATGCAATAGAACTGTTAAAAGGTGTCCTCATACAATGACATAACTTAACAAACTGATCAATTTAAACAACTAGTTATCAAATTAAATCAACTAGTTCCTTATTGGAGTTACAGAGCATAATTAGGTGATGGAGTTGAATATTTTTCGTGTTCTCATAACTGATCCTTTAAGCAACACATATAAAATCGGTGAAAATTCTACGTTGCTTAGGATTCCAAAATTACGGTCTTGTATATGTGTGTGACCTCCTTGGTTGTAGGTGCTTTCTTGAGGATGAGTCCTAATTGATGCATGTCGATTCTTTACGGATGAGTCCCTTTACATTGTGAATGAGTTTCTTTGGTTGCATGTTAGTGGATACACATAAAAATATTTGGCAATCAAGGCTGACATTTATTCAAATCACTATTTAATCATCACATTTCATTCAGAAGAGTAAATGCATCCATAATACACAAAATAAATTAAACGTAGTAATAATTATATTAAATAATATAAGTGCCATAAGTTCAATACATAATAGATATGTTCAGCAGTATATGAGAAACACAAGTTCAGGGGCACACATGGATACAAAAAGATACAACAGATGAGGAATTTTAAATAGTAAATAAAAGGGCTCATCACACCCCTAAATTGAGCTTCTTGAATGTCCTCATTCAATAATTCTTGGGTTCTTTTTCTGGATTAGGATTTTCTTGGATGATGTTGCACAATCTTTTTAAGTCCATTGATGTTGAGGTACCTTCTAGTTCTGAGAATAAATAACCTACATTCCATTTGTAGCTTTTCATTAATCTTTCCCCGTAAGTCCTCATTCAACTCTATGTTTCCAAACCAATGGGGATAGGATAGTGGAAAATTGGTGGATAAAAACCAATAGAAACCAAGTTTTTCACATCCGTTAGAGATTTCAATATATGCATTTATCCTCCTAAAATTTGGTATGATATTAGGATAAGAATGCATTTCCTTTCTCTGCATCTCTTTTGACATTTATTCCCATATTTCCCTACAGGCATGTACTATTTCTATGTTATTAAACTTAATGTAGTTTCTTACCTCATCATGGGCTTCTTGTCTCATCTTGTAAACCCTCTGTTTTATTTTCGAACTTCCATAAACTTCCCATATTCTTCAATCATTTTTAGTGTTTCCTGCCTCCACCCTTATCATCAAAGGTTGTACCTTACACAAGAGTTGGTAATCCATCATCTACTTCTCCCTATATAGCTCATTGTTAAAGTAGGAACACAGTGCTCTAATTTTCACATCCTTAATGTAGAGTGTAGGTATCCAATTTTTCGTCATACTCCGAACATAGTTATACATATATATTTCACATAACAATAATTGAATTTCATGAGGTACCTTTAAATACAATATGAATAAGTTCTGAGCTACATTAATGCCAAACTAAAAATCTGAGTTGATACAAGTAAATTTTAGTAGTAGCATTTGTTCCTTCAAGAAGACAACATATAAATTTGAAGGTGTCTTGCATAAGAGTATTTCATTGGTTACCTTAATAGTGTCTTCTTTCTTCTTCTTCATTCTAGCAATCTCATTATCCTTAGCCCTAAGCTATATATCCTTCTCTTCAATATCTAGTTAATGTTGGAAGAGAAATTCTTCCTTATCTTTGTCCCGCTTTCATTGTATCTTATTATCATAATTCTCAAATTATTATACCCAATAATCCAACAAGGTGGTTTAAGTTTCCATATCCCTACAAGCTTGTTTGGGAGGTTCTCTTAAAATTTTCTTGATCACAACATGTGGCTATAGGTTGAATGGTTGAAATGGTGGATGCACTGGCTTAAATACTCCATGAACCTTATCTTGGGAAGTTGTAGGATTGTCCAATTGTGTTATCTCAATAGGTTCATGAACAAGTTTTGGCTCAAGATCTTGGCCAATGTTCTCAATTTTTTCCTCAATATCTTTTGGAAAATCATCCAAAGTGTCAATTACATCAATTTGTGGTCCATGTATTGAGTTTTCTAGTGCTTTCTCTATATGTTCTTCCTTATTTGTGGTCACATTGGCTACATTTTCAATTTCCTTTTTGATATTTCTCCTTCATGTTGTATTTGGGTTTCCCCGAGATGAATGGCCTCTGTTTGAACTCCAATTAGCTCATTAGGGAACTTATGAGTAGGTTGTTCCTCTAACTCATCCTCCTTTTCCTCTTCCACTTTCTTAGGTGTATCTTCCATTCCTATGTCTTCATATATGTCTATATGATATTTATACTCAACATCTAGGGGAATAGCTTCTTCATTATTTTCTAGCTCCTCTTCATCACTATCCAGAAAGATTCGAATGTTTCTCCTTGGATTTGATTTTTTGGCCTTTTTATTATAGAGCCTATGGGATCTCATTGATGTTTCAGGGGTTTTAATTGAGGATTTTAATTTTCCTTTGGGGTAGGAGGATTCAGGGGTAGATATCTCCAATAGAGCTTCGGTAAGAAGAATTATATCAAGGAGAATGGCCTAGGGTCCTTCTTAGGAGATGGAGGTTTGTTAGGAATAGAAGTTTTTGTAGGTACAAAAGTTTTGTAGGAAGAGAGGTTTCTACAGGATGGAGGTGGAAGCTAAGGTTTAAGGTACAACCATAGAATAACTAGATGAGATTCTCCTCTTTTTCTTCCCCTTCCCCAATAAATCATTCAAGTATTTTTCCCTAGAAAACTCTCCCCATTTTATGCGAGGTGTTTCATTTTCAATGCATGTTTCACAACTAAGGTGACAAGACAATGGTGAGACAATGCAGATCTACCCCTTTGAGATTCCTTACTCATTTTATTTAGGATTTCATGTAGGAAGTTAGGTACATTGACATGTTTTCCATTTTTCAAATGATTGAGAAATTTAAAATGCACAGTGTTTAACCGTGAGTACCTACCCTCATAGGTGAATTACTTTATAACATAGTTTGCAACATCAGCCCAAAAGGATTTTAAAGAAGTGTCTATGGTAACTTGTCTCATCACATGATGAATTAAATGCGTCTGGGTCTCCAAATTCTATGTGAGATTATTTTGTATTTTCCTTGGTAGGATAAAACTCTCCTTTTGTCGGGAATATGGTTACTTAAACCAAAATTTTGTCATCTACCTTTACTGTCAAACCCTTCACTATGGCCTTTCCGTCCTTGAAGGTGGAGGCAAAAATTGTTACCATTAACTCATTAAATCCTTGAAATTTATTGATATACTCCATCCAACCACTGTCATGGAAATACTATAGAATTTTTGGTTGATTACGAGCTACGAATGATCTGTAGGCTCATTCCTAATTAGGTCACCACCCATTTTTGAATTCTAAAACTTCTTATATCTCTAAGAGGCAAGAAATATTTGCAGTTTGAATTGATTTTGCAAAAAAATGAATTAGTGTACAGATCTCGAGTACTTGGTGTTTTTGAAGTTTGTAGCCGACTTACACACAGCTCGAAAGTGCATGTATTCATTAGATTTTAAGGATGCACCCGTGTGAGGTGACAAAGTGGGGTGATGTGGGATATAACTCACATTATGTAAGGTAGTGGTAAATTATGGAAAATAAATTTATTTATGGCATGGCACAAATATTAACCTCTTATAATTATTCTATCGCTACTTTAATAAAGTGGATTAATGGCACTTATCTCAAAAATTACATTTGATGATTATGACATGTGCCTTGTTAGAATTTGTGCCTTTGGCTACATGCAGAGTCATCATGACTCTGTAATTTAATGTGCTACGTTGTTGCAAACATTGTATTGAATACTGCAAATATATGTTAGAGGTGCCTTAGTAAAATCGGTTAATTCTGGAGAGGGAATACCGAACATTTATGGTGTCAATCTTCTTCATAAGTTCTTGTAGGCACAATTTTATCCTTATTTCTCTTCATACAATCATGATTTATGCCAACAAGATAGTAAAATAGATATTTTCTACATGTTGATGCAAGTGGATGTTTTAGTCTTTTCATCATCTCCTTCTATCATATATTATGCACTCCTTGGAACAAATACACCAAACCTGCAAAACAAAAAATTATAAAAACAAAACATGTTAGTTGAGTGGTGATGATCACCAAGAAGTCTAATCACACCAATTTTATTCTTCTTTGGAGTATCCAACAAGATGCATATACCAAGGCCACTGAACATCTCATTCCTCATAAACTTCAGAAGATGAACTAGCAAGTTCAACCTCGATCTTAAATTTGTTGCTCTCATCTCCGTCATGTTTTGACCTCCTCTGAATTGTTGCATGAAATTACTCCTATCAGTTAGATTCTTATACAACTTAAATATGTGACCACTAACCAAAAGTAGTTTGAATCTCATATAATGTCATTAGGAAATATTTTATCAATCTCATATGGCCCTAACCACCTTGTTCTGAGTTTTCCTATGTGGTCCTTGTACTTGGAGTCAAATAAGAGAGCCCAATCTCCTTCCTAAAATTGTCTTGTTTTGATGAACATGTCATGCCATTTGATCCTTTTCTTTTGTACCACCTTTGTATTATGAACAACTTTCCTCCTCATTTCATCCAACTCATTGAGTTGGAGAATCCTTTTTCTCTAGAGATTCAAAAAAATCTATGTCTAATTTAAGTGTTTTCCTTAATGTCTTATGTTCAAATTCAATAGGGAGTAAAAAGTCTTACCATACAAAAGTTCAAATGGTGTGAATCCATTTGTTCTCTTTCATGTTGTATTGAATTCCCAAATTACTTCTGGAAGTCTTTCTGACCAATCCCTTCTATGGAGTGCAATGGTTTTGGTCAAGATGGCTTCTATTTCCCTGTTTGTTACCTCAACTTGGCCATTGGATTGGGGGTGATAAGGTGTATATTTCTTATGCCTGATTTCATATTCCTTAGCTAAATTAGAGATGAATTCGAAGTGAAGTGTGTACCTTGATCTATAAAATTTCTCTTGGCACAACATATCTTATGAAGACATGGTCATATATAAATTTAGAAACTTTCTCACTCTTCTGATTTGGTAGTGATTTCACTTCTATCCATTCAATGAGGTAATTTGTGCACACCAAAATATATTCTTTATTATGAGACTTAGGATCTATGGGACTAATAAATTCCAAGCCCAATTTTTCAAAAGGCTACAATACCAGTTGAGGTTGCAGTGAAATCTCATCTACCTTAGTAGGTTGACCCATTCTTTGACATTTATCACACCTTCTAGCATAAAATTTTTCATCCTTGTGCAATGTGGGCCAAGTAATACCTTGTTGTCAACACTTTTGTGTTATTTTTGCAACAAAGTGTCCTCCACATGGCTCACTATGGCAAGCTTTGAGGACGAATATATTTCCTCATCATCTATGCACCTCCTCGTAACATTATCCTGCCTTGTGTGGAATAGGAAACTAGTTATCCAAGAAAAATTCACACTTTTCTCAACAATATATTTCTTTTCAAAGTATAGATACTATGGAGGTTTCTTACCTAAGACCAAATAATTAGCTATATCAGCATACCATGGTGTTTTAGTGGAGATGGAAAATAAGTGTTCATCGAGAAAAGATTCATCCACTACTTTCTCTTCAGTATTATTCTCCATTCTTGAGAGAAATTCAACAATAACATTGTCTTTACTAGGCTTATCCACAATTATAACATCAAATTCTTGTAGGAGAAGTAACCATTTGATTATTCTATTGTTTATAGTTAGTTTCTTGATCATATTTAATGGCAAAGCATGATCTCTATAGATAAATATTGGATAACACGTAATATAGTGCCTAAACTTGTTAATGGCGTATACAACCACCAAAAACTCCTTCGTGATATAGTTGAGCTCAGCATGTTGCAGGTACTTACTAACATAGTAGATTGCATAATTAAGAATCTTGTCCTTCTATCCAGAACAGCTCCAATGGCATGGTATGAGGTATCAGTGTGTATGTGAAATGGAAAACTCCAATCTGGTCCTCTTAACACCGGTGCAAAGGTTAACATTTACTTCAAGGTCTAGAATGCAGCTTCACATTTCTCAGTCCACACAAAGGCAACATCTTTTCCCAATAAGACAAACAATGGTGTTGCAATTCTACTAAAATATTGAATGAATCTTTGGTAATACCCAGCATGACCTAAGAAACTCCTTACATATTTTTGCTTCTTAGGTGTTGGCAGATTTATAATCACAGATATTTTTGATGGATCTACCTGAATTCCAGCTAGATGATAGATAGTGTCCCAACACTATTCCTTCAAACATCATCATGTAGCATTTTTCATTTCTTAAGGACAGGTTATGCTCCTTGCATCTCTTGAGAAATTTGTCTAGGTTCTTCATTACTTCATCAAAAGTAATTGCCATTATTGTAAGGTACAATAACAGGGTAACACCCATTGGTATGCGACGAAATTGGATATATGAATCCAACATCTAATAGTTTCTTTAATTCTTCTTTCACTATATCCCTCATTGTTGGGTTCATTCTTCTTTTTGGATGTCTTATTGGCTTACAACTATCTTTGATGTATATCTTATGGGTACAGAGCTTAGGATGGATTCTATGCATGTCTCCATAGTCCTATGCAAATATTGTCTTATGACTTTTAAGAAGAGCAACTAACAACTGCTCTTTCTGTGTTCTTAATGTTTTGTTCACATTAAGTGGATTTCCCAATGTAATTTACAATTTCTTAGAAAGATCATTCATGGAGCATATGTTTCTACTTACGAATTCAATATACAATCATGTGGAAGAAGTTGGTGTAGGATGCAATTCTTACCTAGAACATTCATAGTACTTTGTTGCGGTAATATTTGATTCTCAGGACAGCTTATGCATCGCAATTTTCCATCTTATTCTTCATTCTCACCATAATTATTATGCAAGACGTTAGAAAGGACAACGTGTTCTTCCTATCCCTCAATTATGCATGAATTCTCCAGCATCATGAGCTGTTGAATTGAGCTCTAATATTATTCTAATGCTTCCACTCAAATGGTTTGGTCTTCTTCATTGAATGGTTTTGAAGGGGGTAAAGCATAAGCTTCTTAGTGCCACTTCCATTAGAGATAATCATATTACCAGATCTGCATCTTATGAATGCATCAGTAGTTTCTAACCATGGTCTTCCTAGGATGATAGGATATCCTCCCAAACTTGCTTTTGGCTGAAGAATAATAAAATCAGTAGGGTATTCCCAAGAGTCTACCACTACTAATACGTCCTCCAAGACTCCTTCAGGCTTAACTATTGATCTGTCTGCAAGCTGCAAGATTGTGGTTGTTGGTCTTAGTCCTTCTAACTTCAAATCTTCCATAATTTTTTTTGTCATTACATTTCCCCAAGTCAATCAACTTTTTTAATTATTGTGCCATTGATTGTAACATTTACTAAAGGGTTGTCTAGATCTATGTATTTGGGCATAATTGAGTTCCCAAGCATAATATCAACTAATTTTCCAATGACCTACACAGTAGATGGATATTTCATTTTCCTACCTATTTTTCTTTATGCATAGATCTTTAACCAATTTTTATAGATGGGCACATCCTTGATAGCTTGAATCAATGGAATTTTGACACAGATGTCTTTTAACTGGTTGACAAAATCAGAATCAGATTTTGATTTGAGGTCAATCTTATTTTCTTGTAACCTTTCAGGAAATGGTGGCTCATTACCCTATGTTTTACCCTTTATGGAATTTTACGTAGGTTGTTACAGATTAGCCTATAAAGCATCTTCTAGCCTTGTTGCGGGTCATCATGCAAAAATTTTGGTTCCTCTACAATTTCAGTAATGGTAGGTCCAGCTAGTGGAGGAAGTGCTCTTCCTAAGCGAAGATGGATATTGTTGATATCATAGAATAGGTAGGGTATTGAGTGGTTCAATGGAATAGGTTGGTTGAGAAGCTTTATTATTAGGATTAGGTGTTGGTTGAGTAGGTAGTTGTGTAGCTTTTGGTTGGGATCCTACTTGGGGGTTTGGCATCATATCTTGTTATTACTGTTGATAAGGAGGTTGTGGATAAGCTTGTTGGTAATTAGGAGGTGGGTTGTTCCACTGCTGCACTCCTCTCAAGGTTGTTTCCATGACTAAGGAGGTTTTTTCCATTGTTTTTGTGGTTGGCCTTGGGCGAGGTCACAATTTTTTTCTATTGGTTAGGATATGGGGCCCATCCTTGAGGGTTAGCCCAAGGTGGGGGCTGTATATATGAATTATTAGACCAATTTTGAAATGAATGCATAGGGTCTTGTGTCATACCTCCTTACCTTGGTGGCCATGGTTTTCTTTGAGCAACATAGAAAAATTTCCATCCTTTGTCTCCAACATCTTGAAATCAGGTGAAGCCTCCTTTCTTTAGCAATACTGTCCAATTCTCTTCGCATCTACGATCTAAATTCTTTGTTACGCATGTATAGTAGTACTCTGTGAGTGTTGCTTCTACATCTTATTTCTTCTTTTTGGTGTGTAGAGCATCTAATTGATTGGCCATATCATTGAAAATCTCTTGCTTCATGTTTTTGAACATGCTAACAATCTCTAACTTGGATATGTCCCCCATTGTTTTGGTAGCTAATCCACCTCTTGATCTTACATTTCTTACCCTCTTCATAGTAGCTCTTGAGTAATTTTTACAAGCTTCATAGATTTGTTCAAAAGTAGCTTTTGAAATATTCCGTACTCTATCACAACCATGTCCTCCTCACCGAGTCCCTTCAGAAATAGTAATTTGAGGGAGTTGGGTGGTAGGTCGATTGTGTGACTTGAATTCTAAACATAGAATAAGAACCTTTCCAAATAGTCTTTTAATGGTTCATCCTCTTTTTGTGTCATTCTGTATATTTCATCACCTCCTTTGCTACTTGGTCTGCAATAGTCTTGATACTTTTTGAGGAATTTCTCCTTCATTTGTTACTACGTGGTTACACCATTTCTTACCAATCCCATGAACCATCTCAACATTAAATCCTTGAGTGTAGCAAGGAATAAATTCAATTTATGTGCATCAATAGTATAGTCATAGATTCTACACAGAACATAAAATTCAAACAAAAATAAAATTGGTTCTTTGTCATGGATCCACGAAAGTTTGAGAAGATTAAGGGAGAAATATTCTTCATACTAGTAGCTGCATTTTTTTTTTCTAGTGATGGGGAACTCGAAGGTGGTTTTCCCATTTTGAGAATTTTGATTTACTTCTTATGACATCCCAAGATGTTCAGGAGCAACTTCAGATGCTTCACTTGGAGGATTGTCTTCGAAAAGAAAACCTAGTACAAAGGTTTCTTCTTCAAAGTCTTCAAAATCTTGAAAGATAAATGAAGATATTTGTGCTACTTGTGGATTAGGTAAAAATATACCATGGGCATCCCTTGGACGGTGCATGCATCAACTACTTAACTCATTCAATGGAAATTAGTGGGGGTTTAGTTTGAGGTGAATTTCTAAAACCTAGACTATTTCTAAAGAATAAAAATCCTCTTCAACAACTCAAAACTTGGCAGTATCCCCAGTAATGGCGCCAAAATGGTGGTGTAAATTAACTCGTAGAAATTAGTATGATGTTTATTAATCCACAGTCATTTAATTATCAGACCTAGGGATGTAAAATTTCAATATTTCCAGTGTTGTATGCATAATTACAGATGTTGGGAGGTATAAGGGAAAATTTTGTCACTACAATTAGGAAATACAATGTTGGAAATGAACTAGTTTATGACTGGAAATGAATACTATGGCTATCATCAAAGCATGTAAAAGACAGATCATAAATAAAGAATAAGTTACTGCAAATCTAATCCAATCATGCAAGAAACTAAAACAAAAAACAAAAGGAGAGGGTTAGCAGACCAAAAGTGGGCCCTACCTTGGGTGTTAATCCCTCCTAAGGCATGTGTCTAAGAAAAATTAACATAACTCATATTTTATTCAATGGCGTGAAGATTATAAAATGGAACATACAACAAAAATTTTACTTATGGATCGATCCCCTTTCCCACACCTTAGTAGTATTTTATATTCTTCCCTTTAGAAGATACATGAAGAGACTACCTCATTACTAATAATTACAATTTGATTAAGTACAAGATCATGACCAAGCAATCTAGAGATTCTCATGCATGCAATAGAACTATTAAAAGGTGTCCTCATACAATGACATAACTTAACAAACTGATCAATTCAAACAACTAGTTATCAAATTAAATCAACTAGTTCCTTGTTGGAGTTGCAGAGCATAATCAAGTGATGGCATTGAATCTTCTTCGTGTTCTCATAACTACTCTTTTAGCAACACGTGCAAACTCAGGTGAAGTGTCCATGTTTCTCAAGCTTCCAAAATTATGGTCTTGTATATGCATGTGACCTCCCTTGCTACAAGTGCTTTGTTAAGGATGAGTCCCATTTGCTACATGTCAATTGTTTTGGACGAGTCCCTTTACATTGTGAATGATTTCCTTTAGCTGCATGTTAGTGCAAACACATAACAAATCTTTGGAAATCAAGGCTAACATTTACTCAAAGCACTATTTAATCGTCACATTTCACTCAGAAGAATAAATGTATCCATAATCCACAAAATAAAGTAAACTTAGTAATAATTATATTAACTAATATAAGTGCCATAAGTTCAAGATATAGTAGATATGTTCAGCAATATATGGGAAACACAAGTTCAAGGGGTACACATGGATAAAAAAATACAACAAATGAGGCATTTTAAATAGTAAATAAAAGGGCTCATCAGTGCACTTTTACACCAACCATCCCAAAGCCTTAGAATGGTTAGGAAAAACAAATGTACCCTCCTCCCTTTTTGGCCCTTGATTACCAATGTGACTCAGGCAAGTGTTTAAGTGCCATTTTCAAGCCCCCTCTCCTTCTCAACTGCAAATTGCATCATATTACTTGGCCCAATAGGAAGGGGACACTTTTTTTTTGCACCAACCATCCCAATCCTTTAGGATGGTTGGGACAAGAAATTTCACTCCTTCCCAACCTGTTAAAATTTTCAAGTTTTTCATTTCCTTTGTTGTTTCTAGTTGCTTCCAGTCTTACTGCACGCACGCTCATGAAAACTCAACCGCCCAGAAAGTCTTCCTCTTCTGCATTACTTTACTACCAAACCTTTCATATCACCTTCATCATCATATTTCCACCATTCCTCCTTGCTACAAAGGTGAAAAACCAAGAGTTACGAGAAAAATCATGATCATATGTACCAAAAACCTTAGAGGCAAAAAGTGAAGATTTTCTCGTATCTTCCAAACCTTTCATCAAATCTTTGTGAAATTTTGGGAAAATTATCCTCATCTAGACAACTTGAAGCTGCATAAAACAAACACCTCAGAGAAATCCTTGATTTTTAATGGAATCCATTTAAAAATCTTTTCCTTAGAGTATTCATTTTCCATTTGTCTTCAATACTGGGAAGTGGGTGAACTTGAAACTTGGAATAGAGCATCTACAAAGAAAAACCTAGAAAGAATCCAACTTTTTTCATCAATCCCACATGGGTATTTTAAGCTTTTAAAAATACAAAGTGTCATTGATTCAAAATTTTCATTTTTATTAAGTTTCCAAAAATGGAAAAACCCTCAAGAAGAAAGAACACTGAAAATCATACCAACCGAAACTAGGGCACGTGGGTCAAAAAAGTAAAAAAAGAAAAAAATTAAAAAGCTAAAAATTAACTTTCTAAAAATAGAAAGCACTCCAAATTGGACCCAAATCATTTTTTAACATGCTTAGAATGTGAAGGAAACTCTGTAGTATAAATGATAGGAAAAAAGTAACCTTGCCCAAAATAGCATTTTTTGGTCCCGAGTGCAAAAAGTTGCTACCACCTCCGTAGTAACATATGTCATCTCTTTTCTCCATCATGAAGTTAAAACAGATCTTGTTTTGGCTCTCACATTGGAGTTCACGAGTGTGGGTGACATTAATGTTTCTCACATGGACTTGGAGGAACTCAAGCACATAATGTTTGATGGACGAAGGGAACCTCACAAGAGAAATGTTGGCATGGTGTCCTAGTAGGTGTTTTCATTGATACAAAACCACATTAATGAAAAATTGAATATTTTAGGATGATTTCATGATGATGTATGAGGTGCTAACATGCTGGTTCATATGTTTATCAGCTGCTACAGTGGGATTTAATGATGCATGTTTGCTCTAGCAAGCCCATATAGGTGCCTAGGAGGTGTAGCTTGATAGTGTGAGCTTATTGGTTACTTGGGAAGCATGTTTTCATGTTTACTATCATGATTTGATATTTTTTATCACTCATAGTAATGGCATAGTGCATGTACATGTGTTTTCCATGTTACAGGTGCTCATTGGGAGTAGGTATGCTAACTTGGAGGTGTGATAGTGTGTTTTGGAGCCATATGAGATCATGGATGCATTATATCAGGTATATCATGTCATATGAGGTATTTTTGGATCATGTTCATATTTTTCTTGTTCAATTCTCGCATTTTTGGATCATTGTGAATTTCTCGTTCGATTTAGTTGGCCCTAGTTACTACTATAACGATCTAATGTAAGCAAAGGTAAGTCTTAGTTACTTTGGAGATATTGGGACATGGAATTCACATTATGATGATTTTATATGTTATAAGGATAATTTATGATGCTCTTATAAAAATTTAGGTGCCCATGATGTGAATTTTGTAAGATATGAATATTTTGGTGAGACAGGATGAAAAACAATGCAAAATCCGGCTCGAAGTGCAACTTCACATGCTCGTTGTGCATAGTTTTATTTTCATGGGACCATTTTCCTTTCAAATATTATTCTAAGGTGAGTTTATAAGGTTTCAAAAAAATAATGAGGTCAGTTGATTCTCACATTTTTATGAATGAATGTTAAAAAGGTAAAGAGGTCTAAAACCCTAGTTCGAGCAGTTTGCAAAGGTGAAGTGTTGTGAAATTTTTTTGATCGGTTCATAAAAACTAATGATTATATGTTATAGATTAATCCTCAATATTTCCATAAATGTATGATTGAGGTCATGGTGATATGTGGGCCCCACCTAAAAATAGTAGTTTATGGGAAAGAAGGATATAGAGCAAGATGGTCCAAAGTAAAAGCATGAAAAATTGATGTGGCCTAATGATTTTGAGCTATTATTGATGCCCATAAATTTTTAGGACATAAATATGCAGGTTCATGGTGTTTTGAGGCTCAAACAGTTAATTAGTTAAAGGGCGGTTTGGGGGTCTCAAATAACAAGGTCCAGCGATTTGGTCATAACTTGAGCTACGATGGAATTGTGAGGTGATTCAAGTTGTTTTAGAACTTATATTTAGATAAATTTCCAGTGATATATGGATTGCATCATGATGAGGTGATTTTTAGGATTTTCAAGGCATTCTTTTAGCAATAATTTTTTTGGCGCTTTAGAACAGGATCTATTTTTATGGAAGTTTTATGTTTTTAAGAATGAAATGGATTGGGTGATGCTTAATATCACCTAAAAATTACGAGGTATGAATTTGACATACAATGAATCCATTTTGAGGTATTTATTGTATGTATATTTGATTTTAATAGCTAACCTTTGAAAATAATGTTTTTGGTAGGTTGATTTAGTGAAGGAAAATCTTGTTACAGTTTGAAGTAAAATATGTTTTGAGTGGTCACATTTCATGTTTTGGTTCAGTATAATTCATTTTGTGTCATTATTAAGTTTCCAGTGGTGCTAAAAGATGAAGGAAACAACTATTTTGAAGATTGTAAAGGAAACTAGGCCCAATAAATTAAATAATTTGATTGGTTGATATTAATTTTGACCATGTAAGAATGTTTTATGAAATTTTAATCATTTATAAGGGTTAATGGGTCATGCAAAAGTATGGTAATCATTTCATGGAAATTTTAAGATTGTTCCCATGGGGTTTTGAGCCATTTTTAGCACATGTAATGATGTTTTTGGCTAGACCGGCCTAATTGGGTCACTTGTAGATGTTGTATTTAAAAATTTAAATGTTTCATTAATGTATTAGTTAAACCAAATGGAGGGAAAATTTTGGGCTAAAGTTTGAAAGGTGAAAAGCATATAAAAGTATATTTTTGGTGCTTTTGTAAACTAGTGAAGTGTGTGCAAGGTAAAGAAACCTAAGTGGAAATTTTTTGTAGTTATTGGAGCATGAATTGAGGAAAATTCAAGTGTGTTACAGGTTGAGAAACATCGAGAGAACATGAAAGAAAGAGTTTTGTGGATTTTAGAGTGATTGAAGAGCTTTTTTGTGAAGATTGATCACCTAGGGTTTGAGTGAAGAAGTGCGAGCTAAATATTGGATCTCCATCAGTTATGGCAGCAAAAAATCAAATATCTACACATTATAAGGTGGTTGAGTGGGTGCTTGATCATCTTGGGGGTTGTAGCCTCCTTTTGGAGTTGGTGCTTCACAAAATTAGGGGTTAGTGCTCCTTGTAGGGTTGGTACTCTACTAAACTAGGGGTTGGTGCTCCTTGTGGGGTTGGTGCCTCACTAAATTTGAAATATATTAATATAAGATAGTTTTTCAAAGGGGTTTTCTTCCATTTGAGGGTTTCCCACTTATATCTTGTGTTCTTATGGTGTTTCTTTGCTTTCATGGTTATATGCTTTATTGATGGTTTATGGTGTGCACACATTAAAAGTTAAATAATCGGTTGATGTGATTGAATGCATATGGTATTTTGAGTTTCAAATCTGAAGTATAATTGAATTTTTTTATAAGGAATTATTCGTCCCCCACTCTCATCCATTGTGCTTCTAACAAGAAGATTTTTTCCATTGGATTGTATGTCGCGGTGGACACATCATGTCTTTCTATAATATTGAATTAGTATTGGAATTTACCCACACAATGAACCAAACACGAAGAAAATTAGGGAAGATGATAATTCAGTCTTGGTTGTGCTTAATCCACAATCCATAATCCAAGGAATGTAGATCCCCACTGAGAAAGATATGGTCATAATCACCAAATAATTTACATCTTTTGAATGGTCCAAGACTGAGTCCTATCTCCAAGGGCTTTTACTCGGCTCTTGGATGAAGCACGAGAGGAATCCTTCTTGCACACTAAAGACTCTTTCTTGCAGTGAGTTCCATAATGTTTTCTCTAATGTTATCATCCTTTTGAGTCAAATAATGAGAGGAGAAAGCACAAAATTATTTCAAGACTAAATGGAACTCTTCATCCTCATGATCATATAAGGCCAAAAATATCGATTTGGGGCAAATCATCTATGACAACCTGCACTTCAAGCTACTACATGAGCATACTTCAAATAAATTCTTCATGAACTCGTATATTATTTATGCCTTGGAAAACACAAGATCGTTCAAGGGCTTAACACCTGTTCAGAATGTCCCTAAAAAATCCCCTGCATTCAAGAAGTACCCCAATTAATCCTGAAAGAGAAATCATCTTTATGCCAAGGTGAATGACATGTTCATAATGTTCATAGTCAAAATTCTGGAAGGAAATCAACACCGAGAATGTCTTCACAAGCCACTACCTTGGTCGTGAAGTACGGATCATGCTTCATCTAGTTCTTGACATTCTCATACATCCAAGTATCAAGCTATGATCTCATGTAATGGAGGTTTCCCTACTTTCCAAGTGACAAGATAGTATTGATGGGGTTGTGTAGACAATTGCTACATGTGAATAGCAAGTTTAAGGGTAGGAAGAAGAATCGGGTTTCTTTCCCTATTTCATTGGGTATTTTCACATGTAAGATATCTCATTAGTTTTTTAATGTTGAAGATTCCCTATCCCCCATCAATATGTACTCGTACACTTCCAGGGTAGAATTTGATATCAGAGAGGATCCAGATTCATTCTATTTGCTCTATTTGTGTCATGTGCCCCAAATTGAAGACTTTTGGAAAATTGTGTTGATGAGTTTGAGGTCCACGAGCATGATCATAAGAGGATTACCATGGAATAGATGAAGAAATTTAGGTTTGAATGGTATGAGGATGGTATTCTAGAATATGGATCGAAGATGTTCGATCCTGAATACCTTGTAGTCAAGGCTTCCCCAGGTGACTTGGAGTGTGCATAATTCAATTAACATCAAGAATGCATAGAGATAGTGATCAAGAGATCAAAGGTGTGGTTTAGAAAAAGGAGGGATGATATAATTTCATTAGGAAACTTCCCATTCCTTTATAGAAAATCATCTTATCACTCCTCTTCCAAGACCAAGGACAAATCCCCGGTTTAACTTAGGAGAAAGTTTGAAGAGGAAAGCAAAGGAACCTAAGGCTCACTTTATTCAAGAGACTGCATAAGAGAGTTAGAACAAAAGAAATACTCATGGTGGATCTTAAATAAGGAGAAATTTCCCTAGCCGAGATCTTCACCCCACAACAATCTCCGTGTCCTTCATCTCCCACTACTACATCAGCCCCACTGCACTGCACCCACCTTCCCATGTGGAGCAAGAAGTTGCAATGTTTCCCACCACCGAGCTAGAGATCAATAATATCTTCCCTGGATGAAATATATGATCATGACCAAAACCCTCATGGTGTAACAAGTGTCTTTTCCTAAATTTTTGGTGATTGTTTCAATGGTCAAGTCAAAGAAGGGAAAGTTAGCTCAAGCGGGATCCATATTCTATAGTGGTCCCTCTGGAAACTAATACATTAAGATAGTTAAGGCGAAGTTTGTTAAACCCATTGAAGAGATGACCCCAGTTGATTATGAAACAAGTATGATTACCCTTGGACCAGAAAGACATGGAAGTGATCTAGACTTGTTCTATGATTTATCCACTCCCCTCGTTGCAAGGATTACTGGAATACAAATAAAATTTAAATTAATTGGATGACCACATTTGAACCCTCATCATATGTCCAATTGCTCCTAGACCCAAGTGTTGAAAATACTCTCCCGGTTGAACAAGTCACTCTAGTAAGCATCTTTGACCCTGAGTCCATTAGGAAGACTCAGGGATTCACCATGCAAGGAAAGGTGAATGAAAAATGGGTGAATATGATCCTTGAGAAAGAAAAGGCATTGTTGCCATAGATGATGACTTTGTACAAATACATGGATGGCACAATCATGAAGATACTCACAAAAAAGGAGGCAATTGAGGCTGAGAAATACCATTGGGACCAAGTATATCCATTGGTCATGGAGATGGGCGAGTCAATTCATCTCTTCTAGTAATAAAATTTGTGTTCTTTTCAGCGACAAAAGACTTATCTTAGGTTTGGGATAAGACTCTATTTGATAGGTATGAATCAATAAATCACATCATTGATGAGCTTCTGCCATATAAAGAGGATGTTGAGAAAATGCAAAAGGATGCGGATGCCCGATTCAAAAGCTTAGGGTGCCAAAGAATGAACCTAGATACTTCAACAAATGATCTATTGAAGGAATTCGAGGTTCAAGTCAACAAAGAGGTCATAGAGCCATTTTCATTCAATGAAAACATGTTGGAATCTCTATCGATATCAAGGAAATCATTTCCATCACCATGGATAATCATCGACTTGGTACTCAAAGTGCGGAAACATCAACTCCCTTATAGAGAATTGGATCAATTCACTTGGTTTTGTTCAAATCCCTTGGGAGAAAAAGGTAAACTTGGCGGTGTGTGAGATTCAACAAAGAATTCAAAGGCATAGAGATCAATCTGCAAAGCTTTCCAAGGGTTTTTCAAGAGCGGGTTATTCTTTAGAATAATGTTCTCTCTCTTCTTCCTTCTTCTCCTCTTCTCTCCACTCCCCATTCTTCCTTCATGTTCTAATTCTTTTTAAGAGTGTGCAATTTTTCTTTCATCTTATTCATTAATGTGACTATAGTCTTATAATGTAATAAGTCACCCTTATTTTATAAAATGGGACTTAATGTTATTTCCTAGGAATACCAAAAGTCACATTAGAAAAGGCAAGTGAAAGGGCACCATGGGGGTAGATGAAGATACATTTCTAGTTCTATAAATGTAATGACACCCTCATTCTTAAGGGTTGTCAATTTTTGCACTCAAGAGAGATATTTTTTTAGCAAGACAAAGTAGATAGCTATTCTTTTACTTCTCCACCTATTTTCCTCTATTTTTCATCATTGTACAACTTGTTAAGATGTCAATAAAGAAAGGGTTTGTTTCTTTTCATGAATCATGAATGTGTGAAAAAAAAATTGCATGGTTTTATCTGGTTGTTGATGTTCTAAGCATAGTTTTTCTCTCCTATAATTTGTGAATGTGAAACTTCTAATTAGCTTTAGCAAGAATCTAATTTTCTACTTGCATAGTTAATTCCCCTTACCTAACTTCTCACTCCCTTTCCCCTATCTTTCAACAAATTCCTCCCTTGAAATTCATTACAAGCATTTTCCACAAGTACATTGGAGTGTGCATGTTGGATCCCCACCTCTGGCCAACAAAAATTTCATTTTTGTTCATTCCCAATATAGTGAAGCTACACCACCCAAGCATAGGGACCTAGAGTCTTAGATCATGGGTAAGATATCCACTAATTTTTCTACCTAAAAACATTTCTCTCCAACATTCCTTCAACACATTTCTCAAGAGGGTGTGTACTTATCTTAGAAAGGTTGATGATATCCCTTCCTAAGCTTGCTTGAGAATCCACCTTGAGAGACACTGCCTCAAAATTTATTAGATGATCTTGTTCTCCCTAAATCATCTATGAGGAAGGGTAGCATAAATATAATGACCTTATACGAGACGAGGATAAGCATGACATAGATGATTGATTAACTGAAGAGGTGTCAAAGTATAATGAATTTTTTTGACACTAGGTAAAGTTGTCATGTTTTCAAGTGAATTTTTCCCTTAAAAAACATAAGATTACAGTTAGTTAATAGGGACCTATAACATCTACATCCTTAGTTAATCCACAAGGTTCAAAAAACCCCTCTACAACTTCAAACCCCATAATTAGTCATACATCTTCCACTCCTCTTCCTCCCTTGACAAGTTCTCACGCCGGTATACCCATTTCCATAAACCACTTGGTAATCACACAACCTACCATTTCATAGCAAACAAGCATCCACACTCAAAACTTAGTGATTTCTATCCCTATATTCTTACCACCCATCAATATGATTTTCGTCACTAGAACTCATCCTCTTTCACAAGTTATCTCCTCTACGCATGTCCCGCACTACAGATACATCCCATTTCATAAAAATCCATCACAATCACAACCATATCAAAATATTAAATCATCCTAGCAACCATTTGTCTCCCAATACACTTACATTCTAGGTAACATTTCCCTCTCTCAAAATACTTCATTACCATATCACATATATCAACAATCAAACCCTCTCACTTATAACCAAACCAACTTGTCCTCTTCAAACATCCAATAGCCTTAAAATGATCCTATGTATGCACTTTTAAGAAGAATAGCTAGCCTCAAAGCCTCCACCATAAGATCCAAAAACAACCTTTCCTATGAACAAATATGCCACAAACATATCGATCCATATGTTTCTTTCAAGGCATACCCTCCACACTCGGTAATTCATCAAGGTCTATAATAAGGACGACCCACATAACATATCGGGGAATTTTTTCATGTCTTTTATCTCATCTCCCATGATCAATACCTAATGTTGAGGAGATTCCCCATGTCCTTGGTTGGCCCCGCCCTTGATTTGTATAATATTATTCTGCAACATTCCCTTTATTCGTTCACACAACTAGCACAATTTTTCCTAGAACACTTTTCCATTAACATCACCCATAAAATATCTATCACCGACCTATATGCCATCAAATAGTTCAAGGATGAGTTTTTGTTGATTTCATAACTAGATGGTGAGATATTATCAATCAAATTTCCTTCTCACTTGCAAAAATTGAATTGATCGAGCTATTTTATCGATCATTTGTTAAACACATATCATCAACTCTTCAAATTCAGTCATTACAAGAATTTGATGATGATTTTACCATGGTCCAAAAACTAGAACTCCGCACCCTTGAGGATGGTAAATTAAAACTCTAACCTAAGAAACCAAATCCTGATTCCCTTTTTAAAACATCTTCTAGGAATGAAAAATCTAAAGGTTCGTGAAAACGCTTGATTGTATTGAAAAATGCACCCAAAGGTTTTTCGGACTCTAAATGGTCTCGACCTCAACATAAATATACGCCTTTAGGGGAATCTTATAGTTTTTCTTTGAAAAACTTCTTGTTTCTTATATTATTAATCTCCTTCACATCTGAACTATCAACAAATATGTACATAATTTATCATGGTATAAGAAAAATGGCTATTGTAAATATCATCAAGTCTAAGGACATGACATTGAAAGGTGTCGTTCATTTATAAATATCCTCCAAGACCTTATCAACCGAGGTGAATTATAACTTGATAACCCGAATGCACCTCTTAATCAAAACCTGGACATGTTCAAACAACCTTTCCCAAATCATCCCCCACCTAGTAGTCAACCTCAATCTAACATCATAGGATCTCATCATATCATCAACATTGTCAACAAACTCTCACCTACACCCATGGAACCGTATTTTTTGCATCTGAAATGACAATTTATCAATGTGACTCTTTGTATCTCTTCACTACTGATATTTTCAATCCATTCACATCACAATATCCCGAATCTACCACATCTAATAGTGCACAAACTTCCCTATCATCCCTTTAGAATCACAAGAGAAGAAACCCATCATTGAAATTTTAAATAGCTCCTCCCAAGACCATGTCATCCAACATAAAATGAAGAACCTTAGCAATGCATTTCAAAAACCCACAAAGCATCCACTTAAAAAATATAATCCCTACCAAATCTTCACCAAAAATCACATCAAAAAATACAACCCCTTACCCTTTATTTTGGGGTTGTATCCTTCATTTAAATTTGCAATCAAAATCATAAAATCTAAACTCTTACCTCAACTAGAAACTAAACTTCCCACATGACTCAAATATCCTATACTTATAAACCATCAAACTTTATCTAATATCCATCATCCTCTTCATCATCTCAATCGGACACGTAAGAATATTACACTAATATCTTGAAGAACTCATGCAATCATCGATCATAACACTACCACCTATTAATCCCTATAATCCTTGGGGTGGAAACCTTCTGGTATAACTATGAGGAATTTTTCTCTTATCATCAAATACTAGGACATTACATAGAGGACTGCAAATCCCTCCATGCCATAATCCAAAGTCTCACTAGTAAAGGACTTCTTCCAATAGAAATAAATCATCCTAAACTACCCACCAACCTCAATATAATCAAATCCAAACAAAAAATCAAATTCACCTCTCAAATCCCTAAACATAGTTATGTTAAACCATCACTTTACAATGTATTGAGTAAAAGTAAGGATTCCTCCAGTAAAACCCCACTCCACCATATAGTTGTTGTCCATATAACCACAAGAGCACGCACACAAGACTTAAAATCTCAAAATCCAAATGGGTTCAAAGTATCATCTCTATTTCTCCTCTCTAATCACCAAATCCATAACTTTATAAAGCTAAGGTTTACACCTTGTGGTACCTCGAACTTAAACCCAATCCTCAACTTTCATATAAAACATTGTCCTCAAATAGATACATCAAGCTCCTATTAAGAATTATTTCGTGATCTTATTCAAAACTCTCCACAACATTGACAAGCCATGATTGAAGCTCTTCAATCCATTTCAGTACCATCAAATGACCCCCACCAATTGTCAAATTCATTGGCACCCCTAAAATTTCTTCCACTATCACATTTGAGGACTCTAAAATTCCCTCCTTATATCCTAAAGACCACACTCTTCCTCTCTTTTTCACCTCACAAATCAATTACACTTTGGTCAAAATAGTAATGATCAATAACGATGCTAGAATAAACATAATATCATATCATGCCTTTAAACAACTTCAATTATCAGACACCATAGTCACCCAATCTTCTTTCATGTTACATGCCTTTAGTGAAATTGTCGTTCCCACATTAGGCACAATCATTTTACCTATTAAAATAGGTGTTAAAATCCTTCATGAGCTCTTATATCTTATCAAAGGATAATTCCAATATAACATACTACTAGGTCATCCTTGGATACATGTTATGTTTTTTATCCCATCCACACTACATAGGTGTCTAAAATATGAACATGAAGGTAAAACCTTCACATTCCCTACCAATCCAAATCCATTCAAATCCTATCACATGTTTTACAAACCCAACGAAAGGTTATTTCCATTACAAAACTCTATGTCTTTAGATCAAGCTTCTACAAGATCCTCCATCCATGCATCCAAACTACTAGATGCGATCAATACTTTGAAAATGTCATGCAATATCTCTCATTGGGGAGTATTTTCTTCTAGATCTTAATGCACTCCCTAGGTATAAAATGTATGAGATACCCGATAAACAAACACTCTACGAACCTAATGTAGGAAACATTATTTCCTTTGGACCCCTTTCCTCTCGAACATAGCTTGTTTATAGAGGTGTCGATTACCCTTCGTCTCACCTTGATATTCAACCCCACACTCAACCATTCTCATCATACTTTTCATTCTTGGCTAAACCATAGTTTTTCTAAACCTACCTCTACCGATGTGCATGGAAGGGGTTTGGTATAGGTTTATACAAGAAAGGTCCACATGACTTACCCTTTTAATACTTAAGGAAACATCATGAGAAACACGTCCTCGGCTTCAAAGTGTCTCCTTCTAATCCATCAACATCAAAACTTGAAGCACCACTATTACCATTAGCAGACTCATCCTTTGACATTGATAATACTTTATCTATCCCATCTAACTTTTTTCATTAATGTCATCACACTTGAATTGCTAACTTTTTAAGCTAATGTCGAACTAAAACCCTTCCCCTAACATTACCACATACGTTAGAGTAATATTCCCCTACTATCGACATCCTTCATTTCCATGATGATGATGCTATATTGACTTATATGTGTGTTAAGGATACTATCTTGAGAAAACCCTACCTTCTCGACACATCCACTCTTCTCAATGAATCAACCAAGCCTTAGACACACATGAACTCCAAGAATTCATCACTTTGTTATCAAAACACAATCAATCATTTAGATGGTCATATAGTGATATTCCTGGTATAGAACCTAATATCATTATCCACAACATCGTCACTATCCCGGATGTTAATCTGTTAAGTAAAAACTTCGTAGGATGCATCCTCACATCGCATTTTTAGTCAATGAATAACTTTAGAATTTTCTTTCAGCCAAATTCATACTACCTATTAATTATCCACAATGAGTTTCTAACATCGTGCATGTCACTTAATCTACCAAAAATTATGCATCATCATGGACTTCTAAGACCTTAACCTTGCTTGTTCAAAAGATTATTTTCCCTTACCAAACATTGCTTAGCTCATTGCTCTAACAATGAGGCCGAGAGACGTTGTCTCTTATGGATGGTTTCTCTGGTTACAATCAAATCCTTATCACACCAAAGATCAGCATAAGACATCCTTTATTACCCTATGGGGAACCTTCTGCTATAGAGTAATGCCCTTTGGCCTAAAAATGTAGGATTTACTTATCAATGTGTTATGACCTATATCTTTCATGACCTCATCCACAAAACTGTAGATGACTATGTGGGAAACCTCTTAGGTAAATTTAAACACTAAAGATACCATCTAGTTGTTCTTGACATGATATTTATATGTCTATCATAGTTCTTTCTCTTCCTTAATCTTGTTAAATGCATATTCGAGTACTCATAGGAAAACTCATAGGATGTATTATGTCTATTAGGAGACTTTAATTTTACCCTAAAAATTCAAGTCCATCCTTGAAATTCCTCTACCCTCCTATCTCAAACAAATTTATATCCTTCAAGGAAATCTTCAATCAATATGCCATTTCATTTCTCAACTATCAAACCATTATCAACCTTGCCATCATCTTCTAAGAAAGGACATACACTTTAAATGGTATGATAACTTTCAATAGGCCTTCGATGCCCTCAAACAATCTTTTACCACCACCATTACTTACACATCCATGTAATGGAAAGCCCTTATATCTTTACATATTCATGACTAACCATACCTTGGGAGCCATATTGGCACATTGAGATGAAAAAGGTAAGGAAAAATACGTCTATTACATAAGACACACACTTTATGATTATGAAATTCACTATTTTCGGAGTAGAAAAGTTGCGTTATGCCTTATACTTTGCAACTCCCAAACTTTGTCACTACCTTATCAATCACAAAACCTACATTGCCACAAACTTTAATCCACTCATATCTATGCATTCTAAGTTGTGTCACAATGATTTTATCACCATATGGCTCATACTCATGACATAATTTGACCTTGAATTTATCTCTCATAAATCCATTAAGGGAAAGTCATAGCTGATCAGCTTGAGGAATCCACCCTTCATGTCAATCAAATTCCTCGTAAACACTTCCCCGATGAATCTATCAACACTCTCGATCATGACTATATCCTTCTTTAAATGATCTTTTTCTTTAATGGGTCTAAATGCATACATGACGGAGGTGTTGAAATATTTGTAATTCCCCTTTGGGACACTCCTATTCTATTATCCTTCAAACTAAATTTCAAATGCACTAATAACATGGAGGAATATGAAGCTCTCATCATGGGACTTCATATCGCCACATTTCTTGGTGTACAAATTCTTGACATCTACGGAGATTCACAACTAGTCATCAATCAAATCAAAGGGATCTATCAATGTAAAAATGAGGTCCTACAAAATACAAAACCATTGTCGAAGACTTATTACAACTCTTTGACCAATACAAAATCTAAACCACCCCTCAATCATCTAAAAAATTATAGACATCATAGCTTTACTTTCCTCTCTTATTCCTTTATCACCAGAAGATCCCAAACTCTTCGTTGTAATACACAAAATCTATTAACCCTCTTTTACCAGCATTGAACTTCTTACCATTAATCACATAGAAGATAGCCCATTTGAAAATTGGTATACCAAAACTTATGATTAGTTTTCCACCAAGAAATACCTTCGAGCTATCTAGAAATGGAAAAGGATATTTTTAATAATACGCATCTTGCTATGTCATACTAGGAGGTGTCTTTTACAAAAGAGGATTTGATGGCATCCTCTTCTGGTGTCTTAAAACTCTAGAGCCTCATCTAGCTATCCAAGAAGTCCATGACGACATATGTGGTGGACACTTCAATAGTTTAACTATCATTTAATGTATCCTAGGCATGAGATACTATTAGACCACATTTAACCAAGATTGTTGTGACTACATCAATAAAAAATTTCAAATGTCAACAACATTCCAACCTCACACATATCCCTAGCCACACTCTTCAACCCGCTCAAGATATTTGGCCCTTTTCATAATGGGGGATTGACCTTATTGGCCTTATCAACCCTTGCTCATAACAACGACACAATTCTATCATCACAACAACTAAATATTTTACAAAATGGGTGGAAGCAATCCCCTTATCTCCACTAAAGTAAATAAAATTGTTGACTTCATCCATCATCACATTATCTATTGCTTTGGTATTCCTCATAAAATCATCACAAATAATGGAAAATACTTCAAAAATAAGAAATTTAAAAACTTTGTGACACTTACAACATTAAGCTTAGCTTTTCCTCTCCTTATTATCCACAAGCAAATGGCCAAGTGAAGCATTCAACAAAACACTCAACAAAATCCTCATGAAAATTATTGATCAAGTTGGTAGAAATTGGCATCTTTAAATCCCATTTGCATAATGGGCATATCGAACCAACTTTCAAACCCTTACATACGGTTATTACGCCCTTCTCCTTAGTATATGGCACCAAAGTCATTTTCCCATCAAATTCCAGATCACATCCTTACATGTTTCTCTCAAGGACTTCATCCCTGATGAGGACTATCGTTAAGAACGTCTATCAAAACTTAAACTATTAGATTATTTTTTCCTAACTACCCTCAAACATATCAACATCTATCAAGAATGAAGCAAATGATACTATAATAAACATTTCAAACAAAGTGAATTTAACATTGGTGATCTTATTCTCAAAGAGAATCAACATGTCACTAACATGAAAAAGAGTAAACATGGGAAGTTTACTCTAAAATGGCTTGGACCATATGTCATCACTCATAAATATGGGTATGGGGCTTATTGTTTAGCCTCCCTAGATGGTAAAATTGAGAATGAGCCTTGTAATTCCCTACACTTGTGATTATTCTATTGTTCCAATATCAACTCATGAGTTCTAATTCAAACTACGATCTCTATCCATCACCCTACACATCCTACCACCTTCGTAATGATTTGGAATCATGTGGCCTCTTTCAATCGATAACTATCATGACCTTAAATATGGGCACCACGACTCTGCTCATAGCATATTCACCATGGACGGGTTCCCCGCTCACAATTGGGGAGCCCCCAAAATCATTATTCTCACCATCCCCTATCTTATCATATTTTAACATAATAAGGATATACATGTAGCTTGTACATTTACTTACCAAGAATTTCTCTCAGCTAAAAAAAAAAATCAAAATACCTATGGGATGGATATAATCAAAATATAGAATGACCCCTCGAAAGATGGATATTAAAAATAAAATCATGTTAAATAAAATTTGTAGACCAATTCATCGAAGGATGGATAACATAAAATCAAAGTCAATAAAATTGTGGAACACTCCCTTAAAGGATGTAACCCGATCAAAATATAGCAAAAAGGTCTTCCTGCATTGATCAACCTTCATATCAAAATAAAAAAGGCAACCATCCCAAGAAATTTTCTCACATCAATCAACTTTCCCATCAAATGCAAACTTCCCGCATCAATCAACTTGTGAAAAATATTATAAAGTTGGGGAAAAACCCAAAAACCATTAAGAATAAGTTGTTTCCTCATTTTTGCTACATACAATTCCTTCTCATGTCAAGAAAATATAGAGAAAACTATCTTACACTTATATATGATCCTAGTATGACTAGCCATCGCGAGTCATATGTTAACATTATCTACAAGTCCGCATGTATAGTATCAAGCATATAAAAAGTTTACCATCATACACTATATATGCCAAGAATAGTAAGGAAGCAAACATCCCACATTTTATTCTTATCCATCATATAGTGCATAAATCAAACAACAAGATCATCATTTATCACAACCATATCTAAAATCATCAAAATCACATCATACATCTCTAATCTAAAAATATACATTTCACATACATCCATAACTCATCATATCAAAATCATAACTAAACTCATTAACTAAATCATCATCAACTACATCTATATCCATCACATTGCAATCATTACAAAACTCAAAACATAACTCAAACATCAAAATTGTGTGTGTGTATGTGTGTATATCAAAAGTGTCTATACATCATCAAGGGCTTCAAAGAGCCTCATGTATCAAAAATATATTTGTATGTCATTGAAAAGGGCTTCAAAAGATCCTCATACATCAAAATTCTATACATCAAAATCTATCAAAATGGGCCTATAAAACTACCTAGTGAACTAAATGTTTGTCAATCAGACACTCCCTCTGGCGCTACTCCCATGATCATCATCTGGGCCTCTAGTTGGTCCCTCACCTAGACCTCTCGGTGGTTGACCCATGGTTACTGAGAACTACCCGATGAATCTTTTCCATTGATCTAAAATTCATCATAATGAGGCTCATCTGAAATAATTTTCCTCACTAAATCCTTATAATAATGAAGCTCCTCGTCCGGTTCCAAGTAGTTATCTATACTCACACTACCAAGTGGCCCCATTTGACCACTAGTCTAAGCCCTAGTAGCCTATAGCTCAACCCCGATATCGATGGTCTGTCACACCAAATGCCTTTCGCAGGCCTCTCTATCTCATATATATTTATTTCTATGAACTTTAGCCTATATAAGCTCCGCCTATACAATCGTGAGTTGTTGGCTCATCCCATCTCTCTCTAGTCACAATGTCCCTCTTACCAATCAATGTGTCCCACTCAAATAACAATGTGGCCTTCTCATCCTCTAATCTCTCTATGGTAGCCTCCAATAAATCCATTTTATCATCCTCATCCCCTCCCTAAGCTCCACCCTTTGGTATAGACTCTATGTGAGCCTGTACCCACCTCTCAAATCCATCTAGTTGCCCCTCAATCAGGTTGCATAAGCCTCCATCACACCGACATCATCATGACCCACCACTTCCCCCTGTGCATCCACTCTCACCCTATTCCCTCCTCACCTTCCATCTCGGTCGGCTCCTTTACAATTAGTAATGCCACATCAAAATTAATTTCTCTAAATGCTAGTAGATATTTATAGGATTTTGATATAGTTTCATGTACAAATTTACTTATTTTAAAGTATGATGCAGGGGGCATGAGTAATTCATTCTTTATCCTCTACACTATTCAAAATTAGTTGTAATAACATGGTTTGGGGGTATGGTCCTCCTTCTCCCTTATGAAATTTTAAAATTTATGCATTTGTTTTCAAAATTATAACACCTTATAGGGGCATCTAAATTTCCACTTCTTTTGTGGTGTTATCTTATTCAACATTTATAATAGTATAAAATTAGACCTAGATCCATTTGCAGTGGTGTGGTTTGGAGGTTTCATGTAAGGTGTCTAAGTGGTCAAGTTCTTCATAGGGTGTCCTTCCTCTTCTCTTACCAAATTCTCAAATTTTGAAGGTGTATAAGTAGATAAGTTATTTTTAGGATGAACTTCCTATTTACAAAGTTTTTAAAAGGGTAACTTTGGTTCCTCTTCTCTCTCTATGGTGTTATTTTTCACTAAACACCCCAGTCTCTCCTTTGGCACAAATTATACACTTATCACCCAAAATCCTCAAGCATCTCAAGTAACATCCCAAGCCTTCAAGGAATGACAAGAAAGGGAGATCCTCCCTTCATAAAAATGAACAAGTGTATTTCTTCCATATTTTGTATCTCCTTTTTTTACTTTTTACAAGTTCAAAGTTAAAATAATTATTTATATCTTGAGTTACGGTTTAGTTTCCATAATAGACATTAACTACATCCTATGTTGTAGGTTTCATCATGGAGTATGTCAACACCAACACAAAGAGAACAACTCTCGAGTAAAGACAAAGAAAGTGTGCACACTCATGTATGTTTTTCCTTTAAGAATGTAATTTTAAAATTAAACATTTAAAGGGAGGTAAAATTTAGACACTAAAGTTTATTAACTTGTCATTTACAATTCCAAGTTTGACTATGCTCCTTACTATGAAAATGCACACTTTTGGAATCCAATCAATTTATATCTTGAGCTCTTTTTTGATTTGCTTATCTTTACCCTTTGTTATGTCATCAATTTGAGGAATATTATCAAATTTAAGTAGTGAATAACATTTGTACTTTATACTGAAAAAACATAAACACCATTCCTATCTGGTGTAGGCTACCAGGATTGCCATTGCATCTATGGGATGATGAAATACTGTTAAATATTGCAAAATCCCTTGGCTCACCTATTGGATTAGATGGACCCACAAGAAACAGATCCAGGCTTGCTTTTGCTCGGTTCTGCATTGTCTCAGCCATTGATCAGGAGTTTCCAGAGCACATAATATTGAAAACTAGATTTGGATCATGGACTCAAAGAATTGAAGTTGAGACCTTAAGATGTAAGCGATGCCAAAGCATTGGTCACTCTGACGAAAACTGCAACAAGAAGAAGACCCCTCTTTTGGTTTCTGTTCAGCCTGAGATTGACGCAGATCTAAACAAAGTCAACAAGGATCCAAGCCAGGAAAGGAAAACTGAAGATAAAGGTCCCAGCCAGAGAAATGTGCAGTTAAATAGCAGGGGAAAAAAAAAGAAAAAAGGGGGTTTTAGAACTCATATTAAGAAACATCTTGTCTGGCGTCCCAAAGATGCTACAATAGCTTCCCCCAACAAAGAAGTAGTGGTCAAAACTATGAAGGCATCTCCGGACAAACCTTTTGAAACTTCTGTGAAGGATGACCTTGCTAAGGATTCCTTGGAAGTGAACGAACAAGAAGGTGTAATCCCTTCTGGTTCAGATGAGAAAGAAATCCTGACATTCATTAGAGAGGAAGCTTGCAACAAGGAGAATATGGATGTGAGTGAACCCCTGGCGATCCTCTCTTCTGGAGAGACTGGAAATGCGGATCCGCTGCCTTACCTCAGCATTTCAACAGCGACTGCGCAGGACTGTTGCAGCCTCAAAACTGCTTCTGATCATACTCCTGACAGTATCCATAAGGAACAAAAGGTAGGGGGGATCACGCCTACCATGGAAAAGAAGACCTATTTAATCCCTTCTGGTTCAGAAGAGAAAGAAATCCTGCCTTTCGTTAGAAAGGAAGCTTGTATCAAGGAGGATATGAGGGTGTTTGAGCCCCTGGAGTCTCTCCCTACTGGAGAGAAAGGAATTGAGGATCCGCTGCCATACCTCAGCATGTCAACAGTGACTGAGCAGGTCTGTTGCAATCACACTCCTGTCAATATTCATAAGGAACAAGAGGAAGGGGAGATTACGCTGCCAGGAAAGGAAGATCCGGACTGTGGGTTCACTTTGGTCATCTCAAAAAAGAAAAAAAAAAGAATGGAAGGTTTTGAAAGGATCCCAGAATCACTTTATAGTGAAAAGAAAAAGGAAATTGACAATTGGGACACCTCTACCTCCAGAAAAACCAGATCTTCAGTTAGACGATTAGCTGATTTTGGAGGAAGCTCGAAAAGAGGAAGACCCTCTAAAAAAACTCTCAGAGCTAAGAAAACAGAGAGGGATATTGCAGATGGTGTTCAGCGACAACTGAACCACCAAGCAAATCCAACTACCAACCATTCCATATGAAGATCATATCTTGGAATATTAGAGGCCTTAACGGTTACTCTAAGCAAAGAAACATCAAGGAGTTACGGGACTCCAGTAACCCCAGCATTTTGATTCTTCAAGAAACTAAGATGAAAGCAATGACCATGGATAATATTAAAAATAATTTTTGGGATAGCTCTGAAATGGCGGCTGTTGATTCTCAGGGTGCTTAGGGCCTGTGAACTCTTTGGGATAAAAGGCACTGTACTGGTATGATCCTTAGTGATAATTTTAATCATCTTGCAATTAAGTTTGTCACTATTGAAAAAAAGTGTGAATGGATCTTGTCTAATATCTATGCCCCTAACTCTGCTAGTGGTAGAAGAAAACTATGGGCTGATCTTAAAATCTTTAGAAACCAGCACAGTTCTGCTAACTGGCTTATCATGGGAGATTTCAACTCCCCTCTAAACCCAGGCGAAAAGTTTGGGGGAACCCCCACCTTCTCTAATGGTATGGAGGATTTTGCTGATTTTATCACTGAACAAAACCTCATTGATGTGGATCTGCATGGTAATAAGTATACTTGGAATAATAGAAGGGTGGGAAAGGGGCTCATTCAGGTGAGACTGGACAGGGCTCTTATCTCGGCAAACTGGATTCTTAGCCAAGACTTTTACCTCTCTTCCCTGCCCAGAATTGGATCGGATCATAATCCGATTGCTTTAAGCTTTCTAAATTGGACCAAACCTGCAAGAAGCTCATTCAAATTTGAAAAAATGTGGATGGAGCACGTTGATATCTATGATAGAATAAAGGAATGGTGGGATTGGAATGGGGAAGGCACTGCCCAGTACAGATTGGTCCAAAAACTCAAAAATGTCAAAAAACAAGTCAAACTTTGGAACAAAAATGTTTTTGGAAACATCTTCGGAAAAAAGAAAGAATTAAAACAGAAGCTTCAGGATCTTGAGTTAAAAATGGATACTATGGGGAGATCAGTTGAAGATGAAGTAAATGAAAAGAGAATTCTTTCTGAGTTACACACGATATGCAGTAGAGAAGAATCCTTTTGGCGCCTTAAATCAAGGGCTATCTGGCTTAAAGAGGGGGACAGGAATACAAAGTTCTTTCACATGACCACTCTAAAGCACAGAGCCAGTAATAGGATATTAGAGGTTTCTAAAAGCAACGGAAGTATTACTAAAAATCCAAACAGCATTAAGAAGCAAGCACTTGAATTCTACAAAAATCTTCTTAGAGAGAGTAATGTCAGCAATCCGGAAGCTATTTCCTTCATGCTAGAGGCAATCCCCCAGAATGATATTGAAGACCAGAAATTCAGAGATATCACTAAAGCGGTCGCTCGATGAGCTAAAAAGGCATTTTTTTCTCTTGAGGGGATAAGGCTCTGGACCGGATGGATTCTCCATTAATTTTTTTGAAATTGCAGGAAATATGCTCGGAGGATCTTCTCAAAGCGGTTAATGAATTTTTTAGATCGGAAATCTTCTAAAAGAACTCAATAACACACACATTGTCTTTGGCACCTAAGAAAATGAATGCAAAAGATTTCAAGGATTTGGACCCATCGATCTGTTAATGCTATTTTTCGAATCTTCACCAAAATTATTGCTTCTAAAGTGCTGCACTCATAATGAAGGATCTCATCTCAAAGCGTGCAGAGTGGCTTCATTAAAGGCGAGGATAATACAAGACGGTGTGATTATGGTACACGAAACTATGCATTCTATGGAAAATAACAAAAAGGCAAACATGATCCTTAAGCTCGACATGAATAAAGCCTTTGACAAAGTTTCTTGGGTCTTCCTTGTGCAGGATTCTATCTAAATTTGGGTTCACGAGAAAAGTTTAGAAAAATTGTTAAATCATGTATATCTACAGGCCCGGAGTTCTGTGTTTGTTAATGGAGAGCTGTGGGATTCTTCACCGGCCAGAGCGAGAGTCTAAGGCGGGAGACCCCATCTCCCCCTTCTCTTCATCCTTAAGTGACAGTGACCTTAGTAGAACAATTAGCGGAGCGGTGGAAGGCGGCCTTTTAAATGGTTCTAAACCCACTTCTCTCCAAGCCAAGTGTCTCTCATCAACAGTTTGCGAGACGACACTATCCTTCTTCTTACTTCTCGGCCTCGGTGGTTGAAGCTAAAGCTATCAAGGCTCTTCTGCGCTTTATGAATGCAGCTTAGGGTAAGAGATCAATTACGACAAAAGCATCCTTTTTTTCTTTAACACCCCTGGGGAAAGACAACTCAAGATTGCTAAAATTCTGGGCTGTAAAATTGGTACTCTTCCAGCAACGTACTTAGGCCTCCCTCTTGGCACGAAGAAAGTCTCTCACACGGTGTGGGATGATTTATTGTGAGATTTCGAGAAAAAAATGGCCGGTTGGAAAGGGACCACTCTCTCTAGTCTTTGGTAAGTGCCTTCTCATTAAAAGCACACTCCAAAGTTTGCCCATATATATCATGTCACTATTCAAAATTCCTTCCTCCTTCAGAGAGAAAATTGAAAGGATTCAGAAAAAAATTTTATGGCAAGGCATGGAAGAAAAGTTCAGATTTCACCTTGTGGCCTGGGATAAAGTCTGCACCCCTAAATCTAGGGGAGGGCTGGGAATAAAAAATATTGAGAAAATGAATGAGGCACTCATTGCTAAGATGGGCTGGAGATTGCTTTCTGAGAAACAACCCTGGATTGATGTCATTAAAACAAAATACTTGAATCAGCAAGCTGTTTACTCCTATCTGCATGATGAGCAACTCCCCAATGGTTCCATTTTTTGGAATAATCTGGTTAAGAGTAGAAACTTCATTAAGAAGGGAAGCAAATGGAAAATTGGGGATGGCAGCGACATTAACTTCTGGGAGGATAACTGGTCCAATGATAATCTCTTGGAGAGATTTGGGACTGCTAAGGACAGTCTTATAAGAAAATATGGAACTAAAGTCAAGGACTACATTGATGGAAATGGCACCAACAAGAATTGGAAAAGACTTACTATGGAGAGTATTGAACTGAAACAGACTATTTCCTCCCTCCAAGACCTTTTGGATCTCTTCCCTTTGTGTCAGCTGGATTCCAAGGATGAGCTGATCTGGAGCAATTCACACGAGGGTAAATACTCAGTCAAATCTGGCTATACCAGTCTTTTCCACAGTAACCAATCAGACTTTAACTGGAACTTGATCTGGATGCCTGAGTTAACCCCCAAAATAAAATTTTTTCTTTGGCTGGCCATCAGAGGTAAAATTCTCACCAGCGACATTTGATGAAAAGAGGATTTATCATTCCCAATTGGTGCCACCTTTGTAGGAATAGCTATGAAGACATTAGACATCTGTTCATACACTGTGATTATGCCTTTAGAGTTTGGAACTTTGTCCTTTCCAAATTTGAAGCTCTCTGGGTGATGCCGGAGGATCTTACTCAGCTGTGGAACCAATGGAACCCACCATTCAGACATTGTGCTATCAAAAGAATCTGGAAATTAGCCATCCCGCATTTAATTTGGAGGATCTGGAAGGATAGAAATAATATAGTTTTTAGAAATAAGAAGCAGAATTTTAAACTCACTACTGGCAAGATCTCCCAAGGCATCAAAGAGGACATGGCCAGATTTAAACCTCCTAAGAACAATTGTTACCCTGAAAATGAAAAGCACATCTTATCAAATTGGCAGATCGGATATTGGAGCAACCCCGGGAATAGTGTGGATAGATCTTTGGTCAAATGGCATCCCCACAGAATCCAATTGGTTCAAGCTGAACTTTGATGGTGCCTCTAAGGGGAACCACGGGCGAGCAATGGAGGAGGAGCAATACGGGACCATAAAGGTAATTTGATTGTTGCATATGCTGGAAAAATGGGAATCCAAACCAATCATTTTGCAGAAGCTTTATCTGTTCTCTGGGGTTTGAGAGTTGCTCGGGCCCAAAATATCCAGAACCTCATTGTTGAAGGGGACTCCCTTAATATTATTAATCTGCTTAATCAGTCCTCTTCTCCTAGCTGGAATATCAAAGATTTTATCTCTGAGTCCATAAGCATCAGTCATACCTTCAACAGCATCAGAATCATACATACTTACAGGGAAGGAAACAAGGCGGCGTCTGATGGCCAATTATGGCATTAATTTAAATTTCACTATTTGGGATAATGATAGTATCCCTAATCGGCTTCTACAACACATACATGCGGACCTTCACACGCAAACAATCTCTAAAGATATGCTTTAATCTTTGGAGGAAATCCATAAATTCTTCCACAGGTGCTGTTTTAGTTTATTTGGCGTGGCATATGATATCTACTCCAAATGATAGCAAGATTTTGTTTAGGAACTTCAAGTGGAGTTGTCTAAATTTAAAAACAGCGCACGCGGGAAGTACAATAGCTGTTGATATTCGGTTGCCAAGCTCCGCGAAAACCGAAGATAACTACAAGGTGAAAGCTGACAGGATAAGGGTTTTCACGCGCGACTTCACGCAGACTCAGATCGGCAATCCTACAGCCGTTCGTGGGAGGACCAACGGCTACAGTTCCCATTTTTATGCGACCCGCAACGGTGAGAAACGAACCACTCTCAACGCCCAAAGGTATTTTGAAAATTGTTGTAACCAGCACATCCTTGTGAAGATGGGAGGGCCTCCCTGCCAGATTGAGCCGTGTGCAGACCCTGACTGGAAAGATAACACTGAGCTCTGGAACATTCTTAGTATTGGCGGATTCACCAACTTTGTGGAGAGAGTGCAAGGGCATGATCAAAGCATCTCTGTTCGCTTTGCCAAGGAGTGGAATGAGAGGATGGTCGACTATGGAGGGCAGAAGATTCTTATTAATGACGAACTCATAGCCAGAAGCGGCCCTCGGCTTGGATGGATACCGCTTCTTCAACAAGAGGGTTATCAAAGAGGCTGAAGAGAGAAGATTTGTGGAGGAGGAGGAGAAGCTTATATTCAACACCGCGGGTCTGCTTGTTAATTCAATTCCTTCTCCGTATGATGAAGTCACCCGCATGATGATTCGCTACATATCCTTGGAAGGCGGGTTTATTCTTGTCCTGCCCAAGCACCTTGTCTTTTTGAATCACTTTCGTAGGAGTAGGTTGGTTTGCTTCCCCCACTATCTATTAAACTCTCTTGAGCGCTCCATTTTGGAGTTCCAGAAGCATACCCGGGCGGTTCCCCTTCACCAGGGCTTATTCCTTATTCACAAGCACTTTGCCTTATCAAATTCCCGGTCTCCCTTCCTCTCCCGGCCTGGCTTTGTTGGGCTCCGTTGCTGCCAGTCCTGTCTCCCCTGCTGTCCCTGCTGCTTGCCCCGCCTCCGTCTTTGATGCCCCATGCGAGCTGCTCATGCTTCTCCTTCTTTTCCTCCTGCTGCTGCCCCTGCCACCCACACTATCTCTACTTCTAAACATGTCACCGGGGCTTCTAGGAGACTCGACCTTGAGTCTCTTTGCTGAGGGGATGAACCTTTGGATGACATTGCTCGTGATCTGCTTGAACATTAGTAGTGCCGGTCCCAGGCGGCACCAACGGATAACCCTTCTAGAAGATTGGAGGCCTTAGAGGCTGAGCTTAAATTGCTTTGAAGGATGAGGTAAAAAAATCTTGCTAAGCAAAAAGGCAAAAAAAAGCATTGAGGGAGAAGGGAGCATTGGCGATAGCCGACTTGATGAAATATACAAAAAAGCCCGACCTCCTAGACTCCCGCCTTGGGAAAACGAAGACTAGGCATGAGTATAATATTGCAGCATTCGGGGCCATAGAGGAATTCATCGAAGGTCATGCGAAGTGTTTCGCATCTCGGCGGTGTCCCGATTACTCTTTGGGGCAATGAGAAAGAGAGTAAAAGAACCGAGAGAGGAGCTCGATAAGACGGATCTTTGCTCATATGACCACATTTGGGTATGTATCATGCTTGGAAAAAAGTAAAGATGAGTATTGATCAAGCGGCCAAGAAGTAGTCCGGTTTACTCTTGCTTCTTGGGCATAGGCTTGCTTTTTTTGTTGCCGTTGTTTTTCTTTGTTAAGTCTCGTTTGTGTTCTTTGTTTCTAGGCTTCGGTGTTCTTTCTTTGTAACTTTTGTGCTTTGATCTGACTTCTCTGCTCCTCTCTCTTATTCGGGCTTTTAGGCCTCCTTTTTGTACACAAGGGTATAGTCCCTTTCAAAAAAACTATTTACCAATATTAAAAAAACATTTGTACTTTATACCACAATTTTCTATTTTGATTTGTATATTTCATGTTGAGAACCATACAAAGGTTAAGGATGTGGGGTCCAGTGTTGGATGACTTGTACATTCTTGCCCCTTTACGTCATCTAACTCTATTTTCAATGTAAATATCTTTAGTGGATTGTTTCATCTTCCTAGGGTTGGCCTTATTAAAATATTTCACCTACAAAGGCTATATAAGCAAGTCAATGTCACTTAATAGTTCACTTGACACTCTTATAAGCTTCTATTAAAAAAATCATTCCAAATGTACTTAAGGATTTCAGAAATTTTCCCAAATCAAATACACATCAATTAGAGCAATACCTATTATAGGTATGAAGCATTCAACTAAGTCAAAGAGTATAGCTTCCTCCATTTCCAAGCATGTAAATGCCACGAGTTATGTATTATCAAGAGAAAAGTCAATCCAAAAATGTTTAAGGGTTTTAAGGAATAAAGGATTAGGTCACCTAGTTGAAGAACAAGATGCCACACTATTACCACATTGGTTACATTATATAATATATATTCAACCCTATATTTTGGTATCCGAGACAAAAGAGAACCCTTAGTGGCTAGATATTTTATACTCACACTAGCACAATAACCTAAAGAGAACTACATGAGGCTTGACCCCACAATTAGGGAATGTAGTAAAACACTTGGATAGGTTTAGTATTTGGGTTTGATTTGCTAAGGGTAGTCCATCTTAACTACACACATGTTTTCTTCTTTTAGTTTTCTCTTGCTCGGATGAAGGGTTTTATAAGTTTCTAGGGTTTCCACTTTGTGCATATACTTGTAGGTCATACATAAGTTATGTGAGAAAAATAAACATGCAAATAATTTCATTTCCATGCAAGAGAATCACACATGAAATTTGAAACCCATATTACTGAAAGGTCCAAGACCATACAAATCCAGTTCATGACCATACGGTTTTAGTATGGACCATATAATAGTTGTATGATCATGCCCCTTCTCAATGTATAGTTCTATAACTTTTACCAAAGCACTCTCGGTATCTAGTTTTCTTTTTCACTTATCTATACATCTGAAATATTTATATGTTGACTTGTAAAACTAAGTATATTTCTCCTCTTATGCATTTGAGATATTGCTTACCATATTATCAATTTTTGCAAGTGTTAATGTGTTATTTTGGCTATGAATGTTTAATGGTGAATTAATTAGATCATAATAATCCCATGTACAAACCCTTACATCCTCTTTATTGTTGTGTACTTTTCATAACATATATTTAATTAGGGTGTAAACAAGTTCCTCTAGTAATTAAAAATATTTGTTTGGTAAAATTCCCACAAAATAATTTACTAAAAGGAATGATGATAATATTATTCCAAATTATGAAAATATCATATGATAATAACACACCACATTTGATAAGTTGAAAGGAATTCACCAAAATAACCTTACAAAAGGATTTATAAACAAAGAGCTAAAATATCATATATAGAAATCCATCATAATGTCATTGATTAACTCAATAATCAAGATGTACATATAGGAGGGAAGTGCAAATACTACCTAGATCAGTGGTGAAGAACTCCCACTAACTGATATTGGTAGTTAAATTAACTCCACAAGACTAGCAAACTAACTCCACACAACTTGGTAAGCTAACTCAACATAACTAGTAAGCTAACTCCACAAAATTAGTACACCTAAACAAGTTAACCCAACAAGTGTAGGGATAACCCAAGTGCAATAATTATCCTAATAAACAAATAAAAGAATAAATAATAACCTACACTAACATCCTCCATAAGCATAGCTTAGGTGGGTAGAAACATTGTTGGGTCCCAACAACAAGGCCTAATAGGTACGCACATACAATAACAAGGGAAAAGTCCTAGGACACCACAAGGCACCCAAAACCAGTAATAAAAAAGTAGAGGAAAACCCCACTCTGAGGCATCCCAAGAATCTTGGATAAAAAAACTCATACAATGCTAAAGAATTTTGGTGTGCATTATGGTATGAATCCACTTTGCTCGATCACAAAACTTAAAAACAATTAACACTGGGCTTCACCAGAATAACTCCATACAAGGAGAATGTTAATGGAGTGATGTAAAAAGAGTAAAAAAACATCAAACATAATTCGATTGACTACTACAAATAGGTGTGCCACAATCCAAGAATAATAACAAAGGCAACAAGACAAGAAAAAAAGATCCAAAGTAATAGGAGTGTCACAATCCAAAAACATCCAAGGTAAGGACACAAGACCCTAAAAATAAAGAACAACACCACACCCTTCCATATTTTTGAATGGGTAGAGTGACGCTACAAATCTGTATGAGTTGTCAAAACAACTACTCAAAGGCCGATAAACTAACACTTTGGGCTTCACCGAATAGATCCCCCACAAGAGTGACTTTCAACATGTCTAAAAGTGTCAAAAATAAAAATCTAAAATCTCTTAACAAACAAGAGAGATATACTACACTGCTAAAGAAAAATGTTAAAATAAGGAGCATTACAATAAAAATGGCATAGAAAGTGGAGCAAGAATCCAAATGGTAGAGGAGTCATGTGATTAACTAAAATATGACTTTTATGAGTTAATCTAATAAGTAGAGCGGTAAATAAAAGCTAAATAAAAAAGAATAAAGTGACCCAAGAAGTCGTAAGTTATAAATTTATGAAACCCTTAAGTGCAATAAGGGTTAGATAGAGCTTATCGATTGAATGAACTTGTTAGACCTTGTCACGAGAGATAGGCTGGAGAGACAAAAGGAGGAAACAATTGTGCGAGGTCCTAATAAGTGTAGATCTAAGAAGTCTAAGTGGAATAAGGCTCCTGGGAGAGGATCAAAGCGCATGTGGGCACCTAGTCTAAGTTCTAGGTGCCCTAGTCTATGGAAATAGCCTAAAACCCTCCTCGAGGTGTCGTTGGATATTCACGTGTGTTCTCTCTTTGTCGTTCCAACTTCACTAAACTACGTCAGATGTTGTTGCACGCAATGCCCGCAATAATGAATCGCCTGCAAAACCCCAAAACAAGCATCAAACCCTAAAAAATAAAGATGCATATGAAGGGGTTAAATTTTCCTCAATGGCCATAATGGTGGACTTACTAACTAAGCACTACACTACATCTCATACCCGATGTAGTTCTATGTGAATGTGTGTGTGATCATGCCCTATGTGTTCTTGTGTCAGTCACACTTTGTGAAGTAGCGATCTATAACTATGTGTAGAAAATGTAATATAATGGTGGATGGAATAGAATAAAATTCCCTCCTATGATGTGTGATGCAGATGAACCAACCTTGTCCCTTGTGATGGAGCTAGATGGATGCAACCTTAGATGATGATAGTAGTTCCTAGTGCTTGGTCCCTCATTATGGTCTCATAAATTTATATTTATATGGTTCTCTTGTTCTAATTTCATAATTAACCCCAAAGAGGCCGACCACCAAAAATATAGAATGCTCAAATAGCTAGAAAGTTCCCAAAAGATGGAGATAAAGTGGAAAAAGGATCAGGACACCCCAAATGGGATCATAGCACTTGTGGGTGCCCCATTCAAGGCTAAAATGACGTAAAACGGCAAAAACAGACTGGGCATGTATGTGCGGAAAGTCAACAGTGACAATAAAAAGAAAAGTAAATGGCCAAAAGATGGGGGTTAATTAGTAATTTCTTCACTCAAAAATCATATGAATAGTAGTATGAAACCGAGACTAAATAATACCCAAAGTGCGTGATTTAGTGTCTACATTTTCCCCCACTTTATGTTGGTGAGCGTAACACTCGGTAACATAAAGTAGATAGAGATCACCTGATTTCCATGTAGAGTGATGTAGAAAGAATGTTGAAGGACTAGACAAAGTATGGAGTGACAAAAAGATGGAGTGTGGAGACTAAAGATGAAAAAAAAAAAAATTGATGAGAACAAACCTAGGGCTGAAACGCATGTAATTACCGATGTGTGTGATGTACCTACAGGTTAGTATGGTGTGTGTGTGCTTCCGTAAAATGTTGTTGTTGTTGTTTTTTTACTTATTTCTTCTCATATGATCATACCTACAAGGAGAAGATCATCAAGTAGTCAAATACGCATGTATATATGTCCAAAACACATATATATAGTAAACAGCATGTAATGGAAATGAAAAATGTAAAACGAACATGTGCACTTGATTCATGACGAGTGAAAGGATGTAGAGAGGATATCGTGTCTTGGTTTTTTTAGGTGATCTGATTCTATAGGCCGAAGAAATGTAGGGAGGAAATCCACAATATCCTCAACCTGTAACTGTTTCCCTGAATATGTGTGAAGAGATCTCTGTATTGCCTAGTTTTTTGGGTGATCCAACACCACTAGATGAAGTAGTGCAGAGAGGAAATCCGTTGTATCCTCCAACCTATGACCGCTCCCCAGAATGCTAAGGAAAACCATGTCCTGTAAAATCCACTATGTATGGTGTTTATAGAATGGTCTAAACCCACTCATTATATAACCTACAATGCCAAGGGTGGAAACTAAACTGAATTGAACTAGTGTAGAAGTGTTTTGTAGTATCTAAAACCCCAAATTATGCCCCCCTCTTTAGGTGTGCATATGATGTCACTGATAGGATAATGAGGCCCCAAAATAGGACCAACTGCATAAACTTTTTCTGCAAGGTGAAGGGAATGCACTTGGTAGAAACCAAGGCGTGCACAATGAAGAAGGCTAGCAAAAAACAAGTGTTATTACATACAAGCATTCATATAGAAGACAATTGTATGCTACACAAACAATGGGTAAGCTAGAAAGTAATATAGTAATGTAAACACGCAAGAAGACAAAGTAGACCGCCAAAATGGGTTGCAAACATGAGACACCACTCATAATGTCGTAAGACACTCAAGGCCACAATGTTCGCATACAACAAACAAGTGTGCACACCAAACAAAGGAAAATCCTACATACAGGAGAAAATAATGACAAGCAATAGTAAATTAAAAGACAAATAGCCATTGAATAAAATAATCTTGCAAAACAAATGTTGCACATGAAGAATCCGTTAGCATGTTAGAAAGATAACCAATATGTCAAAATCATTTATAATCAAGTAATGTAAAGTGCCAAATAAAATGAAAAAATAGTAAGCTGTGAGAGTACGAATGTGAAGCCCCCAACGAACATTGTAGGAGTGGTAGAAGGTGAGCATCCATGGTGCGTGTAAGAGACATGTATCTATGATCAAAACTAGAGAAAGATGTGAACGCACATGTGTGTAGGGTATAGATAAATGACATACAAGAGATCTAACTAGAATGTACAATAAGTGACCATATACAAGAAAAAGTAAGTAAGAGTAAAAGAAACCAAGATATGTAAAATGTTATGGATGGATGGAATAGAATGTAAGATGGATGATAGGCACCATGTGCCCCTCAAGTGGATGGAGTTGTATGCATTAAGGTTCGTTTGGTTTTCCCCCTCAGTAATCAAGAATGGACCATAAATGAGAGTGTGTCATCAGGAAATGGTTGAAGTGTGTGTTATGGGTGACGCGATGTGATGAGGGTGTATGCACGTAGTGACAATATGCAACCTACAAATGAAGTATGTGTGTGTCCCTTATAGCTGAAGTGTATATCACGACAAGATGATCTAAAGAGTGATGATGTATCCTAAAGTATATATCACTACAAGATGAATAAGGAGAGTGGTGATGTGGTGTAAATCATATACCACTACAAGATGAAGGAATAGGTGACCATTTAGCCTATAGTGTATGTCACTAACCTAGTAATGTTGCATGAAAAAAGGTCGAATGATGAACATGTGATGACGATAAGTTCAATTTGAATTATAAACCCTCGAGTCAAGTATGGACCAGGAACTAAAGTGCATCATAGGGTAGTGAGTGCGTGCATAGAAGATGATGTAGTATTTGCGGTGATAATAGACGACAAAATGATGGGTACAATGTGTAGTGTACGATGTATAAGATGTAATGCTAGATGTGTATGTAAACGTGTAGACTAAAAGTGTAGGGTGTGCACTATGTAGAGTGTAAGATGAGGAGTATGTGATGCGAGACATGAAGAATAATAGGGTGTATGATGTGTAGATGTGCAAATGTCAAGATGTGGAGGATGTAGACTAAATTTAGGATGTAGGATGTAAGATGTATAATTCAAGATGTGTGAATGTGTAGATTCACGATGTTAGAAACCTAGTGTAGTATACCCTCAACAGTCAAGTGTGAACCAAAGCAAAAGAGTGTGTCATTGGGTAATGGTCGATGTTGCATTTAAGCATAGTATTTCTTAAGATGCATTACATTGAGTGGATTTTTGAGTGGTTTTCCTAAAAGGGGCAAGTGATAAAATCCACCACCAAGTTTTTAGTGATAATGTATGGACCAAGCCAATTGGGATTGAATTTTCCTTTGAGAGGCACCTCAACATTCATATTATTTTGATTTTCTTTTAAGATGAGGTCACCAATATTGAACTCTTGAGAATGATTTTTTCAATTATATGCATGTGTAATGCAGATTGATATGCTTGAAGATGCTCAAGCACTTACACATGATGCGAGTCTAACATTTATAGTTCATGTAAGTGATTTTCACGATATTCATTGTCTTTAAGGATTCCTTTGAGAGAAATCCACAAGGAAGGTATTTCAAGCTCAAGTGGAATAACAACTTCAACACCATAAACTAAGGCAAATGGGGTAGTGTTAGTAGGTGTGCAAACACTAGTACGATAGGCCCATAGGGCGTAGAATAGTTGGTTATGTTAATCAATGCCAGTAGAGTCAACTATCTTACGTAATATTTTTATAATGGTCTTGTTGGTAGCCTCAGCTTGGCCATTTCCTTATGGATAATAAGGGGTGGAGAATGATTTTTGATTTTGAATTTAGCACAAAACTTTTTAACATCCTTATTTTTGAAGGAAGTTCCATTATCAATGATTATGGAAGAGGGTACACAAAATATGTGATAATATGCGTGGTGAGAAAAGTGTAAATGTTGGTGTCAGTGATCGAGTGTAAGGGGAGCCACCTCAACCCACTTGGTAAAGTATTCGGTAGCCATAATAATATATTTGTCTATCACCGACTTCAAGATTGATCATACTGATAAGATCAAGTCCCCAAAGGGAGAAAGGCCAAGTTGGTGCAATGGGTTGGAGGTCATATGCGGGTGCATGATGGAGATTACCATGTTTTTGGAATTTTTCACGAGTATCATATTCAAGGAAATCTTGTTCCATTGTAGGCCAATAATACCCTTGGCGTAAAAGTTTTTATGACATAGCTTTTCCCAAAAAATGACCACCACATATGTTGTCATGAATCTACAAGATGGTAGTGGGAATCTATGCAAGTGCGAGGAAATGTAAGATATGAATGTCAATAACACATTTAAATAATTATTTCCCAAAAATAACATAGAGAGTAGCCTCATGACATAAACGGTGAGCTTCATGAGGTTGTAAGGAGTTAGGGATATTTTTCTTATATAAGTAATTATAAATAGGCATAAACCATTCGGGTAATAATGAGATAGAAGGATGTCACAAATGCATAATTATGAATGTAGCTTGTTCATCGGTAATGTCTTGCGGGATGAGTGACACAACACTAGCCATAACATCTGCATGATAATTATCCTTGTGAGGAATAATAGTAATGGAGTAGGAATCAAATGTAGCTAGGAGATCTTTAACAAGCATGTTGTATGGGATTAAATGCTCCTCTTTTGTGTTATATGTATTATTGACTTGATTGATGACTAGTTGAGAGTCACCGTGTATGCATAAGTTATGAATGAGAAGTTTTTGAGTGGTAAGTAGGCCTAAAATGAGAGCTTCATACTTTGCGATGTTATTTGTATAAGAAAACCCTAATTGATATGTGAAGAGAGATGTGGGTCACCGTGTGGGAAGTAATAAAGACAATCCCATCTCTAACACTAGATCAACAACGAGAGCCATCAAAATACATTTTCCATGTGTGTGGCTCAATAGTATAGGTAGTGAAATTGTCATGAAAAGAATCGAAATGGGTGATGCATCTAAGAGGGGTGCTGTAGCTAATTGATCAGCTATAACTTGTCCTTTGATGGATTTTTGTGGTATAAACTTGAAATCAAACTCAGTGAGAAGCATGACCCATCATTCAAGCATCTTGACAGATGTGTGTGAGATAATAAGTACCAAAAGGATTGACTTTAGTGATGATATGTACTTCATTATTTAGGAGATAATGTCGTAATTTATCTACAACAAAAACTAGGCCGAGACATAGTTTTTCAATGTAGCTATAGTTACATTCATAAGAAAGTAGGGTATGACTGATATAATATATCACTCTTTCATGTTGAGAATCATCATGTTGTGCTAGTAGGGTGCCTAATGCATGAAACATAGCGAGAGATATATAAAAAAAAGGTTGATTAGCTAAAGGAGGGACTAAGACAATGTGGGTTTAACAAGTATGCTTTGATATCATCGAATGCTTGTTGACATTGCTCATCCCAAAAAAAATTAGTATCTTTCTTCATGAGTTGTGTAAATGGTTGAGTCTTATCAACGAGTTGTGCAATGAATCACCGAAATAGCCTAAATTTTTCCTTGTAATGATCGTAATTGATGTAATTTTTGGGTGGAGGCATATCGATAATGGCTTTAATTTTTTTAGGATCAATCTCAATGCCACATTGAGAGATAATATATCCGAGGAGCTTACCCATTGTGACCCCAAAAACACACTTTTTGGGATTTAGATACACACTGATATTGTCGTAGTCATTCGAATAGTATTCGTAGATCCTTTGCATGGGAAGAACGTCATCTAGATTTGGCCAAAATTTCATCTACATAATCTTCATGATCTTGTGAATATAATCATGGAATATATGTGTCATTTCCCATTGATAAGTAGCCCTTGAATTTTTAAGACCAAAGGGCATAACATATAGAAAAATGTTCCCCATGGCGTGGTGAAGGAGGTATTTTCTTGGTCAGATGGGGTTGATTTTAATTTGATTGTAACCTATAAAGCCATCCATGAAAGAAATAATATCATATCCAGTATAGAATTGACAATAATGTCGATGTGTGGCAAAGGAAAACTATCCTTAGGACAAGATTTTTTTAAATCATGGAAATCGGTACAACAATGGACCCAACATCCAATTTCATTACTAGCATAATATTAGATACCCATTCGGATAGTTAATTGTGTGAGTAAAATTGGCATCGAGAAGCTTCTGAATCTCTTCTTCATTTAGAAGTGTTACTTTAGGATTCATTTTACAATTTTTTTGTTAGACGGGTTTAACGCCAGGGTTGAGGATGGTATTGTGCATTGCAGACTGATGGATCAATTCCCATCATATCACTATAGTCCCATGCAAAAATATCAAAGAAATCATGAAGGACTTGCTTGATATCTTTTTGTTTAGCCGGAGGGAGGAAGGCAGCGAGAAAAACCAATCGTGGATTTTTCGCATGTACCTAGGTTGTATTGTATTGTCTCTTTGTTTAGAAGAGTTGAACAATCTTCAATATATGGATTAATAGGAATAGTGTTGGGATGGTCAACATTGTCAAGGGACACATTAGATTCTCCAAAATATGTCATATTAGTGAGAGATAATGGAAGATTCCTTTTATGGTGAAAATAAGGAAGATGATCATAAACACCCATATGATCCAAGTGGGCATCATCAATAGGAAAGTATCCATGGTGTCCCAAATGGTGGATGTATCATCACTAATGAGTTCAGGATGTACTACGGAAAGTGAAGTAACATGAAAGGTGGTATAAGCATCCGTAGGAGGTATAGAAGGAGGTTGATACCCTAGTCCGAAATTGTGTGACTACGTAGGGAGATCCCAAAGCTCGGTGACATTATGTTCTTGTTGATACATATTTTCATCGGTGACTCCAAAGTGGCGCAAGTATTCATACCCTAACCCATATTGAGAAAAAATGAGAGGAGCATAAGAGGAAATGGAAGTATTGGTAGATTTCTCTCACGAGTTACAATATTCAAAAGGTGATGGATCAACCGGAACATCATAAATAGTTCCTTGATGATGGAACTTAAGTCATGCATGTAGCATAGAGGGGACCACATGCATAACATGGATCCAAGGTTGTCCGAGAAGAATATTATAGTTAAGGTTATTGGGCATGACATGACACAAAATGGTAATTGTACATGGACCAATAGTGATAGGTAAGCTAATAGTACCTAATACACACTTAGGAATGTTATCAAAGCCATGGATAGAGATGGATGAAGGAGCTAAAGATGCTTTTGACATGCTTAGAAATAGTGAAGGAAATTGATGTTACAAATTTTGAGGCATGATCCATTGTCAACTAAAGTGTGTTTGACTCCAAATTTTTAACACAAACTTGAATATATAAGGGAGGGTCATGTTGTAGTATTTCTTGAGAAGGTAAGTCATCAGTTGTGAAATTTATTTGATCCTCATTGAGGGATAGAGAATAAGTGAACTTATGGTATACATATTCGGGTGACATGTGAGGAGGAATATAATTAGTAGCTAAGTACTTTTTAAGCTTACTGATACAATCAAGGTGATTTTGTAGATAAGTGTGAATAGAGATATTCATGATGAGCAAACCCTAAGATGATAAGCAATGAGTGAAGGTCCTATAAGCATGAATATCGAGTATAGGTTCAGCAAAATGATTAACTAAAAATGTGAATTTTATGAGTTAATCTAATAAGTTCAACAGTAAATAAAGCTAAATTAAAAAGGAGAAAGTGACCCACGCAATCTAAGCTATGAATGTATGAAACCTAAAGTGCATGAAGGGTTAGATAGAGCTTAGTTGATTCAACAAACTTGTTGGACCGTGTTGCAAAGAGGGTTGGAGAGACAAAAGGAGGAAATAACCATGTTGAGGTCACGAGAAGTACATATCTAAGCGGTCTTAGTGGATTGGGGTGCACAGGAGAGGATCGGGTCACCTATGGGCACCCTAGTCGAGTTACAGGTGCCCTAGTCTACGAAAATATCCTAAAACCCTCCTATGAGGTGTCACTAGATATTTTCCTATGATTTATTTTGATTGCACCAACTTCATTGAATTACATCGAGATGTCACTTTGCAATACACCGTAATAAGGAATCACCTATAAAACCTCAAAACAAGCATCAAACCCTAAAAAATAAATATGTGTATAAAGGGTTCGTACTATCCTCAACGGCCACAATGGTGTACTTACTAACTAAGTGTTGCACTACATCTCAAACCCGATGTAGTTTTATGTGAATATGTGTGTGATCATTCCCTATGTGATCTTGTGTCAGTCACACTTTGTGAAGTAGTGAGCTATAACTATGGGTATCAAATGTAATAGAATGGTGGGTGGGATAGAATAAACTTCCCTTCTATGATGTGTGATACAGATGAACTAGCCTTGTCCCTTTTGATGGAGCTAGATGGATACAAATGAGCTCTAGATGGATGCAACCTTAGATGATGATAGTAGTGCCTAGTGCTTGGTCCCTCATTATGGTCTCATAAATTTTGTATTTATATGGTTCTTTTGTTCTAATTTCGCAATTAACCCCAAAAAGGCCGACCACCAAAATTATAGAATGCTCAAATGGCTAGAAAGTGCCCAAAAGATGGAGATAAAATGGAAAAAGTAACAGGTGCCATGACTAGGACCGGGGCACATGTGGGTGCCCCCCAATTAAGGCCAAAATGATGCAAAATGACAAAAAAAGACTGGGCATGTATGTGCGGGAGGTTGGGAGTGACAATAGCAAGTAAAGTAAAATGACCAAAAGATGGGGTTAATTAGTACTTTCTTCACTCAAACCCATATGAATAGTAGTATGAGACCAAAACTAAATAATACCCAAAGTGCATGATTTATGGTCTACACCATGCTTGTAGAGTCCTCTCAACGAATTCCTATGTCACTTTCTTATGATTGATCATAAATCCACCCCAAATAAAGACATGGATGAAGAAGATGTCGTCATATGATTTGGTGTGAAATGCACAATGGAGTTATGCAAAGGAACATCGAGAATATGTGTCGGTTCGATCATGTGTGATAAATGAAATCTCGGGTTTCTCAATCTTAAGTGATGAAATTGTAGAACTCGTGTATAGATCATGGTCATCGAAAGAGTCGAGTGAACAAAAACAGGAGCTCTATCAATGTGTGATCCCAATGAAGTACCTACTCAAAAACTAATGTCGTGGCGAGAATGCCACTTAACATGATGTATAGGGGAAGCAATGCCCTATGAATGTGTGCTAATAGTTCCACCAATAAAACCGGTAGAATGGAGCATGCGAGAAGCTGAATGTAGTGGTGTGCTTCTCAAAAGAGATATATTTGTGAGTAGAAGTGGGATACACATAATGTGTTACTATAATAGGTATATGTGTGGAAGTAGAACATGCAATAACAAGTGCAATATACTTAGGAGCATCAGATGTAGGAGCATGCTCAAAAATTGACAAAAAAAAGGTCAGTGGGTGCATGAGCAATATATGCAAGTGGACTAGGAACATGAGTAGGGGTTTGAAAGTCCATAATGTGAGGATGATGTTGTAAGTAAGAAAGTGTTTGTTGTAGGGAGTGTATTAGTTTATCCTTGTCATAAATGAGGTTATGAAGAAGAGAGTTTTACTTTTTAAGTGATTTATTTTTTTCCACAAATTTGACCATATCCTCTTGAAGTCCACACACTTCAAAGAAAAACATCTCATTCTCAATATCCATGATAGATACAAGAATTCAACACTCAAAAATTTAGGACTTGGGCTTGACTAAAAATGCATTCACATGTGAGTACAACACCCCCAAAATTTGGACACTTTATAATTGAGTGTGTTACAATAATAACATTTTATGATTTTATTGGGTTTCTCAAAATAAATAGTTCCAATGGAACAAGCACGAAAAAATAAGCACTTTTAAAAAAATGACACTCGATTTTGAGTTGCCTATCAAAAGTTACAAGATTTTTACTTTGTGCTTTAATATTTATTTTAAAAAACATAAAATGTCTTTTTCCTTCACTCTTCCTCAATTTACCTTTTCTAGAAAAACTTTCCAATTTTGGATCTACAAAATGGAAGAAAAAAACCCAGTACTGAATGTGAAAAACCTAGAAAAACTCAAAAATCATCTTTCTAGACCTTTTGCCTCATCGACATGCATTTTTAAGATCCCTAGACCTTGGAACATATTTCAAAGGTTCTAAAATCCTCTCCAAACATGAAATTTTCAAAACAGAAAAAAAAAACCTAGTACATGGCACAAAAAACCCAGAAATCATTTTTCTAGATTTTACGCCTCTCTAACATAGATTTCCAAGATCATCATATCCTTGCCAAATAAGAATTCTACAAAATGAAAGAAAAAACCCAATACCAAATGCAAAAAACCCCCAAAAAATAGAAAACATTTTCTATACTTTACGCCTCATTGACACGTATTTCTAAGATTTCCATATCCTCACCAAACAAAAATCTATAAAGTAGAAGAAAAAACCCAAAACTGAATATGACAAAACCCGAAACCATTTTTCTAGACTTTCTGCCTCCCCAACATAGATTTCCTTGATGACATGGATTTCCATGAGGATTTATACATATATGTGTCTACCTCTGCAAAACTAAAACAAACTTAAAAATAATTTGTCTCCTTCAATGACCAAGTTTACTGATCGTTTAGGGTTTTTCTACCTTCGAATCCAAAAGAGCCCTCTATTTTGCGTAAAAATGGATGCTGTAAAAAAGTGTTAAAATTTTCCAAATATATGAAAACAAGTAAAATCTAACTTGCAAAAATTTACAAATGGATGTCTACGTCATCTATTGCTCTAATACCATAAAAAGAATGATACAAAATTGTTCCAAGACATGAAAATATCATATGATAATAACACTCCACATTTGATAAGTTGAAAGGAATTCACTAGAATAACCTTACAAAAGGATTTACAAAAAAAGAGCTAAAATATCATTAATAGAAATCCATCATAATGTCATTGATTAACTCAATAAGAAAGATGTACATATAGGAGGAGGGAAATGCAACCACTATCTAGATCGGTGGCAAAGAACTCACACTAAGCGATATTGGCATTTAAATTAACTCCACAATACTAGCAAGATAACGCACATAATTGGTAAGCTAATCCAACACAACTAATAAGCTAACTCCACACAACTAGTACACCTAACCAAGCTAACCCAACAAGTGTAGGGATAACCCAAGTACAATAAATATCCTGGTATCCAAATAAAAGGATAAATAATAACCTACACTAACATTTACAAATACATACTTATAAGAGAGATCTACCTATTTTCCATACATGCAAACTTTAACGAGTCAATTTACCTAAAATGGAAACTTGCAAATTAACAAATCATTTTACTCAACATAGAAACTTACAAAATAACATAGTCAATTTGTTACATAGAAACCTCTAAATTCACAAATTCAATTTACACAATATAGAAACCTACAAATTGACAAATTTAATTTACATAACATAGATCGTAAATTGATAAAGTCAATTTATATAAAAATAGTGATAAAGTCGATTCGCACAACATAGAAACCTATAAATTAAAAAATTCAGTTTGTATAACATAGAAATTTGTAAATTGATAAATTCAATTTTCACAACATAGAAATCAAAACTTTGATGAACAAAGGGGGTGGACTTTTGGTTTGCTTGCACAATTTAAAAGTATAATCAATAAAAGGGGTTGAATTTTTGCCTACTTGTGTAGTTAAGAAGTTTGATAAATAAAGGGGGATATTAAATCGGGAATCGAGAGGTCTATAAGGTATTTTCATGCAAATTGTAGACATGCACTAAAAGTATGAGAGTTTGATTAACACTAAGAAGTGATTTTCAAATATTGGGGTTTTGAAAATAGTTTATATCTAGCTTACAAATGTGTTTGAGAGGTTTGGAACTACAAAAACTCTCATTTTTTCAATAATTTGAGTAGAACTTGATCAATTGTGACCAATTTTTCTTGGTGGATACAATTTTTGCCTAAATTCAAAATTTGGGGATAATAGCTAGGTCTAGCTTGGGTACATGACTTGGGTGTACACAAGGAAAATAAGGCATGAATGAACTCTAGATGTCATGTATAATCAGTACCTTATCCATTGGGCCAAGGAGTCACAATTATAAACATATAAATGACCCATTTTTCTAACTTAAACTACAAAGGAGAAGAAAAGGGAGACCCGACATATGAAAATGAGGTAAATAACAAGGGAAAGGAAACACACCAAAACTGAAAAAAACAACCACACACACATGAAACAATAATAAACAAATATCCTAATCACGTAAAACATGTCGAGGACAAAAAGTTCAATACTTTTTTAACTTTAGAGGTCATTTTTCTAAGGGAAGCGTAAAGTGGTGATGATCCACAAACCCATTGACAAGATAAATGAAGTAATAACCTTTCCTTGACTTCTTTGAAGAAGTAGGTGAAATAAAGGATCCTCATTTTCTAAGGAAATATGATGATGCATTCCTTTCTTTGAAACAATTGGTATGATCATGGTCAAAGATGAAGGGATCTCCAAATGTATCATCATTCTTGTTATCATGAAGTAATTTTTCCATCTTCCAAATTATCTACACATTTAGCCTTTCCTATTATTATGTGTCTTGCATATTACCACAAATAAAAACCTTTTTCTCAATCACCCATAGCCCATAAAGTTATATTTCCTCCTTCCTTCCATAAAAAAAAATTGATTCCCTATTTTTCACGCCCTCTTTGGGGGTAAATTTTGGGAATCACCTCATAGTGGGTTTTCCATAATGCTCAAGACCATCAAAGGACTCATGTTTATCAACACTTGTCCTTTCATCACAAAAAAATAGATTTCACATAAAACGTTTCTTTTTCACCTCATGCCTACTATCATGATTATGGTGTTACTCACATAATGCCCCTTCTTTTTGAAAGGAGAGTGAACACCAAGATGAGGAAAAAAAAGGACATCACTAACATATTGGCACCCATCATGGGCTACATAACCAATCTCCATCCAACATGCCTCTTTCTTTTGAATGATATCATCTCCAAGTGATTTCATCATCTTCCCATTTTTAATCCAACTTTGAAAGAGGTTTTTTCACTAAAAAGAAAAAAAAAAATCTCATATTCACTTATCAAGTTCTCACCATGCATCTTGAGGAGATGATATAAAATAAGTGCTTCACTCTTCTAAATGTCACTAGATATCTTAAGTTTCTCATTATTAGTATCATCAATCCATTTCTTGTAATTCATTTTTGATAAATTATTCCCATGATTTACTTTAACCTCATATGGATGACTCATATTTTCGAATCAAATGAATTTAAATAATATAAATTTCAAGATCCATCAAATGACATTATGTTCTTTATCCAATTTGGGTGCATTAAAATATTCCTTTTTCATCACCATATAAGACCCAAAATTCATTCTTTCATATAAGATGTCAACTATAAGATCTTTAGGTTTCGATACTAAGTAATTGGCCTTTATCTCAGGTTATAATATCTATTTAGATCCTTTTATTGGCATCATAAAATATGACCAATATAGTTGAATTACACCTCCAAGATCTTTGCAAAAATATCTCGCTCAACAAGATCATGTATGTTACTAGAATATCATCCATGAGGATAGTTGTTTTCAATTTCTTCTCTAGATAGGAAGATAGGGAAACTTTAACATATTTAATTTGACAAACCAAAGGGACTACTTTGGTTTCCATAGTGGTACATGTTTTACCTATATAAGTAAGCATCAAACTAAGGGAACAAATAACTTCAGGATGAAATACATTGTTTGAGGATCTAGAGTCAATAATGAAATTTTGAGTTTGTATCCACCAATTAAGAGGAAACAAATAATGACCCAACTATTCCAAAGGTGGAAATAGATGAAGCTATGACATTTTAGAAGGTGGTATCTCAAGAGTATGTATAATACCATTTGTAGGGGTCTTGGAAGCACTTGAGATATTCCCTTTGAGGAATGTGACCAACCAATCAAGCTGACTTGGGTTGGATTATAGGTATTCAACCTCATAATTTTGGATCTTTGAAATTTTTACATGATCAATGATGTCAAAGGATGGAAAAGAGGTAGGAGTGGAAGCTTCAATATTTAAATGATATTTGTAATTGGTCTACATGTTTATGGTATTTATAATATTTTAATTAGAATAATGGGATGATGAAATGACCGTCTTCTCTAGTTGTTTATCCTTAGGTTGACGTGGTAGAGAAGTGACAAATTATTTGTCCTTATTATGACCGATTTCCTTTTTATGATTGTGGGTTGTTTTGAAGATAACATAAGAGTGGAATTTTTATTTTCTAACATCGCCATTACAATATCTACCACCATATTTGTATTCTAAATACCCCATATGGGAGTCATCATCTAGTTCTTCAACCTCAAGTTTTGAAAAACTAGACATTTCTATATCATCTTCCTATTAGACTTTAAATAAAGAATAGATAGAAGCAACTACATGATGAGGATATTCAAATGAAATTTTTGTTGAGGTACTTGCAAGTGGTTACAATTATTGTTGTTATGGATTCAAAATTTTATTCTTGGTATGTCATTGCATAAATCGTTTCATACATTATGAAATGTTTTGTTCTTTAAGGAAATGATTGTCATATTCCAACTTTAAACCATAGGGTTTACAGATTACCTTGATTTGATACTTTACCCTTATTTTTATATGACCCATTTATACATTTCCATCCAAGATTAGATCATTTTCAACTTCAATGGCCAATGATTGGGTGGAATTTAATTACTTCACTTGTGATATTCTCATGATAAGGCTAACTTCAAGGACCTTAGCATTGATGAAGAAGAACCATTTTTTTTTTTATGAGTATGACTTCTTGAGGTATCATATGCAAATTTGTGTTAAAATTTTCAAGAAAATATCTCATAAGTTCATGCACATATTTATTTATTTGAGTTATTGGTTCAAGGGAGCATGGTCATCTTCTGGTTATTTAAATATTTCTTCAAATTTAATATTCATAGTAACCTAGTTGGTGATGGAATGAGTTAGTAGATGATAGAACCACTCATTTTTTTCATCTTGTAGTTTTTCCATGAAAATTTTGAAAAATACATCTTCATGTTCAATGCTCAAATCCCCACATGTAACAAAGAAGGTTTTAATGAGTTCATCTGGCTATTGTTTCCTAGCACCTTTATATTTTCATAAAAACTTCTTCAAAACCCTAAAACTTTCATGTAAGCATCTAGCTAGGGCCAATGGCCTTATGGTTTGTGCCCATGGTACTATTTTCATTGTTATCACACATAGAAGTAATATTTCTCCTAATAGACCAAGTTATTTTGTTGTTGTGAGTAAATCTTATTCTTTAACAAGACTAGAGAACTAAAATTTCTCAAAAGCAAAAACTATGACTCTTTATGTTCTAAAGATCCTTTTAGATTTCAAGCAAATCATTGAAATTCCCCAATAGTGTCACCAAAATGTTTTAGAAAACACTTCTTGTTATAGGAAAAATATGGTGCTTTATCAACAATGTGTGGGACAAATTCCCTCCTCTATTGCAGGGTAGGTGCCCTTTATTAAAAGACAAAACAAACAAGAAAGGATATGTACAATATTTACACTATCTAACTTGAAGGGGTGGCATTTTACTCCTGGGAAATGAATATAAGCTTAAATGTGACAAAAAGGAATGAATAATTTAGAGAGAGAAATAAGGAAGGAAAACATTCATTTTAAATAAACTTAAATGTAGAGCATATTCTAGTTTGTAAGAAGATCATTTAATATAAGATGCACTTATGATTTAGATTCTACATGCATGAAAGGAATGAAGGATAAATATGTGACATAAGAGCACAAGTTATTTTAAAAGACATGATGTGTAACGCTTGCTAAAACAACCCACTTGAGACTCAAGAATAACCTAGGATTAGTCAAAAAAATTATGGGATAATTTTTTTTTGTATAAAAGTATCTGCTACTAGGTTACAAAACAACAGTTTCCACAAGCAAGGTTTAGAGGCCAAATAAAAATATTAGCTCATAGTTTTCCCATTACAAAAATGATTAAATTTACAGGTTCAAAACTTAGGGTTAGAATAATCATTAGGTTTAAGAGGGCAATTTCTCACTCTCCCACCCTCTAACAGGATTAAGAGATTCAACCTAATTTTTATAAAAATTAACACACTTGAAACCTTTTAAAAACATTCCCATTAGATAGGAAATTTTCTCACCTTTCCAGTGATATAAAGAAGTCCTCCTAACTCCCTATATTTCAAAAGTTATGGGTTGGCGGACCTTGGGAGGAAAATTTTCCCAAGGCGGGCCTCGGTGGGCCTAGGGTAGAAAATCTTCCCCGGGGATAGGTTTGCGGGCCACGGGGAGAAATTTTTCCTGGAGGAGGAGTCGGATCGGCAGGGCTAGGGATGAAATCTCATCCTAGATGTGGGCCAAAGAAAGCCGCATGAGACATTTTGGAAATTTTCCCACTTGGGGCAAAAAGCCACCTTTGCACCCGCACACCCACAAGTCCGCAAGTCCACAAGGGACATGTGGCGCCTCCTAAGCCAATACGGGGAAAGCGGGGTGATGGAGAAAAAATAATTTTAATGTCCAAAAGGGTGAAAAGGGTAAAATTCACCCACACCTTCGTTGACGCCTCGCGATGCCACGTGGCAGATCCTGATTGGCGGAAAGCTAGCGGAGCCACGGAGGAAACTAGGAAAAGTTTCCAAATTTTAATTTTGTAAGTGCCAAGGTGAAAAGTGATTTCGTGCCTCCGATAAAACCTTGTTAAGCCACATGGCAACACCTGATTGGTTGCGGGCCTATGGGGACACGTGGGAAATGTAGAAATTATATCCAAAAAAAAATTGAACTTAGATTGTTTTGATCAACGAGAATGTTTGCGGGTCAACGGAGCGGCAGGGAACTTCATGCCTTAAGCGTTTTTGGGCAAAAAGTGCAAAAATGAAGGATTTAGCCCACGGGTCTGCCCAAGAATATTTTATTAATTAAATTTGACGGTTAGAAAATTTTGAAGCCAAAATGAAGTGGAACTTTAGAAGGCCATAACTTTCGATTTGAGAGCTCCGTTTCGGAAAACGAGCACATGTTGGAAATCTCTCAAAGTCCTCTTTGCACAAGAATCTTAAGATTTAAATTTTGATGAAGTTTGAAGGGTCAATTTTAAGAAAACATCTTTCTATCACTTAAAATGTGAACTGGATTGTTCAACTTATAAAATTTGTCTAAATTTGCCATAATTCCTTCTCAACATGCCAAACAGGCATGGAGGAATTTTCTTGGAAGATTTTAGGATATATTACAAGGGTTAAGTTGTTTGGTTGATTTACATTTCAAAAATTTCCCAATTTGACAACAATGACTGTGAAACTGTTTGAGCCCAAATTGAAAGGTTCTATGGAAATTCCTTAAGTATTTTTGTTTGCTTGGGATTGTTTTGATCCCACAAGTTCCATTGGTATTTCAATTTATCTTTTCAATGTTGCAGGGTCGCTCTATACTTTTTGATAAAATTTTGCAAGTTTATAGTGAAATAAAGGATGGAGTTTATACTTGATCTTAAACAGATCCAGGTTTCCTTTGCAACTTGATATATGAAATTTATTCCCAATCCAATCTAACGAATGAAGTTGGTTTTTTTTTTAAATTCAAGTATTCAAAATCCAACATACAGTTTTGATTTCTACATCATGCATTTCAAAAGAACAAAGTAGCATAACATTTCTTCATGTGTATTTACTTTTCGATTTTCCAACCAGAGCTTTTATACTATATTTCAAACGTAGATTTCTAATGAAAACAAAATCATTTGAGCAAGGTAACAACTTCCATTAATTCAAATGAATCTTTTACAACTTCTTTCCCATTTATTTTCAGAATATAACATACATAATACATATCTTTCTTTTCTATTCACAGAATTGAATACAAGATATATTCTTCCATAATCACAACTACTTTCATAACTAAAACAGAGTAGCCTTTCCATCACAGATAATATACAATGTCATCCACTTCAAAGTGGGAAAATGTTACAATAAGAAATAATCTCAACAAGGACTGTCAAATTTTTCTTTTTCCTCTGCTCTAGTATAACAATGTGAAGATCCTCCATTTTCCAGTTTGATCACAACAAAAGCAAGGAGAAAGGAAATGCTCTCCACCCAACCAAGACATCCAATGAAAAGGAGAAGCCATCCTTCTTCATTGGCCCCCAAGCCCTAACCACAATGCAATAAGAAATATGTTTCAACTCATGGCAACAATAGGCTTCCACAACACACATACAAATTCATATTTAAAACACAGTCCAGAACAAAAATGTAGTTTGCAACCACAGATAAAAGACAACAAACAACACTTAGGCTTCCTCATGTAAGCCAAAGGAGCAAGAAACTATGGGGAATGCTGCTTATTCCTCCCAAGGGGAAATGGGTATCACCACCTGAGAACAAACCACCAAAACATATCATTTAAAAACTCGATGTGCCCTTATGCCTCCCCAAGCACCCCTTATTCCTCCCATTTCCTTATGCCTCCCCAACCTCTTATAGCTCCCCATAACAAGTAAAGAAATGCAAGCTATTTCTTTTTCAAGGTGGAACCCAAATCCCAACTCCCTCCACACTTATACCTCCCCATAACACTTATATCTCCCCACAATAATCCCCATAGTATTCTCCTACACCTTTCCTAGGCCATCTACCCAACCAGCCAACGAATAAAACATCACATTCACACACTCAACCATTCACATAAGCATAAAAATGAAAGAAGAGCATAACAAGAGCCAAACTCTTACCTTTCCATAATGGAGTTCTTCTAAGTTTAAAAATAGCAAGCTTTATTCCAATGAAAGCAATCAAAAATATCCTCCAAACATAAGCATTCAACAATCTTCAAACCCCTCCTGAAAAAGAGCTCTCAAACAAGCAAAATAATTCACCCAAGAATGAAGCATTCCAAGGTGAAGTAACTAAAAAACAAGCATGGGAATTTGAATATATAGAAGAGGGAAGAGAAGAGGATGAGGTAGATCCATGTAGGATGCCACATCACACATCCTCAACTCTAACACCAAAGTCAACTTCATTCTCCAATCCATATTAAATAGGTGAGTGAAGAATATGACAGATTACTTACACACTCCAAAACAAGCCCACACTCCAAAGGACTAAAATTAAAACATGTAAGAAAAGTGCAATTAAAATTTACAACTTGACTTATAAAAATGCATAATGAAAGTCTAAATTCAACCCTCCAACCATAGGTATGGTTGGTAAATAAATTTAAGAGGTATGGGACAAGTTTAACTTGTCCAACAAGCCTCCAAAATCAACCTCCAAGGACAAATTCGAATTTCCAAGAAGGTGGAGTGTTTCATACTCTAAAATTAACTTACACATCACTTACACATCTCTTACAACACTTAAACCAAGACCAACAACTCTATTAATTACATTCTCAAATCACAATTTAATTAGATAATGAAAAGGAAAACACATCACTTATAGAACACATGCAACATTAACAAAAGACCAAATAAAAGAAAAGCATAAAGTCCCTTGGTCACATTCGAAGGTGATTCCCCCATGGGAATCCCTAACAAAATCCAACACACACAAACAAATACAAGTTGCCATGGTGACCTTGTTGAATTCATCTAGAATTCCAATGTGGTTGGTCTCCAATCCCCCAATGTTTGTTGTGATATTTTTAACCTACAAAATACAAATACCTCATTTGACCTCGTATAATTCTAAAACCGCATCGAACATCCAAAATGAATATATATTATTACTAATCTAAAACACAAAAAAATGTCATATATATACAGATATTCACACTAATCTAACCATTGGGGTTGGGATAAAATCCCCTCAAATCCACATCCACACAAAGATTCAAAGTATTGCTTTCGTAAATGAAATCCACATCCACATGATTCAAAAGGTTTTGTAAATGAACGGAAACTATTACAATGAAAAGAAGAACAATGGAAAGGAAATGAGAGAAACGTATTTTCTTTCGAGTAAACACAGAGCACGAAATAATCATACGGGCTTTAGATCATAAATATAATGTCTGAAATGATTAGAAACACTAAGGTGCTAAACAAAGAATAGCTTAAGATTATGGATGTAAGAACAATGTCTTAAGAAAGATATATCCCACAACACAAAGTTTGCAAAATAATATCAACTCCTATTCTTCACAATGATTAAAAGAAAACACAAAGTTTTTCTTCTTTCCAATAGCTCCCAATATTTCAAAAATCTCGACCCTTTGGAATGCATAAGCATCCCTTATTTATAATAAAAGGAAACGAGAGAAAATAGGATAAATCCTAGAAAATAGTGTTCTTTAAAAAGAGTTCTATTTTGCTTGACTCTCACAGGAGACCAAGTCAAAATTTGCTTCCTATGTGATGAAAACAGAAATGAAAAAGACATGTCAATTTCAAGATTGAAATGACATGAAACATCAGGACTTAATCTGAATCGTCATCTTTCGCTCCTTCATCTTTCTCTTCCTCCAACTGAGACTATTTGTTCCAAAATTCTTGGAACTTTCGAATTATGCCTTGCATTTCGTTTTCATCAGGCGCAGTGGAATGATCATTCAAAACTTCACAGGTTTCATGGGTATCACTAGCACTGCCGGGAAGCTTTTTCAATCTTTTGCTGAGCTTTCTCAAGGCCTCCAAAGAATGTTCAATTCTTACAAACCGATCAATGATCTCAATACCAAATCCGTGCGTTGGTTCATGCTGAACAGACTCTTGGACTTGTTTGAAAAGATCATCTGCTGATAGGATACCTGAGTTTCCAACTGACACCTTTGGACAAATCTTCAGCAACTCTTCTTCCAGATCACTTTTTCCATCAATCAATTTATCCCTTGATTCTCTCAACTTACCATGAGGCTTCGTTGAGAATCTTTACTCTGAACCTGATGGCTTTGGTCAGCTGGAAATGCTTATCCGTATGTGGGATGATGCCTTCTTCTACCAAGAGATGTGATGGTATTTGCTTTAATACCTGGAGAGCTTCAAAGTCAAATCAAGATGTCCAATTTCTTGAGAGAAATCATCGTCCATCTTCTCTCCATCCTTCTGAATGTCCCCCAAAGATTGATGAACTTTCACAACGTCTTGAATCACTTCCTTCCCCTGTTGGAGCAGCCTTTGGATCCATTCATCGACCACCCTTCCTTTTTTATTAATCTTCTCAATTGTAGGCACTGATGAGAAATCGAATCCGACAGGGACAGAAGAAGATGGTATGGATTCAAGGGGTTTTGAGAGTTTAAGCAAAACCTCAGTCAACTGCTCCACCTTTCCTTTAAGCTCATCTCTGCTGTCTTTTGTTTCTTTCAACTTCTGACACAACACGTTTGTAGCATCCCATGCATCTTGTTGTGCCCCTTCTGCTGTCACTTTTCCTAGAGCCACCCTGGTTATCTGATAATCAGAGGCTGTTATGTCCTCTTTAGTTTTGTCAGTCGCGGGAGTGGCGATCTCTGCGAACTTATCCCCTGAAGCGTCCACCAAAACCCTTGAAACTGTTTTAGGTTTCTTGGCTGATTTAGTAGTAGAAGCCTTGAGTGAGCTGAAATCAAAGGCTGGTATGGGTACAATCACCTTCCTCTTCCTCGGAGTTTGCTCGAGTAGCCATTGCGGCGTATCAGAGGAAGTTGCCACTATTGTAGAAGCTGGTATCATACTCTCAAGGGGAGAAGATTCTACTAGTGGAGGGGGAATAGTTACCAATGTGGTAGTAGATCCGATAAAAAGAGGCACAGGAGGGGGCGTGTTGGTGATCACTTGGGTCCCAGCAGAGAGGGGTGAGAGTCCAGAGAAAATACTGGCCATGATTGAAGAAGTTGATGGAGAATGAGGAGGTAGGAGTGGTTGTGAGGGGGGAGGCGCAGATTCAGACTCCAAAGCCTAGGATGCAAGAGATAAGGTCTCTTCAATTGGGCAATCAACAAATGATGAAACCAGAGGCTGGCTTCCTTCTTCTTCCAAAGTAATTTCTCCTATTTCTGGTGGTGTTGGTGATTCTGGCACATCCACCATTTCAACTGGAGAAATAATTGAAGAGATTTCTCTTTCTTTCCTCTTTTTGACAAACTTGACCTTTATAGGCCCCTTAGAAGATTTTTTGTCCTTTTCCTTTTTGGAGGGCCCCGCCTCTGAAGCAGCCAACTTTGAAAACTTATCATCTTTAAAACTCATTCCCCAAGAGGAGAGCCATGCTTTGGTGCGTGCAAGAATCAGAGCCGACCTATCTGTAATGGAGGCTTTTTCACTGATTGACCAATCAATAGGTGGGAAAACATATTGATCTTCATTTAGTCCATCATAGGAAAGATCCAGAACACTTTCATTGTCACTAGTACCTTCTGGTAAGTCAGCAAGCTCAAGTGTTTGAATCTCAGCAAGTGTCAATCTGCTATGATCCTTTCTACGAACAACAACCTCATCACGTAGATCAATCCAGATGTCTTCTATGCTTGGTCTGTGCAGGTGCAGAGTTCCATACGCCCTGAGGACTCCTCGAATGTCAAACCCATCTCGGGGCTTCATATGCTTCTTCAACTTGTCCTGAAGCTCATGGACAACATTTTTAGCTTTCACCACTGTCGAACAAGTGTATCTTCCAATAGAAATTGGGAAAGATACAACAGCCTTATGTTTACTTTGTTGGAACTTGTGGAAATCCAACAATTGCCTAACCAATTCCATCAAGATCAGTTTATCCCCTGGATATCGGGGCAGACGGAAAGGATCCCCTGAGTACATGACTACCTAAAGATATGTGAACTTCTTGAATTGCAAGAAGACACAACCCCATTTGGAAACTTCAGCCCGAGCCTCATCGAGACTCTTGTTTTCCTCAATTCGGGTTTAACTGCGAGATGTTTTCATAAAAGAAGGCGTCATTTACCCTTCTGAATTGGTCTTGAGACCCTTTTCTTGTCAGTTGAGGGAAATACTGATAAACATGTTCACCATCCTGTTTCCCTTGATATCCAACCCGGGATAGTTCCTCATCCCGGCCACTGCATAGGTGACATATGAGGACATATAAAACTTCCCTGTGGACAAGACTGTTGTCATTTGGGAATCTATCTCATTACTAATGAGAGTGCCCCAATCAATCCCTTGTTGATTCTTCTTGATGGTGATCATGAATTGATACATCCACCCTTGGAAAACATTTGATTCGGGTAAACCAAAAACCCGACTCAACAGAGTGATGATGTCATTGATTTCCTGAATGAAATCACTCCTGGGGATAAGTCTTGGGAATCTGGAGACAGCCGGTTTGGCTTTGATCAGGAACTTCTTATTTACATGCTTGATACAATCTTCCTGATCGTTATCCCAAGCTTTCTGAGCTGACTTGATATCTAACTCTCCATATTCTTCAAAATTGGGCAGTTTGAGGAGGTCATCAAAGTAACCTCCGTCTAACTTGATCACAACTTCTCCCGCCTGATTTCTCACAGCACGGGAAGCAGAGTCATAACTGGAAGCGCAGGCTAAGATGAATTCAGGGCACTGAGCGGACATGGGAAAACCCACTGCAAGAGGTAAACCACTATCGGCTATCGATTTCATCCATGGAGTTTGGGAGGAACTCCTTACCCTACTCCAGAAATCCTCAATATCTATATTTCCGAGCTCTGTATCTCGGATGTCATAATTGCAATCGATATATGATGGAGACTCCACCTTTCTGAACTTGTATTTCATCCTTCCTGACTTCTCAGTCTTTTCTTGCGATGGACCAGGGTCCGACATGAGAGGATTTCGAAGGAAGAGAGTTTCGAGATCAGGAGATGTTGCACACTGTGAAAACCCCGACCTCTTTGGAGATGCTTGGGAAGGGTGGAAAAAGTCGACACAGGAGGAGGATGTCGGGAGTCCAGAAAACCCGATGCACTGAGGATGTCGGAGATTTGAGAAAGCCCGACACTTTGAGGATGTCGGAAACTTGAGAAAGCCCGGCACTTTGAAGATGTCAGAAACTTGAGAAAACCCGGCACTTTGAAGATGTCGAGACTTTTGAAAAGTCTTTGAAGATGTCGAAATCTTCAAACTTTTGATATACTTCGGTTTTGATACTTTGCATGCACACCCTTCAAACCCGAGAAGAGGGAATAGGGTTTTGTTGATTTTAAAACATGCAAGTTCTTTCTTCATTTTATATCCAAAACATATTTTATTACAACAATATTAGGAAATAACACAAAGTGATAATTCCAAAGAGATAAACCTAAAACATAAACCCGGTTTAAGAAAACAACCCCAAAAGGACAAAGATAAAAACCCCACATCCTGGTAAGAGGATGGGAAGAATTCCATACATAATTAATTCATGAAAACCATGAACAAAGAATGAAGAGAGATACCTTCAACGAGGCAAGGAAAGATCAAAATGGGCAAATTCAATCGGGCACGGTGAGTTTGGGTTTCGAGGTTGGAGAAGCATGCGCGAAAAATCCACGAGGTAAAAATACGTCCGGTAAAAATGACGTGGAAATCCGCATATATATAAGAAAATTTGCAATTAATACACTTCAGGTGGCATGTGCCAACCACCCGACAACTCGGCATTAACGCCATGTCAGCATGCTCGGGAGGTCCAAAAACCCGACACAAAGGTGTTTAGAGCAATTCGGGTTTCGGGTTGTGAAACAATCGACATAAAGCATGAGATGTTTAGATGCTTCAAAGTTCTGAAAACCCGACATGAAGGACTAAATCGGGCTTCGGGTTCGGAAGGCAATTGACATAAGAACATGTCTCGGATAAGGCATGCTCCGATGTTCGGAAGGTCCGCAAACCCGACTCACCTTAGTCGATGCGGGTTTGGGTTTCGGGGAACACAAGACATGAAACATCTAAAACACATGTTATCTATTTGGTGAAACCCGAAAACCCGATTATCTCTCATAAAGGCAATTTTGCAAAACCAGCTTAAAAATTTCGTAGGGTTATCTGATAGTTTTGGCGTAAACTCAAAACTGAGATAACAGCTGGCTCCAGTTGGGGACTTTCTTTGTGATACCAAAGGAAGAGAACTCAGAATCTCTGGTTTTATCCATTGGGCTACGGAGTCAGAAAAGAAGAAAACCGAAACAAAACAAAACGAAGAAAGAAAGAAGACCAAAAGCAAACACACAACAAAAAGTAAAGTATGTACAATGCAAGAGAACATCTTGCATTAGTGATGGAACAACTTTAGATGTTGTCCGCTGAAAGGAAAAGGGAGTAACCCTCCATCCAGATATGATAGAAGGAAACTATTTTCACCACTCAGCTCATGGATCTTGAAAGGTCCTTTCCACAAAGAATCAAACTTCCCGTGCATTCCTTTCTGCTCCCTCCTCTTATCCCAAAGCAACACCAGGTCTCCAATCTGGAAATTACGCTGCTTTGATTTCTTGTCAAAAAATTTCTTCACTCTGCTCTGATGATCTGCGATGCTGATCAACCACCTTGCTTCGTTCCTCTTCTAGCCTGGCTAGGTACATAACCCTTTTCTCAACAGAATTTTGAAAAGCCGCATCTTCGACTGCTTTTGCCAACTGTAAGGCTGGCAATTCTACTGAGATAGGAATCTCAGCATCGATCCCGTACAGTACTTGGAAAGGGGACATTCCTATAGCTCGCTTTGGGGTAATCCGATCAGCCCACAACACGTCATACAATGCTTTGTGCCATGTCCTCTGGTTTTCATCTACTAGTTTTCTAATTATGGTAACCAGGTTCTTGTTGCTGGACTCAGCTTGCCCATTGCCTTGGGGATAATAATCAGATGAGTGAGCCAAAGTGATGCCGAATCCATAGCAAAATTCTGTCATCTCATGCGATGAGAAATTAGAGGCATTATCAGCTACAATCTTGTGAGGCACACCGAATCTGACAATTATATTTTCTTTAAGGAACTTGCAAACAGCTTCAGAGGTTGCTTGCTTGATTGGTGCGGCTTCCACCCACTTGGTAAAATAGTCTATAGCAGTCAGCACGTAATTATGTCTGGCACTGGAGGCAGGATTCAATGTTCCAATGAAATCAATTCCCCACTGGCGAAAAGGTTCTTCGATCACTACGGGCTTCAGGGGAAGAGCTGCTAACTTGGGACGACCAACGAAATGTTGACAAGCTTCACACTTGGACACCCACTCTGCTGAATCCCGAAAGAGAGTAGGCCAATAGTACCTAGCCCGTAGGATCTTATAAGCTATTACGAGATGAAAAATGTCCTCCGCATGCTAGGCTATGGAAGGACTCTAACAACTTTAACTGTTGTGATTTATCAACACAACGCAGGAAAACACCATCAATACCTTTCTTGTATATTCCGTTATCCCACAAGAGGTATCTTGCAGATCTTAACTTGACAGTCCTCTTCTCTTTTTGGCTTAAATGCGGGGGCATTCACCATAAGTTAGAAAGAAAGCAATATCCATGTACCATTCATCAGTTGTACTCACGAAAAGCACCATGGGCAACTCTGAAGAAGTATCTTGAGTCTTTTCACATTCTGCTTCAGCATGATTTTCTGCAATCAATTGGCATAGGCCCCTTCCTCGTACTAACTTGGTAGGTCTGATGTCCAAGTCGTACTCCTGAACTTTAGCTATCCAGTACCTCGTTGACTCCCCAGCTCTTGTTGAGTCAAGATGGATTTAACGGCAGTGTCGGGAATGAGAACGAGGGTATGGGAATTCAGCACATAGTACCTGAAATGTTTCACCACTCGTACCACTGCATAAGCATGCTTTTCAATTTGTGACATCTTTAATTCATGTTCCTTCAATGGGCAGCTCATAAATGCGCGATGGGAGCTTGATGCCTTCCCCATTCTCTGCATCGGGATGGTGACACTTTGTGTGAGCGGAGCGTAGGCTGTACATGATGAAATCTTTTTTGAAGTCCGGACATACTAGGATAGGAGCGCAAGCAACTGCCCTTTTGATTTCTTCGAATGCAAGCTTCCCTTCTATACTCCATCGAAAATGGAACTTTTCCTTTCATCATCCCAAGGATATCCTTGGTTTTGTCAGTGAAATCAGGTACAAACCTTCTTAGGAAATTGACCTTTCCGAAGAAAGAATGAACTCCAGTTTTACTTGTGGGTAGGGTAAGGCTCTGAATGGCCTTTACCCTTTCTGGGTCGATTTTGGTTCCTTCTCTAGTCACGATATGACCCAACAATTTTCCTTCGGTCACCCAAACATGGACTTCTTAGGATTTAATGAAATCCCATGATGCCTGCATCTCAAAAGTACTTGCTCTAAATGATCATAATGATCACTCCGTTTTTTAGAGAAAATGGTCAAGTCATCTAAATACACAACTATGACCTTTCCCATCAGGTCTCTGAATGCCAAGTCCATAGCTCTCTGAAAAGTGGCTCCGGCGTTGATCAAGCCGAAAGGCATCCTCCTGTAAGCAAAGGTACCCCATGGGGTTGTGAAGGCCGTCTTGTGTTGATCCTCCGTAGTTACCTCAACTTGATTATATCCTGAAAATCCATCGAGCATGGATAGCATTTCTGATCCAGTAACAGTTTGTAATACCTGATCCATGATAGGCAAGGGATAGTTGTCCTTCATGAGGACTGATTCAGGTTCCGGAAGTCAACACAGATTCAGATTTCACCATTCTTCTTCCTGACAGGGACGATGTTAGCAATCCAAGTGGAGTGATGGATTGGAAAAATAATCCTAGCATCTAACATCTTCTGGATTTCCACAAGGATAGTTCCTGAGATCTTGGGATTGTAATGTCTTTGCTTTTGTCTATACGGCTTCACATCAGGCTTCAAAGGGATACTGTGTTGTACGTCTTTGGGCTTGAAGGATTTTAAATCTGCATAAGACCAGGCTAACACATCCATGTATCTCTTCAGAAGTGAAGTGAATCTTGCTTTCTCTTCAGGGGAACAACATTTCCCAATATTCACCATCCGAGGTTGATCAGACGAACCTAGATTGATTTGATCTACCTCCGAAGAAGAAGCTCCTTCAACTTGCCTTTTGTTTTGAATAAAATGATCATGCTTGTCAAACAAACCCTCCAGAGAAACCAAACCTTTTGGTATCTTGTTGCCTTTAAGCTGGATAAACTCACCATCAACCTCTTGATATGGATCTGAGATAGTTTCACGGAAAGCTGATTCCGAACCTTCAAAATACAACTCACTGAAATTGTCAGCCTTTTCTAGAAAATCCAACACCTATTGATCATCATTGAACACTTGCCAGTGAGTCACATTATCTGGGATACTAGGGATGGTACACAATCTCGATAGAGTACGTATCTTGTTTGAACTGAGGATGAGGAAGAAGGAGGGATGCAGACACGGCCAAAGAATCAGCCTTGTCATTATAATCTCTCAAAACTACCTTAATAGAGAATGCATCAAAGCATTCTATACTATCCCAAACTTTGTTCCTGTAATGTCTCAAGCGATCATTTTTTACCTGATAGATTCCCTTGACCTGGTTGACAATCAGCTCCACATCCCCCTGGACCTTGAGATTTCGAATTCCCTTCTATCTGGCCATTTCTAATCCTAATAACAGAGCTTCATACTCAGCCGTGTTATTAGTATTATCAAATTGCAACTTGTAAGCTGATGGGAAAATTTCGGAATTAGGAGATATAAGAACTACACCAGCGCCTGATCCGGTGATTGAGCAACTACCATCGAATTCGAGGGTCCAAATAGCATTGGGATCTTCTTCCTTGACATCTACAGTGGGTATCTCTGAAGTCATGAAATAATTTCCGAAGCTAGCATCTTCGAAAAGAATTTGAGCTTTAGGATCATCTGATTTAGTTACCAAATACCTCGCCTGCGGTTCAGGATGGAGAACCTGATGAACCCCATTGACTGGGATCTTGGCTTTGGTCCAATCCATATTAATCTCTCCTCCGACGTCTTTACAAAAACCTCTACCCAAGAGGATACCGTAAGCTGCAGGGATATCAGCAACTAGAATGGTCATTTTCACTCTCTTTTCTGGGAAAGCAACGAATGCGAACTGTGCATCTTTGATTTGACCAATCAAAGGAACTTGTTTGGTTTCCATAGAGTAACACCATCCATATGACTTAGTCAAAGTAAGCCCAAGGGCATGGGCTACTTTTGCGGGCATAACATTGTCGGAGGCCCCTGAGTCGATGATGCAATTGCTGAGTTTAAACCCATTTATAAGTAAAGACAAATAAAATGGTTCAATCTTTCTGAAGAAGAAGAAGAGAGGTCAGATTGTTCTGAGATGGGGATTGAGTAGGATTTGGAAGGAGACCTTTTGAAGGTGATGGAACAGCCACTTTACTTCTGATGAATTTGGCAAGTTTTTCAAACTGTTCAGGATTTGACTGAAGGTATTCTGCTTCTGACATTTGGATTTTGGTTCTTTTTGCATGATCGATAATGTCAAAAGCAGTATAAGAAGGGGTGATGGTAGGCTCAGTTCTAATCACATGAGCTTGTGCTGAGGCACTGATCTTAGGAGAAAGAGAATAAGGAGAAGTTGCCTTTTTGGTGACTTCTCTTTCAGTTTGTGCTGAAATAGGAGTACCTCTCTTAACTATGGCTATGGGAGGTTCCTTATTCTTCTCCTTAGTGTTTTCAAGAGGTTTTCTTGGATTCTGAGATTGGGATCGAGTGAAGACAACAAATGACTGACCATCCGGCGCACATTCATCTTCATCGTATTCCAAATACCCAATGCTGGAGTCACCAGCCGAATCGTCATAAGACTCATCGGCATATCCTGAAGCTTCAAAAGCCTCCGGAGAATCTTGTTCTTCTGGTTCTTCCTCTTCTTCAACTATTTCTACTGCTGCATTAACGGGAGGAGCTTCAATTGCTAGCCTCGGTTGAGCAGGAGTTAATCGCGGCCTATCCCTTGCAAGCGCACCATTGTTGTTATTGAAATTCCATCTAGGGATATCCCGATACGGAACATTGTTCACCTGCTGAGACATTTGCTTTTTTAAAGCGATCAAATCATTAGCCATTTTTTGAAACATAGGATCAGTATTACCTTGAGAAGAACCTTGATTTTTGAGTTTGGGTATGTCTTTCTTGATTCTTCCGGCCAAAATAAGATCATCTTCTATTTCAATAGTTGTTGACTGAGCGACAGCCAAATCTGGGATAACCGACCTTCTTAATAAAAAGCTCACATCGGGAGGCTGAGCATTAATGAAGAAGCATTTCTGATTTTCGAGTCGGTACAGCTATTTCGGAATCTTTCGGATCAGCTTATTAAACTTTGCCACGAAGTCCCGCATGGGTTCATGAGATTCCTTCTTCATATGGTAAGTTGAGCTAACAAGGCATGAGAATCTTCGGCTGGTTTGAAACGTGCTTCGAACTTGGTCCTCATGGTAGCCCAGTTTGTGATGCATGCATTCGGAAGGTGATAAAACCATTCAGCTGCTGCACCATGCAACGTTTCAACAAAGAGTCGAACAGAAACATCTTCGTGAGCTACTCCAAGGATACCACTGCTACAAAGAAAGATGCAACGTGTTCATCAGGATGTTGCTTCCCATCCCCATTGAACTTGGGAATGTTTTTACGTGATCCATGTGGTAACTCATGCAATGGTGGAGTTAAAGAAAGAGGACCAATAACTGCGCCCCAAGGCACAGGTTGTACTGCCATCCTTCTGAAAAGAGTGCGTATAGGGATCCGAGTATCAGACAAGAGTAATGCACGACAAGTTGCAGACGCTTCCCATTCCACGGGGATCCGGTTTCTCCGAACAGGTGAAGAACTTCTGGTTCGGTTAGAAACAATGTTGTTGGGGGACAGGCTGAAATTGTGCTGTTGTAGCAACTCAAAGAGTGGGTCAATTTCACCTTGGGCTCGGCGGGACCGAGTGAAGATCTTCTGGCCAGCTTGAACTGGGAAAGAGACCTTGTTAAAAATAAGGCAAATACGGAGTCGCCAGACACCAAGAGGATAAGCTTTATACTATAAATCCGTATTCCCCAGTGGAGTCACCAAAAACTGTTGGTTGGATATTTTGTCAATCCAAAATATGAGGTTCAACCACAGTATATGGGATTAAATCCCTCCTCAAAGACAGGTGAGGCTGCCTGCTTATTACTAATCTAAAACACAGCAAAAACAATATATACAATATTCACACTAATCTAACCATTGGGGTTGGGATAAAATCCCAAAATCCACATCCACACGATTCAAAGGTATTGCTTTCGTAAATGAACTGGGTCGGAAACTATTACAATGAAAGAAGAACAATGGAAAGGAAATGAGAGAAACGTATTTTCTTTCGAGTAAACACAGAGCACGAAATAATCATACGGGCTTTAGATCATAAATATAATGTCTGAAATGATTAGAAACACTAAGATGCTAAACAAAGAATAGCTTAAGATCATGAACGTAAGAACAATGTCTTAAGAAAGATATATCCCACAACACAAAGTTTGCAAAATAATATCAACTCTTATTCTTCAAATGATTAAAAGAAAACACAAAGTTTTTCTTCTTTCCAATAGCTCCCAATATTTCAAAAATCTCGACCCTTTGGAATGCATAAGCATCCCTTATTTATAATAAAAGGAAACGAGAGAAAATAGGATAAATCCTAGAAAATAGTGTTCTTTAAAAAGAGTTCTATTTTGCTTGACTCTCACGCAGGAGACCAAGTCAAAATTTGCTTCCTATGTGATGAAACAGAAATGAAAAAGACATGTCAATTTCAAGATTGAAATGACATGAAACATTAGGACTTAATCTGAATCATCATCTTTCACTCCTTCATCTTTCTCTTCCTCCAGCTGAGACTGTTTGTTCCAAAATTCTTGGAACTTTCGAATTATGCCTTGCATTTCATTTTCATCAGGCGCAGTGGAATGATCATTCAAAACTTCGCAAGTTTCATGGGTATCACTAGCATTTGCTTGGAAGCTTTTTCAATCTTTTGCTGAGCTTTCTCAAGGCCTCCAAAGAATGTTCAATTCTTACAAACCGATCAATGATCTCAATACCAAATCCGTGCGTTGGTTCATGCTGAACAGACTCTTGGACTTGTTTGAAAAGATCATCTGCTGATAGGATACCTGAGTTTCCAACTGACACCTTTGGACAAATCTTCAGCAACTCTTCTTCCAGATCACTTTTTCCATCAATCAATTTATCCCTTGATTCTCTCAACTTACCGCAGGCTTCGTTGAGAATCTTTACTCTGAACCTGATGGCTTTGGTCAGCTGGAAATGCTTATCCGTATGTGGGATGATGCCTTCTTCTACCAAGAGATGTGATGGTATTTGCTTTAATACCTGGAGAGCTTCAAAAGTCAAATCAAGATGTCTAATTTCTTGAGAGAAATCATCGTCCATCTTCTCTCCATCCTTCTGAATGTCCCCCAAAGATTGATGAACTTTCACAACGTCTTGAATCACTTCCTTCCCCTGTTGGAGCAGCCTTTGGATCCATTCATCGACCACCCTTCCTTTTTTATTAATCTTCTCAATTGTAGGCACTGATGAGAAATCGAATCCGACAGGGACAGAAGAAGATGGTATGGATTCAAGGGGTTTTGAGAGTTTAAGAAAAACCTCAATCAACTGCTCCACCTTTCCTTTAAGCTCATCTCTGTTGTCTTTTGTTTCTTTCAACTTCTGACACAACACGTTTGTAGCATCCCATGCATCCTGTTGTGCCCCTTCTGCTGTCACTTTTCCTAGAGCCACCCTGGTTATCTGATAATCAGAGGCTGTTATGTCCTCTTTAGTTTTGTCAATCACGGGAGTGGCGATCTCTGCGAAACTTATCCTGAAGCGTCCACCAAAACCCTTGAAACTGTTTTAGGTTTCTTGGCTGATTTAGCGTAGAAGCCTTGAGTGAGCTGAAATCAAAGGTGGTATGGGTACAATCACCTTCCTCTTCCTCGAGTTTTCTCGAGTAGCCATTGTGGCGTATCGGAGGAGTTGCCACTATTGTAGAAGCTGGTATCATACTCTCGAGGGAGAAGATTCTACTAGTGGAGGGGGATAGTTACCAATGTGGTAGTAGATCCGATAAAAAGAGGCACGGGAGGGGCGTGTTGGTGATCACTTGGGTCCCAGCGAGAGAGGGTGAGAGTCCGGAGAAAATCTGCCATGATTGAAGAAGTTGATGGAGAATGAGGAGGTAGGAGTGGTTGTGAGGGGGAGGCGCAGATTCAGACTCCAAAGCCTGGGATGCAAGAGATAAGGTCTCTTCAGTTGGGCAATCAACAAATGATGAAACCAGAGGTTGGCTTCCTTCTTCTTCCAAAGTAATTTCTCCTATTTCTGGTGGTGTTGGTGATTCTGGCACATCCACCATTTCAACTGGAGAAATAATTGAAGAGATTTCTCTTTCTTTCCTCTTTTTGACAAACTTGACCTTTATAGGCCCCCTAGAAGATTTTTTGTCCTTTTCCTTTTTGGAGGGCCCCGCCTCAAAGCAGCCAACTTTGAAAACTTATCATCTTTAAAACTCATTCCCCAAGAGGAGAGCCATGCTTTGGTGCGTGCAAGAATCAGAGCCGACCTATCTGTAATGGAGGCTTTTTCACTGATTGACCAATCAATAGGTGGGAAAACATATTGATCTTCATTTAGTCCATCATAGGAAAGATCCAGAACACTTTCATTGTCACTAGTACCTTCTGGTAAGTCAGCAAGCTCAAGTGTTTGAATCTCAGCAAGTGTCAATCTGCTATGATCCTTTCTACGAACAACAACCTCATCACGTAGATCAATCCAAATGTCTTCTATGCTTGGGTATATGCAGGTGCAGAGTTCCATACGCCCTGAGGACTCCTCGAATGTCAAACCCATCTCGGGGCTTCATATGCTTCTTCAACTTGTCCTGAAGCTCATGGACAACATTTTTAGCTTTCACCACTGTCGAACAAGTGTATCTTCCAATAGAAATTGGGAAAGATACAACAGCCTTATGTTTACTTTGTTGGAACTTGTGGAAATCCAACAATTGCCTAACCAATTCCATCAAGATCAGTTTATCCCCTGGATATCGGGGCAGACGGAAAGGATCCCCAGTACATGACTACCCGAAGATATGTGAACTTCTTGAATTGTAAGAAGACACAACCCCATTTGGAAACTTCAGCCCAGGCCTCATCTGAGACTCTTGTTTTCCTCAATTCAGGGTTTAACCTGCAGATGTTTTCATAAAAGAAGGTGTCATTTACCCTTCTGAATTGGTCTTGAGACCCTTTTCTTGTCAGTTGAGGAAATACTGATAAACATGGTTCACCGTCCTGTTTCCCTTGGTATCCAACCCGGGATAGTTCCTCATCCCAGCCGCTGCATAGGTGACATATGAGGACATATAAAACTTCCCTGTGGACAAGACTGTTGTCATTTGGGAATCTATCTCATTACTAATGAGAGTGCCCCAATCAATCCCTTGTTGATTCTTCTTGATGGTGATCATGAATTGATACATCCACCCTTGGAAAACATTTGATTCGGGTAAACCAAAACCCGACTCAACAGAGTGATGATGTCATTGATTTCCTGAATGAAATCACTCCTGGGGATAAGTCTTGGGAATCTGGAGACAACCGGTTTGGCTTTGATCAGGAACTTCTTATTTACATGCTTGATACAATCTTCCTGATCGTTATCCCAAGCTTTCTGAGCTGACTTGATATCTAACTCTCCATATTCTTCAAAATTGGGCAGTTTGAGGAGGTCATCAAAGTAACCTCCGTCTAACTTGATCACAACTTCTCCCGCCTGATTTCTCACAGAACGAGAAGCAGAGTCATAACTGGAAGCGCAGGCTAAGATGAATTCAGGGCACTGAGCGGACATGGGAAAACCCGCTGCAAGAGGTAAACCACTATCGGCTATCGATTTCATCCATGGAGTTTGGGAGGAACTCCTTACCCTACTCCAGAAATCCTCAATATCTATATTTCCGAGCTCTGTATCTCGGATGTCATAATTGCAATCGATATATGATGGAGACTCCACCTTTCTGAACTTGTATTTCATCCTTCCTGACTTCTCAGTCTTTTCTTGCGATGGACCAGGGTCCGACATGAGGATTTTGAAGGAAGAGAGTTTTGGAGATCAGGAGATGTTGCACACTTGAAAACCCCGACCTACTGGAGATGCGGAAGGGTGGAAAAACCCGACACACTGAGGAGGATGTCGAGGAGTCCAGAAAACCCGATGCGCTGAGGATGTCAGAGATTTGAGAAAGCTCGACTTGAGAAAACCCGACACTTTGAAGATGTCGGAAACTTGAGAAAGCCCGGCACTTTGAAGATGTCGAAACTTGAGAAAACCCGGCACTTTGAAGATGTCGAATTTTGGAAAGTCCGATCTTCAAATCTTCGATATACTTGGAATTTTTGATACTTTGACAACACCCTTCAAAACCCGAGAAGGGGGAATAGGGTTTTTGTTGATTTTAAAACATGCAAGTTCTTTCTTCATCATTTATATCCAAAACATATTTTAATTACAACAATATTCCAGGAAATAACACAAAGTGATAATTCCAAAGAGATAAACCCTAAAACATAAACCCGGTTTAAGAAAACAACCCCAAAAGGAAAAAGATAAAAACCCCACAAACCTGGTAAGAAAATGGGAAGAATTCCATACATAATCAATCCATAAAAACCATGAACAAAGAATGAAGAGAGAGATACCTTCAACCAAGGCAAGGAAAGATCGAAAATGGGCAATTCAATCGGGCACAGGTGAGTTTCGGGTTTCGAGGTTGGAGAAGCATGCGCGAAAAATCCACGAGGTAAAAATATGTCCGGTAAAAATGACGTGGAAATCCACATATATATAAGAAAATTTACAATTAATACACTTCAGCTGGCACGTGCCAACCCACCCGACAACTCGGCATTAATGCCATGTCAGCATGCTCGGGAGATCCGAAAACCCGACACAAAGGTGTTTAGAGCAATTCGGGTTTCGGGTTGCGGGAAACAATCGACATAAAGCATGAGATGTTTAGATGCTTCAAAGTTCCGAAAACCCGACATGAAGGACTAAATCGGGCTTCGGGTATCGGAAGACAGGCGACATGGAACATGTCTCGGATAAGGCATGTTCCGATGCGACGAAGCTCCGCAAACCCGACTCGCCTTAGTCGATTGAAGCGGGTTTCGGGTTTCAGGGAACACAAGACATGAAACATCTAAAACACATGTTATCCTGTTTGTGAAACCCGAAAACCCGATTATCTCTCATAAAGGCAATTTTGAGAAAACCAAGCTTAAAAATTTCGTAGGGTTATCTTCCCTCCCGGAATTCACTTTGGGACGATGTGTGGGAACCGAACTTGTAGCAATGTAACATCCTCCCATGTAGCCGCAATCGCATCATATCTCTGTCCCACTTCACCCAGCACCTAATCAATCTCTCATCCTCGAAGGCCCAAGGTCCCGCAATCTATAATGCGAACGGGATCCACCATCACCGCCCTTATCCCGTACTTGCAATGATATCCAATCTAGCACATGAGAGGGATCTGCAACATATCTCCTAAGAATCGAAACATGAAACACATCATAGATGCGAGACAAGCTAGGTGGCAATGCTGACGGTGAGGCCACATGTGGTGATAAGCTCCAAGATCTCAAAAGTACCAATGAATCTAGGAGCTAACTCGGAACCTTTTCCATAACGGATAGGGCTCTTGTGTGGCTCCGACACGAAGGAAAAACTTCATCCCACATCAAAACTATGGTTAGTCCTATGTTGATTCAAGTACTTTTTCTCGCATGTCATGTGCCTCCCCGCAACCTCTATCCGATCATAACCTCTTGTTGCTCCATGTCCTGCAATAAAGCAGAGAAACCCCGTCCTCTAACTCCGTCCCAGGCCTAAGGGGTGTCTTACACTTTCTACCATACAAAGCCCGAAAAGGAGCCATGCCTATAGAACTCTAAAAACTATCATTATAGGTAAACTCCACCAAGTACATGAGATATTCCTCCCATTTGACTTGTTGGTCCATAATGTACATCCTAAGCATGTCCTTCAAGATCCGATTCATCCGCTTCTGGCCTCACGCCATCTCGTCTCGAGTGATATGTTATGCTGAAGTTGATCCTCATCCCAAGGGCATACTGCATGGTGGTCCAAAAATGGGAAGTATACAAAGGATCACAGTCACAAATGATCTTCTGCAGAATCCCATGCAACCTGACAATCTCATCAAGATATACCCATGCCACTACACTAGATGTATAAGTGGTATTTACTGGAGAAAAATGAGCCACTTTTGTCAATTTATCCACTATGACCATGATGGCATCGTGGTGGTATCTCGACATTGGTAGCCCAACAATGAAGTCCATGGAAATGGTGTCCCACTTCCATTTTGGTATAACATGAGGATAGAGAAGGCCAGCTGGATGTTGATGCTCGGCCTTCACTTTCTGGCAAATAGCGTGACACAAATTGAGCCACATATTTACGAATTCCCCTCCAAATAAACAACTATCTCAAGGTGGCATGTATCTTCTTCACCCCGGGATGGGCTGAATAGGGTACACGATGTGCTCTACCAAGATGTCCTCCTACCTCAAGCCTCCATCTCTGGGAACATAAATTCGACCTCTTGCTACGCCCTTAATCATATATCTTATATTGGATGTATATAGACGACTTGGGCTATCATAACTTCTTATCATTATGTATCTCTTTCATATATGTTATATTTTCATTAGTGGGTCGGCCTTCGGTGTTGGCCATAGCATAGGAATAGTATATATAGAGGCTAGTAGGTAGTAGTTTATGATCATTGAGCATTTGAGTATTATTGTATGGTTTGGAGGTTTCCCCCTCGAAGTGGCGAAGCTATTCTAATTTCATATTGAGATCATTATTCCTAATATTGTGTTATTTGGTGTTATATTTATGCTCATGATCTAAATTATACAAGTAATTTCATTACAAGTGGTATCGATCTTGAACTCGCCAACACACTGCGTCAAACCCTAATTTTGAAGGTTAGTCCATATCTCAACATAGGTAGCGAATTTTTCTCAAATTTTATTTTGGTGTGGAAAAATCAGTCAAGTAATCTTCCCTAAAAAATTTAATAATTTTTGACTTGTTTTTCAAAATTTATAGCGGTTTTATGTTTTTTCATAATTCGCTACATAGGGTATAATTTGTGGAATTTTTCAAAGTTATTTACATTTCCGAAATAAGATTAAAAATTAGTTTGAGTTTGTTCTTTGAGTTTTATAAAATTTGGCCGAATTCCTATTGAAATCCAAAACCCTAAATTTCGACCTTGATCCTTAAATCTTACCATTTTGGGGCATCATGGCTAGGCCTTCGACAAGAGGAAAAAAGAATCCCATCACTCTGGGTAAAACCCCTGATAAGGATGAGATAATAGTTGAGGAGTTAGAGTCAGAAGGGGTATCTACGAGTCCTCAGGGTTAGGGTTTACTTCAACAGACCATAAGGTCACTATCTTGAGTTAGAGTTGTGAAACCTCAAGGGTAGAGTGGCCAACAAAGAAGATGTAGAAAAGATTGGACAACGATTGGAGGATTTCATTCAAAAATTTAGCTACATTATCATGGGTCATCATATCATTCCTAATTAATCACAACTCAATCATACTCATATTAACCAGGGTGGATCTTTAGGTCAAAGTAATAAACAAACTAGCCATGGTGGATCTGCAAACATAACCAATCTAAATACAAACACTCTACAAGCCCGTAACATGCTTCCAAAAGTGGAAATGTGTAAGTTTTATGGAAAGGATCCACTCAATTGGATTAACCAAATGGATAATTTCTTTAATCTTCATCAGATTCCATCGGGACAAAAGGTTACCATGGCATCATTGTATCTTGAACCTGACCAATTCATTTGGTATCGATGGTTATGTGCTCAAAGGAAAAAGAGTGGACTCAATTTTACATGGACAATATTCACCGAAGATTTGCAATTGCACTATAGTTCTAGTGTGTCAGAGAATTATTTCAGCCAATTAGCAAAGCTCAGACAAACAAGAACAGTCAAAGATTACATCCATCAATTCCAAAACCTTTCCTTATGGGTGGAAAATATTCCTGAAGATAATTTGAATGACTTATTTCTTGGGGGTATTAAAGAACAAATTAAGACTGATGTGTGTATATTTAATCCTCATAAGGTTTCAGACTCTATGATCATGGCACGTAGGGCGAAGGAAAATTTCTTTTAAGTCGGAAACAAACTATTAGTACTATCGAGATCATAGCACCCTTCCACCATCATTCCCTCGGCTAAGTGGGACGACACCTCAACAAATTGAAGAAAAGAGAGCCAAAGGGTTATGTTTTAATTGTGACAACAAATTTATACCAGGACATAAGTGTGCTAAAAAGAAGTTGTTCTACATTGAGGGACCTACTGAAGAAGAAGAAAATGAAGAAGATGAAGAGGTAGAGCCAGAGGAGGAATTAGGAGATCCCTAACCAACAATATCATGCCATGCAATTTCTGGTATTAGCACTCCCCAAACTCTCAAAGTAGTTGGATTCTTAAAAAAACAGAGGGTAACAATGTGTTGATTGATTCGGGAAGTACTCACAATTTCATCAATCATAAGTTAGCGGTATGCTTGAACTACTTTGTTTATCCAACTCTAGAATGTCAAGTCATGATCGCTGATGGGAAAATTGTTAGTTATTCAGGAAAATTCCATAACATTAATCTCGCCATGGGAGATTACTTTCTAACTAGCAATATGTATGTCATTTCCATGGGAGGAGCAGACATTGTGTTAGGAGTTCAGTGGCTTACCACCTTGGGAACCATTGAAATGAATTTCTAAGAGTTGTTCATGTAATTTCAGTCAGAAGGGAGCAATTTTAAACTAAAATGACTAAGAGAAAAGTCCCCACAGATGGTAAGTTCTCATCAAATGCAAAAATTGCTTAGAAAGGGTGCAGAATGGTTTGTAGCACAACTATTTTGATTGAAGCAAATCATTCCAATACATTTATACCCGCAGATATGCAAGCAGTTATAGATGAGCACTCAGGGGATTTTGGAGAAATTCCCAAGGGTTTGCCTCCAAAAAGATACCATGACCATGCCATCGAGCTAGTACTAGGGAGTCAACCACCCAACATTAGACCTTATAGGTACCCCTATATGCAAAAGAGTGAGATTGAGAAGATAGTTCAAGAGATGTTAGAAGCAGGACTTATTCTTCATAGTCAAAGTGCTTACTCTTCTCTTGTAGTGATGGTATGGAAAAAGATGACAATTGACGCATGTGTCCATATTACAGGGAACTCAATAAGTACACAGTTAAATATAAGTTTCCTATTCTTGTAATTGATGATTTGCTAGATGAGTTACATGGTGTTGTTTACTTTACAAAACTTGATCTTCATTCTGGATATCATCAGATTAGAATCAAGGATGAAGATATTCATAAAATAGCCTTCAGGACACATGAAGGACACTATGAGTTCTTGGTAATGCCTTTTGGACTAACAAATGCACCCTCTACATTTCAAAGCTTGATGAATTCCATCTTTAAGCCATTTCTTCGAAAGTTTGTTTTAGTGTTCTTTGATGATATATTAATCTATAGTAAAACATGGGAGGAACACCTGCATCATGTAAATAAGGTGTTGGAAACTCTTGAACAACATCAACTTTATGCAAAGCCTTCTAAGTGTTCTTTTGGTGTCAAGGAGGTTGAATATCTGGGTCATATTGTCTCTTATGAAGGTGTTAAAGTGGATCCTAACAAGATAAAAGCCATGCTTGAATAGAAGGTTCCCAAAACCCTAAAAAATCTCCGAGGATTTTGGGGCTTACAAGTTATTATCATAGATTTGTAAGGAATTATGGTAGCATCATAGCACTAGTCACAACTTTATTAAAGGACTCTTTCCATTGGAATGAGCAAGCTACTATGGCCTTTGAAAAGTCAAGGAGGCCATGTGCACCACTCCAGTTCTAGCCACCCCAGATTTTTCAAAAACATTCATTGTTGAATGTGATGCTTCAGGGTATGGTATGGGGTAGTACTCATGCAATAAGGGCAACCCATTACCTTCGAGAGCCACCAATTCAAAGGTAATAATATCTCTAAACCAGTTTATGAGAAAGAAATGTTAGCAATACTTCATGCAGTGAAACAATGGAGACCATATCTAATGGGATGACATTTCAAAGTAAAGACAGATCATGATAGTTTGAAATACTTCTTAGAGCAATGTTTATCATCAGAAGAACAATAGAAATGGGTCTAAAAAATGTTGGGGTATGATTTTGAGATAATATACAAGAAAGGGAAAGAGAATGTAGTTGTTGATGCTTTATCTCGGAAGGATGAATCTGCCTAGGCATTGTTGTGTGCCATATCTATATTACAAGAGGATTGGATAGAGGATGCAAGGTCTGAATGGAAAAATGACCCAAGTACACAAAATCTCATTCAGAATCTCCAACAAGATCCAAACATGTCAGAAATTTTTTTATGGAAAGGAGATGTTTTATGGTATAAAGATAGATTATATCTATGTAAGAATTCAATCCTTAAAAATAGGGTTCTATCTGAGCTCCATACTTCTCCAATAGGGGGTCATTCTGGCTTCTTAAAGACTTATCATCGAATCAAGCATGATTTTTTCTGGGAAGGGCTAAAAGGAGATGTCCAAAAGTTTGTGGTAGAATGCATGGTTTGTCAGCAAAATAAGGGCGAAACAATTAAGTCCCTAGGTCTTTTATAACCTCTATCTATTCCTAGCCAGAGGTGGGAAGAGGTGTCTATGGACTTCATCATAGGATTGCCTAAATCAGAAGGTAAAAATGTAATCATGGTGGTGGTGGATAGACTCACCAAATATGCCCATTTTTGTGCTTTATCACATCCATTTGTTATGAGTACAATGAAAGAACGGCCTTCGTGGATACAATTCGGTAAGCTACATGGGACACAAAAGATTATAGTAAGTGATCAAGACCCTATCTTTACTAGTAATTTTTGGACTGACTTGTTCTCATGCTTGGGCACATAACTAGCTCGTAGTTCCTCTTATCATCCCTAGTCTGATGGGAAAATAGAGGTGGTAAACAAGTGCTTGGAGGGATATCTTCATTGTTTTACATCAAATAAGAAAGTGAGATGGGTTCAATGGTTACCGATGGCAGAATGGTGGTATAACACCTCCTTTCATACTTCATCTAAAATGTCTCCTTTCTTGGCATTATATGGGTACCATCCACCATCTATCACTTCATCTTTGAGAGTCCAACCAAAGGTTCGAGCAATTGAAGAACATATTCAACACCAACAAGAGGTGCTTTCTAGTCTCAGGGAGAATTTGGCCATGTCACAAAACCGCATGAAGCAACAGGTAGACCAACATCACAGTGAAAGACATTTTGAAGTCGGTGATTGGGTTTTTGTGCATTTACAACCATATAAGAAAATGTCCTTAAAACAACACAAAAAGAATAACAAGCTTGCACCTAAGTATTATGGTCCTTATCAAGTGTTACAGAAGATTGGCAATGTAGCATACAAACTGGAACTTCCTCCGGCTACTCAAATTCATCTAGTCTTCCTTGTATCTTGCCTAAAGAAGGTAATTGACAAACAATATCAACCCAGACAGTGTTACCCGAGCTTGATGAAGAGGGAAGAATCATCCTGGAACTAGAATGCATCCTTCAGACACGCACTAAGTGATTGAGGACAAGGGTCATCACTGAGTATTTGATCAAGTGGAAAAATCTAGACAATGAAAACGCAACTTGGGAGGATGCAAATTTCCTGCAGAACATTCAGATCTTCTCAACATTAGGGACAATGTTGCTTCAAAGGGGAGGGGCATGCTACGCCCTTAATCATATATCTTATATTGGATGTATATAGCCGACTTATGGCTATCATAACTTCTTATCATTATGTATCTCTTTCATATATGTTATATTTTCATTAGTGGGTCGGCCTTGGTGTTGGCCATAGCATAGGAATAGTATATATAGAGGTTAGTAGGTATTAGTTTATGACCATTGGAGCATTTGAGTATTATTGTATGGTTTGGAGGTTTCCCCCTCGAAGTGGCGAAGCTATTCTAATTGCATATTGAGATCATTATTCTGGAATATTGTGTTATTTGGTGTTATATTTCTGCTCATGATCCGAATTATACAAGTAATTTCATTACACCTCTGTGCTCGAGAAGGCCATCTCGCCATAAATAAAAACCATCAAAATTCCCCTAAAGGGGTCTCTAAGACTCGATCTCTGCTCTCCGGCTGCGAATGTAGAAGGCTGCCGTGAGGAAGTTGTAGAATCTTACTCTATAAATTTGTGCTCATTGAGGTGGCCATAACCACATGTCTCTGTCTCTGCTAAGAGCGTCCACAACCACATTCTCCTTCCCTTTCACATGCTCTATCTCCATATCATACTCACAAAGAAACTCCATCCAATGCCATTGGCGAGAATGTTGAGATTAGGTTGCATGAAGAGGTGGCGAAGACTCAAGTGATCTATCCTGAGTGTGAATCTCCGACCAAGAAGAAAGTGCCTCCATTGAACCAAATTGTGAACCACTGCTGCAAGCTCAAGATCATGAGTCGGATAATTGAGCTCATAATCTTTGAGTTTGTGAGACTCAAAAGTAACTACTCTACCCTCCTGCATCAACACACCTCCAAGCCCTACTAATGAAGCATTTGTGCATATGAAAAACTCACCATGAGGATCTGACACTGCAAGAATAGGTGTTGCGTGAGGCACTCCTTCATGTCCTAAAGGCCTCGATCACATCTCGAATGACCAAACAAACTTCTTCCCTTTCCAGTGAAGGGAAGTGATGGGATTCACAATCCGAGAGAAATCCCGAATAAATCTCCTGTAATACACTACTAATCCCATTAAGTTGCACCTATGTCATAGTATTGGGTGCTTGGCCAATCCATAATAGCTCTAATCTTGGGAGGATTGACAACAATACCTTCCCCGTAAATGATGTGGCCTGTGATATTGCACTTCTCCAAGTTCCCGTAAAGTCTGCTTCTCACGAAGATGTCAAGAACCTAGCGAAGGTGCCCCTCGTGCTCCTCACACATATGTGAGTAGATCAGAATTTCATCAAGGAAGATGAGCATGAAGCGATCTAAGAAGGTCCCGAATACCTAATTCATCAAAATCATAAACACTACGGGGCATTCACAAACCAAAAGGTACCACCGTAAACTCATAGTGGCCATATCTTGTACGGAAGTTGGTCTTATAAATATCTACCTCCGAATCCTCAACCTGGTGGTAGCTTTGACTTAAGATCTACTTTGAGAAAACTATGGGCCCCTTCATTTGATCAAACAAATAATCAATGTGCGAAGGGGATAATGATTCTTGATCGTTACTTTGTTCGGTTAAGCGTGTAATCAATACACAACCGCAAGGATCTATCCTTTTTCTTTACAAAGATTATCTTTGTGCACCCCAAGGGGTTACACTAGGACAAATTAGGCCTTTCTCCAAAAGGCCCTCAAGCTGCAACTTGAGCTCACAAAATTTAGGGTAGTCATCCAATAAGGTGCTCGTGAGATAGGCTCTACTCCCAGAACCAGATCTATATGAAAATCTATCTCACGTGGGGGTGGTAACCCCAGTAGCTCCCCTGGAAAGACATCATAAAAATCTCTCAAAATGGGATGGTCATCTAGCGATGGTTCACTAGACCCATCCTCTGATTGGTCACTAACTATAATTGCATACATCTGGCAACCCCATCGCACACACCGCTTAAGCTGCATAGCGGAGATGGTGCAAATAGAAATGGGTCTCCTGACCCCCGCTATCACTACCTCAACTCCTAGATCATTTGTACAAGATATGATCTTGTGGTAATAATCCACTCGCTCTGTGTGCAAACAACCAGTCCATGCCCAAGATGACACCATAAGAGCCCAACGGAAGGATACAGAGATCCGAAGTAGTGGTGAAAGGTCCCAAATCCACTACACACTCCTTGACTAAGGAGTCTACAGAGATCTTGGCTCCAGAAGCCATCTCAACATCCCAACTATGACCTTGCCTAATCCTACCACTTTCGCATCACTCAACTAATGATGGTGCGAATAAAAGAATCGGAAGAACAAGAATTAAATAAAACGGTGGTAGGAACACCACCAATGTTACATGTGGTCTCAATAATCGTACTTTCGATACTCAACTTGGCGGTCCTCGACCGTTGTATAGATCTTGTGACTACGCCCTATGTCACCAACAATAGGATTTGAGATCTATGTCTTACCCCTGTTATTAGGGTTTTGTGGGCAGTCTCTCCAAAAATGTCCAGTAACACCACACCCAAAACAACCACTTGATCCTCTCCCCTGAGTAATGCCTCAGGTCGGTACTCTGCAGAGGGTTGTGATGTAGATCCCAATGACCCAACCGTGGACTGCTAAGGTCTCTGTTGGTGAGCTCCTACCGACTAAACTCTAGGTGATCCCTGTGTCCTAGTTGGACCCCAGGAAGAGGCCCTATACTTCGGCCGCTCGTGCATAAAATCTTTGTGGAGGTCTATAAGGTGGGTGAGACTGCTCTTTAACTGCTAATGCCGTGGTCTAAAAGATGGCTGAGATGAACCTTGTCCACCATGAGGAGGAGGAGCTGACCCCCTCGATATGTTGTCTTGCATCTGCTAGATGCGGCTCTGGACTCGGTCTCTGGGCTTTTGGGTCTTTCCTCGAGTCTCCTTTGCTATGCAGGCCTTCTTGACATCCTCAGCTAATGTCTATGGGCAATGGATCCAAACACACTTCCAATGTCAAGATTTAGGCCCCGATGAACCTGTGGATCCATACCTGCTCATCCTACATGTACTCAACATACTGGAGTAGATCCAGAAATCTACTCTCGTACTCAGCTACTATAAGAGATGTCATGTCGGAGGTCATGGAACTCATCTATCCTCTGCTGGATGAACCTCCATGACAAATATATGCTCCTGAACCACTCCTTGAAGAGCTCCTAGGTGACTGACTCTGAATCAATGTGGAGCTTCTGCTCCTCGGTCCTCCACCAAACACCAGCTCCATCCCTCAGAAGATGGATCACAACATGAGCTTTTCGTGTTGCTAGAACAAGGGCAGAGCTTGAAGCAACCGCTCAAGCTCACTATCTAGGCATCTTCCGAAAACCACCTTTCACCTAAATAATATGATGTCTCAAGCTTCGTGATCTCCCGATATGGTCTCTGCAGGTGGTGGTCCGACGACCCCTAGGCTTCTGTCCATGCTCATCCCTAAGCCTAGGGCTCTGAGACCTATCTCTATGTCCCAAACCCGCCTCGTTGTCCCCTCTGTGGTGACTCTGCTCTGCCGACTGCACATGGGATTTCTCTGATCTTTGATCATCATTGTGTCGAGAAGGTTCCCGAGCCTCATCTGATGGCTCTCTATCATGTCTAGCGGTACGTGCTCCCATGAGACCCTTTGCATAAAGTGGCATTAACATCCTGGAGTGTCTATAAAATATGTGGTAAGATGGTCTGCTACAACATGATCTGGTGGTGGCAAGTCTAAGTCTATGTGGAAGGACCCCTCGTCCCATCTATGCCTCCTACACTGACCAAGGTGAGAGTTAGTTCATGTTTCTAAGTTTTAATTAGTTTCCATGTTTACTAAAATATGCAATATTTTAAACGGGTTTGTTTTCCAATTTTAAAAGTGTGCTAGGTTTACAGTTCATGTCTCAAGTTTTCTAGTGTGCCCAAGGGTCCAAGCTTTTGAACCTTCACTCTGATACCAAGTGTAACGCCTGCTAAAACAACCCACTTGAGACTCAAGAACAACCTAGGATTAGTCAGAAAAATTATGGGATAATTTTTTTGTATAAAAGTGTCTGCTACCAGGTTACAAAACAACAGTTGCCACAAGCAAGGTTTAGAGGCCAAATAAAAATATTAGCTCATAGTTTTCCCATTACAACAATTATTAAATTTACAGGGTCAAAACTTAGGGTTAGAATAATCATTAGGATTAAGAGGGAAATTTCTCACTCTCCCACCCTCTGAACAGATTAAGATATTCAACCTAATTTTTCTCAAAATTAATGCACTTGAAACCTTCTAAAAATTCCCATTAGATAGGAAATTTTCTCACCTTTCCAATGATATAAATAAGTCCTCCTAACTCCTTGTATTTCAAAAGTTGTGGGTCGGCGGACCTTGGGAGGAAAATTTTCCCAAGGTGGGTCGGCGGGCCTAGGGGAGAAAAATTTCCCCAGGGGTAGGTCTGCGGGCCACAGGGAGAAATTTTTCCCGGAGGAGGAGTCGGGTCGGCGGGGCTGGGATGAAATCTCATACTAGACACGGGCTAGCAAAATCGTGGGAGACGTTTTGGAAATTTTCCCGCTTGGGGCGAAAAGCCACCTTTGCACCCGCACGCTTACAAGTTTACAAGTCCGCAAGGGACACGTGGAACCTCCTAATCCAACGCAGGAAAGTGGGGCGGTGGAGATAAAATAATTTTAACACCTAGAAGGGTGAAAAGGGTAAAATTCACCCGCGCCTCCGCCGATGCCTCGCGATGCCACGTGGCAGATCCTGATTGGCGGCGGGCTGGCAGGGCCACAAAGGAAACTAGGAAAACTTTCCAAATTTTAATTTTACAAGCACCAAGGTTAAAAGGGATTCCGCACCTCCGACAGAGCCTCGTTAAGCCACTTGGCAACACCTAATTAGCTGCGGGCCTACGGGGACGCGTGGGAAATGTAGAAATGTTTCCTATTTTTTTGAACTTAGATTGTTTTGCGGGTGTCGCGGCGGGGGGAACTTCATGCCTTAAGTGTTTTTGGGAAAAAGTGCAATAAGGAAGGATTTAGTCTACAGGTATGCCCAAGAATATTTTATTAATTAAATTTGATGGTTAGAAAAATTTTGAAGCCAAAATGAAGTGGAACTTCAAAAGGCCATAACTTTCGACTAGGAGCTCCATTTTTGGAAAATGAGGACTTTTTGGAAATCTCTCAACATCCTCTTTGCACAGGAATCTTAAGATTTAAATTTTGATGAATTTTGAAGGGTTAATTTTAAGAAAACATCTTTCTGTCACTTAAAACGTGAACTAGACTGTTCAACTTATAAAATTTGTCTGAATTTTCCATAATTCATTCTAAACATGCCAAATAGGTATAGAGGAATTTTCTTGGAAGATTTTAGGATAGATTACAAGGGTTAAGTTGTTTGGTTGATTTACATTTCAAAAATTTCTCAATTTGACAACAACGACTATGAAACTATTTGAGCCCGAATTGAAAGGTTCTATGGAAATTCCTTAAGTATTTTTGTTTGCTTGGGATCATTTTGATCCCACAAGTTCCATTGGTATTTCAATTTTTATTTTCAATGTTGCAGTAGGCCGCTCTATACTTTTTGATAAATTTTTGCAAGTATACAAAGTGAAATAAAGGATGGAGTTTGTACTTGATCTTAAACACATCCAGGTTTCCTTTACCAACTTGATATATGAAATTTATTCCCAATCTAATCTAACATATGAAGTTGGTTTTTTTTTTCAATTCAAGTATTCAAAAGCTAACGTACAGTTCTAATTTCTAAATCATGCATTTCAAAAGAATAGAGCAGTATAACATTTCTTCATGTGTATTTACTTTTCAATTTTCCAACCAAAGCTTTTATACTATATTTCAAATGCATATTTCCAATGAAAACAAAATCATTTGAGCAAGGTACACAACTTCCATTAATTCAAATGAATCTTTTATGACTTCTTTCCCATTTATTTTCAGAATATAACATACAAAATACATATCTTTCTTTTCTGTTCACAGAACTAAATACAAGATATATTCTTCCATAATCACAACTACTTTCATAACTAAAACAGAGTAGCCTTTCCATCACAAATAATATACAATGTCATCCACTTCAAAGTGGGAAAAGGTTACAATAAGAAATAATCTCAACAAGGAATGTCAAATTTGTCTTTTTCCTCTGCTCTAGTACAACAACATGAAGATCCTCCATTTTCCAGTTTGATCACAACAAAAGCGGGAGAAGACAACGCTCTCCACCCAACCAAGACATCCAATGAAAAGGAGAATCCATCCTTCTTCATTGGCCCCCGAGCCCCAACCACAATGTAATAAGAAATGTGTTTCAACTCATGGCAACAATAGGCTTCCACAACACACATACAAATTCACATTTAAAACATAGTCCAGAACAAAACTGCAGTTTGCAACCATAGATAAAAGACAACAAACAACACTAAGGCTTCCTCATGTAAGCTAAAGGAGAAAGAAACTATGGGGGATGCTGCAAATGTCTCCCAAGGGGAAATGGGTATCACCACCTGAGAACAAACCGCCAAAACATATCATTTCAAAACCCTGACATGCCCTTATGCCTCCCCCAAGTACCCCTTATTCCTCCCATTTCCTTATGCCTCCCTAACCTCTTATGGCACCCCATAACAAGTAAAGAAATGCAAGCTATTTCTTTTGCAAGGTGGAACCCAAATCCCAACTCCCTCCACACTTATACCTCCCCATAACACTTATGTCTCCCCACAAGAATCCCCATAGTCTTCTCCTACACCTTTCCTAGGCCATCTACCCAACCAACCAACGAATAAAACAACACATTCACACACTCAACCATTCACATAAGCATAAAAATGAAAGAAGAGCATAACAAGAGCCAAGCTCTTACCTTTTCATGATGGAGTTGTTCCAAGTTCAAAAATAGCAAGCTTTATTCCAATGCAAGCAATCCAAAATATCCTCCAAGCACAAACATTCAACAATCTTCAAACCCCTCCACAAAAAAATAATTCTCCCAAGAATGAAGCATTCCAAGGTGAAGTAACCCAAAAACAAGCATGGGAATTTGAATATATAGAAGAGGGAAGAGAAGAGGATGAGGTGGATCCATGTAGGATGCCACATCACACATCCTCAACTCCAACACCCAAGTCAACTTCATTCTCCAAGGCATATTAAATAGGTGGGTGAATAATATGACAGATTACTTACACACTCCAAAACAAGCCCACACTCCAAAGGACTAAAATTAAAACATGTAAGAAAAGTGCAATTAAAATTTACAACTTGACTTACAAAAATACATAATGAAAGTCTAAATTCAACTCTCCAACCATAGGTATGGTTGGTAAATAAATTTAAGAGGTATGGGACAAGTTTAACTTGTCCCACAAGCCTCCAAAATCAGCCTCCAAGGACAAATTCGAATTTCCAAGAAGGTGGAGTGTTTCATACTCTAAAATCAACTTACACATCTCTTACAACACTTAAACCAAGACCAACAACTCTATTAATTACATTCTCAAATCACAATTTAATTAAATAATGAAAAGGGAAAACACATCACTTATAAAACACATACAACATTAACAAAAGACCAAATAAAAGAAAAACATAAAGTCCCTTGGTCACATTCGAAGGTGATTCCCCCATGGAATCCCTAACAAAATCCAACACACACACACACAAATACAAGTTTCCATGGTGACCTTGTTGAATTCATCTAGAATTCCAATGTGGTTGGTCTCCAATCCCCGATGTTTGTTGTGATATTTTTAACCTGTAAAATACAAATACCTCCTTCGGCCTCGTGGCCGCATCAGAACATCCAAAATGAATATAAATATAATTCCAAAACCATATATACATATGAATCACAACATCATCAAGGCAAACAACAATATCATTTACAATTTTATCAACAACTATATGATCATCAAATTAATTCCACTTTCTAGGTCTACTCAAAATATCCAAATATCACATGTCCAAACCACATCTATAATATAACCATGTCAAACAGTATATCAACATCAATATATAAAAAGTTTCCAATAATCATCATGCACCATATATGAATCAAAGTCCACAATAAACCATGATCTAACATCTAACATCATACTAAATCAAACTATAACAATGTCCATAATATAGTCAACAAGATATCGTGGATCAATATCACAAGGTGTCGAAGGGAAGCGAGACACTACATGATGACACAAAGTTCAACAAATCTTCTTTTATTCCTTCACAAATAGGAACACCAAGTTTCATACACTTTCCTCCCAAACATGATCTTGTACAACATCATGGACAATACAAAGGTCTAGCCAAAACTCTCTCTAAGCTTCTATAAATTTGAATCCCCTCAAGAAATGAAGTTCCCTTTACAATATCATATGAAAAGAAAAGTGTCTCCAAAAATACCTACATATATCCCTTCTAGAAGTCTCTCAAAGTAGTTTCTCTAGCAAGTTAAAAACTCCAATTGGTAAAAGTTCAAGAAAATGATTTACAAATATATAATTATAGGATAGATATCTCTATTTACTAGCTACATGCAAGCTTAAACGAGTCATTTTTCCTAAAATAAAAGCTTACAAATTGATAAAGTCAATTTGCACAACATAGAAACCTCAAATTGACAAATTTAATTTGCACAACATAAAAAGCTATAAATTAACAACTTCAATTTGTACAACATAGAAACCTGCAAATTGACAAAGTTAATTTACAAAAATAGAAACCTACACATTGCAGAAAGTCAATTTGCACAACATACAAACCTACAAATGACAAAGTCAATGTGTACAAACATAAAAACCTATAAATTGACAAAGTCAAGCAAATTAATAAGTTTGACTTACACAACATAAGAACCTATAAATTTAAAATTTTGATTTGCACAACATAGAGAGTTGTAAATTGACAAAGTCAATTTTCATAGCATAAATACCTACGAATTGACAAAATAAATTTGCACAAAATAGAAATTAATCGAAAGGTTGATTAGCGAAGGGGTAGATTTTTGGAATTCTCATGCAAGTCAAAATTCTAATCAACAAAGGGTGCGAACTTTTGTCCCGCTCGCTACAAGAAAAAAAATTGATCAATAAATGGGGCATAATTTTGGCCTTCTCGCAATTCAAAGTATGATTAAAAAGGATGAAGAGTAAATCGGAGAATCATAGGTTTGGATGCAAATTACAAATGCTCACCAAAAGTTTGAATGTTTGATTAACACTAAGAAGTGCTTTTCAAAATTTGGGGTTTTGGAAACATTTTACAACTAGCTTGCAAATGTGCTTGAGAAGACAAGAACACTAGAAAACTCCCATTTTTTCAACACTTAATTTTTTTGACTAAATTTCATCGATTGTGGACAAAATTCTTGGTGGACACAAATTTCTAAGTTCAAAATTTAGAGACAATAGAATCTTAGTGATACATTTTCATGTAAGCCTTACATGCATGATATTGTAATAATTGTAATCATGAAATGAATCATGTGTGATGCACAAATATAAAAATGTATTTGATGTACCTTGGTTAATAAAGGTATATACTTTTGCATAGCTATTTTTGTAAGAAAGATTATCGCTTTTAGTGTGTGTTTTGTTGATTATGTTTCCATGTTTCTTATACGTGTTTGATAAACGCTTTGTAGTTAGGGTTTTCACATGCTCACATATATTATTTGTGGTAATATCTTATAATGATGCACTCGATGTACTTTCTTTATGTTTTGTGCATGGGGTGGTCATCTTGAGTAGGTGGTACATAACACATACACTCATATAAGGGGTAAATTTTATTTATAAAGTTTACACCATTATATCGTATAAATAGGGGTAATGTAGAGAAAAAGGGTCTCTCGAGAATGAGAGGATGTAGTGGTAAGCACAAAAAATAAAGGGTAATATTTAGAATCCCATGATCACACATGTTTTAAACATTTTTTACCGAGTAACCCCCATTCACCCCTCCTCGATTTTGGGTGATAACTTCATGCTTCTGCTTTATTGAAAATTCCAACATAGATGCGAGTGTGTTGTGTTATATGTTGCATGGGGTTTGGTCTAATGTAGGACCTAGATAAACCAAGTAAGTAATTATGAAACAATTTAAGTTTACTAAAAGGGGAAATCATAAGGTTGAATGTTCCATATCAGTCAGATCCACAAAAGTGTAGACATGGAAATAGTTTTGATGTTTATAATTCACTAAAATAACCACATCCAATGGAAATTATGTTAAATCTAGCATAACATAATAAATTAGACCTAATTATAGAAATAAGGGGCATACCCAAAACTTAGGATAATTTTAAAAATATTTGGAATGATTGAAATGCTTGGAAAAACATGTGAATTCTAGTTTCATAAGATAATGACCAATTTAAAAAAATATGGGGACATTTGCTAGTAAAAAGAGACAATTAGAAAGTAAGATGATTCGAACATAAAAAAACAAAGTTGTGTGGCCAACTTAATAAGTTCCATACAAGTACAAACAATGTCTTTTTTAATACCGTATGAGTATAAAAATGGCAGTCTCTAGGAATTGTGAACTTGGTCAGTATATGCAACCACCTAAATTTGGACTTCGTAAACCTCATTTACTTTTCTTGGTTTCATAGTGGATCATTGGAAATTGTTTTTGTTACTACAAACCCTAATTTGACCTCAAAACGTTTGAAGACCCATAAAAATTAATGGTGTTAGAGATGACATGTGTTAATCCTCCATTACTATTATGCCCCTCATGTCTTGAATCATTTGGTAATCATCATTTGATGTAAATAAACAAGTAATCAAATGTCCTAACACTCATCTTCCAATGGACGCAAAACATCTAGTGAATACTAGAATGCTCTCAAAATACTTGAATTCTACTTTTGAAACCAAGATGCTTTTGAAAACAATAAATATTGATCTTACACCATCAATACCACTCATGTGTGAGCCAACTATTCATTGTTTGATTGTATCAAAGGCACTAATGTAACCACATACATATAAGCTTCTTGAATTCAAATAAGGATTCTATTGACACTCATAACAAATAGAAAAGGCCAAAAAATGGCACACAACCACCAAGGAAAACATAAAGAAGGGGCATAAGGCCCCACAAAGTTAGGAGCTAGAATCGATATGAGTATTGATTTGGCAAACCATAAATGTACAAGTATAAAACTAACAATCATCTAAAACCTCAAGGAAAACATAAAAAGAAAGACAATCATATATCAAATTAAATAGAGAATAACAAAAAGGTAATATATATAATCTAGACAATCAAAACGAGAATGAAGATATCAAACATCATATAAAGGGTAGGGCCTGCTCCAATCCATCCATCATTCTAGCTAAGGAGAGGACAACACTCCCTCCTAGAGGGAGAGTGGGGGTGCAACCCTAAGAGCGGGTGGGGGACCCCATCCATAAAGAGAGGGCAGGACCTAGACCCAATACCTAAATACATACATACCATAAAGGATAGGTAGGAGTCCTTTTGGTATTGTCAATAGGACTTCGTAAACACACAAAAAAATAAATCTAATTATAAACAACACAAAAAATACACGCCAACAAGAATCTAACCTAGAGCAAATAATAAACACATAAAACCACTAGCACCAAAGCTAGTCAGCTACCAAAGTTAGGTGTGTACTATGTGTAGGAGACTACACTAGAGCTTAAAAAATAGCTAAATGATGAGAGAGAGTCACAAGATCCGTTGAAGAAACAGCGCCATCTTAGGCCCCCAATAATTTGAAAGGTCGCCATAGGTGGCTCGCCACAGTGGCGAGAATCCCAATAAGATCTAAGGGTGGTATATGATCACAAGTTACATACACGAAAGGATGACTGACACAGATGTTACGCCAAAAACCCATGTGAACCAAATCCCTTTCCTACCGCCATGAAGTGGGTCCTCGTGTTTTTACGCTCACAGAAGTTTCTCTCGCCTCCTGTCCGCTCATCACTTGATTACGTTGCAGATTCCTCGTTTTCCTGTCCTTATGCCCTCTCTGGAATCACATTAACGAGTAAAAACATCAATAACGATTTCTGTTTTCACTTGAGTTGAATTTGTCCATGGTGAGTTCTTGAGCTATTTAATGCCCTCCATGTCTCCATTACAACTCCCCCTCGATCTGTCGATCCATCTCTCCCTGTTTGGGATCGACATTTTCCTTCTTTGTTTTGCAGGGTCATCTGCATTAGTTATACCCACATTGCTGTTTGAATTTCTCTGCAATTTTCCTTCGGGTTTATAATAGTGGAATCAATGGCGGTGGATGAAAGACGCGTGGTGGACAAGAGGCCTCGATATGATTGCCTTCTCTTTGGTGGGTGTATGCAAAAATCCGAGTTTGTTTTAGAAAATAATTCCCAACTTTGCTGTATAGCAGACCCTTTTCAAATTTTTGCCAGTTTCTGATTTAATTGGTGTTTGTTTCAGATCTTGATGATACATTATATCCCATTAGTTCAGGCCTTGCTGCAGCATGCACCAAGAATATTGGAGGTACTGTCGTTGGTGGAATATCCATTCTTAGTTTTGTAATATTTCAGAGGGTATATATACCCTTTCTTTAATTTTTAGTTTATTTTGTATCCGATTGAGCTGATGAGATATTATTAATGCTTATAACAGATTATGTGGTCCAAAAGATTGGAGTTGATAAGAACAAAGTCACAGATTTTTGCAGAGAATTGTATAAGAATTATGGTACAACCATGGCTGGTCTCAGGGTTAGTATTCACTCCATTTTTTTATTGAAGAATTTTGATAGTGGGTCTTAAATTGAGAGCTGAAGAAATGTATCAAATTTGTGTTTTGAGGTCTATGATGTAGATTTAAGTATAGAATTTGGGTTTGGGTATTGGCAATAGACTGTAGAATTTTTTACCTCCTGCCATATAGGTCCGGCAAATAGCTCAAGTATCATCTTGAATATTTTCAGAAAATACTAGTTTGGTGGTTGCACATTATTTTGTGGATTGCTGGCATTAGCTAAGTTTTTCAGTTGTTTGCAAGAATATCATTGATGTTTTTGTTTTTAGGTCTAGGAAATAGTCTGAAATATTAAATTGGTTTTCTAGAAAGCACTGTTTGTTTAGTGGTGCCATTTCATAAAAAATAGTACGCTGGGAATCCATTGACAAGTTATTGAAAGTTTTGAGATTGTGGTGCAAATATGAATTAATTGGATCCCAGCTTCATTTACAGAATTAAACCAGCTATAATATAAGATATTCTTGAAACATATATGAGATTATTTTCTTATACTTGACTATTTCCTCTTCTTGTTTCTGGATCTATACAGGCAGTGGGTTATGACTTTGATTACGATGATTATCATAGGTATGCTTCAAAATGTTATGCCTGCTGGTTTGTGATATTACAGTTTCAAGTTAGATTTGTAGTACTTGTGATTCTGCAAATTAGATTCTTTTGTAAGTTAGGTTAGATTTGAAAGTCAGTTTGTTTGGTTTTCCCAGGTCTATTTTTGTTTGAAAATACTTAAAACCAATATTTGTTGTACAGTTTTGTTCATGGAAGATTACCATATGAGAACCTTAAACCAGACCCAGTGCTGAAGAACTTGTTACTAAGCATGCCTCAGCGAAAAATTGTAAGTTTATATGGCTTAAGGTTGTCATGCTTGGGTTTTATTTGCAAAGTTGTCTGGGTGCTGACACCTAAATCCACGCTAGTACACCGTGCATTTCCCTTAATTTCATGTGCACCAGGTGTGAACCCACACCTGGTGCAACTAGACAACCTTTGGTTTTTTGAAACCTGAAAATGGTTTTCTCTTTATATTCAGTTGTCAATTTGATTATAACACAGGAAAAATCAAAAACAGTGTCCTGTCTCTTCAAAGCACTTTAAAATTCTTTGAATGTTTGGATAAATAAATAAAACTGTGCATCACATGTAACAGATATTTACAAACGGTGACAAGGTTCATGCTGCAAAGGTGCTTAGCAGGCTTGGGTTGGAAGATTGTTTTGAAGGTGTGATATGCTTTGAGACGCTCAATTCTGGTCCAGAAGCTGCTGAAAACAGTAATGGCTGGGATACACCTATGGGACTTATTCCCAAAACTCCAATTATTTGCAAGCCATCAATAAATGCTATGGAGCGTGCTATTTGCCTTGCAAATGCTGATCCAGGAAGGACAGTATGAATCCAAGGGCTCTAATCACCTTTCTTCGAAATTATAACTTGTCATTTTGACATCTATTTTAAGTTTTTTGAATATGATATTGTTTCTCTGCAGATTTTCTTTGATGACAGTACTAGGAATATAGCAGCAGGGAAGCATGCAGGCCTGCAGACTGTACTGGTATGACCGTTTGGGTCTAATGTTGATGAGTATTAAAAAAGAAAGGTTTCAGCACAGGTTGATTTGTCTGATCTAAACTTGACCTTGGTTTCTGAATGTTAATAGGTGGGCTCTCCAATCCGCACAGAGGGGGCGGACTTTGCACTTGAAAGCATTCACAACATAAAGGAAGCCTTGCCTGAGATTTGGGAAGATGATGATAGCTATGATAATGTTGTCCGCTCAGGAAGAGCTGTTGCTATTGCAGCTGTTGTGACTGCATAAAACATGTCAGTGCAGAGAATAGGGTACTGTGCTTCTTTGGGTTTTTCTCTGCTTTTCTAGAGGGACATCTTCCCCTTTTCTGCAGTATCAAAATTTGGGTATGGTCTACCTGTTTTTGAAATATGTAACACCAGCTCTGGATATTTTCAGTGATTGATAAAGGCAAATTGATATTCAGGAGACCTTGTCAAACCCATTCTAAACTTATAGCTATCAAAGTCTTGTCTCATATGCTATAAGCTACCCTACAGACTTAGGCAGGGCGCCCTGCATTGTGGACCTTAAAAGGCCTTTCCATTTCTTTTCTTTTACTTATGCATCGGTTATTGAAGAAGAGAGTGGTTGTATATACTAAGTAGTGAAGATAGTGCTGGCAGTCAAAGAGCAGGATAGTAATAAACTCAATGTTGCTGAGGAAGAAGGGGATGAAGAGGGAGGTGGGCATATTTCTCTGATTATCTCAACAACACTATATAGGTGATTTCCTATCTAACCTTCAATGTAAGTAGTAACCTTCAATGTAAGTAGTTATCCTGTATTTATGTTTGGCCTTAGATTTATGGTAATTTGAAAGGAAGTAATAGAAATAATGCTGATTTAAAAGTTAAGATCCAATGATGTTTGGTTCTCTTTGAAAATGCTCGCTATGGGTTGAACTTTGGGATTCGATTAAAAGCTGGGATTTGATTGTTTTCTGTTGGCAAAATTTCTAGTCAGATTGGGTTGTATATAACTGGTTTTCTTGCAGCATTTAGTGCAGTAGACAAGACCCCTTCATTGAAAAAATTTCCAACCAAGAAAAACAGCACCAACAATAGCCCTATATCACCATTCATTCACATATCTGACCATGCTTGAGGCAAACACCTTTATTGGCCAGCAAAGCAGAATGTGTATTAAAATTCCTCTGAATATAATTAAATCCGATAGTCTGAAAACATTTGCACAGCTTAGTGATTCCCTGTTACAAAGAAGTGCTGGATTTAGTAAGCTTGTCCATTTTCCAAACTCCTTTCATTGTGTTGATCACTTTGAGTCACCAAAAACTGAGACCTTATATTATCAAATTTTAAGTCCCTAAAAGAGCAGAAACCCCAGCCATATTATTTGAATTCTTGCCTAAACCTAAAACTTCACCATACTTGACCACAATAGTTCCTCAACCATCCAAACTGACTCTAGACCCACTCCGGCAGCCCCTATATTTTCTTTCAAAGGTCAATCAATACTAAACGATAACAACCATTTTCAGATGTAGAGGGTTCCTAATCTATGTTACTAGAAACGAGGAAACAAATTGGTAAAATTAGTTAAATATATTAATCACTGAATATATTACAATAGAGAATCAGATCAGCTCTAGCGCTTGATTGATTACACATGTGGAGTAAGTGTTCGATGATATGGATTGCTAGGGAAGTTTTGAAGAGTATAGAGAGGAAGATTCTTGACGAAGAAGACCGCCAACATGCTGGAATGTGCTACTAGAAGAAGATTCTAGAAGGTCAATGAATTTTACATTATTCCAACCCCCCTCCATAACACATTATCTCACTTACGAAGAACATCCTTGAGATGTATCATGTCTGAAAATCTATTTTTTTGTCATAGGCAATGCTTTAGTGAATATATCTACAACTTGGTTTTCAATGCAACAAAACTTCAGCTCCATGACCGTTTCTTCTATCTAATCACATAGAGAGAGACAATATTGATTAAGCCAAGATGAAATTTATGAGCCTAATTCTAGTGCTATAGCAGCAGAAATGAATAACAATAAAATATAGAAAATTGCACCCAAAGCAACTAAGCAATAAAGTGAAAACCCTAAGTGCAAAGAGAGGGTAAGAAGCCTTAGCTGATTCATAGTGAAGTCTAGACCAGATTGAAGCTCGATGATTGAATAGAGAGGAAGCGTCACACAAAAACCCCGGAAAATGCATAATTGGAGGAGCTGGTTGGGTGGGGCGCTTGGAGAGGGACATGGGCGCCCGTGGGCGCCTAGATTTATTTCTAGGTGCTTGGGTTTGGGAAAGAGTTCGAAATCCTTTTCGAGGTGTCGCAAGGTGTTAGCTTTTAGTTGCCTTTGATCGCTCAAATGTCACACCAAGATCACCGAGGTCATTGTAAACTGCGCAAAGAAGAAGAATGAACACGCAAACCCTCAAATAGACATCAAATCCCCCAAACAAGAAAGATGCAAAATGAGGGGTTAGACTATCCTCAACTTTCACAATGGTGAACTTACGACTAAGCGTTGCACTACATCTCGGACCCACTATAGTTCCGTGTGTGTGTGTGTGTGTGTGTGTGTGCTTGCCGCGAAAATTGTGCCCTAGGTTTCTCTTGTGCGTGTCACACTTGGATAGCAAGCAAGTAGCTAGATGTAGAATATAGTAAATGTGTGCATGGAATAAAATGAACTTCCCTCCTATGAAGTGTGATGTAGAAAACTAGTCCTTGTGTCCCTTGTGATGGAGCTAGATGGATGCAATGGAGCTCTTAGATGCCTTGATGGATGCAACCTTAGGTAGTGATAGCTAATGCTTAGTGTTTGGTCCCTTATTATGATCACATAACTTTATATTTATATGATTCCCTTGCTTGAATTTCGTAATCAACCCCGAAAAGACCGACTATCAAAAAGATAAGATGCTCAAATGGCTAGAAAGGACCCAAAAGTGTGAGTAAAGTACAAAGAAGACAAGGACACCTAGAGGGGACGAGGACACTTGGGTGGCGTCCTAGTTGGGCATTGGTGTCGAGGATGAAAAATGTCTAAAAGTAAAAAGATAAACTGAGTAAGTAAGGGTGCAAGACTAAAGTAGCAAATAGAAATCAAAGAAAGGTGGCCAAAGACATAGGTTAATTAGTATTTTTCTTACTTAGGAATCATATGGATAGTAGTATGTAAGCAAGACTAGATAATTACCTAAAGTGTGTGATTTTGTGTCAACATTTTTCCCTACTTTATGTTGGTGAGCAGAACGCTCGGTAACATAAAGTAGATAGAGATGCGTACTTGATATCCATGTAGATCGATGATGAAAACGTGCCGAGGGACAAGACAAAACGTGGAGTGATAAAAAGTGTAGAACTTGGATGCAAAGAATGAGGAAGTGTAAAAAGTGATGATAAAATGAACCTAGGGTAGAAACACATGTGTAGATGTCGCGATGTACTTGTTGATGTCGATGTCGTTGTTGGTGTGTGTGATGTTGTCATTGTTGATGTTGACTACCGCTTCCCATACAAATGGACATGCAAAAGAGAAGTCGAATAAGTAGTCAAATACGCATGTATATGATCAAAATATGTAAAAAAGTGTGTAAGGAAATTATGTAAAAATGTTGAAAGTGTGAAAAAAGAACATGTGCCCTTGATCCGAGGAAATGAGAAAAGGATCCTGTAGATGATAGCGGCGCACGAGATTTTCAGGTGATCTCACGTCAATGAAATGGAAGAAGTGTAGGGAGAATAGTTTGGTGTCATCCTCCAACCTTTAATTGCTCCTGCAATGTAGAACACCATTGCAAATGGTGTGTATAAACGTATGTGCTAAGGACTGTCTGCCCTATAAAAGCCATTGTGTATGGAGTTTTGTAGACTATGTTGAACTACTAATCACTATGTAATTTCCCTTGTTTTAGGCATCCAGGAAAGGCCGCTGTGCTAAGGACCCAAGTCGGATTTTGAGTCCTATCTGAAACTGAAACTGTGTTGTACCGGTACCATGTTGTGTATACGTTGTATGAGGTGACTGATTCACCCAAATGATGCCCCCTCATTTAGGGTGCATGCGGCGTCGTTGAAGGAGTATGTGGCACAAAAGAGGATCGACCGTTGTATGAAATTGTGCCCTGCGGGGGGAGGGAATGTGGTTAGTAGAAACCAAGGCACACATAAACAAAGTGGCTGGGAAACAAGTGTTAGTACAAGCAAAGAAAAAGACTCATGTGTAAGACGAAATGTAAGATAAGCAGATAATGTGTAAGCTAAGATGCAAGTATAAGACAATGTAGACCACGAAAAGTGGGTTGCAAACATGAGACATCACTCACGATGTCGCAAGACAATCAAGGTCATAGTGGCCGCAAGTAATTAGAGAACAAGCAAGACATAGGGCAAAGCCCACAAACAAGAGCATATAAAGAACAAACAACGGCAAACAATGTAACAAACAACCATGGAAGCAAATAGTCCTGCATAACAAATGTTTCACATGAAGCACCTACTAACATGTTAGAAAGAGAAAAAGTATGTCAAAACATGTATAATATGATAAAGTAGTGTGCTATGAAACAAAATGAAGTAATAACCCTTGTGTAGTGTATGAAAGTGGATGCCCATAAGAGCCTTTATGGGATTTGGTAAGAGGTCTTTGTGGCAAGCATCCATGTGGTGTGTAATGGATCTATAAAATCTGCGATCACAACTAGAAAGCAAGTGAACATGCATGTGTATATGATAAAGATAATGATATACAAGAAATCTATCTAGCATGTGTAATAAAGTGAACATGTAAAAGCGTGAGTAAGCAAAAGTAACTACAACCAAAATATGCGTATATGTTGTGAATGAATGGAATGGAATGAAAGATAACTTGCCCCCAGTGGATGTGTATGTATGCAATGAGGTTCATTTGTTTATGCCCCCTTAGCAGTCAAGAATGAACCGTAAACGAGAGTGCGTCATCGGGAAATGGTTTGAATAATGTGTAGTCATGTGTTAGAAAGAGTTGATGAATAGAGCATGACGTGTTGATTGTATAATGATGATATGTATATGATATGCAATGCGACATATGGATGAGTGATCTTAAAGTTGTATAATGAGGAGCTAGGATGTGTGATGATTTAGCCTAAAGCGTATATCACGAGGTGCATGAGTAGGATGTCAAAAAGTGTGATGATGTAGCATAAAGTGTATATCACAAGATGAATAAACATGAAAGCTAGAAAAGGGGTTATGGTTTAGCATAAAGCGTATATCACGATATGTGTGAAGCGAGGCACTAGCTATGAATGTTGCATGGTAAGAGGATTGAATGATTGAACGTTTGAGTCGATATGAGTCCATTTGATATGTATACCCTCGTGAGTCGAGTATGGACCGTGGAACCGGAGTGCGTTGTGGGTAGTATGTTGTGTTGTGATTATGTAGGTTGTGTTGTTGAATGATTGCGAAAGAGATTGTATGTGAATATGTTGAGTGTGTATTGCTTGTTGTCTAATGTGTGATGTGTTATGTTGAGTGCATAGGAGAGAGATGTGTCGTGTAAGCGCCAAATATGTGATGTGTTGTGTATATGTATATATTGTGTTAATTGCGCACAATAGAAGAGGTATGTTGTAGACATGTCTAGTGTGTAATGTGTATGTTGAGGGAGGCATGTTGGATGTGTAAGGCGTTGTGTTGAATGTCTGCGAAAAAGATTGATTGTAAACATATTGGTGTATTGTTTGTGTAAGATGTATGTATTGATTGCGCAGATCATATGATGTATTGTCGGAAAAGTGTTGCGTAATATGTTGTAGATATGTCGGTTGTATTGCGGGTTGTAGTGGAATGTGTGTAGTAGGAATAATTTTTCGTAGGTGTGTTGATTGTAAAGTGATGATTATGAGTGTGAAATAGGATGTTATGTATTGTGCAACATGTGAGGTTCATGTTTATAGGTTTCCCTCAACAGTCAAGTGTGAACAAAAGCACAAGAGTGCGTCATAGGGAAACGATGATACGATTACATGCCAACGTGCTAGTGTTGTAAATGAATGTCTAATTGTGGTATGATGAAGATGTAATACACATGTTGATGTTAAGGGGGAGATAAGTGTGATGTCCCCGAGGTATGCATTGATGAGTGTATTTAGGTAATGTCATCTAAGAGGTCGTCATTGTCATGATCAAAACCGAATGGTGAAGCATCGACACTTGATAAGCGATAGTGTCGGGTTGATCAAGGAGCCATTGAGGCGTAAGTTATACATGCCCATAACATATTCCTCATCAGTGAAAGGAGGTAATGGGCATCCATGTGCATACCAATGAGTGAGATTTTGTGTATAGCCAAGAAAATAACTGTTATAAATGAACACACGACCAAAGGACATATGAAATGAGATATTAGTGTGATCAGGATCACACGCCCCAATGTAATCAAGCCAAGACTATCCCAACGTAAGTGGAGAAGTACAGGGGGAGCATGTGCAAAGAAAGACCATGAGATAAAAGACTCAAAGACCATAAGCAATGGTGATGCAAACAAACCCATGGTAGAGATGATGATCATAAGGTGGAGGAAAGATGTCATCAACTATAAAGCCTAGCCGAGTCAATCCATCATGTGTGCATACAGATTCAGATAAAGTAGGATCGAATGGAATATGTTCCCAATAAGAGTCATTCATGAAAAGTGTACATGTAAATGGTGGGTGTGCTAATGGAGATGACCCATGTGAAGGTGTAGGGGATGGATCGATGTCCCTAGATTGGACAAGCCCCGATAAAGAATCATAGCAATAGTAGTAGCAAGTGGAGGTGATGGTGTAGATGAGACAATATCTATCATGCAAATAACACCTTCAAGTGGTGGCAAATGAGGTGGAGTATCCATAGGTTGGGGTTCATCAGTAGTATCAGTTCTTGGAGTAGGAAGTGTAGTATTTGGATCATGGTCGCAATATTTGTATGGATGATGGTCACGAAAAATAGTATACTCGATGCCCTCATGCAGAACTTAACACAATGATGCATGGTAGAGGGAACCACTTGCATGACATGAAGCCATGGCCTACCAAGTAAACAATTGTATGAAACGGGGAAGTCAATGACAAATAAGACGATGTTAAGAGTTTTTGGTCCAACAGTGATAGGTAAAGTAATGTGACCTAAGCATGGATGAACAAAGCCATCATATGCACGAAGAGAAAGAGAGGATGGGATGACATTAGTAGCCAAAAGACCAATCTTTTCAAGGAATGACATGGGACAAAGATTGAGTTTAGATCCATTATCAATTAAAGTACATTTGACACCCACATTATAAATGTGAATCATGATGTGTAATGTTGGGTCATTGTAAAAAATAGTAAGATCAACATGAGGATTAGACGGGAAAGCAATATGTTGAGAGAAGGCATCTACAAATGTTTGATAGATTGAATCTGGATGCATATTAGCAGGAATGCGAGTGGTAGTTAGGAGATTTTTACTCTTTCTCTTAATTCAGGGTTGATGAGCAAGAAATCATTAATGGAGATACTCATGATGATAAGACTCTAGAAAGATGAGCAATAAAAGAATGAGGATCCTAGGAGTGCAAAGATCAAGTTTGGGTTCACCAAAATGATTAAGCCAAGATGCAATTTATGAGCCTAATATGAGTGCTATAGACAACAATAAATGAATAACAATGAAATATAGAAAATTACACCCAAAGAAACTAAGCAATAAAGTGAAAAACCTAAGTGCAAAGAGAGGGTAAGAAGCCTTAGCTGATTCGTAGTGAATTTTGGACCGATCAAAGCTCGACCGAATGAATAAAGAGGAAGAAGCGTCGCGCAGAATCCTTGGATAATGTAGAACTGGAGGAGCAGGTTGGATTGGGGTGCTTGGAGAGGGACAGGGGTGCCAGTGGGCGCCTTTGACCTATTTCTAGGTGCTTGGAGTGCTGCAGGAAGAGCTCAAAAAACCTCCTATGAGGTGTCGCAAGGTGTTCGCCTTTAGTTATCTTTAATCACTCCAAGTTCACACCAAGATCGCCGAGGTCACTGTAAACCTACAATGAAGAATGAACCTGCAAAACCCTCAAATAGACATCAAATCCCCCAAAAAGAAAGATGCAGAATGAGGGATTAGACTGTCCTCAGTTGTCACAATGGTGAACTTACGACTAAGCGTTGCACTACATCTCAGACCCAATGTAGTTCTCTCTGTGTATGTGTGGAATTATGCCCTAGGTTGCTCTTGTGCATGTCACACTTGGATAACAAGCAAGTGGCTAGATGTCGAATGTAGTAAATATGTGCATGGAATAGAATGAACTTCCCTCCTATGAAGTGTGATGCGAGAAAATCAGCCCTTGTGTCCCCGTGATGGAGCTAGATGGATGTAATGGAGCTCATAGATGCCTTGATAGATGCAATCTTATGTGGTGGTAGCTAATGCTTAATGTTTGGTCCTTTATTATGATCACATAACTTTATATTTATATGATTCCCTTGCTTGAATTTCGTAATTAACCTCTGAAAAGGCCGAATACCAAAAATATAAGATGCTCAAACGGATAGAAAAAGACCTAAAAAGTGTGAGTAAAGTACAAAGAGGACAGGGCGCTCGACACTTGCGTCTTGGTGGTCTTTGGTGTCTAGGATGAAAAATGTTGAAGAGTGAAAATGCGGATCGAGAAAGTAAGGTTGTGCGACCAAAAGCAACAACCGAAAGTAAAGCAAGGTGGCCAAATACATGGATTAATTAGTACTTTTCTTACGTAGGAATCACATGAATAATAGTATGTAATCAAGACTAGATAGTTACCCAAAGTGTGTGACTTTTTGTCTACAAATATAGGATTTTTTTCCAATTTAATAGTCTTTTGATTATCAAAGAATATAGTAGTTACATGAATTTGAGATAGATGTACTTTCCCAATAAATCTTCTTAGCTTTGTTGCTTCTTTGAGATTCCTTTGAACAACTAATATATTTTTCTTAAATGAGATTGATACTGAGTTGTTTACATCTTATTACTCTATGGGATTGGACTTGAATCAAGGTGAAAGACATTATCCTAAAGTTGATTTTCTATCGGCAATATTGTCTACATGATCTAAATTCATATGCAGGGCTGTCCTATGGTAGTTTCACATCCTTATGTGTATTCAATCCTTAGTTGATATGTACCTTGGATATATTTTAGTGTTCTCTTTGTTATTTTCCAATGGTCAACATGAGGATTTTCCATGGGTCTAGACACAATGCCAACTACATATGCAATATTTGACATGACGATAGTGAAGGTCCATCAAAACTAAAAGATAAATGACAATAACTAATAAGTGTCGGTATAATGTTCGATACACTCTCTTTAGGTTAGAGCAAGCACTCATTTTCAATCCAACTTCACATTTCATATACTCGTTGGTTTACACTCAAGTATCTTAAATTTTCTTAATACATCAAGGGCATATTTGAATTGAGAAAGAAACATCCTACCTTCCTCTTGCATACCTAAAAATAGTGCATTAATTCTAAGTTATTGTTGCCTTATGAAATTACACCCTTTTCTGAAGCTGAGGTCAACACCTTAGGGAAACATGGAATGACCTTCAAAGTGTGGGACAATGGTGCCTTTAAGGTCAATCTCCATAGAATGTTGGTTCCTTTTATTCCAGCTCACCGCAACTAATCTAACTAGCACTATAAACTACCGGTTCTAGTTTTTATCTTAATTTTTCCAAGGGACCAAGGTTCAAAAGGATGAAATAATGAAAGAAAGAAAATGTGATGCACCAAACTAAAATAGGGTTTAGTTTTGACTTTAAGAGATTCAAATATAACTTAGCACATGGAGTTCTAAAAATACACACAAAAACTCTAAATAGATCGATCACAATAAAACTAGAATATTGCAAGAGGGTCGAAATATTCATAGTAAACATGTATGCATTCGAAGAAAAGAGATCACACTTGCAAAAACTATCAAAAACTTATTCATACACGATCCTACAAAGCCGGGGTGTGTGAAAACTCCACAAACACGTTATAAAGGTCCACAAACGTTAGCACTCAAAAGGGTAGAGCTCTAATACTAGCGAGAAAGACCATTAACTTATCCCCTTACATTTGTTTATATAAGAAATAGAGAAAAGAGAGAAGATTAGATTGCACTCACCAATGAAGAAAATCAGCCACTCTACCAACCACCAAAGGCCAGTCAACATTCAATTTTGTAGACTAAGTATGGGCACCAGAGGTTGCTCGAATCACACTCTATCAAACCATTTAGGAACGAGGTTTGTGTCGTTCACAATTTAATGTTGGCTATTGGGGTGGTTAAATGTTCAAACCGAGTTAGGCACGACTTTGTTTCATTTCACGAATTTTCTATGATTTGTGACCTTTGCATTTGTCTTTCATGGCTTTTGGCATCGTTTGGCTTATTTTAGATGATCAACGATTTTGCTCTGGTCTTCACCTTGTTCCACGATTTCATTCTTGTTTTGTAACTTTAATTTGCATTATGCGGCCTTCCCACTTCCTCATTTCAGTAACGCATATTGTTTCATGTAGTCCTTTGTTTGTCGCATCTTTCACCTTGTACCACGATCCGTCGTTCCACGAATTTTACTTTATATTGTGGATTTTCTTGTTTTGCTTCATCCCACGACCTTTTAACCATGCATGGGTTTAAATTTCCCCACGGAATCTTCTTTTGTCCTGCGAATTTCATTTGCTTCTTTTGCACTTCACTCTTTTTGTAGTGCCTACTAGTTTCTCTCTTTATTATGATTATGCTAACTCATTGTACTTATTCATGTTGAGACATTGGACACATTATTATCATGGTTGTTTGATCATGATATATTATTGTCATCACATTATCTTTTATATGCTAACTTGTTTTGACAAGATGTTTGTATTTAACACATGAAGTTAATTCATGGCCAATTCATAATTATTATTTGACTTTGATGTTGATGATTATTGATGTTGTTGTTTTTAGATTAGCATGTATCATATTTTAATTGTAAAATGTGTCATAGATGATAATCATGATTGTTAATCTTTTGTATGGTGAATGGATGAAATTGTAACTAATTAGTTAGCGTATGTATGACTTGATTGTTTGAGATGTGAATGATTGCTTTATTTAACATATTATATTGAGCATGTATGATTTTGAAATTGAGTGTGCACGTAACATGTTCACACTATAGGAGAATATGAGGTGTCAAAAGATGCTCCTTCATTGGCACAATTGGTCTTATAGGCTGAATTTACCCCTTACTTGATTTTGGTTTCCTTTGTGATGTTTATATTGTCTAGTTAATTTAGAAAGGGGAGGTAACCCCTTGGCTTATGATTATTGATTTAATTAATTTCTTATTATCTTGTTTTGCACTCACTTATGCTTATTTGGTTTAACCACCTTCTTATTGCAAGTTAAATTGTTTTTGATAAAGTTAATCATTCCCCACTTGTATGTGTTGATTTACCGTGACTCTTTTATTGTTGATTGGGTTTATGATCACCTAATCCATGATTAGGTGGATCCAACGCTTCTTTTAAAGACTACTTCCTCAAAATCTGGAATTGGACAAGAGATGATTTGAGGGAGGTGTGTGAAAGAAGAGGCTACATTTGCCTTGAAAAAATCCCCAAGTACCATGCATACGGGTGAATGAGCTCTTTTCAATGCTCATAATGTCTAATTGTCCCCATTTTGACATTTTCCCAACCACCTTAATTTATTGTTTATGAACTAAATAAATGTTTTGAGATTTGAGTGTGAGTTGCTCCAAGTGGAGGCTTGCAATGCTTGATTTAGAATTAATTCTATTTATGGTTTTGTAAGAGTTTGTTGGAAGTACTTTTAGTGAGTTGGAACCTTGGTGGAGTGACACATTTCACCCTCATATTGAGTTGAAATTTGTTTTTTGTTTCATTTATAATCTTCAAACTTGGAGGTTATTGAGGTTCTTTACTTTTATTCATTTTGAGTTATTTTTGAAGGAAAAAATAATTTGTTGAAGAGAAACTTGGATTTTGGGATTAGAGATCTTGATTTTGGAATTGGAAGCTCAAAAACCTTATTGTATTTGTGAGGTAGGCCTCACACTTTTGCACTTGTGTTTATTGCAAGGAAAAAATACTTACTTTGCTTCTTGTTGGAGTTTTTGGTGTTTGAATTTGTATGTTTTTGCAAATGTTATTTTCTCCATCCATCTCTTTTGGGAGTGAATTTTGGAATTGTAGGGGAAGAGGGATAATATTTTTGTTCCTACAAGACTTGATGGGCAAGTCATTTTGACCTTGCTTATTATTTTTATCTCCCTCCATATGGTTTGGTGAGGGAGATCTTTTCTTATATGGTTTGGGAATCATCTCCCTTCCTTGCTAAGGAAACCTCAAAGGTTTGAAAATTATTGGCAAGGAAGAGACAAGAAAGATATCCTGGTTTGGTGGTTTTGGTGAATATGAAGTTATTTGAAGGAAAATTTGGTTATATGGAAACTTATGGAAATCTTATTTTCTACTCATTTTAGTTATGTTAAGAGTCGGATTACTCTTCTCTCTTTTCCATTTGGAAAAGAAACATGAAGACTTCTTGGAGTGATTTTTGTTTGGTTGTAAAATGAACTTTTTGGTTGTCTTGATTTTTTAGTTTTTTCCCTTTCATTTTGTGCACACATGGAGGCTTGCACACTCCTCTCTCCCCCGGGCTTGGAGGGAAGTTAGCATGTCCTCCATTTGGTTGGTTGTGGCATGTAATGATGCTATTTGATTGGGTGCAAAACCAAGCCTTCTCTTGTGGCTTTCAGATACTTGCATGATGGAGTTAGAACTTGAAGAAAAGGAGGATTTGAGAGTTTTTTTTGTTTTGTTTTGTAATTTGTATATTCAATGAAAAATGGTCATGTTGTTCTCACTTGTAGTAGGCTTATCAAACTTGTATTTTAATTTGTATTTATAAATGAAGAAATCAAGTTTTGTTATTATTATTCTTGTTTGAGAATAAACATGTAAATCTTACTTTTTGGAATGTGAACGTTATAAATTTGTGCAAAAAAAAAAATTAATATACATTTTATCATACTTTATCTTTAAAAAAGGAAATAATGTTATGTTGAGTTTATTAATATACATTTAAGCTATGATTTTGCAACTAAAAATAGTGTTTTAAAATGTTATTGTTGGGCTTGTTTTACTTGCAAATATCTTTACTTAATTGCAAATTTATAATATTGTTAAAGAAGAGAAAACTTGATAATAGTTGTAATTTATTTATTTAAAACACGTTTTATCAGCAAATATCTTTACTTACAATGTTAATCATACAAAATCGGGTGGAAAAGATCACACCCCATAAGCAGGATCAAAGTAGCCATAAAGGCTACGAGTAGCAAAGTGTCATGTCAATAGAAAGCATTTTCAATCAAAAAAGCTTAAAACAGAAATGCAGAGAACTAGAGAAAACTCCAAACATGGAGCTAGGCAACAACAACAAACATGGAGGAAGGTGGCGGTGGCAGTGGGCTCTTTGGACGGTCACCCCAACCACCAAGAGTAGTATCGGGGGCGTCATCAGCTGCTCCCAGCCATCTGTCTCTGCTCCTCCTCGTTTCCCCAGGGAGGGTGAGATAGCTAAAGAGAGCCACGGGAACTTTGACTGGTCGGGCACCTGCCTCCCGAGCCACCACTGCCAGAGCCCAGCCGACCAAAACCCCGGAAGTAGGCGGAGTCCAAGACGGAGGTGGAGAGACCCGCCGGTGAGGAGAGGCGCTACGCCCACGAGAGCTGACCCTGTCGAGTTGCGCCCCATGGGAAAGCGAGCGGCGACCTTGCGAGCGGGAGCGGCGGCGAGGGGAATCAGGCGGAACGCGACTAACAACACAAGGGGCACTCCCCCAATGGTCCAAAAGAGTTTGCAAGTGCTCAACTTCTATGCGGACTTTCTCCGCCTGCACCTGGATCTGAAGCGAAACATTGGAGATGACAACAAGCTTGTTAGAAATAGCAAAAATTCTATCCACTGTCTCTTTATTAAAAATAACAGCATTTCTAGATTTCCAAATGTGATATAAAATAGCCACTCTGAAAGAATGCCAAATGTTGTAAAATTTTGTAGGAATAAAGGCCGGATCCCCCAGAAGAACCATTTTCCATGTGAAGAAGGTGGGCAAAAAGGTTGGAAAAGGGTATGAATCCAGCGCCAGGCAGACTGAGCATGAGGGCAGAACCAAAAGAGATGAAGAAGAGTCTCAATGTGGTTGCAGAAAGGGCAACGTGGTGGGGAGCTCCCAGAAGAACAAGGCACTTGCCCACAGAAGCCCTTGATGAAGAATGCTCCAAAGAAAGTGCACAACTTTGGGCTCTATAGGAATGGCCCAAACAACATTGAAGCGTGCTTCCACCCAAAACGAGTGGAATGCAGGCTCCATCGAGCATTTAACTTTTTGAGAGGAAGTTACTTCTGGGTGAGAAGCTTGTAGCCCAACCGAGGTTTATAATTTCTAAAGGGGGTGGCAGAGGGCCAATGCCAATCAAACCACCACGGGCGCTGCGTAGTAACACCAATTTTATGCAAACAATCGCTAGGTATGAGATCTTGAATGATAGAGATGGCTTGTTTGTCATTGTCATTTAGAGAAAAATTAGCTTTTAGGCTATCCCATGGAAGCCAATCCCAGGTGATGGGACAAAAAAGGTCCTGAATATACTGAATCCCTTTTTTGAAAAGACAAAACCTTGAGCTACAAGGAAAGAGCAAGGGGTTTGTCATGAAATTGAAACACCGGATTCCACCACAAACTAAGAGAGTTAAGAGAGAGCCCATTCTGGAAACCATCACCCTGCTAGAGCAGATGGGGTTTGAGAAGTTCCCAAGCTTTCCATATGCTTTTTGCCACAAAAGAGCCACCTATTTTAACAGTAGCAGGGCATAGAAGTAAGGAGTAGTAGTTCAAACCCTGCCATGCCTTTCGATTAAGCGAGAGACCCTTGAGATATACAATTTCTGAGAAGAATTTTCCAAGATTCCTCACCTTCAAGGCTGCGAATAATCCATTTGGCAGTGAGAGCAAACCCCTGCATATGAATGTTGATTAGGCCAAGACCACCAATGTCCTTGGGCATACAACATATGTCCCAAGCAACTCATGAAAACCATGGTTCCCTTCGAGTTGGCCCACAGGAAATCACGTAGAATTTTCTCCAGTCTGTGGTAAGCGGCTTTAGAGGGTGCCCAACATGATGAGTAATAGACATGAGTGGCAGCAAAACCTTGGAGCAGACTTGGAATTTTCCAGCAAGAGACAGATGCTTGGTAATCCAAAAAGAGATTTTTTTCTCAACTCGCTGAATCACATAGTTCCAAAGGTCAAGCAGGGATGCCATAAAGGCAAAAGGAATGCCTAAAAATTTGAATTGAACACCAGGTTCAATCCAAAGCCATTGGAATCCCTCTAGCCAAGGAGGTTTGGGACCCACCGCCTATCTGTAACATTGGGTTTTCTTCCATTGGATAGCAGAACTAGAAGCAAGACAAAAAATATCAAGGCATTTCATGGCATTAGTGACAGAGGCCTCAGTTTCAGCCAGAGTGAGAAAAGAGTCATCTACAAAGTGACCATTAATCAACTGCTTAGGAGAGGAAGGTAGTTGAATACCTTTAACTAAACCAGCATTGGCAACATTAGCAAGCAAGTAGCTTAGACCTTCAAAGAACAATGACATAAAGAGAAGGAGCAAGAGGGCAACCTTGCCGGATGGAACGATGAAGAGAGAATCTCTCGATCATCAATGACCATTGATAGTAATATAAGCACCCACATTTTGAAAGAGCATATTAACAGAGCGGATGAATCTGGTCCAAAACCAATAGCCTGCAACATGGCCAGAATGAAAGGCCACTCAACTCTATCATAGGCTTTTTCAAAATCAATTTTAACAAACAGAGTTGGTTGAGAAGTCTGACGGGCATATTCCATGCCCTCCCAAACTGCAATAATGTTGTCCAAAATATATTTGTTCTTGATAAAGCCGGTTTTCTCACTCTTGATGATCAGGGGCAGTAAATTAGTGAGCCTGATAGCAAGGGCTTTGGCAATAATTTTGTACGAGACATTGAGCAGAGTTATTGGCCGCCAACTGGTGATAAGCTCGGGATCCCCAGACTTGGGAATGAATTTGATGTTGCCTTGGTTGATCAGATCACCCAGGGTGTTGGAGGACATAGCTTCCAGATAGACCTGATGCAGATCCGACCAACAATCATCCATAGAGACTGGTAAAACTCACAGGGAAAACCATCAACACCGGGGCTTTATCAGAGGCCATCTGCATAACAACTTCCTTCAAGTCATCAAGAGTGAGAGGTCTATCACAAGTGATGCGCTGACTTTCAGAGAGCTTGCAAGGAACAACTTCAATGCATTGGAGGAGAGCAACATCACGAGCCGAGTAGCAGGTTGAGCAACAAAAACAACATGATAGTGATGCACAAAAGCTTGCAGAATGTCAGGTAAGAGAGTAAGCCTTTGATTGCCATCCTTGATTGCTTTGATTTTGGTGAGAGTTTGATTAGATTTAAGGGAAGCAAAAACTCCTTAGTAACTCTGTCACCAATGCGAAGCCAATAGTGTGCAGACGGGCTCAAACTTGGGCTCCTCTAGCCTTATAGTGCTCCTCAATTTGAAGCTTATGTTTCCAATGAGCAACTTGCACTTGCAGGTGGGTGTTGAAAGGAGACAGATTAAGCTCTTGAATAGCCCTCAATATTCAATATGAGAGGCTTCATGAGCATTCTTGTGAAAAAGAGCAGCTTGTTTCCCATAGAGCCGAAGGAAAGAAGTGGTACGAGTGATGGCATGAGACCACCAATCAATCCAGCCAATCCCATCAACAGGTCTCGGGTCAAGATTCCAAATACGTCTTATATAATCCAAAGTTTTGGGATGAGAAAGGTGGGACGTATTTAAATAGAACTGGGTGGACTTGGGCTTGGGACACTGAAAGTTCCATTGAATCCCAAAGAAAATAGGCTTATGGTCAGAAACCAAAGCATTGTCCACCACCGAGACCGGGAGGTTGTATGAAGAGTCAAAGGAAAACCATTGCTGCTCTGAAAGCAGAGCTCTGTCAAGACGCTTATAAACTCTGTCATCATCGCCAACTCTAAAATTAGACCAAGTGAACCAAGGAGTGGCAAGAAGAGTGCTTGCGGTGGTTGGGATCAAAAAGACAAAGTTTATTGCACAAATAAAACTAGGCTTCACGTTCACCAGCACACCAACGCATTGGAAGCCGCCCAATTTGTCTTCGGGGGATTCAACCATGTTGAAATCACCACAAAAAAGCCAGGTAGCAGAGGGCAGATGATCAACCAACCACCGCCAAAAAGAAGAACGCTTTCAGAGGCATCGTTGGAAGCATAAATATTGGCCAACCCAAGAATGTGGCCATCAAAATAAAAAGGGTCCACACCACCCGATGAGTGGGGTCAGAACCCCAAGATATGATATTGGAGGTGAGGTCAGGGCTTAAAAGAGTGACAACACCACCTCGACCATTATCATGAGCTGACATCTGGCAGAGAGAACCAGGCCAGATGGTACGCATAGCAGCAGAAAGATGGAAGCCAGAGATTTTGACTTCCTATAAACACAACACCTGAAACTTTGCAAAATGCTTACAACTGTCTCTGACAAGATATCTGCGAGTCAGATCAGTAAGCCCCCTGACATTCCATGAGTAAACTAACATGGAGAACTATCAAGGTGCATGTTTTCCTCCTCGAGGTTGCTAACGCTCCAAAGCGGTTAGAGAAAGTGACTTGCCACGCATTCCCATGAATAAAATCACCGAGCTCGAACTGCCGGCGGGGTCTCTTGCGAGAAATCTTCCTCGGAAGGAGGGGAAGGACTTCGGGAATGGCGTAAGGCAACCTTTCTATCTGTCTGAGTAGCCGAACCACCGGCCGTGAGATCTAGAAAGCTTGAGGTCTCGGGAAATGAGGGGTGTGAAAGAGCAGGAGCTGAGGGGTGAGGGCTGATGACAATTGCAGCTTGCGGAGACCGAGAGATGGCGGGCATGGGGGCTTGGGAGGGGTCGCAGCAGATGGCTTCAAAGGAGCAGAAGCAGAAGTAACCACCGGTTTGTAAGTAGCCTGTTGGTGCTTATTTCGGGTCGAGGCCGAAGGTTTTCTGCCATTGTGATAGTAGTCCATCCATCAAAGGAGGGAGTGCTGGATTTAGGGTCCATCGGGTTTTCCAAAACCGGTGGTGGGCTTGGAGTCATGAGAGGACAATCCTTGATCATATGGTCAACAGATTGGCACCAAAACAAGTGTTGGGAAGATTGATGTATAGAAACTTTCTGCGCAAAACGCGTGTCTCCAACCTGATATCGAGGGTATCTTTGAGGTCTTTTGAGAGATCAATTTCTACACAGACCCATTTTTGGGGTCGAGCCGAGTAGAACTTACTTTTCTCATGATAGATGAGGCGACCCAAGGGTTTGATAAGTTGATCAACGAATCCCCACAGAGGCAAAGGGAGGCCTGAAATTTGACCCAAACAGAATTTTGAGTTTGGCTTGCTCAGAGACTTGAAAATCTCGAGTCCAGTGGGAGAAAACCACAAGGGTATTGCAAATAAACCAAGGACCGTGGTTAACAATGGCTTTGCAATGTTCAACATTGGTAAAGCGAAAACAGAAAGAAACCCTTGGTCATGTTTTGGACTCCCTCTACCTTGACTCCATGAGGTTGCCAATGATTATGAATCCATTGGCGGAGGATACCTTCAGGGGGAACTCGACCCACAAAATAAGCAACAAGAGAAAAAGATTCAAACCAGTTGCAAGCTTTGTCAAAAGTCAGGTAAATCAAGAACAATATCCGGGGAAGGAGTATCAGTATCCTTACCTCGTCGAATACCTTCGGGATGAACTTCCTCGCTTTTTGCACCATTGTCCAGCTCCTGTGATAAGACCAACATCAATAGATGCATGGCCCGAGGAGGTGGTCATTTTATAAGCCACCGCATTATAAAATAAATTAAAAAGTTCGTGCAGTATTATGTTAAAAACTACATGTAAAGATTTAAGAAAAATCATTTTCCTAAAGAGGAGGAATCATGAGTTTAATATCGGGTTTTGATTAATTTTTTGAAAAGGATACAACCACTAAATTTATCATTAATATTTTTTCCTAATTAAAATCCAAAATAAATTAATGAGTTTTTAAGGTAACTAGTTTGTTATCTTATTGTCAAGATTTCAGAAAAACCTAAACCACCGATTTGGAGAAATCATGGTTTTAAGATAGGGTTTTGGAAAATAATAAAAAATAAAAAATAAAAATATTAAACTCACACACATGTATGTATGCATATGCAATATATATGAATATGAAAATATTAAATCAATCATATATATATGTGTGTGTATGTATACACAATTTATGTGTATATATATAAATATATATATCTTCAAATCTTGAAGAGTTTTATTAAAATAGATACACAAATAGACTATTTAGGTAGACTATATATATAATGTATAAATATTCCTTCAACAATGGAGTCTCCTCTTGCAACCTGTAAAAACAAGTTAGAAATGAGTGAATAAAAATGCTAAAGAGTTTATTTAGCCTCCAAAGAGAAATTTAGGGCTCCTTAGATCATTTGCTGGAAATCCCTTTGATCTAAAGGACCACATTTAACTTAAGTTTTATTAGTTGCTCTAATTAGGGAACCTATTATTGATTTAAGGGGAGTGGACTTGGTAGGTGACGTAGTGGGCTCCCTCTTGCTTTCAAAATTTGGGTGAATAATTGTAATTTAAATTTACTTTTATTAATTTTGGGTACAAGGGGCATGGGTCCATTTGGATGGGGCCAAATGGAACCCATGCCCAACTTAAATAACTTAACTTTGTTAATGGAAAATCTTATAATGAACCCCTTGGCCTTAACTCTTAGTTGAATTATTTTTACATTATGAAATTAAACTTTTTGGTGGGGGAAACTTATTAATCTTAAGTTGCTTTATTTGCATGTAAATATTTTTATGGTTATTTCAACACTCCTTAATAAAATTATTAACTTGGAATAGTTAATTAAATTACCCTAATTTTATGGTTTTCTATATGGGTAATTTAGGTTAAGCATTATGGGCACGGCACCTCTCTTTTGCTTCGTGGCCTTGTGCGGATTTTGCTACCTTTTCCACATTGTATATCTCTGTGGTTTTTCCTTTGTTTCGCCGATTTTATATTTTTTTGCGGTACATCGTTTTCTTCATCCGCGACACACTATGTATCTTCTTATCGCAACCTCTTCAACCTAAGGCCACCTAAGTCTAGAATATGGAATAAATTGTCTGAATAAGCATGAGTACTTATTGGGAAACAATTATATCAAAATATTATTCCACTTGTTCCAAAGAGTTCTCTACATTATACTACATACTATTTCTAATAATGGTTAAATCGTCAATTTACATCACAATATAACAAATCAACCATCGTTGTGCTTTACATACATATTTGGATTAGAGTTGTTTCATTTTGGAGTACCATGCCCTTAAAGCTTGTTTAAGACCATATAATGATTTTTTTAAAAATCTACACACTAGATATTTTTCACCCGATTTAGAAAGACCGGTGGTTCTTTATGTAAATTTATTTCTTTAAATCACCATTTAAGAATACACTTTTTACATTCAATTGATGAATTTTCCATCCAAATTTTGTAGCTAAGGAAACTATAGTACAATGGATATCATTTTAACAATTGAATAAAATGTTCCAATATTGTTATAACCTTCTTTTTACGAGAAATATTTGGCCATAAACCTTGCCTTGTGATTGTCCACAACTTCATCCAATGTGAATTTTGTCTTGTAAGTCCATTTCGAACCAACTAAATTATTTTCTTTTGAACTATAGACAAGTTCCAAGTGTCACTTTTCATCATAGATATGTACGAGTGCAATGCATAATTGCTTTCGGTCATAATTTCTTTTACTTCCTCATACACATTTAGATCATCAACTCCCATCACTCACCATAAGAGCATAGATAGAAAAATCGTTCTTAACACCTTCTTGACTGATTTTATGAATACTTATTGTGTTTGTTGTATTTTCTTTGTCACATTTACTCAATGAATCAATTCAAGTTCCTAGTTCTAGTACAAAAGATGACAAACCTTCATTTAAATCGTTAGTATTAGTAGGCTCATCTATTTCAATCAAGATTGTAATAGAAGATTTAGCATAATCATCACTTCTAATATTTTCATGAATCATATACTCCCTTTCATATGGATTTCTTATGTTTTAGGATTATACATCTTATATGATTTTAATTCATCACTATACTGAACCATTAAATAATTTTCATTTTCTTACCTAACCTTTCCTTTTTGATAAGAAATATGGGCATATGCATTGCAACAAAAAAAAGCTTTTGATTGAGAAATAGTGGGATTTCTACTACTCCATGCTTGTTATAGATTTTTGTTTATGATTTAGCCTTAGTATGGTACCTATTTAGAATATATGTAACATTATATGAATTACATCAGCCCTAAATTTAATTTTTATGTTTCAGAGTATAAAATATGCCTAGCCATTGCCATTAGACTTTTATTCTTTCATTGTAATTGGTAAAATGCGAGAAGGAGTATATATTTTAAGAAATTGCTTCAAAGTGTGAAAATATGCAAGTGTGTACTATCACAAAACATAATAATGTGAGTTGGTTATGACATGAGCATATGGGGCATATCAATTATAAAAGTCGTAGGCTTATGAAACATTTGAACATGGTTTGTGGGCTTTGAAATATTTCACATAAATAATTAATATTTGTGTAGGTTGTGATATGATAAAGCAACCCGTAGAAATCTTCACACAAGGAAAATCATGAAGGGACAAATATATTTTGCTTCTATTTCATAGTGATGTAATGGGGCCATTTCTAACACCACCATTTGTAAGATTGAGATGTGTGCTTACTACCTTAGATCATTATAGTAGAGGAATTTGGGTTTGTTTTCTACTAAAGAAGGATGGAGTGTTTAATGAATTCAAAGATTTTTAAGGATGTAAATGACAAACAAAGTGGAAGATCTATAAGGATAAAGAACAAATAGGGGTACAAAATTTATGAATAGAGATTTCTTAAAATTTTGCAAACAACATCATATAAAGAGAGAATTTATTGTCTTTTACACACCTTGAAACAAAATGGAGTTGCAGAGTTATATCATTCACATCTATGATTCGAAATTCGTCATTGAAGAATGTTATTTTATATCCTTGATTTATGATATGGAACATAGGAAGAAGGTTTGTTTTCAAATCTAGAACTAGCTTCACATTTTGAACACGCCATTATCACTTGACTTGAAAATTTCTACTTGTTAACTTCTAAAACAATTTTATTTTACCAAGAATATTTTTCCTATGGTGCCATTATTTCTTAACGACTCAAATTGTTCCTCATTATGGGACATTGTACAACACCATAAAAAATGACCCAATCATCCTTATAAAAGTATTTGCTTTAAGAGAAACAAAAAGAGCATTAGTTTTAGAATCAAAACTTTTTGAAAACTTGCATGGATTCCTTTCTATATCATTGATTCTATTACAACATTCATTTGCATTACTTCCTAGCTTACCACAATAATTGTATTTCTATTTGGGTCTATCTTTATGATCATTATGACTCTTAAAAGAGTTTTACATGGTGTTGTACTTCTAGTTCCTCTTTCTTGACTTATATTGATAATCTAGAAACTTGTAATTTTTCTTTCCCTTTGTCATAAATGTTTGAGAATTATCATTGAAAGTCAAATGTTCATTTGATAGTCACTTCTTTTCCTAGACTAGTTTTGCACATATTTCTTCGTGTTCAATATTTGTCAATGTATTAGGCCTCTTATATATAGTTGATATGACTATAGAAAACTTTGTAATATTATTTATACAAAAAAATTTATCGTTTGTATTATTTAGTAGAGAAGCAAGTTCATTTTTTTCAATTATCTTAACTATAAGAGAGACTAGCTCTTCTATATATGATAGCCTCATAAAATACAATTTTGTAGTAAGATTTAAACTTCAATATATATATACACACTAGTTCTTTCATTAATAATTTCTCCAAAAACATGATAAAAAAGTGTTAGTTTTGTTCATGTTGTCGAAATCTTATCTCATCTAATCCAACTATTTTGATCTTTATTAAGAAATGTGGACCTTTTTCCATATTACTAACAAATCTCTAAACGAGACACCCAATCACACTAATTTTTCATATTTATTTTGATGTGTGACAAATACATGTTACTAGGCTCCATCTCCAATAAATCCCCTCTTTAATACAAGGGCAAAAATGGTCAAGACAATCCTTTTTAACATTTTCCACTAAAGTAATTATTCCACAAATAACCTCACTCAAACGAATATGATCCCATATTCACCCAACAACAAAAAAGAAAGAAAAAGCAAAATTAAAAATAAACACTTCGTTTCACATGCTTTTAAAGAGAGCTTTAAACAAACTATGACAGTTTTTAGGTTCCCTCATTCACCTCTAGGATGTGAAGGTAACATTATTGAGATATAATTACCGCACCTTGTTCAAAGGATAATTTTATCCACTCACTTCTTGGATCTAAATAAGTTTCAAAAATCTATTAACCATTTGTAGCAATGGAGAAATTGCAACTTCTTTTATAGAAATGTTTGCCTCCTTCACTCATAATCACTTCAATGTGGAATAATTTCTTAAATAGAAAATATTTTTATATTTTTTTATTTGTACAAATGAATTTGGGTTGTGGTAAAAGAACGTATGCATCTTAACTTTATGGGTGTGTAGATATATGTAGGCATCTCATCAACATAAAAGGATTAGATCATTATATAACATATGATCATGGCACATCATCCTTTTCATTTCGGTGTTTACCTAAAAGGAAAAATAAAATTTGAATTGATTTAGTATAAAAAAATTGATGTAAAACATTTGAAAAATAGACCAATGACCGAACGCTTTATGTGCTACATTGTGATTGGTTCTAAAAACTATCTTTAATAAAAAAGTGAACAATTGTTGACATTTATTTAGCAAGCTATGGTGAAAACAAATGTACATGCTTTAGTGCATACACAGATATGGAGTCCTTTTCGTAGTAGCTTTGGGGACATGAAGATATTGGTCAACAAGAACATCTATTTATATATTCATTTCTAAAAATATTATATTAATAAATGATCATATTAGTTATGATAGTTAATTGATTACAAATGTAGAGTGAAAGTTCTATTTATAAATGATATAGATTGATAGGGAAACATGGAAAACTCTAGAATAAGAAGACCACTAATTTGTTAAAATACAATAGAAGAAAACTTTGATCAAATAATAATCGTTATTCCAATAAATTGTAAGGATTATATATAGCAATAAACTAACTACAACACCTTTGGTGTTATCGTAAGGTAGATAAGAAAAGAAATAGTCTATTAGGTGTTGTCCATTTAAATAATAAAATGAAGTATAGGTGATCCCGATAGAATATTTTATTTTTGTCTATCGGTCTTCTTGTATCACAAAAGATAGAGTAGCTTGTGGCATGCACTCACGTATAACTTTTGGTTAATATGTTCTTATTTTTAAATAATTAAACTTCAATTTATAATTTATAGAAAATAAAATATACCTTATAATAATAAACCCAAATTTAAAATTCTATATAAATTTAACAATGTTCTTTGAATATTTAAATTTAAAAATATGGATCACATATATAAAACTTATGGTTTTATCGCCTCGTTAATGGGTCAAGGGTATCGGTTATTGATAAGAATGAAAATCTAAAAATTAACTCATTTAGGTGATCACTAGTCTAGTTTGTATGCTTACTCATAATTGTAAATCCGCTATATGCTTCCTCCAAGCATGCACGAGATCAGAGATACCGATAATCTATGTAATCTAGTGCCCACTTAAGTGCACTTCTCAATTAAAAATAACTCAAAATGACTCCCTCTTCACATCACATCATCCTAATGTGGGATTGGACATCGTTATTACGGTTGGGCCTTATATTTTCTTATGGGGTGAGAGACGATGTAACTTTTATGTAGTAACATTGATTAAGCTTTGGCCTCTTCATGGCGGATCAAATATTGCCTAGCCCCTCAATGTACTTGCTTGGTTGGACGTATGAAAACCAAATGTAAATTATACAAATGGGAAAGGGAGTCAGTGACCCTTATTTATGGATAAAATAATTTATGGTTTTATTATTTAGAAATTCCAATTGAAGGATTAGACTATGATTTATTATTATGAAAAAAATAAAAATGTTAAATTTTAATTAATAATATATAACAATAGGGCACATATACTTTATAGGTATAACTAAGATTTTATTTTTTTACATAATAGGCTATTTTAATCTTTTATCTTTAATGTTAAAAAATGTTAATTGTTAGTTTAGTATCTCTATGAAAAAATTATTAGTCAAACTTAAAATATATTGAAAATTAAATAAAAAATTAAAAAATAAATAATATTTACAATTTACAATTATTTTCTTTATGTATTGAGAAACATAACATTAAACTAACTTCGTACAATGTTATATATAGTTGGACTATTTATTTTTTATCATGGATTTAAGTGCTAATATTATTTTAATCAGTACTAATATATTTTACGATATTACATTAGTACGAGGCATCACCCTTACTAGTATTAAATTCATTTTATATTAGGGTTTATATGTTTCAACAAACCAAACCTACTAGAACTAATGTGGGATAATTCTTTTGAATATATGAGGGTTATAAAGTTCTGAAAATACTAATGTGAGATTGATTTTTTAAAATAAAAATCCTTATGAATCCATGGAGAAGGAGATGAGAAGCTACCGATTAAATCATATTCATACCACAATTAACCTACCGTTATGTTACTAGGAGGGACATTTCCGTGCTCTAGTGACAACAAAAATGGCATAAGGATCTAAGTATATTAAAAAGATACTCATATTGAAATCAATCCACATTATGTTGTAAGAGTGTCATTTCCATAGTGACATGAAATCCATTGACATGTAAGGATCATGGTATATCAATTGGGTTTTATATGTTACCACAAACGAAACCTAACAATTAGTTTAGGAATATTTTTTTGAATGAAAGGTGTGGGCAATTTCTATAAGCTCCAATCAAAGAAGCTTCAACACAATTAATAGGACTATATATAACAAGAAAATATAACTATATGAATTTAATATAAACAATTATCTATCTTTTACAATAAAACAAAAATCAAATATATAAAATATTTAAAAATAATAAATTATTTTTTAATTTCCAAAATTGAAAAATTAAGTGGCATACTAAGCATAAATATATATTATATTAATTGTTTGATGGTTTGAGTTAGAGTTGTTTTCAAAGGTCCCAAACTCGAAAAAGTATTGAAGCGATTGAAAACAAATAGAAAAACCACCTACAATGAAATGGGAGGAAATACAAGATAAAAAGCAAGCATATAAAATGGGTTATAGTCCAATGATAGTGTAAAAGTGTTGCTTACTCATTTACCAAGGTAAAAATGATAAGAGATACCAATAAATATGAGACGAGGTTGGGATCATACCTAGATTAATTCAAAAGAATTAGATACCTCTAAATCCTTGACATTTAAGAATGTTGTGCACCTAAACCGGGCAAGCTTTTGATTTAATAAAAAAGCAAGTGTTACACCACAATCCTATAGAAGTCTCTGTTTCTATTTAATTTGAAAGAAAATAACAATTGTTTCAACCATGATTTTTGTCTTCGATCCTAATTTTGTTGTGTTTACCCAGAAACCTTCCCATTCCTTGTGTTTCCTGAAACACATTCCAATCATCTCATACTATGGAATAGTAACTCTCATATCCATTACTTGGATCTTTCTCTACTCTTCCTTATTCCTCTTCCATTTGCTTTCTTAGGTAAAAAGATGATAGTAATTTCTTACAAAGAGCAAGTTGCACAATATGAATGTTTTAGGTCATTGGATAATATTCCATTTACATAATTCTTGTCATGCAATTAATAGTTGACTTATTCAATGAGCTTAGTTTAGTCTCATAAATGATAATATTTACCACTAATCCAAATCCCATATAATTAAAAGGATGAGACAAAAAAATACCAAAAATGGAGACATGTCATGTTACAAAATAATCGACTTTATAAAATATTGGAAAATGTGTAATCTTGCCAACTACCATTTATAATTTCGAAGTCAATATTAGGATATGAATGATTTTAATGTATTCTCCAAATTCAAGGAGGGTAGAGTCTCTATGCACATTTAAGGTTTTTTTGGGTAGCTTGTAGTAGAAGATAAAACTCTCCAGAACCCTAAAAATTTCTATAAATAAGTTGTCATTACTGCAAGTGTTCTCGTAAGAAAGAAGAAAGGAAGAATAAGATCACCAAAGTGATTTCAAAATTCTAATTGAAGTTATTCATTTTTATATGTTGAGCTTTTGTTTTGACTCTCATTTCAGCTATAAGTCAGTAGCTTTGATTTTTCTATTTTGTTATATGTTGAGATCACACACCCTTAGTAGGGTTTTAACATTATCCACTCTTCAAGTTGGTATTAAAGCAATTAATTTCATATTAGCATAAGATATTTTTGTTTTTGTCTCAGTGAGATTTCACGTTGCTAACTTTCATGTACTTGGTCTCTAAGATTCGATCCCTATTTTACCCTATCTAATAAAAACATTATTTGAGATTTGTATCCGATCACATAATTTGGAGTCATTATGGTAAAGAACGAACAACAACAATCTATCTCAAGCTCGATTCCATTTTTCAAGAAAAATTATGATTTTGGTGCATCAAGACGAAGACTTCATTCTGTTCTCAAGATTTTGGGATTTAGTTGAAAGTGGGTTTTCAAAACCTCAAGATCAAGCAACTTATTAGGCTTTACCACACGTTGAGAAAAAATTATTGAAGGAAAATCAAAATAAGTATGTGAAGGCCCTATTTATGATCCAACAAGCAATGGATGAGTCTATTTTCCCCAAAGTTTCCTTAGAAACCATGTATAAACAAGGTTGTGATAACTTTGAGACTTCTTATCAAGGATTCGATAAGGTAAAAATTGCTGAGATGTAAATTTTGAGGAGTTTCGAAATTTTTAGTAAAAAGAATCAATATGTATATCAGTTCTTCACCCAAGTCAAGGGTCTTATAAATCAAGTCATGGCTTATCGTGATACTTTGACATATACTTTTTTTAAAAAATGTTATTAGGATCCTTCCAAGAAAGTTTGATGTTATCAGAGTGGCCATTTAGTAGTCAAAATACCTCACCCAACTCATAGTTAATGAATTAATGGATTCCCTATTATCACATGAGGTGAGGATTAACAAATATGGGAATTCATCCCTAGAACATGCTTTCAAAATCCAGTTTTAGTTAGTAGAGGTAGAGGCAGAGGAAGGTTCAACTCAAGAGGAATATGTAGAAATGGTTAGAGGGGAGGAGGAAGGAACGATACTCTAGAAAATGGCATATGAACCAATTAAAATTCCTATTTTTCTAGTACTAAATGGAGTGACAATAGCCAAAAAAATCAAAATTAATATTAAAGGTATGATAAAGCTAACATTCAAGTGTCACTACATTGCAAAAAAAATTGGTCATTATGTAAATTAATGTAGAAAAAATAATTTTATCTAAGTAGACAAAATGCAATTTTTCTAAAGAGAATCGGTCGAGTCAAATTTTGGCTCGATATTTATCACATGCAATGCCACACAAGGAATTCACGGTGATATATGGTTTTGAGATAGTGAGTGCAATAATCATAAGAAAGGAAAACAAAATATGTTTGCAAGCTTAGATGATTAAGTGAAATTAGAAGTGAAATTGGGAAATAATGCTTTAGTTTCTATAATGGGAAAGGGAACAATTAATGTTTTTTTCAAAACATGGTGAAAATAAGTTCATCCCAGATGTTTACTTTGCTCCTAGTCTAAATTATAATTTAATGAGTGTTAACCAACTTATACAAAAGGGGTATAGAGTCTATTTGTAGAAAAATGTCTGTGTAATTATTGATCAAATTTCTAATGAAAACATGATTTCAAAGATCAAAATGGCCCAAAATTGCATGTTCCTGAAGGAAAATAATAGTGAAATGGATCTTCAAGTAATCACTCTAGTGAGTAATTTATAAAATGGGCCACAAAATTGATCATCAATCCCCAACTTTGCCTCAAATCTTGCAGAGTAGAAAATACTAAAGTTCATGACCTTTTCATTTTCATGGATAATAATGTGCTTAAATAGTACTTCACCAACAACAAATATATGCTTCTCTGCAATGGCATCTTTATAGTGGGCGGGAAGACAATGCTACTAATCGATGAAAAAAGAATTGAAAGCAGAAAAGTATGAGTTGGTCCACATGGCGTGAACCTAAAAGTGATAAATGATAAGAGGTAAAATCATGTCTTCCATTTTATGGTGTTTTTCAGTTAGTGCTATAAATGCTTGAAAGTACCAAAACTCAAATGAGTAGGGTTTACGAGATACCGTGCTTAGATAATTGCAATGTTGGGATGAACAAACACGTGAGTAATGAAAGAGGATCCTCCTATCGCTAAGTGAGAATATGTGTACAAAGATAGTTAGAAAACAGAGATATTAGATAACGATGATAATGAGTTGCTTGATGAATTCTCGATCCTAGGAACTGAAAGACTTCCTCAAGGGTGTAAACTCATTTGATATAATTAAGTGATCTGATAATAATAAGATAAATGATAAAAATTATTTAGAATTCTAGAGGGATGTAAAGACCTTGTTCAACGTTGTAAGTGGCCTAGGAAAGGGCAAGAAAGAAGCTCAAAATCCTTGAAGTAGTCATACCGGAAGTCTTCAGTGGCTTCTCACTCTTCTTGAATGACTTCTAGCTGATCTTCGATATATTCTATCTCTCGGTGTGAGTGCGATGGCACACAAGATGAGTTCATAGAAAATGTCAAATTGTTCCCACATGAAATGATGCTAGATTATTGGGAGATCATAGATGTTGGTGATTGGATGTGAAGGACATAAAACAATCATTTACAAAAGATACATCTTGAAAATAACTTATTAGACTAGAATCGATTGATATAAATGTAATAATGCTAAAACGATTACAAAAGATAGGGATCGACGAGATTGGGGAGAAAATGATAGTTTTGACAAAAATTGTAATAAAAGAAACAATAATTGATGCTAGAAAGAAAGTGAAAATGCAAAGATGGACTATATGGACTCTAGGAATATGTGAAATCTAGAAAACCAAGATTCAGGAGTGTTTAGGAGGCTAATGAAGGAAATAGGGGTCGAGGACCGATCAACAAAATTGGGGATCGAAGACAATATCTTGGGAAATTACATATATTGTAAGGATTATCTAAATGACTAAGTGAGAGATAGAACTTGAGACAACTATGTAAGGTGGAGTAGACAAAAATTATAGACTATAATGAATACAAAAATAAGCTAATAAAGATATGAAACATGATACTAACCTTGAGAGATATTATGAAGATGATAAAGCTCCTAAAAGTTTGATTGGTGATCTTCGATGATAGTCCTCACATCTAGATTCTCCTAACTCGGGAAATGGAGGAAGAGTTTAGCTAAATAGAATCGACAAGGACCACAATGATCACCATTGATTTATTCGCGAGAGGTTATATGACAACAAAAAAAGATGGCAAATGGTTGAAACCACTTGCCATCCGAGGTTTTAGGTTGTTTGGAAAATGGTGGGAGGTTAGGGATTCAGGTAGGAAGAGGTTAAGGGGTTAAGATGGGTAGAGTAAATTAGGATAGGGTGGTTTTAAGTGGTTAGGGTAGGGTAAATGAGATTAACACACGGGAAGTTGGGATTTACGATGGCAATTTTAAAGTGTACTTAGGATAGATATGATAATGATAACTATAATAATGTGACTAATGTGTGTCGGATCACCTAGGGGTGAAAAATAAGTGTATACGTTTTCCCCTTTTTGTTGAGTAGTCTATTAGGCTACAAGACAAAAAAATAGTGCTAGGATGCCCTAGTTTTGTGATAATGATATTGTTCCCCCCTCAAGCCAATGAATGACTATGTTGGTCATTGGATTGAAGAGAGTTGGATTGTTTGGATATGTTTGCTTTAAGATGCTCCCTAATTTAATTGTAGTATGAAATGGATATAGTAGAGGAGCTTGTAGAGATGGTAGTAATCTTGGGAACACTTAATAGGGGACATTATACAGCCTCTGGAGGGAGACACTAATGTGGACCACCTATATACATGTGTTTTGGGAATACGACTACATGGAGAGGATCCAATGGGATCACTCTTATGTGAATCCATGGGACCAAAGGGTCAAAGGAAACATCTGCAGGGTGTAAAAACTTGATGTATGGTCAAAAAAATGGTTTTACAAAGGTGTCAAGCATCAAAGAAAATGCATAAAGCTTTTGATGAGGTCATAGCAGATAAAATATGTCTAGGTTACCAAAATAGGTACAATGTGTAAAAAGGGTTGAAATCGGCGGTGATTATGGATCGCCAACATTTGGGGATGGACATCGGAAATTATGGATCACCAAAATTATTACAAATATATATATATATATATATATATATATAAGCCAATTCGGGTGCAAATGGCTCATTTGAAACGTGTATTTGTGTGATTTTAGACTCTATGAGTAAAAGTTTTTGATTGTTTTTGAGAGATGGAGGTGAGAAAAATCTATAGAAGAGGAAGTGCACTAGGAGAGGGGTAAGTAGATTTAAATTTGTTGTTTGTTTTGATTTTTGTGTTTTATTTTTATTTTTTAACCTTTTTAAAATTTTGGGGTGGGAACGCTTTCGATTGATGACGATCGGGTGGATCGTCGATGATTACTTTAATGCAAACTTCAACAATCTTAAATAAAGGTGATTGGTTTGATGTTTAGATGAAGTTACTAATTGATATGTGTTTTTTTGTGTGTTTTGTTGGAAGAGACACAATTTATCTCCATGATAGAGTCCCGAGAGATGTTGGAGATATTTAGGGAAGATGTGGCGGATGCATAGTGAACCCATTTGACAAATGGCTATTGACTTATGGGGATTCTCCGCCACTACCAGAGGGTTCATTGAGATGCAAGGATTATGATAGCATTGATTGATGATGGGAGCCAAGTATAGGGACATTCTAGTTCCGTACGAGTGAGATGACCGTCACATTAGAGGATGTATACAAGATTTTGAGATTACCGATCCAGGGGTGAGTAGATAGTACTTATCACTCGAGAGGCCCATCTTGAGACTGAGAGGCAGCTTATACGTTGATGATGACACACATATTAGATATACAACAGGGCTTTCATATTTATACTTATTATGATGTAGAGGTACCTAACTAACTAGTTGATGTTAGTGGTGATGTTGGCTATCTCTCATGCTATGCGCTTGCCAATTCAAGGGGTGGAATATTTCCATGGACACTTGTGGGTGTCGTTTATGGCTGAGATTATGGAGAATCATATTGTATATGCATACAATTGTGCATTATTGGCTCATGTTTACCATGAGTTGTGGATGTTTATTATAGGTTGGAGGTATGAATTAGATGTGGGGTTCTTATTGTATTATTGGACATCCGAATATATAGTCATTGTGAGGTCACCATGATACATTGGAGAGCACGAAACCCAAAATAGTATGTTATAGGGTTCATAAGATGGAGGTTTGATTGTATGAGAGATGCCGAGTAGATAGGGACCGACTTACTTATATTGATCAACTATGGAGTTTATCTATAGATGATGTAGTCTGGAGGCCATACGTAGATACACCTATGGCCTGCGATGGATGTGGAGTTTGTGGGAATGAGGTGAGTATGATGGATTAGGGGGAGGTGGGTGGAGATGATAGAGGTAATATAATTTCCTCAACTTTAGAGAGCAGATTCATGTTTGTGTAATGATTCTAGGTAAGTTGATTTTCTATCGGTAGTGATAACTTAGAGAGGGAATTGCTAGTGCATGTAGAATATGGGGCGGGTAGGATGATGAGGCATGGGATATGGAAGCGGTGGATGTGGATGATGCTCGGGTGGTGGAGGGGTTTAGCCAAGTGGTGGACACATAGTGGGAGGCTCGTGGAGACAGAGTGGGGAAGAGGTAGAGGACGAGGGTGATGGTGGTGAGGAGTTGGTGTAGTTTCAAGAATCATTTGATGGCTTACAATTGGAGAGGGATAGAGTGGTGGTTGAGTGTGAAACCGATCTCCAAAAGTTAGACATGTTGTAATGGGAGAGAGACCAGGAAAATTTAGAGCATGATACCTATCAAGAACATGGAGATAGATATCGCTAGAAGCGAGAGGTGTTGTAGAAGTATGAGGAGGTGGGGATAACTTTAGAGGTTTTGTGAGTGTCACTCAGAGAGTAGGGCATAGTGTTGGGTAGGAAATGGTACTGTAGGAGGAGTGCCAACAAAAGGAGGGTAGAAGGGGCCTCTTGGTTTGTTACCATTAAGTAGTATCAAGCATTGGGTGAGGAGATGAGGTACTATGAGTGCTTAGTGATAGAGGGCCTACCTGGTGTACCATGTTATGTAGAGTTTTGAGTGAGTGAGTGTAGATAATCTAATTAGGATACCTTGGTGAGCAATGAGAGTGTCGCACATCGACTTGGTGAGATTCGGAGCTAGATGGAGGATCTACAGAGGCTAAGGTGGTGAGGAGTGTCAAATTTTTATTTTACCACATAGTATGTGGATTTTGTACATGACTCAGATGTAGATGATTTTATATATGAGTCCTTTTGAGGCATTTTGTATAAACATTTGATGATATATATATATATATATATATATATATGATTTTTGGACTCATGTGTTGTTGATTTATCTTGATGTTGATGTTGTATATGAGTTTGTGATGAGATGTTGAATAGTTTAGATGATATGATGTTAGCTTTTGATGTCGATATGATGTTAAGATGTGATTTTTCTTTAAGTGTAGCGATCTTGATGTATCGTTTTTCAAAATGTACTTTAATCATGGTTAGAACAAATGTAAAATGTTTTCTTTTTAAATAGATATGATACATATGTGATATGATGGTAAATTATGTATGACAATGCACTTGAGGCCTTGTAACAAATGTTAACATATAACTAACAATAATTAGTCACATGTAGGATCTTGGATATAGATGGAAATGAGCTTATATACCTTCTTATAACATGGGAAGGGTTAATGTGTAGTTAGCAGGGGAATAGGTTCTCCTTTCGATGTCTTGTAGGTTTATGCCCCATCTAGATTTTTATCATACAAACTAATCAACGCGGGAAGTTTCCTTTTAATGGGAAAGTTGATTGATGTAGGAAGATTTCGTAGGATGTTTTTGATATTTTTGATATGAAGGATGATCAATGCGGGAAGCCTTTTGTAATGATATGGGTAACCATCCTTCGAGGGAGTGGTATATGATTTTGATTTTGATTTGAGAGATATCTTCCTTCACGGATCGGTCTATATTTTGATTGACATCTATCCTTCGAGGGATCAATCTGTGTTTTGAATAATATGATAAATAGTTGTCCTTCGAGGGATAAATCTATATATATTTGATAATGTGCATTCGGATGTATATATTTGAATTTATATTTTTAGATGAGGGAAATCCTATTAGACCATTTGAGGAGTGGAAAATGTGTGTACAAACCACACATGTGTACCCCTTAACATGTTTTCAATTGGTAGACAAGGGTGAGGTGAAAGTAATGATTACGGGGATCCTAATAAAGAGAATTTTTTCCATGTGGAAAAAGTGATGAGAAGAGCCATGGTGCTCATCTTTAAGGTCGTGATTATAGGATTGATGGTAGACGACATGCTTCCAGATCATTATGATAGTTAATGACAAGCTAGTGATAGAGTGATATATTTGATGTGACTAATGTCATGATGGTAGATGTGTTAATAATAGAAAGGTCACAAGTGCAAGGAATTTAGAGGTTCCTTTTCAAGTTTACCATCAAGGGAGGCTAAGTGATAGGATCCCGACCCATATTTGTGAGTGATGACATATGGACCGATCCAGTTAGGGGAAAACTTTCCACGTTTACTCCTTTCCATAGTAGTGACATTTTGATTCTCTTTAAGGATAAGATCACCAATGTTAAAGTCATGTTCTTGTGAAATATTTTTGTATGCTCTTTGGCATGATGATGTTTGCTTGTGTAAAAATTTAATTTGTGTTAAAAGTTCTTGATGATAGTCCATGTCGGAGATAAAATCATTGAGGGACACACTGAGAGATGGGATTTGAATTTTGAGGGTAGAACCGCCTCATATATGTAGACTAAAGATAAGGGCATAACACCTATAGGAGTACATATGCTAGTCTAATAAGCCCATAGATTAAACAAAATTTGAATATGCCAATTCCTACCTTGATTGGTTGATGGTTTTCATGAGGGTTTTATTAAGTGTTTTCTTAGAAGATTCTGCTTGTCCATTTTCTTGTTGATAGTAAGGGGATGAAAAGATAATTTTGATGTTGAAAGTGTCACATAATTTCTTTACTTCCTTATTTTTGAAATAATTTCCATTATCAGTGATAAATTTGTGAGGGATGCCAAAGAGACATATGATATGTTGATAGATGAAATCAATGATTTTATTTGCTTTAGTGGAGACTAAGGGAATAACTTCCACCCATTTAGTGAAGTTTTAAGTAGCGGATGATGATAGAGCGATGTAATTGTGATAATCGAGGGTTGATGAGACCAACGAGGTCAATCCCCGTTGTGAAAAAATCCATAAATCATGAGTGGATTGTAGGGACTAACTGGGAATATGAGTGAGGTTATAATGTTGTTGGAATTTAACGCAGCTTCTTGACGTATGCACAACAATATTGATTAATAGTAGGCCAATAATATCCCATTCATAGAACAAGTTTAGTAACATCCATTACCATGAGGTTTCCACCACATATACTTTCATGGACTTATTGGATAGCTTTAGTGGATTTGTGAGATTTGAGGCATCAAACAGGAGACACTTAAATCTGTATTTGTATAGGACACCACCTACGATGATGTATCGGCAGCACTTTGAAGAAAAGATCGCTTAGCATTTTTAGATAGACTGAGGGAATTTTAGATTGAGAGAGATAATCATAGGTTTGAGTGTACCAAAGATCTATTTGATTTTCTTTGATAAGGTTGATAGAAGGGAGTTCGTTGGTGTGAGATGGTTGATCAAGTCTATGCACAACCATAAAAAATTTGTAATTGTAGGTTGATAGTGGAATGAGTGATACAATAGAAGCCATGGTATCCATGAACTTATTCGATGTTCGAGGAAATGTTTAGATCATATACTAATTGAAGGATTTTAGGAGAAATTCAACAATATTTTTATATTTTTGTAAAATATAATTTTTATATTTGTAAATTCCTTTGATTTGATTGATGATAAGTTGAGAGTCTCCATAGATGTCCATAATTTGAACACCAAGCATGACTGATGTTTGGAGACCCATGATGAGGGCTTCATATTCGGCCATGTTATTAGTGCATTCAAAATTTAGTTTAAAGGATAGAGGATAGGATTCCCCAAAGAGGTATGATGATGCTACTGACACCTCCCCCTTCCGACACTTAGATCCATCAAAGAAAAGTATCATTTTAAGGGGAGTGTATTCCTTATCAATATTGTTGATGGATTTTTGGGAAATTTCTCGTGAGGTTTTTATTATTAGGTAGGGGAGCTTCTACGAGTTGATCGACAATGGATTTCCCATTAATCAATTTATACTACATGAATTATAGATCAAATTCAGTCATAAACATGAGCCATCGAGTGATATGGTCACTATGGTATGGTTTGGAGTACATTTCTTTGAGAGGATTGAAATTGGTGACAACATAAGTTTTATGATTAAGGAAATAGTGATGAATTTTGGAAGTTGTGAAGTACAAGGAACAACACAACTTTTCTACTTCAATATAATGGGTTTTGTAGTCATGAAGTGTGCAACTTATGTAGTAGACAACTGTTCTCTACCTTGATCATCTCAATGTGCTAGCATAACACTCAGGGTATGGTCAATAACAGATATGTATAGATAAAATGGCTCCCCATCACATGGAGGTGTGAGCATGAGTGGTGATAGAATATATTGTTTGAGTTCTTCAAAGGATTTTTGATAGTTGTGATCCCATTTGAAATGGACATCCTTTCGAAGGAGATGGTGAAAAGGATGAAAATGATATGAAATATGGGAAATGAAGTGGTGAAATAATTGGATTCTACTTTGGATATTACGAAGTTTTTTTATATTAGAGGGAGGGGCATCTCGATTATGGATTTGATCTTGATAGGGTCCACTTCAATGCCCCTGATAGAAATGATGAACCCTAGGAGTTTACTCGGTGAGAACATCAAATACACACTTGGTCGGGTTAGGATGGAGGAAGTATTGGATAAGACGAGCAAAGATGATGTCAAAGACATCGAGATGAACTCTGTTTATTTATATTTTCCTAATAGGTCATCAAAAAGTCTTCCACAAATCTTATGAATGAGGTCATGGAAGATGTATGTCATAGCACGGTGATAAGTGGCCCCTACGTTTTTAAGTCCGAGGGCATGACACATGTAGAAAATTTCCCCAAGGAGTAATTAAGGAAGTTTTATGTTGGTTGTTAATTACGATAAATATTTTATCATAGCCAGAGAAGCCATTCGTGAGGGATAACATTTCATGGCCAGCAAGTGTGAGATCGAAGAGCTGGTCGATGTTAGGAAGAGGAAAGTCGTCTTAGGATAAGAGAGATTAAGATCTTGGAATTATATGAAAATGCGTAACTTTCCAAAGGCTTTGGTTATGGGTAAAATATTAGAAACCCATTGTAAATAGTCAATGGATAATATGAAGTTAGTAGAAAGAACACATTTTAATTCTTCTTTGATGATGAAGGCTATGTGACCGTACATCCTACATAGTTTTTTTGTGAGGTTTATTGTTCGGGATTGTGAAGATGTTGTGGAAGATGATGTTAGGGTCAATACTTGACATGTCACTATACGACCATGTGAAGGCTTGACTGTGTTTGGAAAGGAAAGAGGTAATGTCATTTAAATATTCTTAATCTAAGGACTGACCAACTTTAACTATGTGATGGTCTTGTGAAGTCCTTATGTTGATGTCGATAGTGGATTTGTTAAGAAGTGTAGATGTGTTAGGTGGTAGATTATTTTGAAGGTAATGATCCTCTACCCCATATAGGATAAGATGGATTGATCATCGTGACATTGAAGAATATTGATGGTAGGGAGTCTTCCTCTACCATATCGTAATATTAGCGGAATGGTCTTAGTTTTGTCAGAGCCTAATAGGTGAGAATTCTAAGGTAATCATATTGACTAAAAAAATTCGGAAGGAATGGAAATGTAATCATCCATGTCGATAGAGTGGGTATATGAAGAGGATGACTTTGGTTCCATCATAGATCTAGATACGGTGATTGTGGAGGTATCTGAGGAAGGTTTTTCAAATCCTAGTTTGTATTTCTCATGAGGTTTATGAGACTGGTCAAAGACCAAGTCATTTATAACTTACTTGTAGCATCCTAAATCAAAACCTTTTTGGGCACAACGATGAAGATACATCTGCTCAAAGGATTGATTTTAGAAGAATGAGAAGTCAAATATGAAAGGTTTAGCAATTTTTTTATTTCTATGATGTGGGGAAAGGTGATTGATCCATCTATAAATGATGATGGTTTTAAGAGGAGGAGGGTTGAAGGAGATTACATCTCCAATATTGGGTTCGTACATCGGTGATTTTTTCAGTCTCCTATATGTTTTTCAATGTAGGAAGTGAGTGAAGGGATAGAAGGTGATAATATCCTAGTGAAAGACCTCGATACAACCTATAATTTACCAGATAACACCCTAGTCGCACTGGCACATCACTCAAACTTAGACTAAGCACTCACCCAAAGTGCACAAAGGTACCAGGTCCCTCTTTAGGGTTGTTATAACAGGATGTTAACATGATGAAGGGAGAAACATATAGATTCATAACTAATCCATCATTCTACAATGCATGCTACCCTCAGATCTATGAAAGAACAAGCTTAAACAATAATCATGATTGAATTAATAACATGCACTACTCAACTACACACATAATGACACTTAGATTCAACCAATATCTTCCATCTATTAGTAAATATAGAATCTCCTTACAATATTGTCAATCTATACCAATGCGCGTATGGAACTGATACAATAGTTCAATCATATGTGTATATTCTCTTATTACACACATACATACATCTCCTTCCATACATCTAACTCTCTCTCTACTATGTACCTAAATTCACACACACACACACACACACACACACACACACACACACACACACACACATGGTGGGGACTTGCCCTTCACCGCTTATCTATTCTAGAAATAGGCCACATGCTATTGATAGCCACATGTCTGTTTACAAGCATAGCCACAAATGCAAGTGCGCTATCTATAGTCCTCTTGAAGTTAACTGAAGTGTAAATTCTATTCTCAACTTGTCTCCATGCATAAATGCCTCAAACCACTTCTCCAAAGATAGAAAATGCATGGCGTGCATGTCTCTACATCGTTGATGTGTTCCACATGCCATCTTCTAAAAATAGGTCTTCATGCTCAAAATCGGATAAGTCGTAAAATATTAACTTGCCTTCCACGCAGGAGTCCTTCCTGTCCTTCCATGCCCTTGGTTCCAGGCCTTTTATCCCGCGTGGAATCCTTGTGTGATCTTTGACAAGTATTCTTTGATCAACAAAGACGTTGCATGACACCTTCAAATGAGCTATCATTTGGTGGATTAAGTGTAGCGACAAAAAAGAATTGGTAGAGGATTCATTAGAGGATCCCGAGTTTTCTTAGGGATCAACACATTGTTAGGTCGATATGTCATGTGACATGCTTTAAAAGGGTTTAGGTTGGTTGGAACAATAAAGGTTTTACCCTCATGTTGATATTTTATACAACGATGTAAGGTGGATGGGATATAACACATATCGCTTATCCAAGGATGACCTAACAACATGTTATATTGAAACTCTCCTTCTACAAGATAGAAGAGTTTTTGAATGCTCTTAACACCCACTATGATAGGTATGATAACCATGCCTAATGTAGGGAAATAGTGTCATTAAAGGCTCATAATATTGTAGGTGACTGAGTGATGATAGTGTTATGTAGTTGAAGTTGGTTAAAGGCGTGAGATGATATGATATTAATGCTAGCACCATTATCGATAATAAATATGTTGATGAGAGTATCATCGATTTGGGTGGTAATGAAGAGTGGGAGATTGTGATCTTCAAAGTCAGAAGGATGTGATCTCGAATCATCAAAAGTGATAGCGGCAGACATTTTGAGGGTGTCGATCGATTATTAAATGGATGAGGATTGTCGATGGTATGGATATGGATCAAGGGCCTCAATCATCACTTTTGATGTTGTGGCGAGGTTTGAACAAGATCGTAAAGGGACATCTTCATGGGATCTTGATGGATTTTTTTGATGATGGTATTTTGTACAGATGTGGTGGATTGTGTGTATAGAGCGGAAAGAATAAATATCTCGGTCTTAAAAGAGGAAGGAGGATTATATGATTTAGGAGCAAGAGAGATAGAGACCTTGGGCCTATTTTGATCTTAAGCCTTATGGTCTTGTGCACGGGATTTGGTAGTTATATGAACAACATCGATCTGATGGAGTGGGATCACATTTCGGGAGAGGCCTCACCCTTTTTGGATGTGGATGTGGTGTTGGATGATGATTTTGACATTATGGATTTAAGGGTTAGACGAGTTTGATTAATTTTGTTTTGGATGTTCTAGATATGGGGAGAAACACTTTACTAGTAAGAATTCGAATAGTAGCGTGGAGGGATTTACAATCCTTATTAGAATGTCCTAAAGTCTGATGATAAGAATAAAATGCTTCAAAGTTGTACCAAGAGGGTTTCCACCCTTGAGAGCCAAATGGCTTGAGAGGAGGTTATATTACGATGGATAGTTGTATGAGTATTTTAAGGGTCCTAGTGTAGTACCATGTCATGCTCATGGTTGAGGGGGTTTGTGTTTTGTTTGATGACATAGAAGTTGGGGTTGATGAGGTCATTTTTTGTGCAACACATTTAGGTTCCAGTCAAGGAACGACCTTAAATTTTATAACAATGATTGTGAATTTAGATGAAGGGTGAGGCCCTAAAATGGAAGGTAATGTCTTTGCAACTTATGCTGAGGTTGTTTGACAAATTTGTGGTATAGTTTCTATTTTTGGGGTAAATGGCTTCTAGGTTGTATAGTGGATTTATTGATGTTCTGCATGTGATGTCGGGTGATGTGATCATCAAAATATTTTTTTTTGATTTCCATGATGGGTTTATTTTCTAAGTATTTCAAAGAGGTCATAGGTGGGTTTGAAGTTAATTTTCTAGGCATATAAGGGTCTGAGTTATTATCAGTGATAATAATAGAGGAGTCAAATGATTTGGTTGGTGTTTTCACAACATAAACATTAGGTGTTGGGGGTGTGGGTGAGACATATTTAATAATGTTGATGGTGTGATGAGATTTGATGACATTGGACTAGAGTTGAATGGTGGATGGGGAATGATTGGGAAAGGGTTGTTTAAAGACATCTAAGTTCTGATTCGGAGGTGCATTAGGATTTTCAAGTTATAGGTTACCCCGTTGATAAGATCCTGGAGGAAGTTTCTAAACAGATGACATTTTTAAATGCCGTGGCCTCGGAATCAATGGTATTTATAATAGTAATTATCTCGATACCACAAAGGTTTTGAAATGGATGTTTTGATAGGGTGAATAAGAGGAAGCATGATCACACACATGACTAGGAGCTTGTCAAAGACCATACTATATGATTATCAAATGGATGTATAGTTTCATTTGGGTTGGGTATGTTCGAGAATCCAAATGAAATCTAGACGCGGCCTTTACAATGACCACCTTTGGAGTTATCGTTACTAGAAGAGGGTTTGAATGAAGACTCATGGTTTTGGTTTCTTTGATCGTAGTTTGAATTTACCATATTTGAGGGCATGGAGTTCAAATTTTTGGGCCATGGTAAAGGCTTCATCAAATGTTTAAAAATATTGTATATGAAGTGTTAACGATATTCATTTAGCGCATGATCGATAAAATAACTTGATTAATTCAGTTTATGGGAGCAAGAAGGATAAGTGATGATAATCTCATGCTAGTGGGTGATGAAGTCTACTACAAATTTTTCTTCAAATTGTTTGATAGTATAGAGATCTATAATAGAAATATTATTGGTGATATTGATGGAAAAATTCTCTAAGAATAATTATGCGAGATGTGTGAAGGAAAAGAGGGAATAATGCAAGATACTATTGTACCTATCCAACGCTGGGCCCTACTAAGGACATGGGAAATGTCCTCAACATAAGGTCTTGATCATGTCCGATGAGAGAGCATGATTGGTGGAAAGTTCAGATGTATTGTTTAGGGTAATCCTTACTATAGAACTTAATAAACTTTAAGATTTTCCAGTGTGGGGGATAAGCTTTGAAAGGTACTGATGGATGAATAGGTTCATTATAGATTTTTTCATATGACAGGGTGTTTTTAGGACCCATGGTGGTGGCTTCAAGACTTGAAATCCTATTCATTAATGCTTGTAAAGGATCATTTTGTGATGATTGTTGGGGATTGAATGATGATGAGCCAGGTTGATTATGAACATGTGAGTTTTATTGTTGGTATAGATGATAGGGTAACAAGACACTATGTGATGAAAAGGAATGCTCGTGGGAATGTTGTAGATAGGCTATAAAATAAAATTTTGTGATGGTTGGATATACTATAGGGGATAGATAGGATGGAAGTGTTTATAAGGTGCTAAGACAAATGTGGTATATACTAAGAGGGGATAGAAGTGTTGATTTAGTGCTTGGGATGGTTGCGATATATAGTAAGAATATATTTGTGAGATAGGGGTAGTTGATGCTGTTGTGAAAAGGGATGAGTGCTAGCAATGAAAATAATATTGATAAGAGGTATTTATCTTGGGATGGACATGACCACATTTTGAATAGAGAACGTGGGTTGTTGTGAGGGGATGTGTTGAGACATAATAATATGGATGTCCACCGAGATCATAGGAGGTGTAGGAGTGACACTAGAGGATATGAGACTAGATGTGGAAGGATATGTGTTGGTGTTGTTTTGTGAAGATGAAAAATTGAAGAAGGATCTAATGACGAGGATGACTATAGATTGGACGCGTATTTTGACGAAACAAAGTTAAGGTCAAACTAATGACATGGACTAATGAAGCGGGATTGATGTTCCGATCCACTAGTAGTGTGATAAGGATGAACTTGTTGGATGACCATCTCATGATTAGGGTCAATGAGCCGAGAAGTGTGAAAGGTGGCAATAGTGACATGAGGTCATTTTTTAGGTGTTGGTTAATAGATAAAGACAACTTGGGAAGAAAGGTACACATTGAGAGCTGCACGTTTAGAATCCGTAATTTTTGTGAAGATTGGATCACCACTATTGAAGAATCAGGGACTAGATGGATTTGGGACTTATGATGTGGTTGAACGATTACTACTAAGAGAATGTGGGGGCTCTTTATTGGCCACCAAAGTGATCAAATTTGGTCCATTGTGATTGGAATGTTTTGAAGGTGGGTTTCATAGATTATAGAGCTTGTTGAAGAGGGTTTGACCATGTTATCAGTGTTATGTAGATGAGATTGTTTTCTAGTTAGAACCATGAACTAACACACAATAGATGAAGAAAATAAAAATCAACATGGTTGATTAGAACAATTGTAGGAAATGAGATTTTTTTAATTATCTTGATTAATTTAAGAAAGGTGTGAAATGTGAAAAATGGATAAATAGGTACTAAGAGAAGGTTGTCTAAGGCTAGTTTCGGTAAGTTAAAGGCTAGAGTCCTCGATATACCCAAAGGTACGTGAGGCCTAAATCTATGTTGGTGTCGGTATAAGGCATGGTATTGGGGCCTACCCCCTCACTTCACGGTCCTGCAACGATAAGGGTGTTAGGTGCTTAGTTGATATACTTCCCATCATATTTTTATACTCAACCAGAACACCGAGTCAACTTATCCTCTTGGTGATGAAATCCAAGTAGGTCCACCTAGGAAGGAGTGTTTAGATGCAAATTAAGTTTGATGTGGTTTGGTTGTGTGTGAAGGGAGTTTTCGTGAATGTAATTCCTTGAACTCCTAATTAAGCTATGTGAGAAAGCAAGTATGAATGTTCATTTTAAGATCCAAAGGAAATATTTAATTCAATGAGAACAAGACACACAAGATGCAATGCTAAAATAAAATGATGAAAGAAAAGAGCATACCTATAATCATTTTTTCTTTTTAATTTTTTGTTTTTAATGTTCAGGAAATAACAACAACAAAGAGCTCCAAGCTGAAAAGTTAGATGAAATTGAAAAATAAATAAATGAAAGATATGAAATCTAAAATAAAAAAGGGACTAAGATGTCCCACTGGGCATGCCAAGATGTTTATGGCATTTTTTCGGTTAGTGTTATAAATGCTGAAAGTAACAAAAATCAAATGAGTAAGGTTTATCGATACATGTGCCGATAATCGTAATGTCGGGATGAACAAACATGTGAGTAATGAAAGAGGATCCTCCTATTTCCAAGTGAGAAGACATGTATACAAAGAAAGCTAGACAAAAGATAGATTAGATAAGGATGATAATGAGTTTACGGTGAATGCCAATCCTCGGAACTTGAAGGACTTATTTGAAGGGTGTCAACTCATTTGATATAATTAAGTGATATGATAATAATGATAAAAATGATTTAGAATTATAGAGGGATGGAAAGATCCTTTTCAACATTGTAAGTTTCTAGAAAGGGTAGTAGAAAGATTGAAATCCTCAAATTAGTCGTACTGCAAAACTCTTCAAATGGTTTCTCGCTCTTCTTGAATGAATTCTAGCTGATTCTTGATATCTTCTATCTTTTGTGTGAGTGTAATGGTACAAATGTTGAGTTCATGGACAATGTCAAAAATTTCCCACGCGAACGACTATTGGATGATTAAGAGATTGTAGATGTTGGTGATTAGATGTGAAGGACATGGAGCAATCATCTATAGAACACACATCTTGCAAACAACTTGTTAGACCAGAATCAGATTGATATAAATGTAATATTGCTAAAAATGACTAGAAAAGACACAGATCAACGATGATCGGGGATCGACGGTGATTTGGTATAAAATGCTAGTTTTGACAAACAAGATAATAAAGTAGATAATAATTGATGCTAGATAGAAAGCGATAATGTCGGGATGGACCATAAGCACTCTAGGAATCTACGAAATCCATAAAACTAAGATTTAGGATATTTTAGGAGGCTAATGAAGAAAACAGGGGTCAAGTGACCGATCGACGATGCTAAAGGATAAACGAGAATCTATGTGAAAATCAGTAGATATTGTAAGCATTTGATAAATGACTAAGTGAGAGATAGAACTTGAGATGGATATGTAAGGTGGAGTAGACTATAATGAATACAAAAACAGGCTGATAAATATATGAAACATAGATATTAACCTTGAGAGATATTATGAAGATGTTAAAACTCCTAAAAGGCTAAATGGTGATCCGATGATGGTTTCCAAAGCTTTGACAATAGGAAGTTGTTGACTATGAGTATAATTATGTTGTTTGTGGGTGAAAAAATTTGTCCTCAAATCCATTTTCTGATTGTAGACACAAAATCATGCACTTTAGACATTATTTAGTCCCAGTCTCATACTACTATTTAGAAGGTTTTTGAGTGAAGAAAATACTAATTAACTCCCATCTCTTTGTCATTTTTATTCCCAACCTCCACCACATACATGCCCAGTTAGTTTTTATCACTTTTCATCATTTGAGCTTTGAATAGGGTGCCTGTGCTAGTACTGGGGCACCCATGGCACCTCGGTCACACCAGGGTGCCTCGGTATGTTTTAAAATTTTCCACCACTTTTTGGCTCTTTATAGCTGTTTGAGGTCTTTATCTTTTTAGTGGTCGGCCATTTTGGGGTTAATTATGAAATTAGATCAAGATAACCTTATAAATATAAAGTTATGAGACTATAATGAGGGACCAAGAACTAGTCACTACTATCATCCACCTAGAGTTGCATCCATTAGCTCCATCACAAGGAAAAGTCTAGTTCATCTGCATCACATAAGCATAGGGGGAGGGATTATATTCTATTCCATGTACACATTCTATTACATTTTCTACATCTAGTTATTTCTCGCTACTTTACAAAGTGTGACTGACATAAGAGCACCTAGGGCACATGATGCACACACACACACACACACACCATAACTACATTTGGGTTTGAAATGTAGTGCAACACTCAGTTAGTAAGCCAATTGTTGTGACAGATGAGGCTACCTTCGACCCGCTTCATTTACATTCTCTTTTTAGGGTTTTGATACTTCTTGTGGTCTCTTGCAGGTCTATCTATCATCTTGGATTATTAGCGACACTTAACACAATGAAGGGAATATGATGTGACACACAATGAGGTATTTTGAATACCTTTCAAACATGTGAAACTTAGATCTGACATTTTCACAGACCATGGCACCCATTTGTAGACTAGGGCATCTATAGGCGCCACAATCCCTTTCCGTGTGCTCCACTCTAGAGAATCAGCCCGAGATCCATCCTTTCTGGGGACCTCTACATAGTCATTCATGCTTTCAAATTATTTTGTTTATTCGTGACACACCAACAAACTCCTCTCATCGCCTGAGTCACTTCCTCACCGTTTCGCATATTAGGGTTTCTATTTACATTAGCTTAGTTGCTTGGGTCATTTCTACACATTTATTTATTGTATTTATATGTTGTTCTAGATTATATTAACTATTATTATCTCCCAATCTTAGTTAATTTTAATTAATCACTAACTAATTGAGAAATGGAGGAAGAGGTTGGCTAAATAGAATAAAAAAATGACCGCAACGACATCGGTGATCACAAATCATTGATGATTTATCTACAAAGGTTACAAACCAACAAAGAAAAGATGAAAATGGTTAAAACCACTTTCCATCCGGGGTTTTAGGTTGTTTGGAAAATGGTGGGAGGTTAGGGGTTTAAGATGGGCGGGGTAAATTAGGATAGGGTGGTTTTAAGTGGTTAGGGTAGGGTAAATGAGATTTACGTGGGTAGTTAGGATTTATGATGGTAATTTTAAAGTGTACTTAGGATAGATATGATAATGATAACTATGATAATGTGATTAATGTGTGTCGAATCACCTAGGGGTGAAAAAGAGGTGTCTACACTTCTAGAGAGATGATTTGACAATTATAATGGGTTTATCTCTAGCCCACGTATTAATGGCCATAACAAACCAACATAATAACTTTAGGTGTGTATGCACCCAAAATTAACATGGTGCACCAAACAAAATACAATTCTCCAATGATGATGAGGATCCTTCCAGACATAATGGAATTCATATCCCTTCCCTATCTCTCTTTTCAAAACCCTCAGTGCCTCCTTTATTTCTTTCAAAAAGTTTAATTTTAATGTTTTCAAATTTTAATGCTAAGTTTTGTTTACTATGGAAAAATTTCCAGCTAAGCTTAGCCGGTGGTTGTGGAACCACTAGTTTGGATTGACTAGTTATCCTGTCATCGCGTAAATGAAATTTAACATGGGTTACTTTGTTTCCTTATCATTTGAAATTTAATTTCCACCTTCATTACATTGTAAATTTTTCTAAGAATAGGCTTGTTGAATTTTTCTCTACTTAGCCATTCCTATTCACTATATTTATCTAATCGATTTCTTATTCATATTTTTTTCATCCTTTCCAAAGTTAGAGTGCAAGTTTGATTTATTTACTTCCAAAATCTTATGCATAACTCACTTCTATTTTGGATAATTTATTTATGAGTGGGGTTATGCTATTGTTTTCCTTAGATATTTTTCTATAGATAATGAGTTCTTTATTAAGCTATCCTCATCTACATTGTAAACCATTTGTTTATTTTAGACCATCCAACTCTTTGTGGATCTTTGATTGCTACTACTCGCTTCCTTCATTTTCCTAACAAGATCATATTGAAATCTACAATTTGGTAGGAGCACATATTTGGAGGAGACAACAAATCATCACAAAAACTTGGAACAAACTTTCCATAGGAATGTAGTGACCAGTGCTTATTTGCATTTTGATTTCCTTAGTGTTATTAAAATATATGTTTAATATCTCTAAAAGCTTTATGATTTGATTTTTTTATATATGTAGAAGTTTGTTTATATCCACATTAGATTAAAAGGAACCATTAAAAATACTTCCTTTCTTATATTATATTGAATATTTTTTCCCAAAGAATATTCACCATTGATAATCAATTCCTAGCTTATTCTCGCGTAGATTGGCTTAGGGAAAGTGGGATTTAATTTATTTTATATCAAATTTCAATATGTAATTTTACCAGGGACCATTTGTTCAAGTTAATGGGAAAATATTTTGAAAAACTTCCCCTCCTAGAAATCGAAAGGTAAAATACTTCATGTAGGAAAATTTATTTAAAAATCAAGATTGCATTTATTTCACTAAAAGATTCCATTTTATTTAGTTTAAGATTCTACAACATAGAGGTAGCTATATTCAATTATCATTTGTCTAGTTTCATTTTATTCTCAAAAGTGATACAAATTTGTTTCTTCTTATCTTATTAATTATTTTTTATTGTTTTTAGACACTTAAAAATTTCAAAAAAACTTTAGCTACTTTTTAGTTTTACTTGTATCTTTAAAATTCTTCCTCACAAAATACAAAAGCAAAGAAGTTAGAGTAGTTGTCATTTGTTTTATTGAAGGAGTAATTAAATACAAATTAAATGAATTAAAATAACATTTCGATTCTTTTGATTTAAATAAGTTTTTAAATTGTTCATCATTATTAGTTTTAATTACATCAACTAAAAAGAAAACACACCAAATTTTAGCTATTAGAAAGCTATGCCATCAAATCTTAGCATGTGTTTTCCTCTCTTTTTTTATCAATTCTCTTAATCGTGAGTTGGGATCTTCACATGACCATTCCTAGTTTAAAAAAACATTATATAAGAATCTTTGAATTAATCAATCCATCTAGTATTGACTAATACCAAGAAGAGATGGACTTAGGACTAGGCATATTAGTATTTTCTCTACTCCTTTACCCCTATTGATCATCAAACAATTAGAGGCATGAAATGAGCCCTTAACACTTCCAAATATACTTTTTTAAAATAAAGTGCACCCACCTAGGTGTGCATATCTATAGTCAATTGTTCCCATTTAATCTACTTAGTTGTATAGAACTCTTTGGAGAAGAACACCTTAAATGATGTGGACATTTCCCAAGAATCTTGTGGCCTAGAAATATCCCATTTCATATGCCTCCTGAAATAGATAAGGAGATCCATGTCTCTATTATATTTTATCATAATAACTATTATAAAGAGATAAGTAGGATCTTCATTACCTTAGAAGATAAATCCATGCATCACAAATATATTGGAAGAGGATATCTTACCTTCCTCCTAGCTCTAACACCACCATTAACAACATAATTAAATTTACATATATAAAACTATGTAAATCATCTCTTTATAAGAATAAACATGCCTTCGATGTAGTAAAATTTACATATACAAAACTAGGTAAAACATCTCTTTATAAGCACAAATGTAAATTGAAACAAATTGTTGATGAGGTCGGTAGAAAAAAGTGTAGAAAAATCACCTATAGAGGACTACGCAAACATTTTTTCCATAATAAAATCATAATAAAATTACAAATCATTAATAAATAACACTTTGATGGCTATTAGCACCTCCTTATTTTTCAATGGTGAATCTACCCAACATGTTGTAAGGTACCTTAATGGTAAGTTGAAAGGTTGTCTATTATAACATAGCATTTAGACCAACTCCAAAGTCTTGTTGTGGGCATAGAGAATATTGTTATGAAAATCATCCATCAAAGCAAATAGACACACACGATTTACCAAATATGCAAGGCCAAGATGCACATGATTCTCCTTCAGGATTAAATGATGAAATTTTATTACTATTATCTAACCTTTCTGAACAATGGTCTTCAACAAGGAATTTCCAATGGAAGTTTGTGTTATGCATTGCACCTAACAATTTCAACAAGCAGTTGTTGCAAAATTTGGCACCTATCCCATACAAGAGTTAATGGAGAGTTTGTGGCAGATGTGTGGATAACTAATGCATGCCATGCTACAACAACTGGTCTTCCTTGTAAGAGAAAGTGGCATTACTGCAAACAATGAAATTAAAAATTTTGAAATATCCTTTTGTTTCAATATGTAATGGAGCTTAGCATTCACTAAACATTTATATTGATATAAAATGATGTGATTTATGTGTTATAAACATTGTATATTATGAGAAATTCTTAATTCTTGATCCCTCTCGAGGGTATGTAGTGCAACACGTGGCTCCCCCAGGGATAGTCCAACCAATATGATACAATTATAAACAATGAAAAATACTAGTGATCCAAAGCTGTACAAATAGTTTTTACAATGACTATATCTAATGGTAGGAGACTAGTGGCTACTAAGGTAGAACATGATTTGTTATTTGATTGCTATTTTGAAAACAAGAAACATTTGAGCCTAGCAACCACCAAGCCATTCCTTTGATAAGTAATGGAGCTTAGTGATCACTAAGTATTTTCCTTGATATGAACCGATGTGATTTTTTTGGATAAGTAAACACTTTTTACCAGAGCTATGAATTGGGGGGTTCTTGGGTTCCCTCCCTTACATTGTAGTATACATTCTATAACAAAAAATCAAGGTAACCTATATACAAAACAACTATACTATGCCACCTTGAAATTGAAAACACCAAAACCTTATTGGATAGGCTAGGGCAACTGAAGCATATAATTAGTCGACAATTCAAGCACCTCCTCCTTCACATGAACCCCTAGAGAAACAATAGCTTATGCTTCTTTCTTGTGGGCACTGGAATGGAAAACAACCTCTCTCGCTCTATCAGCCTTCAACAGAAAATCATAGGAAGCTTTTCCTTTAGCCCTAAGCTTAGTAATGCGAGATGGCACTAGTCCAATTAAAGACTTGAGAGAGAGTCTAGGTCCATGGGAAAAATGTAAGCTAGACAGAGTATTTCATGTGGCACTTTTGGTGAACCTCCAAAATGAAATTCTAGAGGGCCCATTACTTTTCTCTATCTCAATCACATGTTCTTGAGCTACCATTTCCATTTCCCCTACAATAGATTCCCGTAAGTAAGTCACGGGCATGCAAAAATTGGCCACCTCATCCTATAACCATATCACGTGCCTTGGAAAAATGAAATGGTAGGAAATCTGTAGAGTTTCATCTTTTCTTCTTCCAATAAGAAACACGTGAGAGATAAAAATTGAGACAAATTTCAACGTTTAATCTTGCTCGATCACCGTCACGAACATAGAAAACACCCAAGATGCACTCCACCGCATTACAAACCAAACTAGAGCCAATAAAAACCTAGAGGGAGTGATGTATCAATAGAAATCCATTTCTCTTATTTCCCCTTTGAGAAACAAGTAAGCATAGGGAAGGGAGGCCATGAGAGCTCACACGAAACTGCAAACATAATTGACACAATAGAAAATGAGAGATATGCATGAAAAATGAAAGGGCATGAAACACATATAAGGAAATATTCCCATGTACTTTGATTCCTTTAAAATTAACTTTTATTCAATTTGGCATCACCATCGATAATTGCGGCTAAGGAGGGCCACTTAGCTTCATCATTGGAATTAAGACCTCTTTTACTTGTGTTACCCTACAGTTGGCTAAATAGGAAACCGCTGAGTTGGTCTCTCTAAACACATGGCCAATGCTCTAGGTATCCAACTTGTCTAGCTAAAAAGAAAATTTGAAATATAGTAGTCCGAGACCAATGAGAGGCCTTACCATTTTAATCGCTCGAATGATAACCTACGAATATCCTTCAATGAGAAGATTATAACATCCACATTCCACCGCTCTTTTCACCCCAAAAAGGCGGGATTGAGCCTCATCCAGGTTGTAAGATCCATCTTAAAGATGGAATTATCTGATGTTAATAAACCCCTAAACTCATTATGAATGATACACCCTAGCTCGAAAGATTAGGGTTCCCCTTGAATCCCCATTGAAATTGAATTTACAAAACCTAGGGGGTGGAGGGATTTTCTCTATCTTCAATAGAATAATTTTTGGAATTTTCATAACTAAGAGCGTATAGATCGGAGAGTGATTAAAATGGATTTGATAAGATGGATTCTACTGCAAAGGTTAACCGCTTACCTTTCCAAGAACACAACCAATGTTTAAAGGATGAAATGAGGTCTTGCCACAAGGATGATCTTCAATGCCAGTAAAGAGGAATACCTAGGTAATTTTGAGGGAGGGACCCCACGAGAGAAGCTCAAAGTTTTCTTGATACACCTTTGAATCTGGGAGAGGAATTGAAAACGAAGATCAAGGACTTAGGAATACTGATTACGACCAAAAACTTGAGTACAATCCTAGGATGTTTCCTAGCTCTCTATCCTCACCATTGAAGATTTACTGATTAAAAATGTATCATCAACAAATTGCTGATGAGAAATTCGATTGAATCCTTATGCTATTTAGAGACCCTTCAAATGTCGTTCTTTGATTACATTAAACAAATCTCTACTAAAAGAATCAGCCACAAGGATAAAAAGAAAGGAGGAGAGGGGTCCCCTCTTTGGATCCCTCTATTGATTGAGAAAATACCTTTCGTTGAACCATTAACAAGGATTGAGAAGAAAGGGGAAGAGATGAAACTGAAAAGCTAATTGTAGAAGGCTACATTGAAGCCCAAATTTAATATAATTTGGATGAGAAAGCGCTAATTCAATTTGTCATAATATTTTATAAAACCCAACTTGAGAATCATACTTTGGAGTGATGATTCATTGATAAGGAATGCATTAGCTCATGGGATAAAATGATACCATCAAAGATTGAATGCCTAGATAGGAAACCACTTTTCTCTTTTGAAATGATAGAATGAAAGAGTGGTCTTAAATGAAGAGAAATTTCCTTGGAAATGATTTTGTATGTTGTGTTTCTCGGTGAAATAGGGTGAAAATCATCTAGTGCTTATGCTAGGGATTTATTAGGGAACAGACAGATTAATGTGTGATTTAGGGACCCTAAAATTTTCCCAGAAGATCTAGATTCCTCTACTGCATCCCAGACATCTGAACTAACTATTTCCTAGGATTATTGGAAGAAGGCCACGGGTAAACCATCGAGAACAAGATATTTATCCCACTCCATAGAAAAACCACTATTTTAATTTCTTCCTTAGTGAAGGGATCTAAAATTTGATTGTTCTAGGCTTCATCCACCGACTCTGGCACAAAAGACAATAGAGAATTTTGCAAGACACGATGGGAAAAGGAATCACCCGTTAACAAGTAAGAGAAGTAAAAAAATGATACTTCTTTGATTTTTTATTGATCCGTCACCAAATCTCCATTGGGAAGTTTTAATTTTGATATGTAATTGGAGCTTCTCCTCACCTTGAGAGAAGAGTGAAATAATTTTTATTTCTATCCCCTTCCTTCAACTTGGTTTTTCTAGAATTTTGTTTCCAAAATATTTCTTCTCTTAAAAGAAGCTCTCCTAGCTCTGCCAACAATATATTTTCCTTCTTGTATTCATCCTTCCCCATCCTCGATCTAAAAATTGATTCATTCAACTCTTTGAGTTTTGCTTCTACTTTTTTTTCCCAAAAATATATTCTTAAAATGACTCTTATTCCAGCTTATCAACTTACCTTTCAACCGGAGAGCTTCTATTATAGAATAAACATCTTGGTACCTTTGAACTAGAATGAAGACCACCACTCCTTAACCAAGCTGAAAAGGATTAGGTATCTTAACCACATAAGCTCAAATTTGAAAGGAGATTTCTTGGGAGGAAGATCAAAGGAAAGGAGAAGAGATATGGGAAAATGAATAGAACCAGAAATAGGAAGAACTGCACTTTCCAAGATGATATTGTGTTGGAACCATTCCTCATTAGAAAGGAATATGTCAAGTCTTTCCACAATCTTGCTGAAACCGACTATTTTGTTTGTCTAGGTGAACCAAGCTTGCTTGGGTTCCAAATCAACCAGTGATGTGTTATGGATGAAAGAGAAGAAGTATTTTTGAGATTGGGGATTTCTTGTGATACCACCATTCTTATCTCTATTTGAGATAATTGCATTGAAATCCCAACTACAAGAATTAATTCATCTTCAAATCCTTCCATATCTCTTGAAATAGATAGCCAAATGTTCCTTTTGGTAATTAGATTAGTGGGTGTGTATATGTTACACGAAAGAAATATGAGATCAAAATGAAGAACTTGAACTCAACATCATTGATAGTGAATACTATCTTTGATGAATGAAACAACAACTTTATGAAATCTCCAAAAGATACCTAAACCTCCCGAGGCACCAAAAGAATAAAAAAAGAGACCCTACTAACCCTTCAATTTGGACAACCCACTACCCCCTACTCCAATGTGCTCATCTTTGTCTCCTAAATCAGGAAAATATCCACCTCTTGCTCTAGGATACAACACTTGACTAAGTGTTGTTTGTTAGGGGCATTGAGGCCCCTAACATTCTAAGATAAGATCTTCATTGGTCCTTCGGGAGGGATTGACCCTTCCTACTTAACTTTTGGAAAAATTTTCTAATATGATTTTTCTTACCTTCAGAAATCTCTTTGTTATTCTTGGCCTCATTATTAGGGCTGCCCAATGGCGTAGAAGGACCTGAATTGGGGACTTTGGAGAGGATGGGAGTTTATGCTAATGAACATTCCAAAGAAGGGCTCAAAAAGAGGTCTTCCTCATTGCCTTCCGACTGAGATTCTACTATTTGAGAGGCATGGTACGTATCTATTTAGGCTTCCTTTTCCTGAACCCATTTGTCTAGCTCTTCCATAGACTAACCCTGACCCACTTCTACACCTTTTTCCATAAGATTAAGGATACATGCTGATTTTTACGTGATCACAAAAACATCTCTAATGAGGGATCGAGGACAAATATTAGGAATATATTTGATAGGAATATTTTGAATTATTCTTTGGAGGAGAATTGTTCCTTGTAGGATGGGACTTGGGAACTGCCTTGGGAATCCACTTAGATCCGAAAGGCTTTGAGGGAGATTTAAAATCATTCTACAAATGTCCTACATGACCACATGTGAAACACTTCTTAGATAATATTTCATATTCATCGACTTGAATCCAAGTACCAAGAGGACTCTAGATCGAGATCAAATCCATAAGAGGCCCTGGATGGGTCAAACACAATACACACTCTGTAAAATGTTGATAAAGATCCTTCCAAGATTCTAGAGTCTATTTGAACAACTCTACCTAAGCTACTACATATTTTGGAGAGGATTTTGGGATTCCACTATTTAATTGGTAGAGCATAAAGATGAATCCATACTTGTTGGACCTCGACATCAACATTCAATGATTGAAATTGGGAGACCAAGAATGGAGGAGCATCTAATTAAGATGAAAATTGTCCCTATTATTGAGAATATCCTCTCGAAGAGCTTCACCGCAAAATAAAATCGAAAGAAACATCCGGCTAAGAAAAAATTCACAAGCCCTTCCCCATTTGTCTTCACAACAGTGCAATAATCTCCCCTATTAATAGCCACCGCTAGTAAATTTGGAAATGACTACTATTCTCTTGAAGAGGTTGATCTGTCCTTCTAACCCATCCTCTTCGAAAATCTCCACCTTTCCATATTGAGAAGAAGACTGGAGAAAATTATTCAAAGGTTGTTTCCCATTCAACCATGACATCCCAATGATATGAGTTCCGTGAAGAAGAAAAATTATCCAAGAGGAAACAAAGAGGTGAGCCTTCTACCCGGGGCTATGGTTTGAAGGGAGCCTAATTCCATAATCACCCAATGGGGCTAATCAAAAGTGTTTCAAGTCAAGCTGAAATAAGGGCTTCAGAAATGAGGAGAACTGGGAGTTCTGGTTCCTAGACCGAAAAACCTCACGTGAAAATTTAAAATCCTTGTTGCTTTCTAGTGGGAAAATAACATCCTTCCACCCCGTTGATGTCCATTTGGAATGATTGTCCCAACCAATTGGGATAGTGTTGACACCGGAGAGGGGATTCCAGTATTATGATCCTTATTGAGAATTGAACCTCGCACTAACGACTCTCGCCAAAGATGCCAATGAATTACATGATCCAAGGTTGAAGCGTGCACACCTCGCTCCTCCACCCTCCCTCGTATTATGACCTCTCAACCTCACCAAAAACCCTTTGAAATTTTTCATGAACCAAGTGAAATTCAAAATGAGTTACGAACTGATGTTATTTATGTGTTATACAAATTATATATTATGAGAAATACATAAGACTTGATCCCTCTATAGGGTATGTAGTGCAACACTTAACTCCGCCTGTGGATAGTCTAGCCAATATGCTATAATTTAAATAATGAAAAATACTAGAGTTGTAAATCTGTATAGATATTTTTTACATTGGTAGAATGAAATCCTAGAAAATATAGAGGCTAGCGGCCACTAAGCATTTCCTGTAGTATAACATTAAATTATGAACTTCTCCCATACAAGATTTTCCCAAAATAATCCTGACTGAGTTATGAGGGAAGTTTAATCCATCCCATGTGAGAGTTAATGGAGAGTTGGTGGCGGATGTGTGGATAACTAATGCATGCCAGGATACAAAAAATAACGTTCTTTGTCGGAGCGGGTGGCATTATGCAAACAATGAAATTTAAACTTTTGAAGTAGCAAATACAACAAGTAGTCACTGCAAAATTTGGCACACCTCACCCATACTCGCTTGTCTTGAAACAATCCCGATTTTGTTATGGAAACAATTTAATTCATCCCATCTGAGAGTTAATGGATATTTGGTAGCGAATGTGTGGATAACTAATGCATGCTAGGCTACAACAACACACTTTCCTTATCGAAAGGTGGCATTAATGCAAACAATGAACTACTTTTATTTTTAATACGAGATTCCATTTAATATTAAATGGAGATTAACAATTTTAATTGGAATTATTTTATTTAATATTGGTTTTTATATTATATATAATAACATTAAAACTTAACGTTAATATAGTTATTTTTTAATGTTTATTGGGAGATAAAGTGTCAATTGGTAGTGCAAACATTTTTAATGTGCACTTTTAAAATTTTTGAAAAACATACTTTAAAAACATGGGTGGTATGGTTAATGTAACTCAAAATGAAATTTATAGATTGGAGACATGTCAATCTATAAAAGGGTATTTTTTAAAAATTAAAATTTGATATATACGTATATATTAATGAACTGTTAAGTGCACTTCACATTGATTGGTTGAGCTCCTCTCCCTTACCCACTTCCAATACAAACAATTGTGAGAAGAAATAATCAAGTAATTGTAAAATCCCACAAACATGAATACAAGAACTAGAAAACCCTGAAATCTTACATCCTTAGCTGTCATTCACCAAAAGACTTAACTACCAATCTACCAAACAAATCATAAGTAACAAAAACACAAGAATGCAAATGATTCCCAAGAGTGGTAATATAATCCTATATAATATGAAATGTCTAGAATACAAATATTTCTTGATGGCTTGCATAAAAGACAATGTTTAGCTACATCTAAGCTCCATGACTATGATTACATATTACGACATGATATTCTAAGCCTAGTATCCTCTAAGCTCGATATTTATTATGTTGCTTTGATACAACCTTATGAACATTTAAGATTAGCGGCCACTAGGCTAGTTATTACATTCCAGACAAGACAATTAGTAAATGTTTCCCTGAAACTAAGATAAGCTCCATTACTATGGTTAGATATTCCAACACGATATTCTAAGCCTAACAAACTCTAAGCTCAAAGTGTATTACACTACGTTGATGCAACATAACAACCATTTGAGATTAGTGGTTTCTAGCCTTGTTATTTGTGAATTATTAATGCATTTATTTCCATTTACAGGTGATATGTCTTTCATCGGTCACACACCATTCGTGGAAATCCCTTTCATTGAAGGTGTAGATTGTTGGAAGAAAATAAATGAGGAATGGTTTGTAGAAATCCATTCCCTAGAAAACTACCACGCCAACCTGTGGTTATTTTTGTGGATGATGATGTAAAACATGAAGTCGGTATGGTTATATCATTAAATGTTATTGATGTGAAAACAATACGTATTTAGGTTAAACACATTGAAGTTGAAATTAATAAGTGTCTTATTCTTGATATGGAGTGTAAGACTCAATAGAAAATCAAATTGGTTCCTATTCTGAATATGGTTGGAATTTGGGGATTTTTATAGACTTTGACAAAAGCAACTATGTAAGTGCAGTTAAAATTCATAATGGCATGATTTCGGTATTTAAAAAACTATATAGATACGATAATACCTCTTCTGTTTGTCATCATTTGAATAGAAAATGTTTTATTTCTCCATTGAAACATGCCAAGCTATTTACAATGCTAAGGTGATCTTATTTTTCTAAATTGGAGATAGAACCCTCTAATTCAAAGTTTCATGGGATAAAAATAATAATAAATATGTAACATTGTTAAAGAAATTGACCAATATATTCGAGAAGGTTGAATCTTCAACCACTCAATAGTTTGATTTGTTTTTGTTTAATGGTGATGTATTTCCAATTGAAGTTTCTAAGTGCCATATAACACCTCCAGAGTTAGTATCATCCTCTAGATGAGGAGAATGTTGACCTTCTTGTCCATTCTATGTTGATAAATGTTATTCCTACATAAAGGGACGTAATTATTCTTCCCTTCTTGTAGTCTACAAAGGAGGTTGTGGAACTTGAGCATCCAGATGACCTAGAAAGGGATGATGTGCACTACTATATACTTAGATTTTACCAACATACAATTTCTTCCCAAAAATTTCTTAGGTGAAGGCACTTACAAGTCTTTACATACTAGGATGTAGTTTCAAAAGGCTCATATTCTATCTTCAAAAGCATCTAACAAAGCCATTGTTACTATTTGTAAGCAACAAAATGAAGTAAAAAAAACTTGGATTGAAACCAAGTTTATTGATATGCTCTGAAGGTTCGATCGGTTTGGAAATTGCTAGGTCATGTCCTCAAAGGCCTAGAGTTGGAAACATAAAGACTGAGGAGTGGAGGGTAATGGATTTTAATTTTATTGAATTTATTATTATTATTATTGGAAAATAGTTTTGAAGGGACTATACCCTATTACCAAAGGATCAAGAGCTAGATAAATAGGAGGAAATAGCAAAAATAGATCAAAATGTAGATATTACAAGAAGCTTAGCATGTAGTTAAAAAATGAACTACAAAAAGGAGATAATATAGGTATAAAACTGCAAAAAGTAGTGAGTAAACAATAACGTAACAACATCAAAACAACACAAAACTAGCTCTGCATAAAGAGATTATTTCTTAGAAGTCCTATCAATTCTTGACTTAACAGCAATGAGGTAAAGAGAGTAAGGGTAGTGACATGTATAGGATGATTGACATCCAGCTTAAGAAAGGAAATAGACCTTTCAACATATGTGCCCCAAATATCTTCAGAGATACCATTGAGCATGCTAATACTTCTGACCTATTATTCCAAGAATTCACAAATAGCTCTAAAAACTAAAATGTTATGATCATGTTTGTCCTTAGAATTCCCTAATTTGTTATCAAGGGAATTCAAATTCTTGTAGATTTCATTGATGTGTTCTTCACCAATTCCAACATCATCATTCAATTTCCTTTTTCCCTTTTTCTTAGTCAGCTGATGCATGTCCTTTTAAGAATTTCTAGCTCTTTTTCCATGTTTTCAATTCTCTTTAGAAGATCCTCCTTCTCCTCTTGAGTAGTATTGTTGTGCCATGTGGCATTGATGTGCAAGAGATTTTGTGTAGTTTCCATGTCCTTACTACTTTGAAGGACTCTACCGGAGGGATAAGGGTGTGTTTTAGAAAAATAGGGGTTTTGGTTTTGATTTTTCTCTGTCTAGGGATAGTGGTGGGGATGACGGTAGGAACAGGGTTGAGGGAGTCAAGAGTGGGTGGAATGACAAGAGTAATAGGTATGGTAGGGTGATGGGCAATGCAGTGTATGTGAAGGAGGAATATTAAGCCCTGGTGGAGGGGAATGAATACGAGTATGGTTTTGGTACTCAAGGATGGAGCGTTCCATGGAGTTTAGAATATAATGTGGAAGCAAAAAAATAGGTTCCTAAAAAATGGTTTTAAAATATCAAATGCTTTATGGGAACCATGATATACCTACCTTCAAGGGTAATGAAATGAACCATCATCCTAGAAAGTTCATCAAATGACACAGGGATGGAATTTACCTTGATGCCCGCTATGAAAAACTGAAGTTCCTCATATGATTTTACAAATTTTATAGCCTCCGTGTTCTTATTTTGTCTCTTACTGAAGAATCGATGTCTTCTAAACTAAGGACCGTAGTTTCTACGATTAGCTCCTCTATTATCTGAATGTCTTTCTTGTCATACTTCACCTTTCTTTGTTTCCAATTTGTGGAAAAATGTAGGGTAATGTTCTGATCATACCCTTGAATCTTCTCAATGAAATTGAAACCCCTCCTAGCTGCAAAAAGTTCCAAAGATCAACATTCTCCTTCCACGCAGGGTCACAATGAGGTTCAATTTGGCAAGGAGCTCCACCCATTCTTTCACCTCTACATTTAAGCTGCTTGAAATAGGTAAAAAAATATGTTTCTTTCTTCCCCAATCCACTTTTTAACCTTGTCCTTGTACAAATCCAACAGCATGTGAAATTTTATGGCAATAAATGCTTGTACTCCTCCTACATGTGTGAGCTTGCATTCCCAATAAAGTGGAGGATATCTCATAAAATATTTTGAGTAGGAAGTGATCTATCACATTTATCATTAATGATAGAATTTTGTACTTCGATGGGGATATTATCCTCATGATACCAAGTGGTAAAGTTGCTATTAATCCCATAATTTTCCAATGTGTCTGCCACTCTATTACCTTCTCTATAGGTGTGGACAATTTTGAAGGTATTGAAGGCATGACAAATACTTATAGACTCATGAATAAAATCTTGTATTTTCCAACTAGGGGGATGAATTTGATTTAGATGATTTATAACATTCAATGAATCTCCTTCTATAATAATGTTCATAATATTGCATTCCTTAGAAATTCTTAAGCCCCATAGAGCTGATAAGGCTTCAACATAATGGTTTGTTTGATGTCCCATTCTTCCTGCAAAAGCAACAATTAAACAACCTTTGTGATCCCTTATGATTCCTCCTCTAGCAGATTGCACCTAGATTGCCTTTTGAAGCACCATCAAAGTTGAGCTTATACCAAGAATTGGGAGGAGGGATCCAATGGATTAAAGACCTATCAATGGTTGAATTCCTTTGTCTCTAAAGGCTTCCAATATCAATTTTCCAATTTGAAAGAATAACCTCTTCATTTCTAGGATATTGTTTGTTATTGGGAGGTTTAAATCTCTCAATATTATCTTTTACAACATTGATAGTCTTATTGAATATTTTTTTACAAATATGTCTGATTGTTCCTAAATATTATATCATTCTTGGTTTTCCAGAGTCTCCAGATGGTATGAGGCAAGATCAGTTTCCAGAGTCTTCAAACCATGCAGTGTTTATATGGGGGTCCCATTGTTCCCAAGTTTGTAAGAACTCATTTGGCAGGGTCCAACATATATTAAATCTTGAAAAAATGAAACTCCAAAGTTTTGAAGCATACTCACAATGTAGAAAAAGGTGTTTAATATCCTCAGCCTCCTTTTTACACATGCAACACATATTTGGCATAATAAACCCCCTTTTGATTAAATTATCATTTGTGAGAATCTTTCCTTTAAGAACAAGCCAAAAAAGAAGTTGACTTTGGGAGTTAGCTCAGCAACCAAATTCTACTCCACTTGAAATCACAATGAACATTTTCAAAAAAGGAGTTGTACCCATATTTGACAGTATATTCACCATCAAAATAATTACTCCATTTTATTGCATTAGTATTTATCATTTATTTTTGTAAAATTCACAAAGTAAATATATTGTTTGTGCTTTGGATGCAGAGCTTTGAGAAGCAATGTCTTTCTATTTTTGTCATTCAAAATATAGAGAGTCTGTATGAAAAATGGAATTTTCTATTGTTACCTGACGATATATGGAGTAAATAGATAACAAGATTTGAGTATTTTAGATCGGGTGGGTTTTCTTGTTCTCCTTCTAGGGATAACTTGAACCTAACTTCTAGCCAAATTCATTGGCAAGGTTTGAGGCCAATTCCTTCAGGGATGAAAGAGGAATGACCAATGAAGAACTATTAATACTAGATAAAAAAAAGTGCAATTAGAGAATATATGGATATCCGGCTCTATTGAGGTGGTGTCATAGTGAAGACATTTGAAGCTTACCCCTAAAGAGTAAAAGGTGACAGAAAAATGAGAGGAAAAGTACTGAAGTATTTGAAAAATACACATCTAGATAATACTATATTTGCAAAATGCAATGAATCCAATGTTATTGAAAAATTTAGAATGCATGAATCTCACTATCGCCAGTTGTCTATACTCTTGGGAGAAGAGAGAAAATAAAAATAAAAGATGATTCACAAGGAAGTGAAAAATCAACAAAACGAAAAATTGATCCTGAAGAGGTAGAGGTTCTTCCATACAAGGCTCAAAGAGTTTTAAAAACTATGTGTTTTCAAAAGAGAAGACATGCCAACAAGGATGGAAGACACAATAGAATTTACTTGTCAATGTGCATATCCCTTTCAAATTTTGTCAACTATATCAGCTATTTTGTCGACTAATCCATTTAATGTAGAATGTGTGATCACGAATTTCTACAATTTTTCTAGTGATATATCTTCAGAATAAATAATGGATATTCTTAGAATTTTCAGATATAGCTCACTAAATTGATTTATTATTGTTCTCTTACCAATTTCACATTTAAAATTGTTAAGAGAAATAATAAAAAATACATGGAAAAGTTTAAAGACAAGTGGAATTGATTATGGATGGCTATTATAGATTTTATGACAACAATAGGAGATTTAAAATAATTTTTATTTTTTACACAATAACTGGTGTGCATAATTTTGACACCGACGCGATCACAAGAGAGAAGTATTCAACAGGGATTGGATGGAGCAACTGCCATAACAATTTTCGACTGCAAGTGAAATTGGCCTACGAGGAAAGACACATCCTTTTATTTGTGAGAGATATTATGAGTTCTAGTCTCATATGTTCACTCAAAACTCTTCCAAAAATTCTCCAATAATAGTGCTTTATGGTGGTAGTGTTGCATTGCATGCTTTGGTTGACACCGGTCTATTTGCAGTTTTATTGTTGAGACATATGATCAATAATTGTTTTTAGAACATTATTATTCTCATCTAAAAAAGGTTTTTCGATTAAGACAAATTGAAAAAATATTATTTTAATTCCTTTGAACTAAAATATGATACTAATACACTCAATATTTATGCAGATGACCAACAAAGAGAGGAAGTAATTGTCAGTTCCAATCCACTCCAAACTACCAGAGATGATGGAGTTCTTGACGTACAACCAATTGAATTTGTTCTGCTAGAAGTATTTGCCCAAACAACCAATGAATCAATACCAAGTGATTATCCTTTAATCATTTTATAAAATAAGCATTGCGCTAAGTTTTCTTTTTATCATATTTTTCATTTACTTAACAATACTTTACTTTTTAACAATGTTGATGACAAATGTGGAGGGCACGGGGAAAATCATGCAAGAGTAGCGGTCATAATCGGTATGTCGTTCATGTGCAAATATAAAAAAATCCATTTATGATCCGTGCAAATTTATAGGAACCCATTACAACTATATCAAGAAAACAAACCAATTTTCACAAAGCAATAACAAAGTGGTCTATTTTTTATATTTATTTTATATCAATCCCATACGAAGTCGTGGCCTCTAATCTCCCCATTTTCATCATGGGTTGTCCAACCAAGTATACTTCAACCAATAGTGTCTTTTCCTAGTAGTCACTAATCTACATCTATAGCTAAGAAATAATGTCCACCAAAGGGAACTGTTAATTTTCCTAGCGATCGTTAATCTACAACGCATAGAAAAAAGTAATATTATTATTTTATTTACCACGACATGAAATTTATTATGAATTGAATAATGATTTTTAGAAATAGAACATCCATCACAAGAACCGATAGTAGGCGAGGGTGAAGCAAGCCATGCCGCTAGCTAAATCAATGGTTGTAGCCTCCTAAAATGTTCTTTGTTTTATTTTGTATAACTAAATTATGGTCGATTGAAAATAAAAATATTTACTTCCATGCAGTTAGCCAAAATGATTATTTACTTATTTTAGATTTGGTGGTTTTCTTGTATGATAAAAACAAAACCTAAGGAGATGGCATTCAAGTTTGGAAAGGAGATTATCAACCTGCGAGGAGGCCTCAAATAATTTTTAAAGTTACTATCAAACAAATTTGAAGTGGGTTTCTGGTCTAACAATCTAGCTTCCGTTGAAGTTGAAAAGATGACAAAGGATTTGAAAAAATAGTAATTGAATTGAAACGAATACTTATTTGGGGAAAAGAACATTGCAATGTCCAAGATGGAATTGCAATTAAAGATCTATGAAAGGTTTGGAGTAGAGACGATATTTGTTTCAGCTCTAGAGACACATTGTGTATAAAAATAGGTACAAGGGGAAACCTTGTGGAATATTTTATGGTGGGTAGGAAAAGAAATGGATAAAATTGTTCGAAAGATATGTGGTTGGTGACTGATTCATATAAAAACTTATCACTGATAACATCTTAGTGTTTTGGTGTTGTAGAGGGCATAAAAAAATTGGAGCAAGAAAAAACTAAATAACTATTTACCATTTCAAAATGTTTTTAAAATGATACTACTAAACATTGTAAAGAAGATACATTCATATCTTCCATCTTTATTTTATATGTTGAGATTTTACATTTATTAGTTGGGAGTATTTATATGTTCACTACGTATAAGTTGAGAGTATAAATTTATAAGTTGTTTGTGTGAATTACCAAAATAAAATATTATCATAACAATATTGTGAGCTATTTTTTTTTTCTTGATCAAATTAGGAAGCCTAAATTAATTCTGAGTTATTTTTATAGATTCAATTGGGAAGCCTAAGAAATTACTAGTTTTGGGAGTTGAAGGTTTTTGGTATTGGAGACAAAATACCTTATAATAGGGTTCCATATTTTACACATGGGAATACTAAATACTTTGAATGAGTATTTAGTGTTGCTTTGATAAGAACTACAACATAAAATTTTGACGTTTCCTTGTGGTCTACATGTATGGATTCAACACTTTTGAAGAAAATTTTCATTAAAAATTTAGTTGGTTGCGTGATACCCACCTCATGTTCATTTGGGGATGTCACCAATGTAAGAATGAAACAAATACTAGTCAATAGATACTAGACATTTTTGGTAATGTCTATGGTGAAAAAATATTCTATTGATCGATGATGAGAGATTCATGTCTTACAATGTTAATGAGGAAATTACTCTCAACCCCAATTTTTAGAGATTTGATGGAAAATATAAAATGGATTCATTGATTTACAATCAATTGTGTACATGGATGGATTGTGCAAGACAACACAAAAACATGTGTAGATCGTTAAAAACCTTCAAACACACTATTGGTGCTTGAATTATATTTATTGCTTCCAAAATAGACATTATATATCACATTTATATTGAATAAAATAATTGCCTTAAAGTTTTTAAAGATTTGTCATCCACAATTTTTTTTTCTTAGTTCATTTTTTTCAACAAAAAGTTATTCCCAATACAATGTGAAAAAAGAAATGAAACTTTTATTTTTGTCCTAATTCACCACCCACAACCATTTGATTATGTTTTTCTTCATTTGCAGATAAGAACATATGCAACATGAAATTGATAATATTCGATATAAATGGCGTTTTGGAACACACCATTCACAAGGATGATTCGTCACATGAGATGTTTAAAAACTTGGTGGCATCAACCTCAAAAATAAATATTATTTTCTTATACCTAATGTCAAAGAGTTATTGCACCGTTGAAAAAAAAATTTCAAAATAGTGCTATGGACATTGGAAAGAAATTCAAATGTTAATGACACGATGCCTTCATTCCTTTAATACATTGGCTTGAGATGGGACAGCTTCAAGTTTATATTTACACAAGAAGATTGCATCATGTCCAAATGTACCGATTATCAAGGTTCCAAGAATCCAAACTTATTTCTCAAAAATATTAGTGTCATTTGGTTCAAGTTTAATTCATATTACAATTGTAAAAAAACACTGTTTATAGATGACTCTTTAGATAAAAACAAGTTCAATGATGTGAGGAACTACCTAATTGCTAAGACATTTAACATATGATCTAAATAGATAAACAATTACTTGATAGATGAGTTGTGGCCTATGTTACAACCACTGAAGGATGTGGAAGACGTACGAGATATCATTAAATCAAAAATCAAATTATAATTATTTAATGTACCTAAATTTATTTGAAAGCATCATTTTGTAATTTCTTTTTTTTGATTTGCAAGTCCATCTTTGAGAATGGTGTTACACTTAACTATGTTATGAAAAAATATAGAATTCATTTCGTAGTGTGTGAGTCTATCTTTAGTAATGGTATCATATATACATATATGGATGTGAGGAAATGGAACTACAATTACATAACCATGTTATGAGAAAATATTAAAATGCTTATGTTTATGTAAAATGTAAGTCTTTCTTTAGCAATTTTATAGTATGGTAAAGGCTTAAAACATTTTTTTTCAATTGATATGCTAGTATATAAAAAGGTTAAATAATAATTTTCTATATGGTGGATTCTATTTTGATTAATGTTAATTTACTTTATGTTTGACTATTCCTTTAGTAAAGTTATAATATGTAAATATGGCCTACTAGAGGAATGGTATTACAATTAATTATATAACAAGTTGGTGATGTTATTAGATTATTAAAGGTTTGATATTTTTAAATTGATTTAACGTAATAGTCTAAAGATAGTTTGGTGTACTTGTTTGTGATTTGAAAAGAAAGGAAAAGGATTGATAACCTGACCTTGCTGCAATTCTTAAGCGATGAAATCACATAATACAAGTGCCACTTCCAAAGAACAACACACCAAGCTTCAACGTTTCTTCAAGAAGGAAGCTATTAAATTAAGAGATGAGGGGGAAGATGGAGAGGGGGAGGGAGAAATGGGGAGATAGAGAAATAGAGAATATCTAGTTGAGAGGAAAATATTAGATGTTGGATTTTGATAGCATTTCATTCTGCCAAAGGAGCTACTGATGGAAATAAGGATATCTGAGTTGCGTCTAGGTTCAATTAGATTGACTATGAAATATCATGAGGAAGTTAAGGTCCCATATTTGAAGCCAAAATCCTTGAAGAAAGGAATAATTTTCAAAGTATCGGACATGCCAACTTGGGAAGATCCTACATTTAGGGGAATGAAACAATTGAATAGAGTGCAAAGTATAGTGTATCAAACTTTATTATTTTCTGATGAGAATTTACTTTTTCTGCGTAACCAAAAATGATGGTAAGACTAATGTAGCCATATTAATCATAATTCAAAATATTTCTATCAATAGGATTCCATATGATTCTATCGAATCGATTAAGTTTATGATTATTTTCGTGGAACCTATGAAAGTAATAGTTTCAATGGTGGTTGGGAATTTAAGGATTTGAAAAATTCCCAACCACCTCCACAACCAGTGCTTTCATAAGTACCATGTAGACAATCTTAAAATCTGGTGGAAGCATTGCTGACATTGGTCTTACTTTGAGCATGTGTTCTACAAAAACTAAATTATCTTCGGTAAATAGTAAAGATTTAAACTCTGTACTATACACTCTATTTAGTTTCTTCATTTCCCTGAATGTATACTCTTCCCAATCCAACATGTCTGTTATTTTTGAGTATTTTCTCTTCTTTTGCAAGGGGTTTTGGCTTCAAAGCAAGGACATGAGCTTACTCATAACCTTTCCTCAAATTCTAAATGAACTTGGAGGTATCTCACATCTCTTATTTATCATTAGCAGTATCCCTTGATGGAATGAAATTTTATCCAGATCCAACATCTGATACTTTCCTTTTATCTAGTTGTTCTCTATTTCTATATCTTCTTGCCATTCCCTCCCCCTCTCTCCATCTCTACCCTCATCTCTTAATTTCCTATCTTTATTCCAGATGATACACTGAAGATTATTCTTACATTCCTTGGGAGTGGCCCTTTTAGCATGTACATACTCAAGGATTTTAGTAAGTGTAAGCTCTCCCATTTTCATTTCATACTCATTCTTATTACTTTCTTTCTTATCTTCTGTCCTGGGAAGAAGAGTACACAAAACTATTTTGATCTTATTACTTAAAAAAGTTTAATAAGGTCAAATTTTCATAATCCAAAAGCATCACCAATGTATTCGCCACATCTTAATCATCACCCTATGTCATTTTCTTCAAAACAACTCAAAGGAACCATATTTCAAATTGTAATTAAAGCCTAATGGCTGCTAGGATTTTAACAACTTAAAAGAACCATATTTAAGAGAATAGCTAGTTGAGAGGAAAATATTAGATGTTGGATTTTGATAACATTTCATTCCACCAAGGGGAGATACTGATGGAAAGCAAGATATTTGAGCTTCATCCAGGGTTTCAAATATTTAGACTACGAAAGGTGATGAGGAAGTTAAGGTCCCATCTTTGATGCCAATACCCTTGCAGAAGGGAAGGAACTTGTCAAAATATCATACATGTTGGCTTGGGAAGATCCTGCATTTAGGGGAATGAAACAACTGAATAGAGTGTAAAGCATAGTGTATCAAACTTCATTATTTTATGATGATAATTTTATTTTTGTGACGTAACCGGAGATGTTTGGTAAGACTAATGTATCCATGCTAACCATACTTCAAAATATTTATCTCAATAGGAGTCCAAATGGTTCTATTGACTCGATTAAGTTTATGATTATTTTTGTGGCACCTATGAAAGAACTAGTTTCAATGGTGGTTGGGAATTTAAGGATTTGAAAAATTTCAACCACCTCCACAACCAGTGCTTTCATAAGTACCATGTAAACAATCTTAAACTTACTTGAATCAATGGAACCATCTAGACTCCAAATGAGAGAAATTTGTTGAATTATGGTTAACATCGCAACATTGGTCTTATCAACACCTATGCTTATGCAAAAAAAGTAAATTCTCTTTGGTAAATAGTGAAGCTTTAAACTCTCTTCTCTGCACTCTATTCAATTGCTTCATTTCCCTGAATGTATACTCTTCCCAATCCAACATGTCTGATATTTTTGACTAGTTTCTCCCCTTTTACAAGGGGTTTTGGTTTAAAGCAAGGACATGAGCTTACTCATAACCTTTCCTCAAAATTCTAAATGAACTTGGAGGTATCTCACATCTCTTGATATTTATTAGCATTCTCCCTTGATGGAATGAAATGTTGTCTAGATCTAACATCTGACACTTTCCTTTTAACCAGTTGTTCTCTATTTCTCTCTCCATCTCCACTCTCATCTCTTAATTTCCTAGCTTCATTCTTGATGCTACTCTGAAGATTATTCTTGCATTCCTTGGTAGTGGCCATTTTATCATGTAGATACAAAAGGATTGTAGTAAGGGGTGGCACTCCCATTTTGTCGACGAGGACACCAAACTATTTTGAGCCTATTACTTTAAAAAAATTAATAACGTCAAAATTTTCATAATCCAAAAGAATCACCATCTTATTCACCACAATTGATTGTCACCCTATGTAAGTTTCTTCAAAACAACTCAAAGGAACCATATTTCAAATCATAATTAAAGGCTAAGCTCACTAAGATTTTAACAACTTAAAAGAACCATATTTCAAATCGTAATTAAATCCTAGTGGTTGCTAGGATTTTAACAAATTAAAAGAACCATATTTAAAATCATAATTAAAGCCTAGTAGTCACTAGGATTTTAACAACTTAAAAGAACCATATTTTAAATCGTAATTAAAGTCTAAAGCGATCATTAGGAGTTTTACAACTTAAAAGAATCATATTTGAAATCATAATTAAAGCCTAATGGCCGCTAGGATTTTAACAACTTAAAAGAATAAAATTTGAAATCACAATTAAAGCCTAGCATCCACTAGGATTTTAACAACTTAAAAGAACCATATTTGAAATTGAAATTAAAGCCTAGCAGCTACTAGGATTTTAACAACTTAAAAGAAACATATTTAAAATCATAATTAAATCCTAGCGGCCGTTATGCATTTTAATTATTTAAATCACCTTATTTCAATCCTAAAGGATTTTTACAACTAAAAAGAACCATTTTTCAAATCGTACATAAAGCATTAAACGATTTGGATTCCAAAATAGGTATAACAAGATCCAATATTTTAAGTTTTGGATTCCAATATTTTATTTTTTGGATTCAAATATCTTGTGATTTTGGATTCCAACATATGTGATTTTGGATTCCAACATATGTGATTTTGGATTCCAATATCTGTGATTTTGGATTCCAATATATGTGATATTGGATTCCAATATTTGTGATTTTGGATTCCAACATCAATGATTTTGGATTCCAATATCTATGATTTTGGACTATAGTAAATTCTAATATCTGTGATTTTGGATTCCAATATCTGTGATTTTGGATTCCAATATCTATGATTTTAGATTCCAATATCTATGATTTTGGATTCCAATATTTGTGATTTTGGAGTATGGTAAATTCCAATATTTAAAGTTTTGGAATCCAAAACTAGTAATATTGGATTCCAATATGAGCTATATTTTTTAATTGCTCGAATTGGAATAAGTCCATATTTAGTGAAATAAGCAATATAATCCTAGATGCTTAGCGATATAGGTTGAATGATGGTTTATATGAAATTATGATAGATAACAAATTAAATTCCCATGCATCAGTAGACACTCAAATTTGGAAATTTATCCTTTGACACTACTGGTCTTGACATTGCACACTTGCATGCAAAAATACACCCTCCTCACTCTTTCTTAGCATACCTTGATAGCTCTTTGGATAATTTCTTACCTTTTCACACCATTCTTTCATTACTTCTTGAGGTTTCATAGCATAAAATTCATCTAAATACATCCATCCTTCAACCTAGAAAGCTAAACTATGATTTTTCCCTCTAGATCAAAACCACCAGTTTGGGTCATCTGTCCAAATCTACAACTTGACCCTACTATATAGTTTTTTATTAACATATTTTGGGTCCAAAATTTCAATTCCATATATCCTATATCATACGCTCTTTATCACATCTTGCTATGATTGTTTTTCATGCATGATTGCTAGTTGTGTGTGTATGTTTGCTTTACTTTGATTGTGGCCTAACGACCTTGATTTTCTTGTAACACCATGCATGTCCCATGATTATGGAATTATTCCTTTCATGTGGTTGGATATATCTTGTTTGAAGGTTTAGATGCCTTGATTCTCTTGTGACACCACGGGTGTGCCATATTTGTAGGAATTTTTTCCTTTTGTATGACATTATTTGACATGTTTTGCACTTGTTTCTACATTGTATGCACTTAATTTCTACTATCACATCATTTTATATTGGTGTTGTATGCATGTTAAAGAAGATAAAATAATTAATAGAACCTAACACCAAGTAGATTCAATAACTAAGCTAATTCAACATAAACATCAAGATAAAGCCATTAAAAGGAAATCTTAACTAATGCATCTAATATTAAAAAAATGAAATGAAAGCCATTATTTGATGTTTTTGATGGGATTTGGATTTTAGATACTTCCTTTAGTGAGCCATACGTAGCCATGTGTGATCAAAGGATTTATCTAAGGAAGAGGAAGAGGTCTCACCAATATGGCTTAGTTTCCATTTTTGGTTCTCCTCTTACTACTCTTACCAAGTAGAAAATGGAAAAGGGTTGTTAGATCAATAAGATTTTCAATTGGGAAATGCTCTTATCTTATGCTAATGCCTTACCAAGGACATGGGATATAGGTGTTAACTTATAAGGGAGGGGGTAGGGTTCTTTATATAGTTTTCCAGATTGGAGAAACTTTCACCTTGACGAATGTGGGATAGAAAGATTTTTTGGATTAGAAAGGGATAATCATGCTTAGGAATAATTAAGTATGGTTAGTGAAGGTTGATTATAATTTCCAACTTAAGTGAGTTGGGTGTGATTTAAATTAATCAATTAGATTGGTTCATAGAACAAGCTACGTTTGTAATAGCCAATTGGAGAGAAGTTGATGGATTATGAAGGATCAGAGAAGGGAATGACCCAATAAGAGGGTAAATTCTCATTTAGAGGATTAATTAATCAATATTGGTCAATTAATTAATTAATTAGAATAGGATTATAACTAACAAAGTAGTGTTAATTTGCATCCAGAATGAAGGGGAAACTAGTTAATTAATGAAGTGTCGTTAATTGACTAAGGTGAAGAGGAGTGTTAGCTAATTAGCGAGAAAGACACTAATTATAACCAAATGATAGAAAATAGGATAATAAGTGTAATTTTAGTATTAAAACTGTGTATTCAGATTTAGGTGTCTACATTTACCCCTCTTTGATGTGGTGTAGCGTGAGCGATGCCACTTCAAATATAGTAGATAATTACAGACAATTAAATTTTGTAATGGTAGAAGAAAAATTAGTAGGATAGATGATGCCCCTCGAGTGTTGATGGGGTGATATAAGAGGTCGATTGACACTCAAAAAGAAGAAGAAAATGATCACAATAGAAGAATAAGACACTGTGGTGATTGGGATTCGAACTAGGCCTAGTTGTCCATTGTTCAAATTTGATTGATTGAGAAAAGGAGAACCCGGCCTTTTAATGTGGAAGAAAAAGGGGAGAAGAAAATGATAAGTAGAAAGTGAATTAGAATGGAAGATAAGATAGATCAGGATATGAAAAGATTGTGACGTAGGTGAAGTACCATCTTGGCTTGAAGTAGCTATTTATTTGATGTAAGCACACAACAAAAGGGTAAAATGACATAAAAATTCATAATAATAATTTTTGTTCCATGCTAAAGAATTGACTCAAAGAAAAATACATAAAGCAATGCAATATAAGAAAGTAAACAAGAAGGAATGTAAAAAAACAAGCACACACAAACATACTCAAACAAACAATGTTCAAGAGAGTTGTACAAATTTTTTTATCCATCTTCAGTTCCCAAATGTTCAAGTTATACGAAAAGGGTTAAAATGATGCCCCAAGCAAGGATACATGTAAGGTAATAGACAAATGACATAGAAGTCTTATGAAAAATAAATGTGTACTATGAAACTTCCCTAAGAAACAATATATGTAAGGGAAGACATACATAGCAAGAAAACCAACTTTGTTAATGAAGGAAGATCACAAGATGATCCACATGTCATGCACTAGAATAAGCAAGCACTGAAGTAGGATGTTTTGTAGTATATTTTCCAATGTTTAGTGTTTTTGATTTTTAACTGTTTTTGGATTTTGATGGTGTTTTTAGTGTTTAGGATTTTCAAGGGTTTTGTGAATGTTTTTGGATTTTTGAAGGTTTTCCTAAACTATGTACATGAAGAATTGAGTGCAAAAAATCCCCCAATGAGAGGTGAGAATATACAAGGGTGAATCCTATGCATATATACAAGAAGAAGATAAGTTGGATGAAGGTGAAGAAGCATAGGTTCAAAAATATGATGAAATTAAGCCAATGAAGAGCTAATAAGGAGCAAGAGTGCCCCTAGTGTAAGTTGGCCAAGAAAAATATGATCAAAATAAAGACAAGATTGTTTATGGAAATGGGGACAAAGTTTCCCTCAAACATGGTAAAAAGGAAATATTATACACATGGATGTTCTGAATGAAGTAGAAGAACAATGAATGTTATGAAAGGATATGGAAAATGTAGCTAGAAGACTCACGATGAAAAGGTGATGAGCCAAAGGCAAAAATTGTGAGACAAGATAAGGACTAAAACAAGAGTCTGAACAAGGTCCAAATAACACTTGGTAACATACTAATATTGTTTTCTCATAGAGAACCAATATGAGCATGTGGAAATGAATTACCACTAGAAGGGAAGGTTTGATAGAAAACAAGTGAAGACAAACTAGAAAATGTGTAAGAATGATTCATATTTGAAAGGTGATTTTTGAATGGAGGGTTGAAGGAGAGCCATACATTGCTCTTCTACCATCCAGTTGTCCATAGCCCTGATGGAGATGAATTGGATTCTAATTACAACATTTCTCTACTACCATCCAAGCATCCATATCCCCAATAGAGATACTAGAAATACCCCAAGAGAGATTTATATATTGATTTGCTTTTGATTTTGATTTTTGGATTGATTTATTTTGATTTCTAAAAATTGATTTAAGCTCTCTCTTTTTTTTGATAAGGGGTTAAGAACCACTGATGGCTTGATGGAAGGAGGTGTAAGTGATTATGACGAGGACATTGGCTAGTGTCAACAAATACACCCAAAAGGTCTTCACAACAAGTTTATTAAATGAATATTGTGATAGGATCTCCAAGAGGTCAATCGTTCTTTAATTTAACAAGGTTATGAAAGACCGAGGTCAAATGGATACCATAGAGATAAATGTTGCACAATGAGTGTGAATAGACAAACCAAAAGATAATTGAAGGGATGAAAGTTGGTGATTTGAAGAGGAATGGAAAGAAAGGAAAGAACATCCATGTGTATACAATACCTGATTATAATGTTGGATATTTGTACCTTTGATTTTTTTGGTAATGTTTTAATGTTTTCTCATTCTTTTTTTTTTCTTTTTTGAGGGTTTTAGAAGGAAAACCGTGAAGGTAAAATATGATGAAGATGACCGATTGGGAATTCAAGACCATAAATTTCACTCTACGTGATAAGATCCAACAATAATGGTCGCGATTTATTTTATGAGAGAGATGAGGAGTTTTTGTTTATCAAGAGTGATACGATCTCCAAGCTCAATGATCTTAGTGAGATCATACGCGATAAGTGACTCGTGACTTATCTTGGAATATGGACTTTGTATATGGGATCTTGAGTTCCCTATCTATATATTTATGCACTTTACACTAGACTTGGCATTGGCATTGGTGTACATTCTTGAATCGCATTTGAAAATTTGATTTGTGGATGTTGGATTTGTTTGGAGCTTTGGAGATCTTTGGATTTTTGATGTTATCTTGATGGAGAAACTATGGGGCTTTCATATAAGCTAATACATGATTTTTAATCCATGAAAGTGGGAGAAGAAGAAGGATGTTGAGGATTGGTGTTATGGATGATGACAGGATTGCCACAATTATTGATAGAGGGATGATATGATGGATGAAGAGGATAATTTCCAAGGATTGAAGGAAGTGGGCTAGGAGGAGGCCCAAGAATAGAAGGTAACAGACCACCAAGAGGTGGACCTAGGATAGACAATAATGGGCTAGAAGAAAGACCAAGGGGAGAAAATGATGTGCTACCCAGAGGTGTCCCATTTGTAGAGGATGATAGGCTAGAATGAAGTCCATTGATTTAAGATGATGGGCTACCCGGAGGTGTCCCATAGATAGAAGATGAAGGGATATTAGGACGTGGCCCAAGAATAGAAGATAATGGGCTACACGGTGGTGACCCATATATAGAAGATGAAGGAATACCCAGTGGTGTCCCATAAATAGAAGATAATGGGGTACACATCAGTGACCCATAAATATAATATAATGGGATACTCGGAGGTGATCCATGAATAGAATAAAATTGGCTACTCGGTGGTGAGCCATGAATAAGAGATAATGGTATACTCGGCAAAGTGACCCAATGAGAGAAGATAATGGGATAGAAGGAAGCCCAGGGAATTGAATATAATGGGTTACCAAGTAGGTGAGACACATATAGATGATAATGGGCTACCAATACTGATGTTGTAGAATCATCAAGTAAGCATTATAATACAATTATTACTAGCTATAATGTCATGGGAGTGTTCTAGGACTTATGGAAGCATGGGAGATAAGAGTGAGATATTTTGATTTTTCAAATGGGAGTTTTCCTTCCAAAAATATGTAATTACATCATAAGGGCATATCCAATAATGTTTGGTGTTTGTTAAGGTGCATTGAGTATCTTATGAGGGTATAGGTTGTGTGATGGGTCTTGTGTGCTTGTGCATCATTAAAATACTTACAATAACGAAAAGGGGCAATTATGAACCCTCATAGAATGGAAGTTCAAGAGTCACTACTAAATGTGAGTTATGTGAGAAATTAGGTACATGAATGTGTGTCAAGTTCATGTATAGGAGAAGAGTTAGAAATTTTTAGGATCATTCCTCATGGAGAGGATGAGAGAATGTCAAGGAAAGGAATGGAAGATAAGGGTTTTCTATGAAAATACAAAGATTTGTACAAGGAAGAAATAGACATATGTTATGATAGTTTGTATGTTTTAATCTTGTCCTAGAGGATTATCTTTGAATGTTCACTAATAATTAATTCCTTTCCCCTTCCAATGCATGGAAGCACAACTTTAGACCCTTAAGAATGTTGGTTGTAATCTTAAAATTGCAGGATACCTTTGTTTTGATAACTAATGAATGCACAAACTATAATATGTTTGGAATGTGTGTGTTTTGGTCATAGAGCCATTGCATGTATGAATCTAAATAGGTATGAATTTAAATTAAATGTCCCTTGTGTTGGGTTAAGGGCATATGCATAAAACATGGGAGTTTGAAAGATTTTATACCTGTTTAATCGAAATGATATTATACATGTAAGTCATAAGATTGTGAGCTTTCCATGAAGACATCGGGAGATACCTTGTTATGGCCTAGTGAATGATTGATCATTGATTTTATTGAGTAATCTGTGTTTGGAATAAGTCTATTCCTTAATAAGAAAATTTTACTTTGCTTTGTGCTTTAGCAAAAAGTCACATTCTTGATTTGTGAAGTGTGCGAGACATGGACAATGGAAAAGTGCATGAAAGGAGTATTTATCATGTTTCTCAAATCATATTGGTAATAAAATATCTTATATGATGTTTAAATCAACATGTGTGGAAAATTTCAAGACTTTAATCAATGCTATAAGAAAATTATAGTCAAATAACTTCTTTCGGGTTCACTAGGAGGGTTTCATGGAGACAGAGCTAGGGCATGAAATTTGAGGTAGAAAAATAAGTTATTTTTCCCTAAAATTTGGAATTAATCATGTTAGGAGAGTCCCTTGAGAGATTAAAAATATTTTTGGCTTTTCCATTGTTATTTTTTGATATTTTCTTAATAGTTGGGGAAGATGTCCCAAAACACCCAAAGTCTAGTTTAGAGGCTAGTTTACAAAAAAGTAGGTGCTAATGAAGGATCCTAGACTTGAAACTTTGCATGCCTGAATAAATCCATAATGGGTACTTGAAATGCTATAATTTTTGTCTTGCAAGGGTGTACATTGAAATTTATGTGAGTTTCAAGAATTTCCCAGATACTTAGTTTTTCAAGAACAAAAATGCAAAAAGTGAGAAAGTAAGATAACTACAAAGATTTAGGTGATACTATTTTACATGAATTTTTGGGATGTTGAGAGATATCTAAAGAAGGTGATAGTTCCTTTTAGGTAGCTCTAGAAACCTATTTTCATGCGTGAAGCAAACTACATTGTCTTAAGGGGATAGGTGTGGGCATTTTGATTATCTTGAATGCATTTTATGAGTAATCTAACCTTATTTTTCATGAAGAACAATGGGTATGCCATTAGAGGGGTCATCAGAGACTAAAGGAGCCAATTCTTGCTTATGAGAGCTAGAGACTAGTTATGAATGCCAAGACAGTTATGAGTTACAAAGGAAAGGCGTGTAGGTTACATTTTTGAACTAAACATATGATTATACTAACTTAGTTGAAGATGTTGACAAAGATAAAGAGTTGAAAATGGGTTAGAAGGAAGTTAGATTAAAAATGACTAATGTGAGCTCATGAAGAATGAGAGCTAGTGAAGGGGAACCAAGGGCAATGTAAGAAAGGACAAGTGCTTGTGGAAACTTCATGAAGTTAGATGACCTTGGAACATGAAAGGACATGGTATGGTCATGATGAGACATAGTATGATGATGATGATGAAACTCATGATTGGTAAACATCAATTTTTGCAAGTTTTAGCCTTGTAGGCTTGTTTAAGGATCCTCATGGCAGAGTAAGTGAGATTGTTGGTTTGAAGTATTGTTATTGGTTGATTGCATGCTTGAATTTAGTATTGCTATGCATCGGACGTGACCCAAAAATATATTCTGATTGAGGAATTGTGATATGTAAATAATGATGGATCAAGGATAGACCCATCCGTTCCATCATGCAATGGGAAAGATGAAGTTGGAAGAAAAAGAGGAGCATCAAGTTCGATGATCTTAGGATATTCCTCCATTTGTGGAACATATGACTCATCTTCTTCCCCAAGATGTGTGTATGCATCGAGGTAAAAATTGAATCCTTTTTTGTTATTTTCTAAAGGAATGTAATCGTGTAAGTCCATGAACTCCTCGATTACTTCTCCTTTCGAAGTAGGTCACTCGGAAAGTGTGGCGATTAATGATATGAGATTGATTTGTGAGAAGAAGTTTAATAATCGTTAAAGAGATGAAGTAGAGTTGGATTTGGATGTATTAATAGTTTTACTAGATTTTGATTTGGGATAGTTTGGCATTGGTTTGCCTAGAATATTTCTTAGTGCGTATAGAAGAAGTGGATGGTGTATCAAGCTAGTGGACTATGACTTAGGGGTCAACTTGGATGATTGATTAGAGGAATACGGTTTGACCCATATTTTTTATGGAGGAAGACGTCTTTGAGACGAATGATAAATGGGGTCCTATAGAGAAAGGGAGGACCGTGACTCAAGAGTTAGATTAGAGGAATGATGGGGAGAATTATAAGGATAGGAATGACTAAGAGAATCAGAATCATACCATGTAATAGAAACATCAGATTCATATTGTGGACTAGAAGATGAAGGTGTGGAAGTGGATAACAGAACGAGCTCTTTAGCCTAAAGAACTAATCAAGTTTTAAACATGATGGGTATCTTTTGATGTGATTACTGAAACCTAGGTTCCCTATTGTCATAAGTGTGGGGAACCATGTGATATCTAGTCATGGTTGGCATTATTGGGACTAGATTCCTAGACCTAGATTGTTTGATTGAACTCCTTCAAATGGAAGGAAGCTCTATGTTGATTTGAGTAGCATAACGACTACAAACTAGACATTGTGGAAGAATGGGGTTCTGATATAGGTCTCAAAAAGAAACCTAGGAGAAATAAACACCATAATTACATGAGTTTAATAATCAAGTAAGCTTGGGAAAACAAACATCACAATAAATCCCTATTAAAATGGGCAGCGATATACGATGATAAGGTGATAAATCTCTAAGTATATGGGATATACAACAAGGAATATCTAAAGAGATATATGCAAATGTGAACAACGTAACAACTACCAAGTAAGAAATATCTAAGTGTCTATTATATACAATAAGGAATATCTAGAGAAATATACACAAATTTAGGCGAAAGTGTAATAACACACTGTCACCACTCAACTCAAGGTTTTTAGGGAAAAAGGTATAAGTACCCAAAAGGGGTCAATATAATGCTAGCAGCATAGCAATACAATGCCAATATGTAGATTAGTTTTTAGGGGAACAATATGTAAGTATCTAAAATAGATTGGTACAATGCACGTAGTGTAACAACCACAAGAGGAAACTATCCTTGGGGTGAAACATCCCAATGTTAGTTTAAGACTACCACCAAAAATATGAATACATACCAACACACTTTCAACACTTAAATCAAGTTTTTAAGGAAAAAATGATTTAAGTGGGTGCAAAAGTGGTGGATAGAATTTTGGTAGCACTTTGAGGTGTTCTCTTTTGACCAAATAATGTCAAAATAACAAAAAGGGAATGTATGAGTGGTGATGAAAATTACTTGGCGTAACTTCAATGGAGTTTCTCCTTATTCGAACAACAAGGTTTTAACTTTGAGGAAGTTTGGCTAAGTATGATTCGTGATGAAATATATACAAGGCACAAATTAAATGGACTCTCGCCTTGTTTGAAAAATAAGGTTATGAATCCAAGAAATTCTTTCTTTGTAATAGCTCTTTGAAACATGATTTTGGATATGGTCAAGTTGGCCCCAATGCCAAATGGCTCCCTAGGCTTTTGTTCTCAACACTCACTAATAACTTGTCTAAGAGAGGTACACTTTTCTAGAATAAATCCTAGACAAAGGACCATTACCCCACAATCAAATTAATGAAAGAGGCCTCATACAAACAACATTTAACACTCCTCACAAGAATTTCTAGTCAAGTAGGTGATGGGGCACTTCTCGTTTCATCAACCAGTTCCCTCAAGGTGTTGACTACTTTGGGGTTCATGTGGTAATCCTCACAATGAGTTTTATGGCTTATGCTAAGATACTTCCCATAGTTAAATCAATTGGGACTTATCCTTCTCAGTCACACCTGCAAATACAATGTGAATGAATGGTGTGTTTTTTATCTTGATCTTAATGTGGTTTTGCATGCCATTGGCAACCTATACACAATGTAGTTAGTAATTGTTTCAATTCCTTTATTTGACGAGTGATTGGTCCTATGCATAAAGGTTTAGTATTTTTCCATGTACAAAGAGGATTGCGCAGCTGGTTTTTATTCTCAAGGTCACTCAAAAGTGTAAGAGAAGATCATACATAACGTTGAATCCAACTAAGTAAAAAATGGGAAAACGTAACTAAAACAAGGAAATGCTTTCAAATTTTTATTTTTAAATGATAAGTCAAATGATTAGTTTTATCCATATAAACAAAAATGTTAGAATGGGGATTAAGGTCATTTCTTTTTCTCAAGGTCGCTCAAAATCGCAACATAAGAGCATACTAACGCTTTGATCCCATTTTAAGAAATGGGAAAAAACTAAATCAAAGCATTTATGTTAGAAAACTAATTTATTAATCAAAAACCTGCAAGTTAGAAGTCAAAAACTTGGAAAAACATGTAGGAAAACATAAATCATAATTTAGAAATCTCAAAATTTGGCCCAAAAATACATATAACGCTAGCGTTTGAAGTGTGAACGTTAGCGTGCATGGAACATGATGATAGCATGTGAATCAAAACACTAGCGCATGAAGCAAAAATCAACTGTTAAATATAAAAATATGCAGGTGTATGCATAGATGACGATAGCGCATGAAGCGAGGATGCTAGCATGTGAAGTAGTATGCTAGCGTGTGAACTATGACACTAGCACATAAATACTAAATGTAGATGTGTGCAAGGTTAACGATAACATGTGAAGGCTCTCTTTACACAAAGAGATTAAAAACATAGCACAAAAACACATAACACTAGCGTAGATCCAAAGAATGCTAGTGCAAGGACAACTATGGTAGCACATGAAAGGAAGTGCGGATGCGAGGATGTAATGTAGGCTAGTGCGTGAAGTCTAAACGTTAGTGCATGAAGTCTGTGTACCTTCAAGAAGATGGAAAAAAATTTCAAAAATATATTTTGTTTGATGATAAGCTCTAATTTTGGTAGAAATTTACCTGTTTCTCACTGTAAGAGACACTTAACACATGCAAACTCAACACAAAATGTTAAGAAACATTAGTTAATTCAAAATATGAAAAAAGAGGGTTAGTATGAAAAATTAAACTCAACAAAAATATGTGTGAGAGACAAAGGGATGTCCCACCGGGCATGCCATATGCATGTATGTTAAAGAAGCTAAGCTAATTAATAGAACCTAACACCAAGTAGATTCAATAACTAAGATAATTCAACATAAACATCAAGATAAAGCCATTAAAAGGGAAAACTAAACTAATGCATCTAATATTAAAAACATGAAATGCAAGCCAATCCTTTGATGTTTTTGATGGGCTTTGGATTGTAGATACTTCCTTTAGCGAGCCGTACATAGCCATGTGTGATCAAAGAATTTCTCTAAGGAAGAGGAATAGGTCTCACCAATATATCTTAATTGCCATTTTTGGTTCTCGTCTTACTACTTTTACCAAGTAGAAAATGGAAAAGGGTTTCTAGTTCAATAAGCTTTTCAATTGGGAAATGCTCTTATCTTATGCTAATGTCTTACCAAGGACATGGGGTGTAAAGGTGTAAACTTAGAAGGGAGGGGGTAGGGTTCTTTATATATTTTTCTAATTGGAGAAACTATCATCCTCATGAATGTGGGATAAAATAACTTTATGGATTAGCAAGTGATAAACATGCTTAGAAAGGGTTAAATATGATTAGGGAGGTTAATTAGAATTTCCAACTTAAGTGAGTTGGGTGTGATTTAAATTAATCAATTAGATTGATTAATAGACCAAGTTAGGCTTGTAAAATTCAATTGGAGAGAAGTTGATGGATTCTAAATGATCATAGAGGGGAATGACCCAATAAGAGGGTAAATTCTCATTTAGAGGATTAATTAATCAATATTGGTCAATTAATTAATTAATTAGAATAGGATTATAACTAAAAAGTAATGTTAATTTGCATCCGAATGAAGGGGAGATTTAACGAAGTCTTTGTTAATTGATCGAGATGAAGGGGAGTGTTATCTAGTTAGTGAGGAATATGATAATTATAACCAAATGATAGAAAATTAGATAAGAATTGCAATTCTAGTGTTAAAACTATGTAGCTAGATTTAGGTGTCTAGAAGGACCATACAGAAGGTCCTGGCCCTATCCTCTAATTTTACCCAAGGGAAATTTATCTAGATTTGTCGTGAGCTTCAAATCTATCATCATTATTACAACATTATTATATGGTTTCATATTTAGATTGACTCAGTTTGGCACAATTTCAGGGGGCATGAAGTTTTTCATTCTCTCCTTCTCCATGGTACTCAATTTCACTTCCAATTTTGGACACATTAGGGGCATGGATATCCTTTTCCCACTCATATTTTTGCATGCAATCAGTCCTATTAATTTTCTACTTAGTTGTATGAAACATGTGAATGGTATGGGGGCACTTATTTCTATTTTCTAATGTGTGTCTCAAGTTACAAAATTGGGATTATATCCATTTGCAGTGGTATGGTCAATGGGGTTATGAAAGTAGTGAGGTATCTAAGTTCTTCATGCACATGATTTCCTATCCTTTTTGCAATAAGGGGAAGATATCATAGTTGTTGAATGGATTTGATACGTGATCTTCCTCCTTGGCATACATGCTTCAAATCCCATTTTGGTTCTTATCTTCAGAATTCATGTATTTGGTTGGTACACCTGGCACATAAATCTCTCCTCTGCATAAATGGGGACTGGTCACCCCCAATTCTTCATCAGAGTTCAACAAATTCAAAGCACGAGAACGGGAGCACATTCCCTCTGCAAGACAAATAGGTGCATTCCTTGTACGTTTTTCATCTCTTTTGGAATTTATTGTTGCACACTTCTTTACAATATTTTCATTACATTTTGATTTAAATTTTAGTTTCCTATCTTGGGCATTGGCTACACTCTATGTTGTAGGTTTCATTTTGGAGCGTACTCAACACCAACACTATGACATACTACAAAAAAAGTTATTTTGAGTAAAGAAAAAGTGTGTCTACACACTTAGGTATATTTTCCTTTAAGCATGCAATTTTCATTTCATACTTAAAGGGGGAAAATTTAGACACTCAAATTTGACAATCTATCCTTTGACATTGTTGGTCTTGACATTGCACACTTTCATGCACAAATACACTCTCCTCGCTCTTCCTTAAGACAAACCGATAACTCTTTGTCTACTTTATTACCTTTGCACACATTTCTATCATCATTTCTTGATATTTCATAGCATAAAATGCATCTAAATACATCCATCCTCTTGCCTAGAAAGCTAAAATGTGAATTTTTCCACCCATTCAAAACCACAAATTTAGGTCGATTTGTTCGAATCTACAACTCCGACCCTATTATAGGGTTTTAGATTGACATGTTCGGGTCTAAAATATAAATTCCATCATCTTCATATGGACTAATACACCCTTTTGATTAGCCTTTCATGACATTAAAACCATCAAAATCCTATATAAGTAAGTCAATCATACCTCATTTTAGGTCTTGACACTTTATGTTCTCCTATGTTAAAGCAAGAAATAAAGGATTTTTTTTCTCCCTAAACAATGAAGTGACTGATGTAAATCCATTAGATAAAAACACCCTCTACATGTCTAAAGTCTCCTACTAGCTCTAAGAGTTTCCATTTTTTCTCCACAAACAAGAAAAGTGACCCTTCCCAAGTATTTGAGCAAGTGTGAAACTCAAGTAAGGTATTGTTAAAGTATGTTTGTAAAATTCTTATTGTACTCTGGTAAATATCACATGCTAGGAGAATGACATGTAGTTTGAGCCCTCTTTAAAGTAGTGGTGATTTCATTGGTGCACAGGGGTTCCCACAACCCACCTAACTTTGTTTTGCATGAAATCCATCTTGCACTATGAGGGTTTGTGAAGAGTTACATATCCATCCCAAAGGAGAGCAAAGTAGACCAACAAACAACAACAAAAAAAATCTAGGAAAAAAAGGAACACAAAAATTTATAAATCTAGAATCTAAATAGGTCCAATACCATGCATAAGGATCAAGACAATACAAACAATTTTAATGTAGTTGTTTGGTTTTAACCAGATATAGTTTCAGTATCAATTATTGCAATGAATCATTTTTCAGGTTCCAAATTATCTTGTCCCTACATCCTAATCACTTAAAATCCTTCATATCCACGCATAATCAAATAAGTGAAATATCTCCTTTTTTATAGTTGTTAGGTCAATAGTTACTTTGTAAAGCATTATTGATTTGGGAAATTAATGTTGGAAGTTAGTTAAAACAGAATATCCTCATGTTGCATTATTTGATTATTTTTATGTATGTTAATTGGAAACACATTTAAATCTTAAAAGGGAATGAAATAGTAATTCACAAAAAGTGAAATCATTTGGTGAACCCAACATCTACTCAAACATTGTAGCCATAAAGCTAGTGGCCTTAAGGTTTTATCTATTCTTAAGGTTTGATTTGTTCTCATGAATGACTTTTCATATTGTTCCCTTTCTATATGCATCCAATAAATAATCCAACCCTTGTTCTATCCCAGACATATATTATGATTTATATTATTTTGTTATGGTTTCTTAATTCATATATGAGGACACATATGAGGATGATGTTTATGAGCCACAATGTTTTGTTGTTGATATATTTTCTAATGTTATTCTCACTCTTCACACAGATCATATCCAAGGCCATTATTATAATTTTAGTTAAGAAAATCATACCCAATACCTTCTCGAGGATGAAGGATAGAATTTAAAACATTTCTTACATGAAAATCTTGACCACATTGATATCCTTCTCTATGCTACAAGAGATCAACTCAAGCATGCCTCTGTCAAAGCCACATCTACAAGACCCACATCTTTTGTGCCTACTTCCTTAGGGATATCTAGCATGCCCATGAAAATTGTGTTTATGTCTATGCATGAATCCACTATTGTTACTACATCTCCTATCTATTATCATAATGGTTTGCATGCATCTTCATCTACAACATAGGCTCTTGGGTCCCTTGTTCACTCTCTCCAAGAAAAAAATTCTACAATTGTAACAAGGTGTTTCTCATACTTTGAATGTTATGGAATCTTCTCCATTATTGCATAACTCACTTGCACCTGATGTTGTTTCATACCATTTTCACTATACCCAAGCTTCCTATTTATGATGGTATGGGTCATCCACAATAACATCTTGAATCCTTTCACATTACTGCTTTGATTATGTATCTAATGATAAACTTCTTACTAAGCTATTCCTAAGGAGCCTTAAAGACTTTACGTTGCAATGGTTTTATAATATCCCCACACATTCTTTTATTATATTGGAAAATTTAGTCTTGGCATAATTTTCAATCAACATCAGGGATAAGTTATCTTATGCACAAATGTCTAAAATCAAACAAGGATTTGAAGAACATATTAGTGACTATGTCTTTCATTATCACACAATGCTTACTAAAATGACCAATATATTAGCTAACAATGAGTTACAAGACATTTTTGTTTAAATTTTTCTTCCTCCCTTGCAAGAATCAGTCATATTTGACAAGTTTCAATATTTCGACCATCTATGTCATACATTGAAAGAGTGTGAAGCTAAGCTGTTACATATAAATAAACCCAAGTATATTACTAGCACATCTAATTCTTCCACTACCAAGTTTCAAAGCAAACCTACTTTTAAAGGAAAAACTCATGACCCTAAGGTTTCTTCTAAAGACATTATCAACATTATTTCTCAACCTACTAAGATACAATTACAACCTATGAGATGAATATTTACATGGTTATATTGTCCTCCACGCATGGTTCTAAATAAATTTCTTCACTTAAATATCATGTGTCTCCCTCCACCATTTGATGTCGATATGAGTAAGCCCAAAAATTAGGAGATTTGATGCTAATTCCTATTGTGATTATCATAGATGCATTGTTCACTCTATAGATCATTTTTTTAAGTTACGACACACCATTCAAGATCTTATTGACACTAATGTAATTGAATGGGATGAGCCCATTGAATCTTCTAAGCCTATCAATAATAATTCTAAGTTGAAAATATTCAATGACCCTCTTCCTAAGCATGTTAATGATCCATCTACCTCGGAAGTTCATAACACACATCATATGGTGCCACCATTTCCTTCTTATGATCACCCATTGAATGTTATGATTAGCACTATTTATCACACATCCCTTCAACATTGAACATTTCTTTTGATGATTCTGATATAGATGAAACACTTATCTCTAATACATTATTTATTCTATTCTCTATTCATAAAATTCCTATTCATGGTGTTTTGGTTACACCACATCATATAGATAATGTTTGTGCATGTCCCTTACTTCATTTATTATTATTATTTTTGAGATTATTGCACTTGATTCTGATCTGTATTTTCAATGCATTACACTAAAAATCACCATTGGATCCACCACTACACATACTTCATTTTTAGTTGCTAAATATATCACTATTGGGATATTGCATTTAGGTCTCCCTTAGCTATGTTCTCTTAGGGTTGTTTCATCCATCATTCATCAGTGCATCAAGTTTATTAGTCATCAACATTTTGACACTATTTGTAATTTTCCTTTTAGGGATTTATCTCCTCATGCGCACCACATTTCTAGAATTTCCATCTCACTTCCTACTCGTGTTTACAAATATGCCTATTGATTCACACTCTACCTCACATATAGCATTATTACTCCTAGGTGTCATCATAATCCCTTAATTACAAATACAAATTCACATCATTCTAGGTATCTTAATGCACCTTTAGTCACACATGTTACATCACATAGTTCTAGGGCCTCTAGGTCTCCACCGGGCCTTTTATGTGCACATTATCTCTTTTAGCTCATAGTCTCATCCTATCTTACACAAATATTATACATTTATGGATTGCACTACCACTTCTCATTGGTCTTTTAAGAGTTTGCATTCTTTTAGTCTATCCCATAGATATGACACAAAGTGTATTCTACTCGCCTCTCTTCTTTTTCTAGTTCTCCTTATAGTCATTTTGTGACACATATCACCGCCATGGTTCCACTTACAACCGAGTCATATTATGTGATGCATTTGAGGATTGACCCTTCATCTTCTTTAGTAATTTACTTACCTCCTCGTAAGGTTCTCTTGGGTTAAGTTCTCATACCATACCCCACTCATTTCTTGATAACACACATGTTAGGAATATAGTGTTCACATGGTTTATGGCATGTGATTTACCGTATGGTAAATATATTGTTACTACGGTAATTATAAATTACTAGTTTGTTAGTATGGCTACAAGTTATTTGTAACATATTATATTTGGTGGTTCATTAAGTAATATTTTTGTATATCATAATAATATTACGTACTTTAGAATTATATGGGATTTTTTTAACCTACCTCCTACTTTTTAGGAGCCTCATATACTATATATTTGTACGAAGTTTGTGATAGAAATATATAGAAAATTATTGTGTTAACTCTTTCCAAATTCAATATTTGGTATCAGAGCGAGAATGGAGACCTGAGAGATTATACGGGAGAAAATCCATTCCACTTCTTGGCTTCCCTAACTGATGATAAAGGATGCTTATGGAATTGTTTTGTAGAATAAATTATTTGTGTTAGATGTGTAGGCACCTGTTTAGATCTTCTCTCATCCGTATTCAATCTTCAAAAATCCACGTCACTTCTTGTTAGCACCTCTGATTGATAGAATTTGATCCGATCCACATCTAGTTTACCTCCTTTTTGCTCACATTCTGGCTTCACATCTATTTTGATAGAGTCATTTTCTTAAGCCCAAGGCGTTGGGATTTAAAAACCATGACTAGTCTATCAGTGTGTGTATCAAAGGTATATGTGTCATTTGCATTTGGCATTGACAAAGAGATTTTGCATTTGGCTTGGGATCTATTTTTTATTGCAGAATTCTGCCATGGTGTCATTTTGCACGTTTTTAGTTTTGCGGTTTTGCTAGAGTGAAGGCTCAAACCAGTAATAGTGGAGTGTTGCATTTTGGATTGATATTGAATATTCACCTATAACTCTATAGACCTAGATCCTAGAGGCCGTAGATGAGTTTGATTTTGCACAAACAAGATCGAATTAGGTTTGTATTTTTTGTTTAGTGCACTCAACTCCTTCCTACTTGGTCTGTTTTTGCATCGACCATGATTTGTTTGTTTCTACATCTAGTTGCATTCTAGTTGTACTTCATTCGTCTTAGCATTCCATCCGATTGGCATACAACTGTCCCACCTCAAAATATTTGACTCACCTACACTCAAATCCATTTGGTATTTTCTAATCCACTTTTTCTGCCAAGTGAATCATATGCATGACATCAATATTTTGTTTTTTACTGTGATCTACACTACCAATTTTGTTGTTTACTATGATCTACACTACCAATCTATGATCTGAACATCTAGAGTTATACGCTAGGCATCCATGTTTATTGCCATTTAGTTTGGGAGATGTCGATTACATTGAAATCCATTATACTAGCAGGATATGGTATTTGTTTTGACACAAGCATTTGCATGTGCATTTGACTATTCTCCACGCCAAATTCATGCAAGTGTTTGTAAGTCTCTATGAAACTATCAGTGTGTGTTGGGTTGTCTATTATTTCTAATAATGAATATTCAAATGGTAAAAATAAGTTTGTGTTGAGTCAATTAGTATAGTTTTGTTTAATATAATTTTATATGTCAAAGAATAGGTGTGAGTCAAGTTTTTCAATTAAACATTTGATGTTAGTATTAAAGGTAGTCTTGTCATGTTTATGTTAGATGAAGTTGTCAATGCGTCAAAAAGTGTTATATTGTATCATTGTATTGTCAAGAGTCAAATTTTGTTTAGTCGTCAAAAATTCATTGTGAGTCAAAGTCAAAAGTCAAAAAAGAAAAATTGCCTCACGGATGCATTTTTCGGTGTTACCCGATGTCTGGAAAATAAACAATTTCACATTGTTGGGGGAGAAAAGAATAAATCACAATATGGAAAATAATGAGCATCCAAGTCAAATTCAGCTGAGCTAGAAACATGACACTAGAGGTCGAGGCACATGAGGATGGAGGACAAGCAATGTCCTCTCGCCAGCCGCAAGCGACGGGGCCATACAAAGAGGTTGTGGCATTTTTTTCAACGTGTTTTTTCAATTGCAAGTTACCTATTTTTATTTAGTTTTCAAGTATATTCTTGTTTTAATAAAGTGAGAACTTTTTCCTACATTAATTCGTTGATGTGAAGATATTGTGGAAAGATGAAAGCACAGAGGAAAAAGAAACATCATGTTTCTTGAAGAGGATGAGTAGGGGATCATACCTAGAACAAGGGTTCTTTTTTGGTGGATAGGGGTCCATTTTTTTAACAGGGGTTCGTACAGTGAACAGGGGTTCATATTGAGGTTGTTGGTCAGCCTTTTCAAAACCATTGGAGAACCAAGATCATGAGCATGCATGGGGGAAAGCTACAAAAAAAATGTGATTGTTTTTATCCCATGTTCACACTAAGGGGGAATGTTAGGAATATAATGTTTACATGGTTTATGGCATGTGATTTACCGTATGATAGATATATTGTTACTACGGTAATTATAAATTACTAGTTTGTTAGTATGGTTACAAGTTATTTATAACATATTATATTTTGTGGTTCGTTAAGTAATCTTTCATTTGTATATAATAACAATATTACGTACTTTGGAATTATATGGGGTTTTTGTTAACCTACCTCATAATTTTTAGGAGCCTCATTTACTATATATTTGTACAAAGTTTGTGATAGAAATATATAGAAAATTACTGTGTTAACTCTATCCAAATGTAAGAACACACACACACACACACACAAGGAGAAATGTTGCTTCTCATCCTTTAGTTGCATTGTTTCTATCTATTTTATACTAAGGGGGAATGTTAGGAATATAATGTTTACATGGTTTATGGCATGTGATTTACCGTATGATAGATATATTGTTACTACGGTAATTATAAATTACTAGTTTGTTAGTATGGTTACAAGTTGTTTATAACATATTATATTTTGTGGTTCGTTAAGTAATTCATTGTATATAATAACAATATTACGTACTTTGGAATTATATGGGGTTTTTGTTAACCTACCTCATAATTTTTAGGAGCCTCATATACTATATATATTTGCACAAAGTTTGTGATAGAAATATATAGAAAATTACTGTGTTAACTCTGTCCAAATGTAAGAACACACACACACACACACACACACACACACACACACACACACACACACACACACACACAGGAGAAATGTTGCTTCTCATCCTTTAGTTGCATTATTTCTATCTATTTTCCTCCGTGGGGGCACTCTTGATCACTTTTCCTTCTCTTTGGAGAATATATTTTCATATATTTTCTCATGGAGGGCCTAAAACAAAAAAACATATATTATAAAAATATAAAATCGGGACCTATTTTTATAGCATATGTTATTTCCACTTTACATTATACATATTGTTTACTCCTCTGGTTCAATAGATAACATTCCTTCTTTACACACATGCGTTCAAGTGGTATATTGAGCATGATGCGGGACATAAATAGAGTAGTACACAATGATAGGTGATGTCCTATCCTTTACCCAAATTGCTAATATTTGGTGACATCTTCATTTTCCATACTACATCTAGGTGTTATATTTCCATTACAACTCCTTTCTATCCTCATTATGCTTGGTTACATATATATCTTGTGTATTTCCTATCTTTTGGAATTATAGGAATAACACATGTGTCTTGTAAAAAATTACATTTATTTTTATCTTTTTTATATATCCTATATCATATGTTCTTTATCACATCTTATTATGATTTTTATTCATCCATGATTTCTAGTTGTATGTGTATGCTTGTTTTCTACTTTGATTTTTGCCTAAGGGCCTTGATTGTCTTGTGACACCATGGTTGTCCCATGTTTGTGGAATTATGCCTTCGTGTGGTTGGGTATCTCTTTTTTGCAGGCTCACATGCCTTGATTGTATTGTGACACTATGGGTGTCCAATGTTTACATGATTTTTTCCATTTGTTTAACATGTTTTGCAATTTTTTATACATTATATGCACTTTATTTCTACTAAAACATTGTTTTCTATTATTATTATTATTATTATTATTTATTACGTTAACACTATTCTTATTCTCATGCTTCTTATTCTTGTTGCTATTATTCTATGCCATAGTTTCTACCATGTGTATCCCTTTTTCTAGATGTATTTTCTTCTTGGTGGCCACCACATCAACTTTGTAGAGGTTATCTATAGGGTATTAACATCTCGGACATAGGTATACATCTCTCCTTTTGAGTCATGTGCTCGAATCCTTAATTATACATGCCTCAAAAGTGGGGTCAAATATTCGGGGCTTTATTCTACATTACTAGCGGGTACACAATTTTTTGGGCATAGAAAATGCAAATAAAGGAAAAAATTACTCAAAATTGAATTCAAAATATTGGTAAAATTCATACATTGTCAAGAACGTCTGAGCTCTAGTCAAGATCGTGCAGAGGCGATCCTCGGCTCTATCCTCCGATTTTCCTAGGGCAATTTTTCTAGATTTGTTAGCATTTTTATATCTATAATCATTATTATATGGTTTCATATTCATGTTGAGTCAGGTTTGGCAAAAATTATGGGGTCAAGAAGTATTTAATTATCTCCTTCTCCATGGAACTTAGTTTCACTTCCTATTTTGGACACATTGGGGGCATGGATATCATTTTCCCCTTAAGGTTTTGGCATTCAATTAGTCATATTAAGTTTCTACTTAGCTATATGGCACATGGGAAGAGTATGGGGGAATTTATTTATCTTTTCTAATATGTGTATCAAGTTAAAAAATTGGGCTTATATTTTTCTATAATGGTATGGTCCATGAGGTTATGGAAAGAAGTGAGGGGGTTATGTTCTTTGTGGGTTGGTTTTCCTATCTTCTTTGCAATTAAGGGGAAGATATTAGATTTATTGAATGCCTTTGATATGCGATATTCCTCCTTAGTAGGGTGCTTTAGATAATCATTTTGGTTCTTCTCTTTGAAATACATGTGTTAGGTTAGTACACCTAGCACATCGACCTCTCCTTAGAACAATTAGGGATTGATCAGCCCTAATTATTCATCGAGTTTAACAAACTTAAATCACAAAAGTGTGAGAAAATTCCATGCGCAAGAAAAACAAGTGTATTCCTTCCATGTTTTACATCTCTTTTGGAATTTCTTGTTGTCATTAAGATTTGATTTAATGTCCAGCTTTCCTATCTTGGGAATTGACTACACTTTATGTTCCAGTTTTCATTTTAGAGTGTGCTAACACCAACAATTTGGGATATGATAAAAAAAAGTTATTGCGAGTAAAGGTATAGTGTGTCTACATACATAGGTATATTTTCCTTTAAGGAAGTAATTTTCATTTCATACTTAAAGGATGGAAATGTAAAAACTCAAATTTATGAATCTATCCTTTAACAATGTTGGTCTTGACATTGCACACTTGTATGCACAAATACACTCTCATCACTTCTTGCTTAGCACACCATGATAACTCTTGAGACACTTTCTTAACTTTTCACACCTTTTTATCGCCATTACCTAAAATTTCATAACATAAAATACATATAAATACATTTATCCTCCAACCTAGAAATCTAAACTACAATTTTTCCTTCTCGGTCAAAACTACCAGGTTTAGGTCGGTTTGTCAACTCTACAACCCGAGACCCTATTGCATAATCTTTGACTGACATGTTTGGGTTTAAAATTTCAATTCCATTATCTTCATATAGACTAACTTTTCCTCTTATTCATCCTTTCATGACATAATAACCATCGGAAACCTATGTAAGCAATTCAATTATACCTCTTTTAAAGTCTTGTCATGTATGTTCTCTTCTTATAAAAGTAAGCACTAAAAGAACTTATTGATCCCTAATAATGAAGTAACTAATGCAAATCCATTAGGGTGGAACCCTATACAAGTTTGAAGTCTCTTACTAGGTCCAAGAGTCTCCATTTTCTCTCCACAAGAAAGCAAAGTGACCCTTCCCAAGTATTTGAGAAAGTGTGAAACTCAAGCAAGGTATTATTAAAGCATGTTTGTCAAATTATGATTGCACTATGGTATATATCACAAGCTATGATAATAACATGTGGTTTTATCACTCTTCAAATTAGTATTGACATCGTAGGTGCATAGGGTTCCCACACCCTCCTAACATTTTTTTGTAGAGACTCCATCTTACACTATGAGGGTTTAAGCGATTTACATAGACATCCTAGAGGAGAGAGAAGAAGGAAGACACACAACGATAGTCATTTGCGATCAAACAAGGAACAAATAAAGTTGTAGATCCATAATACATGTAGATCCTAGACCTTATAGAAGGGTCAAGACTGAACAAACAATTTTACCTAGTTATACGATTTTGACCAAGTATAATTTCAAGTGCCAATTCTTGCAATGGAGAATTTTCAATTCCGATCATCCTATCCCTAAATATAGATCACTCAAACTCCTTCATATCCATAAATAATCAGCTAAGTGCAATATATCCTTCATGTTTTTAGAGTTGCTAGGTCAATAGTCACTTTATGCAACATTATTCTGATTTGGGAAATTAATGTTAGAAGTTAATTAAATGAGAATATCCTCTTGATGATTATTGCATCCTTTTATGTATGTTAATTAGAAACACATTCAAATCTTAAAATGGAATGAAATAATAATTCACAAAAATTGAAATCGTGTGTTGACATGCGTCTCCATATGGTTGGATGATAACTTATGACATGTCTTTACTCAAAGGTGCCACATGTTTAAATTGGAGTAATTATTATCTATTTTGAGGGCCCAATGATTAGTGTCACATGTGTCTCATCAATCCCTCATCGATATGGCATCCTATCATCAAAAATATTACGGAGTGAAGGGATACTAATTGGTGTCACGTGGCACCAATTGGTGTCTTCCCACACCATCCACATATTCCTTGGACCTTATAAGCATGTGTGAGGTCACACCAATATGTTCAATATGGCACACATTGGTCCCTCTAATGTACAGTCGTTTTGTGGTTTAGTGCCACTTTCATGGTGGGGAAATAGAGTTATGTTTTTTTACTGTTTTGGTTTGCTAATAAACTTTCATTTAGAATAAATTATGTTCTTATATTAAAACATGGCTAACTCGATGAATTATCTAAGTGAGAAAATCTTTTTAGCTACGAACTTATATTGGTAAGATAGGTTTGTTAGCTCGAGTACAAGCTCGATAGTGAGATAGGGTAATAGATCGGTGATAGCTCAATCACGAGCTTGGTTAGAAGGTAATGTAGTTTGGTAATATAGTATTGGGGAGCTTGGTTGTGATCTCTACATAAATAAGACATTGGGTTGGCTTACTAAGCCAACCCCCATTTTAATACAATGGGAATAATCCCACATTCTTCACGTAAAATGTTAGGTTAACATATAAATGTAAAATCACTTCTACACTAAGGTAGAGCCATGGTTATGGTCATGCCCATCTAAGGTTGACTTGAGTTACGGGGTGGTAAGAACATCAAACACCTTGACAAAATGACTATGCCCAAGATGGAGAGGTAAACATGAACATAAGGATTTTTGGAGAAATTTAAACTTATATGCACAAGACCAACTAGGACCCAAAATTCGAGTTACCCCTACAACAAAATACCCTTTTGTTGCAACTAATTAGTCAATAGTTGTCTTATTATTATTCTTTTTTTTTTCTCTTTTCCATTAATAAAGATGAGGTTATTTTATGAAGATGAATATAATAAAATCACATCATGAATGAAACATTGTTGTAAAGTGATAAATGCACCATTTGACTAACTTAAAAATAAATGTTTTGCTTCTCGTTGCAGCAAGAAGACCATGCAACACTATCTCATTGTCACAAAGTGAATAAAATCAACTTGTCACATAAATCGATACTAGAATATATATTTATATATATAACAATTCTAAACCATAACAAATGGTTCTATAAACTTAACTTACGGTTTGACATCATTTCTCATGTACTAAGCACACATAGATACTTATATCTTGTCCAAACCCATTTTTGCATATTTTTGTGTCTCCTCGATATACCCTTTCTCATAGTTGGAGAACAATTGCACATAAGTAGATATTAATACACAATTCATTATCTATTCAAATATAATCAAATCAATCAAAATGAACTATAATCGGCATATATGTAAACAATAATCTTAAATTGTAATCAAAATTAGATCATCATATACTACTAATCAAAAAAATGATATCAATTGTTTCATTCCTAAAACATGTCATACATGATAACTAAATCAAATCAGTATATCATAGTTATATCATTGTGGCACAACCACCAAATCATCTAAAAGTCTCAAAAATGATGATGTGTAAATATAGGATGTGACACCACCAATAATCATTTTCAATTTAATATATTTTATGGGTCAACATTAATTTGAAATTACTTCCTTAAAACAATATATAAACAAGTATAATGTACTAATTTAATAACCTAGAAGTTTCAAGAAATACCCAATTACAAATTACTCAAAAGGTAAAAATCTATCATAAATATTCTTAAAGTAACAATAAACAAGGAAAATCCCCCACCTAAATCTAAATCACTTCAAACTAGGTTCGGGATCTAAGCTTCCCAAGCCAAGAGACCTAAACAACCAAGTCAAGCATAAACAAGAAAATGCATTGCAAAACACTATCAAGTGATCATGTTACCAAATATAGTTGCTTTTACACAACATTATATCTCTAGGTGGATAAATACTTGTTGTTTTAGGCCTCTTAATACTATTTCTAATGTAGGAAGTGTATGAGTTTCACTTCAACCTAAACACTAAAGCTTTTGTAGGGGTTTTATCATAAATTAGCATTTTACATAAATTTAGTTAATTATATAGGGTTTTGTACATTTTTACACCTAATATTGCACAACAAATTGTATTCCAATCACTCGGGTTGTTTTAAAATTTGGAGAGTGCCATGTTATGCCTAAACCAAAGAATCCAAAAGGATGAAACTGGTAGCGCTTTGGTCCCTATTCACCATGAACTTTGAGATTCCAAAATAAATCATATGTAGGAGATTCCCAACTAGTTCATCCATTTGTAACACCCATATTATCTTCTAGACCAATAGATGAGCTAAGTACACTCATCTCATCATGTTTTAGTACATTTATCACATTTTTAGTTAATCTATCATTTAATACTCTATGTGGATATTTTGAGATGAATGTTAATGATAATCAATAATCCAAATATGCATCATATTTATAATCTTTATTTAGATTAAATAAGTAAAGTAATTACTTCCTCTTCTGCAAACTTATTTATTTTCTAGGTGTAATCATTTAGTGAACCCACTTATTGATGAAATATTTAACTTATTTATCCTAGGTTACCCAATTCTAAATCGGCCTTCTATTGTAAACCCTAAGGTTTCATTTTAACTGTGTCCATTTCTCTTCTATTGAATTATATCTATTCACCACGTTTGGCCTATCTATAGTGGAAATATTTGACAAAACTTACATCAAGATTCAAAATATTTTTCCCGATCCATTTTTGGATACCATACCTTTAACCAAGTCCATGTTGCTTCTCAAATTAAAAGAAAGGAATAATCCCCTAGCAATACAATCTTCCATACTCACTTTGTCTGGTCTTAGGATGCCATAAACCCTAATACTTAATAATCCTCTCCACTAAAACTTGTTGATCTCCTCCTATCTATGGAGTGTGTTGATATATTCATAAATAATGTTACTCTTCATCGGCCCAATATCAATTACAACTCCTTTATTAATACATGCATTTGTAATCATTTTGTAAATCATTAATATATATAGCTTTAACTATAGGATTCTACCAAAAGGAAATTCACATGAGTTCCTTCCCCACCACACGCGATCCTTTTTTTTTTTTCCCAAGAGTTACCTTGAATATATTCCTCCACCTTTAGAAGTTGATATGAGCAATTATTAAGCCAAATATTTGTATTATAATTCTTATTGTGATTAACATGGTGTTTATACCTTAATTATTTTATGCTATGGAAGTTTACAACAATAAAGAGGATGCAATGGTTTATAATAGGGAATTATTATGATCTAATCAATTTACAATTAACCATTTATAACTATAATAATTCATTAATACTTCCAATAATTAAAAAAGTATAAATGATAGCTCAAATACACAAGATGATATGAAGACTTATCTATATAGGTCAGAATAGAGAAGACATATATGTGTAGACAAGTGGAAAAGGAATATGAGAAACTTGAGATACTTGAATATGAATTATGCGGCTTGAAAATAAGAAAGGGAAAGATTGTAGAAATGTTGTACGATATAGAACTATAACTATATTATATTAAATGTAATTGTATAGTCTTATACCCTTTGACATTAGGGATCTAAAAATTAATGTATGATTTCCTTACCTATAAATACTCTTCGTTGTATGTCACTCTTTCTTGTGAAACTTCAAAATGAGTTGTAATCACCGAAAATAGGTGAAACCATAGAAACCTACAATAAACTTCATCCAATCATTAAAACCAAAAGAAAAGTGTGGTGAGGATGAACTACGCTTGAATTTGACCTAGATGAACTAATCTAAGTATTAAACTAGATTCTCTCATGTGGGATCAAGCATCATGTAGTTCTCTTGTGTTATTTTACAAGTGTGAGTGTGATATAATCCCACCCCCTATGGGTGACCTTGTGTCTCTTGACACAAAGATAGTGAGATAATTATATAGTATATAATGTACCCAACGTGGTAGTAGTGTGATGTGGTGTGCTTAAGTTGTGTGACCTAACCCTTTGTTCCTTGAAACAATTTAAGTATTGGAGTGACTTTGCGCTTGATAATACACATCTCGTATGAAATTTTCCCTGTTATAAATGGAGGAATCTACACTTTTTGACATGGTTTAATTCTTAAGACCTATAGTCTAGGGTATTCTATAATTGATGTATAATTTATTTGGGAAGATTTAAGATATCTTTGAGTTATTTTAAAATGATGTTTTCAATAGTATCTTGTAAGAGTGTTAGGTGAGTTATAAAGTGATATTGAATTTCTTATATAGCCTTCCATATGTGAAATATTCTAATAAGGACGACCCTATGAAGATGAAATGACACAATAAATATATTAGAACTGAAAACAAAGTCAAATAATATTTAAGATCATGACTATAGAAGTCGATTAGGACTATATTTCATATATCAAAAAAATATATGATCCTGGATAGGAGAGATGTGATGAAAAATAGAAATTTGTACAATGTTTCACATGGCTAGTTTACTATTTTGATTAAACAATATTCCTAACTCAATGATAGAGAAAATGTAGAGATGAGAAAGTGTTGAAAAATCTTGAGATATATATTAATTGTAGTTTGAACGTGATAATTTGTCTTAGCAAGGAAGCATATATAAAATTGGAATTGGAAAAGGATAAGTTACCCAAGGTTAGTGTCAACATTTCCCCCTTAAGTGTGTAATTAAAAATTGTATACTTAAAGGAAAAACATACTTAAGTGTGCACACACACTTTGTATTTTCTCAATAGTTTTTCTATGATGTGTTGATGTGATGAAACTTGTAACATAGAGTGTAGTCAATTTATATGATAGAAACTAAATTGTAACTCAAAGTATAGATAATTCTTGTAACTTTGAACTTACATAAAGTAAAGTAAAATAGATACAAAACATGGAAGGAATACACTTGTTCATTTTGCAAAGGAGGAGCTCCGTTCTTATTGTAATTTGGAGATTTGGAATTTTTGAGTTATCAAAAGGATTGGGGGTTATCAGTCCTTAATTGTGTTGAAGGATAAACTATATTGTTGAGTGCATGTAACCCCAATAGTGGAGGGAGAGAGAGAGAGAGAGAGAGAGAGAGAGAGAGAGAGAGAGAGAGAGAGAGAGAGAGAGAGAGAGAGAGAGAGAGAGAGAGAGAGAGAGAGAGAGAGAGAGAGAGAGAGAGAGAGAGAGAGAGAGAGAGAGAGAGAGAGAGAGAGAGAGAGAGAGATGACTAAAATATATGAATTTTTAGTAACTCTGATATCTTCCTTTTTTGAAACTTGTAAGAGAAGAGGAAAGACAACCTATGAAGAACTTGTCCGCTTTCATACATTTCATAATCCCTTAGACCACACTTTCTACAAATGGATCTAGGTCCCATTTTTTACTATTTTAACTATTGAAATGTTGTAAAATTCTAAAACATTTAGAATCAAGAAACAAATATTTTTTTATAGTCATAATAAATCCTCAAAGAGGTGAAGAGTTCTTCAAATCAAGAAATAAAAATTACACATTGAATTTCAAGAGGGAGAAGTTATATTTGAATATGAAGAAGCATAAAAAGATGAAATAGAAAGGGAGTTGCAAGAGGAAGAATCAAATGAAGTAGTATATGATGAAATAGAAGATGAAGAATTAGAGACTCCACACTTGTGAATGTAACATTTAATGAGAAGGATACCATAAATTTCTATTCCACCTAATTTCCATTATGCATTTCATTTATCAATTTTATTAGTTAGTGATGAATACCTCAAGATTATGAGGGAGGAACTTGGTTCCATTGATAATATGTTTTAGAAGAATTCCATGGAGGAAGAAATGGAATCTTTAGACATGAATAAGACACAAGGAGGTAAATTCTCTTTCTAATAGAAAAATTATTGGTTGTAAATCTAGGTTTTTAAGAAGAATTACAATTTATAAGGGGAAAATGGAGAAACATAAATCTCACTTAGTAGAAAATGGATTCTCTCGGGTAGAGGAAAATTATTTCGGTGATTTTTTTCTCCTATGGTTAAGCTAACTTAAACTATATTCATTTTAGGTTTTTATGTTGTTTCTAATTTAAAATAGAAAACATGGATGTAAAGTACAAATTTTTAGATAAGGATATTGATGACTATATTTATATGGTGCAACTAGAAAGTTGTAAAGTGAAAGGAAAAGATGAATTGGTTTTCAGTTTGAATCAACCTCTATATGACTTTATGTAATCACCAAACATGTGGAGTCATAAGGTATATAGTGATGTGTTATAACATAAGTTTGTATCAAGTAAAGTTTACCTTAGTGTGTTTCTAAAATAGGAAGGTGATAGTGTTGTTATTATATTTTTTTCTATGTGGATGACATGTCATTGATTAGTAAAAATGAAGAATTTATCAAGCATTTTAAAACTCAATTTTAATTAAAATTTGACATAAATGATCTAGGTGATGAATTTGTTTTGGGAATAGAAGTAAAAGGGATTGTTTAAACAAACTATGATAAAGTTAGAGAAAATATGTTGAGATTATATTTCAAAGGTTTATATTTTGAGAATGTAATCCTCTAAATAAACTTTTATATTGATAAAATATTATCTAATAAAGGGCATGTATTACTTCTCTTATGTATGCATTTTTGGAAGATTGATGTATGTCGTTGGTTGTAAATTTGGTCATTCGAGACAATCAATGGTTCAAGGGAAAAAAATACCTCCTCTTTATGGGGATGTTCCTTATTTTACCAAAAATTTGGAACTCTAATTATTTACAAATTTACAATCTAACTCAATACTGGATGGGGATATTGGTGCAAAGAATGGTTCCATATTCTCAATATAGAAGACAAACATGAAACATGATTTTAGAGGAAGAAACAAAAACTTAAATGGGAAAGAAGTATGAATCAGGGAAATATATTTTAGACAAACTCACTTATCAAGGATACAAGTATCCTCCTTGGTTGTACAAGATTACCCACTACTATAAGGAAAGAAGTGAAGAATGATTATTTTCGAATACAACGATTGCAGATTAATACATTAATAATGCATGTGAGAGATATTAGGAACATGTGAGTCAATACATATGAAAAACCATAAAATATAAATGTAGATAGGAACAAAATTCTACACATCACATTCTATGTATTGAACATAGAGTTTCAGAATTCAAATATATTAATCCTCACATTCAAAAATTGAAAGAAAGAGAAAAGTAAAGAACAAAGATTAGAGAAAGAGAAGTGTCTTCTTCTGTATTGATCAAAATTTTGTATTTACATTCTAGAACACCAATATCTAACCCCTTTACAATTGAGAAAGAATCCTTATATAGACTGAGGGGAGGATGTAACCAAATTTCTAACTAATTGTCTTTTAATTAAGTGCTAAACACTTAATTAGTTAATTACATAAGTTGGATTTATTTTACAATTCCATTTTCAAAATAATAAATCCAACTTCAAAACATAACAATTAGATAGAAAAAGATTATGAACTAGAAGAAGGAACATTAGAAAGTGGCACAATTAGAACCTTCATCTTGAGAACATGAACTCTGAATTTAGCCACAGTGTCATAGAATCTCCATAACTTTGGGGATAATTATATTAGACATAGCAACCAACCAAATCCCAAGTGATAACTCCATTTCCTTTGCTATTCCACCATTTTGTAGTAGGCCTTTGGTGGCTTCCATAAATACATTGTGTAATTTGGAGAGTTCTTCCATTTTATCCTTGTTGACTGAATCTACCTTAAACAAGTCTTATTTTATCATTGAATTGAATTTGGATTTGAATTCATCATCTGATTTTATCTCTACAGAGAATTATCTTTGTAAAATTTCTAACAGAGAGCTTATAGATCAACAAATATTTCTGATTTTAATGATTCTCCCTTTTGTACCATGTTCTTCAATTCACTTGCATCTTCCTCAAGAACTATGATTCTCCATTCGACACTTGTAGACCCATTTCTTGGATAAGTTATTCTTAGAATCATCAAAGATTTTATGAGACAACAAAATCTTCTCATTAGTGGTACTCATGATTATGAGATCTTGAATACTATCCAACCAAATCTTGAGTTCTTTATCAATAGCACAATGATTGTTGCATTAAATTGATCTTGTGTTGAAGATATGTTATCATAAATTTTGTATGCCTCATCAATGAATCCCAAACCAGAAATCAACATACCTTGAATCCAAGCCTCAGAAGCTCTGCCAAACGTTGCATGCTTGTGAATCTCTGTTATATCTTTGATATCTACTTCAGAAAGGATAGTTACATGAGGAAGTGAGGAGATAGGAGTGGGATCTATAGGGGTTTTATCTACTGAGAGAAAGGATTTTATGAATATTGATAGAAATTGAACTTGTTCCTCCAATTGTTCTTTTGTTTGCTTCCCTTTCTCTACCCTCTCAATTACCTTTGAGACAATCTCCTTGAGATTTTGCACTTCTCCTTTAGGATTGGATTCTCCAAGTGAAATCCTTGTCAATTCCAAGTCTACAACAATTATTTCTTTTCATCCTTATCTCCCTTTGGATTAGAAATTTCAAAAAAAAATTCCTTTGGAATCCGAGACCAAACAAGAGGTTTTCTTAGCTTTCTTTGGAGGAGGTGGAGTTGTACCAAGAAAAGAAGCCATTGGATCAAAACTAGGAACAACAATAAATGAAGAACCCTACCTCTTTTTGCTGTCAATCATGGGTTAAAACCATGTGAATGAATCAGTGGAAGGTGGAGCTAGAGGAGGTTCTAATACAAGGACATTGGGATGTCTAATAGGCTGATAAGTGGAAACCGCAAGAGTAGGTAACTCAAATAGAAGAGGAAGATGGTCTTTTGAATGCAATTTTAGGCCTTGAGGCACTTTTTTTCCCTATGTTTGGCTCTATGAATTTTACTTCATCTTCCTCATCTTCACTTTCTTCACCACTTTATTCCTCTTCATCATTATTTTCTTGTTCTTCACCTCCTTGTTCTGATTCATCCTTTTGTTCCTCAGTTGATTTTACTTCTTCTGAAGGTTGTGATTTTTTTCAATAATAGGAGAAACTTATTAAACTGATTCTTGAGTTTTCTCTTTCTCCACCTCTTTTTCAGGTATTTCATCAATTTTCTCTACCTCCTTCACTTTATCTTTCTTCACATACACCTTGGTTGAGGAATCCAAGGGTGAAGAAGGATTCAATTGTACTAGAAATTCTTGAAGAGGAATGGAGGCTTCTTTGTGTGAGGTGGAGGCTTCTTGAGAAAAATATTGCTTCATTTTTTCTTACATTCCTTCATTTTCCTATTGAACCATTTCCTTGTTCTCGATCTACTAAGTTATTCATCTTGGAAGGATCATGTTATCATTGTGGAGCCTATTTGCATGTTAGAATGTGGTACACCTTCTATGTGTTACACTCGGGTATTTTTACGGCGGACCCGCTCACCAGTGAGCGGGTCAGGGGGGTTCGAGGTGAAGCCCTGAAGCAAATTTTCATGGGTGGTTTATTAACCCATGGGTAATGGGTAACCGTTATGGGCTTTTTTGGACCCATGGTTTTTTTCGGTTTTTACCCATTGTTTTTGATACCCACGGTTTTGTATCAAACTTTTTAAGAAATTGTCTATTTATATGGTCTTATGCATATGATAGAAACACAAGCAAATTTATTGCAGATGTGTTTTAAATTCGGTGTGAATTCTATAGAGTTTGTTGAGCATAGCTCCAAACGGATTTGGGTATTGTATTGAGAGAGTGGAGGCTTGTAATAAAATCTGAGTAAGTGATTCTTGGTGGACGTAGCCCAAATTGGGTGAACCACGTTAAATCTTGTCTCTCTGTGTTGTGTTATTTATTCTGCACTTTTATTTGAGATCTATAATATTTTTGCATATTAGTTTCTACTGTTGCGATTCTATAAGGGATTATTCCGCATATTTTATCTCTTATTTCCTAACAATTGGTATCAGAGCCTGGTTTAGTTTGCTAAAGTGTTGAATCACAAGGAAAGTTTTTAGTTTGAGTGGGAGCTATGGCAGATGAAGGAAGATCTAGGGTTGTTAAATTCAACGGGCAGAATTTCAGTCTTTGGAAGATGCAGATGGAAGATTACCTCTATCGGAAGGATCTTTATACTCCGCTATCCTCGAGAAGGTGAACAAACCCTTGAATATGACAGATGCGGAATGGGATTTCTTTGGATAGGAAGGCACTTGGGACAATTTGGTGTGTCTTGCATCTTTGGTATTATTTAATGTTTCAAAGGAAAAGACTACAAAAGATCTAATGGATGCATTAGGAAGTTGTATGAAAAACCCTTTGCCTCTAACAAGATATTTTTAATGAAAAAGTTGTTTACTATGAAGATGTCCGAGAATAGTTCAATGAGAGATCATTTAAATGATTTCAATACGGTTGTGAATATGCTAGCTTCTTCTGATAGAATTTGATGAAGAAGGTAGGGCTTTATTAATTTTGTGCTCTTTACCCGAGAGTTAGAATAGCCTGGTAATGGTGGTAAGTAACTCGGTTCAGCCTAACTCGAAGTTGAAGTTTGAGGATGTTGTAGGGGTGATTCTAAGCAAGGAAATGTGAAGAAAAAGCTCCAGGAATCTTCTACTTCGAGGAATGCTTTGGCAAAGTGGAAACTAGAGGGAGACGAAGAATAGAGGAAACGTGGAAAATCAAAAGATCGAAGCAAGGTAAAAATCCAAGAACAAGATTGTATGTTGGAATTGTGGAAAGCTTGGGCATGCAAAGAAGGACTGTTGGGAGCTTTGGGATAAGAAGAAACAACAGGAAGAAAACAAGGAGGCAAATGTGGCATTGGGTAATGTATGTCAGGATGCTTTGATTCTTTCTTTGCATAATATTATTGAATCTTGGGTTTTAGATTCAGGGGCTTCTTTTCATGCTACTCCACATAGGCATTATTTTGTTGATTATGTTCAAGGGGATTTTGGGCATGTTTTTCTTAGTGATGATGAGCCTTGCAGTATAGTTAGAAAAGGTTTTGTTTAGGTTAAGATGCAGAATGGGAATACATGGCTATTGAAGGATGTCAGACATGTGCCTACATTAAGGAGAAATTTGATATCGGCGGGGCAATTGGGAAGTGATGGTTGTACTGTGATATTTACAGCTAACTCTTGGAAGGTTACTAAGGGTGCTCTTGTGGTGGCAAGAGGTAAGAAGGTTGGAACCTTGTATTTAACCACTGATAGTACTAATGATTGTAATCTTGTGGCTTCAGATGTAGATACAACATTATGGCACTATAGGCTCGGTCATATGAGCCATAAGGGCATGGACATCATAAAGAAGAATTTTCCTGGATATATAGAAATAGGTTTGGAGTTCTGTGAGGACTGCATATATGGGAAACAAAAGCGAGTAAGGTTTCTCAAGGTTGGACCTACAAAGAAAGAGAGTAAGTTAGAGCTGGTGCATTCTGATGTGTGGGGCCACTCGGTATCATCTCTTGGGGTTCAAGTTATTATGTTACATTTATTAATGATGCAACAAGGAAAGTTTGGGTTTATTGTATTAGAAACAAATCTAATGTATTTGCAACTTTTATTAAATGGAAAGCCTTGGTAGAGAATGAAATAGGTCTTAAGCTAAAATGTCTCAGGTCAGATAATGGAGGGGAGTATTGCAGCAATGAATTTAATGATTATTGTTCTAAGAATGGAATCCGCAGGTAAAATACGGTTCCAGGAACTCCATAGCAGAATGGGGTATCAGAAAGGATGAACAGAACAATAATGGAACGTGCTAGGAGCATGATGTTACATGCAGGACTGCCTCTTTCTTTTTGGGCAACAGCGGTGAGCATAGCGGTGTACTTGATAAACAGAGGACCCTCAAGTTCCTTGGATGGAGGCATACCTGAGGAGGCTTGGTATGGTAAGAAAGTTGATTATTCATTTCTTAGAGTCTTTGGATGTGAGGTGTTTGTTCATATAGAAAAGGATGATAGGACCAAGCTAGAGGCTAAATCGGAAAAATGTACTTTCATCGGTTATGGTGGTGATGACTTTGGATATAAATGTTGGAGTATTAAGGACAAGAAAATCATTCGATCTAGGGATGTGGTCTTTAATGAGAAAGTCATGTATAAGCAGCAGTTGCAGGAAAATAAGGAAGAATCCAAGAAAGAATATGCAGCGTTAGAGGATCTTCTAGATGGGAAAGTGACACATGAATCAATTCAGAACCCCTCAATAGGAACCCCAAACTCCTATATTGAGGAGGTCTTCTAGGGTAAGAAGAGAACTTGAACATTTTTCTCCTTCTCTTTATTATTTATTACTCACTGATAGTGGAGAGCTAGAGAGATTTGATGAAGCAATGCAGGTAGATGCTAGGAAGAAGTGGGAGCAAGCCATGGATGAGGAGCATCAGGCTCTTATGGAGAACCAGACATGGGATTTGGTGAAGTTACCCGAAGGCAAAAGAGCATTACAGAACAAGTGGGTGTTCATGAGTCAAAGACGAAGGAGGAAAGAAAAGATATAAGGCCCGGTTGGTGGTCAAAGGGTTTGCACAGAAACAAGGTATAGATTTTGATGAGATTTTTTCTCCTGTAGTAAAAATGACTTCTATTAGAACTATTCTAGGAATAGTTGCAGTAGAAGACTTGCACTTAGAACAGCTTGATGTAAATACTTTGCATTTCTCCATGGTGATTTGGAGGAGGAACTATATATGCAGCAACTAGAGGGCTATGAGGTCAAATGTAAAGAGGAGATGGTTTACAAACTGAAGAAAAGCTTGTATGGCCTGAAACAAGCTCCACGTCAATGGTATAAGAAGTTTGATAGCTTCATGATGGAGCAAGGTTATATCAGATGCCATTATGACCATTGCATGTATACAAAGAAATTTGAGGATGGAAGTTATATTATCCTGTGTTTGTATGTTGATGACATGTTGGTTGCAGGTAAAAACATGTAGGAAATAAAAGTACTCAAGAAGCAGCTAAGTGAATCCTTTGCTATGAAGGATTTGGGTGCAGCCAAACAAATCCTTGGTATGAGGATATCTCGGGATAGGAAGGAACGGAAGCTGACTTTATCTCAGGAAGAGTACATTAAGAAGGTATTGGAGAGGTTTAATATGCAGGATGTTAAACCGGTTGGGACTCCTTTGGCAGGCCACTTCAAGTTATCAAAGGAGCAATGTCCCAAGACAGAGCAGGAAAGAAACCAGATGTCAAAGGTACCTTACTCATCAGTAGTTGGCAGTTTGATGTATGCTATGGTGTGCACTAGGCCTGATATTGCCCATGTAGTGGGAGATGTGAGTAGATTTATGAGTGATCCAGGTAAATAACATTGGCAAGCAATAAAGTGGATCCTTCGGTATTTGAGAGGGACCATGGGGATAGTTGTGTGATACAGTGGATCAGACACCACTTTACGTGGTTATGTAGATTCAGACATGGCTGGAGATGTAGACAATAGGAGGAACACAACAGGTTATATTTACACTGTAGGTGGGACAGCAGTGAGCTGGATTTCATGACTACAGAATCTTGTGGCTTTTTCAACCATAGAGGCTGAGTATGTTGCTGCCAAAGAGGCAAGCAAAGAGATGATTTGGCTACAACAATTGCTTGAGGAGTTGGGGCATAAGCAGGAGGAATGTAAGCTATATAGTGATAGTCAGAGTGTTATACACCTAGCTAAGAACTCTACTTTCCACTCTAGGACGAAGCATATACAGTTGAGATATCACTTCATCAGGACAACTTTGGAGGAAGATAAGTTGAAGTTGGAGAAGATTCATACCACGAGAATCCTGCGGGACATGATGCCCAAGGTGGTCACAAGGGATAAACTAAAGCTATGTTCAGCTTTGGTTGGCCTTCGAAGATGACAGTGAAGGGTTGAGAAGCTTGCTCAGTGGAAATCAATCTCCAAGTGGGAGATTGTTATGATTGTGGAGCCTATTTGCATGTTAGAATGTGGTACACCTTCTATGTGTTACACTCGGTTATTTTTACAGCGGTCCCACTCACTGATGAGCGGGTCAGGGGGGTTCGGGGTGAGGTCCTGAAGCAAATTTTCATGGGTGGTTTATTAACCCATGGGTAATGGGTAACCGTTATGGGCTATTTTTGGACCCATGGTTTTTTTCGAGTTTTGCCCATCGTTTTTTATACCCATGGTTTTGTATCAAACTTCTTAAGAAATTGTCTATTTATATGGTCTTATGCATATGATAAAAACACAAGAAAATGTATTACAGATGTGTTTTGAATTCATTTGTGCATTCTATAGAGTTTGTTGAGCATAGCTCCAAACGGATTTGGGTATTGTATTGAGAGAGTGGAGGCTTGTAATAAAATCTAAGCAAGTGATTCTTGGTGGACGTAGCCCAAATTGGGTGAACCACGTTAAATATTGTCTCTTTGTGTTGTGTTATTTATTCTACACTTTTATTTAAGATCTCGTAATATTTTACGTATATTAGTTTCTACAAATTGCGATTCTATAAGGGATTATTCCGCATATTTTATCTCTTATTTCCTAACGAGATCATCCCTTTCTTTCTGGGACCAATCAATGGTTGGGAGAGGCATATGTTGAATGGTTTTGATATATTATACAGAGTACAAATCATAATCATCATCCTCTACGTCTTCCGGAACATGATACACCTTGAAATCCTTGATTTGTTGCAAAGAAAGCCTCCCAAAGTACCTTTTTCTCACTTCATACTCATCTGCACAATCTTCCTAGTAATCCTTGATTGTGGGAACATGATAGTAAGACATTCTCAAATGCTTGGAAATGAAACCTTTAATGTCAAAGGAGGATCTTCTTTGATAGGTGTGAAACTTGAACTCAGTGATTGTTCTCTCCACATTTCTGTGCATCCAAGGCAGATCTACATGTATAGTTTCCTAATGAGATAGGGAACTAGATACCTGTGATCTTCTTATCTCTGTAAGTTACATGCAACATGTCAAACTATCTGTAAACCTCCACTAGCACCAATTTTTCATTGCAATACATGGGCAATTTGTTGGGTACACCTTCAAAACCAGCTAATATGATATATGAGAACTTTCTAAACTGGATGAAGAGGCTGCCATAGGTGGAAATTAATTGCTTTTCTTCTGCAGATACCCTCTCAACTGTATTCCCTTCCAATAGTCTAACTATGAACATTTTGAAGGCATCATTGAATCTCCTATGATGAGTCTTACTATTTTCATAAGTTAGTTGAGGGTAAAACTCATAAACTGGTGCATTCTTCTTATCATCTTGTGGTGACAATCCTACCCATACCTTGTAGGATGCAATGGTGTACATGAGGTAGGATGTCATATAAAAGGTTTTTCTTTTCTGTACATTCACCAACTGCTCACTCAAGTTCTCACAAATGATCTCTCCCCAATTCAAACTTTTTTCCCTCATATATAATGTTAATATATACACACATCCAATACTAAAATTCATTGGTAGAGGACATTCCCATCAATCTAGGGAGTTAGGTAATCATATCTAATAATTCTTCTTTGAATTCTTACCTGTATAGGACCTTGGGAAATTTTGAAGCTCCTCTCTTTTGAGCCTTGAGCCAGGATTTGGCTATCATTGTTCTATACCTATCCTTGTCTTGATCAAAAATATTTTGAGCTTAAGCCTTGGTCAAGGTATTGGAGTCCTCAAAGGTAGGGATTCCCAGGGCTGCATTTATATAACTAGCATCAAGTTTGGCAATTATTTAGCCTTGAGGATCCTTGACTTCTTTAGTTTCTAGGTAAAAACATGAAGCACATGAATGGATAGTGTTAGTGCATTGAGCAGAGGGGAAATCCGATAGCATAAGAAATCCCACTATTTTTGGTACATTGGACAATGATGGTGGGGTGACTTCGAAATTCGAGCTCGGATATCTTCCAAATTCAGGTGCCTAACATCACTATCCTCATTATTGGGCATATAGGTTTCAAGGAATAAATATGCGAGATACCCCCATATTGGAACTTCATTGTGAAGGTGTGGAAGAAATATTGAGGAAAATGAAGGCTCAACAATGTTTTTCGGAGATATTTGGAGGGGAAGGAAAAAAACACAAACCACTACCAAATTAAATCAAGAAGGCATAAAATGACTCACCTCTAGCATGAAAAGAACGGTGCCTCAACAAAGTTCCCAACATAATTTGAATTTTTGAAATTGGGTAAAAATGAGAAAGTTATGACCAAAAATGTCTTTTACGGTAAGAGAATGGAAAACACGATTACAAGGAGAATTATCAATTTTGGAATGGTGAGAAATGACCAAAATTACCCTTTTATAGTAAAACAATTAGAAAATAGGGTTAATTTGAGAAACATAGTGGAATGTGGGAGTTGGTGAAGTTGTGGGAACTCCTTTTGTCACTTTCCTCAATATTACGGATATGACAGGATGTAAAGAATTGGAGGCCCACAAGAACAAGTACCTTGTGTTCAAAAATTTTATGAAAAACCCGCAATACAAGAAAATTTGGTGAGTTACTAAAAATATGGGCTTTCGAGAGAAGGGAAGGTCGCGAGGAATGAGTTTCATCCAAATTACAAATATCTCGCACTAAGGATCATAAGACTCGCGTGGAAAAAGGGAGTGCGGAAAAATAAGCACTAAATAACAAGTTCTTTATGTTCCAAAAGTTTCACATTGTTTGCAACACAAAGGATTCTAATAAATTGCAGGTAACAAGACACTATGGGGAAAAAGCGTTTGGCGGGAACAGGTTCCATGAGGAGTAAAAAAATCTACACAATACTGAGACCAAATAGACTGTGGGTTAAATAGAGATGCAAGGAGCTGGAGGCATGGAGGAACTTGTTCCTCCTGTTATGTTAGAACCCGCAATGGCCACACAACACCGAAAAGGCTCAAATTAAACTAAAATTAAACCAACCGCCATACTTTTTCGATCCTTAGACTTCACAAAAGCAAACAAATTAGGGAAAAGGGGTCACTTAACCAAAAATTTAGTTATTTTTCAAAATTTACACATTTTTGGGTGGGTGACAACATATGTAATGATATATAACAAACCAAAAAAATCCTATGTAGTGGTAGTAGTAAGAATATTGATTTCCAACCTAGGGAAAGAACATGTTTACACCCTAATTAAATTAATAATTATATGAATGTACTAAAATATGATGTAAGGTTTGTTGCGTGGGGTTATTCTCGATTAATTAACTTCCAACATTAATTATGGAATCTTGTAAAAATACATTAATACTTGTAACTATTGATAATAATTATCTATAAGATCAAAAACATAAGATGGTAGATGTATTTAGCTATATAGAGTAAAGCATGAGATATCTAGATGTACAAACTAGATAACTGGGAGTAACTAACTAGAAGTTTCTTCAATATTGATATTTTAGCTAGAAAATTTTGTAGTATGGAACCATATAGTTCTTCTAGGAATGTATGTACAGTCTTAATCTTGTTGTATGGTTTTTAACCTACTTAGAGTGTGGTTCTATAACTTCTTGTGTGATTTACTTTCCTCGAAATATATGTTTCTATCAAACCCTAATTGTCACATAGTTGCGAGACCATTCAAATAATTTGAATCAAATTAAAACCCTACCATGGGTGGAATACCCTACAAAAGGATTAGTTTTTGTTTGAAGTGCAATCCACACACCACCTATTTCGTCACTAGTTTGAAGAGCTTGAAACCACATGTAGCTCTCCACCTAGCATGTGTTATTATATGGACATGACTAGTTTTGGTAACTTGAATCAATTTGAAAAAGCTTCAAGATGATTTTTATCTTAATGAGACATTGAATTGATAATTTTGGCTGCTTGGAAATGAGGAAAGATTAACTCCTTGATCTAGATGAGTGCTTACGAAATGTAGTCTTGACTACCCTAATATATTTGCATTGGATTTGGAAATATTAAGGGATCCTTGAGTGTCTTTAGTGTTATTATTTGTAATGAGATCTCATAAGTGTGTCGGGTAAGTAAATGGAGTGATATTAACTTGTTTTTATAAGTTCCAAATGTAAATTGTTACGAGAAGGAAAATACGGGAGGATCAAATGATAAAAAAAAACACAATCAAATTAAAATACAAGTTATAGGATGTGTTAGTCTAGGACCTTACATGTCATCCATGAGTAGAATCCACATCCTAACAAAACCATATATTTTTTGAAAAGGTGATAGTGCATGCGGTATGAAATATGTATCATGATAAATAGAGGTGAAATGATTGTTTAATGAATTTATATATAGAATTTGATGACACGTTGGTGTATATGGATAATAAATTTGGGAGAGAGATAGTAAGATGTCTTGAGCGGGGATAGAATATGGATAATATTCTTAGTAAAGGAGCATTGTCATAGCTAACAATATCAAATGTTAAATTTATAGATTTGATTTTTTATATTCCCCACTTTTAATTATGAAATGAAAATAACATTCTTAAAGAAAAAATACCTAAGTGTGTAGACATATTTTATCTTTTATTAGATTTTTTGATATCCAAATATGTTGGTGTTGGCATGCTCCAAGGTGAAATCTACAACACATAGTGTAGTCAATGTCATAGTAGAAATTGAACTATAAATTAAATGTAAATGTATAATTTGAACTTGCACAAAGTGAAATAAAGAGATGCAAAACATGGAAGGAATACACCTTCTTGTTCTCTAGAGGGAGAATCTCCCATTCTTTTCTTCTACTTGGAGATTTATATTGTATTATTGAATTTTCCAAAGGATTGGGGGTGATCAGTTCCTAATTGCGTTAAAGGAGAAATTGAAATATTTGGTGTATGCAACACAACACCAAATAGAAGATAGAGAGATAAGAAGAGAGAGGTACTAAAGCACTTATTGAAATAAAAAGGTTGTGTATCAAATTTTTTTAGTAACATTGATATCTTCCTCTTTAAATGTGTAAGAGGATAGGAAGGACTTACTATGAAGAACTTAGTTGCTTCATTACCTTCCATAACCCCATGGACCACACCGCTATAGATGGATCTAGGCCCAATTTTGTATTTATAGACACAAATTATAAAATATAATGGGTTCCCTCATGCTTTCCCCATGTGTCACATAGATGAGTAGAAGTGTGTAATACACTAATATGATGGTGGAGAAGGAAACTCATGCCCCAAAACCTTGCGTACATAACTGAAAATGAGTAATAAACTAGAGAAGAATCACCCACTAAGGTAATTTGAATTGTGTCAATTGAGTCTAAATCTGTCTCAAAAGTTTGTATATTTAAAGAGAAATTTGAAACTATATAAAATCTAGTGTGGCTTCCCCTAAGGAAGAAACATATGCGAGGGTCGAAACATCTACACTTTATCTTGAATATTATGTACATTTTTAATATGTTTAATTTTCCACTCTTTCTATGCATAAAGATATTTATGAGTACTCGTGTCCATTAAAAATTTATACCTAAACTTCCTAAACTTGAAAATATGTCCATGTAGGTGTAGAATATACCCCGATGAATGCCTCCTCTTTTGAGGTGCATGTGATAAATCATTTGAGTGTGTGGCTCAAGATAAAATATGTGTTTCCTATCTAATAAGTCTAATAATCTTCCTTAAAACACATTGAAGGTTGTAGTGGTGTCCTTTGATGGGATCCCATTCTTGCAAAGGGGATGTGCATAGTGGTACCATGGAATACAAAGAAACAAATAATAATAACAACAATGCATGTGTAATATAAAAAGTATAAAGGCATAAAAGAAGTCAAGTGAGAAAAGATAAGTAATAATAAGTAGAGAAGAGTCACATCAAGGCATAGAGCCACAAACATGGGACACTTGTAGTGTTACAAGACAATCAAGGAACTTAGGCCACATACAAGAGAAGTTATATCACACAAAAAAGGAATATATCCAAAAACATGGGACACCCATGGTGTCGTAAGAAAATTAAGGCATCTAGGCCATATACAATGAAGTAGAAAAGTACAAATAAGTAACAAATATGTATATAAAATAATGATGTCAAAAATTATTAAAACATCATAAAAAATAGTAAAGAAGTGCATAAAGTAAGATACGTCAATGCTACACAAGACACATGTATTAGTCCCATTATCTCAAAAGATAACATATACACAATATATGTAATCTAGTGTAATGAGGAAGTAAAAAGGAACTATATTGAAACAATAACACCTAAATAGAATGTATGGGAGATGCCCCCAGATGATCTTGGTATCTAGGAAGGGCTAGGATGGAGAACCTATCATCGTGTAACCGTGTGTGTGTCCTACATTAAGCTATACATACCTTGTGATTTCGTGTGTGTAACTAACATATAGAAAATATATTCTATCTATCAAACCATAGTGAAAACAACATATGTAATGTAAAGTGATAATAATTCAAGTTATGTGTATATGTCCTAGTTTTGAATTTTTATTAATATTTGATTTTATAATATAACTATGTACAGGAAAGGTGTAGCATAAGAGATACCCAATGAGAGCCTCATGAGGAGGAAAATTGGATCCTAAAGAAAAGGGAGTCTCGAGGCTTAATTTTTCTAAATAATGATGCTCATGTGCAAGTGGTGTAGAAGTGATAATATGTTCCATAGAATTATTGAGAGGAGAACTAGGTGGACTAGACGCATGAGAAATAGTGTATGATAAAAAATACCTACAAAGAGGACTAGAAAAGTGAGATCCACTATAGATAACGAGTGCACAAGAAGATCTATGAGGAATCCTAGGAGGCGAGAGCCACTAGAGATAACATGTGCACTAAAATACCTATGAGTAATTCTAGGAGGGAGAGAGTCACTAGAGATATCATCTAAAGTAGAAGGCCTATCTGGAGACCTAGGGGGAGAGATCCATTAGAGAATAACATGTGAATTAGAAGGCCTATTTGGAGACCTAGGAGGCCGAGAGCCACTAGACATAGCAAGTGAAGTAGAAGGCCTATTTAGAGACTTCGGGGAGAGAGCCACTAGAGATATCATGTGAAGTATAATGTCTATTTAGAGACCTAGGAGGGAAATATCCACTAGAGATAGCATGTGAAGTAGAATTCCTATTTTGAGACCTAGGAGTAAGAGTAGAAACTATAAAAGGGTGAACAGAAACTTGAGAGGAGTACCCTTAAAGGGAATACCCTAAATTATGAACTATTTTTGGTTAATAAACCAGACACATTGGTGTAAGATAGATGGAAAAACCCTAAGAGCATGTAACCAAGTAAGACCTAAACACATGTCCCCGAGATAAGAGTAAAGGCCACTAGAAATAGGAAATATGTAGTAACTAAGAGGAAAAATTATCTTAAAAGTACATAAATTATGCTTGGTATATGAATCAACCAAAACATTGTGTATAGATACTTGATTAATAGATGCGTGAATATATAGAGTACTTTAGACAAGAATTTCATGCATATTAAAGTCATCAAAGGTAATAATTGATGGAGAAGGTGACATAGGAATGACATTTCCATTAATTGCATCCAATATGTGATCATAAGAAGGAAGAGGTGGTGCCAAGTGAAGAGAATTGTGCACTTCCAAAGTGGATTTGTTATTGTTATGATTAGGAAGTGGATCATTGAATATTTTCAGCTTTGCATTATCATTAGTAGGCTTAGAGGATTCAATGGGATCATCCCATTCAATTGTATTTGTATCAATAAGATCTTATATAACATGATGAAGCTTGATACATTAATTAGTGAGGTGACCAATACATCTATGATAATCACAATAAGCATTAACATAAAAAAAAATTAGTATAAGGATTACTGGTATCAACCTCAAGTGGTGGAGGGAGACATAATATTTTTCTCAAGTAATTTTTTAAGCACGATATGTTGAGCATAAGGTAAACATGTAAATTTCCTTCATGTAGATTATAATTTAAGTTTAGTAGGTTGAGCTATGACATTAACATTGTCTTGAGTAGTAGCCTTATTGTCATTGATATTTCCTTTGAATATATATTTTCTTGGAAATTCATAATTAGATGTGGTAAAATTGCTAGCAAAATACTCAATATTATTCATATGTAGCAACTTGGATTCGTGTTCTTTAATGTATGACATAGATGATCAAATGAGGGAAACTTATCAAATATAACTAATTATTGCAAAGGATGAAACAAGCTTTGTGTAAAGAGATCTTGAAGTTTGCTATTTGCTAGAATATTGTTCATTTTAGTAAAATCGGTCTTGCAGCTTAAAACATAATAACTTATATTCTCATGAGACCCTTATTATATTTTAGAAATTTGATCATAAGAAACATTATCCCCAATATTGATAGAATTTTTTTTGAGAAATTTATTTTCCAAAGTGGTAAAATACCACACAAAATGTGTGGGGAGATCATAGAACCATTGTAAAAAAATTCCTTGATACTTCTAGGGAAAATCTTGGTAAGTAAGATACCATTAGATGCATAGTAAAAGTAAGCAATAAGGAATAATAGAAGGTGATTTGCATGGCACCATTTCCATCATGAATATGAATCCTATGAGAAACAAAACTAAGATGCAAACGATAAGAAGCTAATTTAGGATGACAGGTGGGTTATGAAGAAATTGAGTAGAATCCATATCATGAGAAGAAGCAGATGCACCTTTTTATAATTATAAGATTTGAGCTTGTAAAGTGTGAAATTTTTTTCAAGAGCCTACGATCTAGAAGAATAAGAATCATGTGAACCATTGCGATTTCATGTAGGAACAAAAATAATCATAGGAATGGGCATGGAGACATTATGTGTTGGAATAAAAGGAATCTCCATTAATTTAGGAACCGTAGATGTAGGAATAATATATGTCTCTATATTAGATAGTGAAGTATTCTTAATTTGATCTCAGGAAACATATAGAAGAATGACAATATCATAGGAATTATCTTGTAAGAAATGTGTAAGATATTGTGCGTCATCCTCAATAATTTCATGGGAATTATTTTCAAATTCAATATTAAAGTCTTCGCCTTGTACATGCTTAGTGATAACAGTGAAAATAAAATTAGAAAATATTTCAGCAATAGAATAGAAGCTAGTAGTAGGGACCATAGTGTCATGTTGTGTACCAACATAAGGGGAATTAGCATAGGGCTCCCATTTTTACAAAAAGATTGACCATATACCTATCTAGAGGGATAATATATCATACTAAGGCAATATTGAGAGTCCCTAGTCTTAAGGAATATATTATAAAAGAGTTGAGGGTTGATCATGATGATATAAAATAGAAAGACAACACCAAGAGTGAAGAAGATGATCATAAAGAAGGGAACCCTATGGAAACTAGGGTTTTAGCAATATATAGTTAATTCAAGAGTTAGGTCCACAAAATGTTTAAACCCTAGTTAAATTAATAATGTTATGAATTCATTAAAAGAGGATGTACGGTTTGTTATAAGGTTATTATGATTAATTAACTTCCAACATTAATTATGTAATATCAAAACAATGCATTAATAATTTAAATGATTGATAACAATATGATATAAGCTCAAAAAAACAAGAGGAGAAGTGTACCTAGCTATAAAAAGACACCTCCAAGACTAAAGAAGATTATCATAAATAAGGGAACCTAGGACAACTAGATTTTTATCAATATATAGTCAATTCAAGAGTTGGGTCCACAAAATGTTTATACCCTGATTAAATTAATAATGTTATGAATTCACTAAAAGAGGATGTAAGGTTTGTTATAAGGGTATTATGATTAACTAACTTCCAACATTAATTATGTAATATCAAAACAATGAATTAATACTTTAAACTATTGATAACAATATGATATAAGTTCAAAGAAATAAGAGGAGAGATGTCCCTAGCTATAAAGAGTGAAATAGGAGAGATCTAGGTGCACAGACTAGAGAAAATGGGAGTAATGAACCCGAAGATGTTTCATTATTGATATTGTAGCTGGAAAATGCCTTAGAATGGATGTACAGTTCTTCCAAGAACATTTGTATGGTCTTGACCCTATTATATGGATTTCAACTTTCTCAGATTGTGGCTTTGTAACTTCTTGTGCCCTTTTATAACCTAGAAATGTATGTCACTTTCAAACCCTAAGTTTCACATAGTTTCAAGACCATATGAATAATCTAAATCAAACTAAAACCATAACCATGAGTTGAATACATAAAAAAATATTAGTGTTTAGGTTGAACTGCAATCCGCGCATCACCTATATCGAACTACCCAAAGAGACCTTAAACCACACATATTTCTCTAATTATCATGTGATATATATATATATATATATATATATATATATATATATATATATATATATATATATATATATATATATATATATATATCAATGCAAATAGTATTGGAAACTTGAACCAATTTTACAAATATTCAAGGTGATTTTTCTCTTTTCAAGACATTGAATTGATATCTTTGGATGTTTGGAAATGAGGGAAGTTAAACTCCTTGACTGATTGAGTGCTACATAACTCTAGTAGTGACTTCCCTAATGGATATACATCATATTTGTCAATGTTTAGGGAGCCTTAAGTGTCTTTAGTGTTATTATTTGCAATGAGAGCTCATAAAAGTGCTAAGTAAGTAAATGAAGTGATATTAACTTGCTTATATAGGGTCACAAAAGTGAATTGTTATGACAAGGATGACCCAGGAGGATAAAATGATCCCAAAAATATAATTAAATTGAAATCAAAGTTGGGGGATGTGTTGGTTTGGATTTTTATGTGTTATCTAAGAAAAATTCCACTTCTTGACCAATCCATATGGTTTTGGACAGGGTGATAGTGCATGCAGTTCGAAATATGTATCATGATAAGTAGAGGTGAAATACTAGTTTCATGCATTTATATTTAGAATTTGATGACACATTAGTGTGTAGGAATAAGAAAGTTGAGAGAGAGACTATAATATGTATTAAGCAGGGATAAGATGTGGATATTTATCTTAACAAAGGAGCATTTTCACAAATAACAAAGTGTTAAAGGGTAAATTGCCAAATTTAAGTGTCTACTTAACATTAAATAACTCACACATGATATTTAGGTTTTTGTGTGGAACGTTAGATTATGAAATTCACTACTAAGGAATGCTTAGGAGGATAAAATAGTGAACATTTAAGACATTGAATCCAATAATGAAGAGGTAGAAATAAAAATGGGTATATAAAAATTTAGAGGGAAAATGTGTAGTTTGGATATATGGTAAAATAATGAGTATTTTATAATTGAAAAAATGTAATGTGAGAGGGCGTTAATAATAGAATATTGAAGTGTAGGTTTAGAAATAGGGGTATTATTTAATATTCTAGGAATGCATGTTCCTGACATAAGTTTACATTGTGAATCCCCCATGATTATATTCTCATATTGTTTAGGTGATTACCTATTGATGTGCTTCCATATATTTTCACATGCATTAGGGTAAAGTAAAAAATTGAAATGCTATAATTTATATTATAAAAAATTGAGTTAATACATAAAGGAAAAAGGTTATTATGTTGAGTATTTTTCACAAATGATTTTTTTCTTAGGTGAAATATTGTGTGTTTTGTAGATGTCATTTTTCTATTTTGTTATATCTTATATAATAGTTTAGTATTACTTATCTTATATAGTTTAACCGATCTTTAAAAAATTGTATGTCATTAGTTTTACCTACACCCTTCTACACACTATATCTACCTCATGTGTGTTTTCCATCCATGTGTTCAATCTTAAACCTAGAGTGATGTGTATCATCACGACATATTTACATTTTTAAAGGCTACATGAAAACCCTTTTCATTGATTACATGTTTCTTAATAACCTTGCTGAACTCCCTATAGAAATACAAATTATTGCATCTAAAATAAGTATATAAAACATGATCTCAACCATGTTTTTGTTATAGAAATACTAAAACCTAAAATAGACAATTTTGAGATTAATTTTTGGAAATCATAATCTTATTTTTCTTAAGGTTAAGAAAAATTAAATAAAGTTTTAGAAAATTTAGAAAGAGCACCCAATTATCTTTTTAGGATATAGAGGTAATTAGAGAAGATAAACACATCATTGAAGAAACAAAGAAGGGAGATGTGACCATGTGGAGGTATGAAAACATCATCTAGATGAGTGTATTATCAAAGAAAGTTATCCATATCATTTTTTTAAATCCTAAAAATAATTAGAGAAAGAGGGAAACCCTATTTATTTATAACACTACTCCTTGAAGATTCAAATTCCTCATGGATTTTGGAATTCACCAATAATTATTTTGTAGAGTCTCATAAATATGATTTAAAAGGTCTCTAAAATGGAAATAACATGTATCCTATCAAAATTAAATTCCCTATTGATGCACGAGCATCTAGGTTAACAAGCAATATTGTATAAAACCAAAATATTTATATTTCTCATAAGTAGTATGTGTGGTGTTATAATTATTTATTTATAGCATATACATACTATGTCATGAGGGTTCCTTAGTAAATTTTCAATTCCAATATATATTTTATAATTTTTCTCAACCATCTATTTTATGGTACACTACAAGTAAGGTCGTATGAAAGTTGTTAGACCTTGCACACCCAAGGGACACTCAGAATGCATAACATCACTTCATCTATGTGCATAAAACTTCAAGATTGGATTAAGAGATGGTGAAATGATTATATTTTGTGTGCACAACAATTGTGCACTTTTTAGACACAAATCATGCACTTTGGGTAATTATCTAGTCTTGACTACATATTACTATTCATATGGTTCCTAATTGAGAAGATTACTGATAAATCCATGTCTTTGGCCATAGTTTGTTGCTTTCTATTGCTACTTTCAGTCTTGAACCTCTATTGGAACAATCTATCTTTTCATACTCCAGCTTTTACCTTTTTGGACTAGAGTACCCAACCAGGATACTAGCGCCAGGGCACCCTCGTCCCCTCTGTTGCCCCTATCCTCTTTATACTTTACTCTCACTTTTTGGGTCCTTTCTAGCCGTTTGAGCATCTTATCTTTTTGGTAGTTGGCATTTCAAGGGTTAATTACAAAATTTAAGCGAAGGAATCATATAAATATAAAGTTATGTGATCATAATAAGGGACCAAGCACTAAGCACTAGCTATCACCACCTAAGGTTGCATCCATCAAGGATTTTATTACTCCATTTACATCCATCTAGCTCCATCACAAGGGATAAAGGTTGGTTTTCTAGCATCACACTTCATAGGAGGGGAGTTTATTCTATTCCATGCACACATTATTTACATTCTACATCTAGCTATTGCTCGTTATTCACAAAGTGCAAGCACGTACAAGGGCACCTAGGGCACAATTCCACATACACACATAGAACTACATTTGGTCCGAGATGTAATGTAGCGCTCGGTGATAAGTCTACCATTGTGGCGGCCGAGGAAAGTATGAACCCTTCATATGCATCTTTATTTTTAGGTTTTTGATTCTTTGTCCGGGGTTTTACAGGTGATTTATTCATTGCGGGTTTATTACGACATCAATGAACTAGGTGCGGCATAAACACGACAAATAAAGAAGGCTTCGCATCATCTAGAAACCCTATAAAATTAGCTTCCAGACCTCCCACATAGACCAAGGTTCCCAGACTACGAGACTGTGGGGTGCCCCAATCTAGCCAAATCACTCAAATCAGATTTTCTCGTGCTCTCGTGTGATGGTCTCCCTTTCTGTTTAGCCGGTCTCCACCGCAACATAGTCCCGCGACATCTCCGAATCAACTAAGGCTCTTCCAACTCTCTTTAGATATTATGGTTTTACATTTTTATTGCTTAGTTGCTTGGGTGTGTTTTAGTTATTTTATTACTCATTTATTTACTACAAAATTTCATTAGATTAGGCTAGAATATTTACATTTTTAGCATAATGATTTTGGTGAACCCAATGTGACAATGATTGTTATGTGTTACAATGATAAATCAAGCATCTTGCGCGTCAAGGCTTTATCTCATTTGCTACACAACATTTTGTTGCATGCCCACCTATAAATATTGTACCCAAATGGGCTCCTAATTCTACTCCTTATATGTCTAATGAGAACCATGCTACTCGCTTCTCATGTGCCTTCTTCGGTTAGTCAAGCACCGCCTATTCAATCCACTCAAATTACACAATCACCTCTCAAGGTTTGTCTTCCATCACCTCCTTCTCCTCAGTCATCTATAGTGCTATCAAGTCAAACTAAAAACCTCCTCTTAAGGATGAGCTCACTCCTCCTCCATTAAAGGTATCTGCGACATCACCAGGCCATGCTCAACAACCACCTTCTATAGTTAAACTTGTAATTTTGCCGTCTGCTATAAACAATGCCTATGTCGATGACTGGGACCCAGATGAAGCTTACGATGACGATGAACCATTTTATGGTCACACACCTTTATCACCTCAGTGCCCACTCACTTTCATTAAAGAAATTACTCCTTACATTGATCCATTTAGCATCTTTGGCTAGATCTCCATCATTTACAAACCACTTGATACATTTGTATTGTCACTAACCGATGACACAATCTTGTGCTTTGATTCACACTTGACTGTTGAGGGCATCTTATACACATCAATCTCATACGCTACACAATAGACACTACACATGGCACATCTCCACCCATATTTCACTTTTATCATCTTGCATCATACACATTCTACGCATACCTCGGACATCTTACATTACATATTATACATTACACATCATGTAACGACCTCTCATCACCGCATCTACTACACATATTACACATCCTCTTCATCTACTTATATGTGTTGCACTCACTACCCTATGATGCACTCTAGTCTCATGGTCCATACTAGAATTTTGAGGGTATACATCACAAATGGACCACATTACACTCACACATTCAACCATTTAATCTTTTCCGTGTGCGACATTCCTAGGTTAGTGATACATGTCATAGGATACATCATCACTTCACCCAACATCCCTTAGTGATATATGATATAGGCTACATCATCACTTCTCCTACTCATCTTGTAGTGATATACACTTTAGGCTGCATAATAACACATTTTCACACCTCATCTCTATGTCACACATCATCACTACACATTCATCACACCACACTCCATACAACACATAATTTGACCATTTCATGATGACGCACTCTCATTTATAGTTAATTCTTGACTGCTAAGGGGGAATAAACAAATGAAACTCACTGCATATAACTCCATTCACTCAAGGGGCACACGGATCCTATGATGTGAATCCAGCTGCAAGAGGTTGAAATACCTCCAAAAACACACATAAACAGCTTTGCAAATAAAACCAGGAGTTTCAAAATAGCTTACTTCTCATTCTAGAATTCACACTGATCTATTACATCATTACAATTCTCCTTTTATTTCAAGACTACTCTAAAACCCTAAAATGCCAAAAACCCTAAAATGCCAAAAAACCCTAAAATGCAAAACAACTCGGATTGACCCCAAAATTTGCGTGCCAAATATGCATTCATAAATTAGGGCTCACATGAAATTTGGAATTATTCTGACAAGCACAACAAAAGTTATTAAAGTTCTAAGACCTAGTCAAAAGCGGAAAAAACATTCGGAGCCAATTTTAGGCCACTAGATGACAGAATCTGAGCCCAAAAATGTGCCAAAATGAGCACAACCTTGTAGGCAAGTTGACCCCAACATAGTACTAATGTATATCTACCACCCTGTAAAATTTCAGGACGATCCAACGGTCGGATCAAAAGTTATGGCCTCTGCAAGTTATGCTCCCACATCATCCTATCATTCACTTTGCATTCCATTCCATCCATATACAACATACTACATATCTTGGTTACATTTACTTGTACCTATTCATCTTATTACATATGCTACATAGATATTTTTACTATACAAACATGCACTTTCACTCACTTTCTAGTTATGATCACAAATTATATAGATCCATTACACACATCATGGATGCTTGGTGCAAAGATACCTATTACTAGTCCCATAGTGGCTTCTGGGGCATCTAATTTAATACAATACAGGTGCTATTGTTTCATTTTGTTTCATAACACACTAATTTATCGATTACATATGCTTTATATCATGTTTGCCTCATGTGCAGTATTGTTTTTATAGGACTATTTGCCACCATGGTTATCTGTTACATTTTTGTACTTTCTTTTCATTGTATGCCTTTATTTGCAGGTTTTTCCCTTTGTTTTGTGTGCACACTTGTATGCTTTTGGATTTTTCGGCCTTGATTTTCTTGTGACACCGTGAGTGGTGTCCCATGTTTGCAACCCACTTTTCATGGTCTACATTATCTTCTTACATGTTTTAGCTTACACATTGTTTGTTTAGCTTACACTTTGTCTTATACATGCATGTTTGTCTTTTCTTGTACTAATACTTGTCTCCCAGCCACTTGTTTGCATGTGCCTTGGTTTCTACCAAGCACATCCTCTTCCCCCTCTGCAGGGCACAATTTCAATGGTTGGTCCTCCTTTGGGCATCATTTGGGTGAATCATTCACCCCATACAAGGTATACACAACACAATACCAATACAATTCAACACAGCAGGGCTCGAGAATCGACTTGGGTCCTTAGTTACACAACAAGTAGGTTCAACACAATCTACAAAATTCCATACACAATAGATTTTACAGGGAAAATTGTTACATGTTAGAGGATAAACCAAACCTTCCTCTTTACACTACTTGATTGTGGGCGTCGGATCACCCAAAAAACCAAACAATATAAAGATATCTTCAGTTTTGGGAAGCGGTTACACGTTTGAGGATAAATCAGACTTTCCTCCCTACACTTCTTCAGCCAGTGGCGTGAGATATCCAAAAAACTCACATTTCATCGACAAGATCCTTTCTACACCTTTTTTCTCATCACAGATCATGTTCACATGTTCCTTTCTCATTTTCATACTTTCATTACACACTTTTTAGATATATACATGTGTCTTTACACACATTTGTATACATATACATACATATTTGACTACTTGATCGTATTCTCTTTTGCAGGTCCATCCATATGGGAAGAAAGTAGTCAACATCAACAACAACATCACACACGGCGACACTAACATGTAGGTACATCACATACATCAAAATCTACACATGTGCTTCTACCCTAGGTTCACTCTCATCACATTTTTACACTTTTTACATCTTTAGTCTCCACGCTCCACATTTTTATCACTCCACACTTTTTCTAGTCCCTCAACACACTTTCTAAATCAATCGACATGGATATCAGGCACACATCTCTGTCTAATTTATGTTACCGAGTGTTCCACTCACCAACATAAAGTGGAGGAAAATTTAGACACAAAGTCACACACTTTGGGTAATTATCTAGTCTCGGTTACACCTAAGTGATAAAAATACTTGATTAACCGATGTCTTTGGCTATCTTTCATTGATTTATATTGTTAATTCGGTCTTCCACATTTATTGGCCTAGTCTATCTTTTCATACTTTAGTTTTACCTTTTCTGGACTGGAGTGCCCACCAGATGCCAAGACTAGGTAACCTTGTCCCCTCTGGGTGCCCCTGTCCTCTTTTTACTTTACTCTCACTTTTAGGTCCTTTCTATCCATTTGAGCATCTTATCTTTTTGGTAGTCGGCCTTTTTGGGGTTAATTACAAAATTCAAGAGAAGGAATCATATAAATATAAAGTTATGTGATCATAATAAGGGACCAAACACTAAGCACTATCTATCACCACCTAAGGTTGCATCCATCAAGGCTTCTATTGCTCCATTTGCATCCATCTAGCTCCATCACAAGGGACAAAGGTTGGTTTTCTGCATCACACTTCATAGGAGGATTTTATTCTATTCCATGCACACATTATTTACATTCTACATCCAGTTATTGGTTGTTATTCACAAAGTATGACATGCACAAGAGAACCTAGGGCACAATTCCACACACACACATATAACTACATTGGATCTAAGATGTAGTACAATGCTTAGTGATAAGTCCACCATTTTGGTGGCTAAGGAAAGTTTAACCCCTTCATATGCATCTTTATTTTTTAGGGTTTTGATGTTTTGTTTGAGGTTTTCTAGGTGGTTTCTTCATTGCATGTTTACGACAACATCAATGATAACAAGGTGCGACATAAATGTGACAAACAACAAAGGCTTCACATCATTTGATGACCCTGTAAAATTGGCTTCCGAATCTCCTGTACAGAACAGGGTGACTGCAGACTAGGGTGCCCCAATCCCTTTTCCAAGCACCCCAGTCCAACTAAATCACTTGGATCTACATTTTCTCAGGATTTTATGCAACAGGCTCACTTTCCTCTTCAGCCGGTCTCCACTGTGACATAGTCATGCGACATCTCTAAATAAGCTAAGGCTCTTCCAACTCTCTTTGCACATTAGGGTTTTACATTTTAATTGCTTAGTTTCTTGGGTGTATTTCAGTTATTTTATTACTCATTTATTTACTATAAACTTGCATTATATTAGGCTAGAATATTTACATTTTAGCATAATCACACTTTGTGCAAAGCTAAAGCATTGTGTAGACTATTGGAAACGATGTGCAAGCTTATAAAATTTAATTTGAACTCATGTTAACTCATACTCCCACTTAATGTCTCACACCATAAAATTATTTTCGTCCTAATGTTGCACACCTACCTACAAAGCCATAAATTCATTAGAAATTGTTCAAGGTTTATACAAGCTCAAGAATATCTATGTATAAAATAAACTTGAAATACTATACATGGACTTCTTTTATGGATATGTGTGACATGTGTGTATGATCTTAAGGAGTAAAAATGTGATGGTCACTTGTTCAAGGACATTGAGATTATTACATGAAAGAGACAAAGATGAAATATCTAAATCATTATTGTTGATGTCAATCTAACTAACTCTTCATCAAGTTGTGTTATACTCATGATATATTGTGGGCCATTTATACCTTATCCTTCATTTATTGTTTTCCACACATTCAAAATCAGTAAGGGTGGGATGTGGGTGTGAAAAATATTGTGAGTAGGTGAATTTTGTATCTATATATAATAAAATTGCTACTTTTGGAAAAGGCATTCCAAAAAACCTAATATGAGATAGTATATACTTGTAGTGTTTGGAGAGAAATGTAATCATAGATTATCCAGAGGTTTGATGGAAGACTATAGGCGTGGGTTATGATCATTATAACACTATGATGTTTATAAGAGTACAAATTGTATGTGTAATGAGTGGTAAGGATATGTGTATAATATCTCATATTGTATAATAAAGAATAGGTGTTATTTTCTCTTGCATAAATTATGTATTTATTTAAATTACTCAATATAGAACAGTTCGTCATTAAGACACCTAACCGTGATTACATCACTCTTTAACTAAATGAAATACATTTCTAAAGTCTACATAGTAATGAAAGAATTTAGAATACTATTGTAACCTAAAGTTTCACCCTTTGTTGAGCCTCAATGGATCAACACCTTAGCAAAAACATGGTAATTTTCCCAAGGTGTGGGACCTTGCTCCTTAGGAAAAACCTCTAGAGAAGGTTGGATTCCTCTACCTATCTACTCTAATGCTAACACTACTCCTAAGCTAAGATATTGATCTACAAGGAAAAGGGGGGGGAATGCATGAAAAAAACTAAGCTAAAAAGTGGTGATTGCACTAAAATAGAAAGGGTATCTCTCCTTGAGGGGAAGAAAGGGAATGAAAACACAATTATGGGAGGAAGATACATGCCATAGATCAACTCTCCAAAACCATTCCATTCCACATATTTTAGACACTTAGAAATGAGAACACATGCAATTATAGCCCACACACATCATACCATTAATGAATAGAGAGGTATGAGACAAAAAAACATAAGTAAATGGAAGATATGAGCCACAATAATAAGATTTTATTGATAAAATCATACACAATCCATTATATTAATGAGAGAAGACATTAAGTGCATTACATATGACCAAGTCAAAGGTTTGCAACTCATGAAAGCTTAGCCACCATTTTGACATGGCAACTTTACATTCAGGAGAGGATTTTTTATAATGAGAAATGAGTTACATTATATAGAATGAGAAGAGAAAGAGAGAGGAGATATGGAAATCAATGAGAGATCAAAAGATCAACCACTTTCCACCCAAAAAGGACCAATCAACATAAGTGATGCTCAGATCAAGCATGGGTGCCATTTCTTGCCTTGGATGATGTGAAACTAGATTAATTCCTACTATAACCACTCAAAATAATTAAATTATGGTTGTTGGAGTGATTTGATCTAATTTTTGAGCCATTTGAATGGGAAAATAGTTGAAAATGCCCCCAATATTCTGTCACGAAGTTATCTTTTATTTCTCCACCATTCTCTACGAAATTAAACTCAAATTAAATCTCTCGAAGTTCCCTTCTAATGGTGTATCTTGTAATTAAATAGGTGCTCTAGATCGGGGTTATGATCATCTAAAACACAACTAGAACGTGCTCTCTGAGCTCGGTTTAAAATGGTATTGGTCCTTTTGATTTTATTTTTTCACAAAACACCTTTAAAGGGACCCACAACCACTCCCATCATAATCTAATCTTCTTAATATTTCCAACAAAGACAATTTTTCATGGTTTGGAGAATCTGATCAAAAGATATGATCATTTAAAGATCTCAATGTCGTTGGTGTATTTGACATCCACTTGGCCATCAAATTTATGTCCATGAACATTTCGCCATGTGCCAAAATCTGATTCAACCTCTGGTTTTTTCTCCCACCCAAGCTAATGTCCATGTATCACCATATCATTGGATTTGGGATTTCCTTGTATTCTTGGGATTTCAAGCTCACGAGGTCACATGGATTACTTTCACCCCTAGAGTTTTTAAAATGGCCGTGATTGGTCCACCATATTCATAGAGGTCAAAAAAAGGGGGTGTCACTTTAATTTCACCGAGCTCAGGCTCGCCTTTAAGTTTTCTCGGGTCACCTTAGTGTTTACCACTTGGCCCACTTGCTTTCTCGGATCTTAAGATCTCGAGATTCCGAGATCCATCTCGCATTTCCTTCGCCATTTTCACCTTTACCACAAAATTCTTGAGAATCTTAGGGCCTTCACCGTTGTGACTGACCCTCCCCAACATTGGTTTGCATGGACTAATGACATTAATATTTAATTCTCGATTCCTTTATTCTCACTCCCAATACTTTTTTGATCCCGCGAACTCGATATCTTCAAAATCACATATCACTAATATCTCGCCATGTGTTACACCTTAATTCTTCATGCCTTAGCGAAAATTTGAAACCTACCTAACTTGTTCAACTCGATGGCCCACTTGGTGACCCAAATAAAAGATCAACTTGCCCAAATAGCTCGGTTGTGACCCTTGTGGCTATGATTAAATTCGATGGCTTGTATCCTTTATAAAGTGAACTATCTGAACATTGTCAACTTGTTTGAGCCCCAACAATAAGTGATTTGATCAAATTTTCTTCTAATTCAAACTGTGTGATCCCAAAGCTTGTCTCGTGTAAGTTATTTGACAAGCTTGAAGATTCCAAGGTGCAAAAGCATTGAAGATTTGAGATCAAATTCTATCAAGTATGGAATTTGATATTACTTGGCCAAAATAAAGTGTGAGCTCATTTTGGTCAACTTTTTTGGTGACTCATCAAGGATGTCTTCCTTCTAGATAACCGATTAGCGGCCTATCATATCCATTGGGCATGGAGTCAATCCTGAAACTTGAAAATTGATCTTAAAACTTTTAAAACTCACTATGGAACTTATTGAAGTGTTGAACTTGTATTTGAATTGAAACTCTAAACTTGCACTTGTTTAAAATATAATCTTTAAAGCTCTGAATAAAATCTTTAATCAAATTGAAAAATACCCCAAAAATATATGTTTTGTGACCACAAAGGTGATTGATTTGAACCCTGCATGAGCTGAAAGAGCTCACAAAAATATGTATAAAAGATCAAATCATACATGATCCAAATGGATACATGTAAATTCTGTATAAAAGACTTATTTTACAAAAACAAACCTAAACTCCTCCTACAGTAACCAAAAGCAAAGTGAGCTAAAAAAACCGAGATACTAGTTGGGAGAAGTAACTTCCACCAAATCAAGTGATGGAAGTGAAAACATTGTTTGCACCTCCTTTTTGCTCAAAATATTATCCTAAAAAAGAACAAACACCTCCTCCAGTTGCTCTACATTTGGTTTAGAAAGGATCATTGGCTTATTTTTGGTTCTTTGGAGCTCTCCTCCATGTTCGAGGTGAACATGAAAATGAAAACTCAACTTGACATTATAAAACACTCAAATACCTAATTGGGCATGCACTTTTCAAAGTTGATCTCTTACATTCTCCAAGAAGGAAGCCATTTTCATCCTCTTTGTTCTCATGTGGGGTGTTTGTGAGTTGTTTTAAATTTTCTTCCTCTTCTTTCTTCTCAGCTCATGCCTCTATTTAATAATTGGCTCAGTATTATCATTCTCATCTTCAAATATAATAGTAAAAAGATCAAAAACACCATCAAAAATATCTATTTGATCACTTTTAGTATATGGGGATGATCTTAGTGACTCGGAGCTGCAATATTTCATAAAGGTAGAAAGTTCTAAACATGCAAGATGATAGGGATCATTGCATTCAATTAAAAAATCTTTCTTACCTTACAGAGCTCCTGCTCAACTTTATTCTGATCAACATAAGTGTTGAGAAACGTGTCCTCTTCATCCTCAAGCTCAATCTGATCTCCCTCTAAATCTACTTGGTCTCCCTTTATAGTTGATGCCTCTATTTGTACATTTTATACATTGTCACCATGTAAATCAAAGTCACACCAATTTGAAATTGTTTTAGAATTGTTTCCTTTAGTGAAACTGATTTGAGATGGATATGAGACATTGGTAAGAGGCCACTCATTGATCAAAATTTTAGACAGAATTGGCTCAAGCTCAAACTTGTTGATCTAGTCCCCCTAAACCTCTAAATGATCCTCCATCATATGTTCTAATATTTGCAACTCAAGAGATTTGAGAAAATCTCTTTTGATATTCTCTTGTGGATGTTAATCCTACAAAAATGTTGCAAGAATTTAGTGATGAAAATGTCTTGGAGTGTCAGCATGGGCTGCAATTCCTTAGGTTCCTAAACATGAAACGCATACACATGTCAATTTGGATTCATGAAGTAGGGAAGAGGTTGAGATCTTGATTGATTTTGTACATGTTCGAATGAGGGGAAGGGAATATGATTTTGGAAAGGAGGATAGCTCTCAAGACGAACCGAGAGAAAGTTAGGAATCTGGAACTTAGGTTGAGAGGGATGTAGGGATTTAAATGTATGAGAAGGGAGCTCATATGAGTGTGGTGAAGGATTACCCCATAGACAGGGGCCCCTAAAACTAACTTGTTTAGTCTCCAACCTTTCAACCAACTCCAACATCTTCCTCATGTTATTGTCCATGTCTTAGATTCGTCAACAGAGACCATCAAAGAGATTATTAAATAATATATTGAAAAGTAAATTTGTGGGATCAATAATATATAGAAGTATTTCATAAAGGCTTAGCACCCTCTTGCTTTATGATACTACCATGTTTCATGTGTTATGAAAGTTTAATTTATCTAGTATAGGGCAAATGCTCAACAAATGTATGCTCAAACATAGTGCAACCATAGTCGTACAAGATTTAATTGGGAATGAGGTAATGGATGATTACAAAAGATTAAAAGAGGAGAACCCGGCACAATTAATCCCATTAAATAACTAAATGGAAAAAAAAAGTAAATAAATCTTGGTTGTGTGTGTGTATGTGTGAAGGCGGCGGCAGGCGGTGGTAAAGTGTGCGCGCGTGTGCGCGTGCACATGTGTGCATGTGTGCACGTGTGCACATGCGTGTGCGCGTGCGTGTGTGCACGCGCGCACGCGTGTGTGTGCGCGTGTGTGCATGTGTGTGTGCGCGCGTGTGTGTGTGCGCGTGTATGTGTGTGCACGTGTGTGGGTGTGTGCGCATGTGTGCGTGTGCGTGTGTGCGAGCGTGCGTGCGCGTGTGTGTGCGTGTGCATGTGTGCATGCGTGCGCGTGTGTGTGTGTGTGTGTGTGTGTGTGTGTGTGTGTGTGTGTGTGTGTGTGTGTGTGTGTGTGTGTGTGTGCGTGCGTGCGTGCGTGCACGCGTGTGTGTGTGTGCGTGCGCGCGTGCGTGCATGTGTGTGCACGTGTGCGTGTGCATGTGCATGTGCATGTGCATGTGCGTGTGCATGTGTGTGTGCGTGTGTGTGCGCGTGCGTGTGTGCATGTGTGTGTGCGTGTGCATGTGCGTGTGCGTGAAAACAATACAATCTCATTTGTAAATAGTTATAATAATATAACTTGAACAAAATTAAATATGCCAAGAAAAAAGAGTAAAGTAAGCAAGACAATGAAATGGTTCTAAATATTATCAAGAAACTTTAATGAAGTATTTCTATCACTAATTATGTTTATATGTGTAATTTACAATGATAGTCGGGGTTGGGGTTGTTTGCGGTAGATTGTAATAGTGTAAGATGTCGAAAAATGATTGATTTTTAATTTAATATCTATTTGAGTAACATATATTTATTTTTCTTATTGTTCGGAGAAAGTAATAGAGTTTGGATTCTAAAAATATTTTAAATCTAATCCATTGATGGAAGGGATAATATTTTTGATAAAAAAGAAAGATAAGATTAAAAAAATACCACATATAGATTATGATAAAAAGAGTAACTCTCTACCAAAGATGCAATTTGTTGGGGAATGTATCTTTTGACATGTAATTTGTTCCAATCTTACATGGATTTCCATGTGATTTGTTCCAATTTTAATGGATTTCCATGTTAGCAAGCTACCTATCCTTTATGATAATGATAAGACTTATTCCTTTTCTTTTCACGTACACGTACGAAGGCATATGAGAATCGTAACTAAAAATAAATATTTTTCTTCAAACGTAAAGCAAAGTTTAAAGTTGAAAGGCATAGATGCCTATTTAAAATAGAATGAAAATCAATATTCCTCGTGGATTCGGTCAAGAAAATTTCAAGTTCAAAATATAAATATATATATATGGATGTTAGTAATAAAGAAAGTTGCCTAATTTGTAATAATTAATGCTAGAGTGAAATCTACGTTATAATTTATTTATTTTTGACAAAATCAAATCAAATAATAAAAATGAAAGTACCATTAATATAATGAAAATGCATATGATTTTGACATGTTGTTCACATTGTAACGTGTTATTAATGATATATTTGAATGACAATGACATGTAAATCGAACAATCCAAACATTGGCAAATTTAAGTATATATTTTTTTGTTTATGATGAAAATGATTGATAAGTCTTTTGTGTTTTTATAAAAAAATTCCCATTGCATTTGCTAAGATTGAAATCTTGGGAGGGCGGAGGGAAAGTGGTAGAGGGTTATCAAAACTTGTACCTTTTAAAAAAAAAAAAACTGTTTAATTTGTTATAAGAAAATGTTTTTTTTTTTTTTTTTAAATTTTAGGTCGGATGTTTCGTTAATGTATTTTGGAATTGTTTTTAAGATTTTAAATTCTTCATTAAAAATGTATTAAATTAATTATAACATATTGTAATTAATTTAAATTTATATTGCATTAATAAGTTCGTTTAATTGTATAAAAAGAGGTTCTTTAGACTATATAAAAATATATAATAATTATAATGTGTAAGAAATTAGGATTAGGGACATAAATATACTTAAATTTTGTGAAATAAGATAAAGTTGTCTCTGTGACAAAAACTTGAAAATTGGTCCATAAAAGTATAGGAATAACATCTAAAGAAAAAGGATAAAGGAAATTGTGTTGGTTATTTTCGTACAAATTTGACTAGAATTGTGAAGATCTAGAACCTACGAAATTGGTTTCTACCAAAATGGCTCTACATATGTCAAGAAAAATCTAATTGTAAATGTCATCTTTGTGCCCTCATCCGTAAAACCCTCACTTAGTCTCTCTAATTCATCGTGAATCCTCAAGAATGTGATCTCCTTATATAACCAACATTAGAACGCATAGAAGATAACTATAGGTGGCCACCATGTAGAACCTAGTCCTATAAGAAAGTACATGATATAAGTCATGGCACGAGAGATATCACATACAAGAATCATGCAAGTATACAAACATAGAAGCACACAAACATACAAGTACGTGAATCGATGTCACACATATTGTTATAGAGAAAGCCAAGAGCCATATACAAGGGACACAATAGTGGCATACAAACAAACAAGGGAAGAATGGCCACAATAGAAAAGGAAACTAAGGCCACAAACAAAGCATATAATAGTGGGTACACGCATATATAAGTCTAAGGGACAAGAAAATAAGCTATCCAATGTGTAATTATATAAGTAGACAATAGTTAGTATGTGCATAAAATAAGATATACTATTTTTGCATAGTTCACTTGTGTTAGTCTTAAAAATCTAGATAAATAACATATATCACCACATATAGGATAAGCATAACTAGAATGAGAAAGAGCACTACGTAATAAATGGAACAATAACACTTAATAGTGTAGAAGATGCCCTCGGAATAGCAAGACCAATGGGTAAGAGGGAAAATCTAGCATATATGATCATGTAGATTTAGATATGTATCCTACATCATGCTCATATACGTCAATGAACACATATGTGTATATAATATATAATATTCTATCTATCAAACCATGTGACAAACAAGATATGTAAAGTAAAGACTAGTAAATCAAACATGTTTAGGTCATGATTTTGTATTTTGTGAATAGTTTGATTTTTTATTTGTGAAATATTTTGATTTTTTTTAGTTTGTTTTTTAGAAATATTGCAAAAGATGTGGTACCTAATGATGCGATTAAGACGGTCGAGAGAGGAATTCATAGTTGTGGGAGGATTGGACCTCAAAATAGTATCATACACAACAAAAGTAGGATGTGTCGCTTTAATTCAAGGTTGTGGGACATTCTTAGGAGATTGATTGCTTGTAGGAGGAGACAAGGCATGCGTAAGATGGGACTTGTATAGATAACATGAGTAGGCTCACAAGACATGGTTGTAGAAACCATTGCTATATTGGAAGAAGGATGGGTAAATGACACTCATAAGGGATGCCCTTAACCATAACAACCTGATTGTAATAAATGTATTTAATGCATTGATGAAAAATAAAATGAATAACCCTAATCTTATGAATCTAAGAGTATCCTAGAATCATATCACATGTCCAAATAGTATTAGTAACTAAAACATGTGTAGCCATGATAACATATCCCACTATAAGAGGGAGACCATTTTGTCTAATGGAATAATTCTAGAAGATCATACATTGAATTGTACATGTTGTTTAGTATCTAGCCTAAATAATTAATCAATGTAAGAGTGCACATGTTGTTCCTAGAGATGTTATCAGCCAATATAATTTGGATATGTTTTTATTAACAAAAGATTGAATATAGATAATATGAGAAACAACAACATCATCAAGTATGGCATTGTTAGCAAATGTAATGAGAGGCCTAAAAAGAAAATAATAAGTAATCGTACCACCTGTGTGAATCCAAAGGTGGTTAAACATATGTAGCCAAATGATGTTATGCCTTACATGTATTATGTGACTCTAGGTTGCTCTTAGATTCATAAGTGTTAAATTTAGGAATTGGGTCATTAAATATCTTGAGCTTAAGATTCCCATGACTTGAGGCTTATATTTTTCTAGAAGGAATCAAACTCAACAACATTGGTATTAATCAAATTTTGGATAACATTCTAAATATTGAAACATTTATTAGTGGAGTGACCAATGCATCTATCTCAAGGCTCGGTCATATCAACCTCAATAGATGTAGGGAGAGATACAAGGTTACAATCAAGTAAATTTTGCAAGATCACATATCGTGAGGAAGAAAACTATGTGAATTATCTTTGAGGAGGATATTGTAACTGAAGCTTTATAGGTTGAGATATGACATAAAAATTTCTTTAGCTTCAAGTTCATTATCATTGGTTTTTCCTTTGCAATTATATTTCCTTAGAAATTTGATATAGATGTATTAGGTGGGGTAGTTCCATACTTAACCTTGTTCAATATTATGAGCTTGGCCTCTATTCCTTATAAAGTATGTCATAACTTGTCAAATGATTCAATATTTTCAAACATGATGGGTTCTTGTAAGGGAGATAGGAGGCTCTAAGTAAATAAATATTGAAGCTCATTATCTACAAAATGTTGCTCATTTTTGTAGCATTTTTAACAACACAATACACAATTAGTGACTGTTCATTAGAGCCTTGTTGCCATTAAGCCATTCGGGCAAAGGAAACCTTATCACCAATGTTAACAGAGAAGTTTCCAAGAAACTAATTAGCAATGGATTAAAATACCCTACATAGAGAATATGTAGGTCATAAAACCATTACAAATCATAATAATTAAGGATCCTATAAAAAATATAGTGAGGATTTGATCATTGTAAACATAAACTAGGTGAGTAACATGAAAGGAGAAAGGGTGTTGCTCAGGATCACTCTTATCCTCATACATATGAAGCTTAGGATACATAAACCATAAGGGTAAAGGAAAATACGTCACCATATGTGTAAGTGTATTATGAATTAATGTATTTCAATCCATGCTATTATAACCTCTAGACACACCCCTCTCCAATTGCAACACCTTAGTCTACAAATCATAGATGAGATCCTCAAGGGAACATGTAGTAGAGGGAGGTTGCAAAGGGGCCCGTGGGCGTGCACAAGAGATGTGGGAATAGTAGTATAAGTTGTGGTAAGCATTATTACTTGTTGAAGGGGGATAATAGATGCCCACATATGAGGAATAGATGTAGGATTAAGAATCTAAAAAGGGGGCTCTTCATTATATTTTTTAGATTGAGCATCACAAAGAAGCCTTAGAGGTAAGAAGAACATGGAGTATCTTATCAATATTCTATGGATATTGGTGAAGGTCATGTAGGAAATAAGATAAGAGTTTAACTTGATCATGATCAATGTCATTAGGCTCATTCTAATTAGATCCCACATGTGGAACAAGGTTAGCTTGATTTTTCAAGAGATCTTGGTTAAAATTTAAATATGTCTCATTAAATTATGGGTATTCATAGAAATAGAAGGTATTCCTCGAATAGGAAGATAAGGCGAATCCATAAGAAGCATATGTTATCTAGGTATGCATGGGAGTTGGATATGCTCGATGAGTGTATGATTAATATGATTATTGCATTTAAAGGACATAAAAGAAGGGTATGCGAAAGATAAGAGGAAACTTAAAGTTTTACAATAGAAGGATTGATTCGAATAGGGTGACCTAAGCAAAATAGTATAGGGTTTTGATCAATAAATCGGCTCAAAAATTATTTAATCCATAATATAAATAATTTTGGGGTATGGAAGGATGAAATTGTGATGGTTATTTTTTCATATTTAAATTCAAGTTAGGGTTAGAATATGATGTATATTCAAATTAGAAAGTATTAATATTTAGATCTAAACATAAATAAATACCATTTAATGATAAATCAATTAGGGCACATGAAAATATAGTAGAACACAATAAGGTGAACTTACTTAGCTCTTTGAATAGTTTAGAGAGTTCATTATGTGTGATATAGGGATGAACTAGCTAGAAGTATCATGTAGATGATTCATCTTTGATTCTAGATATGAACTCTACTCAATGATAAAAATTTCTTCTTGAATGAATTGTTTAATGGTTTCATCTTATTGGATAATTTGGGATAGGCTAAAATTGGGACTCAGTAACTTTTAGAACCTCAACAAGTGACTAGTATATGATTCAATGTGAAATATTATGTATTGATACTGTGTGAGACACTATGTAATCAAAAAAATTAATTCAAACCCCTAACCTAGGGAATACCCTAAAAACATTTAGTGGTTGGGTCTAAGTGTAATCCATACATTGCCTACATTTGCACACAACTTTAAAGATGCCTCAAACCACAAGTAGTTATCCATTTAGAGATGTGATATAATGTTATGTCGATGAAACTCGTATGTGATAGCCCGATCACTTGATAATGCTCGTAATGACTTTTCTTTCTTGTTCTTGACTAAAATTTTAGGGATTTTGATTTGGGAAGCTTGAATCTTGAATTTAGTTTGGATTACTTCAAGTATGTGTAGGGGATTCTCTTAATGCATGTGTTTACACCCTTATTATATTTCCGATAAAAGGATGTAAGGATATGTAATAGGTAGACTATTATGATCTAATTAACTTCCAACATCAATTATGTATGACCAAAATAATGCATTCCAACTTGAAAAAAACTAATAAATTAATAGAAAATAAGTAACTTGTTCAAAACATGAGAGAAGAGAGAGAATTATATTTTTAGGAAGATTATAGAATTATTTGGTTATTCCATGTAGTGGAACATGAGAATATGGGATTATGGATCCCACACATAAGATTATGGAACTAGAAAACTTATAGGTTCATGACCATATATGATTTGTATGGTCTAAAAGGATTTGTACATTCCCGGAAAATGAATACGCTTTTGAACTAGAAGACAGGTTGGGATATGAAACATCTTGGGTGATTTCCATGTCTATAAATGGTCTCTACTACATATTATTCAAAAACATAAATATTTGTCTCAAATTTACATTGATTTTTGTTTTATGTTTTTTCCATTTTTGATGTCGTTTCCAACATAAATAGTTTAGTGCAAAAATGATGTTAATATTATCACATTTGCTACATATTTGTGTTGTAATAATCCTTAACTTGAAAAATAAAAATTCCAATCTCATATACGTCTTTTTCATTATTATTAGGTACATGTGCTCTTCCAAAACATCCAAAAGACAATTTCATAAAAACATATCAAGGGTTAAATGCAGAGGAGGGTAAATTGGAAAAGGAGGAAAGGAAAGAGGAAATAAATTTATGTGGAAGAAGAACATGGAGGAAGAAGGGTATGGAGAAAACAACTACACATAACCTTTGAAGAGGAGGAAGAACATGGCAAGATATAGGAGAAGAGAACACCTATGTAATGAGGAGGTGGAAGAGGAAGAGTATTATAAGAAAAAAGAAGAAGGTATGTACATAGTTTTTATTAATATTTTTTCATAGTTCATAGATTTATTTAATAGGAAAAATACTATATTTTACGTAAAAGAAAATTATAGATTAAAAATAACAAAAACAAAAAGATTGACCTAAAAAATAGTAAATCCTAGCTCAAAATACAACAAACCCTAACAAAAATGTACTAAAAAGATATCAAAGTTTAGTAAATACTTAGACAACCTTGGCCTAAAATATAATAAATCCTAGCCTAAAATACAACAAATCGGGTAACAAAAAATGTAGTAAAAAGATAGAAAAGTTTAGTAAAAAATTAGCAAACCCTAGCCCAAAAAAACAACAAAGCTTATCCCAAAAATAAATAACTCTAACTATAAATATTATGAAACATGCAAAAAAACCTAAAAATAGGAAACCCTATAAAAAAACACAAACAAACATTTTTTTCTAGAAAAAAAAACTACTCTACAAAAAGAAAAAACCCTAGTAATAAATACCAAATCCTAGCAAAAAGCCTAGGAAAACAAAAAAAAACATAATAAAAAAATAACAAATCCTTGCAAAAAGCAAAAAAACCACATTAAAAAATAACAAACCCTATCCTAAGCACAACACACCCTAACATTTTTCGTACAAGAAATGTTATGGTTTTTTATATTTAATAATTTTTTAATTTGTTTGTTTTGTAATATTAGGCACATAAAAATAAGAAACCCCGTGATCATCAATCAATGCTTTTGAAAAGGAATTGCACAATGATGTGGGGTGTGGTGGAAGAAATGTGCATGAAGTTTTCACATGATATAAAGGAGGAGTACTATTCCCCTCTATACGACACATGTAATGTTCCTTGACATTTGTATTATGAACATTGAGCTTTAGATGTGTATGATATTCCCTGTATGCATCTACAATATTCAAGTGATAAGATTCTTGAGACTGACGTTCTTGTTTCACATGATACAACAGAACTAAGGAGGTAATATTTTATTTTATTTTATAATATTTGTAGTCATGATTAAAAATTTATTTTATAATTTATTGGGGTTTTTAATTTATTATATTTTTAAATTTATCGTATAATTACATATCCTCCTCTTTAGTACTAGTGTATTCATAACCCCCTACATCTCACGATTGATGACCTAGAATTTGTGACATTTTTGAGGTGACCTATCATGTTTCACCTATTTTAAGGGGCACAAGGAGGTAAAATGTTATTTTTCTATATCATTTGAAGTTATATTTTGAAATTATTTTAAAAGCTTATCTGATCATTTTAGTTAATAAGAATTTTTTATTTAACATATTATTGCATATCCTCTTTAGTTCTAGTGTTATCACAACATCATACATCTTGTGATCGACAATCCATAAGTGGTAACATTTCCAAGGTAGCCTATCATGTTTCCCTTATTTCAAGGGAGACAAGGTAAAATGTTATTTATTTATATATTATTTTTAGTCATATTCAGAAATTATTTTTAGATTTTATTTAATGTTTTAATTTATTGTATAATCACATGTATCTTTGTCTTCCATGCCAATGTCTAACATGCAACCTCATAAATCTGGTTCTCATCAATTTAAATGATAGGGGACCACCCCTACAAGTTTTGTGGAGGTGTTGTCTATAACAATATGGGGGTATTAGTTTACATTTTTTAATTTAATTATAATTTTACATGTTATCAAATTTGTAAAAAATAAAATTTAATTTAATTTCATCATTTTCCTTTGGGTACTTCAAAAAAATAATTATGATGCAAGAAAAAGTACTATTTAGTGAAAATTGGCAATTAGAATACAATCGCAACCTATTAAACATAGGAAATGGTTGGTTGTGTCTACTATAAAAGTGTTTGTTAGTGCCTACAATGATGTGGGCATTATTGAAAAGAATGCAACCGAGGTGCTTAGGAGGATGAGGTGACATATATGTGTATAAAAGTGAAATAAACTAAAATTATGTTTTATATTTTTTGTTTATGTTAATTTGTGACCAATTTAAGGTGCAACAAAATTACATGGGTAATACACATTGTAGTGCCCACTTCCCTTTGACACTTTTAGATATTGATTTTAATACTATTGATCGTATTATGGACACTATTATGTTTTATTTCAGTATGATGGTTAGATGTTAGATCTTGGATTATTATTGATCTGGGTTCAGTTATTATGCATGATGGTTACTAGAGACATTTCTTGGATGTGGTTGATGATATACTTTGTTGTGACATGGATATATTATAGATGTTGATTTGGATTTGTGACAAATGGATACTTTGAGTAGATCTAGTATGGTAGATTTTGATGATGATATAGTTGATTTATTTAATTAAAATGATAATGTTGAATTCTTGATATTGTTGTGATTCATATGCTTAGATGATCTTGAGATGTTGTTATATCATTTTGGATGTTCTGATGTGGCCATGAGGCCAAAGGAGGTATTTGCATTTTGCAGGTTAAAAATCACAACAATGTCGGGGACTAGAGACTAACCATATTGAAATTCTGGGTGAAATCAACAAGGTCACCATGGCAACTGTGTTGTTCGTTTGTGTGTTGAGTTATGTTAGGTTTTCCCATGGGGGATCTCCATTACATGTGACCATGGGATATGTGTTTTATTTATGTGTTCCTTTTTGAATTAATGTTGTATGTATTTTATTTAGTAATGTATTCCTTCTTGTAATTTAATTTAAATATGATTGATTAATGTGATAGTCATATAGTTAAATTTTATTTAAAATAAATTGGGGTATGGAATGTAATTAATAAAGTTGTTGATTTTAAATATTAATGTTGGAAGAGTGTGTAAGAAGTTGTAAGAGTCATGTAAGGCAGATTTTGGAAGGTCAAGCACTCCATCTTTTAGGAAATTCGAAATTGTCCTTGGAGGCCAAATTTGGAGGCTTGTGGGACAAGTTAAACTTGTCCCACACCTCTTAAAATGATCCACCAACCATGCCTATGGTTTAGAGGTAAAAATTAGGCCTTTGAAATGCATTTTGAAGTGACAATTTGTAAGTTTTAATTGCACTTCCCTTACATGTTTTAAATTTGGTCCTTTTTGGAGTATGGGCATTTTGGAGTATGTAAGTCATTTTGTCATTTTTATTTATTGTGATTTTTTGGTTGATGTTGATTTCCTCTTGGGGTTGAGGAAGAATGATGTGGCATCCCACATGGATCCACATCATCCTCTTCTCTTCCCTCTCCTTTATATTGAAGCTTCTTGCTCATTTGGAGGTTGTTGAAACTTTGTCCATTTCCTCTTGGGGCACATTTTTGGTGTTGTTTTGGAGCTTGTTTGTGGAAGAGCTTGGAGTCTTTTTGCTTTCTTGAACCTTGCTGATTTGGGACTGTTTTTGGCATCTTGGAAAGCTTGTGAGCTTGGAACAAACTCCATTATGGAGAGGTAGGCATCTAGAGCTTGTTTAAATGTTCTTCCTTCTCTTGAATGCATGTTTAAATGGTGTTTGTGTTTGCATTCTTGGCTGGTTGGGTAGAATGCTTAGGGCATGGTGTAGGAGAAGGCTATGGGGATTTCATATGGGGGCGTATGGGATTGCTAATGGTACTGTTTTATTGAGGAGGGAGTTTTGGTTTGGGATCCACCTTGGAAAAGAAACTACTTGCATTTCTTACTCTTGGGGGGCATAAGGGATAAACTTGGGGGGGCATAAGGAGGGGTTGGGAGATATAAGGTTTATGGGTTTGATATGTTTATTGGTGGTATGCATTTTGGTGGATGCCCAATTCCAAACTTGGGAGGCATAAGGATTTCCCCATAGTCCTTGCTCTTGTTGGCTTGCTTGATCAAGCCTATGTGTTGTGTGTATGATTTCAAATGTAGTTGGGAACTGTTGTCTTATTTGATTGTGTATTCTATTGTTTGTATGCAATGTGAAGAATGTTTGTTTGTTGTGAAAGAATCCTTGTTGCCATGTGTTGATGTTCATACTTTATTTCATTATGGTTGGGGCTCGGGGGCCAATGAGGAAAGGATGGCTTCTCCTTTCTCATTGGATGTCTTGGTTGGGTGGAGAGCATTGCCTTTCCCCTTTCTTGTTGTGATCAGAGTTGAAAAGAAGAAGAAACTAGCATGCTACTATTTGGAGCAAGAAGAAAATAGTTTGACAATCATTTTCCTTGAGTAATTCATTGTAACCTTTCCCCACCTTGCGTGGATGAGTGTATAAATGTTGTAGTGTGAAGTTGTTGCATTGTAAATGGAAGTTGTATTTGAATTGAGAAATGTACAAGAAGAACTATACTTGTCCTCTGTTTTGGAGAAGAAATGTAAAGGATATTATAAGCATTGTAACTTGTATTTTGTAATTTGAAACCAATTCAAAATGGAAAAGAGATGAGTTGTAGAGTTGTCAATTGAATGTGAATAAATAATTGCATTAGTTCCTTTAAATTGCAATGTGTACAGGATTTGGATTGCTTGTAAAAAAATGATATCTCTGTTTTGGAAAAGAATAAGAAACAGTGTGGTATATTTCATGTATTGTATTTGAAAGCAAATAGAAAGGAAAGTTGTAAAATTGTATTGAGGATCAATGAAAGAATGCATTCCCTTCTCCAAAGTGTATTGCACATCTGATTTTGAATTATTGTTGAAATTTGATTGCTTTGTTAGAAAAGAAAAGAAAGAAAGAATGTGTGGAAAAGAAAGACAGTGTGATATGCTTGTAAAATGTATTTTAAATTTGAGATCAGAAATGTATCTAAATTTAGAATTGAATGGATGATTTGACAAACAAATGCATTGGACAAATTTAGAAAACTATGCATACATATAATGACCAAATTGATACTCAAATTAAAAGAAACAATCCACTGTATTAAACCACTTATCTAGCAATGCACATTTTAATAAAAAGAAGTTCAGTCTTACACCCAGTAATAAGTTATAAAACCTTGAAATCCATACTTAGGAAGACTTAAGAAACTCAAATTCACTAAAACAGTTAAGAAAGAATCTCCAGAACTTAATGAATTTCAAATGGGAACTTGCATAGTTGTTTTTCCATCAATTTCTGAAAAAATGAAACCTCGAACAAATTAGAAAAATTGGCTTCACTAAAACACTCTAAACTCTCCCTAGACTGATCCTCCATGTCCGTTTGACATGTTGAGTGAAGGAGGGGTTCTAATTTGATCAAATTGAAAAGTTGAAATCTACCAGTCCACAAATTAAAATCCTACAGATTGTTTTCATTAAAATGACCTAGTAAACTTCATCAATTTCCAAAATTAATAACTCCTATGCGAAGAGGGCATCGAGAGATTTCTAAAATTCCTCATTTTCCCAAATCTGACATTCCTATCAAAAGTTATGGCCATTTGAAGTTCTACTTCAAAATGGCATTAAAAAATAATAATAATAAATCTAACTGTTAGAAAAAAATTCAAAATTTGACTTTGGAAAAATTTCCCAAAAGGTCTGTGGCCCCCACCAACCCGCAACCTATCAGGGCCTACCACGTGGCACCCTGGGAGGGGCAGACCGATTTTGAAACTTATCCTTTTGAAAAATTTGGCCATGGGAAAATTTTCCCATTTCACTCTGCCAACTCGCCGGCCGTGGCCAATCACATGCTGCCACATGGCACGGAGGAGGGTGGACCAAAATTTTAACTTATGTTGTTGAAAAATTTTGCTTGGGAAAATTTTTCATTTTCCCTCCGCTGCCCACAGCCAATCAGAGGGCGCCATGTGTTCCCTTATGGCTATGGCGAAGGTGCGGTTCTCTTTTAAACCTTACCTTTTAAAAAAAAATTAGAACATTTTATGTTTTGGCCTGCCGGTCCATAGCCAATGAAAACATGCCACGTGGCACTGGGTGGCGGCAGGAAGGGCGGAAGCCCCTCGACCTTTGGTTTTATTTTTTTGGCGTTTGGGGAAAAAGTCTTAACTTCTCCCCGTGGTCCGATTTCCCGCCTTCCCCTTCGGACTTTGTCCCTTAACAGGTGCGCGAACCCGCGCACTTATTTTCCGCTTTTCCTTTTATCGTTGGTGCAAAGCGCTAAAACACCCCGCCACTCCTCGCCAATTTTTCCCTTTCCTCTTCCGCTTAATGTCTGGGATCAACACGTGTCCTCCCGGGGCCCGCGGCACACGGATCGCGTTTTGCCTTTGAGCCTGCATTTGGAAAATTTCTCAATGCCACCCCGCGACCCCCAAACCACCCTAGGAGCTTTTCCCCTCCTCTTGCCACGTGTCCCTCTAGGGAAATTTTACCCTAGGAACTCCGCTCACTCATAACTGGAGTGTTGTAAGGAGTTAGAAGGACTTATTTATATCATCGGAAAGGTGAGAAAATTTCCTACCCATTGGGAAGGGTTTAGGGAAATTTTGGAAGTGTTTAATAGGAGAAAAATCTAGTTGAAGTTTTGAGCTCCTGTTAGAGAGTAGGTATGGGGTAAATTACTCCCTGAACCTAACTAAAACATGTAACCCTAAAATTGGAACCTTGTGAACTTGATATAAGTAAGTAAAGGAAACTTGTGTTTTGGTAAATAGGTTTTGTTCAAACTCCGTCAAAGGCGACTATTGTCTTGAACTCGGTTGTAGAGATACTTCTAATAAAAAAAATTATTCCATAATTTTCTAGCTAACCCTAGGTTGTTTCCTTGTTCTCAAGTGGTTGTTTGAACGGGCATCACATGCATGAGAAGAGACTAAGACATCAATTTTTCGACATGAATGCATATTCATGGAAAATAAAATGTGAAAAGTGGCTCAAATGGGATACAATGGGCTTCCTCGTAATTTGAAAAACAAGATATAAAATTTAAAAAATATGTTTTCATCAAATTCATTGATTCAAAACTTTCATGTATTGATTTAATATAGGGGTCTAATGTATCTACGACAAATCCCACCAAGATAGAATGAGTCAAGAGAAGTTAGTGCTCATTGTTTGGGACAAATGAGAATAGATGAGTGATCCGAGAGGATCCTCAGTGATAAATACCAATCTAATATGTTCTTAGAATCAGTTGCGATCGGTTATCATTGCGTAGGGAAAAATTAGATCTTTTCGACAATATCTCGTTTGCAGAAATTAGAGCATGTATGCAAAAGTTATGGCTCGTTGAAATTTTTCGTAACTAGGAAAATTTTGGGGATAATGTGAAGGTTGAACACGTGCATGCTCACCAAGTGGACCAATGAAAATGTGACACATGGAAATATGGAAAAAAAAACAAATAATAATAATAATATTTTTGCCACACCCATTTATTATTCGACATTGGCCACATTATTTAATTTCCAATTAAATTTTCCAACTATTATCCTTATCCTCCCAATATATATACCAACGCATTATTTATCCCTTCCAAATCCACCAAAAATAGCATATTCCAACCATTCCAATATTGGCACCTAAGAAAATGGCTCATAAGCTAATGCAAGCTATAAAACAACTCCTATTTAAGCTCCTCTTTATCCTCCAAGCGCCCAATGTGGGATAAAATGCGCCCAACATGGAAAGTCAAAGCACTCATGTAGGGATTTGAACCTTGGACACTTGGATAAAAGGATAGGTGCCCAACCATTGCGCCTGGAGTCATGAAAAATTATAAGTAGGGCTCTGTTGTATATGAAGGGACATGGGAAGGTGATTGTGATATTGTTTTGCTCATAACTTGAGCTAGAGAAGGAATTTTGAGGTGATGTAAAAAGTGAATCCTATTATTTTGGAAAAGGAATGTGATGAGAAGATCAAATTATTTCATAAATATTTGCAAATATTTATTTTCAAGATTTTAATAGATCGGTCCCATTCAACTGGACTCGAGACGTAGGCCACAAGCGTCAAACTCCATTATCAATTCTTGTGTCAATTTGCTGGTGATTCATCTCTGTATTTTCTGATTTTACATAGTAATTTCAGTTTTATTTCCTTTATTAAAAATACAAAATGTTATAATAGTCAATTTTTATATAAAAACAATACAAAGCAAAGTTAAGTGTGTGCACAATTGCTAGTTAAATTTGATTTTCAGATCACTGGTATCAGAGCTAGTTTTGACTGATTTTTGGTTTAGATTAATAGTTTTTGGATTGCAAGTTGTGTGTTAGATGTTAACAAGGTCTCGATCTAAGAAGGGTGAAGGAGATTTAGTTGAAGGAGATCCCAAAATTGGTACTAGATGGTCTCGAATTCCTACAATGGTAGATTGAGAGGAAGAAAACTTTCGTCAATCATTCCTACAGATGAAGGAAATGTTGGAGGAAATGTACCAAGATAGAAAAAGAGAAAAGGGAACTAGAGAAGGTAAAAATAAGATAGCTCTAGTTCTGATATTCCTAAAAGTGAACCTCTAAAATATGATTTTCCTTCATTAAAGTTAGATATCAAGTTTGAATTTCCAATGTATACTAGAGAGCTAAATGCAGAGAAGTTGGATAACTGGATCAAACAGATAGAAGTATATTGCAGGGTTCGAGAATTGGGGATGATGAAGCAAAGATTCATTTAGCAACTCTTCGAATGGGTGGCACATCACTCATTTGGTGGGAGAGTAAGCTTTAGGAAGTGGAAGAAACCAAAGGTAAAACAATCACTTCTTGGTCTAAATTTGTTTCAAGTCTTAGGCAACAATTTTATCCTCTTGGTTATAAGCAACAAGCTATGATGGATTGGAAAACATTAAGACAAGCTAAGGGACAAAGTGTTCAAGACTACACACAAGAATTTAGGAAAAGGGCTCTAATTCTGGGAATTTCCCTAAACACAGAAGAAACACTGCTTAAATATATTGGTGGATTGCATAGTTACCTAAGGCATATGATTCTTGTTTTAGGTCCTACTAATCTTGATGTAGTGTGTGTTCAAGCAACCCATTTGGAAGCACGAGGGAAAATGAAAAAGGATTCCTCTTCCTCTTCTTTTAAACAAAAGAACAAGCAATCTGAAGGAAAAGGTTCGAAAGAACAAGGAAAAGGAAAGGGTAAGCATAAGAAAAACTCTACTGTTAAGAAGGAAGATGAAAAACCATTTTGTAATCATTGTAAAAAGAACCATGATGAGTCTAAATGTTGGAAATTACATCCTGAAATGAAACCTAAATGGATGGTTAAGAAAGGAAAGGAAAATAAAACAAACACTATAGTTCATGATCTTGGGTTAGATTCAGGTGATGAAACCAAGATCACAACTATGAGTTTTCAAGGTAAATCAACTCTTTCAATTTCCAACAATAGTACTTCAAATGTTGCATCTTCTTCTAGTAAACAAACTATACATGATGATAAGAAAAGGAATGAGATTTTCCACATTAGAGTGATTTCAAAACATACAAAAATTGATACTCTTTTGATAGTGGATCTCAAGCTAATCTGATTTCTGAGGAGGTTGTAAAGAAATTAGGACTCAAAACTAATCCACATCCTAAGCCTTATCCATTGGGTTGGGTTTGTGATGATGCGAAACTATAGGTAACTAAAACTTGTACTTTTAGATTTTCCATTACAGAAAATTTTATAGATGAGGTTGAATTGGATGTAGTTCCTTTGGATATTTGTGGGGTGGTTTTGGGAAGTCCTTATTTGTATGATCGTAAAGCAATATTCTATAGGGAATAAAATAAATATTTTCTTGTAAAGGATGGAATTGAGTTTATTGTTAGAGCTCACCATGAAAATAATAATCTATCCTTGGTGACTGCAAGTCAAATGAAAAGGCTTGTAAACTCAAGCAAAATTTTTGTGCTCATGGTGGTCAAAGCCAAAGAGAAAGAACATGAGATGGCTTTTGAGGATTGTGATCTGAAACATAAGAATGAATTGGTAAAAATTGTTTCTAATTTTGATGATGTTTTTCAGGATCCATAAGGTCTACCTCCCAAAAGAGGGGTTCAACATGAGATACAGTTACTTCAAGATGCACCTCTTCCCAATATCGGAATGTATAGATTGTCAGTAGTAGAGAATGAGGAAATCAAGAGATAGGTAATGGAACTTTTGGCTCAAGGTATAATTCTTCCAAGCACATCCCCATGTGGTTCACCAATTATATTGGTTCCTAAGAAGGATGGCACTTGGCGAATGTGTGTTGATTTGCATGCTTTAAACAAGATTATAGTAAAGCATTGTTACCCTCTTCCTAGAATAGATGGTTTACTCGATCAATTAAAGAATGTAATTTATTTCACTACGTTAGATTTAAGAAGTGGTTATCACCAAGTAAGAATTGTAGAAGGTGATGTTTGAAAAAATGATTTTAAAACAAAACAAGGATTGTTTGAATGGTTCATGACGCCTTTTGGTTTGTGCAATGCACCAGCAACATTCATGAGATTCATGAATGATATATTTAGACCATTCATTGATGCTTTCATTATTGACTACTTAGATGATATTCTTGTATTCAATAAGTCATGGGATGAACATGTTAAACACATCCAAAAAGTCTTAGATGCATTAAGGAGAGAGAAATTGTATTTGAAGATGTCAAAATGTGAATTTGGAAAAACATCTTTAATTTACTTGGGTTATGTTGTAGGAAATGGATAATTGAGAATTGATCCTACAAAAATAGAGGTTATTGTGAAATGGCTTAGACCCACTAATGTGACGGAAGTTAGAAGTTTTCTAGGTGCACTTCAGTATTGGTGGAAATTCATTTCTAACTTCTCATATATTGCATCTCCTTTACATGCTTTGACAAGTATTAAACATGTCTTTTAGTGGGGAGGAAAACAATAGAAAGCCTTTGACACACTGAAAGAGAAGATAAGTACCGCTCCAATCTTGGAACTTCCATTTATAACATTCATTTTAGATTGAGATAGATGCGAGTGACTATACAATGAGGGCAGTTTTGATGCAGAAAAAATGACCAGTGTGTTACCATTCAAAAACCTTTACAAGTGCGGTAATAAACTATCCAAATTATGATAAAGAGTTGTATGCTTTGGTTCAAAGTGTTAAAAAGTGGAAGCATTATTTAATTGGAAAAGAAACAATTATACATATTGACCATCAACCGGTTCAATACTTACAAACCCAAACCAAATTGTAACAATCTAGACATTTTAGGTGGATGGGATTTTGCAACAATTTCATCTTGTAATCAGTCGTAAAAAGGTATTCAAAACTTGGTTTCCGACATGTTATCTATACCACTAGAGGTAGTACCATCTATTCTTTTGTAGCATAGTTCTTTGGCTCATGTTAGTTACAAGGAACAATATGTTAATGATGTTGATTTTAGAGAAGTGTATGAGGATCTAGTAAGTGGGAAACAAGTAGGAGAAAAATATTATCATTTGCATGAAGGATTGTTATATCATTCTGGTAAAATTTGTATTCCAGAAAATGAACGTGTGCATATGATTAGGGAAGCACATACTTCTCTTATTTCGGGGCATTTTGGTGTTAGTAAGATAGTTGCACATTTACATAAATATTGTTATTGGCCTAAAATGCATGAACATGTAAATATGTATATTAAGGGATGTGTTCTTTGTGCCACAAGCAAGCCAAGTAACAGGAAATTAGGACTTTACACTTCTATTCCTATTTTGACAAGGCCTTGGGAAAGTGTTTCCATGGATTTTGTAGGAAGCTTGCCCATGACACATGATGCGGGAGCATAACTTGTAGAGGCCATAACTTTTGATCCGACTGGATCGTCCTGAAATTTTACAGGGTGGTAGATATACATTAGTACTATGCTAGAGTTAAATTTATGTGCAAGTTTGTGCTCATTTTGGCACATTTTCGGCTCGGATTCCGTCATCTAGTGGCCTAAAATTGGCTCCGAATGTTTTTTTTGCTTTTGACTAGGTCTTAGAACTTTAATAACTTTTGTTGTGCTTGTCAGAATAAGTCTAAATTTCACGTGAGCCCTAATTTATGAATGCATATTTGGCACGCAAATTTTGGGGTCAATCCGAGTTGTTTTGCATTTTAGGGTTTTTTGGCATTTTAGGGTTTTTGGCATTTTAGGGTTTTAGAGTAGTCTTGAAATAAAAGGAGAATTGTAATGATGTAATAGATCAGTGTGAATTCTAGAATGAGAAGTAAGATATTTTGAAACTCCTGGTTTTATTTACAAAGTTGTTTATGTGTGTTTTGGAGGTATTTCAACCTCTTGCACTGGATTCACATCAATTGGTATCAGAGCAGGATTTTGATCTTACGGAAATAGTTAAGGTAACATATTACATTTTTATGTGTAGTTTTTACCTCTATTTTATATAACCATGGCTAGACGCGGAGGGGAGGTTATGCCCAAATGAATAGGCATATGCAGGAGCTACAGAGACAAGTTCACGAGCTCACGGGGAAGTTACTCGCCTTAGAAGGAGACATGCAAATGAGGATGCAAACCCAAATAGTGATATTTAAGAAGAGCCTCCATTAATGAATGAAGGAGGAGATGAAGAAGAAAATGAGAGAGACGAAGAAACCTTGAATGAGAGACCATTTGAGGAGAGATTGATCAAGTCTTTAGAGGGAAAGAATGACAACATCAAGATTAATGTTCCTGATTATGGTGGAGGGTTACGACCAGAGGAGTTGATTGACTGGTTAAATCGCATGGAAAAATTCTTTGAGTGGAAAACCCTTTCAAAGGAGAAGAAGGTTAAGTTTTCATGCACTAAGTTAGCCGACATGCATTGATCTGGTGGGATCACCTACAAAATGAAATACAAAGGAATGGAAAGGGAAAGATCCGAAACTGGAATAAAATGGTAAAGAAGCTCAAAGAAAAGTTTCTTCCTGTAGATTATGCTCAGACACTCTTTCGAAGGTTCCAAAACCTAAGGCAGAAGGATCTCAGCATTGAGGAGTATACTAATGAATTTTACAAGTTATCAATCAGGGTGGAACAGGAGAGTCCAAGAACAAAAGGCTACACTGGTATATAAATGGGTTGAGTTACACCATACAAGATGAGCTGAGTATGCTCTGATCCATAGCCTAGATGATGCTTATCAACTTGCATTAAAGGTAGAGGAAAAGAACAAGAGGAGTAATTTTAGAAGAGGTGTGAAGAGAGGTCCATCATCATCTCCAATGAGGGGCAGGGGTAGATTTGAATCTACAAAAGGTGAATCCTCTAATACAGAAGGGCATGAAGATTTTGGTCAAAGCCATGGTAACTACCAAAGAGGTAGGGGATTTCAGAGGGAAGAGGTTATAATGGAGGACGGGGCTGGAATAGCCCCCAAAGGCAATATACATGTTACAGATGTGGTGAAGAGGGGCATAGAGCTTTTGAGTGTCCGCACTATCCTACACAAGATAGATGGCAAGGAGAACAACCATGAGTAAATCTGGTTGAAGCTGAAGAGGAAGAAGAAATGGAGGTTGCTTTGTAGACTTGGGTGAAACCCTCATGATAAGGAGGACGATGATTGTCCCAAGGAAGGAGAAAGAACGTGATGTTGCTGGAGCTGATTCGTGGCTTTGAACAAATATATTTCGAACAAGATGCACCTCTAGAGGAAAGGTATGTAAAATTATTATTGATGGTGGTAGTTGTGAAAATATGGTTTCAATCAGAATGGTTGATAAATCAATCTGAAGTCAGTTGACAAGCACCCATATCCCTATCGTATATCATGGTTCAAGAAAGGAAATGAAGTAACCATAGATAAAAGATGCCTTATAAAGTTTTCAATTGGGAATACCTATAGGGATGAGGTGTGGTGTGATGTTATCCCAATGGATGCATGTCATATATTACTGGGTAGGCCTTGGCAATACGATAGAAAGGTTACACATGATGGAGGGAAAAATACATATACCTTTTGGAAGGATGGTGTAAAGGTGGTCTTATTACCCTTTAAGGAAGAAGAGAAGAGTGAGGGCTTATTGGCTACAAAAGAGTTTGTTACAGAAATGGAAGAAGTTGGATGTTGTTATGCACTAATGTCAAAGAAGCTGGAGAAAGAAGGCTTTAATATACCTATTGCAGTAGAAAAGATACTAAAAGAATACAAAGATGTCATACCAGATGAGCTACCAGATGGGTTACCCCCAAAGCGAGATATTCAACACCATATTGATTTGATCCCAGGATCGGCCCTTCCAAACCAGGCAGCCTATCGAATGAGTCCGACACAGAGTGAAGAGTTGAACATGCAAAGTGACAGATCTAATACATAAAGGGTTAGTGAGAGAAAGCATGAGTCCATGTGCAACTCCAACGTTATTGACTCCCAAAAAATATGGAGACTGGAGAATGTGTGTAGACAATAGAGCCATAAACAAGATCACAATTAAGTATCGGTTTCCAATTCCGCGATTGGATGATATGATGGATGTGCTAGCGGGAGCCCGATATTTTAGCAAGATTGACCTACGGAGTGGTTACTACCAGATCCGAATCCGTGAAGGGGATGAATGGAAAACTGCTTTTAAAACAAAAGATGGATTATACGAGTGGATGGTGATGCCATTTGGGCTATCTAATGCACCCAATACATTCATGAGGTTGATGAACAGTACTCCGAGAATACAATGGTAAGTTTGTTGTTGTCTATTTTGATGATATTTTGATATTCAGTAAGATAGTGGAAGAACACTTGTTACATCTGAAATTGGTGCTAGAATTGTTACGTAAAGAGAGTCTATACGAAAACTTAAAGAAGTGTAGATTCCTTCAGAAGAGTCTTGTTTTTGTGGGATTTGTCATATCAGGGGATGGAGTGAGGATGGATGAGGAAAAAGTAAAGGCAATTCTGGAATGGCCTATTCCAAGGAATGTGACAGAGGTTCGTAGTTTTCATGGATTGGCAACTTTTTATAGGAAGTTCATCAGGAATTTCAGTAGCATTGCTACACCCATAACAGAGTGTACAAAAGGGAGGGATTTTGTATAGACCAAGGTAGCAACAGATAGTTTTGAATTGTTGAAGAAGAAAGTATCAGAAGCACTTGTTTTGGTATTGCTAGATTTTAGCAAGGTCTTTGAGGTTGACTGTGATGCCTCACATGTTGGGATTGGAGCTGTGTTGAGTCAAGAAGGACGACCTATGGCATTCTTCAGTGAAAATCTAAATGAAGTCAGGAGGAAATATTCTACTTATGATGTGGAATTTTACGCTATTGTTCAAGCATTAAGGAACTGGAGACATTACTTGGTAGCAAAGGAATTTGTACTCTTCACTGACCATGAAGCCTTGAGGTATGTAAACACACATAAGAAACTAAATAGTAGGCATGCAAAATGGGTTTCATTTTTGCAAGAATATACTTTTGTCTTAAAGAATAAGTCCTGTAAGCGTAATCAAGTTGCTGATGCCTTGAGTAGGCGTGTAGCCCTTTTCGACAACAATGGAAAATAAAGTCCTAGGGTTTGAGGCGGTTAAGGAATTGTATGAAGGTGATCCCGATTTTGGTAATGTTGTCGAAAGCTTAAGGAGCCTACAAAAGAGGTAGTGATTCTTTTGATTATTTGATACAAGATGGTTATTTGTTTAGGGGAAACAATTATGCATCCTCGCTTGGTTCAATGAGAGAAAATATTATAAGAGAATTACATAGTGGAGGGTCAATGGACACTTTGGTATAAGTAAGACAATTTCTCTTGTCGTAGAAAAGTATTATTGGCCAAAGGTAAAGAGGGACATCAGTAGGGTTGTAGCAAGATGTAGAGTGTGTCAAATGGCTAAGGGTCATGCACGAATCTTGGGTTGTATGCCATTGCCTATCCCTACAGGGCCATGGGTTGTTCTAAGTATGGATTTTGTGTTAGGGCTTCCTAACACACAAATGAGGGAATGATTCTATCTTTGTTGTGGTTGATAGATTCTCTAATATGGCACATTTTATTTCTTGTAAAAAAACTAATGATGCTTCCAAATCACAGATTTGTTTTTTTCTGTATGGTTAGATTGCATGGAATTCCAAAACGATCACTTGATCGGACGGAAGTTTTGAGTCACTTTTGGAGGACTCTGTGGAAGAAATTGAGGACACAACTATAGTTCAAGAGTGCATATCACCCCGTTGATGGGCGTAATGAAGTAGTGAACGTGCTTGGGAAATCTCCTACGTTGTATAGTTAGAGAAAAGCCAAAACAATGGGACTTAGCTTTACCTCAAGTCGAGTTTGCATATAATAGCTTGATAAACAGTCAACAGGAGGTCTCCTTTCCAGTTGTATATGGTAGGAATCCGAAGGGGGTCCTTGATCTAATTGTTCTACCAGGTGAAGATGAAACTAGTGATGATGCGAAGCATTTGCAGTAACACATTCTACAAATACAAGATGAAGTGAGGGAAAAGTCGAAAGTGAGTAATGCACAATATAAAACAAATTGAGATGCCAAAGAGGGAGAGTAAGTGTATTTGAAGAAGGAGATATGGTGATGGTTCATCTTAGAAAAGAGAGGTTTCCAAAGGGTACATATAATAAACTCAAGTATAAGAAGATTGGACCATGTAGGATTCTGAAGAAAATGAGTGATAATGCCTACAAGGTGGAGCTACCTGAAAACTTTGCTATCTCACCAGTTTTTAATGTTTTTTATTTATATAAGTTTCCAGGTCATGATGAAAATGTTGCAGAGGAGGAAGAAATAAACTGGAAGCAACAGATGCCGAAGGAGAAAAAGGAGAGGGTAATGCATGTCTTGGACCAAAAGACAATCACTACTAGACATGGGAGCTACAATAGATATTTGGTACAAAGGTGGGAAGGTTTGCAGCAGAGAAGAAAACACTTGGATTCCTGAGTGGGAGTTGAGGAAAATTGACAAAGTGCAAAATTAGATGAGTTCCACAAACAGAATTCGCAGGAGCTGAATTCTTTTCAACCAGGGGAGAATGATGCAGAGCATAACTTGCAGAGGCCATAACTTTTGATCCGACCATTGGATCGTCCTAAAATTTTAGAGGGTGGTAGATATACATTATTACTATGTTGGGGTCAACTTTGCGTGCAAGGTTGTGCTCATTTTGGCACATTTTCGAGCTCGGATTCCGTCATCTAGTGGCCTAAAATTGGCTCCGAATGTTTTTTCCGCTTTTGACTAGGTCTTAGAACTTTAATAACTTTTGTTGTGCTTGTCAAAATAGCCCTAATTTATGAATGCATATTTGGCACGCAAATTTTGGGGTCAATCCGAGTTGTTTTGCATTTTAGGGTTTTTTGGCATTTTAGGGTTTTGGCATTTTAGGGTTTTAGAGTAGTCTTGAAATAAAAGGAGAATCAGTATGATGTAATAGATCGGTGTGAATTCTAGAATGAGAAGTAAGCTATTTTGAAACTCCCGGTTTTATTTTCAAAGTCGTTTATGTGTGTTTTTGGAGGTATTTCAACCTCTTGCAGCTGGATTCACATCAACACATAAGAAAAATCATTACTTATATGTGGTAGTGGAAAGATTTAGCAAAATGTGTGTGTTGGTTCCATGTACTAAATAGATAACTGGTGAGGGAACTGCACATTTGTTTTTTTAGTTTGTTTGGGTTCATTTTGGTTTACCTACTTCAATTATATCTGATCGGGATTCTAGATTTCTTGGGGAATTTTGGTCAACATTGTGGGGGTTAATGGACAAAAACGAAAAGAGCACTACTTTTCATCCACAGACCGATGGTCAAACAGAGGTTGTAAACCACATAGTGGTACATTTGCTTAGGGGCTATTGTGGTAAACATCCTAAATTATGGGATGAACATCTTTATTATGTGCAACATGCTTATAATCATGCCTTACATTATTCTACTTTGAAGTCTCCATTTGAGACTTGTTATGGATATCTGCCTAATTCTCCTTTAGATGTATATTATGGACATGAAACTATTGTTAATGGTTTAAGTGATTCTAACAAGGCTAAAAGATTTGTGTAGAGAATACAACAGGTTCATCAGTATGTTCATGAACAATTGGAGAAAATTCAGGCTAAGTACAAAGCTAGGCATGATAAACATAGAACTGATCACAAGTTCAAAGTTGGTGATTCAATTTGGCTTCACATCAACAAGGAAAGGTTGACAATAAAGTAAAAAATTGAAACCTATATGGTATGGTCCATTCCAAATATTGGAAAAAATTGGTAACAACGCTTTCCGGTTAGATTTACCTCCATATATGCAAATATACTTAGTTCTAAATGTTGAGAATTTAAGATTGTATGAACCGCCTATGATTGTTGATCATGGTGATGCTAACATAATGCCTTCCATTGATGATTTTGCTCTTGAGTATCTTGATGATTTGTAGGAAGACATAATTTTGGATAGGAAAGTAAGAAATTCATGAAGGGGTGACATTGAGTATCTTCATGTTGGGTTGAAAGGCATGTATCCAAAACAGGTGAAATGGATGGAAACTGGAAAGGTGTGCGAGTTGTACCCTCACCTATTGACCAATTAAGTTGAATTTTGGGGTCCAAAAGTTTCTTAGTGGGGAGGAATGATCTAGAGGATCCTCACCGAGAAACACTGATCTAATATCTTCTCAGAATAAGTTGCAGTCAGTTTCATTGTGTGGGAAAAAATTAGAGCTTTCTGGCAATATTTTGTTTGCAAAAATCGAAGCACGTATGCAAAAGTTATGGCTCATTAAAATTTTTGGGTAACTGGAAAATTTTGGGGATAATGCATATGTTGAACACATGCATGCTCGCCAAGTGGACCAATGAAAATGTGACATGTGGAAATATGAAAAAAAAACAAATAATAATAAAAAAAAATTTCCACACCCATTTATTATTCGACATTGGCCACATTATTTAATTTCCAATTAAATTTGCCAACTATTATCCTTATCCTCCCAATATATATTCCAACACATTATTTATCCCTTCCAAATCCACCAAAAATATCATATTCCAGCCATTCCAAGATTGGCGCCTAGGAAAATGTCTCATAAGCTAATGCAAGTTGTAAAACAACTTCTATTTAAGCTCCTCTTTATCCTCCAAGTGCCCAATGTGGGATAAAATGCACCCAACATGGAAAGTCAAAGCTCTCATGTAGGGATTTGAACCTTGGCCACTTGGGTAAAAGGATAGGTGCCCAACCATTGCACTTGCAGGTGTAAAACATTATATTTAGGACTCTGTTGTATATGAAGGGACATGGGAATGTGACTATGATATTGTTTTGCTCATAACTTGAGCTAGAGAAGGAATTTTGAGGTGATGTAAAAAGTGACTCCTATTATTTTTCATAGAGGAACGTGATGAGAAGACAAGATTATTGTATAAATATTTGTAAAGGTTTATTTTCAAGATTTTAATAGATCGGTCCCATTTAACCGACCCAGAGACGTAGGCCACAAGCGCCGAACTCATTATCAATTCTTGTGTCAATTTTCTGGTGATTCATCTCTGTATTTTCTGATTTTACACAGTACTTTCAGTTTTATTTCCTTTATTAAAAATACAAAAGGTTATAATAGTCAATTTTCATATCCAAAATCAATACAAAGTAAATTTAAGTGTGTACACAATTGCTAGTGAAATTTGATTTTCAGATCAATGAGGATGCTTGCAAAATTTGTAAGTTTATTTAAATAATTTAGTATACAATGTTTATAATTCATACCTCAATTATACTTGTAACTTTAAATAATTTTTATAGGAGAAGATGTATGACTTCAAAGCCACTTTGGACAAGTGTAGGCACAACTCAAAACCCTCAAATGGAACTCCAATGCATTCAACAAATGGGCACATTCTAGTGGGTTTTTGCTGATAAGATGTCATTAATTTCTTAACATTTTAATAATATTAAATAATGTTATTTTAGGTGAATAAGCCCTCACTTTTAGTTTATGGCCTTGACATAAGAGAGGGTACTAATGATGATGATGATCTTGACTACATCTTTGGAAACCCGCCATTGCATGGAATGGAACAGATTTCAAACAATATAGGCAACAAGCACATAAATTATCATGATGATGATAATGAACTCTTAAATGATGACGATGATGGGTATTTGATGATTTATCTAGTTCTTAGTAGTAGTTTTTGATATAAATTGTTATTCAAATTCATGTTATTGTTTTGTATATGAGAAAGTAACTATTTTCTCATATTTGTGAGTACATTGCCACCTTTGTCATTAACTTATCTAAAACATGATTTTATGCTTGAAAATTGGAAAATGTTATTTTAGTAATGTTAAGTTTATTTTAAAATATGTAAAATAAAATTTGTGCATGATATTTTATTTTAGTATTGTTACTTACATTTCAAACATATTATTTTATATTTTAATCATCATTAAATTGCGTAAATGAACTAATATGATCTTATTAATTTTGTTTGTTCGAGTGGTATTCAATATTACTTTTTAGTATGTGTACCATTAATTAAAAACAAGGAAACTATATTTTACATTTACACACCTACACACACGCTCAAGACGCACATAATTATTTCATTTTTGAAATAATTATATTGATTTTTTTAATTTTTAAATGAACTTTGTGTCACATTTGGGAAACTTTCCATTGTGATAATGGATCAGTTTGCATCAAGAATAGCTAGTGCAAATGTGTGGGAAAAGTGGCATAAAAATTATACAAATTTGGCACAAACACTACGCAGCTCAAAATGTCTAGTCTGTTAAGGTTGTGCCACATTTGCACCACCTTTTATGACACAAAGTCTCGGAAGAAACATAGTTGAAAAACCTAAAAATGTCATTTTAACGTAAATTTAACACAAAACATGGGTTTATTTGCACTTTACATAGTATTGGGTTCTCTCTTTGTGTTTCTCTTCTTTACACAACCTTGAGATGAACTACAATGATCTACAACAAATCCATGACCCTAATATCCTATAGACCCTTCATCAAAGAATTATGAAACTAAAGAAGAAAAACATGTTTGTATATGCGTGTTTGAGGATGGACCACCCTTGGAAGTTAGACTTCCATTTATTAAAATAAGTGTTACACTTGCATATCCTTGATGAAGAATCAAACCTCGTGTAGTTCTCCTAGGTGGTTGTGCGAGTGTGTAAAGATAACCAATCCCCTAGGTGTTCCCTAGTGTCTCTTGATACCAAGATAACAAGATAATTGCGTAGTGTAGAATGTACCTAGTGTGGTAGTAGTGAGATGTGGTGTGACTCATCTATGTGACTTAACCCTTGTGTTGATTGAAACCCTTGTGTAATTCATGGAGTGAATTTTCTCTTGCATAGGATAAGGCTTCATGATTTTTTCATGCTTGTTGATGGGTGAATCTAGATTCCTTGAATTGGTTGAGTGTCTCAAATTTGTATTAGGGACTTCCCTAGATGATCCGCAACTGATTTGAGAAAATTTAGGAACCCTTTGACTTCTTTTAGAATGATGTACACAATAGGAGCTTGATAGAATTTTAGGCGAGTTATAATGTGATAATGACATGCTTATATAATTTTTTTAGCAAAGATATTATGATAAGACCACCCATCCGAAGATCAAATTACGAAAGAATGATTTTTCATAGAATGTAGAGTTAGTGATTGAGAAGGGGCAAGACCATACATGTCGGCTAAGATTGGACCCCACAACCTAGTCCCCTTCTCAGTATAGTTTTGAACATGAGAGATAAACTCCCAAAGTAAAATTTTTGTAATGAATATGAGATGTTTTATGCCACTTTGAAATTAAATTTCTATATTTTTCAACGAGAGGATGGTGTAAGGATAATAAAGTTATAGAATAGCTAGAGAGATGATGAGGTTGGATTCTAAAAGTGAGCTTTTATCTTAGAAAGGATACACAGGTGAAATTTGGCATTACACAAGGAAAAGTTACCAAATTTTAGTGTCTTCATTTTCCCCCTTTAATTTTGTAATTAAAAATTACATGCTTAAGGAAAAAACATACTCGACATGTGCACACACACTTTACCTTTGCTCAAAGGGGCTTTGTAATTTGTTGGTGTTGGCATGTTCCATGATGAAACCTGCAACACGAGAGTGTAGTCAATGCATATAATAGAAACTAAAATTAAATAAAAATATATCGTATTGTAACTTTGAATCATTACAAAAAGTATGTAAAGGAGATGCAAAACATGGAAAAAGTACACCTAGAGAGGAGCTCCCATTGTTTTCATGCCTTGGAGAGTTAGAGCATGTTTTGGAGATGTGAGAAGATTGGGTATGATCAATCCTTGATGTTGTGCCATAGGATAGAGTAAAGGAGGAAGGATTAGACTACAAAGGACCCATGTACTTCATTTCATTCCCCATTTGAGAGTGTAACGAGAGAGGAGTAAATATCAATCTATGGAGCTCGCAACTTTTCTTCAATGCTTTCCTTTTTGAGATAATGGTGAGAGAATGAGAAAGATCATTCTATGAAGCTTGTAGTAATGCTTCAATTATTTCCATTAAACCCATCGACCACACCACTTGAGACATATCTAGGCCCATTTTTTCCAATAGACCTTAGATGAAATGGCCTATGTCATGCCGCTATAAGGTGATACTATGTCTAAATTGATTATTAGAACTCTAAGAATTTTCTCGGGAGATAGAGGCCCATGCCCTCAAACCCATTATGTAACTTTATATAAACTAACATTATGAAGAAGGAATGGAGTACTCGTGCCCTCTATAACATGTTATATGTTCCTTGTGTTGTCTATGTATGCTCCTTCCAAACCTTATGCTTTTCAAACATGAACTCGATTTCAAACTTAATCTAATGGTGATCTTGAAATAAATTTTAACAACATCAAATATAATGGATTTATGTAAGATGTGTAATTTGGGTGTTCTTAGAAACCAAATAAAAATATATTAATGAGATTCAAGAGTTTAAAAGAGAATAAGGGAAACATATAATTATTTTTAAAATAAAAGTAAAAAATAAGGGTTTCCTTTGGGGATTGAGGGGTGTGGTCTTGTGTAGGTCAAACCATTATTGCCATAGATGGGAGCCTTGGAGGAGGATTCAACAAATGCAATAAACATGGTCCCACCTAATTTATCCACTTTTTTCGATTCTCATAGCCACGCTATTTTGAGAGCTTTAAACGAAGCCTAAACAACCATTAAATTATAATAGAAAAACATATTTTTGTATAATGAGATGACGTGTATGCAAAAATGTACTTGTTGGAAAGGAATTTATACATTTAGGAAAATGCTATTAGCTATTTTAAATCCAAACTCTACGAACTTTTCCAACACACTCATAGATGTTCCATGAGACCCCCTTTTACATTATTACTCATATTTATAGTGATTGTAATTACAATTTACCCCCTATATGATAGGATTCAATATATACGGCCTTACAAATATGAACCCATGTTTTAAATCTCCTCCCAATTTGTAATATTCTTTTTACCGTTGTTTCCTCCTCCTCATCCTTAGGATTTCATTATAAATAAGTACCACTTATGACCATCATAGCCTTATGCTAGTGTTTTCATGAGAAAGTATGTAGATACACATTTTTTTGGGCATATAATGAATATTTAAGCACCCCATTGTTCTTCGACTATGATATTGGCACCGATTTGCATCTTGTAATGGAATGAATCTACCTATAAGTTTTCAATTTCGCAGTCACCATAGTAGCTAGCAAGGATCTTGGAATTGGAGTAGCTAGTATGTTCCTAAAAAATCACCTTTGAAGGATCATTCGAACCTTATGCTTGTCAAACATGAACTTAATTTCAAGCTTCATCCATTGGTGAGTTCAAAATCAATTTTAACCATGTCGAACTTAATAGTTTCATGTAAGATGTGTAATCTGGGAGTTTTTAGAAACCAAATTAAAAAAACATTAATGGAATTCAAGATTTTCAAAGATGATAAGGGAAACATACAATTATAAATTATAAATAATAATAATAAAATAAAAGGAAGATTTTTAGGGTTTCTGTTTGGGATCGGGAGTGTATGGTTTTAGGAACAAGTTAAACCAGCAACACCACATATGGGATCCATGGAGGTGGATTCACTAAATGAGAAAATAGTTAACTAACTCGATTTATCCATTTTTTCTATTATTATCCATGTTACGCCATTTTGAGAGCATTAAACAGTCTTGGACATCGATCAAACCATAATGGAAAAGTAGTTACAAACGCCTTGGCCACATTATGTTGTGAGATTGAAATGAAACTGCTGATGGATGGTTATGGAATTGTATGTTTATTATTGCATCTTAGAAATTCGTATGCAATTCAATTTATTCTATCACAATGACAAGTGTGGAGATAAACATATTTTTGTTTATACATTATCTTAACCTACTCTACAATGTGATAATATTAGATACGGTAATATTTTTGTTCATTGCCTTTGTTGACATGTATGTAATTATGGAAACATGCATAATGCACGTGAACTGTTTGAAAAAACGCCCCGTATAAATGTGGTCTAAGGAAGTGACATGGCACAAAATGCACAAAATTATTTAATTGGAAGGGAATTTGAGGAATTTAAGTAAACACCATTGGTAAGTTTATAGCAAACGTTTCAACCTTTTCTAGTATCATCTAAGCTTATGATGAAATGGGATATTGGGAGTAGGTTCTAGACGGTTAAACAACCTTTGAAAGTTGATATTTATTATACTGTGGAGGCACAATCAATGTACATAAATTGGATGACAAAATTTATCTTTTTTCATCTAGTGGATTACATGTTTAGGATATGTTTAGGATAGTTCTAGTGCACCTCTTATTCATTGTACCCTTTTCTACTTAGGCATGAATCTCTCTCCCTCTTTCTAGCAATATATATATATATTTTCATTTCCATTCCCATTCCATTTGAAATCGTGTCATTATTTTAATACGTGTGAGTTGACAAGACGATTTTGATAATTTTTCATGTTTATAAAAGTAGGGTAAAAATAGTCACAACATAGTGGAAACTAACCTTGGAAAATGGGTTCCTTCGAAAACAAAAATCACCTTGGAAACACACTTGATTAAGTACAACATCAAATAAACATCTAGTGTGGGATTTTTTCACACGAGTGGTGTAAGATAAAATCTTATCCACTTAAAAACAACCTTTTTGAGTTATAAATTCGATTTGGAATCACATTATCTTAATTTCTTACAATCTAAGAGACTACTATATATTAAATCTAGCTTCTTTACTTCTACACTAGGATTTAAATCTCATAGTTGGTTTCACTATAACGGTTGCGAGGTTATTTTTCTATACGAGTTTCAAATCCACCTTGGCTTATGAGGTGCGAGAGTAAAATTGATTTGTTTTATAATTTCCTTCAAAATGACACCTTCAAAATGAGTACTAGTTGTTGTATTATATCCCTATCAATTTTCTTGCATTCTCACCATATACAAGAATGGGTTGGAAGTGACACAATCCCTATTTAATTACTTGATGACCATTTTTGAGGTTATCCCATGGATATTTAAGATAATTTAAACTATAATATGATTAATTCATGTTGACTTAACTTTTCATGTTACAAAATCAATTTGGAATCACCCTACGAAAAATTCCTAGAGATCTAGAAAATGCATCCCACCACCTCAAACATCTTCAATTCTACATGTTAAGAATTATGAGCCATATCCAGTTTCAAATTATCTCATTGGGAAGCTTTTTTTTCCACACCATTTTTAGAGCCACTTTTTCTTACGAGTTAGAGTGCTAATTTTCAAACTTCAACAATTCTCTCCGGAACCATGCCTTTAAAATAAGATTTATTATCGATTTTACTTTTATTAGTTCTTAGTTTCTCAACCATGTAGGAAAAGAGATTATAGATGATCGTTTCTCATTTCATGCACTTTTCAATCCTTTTTCAAGGCCATTTCATGGCCACTTTAGATAATTTTAATCATGATGTTGTTAATCCATTTGACCAACCTGTTTGAATCTCTTTAATGAATTGTATGAAATTAATGAATTATCTCTCTTTCTCTCTCCTATCTACGAAACTTGTAAACATAAAATAAATGAGAAATGGTGTGTGGAAATTATAAAATATCTTTATATCTCTCACACAAAATGGTGAATGAAATCGTGTGATATCATTGCTAGATAGGGAAGTGAGATCCATGCCAAAATTTGTCTTTGACACATGTTATTACAGGTGGTAGGAGTTATAGTGAAAATGAAAATGGTTAGTATTACTCAAGGTTATATTTATAGTTAGTTCATTTTAAATTGTATATTTTGATTTAAAAAGAAGTTAGATTGTTATCATTGAAAATGTTGTATTGTTATATTTTGGTAGTTTCACTTATTGTATTAATTGAAATGGATTGAAATTGATAATATCATTTATGGAAATTATAAATCTTCGATTACGTACGTAAATTATGTTGTACAAAAATGAACCTATTATATCTTAGGAGTTAACATTCATCATGTGGTTGTAGGCTTAAGAGAAAACAAATAAAGTAATCAATAGAATGAAACAAGCAAAAGAATAAATCAAAACATATTTTTTCTCCAAACCTATCACTATACTACTCTCCTAGTTGGACCAAAACTATTTAAACTAAATGAAATAATTCTAATGATCTTGCAAGATGATATTTACTTTCTCATGTAACACGTGACTTGAATAAAACTATCCTCATAGAAAATTATCTCCATGACTTATCTTGAGTAGTAAGTGAATAGACTACTCCATCATTTTTGTAACTTTGTATGGAGTTGTTCATGACTACATCTCCCTTTCTAGTGTTTGGATGACCAAGCCTTAATATTGTTTTGTATCTCTTATAGACATCTTATAAGTCTTAACTCTAAGTGCTTCGTATATTGTAATTTTATTTTTTTGTGATTAGACATCCTTATGCATCTTGTTGAAAAAAGAACATCTTGGCTCCCAATAAATAGTTTAAGAGTCATTTTTGATTTTCTTCCATTTTATTTTAATTAGAGTTCAATGTTCTTATGTTAATGAGCTCAATGTTCTCAAATTAGAGTTCAGCAATGAACCTTTCCCTATGACTCTTTATTTGGAGGATGTTTGAGCATGAATTCTTATAATGTCATAGTAGCCTATTGTGTTCAATTAGACCTTGGCGATTGTGTTATGTGTAACTGTAAATGTTCACTCTAAATTTTTTTGGTAAACCTCATATTACTTAAATATAATAAAAGTGAGGTGTTTCCATGCGAAAAACATGCTAAATTAGAAATGGAACTCCTTAACTTGAAAAATAGTGTTTTATGCCTTTTTATGTACTTTAAATGTTTTACAAAACAAAATATTAAATAATAAATTAAAATTTCTAAAGTGTGTGAACTAGATTGTAATCTATGTAAAAATTTATAGATTCCTTCATTCTCTCTCTTATTAGCCTAATAATGTGTTTTAAACCATTCCTTCAAGCTAATGTTGAATTTAAATAATTGTTGTCAAGCTTGCATGTAAGTGTGTATGTATGTGTGGGGGTGAGACTACATCATTCTTTATTGGAGAAAAAAGGAGTTATTAGTTGAAGGGAAGAATAAGGATTTGTGTATGGATACATTGGAAAAACTAAGGGAATTCTTGGCTAGTCTTAGTGGAGTGAAAAGGGGTGGTTTTAGTGAATGGGAAAGGGTATGTTGTTATTGTTTGTTTCATTTTGAAGGAACCAAAGGTTAGTTATGATTCCTTCATGAAGGGAAAATTGTAGTACATTTGATGGCCTCTCCCTTTTGTAAGCCTTATTGGTAGGCTTGGTAATATGTTTTGTTTTTACATTTAGTTTTATGTCTTCCTCTTCTCTCTTGTTCCAAGTAAAAGTTAAATCATTGCATGAGTAGTTTCATATTTTTGTAAGTGTTCAAGCATTGTTGTGTTGTAATAAGTTATCCTAAATGTTTAAGAAATAAATTACCCTAGTTTTAGCTTGTGATTTTGGTCTATGATTTGTGGGTGTCACACTTGTGGTTGTTGAAGGAGATTGATACATAGGATAATGTTGTTGATTCATTGATGGAGATTTTGAGTATGGAGAAATTTTCTTAGTGTAGAAAATCAATAGGTGCATCTACCTTTAACAATCAAAAGTATAATTTTTCCCTTATTCAAAGTATTCATAAGTAGGAAAATATTGGATTACATCCTTGATGGACTATACTCTTAGGCACAATTTACAATAGGGCACATTTATTGGGGTTCATTTTACTTTCCATTGGTTTTAATACCCATAAAATTGTAGTGGTGGATTTATGGGAACAATCATGAGTGGTCTTCTTAGCTCATGGTTTTGGTACCAACTATATTCTAATATTGTGTAGGTGATTACCTATTGATGTGCTTACATATACTCACACATTCATTAGGGTAAAGTAAAACTTTGAAATGTAATTAATTATATTTTAAACAATTGATTTAATGTAATAAGGAAGAAGCTTACTATGTTAATCATTTTTTACAAAAGTGTATTCCTTGATGAAATATTATGTTTTGTGTTTATTCCGGTTTTCTATTTTGTATATCTTAAATATTATTTTAGTATTATTTCTCTTATAATATAATTGATTTATTTTTAAAATATTTTTTTAGATAGGTAATAAGATTTAGTTTTGAAGGGACTAAAAATACTTTACAAAAAAGAATCCAAGGCACCTAGGCCAAAAACAGGATCCAACAACATAACGTTAATCACGTTTAACAAAAGTGAAAACAAAACAAAGTAGACCACGTGGTCTAAGTATTAACAAACATTGATTTTTTTCTTAAATTTCAATTAAAAACAATTAGAATAACTAAGAACCACAAACCCTAAGAAAGGGAAAATAGAGAAAATATCAACCAAAGGGCTGCCATCACCACCTTGCTCTACGCATCTTGGATTTTTGTTCTAGTTGTCGGACTCTGCCTCCTTGTTCCCTTTGCACTTGATGATGAATCTGGAAGGAATTTTACCCTTGTTCTTCTCCTTGATCTCCCGGTGCATTCCTCATCGATCTTGCTCAATTCCCATTGCATATTAACCTCACCATTTTCCACTTACGCTTTGGAAATTTGATCTTGAAGGATCAAGATCATCTCGCTTCGCATGATGAAATCAACATTCAAATTGCTCATATGCTTGTTTTGAATAAAAATTTATCTATGGAAATCTTGGACTTCTTGAACCAAATTTTTATTGACCACCAAAATGGTGTCCACAACCGCCTCCACTCTGAGAATGTGAGTTTCCCAATCAATAGTTTTATTGGCTCTTTCCCCTGTTCCCCACACCTTCCTCCCAGGAAGATCTCCCTTTTCATACCACAAAGGATGTTGGAAAAACAACAAGACCCTCTTGCTTTGATACCCTTTTTTTTTTTTTCAAATGAGAGGCCAAGGTCTCATTATCTGAATCATCACTTTTTTCTTGAGTTCTAGGAGGGATAATGATTCTATATTTCTTGAACATTAACAAAATAAGGCCATGGTGGAGAGGGTTTTCTAGCTTGTCATTTTGGAAGTTAGAAATGGAAGTTCTTAGGGACCAAAGGAGGAAAAAATGAAAGTTCATCTCCTGGTTTTGACGAAGATAGTTCGAGAATGGACAGATGAAAAGATAGAAGCTTCCTAAATTTTCCCTCAAGAGTGAGGTATTTCATCACCATGAGACACACATTCAACCACTTACCCAAAGAGTAATTTCTGGCTATACCATCACCATACCGAACAATATTTTTCGCAGGGGCAAGAAGGTCAAAATCTCATGTTTTTTCCTAGTTTTATCCTTAAAATTTTTAAGACCCTCTATGGACATACCAGTGGCTTCAGCGATGGTTTTCTCATTGACATAAATTTTTGTGCCCCTCATCCTAACACGGCCATCCTCCCACACTTTCCCAAATTCGTTGGCAAGTTGTGGATCATGGCCCTACAAATTCTCAATGTATATGGAAAAACCACTCCTACAAAGAAGGTGCCACAGAGTAACATCCATTTTAAGATGAAAATAGGAAGTAGGTTTAGTTCTTACACACTCACCACCCATGGTAGTCCCACCATGAAAACCAAATCACATTAATGGAACCGAGAGAGAAAAAAAGAGATAGAGTTTTAAAATAGAGTCGGTGTTAAAATCTTTAACATTGTTGCTATTAACATCCACACGAGTTCTATACCGCATATCCCTATAATTATGAATCTTTATCTCTACCAATCTTGTCCTCATTAATAAATTTTTGGTATGATTCTAAGGAAACTCCTCAAACTTCTAGCTCATCGACCATGAAGGTCATTTCCATGATTATCTAGGCTATCCGTAGGCTTGTTTCCAATCCTAGACATGTGTTATAATTTGATCCTCCCAAACTGTCCCATCATCTGTTTAGCCTCCTTAATTATATTCTTAAGCTTTCATCCCATATTAGCATTGTTCTTTAGGGAATTAATAACACACATGAAATCTCCTTCAATTATAAGGTTTTGAATGTTCATGGATTCACTAAGCTTTAATCCCCATAACATAGTTATGGCTTTGGCATGATTATTTGAGTGAAGCCCTACTAGACCGACATATACCCTCAAATAATCCCCTTTACGAGTCTTGTATAACTCTACCTCCCCAAAGACTTCCTTCCCTCACTTTAGCCGAGGCATCAAAATTTAATTTGTACCATCCAAGAGGTGGACATTTCCTTTGGACATTCTTTTTCCCTCCTCCTTATCTTTGCCATTAATCTCATTAGGGGATTTGAGATTTAAATTATTTAGGATATCCAAGTATAAACCCAAGGAGATTTGATAGAATTACATTTCACGGTTTGAAATTTTTCTTTGAGGTTCTAGATGATAAGCCTCACCACCTTCTTAGGATAAGAAACATGGTTTCGAAAACCCCGTTATTCTGTTTAATCCAAATCCCCCATAGGGTGTGTGGAAGGAAAAGTTTCCATAATTCCTTAACACTATCATGGTGGAAAATGGAAGTCCATTGTTCAGAAGATTTGAGATATCCCTAGGAAGGATTAGCTAAATTTTGAAGAAATTGAGCATCACCGAGAAAACCTAAAAAGCAAAGAAAAATTCTAAAAATATATGGTTAGCAATTTCTTCTTGGCCTTTTCACGATGTACACCTATTTATGATTATCATTCCTCTTTTTCTAAGCTTGTCCACAGTGAGAATTTTCTTTTTGATAACTTCCCAAAAAAATTAATTTTTGGGATAATTTTTTGTTCCAAATTCTCCTCCAATAATCATTAGCAGGGAGTTGTTCAAATTTAAGCAAGTAACTAGATTTGACTTCATAATTTCTAGAATTGGTGTTCCTCCATATTAGCTCATCTTGACTTTTTTTGGAGGAATATGGTAGAAATTAAGGTCATTGTTGATATACTCAAAGGGTAGGATGAGTCCACTATAGGAAGGTGGGGGTATAACTAGTTTCAATTGCATGTCTTCTATCCAAGTCACACACCTTTTCACTAAACATTACTATATAGAACAAGAAATGATCATTCTAGGGTGACTCCTCTTTTAGTGCTTTATTTATAATCCATGGATCATCCTAGAAATTGATATTATTCCCATTCCCTAGATTCCACTTGACACCTTTATTCATCGGGTTCCTCATTTTTCAAGTAATTCCAAAAATGGAACCTTTGGGTAGATTTTTATCGGTTAAAAAAACCTAAAGTACCGCCAACATTCTGCAAATATTTTTCTTTTAGAATGTCGACCCAAATACCTTACTCTTTATGTAATATCCATCCAAATTTATAAATGAGAGCATGGTTCATCATTTACATGTTTTTCAGTCCGAGACCACCTCTGTCTCTAGGTGTTGTCACCTTCTCCCAAGCTATCAAAGGTATCCCGGTTTTTACTTCAATCCCTGACCACAAAAATATTTTTGTATGCCTTCAATAGCCTTTCTGATTTTTTAGGGCATAATAAAAATAGACATTGTGTAAGTAGCCACTCATTGCATTGCACTTTGAAGCAATTGGACTTTCCCAGTTTGTGTTAGTAGCATTCCTTTCTACGAGGCTAATTTTTGTGAAATATATCAATAATTTTATTCTAGCTCTAGTGTCATCCATTTTACTACCACACAAGGGCATACCAAGATAACTATCTAGGAGATTATTTATATTACACTCTAGAATGGTGGAAAGATGATGATATTGTTGATCATCAACATTGATGAAGTAACACGAGCTCTTCCTAAAGTTAACTTTTTGACCCGAGACCTCCTCATAGTTTTTAGTGATGATTTTGAAAGACCTGGCTTCCTGAACAGAAGCTTCACCCATCAGCACCATGTCATCAACAAATTGCTTAATACATTGATTCTCAACCTCATTATCAACCTTTATTCCCTCAATTCTCCCCTTATTTTTATCTTTTGAGCAAAGCCTACTCAAGGATTTGAAAACTATGATACATAGAAAGGAAGATAGAGGGTCACCCTATCTAAGACCCCTCTCAGCCTTAAAAAAACCCCTAGGTTGACCATTAACAATGACTGAAAAAATATAGGTAGTGATACAATATTGAATCGTATTGATAAAGTGACTCTCAAAGCCCAACTTTTGAAGAAGCTTCAGAAGAAAGTCCCATTAGATCATGTCATACGCCTTCTACATATCTAATTTAATAATCATCACTTCTCTTTTGGAATTTTCAATTGAGTGGATGGTTTCATGTATGGAAATGACACCGTCTCTAAAAATTTTCTTCTTGACACAAAGGCTCCTCATCGGGATTAATGAAGTTGTTGAGCACATCTCTCAAACAAAAGGCTAGAATTTTTGAAATTATTTTATAAATCATGTTGCAGAGAGATTGATGGGCATAAAATCTCCTATGTATTTCACCCCTAGTTTTTTTGGTATTAGGGAAATGAATGTATGATTGAATTATCTAAGCATATATCCTGAAAGAAAGAAGTCTTGAATCACCACAACAATCTCTTTTTGACTAAATCCCAAGAACATTGGAAGAAAAAGGCTGGAAATCCATCAGGTCTAGGAGTTTTATCTCCCTCCATCATCGAAAAAATGGATTTAATCTCTTCTTATGAAGGAATAACAATTAGATTTTTGATAATATCTTCATCAATGAACGATCTAAAGAGCCCCACCATGTTATTTGTAGCATTGATATCAAGTTGGTTTTCCACGTGAAAACAACCGATTGAAAAAGGAGGTGATAGTGTCAATGATTTCTTTCTCCTCCACAACCACCCTCCCATCATATCCGATGATTTCCTGTATCCTCCCTTTTTTTTTTTGATGGTAGCCAAACGTGGAAAAATTTGGTGTTTACGTTGCCCTCTTTTAACCACTTTGAATCCTAGTTTTTGTTTCCAATATATTTCTTCCTTATGCAATATAGAATGTAGTTCATAGAGAAGGACTCTCTCTTTGGCATTATCATCCTCATTCTACTCTCCTTCTTCCATAATTTCCTCCATTTCCTTTAATTCCTCATAAACTTTTTTTTTTTTGCAAAAAATTATTGCTTAAGGTATTTTTATTCCATTTTTAATTTTTTTGACATTCCCGAGTTTGGTAATCACTTGGTACATATAATTTCCCTCGTTTCTTGGTTCCACCACTCTTCAATCCTCTCATCAAGCTCGGGATGGGTAGTTTAAATTTTTCAAACTGGAAGGGCCTACCTTTTGAGATTTCCAACTCACTATTTTTCAGGATGATCGGATTATGATTAGATCCAATGCGGGGAGGGAGGAGAGAGAATAATTTTGATCCTACACCCATTATATGTTGACCATAAATCTATCTAATCTTATATAAATAAGGTCATCTCCACTCCTTCTATTTGTCCAAGTGTACTTAGAACCACTTAGCTCAAGATCAAATAGTTCATTCCAATGAATAAAGTTATCTAAATCCTCCATGCTTTCAGAATAAGAAGTTATTCCCCCTTTTTTATCTCTAAGTGTAAGAGGAATATTGAAGTCTCCTCCAATAATCCATTTGATCTCTTTAGAAATAATTCTAAAATTGGTTAACTCTACTATCAAGAATCCTTCTACCGAGAGAAAAGCTAGGAGCATACACGTTAGAGAGGATAAAATTACTTCCGTAAGTGAAATGCGTGAAATAAATGGCTAAGTGGTGCTAACTATTGCGGAAAGGAATCCCAATGATGTATTTTTGATCCCATAGGAAAATAAGCCCTACTGAGAATCTCCCAAAGATGGTTAACCATGAAACCCTACTTCCTTCCAAAAAACCTTCTCGAAATCCATCATCCTTTCGTTATTCATTTTAGTTTCTGCAAAATGAGAATTTCCACTTCCTTTCCTTCCCGATATCTTTCAAAATCCTATGCTTACTTGGGTTGTTTAGACCCCTAATGTTCCATGAAAGAACAATAATTTAAAAAGGTAATATTTTTACATCCTCGGGTAAGTGCACCAAGTTGGGGGACAAAAAAGGGGTCATAAGTGGACATCATATTGCAAATAACAACATAATATCAACTTGTAGGGATTATTAGCAATGCATACACTCAAAATTAGAAAAACTTATATTAATATGAATCATAGCATCTGGAATCTAGTTTCTAAACTACTATTTTTAAAAAAATTGGACAAGTTTAGCTATATTAAACACTTAAAATTCAATGACTTGGTTTTTTTTTTTAAAAACGCCTCTGAGATTGTAGTCCGTTTGCCCGCAATTTGGATGACCAAAAATTGATATATATATTTTTCCTTTGGTGAGAAGTTAGATGTTGCTATCTATCTTGGGATAGATTTTATTTTGCATTTTTTTGAGCAATATTTTATTTTTTATGATTTTTTCCGTGAAAGTGGTCTGAAAACATAAAGAAAATAGAGCACTTTCCGTTTGCCCACCATAACTTCATCAAAAAATATTGAAATCAAATTATTATTTTTTTGAACATGTATATAATTTCACCATGGTTGGGATGGTATAAGTTTTATCACATTTTGACAAGTGAAAAAAAATTGCAGTATTAAATGTAGACATAAATATTCACGGGAAAAAGTGTCTTAAAGACCTACTATTAGTAAAAAATTATAAAATGATATTTATCCTATTCTATTCACTTTAAAATCAATATTTCTACAAAGCTAAAAGTCTCTCCTATGTGATGGTACCATTTTTATGACATATTTTTACTTTTGGCATGGTTCAAGTCTCATGGAAGACTAAATTTGATGTTTTACTATTTTTGATGTAAAATTCAGGATTTGATGTCCACTTAATTTTCCCCCAACTTGCTGCACTTACCCTCCTATCAAGGATCTTTTCTTTCCCTCCATGAATTCCTTTCTAGACATTTGTTATCTCTTTTCTTTCTCGAAGCTCTGCGGGGAGGATTTTTCTCTCCAACATCAGCCTTATTAGCATTCCCCCTTATTCTCGGGGTAACCTTTATTTTGGGACTTCTCTTAACCACATCTCGATTCGAGCGGGGATTCAACTTCTTCGTTATCTTCATTTCCATCTTCTCTATTGTTTTCTAGAATATTTTCAATAGATTCCTCTGGTAGATAATCTTCTTGGTTTTATTTGAATCATTGTTTATTTCTAAGATTCTCTTTAGATCTTCTTCCACAAGGTGGGAATATCTTCCAAGTTGATATCCAACACATTATACATGTTACTTGGTGACTAACACAACTTCCTCAAGTCTTTGAGAAAAAAAAACTAGCATCCAATGTGTCCTACATTATATATCCTATTATGTTGTCTTCATGTAGCTCTTTAACTATCACTATTTCCTACATGTTTTCTAGCTCTAGCTCGAGTTACCTTGTCACCGGCCTTTTCCCGACCTTCACCCTCATATAATTCCTCTAAAACTAATTCTAACTCATTATTTCCTTGAGCCTTAACCTCAAAGGGTTTATTGACTTGCTTCCATGTGGAATCTATCTTCGAGGGTCCGCTAGAAATGGGTTTCATAATTCCTTTTCCTTTCAAATCCTCCTTAATGGTTCTTTTGTTCTTTTTTAGTTGGGCCTTCAAGGTAGCCTCTTCCTTAGCCTTTTGAAAAATTTGATATTATGCCATGCCTTAAAGTATGAGAAGCACATAAAAGGTGTTAACTCATAGTCAATTTTCTGAGTATGGGTTCCCATGGTGCCTTAAGATCAATACTTCTAGGAAGGGTTGACTCGGGAACCACATTAACATAGAAATGCGTAAAAAGAAGTCAAGATTTGGCACATGTAACAGGATCAATGATAACAAAAGCCCCAATGGATTTTGATATCCCCTGTAAATTGTCCTGATCCCAATATTCTAAGGGTAGACCCAAAATTCTTACCCAAATGGGATATTCCTTAATAATTGACTCCAACGAATTGAAGCCGTTGCCATTTTTTAACCGAGAATAAATGCTCTACCCATAAACCATCGCCCTCCAAAGAAGAATATTTAAAAATCTTCTTCTAATGAAAAAGAGACCACAAAAAGGAATTTACATAAACCAAAATCTACATTGAACCTTTGTACATCCACTTCCCGCTTGCCCATTTTCTAAATTCCTCAATATTCGGTTGACTTCCCAAAATCTTTGTCAAAATAGTGTTACTCATCGAAGTCCGTACATGTTTAGCAACTGTTTTGAGATGTCAAAAGAAACTCCATTTTCATTACAAATAGGGCTAAGGTTAAATATAGTTACCTACTTAGGTTTGTTCCTCTTTACCCTCCTTTCCCACGTGATTGCGGGCCCCTTCTCCAATTCCACCTTATCCCTTTCTGTTGTGAAATGTGCATCTTTCTTGTCATCCACTGGAATATCCTCGTGAATCCTCGCAACATGGTCTCCTCCATTTTCCCACTCACTCCCAGCATTCAAAACCTCTCTCACTCCACTTGCTCCCATCCTCACTCTGCTCACTCCCCCAAACTTCATTGGTTTTAAAATATTGTGTCGTTAGTTGTACCTACACCATTCTAAACCCTTGATATTCCTCATATTTATTTTCCATCAAGATATTCACTCTCAAACCTAGAATAATGCACCTCATCACAACATATTTCAATTGTTTTAGACCACGTGAAAATCATTTTTGTCGATTACATGTTTCGTACTCCACCTTATTAAAATCCCTATATAAATCCAAATTCCTACATCTAGAATAAATATATAATTTGTGATCTCAACCATATATATGTTATAAAATGCTAAAACCTAAAAATATAATTTTGAGATGAGGTGCTGAAATATGATCTTAATTTCATTGAGGTTAAGAAAAATTAAACAAAGTTACGAACAATGAGTAAGACAATCCAATTATCTTTATATGCTTATTGAAGAAATTAGAGAAGATAAAGATGCCATTGATGAAACAAAGAATGAAGATGAGAACATGTGGAGGTAAGAAACCATCATCTAGATGAGAGTGCTATCATAGAAAGTCATCAATATCCTTTACTTGAGTCCCAATAATATTTAGAAAAGAGGGAAACCCAATTTTCATTCTAACAATGCTCCTTGAAGATCCAAAGTCCTCATGTGGAGTTTTAAATTGACCAATAATTACCTTAATGAGTCTCATAAATATGATTAAAAGGTATCTAAAATGGCAATAACATGCAACTTATCAAAATTAGATGCCTTGTTAATGTGCGAACATCCGAGTTCACAAGAAATCTAGCATCAAATAAAAATAGTTAGAATATTCATTAGTAGTTTGTGTGTTGTTCTCATTCTTTAATTGCACTATCTACTAACTATTTCATGAGGGTATCTTAGTAACTTTTAGAATATAAGGTACATTTCAGAATTTGGATGAACCATGTATTTTATGACACAACAAAGAAAATTTATATAAAAGTTATAAGACCTTATGAACCCAAGGGACACTCGGAATGCATCACATCACTTCATCATTGTGCATAAACCTTTAAAATTGGCTTAAGATATGGAAAAATGATTGTATTTTGTGGCACAAAAATTATGTGCTTCATGCAAAGCTAAAACATTATGCAAGCTATTGGAAACCATATATAAGCTTAGAAAGCTTCTTTTAAACTCATGTTAACTCATACTCCCTATTAATATCTACTATGAGTGTATGTTCATCTTGTTATTGCACACCTAGTAACAAAGAAATGAATTCATTAGACATTTTTAAGGTTTATACAAGCTCAAGAACATTCATGTAGGAAATCGACTTGAAACATTATATAGGGACTTATTTTGTGCATTTGTGCGACTTGTGCATGGGATCTTAAGAAGCACATATGTTATGATAACTTCTTCAAGGAGATTAATATTTTTTGGACTGGAAGAGTCAAAGATGAAATATCTAACTTGTTATTGTCGGTGTCAATCTAACTAATGGTTCATCAAGTTGTGTAATACTCATGATATGTTTTCCACAAATAATCCTTCTTTTAATGTTTTCCACACTTTTAATATTTGTAAGGGTAGGATGTAAGGGCTTACTTATTTTAGGTAGGTGGATCATGTATCTATATATAAACAAACCCCTACTCTTGAGAAAGAAATTGAAAAAATCTCAAGGTTAGATAGTGCATAGTGTGGCCTTCATGAAGCATTGTAATCAAATATATGTCTACAAGTTTGAGGGAAGATTATATGGATAATTTATGTCTTTGTGAAGGCTAGGAGAGTTATAACTAAAAGGAATGATAAGAAGATTGTTCCAAGCCACGATCTCGAGATGATAATAGCACACCACATTAGATTTACAAAACAGAAAAGGTAAAATACCATATATGGAAATCTATCATAATCCATAATTCTCAATACATTACAATACAATGACTTGAATTACTCAATAATAAATATGTACATATAGGAGAAGGGAAGTGTAACTACTACCTAAATCAGTGGTGAATAACTCTCACTAACTGATACTGGTAGTTAAGTTAACTCCAAAATACTGTAATGCTTCATCTCAGGACAACAAATCAAATAAGATATTACTTAAAAATTTGGGATAATTTTTTTTTAAAGTAGACAATAAGGATTAATGCTCGGTTTAACCCCTTTTCAGTTAATATTTAATTCATAATAATTATTAATTTCCCCGAAGATGCAAAAACCTTAGCCCAACACAATTTGATTTTTTAATTTATTTAAGTATAAATTTAAAAAAACACAAGGTTTACCAAGTCTATACAACCCTTTTAACTTGATTAGTTTTCCCCTCTTTATTTAATTACCCACATCCCCTTTTTAATTTGTTTTCTACTCCCATAAAATGCTCATGACTAGAAAGTGTGTAGGGTAACTTCTGGGCCCTAGGATTGAATCAATCTCAGCCCTAGATCTCACTTTACCCTAAACTTGCCCTAGCATACCTTTATCTCTTTTTTTTTTAATCTCTTCTTTTCATTCTTGTTTTCTTGTTGCAGGTTGAGGAGTTATGGAGGCTTGTTAATTCCCTTGTATTCCCTTTTGAGGGCAGCCATACCTCCCAAGGCTTTTGTTTTGTTTTGGATTATATATATATATATATATATATATATATATATATATACATAGATACATACATACATACATACATACATATGTATGTATGTATATGTATGTATGTGTGTGTGTGTATAGATATATATGTACATATATATATATATATATATATATATATATATATATATATATACATATATACACACACATACATATACATATACATACATACATATATATATATATATTATCTTTTAGTTTTTTTTTTTGTGTTAGGGTGGATTAGGGTTGCATGCACGACCGGGAGGTCGCGTGAAACAGGATGGCGATGTGTGGAGTGGCAAGTTGTGGGTGGATGGAGGAAGGTGCGAGGTGTGGGATAGGGGGGACAAAGGCGGCATGGAGGAAGGTCGGGAAGGGAGCAGGGCGCGGTGGGGAGGCACCGGACAGGGGTAGGGGTGCGGTGGGAGGTCGAGGTATGAACGAGGATTCGTGGGGATGTGGCGGGGCATCAAACCGTAAAGGAGGGAGGAAAGTGCAGGGTACAATGGATGGTTGGGGGAGGGGTTCACCCTCCCCGCACCGCATCAAACAAAAGTTTTTATTATTTTTTTGTAACTTTCAAACAATGTTTATTATTATTATTATTATTTTGTTTTAAATTTATTACTTTATAATTTATTATATTATATATATATATATATATATATATATATATATATATATATATATATATACTCACTTATTGTTTATTATATATATATATTTAACAATTATCTATTTAATATATATTTATCATTATATATATATAATAAAATAATTGGTATAATAAATTTTTTATTTTATTTTATTTTAAGAGATGTACTTAATACGATCGATTTCCTAAACTGCTCATGGAAGAGAAATAAAAGAAATAAAAACTACTTTCATTTCATCATACGAAATTTAAATTGATAATCTTCATTTTATCTATATACATAAAATGAAATAAAAGTATAAAGGCTAAAGTTATTGCACCAAACAAAAACAGTTTTTAATTCTATAAGTCTACAAAGCTTATTTGCAATAATAACCCAAGAACATAAAATTTAATATGAGTTTAATTTATTTTATCATTCTTTGACAAATATAAAAAAATGACCATATTCACAATAGATCCACTTTCCTTTGAACACAAATAATTAGATTTCTAAAACCATTTAGTGGTAGAAATAAATTTCTTCTAATGTTAAATACCAAACTTCATGTAAACAACAAAATTTCCTTTCCATTGCAAGGCAAATTTAAGATTTTCAGATTTGCACACACAAACAAGATCTCCAATATTTATTATATTTTCTTTTCAAGAAGAAGAGTTACCACAAGTTTCATTTACAATGGACTCAAATTCAATGTCCAATATGTTTTGCACAAAATACATAACTACTCATTAAATGAGTTACAAGCCTCTTACAAGATGTTAAGGAGGTTGCTAAATCAATAATGACTCAAGGTTACAAGAATGCAAATTACAAAATAAGGGTTTTACAAGAAATACTAGTTTCCACAAAGCCATATCCTTAGAGTTACAAGGAGAGATCAAGAAGTCACAAACTCCAACTATCACCAAACTTCCAACTTCAAATGCCTTCAAGGAATCCATGCAAGGAGAAGAAGCTTGTTTTGCCACCCAACCATAGGCATCATTACATGCCTTTCCCAAGATTGGGATGCATGCTAGCCTCCCCCAAGCCCATGGGAAAGAGGACAACTATCCACCACTATGCACAAGAATGAGGGTGACAAACAACATTGCACTCATACAAAAACAAGGAAAAGACTAAGACAAGACTCCAAATTTTACAAGGATGAACAAGAGGAGAAACCATGTTCTACCTCAAAAATGGGGAAGAGAAAAGAGAGTTCTCCAAATGCCATAACCAACATAAATGCACAAAATCAAGATCTCCATATCCTCCTTATTTCTCCATTTTCATTCAAGCCCTCCTTATTCCTCCACCCTTTCACCAATCCTTCTTGGAAGGATTTCCAAACCCCAAAGGGATTTCCTTACCAAGAATGGGGAAGGGGGTTCATGCCAAATGACCTGTCTTCCCCACCTCAACCATTTGAGGGGAGTAACTAAATCCTACAAAGATTTCCCATCAAGCCTATAAGGATTGAGAGGGAAAAATTCCTCTTTCTTCCCCCATGACTCAGAAACTCCATCATGTCATATGATGGAGGGAGAAAAATAAGTAACAATAAATAAAAATCCACATGCAACAACCACATTTCCAAGTAAGCAAATCTACCAACTAGCATGAATACAACACATACCATAAGGCTTAAGAGACCTACCTCAAAGAAAGCTCTCCAAAAATCTTTCCAACTTCAATATTTTCCACTTCTTGACTCAAGCAAACTCTAGCTCCCAATCCACAAGCATCCAAGCAAAAGCTCCCAAAAAAAAAAGTTCTCTTCTTTTCCCATGAAGGAGAATTTGAAGAGGAGCAAGCAAAAATCCTCACAAATGAGGGGGTGACATGTGTCACCCCTCTCCTCCTTCAAGGTCAAAGATGCCAAGGATAAATGAGAGAAAGGGTAAAATGACTTTTAGCCCTCTTCTCCCAAATTACTCTAAATGATAACAAAACAATTTTTTTGTGTAACTTTTAACAAGCACACTAATCCATACCTCTTACATGGATGTGACCAAAGGGGAGGCAAAAAGGAGGGAAAAATCCCTCTAGCCTTGGAAATAAGCCCCCTACCTATTAGGTAGGGTCCAAGGGCTCATTTTTATGTTAAGGGAACTCCCAAACTAAAAAGGGGTCCCTAAAAATGCCCAAAATAACCCAATTTCGGGTTTGACAAATTTGGCACAAGGGTAGAGGGTGTGGGGCCCACCCAAGGGTTCACATGTGACCCTAAACCCTCTAGATTAAGTACATCATTAATCTAATTCAAAACTTAATGCAAGTGGGGTCATTAATTCCCAAAACAAGTTTACAACACAACTAGACACCCTAAGCAAAATTAATAATTACAAGACATATTACATTACAAATGAGGGTCACCCATGGTGCCCAAAATAATAATTATAACGCTATGGCCTCAAGAAATAAACATGGTTAGGACTTAGCCCATGGGCTGCTTGTGTAAAGTTGCGTAGCTGGCCTGAGTCCCACGTTCTCCTGTGACCTATCACCTGCACACTCATTGCACACATTAAACGCACATGTCCAATAAAATATAAATCAACTACTAAATAAGATATCAATGAATTCTAGACTAACATATCATCTTTCGGAATCGAAAGTGCGACAACGTGCCCAACTATACATAATTCACCATAAGTTAGTCATAATGATAAAATGACATGTATCCATAGAATCCCAACATGCAACAAACTGAGTATCCATCAATATAATTATGTTCCAAAACAACATCATATCAATTAGTATCCATGACATCATAAGATAAAGCAACCAACATAGTAATCAAGCTAAATCGGCGTTATACGCCTAAATGTCCACACATGTCTAATCGATCAAATCTCCTAATGTAATGTCCAAAACATATCAAATCCCTGTCAAAACATGTCTAATAGTAAGAGGAACAACAAGAACTGAGCTATAAAAGTGTGGGCACTACATGAAGCGTTGTAATCAAATATTTGTCTACAAGTTTGAGGGAAGATTATATGGATAATTTATGTCTTTGTGAAGACTAGGAGAGTTATAACTAAAATGAATGATAAGAAGATTGTTCCAAGCCATGATCTCGGATGATAATAGCACACCACATTAGATTTAAAAAACAGAAAAGGTAAAGTACCATATATGGAAATCTATCATAATCCATAATTCTCAATACATTACAATACAATGACTTGAATTACTCAATAATAAATATGTACATATAGGAGGAGGGAAGTGTAACTACTACCTAAATCAGTGGTGAATAACTCTCACTAACTAATACTAGTAGTTAAGTTAACTCCAAAAGACTAGTAAGCTAACTCAACACAACTAGTAAGATAACTCCACACAACTAGTACACCTAAACAAGCTAACCCAACAAGTGTAGGGCTAACACAAGTGTAAGAATTATCCTAATAAATAAATAAAAGGATAAATAATAACCTACACTAACACCCTCCCGTAAGCATAGCTTAGGTGGGTGGAAAATAAGGTGGGTCCCGACAACAAGGCCTGATGAGGTACCCACGTACAACAACTAGGAAAAATGGACACTACAAGGTACCCAAAACTAGTAATAACAAAGTAGAGAGAGAAAATACCACTGCAAGATATCCCAAGAAGCTTGGCTCTAAAAACTCATACAATGTTGAAGAATTCAAGTGCGCACTATGGTATGAATCCACTGCTCGATCATAAAACTAAAAACAACTGATATTGGGCTTCACCAGAATAGCTCCATGCAAGGAGACTATCAATGGAATGATGTCAAAAATGTAAAAAAACACCAAACATAATTTGATCAACTACTACAAATAGGTGTGCCACAATCCAAGAACAACCAAGGCAACAAGGCATGGATATGATATCCAAATAAATAGGAGTGTCACGATCCAAGAAATGCCAAGGTAACAAGGCAAGGACAAAATCAAGAAGCAAGATCAATTGCTATAAATAGGTGTCTCACGATCCAAGAATAGTAAACAAGGAAACAAGGTAAGGACACGCGATTTAAATAAATATGAGTGTCAAGATCCAAGAAAAGCCAAGGTAATAAGGAAAGGATATGAAATCCGAAGAAGCGATCAACATGTAACAAGGCAAGGACACGAAATCCAAAGAATCAATATCAACACCATACCCTCCCATATCTTGTTGAATGGGTAGAGTGACAACACATATATATGAGTTGCCAAAATCAACTACTCGAACACTAACAAACTAACACTGGGCTTCACTAGAATAACTCCCCACAAGAGAGACTGTCAACATGCCAAAAAAAAAGTGTCGAAAATATAGATCTAAAATATCTCAACAAACAAGAGAGATATAAATGTATACACCCATAGATACAAGAATGCAATACCCAAAATTTTAGGATGTTGGGCTCAACCAAAATTACGTCCACAAGTGATTACAACACCCTCCCAAATTTGGCACTTTATAATTGAGTGCATGTAAATATTACAATGAGTAAAAGTACCTTTTACATTTGAAATATGTGTATAAAAATTTCACTAATGCGTAGATTTCAAAAAATACACAATTTCAAAAAAAAATCACCTTAATCCGAGCTACAGATCAAAAGTTATGAGCTCTAGAAGGTTTTGCTATTAAAATAATATTTTAATTCGATCTTTTTTAAAAGGTACACGTGACACCCAGATGTCCAAAGAGTAAAAGCGTGCATCCACACGATACAACCTTGCGACTAAAGGATAAAACCCTGCGCCTAAAACCTAAAATGTCCAAAGGGTAAATCATTGCTTTCAGAGGGTACACAACAATATTCAATAGATAAAAGAATGCACCCAAAGAGTACAGATTTGTGTCCAGTGGATAAAAGACTGCATCAAAAAAAAAATCCAAAGGGTAAAAGAATGCATCTGGAAGGTACACACTTATATCCAATGGATAAAAGAATGCATTCGAAGGTACACGCTTATATCTAATGGATAAAAGAATGCACTGGAGGGTACAAATCATGTCTAGTGGATAAAATATCGCATCCAAAACCAAAATATCCAGATGGTAAAATAATGTATTCGGAAGGTACACACTTATATTCAATGGATAAAAGAATGCACCCATATGGTACATATCTACATCTAGATTGACTGTCTCACAACATGGTCGAGTTTACAGTTGATTCTAGGGTTTTGGCACCTTCCAAATCCAATGTCACACTTTGTTTTACATAAAAATGCATGTTACAGAAAAGTGCTAACAAATTCTGAATAGATGAAAAAATAAACCCTTTCTTGCAAAGAAAAACTTACAAATGGATGTCTACCATGAAAGGAACGATAAAATATTGTTCCAAGCCACGATCTCGATAATAATAATACAACACATTAGATTTGCAAAACAAAAGAGCTAAAATACCATATATGAAAATCCATCATAATCCATAATGCTCAATACATTACAATACAATGACTTGAATTACTCAATAAGAAATATGCACATACAGGAGGAGGGAAGTGCAACTACTACCTAAATCGGTGGTGAAGAACTCCCACTAACCGATCTTTGGTAGTTAAGTTAACTCAAAAGACTAATAAGCTAACTCCACATAACTGAGAAGCTAACTCAACACAACTAGTAAAATAACTCCACACAACTAGTACACCTAAGCAAGCTAACCCAACAAGTGTAGGGCTAACATAAGTGTAAGAATTATCCTAATAAATAAATAAAAGGATAAATAATAACCTACACTAACAATAACACTACGAGTGTTTGTAAGCCTACCCCACTATGTAGGGTCTCAACCTTCATCCGCATCGTGTGCGCTACACACACAACACGTAGGAAGTTAGATGGTATGTGTTATATGTGTATTGAGTGGGTAAGAATATGTGTATAATCTCTAATATTGTATAATAAAACTTAGTGTTATTTTATCTTGCATAAATAATATATTTATTTAAATTAATCACTATAAAACATCTCTTCATTAACCTAGGTGTGATTACATTACTCCTAAGTAAATGAAAGACATTTCTAAAGTCTGCATACTAATGAAAGAATTTAAAAGACCAGTCAAGAGAGTTTTCAAAAATAGCTTGAAGAGTAAATTTGTGATCAACAACATATAGAAGTATTGAATATTTAATGAAGCCTTTGTGCCATGTTCTATGATATAGCCATGTTTAAGTGTTATGAAAGTGTTTTTAATCTAGTGTGGGGCATTCGTTCAACAAATGTATGCTCAAACTTACCATACTCTAATGGTGAATGCTAGACTTGGGAATAAGGTGGATGATTATGTAAGATTAAAAGAGAACCCAACAAAAATAATCTTATTAAATAAGTAAACCAAAAAAAGTGAGTAAATCACCTCACAAAACAAAAAGAAGCTGGTTTAAATCCCTTACAACTCTTATAACATAAACAATGCTATGAAAAAAGTGTAAAGTAAGCAAAACAATGAAAATGGTCAACAATATTGTATTACAAAACTTTTATGATGATGAATTATTTTTAGTGTTATATGTAAGGGGCTAGTGGTTAAATATAATAGTGTGAGATATTAGAAAAAAATAAAATTTAAATTTAATATTTATGTGAATAGTATATAATGATTTATTTTTTAATTTAAAGAAACAACTACAAAATTATGATTTTTTCAAAGTATAAAACAGAATTTAGAACTATTTTTTCCAAAAACATATTTTAAATCTAATGTATTGATATAATAAGATTGAAGTCACCTAAAACCATCTATCTCTATTAATCTCTTGAACTTAAAAAATATAATAATGAAATTATTAATTAATATAGAGCCTTTCAATAAATAAATATAGAGATTTTATTCTTTTACCCAGGTGAAAAAAGGTTCCACATGTGTATTGGGATAAAAAGATGCAATTTGTTAGGGAATCCTCTTTTGACATGTAGTTTGTTCCAATCTTACATGGATGATAATGATAACACTTATTCCTTCTCTTTTCCCCAATGCTAAACACGTAGGAAAATATGGACGAATATGAGAAACCTAATGGCATAGATGCCTACTTGAAAGGCTGAAAATTCGTTGTGGATTTGGTCAAGAAGTTTGAAGTTAAAAAAATAATGAAAATCAATATAACTCTATAAAAATAGATAGTTGTGCCTAATTTGTAATAATGAATGGTAGAGTAAAATCTACGTTATGATTTATTTTATTTATTTTTGACAAAATCAAAATCAAATAATAAAAATGCAAGTGACATTAATATAATGTATATCATTTTGACATGTTATTCACATTGTAACGTGAACAATCCAAACATCATATGAAATAATTAATAGACAACAAATTTAAGTATTTTTATTTCTTTGTCATAAAAATGATCGATCAAAGTTTGATCATGGTGTTATTTTGATTCCATTACATTTTGTAAGATTAAAATCTTGGGAATGATTATCAACTATCAAACTTGTAGGTACCATGAAAAGTGGTTCTACATAATACTTCATTTTAAAAAAAAAAACCACGGTTTAATTTATTGCAAAATTATCTCAAATTATTTTAGATCAGAATTTTGGAATTGTTTTTATGATTCTAAATGTTTCATTAACAAATATATTGGATTAATTATAGGATTGTATAAAAAAGACGTTATTTATATTGTAGATAAATATAGAATAATTAAAATATATTAGAAATTGCGGTTAGGGACATAAATATACTTTGAAATTTGTGAATCAAGATAAAGTTATTTGTGACATAAAGTGAAAAATGGGTCTATAAAATTATAGGGACAACATCTAAAGAAAAGGACAAATGGAATTCTACTAGTTATTTTTGTATAAATTTGACCGAAATATAAAGATCTAGAACCTATGAAATTGGCATAATCTCTACCAAAATGGCTCTACATATGTAAAGGAAAATCTATAATTTGTAATTGTCATCTTCATGCCCTCATATATGTAAAATCCTCACTCAATTTCTCTAATTCACCGTGAATCTTAAAGAATGTGATCTCCTTATATATTCAATTAGACCACAAAAGATATACTATATGTGGCCACCATATAGAACCTAACCCTATAAGAAAGTGCATGATAGAAATCATGGCATAGAGAGATGACACACACAACAAGCATGCAAGTAGACAAGCATAGAAGCACATAACATACAAGTACACAAATCAATGTCACACATAATGTCATAGAGAAGGCCAAGGGCCATATACAAGGGTGTAGACACGAAATTATGCACTTAGTACTATTACATTACACCTTTAGTATGTCATTATATGCATGATTCCTAAACAAGAAAACTAGACATTAACAACACTTGTTTTTCTTTACAATAGTATTACTTTATCTTTTCGTGCTTTTGTCCTCTACTTTTATGGAATTATCCCTTTGCTTTTGGACATCACACAATGTGTTACCCAACTCAATATTTCCTGTTTTATCTTCATAGCTCTCTAGACATAAGCATCCATTAAGGGACAAAGCGCCCAAGCACTATTGTCCCTTTGGGCACTTATGTCCTTTTCCCTCACTTTCTTATGTTTAAAATGCCACATCAATTGTTATATTTTCTAAACTTATATTTATCACTTTGGGTTGGATTTTAGGGTTGTTAATGACAAAATTCAAGAAAAGGAATCATATATACATGATCTACTAACTATTCTAAGGGGGAAATAAGAGGCAATTGGGGCTATTACTTTCTATCTACTACTTGGACAAAAATAACTCTCGAGGACTGCATTTTTGCCGCATTATTCACTTGCATAAGAAGGGAAAATTCTAAATTCCATCACACATTATCTTGGGGGAAGTTATTGTAGCCCAATATCTTGGTGTGATTGACACAAGGGAAACTGTCGACACTAAAATTTTCCTCCGTAATTTCTATTTCATTAATGTATGTATTAGGAATAGGATGTTGTTAAGTGTAATTAGTAGTAGTGTCTGATAGAAGATAACGGCGCTTTGTCGATGCGGTGCTTTGCCAATAATGTAGAGTACGGTAAATACCAAAAGTACAATAGAAATGTTGTAAAAAGTAAATATTTGTCGTAAGTGGTCCAAAGAATGTTAAAATGTCAAAGTTGGGATAAGTAGAGAAGTAGGGTCTACATGATTAGGAATTAGAAATATTATATTGGTAATAAGGACAAGGAGTGAGGTCATAAATATTTTGTGTATTTTATTTGTAAAAAGTCTAAAAATGTGGAACCCATGTGAAATGATAAGGTTTATCTTATCTTAAAAGATAAGCTTACATGTACATATAAGAGTTAAGATATGGAATATGATTCGTCAGAGTGGATTTCTTATCCTATCTTAGAGATAAGATGGATAAGCCTGGAAGTTCTATAAATAAAGAGGCCACCCCCCTCATTTAGCATAGAAGGAAGTAGTGAGAAATATTGTATGAAGTGTGTAAAGGAAGCCATTAGTTTAAAGGTGTGTTGAAGAAGCCATTAAGAGGTGTAATTGTAAAGTTTCTCCCATAGTATTGGTGGAAGGCAAGTGAAGTCAATAACACTTGAAGTACCTCATGGGTGAGATTGTAACAATTTCATGTTAATATTATAATTTACTTTGATATTTCAGATTTGTCATCATTCCGTCTTATCATAGTCGATGGTATTCTTGTGTTATGTTTGTTGTTTTGTTTCCAGATTACATCCACCAAACTAAAGGCTGTGCATTAGTAAATAATCATAGCACGAGGAGTTCCCAGTGAAGAATTATCATAGTGCCGGATTGGTGATGACATTTTACTTCCGTTCTTGGGACCATTCCTCGTTGGTGGATTGTCTGGAGAGATATTCCCACTTAGTCAAAAATCAATTGGAGGGTAACCTTGTTTTTACTGTGCATAGTAGTTACCATGGTAAAGTCATTTTTGTTGTGAATAGTATTTACCACAGTAAAGTCACTTTTTACCGTGAATAGTATTTACCGCAGTAACTTCACTTTTTACTGTGAATAGTGTTTACCACAGTAAAGTCAATTTTTACCGCAGTAAGTCAAGTTTTACCATAGTTTACCGTGGTCATTTCTATTTTCTATTATAGTGATTTTAATTATTGGTGCACATAAGTCTTGTTGATTGTACTTTTGGGTTGGTATTTCACTGTGGTTACTTTTGAAAATGGGGAAGATTCCTGTTTTTTCAGCCCAATCTAATGAAGATGCTTCCTCTTTCATTCAAGAGTTTAAACGATCTTGTATTTGTAATGGCCTTATAAGAAGGGAACAATGGACTGAATTTTTTCCTACCTTTTTGGATGGTTCAGCCCTTAGGTGGTTTGAAACACTAGGTGATAATGTGAAAAACTCATGGGATTTATTAACTGAAAGTTTTCTTGAAGAATTTGGTGAACAACAGAGATATGCAGATCTCATGATCGATATCACAAAGTTAACCCAAAGAGAGAAGGAGAAGATAAGGGATTATCATGCTCGTGTTCTAGAGCTAAGGAGAAAGCTCGACGCCCGATCCTAAGGAAGGATTAGCAGATGGGTTGATGAATGGCATGGATAATCTCCTATGTAAGCACTTCATTCTTGGGATGAAGCCAGAGATCAGACAACGAGTGAAGTATGACCGCCCAGCTACTATTGAACAAGCAAAGGAGATTACAAGAAGCAAGAAGAAAACATGGAAGAGGAGCCCAAAGAAATTGTTGCTAAAGTAGAGCCTACACCAAACCTTTGCTCCGAATCCACAACCACTCTCGGTGAGCACAAATCTTTCTCCTAGTACATCTACCGACTATGAAGATCTGCTAAAAAGATGGGTCGGCTTAACTATTAATCTTCTTCAAGGAAAATAATTTAGTTCTCGGGGAGGAGATAGAGGTCCAAAAAGAAATATTTCTGAAGTTGTATGTTATGGTTGTTATAAAAGGGTCATTATAAGTATAATTGTCCGATAGAGCTTCTACATCCGGTAAAGGAGATAATGATAAAGGAAAAGCACTGTGAATTCTTTTGATGTAGTAGATAAGAGCAGAAATAATGAAGTAGATGTGTTTGTAACAAAAGAAAGAAAGAAAAAGATAATCAAGATGGAAATGATCCTAAGAAGATGAAAGGAGAAACTAGTAAGAAACATAGGAGAAGAAAGTTGGGTGTGTAGGATTTTCTGATTTCACAGGGGCAAGGACCATACTCCATCTTGGAAGATCTGTCCAAAATGCCTGCAAATATTACATATGGTCAACTCTTGGCTATGTCTTCTGAGAAGAGGCGGGAGCTGTGAAGTGGACTCAATGCTCGATGAAGGAAGGAGGTTGAGGTCCCTATTTTGGAGGCAGAGGCGGATCCCTATGCTCCACAAGCTGAGGTATTATGTAATGGTATTTCAATTCATGATGTCTTAGTTGATGGAGGTGCTGTAGTTAATGTAATGAACGAGTCTGTAATGAATATGTTGGGTTTAAAATTGATCGCCCTTCAACACTTATGTTAAGGTGATTAAATAAGGGAAAACTAAACCGAAGGTGTAGTTTCAAATGTGGCAATATCTATTATGGGTGTTGTATGTGTGGTAGACTTTCAGTGATGAAAAATGGTATCATACGTACTCCAATGTTACTAGGAAGACCATGGCTAAGGAGAGTTCATGCAAAGAAACTACTGGAATGAAGGCTTCATGACACTTGGATGTGGTAGAGAGAGGGTGAAGATAAACGTGATCTCTCGACATCATAAGGAAAAACCTATGGATTTAAGTGATGAAACCGATGATTGGACATCCTCTCGATTACTCTAGTACCAAAGTGAAGTGGACACTCGAAGATGAAGAAAGTGAGGTTGATGTTTCAGGTCATGGATATCCTTCCAAATCACCGACTCATGACCCCATAAAATTATCTCGAATAATAAGTTGATGGTCGTCTCCAACAAATAAAGATTGGTGATGTTGTGATGGAGAGTGAGAAGGAATCCTACCTCCAACTCTTTTGAAGGTACATACACATATTCACTTTTGATTACAAGGAACTTCGTCAAGTAATTTGGGTACAACATTCTATTGAGCTGGTAGATGGTGCTAAGCCTATAAAGCAAATGCCATATAGAATGAATCCTAATTTTTCCAAGACTCGTAAAAGAAGAAATAGATAAGTTGCTTAATGCAGAATTCATATTTGTGTGGAGAATTCAGAATGGGTTTCTCCCATCAGATCTCAATAAAAAAGAATGGGAAGCTACGCATTTGTGTTGATTACAGAAGCTCAATAAGGCAACAAAGAAGGATCATTACCCTCTTCCATTCTCGATCGATCTTGGATGAAGTTGCTTTACAGAGTATTATAGTTTTGCTTTGATGGATATAGTGGATACAACCAAGTCCGTATAGTGGAGAAAGATCAGTTTGAAGACCACGTTCACCACTCCTTGGGGAACGCTTTGCTTATAGAGTTATGCCTTTTGGGTTATGTAATGCTCCAAAGAACATTCCAAAGTGTTTGATGAATAGGGTGTTTGAACCCTACATTGGGACCTTCATCAGAGTATTTCTAGATGACTTTTGCATCTATGGGAGCAAGTTGGACCACCTGCACTAGATGGAGACATCATTTCAAAGGTTAGATGAAGCACAAGCCTCACTAAACCCTACAAAGTGTGTCTTTGGATGTTCTAAAGGTGTTTTGTTAGGGCATGTTGTATCCAGAGATGGTATTGGTACTGATCCTGATAAAGTTTCAAAAATCAAAGATTTACCATTTCTTATGAATAGAAGTAAGTTGAGATCATTTTTAGGCCATGTGGGTTACTATAGAAGGTTCATCAAGAATTTCTCAAAGATTGCATAACCACTAACCCAGTTCTTGAAGAAGGATGTTACTTATGAACCAGGAAATAAGGCACATAAATCTTTTGGACAACTGAAGGAAGCCCTGGTGTCTTCACCTATTTTAAAGAATCCAGATTGGAGCAAGCCATTCATTGTGTACACTGATGCCTCAGATGCAGCACTAGGAAGTACTTTGAGCCAAAAGGATGAAAATGGGAATGAACATCCAATTTACTTTGGGAGCAGAAAAATGAGCAGTGCTGAGGTAAATTATACTGTAACTGAAAAAGAGGCTCTAGCTATCATTTTTGTTGTAAAGAAGTTTAGAAATTACTTGCTATGGCAGAAATTTATAGTTGTAATAGATCATCAGGCTCTAAAATATATTGTCAATAAGCCTAACCCATCAGGGAGGATAGCAAGATGGATAATTTTGCTACAAGAATTTGAATTTGATATTATAGATAGGCCAGGAAAGAAGCATGTCAATGCAGATGCACTCTCTCGAGCCTATGATGGTTTAGGATCATCTTGTGATGATGATGATTTCCCAATGCAACATTGTTATCCCTTGACACAATCCCTAGTGAATACATAGATATTTGGAATTATCTAAATGAATTCAAGTTTCCTGATGGTGCCAATGCAAAGACTAAGAGAAAGATTACTCAAGCCAGTCGTCCATATTCTATTTTGCATGGAGTATTATTTCAAATAGGACCTGATGGATAGTACAAGAGGGCAGTTGGATGTGATCAAGGGAAGGAACTGCTAGAAGAATTCCACAATGGTACATGTGGAGGGCACTTCTCCTGGACAACTTACAAAGTAAGAAGGATCTTGGATGCAGTTATCACCGCCCACTCTTTTTAAAGATTGTTATAATTATTGTAAGACATGTGATATTTGTCAAACACATGATAACCGTAAGACTTCATCACTCCATTATGTCCTATTCTTCCACTTGGTCCCTTTGAAAAGTGGGGAATAGACATTGTAGAGTCCACTTCCAACTACCTCACGCCAAAATAAGTATATTGTAGTTGCCACAGATTATTTAACCAAGTGGGTTGAAGCTAGGCCATTAAAAACAACTTCTATGGATGAGGTGGTAAGGTTCATATATGAAAGCATTGTCACCAGATTTGGTTGTCTATTAGAAATTGTAACAGATCAAGGAAGCCACTTCATTAATGAGGTAGTAGAAGCCCTAGTCAATAAATTTTCTATTAAGCACAGGAAGGCAACAACATACAAGCCCAACACAAATAAACAGGTGGAATGAACAAATTTTGTGTTGTGTCAAATTCTAGCAAAAGATGCACCTTGCAGTACATAAGTGGGATAAAAGGATTCATGCAAAGATTGTGGGTATATAGGGCAAAATCAAAGTCAGCAACAAGATACTCCCCATTTCAGTTGGCTTATGGCATTGATCCAGCTTCTTCCTATTGAGTTTGATATTCCCACAATGAGTAATGGAAAATAAAAGAATGGATGAAAGTGATTCAAGAAAAGAAAGGTTGGTACATCTTCATTTACCGGAGGAAATGAGGGAAATAACAAAGGTTACAAGCCATAAGAATAAAATGAAGCAGAAGGAATACTTTTATTAAAAGATTCGTTGGTCTCCATTTCATGTGAATGACTTGGTTCTAGTATATGATTCCGTATACAAAAAAAGAAGACAGAGAAAATTTCTTCCAAAATGGATGGGGCCCTACAAAATAGCAAAATTGTGCATGAAAATGGTACGATCGACCGGAGGAATTGGATGGCACTCCCATTACGAGATGGGTCAACCACGACAAGTTGAAGATTTTCCAAGCACTGTAATAGTCTACTCCGAGGACGAGTAGAAGCTAGGAAGGGGCAAAATGTCGACACTAAAATTTTCTCTGTAATTTCTATTTCATTAATGTATGTATTAGGAATATGATGTTGTTAAGTGTAATTAGTAGTAGCGTCGATAGAAGATAACGGCATCGTCGGTATAGCCGCCAATAATGTAGAGTACGGTAGTAAATCAAAGTACAATAGAAATGTTGTAAAAAGTAAATATTTGTCGTAAGTGGTCCGGTAATGTTAAAATGTCAAAGTTGGGATAAGTAGAGAAGTAGGGTCTACATGATTAGGAATTAGAAATATTATATTGGTAATAAGGACAAGGAGTGAGGTCATAAATATTTTGTGTATTTTATTTGTAAAAAGTCTAAAAATGTGGAACCCATGTGAAATGATAAGGTTTATCTTATCTTAAAAGATAAGCTTACATGTACGATATAGAGTTAAGGTATAGAATATGATTCGTCGAGTGGATTTCTTATCCTATCTTAGAGATAAGATGGATTAGCCTGGAAGTTCTATAAATAAAGAGGCCACCCCCTCATTTAGCATAGAAGGAAGTAGTGAGAAATATTGTCAAGTGTGTAAATGAAGCCATCAGTTTAAAGGTGTGTTGAAGAAGTCATTAAGAGGTGTAATTGTAAAGTTTCTCCCATAGTATTGGTGGAAGGAAAGTGAAGTCAATAACACTTGAAGTACCTCATGGGTGAGATTGTAAAAATTTCATGTTAATATTATAATTTACTTTGATATTTCAGATTTGTCATCATTCCGTCTTATCATAGTCGATGGTATTCTTGTGTTATGTTTGTTGTTTTGTTTCCAGATTACATCCACCAAACTAAAGGCTGTGCATTAGTAAATAATCATAGCACGAGGAGTTCCCGGTGAAGAATTATCATAGTGCCGGATTGGTGATGACAAAACCTAACTTTAAGGGACATGATTCTATCACCCCCACCACACACACTAGAACTACATTAAGTCCAAACGTAATGCATCACTCAATAACAATCAAATTGGGCGCCATCGAGATTGGTTCACATATATACATGTTTTATTTAGCTAATGTATGTTTAAGCCTTGTGCAAGTAGCTAGGGTGTATTTTATAGGTACAAGTGTGATAGGGAAACCTTACAATGAAATGGATGTGACATAGAGTGAAGTGAAGGTGAGATTATTAGACTCGAAAGAACCAAATCTGCACTCGCATCAGACAATAGAACTCAATACAAAAACAACATCCGAGGCACTTTTGTCCCCTTCCCAGCGCGCTATTTTCTAGAATATCTACAGATCACTATTGTCTTGAAAAAGAGCATACAACCCAAATCTATCTTGTTCCATCATCATTCTAGCCTAGATTTGGTATAGACAACGAGCTATCGCTTATCATCTTGTTCCATTTATGATATTATCCGATTTATCTCAGTCCTTTGATTAAGATTTAATTTCGTTAAATCATTTGGTGAACCCGACTCTTGCATGCTCTTTATTGGATCTATTCTTCTCCAAACCTAAACCCTATTTTCGTTAGCGTCCATATATGTTTCTTATCTTCATATTCACACTTGATTTTCATCTATCATCTACCATAAATCTTTTTCATGTTTGGTCCTACCTTTTGGGTCACCTTTTGGGGCTCCTAATTTTCAAATCACCTTTTGTTTCATATCTCGAGCATAATGACTCTATTTTCAAATTGTTTTGAGGCTATTTGTATTTTTTTTTTTACATATTTAACGAAAAACCTCTTTTTCCCGACTTTTTAGAAATTTTTCAGAAATTCAAAATCACACTTTTTAGCTATTAAGGCATAATTCAAAAAATACACTCTTTTGAGAAAATCCCTTGGAGGTTTTTATTTTACATATTTAGATTTTAAACAAACTCTTTTTGTTTTATACAATTTAAATTCTATTTAGGGATACCATCATTTTATTCATTTGACAACGATCACTTTTTGCTCAACATCACTTTTGATACAAATCTATTTGTCTTCATGGCTTGCTTGTGTACATTTCTTTTATACATTACCATATAATTGTTGACAATTATCCCCTTTGTATAATTAGTTTCAGATTCATAATGGTCTTGTTAAGCATGTCTTAGTTGATAATGGATCTGGTACTAATATATGCAACATCTCGTTTCTCTATGAAATAGGTTCTACTACTGATTTAACTCCCTCTACTCTTTGTCTTCGTGGTTTTGATAATACCCCTAAGTGAGTGTTGGGAGAAATCAACCTACCCATTATTGTAGGATCTTGTTCTCTTAATGTTCTATGTCAAGTTATGCCTAATAACCTCAATTATAATATCTTTGTACACCTTCCTTGGTTACACACCATGCATGAAATCCCTTCGACCCATGCCATATCATACAATGCCCTTGTAACACCTTCTTTCATGGAGACAGCTTATATAATAGATTCCACACCTCATGTTGTTAATATTTTTGATATCCCTCTCGTACATGATAATGAAGGCTATAGAAGCAAAATGTGTAATCAAGCGTAGGATATAGCCTACAAACAATAACAATAAAGACACAAGCATATACAAGATACAAGAAAATTAGATAACCATGGTTGGAAGTAGGTCTATAAGATAAATGCTACACATGAAGCACCCATTAACATGTTAGAAAAATTGATAGTATGCCACAATGTATACAACTGAAAATAGGAATGAAAGTATTAGATGTTGTAATGATATTACTTGAATACGAGAGAGAGGAAAAGGTAGATGCCCCAAGAGCCTCAATGGGACTAGTAGGGTACAGTGCCAAACATCATGCATCGTGTAAGAACCTATAAGTAATATGCATTCACCTCAAGAGTACCATGTGAATGCACATGTGTGGATGGAAAATGATAGAGCATAGTATGAATCCAAGTAACATGGTAAACAACATGTAACATAGAATATTGGTTTCATTGATGTCAAGCTACATTGATGGAAAAAGTGGAAAAAGTATAAGTGCAAGTGTTGTGTAGGTATCTCAAGATCAACCATGTATGGAAAAAGTGTTAACAAGTCTGCAACAAGCTTCAATAAGTAGTTCAAGAAAAACTTGGTAAGATAAATGTGAAGGTTGATTGGTAGTGTCAGCTCTCAGAGGCTTCAGGATGATTAAGGATAAGTTCTAAGGGACTTAATCAGATCTTATGCAACCCACGAACACAAGGAGATAGCAACCAAAGTCTAGTATAATCCGAAAAGGCTTATTGGAAGCTGCAAGTGAAAAATATAAAGTTGCGGATGTGAAACAAAAAGCCGTGGGAGTAAAGATAGTCCGGAGGAAGCCGCAAATAAAGAAGAGAATCTAAAAGGACTGGAGATAGTCACGGAGAAATAAAAGAGCCACATGTAAAATAATATAGTAGCATACATGGAAGAAAGCTACAGTACTAAATAAAGCGTGAGTAAAAGAGAAAATCCATGAAAGATTGTAAAATCCGCGAGAAGTAAAGGAAATCCGTGGATAAGCTGAAAAGCTACAATGAAAGGAGAAATGTCGTAGATAAAAGGATATTGCCATGATACAAAGGAGAAAAGTCATAGAAGTTAATGAAAGCCGCGGGATTGACAAATATGGATTAGACATGGATCGAGAAAAATCAAATTACGTTTCATATAGTCAAATAAGACTTTGTTGTTTGAAACGATAATGATTCGATTATCCGATTATTGTGGCTGCGAACATAACTTGTGCTCCACGAAAAATTTAGACACTATTTGAAAAATCTTGAGATCCAGGTTGTCAACATTTAATGCTCTTTGAATTTTTGGAGATACAATTATATTCTTTATGAAAATCTTGTTTTCTAGGAAAAATTAAATATTAGAGAAGAAAACGGGTCGCTCATTTTGAACAGTTGGAAATCCTTATAAAAATGAGAAATTTGTTTTAGGTATTGTCTCATAAATGGCTCCTGGAATAATGTATTGAACATAGAAAAATTAATTCGAATATAGTGAGAATAAATATGGAGTTAGGTTATGATACGCGCATTTCTGCTAAATTCGCGCGCCTGTGGAAGGACGGCTCCATCACCTTCAGAGGGGTTAGCTATGCTGTGAATGAAGAGCTGATTGCGTTAGTTACTGGTCTTGATATGGATGGAGTTAAATTTTCGAGTAAGAGGATAGACAGGAAGGTGGAGGAAGCTAAGTTTGTCGAAGAGGGGGATGACTTAATCTTCACCACTGGCGGTATCCTCGTCTCATCCATCCCTCCTCCTTTCGACGAAATTGCCCGCATGATGGTGCGCTACATCACGTTGGAAGGCAGGTTTATCACTGTTCCTATTCGCCATTTAATTTTTCTGAATCATTTTCGCAGAGGCTTCAAGGTTTGTTTCCCACACTTCATCCTAAAATCTTTAGAAGCTTCTATCATTGCTGTTAAGCATTCTGTGGGCTCTCTTCCCCTCCACCAGGGGGTTATCCTCCTCCTTCATCAGCATTTCCTCCTGCACTCCCCCCGTCATTCTATTTCTACCCCTGTCGCTGGCTATGTTCCTTCTGGCACCCCTCCCGCTGTCCAGCCCCCTGCCCACTCCTCCATGCCGTCTCCCTCTTCTCATCACACTGCCTTCCCCTCCATGTCGTCGCCCTCCCTCCCTGACCCTTCCAGTGTTCCGGCTCCCTCCCCTGCCATTGTTCCTTCCCCTGCCCCTGCTTCTTCCTCCGTTGTACCTTCCCCTGCCCCTGTTCCCTCCCCGGCTTTTGTGCCTCCCCCTGCGTCCCCGGTCCCTATTCCCTCGAGGCGCATCCTGCGCAGTATGAAAAGGGCTGAACTTCAGGTGGCTCATGACCTCCTCACCATGCACCATGAGTCTCCTGCCTTGGACTCTTCTCCTCCTGATGCCCCTGTTCACTCCCCTGTGATAGCTAGCTCCACTGGTCCCTCCCTGGATGATCTCTCCAAGGATGTTGCTGCGCTTAAGACTCTCACTGCAAATTTTTCCAAGTCGACCGGCAAGCGCAAAGTGCGGGATCAGGAAGACTTACAGGCCAACCAGGTGGAAGAGATTTACAAGAAACTCTTCTCCTTGGATAGCAGAATTCAGGCCTCTCATCTCAGGCACAGCACGGCAATGAGGGCGATTCTCACCTTTCACGAAACACAAATCAAAAATATATGCAATCTGAGCAACCTCCCTCCAACTGGCTGGATACATGGCATTAAAAAAGACATTGTGTTCAAAGAGGCAGACAAGAATGATCCTGCGCAAATCTCAGCTCTTGGCCTCATCTCGGCCTTTCTCGCTTTGAAGGCGGCCGTGGAAAACCATAACCAATTGACTTTTTCTCATTTAGTTGCTGCTCCTTCATTTGTTTCGTTCTTTGCTTTCTGGTTGTTCCTTTCTTTTTTTTCTGCTTTACGTGCTCTTTTGTTTCGGCGCTATGGTCGGGCCCATTTGGTGTTCATCTTTTCTATGCTGGTTTTTGGCTCCTTTTGTGCTGACTACTTTCCATCTGGCTTTTTGAAGCCTTTTTGTTCGAGGGTATAGGCCCCTCTCAAAAAACTATTTACCATTAATAAAAAAAATATGGAGTTAGGTGCATGAATTTAATAGACCATATTTTTGGGTGATAGAGAGACAGAGTGCCAACACGCCAAGGAAGTGATGGGGAGTGTTGATTTTCTATAAAAGGAAACTCCATACAAATACAGGGAGTTGGTCGAGTAAGAAAATGATGCATTTGAGCTGGAGGAGCTATAAAAAATAAGGGAGAGACAAAGGAGAGAAAACGAATGAAGTGTTGAAGATCATATCAAATGAGAATAACTTTAGTACAATTGATTGACTAAGCAAAAGAGTTTGACTTAGATGAGAAAAAGAGAGTGACAAAGAAAACACAGAAAGATAAAGAAAAGTGATCATAATCTATTGTGTAAGCAATCTTGATTCTAAGTGATCAATATATTTGTAATAAAATTATATTTCTAAGTGGGTGCTTAGATTATAAGGGTGGGTTCTCCTTACAAGTTGGTGCTTGCTAAAATATTCTAAGTGGGTGCTCAGTTATCTTTGAGTGGGTGCTTTGAGAATATGAAGTGGTTCCTTCAGAGGTTGAGTGGGTGCTCAACCGAAACCAAGATATTGTATGCTTTGGAATTGGTGTTCCTAATAAAGAATTGGTTTCAAAGTGGGTTTTTCTCCCGAAAGGGATTCCCACTATAAATTATGTGTTATGTGTTATATTATCTGGCATATGTTTATTTAAATGATCACGGTATATTATTACACAGTACTAAATATTTTTTAATTGAAATTGTTGTAAAATTTTTAATCCACACTGATTCACCCCCCTCTCAGTGCTTGTGATATCTAACAATTTGTATCAGAGAGAGTCGTTACCTTAGAAGCATAACATCTTAAAGAAGACCGTATCTTCACAACCGTGGAAATAAATTAGGCACAAGGTGGTTTATCACTGTCAAGATCACCTCTCTTCACTGGAAAAATTACGCATTCTAGAGAATAAGGATGAAAACATATCTCATGTCACTTGGTTTTGACATCTGGGAATGTTTCGAGAAAGGATACAATCCTCTAGCCATGCCTATCACATCTATAACAAACAAAGAAGAGTATGAGTGCAACTCAAGAGTGATCAATTCCATACTATGTGGCCTAACTGAAATAGAGTTTGTAAAAGTAAAGCACTGCACAACCGCAAAGGAGATTTGGACAAAGCTTCAGGGTATCTATGAAGGATATGATAATGTTAAAATAGCAAAATTACAGACATACAGAGCTCATTTTGAGAATCTAAAGATGAAATATGATGAGAGTATAACAGCCTACATGTAAAGAATAAATGAAGTTATCAATATGATCAGAGGCCTACGTGAGAAACTAGAGGAATTAGTTATAGTCCAAAATATTATAAGATCTCTGACTGTAAAATATGATGCAAAGGTTTTAGCTATGGAAGAAGCCAAAGACATGAAGAATCTCACAATGGATAAATTACAAGCATCCTTTTAGCATATGAAATGAGGACAATTGGATCTAAGTCTACCAAGAAAGAAGTAGCATTTAAAGCCAAGAAAGAAAACCAATCCAAACAAGAAATAGAAGAATCAGACTTATATGATGAAACCAATGATGAGAATATTGAAGAAATGTCTGTGAGAAAATTAAAAAGAGGTTCAGGTAAATATAAAGGTAAACTCCCACTCAAATGTTTTGAGTGTGGAAAAGTAGGCCATTTTGTTGCTAAAAGCCCAAATAAAAATAAAGAAACTCAAATTGATCATGATGAAGAAATTCATAAACCCAACAAACAAAAGGCTAACTTCAAGAAGAAAGATGGCAAGAAGAAATTATTTAAGAACAAAAGGAATTTCTACTCAAAAGAAGAGTCAAGTGAATTTGATTCAAACAACTCAGAACTCTAAAAATGAGGATGATGAAACTCAGTTTGAATGTTTGTTTATGGCCATGGATGTCTCTGAAGAATGCAACTCAAAAGGAAATAATGCAGTTGATTATGAAGATTCTGATGAAGAAGAAGCAAGTGTAAATCTAGAAGCAGAACTTGTTTGTGCTCTTGAAGAATTGAAACTATGCAGGAGAAAGAATCAAAAGTTGAGATGCACATTAAAATATTATGAAGAAAAAATTCGTGTCTTTGAGAAAAGACAAAGTTTAAAGGAAGAGGAAGAAACAAATGATCTCAAAGATCTTGAAACTTAGTTGGAAAATATTTCCAAATATTACAAATCAAATGAGGATGATTGTAAAAATATGAACTTAGACTTAGACCGATTGAAGATTGAACTGTAACAAATTACAAGCAAGCTGAAAATGTATGAAAAGATGGAAAAGAGTTCAAAGGTTCTAACTGGTATAATGAGCAGTCAATAAGATACAAGTGATAAATCAAGAATAGGTTTCAAGGAAGAAAGAAAATAAATGGATCCTACAAAGGATGAAGTAAACAAGACTACATCAATACCTATCACTTCATATGCTGCAAATAAAGATGTTATCAAAGCCACCAAGAGGAAGACTAATGCTCACGAATCACCTATGTTATGAGGTACACACATTCTTTCTATGGTTATTGTTTTTCATGTAACCAATTTGGACATAAAGCCGCTAAATGTAGAAAATATTCTAGAGGCTATCGAAGAAAATATGGTTCATCATACTAGAGAATGAACTATAATGATGTTCACTAAAAATATCACAAGAAAGGTCATGTAGCTTCAACAAGAAAACAAAAACACCCTAAACAAAAGAAATTGGTGTATGTTGTAAAGGAAGACACCAACAACAAAAAGAGTCTTACTCAATAGTGTAAACCATGTTTTATGTGCAAATGAAGACAAGATTTGGTATCTAGATAGTGGCTGCTGCTCCAATCATATGATAGGTGACAAGAGAAAATTCATCTCTCTATCAAAAAATGCATTAGGAGCTGTTAGATTTTGCGATAATAACTCAACTAACATTTTTGGAAAAGGAATGTTGAGTCTTGATAATGGAAAAACAATCATAGAAAATGTCTTACATATAGAAGGGATAAAGCAAAATCTATTAAGTGCGAGTCAAACGTGAAATAAATGCTATAATCTGATATTTCATGACAGAGGATGTGAAATTGTAAATGGAAAAACAAGAAAGACATTTGCAAAAGCTAAGTGGACCAAGAACAACATGTATGTTCTAAATAAAATAAATAAATCAAAATGCCTCAAGAGTAAAGTTGATTATAGGTGATTGTGGCACATGAGATTCAGACACATGAGTTTTGAAAATCTTATGAAACTAAGTGCTAAGGGTGGTGTGAGACACATTCCAAATATTGTAAAACCAATAGACACACTATGCAAGGCCTGTCTACATGGTAAACAAACAAGGATATCCTTCAAATATAAAGAATATTCTACCATTATATTGTTGGAACTCATCCATACGGATCTTTGCAGACCTACCGAATAGAAATTCTATAAGGAGATGTGTATTTGATGCGTCTAATAGACTATTACACAAGGATGACATGGGTAGCGTGCTTGAAGCACAAATCAGAAGCGTTGGAAAAATTTAAATCCTTCAAGGCACTTATGGAGAATGAGAAGAATACTAAAATCAAATTCTTGAGATCAGATAGAGGTGGAGAATTTTTTCAAATGAGTTCGATGAGTTTTGTGAAGAACATGGGATTAGAAGACAATTATCAGCATCCGAACACCTCAACAAAATGGGGTTGTTGAAAGGAAGAACATAACTATACAAGAAATGGAAAGAACTATGTTGAATGAATCTAAACTTCCTGATAGATATTGGAGTGAAGTAGTATATATAGTTGTGTACATTCTAAATAGATCCTAATTAAGAATAAACAATGAAAAAACACCCTATGAACTCTGGAAAAATAGGCCAGCCAATGTAAAACACATAAGAGTCTTTGGAAGTAAATGTTACATCAAAAGAGATGAAGATAACTTGGGAAAATTTGACTCTAGGTGTGATGAAGGCATATTTCTTGGTTACTCAGTAGTCAATGTGGCCTATAGATGCTACAATAAAAGGTTGTAGAAAATTATTGAGAGCACAAATGTAAAGGTGGATGAGTCTTATCCCAAAAAATTCCAGCACTCAACACAATGACAAGTCATGAAGAACAAGAAGATGATGAAGAAATGGATAGTCCATGCGAAGAAGTAGATGAAATGGAAGAAAGAAAACACACCAAGACACCCTTAAGACAAGTTAAGAGGGATCATTCAACAAATCAGATCATTGGAAACAAAGAAGGTGAAATTCTCACGAGAAGGAAGATAAGAGAGCAACTTAATCATGAAGACATATCACTCTTATCCATGATAGAACCAAAGAATGTTGTAGAAGCTAGCAAGGATCAACATTGGGTAGATGTCATGAATGAAGAACTTGATCAGATTGAAAATAATGAAACCTAGGAGCTTGTTCCAAGACCTAAGGACAAAAATGTGATTGGAACAAAATGGGTTTTTAGAAACAAAATGAATGAAAAATGAGAAGTGATAAGAAATAAGGCTAGACTTGTGTGCAAAGGCTACACATAAATGGAAGGAATTGAATTTGATGAAACATTTTCACCCGTGTCAAATATGGAAGCAATCGACTATTCCTAACATATGTGGCTTATAATAAAATCGAGTATTCCAGATGGATGTGAAATCAACCTTCCTCAGTGGTTTTCTGAATGAAGAGATATATATTGAAAAACTTGATGGATTTTATCTAACTGAAGATAAATATCATGTGTAGGTTGAAAAAGGCCTTGTATGGACTTAAACAAGCTCCTAGAGCTTGATACAATAGTCCGCTTCATACCTCATTGAGAAGAGTTTTTAAAAATGTGTTACTAGCAATAATCTCTACATCAAGGAAGGAGATCATCTGCTCATTGTCATTGTGTACGTGGATGATATCATATTTGAAGGAGATTATGATAAAATGACTTATGAATTTTTGATATGATGAAAGAAGAGTTTGAAATGTCTATGCTTGGGGACCTCTCATTCTTTCTGGGCTTACAAATCAGTCAATCAGACCAAGGTATATTCATATCCCAAACCAAATACATCAAAGAAATTATTAAAAGGTTTAGGATGGAAGAATGCAGACCTATAAGAACACCAATGGAAGTAGGATGCAAGCTAAGCAAAGAGGACAATTCACCAAAAGTAGAAAAACTTTGTACAAATCCATGATAGGTAGTCTACTCTACTCCACTGCATCAAGACCTGATATCATGTAGGTTGTGGGCCTTGTTGGAATATTTCAAGAAGATCCAAGGAAAAAAACTTCAAGGCGGTCAAGAGAATTCTGAGATATCTCATGGGAACACTTGAATATGGACTATAGTACCCCAAAAGCAATGACTTCAACATAAAATCATATACAAATGTTGATTGGGCAAGAAGTGTTGATGATAGGAAGAGTACAAGTGGTGGAGCATTCTTTGTTGGAAATTTCCTTCAGATATATTTGGTTGAGAAAGAAGAAATCATTAGTGACACTCTCAACATGTGAGGCAGAGTATATAGCTGTTGTAATGTGTTGTACTCAAGTTCTTTGGATGAAGCAGACATTAGAAGATTATAAGGTAAAATCTAATAGCCCAATTCCTTTGCTTTGTGACAGTACAAGTGCTATAAGTGTCTCCAAGAATCTTGTGTTCCACTCAAAGACCAAGCACATTCCAATTAGATATCATTTCTTGAGGGAACAAGTAAATGATAGGAAAATAATTCTAGAGTATGTGAGCACAAAAATAAATTTCAGATATCATGAAAAAACCACTGCCAAAAGTGACATTTGAGCACTTAAGGAATGAGTTGGGGGTCATTCCTGATCCCGCCAAAACTAAAAAGTGTGGAGACAAGGTAAGGGATCATTCTCATACAATATTAAATCCAAATCAATGCAATACAACCTTCATGTGAGGGGGATCTAGTCTACTAGCTCAATTCATCAAAGTATGTATTAGTTTAGAGGAGCATTTCTACATACATACCAAGTTATATGGATCAGAAGCAAATGGTGTGACAAGAAACTAAAGAAGCATGAGCCTAGGGGAGCTTCTTGAGGTAAGAATATGTATTATCCAATTTATGTGCATCTTTATGTTTGTGAGGCATGGATGGCCCTTTGTCATCGATGTCAAAGGGGGAGAGAGAATGAAATCATAAAGTAGCTTGTAAAGGATTGTGTAAAAATAGAAATAGAAAGGTAGAAAGATTAAATGTTTTTTCCATCAAAGGTTTTAGTGTTTCATAAATCTTCCATCAATGACAAAGGGGAGTTTTTGGACCTTTATTATTTTTATTTATGTTTTCATTGATGTCAAGCTACATTGATGGAAAAAGTGGAAAAATGGATAAGTACAAGTGTTGTGCAAGCATCTCAAGATCAACCATGTATGGAAAAAGTGTTAACAATTCTACAATAAGCTTTAGAAAGCAGTCCAAGAAAGACTTTGTAAGAGAAATGTGAAGGCTGATTGGTAGTGTCACCTCTTAGATGCTTAAGGATGATTAAGGATAAGTTATAAGGTTCTTAATCAAATCTTGTACAAACCATGAACATGAGGATATAAGTTCCAAAGTCTAGTAGAATCCGTGGAGGCTTAGTGGAAGCCGTGGGTGAAAAATATGAAGCCGTAGATGTGAAACAAAAATCTGCGGGAGTAAGGAAAGTCTGGAGGAATCCACAAATAAAGAGGAGAAGCAATAAAGGACTGGAGATAGCCGCAAAGAACTACAAGAGCCATAGGTAAAAGAATATAGCTTTTGACATGGAACAAAGCTACATAAGTACTAAAGAAAGCAATGGGTAAAGGAGAAATCCATAGAAGATTGTAAAATCTATGAGAAGTAAAGGAAATCTACGGATAACCAAAAAATCTGCCATGAAAGGAGAAATGACGTAGATCAAAGGATATTTCCATGATACAAAGGAGAAAATTCATAGAAGTTAATGAAAGTTGTGGAATGGACAAATATGGATTAGACAGGATTGAGAAAAATCAAATTATGTTTCATATAGTCAAATAAGACTTTGTTGTCGAAATCGATAATGATTTGATTATCAGATTATTGCAGATGTGAACATAAGTTGTGGTCCATGAAAAGACACGATTTGAAAAATCTCTAGATCCAGTAGAGTCAACATTTAATGTTCTTTGAATTTTTGGAGATACAATTATATTCTCTATGAAAATCCTACTTTATAGGAAAAATTAAATATTAGAGAAGAAAGAAGATCATTCATTTTGAATTTTGGAAATCCTAAAAAGATGAGAAATATATTTTATGTATTTTATCATAAATGGCTCCTAGAATCACGTATTGAACATACTAAAATCAAGTGGAATATAGAGAATAAATCTAAAGTTAATTGCATGCATTTAATAGACCAGGATATTTAGGCGATAGAGAGATAGAGTACATGACACACCAAGGAAGTGATGGGGAGGGTTGATTTTATATAAAGAGAAAAATCCATCTGAATATAGGAAGTTGCTTAAGTAATAAAATGATGCATTCGAAATGGAGGAGCTACTGAAAATAAGGGAGAGACAAAGGAGAGAAAACAAATAAAGTGTTAAAGATCATATCAGATGAGAATAGCTTCAGACAATTGATTGATTGAGAAAAATATTTTGACTTAGATGAGAAAAAGAAAGTGATAGAGAAAACACAAAAAGATAAATAAAAGTGATCATAATCTATTGTGTAAGCAATCTTGATTCTAAGTGATCAATGTATTTGTAATAAAATTGTATTTCTAAGTGGGTGCTTAGATTATAAGAGTGGGTGATCCTTCCAAGTTGGTTCTTGCTAAAATATACTAAGTGGGTGCTCAGTTATCTTCAAGTGGGTGCTTCAAAGGTTGAGTGGGTGCTCAATTGAAACCAATATATTTTATGCTTTGGAATTGGTGTTCCTAATAAATCCTTGGTTTCAAAGTGGTTTTTCTCCCGAAAGGATTTCCCACTATAAATTTTTTGTTATGTCTTATATTTTATGGCATATATTTGTTTAAATTCTCACGGTAAATTATTTCACACTACTAAGGAATTTTGTATTGACATTGTTGTAAAAATTTAATCCACATTGATTCACTCCCCTCTCTCAGTGCTTGTGATCTCTAACAACAATGTATACAATTGAAAATAGGAATGAAAGTAGTAGATGTTGCAATGATATAACTTGAATATAGAGAGATAGGAAAAGGTAGATGCCCCAAAAGCCTCAGTGGGACTAGTAGGGTACAGTGCCAAACATCATGCATCATGTAAGAACCTATAAGTAATCTTCATTCACCTCAAGAGTACCATGTGAATGCACATGTGTGTATGGAAAAATATAGAGCATATTATGAATCAAAGTAACATGGTAAACAATGTGCAATATAGAATAGGATAAACAAGCGAGAGTGCATCTAGTCAAGATCTATGTCATTATTTTTACTCTTTTATAAATATGTGAACATATAATAGAAAAACTATGAGAGGGGAGAAAAGTGAGGTCTATGTAGGTAAGTGTTCCCTCAACAGTTGTGTATGAAACTATAACAAGATTGTGTCATCTGGTAGCGAGGGGGGAGTAATAAGCCCCTAATGTGTGAATGCTAAAGTGATCTACCCAATGAGAGTAAGGGACAAGGGCCCGCTCTTTGCTAGTGTGAGGGAGGTATGTATGTGATCATGATCAAAGACTCGGTGGCCGAAGGGAGTAAATGTGACAAAAGAGACTGTGAAATGGGCATATATGTGCCATGGGTAGTGTGCGTCCTTACGTGGAGACCTATGCCTATGAGGTGGGATATGAGATCGATGCAACCGACGTGAGAAAGGAGAAAAAACATAGGTAGAGAAAATATAAGTGTATATGTACAAGAAACAATTGGATTATTATGTGTCAAAGTCATGGTGCCATCACGAGGATGTGTAGGAGTAATTACACTAGTGATGTAATTAATTAGGTAGTAATAATAGGGGTTCATGATAAATGAGCATGTTGTGGGATGCCTCAAATAGTGATAATGTGACACTCATGTAAAAACTTAAGGCACAAGTGAACTATGGATGGTATGGATTTGAAAACCCTAAGCCAAGGGATTCCTAAGACCATGTCACAATGCACAACTATAGATCCAACAATGAATGACATAGAGATAGTGAGAGGCCCAACAGTGATAGGAAGAGTGACATGCCCATGAGAAGTAGGATACCTATGAGTCATCTAAGATAATGGAAATCTGATAGCTTAAAAAAAATATATAGAACATACATAGTTATTATAAGTAGGATGTACCATAACATTTTTAAAATTACAAGGACCAATAGAAGCATCAATGTGTAATCTATGTGATGAAAAAGAGGCATGAAAATTAGCATCAATAAAAGTAATGAGATTTGAAGGAATATCGTTAGTACCAACAAGAAATTGAAGAGGATCATCTCGAATATGGATGACAAACAATATGATAATAATGATTCAAAGAGGACTCGGGAGCTGATTTTTCATTCTTAGGTAAAGGATCATTGAATATTTTAAGCTTGTCATTGTCATTAGTATATTTAGGAATAGAAATAGTAGATTTAGGAAACTCAATTTCATGATTATCAATTAGATCTTATATTAAATGTCTAATCTTGAAACACGTTTCAATAGAGAATGGACATTGCATCTATGGTAATCACAATGTGTATTTTCATCAAATTTCTTGCCATGAGGCCTATTAGGATCATACTCAAGAGGATCCGAAAGAGAAATTAGATTTCTTTCTAGGAGTTGAGGCAACAACATATGTGGTGGATATGGAAATTTAGTAAAAATTGCCATTTAATTTATAATTGGATATTCATAGGTTGAGATATAGTATTGGCAGTGGGCTTAGGTTCACTAGGCTTTCCCTTGAAGGCATATTTGTTTGGGAACTTGTTAGTAGATGAATTAGAAATATTAGCAATGTATTTAAGGTCTCTCAAATAAAGTAACTTGATTTCATGTTTTGTGAGAGTGCGACATAGATGATCAAAAGATTGAAAAGAATCAAAGAGCACACATTCTTGTAAAGGAGGTAATAGGCTTTGGATAAAAAGATATTGCAATTTAGATTCAGCCAAGACATTGTTCATTTTAGAAAGATTAGTCTTATAATGCAAAACATAGTCACTAAGATGTTCATTAGTTCCTTTCCTCTTTTTTCCATTTGTGCATATGATATCTTCATTCCAATATTCATAGAAAAGTGAGCCAAAAATAGATTTTCTAAAGGAGTAAAATATCTAATGGAGTGCAAAGGAAAGTCATAAAACCATCTCAAGGCATAGTCATGTAATCTCCTAGAAAATAACTTGGTCAAAAGTGTTTCATCACAAACATATCCCAAACATGCCACATGAAATGATCAAAGGTGATCTTGGAATCTCCATGGCCATCAAAGAGAGGAAACTTAGGTGAGGTAAAATTGGGAGGGAGTGGATAAGAAGAAACCTCGGTACAAGAGGACTATGAAGAAGAAGCAAAGAATCAAGAGATGGAGAGGAAGAGGAAGAGGCATGTTGAGATGATAAATTTGATCTTGTAAATCATGATACAAACACTCTAAGGCATGGGTTCATGAATAATTGATATGTTGGATATGGGAAATAAGAGGATAAGAAAGATAAATGCTAGGTGTGGAAATAGGAACATGGCTAATGGATGCCCCACATTGGTGGGAGGAGGAGAGGGAAATAAAATATGAGGGGGATATAGTGGGGATAACAACGGTTTTTGGATTGGTAGAGGTAGGGATCCAATGGGATTGTTCATGAGAAAAAATTAACAAGAGATCAAGGTTTTGGGGATGACCATTAATGTATGTATTTAGATCATTAATATTTTCAGTGGTAAACTCATGAGAGGTGCTAGCCATGATAGAAAACAAGAATATCTGATAAAGGGCATGCAAGGAATGGATTCACCAAATGATTTAATGAAATTTAAATCTTTATCAAAGAACTGAGATCAAATAGATAAAGCAATAACAAGCAATATCTATCATGTAAAGTACAAACAAGTGTGTAAGATAGGAGATAAGAGTGACTTAGATTGTATTGGGAGATATGGACTGAATCGAGATGGGAAACATGCTAATAATTCTAGATCTGGACCATGCAGGATTTGTATGAGAAAATAGAGTCTAAAAATTCTTCATACAGAACCACCCAAATGGGCACAAGACCATGCTTGATGTTAGTGTCTGATCTAGGAACTAGTGTCCTGGAAAGTTCTCTTCTTCTAGTATTTTCAAGGTCTGAACTTATCTTCTTCCTTTCATTGTTTGTATTATCAAATTTTTTGTATGGTTCTTGTGTCACATGTGTGCCTTCAAAATAAACCCTAACTACCTGCACAAGGTTCAAGAAAACATTAGATGGAATTAATAATGTATATATTGAGTTTGACTAACCTCAACAAATCACCCCAATGTGAGTTTTACTTGAGTGTTGAACTACATTTCAGACTCTGTGTGTGTGTGTGTGTGTGTGTGTGTGTGTGTGTGTGTGTGTGTGTGTGTGTGTGTGTGTGTGTGTGTGTGTGTGTGTGTGATTGAATTATGTCCCTTGAAGCTAGGTTTCCCTTGTTTCTAGTCACACCAAGATAGTGGGATACAACTAATTTTCCCCAAGATAAATGTGTGAGATGGAATTTAGAATAAGCCCTCATATGCAGTGAATAATGCAGCCCAAATGCATTCCTTTGAATGTTTCTCCTTTCCCAAGTAGTAGATAGTAAGTATTAGCCCCAATTATCCAACCCCTAATAATAGTGAGTAAGTCATGTATATATATGATTCCCTTGTTTGAATTTCATCATTAACAACCAAAAAGGCTGACCCAAAGTGATAAAAGAGACTTTAGAAAATATAACAAATGATGTGGCATTTCAAACTTGAGAAAAGGTGGGCAAGAGATAAAAGTGCCCAAAAGGAACAATAGTGCCCATGGGCTCTTGTCCGTAATGAGTGGTACTATTCAAGATGCTCAAAGGATATAGCAAAAATATGGAGTTGGGTAATGTGTTATTAAATGTACAAAATTAAAATGGTTATTCAAGAAGAGAAAATGTCAAGAGTATTAAGAGGGATAAAGTAATGTAAAAGCAAAACAAGTGTTGTTACTATCTAGTTTTCTTACTTAGGAATCATGCATATAATGACCTACATAGAGGAATTATGTAAGTAGTAAATTCATGATTTTGTGTCTAGATATCCGTAAAAGGGACCACAAGAAAGGATTTGAAATTGAATTTGATCGTACAGGCTAGTTCGGGAAGAGGTTTTGGTCCTTAGTTGTAATATATAAAAAAACAAAGAAGGAAAAATAAAAATTTACCATCCTCTAGTGAAAACCTCTTTAAGACATTACTGGACATAAACAATAACAAAAGACAAGAAAATACATGTCTTGGTGAAAATATCTCTAAGGCAAGAGTAGATGAGGACCTCAACCTCCCTCCCACTCCTTCGACATGGATGATAGATCCAAGCTCCTTTTAGAAGAAACTATTGATGTCAATATTGGTACAGAAGATAGTCCCAAAATCATTCAACTTTTAGATACTCTTAGTGCTTGAGAAATGAAGATTGACATGCATGGGTTGGACCCGTCAGTAGTGGTACATCACCTGATTATACATAACGATGCCACACTAGTTAAGTAAAAACTCATGAAAATGCATCCAAAAGTAGCCATGTTAGTCGAAGTGGAATTTCATAAGCTCTTATATGTTAGTTTCATCTACCTAATTGACTATCCCAAGTGGATTTCCAATATTGTCCCTAATCAAAAGATGACATCCCCCTGCTAAAGGACTTCAGAGATCTTAAAAATCTTGTCCAAAGGATGACATCCCCTTGCCAAATATTGACATGATAATTGACTTCACCATAAGGCATGAGATGTTATCCCTTATGGATTTATTTTTTAGATACAATCAAATTAAAATTAAAGCGGAAGATCAATATAAAACCACCTTCACTACACCCTCGACACTTTCTTCTTTCTCGGTCATGCCATTCTACCTCAAGAATGTTATTTCCACGTATCAACAAGCTATGAATTTAATTTTCCATGATATTCTCCATGACATTTTTGAAGACTAAGAGGATGAAATATTGGCCAAGTAATGCACTTGGGAAGGTGATCCTACCATTTTATGAAAAATATTTTAACGCCTATAATAATACAAGGTGCGATTAATCCCAAAAAGTTTGTCTTTTGTGTCACATCTAAAAATATTATGGGTTTCATAGTAACTTGATGAGGCATTGAATTTTACCCCTCTAAGGTCACTACTATCACAAACATGCCTCCTCATAATCTCTCTCAACTCTGCAATCTCCTAGGAAATATAAAAGCCATAAAAAGGTTCATATCACAATTGGCTAATAAGTGGCATTCGTTTACAAATTTTTCTTAAGAAGAACACAACATTCCAATGGACATCAAAGTGTCATAAATCCTTTGATAAACTCAAAAATATCTTGCAAATCCACCCATTTTGGTTCCTCCTACTCAAGGTTACAAATTATTTTATATATCTCGAAAACACAATTTTCTATAGGATCTCTCCTAGCTTAACACAATTCTTAAGGAAAATAAAGAGTTGTATACTATATTATTCACACTTTAATATCCTATGAGATTAACTACAATCATATTAAAAAGTTGTGTTTAATAGTTTCCGTTTCCTTTCAAAAACTTACGCATTATTTTCTCAATCATAAAAAAATCTCATAACCAAAGTGGATCCATTGAAGCATATTTTATCCAAGCCAATTCTCACAAGAAGAATGGCTAACTAGGTAGATTTTTAAAGTGAATTTTACATTGAATATGTGAATAAGAAATCCATCAGGGACAATTCAATGTGTAAAAATACTAGCCAAAGCACCTCTATTAGGCACAAAACCTCCGAGTATGGAACTCCATTATGATAATTACATAATTACCTAAATGGCAGCTTTAGTTTGATAGCTCATTTATTATACATGGATTTAGGGTGGGTATACTCCTTACCACTCCAAATAGTGATCTCATCCATAAAGATTTTCGCATTGGATTATCATGTAAAAACAACATTACAAAGTATGAGACACTCATGTCAAGGATTAAACTTGCAAAAAAAGGGATATAAAACATTTCACAAGATTTGGTGAATCTCAATTTAGCATTAAAAATTAAATGGTGTCTACAATGTCAAGAATGAAAAATTAATCCATTATAATAAAATGGTTAATAATATCAAAGGTTACTTCATAGATATCTCCATTGAGTAGGTAGAATGTATGCACACCAAATCGACAAATGCTATGGATAAAATCGACTCTTTATTATACTTACCGTGAGAAAAATGAACAATATCAGTTCTTGGTTGATCACTTAACCATTCTAACCTATGATGTACCTAACTATTCTATGGTATGTGTGATTGTTGGTCCCACTTCAACTTGATACTATGATATCTATACTTACATCCATGACCATACCATCTCATCTAACCTATCTCATAACCAACAAAAATCCTTCATCCAACATGTTTCTTGTTACAGTACCCTTAGATCACCCTCTATCATAGGGGTTATGATGGAACCTTTCTATGGTGCTTAAACTAAGAAGAGATGATCCTCACTATGCAAGAAGTACATGTCGGTATATTTTGTGCACATATCAGTTGAATGGTCTTTGCTAAGAAGTTTCTTCATGTTGGCTACTATTGGCCTACCATAGAAACTAAATCCTGTCAATTTTTCCACAAATATGTCCCATGTCAAAAGCATAACAACCTTATTCATACACCTTTGCAATATTTACAACCGATTACTACTCCTTGGCCCTTATCCCAATGGGGGTTTGATTGCATTGGTAAAACCAACCCTGCTTCCTCTTATGGCCAAAAACATATTATCACTTCCACCAATTATTTACTAAATGGGTGGAGGTTATACCCTCACCTATGTTACCAGAAATAAAATATCTAAGATTATTCTCAATCATATCATATGTTGTTATGACATTCCATCTTCCCTAATATATGACAATGATAATTCCTTCAACAATAAATAATTCAAGTCTCTTTGTAATCAATTCCATATAAAAACTAATTTTTCTACCCTGTATTACCCTCAAGGTAATGGCCAAGTTGTAACCTCGAAAAAACTCTTACATGCATCCTCAACAATATTGTGGATAATTATGGTAGAAATTTGCATCTAAAAATTTATCCTACTCTCGGGATTATCATACTTCCATTCACACACCCACCGGGCAACCCCATATTCCCTTTTGATGGATTTAAATCCATATTTCCAATTTTGATCGAACTTCCATCCCTTTTCATTTCCCTCCATGAATCAGTTATTGATGAATATTACTGTGTTTCTTACCTCCATGAACTGGAACCGTAGATGAAACATGTCATAGATCCTTAGAAAACCTAAAGGTTTATCAAAACTACTTATGCCACAATTAAAAAAATCACATCCAACCCCATGAGTTTGATATTGGTGACCTTGTCCTAAAAGAGAATTAGAAGAATATCACTCAAGAATGCAAGAAGAAAGTAAAGTTTAAGCCTAATTGTATTTTCCCTTATATTATAATAGAAAAATATGGATCCATAGTTTACAAATTGGCCACCCAAGATGGAACATAACTCTAAGATTCCATAAATATCATGCATCTCAAACGATTCTACTCTTGAGCAATAAAAAATTGAAATATGAAAAAACATGAAAAAACAACTTACCATGATGAAAACTAGTTCTTGGCATCATAGTAAGATCATTGTCTATGAGCACCATTAATTAAGGGCATGATCATTATAAATAATCATTGGTACATATTGTCCTTCATACATTTTACCCATGACCTAGATAAGTCATGTGGATTAGATCAAAAACTATTGGATTACGGTGTCACACATCCTAGTAAGATTCTCCCTAAAATTGGAACCATCCCTTCACTACTTACATTGCCCATACCATCAATTTTTGTATTCCATTCTCAAAAAAATAAATTAATTAAAGACATAAAAACCACATTAAACAATGAAGGCCTACGTATTTTTATGATGCTTTTATTACTCGCTTGCTTATTCCCGTATGTTCGAGTATTTTTGCATTGTATATAGCATTCTAATTTGTCTTGAATATAACATAATTTGTATCTTTTTATGCATATTATGTAGGGACATATTGATATTCCATATCTTTATGTTACCTCTTATATGTTAGTTATTTTCATTTTTCCTTACATGTATAATAGATTATATATTGTTTGTGCATATCATACATGGGCATTATGATCCTCTATATCATGTTTTTCTCTATCTTACACTCTTTGTTGTATTTGTATTTTACATTTTGGAATCCATTCCTAATGCATATTACAACAAGGTCATCATGATCTCTCATATCATGGTGCATCCTATCGTATGCTACATTAAAATAAAGATCCTCTCACAACGTATGCATCTTCGTGCACGATCAAAAAAACTTGAACCTAATCTCACCCTCTTTGTAACCCAATTAGATTAGGAATCTTATTTGAGCATCTTTGCAGCATACAAATCCTACTTGAGGATACTCCTCAAGATGGGTTCGCTATCCTATAACTCCTCATCCACCACCATGGACATGTCCTTTGTCCATTCCTCCTCCATGTTCATATGTACCAATAATCCATAATGCCACAAATTTTGATACCTTACCCTTCATCATATAACTCAAAATTATTATCCCCTTCCCCACAAGTTACTCATTTATCTCCAATCTCTTCTCAACAAAGATATCTATTATTATCGGTGTCTCTTCATCTTTCCTATTATCTTTAGAATCCTATTTGACTATCCATATAACATTAGAATATTATTTAATGTTACCCCTTCAACTAATCCATTCTTGTTGTCTAACCCCACCACAATCAAATCTCTCAAATAAAATCCATCACCTACACAAACATTTCTTCATCTCACATTATCAACTTGGGAAATATATTTGACCCTCTCCACAACATGGGAATCTTACTTGAGGTCATGCCTTGAGCTAAACCTTCCCTATTGTATATCTTCATCCATCCACACATCATCCACTCCCTTTGTCCCAATCTTCCTCATTACCATCTCCTCTAATCCACCCTTTCGTCACAACCATCATCTATTAATCTTCTCACATCTTCTATTATCATATTTAATCTCTCATCTTGGAAATCTTAATTAATCTCTCCATAGCATGAAAATATTACTTAAGGATTCTCTTTAAGAAAATACTTTCATTTTGCAGTTTTCCTCTTCACGCCTTTAATATCTTCATTTAACCATTCCTTCCTCATCATTTCCCCTCCCAACCAACCCTTTAGCCACGACCTACTTCCCATTCTCCTATAAAATCACCATTCATATTTACACTCTTTAGCTTACAAATCTTACTTGATCATCCTCCTCTTGATTGTTTTCCTTTATCCCACTTTCCCCTACCTTTTGTTTCTCTCTCCACCATTTTTGTCCCATTTTCTCACATATTATTTACTAATATTAAATAAATTTTTAATCCTCTGCATTATTCATCATTTATCTTCTTCTAATGTTCTCCCACCCACTTATTTAATACCCGCATGTTTAACACCTCTACAAACCTTCCATATTTCCACCTTACTTGTCCTTCTTTACTTGTGTCCTTTCTCCCCTTAACATCCTTTCGTCCTCATATTTGGTTTCCTCTTTCAATATCTTTTTCATCCCCCCTTTTGTTTCCTCTCCACCACCCATCCCAATTTTTACTTTCCTACTCACCTCATTATTCTCCACCAAAACCTTCCTAATATATTTATTGTCTTCAACCTACTCCTTTTTATTTCTCTCATTCATCTAATCCTTCTCCACTTTCTCCCCTATTCCTATTGTCATTCTCCTCATCCTTACCTATGTACATATTCTCCTATCCTCATCTCAAGCTTCTTCACCCATAATTCTCCCCACGCTTTTACGCTACTCCTCATTCATTCCTTCTTTTCACATTCCTTCTTCTACCTCACTCAGCCATGTCATCACTCTTACCCTATATATCTCCATAGTTTAATACTTCATTTCCCTACACCATTTATCCACTCTTACTCTCTTTTTCCCAACTTTCCTCATTGTCCTCTTTTCCCACATCCTTCCTATATACTATCTTTTACATCTTTATTTGTTATTTCCCACCTCTTTCCCTTACCACTACCATAAACATGAACTCCTTCACAAACTCCTAGTTGAATATATATCTCATAGAATTTTTCTCCTTTATATGCTCTGTCATCTTTCTTACACACCCGAGTGTAAATTTTAGTGGCTAATATTTTTAATTCACAAATATTTGAGTTTTTGATATTTCGATTTGGCTAGTTTTGAGGTGTTAGGCCGCTTGTCATTTTTCCTATTTTTTTAGTACAAGTTAATTTTCTAGGTTCATTCACCTAGCGTTTATAATAATAACCAAATTTTTATATTCAAATTGCCTTTACCACATGCATAAAAGAATTTTTTTCTATCTTTTGAGAGAAATATGCTATCGACTGACAACATAATTTATTCATCCGTATCATAATGCTACCGAAGGTAGCATCATACTATCAACTAGTACTATAATGTTATCAACCAAGTAGCATTATGCTATTCTATGTTTTTTTAGGTGGGGTCTTAAATTTACCCTACACATCCTTCCCCGCTTACACTTCTTCATCTTCCTCATTACCTCATCCTCAATTCATTTCCTCTTTTCCCTACTCCTTTTCTCCATCATTTCAATCATCTTCTATATTCCTCTCCATGTGGTCTTTTCCATACTCAAGTGTGTCACAAAACCTTCCTTTGCTCCATGTTTTATCTTTTTGACATTGCCTTATTTTCTTACCCTTTCATCCTCATGTTTTTCCTCTCCTAACCTTTCTTTACCCCTTTCCCATAACCTTTTATTTCCCTAATTTCCTTTATACTCCTCTCCATCTTCTACCACCTCCCCATTATTTCCCATTTACACACCCCATTAGATGTTATCATCCATGAATCTCCATGCAATCTATTTTATACTCATTAACACATTACCCCACACCACTACCACCATTCCCTCACCCTAAACCACCCATCATTGTTTTCCATTTCCTTCATATCATCTCCTCTCATTGAATTATTTATCTCCTTGCATTTTTTTCCATTTCCTTCATATCCTATCCCTCTCATTGACTTCTTTCTCTCATTGAATTTTTCTTTCCATTGCCTTCATATATTATCTTCCTCTAACCACCCTCCTCTTTCTCTCACTCTTAACATCGTGGTTATTCTCCCTCATTCCCATTTTCCTCTTCATTGACCAATCTTATACACTTAATCCTCTCTCTGTACATATCCATTTAAGTCCCTCAAAACATCATCACTATTAATATTCCTTTTCCTCCCATATAATTCTCACCTCGCATCAATGCCAATTGAATAAATCCCCCATTTTTCACCAATCATGACACACTCATCACTAATCCAATTTCTTCCGCATAAACCAAACATTTGTCTCCTTTATCATCTTTTTAAAAGACCTATCATTTCTTCCATCCTCGCTATCCCTCTCGAGAGGGTATCATCATATCCACATTTAACCCGTCTATCCATGTTGTTTTTTAGAGGATACTATAAAACTCGTCATCAATCACCTCCTTATATAAAATTAATAGTTTTTTTCTATGTTTTTATTAGAAAATAATATTTTCTCCACTAATCACTTCTCAAACAAAAATTTTATTACAAATTTTACGTTGAGAATAATATTTTCAATCACCAAGCCACTAAGGGAAACATATCTTGAAATAGTCATACCTTAGGACACCAATTGATTAGCATTTCTAAGAAACATCCATCTTATGAAATCAGCCTACGATCCCTTCAAAATAACCAAAGTGGCCCATTGATCATCATTTCTAGGTCCTTTCCTATATCTATCAAGATTTACTACTAGGGAATCTCCTTTAATCCATCCCATTTTTCTACTTTATTTAAAAGGGCATTACTATCGCAACACCCTTCCAAAGAGGGTAAAATGTAGACACCTAATTCTCTCCACCCTATTAATCAATTAAATCCTCACCCCATCAAATTCCCATAAAAATTCATGAATGATTAATCAATGTTAATCATTTGATTAACCCCATTATCACTTAATAAAATCCTCCACACCACCTTTTCACATCACCTTCCATATCAATTTCCACATCAATTTTCCACTATCCCCACCATTAGAATAAAATATTCTAATTTATCCTCATGTCCCCCACCATTAAAATAAAATATTCTTATTTATCCTCATGTTCCCCACCATCAAAATAAAATATTCTTATTTATCCTCCACTACCATCCACCATCAAAAATAAAATATTATTATTTATCCTCATCATAATAAAATATTCCCATTATCCTCCATGATCGAATAAAATAATCGGTCAATTTTTCCATTAGTCCTCCTTTCAAAGTGTGTGTATTATTCATGCACTATTCCAAAATTATTCATTGTTATTCATTCATTATCTCAAAGTCTTGATTAATCAACATCCCTTAACTAATACCATTTTGAAAAACTATAAATACATAATCCTCCCTAAACAACACATGAATTAAGTGAGATCCTTCATTATTTTAAACTTACCTTGATCCCTCATTATTTCCTTATGATCCATAAGTTCCTTTATGCTTAAATTCATCTCTCCATTTGGAAAGAGAATAACAATATTGTTAGAATGATCATGCATGGAGGCATTTTTGTTAGGGCATTATACGCTTCAAAATTTCCATGTGACTTCACACACACACGACCTCTCGAGTTTGTGCCTTGACATCCGTAATGCAATGGATGGGATGATAATGTGGTTGATGGATATAGTGTAGGTGGGATAGTTGGGAATGATGACAAGAAATCAAGGCAATCGAATATTCTCAAAGGGAAAACTGGGGATCTATTCGTTGAGAGAAATGAATGTTTTTCTCACTTGTTGGGGTTAATACTACAATCAATAATGATCGCAGACAAAGGTCGTGTCAATATCAATGGAACCAAACAAAACCCAACTCGCTTTTAGAACACAAGGAAATTGCCCTTTTCATCTGTGTATTCCTCTCCGAAGAGGGTCATGAAGATATGATGGAAGATGTGGCAAGGAAAATCAAGGGTTTTGGGGTATAAGCCTTTTTTCTTAGTCAGCCCAATATTCCTCAAAAATATGTACTTCTTCATTTAAGAAAATGAGTTGGTCAAGGATTGTAAGAGGAACGGGTGTGGCTCTAAAGACTAAATTATGTAAGCCTTGGTCAATTTTTGTTTGGTCTCACTCAATGTTTGGTTGTCTAATAAGTGGGTCAAATATTTGGATGTGTTGTTATGGTGGACCCGAAATGGTCATGTGGGCACCAATTCTAGAGAAATAGAAACAAACAAATAAGATGAAATTTGAAGGGTTTGAGAACTAATTTATGGTAGCCTAGGCTCAATTTCTAGGGAAGTATAAGTTGTGTTCTTTCCAATCTAAATTACCTTATTTCCTAATTTAAATCCAAAAATTAAATAAGCTTGAATTAAATAAAAGAAAGTGGATTTCCTCAAAATTTAATTAACTAAGTTTGATTCGCAAGCACTTAACAAAATAAAACAACAAACTATCTAACTATTTTTGTATTTTCAATGAATCTTTAAAAGAAATAAATGAAATGAATCTAATTTAACTTCTAATATATATTTTTGTTCTTTTATGGAAATTAATTAAAACAAAGTTACAGACACATAGAAACTAATTAAAATAAAAGAAATATACTTCTATACTAGAACAAAACAAACAGGGAATAGCTAGATGTGGCTATTCCTCTATTACAGGATGTGAGGCTAATATAATTAAAATAAATATGTTTTCTAATTTGTAATTGTGGATATCTAATTTCTTTTGATTGCTTCACCTTAGAATCATGGGAAGAAATAAGGCTTCTCAGAAGCAATTTCCTCTTCCCCTAATACTTCCCCAAAGGCATAAATAAACTAATAATGAAGAATTTAAATGACAAGAGTAGACATAGAAACATCCTTAAGCTTATTTATCTTGCAAATCCAAAGGGATAAGAAAGGAATAAGTTATCAACGAAAGTTTATTCGTACGCACAAAAAATGGAAATGAAGAAATGAAACACACATATATTCTAAAATGAAGAAATTCATGCAAATAACCTTCCTCCAAATTCATTCCTATGAAAATATGTAGGGATAAACCGAGAAGAAAATATCAACAAAAATATTCTTATTGATAAAAGGGAAATTACAAATACTACTTCCTTAATACAAATGCATTTAACGACAATATTCTAAAATATGAAATCTTTGAATAAATCTTAATGCACCCCAAACTGGTTATTATAGAAATGTGAAAAATACCAAGTGTGGTGATGATTCTTTTGTCTCCTCAGCTTCCTTTCTAGAGACGAGATTCCAATTGATCCAAAGAATAGAGCTGGATGGTTGTAGAAGAAATCAAGAAGATGTTGGAGTAGACTGGTTGTAGGTTAGTTGGTCACAAATGCAAGAGGAAAGAAATAAAGTAATGTACTAAGTTGTTTGTGTACTTCTTGGTAGGATTTTGGTAGAGTAACGATGTAATTCAAATAAAAATATCCAACCCATCATACGAGTAAAAACTTGGTTTTTATAGAAAAATGGCAGAGAAGAAGTCTAACACACTTGGCAATCAAGAAGTGTCAAATCATCCAAAAGAGAGGCAATCAACATTCTAATAATAGTAAATAGATAAGAGGAGTTCCATACATATCCAACAAGCCATAAATTAGGGAAATGGTCAAGAAATGGGTGAGAAAGATACTCGAAAACTTCGACACGCGTACTGAAACACACAATTTAGACTCTTGGGTAAATGGATGTGGAACTTTTGGTTTGCACAAAATGGAGGTTATGCAACCGCCATGGCAATTACAGGAGCTCCGTAGTAGTTACATAACCACTAGTATAGGAAGAATGGTGGTTGTGTAGCCACCATAGAGGTTGCGTGACTTAAAGTCACAAAAACCTCATGATAAACAAATATGTCTCGAAAAGATGGAAAAATTTGAAACAAAGATAAATAAAGCAAAATAAGCGTGGTAATAAAAAGGGGAAAGGATCTATACTTCATCATTTATTCTCAAAAATAAAAATCATCATCGCAAACTTTTATCATACCACCGATGTAGATTCTCAGACAATTTTGGGTGCATACATATTGCCCCATTGGAGAATCATTTTAGCCATGAATGGGTGTAAAACGTGAATTTTGAGTATGGTGCTCCCAAATGGGAGAGTTAGAAATTATACCTCAATCACCAGTGTGTTGAAACCATGCCAATTCAACCTTCCCGCCACCTACAAAAGAGATGCGAGAATCAAGTGTAGATATAAAACATGATTAAAAATACTCTTGAAATAAAATGACGAGATTACGTACCATATCTCATGAGGGTGAGAAATATACCTACTCTAGTGCATCAACCCTGCATACACTCACTCAAAGTGATATTACAAAATCAAATCTACACTATATATATATATATATATATATATATATATATATATATATATATATATATATTACTATTTTACTATTTTTGGAAATCATTTTTACTCACCCACCTAGATATTTTCGAGCTCTAGATTACATGTGACCATTTTGAGCAAGAGTATAGCCAAATCAATGGGCATTCCAAGATGATGACAATGTAACCATCAAGCAGCAAAAGAGGTGCATGAATAGGTAAGTTACATGCATTTGTTTACTTTTCCCCTAAAATGTAGGATTTAGTTGAAACTAGTTGTAGGTGATTTTTGATAATTTTGTAGTCAAAATGATCATAAGGGGGCACCTTTTTAGTCATGTAGTCTATTTAAAAAAAATTGATGTATTTTTGCTATATTTTTGAGTTTTGGATTTTTAGGGTAAGGCCTATATTTTGGGGTGGAATCCACTTGAGGAGCGTGACAAAGCTTGCACAACCGCCACCCTTATTAGAGTAGTGGTTACATAATCGTAACAACATTTTACAAATTATGAATTATGAATTTATTTTTACTTGTGTTTATATTTTTATGAGCTTGTTATGCATTGATGAGGTTCTAACTTAATCTTTTCTTGTTTTTTATGAATGCAGGGAAGTTATATTATGTGGATTAGGGCCTACGAGTAGGATTGGTTTCACCGGATCTTATACTTGCTGACCCCGTGATGAGAGGGATTTATTGGGGAGGGTCGACATATGGAGGATTACTCAGACACGACTTATTTCCCCCATGAGTCACCTTTTTTGTGACTTATTTAGCTATTAGGATGCATATTGGAACACTTTTAGGCTACCCGGGGTTAGAGGTGAGTGGACCATCACTCTAGAGGATGTTTATAGGATCCTTGGAGTTCATATCATTGGTAAGAAGTTGGTGCTGAAGAGCGCTAGTTCAATAGATAAGGAACACAGCTGGGCCACCTATCTTGGCAATGCACTAGCACATAACACAGGTGTCAAACATGGGGTCAGGATTGTTACACTAGATACCACACCTATCCTTACTCTTCACAAGGCCATCGTTGGTATTTATAATTGGGGACAAGGGTGGAGACATGTTCTTTTCTACTAGGCTCGATTATTCAAAGAATTGAGAAAAATGGTAGGGTATACTCATGGGGAATGGATATTCTTGGGACCATATATCAAGATCTCTACAAGATTGTCAAATTGGGGCTAAATCACTTAGCCATCCTACTCTAGTTATGTCTTGGGTATATGAAAGGATGATCCCCTATTAGAGGGGAGTTGGGATAATATATCCTACAGGAATTAGAGTATCCAGGTGGGTGGACATGGCTCCACACAGTGGCCCATCACAATTAATTTCCACATTGACTATAGCCAACATGATTATGCATTCATATTAGGATATGGTTGGTAGATGGGGGGGTAAGGGTATTACCTTTACCACATGCCACACTACTATTTAGTTAGTTGACTAGAGCAGAGATTCGACACTTATCTCGGTGCTTTGATTTTCTGATAAATTTGGGATAACTTATATATACATTCTTCCAAGATTATCCATGGTTTACTGGGGATATGGGAGGTGAGAGCCACCAGAGAGGATAGTTACAAAGTGGAAATTTGCTACACTTGGGGTCCGAATCAGCACAACATGGGCCGCACCAGATCTAGATGTTAGGGCGGTGGTTAGACCAAGATAGGCATTAAAGATTAGTGTAGGACCCACATAGAGTGAGAAGGAGAAGGAGGAGGCTAAGACTGATTTAGAATCAAGGGAGGATACAAACTTAGAGTTGCATGACATAGAGAGGCCTCGGTAGCTTCCAAAGTTGAGGTGGAGGTGGAGGCGGAATTAACTCACCCCAAGGAGATAGAGGATGGATCTATGCATCCGGAGCATATGGAGGATGGGGAGGCAATTGCCAGCTCATGTAATGGCATGAGTCATTTATCTAAGTTGGATGTCCGGATATTCAAATGGGTATACACACACTTATCTTATCTTTTACTTCCTAGATTAGTTGTTAGTAAGACAATTCTTCTTCTTTTTCCTATTTTTATATTACGCTTTCTAACTCACCATTATTTGATTACTCTTTATAGCCACAACCGATGGATGACGAGACCTTATTTGGGACACACTCCTGGATATGTTCATGATTCCAACTAGGAAGACTTGAGAGAAGCTTCTTACGAGACCACGGACTCTCAAAGATGATCCCATCATATCATACCAATATGTTTTCACCAAAGATGGCACATTTTGGTGGTAATTACCTAGTTGAGGACCGGCATTACAATTTATGAGTATCAAGAGAGGCATCGAGGAAATTTACGTAGCGAGTCACTACAACTAGTCACTCACCTAGGCAATCACATATATCAACACATGGAGGCTCCCATGCCATGTTGAGTCCATCCCACCGCATGAGCCACAACATGAGCCCTCATGTTACTCCCCCCCTTCGTAAGGATATAAGAGGGAGTGACAGGTCCTAGAGCCCTTATTACTTTGAGATGTCTTTTGACATGTATATCATTTTTTTCTAGTTTGAGCTCATAGTGAGAATTTTTATACCACACTGACTTTATGGTGCGATGGAATTATACACGAGAAACTTGATAGATTATACATATATACATATTGACATATTTTTGGTTTTGCATTATTTTGTAAGAGTTGGATTCATTGTGGTTTATTTCATTTTTTTACTCTTAGATGGTTTAGAATTTATGAGAATTTTTATGTTTTCAAATGCATGTTATGGATGATGATAATGACACAATGTGATAAAAAAAATGATATGCATATGATTATGAGTATGGTAACAAATTGTAACTTGGACAATTTGTTTTTCAAGTAACTTTTAGCATTTCTGTTTAATTGGATAAATGTGTTGAATAGTGTATGATGATAATGTAACCTCACCTCATTCTTAACTCCACACAACTAGTAATATGTGAGGGCTCACCACCGAGAGTCAAGAAGAATGCGAGATGTATGTTTTGATGAATGTGAATGAGAATGACTAAGAGACAAGAATTTTGACAAAGATTTACTGAGAAACTTGCAATCCAACCCAAACCAAAATTAACTCAACCAATTCAAATGAATTTTTCTTGCAAGTTTTGACTAGACTTAGATCCATAGATGGCATATTGATTGATAAAATTTGGTTTTAAATAATAATTGTCTCTCTTAACATATGCATCTAAGTCATTTTCTTGGGAATTTTTAGAAGCACTTTTATTTCCTTATTTATTTGTAATTTTTGATTTATTAACGTGCCCCTACGTCTTTCCCCATGCCACTAGTAATAAGTGTGAGCTTCTAACCAAAGATAATACATAGGTGAGTAAGGGCACTTACCTCCTTTCCCAATTTGATGCTACTAGTAAGAAGCATGGGCTCATCATCGAAGGTTGGTAGGGACAAAAAGTGTAGTTTATTTGTGATGAAATAATTTTTGCATTTATTTTTTATTTATCTTTTTTTTTTTTTTTTTTGACATGACTTTTCCTTATGATTTTTGGGAAGAAACCCTTGCCCCTAATCTCAACACCAAAGATTGAGATAGGAGAACAAGAGTTCTGGGTGAAATTTTTAGAATGTTTTTGTTATAGAGAGATATTTTTAGGGAAAGATTTATCATCAAGAAGATTCTAGTGAAAACCATGGGAAAGAAGTACCCAAATCGAAAGTAACCATGGAGAAGACTAAGTATGTAAGCCCTTATAAAGCAATGTCAAAATTTGTCTCTTATATGAAAGTGATGATAAAGATTATACAGTTTTGAATGTATGAGAAGAATGGTGAAGTAAGTATGATTAAGAGATATGCCAATGTTAAAAATACTAAATCACTTGAAAGCAATAAGTTTTTTTTTCTACAATTTAAATGACATGATAATGCAAGTAACAAGATGATGTGAATGCAAGAAAGGAAAGTGTGGAAATGCAAATGATTATACATAAAAATGCTTGAGGTGAAGGGAATTAATAGACTCACTAAATTATTCACCCTCAAGAGTACAAAAATGATATGAACCATTTTTGTAGTCTTCCATTACTTGATAAGGCCCTAACCATTTTGGCCTAAATTTTCTACCTTCACCGACATTTTTATCAATTCGGATGTTAGGTCATAATACAAGGTCTCCTACTAATATTTCTCATTCATAGACATTTTTTTATATTGATGACACATTCTATCTACGTAGACTTGATGATGTTGTTCAACTCTATGTTGTGTTTCATCGAGGATTTCTAATTTAAATAGTCGCACGTCTTGGTATGTAATTTCATAGATAATTCCTTTTAAACACACATGAATACTTAGTAATTCTACCTCTAGTGTTAGGACCACTTTGAAAATGAAAACTAAAGAGAAATGGGTTTCCCTCATCGAAGTTTGAATATAAGTTCTATAGGCACACAATGCAGGAAAATCTTTAATTGTCGGTATCTTTTGATATCCTTAACTGATCCATAGGAAATTATAGAGGGAAGAGGTTCCATAAATATTCCATGATCACTACAATACGAAAGAACACTTGAGAGCTTTCCAACGACTATTTGAACACTGAAAATGGAGCTCGTATGTGTAAATGGTGGTCGATCAAAGTTTGAGTCAACCTTGGTCAACAAGCCAAAACATGGATCGATGGTAAGATGACACGTGACAGTTGGCGACAAGTCAAAAGAAAGTTGTATATATTTTTAAATTCTCTGGTCTTTGATGAGTGAGAAGTTGTGTGGGGGAACCAAAGGTTAAAAAAATTTCAATGGTGAGAACTATGTTATTATCGCCGATGTGGTGGGTCCTCAAGCCACCATGAATCGAATTTTCTCAATATGTTTATCGAGGAGTGATAAGTGGACTACAATTTTCTAGTTGCACTACATTGATTTTATCTCAGCGAGCTATTTCCTTGTCTCGGTTCCGAGTTGGTCATATTGCATATACTATGCTCAGTGCTACGTATTTACAAGTCTCGAAGATTAACTACCATGATGTTCGTGAGAGATTAATCTCAACCATATGAGTTGGTGATTAGTCCAATCGAAAACTCGGCACCAGGTATGCATTATCTCCCATAACTACTCAGCCTTTGGAATAGGCAATCAAACCACACAACTCATCGACCATTTTTCCCACACATGTGTGGGAAAAAATGTATGAGGCATGGGGAAAGGGATAAATGTGGCCAAATCCACGTATACAATGGGTTGGCCGAGCCCATTTTAAACCTCCAACCCACCATTCGCATTGGACATGTGGGATTTCCCACTTACAAATGTAAAATGTCCCACTTAAGAAGAGAAATAGGTCAGCTGAGTTCATGGGGAGTGGGATAAGATCCCCCAACCTCTCCATTTCAAACGAAGTGACCCCACCGGGCTTGCCTATATAGGCAGTTGGGATAAGAGACAGAGAATGTGGTATATAACCACATATTTTGGGTGCTTCAGGGCAATAAAAGGCCCTTCCCCCTTCATTTAAAGCACACGAGCTTGGTTATTATTCTAAGCTTAGTTGGTGGATTTTTTTATATTATTTATACTATATTAAAATATTGAATTTTAGTATTGGTGGCTTAGGGAATTAATATAGTATTGCAACTATATTTAATTCTTATTATTTTTAAAGGCATATTTTTGTATTATTGCCACCTATTATATTTAGGCGATGATATATAAAATAATTGTGATTGGGAGTTATTATTACTACCCAATAGGCCCACTGAGCCCCATTTATGCTTGCAAATCCTAGAGTTATGGATAGAAGAGCCATAGGGCGTCTTCCGAACGTCTGAAGGTCAATTTAAAATCCATAGGATTATTGAGCACCAGGAAGGTGGAGGACAGACCGATTGATCATCGGTGTTCTTCGAAAGGTGGAGCACTTTATAGGCAAGTAAGAGTTACATTAGGTTTTATCATAAGATCAATATTTGTACTTACAAATTGTTACTAGTGGAACGGTTCAAAAGAACCCAAAGATGTAGGATATCTCCAAACTCTGTAATCAATTAGTGTGTAGTGTTTATCATATTTATGCATTTATTTAGAATTGATTACTTAAAAGGAGCAATTTATCAACAATTATTAAAAAGTCTATAAGGGTCTGAAAATTTTTTGGTATATTTTTGGATCATTAATCGCTTTTAAGAAGAATGGACTTTAGAGTCATATTAGTCACCTTAACTTGTCTAGTGGCTTGAGGGTAGTATAAAGAGGCTGTGTGGTGAGATATTTTAAATTGAGTACATAACTCACACACCTCTTTGTTCTTAAAGGGAGTGCCATTATCCAAAATAATGACATGTGGGACACCGTACCTACAAATGATCTAGTTTAGGATAAATTTAACATTACCAATCCGGTATTGTAGTTAGAGGCATGACCTCAACCCACTTTGTGAAGTATTAGGTGGCCACAATGATAAATTTTTGGCTATATGACGATGATGGAGAGAATTCCCATATTAAATCAAGACCCCGAGTAGAGAAGGGCCAAGGTTTCACTATTGGTTGTAGATCCCGAGTGGGAATGTGTATAGCGTGTGATAACTCTTAGTGCTTTTGACACTTTCACACATACTCTATAGCGTCATGTTCTAATGTGGGCTAGAAATATCCCATTTGATGGATCTTGCGAGTGGTCAAATGCCCTCCAAAATGGCCACCATAGATTCCATTGTGGGCTTCAAAGATAATCTTTTCTACTTCTTCTTCATCAACACACCTTAGTAGCATGCCATCAAAATCTCTACGATAGAGAAATTATTCTATAATCACATATTTTGTGGCTATGACACGTAAGCCTTCACCTTTGTTTCTAATTGTATCATTTAGGATATGTGTGATATATTATGTGGTTTATTATGTATGTATACCACAAACATGAGGCAATAACGGGCCTTTCTTCTATGTAATAAATGCACTCATCATGGAATTCCATGTCAACTATCTCCCACAACTTATTGGGTTATCAACTATCCAATTTATGATGATATATCCTTTAATGGACTTCTGATTAATAAAGGTAAGATCCAATTCTCCCATTAACGTGATAAACCTACCTGCCTTCTTAGACAAGGATGTTTGAGTCACGAACATCTGTAATTGTTCTGATTTAATAATTACTCGTGTTTCTTGGTTGAGAATGTAATGCCTCAACCTCTTAGTTGTGAACACAATGGCTAAAAAATATTTCTCCTTCTAGGTGTAACATGTTTCATATTTCACCAATATACAAATAATGAAATAGATGTTGCATTCACAACCATCATCATTCTCTTGTGTTAACATACATGCTATGGAAACATACGTAGCTTGAGATTACAAAATTAAAGGATAATCAGCCTTAGGCGACATGAGTGTCGGTGGAGACATGAGAAAGTTATTGATTAACTCAAATGATTTGTGGCATTCATCGACCATTCCTTAGAATAACTTTTCTTTAGAAACCCATTGATAGGATGGATAACATATGTCAAATTAGGGACAAACCTATGAATTGTTACAAGTTTACCCAAAAATACTTGATGTCGACTTGTTTGTCGATGGGGTCATTTCAAGAATCACCTGCATTTTTACAGGACTTACATCAATCCCTTGAGAAGAAATGATGTAGCCTAACAACTTACCTCCAATGACTCCAAACACACATTTTTCTATATTTAAGGTTACACCATATTCTATTAAGCATTAAAGAATTATCTGAAGAACTTTAAAGTGGTCACCTCTCTTCTTATATTTCACCAAGAGATCGTCAATGTATTCTCCACGATCTTGGAATATGTGATTCATAGTGTGTTGATGAGTAGAACCAACATTCTTCAGACCAAACAACATAATGGCATAGAAAAAGGTTCCATAAGGTGTGAAGGTAGTATTCGTTTGATCTTCCTCAGAGATCCTGATTTAGTTATACCTAGAGAACCTATCATAAGTGATAACAACTCATAACTAGTCATTGCATCAACAATTATATAATTGGATGGCAGTGGGAAGTCATCCGTAGGACAAGCTTTATTTATGTCTAGAAATTCAACTCATATTTTTATTTTTCCATTCTTCTTAAGAATGAGGATGATATAGATAGCCACATAGAATAGTCCACTAGCTTTATGAACCCTACATGAAGAAGCTTCATCACTTCCTCTTTAACCATTAGAGTTACCTTGGGATTCATAGGTATAAATTTCTACTTTATGGGATTTGCTTCAGGTTTGGTTACCAAGTTGTGAACCACTAGATTAGGAGTGACACCTATCATATCCTTATAACTAAATGCAAAGGATTTATAATGTTCCTTTAGCACCTTTGTATGTTCTTCTATTTCTTCAAGTGACAATGAAGAACCAAGATTTAGAATTATGGGATCCTTTTTTGTCCCAATGTTAATTTGATTGGTCCCTTATATTAAATAAGCATTCTCTTCTTCAAACTCAAGAGGAACCAAAGGAAACTCCATAGGCTCTTCCTCAACTTCATAAATTTCAAAGTCTTTTGATGAGGAAGGATTCATTATTCTATCTCTAAAGTATGAAGAAGGGTGAGGGATGAGGGAAAATACCTTCTTATGATAGGCAGGATGGAGGTCAATATACACATGGAGGAATCTTAATATTGCCTCATCATTATCTATGAAATATAACATGATAGGATCATTTTTCAGTTTCTACGTATGCTAGAATATAATTATTAGCCATCTTATGAACTAGGGGTTCAACATGGATACAGACCATGAACTCCATTTCCTTCAAATCATTGCTAGGAAAAAGTGAGAGGAAGAGGTAGCCATAGAATCAACAAGTTGATTTTGTTCCCTAGGAATGGCCTCAATAGAAATGAAATAAAAATATTTACATAGCTTGTGCACAAAAAACTTGTAAAGCTAGAGGTGTTATGCTCTAGTCTCATAAAATTATGAGACCTAGTTTACAACGAGTTATGATTCACCTAAGAATCTAACATTATTCACTCCCATCCTCTTGGCTACGATGATTCCAATGAGTAGATCTTTGTATTCTTCTCTTTTATTAGTACACTCAAAAATTTATTTTAAGGCAAAGGGCGTGACTCTCCTTTACTCTCGGAGAAGTGAGAATCACCCCTACCCCCTGTGCTATAACAACATTTTTCTCCATCGTAGTTAAGGGTAAAATAGTTGTGAGGAAAACTAGTTGTTACATTGTCTTTTGAATCTTCTTCATGCACATTGAAAACCTCAACCATGTAGCCCTCTTCAAAACCATCCACCGGAAGACATCCCAAACCAAGAACATTTCCGACACACTTTCGAGAATAAAACATGATAAAGATTGGAAAATCATTCTCTAAAAGTTTCATTTTCTCTATTATTGTCTTTGTAGATATAGTCTCTACCATACAAATCTTTCTCTCTCTTTATGTGTCGCTTCGATGGATTTCAACATTTCTAATTTATTTGTCGAACTTGCTTAATAGTAGGGATCACTTCTTTAGAGGGGGTGCTTTTTTAATTGATTATTTGAGAGTTAAAACTCATAATGAACCCCATTTTTTTGTAAATTTTTCTAGATGAATTTCAAATGGTTTTGGGTCACCTTGAGCCATGAAGACCTTCCCTAAATGAAGGAATCTTACTTCCTAAAACAAATTAGATGGAATAGCCTTCATTTTATGAATCCAGGGTCTACCAAGGATCATATTATAGTTGGTTTTCCTATCTATAATATAAAACCAAATTATAATGGTCTTAATCCCAAGAGTGACATGGAGAACAATAGTACCAATGGATGTGGCCTTAAGGCTATCATAACCCCTTAGCATGTTTCTAGTGGAGGAACAATTTGTTTCTCCATACCCCAACTTCTATAAGAAAGAAAAAGGAACAATGTTAATGGCATATCCATCATCAATAATCGCTCTCTTGACATAGTTGTTATAGATCCATACTTGTAAATACAATGCAGATCAACTCTTCATGATAATTTGACATCCGTAGGAATCTTATTAATATCAAACACAAATCCAACATATCTCTCATGTTGGCTTAGAGGATAGACATTGAAATCTATATGATTAATTTGTGCCTTTAGAAAATGTGTGACGTGCATGAGATGACCAAGACCTAGAGATTATAACAAATTAGATCGATGTGTTAGATATTTCTTCAATGAATCCAAGAAGAAATGTGAGAAAAGGTCTTACTGAGATCTTTGATCAAGTTGTAAACACCTAGTGGCTTGGAAACTACAGGTGGATCATCTTGTACTAAAGGATAAATAGGGAGAGGTTTCAATGTGTACTCGTGAGTATAAGTAACATCATGGACTTCGGGCTCTGTCTCTAACTTAACTAAGCCTATGATTTTAATATGATTCCTCTGATCTAAGTTAGGAACAACTCATGGATCAATAAATGTAGAGGCTTATTAATAGTGGGTTCCTATAAGAATATCTTTATTAGCACCCTAAGGATTATATTTCTCATTCTTAGGGAATTTCGAAAGGATCTCTATATATTCCAATGCTAGAATTTTGCAGAGAGACAGGTCCCGTATGGGTACCTTGGGAATTTCCTACAGGGTTCGCTAAGAACATGTCAATAAAGAGTTGTCTTTGATATTCTGGAAGCCATTGTATGAACTTGTTACAATCCCTACAAGTCCAAGTGTCATGGCCTATCACTCTATGGAACCCACAATATAAGTTGGGATCATAATCTCTAGGTCTCTAGTTTTGATTATGTTTTGGTCCATAATTTTTATTGTTATTCTAATACTGATTGTTATAATTAAAGTTTGGAGGCCTTTGGCCTTGATTTTGGTATTAACTTGGGCCTTGGGCCTAAAATTGCTGAGTGGGAGGATGACTAAAATTGATCACGTTAATGGAAGGTGGGATTTTTGTTCCTTTGATTATTTACATTGTCATTGTTGTTATTTACATTTATTATGTTCACAAGCAATGGATTCTTTGGTTGATTGGTAATGCCATATATTGTGACACCACAGTTCTGATTGAGGACCTTGGGTCCCCGGTTGTTATTTGAACCATTCTCAAAAGTTTAATTCGTTATGGGTGGAGGTGAGAAACCTCTCGTTAGGGCCATAATTATTGTGTCCTCCTGTCGATTACCGCTTGGTCAATGCAAATCACACCCTATAAAACTTCCTCATAACTCAAAAGAGGAAACTTCTCGACATCTTATTTAGTATCTTGATTAAGGGAGAGGAGGAATAATTCACATATCTCCATTTGATCCATGTTTGGAGAGCTTGCGGAAGAATAAAGGACTTTCTGCCACCTTTGGATGAAGTGGGCAACATAATCATTCTTTCTTGCTTGATGTGTGAGAATTCTTTGATCTATGTCCTCAATAGCTTGTTCATATCAAAGTCCTTAATAAACTCATATATGAGTTACTTGAAAGAGTGTATAGAGGCTTCAAGATTTTATAATACTAGTCAAGGGTAATCCCTTCAAGATTCTTTGGAAATATACTTGCAACAATTATATCTCAAGGGAGTAAGCCTCTAATGGTAGTAGTGTATTCCTTAATATGGGAATTAGGGTATCCTTGTCTCTTAAACTTTTGAAGATTTGGTAATGGTCATGGGAGCATGAAATATCGTATTGTGAACTCTAAAGAATATTTAATATATTTAGAGTAAGTACCCACTGTATAATATTCAACCATTGAAGCTCCTTGATGCAAAAGGAGGTGGAATTGGATTTTGATGGGAATACTTGTGTAAGGATTGGTTGGGGTATAAATAACCCCTTGTTTTCTCGTGTGTAAGGACCAAAAACAAGACATATCCATATGAGGAGAATTTGAATACATGTGAACGTAAGGGGGTAAACTAGGATATGGGCTTGTGGGCATGAAACTAGAGAACATCGCATTCCCTGAAGGAACAACATTTGAAAATGAACTTCCATCTCACCCTTATGTAGGATACACATATGAAGGATGAGGGCCATTTCTAGAGTGTCTAATCCTGTAAGGAGGTCACCGGGGCCATGAAAACCCAAGTAGACTTGTGATGGTGGTTGTTGATGGATGTTTGTGGAAGGGGTATAGTTCTAATTTTGAATATGATGGGAAGAGTTTCCTTGCCCCATGAATTGTGTAGGTTGTGAAGCTTGGGTAATTTATAACTCTTTGATTCTACCCACCAAAGATTGAAATCATATTTCCGGGGAGAGGGTTGTACATTTTGTTTAGGCGTATGTTGGATATTATTTTGTTACAAAGGTACATGATACCCTGCTATAAATTGGTAATTTTTAAACCACCCCTTTTTAAGTGTGCTTTCTGTTTTAGTTGGAGGGATGGAAACATTGTTATGAAGAAGAGTATCTATATATCCTTGCATTATATCTAAGGATTCTTATAAATCATTAAGACAGTCACTGCTTTGGGTGATATGTAATACAAGTTCATCATTTAATGGCAAATAGGAAGAAACAAAATCGATTAAATGTTGATCGAGGTCTAGATAAGACCTGTGGATAAAAACCATGTTCTCTTATAAATGTCATGTTGTTTGAATTTGAGAAATTTGGTTGTGCACTATAGTTAGGTTGATCTATCTCCTCAATCCTAACTATTGAATTGGTTTTAAATCCTTGAGGAGGAGGTGTGTGAGGAGATAGTAAGCTTTGTGGGCGCTTATCAACCCACATAGACAATGAGAGTGATCACTGCATATTCACTTAGTTGTAGTAGGCTTCAAGACATAAAATTGGTTTTTCACACTCCTGACCTGACATATTTGGGGGATGTATAAAGACCTACAAAATAATGGGAGATGGGAAAGGTGCATAAAAAAAGGAAAGAAAGTGGATACGAGAAGGAACTAGTCCTTCACGTTGGGTTCACCAATTTTGTATGCTTGAAAATCACCACGTGACATCAAATTCATGTAACCTCCTAAGGTCATGACAGGGTAGTCGAAATGCAATGGATGTGATGATAATGTGGTAGATGGATATAGTGTAGGTGGGATAGATGGGAAAGATGACAAGAAATCAATGTAATCAAATATTCTCAACTGGAAAAATGGCGATCTGTTTATTGAGATCAATGAATGCTTGTCTCACTTGTTCAATGGTGATACTATGATCAAGAATGATCATGTTGCATAATTTGGTGTCAATATCAGTGGAACCAAACAAAACCTGACTCGATTGTGGAACACAAGGAAACTTCCCTTTTTTGTCTATGTATTCCTTTCTAAAGAGGGTCATGAAGATATAATGTAAGATGTGGAAAGGACAAATCAAGGGTTTCAGGGTGTAATCCTTTCTACTTGGTTAGACCAATATTCCTCAGCAATATTTGCTTCTTCATTTAAGGAAATGAGTTGGTTGATGATTGTAAGAGGCACAATTATGGCTCTAACTACAAACCGACATAAGAATTGGTCAATGTTTGTTTAGTCTCGCTCATTGTTTGGTTTTTTAATAAGCAGGTCAAACATTCAGATGTGTTGTTGTGGTGGACCATAAATGGTCATGTGGGCACCAATTCTATAGAAATGGAAACAAATAGACAAGCTAAAATCTAAAGGGACTAAGAGCTAAGTTTGGGTAGCCTAGGCCACTAGGGAAGTATAAGTTATGTTCTTTCCAATCTAAATTACTTAGTTCCTACTTTAAATGAAGAAATTAAATAAAATCAAATTAAATAAAAAAGTTGATTTCCTCTTTTAATTAACTAATTTTTATATGTAAGCACTTAATAATATAAAACAACAAACTATCTAACAGCTTTTGTATTATAAATGAAGCTTTAAAATAAATAAATGTAATGAATCTAATTTAACTTCTAATCTATCTTTTTGTACTTTTATGGAAATTAATTAAAACAAAGCTACAGACACAAAGAAACTAATTAAAATAAAAGAAATCTACTTCTATACTAAAATGAAACAAACAGGGAATAGTCAGATGTAGTTATTCCTCTGTTGTAGGATGTGAGACTAATCTAATTCAAAGAAATATGTTTTCTAATTTGTAATTGTGGATATCTAATTTCTTTTGATTGCTTCACCTCAAAATGTTTCCTCTTCCTCCGAGACATCCCCAAGAAAACAAAAAAACTGTAAAAACAAACTAATAATGAATAATTAAAATGACAAGCGTAGACATAGAAGCTTCCTCAAGCTTCTTTCCCTTGCAGATCCACAAGGATAATAAGGGAAGAAGTTATCAATGGAAATTTGTTTGTACACACACAAATCTAGAAATGAAGAAATGAAACATACAAATATTCTAAAATGAAGAAATGAATGAATTCATGCACAAAACCTTATTCTAAATTATTTCTTTAGAAAATCTACAAGGATAAACTGAGAAGAAAATATCAACGGAAAGCTTATTACTTATAAAAACAAATTACAAATTATCCTTCCTTAATACAAATGCATTTAAAGACAATATTATAAAATATGAAAGATTTGAATAAATTGTAATGTACCCCAACTCAGTTATTGTAGAACTCGTGAAAAATCCCAAGTGTGGTGATGATTCTTTTTTCTCCTCAACTTCCTTTCTAGAAATGAGAGTCCAATTTATCCAAAGAACAAAGCTGGCTGGTTATAGAAGAAATCAAGATGTTAGAGTGGAATGGTTACAGGGATGGCTTGTCACAAATGTAAGTGGGAAGCAAAAAGAAATGTAATGAGTTTTTTGTGTACTTTTTGGAAGGATTTTGGTAGAGTAACAATGCAATTCAAATAAAAAATCTTCAACCCATCATATGGGTAAAATTTTGGTTTTTCTAGAAAAATGGTAGAGAAGAAGTATAACACACTTGTTAATCAAGAAGTGCCAAGTCACCCAAAAGAGAGGAATTCAATATTCTAATAATAGTAGACAGAGAAGATGAGTTCTGTATGTATCCAACAAGACATAAATAAGGTGAAATGGTCAAGAAACGGGTGAGAAAGAAACTCACAAAATTGAGACACATGTACAAAACACACGCCGAGACTCTCGGGTAATGGTCATGAAAACATCGTTCTACACAGACCAATGTTTACACAACCATTATGGCAGTTACACAACTACAAATCTAGGAAGACTAGAAGTTACATAACCTCCACGTCGGTTGCATAACTACAACAACAGTTTCATGACTTAAAGTCGTGATAACCTCACAATAAGAAAAATATGGCTCTAAAGATGGAAAATTTTGAAAAAGGATAAGTAAAGAAAAATAAGCATGCTAAGAGAAAGGGAAAGGATATGGACTTCATCGTTTGTTTTGGAAAAGAGAAAATCATCATCGGAGACTTTTTACCATATTGCAAATACGACACCTATGCAATTTTGGTACGTATGCACCTACATATTCTTCATCCTCCGACACATCCACACTAATAGACCAATCCGAGGTTCATAACATACTTTGATGAGTATTTTTATTCTATTTTTATGTTGGTAATTTTTATTATACACACTTATCAACGTTTCCATCCATTATCCACATCTAGATAACTTTTGTACCTCCCTACATAGTTATGCATTTATCTCTTCTTATGTTTTACATTATCATTTCATTGTTTTATGTATTAATAGACATATTCTAGATTTATGAGAATATTCTACCTCTAACATATCTAAATTCTTTCCATTTAATCTCATACATAACTTTTGAGGGTGTAATTGTTTTGTGAAACTACATTTTATTCAAACACTTAACCTAGTTTTTTGTAGGTTTCCTATCATATCTAGGCTCTTTATTTTCACACCCTATTTTCCCTAATATTTCCCAACTACTAATTATTTTCTTCTATGATGAGATTTCCTTTTATAGTTATGAATTATGTAAATTCTCTTCCTTCACAAATCATAGGGGTACCATCCCTTTATTCATGTCCATTCCCCTTATGAGCTCACAAGTAAGGATCATTCCACGTCACACCCTAGTATTATTTATGATGAGAAATTACAAGATAATGTTTTCCAATGTACTTACCTAATGGAATTCAAATTTAAAATTCTCCCACCCACCTATGGTTCCAGGATATCCTCTTAATGTTCTTCATAATTTCATTGAGAGTTTGAATCCCACTATCTCCCAAATTAAGTTATATATGCCTCGTATCTCTTATCATATAGATATTTTGAAAGAGGGCATAAAAAATATCCCGTAATGGCATGCACATCAACGGAGTTGCACTCAAATGATAACACAAAATTTCTCCAAGTAATTAGTAAGAAAAAATGAACTCAATGAACTTGTGAATGTAAAAAGAAAATGGTCTACTCATTCTCATAGATAAAAAATGAGAAAGTAAATATTTGGAGTGTTGTGTAACTCCCATGCCTATACTAATCATACCTCCACAAGGGAGAAAGGAGTTAAAATTCAAAAATAGAATATAACTCTTTTATGTCATATGAAAACTATGATTCATATGACAAGTATGAAAAATTATATGACGGAATCTGTCATATGTCATATAAATCCTAAAAGACTTATGACTCACCTAAATGAGATGACTCACCATGTGTGAGGTGGAAATAAACAAATAGCCCAATAAATGGATAAAATAAACCTTCACACTAACACCCACCCTTCATCAAAGCTTAGGTAGAGGCATGGAAAGCAAGAAGAAGAAAGAAGACTCCCTTAGACAAACTAAGAAAGATGTGTCATATGGGTCCTGGTAACAAGGAATGATGAGGTACCCATGTAAAATTTTTAATCTTTCTAGAAGAATAATAAGAGGAGAATAAGACTAGAAATCTTGAAGAAAATGTGTGGCTATAGTAAATTTCTCCCCAAGAAGAGAGCACAAGTGAAGAAACTTGGATTCAATGAAGGGTTTGGTAAAGATGTCTGCAACCTAATCCAAAGTCTAATAAGTACCACAAATTAATGATGTCTCCATGAATAAACTCCCAAATGAAGTGCATGTGCATCTCAATTTTCTTCGTCTTATGATGTTGGACAATATTTTTATAGATTGAAATAGTGTTACGGTTTTCAAAATAGATGATGGTAGGATGTTAAAAGTGAATACCAAACTCTATCGAGAATCTCCCGTAATGAAATATATTTTATTGCAACGTTAACCGCTCCCATGTATTTTTCCTTTGTATAAGATATATCAATCACATTTTTCCTCTTTATTGACCAAATGAAAGGAACCAAACCAAGAGAAAATTCATCTCTGGAGGTAGGCTTCTAATGATCAAGATCATTGGTTGAATCGAATATATGAATCCAACTAAATCAATCTATGTCCCTCCCAAGTAATGAATTCCATTGGTGCAATTTCCTCTAACATGATGAAGGATATGCTTCTCTACTTTGCAATTCAACTTATGAGGCTCCTACATGAATCTAGACATAATACCAATAAATGAAATATCTAGCCTAGTATGAGTTAGGTAGATCAAGCTCCCCACCAATTGGTGATAAAGGGTACCATTGACTAAGGGAGTGGAGAAATTGGATACTAAATTGACTCTAAAAAGGAAGGGACTAGGATATTCCTTACAATTAAATAGTTAAACCTAGAAATAAATCAAAGGCATACTTTGGTTTAGAATGATGATCCCCAAGTTAGATTGGGTAATTTGAATCCTTAGGAAGTAATGAAGTAAACCGAAGTCATTCATGGAGAATTTTTTTCCAAACTAGTCTTCACAGAATCAATGATCGAGGAAGAGCTACCTGTAATCAACAAGTCATCAATGTACATAACTAACATAAGCATGGACTCATCTTTTTGTAAAATATAAAAATTTGGGTCAGAGTGACACCTAGTGAACCCTGATGTGAGAAGAAAGGAAACCATCTTAGCATACCAAGCCTGAGGGGCTTGTTTGAGGTCATAGATAAACTTATTAATTTTGCAAATGAGGGAGGAATATTGGACATAACCTAGAGGTTGTTCCATATATATTTCTTCCTCTAGGTTCCCATGAAGGAAATCACTCTTCATGTCCATTTGATGGACATACCATATGTTAGTGGAAGCTATGGATAGGTTCACCAAATATAATTCATCTTCACAATGATAGGAGGAAAGGTCTCTAAATACTTGACCCCATGAAACTAGGAGAAACCCTTAGCTATGAGTCATGCCTTATAATTTTTGATGTTCCCATCAACACCATACTTGGTTCAATATATCCACCTACACTAAACCATTTTTCTTCCCTTAGGAAGAGGGGTGAGATCCCAAGTATGATTCTTCATGAGAGAGGAATATTCCTCTTCCATAGCAGATTCCAACTCGAAATACCATTAGCCTCATAAAAAGACTATGGGTTGGAGGTGGAGGTGAAGAAGGAATGGAGCCCAAAAAAATCTAAACGAGTTTTCATCTCATCTCAAGTATCCCATATCTAATCTCTAGTACACTGCGGCAGGATATTCCTAGCTCAATGAGGACCAAGAGGAGAGTCGGGATGTGAATCTATTGAATTATTACTTGAGTGAAAGGTTACATATTCCTCATCATCACTATTATTAGGATTGGTATTTGCTAGAGTAGGATGAGTGGGATGAGAAATAGGAGAAAGAGGATCAAGAGTAGAAGGACCAGAATATCATCAAAAGATTCGAATCACTTTTAGAGACGGGAAAAATGACTTCTTTAGGTTGAGAAGTGGAAGTGCAAGAAGACTCTTATAATTTTAAAGTTCTCTTGAACTACAACATATGAGTGGTGGGGTTCAAAATTATATAACCCTTCACACCTTTGAGATACTCAAAGAAAGATACAAGGTTTGGATTGTGGTTACAAGGCCTTGCATTTCTTTTTGGGTATTCAAGCCATAATAGTTGAATCCGAAGACACAAAAGTTCTCAACATCAGGTTTGCATCCATACCAAGCCTCAAAGGGTGTCATCCCTTTTACTAATTTGTGTGGAATGCGGTTCTGAATGTAACAAGCATAATTCATGGCTTCATCCCAATACTGTGGAGGAAGGGATTTATAATGAACCATGCAAGTGGCCATCTCCTTAAGAGTTTTGTTTTCTATTTCTGTAACTCCATTTTGAAAAATAGCTATAAGAAATGGTGTGTCACAAATAAATCCCTTTGGAGGTGAAAAAATCATCAAACCTATTTTTCACATACTCAACTCCATTTTTAGGTCTAAGAAATTTAATAGACCTTTCAACTTATTTCTCAACAAGAGCCTTTAAGTCTCGAAAGTGATTGAAAACTTCATATTTCTATTTGAGAAAGTAAACCCATATATAACGTGAAAATTCATCAATGAAGGTAAGTATATAAATATCCCTAGTGAATGAAGGATATGGAAAGGTTCCAAAATGTAATTATGAACAAGATCGAGGGATGAGAGGCTCTCTAGTATTTTCCTTTCCAAATTTCTCTTTGGGGTGCTTCCCAAGGGCACAACCCTCACAAAGACCCTTTGAAAAATTGACACAAGGTAACCCATTGACCATCTCATGTTGTCTCAATTTTTCAAGGTAACAATAGTTTAAATGGATAAAACATTCATGTCATAGCTTACTAACCTCATTTGCAAGAGTAAGTAAGCCAAAGTGGGGGAGAAGAGTCGAGAAAAAGTGGGAAAAGTTGTATAACTAGAGCTAGTGATCTTCCTTTCCTTTAGCCACTATAGTCTCATTGTGAAGATCTCTAATGATCATGGAGTAATGGTTAAATTCCACTCACATCCCTTTACCAATATGGGTGATTTGGTAAATTGAAAGAAGATCAGTGGAAGGATTGGGAGCACTTAGAACATTGTTAAAGGTTCCACCATCTACTTATATCGATCCACTACTAGAAACTAACATAGATGTGTCATCACCCAAAGTGATTAGGACATACCACATGGTTCAATGTTAAACTCAGCATGTGAAGAACTCATATGGTGTGAGGCACTAAAATAAACAACCCATTTTTATGATGAAGCAACTCTTGCTACGAGGGATTTTCCTATCTTCTTCTTAGATTTGGTTTCCTTTTCCTTAGAAGACTCCGATTTTGGATCACTTTTCTTGATAGACATAGGAATACCTATATTATTTTTCTCAATTAAATGATTTAGGTGGTCAATTTTTTTCTCATTCATTAATTATTTTTATGTCTTGACTTATAGCAATAGGAACACTTATACTTCTCCTTCTTTAGTTTAGGCCCAGAAGTAGAGGAAGATGTGTTCTATTAGGTTTGAATTAGATGGACTTAGTTTCATTCTTGGGATGGTCCTTTTCTCTAATTTATTATCCTTTCCTCTACCATTAATTTCTATTAGGGCATGTGACTTTGACTTGATTGATCCCATTTTAATCAAATAATCCTATTCTCAAATTATTTGGGATGAAAAGTGTTCAAATGAGGGCATCTTGTAAGAAGCCCTTAAATATTATTTTGCAGCGTGAAAGGTAGAAAAAATGACATTGTATTTGGGGCCAAGCTTAGATATAATAGATAATATTAGTTGGGAATCCTTCTTATCAACTCCACATTCTTCCAACATTAGTCTAGTGTGAAATTTTTTTAGAGAAGGTATGTAGGTTATCAAAATTATTAGGGTTAAAACCTAGAATTTCACCGTCTAACTCATGAGCTCTCATATCATCTTGTTTTCCAAACATGGAATTAATATTTTCCAAGCTCTTTCAAGTGCCATGGAAGACTCAATTTGAAAGAGAATTTCGGGAGAAACAAACATACAAAGAAGACATAAGGCTTTGTCACATTGGTTGAACCGTTTAGATTTCTCCACTCCCACAGTGATGTGGAACAACCTTTTACCCCATAGTTTGATTATAATTTTGGATTTTCATTCATGAAATTTAAATGGCGTGAGTAGAGGAACATTTCTAACATCCATCGTGAGGAGAGAGAAAACAAGAATGTAGAAAGAAAGTAAATATACACCCATCCCAAAACAATATTGTTACCCCTATTGATTCAAAGATCAAATTAATGGGAAATGTTTCCTAAATTTCTTGGGATCATTAAAGTATGGTAGATGGCTTTGAAATATTTTTGGTGCCTATTGGATCATGTAAAATAGATATCACATGCTCTAGATGCACCATGAAGGAACAAGGTGTTCACAAGACAACGACAAAACACAAAGCGATGCAGTGACTAGGTATGGGTGCAATAGTAAATAGGTCATCCTAGCATCATGGAGAAAAAGATATTGGTTGCAAACCTTCCATATTTGATAGGCGTAGAAAAAGGTTTACAATAGTGGGATCCAATTTTGTCTTGGAAGGGGACCCAACCGCCATAGTATTCTAAGTAGTTGATCGAGTTACTTGGTGAGCTAGGAATGGAGATCATTGGTGAAGCACTCGGTGAGCTAGTATCAAGTTGAAATTCAAGTAGACCGAGCCAACCGGTGATTTTATAGTCAAGCTAACAAACAATTTTCATTGGGAAAGTTAACCATGGACTTACATAGCCAAGTCAATAAACCAACCAACTCGCCACTATTTCCCACATAACTTGGTGAGTTGTTCACTAGGGAAACGAAAGTTTGGATCAAAATGACCGAAACTACAAGTGCATTGAGTGATAAAAAAATATTTTTAGGCTTATATAAACCAACCCCGCAACATGTTGGATTAACCCGATCGACCCACAAAACGAATAGCTCGATAGGTGAGCCGAGGCACGGCAACTCGATGACTAGTGAGAAAGTGACAACTCGGTGAAATAATATGGGTGACAACATGGCACAATAGATTAGTGAGCTAGCCCAAATGGCGCAACAAAATATGATCTGGGGATTCAAACTTCCAATCTCCCCCTTTCAATGTGCATGCCATCACATGATTTTGGGGCTGATTTGAGGCATATAAATCCCCCACTCATAACACAAGATCTCCTCACAAGCCATGTATAAAGGAGAGTAAGAGGGAATTTTGAAAAGTAATTAGAGACTATTAAGGCATTATTGTGAAGATAAAGACCTATTTTTTAATAGGCATGATTATGATCAAAGACCTATTTTATAGGTAATTGTAAAATTGGGAGTTAATTATTTTTCACTCACCAACATTTGTAAAGGTCATTTGACACCTTATCCTTCTCATACAATCCCGAGTCGATCATGGATCCAAAGGGATGTGATATAGCACTAAATAAGACCATTATAAAGATCTAATTCTTCATACGCTAGGTGTATCGCCAAGCTTTTTGCTTGGAGGCCTCGGAGGAGAGTATTATTACTAAACTCGTTGATGACATCAGATCTAACTTAGTTCTTTGTAGAGGCTCATGTAATAGAGGAAAATTCAATAGGAGGGTGGAACTCATTGACACTAGCCACATTCTAAGTTAGCTTTATGTAGAGGTTAGAGGTTGTGCAATAGAGGAGAATTCAACAAGAGGTGCCAAAACTAGAAAGAGATCTTTGGGACACCGAGAAGCTTTCCAAGACCCATCTGGATTCTCGCAAGACTAATTGGCACCACAGTTTGATCCGACACATTCATTATAGAATTATAAGTTTATTTGTACTTATAATCAAAATGTTATAATGAATCAATTTAGTTATCATTGAACCCAAAGACGTACACCATTTTCAAACTCCGTTATCAACTCATGTTTAGTGTCGGCTTTTTCTTGCATTGCATTTGTTTAAGTTGATTTATTTTCGGGGTAAAATTGGAAGTAAAAACAAGTTTGTATAAGGATCGTGTGGTTAAGAGGAATTTTTTTGACAAGTTTACGGATCAAGTTTTGTATCATAGAAGGTTATCTTTCTTGCAAACTTGCTATCTCCAAGCAAGTTTGATATCAAAACCGGTTGTCACTTGTAGTAGTAGTAAAATGGAATTATAACATCTCATATTATGGCCCGTTGTACTCACTATATTAGGTATGATTCTACACATGGTGAGTCTACATCGAAGAGATCAGGCACGTCATATTGTTAAAATGAAATGGAGCATGGAGCTCCTACATTCTGCATTATAAGAAGAACACCGTCACCATGGGACCCAAGAAGAATAGGATGGTCCTCGAGATATTTCCACAATGCTCTATGACTGAGCATGACAAGGAAAAATGTTGGTATTTGTTCCCGCACCAATCACCAAGGTGGTTCTAATGTCAAATGGTGGAACGTAAAAAGGCACCAACAAATACCAAGAGACTTTAACCTACTATAGCTACATCTCGTAAAACACACCGTAGCCCAAGGAAGGAATATCAATTGAGGAAATGTCTACAACTCATGGAATCAGAAAAGAAAGAGTTGTAAGACAAGTTTGAGACTCGGAAGAATTCCTTTGAGGAGTAATCATAGAGTTACAACATGAACTACAAGCTAAGGAATATCTCCTAGAAACATTGCAGGATGGTGAAGAGCGGGTGAAGAAAGATATGCCCACCAATAACATTGTAAGTGATTCAATGAATTTTCCTTCCCATGAAGTTAAAAATCCTAATTTTGGTGAATTTAAAAAGTACACTAGAGGTATAGGATCAAAATTTATTTTTAAAATGGGATATGAAGGAAAAGGCCTTGGTATAAATAGCCAAGGTATCACTAACCCTATCCAAGTGGAGGAAATACCTCGATATGTAGGTCTAGGATACAACAGTGGTAAAAATGATGCAGGAAAAAGCTCCAAGATAGCTGAATAAAATCAAGCATCGAGTGTCTATTCCTCCTAAAGAAACCTATAGTAGGGTACATACTAGACTCTCTAAAGAATAGTGAGAGAAAAGGAAAAGTTGACAGCCCTAAGAGGTATGATAATATCTTCTTTAATTAGAAAAAGGACCCTATAATCATGCAAGAACTATTATTTATATATCCATATGCTTACTATGGATCCATAGCCATTGTGTAATTTGGTTTGGAAAAAAAAAAACATGCCAAGAGGGAACTTATGGCCGATGAAGACGAGGGAAAATATACCTCGTCTTAGGGAGAAGACACGGGACTAGATGCACCAAGTAAAAGAACACATCATTACAGTCTATCATGCCTAGTGTTTTCTAGCAAAATTAGTAATCAAATATCTACTATGAAGTCCTCGAAAGACGAAAAAATATTATCTATCCCGAATTGGAATCAAAGTGGCGCAATAGAAGGAAGTGGTCCTAAGTTCCATAGGTCCTAGGTATCAAACCAATTTTCTGATTAAAGGAGAAGTAGTTTGAATACCATCAAGTCAATCGTAGAAATATTTTCGATATAACACGAGTTTTGGATTCGAAGTGGAAGAACGAAGCCTTTTGGGGACAAAAATTCTCCTAGTGGGGAAGTGCAATCCAAATATCAAATCAATGGTAAAAGTTTCCACAAATAACTCGGGATAATTACAATACGGTAGATAGATTTGAGAGCTTTATGAAACCTATTGGAATGTGAAAATTCATACCCCACACTCTATATGGAATCTATGCATGAACAAGGTGTTTGCAGGATGAGGCATGAACATAGGTGATGTAGTGACTGGGAACGAGTGCAATAAAAACGGGTCATCAGAGCATCACAAAGGAAAAAGGGAGTGATTGCAAAGCTCCGGTATTTGATAATTGTAGAAAAAAGGTTTACAATAGTGGGGTACAATTTTATTTCATAAGGCGACCCAGGCCGTTGTAGTATTCTAAGTAGCTCATCGAGTTATTCAACAAGCTAGGTACTTGAGCTCATTGGTGAGACACTTAGTGAGCTAGCATCAAGCTAGAATTCAATTTGAATAATCCAAATTGGCAAGTTGATATTCAAGCTAACAATAAAGTTACGTTGGGAAAGTTTACCATGGAAAGTTACATGACCAAGTCAACAAACCAACCCGCTCACCTATTATTTCCCGAGGAACTTGGTAAGTTGTTCTCTAGGGAAAAAAGGTGGGATCAACATGGCTAAAGCCATAAGTGCATTGATTAGGAAAAACCTATTTTAAGGCTTATACAAATTGACCCTGCCAAATATGGGGATTAACCCCAATGACCTACAAAATGACTAGCTCAACAGTGATGCGAGGCATGAAAACTTGATGATCAACAAGGTAGTAAAAACTCAACAACAAGAGAAGGGAAAAAATGTGGCACAATGGCTTGGCGAGTTGGCCCAAACAAGATGTGAGAAAAATATGATGCAAGGGATTCAAACCGCTGACCTCCCCCTTCTAATTTGCACACCCTTACCAACTCGCTCAACTTGACGAGTTGTATGTGAAATGGCTGATAAGGCCTTTAACATGATTTGTTGGCCAAGTTGGGGTATATAAACCCCCACTCATAACACAAGTTGTCCTCACAAGAAAAGTGCAAAGGAGAGCAAGAGGTAATTTTAAAAAGGCTTATAGAATGTTAAGGCATTATTTTGAAGATAAAGACCTATTTTTAAATAGGCATGATTATGATCGAGATACATACTTTTATATAGGTAATTGTAAAATTGGGAGTTAATGATTTTTATCTCATCGACAATTGTAAATGCCATTTAACACCTTAGCCTTCTCATGTGATCTCGATTCCAATCATGGAATCGAGGGATGTGATATAGCACTTTGGAAAAATGCATTGTGGAGTTATAATTCTTCATATGTTGGCGTATCACTAAGTTCTTTTCTTGGAGGCCATGTTGAGCTCATTGATGACATCAAATCAAACTTAGCTCTACATGTAGAGGCTAAAGGCCATGCAATCAAGTAAAAATAAATAGGAGGGTCACACTCTTCGACACCAGAACATTTTGACTTAGCTATGTGTAGAGGTTATAGGTTGTGTAGCTAAGGAGAAGTCACCGAAGGTGCAAAAATTGGAAAATATTTTCGAGACACCGAACATATTTCCAAGACCATTCAGGTTCTACAGACCGATTGGCACCCGTAGTTTGGTCTCGAGCTAGAACATTCATTATAGAATTATAAGTTTATTTATACTTATACTCGAAACGTTATAATGAATCGATTTAGCTATTAGTGAATCCAGAGACATAGTCCATTGTCAAACTTTGTTATCAACGCATGTGCAATTTCGATTCTTTTTCTTGCATTACATTTGTTTAAGTTGATTTATTTTTGATGTAAAATCGAAGTAAAAATAATTTTCCTATAATGACCCATTATTCGAGAGGAAAATTTTTTACCGTTTATGGATCACATGTTTATGGAACTTTATAATTTAGTGCATTGATTACGATTTGACTGCGTGTGGTGAAATAGTTAGCTACTCACCTTGTAATTGGCATAATCCATGCAAGTGTAGAGACCATAGTAAGTTTCAAGCATGTGTGAAAAAAAGACATCATAACAAGAAAAAAAACAAGGTGTAAACAAGTGAGAAGGAAAAAGAGAGAGACCCAAGTGAGAAAAATCCTCTCACATCAAAAATGGGATCCCTTTCTATAAGGTTGTGGTAGATGCACTCATAAACCTATAAGAAAAATATTTGACTACAATGAGCTTCAAAAGTAGTGTAAAAATAGCTCAAACTAAATACAAGTAGTTCTAGACCAAATATAGGGCCAGCTCTAGACCACATACAATTATCTTTAGATAAAATGTATGGCTAACTCTAGACCAAATAAAAGTAGTTTTAGACCAAATGCATGGCCAGCTCCGAAAACAAAACAAGAAGCTCCGGACCAAATGTATGGCCAGCTCTAGACTAAATACAACTAGCTCCTGGACTAAATATATGGTCAACTCTAGACCAAAAATATAGTAGCTCTAAATGATAAACACTATCCCAAGATGAGAAGCACTAGCTCCGGATGAGGAAAACAAGATTTGGATGAGAAACACTAGCTTTGGATGAGAAGAACTGGCTCTGGAGAAGGAGAACTAGATCTAAATGAGAAGCACTTGTGGGTTAAGCTCATTTGATGTTGACTTGGGCTCATCAAGTTCCAAACCAGTCCAAGTTGATGAACCAAGAGAGTCGGGCGCTGAACGCACGTGACAGATTATATAATAGGTGAGTTGGGTCGGTTTCTTGTGGCAAGCCGGTGAGAAAAATAGTGAGCACGAGCAACAAAACCATCACGGGATGTAGAGATGTTAGAAACAAGGGTGAGGTGGTTCGAGATTGAGATGAGCTTATAGGGATGACGAACTAATGGCAGAGGGCTTAGGTCAAATGCGGTGTCAGAAAACTCTATAGAAAATAGAGAAAACTATCCTATAAGTAAGATCAATTGGTTTTGATAAAACATGGTGAAATGGTTCTAAGAAAGTAGACAAGGTGAGCTAATGGCGGTAAGACCTAGCGAGTAGATGCGGCGAGTCAAACGCGAACACCGGGAGAGATAACCGAATAGATGCATAGTGAGATAGACCTAGGTGATTGAAGGAGTTAACAAAATGTGTAGAATGGTATGAAATGGAATTCGAAAATCTCATGAGGATTAAATAGAATGGATCTCGCTTGGTGCACAGAAGAGTATCGTGGTTAAATGGGAGCCAAAGATCTTATAAAGTGAGTTAGGGTGTACAAGGATCCCGAGGAAAATAATCATACGAAGAAGGAAAGGAAAATCTGAAATAGAGGGCTCAAAACTCAAGTTGTAGGGAAAAAATCTAATAAGAGCTTGAAATACAAAGTTGGGAGGTGTATATCTCACCTCAAAGAAAGCTAGCTTGCCCAACGGAGTTGGGCTCTAAAGTATAGTTTACACCCTTGAATCTAAGAACCTAAAAACTTACAAATATTCATGTTATACTTCCAAACCTACAAATACATTATGAAACACAAAACTAATCACAATATCTTCCAATACACCAAAATGACCAAAAATAATGTAAATCTTACACGTATTCCAATACAATTCAAAACTTGTGCAAGGAGTAAATAATAAACACAAAATAAAGAGTAATCAATAACTATTAATACGAGTAACATGATTACCAAGACAATGTTTTGATACTATTATAAATGGAATGAATATCTCCCATAATGGTGTGCACATCGATAGAGTTTCACTCGAACAATAAAGTAAAATTTCTCCAAGTAATTAGAAATAACAAATAAACTCAAGTAACTTGTTAATGCAAAGAAAAATGGTCTACTCATTCTCATAGATCAAAAAGGAGATAGTGCATATTAGGAGTGATGTGTAACTCCCATGCTTGGACTAATCATATCTCCATTGTTCTTGTAGGATTTATTTTACTTGCTTTATTTGTATTATCCTACTCGGGATATTCCATCTCACTTGGAGTTTCCCTACACTTATGAGACATGCTTGCTTAGGTGTACACTTGGATATTCTTACATAGGTGTTGGATATAACTTAACTACACTATTTTAGGTTTTGGTTACCACTTGACTACACAATTCTAGGTGTTGGTTACCACTATTATAGGTGGAGATTACCACGATTCAAAGAGGAGGTTACACATTCACCTCTTATATGTACATATCTCACATTATTCTATTCAATCGTATTGATTTGGAACTATTTTTTTGTTATTGAAATTATCTCTCTTTTATTTTCATAATTTACAGTCTTGTATGCTTGCTTCATTTTGTCTTGGAACAATTCACGTCTCATATTGTTCACATATGCATTATTCAATCCATTAGATTTGTGGTGCTTCTCGATATGGTATCAAAGACGAGATGGTGTTGAGCTTGTCTGGTTATTATTTTTCAAGTGTAATTTCATTCGAGGTCATTATTTACAATTATTTGGGTGTTTTTTGGTGTTGGTTTTGCCTGGTTTGTGGGTATATATCCTATTTTAGTATTCTAAGGTTTACAAGCCCGCATAGTGCATATACAGTTCTAGAGATTGCTTTTTATAGGCCCTAAATCATTATTGCAGGATCCCTAGAAGATTTATCCAAATCTAGAGGTTGATTTACATATTTTTGAAGGGTGTTTTCACCTATGGTAGTGTTTAGCATACATGTTAAAACTTGTAAAGGGTTTGTTTCTTATCAAGAGGCGTTTCAGACCTGGAACAAAGTTTCAAACATCCCATACATGCATTGGAGATCCAGATTCGATCACAATTTTTTTTGTTCCCACAATAAGTGTTGTTTTCTACCCACCTCCTTGTGCTAAAATTATATTTTAGTGAAAGAAATGCATTTCAAGTTTAGTTCAAATTCATTTAAAATAGGGTTTATTTATGGGAAATAATTATTGTAAAACGTTTTATAGGTATCTTGATATTGAATGCCATTTTTGAAAAAATTAAATACTTTTTCATTTCCCATAGCATCGGACCTATTTATTTTGTAAAATTCAATAAGTTATAAAGTCCCAAAATGTGGGGAGGGCTTCTTGATATATTTTCCATGGGGGTGTGCGGTGTTTTCCTCTCTTATTCGAATTTCTTTCTTTCTACACATTTCTTTGTTTTCTGCAACAACTACCACAAATTTTATTTCTAAATTAATGGATCTAAATTCAATTAGCCTACTTAAACCTTTTAACTACCATGAATGAAAATTAAAAATGACCATTGTACTTAGGAGAATAGGGTTGTACCATATCACAATGGGGTTAAAACCGAGCCTAGTGAAGTTGTAAACAAAGTTAAGTGGTTTAATAATTGTGATGAATCATTTAGCATTTTGAGTCTTTCAGTGTCTCCTGAACTCCTCTTTCACATAGAGTCATCCAAATCTCCCAACGAGGTATGGAAAACCTTAGAAACATTATTTGGAAAAGTTGAGACTATGAGTGGTCATGAGCTAGAAATAGAACTTATCAGCTTAAGTCCTGAAAACTTTGACACCTTGGAAGATTTATTTACTAAGATCAAGTCCTTATGATTGCAGTTAACAGAATGTTGAATGGAAAAGAAGGATGAATAGTTAGTTCTTTCAGTACTTGCCAAACTAGGTCTTGAATACTCTATCTTTATCTCTACTATCTATACTACCAAGAGGGATCTTAGAGCCACATGGTCTATTCCATATTTAGATGACTTTATTACTGATTTTACTAAGGATCAATACAAGTTAATAAAAAAGGGTGCCTTGAATTCCTCCAAAACTCAAGCTCTCATTGCTAAGAATGGAAAACAGAAAGCCTCATTAGACAAAGAGTATAAACAAAATAACAAGGATCAAGAAAGAAAAAATGATGAACATTATTCCACCTCTACATAAAACTTTGAAACTTCCTCTTCTAGTGTTAATTCCAAAAAATAAAGGATAAAATGTGGGAATTGAAAAGGAAAACATGATGAAAGAAAATGTTTGAAGAAACAGATTGACCTCGAAGAGAAGATTTAGCTAGGACCAAAGCGCTTTCCTAAAAACTCGATTCGACGAGAAAACTTTTAGTATTCGAGATGCCTTTGTTATTCCCAATAAAATTGTTCGATAATTGATTGCATTTTCTAGAGCATGATCCATTCTTTGCGCTTGACCACCTCACAAGTATTCTTGAGAAGAAAAAGATATGTGAGCTTGAGTCTTCCAAACAATCTTCATCAACCAATGAATCCTCCAATGCAAATGGAAAATGGAAAAAGAAATAATCAAGAAAGGAGAAAAAAGGGAGAGGCCTTGTTGTATTTGTACCATCACCTCGTACATGGGTTATTAATTTTGGTGCTTCACATCATATGGATTCTTCACATGTGGAGTTCATTTCATTAGAGCCATGTGACATGTATACTATACGATTGAGTGATATCGGTTCTACACAAGTTTTTGGGAGAGGGCCTATTAAAGTGAATGGAGAAACATTCAATAATGTTCTTAGTATTCCATCACTATCAACTAATCTCTTATCGTTCTACCGATTTCTCACCTTAGTCGGGGTATGCAGGCCGAGTTCACTCCGATTCGATCTATGTCGAGAGCTACACAATGACACTATAATTGCAGTGGATGTAGTATATCATCGACTCGGCCATGTTTCTTCTCTAACTTTGTTCCTCCTTCAAATTATTCACCATATTTACCGTACTTAATGAAATTTTTGAGCTTGAGCACATTTCTAATGAGAACTTCTCTTCGGCATAGATTACTATAGTAGTGATGGGGACCTATCTCCACTTTCTCCTTATCACCTTTTAATTTTATAGGAGTTATTTCTTGATCCACCTACTTCTGGTCCACGTTATATTTTTCAGGGAGAAGGAATCTTTATTCAGACTCATCATACATCAGAAATATTCTACTCAATTACAAGACCCTCCACATTATTTCTTATCTTCTGTATCGGATACATCATTCCTTCATGGAGTAGTTAGCACTTCTAAAGTGTATGAGGAGCATAGTTCCTCATATATGAACCAGACCTTAGTTGGACATCCATTAGACACTTGGTGGATACCTTCAATTTTAAATGATCATCCACTCTTCATTGCATCTACTTATGATCTGCAATCACTCTAGGAGGTTTCTTTACAGGATACTGGATGGCTACCGATAGTTGTAGCTTTGAGTGGGGATTCATAGTCCGACATTCTCTTCTTCATCTCTCTTTTGGGGGGATTTTTTTCCCATTGGGTTTTCTCATTTTAATTTATCTTTTTGAAATATGTATTGTACGTGGGTACCTAATTAGGCCTTATTACCGGGACCCACTTTAATTTTTTACTGCCCACCTAAGTTGTGTTTATGGGGGGTATTAGTGTAGGATTTATTTTCCTCGCTTTAATTGTATTATCCTACTCGAGATATTCCACCTCACTTGGAGTTTCCATACACTTATGGGATATTCTTTCTTAGGAGTTGGTTACCACTTGAATACACTATTCTAGGTGTTGGTTACCACTTGACTACACAATTCTAGGTGTTGGTTACCACTATTCTAGGTGGATATTTCAGTAATTCTAAGAGGTTTCACATTCACCTCTTATATGTACATCTCTTGAATTATTTTATTCGATCGTATTAAGTTGGATCTATTTTTGTGTTATTGCAATTATCTCTCTTGTATTTTCGTAATTTTTAGTCTTGTATGCTTTCTTTTTTGTCTTGAAAAAATTCACATCTCACATTGTTCACTTGTGCATTCTTCAAACTAGTAGATATGTGGTGCTTCTCCAATAGGCACAAGGGATATGGGAATTACAATTCAAAAATATAATTTAACTCTTGTATGACATATGACAAGTGTGGAAATTTCTATGAAGGAATCTTTCATATGTCATACAACTCCTAAAGACCTATGACTCACCTAAGTGAGATGGCTCACCATGTGTGAGGTGGAAATAACCAAATAAACTAATAAATGGATTAAAACCCATCACACCAACAGATTCCATTTTCTTATGAACACATGCTTGTGTCTAGCCTCACTAATACACATGAGCCATGTTCTAATGACAATATTTATGAATTTTCATGTGATTTTATTGATGAATGGGATAGTAATTGTGACAATTCTTTACTCAAACCATTGGCTCCTACCCTACACCATATTTATAATAATTAAAACATGAATGGTTATAATCATACCTCAATTACTATTGACATAACACTTAATACTTGTGACTGGGATTCTCTTTCTTCTCCTACTCTTGATATAACTAATGATGAAAGTGATTCCTCTTCTAATGATGATGGTGGTTTACATGATTGGTGTATTCTTCCCATTAATGTAATAATTGATGATGTTTCTTATTCTTTTGATAATTACATGGAAAACAATAATTATTTGTCATGTACAAATGAATTTTCTCTTCCTTATTCTCCTATAAATGATGATGCAAATAATAGTATAACAGTTCAAAAATGATGATATGCTTACTTGTGTTCCTAATGTATGTAACAATGATATTCCTACTTGTGTTTTTCCCCTTTTCATGCATGAAAAATGATATAATTAATTGTCTCTTTCATGCCTATTATAAATGACAATGAGGACCATGCTAGTATGACTTATATACCTCTCAACAATATTGATCATGTTAATTTAAAACCAACGTTATTCCTTCTACTATTCCTATCACAAATGAATTAGATGTGCCCAATGATAATGTCTCTTTAGATAAACCTTGTGATGTCAAGCCTATATTTCATAATTATCCACCTTTACCTAATGATAGTGCTCTTAATCATACTTCCTTTAGGATGAAAAGTGTTTTTATGGATAATTTTAATGGACTAGTTTAACCTCTCAATGGGCCGCTTAATACTTATGTTATTCATATTCGAGAGGTGATCTCCTTGATGCATGTTGTAGGTTCATTATAACACAAGGTTCATGATTTATCCTTATAAAGTAAAGTCTATAATGTGTGTATTGTCTCTAATTTTATATATGGAAACCCAATCAAGCATAAGATATTCCAATCTACTTTCCCTAGAGATTATTTCATACCTAAGTTTCAATTGTTTGATGGGACCACCAATCCTTACCTTTGCCTAAATATCTATAAACTTGATTTATCTTATTACAAAAATGATAGGCTATTAATAAAATCCTTCTCTAAAATATTCATAGATATTGTAACATATACGTTTAATCGTCTCCTAATGGATCTATGATAACCATTTTTAATTTTAAAAATATTTCCTTATATTGTTTATTGACAAATAGTCCTTGGAGTTACTTATAAAAACTTTCCTTCCTTGCATAAAGCTTTATGAAACATGTGACGATTTAATAGATATTTTCCTTAATATTATGAATTTGAAGTGAGAAATGTTTCTCCCACATATCCCCACACCCTTTCATGTGGATATTCATACTCCTACTATAGAGCTCAATTATAATATTTTAAGTTATTTATCTTCTATTTAGAGACAAGTAAAGGTTTTACATTGTGGAAATACTTACTTTAATATTGTGACTACACCTAAAACCCATGCAAGGTATCCTCCTTATTCTAAGATAAATCCATTATGCTTTGACAAATATTTCTAATTTTGACACGATATTTTACTCAACCTACTTGATAAGTTCCTATTCGATTACTATATAATGATCATCACCCTCCTCATTATCTTGAGTATGAAAATGGTCAAAATTTTGTAACTTTTACTATTTATACACTAAATATTTGTAACTTCCTTTTGTGATGCCATGTTTGATCATCCTCCTTGCTAAGACAAATTATCACATTCAAAATCTAATCAGTTCATTTCTCTAGCTCTCCCATGACTTGTTTATTTCTACACTCTACTCTATCATCAAGTATGGGATTATTATCTATTAAAAGCAGTAAAAAACATTTATACTTCATGTCAAAAATTTCATTTTTATTTTTCTTCTCTGTCCAAAACCATACAACTAGGTCAAGATGCGGAGTTCGATCTGGGATGACTTATACAATTCTAGATCCTCAAGTTTAATGATCTTGTTTTTAATTTAAATATCTTCTTTGGTTCATTTCATCTTCCTAGGTTGGACCTTATCATAATATTTCACCTACAGAAGGCTATATAATAAATTCATTATCACTTTATAACTCACACAGATTAGTACAAGATCCTTATAAATATCATTCCAAAAGTACTCAAAGGGTTCCTAAATATGCCCAAATCAACTACACGTCAATTAGAGAAGTCTCTACTATATGTATAAAAAAGTAAGAACTCAACTAGGTCAAAGAGTATATCTTCCTCCATTTCCAAGCAAGAAAAGGTCATAGATCCATGTATTAGCAAGATCAACATCACTCTAAGCATTATTCAATGGTTTCATGAAACAAAGGGTTAGCTCACATAACAGTAGGCACCATATATCACCACTACCATTTTGGGTACATTATACATATATAGTTATCATATTATCTTGGTTTCAAGATACATGAATGAACCCCTAGGGGTTGATTTATTATTCAAAATTGCATACAAAACAATGATAACTACATGAGGCTTGATACAACAAGAGTAGCAGTGAAACAATTGGATTAGTTCGGTAGTTTGGGATTATAATTGCAAAGGGTGGTCCAACCGAAACCACAAACACATTTTTTCTCCATTTGGTTAGATAATTATTTTATGAAGGGTTTCATAGGTATCTATGGTTTCCACTTTGTTATAGGAGATTACAGTCATCTTAAAGTTGTGTGAGAAAGAGTGATATACAATAATGGCCATTTCTAGAAAAGTGAAGCATGAAATTTTTTTAAGATCCATACTATCAAAGGTTCTCGAGACCATATAGTTCCACTTCGGAGATCAAAAATTAGGTATGAGCCATACAATAGTTATGCGGTATTTTCCTATTTAATTTTCAAATCTATAACTTACACTCGAAGCACTTCCAAGTTTTGATCTACTCATTCCATCATCTTACACATCCAGATCCTCTATGCTCTACCTTTCATATCTAAATTTATTTCTCCTCTTATGTATTGGAGAAATTACCTATCGCTTATAAGTTGTTACATGTACAAATATATTAGTTTGATTATGAATGATTAATGTTGGAAGTTGACTAAATGAGAATAGTCCACCTATTGTAAACCATTACATCCTTCTTATTATTTGGTGTTCTCATAACTTCAAGAAAGTTATGAGGGTGTGAAATTTTAGTGAAACTAACTCTTGAAATGAATCAATTTCTTAAACCTTAATGTCCATAAGGTTCCTTATTTTGATCTAAATATATTTTACATCATCATGCCTCTCCCTTCAATATTCTATGATCATCATTTCAAACCTATGGGACCACTCCCTCATTATGATATGGATTAAAACACAAATTTTAGGTTTCCTTATTAAGCATATATTTTTATTAGATAAGGTAAAAATAGGGATCGGCTCCCAGGGGCCATTACAAAAGGAGAATAAAAAAACAACCAGCAAAAAAGAAACAAGAAAGTCCTGAAGGGAGTTAAACATGCTTAACTCATACAAAGAAGGACCAGACTTTCTATCAAGGTGGGTAAACCCGTGAGAAGGAGAAACAGTCTCAAAGACAACAAAACAATAGAAGTTCACCAAAATTCTGCCAACAAACTGGGAACAAACGTTAATTATTTTGGGATCCCCCACTGTTACCATCGTGGCTATCTTTGTTCTCGCCACTCTCAACACCTTTATCATTAATATCATCCTCAGAGTTGTTGATGCGCAAGTTGAAAATCCTTCTTTTGGTGCCCTCCTCCATCCTTTCCATCTTATCACTGAGCTTTTTGACCTAGTCCTCCAGCTTAAGAAGTTTCTGCCTGGACTTCACCTGTGCGGTGACAATTTTCTTGGAAGCATTGATGAAATCCATCATTGAATCCCTTTGGCCCACATTGGTTTCTTCCATCACATGGAGAACCCCTTCTAAGTACTGGACCTTACTGCTCAACTCCTCAAAACCCTTTAAATTACCATCCTTGTCCTGTTTTCTTGAAGTGCTCACTTCCCCATGACCTACCTCACCCATATCTTTACCAGAAACCTCCCCACCAAATTTACAATTTCCGGCCTTCATCTTACTGAGGCAATCAGCAAGAGTGAGGTCATCCTCATCCGCATGATCTTCCAGGGGAGAACACAGAGCAAGTTTCCCATTTTCATACATCAAAAGAATGAGCCCTTCGTGCAGAGGCGAATCCACTTTCTCCTGCTGGAAATCCTCTAAGGAGTTAGTCAGCGACATATACAGAAAGAAGGGGATGCTCACCATGACCTTATGGTGGAACATGTTCAGAAGGGTCAAATGGTGAGTATATATTTTTTCTGTATTTACCCTCCAGAGTGATGTACTTCATAATATGGAGGCACACCTCTCTCGCAAATACCTGAATGCATGACCGAGGCAATACCATCTGTAATTGAGGAACATCTTTCCTTTCCAACAAATAACTAATTGATTTCCCATTCTCTGTGGGTTCTATCCTTGAAAATTTTAAGCCCATCCATTTTCATGTCCATGACCCGAGTGATGGAGGACTCGGACACCTCAATTTCCATTCCTCTCGACAATAAACTTATCTCTTTCCAAGATTTTTGAAATCGTTAGACAATGAGGATCATGACCATGTAATTTGGCACTGAAATTTTGAAACCCCAATCCTAAGCCTATTCCATAGAGGTTTATTACACACATTAATGCTATGGCTAGCGAGCTCAACACGAATCCTATCACCCCCATGTTCTCCAGACCAGAGCTTCTTACGCTTGCTACACAAATTCAATAAGAGACCTTCTTTCACATTGGAAAAAATCTTGGAAGGCAAGATATTAACTAATTTGTCGCCATCACCATTCTCACTCGTGCCAACATTATAAAACTTAGCACCCTCATAGCTTATAATCATTACAATGGATGTCGTAATTGGCCATCTTGTCCACACATTTGTTACCTTGACGAAGGGTATGATTATAAGAAATGCTATCAAAATAATTAGATATTTCCTTAACATCATTGAGGATATTGCTAATGGCCCAATTAATGGAACCTTTGTTATTAAGGGCATTAATAATGAGGAGAGAGTCACCTTCGATCTGGATGTCCTTGAGGCCTTTATCTTTAGCAAGAAAGACCCCCAAAGAAGAGCTTTGGCTTCCGCCATGTTATTTGTTTGATGACCTAAAGGACCCGCATAGGCAAACAGCCAATCACCATCACTTGTTCCTAAGAATTCCTCCTCCACCAACAAGACCCGGGTTCCCTTTTGAGGCTCCATCAAAGTTTAACTTTACAACATTTCTTCCAGGATTTTTCCGGTGGAGTTTTGTTTAAAAGTGTGGTAATACACCATACCAAGGGCGAACTTGTCAAGAACTTTCTACTCACTTTTCGACAGGGTTTCTTGACTTTACCTTTAAAGATTTTAATGTTTTCCTTAATGGAACTCAAGGTTTTCCTCCTAACTTTTGATAAAAGAGATTTCTGATCATGGAAGATACCATCATTTTTGGCTTTCCATAAACCCCAAAAAATGTGGAAGGGAAATGTTCCAGGCCTAGGTCAAGATAGGAAAATGGAAGGGGCTCACCCATTGAAAGCAACAGTCTTCAATCATCGAGGGCAGGATCCATTGGATATTGAACAAATCCAAAATAGCAGCAAAGACAACGTGGGAGAAGGAGCAATGAAGGAGGAGATGATTGACATTTTCCTCCTCTTTCTTATAAAGGGAACATCTATTGGGAATCTTCATCCCCCTTTTCTTGAGATTGTCCACAATCGAATTTTATTCTGGGTGGCCAACCAGAAAAAGATATTAATCTTGGGGATGAGATCTTTCACCCAAAGTTCCCCCAATAGTCCTTGAGCATATCATTCTTGAAGTTAGACATATAGGTAGATTTAACCATAGTTAAGCATATATTGACTGATAATGACATTGGTATTAATATTCACGCTAGTTCTTTCCTTAAGAAATTGGAAATTTTGATGCATTTAGTTAGCATGAACCATTACTAGTATGATGGGTTTTGATAACATCACATACTATATATTAGAACTATCACTCTTGATCTTTTATGTTGGTCCCAAGACATTTCCCACTACACTTTTATAATGGATATAAATTTATATTACAATATTATTTTTGGTTTCCCTTTGATTCATGCTATACAAGTGGTCCCATTCACTATCCTTCAATATCTCTACTTCATACTTGATGGATATGAGTACATTATGGATTCCAATGAATAGCCCTTCAAATTTATAAATTTAGCACCTATGCTTCTCTAGTACTAATTATCATTCCCCATATAAACCCATACTTGTGGATAAATTTACCACATATGTTTTAGGTAAACCTAGTCACAAATTTGATACTACTAATAAGTTATAACCACTACTTCAATGCAATATGAATGCAATCGTACAATAAAAATTCATGCTTACTCCATGGATAGAAATATTGAGACTATTGAACTTATTGATGACAACTTGTGCAAGATAAATTTTAATCCTAATAATTACGATCAATCTATGTTTCATTCTCTCTTCACGTCTACCATTCCTACTCATTATCACCTTAAGTATTATACATAAGACATTTTTGTCCTGCTACATGTTTACACCATTTTTAAATTAATAATGTTATCCATACACTAAAAAAGGATGTAAGGTTTGTTACATGGTATTATTCTGATTAATTAACTTCTAACCTTAATTGAATGTATTATCAAAAAAATACATTAATACTTAAAACTAGTGATAAAAATATGCTACAAGATAAAAAAACACAAGAGGAGAGATTCAATTAATTGTATGCAAGTGAAATAAAAAGATAAATGGGAGTAACAAAATTGAAGGTGCTTCTTTTCTAATACTATAGTTGGAAAACACCATAATATAGAATTGTACAATTCTTCTAGGAGCATTTTTACGTTCTTGCACCTTCGCACATTTTTAGACCTAATCAAAGTGTGGTGCTATAACTTCATGTTCCCTTCACTTGTTTAAAAATTTATATCAATGTCAAACCCTAAGTGTCACATAGTTGTGAAACCATTTGAATGTTCCGAACAAAACTCAAATCCTAGCTATTCATAGAAGACCCTATAAAAATGTTTGTAGCCTTTTATTTTACCAAGAACAACCCAAGGTGTGTTGACACATCACTCAGAAATATTTGAGCGCTCACCCGAAGTGTGCAAGGGTACCAAGTTCCTCTTTTATGGAAGATTTTTCAAGGAGTTAGCATGAAAAGACATATAATACAAATCCATAACAACCATGCAAAGATAAACCACAACTAGATATAGATCACAACCATATGAAAGAATGAGATAAACAAGAATCAAGATTAGGTTTATCATACAATACCTAGTTATACATAAGTCAATAACCAAGATCCATTGTATTAATCACTGTAAAACACATAAGCTGAATACATACATAAGAGTATCACCATAAGTCATGCGCGCTCATAAACCAACAACATAACTCTACTACAAAGTGGAACTACTAAAACCATGCAAATCAATACATATATATAGGGGTGGGGAATTTCCCTTCACCACCTAAGCATCCTCAAAATAGGTTGCATGCTAAGAATAGCCATGTGCTACTTACAAAGATAACAAGGGAGCATGCAAGATCTTCTAACAATAGATATCCTATAGATAACTTCAGTTCCAATCCTATTTTTAGCCCAAAACTTTGCATGTCACTTGACCTTCCACTCATCCCAAAATAGCCTTGCTTCATCTCCAAGTCTTCATGCTCTTCCTATCCATGTGTGCCTCACACTCAATGTCTATACTTAGCCACAACATGTAAAATGGTGAACTCCTAACTCTGACTTTCCACTGGCGCATCATTCTTCCATTAAACTTCTACGCGCCCTACATGTCCGAATACTATTTTCCCTGTTCTTATGTGCCTCTAACACTTGGGAAAAAAATTTAAACCCAACATTACCCCACACTAATAGTATTGCTACCTTGATAATGGGTAATCATACTTTTATTTTCCAGAATAAAAAATGTTTGTACATAATGAATAAACGAATACAAAAAGAATCAAGGTGCCCTACTCTCCTAAAGCTGGAAGCAACTTAGGATACATTCTCTTTATTTATTCCTCTAATTCATTCCAATCACCATGTACCTTATTCGTTTTGTCAGGATGTCTGTAAGTACCCCTTCCATCTCATCCAAATTCATGTTCTCACCCTCATTCTGTAGTATCCTAAAGAAGGTTTTGAGACTTGAGATCATCCCATCCATTACGCTCGGTACATCGAGCTATAAGTTCCCAATCTCCTTTACCTTCTCTTTGTGAGGGTCTCAGGCTGTTGTGAGCACATCGCACTTTTATGTTACCAATGTTAGCCTCTCCTCGTGCCTCGAGTGTGTCTTTTTTCATCACCATAAGGACTTCATTTTCCTCCACCAGAGTCCTTGTCTTGATTATTGCCTCAGGATCTATGCATATGTTCAATGCCAAATCTACCTTTTTAATCTCATCTTTCAGTGTTTGGAGTAAAGACTCATATCCAGTAGTTGGGAGAGTTATTGTTTCCTTAGTCCTCTCCTCCTAGGTAAAGAACATCCTTTGGTCACAGAATCCATAATGCACCCTCATCCAACACCAAGTGATCCGACGTGTGCAAGTAATGCATAGCAGATGGTAATCTCTCACCACCCTCTCTTCAAAATGCAACCTTTCTGTAAAACCTCATCACCAATATGCTTTGTTGTATCAATAACTACACATGACTTTGCCTCACCTTTCTCTTCCTCCCCTTTTAGTCACTTAATATCTACTTCCTTTTCCTTTCTATCCTCTAACAGATTTTTATAGTTTCGCTTAAATATCTATATTTCGCATGTAACCTTTGTAGATACCTTTTTCAAAGAATTAACTACTTTTTCATCAAAAACTAAGTTGGCTTAATGGTTATATGGCAAGAATGTGGGTCTTTCTTCATCACTTGAGAGACACATGACTCTTCACATACATCAAAGTTAGGCTCATCCATGTGAGTCTACATATTCCATGATAATTGTTTTCAGGTGTGTGTGCTTACCATCTCGGATCCATAATCTGTCACCCATAAGAATGTTCCTTCACAACATTACTTTAGACCCCGGTGCAATCTATTTTCATCACGTCATCAACATAGCCTAGGTTCTTTTTCCTTACCATATCTTCCTCCTTGGGCTCACTTGTGTACTCATCTATGTGTTAATGTGTTCCAACACCCTCCCGTTGTTCTACTTCTTCTTCATTGGGTCCCATGGTTGGGTGCACAACATTATCTTCAATATTTGTGTCTCTGTCAAGGTGCATATTTCTTCATCATCTCTATGCAAGCACTTGCTAAGGACTCCCGTGTCAAATTTTGGGTGCCCACCATTAATTAATTCACCTTCCTAAGTCTAAGGATATGTGTGGAGACTTCATCATGTACGTCCTCACCGACTTCTCCTCCCCATCATTTTCTTTAATCGGTATATAATTTTTCCTTTTCTTCCTTTCTTCCCTCTCCTTCACCAAAGTGTTATGCATGGTGATCTCCTTACTTGGGCCGTGCGGGGGCCAATGCCAAGCATCTTCTCTTGTACACCTTCTTGTAATTGTATTCTTCCATGATCAAGGGCAATATTATCTTCCTATTCCTCTTCCTTGCGCTCTAGGACTACGGATGAAAAATTGTGTTAATGTGCAAACATGAAATGAATATGAAACTAATTCAACACAAAATCTAACACAATGGTCCATTTACCTCAGATTGAGCAGAGATGAAAAGGGGTAGAAAGTGATATACCAGTATTTACCTACAATGAAATCCTCCTCCTTTGATGATTTTGATTTTCTCATTCATTTTCTTGTTGGATGGAATGAGAAATGCTTCAGATCTTGGATAAATTTCAGTAGAACCTCCCCTTAATAAATGATTGTTTGAGCTTGATAGATTGCTTTATGAATATTACTTAGATAGTTTGAATATTGGGTAGCATTTACTTACAAATTTCTAAGATGCTTGTCATGGAGGGTGACACCTCTATTTATAGATGGAGGAGGTAGAAATCAACGGCTAATATCTTTCCATGGTGGATTAGATCAATGGTTGAGAGTGCATGAAAGTGTAGAAATTTATAGATGTGGAGAATTCTATATTTCTTAATAACTCTCCATTAAATTGAAAATTCAATGGAATAGTGTATTTTATTTGAATTTTTCAAAATGCGAGGGAAGAATGGAGAGGCTTCTAGAATTAGAAGCCTCTAGATTTGGGGGTTCATTTAGCTTGTATTAGGTGAGATTAATTACACTTAGTGGGGTGATTAGATGGAAAGGCTAGGCATAGGATAGGTATAGGGTAGGTGGTAGGTGGGTGAGTATTTTTAAATTAGTGGAAAATAGTTAATGAGGGTTAGTTAGTGTAATAAGTAAAATATTAATAATGTATTAATATTTCTAAGGATGTAAATGGGGTTATGGAATATGAAATAATTAGAGTATGGTTGTATATAATATAATAATTAATTATTATAAGGTCGGTGGTGGGGATGAATGGCTATTACATGATAGGTGAATTATTTGCTAAATGACCATGTCAACATTTTACATGTCTACATTTTTCCCCTCTTTGAAGTGTTATTGTAGGGAAATGAAATCTCAAAGAAAATAAGAGAAGATATAATAGATGGAGGTGATGCCCCCTCGAGGGGTTAGGTGGGGAGGAACTAATCGTAACTGATCGAAAATAAGAGGGACCCAAATGGGAGAGGAGAGATGATTAGAGGAGATTATGAGGGTGTAGGATTGATTTAGAAGTTTGAGGATGAAGATGTAGGATTATGGCATGAGAAGATGGAGGATTAGAGGAGAGAGAAAATATTTAGAATATGAGGATTAGAGAATTAGAAGATGTAGATTTAGAATATTAGAAGATTTGGGGATTGTAGCAAAAGAGGCTAGTAGAGGGCTAGAGAGAGAGGGATATGATTAGAGGATTAGAAGAGATAAGAAGAATAGGATATAAGAGAGGATTAGAGGAGACTAGAAGAGGATAGGAGAGGAGAATTATAGGAGATTATAAGATTAGGAGAGAAGATTAGAAGAGGAGAGGAGAGAGAATATTGGATGCCCCAAAAATGGTGTATAATAAGGAGGAAGATGTAGGTGTTTTGGATTTAGATGATTCCCCAATTAAGGGGTAAACTGTTGAGGATTTTTGGATTATAGGATGTTGGATTTAGAGATGGTGGATTATATGATGCCCTAGTATAGGGGGTAGGATGGAATATTTTGGGTTTTGATGTGAGGATGTTGGATGTGAAAGAAGTTTAGATTTTGGGATTCCCTATTCGAGGGGGAAGGATTTGAAAATGATGATATTTGGATGTGGATATTGATTGATTGATAAAGTATTTCTTAGAGGATGGCATGGATTAAAAGATGATGGTATAAAGGGGGATGTTGCCATAAGGTGCCCATTTTATCATCATTAGATGTGTGATTAATGTGGCATGAAGAAAAATGCACCAAGGTAGTAAGACCATGATGACTAAGTTGCCAAATGCCCTTGTCCTCATATCATTGGACATATTAATATAGAAAGTGGATCATCATATCATCGGACCTTATAGTAAAAGGAAAACAAAAGTGGCATCATATCATCAGCCAAAATGAAAATGTGAATAAACAAACAAACACACACATTTAATTTTGTAGTATTTGGAATATTTTTAGTTTTTTTGTTCTTTTTAGATTTTTTAGGATTTTTTTATTTTATACCATTTTTTGAATTTTTAACTATTTTCTTAATTGTATCCGATTTTTTTACAATTTTTTTATATGATTTTTATTTGAATTTTTATTTTATACAATTTTTTGGATTTTTACATTTTTTTGATTTTTGGTGATATAGGAGGAAATTTGACCAAGGTAGGTAGAAACAGGAGGGAAAACAGATACACGGGGTGATATAACAGGCTCTCGGAAGGTTAGAAGGAATCACGACAGTATAAAAGGGTTTCGGGGATCACAGGAGGGTCATTTTCACTATGTGTAGTTTGAAAATGAGAGCTCAAGAGAGGAAAAATGGCATACAAGAGGATTACAGGACCACCATATAGATGTCGTGAGAGAGTATCAATGACCAGCAGAGGCGGGACTTCGGTGAGTGATTGAGATTCGATTTCATGAATTATTTTTGCAATTTTTAGGTTTTTAGGTCAACATCACTCTTAGGCACATTGTTTAGCATGTACAAGCCCTAAAATAACACATACAAGATGAAGAGTGGCGTGTATGTGTGATTCGAGTATCGGGGACACAAAGTAACATGTTTGTGAGTGGGTAGGCTATGTTTTAGCATGTTTTTTTGTTTTGGCGTGTACAATGAAAAATAGCGCGTATAGGGAAAATAGTAGCATGTTTTTTGTGTCATGCAAGGTGGTGTGAGGATATTGCATATGTTTAATTTTAGCACGTTTATGCGTGGGTGGGGATACAGATGTAGTATGTAGGGTTAGATTTAACATGTTTAGGATAAATAGTAGCCTATTTGAATGAAAGGCGGTGGTTGGGTTGGTTTGGTGTGAATAGGGTATGGATTGGCACGTTTAGATCATAGTAGCACATTTGGGTAGAGAAGTAGCATGTTTATGTAAAGGTAGAAAGTTACGCTTTTAGAAGAAAGTAGTAGGGGGAGGGTGAGAGGGGTGTGTCTGTTAGTGATTAGATGTAGATATTGACATGTTTGATGTGTGTATTTAATGTTATCATCCATCCAGTGAGACATCGTTAATCAGCAACTTTAAAGCATTTGTTAGGAGGAGCGGATATAGAGGCAAAGGAAGAGGAGGCATATTTGTTACATGTGTTATGATTACTCCACATAGCAAGGATGTCGGTAATGTGAGCGGATTGGGATTTTTGACAACATTGGGACGATGTCACTCATAGATGAGTACCTTCTAGTTACTGACATGTGAGATGACTGTGACATTGGAGGACGTATATCGTATCTATCAATTGTTGATAGAGGGAGAGTATATGGTGTGGTAGAGATCGATACCAAGGGATAATTTGTGGTTGTTAATAGATGTGGAGGATGTGTCATGGGATGGTATGCGGATAAATCTCGAGATATATTTCGAGAGGGATATATGGAGTGAGTGCCACTATTGTTGTGTCCATTGATTAGCTATGTATTATTCCTAAATGGTGGAGGTCAATGGTTCATTATCAATTTAGCAGGGTGGTGCATGTGATGTGGCGAGGAGATCGTATTTGCATAGAGTGGCCTATGGTGGAAGGGGAGTATCGTATAGGGATCTTGTTGCATGTGTGGAGTTATGATCACACTATTTTGGAACCATTGGTGTCGGGGAGTAGTGGCGAGTAGGGGAGCCTTCTATCTATGACTTGCGAGATGACTAGGGAGAAGGGATCATTTGGGAGAGCTAGATTGGTATCGTCATCATATCGACAAGTTACATGAAGGAGATATTAATTTACGGCCATAATATTAATACGAGGTATGGGAGGGTGATCAAAGACATCTAGGAGGATCTAGACTCAATATTACTTGGTCGGAGGTCATCCATATGTAGTATAGAGATACCAGATAGATAGTTTGCTACTTACAGGTTTGGGATAGTATAGGGTATTCCTATAGGTCGCCACTTATTTTCCCAGACTACACAGGAGATAGATACTTCGGGTGTAGTGATTCCTGAGACAATAACTAGGTTGAATTTGGATGATGTGCGAGTGACTACATTGGAGACCTTACTAGCAGTAGAGGACCTAGGAGTAACACAGGGGTATGCAGTGTGGTGGGTGGAGATTAGACTAGTACAGTTGACACACCCACAAGGAGGCATGTGGTTTGTGCATGGACAGAGAAAGGTATATAGAGGTTACCCTGGGATATGCATTGGTGTTTCATCAGCCATAGGGACAAGGGGAGGAGGTGCAGAGGGTACCACCTATTATCATTTTAGGTCATCCACCAGCACAACAACCAGTTGTGTAGTCTCTAGTGCAGATCTCAGAGAGATAGGATATAAATGTGATGGAGATAGATGATACTTCAGTGCCATTATAGATAGTGCTTCCATCACGAGACACATGTAGCAGGTCAAAAGGTGGGAGTGGATAAGGAGTAGTGGGGACAGATGGGTCAAGTGATGGAGGAGTTGATGGGTCAAGTGATGGAGGATCATCTCTCGGGAGGTGTCAAGTTACGGTGTAAGTATAGATATATTAGAGAGCGAGGAATAGGCATGAGAAGTGAAGATAGTGGGCCTACGATTGATGGATGGAGTGCAGATGAGATATATTCATGGATTTATAGTAGTGGTTAGACAGAGGGATGGAGAGATTACATGGCTGGAGAAAGAGATATCTCGAGATAGAGAAGAAGGGGGACTTTGATATACCACACCGTGACATATAGTATGCTTTCCGATTAACATATTCAATGTCAAAATCACTAAGAAGCATAATCCATTTAGCCATCTTTCCTATGAAATCCATTTTAGAAAGTAGATATTTGATTGGGTCTACTTTTTCTATGATCTTGACAGATATTTGTAACATGTAAAGTTGTAGCTTTTGAGAGGTAAATACTACAAAGAAGACACGCTTTTTCCATAGGGGTGTAGTTGAGCTCATATTCAATTAATGTTCATCTTAAATATTATATGGCATGTTCCTTTCCATGGGAATCATGTTGTGCTAGAAGGGATCCTAAGGCATGTTGCGTAGCTGATATATAAAGGAGAAGAGGAACTTCTAGAGTGGGAGGTACTAGAATAGGAGGATGCATTAGATATTCCTTAAGTTTATCAAAAGATGCTTAACATTCCTCATTCCAGTGAAATTATGTTCCCTTTTTAATCAGATGGTGGAATGGATTATTTTTTTTGCTAGCTATGATATAAATCTCCTGATGGCTTGAATCTTTCCTTGTAGGATTCATAACTATTTGAGATTTTTAGGTGAAAGCATTTCAATTATAACTTTAAATTTATTTGGATCAATTTGAATGCCACATCTGGAAACAATAAATCCTAAGAGCTTTTCGGATGTGATGCCGAAAACACATTTCTAGGAGTTAATACGGATGACGTATTCTCAAAGTTGTTTTAAACTTTGGCAAAGAACCATAGGATGTTCTTCGCAAGTTTTAGATTTTCCCATAATGTCATCAATGTAGTCTTCAACTATATCATGCATCATGTCATGAAAAATGACAGTCATGACATGTTGGTAGGTGGATCTGGCGTTCTTGATTCTAAAGGGCATGACTCAATAGCAAAACATGCCCCAAGGTGTAGTAAAATTTGTCTTATGTTGATCTTCTTTGGAAATTTTGATCTGATTATAGCTAGAGAAACCATCCATGAGAGATGACATCTTGTGCCCGGCTATAGAGTCAATGATCATATCGATGTTTAGGAGTGAGAAATAATCTTTTGGGAAAGCTTTAATGATGCCGTAGAAGTCGGTGTAGATATGAATGACCCCATTTTTCTTTCCTACCGGGATGATATTAGAGATCCATTCAGAATAATCAATGGGTCAAATGAAACCGACGTCAAGCAATCATTGTAATTCTTCTTTAACAAGAATCGTAACTTTTTGATGCATTTTTCGAGTTTTCATTGAATGGTTTTGCATCTTTATGCACCACAAGATTTTGGACCACAAGAGAAGGATCCAAACTAGGCATATCCATATAGGACCATGTGAATATATCTGAAAATTCCTTTAGGAGTGCGGTAAATATTTCCTGTTCTAAAATCCTATCATCAATCAAACGTCAAACATCCAACATCTTCAAATCTACCATCCTCAAATAAAAATCCAAAATCTTCAATCCTACCCCCTTGACTAGGGCATCTAAAAATCAAATCCAACATCCTCAAAATCTAACATCTTCAAATCCAATATCATCAAATCCAACATCCTTTAATCCAAAATCCAAAATCCTCAATCCTCATCTTCTAATCCTCTAATCCTCATATCTCATTAGGAAATAAGGGATAAAATAAGTGGAATAATCCCTCACGTAATCGCAATGAAAATTAGAAACTAATATGCTTAAATTATTACAGATCTGAAATAAAATTACAGAATAAAATAACACAACACAAGGAGACAATATTTAACGTGGTTCACCCAATTTGGGCTACGTCCACCAAGAATCACTTGCTCATATTTTATTACAAGCCACCGCTCTCTCAATACAATACCCAGATCCATTTGGAGCTATGCTCAACAAACTCTACAGAATTCACACCCGAATTCAAAACACATCTGCAATACATTTGCTTGTACATCTATCATATGCATAAGACCATATAAATAGACAAATCGCTTAAGCATTTTTACAAAACGTAGGTATCAAAACCATGGGCAAAACTCGTCCCATAAACCTATGGGTCAAAAACTCACCCATATGACAAGAGCATGTTTCTGATATGTCGGGTGCATTTTTTGGCGAAAAAAAAAAATTTACGCCTAAAAAAAAATTTGGGGCTACGCCCCAAACCCTACTATCAGGGGCTACGACCCCGAATCCCCCGCTCGCCCCACCCACCCCAAACCCTAGCGAGGATACATGAAAAGTGTACAATCTTCAACACTTTCACACATGAAAATAGGCTCCACAACCTAACAATCTCCCACTTGGAGACTAGTTTTCCTCTGAGCAAGCTTCTCAACCCTTCACTAGTTTCTGTGAAGACCAACCAAAGCTGAAAACAACTTTAGTTTTTCCCTTGTGACCACCTTAGTCATCATGTCTGCAGGATTATGACTCGTATGAATCTTCTCCAATTTCAACTTCTCTTCCTCCAAAGTTGTCCTAATGAAATGGTACCTTAACTGTATATGCTTCATCCTGGAGTGGAAAACAGAGTTCTTAGCTAGGTGTATAACACTCTGACTATCACTATGCAGCTTACATTCCTCCTGCTTATGCTCCAACTCCTCACGCAATTGTTGTAACCAAATCATCTCTTTTCTTGCCTCTGTTGTAGCAACATACTCAACCTATGTGGTTGACAAAGCCACCAAACTTTGTAGTCGTGAAATCCAACTCACTGCTGTCCCACCTACAGTGTAAATATAACCTGTCGTGCTCCTCCTGCTATCTACATCTCCAGCCATGTCTGAATCTACATAACCACGTAAAGTGGTGTTTGATCCACTGTAGCACAAAACTATCCCCATGGTCCCTCTCAAATACCAAAGGATCCACTTTACTACTTGCCAATGCTCTTTACCTAGATCACTCATAAATCTACTCACAGCTCCCACTGCATGGGCAATATCAGGCCTAGTGCACACCATAGCATACATCAAACTGCCAACCACTGAAGAGTAAGGTACTTTGGACATCTGGTTTCTTTCCTACTCTGTCTTGGACACTGCTCCTTTGATAACTTAAAATGGCCTGCCAAAGGAGTCCCAACCGGTTTAGCATCCTACATTTTAAACCTATCCAATACCTTCTTAATGTACTCTTCCTGAGATAAAGTTAGCTTCTGTTCCTTCCTATCCCGAGTTATCTTCATTGCAAGGATTTGTCTGCTTCCCCAAATCCTTCATATCAAAGGATTCGCTTAGCTATTTCTTAAGTACTTTTATTTCCTACATGTTTTTACTTCGCAACCAACATGTCATCAACATACAAACACAGGATAATATAACTTCCATCCTCGAAATTTCTTTGTACACACAATGATAGTCGAATGACATCTAATATAACCTTGCTCCATCATGAAGCTATCAAACTTCTTATACCATTGACATGGAGCTTGTTTCAGACATACAAGCTCTTCTTCGGTTTGCACACCATATCCTCTTTACCTTTGACCTCATAGCCCTCTAGGTGCTGCATATATAGTTCCTCCTCTAAATCACCATGGAGAAATGCGGTCTTTACATCAAGTTGTTCTAAGTGCAAGTCTTCTCTGCTGCAACTATTGCTAGAACAGTTCTAATAGAAGTCATTTTTACTACGGAGAAAATATCTCATCAAAATCTATACCTTGTTTCTAGTACAAACCCTTGGCCACCAATCGGGCCTTATATCTTTTCTTTCCTCCTTCTTCATCTTTAACTCGTACACCCACTTCTTCTGCAATGCTCTTTTCCTTCGGGTAGCTTTACCAAATCCCATGTCTGGTTCTCCGTGAGAGCCCGATGCTCCTCATCTATGGCTTACTCCCACTTCTTCCTGGCATCTACCTGCATTGCTTCATCAAAGCTCTCTGGTTCTCCACTATCAGTGAGTAATAAATAATAAAGAGAAGGAGAAAAATGTTCAAGTTCTCTTCTTACCCTAGAAGACCTCCTCAATATAGGAGTTTTGGGTTCCTGTTGAGGGGTTCTGAACTGATTCATGTGTCACTTTCCCATCCGGAAGATCCTCTACCATTACATATTCTTTCTTGGATTCTTCCCTATTTTCCTACAACTGCTGCTTATACATGAATTTCTCATTAAAGACCACATCCCTAGATCGAATGATTTTCTTGTCCTTAATACTCCAACATTTATATCCAAAGTCATCACCACCATAACCAATGAAAGTACATTTTTCTGATTTAGCCTCTAGCTTAGTCCTATCATCCTTGTCTATGTGAACAAACACCTCACATCCAAAGACTCTAAGAAATGAATAATCAACTTTCTTACCATACCAAGCCTCCTAAGGTATACCTCCATCCAAGGCACTTGAGGGTCCTCTGTTTATCAAGTACACAGACTGTGCTCACCGCTTCTGCCCAAAAAGAAAGAGGTAGTCCTGCATGTAACCTCATGCTCCTAGCACGTTCCATTATTGTTATGTTCATCCTTTCTGATACCCCATTCTGCTGTAGAGTTCCTCGAACCATCTTTTATCTGTGGATTCCATTCTTAGAGCAGTAATCATCAAGTTCATTGATGCAATACTCCCCTCCATTATCTAACCTGAGACATTTTAGCTTAAGACATGTTTCATTCTCTACCAAGGATTTCCATTTAACAAAAGTGTCAAATACATCATATTTGTTTCTAATACAATAAACCCAAACTTTCCTTGTTGCATCATCAATAAAAGTAACATAATAACTTGAACCCCAAGAGATGATACCTGAGCCGGCCCCCACACATCAAAATGTACCAGCTCTAACTTACTCTCTTTCTTCATAGGTCCAACCTTGAGAAACCTTACTCACTTCTATTTCCCATATATATGTAGTTCTCACATAAATCCAAACCTGTTTCTGTATATCCAGGAAAATTCTTCTTTATGATTTTCATGCCCTTATGGCTCATATGACCGATCCTATAGTGCCATAATGTTGTATCTGCATCTGAAGCCACAAGATTACAATCATTAGTACTATTAGTGGTTAAATACAAGGTTCCAACCTTCTTACCTCTTGCCACCACAAGAGCACCTTGGTAACCTTCCAAGAGTTAGCTGTAAATATCACAATATAACCATCACTTCCCAACTGCCCTGCCGATATCAAATTTCATCTTAATGTAGGCACATGTCTGACATCCTTCAATAGCCAAGTATTCTCATTTTGCATCTTAACCTGAACATAACCTTTTCCAACTATGCTACAAGGCTCATCATCACCAAGAAAAACATTCCCAAAATCTCCTTGAACATAATCAACAAAATAATGCCTATGTGGAGAAGCATGGAAAGAAGCCCTAAATCTAAAACCCAAGATTCAATAATATTGTGCAAAGAAAGAATCAAATCATCCTGACATACATTACCCGTTACCACATTTGCCTCCTTGTTTTGTTCTTGTTGTTTCTTCTTATCTTGAAGCTCCCAACAAATCCTTCTTTGCATGCCTAGGCTTTCCACAATTCCAAAGATACAATCTTGTTCTTGTATTTTGACCTTGTGATCTTTCGATTTTCCATGGTTTCCTTTATTCTTCTGTCTCCCTCTAGTTTCCACTGTCAAAGCATTCCCTGAAGTAGAAGATTCCTCGAGCTTTTTCTTCGCATTTCCTCACTTAGAATCACCCCTACAACATCCTCAAACTTCAACTTCGAGTTAGTTGGAACCGAGTTGCTTACCGCCATTACTAGGCTATTCCACTCTCTCGGGTAAAGAAAGAGCACAGAATTAATAAAGCCCTAACTTCTTCATCAAATTCTATTGTAACCGAAGCTAGCATATTCACAACCGTATTGAAATCATTTAAATGATCTGCTACTGAACTATTCTCAAACATCTTCATATTAAACAATTTTTTCATTAAAAATATCTTATTAGAGGCAGAGGGTTTTTCATACAACTTCCCTAATGCATCCATTAGATCTTTTGTAGTCTTTTCCTTTAAAACATTAAATAATACCGAAGATGCAAGACACAAATGGATCATTGGACAAGTGCCTTCCGATCCAAAAATCCCATTCCACATCTATCATACTCGAGGTTTGTTCACCTTCTCGATGGCAAAGAGTATAAACATCTTTCTCGATAAAGGTAATCTTCCATCCGCATCTTCCAAAGACTAAAATTCTGCTTGTTGAATTTATCAACCCAAGATCTTCCATCATCTACCATAGCTCCCACTCAAGCTAAAAAAATTTCCTGCGATTCAACACTTGACAAACCAAACCAGGCCGAGGCTCACGATACCAATTGTTAGGAAATAAGGGATAAAATAAGCGAAATAATCCCTCACATAATCGCAACAATAGAAAACTAATATGCATAAATTATTACAGATCTGAAATAAAATTACAGAATAAAATAACACAACACAAGGAGACAATATTTAACGTGGTTCACCCAATTTGGGCTACGTCCACCAAGAATCACTTGCTCATATTTTATTACAAGCCACCGCTCTCTCAATACAATACCCAAATCTGTTTGGAGCTATGCTCAAAAAACTCTACAGAATTCACACCCGAATTCAAAACACATCTGCAATACATTTGCTTGTACATCTATCATATGCATAAGACCATATAAATAGACAACTGCTTAAGCATTTTTACAAAACCATGGGTATCAAAACCATGGGAAAACCCGTCCCATAAACCTATGGGTCAAAAAACTCGCCCATATGAGAAGAGCACGTTTCTGATATGTCGGGTGCATTTTTCAAGGCCAAAAAAAAATTTACGCCTAAAAAAAAATTCGGGGTTGTGCCCCCAAACCCTATACAGGGGGCTCACCCCCGCCCCAGCCCAACCGAACCCCGCGAGGATACATGAAAAGTGTACGGTCTTGACACTTTCACACATGAAAACAGGCTCCATAACCTAACAATATCCTATAATCCTCTAATCCTCATCCTCTAAATCCTCATATCTTCTAATCCTCTAATCCTAATCTTCTAATCCTCAAAATCTTCTCATCCTCTAATCATCTCTCATCTACTAACTTGGGCCTCTCCTCTTTTTGAGTGGTTACCCGACTCATTCCTTCCCCACCTAACCCCTTAAGGGGGCATCATATCACCATCCTAACATATTCTCTTCTTTTTCTTTAAACGGTCATTACTATACAATAACCATTCAAAGAGGTGAAAAATGTAAACATCTAAAATGTCCACATGAGTAATGACGATTAATCTATCCCACAACATCATCTAAATCCATATAATAATTAATTGCAAGATTAATTATTATTAATTTCATCATTAATCCATTTATTCTAATATTTCATCATTTATCTAAATATTCCATTTTATCATTTATCCCATTAAAATCCCTTTTATCACATTTAACATTTCATCATCTATCATTTGTCTCATTTTATCATTAATCACTTTAATATCCTAGTATCCGATTTTAAAAGCTTCATTAACATTTTATAGGGATTTACTATTCCTACATCTCACCTACCACCTACCCTACACATCCCTACACCTATCATTTCCATCAAATCACATACCTAATCATATTTATTTAACCTAATCTAATCACATCCTCACACCTCTAAATCTAGAGGCTTCTAATTCTAGAAGCATCTCAATTCTTTTCTCCCATTTTCAAATATTCAAATAAAAAATACACTATTCCATTGAATTTTTAATTCAATGGAGAGTTCTCATAAAATATAGAATTCTCTAATTATATATAATTCTCTACTCTCATACATCATCCACCCTTTATTTCAATCCAACTTGGTTCAATCTTAGCCATTGAATCCTCCATCCATAAGCTATAAATCAAGCTCTCCTCCTCCATGAGATTCAACCTTAAGAATCCATATCAAATCTATGTCATTTTTATCACTGAATCCAATCCATAATCTACAATCAATCCTTCATCATCTTCATCAAGAAATCATCGAACAATCGAAGGGGAGGTGCTGCCCAAGTGTCTCCAAAAATCGAAGCAAATCCAAGAGCAACCAATCCCGTCTAAGAGAAAATCCAACACATCAAAGGAGGATCTTTGCAACTTGTAGGTAAGTGCACGTATTTTCTTCTTTCTCCTTTCCATCTATTGCTCTATCCAAGGTATTTTTTAATATATTAGATTTTAGGAACAACTTGTATGTATTTTCTCTTATTTGCATTACTAATATTTTTAACATATACAAGGACATTCTACAAGCCTTCACATCTATGTTCTTCCTTCTTGGGGGGTGTTTGTTACACTTGGCTGGAATCCTTGTTCCTATAGTCTATTTTCCCTTTGGAGGACCTGGTAAATACAAGTCCTCTCCTACGACCACTTTTCCATCCTTAAAACATGGTCTCAAGTATACATACACACGCGTGGGCTCAATCTTTCCTACGGCCATGACCTCCCGATTTATGTCGATGTTGTCTGATTCCATTGTCTCCACATATGCCTCCTTATTGGGCCATACATATGTCTTGCATAGAATATGAATGTCTGCATCTACTTTGTTAGCATCAAATGTTAACTTGCGTGTGTTATATAACTTATTCACCGAGTCTTTAAAATACCAAGCAAATAAAAGTGAAAGGTAACTTACACCATGGGCTCTTCTCGCCTGTCTTCATGAAAAATCTTCCCAGGACAAAAGTGTTGGTATGCCATAAACCATGTTTGTCTATCCAACACACTAGGAAGTTCACGCAGTATGTGTCACTCTCCCTCAAACAAGCGATGTATCCTCCTAAACCACTTCTCTTGGTGCTCCTTATAAGTGTTTGAAATTGAACCATGGCATGTGTACTTGGAAAACTTATTTTCGGTGATTAATATTCTATGGGACATTCCCATACTTTTTCCCTCACCCATCGAGCAAACTAATTTCACTAAATACAATCAAGAGTAAAATAGTGCCCAAAGTTATCTTGTCACCTTTATCATCTTGGGTGCGCACTTCTACCACTAATCCCTCTACAATGTAACCTATAATATTATAATAATTCTTGGTCACCATTTTATGTGTTATATGTAGTCAAAATTATTGAATTCTCCTTCCATCTCTCTGAGGTACCTAATTTTCAACCAACTAACCATGTTTTACCCTTATAGTTAGATTATCAATGCATGTGACATTGAATGCTCGTTCCCCTTTTTTTAATAAAACATAGTGGTGAGTGCTTCTACGCCCTCATCATCGATAAGTCACTGCATCTTTGAACCAAAGTCACGTGAACTGTGACCTTGCAACCAAATTTTTCGTAATCCACATCCTCCTTCCCACAAAGTAGAAGAAATATTTGTGCATGCATGACATCAGCCATTGGTATAAGTGTTTGGGCTTGCCAAAATATGGTGGTTCAAAAAGTTGCATAAATATGACACTTCCCAAAATATCTTCACATAATTGTCCAAAATCCTATGCCCATCGGTTGTCCTCCTATTTTTCTTACGAGCGGTCACCGCATTGATGTCTTTGATGGTTTTCTCAGTCATGTGATTGAAGTCACTAATCTTGCATTTAGTTATATTTGATGTTCATAGCCTTCATTAGATCACCTCTTCCGGTAGTGCATTTCAACCAACCACTCCTCTGCTTTACTTCCTCAGTCTCCCTCTCAATAACTTGAGCTCTCTTAGGTGCCAATTATATTCTCTAATACTTGATACACTCTACAAACTGTGACCCTTTCACTACCTTACCCTACACACCCCAAAATCAAATCAAATCCTTGGATTCTCCATGCCTTAGCTGTAACTCTACCTCCATGAAACCTAAACTACGCGGCCCCTTCTTCCTCACTCACCTGACAAACTCGAGACACACCTACATGCAGAAATTTTTCACCGACATGCTATGAGTTCACCTAGTTCATTGGTCACTAGCTCATTTTGCGCACTAAGCACTTTGTCGCTCTTTTCAAACGTGATAGCTCAAAGGATGCAAGGTAATAATAACATTATAGTCACCGAATTTATAACTTGTTTCAAAATTCCCCGCATTAATTTCTCTTAAACTACCACCCTACACAACATTAATTTAACCTCATTCTTTTACGCATTGTGTCATGTCCTTCCGCACCTAACTCTTTCGTACCTCGATCATAAACCTTCCGGTGTTCCCACTACTTCTTAGCCACATATTCCCTTACGCGCACCTCTCTCGTGCTAAAGTACCTATCCAATGTGCCTCATACCAAGTAGCTTCTAATGCTGCAACCTACCTTGTGTTACACTAAATGTCCATCCCTCTACGCATGGTCTTGATCCGAGAAACTTTTTTTAATTTCTTCTCCAAAACTATCTTCACTTGGAGCTCCTGTAATTTTACAATGCACATTAATCTATAACAAAACACCAATCAATTCTTCTTGATCCACCCCACACTAAAAGTATGTGCACTCCTTTGCGGATGAACTCAATAGATAGTAATCAACAACTAGCGTGTAAGCGTGCTTATTACAACAAAAACTGAACTAAATTAACAAAGCATAGTGACAAGGAAAGGAAACACATATAAAGGGAATGCATTAAATGAAAACCTAAGCTAAATGGAAATCCTACCTTATTACAAACACCAAGAAGGCTTATTTATAGTAGGGCTTCAACCTACTTCTGTTGAAATAACTGGGCAACCGTGTCCTATCCAACATCTATAGCTAGTAAGTTCTGAATAATTATATAATCACAACATACGGTCCCAATTCAATTCACTAGAACTTTCCGAGGATGGCACAAAAACTTTGAATCATACAAAAGAACCATCTCATTCCAACTTCAATCTACTTATACTTAATATGTTAATCATGTCATGCCTTCTTCCTAGCCTTTTCTATCTTCCGGCTCCACTATCAATGGCACGCCACTCATCCAACTACATCGCTTTTCTATACGTTCTTCAAGTTCGTGTTCATCATCCAATCCTCTTGCACACATTATGCGGGGAAGGTAACCTAAATTCCACTAGTAAAATAGCCTTCATGCCAAACTCCAGCTGAAAGGATGTGGCTTTGTTCAATATTTTATAATTAGTCCTATATGCCTAAAGTACAGTAGATACTTTTTCATCCCAATCCTTCCTTCCAACATCACATATCTTTTTCAATGTATGTCCCAAAATTTTTTTGAAAGCCTCAAGAGGGCCATTGGCCTATGGGTGATAGGGTGTTATTTTATGGTGTGTTACCATCAATTCTTCTAATAGTATCATGATAGTCTCATTAAGAAAATGAGTGCCCATATCACTTGTCAAACTCAATGGACAGCCATACACGATTATGTTCTCCTGCAAGAACCTTGATGTTATAGCTATCATGCAATCCTTTGTAGATGCTTCTTTTTCCCACCTTGAAAGATAATCAGATAAGTTATAATGTACCATGATCTAGGCTCACGTGTGCGTGGGCAAATAGGACCTATTTGTGTTGAATTGTCGACACTAAAATTTTCCTCCGTAATTTCTATATCAATAATGTATGTATTAGGAATAGGATGTTGTTAAGTATAATTAGTAGTAGCATCCGATATAAGATAACGGCGTTGCCGATATGACGCCAATAATGTATAGTACGGCAATAGTCAAAAGTACAATAGGAATGTTGTGGTAAAAAGTAAATAGTTTTCGTAAGTGGTCCAAAGAATGTTAAAATGTCAAAGTTGGGGTAAGAAGAGAAGTAGGGTCTACATGATTAGGAATTAGAAATATTATATTGGTAATAAGGACAAAGAGTGAGGTCATAAATATTTTGTATATTTTATTTGTAAAAAGTCTAAAAATGTGGAACCCATGTGAAATGATAAGGTTTATCTTATCTTAAAAGATAAGCTTACATGTACAGATAAGAGTTAAGGTATGGAATATGATTCGTCAGAGTGGATTTCTTATCCTATCTTAGAGATAAGATGGATAAGCCTAGAAGTCTATAAATAAAGAGGCCACCCCCCTCATTTAGCATAGAAGGAAGCAGTGAGAAATATTGTAGGAAGTATGCAAAGGAAGCCATTAGTTTAAAGGTGTGTTGAAGAAGCCATTAAGAGGTGTAATTGTAAAGTTTCTCCCATAGTCTTGGTGAAAGGCAAGTGAAGTCAATAACACTTGAAGTACCTCATGGGTGAGATTGTAACAATTTCATGTTAATATTATAATTTACTCTGATATTTCAAATTTATCATCATTCCTTCTTATCATAGTCTATGGTATTCTTGTGTTATGTTTGTTGTTGTGTTTCCAGATTACATCCACCAAACTAAAGGTTGTGCATTAGTAAATAATCATAACACGAGGAGTTCTCGGTGAAAAATTATCATAGTGCCGATTGGTGATGACATTTTGGTTCCGCTGCGGACCATTCCTCGTTGGTGGATTATGCGGAGAGATATTCCCACTTAGTCAAAAATCAATTGGAGGGTAACCTTGTTTTTACTGTGCATAGTAGTTACCATGGTAAAGTAATTTTTTCCGTGAATAGTAGTTACCATGGTAAAGTCATTTTTGCTGTGAATAGTATTTACCACAGTAAAGTCACTTTTTACCGTGAATAGTATTTACCGCAGTAACTTCACTTTTTACTGTGAATAGTGTTTACCACAGTAAAGTCAGTTTTTACCACAGTAAGTCAAGTTTTACCATAGTTTACCATGGTCATTTCTATTTTCTATTATAGTGATTTTAATTATTGGTGCACATAAGTCTTGTTGATTGTACTTTTGGGTTGGTATTTCATTGTGGTTACTTTTGAAAATGGGGAAGATTCCTATTTTTTCAGCCCAATCTAATGAAGATGCTTCCTCTTTCATTCAAGAGTTTAAACGATCTTGTATTTGTAATGGCCTTATAAGAAGGGAACAATGGACTGAATTTTTTCCTACCTTTTTGGATGGTTCAGCCCTTAGGTGGTTTGAAACACTAGGTGATAATGTGAAAAACTCATGGGATTTATTAACTGAAAGTTTTCTTGAAGAATTTGGTGAACAACAGAGATATGCAGATCTCATGATCGATATCACAAAGCTAACCCAAGGAGAGAAGGAGAAGATAAGGGATTATCATGCTCATGTTCTAGAGCTAAGGAGGAAGCTCGACGCCCAGATCCGAAGGAAGGATTAGCGGATGGGTTGATGAATGGCGTGGATAATCTCCTATGTAAGAACTTCATTCTTGGGATGAAGCTAGAGATCAGACAATGAGTGAAGTATGACCACCCAGCTACCATTGAACAAGCAAAGGAGATTGCAAGAAGGCAAGAAGAAAGCATGGAAGAGGAGCCCAAAGAAATTGTTGCTAAAGTAGAACCTACACCAAAGACCTTTGCTCCGAATCCACAACCACTCTCGGTGAGCACAAATCTTTCTCCTAGTACATCTACCGAGTATGAAGATCTGCTCAAAAGATGGGTCGATTAACTATTAATCTCCTTCAGGAAAAGAATTTAGTTCTCGGGGAGGAGATAGAGGTCCAAAATAAATATTTCTGAAGTTGTATGTTATGGTTGTTATAAAAGGGTCATTATAAGTATAATTGTCCGATAGAGCTTCTACATCCGGTAAAGGAGATAATGATAAAGGAAAAGCACACAGTGAATTCTTTTGATGTAGTAGATAAGAGCAGAAATAATGAAGAAGATGTGTTTGTAACAAAAAGAAAGAAAGAAAAAAAAGATAATCAAGATGGAAATGATCCTAAGAAGATGAAAGGAGAAACTAGTAAGAAACATAGGAGAAAAAAGTTGGGTGTGCGGATTTTCCGATTTCACAGGGGCAAGGACCATACTCCATCTTGGAAGATCTATCCAAAAGGCGTGTAAATATTACATATGGTCAACTCTTGGCTATGTCTTCGAGAAGAGGTGGGAGCCGTGAAGTGGACTCAATGCTCAACGAAAGAAGGAGGTTGAGGTCCCTATTTTGGAGGTAGAGGCGGATCCCTATGCTCCACAAGATGAGGTATTATGTAATGGTATTTCAATTCATGATGTCTTAGTTGATGGAGGTGCTGCAGCGCTTAATGTAATGACCAAGTCCAGTAATGAATATGTTGGGTTTAAAAATTGATCGCCCTTCAACACTTATGTTAAGGTCATTAAATAAGGGAAAAACTAAACCGAAAGGTGTAGTTTCAAATGTGGTAATATCTCGTTATCGGTGTTATATGTGTGGTAGAATTTCGGTGATGAAAAATGGTACTTTGTTGCATACCCAATGTTCATTGGGAAGACCATGGCTAAGGAGAGTTCATGCAAGAAACTACTATAATGAAGGCTTCATGACACTTGGACGTGGTAGAGAGAGGGTGAAGATAAACGTGATCCCTACATCATAAGGTAGAACCTATGGATTCAAGTGATGAAACTGATGACTGGACATCCTCTCGATTACTCTAGTACCAGTGAAGTGGACACTGAAGATGAAGAAAGTGAGGTTGATGTTTCAGTCATGGATATCCTTCCAGTCACACCGACTCATGACCCCATAAAATTATCTGAAGAAGAAGTTGATGATCGTCTCCAACAAATAAAGATTGGTGATGCTATGATGGAGAGTGAGAAGGAATCCTACCTCCAGCTCTTTCGAAGGTACATACACATATTCACTTTTGATTACAAGGAACTCCGTCAAGTAAGTTGGGTAGAACATTCTATTGAGCTGGTAGATGGTGCTAAGCCCATAAAGCAAATGCCATATAGAATGAATCCTAATTTTTCCAAGACTGTAAAAGAAGAAATAGATAAGTTGCTTGATGCAGGATTCATATTTGCTATGGAGAATTCAGAATGGGTTTCTCCCATTGTGATCTCAATAAAAAAGAATGGGAAGCTACACATTTGTGTTGATTACAGGAAGCTCAATAAGGCAACAAAGAAGGATCATTACCCTCTTCCATTTTCAGATCAGATCTTGGACGAAGTAGCTGGCCAAGAGTGCTATAGTTTTGCTGATGGATATAGCAACTACAACCAAGTTCGTATAGCAGAGAAAGATCAGCTGAAGACCACATTCACCACTCCTTGGGGAACGTTTTCTTATAGAGTTATGCCTTTTGGGTTGTGTAATGCTCCGGAAACGTTCCAGCATTTGATGAATAGGGTGTTCGAACCCTACATTGGGACCTTCATCAGAGTATTTCTGGATGATTTTGCATCTATGGGAGCAAGTTGGACCACCTACACCAAATGGAGACAGCATTTCAAAGGTTAGATGAAGCACAAGCCTCACTAAACCCTACAAAGTGTGTCTTTGGATGTTCTAAATGCATTTTATTAGGGCATGTTGTATCCAAAGATGGCATTGGTACTGATCCTAATAAAGTTTCAAAAATCAAAGAGTTACCATTTCCTATGAATAGAAGTAAGTTGAGATCATTTTTAGGCCATGTGGGGTACTATAGAAGGTTCATCAAGAATTTCTCAAAGATTGCACAACCACTAACCCAGTTCTTGAAGAAGGATGTTACTTATGAACTAGGAAATAAGGTGCATGAAGCTTTTGGACAACTGAAGGAAGCCCTAGTGTCTTCACCTATTTTAAAGAATCCAGATTGGAGCAAGCCATTCATTGTGTACACTGATGCCTCGATGCGGCATTAGGAAGTACTTTGAGCCAAAAGGATGAAAATGGGAATGAACATCCAATTTACTTTGGGAGCGAGACAAATGAGCGAAGGTCTTGAGGTAAATTATACTCAGAATCGAAAAAGAGGCTCAAGCTATCATTTTTGCTATAAAGAAGTTTAGGAATTACTTGCTAGGGGCATAAATTTCTAGTTGTAACAGAGATCATCGAGCTCTAAAATATATTGTAAATAATCCTAACCCATCGGGGAGGATAGCAAGATGGATAATTTTGCTACAAGAATTTGAATTTGATATTATAGATAGGCCAGGAAAGAAGCATGTCAATGCAGATGCACTCTCTCGGGCCTATGATGGTTTAGGATCATCTTGTGATGATGATGATTTCCCCACTGCAACATTGTTATCCTTGACACAATCCCTAGTGAATACATAGATATTTGGAATTATCTCGAATGAATTTAAGTTTCTTGATGGTGTCAATGCAAAGACTAAGAGAAATATTACTCAAGCCAGTCGTCCATATTCTATTCTGCATGGAGTATTATTTCAAATAGGACCTGATGGATAGTACAAGAGGGCAGTTGGACGTGATCAAGGGAAGGAACTGCTAGAAGAATTCCACAATGGTACATGTGGAGGGCACTTCTCTGGACAACTTATAGTAAGAAGGATCTTGGATGCAGGTTATCACTGGCCCACTCTTTTTAAAGATTGTTATAATTATTGTAAGACATGTGATATTTGTCAAACACATGGTAACCGTAAGACTTCATCAGCTCCATTATGTCCTATTCTTCCACTTGGTCCCTTTGAAAAGTGGGGAATAGACATTTTAGGTCCACTTCAACTACCTCATGCCAAAATAAGTATATTGTAGTTGCCACATTATTTAACCAAGTGGGTTGAAGCTAGGCCATTGAAAACAATTTCCATGGATGAAGTGGCAAGGTTCATATATGAACGCATTGTCACTAGATTTGGTTGTCCATTAGAAATTATAATGCAGATCAAGGAAGCCACTTCATTAATGAGGTGGTAGAAGCCCTAGTCAATAAGTTTTCTATTAAGCACGGGGAAACAACATACAACCAAGCCAAGCCTGCAAATGGACAGATGGAACGAACAAATTTTGTGTTGTGTCAAATTCTAGCAAGAGATGCAGCCTGCAGGTACATAAATGGGATAAAAGGATTCATGCAGGCATTGTGGGCATATAGGGCAACATCAAAGTCAAAGCAACAGGATACTCCCCATTTCGGTTGGCTTATGGCATTGATCCAGTTCTTCCTATTGAGTTTGATATTCCCACTCGAGTAATGAAAAATGAAAGAATGGATGAAAGTGATTCAAAAAAGAAAGGTTGGTACATCTTCATTTGCTAGAGGAAATGAGGAAATAGCTAAGGATACAAGCTATAAGAAGAAAATGAAGCGAAAGAATACTTTGATCAAAAGATCCGGTGGTCTCCATTTCATGTGAATGACTTGGTTCTAGTATATGATTCTAGATACAAAAAAAGAAAAAAGAGAAAATTTATTCTAAAATGGATGGGGCCCTACAAAATAGCAGGTTGTGCATGAAAATAGATACGTACTGACCGAGGAATTGGATGGCACTCTCATTACGAAATGGGTCAACCACGACAAGTTGAATATTTTCCAAGCACTAGAAGAGTCTACTCAGGACGAGTAGAATCTAGGAAGGGGGAAGATGTCAACACTAACATTTTCCTCCATAATTTCTATTTCATTAATGTATGTATTAGTAATAGGATGTTGTTAAGTATAATTAGTAGTAGCGTCCAGATAGAAGATAACGCTATTGCCAAAGATTTACACCACCAATAATGTATAGTACGGCATAGTCAAAAGTACAATATGAATGTTGTGGTAAAAGTAAATAGTTGTCGTAAGTGGTCCAAAGAATGTTAAAATGTCAAAGTTGGGGTAAGAAGAGAAGTAGGGTCTACATGATTAGGAATTAGAAATATTATATTGGTAATAAGGACAAGGAGTGAGGTCATAAATATTTTGTATATTTTTTTGTAAAAAGTCTAAAAATGTGGAATCCATGTGAAATGATAAGGTTTATCTTATCTTAAAAGATAAGCTTACATGTACGAGATAAGAGTTAAGGTATGGAATATGATTCATCAGAGTGGATTTCTTATCCTATCTTAGAGATAAGATGGATAAACCTAGAAGTCTATAAATAAAAAGGCCACCCCCCTCATTTAACATAGAAGGAAGTAGTGAGAAATATTGTAGGAAGTGTGCAAAGGAAGCCATCAGTTTAAAGGTGTGTTGAAGAAACCATTAAGAGGTGTAATTGTAAAGTTTCTCCCATAGTCTTGGTGAAAGGCAAGTGAAGTCAATAACACTTGAAGTACCTCATGGGTGAGATTGTAACAATTTCATGTTAATATTATAATTTACTCTGATATTTCAAATTTATCATCATTCCTTCTTATCATAGTCTATGGTATTCTTGTGTTATGTTTGTTGTTGTGTTTCCAGATTACATCCACTAAAGGTGTGCATTAGTAAATAATCATAGCACAAGGAGTTCCCAGTAAAGAATTATCATAGTGCTTAGGATTGGTGATGACAGAATCACAACACCCCCAAATGGGCCAAGTTAGATATGGGGCATTCAGTGTGATTACACAAACATGGTGCTATCATGAGTGTGGGACAATGTAAAATGGGATAGCTCTCCAAAGAAGGTCAGTTCTTTCTCCTAACCTAACTACCACAAACTACTCCTAATGTGGGAAAAACTACTGAATAAACCTAATCTAATGCTTCTAAGGGGACATGGAAAGAATGATTGCATGAAATAAACCTACACTACGAGTGGTGATACACCAAGAAAGGAGTGTTAATCACTTCCCCTAGCCTACAAAACAATGAAAGAAATGAACCTAGGAAGGGTGATCCTGTACCACAAACTAGATCACATTCAATACACCATTCCCAAATGAGCAAAACACACACCAAATTTGCAATGAACAAGAAGTATGCACAGATCCTGCAAGCACAAAGAGAGGTAAGATGTAAACAATAAACTATAGAGGTTGGACAAGATGCAACACAAATATAGTTTTATTGCTCCATATAAATTTACAGTATAATATTGTAGCATGAGATACATGAAGACATTAAAAATATTTGTGGAAATCTTGAATCCTTAACAATAATGGGGTGCATGGGAGGAGAGAATGACCAACTCTTTGTACAATGCAACCCCCTTACATTTATAGGAAGAAAATTGAGGAGAGGAGAGAGAGAGAGAAAGAAAACCCATAATTGTTTAATCAGTAATGAGTGCTTGAAGATCTGTAAAATCCTTCCTTGGTTAATGACATTACCTAGTGTAAGAAAGAACTAGATGTGATTGCACTGGGTCTAGTTTCTAGCTCCTGTAGCTTCATCATGACATCTTCTCCCACCAACCTCATTAATTTTCACCTACCATAGTATTGATTTCCATTTTTAGAGATCTAGAACCTTTGAAATCTGAAATTCAATAATTTCATACTATAGAGCCTGAAATTATCTTTCCATTGACTACAATTTTGTGAAAAATGGTGGAGTATGGAAGAAGTTACAGTCATTTTTTTCACAGGTTTCTTCTAGGGCTTGAAACTCCTCCTACCCTCCTGATTTCTAGATTTGGCCATCACTATTGAATTATCCTCTAAAAATCCTTTCCATTAAGTATAAATTCATTGAACTTGGCCATAGATTGTAGGAGTTATGTGTGTTTGAATTTGGGTCATGATTGGGTTCACCTCAAGCTCCACCAAGTTGTTTTCAACACCTATCGAGCTCACTTACTTCGCACGCCACCCAACTCAATGTATGGCTCAAGCTCCAATGTTTCACCTATTTCTCTTACTAGTACATCACATAGCTCATTTCCTTATATGAAACTTAGTGGATCATTGAATGTATGTGTAGGAGTTGTAGAGCCCTTCTGAAATCTTTCCACACCCATTTTGGGATTTCACCACTCCAAACCCCGAAGAAACCTCCGAAATTGATTCTCCTGAAACCCAAAATTATCGACCCTAAACTCAGCTTGACTTGACATGTGTCATCTACTTATTGGTTTTAAACATTCGTGCCTTGCCTCTTTAGAAGCCCGCCATGATACGCTTCTGAGCCTCTACCATCCCGACCCAAAATACAACTTGCCCCAAAATTTTAATTCACCAACTCACGAAGTCAAAAAATATAGACTTCGAGCTTTACTTGTTTGGGATTTTGAGCCTCGGTGGTTCGAGATACTTACCTTGTCATTCCCCAATCGCTCCACCTCCAAATTCTCAAGACTTCCAGATTTCCTCCATTTGACTCTCAACTCGACTCCCGAAGCTTTCTTTGTGCACCATCCAGTCGACTCGAGCCTCTCTTCTCATCCGAGCTCATTTAAGATCGATTCCTTTGTTCCATTGTTGATCCCCATGGATTGTTGTGATATTTCCTTATTTCCGCGAGCTAGAAATCCGAGAATCCCCCCCGATGCATTTTCTTTGATCGAGCTCGGGAGCTCGGCCTTCTACCCGCTTCTTATGAATTTGTTTGGACCAACCCAAGCCTTCCTTTCCATGATCCATGAACTCAATGATAGGCTCTATAACTCATCGTTGAACCCTGTTCTCTGCCTCACCTAAGCCACACTTACATTGGCATGTATGGCTCTAGTTGAATGTTGGTAACCTCGTTGTTTTATCTATTCACCGAAATTCTATATCCAAGTTGGCCCATCCAACCCATCATGCATGCCATCGAGCTCGATTCTAGCTCACCTCAACAAGCCCTTCACACATTCTACTTGGATCATCGATGAGATAAAACTTTGGATCGGATGAGTTCCTTCCGACGTGTCATACATTTGCTTTGTCAACTAGAATCCCATCTTTGAGCTTTCTGGCCAATATGCCCCTTTCTCATTATCTCTGGACCCAACTCGGCTTGATCAACCTCCACTACAACTTGGCTCACCAAGTAGCTCACCGAGCTACTCGAGAGAGCTCTCCTTCAACTCACCCCTAATACAACCTTCCAACTCGATGAGCTTATTTTTAGCTCGGTGGCCCTTTGAGGGCCAAATGTGAATTTTTGACCCCTGAACCTTATCCTTGGGGAATTTTTGAATTTTCTCCTATCATGACCTTGATATAGAATGAATGTAAGAGGTTTCGAGGCTTGTCATATTTTCACTAGTTTTTCCTATTTTAGCTAGATGTGGACCCGTAGAGCCCACATTCAACATCTTCCAAGTTGATCTCAAGGGTCAAAACCCGAGAAGATGAGATAATTCTTCAACATGATTTTTCACTTCTAAATTGACTAGATGAGATCCTGAACCCTTGAAAACCACTTGTAGCTCAAGTTCATCGTTAGGGGTCCATTTAGGTGCCTAGGTCCTATGAATTCCTTGTCATCTAATTTACTCGAGGGTAAATTAGATAACATGAGCCATAAAGTCAATTGCCCACTTTTCAAATGGTTTTGCACTAGCAATAGACCTCATAGGCATTTCATTTATATGCCCAGGATTTCCAAGGTCTTGTGACAATGGTAACAGCCTTACAATACTCTATACAATCCTTGTAAATTGTTTCCCACCAAAGCCCTGCTAATAAAATCTTATACGCAGAGAATTTTCTATATAATTTCCACTTACAATTCCACCATGAGCTTCCTCCATAATGGCAGTACACTCAGGATCAAGTACACACTGGTGAAAAACTTCATCCTTGTCTAACTTGTATAAATCTCCACTAATTAACATGTAAGGTGTGGTACATATGGCTAGTTTTTTTCTTCTCCGAGCCTTCATCCCTTCAAACGTCACACCAAAGTATGTCGAGAATACAACAATAGCTTCTAAATCATAGGGCGCATAGTTTAATCAATAGATGTGCATCCGGCATTGTGTCCTCAATGCTCTATACATCCTTGCTTGAATTAATCCTTGATAAGTGATCTAGTCCTGAGTTACTCTTTCTTGGTTTTAGAACCATATTAAAGTCAAACTCCTAAAACAAGTGTATCCATCTACATATACACCCTTGTAAGATAATCTTATTGACCAAATACTTAAGTGCCATGTGATCTATATAAAATATAAATGGAGTTTCCAACAAGTATTTTCTAAACTTGTGCAACATATAAATCATGGACAATGCTTCGTGCTCTGTAGTTGTATAATTTTTTTCAGCCAAGGTCAATTTCATGTTTACAAAATAGATAAGATGATCAATAATCCCATCTCCAAGTTATGCTAATACTACACCAATGGCCATACCAGAGGCATCAACATGCACATGAAACAACTTATCCCAAGATGGAAAGCACAATATGGGTGCAAAAGTAAGTCTTTCCTTCAATGTCTCAAATGTTATATGTTGCACCTCATTCCAATGGAACTTTTCTTTAATCTTCAACAATTCCTCCAGGGGCACAACAATATTAGCACAACCCTTGATGAATTTTTTTTAATAACTTGTATGTCCTAAGAACCCATGCACATTGCTCGGTTAGTAGACTCCTATAAGCCCAAAATGACATCAACCTTAGCAAGATCTACCAACAAACCTTCTTTACAAATAATGTTTCCCAAAAAAGTTCCAAAGGGTGTAGAAAAGATACACTTCTTAATGTTCAAAAATATGATGAGCTACCTACATCTCTCAAACATGAGTCTTAAGTTTTCACAATTATATTTTACCATTCCATAAACAATCCAATCATCCAAATAGTCCTGTAAAAATTGTGTATAAATTCCTCAAATGCTTGTACAAAAATACACGAAAAAACTATAGTCGCATTCTTCAACCCAAAAGGCCATAATCGTGTATGAAAAACTTCACCACTCAAAGTGGTTAAATTTGTCTTTACTTGGTCTTCTTGATAAATCTGCACCTAATGATAACCGTAGAATCCATCATTGAAAGAGTAAGTCTTGTGCCTTACAATGCCTTCCAATATTTCTTTTATAAAATGTGTAGGAAAAGGATCTATGACACAAGCAACATTAAACTCTCTCGTAGTCCACACATATCCTTATCCTACCATCTTTTTTATGCTTATTACCATAGGGTTAACCATTCTAATTCCTCAATGGGCTCAATGATCTCAGATTGCAACATCTTATCAATCTCTTCCTTTACCTTGATGCACATATTAGGATTCATCATGTAAGGTCTCTTCCTAGCTGGGATCACACCTAATTTTAACTTTATCTTCATTTATCCTAAAGAGGGATGCACTCCCTTTAATTCATGATAACATCTAGGAAATAAGTCTTGGAAGTCATGCAATAGCTCAATAATTTTAGCAACTTCTTTTTCAAACCAATAATCACCAATAATGACCTCTTTAGGCTCTACATCTATCCTAATGTTGACCTTATTCATTTACATAGGCTCATGATAAGTGCGATCCTTTTCATGTGCAATGTCCAAGACCTCACACATACCTACACAGCAGATCAACATCTAGATTCTCCACTTATTCATTATCAATCATGTACACCAACTTACCCTTTTCTTTTTCTATGCAGGCATGCAAAATTTGCTCCTCTTCATAAAAGTGCGCCTCCATTCCATTTCCCTAAAAATTCTAACAGATTTCTTCAACCTTTACACTATCCCCCATTGTAAGATGATTTATAATTTGTAATGCTTCATACACCAAAGGTTTAGAAGAAAAATAGTCAAAGGTCTAAACTATACTTGAATTCATCTCTTGCCAATTAAGTGTTTCCCTTGTTAATTCTACATGAACATACCATACATGCACACACCTACCTGCGAGTGGCATAAAACTTATGCACCCAAAGTGATGGTGTTAAGCCCTCCTTCACCTCCATCCAGAGTCTCACACACTTCTGAATGTGGTGTGAAGCCAAATCCTTTCCATGGAATTCACAAATCTCTGAAGGTACATTGCTCCTAATAAACCTAGTAGAGAAAGCGATTCTCACTTCTCGCCACTCCAAAAGGTTATCTCTATGTGTATTCCACCAATACACAACTGTTCCATGTAGGGTATAAATCAGCATATTTCTTCTGTCACCCTCATCCATCCATTGGACTTTCATGTCTGTGTAGAAATACGTCGAAGTTTCCTTCACCATTGTATCAAGGTACTTGGTTATGAATCAAACGCCGAATAATGCACTGTCCCGACTACACACATAATTTTATTCTTAATCTCTCACCCAACCATTTCATTTGTCCCATGTGCCCATTTATCATAGGAAACACTAGTTGTATAACTCATAGAATGAGCATCATCCCACTATATAACTCCTTCCTTAGATGGCTCGAGAAACTCAAAATATCTAACTGCAAGCAGGCATATATTCTATTCAAATCCTCTTCACACAAAGGTTCTACATAAGGTGTAGATTCCCCATCTATTAAAGGACTAATCACATGATCCTCTTTGTTCTCAAAACTGATATAACATTTATTAAATCGTAGATTAACATTATTCGTGTAACACCAAGGGTGCTCAAGAAATGCTAGAAAACTGTCTACTGCAAGCGCTAAGACCAATAAATCCCCGGTGAACTTGGCCCCTTAGATAGTTATACTAACATCCTTCAAAACTCCAATGGGCATGGATTTAGTCATGTTTTCCATATACAACACATTTGAAGATGGTTATAATGGTGTTCTCCTCCATCTGATTCCACGCATCCAAATTGAGTACATTTACTTCTACACCTGTATCAATCAATATGTTACTCAACATCCATCCATCAACAACTACATTCAAAGTGATCTCTTTATCATACTAAAGACTATAAGGAGGTAAATTTTCATGTAATAGTTGTCTCTTATGCTCAACTCCAATGTGTGATACCTTCTCCCTTAACCATTCCCCTAAAAAGGAATGGTATTCTCCTTCGCAGATATTACAAACCTCCTTCAAGTCATCAACATCTTTCTAAGGAAGCTCAACTACTTTTTCTTATTCCAGCCTTCAGTAATCGCTCTTTCAAGCACTATATCTCACCCTGTAAGTTTCTAATAACCTCCATAGTTTCTTGATAAACTTCCTTCTAATGGGTAGGATCTAGATACTTTACATGCAATACCTCTTATTTTGTAATAACAAGTTTATGCTTCGGAGTCTCATGAGAATGTGTAGCCTCAGTGAATGTAGTTACTAACACAGGTATTACCTCAGGATCAGGTGATAACTTTGGCATCCAATTATCTTCCACAATGCATTTTACTCTAACCATTCCCATGCCCTTATCTTGTTTGTACTACTTTCTCATATGCTCATACAAATTCGGCCATTCCTCAAACTTTTGATTCTTTCGCACTAGGAGAAAATAATTTTCTCGAGGGAATTCATGCCCGTAATGATCGAGATCCACATGTGAAACAAGTCCCGGTGGAAATTCACCTCTTCTACTGCCGAGACCTCAACCTCTAAACCCTCCACGGTAACCTCTACCTCTACTACCTCAATCAACATGCCCTTTATTATGATTATGATTATCATGTTCACCTTTTCCTTAGAATTTTTCGCAACACTATTCTAATGTACACTAGTCTCATTGGTATCATGAATCGATCAATCAATATGTAATTCTCTATATCATGAGTGGTAGAATTGTAAATATTAAAATAACAAGACACGTTATTCCAAATCATGCACTCGCAATAGGGGCACCTACTTGAATCGTGATCGAAATGACATATCTCACAATCTAGTAACATGGTGCACACCAACTTATGGGGGTAGTTATCCTTACTATGTCCTACCACCTCATAATCCGTACATCAAATACCACTACACATTTTATGGGCTGAATTAGCTGAAAAAATTTCCAATTATTTTTCCGTAGATGAAATCTACTCCTCCAAAAATGGGCTAACTCCATTGTCTACACTTCTATCTATCTCGGCATGCAGAGCTGCCCCAAAAGCCTCGCGTGGATCTGTAAATTTCTTATGAGAAAGTGCCCTTCTGAAAGGTGTGATAAAACCACTAACAAACCACTGAGTATTTTTGTTATGGTGGATGTCATAGGACAACTTTGATAACAAAGTTTTAAAACATGAATCATACTCTCCGACACTCTCTCAACCATTCCCTACTTGATATCCTTCAGTGCGTTGATGATTTTTTGTTCAAAATCAAGTATATGGAACTCAACCGAGAAAGCATCACAAAGTGTGTTGTAGTCTACATAAGTTTGGTTTAGATCATACTTCTTATACCATATATGTGCGCACCCTTGTAAAGTAGTAGCAAACTTACTTGCCTTACACTCAAGAGCTATGATCCCCTTAGCACGCTATAGTATCTCACACATATGCACATGCTCACCGCATCTTCAATACCTATGTACTCCGGTAGGTGAAAATACATCTCTTAATAGACTTGCTAGGGTTGGTGTGGACCATGCCCACCAAATCCAAAACATGTATTACCTATGATATTCTCTCCACCTCATGAACCACCGGATCCACTAGATCCCAAACCACCCGATTCTCCTAATCCTCCTCGCGGGCCGGACTAGAGGATGAGCTACTCTATGTTCCAAGTGTTTTGCTAAATTTAAATCCTACATTCTGCGAAGTTGTGTTACTTCTATACATGTGTCCAAGGTTTTGCATGCCCACACTTTTTCCTAATGACGCGCTGTAAAGTATATGGCTAATCACCCTCCAAACAATAAGGATGTTGTCACCGTGATGCCATATATGATTGTGTTTCTTGATGTAATTTTGTATTCAATGGAAAATTATATCTACATGTATCTACTCTCACTACTACTCACCCGATTCTTAATGATTGTTTCGAAATTGGAACACTAGGTGCAAGGGAAAAGTCGCTAGGTGGGATCAGATGCAAACATATGGCCCTTACTCTTTCTTCTTCCGACATGATCTCATCAGAAGCCGAGGGGGATTCTCTTCTTCAATTTCCTAAATGGGGGAGTACTGGATTCTTAGGTTCCATGTCTTCAACGAGAACCTCAAATCCTTTGCACATCACTTATCTCCAAAAATCCATAGACTCTCTCGGATTGAACTTCTTCGCCAATTCCCTTTCCCCACTTCATTATACTTAAGCCATCATTCCTCTATTTCTTTTTCTACCGTAATGTCCTCCATATTTCACCACACTTGCTCCTACCCCCACGTGCGGTGGAGATTTAGCTAACCATAGGTTGTTCTTCCAAGTCTAGAGTTACCAAAAGATCTTAATTGCTATAGAGTTATCACACAAATAAGATCCCTTGGGTTCACACAAGAACTGAAAATCAGCAACCTCTTGACAAGAATACGAGAAATAGTGTACTCCAATGTGTAACTATGTAGAACACCCCTCCACCAATGATCTACGGTGAGTGTCCAAGTCAAATCAGCATTGCACAAATTCTTGTAGTCTTCTTGTCTCCACATAATTGTTATATACCTCCAATTTCTCTTCGATGCATACACTACCACCCAATCATATAACTCTATAGGCAAATAGCTAAAGAACGGATCATAGAGCTCATGATATATATTTTCTTCAACCCACACATGTGCATCAAAATTAGGTCCAGTATTATATTTATGAGAAAATTCTTCCTCCAAATTTTCCACCTAACTCTTAATACTTGAATAAGGTCAACTGATACGTCTTCATCATACAACATTATTTTAATAACTTGAAAAGAGTTCCCGGAAATAGAACAAAAATTTAGTCTTTTATTTTACCAAGAACAACCCAAGGTGCACTTGGCACATCACTCATACAGATTTGAGCGCTCACCCAAAGCGTGCAAGGGTACTAGGTTCCTCTTTTATGGCAGATTTGTCAAGGATTTAACATGAAAAGACATATAATCCAGATCCATAACAACCATGTAAAGATAAACTACAACTACATCTCAACCATATTCAAGAATGAGCTAAACAAGAATCAACAAAGAGGTTTATCATGCAAGATCCAATTCTGAAATAGGACAATGACCAAGATCCATCCATAAAGATCCATTGTATTAATCATTGTAAAACACAGAAGTTGAATACATACATAAGAGTATCACCATAAGTCATGTGCACTCATAAACCAACAACATAACTCTACTACAAAGTAGAACTACTAAAACCATGCAAATCAATACATATATATAGGAGGTGGGGACTTTCCCTTCACTACCTAAGCATCCTCAAAATAGGCTGTATGCTAAGAATAGCCATGTGTCACTTACAAAGATAACAAGGATCATGCAATATCTTCTAACAATATATCTCCTATAGATAACTTCAGTTCTAATCCTATTTTTATCCCAAAACTCTACATGTCATTTGATCTTCCATTCATCCTAAAATATCCTTGCTTCATCTCCAATTCTTCATACTTCTCCTATCCATTTGTGCCTCGCACTCAACGCTCTACACTTAGCCACAACATGAAAAATGACAAACTCCTAACTCTTACTTTCCCGACACGCCCTTCTTCCGATGAAATTTCATGCGCCCTATGCACCTAAATTTTGTGTGCCCTGTTCTTAGTCACCTCTAATACCTAGGAAATAATTTTTCAACCAAAAATTTTAGTGTTTAGGTTGAAGTAAAATCCTTCCACCACCTACATCAACACTTCAAACCACAAGTAGTTATCCATCTATCATATGATATCTATATGAATGCAACTAGTTTGGTAACCCGAACCACTTTAACAATTCTTGGGATTATTTTTCTTTTTTAATACATTGAATTATGATCTTTGGATGTTTATAAATGTGGGAAGTTAAACTCTTTGACATAGTTGAATGCTTTAAAAATGTAGTAGTGACTAACCTAATGGATGTGCATTATTTTTGGGGATATTTAGGGATCCTTGAGTTCATTTAATGTTATTATTCAAATTGAGAGCTCATTTGAGTGCCACGTAAGTAAATGAAGTGATAGTAAGTTATTTATATAGGGTTTTGTAGTTAAATTTTTATGATAAAGATGACCTAGTAGGATAAAATGATGAAAAAGATAATATAATTTAAAAACAATTGGAGGATGTGTCGGTCCAAGATCATATAAGTTAGTTAGGACCAAATATTACATCCCGACAAACTACATAGTTTTAGATAGGGTGACTATGCATGCAATCTGAAATATGTATCATGATAAGAAAATGTGAAATATTGATTTTATACATCTATACTCATAATGTAACCACACATAGGTGTGTAGTAAAGAAGCAAGTTTGGAGAGAGACGTTAGGATATTCGAACATGGAAATAATGTGGATAGTTTTCTTAGTAAAGGAGAATTATCACAACTTATATTATCAAAAGGTAAATTACAAAATTTGAGGTTCTGCAATACATTGGATGTTGGACATAGGGTCATTGGTGTTGTCATTCATGTTAAGTTGCATTGATGGAAAATGATGTTTAGGTGGCATAGGAGTCGGCATGAGGTGTCAATCATCAAGAAGCATGAAGGTTGATTAGTAGTGCCTTATTTTGGTTTCATGATGTGTTACATTGGTTAAGAAGCATGGTATATTGGTTCATATGCATGGGTTAGGGCATGGTTCATCTTGCATAAAATAGTGCATGAGATTCAAAGGTTGTATGAAGGTTTTATAAGGTCTAAAAGATGTAGACCGAGGTGGTAAAGGTCTTAGAGAGCTTAAATAGTGGTGATCATCCATGAGGCATGTGTTGATATAAGCCTAACTAGGCCTATTCCTAGACCGAATGTAATAAGATGGTATGGTAGCTTGAGGTATGAGGTAGATAATGCTAATTTGATCATGTGAGGAGTGTTATGACATTGCATAGCATGTGTGGAAGGTGTAAAAGGTCATGGTTCATGTGTATAGTGCATATTCAAGGTTCTTGGAGGTAAGTTTAAGAAGACAAGGCAAGAAAGCATGGGAAAACTAGGTAGCAGGATGAGTTTTAGAGGTAGCGAGGATGGATGAGCATTGAAAATCATGGAGGAGGTCATTCCAGAGGTATGTGAAAATTTTGAGGGTAGGAATTTTAAGGAAATGCATGAAAACTTGTTTTAGGCTCTACAAATCTCTCAAAACAATATATTCTATCTCGATGGTCAACTTTGAATGCTCATCCACACGTGCAAACTATGCATGGGGGCCTAAGCCATTCATAAATGTTGATGCATGGAGGTAAGAGTCTTTAACAAGTGGAATGGGTTCATTTGGTCATCATACTTATATGAACCATTATTAATAAGCTAAGTGGGTATAAACCCTAGTCCGAGAGAAATGGACAAAATATGAATGGTTTGTTCTCCAAATGTTATGGTAAGGCTAGTATTATGGTTCATGCATATAAATAATTCTTCATAGATCATTTTGGTGGTGGTGGCATGCTCCAGTTAATGGTAAGCTACAAAAAAAACTCTTTTTGTGAAGATTTGCATGTATAGGCATGTGTTGTAGGTATCATGGTGAAATACCAGTTGTGGGAGTAAGTATGGGATATGTTATAAATTTCCATGAAGATATTTGGATAGGTTATGTGCAAGAAATGAGTGAAACCTTTCTCCTAAATGTGTCTATCGCTAATGGCCTAAAGGGTGCAAAACCATTCATGGAGGTCCAAGAATTTTTTAATATAAATGTATTTTGTGGAAGTGAAATATGAGCATGGATAGCTTGTAGAGGTTTTGCATTATGTGTTTTATCTCATGATTTGATTAAAAGTGGTGTATTTTGGCTTAATCCCTAATGGCCTAAACTATTGTCTTAGGCTTATTAAGAAATCTTGTGGAACAAGTATGCAAGTGTGAAATTATGAGTGTGACATATGTATATGAGTTCTTGAAAAAAAAAAAATCACATCCTTGGTGAAGTGTTTCATGTAGTTATTGAGTGTGGAAGTGGATTTTGAGGTGTTGTAGCTTGATAAGCTCAAGACCGATTATTGAGTAGTTTCATAGAAGGAAGTGTTTTGGGGTCTTGTACCCTCCTGAAATAAAGGTTTTCATGAGTCTTGTGAGTTACTTGAGGTCAATACATTTCTAGTGATGTGCCATTGTGTCATGAATAGGTTTTTGAGGTGTGAAATAGCTTGTTTTTTTAGACTAGTAAATTAGGTGCTTAGACCTAATAGGTAGTGCTTTCCAAATGGAGTGTTGTATACTTGAGATGGATAGATCATAGTGTTTCATGCATGTAGATGGTTTTAAAATGATGTTAATGAATTTTCCTAAGATGATGGAGTATTTTTGGAGTTGCCTTGTGTCATTGAAGATTAAAATGTGACCGTTAGAATTGTAGACCTAACTATTAGGCCTAGTTGAGTAAGCTTGTATTGTAAGGGTTATGAAAATCTATATGGCCCCCTTATGTAACTTGTATGAATGTGTAAAGTGTCTATTCATGTTTTATATGACTGAACTTACATGTTCATATGGTATTTTTCCGACCTATATGGTTTTGTGGCATGATTCATGTATAAAGGTAAGTTGTATTTGTTCATTTGAGCTAGTGAGAGGAATGGGGGTTTGAGTGAGCAAGAGGAAGTGTGTGAAGAGGTAAGAGGGATCTAGAGCATAGAAAATAAGAGGCATGAGAAGGTGAGAAGAGAAGAGGAGTAGAGATTCAAGGTCATATGACCTAATCAACACTTTTAGGTGCATGCATGAGTGAAGAAGGAGAAAGAGAGAAATTTGAGAGATTTTTGAGTGAATAGGGCTGAAAAAGTGATCATAATAATTTGGTTGAGAAATAACGACATTAATTGATCCTCATATCAAGTGGCTAAGTGGGTGTTTGGTATTTTTTGGGGTTGTAACCTCCTTGTAGAGTGGGTGCTCTAATAAATAGGGGTTGGTGCTCCTTGTGGGGTTATTGCCTCACTAAAAAAATCTCTTGTGTTGTGTAATATACACAGGATTCCTTTTTGTTTAGTAATATATGCAAATTTTTAGTGGTTTTTCTTCCCCTTTAGGGTTTCCCACATATATCTTGTGTCATTGTGTCATTTTCTCATGTGTATGTTTGAATGTGCATGGTCTAATCATCTTAATGCTTAAAGATTTATAATTGTGCATGGTTAATTGAATGAAAGTTTTAAATGAATAATTCACCCCCTCCCCTGCTCTCACTCATTGGGCTTCCAACAAGTGGTATCAGAGCAAGGTCCTTGTGAATCAATTCTAACAGCCTTAGAGGAGATCATTGAAGCACAAGTATGGTAGGAAGTCTAGTTTAAGATGAAGTAACACCTCTGGTCGAATGAGATATGGAAATCTATCCTTGATGTAATCTATTCATCCCCTTTATCTCCATATATTTCTGCTAAGAAGAGTTATGAAGATGATAAAGAAGATAAGGAGGAGTATGCTATGGTGTTAGGTCTTGTGAATGACAAGATAAACAAAAAAGGAAAAGGAAGAAGAATGTCAAATATCCCAAACTACTTTCCACACTCAATATGAAGGCTTGGTATGGTATATTGATAGTGGGTGCTCAGCCACATGACTAGAGACAAGAGTAAGTTCATTTCATTAAGATAAAATGCATCAGTTTCAGTTAGATTTGGAGACAATACAACTGTAAACATTGTTGGAAGAGGCACATTAAGTTTAGACAATGGAAAAAAACTAACTAAAAATGTCTTATATGTTGAGATACTGAAACATAATTTGCTCATTGTGAGCTAAATTTTCAAACAAGGATACACTCTAAATTTTGATGATAAAGAGTGTAATATCATGAAAAATAAATCAAGTAAGCTTGTAGGCAAAGCTAAAAGGACTAAAAACAACATGTACATATTGAAGGAGATCAACAAGGAGAAGTGTCTCATGAGAAAGTTAGATGATAGTTGGTTGTGGCATAGAATACTAGGACATCTAAAATTTGAAAATATAGTCAAGATAAGCTCCAAGGAATGTGTGAGGAACATGCCAAAGATCAGTAAACCAGAGAACACTCTATGTAAATCATGTTTACATGATAAGCGGATATAATGAGAACGTTAAGTCGAAAGATCATTACTCTATCACAAGGCCTTTGCAACTGATTCACACTGATCTCTATGGACCTATGAGGACTAAAAGCATGATAGGTGAGTATTATTTTATGTTTCTAATAGATGATTATACAAGATTCACTTAGGTTTTATTTTATAGGGACAAATCAGAAGCACTTGATAGATTGAATAATTTCAAGGCACTTGTTGAGAATGAGAAGAATGGAAGGATCAAATGCCTTAGATCAGCTAGAGGTGTCAGGTTTGGTCTAAAATATTTGATTTTTTTAGACTAATGGTATTAAGAGGAAATTCTCAATTTCTAGGACACCTCAAGCAAAATGGTGTGGTGGAAAGGAATAATAGGAATTTTTAGGAGATGGCTAGGACTATGCTCAATGAATCCAAATTATCTGATGGATATTGGAAAGAGGAAATTAGTATAACTATCTACATCCTCAATAGATGTCAGATAAGGATAAATAGTGACAATACCCCCATGAGTTATGGAAAGGAAGACCTACAAATATAGAATATTTTGGAGTTTTGGGGATAGGATGCTTCATGAAATGAATGGAAGAAAACCTAGGAAATTTTGACTCAAGATATGATGAGGGCATATTCTTAGGGTATTCCTTAATAATTCCATGTTACATATGTTATAATAAAAGGATGCAAGTGATGGTTGAAATTAGAAATGTAAATATTGATGAATCCTATCCTATGAGGTCTAAATCTAAGTCAAAAGATACATCACAAGAGTTAGAATCTAAGGAAGATGAAGAGGATATAGAGACAACTAAAGAATAAGATGAAGAAGAAGAAGAGAGGAAAGATACCAAATCCCTCTCAAGATAAATCAAGATAATCCTAAAGCTCAAATCCTAGGCAAGAAGGATGCTAGCATAACAATAAGGATAAAACTGGTAAGTCTTCATAATCAAGAAAATATTACTCTCCTATCTAAATTTGAGCCAAAAAATGTTGTAGAGGAAAATAAGGATCATTTTTGGGTTGATGTTATGAATGAAGAGTTGGATCAGATAGAGAAGAACAAAACTTGGGAGCTAGTACCTAGACCTAAGAACAAAAATGTTATTGGAACCAAATGGGTATTCGGAATAAACTAAATGAGGATGGTGAAGTCACAAGGAACAAAGCTAGGCTTTTCTACAAAGGATATGCACATGTTGAGGGAATATATTTTGATGATACTTTTGCACCAGTGGCTAGGATGGAGGCCATTAGAATTTTTCTAGCATATGCAGGTTACAAAGGTTTTAAGGTATACCAAATGGATGTTAAATCTACCTTCTTGAATGGAAACCTAGAAGAAGAGGTATATATTGAGAAACCTGATGGATTCTCATTGAAATATGGGAAATATTATGTGTGCAAGCTAAAAAAGGAACTCTATGGCCTTAAGCAATCCCCTAGGGCTTGGTATGGGAGATTAGACAAGTATTTAACTGAATAAGGCTTCAAGAAGGGTGTAGTTGATAGCAATTTTTACATAAAGAATGAAGGAGGACACATACTAATTGTGGTGGTTTATGTAGATGATATCATATTTGGAGGGAAAAATGAGCATATGACACATGAATTTTCAGAAGTTATGAAGAAGGAATTTGAGATGTCCATTCTTGGAGAACTATCATTCTTTGTAGGACTACAAATCAATCAATCAAAGGAAGGAATATTCATATCATAGGAAAAATATATAAAGGAGATGCTAAAGAAGTTTCAAATGGAGGATTATAAGCCTGTTGGACACCTATGGTCATAGGATGCAAATTGAGAAAAGAAGACAAATCACCTAAAGTAAACCAAATAACATACATGTTCGTGATTGGAAACTTGTTTTATGCCACTTATTCTAAGCCCTACATTTTGTAGAATGTAGGTCTTGTAGGTAGATTTCAAGAGGATCCAAAGGAGACACATTTACAAGCAATAAAGAGGATCTTCATGTATCTTAAGGGGACTACAGAGTATGGATTATGGTACCCAAGAAGTGAGAAGTTTGAATTGAAGCCTTTACTAATGTTGATTGGGCATGAAGCTTTGATGATAGGAGAATCACTAGTGGAGGATCCTTCTTTGTTGGTAAGTGTCTTGTATCTTGGCTGAGAAAGAAGCAATCATTAGTAGCCCTATCCACTTGTGAAGTTGAGTACATAGTAGCAACACTCACAGTGCATAATTTATATGGATGAGACATACCCTAGAAGACTACAAGGTAGAATGTGATGGACCCACTCCTATCTATTATGACAATACCAATGTTATAAGTGTGTCTAAGAATCATGTGTTGCATTCTAAAACCAAGCATATTCCAATTATATATCACTTCTTAAGGGATCAAGTAAGTGAGTAAAAATTAATTTGGAACATGTGTCCACCAAGGAGGAGGTAGCATACATCTTGACCAAACCACTCCCAAAGAAAAAAAAATTGGGTGTGATTCTTTCCCCGATTCTTTCCCATCAAGTTATTGAAAGGATCAAGACATCATCGGGGAGCAAGTCAAATGATTAATCTACTCCAAGAAGTTGGGAAAAGTGTCAAGTAAGGGTGAACTAGTATGCTAGCTTCATATACGAGATAAAAGGACTAAAAAGGATGGTTTCGGCTAGTGAAAAGTCAAAATAATGTATGTATTTCCTCAGGGGGAGTCTTGTGGATGTTTGAAGACCAAATCTAAGCATATGTAATAGTTTTGAAGTCAATGCGGTGAACATAATCTCAAGGGGAGAAATTAAGTATATCGCATTGTTTTAATTATGTTGGTAATTTATTGTAGGAACCTTTGTCATATATGTCAAATATGGAGAATGAACTCACAAGGTCGGTTTCCATCAATGTTTCTAAAGCTAGTTTCCATAAATGACAAAAGGGGAGATTATTAGATATAGTGTCATTGGTGTTGTGATTGATGTCAAGTTTCATTGATGGAAAAGGGTTTCGGTGGCATAAGAGTCGCATGAGATGGAAATCATCAAGAAGCATGAATGTTGATTGGTAGTGTCATGTTTAGAAGTCATGATGTGTTGCAAATTGATGAAGTAGTATGGTGTATTCATGCATATGCATGGGTTAGGGCATGGTTCAAATTGCATAAACTAGTGAGTGATATTTAAAGGATATATGAAGGCGTTATATGGTCTAGTAGATACAGAGTGAGATGGTAAAGGTCCTAGAGAGCTGTAATGGTGGTGACAAGATCAGTTTCCATGAGGCATGTGTTGATATATGCCTAACTAGGCCTATTCTATGCAAGTATATGGTATGGTAGCTTGAGGTAAGAGGAAGAGCAGGGATAATTTGAGCATGTGAAGACCATTGGGACATTGCATATCATGTGTGAAAGGTGTACAAGGTCATGGTTCAAGTGTATCTAGAGAATATTCAAGTTCCTTAGAGGTAAGTGGAAGAAGAAAAGGAATGAAAGCGTGGGTAAACTAGGTTGAAGGATGAGTTTTAGAGCTAGTTGAGAATGGATGAGCATTGGAAATCATGGAGGAGGTCATTTAGGAGGTATTCGCAAAGTTTGAAATTTGGACATCTAAAGGAAATGCATGAAAACTTGTTTTACGCTCTTGATTTAATTTAATTTTAATTAAATCTAAGTATTAAAGAGTAATTTATGTATAAATAATAAAGTATAGTAATGATGTAAGAAAACTACGATCTAAAGTATGAAACCCTAACCAACAAATAGAGAAAATATGACTTAACTCATATCCACACAATGTGGAAGTGGTCTCGAGCATGGAGAAGTGCTAAACAAGATGTAAGAAGTGTCATATCTAACCTCTATAAATTTTGGAGCTCATGAACAAGGCCAAGAAGGGGTGCCCACAATGCACATGGGCATCCGGTGCTGATGATGAATTGATCTGGGTGCCCGTGACTACACAAAACCTCTAAATCTAGGGTTCATTTTAAGATCTCCCGTTTGAAAATTACTATAGAATGGTTGGTGAATCTCTGAAACAAACTTTCAAAATGACGGCGAATCTCCAAAAAAATTGATTCATGAAAATGGCAATTTCAAAGGGCATTTTTCAAATGGTTTTGTACAATTGTATGGGTGTTGGATGGACGCCAGGTTTTTGCCGACAAAATTCTTGTTGGTCGGTTGTCCAACATACATTAGATGGATGTCTAACCTACGCATTGGATGGAATCCATTGGACATCTATCTAAGTTTTTGGTCTGTCATCGACTGTGTTATATGCATCCATGTTGGTCAACCATCTAACAAGCATTGGATGGCATTCACCTACACATTGGAAAGAATCCATTGGTCATCCGCCCAACCTTTTTGGTTTATCGTTTGGCTCGTGTTGGACACATCCCTATTGGTTAGTCGTCTAACTTGCATTGGATAGCTGTCTAACCTAAACATGGGATGGAATCCATTGGTCATTTGTCCAACCTTAATGGTATTTCATCCAACCTATGTTGGACGCATCCATGTTGGTCAACCTGTCTAACTTTGTATTAGATGGCCATCACCTGCATTGGATAGAATCCATTGGTTGTCTATCAAACCTTATTGTTCGCCATCCGACTAGTGGTAGAAGGCCATCTCAAGAAATTTGAACGACCATCCATCCTATGTATGTTGTGTTTTTAAATGGTCATATCTTTAGAAATAGACCCCCACTTGCTACCCCATGGGCTATGTATTATACCTCGGTGAATATTTTCACATTTTTATTAGAAACATTGGCAAAATACATGTATAAGTTAATTTTTAACTATAAGTAGTAGGCGAACTGACCCATACAAATGAATTTTTGACTGAAATTTTAGGTGAACTCGGTGGTATCCAAATGCTGAAAATTCTTCGTTTCCATTTCCAAAATCCCTAATATTCACGAGTTTACAAACATTCTCCACTAAAATATTCCTTGTCTAAATCTTGTTTCTATTATGTCACAAGGGTGTCACAATTATTCCCTATTTATCACTTGGTATTTTCTCATGGATCACCAAAGGTACCTGCAACCTAAAAATAGAAATTCACCCGCATATTCCCATAAACTGCTTCAAACCTAAAAAAGGAAAATTTAGAATGGGGAGTCGAACTAAAATTGGCAATCACCCTATGAGTCAACTTAGGACCTAGCACTATACTACATCTCGTAAATCCATGTAGTTTATGCAATTGTGTGCATAAATGATGCCCTAGGATGCCCTTATGCAAGTTGCACTTGATACCGAGTTATAGCTAGAATGTAGCAATGTAGTAGAATGTTTAGATAAAATAGAATAAACTTCCTCTCCCTACGTTATGTATGCATCCATTTTCCCTTGAATGGATGTTAGATGAATGCCTTGAAGTGATTCGGGTACATTTTGAATGTAATCTTAGGTGATGATAGTAATGTTTAGTGCTTGGTCCTTGATTTTGAACAAATAACTATGTATTTATATAATTCTTGTTGGTTCTTCAAACTTGCACTGTCTCTCGATCTAGAGGAACCGAGTCATTGAATCAATAATGGGATTGTCTCCAAGTTATGGTACCTTGTGCACTTGAGAAATACCTCCGGAGAAGGCTTGTTCCTCTACCTATTTCTACTGCTACTACTACTCCTAATGCTAAAAGGTAAATTTAAGCTAATAATGCCAAGGAACCAAGGATATGAGGATAACATAAATGGAAAACTAAACTAGGGAAGGTGATAGTACTATAAAAAGTGGGATGAACACTATCTATTCTGAGTGAAAACAAAAGAGAAAACATGAAGGGAGGATAGGCACACATAGCACAAACCAAGATGCATTCACACAATCAATTTCATGAGACACAATAAGAAAATGGAGCTGCAAGAGATTTAAAATGACACGAAAGCACACAATGTAAAAGGAAGGAAAGAAAGAATAATAAAAACACGTCAAGGTAGAGAATAGCCACAAAATGATGCTTTTATTACTTCCAGGTATGCATAGTCAATTACAATGGCATTTGAAGGCTGATATCTGTATGCACGAACCAGATCTAGAGGTATGCGACTAAAAATGCAAAGATATGGAGTCCTTAGCAAACACTAGATGACTCCAAAATTTCCAACCCTTTATAATAAGCAAAGTTATTTCATTTATAGATGAATAGATAAAAGAGGAAGAAGAGAAGGAGGGAAAACTCATATTTTGAAAACTCAACCACTAGTAATGAATGCTTGTAAATCAACCTATAAATTTGTCAAGTGTGCTTCTCTATGTCCTGTTTGGAATGTAGGAGAAAAAGGAGGAAAATTGGCTCAAATGCAGGGTGGTTGGAACAATTAGATATGTTCATTAATGACCAGAAATATGTTTTCCCAATTCTCACCTTCCAAATCCCATTAAAATTTGAATTTGAATATCCTACACTATATATGAGGTCAAGATTTTGAATGAGACTGAGCATGCATGCATCAAAGCTCTAGAATAGAAGTTATGGCTGCGAAAGTCTACAGTTAGTCTAACACATAATGACATGTGGCGAAAATCTTTGATTGATTGAATGGGTGCCAATCTGTGAAACCTATTTTTCATTTCTGTCATGTGTCAAATAATTATTTGTCTTCGAGATTCACATCAGTGGCAATATTTTATTGGTTACGTGTAGCACACTCAAAGTCTGACACATAACACATGGCAAAGAAGGGCACAAAAGGAAATGCAAGGTGCATGCGTGGAAGAGGAAGGTGCGGAAGGAAAATAGAGGGAGGGCACGTACAAAAGTGGCATGTGTGGGAGGAATGGAAGGAATACTTGAGGAAGAAATGAATGGTCAAGGCACAATTATTACAAGGTGATGTGCGGGGGCACACAATAGTGTCGTGGACTTAGCTGATTTTAGGAAGTAGAACCAAGGTGCACTTAAAGGATGCATCAATTTCTTGGAATAAGGTGGATGCACAAAGAGTGCGCTCAAGGGGAAAGGAGGAATAAAGAAAAAGGAAAAGAAGAGGTGAAGGAAAGGAGGAGTGCTCAAGGATCTAAAGCCAAATGATTGTGCCAAAGGAGAAAATGAGGTGCGCATAAACCGTAAATATAGATTCTTCAGATCCAGAATGGGAACGTAAGCTTGTCCAAATAACTAGGGGAGTTATTTTGGATCATAGTTTGGTGACTTTTGGGCCCATCTGCCTGCTAGATGAAGGATATCAATAGCTTGGAGCATCCATTGGGAATGGAATCTACTTGTATGTGAAATTATGATTTGTAACCTTAAAGAATCACCCCTCAAGTCACTTGATGAAACATTTCGAACTCATATGAATCTTGCAAAACTATTGAAATTGCTCAAAGATGATTTGCATCCTAGAAGCAACAAAAGAGCACACGTAAAAAGCACATGGGAAGAAATAAATATATACAACCGAGAATAGTGTGTTTGCGGCGACTTTGGAGGAACTAAAACTACTCTAATATATACAATTTGATGAAGCAAGCTGAATGGAAGGGTTTGAGATAGATCGTATTGACCGGGATTTTCATTGCGCCTCTATTAAGATGAGACAACTCAAAAGAGTTATCTTCCTTGAATGAAATAATGATGTATGGGTCACTCTAAAGTGCATCAAACTTTAAATGGCACCCCGCTTTAGCTCACACTTCCCATTTTAAGACCAAGTCACCAAATTTGAAATTTCGAGGCCTATCCTTTCTGTCAAACCATTTCTTTGTAGATTTTTAATGTTGTTCTAGCTTGATCATGACAGAATTCCTTGATTCTTCAAGTTTAACCAGCTCTACCATTCTGATTTTTCTCTGGTCTACACCCTCAAACTCTAACTGCTATTGGGAAATCTCTAATGAAGGAAATTCAAGAGATAAAGGAAGTCTAGCTTCCTTACCATACACAAGCTTATAGGGTGAAGTACCTATTACCTTCTTTACCATGATTTTGTCTTCCCAGAGTGCATGTGAGACCTTTGTATTCCACTGCTTTTGGCTGATATTCATTGTCTACTTCATGATTTTGATCAAGTTCTTGTTTGTTGATTATGCCATATTATTTCCCGAGAGTAATAGTTGGAAAAAGTATTTAGATAGATACCTAGGCCAAACGCCTAACTAGAAATATTCGTACCAAGGAAGGCCTTTGCATTATCAGAGATGATTTTTTGAGGAATGTCAAACCTTGTTCTGACAACACCTTCAAGGAAGAATTATTACCTCTGTTGATTCCTTGAGCGTGACATCCTCTTTCTATCTCGGTAAAGTAATCTATAGTTGTTAGTACCCACTTGTGTCCAGCGCTTGAAGGCGGGTTGATCATGCCTATGAATTCAAGACCCCTTTGCGCAAAAGGTTGAGCCATTTGGATTGGTCGGAGGGGAAGTGCTGCTAATTTCTTCTTTCTTGCAAAGAAAGCACATTCTTTGCATTTTTTTACCCACATGTGTGCATCTACAAAAAGGTAGGCCGTATATATTGCCTTAATGATCTTCATCATTGTAGTCTTAACAGAGAAGTGTCCACCAAAGAATCCATCTTGAAATTTTTCTAATACATTTTCTATTTGTGTGTTGTTGATACATCTCAACAAAGATGCCATCAAGATTCTTTTTGAAGAGAAGACCATCAATCAGGGGAGTTATGGAATAGATTACAACCTCATATGCCTTCTCTTTTTCCTTGTTTAATCTAGAAAGGTATGCACCCTCGAAAGGAATGTGATCATTTCTTTCATCCATTCGCATGCGTCGGGGGCTTCATTTTGTTCGTGTTCGTGCGCTGGAAATCTTCATTCATAAATAATGAAGTCTTGGGCTCATTTTGCACATATTCAATAATCTGCTTGTAGAACGCGATGCTTCTTACCAATATTTTGGCTTTGATATTCACATCATATTCCATGATCTTGGTCACCCATATTTCTCTCTTTTCACTGATTTCTACTCCCATGATGAAGTCTCTAACGATGGAGTGAGAAAATAACACCTTGATATGATTTGTGGTGAGCATACTCTTGAATTTATTGAGCACACGCATGATGGCATAGACATGTTTCTCCGTGTGACTATATTTCAATTCATAATGCTTCAGAGATGTTTGACCAAGAAATCCACTAATTGATCCATTCCTTGTTCATTTTCTTGAGTTAGGACAACAACAATGCTTACATCAGCACCATAAGCATAAAGGATGAAATCCTTTGAGTAATCTAGGTTGATGAGTGTTGGTGCGCACAACATTTATTATTTAATCTTGTTTAAGATCTCTCTTCCTTCTCCTTTCCAATCGAAGACCATGTCCTTAAGAATGAGAGTGATGTGCTGAGAGTGATGTGCATTACCAGTCCTGCAAAGTTAGGAATGAAGTGCCTAACGAAATTGATTTTTCTGAGGAAGGAATGTGTTAGGTTGTGGAGTTAAATAGCTTCATTGGAGCATGCATTACAAAGTGAATGGCATCGGTTAGGCGGTGATCGAATTGATTAGTTATCAAAAAAATGGGTTACAAAGTGAGCGACATCATTTAGACAAAGGATCGGAATCGCTTAGTTATCAACTAGCATGGGTCGAAAGTGAGTGACATCGATCGTGCAGTTGACCGACATCACTCAGAAGTAACCAGCATTGGTTACCTATGCGGGAGTGTTTTATTTATAAGTCACGAGATTTAATATAGCTTTTGTTTTAAAGAAAATCTATTGGATGTAATTGCATGGCTATTGTGCCCTAAGTTTTTCTAGGCTTATATAAGTTAGAAAACTAGGGTTAGAGGTGTAAGATGTGAAGAAGAGAATAATCCTTGGTTGAAAGGATGATGAAGAAGAAGAAGAATAAACAAATTGCATGAAGACAAGAGCTTTCATAGAGAGAAGTTGAACAGAAGGAAAGTGCAGGTACATTGTTGGTGAGAAGATGGTATTATCTTCTACAATATTTCCTTTGTATTATTTAGTCTCATGTAATGGCTTATATAGTAGGAAAATCACTTAATGTTTCTTCTTGTTAGATCCACAAGTTATTGTGAGATCTTATTATTTCTCATTCTCGTAGATCCACATGTTGTGAGATCTTGTATTACATATCCATAAGATCATGATGTATTGTTGATCCATAGGAATCTAGTATTGTAGAGGAATTTTTCTTCATGTTTGCACAAGTTGATGCAGTGATGGAGGAGAGACTTACTTCTTGGTGCATGGTTACGTTTGCTCATTTATAGACCCTTCAAGAGGTCTTGTTTGCAGATTCACAAAGATGGTGAGGTCTTGGTTGTAGATAGGACAAATGTAGGGTAGCTTCAGGTATGTGGGATCTTGGTGGTGTTTCAAAGGCACGGTTGTAGTGCACTCAGGTAGATCTGGTTAGAGATCTAGAGGAGACATAGGTGGTGGTATGGAGGCATGGTTTAGTGTACTTAGGAAGATCCAGTTGGAGATCTGGGAGGAGGAGATACTCTTGTAGAGATACATGTACTCTTGTGCAGAAGAGTTGGTTTGTAATCTCTTGTTATATTATATATATGAGATCTCTATCTTTGGTGGACATAGCCCACATTGGGTGAACCATGGTACATGTTGTGTTATGTGTGTGTACTTTTTGTGTGATTTGGATTATTCTTGTTTATACTTCCACTCACAGAGATTTTCTCGGGATTGTTAGATCTATATTTGCATGTTTTAGATTTGATATTCTATAGTTGTAAATGTTTTCCCATAAACCCACCCCCAATAGACTACAAGGATTTCTTGTGCGCCGAAAGGAAAGAGTCAAGATGGCTAAGATTTACTCATAATCAATTGTGTTGTCATCCTTTGAAACCACATGGCCCAGTAGCTTTCCATGTGCCACTGCGAAATTGCACTTCTTGGGGTTAAGAGATACCCCAAACTTTTTGCACCTTTCAAATACTTTCTCCAAGTGCGCCATGTGATCCGCACTCTACTTTGAGAAGACTATTATGTCATCTAGGTAGACCAAGATGAACTCATTGATGTAACATTTAAAGGTAATATTCATGGTGTGTCTTTGAAAGGTTGCACATGTGTTTGACAGACCAAAGGGCATCTTCTGATATGCATATGTCCCCCACTTGGTTGTAAACATTGTTTTGAATTGATCATCTTCCTTTACCAAGATTTGATTGAAGCTTTAGTACCCATCCAAAGCATGGACAATCTTTGTATGCTAGCCACTCTGCAGAATCTACTCCATCAAAGGCAAATGATAATGATCCTTGAGGAATGCCTTGTTTAGATCTTTGAAATCAATGCGAGCCTAATTTCACCATTCTTCTTATGCACTAGAACAAGATTCGTGACCCAAGTAGAGTATTTGATTGGAAATATGATCTTTGCCTCAATGCGTTTGGACAACTCCTTCCTTATTAGGGGCTATATCCTTTGGTTGACTAGTCTTTGCTTTTCTCCGATGGGCTTGATACTAGGGTAGAGGTTGATGGAGTGTTGAGAAAAAATTGGATCAAAACCTTTGAGGTCTTCATACTCTCATGAAAATATATCACTGTATTTATGGTAGAGAGAGATGAAGGCCTTATTTTCATCATATGCACAAGCTTTACTGAGTAGTAACTCCTTTCCGCATGTAATAAGGACTGGACCGCGGTCTTCTTGTGCTATGCAAGTGTTCTTTTTTTCACCCTTGAACTCATCATCAGGGCTAAATATTTTCTCTAAGGTGACCAACCCTTTAGGCAACTTGTTCTTTCTTAGCTAGATCACTTGGTCACCATAGTTGTCATGAAAGTTAACTTGCATGTTTGAAGAGAACTCAACCTCATTATGAATGAACTAGACGATCTACGCGTTAATATCAAACACTTTCTAGCTTTCTAGAATAAACTATGAACCAAGCACGGCCATCCGGTCTACTTCTTTATTAATTTTCCTCGCACCCACTACAAGTTTAGAGAATCAAATCCCTCGAGGAGGTCCAAAATTTGTCTTTATAAGCTTTGAGAAGCTTATTATTTGTTGTGCACTTATTTGTGACCTGGTGGATAATCAATACTGTGTCCCCAAATATCTCGTAGCACCTTAATCTTTTTCATCTTAGTAATGAGAAGACCATGCACCAATGCTTCATACTCCACCACATTGTTAGAACAAGAAAACTAAAATTTGTGTGTGAAGAATATTTTTTCATCCTTAGGGGAAATGAGAACAACTCTTGTGCCCCCACCATTATGCTTCGGAGCCATCAAAGTATAGCTTCCATAGACCCACACTTTCATCATTTTGTTTAAATGCATGTGGCAACACAACTTCTTCAAGGATATAATATGTCCCAAGCCCAGTTTTGAATGCTTCAAGTTCCTCAACATATAGATCAAACTTATGGTGCCTTTCCTCCCATTCATCCAGCACTAAGTCAGGTACAGGAGGGGGAAGGGGCTGCTCTTTAGAAACTAAAACTTTCTCCTCTTAGATTAGGCAATTGGATTGAAGAGGAGATAGGTCATATGACTCTACATGATAGGAGAATATTGACTTAGCTTGTATGGTAAACTGTACTATACCTTGTCTTGAGTAGGACATGGGACCAATCAAAAGACAAGTAACCACCCACTTTTGTAGTAAAATCTCTTGACAGACAAAGGGAAAACAAAGGAGACAGGTCAATGATTGACACATCTTGAGTTATTGTGAAACTTGGGCATATATGGAGGGTCAACTCAAGATCCTTGATGAGTCCTGAGTTGTAACAATTGAGCCATCAATTTGTAGGACTCCTTTGGACAAAGGTTTGTACTTAAGACCTAAGACATCATCTATTTTTGGCATGATACAAGTACTAGCGCCTAAGTCAATCATGAAATTACACACAAGGTGTTTTCCTATGATAAGGGACATATAGAAGGATGGGATTTCAGCAACAATACTTACACGCATCTCCTGTGCTGGCATGAGATATTGACACCATGATGTATTTGAATAGCAATATCAACACGCGGAGTTGGGACAAAGCCTCATGTAAATAGGTCACACTCGAGATTGGATGGCCGTGGCATCCCATATTGTGACATTCACATATTTCCTTTTCATCCGGTCCACAATGTTGAATGGAAGGCCAACTAATTTTTGCATTTGGGGAACAAAATCATATTTCTTTGATTGTTCAAACATAGAGGAAGGGGCTTGTAGGATGAATTCTACATTGTGTCGGGGCTCTTTTTTTTTTCTACCTTTTGTCACCCCGCCCCATTTTCCTTTCGGAGTTCTTTTATGGTTTTGTCGAGACTAAATTTTACGTAGGTATGGAACTGAATGTGGAGGGTATCCACGTGTCCCTTCAATGAATTTTGAAGGAGGCACAAAGAATCAGGATCCTTTGAGCAATGACTATCGACCACGTGGACAAAGCACAACAAGGCAGCCTAAGTGGGTTGAAAGGTCAAAGATAAAGGGGAAAATGCACATGCCTCCACATGTCACCCAGGTGCAACTTCAAGAAGAGAGAAAGGGAGAAGCCCCAAAGTAGTGTTAGGTCTCCATGTGTCACACATGCAGCTACCATCGCCAAAAGGACCGATCAAAGAAGCGAAGGGCTCAAAATTCGGTGGATTAAATGTGATCTTGGTCCCCAAAGCATGCAGCTTGAGAATTCCATAGGTAAAAAATAAATGCAGGTGGTGGGAACCTTAATGGAGGAACATTGAAGCAAGATCCACGAAGATATGTAAGAAAATTTTCTTGTTCTAGAGAGATATATATACATATATAGATAAAGAAAAAGTTCCAAAAGGTCGGAAGGGAGGAATTTAGGTTTAGTCTATTATGTTCATTGGCCTTAGGGTAAGTGCAGGAAGTTGATGGACAAATATAGGGTCATCCGTGGACGTCATATTGCAAAAAACAACGAAATCTCAACTTGTAGGGATTATTAGCTATACACGCACTCTAAATTAGAAAAATTTATATATATATGAATCGTAGCATTCAGAATCTAGTTTCTAAAATACTAATTTTTGTAAAAAACGGACAATTTTAGCTATTTTAAACACTTAAAATTATATGACTTTTTTTTTTTTTTAAAAAACTTATAAGATTGTAGTCCGTTTGCCCACATTTTGGATGACCAAATCTTGTTATTTTTTTTTCCTTTGGTGAAACGTTAGATGTAGTTATCTATCTTGGGATGGATTTTATTTTGTATTTTTTTGAGCAATATTTTTTTTTATGATTTTTTCCATGAAAGTGGTCTGAAAATATTTAGAAAATGGAGCGCTTTTTGTTTGCCCGCCATAACTATATCAAAAAATATCGAAATCAATTTTTATTTTTTTTAAATGTGTATAGAATTTGTCCACGCTTGGGATGGTATAAGTTTTATCATATTTTGATAAGTGAAACAAAATTTACAGTCTTAAACGTAGACATGAACATTCACGGGAAAAATGTCTTAAAGACCTATTGTTAGTAAGAAATTATAAAATGATATTTATCTTATTCTATTCACTTTAAAAACAATATTTCTACAAAGCTAAGAGTCTACCCTACGTGATGGCACCATTTTTGTGAAATGTTTTCAATTTTTTAGCATGGTTCAAGTCTTTGGAAGAGCAGATTTGAGGTTTTTTGACCTTTTGCACTTCATAATGACCTTCCATAGCTTTGGTTGGGGAAAAACAAAGATTTTCCGAGGCTTAGGTTCGGCAGATAGATCCGCGATCACGGTTTTTTTAACAATACCGTGAGCGCGCTTTATAAACCGCGAGCACGCTTTATAAAGCACGCTCACGGTTCATAAATCATATTTACACACATCCCAATGTCTGAATTACCATGTGATTTTTACTCTCTGACCTTACCGTATGAATTACTGTGAAATTTTGTCTTTTTCCAGGCACATTTTTCTTATCACCGAAAGCAAAACATCATGGGAGACAAAATATAGTGGTTCGGTGCCACGACCCACTGTTTACAAAATATAGCATTTGACAACCTTACACTGGCTCCAACTGCACTATTTCATGCATTTGCAAATAGTAGGATAAGCGAGAGCACCGAAATGAGAAGGAAAAAACTGAGAGAGGCTATTGTAGAGGGTTCGTATGCCGAGGTGCCAGATCAGACGAGGCCTCTCTAGGTGCCATGGAGTCCGAGTAGTCACCCGTCAAAGTTGAATGATATTTTGGTCTCAGGGCTCTTAAGGGACTATGCCCGAACAAAGTAGCCCGGAAGCAACGACCCTTTCGCGCACCAAAACACCACCTCCTCTAGCGTTCACCTGGCCACCTAGACATGCCGGCGCAGTCAATTTGGTGCCACGACCCACCGTTTGCAAAATATAGCGTTTCCTTATTTATTTAAATTAAATTACAATGACTTGGTTGTTATGTTATCTCTTGTTGTCATCTTGTCCTTGGTAGGATGATATACATCCAGGGCTCATGAATCTTATTTTCTGCCTTCTCCTTAACACTTGGTTTTGTTATAATATTATGGGTAGTAAATTGTTCTACGGTTTTCTTTTCCCAACTCTCTTGATTCAACTCTCTGACCTCCTGTGAAACCATAATTATCTTCTCTCTCTCTCTCTCTCTCTCTCTCTCTCTCTCTCTCTCTCTCTCTCTCTCTCTTCTTGTACCTCATTAAAGCTCTATCAACCTTTGAATCACATCTCCTACTAGTTCTTCTTCTTCTTCACCATATATATCAAGTCTGATTCATGAGGCCTAATAACCTTCAAAATTATCTTTCTCTACATTTCTTCCTTGTTTCCATCATCTTTTCTATTTTTCACATATGTTCTTGTTCTCTTATCCTTTCTTGTAATTTCTTTAGTCTAGCATCTTATCTCTCTGATACTAACTTCTCCATCCAATGTGGCATTTTGTAACCATGGTCACTCTTTACTTCACCCATCATTTTCATCTATCTCTTTGTCTCTCTTCTTGTCACTGTATCAACCTTATCTCAAATCCTTTTAGCAATTGAAAGAATGTAGTTTCATGGTATTAGTTTCATATGGAAGAAGAAGATTGCAACTATAATGGCATGTTTCAGTAATGCACATCTAACAGTACAAGCTTATGATGCAAATAAAAATAATATAAAGATACAGCTCCACATATCATTCAGATTTAACAATATTTCAGGATTATTATGAGTTACAAAAGAACAGGATTGGAAAATCAATACAGTTACTTCAAGGATTAACTCATATGTACACACAAAAGTTACAAACAATGCAGACCCAATTTTGGGTATACCTGTAATATTATCAAGATACAGTCAAATACACCAGAGTTTCAAGCACACTTTTCCAAATACAACAGGATGATATTGATGAATTCCATTAAATCCATAGGTTATGGAATTATTATTTTGGGAGTTGTTAAAAGATGGAGGGATGTGAACCATAACTCAAATAAGCTTTAGTTACTAATACTTAAGTTGGCAATAGAGCTAACAATATTGTTTTAGTTTGAAAAATAAAAATTCAAAATGCCCATGGTGAAATATACCACAAATAATAATCAGAAAGATACTAGAAAATATATAACTAGAAGTAATACACTAAATCCACCGAACAGAGATCAAAACCCACTTTCTCAGAGTTAGCAATAATACCAAAATAACCAAAATAAATATGATTTAACCAACACACATGGATATATATATATATATATATATATATATATATATATATATATATATATATATATATATATATATATATATATAAGAATCAAACAAAGTGTGCTCCAGATGCGCACGTCTCTGAAAATATATATGTACATAAGTTCATAATGTATGTATACATCTCGAACTAAGCACGTGTCATAATGTACATATGGGACCACATGCGGTCGCAAAAGGCTATATATATATACAATGGACTGTGAATCTACTCATGACCACATATGTGTCATCCAGGTGGACTATAAATCTACTCATGAAACATCTTCCCTCTCTTCGCCCTGCTAGAAGTAAAGACGTCCACGACACGGGATGTAGTGGAGGGAGATGCCACTACGGATTTCATCTATGTGGTCCTAGGTGTCTCTAAGCATGCCTGTAACCTAACCTGCACATTCATAAACAACAAGTTTTTAACACCCAAAATTTTAAAATACATTCAAAATTTAGAAACTTGTACAATTTAGTTAAAATGCATGTGAAATCTTACCGCAATGTCATGATCCCTATCAATTTTTTGTTGACGCGTCATAGGGACAACAATAGACTCACGAGGGGTAAGTTGTACATACAAATAATTAATTTTCAAATTAAATATTTCACATATATACCTACAAAATTTGATATTGTAGATTTAAGTTTAATAAGAAATAATGAATCTCCAAAATTTAACAAATTTAAAAATTGTGTACCTCGCTTAGTGGATCTCAGAGATGCTATGGCGTAGATCTATAAGCAGCCTCCACAGTCTGCATATATGGAGGAGTCTCTCTAGCAGTCATAAGCTATACAAAAAACATGTACAAATCAATATTAAAATCTACTTAAGAGCTATACAAAAAACATGTACAAATCAATATTTAGTTAGTCAAGAAAGAATAAAAATGTTATTATTTTATCTTCTATTTAGGCTAAATACATAGGATCTATAAATGTTAGCACGAAGGCCATCTATCTTCATAAGATTTTGACAAAGTTTTGTATTTAATCAAGGTAACCCATAGTCATCTTCTATGACAATTAGAGCATCATTCAAATTTGAAGGACTTTTATCTAACATCACCAGACCAAACACATATAGATTCACAGAATTTCATCAAGGAGTTGATCCATGGATAGGTCATTTATCTCATATATTGCTAGACATTGGATTATATTGCAAACATCTTGACCAAACCATTCACCGACAGAAATATTATTCACTTATGATCTATTTTAAGGGTGTGGTCTATATCAACATCATCTTCTGAGGGAGCATTTTATCCATCCTTTCTTCTTTTCTCTAAATTAAAGGAGTTTTTCCCATTGGTTTTTCTCATGTTCTCTACTTTTGGAGAGTTTCATTGTAATTTGGGTAGCTCATATGGTCTTATTTCAAGGACCCTCATTTTTACCAACCTAAGCTACACTTCAGGGTGTTTTCGTGTAGGTATAGATTTTCCTTGTAATTATTTATTTCTTAGAATATTTCGTGTAGATATATCGTGACTCATCTTGCTTATATGTTCTTTGTTTCATAGGAGTTACTTGAATTTTTAGGAGTTATTTGTGTGGTGGTACTCCGAGACATGTAAAACCAATATATGATTACATACATGGCTAGTTATATCAAATGAATTGGCATTTCCTACTAGAAATAATATATAGGTTGAGTATAAGAAAGTGAAACTCATGTACAGAGGTCCAAGAATTAGAAACAAAGTGTAAAGAGATTTGTAACTAACCTGCGTAAAACTCATGTGAGGCGTGCCAGTAGCCTCAGTTCCCTGAGCAGATGATGACCCGCCAGGCTCCTGTGTATAAAAGAGAAAAATATTAATACATGTACAACATACACGTGAAACAAATTATAATAATAATCTAGTGCAATTAAATGATTTATTAAAAATGTAAGTTTGTACAACTTGAAACTTACGTTTGAAACACGCCCAACCGCAGTAGCTAGCATGTCGACACCGGATGTTTCCTTCACCGGCTCTTGCTATTTAAAATAAAATAAAAAATTAGTTTTTACATGTATGTACATGACGTACAATCAATCATATATATATATATATATATATATATATATATATCAAAAATGTGAATTAAACTATTGTACATATATATATTATTTAAATTTATATAAAATTTACCCGTGAAAGACCAATATCAAGTGGCTCCAGCCCAAAAACATTCCCAAAGATCTCATCTATAGAAAATAAATCCCGTGAACTAGCAAATGATGTCTCGCCCGCCATGCATATGGCACCACATGATCCACAATGGTGTGGTGCACTAGAACCGACGCCCACCAACATCACCGGATGTAACTGGGTGCTATGTTGGGTGAGAGTGTCGCGAGCTCCTCAATGCATGTAATGTATTAATCTCCACAACCTCCTTCACTCGTAGGAGGGATAATCAAGGCAAGGGGGTTTGGGGCATGGGGATCCTAGGATGACCTACGCGTGCACCAGTCTACTCACAGCAGAGCCACCTCCTCGACCAAAAAAGTCAGAAAAGTCAAAATAATTCAGGACCTCATTGAGCATGAACTCACAATATAATTTCTTCAAAAAATAAAGAGGAACCTCATTGTTGTTGCATGGTGGATAATCAAAAACCATCCACCATCGGTCCCAAAAATTGTTTTTGATTCTATCATCATGGCACCAATGGATTGGGAACCGTTTGCAAGTAACTCACAGGGGGCATTGGTTCTAGGGTCGGTAAATAATGCACAAATGAGGTCTTTTCCAAATTTTTTGTCTTTGACGGCCGCATGGGATAGTTTATCCACATACCACCGCCTACAGTCACTTCTAAAGGTGTTCCATCTATGTATTTGGTTGGTTGCAGACTCGACTTCGCCAATCAATGTTTGCAATGTATTGGCTAAAGTCATGCGGGATGGATTTGTAGCATGATTTTGTCTTATAGTTTGAATTAGGTTCTCAATGACAATTTTATTTTCTTGGATTCTTCCAATGATATTATCTTGCGTTCCTGCTGGCTCAGTGGGGACAGAAGGAGCCATAGGAGGCGGATCTATGTTTGTTCGGAGGGTTTTGAGGAATGTTTTGACGGTTTGCACGATTTTGAGCTTGCCGACCAACTGATAAAACAAGAAAATTGTATACATAAACAAACATTTCAAAAAACCCATGAAATTACAAAAAAAAACCCTAAAATGCAAAAAAATGATTATAATCGAGGACTTACCTCCTTGTCTTGGCGACATGGTTGAATCTATCGGTATCCGTAAGTTCGATGAGCAATTTTGAGATAGTATTGAAAGCGTGAGTGAAAAATGTTTAGGAAAAGTCGCGGTTCGAAATGAAAAATGAGGAAAATAACAAGTCGCGGATCATTAAATTTTGTCTCGAGTTCTGCGATCGCGGTTATAAACCGTGATCGCAGTTTTAGGTTTGGTAATTACCGAACCTAGAATTCAAGAACCGCGATCACGGTTTTATGACCGCGATCGCGGTTTTAAAACCACGATCGCGGTACCTTTATTTCGGGTTTTTATGTCCACGGAATTGTCCACCAACTTCATGCACTTACCCCTTAACAAGGCTAAGTTGTAAATAAGTGTTGTAATCTATGCCATTTCAGCCTTATGTATTGTTTTCTATATAAATAAGAGTTCTTGTTCCATGCACTAAGTTCACAATATTATGTGTCATATGTTTATTTCTATTTTCTCTTATTTCAATTCTTGATGAATGTTTAAATATATATCATGTTGCATGCCCTTAGATCTTTTACATGAATTTGTTTTATTGTGCACGTAGTTTCATCTCACCTTTGATGATTTGAAATATCTTCAAAATAGTTGATCATGCTCAATGCTCTTCGACTAACCTAGTAGTTATTTCGATATCTATCTTTGTGCTTCTTAGTAAAGTTTTGGTGCATCACCTTAGATAAGATTTACATATTGTTTTGTTTTCTCTCTAACCCTTATCTCAACCCAAATCAAAGAAGAGCCACTTTTCTATAAAACATGGAGATTATCTTAGGGGCCAAGTCCCACATCTCTAATAGTTCTCACAACTTTGGCAATTCATCTCGTAAATATAATCGTCAACAATTTTCCTAGCACGCTTGGTGGGGCAAGCAGTGAAAGCTTAAACTTCAAATATTGTTAGGTTTGGTGTATGACATAGTGTTGGTCTTACTAATAGATTCTAGCCATAAATAAGTCCAAACTCGTTCCTCGACAAAGCTTTAGAACTAGCATTTCACTCCTTTATAGTGTAATTAATAAATTTTACAAATTCATAGACCCGAGTTAGATAGGATTTTCTTTTCTAAGCCTGCAATCCCTTTTAGCTGAAAATTACTATTCTTAGAATCGGGATGACTGTATTTGATCTTAGGAATATATTATTGGTAAAAATATTAGATTTAAGGATAGTTTTGACTTTAAAACCTTGAAGGTAAGTTTATATATTCCAATGGAAACATGACTATTAAGTTACATACTTGATATTCTTCATTAGACTCTTCAACCTTAGATTTCTTACCGATTTGAAATTTTACCTATCTCACAATAGTATATCAACCCGTGAAATGTTATTTGGGCACAATACACTTTTATTCAACTCAAGGTCACAGATTTTACAAAAAGGTCTATAGTGGCAATGAGTACAATTTACTTGTACAAATATTTCAAGATTATTAAGCATCTCAAGCAAGGTAAATAACATAGTCATCATTCAATCATTCGGACAAGTGTTTACTCAATACCATAAAACATAAGTAAGCCAGTCAAACATATTTGACCATATCAATCCAAATAGTACATTAATAGGATGGTTTCACCATAATCACTCACTTTTCGCAAAGAGTAACAAACCAAATAATGATAATACAATCATATAGCCCATATCAATATCATTGTAATATTACATTCAACCCCTAAGAAGCTCAACAACTTAGCTTCAAATACTATTAAACGCAAAAAAATCCCTCTGTACCTTAACAAGGTATACAATCCAAATTAGAGGATGAAATTTTTACCTATTCAAAAGTATAAAGTTATAACAAAACCTCCTATCTCTGTAAATAGTCTTGTAAACATTCTTTGCCACTTAGGTGAAAAACTCAATCTGCTCAATCCAAACTTGAGCTACTGCTTTTCTTTCCCCTTACAACCACTGGCAGAGGATTGGGTTGTAATCTTAGAAAAAAATTAGCATAAAGGTCTTGGAGTAGAAATCTCTTACCAATTCCTTCCCGAAGTACACAAACTCTTTGTTATTTTGGAAAGTTAAAGATCCTTTAGTTTTACTAAACTCCAATTTTAGAGCCATAATATTCTTATTTTGTCACAACCTGCACAAGGTTGGACAGCTTATGACAAATAATAATCATGCATAAGTTCATTTTTACCCTTAAGCATGTCATATAAGGATGCATATGCCTGAATCTATCTCTAAATCACTTTCCCATTGCATTTTTGTTATTAAAACAATCACATGCAATTACAATATAGTCAAGAAATATGCAAACCAAATTTTTACGGAAAGATTTTCTTCCTTCAATCCTTCTTAAAGTATTATTACATTTGATTCTCATTCATTCATGTTCATGTTTATTAGCTCCAAGAGCTCACCTAAAGTTCCTGAGAAAGAACAACTTTCATATTTAATCAAGAATTAGATGTTGTCATCCTATGTATGTTCTAACGTCGATGCTCTGCATCTTTAAGTCGTTGTTTTTACAAACAACTAAGTTTTAATTGCTACAACTTAGGTTTCTTCCGAACTTAAGTATGCCACCCTTTTTTTATAATGAGTTCATTCAGTGACATTGTCATAATTATTGACATAAAGTTATGATTCATGCAATTTTTCTATTATTTGCTATCGAAAAATATGAATTCTAATTCAGTTTTAGTCGATTCATATAAGGAACTCAATTGCATTAATCTTATTTTTAGTTAGTGTGACGCTTTAATTGACTTACCTATCATTATGATAGGGAATACTTGTTCTTGTTATTATATTAAGCACCCATTGTAGATGTGGGTCTCTACGATTAATATTGTACAAAACCCTCTGAGATATCGAGTAGATCTCATTTTTGGATCTCATTTAAGGAATAAAGGCTGTGAGTGTTACATGTAGGGTGTGTAAGACCAAATAGAAAATAATAGACAAAGAAAAGAGTCCAAAAATAGTTTTCAACCACTAGTTTTCTTGCTTAGGAATCATATAAATGCTAGCATGTTTTTAGGACCTAGAAATGTAAGAAAATGTGTGATTTTGTGTCTACATTTGCCCCCACTTTATGTTGTTCAGTGAATACTTGATAACATAAATTAGATAAGAGATGTGTACCTTATGATCCTATAGAACGTGAGGCTAAATGCGTGCCAAGTGGACAAGTGAAGCGTGGAATGATTGTAAAGTGAAGCGTGGAGACTAGGAAAGGAAAGTGACCCTATGGGTGAAGCGTATGTGTTGCTTGTATATGTTTTTTCACTTGGATTTTTTGTTTTAGGTTACTTCTTGTTGTGTATTAAATATGAACCTCCAAAAGAAGAGAAAGAAATTAGTCAAATTTGTATTTATGAAAAATTTGAGCAAAGTATGTAAAAGTATGTAAAATTAGTAGTGAAGGAAAGTGTGCACCTAATGTAGAAGAGTGTAAGGGATAGAAAAAAAATTCATGAAATGTTGTGAAGAGATATTTTTGGGAGATCTCACACCGATAGCAAGTTTTTTGGGTGATCTCAAGCTAAAAATGAGTTTTTTGGTCGATCTCACTCGAAGTGCGAGTTTTTTGGGAAATCTCACGCCAAAGAGAGAGTGTTGGGGAGAGAGGTTTAGTGTTACTCTATTTCCATGATCTCATCAATAAGCACCACTACATACGGTGCATCCTGATTTTGTTCCTATTGTTCCTTTTATCCCAATTATTACGAATTAATTATGATTATATTGATTGTTTCGAATTAGTTCTGATTGTATTGATTGAAGGAGATAGAATGTATTTTGTAACTAGATGACTATGCCTATAACTCAGTAAAACTGCTCAAGACTTCGTGAACTGTGGCTTGATATGAGAATATGACTGTATCTTCCCCATGACATTAGCACCTAGGGGAGGACACAGACGCCCAAGTGCTATTGTTTGGTGTTGGGCACTAGTATTTGTGTTGTGTTGAGGACCCAAGTTAGATTTTGGGCCATTCTATGACTATATTTCTATTTTGTTTCTATACTTTGTAGATCTGATTATGTAGCTCTGAGATGTTATAGGGGTGATTTGTTCACCCAATATATGCCCCCTCATTTGGGGTGCATACAACGATGGTAGGAGAATGTGGCCCAAAGGAGAGGACCTTACGTTTCGCTGAAGTGAATACCTGTAGGGGTAGGGGATGTGCATGGTAGAAAGCAAGGTACATATAAACAAAATGGCTAGTAATCATGTGTTAGTATAAAATATAGCAAGTATGCAATATAAGATAATGTAACAAGTAAATGTGCAAACAAAGTGGACCGCAAAAATTGGGTTTCAAGCATGGTACATCACTCACAATGTCACAAGACAGCTTAGGTCTCAAAGCGTCCAAAAACATATAATGAGCATATAAGATATATGGAATAGCCCACAAACAATGGCAAAAAGATCAAGCAAAATATGTCGATAACCATGGTGGCATATAGTCCTACAAAGCAAATGCTACACATGAAGTGTTAGGAAATCGTCATTTAGTGCTCACAATATTATGAAGGTTGGATTAATATTATAATGTGTGAGTTTATTATATAATGGTAAATGTAATAAACTATTGTAAATTAGTTGTTTATAAAACAACTAATATTTGTTAGTAAGGTTATAGGTTGTTTGGGTGAGATTTGGTTGTTAAACCAAACTCACGTGAATAGTTTTTTGTGAGGAGTATTGTTAAAACAATTTCCTAGATTATAGGAGCATTCTCTCCTATATATATGTACTTGATTTTTATATGAATATTAAGAATAATTGTTAGGTGTTTGGATTATTCTTCTCTCACATCTGGTATCAAATCGATGGCATCCTAAGCATTGTGTGGGGAAGATCTATTCCTTGTTATGGTTGCCCCTATTATGAGATATTATAGTAGTAATTCTTCATAGGTTCAGCATACTTGTGTTGCTATTGAGGAAAGAGTTTGTTTTTATCAGAGAGGATTCGTCCAAGCAGCATCGAATGCATCAGTGTGTCAAAAAAATGAGGGAATTACAGATATTAGCAGATGTTCGTGGCGGATTTTATAATTTTAAGGAATGTGAGATTATCATATCTCGTGTACAGTGGCGATCCAAGCGCCCCAGGTGATTCCACTCATCGATTTGCATGTAGAGATAAGTCTTCCCTTTTCCGTCATCTTTGGTTATCATCTCCAAGCCTACAATGATCTGACTAGAGTGCTCTCTGTGCATTTAATATTCTATCAAAGCACCTGTGTGTTAGAAGAAGACGTGTGGTATTTAGCACCTGGTATTTACACGGTGAGAAAAATACGCAGGCCGTATTGACATTGATTGACCATTATTTCACCGTGTATTTACCTGGTATTTAGCACCTGGTATTTACACGGTGAGAAAAATACGCAGGCCGTATTGACATTGATCTCTTCATTATGCACGATAGGATTGACCATTGTTTCGCTTTCCACATTCCACGCCTCGAACTCCCAACCTCACAACACTAATTTCCTATGACATCTGCGCATTCATATGTTTTTAGTCTATAGATCTACATGGCTTTTTGTATCATATTTTCTTGCGTTGGGTGAAGACTCCCATATCAGTGAGATCCTCCTATCAGCAGCTTCATTCACATATCTCCACGTATTCATTTAATCTGGATGGGATTCCTTTGAAACACAATACAGTGGGTGTGTTCATATCTTGTACTTTGTCCCTCAAATTTTTATAGGCCTCGGGATTTGGTGCTACCCACCGGTGTATACTACATAGTCCATGCTATGTAGTGTTCTAAGTTTTTTTATGTATGCATTTAATAATTTGAGTCCTTCAACTAGTTTTTCATCGTATCTAGTTGTGTTTTGATCAATAGAGTCTATCATAGCTTAAAGCTATATAGACGTTAATAGTCAAAATTGTCATCTTTTAGTAGTCGAGTATTATTGTCCCCTGTGGGTCTTCAAACTTGAAATAGTCATATCATATTATTAATGTTGTGTCCTTATTTTAAATTATCATATTGTTAAAGATTCATGTCATATTATTAATGTTGTGTCCTTATTTTAAATTATAATATTGTTAAAGATTCAAAAGTCAATGTTAACGTAATCTTCACAAGGTCATAATAAGTCAAAGTTATGTATTTGTTATACTGTTAAGGTCATTAAAAAGTTATTTGTGTCATTTTATGGTATAGTTATCAAATTTGTAGTTGTTTAGTTAATAGAGTCGGTATCATGTCAAAAGTTGTAATAAAAAATTGCCTCACTTTTAGTCAAACGTACTATCAGTGTAATATGTCTTCCGAGTCAAAATCAAGAACGTCGGTGTTCAAGTGAGCTTCATGATAAAATCAAGCTGAGTTAGCACCTTTAACCTGGAGGACGGAGGCATCGAGAGGATGGAGTTCAATCAACAACTTCTCGTTAGTCACCAACGACGAGGCCGCATGCAGTTGTGGTGTGAGTTTGATTTTTTCAAAGTTGCGCTTTGTTGTGTGTAGTATGATTTATGATAGCTCGTGTTTTGTGTTGAATAAGTTAAATGTTCATATTGAGGGGGGGAACATGACACCAATGTTTCATTTCCAGCTTCTAGTTTGAGTAGCAAAATTTCCTATTTTATTCCCTACAGTGAAATGTGATGAGGGCTAATAATAGTACTTGGCACATCATGATGTGGTTATAGGTAAACCACTTGAAAACCTTCATTTTTGGTTTGTGGTACTCCAATTGAAAACCACCATTTTCAGTTTGTGGTTAATTGTTTGAAAACCATACAACGGGTTTGTGATCATCCTGCAATAAAAATCACCTAATCATGAAAACAGTGCAAGTACAAAGGTGAGTTTTCCCCATGACACATGTTCGCATTAAGGGGGAGGGGGGATGTTAGGAAATCTTCATTTAGTGCTCACAATATCATGAAGTTTGGTTTAATATTATAATGTGTGAGTTTATTATATATAATGGTAAATGTAATAAACTATTGTAAACTAGTTGTTTATAAAACAACTAATATTTGTTAGTAAGGTTATGGATTGTTTGGGTGAGATTTGGTTGTTAAACCAAACTCACATGTATAGTTTTTGTGAGGAGTATTGTTAAAAAAATTCCTAGATTATAGGAGCATTCTCTCCTATATATGTACTTGATTTTTATATGAATATCAAGAAGAATTGTTACATGTTCGGCTTATTCTTCTCTCACATCATAAAGTGCCGCTTAGCATGTTAGAAAGATAAAAAGGATGTCAAGGTATGTGTGTATCAATGGAAAGTAATGTGCTAGAAAGTAAGTAATAAATGATGAAACAATATCACATATAATGTGTGAGAGTAGGAAAGGTAGATGCCCGCAGAGCCTCGATGAGACTAGAAAAGGATACGATGCGAGCATCATTACTACGTGTAAAAATTTGTAAGATATCTACATTCACTCTAAAAGACCAAGTGAACGTGCATGTGTGTATATAGAAAGATAATGACATACTAAGTATCTGACTAGCATAGTAAGAAAAGTGCATCATGTAAGTAGTATAAGCAAGCAAGAGTAAGTGCAACCAAGATATGCAAATGTAGTGTATGAGTGTGATGGAATGGTATGTAATGTGTGAATGTGATAGGAGAAGTGTTCCCCCAAGGATGTGTATGAGATGAGGTTCATTTATAAAATACCCCTCAACAGTCAAGAATGAACCATAGAACAAGAGGGTGTCATAAAGAAATGGGTTGAGAATGCATGCTATAAATATATATCATGAAGCATAGAGCGTGAAAATTGAATGTGGTGAGGTTCATTTCAGATTTAGACCCTCGAAGTCGAGTATGAACCATGGAACTATAGTGCGTCATAGGGTGATGACGATACAATGCGTGTATTAAAGGGTTTTAATGTGTGTAAAAAGATTAGATATGGTGCACAAAGCAAAAAATGTAGTAGTAGGTGCTAAATAAAATTGATAAGAATAAAAGGGGAGAAAGTGTGATGCCCCCAAGTGTGTGATGGATATCTATGTGGTGATATGAGAAGGACCATGCCATGGTGGCGGAGTTTGAAATGTGTCTCAGCCATCAATGTAAGGATTAGCTTGTCTGAAAAAAATAATTGGATGCTTAATTGAAGGAGGTTGGAGAGGGATCTTGAATGGTGGTGGCTTATTTGGGATTGATAATGTTGTAGAAGACTTGAGAGGAGGAGGGTATGGACTTGTTTTTAGAGGAGGTTGCTTAGTTGGAGTTGGTAATGTTGTAGAAGGCTTGATAGGAGGAGGGGATGGATTGATTTTTAGAGGAGGTTGTTTAGTTGGAATAGGTTGGATAGGTTGCTCTTGACTTACCGAAGAAGGAACATTAGTGATTATGGATTGATGCTCATTAGGCATGGAAGGAATGGATTAAGGAGCCCATTGGGATCTAACAATTGAAGATGTAGCACAATGTTGTGAAGAAAATGAAATAAAAACATAATGCTCAAGGTGTTTAATTTTTCTTTTTAAAGCATAGCAATCATTTTCATGATGTCCATTAATTCGTGATAATTGCAAAATGAAAGACCGTAAATCTTGAATTGAATCTAATATGAGTTGATTGGATGGAGGATTAGGACCGATAGAGTCATCAATAGATGATAAAAAATGACACTTACTTGATTAACAAAAATAAGGACCGAAAAGGGAGATTTAGGGCTCTAGTGTTAATATAAATAAGAGGACTAAAATGCTTGTAATAAAGAGGTTAAACAAGTAATAAATGACAAAGAAGCTAATATGCTAAAGTGATGCAAGATCTAATGGAAATAAAACCTAGAATGCAAGAGGGGAGTAAGGAAAATACTTAGGCGATAACATGAGACATGATTGTAGGTTGTCGCAGATCTGGAACTAGAACTCGATATTGCAGACAAACACTTAGGGGCCCTTACGGTGAGTGTGTGTATGTCATGCCCTAGGTTCTCTCGTGTCTAGTTGCACTTTGTGAAATAGAAGCTATGGTAGCTATAAAAGATGTAGATAGTAGAATAGAATGAATAGAATCCCTCCTCCTCTAAGAATGTGTGTGATGTAGACTTTCCTAGCTTGAATGTATGGTGCTATGTGGATGTAAGTGGTGCAATGGATGCAACCCTAGATGGAGTGATAGTAGTGATAGGATGCAATGACCTAGGACCCTCATTATGGTCTTATAAGCTTTATATTTATAGGGCTCTCAAGTTTAATTTCACAATTAATCCCGACAAGGCCAACTGAGAAGAAGATAAGGATGACCAATGGCTAGAAGTGACCCAAAAAGGAGTGAAAGAGGTTGTGCATAGATCGAGGCACCCTAGGTGGGACCAGGGTGCCTCAGGGTGCCCCAGTATAGCCAGGGTGCCCTGATTTAGGGCTAGAAAACTCAAGGAAGTTAGAAAATGGGGTGATAAGTATTAGGAAATATGTGGGAAAGATGAAATAAGAGATAAGAAAAAGGTGGCCAAAAGGTGGGATTAATTAGTACTTTGTACACTTGAGAACCTTCTAAATAGTAGTATAAGACTCGGGCTAAATATTGTCTAATGTGCAATATTTGTGTCTACATTTTCCCCCACTTTATGTTGGTGAGCGAAACAACTTAGGTAACATAAAGTAGATAGAAAAGTGTACTTGATGTCCATGTAGAGTGTAGAAGAAAACGTGTTGATGGACTAGAAGTGTGGAATGACAAAAAAAAAATGTGGAGGAGCGTGGATTCTAAAGATGAAAAATGTAAATAAAAGTGATGAGAGTGAACCTAGGGTGGAACACATGTGTAGTTGTTGCATGTGTGTGGTGTACTTGCATGGTTAGTATGGAAAGTACCATCATGTGTGTCATTGTCATTGTCATTGTTTTGTTGTTGTTTTGTTGCCCCCAATTTGACTACTTGTTTCTCATACGATGGACCTGCAAGGAGAAAATGATCAAGTAGTCAAATATGTATGTATGTAAAAATGTTGTGTAAAGTACGCAAATGTAAAGTACACTAGAATAGAAAGTGTAAATGGAAAAATGGAACATGTGCACCTGATCCATGTCGAGAAAAAGGGTGTAGAAGGATATCTTGTAATGTCACGAGTTTTTAGGTGATCTCACGCCACCTTGGCTGAAGAAGTGTAGGGAGGAAATGCTTGGTGTCCTCCAACTCTAACTACTTTTGCTGAAATTTGTTGAAGAGATCTTTGTACTACGTTGGTTTTTTGGGTGATCCTATGCCACTGGATGGAGAAGTGTAGAGAGGCCACCCACTTGTAACCCCTGAGCCTATGACCACTCCACAAATTTCAAAGGACACACCATGTCTGTTAAGGCCACTATGTATGGAGTTCATAGACTAGTCTTGAACTCACTCACTGTGTGAACCGGTGTAGATACGTTGTGTTAGTAGAAACCCTCAATGATGCCCCCTCTTTGGGGGCATGTGATGACCCTGAAGGAGAATGCGGCCCCAAAGAGGACCAACCACACTCTGACCTTGTAACCAACTCATCCCTACAGGGGAAAAGGAAAATGCTTGGTAGATACCAAGGCATGCAAAAATGGGATGGCTAGCCAATACAAGTGTTAGTCCAAACACATGCATGCAAATAAGTGTAAAAGACACAGAAAATGTAGAAAAACTACTAAGTACAAGTAGTGTAAACACGCAAGAAAACAAGAAGACTACACAAAGTGGGTTTCAAACATGGGACATCACTCATGATGTCACAAGACACACAAGGCCATCATGGCCACAAAATAGTCAAAGTGTGCACACAAGCAAAAAGGGAAAATCCCACAAACAATGGCAAACAACATAGACAAGTAAAATAAACATGTAGTCAAGAAACATGTAGTCCTGCAAAACAAGTGTTGCACATGGAACACCCATTAGCATGTTAGAGTGAAAACCAATATGTCAAAATGTGTATGAAAATAGTATAAGATGCTAAGTACAAAATGAAACAATAACACCTATATGAGATGAATGTGGATGCCCCAACGACCAGATATAGTAAGTAAGGGTAGAAGGTGAGCATCCATGTTGTGTGTAAATGTCTCTGTATCTACGATCACACTAGAAAAGGCATGAACATGCATGTGTGTATGATAATGACATATAGGAAAGCAAGCTAACATGTGTAATAGAATGAGCATGCAAAACACTAGTAAGAAAAAGTAAATGCTACCAAAAATGTAGTATGTTGTGGATGGATGGAATGGAATGCAAGATGGAATGATAGGAGAAACGTGCCCCCAGTGTATGGAAGTGTATGTAGTGAGGTTCATTTTTTTCCCCCTCAATCAGTCAAGAATGAACCATAAATGAGAGTGCATCATCGGAAATGGTCGAGTAGTGTTGGTTGTGTCTAGTGTTGCATGATGAGTGTGTATGTGTAGTGGTGATGAAATGTGACATGGGAGAGATGTGCATGTGACCCTATATGCCAAGCGTATATCACAAAGTTTTTGATCGGAAGAGTGATGATTTATCCCTAAGCGTATATCACTATAAGATGAATGGATGAGGATGAGAGGTATGGAAAAATGTGCGTGGACCCTATAGCCTAAGCGTATACCACAACTTGGTTGAATAGAGGAGTGATGATTTATCCCTAAGTGTATATCACTATAGATGAATGGATGGGAATGCATTGTATAGAAAGGTGTGTGTGGACCCTATAGCCTAAGCGTATACCATGACTTGGTTGGATATGAGTGAGTGATGATTTATCCCTAAGCGTATATCACTATAAGATGGAAGAAGAAGGTGATGATTTAGCCTATAGCATATGTCACTACGAGAGATGGGTGATGAGGGTGTATGAAGCATAGATAAGTAGGTGGTGGATAATAAAAGGTGGTGATGTTAGCACTAAGCATAGACCACTATGTGATGAATAAGGTGAGGGTGGTGATTTAGCCTAAAGCATATACCACTAATGGATGAGTAGGAGAAGTGATGATGTAATAGTAAATGACTGAGAATAGGATAATAGAATATGTGATGATAGGATGTAAGAAGATAATGTAGAATGGGGAAAGGAGTGGTGATTTAACCTAAGGTGTATACCACTACATGAGATGATGATGAGTATGGGTGATGATATAGCCTAGAGTGATGGTCACTAGTCCGATGAATGTGGTATGATGACATGTCACATGTAGGTAAGGTCCATTTGATTGGTAAACCCTCGAAATCGAGTATGGACCGAGGAACTAGAGTGTCATAGGGTGGTGAGTGTAGTGCGTAGAACAATGTAGTGTAGATGACCAAGGTATGTGAATGTGTGGTGTAGGTAATGTAATGTATGTGTGGTGGTAGATAGAAATGTAGAATGTGTAATGATGATAGATAAAACTAGACCCAAGTATAAGGAAATCTAGTGTAGGGTGTAGAATAGGTAGGATGTATGAAGGCAATGTGGGTATGGAAGGTGTAATGCAATAAGTGTGTAGATAGGAATAGAATGTGTAATGATAATAGATAAAACTAGACCCAAGTATAAGGAAATCTAGTGTAGCATGTAGAATGTATAGGATGTGTGGATGACATAGAAAACTAGACTCATATATGATGATGACTAGTGTAGCATGTATGAGATAGATGAGGTAGAAATGAATAGTAGATGAGGTATGTATAGGATGATGTAGGATGTATATGTATGGGTCCAGTAGTGCAGTGTGTGGGGTTCAATGTAATAATAATCCCTCAATAGTCCAGTGTGAACCAAAGCACTAGGGTGTGTCATCGGGTAATGAGGGTGTGATAATAGATGATGAAAATGTTGATATGCGAGGAAAGGAAAATGTATGGGTGTGAGAAATATCAATGCGAGAGTGCGAGAGAGGGGGGTTATTTAATGGCTAGGCCCCCTCAGTCAAGTAGGAAAGAGGAATCAACCAATAAGGTCGGGATGGATGTCCATCGACCCATACATGAGAGGAGGATAAGATGGAGAAGGATGCTCTAATAATGGTGGTATAGGAGATAAGCGTTGTGTAGGAGAATGAAGTGATATGCATGTGAGGGGTGTGTAAGATGAACATGGGGCGTAGTAAAAAAATGCGTAGGTGAGGGAGATCGAGGAGATGTCATGCGTAAAGAAGAAGATGATCATGATGTGGAATAAAATGAGGTGGTGGTGGGTGGCGAGGTGTTGTAGTGGTCCGAGTAGGAGGCCTATGTCGATGCGTAGGACTAACTGGGATGGAGTAGGGGAAAGAAGGTGGAAGAGGCATAGGAGAGGTAATGGAGATAACCACGTAGTAGTATGTGGGGAAGAGTAGAGGATGTAGAAGTGGTTGGATTGGAAATTGAGGATGAAGAGTGTAGGAAAGGTTGTGGTTGAGGTGAGATGCGGGTAGCGCGAGTTTTCCCCCTACGATGTGGGCAAAAGTGGGAAAGATGGAGTAAGTGGCGTAACGTATCCAAGAAGGGTGTGTGTCAAATGAAAGGGTACCAAATTGTTGGAGTTCTCAAATAATATGGCTCAATGCATGGAAAGAGTCAGTATGATGCCCTCAATGTGGTGGTATTGGATAAAATGATGGGTCACGATAGTGGATTGGGTGAGGTGGCAGAGAGCAATGATTAGATGGTAGATCAATGAGTTTATGATGAAGCAGGTGGCCAAGAATGTCATGTGGTGTAGTAGTGGAAGGAAGAATAAGGGGTGAAGGTAATGGTACAGTATGTGGGGTAGTAGGGGAGGAGGCAAGGGATGAAGATCATGTCGGGGTCTGTAGTAGTAGTGGAAGTATGTGGATTAGTGACATCTTTAAGCTGGGTGATCTCAGCACAGAGAGATGTAATTGTTGCCTCCATGGACTTAACACTATGTTTGAAGTAATTGTATAATGTCAAAGGAGTGGGTGGGAGATGGATAATGATTAGGGTGAGATTCATCAATGGTGGTGGTGGAGATAGAAGAGGGTGTAGGTGGAAGTGGATCACATGAAAGTAATGGTGGGGTAAGAGTATCGAGGGATCATCAATAGAGTGTCAAAGTCATATTGGACCACTTGAGATACTTGATAGGAAATTGTATGTGGGAGGTCATCTAGATAACCATGAATGCATAAAATGTACATGACCATGGCGTATTTTATCATCATAAAGGTGGGTAATGGGCATCCCTAAGCATACCAAGTAGTAAGGTTGGGTGTATAACAAGCAAAAGAACTACTAAAAATGTGAGTGCTGAATTTAAATGGCATGGGGAAGGTGATATCAATATTATCATAATCAAGGGTGCCCCAAATATAATCTAACCAAGACTAGCCTAGTGTAAGTGGATAGGCAGTAGGATGGCGTGCGAGATGAACCACAAGGTGAAAAACACACAATCCATAAGTGGAGTGAGAATAACATAAACCATGATACAAATGTGGATCATGTAAAGGAGTATGAAGGTCATCAAGGTGGAACCCAAGTCGATGGAGACCTTCATATGAACAAATGGTGGGAGGACATGAGGTGTTGAGTGGTATGTGCTCCCAATAGGAATTGTTGATGAAGAGAGTGAAAGTGAATGATGGGCATACTTGAGGAGGTGGGGGATGGTGGTGAGAATGGAATGATATCGAGAGGTGGTGAGAAATCTTGGTATGGCAATAATAGCAGTAGTAGTGATAGGGATGGGGGGAAGAAAAAATAAGCATGTGAAGAGTTTTTGAATGTGAAAGGCATGTCATATAGAAAAGGGGACATGGGAGGAATAGGAAAAAACAGTAGTGTGGGGGTGGGTTTAGTGGATGGTGTCGAAGTAACAATAGAAGTGGAAGGGACTAGCTCAACCATGCAAAACAACAGGGACTAAGGTAGGTGGAGTTGGTAAGGGTGGAGACTCGATGGTGGGTGGAAAAGGAGGTGTAGGGTTAGAATCAGTTATGCCCAAGGCGGGAGAGAGCGATAGGATCAGGAGGAAGAGCTTGAACTTTGAAAACTAGTTGGGCTAAGGTAGTAGGATTAATAGTGCATAAGTAAGAGGTAACAACATCCATAATAGCCCAGGATCCATCCTAAAGATGGAAGGTCAATAAATGAAGGACAAGGGTTAAAACTAGAAGAAGAAGTGGGGTATTGGTGAAAGCGTGGCCATGGCTATCAAATTACAAAGTAACTAAAGACTTAGGAGAAGAGGACTTTCTATGATGCTTACCCATGGTGGAAAGTGGGATTCAAACCCTAAAAGGGAAAGAAGAAGAGAGAGAGAGAGGTCGGGTTCACCAAAATGATTAACAAAAATAAAAGGACCTAAAGGGGGTATTTAGGGTTCTAGTGTTAATCTAAATAGGAGGACTAAAACACTTGTAAAAAGAGGTAAATAATAAATAAATAAAACAAACTAATATGTAAATGTAAAGTAATTACATATTTGATCTAATGAAATAAAACCTAATAATGTAAGAGGGAGTAAGGAAAATGACTTAGTTGATTGAACGATGAGACTATCATAGGTTGTCACAGATCTTGGAACTGGAACTCGGCAGTGTAGATGAACACTCAGGGGCCCTATGCGAAGGGCATATTTGGACTATCTTGAAGTGACACAGGCACTAGGAGATGTCTTGGGGCACCCCAGGGTGCCCTAGTCTGCGTCTGGTGCTCAAAAATAATATAAATGCTCAAAACCCTAATTTGGCATGGTCGCTAAGTGTCTCTAAATACTCTCTATTTGTCACACTAGATTCACTGGATGAACTAGATGACGCCCTACACAAGAAGAAGAAGAAGAAGGGTCGAGACCTCGACCTCACCACCAAACCGGTGGACTTATCACTTGAGCACTACACTACATTACGGACCCTGATGTAGTTCTTGGTGAGTGTGTGTATGTCATGCCCTAGGTGCTCTCGTGTCAGTTACACTTTGTGAAATAACGAGCTATGGTAGCTATAGAAGATGTAGATAGTAGAATAGAATGAATAGAATCCCTCCTCCTCTAAGAATGTGTGTGATGTAGACTTTCCTAGCTTGAATGTATGGTGTTATGTGGATGTAAGTGGTGCAATGGATGCAACCTAGATGGAGTGATAGTAGTGATAGGATGCAATGACCTAGGACCCTCATTATGGTCTTATAAGCTTTATATTTATAGGGCTCTCAAGTTTAATTTCATAATTAATCCCGACAAGGCTGACTAAGAAGAAGATAAGGATGACCAACGACTAGAAGTGACCCAAAAAGAGTGAAAGAGGTTGTGCATGATTAGAGGGCACCTTGGTGGGACTAGGGCACCTCTCGGGCACCCCAATATAGGCACAGGGGCACCCTGATTTAGGGCTAGAAACTTGGGAAGTTAGAAAATGGGGTGATAAGTATCGGGAAATACGTGGAAAGAAAAATAAGAAATAAGAAAAAGGTAAAGAAAAAGGTGGCCAAAAGGTGGGATTAATTAGTACTTTGTACACTTGAGAACCTAGAAGTCATCTGAATATAGAAAAGTGTTGAATAGGATGTAAGAAATGACATATCTGACCTATGTAAATTCTAGAGCTCATGAACAAGGTCAGGAAGGGGTGCCTGGGTCTTGATAACTAGATATGTGCACCCGTGATTACACAAAAGCTTGAAATCTAGTTTTTGTTGTGTCGGAAGGGTGTCATAATTATTCCCTGATGATCACCTAGTAGTCACTCTTGGATCACCAAAAGGTACTTGTAACCTGAAAAATATAAATTCACTTGCATAATCCCACAAACCACATCAAACCTAAAAAGGAAAATATAGAGCGGGGAGTCGAGACTAACCTTGGCATTCACCCCGAGAGTGAACTTATGACCAAACAATGCACCACATCCCAGAATCCATGTAGTTTTGGTGAGTGTGTGTAGAAATGATTCCCTAGGATTCCCTTGTGCAAGTTGCACTTCATAGTGGGTTGTAACTAGAATGTAGCAATGTAGTAGAACATGTGGATGAAATATAATGATCTTCCCTTTAATATGTTGTGTATGTAAAGTATACATCCCTTGTCCCTTGAATGGATGTTAGATGAATGCCTTAGAGTGATTTAGGTGCCCTTTGAATGCAAGCTTAAGTGATGTCGATGATAGTAATGCTTAATTCTTAGTCCTTGATTTTAAACACATAACTATGTATTTATATGATTCCATTGTTTAAATTTCGTAATTGACAACTGGAAGGCTGACCCATAACTGAAAAATATTCCCAAAAGATAAAAGAGACCCAAAAATAGCAAGTAAGGTAGAAAAGGTTTGGTGCCCCCAAAGGGGACAAGAGTGCCTGGGCATTACTATCCTGGTTGGGCACTGCTGTCTGAAGCCATAAAAGACAAAAAAATAAATTGTTGACCAAGATGTATGGTGTGTAAGACCAAATAGAAAATAAGAGACAAAGAAAAGAGGCCAAAAATAGTTTTCAACCACTAGTTTTCTTGTTTAGGAATCATGTAAATGCTAACATTCTTTTAGGACCTAGAAATGTACCCCAAGTGCATGATTTTGTGTCTAAATCTCTACCAATCTCTCAAAACATTGTTTTCCAACTCGATGGTCAACTTTGAATGCTCACCCACATGTGAAAACTCTACATGGGAACCTAAGCCATTCATCAATGTTGAGGCATGGAGTTAAGAGTCTTTTGCAAGTGGAATGGGTTCATTTGGTTGTCAAACTTTTATGAACCATTGTTAAGAAGATAAGTAGGTATAAACCCTCCTAAAACCCTAGTATGAGAGTGATGGACAAAATATGAAGGTTTTGTCTCCAAATGACATGGGAAGGCTAGTATGATGGTTCAGGCATGTAGAGAATTCTTCAGAGCTCATTTTGGTGGTGGTGACATGCTCCAGATGTGATGGTAAGCTACAAAAAAATCTATTTTGTGAAGATTTACATGTACAAACATGTGTTGTAGGTATCATGGTGAAATACTAGTTATGGGATAAAGTATGTGATATGTTATAAATTTTCATGAAGATATTTTTATAGGTTCTATGCAAGAAATGAGTGAAACCTTTCTCCCAAATGTGCCTACTGCTAATGGCCTAAAGTGTGCAAAACCGGTCATGGATGTCCAAGAGGATTTTGATATAAATGCATGGTTTAGCAATGAAATTATGGGTGTGGATAGATTTTAGAGGTATGGAATGATGTTTTTTATCTCATGGTTTGATCATAAGTGTATTTTGGGTTAAGCCCTAATGGCCTAAATTGTCCTTTTAGGCTTGTCAAGAAAGCTTGTGAAACATGTATGCAAGTGTGAAATTATGAGTGTGACATATGCATATGAGTGCTTGAAGATGTTGTTTAGGTCCCTGGTGAAGTGTTCCATGCAGTTATTGAGTGTGGAAGTGGAGTTTGAGGTGTTGGAGCTTGATAAGATCAAGACTAGTTCTTGAGTCCTATATGTAGATTTGAGCAGTTTCAGATAAGGAAGTGTTTTGGGGTCTTGTACCTTGAATTGAAGGTTTCCATGAGTCTTTTGAGTTTCCTGAGGTCAAGACCTTTCAGTTATGTGCCACATGTGTCATGAAGAGGTTTTTGAGTTTTGAACCAGCTCGCTTTTGGAGACTGGTAAATTAGGTGCTTAGACTTAAAAGGTGGTGATTTCCAAATGGAGTGTTGTATACTAAATATGGATAGAGTAGAGTTTTTATGCATTTAGATGGTTATGATATAATTTTGAATAAGTGTTTTAAGTTGATGGATTCTTGGTGGAGCTTCCTTGTGTCATTGAAGTTCAAAATGTGACCATTGGAAGTGTAGACCTAACTATTAGGCCTAGTTGAGAAAGTTTGTATTGTAAGGCTTATGCCAACCTATATGGTCCCCTTATGTAACTTGTATGAATGTGTAAAGTGTCTATTCATGTTGAATATGACCAACCTTGCATGGTCATAAGGTCTTCTACTGACTTATATGGTTGTGGCATGATTCATGTATAAAGGTAAGTTGTGTATTTGCTCATTTGAGCTAGTGAGAGGAATGTGGGTTTGGGAAAGAAAGAGGAAGTGTGTGAAGAGGTCAGAGGGATCTAGAGTAGAGAAAATTAGAGGCATGTGAAGGTGAGAAAAGAAGAGGAATCGAGCTTGAAGTTCATATGACCTAATCATCACTCATAGGTTCATGCGTGAAACAAGAAGGAGAGAGAGCAGTTTGAGAGAGTTTTGAGTGAAGAGGGCTGAAAATTTGATCACAATCATCGGTGGTTTAAGAAACAAGGAATTTAAGTGATCCTCGTATTAGGTGGCTAAGTGGGTGTTTGGTCATGTTGGGGGGTTTCTCCTCCCTTTAGAGTGGGTGCTCTACTAAATAGGGGTTGGTGTCTCACTAAATAAATCTCTTATGTTGTGTAATATACACAGGATTCCTTTGTGTTGAGTAATATATGTAGAGGTTCAGTGGGTTTTCTTCCCCTTGAGGGTTTCCCACATATATCTTTTGTCATTGTGTCATTTTCTCATGTGTATTTTTAATGTGCATGGTTTAATCATCTTAATGCTTAAAGGTTTATAATTGTGCATGGTTAATTAAATGAAAGTTTTAAAGGATTGATTCACCTCCCCCTCTGTCATTGTGCTTCCAACATTGGTTTGTCATGATACATATACTATAGCTAGTTATGACCCATTGCTTCATTTTATTAATAAAATATATTATGTTATGGTTGTTCATTTTATCACCATTTTGGAACATCTCGACACTCCATATGAACTATTATCTATCTTGTTAGATCTTGATTTACTCATTTTTCATTTCTATGGCATCAATATACTAGAAATATATCTAGGCATTGGGGCCATTTTTTTTACTATCATTGGATATCCGACATGACACTAATTCACTTGTAAATTTTTCATTAATATTATTTCTAGGTTAAAGGTTGATGGTATTATCACTTTGTTGGAGTGGTCCACAATTGAAGATTGTGACTTGATAGGATCAAATGCACAAATAAAAATTCTATGTGAAGTAGTGAGATCCAAAAACACTCAAGGGAAGTAAAAACTCTTAATTCATTCATGCATAACCCCATTAACTAAAATAGTATATGAGGTTACTTATATAGTGAGAAATTAGGTCACCAAAAAAGGTAACCAACTCAACTCATAATTTGAAAATGACTTAAAGTACATTCCCCTAATAGCCTATGATTAACCTAAGAAAGATAATTATAACATGTAGGTAAAAATTAATAGTGGGAAAATGCCTACACCAAAACCCTCCTAAGTGTAGCTTAAGTGGGTAGAAAAGGTGGTTCTCGATAAAAAAATCATGATGAGGTACCCATGTACAAAGTAAATCTCTCATAAAGTAGAGAAACGGATAAAAATTAGTGGGAAAAACTTCTCCCCAAAAGAGAGAAAGGAAAAGAAGGTAGAACTATAAATCCCCACTCAAAGCTACAACTTCATGTATCCACCCTATATCCTACAAAGGAGCCTCCCAGAGTGAATGTGGACCGAAAGGAGGAGAAATGAAGAGTGTTTCATATTTTCCAAATCCTAGAATTATGTTCCAAGACATAACAACACTTGATTTCTAGATCATAAGGCCTTTTGGGAAAACATTGATATATTTGTTGAGAGGTACAAGGATAAAAATTATATGCAATGAAGAGTGAATCACCATGGAAAAGTGAATGGATCTTCCAAGTGGCTAGTCAATATCTATTCAAGGTGTGGTTCTTAGAGAAGGAACTATTCTCCTCATACAAAGTAGAATAGGTAACTTCTCCATGAAGGGATGGTGTATCTGAAGTAGTAGGAAAGAAGGAATGTGTAAGGTTGTGTAACTATGTACTAGAATTCTCGATGTATGATGAGTCTTCAATCAAGGTGCATACTCCTGAAAATTTAATGGTGGACTAGAAGTAGGTGGATACAAAAATAAATCCTCAAGCTTTAGAAGGTGACAAGGAGATGATGGAGGTGGGTCCCCATCAATATTATAGTCATTTATGCTAGAATATATAATTAATCATCATAATAAATGTGCTTAGGATCTGAAACACCATCAAGTGCGGGTGAATCGATAAAGAATCCATAGGAGGGAAAAGGTGAGAGAAGGAATATATCCTAGTCTGATGGTCAACTACACCCATTGCAATGATAACGTCACTTTGCAACTCTCAAACATACACTAAATCTGGTGTCAACTCAACACGCATGCCCTAACTAAGGTGACTAATCTGGTAGATTGATAGGATATTAGTTGATAATGAGGGAATATTAAAAACATTATTGAATGTTCCTCCACTCACTTCAACATGCCCTCTCCCAAAAACATGTGCAGAAGAGTTATCACCCAATCGTATAGAGGACATGTCACATGGCTCCAAGGAAGTGAATTCCACATGTGAATAGGCCTTATGATTTGATTCATGGGTTGACAACTATAATTGAGGCTCTCCCCTTTGTTTTCTCCTTTTTGATTCTTTCTCTTTCTCTTTTCCATCCTCATTTTCCTTGGAGGATTCATGGGTTGATGAAGATAGTTTGATAGGCTCAGGAAACCTATGTTTTCTTCTCAAGAAGATGGTCAATATTCTTCTTCATACATTTTCTTTCAATATTATTGCATGTGCAATACCCACATTTGATCCTCTCTTTCTTAGAGTAAACACTGGAAGAGAAAGTTCCAAAGTTTTATTTATAAGTGGGATCATGTTGATCCTTCTTGTTCTCATGATCCTTATTATTCTGTTTATTTTTTTTTAAGCCTTTTATTTCTCATGTCCAGCAAGTAGAGCATGGGGTTTAGAGGACTTCAATGCACCCATTTGAATAAGCTTGTCTTTCTCTCAAGTTAAGTCGTAAAAAATAATCCAAGGATGACATGGTCTATGTAGTGCCCATGACACTCTTAGTGGCATGAAAGGTAGAAACAAAGATAGAATAGTTGGAACCCAATTTGGAAAAGATGGAAATAACCAATTGATCATCAATTTTGTCTATGTTGCATATAAATTGAAACATGAATGAATTTAATTTAGTGAAGAAGTCTTTTACTATGTCAAATTTTCCTGGGATCAAATTGATGAGCTCATTCTCTAACTCATGACCTCTCATTATGTCATGTTTCCTAAATAATCATTCCAATATGGTCCATATTTCATTAGGAGTAGTGACAGATTCAATATGAAAGAGCAATTTTGGAGACATTGACAGACATAATAGACCATAGGATTTGTCACTTATGGTGTACCACTTCACATTCTCTACATATGGTGTTGGTTCTATTTATGTACCCATAGTGATCTAGTGTAAGCCTTTACTCCTCAAGATGGTTTACATTTTGGATTTCCACTCATGATAGTTAAATGGTGTAAGACGTAGAACATGGGAGGGTTCCATTGTAGAAATTGGTTGTATGTTGAATTGAGTGTGATGGAAAAACTTAGATATGTGACACCTGATACTATAAAGGTAAAAACTTACAAGGCATGGGAATATCACCAATGCATAGAGCTTGAAAAAACTCACAATTTCAAAAGAATGACATTTGAAGTTTTTTTGCCCACAAAAATAATCTTTTCTTTGCATGAATTGGTGTGCAAAATTTTTCCCAAACTTTATGAAGAAAATTTAAGCCTACTTGGGTAGGGCGTGACCAAGGGTTTAACTCCCATGTGACCGGGAGGTGAGGGCTAGAAAGACTACCTTTCCCTTTGATTATGTTACTTTACACTGTGATGTGACTGGGTGAGTGATGTCACTTCATACATGCTTTGTTGAGTATTTCCCTTGCTTTGGAGCTTCCAAAACCTAAAAAAATAGTGTTCAAATTATTTGACTTGTCAAGAACCTTCAAAATCATGACAAGCACTTTAGGGTTGAGCACTTGTCAAACACCTTCGAAAACCTCATAAATTATGTTGGGGTTTTGCACACATTGAACACCTCTCTAAACCCGAAAAACTATGTCGATTTTGCACTTGTCAAGTACATTCAAAAACACAAAATAGGTTGACATTGGGGGTTTTGGAATTTTCGATCAAGTCATGAATCCCAAAATATACTATCGTGGTTTTGGACTTATCGAGAAAGTTGAGGAACCCGAAATGTGTTGAGAAGGTCACGGAACCCAACGTGTGTTGAGAAGGTGGTAGAACTTGAAGTGTGTTGAGAAAGTGGCGAGCCCGAAGTGTGTTGAGCGGTGGTGGAACTGAAGTGTGTTGAGAAAGTGGTGGAACCCAAATCATGTCAACTAGGTTTTGGAACCCAACACTTGACAAACATGTTGGAAATCCTAAAACACTAAGTGTTGACCTAGGGTCAAGGGTTTGACCATAGTTTGCAAGTAATGTTGAAATTCTTAGATGTCCCAAAGTTCTCAAAATCGGAAACACTAGGAATTGACCAATTTTTAGAGGTTTTACCATAGATTGCAAGTTCATGTCAAAGTGTTGGGATGCCCCAAAAACCCAAAAACCTAAAAGATTGGGCATTAACTATGGTTCAGAGGTTTGGCCACAGATTGCAAGTTTGTGTTGAAATGAAAAGATGTCCTAAAGTCTCGACAACCTTAAACACTAGGTTGGAATTTTGACATGGCAAATACCTTGAAAAACCTGAAATATGTGGTGGCAAATTTTTTGACTTGTTAAGCACCCTGAAGAACTCAAAATACACTGGTGGTGAGAAAATTATAAGGAAGACTCCATATCTGGAAAAAAAAAATGTATGTCTTCCACAAAAAGGGAAAATGTCTACCAAATGTTTCAAAAACACGAGATAAACCCAAAAAATATTTTAACTTTTATTTACAAGCCCGAGATGGCTCAATTTGTATAGATTTAAAAAAACCCTTCAAACCTCAAAAATGGCTAAAATATACATATAATGAAACTAGGCCATTTGCATAGCCAAATCTAAGGTCTTGGGACTTTATGAATTCAATGGTGTTGTTCGTTTTCATGCGGAGAATCCAAAGGAATAAATTTGCATGGATTTCCTTAAAACCCCACCAAACCCTTGAAAACCAATATCTATGAAAATAAAAAACTAAATGAGCTAGAATGCTAGATCTTACAATAGAGGAGATGAAATTCGCTACTAGATCATCTCGATACCATGTCATAAAGAAATCCCACTCGAATATTGTGAATGGATAGGATCAAATTCACAAAGCAAAAATTTGCATGGAGTAGTGAAATCCAAAAACACTCAAGAGAAGAAAAAACTCATCATTCAATCATGCATAAGCCCATTAGCCAAAATAACATAGGAGGTTACATTATATAGTGAGATATTAGGTCGCCCAAAAAGGTAACCAACTCAACACATAATTATAAAATGAATTAAAGTACATTCCCCTAATAACCTATTATTAACCTAAGCAAGCTAATTAGGCCATGTAGGTAAAACCACATGGTGGTAAAATGCCTACACAAACAAGCACCATAATTTTGGAAGAACCCCATAGTTAAAACTTTTTTAATGCACTTGACAAAATTTCCTAGTGAAAGTGAACAAATCTTCATCTTTCCACTACCACACCTATTGTTTCTTCCCAATACCCTACACTTGATCCCCTTATTGTGGATACTAAAATGAACATCACTCATGTTGGTGATCTTACTCCCTTAGATCTCATTTACTTCAACCCTAACACAAGTGATCTTTTCAAAAATTGCTAGAATCTTGTGCTACCTCATTTCTTGTACATAGTTGTTTTCATAACACTTCAAAAACATTCAAATAATCACATAATACAAAAACATGAAAACATGGGTAAAATTACATAATTATGACATGTTTGTGGTTTGTTTGGCCATATTGTTACTATTTATATGTTTTTCATTTTGGTTTGATAGATAGCATATTTAATCGTTACATGCATGCATTCATTGTGTATATTGAGCTTGATGCATGAAAAATGCAAAGATTGATATACGATGATAGGGGAAAAAGTGATTTTATTTCATTATATGTTACTTTACACCTTCCTCGTGCTTGATTATATACATGTTAGGAATATTATTATAATAGTTCTCACATTATGATTAATAGTTTATTATTAAAACAACACATCATAAAATAGGAATATTTATGGTTGTAACCACCTACATGGAATATAATGATTTGGGTGGGTAGTTAAGGATAACTCCTTGTTTACATGAGCATCTTGGCCTATATATTTGTGTACTATGTTATGAATGAATTAATTGAGAGTTTTTATTATAATCTTATCATGCCACTTCATTTGGTATTAGAGCAGGATGGTCTTGTGAAAATTGGTGAGGAACAACGATTGTTTTCCATTGCCCCCAACTGATGAGAATAATTTAAGAATTTAGGTATATTTTAGTGTACGGTCATTTTCAATTTGTATAGTATGTGATCTGCATGTATTTCTTTATTTCTCGCTACACGAAGACCCACACTATGTTCAGTAGTGAATGAGAAAGTGATATAAAGGATTTCTAGGTATGGTTTCATTTCTATGTTCGGCTTATAAAAGGAAGGAGTATTACTGGTAATAATTATTCCTTTTTGAGATAGTTGCGAGGCATTCTCCAAAATGTATTTTTAGAATTTATACGGAGAATTTATCGTCCATCTTGATCCTGGTGCTTCATCGACCACATCACCCCATAATGTGGATCATACTTGTTGTTTTAAACTCCAACGAGACTTTGTGCAGAAATTGAAATCACCTGTCATATTCTAGAGTCCTGACATCCTTCTGCCTTACCCACCATTTTTCAAGGGACACAGTTTCAACATTGCATGTATTCTGCACTAGATCAGATCATTCAAATATAGATGCGCAAGATTATATCTGCTACATTCAATAAAAGTAAGCAGTTTTACAACAGTCAAATGTATTTATATTCCTTAACAAACAATACCACATGCTGTAAAGGTCATGGTGAATTGTTTTTACACCTGTACCAGAGTATCGGTTGGGTCCTCGTAAAAATATTATAGTCTTAGGTATTTTGTCGACTAATTTATTTATAGGTGTTGTGACATTTGTGTTTTGTGAGTTTGGTATAAATTCATTTTTAGACACCATTTTATCTATTGTAAAGGTAATTCTTGGTGGGGTTACTTGTAAATCTATAGCTCACAAGTTGTCAAAATTTATAGTTCGTGTCATCAAGTTATAATTATCATGTCAATCAAATGAGTTATGTTAAGTTAAAATATTATAAAAATAATTAATCGTTGAGTCTAAATTCATTTCCTATGCATATAGTAGAGTGACTAAAAGATGTAAGGTTACCATTGTTAAGTCATAATAAGTCTTTAGTCAAGTCATGTTTTCCAAATCAATAGTGAAGTTGTTAAAGACTCAAAAATAAAAATTTGTAAAAAATGCCTCAAGGATGCATTTTCGGTGGAATATAATGTCCGAGTCAAAATTGATGGGTGAAATTTCAATTTGAGCTCCATGATCAAATCCGGCTAACTTAGCAAAGATTCGCATTAGAGGATGGAGGCACAGAGGTTGGAGGCCAATCAATAACCAATGATGAGATTGCATATCGCTTATGGTGGCAAAATTTTTGGTGTGAGTATTTGAGTTCCAGCTTGTCCAGCTTTATTTTAGTTTTCCCCTTTTCAATGTGGTGTGTGGATGCTAGAAAATAATTGTATAGGAAGGAATGTAACTATAGAGATCCTTTGATCGGATATCCTTTGACTTCGTAACTTTTTGGAAGATGATTGACCGAATACGCTCACTGGAAATGATGATCGGGTGCAAAGAAGATCTAGACAATAGTATGTAGTACACTACAATTATCTCTTCAGTGCTCTTAAGTGGAAATTTCACATTGTGGGGTCCGAACATGAAACCAATGTTCTATTTCCATTATACATCAAACAAGCTAAAGTCAAGGAAAAATTCTAGTGGCAGTGGAAGTTTCCTATGTTATTCGAGATCGAGTAGCAACGATCGACAACAATGGATACAATTAAGAACATTTTGTTCTTATGGATGTAATGTGAAATCTTTTCCAGTGTGAGTATTATTATTCAGATTGGTAATAAGTGATAAGTGTTTCCTATGTACTTCCCTGATGTAAAAATGTTGCAGAGAATAAAAGCACCAAAGCATAATCATGTTCATAGATCTAAAAAGGTTTGTGGGAGATCCAAAAACCACACGAGGTGGACAGTTGATGGGGCATGTTCACATCAAGGTTTGTGGTAAGCCTGTTTAAAAACATGGAAGGAGAGAACCTTTCTTTTGTATCAAGGTCATGAGTGACATAGTTGGACATGTCATAGGGGTGAGCATACTGCATATGAGTGTGTGAATGTTTTTCTACCATGTTCGTACTAAGGCGTAATGTTAGGAATATTATTATAGTAGTGCTCACATTATGGTTAATAGTTTTTCATTAAAACAACTCATCATAAAATATGAATATTTATGGTTGTAACCATGTACATGGAATAGAATGAGTCGGGTGGGGTGGGTATTTAAGGCTAAATCCTTGTTTATAGGAGTAGTTTGGCCTATATATTTTTGTATTATGCCCCGAATGAATTACTTGAGATGTTTTTTTGTGATAATCTACTCGTACCACTTTAATGCATAGTGCTTATTTTTAATGTTTGAGCTAATAATACTAGCACATGTATTTTGTGAAATGCCAACATATATTTCTATCTATATTGTTATTACCGTTGTCTATATTGTTTCATATACTCTTGTCATGACTTGTTTATGTGGATATTATCCCCGATTGATTACTACATTGATTGACTTGATTGTCTTATTTGATTACAATGTTAGGATCATTTTCTCGTAGATGACATGAGTGCCTTGACTTTATTATGACACTTTGTAGGTGTCCCGTGTCTATAGATCCATGCCTATATTGTGTATGTAAGTGACAGGTCTTTTGTTTAATTTGGAAAAGTGTAACTCTCCTTTCAAAATATGGGAGAAATTGGAGGATTTATTTGGTAAGGTGGATCATATGAGAGCCATGCAACTTGAAATTGAGATTACCTCTCTTAATCCTAAAGATTTTCCAACAATTATAGACCATCTTACCAAGTTCAAGCAAGCGATTCGACATAGTTGAAGGGGAGTGGAAGAGATAAGAAAGATGAAGAGTGTGTTTACTTGATTCTATCCAAGTTGAGAGGACCATTCCAAAAAAATTCTTCTACCTTTTTCTCTAGCATGGATGCCTTAGGTGACACATTCAAAATGCCTAACTTAGAAACATTTTGTGAAAGACTTACTAGGGAAGAATCCAAATTGTCTCACCTTGAGTCTTCCACCTCTCAAAAGGCATTAGTTGCATCTAATCCTAAGGGCAAGGGAAAACCAAACAATAAAACCAAATCCACACCTTCTCCATCTCAAAATGCTCCTAAACCCAAAGAAAACAACTCAAAACCCAAGGAGTCTTCTAAATCCAAGAATAAGTCTAGCCATTCATGCTCTTTTTGTGGGGGTAGTAATCATGAAGAACATAGGTGTTATAAGCAAATGCAAGCCTTAGAGGATGCAGTCAAGAAACACAAAATTTCTATCTCCACTCCACCTCCTAATCAACATGGAAAAACACTTAATGTTGTTGGAAGATCTCAGTCACAACTTGCAAACAATTGGGTTATAGATTCTAGTGCCTCTCATCACATGACTTCTTCCAAGGAGTCTTTTGTTTCTCTAGGTTTGAGTTCTACTTCCGAAATTGAGGTTGGAGATTCTTTCTTTCTTTATGTTGAGGGAAAACGTGATATACAACTTGATGGTGGCAGTATCCAAGATGCACTATATGTTCCTAACATCACTACAAATTTTCTTTCTGTATATCAAATTTGTCATTCTGGTAAAGGAAAAATAGTGACTTTTACACCACATGGAGTAGAAGTACAAACTTTGTTGGAGCCTCATTCACTGGTTGCTCAGTATTATTGATCATAGTTCTAGACTATATCACTTTGAGGGTTTTGATGACACTTCTTCTATAGGGTTAGGATTGGTTTCTCATGCAGATTCAGAGAGTAAGCTTTGGCATGAAAGATTTGGACATCTCAATTATAGATATTTGAAGGAGTTGAGCACTCATGGTATGGTAGATGGTCTTCCTAGAGTTTCTTGTCTTGAGGGAGTTTTTCATGGTTTTGCATTAGGGAAACAACATCAAGATCCTTTTCCTAAGAATTTGTCTAAGAGAGCTTCTTCACCACTTGAGCTTGTGCATAGTGACTTGATGGTTTTCCCTACCCCATCTTTCAATGGAGCTAAGTATGCACTTACGTTTATTGATAATTTCTCGAGGCGTACTTGGGTTTATTTTCTCAAGTACAAAAGTGATGTTTTTTCACACTTCAAAGTCTTCAAGGCTTTGGTCAAGAAACAATCTTCTAGTTACATAAAGAACCTTCATACAGATAATGGGGGAGTACTTCAATAATGAGTTTTCTAAATTTTTGGCAACTCAAGGCATTATTCACCAACATTTTGTTCCTCATACTCCACAACAGAATGGATTAACATAAAGGAAGAATAGAACTTTGAAGGAAATGGCTAATTGTATGATGCATTATAGAGATATATCTCCTATCTATTGGGCAAAAGCGATTAATAATGCTAACTACATTCGTAATTGCACACCACACACAGAGCACTTAAGCATTTGACTCCAGAGGAAGCTTGGTCCAACACTAAGCCATATGTCTCATTTTTTCGAGTCTTTGGGAGCCATGCTTGGGCCTTTGTGCTAAAGAAGAAAAGGAAAGATTTGGATAAGAAGAGTAAACCCTTGATCTTTGTAGGGTATTGTGAGGACATGAGAGCTTATCGTCTTTTAGATCCTGATACACATGATGTTCTTTTTCGAACACATGTTCAGTTTGATGAGTGCTTCACTCCTCATGAATCTTCTTCTTCTTCTTCCATGCTTCCTTCTTCTTCTTCATCTCATCTTGAGGATTCTTTCTTTGAGGAGATTGATGAGGAGGATATAGATGTCGTTGAGGATCCTATTCCCACTGATGTAGTCACTATGCCTAAGTGGGCTCGTACTACAATTTCTAAGGCAACACCTTTCATAGAGGATCTTCCACCCACTAGGCATCATCACGCACATTCTATAGGTTCTGGACTTTTGTGTTAGGCAGTTTCTAAAGATCCACAGTCTTTTTCAAAAGCTCATGGGATACAGGAGTGGGATTATGTGATGACAACCGAGTATTCTTCTTTGATGAAGAATCATACTTGGCATTTAGTATCTCTTCCTGAAGGAAGAAAGATGGTTAGGTGTAAGTGGGTATATCGAACCAAATACGTAGCTGATGGGTCCATTGACAAGTATAAGGCCCCGTCTTGTTGCAAAGGGTTTTTCACAAGTTGAAGGTATTGATTACTCTGAGACTTTTGCACCCGTTGCCAAGATGGATTTTGTACACCTTGTACTTGCTCTTGCTGCACCACAGGGGTGGTCCGTATACTAGATGGACGTGAAGAGTGCCTTCTTACATGGAGATCTACAAGAGGAAATATACATGGAGCAATGGGTCTGGATTTGTTCAGATTCTTCTCTTGTTTGTAGGCTCTGAAGGTCTCTCTACGGTCTCAAACAAGCCCCTCGGGCTTGGTATGAGAAGATGGATTCTTTTCTTCTATCTACTGGTTTTGTTCATTGCCACTTCGATCATACAGTGTATCTCTAGCATGTTGGTGAGGATATTGTGATACTTTTCTTGTATGTTGATGATCATTACTTACTGGCAGCTCTTCTTCCCACATTTAGAGTATTTAGAGGGCTCTTTCTACATAGTTTGACATGACAGATCTTGGGTTATTGTATTATTTCCTTGGTTTACAGATTTCTCAGATAGATTTAGGGATTCATTTGAGTCAACAAAAATACACCCATGATCTTCTTCGGCGCTTTGATATGGCTGATTGCAAGCCAATTCCATCTCCTTTTCATTTTGGGGTTACTCTTACATCCACATTTACCACACCACTTTGTGATCCTACGTTGTATAGGCAGTTGGTTGGGAGTCTCATGTACTTGACCCATACTCACCCTGATATTTCATTTGCAGTAGGGCTTGTATCTCAGTTTGAACATCCTCCTCATAGTAGTCATTGGTAGGTTGCTAAAAAAGAATTTTGCGCTATTTACAAGAGCACTTCCCACTTTGGCCTACACTACAATAGGGGTTCTACTCAGTTGGTTGGGTATACAGATTCAGATTGGGCAGGTTCTATTGATGACAGGCGTTCTAATTCTGGCTATCTTTTCTATCTTGGTTCTTCTCTAGTTGCTTGGGCATGTAAAAAGCAACATGTTATTGCACTTTCATCTTCAGAGGCAGAGTACAGGGCAGTAGTTACAACGAGTCAGCAGATTCTTTGGCTTTGCCAGTTATTGATAGAGTTTGGATTCCCATAGGATTCATCGACTGTACTTTGGTGTGACAACCAAAGTGTAATTCACATTTCTCGTAACCTAGTTGAGCACCAACAGACCAAGCATATCGAGATACACATCCACTTCATTTGGCAAAGCACATTCAGGATGGAGTTCTTTGCTTGGAGTACCTTCCGACTCAACAGCAGGTTGCGGACATCTTTACTGAAGCCTTTTGCATCACCTCACTACCTTGAGTTGCGTGGAATGCTTGGGGTTTCGGAAGTTGTTCTTGGGGGTGTTCATGAGAACATCTTCCTTCTTCTTCTTCTTCTTTCTCTTTCCTTATAGCAAGATTCTTTCCTTCTTTTGGTTCGAGATTTCTTCATGGATATATTGTACATGAGTACCTCATCAAGCCTAGTTGTCGGGACTCATATTGTGGACATGCCACTTCTATTTTGGCCCCTAGCTTCACTTGAGGGGGGGTGTTAGAGTAGGTATTTACCTTAGCTCATGTTCACCTAGGTACATTATTTACCTTTATTGTATTTATCCTCACCCACTTATGTGTGTGGATAAATACAATAAAGGTAAATAATGTACCTAGGTGAACATGAGCTAAGGTAAATACCTACTCTAACATATTTCATCCGACATTGCCTAAGGAATGAAATTAATGTTTTATAACCATAGGGTATTTCCTGATAAATTAAATAAAGTATAACCCTAGGGAATTATTCCTAACAAAATAAATAAAAATTATAAACATCGGGAATTGCCTACAAAAATAATCACATGTTTATAACCACAATGTCTTTTACCTACAAATAAACCTAATTTATATAATCATTACATTTTTGCCTTTTTAGTCCATTAAGATGTTTTCACATGACAAATATTCACTTTATAAAATAAAATAGGTTTTTCTATTCTATTAAAAATTCCCATGAATGAAATTATTTTCATATGTCACATCAAAAATTTCTCTACAATACACACAACACGTGCACATGTGCACACACACATACAAATTCCTAAATTTTCCTAGAAAATCAAGCTTCTATGACAAGATTCACCAATATATTATACATAAATTTAGAAACCTTTTCTCATATTATCTCCCAAATGCACAAAACCCTTTATAATCAATCAAAATGACCCAAAACCCTAACCATGGGTAAAACCCTTGCAAAAAGGTTAGTGTTTGGGTTGAAGTGAAATCCATACACCACCTATGTTGGCACTACTCTAAAGAGACCTCAAATTGTATGTAGTTCTCCACTTAAATATGTGATATATGTATGGATGCAATTATATTTGATAACTTGATCACTTGATAATGTTTTGTAATGGCTTGACTTGTTTGTGCTTGACTTGGCTTTGAGGGCTTGTTATTTAGGAAACTTGACTCTTGAACCTGGTTTGGAGTGCTTCGAGATATGTGTGGGGATACTCCTAATGTGTGCTACTACTTTAGGGAATTTTAGGAGAGCTTTGCATGCCTTTTGAATGATATTTGTTTGAGAGTGCTAGGTAATTTCTATGTGAGTAAATGAGTGCATTTGACTTGCTTATATAGGGTTATGTAGGTTAAATTTTGCATTAAGGCCGACCCATGGGGAAAGTATCGACCCATAAAATATATCAAATTGAAAAAGTGACCATTGAGTGGCCTTGAAAAAACCACCAATTTTGGACTAAAACAAAGGAGGGTTTGGTCCCTTTTGGATACTTTGTCCCAAGAGGGACGTGTAGTGCTACAAAGAATCGTATTGTGTATGACAATCAGTAACTCTTAGACTTTGAACCGATGTGAGCATTTGTTTGAGCCACCGAGAAGTGCAATGGGGAGAGAAAGTCTTGCAATATGACTAAGGATATAACAATTAGGACCAAAATATATGCACAAGTCATGATTTAAAGATTAAGCCAATATTGACATAACCAAGTGATGAATTACCAAATTTAGGTGTCTACAATAAGGCACTTACAACACACCTGATTTGGTATAGCCTTTCTCAAGCATAGGTTCAAGTTTGCTTGGAATAGATATGTCATTTCTCATTGGGATTTGATCTCGGACAATTAACTTGTAAATATAAGTCCACACCCAAATGCCAAAACAATGCAGCTGGTAAGGCACTTACAAATTGACTTGTTATAGCCTCTCTCGAGTGAAGGTTTAACCTTTCTTGACATAAACATGACCTTTCCCTTTGGGAGTTGATCTCAAGTCAATTAATCAGAAATGTAATTCCATGCCAAAACAACATACTCGAAGCGTTTTGTAAGACACTTACAAAATTTTAACTTATTATAGCCTCTCTCAAGCGAGGGTTTAAGTTTTCTTGGCATATACGTGCCATTTCTCATTGGAATTTGATCTTGGTTTTTTTAACTTGTAAAGGTAATTCCACACCAAAATGCCAAACCACAACACTTAGAAAGGCACTTACAAAATTTTGACTTATTAAAGTCTCTCTCGAGTTGAGGTTTAAGCTCGCTTTGCGGACATGCCATTTCCTATTAGGATTTAATCTTGCGCCAATTAACTCATAACTATAAGTCCACACCCAAATACCAAACCATGGTGCTTGGTAAGGTACTTACCAAATTTTCCACTTATTATAGCCTCTCCTTAGCTTACGTTTATACTTGTGTGGCGAACGACGCATTCCACCACATTGGAATTTGATCATACGTGAATCAACTTGTAAATGTAAGTCCGCACCAAATTCCAAATCAATCAAACGTTATTCAATCCAAAAATAAAAACAAATCTCATTAATGTTCTTTTCAAATAATCAATTGGCCCGGGGTTAAATTTGATGGCCGTATAGACTTTTTTGCAATTTTAGACGTAAAATACTTGCAAATTTTTGAAATAACCGTCACATACAACTTATATATTTAAAATATAACTGTCATTTTTAATATATATTTATATGTAAACTATATTAATATATAATACATATAGTTAAATAGTCTTTTATATATTTTACTAGTATGGTATAAATAACATTTTTTGTATTTTTGAAAGGTAGTATTGCAAAATTACCGTCACGAAAAAATTGTTTGACAGGCATAGGTGGCCGTCAAATTTAACCGTGCATCAGCCTTTTCTGGACATTAATATGTTATCTTATCGTATCTCGAAGAAAAGGAGGAAAATATAAAGACAAATTCCATGAATGAAGTAGTTGCTTCCTGCTCACACAAGTTCAACCCGTTACGCTACGGATTCCAAATTTGCATTCCCCAAAACCGCGTAGGGGAAGCACAATGGCAAGTAAAACGTGAACCATTGTCACCCAAAAAGAAATTCGTATACCCAGGTCTTAATTTCAACTTTGAATTAGTAAGCAAAAACAAAGTCAATAATGAAGGGTTAAGCATATGTGTTTTGACCTTTCAATGCGAAGCTCTCCAGTTATTTAAGGCACTGCATGTTTCCCATTACAACTCCCCTAGATCTGTCGACCAATCTTCTTCTTCTAGTTTTTGGTAGGATAGAGATTTCAGCATTTTCCATCTATCTCTCTCTCTTTTTCCTTGTAATTGCTCTGTGCAATAACTTGCTGCAGCTACATTGGTTTTAGTCGCATTGCATTCTGGTGGATTTATTGTTCTTCTGTATTTGAACAATGGAGTTGGATGAGAGACGCGTGGCAGCCAAGAGTCCTCGTTATGAATGCCTTATTTTCGGTGGGTATAAGCAAAATCCAATCTTTGTTTTGGAAAACCAATACCCACTTCGATGTCTGTCTGTTGTAGCATTTTTGTAGTCAATTTTCTGATTTGGTTGCTGTTCATTTTCAGATCTTGATGACACATTGTACCCCTTAAGTTCAGGACTTGCTGCAGCATGCGCTAAAAATATCAGAGGTAGTGTTGTGGCTGAAAAAATGCATTGGTAGCTGCATTTAATAAGATATGCATGATAATTTAATCAGAGTTTATGACGATTTCTTGCTTTTTCTTTTCCTTTTCAATGAAATGACGAGGCCTGATTGTGGGTATGACAGATTATGCAGTTCAAAGACTTGGAGTTGATGGGAACAAAGTCACAGATTTTTGTACAGAACTGTACAAGAAATATGGGACAACTATGGCGGGACTCAGGGTTGGTATTCATTCCCTTTTGTTTGATAGAATTTAATGATGCATCTGATTCTTTTTTGAAGGTAGGAATAAGGGCATTTTAGGATTGGGTGTCATAGATGACCCAGAAAATTTGCACTTATAGGTCTTGGAACAAATTAAGTATGAAATTCCCAGGAACTTTTGGTATTGGGGGACTCCTCACAATTGGCTGCAGACACAATTCTGCATCATTATAGGTCTAGCGATTAGATCAAATGTGAACTTGAGAGTTTTCAGGGACTATTGTTTTAATGGTTATATAATAGTGTTTTGGAAATCTTGCCATTGGTCAAATTCCCCAGTTGTCTTCAGGGGAAATTGTGTTACTCACAGTCGAGTTCAGAGACAATTCTGGATTATTATAGGTCTAGCAACTTTTGTTTTTGATTGGTCTGTGTATTTGCACAGCTTGTAGAGTGTGTGCTTGAGAAATTCTACTTCTATTAATGTTGGAGGGTGGGAGTTTCAATTGCTGCAAAGGCGGGCCCCACACCCTGTATGGACTTAGTGGGGTTTAAACCTATGCGGAGCATGAATGCTCAAACTTATCTGACCTGGGCTACCAAGTCACCTAAGTCCCCTGCCATTATAGGTCTAGCAAATTGATCAAGTATAAACTTGATTGTTTTAACTATTATATTAATGGTTATACAGTGTTTTGGCAATCTTAGGATCGGTAAACGGTTGTCTTAAGGGAAATTGTGGTAAACTCTTGTTGTGGGTGTAGGATGTAGTTCCAAGTATTATATTGGATTTTCTCAAAGTTCTATCTATTTGGAGGCGAGTTCATATGTCTCATTTCCAAACTACTGGAACTGCATTTCCCTGTCTTCCTTTATAGGAGTGCTGTTATGAAACAAGGCTTTGCAATCCTGTAATCGATCTCCATAGGTGTATGTGACAGAATATAAAAGATTTGTAAACATGGTACAAATGTTTAATTGTGAGAGATAATATAAGTTACAGGTTTAGGTTGTAGATGATGTATGCAATTGATGCATTGCCCTTTTCTTATTCATTTTTTTTTCCCCTTAATTTACCATGTTTCTTTTTCTATACAGGCGGTGGGCTATGACTTTGATTACAATGATTATCATACTTGTGCTTCAATGTTATGCCTGCTGGTTTGTGATGTTACAGTTTCAAGTTTAGTTTTTATAGTTATAATTTGGCAAATCAAGAAAATGTTGATGATTTATGTTTTATTGGAAAATAATATGTTAGGATTTTTTAGATTATTTTTTTGCTCAAATGCCATCTTGCTTTTCCCTCCCTTAAAAATTATTATTTCTTGTATAGTTTTGTTCACGGAAGATTGCCATATGAGAACCTTAAACCAGACCCAGTACTTAAGAACTTATTATTAAGCATGCCGCAGCGGAAAATTGTAAGCTTCCTTGACTCATGACACTTGGATTTTTTGTAAGCTGAAAACAATCTTAAATGCTTGTCTTAGATCTGTATTTGATCATAATACTAGATAATGCAGTGTTATGGTTCTTGAGTAACCATAGAATTCTTTGAAAATCGAATGCACACAACTCAAAACTCTTTATCTTTGTGAAACAGATCTTTACAAATGGTGACAGAGTTCATGCTTCAAAAGTGCTGAGCAGACTTGGGTTGGAAGATTGCTTTGAAGGCGTAATATGCTTTGAAACACTCAACCCTTATCCAGAAACTGCTGAAAACATTAATGGTTGGGATACACCTATTTCTGTTATCCCCAAGGCACCCATTCTTTGCAAGCCCTCAAAAGAGGCTATAGAGCGTGCACTTTGCCTTGCAAATGCTGATCCACAAAGAACTGTATGTGCCCATGAACTCGATGATCAGTTTCCTTCAAGCTTATACTGTCATTCTAGTATTTTTTGTGATTTTATTGAGTCCGTTATTTTCCCCTGCAGATTTTCTTTGATGACAGTTCTAGAAATATAGCAGCTGGAAAGAATGTCGGCCTGCATACTGTACTGGTAAGACCATTTGATAATGAATATGATGAATTGTAATAAAGGTTATTTGTTCGTCACTGGTTCAGCTATCCAAACTTATCTGTGGTGTCTGAATGTCAACAGGTTGGCACTCCAATCCGGACAGAAGGGGCAGACTTCGCACTTGAAAGCATTCACAATATAAAGGAAGCCCTGCCTGAGATTTGGGAAGGAAATGAAAGCTCTGAAAATGTTGTGCGCTCCGGTAATGTAGTTGCTATTGAGACTGTTGTAAATGCATAAAACATCTCATCGCAAAGAATGGGTTGCTGCCATTTTCCCCATTTTCACATCCTTGAAAAGTATCTAATATCAGGGATGATATCCCATAGATGTAACATCATCTCTGGATCTGATCCATGTAAAATTGATGAAATGATCCAATAAACTTTTCATGTAACAAATTTTCTTCTCTTGAGAGTGGATCAAATGCCCTTTTCCCTCTCTTCTTTTTGCTCTTCCCAAAGCATTTTACTATCTTGTCACCAGATGGATTGTTTTTTAAAGATTTGCTTGAAAGTATTGATATGGTTGAATTTTCAAAAACAATCTTATCCTTTGCACAGAAAGATACAAAGCTAACCATCTCCTTTATGCATCACATTACAAAATCAAGATAATCTGACCAAGCATGAGTAATATGCCCCAAGCAACAACAGAAAAGGAGAAGGTTCTTATTAGCTACCTTACTTGAACTCGATGCATATTTCAAATTGCTTGTGTGAACAATGTGGTTATGCCCTGTGTTGGTAGCAAACATATAAATGTACACAAGGCCAATATACTGTACCAGAACATTATGACTTAAAATGTAATTAATTGCAAGAATATATGAATGTGACATATGCCCCTTAGTTCACATCAAGCACTAATTGGGGCATTTTTTTAATCTTATATCTTAGTTTCTCTCTGCTTAAGGTTTATGGTCCATTGGTCTTGTTCACGGATCCCTTCTTTGTGCTGTGTTTTTTTAATCATGTTTTTGTCTGGGTTAGTCTCAATAAGCAGGGTCAAGTTTGGTACCGAACCTTTTCAGGGTGAGTGCCCACGTATCTATATTTTTAGGCAACTTGTGCACACAAAAGGTTCCTTATTCAAAATTAAGATGACTATATATACAAAGCTGCCAGAGGCATTTTAACAAGCAACAAGAACAGACTCCTAGTATTATTCACTCAATCTTTCAAAGACAAACTCTAGTCCTAAAGACGAACATTTATATTTCTTAAAGTACTACCAAGTTGTGTACAAAAGGGGTCCTAAGTTGTGTGCATGTACAAAAGGGGTGCTAAGCAAAGTTCATGTACTTGCATTTGATTTCTCTTGGGCAAAGAATGAAGCACAATAACTTCTCTCCCATTGGTAGAACTACATAGACCACGGTCCTTGATATATAGTGCATTGCTCTCTTTGAGCAAAGAGAGTGAGGTAGTTCTGTGCTTAGTCTAGGACTTCTCATTATCATGTCCAATTGAGTTTTTCTAGCATTAGAAGGAATGGGAATACATTTTGACAACTATGCAAATTATCAAAAAATCTAGAAGAAGGTTATTGTCCAAAAGAAGAAAATGAACAAACATTGAAAAATTCGAGGGTTGTGACTAGAAAAGGATAGGTTCAACACTCGAGACAAGTTCAATGACGAACCCGACCTGCATAACTCAAAACAACCTCAAAACTTCAGGAGTTGTTCTTCTACATCTTCCGAGTTTTTCGTTAATCCTATGAGTCTTTTGTGCTTTCAAAAGTGTAAAAAAGAACTAATATCTCATCCCTTTCATTGTCTTCTCGATATTTCTTGTTCTAAAATTTATTAGCCTACCCCCATTTTAGCATTGTCCAATTCTTGTTTGTTGTCCATTTTTGAATCTGAATTGTACTTTAGCTTTACATTACTTTACACCCTTAATTGTAAAATAGCTAAAATAGTTTTGTGAATCCATATATTGATCAAACACCAACCAAGGGTTTCGTTATTTTTATGGATTTATGTTTTCCATTACATTAAGGTTAGTGTTTGTTGGTGCATTCCTTATCCTTCTAGGGTATATATTCTTATTCTCTTGTGTACATAATTCAAACCCCAATTTGTCTCTAATGGCTCATCCAATGAATGTATTACTTTCTAATGTTCAAGATTCTCCTATGTATGGAGTGCCTTATGGTTGTGCTAATAATGATGTCGAAAGATATACTAGTGATATATCTTTGTACAATGGTGGTGAAGATGAGACAACTAAATGCATGTTGGAAATAATGTGAATGATAATAGTCCTTCCCCTTCCCCTTCTCCTTTCGAAGCCCATACTTCTCATGATGAAGAACATATAAATAATGCAATAATGACCCTTTCAATGCCTTGAATGATGTGCCTTTGGATATTATTTGGGAAATGGTTGCATATGACAAGTCTTGCTTTAATGGAATCAAAGGATTGATGAATGAAACTGGATATATGAATGATGTTTCTATGCCTTCTAATGATGTCTTTATTCCTTGTAATGATGCTTCTAGGTCTTATTAGACTTGCTTCTAAGCATAAAAAATATTTTATACCTATGTTTGAAATCAATGGTAAAACAATATCTTTGAATGATCATCTTTTTGTTATTATCATACCCATTGCATACACCTTATTCTTCACTCACTAATAATTTTTGTATAGGTTGTTGATGCATTAATCTCCTTGAGTGTGCCCTATGGGGTATTACCAAGATTGGGTTTGGGATGGTTAGTAGTACATGAGGAGATACTATGTGTGTGTGACACTGTCCTAACATACCTCCTTACGACCTTCCTTCTTCTTCTTTACTATCTCGTTATGACCACTTTATATCCTCGATTATCACATTCACATCTTGTAACACCTTTAGATCACCTTCATACCTACTCCAAGTGTTTTCTCTACCTCCATTCTCTCTCCTCTCCTTACCATAATCTTGGGCTATTTACGATTGATGGCATCCATGCCATCCAAAGAAACCCATTTTTCCAATCGACTACATTGAGCATGATCAATACGTTGACTAAGAGATATTGTGACTTCATCTTATGTTCTTTTATAAATATGAGCCATTATTATAATTTTTAATACAATAATCACATAATTTTCTATACTTTTTCCCATAAATATCTCCTTAAAGGTATTAGAGGTTGATGGTTTAGTAGAGATTATACTTGAGACCTATATTTTAGAGCATTGGGTTATTAGGAGACACAAGGATATGAGTTTCATGAGGTCTGTCTATTCTATGGAGTCCCCAAATTTTGTATACTTAGGTCCTCTACCTATATCTCTTGTAATCACTCACAACAAATTTCTCACAACTACTAACCCTGGGGTGTTAATGTGCCAACTATGTTCACAAAAGTAATATTAAACTTATTGGGGCAATTTTTAATCTTATATCTTAATTTCTCCTAGGTTCGATTTATGGTCCATTAGTCTTGTTCATGGATCCCTTCTTTGTGTTATCTTTTTTAATCATGTTTTGTGTCTAGGTTAGTCTCTATAAGCGGGTCGTCGTTTGGTACCGAACCTTTCGAGCTTGAAACCCCTATCATCTTTTGACCATTTTCCTTTTTTTAGGGTGGGTGCCATGTACCTATCTTTTTAGGCCAACTTGTGCACACAAAAAGGTTCCTAAGTCAAAATTAAGATGACTATTTATACAAAGTTGCCATAGACATTTCAACAAGCAACAAGAACAAACTCTTGTTATTATTCACTCAATCTTTCAAAGACACATTCTAGTCCTAAAGACAAATATTTATATCTCTTAAGTATTATCTAGTCGTATGCATGTACAAAAGGGGTCCTAAGCAAAGTTCATGTACTTGCATTTGATTTCTCTTGGGCAAAGAATGAAGCACGATAATTTCACTCGCATTGGTAGAACTACATAGACCATGATCCTTGATATGTAGTGTATTACTCTCTTTGAGCAAGGACAAAGTGAGGTCGTTACTCAGTGCTTAGTCTAGGACTTCTCATTATCATATCCAATTGATTTTTGCTAGCATTATAAGGAATGGAAATACATTTTGACAAATTGTGTGCATATTATCAAAAAATTTAGAAGAAGGTTATTGTCCAACAAGAAAATGAACAAACATTAAAAATTTCATAGGGTTATGACTAGGAAAGGATAGGTTTAGCACTCGTGAGAAAAGTTCAATGACGAACCCGACCCAAACAACTCAAACCAACCTCAAAACTTCAGGAGTTGTTCTTCTACGTCTTTTGAGTTTTTCATTAGTCTTATTGATTTAACAAAAATAGAATTTGTGAAATCCTAATTGTAGATTCACATGTGATAAATAAAACACTAAAGCACAAATTTGACACAAGCAATAATCTAGATAAAAATGAAACCCTAGGTGCAAGAGAGGGAACATAAGACTTAGTTGATTTCACAATAAATCTTGAAGTGTGTTAATGGACAACTCACTTTGGTATTATTCACTCAATCTTTCAAAGAAAATTCTAGTCCTAAAGACAAATATTTATATCTCTTAAGTATTATCTAGTTGTATGCATGTACAAAATGGGTCCTAAGAAAAGTTCATGTACTTGAATTTGATTTCTCTTGGGCAAAGAATGAAGCACGATAACTTCACTCGCATTGGTAAAACTACATAGACCATGATCCTTGATATGTAGTGCATTGCTCTCTTTGAGAAAGGAGAGTGAGGTCATTTTGTGCTTAGTCTAGGACTTCTCATTATCATATCCAATTTATTTTTTCTAGCATTAGAAGGAATGAAAATACATTTTGACAATTGTGCATATTATTAAAAAATTTAGAAGAAGGTTATTGTCCAACAAAAGAAAATGAACAAACATTGAAAATTTCATAGGGTTATGACTAGGAAAGGATAGGTTTAACACCGTGAGAAAAGTTCAATGACGAACTTGACCCAAACAACAAAGCGACCTCAAAACTTCAGGAGTTATTCTTCTACCTCTTTTGATTTTTTCATTAGTCTTATTGATTTAACAAAAATATGATTTATGAAATCCTAATTACAGAGTCACATGTGATAAATAAAACAATAAAGCACAGATTTGACACAAGTAATAAACTAGATAAAAATGAAACCCTAGGTGCAAGAGAGGGAACGTAAGACTTAAGCTGATTTTGCAATAAATCTCGAAGTGTGTTGGGTTGGACAACCGGTGAACATGAGGAGGAATTTGTTGCTGAACCACACTCGAAAATTACATAACCGTCGAATAAGATGGACCGGGATGCTTGGACTGGGTCAGGGGTATCTGGGTCTTCAGAGACTACTTCTGTGCACTGTGGCCGTGAAAAACTCATAAACTGATTTTTGTAGTGTCGCAAGATGTTCTCTAATCTTGGTTGTTAGTTACATGTATGTTGCTTAGTGTATGCAAAATATGTAGTCCCTTGTCCCTTGAATGATAGCTAGATGGATGCTTTGATGATCTTAGAATGCCGCTGGATGCAATCTTAGGCAATGATAGTAGATCTTTAGAGCTTGGTCCTTTATTACGACCACATAGCTTTGTATTTATATGATTCCTTGTTTGAGTTTTCATAATTGAAAACTAAAAGGCTCACCCATAAGAAAACAAGATTCCCAAAAGATAAAAGGAGCCCAAAAGGGGTGAGAAAGATACAATGAGGTAGGGGTGCCAAGAGGGGATGAGGGAGCCTCGAGCACTAGCATCTTGGCTAGGTGTTGGTGTCCGAGTCAATACAGATAAAGTAACGAATAGCAGGATCGGAACATGGGGTATATAAGACCAAAGAGGAAACCGAGAAAGACAAAAAAAAGAGGCCAAAGATACATGTCAATTACTAGTTCTCTCGCTTAGGAATCATACGAATAATAGTATGTGATTAGGACCTAGAAATGTACCAAGAGCGTGATTTAGTGTCTACATTTCTCCCACTTTATATTGTTGAGTGAATACTCAATAACATAAAGTAGATAAGAGATATGTATTGATAACCATGTAGATTGATGGCGAAAGTGTGCCGAAGAGACATGAAAAGGTGTGGAGTGAATAAATGGAAGTGTAGAGGATAAGGAAGAGGATGTGACCTTAGGGGTGAAGCATATTATGTTGTACCATGTTTTACCTATTGTCCTTGTTGCTTGTACTTGATATGTTTGTTGATGTGACTGCTACTTCTCATAAGGAAAAACCTGCAAAAGAAGAGAAAAAGAGTATTCAAATATGTGTATATGAAAAATTTGATCCAAATATGTAAAAGGTGTGTAAAAATGTGAAAAAGTAATAAAAGGAACATGTGCATCTGATCTGTGATGAGTGAAAATGATATAAAGCGTCCTAAAAATGATGTAGAAGAATGAGTTTTTTGGGCGATCTCACGCCAATATTGATTTTTTCGAGTGATTGCACGCCATGACAGAAGTAAGAAGTGTTGGGGAGAAAGGTCTAGTGTTATTCTCCATCCCTAATTGCTTCTCAAAATTTATATACCACTGCAGATGGTGTGATCCTACTTTGTTCCGAGTTCGATCTAGTTTGATCCAAAGAAAATAAAAAATGTGATAGAATGCATTCTGATTGTTGGAGGATTGTGCTGTGATCGTGTAAACAACTATGTGAAATGATGTAAATTTTGTTGATGAGAAAATTATGTAACTTTCCCTATTCATAGGCACCCAGAAAGGTTAGGAGCACACAGGTGCTCATGTATGTATCTAGGCAATCGACATCTATGATGTGTTGAGGACTCAATTTAGATTCTCGGTCATTTGTGTAATTGAAGACAACTTTTTTCATGTACTATGTAGGTCTGGACTATGACTGTGTACTGCTGAATGGGCTAAATGATTCACCCAATGTATGCCTCCCTCATTTGGGGTGCATGCAATGTCACTAGGAGGATGCGGCCCAAAGGAGAGGATTGGACGTTGATTTGAAACTGATAACCTATAGGGGAGGTAATGTGCATGGTAGAAACCAAGGCACATGCAAACAAAGTGGTTGAAACATGTGTTAGTGCAAACAAGACAAATACGCATATAGAAGACAATGTGTAATCTAGCAAGAAAGAAGATAATGTAGGCCATGCAAAGTAGGTTGAAAACTGGGACATTGCTCACAATGTCGTAAGACAATTAGGGCCGAAGCGGCCAAGGAATATAAGTAGTAAACAAGCAAGACATAGGGAAAAGCTTGCAAACAATGGAAAATAGTAGCAAGAAAAGTATCAGACAACCATGGTATAAAATAATTCTTACAAATCAAATGATGCACATGAAGCACTCATTAGCATGTTAGAAAGATAAAAAGTATGTCAAGACGTGTATATATCGATAGAGTAGTGTGCTAGGAAGAATAAGTAGTATAAAATGAAACAATAGCACATGTAGTGTGTATGAAAGTAGATGCCCCCAGGAGCCTCAATGGGACTGGTAAGAGGTATAATGTCAAACATCCATGCTACGTGTAAATATTTGTGTAAAGTCTGCATTCACAACTAGAGAACAAGTGAACACACATGTGTATATAGAAAAGATAATGACATACAAAATATTTGACTAACATAGTAAGAAAAGTGTACATGTGAGCATAAGTAAGCAAGAGTAAATGCAACCAAGATATGCAACATGTTGTATATGAATGTAATGGAATGGTATGTAATGTGAATGTGATAGAGGTAAAGCATGGCCCCAAGCAGATGTGTGTGAATGTAAATGAGACGAGGTTAATTTGTAACTCGCCTCCTCGGTAGTGAAGAATGAACCATAGAATAAGAGTGTGTCATTGGGAAATGGTTTGAACATGTGTGCTAGAAAGATATGATCACGAAGGATAGAGCATAAATCGTGTCGGTGAGTGTAGTGAGGTTCATTTTAGATTTAGACCCTCAATAGTCGAGTATGAACCGTGGAACTAGAGTACGTCATAGGGAAATGTGTTGTGTGAGAATGTGATGCTTAAAAGATACGATCATGAAGCATAGAGCCTAAAGTGTGTGAGTGAGTGTAGTGAGGTTCATTTCAAATTTATACCCTCATCACTTGAGTATGAACTGTGGAACTAGAATGTCTCATAGGGAAGTGTGTTGTGTGAGAATGTGATGCTAGAAAGATATGATCATGAAGCATAGAGCGTAAAGTGTGTGAGTGAGTGTAGTGAGGTTCATTTCAAATTTAGACCTTCAGCAATCAAGTTTGAATCATGGGAACTAGATTGCATCATATGGTAATGACGATAAAATTTGTGTGTATCAATGTGTATATGATGAATGAGAAAGACTAGATGTGAAGCATGATGCGAAATACTAGAAATGTGAGACACCTGATAGTGCTAGAAGGGGGGGAGAGAGTAAGCATGATGCCCCCAAGTGTACAATGATGAATAAGCTATTCAAAAAAATTGAAGGGAAAGGGTCCTCCACCGATGCTTGCGAGAGATAAGGGAATGTGACCATGCTCTAAGATCGGTGATGTAGGATACATATTATGTATTAGTGAATGATACCTATGTGCATGAGATCTAGAAGGTGATGAACACCTATGTGAAGGAAACTCAAGAGGTGATGTGCACTTACATGAAGGAGACCAAAGAGGTGATGTGAAACTATGTGAAGGAGACTGAGGAGGTAATGTGTACCTTTGTGATAAAGATCAAGGAGGTGATGTGTACCTATGTGACATAAACGTTCGAGTAGTGGACCTAAGATGATGAGATGGACTAGAGGAAAAATGAGACCAAGTAGGTCGAGTACGAATAGATGAGATGAGAAAAGATTGTTCCAGGAGACCTAAATGATCTAGCAAGTGTAATAGAAACCTCAAGAGGAGGCTGAGGCCAAGGTGTGCATGGAGGGACACCCTTGATGGTGATAAATTGCTTGTTGTGAATGAACTTTAGACATAAATGATTCATAGAAATTATAGCTTGAGTAGCATGGAGCCAGGGAAGACCTAAGAGCATGTCAGACCCTTTGATTGAAGGTGCCATAAGAAATGGCACAAGCATGGTAAGAGGACCAACCATAACTAGAAAGCTTGACATAACTGTAAGATTTAGGAACTGGGTATGAAATATGCGAGAGCAGATAGTTGATAGCAACAAGAAGTGCAATAGAGCATACACACATATGAATCAATGGATCAATCATTGTATTATTGATATCATGAGATCCGTTATAAGCATTGATAGATAATGTGTCAGAAGATAATGTAGCATGATAGTCATGATCAGAAAATGTAATGAATGGTGGAGATGCATCAACGTGAGCTATTAAGAAATCAAGAGCCCCGATGAAGGAGGAGGCATTGCACGATATGTATGATTAGCTAAAGCATCAACTTGTTTTTCATGCTTACATTAATGGATCATTGAAAATTTTTATTATCATTGACCGATGTAGATGTCGAAGGCTTAGAAAGTTCAATTGTATTGTTGTCAATAAGATCTTGAATTAGATGTCTGAGTTTGAAACATTGATCAATAGAATTCCCAACACATTGATGATAGTTACACTTAAAATTTTCGTTATAGTTATGTCCTTTAGGTTGAGATGGATCCAGATTAAGTGGAGGAGGAAGCGTAATAAGATTGTTCTCAACAAGTTGTGGCAATAGAATATGCGGAGCATGAGGAAATTTAGTAAATATATGCTGCTAGGTTTGTGAAGCTTATTTTCATGTGTGAAAATGTTCAAGAATGTACACTAAGAGTACTATACACTTTCCACATTTGTTTCACGGGGTTCGGGACCGGACCGGGCCATGAGAGGGTTCGGGCGCGGCTCCCCGTAAAGAAGGGTTCGGGGTGCAGCCCTCGAGAATTTTTTTGGCCTCGAAAATTGTGCTTTTCTCATATGGGTGGGATTTTTGACCCATAGGTTTATGGGACGGTTTTGGCCCATAGTTTTGATACCCACAATTTTGTAAAACTGCTAAAGTAGTTGTCTACTTATGTGGTTTTGTGCATATGGTAGGTATTATGTAACATTACAGATGTGTATGAATTTGAGAGTGAATTCTATAGATTTTGTTTAGCATAACTCCAAACAGATATGGGTATTGTATTGAGAGAGTGGTGGATTGCAATAAAATATGAGCAAGTGATTCTTGGTGGACGTAGCCCAAATTGGGTGAACCACATGAAATCTTGTCTCTTTGTGTTGTGTTATTTTATTTTTCACTTTTATTTAAGATCTGTAATATTTTTCTACATATTAGTTTCTACTATTGCGATTTTGTGAGGGATTGTTCTGCATATTTTATCCCTTATTTCCTAACATATGCTTCATAGGTTTCCATTGAATCTTTTAGTGAGTAGACAACGCGTTGAAAATAGCTTTTGCTTCAATAGGTTTAGGATATGGCTTGAAAGTAGATTTGCATTAAAATCAAGTAGAAGATGAAGCTTGATCATGATATTTAAGCTTTCCCATAGATAGTAGTTTGTTTTTGCGTAACTTAAGAGTATGACATAAATTATCGAATATGTAGATGTATCAAAGATGAAACTCTCTTGCAGAGGTGGTAATTAAATTTGGACAAATAGATCTTTAATTCAGATTCCGCGAGTACATTAGACATCTTAGCTAAGTTGTTCTTATATCGTAAGACATAATCCACTATATGCTCATTAGATCCTTGTTTGATTTGTGTGAGTTGAGCATAGGATATCTTAGAGCCGATATTGATTGAAAAATGAGAAAGAAAATCATCGGCTAAATGTGTAAATGATGTTACCAAATGGACAGTAGATCATAGAACCAATGCATTGCATAATCTTGGAGGCTTCTAGGAAAGAGATTTGCTAATAAAGTGTGACCATCCACATAATTATACATTCCACATGAAATGCTCTTGAGGTTTACCATGGAAATTGAAGTTGGGCATCTTGGGAGTGACAAAGTTTGTAGGAAGTGCATAAGTGGAAATGATGGGTGTGAAAGGAGTATGAAGTAGTAATGTGGAATCAAGAGATGGAGATGCATGGGAAGTATCCTACTATAGTTGATGGATTTGAACTTAGAGATCTTGATAGAGAGAGGCTAGGTCTTAAGTGTCAGTGGAAGAGACTTGCCGTGTGTGAGAAACAAGAGGTGGAGTGAAGTGGTTAGAGATGAACCCCTATTTTTCCATGTTTTATCCCATGTAAAACCCTATCTTATTTTGGTATCATTTTGCACTATGTATAATATTGACATTTTATAATTAATACTTTACTATGTTTTGGAAGGAAATGTTGTGCATATTATTGTTATTTTTCATCTTGTTATTGCTTCTTCAAATATGGTTTGAATGAACCTTTATGAGTATTTTTTTATATTTGAAAAGATAATGTTGAGTCATCACAAAAGTTAATTGCAGACTAGCACAAGACTAATTTATGCACCGACATAGGACTCGCCTTGTCACGTAGGACTCGCCTTTGCATTAGCACATGACTCACCATGGAGTGTATGACTCATCTAGATCACTAATTTAGACTCACTTGAAATGAGGGACTTGCACAAGAGAGATAAATGGCTTGGATGGTTGAACTATGAGTTGACATAGCTGGCACATCAGTTAACACAATGACATGAGCATGAAATGTGTACTACTACCTCAACCTTCATGTAGATTATGAGGTCCATGCAATCCCAGCTTAACTCTAGTTGATTGAAGACATGATGTAGGAAAACACTCAAGGATTTATAATCATCATGATTATAAGAGAACTTAATTTAGGATCTATAATATATTCGCTCCGATTGAATATCTAAAAAGAGTCATTTACGGCCTCATATGTAGTTAACAAGATTAATTCAATCCAAACATGACATAGACTAATCCTTCCATGATTGTAATCGTTAAAGCAATCAATATTGTTATAGGTATCTTCCAGTTAAGTAGTTGTCATTAATTTCAAATAACTAGATTCTCTCCCATAGAGATTAGGACTGCTCTAATATAAAAGAAAAAATGTATTAGGATTAAAGGTTTAGCTCGATTAATCACTGTAAAATAAATTTATTTCAATAACATGTGGATAGGGAAAATATTTACTTGTGTGAATTGCAACGTTTAACCGTATCGAAGGGAAGGATAAATGGCTACTCCTCTCCAATGAGAATGGAGAATTTACTGTTCATTTCCTTTTTGTTATTTTGCATTCATTTGAATTCTCAGCATTGCATTATTTTCAAGTACCTTTAATTATGTATTCAATAGTATTTTTCTGTCAATCCATTTCATTTCCTAATTACAATTAGCATAGGATTCAATTAATCTTGTTATTAAATAAGTACTGAGAACAATTCCGATTGTTCCCTTTGTTACAAATAGCCATGGACATAGCCCTAGACTCGACAAATAAAAGAAAACTAAAGTACGAGTATAAACGATGCTTGTCACTTTTGGCAACATTCACGGGAAATCAAGGTGTTATCAAAGGTTAAGGTGCTAGCTAGAAGTGCTTCCTATTTGTCCGTAAGTTTCCATTTAGAAATTTAATTTCCATAACTCTTTATTTTGAAGTAAGAATACATTATAGTGACAGAAATAATATTTTATGCTTTGGAGTATGTGGAACACAAATAATCAAGTTAAGCACTGGTAGTTAGGGAACTTTCCTTAGTATGATAGGATTTTATGTTTAGACCTAGAGACCATAGAGGTAGATTCATTAGAGTAAATTTTCAAAACCCCCTCAAAACCAACCTGTGGAACAACTTGTTGACCAAGGAAGGATGGCTGATGAAGTAGATAACCCCAATGGTGTAGAGAATGGAAACCCTCCACTTGGAAGAACATTTACCTATCCCATACAATTGGATCCTAATGAGCAGGCCCTTATGAAAAACATACCCCCTTCAATTTTATCAACCTTTTGGGGATTATTCTCAGAAGATATTGATCAATTCCTCTTTGAGTTCAAATTTTTGTGTCAAACCTATGATTATACCTCGGATATAAATAAGCTCAAGTTTTTTCCCCTCCACTTTAAAGGATACAACTACGAGATGGTTTATGGGATTAAACCCTAACTCCATCCATAGTGGGCAAGAAATGGAAATATTTTTCTTGGATAAATACCAAGACTACTTTGTAGATTCTGGGATAAGAAGGAAGAAATTTTTAGAAACAAAAGGAGAATGAGAGTGTGGAATATTATCTTGATCGGTTCCTATTCCTTCACCATACGTGTGGTATTGGTATGGATAATAATCTGCTCAAAATTTAATTCCTCAAAGGATTAGATGAAGACACACAGGAAGCCTTCAATCTTATGGGAAAAGGATACATGGACAAATTAGAATTTACAGACATCATTGACCTCTATAGGAATTAATCATGAACTTTCCCCAACCTTTATAGATAGAAAGGAAAAATGACCAATGGTGATATATCCAAAATAAGGGAAGAAATTGCAAATTTGAGAACAGACCCCTTAGTTCAACTTAATACAACTATGGATAGGGAGAAATCCATAAATACATAGCCATTGTTCATTTATTGTCCAAGATTCAGGGACAAACATGGGCATAAGGACTTCCCTTTAGATAAGACATACATATTTCTTGTCTGTGAACTAAGGCATGCCATAGACCAATTTGCATTACTTCCCTTGCTGAAGAACCATCTAAAACAAAACACATAAGATAAAGCTGAGTCACAAAGATATGGCTCAAAGGAAAGGAGTAAATTTTCAATCCAATTAAAACCAGTCCTACATGCCAAAAATGTAATGGGTCTCAAATCAATGGAGTGCACCATGGCCATACCCCCAACCTTGGACTCAACAAGTCCCACAGGAGTGGAGTACCTAGTGGAGTGCACCACCAAGTTACTATCAACAACCTTGGGCTCCACATCCAAACATTCTATTGTTTCAATAGTTTAATCCTCAATACCAACAACAGTGGAATGTACCTCAAGGATCTAGGAAACAATATTACAATCAAAGAAGACCCCAAGGTCAAAAATCTTTTTTGACTGGACCTACAAATGCTACCCCATCCAAACAACCTACCCAACCACAAATACTAACACAAACTATGGAAAACCCCAAAAATGTGAGGCAGGGTAACCTAACATACATTGTGGAATCAGATAAAAATCCCATAGTAAACTCTATGGATTGTAGGAATATATTTCTACGTTCAGAGAAGGTTACCTCAAAACCTTCATCTCCTGTCATAGAAGAAATCCCTAAAGATACATAAAATCCAGAAGAAACACAACTTAGTCTTGTTGTTGAAGAAACAACTCAACCAAGCGTTGATATTCCTTTTCCATCTAGACTCTTAGAAAAACACAACATTGAAATTCATGAACAACCGAGTTGGAGTTAATTCGGGGACCGAGGAAATTAAGCATTGAAATTCCTCTTCTTCGAGATCTGAAGGAGATTCCTAAATTAAAAAAACCATCAAAGGTCTCTTCGTAAGATTCTAAGAAGAAGAAATAATCAGCCTAAAACTATCCATATTTATGGGAAACTTACTAGTATACTGGAAGGGAATATGACCCCTCCTAAATATGGAGACCCTGGAAGTGCTATGATTACCGTTTACATAGGAGATGTTTAGATCTCAAATGTCCTAATTGACCTAACAGTTGTTATTAATGTGATGACCACAAATACTCTATCCACACTATCACTCTCTGAACCGCAGTCAACCTCCATAGTTTTGAAAATGGAAGATCAATCTGTAAACAAGCTAAAGAGGATTATAGAATATGTCACCATCACCATTGAATCATGGGATTATTCGGTAGACTTCATGATCATAAAAATGAAGAATAGGAAGATTGGATACCCTCTAATCCTAGGACGCCCTTGGTTAGCCATTGCTTCCACCCTCATTGATTACAAAATAGGGAATATGGTGATAAAAATGAACATGATTCCAAAAATTTATCAATTTACCTTGCTGCAAAACCTTTTGCTACAGAAAATAAGCAATGGTATAAGGAAAATTCAGATGAATTAAAGGACATCATATATTCTCTAGTTGTTGTAGCTCCTATTGACTAGGGACTTATTTTGCTTCTTGTAAGCGGTACTCAAAAACTAGAAACTAGGGTTCCTGGCTCTATTTTGAGAGATGATTGGGAATAATTTATCATGCTGGCTGACAGGATAAGACTTAGGAAGATGAAGGAAAAGGCCTAGAACGATTTACATGTTGCTACATCGCTCTTCAACAATTGGTTGGTCAAGATTTGGATGTGGGTTGTTTATAGGCTTTCAAAGGGGGAACAACCTTATTAATTTTCTGGCCAACAAAATTGAAGCGTTGGAGGACAAGGTGGACCAAATAAAGGCTGGAAACCAGAATTTAATCAAAAATACACATAGAACTAATGTTGAGGTTGTGGTTTTGGGACAGATTCTTGATGTTATGCAAGGATAAGTGGCTTTGGAAAAGGGGAAAAGGATAAAAGAAGTAATTAGTAGTTCGGAGGACGAAGACTCTTCTGACATTTAGCTGAAGCAGGAGGGTCCTAACATGATAATGAGGGGAAAATCTGTCTAAGGAGTCTTTTTGCCACTTTTTTGTTGACCATCTCTTATTTTTTGGTATTATGATGTAATGTTTTGATCTGGATGGTTATATGTTTTTGTATTTTTTTCCGTGCTATGTAAGAGTCAATTTATTTTTGACTCGAGCCTTCTATTGGTTATCTATTTAATTTTTATGAGTTTCATTGTAATATCTTTTGTACTTGGCCCGTAGAGCCTTTTCCAAGCATTATGCATCAAAAACATCTTCTCTAGCCATGGTCATAATTCAAGATTATGACTAGTTAGATCAAATTCAATATTGTGACCATGATTCATGCATTGGAAAAAGTATAAGTCTTGCACCCAAGTCTTGCAGACCGGGTTTATTTTGTAGTCCTTTGCTACAACTAATGGAAACAAGAGATGATTTTATGGATGAAAACAACCAGCCTATCATCTTCCCTTTTACACAGAATATAGATTTGACTGATTCTATCTTTCAAAATATCACTGTTGTTCATAGATTACTTCCCCACAGGTGTCCGTTGAATGCATTATTAAGAGAGTACCTTGTTGTAGATTCTCTTCATCCAGATACCAAACAACTACCTATTTTCGAAAAAAAACATTGTTAGTCAATAGTTGGTTGACTAGTCAAGAAGAGAATACCTTGTTTAAACTCTTATGCTCTCATCCTTAAGATTTTTCTTGGGAATATAACGATATGAAGGGTATTCATCCTAGTATTTTTACACACCATATTTACACAATTGATTCTAGACCAATCAGACAACCCCAAAGAAGGATAAACCTTGCCTTAAGAGACATTGTAAAAATTGAAATTGAAAAAATTCTTAGGGTGGGATTCATTTATCCAATCTCAGATAGCCAATGGGTTTCTCCATTAGTTATAGTTCCTAAAAATAATGGGAAATGGAGGGTTTGTGTGGATTATAGGGAATTAAATAAGGAAACTCATCGGGATTATTTTCCATTACCTTTTATTGATAAAGTCTTAGACAATTTATCTGGAAAATGTATTTTTCATTCCTTGATGGGTTCAGTGGGTACAATCAAATAACAATAAGCACCTGAGGATCAAGACAAAACTAATTTTACCCGCCATGTGGAACCCTTTTTGGTTTATGTAATGCTCCTGCCACATTTCAAAGAGACATGTTGGAAATCTTTTTGGTCTCACCTATGACCGTGTAGAGATTTACATTGATGACTTCACTATTTATGGAGCAACATTCAAAGAGGAAATAGATAATCTAGACAAAGTCCTTGCTAGATGTGAAAAACAACAAGTATCCTTAAACCATGATTTTTTATTTATTTATGATTGAACAAGGGATAGTTTTAGGCCATCATATTTCAGTTTGAAGGAATCAGATTAGACCCAAACAAGGTCAGTATCATTGTAAAGCTCCCATCTCCCACAAACCAAATAGAGGTAAGAATTTTCTTGGCCATGTTGGCTACTATAGAAGGTTTATTTCATACTTTAGCAAGATAACTTCTCCATTGTTTTCTCTCCTAACTAAAGAATCTGAATTTGAATGGACATAGGCATGCCAACAATATTTTGATACTATCAAAGATAAATTGATAAATACACCAGTATTGAGAGGCCCAAATTGGAAGCTTCCCTTCCATATACAAATAGATGCTTCCAACGAAGTAGTAGGGGCTGTCCTTGGACAATAAGAAGAAGGAGAATCTATGCATGTTATTTATTATATTAGTAAAAACATCTCCCCTTGAAAGGAATTACACCACCACAGAGAAGGAATTTCTTGCAATTGTATATGCAATCAACAAGTTTCACCATTATATCACAAGCTATGAAGTGATTGTTCACATTGACCACTCTGCTATCAAGTATCTAATGAATAAACCTTTAGTGCATGGAAGGATTGTAAGGTGGTTATTGTTACTACAAGAATTTAATATTAAAATCATTTTTTTGTTTTTCGGGGCCCGTGGCCTCTAGAGCCCAATACGGATTTGTGAGCAAAAATCATAAAAATGTGGCTCAAAATTCAGTTTTTAGCTATCCCTCTGGGAAAAATTGTCCAAAATAAAAAATGAGCAATTTTGGAGATTTTTTTGACCCTTTGCAGGGTTTTCTCTGCTAATTTTAGTGACATGTTTAAATTTGTAACTAAAGGATTTAGCGGGGTTTTGACACTAAATATTCCTCTATAATTGGCGGTTCTACCAAATTTTCCACTAAAAATCAATTGTTTTAAAAACAATTTGAGGGTGGGGGCTGAACCCTAAACCTTGCTGCCCCAAGACTATGCCAATAACCAACCTAGCACCATATGTGCTTATGCAATTAAATGAAGTATTGTATATTTTAAATACTTAAAAAATGACTAACCTTTGAATAGGAGCTCGTTGCGTCCCACGTGCCTTGGAGGGGTTGGGTTGTGAATTAGGGATTCCGCTTAGAGCGGATCTCGAACTTTGTTAAATGTTTTTAATTTTTACTCCACTATTTGTACTGATCCAAGGATTTGTATTCACAGCCTCCATTATGTATTTGCTTTGGTTTAACCTCTCGTTGAATATTATGCCACTTCTTGTTTTGTGCAAGTCTCGGGTTTTGTTATATATTCTAAATAGCTCATCCCAATGCATGGTGGCTTGTTTTGTGTAGGGTCGGTGTTGGGGGAGGAGGCTCACTAATGGATCTTTGGTGCGAGATTCAACTATGCACTCGACCATGGAGGGGGTTGGCTCGCCAATAATGGCTTTGGCTCGAAAAACTTCAATTCTTTCAACACTTCCTATCCACTTGTTGCTTCTTTGTTGTAGGATCTTTGCTTCTAATTGGTTATCGTATGTTGTTTGTGCAAGATCTGCGTTGGGGGAGGAGGCTCACCAATATCTTTGGTGAATGGATGCATGTTCAATATATTTCTAATCAATTCGATGGAGTAGTGGAATGACTCAACAACACGGGGGTCATTGGGGCTTGATCCAAGCTAATGCAATAAAAACTCAACTTAGTCTTTAGAGGAGCTCGACTCCTTTTCAAATGACTTTCCGAGAGAAAGCAACCAACATATGGTAACTTTGAATGCAACTCGATACAACTCGGAATGATCTCAAACGAGTTGGTGGGGGCTTGGTGAGTAGGAATCACCGTAAAACAACAACATAGTCCTCCAATTTGATAGTACAGATATAATATTATCTCGTAACTAAACAATTTAGAAATAAAACCCCATATGGGGATTTTTATTAATTTTGTGAGTGCCAAGAAACAAATTTTCTTGGTGCAGAAGGAACCAAGGAAAAAAAAATTGCTTTACGTTTACCTGGATATCACATAGGAGGTGGGATTGCAGGGGAGTTTTGGGAAGCTACAATAGGCAACACTAGCTCTCTGTCAACCTTTCTCCAACCTTGTAAGGAGCTTTAACTAGCTCTGGTACCAAATGTTGAACAGTGGACGAAAGCTTTGTGATATTTTATTAATTATCAAAATCAATTTACAAAAGAGGTGTTGTAATATTTATACATATTGGACAACAATATACAAACAAATAAATGATGTTGCACATGTGCAACAATAAACTAGATTACATGAGCTTCCAAAAGAACATCCGGGAAGTTGAATAAATCAAACAGATAATTGTTACAACTATGTAACTATATAACCTATGCAATAATATGACAAATATGGTTAACAAACCATATAACAATAATTAGTCAAATAATAATATCCTAATACAATGCATAATTAAAATGTGAATTATATTTATCCTAACAATTGACAAGCCGGGAAATCAAATGTGGTAGCATATTTTCTTTCAAGGATGACCACTTCGAGAAGAAGAGAAGGTCAATGATTATTTTCTAAATGAACATCTCGTTTGTAATTCCCACTACACTACCTTTCCTTGGTTTGCAGATATGGTTAACTACTTAGCTACTTGGAAGTTCCCAACATTTTTCACACAAAAGCAAAGAAATAAATTGATTAAAAAAAGTGTGATGTATACATGATTAAATGGAATTCTTTTTAAATGTGGACATGACCATGTTTTATGCAGGTGTGTAGCTGAAGATGAATTATTTTACATACTTAGGACATGTCATGATGAGCCACCAGGAGGGCATTATTTAGTTAAGAGGACCATTCATAAGGTCTTAGGATTTGGTTACTACTGTCCTTCCTTGTTTAAGGATGTCAAAAGTATGTGTGGATATGTGATCAATGCCAAAGGATGGGGAAGCCAACATTTACATCTAAGATGCCACTCCAACCTCAAGTTGTCTTGGAACCATTTGAGAAGTGGGGATTGGATTTCATTGGACCAATTGACCCAACCTCTCAAGGGAAGGAGTACATTTTTCTTTGTACAAACTATGTCACCAAATGGGCTGAGGTACAATTACAACAATATGCAAGAGATGAGAAAGTTGCATATTTTTATACGAACATATATTTCAGAGATTTGGAGCACCAAGAGTTTCAAATCAAGGACCATAGTTCATGTCGGTGTAATCAGTTCCTTTGTGGAAACATACCAGCTGAAGCACAAGAATTCATCACCATACCATCCATATTCCAATGGTCAAGTGGAGGTTACTAATAGAGAGTTGGAGAATATCCTAACAAAAATAGTGGATATCTCAAGGAAAAATTGGGTTCAAAAACTTTCAAGCAGTGTGGGCCTACAATACTACTTGGAAAATAACCACATGATTTATTCCTTATGAGTTGGTTTATGGGAAGAATCCCATTCTTCCCATATAATTTGAGATTCAAACCTTGAGAACAACTACTAAAGTGAAAATTAATTTATCGAAAAAAAAAAAGGAAAGAATGCTTCAACTACATGAGTTTGATGGGATGACATTACAAACATTGCATCATATTGAAATCATCCAAAATCAAAGGCAAGTATGGCATGACAAAAAAATTAAGCCAAAGAAGTTCCAAAAAGGAGATTGAGATTATTATTTGATTCAAAATATAAGGATTTCAAGGGAAAGCTGCAGAGAAAAGATGGATGGGCCCATATCAAATTGAATAAGTATTCTATAATGGGACAATTAAAAATGATTCCAATTTATGGTGAGAAGAAAATGATGTTGGTTAATTGAAATAGATTGAGGTTGTATCACAAACCAACATCCAAAGAACAATTCTAGGAAATGCTTCAAGAAGATTCAACTCTGAATTGTTTGGACAAATTTTCTTTGTCTAACTCAACTTAGAACTGATATGTTTTTCAACAAGAATAAAGAGTAGATGACTAAAAAATTGAAATGGAAACCTTCATCCTCTCGAGGCATTGGCTAAAAACCAGCAATAGCGTTCACTACCCCTAAATCATGTAGGTAATAAATGAAGAAAAATGCATGGAGGAAGGATCAAAGTAACATTGAAATGATGGCCAACGATGTGACAAGCAAAATTAATAAGGTATGCACGATTATTCCCTTCTTAAATGTTGCAAAGTTTAATTCATGAAATGCTCATTATTGTACTCGTGTAAATTGACAACCTTCCTCATTCCTTATGTCTTCCCACGTTTGCATATCCTAAAAAATATGCCATCCATATCCATATTAATTGCTACACGTACCCAATTACTATCACTATCACCTTAGGATTTGTTAAAACCTTTCCCAATTCATGTTGTTTTATTTGTAACCATTTTGTCTCCCTATCTCTTTCCCAATTTTTCCATTACATTCATGCGATGATACCCACTCCATTCCTATGCTTATTTATATCTCTCGCAAAATTGTATTTCTAGTATTGTGCTTTGTTATGTTCTAATTACCTACTCTACGCACCAATCATGGGGTTCAGACTTAGGCATGAACCAACAAATTCAATAGAGCTATTAACTTGCGTGCAAGGTTAGTGATAATATTTGAAAAGGTGGGATGGCTTGATTTGTTGCTTGCATATGAAGAGTTTAACACAAAAATGATAGAGGAGTTTGCAAAAATATGGAGGAGGGATATTCTACTGTAAAAGGTAAGAAAATTCCATTTAGTCCCACTGTAATTAGCCATCTTTCAAGGATACTAGAAGAGGGTAAATTAGTTAATAATAGGACACTATATTATGAAATTATTAAAAGATTTTCAGTGGGAAAAAGGAAAATTAGAGTTGGTTGTGGAAAATAAGGGAAAGGCCAAAGACATAAAAATAAGTACCCTCCCAGAGCCTTAGGGACGAAGTAGCTAGATGGATAGTTAAATATTTTATCTATGAGAGTCAATACAAAATAATTTTGGGCCTGTTTTGAGAATTATTATCCACCTTCGCCATGACCAAGGTAAACCCCATAAAAAAATTAATTTGCCTAATCTTTTGTATGATTCTATCTCTATTGCCACTAATTTTTTTGTTGGTGAGCCTCTTAATTGAAATTCCATGGCCTAATAAATTTGATTTGCAAACATCAATTTGTTTTATAGTTGGTGGATAGGTACAAAGAAATTATGAAAACTTATGTAAATAATTTTAGGGAGCAAGCACTCCCAATGTTTAATGTTAACTTCCTTTCTTGTCAAGAGGTATGAATTGATTTCAGAGAATTATAAGAAGAAGGAGGTGATTTCACCCACTAACCTTCACCGGTCATTGAAAAGGGCCAAGGATCTCTATAAGATCATTCTAGAAATGTAGGAGCAGTGGATTGGAATGAGGTATATACCTCCCTTAGTCATACCACCAGTACCACATTGTAATTCCATAGATGGTTAGCTTTGAAGGTAGTTAGACAACTTAGAGAAATTATGTCAAAAAGTTCTTTTGGTTTTGTAACACTGAATTAGATGAGACTTGACAAACCGTTTCCAATGAGTACAACTTGTTCAAGGATAGTTGAACAATTGAATAGGTAGTAGGAGGAACTACTAGATCTTAAGTGTGGGGGAGTGATGAACCCTGTTTTTCCATGTTTTATCCCATGTAAAACCATGTGTTATTTTGGTATCATTTTTCACCATGTATAATATTGACGTTTTACATTTAATACTTTACTATGTTTTGGAAGGAAACGTTGTGCATATTCTTGTTATTTTTCATCTTGTTATTGCTTCTTCAAATATGGCTTGAATGAACCTTTATGTGTATTAACAATGTATTTGGAAAAGTATATGTTTAGTCATCACAGAGTTAATCTGAGACTAACACAGACTCATTTGTGCACTGGCACATGACTCACCTTATAGCGCATGACTTGCCTTTGCATTAGCACAAGAATCATCCGGATCAATAATTCAAACTCACTTAAAAAGAGGGACTTATGCAAGAGAGATAAATGGCTCAGATTATTTGAACTATGAGTTGACATAGATAGAATATCGCTTAACACAATGACATGAGATTAAAACATGTACTACTACCTCCACCTTCTTACAAATTATGAGGACCAAGCAATCCCAAATTAACTCCAGTTGATAGAAGACATGATGCAGAAAACACTCAGGATTTATAATCATCATTATTATAAAGCAATTAATTCAGGGATCCGCAATATCTTATGGATACGATTGACTATCTCAAAAGAGTCAATTACGGGCCTCATTTTTAGCTAATGGGATTAATTCAATCCAAACAGGACATAGATTGATCTTTACATGATTGTAAATCATTAAAGAAATCAATATTGTTATAGGAAACTTATAGTTAAGTAGTTGTCATTAATTTCAAATAACTGATTCTATCCCGGAGATATTAGGACTGCTCTAATATAAAAGGGAAAATTTATTAGGATTAAAGTTTCATTTCGATTAATGACGTAAAAAAGAATTTTCTTTCAATAAAGTGCAGATTCATGGAAAATATTTAATTGTGTGAATTGTAATGTTTAACAAGATCGAAGGGAGGAGAAAGGGCCACTCGTCTCCAATGAGAAGGGAGAGTTTACTATTCATTTCCTTTTTTCTCTTATTCATTTTAATTCTCAAAGCATTGCATTATTTTTAGTACCTTCAATTCTATATTCAATAGTCTTTTTTCAATCCATTTCATTTCCTAATTACGCTTATCATAGGATTCAATTAATCTTGTTATTAAATAATTACTGAGAACAATTCTAATTGTTCCCTTTATTGAAAATAGCCATAGACACCGCTCTGGGTATGACAAACATAATAAAACTAAAGTGTGAGTATAAACAATTCTCATCAGTTGGTGGGAGTAGGAAAAGACACGGGAATAGTAGAAATAGGTGGAAGAGTGGAAGAATGGGGTTGAGTAGAAATAGACATCGAAATAGGGATGCATGTAGGAATATTAAGCTCAACAAGATTGGTGGCCTCCTCATGAGAAGCGAATAAAAGTAGATCTAGATCTTGGGGATGTTCAACAAGATCGTCATTGAGCTCTTGAAGGTGGGATTCAGTAAATGGTTTACAAGATTGAGTCATGATAAAAATATGACAAAATACCTAGAAGCAAGGGTGGGTTCGAGCGATGGGTTCACCAAATGATTTTGCAAATATAAATAATTTGTAAAACCCTAATTGCATAGTCACATGTGATAAATAAAATACTAAAGAACAAATTTTACACAAGAAATAAGCTAGATAAAAATGAAACCCTAGATACAAGAGATTTAATAGAAGACTTAGTTGATTTCATAATAAATCCCGAAGTGTGTTGGGTTGACAAGTACTAAACAAGAGGAGGAATATTTCGCAACCACACTCAAAAAATCACGTAACTATCGTAATAAGATGGACTATGGCACCGGACTAGGTCGGGGGTGCCGAAGTCTTTGAGACCGCTTTTGGGATCCTTTGATGTAAAAAACCTTAGAAAATTATTTTTGTAGTGTCACAAGATGTTTCTGCTAGTCTTCATTGTTAGTCACCCGTATGTTGTTAGATTGTCGCATAGTTCACTGTAACCTATAAAATAAATGATCTCCCCTCCGAAGTGTATTTATAAAATGCAGTCCCTTGTCCCTTGAATGATAGCTAGATGGATGCTTTGATGCTCTTAGAATGCCTTTGGATGTAACCTTAGGTGGTGATAGTAGATGCTTAGAGTTTGGTCCTTTATTATGATCACATAACTTTGTATTTATATGATTCCCTTGTTTGAATTTTGTAATTGAAAACTAAAATGTTGAACCATAAGAAAATAAGATGCCCAAAAGATAAAAGAGGCCCAAAAGGGGCGAATAAGATACAAAGAGGTTAGGGCACCCAAAGGGGATGAGGGCACTTGACGCTAACATCCTGGTTGGGTGCTAGTGTCTAGAGTCAATAAATATAAAGTATGAATATAAGATTGGGTTGTGGGGTGTGTAAGACAAAAGAGGAAACCAAAAAGATAGAAAAGAGGCCAAAGATAGATGTCAATTACTAGTTTTCTCGCTTAGGAATCATATGAATAGTAGTATGTGATTAGGACCTAGAAATTTACCCAAGTGTGTGATTTAGTGTCTACACCTATGAGTCTATTGTGTTGTTAATTTTTTTTTAAAACTAATATATCATCCCTTTCATTGTCTTCTCAATATTTCTTGTTCTAAAATTTATCATCCTAATGTTATTTTATCATTGTACAATTCTTGTTTTTTTGCCCATTGTTTTTTTTATCTAAATTGTACTTTAGCTTTACATTACTTTACACCCTTAATTGTAAAATAGCTAAAACATTTTTGTGAATCCATATATTGATCAAAACCAACCCAAGGTTTCATTATTTTTTTAAGGATTCATGTTTTCCATTACATTAAGCCTAGTGGTTGTTGGTGCATTCCTTATCCTTTTGGGGTATATATTCTTATTCTCTTCCTCGTACATAATTCAAACCCCAATTTGTCTCTAATGGATAATTCATTGAATGTATTGATTTCTAATGCTAAAAATTCTCCTATATATGGAGTGCTTTATGATTGTGCTGATAACGATGATAATGATGTCAATTGGTATACTAGTGATATATATTTGTATAGTGGTACTCAAGATGAGACAACTAAATGCATGTTGGAAATAATGTGAATGATAATATTCCTTCCCCTTTTCCTTCTCCTTACGAAGCCAATAATTCTCATCATGAAGAGCATATAAATAATGCAATGATTAAACCTTTCAATGCCTTGAATGATGCACCTTTGGATATTATTTTGAAAATGGTTGCATATGACAGTCTTGCTTTAATGGAATCCAAGGATTGATTTAATAAAACTAGAAATGTGAACGTTGTTTCTCATATTGTGAATAATGTTTCTATGCCTCATAATGATGTCTTTATTCCTTGTAATGATGCTTCTATGCTTGGTCTTAATAGACTTACTTCTAATTATACCAATTCTTCCATACCTATATTTGAAATCAATGATTAAAAAAATATTTTAAAGATCATATTTTTGTTATTATCATACCCATTGCATACACCTTATTTTTCACTCATTAATTATTTCTTTATAGGTTATTGATGCATTAATATCCTTGAGTGTGCCCTATTAGGCATTGCCAAGACTAGGTTTGGGATGGTTAGTAGTACATGAGAAGATAATAGGTGTGTGTGGCACTACCCTAACATTCCTCCTTATGACCTTCCTTCTACTTTCTTAGAATCTCTTTATGACCACTTTATATTCTCAGTATAATCACCTTCACATATTTTTATAACACCTTCAGATCACCTTCATATCTACTCCAATTTTTTTCTCTACCTCCATTCTTTCTCCTCTCTTTACCATAAAATTGTGATATTTATGGCTGATGTCATCCATGTCATTCAAAAAAACCATTTTTCTAGTCTACCGCATTGAACATGATCAATGCCATTGGCTAAGAGATATTGTGGCTTCATGTTATGTTCTTTTGTAAATATGAACCATTATTATATATTTTAAAAAAAATAATCACATAGTCTACTATACATTTTCTCATAAATATGACCTTAAAGGTATTAGATAAATAAGTTTAGTGTATCCTATAATTGGAGTTCTATTATGGAGCATCAGGTTATTAGGAGACATAAGGATATGAGTTGCATGAGGTTTATCTATTCTATGGAGTCCCCAAATTTTGTATACTTAGGTCCTCTACCTATATCTCTTGTAATCCACTCATGGCAAATTTCTCATTAGGAACTATTAACCCTAGGGGTGTTAATGAGACAACTATGTTTTCACAAAAGTATCTATAACCCTTCTCTTTCCTTAATGATGTTATTTATTGATTATGTTTAATGTATCGGGTAATATACTAGGATAGAGTAGCATATATTTGCCTATTGTTATCCATAACATGGAATTAGAACCATTTTCATAGATAACATAACACATGCTTGTTATCACTATTTTAACCTAGGATTCTAGTAATACCCTACTCTCTATTTGATAAGTGTGTACTATTGTCTTATATATCCATAATTATTACACCTTAGGTGCTATCCTTGGTTTATGTGTTTTCCATAGAATGATCTTATACTCCTATCCTAATCTATATTATTGAGAAGAAGGAGGATAATCATATTAACTCTATTCCTAATATTAATAGTCATGATTCTAATTATATTGATTCATCTATATCTATGTTTAAAATTGATAGTGAAATCATACCTTTGACGATACTATTCATATTACTACCACACCCACTACTCAAATAGTTTCAATGACGCATATTGTTGGTCCTCAAATATGTACCTCCAAGTTGCTTGTTAACTATTCTCTTAGGAAAATGGGAAAATGATTGGAATGGTGGTAGACTAGGTGGTAGTGTGTCGTTTTGTAGCTGGGGAGGGGTCTAAAAATTTCCTTGGGATCAAGCCTTGGGATGATTGAGGGGAACATACAAAGGGGATGGCATATTCCTACTACTTTTGGTCCTGCCTTGAACTAGGGTGAGAGGACCCATGGGGTAACCTAAATGAAGAGGAGAAGATGGGGTATTTTCTCCCTCAATTTCTTTAAATGATGGATCAATATGGGATAAAAATGGCCATGGATATAACAATTCACTCTCACGATTTGTCACATAAAATGTTGCATATGCTTACTTTACTAGACACAAGTTACTATAGATAGTAAAATTTGGTTTCTCTTGCATTATATAGATGGTAGAATTAAAACTAAGGGGAACTCTTGATGACATGGAGAGACAGAAACAAAAATAAATGAATGGAAGTATGGGTGGGATCAATTATGTAGTTTTAATGGAGGGGGGATTATAGGAAGATAAATTCCTTGTAGTCAAGCATTTAACACTTAGAATGTAGTCAACTATTATGGAAAGTACATAAAATTGGATCAAGTAGTGACAATTTATACAAAGAAATATTTGCATTCATTGATCCTCAATAGATGAAAAGATTCAACACAATCTCTAAAATACTTGACATAAGAGCTCATACAATCATTCTAACAAAGTATTTACTGCTTCTTCCCTCGTACGCCTAAGATACACTCAAAGGCTAACAAAAATATCTCAACACAAAATGGTTACAGAAAGATTTTAGAATTATGTCCAATACTATAGAGTAAATTCTCACAACACAATATCAAACTAATGACCAAAACACAACCATTAAGGACATATCTAGTGTATGACAAAGAGAGATATAAACACAAGACTACTAAAGAAAAATATAACTCATCAATAAGAAATTTGACATACAAAATTCAAAACATGAGAATTAAACTCAAAAGTAGAAATATTTCATTTAGATATTGAGTTTCTCAATAAGGGAACATCAAGAATGTTTTCAACATTTTCAATGGTTGTACATTGCAACCACCTTGACACATAAGTTTGGGAAACAAAAATCTATATGTATTTCACAAAGGAAACATGCACTATTTACAATGGAACCTCTTGACCCTTTTTATAAATAGATAAACTAACCCCCTTCAAAATTGAGGAGAGGCCTACATTATTATACAATTTTGATGAGTTCTTACAATTCAATCCCCCCTAAAATAGAAATTGAATATCCTCCTTGTTCATAAAGAAAGATATTTCTAATTAGAGCGAGAATGTAACTTGTCTAACTAAAAAATATTTGATTGTCTATTAGCATTTTGAGATTGATTCTATGCCTTCACTGCCACATATACAAAAGTAGTTAGTTGATACTGCCAGGTACTCCTGTGTATTTATATTTTCTCATTTTCTCCCACCAAATGCCATCAATTTTTAAATTAGATGATGCCAACTTGAAGAGCTCAAGGAGATCTTTCCAACGAGATTGAATTTACTTTATTTTTGTAGCTAGTCAATCAAAGTTATGGCCATTTGAAGTTTTTCCTGTCAGGGTGAACATGAGAGTGAAATGTGATATATTTTTATTAGCGTCTAAGTGTAATTTCCTTTTTGTATGAAATTTGAGCCAATAATAAAATGCCACGCATCTTCGTCTTCTTAGACTAGTTGTTTACGTAACTTCCTCATTGCGAAACGCATGAGCCAATGAAAAAGCTCCATGCTTTTTGTAGTGTCGTGATTTTATTTTATTTGTACTAGTCACCTCAAAACGTAAGACAATGAAAAATATCCATGCTTGCTTCACAATTGTGACTATCCTTTAACTTAACCGCCTACCACAAAACTTGAGCCAATGAAAAGCTCCACGCTCCTTCACAATTCCAGATTGTTCAATAACCTTGACCGATTACTACGAAATGTGATTCAATGAGAAAGCTCCATGCTCATTTGCAATTCAGATTGTTTTATAACCTTGAATAGTTGCTACAAAATGTGAGCCAATGAGAGAGCTCCACGCTCCTTCGTAATTTAGATTGTTCAATGAGATTGATTGATTGCCGAAAAACATGAGCCAATGGGAAAGCTCCACACTTCTTATGCACCGCTAAAATGTTTGATAACCTTGAGTGTCCCCAAATAAATGTGAGAAAATAAGAAAGATACATGCCACTGGAAATGTCAGTCTTGTCAGAGTGCGAATCATAAACCAATGAAAAATCTCCAAGCACCTTTATGGTTGCACAAAGTGTCAAGTTCTTTTACTTTCTTGTTTGTCTTTCATTGGTTGCGGGTCGGGCCTTTGCATCATAACTTTTATCTAAGCATACTTCTTCATTGGCTTCATTGAAATGTTGCCACGTATTTTCTATTGACCCGCCAAACCACCCGGATCTGAAATGCTATCAACCTTAGTTGATTCCGCAGACTTGAAGTCTGTAAAACTTGAACAACTTAGAGAGGCCCAAAATATTGCCATGTTTCCTTTGCTTCGTGGGAATTTGAATTGCTTGGTGATGTAGAACTTTGAAGGCCATTTGAACATCCTAATATTTGCTTAAATGGATAATTCCATTTTAACTGAAGTTATTTAACCAATCTTGCAACTTTATACTTCGTGGTCGGGTTGCATGCTTTTGAGCCTTTGTAGCTTCATATTTTTGGAGCAATTTGAATAATTTGGTGTTGATTACAGGTTCTTTTTGAAATATGTAGACATATTCCTGATCATCCACAAGTCTGAAGCTTTAATACTTTGATAAAACAATCCATTAAACCAGTCCTCTAACATTTCTATTGAATCATTTCTTTTATTTCAATAAGGCACAAAATTTATTACAAATTGATACTTCTCCTTTACTTAGAATGAAATTTGAAGCACGTGTATAAATATAAAGCACATAGAATATTTATATCTATGTAAATTATATGAAAATACCATCTCAATCCAAGGAAATGGATTGAGCACTAAAAATGGCTCTTGCTCGGGGATGGGCACCCCAAGGGTGCCATAAGGACAAAGAACTAAGACCAGATGCCTAGTTCATTGGGTAAGGATTCGGGGAGACAAAAAAAGTAGGGATTTCTAAAAAGATACATTACATTAGCACCAGAATACAACCATGTCCTAAAACACGATCACTTTACCGTAGACCAAAGCACAAAAAAGGAAAAAACAACACAATGAAACTATAAACAATACAATGATCATACTTGACCATCTGGATAAGACCATGCCAGGAAATCCTAGTATTTCTTCAACAATTTGACATAAGCTTGATTTTATTTTTTTCTCATGCTACATCCCAGCCAAACCTTTATGGGATTTTGAGAAGTATCCAAGTTACATTCTTCAACATCTCTGGGAACATAGATAGGCTTGCTCATGACCCTATCAGTATTGTTAAAATTTGACTCAAGACTAACCAATCCTTTAGGGATAGTGTTGGTTTTTTATTGTATTACATCTTTCCCAAATAGGATTTATTTTTCATCACATAAGACAATCATTGGCTCAAGATAAATGAGTTGATCAGTGAATTCATCTTTATAGTTTATAAACCTTTGAATATGATCATCATCTTCAAAACCTGATTTGGAGAAGTTAGAACCACTCTAGCTCCATTTCCAACATTGGAACATGCTCCATCAAAATTCGGGTCCAGGGGGCATTGATGTCTTCAAGGTGTGCATTAGGAAGTTCAAATGATTGAGCCATATCCATATCAACATTAGCTACAAGAGGAAGAGAGAATACCTGATTGATGCAAGCCCAAAATTCTTCTGTAGTTTTGGCATATAGAAGATCAAGTGGAAGTATCTCCTTATGGTGAATCATTTGGGCTTTCCATCATACATGCATCACCAAAATCATTTTCATCAGTCACATCATCATCTCAAAACATTTCTCACAAGGGAGGTGTGGTAATAAACATTTATCACACCACTCAATGATATGTTCTTCTTCTACTATTGACACTCTTGTTGTTAATGGATCTCGAGACTTTTTGTTCTCTCTCCGAAAGCTTGTTGCTTACTTCCTAACCCATAAGTCCTTTTCCTCTATCATCATCCCGATGATCTCCTTTGGGATGATTCCCAAATCTATTTTGTCTTTAGGCCTAGTGCTAAACTTGAGGATTTGAAACCAATCCTTTCTCTACTCTAGTAAGCTTATATGAGATATCTTTGACTGCTCTAACCAAAATTTTAACCACCTCTTCTAATTCAATAGCCTTGCTTTCTCGAAGCCTTTCTAGATTGATCAACTTGACACCTTCCCTCTTTGGAGGCTTCTCAACTACTTTAATATTGTTCTCAATTTTGACAACCATAGAGAAATCCTTCCTCAAAGTTATAGGATTTTTGTCCCTTAGATAATAAGCTAATTTTTTTATCAAAGGCATCTGAGTATTTAATCAAGCAAGAATCATCACTAGGCCTTATATTATCTAGGAAATCTAGTCAAAGTTTTATTGAACCTAGTATTAAATTCTTGTACACACTCATTAGGATCCTTTTTGATGTTTTCAAACTCTGATAAAATAAACCTAGGGTCATTCTTATCGTCTTATTGAAATTTTAAATCATTCTTCATTTTTGCCCAAGAATCAATGGAATTTTAGACAAAAATTGTACCATTCCCTAACATCTTCTTCTAATGTATGTATGAATAACTTAACATAAACATATTCATGCTCTACTTCATAGTCATCCATAACATTATGAAAAATATAAGATGTTGATCCCCACTTATGGCATTATTCCCTTGAAATCTAGGCAACTTGCTTCTAATTTCATTTGGTACTTCATTGGGATATCCCACCATTCCATGAAACCTTATTGGTATATAAGTAGTAACCAAAAAGGAGCCCTTGGTGGAGGTTGTGCCATATTATTTGGTGGAATTTTTTCAAAAGGTGGGGAACTGGGGAACTTTGAGGTAGAGGAGTATGATCTTCAAAATGGAAATCCTTCGGGACTCAGTTTCACAAAATACTTTATTCTCATGAGTCAAAAAAGGGAGATGAAGAATACATTTGTTACTTGTAGATGCTAAACCTTCTTGAAAAAATCAATGCAAATTATCTTGAGGAATACTTGTATCAGAGCTATTAGGTGTACTAGAGTAATCTTCCACCAAAGGTTGATAAAATTTAGGAATTTGAACAATTTTTATTCTTCCTTTTGACCACACAATGGTTTCCAGATCTGCTTTGTTCTTGACTGTATTCTCCATATTTGAGAGTAATCTTCTAGTAGGTTTAGAATTGAAGAAATATCTCCTCCTTTCGCTTTGCAAAAGGGAGAGTTAATAAAAAATGTATTAAGGATTTGCCTTTGGTATAACCCATATTTTATTTTAAAGACAAAGCAACCAATAAGGCCTTGCAAATTATATGTATAGATAAACTAAAACGTCTCTTGAAATGATAGATTTACAAACAGGGAGGTTGAGATTTATAGATCTTTATGAATTTTCCCACATTTTCCCTAATGGAGTCGGGTTTAATGGAAAACTCATTATAATGAGAAAAATTTTAACAATATTTTCATAATGGTCTGTATTTTCCTAATTTTGGAAAATATCTATAAAGGCATGAATTCATAACATCAATTGGGATTCTTTATCCTGCTAATGGCACCCAAGCGTGTTGACGAGAAATTTTAACTTTGAAAGTAAAAATACCTATCAACTTTTGTCAAGAAATCCCTAGCAACTCAATAAGTCCCTAATAATGGCGTCGAAGCATGTTGATGGACCTCTATTTGTGAGGTGATAAGGACTAAGAGGGGGTGAATCGGTTCCCAATAAAATTTACTCACTTGTGCTTCAAACCCTAACCACACAAACTCAAGTAGAACACATCAAAGCATTTAGTCTTCTTAATGAAACATGCACAATGTAAGAATCACAATAATAAAAAAGAGAGCCAGTTAGATTGGTAATGAAATTAGATCCAAACACTTATATAGATATTCAAATCAAATCACAAGAGTAATGCCTTCAACAAAGATCAACAAGGTACAATAAAGATGTATCAAGATGAACAATGTAGTCACATGAATATCCAAGAAGATATAATTCTTACAAAAGTGATTAAAAATAAATATCATATATGAAGACACCTTATAAACCTACAAATTACATCAACATGCTATGAAGATAGCATCCAAACATAAGCATCCAAATCTTCCCTCCTTCTCCAACTCACTCTCAAAGAAACAACACAAACTTTGTCCTTGCTCAAATTATTCTCATGAAAAATCAACCGATGTTGTCCTAGAATGGAATTCCAAGGGTTTTGGGATAGGCCCAAAGGTTTTTTCTTTGCAAAAAAGGGTTCTTCAAAAGAAGATAAAAGGGGGATTCAACAAGCTAGAACCATTGTACCAAAACATTCCACTTTATACCCTTTCCTTTATTAGAATTCAAAGGAGGTCAGTTTCCCTCCACTTGCATGACCATACCAGCTAAAAAAATCCCATAATAATCAATATAACATTCACAATTGACCCATATAGGTTGGCCTAGCAAAAATAATTCATTCATGCACCAAAACTCCCAAAAACCCTTGCATTGGGATGAAAAAAATCTCCTAATCCCAAAACTATTTTTGGTCAAGGTATAAAAAATAATCACAAAATTTTAAAATAAAATTTAAACATCGTATATTGTTTCAATTTATCTAATCCAATAAAATTATTTTGTTTATCGGGCCCAATGTACTTTTCCTTCTCAAAACAAAGTGGTTTCCTACACCCTTCAAAACCTTGAAAAATTCATTAGGCCACCAAATAACTTCAACGAGAGAAAATATGCCATGTAACAACTTAATGGAAATGTAATAACGTTAAGTAACACTTATAATCAAGTTATAATATTTGAAATAATATCCCGCTTTCAATCCACAAAAACATTTGTCTTCATCAAATCATCATGCCCAAAAAGATGTTTTTAAAGATCACGTGATTAAAAAACTTATATAAGCATTCAAGACATAAAAATGGATTCTATACATTCTAAATTCATCCTTATTTACATTACATGTGATATAATAAATAACTCAATCAATATTAGGCTTCAAACAAATCCAAACTTACGAGAAAAACATATCATGTCCCGAACTGGCAAAAACTTTCCTATATAAATAATTACCTATAAACCTCATAAAAAATAATCAGAAGAAAAAAATTTATACCACTTTAAATATATCTTAATAATATTTCCAAAACATTTTTAATCACCTCAAAATTCCACATGTAGCTCCTGTTATGGCTATTTTACTGAGAATTGCTTTTTATGGCCTCTAAACTGCCCTTTGACTAGTTAACCTGAATGGAGCTCAAATTGCAATTTTTCATCATAAAAATGATCTGAAACATTCATATACATCAATAAAAACTCTCATACAATCCATAACATCAATTAATATCATACCTCATTTGGAAATCTTTACTACAAAGTGAAACTCTTCATAAATAAGCATTTTTAGGTGGGGACCACATATCACCATGACCTCAACCATAAATTTATGGAAATATGGAAGAGTCCAATACAAAATAAAATCATCACATTTTATGAATGAATCAAAATCGTATCATTATACTTCACTTTCTGCAAACTATTTATAGCTAGGGTTTTAGACCATTTTACCTTCTTAACATTCGTTCATAAAATCGTGACAATAAATTGGCCTCATTAATTTTTTTAAACCTTATAAACTCACCATAGAAGCATCCTTGAAATAAAAATGGCACCATAAAAATCACACTGTTCACAACGAGCATCTGAAGTTCAACTTCGAGCTATAATTTCACTAGATTTTGACCTTGTCTTACAAAATCTAACATATCTTGCAAAATACTCATCATGGCATCCTGAAATTTTTCCCACAGCATCATGACACATCATAATAACATATAAAATCATTATAAATTCAATACCATACCTCAATCTCTTAATTCATTAAGACTTACCTTTGCTTACATCCATGTTTCTCACTATCGAAGCTAGGGTCAAATGAAAGAATGAAATAACTCATCATGAAACCTCTACAAATGATCCAAAAATACTTGATACATCATAATATACCTGAATTAAATATTCCATGAGCTCACATGGATCCATAGCACATTGTCACACCTCTAAGCAACCATACATGCTCCCAATGAGCACTTGTAACATAGTGAACCAACTATACCTGTACCATGCCACTATTTTGAGTTCCCAAGCACCCTCCAAACATACTAGCCATCATGTAAAAATTATTCCCAAGCTTCCAAGAAGCTCCTACTACCATGCCATGTCATCTAGTCACCTGTATAGGCTTGTAAGTGGAAACAAACCTCACTAATCCCATTGTATCAACACAAACACATCTAAAACATAATGTCATCATCATGTACATCATTATAAAAACATGATACATCATTCAATTTGTCATAATGTGGATTTTCATCAATGACAACACCTATTAGGACCACATGCCAACAATTCCCCTTTTTTATTGATGGAAAATACCCTGAACTTCTCCCCCTTTTTACATTAATGAAAAATGCATACTTGTAGCTCACATTATTTACCTTCCACATATTCAAAGAATCATTTTTTTGGTTAGAAACATCAACCAAAGATCTCATCTTAGCTCAAAATATTGAAAATTACCTCAAGAACTAATTTTGTCTTCATTTCAAGCATGCAAACACCATGCTCCCCTGGGCCAATAATCTACATCATCCGAACATCATAAATCAACATTAAGGAGGAATAATCATACCTTATTGGGAGAAAAAACACCACCACTTACATCTAGTTTTGCAAAACTTGACATATCACACTAAAACTCTATTTTTGTCAATATGAGACCACTGAACCAGACCAACATCTGATGGTACCACCTCATGAACATGCCAAAAATTAAGAATGAGGATCAAACATGTTATACATACCTTCATTTTGGGAAAAATAAACTAGTCAAGGAAAAACTTTACTTGTCTCTTACCATTTTTGACTTCAAACCATCTCAAGGACCGATTTCCCTCTAATGACCTTTCAGTCCCATTTCTCCTAACTTTGGTGTGCTCTAGAATCCTAAGCATTCAAAGACACAACAATATAAAACTCCCCTTGGAATCAAAACATCCACCTCTAAAGGTGACCATAAAAATTTTCCTTCATGCCATGATATCTTGCCTGAGAAGAGACTTTTTGTATTTTGACCAAGTCCTAACCCTTCTTTTTAGTGTTTAAAAATCATATCATATGAAGTGACACATTCCATAATCTCAACTTACTTGTTCCTTGTAAGAAAACCTTCATATCATAACCCAATGCTTTGAAGATGATATTTTTATCTTCAAGAGAAGGATATCATGCTCCCCTTCTAATAATGGGCACTTGTGCACCTCTAAACCCACTTGTAGTATACAACAGAAATTTGTACATTCTTCAAGCATCATACTTTTCATCAAATGAGGTTTCTAGATCCTTCTTACTAGTTTCACGATTGATATTGAGCATATATACTTTGAACACCTCAAGAATGACTTATCAAGCTCATGAGAAACATTTTGAGTTATGAAAAGTAGTTACTCTACCTCTAATACACTCTGCTGACTTTCTTTATGCATAGATAAACTCTTTTAGGCTCTGTATGGGATCTTTAGTCTAACATATGGAGGATAATATCTATGAAGATCACTATATCTTTGTCAAGACTATGCAATATTCCTTCCTTCAAGCCCATAATACACCTTTTTTTATTATTTACTGTAAAGTTCTTATTTTTCAACCCTTGGTAATTGGCTTAGCATCTTAGGGAAAAGCAACCTTTAATAACTCTCTTAGTCTTTTCTTGAAATTTTTTGAAGCATCATAGAGGTTCATAAAATTCATTACTAATCAACTTATGAGTCATTTGGACTTGAGTTATAATGTTCTAACTATAAACAACAAAATTAAAGCTCATACCTTGTTTCAGTGATCCTAGAGTGGATTCATTTAAACTTGTAGGTCATGAGCATCTTCTTCAATGTTCCAATCACATTTCACACTTGAAAGTACAAATTGTAAGCATTTTATTTGATTATTAGTTATCCTTCTTAAATCACCAAATTGAGCCTAGTTAGAATTAAATACACTAAGTAAAGAGCTGACCACAACTCCCACTGACATAAGTGCTCATGATATACCTACAGGACAAAATTTTAGTCTTCAAACCTCACTGTAACTTGTTCATGAAAAACTTCTTTGATTTGATATCATTTACACTTTCCCTTAATACTATGACAAGCTTAGATATGAGTCTAATTCACATATTGAAAGAAAAAAGATCTTCATTCTTGTAGAGACTATTTTCAACACTAAAAACCAAACTTTCAAGACCAAAACTCATTACAAGAGTTCACTAAGATGGTTATTAGACCTTGTATAGTCTCCATGAATCTTACTCAATTGTTAATACACTTCTTCACTCCAATGTACTATTATCACTTGAATTTTTTGCACTCTTTCTTAAGATATCTCATATAGGATTTGATGATCACCTTCATACTTGATAAATACCCCTACAGACTTTGATATCTTCCTTACAAACTGGTCACACCCTTTATGCATTGAGACTTTGTAAATTATAACATTTAGGACATTGGAATTTCAAACCAGGTCATGAAACCTGTAGAGATCCATTTTCACTTCTGTAGATCTCCGTAAGAAATATCTGATCTTTGTATACATCACATCATGTCACATTTTTCCATACTTATGTGCCTTCAACTTGTAGCTTGCATTAGGGATTTTAACACTTTATATCCTTTCAAGCTAGCTCCAAAGATATGTTCTAGGACTACTCCATATCAATTCCAATTATATTCTCAATTATTGCCTTTGTGGGAGGTAAATTCAATTACCTCAGTATTTCATGTCATGAAAAAACACTCTCTTTGTTAGAAGTTCAGTTGCAAGATTGAAATTCTTCACTCAGTCTTTAATACATCTTCTCAAACTTAGAAACAACTCTCACATGATAGAATATACATCTCTCTTTCTTTCACAGTAGAATTTTAGCATCATATTTGATGCACACCCTTAAAATAATTCAACCCTTGAGATACTTAAACCTTATCTTCTTTCCTTGAAGAGAACAAACTATCTTGAACATGGATCCACTTTTATTTTCCTCTTATTAATCCTTCATTCATGACATCTTGACTCGGTTGGGGTTTAGTCATCAAACCCTTGTTCATATCATCAAAGTACCACACACATAGTCTATTATAGACACCCTTTAGGACATAATATCTTCTCTTTGAACCTTGAAGAAACATTCCAAAGAAATCATGCCCAACTAGCAAAAATGCAACCTCTCAATTAGGCCTTCTTGGCACTAAACTGTCAACTTTCAACATTGCTAGGAATTCCTGAAAGTGTGTACACTTTATGACCTAAAAAAACTTTAATCTTATTGTTCTCATAGTCAAGATAATATGTACAAAATTTTTAGGCCTTGATTCCATTATTTAGACCTCCAAATCTTGTTTTCCATCTATACCGCTCATTGATATTATGAAAACATAGTTAAGAATAGAGAAGCCTCAACTTACACAATTTTTCTCTTATGATATCATTGTTCACAAATACTATAAATAAAACTTCAAATTCCTTGAGAATATTTTAAATGAAGTGAAGAATAAATAATATCCAAATCCATATCTCAAACCTTCTTGTCATTCCTGTCCATCATACTAGTTTTGATCATGTCTTGGCCATTGTCCATATTTTGAAGCAATGTACTAATTAGGACATCACTTGAATACTCCATTCAAATTTTCAGAGCATCTTCAACACATTCACAACCTCCAAGGCTTATGACACAATATCCAATGCACATACTAACTTAGACTTATGCTTAGGTTTTCAATACATCATGAGTACACTTGAACTCCTAATGACTTTTTACAACTTCATAGACACCATTTTAGCTTCAAGTACACTAAGAACTCATGGGCATGCTTAATACTTGCCACAAATACTCATGGATGACCTTAAGACATCAATGAGACATAGAAAAGACACAATTATCTTCACAGTACTCAAACACACTCAACATAGTCAAAATTTGACACAAAGACTCTGAGACACTCTTCATGAGTTCAAGAACACTTATTTTATTCTTATGACATGATGATGAGACTCATGAACACCCTACAACATCTCATATAGAAAATCTAACATAATAATGCAAGACAAAGACTGAGATGACTCTCTCTCTCTCTCTCTCTCTCTCTCTCTCACACACACACACACACACACACACACACACACACACACCATATTGCTACATGACAGAGATCATGATGTTTCATACTCAAGAACAACCAATGAACCTTGAAAACACACTTAGAGACTCAAAATGACATACCTTAACATCATGTAGACAACACACAGATGACTAAGACAACCCCCTCACTCCAATGCTTCATTTTCACCTATACACCTCTAAGAAGCCTAGTAGAGGCATATGTCACCATGGAGGAGCTAGATGAGAGACCTAAGAAGGTCTCAAACCCTCTTCTTGCACCTTGACTGATTCCTCCTTTTTTGATTCAAATTTTTCTCTCTAGATCCCTCTTTTAGCTCAGTCCACATCCTTGGAATCCTCTTTAACACTTTGACTAGTCTCATCCTTATTTTTGTATGCTTGAGCTTGTGGCTTAGGTCTTTGAGACTCTTTCTTCAACTGACTGCATTACAAAAACCTTACAATGTGCCCTATCTTGTGGCACCTAAATAATTCCACTTGTCTCCCTTTTCACTCAAAATCCATATGTCCATATCCATTGCAAGCATAACAATAACCATTGAACTTGCTTACATACCTTCTTGTGTTTGATGGCCCATTTTTGTAATATTTTGCAAGATGTCCTCTCTCATGACAATGATAACATTCAGCTCCATATCTTTGACCTAATTTTTGCTCCTTCTTGTCTTGACATTCCTCTTCCTTCTTTTCTTCACAATGTTCCTTTCCTTTTCCATCATCCTTCTTTTCAACCTTAGGACTACAAAAACTAGCCATATGTCCATAATCACCACATTTATAACAATTACCATGAAAAACACCATACATATATGCATTTGGTTTCTTGATAGGTGATCTTATAGGAGGTGGAAGCCTTGAAATCTCTCCCTTTCTTGGTTCTTTGCTTTCATTTGATCCTTGACTTGATTCTTCTTCATTCTTCTTGGATGAATCCTCATTGAAGCCTAGGACTATTCTATCACCAAAAACCTTTTACATTTCCAACATCTTACTCAAATTTTCTAAACTCTCATGAAAGGATAATACCTTGTTTGTCATGGTGGATAGATCTTTCTTCAATTCCTCTTTTTCAGTCTCATGTTTGAGACACTCTTCTCTCTTGATCTTCAACTCAGCTTGGGCCTCCTCAAGTTGAGTCTTTAAGACTTTGAATATTTCATCATGAGATCTAGACATCTTGTAAATATGGTCACCATGCTCACCTACCCATTTCCTTATCAAGTAGGTATTAATCTAAATTATCTCCAAATCTGCAGGTGTCATCTTGTCACCAAAGATCTCCCTCTATCTTGTTAGGATAATTCTAAGGGCCTGCTATGATACCAATTTTTGGAGGTGACAAGGATTGAGGGGGTGAATCAGTCCCCAATAAAATTTACTCTCTTGTGCTTCAAACCCTAACCACACAAACTCAAGTAGAACACATCAAAGCATATAGTCTTCTCAATGAAAGATGCACAATGAAATAATCACAATGATAAACATATAAATCCACTTAGATTGATAATGAAATTAGATCCACACACTTATATAGATATTCAAATCATATCACAAGAGTTATGCCTTCAACAAAGATCAACAAGGTACAACAAAGATGTATCAAGATGAACAATGTAGTCTCATGAATATCCAAGAAGATATACTTCTTCAAAAAGTTATTACAACTCAATATTAGATCTGAAGACACCTTAGAAACCTAAAAATTACATCAACATGCTATGAATATAACATCCAAACACAAGCATCCAAATATTCCCTCCTTCTCCAACTTGCTCTCAAAGAAACAATGCAAACATTGTCTTTGCTCAAATTCTTCTCATGGAAACTCACCCACATGTTGTCCTAGAATTGAATTCTAGGGGTCTTGGGCTACACACAAAGGTTTTTTCTTTACAGAAAAATGGTTCTTCAAAAGAAGATAAAAGGGGTTTCAAAAAGCTAGAACCATTGTACAAAAAAACTCCACTATATTCCCTTTCCTTGATTAAAATTCAAAGGAGGTTGGTTTCCCTCCACTTGCACAACCATAACAGCTAAAAACATCCCATAATAGTCACTAGAACATTCAAAATTGACCCACATAGGCCTACCTAGAAAAAATAATTCATTCATGCACCAAAATCCCAAAAACCCTTGCATTGGGATGACAAAAACCTCCTAATCCTAAAACTAATTTTGGTAAATCTCTAAAAATCATCACACATGTTTAAAATAAAATTTAAACATCATATATGGTTTCAATTTATCTCAAAAAATCAAATTATTTCATTTATAGGGCCCGGTTCTCTTTGTTCTTCTCAAAACAATTGTCTCGTACACCCTTTAGCACCTTGGAAACTTCATTAGGCCACCAAATAACTTCAACAAGAGAAAATTATTCCATGTAACAACTATTGGTGCAAATCAAGCAGCACTCGGATGTTGATCAAATTTCTAGTTTGACATTTTGGACATCCAGTGTGATTGCACAACATTGAATCTTTTCCCCAAGTGTGGGACTTGTAAAATGGAAAAGAATCTCTAGATTGGAGGTTGGTTCCTCAACTCCTCTTATCAAGTGTATGCATGAAATTTGCAGAGGCTTAAATTCCTAATTCCTACTCTAAATTCCAAGGGGACAGAGATAGGGAATGCAAGAAAAATGAGACTAATGCTGATAAGGTGATGCACCAAGGGAGTAGTAGACACCTACTACTACAAAACATACACAGTCTAGGAGGAAATACAGCACAAAACATGCACAAATTGCCAAAATGTGGTGAGAGGTTAGAAAAAAATGATAAACATATGAAAGGATTGAGAAACCTTTTAATCACAGGGCATATATTATCATTCCAGATCCAACACAGTGCATTACAATGACCAAGAGGCAAAAGAGGTGCTGCATTTGCATGGAAAGGTAAAAATTTCCACAAATTTTTCCAAAAGGAAGAAAAAGGGAAGTTGTAGAGCTAAAAGAGTGTCTCCTCCTTAAAAAAATGAGCCCATTCTGGCTTTTACAATGCAAGAAACGAGCCCAGGAGAGAGAAACGTGGGAAAATGTGGGAGAGCTTCAACCATCAACCAAAAATGCAATAAAACAACATGGGCATCCTTACAGGTCCATTCCCTGACATTTTTCACCATGCTGGGAGAGAATGCGAGCCATTCTTCATTAAAAATGATGGTTGAAACGTCATTTTTGCTCATTACCACGTGCCAGAGGAATTTTTCAATATTCTCTCTCCAAACTCAATCAAAAATACAAAATTGACCCCAGAATCTTGTAGAGAATTTCACCATCTTTCCGTTGATATAAAGAATGCTAAAAATCTGAGCTCTGGATCGAAAGTTATGGCCATTTGAAAATTTAGGGAAAAACAGGGCCAAAATGAGTTGGTGGGCCAAAAAATTTGAAATTTTCCCACTTTTTGCATTTGGGAAAATTTCCCAAAAAATCCCCGCGCCCCGCCGCTCCTGGTGCCATGTGGCATGTTCTGATTGGACGTGGGCCTTCTGCGCTTCATTTTCCACTGTTTTGGCCATTGGAAAATTCTCCAAAAATTCTCGGCCGATGACCTGAGGACACGTGGCAAGATGTGATTCACCACGGGCATTTCCTCTTAAATTTTCCGTCGTTGTTTGACCATTTTTCTAACTTGGACACGTGGTGAAACCCCATTGGTTGCGGGCTTTTCCTTTCCTTTTTCCCTGCGGGCCTGTCCTGTATTTTTTTGCCACCGGACACGTGGCAAGATTCCATTGGCTCGCATTTGGGGGCGGAATTTTCCTTTTGAAATTTCCTTCGTTTTCTTTGGGAAAATTTCCAAATTTTCCCCCATGTTTTGAAGCTCCAGTGCCACGTGGCGGGCTCCCATTAGGCACAGGCCTCTGGGGGCAAACATCTCCTTTTGCACTTACCTTTGGGAAAAATTCCCAATCTCCCCGCGCTCGACGTTCTGACCCCCCAGGGACACATGGCGAGCTCTGACTGTCACGTGGGCAAAAAAATTAACATTGCGCCTTTGCCGATCACTTTGCCAAATTTTCAATCTTTCCTCTGCCGTCTGCCACTCCCTTGGCCTAAGGACACGTGGCATGATGTGATTGGGTGTGGGCCTTTCCTGGAGATTTTTCCATGGTGCCAACACTTAGTCAAATTTTCTATTTTCTCCCCCTTGGACACGTGGCACGATCCCATTCTTTGGCGGGCCATCGGGGTGAAAAATCCCTTCTGAAACCTTGCCAAACACTTGGTAAAAATTCCAAGTTTACCTCCGCCCTCCGCCACTCCCGAGGACACATGGCAAGATATTACTGGCTGCGGGCCTTTCAGGGGAAAATTTCCCACAAAATCTCCACCGAGCCATAACTTCAAAAATACATGGAGTTAGGAGGAAAACTTTACCTTTTTGGAAAGCTGAGAAAGAGCTCTATCCAATGGTGCCATTTCCAGAAGGTCTTGAGTGCCTGAAAAGCAAAAAATTATAATTGAGGCACAAGGGAGGGAAGAATGAAGGGAGTTAGCCACAAAATGTGCAAGGGGAACATTTTGGATAACAACAACTTGATGGAAATTTCAGAACCTATAGAAAACTTCTAATTAATTTAAAATATTTGAAACAATCTTCTACTCAATCCTCATAAACATTTGTCTTCACCAAATCATCCTTCCCAAAAAGTTGTTTCCAAAGATCAGATGATAAAAACACTTATATAAACATTCAATACCTCCAAATGGATTAATTATATGAAAAATTCATTTATATTCACATTCCAAGTGATATAAGGCATCGCCCAATCAATAATATGCTTTAAAAACTCTAAACTTACGAGAAAAACATATCTTGTCCCGAACGAAAAAAAAACTTCTTGTCTAAAGAATGACTGAAAACCTCATAAAAATTACATCTCTATAAATATATTTGAATCATCTTTCCAAAAAAATTTTAATCACCTCAAAATTCTACTTGTAGCTCCTGTTATGGCCATTTTACTGAGAACTACTTTTTATGGCCTCAAAACTGCCCTTTGACTAGTCAACCTGAATGGAGCTCAAATTGCAATTTTTCATAATAAACATGATTTTAAAATTTCATATACATTAATAAAAACTCTCATACATTCCATAACATCAATTAAGCTCATACCTCATTTGAAAAACTTTAATACAAACCTAAACTCTTCGAAACGACAATTTTAGGTTGTCCCACATATCACCATGACCTCAACCATACATTTATGGAAATATGGAAGATTAATCTACAACATATAATCACCACCTTTTATGAATTAATGAAAAGCGGGTCATTATACTTCACTTTCTTCAAACTGCTTCTAGTTAGAGTTTAACTAGGGGTTTAGACCACTTTACCTTCTTAACATTCATTTATAAAATCCAGGATAATCAACTAACCTCATTATTTTTTGAAACCTTATAAAATCACCATAGAAGCATCCTTGAAATCCACAAGGTCCCATGCAAAGCAAACTGTTCACAACGATCATATGAAATTTAACTTCGAGCTAGAATTTCACTAGAATTTGACCTTGTCTCATAAAATATGACATATCTTGCAAAATAATCATCATGGAATCCTAAAATGTTTCCCACAGAATCATGACACATTATAATGACATATCCAATCATCATAAATTCAATACTATACTTCAATCTCTCCAGTCATTAAGACTTATCTATGCTTACGTTTGTGTTTCTCACCGCGAAGCTAGGACAACTAAAAGAATGCAATAACTCATCATGAAACCTCTAAAAATGACCCAAACATACCTGATACATCATGATATACTTAAATTCAAGATTCCATGAGCTCATATGGCTCCAAACCACACTGTCACACCTCCAAACAACCATACTTGCTCCCAATGAACACCTGTAACATAGTGAACCAAATATACTTGTACCATGTCACTCTGCGAGTGCCCAAGAACCCTAAAAAATTCTATTCATCATGTCAACATGCTTCCCAATCTTCCAAGAAGATCCTACTACCATGCCACATCACCTAGTCACTTGTATACGCTTGCATGATCAAACACATCTCACTGAATCCCACTGTATCAACACAAACACATCCGAAACACAATGTAAGAATCATGTAAATCATCATAAAACCATGATAAATCATTCAATTTGGCATTAATGAGGTTTTGCATAAATTACAACACCTATTTTGACCACATGCCAACACTATATTGGACTTGACGCCCTTTGAATACCCCCGAAAACGGTCATAGAAGTGAACTAAAACTATCTTCGTCCCTAGCAATGGTTCTTGAAGCATGTTGGTCCTCAAATCTACACCCCGGATGGTGTGATAGATATTATCTTAGGAAAAGGGGGAAATTATTGGAATGGTGGTAGATCGGGTGGTAGTGTGTCGTTTATAGTTGGGGAGGGGTCTAACACTTTCCTTGGGATCAAGCCTTGGGATGATTGAGGGGAACATACAAAGGGGATGGCCTATTCTGTTACTTTTTGTCTTGCCTTGAACTAGGGTGATAGGACTCACGGGGTAACTTTGAATGCGAGAGGGAAGATGGGGTCTTTGTTCCCTCAATTTCTTTAAATGATGGATCAATCTAGGATAAACATGGCCATAGACACAAAACTTCACTCTCACAAGTTGTCACACAAAATGTTGCATATGCTTTCCCGGACACAGTTATTATAGACAATAGAATTTTGTTGCTTTTGCATTCTCTAGATGGTAGAATTATTGCTAAGGGGCACTCTTGATGATATTGAGAAACTGAGCGAAATAAACAATGAATGGAAGTATGGGGTGAGATCAATTATGTAGTTTTAATGGAGGGGGGATTATAAGAAGAAAAATTCCTTGTAGTCAAGCATTTAACACTTAAAGCAACCTGTTATTCTGGAAAGTAAAAAAACTAGATCAAGTAGTGATGATTTCTACAAAGAAAAATTTGTATTCATCAATCCTCAATAGATGCAAATCTTCGAAAAAATCTCTAAAATACTCGACACAAGAGCTTGTGCAAGAATTCTAAAAAAGTATTTATTTCTTCTTCCCTCATATTCCTAAGATACACTCAAAGGATAATAAAAATCTATTAGAAAAAAAGGTTACAATAAGGATTTTAGAATTACATTCAATATTGTAGAGTAAATACTCACAACACAATATTAAGCTAATGACCAAAGCACAACCATTAAGGACAAATCTAGTGTACGAAAAAGAGAAACAATAAACACAAGACTGCAATAGAAAATATAACTCATCAATCGACAATTTGACATACAGAACTCAGAACACATAAATTAAACTCAAAAGTAGACATATTTCATTCAGATCTTGACTTTCTTAACAAGGGAACATCAACAGAATGCTCTCAAATTTTGTCAATGGTTATACATTGCAACCACCTTGACACAAAAGTATGGGAAACAAAAATCTATATGCATTTCACAAAGGAAACATGCACTATTTACAATGGAACCTCTTGACCCTTTTCGAAACAAGAAAAACTAACCCCCTTCAAATATGAGGACAGGCCCCATATTTATAAAATTTTGATGAGTTCTTACAATTGATTCCCCCCGCCCGCCCGCCCCCAAAAAAAAAAAAAAAGTTTAATCTTCTCCTTGTTCACAAATAAAGATCTTTTTAATTAGAGCGGGAATGTAACTTGTCTAACTAAAAATATCTGATTTTTTGTTAGTATTTTGGGATTGATTCCATGCCTTCACTACCACATGCACAAAAACAGTTAGCTGATACTTCTAGGTACACTTATTTATTTTTATTTTCTCATTTTCTCCCATCAAACGCCATCAATTTTTGAATTAGATGATGCCAAATTGAAGATCTCAAGGAGATCTTTCCAATGAGACCAATTTTTCTTGATTTGGAGCTCTGGATTGAAAGTTATGGCCATTTGAATTTTTTTCCGTTTGGGATGAACATGAGAGTGACACATGATAGCTTTTGATTAGATTTGGGAATCACCTTTGTCTATGAAATGCAATCTAATAAGAAAATGCCACACATATTTGCCTTCTTAGACTAGTTGTTAACTTGATTTCCTACAACAAAACATAAGCTAGTGAAAATGCTCCACACTTTTTCGCGAGTGTCGTGATTTTATTTTATTCAAGTACTAGCCACCTCGAAATGTAAGACAGCTTAAAAATATCCCCACTTGCTTCGCAATTCAGATCAGTCCTTTTACTTAATCGCCATTGCGAAATGTGAGCCAATGAAAATCTCCATGCTCCTTCGCAATTCATATTGTTCGATAACCTTGAGTGATTTCTACGAAACGTGATCAAATGAGGAAGCTCCACACTCCTTCACAATTTAGACTATTGGATAACCTTGACTAATTGCTGCGAAACATGAGCCAATGTGAAATATCCATGCTCCTTTGTAATTTAGATTTTTTGATGAGCTTGACTAATTTCTACGAAATGCAAGCCAATGAGAAATCTCCACGCTTCTCACACTTTCGAGAATGTTTGATAACCTTTCCTATCCCTAGCAAAATGTGAGCCAATAAGAAATCTCCACAACACTAGAAATGTTAGTCTTGTCAGAGTGTGAAGCATAAACCAATGAAAAATCTCCATGTATCTTTGTGGTTTTGTAGTGTCAATTTATTTTTCTTTCTTGTTTGTCTTTCATTAGTTGTGGGGTCAGGCCTTTGCATTGCAACTTTATCTAAGAAAAATTCTTTGTTTGCTTTATTGAAATGTTGCCACATATTTTCCTCTGAATCGCCAAATTGCTCGGATTCAAAATGTTATCAACCTTGGTTGATTTTGCAGAATGAAGTCCACGAAACTTAAACAACTTAGAGAGGACCGAGAATCTTGCCACGTGTCCTCTGTTTCATGGGAATTTGAATTTCTTAGCGATGTAGAAATTTGATGGCCATTTAAACATCACGATCTTTGCTTTAATGGCTTAGCCCATTTTAAGCGAGTTATTTAACCGGTCTCGCAACTTTATACTTCATGGTCAGGTTACATGTTTGTGGGCCTTCACAGCTTCATATTTTCAAAGCAATTTGAATCATTTGGTGTTGATTGTAGGTTCTTTGCGAAAGATGTAGACATAGTTTCGATCACCCACAAGTATGAAGCTTTTATACTTTGATTAACTAGTCCATCAAACCAATCTTCTAACATATTTTCTGAATCCTTTCTTTATTTTGATAAGGCATGAAATTTATTACAAATTGATACTCCTCCTTTACTCAAAATGAACTTTGAAGCACATGGAGCAATATTAAGCACACACAATAGTTACATCTATAGAAAGCCTATGAAAAATACCAGCTTAATCTAAGGAAATGGATTGAGCACCAACACATACAATAGGTACGCTACAAAAACAAGTCCACACTTCATCTCTAGAGTCTATTGCATCACATGCTTGGGCTAATCATTTTTCCATACATGGCCAAACTACTACTCATATTATACTTAAATCTCATTATAAATGGATTTTTTTCATATAGCTAAGTTTCATCTATTCCTTGGATATGGAGATCCTTAACTTGCACCTTAAAAATATTATTCCACTAGTTGATTTTAAGAAATTGCCACACTTTTAGTGTAAAAAATAATAAAAAATAACACTAAACCATGAAAAAAACCCATTGAGGCAAAAATATTTTTGTCACATTTATGTCATTTTTGATATGCTAAATGACATTTTAAGCGATGAATTTAGTCATGATATTTTTCCGAATTTAGGTGAAGTACTTTATGTCACATTTATGCATTATAATAAGCATTGGATAAAGGAAATGGAAGAAGATTTGGATCAGATTGAGAAGAATGAAACATGGGAACTTGTACCTAGACCCAAGGATCAAAATGTAATTGGCACCAAGTGGGTATTCAGGAATAAATTGAATGAAGATGGCCAAGTGACACGGAACAAAGCAAGGTTAGTTTGCAAAGGGTATGCTCAAGTGGAAGGTATTGAATTTGAAGAAACTTTTTCTCCTGTTGCAAGACTAGAAGCCATCAAAATGTTTCTTGCATATGTTGTTTTCAAAGATTTCAAAGTTTATCAAATGGATGTAAAATCTACTTTTCTAAATGGAAAGTTAAAAGAAGAAGTATATATTGAACAACCAAAAGGGTTCCTCCTATCATAAAACAAAGACCATGTGTGTAAATTGAAGAAGGCATTGTATGGTTTAAAGTAAGCCCCTAGATAATGGTATTCAAGGCTTGACAAATATCTACAAGAATAAGGATTTAAAAGAGGATTTTCTGATAACAACTTCTACATCAAGACTCAAGGTGAAAATCAATTTATTGTTGTAGTATTTATAGATGATGTTGTTTTTGGAGAAGGTAATGAGAAAATATCTGAAAAAAATTCTAAAGATATGCAAAAGGAGTTCGAAATGTCTATGTTGGGTGAGTTGTCTTTTTCCCTCAGTTTGTAAATATCTTAGCCTAGCAAAGCAATATTTATTTCCCAAACCAAGTATGTAAAAGAGATGTAGAAGAAATTCGGAATGGAGGATTGTGCACTGTTACCACACCCATGGTTATTTTAGTCACAAAATCATGTAATTATTATTACATTTATACCACCAAGTATGTTACTTTATAAATGGATCTCGGTAAGAAAAAGTATTCATTAGTGGCTCATCCTGGTATTGTCATTAGTTAGTCGGTCTTCATTTTCACTTGTCTCACACATTCGCCGAGTTATCTCCATAGTTGTGATCATCTCTTAGAGAGTCTTAGTTGTCACTTTGTTTGGTCATTTGTCATATCTAGTCTTTGACTAGGGTGCCTAAGATGAAAATATTACGAAGACCTTATAACACTTTGTCATATTCGAGATCCCGATCTTTTTGCAAACCAAAGAACCCATATTACGAGACCGGGGCACCCCTAAGTGCCCCGAGTCCTCTCTCGAGGCATCCCACTATAGACATATCTTCATTTGCTGCAATTTCTTGGGTAACACCGTCATTCACTGCCCTGTCCACACATCATCCTATCCAGTCTTGCACATAGCGAGGTAAGTAGAATTTCAGGTTAGTACCCTATCCCTTCTCATTTCCATTATTTCATTTCATTTAAATTATCAAATAAAATTATTTAGCATTTTTACATTATATTTATATCAGTTGTTCCATTGTTGTTACTAGTTTAGATTAACATAACAAAATACTTATTTTTAGTTAATCATTTTGGTGAACTCCGACTTTTAGAATACCTTGCCCTAGGATCCACCAAAACCCTAATGGCTAAGAGTAGTTCATCTTCTTCACCCATCATGTCTCATTTTAGCATTAACCCTATTTATGATGAGGCTCCCATAGATGAACTCAAATCTCTATATAGTCTTCCAATTGCTACACCAAATCATATTAAAAACTACTCTTAGATGGCCAAAAACAAGTGACTACTAGTTTTGTAAATTATCCTACGAGGCATTAACATTGTTGAGGATCCTATAGCATTTGCTTATTGTACACCATGTTATATGGCTACTTGTGATCCGCCTTCTGATCATTCACAAGAAACATTAAATGATTCTCTTATTAATTACTTTCTTGGTATTGGCACTCATTCACACGAGTATATTGATTCTCCTTCTCCTTTGGCCACCGACATAGTTCCCACTCGTGACTATACCTCTTCCGACATTGCTTCACATGATACACCCCCCTATTTTCATACTCCTTCACATTAATTTGATGATCCTATTGATAGTACTCTTAGAGATATCCTCATTTCGATCTAGAGGATTTTTCAATATGCATATATTCCCTAAACCTAGACCATGCTGAAGGGATTCTTGATACCTTTCCGATGGTATGCTGAACTTCATAATTAGATTTCGTATGCAAATTCTATCGCCGGTCAAAGTTAAGGTCATAAGCGGAACCACGGTCAACAAGTGGACCAATGGTAAGATGAGACATGGCAGTTTGTGAAAAGGAAAATTTATGGTCTTGTAATGTTTCAAAATTAGTTCCATGGTATAGAGATCATCGCAAGCTTTTCGACGCATTTTGAACGGACCAAATCTGAGTTCGTATGCAAAAGTTATGCATTTTGGAAGTTGATTCTTGACCGTCGTAATTATTTTAAATCTTCAAATTTTTGAATTATTTATGCTAACTAGTGATATTATGTAGGTGGAACATCTGGACAATATTCCAACTACAAGATACCCTTAGTTAACATATTTTATTAATTCATAAATTAATCCTAAGATATCCATTTAATTAATCCTAATTAAGCATCTTAAATTTATCAATTTTTGACCAAATCTCCTCTCCCAAGTTTTGGCGCATTTTTCCAAGGCAAGCCAATTTTCAACCAAGAAAATATCCATGAGAGAAGGAGGAGGGTGGTTATCATTATGTGGACTTGGTATGCACATTAAATGGAGGATTTGAAGGCTTTGATAAGGTCTAAAATTGGTAATATCCCATTATACGTGGGATTATTCCCCATTTTGATGCTAATGGATAAGAGAGAATCATGGGCTTTGGGAGGATTATTGGGAGATTTAAATGGGATTAAATTTACTAAATATACACTTAAGTGTGTATATATATACGGGTATTTGTAAGGAAGAAAAATAAGAAGAGGAATACACACAAGTGTATTATTATTTGACTGTCTTCGACAATTTTGATTCAAGGCCATATTTGAGGGTCTTGGAGGCCGAATGGAGACTTGATGTCTTCTAGAATTTTGTCAAGAATTCAGAGCAGATTCCAGTGATGTGATTATTTTCCCATTTTGAGTTTGTTTGACCTATTTTTGGAAGAAAAATGTGAGGGTTTTTATGGAGAACTCGAGGGAAGGAGCAGAGAGATAATGAACTAGTGCTACGAACTTGTGGAGACACTTCTCTGAATGGTTTTAGAGGTTCTTAAAGTTCAGTTTCAGTACTATTTATAGGTTCATCTATTTTATGTTGTATTTACATAATTTAATTATTATTGCAACATAGTTAGAGAGATATATTGATCAGTTTATCATGTATGTACATCTGTAATCTTCTATTGTATGAAGCTAAGCAACTATGGAAGTAAAATTATAGTTTACAAGAATGATCCAGGGCCTCTACAGATTTGAATTATTACTCTAATGGGTTTCTATGTAGTTTACAGTTGATTTTCATACCCAGATCAGGGATTTTTTGAATACCCACAAGGTGGAGAAAGTTGCAGGTACTTGGAGTTTTGGGAATGAAACTTGATCTTGAGATCAATGAATTCCACACTCAGTGAAGTACTATTTCAGTTTTTTTAAAAATCCATACTGATGTAAATTGTAAAAGAAAGTTTTACATTGGTTTTTAATGGAAATGGTTCATTATTCGAACCCAGAGATGTAGTCCCAAATGGGATGAACTCCGTTATCAACTTTCTTTCATTTTCAGTTTGTTCATTGTTCAGTTAAATGCAGTTGCAAATGGATTTGAATGCATCAGTTAACAAACTTGTGAAGATTTTCAAAACGACACATGAAAGAGTTAAGAAGGAATGAATTCATCAGAGGTTTCTAAGTGAGAATTTTTTACATTCCTAGAATAGTAAAAGAATCCAATTTTCTATTCAATACTAAAGGAAAGTTGAGAATCGATTCCAATTCTATGTTTTTTAAAGGAATTGAGAACTTCAGTATCCATTGTGTAAAACTATTTAACCCAGTTTATGGATCAATTTTAGAGTCTCTACCGAGATAATGGTGAGCCATTTTATGGTCATAATTCTCCTTCTTTCCATACTGCCAAATGTGACTCACCTAATCCATTGCTATCTTCTCCTGAGATCGTATCTAGCACTATGCATGAGTCACCACCATCTATCACTTCTTCTCCTCTTGTTTCATCTCCTCTTGCTAGTTCACCTATGTCTCTTGGTACATCTTCTATAGAAGTTTCCTCACCGGTTACTTCACCTATTATGGAGGTTTCTAATGCTAGTCCGACCATTGCTACGAGATATTCCATCTATATCTCATACCATAGCTTCTTGAAACCTACTACTAGTGTGCCCTTAGCATCAAACCCTTCTCCATCACCTTTGGATATCCCTATGATCACTCACAATGGCAAGTTGCAACCACTTAACACATTATTTCCATCTTCCACCATCCCTTCACAAGATATCATTTCTCTCATGTATGCCATAGGACAATTACAATCTCAGGTTCAGTCTCTCACTTTAGAAAGTAGGGCTTATTATGCTTCCATTGATAACAATTCATTACATGGAAATATGGTCCCTAAGAAGATTCATAATTCTACATTCCCTCATGATTTCACCATGCCTACTTTCACATGTTTTGATGGTACGGGTGACCCTCATGCTCATATTCTACATTATTGTAGGGCTATGACCTCTTATAATGATAGATTACTACTTAAGGCTTTTCGCTATAGTCTTACTTGATGACGTGTTATAAGGGCCACCACCCATGCCTCATGGGCCCATCAAGTCTCCTCATGTGCCTCATCCCTCTTGGCTACTAATACAATACATGTGGTTTTCGCCATGACTATTGGCTCAAATAGATGAGCATGCTCACCTGCGTTATCATCCACTCATTCCAATATACCTCCACTGATTACATCCATTGGCACATTTCGCATCAATGTACAAACAAATGTGTCAACTATTAGGACTAATACACATCGCCTAAGAAACAAAAACACCAATGCATTAGGCAACTATTACAAAAACATAAGCTAACAAACAACATATATAGTACAACTATATGTTGATACTCACGCTCATCTATAAAAGCTACCATACGGTCGGGGACATGTGCTTCCCCACTCTCCCTCCTCCTACATGTGGTAACCTCGCTAGATCTAGAATTAATGAGAATAAAAATACCCATCGATGTGCCACCCACCATGCACAATACTCCTCTGTGCTACCAACATTGTATTCATCTATCACCTCTATTGTTGTCTACCTCATCTGGACTAGGAGGTACTAGCTACTCAATTGTCGATTACCAGTCACGGCCCCAACCATCCTCGGTGCTGCGATAGCTCTCAAAATTATATATGATTCTAGGGGAACATCTTGAGCCATACCAAGCCGACGTGATATGCTCTCAACATGAAAAATCTCAGCCACACCCAAAATCTATCCTCTAACCACATCGTCCTCCAAATACATCGTAGCTCTATGGCATCCTCGGGCCATCCTCCATAATCACGGTATGGTCTCCATGTCACACCTCGGGTCCCATCTTATCTATCAATGCCCTATAGGTATCAATATTCATCATATGCCCAAGAATGTTAATCCACCTCTTTGCAAATATCTCGGTCCTAGCCCACTCACTGCTTGTGGGCCCCAGGACTAGCCTCAACACTACTATATGCTCATATTCCCACACATGTAACAATTTAGTAACTCTTATCCCTCCTCTATGCTCATCATGAGTGATTTAGTAAAAATATCATTACAGATGGGTTAACACACATCGGGCCCACACATATCTAGTACTCTCATCCTCTATATGCCGGCATATGTCATGCATCTTATACAAGATTCCCACACCACCTCCCTCCACCACTATAGATGAAGCAATAACAACCGCTATGATCTCATAATAACATCTAGACTGATATGCACCTCGGTAGGTGTCCAAGTCCCTACAAAATAACGTCTTTCCACTCACATTTTCCTATCCATGTCCTCCAATGGCATCACTTGTACCCTCTCCCCAATAACCGACAATCGTAATATACGATACACATCCTCCAATTTCACTATTATATCCCCGTAGCCAACCAAAAGCTACACATGCCTACACACCATCTGTCACATAGTGCAATCAACATAGGAATATTATGGGGCACATCCCCCATCCATGCTATATGCCACAGGCTGAAATAGTCCATAACATCCCAATCATCATAAAAAAACTCAATCCAAACAACATACTCAAATGACGCCCACCATAGAACTCCCTCGAGTGGATAACCCTCTACATAGTACACAAATACAACATGTTGCGTTAGAACACCTTACAAATACAAATACACTCACTTATCACATTTATATCCATTAAAAATCTCATTTTTCATCTTTCTAGACTAAATACACACATTCGGACCAGGGGCACCCAAATGTTTGGATGGGTGCTCGGGAGCGAGACACCGGTGCCCATAATCTGGGTGCTTCTATCCCAAGGGTCACTAGTGCCCTCACCGCTATCGTCCATGTCAAAAATGTTGAAAACATCAAGAATCTCAAATTTGCAAAAAAATCACTAAAAATGACTACTACACCCTATAATTTTTGAAAAACAAGACACTTACTAACTCCACGGTCAGTGCGTGGCATGACGCTACAACGGTTGCCACCCTCTCAAACTGGCTAGGATGTGTTGCTCTCACTTGTAGCATTTTTCACTTGCTCAGAACTCAATGTCAATCACGTAAATAAAAAATAAGGTGACTAAACACTTTTCACTTTATTATTTATATTTACCTTTTTATCATCCACTTTACTATAGTCATTATTTCGTGCTTTTTATCAAGTACTAATACACATTACACAATTTTCACCATATCTTGTGCGAATCTGCTCCGATCTCGCACCCCATTTGTGGTATTCTTTTGAATTTCTCCTGCCACTTTATTGAACACATTACATGCACATTAAATCTACTTTGGCATACACATTTTTGTGATTTCTATCACTTTTGTATCTATTCGCATATACTTTCGGCTTAGTGTTCATTCTTCTCATCACTTCCCCTTTCACTAAAAGGGGGGGCATATCATTGGGGTCATCCTATAATTCCCCTTATATATCATCATGAATTTAAAACACTACCAATTCAACAAATTCCAAAACACTTACTAATTCACTGGGTGACATTTCACCATCAATTCCCCTAATGACCTAACTTGGGGCAACAAATATACAATTTTTCTATATGGCATTTTATAACCCCCTAATGGCATTCTATTGATTCCCCGAATGGCCTAAAATTGGTGCACCTAGTGTAAAATATCCCCATGAGTAATAAATCTAATCAATCAAACAATCAATCATATAATGCGATCAAATGTTTAACAATCAAAATCATATCATCACTACAAATTTAACACAATTAGCTTCCTAGATGACCTAACTTGGGAGTTATGTGCGGCCTCCTAGATGATCTAACTTAGGAGATTACATTCATTTCTCAATTCTAGATGACCTAACTTGGAATCCATCTTACATTTCACGCTTGCTTCTAGATGACCCAACTTGGAAGCCATCACATATCTTTACGCTTGTTACTAGATGACCTAACTTGGAAGTTATCATACATTTCATGTTCGCTTCCAGATGACCTAACTTAGAAGCTATCACATTGTGGAAACACCTATAGAGTGGGGAAAGAGTTTCTTTCCTATACCGCTTCTATATGGGTCAATTGTTTGATTGCAATTGTTTGGATCTAGAAAACCACAAGTTTTTGATCCGAGTCCATCTCGTGATGGCTAGATCTTGAGGATGTAGTTAGAGATTGGAGAATAACACACTTTTCTCCCTACACTCTTCCTCTAGCGGCAAGACGCCCAAATCCTCTGGTTGATAATTCATATACACACATTCGGGTTGGGAATTGATCACTCCCTACCCCATCTCATCATCATCATACAACGTTCAAATCATCTAACATTACAATCATCACTTTCATTTAGCACACTTCATCACGACATTGCATTTTTCACTACGTTACATGGATCAACCCCGATCCATGGTTTGACGCGCTATATGGTTCTTTTGGCACGTTTCTGCTACATATCTATGCATTCTACTACAACATGGGATTATCCAAATTTATCTCAGGTACACATCTCTATCTACTTTATGTTACTAAGCTTTCACTCACCAACATAAAGTGGGGGCAAATGTAGTCACAAAATCACGCACTTATTATTACATTTATACCACCAAGTATGTTATTTTATATATGGATGTCGTGTAAGAAAAAGTATTCACTAATGGCTCATCCCTTGGTTTTGTCATTAGTTAGTCGGTTGTCATTATCATGCCCTGGTCTACAATTTTAGGTGCCCAGTGGTGCCCGTAACACTTGGGTTTAATTTAAATATTCAAGGTCAGTCTTTGTCATGTTCCCTCTCATTCCCCTAGGTACTATTCGACATGTCGAGCCATTAGTGTCAAAATTTGAGAAAGATATCCCTATATAAACATAACATACTCACTACCTTATGGGCGGACAATCTACTATCAAGAGCTAGCTATCTACTAAGGAAAAGGACTAGCATTTGGGCATATTCTACATTTGCATCACACAAGCATAGGGGAAAGGGTTGTATTCATTCTATTCCATCCACCATTTACATTTTTACATCTAGTTATTGCCCCTACTTCTGCATCATTGATGTTAGGGCACCCTAGGCACACAATTGCACACACAAGCACACAAAACTACATTGGGTCTAGAATGTAGTGCAACACTTAGTCGTAAGTCCACCATTATGGCAGCTAAGGTTAGTCTGACCCCTTCATTTGCATATTTATTTTTTTATGGATTTGATGATTTGTATGGGGTTTTGCAAGTAAGTCTTCATCACGTAAATACAAAGACATAAGCGAAGATATTGAGACAAATGAACGACCAAGACAAAGATATTACGAAGACCTTGTGACACTGTCAGATTCATATCCTAAGATTTTCTGCAAACCAAAGTGCCTAGATTACGGACTAGGGCACCCCAAGGTGCCCCAGTCCTCTCTCAAGCACCCCATTACAAACATATCTTCATTTCTTTGTAATTTCCTAGTAACACCGTCATTCCTCGCCCTTTTCGTACATCATCATCCAGTCCGATCCTGCACATAGTGAGGTAAGTTAAATTTCAAGGTAGTATCCTATCCCTTCTCATTTCCATTATTTCATTTAAAATATCAAATAAAATTATTTAGCATTTTTGCATTACATTTATATCAGTTGTTCCATTGTTATTACTAGTTTAGATTAACATAACAAAATACTTATTTTTAGTTAATCAATTACAGGGAGTAAGTTGAGTAAAAATGATGAATCTCCTAATGTAGATCAAACACTCTACAGATCAATGATTGGCATCATACTATATGTAACATCTAGGCCAAACATTATGCAAACAGTGGCATGATACTACATTTTTAAGAAACACCAAAGGAAATTCACATGCAAGCAGTAAAAATAATATTTAGATATTTAAAAGGGACTTTGGATTATGGCTTATGGTATCCAAGAGGTAAATATTTCACGTTGGTAGCATACACAAACTCATATTGGGTAGGATGCATTAATGATAGAAAAGTACAAGTGGAGGAGCATTCTTCCTTGGAAATCACTTAGTATCTTGGTTGAGTAAAAAAAAAAACTCTGTTTCGCTATCTACAACAGAAGTATAATATATAACAAGAGTGCTATGTTGCACACAAATTATTTGGATGAAGCAGACCTTGAAGGATATCAAGGTAGAATATGATCATCCAATTTCTATATTCTGTGACAATACTAGTGCAATAAGCATCTCAAAGAATCTTGTTATGCATTCAAGAACAAAACATATTCCAATCAGATATCAATTTTGATGAGAGTAAGTTATAGAATAGCCGGTCAAATTGGAATACATCACCACAACTGAACAAATAGCAAACATTTTCACTAAGCCTCTTCCAAAGGAAACATTTGAGTATCTACGACAGAAATTGGGAGTAATATCCTTTGCTTCCTCTCATTGAAAAACTAAGTGAAGCATTAGTTAAGGGGAGCTAACATTGCATTATTCAAGCTCCTTGAGTATCCCTTTTCCATTGATGTCAAAGGGGAGAATTGTTGTGAGGGGGAGTTACAGAAAGGAGGAGTTGTAGAAAAAGAAGATTCTTTGAAGAAGGTGCATTACAACAAAGAGGGAGTAAATTCTTTGCAAGGTTGCCATCAATGAAAAAGGGGGAGATTGTTGGAAATATTGTCATTGATGTCAAAGGAGTGGTTGGACTTATGAATGAAAGTTTTTCAAAAAGTAACAGAAATGTCAGAAAGTAACAAAAATAACCAGCAGTGTTTAGAGCCACGATAAGAGAAGTTTAAGTATATGAAAAGGATCATTTTTGCATAATAAAGTCAGTGATATGATTGAGATGTGAACAAAAATCAATAGAAGGAAGATATCAATGTTTATTGAAGGATATAATCAGCAATATGTTGCAAAAAATGATCAACATTCATGAAGGACAAATCAGTTGTTTATAATCAGCATTAGGCAACGTTCTATTGAAGGGAAATAAGTATATGAATGAAAGAAAAATAATCATAAATTAGCAAAACAATCGCAGTCATGATAAGAAATGACGCAACTCCCAAGGACTTGTGATTTTCCTTTGAAGAAATAATTTTCCCTTGGAAGGCCCACAATCTTGCATGGAGGGTGGCGCTAGCATTTGAGGAGGCAACATTAATTGTTTGTATAGTTATTTAATTAATGGGAAGCATTTAATATAGTTATGGCCGACATATGTATTTGCATTGTTAAAATAAAAGATGGTTAATTAAATTAAATGAAAGGGTGTGTTGGTTGGAAGAAAATATGCCTTTTCGAAAGGGTATGAATGGCTATATAAGGAAGATCATTTGAGATTTATTTTCAAGCATTCAAGTTGAATATCTTAAGGGAAAGAGAAGAAGAGAGAAGAAGCATAAGAGCATATTTTTAGAGCAACAGATCTAAAGTTGAAAAGAAGAGTTTCCATCATTTGTTGAGACAACAATAGTTCAAAGGTGGTAAGGAAGTTTCATAAGGAGGTTGGTGCCTTCATATTCGAAGAGATTGGTGTCTCTTGCTGAGTTGGTGCTTGGCGAAAGGGGTTGGTGCTCTAGTAGGTTGGTGCCTACAAAATTGTAATTTGGGGATTGGTGTCTCTAGTAGGTTGGTGCCTACAAACATTTGAGAAATATATTAAGAAATATTTTCTCCGTGGTTTTTCCTGAAAGGGTTTCCATGTAAATCTAGTGTCTTCTTGCATTACTTTGTGTTGTGTTCTTTGATTTCCTTGAATATCTAAATTGTGAATCTAAGATTAAGTGGTTGAAAATAAAAGGAATATATTATAAGTGATTCACCCTCTCTCAAGTATAATCCTTTGCTTAACAAAAATTAATGGCCACATGGTCGTCATCTTTGTAAAATGACATGAGAAGATTCAAGCGGCCATACATTTTGACTCAGGGCACCAAATTTGAAAAATTAGTCTCATTAGAAATCTCTCATGAATCTATATTGAATGAGACACATCTTGGGCCCCGAACCTTTTTGTTTCTTGAGAAATTAAAATTTAAAACTCCTATATGTCATTTTTACATTAATAAGAGTTAGAGACAAATTCAAAGCTTAAAGAGGGCCATTTCTTGAGCCAATGCCTTAATCAAATGTGCAAACCTACTTTCCATCAATTCATAGCCCATTATGAAAGATATGAGATCTGACATTCTTTATGGCAAAGGATTTCATAGTTGAGGGTCAGATTTTTGGGCATTGAGGATTCAATTTTCCCTCACGCACGCGCACTCGCACACACACATGCACACGCACACGCACACGCACACACACGCACACATGCACGCGCGCACACACACACGTGCACACATCTCCTCTACTCTATAGAAATGTAAAATATTCTCATTATAAATGGTTCTCTCTTCTAGATGTGAGGAGACTCTACCCTTTTGAGTTCCCACCATTCAAAATGTATTTGGCCTCCGTGTTTATCTTTGATAATGCATTTAGTGCCCATCTCTCATTCTTTAACATATTTCCCATGCTTTAGTTTTAATATAATACTTATTGTGCCTTATATATTTCCTTCATTGGTGTGTTATTACCTCCTTTCCTTCTATTTACTATGATATATATTATTTGGGGATTATACTTGTAGGGATATAATGCACTTGTGTATTTCATGTGACAGGGTAAAATTTCCCTTTTATTCTAGTGCAACACTTTTTTATTTTTGTTTCAATTATTTATTATTGTCTCCCTTTCCCCATGCGGGTGTTAAATTAGGATTAGTGTTAGGAGTAGTGGTAGGCATTGTAATATATTAGGACAAGATTCTTATTTCTCTGGAGTTCTACTTCAAATATTAAAGGTCCCACCCTTTGGAAGCATTCCCATAATATGTTTAATTTTTTAGGGCACACTTTCAAAACCAATATTTTTCCATTACAAGGAGAAAGGATTCTATTATCATGGATTATCTAACAGATCTCATGGCCTAAATCACTTGCATCACCAATATTTTCCTCCAAGACCTTGTTGAAGTTGAGGATATTCATCTCCATTTCATGTATTGTTTGCATCAAGAACATTCTACGAATGAGAAAGAACTATCAATCCTCACAACCCGGTGCACATAGTTCCAATGGATACATGGTAGAGATCTATGATGCACAAAAATGATAGATGAGAACTTGTTAAGCCCTTATCATTCCCGCTAGTCTAACTCAACCTACTTGTTTCGTAGTTTTGAAAATCAAATGAAGGAATTGTTTTTAAAATGTAGAATAAAATGGGTTATGGAGGGAAAGACCTAGGAAAAACTGGCTAAGGCATTAACAATTTCCCTTCCACATGGTGATTAGACCATATAATATGGGTCTTAGTTACACCAAAGCTATAAGCATAAATTTTTCATATACTTCTCCCCGCTTATCAAGCAAAATCATCACTTCAACATTGCACTCTATATCACATGGTCCAAGTGTTTCCACTTCCAAATTGTGTTCCTCCTCCAAATTTTTTGCGAACATCCCATAAACACTCCATGCACTGATCATAGATTTAAAGGGTGCAAGTTTTCATATGTGCTCCATGGAGAAGCAACTAGAGGTACATATGTAAGATTCTTAGTGAAAATTTGTGCAAAAAAACACCAAATATTGTGGATGCTTGAACATACCAAGCCACAATAGTGTCACCATACCAAGAATATCTCACATGAGTCATGAAGATATTTGGGCCGCCATAGACATAATGCACACTCTAGTTAAATGTACAATCATTTCCAACACAAAGGTCATACAATTGAGTGCTCAACAATCTTTTTGGTCTATGTGGATGAAGCAATCCTTCTCCATCCAATTTTTGGCTCTTGTAAATTATTACACAAAGGACTACACATTTTTAAAACTATTGTATGGACGAACCTTGATAACTAAAGAACACTCGCCCCTCACTCAAGAGTCCCTACAAGTGTAAATTGTTCCATATTAGCAATGCATTAGATTTTAACACAACATGTTATACATCTTCACATATATTGGTATTTGTATAAAACACCTTCTTTACACAAGACCTTGTTACTTATTCTACACTTTCAACTATTCATATTTGCAATATATCTTGAGAACACATTGAAAGCTTCATAGTTCTTTTCACAATTAGAGCATATGAAATTTCTAAACTTCACCCATTTTTGTATAGTATCGATATTGGATATCAAACATCTCTAAATAACATTAGTATCAAGTGTTACCTAATTGGTTCTTCTCAAGTTTAACAAAATTGATATCATATCACACTATTCTATTTTGTCTTTTCCATAATATATAGAACCATAAAATTAGTGTCACATTCATACTATTCTAATTAATCTATTGACATTGTATACCAACACTTTAATGGATTTTCACTATCAATAAGCCATATTTTCAACATGTCTTAAACACACCTAGGAAGTTTCATAGTTCTTTGTAGGGATAGATCATATTGAGTTCTCAATTTTATCGCAAAGTCTTGGTATTGGACATCAAATTCATGTTGCAACACTCTAAAAAACATAGGTATCAAGTGTCACCTAATTGGTTCACACCGATCTTAACAACATCATGTCACATCTCATTATTATGATTAGTCTACCCCAAAATATCTAGAATTGTAGAATTTATATCAAGTTAACACTATTTTGATTGGTCCAAAGTGGACATTGTCTACAAACACCTCAATGACTCTACATTGTCAATAGATCATCTTTATAACATGACACCTTAATGACTCTACATTGTCAATAGATCAACTTTATAACATGTCTTAAGTGCATGTAGAAAGCTTCATAGTTCTTCATAAACTTAGGGCATATAAAGTTTCTCAACTTCACTCATTTATCACAAAGTCTTGATATTCAGCATCAAACTCATGTCACACCGCTTTAAACAACATTGGTAATAAATGTTACCCAATTGGTTCACCTTGGTCTTAGCAATGTTGGTATCAAATCACACTACTTTGATTGGTCTACCCCAAAATATTTGGAACTCCAAAATTGGTATCTGGTCACACTAGTCTTATTAGTCCACCCTTGAAGTAGTGTTGTGCTACAACACCAATATTAACTCATGTGCAAATCTACAATCAAGCTACATTCTCGCGCCAAAGTGTGACCTAAATCACACTTTGTCCATGAACATGCATGCATCCATCTCAAATGAATATTTATGAACGTATGCAATTTTTATTTCAGTTTTAATTTGACGTTTATTTGATTGTTACCAAGAAATTTCCTCCTTTTTCTTATTTGGAACACATTTTTAACATCAAAAACTTATTTTGAGCTTTACACATAATTGCCACTAAATCGAAAACCTTGAAATTGATACGTTTTAAAGAAATGTGTACTAAGGGTGAATGCTTTCACAAAATTGTATTTATATATTTTGAGAAGAAAGAAAGAAAAGCCATGCATATATCAATAGCTGCGTGTAAATCGAAGTACTCCACTGTAAATCTATGCATCAAAATTCAGAAATAGATACATTTTTGCCTTTGTTTTTTTCATATATTGAGTTCGCGAATGGAAAGAACCAGACATACATAATGTCAAACAGCGCCAAAAATATTCACAATTGATCAATAAATATTCACAATTCAACAGGGGATTCCGCATTGTTATCCATCTCAAGGACAGAAACCCCAAAAAGAAAAGATGGCTACAATCGACGGGCTTCATCAATGCACCATTACAGCCTTGTCACCATTAAAATGAGGCTTCGAACTCCACCAAAGTGAGCTCGTCAACGAATCATATTGAGCAGCTCCCCGTCGTGAATCCTTGATGCCACTGATAATCTCCTCTAATTGTAGCGGATCGCAGGGAATAGTTAGCGGGCCGATGCGATGTTCGAAGCCGAACTCCTCCTCCGCCAAACGCAGCAGATCTTTGAAAACAGGGTGCTTCAGATAATCCAGGGGAATAACAAAGCGCCTCGGGAAGTAGCCCTCCTTGGCGGCGTAAATCGCGAGGTGGCCTTCGCACACGTCTCTGGGAACAAACTTGTCCTCGCGCTGCTCCTCCTCCTCCGCCTCCTGATCTGTGGAGCGGCGGAGCAATTTGAAAGGGATCGCATTCTTCATACTTCCGAGCCTCTGCAACTTCTTAGTAATCTGCTTTATCTTCTCCAGGCTTTGGCTTCTCTCCATTCCTAATTGAATCGGAATTTTGCACAAGGCGTGGTGTGGGAAGGAGTTGTTATATGGAGATGCGAAATTACGGGAGATGCGGCGCAGAAACCGCGCAGAAGACTTGTGGCACTGGCGAGGCATGAATGACGGGATAAGAAGTTGGTTTTGGATTTGGGTCATCATTTTGTCTCCTATCTAATTACGCCAATTCCGGTACTCCAAATAAATGGGAGGTCGAATTTGTGTTACTTTCCGATTGAACTTAATATTAAGGTAAGTAGAGTACGTGCGAATATTTGAATTATGGAGACAAAAACCCTATATTTGTAGTGAAATTTAAAACACACAAGACGCCAACCAACTTGGAAGTGGAAATGGCACCGTGCATGGAGGGGAGTAATTATGAAGGGAAGGGGATTGAGTTCTAAGATTTGAGTGAAGTTAGTAGTCAAAGGGATTTATGCTATTCCGAAAGAGAAAAAATATTTTTGTGGATGGCTTGTCCATTGTTTAAAAAGGGTTAGTTAATTTCAATGATGGTAGAGTCGTCCCACTTTTTAATATTCTAATTTTGATGGGTTGATTTAGTTTTATATTTTAAAAAGAAAATATTAGGAGAATCTTTCTTCCTCTAATATGATGTGATGAAATAAGGATTGAGTGTTACCAAATAATCAAAACATATTATAGAGCTTAAGAATAAGATTGTTTTACATCTTTCTTTAACCATATGGATGATGTTTAATAATAGAAAGTTGGAATGAAAAAGATAGGAATTTAATACTACATGTCTCATATATATTTCATTGCTCAAATTGGTCCTACCCAAATTATATATATATCACACAATTTTAGATAATCATATTTATGTGGGATCTATTTCTAAAATTTATCAAAGAAGAGATTTTATTTATTATTGAAACATCCCTATGTAAAAACAATAGTTTGAACAATATTTATAAAGCATGTAGTGCATTAAATACTTGTTCTACCCACTAAAAAAATAAGATTTATGAAAGTTACATTACATTGGAGTACATTAGAATGTATTTTGTATTGGTTTTAAGAATTTTTTTAAGAAAATGGGTGTGATTGAAATAAATCCATAATTTTTCCCGTTCTCTTACTATTTAAAAAAGTGTTTATATGAGAAAAGGAATTTTTTTCCTAAGTGATTCAAAACGAATTCTTCCAAAGTGTGAAAGTTTTTCATATATCATTTAAGCATAAAAACAAGATTTCTAAATGTAGAATTTTTTATTTTAAAAGTTTTGAAAATAGTGCGCTATAGTTATATTTATGCTACTTAAATGTTCTTATAGTTTTAATAAGTACACAAGACCTCTATCATTTTAACTATTCAAATGTTTCTTTATTAAATTTCATTCTAGTTTGTTTTTCTAATTTATATAATTCATTAAAAGATTATTCTAATGTATTTCATTTACTTGGTAAATTTGTTATTGTAATTTAATAACACATGATTTTGTTGTATTTTATTTTTGTTCATGTAAATTTGTTAAGGTAATTTACGTTCTATGTGTATAGAATTGAAGCGCCTCTTCAAATAATTGTATAAATCTCTTGAGAACTTCACGGTTTTATGAGGAACAAATATGCATGGAATTTTTCTAGAATAGGAAGAATGTTTGGAATTTTTCTAGAATAGGAATACACGATTCGTAAATATGATGATGAACAAATAAATCTCTGAGTCGAGATATTGTGTGACTAAACAGGGAAAATGTGGGCATGTAGAATCTCTATGGAAAACATGAATCAAAGGGAGAATCTCATGTAACAAATTTTACACGCCGAAAATACGAGCAACTGTCCTTCCTCCATGTCAAACCACCCCTGTCACATTTTCTCGTGAATAATTACGCTTTCTTTGGTGCATCCAACCACCCTTGGGAGCGAGTTCTCTAAATAGTGCACCACATGGACATTCGGAAGACATCGTGCGTGATTCCACTAATAAACAAAAAAAAGCTACAGCCGTCACTTCTAAGTTGCATCAAGTAGGAGACCAAAAATGCAAAGAGAAGATAAAAGGAAAGGAGAAAGAGATCTTGGCACCACATGAGGTCTTTAAGTCAAAGCAAAGTAAAACCGGTATGTTCATTGAAAACAAAGGAGAAAGAGGAGACATGCTTCAAGGTAACATAGATGCATATAGTCCCACGACCACTCTGTTGTTGTGGTCATCAGAACTATATGTGAATGAGCTCATGAGCATGAAAAAGAGGATTGAAAGTATAGAAACAAAGGGACAACAAGAAGACATTAAGATAAAGGAAATTGTAAGTCAATAGGAATCTTGAAAGAGAAAACAAATTGCTCAAAGAACAAGTTGCAAGATTGCAAAACAACTTAGAAAGAGGACAACAAGAGTTGATCAACATAAGGAAAGAATTAGCACAAACAAAAACATAAGGAAAAATAACTTAGAGATAAAGAAAGAAAGTGATGCAACACGGATAATAGAGATTCATCAACAATTACGAGCACAAAATAAAGGGAAATTCAACTAAGATACAAAAGAGAAGAAGTTAAATCTTGGGCACAAGTTCCAGGGTCCATCAAATGAGCAAAAAGAAATCATAGAAAAATAAATCATGAAACAACTGCAAGAAGAAAAAGACAAGCAAGGCAAGGCAGTAAACATCATCATCAAAGGTTTGAAGGACTATGGAGAGAACCAATATTTTAACAAGAGACTTCCTTAAGGACAAGTTGGAGTAGACTATTTCTTTTAGCAAGCCAAAGCATGATCGGAAAGAAAATAGAAGAAGGAAATAATATGCATGTAAGAGTGGTCATGAGAAGTATGGAGGACAAGAATGCAATCCTAAAGAATAGGGGGTTGCTTAGAGGCACTCATATATACTTTGAAGATGATTTAACATTTACCCGACAAGAGGAGTGAAGAAAGGAATGGGAAAACATGAAAACAACAAAAGATGAAAGAAAGTGGGTATGGTTGAAGAACACAAACACCCAAATCAATGAGAGTTTTCCAAAAATAAATAGGAATATGAGGCCCCACAGGAATATCTACACATGGTAAGTTGGAATTGTAGATGTTACCCGTAGAGAAGAGGGCCGAGTTGGGCCCATAAAGAGGGGAAAGATGTTATTATTCTTATGGAAACACATGAACATGATGGATGCAAAGTTCTATACTTTGAAGGGTACAAGAAAATATCAGTATGGAATGAAGGGACAGAAATAGGTAAAGGGCATGGAGGAGTCACAGTGCTAATAAGGGAATTGTGGGGTGGAACCGTATCAATAGAAAAGGAGGACCCAAATAAACAGTTCATATGGCTGAAAATAACAGATAGTGAAGTAACAATCAAGTTGGTTACCTGCTACTTTTCCCCAAAAGGCTCAAAGATCTACAAGAAGAAAAATCTAGATAGTGAAGATCCTTATGTTGCTTTAAAAAAAGACATTTTTATTTTCAACTCTTCAAAGGAAATTGTCTTAATAGGTGATTTCAATGCAAGGAAAACAAACAATCAATCCCTTCAGTTGAGTAGTGATGAAGGAGGGGATAAAAAATCCACTATGGCTTGAAGAAAATGGGGACCAACTTTGGAAAAGAGACTCACAAGATGGGAATGGGAGTGTGACACACTTTGGAGCATAACTATTAGGGCTATGTAGCTTATATCGTATGGTCATTTAAAACTACATGATAATGTGGGAAATGTCGGGAAGTGTCACATGTAAAACATGCAATGGGAAAAGTGTGGTGGACTGTATAATTTGTTCTCAGAATTCTATTTCTAAGATATTGGAGTTCGATATTGAGCATTTTCCTAGGGAGCTAAAATATGATCACATGTCACTTCCTGTGAGATTTGACTTTCTCGAAACAACCAGCAAGGTGGACATACCCAAGACATGCAAAACATGGCTTGGTCTAGGAAAATCCTCCTGAATAAAAAAAATCGGAGATCTTCACTGTGGCACTTAAACAACAACTTTAGATGACAAAACATTACATAACAAGTGAAGAAAACAATGAAGAGAGTGTTCATATAAGTAGAAGTATGTTGATCCCTTTAATCCAGAAGGTATTAAGGGATTGCAAGTGGTCTGGCCTAAGAAGGGGATTCAAACACCTTTCCATCTAATATGTGGTACAAAGATAAATGCAAGGCTTGAAAAGATCCCTCAAAGAGAATGAGAACAACAAAAAAAGAAAGAAAGATTATGAAAACTTGATAAAATCCAAAAAGAGAGCTATGTACTCTCAAGAAGGAAAGAATTAATATCTATGAGTAAACACAACCCCAAAGGATTTTGGAGACAGTTATGCAAAAAAACAAAAAAAATAGAGAATAATATCACAAATGGTCAATGGACTATATGAGCGAATGCAAGAGAAAGATAAACCTCCCATAATTAACACGTCAATCAAACTCTTCTCAATGGAAGATATCAAACAAGGTATAAAGAAACTGGCAGGGTAAGGTGCAAGACATAGACGGGATGTAAGCTGAATTTCTAAAATGGGGAGTTAAACCCCTTACTCCACACATCACAAGAGTTTTTAACAGTGTCACACAGGATGGATTTTTGATAGAATGGATAACTAGTGTAGTTATCCCTCTCTACAAAAGTGGGGATGTCAATAATCCTCTAACTACTGTACTATTATGAGCACCCCTCTTCTTAGAAAACTTTTCAAGATATTGGTAGAGTGAAGAATCAGTAGTTGGGTGGGAAAAAGCTAAAGGGAAGGAAGGCTTTAGACCAAAACATTCCACCATTGATCATTGCATCACTCTTAGACATTTGATTGAAAAAGTTTGGGACACTTAAGGGGAGGAAGTATTTTCTGCTTTGTTGACTTTAAAAATCCTTTGACAGAATGTTTAAGGAAAAATTTCAAAAAGAATGGAGGAACTTGGGATTCCTGATGAGTATAGAGTTGTAATGCATAAACTTTATGAGAAAGTTAAAGCTAAAATCAAAACTAGTGAGGGCATGTCTGAATGTTTTGGTAGCGACATTGGAGTCAAACAAGGATGTCCTCTATCTCCTACTTTGTTTGGTTTATACATAGATAAATTGGAGGAATGGTTAAACAAAATAGATGGGGGTGATATCCAACTGAAGGGCTATGTGGTGAAGCTACTTTTATATGCAAATGATCTTATTCTAATTGCAAAAACTGCCCATGGTTTAAGAGAACATTTGAGGGCCTTAGAACTCTTTTTCCAGGAGGTTGGGATGCAAGTGAACACTAGCAAGACCAAAGTCATGATTTTTTCCTTAAAAAGGAAGAAGCAATAGGTTACGTTTATTTTTTATGGTAACCCACTAGAAATAGTGGAAGAGTACAAATACCTTGGAATTGTTTTCCACAATAGGCTCAACTGGGAGACTTGTAGAGCGAAAAGGATTCAGGGAGGGTGGAGAACATCTTACCTACTTTAGGATAGGTGCAAGAAAGTAGAATTATGGGATTGGAAAACCAAGAAAACCCTCTTCGGTTTGTTGGTCATGCCAATTGTCCTCTATGGGTGTGAAGTATGGGGGAGTAGTATGTCAAATCACAAGTGGAGACAACTAGAGAGAATCCAAAAGCATCTAATCACTAGTAGCATCAAATTCAAAGAAACAATTTTGTATGAGATCCTTTTGGCTGAAACAGGGACTTTCTCGATGGAGGCATCAACATTAACCCAGTTGATAAGTTATTTAAATTTTTTGAAAACATGGATAACCATCGCTGGCCCAAAATGGTCATTGAGGAGGAGCTGGATCGTAGGAAGAAGACGTGGATGAAGCAAAACAACAAGTGGATGAATAAATGGGACATTAAGTTGACAAGATTGTCCTAACACCAATGCGGAAATAAAAAATTTTGTCTTAGAAAAATTCAGGACTACCATGTGGACAAAACAAATTGGCGAAAAAAGTGTATTAAGGGTAAGGCTAGGATGTTAGTGGCTCAGTTGAGGAGGCTAGGATGTTAGTGGCTCAATTGAGGAACTGGATCACATCATCTTAGGTGTGAGACTAGTAGATGGACGGTCCCTAAGGAAAATTGGGAAGAAAGAACTTGTATTTTTTGCAGTAAAGGGGTGGTTGAAACTGAATGGCACTTCATTTTGGAATGTGCAACATATGAGGATATCTATTTACAGTATGATTTGAAGGTGGGCAGCCTAAATGAGTTATTTGATGAGGAAAGGATCCACAAAATAATTGAATTCCTAGTCAAGATTCATAGTAGAAGATCTAACATCGAAAGAAACTTGAAAATTTCTTAGTGTTGCGGCTCTTAGTCCCTTAGACTGCTTGGTCTCATGGACATCATTAAAAGTATTTCATTACTGTCTGTCTCCACATTTACTCAAGGACCCTTCATCCAAAAATGGCATGTCTATCGACATAAATATATGAACTGAAAAAACATTGATAAATGAGCCCCTCCAATGGTTTCCCATAAGTGATATGTAGATTTTATTTACTAGATAGAAAGATGTAAAATGAGACTCCATATGATTTCTTACGTTATTAGTAGCTAATTCCACTCTTATTCAAGAGGGATTTTTAATAATAAAAATATTAAAGTGTACCATGTAATGTACAAATCTGAAAGAGATTCCTTGTTTTCTTAATTTAAGATTTGATTTATATTAGAGTTTCTAGATCTTTGATGAAAAATGAATGCACAAGCAATTGTAGAAATTGAAATAACTAACAATAAGATGCAATATGATCAAGAAATCACAAGGAAAGAATTTATCCAAATCAACTGAATGCTCCATATACTCCATAAGATAGAAACGATGCAAGTGATGTACATATAGGAGGTGAATGTGCAACCTCCTCCTAGATCAGTGGGAATAACTCTCACTAATTGATACTAGAAGCAGAGTTGACTCCACAAAAATAGTAGGCTAACTCAACAAAAATGGTAAGATAACTCAACACAACTACTACAACTAAGCAAACATATTCCATGAGTGTAGGAAAGCTCCAAGTAAATAAAAAATAGAAGGAAAATAAATATCCTACACTAACACCCCCATAAGCACAACTTAGGTGGGAAGTGAAAAAGGAAAATGGATCCAGGAAAGAAGGGCTGATGAGGTACCCACATACAAATAGATATATCTCATACGGTAGATAAAAGGAGAAAACCTAGTGGGGAAAAACTCCCCCAAAGAGGGACAAGAAACTCACTCAAGAAAATAGGAGAAGAAGAAGTGGGTCTCGATAAATCAACACGATAAGGTACCCACATGATCATAGAGTATAGAGAGAAAGAATTGAGGACAAGAAGGTCCCTTGAGAGGAGTGTTGATGATGTGGTCCTTCGCGTAAAGACTCGAAGAGAATTTGCTTGGGTGAAAAATGTTCCTACCCTTGGGAAGGACAAAAAAGGAATACTGAAATTCGTCCCACTCCATAAAGGAATAAGAAGCCTACAATACTCTGATCTGTGCATCTATTCTACAACTGAAAGGTGGAATATGTCTAGAAAATCATGCACAAAATATAATGGTAATGCCATTGTAATATATGTGTCAGAGAGGGAAGATGGTGAGGGCCCAATAACCCTCAAAAAGTGATCCACAAGAAGAGGTGGATCATGAAACATCTCTGAAATAATGGAAGTGACAAATGTCCCAAGGTGAGCACTCCCAATGAGAGAGATGAATGGGTCCTCCAGAATGTGTGATGGCTCAATCGGAGCATATTCCTGTAATGCAACACAAGTGGAATATGCAAATAGACAACTCAGGTCAAGTAGATACTCATCCCAATGGATTTTCTCAATGAGAGCAATGCCTGACAAAAATGTATTAACATCACAACATGAAGTAAGAGGATAAAACTATTGTGAAGAGCTATTAAAAGTCCAAGATGAAGAAACACTATACTCAAAGGTAGAAACCAATGTATGTGGAGTGTCATCAACTAAGAAATCAAGATGCAATGGAGTACAAGAGGAAATGGTCACATCTATCTTAGAGGAAGGCCCTCCATAGAACAACATTGCAGAGAGAGTGATGGAATCATGAACATGGACGACAGTGGTAGCATGTGTGGAGGCAATAATAGGGAGAGTGTGCTCAATGGCATGATCCTATGGTGAATGGTCAACATGAGACTCATGAGTAGAAATAGGTACAAAATAATACTCAACAATGAAAGGGATGTGAGAAGGGGAGAATATATGGAGGCACTAGAGTGGTCCAGGGAAGCATCACTCTCAAATGGTGAAACAAGGTTGCCATACAACTATCGGATAATGGTCCAGACAGTGAAATGACACTCAATGTTCTCAAACAAATGCAAGGTATCCATAGAAACAATAAGACCAAGAAGGCTATATACCATATCATTGTGGTTAAACCACTTATTCTTATGTAGAGGCTCATCAGGCTCAGGAATGAGACCATGGAGGTAGGGAAACAAATGATGCATAATGCAATGATTGATAATGCCTTCCTTCCAAGACATAAAGTTCCCAGATTCGAGCATAACAACAAAATGATGAAACTCCATAATGTAGATAAACCCCCAAAATTATCCCAAATGACACGTTAAAACTTAGTGCGAAAAGTACAAGTCCCCATAGAGTTTTTTGCAAGAACCCCTCGAATGTGACACTTATAAAATCTTGTTTATAAAAATAAATGTAACCATTATGAAGAGTGCAAGAAAACATACACTTTTGAACAAAAAGGTGCTAAAATCCAAGCTCTTTGGTCAAAAGTTATAAGCGAAAACCGTTTCCCATGACTAATGGCATATTTAATTAAAATTTTGCAAAGCGATTAAAAATGCCGAAATGAGAGAAAAGGGGGTCATGCATGTACTCGTTGGAATCGGGACGTAATGAAGAACACAATGGTTTAATTTTTGAGGGGGAATTGACCTCTTGCTAAGATGAGCTTCACCATTAGTCTTCGTCAAATGAAGATACAAGTTTAAAAACCATTTAATTCTCCCTTAATGTATTTTCCAAAAATTTAACTTGCATCCAAAAAGTGAATAATAAATTTTTTGGACAATTTTAAATCCAAGTTGGAAAATAAGAGCAATGTGTTCACCTTATTAGTGGAGGGGTCCATAAAAGGAAAAAGGCCTATAACTGATATATGGTTAATAAAACCTAAAAACATTATACTTTTGTTTGTTTTTGTTGCATGACCGGTTCACATGGTCTTCTTGATGACAACAATATGATGCCAAGGAGGTCATTTTGGGCTTGGAAAGGTCAAGAAGGCACGATAGCTTGATTTTTAATATTGCAGGGTCATTTTTAGGCATACACCAGCATGTGTGGGCGAACTTAGGTTAGAAAAACGCTGCTACATGTGTAAAAATGAATTTCAACACTCCATACGTGTAAAAACACCCTTCTCGGAGTGCAGTAAATGCATTTCCAGCCATGTTATGGGTCTAAAACGCCCATCACGAGAGGTGGAAACGCCCATCATATGTGAAAATGCCCCTTAAAGCTTTGTATCTTCATGTAAGGCGCTACCACAGGGTATAAAACACCCTTGATCAACATAAAATACCCTTAGCAAGATAAAAATGCCTCAACCCCCAAAAAAACCTTTGACATGTGAAAAACACCTCGGACATATGAAAAACCACCCAATACATGCACGAACGAGCGAGTTGCGAGGAGGTAGGAGAAAGATGGAAAGGTTGAGCAAAGATGCCCGAACCCCAAAATTTGTAAACCCTCAACTTATCAATCTGTAAACACCCAAGCTCACAACCATTCTGAACCAAGACAGAGTCAAATCTATTTGCACATGAACTATTAGTTTCACAAATGAAGTATTCAAAAATTACAAATAACTCAATAATCGCAAACGTATCACCATAATCGCTTTGATACCATATTAGAGTTTTGGATCTCGATGAAAAAAACGAATGCACAAGCAATTGTAGAAATTGAAATAATTAACTTTAAGATGCAATATGATCAAGAACTCGGAAGGAAAGAATGACCCCAAATCAAATCAATGCTCCATAAGATAGAATGATGCAAGTGATGTACATATAGGAGGTGAAGGTTTAACCTCCTTCTCGATCGATGGGGAATAAATCTCACTAACTAAGACTAGAAGTAGAGTTGACTCCACACAACTAGTAGACTAACTCAACAGAATTGGTAAGATTACTCAACACAATTGCTATAACTAAGCAAGCATATTCCATGAGTGTAGGAAAAATCGAAGTAAATAAACAAATACAAGGAAAATAAATATCCTACACTAACAATGTACATACTCATTGTCAAAAAAACTAATTTCTTGCCAAATTTAGCCATGGAATTTGTGAAGAAAAGAATCATTAGCCATATATATAATTGAACTTCAAACATTTTGTATTTAAATACGGTCATAGAAAAATAACAAACAAAAACATGATGGTGAGAAAACAATAGGCAACGTTGATATTAAAAAAGAGATGCCACATAACACTTTTGAAACATCAAGTTTGTAATGTAAGTTACACTACCACTTTGATGAATCTCATTCACCCACACACCACTCATATTTTGACGCATTTATCGAGTTGGGCACCCTTCACCAAGTAGAGTACATGCCTATTGGCATAACAAGTTGATGAAGTATGATAACACAAAATACTTCAAAATTATCACTCCCTTATAAAGTCAAAGGAAATTTAGATTTTAGGCAAAATGTAAAAAAATTCAAGAGTAATAAATTCGTCACTGCTATTTGATAGACCAAAACCATAATGCAAGAAAAATAAAAGTCAGATATGACAATGGGTTATCAAAATATTAATCTGCATTGAACTAGTTTAAAATTACTCACATCTCATTATCCCTTATTACCATGCACATGGCCGGGTGGAAGGTGTGATGCAACGTGTCCTTTGCATGTTTTGTACACCTGTAAAATAGGATCACATTTTATAAAATCAAATATGCGATTAGTGCATTATAATAAAAAACATGAACGTATGTGGCGAGTTTCATTTGAAGAAGTGTGCGGAGGTGAAAATTTATACAATTTAATGATGCAAGGTCGAAGCCTTCGAAGATGGATCGAGATAATGTCCAAGACGATCACACCCAATCTGTGGTGTAGAGCATGGCGAGGTGGTGGAGGATAGTAGAAAAGTTTTTGTGCCACTTTAATGTATAGATGGATCAGATTCCACCGTACTTTCAATGCACCCAAAATGAAAATGTTAGTATCTTCTCACAATAACCTTCAATCCAATAAGGACACGCCTATCGATTGTAACAATAAATGTTATAAAGGATTATTATCATTTTTTCAAAATAAATTAAGAGATATGAGGTTGGAACCATACTCTTCTACCATAACCATAGAATGTTTGATTACCTATGGTAATCTCTATCATAAAAATCAATAATTAATTTCTTGTTTATGTCATTAATTATATGATTGGTTCCTAAATTTATTCATGTATTTTTAGATTTCTTGAATTCAAATTAAAACCCTATTGACACACATGTTGACACACAACGAGGCATAAATGTCTAACAAATAAGGGCCTAAAACCTAGTGAACCCTAAATAAGGGTTGAAAGGGCCCACAAAAAGAAGGATAAAAAAACTTTGAATGATTTTTTTCTTTGCACATAATTGTACTATATTTATGGGGAAAAAACTACAAACCCAATAAAACATTGAGATGAAAGAGATACACGAGAAGAGAGATAAAATACAAAGATAAGAGAGGAAATAAGAGAGAAATTGAAGAATAGGGAACATGTAAGATGTTAGTTAAAAATATTAAACAAATGCTAATAAGATCTTAATTTAGACAAATAATCAATTAAAAAATAAATAATACATAAGAACAAATTATATTTCAAATAATTAGCCATGTACCATAATAGGGTATTTGCATATATAATGCACCACATTGGTGTCTTTGAACTCATACATATTAAAGAAACATAGACAATTAGATACATAAAATCCCACTAAATCATTTAGAAACCTATTGAGAGTTTAGAAATCAATGTGATATTGGAGGAGGTGACATAATGGTAAACGCCTTACACGAGGAATAAAAATGTTATATACACATGCGAAGTTATATCTAATAGAATAAGAACAATAAATATGTATATTTATTTGTCTATTGTATAGATGGTATACTCTAGAAGAAGTCGTATGGTTGTTTATCATCTACTTTGATTGCTAACTAATGCTACATATGTATATACATATACTACAATGTTGAGTAGGCATGAAGAAATTTACTGGTTGATAATGGACGAATATGGGACTCGAAAGGAATGCTAAAAAGGTTGATTTAAGATTTGATATGATGCATAATAATGTAATGAAGTAAGGAAACCACTTACCTTGTATAAATTGATGAATAAAGATTAGAAGATGATATTACCCGAGAGAGGGAGATTACACGTGTAAGAAGGTTGCTGATTTGATTCCTAGGCATATGAATGACCTTCATAGGAGGAAGAAGAGATTGTTGGTACCTTGAGCATTTTGAGATGATCTATGACTCTATAACACGGATATGATATAAGGAAAATGCAATATGAATTCCTAAGGTCACATCCACCTGTAAGCTAACCTCAAACAGAGGCATGGAGCTTATTTATATAGAGTTGCTAACAACTAGGTAGAATTGATGGTGATTCACCCAATCACTAGTGACCCGGTATTGTGGGGAAAAGGTTGAAATTGCCTCCTAAATCAGGGTTTTGCTTGTTTTAACGAAGGATATATGTTGGAAAATGGTTATACGGGTCGGGAGGTTGTTAAATGGTTGAGAAGTAGCTGATTTTGATTTGTAAGTGTTTTTGGGTGGTTCTAAGATGAATAAAACATGATTTAATAGTTGTAGAATGATATTTATGGGGAGTAAATATAATGGAGAGGAATAAGACTTAGGATAAGGATTTAATGTATAATATGATAGTGATGTGATAATGAAGGGGTGTTAGAGGATGCAGACATGAGGATTAGCGATGCTAATTTTAGGTGTCTACAATTAACTTAGAATATCATACATTTTAGTTAATCGGGCATGACATGACATGGAATAGTGATTCTCTATGGACCAACAATGACATGTCGACTAATAGTTCCTAAGACATGCTTGGGAATGTTGTCAAAGCCACGAATGGAAACTAATGAAGGAGCCAAGGAACTTTTTGAAAGACCTAAGTGATGTAAAAAGGTGACATTGCAAATGTTAAGGCCAGATCCATTGTCAACTAAGGCGTGTTTGACCTTAATATTGTTAATACAAACCTGAATATACAATGGGGGTCATGCTCTAGTATTGCTTGAGAAGGTAGTTCATCTGATGTGAAAGTGATTTGATCTTCATTAAGAGATAAGGCCAAAGTAAACTTATGGTATACATATTCGGGTGATATGTGAGGAGGAATATATGTAGTATCCAAATATGATTTGAGCCTATTAATACAATCAAGATGATTATGCAAATAAGCATGGATAGAGATATTCATGAGGACAAGATGATAGGATGATAAAAAAAGAATGAGGATCCTAAAAGCGTGAAGATCAAGTATTGGTTCACAAAAATGATTAACTAAAATAAGATTTATTCTAGTGTAATCTAAATGTTATAGGATTAGTAAAATAAATGAATAAATGACTTATAAAATCTAGCAAATATACCCATGAAAACTAAGCAATAAAATGTGAAACCCTAATGTGCAAGAAGGGTTAAAAAAATCCTTAAATTTGGTTTGTAGATTTCGCGGGATTGTGTTGCAATGTTTAATAGGTGAACAGGAGGAGGAAACAACCACACAAAATATTTAGAAAGCACATATCGAGCTATCTAACTAGACTAGGGCACTTGAAAAGGGATAGGGAAGCCCGTGGGCACCCTGGTCTAAGATTTGGGAACCCTAGTAAGTGGAAATGGCCATAAAACATCCTCTAAGGTGTTGTTGGATGTTCGCATGTCCTCGCTTCTGTCGAACTAATGTTGTTGAACTACACTGGATGTTGTTGTGAATAGGATATGGAATAATCACCTACAAAACCCTAGACAAAGTATCAAAACCCTAAAAAGAATGATACATATGAAGGGTTCAAACTATCCTTAGTGGCCACAATGGTGGACTTACTAATTGAGCGTTGCACTACATCTCAGACCTAATGTAGTTATAGGTGTGTGTGTGTGTGTGTGTGTGTGCAAATGTGCCCTAGGTTTCTCTTGTTCCAATCACACTTTGTGAAGTAGCGAGAAAATAAATAGATGTAGAATGTAGTAAATGTGTGCATGGAAATAATAGAATCCCCTCCTATGAAGTGTGATGCATATGAACCAACCTTATGTGCCTTATGATGGAGCCAGATGGATGTAAATGTAGCTTTAGATTCTTTGATGGATGCAACTTTAGATGGTGATAATATATGTTTAGTGCTTAGTCCTCATTATGGTCACATAACTTTATATTTATATGGTTATCTTGTTCTAATTTTGTAATTAACCCAAAAATGCTGACCACCAAAATATATAGAAAGCTCAAATGACTAGAAAGTGCTTGAAAGGTGAGAGTAAAGTTCAAAAGGATCAAGGTGCCCCGGAGGGGACCGAGACCCCTAGGCGCCCCAGTCAAAAATAGGAAAAAACACAAAATGACCATACGGACTGGGAAAGTGCAGGTGTAAGATCAAAAATACGAAAGTAAGAAATGTAAAAATGGCCAAAGACATTGGTTAATTATTACTCTTTTCACTTAAGTGAGTAATTTTGTGTCTACAATTTCAAACCATTTCTCGATGATGCACTCTTGTTCTATGGTTCATTCATGAATGTTGAGGTGTCTTTTATAAATGAACCTCATCTCATACACATCCACTCGGGGCACGTGGCTCTTATCACATTCACAATGCATATCATGTTATCTCACTCATCCATAGCATACTTCATATCTTGGTTGCACATAATCTTACTTGCTTATACTAGTTACATATAAAAAAATTCACATGCTAGCTTGGATACTTTGTATGTCATTATCTTTCCATATATACACATGCACATTCACATGTTCTCTAGTTGTGAATGTAGCCTTTATATAGATCTTTACACACAGTATGGATGTTTAGCACTGTACCTCTTACTAGTCCCACACCGAGGCTCATGGGGGCATCTACTTTTGTACACACTACAGGTGTTATTGTTTCATTTTATACTACTTCCTATTTTTACTAACACACTACTCTATCAATACATACACATTTTGAAATATTTTTATCTTTCTAACATGCTAATGAGTGCTTCACGTGTAACATTTTCTTTACAAGAACTATTTGCTACCATGGTTTTCTGATACTTTGTATGATATTGCTTTCCATTGTGTTCCATTATATGCCATTGTTTACAGGCTATGCCCTATGTCTTACATGTTCATTTCTCATATGCTTTTGGCCACTTCAGCCCTGATTGTCTTGCGTCGTTGTGAGTGATGTCCCATGTTTGAAACCCGTTTTCGTGGTCTACATTGTCTTCTTGCTTACTAGATTACACATTATCTTCTATATGTGTATTTGTCTTAATTGCACTAACACATGTTTCTAGCCACTTTGTTTGCATGTTCCTTGGTTTCTACCAAGCACATTCCCTCCCCTACAGGGTATCAGTTTCAAATCAGCATTTGGTCCTCTCATTTGGGCCACATCCTCCTAACAATGTTGCATGCACCCCAAACGAGGGGGCATACATTGGGTGAATCAATCACCCCATAAAGTATCTCGAGCTTCAGTATAGGCTTGCACAATACAAGAACATAACAATCTACATTTTTAGAAATGACCCATATTCTAACTTGGGTCCTCAATATAGCACAGACGCCAATGCCCAGATATGGACATAAGCAACTGGGTGCTCCTGACCTTTCTTGGGTGCCTATGACTAGGGGTGGTTATAGTTACTTTCTCATATTGGCACAATTTTGAACAGGTTCTGAGAGAAGTTTTTAGATCACATGCACAATCCTCTAGCAATCAAAATGCATTCTATCTTATTTTTATATTGGATCAAACTGGATCGAACACAGAATAAAGAAGGATCACACCATCTGCAGTGGTGTATAAATTTAGGAAGCATTTAGGGATGGAGAATAAAACTAAATATTTATCCCCAACACTCTTCTGTTGTGGCGTGAGATCACCCAAAAAACTCGTTCTTGGCATGAGATCACCCAAAAAAATTGTTCTTAGTGTAAGACCGCCCAAAAAAATTATTCTTGGCGTAATATCACCCAAAAACTCACTCTAAGCATGAGATCGTCCAAAAATCTCTCTTCTACAATAGTTCAGGGACACTTTCTATTCTTTTCACTCGTTCTTCGATCAGGTGCACATGTTCCTTTTACTACTTTTTGCATTTTTACATACTTTTGGATACTTTTAAATGTCTTTCATAACACATGACTTTGACTACTCTTTCTCTCTTATTTTGCAGGTCCGCCCTTAATACCCAATAAGAAGAAACCCCATATTAGTAAGCACAAGCAACAACAATAACCGATACAACATGGTATGACACACACTTCACCCCTAGGTCACTTCCTCTTCTTTATCTTCCATGCTTCATTTTTATCACTCCATGAATTTTCTTATCTCTTTGCACACCATCGATCTAAATGGTTATCAAGTACACATCTCTTATCTACTTTATGTTATTGAGTATTCACTCAACAACATAAAGTGGGGAAAATTTAGAAACAAAATCACACACTTGGGTACATTTCTAGGTCCTAATCACATATCACTATTCATATGATTCCTAAGTGAGAAAACTAGTAATTGACATCTATCTTTGGCCTCTTTTTTGTCTTTATGGTTTCCTCTTTGGTCTTGCACACCTCACAACACTTTATCTCGATCTTCATTACTTTATCTTTCTTAAATCTTCACATTAGCACCCAAGTGCTCTCGTCCCCTCCGGGTGCCCCAACTTCTTTATATCTTGCTTGTTGTAGACACAAAAATTGGGTCACACTCCCTTGTCCCCTTTCGAATAACCAACTTAAACAAATCCACCTAACCATGACCCTTATACCCCACATTAATAATAATTTAATTATTTACAATTAAATTAATACTCATCCTCGATTCATTCATTATTTAATTACCTCGATTAAAACCAATTTCCACCTCACCTAGACACCTCACCATAGACCTATTCATAGCATGCTTCCATAACTAACTAAGACTTAGTTCAACCCTAAAAATCAATGCCTATTATTCCTCTAACCACATTCCCGCTCATTAAAAGATAACGTCCGTTTTGATCCGCGATAAATGGACAAACCTGGCCCAAATGATTAGGAAGATCTATCATTTTTAGTAAACCTAGGGAATCTGCGCTTAACCGATGCTTGGTCAATCCAAACCATCGTCGTTTACCATTTATTCACTTTGGTAACCTTGTTTGGGAGGTTGGCCACATTCTCAAATTTTGGAGAGAAAAAGGAGACCTGCATTCGAGAAAGAACCAGAGATCTTTCGCACATCCAGAAGCCATAGCCAAAATCAAGACAGATCCAGAGGTATCACTCTCACGGTAGCATTCGAGAAGTACCACTGTGGCACCAAGCTCCATCCCACCATCAATCATCACCACCACTCAACCATTGGACCTGCAACATCAGTAAGTGCGTTTATCCCTATGTTATTTCATCCTTGTTCTATTTTAAAAGTTTTTTTCATCTCTGTTATCATTTTCTATTAGCATTCCCATTCCCCCACTATTCCTCTTTCTGTAAACTCAACCATTTCTCCACCCACACCATAAAACCACCTATACCCAACTTCTACATATCTCTGAGTGTTCTTAAGATCCCCACATACCTCGTCATTCCCTCTGTCATCTCTGTCTGACCTCAACTCAAACCCCACAACCAGATCTTATTGAGTTTTTATCAGCCCACCTCTACTGACGCCGGTTACCCATAACCATCGTCGGTTCTTCCTAAACCGTGATCGGTCATACCCGACCAATGCCGGTCTCTGTATTTGGTCACCTTATCAATAACAGAGCCTAAGGATCTTTATCCAAGTAACCTAAGTGACCCAGAACCTGAACCTAACATATTCCAAACTTTGACCCGCTTCCTACCTCTCGGATCTAATCATAACCTAGCCTATTATATTAGATTTTCTTATTGTATTTGAATGAGATACCTAAATCATATCAACTATAGTAGGACCTTGTTTATTTACGTTATTTCCGTATTAAGTTGTATTAAATAGTGGATTGACAACCATCTAGGAAGTATCACACTTCTGAATCTAGCACTCGCTAGGTAGTCCACTATCATATATTATTTAACTCTTATTTTGTAGTCTTTTTTTCTATTTCAGGTAGTTCCTCCTAGCCAAAAGGAAGCTCTCACAGTCAGCATCGGATCGAGAAGTCAGAACATGCGCACAACCTTCAAACAAACCATCACAACATGTATTCCTCCTCAGCCCATAACATTATCTATTTTATCACATTCAAAATGTAAAGAAAATGGTGAAACATTTTGACGCCTGGATGGGACCCTCGTTTGTGGGTTCCCTTTCTTTTCATATAGGTTGCATCTTGTGTGTTTCCTTTCTAAATCATTATTCACTAAATCTTCTTCTCTAGTAATCCTCTTTTTCTTTCTAATTGCTCTAAATGAAACATTTATTTTGGTGCGTTTAAAAAGAATCATTCTTCTTGCTTTTTGCATTTAGTGAAAGAGCACCCTCCTTCCTATTCATTATTTGCAACATCAAACATCACACTTTGATTTGGGTTTAAAACACTCGCATTGCATTTCTTGTATGCTGCATTTAGCTCACAATAAAACTGAGGGAAACCTATATGCTGGAAGTCATGCCCAACTGATGGTTGATGTAAAAGAATCATAGAAAGCACATTCTCTCTCTCTCTCTCTCTTTGCCAAACTGCACAAAAATTTGAATATACACACCTTCTTGAACGCCATCTTACCTAGGAACACTTATCAATGATCACACGATTAGATGATTGAAAGGTAGTCCCTAGTTGGTTATCTCTCGTCCAAAGACCCCATTAGAGGAATGATCGCCCCACAATAACATAACTCAAACCTTGCCTTCTAGATCCCCTTCTTTGTAGGACGCCTTCCCAACCAAAAATTTTGTTCTGAATGCACACGTCAGTTCTAAATAGCATAAGATGAACAAACATAAAGAAAAATCACTCTTAGGATCGTGTTTTTCTTAGATTTCTTCTTGGCTTACGTTTTGAGGTGTGAGGCTATGATTCTACATTTTTATTTTTTCCTTGCACACTCCACCATCATAGTTGGAGTATTCTGACTTTATCTAAGTGTGTTAGGGCCCCATCTTCTCATTCTCAGATTCTTGAGTTTGATTCTTCACCTAATTTAATTCACAAAACCTAGTTTTCTTCATTCTCTCTAAATTTCACAAAGAATCGACGCGTCGGTCCAATGACCGCCGTCTCGGTTTTCATCTGATCGTCATCGGTAAAACCATAACCAGTGTCATCTTATGGCTTTTGGGTATTTTTCCTAGGACAGTCTTCATTCGCTCATTCTATTATGATTTTGGCCCTTAGGGCACCAACATATTTTCCTCCTGTTGGTATTACTGTCATACAAAACTACTTCCTTGCACATTCATTAGTCCTATTTCACTTTCTGAAACCGTATTTTTCCATAGTAACTAACATCGATTTCTATGACCGACATCGGTTCCCCATTAATCGTCACTTTGGTTCTCCAGATCATTGTCGATGCCTATGTTTGGTTTTTAAAATCCAAACCTTGACCGAATTCACCCTCCCAGCCTCATTTTTCTTTGTTCTTGCTATTTTCTGTGTCATTTACAGAATACAGTCTTACCAGGTCAACACTTATTCACATGGTGTTGACTCACAGCCAAACTAACGCTCTTATATTCCATGCCACTCGTCAACCACTCCCACCTAGTCCCTCACCACCTTTTATCTTGTCACCCATGGATCCAAATCTTCCTACCACCATTGCTACAAGTAACGAGGAGTTCACACGACTCCTCGATCAGAATCCCACAACCTTACAATTCTATCTTTCCCACTCATCCACTCAGGATTCCTCAGGTCAGTTGATATATGGCATGCCCATATCCATCTCTCCTTCCCTTGTCCCCACTTCTGCATCAACCCCTACTAGTTCGATGTTACCCTCACCTAATTTTCCCCCAAGTGGTTTCGTAGCTAGGCCCCACACCCACTATGACCGCTACATCTGCAACATCTGTCGCACCCGTAGTATCGGTTGTTCCTTCATCGACCACCCAAAGCATAACCCCATCCGTGCCCATTATCTCACATATACCAATTGTAACACAACCACCCATGGTGTCGGTGACCCCTACCCCATTCTAGAATCTTGTCCTCTCTATCCCATAGTCTCTCCCAATCACTACTAGAGTCACTTCGACTATCCCACCTACATATACATATTATCAACAACCCCCTATCTCATCCATCATTCATTCTAGGTATATGCCCTCCATGTCAGTCCCCCATTCTCAACCTTCCTATTTAGCATCACCATACACTGGAATGCCACCCACATCACATGTTTAGCACCAACCCTCTTACACCATAGGAGGCACCCTTCTATCACAACCTACTAATGACCTCATCAAGTTAATGATGGAAAATATGTAGACATTAGAAGCATCAATTTTCGGCTCACGCAATTCCCTCACCTATGATGAAATCTGTAATGAGCCCATTCATCCATCCATTCCTATTCACCCATACCTTGTACATTGGGAAATTCCAAAATTCAACCGCTTCAATAGTAAAGAATACCCGCAACAACATTTGTGGTCCTTCAAACATGGGTGTTACCTGATTGCCCATGATGATGCTTTACTCCTACGGACCTTCCCGATGTCCCTGATAGGACTTGCATTAGACCGAGTGCACAAAGGCTACCCAAACATTCCATCTGCTCGTTTAATCAAGTAGCCCAAGCCTTCTTAGACCACTTCTCAATCAACATTATCAAGAAAGTCACCATGATTGATCTCTATTCCACTTGACAGTATGATGATGAGTCTATCACTAACTTTGTCGCTCATTGGCATAGCCTAATTAACCAGCTCACATTCCAATTACCTCAAACTGAGCTCATAGAGCTGTTTACTCGGGCTTGCACTAGACACATTTGATCAAACTCGTAGGTGCAGGACCTTCCACACTTTGACGAGGCATTCACCATGGCATGAAAATTGGAGATTCGTCTTTCTTGAAGAGAAGAAAATTTAGCTATGTAACAAAAACACCATGTTCAAATCAAATGATTCTTCTTCATCTTTAAAACCCCAAAACAACTATTCAAAATCCAAAGGATCTCATCAATGCCATGGTTCTTAAGGCTAGACCCTCTCACCCATCAAACCAAGCCAAACCTTCTTCTAATCTCTCTCCCATCCAAACTTTCCAATTCAAACGAGAACAATGAAAGTACACCCCAATAGGGGAACCATATTCTTTTGTTTTGGAAAATCTTATTAAGGCTGGTGCCATTACCCTTCCACCTATAAAACCACACACTGGTTTTGACCCTGATCGCCCCACCCACGTGGTATAAAGAACATGAATTTTACAACTATCATCGTGTCAAAGGTCATAGCGACAATAATTGCATCACCTTCAAGAATATCATCCAAGAAATTTTAGACAATGGAGATCTAGTCTTGGATAACCCAAATGCACTAGCCAACCAAAACCTACATATCTTCAAAAACCATTCCCTAATCATGCCCCATCTTCCAACCAAACTAGTGACGCTTCAACCAATGATAATAATGTCATGAGGTCCATGCTATTTTTGATGACATACCAGTTGCTTCCCAATTTCTCCCTGTTCCTTCCATAGATGAAATCCTAGCCCAAACTCCCCTACCTGCACAAGAACCTATTTCATCTACTCCTCCACCCATAGAGGAACCCCCTTCATTTTCTCCTTCACCCATGAAAGAGCCCATAATTAGCACTCTACCTCTTGCCTCTCAAATTACCAAGCAATCATCGTAACACCTCTCCTACTCATAGGGGATGCATGTCCACTCCCTACACCATCACAAAGAGAGTCTACCTCATCTTTCCCATCATCTCCTTTACCCATAGAGGATCTTGTAGAAACACCATTGCCTTTAGGTGACCATTCTCCATCAACCTTCCAAGATCCTGTTGACCTACTTTTGACTCTCTTACCCACAAAGTCTGAAGCTAACCATTTCCCTATTTCTCAAACATATTTTATGGGGATTTCTACTCGATCCACATTGGCCCCACTTACAACAATACCTTTTTCATGCTTGGCCGATCACCTGGATTATGTTGATAGAGCCTTGCTTTGGGGACATCTTCTACTTCTGCTTTCAACTCAAATGCACTGTCCACTCACCGACACCTCCAAAATCTATCCAAAAGTGTTTCAAGCAACCAAACCAAACATAACCATGTCTATTGGAACACCTTCTATGTCATTACCCACAACCCAACATGCACCTCTTCCCACAACCCAACACACACCTATACCCAAACACCTACCCACGCCTATATCATCTACCTTACGTAAACTCATCACTACCTTAGGGGTCATACCAAAATTGAACCTTACTCATCCACCACAAATTAGATTTAGCCACATCTTCCCAAACCAACACTAAACCCATTCCTATGCCTAAAAATAAGACCCAACCTGCTATGCCTCATACACTAACCTCTCCTACCACACTATTTTCATCTTCACCCCTGCCATCCATCCTAGGACCTCACCCCTCAACCCTGGCCAAACAACCTTCTTCCACTAGTAAACCAAGAACCAACAACCCACCTCCTCATCACAACCCTCTAATATACCCAAGCGATCCACACAACCCCCCTTCACCTGTGACCTTCTTACCACCCATACCACCACTACCTTCCATAACTTCTTCACTACCCATGACACTCTCCTCTCTTCCACTCACACCTTCCATGTGATCTCTGCCCGGCATGCCATCGTGCATCACGATTATCCCCATGGGTAACTCGCCCCCTTCCACCATCTAGCATTTCCATCTATGTCATGTACTCTTTCCTCACCTCTACCCAAGAAATTACAATAGAAATTAAAAATCCCAATGCCCTCCATTGAAGCGGTTAGACCTATTATTCCCCCCATTACCAGTTCATCCATTACTCCTTTACCCAAGAAGGAGAAACCCAAGCCTAAGATGGTACCACTCCCCAAACCAATGGTCCAGCCTACCCCTCTTCAAGACCCCTCACCTATGACACCTCTCACACCGCAGTCACCCATTATTCCACCCAAGCCCACACTCACCTCACACTGTGATCCGTTGGTGGGGTCGTATGCCATTATCCTAGCCAACCTCCTCAAAACCTCTGATCATCACATTACCACCTCTTAGACCTTATGACCCGCTCAAACCCAAACCAAAAGGGTTTGACGAAACTAAAATTTGTGCCTACCATCGTGTGCCAAGACATGATGTAGAGAACTGTAAGGATTTAAAAACTGCTCTTATCCAATTATGTCCTCCCAAAGAAAACTTTGACGAAGACGATCTTCTTAATGAGGACCTCATTCTCGCCTTCGCCAATCTCCCCAAATATTCTTCCATTACCTACTCAGCGACCAATATCTCCACCCTCACAACCCTTTTATCCACCCTTGAAATTCAAAATCAACATGGTCCACATAAGAGAGCTCACCAAACCCCCACCTAAATGTTAGTGTGCTCTATTCAATTCACAAGGCTCTTATCCACTGCTAGGATTTTTCCCCTCATGCCGTTATACCTTCCATGGCACACCCTCTCCATCCACCTCCCCTTAGATTAACATGATCCACATTGCCACCCGCACCTAGAAAGACAAAGGCAAGGAAAAGGCAACTGGCCCATTAACCAACCCTGTACCCACACCCAAAGTCACCATTTGAGGTCCCGTGTATCCTATTTCTAATGGGGTCACACATCACACAATGTTAAAACAATTGCACCAATCCTCCCTCAAAATGTCTTTATATGACCTCATCCAAACCTCTAAGTCACATCATCAAGCCCTCATGGAGGTCCTTCAATCTATTGAGGTTTTACCAAATGACCCCACGCCCGTAGCCTCCATCATTACCCCTCATCATGTAGCCTCTCTCACTAAGTTTTCACCTTCCTCTACACCTCCACCTACTTGCCAAGTAGCCGCCCTCGCTTTTCGAATGAAGAGATCACTCCCTTCTAGTTTGATGACCCCAATCCCGCTCTTTTCATCTCCATCTATATCAATAATATACACATACGACGCGTTATGATCGATGGTGGTGCTAGTATTAACATCATCTCCTCCCATGCGTACAACTAAATGTGCATACCTACCAATTGCATGCATGCTAACCTAGTTATGTTGTGCTCTTTCAATGACGCCATGACCTCTACCATGGGTACCATCATTCTCCATGTCCGCGTAGGTCCCCGCACTGTCCCGGAACTATTCTATGTCCTAGAAGGGGAGTTCCAATATAATATGTTGTTTGGCTGACCTTGGATCCGTGTCATGGGTTGTGTCCCTTCGAATTTACACCGCTACCTCAAATTTGAACACGAAGGACATAACTACACCATCCCGGCCGACCCATTGCCTTTCAAGACCTATAACATGTTGTACCGGACCAATGATGTTCTTGTACTAGTTAAGTCATCTGCCACTACCCCCACTTCACCTTCACCCACAAGCCCATTGACCAAGGCTATCACCGCCTCTCCCACATCTAACCATGTTATTCCTACTTCCGCTACACCTCTACGATGACTCACATGCTACCCAATCATCTAACGAGTCGTTTATCCCCGCTACCCACATATCGACTATTGATCCCTTAGAAGGTGTTTTTCAACACCTCACTATGGGGGAGTATCACCTATACAATATCGACACGTTCCTCACTCCACAAGAGTATGGGAACTCCGTGTCACCCTAGTTATGACTACCGCGTAGGTGAGGTTTTTCCTTATGGTCCTTCTCACCTTCGCACTAATCTAATGTATAGGGGACTTGATATTGCTACTTATTCACCCAAACCTCCATCCCAAACATGACCATTTTCATCTAACTTACACGCCCTTACTAACCTCCTCTTCACTCACACTTTCCTTCACCATTGTGCATGGAAAGGATTTGGCTTTGGTTTTTATGAACATGGCTGTCATACTGTCATCTCTTGTACCACCCATAAACATAATGACCATAGTGGAATTGGCTTTGATGCACCACATCCCAAGAAGGCTCGTGTCGACCTCATTCAGGAAGACAAACCTTCTCCACCTCATTCACCCACATCACCATTTTTACCCATAGAGTCCATAGATCCCAAATCTATTCCTCCTAACTTTTTTTTCATAAACATAGTTTCCCTGGGACCTCTAACCTATCAACACGATGACGAGGCTCCCTCTTCTCTCCCATTCCTATACCCTGACATGATCAATGACAATACACCTTCTATTAATGTCATTCAATGTCAGGACAATGATTCCATCCTCACCTACCTTGGTGTGGAAGATTCTTATATTCACTAGTTGTTACCTTCTAAGATGCAAACCATGTTGAATGAATCGACCATTGAAATCAACATTAACACTCAGGATGACCCGCACATTCTAAAGATAGGCCAATATTTAGATGTTACTGAGCAAGAAGCTTTTGCCTCTTTCCTTCGGGACCATAGCAACGCTTTTGCCTAGTCCTATGCCGATATGCTCGGTATTGACCCAAAATCATGGTCCACAATATCATAACCATTCTTGATGCCAAACCCATCAAACAAAAGCTGCAGAAAATGCATCCTCACATTGCTCTTCTAGTCAAAGAAGAGCTTCAACGCCTTCTCTCATTTTCCTTCATCCTACCCATTGACTATCCCTAATGGATTTCTAACATCATTCCTATCACAAAGGTGACAAGGGGACTCCACATTTGCACGGACTTCCATGACCTCAACCTAGCTTGTCCCAAAGATGATTTTCCCCTACTAGGCATTGACCAACTAGTTGATCTCACCGTTGGCCATGAAATGCTATCACTCATCGGCGCTCGAGTTATAATAAAATATTACTTTCTCCAGAATATCAACACAAAACTTCCTTCATCACCCCTTAGGGGACCTTCTAGCTATCGAGTCATGCCTTTTGGCCTTAAAAATTCGGTGCTTTACTTACCAGCCATGAATTACATCTTCTATGACATCATACATCACATATTGGAAGATTAGGTAGATGATCTTCTTACAAAACCAAACATCGATCTCGAATACTCGACCGTCCTTGAGGTCATCTTTGACTTGCCTCATCAAGTATTGTGTTCATCTTCAACCAAAGAAGTGCATCTTTGCGGCACTTTTAGGAAAACTCCTTGGTTTCATCGTTTCTTTGCATGGCATAGAAGTCAATCCTGCTAAAGTAAAGACTATTCTAGAAATACCTCCACCTACTAATCTTCGTCACACTTCAAAGCCTACAAGGTAAGTTGCAATCCATTCATCGTTTCATCTTGCAGCTTAGGGAAACACCACCTCACTTATACTGACACAACCATTTCCTATTTTTGTCAGTCACGCTATCAATACAAGCCACGTGACAAAAGGGGAAAATGTAGACACCAAAATTGGGTCACACTCCCCTTGGCCCCCTTTCAAATAACCAACTTAAACACATTCACCTAACCATGACCCTTATACCCCACATTAATATTAATTTAATTATTTACAATTAAATTAATACTCATCCTCACTTCATTCATTATTTAATTACCTCGATTAAAACCAATTTCCACCTCAACTAGACACTTCACCATAGAACTATTCATAGCATGCTTCCATAAGTAACTAAGACTTAGTTCAACCCTAAAAATCAATGTCTATTATTCCTCTAACCACATTCCCGCTCATTAAAAGATAACATCCATTTTGATCCACGATAAATGGACATACCTAGCCCAAATGATTAGGAAGATCTATCATTTTTAGTAAACATAGGGAATCCCAACTTAACCGACGCCGGTCATCCCGGCGACACCGTCAATCCAAAACCGTCGTTGGTTACCATTTATTCATTTTGGTAACCTTATTTGGGAGGTTGGCCACATTCTCTAATTTTGGAGAGCAAAAGGAGATCTACATGCAAGTAAGGACCATATCTCTTTTGCACATCCAGGAAGCCATAACCAACATCAAGATAGATCTAGAGGTATCACTCTCACAGTAGAATTATGAGAAATACCACTGCGGCACCAAGCTCCATCCCACTATCAATCATCACCACCACCTAGCCATTGGACCTGCAACATCAATAAGTGTATTTATCACCTATGTTATTTCATCCTTGTTCTGTTTTAAAGGTTTTTGTCATCTCTGTTATCATTTTCTATTAGCATTCCCATTCCCCCACTATTCCTCTTTCTAGTAAACTCAACCATTTCTCCACCCACACCATAAAACCACCTATACCCGACTTCTACATATCTCTAAGTGTTCCTAAGATCCCCACATACCTCATCATTCCCTTTTTCATCTCTGTTTAACCTTAGCTCAAACCCCACAACTAGATCTTATTGAGTTTTTATCATCCTGCCTCTACCGACACCGGTTACCCATAATTGTCATCGGTTCTTCCTAAACCGTGATTGGTCATACCCAACCGATGTCGGTCTCTGTATTTGGTTACCCTATCAATAACAAAACCTAAGAATCTTTATCCAAGTAACCTAAGTGACCCAGAACCTAAAATTGACCTATTCCAACGACTTTGACCCCTTACCCTACCTCTGGATCTGATCATAACCTATCCTATTATATTAGATTTGCTTATTGTATTTGAATGAGATACCTAAATCATATCAACTATAGTAGGACCTTGTTTATTTACGTTATTATTAGTGCAAAATCAAAACACCCCCAAATGAGTTCTAAAAATCTACTTTTCTAAGGTAGAATCATTTGGTGTGATTGCATAACATTGAACTTTCCCCAAGGTGTGGGACCTTGTAAAAGTGGGAAAGCTCTCCAGATTAAAGGCTGGTTCCTATTCCTAAACTACCTCCCACAAGCTACTCTAGTTTAGGCAAAATAAATATAACCTAATCTAACCATCCCAAGGAACCAAGGAGAGAGAAAGAGGGAAAAACAGAGCCTACACTAAAGCAATGATACACCAATAAAGGAAGTGAGATATTCTGTTGAGGGAGAAAGAAACAAAAAAATGGAGATGAGGGAGGTCAGATAGAAGTAACATGGCCCATATCTTCAAATTCACCATTAAACTCCATGAAACACAACATCCTGCACCTGTAAATGTGAAATACATGCACAAAAAACAAATTTGGAAGGGAGAGGCATAGAGAAATAACAAAACAATGCAAAGGGTTGAAGAACACCACAAAAACATGTTTTTATTGCTCTAGAAGGTGCACAAACCATTACATTTCTAGAATAGAGGCACAAATACATTTGTCGGGCGTGGGGAGAAGGTTTACTACTCAAAATCTCATCGAGAAACAAATTTGACAGAGTTTCTCTATGCCTGAATGTCCCTCCTCTTCGAAAATGAGAAGTTTTATAATATAGAGAAAGAATAAGAGAGAGAGAAGAGGGAAAAATTGAATCCTGCTCCAACCACCATGATATACACATCAAATCCCGCTTTGAAATTTAAACCACTAAATATCAACGCCTTTTTCAAATTCGCCCACCATATGTCACTTCTGGTTCCCCAGCGGATTGAATCAAATCAGATTTGGTAGTTGAGAAAATCAAATTTTGTATTAAAGGCCTGAAGACATTTCTCCATGGTTCACCTACCAGGGCCTAAGAAAATTGATTTTTAATCTTTCCATGGCATAGAAGACATCGAGACACTTCTAACAGTGTCAGAGTTGTAATATTTTGAGCCATAAGTTGAAAGATATGCCCCTCTGAAGTTTGTATCAAGTCCGTACAAATGGACAGGAAAATAGTTTGAAATACTAGGTCCCCTTTAATATGGGACACGTGACAGCTAGATTAGGGAAAAATCAAGTTTGTGGGTCTGTAATTTATCTATTCCCCTTTTTTTGCAAGAATCGCGAAGTCCAGAAAACTCCCATGGCCCCGCCACTCTGCTTGGACACATGGCACCCTTTGGTTGGCTGGGGGATGTGTTTCACCTTTTGTCTTTGGGCCTTTTTGTCAAAAGGAAAATTTTCACCTTTTTCTCCGACGGCCCACTTTCCTTGAATCAGCCGGAATGCTAAATTTTTCCTTTGGATCGTTCTAGAATGCGAGCTCGTAGGTCCAAAACGTTTTCCCTTCATATTTTCTCTATGTGCGGGGTTTGTTCTCACCAAATTTATTGGGGAGAATTTGGGATAACAAAGCTTATTTCTCACATTAAGTTGTATTAAACAATGGATTGACAACCATCTAGGAAGTATCACACTTCCCGGATCTAGCACTCGCTAGGCAGCCACTTGTCATATATTATTTAACTCTTCTTTTGTGGTCTTGTTTTCTATTTTAGGTAGTTCCTCCTAGCCAAAAGGAAGCTCTCATAGTCATCATCGGATTGAGTAATCAGAACACGCATACAACCTTCAAACCAACCATCACAATAGGTATTCCTCCTCAACCCATAACATTATTTGTTTCATCACATTCAAAACGTAAAGAAAATGGTGAAACACTCGCCTCTTTTATGCCTCTTTTTATCCTTTAGGCATCTTGTCAATTATGAAATTCAAACAAGGGAATCATATAAATATAAAGCTATGTGACCAAAATAAAGGACCAAGCTCTAAGCATATATTATCATCACTTAAGCTTGCATCCAAAGGCATTCTAAGGTGTTTTCACCTACCCAAAAATGTGCAATTTTTTTTTTTGAATTTTTGGCTAAGTGACCCCTTTCCTTGATATATTTAACTTTTTTGAATTCAAGAGAGTGGAGAAAGTACAAAAATTATTTTATTTTGATTCATTTTTGGTCATTTTTAAGTGTTCAATGACTTTTTTCTACGTTAGTGGAACAAGAGGAATAGTTCATCCATTCCTCGTGTTCCCACATCCTCGATTTTACCGAAATAAATACCCAAGTAGTGTTGATCGGTATTTTCTTCCCTCGCGTAACCAGTTCTTATGAGCTCACCATTCCCCACATTTCATTATTTCCCACATTAATTTACTAAACCCTTCGTTGTGGATTTCTGGGAGATCTTGAATACAAGGAACCCATTTCACTTTGCTCTTCATTCCCTGCATTGCCTTACCCGCCACATTACTTTGTTGTTTCCTTTGGTTTTTCGTATTGTGGTGGTTCGAGGAATATAGGGAAGAATTATGTTTTGGATTTTATTCCCACCACTCTCTTGTCACCCGCAAGCCTCGCTTCGTAGTCGGTGAGGATATTATTGAGTCGAGCGGAATTGTTCCATCAAACCTTTGTTCTCTATAGCCTTGAGTTGTCCACAAACCATTTAATCCCTTTAAGTTGTGGATAAAGTAAAAATATTTGGAATGTAAGGAACTTGTTCCATTGTGCTTGTCCTTTCCCACATCTCTATTTCTCCCACACTATTTAAGCTCCTTGTGTTCTCTCAACTCCCATCATATCTCATTACAAAGGAAAAGATTAAAATTGGTTCCCATGACCTGTCGACTTCAACATCACACTGCTTTGTGCTAAAATATGCTCATTTTAATCCCATTTCTATAATAAAATCAAAATTAATCATTTTCACCATTCCAAATCAAGTTTTTATTGTGCACTATTCATTCTATCCCCATGCCCTAAGAAGACATTTTTTACCATAACTTACTCAATTTTTATCCAATTTCAAAAATTCAAATTGCATTAGAACTCTTTGTCTATACATTGTCCTTATCACAATAAAGGTGAGTGATTTCATGCCCTCTTGGTCTAATTTTATAGTATTTTGTGTTTTTAACCATCTCCTTCAAATGGCACTTAAAACCCACCATTGAGCCTCCATTTTCCTCTGAGTTTTCCCACACACCTCCACAATGAAGTTCCAATACAAAGGATATGAACACATTTCTTCCCTTAAGACCCATGTACCTAATATAGAGAGACAAGTGATGTCGGCATATGAACTTAGATTATTTATGGGCCTGCATTTCTAAAGATACCCCGCCATAATGGCCCAATGCATTAAAAATAGTGGAATTGTATATGATACTAGTTTTCCTACCTCTGTCAATGAATCTGTCACTATCCCGGCTTATTCCTCGAGCTTTGACCCATAAACCAAAGAAATCAAGGACCCTCAAGGTCAAATAATTTCCAAAATTTATGCAAAATATATCAATTCAGCCCTAAAATCCCCACCTTTGGGTTCCAAAACCTTGACCAAGGGTGAGGCTCATAATATTTTTGATCAAGCTAAGGATGAATATAGAACAATGGTATTCAATTCCCGGCTCAAGTATCATAAGAAAGGATCCTCCAAGATTCCTAAATTTCTCTACAAGTTAGATTTCAAAGAATAATTTTCAGACATGATCACCCTGCTTGCAAGAATGATGGGCATGCCTTCCACAAATGAGTTTTAGTATTGGATGTGTGTGTATATCAATGTCATCTATGAAGATAAACAAAGGTTGAATTGGGGAGAGATCATATGTGAGAACTTGAGTGAACAATTGGTCAATGTGCACCAAAGCAAAACCTTCCACATGACATCCTACCTAATGTACACCATAGCAGCCTATCTAGGTATGGGTAGGATTATCACCACAAGATGACAAGAAAAATGCACTAGTGTATGATTTTTACCCTTAGATCACATATGAAAATAGTAAGACTCATCACAAGAGAGTCAATATCGCCTTCACCATGTTTCTGGTCATGTTATTAGAAGGAAATGTAGCCGAGAGAGTCTCTACAAAAGCAAGAGAATGGATTTCTACATATGGTAGCATTTTTATCTAATTAAGAAAATTCTCATACATAAGGATAGTTGGGTTTGAATTTTTTCCTCATAAACTCCAATGTATTGCAATGAAAAATTGGCTCTAGTGGAGGTTTGCATGTAATTGCATATGTTACATAGAACTTGTACGGAAAAGAAGATCACTGGTATTCAGTTTCCTATCTCTTTGGGAAACTGCACATGTAGGTTTGTTTTGGATTCACAAAATGTTGAAAGAACAATCTCAGAGTTCAAACTTCATACCTATTAGAAGAGATCCTCATTTGATAGCAAAGGTTTTATCTCCAAACATCTCAGAATGACCTACTATCACATTCCCACATTCGAGGACTATTGGGAAGATTGTGCAGATGAGTATGAAGTAAGGAAAAGTTACTTCGAAGTCTATCACTTTGTAGTAGATCAAGGACATCAACTTGTACCATGTTCCTAAGGACAGGTAGAAGATGAAGCTTTTGATTTGTATTCTATGGAGTATATTAGAACCATTAAAAACATGCTTATCCCAACCATTGAATGATCCCAGAAAGAAAGATATGATCCTTCTGAATTGAATAATCCTGTGCTAGTGAGGAAAAGGAAGTGGTTCAATAGGAAAATGAAATAATATAGGGAAATGATGAAGACATATTCCTCCCAAGAATTCTCCACCGCTCACAAAGAAGCTCAAACTCATTTGACTCCTTCTTCCTCACCCTTGGATTCAAGAACCAAGGTGTATGTAAAGAAAGATAAAACAAAAGAGGCAGAGAAGAATGAGGAAACTCAAGAACAAAGAGTGGGAAAAGAAAATCCTCATAAATCATCTTAAGAAATTGGCCCTACTTTTAATCAATTTCCACAACCCTCTAGTAAAGAATTGAAAGCAATTGAGGAACAAAAAGATGAATCAGAACAATATGTTGAAGAACAAAAGAATGATGAAGATTCTGAAGAAGAAGAATAAGGTAATAAGGAAGGTGAGGATTAGGAAGATGAGGTAGATATCATAGATCCAGATATAGGAAAAGCTAGTGTCTCAAGGCCTAAGCTAGAAGTCATAAGACCATCTTCTTCTTCCATTGAAGTGTCATCACCAATCTGGCACTATGATAATTCTCCACCAGGAACTCCTCGTGCTATGATTATTTACTAATACACAACCTTTAGTTTGGTGGATGTAATCTAGAAACACAACAACAAACATAACAAAAGAACACCATAGACTATGATACAAAGGAATGATGAAAAATCTGAAAATATAGGTGTAAATTATAATATCAACATGAAATTGTTACAATCTCACCCATGAGGTACTTCAAGTGTTACTGACTTCACTTGCCTTCCAACAATAACTGTGGGAGAAACTTCACAATGGATTCTTTAACACACCTTCAAAATGATGGCTTCCTTTACACACTTACTCATATAATATTTCTCACTACTTCCCTCTATCCTAAATGAGGGGGGTGGCCTCTTTATTTATAGGAATTCAGGCTTATCCACCCTATCTCTAAGATAGGATAGGAAATATCTTCCGGCTAATCATATTCCATACCTAAACTCTTGCCTTTACATGTAGGATTATCTTCTAAGATAAGATAAACCTTATCATCTCACATGGGTTCCACCTTTTTAGACTTTTACACAAAATATTTATGACATCACTCTTTGTCCTTATTACAAATATAATATTTCTAATTCCTAATCATGTAGACCCTATTTCTTTACTTACCCCAACTTTAACATTTTAACATTACCGGACCACTTACGACAAATATTTACTTTTACCACAACATTCCTATTGTACTTTGATCATATCATACCGTACTCTACTTTATTGGTGGCACCATACTGACGGTGCCATTATCTTCTATCAAACACCACTACTAATCATACTTAACAACATCCTATTCCTAATGCATACATAATAAAATAGAAATTACGGAGGAAAATTTTAATGTCAACATTTTTCCCCTTCCTAGCTTCTACTCCGTCCTCGGAGTAGACTTTTTTGGTGCTTGGAAAATCTTTAACTTGTCGTGGTTGGCCCATTTTGTAATGAGAGTTCCATCCAATTCCTCCAATCGATATGTACCATTTGCATGCACAGCTACTATTTTGTAGGGCCCCATCCATTTGGGAAGAAATTTTCTCTGCCTTCTTTTTTTTTATCTGGAATCATATACTAGAACCAAGTCATTCACATGAAATGGAGACCAATGAATATTTTGATCAAAGTATTCCTTCTACTTCATTTTCTTCTTATAGCTTATATCCTTCACTATTTCCCTCATTTCCTCTAGCAAATGAAGATGCACCAACCTTTCTTTTACTGAATCACTTTCATCCATCCTTTCCTTTTTCATAACTCTCACAAAGGGGAATATCAAAATCAATAGGAAGAACTGGATAAATGCCATAAGCCAATTGAAATGGGGAGTATCTTGTTGTTGATTTGATGTTGCCCTATATGCCCACAATGCCGCATGAATCCTTTTATTCTACTCATGTACCTACAAGGCCGCATCTTTGCTAGAATTTGACACAACACAAAATTTGTTCGTTCCACCTGTCCATTTGTGTTTGGCTTGTATGTTGTTGCCTTCTTGTGCTTAATAGAAAACTTGTTAACTAGGGCTTCTACCACCTCATTAATGAAGTGGCTTCCTTGATCTATTACAATTTCTAATGGGAAACCAAATCCGGTGACAATGCGTTCATATATGAACCTTGCCACTTCATCCATGGAAGTTGTTTTCAATGGCCTAGCTTCAACCCACTTGGTTAAATAATCTGTGGCAACTACAATATACTTATTTTGGTGTGGGGTAGTTGGAAGTGGACCTACAATATCTATTCCCCACTTTTCAAAGGGACCAAGTGGAAGAATATGGTACAATGCAGCTGATAAAGTCTTACGGTTACCATGTGTTTGACAAATATCACATGTCTTACAATAATTATAACAATCTCTAAAAAGAGTGGGCCAGTGATAACTTGCATCCAAGATCCTTCTTACTGTAAGTTTTCCAGAGAAGTGTCCTCCACATGTACCATTGTGGAATTCTTCTATCAGCTCCTTCCCTTGATCACGTCCAACTACCCTCTTGTATTGTCCATCAGGTCCTATTCAAAATAATACTTCATGCAAAATAGAATATGGACGACTGGCTTGAGTAATCTTCCTCTTAGTCTTTGCATTGGCATCATCAAGAAACTTGAATTCATTTAGATAATTCCAAATATCTATGTATTCACTACGGATTGTGTCAAGGGATAACAATGTTGCATCATCTGGGAAATCATCATAGGCACGAGAGAACCTGCCATCATAGGCTCGAGAGTGCATCTGACATGCTTCTTTCCTAGCCTATCTATAATATCAAATTCAAATTCTTGTAGCAAAATTATCCATCTTTCTATCCTCCCTGATGGGTTAGGATTATTTACAATATATTTTAGAGCCTGATGATCTGTTACAACTATAAATTTCTGCCCTAGCAAGTAATTTCTAAACTTCTTTACAAAAAAATGATAGCTAGAGCCTCTTTTTTTCGCCATAATATAATTTACCTCAAAGACTCGCTCATTTATCTGCTCCCAAAGTAAACTAGATGATCATTCCCATTTTCATCTTTTTGGCTCGTAGTACTTCCTAGTGCTTGCATCCGAGGAATCAGTATACACAATGAATGGCTTGCTCCAATCTGGATTCTTTAAAACAGGTGAAGACACCAAAGCTTCCTTCAGTTGTTCAAAAGCTTCATGCGCCTTATTTCCTAGTTCATAAGTAACATCCTTCTTCAAGAATCAAGTTAGTGGCTATGCAATCTTTGAGAAATTCTTGATGAACCTTCTATAGTAACCCATATGGCCTAAAAATGATCTCAACTTACTTCTATTCATAGGAAATGGTAACTCTTTGATTTTTGAAACTTTATCATGATCAATACCAATACCATCTCTGGATACAACATGCCCTAACAAAACGCCTTTAGAACATCCAAAGACACACTTTGTAGGGTTTAGTGAGGCTTGTGCTTCATCTAACCTTTGAAATGATGTCTCCATCTCAGTGCAGTGGTCCATCTTGCTCCCATAGATGCAAAAATTATCCGAAATACTCGATGAAGTTCCCAATGTAGGGTTCAAACACCCTATTCATCAAGCGCCAAACGTTGCCGAGAATTACACAACCCAAAAAGGCATAACTCTATAATCAAACGTTCCCAAGCAATGGTGAACGTGGTCTTTAAATGATCTTTCTCTCGCTATACGAACTTGGTTGTATCCACTATATCCATCAAAGAAACTATAGCACTCCCGCCAGCTACTTCGGCCAAGATATGATCTCGAGAATGGAAGAGGGTAATGATCCTTCTTTGTTGCCTTGTTGAGTTTCCTATAATCAACAAAATGCGTAGTTTCCCATTTTTTTTATTGAGATCACAATGGAAGAAACCCATTCTAAATTCTCCACAGAAAATATGAATCCTGCATCAAGCAAATTATCTATTTCTTCTTTTATAGTCTTGGAAAAATTAGGATTCATTCTATATGGCATTTGCTTTATGGGCTTAGCACCATCTACCAGCTCAATAGAATGTTCTACCCAACTTACTTGACGGAGTTCCTTGTAATCAAAAGTGAATAGGTGTATGTACCTTCGAAAGAGCTAGAGGTAGGATTCCTTCTCACTCTCCATCATAACATCACCAATCTTTATTTGTTGGAGACGATCATCAATTTCTTCTTCAGATAATTTTATGGGTTCATGAGTCGGTGTGACTGGAAGGATATCCATGACCAAAACATCAACCTCACTTTCTTCATCTTCTGTGTCCACTTCACTAGTACTAGAGTAATCAAAGGATGTCCAATCATCAGTTTCATCACTTGAATCCATAGGTTCTGTCTTATGATGCCGAGGGATCACGTTTATCTTCACCCTCTCTCTACCACGTCCAAGTGTCATAAAGCCTTCATTCCAGTAGTTTCTTGCATGAACTCTCCTTAGCCATGGTCTTCCCAACAACATTGGGTACACAACAGTACCATTTTTCATCACCTGAAAGTCTACCACACATACAACACCCATAACAGATATTGCCACATTTGAAACAACACCTTCTGGTTTAGTTTTTCCCTTATTTAATAACCTTAACATAAGTGTTGAGGGGCGATCAATTTTTAAACCCAACATATTCATTACAGACTCGGTCATTACATTAACTACAGACACTCCATCAACTAAGACATCATGAATTGAAATACCATTACATAATACCTCAGCTTGTGGAGCGTAGGGATCTACCTCTCCTCCAAAACAGTACCTCAACCTCCTTACTTCGTCGAGCATTGAGTCCACTTCAGCAGCTCCCGCCTCTTCTCAGAAGACATAGCCAGAAGTTGACCATATGTAACATTTGCATGCCTTTTGGACAGATATTCTAAGATGGAGTATGGTCCTTGTCCCTATGAAATTAGAAAATCCTGCACACCCAACTTTCTTCTCCTATGTTTCTTACTAGTTTCTCCTTTCATCTTCTTAGGATCATTTCCATCTTGGTTATCTTTTTCTTTCTTTCTTTTTGTTACAAACACATCTACTTCATTATTTATGCTCCTATCTATTACATCAAAAGAATTCACAGGTGTTTTTCCTTTATCATTATCTCTTGTACCATATGTAGAAGCTCTATCTGGACAATTATACTTATAATGACCCTTTTTATGACAACCATAACATACAACTTCAGTTATATTTATTTTTGGACCTCTATCTCCTCCTTGAGAACTAAATTCCTTTCCTTGAAGAAGATTAATAGTTAACTAACCCATCTTCTTGAGCAGATCTTCATACTCAGTAGATGTACTAGGGAAAAGATTTGTGCTCACCGAGAGTGGTTGTGGATTTTGGACCAAAGGTGTTGGTGTAGGCTCTACCTTAGCAGCAATTTCTTTGGGCTCCTCTTCCATGCTTTCTTCTTGCCTTCTTGCAATCTCCTTTGCTTGTTCAATGGTAGCTAGCGGTCATACTTCACTCGTTGTTTGATCTCTGGCTTCTTCCCAAGAATGAAGTGCTTACAAAGGAGATTATCCACACCATTCATCAACCCATCCGCTAATCCTTCCTTCCGGATCTGGCCATTGAGCTTCCTCCTTAGCTCTAGAACACGAGCATGATAATCCCTTATCTTCTCCTTCTCTCTTTGGGATAGCTTTATGATATCGATCATGAGATCTGCATATTTTTGTTGTTCACCAAATTCTTCAAGAAAACTTTCAGTTAATAAATCCCATGAGTTTTTCACATTATCACCTAGTGTTTCAAACCACCTAAGGGCTGAACCATCCAAAAAGGTAGGAAAAAATTTAGTCCATTGTTCCCTTCTTATGAGGCCATTACAAATACAAGATCGTTTAAACTCTTGAATGAAAGAGGAAGCATCTTCATTAGATTGGGCTGAAAAAATAGGAATCTTCTCCATTTTCAAAAGTAACCACAGTGAAATACCAACCCACAAGTACAATCAACAAGATTTATGTACACAAATAATTGGAATCACTATAATAGAAAGTAACTTTACACCTTTCTACAGTAAAATAGAAATGACCATGGTAAACTATGGTAAAACTTGACTTACCGGTAAAAAATGACTTTACTGTGGTAAACACTATTCACGGTAAAAAGTGAAGTTACTGTGGTAAATACTATTCATGGTAAAAAGTGAAGCTACTGTGGTAAATACTATTCCTGGTAAAAAGTAAAGTTACTATGGTAAATTATATTTACGGTAAAAGTGACTTTACCATGGTGACTACTATGCATAGTAAAAACAAGGTTACGCTCCAAATGATTTCTCGACTAAGTGGGAATATCTCTCCGTAAAATCCACCAACGAGGAATGGTCCCAGAACGGAACCAAAATGTCAACACCAATCCGCGCTATGATAATTCTCCATCTCGAACTCCTCGTGCTATGATTATTTACTAATGCACAGCCTTTAGTTTGGTGGATGTAATCTGGAAACACAAAAACAAACATAACACAAGAATACCATAAACTATGATACGAAGGAATGATGAAAAATCTAAAAATATAGGTGTAAATTATAATATCAACATGAAATTGTTACAATCTCACCCATGAGGTACTTCAAGTGTTACTTGAATTCACTTGCCTTCCAACAATAACTATGGGAGAAACTTTCACAATGGATTCTTTAACACACCTTCAAAATGATGGCTTCCTTTACACACTTACTCATATAATATTTCTCAATACTTCCTCTATCCTAAATGAGGAGGGTGTCCTCTTTATTTATAGGAATTTAGGCTTATCCACCCTATCTCTAAGATAGGATAGGAAATCTTTTCCGCCAATCATATTCCATACCTAAACTCTTGCCTTTACATGTAGGCTTATCTTCTAAGATAAGATAAACCTTATCATATCACATGGGTTCCACCTTTTTAGAATTTTACACAAAATATTTATGACATCAATCTTTGTTCTTATTACAAATATAATATTTCTAATTCCTAATCATGTAGACCCTACTTCTCTACTTACCCCAACTTTGACATTTTAACATTACCGGACCACTTATGACAAATATTTACTTTTTACCACAACATTCATATTATAGTTTTACTGTACCACCGTACTCTATTTTATTGGCGGCACCGCATCGGCAGTGCACACCGTTATCTTCTATTAGACGCCACTACTAAACATACTTAACAACATCCTATTCCTAATACATACATAATAAAATAAAAATTACGGAGGAAAATTTTAATGTCGACGTAAGCTCCTACTCTTGAGGTTTCCACTTCTCAACCTCTTGGTCCTCCAATGTCCTTGCATTACCACCTCCTCTAGTTACACCTAGTGATTCATTCACATAGGTCCAACCCATGATTGACAGTAAGAAAATGAAGGATTCTTCACATATTGTTGTCCCTGGATTTGATGTAGTGGCTACTTTACTTGGCACATCTCCTCCTCCTCCCAAGAAAGCTAAGACAACCTCTTGTTTGGTCTCAGATGCTAAAGGACAACAATTTCTAGAAATTGTTAAACCTAAAGGGGACAAAGATGAAAAGGAAATATCAATTTCACACTTGGAGCTGACTAGGATCCCACATAGAGAGTCCATCCCTGAAGGAGAAGTGTATAATTACAAAGAAACTATTTCAAAGGTCATTGACAGGGTAGAAAAATGAAAACAGACTTGGGAATATCTTGAGAAATATGTGAAAATTCTCTCTAATTTTATCAAGTATGTTTTCTTATCAAATAAATATCCCCTCAATCCTACTCCTATCTCCAAACTTCTACCCATTGTTTCCACTTTATTGAACCGATGTTAAAACTATTGTAGAATTTCATAAACATGCAACATTTGGCAAAGTTGTTAAAGCTTAGATAAAAGGAATGTTGATTTCTCGGTTTGATTTTATTGATTAAGCATATAGGATGTATGACAATTTCTCTTCAACACAAGATCAATTCAATGCGAAAATTAGTGCCATTAACAAGGAGATTAGGATTTGGATAGATATTATTCAAGATCTTAGAATCGTGAGTACAAGAAATGAGAAGATTTTGTTATCTCATAAGATTTTTGATGATTCTAAAAAAACTATCCAAGAAATGGGTATATAGTGTTGAATGGAGGATCAAAGTCCTTAAGGAAGATGTGGTTAAATTGAAAAACATGTTACAAAAATGTGAATACCCGAAGTCAAAAAAAATTTGATGACTTACAAGCTCTTCATTTCTAGTTATACAAAGATAATTATGGGGAGATAAACTTACTTGATGAAGTCAAAGAAAAGTTTAACTCATTGATAAAGGAATATTTGTTCAAAGTGGACTTATCCAACAAAGATAAGATGGAAGAACTCTTTGAGTTACATAATGTAGTTGTGGAAGCCGCCAAAGTCCTACTATATAATGATGGGATAGAAAAGGAGATGGAGTACTCTCTCGAAAGCTGGTTGGATGCCCTCGCTAACACCATTTTTCCCAAGTGTATGGATATTTCGATACTTGTGACTAGATTCAAGATTCAATTTATCAAGATGAAGGTTTCATCTCGTGCATTTTCCCAATGTTCCCTCTTCTCCCGGTTCATAGTACTGTTCTATCTAATTGTTATGTTTTGAGATTGGCTTTATTATTTTGAAAATAAAATTGTAAAATAAATCCAACTTATGTAATTAAATAATTAAGTGTTTAACACTTAATTAAGTAACAATTAGTTAGAAAGGTAGTTACATCCTTCCCCGTCTATATAAGGATTCTTTCTCACTTGTAAAGGGTTGGATATTGGTTTTATGGAATGAAAATATAGAATTTGTATCAATACGTAAGAAGAATTTCTCTTCTCTCATATGTGTTCTTTCTATTTCCTTTTCTTGCAATCTATAAATGTGATAGTTTAATATATGTGTAATCTGAAACTTTGTGTTCAATCCATGAAGTGAGATGTGATGAAATTTGTGTCTATTTACATTTCATGTTACATGGATTTTCATATATATTAACTCACATGTTCTTAAGTTCTTTGCATGCATTAGTAAAATATAAATCTGCATTCTCTGTATTTGAAAGTGATGCTTCTTCCCTTCTCTCCTCACAATAGTGGGTAATATTGCAAAACCAAGGAGAGTAATTATACCCTTGATTGATGAATTGGCTTGAACTTTGTTTCCCTAACTCATTATCCTTGCCTATATAAGTTGTTGTTTCTTCCTCAAAACCATATTCCTTTATTTGTCTTTTGTATTGAGAATATGGAATCATTCACATGCACCAATATCCTCATTCATATTTAGTTAGCTTGTATATTTGTAAATATTTAGAGTTTCAAGTTTTGGTGAAATAAGGGAACCTCCCCATAAAGAGGAGGGACTATTGTCCCCTGAACTGTTGATTGTCTCTAATGACAAAATTTCCAACCAACATAAGGGCATCAAGAAATTTATCTAGCTTCATTCAAGGGACAAGGGATTGCATTTTATGCATACACGCATAGGAGGAAAAGTTCATTTTTTCATCCACACATCTACTTATATTGCTACATCTAGCTATTTCTTGTTATCAAGTGCATCATGCACAAGAGATTCCTAGGGAAATATTTCCACACACGTGCACAAGAACTAAATGGAGTCCGATATGTGGTGTAGCACTTGATCGTAAGTTCACTATGTTGAGTGACCTCCGGGGTCGATTTCACTCCCCATTTGCATCTTTTTCTTTTTCAGATTTGATGAATTTTGGGGTTTTGTAGGATACCTTTCTCTTTTAAGGTTACATGTGAATTCAATGGACAAAGTGCAACATACATGTGACTAACATCGAAGGTTAGTGACCACCTTGTGATACAAGAAAAACCAGATTCCAAGCTCTCACATAGTCACAGAATCCAAAAGCGACTCGACGCCTAAGTGCCCCCGACCGAGTTTAGGCACCCTAGTCCCAACGCATCCAACATTTACATAATTTAACAAACATAGTTTTGACAGCTTTCCTCCTCCTGTTCATCAATCTTCCAGTCTAGAATACTTTGGGATTAATTGTAAAATCAGCTAAGTCTTTTGTTCCCTCTCTTGCACTTAGGTTTTTACATTTATTTAGATTATTCCTTGCATCATTTATATTCCATCAGTTGTTAATAATTTATTTATCATATGTGACTCTCGTAATATCTTAGGGCTTATCGTAATACTCTATTTTTTTAAAATCACACTTCATGAATCCTTTGACAATATTTCCTCACTTACATCAACTGAGGCTAAAAGATCAAGGAATAGATCAACACTAACTTGGAAAATATGGGATTTCCACTATTGCATTCAAGTTAGACAACATTGGAAGAAATTTGGGAACACTTCCAAACTATCATCAAAGGAGAGTTGTCTTATCCACAAAACTACAATATGTAGATCATGGACACTCTTTCCCAAGTTCGAAGCACCATTTCTAATATGGTGGGAAAATCCCAAAATGGCTATATCACTAAAATATGATGCAAATGGTAGATGAATTTAATATTGGATGGATATTTTGATGAACACCATGATCCCTCATAAGAGATAAATACGAAATGTAGTGTCCAGTTTAATTCAACGATCAAATGTCGAGAAGATATCTTCGATTTGGTGCATCTAAGGATCTCCCTCCTCCTAATCTCCATTAACAACATGAATTTCTACTCCCTTTATTTCTTATCCCTTCTTTCTATTTCTTCATGAGGAAATCACACTTTTGTAAAAGTGACCCAAATCACTTAAGTGATTTCTATTTCTTTGTTGGGAGATGCACTTTTCTAGTTTCATCTTATTCACTTAAGTGACCTCATATTCCTCCATTGTAAAAGTACTTTTCTTAAAATAAGGAAAAGTAACTTATTTTAATTTGGAATGTGAAGAGTCACATGTGAATTTGAAAATTCATGTAGGAAGGCTATATATTGGGATGGATTCTCCATTCCAAAAGATCAGATTTTTCTCTCTAGCATGTTGTGTTCTTCTACTTCTTGCATAAATATTTTTCTCCATTCTCTCTTGATACTCAGCCAAGCATAAAACAATTTTGTAAGGAAAATCAGGATTTTGTGCCTAATGGAATGAAATGAAAATCAGTGGTTGAACTTTGTGTCAATTTTTGCTATTGTTTCATGTTCCTTTTTAGTTACATGTGTTTTCCCATTTCTTCTTATTGAGTTGGAATATTTCTTTGATTTACTTGTTTAATAGATTCTATTATACTTCAATCATCATAATTCCCTCCTCATTTTCCCCTTCTTTCCCTACACTTTTATCCTCTTCAATTAAAAAAATCTCCCCTTTCTCATCTATTGTTGCGAGCTTACAACAAGGGTATTTTTTCATGTTCTTCGGTCTCATACCACCCACCGAGGTTAGAATTAGTGTACATAGTTTCCAGTTTTCCATAAATGGGAGTGACCTCATTCTGAAGTGGAGCTACCTAGTCCCATGAGCATTGATGAAGCCCATTTTCATCCCCAACAAAATATTTCACTAACATTATGTAATCATACCATTACGTAAAGAATCCATGTAAGCCCCACACACTCCTCGATGTCACCCAACTTATGTGTTATAATTTCCTTTCTCTATTTTGTTACTTATCATCCTTCCACGTATCCATGCTTAGCCAAAACTTTAAAAAATCGTGTAAGATAGCCACTTCACTTTTGATACCCCTACATCACAAATTACCTCTTCCATTTCAAACCAATTAAATGATTGGTTCATCTAGTGTTGTAATTAGGTCTATAAATCAAACCCTCACATCATAGTGACACATGGCTCAAATTATTGAAATAGGTTTCACGTTCAAAACCCTTCCATTACCACGTGGATGGATCATATTCAAATTTACAAATTCATTTTAAAAACTTATCCTTGTAATGGATTTTTAAGTGTTTGGGATTATCAGTAACTATATTTTGTTTCAATAACATAGGTATTCAACTACTACATCGAAAAATTGTGAGTGAAATGAAAATAGAAAATACTTCAAATCGGAAAAGAATGATATAGTAAGAACAAATTTCAACACATTGTAAGGGTTGTAAAAAAACAATAACATTAAATATTATTATTAAAATATACATCACATACATTATAATATAGGGGAAATTAACTCAACATTAACACCAACACAACCAAAATCTTTTATTATAATAAAAATGCAAAAACTAGAATAATATTCATAAAAATATATCTTCAATTTTGCTCATATATTTAGAAAGGAAACATTATATATGTATGTATATTAATTGCCCCCATGAACTTACATAAGTATTATTTTAGATCAAATAGTGCTCCCTAAAACTAAAAATAAAAAATAAGGAATATCACCAATTAAACATACATTAACACACTAACATAGAATAACACCTTATAATGTAGTTGGAGATGCCATCTCATAAGACAAATACAAGAATGCAAAAATTATTTTATGGAAAACAAATTGTAGTAGAAAAGGTCAATATAAAAAGGCAAATGTTGTAACTAAATAATTATTATAGTATAAAAACTATAGTGGGGACACTAGTAACATAGTTTAAATATATTTTAAAACCATATATACAATTATTGAATTTTTTTGAATAAAATATTGATAATCAAGGGTATAAATTGAACCTTTAATAAGTAAGTGGGGTATTTGTTTCCATTTCTCGCATTGATTTTCCCACAACTAATCGGTGCATATGCATTAGGTGATGTGAAATATTTTATGATGTTTCGTATAATAGCTTCAATGTTTGAGACATCTATCATTTATCACTCCTAATTGGATGTAATCACATTATTTGGTCCAGGTGATTGGTGATGTTTTGATCCCAAGATTCACATGGTCATTCCATAATTTTCGATTACGTGGACAATGGAGATATGTTTGTCTTGCTGACGCCCAAATATATATGTAATCCCAACCATTTGAGTCTCTATGTGTCATTAAAAGAAACCGTGGTTCTCACTTAGAATGCCTTCAACGTAAATATATATTAAAATAATAATTTTTATATTGATTATTTTAAAATAGAATAATATCATATTTTAAATTTATATATCCCTACCACTTCTTTTCTTCATGAATTCCATGGCTAGAATTGGAAAGGAATCAACGAATTCAACCTAGATTAAGTACATTGAATATCATAAATTAAGAAAACAAGGAATCTCTTTCATACCTAGACATTACACAATACACTTTGATGGTTTTATTAGTAAAAATATCTCCTTGTAAATCAAAGAATAATTTTTACTAAACAACGTCATAATAAATTTTATAGAGTTTGACTCTAAAACTTTTAGTCGATGATAAAATCTACGTATCACTTATATGACCAACCACAAGAGGAACTCAATTATCAATGTTTGTTCGTGCATTGTTTGTTTTCTTGCAATTACTTGATCTTAAAATTGAAAAGGTGTACAAAGTGATACAAAAAGAAAGTGTTGCAGTTGGGTTTTGAACTTGGAACCTATTTGATTATCCTTTTTTTTGTGCCTTTATGCGGAAATCGCACTCATGTTAATAGAGTGAGTGAGATCGAGATGATAAAGTGGAGCATAAATAGAAGATATTATTTGGGTAGGAACAATTTGAGACCTATAATAATATACATGACCTTAAGAGAAAACGTAATCCACCTCCACTCAAATGGCCACCCATGCCTATAATTGGGAAAAATCTAATAGAGAAATCAAGGCTTCCAATCGTGTTTGCATTTATAGAGTATAGCTGGCCCATAATTATGTCAAACTCTACTCATGGAATTTTGGAATTTATATTGACCTTGACCACATTTGATTTCATGAGATTGATGACTATGAAAATGGGGTTGTGAGACATAAGGGAAAGGCCCTCATAGTTGCACCATCTGTTGCATGCATAGATCTCCCACTTTTGTTGTTTGCAACATTGCACCAACATCACTACATGTTCCCTCCTCTATGAAATAATAAGAACGTATGGTTTGGGCACACTTGATTTCACATACCGTAAATTTTGAAGAAGAAACTTGTGCAAGGAATCATAGTTTGTTAATGATGATAGATTATGATGATGACTCTCTCAAAGTCACATTTTGGAATTGTTATCTTTGTCTCCCATTTATTGTTCACAGACAGGCCATATTTCATGAAGAGAAAACCTAATCCACCTCCACTCAAATGGTTTTCAATGCCTATAGTGAAGTAGACTCCAACCGAGAAACCATGACATGCAATCTCGTCTAATGGAAGATAGCAATTAGCCCATAGTTATGCTAAAATTTTCCCACAACATCTTGGAATTTATATTGACCTTGACCACATCCAATTTCATGAGATCGATGATAGTGAAAATGGGGGTGTGAGAGGTAGGGGAAAGGCCCTTGTAGTTGTGCCCTCCTTAATGCACAAAAATCACCCACTAGTGTTGTCTATAGCACTACATCTACATCTATACATGCTCCCTCATCTCTAAGATAACTAGAACTTTGGTTTAAGCATGTTTGATTTCACATACGAAATTTTTGAAGAGAAAACTTGTGTAGAGAATTGTAGTTTTTTTCGATAATAGATGATGGTGGTTGTGAGCCTCTCGATGTCACATGTTTTATACCATTTCCACTAAAACATGAGATGAACGCTTGATCATTTTCATTTTCATTTAAATTTTGTGACATACATGATGACATAACATCTCTTCCTCAAGTCACGACCCACACTATATACACCTAATTTTTCACTTTTCATCTTTCATACATGTTACTAATAATTTCCTTTGTGTAGATAAGGGTCATTGATGCATCTATTTCTTGAGTAGGTGCCTTAAGGGGCCTTCTGGGAATGGGGTATGACTATTCACATAGTCATTATGGGTTAGAGACAATACATAGAGAGAGTATTGCTATGTGGTCCCAACCTTAGTTGTCCTTTCATTAGTTATCCTTGTCCCTTTATGTCTCATATATGTTGTGCGTCGACACCTTGCTTACATTTCATGACTTAGCACCTTGATCATCCATCTAATTGAACCATGACACCTCTTTTTTACTTTGCATGATATTAAACGATCCTCAGCTAATGCCATCTCCCATGGAAGATGATATTGGTGTTAGATTTTTCACTATCGGACGCCACCACCCATGGGAGATGGTGTCATATATACACACAACACACTTTGGCATTTATGAAGGAAGCCAAAATCACATGAACTAGCCATTCAATTTTCTCTCTTGCGTCAAATTTTCATTTTCTCACTTTGCCCTTGGTTTATATTTCACTTAACTTGGATTGGATTAGACACTCTTCATCTTGGTTGGATTGCTTGCATTATTTGGTAATCTATAACGAGTCTAGGACAAGAACAATGTTCCCCTTCTCCACCCAATAATGATTCTCTCTCGGTGTGTTGCTTCTCTGGAGAGATAGATGCGTCAGTGACCACCCCATAGGTAGGGTCTCTAACTCTCTTTGTCATTTTGCATATATTAGTTCATTTCACTTCCCCATCACTCTATATTAGCTTAGTGTTATATGTACATTGATACTAATTATCATAGTGCTCTTATTTGATCAGCTCCTTAGTTTTCCCTTATTTACATTTCAGTTATATTGTGCATGCTCGACTTATCCATTGTCGATCTATATATATCCCCATTTACCAATATCCCGGAAGGGTATTCTCCTCTATCTTGGTTGTAGACCTTAGAAACCCTAAGTTGACCTAGTGTAGGGATTACGCACTCTGCATATCCAACCTTAGTGCTCATTGTAGCCCCTTTAAATAAACCCATCGTGTATTAGTTCATGTGTGTATACTATTATTTTTCTCAATACTAGGTTGTAAAATGGAAGACCTAGGAATGCAAGCCATTGAGACACATTTTTGGCCCACCATACACACACCAACAAGACAAAATAATAAATTTCAAATGACTAAAAATCTCCATAATAAATAATCCAAATTAATATTCAAATCCATCAATAGAATATGCTTCATCTCTCTCTCGCACTTCACTTGGCATCGTGCTCGCATCAAACATTGTACTGACTAAGTTGGAATTTATGCCTCAAATTCGATTAGTATTAGATTTGTATTTGGTTTCGAGATCAACAAGGATCAGTCTTTTCATTGAGGATCCTTCAAGCTCGACCATGTATTCCATAAAGGATCTCATATCGAAACTTACTCGCATTTAGCATCTCCTTGCACCATTGATAAGATTACCAAACTTTGCATCTTTCCTCCTCTCACCCACTATTTTGTTAGGGAATAAGGGATAAAATATTTGGAACAATCCCACACATAATCAAAATAGTAGAAACTAATATGTAGAGAAATCTTGCATATCTGAAATAAAAGTGCGAAAATAAAAGAACGCAACACAAAGACACTATTGAACATTGTTCACCCAATTTGGGCTATGTCCACCAAGAATCACTTGCTCAAATTTTATTACAAGCCACCTCTTTCTCACAATACAATATACATATATGTTTGGAGTTATGCTAAAAACTCTCCTAAATTCACACTTGAACTCACACACATCTACAACGATGTCTCCCCTACCATATGCACAAAAGAACATCAAAAGGTAACTTCTTAAGCAATTTTACAATACCATGGGTACCAAAATCTTGAGCCAAAACCACCCCATAAACTTATGGGTCAAAATACCAATCATATGAGAAGAGTACATCTCCTAAGGTATCAAGAACGTTTTCGAGGCCAAAAAACTATGAAGGGTGTACATTACTTTTAGTGTACAATCTTCAACACTTCCACACATGAAAATGTCTCCACAACATAACAATCTCCCACTTGGAGACTGATTTTCCTCTAAGAAATATTCTCAACCCTTCATTATCGTCCGTGAAGACCAACCAAAGATGAACATAGCTTTAGTTTCTCCTTGTGACCACCTTGGTCATCATGTCTCTGGGATTCGATTTGTATGAATATTCTCCACCTTCAAATTATCTTCCTCCAAAGTTGTCCTAATGAAATGGTATATTAACTGTATAAGCTTCGCTCTAGAGTGGAAAGCAAAGTTCTTAGCTAGGTGTATAACACTCTGAATATCACTATGCATCTTTCCTTCCTCCTTCGTATGCCCCAAATCCTCAAGAAATTGTTGTAACAAAATCATCTCTTTGTTTTCCTCTGTGGCAGTAACATACTTAGCCTCCATGGTTGACAAAGCCATAAGCTTTTTAGTCATGAAATCTAGCTCACTATTGTTCCACCTATATTGAAAGTATAACATGTCATGTTCCTCTTGTTTTCTTCATCTCCAGCCATGTCTGAATCTACATAACCACGCAAAGTGGTGTCTAATCCATTATAGCACAAAATTGTCCCCACGGTCCCTCTCAAGTACCGAAGGATCCACTTTATTACCTGCCAGTGATTTTTACCTAGATCACTCATATATCTATTCATTACTCCCATTGCATGGGGAATATCATGCCTAGTGCGCACCATGACATACATCAAACTGCCAACCGTTAATGAGTAAGGTACCTTAGACATTTGGTTTCCCTCCTATTCTATCTTGGGACACAACTCCTTTGATAGCTTGAAATGGCCTACCAAAGGAGTCCCAACCGGTTTAGCATCCTGCATATTAAACCTCTCCAAGACTTTAATGCACTCTTCCTGAGATAAAGTCAACTTTTGTTCCTTCCTATCCTAAGATATCCTCATACAAAGGATTTTTTTGGTTTTCCCCAAATCCTTCATAACAAAGGAGCCACTTAGTTACTTCTTTAGAACTTTTATTTCCTACATAGTTTTACCTCAAACCAACATGTCATCCACATACAAACACAGATAATATAACTACCATCCTGAAATTTCTTTATATATATGTAATAGTCGAATGACATCTAATGTAACCTTTCTCCATCATGAAGCTATCAAATTTTTTATACCATTGACATGGAGCTTGTTTCAAGCCATACAAGTTATTCTTCGCCTTTTCAAACCATCTCTTCTTTACCTTTGAGCTCATAGCCCTCTAGATGAGCTGCATATATAAATCCTCCTCCAAATCACCATGGATAAATGTAGTATTTATATCTAGCTACTCTAACTGCAAGTCTTCTCACTGCCACTATGCCAAGAACAATTTTAATAGAAGTTATTTTTACGACAAGAGAAAAAATCTCATCAAAATCTATACCTTTTTTTTGTGAAAACCCTTGACCACCAACAAGGGCTTATATATTTTCTTGCCTCCTTCTTCCTCATTAACTATGTACACTCACTTTTTCTGCAATGTTAGTTTTCCTTCGGGTAGCTTCACCAAATCCCAAGTCTAGTTCTCTATAATGATTTATGCTCCTCATCCATGACTTGTTTCCACTTTTTCATGGCATCTACCTACATTAATTCATCAAATCTCTCTAGATCTCCATTGTTAGTGAGTAATAGATAGTTAAGAGAAGGAGAAAATGTTCGAGTGCTCTTCTTACCCTAGAAGACATCCTCCATACATGAGTTTGGGGTTCTTGTTGAGTAGGTTCTTGAACCGATTCATGTCCCACTTTCCCATCCGAATATCTTATACAACCGCATATTCTTTCATGTATTCTTCCCTTTTTTCCTACAATTGTTTCTTATACATAACTTTCTCATTAAAGATCACATCCCTAGATCGAATAATTTTCTTTTTCTTAATACTCCAACATTTATATCCAAATTTATCGCCATCATAACCAATGAAAGTGCATTTTTTTATTTAGCCTCTAGGTTGGTCCTATCATCATTGTCGATATGAACAAACACCTCACATCCAAAGACTCTAAGAAATGAGTAATCAACTTTCTTACTAGACCAGCCTCCTAAGATATGCCTCCATCTAAAGCATTTGAGGGACCTCTATTCATCAAGTACATAGTTGTGCTCACCGCTTTAACCCAAAAGGAAAGAGACATGCCCGCATGTAACCTCATTCTCATAACTCATTCCATTATTGTCTTGTTCATCCTTTTTTACACCCCATTCTATTGCAGATTTCCTGAACCTTCTTTTGCTTGTGGATTCCATTCTTAGAACAATAACCATCAAACTCATTGTTGCAATACTCCCTCCATTATCCGACCTTAGACATTTTACCTTAAGATATGTTTCATTCTCTACCAAGGATTTCCATTTAAAAAAGTTTCAAATACATCAAATTTCTTTCTAATACAATATACCCAAAATTTCCTTATTGCATCATCAATAAAAGTAACATAATAAATTAAACCCCAAGAGATGATACCTGAGCCAACCCCCATACATCGAATGTACCACTCCAACTTACACCCTTTCTTCGTAGGTCCAACCTTGATAAACTTTACTCGCTTATGTTTCCCATATACACAGCTTCTCACATAAATCCAAAATTGTTTCGTAAATCTGGGAAAATTATTCTTTATGATCTCGCATGCCCTTGTGGCTCATATGACCGAGCCTATAGTGCTACAATGTTGTATTTGCATCTAAAGCCACAAGATTACAAACATTAGTGCTATCAAGCGGTTAAATACAAGGTTCCAACCTTCTTACCTCTTACCACCACAAGAGCACCATTGGTAACCTTTCAAGAGTCTCTTGTAAATATCATAATACGACCAACATTTCCCAATTTCCTCACCGATACCAAGTTTCTTCTTAATGTAGGCACATGTCTAACATCCTTCAATAGCCATGTATTCCCATTCTGCATCTTAGCCTGAACATAACATTTTCCAACTATGTTGTAAGGCTCATCATCACCAAGATAAATATTACAAAAATCCCCTTGAACATAATCAACAAAATAATGCCTATGTGGAGTAGCATGGATATAAACCCAAGATTCAACAATATTTTGTAAAGAAATAATTAGAGCATCTTGGAAGACATTACATGTTGCCACATTCACCTCCTTATTTTCTTCCTGTTGTTTCTTCTTGTTCTAAAGCTCCCAATAGTCATTCTTTTCATTCCTAGGCTTTCTATAGTGCCAAAATACCATCTTGCTTTTGGATTTTGAACTTGCCCGATCTTTTGATTTTCCACGGCTTCCTCTATTCTTTTGTCTCCCTCTTGTTTCCACCGTCAAAGCATTCCCTAATTAGAATATTCTATGGATATTTTTCTTCACATTTCCTCGCTTAGAATCACCCCTAAAAAACCCTCAAACTTAAACTTTGAGGTAGCTGAACCAATTTTCTTACCACCATGACTAGGATATTCCAACTCTCGTAAGGAGAAAAATTAATAAAGCCCTAACTTCTTCTTCAAAATCTATCAGAATCAAGCTACCATATTCACAACCATATTAAATTCATTCAAATGTTATGCTATTGAACCATTCTCAGACATCTTCATATTAAACAACTTTTTCATTAAAAATATCTTGTTAGAGGAAAAGGGTTTTTCATATAACTTCCCTAATGCATCCATGAAATCTTTTGTAGTCTTCTAATTTGAAACATGAAATAATACTATCAATGTAAGACATATCCGGATTGTCCTAAGTGCCTTCCTATCTAGCAAATCATAATCCACATCCTTCATGCTCAATCACTTTTTCTGCATAAATGTAATATAAAGATCCTTCTAATAAAGGTAATATTCCATCTGCATCTTCCAAAGACTAAAATTCTACCCGTTGAATTTATCAAAGATTTGATCTTCCATAAGTAATAAGAAACCTAAAAATATCCTCCGTAATTCAACACTTTAGCAAACCAATCCAAACTCGATACCAATTGTTAGGAAATAAGGGATAAAATATGCGGAACAATCCCACAAAGAATCGCAATAATAGAAACTAATATGTAGAAAAATATCACATATCTAAAATAAAAGTGTAGAAAATAAAAGAACACAACACAAAGACAATATTTAACATGGTTCACCCAATTTGGGCTACGTCCACTAAGAATCACTTGCTCAGATTTTATTACAAGCCACCTCTTTCTCTCAATATAATACCTAGATATGTTTGGAGCTATGCTCAACAAACTCTCCTGAATTCACACTTGAACTCACACACATCTACAATGATATGTCTCCCTACCATATGCACAAAATCACATCAATAGGAAATTGCTTAAGCAGTTTTACAATATTGTGGGTACCAAAACCATGGGCTAAAACCTCCCCATAAACCTATGGGTCAAAATACTGCCCATATGAGAAGAGCCATCTCTTGAGGTATCATGCACATCTTTCAAGGCCAAAAACTGTGGAGATTATAAAATAATTTGTGTATAGTCTTCAAAACTTCCACATATGAAAATAGGATCCAAAACATAACATATTTCTCTTTACATGTGGTGTTTAAAGATTGCATTGGTTTAATCTCCAAATTACTATATCATATAGATACATGTTTCCCCATGTATCGACGTACATTTTGACATCTATTTTAATTGTCATCGACTTACTTCCATGTATTTATCTACATGTGACATAAGGAACCCTAAAAGAAAGGTTTATGTATTTGACATATGAAAAGTTTGAAGTTGATACATATGCAATTTTCCCTATCTACTAGTGGTGACAAAGGATATTACATTTATGCCAACATGCCCACTTCTCCATCCAATACACCAATGGTTGTCATTTAAAGACTGATGAGAATTTTTTTATATTTACATCGACAATATTGATTGACCACGTGTTGGTTTTAACTAAAATATATTTCCATACTACCTTTCCTTAATGACCGACATTGCACCCCCTTTCTCCTTCAAGTGAGCGAAAAAATCAACATGTGGTTCATATGTGTCCTGGTCGTAGCAAAAAAAGAGTTTCGTATTAATTTTTCCATAATTTCCCCAACCCCGCACTTTTCCCCGCCTCAAACCCCTTCTTCCTTTTCCTTCTTCCCCGTAATGTTTCCTCCCCCAGTTTAACTTCATCATCACATCCCCTTTGACATGTCCATTACACAATTAAAGTGTAATTGTTACTCAATACACTTTTCACGCATGCATAAAACAATCACTTTTAATGTTTCACAAGGGATTAAATGCTAAACAAAGCTTCATACCACTCGTGCCCACTATTTTTGGCTCTTGGACACATGTCCTTAATATTAGTGTCCCCCAAGTCCTCGTGACATGAAATTCGCAAAGCCACGAACATGTCATCAAATAAGGGCCTCAAGAGTTAACTCAATTCTAATTTATTATGTGTTAGGTGTTCTTCAAATAGGGAAACATCACCACAAGCATCACATGACTATCTTTAATAAGGGAAAATGACAACTTACTTACCTCCTTTCCATGTAGACTACAATCAACTAAGTATACTAGTGGTTGCTCTAGAAGGAGCAAGTCTTCGACAGAAGGGGTGTTTTCGGAAGTGATATGGCCGGGCTAGAAATCAATATTGCATGGGGAGGTACTTGTGAAGTCGGATAGCTAAACGCATGAATTTTTAGTGCATCTTCAAGTGTGTGTGAAAACTAATGTTTGAGACACAAATGTGTGATAAGAAATGTCAAGTTGCGCTTCCTAGAATCCTACCCTTAAAGTCAATCTAAAAATGGCAAGAGATCATTGATCAATGCGCAGACATGGATAGTGCAAGAGGCAAGCAAAAAATTACATACATGCAATTAAAGTAAACAATGGAGGAAATCACCGATGGATATCTCGATCGGCTCTAGTAAATTTTGGAAATGAAGTATATGAAGCGCAAAATAAGGTGGTTTTGGATGTAAAGGTTTTGAATTTGAAGGATTCGAATATGGCTCATCACGCTTTCTTGGCATTGGCGCGAGAACCAAGGTCAAGTCCCGGTCTCATTGGTGATACCTCCGTAGATATTTGTAAACTTCAAACCATATTTTCAATCCTCGTAAACATGTCATCTAAAATAAGATGCATTGGCAACAAGTTATTGTTAAGTAGGTAAGAGAGTGCCTATTTATGGGTAGACCCTCAAAAGGATTAGTGCACGGACTTTAGCAACATACCGACATATAGAAAAAATAATACATTCAAATCACTATAACCTAAAATCCATAGTAAAGTAATTCTAATCTTTGCCTACAATCATAGACACTTTTGGTACTTAGCAACATACAAACTTCTTCCATTTTTTGCGGTATGTTTTAATCCTACAAGAAATAATAAAAAGGTAAATATCTCACACCGAGTTATTTATTCAAGGTCAAGAACCGCACATATTTTCCACTGTCGTGCCCTAGTACTGCAACATCACAAAAAGCTGGGAGCAACTTCAAGCATTTCCCTAAGTCATCTAACATAAGTTAACTATTTACATGTTGTATCTCTTTAATATCTTTTCGATTTATCTAATATGCATATGTATTTACACTCAGTTATCAGTTTACACATACTCATTTAGCATGTTTATCTATGATCAATGGTTACGCCTCAAGTTCAGCTTTTCTAGCTATCGACATGGAAAATGACACCTAAGTTGTTTCACTCATGTGGTGTTATGTAAATAGTAACCAAATTACATTGGTCAATTGAATGATTTCAGAAGCGAATGCCTAACCATTGTAGTATAGCAATTATGCATGGTCATATTTATTTAAAATTATTGTTCTATAGTACCAGAATTTAAAGATCCCTTGAATTTGCTAGATGTCCAATGCAAGAATCCATTTTGTTTTATGTTTCCATTCTCGAAGCCTTCTTCCTTGAAGGACATTAGCAATGAAATTTTACTTTTTAATATATTTCTTGTTATTTTTTAGCAAAGAATGTGTGATGACTTCAGAATGCGGTCCACTTTGCTTTGAATTCAAAACCATAAACATAAAACATGGAGAAGGCATACAACTAGTCCTCGTCTTGTTCCTAAATCAGAAAAATTAAGGAACATGGACAAATGTTATTGCTTGAAATATACCTCAGGCATAAGCTCCCAAGTAGTTCGATAAAAGGGCACAGATTCCCTCTTTAGGTCGACATTCTATAATTATAAAAATCCATTCCTAAGCTCCCAATTCAGTAGAAGCAAACAAGTAAATATCCACAAGCTTCAATAATATATGAATACTACATGGAAAGGCTATAATTGTAATAAACATGTGCATATTCTTCCAAAATATCGTGATCTCCCATGAGTCACTGTACTTTGTGGATAAGCAAATGAGAAATTTGGATCCAAATGTTGATAGTTTATTTACACAATTCCTACCTACATACATCCCTGACAGCTAGCTACATACATCCCTAAATTCAGATGTGAAACTGGAAGATGGACAATGCCAAAAGAAGAATCATCCCAAAGAGTTTACCGGTTTTGCGGGTTAGGTTCTGTGGAAACGGAATGACATTTCCTAATGGAGTGTGTAGCGTATGAGGACATTCAGAGTAGCTATACTGATTGTTTAAAAGGGAAGATCTCACAACCTTATTTGAAGAGGATAAGATTGTAAAAACAGTAGATTATTTGACTAAAATCTATAATAGAAAGCTCAAGATTAACAGAAGTAACATTTTTGAGTCCGTTACATTGATATATTTGACTTTATTTTTGCTTTTTTGGGGTACTATAAGCTGCTTAGCCTTGTAGAAATCATTAAAATCCTTCATTCATTCATTCATTCCTGCATTCATTCCTTCCTGAGAGCTAGCTACTAAAAAGGACTGCAAATCCAAGATTAAATGGGGATAAATGTGGTAATAATGCAGTAATGACAGAGACAACAGGAGGATTTGTAAAATTCACCCTCTCTGGTGCTGTTTGGGCCATCCAAAAGGACTGTGGCCTGTAAACCTATTGTTGGCTCCTGGACACGTGTCCTTATTAACGATTATTGTGCCACAAAATCCGCGGAGCCACGAACATGTCATCAAATAAGGGCCTCAACTCAATTATTATTTCCTGCGTGTCAGGTGTGCTCGCAAATAAGGAAACATGGCCACAAGCGTTACACGACTATCTTTAATAACGGAAAACGACATACCTCCTTTCCCTGCAGTCAACTAGGTATATTACTTAATATGGAAAAACTTCATCTCAATTTCTAATAAGTATTTGTGTTTAATTGATTTATATAAACGAAAATAACGTTCCAACAAATAAATTTATGATTCACAATTTACATAATTTTCTATCCTCCGAGCTTTGTAACAATATTTTTAAAAGGAAAAGGTAATCAATCAATCTAAAGTTTAGCTGAAAAAGTAGCAGTGTGAAAATTCTTGAAAACACCGAAAAACAATTTTGAACACAATTTTGCTATACGTTAATAATATAAGGCACTTTGACCATCAAGTTTTCACTTGACGGGCGAAGGTGGTCTAAGGTTGCCCAAGGAAATAATAACTAGTAATCGTACTTGAGTGGCGTAATTGAGATGTCAAACGTAAGGCGTGAAGGAAGTTAAAATTGAAGTAATGAAGGGGAACATTAGAGGGAAACAAAGGGAGAAAGAAGGGAATGAAGGAGAATTGTAGAAACAAGCATTCTATCTACTACATATATTATTCCACAACGGAACCCGATTCCACAAGGGAGCGTGATCTGTGGAAGGTGTACTTGGCCTAGCCTTTAGCCGGCACAAGATATGATGTTATTATACATGACCCACTATCCATTGTACCTATTTAATAGATCTAGTTGAAGGATTTGTTTTAAGAGATATTTTCATTCCCATTGATGGTTGTCATAGTAGGATGGTCACATGTATCTCATTAAGGAAGGAGAATCATTAGGAAGCATTACAATGCCAAGTTTCCTATCTATGAGGTCATGGAGTGTCCTGTGGAGGTGTGAAGTCATGGGAGAGAGAAAGTTAAGAGAGAGACTATTTGAATTTCAAATGGGGATTTTCCCTCCAAAAGATGTAATTCAACTACAAGGACATGTCAAGGAATGTTAAGTGTTTGATTAGGTGGTTTTAAGTGTTTGTTCGGTGGTAGAGGGGTGTGTATTAAGTCTTTTGTGTGCTAGTGCATCATTAATATGCTTACAATAATGTAAAGAATGACAGCTATCATCCTAGGAGGTGGATGGAAGTTGCATATTCACAAAGTGACAACATAGATGTCGATTACAATGCATGGAGTAGATACAAGCATGAGTGTGAATTCGATTATAGGGGTGTGAGTCAATTTGTAGAGACTATTCCTCATGGAGGAGGAAGTAAGAGAGAGGAGCTCAGTGATTTTTGTAAGAGGAAGTATATTAGTATATATCTAAGTTCACTTACAGGTTTACTTTTCCTTTGGGAGGTATTTTCTGAGTTTGAATTGTGAATGATGACTCCTCTTCTTAATGCATGTACATCCTAACTATGTGAGTGTGAAAGAATCCTTGTTTGTGTGCATTTCAAGTTGTTATGAATGAGCTAACCCCTGTTTTGATGAATTATGGAATACGAAGATATATGATAGCATACCAAGAATAAGACCGTGAGCTTTATTATCTAATGTGTATGTGTTAAGATTTAATGAGGTGTTTGGGAGACATCAAAAACTCATGTTAGAGGTACGGAAAGGTTCAGTGTATGTCATAGAAGCAATATTGTTTATAAGCAAGTTTCGATAACACCAATCTCTACTTTGTAACTATGCATTGGGTGTTGATCAAACTAAGATTTGTGTTGTGATGAGTTTGGCGTGAAGGAAAACCTTTGGGAAGAGTGAGTGAGTTGATCTTAAGCCTTATTGAGGGTCTTATGCACTCAAAACAAGTTTCTAGCTCCTTCATTAGAAACAAGGGTTCCATACTCTGTCATGTGCATTTATACTAGTCACTGTGAGCTCATGGAAATCGAATAAACCTTGTGTAAAACTCCACACTTTGCTAGAATAATGTTGTAGAGGAGGTAAAACTAGACCCTTAGACCAAACCTAGGACCTTGAATTAAAGTGTAATCTAAATATCCCTTCTCGGGTCAGTATTGCACTAACTAGGGTTTGAATGATGAAATTGAATTATATTTTGATTTCACCTATGAATATTCATGGAAGTTGGTAATAATATATGTCTTGGAGTGGGTTAAGTTTTGGTGAAGGTTTAGCATCAAAGCAAGCTCCCATCTATTATATTTTTTTACAGCTTGGGATAAAGGCGGTGAGACACAAAGTGGGAAAGCTAATTTGAGGAGCCATTTTACAAAGCAAGTGTTATTTAAACTTGGAGTTAACTCTTGAAACTATATATACAGCTATATACCCATAATGGGTGGCCAAAAATGTCAAGTTTAAGCCTAAGACTTGAGGGAATGAGGAGATATATATAGAAGAATACTACCCCTAACCTATTAGAGGGTTTGAGAGAAAATGCAAAGGGTGAGATAGAGGGGGTTGAAGAAGAAGTTAGAGTCCGAGATTTTAGAAGCACCATAGAAATACCAGTGAACTAATAAAGATTTTAAAACCTTATGGGTGTCCTTAGATACTTCTATCCATGCTTGTTGCAAGCTACTCTATCTTAAGGGCATGAGGAGGCCAGTTTTGAGAAACAAAGGAGTCAAGTGATTTTAGTTGTTTTGAGTAAATTATATGGTCATTATAATTGTGTTGTGAGGTTTATGAGCAGGGGACCTAAAAAAGGAAGCATTAAATAATCCAAGGTCCAAAAGTAGCACTCTCCAAAGACTAGCTAGTAAGCAAGAAATTGAGCAAGTTGGTGAAATTGGGTAAGATGATAGTTTTCTTTCATGTTGAGCCTTGGTAAAGGAATTATTAGCAGTGTTTTGAGACTGATATGACAAAGGATGATGGGAATGATTCCATTCCAAGTCATAGTTGTTAGTTTTGCAAGTTTCTTAAGCCATTTTATCTAGTGAATGATCCTCTTTTGCAAAGACCGAGTGAAGTTGTGGTTTACAAACTCTTGAAAAGTTAAATATATACATAATAGTAATTTTTCTCTGCATTAGTTGTGATAGGGATCACAGTGAGTGGATAGAGATTAAATAAGGGCCAACGTTAGAACGAGATTGAAATGGAAATCAAGTAAGAAAATGTGGGAACTAAATACCTACATGTCACACACCTATTCGATGGCTCGAATTGTTCCAACCAAAAGAATATCTATTATAACATGCACTCCACTTTATCGTCTCAATCTCACCCGCATTGTTCACACGATTGCACTTTTCCTTTAAATAGTCTAAAATAAAAATGGGGAAAATCTAATAGGTTTTAGGTTCGAAATCCAATTTTTAAGTTTGAGTGATTATAATGTTAAATCCCTAACAAATGTGAAACCTTTGATACACATTATAAAAATAGTGACTACAATGAACTGTCAAATCTATTCATATATCAAAACATTATACGCGATGAACACTAAACCTCGATTTGTCATTATATGTCATTTATGGCCACCTTCTTCCCAATAAAGGAAAACCTATCATCGCAATGAAGTGGTTTATGAGATATCTATGTTGCACCAAATAGGAAATAATTTCCACAAGTTAGGAATGTGAGATGAAAAACAATACAAAGTTAAATGTGGGAAATTCATTCATATTGGGCATTGCCTTTTTCATGGTAGCTAAAGGAGCTTATACTACTTGTCCAAAAGATGAAATTATTTATATGTGGATGGATAGGATGGCCTTTCCATGGTTTACAAAGGGTTACTTATTTCCAACATAGGTAGAACCAAGACACTTATGAATATTCTAACTTTGATCACTGGCTAAGTTTCTATAAAAATATATTTTGTTTGTTTGGGAAAGGTAACACATATGGGAAGATATCTATAAGCTCTAATTAAAATATTTTCCATATCAAAGACATGAACAAAAATTTGGGGAAAAAAGTGAGAATTTAATATATGCATTTCCCACACCTATTCTATGGTTTAGACTCTTCCTACCCAGCTAATATATGTCATCTATGCTCCACTTTATCATCTTTATCTCACTCACATTATTCACATGAGTGTAATTTTCACGTAAAGGGGCGAGTAATAAAAATGGGGAAAATGTATTAGGTTCCATGTTTGAAACCCAATTTTTAATTTTGTGTGATGGAAAGGAGTGAACAATGTATCACAAGTACATCATTCAACCAAAAAATAGTTCATATTTTGTGTTGATGGATGTCCATACTTCGGTGTAAATCTCTTGTTTTTCCACGAGTTGTGAGTATGCTTGGGAAAGGTGAGTTTATTGGGTCAATATCCATTTGTTGCATTTGTTGAAAAATTCTTGATGATTCTTGAACATGACCATGTCTAAATCTTCACGACACCATTTTTCACCAATCAATAGGAAACTTACAAAGAAAGATATGAAATTATTAACCATTTATAGTTTAAAACACATAAATACATGTAAATGATTATAAAAGTTACCCATGGGAAGAAGCCAAGACCACAAAGTCTCCCTCACCTTAGACATATCAAACAAGAAATCTAAATAATTATGAAATCTCCCACCAAGGATATAGCAAAGACATTAATAAATTTCCCACAAACAATAATGTGCCACAAATTTATTTCACCTTAATAAACCCAAGTCCAAAAATAATACAAATACATCCTATAAGATTGATTTTTATTATCCTTCCAAAAATGAATGTGGATCGACTGCATTAGTTTTATCGAATTCAATCACAATACCCCATTCCATGTAATATATTAATTATTTAAAAATAGAAGGTAAAGGGTCGCTTAATCCTTACATGAGCATTGGATGTTTGTGTTTGAGCCACACCCGTGTTTGGACATCATTTTATATATTGTATGTAAGATGATGACAAGGTTATGTTATTGAGGTTTTAAAGGGTTTTCATCAAGATAGCCACCATAAACATTAGATTCAACATCTTATCGTTATGATTAATCGACCAAATGACATAGTAAACGAGGCACCCATCTTTATAAACCTCATTTCTAATAGTATTTATTTTGAAATCTTAGTATCTATTACTAGTTCCACTATTTTGTCAAGTGTGTATATAAGATTTTCACTTGGTATTTGTTGCATGTTTTGAGCATGATTTGGATGACGATAATCGAGTTCCAAGAGTATCTCTACTAGTCAAGAATCGTATAGAAATGGATAACACAACACAAGAATTGATGGAGCACATTTAATTTCATTGTTTATATCAGAACACCCAACTTAGAGGATAAAAGAGATATATAATCCCACTCGCATATATTTCTTCATGTGGACTCTAAGGGAATGCCAAAAATAGTGTTTGATATTTTGATAGCAACTTGAATTAAAGACAGAAAATTGCAATAACAATGGCATATAAATTGGATGGGTTTGAGTCACAATCCATGTGTCGTCTCAATCAAGGCACCTTGATTTTCTTATTGTGTATGAAGGATCCTAAACAAGCTCTTTTACCCGAACTATGACAAGAAGAGGTGAAAGAATGCCACCTCTTCATGCTCATGTTCCAAGGTTTCTACTTCATCCTTCATAAGGAAAAAATACCTACCGATAATTGTAATGGAGGAGGTGGAACATGATCAATGGAGGTGGGAGCGTGAGGAAAATAATATTTCTTGTAGATAGTGACAGACAGACTTCGGTATGAATCCTCTAATGATGAGGCTACCCCTAGGATTAGAAATATAGAAAGAAACATGTGGGAATTTAATACTGCATGTCCCACACCTATTCCATGGGTCAAATTTTTCTTCCCCAAATAATATTTGTCATTGAAAAGTTGACAAAATCTACAATTGTATTTAGGTCACATCTACCACAAAATAAGTTGATCAGTAAATATCATTTTCGCGTGGTAATAATACAAACATGTCAACAAGATAAATATATTTTAACATCCAAAATGTGAAACAAAGTTTATAATACCGAAAATCTTTTCATTTTTTCTCGTATGGATTTTTGATCACTTATTCAAATTGATACTGAATTCACCCATTTTCTCCACCCTCTACTTGGTGAACATATCATGTAACAAATTTGGTAAATCACTTGCATATTTGGTTTGGATGTCATTGTAAGCATTACACTCAAAATTAAATTATTTTTCTAATTCCACTTTGCTCCAATGGTGCAAAGATTAAAAAATCTCTCTTCCCATGCCTCTTTTGTTTTTTTCTAGCTATTTGTTTCACACCGAATCCCATGTGAATTTTTCCTTAACTCGATCTATGGTAATAAAAATTCTCCAAGGGATATTATCCCCTTTATAGGCCTTGTGTTGATGATTGTTGGGCTGATGAATTACATCCTAAGTATTGAAGGCCCATAAGGATTGGGCACACAAACATAGGGCGTAGAGGTGCACGCAGAAGTATAGTGGAACAGGGCACGCCCGGAAAGCATGAAGTCAGGACTTAGCCATTTTCAGTATGAGGCTAAATATAGATGTTGAGTGTGGAACACGTTTTGTAGAAGACTTGGAAAGTACGTAATTGATATTTTGGACAAGTGGAAGATCAAGTAACATGCATAGTTTTGGGGCTATTAATAGGATTAGATCTGCAGTTGATATTATTAGATAATCTATTATTAGCAAGCTTGCATGCTTTTATATTTATCATGTAAAGGCGCATGGCTATTCTTAACATGTAGCCTATTTTGGAAAGTGCATGAGTAGTGAAGGGAAACTCCCCACTATCTATAAATATGTATTGATTTGCACGTTTTAGAGAGTCAGTTGTGTAATACAGTTATGTTGCTAGTTTATGAGCGCACATGACTTATGATGACATTACTATGTATGTATGCAGCTTTTGTGTTTTACAATAATTAATACAATGGATCTTTATGGCTGGATATTGGTTTTTGACATATATGTGACTGGTTCTTGTATGGTAAACCTAATATTGATTCTTGTATGAGTTATTCTTGTATATGGTTATGATCTAGATCTGTTTATGGTTTATTACTGCATTATTATTATGGATCTAGAATATATCTATGTGTGTTATTATCATGCTAACCCTTGAAAACATAAAAGAGTGACCTCATACCCTTGTGTGCTTTGGGTGAGCACTCAATTATGGCTAAGTGATGTGCCAATGCACCTTGGGCTGTTTGGTGAAATAAAAGACTACATTTTGGTTCTATTGCTGGGACCTCTTTTCCATTTGTTTGTCAAGATGTTACATGATGAAGACATACCAATTCACTTTGGCTAGCATTAAGTATTGTTTAGAGAATCTAGAGGAAGAGTATGCTCACATATTTAATACTTGACCTAAATTTGATGCATGTGCGTGGGTTGAACATAATCTGTATCATGAACTTATGAGATGTTCTTTTCCATTTTTCATATAGAGTTGTATTAGTGGCTGGTAGCATATGCATCAAATATAAATTAGAATTATAGAACACTTATTTGGACACACGAAGAATTCCAAGCTTTCCATGATGGTAATTTGACTTGAAGATGCGTTATAGATCATTGGTGGAGTGGTGTTTTTAATAGCTACAATTTGGAGTACATAGTATCTACTTATTCCTATCCAGAGGTTATTGAGTTTCAGTTCCTGTGTGAACCCAAAGGATATTATTTGTGCACTATCCCTTTAGAATTAAGATCTTGATCATGACCCTAGATTTGTAACAACGTCCTTTGGCTAGATAAACCTCACATGCAATGGAAGGAGCATATGTGGAGAAAGATGGAAGACCTAGCGAGAAGAAAGGCGAGAGAAATAAATTTAGCTTAAGTTCAATTAGGCACGTGCGAGGGATTTGGAAAAACAACATGAAGTTACTGAAATGAATGACATTTTCAAGAGAGATGGCTCATGAAGTATTTGGAGCTCACATAGAGGACATGGAACCAGAGCATCTGGAACTCCCCCATTTGGGTAATCATAGTAGGGAACCCTTTTTGACCTCAGATGAGAGTGCATCGGTGGAAACTATAAGGACCCTAGGTGCGCATATGATCCCTTCCTGAGACCTAGCCCTTGTGCTTGGTTTTCCGCTTTATGACAGATCATTAGTAAGCAAGCTGTGTGTAGGCGAGTAGAGCTTGATTATAGATAGAGTTAAATTGCCATCCAATTCAGGAGTTAATCGGACAACCAATTCATATATGGTGGAACAATAGTCCTCTATGTTATTTGGACGTCTTGTTGGAGGTATATTTTTTTCGCATGTTGTTGGCACAAAATGTGGGCACGAAGAACGTTGGTATTACATCTAGAAGTAGTACAACTTCTCAGATCGTGGGAGTTAATTTTAGCACAACTATTGGAACACAAGCCGCATCATCCTCTATTTTTTTGCTTCTACGGAAGGAGGATCGGAGGGTCAAAATGATTGGTATCTAGGGAATCTGGGTTTTGGGAGGCGGAGAGAACACAGAGGCAATACAGTTTACGGATCTTGTGGGTATGGTCTGCACTAACCCCAACAATTATATTTTGAGATGTCTCTTCATCTCCCACAATACTCGAGGAATTAAATATGCAGCTAAATATGTGCATATGTGTGAAATACTATGGCGCACTAAGGGGATTACAGCTCCAGAGTGTAAAGCAAGTCAATTTGTAACTACTTTATAAGGGCGCGTGCAAAGTTGGTACAAGAAATAAGATCTGAATCAAACTTGTGTAGACTATACTATGATGTGTGATCCTTTCTTAGCAGAGTTTCATATACCGAATTTTGAGCACAAGAGCATCAGCGTGCTAAAAAACATCAAGCACGACATGGCTGAGAGCGTAAGGGAGTATGATGCATGATTCAAAAGTCTTTTATTGAAGTTGTCTTATGACATTCACCCGAGTTAGCATGCTCAATGGTTCGTTGGAGGTTTAATCACCCCTTTCGAAGGGTGTTCTCACACAATACTTATATAGACCCACGCGAGGCACTTAAGGAAGTTCTGCATGCCGAGGTTTGTTGGGAGCATCGAAACCGGAGTTAGCCCATTTCTGGAGGCTCATATTGTAACTATGGAAAAACAATTAGAAAATTTGTCAGCTAATTTAGCTCATGAGACATGTAGTGGTATTTGGTGCATAGATTGTGAAGTGAAGGACATACCAAGGATAATTTCCCTCATAAATCGGTGTGTGCCATGTTGTGGATGGATGCGAGATCTTCAACTTGGATTACGTTTCAAGTAGGTGCCCATTGTTGTAATGTGCGATAAGGAAGAATGTGTCCTGTTACTATAAGATTTATATTTCTACCACTCATGATATAGATAATTATAGGTTGATTGATCAGATTCATGATGCCATTGATATTGGTGTATGTCAGACCAGTGTTGTAAACAATTCCAAGGAGCAAGGTGAGCATCATGATCATAGTTACAATGAAGGGTGCTCTGATGGTGGTGGTAGAGGTAGAGGTAGAGGCTACTATGGAGGATTCAAAGGTCGAGGTCATGGCAGTGGACGAAGTGAGTTCCCTCATGGAACATGTTATACATGTGGATCCCCTGATCATTATAAGCATGAATTCCCTCATAATGTTATTTTCTCCTTTTGTGCAGAAAGAACCACAATTATGAAGATTTCTCATATTTGTATGAGCACCGAGAAAGAAGCACAAGCATGATAATGGCGTGGGAATGGTTATAGTACAACACGCTGTGGAAGATTAGTGCCAACCAAAGGTAACGCCTGATCCTAAGATGTTTCCGTGTTGGTCACTAGATGCGCCCGAGGTTGCACACGCCGTGGAAGTTCCAAAGAAGAAGCCTATTATTACAAAAGAGGAGGTATTGCATGTAAAGTATCCAGACCCTACTCATCAAAAGGAAGTTTATCAAGAAACCATGGAAGTTATTATAAATTTATAAGGTGAGATATAGTGCTTAAAAGAGCAGCCGCGGAAGTTGGAGCAAGAAAAAGTAGTTGAGCTTCCTCAAAAGGATGTTGACGATTTAAAGGAGGTTTGTAAGATGCTATGACAAGAAAACATCATTCCTTTATTAGGGGAATGACTAAGGGGGAAGATGTCGCACGTTGGAGTTGAGCACGAGAGACAAATTTTACATGCTAACTTACCTCCTCATAGTCTTGATTATGACAAAGAGATCACTCTTAACGTTGTTGAGTAACATTTTGACTAATACAAATGCGTATGAATGTACTCACCTTGGACATGTGGAATCAGATAGGGATGCCACCATTACAGCCATCTTCAAATGTGTTGTTTATGGTGAACAAGACTAAAGCCACACCCATTGGAGTCTTGAAGGATGCTACTATTACTATACAAGGGGCCAAGTTTACTAGGGAATTTGAGGTCTTGGCGCTTGTAGAGGTAGATAGTTTTCTAGCATTGCTTGGGCACCCTTGGTGTTATGCGAATAATGTTGATCTACACTTTAATAAAGGATATATCAGTTTTGAGAACAAGGAAGAGTGTGTCATCATTCCTTTGATGATGAAAAAGCTACACCTTATGTAGAACCTTTGAGTGAAGAGGATTTGAACAAAATTTATGTGCGCACCATTAGAGATCCTAAAGTGCTTGAGCCATTAAAGGAAGGAGTTATTCAATGGGATGATGCACAGTCTATGAGTGATACAACCAATGTTTCTTGTGACAACTAGGCACATGGGACTTATGAAATGATTGGGCGTGAGATGAAGAGTGCAGTTACATGCGTAAGTAGGCCATGATGTGTTAGGCAATTTGGGTAGTAACCAGGTACCAAGGTACACTTGGCGAGGAAAACCATAAGTATTTTTGCACGCTATGGAATCCTAGTGGATAGACCAAGTGGAAAGAAGGAATATGTTGGTGTATACCTTGTGTGGGGTAGCTACCCATTAGTGGATGGTACACAGAGATGGTCTTTTAGAGTGGAAAGAAGTGAGAATCACCTTCTCTACTATATTTCTTCGGAGCAATGCACTTACCAAGACATGTGAATTTCATGGGAAGGATTCTACTTCGCATCATGTTTAGTAGTGTGAGAGACTCTAGACAGAGGGGCAGGAGGCCTTACCACCTTCATTATGGGTGCACAAGTTCTACTTCACCTTGTGAGGCTACGCATGTGCATGGTATGTTTATGCAAAATTGAATAGAGAAATAGGGATTGGCAAGAACTGACTTTAGGTATAATTCAAATATTTGACTATTTTTCCAATAAACCTCTCGGTGAATAAAGTGTTACAGTTTATAAAGCACTTGACTATGAGAGATAGTGCAAAGGCTGAGGAACTTATTCAGGAGTTACTAGGAGAGTCATATCTGGAGGCATGTTTTGAAGAGGAAGAGACAGATGAGAAATTTTTTGGGTACACCTGCCTAGAAAAAGAAAAAGGTAAAATGGTCTTTGTGATAGATGATGAAGAAGTGGAGAATCTAGATGTTGATCATATTGTGGGTACACGTGAGGTATTAGAAAATGTAAATGAGAAAGTGTGCGCATATTATGAGCCTATGAAAATGAATAAGGTCAACATTGTGACAGATTTTGAATCTAAGGAGGCCATCATTGGTGATTACATGTTTGACTTAGAGGTTGCAAAAATAATTGAATTTCTATGTGATTTCCAAGACTTATTTCCTAGAGACTATAATTAGTTGAAATGGGTACATCACTCTTTGGGTGAGATGAGGATCAAGCTAAAGGAAGGTGCACGCCTTGGTTAGGAAGATTCCTTACAGGATGAATCCTAATCTACGCATCAAGGTAAAGGAAGAAATTGATAAGATGTTGAAATCTGGAATCATTGAGCCCATTGAGGAGTCGAATGGGTTAGCCCTATGGTAATTAGTATAAATAAAGATGAAAGAATAAGAATCTGTGTGGATTATAGGGAGTTGAATGATGCATGTGTAATATATCCCTTTCCTACACCATTTACTGAAGATATTCGGAAGGTGTTGTAGGGCGCGAGATCTACTCCTTCACTGATGGATTTTTTGGATATCATCAGGTGAGGATTGCTAAAGAGGATCAAGAGAAGACAAATTTCACCACTGAGTGGGGAATTTTTGCATACACAGTTATGCCTTTTAGATTAAGAAAGCACCTATTGTCTTTTCATGCATTGTTGTGCAAGCATTCCAGGATTTCATTCATAAGTTTTTATAGGTTTACTTGGATGATTGGATAGTTTATGGGCTAGTAAAAGATCACTGTGATAATTTAAGACTTATGTTTGAGAGGTTTCAGCAGTTGAGCATCTCCTTAAAAATTAAGAAGTGCATTTTTGCTACACCTTTTGGGACTTTTTTGGGGCATATTATCTGTAAAGAAGGCTTGTTGGTAGACCATGCTAAGGTTGTTGTTATTTTGGGCTTAGAGGAACATACTACCTACAGTGAGGTTCACGAATTCTAAGGGCACAGTTATTACAAGAATTTTATCAAAGGTTATGCTTGGATTTTTGTGTCCTTAGAGGAATTATTGAAGAGTAAGGGAAATTTCCGTTTGGGTGAAGCGCAACAATGCACATTTGAGACATTGAATGAAATTTTTACTACAACACCCATTCTGCATTTTCCTTCATGGACCAAACCATTTCATGTGCATGTAGATGCTTCTGGCATGGCCATTGGGCATGTCATCTCATCTTGGTGAAGGTATCATTGATCACCCTATCTATTTTATAAGCAGAAAGTTTACACCAGCTGAACCGAATTATACCACTATAGAGCGCAAAGCCTTGTCCATGAGTTTCGCGTTGCATAAGTTTCAACAATACTTGCTAGAAATACCTTTTAATTTTTATACAGATCACATGACACTTAAGTACTTGGTAAACAATCCCATTTTTAGGGGTACATATGTCGTTGGATTCTGTTGTTTTAGGAATTTGACTTTACAGTGGTAGTCAAGCTAGGAAAGAACAACTCTGGACTAGATCATTTATCAAGGATTAATTTAGGAGAGGATGCATAGAGCATTGAGGATATAATGTTGATGCACAAATTTTCAGATTGAATCGCGCACCCTCTGACTTAGAAGATATTGCTATATTTTTGTGAACTAGTGTGGCGCCTGAGGGGATGAAGAGTTTAGAGAAGAAATAACTTGCCATATGCATCGTGCCTTACATGTTGATTAGTGGAGACTTATACAAACTAGGTCGGGATGAAGTTTTACATCGGTGTGTACTTGAGCATGAGCGCGAAGCTATTATGGAGGAAGCTCATGGTGGGATTGCAGGTGGACATTATGTTGGGGATGCCACCATGCGTAAGATTTTATTGGTTGGTTTGTGGTGGGAAACATTGTATAAGGATTGTAAAGAATATTGTAAGGCATGTGACCATTGTCAACACCTTGGAAAGCCTAAGCATAGAGACGAGTTTCCTTTGAGGACTATTGTGAATGCAAAACCTTTTGAAAAATGGGAAATTGACTTTGTGGGCCTTATTTCCCCACTCGCGCGTAGAACTAAATCACGCTACATTATAACTTGTATAAATTATCATACAAGGTGGGCATAAGCACCGCGTACAAAGGATTACACGGCAGCTATGGCAGAAAATTTTATGTGGGAGAACAAGATTAGCATGTATGGATGCCCATTGGTTTTAACAAGTGATATGGGTACTCATTTGATAAATGAGACAATCAAGATATTATTGGCATTTATGGCACAACACCCCTATCACCCTCAAGAAAATGAAACAATTGAGGCTTTCAACAAGATATTGGGACATACATTGACTAATATTTATGATGTTGGAAGGAAAGACTGGGATGATAAAGTCTCTATTGTACTTTGGGCATATAGGAAAACTTACAAAAGACTGAACAAAGCCACACCTTTTCAGTTCATGTTTAGCGCGAAGGCTATTTACCCATGGAATTCATGTTACCTTATCTATGTATTATGCACATGAGGTTTGGATGATGAGAAAGAACTTGAAGAGCGCATTGATAAATTAATGCATTTGTATGAAATGTGTGCCATTTCCGTGGAGTTAGAAGGCATGGCATGATAGGCATATCAAGGATAAAAATATTGAATTTGGACAGATGGTTCTTCTTTATGACTCCAATTTCTTGCATCACCATGGAAATCTCAAAGTGCATTGGTTGGGACCTTATGTTGTGAATTACATACATGATTTAGGTGCTTTCAGCTTACATGCACCTTTGTATGGGAACGGTTTCCCAATTACTTCAACGGGAGTAGGATGAAGCCCTACTATAAATAAATATTCTTGGTGTTTGTAATAAGGTAGTATTGTCATTTAGATTAGGTTTCCCTTTATGCATTTCCTTTATATGTGTTTCCTTTCATCATTGCTATGATTTGTCAATTTAGTTTAGTGTTTTTTGTAATAAGCGTGCTTGCGCACCAAAAGTTGATTACTATCTATTGAATTCATGTGTAGAGGACCGCGCATAATTTTAGTGTGGGGTGGAGTATATACAGGATAAATGGATCAAGTTTGAACATTCTCTGGAAAGATGGGTATGCATAGAGAAATATTGTGTAGGTGCTTGAAGTAAAGGTGTAGATACAAGAAAAATTGCTCATGAATGAAGACCACGTATGGATGAATGGATGCATAGTATAACATGAGGTAGGCTGTAGCATGAGAAACTACTTGGTGAAAGGCATAGTGGATAGGTACTTCAAAGGCATAAAGGTGCACGAAAGGAGGTCTCGTGGTCGAGGAGTAGTAGGCGTGTCGAATTTAATGACTGGGGCATGGAAAAATTAGCATGAAAAAAAGGAAAGAAACATCATTTAATGTTGAGTACGGTGGTAGGTGGAGAGTAATAAATGCGGAAAAAAATGCAAAGGTTATAAAATTCGGTGTGGTGATATAATTTTTACCTTGCGATTAAGAAGAATTCAAGTAAGTTGAAGAGCGAGCTAAGAGCGATTTGCATGTGAAATGCGAAGAGTTGTGTTATGAAACTGAAATAGAAAAATTCATGCACGAGATTGGTTGACACTTGATGGAGAAAGTGTTTTAGCAAAACAAAGGAGTATGGGGAGGAGAATTGGTAGTTAGGGTTCAAGCTAGGGCACGTGGATTTTGAGGTACGACATGCGGGTTTTGAGTTACAATTCTTGAATCAACTACAAAAATATGCTTTTATAGTTGTTGTGGGACCTAAGTGAGCACCTCAAGCAGCTACAAGGGGTAGAAAATAAAAGGAACTTGAAATAGAAGTGAAGACACCCCTGAAAGTTGATTTTCAGAGATGCAGTATCTAGAAGGGGTTTTATGGGCCACGATTGGGAGTCACACATTCGAGCTACAAAGTAAGTGACTATAACCATAGAACTAAAGACAACAAAGATGAATTGGATAAGTTGTTGGTGGTAAAAACAACTATGAGAATAGAGAATGATATGGTTGTGTATGATGACGTGGGGAAAAATTATTGTCAAATGTAGGAGTTTTGCAACTTTATGAACTCCCTTATTTTGGAAAACTAGAAAATTTATATCAATGGTTGATGAGAAGATTCCATGAGGACTTCTTTTACTTTGTTGGGTGACGAATGAGGCTTACCACACCCCTAATTGGGAAACTGACAGGATTGAGCATTTCGGGTACTGAAGTCAGTAGTGACTTCACTGACAAGGAGGGAATAGAGGCAACAAGAAAAGCACTGTATTAGGCTAAGGGGGAGGGCACGAGATGGATATCCCCAAGTTGCAGAAGTGCCATGTTGTTTAGGTAGCAACACACCTCCTTACTAAGTTAAAAAATCAGGAGCATTGGTCACAGGTGAATAAGGCATGGTTACACATTGCAAAGAAGATGACAGAAGGAGTAGTCTACAATTTGGCTAGCTTTATTGCTGAGACTATTGTTGAAGAGGCATACCAAGGTGAGAAGATAAGTTTTAGAGCAATCCTTTTGTCTCTTATTTTTATAGATATTGGAGTGCTCGACAGGCCAAAAGATAAGATGTGGAAATACCTAGAGGAAAATAAATATCTTGTTGAGAGATTTGCAAAGTATAATTATGATGAATCCATGAGCGGACCTTATAAGTAGAGAACGGAACTTTGGTATGAGCGCATTATTGTTGCATTTAAGGAAGAATGGAGAATACCTAAGGATCTTCCTTCGGTATTGGACAAACAGTACAATTTTTAATTTACCAACATTTTTGCATAGGGCGCTTTGGAATGAAGGATGGGAAGTGGAGCCCTTGGTGTAAGCTTCCATATGCCTTCACCATGTGCTATTTTCAGGCATCGGTGCATAGGTTCTCAAACACACGAAGGTTTCTTTTCAATGCAAACAAGGTAGATTGTGATTATCATACACTCTGGAAGACCTATGTCTACCCGGGTAGGTCTACATATATTGAATAGTTTATTCTAGATGATATTAATATGAATGTCATGATCTTGGAAATTGGTAATTCTGGGCATCTCTTGTATACATTTACCTAAAGCCCAAGATGGAAAATGAAAAATATCTTGAGAATGAATTTGCGCTCCTTGGACCACCCAAGGGGAAACATACTTGGGCACATTGAGGATGAGGAGGCCATTTCACCCCTTGTTGGTGAAGAAGAAGAAGAGGATTTGCAAGAAGATTGTGGTGGTTTGGAGCACGGGGGTAGGAAATAGCCAACTATGGGAGAAAAGAGAGCACATGAGCCGACACCTCCTGGAAAAGAAGAAGGCAAGGAAGAAGTGGTGGAAATAGGTGCTATGGAGGTAAATATAGACCAAGGCAATGAGGACCAGGAGTATATAAGAGTGCTTGAGGAAAACACAAACTCAAGGCACAAGGCCATAACAACCCCATAGAAGATCGCCAAGACACTCCACCGTGAAGGAAAAACTTGACAAGAAGAAAAGGCACAAGTACATTCTAAGGAAGGAAGATGAGGGCAAGAAATCGAGGACAACGTGTAGAAGACTTCGGTCAATATTGAGGATGTAGAGAAGCCTTAGGAAGAAGAATTAGGGCATAGACAGAGAATCGGAGGAAAAAGGAGCCAAAGATAACACTATTGGAACAAATATAGGGACGATAAGGGTAAACTATCTAGTGCGCCTCTGCTACATAAACAGTTAAGGATGAGTTACGATACGAGCATACACATTTCCAAAGGTAAGCGCTCGAGAAAGAAAAAAGATGAAGGAACATATGAGACTCCTACAGTTGGGTATATAAATTATCCTGCCAACATTATCTACACTAGGTTCCAAAGCACATTGGAACTTAAGGAGCTATATGGCTGGGAATTGATGGATTCTGAAATGGCATCTTCGCACACATGTAAGAAGTTATCTTGGAGTATGTAGAATCATATGGATGAGCCTAATTTTGACGTGTGCAAAGAATCATGTGTCTCTTGGAGAATGAAGAAAGTGCCACATTCGTGCCATGTGAAATTAAACCAACTTATATATCAGATGAGTAGGTGAGCAATGCATTGGTTAAGGTATCCACAAATTTGCATGTAGAGACATTGATAAAACGACGACAACCATTAAGGATTTATTAGAAGATAGAAAATATAAGGATACCAAGATCAAGCACCTAATAGATGAAAAGGAGACAACCGAGGCAAAGGTGTGCATGGTTACGAATATGGCGAGAATAAATAGGCGATGAGATTCTAAATAAGAGGTTGGATTTGGAAGAAAAAGTAGCACGAGGTTTCGTTCTACAATGCATTACTTACACACATTGGTCCACATGGTGTTGGATGAGGGGCCAATAAGGATGCCAAAACTAAAGGATGTTGCAGAAACGAGCATAAAAAGTGAAAGAAATGATAGCATGCAAAATTACTAGTTATGAGTTTGTACTACAAACCATGAAAGATGAAATGAAGAAGGAAGACTTGGCACTTGAACATGTGTACAGATCCTAAAAATATAATAAAGACAAGGACTCTAGTAGAGGAGGATGAGGTCCTTAAAGTAGTAAAGAATGAGACACTTGGGCATGAGGAGAGGCTCACTTTGGTAGCAGAGAAGTGTGATGTGCTTGCACTAAGAGCCCAGACCCTCACAAGGAGAAGATCAAGGAAATCGGAAAATTGATAGCGCGGTGAATGTATGTCATGGACAAGATGGTCTCATTCCCGCTAATGTTCTTAGAGTATTGCAGAATGAAGGTGAGAACATGACTTTGGATGAGATGGACAGGGGTACTTGAAGACATCTCAGATAAAGCTAATAAGGTGCTCAACAATTGGAATGAGCTTGAAGCAGAGATCAAAGTTGAATGTCCAGAGTTAATCCTACCTACAGAGGAATAGAGTGCCCAAGTATTCTTTTATTCTTTCTGTACAATTATTATTTCATTCCTTATTCTTTATTCATGGAAAGATAAATCTTGGTTACCCATTGTCGGGATGGAAATGAAGCAAGTGTGGGGTAATGTTGGGTTGATGAATTACAACCTAAGTATTGAAGGTGCATAAGGATTGGGCGGATATCCATAGGGCATGGAGGTGCGCATGGAAGTAGTGGAATAGGGCGCACTCGGGAAAGCATGAAGTCAAGACTTAGTCGTTTTCAGTATGAGGCTAAATATAGATGTTGAGTGTAGAGCAAATTTTTAGAAGGCCTGGAAAGAATGCAAAGGCTATTTTGGACAAGTGGAAGATCAAACAACATGCATAGTTTTGGGGCTATTAATAGGATTAGATCTGCAGTTGATATTATTAGATAATCTATTATTAGCGAGATTGCATGCTTTTGTATTTATCATGTAAAGGCGCATGGATATTCTTAGCATGTAGCCTATTTTGGAGAGTGCATGAGTAGTGAAGGGAAATTCCCCACTACCTATAAATATGTATTGATTTGCATGGTTTAGAGAGCCGTTTTGTAATAGAATTATGTTGTTGGTTTATGAGTGTGCATGACTTATGATGACATTACTATGTATCTATGCAACTCATGTGCTTTGATAGTAATTAATACAATGAATATTTGTGGTTGGATATTAGTTGTTGACATATATGTGATTGGTTCTTGCATGATAAACCTAATCTTGATTCTTGTATGAGTTATTATTGCATATGGTTATGATCTAGATCTATTTATGGTTTATTATTGCACTATTATTATGGATATGGAATATATCTATGTGTTTGTTTATCATGCTAACTCCTTGACAAAGATTCCATAAAAGAGGGACCCGGTACCCTTGCGTGCTTCGAGTGAGTGCTTAGTTCGACCGATTGATGTGTCAACACGCCTTTGGCTATTTGGTGAAATAAAAGACTACAATGATCTCTAAGGATTTGTCTCATATAGGCTTACAAAATTTATCCATAACAAATACATTTATTTACTTGCTATTGTTACAACATGTATTCAAGTCAATGTGTCATTTCCTCATCCACTTGTTGTTTTGACTCATGTATGACTTATTTCTATTGCACGAGATATCATTAAAGACCACCTTGGGCCATCTACTTATATGATGTGCAAATACATGTCTTTGTTTAGGTTCTCAAATGTAGGGATAAAATCTAAGTCTGGATACATGATGTATATTTAGAAGATATGGTAAGAGGTGTAGAATCATCATGAGTAACAACTACAGAAAGAGAAGAAAGAGGAGTAGTATATTCACATTTAGAATCATGAAGAGAAATAACATCATTACTAACATGTTCATGATCAGAATCATGGTCTACATCACTATCAGACATATTTTTGCAAGCAAGTAGTTCATCAATACTATCATCAACATAAAAAGAAGACGTACGAGAACGAGTATCATATATGTCACTCCATTCATTAGAAACACTTGTAGAAGTAGGAAGAGTAGGCGATACAACTTTACATTCATCTTGAATACTAGTAGAAATAACATCATGCACATGTACATTTTCAATATTATAAGTAGAAGTGTTGGCATCCATATTATCACAACCAAGAACATAATCAAGAAAATAATTTCCAATAATACTATCATGTGCTATAAGAGGAGTGGAAGAAGGTGCAACAACATGGGTGACTACGAGAGAGCAAGGAAAACATGAAGTAAATTTTTGGTCAGGAGAGACTATGCAAATGCTAGAGTTATGAAAGTTAGAAGGATGGGTTTTTGGAAAGCAAAAAAATTTGGAGGAAGGAAGCATCAAATTGAGGAATTTGGTAAAGGTCACGAAATTCATCTTGCACAACAACATTATCAAAGACAAGGTTCAAGCATGTATTAGCCATATGGTGCTTAGGAGATGAGGACCTCTTTTTAGCCATGAGGGTTTTGGGGATCCTAGGGAAAGAAGTGCGAAGAAGAGCGTGTTAGGAAATATAGTGTTCACATGGTTTATGGCATGTGATTTACCGTATGGTAAATATATTATTACTACGGTAATTATAAATTACTATTTTGTTAGTATGGTTTCAAGTTATTTGTAACAAATTATATTTGGTGGTTTATTAAGTAATATTGTTGTATATAATAACAATATTACATACTTCGATTTGTGGTTGTTAAAACCAATCACGAAGTTAGGCAAAGTTGTTAGGAAGGTGTCCTATATTTTAGGACTTGTAATTATCTATATATACGTGGATATTGGTGTATTAAAATGTATGAAGAAATATCGAGAGAATGAAATATATTATTGTGTTATTTTCATTGTCGATCTGAATTGAGCTCTAGATTTGGTATCAGAGCAAGGGACATGGAGAAATGAAATAAAGCTTTCGGGCAGATTTAAAAATTTCATTGCCCGATTATGGAAGTTTTTCAAAAGAAAAAAAATCTGTTTTAGATTAGATTAGTGTGATAGATCTTGATTGTGTGTAGGAGAAATTTTGTTTGTGAAGAAAGACGTATCTCTAAGGATTGCATTCAATTTTATTATGTTGTCTCTTCCTCTCTACAGCTAGAAAAATATCTACAGACTTGCACAGATCAAATAATTCCTGTGTTCTGCATTATTTGCATCTCAAACCATGGAAAAATAAGGTAGGGGTCTCTGTAATATTTTGGATCTAACAAACAAAGAGATCAAATACATTTCAGCCTCTAGAAATCACTACTCCATCTAGAAATGTTCATGATTGGCTGATGTATCATCCAACGTGGATGCCAGAGAAAATAAATTCTGGGAAGCTATCAAAGACGTCGATCATTTTGGGAACTTATTGATCTTCAGATATTCCATATTACTATCATTAGATACGTGTATATAATGTGCTCGGTTAGCACTTGAGCATGTCATGTGGGAGTGTTTCTGATTACCTTAATGGATGTTCTGGTAGTGGCGACGTGATAAAAGGCACTCACAAGTTGTTCTATAACACACTAGTAACTATCTGCCAGTGTGAACCATTCAAGCATCCCTCTCCAGCTAATAGTCATCTCCTGATAACAATCTTAATTGAGGAATCTTTGGCAACTTTATCAGGGAACCGAGTTCTCGAAACCTACTCCATGCGAATCGCAATCCTCCAAAGAGAAACATTCACCGACTCCACATTCCAATCCTCAAAGAGCATGCGGATTTAAAAAAGTCAAAGATAGAGTTTAGTAAGTCATTTTTTCATTGTTTTTAGTTTCTTATCAAATTTACAAAAGTCTATGTCGATTGTATTCTAATAATAGCTTTTAGCTATATTAGAAAAATGTTAAAGGTTACAGTGTGTTAGTGTTTAGTTATGTTATATGTATCTGTTTTATGGTCTAATTCAATGTCAATGGATTTTAATTAGGTATGTGTAGTTATACATCTCAATCAAGGGTCATTTTTTAAGTCTCTAGTGTAAAGTATAAATTGTCATAATAAAAAAATTACGTCGTAATGTCCATTGTCTTTAAAAATTAGATTCAAGTTTGTCTTATCAGGTGGAGTTTAAAGTTTATAAAATTCTATATTATTTGTTAGTTATGTGTCGTCAAATAATTAAGTTATAGTTAAATTTGTAATGTCGTCAAAAGTATTGTTTCAACTTTTAAGTGTAATTATTTTGTGTCAGTAATTTTGTTGTCAAAGAGTCAAAAAATTGAGTCATTGCAAAAGTCCGAAAAATAAAATAAAAAATTTGCCTCACAGACGCATTTTCGGTGTTACCCGACATCCAGAAAATAAATGATTTCACATTATGGGGCAAACAATAAACAATATGATAATCATTGAGCTTCATATCCAAATCAAGCTGAGCTAGTAGCATGACACTAGAGGACGGAGGCAACAAAGGCTGGAGGTCAGACAACGATCTCTCGTTAGTCATCAACGATGGGGCCGCACTTTTGGTATGATGACATTTGTTTCAATTGTTTTTTTTTAGTGTGGCATGAAAAATAAGAACATATGATGTAAATTCCTGTTCACTTGTGTGTATTCCTCATTTAACCCCTTTTGTATTGTAGAATATTGATCAAAATGTATTGTAGCAATCATGGTGTGAAGGTTATTGGTTAACCAGGGAAACCAATTGTTTAAGGTTTTTGGTGACTCTGTAAAACCAATTGTGAAAGGTTATTGGTACACATGCAAAACCGATTAGGTAAGGTTGTTGGTAGAAGCTGAAGAAAACCATCAATGGAGGAAGAAATGTGCATTGGCACATGTACGAGTTTTATGCATGCTTGATGTTGCACATTTGAGAAGTTGATCATGTGCACACAGAGGTGGCACGCTACAATCAAAGAACGAGATATGTTTTACCATGTAAACACTAAGGGGGAATGTTAGGAAATATAATGTTCACATGGTTTATGGCATGTGATTTACTGTATAGTAAATATATTATTACTACGGTAATTAGAAATTACTATTTTGTTAGTATGGTTACAAGTTATTTGTAAAATATTATATTTGGTGGTTCTTTAAGTAATATTGTTGTATATAATAACAATATTACGTACTTAGATTTGTGGTTGTTAAAAGGACACTCACGAAGTTAGGAAAAGTTGTTAGGAAGGTGTCCTATATTTTAGGACTTGTAATTGCCTATATATACGTGGATATTGGTGTATTAAAATGTATGAAGAAATATCAGAGAATGAAATATATTATTGTGTTATTTTCATGATCGATTGAATTGAGCTCTAGAGAGCGAGTTCACCAAATGATTTAGTAAAAAATGAAGTTAAATCTAATTACGAATAAGATATATGATAAAATACAATAGATATACAGATGTTAAGCACTCAAATAATTCAACAATGTAAGTAGATAAGAGCGACAAATGACTTAGTTAAATCATGTGTGATCTGGAACTGATTTAGGTGGTGTAAAGTGTTGAATAGGGCTAAAACTATGTCGTAACTGCTCTCTATAAAATTTGGATTCTGAGAATAATGTCGAACACGGGTGCCTAGGGTCATGTGGGGCACTTGGGCACTGCGACCGCTTCCTAAGCATCGTTGACTCGCCGAAGGTCGAATCGATTTTTTTTTGTATCACTAGGTTTTCACTATCACTTCCTATTGATTGTTTGATATTTGCACTTGGATCACCGAGGGTACCTATAACCTATAACACAAACCCTAGCTACTTACACAAGCTCATAAACACATCAAATTGGAATGAAAATGTAATATGTGAAGTCGACTGACCCCGGTGGTCACCCGATGAGTGAAATTATGACCGAGCGTTGCACTACATTCCAAACTCCATGTAGTTATTTGTGCTTGTGTGTGTAATAGTGTCCTTAGGTTGCCCTCGCACCAATGATGCCAAGATAGTGGGTTATGACTAGATAAGATGCAAATGTGTGATATGGAATTGAACACTTCCCCTTCCTATGCAATGTATGCACCCAAAAATGCAATCCCTTGTAATGGTAGTGATAGTATGTAGATGATATTTCCCCTTAGAATTGTCATCCAGAATAATAGAGTGTATGTTGTGTATATATATGGATCTCTTGTTTGAATTTCGACACTAGTGACACAAAAGGCCGACTATGAGCTTGGGATAGGGATAAGAAAACTAGAAAGGATGACCACAAATGTCAAAATAAGTAAAAAGAACAAAGAGGACAGGAGCACCCAAAATGGATAGGAGTGCCTGGGCACCAGTGTCTAGAATTGGCGCTAGTGTCCTGGGATAAATGATAACATATGTGAAAAGAGTGACTAATGGGGATCCCCGTGACTGACCGAAATGGGTACATAAATGACAAATGTGAGAGAGAAAGACAATAGATTCAATCAAAACAAGTGAATGGACTAAGGATTGTGTCACCGGTGAATACTTTTTTATTTAAGTTCCATGCATATAACAACATACTTGACAACATAGTAAAATAGTAATATGTGTGCAATTTTGTGTCCACACTATGACTAAAAGTATATTTTAGTGATTGTTGATAACAAATAATTTATACACTCTTAGCCTACTAAGAAGGGGTCATACATAACCATCGTTGTAACGTGTAGTAACATCAATAGCACATGAGTCAATGATTGTCTCATGATGAACGAGATGCTCTATAACATGGCTCTTAGTGTGAGTAATATTGATAAGGACTCAATCAACATCCTTCTTGCCTAGTGAGGTTAGTGGCAGTGAGTATGGGAAAAGGAAAGGGAATGTCCTTGCGGTTTTAAAGTAAAGTGATCAATGTTATGGATAGTCGTATTAGAAGAAATTCCTTAACGAATATTTTTGTGTCTCTGTCGTTAGTGGCATTGTTGTTTCTAGGATGCTGAAGGACTTGAATTTTGACCCAAATTATGCAAAATGTCCAAGTATAACAATGGTTTCAATTAAAAGTACACTTATTTCATCTAAAAAATCTCATATGCGACTGATACTTCTAATTTAAACAAGCCAAACTAATATATATTTATTATGAACATGGTATAATATCTAAGTAGCAGTTCACTTAGTGATAGTTAGATATTAGACAAGAGTGGCCTGACCCTGTGTAATACGGATAAACAAAATTCATCTCTTATCCCGCGTTTGACGGCGTGCCACAAGAAATCTGCACAGTTTGAGGCCAACAGCTTCTCCATTAACTGCATATAAATACAAATACTCGAACGTTTCCTTCAAACTCGATCAACTCTTATTTGTTTGTGAAGAGATTAGTAATGGAAAGAAGACAGAGTGTGCAGAGAATGACTCAAAAGTTGCAGAGGCGAGTCCCAAGTCTGAAGAATGCGCTGTCCTTCAAACTACGCCGCAGCGCCGCCGTTCCAGAGGAGCAGGAAGAACTGAGAGAAAGGCGGCGCGCCGAAAAGTTTGTTCCGAGAGACGTGCGGGAAGGCGACCTCGCCGTTTACGCCGCCGAGGAGGGGCCGGCCCAGGCGCTTCGTTATTCCGGTGGTTTATTTGAAGCACCCTGTTTTCAAAGATCTTATGCGTTTGGCGGAGGAGGAATTCGGGTTCGATTATCACACCGGCGCGTTAACTATTCCGTGTGAGCCGCTACGACTGGAAGAAATTATTAATGGCATGGAGGATTCACAACTACATAGCAGAGCTGCTACTGCTACTGCTAATTCCGCTCCATACAAATTATGGACGTCTCGAAGGAGCTCAATGTCGTTCCTGTTTAACGTCTCATTTGAAGACTGTAACGGTGAATTGAAATGTCTCTCATTCCGTCTTATGTTTGATCATATTTTGCTTATATTTTTAATAGGTTTTGTCACCTCAGGGAAAAAAATCTTTCTAAAGACAAAATCATTATTGTCTTTGTACAGACAATATATTTAATCCTATGCATTGTCTCTTTAGAGACAATAAAAGAAAGAATAATGAAAATTAAATCACAGAGATTTTAAATCTTTTAAGTGCTAAACTATAATATTTTAAAACTAACCAACATAGAATTTTTTAAGTAAACTTTAAAAATAATAATCTTGTTAACAATCAATAATAATATAATACAACAAACTCATATTTTTGCACTTTTGAAGAAAAAGTAGTTCAGTAAAAGGAGATATTCAAAATATATAAAAATTATAACCAAAAAAATAAAGCATACAAACTATATAAAAATTATAACAAAAACAATGAAGCATATAGTTAAATACATTTAATGGAGAGAGGCATAATAATTGTACAATGTAAAATTCCTCTCAACAAAGACATCTCATTCCTACATGATATAAAGATGATCATGAACTCAAAATGTCGTACGATTATTCCTCCCTTGTCATTATATTCATGTCTTGTATTTGATCATGTAAATCCAACAAGAATAGAACTTGATGCGAAGCAATTCCACCATTAGAGAATGTATTTACATGGATGAAACATTCAAGACTGGTCAAAGCATATAAACATGTCCCACATGGTGCCCGAAAATATTTTAAAATTGACTAATAAATATATCTTTAAAAACTTTAAAAAATCAAGTATATTATGCATGCATTGTGCCTTGGTATATTTAAGCTTTAAAAATACATGTTTGGTCAGAAGTTTTGGTTGGGCATATTTTACTAGTGGAACAAAAAATACAAAAGATGGGACACAATTATGCTTTAACCTCGCGGATAGTTGCAACACATCATATAAATGAGAGGATCAATTATAGAATAAGAAAACTTTAAAAAAAAAAAAAAAAAACTTGTAAACAATAACAAATTCTATACTTAATGAAGCAATAAACTACCTCAAGTTCCTTAATAAATTGTAATCGATGACTATTAAGGTTGATAACAATATGTAAATCAATCCCTTAACCAAGTTATGCTTAGCTAGTAGTTCTCTAAATTTATTCTCTTCTTTCAACCTAGTAATTTGGATTCTCACAAGTATCAAAATAATTTACTATAACTAAAAAAATGTAGACTGTAACATTGATTGTTGACGAGTTAGACCGGAACACTAGTAATCTATAAATATGAGCAAATCAGTAAACAACCCGATTAAAAAAATTCACACAATACGGCTTCATAAATAAAAGCCTTTGAATTCTAATGCAATCTAAATTTTGAGTTTCATAGTTATAATGAAACCTTCAAAAGGTAAAACTATGTAAATGCTAATGCACGGATCTCCCACTCGTGTTGTCTCGCAACATTGTACTAACATCACTACATCTTCCCTTCTTTATGAGATAATAAGAGTGTATGGTTTAGACACACTTGATTTTGCATATTAGAATTTTTTAAGAGTAAACTTGTGCAAGGAACTATATTTTGTTGATGGTGATAGACAATGATGATGATGAGCCTATCAATTTCACATTTTAGCATCCTTATCTTTGTCACCCATTTATTATTTGTAGATAGGCCATATTTCTTGAAGAGAAAACCTAATCCACCTCCACTGAAATGGTTGATGATGCATATAGTCGGAAGACTTCAATAGGGAAACCATGGCATATAACCTCGTATGTAATGGTAGAGTGCAACTAGCCCATATTTGTGCTGAAATTTTCCCGCGACATCTTGGAGTTTATAACGACCTTGACCGCATCCAACGTCATGAGAACAATGACGTTGAAAATGGGAGTGTGAGAGCTAGGGGAAAGGCCTTTGTAGTTGTTCTCTCCACAACACATATAGAATCTCTCCCACTAGCATTGTCTACAACACTGCATCAACATCACTAAATGGTCCCTCCTCTCTAAGATAATCGTAGCTTATGGTTTACGCATGCTTGATTTTGCATGTACCATGAATTTTGAAGAGAAAAATTATGTACAGAATCATATTGTTTTTATGATAATAGATGACGATGATGATGATGCCCAACCTCTCAACGTTACATTTTTATACCATTTAAACTAAAACACGAGATGAATGTTCGATCGCTTTTCATTTTCATTTCAATTTTCTACAAACATACCGACATAGCATTTCCGCCTCAAGTCATGACCCACACCACCACGATCAAACTAATAAATTTCAAATGACTATAAATCCCCACGATAAATAATCCAAATTATAATATTCAAAGCCATCAACTGAATATGCCTCATCTCTCCTCCGAAATTCACTTGGCATCGTGCTCAATGCTCGCATCAAACATTGTACTTTTATTGAGTTGGACTTGATCCCTCAAATTCAATTAGTATTACATTTTTTTGGTTTTGAAATCAACAAGCATCAATCTTTGCATTAAGGATTCTCTCGAGCTTTCAACCATATATTCCATTAAGGATCCCGTATTGAGTATTGCGATTCAAACTTACTCGCATTTAATAGCTCCTCACACCACTAATGGGATCACCCAACTTTGCATCTTCCATCCACTTGCCAACTATTTCTCTTTGTATGTGGTGGTTAAACATTGCATTAGTCGAATCTCCAAATGACTATCTCATGTAGGATACACATGTTCCCATGCATGGATGTACAGTGTGGTATCTCTTTTAATTGTCCTCAACTAACATCCATGCATTTAAATTGGAAACATGTAAGGAATCCTACAAGAAAAGTTTATATATTATCTAACATATGCAACTCGTTTAAAGTTAAAACATATGCCACAATTCTCTTTCACAATTTTGCTAGGCCTTAAGAATATAATTCACTTTGACCATTAAGTTCCCACTTGACAAGCATAGGTGGTCCAAGGCTTCCCAACGGAAATGATAACTAGTAATTTTACCCGAGTGGGGTAATGGAGATGTCAAACGAGAGGCATGAAGGAAGTTAAAGTTGAAGCAATGAAGATGAAACATTAGAGGGAAATGAGGGGAGAGAGAAGGGAATGAATTAGAATTGTAGAAACAAACATTCCATCTACAACATTTGTTATTACATGATGAAACCTAGATGCCACAAGGGGGCGTGATCTGTGGAAGGTGTACCTAGCCTGGCCTTGAGTTGGTACGAGACGTGATGCTATTGTGGATGACTTGTTATCCACTATGACTATTTAATAGATCTAGTGGAAGGATTTGTTTTAGGATATATTTTTTTACCCAATGATGGTTGTCATGGCAAGATGGTCCCATATATATCGTTAAGGCATGACTGATAGGGCTTGCAGGAGTGGATACAGAGTAAAGGAGATCCAACTTTATAATGAAATTGAAATGGAAATCAATTAAGAAAATGTGGGAATTGAATACCTACATGTCGCAAAAATATTTCATGGCTTAGATTATTCCAACCCAAAGAATATATTCTATATGCGCTCCACTTTATCATCTCAATAATTCCCGTCATGTTCACTCAAGTGCAATTTTCCCTTCAAGGGTCCAAAATTAAAAATGGGGATAATCCAATAGGTTTCTCATGTTTTCTTTCCTCTTTAGATTCAAAGATAGGGTTTTGGATGCTAGATCTGGTTTGTATATTATGAACTAGTGGTTTTGGTTTCTTAGTAGTAACAAATCCTATAGAAAAATAGTTAGTACTAGCTTAGGAAAATCATAGGCCTCGTTTTTATTATCACTATACAAATAAAGATCGACAAAGGAATTAGAAAAACCTCCAAGTAAGTATTCTATTTGTGAAGTAAGGTTGCATGAGAAAGATTTTTGGAAATATATTTCCAATATGATTGTTTATGTAGAAAGATCAGCATAGGGTCGATGGCAATGGGAGGATGAGTATGAGAAATCAACAATTATCAAAATGAGATTATCCATACAAAGGACTTGCACATAATTTGATGGTGTTAGGATAGAGTAACCAACATGTGGGAAGGATTGGTCATGTAGTAAGGTTTGGCAAAGGGGCCAATCACATAGGAAAAACAAGACAAATTGAAAAACAGAGCGAATATGACCTAGTTTAGGGTAGAGTAAGATTTATGTCAAGTTCACTATGGTGTACGATGAGAAATGATAGGTCCCTAACTTGGTTTTCAAATGTAAGGATCAAATCTAAGTCCAAACACATGATGTAGAGACCAAAGGTTCTCAAGGAGCACTAGTGTCAGAATTCTAGAGGATGTTAACCCTTACCCTGGGATAACTATATGTTTCCATTCCCTACATATAAGATAAAGATAGGCATCCTAATAGGTTTTACAATGGGAGCGAGTCAAGAGATGGATAAAGTTAAGGGGCATAATGTAAATAAGACAAAGTAATAGACTAAAGAAAATGTACATATGCCCTCATCTATAGAAATGAATGACCAACCATCCACACAACAACAATATACAAGTAATAAATGACAACGTAGGGTTAGGATTACTTACTTGAGTGTGATTGTTGATGCACAATCCCCTAGAGATAACAATACCGAGGGATAATTGCTATGGGTGGAGAAGGGAAAATCTCAAGTATAAGACCTCAAATCCTAGCTTACTATGGTGACCCAAATTATGCAAATTGTCAAATATAACCATGGTTTCAATTAGAACTACACTTATTTCAGCTAAAATAATCTCATATGCGATGGATACTTTCAATTGGAACAAGCCAAAGTAATATATATTTATACCTTTATATGTTTATACCTTTTATGAACATGGTGTAATATCTAAGTAGCAGCCCACTTAGTGGTAGTTAGATATTTGACAAGAGGTGGCCCACTTATGTAATACTGGATAAACAAAATTCATCTCTTATCCCACATTTTTAGGCGGGCCACAAGAATTCTCGCACAGCTTTAGGCCAACAACTTCTCCATTAACCAAATATAAATACAAATAATCCTCCTTCGTTTCCTTCAAACTCCATAAACTCTTATTTGTTTGTGAAAAGATTATTAATGGAAAGAAGACAATGTGTGCAAGAGGATGACTAAAAAGGTTAATAGGCTCCAAAATCTAAAGAATGCGTTGTCCAGTTATCTTCTTATATTAGACAAGTTCACATAAGTCTTCGAATCAATTTTACAAGACATGCATTGTCCGCCTATAGTATAATTCATTATATCTCCTTCAATTAGTACAACTCGAGAACTAATTCGGAATAATCAGACAAAAGGAACAATGGGAACTAAATTGAGGGGTACCATTTGCAGAAGTGGTGCTTATAGGGTAGATTCATAGAAGGAGAGTAAAACTATACCTCTGTCCCTAACACTTTCTCTTTGACATGAGATCACCCAAAAACTCACACTTGGGGTGAGATCTCTAAAAAAACTCGCACTTAGCATGAGATCGCCCCAAAAACTCACTATTGGCGTGAGATCACCCAAAAAATCACTATTCACAACATTTCGAGGACATTTTTCTATCCTTTACACTACACTATTATACATCGGTGTGCACTTTCCTTTTACATACTTTCACAAAGTGTTACATAATTTTGCATACTTTGCTCATATTTTTCATATACATGACTTTGACTACTCTTTAAGTCTTCTTTTGTAGATTCATCCCGAAATATGCAACAAGAAGTAGCCTATAATAGAAAATACAAGCACAACAATAGGTACAATGTAATGCATATGCTTCACCCCTAGGGTCACTTTCCTTTCCTAGTCTCCATGCTTCACTTTGTATCATTCCACGCTTCACTTGTCTACTCAGAATGCATTTCACCGCACGCTCTATAGGATCATAAGGTACACATCTCTTATCTACTTTATTTTATCAAGTATTCACTCAAAAACATAATGTGGGGGTGAATGTAGACACAAAATCACATACTTGGGTATATTTGTAGGTCCTAAAAGCATACTAGCATTTACATGATTCCTAAGCAAGAAAACTAGTGGTTAACAACTATCTTTGGCCTCTTTTCTTTGTTTCTTACTTTCTCTTTGGTCTTACACACCACACATCCTAGTTGGAACTTTACTTATTTATATTTCATGGCTTCAAACACTAGCGCCCAACCAAGATAGAAGTGCTCATGCGCTCCTTTCCCCTCCGGCGCCCCCTAATCCTTTCTCATCTTACTCGTTTCTTTTTGTATATTTTTCACTTATGGGTCGGCCTTCTAATTGTTAATTATAAAATTCAAACAAGGGAATCATATAAATACATATTTATGTTTTCAAAATGAGGGACTAAACACTAAGCATTACTATTACCACCTAAGCTTGCATTCAAAAAGCACAAAAGCACTTCAAGACATCCATCTAGCATCCATTTTAGAGGCAATGGATTGAATATTATGCATACACAACATAGGAAGGGGAATTTTATTCTATTTCATCCACACATTTGCATTTTTTTGCAAATCTACCCCGCTTTCTAGTGCATCTTACACAAGGGCATCCTTTCCACACACACACAAAAAAACTACATGGAGTCTCGAGATGTAATGTAACACTTCGTTGTAAGTTCACTCTGTCATCGGGGACCTCTAGGGTCAATTCAACTCCACGTTCCCGCATATTTTTTATTATATTTGATGTGGTTTGTGGACATGTGTAGGTAAACAACTCTTTTTCTAGCTACAAGTGCAATCAGAACCCTAACAACGAAGTTGAAGTGACAAAATGAATATTGGAGCGAAGACCTTCTGACCCAAAAAAATTCAAAACTTGAGCACCTATATGGACACTAGAGCCCAGATTCGGTCACCGAGCCTCGCACTCTTGTCCTTCTTTGGGAACCCATGTCCAACCTCATTCTTGCATTCCAGAACTTACAGTGACCAGTGACGACATAGTTCACAATCTATTTAGCACTTTACCATGTCTAAAACACTTCCATATTGCATGAATATTAGCTAAGCCTTCTTATCTCCCCAGTTTGCTTAGGGTTTCATATTTTACATGCTTCATCATTGTGTCTTTATCAGTATCTTAGCATTTGAATATCATACATTCAAAGTAGTTACTCAATCACTGGGTTTAACAAATAATTTTTATTAAATCATCAGGGTTACTTTAACTATATTATGTTTCAATAACATAGGTATTCAACTACTACAACATAAAAATTTGAGCAACGTGAAAATAGAAAATAATTCAAACTAGAAAAGAATGGTATAGTAAGAACAAATTTCAATAAATTTTAAAGGTTCTGCAATAAATACAAGAATGTTAAATATTATTAGTAAAATATATATTGTATAAATTATAATATAGGGGACATTAACTCAAAATTAACCCCAACACAACAATTTTTTTATTATAATAAAAACAAAATGCAAAAAAACCATAGCAATATCCATGAAATATATCTTCAATGTTGCTTAGAGATTTAGAAAGGAAACAATGTGTATATGTATATTCATTGCCCCATGAACATACATAAGAATTATTTTAGATCAAATAGTGCTCCCTAAAACTAAAAATAAAAAATAAAAATAAGGAATAACACCAATTAAACATAGAGTAACACCCTATAATATGGCTAGAGATGTCATCTAAAAGCACATTTTCTGTACACTCAATGCCCCTATATATGTTTACCCAACCATCTGAGCTTCTATTTGTGTCATTTGAAGAAACCCCGCCTTCTAACTTTGAACGCCTTCCATGCAAATATATATTAAAATAATAGTTTTTATATTAATTAGTATAAAACAGAATAACATCGTATTTTAAATGTATATATTCCTACCTCTTCATTTCTTCATGAATTCCACAACTAGAATTGACAAAGAATCGACGACTTCAACCTAATTTAAGTACATCATAACTTAAATTAAGAAAATAAGGAATCTCTTTCACACCGGAAGTTATACGATACATTTTGATGGTTTTATTAGTAAAAATCCCTCCTTGTAAATCAGAGAACAATTTGCACTCAACAACGCATAAGAAATTGTTTATGGTCTCATTCTAAAAAATTATTTGATAGATAAAATATTTGTATCACTTATATGACCAACCACTAGAGGGACTCAATTATCATCAATGTTCGTCGGCATGCCCCGTTTTCCAACAATTAATTGATCTTAAAATTAAAAAGGTGTACAAAGTGCTACAAAAAGCAAGCATTGCAGAGACGAGTTCAAACCTAGAACCTATTTGATTATCCCCTTTTTTATTTTGGCACATTTATGCAGAAATTACACTCATGTTAATAAAGCAAGTGAGATTGAGATGATAAAGTGGAGCACAAATAGAAGATATTATTTATGTAGGAATAGTTTGAGACCTAGAATAACAAATATTACCTTAAGATCAATCCTAATCCACCTCCACTCAAATGGCCTCTCACTCCTATAATTGGGAAAAATCTAATAGAGAAATCGAGGATTGTAATCTTGTTTGCATTTACAGAGTATAGCTAGCCCATACTTACGCCAAACTCTACTCATGCCATTTTGGAATTTATATCGACCTTGACTACATCCAATTTCATGAGATTGATGAGGGTGAAAATGGGCATGTGAGAGATAGGGTAAATACCTCACAATTGCACCCTTTGTTGCATGCATATATCTCCCACTCGTGTTGTCTACAACATTACACCAACATCACTACATGTTCCCTCCTTTATGAGATGATAAGATTGCATGGTTTGGGCACATTTGATTTCGCATATTGTAATTTTTGAAGAAGAAACTTGTGCAAGGAATCATATTTTGTTAATGATGATGAGCCTCTTAATGCCACATTTTGGCATCCTTATCTTTGTCTCCCATTTATTGTTCACAAATAGGCCATAATTCTTGAAGAGAAAACCTAATCCACCTCCAATCAAATGGTTTCTTATGCCTATAGTCAACTAGACTCCAACTAGGAAACCATGGAATGCAAATATGTCTCGCAATGGAAGAGGGCAACTCGCTCATAGTTGTGCTAAAATTTTCCCACAACATCTCGGAATTTATATCGACCTTGACCGCATCCAACATCATGAGATTGATGATGGTGAAAATGGGGGTGTGAGAGGTAGGGGAAAGGCCTTGTAGTTGTGCCCTCTACATCACACACGAATCTCCCACTAGTGTTTTCTATAACATTGCAATGACATCACTTCATGGTCCCTCCTCTTGAATATAATAAGAGCTTTAGTCTAGGCATGCTTGATTTCACATAGCGTAAAATTTGGAGAGAAAACTTGTGTAGGGAATTGTAGTTTTTTTTTATGATAATAGATTGTGGTGGTGGTTAGCCTCTCAATGTCACATTTTTATACCATTTCCAACAAAAAATGAGATGAACACTTGATCGTTTGCATTTTCATTTAAATTTTGTGATGACATGGTGACATAACATCTTTACCTCAAGTCATGACCTACACCACCAAGACCAAACTAATAAATTTCAAACGACTACAAATCCCCATGATAAATAATCCAAATTATAATATTCAAAGCCATCAACTCGCATTGTTGTTGTTGGCATTTACATGTAGAATTGGACTCTATCTTTATCCTCGTCCAATAATTCAAAAATGGAATAAATTCTATTTATTTCTTAATTGAATTACTTTAATTAAGTATTCATTAAGCTAGGCAAGCCTAGAACAACTCAAGTTCTAATCGTTGAAACAAGTTTTAACGATGATACAGAACACTTTCAAAGTTTTATGTTTCTTACTTTCTCTTTGGTCTTACGCACCCCACAACGTAGTTGGAACTTTAGTTATTTATATTTCATGGATTCGGACACTAGTGCCTAAAGAAAGATAGAAGTGCTCAGTGCTCATTTCCTCCTGGGAGCCCTTGATCCCTTCTCATCTTACTCTCTTCTTTTTGGTCTCTTTTATCTTTTTGGTATATTTTTCACTTATGGGTTGGCCTTCTAGTTGTCAATTATGAAATTCAAACAAGGGAATCATATAAATACATATTTATGTTTTCAAAATGAGGGACCAAACACTAAGCATTACTATTACCACCTAAGCTTGCATTCAAAAGCCACAAAAGCACTTCAAGACATTCATTTGGCATCCATTTGCTCCGCCTTAACCTATTACTTATATTAGGATATGAGTAGTCAACTTGTGGCTTACCATATCATTCTATTATATCATTTATACTTTCTCATGCTTAGTAGGTCAGCCTTGGTGATGGCCATAACATATGAATAGTATATATAGGGATCAGTAGGTAGTAGTTCATCATCCTTGGAGGATTTGAGTTTTATTTTATGGTTTGGAGGTTGCCACCTCGAAGTGGTGAAGCTATTCTAATTGCATATTGAGATAATTACTCTAAAATATTGTGTTATTTGGTATTTGATTGTTGCTCATAATCTGAATTATAAAAGTAATTTCATTACAAGTGGTATCGTAGTCGTGATCTCGGGCCAAAATTAGGCAAAACCCTAATTTTTGTTTCCACTCTATCTTGCAAACCACATCGAATTTGTGGGATATTTTTTCACCAGAGTTGTGAATCATTTCAAGTAAAAATATCTAAAAATTTCAAACCTTTTTGATATCTTTTGCAAAAGTTATTGAAAATTTAGGGTTTTTGATAAAAATGCTCCCTAGACCAAAATTTGTGGAATTTTTCGAGTTCTTTACATTTTTAGAAAGCTCTCAAAATAATAGTATTAGTATTTTCTCTGTGTTTTTTCCTGTTTGGACAAATTTGTATCAAAACCCTAAACCCTAAGGTTTGACATCATGGTGGGGTCCCTATAAGAGTTAAAAGAATCCGTTACACTCCGGGTAAAACACCGATAAAGATGGGGTAGTGATTGAAGAGTTGGAGTCAGAAAGGGTAAATACAGATTCCTTATCACTAGGGTTTACCTCAGTCGATCATAAGGTGAGCCAACTCGAGTATGAGCTGCGAAATGTACAATCTGAGATGGCTTCTAAAGGAGACATAGACCAAATCAATTAGCGGTTGGATGATATCATGCAACATATAAAGGGTAAATAGTATGGCCCAAATCAGCCCCATATCAACCAAGGAGGATATTCAGTTCAAAATAATGGACAAAATAACCATGTTGGATCACTTTTCCAACTTATTCGCAACCACAGAACATGATGCCGAAAGTGGATATGCGTAAATTTTATGGGAAGGATCCACTGAATTAGATAAATAAAATGGAGAACTTCTTTGAGTTACATCAAACACCATCAGGAAAAAAGGTGACCTTGGCATCCTTGGCATCCTTTGTTTGGATCAATGGTTATGTGCTCGAGGCAAAAGAATATTCTCGGTGTCACTTGGACAGCTTTTATCGAGGAGTTGCAATTGCACTATAGTTCTAGTGTTTTCAAGAACTACTTTAGTTAATTGGCAAAGTTATGACAAACAGATCGGTCAAATAATATGTGCATCAATTCCATAACCTATCCTTGAGGGTGGAGAATATTTCAGAAGGGAATATGAATGCCCTGTTTCTTGGGGGTCTTAAGGACCACATCGAGCATGAGGTATGTATGTTTAATCCACTCAAGCTTTCTGATTCTATTATCATGGCACATCGAGTAGAGGAAAAATTTCTTTGTAGTAGGAGGAAGCCTTTCATTAACACCAGAGACCGTAGTATCTCTTCCCCTTCATTCGCTCGGCCAATTAGACTGACTCCTCAACAAATGGAAGAAAAGAGAGCAAAGGGATTATGTTTTAACTATGACACCAAATATGGACCGGGACACAAATGTGTTGAGAATAATTTGTTTTATATTGAAGGAGGAAATGAGGATGACGAGGAAGCTAAAATTATAGGAGAGGATGAGGAACCAATAGAAGATGAAGTAGAGGATCACCAACCTACAATTTCTTGCCATGCGTTTTCAAGTATTAGTACTCCTCAAACACTCAAGGTTATTGGCTATCTCAAAAATAGAAGGTGATGGTGTTGATTGACTCGGGAGTACCCATAACTTCATAAATAGTAAGTTAGTTTCCCGCATCAATTGTTTTATTTACCCATCTCTAGAAATGCAAGTTATGATTGTGGATGGTGGGACAATCAAGTGCATAGGAAAGTGCCATAGTATCAAGCTTTCCATGGGAGACTATATGTTAGACTCACCTATGTTTTTATTTCTATGGGAGGGGCATATATTGTTTTGGATGTCCAATGGCACACAACCTTGAGTAATATAGAGATGAATTTCCAAGAATTGTTCATGTGATTTCATTCATATAGAAGGAAAATACAATTGAAAGGGATGGTATCTAAGTCTCCACATATTATTAGCTCTCATTAGATGCAAAAGGTTCTCATAAAAGGAGTAGATGGATTTATAACAAATTTATTTTCCATAGAAGTACAAAATACAAAGTCTTCAATGTCACCCGATCTTCAAAAGATTGTTGATGCTCACTCATATGTTTTTGATGCAATTCCAAAGGGACTACCACCAGTTAGGGATCATGATCATGCAATTCAGTTGATTCCAAGGATCCAAACACCTAACATTAGACCATACAGATACCCATATTCCTAGAAAAGTGAGATCGAGAAAATGGTATAGGAAATGTTGAAGGCATGTATCATCAGGCATAGCTAGAGTGCATATTCTTCACCAGTGGTCATGGTATGTAAGAAGGATGAAACATCAAGTATGTGTCTAGATTGCCAATAACTCGACAAGTACACCATCAAATATAAGTTTCCTATTCCACTAATTGATGATTTGCTTGATGAATTGCATGGTGCTATTTATTTCACAAAATTAGATCTTCATTCAGGGTACCATCAAATTAGAATAAGAGAGGAAGATATTTATAAAATGGATTTTGGGACTCATGAGGGCCATTATGAGTTTTTGGTAGTGCCTTTTGGTCTTACAAAAGCTCCTCAACCTTTCAAAGTGTTGGAATTTTAGAGAAACATAATCTCTATGAAAATCCATCCAAATTTTCTTTCCATGTACAAGAGGTAGAGTATTTGGGTCACATTGTATCCCATGATGGTGTTAAATTTGATCCTTAGAAGATCAAAGTTATGGTGGAATGTCCAAGGCCCAAAACTCTCAAAAATCTTCATGTGCTCCTAGGACTAACAGTTGCTTGCTGGAATATTTGTGAGGGGATATGGTAGAATAACAACCCCACTCATTGCATTGCTGAAGAAGGATGCCTTCCATTGGACATACATAGCAACTAAATCCTTTGAGCAACTGAAGGAAGCTATGCGCAACACCCCAATTTTGGCTACTCCCAACTTCTCAAAAACCTTCATTGTTGAATGTGACACTTCAAGATCAAGATTGGGAGAAGTTATAATGAAATAAGGAATACCAATTGCATTTGAGAGTCACCAATTCAAAGGAAAATATCTACTCAAACTTGTCTATGAGAAAGAAATGATGGCTATTCTTCATGCAGTCAAGAAATGGAGGCCCTATCTCACGGGTAGACACTTCAATGTAAAACCTGAACATGATAGTCTCAAATACTGTTTGGAGAAAAGGTTATCATCTGAGGAGAAAAAAAAGTGGGTAACAAAAATGTTGGGTTATGATTTTGAAATCATATACAAAAATGGTAAAGAAAATGTAGTAGCTGATACATTTTCCAAAAGGGATACATCTCGCAGATGCCTTACTATATGGAATTTCCATGTTGAAGGTCGATTGGGTGGATGAAGAAAGATTGGAATGGGATCAAGACAAGTATACACAATCTCTAATACAGAATGCCAAGCAAGGCTCTATAACATCTAACAAATTTGAGTGGAAAGGTAATGTGCTAGTGTATAAGGACAAAGTTATACTTGAGTAAAGATTCGAGTTAAAGCATAAGATTCTCGCAGAGCTATATGCATCACCACTTGGAGGAAACTCTAGGTTTTGAAGACATATCATAGAATAAAAAGATAATTCTTTTGGGAAGGAATCAAGGGGATGTACAAAATTTTGTATCGAGTGTTTGGTGTGCCAATGCAGAACAAAGGGGAACAATTAAGACACCATGTATATTGCAGCCCTTACTAATTCCTAGCCAGAGATGGGAGGAGGTCTCCATGGATTTCATCACAAGATTTCCTTGTTCGAGGGTAACAATTTTATTTTGGTGATTGTGGATAGGCTCACAAAATATGCCCATTTTTGTTCCCTATCACATCCATATGCGGTCAGTACAGTCGCAGTTATTTTTTTGGAGATAGTTCAAAGGCTACATGGAACCAAAAGATAATTGTAAGTGATCGTGTTCCTATTTTCACAAGTTATTTTTGGACGGAATTATTTTCATGTTTGGGTACTTAGCTAGCTTACAGTTAATCTTATCATCCTCAAACTGATGCAAAAATGGAAGTGGTCAAAAAATTCTTAGAGGGGTATCTACGTTGTTTTGTATCAGATATGCAAGAAAGATGGATTAAATGGCTACCACTTGCAAAATGGTGGTATAACACATCTTTTCATACCTCTTCTCAAATGACCCACCCCATTTTTAGAATTATATGGCTTCCATCCACCTTGTATCACTTCTTCCTTGAGGATGCAAACTAAGGTCGAGATGTGTTGAGGAACACATTCTACATCAACAACGGGTTTTGGCTAGTTTGAAGGAGAATTTGGTAGTGGCACAAAATAGGATGAAACAAAAAGTAGAACAACATCATAGTGAAAGACATTTTGAAATTGGTGACTGGGTTTTGTACATGTACAACCTTACAAGAAGATGTCCCTAAAGTAATAGAAAAAGGACAAAAAAATTGCTCCTAAATATTATGACCCTTATCGCTTTCTACGAAAATTGGCAAGGTGTTGCTTATAAACTAGAGTTGTCTCAATCTTCACACATACACCCAATATTCCATGTTTCCTTCCTAAAGAAGGTTATTGGACAGAAATTTGAAGCCCAGATAGAGTTACTAGAACTTGATGATGAAGGAAGAACCATTTTGGAGCCGAGAAGATTCTGCAAAAACACGTACTTTCAAGAGGCTAAGAACCAGAGACATTAAGGAATATTTGATCAAGTGGAAGAATCTGAGCATAGAAGATGCAACCTGGGAGGATGAAGGTTTTCTGCAACAACATCCAAGATTATTCAATGTTGAGGACAACGTTGGTTTGAATGGGAATGGCATGCTACACCCTTACCCTATTGCTTATATTAGGATATGAGTAGCCGACTTGTGGCTTACCATATCATTCGATTATATCATTTATACTTTCTCATGCTTAGTAGCTCACCTTGGTGATGGCCATAACATATTAATAGTATATGTAGGGGATTGTAGGTAGTAGTTCATCATCATTGATCATTTGAATCTTATTTTATGGTTTGGAGGTTGCCCCCTCAAGTGGCGAAGCTATTCTAATTGTATATTGAGATCATTATTCTGAAATATTGTGTTATTTGGTGTTTTATTGTTGCTCATAATCCGAATTATACAATTAATTTCATTACACCATTCCGAGAAAATGGATTGAATATCATGCATACACTACATAGAAGGGTAATTTTATTCTATTTCATCCACACATTTACATCTTTTAGTAAATCTACCCCGCTCTTTAGTGCATCTTGCACAAGGGCATTCCAGTAGCATCATTTCCACACACACACACACACACACATAAGAAATACATGGAGTCCGAGATGTAATGTAACTCTCGCTTGTAAGTTCACTCTGTTGGGTGACCTCTAGGTCAATTCGACTCCATGTTCTCGCATATTTTTATTAGATTTGATGTGGTTTGTGGATATGTGTAGGTAGACAACTTTTTTTCTGGTTACAAGTGCGATCAGAACCCTAACAATGAAGTTGAAGTGACAAAATGAATATTGGAGCGAAGACCTTTTGACCCAAAAATTCGAACCTAAGCACCTATATGGACACTAGAGCCCAGATCCGGTCACCGAGCCTGGTGCTCCTGTCCTTCCATGGGCACCCATGTCCGCCCTCATTCTTGCATTCCGAATTTACAAAGTGACCAATGACGACATAGTTCACAATCTATTTAGCACTTTACCTTGTCTAGAACACTTCCATATTGCGTGAATATTATCTAGGTCTTCTTATCTCCCCATTTTTATTAGGGTTTCATATTTTACATGCTTCATTGCTTGTGTCTTTATTATATCTTAGCATTTGAATATCATACATTTAAAGTAGTTACTCGGCACTAGGGTTTAATAAATCATTTTTTATTAAATCATTGGAGTTATCATAACTATATTATGTTTCAATAACATAGGTATTCAATTAATACAACATAAAAATGTGAGCGATGTGAAAATAGAAAATAGTTCAAATTAGAAAAGAATGGTATAAGTAAGAACAAATTTCAACACATTTTAAAGGTTGCGAAAAATACAATATCGTTAAATATTATTAGTAAAATTTACATTGCATACATTATAATATCGGGGACATTAATTCAAAATTAACTCCAACACAACAATTTTTTTATTATAATAAAAACAAAATGTAAATAACCATAGTAGTATCCATGAAATATATCTTCAATGTTGCTCAAAGATTTAGAAAGGAAACAATGCATGTATATGTATATTCATTGCCCCATGAACATACATGATAATTATTTTAGATCAAATAGTGCTCCCTAAAACTAAAACTAAAAATAAAAATAAGGAATAACACCAATTAAACATAGAGTAACACCCTATAATATGGCTAGAGATGTCATCTAAAGGCACATTTTTGTATTGTGGATGGTGGACATTTGTTTGTCTTTGTCTATACCCCTATATATGTTAACCCACCATTTGAGTCTCTATTTGTGTCATTCAAGCAACCTTGGTTCTAACTTTGAACGCCTTCCATGCAAATATATATATTAAAATAATAGTTTTTATATTAATTAGTATAAAATAGAATAACATCGTATTTTAAATGTATATATGCCTACCACTTCATTTCTTCATGAATTCCACGGTTAGAATTGACAAATAATCAATGACTTCAACCTAGATTAAGTACATCATAACTTAAATTAATAAAAATGGAATCTCTTTCACACTGGAAGTTATATGATACATTTTGATGGTTTTATTAGTAAAAATCTCTCCTTCTAAATCAAAGAATAATTTGTACTCAACAACGTCATAAGAAATTGTATAGAGTCTCATTCTAAAAAATTTATTCGATGGATAAAATATATGTATCACTTATATGACCAACCACTAGAGGGACTCAATTATCAATGCTTGTTCGTGCATGACTTGTTTTCCAACAATTAATTGATCTTAAAATTGAAAAGGTGTACAAAATGCTACAAAAAGTAAGCATTGTAGTTGGATTCCAAACTTGGAGCCTATTTGATTATCCCTTTTTTATTTTGGCACATTTATGTGGAAATTGCACTCATGTTAATAAAGCAAGTAAGATTGAGATGATAAATTTGAGCATAAATAGTAGATATTATTTGTGTAGGAATAGTTTGAGACCTAGAATAGCAAATATTACCTTAAGAGCAATCCTAATCCACCTCCACTCAAATGGTTGCTCACGCCTATAATTGGGAAAAATCTAATAGAGAACTTGAGGCTTGTAATCTTGTTTGCATTTACAGTATATAACTAGCCCATACTTACGTCAAACTCTACTTATGTCATTTTGGAATTTATATTAACCTTGACCACATCCAATTTCATTAGATTGATGAGGGTGAAAAATAGCATGTGAGAGATAGGGTGAAGACCTCATAGTTGTACCCTTTGTTGCATGCATATGTCTCCCACATGTTGTCTACAACATTGCACCAACATCACTACATGTTCCCTCCTTTATGAGATAATAAGATTGCATGGTTTGGGCACATTTGATTTCGCATCTTGTAATTTTGAAGAGGAAACTTGTGCAAGGAATCATATTTTGTTGATGATGATGATCCTCTTAATGCCACATTTTGGAATCCTTATCTTTGTCTCCCATTTATTGTTCACAAATAGTCCATATTTCTTGAAGAGAAAACCTACTCCACCTCCACTGAAATATTTTCTTATGCCTATAGTCGGTAGAATCCAACCGGGAAACCATGGAATGTAGTCTTGTGTCTGAAATGGAAGAGGGTAACTCGCCCATAGTTGTGCTAAAATTTTCCCACGACATCTTGAGACCGATGATGGTGAAAATGGGGGTGTGAGAGATAGGGGAAAGGGCCTTGTAGTTGTGCCCTCCACATCACACATGAATCTCCCATTAGTTTTGTCTATAACATTGCAATGACATCATTTCATGCTCCCTCCTCTCTAAGATAATAAGAGCTTTAGTTTAGGCATGCTTGATTTCACATAGCGCAAAATTTGAAGAGAAAACTTGTGTAGGGAATTTTAGTTTTCTTATGATAATAGATTGTGGTGGTGGTGAGCCTCTCAATGTCACATTTTTATACCATTTCCACTAAAACATGAGATGAACACTTGATCGCTTTGCATTTTCATTTAAATTTTGTGACGGACATGGCGACATAACATCTTTGCCTCAAGTCATGACCTACACCACCAAGACCAAACTAATAAATTTCAAACAACTACAAATCCCCATGATAAATAATCCAAATTGTAATATTCAAAGCCATCAACTCGCATTGTTGTTGTTGGCATTTACATGTAGAATTGGACTCTATCTTTATCCTCGTCCAATAATTCAAAAATGGAATAAATTCTATTTATTTCTTAATTGAATTACTTTAATTAAGTATTCATTAAGCTAGGCAAGCCTAGAACAACTCAAGTTCTAATCGTTGAAACAAGTTTTAACGATGATACAGAACACTTTCAAAGTTTTCAATAACATACTACACTCTGTAGATAGAATATTGGTTCAAATTCAAATGATATTAAGTCGTTAGAATATCTTCCGAATATGCCTCGTTTATCCTATGCTCTTCACTTGGCATCATGCTTGCATTAAACATTATACTCTTAGTTAGATGGACTTGATCCCTCAAATTCAATTAGTATTAGATTTGTGTTTGGTTTCGAGATCAACAAGCATTAGTCTTTACATTGAGGATCCTTTGAGCTCAACCATGTATTCCATCAACAATCTCGTATTGAGTATTTTGATTCAAACTTACTCGCATCTAGCATCTGGGTAAGTGCACCAAGTTGGAGGACCAAAAGGGGGTCTTAAGTGGATGAATTTTTCTAAAAAAAAAAAACTTCAACTCGTACATGAGTTTTTTTTGAAATAGTTACACTCAAAATTGGAAGATGTTGTAGAAATATGAATCATAGAATTTTGAGTCTAGTTTCTAAGCTACTAAATTTTATTGAAAATAGATAAGTTTAAGTGGGTCAAACAACTAAAATACCAACATATGCTCCTATTTTTGTTAAAAACATAATAGAGTGAATTTCGTGCCCCCCACCATTTTTTAGCACCATTTAGTATTTTTGAAAACCCTTTGGTAGAAAGATAGTTAGGAGCATCTAGTTTGGGCTCCATTTTTTAAAGATTTTTTTAGCAAATATATTTTTTATTTATGATTTTTCTAGTACATAAATTTTATGTTTTGAAAAATAACAGAGCTTCGACCGTGCCCCCCTAACTACCTCAAAAAATATAGAAAATTAGATTTTTTTAATATGTATAGAATTATGCCTAGTTTGTGCTAGTATATATTTTTAAAAATTCAATCACCCAAAAAAAAAGATACACCATGAAAGATAGACATATTTACACTTCAAAAATAGCTATAAAAAGGCATAGTTAGAAAATAAATAATATGGAAACCTTATATTAGTCAGAAAATTTGAAAAATTATATTTTTAGAAAGAAGAAACTTTTCTCTACGTCGTGGTATAATTTTTTAAACGGATCGATTGTTTTATTTTGATTTATCATAGAGGAAGTGGCATTTTTACATTTTCTTGCAAAAACACGTTGTTTGTTGTGTTTGTATAGGTCCATGCCTCAGGCTTGGGGATCCAAACCAAATCCCAAGCCTTGAGGCATGGCTTGGAAAAAGAAAAAAAAAAAACGCATATGTGTTTTTCTTTGTTTATATATTGTGGCCCCCAACATCCCTTTCATCTCTTTCATGGGAATTCTACAAACATTCTGTTTTGTCTACAATTTTCTCTACATTCTTGCACAATTTTTTAGTAGTTCATTTTGTCCCCTACCCCACTAGTTGATTTTTTCTAATCATGGGTGATAAACATCGAGCTAAGGACAAGAGGAAAGTCAAGAACAAGACACCGAGTAATTGGAAGAGAAGAGAATAAAAAATGAAGAGAATGTAAAAACTTCGAAAGCAGGGCGGTACATCCGTTATATCAAATGTAGCTAATGTATTAGAAATTGGGATGAAAAACATAATGAAAATGTAGAGAATAATGATTTTGCAATGAATAATGATTTTGTAATGAATAATGATATTTAATCAATGATAATGTTGGTATGGATGAAGAAATTGATATGAATCCAATTGCTGAACCCTTACTCCGAGAATCCAAATGTTAACTCCAAAATTTGTATGAAAACACTAAATGAAGAAAGTTACCTTGTAAAGGAATCTTCACCTCTAAGAACACATCCTTCCATTTTTCAAAGAAAACCAATTCACTTAATTGAAATTGATGAAAACATTATAAAACCAATGCCTAACAAAATGTCCGAAAGAAATGCAAGAAGAAAAGCTATTGGAATTTGGAATGATTACTTTGAGAATTTAAATAACACACAAAGATGTCAATTATTTGTTACATTGATGAAATTAATTAAGATGAGACCTATAATGAAGACCATGGGGTTAAGAACATCTAATGTTGTTGATCAAAATCAAATCGTTAAAACATACATAAATAATACCAAACTATAGGTGTAAAAAAATGCACCAAACATAGTAATGCTACACAAAAGCACTTACTAATTGTATAATAAATGATAAAACAATTAATAAATGTTTGATTATAAAAAAAAGTAGTGCTTTGAAGCTAAACAGAAAAACACTAATGAAAGAAATAGAGAGACGTAAACGTCTTGAGTTGGTCAATAACACTGACTATTGGGCTTTCTCTAGCAACCTTCCATGAAAAGACAAGAATACATCTGATATTCTAAAAGAATTAATTGTAAAATTTTGGAATGAGAACACAAGGGTGTCACCGAATATAAGAGATACAAGTAAAAAGAAGAATAGGTTCTCGTAATCATGAATCGTGTGCAAAACATTTCTTAGATATGACTCAAACATAATTGTTCTCTAAGTTTAAGAATGAAAATCCACAAATTAACATTAGTCAAAGATTCTTTGAAATGAGCAAACCCTTGTATGTGAAAATCAATCACTCACATACCACTTGTTGTCGCGGGCATCATGATGAATTTTCAATGCATTATGATGTTTTTTGTCAAATACGTCATGCTTTGCATACTGACATCATGTTCCAAGAGTGTGGAATAAATTTCCCACAAAAATCTTCAAGGGAATTTATTTCGACAATATTTTATGAAAAATCAACAAGAATTTTTTTTTATAAAAAAGCATGTTTGGATGGAATGTGTAATGTATGTGGTGGCTTGCCAAATCTGAAAAGTTGTATCCATGAGGAGAGTACATAGTCAATAGGAAAATAATTGGTTGATTTCACCAAATATAAATCAGTGGCATATCAATTAAAAGATGGAAAAGAATTTAAGAGGTGTGAGCTTGTTAGAAAACAATTACCTATATCAAAATATATGGTCAAATTTAGAGAGAAAATTTTTTATGAGTATACAAGGCACACACATAGAGCTCGATGGTTGGATGAAAAATTCAAGTTAAGAAAGGACACATTCCCACTTGGTACTATTGTTTCAGTAGTTGACTTCGCAAAGAATTACACATTGCAACCACAAATGGAGGTTCAGTCTTAATATTATAACTCAATGCAAGTTTCTATTTTTGTGCATATAACATTCATGCACTCTCCTGAAAGCACTGAGCAAGATCAAAAATATTAAGAGAGTATAATTTCTACATCATTGATGATCGAACACATTCTAAATAATATGTACAAGGGTGTTTCCGGGTGTTTTATGTGAACTTGAATGAGAGGAACATTAGTTTTGATTAACATTACATTTGGTTGAACAACTACACATCACAATTCAAGAATGCATAGATGTTTTATTGGCTAAGAAGGATGCACAAAGAAACAAATGTACAACATATCTAGAGTTTTACTAAGGCAGGGTATGAAAAAGGAGAGCATGATGGTACAGGAGCATGTGTGAAAAGAGAACTTGCAAGAGAAGAGTTAAAGTTCAAGGATGGTGCTAAATTTACAGATGCAAAAAAACATTGTTGATTGGTGTGTCAAGAATATGGGCCATGAATCTCAAGAGAGATCAACGGTTTGTAGATATTTTTGGTTGATAGAGGAACAACATTTGGAAAAATTTGAAGATTGTATGGCAAAAGGGATCAAGTTATATGAACTCATTCCGTAGTTTAGATGCAAATTCTTGAACTATTTACACTAGGTGCATGGCATGTTTTTGTATATCATGCATTGATTTTGCGTGGAATGAATGTGAGTCACAACAGTGGGTGGATGAATGGACTTGTAGACCTCTAATTCCACTTGACACACATCAAGTTCCACGAGCATTACAACTTGCAGGGTCTTCAGATCAAATGAAAACATCACCTGACTTTGACCAAGTCTCCGATTTAGTGCAACAAGGTACATATTGTGTTCAATGAAAGGTTTTGCAAAACCTATTGAAATGGAGTAAGACCCCAAAGCTTTGTACAAAGTCCCTCAATGGACCATATGATAAAAAAATGTGCAAGGAATCCTATTTTCATGTATTAAAACTTGAAATAAACAAGAAATCTAACAAATAGCATTAATCTCTATTCTTGAAAGATTAACAAACTATGCCTACTAAAGACTTAAGAAATTAGTTTTGTTGTTTACTCCATGAGGGTGAATGAATCTCACTAAATGGCTACATGGCCAAGTTTAGCTATTCCATTACTAACCTAACATGGGTGTAAGATGAAGCTATTTTAATGGTGGATGACCCAAGATCAAATGCCTTATTAGCTTGGCTAATGTAAATGAGCTCTTAAGCTTTCTTAGGCTTATTTTGGCTTTGTGTTATATAAAGTTGTAAGTTTGAATGGTAGGGGTGACCCTTCTATTTATAGTTTTCCAAATGGAAGAGTTTGGAATTTGGGTGCATGTGGGACTAAAGCTTTTAGATTAGATTAGGATAAACATGCTTTAGGCTTAGTTAAGCTTGGTTTAGGCTAGTTAACTAGGGTTTAGGCTAGTTAAAATTTATTAGCAAGTGATTAGAGACTCATTGAGAGTTGGGAGGGGTCTGGATAACCAATTGTGATTTATAGATAGCCTATGAAGCCAATAGAAGTGGTCTAGAGAGAAATAGGGAGGTTCTTGAATGGTTGAAAGGAGGAATTTTTAGCTAATAAGAGAGATATTAGCCAAATAAGTTGAATATAGCATGAATACGACCGAAAGAGTGTCATGAATGGGCATATGTAAATGGAGTGAAGATGGGTTGATTAGCGAAGTGTCGTTAATCGATTGAAAGGGAGGAAATGCTAAGTGTAAGCATATTTCGTGTGTCTACATTTAACCCTCTTTGAGGTGGTGTAATCAATGTCACTTCAAAGAAAGTTAACAAGTACAAACGGGTAGAAAATTTTGAAGGGATAGAAGAAAAATGAGTAGAATGGAGGATGCCCCCTCGATTGTCGATGGGGTGATAGAAGAACTCGATTGACGATCGAAAAGATGACAAAAAGAGAACAGAAGAAAGAATAGTGTGAAAGAAGAAAAGGGATATAGAATAAAAAGGAGTATGAGGAAGAGGGAATGAGCTAACATCCATCCAAAGGCCTTTTAAACAACTTTATTTGTCATCATATTGCTATTGATCTTCATCGTCGGTCCTTATTAAAATGAATGAACAAAAGTGTAGTATGCCATGAAAATCTATATACGAACAAATGTACATTGCTAAAAGCACTAACTCCATGTAACATACAAAATGTAATGCAAGATGAGAAATTAAAGATGCCTAACTCCATACAACATACAAAATGTAATGCAATATGAGAATGTAAACAAGCTAACCTAACAGAGAAACATAACGTAATATTTTTTTATCGAGATTCAAGAATGAACCTTTTCAAATTAATGACAAAAGTTGGTGCCCCAAGAAATGATACATGCGAGGAGAATAATGGAGGACACTTCGGTCCTATGAAAAAGTAATGTGCACTATGAAACAATACCAGGTAACTCGTTGTGCCCCAGAGTATAGATGAAGTAAGCAGCTTAGATTTTGTTGATGGAGGTAGATCAAGATGATCCGTGAGTCACGCACATGAATAGGTGAGAACTAAAGAGCGATGTTTTGTAGGATGATTTTTAATTTTTAGAAGTTTTCTTAAACATATTTGAATTTTTGATTTTTCTAACATATTTGAATGTTTTTTATTTTTCTAACATATTTGAATGTTTTGATTTTTCTAACATATTTGAATGTTTTTGACGATTTTGAAAGTTTTCTAAAAATATGTACAGAAATATAAGGAAACGTGGATGCCACTAGCAATAGATGGGATGTACAAGGGCATAAGGCCACGTGTGTAAAATAAAGGTGAAGATGCAAAAATGCCCCAGTGCTTAGGTGGGAGTATTCTAAGGAAAATCTTCACGGTAGAAAGCGGGACCCAATGCCATTATAGATAGGTTCAACATGATGATGAATGTAAACTAATGAAGTTCTAGGAAGAAGCAAGGATACCCCAATATAAGTTGGCCTAAAAGCACATGATAGAAAGGAAGGAAGCGATTGTTTTTTTTTAAGGAACAAAGGTGTTCGAAAACATGACAAAAAAATAATCTTATATACATAGATGTTCTAACTAAGTAGAAGAACAATGTGAATGATATGAATGTAGCTTAGAAGCCTCACATGAATAAGTGATTAGCCAAAGGCACAAATCATGAGACGAGATAAGGACTAAAGTAAGAGTCCGAACAAGGTTTAAAAAAGAAAATTGGTAACATATTAATCCCGCCTACTCATAGAGGTTCGGTGTGCACGTGGAAATTATTACCTCTTGAAGGGAAGATTTAATAGACAACAAGTGAAGACACCCTAGCCAATGTGTAGGAATGATTGATTGTGAAAGGTGATTTTATGAATGAAGGGTGGAATGATAGCGTACATTTCTCCACTACCAACCGATGTCCATAGCCCCGACGAAACGGAGATGCATTTGATTCTAATCACAACATTTCTCTACTACCAGTCAGGCATCCATAGCCCCAATAGAGACTATTGGAAATACCCCAAGAGAGAGTTATATATCAATTTATTTTTTCTTTTAGCTTTTAGCTTTTGATTAATTTTGATTCTTTTGCTTTCTAAAACTTATTTCAGCTCTCTTGTTTGACAAGGGGTTAAGAACCATTGATGGCTTGATGGAAGGAGGTGGAAGTGATTATGATGATGACATTGGCTAGTGTCAACAAATATGTCCAAAATTTATTCGCAAAAAGTTTATTAGATGTTGAATGTGATAGGATCTCTAAGAGGTCAGTCATTCTTTAATTTACCAAGGTGATAAAATACCAGGGTCAAATGGATACCATAGAGATAAATGTCACAAAATTCATGTGAATAGGCTAACCAAAATATCACTAAAGGGATGAAAATGGTAGGAAGACTTGAAAAAGAATAACAAGGAAGGGAAGAAATAACATCCATGTGTACACAATACCTGATTGCAATGTTTGATCTTTGTACCTTTGATTTTTCTTGTGTTTTCTCAATGTTTTTGTATTTTTGAATTGTTTTTAATTTTTAGATTTTTGATAGTTTTAAGAGGTTAGGACTAACAAAGTCACTTTGTGTGTGCTAAGATCCAACAACAATGTCTATGACTTCCTTGATAAGGGAGACTAGGCGTGTTTTTTTATCAAGCGTAATATTATCTCCTGATCTCAATGATCGAGGTGAGCTCATACTCAACAAATGATTGTGATTTATCATGAAACAAGGATTGTTCATGTGGGAACTTGAGTTCGCTATCCATAGGTTTCTACACTTTTGCATTACTTGGTGGCTACGTTGGTGTGCTTTCTTGAATCGTGCTAGATTTTTAACCTTAAGATCCTTTGATTTTTTAGGAGCTTTAGAGCTCTCAAAAGTTTTGACTGAGCTTGATTAAGAAACTATTTGGGTTTCTTATAAGTTGACGTGTGACTTTTTGATCCTAAGAAGGAGAAGAAAGTGAATATGGACGTTTAGAACTGATGTGAGAAATGACTACGGGCTTGCCACAACCATTAATAGAAGAAATATGTGATGGATGAAAAGGATATAGTCCAAGAATTGAAGAGGATGGGCTACAAAGAGGTGAGCCACTGATAGAAGATGATGAAGGGCTACCAAAATATGGCCCTAAGATGGAAGAAGTTGGGCTATGAGGACATGGCCCAAGAATAGAAGAATATGACGAAGGGCTACTAGGGTGTGGCCCAAGTATAGACGAGGAGGGACTACTCGGAGGTATCCCATAGATAGAAGAGGATGAAGGGATACTAGGATGTGGCCCAAGTATAGACGAGGAGGGACTACTCGGAGGTATCCCATAGATAGAAGAGGATGAAGGGATACTAGGATGTGGCCCAAGAATAGAAGGGAATGGGCTACCAGGAGGTGACCCACAAGTAGAAAATGGAGGGATACCTAGGGGTGGCTCCAAGATAGAAGAAGACAATGGGCTACTCAACGGTGACCCAAGGCGAGATTTTGATTGAGGAATGATGATAGATAAGGAATGATTTGGTAATGAGAAGATAGGCCATGGATCAATGCTAGACCCCGACATCTCATCATGCTCAGAAGAAGGTGAAGATGGAATAATAGAAGAAGAATCAAGTTCCATGACCTTAGGATCTTCCTTTATGTTATGTTGAAAAGGATCAATTTCTTTTCCCCAATACGTGAGTGTATCGAGTTCTAGAAAGAATCCTTGTTTGCAATCCTCTAAAGGGATATCATCATGTAGTCTAATTGTTCCCTCATTTTGAGAGAAATCAATCAATAGAGGTTTTTTTCTTTGGCCATAGAAGGTTGAATAGAAGAAATAGGTCCGATGAGCGGGGAAGATTGATTGACAAAAGAAGATGACTCAAGAGAGGAAGTAGGATTGAGGCAAGGGTCTCATGAATGGAAAATTTGGATTTGGACCTATGTTGTTTTCTAGAAGATGACATAATGTAGGTTGGAAAGTAGGATCACATAGCCATCCATTAAGTTGTAATGTAGGAGTCGAATTAGATGATTGACTAGATGGAATCCGAGTCATGGAAATCTTCGATGGAGGAAGAGATCATTGAGACGTATCGATGAAGGAGCTCCTGCGAAGAAAGGGAGGACCGTGACTCACTAACTCAATTAGATTTTTAATCAACGGAATTTGGAGCCATATGATTCTTCAAAGGAGGAAGACATTGTTGAGGTGATTTGGAATAAAGGTCCTACGAAGGAAGGGAGGACCATGATTCAAGATTTGATCTAGGGGTATCCGAACAATAGTTGGATCTAAGTCTTTAGAAGAAGAGTGGGAGTCCGAATGGTAGTTTGGATCTGAATCAAAAGAAGAAGAGTGGGGGGAACCTGAATAATAATTTAGATCAAAAGCATCTAAACCATACCACCAAATATGAGATGAAGGTGGGGAATAGGGTACCCATATGGGCCCTCTAGCATGAAGAACCAAATGAGGTTTAGTTGTAATGGGAATATTTTGATTTGAATTGCTAAACCTAGGTTCTGTATTGTAGTAAGTGTGAGAAACCACGCGATAGTCAATCATTGTTGGCATCATTTAAGCACAAATGTCTATCTCTAGATAGTGTGATGGAACTCCTTCAAAGGGAAGGAAGTGACATGTTGATTTGGGAAGCATAATGGAAACCAACTAGACATTTGGTAAGTATGGAGATGTGTGCGTGATTTTCTGAAGAAGGTCTAAGGAAAATAGACATTGTGATGATGTAATCTCAATGAGATTGAAAATGATTGTCCTAGAAAACAATTTTTCCAGATGAATAATCACAAGGAACAATCATGCAAGTGTGAAACACAAAGCCAATCAACAAGGAAATACACCCTATGCAAATGTGTGTGCAAAGTGATAGTTTGATGCAAAGATGATCAACACAATGTCAATACTTATGTCAAGCTTGAAATGAACAAGGCGTAAATATTAACAAAGGGTAGACATGACTCCTAATCAAAGGATACAATGACACATTCAACAACCAACAAGGCCAAAATGTTAAAGGGTGAGGTTTACAAATGTAAGCCATGTAACCACACCAATTGGACACGTCTATCAAGCTTTGTGGAGAAGCGAGATATTAGTGTCAAAGTGGTATCGAAACGACACAAACAAAGTAAGTGATACTTGTCAAGATATTGGATAATGTTTGAAGTAAAACCAAGTCAAGGTATACTGAGGATTTGTTAAAATGTGTGCAACGTAACACCATTATGCGGATACCTAGATCATGTTTACAAAAACATGACATAAGTATCTTAATTGTGTCGAGACAATGTGAACAAGGTAACACGTCAAAGGGAGATCAATTGATGAATCAATCAGGACTAACTATGATGATGATATTGAAATCAAGATCAAGTGGCTATCAAAGATATGAGTACACATCCTTACACTTTAGACGTTTAACAACTCAACCGCAAACATGGATGAGTGTAAACGGACAAAAAAGTGGTGAACACTATCTATGACAACACTCCTGAAAGATGCCTTCTATTGTCCTAAATGGGCAACAAGAACGCAAAGGTATAGATCAAAAGATGAATAATAAACTAAGCGCCACTTGGGCAGAGCTTCGCCTCATCCGAAGGCGAGAAAGAAGCTAAGCTAAGTGAAAATTCATCTAATTTTCGTATGAAAGATACACTTGGATCCAACTTAATTGGATTCTTTGCCTTGTTCAAAAACAAGGTTCTGAATCCAAACAAGTTATCACTTCATGATGGCCAAGATGCGACAAAGGACTAGTAAAGTGGGCCTCAAGACAAAATGGCCTCCTTAATAAGATCTCTCAACTAGGTGTTACAAAGTCATCTAAGAGCGGGCACGATTTACCCAAAAAGTTACACTAGACTAATTTGGGAGTATCTCGGCTTTTCCCCCTTCAAGTATAATGGGCACTAAATGCATCCATCGTGTACTCTTTCTAGGGTCGCGATACAAACAACTTTGTAATGCTAACTCACAAGGAAAACTAGTCAAGTGGGTAAGCGAGGCACTTCCTATTTCATCCATGAGGTTACACAGTGGTGGACTACTTTAGGGTTCCTGGTACCACCCCCATTTTTATAGCTTAAGGTGTTATGCCAAAGGGGTTATGTTCTAGTTAAGTGGATAGGGACGTACCCTTTTCAAAACCTGCAATACAGTGTTTTGAATATGGTGTGTTTTTTTATCTTGCTTAACTTAATGTGGTTTTAAGTAGCACACCATTTGGCAACCTACAAGAACATGTGTATTAGAAGTTTTGTATTTTGTTTTTGATGTCTCCTTTCTTTGACAATTGATTTTGGTCCTACATACCAAGGTTAGTAATTTTCCAAAACGTCATACAAAGGAGATAAGATGTTGTTTTTGATTTCCCAAATCGTCCTAAGATGCAAGGAAAGAGCATACGCAACAAGGTATCTCACTCAAATTTGTAATAAATGGAAAATTCTTAAGTACAATGTGAAAAGGAGTTCTTTTTAACCAACTTCTAAAGCTAATTAAATTGTTTTGCAAGTATGAAGAAAGTGGTGAAACGTTTCTGATTCCCAAGATCACCTAGAAATGTGTGAGGGAAGAGCATACACGTTCACAAACAAAGATGCAATTTTTTTGATTAAGTTAATATAAAAAAACTTAATGCAAAGGAAACTCTATAAACCACTATTATAACCTTGCAAGAGTTAGAAAACCAAGAAAATTGAAAAATTCTAGAAATCCAATTTTTGCACTTTTTTAACAGTTTTTAGTAATTTGCATTTTGGAGGTCTCCGGGGCACTTTGAGAGTTTTTGTAATAGAAGTAACTATACCAAAGGTATATTAATTTTGGAAGTTCCCTCACAAAGTACGCTTCGTTCTATTTATGACGCCTATTCAAACCCCAAAATGAGTTAACGAGTCAAAAGTTATGATCAAAACAAGGAGCACTAAAAATAAAATGTATGAATCTGGACTACACAGAGACACCCGTGTGCGCCTGCAATGATGCATACGTACCCCCACCAATGGATACGTGCCCTGACCAATGCAGAGGTGGGGCAAGAAAAATTGCAAAAGGGGGATAACACCTACGTAGGATTTTATGACAGGTACGCTTAGGGTTTTGATGCGGACGCACCTAAATCAACGGATACACCTGCAAAACAAATTTAGTAAAATCCACAGTATACCAAAAACACAGACGCGTCCAGAGAGACAGAGACACTTGCAACTCAACGTGGACACTTAGGGTTCAACGGAGACGCATCCAAGCATAAAACAAAAAGTTTCAATTTTTTTACACAATCAGGTTATTTACACAGATGCGGCCAAAGAGACATGACATTACGCACCAAACGATGGAGACGCGTGTGTGTCCTCGCAGAGATAAAAATTGCCAATGATGAACACACCTTAGAGCAGGTGTGCCCCTGTTCCGATGGGAATGCTAGGGTTTCAACGTGTATGCGCCCTTCTCAACACCTACGCGTACCCTATGAAAAACCTGCAAAACTCACGAATTTTCAAATTTTCAAAAGCAAACAGGTTAGTTGTTAGTCAAAGTGTCTTATTTCTATATCAAACCCACAAAATACATGCAAATAAAGGTCATTTAGCTAGGGTTAGAAACATAAATGAGGAAATAACAAGTGATTTGATCCAAAAAAAACTTGAAAATGAACTTTGAAGAACTCAAAAGACCTCCATTAATGGAGGATGGACATAAGTGTCCCACCGAGGCGTGCCAAATGTGTTCAATGAAAGGTTTTGCAAAAGCTATTGAAATGGAGTAAGACCCCAAAGCTTTTTGCAAATTCCCTCAATGGACCATATGATAAGAAATGAGCAAGGAATCCTATTTGCATGTATTAAAACTTGAAATAAACAAGAAATCTAACAAATAGCATTAACCTCTATTCTTGAAAGCTTAACAAAATATGCCTACTAAAGACTTAAGCAATCAGTTTTGTTGTTTACTCCATGAGGGTGAATGAATCTCACTAAATGGCTACATGGCCAAGTTTAGCTATTCCATTACTAACCTAACATGGGTGCAAGATGAAGCTATTTTAAATGCCTTATTAGCTTGGCTAATGTTAATGAGATCTTAAGCTTTCTTAGGCTTGTTTTGGCTTTGTGTAATATAAAGTTGTAAGTTTGAATGGTAGGGGTGACCCTTCATTTATAGTTTTCCAAATGGAAGAGTTTGAAATTTGGGTGCATGTGGGACTAAAGCTTTTATATTAGATTAGGATAAACATGATTTAGGCTTAGTTAAGCTTGGTTTAGGCTAGTTAAAATTTATTAGCAAGTGATTAGAGACTCATTGAGAATTGGGAGGGGTCCGGATAACCAATTGTGACTAATAGATAGCCTACGAAGCCAATAGAAGTGGTCTAGAGAGAACTAGGGATGTCCTGAATGGTCGAAAGGAGGAATGTTTAGCTAATAATCTAGAGATATTAGCCAAATAAGTTGAATATAGGAGGAATACGATGGAAAGAGCGTCATGAATGGGCATCTAAGAATTGAGCGAAGATGGGTTGATTAATGAAGTGTCGTTAATCGGTTGAATGGGAGGAAATGCTAAGTGTAAGCATATTTCAGGTGTCTACACATACATATATGTACATGCCATGTTTTAGATTTATAAATTATTAAATGGTCAACTCTTAATGTATTTTTAAATTGACCAACAATTTTACTTTATGATAAATAGGGCACATTTTTACGATTATTGTGATGGAATTTAACGAAGAGGAACAGACTACTTCTTGTCTCATTGTGTAGAGGGGAAAAAATTGACTTCCACAGGTCATTGATGGTGAAGACCTTGAGTATCCCACTTTGGGTTAGTGGTAGTCACCGAACTTGGCTTCATGATACCCTATCAAAAATCAAACATTTGGTTGTTTGAAGACTATGAAGTACATTGGAAGATACTTCACTATTCACATTTGGTCCTTACAAAAATATTAAATTGATCAAATATCGAGGTCGGCCATCAAACAAGAATCATGGAAGGTTCATGAATCGATCATGAAGCAATTCTTGCTCTTTATCAAGAATAGAGTTGATCCTTGCGATTCATTGGATTGAATTTATAAAGGTATGTTCTTCATGAATTTAATTTGAATATTTACTTAAATGATTTTGTTTAAATTTTTATGATTTAAAATTCTATTTAATTGCTTACTAACATGTTTATGTAGGTTAGTGGTGCCAAAAAAGCTTCCACCTTCACGTGGTTGGCACTATCAGTAGAGAATTTAATATTCTCGAAGCCAAGTGAAGCTAAGAGAAATTTAATATTAGAAAGGAAAAAAAAATAGAAATTCTCATTTCACCACCTATATTGTAAAATATCTTATTAAAATTCTCATTTCACCACCTATATTGTATGAACCACCTATATTATTCAAGTGATTGGCAATGGAAAACCTTACACTCGACTCGGTACCGAATGGAGATGGAGAAAATCGGGAGAGTCTTTCATGAGGGATTCAACATGGAGGATTTGGATCTCGACGAGATGTCTTTAGGTGCCACGAGTCCTAGAAATCACATGTTGAATATATAACGTGTTTTGGTCTCAGGGCTCTTAAGAGACTACACCCGAACAAGGTAGGTCAAAAGCATGCGGAGCGTAGGGAACCCAAAAAAAGCCTCTAATAGCATTCACCTAGCCACCCTGACGTGTTGGCATAGTTGGTTTGTCCCATGAAGCTACCATTTGCAAAATGCAACATCTAACACCTTACTTTGACTCGAGACTACACTATTTCGTGCGTTTGCAAACAATATGAAAGTGAGGGAACCAAATTGAGATGGATAAAACTATGATATAATTTCTTATAGGGCCTTAATGTGGAGGTATTAGATCGACGAGACATCTCTAGGTGCCATGAGTCCGAGAAATCACCATTGAAGATATAGCGTGTTTCGACCTCAAGGCTCTTAAGGGACTACGCCCGGATGAGGTAGCCCGAAAGCACGAGTGGCATAGGGAACCAAAAAAATCCTCCACTAGTGTTCATCAGGCCATCCAGGTGTGTTGGCCTAGATGATTTGATCCCACAAGCTACGGTTTGCAAAATACAAAGATCTAAGTAGCCAACTGGCTTAACTCGACTCGACTAAACTATTTGGAGCATTTACAAACAATAGGACAAAGTGAGAGAAACAAATGGAGATGGAGAACACCATGAGACTATTTTGTATAGGGATTCAATATGGAGGTTTTGGATCTAACGAGATGTCTCTAGGTGCCACAGAGTCTTTGAAATCACCCATCGAAGATATAGCGTGTTTTGGCCTCAGGGCTCTTAAGGGACTACGCTCGGATGAGGTAGCCAGAAAGCACGGGCAGCCTAGCAAACCAAGAAAAATCCTCCACTAGCATTCACTAAGCCATCTAGACGTGTTGGCCCAAATGGTTCAATCCCATGAGCTTTCTTTTGCAAACTATAGCGTCACAGCCCTACACCGACTTCGACCGCAATATTTCACGCCTTTACAAACAATAAGACAACGAGAGAACCGAATGGAGATGGATTAAACCATAAGAGTATTTTTTAGAGGGATTCAACATGAAGTTTTTTATATCTTCTAAGATGTCTCTAGGTGCCACGAGTCTGAGAAATCACTCGTTGAAGATATAGCATGTTTTGGCCTTAGGGCTCTTAAGGGACTACGCCGGACGAGGTAGCCCGAAAGCACGAGTAGCATAGGGAACCAAAAAAATCCTCCACTAGTGTTCACCAGGCCATTCAGACATGTTGGCCCAGACGGTTCGGTCCCACAAGCTACCATTTACAAAATACAACATCTAGCAGCCTTATATTGACTCAAACTACACTATTTAGAGCATTTGCAAACAATAGGACAGTGAGAGAACCAAATGGAGATGGAGAAAACCACGAGAGGATTTCATAGAGGAATTTAACATGGAGGTTTTAGATCTGATGAGACATCTCTAGGTGTCATGGAGTCTGATAAATCACTCGTCGAAGATATAGCATGTTTTGGCCTCATGGCTCTTAAGGGACTATGCCCTGGACGAGGTAGCCTGAAAGCACGGGCAACGTAGCGAACCAAAACAAAGCCTCCACTAGCATTCACTAGGCCATCCAGACATGTTGGCCCAGATGGTTCGGTCCCATAAGCTACCGTTTGCAAAATATAACATCTAGCAGCCTTACACTGACTCAGACTACACTATTTCGCACGTTTACAAACAATAGGACAATGAGAGAACCGAATGGAGATGGAGAAAACTACGAGAGGCTTTCGTAGAGGGCTTCAACATGGAGGTTTTGGATCTAAAAATATGTCTCTAGGCGCCATGGAGTCCAAGAAATCACCTGTCAAAGATATAGCATGTTTTGCCCTATGGGCTCTTAAGGGACTACGCCCAGACGAGGTAGCTCGAAAGCACGAGTGGAGGAAATGACCAATGTTCAATGATCTTGCCACAGGATGTAACTATGTAGACTATGAACTTAATTTTTTTGGGGAGACCACCAATGTTCCAATTGTTCATTTTGAAAGAATGAATATCTTCAATCAAACAGAGAATGAAGAGCCTGAATTTTTTTGGACATTACAAAAGGTTGTTTGTGCCCAAAAAGAAGCCGAAGGCCATATAAATTTTCAGTTTTCAACTTTAGATGAAAATGAACATCATGAAGAAAAACATATAGGTGAAGATGTCACTATGATTCAAGAAGAAATGCCTTTTGAAAGTCATAAAGAGTCAATTTCATTACCCAAGAACATCTTGAGAACTTAAAGAGAAGATACGAGCGAAAGAAAAGGAAAAATGGGAATCGTGGAAGGATCACAACTTAACTAGAATGGAATATCTATGTGATTTTGTCGATAGAATCATGGATAATCTTAAGGACAACATGCCAAGTTGATTATTTTTATTAATCCCGATTGCTTCAATTTCACAAATCAAACCAGTACTTCCAAAAGCAAATACTACTAGCAAGAAAAATTACAATGAAGTATTGATAATTAAGCTCGAAACTCATTTAGAATTATAATTTATTTTTTGATTGAGCATTCACCCATAATTTCTTTTTTGAAGGAAGAAATTCATTTTATATGTGAGAGATAGAATGTTGATTTAGTCTGTTACTCGAATATTTTGGTTAGATTTCTTTAGTCATTCAATGAAAGTTTGAAGCTCTTCAAGACTAACATGGAAAAATTGTTAGGGACCTACAAAATCCTCTCACGGTTTTATCCATTTCCATCTGGTTCTCTCATTGTCCCGTTGTTTGCAAACGCGAAATAGTGCAATCTAAGTCGTGTGTAAGGCTACCGTGACGCTATATTTTGCAAATGGTAGCTCGTGGGACCAAACCGTCTGGGCCAACACATCTAGATTGCTTGGTGAATGCTATTGGAGTCTTTGTTTTGGTTTCCTATGCTCCCCATGCTTTCGGGCTACCTCGTCCGGGCGTAGTCCCTTAAGAGCCCTGAGGCCCAAACACGCCATATCTTCGACAGGTGATTTCTTGGACTTCGTGGCACCTAGAGACGTCTCGTCAGATCCAAGACCTCCACATTAGGGCCCTATACAAAATTATCTTGTAGTTTTATCCATCTCCATTCGGTTCTCTCGTTGTCCTATTGTTTGCAAAGGTGCAAAATAGTGTAGTCTAAGTCAGTGTAGGGCTATCAGATGCTATAGTTTGTAAATGAAATCTCGTGGGACCAAACCAACTACACCAACACATCAAGGTGGCTAGGTGAATGTTAGTGGAGGCTTTGTTTTGGTTCCCTACACTACTCGTGCTTTCAGGCTACCTCATCCAGGCGTAGTCCCTTAAGAGCCCTGAGCCCAAAACATGCTATATCTTCGACAGTGATTTCTCGAAATCATGGAACCTAGATGCATTTCGTTAGATCCGATAGCTCCATGTCATGGCCCTCTATGAAATCCTATCGCGGTTTTATCCATCTCAATTTGGTTCTCTCGCTGTCCTATTGTTTACAAACACGAAATAGTGTAGTCTAAGTCAGTGTAAGGATGCTAGATGTTGTATTTTGCAAACGGTGGCTTGTGAGACCAAACCGTATGGTCCAACACATCTGGATGGCCTGGTGAATGCTAGTGGAGGATTTTTTTGGTTCCCTATGCTCCTCATGCTTTCGGGCTACCTCGTTCAGGCGTAATCTCTTAAGAGCCCCGAGACCAAAACTCGTTATATCTTCGACATGTGATTTCTCAGACTCCATGGCACCTAGAGATGTCTTGTTAGATTTGAAACCTCCACATTAAATCCCTATACGAAATCCTCTCCCATTTTCTCCATCTCCATTTGTTTCTCTCGTTGTCCTATTGTTTGCAAACGCATGAAATAATGCGATCAGTCAGTAGTGTAGGGCTCCCGGATGTTGTAGTTTGAAAACGAAGCTCATGGGACCAAACCATCTGTGCCAACATGTCCGGATGTCCTAGTGAACACTAGTGGAGGATTTTTTTGTTCCCTACGCTCCTTGTGCTTTCGGGCTACCTCGTTCGGCGTAGTCTCTTAAGAGCCTTGAGACCAAAACACGTTATATCTTCGACATGTGATTTCTCAAACTCCATGGCACCTAGAGACGTCTCGTTAGATCTAAAACCTCCATGTTGAAGCCCTCTACAAAATCCTCTCCCGGTTTTCTCCATCTCCATTTGGTTCTCTCATTGTCCTATTGTTTGCAAATGCGTGAAATAATGCGATTTGAGTCGAACAGGGTTCCCAAATGTTCTAGTTTGAAACAAGCTCATGGGACCAAACCATTTGGGCCAACATATCGGGTGGCTAGGTCAATGCTAGTGGAGTCTTTGTTTTGGTTCCCTACACTACCCATGCTTTTGGGCTACCTTGTCCGAGCGTGGTCCCTTAAGAGCCTTGAGGCCAAAACACGCTATATCTTCGACGATTGATTTCTCGACTCCATGGCCCTAGAGATGTCTCACATATCCGAGACCTCCACATCGGGGCCCTCAATGAAATCATAGCGTAGTTTTATCCATCTCTATTTGGTTCTCTTGTTGTACTATTGTTTCCAAACACATGAAATACTGCAGTCTAAGTCAGTGTAGGGCTCCTAGATGTTGTAGTTTGCAAACGGAAGATCGTGGGGCTGAACCGTCTGGGCCAACACATCGGGGTGGCTAGGTGAATTCTATTGGAGGCTTTGTTTTGGTTACCTATGCTACTCGTGCTTTTAGGCTACCTCATCCGGGCATAGTCCCTTATGAGCCCTGAGGCCAACACACGCTATATCTTCGACGAGTTATTTCTCAGACTCCGTGGCACCTAGAGACATCTCGTCAGATCCGAGACCTCCATGTCGAGACCCTCTACAAAATCCTATCGTGGTTTTATCCATATCCATTTGGTTCTCTCGCTGTCTTATTGTTTGTAAACGTGTGAAATAGTGTAGTCTAAGTTAGTGTAAGGCTACTAGATGTTGTATTTTGCAAATGGTAGCTTGTGGGACCGAACCAACTACACCAACACATCGGGGTGGCCAAGTGAATACTAGTGGAGGATTTTTTTGGTTCCCTACACTCCCGTGCTTACAGGCTACCTCGTTCGGGCGTAGTCTCTTAAGAGCCCTGAGACCAAAACACGTTATATCTTCGACATGTGATTTCTCAAACTCCGTGGCACCTAGATATGTATCGTCAGATCCAAAACCTCCATGTTGAAGCCCTCTACAAAAGCCTCTCCTAGTTTTCTCCATCTCCATTTAGTTTTCTTGTTGTCCTATTGTTTGTAAACGCACAAAATATTGCAGTTTGAGTTAGTGTAGGGCTCCTAGACATTGTAGTTTGCAAACGGAAGCTCGTGGAACCAAACCAACTACACCAACACGTCAGGGTAGCCAGGTGAATGCTAGTGGAGGCTTTTTTTTTGTTCCCTATGCTACCCATGCTTTCGAGCTACCTTGTCTAGGTGTAGTCCCTTAAGAACCCTAAATGACTAGATTGAGTTAAGAGTGAATTTGATATGGGTATGTCTAAGAACACACAGGAGTTATCAATCACCTAGTAAATCTTTCTTGTTTAGTTCTGGATGGGAGTTAGCTAGCCTACGGCTTAGTGACCTTCCATTCATTGATAATTTATGCTATGATAAACCCATGGATGCTTTCAAAAGTTCCTTCAAAAGGATAGGGGTAGTCATCAAGCCTAGTGAAGGGTGTGATGTGATTTCTAAATAACTTGAAATGCCTACAGATTTAAAGGTAATAACATGAATTGGATAGGATTAGACAATCAAGAATCATTGAGTGTCTGAATCAGAATGTCATTGCATTTAGAGACATTCTCAAGCATTGGAGTAATGTATATGGAGAGACATTCTCAAAATATCAATAGATGAAAGGCATCAAATTGTGATGACTCTCGGGTGTTTTAACAAGGGAGAAGACTAAGAAGCATAGAAGAATGTAGTAAGTGCATGATAAGATAGGAACCAATACAAAGAGACCATGAGCAAGAAGAAGCGCAAGTAAGGTAAATACACATATACACATTGATAAGTTGAATGAATAATTACTCAGATTAGGTAACTCTTTATATACATACATTATATAAATATTGATTTCCAAAGTTTGATGCATATTATACATTGAAAATGCTAGTACATGTACATCACCAATAAATGAAAAAATAATCCATAATGTCTTAAATATTGTCAAGTGCACATCAAATTAGTTTCATGCGAAAATAATCTCAAAATGTAAGGTCTCATACAAAATTATCAAGTTCCAAATAGTATTTTAACGTGCATAATAAATACAAAATTGCCCAAATGCCCAAATAGGTCATATACCATCAAGTTCAAATGCCATATAGGCATACATACAATGCCATGCACATAGGCATACAAAAATAATGTCATGCAAGATATATATTTCCTAATCATCAAAATCGATCCCTCTCTTTGCCTTGCTCAAGAAGACCCTCCCTTAGATAAAGATGGAGATCCATGAGATGACTTTGGATCATGTCCGAGAGCCCATGCTTCGAGTCCTCTTCCATTGAATACTTAGATGAGCCTGTAAATGCAAACAATGTTTTTTTCTTCAAAACTTAATTTATATATGTTTTCAACATGTATTTAAGACCATGCTAGAATGAAAGTATTTACATAAATACACAAACTTACCGCAAGTTTTCGATCACACTGAATTTACATCTCACGCTTAGATGAGTCATCGGGAGATCCTGTAGTACAAACGGGGGTACGAAGATGATGAGATGGAGAATTTTGTGCCCTCGAAGTCAAAATGGAGGGGGTTGAAGTTCCCTATATACACATAAGATCAGAAAATCTAACATCAGAATTAGCGAAAATAGAACTAAGTACATGTATGTACATAATGACAATATTTTAACTAATTTTATCAATATAGAACTATTGTTTTTACCCCGCCACGCTTGTGAATCAAATGAACAGGGCTGCTACCTTGCAGGTAACTCCTGCATATACACAATGAAGGACATTATTAACATAATTTAATAATTCTATAATGAAAGACATTACTAACATGTAATTTAACATAATATGAATTACACAAGAAATTTAACAAAATTTACGTGTTGTTTAAATACCTCAATGAGTTGTTGCACAAATGAAATCGCAGCGGCAACACCTTTATCTACTTGTCACAAAGATGGTGGGGTGTCTAGTGAAGTCAACATCTTTATCAAACATGTATATCACGTGAGTTAGATGGACATACAAGAACATACATATATTTGACTTCAAAACTAATACACACACACACACACACACACACATGTGAAAATTTTACATAATTAACATTCTAAATTACCTCTGCATGTATGTGAATGTAAGTGTAAATTACCTCTATGAATGTGCTTACGCATGGTGCTTTTGTGGTGGGATGAAGATGCGCCTCCCGCGCGCTGTAATATCAATGCATATACATGTACAAATACAATTATTTCAAAAATTTAACATATATAAGTAAATCAAGTACTCCAAAATTTTTGTAACACACATAACAAATTTACTTGCGAAGGTGACACTGATGAATGTAATCCAAATGTCTCACTCAAAAGGACATCTAACATAGTGACATTATTGTGTTCACCCCTAGCACCAAGTGCACCAAAATCAGTACACATGAAAGTATCGTCCTCCTCGGGCCCCAAACATATGCTACCACATGACGAGCAAAGATGTGGCCTCATGCTAGTACTCCCTGAGGGAATACTTTGTGTACCTCCGCGAGCATCTGGCTCAAAAATCTCCCTCATATGTCGAACAAGGGTCGCAGATAGCCCCTGAAGCACGTGGAGTGTATCAATCTCTATTGTCTCCTTCACTGCTTGAGGGACAATCTCAGGGTGAGGGGGATTCTGTGCGGGAATCTACCCTGCTGAATAGGTGCACGTTGTGCACCTGGTCAATCTGTGCAGATCCTTTTCCTCGGCCCTAGAAATCTCGAAATCAAAATAATTTGGGATCTTGTTGAGGATAAACTCACAATAGAGTTTCCTCATAAAGTATAGTGGCACCTCGTTGTTATTACAAGGTGGAAAATCAAACACCATCCACCATCGGTCCCAAAAATTATTTTTAATCAAATTATTATTGCACCAATGGATGGGAAACCGTTTACATGACAACGGAACAAGAAAATTAGTGTGGGGGTCCGTGAATAAGGCGCATATGAGGTCTTTTGAAATTTATTTTTTCTTTACATCCACATATGACAATTTGTTGGAATAATAAACCCTATAATCCTCTTTGTAAGTGTCTCCAACAATCAATTTGCCCGTTGCCGCGTCAACTTGAACAAGTAATGCCTCTAATGTGTTTGCAAGAGAGGCGTGGTGGGGTTTGTAGATTGTGAATCCCTCATTGTTTGATTAAATCCTAAATTTCAATTTTGTTTTCAACTATGTGGGCATGTTAAATCTTCTTGACTACCCGGGGAATGTTGAGCTATTGTGGGAGTGTTGGGAGAGATGACAGAATAGCGAGTTTGGTTGTGGTTGATTCCCTCGACCTCTAACCAGATGTGATAAAAAAATGTATTCAATTCAAATTTTAATTTATAATTATCATATTTCAATGCAATTTTGAGAAAATACTTGTGCTTACCTCTTCTCTCGTGGCGCCGTCGTTGATTTAGATCTTCCCGGCGATCCAGAAATGATCCTTTGAGCTTGAGATCCAGTTGAATGAAAAAATGCGAGGGCACAGTTAAGCTCTAAAACTCACATTTGAGGGAGATAAAATGATAGAGACTCGAGCCTCCTTTTTTTTTTATAAGGCATAACGCGTACACGTTATGCCTTAGTAAATCCCAAACTTAACAATTTAAAACGTGATCGCGTTATAATAGAACGCGTACACGTTTTGCTTTTTTCGATTTTTAATCCGCTTTTGGCCCCCAACTTCATGCACTTACCCATCTCGTCTCACCACCGAAGCGAGATTACCCAATTTTGCATCTTTCCTCCACTCACCCACTATTTATCTTTGCATGGGTGGTTAAACATTGGATTGGTCGAATCTCCAAACAACCATATCATGTAAGCTACACGTGTCCCCATGCATTGACATACATTTGACATCTCTTCTAATTGTGATCGATGACTTCCATCTATTTATTTATAGGTGACATAAGGAACCCTAAAAGAAAGGTTTATGTATCTAACATATGTAGAGTTCGAAGTTCAAACATATGCAAGTTTACCTATCTACATACGGTGGCAAAGAAGATTGCCCCGACACCACCATGCCCACTTCTCCTTCCAATACACTAATGGATTTCATTTAAAGACCGCTTAACATTTTCTTGTATTGCCATCGGCAATATTGATCGACCATATGTTGGTTTAAACTAAAAGATATTTCCATATTGCCTTGCCTTAATGACCGGACACCGCACTCCCTTTCTCCTTTAAGCAATTGACAAAATCGGCACATGGTTCATATGTGTGCAGGGCGTAGCAAAAAGAGTTTCATATTAATTTTGCCCAACATTTTCCTCATCGTTGCACTTGTCTTCCCTCAAACCCCTTTTTCTATGTCCATCTTCCCCTTAATGTTTCCCTCCTCCAAGTTTAACTTCTTCATCGTATCCCCTTCGACATCTCTATTACATAATTAAAATGTGATTGTTTCTTAATACACTTTTTACGTATGCATAAAACAATCACTTTTAATGTTTCAGAATATATTGAATTCTAAACAAAGTTGCATACCACACCTGCGGCCTGCCCACTATTGTTGGCTCCTGGACACGTGGCCTTACTAACTATTACTGTCCTGCCACGAAATCCGCGGAGCCACGAACATGTCATCAAATAAGGGCCTCAACTCGGTGTGCTCGCAATTACGGAAACATCGCCACATGACTATCTTTAATATGGGAAAACGACGAAGTCTATTACTATCAACTTCAAATTGCAATCAACGAAGTATATTACTTAATATGGAAAAGCTTCATCTCAATTTCAAATATCTTATCCACTAATTTAACTTTTTTAATTATATATTTAAAAAAACCCATTCCAACAAATAAATTTATGATTCACAAATTACACAATTTTAAATCCTCCAAGCTTTTAACAATATTTTTGAAAGGAAAAGGTAATCAATCGATCCAAAGTTTAGTTTAAAAATTAGTAGTGTGAAAATACTTTAAAACATTGAAAAACACTTTCTTACACAATTTTGCTAGACTTTAATAATATAAGGCACTTTGATTATGAAGTTTTCACTTGAATGGTAAAGGTGGTCCAAGGCTGCCCCAAGGAAATAATTAGTAATAATCACACTTGAGTGGGACAATGGAGATTTCAAACAAGAGACGTGAAGGAAGTTAAAGTTGAAATAATGAAGGGGAAACATTAAAGGGGAGCGAAGGAATGAAGGAGAATTGTAGAAGCATGCATTCTATCATAAAGAAAAAAAAAATATAAAGATGATTTTTTAATAAAAACTCAAAAATATAGAGTAAGTTACTCCAAAAATAAATACTACTTTGATTTTAAAAATTTATAAAAATAAAATTCTATAAGAATTGAAGCGATACGAGTTAGTGGAGAGGGTGGTCCAACCACTGTGGAATACAGATAAAGAAAATTCATCTCTTATATCGCGTTTGAAGGCCACCACAATAATATGTTTTGATGAACAGGTTGAAAAAAGCTACTAGTGTTGTGAGGCCGCATATACTACATAGATAATTTGACTATAAATAACGTGAATGATATAATAATATAAACATGCCAACAAGATAGATATATTTTAACATCCACAAGGTCAAACAAAGTTTCTAGGGTAAAAAATCTTGTCATTTTTGCTCTATGTATTTATGATCACTTGTTGTTCAAATTGATAATGAATTCCTCCAATTTTCCACCCAAAATTTTGAAAGAATGAATATCTTCAATCAAACAGAGAATGAAGAGCCTGAATTTTTTTGGACATTACAAAAGGTTGTTTGTGCCCAAAACGAAGCCGAATGCCATATAAATTTTCAGTTTTCAACTTTAGATGACAATGAACATCATGAAGAAAAACATATAGGTGAAGATGTCACTATGATTCAAGAAGAAATGCCTTCTGAAAGTCATAAAGAGTCAATTTCATTACCCAAGAACATCTTGAAGAACTTAAAGAGAAGATACGAGTAGAAGAAAAGGAAAAATGGGAAGCGTGGAAGGATCACAACTTAACTAGAATGGAATATCTATGTGATTTTGTCGATAGAATCATGGATAATCTTAAGGACAACATGCCAAGTTGATTATTTTTATTAATCCCAGTTGCTTCAATTTCACAAATCAAACCAGGTACTTCCAAAAGCAGCCTACTAGCAAGAAAAACTACAATGAAGTATTGATAATTGAGCCTGAAACTCATTTAGAATTATAATTTATTTTTTGATTGAGCATTCACCCATAATTTCTTTTTTAAGGAATAAATTCATTTTATATGTGAGAGATAGAATGTTGATTTAGTCTGTTACTCTCGAATATTTTGGTTAGATTTCTTTAGTCATTCAATGAAAGTTTGAAGCTCTTCAGTACTAACATGGAAAAATTGTTAGGGCCCTATAAAATCCTCTCGCGGTTTTATCCATATCCATCCGGTTCTCTCATTGTCCTATTGTTTGCAAACGCGAAATAGTGCAATCTAAGTCAGTGTAAGGCTACTAGACGCTATATTTTGCAAATGGTAGCTCGTGGGACCAAACCGTCTGGGCCAACACATCTAGATTGCTTGGTGAATGCTAGTGGAGTCTTTGTTTTGGTTCCCTATGCTCCCCATGCTTTCGGGCTACCTTGTCCGGTGTAGTCCCTTAAGAGCCCTGAGGCCCAAACACGCCATATCTTCGACGGGTGATTTCTTGGACTTCGTGGCACCTAGAGACGTCTCGTCAGATCCAAGACCTCCACATTAGGGCCCTATACAAAATTATCTTGTAGTTTTATCCATCTCCATTCAATTCTCTCATTGTCCTATTGTTTGCAAAGGTGCGAAATAATGTAGTCTAAGTCAATGTAGGGTCATCGATGCTATAGTTTGTAAATGAAATCTCATGGGACCAAACCAACTACACCAACACATCAAGGTGGCTAGGTGAATATTAGTGGAGGCTTTGTTTTGGTTCCCTACGCTACCCGTGCTTTCGGCTACCTCATCCAGGCGTAGTCCCTTAAGAGCCCTGAGGCCAAAACACGCTATATCTTCGACGGGTGATTTCTCGAACTCTGTGGCACCTAGATGCGTCTCATTAGATCTGATACCTCCATGTCAAGGCCCTCTATGAAATCCTATCGCGGTTTTATCCATCTCCATTTGGTTCTCTCATTGTCTTATTGTTTACAAACACGAAATAGTGTAGTCTAAGTCAGTGTAAGGCTGCTAGATGTTGTATTTTGCAAACGGTAGCTTGTGGGACCAAACCGAATGGTCCAACACGTCTGGATATCCCGGTGAATGCTAGTGGAGGATTTTTTTGGTTCCCTATGCTCCTCATGCTTTCGGGCTACCTCGTTCGGGCGTAATCTCTTAAGAGTCCGAGACCAAAACACGTTATATCTTCGACATGTGATTTCTCGGACTCCATGGCACCTAGAGATGTCTCGTTAGATTTGAAACCTCCACATTAAATCCCTATATGAAAGCCTCTCCCATTTTCTCCATCTCCATTTGTTTCTCTCGTTGTCCTATTGTTTGCAAATGCGTGAAATAATGCAGTCTGAGTCAGTGTAAGGCTCCCAGAAGCTGTAGTTTGAAAACAGAAGCTCATGGGACCAAACCATCTAAGCCAACATGTTCGGATGTCCTAGTGAACACTAGTGGAGGATTTTTTTGTTCCCTACGATCCTTGTGCTTTCGGGCTACCTCGTTCAGGCGTAGTCTCTTAAGAGCGCCGAGACCAAAACAAGTTATATCTTCGACATGTGATTTCTCAAACTCCATGGCACCTAGAGACATCTCGTCAGATCCAAAACCTCCATGTTGAATCCCTCTACAAAATCCTCTCCTGGTTTTCTCCATCTCCATTTGTTTCTCTCATTGTCCTATTGTTTGCAAACGCGTGAAATAATGCAGTTTGAGTCGAAAGTGTAGGGTTCCCAAACGTTCTAGTTTGAAAACAAAAGCTCGTGGGACCAAACCATTTGGGCCAACATATCGAGTGTGGCTAGGTCAATGCTAGTGGAGTCTTTGTTTTGGTTCCCTACACTACCCATGCTTTTGGGTTACCTTGTCCCAGGCGTGGTCCTTAAGAGCCTTGAGGCCAAAACACGCTATATCTTCGACGATTGATTTCTCGGACTCAAGTGGCACCTAGAGATGTCTCGTCGGATCCGAGACCTCCACGTCGGGGCCCTCAACGAAATCATAGTGTAGTTTTATCCATCTCTATTTGGTTCTCTTGTTGTACTATTGTTTCCAAACACATGAAATGCCGATGCAGTCGGTGTAGGGCTCCTAGATGTTGTAGTTTGCAAACGAGAAGATCGTGGGACCGAACCATGCGGCGAACACATTGGGGTGGCCGGTGAATTCGATTGAGGCTTTGTTTTGGTTACCTATGCTACTCGTGCTTTTAGGCTACCTCATTCGGGCATAGTCCCTTATGAGCCTTGAGGCCAACACACGCTATATCTTCGACGCGAGTTATTTCTCGGACTCCGTGGCACCTAGAGACATCTCGTCAGATCTGAGACTTCCATGTCAGGACCCTCTACAAAATCCTATCGTGGTTTTATCCATATCCATTTGGTTCTCTCGCTGTCTTATTGTTTGTAAACGTGTGAAATAGTGTAGTCTAAGTCAGTGTAAGGCTGCTAGATGTTGTATTTTGCAAATGATAGCTTGTGGGACCGAACCAACTACGCCAACACATCGGGGTGGCCAAGTGAATACTAGTGGAGGATTTTTTTGGTTCCCTACACTCCCCGTGCTTTCGGGCTACCTCGTCGGGCGTAGTCTCTTAAGAGCCCTGAGACCAAAACACGTTATATCTTCGACATGTGATTTCTCAAACTCTGTGGCACCTAGAGATGTCTCGTCAGATCCAAAACCTCCATATTGAAGCCCTCTACGAAAGCCTCTCCCGGTTTTTTCCATCTCCATTTAGTTCTCTCGTTGTCCTATTGTTTGTAAAAGCACAAAATACTACACGAGTTAGTGTAGGGCTCCTGGCGTTGTAGTTTGCAAACGGAAGCTTGTGGGACCAAACCAACTACACCAACACGTCGGGGTGGCCAGGTGAATGCTAGTGGAGGCTTTTTTTGGTTCCCTATGCTACCCGTGCTTTCGAGCTACCTTGTCTGGGTGTAGTCCCTTAAGAACCCTGAATGACTAGATTGAGTTAAGAATGAATTTGATATGGGTATGTCTAAGAACACACAGGAGTTATCAATCACCTAGTAAATCTTTCTTGTTTAGTTATGGATGGGAGTCAACTAGCCTACGGCTTAGTGACCTTCCATTCATTGATAATTTATGCTATGATAAACCCATGGATGCTTTCAAAAGTTCCTTCAAAAGGATATGGGTAGTCATCAAGCCTAGTGAAGGGTGTGATGTGATTTCTAAATAACTTGAAATGCCTACAGATTTAAAGGTAATAACACGAATTGGATAGGATTAGACAATCAAGAATCATTGAGTGTCTGAATCAAAATGTCATTGCATCTAGAGACATTCTCAAGCATTGGAGTAATGTATATGGAGAGACATTCTCAAAATATCAACAGATGAAAGGCATCAAATTGTGATAACTCTCGGTGTTTTAACAGGGAGAAGACTAAGAAGCATAGAAGAATGTAGTAAGTGCATGATAAGATAGGAACCAAGATCAAAAAAGACCATGAGCAAGAAGAAGCGCAAGTAAGGTAAATACACATATACACATTGATAAGTTGAATGAATAATTACTCGGATTAGGTAACTCTTTATATACATACATTATATAAATATTGATTTCCAAAGTTTGATGCATATTATACATTGAAAATGCTAGTACATGTACATCACCAATAAACAAAAAAATAATCCATAATGTCTTAAATATTGTCAAGTGCACATCATATTAGTTTCATGCAAAAATAATCTCAGAAATGTAAGGTCTCATACAAAATTATCAAGTTCCAAATAGTATTTTAACGTGCATAATAAATACAAAAATGCCCAAATGCCCAAATAGGTCATATACCATCAAGTTCAAATGCCATATAGGCATACTTACAATGCCATGCACATAGGCATACAAAAATAATGTCATGCAAGACATATATATTTCCTACTCATCAAAATCTATCCCTCTCTTCGCCTTGCTCGAAGAAGGCCCTCCCTTAGATAAAGATGGAGATCCATGAGATGACTTTGGATCGTCTGAGCCCATGCTTCGAGTCCTCTTCCACTGAATACTTGCCTGTAGATGAGCCTGTAAATGCAAACAATGTTCTTTTCTTCAAAACTTAATTTATATATGTTTTCAACATGTATTTAAGACCATGCTAGAATGAAAGTATTTATATAAATACACAAACTTACCACAAGTTTTCGAGTACACTTTGAATTTACATCTCACGCTTAGATGAGTCATCGGGAGCTCTGTAGTACAAACGGGGATACGAAGACGATGAGATGGAGAAGTTTGTGCCCTCGAAGTCAAAATAGAGGGTTGAAGTTCCCTACATACGCATAAGATCGAGAAAATCTAACATCGAGAATTAGCGAAAATCTAACATAATGACAATATTTTAACTAATATTATCAATATAGAACTATTGTTTTTATCCCGCCACGCTTGTGAATCAAATGAACAGGGGCTCTTACACTGTCATGCAGTAACTCCCGCATATACATAATGAAGGACATTATTAACATAATTTAATAATTCTATAGTGAAAGACATTACTAACATGTAATTTAACATAATATGAATTACATGAGAAATTTAACAAAATTTACGTGTTGTTTAAATACCTCAATGAGTTGTTGCACAAATGAAATCGCACCGGCAACACCTTTATCTACTTGTCACAAAGATGGTGGGTGTCTAGTGAAGTCAACATCTTTATCAAACATGTATATCACGTGAGTTAGATGGACATACAAGAACATACATATATTTGACTTAAAAACTAATACACACACACACACACACACACACACACATGTATGTGAAAATTTTACATAATTAACATTCTAAATTACCTCTGTGAATGTAAGTGTACGCATGGTGCTCGTTGCCTGTGGTTGGGATGAAGATGCGCCTCCCACGCACTGTAATATCAATGCATACACATGTACAAATACAATTATTTCAAAAATTTAACATATATAAGTAAATCAAGTACTCCAAAATTTTTGTAACATACATAACAAATTTACCTAGGAAGGTGACACTGCTGAATGTAATCCAAATGTCTCACTCAAAAGGACATCTGACATAGTGACATTATTGTGTACACCCCTAGCACCAAGTGCACCAAAATCAGTACACATGAAAGTATCGTCCTCCTCGGGCCCCAAACATATGCTACCACATGACGAGCAAAGATGTGGCCTCATGCTAGTACTCCCTGAGGGAATACTCCGTGTACCTCCGCGAGCATCTGGCTCATAAATCTCCCTCATATGTCGAACAAGGGTCGCAGATAGCCCCCGAAGCACGTGAAATGTATCAATCTCTATTGTCTCCTTCACCGCTGCTTCGGGAAAATCTCGTGGTGAGGGGGATTACGTGTAAGGGAATCTACCTGCTTTGAATAGGTGCACGTTGTGCACCTTGTCAATCTGTGCGATCCTTTTCCTTGGCCCTAGAAATCTCAGAAATCAAAATAATTTGGGATCTTGTTGAGGATAAACTCACAATAGAGTTTCCTCATAAAGTATAGTGGCACCTCATTGTTATTACAAGGTGGGAAATCAAACACCATCCACCATCAGTCCCAAAAATTATTTTTAATCAAATTATTATTGCACCAATGGATGGGAAACCATTTACATGACAACGGAACAAGAAAATTAGTGTGGGGGTCCGTGAATAAGGAGCATATGAGGTCTTTTGAAATTTATTTTTTCTTTCCATCCACATATGACAATTTGTTGGAATAATAAACCCTATAACCCTCTCTGTAAGTTGTCTAACAATCAATTTGCCCCGTTGCCACGTAAACTTGAACAAGTAATGCCTCCAATGTGTTTGCAAGAGAGGTGCGGTGGGGGTTTGTAGATTGTGAATCCCTCATTGTTTTGATTAAATCCTAAATTTCAATTTTGTTTTCAACCATGTGGGCTGTTAAATCTTCTTGACTACCCGGGAATGTTGAGCTATTGTGGGAGTGTCGGGAGGGATGACAGGAATAGCAGGGTTTGGTTGTGGTTGATTCCCTCGACCTCTAACTATAGCAATAAAAAAAATGTATTCAATTCAAATTTTAATTTATAATTATCATATTTCAATGCAATTTTGAGAAAATAATTGTGCTTACCTCTTCTCTGTGGTGCCATCGTTGATTCAGATCTTCCCGGCGATCCAAAAATGATCCTTTGAGCTTGAGATCCAGTTGAATGAAAAAACGCGAGGGCACGGTTAAACTCTAAAACTCGCATTTGAGGGAGATAAAATGATAGAGGCTCGAGCCTCCTTTTTTTCTTTATAGAAGGCATAACGCATACATGTTATGCCTTAGTAAATCCCAAACTTAACAATTTAAAACGTGATCGCGTTATAATAGAAACGCATACTTTGCACGTTTTGCTTTTTTCGATTTTAATCCGCTTTTTGGCCCCCCAACTTCATGCACTTACCCATCTCGTCTCACCACCGGCGAGATTACCCAAGTTGCATCTTTCCTCCACTCACCCACTATTTCTCTTTGCATGTGGTGGTTAAACATTGGATTGGTCAAATCTCCAAACAACCATATCATGTAAGCTACACGTGTCCCCATGCATTGACGTACAATTTGGCATCTCTTCTAATTGTCATCGATCGACTTCCATTTATTCATCCATAGGTGACATAAGGAATCCTAAAAGAAAGGTTTATGTATCGACATATGTAGAGTTCGAAGTTCAAACATATGCAAGTTTACCTATCTACATACAAAGTGGCAAAGAAGATTGCCTTGCGACACCACCATGCCCACTTCTCCTTCCAATACACTAATGGATTTCATTTAAAGACCGATTAACATTTTCTTGTATTGCCATCGGCAATATTGATCGACCATATGTTGGTTTAAACTAAAAGATATTTCCATATTGCCTTGCCTTAATGACCGGACACCGCACTCCCTTTCTCCTTTAAGCAATTGACAAAATCGGCACATGGTTCATATGTGTCTGCAGTCGTACCAAAAAAGAGTTTCATATTAATTTTGCCCAACATTTTCCTCTCATCGTTGCACTTGTCTTCCCTCAAACCCCTTCTTTCGTGTCCATCTTCCCCCTTAATGTTTCCCTCCTCCAAGTTTAACTTCTTCGTCATTATCCCCTTTGACATCTCTATTGCATAATTAAAATGTGATTGCTTCTTAATACACTTTTTACGCATGCATAAAACAATCACTTTTAATGTTTCAGAATATATTAAATTCTAAACAAAGTTGCATACCACTCCTGCGGCCTGCCCACTATTGTTGGCTCCTGGACACGTGGCCTTACTAACTACTACTGTCCTGCCACGAAATCCGCGGAGCCACGAACATGTCATCAAATAAGGGCCTCAACTCGGTGTGCTCGCAATTACGGAAACATCGCCACATGACTATCTTTAATAAGGGAAAACGACAACTTACTTGCCTCCTTTCCCTGCAAATTGCAATCAACGAAGTCTATTACTTAATATGTAAAAGCTTCATCTCAATTTCAAATATCTTATCCACTATTTTTTTTTATTATTATTTATTAAAAAAACCCATTCCAACAAATAAATTTATGATTCACAAATTACACAATTTTAAATCCTCCAAGCTTTTAACAATATTTTTGAAAGGAAAAGGTAATCAATCAATCCAAAGTTTAGTTGAAAAATTGGCAGTGTGAAAATACTTTAAAACATTGAAAAACACTTTCTTACACAATTTTGCTAGACTTTAATAATATAAGGCATTTTGATTATGAAGTTTTCACTTGAATGGCGAAGGTGGTCCAAGGCTGCCCAAGGAAATAGTTAGTAATAATCACACTTGAGTGGGACAATGGAGATTTCAAACAAGAGACGTGAAGGAAGTTAAAGTTGAAATAATGAAGGGGAAACATTAAAGGGGAACGAAGTGAATGAAGGAGAATTGTAGAAGCATGCATTCTATCATAAAGAAAAAAACAATATAAAGATGTTTTTTAATAAAAACTCAAAAATATAGAGTAAGTTACTCCAAAAATAAATACTACTTTGATTTTAAAAATTTATAAAAATAAAATTCTATATGAATTGAAGCGATACGAGTTAGTGGAGAGGGTGGTCCAACCTCGTGGAATATAGATAAAGAAAATTCATCTCTTATATCGCGTTTGAAGGCCAAAATGACAATAATATGTTTTGATGAATAGTTGAAAAAAGCTACTAGTGTTGTGAGGCCGCATATACTACATAGATAATTTGACTATAAATAACGTGAATGATATAATAATATAAACATGCCAACAAGATAGATATATTTTAACATCCACAAGGTCAAACAAAGTTTCTAGGGTAAAAAATCTTGTCATTTTTGCTCTATGTATTTATGATCACTTATTGTTCAAATTGATAATGAATTCCTCCAATTTTCCACCCTCTCCTTGGTGAACATATCCTATAATGAAATTGTTGTTAAATCACTTGACACTTGCATATTTGGTTTGGATGTCATTGTAAGCATTACACTCGAAATAATATGTTTTTCTAATTGAAGAATCGTACAAATTTGACTTAGTTTAGGGCAGAGTAAGATTCATGTCGGGTTTACTAGAGTGTATGACAAGGAAAGATAGGTCCCTAACTTGGTTCTCAAATGCACTGGATCAAATCTAAGTCACGATGTATATATGAAAGGTGCTCAAGAAGCACTAGTGTCATAATTCTAGAGGATAATAACTCTAACCCTAGGATAGCTATAGGTTTCCAAAACCTATATCTAAGATAACAACACGTATCCTACTAGGTTTTAGAGTAGGAGTGAGTCAAGAGATGAATAAAGCCAAGGGCCGTAATACAATAAGACAAAACAATAGACTAAAGAAAATGTACGCATCTATTTTTATCTATAGCAATCAATGACCAACATCCACACAACAATATACAAGCAAGAAGGGTTAGAAATACTTCCATGCACTGCAGTGTGACTTTTGGTGCATGATCCTCCCTAGAGACAACAACATTTAGAGAGAATCACTATTGATGGAGAAGGTGAAAATTGAAATAGAAGTACTGAGTCATAGCTCATTATGGTGACCCAAATACAAAATGACAAGGAGAACAATGATTTCAATTAGAACTCCACATGTTTTAGCTAAAAGAATCTGACACTGATAGTAATTGTTTTTTTGGTTGTGTTGTCTAATACTTAGCTATGAATTGAGTGCCATGTGTTTATGTTAAATGATATCTGTTGATATGTTTGCTGAACGAGAAACGCCAAATGTCTCTATTTTGTTCTAAACACTAACGGTCTTTATATTTATATGATGAAGTTAGAATCGAATTTATACCTTTATAAACATGGTGTAATATCTAAGTAGCAGTTCCACTTAGTGGTAGTTAGATATTAGACAAGAGTGGCCCGACCCTGTGTAATACCGATAAACAAAATTCATCTCTTATCCCGCGTTTGACGGCGTGCCACAAGAATTCTGCACAGTTTCAGGCCAACAGCTTCTCCATTAACTGCATATAAATACAAATACTCGAACGTTTCCTTCAAACTCGATCAACTCTTATTTGTTTGTGAAGAGATTAGTAATGGAAAGAAGACAGAGTGTGCAGAGGATGACTCAAAAGTTGCAGAGGCGAGTCCCAAGTCTGAAGAATGCGTTGTCCTTCAACTTCAAAGTACGCCGCCACGCCGCCGTTCCAGAGGAGCAGGACGAGCGGAGGGAAAGGCGGCGCTCCGAAAAGTTTGTTCCGAGAGACGTGCGCGAAGGCCAACTCGCCGTTTACGCCGCCGAGGAGGGGTGCCGGCCCAGGCGCTTCGTTATTCCGGTGGATTATTTGAAGTACCCTGTTTTCAAGGATCTTCTGCGTTTGGCGGAGGAGGAATTCGGGTTCGATTATCACACCGGCGCGCTAACTATTCCGTGTGAGCCGCTACGACTAGAGGAAATTATAAATAGTATGGAGGATTCACAACTACAACGCGGAGCTGCTACTGCTACTGCCAATTCCGCTCGTTTTAATTTATGGACATCCCGAATGAGCTCACGTCGCTCCTGTTTAACGCCCCATTTGACTGTAACCGTGAATTGAATGTCTCTCATTCCGTTAAATCTAACTACTAATTGCTCCTAACGCTGTAAATTAAACTAGCCGAGTTGCAAGTTATGTCGTAAGGGATGCAAAATGCAAAGTTGTTTTGGAAATGTTTGTTGACATCAGATCCCTTACTTTGTTATAGTGATAGTTATAATAGCAAAGGTGAACTGCTTGGATTGGTCACCTGTAGGTTGCATTTGGTGAGATAGACACAATGTTGTGTGAGAATACCCATGTCCTCTGTTAGCTGCTCCTTTCCCAGTCCCCTTTACTCATTCTTCATCTATAGTTTGATGGGGGAAATGTCATGTTCTAAATCTCTATTCATACGCTAAAAGTATTTCGGGAGTGATACCTCACAAGCTTGGAAAGTATCGGAAGTTGCAAAGGTTTTTCCTCTGGTAGAATTATCTTGTGGGAAGTATACAATTTGTTTATATCTACCAAAGCACTTGCAACTAAAACATACCAAATTTCTTTCTTCATAATGCTTTGGCAGAAGTCCACACCTGGTTTCAAAGCTCCTCTTTTGGCATAGGGTGGGAGTATGCTAGCAAAGGCGAAGGACACTGTCTCTTGACTTGCATTTTATTTTTATCGTATTAATAATGATGTTTTGCACAATTTGAAGGGCAATACTAAAAATTATCATCCCTAAAAAAAAATTGAGAGCCATATGTGGCTGTGAAATGTAAGGTGCTTGTATTTTTCATATGTTCAAACAATATGTAAAACCCCATGTTTTATTTGGAGACCCATTATCTTTTAAAAGTACGCTCAGATTGAAGTGAAAACATGTGATGGGCCTTGACACACGTATTTCTTTGCTAACCATGTCAAGCTCTAAAGCGACAAGAATATAATAATAAAATGTGTAATTGATTATCTAAATCCCAAAGCATCTATTAATGGAAATAGTCAGTACAAGGAAATTCTAACACCCTTAAAAAGTAGTCATTTTATAGTATCTTATGTATCTAAGTCTATTCAGTTTTGTTAATGGAAACTTGCACAGAGATGTTGGATATCATGTCACTACAAACACTTCATCCTAACCATGATGCCCAAGGCATCCGAATTTTTTTGAGATGTATTCATTTGTTAGAGGTGTTATCACTCTAAGCCATTGCAAACTTGACTCAACCCACATGTTAACCCTACAATATCTGGAAAGAAGAGGAGTTAAAGTAACCACAAATTCTATTATTCAGTTTATATGAACACATTCAATCTATTTTAACCATGATCATTATTCTCGTAGTTGTGTATTTCTACATAGATATTTGACAGAAGAACATAAGTTGCAACCCTAATTGTGGCATTGAAACATTGGTCAATTGCATTTCCATAAAAGTTTCCAAGGCCTTTTCAAATAACTCATTTTTTTACGCCTCCTTAAAACCTCATCATGAACACCATTTGGTGCCTATTAGACTTCTTTTAGGCATTTAGTTAAACAGTTCACAAACCAGGGACATGCCCCAATATTCTCCATACATATCTTCTAGGAAACTACAACTAAAACATTTTACAAAAGTCCCATCCCAAAACATGTTCCATAGTGATTCATCACATCAAAAAGTTTGAGAGAATCCTTGAAAAATCCATGGTAGAAATACCTGTAATCACAAAGAAATCCATGAGACCATGTCTATTATTTATAGACTAATGGTTTTCAACATTACGAGATATTTATATGCATGTTTTAAGAGTTAGAGACTGTAATAGAATTTTCTTTTCTTACCTTGTTTCCATAATAACCCATTAGCATGTGACCAACACAAGAGACATTTAAATCTCAAACATATTGTCTTAGGTTTGTATGTCAATATCTTTCATTCAAAACACTTCCATCTACTGCTATAACTGATCCAAATGAGCCATTGGAGTCTAGAGTGTTACTTAATGTCAAGGAGAGATGATCGGCAAGGATAAACATTCACTTGAGATTTAATGAAGAAATTTTAGGTTTTCCATTTGGTTTGGAAAGTAAGGTTGGGGTGTTGGAGGAAGTTTCCAAGGAACATAAATCTTACCCTGTATTTTTATGATGTACATATCACTTTCTTCTATTCTTGGGTATACCCATGCTAAAAATGCAAGTCAAAAATAATCCTTGTATATGCGGTTATGTATTATGTACCTGCATGTCTAGGTGTCCTAGAAGTGACCCTCTATAGGAAAAGCTCAAATGTAGAATCACATTATTCTTACAGTTATGGACATCTTAATATCCCTTCTCAAAACCATACAAACTATTTCTTTTGATTTTTTCTTTAAAGGAAAAGAAGATTGAATAATATGTGCATGTTATTGAAATTCAATGACTACTGGAGAAATTCAAATACAAAAGAACATCATACTAATGGTTATGGACACCATTACTAAAATTATGAACATCTTACTTTTCCTTCTAAAAAAAGACAATCAATATTATTATTTTTCCTAGAAACCAAAACCCTACGTAATATGTTTGTGTTGTGACTTGTGAGTGGTTTGTGGTGACTATTATGTTTTTATTTGTGGATCCCATGGTGAAATAGAGAAATTTTTGTAAAAAACTCATTAACCAATCCAAATCAATATATGATGGACCTAAAAGACAAGTGGGTCAGGAAGTTGTGGCTTGTATGAGAGTCAAATTCCATCAAGCGAGTGCTAGATGAGACCGCATTTCTTCCAGGCATTTAGTTGAACATTCTAGTTTTACACCTGCGAACTACATTTGATTGAAATTCTCAAAGGTTTTTTCGAAGAGCATGTTAGGAAATATAGTGTTCACATGGTTTATGGCATGTGATTCATCGTATGGTAAATGTATTATTACTATGGTAATTAGAAATTACTAGTTTGTTAGTATGGTTTCAAGTTATTTGTAACATATTATATTTGGTAGTTTAAAAAGTAAAATTGTTGTATATAATAACAATATTACGTACTTAGATTTGTGGTTGTTAAAACCACTCACGAAGTTAGGAAAAGTTGTTAGGAAGGCATCCTATATTTTAGGACTTGTAATTGCCTATATATACGTGGATATTGGTGTATTAAAATGTATGAAGAAATATCAGAGAATGAAATATATTATTGTGTTAATTTCATGATTGACTGAATTGAACTCTAGATTTGGTATCAGAGCAAGGGACAAGGAGAAATGAAATAAAGCTTTTGGGAAGATTTAAAAATTTGCATTTCCCGATTATGGAAGTTTTTCAAAAGAAAAAAATCTATTTTAGATTATATTTGTGTGATAGATTTTGATTGTGTGTAAAAGCAATTTTATTTGTGAAGAAAGACATATCTCTAAGGATTGCATTCAATTTTAATATGTTGTCTCTTCCTCTATATGGCTAGACAAATATCTACATACTTGCACTTATTAAATAATTCTTGTGTTATGTATTATTTGCATCTCAAAGCATCAAAAAATAAGGTGGGGGTCTCTACAATCTTTTAGATCTAAAAAACAAAGAGATCAAATATGTTTCATCCTCCTGGAAATCACTACTCCATCTAGAAATGTTCATGATTGGCCGATGCATCATCCAACATCAATGCCAGAGAAAATAAATGCGAGGAAGCTATCAAAGACGCCGATCATTTTGGGAACTTATTATTGTTTGATCTTTGGATATTCCAAATTACTATCATTAGATATGTATATATACTCGGTCGACACTTGAGCATGTCACATGAGAGTGTTTCGATTACCTTAATAGATGTTACGGTAGTGGCGACGTGATAAAAGTAACTCACAAGTTGTTACATAGCACACTGGAAACTATTTTCCAGTGTGAACTGCTTCAAGCATCTCTCTCCAACTAATATTCATTTCCCGATAACAATCTTGCTACGGACTCTGTTATGATCCTCATGTGTAGATTTCATTAACACCTCAAGGTTTTGGTGTAACGGTTCATTACATTTGGTATCGTGAGTGGCTACCTGGTTCAAGTCCCGACAAGTGGCTATGTCGGAATCGCAGTGTTTTCTGGGTTCATATAGGGTAGGGAGTGGTCCCACTATATGGGCGCAAATCTAGCCGGGGTCTAGGTTGTGGAAGCGTGGTGGGATGTTATGATCCTCATGTGTGGATTTCACTAACGCCTCGAGATTTTAGTGTTACGCTTTTTTACGAGACTCTTCGGTGACTTATCGTAACCAAGTTCTCCCAAACTACTCCGTGTGATCCTCCAAAGAGCATTCATGACTCCACATTCCAATCCTCGAAGAGCATGTAGATTTTAAAAGTCAAAGATAAAGTTTAGTAAGTCATTTTGTCATTGTTTTTAGTTTCTTATCAAATTTACAAAAGTCTATGTCAATTGCATTCTAATAGTAGCTTTTAGGTATATTAGAAAAATGTTAAAGGTTTCGATGTGTTAGTATTTAGTTATGTTATATGTATTCATTCTATAGTCTAATTCAATGTCAATGGATTGTTATTAGGTATGTATAGCTATACATCTCAATTAAGGGTCATTTTTAAGTCTCTAGTGTGTAGTATAAATTGTCATAATAAAAATCATGTCATAATGTCCACTATCTTTAAAAATTAGAGTCAAGTTTTTCTTATCGATGGAGTTTAAAGTTTATAAAATTCTATATTATTTGTTAGTTATGTGTCGTCAAATAATTAAGTTATAGTTAAATTTGTAATTTTGTTGAAAGTATTGTTCCATCTTTTAAATGTAATTATTTTGTGTCAGTAATTTTGTTGTCGAAAGAGTCGAAAAATTGAGTCATTGCAAAAATTCTAAAATAAAATAAAATAAAATAAATTGCCTCATGGATGCATTTTCGGTGTTACTTAACATCCGGAAAATAAATGATTTCACATTGTGGGGGTAATAATAAACAATGTGAGAATCATTAAGCTTGATATCCAAATCGGGTTGAAGCTAAGCGACGTGACACTTTGGAGGACGGAGGCAACAAAGGATGGAGGTCAGACAGCGACCTCTCATCAGTCATCAATGACGGGCCACACTTTTGGTATGATGACATTTGTTTTAGTTTTGTTTTTCAGTGTGGTATGAAAAATAAGAACAGATGATGTAAATTCCTGTTCACTTGTGTGTATTCCTCATGTAACCCCTTTTATAGAAACATTGTAGAATATTGATCAAAATGTATTATAGCAATCATGATGTGAAGGTTATTGGTAAACCAGGAAAACCAATTGTGTAAGGTTTTTGGTGAACTTGTAAAACCAATTGTGAAAGGTTATTGGTACACCTGCAAAACCAATTAGGTAAAGTTGTTGGTAGAAGCTAGAGAAACCATCAGTGGAGGAAGACATGTGTGTTGGCACATGTGCAAGTTTTGTGCATGCTTGATGTTGCACAGTTGAGAAGTTGATCATGAGCACATAGAGGTGGCATGCTACAATCAAAGAACGAGATATGTTTTACCATGAAAATAGTAGGGGGAATGTTAGGAAATATAGTGTTCACATGGTTTATGGCATGTGATTTATTTTATATCGCTAGGGTTTCACTATCACTTCCTATTGATCGTTTGATATTTGCACTTGGATCACCAAGGGTACCTACAACACAAACCCTAGCTACCTACATAAGCTCACAAACATATCAAATTGGAATGAAAATGCAATATGTGAAGTTGGAATGACCCTGATGGTCACCTGATGAGTGAAATTATGACCGAGCGTTGTAATACATTCCAGACTCCATGTAGTTCTTCTTGCTTGTGTGTGTAATAGTGTCCTTAGGTTGCCCTCGCACTAATGACGCCAAGATAGCAGAGTTATGACTAGGTAAGATGCAAATGTGTGATATGGAATTGAACACTTCCCCTTCCTATGTTATTTATGTAGCCCAAAAATGCAGTCCCTTGTAATGGTAGTGATAGTATGTAGATGAGATTTCCCCTTAGAATTCCCATCCGAATAATAGAGTGTATGTTGTGTATATATATGGATCTCTTGTTTGAATTTTGACACTAATGACACAAAAGGATGACTATGATCTCGGGATAGGGATAAGAAAACTAGAAAGGATGACCACAAATGTCAAAATACGTTAAAATAACAAAGGGGACAGAGCGCCCAAAATGGACAGGGAGTTCCCATGCACTGAGTGTCTAGAATGGGCGCTAGTGTCCTGAGATAAATGACGAAATGTGTGAAAAGACTGATAGACGGGGATCCCTATGACTGACCGGAATCGGGTACATAAATGACATATGAGAGAAAGAAAGACGATAGAAATAATAAAAACAATTGAATAGACTAAGGATTGTGTCACCGGTGAATACTTTTTTAACTTAAGTTCCATGCATATAACAACATACTTGACGACATAGTAAAATAGTAAAATGTGCGTGATTTTGTGTCCACACTATGGCTAAAAGTATATTTAAGTGATTGTTGATAACAAATAATTTCTACACTCTTGGCCTACTAAGAAGGGGTCATATAAAGCATAACCATCGTCGTAACGTGTAGTAACATCAATAGCACACGAGTCAATGATTGTCTCAGGATGAACGAGATGATATGTAACACAACTCTTAGTGTGAGTAATATTGATAGGGACTCAATCAACATCCTTCTTACCTAGTGAGGTTAGTGGCGGTAAGTATGGGAAAACGAAAGGGACCGTCCTTGCGGTTTAAAGTAAAGTGATCAATGTTATGGATAGTCATATTAGAAGAAATTCCTTAACAAATATTTTTTTGTCTCCATCGTTAGTGGCATTCTTGTTTCTAGGATACATAAGGACTTGAATTTTGACCCAAATTATGCAAAATGTCTAAGTATAACAATGGTTTCAATTAAAATTACACTTCTTTCATCTAAAAAATCTCATATGCGATCGATACTTTTAATTTAAAGAAGCCAAACTAATATATATCTATACCTTTATGAACATGGTGTAATATATAAGTAATTCTGTTAGTGGTAGTTAGATATTAGACAAGGGATGCCCAATCTGTGTAATACCGATATACAGAATACAAATACTCCTCCTTTGTTTCCTTCAAACTCGATCAAATTTATTACAAAATGTTTAGCCATCATCAAAAAGTGTGAACAATCAAAACCCGATTCAAAGCCACACTTTGAACAATCAAAACTGACCCAAAGATCTATAATAAACCATAACCCATCTATTCATTAAGAAATTTTGTATGGTAATACAACCCGTGTATTAGAAAATGTAAGGAATCACAATGTGCTACAAATGTGAAACCGTATTTTTAAATTTTCATTTTTGCAGCTAGTTATCGAAGGAGCCCAATTTTTCCATTGGAGACCATTTTTCTCAAAGTCCCAAAATTAAAAAAGAAAATAGAAAGCATAGTCCAAACTCAAACACCAAATTATTATTTCATTCATTTGACAAGAAAAATAAGTAGTCTATTAAAATGAGTGTATTCATAACTATAGAAAAATTCTAACAAAAACAATGAAACATATATTTATGTGCATTTAATGGAGAGGCATAATAATTGTACAATGCCAACTCAAGTAAGATTCCTCACAACAAAGATATCTCATTTCCACGGAATCCAATACCATAAAATCTAAATGATATATAAAGTGAAACCGAAACATTAAAAATGATCTTAAACTTTAAAATGTCATATAATTATTCCTCCTCCGTCTCATTATCTTCACACCTTGTATTTGATCATATAAATTCAACAAGAATAGAGCTTGATATAGAAGCAATTATATTATTATAGATTATATTTATATGGATGCAACATTCAAGATTAGGTCAAAGCATATATAAGTGTATCCAATTTGGTGGCCAAAAATATTTTTAAAATTAACTAGTAATTATATCTTTACAAATATTTTGAAAATTGAAAAATTCAAGTAAATTATGAATACATTTCACCTTGATATATTTACGCTCTAAAAATATATGTGTTAATCAAATTTTAGTTGTGGGACATATTTTGATAATAGAAAAAAAAATGAGAAAAATCTTTGACTCAATCGTTAATCTATGGATAAAAGTTTTATTAAATCCAAAACATAATAATGTGAATATTTCCAAATGACCCACAAATAGTTGTAACATTTCACATGAAAAATAAGATAAATTTTAGAATAAAAAAATTTATAAAGAAAAATTGCAAATGGTAACAAATACTAAACTTAATGAAGTAGTAAACTACCTCAAAATCCTCAAAATCCATGTATTAATACTTTGTAATCGTTAACTATTAATATTGATAACAATATATAAATCAATCCCATAATCGAATTATACTTAATTAATAGTTTTACAAATTTATTATCTTCCATGACCTAGCGATTTGAATTCTTATAATTATCAAAATAATTTACTATAAAAATAAGAGATCATAAACTATAACACGATTGTTCATAAGCGAGACCGAACACTAATCTAAACTTGCTTATGAATAGAAATATGGGAAACTCTATACACCCCGATTCTAAAACATTTCTCACAATATAGTTTCATAAATTAAAACCAAATTTTGAGCTTCATAGTTATGATGAGATCTTGAATGGTAAAACTACGTAAAAGTAGCTTTTTACATATAACTAGTATAAATACCTAGGGCCAAACATTACATATTTAATCCCTATTATGTTCTTAATAAAGATTTGATTATTGCTTTATTTCTCCTTTGTTTTGGATTTTGGGCTTCTATGGTTTCCTAAGAACAATTACATGGTATATAGTGGTATCTAGATTGTTTTTAACTATTTGTATAAAATTTGAGCACAATAAATGTTTTGGGTAGAACGTGAGTCTCGTGAATTTAAGTAATAATATCCTCATGGTCCTACCTTTCCAATGCCAAAGTATAAATTATTAGTACCTACCGTAGGCAGGATACTATTGTTTTCACTTTGGCTCATTAGATGGAAAGCAGTGGGGTGGTGCACTATTACTGGCTGATTAAATTGGCATGCCATTATTTTCCCAAGGTCAAATTGCATGTTCCCGCAGACTATAGTGTATGTTGCCCAAATTTTTATTTCTTTTTCTATTCATTGGTCCTTTCTTTTCCCTTCATTGCCAACAAAGATATTTTATTGCCAGTTTATTTATTTTGGATGATCCTGTTAGTCTTTCCTACCGACACTTGGCATGCATGCATTTCTCCCTATCACATATCAATTTTGATTCCTTATTCAATCTAAATTGTCTATCATCAATTTCCACTTTTTTGTTTGCCACGAGAGGTTATGGCGTAGAATTTAGCAGGAAAAATTTTCCATCCAATTTTGTTTTTGGCGTGGGGTCTTCTGCGTATCAGGTGCTCCACCTCCACTTCAATGGCTCCTTTGTATTGTTGTTTCAGGAGCAGAAATAGATTTAATGTTTCAAAATTCTAACTTTTTAGGAGAAAATCTTGTTGCAGTATGACGGGGTTATATTGAAGACGGAAAGGGGCTCAACAATTGGGATGTGTTCTCCCATCTCCTGGTAAGTATTTCCCCCTTTTTTATTACTTTGCGTTCCTTTCTAATTCTTGTGAAGTATTTCCCCCTTTTTGATTACCATGGCCATTGAATTTGCAGGAGAAATTGCGGATGGAAGGAATGAAGACAAAGCAGCAGACAAATATCACCACTACAAAGTATTTTCACATCAAACAGTACAAACCCTTAGTCTAGTTGTTCTAAAAAAACTACGTTTATGATGATATGAATTCTCGCATAAACATTTGCAGGAAGACATGGAAATAATGGATGAAATGGGGGTGGATATGTACAGATTCTCCATAGCCTGGTCACGCATTTGTCTGATAAGTGCTAATGAATACACTTTTTTGATTTTGATAATATTTAATCTTTTTAGGTAGGACTCAAATTTAATGTCCGCTAAAGAGTTATAGGATGGGATAAAAAAGATAAATCAACCATTAACGCTTTTGACCATTACCACCGCTTCCCACTCAACCTGCAACTTCTTCAATGGATAGTCAATACACAATTTCCTTCTATTTTTCGTAGTTTTTGCAATATTTTAAAATACTGCAATTGTGATTCAAACTCTCTTGAAATTATCTTACAGCCCAAGCTCTGGCCGTTGTAAAACAAAAATTTAATATTAAGAATTGGATTTTGGATCCTTGCTTCATTCTGCCATGGGAGGGAATCTAGTGTACTAACATCTCCTCAGCTGTAAGGGTTTCATAAATGTAAGTTGAATTAAAAAATATAATGTATAGTTCCCTTTTTTTGAAGTAAAATTATGAGAAAACTTGTTTGTGTTCAACAACTTGTCCAGGAAGGAATCTGGCAGGATCGATACCACCTGCTCTTACCCAATTGACCGAACTCATTTACATCTGAGCCTCAAATTCTGTAATCATTTTAGACAGAAAAATTATAAATTGATGTAATCAAACACATTATCACAATTCATCTTATACTAAAGGTATAACATTCACATTGTTATTATCATATTAATTATTAATCTATTCTTGGTGGCATATATGACCAGGTCACTTCATAACAACCATCTAACTGGAGAATTACCAAATTTTTCGGGCCTAACCAGGTTGAAGAGACTGTAAGTTTTACCCCTCTCAAATTCATTGCTACTCACACTTTAACATTTTGGAAAATTAAGATTAACAGATATTAAGGTTCACAACTGGGTGATGTAGGTACCTGCAGAACAACAGGTTAAGTAGTAGAGTTCCAGACTAGCTATCTCAACTGCATAATCTTAACGAGTTGTGAGTGTCATTTCTAAAATCGTCAGCTATTATTCAGAATCAATAGTTGTGCCTTAAAAATGTAATGTAAACAATGTTTATCGGCTCATTTGTGATTGTTACAGAGTTATAGACAATAACAATTTCAGTGGTGTAATTCCAAAGCAACTATTAGATCAGCCGTCACTGGAAATTAGGTATTTTAATTTATAATTCAAATTCTTTATCCAATAGCATATTTCAATTGTAAAATGATGATTGCAGATATGCATTTATTAAAAAATCTGATGCAAATTTACAATCTTCCATTGTTGTGTCACAGATACGGTGACAACTTCTACCTTTGTATGAATGAGGGAGAATGTCAACACTCCTTCCACTCAAAGAGGACCAAAGTGAAGGTTATCCTTGGAGTGGTCACAACTGGATTTGTCATAATAGGTGTAGCTTTAGTAGTTGTTACTCTAATTCACCGGAAGAAGAAATTCAAGAAAGGCACTGCTAGTAGCATTCCAGGTACTAATGAAATGCCTTCCTATTTGGAACTTTAGCATAATCCATGATGGCTGAATTTAGATTATTGCAGATTATTATTCAATCCTTATGGTGCCAAATCCATCAAAATCATGTGCCTTATTGCAGATTATTATTCAATCGTTATGGTGCCAAATCCATCAAAATCTCGTGCCTTTTCTCTAGATGAAATGAAAAAATCTACACAAAATTTTAGCCATAACATTGGACAAGGTGGCTTTGCATCGGTGTTCTGGGGTAAATTGTCAAATGAAAAGCAAATAGTCGTCAAAATGCTAAAACGAGGTAATGTTAAAACACCTTTCGATGTTTCACGTTTTGGAAAGTTTCCTATGTTGCACTGCTATGGAAGAAAGCTAAACTTGGCTTAATGAATAGATTGATCTTCTATCCAGAGTCCATCACAAGAATTTGGTGTCTTTGCTAGGTTATTGCAATGAATTAAGAGACCTAATGCTTGTATACGAGTACATGCCTAGGGGATCCTTAAATCAACACCTTTACGGTAAATTTTTTGCTTGAACTGTTTCTTTCACATTTGTGCCTTCACAACAGAAAGCCAGGTAACCAAAACATGTTTGATTATTACTCTATGTTCACAGGTAGTAATCCATTGAAATATCCAAAACTAGATTGGAAAACTAGACTTAAAATAGCATTGGATGCAGCACAAGGTAGCTTTCTTTTTTTGGGTAGAAATTTCTAAAATATTTAAGGATTAAAGTCCTTCACTTTGATTCAACATCTACTGATGTCTTGTAAGGACTGGAGTACTTGCACATAGGTTCCACCCGAAAATCATTCACAGAGATGTAAAAACAGCCAACATTCTTCTGGACAACAATTTGAATGGCAAATTGGCCGATTTCGGACTCTCACGAGTAGCAATGGATGAAGAGGCTTCTCATATTTCTACTGGTGTGAGGGGAACTGCAAGATATTTAGACCCCAATTAAATCTCTCTTTCCATTCTAAATATTGTTGACATATTGTGCTTCTTTATTTCTAGTATTTACTTGATTTTGTTTGGGACAGGTATTTTAGCACTCATATGTTGACGGAGAAAAGTGATGTGTATAGTTTCGGGGTGGTTTTCCTAGACATCATATGTGGCGATATACGACCAGTTGATTTTAAACTATCTGAAGAGAAAGTGGACCTCGTTAAATGGGTAAAAAATCCAAATAATCTTTCACTGTTTAGACTCATCACTGATTTATGTTAGTATTAAAAACTAAGGCTCCGTGTTTGATTCAACAGGTCACACCATATGCGGAGCAGTTTGAAGATCATGAACAAATATTAGCGGTGGTGGACAAGAGGCTGCTAAGCAATTACGACATGGACAAAGGTAATAAAACACAATAAGATGTATTGCAGAGGAGCCATCCCATAGGCCCACCGTGAGTGAGGTTTCGGAAGAGATTAGTATTGATATATGGAAGATACAATTATGTGAAGACCTCCCACTAAATGCAAGCTATAGAAGTTATCTTAAGCTGATCAATGTATCTTTTCATTATGAAGATTCCATTTATTCATGTTCCACATCGATCTATAATCCTTGGATGTCTATAAGATTTACTCTACTGACTATTTGTTACAAACAATTTTTTAAATCAAAATATATCATATTCAACAGTTTTATATATATATATATATATATATATATATATGCTTAGCTTGAACTCTCTTTTTCTTTTTGAATATACCATCCTTTCAAGATGATGTCATGCAACAGAGTGACGCAGACTACAGCAATATTCAGGCAACCTTTATTCCTTCCAATCAAGAATATTGCATTTTACTTTACAAAATCAACTGACAACTTTGACCAATTGGATCTTCTTAAACGTCCAACGACTCTGATTTTAGTGTACTCAAGAATTTTTTAATGACATATTTAAAGGTATATGGAATTAATTGAAGTTGAACTTATAAAAAAGGAAATTATGGATTAAGTCAATGAAGTTTCTTAGGAATGAAGTTTCTTGGGCTATAAAACATTAATGGAGACTGTCAGATGATATTGAGCTTATTTTGTTTCAGTTTGCATATGAGAATTGTTGGGGTTTTAGAAATGGAGAAGAAGCATACTTGTGAAGGAAACACTCACAGTTACATTCAGGGTGCCAAAGAGAAAGGAAAGATGAATCAGTGATTTCTTCTGAACATATCTAAAGCTTCCATGCAAATTCAAAATACATTTCTTTTTTCCCACATAAAGCATGTGCAGGCTTAATATTCATGAAAACTAAGACCTGTAAGCACAAGTACCATTGAATCAAAATATTTGTACCCTTGGCACATTGTTGACCGAAGCATATAGGCATTGAGAGCCTTAGTATCAAGTTAAGGCATATCGAACCCTAGTTAATGCATTCAGGCATCTTATAATGAAAAAGAAAAAATAAGATACAAATCATTGGCAATGATCAAACCATTGAGGATAATGTCAACACATATGAGAGTTAATGCGAATGAATCCAGATTTCTGACTGAGGCTAGTTCAAAAGAGCAATAAACATTGACATGAGGATTGTCCGTAGACTAGTGACACAGATCTTGAAAGTACACGTTCGAGATCTTGGGTTTGATTGTTAGCTGGTCCATGAATTTTAGCATGGTCGTATGTCTAAAATAACATAAATTATCGTTCCTATGTCTAAAATAGGGCTACTTTTTTCCTACCCCTCCTCAATGGTCGTAAGTCACATATCACAACAAGTACTCTAGCTGCACCGCAACCCTTGTTCTTATTTGAATGCATATTTTTGAATAAATGAAGCAATAATTTACAATCATTATCAGCACACATACATTATATACTGCTATCTTGAAATATATTTTTCTAACAATGTTATGGTTTTTATGTTAGTGTGTAGTAACACTTTGGTTTAATGGTGTTGTTGGGTACTACTAAATTATTTTGACTTTCTTTTTATAAAATATTTTTCATATATTATTTTGAAAAATTATAATGGTGTATTGAACGCCTTTCAAATATAACTAGCATTTTTAATGGTGTAAATTATAACTTAGAAAGGAATTTTTGTTAGTATACAAAATTTAATATCAATATTGTCTCAATATATCTAAACATGATTTTTACTGACACAAGGGGTTGCATATAGTGTTGAAATTTGACTTGAAAAAGAAGGGCGATGTCCTAGGAAATTATATAGCTCACTTAACTATCAAAATTTAAATAATATATATGTTGTCATGCAAAATGACTAGCCCAAAATTCAAAATTCTCCACCTAGCATGTGATATCTAGTTGTAGTGTAATCATATTTGACATCCTTTCTTTGATAATGCTTGACTTGAGTTTTGAACTCTTGTCACTACTTGAGTGATTGACTTTATGTTATTGTAAATGTGGGAATCAATCACTTAAACATAGTGCGAAGCTTCACACTTGTAGATAGTGTTTCCTTAATGAATGTATAGAGATATTTTTAGAGTCTAGGGAGTTTTAGGTGCCTTTTGTGCTATCTTTTTCAATAGTATTCCATAAGAGTTCTAGGTTGTAAATGAGGCAAGTTTCACTTGTTTATATATGCTTCCAAAGAAGGCCGACTAGGGAGGAGTAAGTGACCTAAAGAATAATGTACAACAAGAATTTTGGGATCAAAGTGAGCAAGGTGAAGACCATAGACTAGGGTCAGGAATGTACAGATGTTTGTGCCCCTATTGTATGTTTTTGACCTAAGAATAATAATTTGCAATGTAAAGTTTGCAAGCCGGAAAGTGGAATTTATAATTATGTTTCATGCATTCAATTCTTATAAATTGTTGACATATGAGTGTGTAAGAGAAAGAAAGCTAGACAAGAGACCTAGGGATATACCAGATGAGATCGATTAAGTGCACTTGTTTGGGCAAGAGGGCAACGTTAAGAACAACAGAGTGTCAAAGAGTATAATTACCAAATTTGAGTGTCTATAATTACAAATGTCATTCCTAAAGAACTAAAAGCTTCCTAAATCTCTAAAAATGGAAACACACTCTAGGATCGACCCTACACGGATTATACACTTATACTTCCCAAGCTAGATATCTTCCAAGAAAAGTCAAGCTAAGGATTCCAATCCATTATTACATCATCAAGTGATCAAATTGTGGAAGTTTGGTTACATCCATATAGATATAACATGCAAGGTGGAGAACTTCGTGTAGTTTGAGGCCTCTTAGAGTTATTTCCAATGTAGGTGGTGTACAAAATTCACTTCAACCCAACTTTTAGCCTTTTTATATGGTACCTTATATGTAGTTAAGATTTGAAGATATTATGAATCACACAAAATATTTCACACATGTACAACACCTTAACTTAATAAAATTAAAATCTAAGTGTAGACACCAATTTTTGTATCCATTATCCCTCACCCCATGTTTGTTCCCCTTCATCATCATTTCTCACATACATTCTCATTAAAATCCCCTTTCCCTCATAAAAATTATTTATCCCTTTAATTATTTTTTTCCACCTTAATCATGTCCTAACCATATCACTTATTTGTCTTCCCTAAACATCCCTAATCATCATTAATTAGACCTAAATCCCCATATAATCCATTTATCCTCCCTAAACCTCATTTTTATCATCCTACGTTCCCATCTACCCCCATTTAATGATTTCTTATCTCCCAAATACTTTTTATCTCCCTTAAGAAACCCTAACCCGCATTAACCATTTGAAACACTAATCCCACCTCATAAGGGCTCATTGTCTCGCGCTGATCACATTTCCACCGCCCAAATCAATGGACCGCTATAGTCGTCGATAACCCATATAGGTCTTCATTGACCCTATAAATACACCCATACCCCTCCTCTCTTTATGATATAATTTTTAAGACTTCGGTATTTGTTGTGATCTTAAATTCTTCTTTTGCTCTTCTTTGCAATTGCTATCACCATCTTTGAGCTAATTTGGAGATATTGTGCCTCATATTTGGAGGTTTGAAGTTCTCTCTTTGCTTGGAATCATTCTTTTGCATGCTCTAATTCCCCATTACCATCCCATCATTATTGCCCATCAGTTTTGTAGGTTCATCACCATCTCGGATATCTCCACTTACATCATTCATATTTTATTTCTTCTGTAGATCGTCACTCCCATCCATATTTATCCATAAAATCCTAGGTCACTCCGGTGGTGGTCGCCAACCCTACCCGGTCGTTGTCAACCGACCCAAATTTGTTTGTTTTTCTGTCATCCATTATGTCAATTATTTGTCTTATAATCCCACAATCCATTAGATATCCCAATCTTGCCATTCTACGAGACATATATCTTCAAATCTCATCTTCATTATTGCCAATCCGCATCAATCGTCGACAACCTTGTCATTAGTTGTCATTCTCTCATTAGATTTATCAATTTTCTTTCATCCTTTATGTTTCCCTCAAATCCAAGCTTTCTGCATCATGTCGCCACCATCTCTAGTACTATATCAGCTTTAGACCATGCCTTTTTAATAGGCCTTTTCTACATCTATTTCGACTACCATTCCTATCCCGTGCGCCCTCGACAGCTTTCCTGCAGATCTCAGGTTGCCATTGACCCACTAGGTTTGGTTTAGTTTTTTTGTTACTTATTTTTATCAAATATGCATTTCATCTTATCAAGCTTATCTCGATTATTTGTTTCGGTTTAGATTATGTTGCATGGTATCGCTTATCCATTCTCATTTTATTTATCTTTTATCAAAAAGTGGGTTGACATCCATCCTAGGAAGTTTTCACTTCTCGGGACCGGCATTGTCGGGAAACCCACCATCCTATCTACTAATCCATTTTCTTGTTGAGTTTCTCTTTATTGTGTAGGTAATCAAGCTTGCTACAAGGAGGATATTTTGCACCCATATCCATCATCATCTCATCTAAAGGTAGCCTTAAACCCTCTCATTATTGGAGTTTCTTGTTTTCTTTGTTACCATTTCACTAATATGAAATAGGAGCGATAAAATTAGATCAACATTCTAGCACGCCTAGTGGGACTCACCCTTATTTGGCAAGTCTTTTCATTTTTTTCATTTTTGTTTCCTTTTTCCATTTCCTCTCTTCTATTAACCTCATAGGTGGGAGATTCACTCGCTTGCATGGGTGGTGGATTTTTTTTCTTAGATCAACACACTTGATAAAAATTACAAAAATTAAAAGGAAAAATAGTGTTATCCAAGTATTCTTCATTTTTCCTTATTTGATCTTTTTGCATTGTCTTTTCCCTTCTTGTCTTTTTGACTTCATCAAATTTCACATTTCGATTTTGGATTTAAAATAACCTCTTCATCCTTTCTTGAAAAAATAGTCCAATTAGGAGGTTAATTATTTGCATTCACTTCTTCCACACACATTCAAAATGCACACATCAACTTACACATCTTAAACATCTTCTTCCAGGTGGAACTATTAGTATTTCATCACCTAATAGAAAGCTAACATGGTATTTTTTCCACGTTATAAATTTTTTGACTATCGATATATTGGTTAAGCACTCGAAACCCTTATCACTGTAGTGTGTGAAGTGCGGAGGTAGGCCCCTTTCGTTAATCATTATAAATTTGAGCCTCAACCTTTAGGATGCCAGCCAAAACAACCTGAAACCATCCATATTTTAGTCATTTCCTAAGTTCCCCTTTGAGCCCATTTTCTTTTCTTTCTCACATTCTTCTAATAAGCAAGATAATTAAAACTCTGTTACATGACTTGTTTGAAATATTAAAAAAATAGCATTATTTTCTTGTTTTATTTTTTGTTTCAAGCCCATTATTACATGTTCTCAAGAAATAAAAATGGAACAAACCATGTCATCCAACAACATTCCTAATTCCAAAAAAATTCCCACCAAACTTTAGCTCTTTCTATTATCTCTTCCACCCCCTTGGTCACTTCTTTTGTAATTTCCCAACCTACAGTTTCCATTCCTCCTCTCCATGAATCCCAAGTTGTCCAAAATAACCCCCATGTTGAGGATAACTCCTTTTGTTTCCATTCCTTCTAGACAGGTTATACCTCCATCGCTTGTTTCCTTAGAGACTTTTTGACCTCCTACCATCCCTCATGGATGTGTGGAATTCAAAGAGATCATTGATGTCAATCCCGCTTCTTTGTGTGATTACCTTCTTCACAAATCTACAACCTCCCCATCGATGGACCCCATCTCTAACAAATTTATGCCAATCATTCTCACCTCGTCTACCCAAGTCCTCACATCACAACTCGTTGTGTTCTTCCCAAGATCCATGAATGAAATTGCCATGGTGCAATCACGAGCTTGGCTCTCCCAATCTTCCTCCACAATCCCCAAACACATCAATCCACTCAATTGGTGGTCTCATTCCTCCCAATCTTCCCCATATCAACACCACCCCCACTTCCTCTATCCCCATCACTTCCTCATCTATTGTCATCACTAGCATCCCCACCCAAACTTTACAAGAGTCCCATTTACTTCCTCCACCACAAGAATAACATAATCATACTTCATCCCCATTTTTAAATCTCATGTCCACGTAATTGTTATCACCTCAAACCTCATCCTTCGAAATCTATCCAAACTCACCAACCCCCTCTCATTAGAAGTGTTTTTCGCTACATCCTTCCTAATCAATATAAAAATATCCCAACCATCCCATAGTTATATCTCTACTCACCTTATGCCAAACCAATCTAACATCCCCATCTCTCAACAATCAATCAATGCAACCTCGTCCATCTTTAGCATCCCTATCTCTCAACACCTAATATAATCTCATCCATCTTACTACTTTTCTATCTCCCAACAACGCCATATCCCTCAACCAACTCAATCACAACCATTCAATAATCCCTCTCCTTATAAAACACCTTTGTAAACACTTATTTATCCCCAATCATATCAATCTCATCCATACCCATGAACTTATTATATCCCACAACCTAATCCATCAATCCTCACCCCAACACATCTAATGACCCTATGCATGCTTTACTAAGTAGAATGACCATCCTTGAAGTTGCTATTCTGGGGTCAAAACACCTTTTCTTATGAATAGATTTTAACGATCCCATTAACCCTTTAGTTCCCGTAAACCCTATCCTCACACTGGGAACTCCCCAAATTTTCCAAGTTTAATAATAAGGAGGACCCACAACAACATCTATGTGCCTTTAGGCACACAAGTTACTCTTACTTCTCACAACCAAGATATTTTACTTTGTATATTCCTTATGTCATTGGCTTGCCCCACTTTGGATTAGGTATAACGTCATTCCTCAGCATTCCTATTCTCCTTCACTCAACTCATGTAACTATTCTTAGAGCACTTTTCCATTAACATTGTGCAAAAATCACCATTACATACCTCTATTCCATTAGACAATTTGATGATGAATTTATCGTATATTTCATTGCTAGATGATGTATGGCATAATCAATCAATTGTCTTTCTCCCTTCCACAAACTGAGTTAATCAAACTCTTCTCATGGTCTTTTGTGAAGCATATTTCCTCCACTCTTTAAATACAATCATTCCAAACCTTTAAAGAGGCATTCACCATGGCTCATAAACTTGAACTTTATACCCTTGAGCAAGGCCAAGTAAAAATCTGATCCAATAAACCAAAACTTGAATTCACTAAATCATCTACCATGGTGACAAATCTAAAAACACGGCTAAAAATATCGTATTCAAATCTTCTTCAACGTATCTACATCCCACACCGAGCCTCCACAAAGGGATCCTAAACCAACTCCCAATTATACCCCTCTCGAGGAATCCTATAGTTCTATTTTTAATAAGCTAATAGTTATGCATCTCATCCAACTTCCTCCCATCTAACCCGTGGATGACTCACGACCTAAACCAACATGGTATCATGAGGAGAATTATTAAAAATATCACCAAGTCCATGGACATGACATTGAAAAGTGTCGCACCTTTAAATACCTTATCCAACGGCTCATATATCATGGTGACCTTCAATTGGATAACCCTAATGCACCTCCCTAATCAATATCTAGATGTTTCAAAAACCTTTCCCCAATCATCCACCAAATAATCAAACTACTCCGCCCACATCTCAGGCACTCAATTCCCACACGATCAACACTAGAAGACAAAATTTAGCACCATCACCTACACTCATCATCTCTTCATCCACTACACTTACATTTATTTGGACCCTCCTCCCCCATCCATGGTCTCATCTACATCTATGCCTATCTCCATCCATTATATCTACATCAACTATACACATATCTATCACACCCATGCCTATTTATACCACATCTACTTCCCATCTATATCTACACCATACATATGTTCCCACCACATCTAGTTCTTTATCCACATCTACCTCAATGCCTATCTCAAACCGCTTTTATCACACATCCCAACATCAACATCTACTTCCATCATCATTACCTACAACCACATTTAATTTTATGACTACTCCTACATCAACATCCCCCCTTGATCTAATTCCAAATGATATCCCCATCCTACCCACTCCTTCTAAAATTATGAGAACTCTCACATCAAATCCTTTCAAAGCCAAACAATCAAAAATTCCTTCTAATGCCACCAAGCCTTTTATCCAAACACCACCCTTGTCTTCAAACCCACATCCAAAAAAAAAAATCCACAACATCCACCCTAATTGTATCCCCCAATCAGAGAGATCATCATCATTCCCACTAAGTTTAAAACCTTCACAACTAAAATCTAAAAACTTTGATATCCTTCCTCAAAATCTCTCACACACCCACACAAAAATTTGGAGCTCCTCCTCCTAGACCCCATCATCCTAAGAAATATAATGTCCCATCATCAATCTTAGGATTGCCTTCATCCATCTTGGGACCTAGACCCTTCATCTAATCCTCCCTAAAATATAAATTTGAATCAAAATCAAAAATATGAATCAAGCCATCCAACCCCTCCTCTTCAAAATCTAAATCACAATCATCCATCCATCTCCTTCTAAATCTAAATTTGAATCAAAAGTTCCCACCAAGCCTCATAAAATTAAAATACCTATTTTTCCTTCATCTACCAATTCCAAATCCAATTCATCTATAAATCACTCACACCACCTCTTTGTCAAAAACATACATCAGGTCCTATACTAAACTCCTTCAATGTATTATTTGATAATCTACAATCATGTTTCCCCCCATCAAATATTTTGATCCATGTGGGCATAAGACCCTTGTGGTTTAATTCTAATGTCATTTTCGTTTATCATCGTATTCCCTGACATGATACCAAACATTGTAAATCCCTTCAAACCATAATTCATAATCTCATCAAAGAGGATGATCTTCTCATTGAAGAAGATCATCCTCTCTCATCCACATGTTCATCCATATCTTATCACAATTCTTCCACTAAATCTTCATCTCCTAAGATTTCAAATTCTTCTTCTTCATCCAAAACCTTTTTCGCATTCCCCCCTCGAAACCCTACTTCTTCCAAAGAAGGTCCACCTTTCTTCATTGATGTTGTTAGGATTACCACACATTCCTTCCTCATGATTCTCAACCACCTACTCAATCTAAACCAAATGTTTTCATCACCACCCCATATAGTGATCCCACTCCATCATCTTCTTCAAAAGTTAAAGTATCCATCTTAGATGTCCCACCCACCCAAAAGCTTTCTATCATTAAACAAATTATTGTGAAGTAGCTCCATCAAGTGCTTGTTAGATGTCACTTTATGAGCTCATCTAAAGCTCCCCCAATCATATACAAGCTCTCATCGACACTTTACAATGCATCCCCACTACTAGAGATGAGACTCAACCTTCCATGGGCTCTTTTCAAATCACTCACATCTTCGACCACCATTTCTTTTGATGACTTTGAAATTCCCATCATCTCTCATGAAAAGCATGATATTTTGGTTTTCATCATTAGTCATATACATTCATCCGACGTTCAATGATAGAAAATGGATCCAACATCAATATCATATCATCCCATACCTTTTATCAACTTAATATTCTTAACTTTGTTGTCTCTCAATCACCTATTGTCCTTCGTGCTTTCAATGATGATGTGGCCCCCTACTTTGGGCACATTTATCCTTCCCATTTTTTGGTGAAAAACTCCTTTATGAGCTCTTTTACATATTTGAGGGGAGTTACAACACAATATCTTACTCGGATGACCATGGATCCACATCATGCATTGTGTTCCTTCCACCTCAATCATTGCATCAAATATGATTGTGAAGGAAAATCCTAACACTCCCCATAGATGTTCTCCCTTTAAATCATGTCACATGACTTATCAACCAAATTACATGCTGTCTTCCCAATAAGACCATATGAAGCATCCACTAGCTCGTATGTCCTTGCATCTAAGTTTCATAAGGATGAATCTAGTGAAAATGTGATACAATTCCTTTCATTGGGGAATATCACCTTATTTCCCTCGATGCCCTTCCCACACCTAATCGACTTGGTAGACTTGATAAAACACCAATGTACCAACCTAATGTTGAGGATATCATTTCTTTTGGACCACCTCATCTTCGAACCAATATCATCTATGGTGGTATCGAATTCCCTTCTTCTCACATCAATTCTCAACCTCACACCAAGCCATACACCAATGGATTTGATTTTCTCTATAACAAATCCTTTTCCTATACCTACCTCCATTGGTGTACATGGAAAGGATTTGGTATAGGGAATTATGAAAAAGGAATGCATGATCTCATCATCGAAAAATATCGTAATCCCCATGAGAATTTTTTGTTATTATTTAAGGAGCAATACATCGAATCTCTCACACATCCTCCATCTTCATCTCATATGAACATTGATCCCTCATCCAACTCTTCCCCATCCAACCAACCCATGGATATGGATGAAACCGTGTCCATTTCTTATATATTTTTTTAATCTCCATGATCACTTTGGGACCACTCACTTATCAATGTGAAGGTGAAACTAGGTCCCTTCCTCTTCAATTTCCCAATATGGTAGAGGAAGATTCCCCTACCATTGACATTATTTAATGTACTGATGTTGATTCTATTCTTTCTTATATGGGAGCAAAGGATTCCTATATTCATAAGTCCTTACCTCCGGATATATTCACTCTTCTCAATGAATCCACCATTGATATCAACATTGGGACTCCATAAGAGCCCCGCATCCTCAAAGTGGATCAATCCATTCATCCTCGAGGAGCTCCATTCTTTCACCTCTTTACTTTCTAAATACATCTAAGAATTTACATGGTCCTACATTGACATGTCATGCCTCAATCCTTCTATCATTTTCCACAACATCGTCACCATCCCTAACACTAATTGGATTAAGCGAAGAATATTAAGTCGCATGCATCCCCCGTGTTACCCTCCTTGTCAAAGAGGAGTTTCAATGCTTATCTCTCAACTAAGTTCATCATACCTATCGACTATCCACAATGGGTTTCCAACATTGTACCCATTTCCAAAGCCTCTAGAAACCTTATCTACACCAAATTTTGAGATTTAAATCTCGCTTTCCCTAAACATGACTTTCCCCTTCCTAACATTGATCAACTCATTGACCTCACCACTATCCACGAGATGTTTTCTCTTATGGAAATTTTTTTAGAGTTATAATCAGATCCTCATCGCACCTAAATACCAACATAAAACTTCTTTCATCACCCTTTTGGGGACCTTCTATTATCATGTCATGTTATTTGGTTTAAAAAATGTGGGGGCACCTATCAACATGCTATGACTTACATCTTCCATGACCTTATCCATAAAACTATAGAGGACTACGTCGATGACCTCTTGGGTAAATCGATGCATTAGCAAGATCATCTTTCCATCCTAGAAATACTCTTTCCACATCTTATCTAATTCTTCCTTCATTTGAATCCATCTAAGTGTGTTTTTGTAGTTCTAACTTGGAAATCTCCTTGGCTTCATCATTTCTATTAGGGGTATTGAAGTTGACCATGCCAAAATCAAAGCCATCTTTGAGATGCCTCCCCCTTCCAATATAAAGTATATTTTTAGTCTTCAAGGCTGACTTCAATCATTTTTCCACTTCATCTCACAACTCTCTAATCATTTCCAACCTTTTCACCATCTTCTTTGCAAATACATCAACTTTAATTGGGATGAAAATTGCTAAAAGGAATTTGATGATCTCAATAAATATCTTCTATCCCGCATGTGCTCACACCTCCACATAAGGGGAAGCCTTTCTATCTTTATATCTCTGTCATTGATCATTTTTGGGTGCCATGTTGGCACATCGTGATGAGCAGGGGAAGGGAGTGGGTTGTCTATTACATTATCGTCGCACTCTTCATGAGTATGAGACTTGCTACATTAAAGCTAAAAATTTGTGTTGCACTTTTTTCTTTGCCACTTCCAAAATTTTCACCACTATCTTCTTAATCACAAAACATATGTTATCACCTACTTTCATCTTCTTAAAACCATGCATTCAAAACCTTATCATAATGATCGTATCACTTGATGGCTCATGCTCATGACCAAGTTTTACCTAGAGTTTCATCTCTCAAAAATCTATCAAAGGCCACACTATCGTGGATCAAATAGTTGAAACCCCTCTTCCTAAAAATCATCTACCCCACAAGTGATTCCTATATAATTCTATATTCACTATTGATCATGAATTTTCTCCCCTCCAGATGACACTCTTATTTGATGGATCTAAGTTTTGGTAAGGGGAGGCATCAGTGTTATCATCATTCCTCCTTGGGATACTCTTATCCCCATAACTTATAAACTTAATTTCAAATGCACTAACAACATGGAAGAGTATGAATCCCTCATCTTGGGTCTCGAAACTTCTATCATGCTCGGCGTTTAAGTTCTTGATATCTAAGGTGACTCTCAAATTATCATTAATCAATTCAAAGGAACATATCAATGTAAAAATGAATTCCTTCAAAAATATAAGGACATCATCAATTTTATTCTTGAAGATTTCAACTTCTACACCATCCAAACTATCCCTCACTCATCTAATCATTTTATGCAGACATGGTGGAATCTCTCACGTCTCTCATCCCATGGGAAAAAAGGAATCCAAACTTTCTGTTGTTGTTCATCGTCTCGACCAACCATCTCATGTCATGAGCTTCCTCATATCAATTATACTAACACCAATCAATCGATATATGGTATTCTCAAATATTTGATTATCTATACCAATCTAATGTCCCTTTTGACCTATCCAAAAATGGTAGGAGGTATTTTCTTCAACATGTTAATTATGTATCCTTGGTGGCATACTTTATAAATGTGGGTTTGATGGTATTTTGTTACTTGTGATGCATAAAATCTCATGAATCTACCAATGTTATCTCGAGAGGTCCATGATGGTATATATGGTGGACATTTTAGTGGTTTTGTTATTTCTAAACTCATTCTCCACATGGGCTATTATCGGCCCACACTATATCATGACTATTGTGAATATGTCAAAAAGTTTGTCAAGTTCCAACAACATTCTAACCTCATCCTCATCCCTACTCGACCTTATAGCTAGCTCAATATATTTGGCCTTTATCATAGTGGGGCCTCAACCTCATTGGTCTCATCAATCCATGCTCTTCCCAATGTCATCATTCTATCATCACCGCAACTAAATACTTCACCAAATGGGTGGAAGCAATTCCACTTGCCTCCACTAAAGTTAATAAAATCATCGACTTCATTTATAAACACATCATATGTCATATGTCACTTTGTCCCTCATAAAATCATCACAAACAACAGAAATTCCTTCAAAAACAAATACCTTAAGAATCTTTTTGACTCTTTCAATATCAAGCTTAGCTTCTCATCTCCTTATTATCCTCAAGCTAATGGCCAAGTTGAAGCCACTAAAAAACTCTTTCATAACATTCTTGTCAAAAATGTTGATAAAATAGGTCATAATTGGCATATTCATATCCCTTTCACTCTTTGGGCTTATTGGACTAGCATCCACACCTCTACGGGTGCTACTCCTTTCTCTCTCTCTATGGCTATGAGGTTGTTCTTTATCTCAAAGTTTAAATCCCATCCTTACAGGTTTCTCTCCGTGAATTTATCTCTGATGAGGACTATCATCAATATCATCTAGCATAATTTGAATTGTTAGATGAGTGTCACTTAATTACTCTTCAACATCACCATGTTTATCAAGAGCACATAAAACATGCTTATAAAAAACATCTCAAAGAGTTGAATTTAATATTGGTGACATAGTCTTAAAATAAAATTAGAATGTCACTACTTAGAAAGGATCCAACATGGAAAGTTTTCTCCCAACTAGATTGGGCCATACATTATCACACATAAGTATGGGTCTGGATCCTATCATTAACATATCTTGATGGTAAACTAGAAATGAAACCTCTTAATGCCTTGCACTTGCGACCTTTCTACTATTAACATACCTACCAACATGATCTTAGTCACACCCTAAGATCTTGCTTCCATCACAAGCCTTTTTCCATCTCTCATTGTAATGATTTGGAATTATGTGGTCTACCATCACTTTTTATCTATGACCTTGAATATGGGCACCACATCTCTACCCATAGCATATTCCTTATGGACAAGTTCCTACTTCTATGTCGAGCCCCATGATCATTACATCTATCACCCTCTTATCTATCTACTAGAACCATGTTAAGGGTCTACATGTGTCACTTTTACATCTTATCATCCCCTCCCCAAGTGGTTTACTTGGCTATCCCCAGATCTATCCTAAAGTTGAAATTTTGGATGCTCATAACAAAAATCTATCATGTCTAAAAATAGACTACTCCCTCGAAGGACAGTTCATATAAGAAAAAAAATGTCAAAAGTATAAAATGATCCCTCAAGGACATCTAAAAATTTGAAAGTCAAAGTCAAAAAATCAAAATGTAGACCCACTCCTCAGGATGGATATTCCCTTATATCATGGAAGTGAAGGCTTACCACATTGATCATCCTTCCAAATATCAATAAAAAAGTAAAATATCGAAAGAAAAACATCCCCAAAAGCTTCATATTGATCATCTTTCCCATCTCGCAAAAACTTCCCACATTTGTCGGTTTTCACCATTTGTTCACCATATTGCTCAGATCTAGGCATACACCTAGGACTACCACATAAGGAGAACCTATTTTCCCTATATAAGCTCCATCTTACCCCTTTATCATGTCTATAGTGGTCTATAAGACACCCATTAGATCTTTCCCTCATAAACTTAATTTAGACTAACTATCGCCATTAGTTATGTGTTTACGCATGTCAATGGTCGTAAGTGTAATGCTTTGCATTGTTCCTTTCATGTTTTACCTCCAATCTCATTCAAAAGCATATTTTTATGTACGCTTCTCTCTATGATGAAGTGTACTCTCATACACTTGGGTCACCCTATCAAGTTTGTGCCCTTTTCCACCACACTATCTTTTTAACTTCTACATCCACACTAAATCCATATGTTATATCATGTAATCTAAATCCAACATCTCAAACCCCCATACATCATCTAAACCATCATCATCACCCGCTTCTAGAATGTATATACCCATCTATCACATAATTTGTTCTAACATACACATCTAAATCTATCACATATATTATAATCTAAGTCATCTCATATCTATCATCTATCACATCATATTCTTAATCAACATCTATCATACATCCCATCATTTAATCCATACATCCGTATCCATGTCAATGTCTATCAAATCATTATAAATATAATCAAAACATCATATCATTATAATCATGACATCACATATAAATCAAAAATCACATCATCAATATGCATCTAACACCTAAATCAATCAAATATCCACGTCCATATAATATAATCAAATCCATCACATATATCGATCACATAACACATATAATCCAAAAAAATCATATATATACATATACTCATCAAAATGTGTCCATACATCCATGATATGCCTCTATGGGCTCTATCTAAAAAATATATACATCAAAATATATTTCAATGTTCACCCTCTACTGGTGAACTAAAAATCATACACTCGAGCTCACGAACCTTGTCACCCACCATAGGGTAGGTTCCTACACATCTCTCTTTCCATCGTCTCCTCCATCCTCTCGACCTAGGTTTCACCTCTTCTACGCCATGATATCCGTGATCCTAGATAGTGTTGGTCGCGCTTATCTCCCTACTCTTTTTCCCCTACTAGATAGGCTTGTATCGTGGCACATTTGAAAATCTCAATGTAATAATGCGCTCGTAGTAACACCTGCTGTACCCAACCTTTATTGTTCTACTCTAGTGATACAATACATGGTGGAGACATATATCTAGCTCCCTATGAATCCACTTTTCCTCACTCCCAATGTCTGAACCGAGGTCCAAGATCTCTAAATCTGGCCCCTATAGGCCTCCTCTCTCTATGATACATGTCTCATTGTTATATATCCAAGTTTCTCTCCTAGTGCAATCCTATAGTCTCCTGACACACTGCATCCCTCTCATGATGGGAAGTATCTAGCTCTACACGTAAATGGGTTATCTTTGTTTCCGCCTCCATATCTACCCTCCTCTCCTCTAGGTTTTGCTTCCTCATCTCCCACTAGCACCGCCTCATCCTCATCCAATTCTAGCTCTTCTCTCTCTTTCGATTCCTAGGTTTCCCATGCCTCTGTCATCTAATCCAAAATCCTTGACCCTAATCTCCCATATTCATCACTATCCCATTGATCTCCTACCTCTTCCGAGGATCAACCACCACAAGACTAGGTAAGTCCCTCTCCACCTCATCTAGTCTATACTTGATAGGAGCCCCAAAGACTGCCTATACAAACCCAAACTCATCACTCATGGAAACCGAACTACCTCCACCATCTCTCGGACTTCGCCCCTACACCCATCTAATCCTCTTCATACCAAATAGTTGGATATCCACACTTGGTTAATTGGGAAACCCTTGGTATGGCCTCCATCTCTAATCCAACTCTAATCCCTCTAACCTCTTTGTATACCAGTCCTCTCCTCTCTCTCCTTTTGTCTTTGTGATTCTAGTCATTCCCTCCATCTCAAGAATCCAACAGATAGCTCTATGTGGTCCCCAACCACCCATAGAATACCTTGTGGCCTAATCAACATGGGCTTGTACACCTAGCAGAGTGTAGTAACAAACCCATTGCATCTAATCTAGATCTCCTCTCCATATATACATCCATAGCTCATGATATATATGAGCTAATAATGTTGTACCAAATGAGAACACTATCATGTGCTCCACTATGTCTATGAGCACCCCTGCCAATGTCCATGGAAATCTAGCTCCACTAGAATCTAGTAGTGCATAGCATGAGATTGCCATCATGATCACACATATCAATATGCTCCCGGTGTCCCCGGCTCATATCGTGCCTCTATATGGAAGGGCCCTAATGTAAATATAATTTGTGGGGCATTGGATCCAAATAGTCGTGTCAATGCACCTAATCTCATATCCATCTAATAGGCTTTATGGGCTCCATTGTATTAGAAACCTTAAAATATGGTACACATCCTCCAGTGTTACCTTCATCTCCCCTTTCCTAACCAAAATGTACTAGTCCTCACATCCCACCTCTCAATCAATGCAATAATCAATCCCACATCCTCGGTATCCTCTCGATTAAAGGAAAATCCACCAAATCCTACTACTTTCAAATGATCCCACTTGACATCAATTGCATCCCCTCTTATCCACTCATACATATTAGGGACTCTGTCTCTCGAGATAAAATGTGTCCCTATGTTGTAAAATCAATCAAACAAGAAATCATTAGCATCAAACACATGTAAATCATCATCAAAAATAAAAAATATCCCATCTTTCAGCCTACTTGACACAAACCCGATTCGTGTCAATGTCATTTAGCTTTGGTTTCACCCTTTGGCCATAGTCGACAACGATCATGTCTAATTGTCGCCGACCACCCTCGGCACCCATGTCCAAACTCTTTTAAAAATGCAAAAACAAAACTAACAAAAATAACTAAATAACTTCAAAACTAATCTAGGTATAAGGCACTTACCATCCTCTGAGTCCTCTAGCACTTCTTTGCTTCTCCACTAGCCTCCATCTTGCTCTAAATATCAATCCTAATGTCACTCAAATCTCTTGATCAAAAATTTACACAATGTAAATAAGCTTAATCAACCGCCCAGATGCTTATATAGGCCACTCACCTGGTCGTCATTAACCGGGCTCTAGTCGTCGTTGACAACCCAACCCAAGTCGTCACCGACCCCCCTAAGTCATCATCGACCCAACCCTAAATGATCATTACCCATTCTCTTTCACCATATTCCCCTTCCAAATTATTTTATCTTCCACTTTTGACTTGTGTGTTATTCATCAAACACCTTTATTTGTCCCATCGGACTTATCTTGATATCTCAATCTCATGCATCCTTAATCACATCTAATATCCCATTGCACGATAATCTTTGCGTTCCCTCTTGGGGCACCATATTTCATCTTAAGCCTGCCATTGTGGAGATTGTTTATCTTCATCCCATTGGACGCATATTCTTGATTCCTCGTGTATGAAGGATATCGTACTCACTTTTTCCCCCGCATTTTTTCAAACCATTTTCTTGACTATCCTCGCATTTGTTTACACATATTTTTATGTCTTCCTTTGACCCTTTAGTCCCACTACTTACATATCCATTCGAGTGGATTCCCATTGGAATCCCTCCATATTTTCATAATTTTCACCCATTCATGGTCAGTAGGACATTGCTTTCATCTCCATTGAGGTCGTACTTTGTTTCCAACCAAAGTCATTTTAAAATCACCACCACATTCCATTTTTGTTTTTTCCACTTGGGGATTATTATTTCATCTTCTCTTATTTTCTCATCCTTTCCACTCTTTATCACTTCATCTATCTCTTCCAAACTAGTGATCGATTCTTCTTCATCTCATCAATCCCTAGTTTGAGGGGGAGCACCTCAACCATCATCATCTTCTATCACTTTTTTTTTTGATGGCTTTCCGATGTAAACCACTAAACAAAATGGTACAAATGTAGACACCAATTTTTTGAATCACTTATCCCTCACCCCACATTCGCTCCTTCGTCATTATTTCTCACATACATACCTCTCTTCTCATAAAAATTGTTTATCCCTTTAATTATTATTTTCCAGCTTAATCCCATACTAACCCTATCAGTTATTTTTCTTCCCTAAACATCCCTAATCATATTAAATTAGACTTAAATCCCCATCTAATCCTTTAATCCTCCCTAAACCTCATTTTATCATCCCTATGTTCCCATCTACCCCAATTTAATGATTTTTATCTCCCAACTACTTTTTATCTCCCATAAGCAACCCTAACCCGCATTAACCATTTGAAACCATAATCCCACCTCATAAGGGCTCATTGTCTCAAGCTAATCACATTTCCACCGCCTAAATCAACATATTGCTGTAGTCTCTAATGACCCTATAAATACGTCCATACCCCTCCACTCTTGAGGGAGTAATTTGTGAGACTTTGGGATTTCTTGCGATCTTAACTTAATCTTTTTCTCTTCTTTATAGCTTTTATCACCATCGTAGCGCTACTTTGCAAATATTGTTCCTCATCTTTGGATATTTAAAGTTCTCTCTTTTATTTGAATCATTCTTTTACATTCTTAGATTCCCCATTTCCATCCCATGATTATTCCCCATCGCTTTTACAGTTCATCATCCATCTCGAGCTCGCCTCGCATCATTGTCTTTTATTTCTTTCGTAGATCATCATTCCCATCCATCTTTCTCCATCAAACCCTAGATCACTCTTGGTCACCGTCGACCTAACCCAAATCACCATCGACCAGTCCACATCACATCTGCTTTGGATTTCTTTCATCCATTCTACCAATTATCTATCTTTTGATCCCATAGTCCTCGGATCTCCCAAAATTGCCATTTTGCACACTTATAGCTTAAAACCTCATCTTCAACACAAACAGGTCCCCCTCACAACCCTATCGTAGTTTTCATCCTCTCATAATATTTATCAATTTTCTTGCATCCTTTCTATTTCCCTCGGATCCGTGGATCTCACCATCATCTCGAGTTCTAGATCATCTTTGGATCATTACCTTCAAATATGCCTTTTATGAATCTATTTCTGATTACTTGTCCCATTCACCGCTGATTGCCTCTTGCAATCTCAAGTCATCGTTGACTCGGTTAGGTTTGGTTCAATTTTTATTATTTATTGTTATCGATATGCATTTAATTTTATCTATCTTATCTTAGATTCTCTATTTCATTTTATATTATGTTGCATGTTATCACTTATCCATTCTCATTTTAGCTATCTTTTATCAAAAGTGGGTTGATATCCATCCGAACAAGTTTTCACTTCTTGAGACCGACATTGTTGAGCAAGCCACCATCCTATCTATTAATCATTTTCTTTTTTATCTTCTCTTTTTGTGTGAGTAATCTAGCTTTCTATGAGTATGATATTTTGCGCTCATATCCATCATCATCTCATTATAGGTAGCCTTAAACCCTCTCATCATTGGAGTTGTTTGTTTTCTTTGTTAACATTTCATTACTCTGAAACAGAAATGAGTAAATTCATAAACACTAAGATATGAACATTATTGATCGATAAATATAACAACAAATAAGCAAGATCAAATAAAGGAAATACAAGTAAGAGTGATAAATAGGGTTTAGAGAATGACTCATCTTGTAATTGTAGGTTTGAACTAATTCTAGGGTAGAGATTGATCTGGGAGATTCCGGGTTGTGCACACTCTACATCTAAAACCGAGCCGCAAAATCTCGGGGACAAGTACGCATGGACTAGGACAGGGCCTTCTGAGAACTAGCATCCAATCTAGGCACTAGTATCTACAGAATAGCTCAGGATATGGTTCTTTTTGTGTCACTTAGTGTCGTTCCTTATCTATTGTAAGCCACGTTAGATTCATTGTGCCACATCTAAACCTGCAAAATAAATCCTAGTTATTTGTAAAATACTCAATTGTACATCAAATGAATAAAAATATGCATATGCTCGAGTCAAACCGACTCTCGAGTCACTCTAGACTAAAAATCTATGTACTTGGGTACATTTCTATATCTTAGAGCATACTAATATATACATGCTTCCTAAGCAAGAAAATTAGTAATTGATAGTGTCTTTTGAGCCTTTTTCTTTGTCTCTTGTACTTTTATTGACCTTACACACCCTATAACTATGTTGGTATTTGAATTTTTATCTTTTATGGCCTTAGACACCAGCACCCATTTAAGAAAAATCACCCATGCGCTCCTATCCCTTTTGAGCGCTCCTTACCCTCTCTAGCCATTTCTCACTCTTTTGGGTATCTTTTACTTCTTGAGCATCTTTTACACTTTTGGGTCACCTTCCAGTTTTCAATTACAAAATTCAAACAAGGGAATCATATATATACATAGTTATAACTCTCAAATAAGGGACCAAGAACTAAACATTACCTATCAGCACCTAAGCTTGCATCCAAAGGCACAAAGAGCATTTCAAAACATCCATCTAGCACACTCACTTAAGGGACAAGGGTTGCATCACTTCTACATACACAACATAGGAGGGGAAGTCTATTCTATTCCATCTCACATATTTTATACATTTTTATATTCTAAATCTAGCCTACTATCATTATGTAACTTGCACAAGGGAATCCTAGGGCATCATTACACACACATAACTACATGGAGTCTAAAATGTAGTGCAACACTCGATACTAAGTTCACTCTTTGGGTGACTATTGGGGTCAATCTGACTCCCCATTTTGCATCTTATTTATTAGGTTTGATGTGGTTTGTGGGTATGTGCAGCTAGGTATTTATTTTGTAGGTTACAAGTGCAAACAACGACATTGGAACAAATCTAGAGTGACAAATAGAGATCAACAATGAAGCTCCTACATAGAAAAATATCAAAACCTGAGCATTTGGGTGGACACTAGCACCCATATTTAGTCACTAGCACTCGGGTGCTCCTATCCTCTAGTGGGCGCTTCTCTCTATCACATTTCTAGGTCTTATAACCTCTAATGAGCCTTGACAATGTTTCTTCCACTGCTTTCAGCTATACACCTGCCCAAAACTTCCAGATCACTCATAAATCAACTAAGTCATCTATCTCTCTCATTTTCTTAGGGTTTCATATTATTGCTTACTTGTTTCTTGTCCATTTATTGTATTATATCACTTGTATAACATTAGGGATAGTCGTTACTATGAAAAATAGATTTAATTCAATATATATTAAATCATTTAGTGAACCTAGCATACTACTTGATTCCGAATTGAAAGCTCTCTTTATTCAAAGTCTCTTACCTCCACTTCAAGAGAGTGTTATCTTTTAGACTTATCCTCATTTGATTAACTATGCCATACACTCAAACTGTGAAAGAATTTTTTTATCTAGAGTCGATTGAAATACTAAGATGATTCTTCATACTCATCCTCTAACAAGTTTCAAGATAAATCTACTTTCAAACCATCTCCTAAACCTACTCAATATAAGGTTGTTGTTAACGTTGTTTCTACACCAAACAAGCTTCAATTATAACCCACGAGGCATAATTTTACTAAACTACCTTACGCACCTTGGCTCCTATTACCATATCTTAACAAAATGAATCTTATTAGTCTTCCTCCACTACTTAATCTCAATCCTTCTATAGTGCCAACTTCCCTTTGACACCTTTTTATACCTATGTTGATACAGTTGATCACATTATGGACATTATTATGTTTTGATTCAGTATGATGTTATACATTTGATTGTGGACTATTGTTGATCTTGATTTAGATATGATACATGATGGTTATTAGAGACACTCATATGTGGATGATGATATACTATTTGACATGGATGTTTATGGATGTTGTTTGGACATGTGATTTTGGGTATTATATGATGATAACATAGTTGTTGATATAAAATGTATGTAATAATGTTAAATTGCCTTGATGTTGTTGTGATTCACATATTTAGATGATTTTGTGATTATATTTATGTCATGTTGGATGTTCTGATATGGCCATGAGGCCGAAGGAGGTATTTGTGTTTTGCAGGTTAAATATCACAACAAACATCGGGGATCGGAGACCAACCACAATGGAATTCTAGGTGAATTCGACAAGGTCACCATGGCAACTTGTTTTGTTTATGTGTGTTGTTTTATTAGGGAGTGGGGGATTACCTTTATATGTGACCATGGGTTTGTGTATTTATTACTATATTTCATTTTTATTATTGTTGTATGTATTTTATTAGTGATGTGTCCCTTTTCTTTTCATTAATTAAATTGAGGTAGATTAATGTGATAAATCATATGATTAAAATTTAAATAAATTAAATTGGGATATGGGAAAGTAATAATGGAAGTTGTTGGTTCCTTGTATTAAATATGTAAGGGATGTGTAAGTTGTGTAAGAGTTGTGTAAGTTAGATTTTGGAGTATGAAACACTCCACCTCCTTGGAAATTCGAATTTGTCCTTGGGGGCTATTTTTGGAGGCTTGTGGGACAAGTAAAACTTGTCCCATACCTCTAAATTTAATTTACCAACCATACTTATGGTTGGAGAGGTGATTTTAGACTTTTATAATGCATTTTATTAATCATGTTGCAAGTTTTGATTGCACTCTCTTACATTTTATTTATTTTGTAGTCCTTTGGGGTGTGGGCTTTTGGGGTGTGCAAGTAAATTGTCATATTTTCACCCACCTCTTTATTGTGCTTGGGAGAATGAAATTTTGTCTTTTGTGTTTGAATTTGAGGATGTGTGATGTGGCATCCTACATGGATCCACATCATCCTCTTCTCTTCCCTCTTCTATATAATTCAAACTCTTTGTTTGTTTTGGGTTGTTGAATCTTTTTGCATACTTCCTTGGGGCGCATTTTCTTGTGTTTGGAGCTCTTGCTTTTGGAAGGAGTTTGGAGAAACTTTGCATGCTTGGAGATTGCTGTTTTGGGACTGTATTTTGGGCATTGAAACTTGTTGTTTGGAAACAAAAGTTACCATGGAGAGGTAGGAGTTTAACTCTTCTTTTATGATTGTTATTTCTTTTGTGTATGAATGAATGGTGCATGTTTTTTTATTTATTTGTTGGCTGGTTGGGTAGAATGCCATAGGAATGGTGTAGGAGAAGGCTATGGGGAATCCATGTGGGGGGGCATAAGGGAATGCCATTGGCATAAAAATTTTGTGGAGGGAGTTTGGGTTTGGGATCCACCATGGAAAAGAAATAGCTTGCATTTCTTACTTTGTGGGGGGCATAAGGAAATCTGTGGGGGCATAAGGATATGTGAGGTGAAATTTTATTGGTGGTTTTTTACTAGTGGATGCCCAATTCCCATTTGGGAGGCATAAGCAGCTTCCCCATAGACCTTGCTCCTTTGGCTTGCATGATCAAGCCTGAGTTTTGTTTGAATGTTTGAAAATGTAGTTGTAAACTGTTGTCTTTGTTTGGACTATGTTTTATATTGAATTATGCATGTTGAAAGAATGTTGTGTGTTGTGGAAGCCAATTATTGCCATGGGTTGAATCAAACCTCTTATTGTATTTTGGTTGGGGCTCGGGGCCAATGATGAAGGAAGGCTTCTCCTTTCATTGGATTTCTTGGTTGGGTGGAGAGCATTTCCGTTCCCCCTCTTTTTTGTGATCAAATTGGAAGAAAATGGAAGCTTGCATGTTACTGTTCTGGAGCAAAGGAAAATGCAGTTTTGTTAGCCCCTTGTGAAACAAATTTATTTGTAATCCTTTCCCACTATGATGTGGATGAAAATTGTAATGTATTCTTGTGAAGAAAAGATGTTGTAATTGATTATGGAAGTATATATATTCAAATTGTGAAGGATGGTTATATTCTGTTCTGTTATTGGAAAGAAATAAATAGAATTATGTTATTGCATTCAACATGGAAAGATGTAAAGTTTTATAATTGAAGTCAATAAAGAGTTGAAGGATCTTTTCTCATATGCATTTTTGGATTGAATTCAATGTTTCATTGTATGGCAAAAGAGTTAATTAAATCTCTGATTGAAAGAAAGAAACGTATGTAAGGAAAATACAGTAAATTGCCTCTTTGGAAATATACAAAATTGAAATCAGAGTTGCATTTTGGGTTTAGAATAGTTTGATTTAAGTCATTTAAATGTAATGGATTAGTTTAGAAATGAAATGCCACACTTGAATGATAAAATTGATATACATATTTAAAAGAAATGGATCTCTGTTATAAAAATTAATACTGCAAATAAATTCAATCAAATTGTACAGTTTCGGACTGCACATAATAATCAACTTGAAAATGATATGATTTAGCATGTTAAGACATCAATGAACTCAAATTGACAAAGAAAACTTAAGAAAACAATTTAAACATTGCAAAATCGAACCCAATCCCCTTTCACAGTCGTTTTCTGTCAATTGTCGAAAAAATGTGAATTGAAAATCAAACAAGAAAATATACCTTCCTAAAACACTTTAAATCCTTCCTAGAGTAATCCTCCATGTCTGTTTGGCATGTTGAGTGAAGAAGGAGATCAAATTGAATCAAATTTATAAGTTAGAAATTACCAGTTTTCTATTTAAAATCCTGCATATCATTTTCAAAAAATTGACCCCTCAAACTTTACCAAAAAGTAAAATTTATGATTCTTGTACAAATAGGGCATCAAGAGATTTCCAGAAAGTCCTTGTTTTCCCAAAACCGAGCTTTCTAGCTCAAGTTATGACCCTCTGAAGTTTTCTTGCCTTGGTGGGAAAATTTGGGAAAAATTTCCTTGGCGGGCCCGTGGCCCGAAAATTTCCCATCAAAATCCTTAGAAATATTTTGAAAAATTTGCTTGGGAAAATTTTTGAAAATTTCTCCACCGCCCACGCCCAATCGTGAGGCTACCACGTGTCCTCATGGGGCAGCGGTGGAGGTGTGGCATTATTTTTGTCTTTGGGGCCTTTTGAAATTTTGGGAAAATTTTACCTTTTTCCCCGTCGGCCCATAGCCTATCATAGCCGCCACGCGGTAGCATGGGGTGTTGGCGTAGGGTGCGTAACCTTTGCAACCTTGTTGGCTTTTGAAATTTTTGATTAAAAACCCCGCGGCGCCCACACTCCCGCCATCACCTCGGCGTTACTCCTCGCAAGAGCGCAGACCCTGCGCGTCAAACCCTTCCCTTTTCCCTCCTATGGTGAATTTCCCCAAACTCTCCCACCACCGTGCCCATCCCTCTCCTTCTTCCCCATGTTTTTGGTTGAGTTCCATGTGTCCTTGGTGGACTGTGGGTGCATGGGCACCAGTTGGACTTTGCTCCCTTTTGGTGAATTTTTTTCCTATCGTTGTCGCCAATCCGCCCTTCCCTCACCCTCTCCCACTTTGGATTAGGACCGACACGTGTCCTTGGAGGACCCATGGAGGCACAAACATAAATGGGAATTTTATCCCACGCAATGAAAACTTTCCAACACCACCCCCGACCCGCCAACCCAAAAATTTCTCTTCCCCGCTCGACACGTGTCCCCTTGGGGGAAAATTTGACCCCTAAGCTCCATCAGTCCATAACTGGAGTTCTACAAGGAGTTAGGAGGACTTATTTATATCACCGGAAAGGTGAGAAAATTTCCTATCCAATGGGAATGATTTAGGGAAATTTTGAATGCATTAAGTGTGAGAAAAATCAAGTTGAAACTTTGAGCCTGTTAGAGAATGGGTATGGTGATATTTTAACCCCTGAATCTAACTGAAACTTCTAACCCTAAAATTTGGACCATGTGACCTTTGGAAATTGATAATAAATGAAAATTATGTTCTAGTAATTTTAGACTTGTTCAGACCATGTTAGTGACAACTATTGTCTTAACCCGGGTTTGTAGACACTTTCTAGTCAAGAAAATTATTCCATAATTTTCCTGACTAACCCTAGGTTGTTTCTTGGGTCTCAAGTGGGTTGTTTTAATGGGAATCACACCTTCTCATCCATGTGGCCACAACTATGATTAAAATGCACACTGTGACTACCACCAATGTATTGGGCATTCTACTTATCATTGCTTTAAACTAAACCATATTATTCAAGATCTTATTAATAAAAATTTAATTGATCTCCCTGATCCATCTACTTCTAAACTAGTCAATGAAAATAAAAAACTAAAAATATTTAATGACCCTTTACCAAAGAATGACAAGAAAGCTACAAATTCTTCTGCAAACCATACATATCATGTTGTGCCTCCTCCTTCCTCAGACCTCTTGAACTTCTTATTGTTACGCTACATACCACCACCAATCATCGCATTCTCAAATCATGATTATTACGCTACATTTTCTTTTGATTCATTGCATATCAATGCTTCTATTTATACTTATACACTAACAATACTATGGTCTATCCATTGTCACTTACTAATGCATGCTCCGTGACACTTCCTTTAGCTATCAAATGTTCCACCTCTCTAATAACATTTCCAGCTTTATAATTCTTATGGCCATGTCATTCTTCCCATCAAAAGTGGGTCTTTTACTATCTTTACAAGTATTCTTGGTTACATCTCGAAATCGTAGGATGTGACATGTTCTTAGGTCTTCCTTGGTTCCACACTACCTAGGCCATCCCTACCATGCATCACTTATGTCTTAAGTACATCCATAATAAAAAAGTTATCGCATTAAAGGTATTCCACCACCTACACCATTACATCATACCAACCTTGATGATATATTTACACCATTCATTACATCTAGACCTCTTGAGCCTCTCAATTCTAAATATACTTCTACACGTATCTCTCCTATTCACACATGACCTATCTCACAACCTTTTCATCCTCGTCATTTCATTATTCCACCTTGTCACCTCCTAATTCCCCTACTCAAGAAAATCCTTCTCTCAAGTGTTATTTACCTTTTGTTATCTCAATTTCCACCCCCGAAAAATTGGATCACCCATAACCCCGTGCAGAAAGAAATTCAAAAGAACGGTTCCGTCCTTCGAGCCCATGCTCCAAATCCAATAGACAAGTTTCAAACAGTCTACATTAGAGTATTGGGGTCGGGAAGGAGGTCGAATAGTGTTAAAGAAGCCGAGGCTCAAATGAAAAGAAACGGTGAAGGCTTGAAGTCTTCGGGCTCTAAAAATGACTCATTACGGGCCCCAAAATTGGCTAAGTATAGAGAGTCACAGAAGTTACCAAGTTTCCAAATGACACACCTCCAAAGATTAAATCCCAAGCCCGAAACTCAAACAAGCGCTAAGACTCCATGCGTCCGTGAGCCCCAAAAGTTGAAAAGTCTTTGACTCGGTGAAAAGTGTCAAGTGTCACTCTACAAGGCGCGATTCCAAGATGGGAGCCCAAGGCAGAGACTCAAACTTGTGCTAGCCCTCCACATGGAAAATTGTCAACAGATGTCAAAAATGAGATTAGGCCGAAAACGACCAAGTATAAAGGCCGGCAAAAGGCACCACGTGTCTTAACGACACTCCTTCAAAGGTAAAATTCTAAGCGGGTTTCCAAATGAGCACGGGCCTTCGACATGTCCCGAGTCCAAAAAGGGATAGATTCAAGGTTGAATAGTCAAAGTAGAGGTAGGCTAGTGGAAGGAGCCAAGTGTCAACATGATGCTACTTTAAAAGAAAAATTTGGGGCAGGTTTCCAAACAAGCACTAGGCCTCCACTTGTCCGGGGTCAGACTTTTGGCCCCGCCAAGCAAAGGACTCATGAAAAATACAAGGGAACACTATGGAGCCCGTGGAAGCCGCCACATGTCAGTCCAGTACTATTTCAGAAGAGAAAGGTAGGGGCCAAATCTCTAAGGTGCACGAGGCTACCACATGGACCCGGTACGGACAAACTCTTTTAAAATTTGTGCTCCCGCAACCTAAATATTCAAATGGCCATATCTTTTGATTGGAAACTCAGATTTGGGCAAGAGAAGACTTTTGGAAACATCTCGACATCCTCTACACCATGGAAGCATAAAATATTATCTTTAGTAGTCTTTGGTGTGTAAAAATAGGAAAACATCTTCCAGACCATTAATGTAGAATCTAATTTCTTCAACTACCAGATTGGATTTGATTCGATCCGTCGGGAACCAAAATTGATGATTGCATGTGGATTTGAGAGGGGCATTGATTGATAGTGGTTTAGCTTTAAAAGAAGACTTCAATACATATCTCAAGGTTTTTAAAGTAGGATTCAAATTCTTCCCTCTTCTCTCTCTTATTCTTCCTATATATTGTAACGAAGGGGCATATTCAAATGGTTGGTCATTGTTTCTCCTCTACCCCCTCTCTCTTTCTTCCTTAGGGTAGAATGCCGAGTCCAAGCCTCCTCCCATGGATCTAAAATGACATTTTATTACCTCTTTCCCACTGATGATGTACTTGTGTAACATTTTGGAGCAATAAAATCCATTTCGTGATGCATCTATCCATCCTTGGCTCATTTTAGTGTCTCTTCTTACCTCTCATCATTACGCAGGTATATTGTGCATATTTTGATGTTTGTTGTAGGTCTTGGGAGCCATGTTTAATGGGTTTTGAAGTGGATTTTTGTATGAAATCTATCTCTGGTCCATGGTGCATTCCATCCACCCTCTCCTCTTCTCACATCTCTCCACTTCAAGTAGTCGGATATGTGATTCAACCACTTCCTTTTTTGGTGTATCACCGCTTATTAGTAGGCTCTTTCACCCTCTCTCTATTTTTCCCATTGGAATGGTTAGATTAGGATAGAATATATTCTGCCTACACTATAGTATTTTGTGATAGGTAGATTAGGAAGCAAGAATCAAGCTTTCTCGGAGGTCCATCTCAAGGTTTACAAGTCCCACAAACTTGAGAGATGGTCCCATGTTGCGTAATCACATCGAATTCCCACTTCACACCTGGCCATTCGGGTACTGTGATTTTGCACTAACATTTTTGGCATGCCCGATGTGGGACAGGTCTGAAGCACCTTACCACTTCATCTTAGCAGGTTGGTGTGTTCACGTTAAGGTTCACCTTTTGATGCACATGTAAGCACATCTCACGACTCCATCTGGTCAACAACCCCATCTCGTAAGTTGCAAACCTTTTCCATCCATTTCCACCCATATTCATTCATTTTTCTTCCATTTCATGAAGTTGTGCAATCATGATTACATTCCCTTCATGGAACTCACACTTACAACAGAGCAATGCAATTCACCTACAATGCATTTCCCAACTCCTCCAGATCAGCATTATAATCAGGTCCAGGATCATTATGCTTACCCATATGAGCAAGGTCAAAGTCAGTTTGGCCATGGAGCTTATCAAGAACAAAGGGGCACATACAATGGTGACAACTATGTGGAGAATGTTGGTTTGTTGGAGAAGATTCAAAGAATGGAGGCTAGCATGGTGCAATCCAGGGGTACATCACAAATGAAGGCATTCAGATTGGTTTCAAGGAACCTTATCCATGGGGAGACCCTTTTCCAAGACATTACAACCCTCATGAGAAGATTGATGTCATGGTTAAAATGTTGCCTCAACTTGCACAAAGGGATTGAGGATATTGAGGCCTATGAGTTAGATACAAGACAACATTATCAATGGGTAATTCCACCACCTCCTAGCTTTTCTTTTCCTCTTTCTCAATCTTTATCATTTCATCATGATCAAGAGTCAAGCCCCTTAGTTACCTGCCCCAAGTGTTGGTTTCTCTTCTCCATCACCTCGATCTTTCACCTCACCTCGCTTCTTCTTCCCTTTCCCCTCCCATGCAGCTCATTCAAACTAAAGAAAAAAATAAGCTCCACCTCCCTCCCCACCACAAACAATTGCAATCTGGTTGAACCCCAACTCGCCACTCCTCTTGCTTTCCCAAGTCCATGTTGGGAAGAGACTCAAGAATCTAGTCGGGAAAACAACAAGAACTAGAGCCCAACAGATAAGAAATGACAGATAATCTGAAGAGTTGGGATTCCAAATTTGTGTTTACAAAGATCCCCGATGCTCAAGCCAATAGAGGAGTTTAGAGTTGAAGAACCAAGTGGTGGCCGAGGCTGATTTTGCAGCACAAGAAGAACCAGAACAAGAACAAGAAGATCAGTAGTCTATTTACTCTAAATGTAGTGTCCCTAATGGCACTTTGTCTGAAGAGGATGTTGATCTGATCCAAGCTGCACAACTAGTTGAGGAGGAAGAACAATCAGCTCCAAGTCCCATTGAAGAGGAGCAGCTAGGAGAGATCAAATCAAAGTTGAAGCCACTCAATGAAGAAAGCATCATTGAAGATTTTTGCTTTCATTTCAAGGGCCTGATTTGATTGATGAACCCATGATGGAGGAGGACCATACAGTTTCAAAGGCTCCAAGTGTGAAGCAAGCCACAAGATAACCTTCAGTTCTTCCTCCCACTTCATCCCCTTCAAGCTCGATGTTGAAGAAGAGTTTGATCTTTCAAACTTCATGTTTGAAGATGAAGGGAACCATGGTGAGCAAGTTTCAGATCAGGAGGACACCATGGAGGAGGTCGAGCACATGCAATAAGACAACAAGGAGACAGATTATCTATCTGACTTGGAGGATTTCTTTGATAGAGAGGAGCCTATGGAAATCACATCATTTTCTCCTCCATCTTCCACATTTCAAGAACATGAGCCTTTTTCCATAAAGGAGGACATTCAAGTACAACAGCCTACACTTCATAACAGCCCTCTAGAACCAAGGTTGGAAGATATGAGTCTTCCATGTTCTTCACAGGAGAAGGAAGAGAAAAGGCAAGAAGATTTCATCATCTCTCTCACACCATCCATCCAAGAAGGTCCACAAAAAGATTCCATTTTTAGAGTTAAATATCATAGCAATGGTCACATCTAAAGGATCAAACCATGCCTAATCAAGTACTTGGCTTCATTAGAGCCAAGGAGAAGCCAAAACTAGTCATGCCTACTTCAGGGCATGAGGATGAGCATCAAAATACCAAGAGTCATCATCAACACATCCAGGAGTCCAATACTAATCAACTTGAGGAGGTTTTTTTGGTTGATGTAGATACCTTGATTATTTGGTTGGAAGACCAGCTTATTGTTAGTTTTTCACTCATGCAAGCAACCATATTCAATGTCAAATCATTTACATGGCTGCCCCTTTTGAGAAAAGGAAGCTATTTCTCCGTGCCTGTGGCATGCTTTTTTAAGCCTTTCTTTCTCTCTAGTTAGTGTAGGAGTAGGAGTAGACTTTGTTTTCAGTAGAATAAGTTCTTGTGCACACTTTGCATGTCTCATTTGAGGCATGTATGATTTTGTCTTTGTACATAAGTTTTGTTCGTATTGCTCCAAAGCTACTGAGGCTAGGCCCTTCACTATTCATGGCAGAAGACTCATAGTTGCCTATAACAGTTGTAAATTTCAAAATAAAACAAATGTAGAGCAACTAAAAAATGTTTTTGAGGCAATCCATTTTTGGGACAAGTTCAAGGTCGGCAAGAGCAAGCATTCAAGCTCATAGCAGCTCGGGATCAGATTTTCAAAGCAAAAGGATTAGTATCATGATATTATTCTTGACTCCATGCCCAATGGATGCTTCAAGGCTGTTGGTCCCTTCATCTAGCAAGAAAATTCCCCTGTGAGTCACCAATTGTTATCTCAATCTCTAACCCTAGAAAAATTAGATCACCCACGACCCCGTGTAGAAAGAAATTCAAAAAACATTTTCTTCATTTGAGCCCATGCTCCAAATACAATAGACAAGTTTCAGGTAGACTCTACAATGGAGTAAAGATGGTCAAGGAAGGAGGCCGAGACAAGTGTCAAAGAAGCCGGAGGCTTAGAGGAAAATAAACAAAGAAAGCTTGAAGTCTTCGGCTCTACAAATGACTCAGAATGGGCCCCAAAATTGGCTAAGTATAGAGAGTCAGCAGAAGCTGCCAAGTGTCCAAACGGCGCACCTCCAAAGAATAAATCTCGGGCCAGAGACTCAAATAAGTGCCAAGCCTCCATGCATCCATAGCCCCAAGAGTTGCACTAGCCATTGAAAATTCTTCGACTCAGTGGAAGGTGCCAAGTGTTGGCTCGGCGTGATTCCAAGATGGGAGTCCAAGGCAGAGACTCAAACTTACACCATCCCTCCACATGGAAAATGGTCAACGAGAGGCACAAAAGGAGAGTGGTCCCAAAATGACTAAATATAAAGGCTGGTAGAAGGCACCACATGTCTTAACGACTCTCCTTTAAAGGTAAAATTATGAGCAGGTTTTCTAAATGAGCGTGGGCCTTCCACATCTCCCAGTCCAAAAGAGAAAGAGTCGGGGTTGAATAGTCAAAGCATAGGTAGGCTGGTGGAAGGATCCAAGTGTCATCATGGCGCTACTTCAAAAGTAAAATTTGGGGCGGGTTTCCAAACAAGTGCCAAGCCTCCACTGTCAGGGGTCGACTTTTGGCCCTGCCAAGCAAAGGACTCAGAAAATACAAGGAAACATTATGGAGCCTACGAATCCACCACGCATCACCTCCAAGTGCTATTTCGAAGTGAAAGGTAGGGGAAAAATCTCCAAGGTGTGCGAGGCTACCACGTGGACCCAGTACGGATAGACTCTTTTAAAATTTGTGTGCCCGTAACCCAAATATTCAAATGGCCATATCTTTTGATTGGAAACTCAAATTTGGGCGGGAGAAGAATTTTTGGAAACATCTCAACATCCTCTATGCCATGGAAGTATAAAATATTATATTTAGTAGGCTTTGGTGTGTAAAAATAGGAAAACGTCTTCCATACCATTAATGTAAAATTTGATTTCTTCAACTACCAGATTGGATTTGATTCGATCCGTCGGGGAACCAGAATCGATAGATTGTAGGTGGATTTGAGAGGGGCATTGATTGATGGTGGTTGAGCTTTCGAATCAGGCTTCAATGCATATCTCAAGGTTTTTAAGTAGGATTCGAATTCTTCCCTCTTCTCTCTCTTATTCTTTCTATATATTATAACGAAGGGGCATATTCAAATAGTTGGTCATTGTTTCTCCTCTTCCCCTCTCTCTCTTTATTCCTTAGGATAGAATACGGAGCCTAAGCCTCCTCCCATGGATCTCGCAATGGAATTTTCTTGCCTCTTTCCCACTGATGATGTACCGTGTAACATTTTGGAGCAATAAAATCTATTTCATGATGCATCTGTCCATCCTTGGCTCATTTTATTGTCTCTTCTTACCTCTCATCGTTGCAAGGTATACTGTGCATATTTTGATGTTTTTGTAGGTCCCGGGAGCCATGTTTAATGGGTTTCAAAGTGGTGTTCTCAGATGAAATCTATCTTTGGTCCGTGGTGCATTCCGTCCCACCCTCTCCACTTCTCACCTCTCTCCACTTCGTAGTCGATTTGTGATTCAACCACTTCCTTTTCTGGTGTATCACCGCTTATTGTAGGCTCTTTCACTCTCTCTCTCTCTCTCTCTCTCTCTCTCTCTCTCTCTCTCTCTCTCTCTCTCTCTCTATGTCCCCTTGGAATGGTTATATTAGAATAGAATAGATTTTTCCTACACTAGAGTAGCTTGTGGTAGGTAGATTAGGAAGAAAGAACTAGCTTTCTCGGGGTCCATCTCAAGTTTTACCAGTCCACATGCTTGAGAAATGATCCCATGTTATGCAATGACACTTGAATGCCCCACTTCAAAGCCGGGCCATTCGGGGGTGTTTTGATTCTGCACTAACACCTTCTTCTCTAAATTGGTCTCAGTCGTGTGCACATAGTTATTCTCCTACACCTCCACTCTTAGATCATGGTCACATGCCTTTTTCTCCTCAGATATTTGTTGGAGGGGCCTCACCCTTCACTATCGTTTAATATCATATTATCTATCACACACTTGAGGGGGCATCACACTTCCCCCCCCCCTTTGATCATTGTCAGTCCTCTCTAATACTACACTTCACACTCCACGCTTCATGTCTAATCTTTCTAAATACTTCTACACCTTTGATACACATATTGTACCATCATTACCAAATGACGCACTCTATTGCTACAGTTCACACTTGACTATTGAGGGCACACTCCATCAATGAACCTCACATCATATAATCTTGCTTCACTTCACACTTAGTGTTTCACGATACATCTTTTCTAGCACCTACTCTCACACAACACTTTTCATTTCCCGATGATGTGTTCTAGTTCTATGGTTCACACTTGACTATTGAGGGTCCAATTCTTAAATGAACCTCACATAATCTACACTTCACGCTTTGTGCTTCAAAATACATATTTTCTAGCACCTACTCTCACACAACACCTTCATCACCCGATGAAGCACTCTAGTGCTACGGTTCACACTTGACTATTGAGGGCACATTTAATCAATGAACCATGCATCATCTACTCTTATTACACTTCATGTTATGTGCTTCATGATACATATTTTCTAACATCGAATCTAAAGCACATAAAACACACTCATTTCCCAATGACACACTCTTATTATATGGTTCATTCTTGACTTTTGAGGGGAATTTCTAAATGAACCTCATCTCATACACATCTATGGGGAGAAACGGTGTTCCTACCATCTTCAAACCTTTATAACACACCATCACACTCACACATAATTTTTCATAGCTTGGTGTCATTTACTCTTGTTAGCTTATTCTACTTACATGTTACACTTTTTTTCCTATTCTAGTTGGATTCTTAGTATGTCATTATCTTTTTATATATACACATGCTCATTCACTTGGTATCTTGAGGTGAATGCAATAATTTTACATATTTTCACATGATGCATGATGCTCAACACTTCTCTTTACCATTCCCACCAAGGCTCCTGGGGGCATCTACCTTTACTACTCTCACACTCCACATATTACATGTTCTATTTTCACATTATTTACTACTTCTCACTATTATCACTTTTCTTTTCACAGATCTATACACACTATGAAATACTATTTATCTATCTAACTTGCTAATGGGTGCTTCATGTGTAGCATTTGTGTTCCAGGATCAATAAAACCATGTTTATCTGTCACTTCTTGTTTCTTATTGTTTGTTATTTTTTGTGGGCTATGCCCTATGTGTTGATTGATCATTGTAATATTTTGGTTGTTTCAGCCCTCATTGTCTTGTGACATTGTGAGCGATGTCCTATGTATGAAACCTACTTTTAACGATCCATCTTATCTTTTTATTTTCTTGTTACATTATCTTCTATTACATGTTACCTCATTTTTACTAAATATTTTTACTATAGTACTTTGTTTGTGTGTTCCTTCATTTCTACCATGCACATCCCTTACCCCATGTAGGTATCCATTTCAAATATTCATATACGTATCGGTTCCTATACTTTTGAATGCATTCTCCTACAGTCGTTGCATGTACCTCAAATAAGGGGGGCATCTATTTGCTGAATAAATCACCCCTACAACATCTCAGAGCTTTATTACAGCACAACACAATACAAAATCAGCACAGAACACGCTTATAGATTAGCTCAAAATCAAACTTGGGCCAAAAATACATTGCACACACTAGTGCCCAAACCTAGACAATAAGCGCGAGCACTTATGTCCCTTCTAGGTGTTTGTGTCTTGGGAAAAATAATCATTTTTTCACTCTAGCACAAGCTTTACAACAATTTTCATATCAGCTTCTCCAAAGAGTGAGGCACTTGCCTCCGCTTATAGAATTCAATCTATCAATTATATTTCATTACAATAAAAAAAAAGGAAACAAATTAGGGACGTACCATCTATAGTGGTAATTATTCAAGAAGCATCATAGAAGGAGAGAAAACCTATTCTCTCCCCAACACTCTTCTCTTAGCATGAGATCGCCCAAAAAACTCACTCTTAGCGTGAGATCACCAAAAAAACTCACTCTTGGTGTGATATCACCCAACAAACTTTCTCTTAGCATGAGATTGCCCAAAAAAATTATCTCACCGTGAGATCACCAAAAATCTCACCATCAGTATCCAAATCTAACAACTCCAAGAAAATAGAACTTTCTATCACATACTCTCTTACATATCGTGGGTACACTTATCATTTACACACTTTTACACTCTTTACTTACTTATACATGCAATACTTTAATTTTTAATATACATAACTTTGACTACTTTATCACTCTTTTTTACTCTTTTTCCTTAATATGCAACATGAAGTTGTAAACACCAAAATTAGGTCATATTACCCTTATAACCTTGTTAATTAAATTAACCATACCTTACCTATTCATATCCCATAGTGCACATGATTAATTGAATTAATTACTTTAATTAATTTAATTAACATCCTCACTTGACCACCTCACCTAGCCAACTCACCTAGCCACCTCACCCCATGACCCACTCAAACCCCATTAATGGCCTAAGACCAAGTCTAAGCATATCCTAACCAACTAGGACTTAGTCTAAACCTAGACTTAACTCCTATTAACAAACCTAAGAGGACTCTTACTCATTCCTCCGTGGTCTATCACTCAAGACTCGGATGAAGATTGAAGACCACACCAAAAATAAAGCAACAATCAAACTATTTTTGGCCAACCTAGATATTCCCGCCTTAATCAACATCGGTTATACCTCAACCAACGTTGTTCCCCTAACCATTGTCGGTTAGGTTAAATAGATTTCCAAAATACTTTTCCTAGGTTGGTCATTCGATTCAGGATCTCACACGAATAGAGACTTGGAGCACTCAATTTTCTGAAGCACTTAGGTAAAGGAAAGCACCCAAGATCACTACCAACAACCATCAACATCCATCACCTCCTTCATGATCATGTATTCACACAGAGAAGCATGGAGACTCAAACTTCCGCAGCACGAATGTAACTTCTCTTCTTTCCGAATCTCTTTCATCAAAGATCCTCATCACTTGTACTCTCCAAACCAATTCTTCAAGAAAGTACCTAATATCTCTTCATTTATCTTTTTTTTTCTTTCAAGAAGATTTATTATTCATCTTAGTAATTTATTCTCATGTACATTCGTACACCTCCCTTCCTCCCACCAACTTATTACCCTACTATACGTGGACCTTCTCACTGCGATTCTTTCCCCTATCTTAATCATCTCTCGAACCTTTTAGACCATTCCATGACCTCACCTTTGCCATTTCTAGCCTCTATGTAATCATAGAAGGTCTAAAGACATTTTCTAAGAGCTTATTATTATTAACTTCCCCTACCAACACTAGTTAGCCAACCGACGCGATCATCCTACAAAATCGCATCACCACACACGTAGACGTCGATTATCGTGTCCGTAAAATACCTCAAACCAACAAGCTCATCCCCATTCCCTAACAACCCAGAATCATTCCTAATTTTACTGACCTTGCCCAGATCATGTACCTAACTCCGTAACCCAATACCATCTCATCACCCGACCCGCTTTTGACCTCAATCACCTTTTATCTTACCTTTCATAATTTTTTTGATACGAGATACCTAAATCATTTCAATTCCAATAAGATTGTTATTTCATGTTTATTTTGGATAACATTAATAATGTTATTTAAAAAGTGGATTAACAACTTGTTTAGGAAGCATCACACTTCCTGGATCTAGCTTTTGCTAGGTAGTCCACTTGTTATTTTATTTAACTCTATATGGTGGTATTGTTTTACATTTTACAGGTAGTTCCTCCTAGCCAAAAGGGAGTATTCGCAATCAACATTGGATCAGGAAATCAGATTGCACGCACATCCTTTAACCGACATCACAAATGTATTCCTCCTTGGCCTATCACCCTCTATCTGTTTCATTAATTTATCAAGAATCTGGTGAAACATTTTTTCATGCTCGGTGGGACCCATCCAGGTTCCTTTCATTTATTCATTCTTAGGGAAATATTTTGTATGTTTGTTTCTTTTAGAAAATAAGTCAACATTAAATCTTCTCCTTGGGAATCTTCTCTTCCTTCTATTTTTCTAAGTGACATTTATATTTTGAGACTAAAAAGAATCCTTCTTTTTCTTCTTGTTTTGCATTAGTGAAATTCATTCTCTCTCTATTCACTCTCTTTTTACATCGAATATCACATTTCAATTTGGGTTCTAAAATAATTGCATTTCATATTTCTATGCTTGCATTTTTAGCTCACATTAAAACTGAGGGAAACCTATACACTGGAAGTCATGCCCAACTGATGGTTGACATAATTGAATCGTAGAGCACTTTATCTTCTCTCTCTCTTTTCCAAACTGCACAAATAAAATTTCACACATCTTCTTAAACAACACCTTACCTGGAAGAAGTTGTCAACGATCACATGATCAAAGGATTGACAGTGGGCACCCAATTGGTTTCTTTGTCTATTCATTAACTCAGAGAAAGGACCACCCCCACCAAAACATAACCTGAAACCACCCTTAGAATTTTCCTTTTCATAGGACAACTTCCCAACCAAAAACTTTGTTCTGATTTTAAAAGTCAGTATAAAATAGAATAAGCTAAAACATAAAAATTCACTTATAGGATTGCATGTTTTTCTTAGCTTTTTCTTGAGTTGTGTTTTGATTTGTGAGGTTATGTTCTTCATTTTCTTCTTCCTTTCACACTCTACCATCATAGTTGGTGTATTCCGACTGTTTTTTAGTGTGTCAGGATCCATTATTATCATACTCATTTTTCTAGGTTGATATTTCATCTGACTTAATTCACAAAAATCAATTTTTCTTCACTTTTCCAAATTTCATAGTGATTGGCATTGGTCCAGAGACCATCATCGGTTTACATCTTACCAAAATTATTCTACCTAACCATTTTCAATTTCCATCTCTTTTTGTTCATTCTTCCAAAAATAGCATTCATCACATCTTCTATTCTTTTTAAGTTCTCAGGACATCATCATTCGTAATTCTAAAATCACAATCAAATACAATTTCTTTATTTCATTTTCATCAGTTTTTGCCTCATTTGCAAAACTATTGATTTCCCATAGTAACCGATATCGGTTTCTCGACTTTCATCGGTTAGCCTCGTAACCATCATTAGTTAAACTAACCGTCGCGATTCCTTTGTTCTAATTTTTAATTAGAAAACCGACCCGTTTCACCTCCCAGAATCTAGCCTTTTCCATTTCTATTGTTTTTGTGTCATTTACAGAGTACAATTTACTATTTCTATGCTAATTCACATGGTGTTTACTCACAGCCAAGCCAACACCCTTGTGTTTCATGCTAGCCTTTAACTACTTCCACCTATCCCATCACTACCTTCTATCTTGTCGCTTATGGATCCAACTCATCTCATCACCATTAGTACTGAGACAAGGTGTTTGCAAGACTCCTTGACCAAATCTCATTTCCCTACAATCCTATCTCACCCACTCATCCACCCAAGACTCCTCAGGATAATTATTATATGGCATGCCCTTGTCTATCCCTCATGCCCTTGCCCCCACTTCTGCGTCAGCTACCACCAGCTTAACATTACCTTCATCCACATTACCACCTGTGGTATCTCAACTGGACCCCACATCTACTATAATTGTTACACCTATGGTATCTATCGTACCCATGGCATCGACCATCCCTTCACCACGCCGCCCTGGCATAGCCTCATCTGCACCTATCACCTCATATATACCCGCACACGTCATGAACCACCATGGTGTTGGCAACCCACACTCCATTCCAAAACCTCATCCTTTCCATCCCACAATCTCTACTCCCAATTCCCATAAGCGTCATTATGACTACCCCACCTATTTACATGCATCACCAACAACCCCCAATCTCATTTATCGCTTATTTAGGATATCTTCCACCCGCATCTATTCCCCCTTCGCATTTCTCATACTTGAAACCCCCATATACTGGGATTTCATCCACATCATACATCCATCATCAATCTCCTTTTACTGTAGGGGGCACCCATTCCTCACAACCCACTAATGACCTCATTAAGATGATGATGGAAAAGATGCAAATATTAGAAGCATAATTTTCCTGCTCTCACAACTCCGTAACTTATGATGAAATATTTAATGAGCCTATTCATCCATCTATCCCCATTTTCCAATACCTGTATACATTGGGAAATGCCCAAGTTTAATTGTTTCAATAGTAAATAAGACCTGCAACAACACTTGCAGTCATTCAAACATGGGTGCTATCTAATTACCCATGATGATGCTTTACTCCTATGGGCATTCCCCATTTCCTTGATAGGACCCACCTTAGATTGGTATAGTGGTTTACCCAAACATTCCATTTACTCATTTAACCAAGTTTCTCAAGCATTCTTGGACTATTTTTCAATCAATGTCGTCAAAAAAGTCACCATGACTGACCTATAATCGACATGACATTACGATGACGAATCTATCATAGATTTCGTTGCTCGCTGGCGAAGCCTTATCAACCAATTAACATTTCAGTTACCTCAAGTTGAGCTTATAGATTTGTTTACTAGAGCTTGTGTTAGGCACATCTCACCAAATCTACAGGTACAAACCTTCTCGTACCTTCGACAAATCATTTACCATGACACAAAACTTGAAATTTGTGCCATTGAAGAGAATAAAATTCAATTGTGAAACAAAAATTCCACATTCAAATCAAATGATGCTTCTTCATCTTCAAATCCCCAAAACAATTATTCAAAATCCAAAGGATTTTCCAACGCGATAGTTCTCAAATTTGGTCCATCTCATCCATCTAACCAAGCCAAACCTTCCTCCAATCTTTCCCCATTCAAACTTTTCAGTTCCGATGGGAACAATGAAAGTACACTCCAATTGGAGAACCTTATTCTTCAATATTAGAAAAGCTTCTTAAGGCCAAATCCATTGCACTTCCCCAAATAAAACCTCATACTAGTTTCGATCTCACTCATCCTATTCCCGTCTGGAAAAGGAACATGACTATTGTAATTATCATCATGTCAAAGGCCATAGCAATGGTAATTGCATAACCTTCAAGAACATTGTCTAGGAAATGTTAGATAATGGAGATCTTGTCTTGGAAAACCGAACGCACCGGTAAATTAAAACTTGCATATCTTTAAGAATTCATTTCCTAATCATACATCATTGTCTAATCAACCAATGGTAGCAATGTCTATGAATTCCACGTTGTTTTCGATATCGTACTCAAGAATACCTCAATTTCAATCTACTTTGTCTATCGAATAAATTTTAGCATGAACTCCTCTACCCATGGTGGATCCTACGTCATCTACTCATTCCCACAAAAAGGAGTCCCCTTCGTCTCCCTCTTCATCCACATAGGATTCCACAATTTCTGCCAATTTTGTTTCACCATCTACCTCATAACCTATCAAACAATCAATGGTATTAACTCTCCCACCCATGGGAGAATCGCCATCACTTTCTTCTCTACCAAAAGAATAATTGACCTCACCCCATCTACCATCTCTCTTACCCATTAGGGATCCTTTAGATATGCCACTCGCTATTGGGAAATTCTCCAATAGCATTCTAGGATCCTGTTGATCATTATTGGCTCTTTTACCCACGGAATCTCGAGGCTAACCAATTCCATGTCTCACAAACATATTTTATAGGTATTGCCACTGAAACAACTTCATCTCCTCTTACAAGCAGTTGTGTCATTTTCACACTGGATGATCACTTGGATTACATTGATAATTACCTACTTTAGATGTCTTCGCTCCTCCTTTTCGACCCAAATGCAAATGTCACCTACAGATACTTCCACGATCTATCTGAAGGTATTTTCAACAGCCAAATCAACCCTAACCATGTCTGTTGAAACGGCTTCTTCTTCCTCACCCTTACCCACATCCGAATTTTTACCCATAACCAAACCCATTCCTCCACCTAAGAACTTACCTACACCTACATCTCTTCCCACATCTAGACCTATCACTACCCTAGGTGTCATGCTGACATCAAGCCTTGTCCATCCACTCGTCAAATTGGACTTAGCCACGTCCTCCCCATGCCTCTGTCACCTTCACCCATTTTGTATATCCTTAGACCTCACCTATCTACCTAGGTCAAGCAACCTCCTACCCAAAGTAAAAAAAAGCGCAACGGCCCACCTCCTCATCACGATCCTTTATTACATCTAATCGACCTATGCAACCTTCTTCATCACCCGCAATTTTCTTACCACCTATACCTCCACGAGCTACCATAACCCCATCACTACCTATGCGAATTCAATCCATACATTCCACCTGACATTTACCGGAAACCTTTACCGCACCTCCCTTATCACCATGGCTAACCTGTCCTCTACTACCATCCACTTTCCCTTCTGTATCACGTACTCCCACCTCACCTTTACTCGAGAAGGTACAATCCAAGGAAAAGAGCCCACTACCCTCCAACATGGTAGTTAAACCAACAAAGACCTTTTATTTCTATTTCATCTACCATACCTTTACCCAAGCAAGTACCATCAAAACCTAAGACAATACCACCTACCAAACTAGTGGTCAAACCTATTCCACCTCCTATAACACCTCTTCCACCACAATCATCCACACCTTTACCCAAACCCACACTCACTTCCCATTGTGATCCATTGGCAGGGTCCTACACCAACATTTTAGCCAACCTCTTAGAGACCTCGGTCATCACATTACCACCGCTTAGACCTTATGATCCCCTCAAACCCAAACCAAAGGGGTTTGATGAAACTAAATTTTTGCCTACCATCATGTGTTTGGACATGATGTAGAGAATTGTAAGGCTCTAAAATCATTCTTCTCCAACTATGCCATGTTTTATCTTCACCACCACCATACATCCTCACCCACTACCTATTCATTGGCCCACATCATGACCTCCACAACCTTTTAATCCACCTCCAACATTCAAGATCAACATGGTCTATATTAGAGAGTTGGCCAAACCCTCCTAGATGCTAGTGTGCCCTAATCATTTCACAAGGTTCTTACCCTGCATTATGATTTTGTCCATCATGCCATTATACTACTCATGACATACCTTCTCCATCCACCTCTTTCTCTTAGACTAACATGATCCAAGTTGCCACTCATGCCCGTAAAGACAAAGGAAAATCAACAACAACCAATACATCTACTACCCTCTACACCCACACCCAAAATTACCATTCTAAGACCCACATATCCTATTTTTGACGGGTCACTCATCGTATAATGATAAAATAATTACACCAATCTCCTCTAAAATTTCTTTGTACAATATCGTTCAAACCTTTGAATCTCATCGACAATCCCTCATGGAGGTTTTACAATCCATCAAGGTTTTACCTAACAACCCCACACCAATAGCCTCCATTATCACCCCTCACCACATGGCCTCTCTTACCAAATCATCTCCTTCTTATACCCCCGGCTCCCACTCATCAAGTGGCTGCCTCATCTTTTTCGATGAGGAGATCGTACCTCTCCAATCAGATGACCTTGATCCCGCTCTTTTCATATCTATCTATATTGATAATATTCATGTTCGATATGTTATGATTGATGGTGGTGCTAGCATCAACATCATCTCCTCCCACGTGTATAATCAAATGCACATCCCTTCAAATTGTATGCATAATAACCTAGTTATGTTGTGCTCCTTCAATGACACCATCACTTCCACCCTTGGCACCATTATTCTTCATGTTCGTGTGGGCCCCCGTACTATGCCGGAATTATTCTACATTTTAGAAGGGGAATTCTAGTATAACCTATTTCTTGGCCAACCTTGGATCCATGTCATGGGTTGTGTTCTTTCAAATTTAAATTGTTGTGTCAAATTTTAACAAAGGACATATCTATACCATCACTACTAACCCGTTGTCATTCAAAACTTACAACATGTTGTACCGACCTAATGATGTCCTTATACTAGTTAAGGCATCTACCACTACCGCCACTTCTCCTTCACCCATAGCCTCATCCACAAATGTTGCTGCTACCTCACCCGCACCTACCTCTTCTATTCCCACTGCTTCCATGGCCTCTACAAATTGACTGTCCCCCAACTCGTCTAGTTCCCAACCAACTAATCCTTCTTCTTCCCAATCACCTATTAATTCATCTATTCTGGCTACACACATATCCACTACCAATCCCTTAGAAGGTGTTTTTCAACGCCTCACTCTAGGGGAATACCGCTTGTACAACATAAACACATTCCTTACTCCACAAGAGTATGGTAACCTACGCCAACATCCTCGTTATGACCATTGCATAGGCAAGGTCTTCCCTTATGGTCCTCCCCACCTTCGTACCAACTTAATGTATGGGGGACTTGATACTTCCACCTATTCACCCGAGCCACCTTCCCAAACGTAACTATTTTCATCTGACCTCCAATATCTCACCAATGCGCTTTGCCCACACTTTCCTTCACCATTATGCATGGAAAGGTTTTGGCTTCGGGTTCTATGAATAAGGTTGTCATATTGTCATCCCATGTACCACACATAAACATAAAGACCACCGTGGTATTGGCTTTGTCGAACCATCTTCCAAGAAGATCCGCATTGACCTTATTGAGGGAGACAAACATTTTTCCACCCCATTCACCAACATCACCACCTTCACCCACAGAGTCTATAGATCCCAAATATATTCCTCCTAACTTTTTTCGTGAACACCATTTCCCTGGGACCTCACGAATTATCAACTCAATGACAAGGCTCACTCTTCTCTTCCCTTCCTTTATCTTGACATGATCGATGATGATACACCTTCCATTAACGTCATTCAATGTCAAGACAATGAGTCTATCATCACCTACTTTGGTGTGGAAATTTTTATATTCACCGGTCATTTCCTTCGAGACACAAACTATGTTAAATGAGTCAACCATGGAAATCAATATTAACAATCGGGATGACCTACACACTCTAAATATTGTTCAATCTTTATATACTATTGAGCAGGGAAGATTTCACTTCATTCCTATGGGATTATAACAACGCCTTTACTTGGCCCTACGCTGATATGTTGATATCATAATTGTTCCTAAAGCCAAACCCATAAAATAGAAGCTACAAAAATACATCCTCGCATTTCCCTTCTTGTCAAAGAACATTAGTGTCTTCTCTCTGGTTTCCTTCATCCTACCCATTGATTATCCCCAATGGATCTCTAACATTGTACCTATCACAAAAATAACAGGATGACTCCACATTTGCATGGATTTCCATGACCTAAACTTAGTTTACCCAAAAGAAGAATTTCCTCTACCTAGTATTGACTAACTAGTTGATCTTACCACTAGTCATGAGATGTTATCACTCATGGATTGTTTCTCGATTTATAACCAAATATTACTCGCCGTAAAAGATCAACACAAAACCACATTCATCACTCCTTGGGGACCTTCTACTATTGTGTTATGCCCTTTGTCCTTAAAAGCTGTTGGTGCTACATATCATATCAACGGATATGACTTATATCTTCCATGACATCATGCATCGTATATTGGAAGATTGCGTAGATGACCTTCTTGAAATCAAAACATCGGGCTAAACACCTTACAGTCCTAAATCCACCTAGGTGATTTTAGGGAGTTCTAAAAAGATGCTTTATCTTTCATACCCTTTTGGACTATAAAACCAGGAAGGGCTATCGCTTAGCCTTCCCAGACTAGATTCAACTTGTTGTCGTGAAAATGTGCAACGAGCAATTGAAGTTTCCAAACAAAAAATACAAAATTTTTCATGGAGGATGAATGGAAACTACCTTATAACATCATGGAAATATTTTGGAAGGTCTAGGGAAGTTCTGCAAGACTTGGAGCAGTTTGAGTAAAAACAAGGTTCACAAGCCTAGGCGGTACACATGCCTAAAATAACTTGCTGAGCTTCAGAAGAAGATTTCGAGCTCCAGATGGATTTAGAAGTAAAAAAAAACATCATCAAAAATAGGATTCTAATACCTACATGATGGTAAAATAATATTTTTCACAACACCTTGGCGCATATGATTGACAGGCAGTTTTTCTCAGGCACAAGTGGAGTACCAAATCAAAAATCCAATTTTTCAGGATCATATGGCCGAATCAAGACATGAAACCCCCATAATTGGATTCAAAAATTTCCAGTCAGGATCATATAAAATTTCACCAATAAATTCCACCGGAGCTCAAGTTATCTTCGTTCTAAGTTACCCTCTCAAACGTAGTTTAGGACTTAGTCATTTTTTCGAGAGGACACGTGTCAAGACTCAGAGCCTGGGGGATTTCATGTCCCCAATCCCCCTAAGGTCAGGTACATCAGCCCTTGAAAAATTTCCCCAGCCCCCCCCCCCCTCATGTGACCTCTCGGGGCCCTCATATGACCTCCAGACTTGACAAATTCAGCCCCAGGTGCTTATTTGGAGCATGCCTTCCCTCGCCGTCGATCGGGCGCCACGTGTCAGCTCCAGGACCACTGTGGAATTTTATGTCCCTTATGAACCTGAGGTGGGGGACATCAGACCTTGAAAAATTCACCCATCCCCCATAGGGAGTCTTTAGACACCCACGTGACCTCTTTCGCACCCCCTGTGTGCTTTTTTTTTGAGCATCCATTCCCCGCCGTCGATCGGCGCCACGTGTCACCTCCAAGACCACCGTGGAATTTGATGTCCCTTATGCACCTAAGGTGGGGGACATCAGACCTTGAAAAATGCACCCAACCCCATAGGGAGTCTTTTGGACACCCATGTGACCTCCTTTCAGCTCCCAGTGCTTTAAATCAACTTTTTCCTCCTTCATTCCCCTCGCCGCTTGGATCTAGTGCCACATGTCACCGCCTCTGACCATTATGGAAATTGATGTCCCTCACATGTCCCTAAGGTCAGGGACATCAAGCATGGAAAAATTCACCCAAGCCCTACATTGTGCATATCTTTTTAAAATTTCCAAGTGCCATTTTTTCCCCTTCTAACTTCTAATAGTTATATGTGCACTCCATTCCTCCATACTTCCTCTCGCAACATTCTTCCATCACTCCACCATTGTTGCTCCAAAATGAACTCAAACTCAACCAAAAAAATTAACTCTCCCACCCATGAAACACATTTAATATAGCAATTAGGTCTCGGAAGGAATCCTCATCAAACACATGAATGGAGAAGCACGAAGCACAAAAGAGAAAATAGAAAAAACTCCATAGCCATGAAATGAGAAGTCAAGAAATCTCCCAAATGGATGCATGAAACAACAAACCATATATTTTTTTCATTCCTCTACCCAAGGCCATCAAAAGACACCTTCAAACTCCTCATGTGATAGAGCATCCACAATGAAGAAATCTCCTTTCCGGCTCAACGAAGAAAGAAGTGGGATTTCCCATCAAACCAGTTGCGGATCAAAGTAAGATCACACATGAAGCACCAAAGAAAAAAAACCCACATCAAAAATATAATTTTATTTACAAATGGAGGAGAAAACCAAGACCTATAATTTTGAGGTCCATTAATGGTTGCCATACTCTAAAACACCGCTAGGTCCAAAATTAAAACTTTAAAATCTCCTGGACTATTAAGCGGGTGGGCCCAAAATTTCAGAGGGAGGATATTGGGAAAAAACCCATATCAAAAATTTTTTCCACATCAATCCAACTCCTAGAGGAAAATTTCTAAAAATAGCAGGTCTACTACATAAGAACTACTATTTTGGGAAAGTCATCGATAAAGAACTCTAAAAGAAGAGATGAAGACATCGAGGTGCACTACAACTGAGAATCCACCAGAATAGACATTTTTGGAACTTACTAAAAATAGTAAGTGGGCCCTCGAGCACCTGCTAAAAATAGAAAGTTGATCCAAAAGGAACGAGGAACACAGGAGAAAGAGGAAAACTAGAGCCACAACATCCAATTGAAGATCGGGGACTTGATTTTTCATACTTACTAAAAATAGTAAGTTGATTTTTATAAGGGAGATATGAAGCCAAAGTGGATGGGTCAGAAGCCTTCTCAGGATTACAAAGTGGAGAATAGTCAGAGAATGGAGCCAAGTCCACTAGAAGAACTCATCCTTCAACATAATTCTTCTTCTTCTTCTTCTTCTTCTCTCTCTCTCTCTCTCTCTCTCCTCATACGACACTTCTCTCTCTCTTCAATGTTATATTTTTACGCATTGAGGGTTGCACTTTTTAATATGACTTAAATGACTTTAGAAATATAATGTAAATTAAGTCACCTTGCTATTATAAAAGGGACTTAAATATTTAAAGTGGAATATGAACAGTCTTAAGTCATATTAAGGTATTCAAAAGGTCATGAGGAAGATGATAAGTCACCTCTCATTCTATAAATTGTAATGCCATTCCCATTTCAAAGGGTTGGTGATTGATCTTGTAAACTCAAGAGTATATTGCACCTTGAGAGAACAAAGGAGATAGCCATTTTCTTCTATTCCCCCTTCTCAATTTCTTCCATTCCCACACTATGTACAAATTTTTCTTGAGCTTCAATAAAGGAAGAAGGAATTTTAGCCTCTTTGATTGAGGATTTTATTGGTACTTTGTGTTCATTAAGCTCTATTTAGTCTTGTTGTTGTTTTGCAGATTTGTTTTCTTCTGAAATTCAAGTGCATGTGATGAAACTTCTAACTAGTGTGCAAGTAAATCTGATTTTCTACTTGCAACATTAGTTCTCCTACCTCAATTCTCACTCCCTTTCCCACTTCTAGACAAATTCTTCCCTAGCAAGAGATTGCTAGCTTTTCCGCAGGGTCAGTGGAGTGCCCCTATTGGATCCCGGTCAAAAGGCCACCACAGAAATCCACCTTTTCACACGCATGCACATACGGCAACTACACTAGGTTAAGTAGAGGGACTTAGATTCCCATAGCATTGGCAAGAAATCCACAAGTTTGTCCACCCAAAAATTTTCACAACAATTTTTGCACCCACCATGGGGCGATTTAGCAAAGATCTACACCCAATATATGACCGCAAGGTCCCAAAATTCAAAAAAAAAATCAAATATTGAAAAAATAAAAAAAGAGTTCATGAAAATCCATTGCTAAAGATACACTACTGATTTCTGCACGTGTCTTTTCATATTCCCACTTCAAGAATTTCAAAAAGTTGGCTGAAGGAAGACACACCAGGTTGATCAAGTCGAGAGGTGTTGATGATTTCAATTTTGAGGCTTCACAAAATCAGCAAGAATGAATTAGAGATAATCCATACTTCTTCTCTCAAGCCTCCTCTCCATCTGGATCTTCACGAAAGTTCACCGGGTAATCCTATCAAAACTCCTGTGGATACTCCACCTTCAAATTCTCCCATTTTTCAACCACCATTGAGCATTGAGCTCCCAAAGAAGAAGAATTTGAAGAAGAATTAGAAGCAAGAGTAGAAGTAAAAAATAATGGAAGATGAAGAAGAAATACCTCAACCCATTGTTCCATGGGGAAGGAATACGGGCACTTGCTCTTGAACCACCTCTTCACGATCTACCAATGGGTTCCCACAAGAACTTTCCAAAGTTCAAAGGTGACAACACACAACATCCTAAGAACACATTGCTTTCTTTCATGACATCATGTGGAATTCTTGGTGTCCAACATGAAGATGTTGCTTGTAAGATTGTTCATGGAGTCCCTCCAAGAAAAAGTAGCAGAATGGTTCTACCTCCTACCTTCCCGATCCATCACTGGTTGGGATGACATCAAGGCTGCCTTCGAGGAAAGATTTAAATCAACTGAAGATTGTCAAGACCTCTTGGTGCAGTTGGCTCAAATGAGGAAAGGAGAAAGTGAAACCATGAGAGACTTCATGGCTCATTTCAATGGTTGCTTTGTAGGATACCTGAAGAGGATTCACCATCTCAAAACAATGTCAAGAGATTCTTCATCAATGCTCAATCATCAGAGTAGGATTTTTCCTACAAGAGTTCAACCAAGGAACATTGTAGAAGCACAAAGGATGGCCATTGAACTTGATGATGATCTCATCCTCTCTAGGAAAGATCAAGAATCCATCAAAGGGAAAGGCCCAACATCCTGAGATGAGAGAACCAATCCATCACTGCAAAATTTGGCAAATGAGATGGCCTCTTTGAAGAGGGAATTATTTGAACGAGTTTCTTCTCAAAGAAGAAACAAAAATCAGATTGCAGAGCACCCCAAAGGCTCACCTTGAGGCCCCACCCATGAACATAAATTGTAGATTTCAAGAAGATGAAGAAGAGCTTGAACAAGAAAGTGAAGGTGGTGATTTCCTAGAAAATGATGAGTTTGAGAATGATACACAAATCAGATTTTGTGAGTATTCTGGAGGTGATGAAGAAGATGAAGAAGATGCACCCAGTTTCTCATGTGTGGTATTCACTCATTCTCGTCCGAGAAAAGAGCATCTCCTCCACTACTACTAAAAGAAAAAAGGTTGATGATCCTCCTATGGTGACTCCAAAAATAAAATAATCAGATCGAGGATCCCCACTTCCATCTTCCATGAAGTCTACATTGTTGGAGCTTGATCCTGTAACAAGTAAGAAGACTCCCACAATCCCAAGTAAGTCTTCCATGTCTCTTCCAAGTCTAAATCTAAATCTGCTCCTACAAAATCTAATACCTTGAAAGCTCCTAGTGTGCCTTTCAAAATACCCTCCATTCCTCAAACATCAAATCCTACTCCTAAGCCTATCCAAACTCCAAAATCAGTCCCTTCACCCCCTTGTCCATCATCTCTCCCTTTGACTTCATAGAAATATGCAAACAAAGCCAAAGTGTAGATTACTAAAACCAAATATTTTTGGACTCATCCTAAACAATTTGAGAGGTTCATCCGATATATCAGAGTGGTAGTCTAACACCCAATGATGTAGCTCATCAAGTTCCAAAGGCATGCTACCAAACTCACCTACACCTCCCTCACAGAACATGCTTTCTCTGAGTGCATCAAAGACTGATAAAGTTGAACCTTTCTACGTCTCCCTTCTTGTTGGAGAATATGTACTGAACAATTACATAATAGATTCTGGTGCCTCAGATAACGTGATGCCTTTGAAGGTCGCCAAGGCTCTCAAACTTACCATGACTCCACCTAGTGGCTCTTGTTACTCTTTGGAATCAAAAAAGGTCTCACTTGTAGGGAAGGTCAAAGATGCACAGTGTGCTCTCACCAAATTTCTAGATAAGAAAGTTTCAATGATGATTTTGGTAGTAGATGTCCCAACCTCATTCGGAATGTTGTTGAGTAGAAATTTCTACCGAGAGTTGGGAGGGAAAATTCAGATGAATTGGTCTTTTGCAACCATACCAGTGAAGGGAGACATGGAGAAATTACTTCCCGAGAAGAAGATGAGGTACACAGTATGAAATTTTGGAAGCCCGAAGCTAACATCTTATATCAAGGTAGCAGGTAGATGAATCACTTTGTGGCAACCGAGGAAGAAGAGGATATCCCCATCTTGATAGGCCCAGACATGCCTTCCCAAAGAGATTTGGATTTTGAAGAAGCATTGAGGAGATTCGAGTTACAAGAGGACAGCCCCAAATCACTAGATGATGCAGACCATGAGGAAGAGGAGATGGTTCTTGATGATTTTCAAGAAGAAAAATCAGCTTATATGATTTTCCAAGATGAGGAGTTATTCTCATTCCCATTTGGGGATGAAGATGATCTCAGTCAAGCCATCTATGGAGAGAAAAAATCAGCTTGTGATGAGCCCGTGAAAGGTTTGAAAGAAATGTCTATACAAGAAATGCTTAGAGCCATAAGAAAAATGAAGATCCTGAGCTCAGTCTCGAGCTCCTAATGCAAGCCACAAATCTACAAGACAAGCATGAAGCTGATTTGGAAGCCTTAACTAATGTGAAGGTTGGCCATATTGAGATAAGGCAAGATGAAAATATGATGCCACTCTTGAGCTAATGATTGATGGATGCAATGATGAAATGGAGATATTTTCTTTCCCATTTGAAGATGAAGAATCTTTCCATGATGAAGAAATTAAAGAAAGGAGTTTCGAGACCTCTAAAGATGAAGCTCTTTTTGATGAAGGATCGGTAGAGTGTAGTGATTCTCAAGATGATGAGGTAATCCCTCCAGATAGTTTCCTTTGAGCTGCAAAATAAAGATTCTTCAAAGGCATATCAAAGAGGAGCTACAGGAAATGATGAAGCATAACTCCGTGTAAGAAATATTGATGCAGTAGAAGTTGTGAAGACCCCGAGCTGATTCTTGATCTCTTCACTCATGTCATGGACATACAAGACAAGTATGAGTTTTCCTCCAATCCTTCCATTCAAGACTCAAATGCACTCACAAAGGAGTAGAAGAAAAAGATGAATCAAATGTTTCTCATGGAGAAGATGTCAATGAGCATAGACCCGGGAAAGAAAGTAACTCAGAATATTCAAGGAATTTGAACAAAAATCAGCTTTGGGCAGCGATGAGATGCTCAATGGAGAATCAGCTATATGGATAAACATGGAAGGAAACTGGCACTATGAAACCGATTTCAAAGAACATGAAGGCAAAGGGAATTTCCAAGCAAGGACTAGAGCATCAAGAAGCTCACATGGACTCACTCCTACAAAGTAAAAGGACAATCATGGAAGCACCTGGCTTCCATAAACAATTAAGGAAAGGAGGCTACTTTCTGAACCCGTCAATGGCTTCGCAGAACATCATCATTCAGTGTTGCCTCTTCAGGGGTAACTTTTGAGAAATGAAAAGTACTTCAGTGAAAGTGGGTTGTCCCCCACCTTGTACATATGATCAGTGATTTCTAGTGTGTTTCCTTTCCTTCCTTTGTTGTGTGTCATGTGTTTCCTTTCCTTCATTTTGTGTGTGTGTGTTTCCTTCTTTTCTTTCTCCTTTCTATAAGTTGTACATGACTCCACAGGGCCCAATGGATAAGGCACTGGTCAATGAAATTATATGGTCTAAAATTGAGATTCTGATTCCCATGTCATGTCTTCACTATGCTCAGTCCATGTCATGTCCCCAAGCTAGAGCCAATTGTTGTCGTGAAAATGTGCAACAGGAAATTGGAAGTTTCCAAGCACGACAACTATACCCCTATGGAAAAATTTTTCATGTTTTATCATTCCTAGGCACCCCAAGTCAAATCCATCAGTCTAATCACCCCCTATTTGATGTCAAATTTTTCCCCTAGGTGATTTAGTAAAGTGCACTCATTCCACCTAGGTGATTTTAGGGAGTTCTAAAAAGATGCTATCTTCTGGCAGTATTGGGAAGGGCTATCGCTTGGCCTTCCCAGACTATTCAACCCCTAGAGTGGAAAAAGGGCCAAATTCAACATGGAGGTGAATGAAATACCTTATAACATCATGGAAATGATTTTGGAAGGTTTGGGGAAGTTTTGCAAGACTTGGAGCAGTCTGAGTAAAAATAAGGTTCACAAGCCTAGGCGGTACACATGCCTAAAATAATCTGTTGGGCTTCAAAAGAAGATTTCGGAGCTCCGGATGGAGTTAGAAGTAAAAAAAAACATCATAAAAAGATTATTCCAATACCTACATGATGGTGAAATAATATTTTTCACAACACCTTGGCGCATATGATTGACAGGCAGTTTTTCTCAGGCACAAGTGGAGTACCAAATCAAAATCTGATTTTTCAGGGATCATATGGCTGAATAAAGACATGATACCCCATAATTGGATTCAAAATTCCATTTCCAGTCAGGATCATATAAAATTTCACCAATAAATTCCACCGAGCTCAAGTTATCATTCTAAGTTACCCTCTCAAACGCACTTAGACTTAAATTTTTCGAGAGGACACGTGTCAACACCAGAGCCTCGGCGGGATTTCATGTCCCCGACGTCCCCAAGGTCAGGTACATCAAGGTTGAAAAATTTATATTTTCCCCTTGAGGCCCTCTCAGCCCCATGTGACCTCTGGACCCTCATATGACCTCCAGACTTGACAGCCATCACCCCCAGTGCTTATTTGGAGCATGCATTCCCTATCGTTGATCGGGTGCCACGTGTCACCTCCAGACCACCATGGAATTTTATGTCCCTTATGCACCTAAGGTGGGGGACATCAATACCTTGAAAATGTGCCCATCCCCCATGGGGAGTCTTCTGACACCCATGTGACCGACTTTTAGCCCCAGTGTGCTTTTTTGAGCATTCCATTCCCTCGCCGTTGATCGGGCGCCACGTGTCACCTCCAGACCACCGTGGAATTTGATGTCCCTTATGCACTAGGTGGGGGACATCAGACATGGAAAAATTCCCCAACCCCCATAGGGAGTCTTTTGACACCCATGTGACCTCCTTTCAGCCTCCCAAAGTGCTTTTTCAATCAAATCCTTCATTCCCCTCGTCATTGATCAAGACCACATGTCATCCTCTTGACCACCATGGAAATTGATGTCCCTCACATCCCTAAGGTCAGGACATCAAGCATGGAAAATTGCCACCCAAACCCTACCTATGCATATCTTTTTGAAAATTTTTCCAAGTGCCATTTTTTCCCCTTTTCTAACTTCTAACAGTTATATGTGCACTTCATTCCTCCATTCTTCCTCTGCAACATTCTTCCATCACTCCACCATTGAAAATGCTCAAACCAGACTCAACCAAATTCACTGAAACACATTCCCCATGAAATATGTGTAGGTCTGAGAAGGAATCCTCATCAAACACAGAAGGAGAAGCACGGAGCACGAGGAGAAAATGAGAAAACTCCATAGCCATGAAATGAGAAGTCAAGAAATCTCCCAAACGGAAGATGCATGAAACAACAAGATATATTTTTTCTTCTCATTCCTCTACCCAAGGCCATCAATAAGACACCTTCAAACTCCCCACATGTGACAGAGCATCCACAATGAAGAAATCTCCTTTCCGGCTCAACGAAGAAAGAAGTGGGATTTCCCATCAAACCGGTTGCCGGATCAAGTAAGATCACATGTGAAGCACCAAAAGAAAAAACCCACATCAAAAATATAATTTTATTTGCAAATGGAGAGAAAAACCAAACCTACAATTTTGAGGTCCATTAATGGTCGCCATACATCTGTAAGCACCGCTGTAGGTCTAAAAATTAAAACTTTAAAATCTCCTGGATTATTAAGCGGGTGGGCCTGAAATTTCAGAGGGAGGATATTGGGAAAAAAACCATATCAAAAAATTTGTTCCACATCAATCCGACTCCCAGAGGTAACTTTCTAAAAATAGCAGGTCTACTACATAGGAACTGCTATTTTGGGAAAGTCATCGATAGAAGAACCTACGAAGAAGATGAAGACATTGAGGTGCACTACAACTGAGAATCCACCAGAACGGACATTTTTGGCACTTACTAAAAATAGTAAGTGGGCCCTCGAGCACCTACTAAAAATAGAAAGTTGATCCAGAAGGAACGAGGAACACAGGGAGAAAGAGGAAAACTAAGCCGCAACATCCAATTGAAGATCGGGACTTGATTTCTCATACTTACTAAAAATAGTAAGTTGATTTTTATAAGGGAGATATGAAGCCAAAGTGGATGGGTCAGAATCCTTCTCAGGATTACGAAGTGGAGAACAGTTGAGAATGGAGCCAAGTCCATTATAGTAACTCATCCTTCGGCATAATTCTTCTTCTTCTTCTTCTTCTTCTATCTCTCTCTCTTCACTCCTCATACTCACACTCTCTCTCTTCAATGTTATATTTTTGCATTGAGGGTTGCACTTTTTAATATGACTTAAATGACTTTAGAAATATAATGTAAATTAAGTCACCTTGCTATTATAAAAGGGACTTAAATATTTAAAGTGGAATATGAACAATCTTAAGTCATATTAAGGTATTCAAAGGTCATGAGGAAGATGATAAGTCACCTCTCATTCTATAAATTGTAACATCATTCCCATTTCAAAGGGTTGGTGATTGATCTTGTAAACTCAAGAGTATATTGCACCTTGAGAGAACAAAGGAGATAGCCATTTTCTTCTATTCCCCCTTCTCTCAATTTCTTCATTCCCACACTATGTACAAATTTTGCTTTGAGCTTCAATAAAGGAAGAAGGAATTTTAGCCTCTTTGATTGAGGAGTTTATTGGTACTTTGTGTTCATTAAGCTCTATTTAGTCTTGTTGTTGTAAAAAGTCTTCCCTAGAAAGAGGTTGTTAGTTTTGCCGCAAGGTCGGTGGAGTGCCCCTATTAGATCCTTGGTCGAAAGGCCACCATAGAAATCTACCTTTTCACTCGCATGCACATACGGCAGTTGCACCAGTTAAGTAGAGGAACTTAGATTCCTAGAGCATTGGCAAGAAATCCACAAGTTTGTCCACATGACAATTTTTCTTGCCAACACTACTCAATCACAAAACCTTTTTGCCACCAATATTGAGCCCTTACATTACATGTACACCAAGCCCTACCAACATCAACGTGTTGCACGTTAGCTAATGCTTCTCACAGACCTTGACCTTGAATTCATCCATCAAAAATCTATCAAATTGCAGATGCACCCCTCTCTGAAATCAATCCTCTAACTTCGATTTCCCAGACGAATCCATTATTACCCTCTCTTTGGACGATATCATTTACCAAATGACCTTATTCTTTGATGGTTCCAAATGTCAGCGGGGGTGGTGTAGGTGTCATCCTCATACCTCTTGACAGTGAACCTATGCCATTATCCTTCAAATTAGATTTCAAATGTACTAATAATATTCATGAATATGAAGCGCTCGTATTAGGTCTTCAAACCACCATTGCCTTAGATGTTAAATTGATTAATATCTTCGGTGACTCTCAACTGGTGGTAAATCAAGTTAATGGTATATACCAGTGTCGTAATGAAATAATTCAAAAGTATAAACATCATGTAGACATACTTTTGACTACCTTTGACTATTATGAGCTTCAAACCACTCCATGTTCCACTAAAAATTTGTGGATACCATGGCTTGCCTTACTTCTCGATTCGAACCTCGCCTTCCAACTCAAAAATATTTGTCACAATACAAAGGCTGCAATCACCTTCCTATCTATTTCAAGACATCAACCTCATTGGAACCATTACACCTGACCCACATGACCTTTGGTATAAGTAGTTTACAGATTACCTTTCCCTATCAATTATACCTCTCAACCTTGCTCGTAATGGGAAACGCACCTTTCTCAAAGGTTTCACTCACTACATCATCATGGGTGGCCTTCTTTATAAACATTTCTTTGACGGTATCCTCTTACAATGCCTTACAAGTTCTGAAATTCCCTACACCATCAAGAAGACACAGGATGAAATTTTTGGAGGTCATTTCAGTGGCTTGGTTGTTGCCAAACGCATCCTTCACCTAGGATATTATTGGCCCACCCTCAACCATGATTGTTGTGACTATGTCAAACGTTGTGTGAAATGCTAGCAAAATGCTAATCTTCATCACACACCTAGTCACGCCTTACAGTTGCACGAGATCTTTGGCCTTTCTCTCAATGGGGTTTGGATCTTGTCGGCGAGATCAACCCTCATTCTTCACAATGCCATCAATGGATTATTACCGCACCAAATACTACACTAAATGGGTAGAAGCCATCCCCCTCATCTCTACAAAAGCTGAGAAAATTTGTGAATTCATCAACCATCACATTATTTGTCACTTTGGTGTCCCTCATCGCCTCATCACTAATAACGAAAAACAATTCAAAAACAAAACCCTACAAAAACTTTGTGATGCCTTTAGCATTCAACTTATTTTTTCTTCACCTTACTACCCACAAACAAATGGCCAAGCTAAATCAACCAACAAAACCTTGAACAAAATTCTTATGAAGGTGGTTGACAATACAGGAAAGGATTGGCACATGCATATTCCTTTTTCTTTATGGGCTTACCATACTAGTATTCGTACCTCAACTGTGGCCACACATTTTTCTCTGGTCTATGGTACAGAGGTTTTCCTACCTCTCAAAGTCCATATTCCATCTCTTCGTATTTCACTCAAAGAGATGCTTAACAATGATGACTTTCACCAAGACCGTTTGGCACAACTTGAGTTATTAGACGAACATTGTCTTAATGCTCTTGATCATCTCCAAATCTACCAAAAACGTATCAAATGTGTATACGAAAAACATGTCCATGAACAAACCTTTCAGTTCGGTGACCTCGTCCTGAAGGAAAATCAATATGTAACCAAAGAGGAGAAAAGTAAACGGGAAAATCTCTCCTAATTATCTTGGATCTTATATCATTACTCATACATATGGATCAGTGCTTATCATTTATCTTCACTCAAAGGTAAACCTGAACCTAAGCCCCTCAATGCCTTGTATCTTAGACCCTTCTACTACTGAATTAAGTCTTATATCACCTCTTTTCTATTAAACACTCATCCCTTGAGCACCTTTGTTCACCTTCCATTTTACCTATCTTAAGGATCAATGAATAAAATAGGATCGTGTGATTAATCTGTCACTTTTTCAACCCTATCTTCAATATGAGTACCACGACCCTACTCATGGCATGATTCTCATGGATACTTTTTGTCTTTTTCAAGATGGAATCACATGGTCATTCATAACATAAATTATCTCTTCCGTAGTTAGCCTCTGTGTTCTATGTTTTCCTTCAAACCAAGAGCCTATTTTTCTCTATAGTCGTGTCCATGACTTAAAAGTCCAAAAAGCAAAGCAATGTCAAAAATACAATGGGATTCAACTCCTTAATTCAAACTTCTATGCTCCTGGAAGGAATAATTATGCAAAGCTAGCCATATGGTACTTAGTCTCTCATCAAAAGAGGACAATTCTAAAATATTCGAAGCTTCCTGCATCGATTAGCTTCACGAAGACCTCAAGGAGATAATATACTCATCCCTCATAGACTTCCCACATCGATCAGTCTATCAAAACAACATCAAAAAGAAGAAAATGATAACTTTTTTGTCATGGAATTGTCTATTTTGATCTTAGATCTCTTGCCAAGTAGGCATGCTATCTTACACCGGTGACACTAAACACCAACCATCTTCACCTCATTGCCTTTTTTACCCTAATTTCCTACCTTCTCAAGGGACTTGCTGTAAAAATGACATTTCGTGATCATGTGACTTTCTTCACCCTTAGCATAGTCAATCATGCAATGCCTTTAGGGTCTTACGTTCATAATCCCACCTTTGGTATGGTAGACTTGTTATGGTTCTTACTAATTAGGAGGCTCTTTTTGTCACCTCTTACCCTACACCTTTTATTATTACTTGTGATTCTCCTATATAATATTAGACCATTGACACCTACATTTTAAGCATTCCCCTTTCAATAACATCACCATGCGTAACTGACCTAAATTCAACCATGCCTATAATCATCTAAACTCAAACATGCCTAAATGACCTAAACTCAACCATGCCTATAATCACCTAAACGCAACCATGCCTACAATCACCTAATCTCAAACATGTCTAAATTACCTAAACTCAATCATGCCTACAATCACGTAAACGCAACCATGCCTAAATGAGCTAGACTCAAAACATGTCTAAAACCTACTGACCCATACATCTATCTTCATCATATTCTTCCCTAGCTTATGAGAGAACTACATCAGCCTGAAGCCCCTTTTTACCGAGGCTATGTAGGTAACACTCTCGAGGGCATGGGGACCTTGGAGGTTAGCTCGGCCACTCTCTACCCTAACCAATTTCCACCCCCTATTTTTCTATTCACATTCTACCTTAGTTAGTTTCCATCTTATACACTACTTGGAAATTAAACGAAAATACAAATATACAAACATGTATATCTACCTATTTCTTACATCATCATATCATACATTAATCATTTCACATTTCCATCATATCAAATATTTTAGACATTTACACCATAACATACATATTCATCATCGTTCATTTTTCCATGCTACCAATAACTTGGCAATTAAATCCAACCCATATATATAACTCAACCATGCCTAAATGACCTAGAATCCACCATGCCTATATGACCTAGACTCCACTATGCCTAACTAACCTAGAATTCTTCATACCTTTACAAACTCAACTCCACCATGTCTAATTCACCTAGTTTCCATCCATACACAAATAAAAATGGAAATTAAAACACAAGTACATCATCCATACCATAAATCTCATCATCTATAACAATGAAAGTCTGTATATCAATACAAATATACACCGATACAAATACATACAAGTATCTCCAAATGCTCAGATACATCCTCACCATCTTCAACACATAGGCCGATATAGGATCAACATCTCAAAACACTCAGATACATCCTCAAGATCTTCGGCACGCAGGCTAGTATAAGATCAAAATATCAAAACTCTCATGTACATCCTCACTATCATTGGCTCACAGGCTAGTATATATCAAAACAAGATGACTAACAAATCATATCTGGTGACTAGTCATCACTTCATCTCGATATATACATGTATGTCTCATTTTTCACTTCCTCCACACCTCCACCCAATTTCAGAACCTACAAGCATCTCTCCACCTAACATGGGTCTCGGTCTAATCTCTTCCTGGACCGCAGCTTGGGTCTAGCCTCCGTGAACTCATCACCTCACCCTAACCCTATCTTTGGGCTCATCACCCCCTGTGCTCTCTAAACTATGAGTACGGGATCTAGTCCTCTCACTCATTTCCTATTGTACCCTGTACTCAACATAGGAAGGGACGTCTATCCCAGCGATCATTAGATGATCTTGGCAATATCATGCCTCATTCAGGGCATCCTTGAACCTCCCCATTGGCACCATCTGAGGTGGTGCCATGGGTTTCATAATGTCTGTGAGCTCTCTGTCCTCTACTAGGTCTCGGCCTCAAACCACCTCGTACCTATGCTCTATGTCTCCTACCTATACATGAGGACCATGTCCTGTCATCACTACCTATGGTGGTGCTTGCATTATAACCTAGGCCTGTAGGGACACAACTTGATCCTGTGCAGTGGCCACCTGGCCCTACAAAAGTGCTACCTATCCTTTAAGGCAGAAACCTATCCTCGATCTCCATCTCCACCCTATGCGGGTGCCTGTCCCTATACAACCAGGCATGTAGTTCTAACACCCGACCTCGTAAGATGATAACCTATACCTCGACCTGTGATATGTGCCTCTGAGGCAGCCACCGACCCTCGAAATGTATCCTTTGCCCGTGATGGAGGCTAAGTCGGCTTCCTAGCCTTGGGGTGTCACTCATAGTTGTGCCACCCACCACTGCTTATATCTATCGGTGACCCTAACATCATCAATCTTCTTGTCTCTGCCATCTACGCCTCCTGCCATGTCGGCACACTCGGTCGTGGTGGAGACATAGGTCTCTCCACATCATCTCTCCTATACTAAGGGAAGGGTGGCGAAATGTCTGTTGCAACATAAATGTTGTCGACCTTGTCTATAGGTATCATCTCGTGCTCACCAAAGCATGGCACCTGGTATCCACCGGAGCATCTATAACTCCTCTAACTCCTCTGTCATGTCCATGTATGAGGGATAGCTAACATAGGGCCTCTAAACAATATCCACACCAGATAATCCCTCCAACACCCACTTGTAATATGAAACATCATGCATGGCCCTAACTACCTGTGCTCCCTATCTACTGGTACCCACCATCTATAGCCAACTTTGACAAAGCCACCCCGAACCAATCCAATCGGGAAAACCAACTTGACGCACACATATTATGTGCTCATATGCCCAAAGAATGCAAAAGAAAAGTGCAACACAAACGAACCGCAACAAATTCCCATAGGCCCATAGCTCCCTATATAGTTGCATAGGGAATTTTGGTGCCCATGCAAAACAAATCTGCTCCTCCACCATGTCTTAGAGCACTCCCATCAATGATCATGGGAATCTACCACCCTCAGAATCTGGTAGGGAAAAATAACATACCGCCTCCATCATCAAAACAACTAACCTCATCTCCTAAGGATGGGTTACATACATCTCTATGTAGGCGAGGCTCGCGATATGTTACCTTAACTCACCCACTACCTCCCAAAATATAGCCACTATAGGCTTCACGAAGGCCTCTGAAGAAATAGAATACACTCGCTTTCCCACAATCGGTATCCGTAGGATCCTATATGCATCCTCTAAGGTGACAGTAATCTCACCTGTTGGTAAATGAAAAGTGTTAGTCGTTAAATCCCATCTATCAATGAGTGTGACCATCAAACTAGGATCTCGTGCTACACACCTATAGCATTGGATCCCAATCAATCCAATGTCAGTCATGTGCTCCCACTCCTCTGCAGTCACACTCGACCGCATATCTACCAATAACGGTGGCACTCTTTCTCGCATACGTATTTGTTCCCTAGCCTACATCCAACAAAACACAGTATTGTTAAGACCTCACTACCTCCAATTACATATTAACCCCAACACCATACCCAATCACACCAATCCTACTTACCCCATTTACCTAATTCACATACCAACCTCCTACCCTTTACACTCATGACTCATTACCTTCACATTATTTCACCTACTCACCTAACTCATCTATCCAACGACCATATGTTACCCTTACCCCTGCAAACACATTACTTTCCACTTTTTTACCTCTTTTTCCTTTTGCAACATAACCCTTCTTACCCCAATCCCTCTTTCACCCTAACCAGTGTCGGTCTCCTAGACCATCACCGGTTCTCCTTGACTAACACCGCTTTGATTAACGGTGTCGCTCACTATAGTCTTGACCGATGTCGGCTATAGCTAACCAACGTCGGCCAAACTTTGACCAATGTTGGTCTATGTTGTGACCCCAAAACTGAAACCCCTCCTCTATTTCTTAAAAATTTACAAAAACCAACCTACAATCCTAATTAATCCTAAACACTTACACCCCACATTTATTTCTCCCCCTACTTAGCCTATATTTGACCTCCTTCCCCTGATTTCATCTATTTTTCACCCATATTTCAAAATTAACATTCCCACCCAAAAATTTCTTCATTGTAAAAACACAATTGGAGAAAAACAAAAAACAAGCAAGAAAATGTCACCTACCTCATCTCGATGGTGCCTACTTGGGGGCACGTCTATCTGTTATGTCGGTGGTCCACACAACCCCTCTCCTACCTCTGCCATACCGAAATCAACCTAGCACCTCTCCACCAATCACACGTCTTCAAATGCACTAGTGGACCCGTCTACCTGGCTCCTCTCAACACTCAGTCACTTCCACCTTAGCCTGGTATAATAGCTTGTCTTTTTCCTCCCAAAAATGTACAAATCATTCATCTCTGTCATTTTCTCAAAGTCAACAATAACAATGATTCCGTAAAATACAAAATTTTAACTTTATAACCCTAACCCACCTCGACCGCGTTCGCTTACCTTATAACCAACATTGGTCATTTTCCAATACCATTTCCTCCACGTTTTGCCTATTTTGACCTAACCTCATTACTGCCACATACCTTTTTGTCAATACCAACACCCATTGTACCCTACCTACAAGCCTAAACTACCCCTATAATTCCTTAATTGTGTTTAGGGATTTGTTATTTTACCTATACCTTGGCCTTACCCGTGCCATGACCTATTTACCTAGACTTGACCTAATTTGTTTGACCATTGAACTTGTGTACTCTCTATACCTTGTGATGTCATTACCTATGTTTTTTTGTCCTAATAACCATACCTTTCCTATTGTCGTGTTTTTATCCTAACCAAACCCGTGGTATACGGATCATACGTAAACATTCCTGCACCTAACCTATCGACCTTGACAATGTATATTTTTCAAGCTCTTCAACCTAGTACCATGTTTCGCCACACATGTGCGTGCATTTGATTGCCATTACCCATTACCCAATTTGATCCTAGCCCATTACCTATTACCCAATTTGACTATTCCCCATTACCCAATTTAACCCTGGCCTATTACTTATTACCCGATTTTACCATTACCCTTTCCCCAAAGTACCCATACTCTTCCCCACCTACCTTAACTTACACCAACTACACATTTATCAAACCACTCACTGACTCCATATAACACCTCATCAATTCCTAGTTTGAGGGGATCACCTCCACCCACACTTGGGCAAGCCCGCTCTCACCCATTCATGGAACAATCACTTCCTATTTTTGTTAGCGTCGCTTACCAATACAAGCTACACAACAAAAAGGGGTAAAATGTAGACACCAAAATTAGGTCATATTACCCTTATAACCTCATTAATTAAATTAACCATACCTTACCTATTCATATCCCATAGTGCACATGATTAATTGAATTAATTACTTTAATTAATTTAGTAAATATCTTCACTTGACCACCTCACCCCATGACCCACTCAAACCCCATTAATGGCCTAAGACCAAGTTTAAGCCTATCCTAACCAACTAGGACTTAGTCTAAACCTAGAACTAACTCCTATTAACAAACCTAAGAGGACTCTTACTCATTCCTTTGTGGTCTATCACTTCAGACTCGAACAAATATTAAAGACCACACCATAAATAGCAACAATCAAGCTATTTTTTGACCAACCTAGATATTCCCGCCTTAACCAATGTTGGTTATACCTCAACCGACATCAGTCTCCTAACCATCGTTGGTTAGGTTAAATAGATTTCTAAAAGCATTTACCTAGGTTTTTCATTCGATTCAGGATCTCATAAGAACAGAGACTTGGAGCAGTCAAATTTACAAGCACTCGGCAAAGGAAAGAACCCAAGAGCACTACCACCAACCATCAGAATCCATCACCTCCTTCATGATCACAGATTCACATAGAGAAGCATAGAGAATCAAACTTCTACTAAATGAAAACAACTTCTTTTCTTTCTGGATCTCTGCCATCACCATCCTCATCACCTGCACTCTCCAAACCCATTCTTCAGTAAGTACCTAATATCTCTTCATTTATCTTTGTTTTCTTTCAGTAAGATTTATTATTCATCTCAGTAATTTATTCTTTTGTACATCCGTACACCTCCCTTCCTCCCACCAACTTATCACCCTACCATACCTAGACCTTCCACCTATCTTCCCCTATCCTAATCATCTTTGAACCTTTTAGACCATTTCACGACCTCGCCTAACCATTTACAAACCTCTATGTAATCACGAAGGTATGAAGACCTTTTCTAAAAGATTTTTTTATTAACTACCCCTACGATGCCGCTTAGCCAACCAACATCGGTCATCCTAGAAAACCGGCATCGGTCACATAGCCAACATCGATTACTATGTCTAGCAACATACCTCGGACCAGCAAGCTCATACCCATTCCCTAATAACCCAAAATCATTCCCAATCTTTATCAAACCTCACCCAGAGCCTGTACTGGACACTGTAACCCAATACCAGCCCATCACCTAACCTGTTTTGACCTCAATCACCTTTTATCTGACCTTTCTTATTTGTTTTGCACGAGATACCTAAATCGTTTCAATTCCAATAAGATTGTTATTTCATGTTTATTTTGGATAGCATTAATAATATTATTTAAAAGTGGATTGATAGCCTATTCATGAAGCATCACTCTTCCCAGATCTAGCTACTACTAGGCAGTCCACTTGTTGTTTTATTGAACTCTATTTGGTGGTATTGTTTTAAATTTTATAGGTTATTCCTCCAAGCCAAAAGGGAGTATTCGCAATCAACATTGGATCAGGAAATCAAAACGCTTGCACAACCTTCAACCGACATCACAAATAGGTATTCCTCCTTGGCCTATCACCCTCTATCTATTTCATTAATTTATCAAGAATCCAAAGGAAACGAAGCATTTCACATTAGCAAACACATCACACTACTATGCATATATTTCACTCTTAAGGTCTAATTCCCTTTCCTAGTTTCCATGCTTCACATTTCTATCACTTCACGCTTCACTTGTCCACTTGACACACTATCGGAAATACTCTTATATATAGTATACAAGATACTCATCTTCTATATACTTTATCCTATCGAGTATTCACTTAACGGCATAAAGTGGGAGCAAAATTTTAAAATAAAATCTATGTACTTGGGTGCATTTCTAGGTCATAGAGTGTATATATATATATATGATTCCTAAGCAAGAAAACTAGTAATTGCAATGTCTTTAAGGCCTTTTTGTTTGTCTCTTATACTTTTATTGACCTTACACACCCTATAACCCTATTGGTATTTAACTTATTTATCTTTTATGGCCTCAGACACTAGCACCCATTTAGGACGAAATTGCTAGGAGCTCTTGTCCCTTTTGGGTGCTCCTAACCCTCTATATCCCTTTATCACTCTTTCTCGTATCTTTTACTTCTTGGGAATCTTTTACACCTTTGGTTCACCTTCCATTTTTCAATTAAGAAATTCAAACAAGATAATCATATATATATATATATATACACACACATATATACATGGTTATATCTCTCAAATAAGGGGCTAAGCACTAAGCATTACCTATCACCACCTAACCTTGAATCCAAAGGCACAAAGAGCATTACAAAAATCCATCTAGTAAACTCACTCAAGGGACAAAGGTTACATCACTTCTACATACACAACATAAGAGGGGAAGTATATTCTATTCCATCTCACACATTTTATACATTTTCTATATTCTAGATCTAGCCTACTATCATTGTGTAACTTACACAAGGGCATCCTAGGGCATCATTACCCACACATTCACACAAGATTAAAGGGAGTCTGAAATGTAGTGCAGCACTCTGTGCTAAGTTCACTCTTTGAGCGATGTATCATCAGGTTAGTCGACTCCTAATTCTACATCTTATGTATTATATTTGATGTGTTCCGTGGATATGTGCAACTAGGTATCTATTTTGTAGGTTACGGGAATGAACAACGACATTGGAACAAATCCAGTGAAAAGCAGAGATCAACAATGAAGCTCATCTTGTAAATAAAAGATCATAACCTAAGCATCTCGGGCGCACACTAGTGCCCAGTTCATCCTAACACCCTGGACGTTCTTGTCTTCCCGTGGGCACTTTAATTTTGTACATTTATGGGTCTCGTAACCTCCAAAGTGAGCCTTGACAATGTTTCTTGTAGTCTATTTCAGTAATTTACTGTCCAAATAACTTCTAGATCACTTACAAATTAGATAAGTCATCTATCTCTCTTGTTTTCTTAGGGTTTCATATCATTTCTTGCTTGTTTCTTTTCCATTTACTATATTATATCACTTGTATATAATTAGGAACAATCATTACTCTTAAATATAGATTTAATTCGATATATATTAAATCAATCAACCCAATGTGATTTTAACCGATTGTTACACTACATTTTAGACTCAATGTTGTTCTTGTGTGTGTGTGTGTGTGTGTGTGTGTGTGTGTGTGTGTGTGTGTGTGTGTGTGTGTGTGTGTGTGTGTGTGTGTTTGATTGAAATACTTTCTATTGAGATAAGATTCCTAATGTCATTCACATAAGAAGATACCAGATACAACTAATTTTTCCCGGTCAAATGTGTGGTATGGAATTCATAATAAGCCCTACTATGACACATGGAACATTATGTCATTCCCATTATATCTTGATACTCTAAATCAACTGATTAAGGCCCACAAGGATTGTTATCGAGTTATAATGTGTCTCAAAACCCAAAAAATCGAAAAGGGGGAAAATAACACTTCATAAATGTCACTTGATGAGGAATAGAGGGAACTATTCCTTCATTCCCTTTGTTCTCCATTTTTTCACCCAAGCTACTAAATACAAATAAAATTAGTTAAATTGGATTTTAAGGCCCACTTAAAATAGTTCTTTTGTTCCATCCATTCCGTAATTCACCTAGAGGTCCGACATATGGCACGAAACAACACAAAACATCCAAACAATATTTTTACCTAATTTCTTCAATCGAATGCAAATTTGGATCATGCGAAAGGATAAAATTGGAATAATCATGTAAGAAAGACTTTATTTTGAGCATACATAGGCTAAAATATGAAATTTCAAACAAGTAGAATTCTCTTTTATCATGTACATGAGTCTAAAAATAGCATAAATATGTAGGAGAATGCCAATTTCAATATTTGGGCATACACAATCACTTTATGAGCATGGGAAGAGTTATTTAAGAGAAAAAGTGCAACATCCACATGCAGACATCACATGCTTCTCTATTTCTAGTATGCAAACTTACATGTCTACAAATCTCCCCTTATTTTATTCATCATTCTCTATAAGACTCCATGGGATTCATTGTAAAAAAACATCTCTACACTTTTTGTTCATTATCTTGGAGTTTTTTAGAGTTTTGGGTGGAAGAGTAGGGTCGTGAGTGATATTTTTACTAGTTTCACCTCTTGCGTCAATAAAGGAGTTGTTTCTACCTTCTTACATCATGTTTATTTTGCAATATCATGTCTTTAAGCTAATTTTATCTCATGAAATTGTTTTTATCCTAATTTACAGCTTTAATTTTCATGCCTTTATGTGGTTATATGTTAATTTATAAGTCATCTATTGTGTTTAAAAGTGTGTGCAAGATCTTGTTGTACAAATAGCCAAATTTCCCTTTCAGAGCCATTTATTTCCCTTCTTTATTTTGTCACAACTTCAAACCCTTCTCTAAAAAACCTTTTCATTGGAAAATCCATTGTATGTTGTGTATGATGATTTTGGTTCTTATGGTCCATCTATGTGGTTCAAACAAGTCTGAGATCCTCAAAATTTCTAGTGTATCACCATCTTTTCATTTTTTCCCTTAATTCCTTCTCCCTTTTCCTTGTTGATTCAGTAAAGTAGAGTAGTCTTAGGAGTATAATTAGTCTTAGGTGTTGCACTAGGGGAACCATACCTCTCTCGAAGACTCACTCCAATATAAAATTCACCCATAGCCTAGGATTGTTTCTATTTTTTTCAGTTGGGAGACATCACACCACTCCCTAAAGGGTACATTCTTACGTGAAAACATTAATGTCAAAAAAATTAAAGAGGTGTTAATTTGTAATTATCTTTATTATGAATCAATCATATAAATGAAGTATTTATAGGCTATATGTACATAGTAAGTGTGTGATTTAATGACTACATGTGCCCCTGTCTTTGGTGAATAAGGATTCGATAGCATAAAGTAGAAAAGAAAAGTATACCTTGAAGATTCAGATGAAGATTGTACCCAATATTGTGTTGAATAAGTGTTGTAGTGTGTCGAACGGAATAATAAATGTGTAACATGAAATTCGAGGGGGAGGATAACGATCCTTTGGGTGACCTTAGATTGGATGGATTCATAATGATGTGTGTGTATAGTTCCTTGGAATGTCTCCTTTGCCCAGGCATTCTTGAGATTTAATTAATGGTTACTTGTGTGATTTTCCTTTGTTGGGATAGTATAAGACCTGTAAAAGAAAACAAGTGTATTCAATGCTCTATTTAAATGAAATTAAACTTTTGACTTGGAAAATATGGAAATGTGTATTTAAAAGCTAAACCAAGGGGTTAGAGTTCACCTAGAGTGTTGAAAGAGAAAAGGATAGAAATTTGTTCCTGAGTGTAAACTCGATGCTTAGGAGCTAGTTAGAATATCACAAAGGATTTGGGCTTCTTGTCACAAAATTAGGGATTTGAGCATCCCGGTGCTAAAATTTGGGTTTATGCATCTTGTCACTGCTAAGGGAAAGTGTATTGGTAGAGCGGTCTATTTTTCCCTCCAACCTCTAATTCTTTACTATGGATAAGTGTCACTGCACATGATCACAAAACCCATTTGTAACTTACCATGGCTGACACATTACTCTAGATATATTGTTGTCTTGTGTATGCCCTAGGTGTCATTCCCTTATTTAGTTCCTACTTTGGTTCTTCGAGTTAGTAGTTAGTTCTTGTTAGTGACTAATTGTAATCTGAAACTGGTTATGTAACTACTGATATAGACACCAATTTTTCACCCCTAGGTCATCCTACAAATATCAATCAAATTTATCATTATTTATGCTATTATACCTAACCTAAGTCCATTCTCCCATAATCTAATTTACCATCGTAAATACCCATTTAACCACGTATAATCTCATTTACTCTTACTAACCACCTAAAACAAACCTAACCTAAATTACCCTATCCATCCTAACCTTATAACATCTTCTTTCTTGGATTCATAACCTCCCACTATTCCTAAAACAACCTCAATCCTTCGATGGAAATTGGTTTCAACTATTTTCCATCCTTTTATAGTTTGTTTTTACCCTCTAACTAGATCAATGGTGATCCATGATCGGTGGCGATTATTACTGGACGTCGTCGATCCTATTTAAACACCATTACGCTTCATTTCTCAATTAGAGACTAGATAGATTAGAGAGATCCGGGTCATGTTGATGAGTTCTTGAGACCCCGCACAACCTCATGATGTTAGAATATTATTCACACCCTGTAAATATCCATGGGAAGTCCTTCTCCAAAACTCAATCTGTCATTTCAATATTTATGATCCTCAACATCATCCAACAAGGTATAGTGCACTCTTTTGCGGTATTTCAATCATATACTACATCATTTACAATTCATCAACACTCATCTTCATCCTCCTAGATAGCCACCTTACATTCTACCTTTCCTTTAGCCATTAATTAAACTCTTTAACCGATTCCAAATTACCAAGGATCTCCATCGATCCCCAATTGTCATCGATTTGAGACCTAACTCCATTTTCCTCTTATTATCTCTTTATACAAACCGAAATCTCTAATCTCTGCATATATTCTGTCTCCGAGTTCCTTTACTTAATCTTAGCATTTTCAACCTATTTTTTGCGTCAAACATCGTTTGTTTTACTATTTTGTCAAAATAGACCATTTTTACCACTGATCACTTCCAATTCCCAATATTCATAAATCCTTTTCATTTCCCCTTATATTTATCTATTATCATCTCGCTTTTACTAACAAAAAAGCTTTATAATCATGTCTTGTCTTTATATGATTATTTTAGTACATGTACACCCTATTACAAGCATTTATGATCTCCTAATCGTATAATAGTATTTCGTGTGGGAGCGCTTTGACATCGTCCATGAACTCATCCTATGACCCATTTCCCTCCCACCCTAAATCAAATACATTGAGGAACAACTTGAAGTGATACAAGAAGAAAGATAATCCATAGAATAATTCTAGTTTGACTATTTTGAAGAGCCCAAGCTTTCTGACAGCCTAGATGTGGCCACCTATTAAACAGAGAAGGATCTATCTATCCGTATTAAATTTTAAACATATTATCATTATATTCTTTCATTATCACATCACTTGATTATAGACATGAGTTTACATCCCGTAAGGAATCCATTGGTTCTCGGGATTGGCCTTTCTTGATCAAATAATTTAATCATTATCTAATATCTATCTTGTTTAGTTATCTTTGCATACGTGTTCTCTCGCTCGGTGAAAGGAAGAGTCTTTAGCATTGTTTGTGTATCCATTCATCCCGACATTGCGTTTGTTGGCGCAGTATTGGTAAACCACCTTCTTTTAGATTTTTTGGTGTTTCATCATATTATTGACAAACCGAATTTCACCTCAAACATCATGGCACGCCCGATGGGAACTTTAGTCCCTTTTTATTTAGATTTTACATCTTTCTATTTCCTCCTTTTCAAATTCTCTAACCTTTCACTTGGACTACTTTTTTGTCATTTCAAAATGCATTAAAATTAAAATCAAAATTGAAAAAGGAATAAGCAACCACAAGTACTCCAGGTTTTCTTTTGTGATTTCTTTCAAGATTGTATTTTTAAACTTATTTTCATCAAAATAAACATTCCCCTATGGATCTTAAAATGAACTCTCATATATGTTTTCTCACATATTTTAATCATGAGTTAAACAAATTGCATTCATAAAACTCCCTTCACGCACAACCAAATCACATCAAATTCACATTTGAACAATCCCTCCCGAGTAGACCTAATTGGATTTCATCACGAAGAGAAAATTCAAGTCGGTGTCCTAGCGGAGTATAAATAATTTGGTGGGCAATATATCAGCTAAGCACTGATACCCTTATCATTCTAGGACCGTAAAGTGAGTGGGTAGTCCCTAATATCACACCTCCTACTAACATCAACACATATCTGGGCCTCATGTACCTTTGGGCATATCGAGGACGCTAACCTTAAATTCACTTGAAACTAACCATAGTTGACTTTTTCTTAGTACCCTTTCACCATTTTCGTATTTCACACTTTTCTTAAATTAATCAAGATAATAAGGTTCTTTGTTTTTCTTTCTTTCGGTTGTTATAAAAACCCATTTTATCATTCTTCATTGATTATGTGATTAGTTCATGGTTCTAACTAGACCACAATGTGTCTTCAAAACACCAACGATATGAAAAATTATCTTCAAGAATCTCTAGACTCTCTTGAGTCTCGTATTCATAATATTCCAAAAATAATTGATCAAGTTTGATGACCTTCGAGGCCGATCAAGAACCTCCACATTCTCTTAGAACCGAGTTAGCTACATAAGAGATTCCAAACCCATCTTGCCCGTGGTTCTTTAAAATTGATGATCCAGTCTTTATAGAACTTCTAGACTCGACACAGTGGCCCTTAACACTTACTTTACCTCCCGGGATGTCCTCCTCTAACAGCCAAATCTAGAATAATGACCTCCTATTACTATCATCACTTTCGATCATTCCCGACTCATTGACCTCGATCATGAGCCCATCATCCAAAAAATCCACCATTCTTCCACTTCTAATGAATTAGGAACATTAATCCCTGCTTCATCCACTTATGTCACAAGTTTCGATCTTAACACCAATTCTTCACATAACATAACAAGTCAACAAAAACCTCAACAACCACTTCCTCATCTAGTTCACATACTACACACATCCACACCACTACCCCACCACCCACATCCACTCATGTGGCTTCTACTACTCTTCCCACACGGACCATCGAGCTATTATCCCTCTCACTACTAGTCCTTTGATCACATCACAACCAGGTTTGCTTGCCACAAACTACGTGCACTATCTAGAGCTTAGTTATTTCCATACCCACATCCATGTCACTCATCAATACGAGCGCCATCACCACTTCCCATACAATTTCACAACCAACATCTAAAATTCCTATCTTATAGTATAGTACCCTTACTTCTCAATCTATACCATATTCGACAGAGTCTTTCATCCAAACATCTATTCCTATTCCTTATCAATATGTTCGGTATTATTCATAATCATTGGTTTTTCAATAGGCTCACAATGTCCAACTGGAATCTCCCTCCTTTTCAACATTACACTCCACCCTATCAGTCATCCAACCCACATATTTATAATCAACCTAGCTCGTAATCTTCAAGCATTCAACAACATGTTATCCAATTCCACACCCCTTACAAATTGGCTAACTTCAAAAATCTGGACTTGGGAAATTTCATGAGATCTTGGTGAAGAATCTACATTTTCAGGTATTTCTCATGTTTTGGGCACTTACAATGGTTTAAGGCATTGATCTCCTTTTCTTCAGGCTCAAATAAATCCATACTTGGTAAAAAAAAAAAAAAAAAAAATGAGGAAAATCCATGAAAATGGGAAAATCCACACAAAAATGAAAAGCCACGCAAAACAGGAAAACCACGCCATATAGGAAAGTCTGAGCAAAACTAGAAAAGCCACACAAAACTAGAAAAGCTACGTAAAACTAGAAAATTCATGCAAAAAGAAAAGTCACGTAAAACAAGAAAAGCCATGTAAAATAGGAAAATCAGCTCGAAACTGGAAAAGCATGCAAAACAGGAAAATTAGTGCAAAACAGGAAAATCCACGCAAAACTAGAAAAGGCTGTGAAAAAAGCTGGAAAAGCCATGCAAAATGAAAAACCACACAAAATAGGAAAATCCACACAAAACAGAAAATCTACGCAAAACAAGAAAATCCATGTAAAACAGGAAAAGCCACGTAAAACTATAAAAGCCGCACAAAATCGGAAAATTTACTTGCAAAACTAGAAAGTCACGCAACAAAGGAAATGACATGTTTCACACGAATTTAAAATGGCCATAAATATTGACTTATTGCTTCATTTTTCGCAAACTTTATATCATTTGAAAGGTCTCAATATCCTCTACACCATAAAAATGATATTTATTATTTTTAATGGATGTAGCTCTAGGTTGCTCAACCACCATATCTGATATGATATGGTTATATTTCTTCTCCATCAAGCCAAAGTACATTGGGAATGGATTTTCAGAGGTTCCCATAATTTTTCCGGATCATTTAATGAGAGTTATTTGTGGGTGGGAGAAAAATTTGGTGATTCTTCCTCCTCTCTTCTCTCATTCACTTCTATATATTGTAAACACTTCTCATTTGAGAAGGGTGGTTGTTCAGGCATATGAAAACTCGCTAATTTGTTTTCTCAAATTCTTTGAGTAGAAAACCTTCACATGGACTCTGAAAATGTAACGGTGCCTTTATTTAGCAAATGTAATGGATTGTGCAAATTTATGCAGCAATAAAATTGTGTATTGTGGTATTTTCTCAACCATTTCTCATTTTTAATTGCATTTTCTTTCCTCTCCTTAGTTGTTGTTCTATTATGTGTAGGTTTTCTTTCATCTGCAGGTGCATTTTGTTGTGTTTAATGGAGATTTATTGGTGAATGGAGCTTGGTTTTTTGTCATAGTTGTCTAGCCTTCCTCGTTGCATTTTCTACTTTCATTCTCCTCAAGAAATATATTCTACCCTACTTTTTTGTGTTATCACCTCTATAGTGTAGGATTTCCCTCTTTTACCCTTTCTCCTTCTCCCTAGTCCTTTGGAATTGATAGGATAGGATTAGATAGGTGTTTTTCTTGCATTAGGAGTAGTTTAGTGTTAGGATTAGGTAGAGGAACCAACCTTCTCTTGAGGTCCATCTCAAGTAGTAGGTGCCACAACTTGAGAGATGGTCTAATGTTACCCAATTATACTGGTAGCTCATGCACACACACATCATAAATTAGAGCGTGTTGTAATTTGGTGATAATAGTTTTGGAACACCCATTGAGAGAAGACTAAAGAGTTTTACATCTTTATTTCATCAAGTTTATTATGCTCTTGGTGAAATCCATCCTTTGGAGGCACATTCTAAGCACAACTGGCAACTCTATTGATCCAAAACAACCCCTTTTCTAAGTTACATGCCTTTCTTTCCATCCATTTCCATCTATTTTTATTTCCACATCTTTCATTTTTCTTCCATCCATGAAGTTGTGCAATCGTGACTTCATTCCCATCATGAAATTCTCACTTGCAAATGAGAGAACCAATTCAATTCACCCCATAAGTTATAAAATTATTCTCCGGTTATTACAATCCACCTCCATATTAGTTTCATGATCAAAATTAGCAGTATGCATATTCCCATGAGCAAGATACAAATCAGTTTGGTCATTCACCAAAATATGCATTTGTTCTAGAGTAGGGGTATGCATATTATGAAGGTCATCCTATGCACGAAGATATTGGTTTTTCAAAGAAAGATCCAAAGGATGGAGGCAAATATGGTGTAGACTAGGGTTACATCTCAATTGAAAGCATTTAAGATTGGTTTCAAGGTCCCTTGTCCATGGGTTGGCCCTATGCCAAGACATTTTAGCACTCAGTAGAAGCTAGATTTCATGGTTGAGATGCTTTGCCACAACTTGCAAAGTGGGTTAAGGAGATAGAGGCTTATGAGCTTAGTGTTAGGAAACCTTGTCAATGGGAAAATCCTACACCATCACCTCATAACCTTCCCATTTCTCTTCCCCAACCTACACCATCTCATCCTGAGTTTCAATTCCATAGCTTCTTATATGTTTCCCTTGTTGTGGACCCCATTTCTTCATCTTCTACTCTTCCACCCCACCTTGAATTCTCTACCATTTTCCCTTCCAAACCTACTTCCCCTCCATAGAAACAAGAAATTGAATCTTCTCTTCCACCACCAATAGTGCAAAAACTAGTTGAATCCCAACCCACCCCTTCTCTTATAGTCTCAAACCCACTTTGGGAAGAAGAAAATCATAAAATCGATTAAGGAGGTAATAAAGGCCGAGGAGCCTAGCAAAGAAGAATCAACACAAAAATTGACGAATTAGGTGCCAAGTTCAATATCACTCGAGTTCTATTGATGACTAAGCCTTCAATAGGGGTTGAGGTTCAAGAACATGTGGTAAAAATTGAGTTTACAAAAGAACAAGAACAAGAAAATTATTATCATCAATCCTTATTTTCCGATTACGGTGTTCACATTGGCACTATATTCCCGAGAGATTATTAGTCCATCTCCAGCTTTTGAGTCGTGGTAGAGGAAGAGAAATCAGCTATAAATCCACAAGAAGAGGAGCACATAGAGGAGAATAGGACAAATTAGGAGGTATCAAGTAAGGAGTAAGTCACTGTACATACCCAAAATAGTAAGGTATCTTGTATCACGAATAGTGTAACAAATGCCCCAATGATGATACAGGTCTCCTCGCAAGGTGTTCGGGATCCGAAAAAACTCTCCGAGTGTGCGTTAACATCCCGCATGCCCCGCTTAGCCCCCGCATCCTTTGTTTTTCCTTTTTCCTCTCTTTTCTTGGCCTTTTGCTCTTCAGTGATGAAACCGCTGCCCTGCATGGGCGGCGGTCTCGTGACCACCGCCCTAATCAGGGCGCGGTCCTGTAACCGCCGCCCTGCTCAGAGCGGCGGTCCTTTACGTGTTTTCCAGAAAGCGTTTTGACGTGACTCACGTAAAGATCAACATTTCACCAGCTTTTCCTTGCCGACTTGGGCTTGCATTTATGTTTTTGGTCCCCTGGAATAGTGTTTGGCCATTGTTTATAGTTTTAGAGTTCAGTTTGGTTTTGATTTTTGGGTGATTGAAAGCTATAAATAAGTGGCTTGTGCTCAAGCAAATGGCCCTGAAGTTTGTCTCTGAATTTCTCTTTGCAATAGACTTAGCTTTCATTTTGCTTAGAGTGCTTGGTTTAGTTCATTATATGTCTAGTTAGCATTGTTCAACTGTTGGTAAGCCACATATCCAGCTTGTGCAAACGGTGTTGTTGTTTTATCCAATCCATTGGAGTAGAATAGCTTAGGAAGCCATTAAAGTTACAGGTTTTTCTCTTCAAACAGGATAGTTTCAGGTTCTGGACGCTTTATGTTGCATGACTCGCAGTAAATCCCGCTAGGAATTGCATAAGCCAAGCTCTGTACTCTTGCGCTATCCCTCTCCTACTCGCATTATATTCAGTCTGCATTCTGAGCTGTCCTTGGCCCAATATCTACTTCTGTCGATGCTAGCATTACACGCTTTTCTGGATCCACGTGAACACGAAAGAACGAGGAGATCACACTGAGGGGACAAGACCACACACACCATCAGATTCACCACTGTTCTGCGGAATCCAGGTTTTAACTTTCAAAGTTCTAGTTAGAATCATATCAAATAAAGTAGTTAATTGCTTCACTTCAGTAAATTCTATTCTCGATATTGCCAGGGAAGCTGTGGGGATTGATAGTTTCTGAGAAACTATGATTCACTCCTCACTTCTGAGGTAGGATCGAGAAATTGCACAAATAGATCAAGCAAGTTATTTCATTATTTAGAATAAATCTACAAATTGCACAGACAAATAACTACACTCGGTTATTTTGTTTGTTTTAAATTGTTATTTAGTTGTTATTTCTAGATACGTTTAAATAGCTACTTTTCTTCTTAGAAAGTTAAAAACAAAAGTAGAAGTTATATATGTTTTAGATGGTTAAAATTTGTTTTGTTGCAGTTAGATTTATATTTTGTTTTATATGACAATCACGGGACCTAGGGAGCCCAGGGAATACGTATTTGAACCAATCGTGCCTCAGCCCAACCTCGTCACAGCAATAGTTGACATAGACCAGAACCTTAGAATACAAGTCTTCCAAACAACAACAGATTTACGACTGATCAGCTCTCAGTTGAGAGGGTTAAACATAGAAGACGACCAAGCACACACGTTTTGGTCAAATCAACCGAACTACAGACTGCCCTAGGCAAAACATTCACATGACTGTAGAAGGGTTCGAAAGAGAACAAACCTTTGGTTGTGATCCTTTGGTCCCACAGCCAGGTGCAGGAGACACTCTCACAGACATAGATACTAGTTTAAGGATCCAGGTTGCACGAACGCCTGTGAGATATTCTGAGAAGATCGCGCAGTTATTGGTCCTAAACATAGAAGCTGAGAAAGCATATGATTACTGGATACTAGGGATTAGGACTTGATTTCGTACATGACCATAACAGGACCGCAACAACCTAGAGTCTACGGTTGTGATCCACAAATCCCGCAGCCTAGCGAATCCATAAGTCAATCAGATATAAACACTGGCCTACGCACACTAGTATTCCAATCCACTCCACTTCCACCCATCATCATCGAACAATTGTCCTTACTAGATATAATGGCTAACGAAGCTAGAGAATTTTGGACTAGGCCAGAGAATCGTCCGTAGAGTCAATTGTATTCCACCATCCACCATATGACCTTATCTGGAGACATACACGAAACTATCCCAGGTCATTTCCCACGTATTCCACAACCCATAGATCGAATCACGCCAGAGCTTGATATTGATTGGAGCCTTCGAGCAGTCATCCTTGCCGATCGATCTATCACACCAGTCCAAGTTAGAAGGGCCTTCTTTGCCTTAGATTCGCAAATTCCATTAGTGTGTGTCGAAGACATTAGATTGCCTAACTAGTTCATTTGCATCCCACGCATATTCTACCCCCACCGGCTGTCTCGGCACGACCTCGGGAGGTCGGGTACGCAGAAGAGTTACCTGTAGATTACCACGCTCGCTTGTCACTTTTCCGGCGTACAGTCACACAAGACATTTCAAATCTTTCTTTCACTTCATCCTTCCAAAAATATGATTTTTAGATGAGTTTGAGATATCAAATTTTAATTTTGAGGATGAGGATACCCGTGGTGAACCGGGTTGTAAATTCAAAAGCCACCATGGAAGAATAAGAATCCTTGGCACATTTAGACAATGAAGAGGCTAATTACTTATCATATTTGGAGGATAGCATTGGTGAAGAAGGATCTATTAAACTCATTACCTTTGTTACTCCATCACCTATCCTTCGACACGTAAAGCCTCTTGCTATGGAAGAAAATGTTCAAGTAAAGCATGTTTCCCAACAATCTCTTGAGAAAGACATAAAGGAGTTTGATCTTCCAAGCTTCACATTGGACAAGGAGGAGGAAGAGAACAATGATGACAACCATTTCAAATCGGTCATCAAAGTGAAGGAAGAGTTGTTTGTAGATGCAATACAAAGTCTAAATCAACATACAAGTAATCATCTTTTCCAGGAAAGTCTACAAGAAGACTTCATTATTGGAGTTGATCTTTGGAGAAATGGGAAAACTTCACGGATCGGAAGTGCCTAATCAGATATCCGCTTCATTGGAGAAAAGATCGAGTTACGTCAACCTTTTTCACTTCAAAGTGTGAGCATGAGTTTTAGAGTACCAAGGATCAACTACAATGCCTCTCAAAACCAAATGCAGAGCAACTAAAAGAGGTATTTTTTTGTTTCCAGTTGATACCTTGATGATTTGGGTGGAAAATCAGCTTGTAGTCAAGTTTTTCACTCATGTACAAGACCATGTCCATTGCCAAATCAGTCACATGGTCCAAATTTGTGAGAAAGGGAAGTTACTTCTCCATGTCAATTTTGCAGGATTTGTTTGAGCTTTCCATTTCTCAGGTTAGAGTAGAGTAGGTAGGTTGTTTCAATGCAGGAAGAAGTTTTGTGGACTCTACATGTTTCACTTGAGACATGTATGATATATCATCTTTTGTACATAGTTTTTTCTTGGTTGGTTATCTTGCACGGTTCATTGGAAGTGGCGAGTTTTGGGAGTAATCATTTTTAGTAGTAGTCCCAAGTGCATTCTAGATCAACATGTGTTCCAAAAACTTCTACATTTTTCATACTTACTAAGAAATCATCAATTTCATTCCTTCATACTTGGCAAGAAATTACATTTTGGGATAGATTCAGAGGTTCATCCTTCATCCCATGAAATCAGATTGCATTGCGAGAAAATCAAATTTCATATTCAAAACAATTTTCCACTCACATAAAACCTTATTCAGAATATTTTCATAATGTGGATGGTCAATTCAAGCTTCATATCACCTCCAAGTTCATGCAATACTTCAAGTGGTTTAGGGGTGTGTTCTTCAAAGGATCATATCAGTTATCATGTTTTTAGGTTGAATCCATTCCCAATGGATACTTAAGGCCACTGATCTCTTCAATCTAGGAGGAAGTTTACCCCATGAATCACCAACTGTTATCCAATTTTACACCCCTTACAAATTGGCTAACTTTAAAAATCTGGACTTGGAAAATTTCATGAGATCTTGGTGAAGAATCTTCATTTTCGGGTTTTCTCATGTTTTGGGCACTTGCAATGGTTCAAGGAATTGATCTCCTTTTCTTTAGGCTCAAAGAAATCCATACTTGGTGAAAAAATGTAAAAATGAGGAAAAGTTGTGCAAAATAGGAAAAGCCGCACAAAAACAGAAAAGCACGTAAAACAGAAAATCCTTGCAAACCGCAAAAGAGCCATGCAAAACTAGAAAATCCACGTAAAACTGAAAGGCGCACAAAACTATAAAAGCCACACAAAAATTAAAAGTCGCACAAAATAGGAAAATTCGCACAAAACAGAAAAGTACATAAAATAGGAAAAGTCAAGAAAAATAAAAATCCACGTAAAACTAAAAAGACACACAAAATAGGAAAAGCCGTGCAAAACTATAAAATGTGCACAAACTCGGAAGAGTCGTGTAAACCTAGAAAGTCGCGCAACAAAGGAAAAGGACATTTTTTCCTGTGAATTTAAAATGGCCATAACTTTTGACCCGTTGCTTTGTTTTTCACAAACTTTATATCATTGGAAAGGTCTCAACATCCTCTACATTATAGAAATGGTATTTATTATTTTTCATAAGGCTAAGTAGGAGAAAAAGAGGAAAAATTAATCAGCATTGATGGATGCAGCTCCAAGTTGCTCAACCACCAGATCTGATATGATATGGTTATATTTCTTCGCCATCAAGCTAAAGTACATTGGGGAATGGATTTTCAGAGGTGCCCATGCCTTTTCCAGATCATTTAATGATATTTTTTGGTGGGTGGGAGAAAAATTTGGGGATTCTTCCTCCTCTCTTCTCTCATTCACTTTTATATATTATAAACACTTCTCATTTGAGAAGGATGGATGTTTTGGGCATGGGAAAACTCTACCAATTTTTTTTCTCAAATTCTTTGAGCAAAGCAAGCCTTCACATGGACTCTAAAAATGTAATGGTGCCTCTATTTTTCAAATGTAATGGACTGTGCAAATTTATGGAGCAATAAAATTGTGTATTGTGGTGTTTTCTCAACCCTTTCTCATTTTTATTTCATTTTCTTGCCTCTCCTTTGTTGTTGTTCTATTATGTGTAGGTTTTATTTCATCTATAGGTGCATGTTGTTGTGTTTAATGTAGATTTGGTTGTGAATAGAGCTTGGTTTTGTGTCACAGCTTTCTGGCCTTCCCTTGTTGCATTTTCTACTTTCATTCTCCCTCAAGAAATATATTTCACCCCCTTTTTGGTGTTATTACCTATATAGTGTAGAATTTCCCTCTTTTACCCTTTCTCCTTCTCCCTAGTCCCTTAGAATTGATAGGATAGGATTATATATGTATTTTTCTTTCATAAGGAGTAGTTTAGTGCTATAATTAGGTAGAGGAACCAGCCTTCTCTCGGAGGTCCATCTCAAGTAGTAGGTCCCACAAATTGAGAGATGGTCTAATGCTACCCAATTACACTCGTAGCTCATGCACACACACATGAAAAAACAGAGGGTGTTGTAATTTGGTGATAATACAACCATCTCAAAATAATCCTCTACAAGCACTAATGAATAGGATTACAAGCCTTAAAGTAGCCATTATGGGTCCTTAAATCACCCTTTCACATGTACATATTTATAATGAACCCATCTACCCAATAAAACCTTTTAAGGCCTATACCCCACACTTGGAAATCCACAAAATTCATTAAATTCTACATTAATGAGGGCCTACAAAGTAGGACATTAGTGCCTTTCATCATTCATGTTATCTCATTACTCATGCCCAAGATCTCATGTTGAGTATATTTCCTATGTCCTTAACAAGGCCCTCCCTTACCCTCGGTAAAATATCATCCTGCAATATTCCATCTTCCCTTTTAAACAACTCATGCAGTTTTTCTTAGAGCATTTCTCCACCAATATTGCACATATTATCTCCATCACTGATCTATATGCCATTAAACAATTTGAAGATGAGTCTTTTCTAGATTTCGTGGCTAGATAGTGGGGATTATCAATAAATTATCCTTCTCACTTCCACAAAGTGATTTGATCAAGTTATTTTCTCTATTCTGCACTAAACATATATCATCAACCCTCTAGATCAAATCCTTCCAAACATTCAAAACTAATTTACCATGGCACTGGAAATTAGAACTTCATTCCCTCAAAGATGGTAAGGTTAAACTTAAGTCTAAGAAACCCAAACTTGAGTCTACATTTAAAAATTCCTCTAGCAATGATAAATCTAAAGAAATTGTAAATGTAGTTATTGTAAAAGTCACATGCAAAGTTCATTTGTACCTTGAACAAACCGACTTCAACATAACTACACACCTATTGAGGAATCTTATAGCACAATCTTCGACAAACTTCTATCCACGTGCATGATTAAAGTTACTCATATTCACCTTGTTGAAATATATACATCTAAACCCTCATGATATTGAGATAACAATTATTGTAAGTACCATCAATTCTGAGGCCACGACATCGAAAGGTGGCGTTCATTCATAAATGTCATTCAAGATCTCATTGACTGAGTTAACTTGCAACTTGACAACATCACCCTTATATTAGGCATGGTAATTTTAACCATCAAAATCGGTGTTAAAAGATCACATGAGCTCTTCTATCTTGTAGAAAGAGAGTTCCATTATAACATGTTGTTGGGATGACCTTGTATACGTATCACGCATTGTATCATGTCAACATTATATTGTTGTCTAAATTATGAGCATGAAGGTAATACCTTTACTATTCCTATCGACCCAAATCCTTTCAAATATTATCACATGACTTGCAGGCCTAATGATGTCCTACTTCCACTACAAAATTCTATGTCCTCTGCCATGATTCAGCATGTTATTCCATCCCCATATCTAAGCTACTAAATAATAACTCCTTCAAATATGTTATGCAACATCTCTCACTAGGGGGTACCTCTTTCTAGCCCTCAACTCTTTCCCTACGCCTAAAACATATAGGAGACCTAAAAACAACCTATGTATGAGCCTAATGTAGGGAATTCCATTTCCTTTGGACCCCTTTCCTCTATATGTAGTTAGTATATGGCATCATCAACCATCCTTCATCTCATCTTGACACTCAAAGAACATGTTAAGTCCTTCTCCTCGATTTATCATTCCTAGATAGGCCTTGGTTTTCACAGACTTACCTTCACCACTATACTTGGAAAGGTTTTGGTTTAGGTCATTATGAGCAAGGTCCACATGACCTCCCTTTGAAAATATGATAAAACCTCACGAGAAATATAGTCTTGGCTTTAAGCTGCCTTCTTCATATCCATCATTATCTATAATAGAGCACTTGTCACCCTCATCATCATCATCATATTTACTCTTCAATGATGATGACACCATATCCATTCCACCTAACTTTTTTAATCAATACGATCACCTTAAGACTACTCACTTATCAAACTAATGATGACACTAAGACTCTTCATTAGTATAACCTGAAATGGTAGAGGAATAATCCCCTACCATCAATGTTCTTCAAATCCATGACGATGAATCCAATTTATCCTACATGGGGGTAGAGGACCATTACCTTCAAAAGAATCTACCATTCAACACATCTACACTCTTTAATGAAATTATGAATCCACTATCAATGTCAACGTAGGGAATTCACAAGAACCTCACATAGTCAAAGTTGTCGGTCCTTAGATTCGAAATAATTAAAGGACTTCACCACCTTTATTTCCGAGCATAGTCAGGCCTTTGCATGGTCATACAGTGACATATCATGTATCGACCCTAACATCATTATCTACAACATTGTACCAATTCCTAATTCCAAGCCCGTCCAAACAAAAGCTACGTAGGATGCACCCTCACATAGCCTTGTTCATAAAACTAGAGTTAAAACGTCTTCTCTCTACTAATTTCATCTTACCCATTAACTACCCACACTAGGTATCTACCATTGTACTCATAACCAAATCCACAAAAAATTTATGTATCTACATGGACTTCCAAGATCTCAATCTCACTTGTCCTAAAGATGACTTCCCTCTTCCTAACATCGATCAACTTATCAAATTTATGGTAGGCCATGAGATGTTATCTCTTATGGATGGTTTTTATGGGTATAATCATATCCTCATCACACCAAAGGACCAACATAAGACATCTTTCATTACCCTTGGGGACCTTTTGCTACTAATTCATGCCCTTCGACACAAGAATGTAGGGGCCACTCATCAACATGCCATGACTTACATCTTCCATGATCTCATCCATAAAACTATATAAGACTACATTGATGATATCATGGGTAAATCCAAGCATCAAGGGGAACATCTCATCATTCTCAACATCATCTTTATCTTCCTCATCCAATACTTCCTCTATCTTAACCTGGCTAAATGTGTATTTGGTGTTCTCATCATAAATATTTTAGGGTTTATTATATTTATCAGGGGCATTGAATTAGACCCTTCCAAAATCAAATCCATCATCAAGATGCCTCATCCTTATAATATCAAACAACTTTGTAGTCTTCAAGGTAGACTCCAATCAATCTATCGATTTATATCTCAACTTTTAGACCACTTTCAACCTTTTCATCATCTCCTCCGAAAGGATGTCCATTTAAAATGAGATGAAAATCATCAAAACGCCTTTGAAGATCTCAAACAATATTTCTTATCCCCACCCATGCTCACACCTCCACGTGAGGGGAAGCCATTTTATGTATATGAATATGCCACCAACCATTCCTTGTGCCTTATGCTAGCACGTTGAGCTAAGTAGGGTAGAGAGCATGTCATCAATTATGTAAGTTACACTCTTCACGACTACAAAAATTGTTACACAAAAGTAGATAAATTTTTTTCCTTATACTTTAAAGCTTCTCATCTTTGTCACTATCTCCTTAATAATAAGACTTATGTCATCACTAGCTTCAATCCTCTCAAATCTATGCATTATAAACAATATCACAGTGATCTCATCACCTGATGGCTCATGCTTATGACTAAATTTGACCTAGAATTCATGTCACAAAAATATATTAAGGGAAAGCTATCACTAACAAACTCACGAAGCTCCCCTCCTTAGTAATTAACCACCTCATGAACAATTTCTCAATGAGTTTATCAACACTATCGATCAATAAGAAACTCCCCTCGGGGACTCTCATTCCTCTATCCTTCAAACTAAATTTCAAGTGCATCACAAACATGGTTGAGTATGAAGACCTCATTATCGGTCTTCAAACCTCTCATCATACTTGTGTTCAAAGCCTTGACATCTATGACACTCACATCTTATCATAAATAAAATCAAAGGTATTTATGAATGTAAGAATGAAATTTTACAAAAATACAAAAACATTTTTGAATTCCTCCTAGAATCCTTCAATCAAGATACAATCTCAAAGTTCCTCACCCATCCAATAAATTCACAAACACCATGGATTATCTTGTGACACTCATCCCCTTATCAATCGAAGATTCCAAGTTGTTTTTTATTATGTATATACTTGATCACGCATCTCATACCAATGAATTCCCTTCTATTAATCTTAATGAATACAATCAATCACATCGCTAGTCCACTCAAATCTATGACTATTTTTCTCAGTATAAAATCCCCCGATCTATCTAATAATGCTAGAAGATATTTTCTACAATGTGCAAACCATTATGTCATGCTAGGTGGAGACCTTTACAAATGCAGGTTTGATGGCTCCTACTTTGATGCCTCAAATCTCATGAACCCACCAAAGCTATCCAAGAAGTCCACAATGGCATATGTGGTGGAAACTTCAACATTTTGGCTATTTCCAAACACTTCCTACGGATGGGATATTACTGGCCGACCCTTAATCAATATTTTGTAAGTATGTCAAGAAATGTGTCAAATTTCAACAACACTCCAACCTCATTCATATCCCAATTCGGACTCTACAACCCACCTAGGATTTTTGGCCTTTTTCACAATGGGGACTTGATCTCATTTTCCTCATCAACTATCACTCATCACAATGACATCATTCTATCATCATTGTTATTGAATACATCACAAAATGGTTGGAAGCTATTACCCTCATCTCCACTAAATTCGATAAAATTGTTAACTTCATCCACCATCACATTATTTGTCACTTTGGCATTCCTTGAAAAATTATCACAGATAATGGAAAATATTTAAAAAATAAAAAGATTCAAAAAAATTACGACCTTAAAAACATCAATATTATATTTTCATATACTTTTTACCCACAAGAAAATGGTCAAGCAGAAGCCTCTAAAAAACACTCAACAAAATCCCCATGAAAATTGTCGATCAAGCTGGTAGGAATTGACATCTCCAAAAAATTTCCTTTTAGGCCTATCGGGCTAGCATCCATGCTCCTACATGTCTTACTCCCTTTTCTCTAGTTTGTTGGACATAATGTCTTAGTTGTTATCATTGATGTCAAGTGTCAAGTTGATGTTAAAGGGATTCTTGATTGCTTAGGTGTTTGTATGAGGTCTCATTCATCGATAAGATGAAGGTTGATTATTAGTGAAGGGATTTTATGTCATGAAGTAGTCATGTCATGGTGTCTTAGTGCTTTAGCATGGTTATTAATGCATGGTCATGAAATTACATGATGAGAGTGATCTATAATGTCGTTTAAATAAATCTATGAGTTCTAATATGCTTATAATTTTGATTCAAATGTATTAATGATTCGTAATATGTGTCAAGGTTAGTTCTCTTGATTTATGTGTTGGAGGAATCCATTTTAGGCCTAATACTAAACCTAGGTCAAGCGGGATGAGTTGATATCTTGAGATATGGAGCAAAGAAGGTAATCATAAGCATGTGGAAGGTATTGTGACATTGCATGATAGATGTAGGGGCGGTGAATAAATATCCCTAATTGGTGGGAAAAAAACCTAGGCATACAAGGTCATATTTCATAGGTATAGTGCACAATGAAGGTCCTTTGAAGCAAGTACATTGAGACAAGACAAGATAGACATGTGAAAACCATGGTGTGTGGAGATTTTAAAAATGGAAAAGTATGAATGATCATTGGCAAGCACGGAGGAGGTTTTACGGTGATATGGGAAAAATATTCAGGTCAAGGAAGTGAAGAACTAACAAGAAAATTGATTTTGAGCTCAATCGAGCTCTTAGAAGAAATTTCTCATCTCAATAGGTAAGTTATTATACTTTCCCAGGACATGTGTGTTCTACATGGAATCTTGAGACCTTAGGGATGACTAGACATTAAGTTAATAAGATTTCACAAAAATAATGGAGTTATTTGGTCATCAAATATTTATGAACCATTGTTAACAAACAAAGCGGTATGAAACCCTTGTTAAACCCTAGCAGGTAGATTGATGGGAAATAAATTCATGGTATGGTCTCCAAATAGATTTGGAAATAAAATATGATGACTCGTGGTTGTAAATAATTATGTATGTCTCATTTTGGTGGTGGTTTCATGCTCCATGTCAATTTATAAGGTACAAGAATATCTCTATTTTGTGAATATTTGTTGTTTTAGAGATGATTTGAAGGTTTCGTGAAATGAAACAAAGTGTACTAAAAATCTTGAGAGTTTTGATAAATGGCCATAAAAAATTTTAAGTAATTTTTATGGAGAAAATTTGAGAAACATGTCCTCCAAGTTGCCCTACCACTTTTGGCCTAGAAGGGCTAAAACTAGTCTTGTGGTTTGAAGTGTGCTTTGATGAAATGTGAAATGTAGCAATGGATTTTGGTCATGAATAGGTTTTTGGTGTCTGATATGATGTGTTGAAGTGATTTTTGGATCTGGAGTGTTGTATTTTGGTTGAATACCTATTGGCATAATAATTGTTATTTGGATTTCCTATAAGGTGTCATGGAACATGTATGCAAGTGAGATATTCTCCAAGTGGCATATGCATGTTTATTCTTGAGGTGGTGTGTTAGGTCAATGTTGAAGTGTTCCATGTAATGGTTGTGTTTGAAATTGTTATTAGAAGTGTTTGAGCATGTTGAGTACAAGATTGGTTCTTGAAGCCTAAAAGCTAGTTTGAGCAGTTTGAGAGATGGAGCTATTTCAGTGCCTTTTGTTTTTTTTTGTTCTAATTCCCATGAGTTATTTTAGATAAAATACATTCATACATTTATATTTATATTCTTCTTGTTCCATGAATAGGTTTTTTTCTATGTAAAGTGGTTCAATTTTGAGGACCGCTTTTAGGTGCTAAAGAGTTTGTTGATAGATGTTGCTTTTGGGTGTGTCTTACAAATAAGATGGATGTTGCATAGGTTATTTTATTTGCTTAAGGTTGTGAGAGGATTCCCCTGAAGTGTGTGAATATTTTGGAGTCATGATGGATATTTTTATTCCATTGTAGTTCATATGCTGACCGTTGGAGGTGTTGTTGTGTTTGTAGGCCTAATTGAGATGTATGGTGTGTTTAGGCCTATGTAGACCCTTTGGGCATCTTTTTGTGATTTATATGAGAGATTAGGGAATTTTTTTGGTGTTTACTATGACTCACCTTAATGGTCTTATCCAACCTATGGTCATAAGAAAGTGTCAAGTATTAAATTGTGTTGTGGTTGCTCATTTAAGCTAGTTATGACGATGAGGGTTTGCGCTTAGCTAAAGTAAAGTGTAAATGGTGTTATAAGGGTTCAAGGGTAGGTCATAAAATATGATGAGAAGCTAATTAAAGTAGAGGAATATGACAGTAAGTTCACTAGACACAATCAACATTTTATGATGCATGTATGAGTTAAGAAGGAGAGAGGGTAGTTTGAGAGAGTTTGTGTGAAGAGGAGCTAATAAAGAGATCACAATTTGTTGTTAAAGCAACAAGGACATTAGGTGATCATCCATTTTAGGTGGATAGGTGGGTGCTTAGTAATATTAGGGGTTTTAGCCTCCTTATAAGTTTTGTGCACTACGAAATAGGGGTTGGTTCTCCTTATAGGATTTGTGTCCTACTAAACTAGGGGTTGGTGCTCCTTGTGGGGTTGGTGCTTCACTAAAAAAATATCATGTGATGAGTAGCATTCACTTGATTCCTTTGTTTTGAGTAATATAAGTATATTTTTAGAGTTTTTTCTTCCCCTTGATGGTTTCCCACTTCATATTTTGTGTTCTTGTGTACTTTATTTCATCATATTCTTGTGGATGGATGTTTTATGTTAATAAGATCACATTGTTGGACGATTGGATGGTTAATGGTTGGAACATGTTAACTACAATTGAATGAAATTTTTTATAGAATTTATTCCCCCTCTCAATCCTTTTTCTTCTAACATATTATATGGCTTTGAGTTTGTCCTCCCTATTGAATTCCAAATTATGTCCCTTTGTGTCTCCCTCGAGATTTTGTTTCTTATGAGGAGTATCTTCTGTAAGCACTTAGCACAACTCAAATTTTTAGAGGAATGTTGCCTAATAGTCCTTAAACATTATCATGTCTATCAAGAACACATAAAAATAGCATACAATAAACATGTCAAATAACATGACTTCAATGTTGGTGATCTTGTCCTCAAAGAGAATAAAAATGTCACCACTCTAGAAAGATGTCAACGTGTGAAGTTTTCTCTAAACTGGATTTGTCCATATATCATCAATCATAAATATGGGTCGAGCTTACCACTTAGCCTCCTTGATGGTAAATCTTAAAAGGAACCCATAAAATCTTTACATCTGCATCTTTTCTATTGTTAACGCATCTACTTCCATGATATTATTCACACCAAATATCTCATAACATCACCAATCTATCACCTACTATTGTAATGATTCGAATTATGTGGTCTCCCATCAATATCCTATATTTACGACCTTAAAGATGAGCACCACGACTCTTCTCATCACATTTTCCACATGGAAAAGTTCCTCCTAAGAGGTATGAACCCCTTAATCATTACTTCCATCTTCCCTTATTTTAATACTTGAAAACATGCTAAGGATACACATGTGCATTTTATATACACATCTTTTCCCCCTCCCCACATGGTCTACTACACCCACTCTTACCTTAAACAAAGTCATATATATATATATATATATGCATACTATCAAAAACATAGATTGATCACTCGAAGGACAACTATTACACTAAGTATTACCATAAAATATATAGATCGGCCCTCAAAGGACAAATTTATTAATATAGTATTACATCAAAATATGGCCATCAACAAATCCAAAATTGTAGACTAATCCCTTGAAGGATGGCTACCCAATTTAATAATGGCTAGAAAATGCTTCCCGCATTGATCAACCTTCACATCAAAATTCAAAATAATTAAAATAATCCTAGAAAATATTCCCACATCGATCAGTTTTCCCATCACAAAGCAAACTTCTCGCATTGATTAGTTTGCATGATAAAATTACATTTGGGAACAAGCCTATAAACCATCTAAGGAGAACCTATTATCCCCATACAAACTGCATATGAACCCTTCCCATATTGAAAGAAGTTATATAAGTTCATTCCATATATCCATGATCCTACATGTGACTAACTATTGTTAGTTATATGTTAACATTTATTACAAGGCCTCAAGTGCATTGTCATACATATTAAATTTACCATTAGATTATTTATATAAATATATATCAAATCAATTTCAAAAGAAAATATTTCACATTTGTTCTTGACCATGATGATGTACATTAAATCATACAGATCATTATATGTAAGTCACACCACATCAACAAAGTGAACATCATATCCATAAATTTGAATTATCCAAATATCTCAAAATCACATCAAAAGCTCATACATAACATTAAATCAAAGTAAATAACATCACATGAAGACAAAATCATAAACAAATATATACCTCATCAAAAAAGTTATACAAAATTCCTCAAAAGGGGATCAATACATCCAAGTCATATACAAAATCTTCCAACTATGTGGTAAACTCGAATAATCGGATAATTTATGCAACATTGTCAATGTTCACCAAGGTGTCCTACCAAGATGACCTATAATTTCTCACTCTATAATTTACATACTTAGGTTCATTTGGGAGGTGCTATGTTATAATCCGCTCATGTAGGATCGCATCTCATCCCTCAAGGCATGATAGCTCTCTATAGTCATAAAAATTGGAGGTCTCATCTCGACCTCCACCTATGGCTAACACTCCTGTAATAATTATGGCATACCCTGTATATGGCCCTACTCTCTATCCTCCACCAAATGAGGCCTCTTAAATCATACTTGTCTCTCCATACTTTGCTCGCAACGCCTCCGACTATCATAAATATCTATCCATCTAGTAAACTCACTCAAGGGACAAAGGTTACACAACATAGGAGGGGAAGTATATTCTATTCCATCTCACACATTCTATACATTTTCTATATTCTATATCTAGCCCACTATCATTGTGTAACTTTCACAAGGGCATCTTAGGGCATCATTACACACACATTCACACAAGATTAAAGGGAGTCTGAAATGTAGTGCAAAGCACTGTCTCTAGGTTCACTCTTCGAGCGATCGTCAAGGTTAGTCCAACTCCTCATTCTACATCTTATTTATTAGGTTTGATGTGGTTTGTGGGTATGTGCAACTAGGTATCTATTTTGTAGGTTACAGTGTGAACAACAACATTGGAACAAATCCAGAGTGACAAATAGAGATCAACAACGAAGCTCCTCCTGCACATAAAAGATCATAACCTAAGCATCTGGGTGGACACTAGTGCCCAGATTCAATCACTAGCGCCCTGGGTGTTCTTGTGTTCCCGTGGGCACTTCAATTTTGTACATTTATGGGTCTCGTAACCTCCAGTGAGCCTTGACAATGTTGCTTTTAGTCTATTTCAGTAATTTACCTACCCAAACAACTTCCGATCACTTAGAAATCAAATAATTCATCTATCTCTCTTGTTTGCTTAGGGTTTCATATCATTTCTTGCTTGTTTCTTTTCCATTTACTATATTATATCACTTGTATATAATTAGGTACAATCATTACTCTTAAATATAGATTTAATTCTATATATATATTAAATCAATCACCCCAATGTGATTTTAACTAATTGTTGCACTACATTTTAGACTCAATGTAGTTGTATAGAGAGAGAGAGAGAGAGAGAGAGAGAGTGTGTGTGTGTGTTTGATTGAAATACTTTCTATTGAGCTAAGATTCCTAATGTCATTCACATAAGAAGATACCGGGATACAACTAATTTTTCCTAGTGAAAATGTGTGGTATGGAATTCATAATAAGCCCTACTATGTAGTGAATTTTTTTGTGCCAATCTACAGTCCTTGATGTACTAGATAGAAAATGTTAGCTCTATGTAATAATGTGTGCCTCTTGAATGCTTTCCCCCTTAATGAGGTCAAATAAGACATGTATACATAGGATTCCTTTGCTTAAGTTTATTCATTAATAAGTACAAGGAAGGCCAAGGGTGATAAAATAAGACAAAAAAATTAACATTCGAAATAACATAAAAAAGAGATGAGGATAGAAGCACCCATAGGGGATAGTGTGCCCAGGTGCTCTTATCCCTAATGTGTTATCTTGTACATGGTGCTCAAAAGGTTAGACAATGAAATCAGAGCTAAGTAGGATATCGGTTGGATTGCAAAACTATAACTTGTCAATCAAAAGTAGCAAGTAATAACGATGAGAAGGATAAAATAAATTGTTATCAAAATCATCCCTTTTCCATTTTGATGTCTTGATATGCTATTTTGGTATTCTTGAAAAGTCATGGAGTTATCTTGGATCAAGGAAATTTCAAAATTTATAAATATGGGAAAGTTTCGAGTGTTTTGGACATTTTCTCCATCTCTTTAAGCCTCTTTAGTCTATGAATTAGTCAAATTTTGTGTCAAATTGGGCAAATCTGGGCAAAATTGGCCTTTCAAGGAATAAGTGGAATTGTTCTGAGTTACTCTCATTCCCCACATCTCTAACTTATCCATTTTACAAAGGAAGATCAGGGTGAATCAAGTTATTTTGGAACCAATAGAACTATTTCGTGTTCCAGTTATTCCCCATATACACACATTTACCGCATTAAACTTGAGAATCGATGATATCAAGTTATTTTGGAATTGATGGATCATTCCTTTGCTCCTATTATACCCTCGATCATCCATATTCTCCACCCATCAAAAAAAATTCGGGCCCATATGGCACACATGGACCATTATGTCATTCCCATTATATCTTGATACTCTAAATCAACCGATTAACGCCACAAGGATTGTTACCGAGTTATAATGTGTCTCAAAACCCCAAAAAATCTGAAAAGGGGGAAAATAACACTTCATAAATGTCACTTGATGAGTAATAGAGGAACTATTCCTTCATTCCCTTTGTTCTCCATTTTTTCACCCCAATTTTGCTAAATACAAAGAAAATTAGTTAAATTGGATTTTAAAGGCCCACTCAAAATAGTTCTTTTGTTCCATCCATTTCGTAATTCACCTAGAGGCCCAACATATGGCACACAACAACACAAAAACATCCAAACAATATTTTTTACTTAATTTCTTCAATCGAATGCAAATTTGGATCATTCAAAGGATAAAATTGGAAGAATCGTGCAAGAAAGACTTTATTTTGAGCATACATAGGCTAAAATGGGAAATTTCAAACAAGTAGAATTCTTTTTATCATGCACATGAGTCTAAAAAATAGCATAAACATGTAGGAGAATGCCAATTTAAATATTTGGGCATACATAATCACTTTATGAGCGTAGGAAGAGTTATTTTAGAGAAAAAGTGCAACATCCACATGCGAACATCACATGCTTCTATATTTCTAGTATGCGAGACTTCCATGTCTACAATTCTCCCCCTTATTTTCTTCCTCATTCTCTATAAAACTCCATGGAATTCATTGTAAAAAAACATCTCTACACTTTTTGTTCATTATCTTGAGTTGTTTACGATTTTTGGGTGGAAGAGCAGGGGTCATGAGTGATATTTTTATTGGTTTCACCTCTTGCATCAATAAAGGAGTTGTTTCTACCTTCTTACATCATGTTTATTGTGCAATATCATGTCTTTAAGCTAATTTTATCTCATGAAATCTTTTTTATCCTGATTTAAAGTTTAATTCTCATGCCTTTATGTGGTTATATGCTAATTTATAGGTCATATATTGTGTTTAAAAGTGTGTGCAAGATATTGTTGTACAAATAACCAAATTGCCCTTTTAGAGCCATTTGTTTCCCTTCTTTATTTTGTCACAACTTCAAACCCTTCTCTCAAAAAAATTTCATTGGAAAATCCATTGTATGTTGTATATGATGATTTTGGTTCTTATGGTCCATCTATGTGGTTCAAACAAGTCTCGACATCCTCAAAATTTATAGTGTATCACCATCTTTTCATTTTTTCCCTTAAGTCATTCTCCCTTTTCTTTGTTGATTCAGTAAAGTAGAGTAGTCTTAGGAGTATAATTAGTCTTAGGCGTTGCACTAGGGGAACTGCATGCGATGGAAAAGTGACATGCGAGCATGGGAATCTACAAGCAACTCTTCCTCACACTGACTGTCATCACCAATCCGGCACTATGATAATTCTTCACCGGGAACTCCTCATGCTATGATTATTTACTAATGCATAGCCTTTAGTTTGGTGGATGTAATCTAGAAACAAAACAACAACATAACACAAAAATACCATCGACTATGATAAGACGGAATGATGACAAATCTGAAATATCAAAGTAAATTATAATATTAACATGAAATTGTTACAATCTCACCCATGAGGTACTTCAAGTGTTATTGACTTCACTTGACTTTCACCAAGACTATGGGAGAAACTTTACAATTACACCTCTTAATGGCTTCTTCAACACACCTTTAAACTGATGGCTTCCTTCGCACACTTCCTACAATATTTCTCACTACTTCCTTCTATGCTAAATGAGGGGGGTGGCCTCTCTATTTATAGAACTTCCAGGCTTATCCATCTTATCTCTAAGATAGGATAAGAAATCCACTCTGACGAATCATATTCCATACCTTAACTCTTATCTGTACATGTAAGCTTATCTTTTAAGATAAGATAAACCTTATCATTTTACATGGGTTCCACATTTTTAGACTTTTTACAAATAAAATACACAAAATATTTATGACCTCACTCCTTGTCTTTATTACCAATATAATATTTCTAATTCCTAATCATGTAGACCCTACTTCTCTAATTACGCAAACTTTGACATTTTAACATTACTGGACCACTTATGACAAATATTTACTTTTTACAACATTCCTATTGTACTTTGATCACATCGTACTCCACATTATTGGCGGCACCGTACTGACGGCGCCGTTATCTTCTATCAGACGCTACTACTAATTATACTTAACAACATCCTATTCCTAATACATACATTAATGAAATAGAAATTACGGAGGAAAATTTTAGTGTCGACATCTTCCCCCTTCCTAGCTTCTACTCCGTCCTCGGAGTAGACTATTCTGGTGCTTGGAAAATCTTCAACTTGTCGTGGTTGACCCATTTCGTAATGGGAGTGCCATCCAATTCCTCCAGTTGGTACGTACCATTTTCATGCATAGCTGCTATTTTGTAGGGCCCCATCCATTTTGGAAGAAATTTTCTCTGTCTTCTTTTTTTGTATCTGGAATCATATACTAGAACCAAGTCATTCACATGAAATGGAGACCACCGGATCTTTTGATCAAAGTATTCCTTCTGCTTCATTTTCTTCTTATGGCTTGTATCCTTTGTTATTTCTCTCATTTCCTCCAAAGAAATGAAGATGTACCAACCTTTCTTTTCTTGAATCACTTTCATCCATCCTTTCATTTTTCATAACTCTCACAAAGGGGGAATATCAAACTCAATAGGAAGAATCGGATTAATGCCATAGGCCAACCAAATGGGGAGTATCCTGTTGCTGACTTTGATGTTGCCCTATATGCCCACAATGCTGCATGAATCCTTTTATCCCATTTATGTACCTGCAAGGCTGCATCTTTTGCTAGAATTTGACACAACACAAAATTTGTTCGTTCCACCTATCCATTTGTGCTTGGCTTGTATGTTGTTGCCTTCATGTGCTTAATAGAAAACTTATTGACTAGGGCTTCTACCACCTCATTAATGAAGTGGCTTCCTTGATCTGTTACAATTTCTAATGGGCAACCAAATCTGGTGACAATGCGTTCATACATGAACCTTGCCACTTCATCCATGGAAGTTGTTTTCAATGGCCTAGCTTCAACCCACTTGGTTAAATAATCTGTGGCAACTACAATATACTTATTTTGGCGTGATGTAGTTGGAAGTGGACCTACAATGTCTATTCCCCACTTTTCAAAGGGACCAAGGGGAAGAATAGGACATAATGGAGCTGATGAAGTCTTACGGTTACCATGTGTTTGACAAATATCACATGTCTTACAATAATTATAACAATCTTTAAAAAGAGTGGGCCAGTGATAACCTGCATCCAAGATCCTTCTTGCTGTAAGTTTTCCAGAGAAGTGCCCTCCACATGTACCATTGTGGAATTCTTCTAGCAGCTTCTTTCCTTGATCACGTCCAACTGCCCTCTTGTACTGTCCATTAGGTCCTATTCGAAATAATACTCCATGTAGAATAGAATATGGACGACTGGCTTGAGTAATCTTTCTCTTATTCTTTGCATTGGCACCATCAGGAAACTTGAATTCATTCAGATAATTCCAAATATCTATGTATTCACTAGGGATTGTGTCAAGGGATAACAATGTTTGCATTACATCGGGAAATCATCATCATCACAAGATGATCCTAAACCATCATAGGCTCGAGAGAGTGCATCTGCATTGACATGCTTCTTTCCTAGCCTATCTATAATATCAAATTCAAATTCTAAATTATCCATCTTGATATCCTCCCTGATGGGTTAGGCTTATTTACAATATATTTTAGAGCCTGATGATCTGTTACAACTAGAAATTTTTGCCCTAGCAAGTAATTTCTAAACTTCTTTACAAAAAATGATATCCAGAGCCTCTTTTTCAGTGTTACAGTATAGTTTACCTCAGCACTGCTCATTTGTCTACTCCCAAAGTAAATTGGATGTTCATTCCCATTTTCATCCTTTTGGCTCAAAGTACTTCCTAGTGCTGCATCTGAGGCATCAGTGTACACAATGAATGGCTTGCTCCAATCTAGATTCTTCAAAACAGGTGAAGACACCAGGGCTTCCTTCAATTGTCCAAAAGCTTCATGCGCCTTATTTCCTGGTTCATAAGTAACATCCTTCTTCAAGAACTGGGTTAGTGGCTGTGCAATCTTTGAGAAATTCTTGATGAACCTTCTATAGTAACCCACATGGCCTAAAAATGATCTCAACTTACTTCTATTAAGAGGAAATGGTAAATCTTTGATTTTTGAAACTTTATCAGGATCGTACCAATACCATCTCTTGGATACAACATGCCCTAACAAAACGCCTTTAGAACATCCAAAGACACACTTTGTAGGGTTTAGTGAGGCTTGTGCTTCATCTAACCTTTGAAATGTTGTCTCCATTTGGTGCAGGTGGTCCAACTTGCTCCCATAGATGCAAAAATCATCCAGAAATACTCTGATGAAGGTCCCAATGTAGGGTTCAAACACCCTATTCATCAAACGCTGGAATGTTGCTGGAGCATTACACAACCCAAAAGACATAACTCTATAAGCAAACGTTCCCCAAGGAGTGGTGAACATGGTCTTCAGCTGATCTTTCTCTGCTATACGAACTTGGTTGTAGCCACTATATCCATCAAAAAACTATAGCACTCCTAGCCAGCTACTTCGTCCAAGATCTGATCTGAAAATGGAAGAGGGTAATGATCCTTCTTTGTTGCCTTATTGAGCTTCCCGTAATCAACACAAATGCGTAGCTTCCGTTTCTTTTTTATTGAGATCACAATGGGAGAAACCATTCTGAATTCTCACAAAGAAATATGAATCCCGCATCAAGCAACTTATCTATTTCTTCTTTTACAGTCTTGGAAAAATTAGGATTCATTCTATATGGCATTTGCTTTATGGGCTTAGCACCATCTACCAGCTTAATACAATGTTCTACCCAACTTACTTGACGGAGTTCCTTGTAATCAAAATTGAATAGGTGTATGTACCTTTGAAAGAGCTGGAGGTAGGATTCCTTCTCACTCTCCATCACAAAGATCACCAATCTTTATTTGTTGGAGATGATCATCAACTTCTTCTTCGATAATTTGATGGGGTCATGAGCTGGTGTGACTAGAAGGATATCCATGATCAAACATCAACCTTACTTTCTTCATCTTCAAAGTGTCCACTTCACTAGTACTAGAGTAATTAGAGGATGTCCAATCATCGGTTTCATCACTTGAATCCACGTGTTCGCCTTTATGATGTCGAGGGATCACATTTATCTTCACCCTCTCTCTACCACGTCCAAGTGTCATGAAACCTTCATTCCAGTAGTTTCTTGCATGAACTCTCCTTAGCCATGGTCTTCCCAAGAGCATTGGGTACGCAATGCATTATTTTTCATCACCCGAAAGTCTACCATGCATACCACACCCATAATGATATTGCCACATTTGAAACTACACCTTCTGGTTTAGTTTTTCCCTTATTTAATGACCTTAACATAAGTGTTGAAGGGCAATCAATTTTAAACCCAACATATTCATTACAGACTCGGTCATTACATTAACTGCAGCACCTCCATCAACTAAGACATCATGAATTGAAATACCATTACATAATACCTCAGCTTGTGGAGCATAGGGATCTGCCTCTACCTCCAAAACAGGGACCTCAACCTCCTTCCTTCTTTGAGCATTGAGTCCACCTCGCAACTCCCGCCTCTTCTCAGAAGACATAGCCAAGAGTTGACCATATGTAATATTTGCAGGCCTTTTGGACAGATCTTCCAAGATGGAGTATGGTCCTTGCCCCTGTGAAATCAGAAAATCCTGCACACCCAACTTTCTTCTCCTATATTTCTTACTAGTTTCTTCTTTCATCTTCTTAGGATCATTTCCATCTTGATTATCTTTTTCTTTCTTTCTTTTTGTTACTAACACATCTACTTCATTATTTTTGCTCTTATCTACTACATCAAAAGAATTCACAGTGCTTTTCCTTTATCATTATCTCCTTTACCAAATGTAGAAGCTCTATCTGACAATTATACTTATAATGTCCCTTTTATAACAACCATAACAAACAACTTCAGAAATATTTCTTTTTGGACCTCTATCTCCTCCCTGAGAACTAAATTCCTTTCCTTGAAGAAGATTAATAGTTAACTGACCCATCTTTTTGAGCAGATCTTCATACTCAGTAGATGTACTAGGAGAAATATTTGTGCTCACCGGGAGTGGTTGTGGATTCTGACCAAAGGTGCTTTGGTGTAGGCTCTACTTTAGCAACAATTTCTTTGGGCTCCTCTTCCATGCTTTCTTCTTGCCTTCTTGCAATCTCCTTTGCTTGTTCAATGGTAGCTGGGCGGTCATACTTCACTCGTTGTCTGATCTCTGGCTTCATCCCAAGAATGAAGTGCTTACAGAGGAGATTATCCACGCCATTCATCAACCCATCCGCTAGTCCTTCCTTCCGGATCTAGGCATCGAGCTTCCTCCTTAGCTCTAGAACACGAGCATGATAATCCCTTATCTTCTCCTTCTCTCCTTGGGATAGCTTTGTGATCTCGATCATGAGATCTGCATATTTCTGTTGTTCACCAAATTCTTCAAGAAAAATTTCAGTTAATAAATCCCATGAATTTTTCACATTATCACCTAGTGTTTCAAACCACCTAAGTGTTGAACCATCCAAAAAGGTAGGAAAAAATTCAGTCCATTGTTCCCTTCTTATAAGGCCATTACAAATACAAGATCGCTTAAACTCTTAAATGAAAGAAGAAGCATCTTCATTAGATTGAGCTAAAAAAACAAGAATCTTTCCCATTTTCAAAAGTAACCACCATGAAATACCAACTCACAAGTACAATCAACAAGACTTATGTGTACAAATAATTGGAATCACTATACTAGAAAGTGACTTTACACCTTTCTACAGTAAAATAGAAATGACCATGGTAAACTATGGTAAAACTTGACTTACTGTGGTAAAAACTGACTTTACTGTGGTAAACACTATTCATGGTAAAAAGTGAAGTTACTGCGGTAAATACTATTCATGGTAAAAAGTGAAGTTACTGCGGTAAATACTATTCACGGTAAAAAGTGACTTTACTGCGGTAAATACTATTCCAACAAAAATGACTTTACCATGGTAACTACTATTCATGGCAAAAATGACTTTACCATGGTAACTACTATGCATAGTAAAAACAAGGTTACCCTCTAATTGATTTTTGACTAAGTGGGAATATCTCTCCAGAAAATCCACCAACGAGGAATGGTCCCGGCAACGGAACCAAAATGTCATCACCAATCTGGCACTATGATAATTCTTCACCGGGAACTCCTCGTGCTATGATTATTTACTAATGCACAACCTTTAGTTTGGTGGATGTAATCTAGAAACAAAACAACAACATAACACAAAAATACCATCGACTATGATAAGACGGAATGATGACAAATCTGAAATATCAAAGTAAATTATAATATTAACATGAAATTGTTACAATCTCACCCATGAGGTACTTCAAGTGTTATTGACTTCACTTGACTTTCACCAAGACTATGGGAGAAACTTTACAATTACACCTCTTAATGGCTTCTTCAACACACCTTTAAACTGATGGCTTCCTTCGCACACTTCCTACAATATTTCTCACTACTTCCTTCTATGCTAAATGAGGGGGGTGGCCTCTCTATTTATAGAACTTCCAGGCTTATCCATCTTATCTCTAAGATAGGATAAGAAATCCACTCTGACGAATCATATTCCATACCTTAACTCTTATCTATACATGTAAGCTTATCTGTTAAGATAAGATAAACCTTATCATTTTACATGGGTTCCACATTTTTAGACTTTTTACAAATAAAATACATAAAATATTTATGACCTCACTCCTTGTCTTTATTACCAATATAATATTTCTAATTCCTAATCATGTAGACCCTACTTCTCTAATTACCCAAACTTTGACATTTTAACATTACCGGACCACTTACGACAAATATTTACTTTTTACAACATTCCTATTGTACTTTGACTGTTACCGTACTCCACATTATTGGTGGCACCATACTGACGGCGCTGTTATCTTCTATCAGACGCTACTACTAATTATACTTAACAACATCCTATTCCTAATACATACATTAATGAAATAGAAATTACGGAGGAAAATTTTAGTGTCGACAGACCTCTCCGAGGTCGTGCCAAACAGCCGGTGGGTATGGAATATGTGTGAGATGTAGACAAACTAGTTAGGCAATCTAATGTCTTTAATACGCATTAGCGGAATTTGTGATTCTAAGGTAAAGAAGGCCCTCCTAACTTGAACTAGTGTGATAGATCGGTCAGCAAGGATGACTGCTCGAAGGCTCCAATCAATATCGAGCTCTGGCGTGATTTGATCTATAGGTTGTGGAATACGTGGAAAATGACCCGGGATAGTTTTGTGTATTTCTTCGATATGGTCATATGGTGGATGGTAAATATAGTCAATTCTATGGATGATTCTCTGGCCTAGTCCAGAATTCCCTAGCTCTGTTAGCTGCTGTGTCTAGCAAGGATAATTGTTCGATGATGATAGGTGGAAGTGGGGTAGACCGGAATACTAGTGTGCGTAGGCCAGTGTCTATGTCTAATTCTCCTATGGATTCGTTAGGCTGCGGGATTTGTGGGTCACAACCGTAGATTCTTAGTTGTTGTGGACCTGTTATGGTCATGCGTGAAATCAAGTCCTAATCCCTAATATCCAGTAATCGTATGCTTTCTCAGCTTCTATATTTAGGATCAATAACTATGTGATTTTCTCATAATATCTTACAGGTGTTCGTGTAACCTGGATTCTTAGGTTGGTATCTATATCTAGAAGACTGTCTCCTGCGTCATTTGTGGGACCAAAGGATCACAACCAAAGGTTTGTTCTCTTTCGAACCCTTCTACAGTCATATGAATGTTACCTAGGGTAATCTGTAGTTTGGTTGATTCAACCAAAATGTGTGTGCTTGGTCGTCTTCTATGTTTAGTCCGCTCAACTGGGAATTGATTTGTTGCAAGCTTACCGTTGTTCGGAAGACTTGAATCCTAATATTTTGATCTATATCAGTTATCACTATGATGAGATTGGGCTGAGGCATGATTGGCTCAAATACATATTCCCTGGGCTCTCTAGGTCCCGTGATTGTCATAAAAAAGCAACAAAGTAAAGAGAACTACAGTAAAATAAAATTTAACTATATGAAGTATATCTATAGCATATATAACTTCTCTATTTTTTTTGTGTTTTCTGATGAGCTTTACGAATTCAAGAAAGCAGCTATTTAAAATATCTAAAAATGACAACTAAAATAATCAATTTAAAACAAACAAAATAACCGAGTGTAGCTATCTGTCTGTGCAATTTGTAGATCTATTCTAAATAAAGAAATAGCTTATCTAATCTATTTGCAAGACTCTCGATCCTACCTCGAAGTGAGGAGTGAATCATAGTTTCTCGAAACTATCAATCCCCATGACTTCCTAGCAATATCGAGAGTAGAATTAATCAAATAAAGTAATTAACTACTCTATTTGATATGATTCTAACTAGAACTTTGAAAGCTAGAACACGGATTCGTAGAACAGTGGCGAATCTGATGGTGTGTGTGATCTTGTCCCCTCAGTATGATCTCCTCATTCCTTCATATTCACGTGGATCCAGAAAAGCGTGTAATGTTAGCATCAATAGAAGTAGATATTGGGATAAAGGCAGCTCAGAACACTGACTGAATACAATGCGAGTAGGAGAGGGATAGCGCAAGAGTACAGAGCTTGGCTTATGCAATTCCTAGCGGGATTTATTGCGAGTCATGCAACATAAAGTGTCCAGAACCTGAAACTATCTTGTTTGAGGAGAAAAACCTGTAACTTTAATGGCTTCCTAAGCTATTCTACTCCAATGGATTGGATGAAATAATAGCAGTGCTTACACAAGATGGATATGTGGCTTACCAACACTAAAACAACGCTAACTAAGCATGCAATGAAAGAAACTAAGCATTCTAAGAAAAAGGAAAACTAAATCTATTGCAAAGAGAAATCAGAGGCAAATTTGAGGGGCCATTTGCTTGAGCACGAGCCAACTATTTATAACATTTGCATTTACCCAAGGTAAAAGCCAAATAGAACTCTTAAACTATAAACAATGGCAAAACACTATTCTAGGGAACCAGAATCATAAATGCAAGCTTATGGCGGTGAAAGAAAGCTGGTAAAACGTTGAATTTACATGAGTCGTGTTAAAAGAGCTTTCTGGAAAATGCGTAAAGGACCACCGCTCTAAGCAGGGCGGTGGTTATAGGACCGCCACCTTGTTCAGGGCGGCGGTCATGAGACCACCGCCTGCAAGCAAAATGCCGGTCTCTTCACTGAAGAGCGAAAGGCCAAGAAAAGAGGGGAAAAGGGAAAAACAAAGCACGCGGTGGCTAAGCGGGGCATGCGGGATGTTAACGCACACTTGGAGAGCTTTTCTGGATCCCGAACACCTTGCGAGGAGACCTATATCATGATTGGGGCACGTGTCACGTTGTTTTGGAAGTACAGTACCTTACAATTTTGGGTACGTATAGGAACCATACCTCTCTTAAGACTCTCTCCAATATACAAGTCACCCATAGCCTAGGATTGTTTCTATTTTTTCGGTTGGGAGACATCACACCACTCCCTAAAGGATACATTCTTACGTGAAAACATTAATGTCAAAAAAATTAAAGAGGTGTTAATTTGTAATTATCTTTATTATGAATCAATCATATAAATGAAGTATTTATAGGCTATATGTACATAGTAAGTGTGTGATTTAATGACTACATGTGCCCTGTCTTTGGTGAATAAGGACTCGATAGCATAAAGTAGAAAAGAAAAGTATACCTTGAAGAGTCGAATGAAGATTGTACCCAATATTGTGTTGAATAAGTTTTGTAGTGTGTAGAATGGAATAATACATGTGTAACATGAAATTATGAGGGGGAGGATAACCATCCTTTGGGTGACCTTAGCATGCATGGATTCATAATGATGTGTGTGTATAGTTCCTTGGAATGTCTCCTTTGCCCGAGGCATTCTTGAGATTTAATTAATGGTTACTTGTGTGACTTTCCTTTGTTGGGATAGTATAAGACCTGTAAAAGAAAACAAGTGTATTCAATGCTCTATTTAAATGCAATTAAACTTTTAACTTGGAAAATATGGAAATGTGTATTTAAAAAGCTAAACAAGGGTGTTAGAGTTCACCTGGAATGTTGAAAGAGAAAAGGATAGAAATTTGTTCCCGATTGTAAACTCGATGCTTAGGAGCTAGTTAGAATATCACAAAGGATTTGGGCTTCTTGTCACAAAATTAGGGATTTGAGCATCCCGATGCTAAAATTTGGGTTTATGCATCTTGTCATTTCTTAAGGGAAAGTGTATTGGTAGAGCGGTCTATTTTTCCCTCCAACCTCTAATTTTTTGCTATGGATAAGTGTCATTTGCAGATGATCACAAAACCCATTTGTAACTTACCATGGCTGACACATTACTCTAGATATATTGTTGTCTTTTGTATGCCCAAGGTGTCATTCCCTTATTTAGTTCCTACTTTGGTTCCTAGATTAGTAGTTAGTTCTTGTTAGTGACTAATTGTAATCAAACTAGTTATGTAACTACCGATATAGACACCAATTTTTCACCCCTAGGTCATCCTACAAATATCAATCAAATTTATCATGATTTATGTTATTATACCTAACCTAAGTCCATTATCCCATAATCTAATTTACCATTGTAAATACCAATTTACCCACGTATAACCTCATTTTCTCTTCCTAACCACCTAAAACAAACCTAACCTAAATTACCCTACCCATCCTAACCTTCTAACCTCTTCTTACCTGGATTCCTAACCTCCCACTATTCCTAAAACAACCTCAATCCTTGGATGGAAAGTGGTTTCAACTATTTTCCATCCTTTCATAGTTTGTTTTTAACCCCTCTAACTAGATCAATGGTGATCCATGATCAGTGGCGATTGTTATGGATGTCATCGATCCTATTTAAACACCCTCCTACTTCATTTCTTAGTTAGAGACTAGAAAGATTAGAGAGATTGGGCATGTTGATGAGTTGTTGAGACCCTACACAACCTCATGATGTTAGAATATTATTCACACCCTGTTAATATCCATGGGAAGTCCTTCTCCAAAACTCAATCTGTCATTTCAATCTTTATCATCCTCAACATCATCCAACAAGGTATAGTGCACTCTTGTTCATTATTTCAATCATATACTTCATCATTTACAATTCATCAACACTCATCTTCATCCTCCTAGATAGCCACCTTACATTCTACCTTTCCTTTAGCCATTAATTAAACTCTTTAACCGATTCCAAATTACCAAGGATCTCCATCGAACCCCAATTGTCATCGATTTGAGACCTAACTCCGATATTATCTCTTTATACATACTGAAATCTCTAATCTCTGCATATATTCTCGTCTCCAGAGTTCCTTTACTTAATCTTAGCATTTTCAACCTATTTTTTACGTCAAACATCGTTTGTTTTACTATTTTTGTCAAAATAGACCATTTTTACCACGATCACTTCCAATTCCCAATATTCATAAATCCTTTTCATTTCCCCTTATATTTATCTATTATCATCTGCTTTTGCTAACAAAAAACTTTATAATCATGTCTTGTCTTTATATGATTATTTTAGTACATGTACACCCTATTACAAGCATTTATGATCTCCTAATCGTATAATAGTATTTCGTGTGGGAGCAGTTTGACATCGTCCATGAACTCATCCTATGACCCATTTCCCTCCCACCCTAAATCAAATACATTGAGGAACAACTTGAAGTGATACAAGAAGAAAGATAATCCATAGAATAATTCTAGTTTGACTATTTTGAAGAGCCCAAGCTTTCTACAGCCCTAGACAGGGCCACCTATTAAACAGAGAAGGATCTATCTATCCGTATTAAATTTTAAACATATTATCATTATATTCTTTCATTATCACATCACTTGATTATAGACATGAGTTTACATCCCGTAAGGAATCCCATTGGTTCTCGGGATTGGCCTTTGCTAATCAAATAATTTAATTATTATCTAATATTTATCTTGTTTAGTTGTCTTTGCATACAGGTTCTCTCGCTCGGTGAAAGGAAGAGTCTTTAGCATTGTTTGTGTATCCATTCATCCCGACATTGCGTTTGTTGGCGCAGGTATTGGTAAACCCTGCTTCTTTTAGATTTTTGGTGTTTCATCATATTATTGACAAACTGAATTTCACCTCAAACATCATGGCACGCCCGATGGGAACTTTAGTCCCTTTTTATTTAGATTTTACATCTTTCTATTTCCTCCTTTTCAAATTCTCTAACCTTTCAGCTTGGACTACTTTTTTGTCATTTCAAAATGCATTAAAATTAAAATCAAAAATTGAAAAAAGGAATAGCAACCACAAGTACTCCAGTTTTCTTTTGTGATTTCTTTCAGCATTGTATTTTTTCTGGCTTATTTTCATCAAAATAAACATTCCCCTATGGATCTTAAAATGAACTCTCATATATGTTTGCTCACATATTTTAATCATGAGTTAAACAAATTGCATTCATAAAACTCCCTTCACGCACAACCAAATCACATCAAATTCACATTTGAACAATCCCTCCCAGTAGACCTAATTGGATTTCATCACGAAGAGAAAATTCAAGTCGGTGTCCTAGCGAAGTATAAATAATTTGGTGGGCAATATATCGGCTAAGCACCTGACACCCTTATCATTCTAGGACCGTAAAGTGAGTGGGTAGTCCCTAATATCACACCTCCTACTAACATCAACACATATCTGGGCCTCATGTACCTTTGGGCATATCAAGGACGCTAACCTTAAATTCACTTGAAACTAACCATAGTTGAATTTTTCTTAGTACCCTTTCAGCCATTTTTGTATTTCACACTTTTCTTAAATTAATCAAGATAATAAGGTTCTTTGTTTTTCTTTCTTTCATTGTTATAAAAACCCATTTTATCATTCTTCATTGATTGTGTGATTAGTTCATGGTTGTAACTAGACAACAATGTGTCTTCAAAACATCAACGATATGACAAATTGTCTTCGAAATCTCTAGACTCTCTTGAGTCTCGTATTCATAATATTCCAAAAATAATTGATCAAGTTTGATGACCTTCGAGAGGCCGATCAAGAACCTCCACATTCTCTTAGAACCGAGTTAGCTACATAAGAGATTCCAAACCCATCTTGCCCGTGGTTCTTTAAAATTGATGATCCAGTCTTTATAGAACTTCTAGACTCGACTGGTGGCCCTTAACGCTTACTTTACCTCCCAGGATGTCCTCCTCTAACACCCAAATCTAGAATAATGACCTCCTATTACTACATGTCACTTTCGATCATTCCCGACTCATTGACCTCGATCATGAGCCCGTCATCCAAAAAATCCACCATTCTTCCACTTTCGATGAATCAGAACATTAGTCCTCTTCGTCCGCATATGTCACAAGTTTTTATCTTAACACCATTTCTTCACATAACATAACAAGTAAAAAAACCTCAACAACCAGACTTCCTCATCTAGTTCACGTACTACACACATCCACAACACTACCCCACCACCCACATCCACTCATGTGGCTTCTACTACTCTTCCCCCTCGCACCGTCCGAGCTATTATCACTCTCACTACTAGTCCTTTGATCACATCACAACTAGTTTGCTTGCCACAAACTACGTGCACTATCCAGAGCTTAGTTATTTCCATACCCACATCCATGTCACTCATCAAAAACGAGTGCCATCACCACTTCCCATACAATTTCACAACCAACATATACAATTCCTATCTTATAGTATAGTACCCTTGCTTCTCAATTTGTACCATATTCGATGGATTCTTTCATCCAAACATCTATTCCTATTCCTTATCAATATGTTCGAGATTATTCACAATCGTTGATTTCTCGGCGGAGCTCACAACGTCCAACGGAATCTCCTCCTTTTCAACATTACACTCCACCCTATCACTGCCTAACCCACATATTTATAATTAACCTAGCTCATAATCTTCAAGCATTCAGCAACATGTTATCCAATTTCACACCCCTTACAAATTGGCTAACTTCAAAAATCAACTTGGGAAATTTCATGAGATATTAGTGAAGAATTTTTATTTTCAGGTATTTTTTTATGTTTTAGACACTTGCAATGGTTTAAGGAATTGATTTCCTTTTCTTCAGCTCAAATAAATCCATACTTGGTAAAAGAAAAATTTAAAAATGAGGAAAATCCATGAAAACGAGAAAATCCACACAAAAATGAAAAGCCACACAAAACAGGAAAAGCACGCAACACAAGAAAGTATGAGCAAAGCTGGAAAAGCCACACAAAATCTGAAAAGCTGCATAAAACTAGAAAATTCATGCAAAAATGAAAAGTCACATAAAACAGGAAAAGCTGTAGTAAAATAGGAAAATAAGCTCAAAACTGGAAAAGCATGCAAAACAGGAAAATTAGTGCAAAATAGGAAAATCCGCACAAAACTAGAAAATCCATGAAAAACTGGAAAAGCCATGCAAAATGAAAAAGCCACACAAAACAGGAAAATCTACACAAAATAGGAAAATCTACGCAAAACAAGAAAATCCATGCAAAACAGAAAATCCACGTAAAAGCGTAAAAGCCGCACAAAACTAGAAAATTTGCGCTAAACTAGAAAGTCACGCAACAAAGGAAAATGGCATGTTTCGCACGAATTTAAAATGGCCATAAATTTTGACTTGTTGCTTCATTTTTCACAAACTTTATATCGTTACAAAGGTCTCAACATCCTCTACGCCATAGAAATGATAATTATTATTTTTAATGGATGCAGCTCTAGGTTGCACAACCACCATATATGATATGATATGGTTATATTTCTTCTCCATCAAGCTAAAGTACATTGGGGAATGGATTTTCAGAGGCTCCCATACTTTTTCGAGATCATTTAATGAGATATGTTGGTGGGTGGGAGAAAAATTGGTGATTCTTCCTCCTCTCTTCTCTCATTCACTTCTATATATTGCAAACACTTCTCATTTGCGAAGGGTGGTTGTTCGGGCATGAGAAAACTCTGCCAATTTGTTTTCTCAAATTCTTTGAGTAGAAATCCTTCACATGGACTCTAAAAATGTAACGGTGCCTCTATTTAGCAAATGTAATGGATTGTGCAAATTTATGCACCAATAAAATTGTGTATTGTGGTGTTTTCTCAACACTTTCTCATTTTACTTCCATTCTCTTTCCTCTCCTTAGTTGTTGTTCTATTATGTGTAGGTTTTCTTTCATCTCGCAGTGCATTTTGTTGTGTTTAATGGATATTTGGTGGTGAATGGAGCTCGGTTTTATGTCATAGTTGTCTAGCCTTCCCTCGTTGCATTTTCTACTTTCTTTCTCCCTCAAGAAATATATTCCACCCCCCTCTTTTTGGTGTTATCACCTCTATAGTTTAGGATTTCCCTCTTTTACCCTTTCTCCTTCTCCCTAGTCCTTTGGAACTGATATGATAGGATTAGATATGTGTTTTCTTGCATTAGGAGTAGTTTAGTGTTAGGATTAAGTAGAGGAACCAACCTTCTCTTGAGGTCCATCTCAAGTAGCAAGTCCCAAAACTTTAGAGATGGTCTAATGTTACCCAATTATACTGGTAGCTCATGCACACACACATGATAAATCAGAGGGTGTCGTAATTTGGTGATAACAGCTTTGGAAAACCCATTGAGAGAAGATCAAGATTTTTACATCTTTATTTCATCAAGTTTATTATGTTCTTGGTGAAATCCATCCTTTGGAGGAACATTCTAAGCACAACCGGCGACTCCATTGATCCAAAACAACCCCTTTTCTAAGTTACATGCCTTTCTTTCCATCCATTTCCATCTATTTTTATTTCCACATCTTTCATTTTTCTTCCATCCATGAAGTTGTGCAATCGTGACTTCATTCCCATCATGAAACTCTCACTCACTTACAAGATAAGAAACAATTCAATTCACCCCATAACTTACAAAAATTTCTCCAAGTTATTACAATCCACCTCTAGATTAGTTTCATGATAAAAACTAGCAGTATGCATATTCCCATGAGCAAGATACAAATCAATTTGGTCATTCACCAAAATATGCAATTGTTCTAGAGCAGGGGTATGCATATTATGAAGGTCATCCTACACCAAGATATTGGTTTTTCGAGAAAGATCCAAAGGATGGAGGTAAATATGGTGCAGACTAGGGTTACATCTCAATTGAAAGCATTCAAGATTGGTTTTAGGGTCCCTTGTCTATGGGTTGGCCCTATAACAAGAAATTTTATCCCTCAGTAGAAGTTGGATTTCATGGTTGAGATGTTGCCACAACTTGCAAAGTGGGTTAAGAAGATAGAGGCTTATGATCTTAGTGTTAGGAAACCTTGTCAATGGGAAAATCCTACACCATCACCTCATATCCTTCCCATTTCACTTCCCCAACCTACACCATCTTATCCTGAGTTTCAATTCCCTAGCTTCTTACATGTTTCCCTTGTTATGGATCCCATTTCTTCATCTTCTACTCTTCCACCCCACCTTCAATTCTCTACCATTTTCCCTTCCAAAACTACTTCCCCTCTATAGAAACAAGAAATTACATCTTCTCTTCCACCACCAATAGTGTAAAAACCAGTTGAATCCTAACCCACCCCTTCTCTTGTAGTCTCAAACCCATTTTGGGAAGAAGAAATTCATAAAATCGCTTAAGGAGGCAATAAAACGAGGAGCCTAGCAAGAAGAATCAACACAAAAATTGACGAATTAGGCTGCTAAGTTCAATATCACTCGAGTTCTTCTTGATGACTAAGCCTTCAATAGGGGTTGAGGTTCAAGAACAAGTGGTAAAAATTGATTTTACAAAAGAACAAGAACAAGAAAATGATTATCATCGATCCTTATGTTTCGATTGCAGTGTTCGATTGGCACTATATTCCCGAGAGATTATTAGTCCATCTGCAGCTTTAGAGTCATGGTAGAGGAAGAGAAATCAGCTATAAATCCACAAGCAGAGGAACACATGGAGGAGAACAGGACAAATTCGAGGTATCATGTAAGGAGTAGGTCACACAAGACATTTCAGATCTTTCTTCCACTTCATCCTTCCAAAATATGACTTTTAGATGAGTTTGAGATTTCAAATTCTAATTTTTAGGATGAGAATACCCGTGGTGAACCAAACTTGTAAATTCAAAATCCACCATGGAAGAATAAAAATCCTTGGCACATTTAGACAACAAAGAGGCTAATTAATTATCATATTTGGAGGATAGCATTGGTGAAGAAAGATCCATTGAACTCATTACCTTTGTTGCTCCATCACCTATCCTTCAACACAAAAATCCTCTTGCTATCAAAGAAAATGTTCAAAAAAAGCATGTTTCCCGCAACAATCCTCTTTAGAAAGACATAAAGGAGTTTGATCTTCCAAGCTTCACATTGTACAAGGAGGAGGAAGAGAACAATGATGACAACCATTTCAAACCGGTCATCAAAGTGAAGGAAGAGTTGTTTGTAGATGCAATACAAAGTCCAAATCAACATACAAGTAGTCATCTTTTCCAGAAAGTCTACAAGAAGACTTCATTATTGGAGTTGATCTTTGAAGAAATGGTAAAACATCACGGATCGGGCGGTGCCTAATCGATATCGAGCTTCATTAGAGAAAATATCGTAGTTACAACCAGTCACATTCACTTCAAAGCATGAGCATGAGTTTTAGTGTACTAAGGATCAACTACAATGCCTCTCAAAACCAAATGCAAAGCAACTAAAAGAGGTATTTCTTGTGTTTCCAGTTGATACCTTGATGATTTGGGTGGAAAATCAGCTTGTAGTCAGTTTTTCACTCATGTACAAGACCATGTCTATTGCCAAATTAGTCACATGGTCCAAATTTGTGAGAAAGGGAAGTTACTTCTCCATGTCAATTGCATGATTTGTTTGAGCTTTCCATTTCTCTAGTTAGAGTAGAGTAGGTAGGTTGTTTCCAGCAGAAGAAGTTTTTGTGCACTCTACATGTTTCACTTGAGACATGTATGATATATCATCTTTTGTACATAGTTTTTTCTTCGTTGTTTATCTTACACGGTTCATTGGAAGTGGCAATGTTTGGGGGAAATCATTTTTAGTAGCAGTCCCAAGTGCATTCTAGATCAACATGTGTTCCAAAAACTTCTACATGTTTCATACTTACCAAGAAATCATCAATTTCAGTCCTTCATACTTGGCAAAAAAATAGATTTTGGGATAGATTCAGAGGTTCATCGTTCATCCCATCAAATCAGATTGCAGAGAAAATCAAATTTCATATTCAAAACAATTTTCCACTCGCATAAAACCTTATTTAGAATATTCTCATAATGTGGATGGCGATTCAAGCTTCATATCACCTCCGTGTTCATGCAATACTTCAATTGTTTTAGGGTGTGTTCTTCAAAGGATCATATCAGTTCTCATATTTTTAGGTTGAATCCATGCCCAATGGATACTTAAGGCCACCGATCTCTTCAATCTAGGAGGAAGTTTACCCCGTGAATCGCCAACCTGTTATCCAATTTTACACCCCTTACAAATTGGCTAACTTTGGAAATCTGGACTTGGGAAATTTCATGAGATCTTGGTGAAGAATCTTCATTTTTAGGTATTTCTCATGTTTTGGGCACTTGCAATGGTTCAAGGAATTGATCTCCTTTTCTTTAGGCTCAAAGAAATCCATACTTGGTAAAAACATGTAAAAATGAGGAAAAGTTGTGCAAAATAGGAAAAGCCACGTAAAATAGGAAAAGCACGCAAAACAGAAAATCCTTGCAAAACCGCAAAAGCCATGCAAAACTAGAAAATCCACGTAAAACTGAAAAGGCGCACAAAACTAGAAAAGCCATGCAAAAATGAAAAGTCGCACAAAATAGGAAAAACCGCAAAACAGAAAAGTACATAAAATAGGAAAAGTCAAGAAAAATAGAAAAATCCACGTAAAACTAAAAAGGACACACAAAATAGGAAAAGCCGTGCAAAACTATAAAATTTGCACAAACTCGGAAGAGTCGTGTAAACCTAGAAAGTCGCAAGAACAAAGGAAAATGACATTTTTCCTGCCCGAATTTAAAATGGCCATAACTTTTGACCCGTTGCTTTGTTTTTCACAAACTTTATATCATTGGAAAGGTCTCAACATCCTCTACATTATAGAAATGGTATTTATTATTTTTCATAAGGCTAAGTAGGAGAAAAAGAGGAAAAATTAATCAGCATTGATGGATGCAGCTCCAAGTTGCTCAACCACCAGATCTGATATGATAGGGTTATATTTCTTCACCATCAAGCTAAAGTACATTGGGAATGGATTTTCAGAGGTGCCCATGCCTTTTCTAGATCATTTAATGATATTTTTTGGTGGGTGGGAGAAAAATTGGGGATTCTTCCTCCTCTCTTCTCTCATTCACTTTTATATATTATAAACACTTCTCATTTGAGAAGGATGGATGTTTTGGACATGGGAAAACTCTGCTAATTTTTTTCTCAAATTCTTTGAGCAGCAAGTCTTCACAAGGACTCTAAAAATGTAACGGTGCCTCTATTTATAAAATGTAATGGATTATGAAAATTTATGGAGCAATAAATTTGTGTATTGTGGTGTTTTCTCAACCCTTTCTCATTTTTATTTGCATTTTCTTGCCTCTCCTTATTTGTTCTATTATGTGTAGGTTTTCTTTCATCTGCAGGTGAATGTTGTTGTGTTTAATGGAGATTTGGTTATGAATAGAGCTTGGTTTTGTGTCACAGCTTTCTGGCCTTCCCTTGTTGCATTTTCTACTTTCATTCTCCCTCAAGAAATATATTTCACCCCCTTTTTGGTGTTATCACTTATGTAGTGAAGAATTTCCCTCTTTTACCCTTTCTCCTTCTCCCTAGTCCCTTAGAATTGATAGGATAGGATTATATATGTATTTTTCTTTCATAAGGAGTAGTTTAGTGCTATAATTAGGTAGAGGAACCAGCCTTCTCTGGAGGTCCATCTCAAGTAGTAGGTCCCACAAATTGAGAGATGGTCTAATGCTACCCAATTACACTCGTAGCTCATGCACACACACATGAAAAATCAAAGGGTGTTGTAATTTGGTTATAATACAACCATCTCAAAATAATCCTCTCGCAAGCACTAATGAATAGGATCACAAGCCTTAAGGCAGCCATTATGGGTCCTTAAATCAACCTTTCATACGTGCATTTATAATGAACCCATCTACTAAATAAAACCTTTTAAGGCCTATACCCCACACTTGGAAATCCTGAAATTCATTAAATTCTACATTAATGAGGGCCTACAAGTAGCACATTAGGGCCTTTCATCATTCATGTTATCTCATCACCCATACCCAAGATCTCATGTTGAGTATATTTCCTATGTCATTAATAAGGCACTCCTTGATCGGTAAAATATCATCCCGCAATATTCCCCTGTTTTCTTTTAAACAACTCACGCAGCTTTTTCTTAGAGAATTTCTCCACCAATATTGCACATAATATCTCCATCATTGATCTATATGCCATTAAACAATTTGAAGATGATTCTGTTTCTAGATTTTGTTGCTAGATGGTGGGGATTGTCAATAAATTACCCTTCTCACTTCCATAAAGTGATTTGATCAAGTTATTTTCTCTATCCTGCGCTAAACATATATCATCAACTCTCCAAATCAAATCCTTCCATACATTCAAAAAATAATTTACCATGGCTTGGAAATTAGAACTTCATTCCCTCCAAGATGGTAAGGTTAAACTTAAGTCTAAGAAACCCAAACTTGAGCCTACATTTAAAAATTTCTCTAGAATGATAAATCTAAAGGATTGGTAAATGTAGTTATTTTAAAAGTCACATGCAAAGTTCATTTGTACCCGAACAAACCCGACTTCAACATAACTACGTACCTATTAGGGAATCTTATAAACGATCTTCAAAAACTTCTATCCATATGTATGATTAAAGTTACTCATATTCACCTTGTTTAAATATCTACATCTAAACCCTCATGATATCAAGATAACAATTATTGTAAGTACCATCAATTAAGAGGCCACGACATCGAAAAGTGTTGTTCATTCATAAATGTCATTGAAGATCTCATCGACCGAGTTAACTTATAACTTGAAAATTGAATGCACCTCCAAATCAAAACTTAGATTTTTCTAAACAACCTCTTCCTAATCATCCCCGCCTACCAATCAACCCCTATCTAATGTCATTAATTCTCATCATACTATTAATATTTTCAAATACATCCCTCTTATACCCTCCCAACTTAGTTTTTCTACGATAGAGACACTAGCCAAATCATCTCGACTCTTCTAGTCTTGTCACTACCAAGATCACAAGTCCTCATACACCCATCACATCCTCTTCGCATTCACCTATTACCTCTTCGAAAGCCCCAAAAAGAAACCTATCATAGAAATTTTTAAAACTCTTTTACAAAACCATGTCACTCAACACTAGATCAAGAATCTCAATAATCCCACTCCAAAATCTACAAACCATTCATTTAGAAAAATAGAAATTATAGCCCATAATCTCCATACAACCTTACCAAGAAATAGGCATCCCTTACCTTCCCTCTTAGGGCATCATCCCTCATCTAAGATCATTATTACCATTAGAGAACCTAAGGTTATTCCTCAACTAGCACCTAAACATTCCTCATAAAATAGACCTCATTATCTTGAGCCTCTATATCACCAAAAATATATAGATCCCTTGACCCTCACCGATATTTGAATCAGCTACGACATAATACTATACTAGAATCCTCAAAAACATTATACAATCATTTACCATAACATTACCCCTATTAATTCATTTGACTCTCGAGGGTGGAAGCCCTCTTGGAATAATCATGGAGCATTTTATACATATCATTGGAAACCAAGACACTCCACCGAGGACTTCAAATCCCTCCATGTTACAATTTAGAGCCTTGATAGCAAAGTAATTATTCATGTAGATCTAAAACAACCAAATATAGTCAAACCTAGCAATCAAATCAAACCAACCCATCAAATCCTATCCTTTTAAACCATCACCCAACACCACATCCACATCCAACAAAACTAAGGCTTCCTCCGATAAGACCCCACTCTATTTGATAGACTTCATTGGTATAACTAAAATAACATGTGCACAAGACTCAAAGGCCTCAAACCAGAATAGGCTCAATGTCTCTATCTCCCTTGATCCTCCTGAATCACCTAACCTGTTATCTTTCAAGGCCAAGGTGTATATCCTCGCCACTCCACACACCCAATCTACTATGTCCTTAAAAAACACCATCATTTAACAACTCCATCAAGATCTTGTGAAAATGTATCTTTACGAGCCCATTCAAACTTTTCCACAACACCGATAAGCAATCATTGAAGCTCTTCAATCCATCTATGTACCATCAAATGACCCACAACCATTCACCAACCTTGTCGGTACTATTAAAATGTATGTCATTATCAGCTTTGAAGATTCTTAAATACCATCCTTATAGCTTAAAGACCATGATATTCCACTCTTTATCACCGCCCAAATCAATGATACTCTCGTTAAGAGAGTTATGATTGAAAATGTCACTAGTATCAACATCATATCTTATCACACCTTCAAGAATCTCTAGTTACTTGACACCATCGTTTCCCAATCACATGTCATGTTGTGTTTCTTTAATGACATCATCACCCCTATATTAGGCATGGTCATTTTAACCATCAAAATCGTTGTTAAAAGATCGCACGAGCTCTTATATCTTGTAGAAAGAGAGTTCCAAAGATAACATGTTGTTGGGATGACCTTGGATACACATCATGCATCAGTATCCTATCAACATTATATTGTTGTCTAAAGTATGAGCATGAAGGTAATAACTTTACTATTCCTATCAATTCAAATCCTTTCAAATATTGTCACATGACTTGCAGGCCTAATAATGTGCTACTTCCACTACAAAATTCTATGTCCTCGGGCCATGATTCAAAGATGATATTCCGTACCTAAGCTACTAAATAATAACTCCTTCAAATATGTTATGCAACATCTCTCACTAGGGGGTACCTCTTTCTAGCCCTCAACTCTCTCCCTACACCTAAAACATATAGGAGACCTGACAAACAACCTATGTATGAGCCTAATGTAGGGAATTCCATTTCCTTTGGCCCCCTTTCCACTATATGTAGTTAGTATACGGCATCATCAACCATCCTTCATCTCATCTTGACACTCAAACACATGTTAAGCCCTTCTCCTCGAATTATCATTCCTAGATAGGCCTTGGTTTTCACAGACTTACCTTCACCACTATACCTGGAAAGGTTTTGGTTAAGGTCATTATGAGCAAGGTCCACATGACCTCCCCTTTGAAAATATGATAAAACCTCACGATAAATATAGTCTTGGCTTTAATCTCCCTTCTTTATGTCCATCATTATCTATAATAGAGCCCTTGTTTACCCTCATCATCATCATTAGATTTACTCTCCAATGATGATGACACCATATCCATTCCACCTAACTTTTTTAAATCAATATGATCACCTTAAGACTACTCACTTATCAAACTAATGATGACACTAAGACACTTCATTAGTATAACCTGAAATGGTAGAGGAATAATCCCCTACCATCAACGTTCTTCAAATCCATGATGATGAATTAAATTTATCCTACATGGGGGTAGAGGACAATTACCTTCAAAAGAATCTACCACCTAACACATCTACACTCCTTAATTAATCCACTATCAATGTCAACATAGGGAATTCACAAGAACCTCACATAGTCAAAGTTTTCTAGTCTTTAGATTTGAAATAATTAAAGGACTTCACCACCTTTGTTTCCAAGCACAGTCAGGCCTTCGCATGGTCATTAAGTGACATATCATGTATCAACCCTAACATCATTATCTACAACATTGTCACAATTCCTAATTACAAGCCCGTCAAACAAAATCTACGTAGGTTGCACCCTCACATAGCCTTGTTCATAAAACTAGAGTTACAATGTCTTCTCTCTACTAATTTCATCTTACCCATTGACTACCCACAATGGGTATCTAATATTGTACTCATAACCAAATCCACTAAAAATTACGTAGCTACACGAACTTCCAATATCTCAATCTCACTTGTCCTAAAGATGACTTCCCTCTTCCTAACATCAATCAACTTATCAAATTTATGGTAGGCCATGAGATGTTATCTCTTATGGATGGTTTTTATAGGTATAATCATATCCTCATTGCACCAGAGGACCAACATAAGACATCTTTCATTACCCCTTGGGAACCTTTTGCTACTGATTCATGCCCTTCGACACAAGAATGTAGGGGCCACTTATCAACATGCCATGACTTATATCTTCCATGATCTCATCCATAACACTATATAAGACTACATTGATGATATCTTGGGTAAATCCAAGCATCAAGGGGAACATCTCATCATCCTCAACATCATCTTTATCTTCCTCATCCAATACTTCCTTGGTCTTAACTCTGCTAAATGTGTATTGGGTGTTCTCATCAGAAATATTTTAGGGTTTATTGTATTTATCAGGGGCATTGAATTATACCCTTCCAAAATTAAATCCATCATCGAGATGCCTCATCCTTCTAATATCAAAAACTTTGTAGTCTTCAAGGTAGACTCCAATCAATCTATCGATTTATATCTCAACTTTTAGACCACTCACAACCTTTTCATCATCTCCTCCGAAAGGATGTCCATTTCAAATGGGATGAAAATTATCAAAATGCCTTTGAAGAGCTCAAACAATATCTCTTATCACCACCCATGCTCACACCTCCATGTGAGGGGAAGCCATTTTATGTATATGAATATGCCACTAACCATTCATTGTGCCTTATGCTAGCACATTGAGCTAAATAGGGTAGAGAGCATGCCATCTAATATGTAAGTTGCACTCTTCATGACTATGAAACTTGTTACACAAAAGTAGAGAATTTTTTTCCTTATACTTACAAACTTCTCATCTTTGTCACTATCTCCTTAATCATAAGACTTATTTGTCATCACTAGCTTCAATCCTCTCAAAGCTATGCATTCTAAACCATATCACAATGATCGCATCACCGATGGCTCATGCTTATGACTAAATTTGACCTAGAATTCATGTCACAAAAATATATCAAGGGGAAAGCCATCACTAACCAACTCACGTAAGCTCCTCCTTAGTAATTAACCACCTCATGAACAATTTCTCAACGAGTTTATCAACACTATCGATCAATAAGAAACTCCCCTCGGATGACACTCTTCTTTGATGGTTCTAGATGTTGGAAAGAGGGAGGTGTCGATCATCATCATACCTCCTTGGGGACTCTCATTCCTCTATCCTTCAAACTAAATTTCAAGTGCACCAACAACATGGTTGAGTATGAAGCCCTCATTATCGGTCTTTAAACCTCTGTCATACTTGGTGTTTAAATCCTTGACAACTATGACACTCACAGCTTATCATCAATCAAATCAAAAGTATGTATGAATGTAAGAATGAAATTTTACAAAAATACAAAAACATTTTTGAATTCCTCTTAGAATCCTTCAATCAGGATACAATCTCAACAGCTCCTCACCCATCCAATAAATTCACAAACACCATGGATTATCTTGTGACACGCATCCCCTTATCAAACGAAGATTCCAAGTTTTTCGTTATTGTGTATATACTTTATCACCCATCTCATACCAACGAACTCCCTTTTATTAATCTTGACGAATACAATCAATCGATCTCTCGGTCCACTCAAATCTATGACTATTTTTCTCAAAGATAAATCCTCTCTAATCTATCTAAGAATGCTAGAAGATATTTTCTACAATGTGCAAACCGTTATGTTATGCTAGGTGGATACCTTTACAAATATAGGTTTGATGGCTCTTACTTTGATGCCTCAAATATCATGAACCCACCTAAGCTATCCAAGAAGTCCACGATGGCATATGTGGTGGAAACTTCAACATTTTGGCTATTGCCAAACATTTCCTACAGATGGGATATTATTGGCCTACCCTTAATCAATATTGTTGTAAGTATGTCAAGAAATGTGTCAAATTTCAACAACACTCCAACCTCACTCACATCCCAAGTCAGGCTCTACAACCCACCTAGGATTTATGGCCTTTTTCACAATGGGGACTTGATCTCATTTGCCTCATAAACTATCGCTCATCACAATGACATCATTCTATCATCATTGTTATTGAATACATAACAAAAAGGGTGGAAGCTATTACCCTCATCTCCACTAAATTTGATAAGATTGTTAATTTAATCCACCATCACATTATTTGTCACTTTGGCATTCCTTGAAAAATTATCATAGATAATGGAAAATATTTCAAAAATAAAAAGATTCAAAAAATTACGACGCTTGAAAACATCAATATTATATTTTCATATACTTTTTACCCACAATAAAATGATCAAGCAAAAGCCTCTAAAAACACTCAACAAAATCCCCATGAAAATTGTCGATCAAGTGGTAGGAATTGACATCTCCAAAAAAATTCCCTTTTAGACCTATCAAAGCTAGCATCTCGTGCTCCTACATGTCTTACTCCCTTTTCTCTAGTTTGTAGGACATAATGTCTTAGTTGTTATCATTGATGTCAAGTGTCACGTTGATGTTAAAGGGAGTCTTGATTGCTTCGGTGTTTGTATGAGGTCTCATTCATCATATAAGATGAAGGTTGATTATTAGTGAAGGGATTTTATGTCATGAAGTAGTCATGTCATGGTGTCTTAGTGCTTTAGCATGGTTCTTAATCCATGGACAAGCAATTACATGATGAGAGTGATCTATAATGTCATTTAAATAAATCTATGAGTTCTAATATGCTTATAATTTTGATTCAAATGTCTTAATGATTCTGTAATATGTTGTCAAGTTTAGTTCTCTTGATTCATGTCTTGAGGAAGCCATTTTAGGCCTAATACTAAACTCCGGGTCAAGCAGGATGAGTTGATAGCTTGAGATATGGAGCAAAGAAGGTAATCATAAGCATGTGGAAGGTATTGTGACATTGCATGATAGATGTAGGGGTGGTGAATAAATATCCCTAATTGGTAGGAAAAACCCTAGGCATACAAGGTCATATTTCATAGGCATAGTGCACAATGAAGGTCCTTTGAAGCAAGTACATTGAGACAAGACAAGATAGACATGGAAAAACCATGGTGTGTGGAGATTTTAAAGAATGGAAAAGTATGAATGATCATTGGCAAGCATGGATGAGGTTTTTATAGTGATATGGGAAAAAAATTCAGGTCAAGGATGTGAACAAATAACAAGAAAATTGATTTTGAGCTCAACCGAGCTCTTAGAAAAGAATTTCCCATCTCAATAGGTAAGTTCTTATACTTTCCCAGCACATGTGTGTTTTACATGGAATATTGAGATCTTAGGGGATGACTAGACATTAAGTTAATAAGATTTCACAAAAATAATGGAGTTATTTGGTCGTCAAATATTTATGAACCATCGTTAACAAACAAAGCAAGTATGAAACCCTTGTTAAACCCTAAAGCAGTAGATCGATGGGAAATAAATGCATGGTATGGTCTCCAAATAGATTTGGAAATAAAATATGATGACTCATGGTTGTAAATATTTTTGTATGTCTCCTGTTGGTTGTGGTTTCATGGTCCATGTCAATTGATAAGGTACAAGAATATCTCTATTTTGTGAAGATTTGTTGTTTTAGAGATGAGTTGAAGGTTTCGTGAAATGGAAAAAGTATACTAAAAATCTTGGGAGTTTTTATAAATGGCCATGAAAATTTTTAAGTAATTTCTATGGAGAAAATTTGAGAAACATGTCCTCCAAGTTGCCCTATCGCTTTTAGCTTAGAAGGGCTAAAACTAATCTTGTAGTTTGATGTGTGCTTTGATGAAGTATGCAATGTCGTAGTGGATTTTGGTCATGAATAGGTTTTTGTGTCTGATATGATGTGTTGAAGTGATTTTTGGATCTGGAGTGTTGTATTTTGGTTGAATACCTATTGGCATAATAATTGTTATTTGGATTTCCTAGAAGGTGTCATGGAACATGTATACAAGTGAGATATTCTCCAAGTAGCATATGCATGTTTATGCTTGAGGTGGTGTGCTAGGTCAATTTTGAAGTGTTCCATGTAATGGTTGTGTTTGAAATTTTTATTGGAAGTGTTTGAGCATGTTGAGTACGGATTGGTTCTTGAAACCTAAAAGCTAGTTTGAGCAATTTGAGAGATGGAGCTATTTCATTGCCTTGTGTTTTTTTTTGGTGATTCCCATGAGTTATTTTAGATAAAATACATTGATATATTTATATTTATATTCTTCTTGTGCCATGAAGAGGTTTGTTTCTATGTGAAGTGGTTCAATTTTCAGTTCTGGTTTTTAGGTGCTAAAGAGTTTGTTGATAGATGTTGCTTTTTGGTGTGTCTTACAAATAAGATGGATGTTGCATAAGTTATTTTACTTGCTTAATGTTTTGAGAGTATTCCCTAAAGTGTGTGAATATTTTTGAGTCATGATGGATATTTTTATGCCATTGTAGTTCATATGCTTGACCGTTGGAGGTGTTGTTGTGTTCAGTAGGCCTAATTGAGATGTATGGTGTGTTTAGGCCTATGTAGACCGTTTGGGCCTCTTTTTGTGATTTATATAAGAGATTAGGGAATTTTTTTGGTGTTTCCTATGACTCACCTTAATGGTCTTATCCAACCTATAGTTTTCATAAGAAAGTTTCAACTATAAAATTGTGTTGTGGTTGCTCAATTTAGCTTGTTATTACGATGAGGGTTTAAGCGAGCTAGAGTAAAGTGTGAACTGTGTTATAAGGGTTCAAGGGTAGTTCATAAAAGATGATGAGAAGCTAAAGAAAGTAGAGGAATATGACAGTAATTTCACTAGACACAATCAACATTTTATGATGCATGTATGAATGAAGAAGGAGAGAGGGTAGTTTGAGAGATTTTATGTGAAGAGGAGCTAATAAAGAGATCACAATTAGTTGTTGAAGCAACAAGGACATCAAGTGATCATCCATTTTAGGTGGCTAGGTGGGTGTTAATTTATATTAAGGGGTTTTATCCTCCTTTTAATTTTTATGCACTACTAAATAGGAGTTGGTTCTCCTTGTAGGATTGGTGTCCTACTAAACTAGGGGTTGGTGCTCCTTGTGGGGTTGGTGCCTCACTAAAAAAATATCATGTGATGTGTAATATTCACTTGATTCCTTTTTTTTTGTGTAATATAAGTAGATTTTTAGAGATTTTTCTTCCCCTTGATGGTTTCCCACTTTATATTTTGTGTTCTTGTGTACTCTATTGCATCATATTCTTGTGGATGGATGTTTTATATTAATAAGATCACATTGTTGGATGATTGGATGGTTTATGGTTGGCACATGTTAACTACAATTGAATGAATGTTTTTATAGAATTTATTCCACCCTCTCAATCATATTGCTTCTAAAATATTCTATGGCTTTGAGGTTGTCCTCCTATTGAATTCCAAATTCCATCCCTTTGTGTCTCCCTTAGAGATTTTGTTTCTGATGAGGAGTATCTTCAAGAGCACTTAGCACAACTCAAAGTTTTAGAGGAATGTTTCCTAACATTCCTTGAACATTATCATGTCTATCAAGAACACATAAAAATAGCATACAATAAACATGTCAAATAACATGACTTCAATGTTGGTGATCTTGTCCTCAAAGAGAATAAAAATGTCACTACTCTAGAAAGATGTCAACGTGGGAAGTTTTCTCTAAAATGGATTTGTCCATGTATCATCAATCATAAATATGGGTCGGGAGCTTACCGCTTAGCCTCCCTTGATGGTAAACCTTAAAAGGAACCCATAAATTCTCTACACCTACATCCTTTCTATTCTTAACACATCTACTTCCATGACATTATCCACATCAAATATCTCATTCCATCACCAATCTATCACCTACTATCATAACTATTCGTAATTATGTGGTCCCCCATCGCATCCTCTATTTACGACCTTAAAGATGAGCACCATGACTCTTCTCATCACGTTTTCCACATGGAAAAGTTCCTCCTAAGAGGTACGAACCCCTTAATCATTACATCCAATTTCCCTTTATTTTACTACTTGAAAACATGCTAAGGATACACATGTGTAGTTTATATACACACCTTTTCCCCCTCCCCACATGGTCTACTACACCCACTCTTACCTTAAACAAAGTCAAATATATATATGCATACTATCAAAAACATAGATTGATCACTCGAAGGATAACTATTACACTAAGTATTACCATAAAATATATAGACTCGCCCTCAAAGGACAAATTTATTAATACAATATTACATCAAAATTATGCCATCAACAAATCCAAAATTGTAGACTAATCCTCAAGGATGGATACCCAATATAATAATGGCTAAAAATGCTTCCCGCATTGATCAATCTTCACATCAAAATTCAAAATAATCAAAATAATCCTAGGAAATATTCCCGCATCGATCAATTTTCCCATCACAAAGCAAACTTCTCGCATTGATTAGTTTCCACAATAAAATTACATTTGGGTAACAAGCCTATAAACCATCAAAGGAGAACCTATTTTCCCCATACAAACTGCATATGAGCCCTTCCCATGTTGAAAGAAGGTATATAAGTTCATTCCATATATCCACGATCCTACATGTGACTAACTATTGTTAGTTATATGTTAACATTTGTTACAAGGCCTCAAGTGTATTGTCATACATATTAAATTTACCATTAGATTATATATATATATATATATCAAATCCATTTCAAAATAAAATATTTCACATTTGTTCTTGACCATGATGATGTACATTAAATCATACATAGATCATTATATGTAAGTCACACCACACCAACAAAGTGAACATCATATCCATAAATTTGAATTATCCAAATATCTCAAAATCACATCAAAAGCTCATACATAACATTAAATCAAAGTAAATCACATCACATGAAGACAAAATCATAAACATATATATACCTCATCAACAAAATTATACAAAATTCCTCAAAAGGGATCAATACATCCAATTCATATACAAAATCTTCCAACTATGCGGTAATCGAATAATCAAATAATTTATGCAACACTGCCAATGCTCACCAAGGTGGCCTACCAAGATGACCTACAATTTCTCACTCTATAATTTACATACCTAGGTTCATTTGGGAGGTGCTATGTTATAATCCGCTCATGTAGGATCGCATCTCATCCCCAAGGCATGATAGCTCTCTATAGCCATAAAAATTAGAGGTCTCATCTGATCTCCACCTATGGCTAACACTCCTCCCGTAATAATTATGGCCTACCCCGCATATGGCCCTAGTCTCTATCCCGCACCGAATGAGGCCTCTAAAATCATGCCCATATCTCCATACTTCACTCGCAACACCTCCACTATCATAAATATCTATCCCTCTACTACTAAAAATAGTCATACTCAAAGCATGCCTAATCTTGCTCCTACAATAGAGCATACCTCTCTTGAAAAGCCATAACTTTGAGGATATGAAACATTGTCAATGCTCACCGAGGTGGCCTACTAAGATGATCTACAATTTCTCACTCTATACTCTACATATCAAGGTTCATCTTGGAGGTGCTATGTTATAATCTACTCATGTAGGATCACATCTCATCCCTTAGGGCATGATACCGCTCTATAGTCATAAAAATTGGAGGTCTCATCTAACCTCCACCTACAACTAACACTCCTTTTCTAATAATTATGGCCTACCCTACTCTTTTTCCTCCATTGACCGAGGCCTCTCAAGTCATTCTCGTCTCTCTATACTTCGCTCAATGCATCTCACTGTCGTAAATATCTATTCCTGTCTTTTGCTGAAAAGAGTCACACTTTAAGCATGTATGATCTCACTCCTACAATGGAGCATCCCTCTCTCGAAAATCCATATCCCACTCCACTATCAATTGGTTCCTCTCTATACAAAATGCATCAAATGATTTTTATCATACCATAACGTATGTTGATCCCCAATCATCGTCGATCCTAGTCCTTTTTACACATTGTATCAATTTTGGTCTCATGAACCTTTCAACATACACTTCGACACCATCTAGAGATCACATGTCTTTGATTTGATTCCCAACACCTTGTCAAAACTCTTTTTGATCATACATCTTATTTTACACACATTGTGGATATCTTCCTCTCGACCCATTAGTATCCGGTATCCAAATAACTCTCCTAGTTATTTGGATAACTTATATTTTTCATTCTGACTCTGATGTTTCACATTTCATTTTACATGCTCTCAAGCTTGCTCCCTTGGCACAATTTACCTAGATATAGTTCCTCTGCGTGCCCTTTTGCACCTTCCTACTTCTCTCTCTCCATTCTTCTATCTCCTTTTCCATTTTCTCTTGATCCTTCTCCTACATGTCTACTTTTTCCTATCCCTTTGCACACCTCTGCAGACTTCCCTATCGAAATGGATAAGTCCCTAGCGTTCCTATTGCGCTCTTGCATACACTAAGCTCCCTTACATACCATTTTTCTTTTTGTCACCACACGCCCTCCTTCATTTAATTCTCACGCCCTCCCCATACTTGTCCCCTATAAGTACTTTCTTATTCCTCCTATGCACACACTTTTGTGTGTGTCTTCCTCTATTTCCCTTTTGCACATATGGCTCTTGCTTCGTGCCTTGTACCTTCTTTTTACTAGTCACTATACCATGTCATTCTGTCGACTTGAGTGTACCACACACAACCTATTATAGTGCACCAATAGGGTTTTGAATCCTGACAACTAGCCAATGAATTATGCGTGGAAGAAATTGTTATAATGTGTTTGTATATTTTGTATACTCTATAGCCGTGAGTATTGTATATCTCTTCCATGAGCCATAATCCATGAATTATGGGGAACCATTATGGGTGTTTATTAGCCCATGGTTTTGGTACCCATTGTATTGTAAAACCGCTTTGACGGTTTCCTACTGTTTTGCTTACAAATAGTTGGAGATGCAGTAGGGTAAAGCAGAACTTGGAAGTACATTATTGTATTGTAAACGGTTAAGTTAATGCAATAAGAGAGAGAAGTTATTATGTTGGGTTTTTTCCCAAAAGGGTTTCCTAGGTTAAATCTTGTGTTTTGTCATTTGTTTTCTTTGATTATCTTGAATATTTTGTTTAGTATAGCTTCTTGTTTATTAGTTTATCGAATTGATTCTATTCAGAAATGATAAATTAGATGAACAGCTTAACTCGATTTCTTCATCCAATCCATACGTGCCACATGTCTTACATGCCCAAACATATCTAACATCTTCCGACAGCTTGTATCTTCTATTACAAAGCCTCGATCGATGCACACCGACGTATTAGAGTGTTCACGACACCAGCTACACATTGGACTTTTCAAAATCAGATTTAGGTAGGATTTGGTAGGAAGAAAATATGGAAACGTATTTCTAATCATCAATGCACACATTTCATCAACCTCAACCACCATATTTCAATCAGATCTATTTTTCTTCCTTCTTCTACACGCCAAACAGACATGGCGAAGTGCATCTAATAGCCTTGTAGGTGGATTTGCAGGCATTTATCACTGGTTGTTGGTGGTTGAATATTTGAATCTGAGTTTCCCTCTCTTTCTCCTTCTTCTCCTATAAATAGTAGATTTCTTCTTTGTAAAAGGATCCCTCTCTATTGTAATGGCACCATGCCAAAATGGTGGCCGACTTCCCATGGGTCTCATACCTTGGCATGGTCTTTGTAATGTATTCTCACCTCCTGCTGTGAGTGTAAATGATTGTGTATCCCTTAAGAAATAAAATCATGTTTTGTGGAATTCTTGTCTTCCCTTTCTTGTTTTCATTGCATCTCGCCTCTCTATTTGCATTTTCTGGCATGTTGTGTGTATTCCCACTTACAGTCCCTGTGTTCATGTGTTGTGCACGCTAGAATGTTGAGCCCATATGTTGATCTCGTGGCACATGATGTCTTCCCTCTTCTCTTGTGCCCATTATGTTTCCTTCACCACTCGTGGAGAGAGATCAACCCTTTCCCTAACATTATCACCTTCCTTAGCTTAGGATTTCCCTTTCTACACATCCTTCTATCCCTGGTCCCTTGGCATGTTTAGTCTAGGATTTTATTTCAGCATTAGGAGTAGCAGTAGCATTAGAGGTAGGTAGAAGAATCAACCTTCTACGGAGATTCTTCCCAAGCGCGCAAGGTCCTGAACTTGGGGGAGGTTCTATTGTGGTCTTAAATAGTTCAACTCTTCTCAATCCAAATGCGGGTGCAAGTTTGATGATGAACAAGTATCATTACTTCACACATCCACATGATAACACTCCCATTATATCATATCCTTGTAGTTATCTTCCCAAAGCATGCGTCTGTAGGATGACCACATTATCATCACCCCCTAAGGCCATATAATTTCCCATACCAAGTGTTTCCAAGACTACTACCATCTTGACATATTCCTCCAACATGGTAATTTTAGACTACAGTCAAACCCTGGATCATATTTAAGCAAACCCATTCAAAGAATCCAACTCTCTTCAATCCATTGACCAACATAATCAGCCATTTGCTTGAGGGGGGAATAATATCCTTACCATAAAACTAGGGCATCTTTGCACTAGTTTTTGTCTCACAACCTATGCATACAGTTAGCTCAAAAGAAGGGGCAAATGTAGACACCACTTTTTCACCCCTAAGTGATCCTACACATATCAATCACATTATCATTATTTATACTATTAGTCATAACCTAATTCCATTATCCCATAATCTAATTTACCATCATAAACACCCATTTACCCATGCATAATCTCATTTACCCTTCCTAACCACCTAAAACAAAACCTAACCTAAAATACCCTACCCATCCTAACCTTCTAACCTCTTCTTTTCAAGATTCCTAACCTCCCACCATTCCTAAAACAACCTCAATCCTCAGATGGCAAGTGGTTTCAAATATTTCCCATCCTTTCATATTTTTTTTAACCCCTCTAACCAGATCAATGGTTATCTGCAATCGGGATGATTGTTACAAATGTCGTTAATCTTATTTAAACACCATCATGATTCATTTCTTGGTTAGATATGAGATAGATCGATAGATTGGGCATGCTTTGAAAAGTTGAGATCCCGCATGAACTCACGACGTTATAAGATTATTCACACCCTACTAATATCCTTGGGAAGTCCTTCTCCAAAGACTCAATCTACCATTTTAAGCTTTGTTATCCTCAACATAATCCAGTAAGGTATAGTGCAATTTTTGCATTATTTCAATCATATTTTACATTATTTACAATTCATAAACACTCATATTCATCCTCCTAGATAGTCACCTTTCATTTTGCCTTTCTTTTAGCCTTTTAATTCAATTCTTTATCCAATCTTCCAAATTACTAGGCATCGCCACAATTGGAGCCCCAACTCCCTTTTCCTCTCATTAGCTCTTTATACATACTTTAAATCTCTGCTCTCTACATATATTTTATCACCGAGTCCCTCTACTTCATCTTAGCATTGCCAACCTCTTTCATACATCAAACATGGTTTGTTTTACTAGATTTTGTTGAAATAAACCATTTTTCCCTCCATTGTCAAATCGATCCTTGTCATTTCCTTGATATTTATATATTATCATCTACTTTTGCTAACAAATAATCTTTACAATCATTTTTTATCTTTAGATGACTATTCCAGGATAAGTACACCCCATTGCAAGAATCTACAATCTCTCGATCGTGTAACAGCCTTTCGTGTGGGATTAGTTCAACATCATTCACAAACTTATCATGTGCATCATTTCCCTCACACCCTAAATTGAATACATAAAGGAAAAACTTAAATTGATGCGAGAAGAATGGGAAGTCCCGAGAATAGTTATAGTTTGAATATTTCAAAGATCTCGATCTCACTACAGCCTTTAGCCTAACCACCTATCAAGAAAAGAATAATCTCTCTATCCCTCTCGAAATTTAAACATATTGTCATTATTTTATTTCATTATCACATCGCTTGATTATAGACATGAGTTGACATCCTTGAGGAAGCCCATTGGTTCTTGGGATCGACTTTGTTGAGAAACTCATTTAATCATTATTTAATGTTTGTCTCGTTTAGTTTTATTTACATACAGTGTCCTCTCATTGGATGAAAGGAGGAGTCTTTAGAATTTTTTGTGTATCCATTCATACCGACATTACATTTTTCAGCACATGTATCGGTAAACCCTACTTATTTTAGATTTTTCAGTGTTTAATCATGTTATTGACAAACCGATATTCACCTCAAACAACTAAAACTAGAGAAAATTGTGATTGTGTAACTATTGAAATTGATTTTTAACTATTTTTCCCTGTAGGTAGGAGAACCCATATGGGACACTAGCTCCTAGGTAGTCATTTCTATTTTTGGCACTTCTATCCATGTTGAGTTTTGTGGTCGAGTTTGTTTATGGACCTATCATGTAATTGATTTCTATTATGTTTTTGTTTTTGTTTTTATAACTACTTTCTATGATTGTTGAGAGGCTGAAAAGTTTCACCCAATGTTTTCCTCCACTCATCTGGGTGTGTGAGATGAAAAAATGCAAATGGAGCCCAAACGAGGAAGGATAAAACTAATGTGCACATCTGATATAGGAATCTTGTAGGGGGAATAGGGTTTATACACATGGTAAGCACCATGGCATAAGCAAACCAAGTGTAAAATGCTAGCATACAAGTGTTAGTGACAAACAAGAAATGTACACTGAAATAACAACTAGGAAAAACATATAGGAAAATAACAAACAAGGACTCAGTGAGTAGTTGGTTGCATACATGGGACACCACTCAGGATGTCACAAGATAATTGGATCCATTCAAGGCTCTTGAAAATAAGGAAACAAGCAAACATAGGGTGTATCCCACAAACAATGACAAACAAGGTTAGAGAAAATCAAACAACCATGATTGAAAGGATTCTTGCAATGAAAATGCTACACATGAAGCACATGTTAGCATGTTAGCATGTTATCATGTTAGGAAAGATAAATAGTATACGAAAATGTAAGATCTGGATATAGGAATGAAAATGTCAAATATTGCAATGATAAGCACTGATAGTAAGTGAGAAAAGGTAGATTCCCCTAGAGCTCAGTGGGAATGGTAATGGATAGGACCAAGCATCATAAATCATGGAACAATCTATAAGTGACTTGCATTCACATCAAGATACCATGTGAATGTGTATGTGTGTATGAAAAATGATAAAGCATATTATGAACCGTAGTAACATGATAAGCAAAGGTGCAACATAGAGTAGTATAAGAAAGGAAAAATGCATCCAATCGAGATCCAAGATAATGTTTTAAATTTTTTATCAAAAATATATAAAATAAAACTAGCTAGAATGGAGGAATAAGGATTCCCCTCATGTGTGTGTGTGTGTGTGTGTGTGTGTAAAGTGAGGTTCATGTAGGAATTCCCTCAATGGTAAAATATGAACCAAGAACAAGAATGTGTCATCAGTGGTGTCGGGCACTTAGGATTCATCTAAGTGTGAATTCAAAAATTATCTATGTAATGAGAGTACTAGGAAAATATAAATGATCAGTTGATGTAAAGGAATTGTGCATGTGAACATTATCTAGGGTCCGATGGTCACAGGAGAGTGCATGAGGCCAAGTATATGAGATAGGTCTAGATCGAGCATTTAGAGAAATAGAGCATGTGAAGCATGTGACCAATGTGAGGATCTACCCCCATGAGGTGGGATATGGTATTTATAGATGTGATAAGGCCTATGAGTAGTAGCCATGTGTGAAGGAAAATGAGATGGATGTGTAAAAGGTGCTACAGGAGGAGGAGAAAGGGCTCCAAATACCATATGAGGTGTCAAGGCTAAGGATCCATCATGAATAGGAGAAGATGCACTAGGAATAGGACAAGATGGCTGGAGGAGCCAAGGATAAAGGTGTTTGTGATATGCAAATGTAAAAAGATGAACACATGTGAACATGAGGCAAGGACCTAGTGTCACGTGAAAGTGCATGTACCATAGTATGTGGAGTCATGCATGCGGAGAAACTAGAATAGGTGTAACATTGAGAAGTAGAAGAGCTACCAGAGAATGATGGAAACATAGTGAGGGGAAAACCCTATAGAGTCCAAGATCCCAATAGCATGAGTAGGAAGTGTATAAGCAATAAGAGTGTGTCCATTAGGAGAAAATAGAATAGATGTAACTTTGGGCTCATTGTAAAATAGTGTAAGTGCAAACATAATCAAGATGTGAGTCAAAATATGTGTAACATATGTAATGCTAGGAGGCTCATCAGTAGCAATGGCAAGTAATATGTGCAATTTGGGAAGATTAGAAGCAATAAAGTAGTATGAACTAGCCCCTATGATCATAAAAAAATGTAGAAAGAGGGGAATGGATGGCCCCATGAATGTAACAAGATAAGGTGTAGCCATAGTAAATGAATCATGCATATGATCTTGGAAAGTGAGAGCATTATGAATCATTGTAAAATTAGTGTACGATGCTCTAACTTGTGATGAGGAAGGTGCGGAGAGAGATGTAATATTAGAAGCACTGAGCATATGGTCAATAGAGGTACATCATGAGTGAGATATAATGGGAGTATCATGGGTGACAATAGAAAATTAATAGTGTAACCCAGATCACTAGGGTGCATCCCAAGAGGAGAAGGATGTGCATTGTAGGTAATGTCATGAGCATCATGTATGAGAGTAATATCACAAGGAGTAGCAACATGAGGTGTGGAATCTACTATACCAGTATCCATAGAAGAATGTGCAGCAAGGGCATTGTGTTATATAGCATGGGTAGAAAGAAGTGTATGCATACTATGTAACCAAGGATGGCCTAGAAGGATAGGATAAAGAACATCATGAGGCCTAATGTGACATAGAACATAAAGAGTGCAATATCCCATAGTAAGGGGAAGAGAGATTGTACCAACACTTGTTTAGGTGTATTATCAAATCCATGGATACAAAGAGTAGATGGAATGAGATGAGTAGCACAAATTCCTATTTGATGGAGAAAGAAAATATCACATACATTAAGACCGAATATAGGATCAACTAGGACACAATTAATAAGGATATTTCGAAGTTTAACCTGGGTATATAATGGGGAAGCATTGTAATCAAAGGCATGGGAAGCCATGAAAGATCTGATGATGGGCATGTAAGGAGTAGGTTCACCAAATGATTTAATAAAATTAAAATATAAGATAAGGGAATTGTTGGTCGGATAAATATAACAAAAAATAAGAAAGATCAAGTAAAGGAAATGCAAGCAAAAGTTATAGGTAGTGTTTAGATAATTACTCAACTTGTAATCGTAGGTCCGAACCGATTCTAGAATGGAGACTAATTTGGAAGGGGAGATTATGGATTTTATAAGCTTTGTATATGAAAATGGGCTACAAAAATCTCAAGGACATGAAAATCTACACTGGGACAGGGTTGTTTTAGCACTAGCGTCTTATCTGGGCATTGGTTTCTGCAAAATATCTCATGATATGGTTCTTTCTCTAGCACTTAGTTTTGCTCCTTATTCATTATGATTTGCATCAAATTCACTATGTCACATCAGTTCCCACAATATGTACCCTAGTTACTTGCATAATACTCAAGCACACATCAGATGAATAAAAATATGCATATGCTTGAATCAGACTAACCTCGGCAATCACCCCCCAATGTGATTATCACTAAGTGTTGCACTATATGTTAGACTCATTGTAGTTCTAGTGTGTGTGTGTGTGTGTGTGTGTGTGTGTGTGTGTGTGTGTGTGTGTGTGTGTGTGTGTGTGTGTGTTGAAATAGTGTCCCTTGAGCTAGGATTCCCTAGTGTTAGTCATATAAGAAGATAGCGAGATGTAACTACTTTGTCCCAATGTAAATGTGTGGTATGGAATTCAGAATAAACCCTCCTATGCAATGAAGTATGCAGTCCCAAAATGTAGTCCTTGATGTAGTAGATAGAAAATATTAGCTCTTTATAATAGTATGTGCCTCTTGAATGTTTGTCCCCTTAATGAGGTTAAATAAGACATGTATATATATGATTCCTTTTTTAATTTTCGTCATTAACAAGTGAAAAAATGACCAAGGGTGATAAAAGAAGACAAGAAAGAATTAACATTCAAAAGATCGAAAAGAGGTAAGGAGGAAAAAGTGCCCAGATGAGACAATAGTGCTCGGGCACTCCTATCCCTAAAGGGTGGTCCTATACATGGTGATTAAAAGGTTAAGCAATGAAATTAGAGTTGAGTAGGATGTCTGATTAGAATGTAAAACTATAAGTTGACAATCAAAAGCAGCAAACAATAAAGATGAAAAGAATAAAAGCAATGTCAAAGCATAGTAAAGAGGTTTTAATGAGTAATTCCCTTGCTTAGGAATCATGAATGTAGATGAAGTATTTAGAGGCTATATGTATATAGTAAGTGCGTAATTTAGTGACTACATACCTAAGGTTTCATAGTGAAGCACATCATATCCAGTTGTCAAAATGTAGAAAGTTTTATAACATCATTTCATCCATGTATGGAAACATTTTATAGGTACTAAACTATTTAATGGTTCCATACAACCCAAATGGTTTTGTCCCTTCTCATTTTTCACTCCTAATTTAAGAGGTTTTAATGAGTAATTCTCTTGCTTAGGAATCATGCATATAGATGAAGTATTTAGAGGCTATATGTATATAGTAAGTGCATAATTTAGTGACTACATACCTAAGGTTTCATAATGAAGCACATCATATCCAGTTGTCAAAATGTAGAAAGTTTTATAACATCATTTCATCCATGTATGGAAACATTTTATAGGTACTAAACTATTTAATGGTTCCATAAAACCCAAATGGTTTTTCCCCTTCTCATTTTTCACTCCTAAATTAAAAGACCGATCACTTGTAGATCATTTCCAACTAGTAAAATCATACAAAACTACCAAATTACCTTCTTGGTTCTCAGTAATCAACTAATTGCACCCTCTTGGTCCATCTCAAATGTTTCTACAAATAGTATATTCTATTATGTGAATGAATAATAATTAATTAATTAGTTGGAATATATTACATATTGTTAACCCTTACACTTATACGTAAATAAGGCCACACATTAACCCAAAACATTATTTACTTATTTAGGGTCTAACAAGTGTCATTGTTCTTCACAAAATGATCATAGTACCTCATCAACCCAAGGAAGATGCAAATGTTATTCAAGGATTTTGGAACTTTTCATTCCACCATGGCATTGATCTTATGATGGTATACTTTTACCCCTTCATTTGAAAAAATATAACCCAAGCCATCCATCTCCTTCACCCTAGAATTGCATTTCAAAGTCTATGTATAAATGTGTTTATGTTTTAGAGTGAGTGACACCTAATCAAAATGTTTTAAGATATCTTCCAATGTCTTGATATAAAATATGGCAACAAAAAAATACCAAGATAAACTTGTGTAAAATGGGTGAAAGATAGTGTTCATCAAACTTTGAAAGGTGAAGAGTGAATTTGTGAGGCCAACAGCATCACCGAAACCTCATAGTGGCCTTCATAGGTTTTGAATGTTGTCTTATGTATATCCTCATGATAACTAAAGTAAAATTCAATACGATGGGGTATCAAGAAGGCTCACCTTACGCCCACCCTACATGGAAAGGATTGAGGTTTATAAATCTGATCATAACCCTGCCTCTGTGAAAGTGGTTGGAAATTTTGTGCTTAAGAGCATTTAGAAAGCCTAGGAATGCATCAAACCCTGGCTCCTATGGAAAGGTGATGGCTTTCGTAATGGGATTTATGTTAATCACCAATCCATATGGTGGTCACCGATTTTTCAAGCACAGGATAAGTGTTTGGCAGAAGCTTCGGGAATCTCCGCGCTCAAACTTTTTAAACACAAAATTTGCACCATTGAAGACTTATTCTACAAACATGCGCAATCTTGGCTCCCTTGGCCGGAAATTAAAACTCATTTTGGCTCTCTAACCAGGACTAGGATACTTATAATGTTGTGATCAGCTTGGTCCCTGACCACATGTTACACAAAATTGTTGTGCATTCATCTCACCCTTGGTGGACGGATTGGAAATGGTATGTAGATACTCCATTTCACAATTACTCAACCAGTAAAGGCTACCGTTGGCTTTCGCCTCATCTGCCCATGGTGGATAAACTCAACATGTGATGGGGAATTCATTCCACTCTATCCGCCTAGAGTAGGCGATTTGCATCTGTTTGGACTATCTCTATGGAGCCCAAGATTTCCCACTTCCTCTGGTGCATTTTGCACCAAGGTCTCCCTATCAGAGCTCGTCTTGTTCAAATTGGAGTCCCGCTCCCAAATGCCCATTTTGTGGCCATTTGGAATCTATTCTACATCTTTTTGGTTTTTTCCCAAAGCTCAACTTTCCTGAAACTAGATTCACTCATTTTTCTTTCCATTAAGACCGCATTGCTTTACTCCGGCAAAGATATCCTTCTAGAAACAATCACAAGATTTTTCCTATGTTCACCCAGATTTGGCATGCTTTCATAGGGGAAATTCTTTTTGGATATGGAAAGAAAGAACTACTTTTATCTTTGCTAATTTTGTTGTTGACCAGTATTTTTCCATTTATAATAAATCTATGATGATCTCGAATGTGTTGCTATAAATCCAAGTCCGGGAAAATAAGGTCACACTTTGGAGGTGGACCACCTTCTGCACCCTATTACGCCACTATGGGAAGCCCCTGTTTAATTTTTCTCATGTGCCACCATCTCCTACTAGAGCTCCCGCATCCTAGGTCGGCATATCCATTCACAACATAATGCTTTTAACCAAGCTCGGCCTTCTCCCAGTCATCTACACTAAAGAAGTTACTCTTCATCTCGTCGATATGGACAGGGGTTGCCTCAACCTCACCATCCCAAGAGTCCTTAGCCTGTACACCTAAAATATTCTTACACTTAGCATTTCATCTAATTCAACCGATTAACGACACTTCATTAATCAACCCTTCTTCGCTCCATTCTCAAATTCCCGCTTCACAACACTCTTTCTTTGGTCGTATTCCTCTTATAATCATCTTAATTTGGCTAATATCTCTCTTATTAGCTAAACATTCCTCCTTTCAACCATTCGTAACCTCCTCGTTGTCTCTAGACCACTTCTATTGGCTTTGTAGGCTATCTATCACCATAATTGGTTATCCGCACCCCTCCCAACTCTCAAAGAGTATCTAATCACTTGTTAATCAAAGATTAACTAGTCTAAACCCTAGTTAACTAGCCTAAACCAAGATTAAATAAGCCTAAAGCATGTTTATCCTAATCAAATCTAAAAGTGCCTTTTGAGCTTTAGTCCCACATGCACCCAAATTCCAATCTCTCCCATGTGGAAAACTATAAATACAAGGTTAAGCCTACCCATGTTATAAAATAAGAGATAAAATATGTGGAATAATCCCTTACGAGAATCGCAATAAAAAAAACTAATATGCGTAAAATATTATAGATCTCAAATAAAAGTGCGAATAAATAACACAACACGAGAGAGACAAGATTTAACGTGGTTCACCCAATTTGGGCTACATCCACCAAGAATCACTTGCTCGTTATTACAAGCCTCCACTCTCTCAATACAATACCTGATCTCTGTTTAGAGCTATGCTCAAAAACTCTACAAAATTCACACCCGAATTCAAAACACATCTCGCAATACTTTTGCTTGTTTTTTCTATCATATGCATAAGACCATATAAATAGACAACTACTTAAGCAGTTTGATACAAAATCGTGGGTATCAAAACTATGGGCAAAATCAGGGGTATCAAAATAATAGGTACCGAAAAAACCATGGGCCCAAAAATAGCCCATAACGGTTACCCATTACCCATGGGTTACTAAACCACCCATGAAAATTTACTTGGGGCTTTGCCCCCGAGCCCCCATCCATCAGGGGGGCTTCACCACGCCGAACCCCCCTGACCCACTCACCGGCGAGCGGGATCGCCGTAAAAATACCCGAGTGTAACACATAGAAGGTGTACCACACTCTAACATGAAAATAGGCTCCACAAACATAACAATCTCCCACTTGGAGACTGATTTTCACTAAGCAAGCTTCTCAACCCTTCATTGTCATCCGTGAAGGCCAACCAAAGCTGAACATAGCTTTAGTTTATCCCTTATGACCACCTTGGTCATCATGTCTACAAGATTCTGACTGGTATGAATCTTCTCCAACTTCAACTTATCTTCCTCCAAAGTTGTCCTGATGAAGTGATATCTCAACTGTATATGCTTCATCCTAGAGTGGAAAGCAGAGTTCTTAGCTAGGTGTATAGCACTTTGACTATCACTATGCAGCTTACATTCCTCCTGCTTATGCCCCAACTCCTCAAGCAATTATTGTAACCAAATCATCTCTTTGCTTGCCTCTATGGCAGCAACATACTCAGCCTCCGTGGTTGACAAAGCCACCAGCTTCTGTAGTCGTGAAATCCAGCTTCATTGTTGTCCCACCTACAGTGTAAATATAACCTCGCCGTGCTCCTCCTACTCGTCTACATCTCCAGCCATGTCCGACTACGTAACCACGTAAAGTGGTGTCTGATCCACTGTAGCATAAAATTGTCCCCATGGTCCCTCTCAAATACCGAAGGATCCACTTTACTGCTTGCCAATGTTCTTTACCTGGATCACTCATAAATCTACTCACGCTCCTACTGCATGGGCAATATCAGGCCTAGTGCATACCATAGCATACATCAAACTACCAACCACTGATGAGTAAGGTACCTTGGACATATGGTTTCTTTCTTGCTCTGTCTTGGGACACTGCTCCTTTGATAACTTAAAATGGCCTGCCAAAGGAGTCCCAACCGGTTTAGCATCCTGCATGTTAAACCTATCCAATACCTTCTTAATGTACTCTTCTTGAGATAAAGTTAGCTTCCATTCCTTCCTATCTCGAGTTATCCTCATACCAAGGATTTGTCTAGCAGCCCCCAAATCCTTCATATCAAAGGATTCAATTAGTTGTTTCTTGAGTAATTTTATTTGTTACATGTTTTTACCTACAACCAGCATGTCATCAAAACACAAACACAAGATAATATAACTTCCATCCTAAAATTTCTTTGTATACACGCAATGGTTAGAATGACATCTGATATAACCTTGCTCCATCATGAAGCTATCAAACTTCTTATACCATTGACGTGGAGCTTGTTTCAGGCCATACAAGCTCTTCTTCAGTTTGCACACCATCTCCTCTTTACCTTTGACTTCATATCCTTCTGGCTGCTACATATATAGCTCCTCCTCCAAATCACCATGGAGAAATGCAGTCTTTACATCTAACTGTTCTAAGTGCAAGTCTTCTGCTACCACTATTCCAAGAACAGTTCTAATAGAAGTCATTTTTACTACATGAGAAAAGATATCATCAAAATCTATACCTTGTTTCTGTGCAAACCCCTTGACCACCAACCGGGCCTTATATATTTTCTTTCCTCCTTCATCTTTAACTCAGACACCCACTTGTTTTGCAATGCACTTTTGCCTTCCTAAGTAGCTTCACCAAATCCCAAGTTTGGTTTTCTATGAGAGACTTATGCTCCTCATCCATGGCTTTCTCCCACTTCTTACTGGTATCTACCTGCATTGCTTCATCAAAGCTCTCTAGCTCTCCACTATCAGTGAGTAATAAATAATAAAGAGAAGGAGAAAACGTTCATGTTCTTTTCTTACCCTAGAAGACCTCCTCACTGTAGGAGTTTGGGGTTCCTGTTGAGTAGGTTCCTGAACTGATTCATGGGTCACTTTCCCATCCGGAAGATCCTCTACCACTGCATATTCTTTCTTGGATTCTTCCCTATTTTCTTGCAATTGTTGCTTATACATGACTTTCTCATTAAAGACCACATCCCTAGACCGAATGATTTTCTTGTCTTTAATACTCCAACATTTAAATCCAAAGTCATCACCACCATAACCAATAAAAGTGCATTTTTCTGATTTAGCCTCTAGCTTGGTCCTATCATCCTTGTCAATATGAACAAACACCTCACATCCAAAGACTCTAAGAAATGAGTAATCGAATTTCTTACCGTACCAAGCCTCCTCGTATGCCTCCATCTAAGGCACTTGAGGGTCCTCTGTTTATCAAGTACACATTTGTGCTCACCACTTCTGCCCAAAAATAAAGAGGCAGTCCTACATGTATCCTCATGCTCCTAGCATGTTCCATTATTGTTCTGTTCATCCTTTTTGACACCCCATTCTATTGTGGGGTTCTGGAACCGTCTTTTGCCTATGGATTCCATTCTTAGAAAAATAATCATCAAATTCATTGTTACAATACTCCCCTCCATTATTTGACCTGAGACATTTTAACTTAAGGCCTATTTCATTCTCTACCAAGACTTTCCATTTAACAAAAGTATTAAATACATTAGATTTGTTTCTAATAAAATAAACCCAAAATTTCCTTGTTGCATCATCAATAAAAGTAACATAATAACTTGAACCCCCAAGAGATGATACCCGAGTCGGCCCCACACATCAAAATGTACCACTCTAACTTACTTTCTTTCTTCGTAGGTCCAACCTTGAGAAACCTTACTCACTGCTTTCCCATATATGCAGCTTCTCACGTAAATCCAAACTTGTTTCTGTATATCTAGGCAAATTCTTTTTATGATGTCCATGCCCTTATGGCTCATATGACCGAGCCTATAGTGTCATAATGTTGTATCTCGCATCTCAAGCCACAAGATTACAATCATTAGTACTATCATGGTTAAATACAAGGTTCAAACCTTCTTACCTCTTGCCACCACAAGAGCACCCTTGGTGACCTTCCAAGAGTCACCAGAAATATCATAAGATAACCATCACTTCCCAATTGCCCCGCCGATATCAAATTTCTCCTTAATGTAGGCACATGTCTGACATCCTTCAATAGCCATGTATTCCCATTCTGCATCTTAACTCCGAATGTAACCTTTTCCAACTATACTGCAAGGCTCATCATCACCAAGAAAAATATGCCCAAAATCCCCTTAAACATAATCAACAAAATAATGCCTATGTGGAGTAGCATGAAAAGAAGCCCCTAAATCTAAAACCCAAGATTCATTAATATTATGCAAAGAAAGAATCAAAGCATCCTGACATACATTACCCGATGCCACATTTACCTCCTTGTTTTCTTCCTATTGTTTCTTCTTGTCTCGAAGCTCCCAATGAATTCTTCGCATGCCCGGACTTTCCACAGTTCTAACATACAATCTTGCTCTTGGATTTTGACATTGCCCGATCTTTCGATTTTCCACGATTTCCTCTATTCTTTTGTCTCCCTCTAGTTTCCACTGTCAAAGCATTCCCTGAAGTAGAATATTCCTTGAAGCTTTTTCTTCACATTTCCTCGCTTAGAATCACCCCTACAACATCCTCAAACTTCAACTTCGAGTTAGCTGGAACCGAGTTGCTTACCACCATTACCAAGTGCTATTCCAATTTTCAAGTAAAGAGCACAGAATTAATAAATCCCTAACTTCTTCATCAAATTCCATCAGAATCAAGCTAGCATATTCACAACCGTATTGAAATCATTTAAATGATCTGCTACTAAACTATTCTCAGACATCTTCATATTAAACAACTTTTTCATTAAAAATATCTTGTTAGAGGCAAAGGGTTTTTCATATAATTTCCCTAATGCATCCATTAGATCTTTTGTAGTCTTTTCCTTTGAAACATTAAATAATACCGAAGATGCAAGACACAACCGGATCGTTACAAGTGCCTTACGATCCAACAAATCCCATTCTGCATCTGTCATACTCGAGGGTTTGTTCACCTTCTCAGACAACAGAGTATAAAGATCCTTCTAATAAAGGTAATCTTCCATCTGCATCTTCCAAAGACTGAAATTATGCTTGTTGAATTTATCAATCCTAGATCTTCCATCATCTGCCATAGCTCCCACTCAAGATAAAACTTTCCCTGCGATTCAACACTTCAACAAACCAAACTAGGCTCTGATACCAATTGTTATGAAATAAGAGATAAAATATGCAGAATAATCCCTTACATAATCGCAACAATAGAAACTAATATGCAGAAAATATTATAGATCTCAAATAAAAGTGCAGAATAAATAACACAACACAAAGAGACAAGATTTAACGTGGTTCACCCAATTTGGGCTACGTCCACCAAGAATCACTTGCTCGATTTTATTACAAGCCTCCACTCTCTCAATACAATACCTGATCTCGTTTAGAGCTATGCTCAACAAACTCTACTGAATTCACACCCGAATTCAAAACACATCTGCAATACTTTTTCTTGTTTTTTCTATCATATGCATAAGACCATATAAATAGACAACTACTTAAGTAGTTTGATACAAAATCGTGGGTATCAAAACTATGGGCAAAAACCGTGGGTATCAAAACAATGGGTACCTAAAAACCATGGACCCAAAAACAACCCATAAGGGTTACCCATTACCCATGGGTTAATAAACCACCCATGAAAATTTACTTGGGGCTTTGCCCCGAACCCCCCGACCCGCTCACCGTGGCGAACGGGACCGCCAGTAAAAATACCTGAGTGTAACACATAGAAGGTGTACCACACTCTAACATGAAAATAGGCTCCACAAACATAACAACCCATTCAAACTTACAACTTTATATAACACAAAGCCAAAACAAGCCTAAGAAAGCTTAAGAGCTCATTTGCATTAGCCAAGCTAATAAGGCATTTGATCTTGGGTCATCCACCATTAAAATAGCTTCATCTTGCACCCATGATAGGTTAGTAATGGAATAGATAAACTTGGCCATGTAGCCATTTAGTGAGATTCATTCACCCTCATGGAGTAAACAACAAAACTGATTGCTTAAGTCTTTAGTAGGCATATTTTGTTAAGCTTTCAAGAATAGAGGTTAATGCTATTTGTTAGATTTCTTGTTTATTTCAAGTTTTAATACATGCAAATAGGATTCCTTGCTCATTTCTTATCATATGGTCCATTGAGGGACTTTGCACAAAGCTTTGGGGTCTTACCCCATTTCAATAGCTTTTGTAAAACCTTTCATTGAACACATCACCAACTCGTCGGCGGGTTGGGGTCATCGGCTCCCGGCTTGGGTGGGGATCTCTGTTGTCACCGCTTAACACACTACCGATGGATGGAATCTGCCGTCTCCACCATCTTTTGCTAAATTTCCTCATCTCAACCTCATCATCCCTACTCGTGGTGAGGTCTGACCCGAGAAAGAAGAAAATCCTCTTGCTAGGATCTCTGGATGCTAGCAAGGATTTACCTGGCTCGGGTTGGCCGATGATCATGATCCGCCCACTTTGGGCATATTTGCTATTGTTTCTCAAGACTTGACTCTCTTCTAGGTATTTCCTAAATTTTGTGTTCTTCTAGGCTCGGCATGGTTTTTTCATGCTCTCTTAGTTTTGGCCTAACTTTCTTTGTGGTTTTGGGGCGTGCTCTTATACCGCCCACTTTTTGTTGAAAGTTATCTTGTATCATATTGAATTAATATAATATAATATCTTTTTCATAAAATAAAATAAAATTCAATCTTAGTAAAATAGACAACCCTTTGTAGCTCATCTAATAAATCATCAGTTACAAAAATATGAAAATTTTCTTTGATAGTGTACTTTTGACTTCTCTATAATAGGGGCATATCTAACATGTCGTATCCTTCTTGTACACCATTACAATTTGAAAACAATATGCACTTTGGATATATCGATTATAAATTCCTCCAACATCTCTTGCACCATCATTTCAATCTCACTCTTTTTGGACATATGGGTACCTTTAAGGAGGTATCTTGGGTGGTTGACTACTTGGGATCATTTGAATGGTATGATCATGCTCTCTTCTTGGTGGTAGAAATTTTGTAATTTCTCCAAAAAAACACCGAGTGGTGATCAATAAGTGTTTGTAAATATGATATTGTATATGTTTTCACTAGAACTTCTTTCATGGAAAATGATTATGCCAAGAATCCATCTAATACTTTCTTGAGAATCTTCTACATTTTGTGCAAACTATTTGGATATTTTTTCTTTTAGACCACAAATTTTGTTTTTTTATAAAGGTAAATGCTTTTGACCGAAGGTATGAACCGGGGGTTCTTGGGTCCCCTCCCTTTTACAGTATGTATAAAAGATCTGAAAATGACAGGGTGGTTAACAAAGTAACCATAAAAACCTACCACCTTGATACAAAAAACTAGTATCTATAACAAAAAAATGGTGATAAGAAATGACATTGTGAAATTATCTCACCCTAGTCCAAAAACCCAAAAATATATATAATAACTATTTATCGGCCTTGCATATCATAGCTGAGATACATCAACAATCTCAGTCTTGGGGCATAAGATTTCCCCTTTACAGGGAGCAATTTGGAAAAGCATGGAGTTGTTGCGACGACGATATGAGCTTGTTCTGGGAGACTCAAGGAGAAGAGTGTATTCTGATACACCACGCTCTCGAAGATGAGTCACACGAGGGGAATCAGATCTATAGGCTTGTCTAGATCCTCCAAATCAAGTTGAGAGATGGAAGCACCTTTCGTCGCCTTGGATCTGCATTTCATATGTACTGCTATAGCAAACCTCCACAATACCTTATTTCTCCTCTATAATTCTTGAATTGAATCCTTGTCCACCCCTTTCAAGCTCACATCTACCCCATCAAGCATGAAGTAGAAAGGCAAATAGAACTCCCAAATTGCCTCTTCCAAATTTCTGACCAAGCGGTAGGGAAGAATGAAATGGCGGGCAATATTAACTTCCTTAGCTTTGTGATGCAGGAGCATCCTAAGTAGAAAGCTATGTCATAGGTCAAATTTTCAATTTGTTGTGTGAGAGGGATTAGGAGATGTTTTCATGTTTTTCCCTCCATTTCATTTGATTTGAATGTGTGGATTTTGTAAAATAGCTCTATGAGCTAAATAATGCCTAAATTGGATTACTTTGGCAAAAAAATAAAGGTTTGAATGGGCTTGAAGATATTTTCCCTTCAGAAAAGATCTCCAAGCCCTCTCCTAGGATAGAGGGGAGTGAGAATAGAGAGGAAAATCTATCTAGGTTGTTTGGGACCTAGCTAAAGTTAGTGGTGGTTGGGTCCAAGTAGCAAAAAAATAGGAGCAAATCATGGATTAGGGGGTCTGCAGTCATCAGTTTGGCAGAGTAGTGTGAAATTTGGAGTGGGATTCGAATGCAAAATAATGTAACAGTGTTCTAAGAGTGAATAAAAAGGATGACAATGATTTTTGTGTGATTGGATAACGTTTTGTGAGGTTTTAGTGGACTGTAACATGCAATTTCCCCTATTTTTGTGTCTGGCCGAGAGCCATCAATGTGCAGAGCTCGAGAAGAGTAACTAAACCCGACTGTAATGATTAGAGCATGTTAAGGGAGCAAAGACATGACTCTTCAATTTTTCTTAGCCTTTGAAACTTCTCCACACATGCAAACCAAGCAATTTTATGTATTGGAATGGTGAACTAGGGCTCGTTGGATCTCGAACCACGAGCTGAGAGAGGTCTCCAAAATTACATGACACCATTTTCATGACTAAATGACTCTGCACCTACACTTGTAATTTTGGGTCATGAAATACTCCACAACCCTGCCAACCATGAAATCACTATGCATAGGTCATTTTTGCATAAATACAATCAACAAAGAGGAAACTTCTTCACTTTTGACAGGTTGCTAAGCTAACCCAAGGGTATGAGCAAGTTTCACACACCTATCTACCTCTATTGAACAAGATTCCAAGAAGAATGGAGTATGTTTGATCAGTTTTTGCATTTTTTCCTACTAAACCCAGTCTAACAGACCTAATTCCATCATTAGGATAGTCTAGAAAGGGAGAGATAAGCCTGATGTTCCTAAACAACCTCCATCAATCTTGTAGTATGTTTTGTAGGGTCAAAATGGGTGTCCAAAAGTGCATGTTTCCTTTCTTGAATAGGGGTATAGTGTTAGGTCTCATCAAACTTGACTGTCCCAAGGGCTACAAGCCTAATGCCCAAACCTACAAGGAACTGCCATGTCCTAGGTTGAGTCATAGCTTCTTGATAGTTGGGATGGGTTCTTCCTATCTTGAATTGAGTTCCTAAAGTGTGTCAGAGTGTGGGTAGCTTAGGGGAGTGTGCTTAGATTAAAATGGTGTGTCATAGTGTTGTTTAGGTGTGTGTGTGACAAAAGAGTAACCCAAGGAAGAAGGGAAGCTTGCACTGATTCCAAGCAAGCATAAAGAGACAAACACACACATAGAGAGAGAGAGAGAGGTCCTAGAGTGAATTAGGACAGTCATCACTTTGTCTTCACCAATCAATAGTAGGTGGGTCACAAAAAGAGAAGCGATTTCTGCATTGACCTAAGGGCGTCCTGAGCTCTAAAGATAATCAGTCCGATAATGGCCTCAATGGCCCTGCAAACCTAGATGGAATCAAGTTGAAACACATTTTTCAACCGGGTCTGCGTGATAGGCCCGTAGAATGCCATTTCTTGTGTTTTTCCCCTCAAAAAGACCAGGAAATGGTCCAAATTCCATATTGAGAGAGAAAATTTCACAGAAGCTAGAGATAGATAGGTAGGATGAAACGAAAGAGGGAAAAAAGAGCCATTAAATTGAACGCTGCACGAGTCACTGACGTTTACCTTGCCACATGAGAGAGTGCATCATTCTCCAAAATGGTGGCCAAACCCAACCACTCACCGCAATCATTGGTTGAAAGGGAAAGGGGGTTTGAGATACACTAAAATTGGCAAGGAAATCCACAGCTTGATTTCCTTCTCGGTAAATGTGATGAATTTCCCATGAATCCAATTTGGAAAGCCAAAAACTGCATTGGATATGTAAAAGTTGAGTGTCTAGTTTGGGGCTCTACCTTTTTTGATGGCTTGAGTAATGATCATTGAATCCCCTTCGATAAGGAGATGGGAGATGCCATTTTGCACTACTAGTTTGATGCCAAAAAGGAGAGCTTGTGCTTTGGCTTGATTACAAGTTCCATTAGGCAAGTGGAAGGAACTTGCACAAAACAACTTACCTGAATCATTTCGAAGAAGACACCCTACCCCCGAAAGTCCAGGGTTCCCCTTGGAGGCCCCATCAAAATTCAATTTACAAAAACCAGGGGGGTGGAGACCATCTAACTTGATTTCTAAGTGCTTTTTTTTGAGAAGCTGACAAACCAAACTGGCTAAGTGAGCTTGGAGGAGGCAGCTTGATTAAAGGCCAATAATTTCTAATAGAGGCATCCCAACTAGAGAAATTGGAGGGATTCTGGCACTGAGCACTTGTATTTTCATAAATGGCAACTTCCAGCTTCAAGATAACTGATTGCAAGCTCTCTACAAAACATCTAAAGAGACACAAGTTTCTTTCCCACCAAATGTGCCAGATGAGAAGGAAAGGACTGCACACCCAAATGGAGCCCAAGGGAATGATATTTCTTGAGCACATGCCAAGATTCCAAGGTAGCTTTGATAGTAGGCCCTGTTACCCATGACAAGTCTAATTTCGAACATAACCAGTTCCAAATATGATGAGCGAAAGGACAATGAAGAAGCAAATGATCCACATCTTCTTCTACATTCTTGCAAAGCAAGCATTTGGAAGGCCCTTGGAAACCCCACCTTCTTCTCCTAACCTGAGTAAGAATCTTACCTTTGTAAACCAACTAGCAAAAGGCACCAACCTTGGGGATACAATTTGCATCCCAACAACCTGACCAGGAGATAGACCCTTTTCCCTCAAGATGTAGAAGAAAGTTGTAACCTGATTTGGCGAATACTGCCCCGAATTGTTATCGAGCCAAATGACCCGATCAATGTCATTGGAGAAGGAGGCTCTACATGAACTTAACATACTATTGTATAGTTCCTTCGTTGCTTGCGGAACATCCAAATCTTCTATCGATTTCCAACAGAAAGAAGGAGAACCATCCCCTGACTGAGCACCATAGTCCACCACCCTATCACCCCAAGCCGCTTGAGTGGCAATTTTAACTAGTTCCAGATCCTGAGTGAGGGAAATGGTAGGAAGATTGCCCCAAGAGTCTTCCCAAAACTTTGCATTTTCCCCATTCCCAATCTTCCAAGAAGTAAGAGCAGAAAAAATCACTCGGCAAGAACTAATAAAATTCCAAATATGGGACCCCTTAGGCAACTCGTGAAGAGACAAAATATTGTCTGGGCACAAATTTGGAAGGTATTTCTTAAGCATATTTTTGTTAACCAAACTGGAGGGATTAGAGAGTATATTCCAGATGTGCTTGGCTCCTAACGCCATGTTTTGAAGGCCCAAGTCTAGAATACCGGCTCCTCCTAGATCCTTAGGAAGTTTGACATCCTCCCACTTTACAAGATGAAATTTTCTCTCTCGAGCTAGTGCCTTGCCATAAGAAGGTGTGTAATATTTTCTCAATTTGGTGCAGAATTCCTTTAGGCATTTGAAGGACTGAGATCATAAAAATGGGCAGAGCACTGAGCACCGATCTAATTAGTTGTATTCTACCTGCAAAGGAAAGCCACTTTCCTTTCCAAGAGGTGAGCCTTTTCTCGAAATCTGATAATAAATCCTTCCACAAGGAGGATTTCATGGCCCCCGAGAAAAGAGGGATGCCTAGATATTTTTGGGCAGGAACCCCTAAAAAGCCCAAAATATGCTTGATTCGCCTTTGCACAGAAATAGACGAATTGAAGAAGAAAATTAAGGATTTAGGAAGACTGATTACGACTACAGCCTAAAGTGAATAAGAATTAAGGATACAGTCTATTTCCTTGGCTTCACCACCGATGTAGCACCAAAGAGGAAAGTGTCATCTGTAAATTTTTGGTGAAACAGAGGATCTCGTTGTTTGCCACTTTAAGACCTTACAACCACCTTCGTAAGATACAACTTCTGAGAAGGCTCTGCTAAGTGTGTCAACAACCAACAAGAAGAGGAAGGAAGAGAGGGGGTCACCCTGCCTTATACCCCTGTTACTTGAAAAAAGGCCTTCCGTAGATCCATTAACCAATACCAAAAGGAAGGGGTGGTGATACAACTAAAAATCTAGGTACAGAAGACTTCACTAAACCCAAGCTTGAGCATTACCTAGATTAGAAAGCACCAATTGAGCCTATCATAGGCCTTGCTAAAATCCAACTTCAACAACATACCTGGGGTGTGATTACAGGATAAGGAGTGGATGAGCTCATGAGAAAGAATGATGCCATCAAATATGGACCGACCCTATAGGAAGCCACTCTACTCTTTGGAAATTATGTTGTTCAAAATAGGCCTAAGCCTAAGGGAAATCACCAGAAATAATTTTATAGGATGTATTGCACAAGGAGATGGGATGGAAGTCATCCAATGAATCAGCTGGAAGATTTTTAGGGAACATACAGATGAAGGTATGGTTCAATACACCCAAGATTTTCTGAGACGATCTAGATTCTTCAACGGCTTCCCAGACATCGTTTCCTACTATGTCCCATAATTCCTAGAAAAATTTCTTTGGGAAACCATCCAGACCAGGGGATTTATCCCTTTCCATGGAAAATACTACTGACCTGATTTCTTCTTTAGAAAAGGGAGCCATTAGTTGGAGTTAGTCACTTCGTTGATTAGAATCGAACATGAGATAGCAAGGAGTTTTGATGCTGACGATGAGACTGGATATCACCTGATAACAACTCATTGAAGAAGGAGATAGCAGCATCCTTGATACCTTGTTGCTCTGAAATCCATTCACCATTTACCATTTTAAGCTTGGAAATATAATTGACGTTGCACTTTGGCCTTCAAGGAAGAGTGGAAGAATTTCATGTTTTGGTCACCTTCTTTTAGCCAGTTTTCCCTATATTTTTGTTTCCAAAAGATTTCTTCTCTTAGGAGCAGTTATCCTAACTCATAAAGCAAATATTTCTCCTTCTGATACTCCTCTTGACCCATCCCATTGATAAAAATATGCTCATTGAGGATTTTGATTTCTAATTCAATTCTCTTTTTTCCACAAAAATATTTTTGAAGTGCAGACGATTCCAAACCAATAACATACCTTTGAGCTTTTGCAATTTCTGGGAGAGAATGAACATCTTGGTACCCCTGACTTGATAGGAGGACCACCAATCCTTAATCACATCAAATAAATTTGAATCCCTGAGCCACATTAATTCAAACTTGAAAGGGGATTTCTTTGGGGGAGGTCAAAAGAGATATTCAACGAGATTGGGAAGTGGTCGAGCTCCTAAATGGAAGAACATCACCTTCTAAAAGGATATGATGATGAAGCCATGTTTCATTGACTAGAAATTTATCTAGTCTTTCCATGATACTACTGAAGTTGAACCTCCGGTTGGTCCAAGTAAACCACCCATGCTTGGGTTCCAAATCAACTAGATCTGAATTCTGAATAAAGGAGCAGAAGTCATTTTGGGATTGTGGATTTCTGTTGATTCCCCCTCTTATCTCTATCTAAAGAGATGGCATTGAAATCCCCAAAGAGAGAATCAATGAATCATCCATAGCCGATAGGTCCTCTAATAGTTCGGACCAAAGCTTCCTCTTAGCAATCAAGTTATTCGAGCGTAAATATTGCAAAGGAAAAATGAGATATCAAAATGAAGAACTTCTACCTTGCACCAGAGAAAGTGATTATTGGATTTCAAAAGAGAAATCGTAACCTTATTGGTTTTCCAGAAGATCCCCAATCCTCCTGAGGCACCCATGAATCAACTGAGAGCTCAAGCCAACCCTTTAGGTTGGAAATGCCACATTTCAGACAATCAACAGAAGACATATTAGTTTCTTGTAGGAGAAAGATATCAACCTCTTGTTCCAACATGCAACACTTTACCAAGCATTGTTTGTTAGGGGCGTTGAGGCCCCTAACGTTCTAGAAAAGACCCACATTTTCTCTTTAGGGGGTTGGACCGTCCCTACTTACTTTGTGGAAATAGTTACTAATTTGATTCTCAGTAATCTCCTTAATCAGATCCTGGACTCATTGCTGGGCCTACCCGCTGGGGTTGAGGATATAACTTTAGGAGATATTACATGCCCTAGAAATGTTGCTAAAGAACAAGCCAAGATTGAACCATGTAAAGGCGGGGAACTCCTCAAACCCCTTATTCTCTCCTTGCGACTAATCTGATTTTTATCCCTAAGAAGATTCCAGTTATCCATCTCTTCTCTGGAGGTGTCATGACTTGCTTCCATGCCATCCTAGACCATCTTGAAGAGCTTAGCTAATTCCACCAACAATTCTTTGGATTCTTTGAGAAGTGTATTTGGAGAAAGGGTCGGAACCGATTTAGAGACAACTTCCCTTGGAGACTCTTGTACTATGGGATTCAGATCAAGTGGGACCTCAGGTGGAATTTTAGGAATCCATTTCGACCCAAAGGGCTTGGAGGGAGCTCTGCATTCCAATTGATGATGACCAATTTTATCACATTTGAAGCACTTTTGTGACACAATTTCTAGCTCCACCTTCTAAACCCATGTGCCCATTGGACTCTGAATAGAGATGGATTCTAGAAGAGGCCTGACAGGGTCATAGAGAATGCAAACTCTGGAAAAGGCAGCTAAAGATCCTTCTAAAGTCCTGGGATCAATCTGAGTGACTTTTCCCAAACTCCCGCAAATTTTTGACAAAAGTTTAGGGTTCCAATATTCCAGAGGCAAAGCATAAAGACGAATCCACACCTACTGAAACTCAGTAGCGAGCTTAAGTGGGTCCCAATTTGGGACCCAATTCCTGACCTTAAGGCCCCACTTGGCAAGAAGTGAGGCTCTGTTAAGGATAACTTCTTCTTTCTTAACATCGCTGTGAAAGAGGATCGAAAAAACCCTTAGCTAAGAAACAGATTCGCAAACCCAATCCCCACTGCTCTTCACACTAGGTGGATATTTCACTTGTAGAAAACTAATTCCCTATAAATTTGGCAATTATTTCCCTGCTTTTGAAAAGGGTAATTTGACCTTCCAAACCGTCCTCGGCCCCAAGCACCACTTTACCATCTTGCGCTAAATTATGAGGAGATACATCCTCAACGGACCATTCGGAGCCTCCCAAGCGTAACACGGTGAACCATGCAGTGAAGAGCCATCGCCAAAAGACTCCCCCTGATCTGCAATGAAGGAATTGGATTGATTTCAAGTACATCTCATCCTAAGCAAAATTAGGGCTTCTAGGAAGGGGGAATCTTCTCCATTTGAAGGGGAGGCAGCCTTCCCCTTTTGACGATTCCAGTTCGGAAACTGTTTGGGCGGGAAAGAGGACTATTTCCATCCATTGGCAGACCATTGTGAGTGACTCCTCCATCCCAGTGGGATGGTATTGGCACCAGATAAGGGAGGTGGATATTCTAAGTGATGTGGTCATCATCTATCATCGCGCTTCTAGAGCGCATCAAGCCCGACTGCAGCAAGAGGACCCCACCGCGCCATAAAGATTCACCTTAAATGCACCTCAAAAGATGCCGGAATCACATTTTTTCACTATATCGTAGACCACAAAGTTAAAATGTATTTCCCTTAGAGTGAAAATACATGAGTAGTTCTTAGAAATTCATCTCAATCATTCCAAATGTAAAGATCCATTGTAATTATAGAATGATGTATTCTCTACCCATTAGAATGGAAAACATAGGAAAGTATAAGTTATACTCATCCATGGATATTATGATATTATTGAATTTCCGAGAGCAACTAAATGTGCCTCCATCTAGAGTTATGACCTAAAATTATGGATCTAAATAAACAAAACAATTCAACTTATATGTGAATAATTTATTTTTGATGAAGTTATGCATGATCCATTAGTTAATCAATATTATGACTTTTGGTTTTTATTAAAAACCCACATATTTCAAGGTTTGATGAGTAATAATTCCATAAAGTACATGACATGAGAAGGTTGGTTGGGATTAATCGATTCCCCTTCTAGTCCTTCCTCTTGGTCACCCTCCATATTATAATCTTCTTTATCGTCATTAACACGTTCAATTTAGAACAATTTCTTCTCTACACATTTATGACCTTAGCTATACTTATGGTCGTAGTTGAAACAAGATCCTTTTGATTTTTTATCTTCAATTAATTAAGGAGTCAACCTTATAGGATAAGAAACTAATGTTGTATTATGCTCTCTCCTCATGGAGAATGGTTTCCTTTTAATTAGATCTCTTTTGTCTTCCGTACACTAAAATATAATGGACTCCAATACCAAACATTATGTTATCTTTGAGCCCTCCCAAAAATAAGTCATTGAGGTTATCCTTTATGATGTCCTCCATATGTAAGGATGGGTTCAAGACTTGTTGAATATAATCTGTAGATAACCGTGAGTATTTCTTTGTTGTATTATTTCTACAAAGTGCATATGAAGTTCATCAATAAACACCGACCACGTGATAGTTAAGAATTTATTATTATTATTAACACTCAACCATATATACCGGAGGAATTGCTCTTATTCTAGATATAAAAATGTTAGGATCAACCTTTTCACACAAGGATTTTGGCATATATCAAATGCATTCTCCATTTGATTGATCAAAATTACTAGATTCTTCCCATTAAAGTTGCACATATGATGTCATGTTCATATCTCGGCTTGCTAGAAGATCATTTGTTCCCTATAGTAGAATTATTTGCCAACTGTTACATATTTACCAAAGATATATAAATAGATGCCACTTGTGGTTGTAGCATGTTTAAGTTTTCCTAAAATTAATCACTAACATGTTTTAAATACTCTTTTGTCACCATGTTTTAAACATATTCCTAGATTTTTATACTTCCACTAATACCTCTAACTCAAACTCCACCTCTTCTTTCCTCGCCTTCCTTCTTGTTGTGGCATAACCTCTAGTTGAACGCATTGCCATGGTTTTTAGGGTTCATGGTATAGGATTCGTGGTTTGAGGTTTAGTGTATGGGGTTTAAATTTTAGGGTCCAATTTTATGGGTCAAAATAGGGTTATCATTGGAATATACAATTGTGATCATCTATTTGAGACAACTCTAGTGATAACTACCACAAAAGGGTAAACATTCCTAAAAATAGGGTTACATGAGGATGGTAACATTATGTGCATGTTGCCAAGATGAACCCAATGACTATTAATATGTTCAAGAGTCTAAAACTTTTAAAATATTTTTCACTTCATTTTTATAAGAAAAAAACTTGAGAAATACTATGGTGATAGAATTTACCAAATGCTTTCCAAATCGCAAACTAATATTTCAACTCCTACAACCCTTAAATGTTAGGCCTAAAACATTGCAATTTTTGTGCCTAAATCAAATCTTTGATACCATTTGTAATGACATTACTTAGATTAATTTAACAAAAATCACATAACTCGAACACATAAATAGAATAGTAGTTGTAATTCATAGTTATAATAACAAAAAAACATGTACTTGATGTTTGATAGACAACATAACACTAACCAATGATGATCTAAACACTAACCCCTACATCCTATATATACCCTCCTTAAGATACGGTTAATCTATGAGTCGACCACTGCTAACAATATGAAAACATGGAAAGATGTGACAAGACAAGTTAAGAGATTATGTTAGCCACAAATCGTCTACACATATCCTAATACGTGTAATAAATTAAGGGCATAATAGGCTTAGGGTGCTTAGGCAATGTTATCTAATGTGATGAATCCTATCCATTCAATATTTGTTCAAATCTTAACAATGCATTCAAACAATAATTTACACTAAAATATATTCAAATTTATAAGGATGGATCGCCTCAACACCCCCACAATGCTTGGTGACTTGAAGAGTGATCAAGTTGAAGAGGGATCAAGTTGAGAATATTGCTCTCACTTATATGAATGTGCAATTATAAAATTAATGTGCAATCTAGAGTGATCCCTTGTTTGATCCTTAACACTTGGATCCATGTAACTTTGACACTATGTACTTCACAATTTAGCTCGGTGGACTACTTTAGGTATACTCTTGGAAGATTATATATATATATATATATATATATATATATATATATATATATATATATATATAAGAAAGTGATCTCGAAGGTGCCTCTCAAGAGTATGGATGGTAATGACCTATGGAACCATCTATATATCTAGGTGACTCTTCATTAATTTTTCACTATAGCCAAACTATGAATTATCCTAGGCCACTCTAATAAAAGTGCCCAATTTGAAAATCGGTCATTTCTACTCCAAAACACTAGTCTTAGAAGAGGGCACTACCAATGGATGGTAGTGTCTAAGGTGGACTCGATTGTTTAGAGGTAGAGAACAAGGATGTGTAGATTGTAGATTGTCTATGTATGATTTCTAAGGTGTTCGTATATAGATTAAGATCTTACATAAGTATAACTTGAAGATAGAGGTGGCTAAGAGGTTGTATGGGTAATCGATAGGAAGAAAGTGTGCCAAAATCCGATGGTTTTAATGTTGAAGACCAAGTTTCGGTGTCTGACAATATGAAATCAATAACTCAAAAACCTAAAACCTGAAACCCCAACAAGGAAATACCTAAAACATAAAAAATACATTAATATTTTAAATGCCCATAAAACTCGAAACCTAAAATCCAAAAACTAAAGTCGAAAATCAAAACATGAAAATTGGATGCCTTGAATTTCAAAAACTTAGAAAACATGTCAAACCAAAAAAACCCAAAACCTTAAACATAAAATCCCTAAACTTGAAAAACCTCAAAAATATTGAAGTTGGAATCTTGAAACCCAAAAACCCCAAAACTTGAAAACTTTGAGCTTGAAAATCTTGACCCTAAAACCCCAAATATAGAAACCCAAATACCAAAACTCACAAAACCAAAAATCGAAATCCAAAACATGAAAGCCCCAAATTAGTAACCCCAAAAACATAATAAACCATAAACCCTAAAACCTCAAATTTGAAATCCTCAAACCTAAAAACCTTGAAACTTGAGAACATTATGCCTAAAAATCTTGAACACAAAATCCCCTCAAAAAGTTAACTCATAAAATTCCCCAAAGCTAAAAAAATAGAAAGTATAAACTTTAAAAGTAAAATTCAAAGACCCCAAAACTCAAATCCTTGAGCATGAAAACCCTAAAACACGAAAATATCTTAAATACATACATATAAAAATAATAAGAGATGTCAATCTTACAATGCCTATCTCAAATGTGTCGCATACCACTTTAATTTATAACTTTATTACATTGTTGGGGAATTTTCCATTGACATTTGGCGTATGGCCTCAATCTAAATGTATCATTAATTAGGTTTTTTTTAAATCTCTATAGAAAAAAAGTCTCCAAATTCTATCATATGACCAATAAATTATAATTTTCAAGTAAATTATTGAATTTTATATGATTAAGTTTAACATCTAAAATCAATATAAATAATAATAGACAACATTATTAAATTCATAAACCAAAGAATAATAAACACAACGTCTAACCATTAAATCAATGGGTGAATATTAGGGAGCAAACAATTAGTATTAAAAAAACTTAATTACGTAGTTCAATCAATAAGTCAAAAAGCAAACACAAAAGTTATTAAATTCATAACCAGTTGAACTTTGTAAAATTACATTTCTTTAAAATATAAGTAGCCCTTGTCATGGGGCCTAGGTGAGTTGCTAGTCCAACCTGTAGTCGAGCATTCAAAACTCTCCACTCAAGTTTCAAACCCTTTAAATTCCACTCTAGGTTGTGGTGGCCCGCCTCTTGGCAGATTGAAGCCCCAGACCCACCAATTAATATGAGGCTTTCATGCTCCTCTAGATTAGAATCAAGCACACACTACGTTGTCTATTTGTTTTTAGAAATGAGTTGATCTTCAGAAGCTAAACATGCCCAGTCAAAAATTAGAAACAAGAAATAAAAACTTGACAGACTCCTATATTTCCTTTAAAATAACATTGTAGGAGAATCAGATTAAGTATGTTGAGAATGGATCATAAAAACGATTTGAAAATTTGATCTCAAAATCTTGTTTATATCTTTTTATCCATAAATTATGTACAAGATTTTGAGATCAATGTTTCTAATCACACTCAATGATTTATTATCAAATTGTTATATTAATATTGAATCACAGAGTATGATCTGAAAAGTTGATCTCAAAATCTTCTACACAACATATCCCTAAGATTGTTTCATCAGACCGAAAACCTTGTGCCTTTCATGAACAGATACAATATATTACAGAGTATCCCCCACTTAGTTGTGCACTTCTTTCATATGAAAAACATTAATTAGGCAGTTTCAGAGCATTCAGTGCTGTCATGTTCGGAACCTTCAGCCCCTTCAGGTTGGAGAGCAGTGAGGTTGACTGTCCATTCAGCAGGAGGCTCCCTTAGTTGCCATGTTCGTCTCAGCTGCAGTCCAGACTTCTGCATTACTCCCCTTGCAGTCCCTGCTATATTGATTGCTTTCACTATCTTCTCTTCCTCGAAATTCGCAGCCCATTTTCTGCAACACTTCACCACCACATCTGGTAACTCGAACATGCAGGAAGTAATAACATCTCCTAAGAAGCACTCTAGCTCATCAAGAAGATCCCTTACATTAATGTAATTATTATTGTCCAAGATCAATCTGCATACCATGTACAAGCTATAATTGGGTTGTATGGACCTGTCTGAATAACCTGCTTTTGCTTGGGGGCTTTCCCCCAATATGTGTTCTTTTCTAAGAACCTTCTCAGCTTCACCAAACATCCTTTGTATGGAATTAAGTGCAGCATTAAGTTTTATTGTTTGAGGAGGCAAAAGTGGGTTCATCCCCTTAGCTGACACCTTATTTTTGCAATGCTCATACAACTTTTTTACTAGGGAATTTTGTTGGGTTGGAAAAATCATTTCAGAGAATGGGGCATTGCTCACTGCTTTCAAAAATGCAATTTCATCACCATTATAACTTCCTCCAAGCATATACACTGGGTCTTGCCCTGCTTTCTCAGGATTGTCTACAAAATCCAACAGGTCTCTTGCTTCATTGTAAGCATTACTAACAAAGTCATCTTCTTCTTCCCCTGCTGCTTTCCATACTTGCTTAATAACCCTCACTATGGAATATGCAGTCATCTTCCAAATGGGCTCCTTCATACCCAGCATATATCCCTTAAAAACCATGGAACGTATTTCCTCAAGCATATATACATAATTTCTAGGACCATGTTTTGCATCAACACTTCTTATAGTCAATGCAATCAGCTCTGTGTAATTTTGCCCTTTCTGATAAGCTTCATGAAAACAAAGCCTTGTTTTTTTAATAGAACTTCCATCAGCTATCCAGAGACTGGCAGGAACTTCTCCAGGCATACAAACTCGCTCCAAAGCTTGTCTATATCTCACAAACTCTCTGTCCTGGCTCACAGACCTCCAAACATCCATGTCCACTCTAAACAGAAACCGCCCCAATATCCTGCTGCGAAATACAAGCAGGGATGACAAATACCAGCAGAATATGCTGATGTATAACAGAAGGCGGATCATCAATAACAGCACAACCATCAACACAAACCCAATCAACATGGCTGTAAAGAACAACACAAGGTAGGGCACAAGAAAGAGAAATGCAGACAGAATTGCCAAAGTTCCCCACAACATTGTTCTCAAGATGGGTGATGGCATACACAGGCTGATTGTTATATACATTGCCAGAATTTGTCTGCTGACATACCAAATCTTTGGGTAATGACTGTACAGCAGAGCACAGACTCTTGTATGAGAGGCAAAGGTCTCCACAAAGATGAAATCTCTTGACCTCCTCCAAGAAGAAGTTGAAAAATAAAACACAGCCATCAACCATCTGTAGAAAATTACTGCAGACCCAATAGTTATAAAAACACACTGAAGCCAAAATATCAGGGCAGTCAGGAACCCTTCATCATCCCCATCATCATCATCACCAAAAACAGATTTCAAATACACAACTTTGAACACAAACACCACATCACAGATAAACGCTGTGAAGGCAGCAATTGTGCTGCACAATGATCTTGCCAACACATATTCAGGCTGACAAGCCCTGGCTATGATCCTTGTCTTGAGCACCTCCACTTCAAAGCTCTCCCACACATCCTCTGGAACATTTTCATTCTCATCATTTTGTGATAAAATAATGGGTATGCTTATACTCAGCCTCTCACGAATAGCCTTCCCCGCTAAAACCACCAAAGTTAAAAACAGGAAAAGAAATGTAATGGAAACTGTCAAAACCCCATGATAGACGATGAACCTCCTCAAGCTCTTCTCCTTCCACACATAATAGTTTTTCTTAATCTCCATGGCAATGTGGAAACCCAAACTTCCAAAAATGGTTGCAATGTTGAAGTAGCGAGAAATGGATCCCGGCATGGCCATCCCTGGAAGTAAACACCCAGCAAATATATAGAGGGAAAGCCTTGCTCCATAAATCTTGATCTTATTTGCAGTGGACTGCATCGATTTGAAGACACCGATCAGATGTACCAGGTGGATAGTGAGACCCAAAATGACTGTCTTCCCTGGAATCCAATGGGCTATGTTTGAACGCGCTCTCCATATATCCAAAAGAAAAACTATTATGAAAATGCTGGTTATCAGTAGAGTCTGCCATTCTTCCAGCGGGATTTCCACCATGAGGATAAACGATGATGACGATCAAAATTGTTGTCTATGACAGAAATGAATGTCTTTTTTCTCTTTTTAAAGATATTACTAAGGAACTGTAACCGCACTATATACGAAATAAGCCTTCTCCTCTTAAATCCAGCAAACCCATTGTGACATCTGATATGCTCATCTCAAAAGTCGGCTCCATACTTGGTGCAAAATACTTGAAAGAATTCATACTTTTATCAGCTTTCAATTATTTTAAAAATATTTAAGTTTAATAGATGCATCTTAAATTGTTTGTAGATTCTAAAATCCTCGGTCACCCTTTTAGGTGGATCACATTGTGAATTCAAATATCACGATTTATGTGTATGTTGTTCCAAATAAGGTTGATCGATAGCGCTCACCTTATGTTAGAGCGTCGTTCCTCAAAATTCGGGCCTTAGGTATTCATTAATCCCTTTGAAATACCAAAAAAAAAAAAATTAAAATCGTGATTATTTGTATAAAAATTGTTTTATATAATTATGAATTTTTGTAAGGAGATAATGGTGAACAATTTAACCAAAGCAATGGATCGATATAGAAAGCGAAGTTACTAGTACATTAAACTAATCACAATACATTGGAAATAGATTTAAGGGAAAGTACAAAAGAGGTTACTAGAAATTATAAAACCATTAAAATACTTTGGAAATTAAAGTTAAAAGATCTTAATACATTGAAATTCATAAACATGGATGGTGTTGTTAATCACAAGTTGTAAAAATGTGTTCAAAAGGTATGATGAATGACTTCCATGAAAATTAGACTCTAAAATCATGATGACCGCTTTAGTTAAGATCTTACCAATTTAGTGGGATACAACAAATGGTTATCTTCTTACAAAAATGGTATTATTTGGCTAAGGTGAATTTCACTTCACTAATTTGTTCTTCATACCTTAATCTATATGACCACATCTTAGTTTGTCCGGTTTTGTCTCATATCACTAGAAAATTGACTTCATTCGGTTGTAAAACCCATAAAAACGAGCAAGGTTAATGGGAACTAGTGTTATCCCTCCATTAATATCAAGGCCTTTATTATTTGAAAAAATCACAAGTAACACTCAATGCAAGTCAACAATCATATGCAAGTATCCCAACCCTTATCTTTCAAATGTCATCAAATAACTAGTATAAACTATAACGAATCTCTAAATGCTTGCATTCAACTTTTGGCACAGTGACACTTCAAAATAAAAATGCATTTAGATCTAATAGCTTAAATATCACTCTTACTGAACTAGTTTTCTATCACTCATTCATTGTCCTAAATATATTAATGCACCTTTGCATTTTTACACTTCTTGAATTCAAATTAAGACCATATTGTTGATCAAGTTGACACATAATGACAAAGAAAAACCAAAAAGGCACAAAACTCAAGGAAACCAAATTTGGGGTCAAAAGGGCCGAAAAAACTAAATGCCCACTTTTGTAGAGATGTGACTAGTTTTGTAGGGTACAAAGTTGATAGGATCTTTATGAAACTCGTGGAGTAACCAAAATAGTGGAAAATAATGTTTTTAATTTTTCAAAGCATCTAGGTTGTACAAGGGCAATACAATATTATAATATGTGTGTAGCCTCACAAAGATCTCATAGCCAAGAAAGTATTTACAATTCTCTTGCAAAGTTTGGCATCATCTTCGGGGCATCCGCGACGAGGACAAAGCCTCATAGTAGTTCACAACATTCACTCAAGTGTTTGAGGCTTCCCTCACAGATTGCCCCTTCTATGTGGATTTCCTTACCACCTTCACATAATCTCATAGTACTACACAAACCTTTGTGCTCCATCATGTGCATCTTTCCACTCACCAACAACTTGCATTACACTTAGTCTCCTTAGCTAAGTCTCATAGTACATTAGCACTTTTCCTTATATAATCTCTTGTGTCATGTGTGCCTACTTTGTCACATGTGTGAAATAGGTAATCATTTGAAGTGTTTATGGTGGTTTATGTATGCTTCACACACACATAGTTTCTTCGCTTTATGCTAGCACCTTATAACCTTTGTGGATTTTGCAATCTCACAATTTTCCTTTTACACTCCATTTGTTGTTTGTCAATGGTGTGCAAGCCTTTGTATTTTTCTCACACATCTTCACATGTGAGGCTTTCTTCTTAGCATGTCATTTTTGCTACATATTTTTGCATGGTTGTTTCACACCATTGTTCATTGGTCAACACCTTATTTCCAAGCGCTGCACCAAATGGCACATCCAACACCAAGTCATGTCAAAGTATCATAATAACAAGCCAAATGACATGTCCAACACCAAGTCATGTCATAGTATCATCATGACATGTCATATGTTGGATCCAAACTACACTTAAGAGAAGATGGAATGGTAAGTAACCGTATCTCCAACAATTGTTTCCATTTGTAATATCCTTTGTCATATGAATTATAACATACCATCTCAAGAGGTAGAATGTATTATAAAAATTGAGCTAGCCCTCACTCAAGGCACACCAAATTATCTTGTTTGATTTTTTTCCAGCCTACATCTATTTGATATTCATTCATAATGGTCTAAAAAATAGTAAGGACACTTACCCTTCTAATACAACATCTCACCATTTATGAATATAAGTTGTGTTTCTTACAAATAATCTTCTTCTTCATTGTTGTGTGTTTAGTTCATTGCATTCAATAACTCGTGCACACTCTTATAATCCTTGTTACTCTCCGCTTAGCATTGGATTATACCCCACACATGGTCTTAGGATCTATGGAACAAATAATTGGTATCATAACACGATATTTACCTTTTCTATTCCTATAAACATGTAATCGCAAAGAGAGACATAATTACAAGAAGTCGGTCAATTCCCAACTACCTAGAAGAACATCATGATAAGAGGAAGATGTCTTATACCCAAAGATAACCTAATGTCACCATAGATATTCAAAAGCTCATTTAATATGATTTGGAGGCAAAATGCAATGAAACCTTTAATTAATTCCACTAGTTGATGGTTTAACTCAATGCGAAAGAGCACCCTCCTTTTCCCACTCAACTCCCACATGTTTTTAGCATCAAATACCTTTCACAGCCCAAGTGAAACTTGATATCCTAGTGTTGAAAGGAAATATTGATGATACAGTGTTGATAAATGATTATGCTAACTTGAGGCTACTTCTCATTCAAAAACTTCATTGACAAAGATAAGATCACTTTTTTGGCATTGAATATGTTTATTTTAGTGTCACACTAGTGGGGACATTTAGCGTACAACATGAAAAATGTTTCCCACTTGTTTGGACTTGGTATGATTTCCTCAATGCTCTATAGAAGTAGTATTACCCCCTTAAACACTAAGGATGAATATATAAAGTTCCAATATTTGTGACAAAGTATAATCAAGTGAAAGATTGCACTAGTTTAAATTTCATGACCAAATTTCAAGGTCGATGACAATATCTCAAAGAAATGTAAGGTGTTGAAGTACATCAATAGACTTTCATCTTATATATTCACTAAGATGGAGTTCTTGTCTTCTAAATCCTTGTGTAAATCATATTACAATACCATAAATATTGAATCCAATGCCAACATTAAGCATCTCTTTGCATCTTCATCTTGTAGTGGATGCAAATATATCACTTACACAACTCTTCATCTCAAGCCCCTGTGTAAATCAAACATAATACTTCATGTAGAAGTGAGGAGCCTAAAACAGGATTCCCAACAAAACTATAAAATGTTTCTACACCTTACAACTCAAACAAAGGTGATATGAAGATGGGTTACAAGTATTTCCATCAACACTTTGCTCACGTAATCAAAATGATTTTGAATGTTATGTGCAACATTCCTTGTTGGCATAATCTTCACCAGTTTACATAAACAAAGTACATTGATCCAAATATTTCGTGTCTAAAACCAACACTATTGTCACGAGATACTTATAAGGAATGAGATCAATTCTTCTAATACCTAAAGCCTTGATCATGACCGAATAAAAGGCCACTCAATACAATCATACACCTTTTCAAAGTCAATTTTAAGAAATAAGGGCCATTGCAAAGACATTCAAGCCCATTCCATTCCTTCCTAGACCGCAATAAGATTATCTAGAATATAATGTCCTTTGAAAAACCTCGTTTTATCGAGTTGAACAATCTTAGGTAGCAAAATGACAATGAGAAGAGAAAGGCAATAATTTTGTAAGAAACATTTAAAAGCATGATAGGCTGCCAACTAGTAATCAATTCAAGATTGCCAACTTTAGGGATAAACTTGATGTTACCTTGATTGATGAGATCCCTAAAGAATTGGATTGGAGAGATTCATTATAGACATGAAGCAAGTTTGGGCCAACAAAAGACCAAGTGGCTTTGTAGAATTCACAAGGAAAGTCATCCATCCCAAGATATTTATCATCGGCTAAGCACAAAAGAGTAGCATGAAGCTCATCCAAAGTAAGAGGGGAATTGCATCGAGCATGATCATAACAAAAGAGTTTTACATGAACCACCTCAATACACTATTGCATCATGGTCGCTTGCTCATTAGTGATCTCCTGCACTTGGAAAATTAATTGATAATATTCTAGAAAAGTGTTAGTGTTATTGGGAAAATCCATGAGTTGACTCTGAGGAACCTGAATAGCTTTAATCTCTTCATGAGAATGCTTGGCATGGAGACATTTGAAAAAATTCTTGGATTCTTTGTCTTCCACTTTAAGCCAATACAACCTCGATCGGATCTGAGCGCCACAGGCCAAGTGAGATTCCATGAGTTTGAGCTTATACCTAATGTTGGCAGCGTGTAATTTAAGAGAGGTTCCAAAATGATTAGATTCTAAGAGAACATAAACCCTCCGAATTCTTTGTCAGGCAAAGCCAGTCTCAGGCGCTTATGCACCCGAGAAACTTGTTTACCAAATTGGAAGAGGAATCGGATGGTGCGTTGAATCATCGCTTCCCATCACTCAATCTAATTGGCAACAAAATTCAGACATGGTTCCATGTTCCAAACTTTAGCAATGAGAGGGACCATCCCCGAATGACTCAGCAAGGAGACATTAAGAAAGAACTGATTTGACGGGACTTTGAAAGGGGCCCTACACCATATGATCTTAAAAGAGATTGGACAATGATCTAAAAAAGAACATTTGACCACACCATGACAAGGGAGAGGCCTTACATGTCAAAATCAAATATTTTTTGTTGAGAGAGAAGTACATGATCAATCCTTTTAAATACCCAATCACATCCTTCTCGAAGATTGGTCCAAGTATACCAAGTTTGAGACTTAAATTCTTTTCACTGTTAGAACAGAGAGATCGGAAAGCCGCCAAAAATTTTAAAGTAATACCAAGCCACACACTTGCCGACACACCAATGCATAGGTAGGGCGCCGAGCTTGTCATTGAGATGTTCAATAGTATTAAAGTCACCAAAAACTAAACAATAGGCAAGAGGTAAGCTATCACCTAACCATTTCCATAATGTCATTTTTATGTGTCATCCTTAGGAGCATAAAGATTGAAAATACCAAAAGAAAGATCATTAATCGTCATAATCACCCACATGACCCAATTTGAAGGATCATGGCCCGATGAGGTAATTATGGGTGAAAATCTTGGGGCAGTGGAAATACTAGCACCACCTTTTCCATCAATATGCAAAGTATGAAAATGCGAAAAACCAAGAGCAATACAAGTTAGTGTATTTTGAAGAAAAAACCAGATATTTTAATTTCTTGTAAATAAATAATAGCCAAGTTACTAAAATTTGATAGGATAACCACACAGAATACTTACGATAGGGATCTGTGAGACCCCTAACATTCCAAGAAATGAAATTCATGAAAAATCAGACATGTCAAGCTCCCCCAACCATCTGGAACACCATTCTCCAAGCCAAGGATTGCAATATTATTAGCGAGCGAGATCCGGTTTGAATTAGAAAGATCAACATGAATTTTATTGGAGTTTAACCCCGTTGTCTCCCCGCGATCCGTGGGACACCTCCCGAGGTGGACTGCATGAGTGACTCAAAGGTAGAGACGTTAAAGCTAAATTCCCGGAAACTTACATTTATGGAGGTAAAACTTAGCTCTGTGAGGGGCTTGGAAGGAATGTAAACTAATGAGAGGAAGGACCCAGACTCGACTTATCCTTAGATAGAAGAGGGGAAGGAGAAGGAGAAGGGGTCACCACGGAAGTGGATTTTCACCTGAAGCCTTCTTATTCCTGACTACAATCCAACCATCACTCAGTAGATCCCCTTTAGGCTTAAACACCGAAGGTTGTGTTGTCATAAGTTTATAACGAGCTAGAAGAGGAAATTCACAAATGCGATGGTCTGGGGCTTGAAAACAAAAGAAAATGTTAGGGAGGTTGAAATAAACAACTTCTGAGAGAAACACGAGGATCCCACTTGAATATCTAGGTGGTCCCATAGATCTTACACAAGGTCCACTTCGACACAAAACCGTTTATCAAGTCGGGCATAAAAATATCTCCTCTACTCATAGCATATCACCTTATCAATGGGTTTAACTATCTTTGGAAGGAAAGACCAAAGATGAACGGGGAGTCCAGGAAGCTCGATCTAAACTAATATTTTCAAAGAAACTGGCCGTGGGGCTAAATTCGAGTCCACCTGGAAAGCACCAAAAGGGTGTTTCCTAAATACCAACAAGCAACCTTAAGGAGGGCTTAGATCTGAGAAGGCTCTCGAATGAAAAGAGATAAAATCCCTTGGTGAGATTACAAATTCCTCAAACTAGGATATCGTTGAACTTGCATTGGATTTTAACCCATTTATGCAGATATGATTAGAGGGAATGTGGCCATAGAAATAAACAATAAGGCAGTTGTTACAATACCATTTGACAACAGGGTCTAAGAATTCATCATAAATCACAACATCCGGGGTTGATTCAAAGTCCATACTTTGTCGTAGACCTTGACACAAACTTCCGAGCATGATTGGGAGCCATTTTCACCACCAATCGCAACAGTCATGGCAATAGATGGAGAGGTATCCATTTATAGGCTACTCACTACCGTAATAAAGGGGAAAATAACCGACTAACACTATGATAAGACCACAAGGAAAACCCTAGTATGGCTAAGGACGCGTAGTGAAAACAAAGGGGATAACACTAACACACACATGAAACCCTATCGGGGCGAATTCCCGACCAACATAATTTCTCTACTTTTACCATATGTGGAGTTTCCTTTTTATATTAATCTATATTAGCCAAAACATCATACATTGATACCAAGAACTCGCCTCTGGATCCATGCGAAGCATAAGAGAGCTGCAACAATAAAACATAATTGATCATCCTCATATAGTTTCTCATTATTTGCATATCCAAAATTTCATGTTTTGAAAAGAGACAAGACAAAATTTTATGAGATAAAATATTTTTGGTGTACATATGAATGACAACATAGAGGTTCTTGCAATGTGCATGGTTTCTTATGGTTGGATGAAACACCAAATATGGAAGCTTTAGCTTGGAAGAATAATGATCAAGTTAAAGTTGTAAAAAAATATTTTAATGGAATTATACATGTGTGGAATCCTTGGGGTGACACACATCAAAAGAACATATAGGTAAGAAATTATTAACAATTAATTTTTCTCCTTTAAAAACTAACTACTAGAAAAATATAAATCAATATAATTTCATATGTGGTTCAAAGTACATATGATTTGAGCTTGCATCCATGTTTGAAGAACACGTTAAATATCAATCAAATAGACTCGAAAAACACAATAACAAGTGCTACTAAGCATACATATCTTAGATAAATCTATCTAAAATACGTTGAGTGGTATCATTCTTAAGGCACCTATTCCACTTATGTCTTAAAACTAATATAGACGTCTTGAGAATGATACCTCTTGATATCTTTTACATAGATTTATGTAAGGTATGTATGCTAGATTATAATATTGGTGTGTTTATTAGTTAATTATATGAGAGTAGGCCTAACTAATTTATAAGGCATTTAGTCTATTTATGTGTTTATATTATAAAGTTATGTATTAGTATATATATGCGTATATTATTTATTGGTATGAATTTAATCAATTAATATTTGTTATGATATTAATTTAGTTATTAATTTATATTGCCAATTTTAAAAATATTTGAAAAATGTGTTAGAATAAAACTATATAAATATTTCTTCCAATTTCTAATGTCAATAGAGTAAGACCATAACTATTTCTTCCAATTTTTAATGTCAAACTTCATAATTTTCAAGTAATATCTTAATAATAAACTTTGATCCAAGATGGTCGCCAGAGGCGTCCACCTTTGAAGATGCCCTTGCTAGAATGTGTCAAATTCCGGTGAAGAATTTCCTATGACCTCTTTTCCAAAGAATTTTTCCCCGGCTTCCTACTTAACCTTTTTAGACGGACCTTCCTACATTTTTTCTTTCCAAAAGAGTTTTGTTCCGGTATTAGTCGATAAATGAAGCTAGAAAAATATTTGAAACTAATGTGCTTTAGGCGGATGCAAAATTATGTAGGTGGCGAAAAATATCTCGAAACTACGAGAGTTATTTAGTCTTGGTTGTAGCTCATCACTAGCTTTATTGCTACAGTCCCAAACAACTTGTTGCAGCCACCCTAGAATTAAATTTTGTATCCACTCACATTCATTTCTTCCACCACCATAAATTTCATCACCACCATACCTAATATTTATTACACAAAAAACTTGGTTTCTTCATTTTTATTTCTCATTTCATTCTTTAACATAACTTTCATTAAATCAAAAGATGATTTGCACCATTGGAAATCTGATCTACTCCATTGAAAATCAGATTTGCACCATTTAAAATCTGATATTTGGGAGTTGAGAGATTTGTGCTTGTTTTTAGGCCCCAAACAAGTGTGCCGATTAGAAATTACGGGAAGGTTCTTGGCTATGGAGGATGTGCATGTGTTATATGTTTCTTGTTGTTACAGGTTGTAATAACCACACAAAGATCTTAGTTGTTGTTTTTATTTTATTTTATAGTTTTCATATATTATTTTGTGTGGTTGTGAGAAAGGGGGTGCATTTAATAAAATTATGTGTTTGATGTGTGTCATTTTTGTCTCTGTAACATCATAGTTTATAGAAGCATATGACTTTTGAAAAGATGCACAAATCTATTTTTGTATGTGATTTTAGTTTTCCCTTCCATTCGTGTGATGTTTTTTTAATTTAATATATGATTAATACCCATTATAGTAATAGTTCACATGAATATTATTCTTGAATGCTTCTATTATGTATACACTGAAATCACAATGTATCTTTGGATTATTTGATCCTATATGGAAATATAGTTTAGGTTATGGAATTTGTAGTTTGTTCTTTTTCTTTCTCTTCCTTCTTTAAAACCTTACATTATTATGAAAAATGGAACAACTAAGCACAAGGAATTAAATAATATCATCCTCTAATATTACAAATGGTCAACATTTCAATACGAAAATTATAGGGGTCTCCATATTCATATTACTAAGGAAACACTTTATTTAGCAAGATGGTGTTTGCTTAATTGATAGAAGGTGAATGCATACTTGTGGGTGTTTCGTAAAGATAAGTATTTGAAGCGATGTCCAACACTTTTATATAGACACATTATTATCCTCTCCATTGTATTTTGCAACTCATGTGACATTCTTAGTTACATTAAAAATGCCATCGAGCAATAAGTATACGAGATAGGCATTCCCTTCGTTGACATCATCATGTAGAAAATCGGTGATTTGAAATTTTTCGTCATACATGTGGCGAAGATCGGGGAGTACATCATATTTCCATTTTGGCGTGTCTTTATATGTAGTGTACTTTTTGTATGGATCCCTTTATTTAATTGGCGATTCTGAAACACATTTGAATGTTCCATGTTGAAGTTATGAGCACGATTGCAATTTAAAGTGGGAGTTTGGTTTTCTTTGTTCTATTTTTGGGAGGAAATCATGACCATGGATAAAAATAGCATTATATTATTAATAGACTGGAGTTGTTATTAATATACTAGAGTTGTTATTTTTATAAGCATGTGATATTTAGGTTGCTTGTGGTTAAAGCAAAAATTTACAAAGAGGTGCACAAGCTATATATACGTGCATGGATTTACTCTTTGGTATAAATGAAAAAGAGAGAATTTTATTGTATTCCTTAGGATTGAATAAAGGAGAAGGCTAGCTTGTTTTTGGTGGATGTAGCCCAAATTGGGTGAACCATGTTAAATATTGGGTTTATCTTGTGATTGCATGCTTCTTTTATTTTTGTTTTAATTTCATTTTATTGCTCATCTATGTTTCGATCCTAACAATCGGTATCGTAACCGGATTTTGTTTTGGCATAAAAAGCTCACAGGAGGGTTTCTTGTTTGAGTGGGAGCAATGATAGAAGATAGCAAGTTCAAGGTTGAGAATTTTAACGGCTAGAACTTTCAACTATGGACTTGATGCAAGTGGAGGACTACCTGTATCAGAAGGATCTTTATCTACCATTAAAAGAGAAAGCTTTGAAAACCGTCAGCTATGAAAGATGAAGAATGGGATGTTCTTGATCGAAAGGCACTAGGAACGATATGGTTGTACCTAACAGCTACGGTAGCTTTCAATACTTCTAAGGAAAAGACAAATGTAGATCTAATGGAAAAATTGGGTAAATTGTATGAAAAAACCTTGGCCTCCAATAAGGTATTTCTCATTAAAATTTTGTTTAATATGAAGATGTCAAAAGGTGATTCAGTAAATGATCATTTGAATGAATTCAACACTACTTACTAATTAATTAAGCTTTGTAAGAGTAATTTTTATGATGAAGTTAGGGCTCTTTTAATTTTGTGCTCATTGCCTAAAATTTGGAATACTTTGGTTATGGTTGTGAGTAATTCTATTTCTGGTTCAAACACTTTAAAGTTTGATGATGTTATTGGTGTGATTCTTAGTGAAGAGATGAGAAGAAAAAACACAGGTGAGTCATCTGTAATGATTTGAGTGTAGAGAACAAGGGAAGACAAAAGGAAAAAGCAAAAATTTCTGGACACCGTGGAAGGTCTAAGAAGGGCGATCTAAATCTAGAAGTAGGATGGTATGCTGGAATTGTGGAAAAGTAGGACATGCAAAGAAAGATTGTTGGTCTTTAAAATCAGGGAAATATCAACAAGAAGGGAACAAAGAGGCAAACATAGCAGGTGATATGTTACAAGATGATCTTATTATTTTTTTGGATAGTGAATTAGTATCTTGGGTTTTAGATTATGGTGCTTCATTTCATGCAACTCCTCATAGATAGTATTTTCAAGATTATGTTCAAGGGAATATTGGGTAGGTATATCTTGGTGATGATGAGCTATGTAACATTTTTGGAAAAGGTATTGCTCATGTTAAATTGCATAATGGTAACACTTGGGTGTTGAAGAATGTCAGGCATGTTCCTAGCCAGAGGAGGAATCTAATTTTTGCAGGGTAATTAGGAGATGCAGGTTGTATGGTTATATTTAGAGCATGTTCTTAGAAAGTTACCGAGGGTGCTCTTGTGGTCACAAGAGGTAAGAAAGCATGTAATTTGTATTTATCCACTGTCATTATTGATCTCTCTTCTATTTTAGCTACTACATGTATAGAAACAACTCTATGGCATCATAGACTTGGCCATATGTGTGAGAAGGGGATGAATATTTTACATTCATAGGGAAAGTTATCATATTTGAAAAACATAGACCTGGACTTTTATGAGCATTGTGTGTATGGGAAACAAAAGTGTGTGAGATTTCTCAAGGTTAGATCAACCAAGAAGGAGCACAAGTTAGAGCTTGTTCATGTGAACGTGTGGGACCGACTCGGGTATCTTCTCTTGGTGGTTCATGGTATTAAGTTACTTTTATTGATGATCTACTATGAACATTTGGGTTTACTATATAAAGAAAAAATATGATGTATTTAATACTTTCAAGAAGTAGAAATCTTTGGTTGAGAATGAAACAGGTTTGAAGTTGAAGTGTCTCAGATCAAATAATAGGGGAGATTATTGCAACAATGAATTTAATAACTATTGTTCACATAATGGAATCCGTAGGGTGAAGACAGTTCATAGAACACCACAATAGAATGGTGTGTCAGAAAGAATGAACAAGACTATCATGGAGCGTGCAAGGAGCATGAGATTGCATGTGGGATTGCCCTTATAGCTTTGGGCGGAAGTTGCGATATTATTTTTTACTTGATAAATAAAGGACCTTTAAGTACTTTGGAAGGTGGAATACCAGAGAGGCTTGGACCAAGAAAGAGGTAAACTATTCTTTTAAAACTTTTGGTTGTGAAGCATTTGTTCACATTGATAAATAGGATAGGACCAAGCTAGAAGCTAAGTCAAAGAAATGTACTTTCATTGGGTATGATACTAATGATTTTGGATTCTAGTTGTGGAGTTTGGATAAGAAGAAAATAATTAGGAGTAGGGATGTTATTTTCAATGAAAGAGTTATGTACAGGAACAACTACAGGATAAGAAGCTCGAAAAGTCCGAGTATGTAGGACTTGATGATATAAAAGATAGATAAGTGATCAAAGGGTTGGAAAATCAACAATTTGGCATCAATCCCAGTAGAGTTTGTGCTGATTCTGTAGATCAAAATTAACAAGAACAACAAGAGCCTCAAACTCCAGAAAATCTTATGAGACATTCTACTAGGGTAAGTAGACCTCCTGCAAGATTATATTCGTATCAAATTTAGTATTTTTATTGATGGATGGTGGAGAACCAAAAAGTTTTGAAGAATAAATGCAGGTATAAGCATGAAAAAAGTGGGAGCAAGGCATGGATGAGGAGATGGACTCCTTGGAACACAATCAAACTTGGGATTTGGTTCAGTTGTCTGCAGGAAAGAGAGCATTGTAGAACAAGTGGTTTTATAAGCTGAAGTAAGAAGGTGGTGGTAAAAATAGGTACAAGGAAGTATTTTTTGTGAAGAGATTTGCACAGGAAAAAGGTATAGACTTTGATGAAATTTTCTCTCCTGTTGTTAAAATGACTTCCATTAGAACTGTTTTAAGTTTGGTAGTTGTGGAAGATTTGTATCTTGAACAATTATATATAAAAACTAATTTTCTTCATGGTGATTTGGAGGAAGAAATTTATATGGATCAGCCACAAGGATATGAAGTCAGGGGGAAGGAGAAATCGGTGTGTAGATTGAAGAAGAGCTTGTATCGCCTTAAACAAGCTCCAAAACAATGGTATTTGAGATTTGACAGGTTTATGATAGAACAAGGTTACTCTAGATGTCATTATGATCATTGTGCTTATTTTAAAAGACTAGATAATGGCACATATATTATCTTGTTGTTGTATGTGGATGACATATTTGTGGCAGGGTCAAACATGCAGGATATAAATGAGCTAAAGAGAAAGTTAGCCAATACATTTGCCATGAAAGATTTAGGTGCAACAAAGAAAATTCTTGGCATGAGAATCAATAGAGATAGAAAGAGTAGAATATTGACTTTGTCTCAAGAAGAGTATGTGAACAAGGTGTTGGACAGGTTTAGGATGCAAGATGCAAAACCAATGAGTACACCGTTGGTAGGGCACTTCAAGTTGAGTAAAGAACAATGTCCTAAAACACATGAAGAGATTGAATATATGTCCAGAGTTCCATATGCTTCAGTAGTTGGAATTTTTATGTATGTTATGGTATGCACAAGACCAGACATTTCCCATGTAATGGGAGTTGTTAGCAGATACATGAGTAATCTAGGAAAGGAGCACTAGAATGCAATCCAGTGGATTATCATATACTTGAGAGGGACCAATAACAGGCAGTTGTGTTATGGAGGGTCAAATGTTTCCTTACATGGATATGTTGATGCAGACATGGCTGGAGATTTGGATGGTAGGAGGAGCACCACAGTTATGTATTCACTGTTGGTGGCACGACAAATAGTTGGATTTCTAAACTACATAAGATTGTTTCCTTGTCTACTATAGAGGTAGAGTATGTTGTTGCTACAAAAGAAAGAAAGGAGATGATATGGATGCAGGGGTTCATGGAAGAGTTGGGAAAGAAGAAAGAGGATTGCATGTTATTCAATGATAGTCATAGTGCAATTCATCTTGCAAATAACTCAACATTCCATTCGAGAACCAAACATATACAACTCAGGTATCACTTTATTAGATTAGTTTTGGAGGATGGACAACTGAAGTTAGAGAAGATCCATACAAGTCAGAATCCTACTGATATGTTGACAAAGACGGTGACAAAAGAGAATTTGGAAGGTTGTTCAGCTTCGGTAGGTCTTCAAGATTGATCTTGAAGAAGAGAAACAAGTTAGAGAAGATTCGAGGGTGAGATGTAACAATGTGTTGCAACAAATCAGTCTCAAGTGGGAGATTGTTGAAGTTGTGGAGCCTGATTGCAAGTTAAAGTGGGAGTTTGGTTTTCTTTGTTCTATTTTTGGGGAGGAAATCATGGCCATGGATAAAAATAACATTATCTTATTAATAGACTAGAGTTGTTATTAATAGACTAGAGTTGTTATTTTTATAAGCATGTGATATTTAGGTTGCTTGTGGTTGAAGCAAACTTTTATAAGCATGTGATATTTAGGTTGTTTGTGGTTGAAGCAAAATTTTACAAAGAGGTGCACAAGCTATATATATGTGCATGGATTTACTCTTTCGTATATTTGAAAAGAGAGAATTATATTGTATTCCTCGGGACTAAATAAAGGAGACGGATGACGTGTTTTCGGTAGATGTAGCCAAAATTGGGTGAACCATGTTAAATTTTGGGTTTATCTTGTGATTGCATGCTTCTTTTATTTCTTTTTTAATTATATTTTATTGCTCATCTGTGTTTCGATCCTAACATTCCGGTGGGTACTCTTCATGGCAAGATAAAGGACTCTAGTCTCATATTTTTGTACCCACTATACCACCATGAAAATAATAGAACAAGTGTAGTAGTGGTAATGTATTTTTGTTGACATATGGAGAGGAGGTTATAGCATTAAAAATTGAGGTATGCTTCTTCTCGGGCCTTTCCCTTCTCTCGAGAATGATAATAACAAAGTTACCAATGACAAAATATACAACTAAACAAGTTCAAATTTCACATTTGACATGGTCAAGGTAGAGTCCAATTCCAACTCTTATGTAGAGCCATGTGCATGGCCATTTAAACCTTACATTTCTTCCCATTTGATTTTTAAAAATCCCTTTTTCCCCTATTTTTGCACTTAATATGTGCTTTAGTCGATGTTTGATAAGCACTACTTGTTACTTTGTATATTTACTTGTGGGCTTCACACAAGAGGGGTAAACACATTAAAATATAATTTTTTACATCATATTATTTATCTATGTAACATCACACACATGCACGCACACACACATACTTGTTTATGAATAGATATAACATAAGCTCGTGTATCAAGCAATGAAGTTTTGTTGCAAAATAGGAACAAGGGATTTGCTTGATTGCTAAACTAGAATAACATGTTGAAGACCTATAAATGGTATCTCATTGATAGCGAGATGACTGTGTTTTGCACCAAATGACGATGTGTTTTGCAATAAATGTCAAGTTCTCCCGATGGTTCTACAGACTAGCCTCTGGAATACCATGTACATATGGTTTACAATGTGTTAGGGACACTTTGAAGTTCAAAGGTGAATCTAATGATATTAGCCTTCGGTGGATAACTTTGTTTCTCATTATCGATGATAAAAATGGGGAGTTCTTTTCTAAGCTACATTTTGGTATGAACACTGCAGTTATCACCCAAATCCTTATGAACAACCAGCCATCGATCATATTTTCCATCGATAAAGTGCTTAAGTTACTAGAAATATTTTGTTCTAGTCTAGGTTCATTAAGTTTTGAATCATTGGCGTATTCTCCTTCGTCTCCAGCCAATAAGTCAATTTTAGTATCGACATGAACTTATTACACACGACAAAATTTCCAAACATGTTCCTAACGTCAAAACTTTTTCACCTAATAGAGTTGGATTCATAGCCCTATTACTTATATCTCTTGGTTGCATGCGGAAGTTGGATTTTAACACGGTTTGAATCATAATATTTTAACCATGCATGTTTAATTTGACGTAAAGTTAAAAGATTGTGTTTCACATTCAAGGAAAACACTTTGTCTATTTTTAAACAATTAGATATTTTTGTATGTTTTGTGGTAATTTGACATGACTCCCATTTTTTAAAGCTAATATATTTTCGACTATGTAGTGACCAATTTATATTATTCCTTATATCAACTTAAGTGGAATTGATTTTTTAATAGAAAATATATTATTGTTGTTGTCCAAAATTACACCCCATGTAATTTTGACTCAACAAAATGAACTTAACCATATTTTTTATGAAAATATGTGGCAAAGCTGATTGATCTTCCATGAAATGTAAGAACTTAGTGTTCCACGGGTTATCCTACCCCACAGAACAAATGAATGATCGGTTCGGGGACCTAGGTGAATTTTGGCAATCCTTGTGTTCTATGGAAGCTATTGAACCTTCACGAGACTAAGGAATTTAGTCCCTCATGGGTCGAAGTCAAGTTAGAACACTGTGGAGTTGTATATTCATGGAAAGTTGGAGAAATCAACTAAGGTTAGAATCATGGGAGAAACAGAAGGGAGGAAGAAGTTGGCCTTTGCGGCATGGGAAAATGGTGTTTCGTAAAGTTTGTCAATTCTATGAAACAAAGGATGGGTTCCGTGTAGGAGAAGATGCGATGCACGAGAGAAAATTTTTGAGGAGCAACATTAAAAAGAGTAAAATTGTGGCGACTAAGTTTGAAATCCACATAACACCGACTTAGTGTTTCGTGGATCACAAAAGTTATGGGACAAAGGAAAGGGTTGTTAGGTCAAATGTCATGAATTGAATAATTAGACCTTCATGGGTGTTGCAAAAGAATTTTCATGCATTGGGAAAGTTCAAAAGTTGTGAAGGTCCATGGAAGGGAAAAATTTCAAGAGCCACGGTGAAATCCACAGGAAAAGGTTATAGTCTTCCACAGGTTTTGAGCACAAATGAAATCCAAAAAGGTCTCAAAGCTACGCTAGTTTCCGAACCAGGGGCAACCACCCCAACCACTAGAAATTAATGAAGCATGGCATCCTCTTACACGGTCTAATTACGTGTGATAAAAGCAATGGGTCATGTTATGATTGTTAGATTTCATCGAAGGGCATTCATGCCATGTACTACAAGTAAACTTTACAAGAAATCATGGTGCCCATGCTTATTCAATACGTTTTCAGGGGGTCAGATTCTAGTTCGGCGGTCCTTTCTTCTTCTTATTCCCTCTCTTTCTTTATTCCATGAGTTGTATAAATAGAAGTGCTTACACACTTTGTAAGGGTTCTTCTCCCATTTTCTTTGTTAGCAATTGTTAGGATCTTTTACGTGAAACTTGAAACTTCATACTTTCGACATATGTAACTCGTGAATGGAATATTTCTTGCCTTAGATCTGCATGTAAATTGTACAGGATTGATTAATGCAAGTGTGGTCTTTATCTTTCCTTTAAATATTTTGTGTTTGATCTGTATGTCTTTTCCCTCTTATATATTTTATATTCTTTACTTGCTTGCATTGGAATTGTGTGCATACTTATGATCCCAATCTTGTAATTTTGCATCTATGTCACTTGAAAATGGGGAAGTTCCACCTTCTTTTGGTTATATCACCACCCCTTTTAGCTTAGTTTTCATTTACTATATCTTTCCCTCTCCATGGTCCCTTGGAAATGTTAGTATATGATTAGTAGTAGGAGTAATTTTAGCATTAGAGTAGGTTATGTTTTGTGGGTTTTATCAAGACATGGAATAGAGGAAGTCGATCTTCTCCTAGAGAGTCCATCTCAAGTTGCAAGTCCCACACTTGGAGACATTCCCATGGTGCCTCAAAATCTCAATCCTTCATGTTTCGAGCATAGTGCAATTTTTAGCTCCAGCAGGTTTGGCACTCTTGGTGGGATTGTTTGACGAGATTCACTTCATTACTACGAGTTTTGGTGTGTAACTTAGTAGTTTTTGCATGTATATGTGCCCCTTCAAAAATTTGGTGACTCCCAAACATCAAATCTCTTGGTTTCAAGCAGTCCAATCCTTTCCATTTCATGAGAAGAGTGCAAACAAGGTTGAGCATATCCAGAGGTGAGCCATTTGATTATCTGCAACTCTCCCCACGAAGAAGAAGAGAAAGATCTCCACAAAGATTCCCACTATCTGCAAGTAGAAGTATTTCAACTCCACCTCCGGGAAGATCGTTTTCAATTTTTATTAGAAGTCTCATACCCATTCCATTAATGGCACAACATAGAAGTTTTCCATTTGTAAGCTTCAACAAGTAGTAGCTCGTTGCTCTTAGCCACATAACAAGATATCCCCCAATAGATGCCTTAAAGAGTATTTACTTTTTCATAGGAAAAAATTCTACAACACCCATGGAGCACATTCAAGATGTTTCAAACGTTTGTTTGGTAAATGTAGTCACGGAAAATGACGTCACAAAGTGGTTGTTGGCATCATCTCTCAAAGGAAAAGATTTGCAATGGTATATAAGCTTACCAACTGCTTCAATCCACACTTGGGATGAACTTAGGACCACTCTTTGTCAATAGGTTGATGAAAAGGCAGACAATATTTCACTTCTTGAATATCTTACCACAATCAAAAGGGATCCAAATGAGCTCATGGAGGATTTCAATTTTAGATTCTAGAAAACATGGGACAAAATTCCAGTCCTTCTAAGACCGACCCCTCAAGGTGCATTTTTATACTTTCTTAGAGATTTGAATTCTGATATAGCTATAATGATTCAATCTATGGGCATTATTAAACTACCAAATGCTTATGTAATAGCCATTAGGGCTGAAAACTATTTGATCCAAGAAGGAAAACTAGCCCCTAGATTGCTAATGCCCATTTTCCCTGAATTACCACATGATACTTAACCCGCCATTGCTCTTATTCCTCAACCATTTGCTTCATCTTTCACCTCCACATTTGCTTTCCCCATAAAATATGAGGAAAATAAAATCCTTAGTGTTCAACTTAAAAACTTGACAAATGAGATTGTCTCCCTCAAAAGACAACAAACTAAAACTCCAAAAATTACCCTAACCGTCTTTAGGGTTACCTCTAACAAGGATTTCAATGCTCAAATCGTAGATTTGTTAAGAATTACTTTCCAAGAATACCACAGTATCCAAACTCACAACCTTTGCTAACTCCTAACTTAAACAAAGTTATTGTTCTAGTCTAAAATAATATGGCCCAAGGTTTTGAATGGTGTTATCCTTGTGATCAATCGCATAACCAATATGTGTGTGAGGCCGGAATGAAATATTTGTGGGAGAAATATATCATGGTCTAAACTACATTTTATCAACAAGAACAAGTAGTGGCTCCATCAAAGATTAATGCAAAAGAGTTACAAGAGGCTTCCCCGAACCTAACTTCATGCTCTTTGGACTTGAATATTTTTGTGTGGTTAGTCAAGGTGTGAGAAATTTTAACATTCCATAACTTCACATTGTAGATAATACAAGGTCCAAAAATAGATAGATGGATGTAAGATCTCCTCCTCTAGTTTACCCAACTCTGCGTGATAGTTCTAATCGGTCTTTGGACTTGGGCGGAAATCCAGACTTCACCCAAAATCTTACTACGGATCACTCATCGGTTGCGAAGAACAAACAAGTTATACAAAACATAATAAATCCTCAAAACACTATAAAACCACAATACATACAAATTTTTCCTATCAAATATATCCTATGCATAGAACAAAAAAGAAAGGAACATACCTCCCCTTCATTACAGAAAGTCGTGGGTATCCCTCTCAACATTGGGGAACAAATGAAAATGAAAAATCTTAATGTCACAATATGGGATGCTCTATCAATCCCATCTCAAAGGGATCTCTTACAAGAAGCCTTGAAGTAGCTTCCACCTCTTGAACCCACCATGCACAAAGTGGATTTCATGGTCATCATCTATAAGCACAATGGAGAGCAAGTTAGTGATACTTTTAAGCCTCCCTCTTTCTACATTTCTCTAATAGTTGGTAAGTACCTTGTACATAATTACATGATAGACTCTGGTGCTAGTACCTCAATGATGTCAAAGAAAATTGTAGATATCCTGGGAAATTAATATAGTTTGGCCTTAAAAGGTGTCTTACAACTTGATGGATCAACAATGCAAGTTTTGGGTGTAGTCAAGGATCAGGAGTTAACACTTCATGCTTGTTCGAGCCTAACCATAATGTAAGACATATTTGTGATTGATTTTCCACTTATGTTCACCCTCTACCTTTCCATAGATTGCACAACCATGGTGGGTGGATATCTTTCTTTAGATTGGTCTCATATGCTTTTAAGAATAAGGTATGGAACTAGGTTTACAAAAAGTTGAGCCTATCTCAACTTATCATGTTGAAGTTCATGATCCTAGTCCTATTAATGAAAATTGCATGGTCCAAGGAGAAGTAGGCAATGATTCTAAATGCATTGAAATAGTGCATTCATCAATTTCAATTCATGATCTTATGCTAGATGAATGGACCAAGTAGCATTATGAATTTGATCCTTATGACACGATTGTAGAGATTGGTTTGGACACTTACGCATCCATAAAGAGAATGTCACTATCCCCATGTTGCATAATGAAGAAGACAATAATGCTTATGCATTATGAAACATGTACTTTGATGGTTCTAGAAACAGAAATAGAGTTGGGGTGGGGGTAGTCCTTGTTTCCCTGATGGAAAAATATATATTCTTCGCTCACAAAGCTATAATTTGTATGCTTCAACAATGTGGCAGAGTATGAGGCATTGGTTCATGGTCTACTGATTGAGGAAAAGAGACAAATCAAAGCTCTCCAAATATTTAGGGATATTGAATTGGTTATTCATTAAGTTAGAGGCAAGTGTGCGACTAAAAATAAGATTTTGAGTGCTTATAGGCAATGAGTTTGGGATCTTCTGGAGAGTTCTAAAGCTATCAATCTACAAGTGGTGTCGAGGAAGCATAATAAGGAAGTAAATCAGATTGCAATGGTTGGATCTCAATTTTCTCTCATGAAAGACCTTATACAAGGAAATAAGCATGTCAAAGTTGTTGTAAGACCATCCATCCCAAATTATGAGGTTAATTGGCAATTTTTTTAGAACAATGAGAGGATTATCTAATTCATTCAGAACAAGGTTGAGTTCTCTTCTAGCTTGCAATCTAGTCTCAGAAGGTAGCTATGGTGATCTAATCATTCAATTATGGAAAAAAACAACCTAAAGGATTAGTAGCCCTAGAAGGAATTTTCAAGTCCGATGATGAGGTCAAGGGGAAAACAAAAGCATGTCTGTGGGTCAACAATATTGCAAAAGGACTGCATACACCGTTGCACAAGGTAAAGAGCTACTACTTGGAAAGGTATGTGATTAAAAAGAGGAACAAGTTATTTTTTCCTTATGTTATAAATATAGTGATATTTTTCATGGAATCATGATGACCTTAAGGGTTTTGACCCTAACATTTCTAAACATGTCATTGATCTTGATCACGTGGCTAATCCAATTAGACGTAAACAAATACCTATTAACCCCAAGATTGATCCTCTCATGAGGATGGAATTATCCAAACTCATTGAGTCGAAAATCATATTCCCTCTCAAGTAATCCTCCCGAGTGGCAAATCTGGTCCCCGTAGGAATAAAAAGGAGAAATAAGGCTCTACATGGATTTTAGAGACTTGAAAGAGGTTTCCTTAAAATATCATTATCCTTTGCCCTTCATGGAACAAATCCTTCAAACATTGGTGTGATTTGAAAGATTCCCTATGCTTGATGTTTATTCAAGCTTTAATCATATTAAGATCATAGAGGAGGACCAATACAAAACTGCATTCACAACCAAGTGGGGAACATGTGCATACCAAAAATGCATTTTGGTTTATCAAACACGGTGCCACCTTTTAGAGGGAAATGGACATTACTTTTTGTGGACTCATAAATCATTTCTTCCTTATCTATCCTGGACAAGATCACAATATTCTTGAAGTAGGGCTAGAACCACATGGATCATTTGAAGAGAGTTTTTGAGAGATGCAGAGGATTTGGAGTGTCCTAAAGACCTAAGAAATAAACTTTTATAATTCTGCAAGGTAAATTAGGGTCACATTATTTCAAGGATGGAATTGAAATCGACCTAGAAAGAGTCTGCATTATTCTTTCTCTTTCATTGCCAACTCATAAGAATATCATTTGGTCTTTTTTGGAAAGATCAATTTCGTTAGGAAGTTCATTCCTAACTTTGCAAGATTAGTTAGGCCCATCACCTTGATACTAAGGAAGGACATAGCTTTCAAATGGACCATGGAAGGAGAGAAAGCTTCACCAAGATCAAATTCATGATTACCCAAATGCCAAAACTCATCAATCCCGAATTTTCAAAGGAATTTATCCTTTATGCTTATGGTGTTGATCTTAGTGTAGTCGTGGTTGTCAATCAAAAGAACCATGAAGATTTGGAGTAGCTTTGTCAGAGACTCTAAATCACGCACTTTGTGTATCTATCTAGTCATGATCGCATACTACTATTCATATGATTCCTAAGTAAGAAAAGTACTAATTAACCCATGTCTTTGGCCATATTTTCTTGCTTTTTGTTGCCACTTTTGGTCTTACACTCTTTCTATCCTAGTCTATCTTTTCATACTTGAAATTTCTCATCCTAGACACCAGTGCCTAGCCAGGACGCCACCGCCAGTGCCCTCATCCCCTTTGGGCGTCCCTGACCTCTTTGTACTTTATTCACATATTTTGGGTCCTTTCTAGCCATTTGGGCATCTTATCTTTTTGGTAGTCACCTTTTCGGGTTAATTACGAAATTCAAGCAAGGGAATCATATAAATATAAAGTTATGTGATCATAATAAAGGACCAAACACTAAGCATTAGCTATCACCACCTAAGGTTGCATCCAAAGGCATTATCAAGAGTATTCAAGCATCCATCTAGCATCAACACAAGGGAAAGGGAATGCATTTATGCATACACTTCATAGGAGGGAAGTTTATACTTTCATCCACACATCTATTTATATTTCTTACATCTAGCTACTTGTTCAATATCAAGTGAGACATGCACAAAAGCCACCTAGGAACAATTCCACATATATACACATAAAACTACATTAGGTTTGTAATGTAGTGCAAAGGCTTAGTCGTAAGATCACTCATTTGATAGCTAAGGACAACCCGCACCCTCATTTGTATTATTTTATTTTTGGGATTTAATGTGCTTTTGAGGGTTTTGCAGTCATTTCTTTATTGCAGTTATCAAAGGTGACATAAACGATTATTGTGCAACATACTAACGACAAGAAGTGAAGGATAGTGAACATCTCGTGACCTTGCGAAGGAGGTTTTCTAAGGGTCCGAGCAAAGTCATAGGTTCCCGTGAGTAGGTTTTCAAGACACGCAGTGCCTTGACCCATTCCAGGCACCCCAGTCCAGAAAATATTGTAGTTGCACAATTTTCTTAGGCTCTATATGACACTTTTCCCTCTTTGTTCATCACCATCACTTCGACATAATCCATGATAAATTGTGAAATCAACTAAGTCATTTTATCTCCTCATTTGCACTTATGGTTTTAATTTTAATTTCTTATTTTCTTGATTCAGATCTATATTTCATTGCATATTTAATTTATAGTGTTGTTACATATTTAGATTAGACATTTTATTCATTTATCAATATTTTGCTTAATCACTTGTAGCCTTCTTCAAAGAAAACATTGAAAGATTTCGAGCTCAAGATATAGTCATTTATAAAAGCAATTTTTCTCTATCTTGTGGGCTCTCAAAAATTCAATTCTATGTTAGCCACCAACCACATAAAAGTCCTAGTCTCACATTCTAGTGTGAGAGATTTCATCATGGGGGCAGAAATTAGTGAGAAGAGAGCTGGATGGGTGACCATAATCATGGAGTTTTATGTAACCATTAAGGACACAAAATTGGTGAGAAGAAGAGCATTATTTGAGCAAATTTCCTTATTTTCTCATGATAATTAAGAAGCTTCTTTCTTTATGGAGGAATAACAAATGACAAACCATGGAAGATCCGCTTTGGACTTGGGAGTTCCTCAAAGGGAATATATGTGGAGTGTTACAAACCCGCGAAGAATGGACATATGCACAACATAGAAGAACCATTAAACATTGAGTTTCCACGTAATATAGATAACCCATGAGACAAAGGAACTCAACCTAGACGTAATAAATTGGATCAATAATACGAAAAATTTCTAGCAACTAATGGCTATCCTCCTAATTTTAGTAAATCAAATAGAAGGAACTTGAGGTTATGAATCAATTCCTTATGTATTAATCGATGGAATTATTTTCCATAGAAATCCAAACAAAGTGTCCTGCTAAGGTGTATTGACAGAGAACAAATAGATAAAGTCTTGGTGGAATTCCATGATGGTTTTTCCAGGTGAAATTTTTTCATCCAAGGCTACAACAATGAAAATTATTAGAGAAGGATACTTCTGGCCCACATTGTTCACAGATGCATATCAATGGGTCAAAAATATAAAGAATGTTCCTTTTTCACTAGTAAGAAAAAGATGGCATCCCTTCCTCTTCATCCTATTCAAGTGGATGAACCAATCTCTCAGTGGGGACTTGATTTCATAGGAATGATTAATCCTTTTTCAAGTGTGGGTCACAAATGGGTCTTGACAACAACAAGACTACTTCACCAAGTGGACAGAGGCCATACCACTCAAGGAGGATACTGAATTAGTCATCCTTGATTTCCTAGAAGATATTGCAACAAGGTTTAGGGTTCCTCAAACAATCATTTCTAATAATGTTAAGGCATTCCTATGTTCTAAAATCTTTGATTGGGCTCTTAAACATGGAGTTTATTTGAAGACTTCCTCCAATTATTACCCACAAGGTAATACTTTGGTGAAATTGACTAACAAGAACTTGATTAGGATCATGAAGAGGACTATGGAGGTTAATCAAAGGCAGTGGCATACTAAAGTGAAGAGTGCTCTTTGGGATGATAGAATCACTCCAAAAAAGTAATTGAAATTCCAAATTTCTTCTTGTATATGACAGAGAAGCTAGGATCCCATTGTCACTTGAATTATCTTCATTGGAATTGGCTCAAAAATTAGAATTTAAGGGTATAGACGAGAGAGAAATTAGAATGGAGGAACTGATTGAAATTAAATAACTCGAGACAATCTGCCATGATTAAGTTGGAGAAACACTAATTATCAACCAAACAATGGTTTGACAAGATAACTAAACGATAAAATTTCAAATTAGGTGATTTGGTCCTCAAGTGGGACATATATAGAGCTAAACCATGGTGGCAATCTAAGTTTAATGCACTCTAGAGTGGGCCATACATCATCACTTCCTGTAAAGAAACCAATTTCTTTGAGTTTTCGAACATTGATGGGGAAGTATTATAAATCCCAGTCAGTGGGATTTATCTCAAGCACTCCCATTGAGTTATTCAATTACATCTTGTAAATATTTTTGTTTTTGTGTGTTGTTGGAGTTTCTCTCCTCTTGTTGTGTGTTGATCATTGATTGAGTACTTTTTCCTCAATCCTTGTGTGATATTCTTGTTTGTAATAAGTTCTTGTGCACTCTATGCATGTCTCACTTGAAGCATGCATGATCTTGATTTTTTGTACATAGGTTTTGGAGCCTCTTTGTAGTCACGCACATGTCATCTTAGAGTAGATTCATGGAAAGAAATCGATAGCTCGAGCGGATTTCAATGCATATTCTTTCAGCTCCATAAGGTCATCTTCGATCGGTGTTAAGTTCATATAAATCCGAGAGACATGTTTTGAAGGTTTGAGATCATTTTTCAAGATCATGTTTGACTCCATGCCCAATGTATGCTTCAAGGAAACATGTATTCACCATCAAGCAGGAATATGTCCCCTAGAGGTTGCCTAATTGTTGTCCAAAATTACACCCCTTGTAATTTTGAAATATCTCATCAAAATGGACTTAATCATATTTTTCTTAGGAAAAGGCATGGGATTCGATTCGGTCTTCCACGTAATATATGAACTTAGTGGTCTATAGGTTATCCTAACCCGAGGAAAAAGGAATGAAAAGTTTGGGGAATTAGGTGAATTTTGGCAATGTTAGTGTTCGTGGAAGTTATTGAACTTTACAACACTAAGGAATTCAGTCCCTCGTAGGTCGAATCAAATTAGAGAACCGTGGATTTTATATTTATGAAAAATTGGAGAAATCATCTAAGGTTAGAATCCATAGAGTAAAGGAAGGGGAAAGTAGTTGGCCTTTTCGGCATGGGAAAATGGTGCTTCACAAAGTTGGTCAATTCCATGTAATAAACGATGGGTTCCATGTAGGAGAATCCACAATGCATGGAGATCAAGTTTGACGAGTCACATGGTAAAAGAGTAAAAGTTGTGAGAAAATAATTTTGAAATTTTTTGAACACTAACTTAGTGTTCTGGATTTTCTAATAGTGTAATGTTTCGCAGTCATAAAAGCCATGAGATAAAGGAAAAGGGTCATTAGTTTAAATGTCACGTATAGAAGAATTATACCTTTGCAGGGTGTTGCGAAAGAATTTCCATACATCAGAAAGTTTAAAAGCCACAAAGGTCTATAGAAGGAAAGAAATTTGAAGAGATGTGGTTAAAGTCGTGGGACAAGGTGATAATCTTTCCTAGGTTTTGAGCATAAATGAAAGTCGTGAAAGGTCTCAAAGTTGCACCAGCTTTCAAACCAGAGGGCCAACCACCCCAATAACCAAAATTTAATGAAGTATGGTGTCCTCCCACATTATTTGATGGCATGCAATAGAATCAAGGTGTCATATTATGATTGTTGTCTTTCATCGGAGGGAGCCCATGCCTGTACTAGAAGTGAACTCTATAAGAAATCATGACTCCCATGCTTATTCAACATGTTTTCAGGGGGTTAGATTCCAGCTCAGAGGTCCTTTATTCTTTCTCCTCCCTCTCTTTCTCTATTCCTTGAGTTATATAAATAGAAGTGCTTGCACACTTTATAAGGGTTCTTCTCCCATTTTCTTCTTTAGCAAATTTTGGGCTCTTCTCTATGAAACTAGAAACTTTATGCTTTCGACCTCTGTAACTCACGAATGGAGATTTTTTTCCTTAAATCTACATGTAAATTGTGAAGGACCGATTAATGCAAGTGTGGTCTATCTCTTTCCTTCAAATATTCTGTGTTTGATGTGGATGTCTCTACCCTCTTTCATGTTTTATATTCTTTATTTATTTTCATTAGAACTGTGTTCATACTCATTATCCTAGTCTTACAATCTTGCATCTGTGTCATTTGAAATTAGGGAAGTTCCACCTTATTTTGGTGTTATCACCGCCCCATTTAGCTTAGTTTTCATTTAATTTATCTTTCCCTCTCTCTGGTCCCTTGGAAATGTTAGTTTAGGATTAGGAGTAGGAGTACTTTTAACATTAGAGTAGGTTTTGTTCCATGGGTTTTCTCAAGCCTCGAAACAGAGGAATCCAACCTTCTTGAAAGGTATGTCTCAAGTCGCAAGTCCCACACTTGGAGACAATCCCATATTGCCTCAAAATTATAAATCCTTCATGATTCAAAGCAGGGTGCAATTTTGAGCTCCAACAATTACTAAATCAACATATGGGATGAATGCATTCAATTCTAGTGGTAGACACACAAAATTTGAGTATATTAATTTACATTAGGATAATAATTAGAATTATATGTAAAATAAGTCTTTCGTCTTGTCTCACAAGTCTCACAATCTTTATAGTTGCACGTCAAAAGATCATTTTGACTCAATCTATATTTGTTATTGCTTTGTCCAAAATTACACCCCATGTAATTTTGAACAACCCATCAAAAAGGGACTAATCCTTTTTGCTCAAGAAATCCACGCAAGACTAAGTAAAGTATTCCACGGAGTGCGCAACCACGTAGTGGTCTATAGGTTATCCCGACCTATGAAATAAGGGAGCATCGAGCATGGACTTAGGTGGACTTTTGATGGAGATAGTGTTCCATGAGGTTTGTTAGGCCTTTGCGACACTAAGGAAGTCAATTTCCATGGACACCAAATCAATCTCTCGTGGGTTAAAGGAAAGTCATAAAGACCGTGGGGTTACATGCCCATAAGGAAGTTAGAAAATTGGTAAAGGATAGGATCCACAAAGTAGAGGAATGGGAAAGAGGCTTAGTGCTTAGCAAAGATGGAGAAACACAATCTTACGTGGACTCAAAAAATATATCATTCCACGAGTTTTTCAATTCCACAAAACCCGCTAAGTTAGAAGTCGCATTGTGAGAGGAAGCGGTGCCTCTGACATCATGCGGTGATTGGGAAGCGAGTTCAAATGTGAATAAGTTTGGAAACCACAAGATGCTAACTTAGCATCTTGTGGGTTTCCCAATTGAAGAGTTGTGTGGGTTCTCTTAGAGTCATGGAATAAAGGAACATGATTATAGGTCAAAGTGCCATACAAGAAGAAAGAAAGACCTCCGCGACATAACGGTAAAGTGCGAAGGAAAACTGTGGAAGTTTTCAAAGCCATGATGGTAATCAATAAACATTTAAAACCACATAATAAAGAAATAATTGTGGAATGAGGTCGAAGCCGCATAGCAAGGAAAATCTGCAGATGAATGAAGGAGTAGAGTGTGGGTGTTTTAATGCATCATGGGGGGTTGAAATGAGTTTGTGCATCATCTTGAGGGTGTGAAAGCCATAAGAAACCCTCAAAACATCAAAATTACATGGGAAACATATGAGCCACACCTAATTTGAAACCAAACAACCAACCACCCTAACCACCAAAATTTAATGAAATATGGGTGTCATTTTGTTCGACTTGTAAACTTGATGGCGTGTGATAGGAGCCATATCGGACATCCTATTCCCGACTGCAAGATTAATAGAGATTAGTCTTTGTGGTTGAATCTCTCCTATTAGAGCCCTTCTCTCTCTCTCTCTCTATCCTTCTTCCCATTCTCTATAAATAAAAACTCGTATCATTGTCAAAAGGATCCTCTTTTGTCAGTAATAATACCATGCCAAAATGGTGGTCGACTTCCCATGAGTTTGGACCTAGGACTTGGTCTCTACAATGTGTTTTCACCTTATGTCATCGTTGTAGTTGAATGAGCATACTTTAAGCAATGAAATCGGGTGTTTGTGGCTATTCTCTACCCTATTCTTACACTTATTGTGTTCTTGCCTCTCTGTTCATGTTTGGTATGTTGTGTGAGTCACACTTGTGGGTTTCTCCATTTTCGTGTGTTGCCAATGTGCGGAAGGGGCTAGTCTACAAGGATTTGGTTTGTGACACATTTGTCTAACCTCTCCTCCCACTTCTTCTCCCTTTTCTTCCCCTTGTGGAGCAATTAACCTTCTCTTTTGGTGTTATCACTACCCTTTTAGCTTAGGTTTTCATTCCTTGCATCTCTCTCCCTAGTTCCTTGGATGTATAAGTGTAGGAGTAGTTTTAGCATTAAAATAGGGTGTGCTATGTGGGTTCTCTAATCTACAGAATAGAGGAATCCAACCTTCTTCGAGGTCTATCTCAAGCCGCAAGTCCCACATTTGGAGACAGTCCCATGTTACCCAAGAATTCGATTTTCATGCATGATCACTCAAAGGGTGCAATTTTTGGTGACAACAAATATAAAATAAAAATTTATTTCCATAATATAGTTAGGTATGCAATCTATTTAAAAATATTTAAAATAACATGTACATATAAAATAAAGTCATTTGTATTATAAATACAATATATTTGTAATATGATTTTATTTCCTCAAAATTTTGGACTTTCTAAACATTGTTATAGAAAAATAAATTGGGCACCAAAAAAGGATTTTAGTTTATGCCTTAAATTCTACTATTTTTTCTCAATTAGAATCAAAGTGTTGATAGTTTGGATGTATGTGCTCTATTTAATTTAGCGTGGGTATACATTGAATAAAACCAATTTTTTTATATTCCATCAATTTAAAGCGTCACAATTGAAGTTATGGATCACATTTTTTCAGTCATGGACCAGTCTTACATCAGCATCTTGTTAAAGTAATAGAAGCTTCTCAAGACATTTTTATAATTGTCCAAGTTCTAAACAAGAAAGTAATGTGTTGACTATGGGTAAAAGAGGTCAAGAGAAGGTATTATGGAAATTTTAAGAAAAAGAGAAAAGAAAATTGTTTTTCCCCTAGCAGCAACAACGCACTTGATAAATAATGCATATACTTTTGCCTTGTGCTTATGGTGATGATAAAAATGAATATATATATATATATATATATATATATATATATATATATATATATATATATATATATATATATATATATATATATATATATATATATATATAACCATAAAACCTACCACAAGAAGTATTGTTGATGGAGGAAACACAATCACCACATGTAGCTCGTACCTCAACATCATTGATAGGTGGGTGAAGTAAATCATAAGAATGAATTGGAGAGGGTATATATACATATTGGTTGATTGTAATGGCTCTAAACAAGCACACGACATAAAGGGTGCACAATTATTATTTCCTCCCCTAATGTCATGTTATAACATATATTCATAATATGAAACTCAATGGTCAGAAATCCAGTATAAAAGTCAAGAAGGTAGTGTTTTATAGCTATCAATATAAAGAAATAACAAAAATCATCGTTAGTAGATTTAAATTTTGAATTTTATTTCACTATTTTATTTTTTAAGCATTTGCTTTTAACCGTAATGTTTGTCATCCTGAAGTAGGAATGCATCAACAATCAACCTTTTGAAGTTTTAAAAATAGTATTTCTCTTAAATATGCAGTCTTCAACCCGAAAAATATAGCAAAATTTAAAATTTTAATTTTTTTAACCATGCATGCATTTCGTTAATCTAATCTCGTATACAAAGTCCAAGGACACAAAAGTAAAGATATGACATTAGAGTGATTTGCTAGTGTAAGTTTACCCTTAGTTTTTAGTATTACTTGGCAAGGATGACATTCAATTTTTACTCAAATGTTATAATTCATTAGTGGTCTTTTGCAAACTATCCTAATTCCTATTTTGATTGAAATGATTATAGCTAATAAACGCGGATCATAGTAAGTCAAGGTTGTTACTCTATTTATCAAAGTATAAATATATCGACATTTAGAAAAGGAAAGAAGCACAAATCCTAAAGGATGGATGAGGATTATTTCGAGGCAGAGGAAAATTCGGTGGAAAGCATATTGCTCACTCCCCTATCACTAAGGCCCGAAAATGGGTTTTGAAGTTAAATGGTAAGGATCATGGTCATGTGATCCTATAAAACAATACTTTGTGAGATACCTTGATACATTATAAGATTTTAGATTTTTCTTTAAGCATGTATGGATAATATTATTAAGAGTGTAGAAGATAATTAGACATTAACTACATTATGCATAGTAATTACACAAACTTCTATAATATCATTTCTTTACTTGAAGCATCGCAAAGAGATCAAACATCTACATTCGTATTGAACATGCATATAGTCTTCAATAATGAACTGTTATTTTTATTTCTTAGTATATTAATTAAGTCATTCTTTGGGTGGTAGTCCCATCATTAATGGCATTTGTAAATGCATAACGCCGTTTGTTAGAATATTATGATTATGGTGAAGTTGTACATGTGCAAATTGGTTTTATACCGATAAAAATTGTAAATGTGAACAATCGACTTCATTTACTTGTAGAAAGTGTCCATGATAAATGATATAATATTCAAGTCAAATAGATGGTTTCTTATACCATGAAATAGTAGAATTTTGACTAGGGAATCTTATGCTAGCAAACCATTCAATACATCTTTGTAATGTGTCATGGTACATTCTTAGATTATAGTTTTTTTTTGTCAACAAGTATGGATAGTCTTGTTAAGAGTGTGGAATCCTTAATTAAACAATTTCCATCAGAATTATAGTAGAGTTGTATAAGATCACTTATTTGTTGAAGTGTTGCAAAGAGATTGAATATCTCCATTTCTATAACATGTGTGTAGTCTTAAACTATGATTTTGTTGCATTTGTTTCTTAATATATCAATTGAGTTAATAGTGGGTGTTATTCCCAATGTTCAAGACATTCAAGGATGTATTATATCTACCTCTCTTTATCTTTACATATTTCTACCCCCTCTTTTTGTTCCAATTAATCTATGTTTATATATTTAATTTGCATTCATCCATTTCCCCATCAACATCTCCATTCCACCTTTGGGGTGTGATTCCTAGTAGAACGATGAATGAATGAATGATTTCAATGACGTCCATGAGACCAAACAATCTTTGGGACCAAAGCCACAACCCTAAGATATTTTCAGACTTCTTTCAATATCGGACCTCCTACAATGGATCTTGATCAAAAAACCAACAGTCTTTTTAAGCCTTACCTCTTCAAATAACTCGCTTAGGCTGTCCACTTTCAGGTTGCTTTCGTACTGGATACAAATATCATCATAAGCTATACATTCCATAATGAAGTGCCATTCCGTCTCCACCACCCCCTTACTACAAAAATTCAAGTTATCCTCTCCCAATCATCCTTAGGAATATGAAATATCCCTTGTGGGATACCACTTAAAAATGCACAAAATGTTGAAAGTTTGCAGCTTGATTAAAATACCGATTTTTGCTTTGATTTTTACAGTTAGGGCAATGAACTAAAAAAACTTAATATCTCCCAAGATATCCACCCGGATTACTTGAAAATTTAAAGAGAGCTTGCTATTATTATAAAGGACACAAGAAAACTATTTTTGGAATTTTACAGAAATTAAAATGCTACTGAAAATTACAATAAGGCCCTAAACAGCTGAACTCTTCTAAAATTTGTAACTCTCTAAATACAAGAGCAAAAATTATGAGACTTTGGAAATAACATTAACAAATATAGGAAATGATATTTCAACCTTCAGATCTGAAAATGGCCAACTGGAAACCCTCCAAATAAAGGTTGCAAATCACCTGGCTTGGAAAAGGGTTGAGATTGATGAAGATGCCTTCAAAGTGATGCTAAGCCCTACCCAAATGGGTGCCAGTAAATCTGATCTGAAAGCCCTCTGGTTATCTTCCCCAAATGCCCCAAAACCCTCAAAATCCTTCCTCTGAAACCTTTGATAATATCTCTGTAACACAACCCAAAAAGCGGCTCCAAAATGACAACTAGGGTAGATCTCTCACTACCGAAGAATGCCCTCGCTAAATAGGGATGGATCTCTCACTACCGGGCTAGGGTTCCTGTGGGATTTCACTCCACAAGCTGTAGATTTGCAAACAACAACAGACGTGAAGGAAAATAAAATGTATGCCAAAAAGTCATTTTCCTTTCTCTCCTAGCTCCGTATATACTTCTCCAAGGCAAAAGAGGCCCAATAAACCCTAGACACATTTCTTTCCATGGAAGGGCCAATAAAATAAAAGTAATTAAAGTTACTTTTTCCTTTTTAAGTCGCCATGGTCCAAAACTGACCCCCAAACGCAAAATTTGAATATTAGAACCATGTGGCCCCTTCCTAATGACAAAACGTAACATCTAGTCCTTCTAACACACCTTTTTGCATATGTCAATGAAAAATTATGACAAAATGGACTAAATATTCATACCCAATAGCTCCCAGCGTCCACATCCCCTTGGGTAGGACCAAGGCTTGGACTCGACTTGGCCCTTAGGCCTTTGGCGTAGGAAAGGGGACATTACAGATAGTACATCTACCGGTCTCACACCGAAGATGATGTGATCCAGTGCTCAGCTACACAACTAACATCTTTGTTTTTCCTTTGATGGTCGCACCTAAATATGTTTTTTCATCATATTCCTAGGAGGAATTAAATTCTTTGACATAACGAGCTTTCTTTCGACCAATATGCCATGTCCACATGACAATCCTAAATTTGTCTATCACAATTTTTTTTATTTCCTCATTTGTGTTAGGACACTCTTGTAAGTTGATACCCCATTTACTCATCCACTTGTTCTGCATCATCTAAGTTTTCTTCCTACATCATGATTTCTCCTCCATAACCATTTTGGGCCAACGATGATTATCCATACTTTCAACTTTTTTCGGATAATTTAACATCCAAGATATTACTGATGCCTCTTTAGACAAATAATTTTTTAGATATTTATTCTTCCTTCAAAATTTTGAAGAACAAAATGACATATATTTGATGAATAGATGGGTGATGGTAGGATTGATTCCAATCTCATGACATGCACCAATATGCTCACATTTGAGTTTGACACCGATTCAATAATCGTTGTTCTGCTTCGGTTCTTTATGTCAAATAAAGCACATACCAAAATGTATTTCGATGAATTTCTCGACGCTACAGGGCATAAATTTCTGCAATACCAAATTGTATTTAGATGAATCTTCTCAACGCTAGGGCATAAATTTCTGCAATAATAATCATTTCAGGTTTATCCTTCTAAAGAAAGCAGCTCAAGCAGCTCAAGTTTATCTTAAATTGGCCAAGTTTGAGAGGTTAACATCGATGAGCGGCGCAGGGGCCCCTGATTTTTTCTACAAAGAGGCCCTACGGCTTGGCTATGTGGCTCGCTCTGCATTCAAGGTATTCTCCTTTCAATTCCATTCATTCATGTCTTCTTTTCCTTTTTTGACTGTGTCAAAAATGGGCTTATGCTTTATTTAACTGTACAGCTGTTGGAGATACAGAAGCAGTATAAGGTTATAAAACCCGGTGCATCCGTGCTGGACTTGGGATGTGCTCCCGGTGCTTGGCTACAGGTACTTACCCTTATTCCTAACTTGTTTTGGTTTTGATTTGCCTTTTGTTTATAATTATTTTAGTTTTACTCTATACTACGACATTGCTTGGCCTGCTTCATTGAGTGGAGTGCTGGCTTGCTTGCTTGGAAAAATGAATGAATGTATGGAAGATTTTTATAATGTCCACTGCACGAAGCGGTCTATGGGACCATAGGGTAGAAGTACCAAAGCTGCTTCGTGCACGAACTATCCTCCGAGATAAAGCTGCTAGGCTGTGCTTGTGATATATCCATTTCTTTTTTGATATTGATTCTTCTGCTACTCATCATGATAATAGTCAGCTGTTTTAGTTGATCTCTCTTCTTCAAACAAGGTCATCAAAGTGTCAACTTTCAAGCTGTTTATCTCCACCAACCCCAAAGTACAGAATTGGCACATTCTCTTTTTCCAATCTCCTTCAAGTGTTGTCTACCTGCCAGTCTCACATCTAAGATGATGTGAGCTAGTCCTTAGGTGAACTATCAACATTTTTGCCTTCTGTTTGATTTTTGCTCCTATGTAGGAATTCATTGACATGGTATTCTCTCTTCAGCTCAAATTGATTTGTGCATTTAATTACTTATACTTTTTCTCTCACATACTTTTCTTTTTCCTCATTGGTATTTAGACATTCTTGTAGTCCTATTTACTCATCCACTTGTTATTTTGTTTCGTCCTCGTATTCCTCCTGCTTAATGTTTCCCCACTACCATTTCAGGCCAGCGTTGAGTCTCCATGTTCTCCCTCTTCTTTAAGTAACTTAGCATCTGGACCACAACTGATGCCTCCAATGGGAAAGTACTTGCTTCAACTAATAAGATCTCATATGGAACCGATGTTTTGGTTTTAAGCTTGCTTGTGATTAAGTATTTCTGGATTCTCTCTATTTGTTTCCTTTTCAATTCTGACGTATTTCTGCCCCAAATTTCTCAGCCATAGAGCACCACCATTGTGATAAGCAACCTAAACACAGTCCTGTGGTTTCCAGTCCCACGTTTCTACTTTCCTACATCTGTTTTGTAGTAAGTATAAATCCTTCCACCCCCTTGTATCTTTTCTGTCCTCCAAGTCTTTGGATCAAGCTTGTTGTGGAAAGCAAGATCAAGGTATTTGTATCTATCCATCTCTTGGAAAAGGATTCCTTCAAATAAGAAGTTAATATTTGCTTTTCTTTGCAAGGAAAAAAATCATGACCTTGGCTTTGTAGATACTAAAATTTGGTAACTTGTCGTTGTGGAATGGAAAGTTTGATTATGCTCCCTTGTAGAAATAAATGCTCACATTCATAATCCAACCATCTCATCTTTGTAGCTCTTCTACAACTTGCTTATCTTTACACTCTGCTCTATCACCAATTCTACGAATATTATTTGATCAAAGCAATATAAAAAAACCTTTGTTCTTCATGGCACAACTTTCAGTTTTGGTTTTCATCTCTCCGGTCGTAAACATAAAGAAGGGTCGGGATGTGAGGTTTGGTGTTGGCTGACTTGTATGGTCCCACACCTTCAAATTCAACAACTCTGATTTCAATTTCAAAATCTTATTTGGGTTGTTTCATCTTCCCTAGGCCGGCCTTATTAGAATATTTCACCTACAAAAGACTATAAAAGCAAGTCATTATCATTTTATAACTAATGTGACACTCTTGAAAGCTCCCATCACAAATATCATTCAAAAACACTCAAAGCATCGCTAAATCTGCCCAAATCAGCTACACATCCTCTAGAGCAGTCTTTACCACAAATCTGAAGCACTCAACTAGGTCAAGAGTCTCGCTTCCTCCATTTCCAAACATGAAAAGGTCATAGAGCCATGTTTTAGCAAGAACAAAGTCACTCCAAGCATTGCACAAGGGTTTCAAACAACCAAGGGGTTAGGTCACATAGCTGAGACACACCACATCTCAATACTACCGTGTGAGGTACATTTTATACTATGCCGCTAGCCCACTATCTTGGTGTCAAGAGGCACAAGGGCACCCTTAGGGGTTTGGTTAACCATTCACAATTGCACAAACATCTAGGAGAACTACATGATGCGTGATCCTACAATGGGGGCATGTAGTGCAACACTTGGATTGGTTCAACCATAGATAGAATACTCACTTGAAAACTCGCGAGTTTAGAAAAACTTGCCAAAAATTATGTTAAACGAGTAACTCGCAGAAAACTCGCCAAAAATGCAAAAAAAAACTCGTCGAGTGTACTTGGAATACTTGCCAAAAAATCGCCAAAACTCGCCAAAGACAACATTTATTTCCTTTTTGGATTGTTGGTGAAGAAAACACAAGTATAGAAAAAAATTTGCCATTTTTGGAAGGGTCCGGAAGATGTAGCAGAAAAACTTGCATGTGCCATAACTTTCATTCTGTGGCTCCGTTTTAGGTGTCGTTTTCTCTAAAAGTGCATATTTTCTCGAGCTCTACGCAGTGATGGCAATATTTTTCTTATTTTCATAAAATCCATTTTTGCACCTTTTTGGACCAAGCAACTTCTTGCAATCTTCTGAAAGAATCATGAGCTTTGATCGCCTGTAGACAAATTAGTAATTAAAAATATTGGATAGCTTTCCAAAACTCGGCGAGTACTCGCCAAAACTCGACGAGTATTCTCCCGTGCTCGGACTAATCACACGAAGAAGCGCAACAAGTTGACTCAAAAAAGGCTCAACAACTTGGTTTTTGTGCAATACAATCTCCAGCTTCACACAAAAAAGTTGAGGCCACATCAGAGGAGCTCATTGATTTGGATGAGATAGATCCATACAGTGAGTGGACTGGGCAAGAAGAGGAAAACCCTGCGTTCACAGCGGACGAGATTGCTTCTTTTGAGAGGGAGGCTATGGAGGGAGAAGCACTAGCAGGACTCCGAGGAGATATTGGACTGGATGACATCTTTGGAGGTGATCTCCAACATGCAGCAGAGGAGCCACCAACACCACCATCTAGTTCCATGATCGAGCCAAATTCACAGCCTTCTAGGAGGAGCGTGGAGACGCAGCCGAGTGTGGGGACTAGTATCAGCCGGTTGTCGTATTCGCATGATGATGCGATTTTGTATTGTATTTGTATTCAAATCTAATAGAAAACACTTCTCCAACATTTTATGGGCTCATTTGATACATTTTGTAGCTATGTGTTGCTTAAAATTTATGTTTTTTAAAGAAATTTGAGTATTTTTAAGTTGCAAGTATTTCCGAGTATTGGCCAAATATTGGCGAGTTTTTACCGAGTTTTTGGATTTGGCAAGCTTTCCTACTATGGGTTCAACAGGTTGAGAGTTTGACCGCTAAGGGTAGTCCAACCTTAACCACACACACATGTTTTCTCCTTTTGGTTTATTAATGCTCTAATGAAGGGTTCTAGCAAGTTGTTAGGGTTTTCACTTTGTTGCAGGTAATTACAGGTCATCTAGAAGTTGTGCGAGCAAAAATGACATACAACGAAGACCATTTCCATACAAGCGAAACACACAGAAGCCGCAGATCTAGACTTTTAAGGGTCCAAGACCGTATAGTTCTAGGTCAAGATCATATAGTTCGTGTCTAGAGTGTACAACGATTGTAGAATCCTCGCCCTTGTTGAGTTTACAACTCAAAACTTTCATCAAAGCATCCACAATTCCCGATTAGCTTTGTTCGACCATCTTGCTCATCCGATCATCTTTGTTTTGCCTCAGTACAACCAAGTTTTTCTCTTCCTTGTGTATTTGAGCAAGTACTTATCGTTTATCATCATTTCAATTGTTTCAAGTATGAATGCATTATTCTGATTGTGAATGGTTAATGTTGGAAGTTAATTAATCAGAATAGTCTACCTATTGCAAACCCTTTCATCTTTTTTGGTGTTGTGCATTCCCAAAACCTAGAATTTAATTAAGGTGAAAACATGTTTTGTTGGTATTCACTAAAGATCCCAACATCTTGACCAAAAAGCTATAGAGCCCTCAAATGCCCTCTCAAACCATGTATTATTTTTGCAATTGATAAGATCATTTGCATAGAAATAAAAAAATTAAATAAAAAAAAGCGTGGGTACGTCCGGGTATGTTTGTCGTACTGACGCATTCTAGGACATTTCCGCATCGCACTCGAGATAGATTCGCATCGGATATGTATCCGGGGGTTTTGTGGGGGGGACGTAGCCATGCATCCCAACATTATTGATGCATCAACCCCCTCTGGGTCAGGTAACACCTTGTGAGAGGGTTGTCATGGGTGGATCATAGAGAGATAGGTAGAAAACCTAAGTAGATTAAAGTTGGGGACTCCAAAGACTAAAGTAAATCTCATTGGTGCAAATCCTATTGTTGATGCTCCTAAGAATCGTTAGTGCGAAATCACAAAGACTTCCCAAATGAGTTATGGATCTGCTTTTCTAAGGCAGACTCATTTGGTGTGATTGCATAACATTGAACTTTCCCCAAGGTGTGGGACCTTGCAAAAGTGGGAAAGCTCTCTAGAGAAAGTTGGTTCTTGTTCCTAAACTACCTGCCACGAGCTACTCTAGTGCAAGCAAACTAAATCTAACCTAATCTAACCATTCCAAGGAACCAAGGAGAGAGAAAGAGGGAAAACAGAGCCTACACTAAAGTGGTGATACACCAGCAAAGGAAGCGAGATATTTTGTTGAGGGAGAAAGAAACAGAAAAATGGAGATGAGGGAGGTCAGACAGAAGTGACACGGCCCAGATCTGCAAATCATCCATTAAACTCCATGAAACACAACATCCTGCACTTGCAAATGTGAAATACATGCACAAAAACCAAGACTGAAAGGGAGAGGCACGGAGAAACAACAAAACGATGCAAAGGGTCAAGAACACTAGAAAAACACGTTTTTTTATTGCTCTGTAAGATGCAATGTACCATTACATTTTTGGAATAGAGGCACAAATACATTTGCCAGGCATGGGAGAAGGTTCATTGCTCAAAAATGGCGTCGAGAAACAAATTTGACAAAGTTTCTCTATACCTGCAATGTCTCCCCTTCAAACGAGAACTATTACGGTATATATAGAAGGAAAAGAGAGAGAAGAGGGAAAAATCGCATCCTACTCCAACCACCATGAGATATGCATTGAATCCCGCCTTGAAAGCTCAACTACCGACTATCAATGCCTTTTGCAAATCTGCCCACAATATGTCGCTTTTGGTTCCCAAATAATCAAATCGAATAAGATTTGGTAGTTGAGACATTGGATTCTCGCGTTAATGGCCTCGGAAGACTTTTCTTCGCTTTTACCTACTAGGGCCTCGCAAAAATGAATTTTTAATCCTTCCATGGCGTAGAGGACGTTGAGATGCTTCCATCGGTGTCAAATTTGCTATATTTCGAACCTCGAGTCAAAAGATATGCCCCTTTGAAGTTTTGCATCGATTTTGTACAAATGGGTGGGAAAACAATTTGAAAAATGGACCCCCTTTTGGATTGGGACACGTGGCGGTCATATTGGGACAAAATCGGGTTTCTTGGCTCAGAACTTAACTTTTCTCCTTTTTCGTGAAAATTGCAAAATCCAGAAACTCCCGCGGCCCCGAAGCTCTGCATGGACACGTGGCTCCTTTTGGTTGGCTGGGAAATGCGCTTCCATCTTTGCTTTTATGCCTTTTGGACAAAAGGCAAACTTTCACTTTTTTCCCCGACTCCCCACCTTGGCTTTGACTCGGGTCTATATGTTGACTTTTTCCTTGGCGAAGTCACGGGCCATTTTGCAACTTTTACTCCTTTTGGGGCAAAGGGCGAAAACTAACTTTTCCCGACGCCCACCTTCCTCGGGACACATGTCGATCGATGCTCGCTTGGGAACCTTTTCTCTATTTGACCCTTGAATTAGCGTCATTGAGACACTTGGCAGCCTCCGCCGGCCTAGCTTATGCATTGACTATTCAACTAACTCTACCCCCTTTGAGGACATGTGGAGGCATCGTGCTTGTTTGCAAACCCGACCCAAAGTTTGCCTTTGGAAGAGCGTCGAGTTGACACTTGTCGACCTCCCCTGCTTTGTGGACTTTTCAACAAATCCCTCTTACTTATCGACTTCGGGCTACGTGGCGAGCTCGCGCTCACTGGGTCTCGCCTGGGACCAACTCTTGGAGATGCGCTACGCTGACACTTGGCACTCTCTGCTTGCTCATTCATACTTAGCCAATTTTTTGAGGCCCGCCCTGTCCACCTTTGACTCTGTTTGACCATTTGACCTTGCCTCCGTTCCGCCCTGGGACACGTGGAGATGCGGCGCTTGTTTGAGCCTCTCTATTTGGGTCCATCTTTGGAGAAGCGCCGCAAGGACACGTGGTCTCTTCCACTGCCTCCTCCATACTTAGTCGATTTTGGACCCTTTTTTCGAATCGCTTTGAGACCAAGGACTTCAAATCTTCGCCATTCTTCTTTCTTCTTCTTGCAAGCTCCTTTGTAGCATCTTCCTTCTTGTCTAACTCGCTATCTTATAGTTCTCGCCCGCTTGAACTTGAGAATGGATTTAAGATGTAGAAATGGCTCGACAGAGTTGTTTTCTTTTACAGATCCTTTGATCTCTCTTTGTACAAAATCTATGCAAAACTTCAAAGGGGCATATCTTTCGACTCGTGGCTCGAAATATAGCAACTGACACCGTTGAAGCGCTTTAACGTCCTCTACGCCATAAAAGGATTAAAAATTCACTTTTTCGCAGGCCCAGTAGGTAAAACGAAGAAAAGTCTTTCGTGCCATTAACACAAAATCCAATCTCTTCAACTACCGGATCTAATTCGATTCGATTCATTGGGGAACCGTGGCGACATATTTGTGGGCGGATTTGTAGAAGGCATTAATATTCAGTGGTTGAGCTTTCAAGGCAGGATTTAATGCGTATCTCATGGTGGTTGGAGTAGGATGCGACTTTTCCCTCTTCTCTCTCTTTTCCTTCTATATATACTGTAACACTTCTCGTTTGAGGGGGAGACATTCTGGGCATAGAGAAACTCTGTCAAATTTGTTTCTCGACGCCATTTTTGAGCAGCGAACCTTCTCCCACGCCTGGCAAATGTATTTGTGCCTCTATTCCAAAAATGTAATGGTCTGTGCATCTTCTAGAGCAATAAAAACGTGTTTTTCTAGTGTTCTTCAACCCTTTGCATCGTTTTGTTGTTTCTCCGTGCCTCTCCCTTTCAGTCATGGTTTTTTGTGCACGTATTTCACATTTGCAGTGCAGGGATGTTGTGTTTCATGGATGATTTGCAGATCTCGGCCATGTCACTTCGTCGACCTCCCTCATCTCCATTTTTCTGTTTCTTTCTCCCTCAACAAAATATCTCGCTTCCTTTGCTGGTGTATCACCGCTTTAGTGTAGGCTCTGTTTTTCCCGCTTTCTCTCACCTTGGTTCCTTGGAATGGTTAGATTTAGTTTGCCTCGCACTAGAGTAACTCGTGGTAGGTAGTTTAGGAACAAGAACCAACTTTCTTTGGAGAGCTTTCCCACTTTTGCAAGGTCCCACACCTTGGGGAAAGTTCAATGTTATGCAATCACACCAAATGAGTCTGCCTTAGAAAAGTAGATCCATAACTCATTTGGGGGTGCTGTGATTTCGCACTAACAGGAACTCCAATGCTTTAATGTTGACCTCCAAGTACAAGCTCCACTAAGAACCTAAACCTCTTAAACCTTTAAAGGCAGATTGCGAGCACATGCAAAGTGGATTATGCAATGATATATTTGAGAAATGACAACAATGACACATATTTATATGAGAACCTGATATGAAGGCACCACTCAACATAGCCGACTTAAATCAACCATGTTCAATGTAATTGAATGGATAGGGATGTCTACTGCATGACATCGACCATTGTCGATGCTTTGTTGGCTACAAATAGTCCATGTAGAGGTAAAAGGGGAGGAGAGAATGGAGGTAGAAAAACACTTAGAAGGGTATAAAGGGGATCCAAGGTGTTATAGAAAGATGATGTGAAGGTGATAGTACTGAGGATATCAAGTGGTCAGAGTCAGTTGTAGTAGGAGGGTACTAGGAAGGCACGCTAGGGAAAGCTAGAGCTAGTGCCATGACAATTCTCTTACGATGTGCTACCAACCAGCCCAACTCAACGCTTCGATACGTCCCTTAAGGCATGCACTTAAGGAGGTTAATGCGCCAACAACCTGCAAAGAGAAATCATTAGTAAGTGTGAAAACTAAAGTGTATACACAATCTACCGGAAAACTATCCTGAATGTCATCATTGAATATGCTTTTAATGTGCAATGTGAACTTCCAAACCCTTTTAATATTTATCTTGTAGCCCCATCTATGTCTCGTGCCTTACCCCCGCCGACCTCTCGATACCTTCCTTAAGGTCCATGAGTGCACTACCCATTATAGGGTAGGTTTGTGGCTGACCCGCACTTTGGGACCAACCCTTGCTCTCGTATGAGCCTTCTATGCGTATGCAAGGAGGCACATGACTATGCCACTATTATTCGTGTGTGTATGTACCCTATTCCCTTAGGATTTGAACCTCGTTTCTCCTCTCTAAAGTAGGGCTAACAAAAAGCTCCTCTTAAGGTCCAGTCGTCATGTGCGCTTAATTTTCTTATACTATAGTGTAGGAGACTACCCAATAGACCTCACCGTATGCTTAGGTCATGTCTTGTCAGCAGTCTCTAAGCATGTAAAAGGCTATACCTCGGTGAAACCATACACATCCACATGTAACAAAAAAAAACCACAATTTATACAATATACTATATCTGGTCCTTGATTACACCTAAAAGACATCATCTACCGAAACATTGAGGCCCACAACAGGCTGGTCCTGATCCGGCCCGAGCACCCCATCCGAATCACCATCATCCGAGATTGCTTTGAGCCAGCCACGCCACAGATATTCAAAGGCACCCCCCGCAGTGGAACGTAACACCACCACCAGCTCGGGACCGGCTCCAAAGGTAATCCGAGTGCTTTAACATCAGGTAGTTTGATTCGAGCTCGACTCGACTTTTTGTCCCTCGCAAAGACCACAAGGGATTATGCAAATTCCAATAGAACCTTGAAGCGATTCTCTAGGTCAGAAAAAGCCGAAACACCATCGCTTGAAAACCCGAAGCACCCTCCTTCGCAGGCCAAGACACCAAGTTAAAGTTGGCAACCTCCGAGGCTAGATTCCCACAGAAGGCGGGGCAAAGCCAGTGAGCAACAACTTTAACCACCTCCGCTTTCGAGGGACGCAGACCAACAAATTCTCGACGAAAATGGAAGCAATGCCGCTGTTGATTCTCAACCATCCTTCCGCGTTTAAGAAATCCAGCCCCAGAACCTGTTTAACCGCCTCCAAATCTTCAACGCAAGAGATACAAAATATCTTCCTCAGCTTGCAGTCAGAAACTTTGTTACGAAAGGCCATCTCCCTCATATCGCACGATAGAGCCAAGCACAGAGCCCGAGGAAAAGCCATACTTGCTACGGATGGGAAATGAGCGAAGGTGATCCTCCCACTTGACTTAAATAACAACCAAACTCCTCACACGCGGGGAAGGACTGCCATCGTTTCCATGATGGGCGAATCCTTCGAGACAATCATTTGCAGACCCTCCCACGCCGAGCAATTACTATCCACTTTCTCCCAAAGATCTTGATCAATACCTTTATTTGCCAGCCAATCGGCACACTGATTACCCTCCCTATACACATGTCTAATGCTCCAATTATTGAATTTGGACAATGCCATAACACTTTTTACACCTCCAAATCTAGCTTCCACGACAATGCTCTTTTTTTATAATGGCGTTTATGATTACCAAGGAATCCCCTTCAATTTCCAGGTTATCAATTTTAAGTGAAGTGGCTAAGAGCAATCCCTTACTGAGAGCTTGCACCTCGGCAACATTGCATGTGCCCATTTTTAATTTATAGGAAGCAACTCCCACCACCTCACCTGAAGAATTTCAAACCAGACATCCAACACCGGAAGCTCCTGGTTCCCTCTAGCAACCCCATCGAAATTGAGCTTAAAAAGCCACGGGGAGGGGGGACCATTTTGTAAGCTTCCTAGCCAGGGAGGAGGGCATGGAATATTTCTGGGCACCATCCTTGGTTTGATAATCAAAGGCCAACTCCTTTCTAACACCTGTCCTATGAAGTGAATGGGCAGGATCTAGACCAGCTTGAGGACACAACTTCAGAAATAACACCCTCCAAGCCTAAAAAGGACCGATTCCACTGAACAACTTTCCTCCCTAAACATCCTTTTATTCCTTTCCCACCAAATGTGCCATAACAGAAGCACAATACTACACAACCAAATGGAAGACAAAAGCACCCGAGTGGGATTTAATTGACCAAGCTAAAATAGCTTCCGGAAGAGAATTAGGTTGAACCCAGGGAAGGTTGAGCCTGGCACACAGCCAATTCCAGCACTCCACAACAAAGGGGTAGTGTAATAACAAATGATCCCTATCTTCCTCATTCCTTTTACACAAAATACACTTGGTAGGGCCTTGAAATCCAAATTTTTCCTTCTCTCTTGAGTAAGAATCTTACCCTTGAAAGCCATCCATGCAAACAAGACCCGCCTTAGGGGGGCATTGGGGTTCCCAACAATCCTTCCAAATGGGGATCTCAACAGCAACATCCTCATGTAACAGAGGTAACCCAGGTGAGGGGAGTAAGACCCCAAGGGAGCAGCAGTCCAGACTATTTCATCCTGTTTGTTTGAAATCAGAATTTGTCTTTCCTGCAAAACAAACAAAAAATTAGCCTTTAAATCATTCGAGAGACTTAGATGATCCACACTTTTCCATTGTAACACGGAGGGAAAGGTATCAGCCACCAACCCATAATTTGAGACGAATGGCCCCCAATCCTCCAATAACCTCCTTTTAATGCCATCAAATTCAGGAATGTCTCGAGGGCAGAAAACCATTCCAAGGGTCATCCCAAAAAAGAGCTTTCTCCCATTCCCCAATCTCCAATCAGCATTAAATAAAAACAAAGATCTACAATCAAGCATAAAGTTCCAGATATGGGAACCCCTAGGTGGGTTCTCAACCGGAGAATGGATTCTGGTAGCGGGGCCCCCAGATACTTCTTCTCGAATACCTGACTGAGAAGACTGTTGGGATTGGAAATCAGATTCCAAACCAACTTAGCCCCAAGTGCCAAGTTTTGCAAACCCAAATTAAGAATCCCTGCACCACCCAACACTTTGGGCTTGGTTAAAGCATCCCATCTGATCAACGGAATTTTCTTTTCTCCGAGAGACCTTGCCACAAAAACTTTCTTAACATGCCTTTCAATTTTCCAACACTCCCTTTGGAATTTTGAGAACTGAGAGCATATACAAAGGAGAAGCACAAAGAACTGATTTGATAAGCAACAGTCTCCCAACAAGGGAGAGCCATTTACCCTTCCAAGAATTAAATTTGGCTTCCAAAGAGAAGAGCAGATCCTTCCACAAAGAAACCTTACCTGAACCTTTAAACAAGGGGATACCAAGATATTTGACGGGCAAGTGTCCCTTTTGAAATTGAAAATATTCAGAATTCGAGCTTCAAGCTGAGGGGAGACATTGAAGAAGAAGATGCAAGATTTAAGCAGACTAACTTCTTGCCCAACCGCTTTCGAGTAACCATCCAAAGATTCTTTTAACTCCTTAGCTTCCCGAATGCTGGCCCTACCAAACAAGGTGTCATCCGCAAATTGCTGATGGGAGAGAGAAGGAATTCCCTCCGCAATCTTCAAACCTCTAATCTTACCTTCCACCATCTTTTTCTAATAGACCTACCAAGAGCTTCCGCAACCAAGATATAAAGAAAGGAGGACAAGGGGTCCCCCTGCCTAATTCCCGATTGCTAACAAAGAAACCCTCAACACTCCCATTTATTAAGACAGAGAAGGAAGGGCCAGAAACACAACTGAAAATCCAATCACAAAATCTCTTTGAGAAGCCAAAATTTTGAAGAATCCTTATGAGAAACCTCCAATTAACCTTATCATAAGCTTTGTTGATATCTAATTTCAGGAGCATACCAGGAGAATTCAAGAAGAAAGGGAGTGAGTCAACTCATGCGATAGAATAACACCATCAAGGATGGATCTACCCGACACAAATCTGGTTTGCTCATGGGATATCAGAGGATCCAAACTGATTTCAAGCGAAGGGCAATGGCCTTGGAGATTATTTTGTAAGACGTATTACAGAGGGAGACAGCCTGAAATCCGCAAAAGAGGAGGGCTGATTAAATTTGGGAAAGAGGCAAATGAAGGTACTATTCAACATTCTGAGCACCGAACGAGACCTCCTTGAAGCCTCAATTGCCGCCCAAACATCATAACCCACAACCTTCCAAAACTTCTGATAAAAATCAGCAGGGAAGCCATCCGGGCCAGGAGCTTTATTCTTCTTCATGGAGAAAACAACTTTCTCAACCTCAGAGAAGGTGAAAGGCTTCAGAAGAGCAACATTTTGATTCTCAGAGATAAGAGAGGGGATGCAATCCAGAAGGGAAGACTGAGCTTCATCAAAGGAGGCCAATCCTCGCCAACAGGGAGGAGAAATAATTGATTCCTTCATTGACTATATATTTTGATCAACTAGAAGCACCCCTTCACTGTTCTTAATTTCCAAATGAAGCTCAAATTCCTTTTCGATTTTACGGAAGCATGATTTTTTTTTATTTCTATCACCATCCTTTAGCCACAGCTCCCTAGATTTTTGTTTCCAATAAATTTCCTCTCTAAGGAGCAGCTCACCCAACTCACCTAGGAGAGATTTTCTAAAGCAAAATCCTCCTGATTCATCCCTTCTTTGAACACTTTCAAATTAAGAGCCTTCAATCAGATTCAACCCTAGCTTTTTCTTGAAAAATATTTTTGAAGCACTTACATTCCAATCTTGCAAATCCTTTTTAAACTTTTCAGCTTTTGAGCCAACCCATACATCTTGGAGCCCTCACTTTGTAAGAATTCCACCAAAGATCAATCCACCCTTCGAGGGAAGCATCCTTGAGCCACATTAGCTCGAATTTAAATGGTGATCTAAGAGGGGCTTCATCAAAATTAATCACAAGGGACACCGGAAAGTGATCCGACCCAGACCAAGGCGAACGAGCTTTCCAAAACTATATCTTTAAGAGACCAAATAGAGCAAACCAGAAATCTATCAAGCCTTTCAGCGATGTAGCGATGTTACTAAAACCCTTTCTTCTATTGCTCTAGGTAAACCAACCCTGCTTAGGCTCAAGATCTAAAAGGGCACCATCCCTAATAAAGGAAGAGAAGTCTAATTGAGACTGAAGATTTCAATAATCCCCCTTTCTTGTCCTTACTACCGGAGATGGCATTAAAATCCCCTCCCATAATGAACAACTGATCCCCTAGGGTCGGAGGCAGAATGAAGCAAATCCACCCAAAGATTTTTCTTTCCAATGATACTATTAGGGGCATACACATTAAAAAGAAAGAACTTTAGCTGAGAGCGACGAAAGCAAACACTTACAAGTTTCCAATTAGGGGACTGAGCAGCAGTTCCACATTGACAAAGCCATCCTTCCATAGAATACCAAGCCCCCTGAAGCGCCAGACGAGCCCGAGAAGACCCCTTTCCAACCTCTGTCGGATCTCCTCCAAAAGCATTCAGCTTCAAGAATGGACAATTTTGTTTCCTGTAAAAGAACCAAACTAGCCTCCGAGGAGAGGATATAACGCTTAAGCAAGCATTGTTTGTCAGAGGAATTGAGGCCTCTGACATTCCAGGAAAGCAACTTCATTGAAAACAGGGAAGGATTTTCACCTTCCCGGACTCAGCTATATCAAATTTTAGGGTACTTTGAATTCCTAACTCCACTTCCAATTGAGAAACCTCTTGCTTAGACTTTCTTCCCCTTTTACCAGTGGAGCCACACAAGGCCACTTCCAGGCCTTCTGGTCGGAAGCAATTTTGGAGGGAGCCAAGTCTGAAGCCAAGCCTTCTGGAATAATCTCACCATCTTCCAAAGCCCTAGCTGAGGGGATGGGCATATCCAAAGCCAGGATCTCATTATTCAAATCCATCCATTAAGGGTTTCTAACAAAGAGGCTTGCCCCTGCACCATTCCTTCCTTAATCAAGGTGGCAAGAGCCCTGAATCCCTATGCACCTCCTCAGTTTCCTTCAAGAGCGAGCGAGGGGTCAAATTCATCAAGAGCCAACAAAGGCCAAGCAAGAACCGGCCTGCCCTTTCGGAACTCCTACCAAAGCATTGGACAAAGGGGGGAAGGAACGGAGGGCCGAGCTGAAGCCAACTGCAAATCAACCGACCGAGAAGAAGGAAAATTGACCACCAAATGACTAATCTTTGGGCAAGCCTTCCTCAAGTGACCCAAAATTCCACAAGAAAAGCACTTAACATTCAATCCTTTGTAAACAATCAATGCGGCTGGGAACCCTTGGCGGAGGACAACAAAGCTGAGCTAGGCAAAGGAGAGGACAAATCCATCTCTACACAAATTCGAGCTGAAGAATTTCTCCAAGCTAAGAGAGACGGATTCAAAATAGGCACCCACCTTCCAAGGGAATTGGCTAAAGCTTTCAGAGAAACCAGATTCCTGAACTTCGAGGGCAAATTAGGAAAACTTAACCAGAGCGGGCCCGATTAATTTCTTCCGAGCGCAGATTGAAGTCGGGGACCAAGGTCTCATATATAAACTGGAGGAGTTGAGGAACCAGGGTCCCCCTTAAATAATTTCTCCAAAGAGGCCTCTGAATGGAACAACACTTGGAAGAAACCGTTCGGAAGAAAGAAAACCCTGGGTTTACTCTCCTTACCCCAAAACCAGAAGACCCAATTCAGAATCTTCCTCCTGAAAACTTAGCCCCCACAAATTTGCAACAAATTGCCCATTTGACTCGGACATCCACAAAATCCTGCCTTGCCCCCAACGGAAGATCAACATGCACCGAGTCCGTGGAGATTTTGAAACCGATCCCCCAACCTTGATTTCCTCCAGATCAAGCTGCCCACTGACCTCACGCTCCATTGGATTAGAAGGGACCTCCTTACCCGACACCCGAGAAAACCGTTCAATCCTTTTACCAGGATCAGCCTCCTCAAACAAATTTTTAACCGCCGAGCTTCCTAACAGGGAGGTCAGAGAATTTATGATCGCGCCAGGCCATATTTCTTCACCAGAGAAGACACCTCTTCCATCACCAAATCCTCCGCGCCTATCCCGACCCATTCCACTCCGTTGCCTAGACCAAGCGGAATCATGTTTGCACTAGAGGCGAGCTCCCTTGGACAAGGCCCCTCATTCGCAGCTATCTTCCCCACAACGGTCTCCTTCCCCAGTGAAAAATTTAAATTATTTAGGACAGATATTTTCCCCTCTATACTCTTTATTTCTGTATGGAAATGGAGAACAATGCGATGGAAGGAGCTGTTTTAGGATTTTCTTACTGCCGCCTAATTCTGGCTGCAGTAAACTGTCTTACTGCTATGATAAGGTTTGTGTGAAGGACATGGGAGTGGGGGAGGCTAATGGAACTTTGCTTCCTGCTAGCTGGCCTCTAGTGGTTCGACCTTCTTCTTTGATGTATTTCAGGCTGTCATGTAGCTCTAAGTATATTCTGTATTCTGATATCTTTGGCCCTGTATACAATTTTTTGAAATTTGATAATTTTATGGGTGGCCCCTCCTGATGTAATTTTTATCTTGGTTATGGGAGGCCATCTGAAATGTATATTGGCTGTCTTTTTGATATCTTTTTAATATGCTTGGATTGGAATACAACCCCTTTACTTATCAAAAGAACAGAAAAAGTAAGAGACAATTTTGGAGAAGATGCCTGTGGGAGACACAAGAGACTCCAAACGAAGTCTCCCAGACTTTGTCCTTGTCCCTGTCCCCATCTCCTATCTTCGAGATGCATCCCCTATACTATAACATGAGTCTCTCAGTTTCTCGTTTCACCATCTCAATTAAAGACTTAGGGCCACTTTTTCAGGCATAAACAAATTTTATATTAGAATTAATTTTGACATATACATTGAGTTGGGAAATTACAGCTTTAAGATTGAGCTTGTGAAGTTGAAGTCACTATTCACACTTACACATTGGAATTAGAGCAGCCGACATTACCAGCCAGGCGGAAGCAGGCCAATATACTGGGGGTGACCCTGGATCACCTCACAGTAAGCACCACAGATTACCACTCCATCCCTGAATGGACTAGCAGGTGTTAATGTTTCCTGTTTAAGGATAAAGCTAAAAAGGTTAAGGTGGTGTTCTAACTTCTAGGCATAGTTACCAAATCTGGCTGGATCTGGATTTTTCAGCCGGCCCAAATAAATTTGGTCCGGGTCAGTCCTAATTCAGGAAAAATTATTTTTGATCTTATATTTTTTTGTAGGTTTTTTGGTAAAAACAGTCACCCAAAAACCTTATATATTAAATAATATAACATTTTGCATTACATTATTAAAGTTTTTCATTGTATTTGTCAATTTTGCATATTTATAAAATTAAGCTCATATATATATATATATATATATATTTTGGGCTGGATTTTTCTGAACTTTTCCAAGAATTTGGGATTTTTGATTTTTTGCCCTCCCAAACGGATCCACATTTCCAGACTTGGTAACTATGGTTCTAGGTCATTACTGAGTGAGGCACCAATTTGGTGTATGAGACCGCCTTGTGAAGCCCACGAGATATTTTCTTTTCCCATTTACCTTATATATTGTTCAACAAGTCATACAAACCCTACCCCCTGTGGATTCAAACTTGTGCCTCCTCTGTGGAGTACACACACCTTTGCCGTCAGGCTCACTTAGGTTGTACAAAATCTATAACTAGAAAAATGATAACAAGATCTTTATCTGAATATTTTTTCGTTCGTTTCATTAATACATCAAATTTGTATAAAATTCACATATCATAACTGTTAAAAACTAGATTCCTAAAGGCATTAACAAAGCAATATCTGACAAGATCTTTCTTTTAGTATCTCCAATTACATTCACTGCGGACTTGCATCTAGCCTTCTTTAAAGCGGTCTGCATTACTGCTGTCACATTAACACGGTGAGAGGCTTGAACCCAAGACGTCATCATCACGATTGATCCCCTGCTGTACAATCCTTCATGAGATTTTACAGTGCATGTTAATTCACTTGAACAATTTTTCAGTTTTCTTTACTCCACAATATTTTGCAAAACTGTTATACTTTAGTTTATTATAATGTACCAGGCATCACAATGTTAACTTGCCAAACACTGCAACGTGGACCTTGGGTTGGACATGGGTTATGACATTTTTCGAGGTTATAAGTGACCCAGTTATCTTAGTATATGCTTGAGTAAGGACGCATATCACAAAGTTTCCTCTGTGTAATAAATGTCTCTGGTTTATGTCAAATGCAGGTTGCTTGCCAGAACTTGGGCCCCGAGCTATGGCGGGGCAATCATTGGGGTTGATGTAAAGGTAGGTTTTGGGTATTCCTCATATTCTTGGTTATGGTGTAATTTTATATATGAGTTATAACTTTTGCAAAATATGAAGATAACTGATGCCTGTGAAATTATGCGTTTTCAGAACAGAAGGTGAAGGTACCTTCAGTTCACTGTGATGAGCGTGTACAAACAATTTGTGGGGATGTTATGAAACCTGTATCTGAACGATTAAGAGGACTTTCACCTCAGGTAATGCAATAATATGTTGCAATCGGATAATATACAATTTGATTTGAACTAGAAACGAGTACCCCTGTTTTTATCTTTACACCATCCTTTTCTATCTGTATACAAAAGAATCTAAAGTGGTTTTGTAACCGTTGTTTAAACATTTGTATTTTGTTGGCACCATTCTAACTAACCAGGATGTTGCTATATTGACAATAAATGAGGATCTAGAATTATTTCAGCTTCGCAATTAGTTTCTTGGTGGGATCTCGTTGGTTTTTAAGCTGTTTAGAACAAGGTCAGAAACAAATGCTAACGTAAAGATTTTTTTTTAAAATGTTTGAATCAATAATAAATATAAAAGAGGACGAAAATTTGGAAGAAGTCATGGGCTGACTGAAAGTTAAACACTCTCCAAGGTCTCTTCTGCCTCTTTGGATTTGGATTTAGAGAGAGCCATGCTTCACTGTTACCACTGTTAGAAGGGAGTGGTAAATGGAGATTGCCATTTTGCTAAGGGAAAATGCCTTGGCATAATTTTTGATCATCTGAAATATTCCAGCGTAGTATTTGTCCTCTATTACACCATGGAAAGTGGATTAATAACCAACTGGATTGTATAGCTTCGTTATGCAATCATTCTTCTGGAATGTTTCAAGACATCATAAAGATTGTTAACCTAGTTAAGCTATTCTCACTGCTCAGTAGTTGTAATTCTTATGTTGAATCAAGATGTAGTCTTTTGCAATCAAGCCAAGATTCGTTCTTTCGCCATTTCTGTGATGAATCTTGTTGCCCATGCTTAACTGTGGCATCACCCCTAGAAAAACTCTAAACATGCAAAGCTATGTCAAGAAATGCGGAGCTTCGGACAAAAGGATGGAAAAGATTTATTGAGTTTTCTCTGTGGCATTAAAGGTGTGATAAAACGATGAAGCCCATTTTGCTTCTCCTCATTATATCTCTTATAGCCTCAGCTCCATTCATTTTATGTATTTCTGTGTTATGTAGCACTTTTTCACAACAGAATATGCAACCATATGAGCTCTGTAAATTGTTTTAAAAATTGCAGTTTCTATGTAATAACATGTAATTTTTATGGAATTCCCTCGAGGAATGTTCAAGCACTTTTGATGACTTCGGCCTTTAAGTGAAGGCCCTTTTATTTGGAGAGATCATTGTGGATAAAAAGAACTGGCAGAGCTGCGCTCTAAGCTTTTATTGGTTTTACAGTTTATTTTAGTTGTTATTTCAGTTCTCTTTATTTTTTCCATTTTGTGAATATATGCAGTGTTACATAAAGTTCTCCAATTCGGGGACCAGAATGTTTGTTGCGGGTATTAAAAATATATAAAGTATAAAAGAATTACCATTTCCAATGCCTAAACAGTGAACAGATAAAAAATATAGCTCGTAATTATCATGCATTGTCACATAACGTCGGATGAAGATCTATGACATTAAGTGTTCAAAAGCTTTTGAAACTGCCGAAATTTTAAATTTATTGTGGTATGAATGCTACAAGGGAGCTATTTTTCATAGTTTACAAAAGGAATTTTGTCTGCATTGATAGTGTTCAAATTTTATTCTTTTCACTAGATTTATTTCCAATGCCCAAACAGTGAACAAATAAAAATATAGCCTGTATTTATCATGCATTGTCACATACTGTCAGATGAAGATCTATGACATTAAGTTTTCAATAGATTTTGAAACTGACGACAATTTTAAATATATTTTGGTATGAATACTACAAGGGAGTCACTTTTCATAGTTTACAAAGAAACTTAGTCTGCAATGTCAATGGTTATGAAAAAATTTCAAACGCATTGATAGTCTTAAGATTCTATTGTTTTCTTCTTGATTTATTTACATCAAAGTTTGGGATTGTCCATGCCTAGATAGGTGGCAGAAAGAAGATTGGGAACTAAACATAACCAAATAGGCATTTTCAGCTTATATGGTCAATATGAACTGTTAAATTGCCAGTTGCAGGATATCTTATCTGCACTCTAGAAGCATGCCTTATTTGCAACTTTACTGGTACTTTTGAGCTTATTCATGTCCTGTAACTTCGTCAAATAAACATACTTCAGTTTCCTAAATGTCTTTTCAGTATTCCACTGTCACGGTGTAGTCTTCTCCTTCATCTCAGTAATCATTTAAAAGTACTTTGAAACCAGATGTTAAGTTTCTAGAGCTATAGTTCATTCAAGAAAATGACGTACCAATTAGAAAGTATGGCAATGATTCAAAGATTGTTGTTCAAAGTCCATTCATCTCTTAAAGAAGAGATTGGTTTATGGAAACTGTTTTAGAGTTCATCGATGAGTTGTGGGAATGAACAAGTTGTACCATAATATCAAACTACTGGATGGCAAGATTGGATGTTGATCAACATCTTTCCAACATGCCAAAGATGAAAGATACTTTTCAAGGCTGTAACTGCTGCTAATGTGAAAAATCAACTGAAAATGGCTTGAAGCGCTACCAAGTTTTGGAATGACAAGTCTTTTTCAGGCGATCATTGACAATGCTCCTATTTTTGTCTTAGCCAGTCTGTTGGCTTTGGAAAATTTTCTATCAATTATCAAGCACAGGCTTCTTGTTTACCTTTTAAAAAATTTGTAGCTCATTTTTTGAGGGTCCTAAGGAACCCTTACAAATTTGGAAATTCCTTTACAATTTATAAAAAGGAGTCATGGGAATGCACTATTGGATAGCTAAGGTTGGATGTTGATCAACATCTTTCAAAACATGTCAAAGATGAAAGATACTCATCAAGGCTGTAACTGCTGCGAATGAGAAAAAAATAATTGAATATATTTCCAAATGGCTTCAAGCAATTCTGAATTTTGGAGTTAAGTCTTTTCATGCAATCATTGACAATACCCTTAATTTTGTTGCCAGTCTGTTGGCTTTGGAAAAATTTCTATCAATTATTACACACAACCTTTTTGTTTACCTATTAAAACATTTGTAGCTCATTTTTGAGGTCCTAAGGAACCCTTGCAAATTTACAAATTCCTTGCAAAAAGGCCATGGATGTGGATTGGATTTTATTCGGGTTTGCTTTTAGCCCCTTCATGGCTCTTCAGGGAAACATATGATGGTATGTGCCCATAGTTGCATCTTTGCATAGCAACTGCAGAATGCATTCCAAGCTCCGCAGTTTTCTTCTGTCGTACTTTTAGGCCCTTGTTTATTGGTTTTACTTTTTCCTAATGGGGAATTGCCCATTTTGTTCATTCCAATGTCACTTCTTTTTCCTCTAGCAGTTTTAATATGTAATGTTTGAGTTCCTTGTTGAAGTACCATAGTCCCTTGGAGATATGGGGTACAAGGACGGACACCATTTCAAATCAGGTTACATGAGTAAATGAACAAGGATATAGCTATATCATATATAAATATAGTCACTAAAATGGGATAGGGATTGGGCTCTCATCCCTATGCTAAAGCCTCCTGCTGACTATGAGAAGTACATGTGAAAAATGCTAAGGGCATTTGTTTGCAATACTATATGGGCTCTAGTGTTTTGATTTTTCTTACTATTTGAACAATTGTACACTAGGAGAGAGGAGTTCTAGCAAATTTAACAATTGAGTTTTACCGTGTCAAAACCACCAAATGACGATGAACAACATTTTCGTAAAAGAAAGGGTACGAGGGTATGGACATGTTATCAACCATTTCCACAAGTATTAATTTTATCGCATAAAAGTTTTTATATCACAGCTGTTAATTTTGCAGGGCTAGTAATGGTCTGAAATTTTCTGAAACGTGGTTGGAGAACTTGACTTGTCGATGCAACATGATTATGTGTATCCCATTATAGTTATTCCACACAACTTTGTAGAGTGTCTTTAGAAAAGAAGTAGCAGTAGAATGTAAAAATAACAAACTCAATAGCTTTAGGCGAAACATCTGACTGACTCTTCCAACCATCTCCTCTTGTACAGCTAGTATATGTTAGAAATAGTAGAACTCCTAAACATCAGGAAGTTAAACAGTAACTACTAATATCAACAGTCATCTATTTGCATGCCCATCTGTTGTAGTTAACCATTGATAATGTCTATTATTATTAATACAACTGTTTAACGAATATGTTCTTTGACAAAGGAATATTTAGTGTTTGCTTAGTGGCAATTAAAGGTGAATGGAAGATGAAGTAAAGCTTGAAGAATCTAGCTTCTTTTGAAGTCATAAAGTTCCTCGCCAGTAAGCATGTCTAACACTAATCCTAATTGTTTGCCATGCTTAAATAACACGTATGACAAGGAAGGCATTACCATCTGGCAATACAATATGGAATGCAGTGCCGGGCAATGGAAGAAAGCTGACTAATGAGTATGACTAAATACCAACTAAAATAACAGGAAAACTAAATGGGTGTTTCCAAATGCTAGAAACTATTCAACCTGCACAGCTCCATTAACATGAATTTGTTTCTGCAGAAGCTTTTATGCAGCCAATGATTTCTAAAGATATTATATCTATTGCCCATTTTAGCTCATTTCAAATCGTCTGTTAGATAAACAATTTTTCTCAAATTGAGATTGATGAACTTCCCTTTTCTTAATTTGTCACATTCCATTACAGTACATTTTCTGTGCTCCACATAATCTTTTAACGTTTGTAGTCTAAGCCTATTTCCTTTTTTTGCAGGGGAAGGGTTATTCAGTTATTATCTCAGACATGTGTCCTCCAGTTTCAGGAATAAGAACAAAAGATGCAGCCTTTTCCTGTGAATTGGGTTCTCGTGCACTTACCTTGGCTTTGGGTGAAATCCGTTTGGCGGCTGCAAAGAATATGGTTGATAGTTCTTCAGAAAATGAAGAAGCTCCCTTTTTTTGGGGGTCTGATGCTCAGGAGGGCATGCTCCAATTGGGTGGAAGTCTTGTCATTAAGCTTCTTGAATGTGAAGAAAGTCAGGGTATTTACTCTCTAAATTCTAGTGTAATCTTTATCTATACAATTTTTAATGCAAAAGGTAGGCTATTCTAATTTTTTTCTGTTTATGCAGGATTTCCCAAATTTTGCAAAGAGCACTTCAAAAGATATCCTGGTTAAGGCCAAAAGCAACACGCTCTTCTTCAAGAGAGATATACTTGATTTGTAAAGGTCTAAAATAAACCATTTCCACACAAGAGAGCTTTGCGTATTTTGACAAGGACATTGTTGACATAATGTGTACGTTGAAGTTCTGTAATTGAAATATTGCTGGATGGGGATAATGTTAGTTTTGAAAGTGCATTTCTATTAAATGCTTCTTTCTACCTTTGTGTAGTAGTATAAGACTAACAAAACTTAAAACTATGCTTAGAGACCTGGCCTTTGTCAAGGCTAGTCAAGGTAGATCTATTTTTTTGAAATGAAGATCCTGCATCTCTGCAAAGTTGCATGCAGGTCACCTTTTTATATAATCAGAAAAGTGTCACTGTGAAGTGTGCTTTTAGCATCATGACAATGGTTTGCTTTTAGGACGTAGAAATGAGATGATATGCAAATAGCTAGGAACAATGGACTTTCAGGAATAGACAACATAGACATATAATAGCTGAGCATGTATATCCACATTTTTGATGGTGTCATGGTGACTGAGGCATCTAAATAACGAGAGCAAGCATTCTTCAATTGTTTTTGGTAAGCATTCCAAACTTTCAGATTATTCAGCAACTGGAATATTATGGACGAGAGAAAATAATGTACCAAGAATAGTGCGTGTATATTTATCATCTACCTCGAGGGTTCCGGATGGGAAGGCCCTTAATATTAAATTCGGGTGTCTCTAACACATCTGTGTATCACTAAATCCAGGTGCTAGTGCGAAGGCTTATACAAGTAGTCCTCTGAATTCTACAGAAACAAAACTTAATGCTTTGTGCAAAAACCATTAGAAGAAAGGAGCGTGAAAAGATATGTCACGAGCTATCATTGCATTTTTCATTAAAGTAAGCACATTTTCAGTTGCTTGTTGTCTCCTAATCTTTTCACACAATACCCCAAGCAGCTCTGCATAATGCCGGTTTGAATTTTTATTTTATTTTCAACCTTAAATTGTTCATTGAGAGATACAATTCTTTCTAGTCCAAATAGAGAATGAAAAAGGAAAAAAACCAGATTAAAGATTCTAGTTGGCCAAATATATTTGCAATGGTAAACAATTAAGTTCAACGCACCGTACAAATTTATTGTGTCGAGCAAGAACCAAAACAAATGGATCAAATATTTAAAAAATAGAGCTCATTCACATTCAAATTTTACAATGTAAGAAAAAAAAAAAAACATTTGACATTTTACTAGATCCAAACTGCAAAATAGGAAAACATACAATAATTCACCAGATAGGAAAACATACAATAAGTCACCATGTAATCAGGTGCTTCATACATGGTTTGTAATAGTCTGAAAAAGATGATCTACATGCTTTTATTGACATCGTTCAGTTATCACTTTGAAATATAATACCAACTTCCTATATTTATCTTAAATAAAAATTTCATTCTAAAAACTGGAGCAAGCCTGTTGCAAATCCATGTGATTGTTATAGCTGTGATCGATGAGTTGCAAAGAAGTGAGTAGTCTTTTAGGTGTCTTGTGGAACTATAGATTTGATGGTATCCAAAGTTACATTTTATTTTTGTTAAAGAAAAACACTTGGAATATTCTAAAGTTTTCTATGGTTTTTGGTATTTTGTCGAGGTTCTAAAGCTGCAATCTTTCTTTGCCCTATATGTCTGTAGCAATAATCAGCATTGTGGTTTGCTTTGATAGCCGAAAGCGTTATCGAGGTAGCCTTGTTCGGCCGATATAGGGTGAAGATATTGTTCCAATCCCTTTTTGGAATCGCCATTCAATGAATTTTCTCGATTACAATTTTTTATTTTCTCTATAGTTTGTCCCAGTTTAAACAAAAATGTATGGAGGGGATGGATCATTTCTTGTCAGTTACTAAGAATGTCGAGTATATATTGATTTAATAACTCCAAAATTAAAAGGTAAGTGGTAAATGCTTGTGGAGGAGGTAAATAAGATTACAATAAAATGAAATTGTTTTTGAGACGTCTTTTCACCCAACTACTCTAAGAATAATTGCTAAAAAATATATTTTAAAAACTAAACTTTATATTACTTGAAACAAAATATTGAGAGCATTGCCCTCTTTCGTCTACATTGAAATGACCTTGGACCCAAATATTGTTGCAGAGTGCCCAATTTGCTTGGTAGAATCCATGGATGGTGATATGGTGAGGATGTTGCCAAAGCACATGCAAACATTCGTGTGGAATGTATGAACAAATGGATTGTTTCTTACTCCCCGACCCATTTGTAAAAATTGCCTTCTTAAAGGAGAAGACAATGTCCTTCAATGCGGCATAAATACATTAGAGGTTTGTGTGGAGTAGACCAAGGTGCTAAGACCAGCAGGAGAAAAAGGTTAGGCTATTTTTTCAAAGGGCAGCAATATTACAAGTGATATAGAATGTGGTGTTTGGCCACATGTATATTGTCCACTACTTGGAAAGATTAGGCATGGTTGTAAAAATGGTATGGTGACCATTGATGTTGAGTGTGTTGTTGTGCTAAAAGAAAAGAAAGTTGTAAATCTAGTATAGACGACTTTACTAAAGCTTTGGTTTAAAATTCAAACAAGATAATCAAATAATCAAAGAATAAAATTAACGCAAAAAACACTTGGTCTTCTATTGCACTCTAGTGTGAGAGTCATCACATTTATGAGATCAAATCTTTGTAACATAATCTCCTAGAGTTACTCTCACCTCTAGATCATTATGAGAATTATTACAACTCTCTTAAACATCCATTATTAATATATGCTAACTCATGCATACTATTTTTAATTATGAGTTGTTATTAACAACTCATTACAATATTCTTCACACATACAATTATTTTACTTATTAACTCACTTTCAAGTGAGTAATAACATAATATTCCTACCATTCCCCCTTAGTGTGAACATGGGGAGAAATACCATCTTTTGAATAAGCAATATGTCGTTCCAGAGCTTGCACATGGTCTTGACCTTCCAACGTGTGCCGCATTGGTGCTTGCACTTGATTGTGGGAACACATCAACCAGAACATGGAACTTCATCAACCAATCCATGGGAACATCAACCATACATCAACCATGAATAGGGAACTCTATCAACCAATTATGGGAACATCAACCTAACCAATCAATTTGTCAAGAACATCTCTTGCTTTAATACTCATGGTTTGAATCTCTGCATCATCATTACATTAGGGAAAAATAAGAAACTTCACATGTGAACATGTATGCACTTTTATTTTTATTTTCAACCGTATCAACTAAAAATGAATACAAGTGTCACTATACCATCATTAGCGATTGGGAGATGTTGTTGGACCACCAACATCTTGTGCCTCCATCCTCCAGTGAATGTTGTACACATTTAATACGATACTCTTCATCACTAGAGTCTCTATCACTTGAATGATGAGTATTTGCTTTCTTATCACCTTCTTTATTTCATTGTTGGTAATGAGGACATTTTCTTTCATTTTTCCATCAAGGAGACCCCGTGCTCTTTGTATACAATACATCATACCATGTCTAGGAGTTCTAAAGTAATGACAAAAACCTTTTCTTTGATTCTTTGGAAGTTGTTCCCTGCTTGAATTTGTTTTTAAGATACAATTTCTCTTGTTTGAATTTGTTTTTACTATACATTACACTTTCCTCTAAATAATTTTTTTACTCTATTTTCTTCATCTATCAAAGAAGAAATTAGATTCTCTAAGCTAGAATTTATTTTACTATGTGAAGACCATGTTATAATGACTAGTTGGCATGTTATTCAACAATACACCTCTTGCATCGTCATCACTCACATCAATTTTTATCCTAGCTAATTGATTCATAATGGAAAAAATCTTATTGATGTGTTGCACCATGTCGAATTCTTCAATTTTTAATCCAAACACTTTTTTGTTTCGAGGGCCATTCCAACTTAAGATCTAAACAACTTGTTCAATGTAGTCTAGATAAAACTCGACATCGGTTGGCATCGAAAGACGTAAACCAATAATTGTTGTCACTCTTTGATCCTTGGTTTCTCAATTCGTTGCTTCATAGGAAAGCGAGATCGATGGGAGAAGTATGCACTTCCCAAACAAGATAGATGCAATCTTTACTGATCGGGTGAGATAGGTGTTTTTCAAAGCCGAGTACGGAGTTAGATCCATTTTGGTATGTTAAGGCAATTCTTCTTCAAAATCAAGACTATTGGGATAGAGATAAACACAACATCCCATAAAACACATGAGCATTCCATCTCGAGCCAAAATTACATTTGATAACTAAAAACATGGTAGGTCAGGTGGTTTTGTGCCATATTTACAGACCTCTATCTTAGGCCATTCTCTATGCTAGCCTGTAACAACAATTATCATCGATAAGATTTTTACTTGTGGATTTGTATTTGACATCACCTCCTCAACATTAAAGGTTCTTAACACTCATTAAATTTGAGGTATTGCCATGTGTATCATCTTACACTTGTTATTTTGAATTTTTATATTATGGGGCTTTGCACTATGAGAGAGTGGTGAAAGAAGATGAGAGAAGATAAGCACAGTATTCTCACAAATATTGTAAGGAATCTATCAAAAGTAAATGCACCAACTATTAATTCATTAAATGTTATTTTATAATATTATATACATGTTTTCTATATCTTGTAAGATTTTGTCCGACACTCGCACTTTTTCGACTTCATTGCTTCTAGAAATGTTATCATCAAGGTTTGAACAAGCGATGTGGCATGATGTGCTTATTATTTTCTTGTTTCTTAGTCAAAGACATGAATTTTGCCACTATTGCTATACATACATATATGTATGTATATGTATATATATACATAGATATATGTATGTATACATACATACATACATACATACATAATATATATATATATATATATATATATATATACATACATACATACATACATAGATATACATACATGTATATGTATGTATGTATGTATATATACACACAAAGCATAGTTGATTTCGGCAACACAAATGCTATGGTAAATAATTATTGTCATTAAAGTCTAAGAAAATTCTATTACATATCCTTTGAAGCCGTATTTTGAATATAATTATTCTAATATTATGAATTATATGCATTTTTCATGAGGGTTGTGGCTATTCATGAGACCTATTGTCTTTCAAATATGAAATTAGACAATGAAAGATTTGATGATGTAATATTTGAGAATTTGTGCCCTACATTATATTTCTAATGATGTCTCTCACACGCAAAAATGAGGTGCACACAATGCGATTGGTGTCAAAAGAATCCAACAAATGAAGTGTTGGCGAAATAATTTGTCGTGGGAAAATTGGAGTTCTCTCACCAACAGTGTGTGGGGACTAGGTCCCTTTGCTTAAATGGGGCAGCTCCATTTATTGAAAATAGAAAATATTTACACTATTCTGATTTCTTGCGGGGTGGTCTTTCGACCGAGGATCACACAAGACTACTTCCCTACGCATGTGGCAAAGTGCTTATGGGTACTACAAGGAGAAAACATTTAGAAAGAGAGATGTAAGAAGAGAATAACAAGGAGGGTTTTGCACAATAAATATCACATAAGAGTTTATTGCCTCAAAACTAGAATATAACCATGAATTCAATGAGAAGAAACCATTCACATATAACAAGGAACAAGATACAAGAAGCACAAAGTCTCATTGCATTATATTCAACAAGTACATGCTTATGGAGTGAAGTTGAGATGGAGAGGAATGCATTAGACTAGGGAATGGAAGAATTCAACTATCTTGCTTCTAGAGAGAATATGAGAGCTAGAGAACAATAACCATCCTCTACAAGTGAGGAGGTCACCCTTATTTATATCTTTACATTGCAACCCTTCATCTACCCCCACTTGACTCTTCATGTTACTATTCCACTTGTGACTTTCCATCTTCCTAGGAAGTGAGAAAATAAGTCCCCTTTTTATAAATCAAAAGGGACTTTTACAATGCAACATTAGAAAGTCACTTAAGTGAAAAACAAAAATTTCATGATTATACACAATGAAGAATTAGAAAGGGGGAGAGAAGGAAGAGGGGAAAAGAGGAAGAAAGAAAAGGGAGTTGACTAACTATTTGATGAAGAATCCTCCTCTGATGAAGAATCAACTCCTGCCACCCCCATGGAAGATCTCTAATGATGAGGCTTTGACCTTTGACCATCTTATTGAATCGACAACCGTGAATGAAATTTTCCACTTTCTCTCAAACAATGTCAACTAACCCCCTTAGTCACTTGGGGTTGCTTGGTATATGTTAGTGTAACTTCACCAATGCCTCCAACATCTAATTGATTTACTTCTTTATTAACACATTTGGATCCTTGGATGTTAGGTTCCTCAATATTTACTATCTCTTTCTCAGTATCAAGAGAAACATCAGTTCCTCAGTCCATGCTTAAACCCTTTAATAAATCAGTGGACATTTGTTTATGCTCCAAATTCTCTTCTTGATATTTTACCCCCTTGTCGATTTATGTCCCTAGGGAAACTAGATCCACATGAGGTGGGGCCATCTAATCCTTTTACATATGAATTTCATTTTCAACAACTTGAGTCATAACTACAATCCTACCAGGTCATTTGCATGTGCATAGGAGGCTCTGGAACTTGAGGAATAGGAACTTGAATAGGCTCCTTAAGTGCCTAAATTGGCACTTCCTCATCAATGGTTACATCAACCTTTGTTTGTTTGGTAGCCTCCTCTATAGTAGAATTTTTATTTTTACCTTTTATGCACGATGAGAGGAGGCATTGTTTCCTTTACTTTTTCCTCTTCTTCATTAATGGGCCTTAAGACAAGTCCACCCGATAGAACATTTAGGGAGGGGTTCTTCTAACCTTTCTCTTACTAGAATCCCTCCTAGAGTATTGGTTGACAACATTACCCCTATTATATCCCCTTAAAGCATATACTTTAGGTGTTGAGACAGAAGTTGCGAATCAACTGGATAGGGGTGATAAAGAATGGGACTAGTCCTCTTCGGGATATCTCCAGCCTTCTAGGCTACCCGGGACACACAAGTCCCTATCTTCCTTGCATAGACACTCGGTTCATCCCTAGCTTGAGTAGTCAGAGGCATTTTGAAGGATATCTAAGGGGTTCCTTACATTGTACCTTTGTCTTTTCTAAAATTAGGCAACACACCATATTTTATGCCACTAACTCTATACTCATTTAAGACTATTGTGTTTTGTTAACTTATGTCAACTCTTTGACCAAGCAACCAACTGAAAGTTCTCCTTATTACATTAGCCTTCCTGTGATGCAATGAATTCATCTACGGAGCAACCCAACTTGCAAATGGAAGAGGTTGATCTACTATGTTACATTGAATGTAATGTTGGCTCACTACATTCCCATCATCCACCACTCCTTGAGGTACCATTACAATTTTGTAATCGATAACTTGTACCAAAGTCATCCGAGAGTTGCTTCTTAGTCTGACCTCTTCCTCATCCCTGCAATCCATCTAATAATCCTCATAATGGTTTTTATGCTTTGAAGAGGCATCCAAGGCCCGGTGCATAAACCACTTCACATCATAGTTGGAACTTATAGAAAACTTGTCCATTGAGAATCTATTCATTTCTACTTCTACAAGTTTTACCTTGATCAAAGTGGGGAAAGTGTACCTGCCAACATTGATGGGGAACTTTATGTTGGTTTTTTGCTTTACTGCCTAAGATCTAATGCATGTAAACAAGTTGCCTAACCAAGTCCAAGAGAACCCATTTATCATCCATATGTCTAGGCAACATAAAAGGGTCACCTATGAACCCATTGACTCGATATACGAGAAGGTGGAGAATTGTATGAAATAACAACCCCATCTAGTGACACTCTTCTTATCCTCTAGAGGCATTCTTGTATATTGCCAATTGGGAGAAAACAAGCATATTGAAGGCGCAAAAAGGTATCAAATACCCTTCTAAAATGAGCCCCATAATTAACTAAATTCAGTTGTGGGTATACATCATATACCCTAAATGCACTAAAGATCTTTTCCTTCCCGAGATTTGAGAAAATTCTACATAATGTAATGTTGTACACCAAGTAAGAAGTCATATGGAACTCATTAAGGCTATTAGATTATCCCTTGGCAATGATAGTTACGTTCATCGATTACTCATGGATAGAGTTACTTATTAACTCTCCCCAATGGATGGGAGGCTTTGTTGACTCAATGAGTAAAATAAAGTAACACATCCAGTCATGAAAATAGTAAGTGGACTTGTTCACCACAACTCTATTAAGTATTATAAAACAATCCTCAATATCCTCAATGACGCTCGCCCTACTCAACCTCTTTGGAACCCTAGAAGTAGAGGCCCTTGTCTTTATAAGCCATTTTTCATTCATCATCTTGGTCAATTTCCCATTTTAGTATTCCATTAATTTTTTCCCTTTCAATAATTATATCTGAAATTGAGCCCACATTTAGGATACCTAACATTATGTCAATTGTTTATGTAGTAAGAGATAATATTAAGGTATCGCTTCCATCCCTAACCTCCCCGATCACATGGTCATAATTTTGCATACATGTCCACACAAGTTTAGGGAACTAAGTAAAAGGAGGGAAGGAATAAGCCAATGTTATCCCACTATTATCAATCATTTTCATCATGTCACTTCTTTCAAGGGCCTTCAACCTTTAGTTGAAATCAACCAAATTAGCTTCGAGTAGGTTTGTATTGGTTATGTTATCATATAAGGGGATGTTAAGTTGAAGTGGTTTGGGGATAACTCGATAATGTTTTCATATTTTGATCAACTTGGGTTGACAACCAAAAGAGAATAAAGCTTCTTATAGCCTTTAATGGAAACATGGCTCACACAATTAGGTTTTTAGGATTCAATAGTTGTATAAGTATATAGAGAAATTATCAAGCTAAGGTACTTACTTGTTGAAGTAACTTTACAAAATAATCTAGAGGAGAAGAACCATCTCACGCCTTGTCTTAGATTGTGTAGAATCACATCTCGCTCTGAAATCATTTAGGGTTTTGAACACCTCCATAATTCACAATTTTAATGCAAAGTTTCGATCCTCTGTTTACCTCGGGTTATATAATGCCACCACATCCCCGTAGTAATGACATGAAGGGCTTAGTGGCACTTCCTCCTTTCTTTAAATTTATATTTCTGATCATTGGTACCTTATTTGTTATGGAGGTTCCATGTACTCTTCTCTTGCGGGCTTTAGTAACTCAGATGCACTTTGCATGCATACAGGTCATGTAGTAATTCAAGGTGCAACTTAAAAATCCATTTATGGTTCCCAAGTTACTTTTCCACGTGCCCCCTTTGACTAGATTACTTAATTAGATGTTGAGGCCAAACTCACATCTTGCATGAGTGCAAGGATGCAAACTACTAGGTGCACTAGTGCTTCAAATCTCAAGGCCTCTGTCATGTCTCCCTCTCATCGGGCCTAGGGGCTAAGGATATAATTTACATGTTCACAAGAATTACAATACTTCCAAACTACTCTAGTGAAAGATAACCCATGATTTAGCAAATATGGAATTTGTAGAATCCTAATTGTAGAGTCACATATGATAAACAACTGTTGGAATATAGATGACACAAGCAATAAGCAAGTAAAATAGGAAACCCTAAGTGTAAGAGGGAGAAAGAAAGACTTAGTTGATTTACAATTTCCTAAAGATGATCTGGACTAGAAAGACCGATGAACAAGAGGAGCAGACTTTCATAATTGCCTTTGTAAAATTTTGGAGCTATCGGATATGTTGGGACTAGGGCACTTAGGCGTCGGGGACCTCTATTGGGTGCTGTGGATCGTGCAAGAGCTCGAAACTAGTTTTCCTTGTGTCGCACAAGTATCGATAACCTTTTATTTTGGTCACTTGTATGTTGTTGGATGATCGTTGAATTCACCTATAACATGCAAAGAGATGATAACCTGTAAAACCCTCAAACTACATCAAATCCCAAAAATAAAAGATGCAATATGGGGAGTCAGACTGACCCCGACGGTCACCTAACTGAGTGAACTTACGACCGAGTGATGCACTACATCTTAAACTCCATGTAGTTCTTGTGAGTGTGTGATATAATCGTGCCCTAGGAATCCCTTATGCAAGTGCACGTGATAGGGCGATAGCTAGATGTACCAATGTAAATAGATGTGTGGATGGAAAAATGAACTTCCCCTCATATGCATGTATGTAGAAAATGTAGTCCCTTGTCCCTTGTATAAGTGCTAGATTGATGCCTTTGATGTTCTTACATGCCTTTGGATGCAATCTTAGGTGATGATAATAGATGGTTAGAGCTTGGTCCTTTATTTTGGTCACATAGCTTTGTATTTATATGATTCCTTGGTTGAATTTTGTAATTGACAACTGGAAGTCCAACCCATAAGAAAATAATATGCCTAAAAGATAAAAGAGACCCAAAAGAAACGAGTAAGATAGAAAAGGGTTAGGGGCACCCAGAAGGACGAGGCGCTGAGGCACCGGCATCCAACAGGCGTTAGTGTCCGAAGCCATAAAATATAAGCAAGTGAAGTACCGACTGGGATATATAGGGTGTAAAATACCATAAAGAAGACAAGAAACAAAGAAAAGAGGCCAAATATAGTTATCAATTACTAGTTTTCTCGCTTAGGAATGATATGAATGCATGCATGCTTTTAGGACCTAGAAATGTACCAAAATGTGTGATTTTGTGTCTACACCCGCTTGTTCATCATCGTTCCTTCGCATGTCCCCACATGTTCCCATTTGTTGTACTTCAAGATTCATGGATGTGTTTACAATTTGCAACTCCACAACAAAAATGCAAAATTGTGCCAAAGTCCCGCGTACCCACAGATTCTTCGAATATTCTTTTGTCGTGCGTCGGGGATATAATGGTAATTTACAAACATATAGAGCTTGAAACTTGTGAAAATGAAAGAAACATATTTTCAAAGGCATAAGGCATTATTTTTATGGATCAATAATATATTCAAGATCCCCATGGTATTTCCTATGCTCCTCAAGCCCGAAAATTATCTCATCAAATAAAGGAACATGAGAAACGTTAAGTTTGTTATGAAAAGATACAAACTCTTAAATTGGGAGCGCAACATATTTAGTTAATATGGGATGTAGGGAACATTGATCACACTTCGAAGGTTAAAGGGTGAGTTCAAAATGGAAAATTACACAAAACACACTTAGGGAAATATATGAAACACATCATGATTTGTAATGTGAACCAAATCAGGCACCAACATAAGGTAGACTTGGAAACATTCCTTCCCACTCGCGAAGATAATGAAGAATATTTCACGGTATGTACTACTACATATTCTACTCTACAGAATCAAAGTAATAGATGATGCCACCACCACCTTTCACTCCACCAATTAACTATGACAAGCCAAACAACCTAAACAACAACGATAGGGAAAAGTATCAACACAATTTTTTGGCATGTAATAAATAATTTGAAGTATAATTGTGCATTTTTTTGGTATTCGTATGCGGGCTTGCATAGATTGAAACCCACAAGGGAAGTCTATGAGGGAGTTTCCACAAATTGAAAACCTAAAATGGTAGTCTATTAGAAAGTCTACTTAATTGAAAACTCAAAAGGGTGGTTAAGTAGTGCGTAGAGGATGAAAACTATTAAACAACATCGTATGTGTCGATTGCAAGTAGTTATCATAATACAAAACACGGTCGAGTTCGAGATAACTCAAAAAGAGTATCACAATTCATTTCCCATATTGTCGAAGCATCTTTTATCTAAAGAAGAGACAACTATTTAAGTCTGAGAAAGTGTTGGGAAGAGCCTCTTTTGCATGAAGGGAAGAAGAAGGGATTGGTAACTCAAAAGTCTCTTGTACTTATTTATAACTATGTAAGTGTAATGCGCAAAAGATTGATCTTGTATCCTAATAGAATTTCATCATGATTCCATTATGTTCCATTCTAAAGCATGTATGTGTTTTGATTCATTAATAATCATTCATATTTATTTATTATACATATTCTCGATCACTATCTTTCTCTTGTTTGAATTATGTTTAGTCTCAGAACTATTGTGCGGTTGTGAATTAAGTCATGTTACCTCTTTTATGTATTTTTAATGGAAATAAATGAGTTATTATACACTACAACTCATTACAAATCATGATGCTATGAATTAGGGAGCCTTGCTAACAAACCATGAGCATGTATGACAGCGTAACCCAATGCTTGGATGACCAAAGAATTGTTTTTAAATTAGCTACATCATTTAAATAGATCGATCCAAGGTGGATTTTTTTCTTACCAATAGGCACTTGTTGATATTTGATGGTCACAATGACAGGTCATGTAACAATGGCAATTTTTTAAAAGACTAGGAATTTAGGAATTGATCTTATAACTTTTCCATTACATACCTCCCACAAGCTACAATTTGTTGGATGTGAGCATCTTCTTGTCATTCAAGAACTATTTCAAAATTGAAATATCAACATGGATGGCTCAAAATCATGCACTTGATATAAACAAGCTGAATTGGCTCAGTTGGGTAGCAAAGCTTTCAAGAAGTCTCTTTCTATAGAAAACATAAATTCAAGTTTTAATAGGACATGTATATGGCCACTCAATAGAGAGGTACTTACAGTAGAAGATGTGACGCCAAGTGAAGCATTTTAAGTTTGAGATGAATATGATAGACGTGTTATTGAAAACATTATGTGATTGGATGGATATGCGAAAGGATGACATACATGTCATAAGTACTTGACTTGAAAATGAGGGACAAGGATTAGACCAACCTCACAATATAGATCCAATTGTACCTGGTATCAACCAAGTCACACATGTAACAAAAATCCAAGCGTGTAATCAAGATGGTGAAGAAATGAGTCAAGTTGTGCATGTGACTAACATTCAAGAACAAGTAGTTAGAGAGGGGTTGAGCCTACCTTCACAAGTAAGCCAACCATAATGGATCAAGGAGGGGATGCACAACGAGTGTAAATTTGGAATTTCCCAATATAGATGTAGGCCTTTCAATGTCACCCCATCATGCTGCTCTATCTAATGAAGAGGTGGTGCACTTCTATGTTGTTATAGGTGAATTTGAGGATTTTGATGATGCAATTGATTTGGAAGCAAGAAAAACATTGTTGCATGTAACAACTAAGAACCAAAATGTGATCAAGGTCAAGAACAACAAGCAAGAAAGGATTTAAGTAGTTTCCTTAAGCTTGCAATAGAGAGGCTCAAGCAAAAATCTCCTTGTTCAACAAATGATGCAGTGATATTAAGTACACAATCTCAAATTTTAACGAGATGACTTCTTTCAAATGTTTTAAGACCAAGAAACATGAAAGTAGGAGACGTAGGAAATTAAAGCGAGGAAGAAAGAATAGATACAACAAAAGAATGGATTTAGACTCATTGAGAGGGATTTGAAGGAGTATAAAAAGATTGAAAATGATTTGAAACAAAATAAAAAGAAGAACACTGAAAGGGAAAAGCATAAAAAGAGTCCAAAGAAAGAGAAAGAAAAAAGGATGAGGAAGTATGAGAAAGAAATGAAGGAAATGGAGAGGCAGAGAAGGCTTAAAAACATGACAAACCCATTTCTAGACCAACATCTAACTATGATATAAATTATGAACATTTATGCTCCTTCCTTTGCAAATATATGTAGTTATCAGCTAGATAATCCATCTCATCCAAGTAATCAATTGCAGGTGACAGGTTTTTCTCAACAAGGACATGTATTAAATTTGCAAGCAATGACAGGTGGTATGATTAAAACTACAACAACGCCAATGACATTGAGCAACATCCCAACAAGACCTTCTAAGAAACAAGCGAAAGAAGTTGCATACACAAGCATACCATCAAGCAATGAAGGAGATTCTCAAATATTTCCTCGCACGGTGGTCTCAAGGCCTCACATTATGATGTTTTTATCAAAGGCAATTCGACAAACTATAATTACACAAATTTTTGTATGGATTTTCAAGACTAGACATAGTTTTTGTTGTAGGAATGAGTTGTCATCGGATATAGGCCTTGTTTTGCACCCCAATTTTCCCAGGTCACATCTAATCTCATGTCATGTAAATCATTTAGCTAATATAAACCATATTATCATGTGCCTTTTACAATGAAATTATTGAGTATTGTAAATATATGGAATAGACCCGTCAAAGTACCTATGGTACTAATTCATATCTAGTTACCCGAAGCTCATGTAGAGGCATTCCAACAATTTGCTTAGTTGATACAGATTGTGACCCGTGATCTCGTCATATAAAATTATATACTTTCAAACTACTTTTTCTCATTTGATATGGTTAAGTGTGACTAATTATTGTCAACTAAATGGTTTGTATGAATGTAATTCATACAAATAAAGTAAATCATGTTTATATGAATTATATACATACAAACCATGTTTGTTGGCATACTATTCTCACTTAACCAAATCAAATGAGTTATAAATGCCTTAAGATAAACAAACAAAATCCATATCTATAGCATTTTTAAAAACACCATTTTGTTTTAGTTAACACATTTTTCACATAAAAAAGAAACAACCCAAAAAACCATCAAAACCCCCCAATGCTCTTTCTTTGCCTTTTAAGTTATGTTCAAGATTTTAATCTTACCCTCTTCTGTAGAATCCACACCCATCACACCACTAAGCTTCATGTGTTGAAAAATCCGTAGGCATGTGCAGAAGAATTTTTAGACATACTTTTCTCACTTGGACCAAACTAAAGAAGCATCACTCCAAATAGTGCATGTTTGTATGGATGTAAATCACACAGATAAATTCAAATCATGTTTTTATGAATTATACGCATGCAAACAAACATAAGTAAATACTCATACTCGAGCAAACTTTAAAATTAAATATAAAAATATTTAAGCCAATCAGTAATATATGGTGAAGTTTTAAAATCTTCACCTATATTGGGACCCTTCTTTCATTTCATTCTTGCTCTTGATTAAAATGAGCTACATATGCCGAAGGATAAACAAATGAAATCCATAGATGTGGGGTGTTTAAAAACACTATTTTTGCGAACAACCTACACATCAAACAGAGACAACCTAGAAAACTATTAAAATTGTATAGTGTTCCTTCTAAGCTTTAGGCTAAGTTCACAAATTTAAGTTTACCCTCTTATGTAGAATCTAAACTTGTCAAACCACTAAGCTTCAAATGTTGATAAATTTGCAAGTAAGAGCTAAAAAAGCCACATTCAAGTGTTGGTTGTGGTTTAGATGCAACTTAAGTGCTTTGGCATCTTACCCTACGAATTGATGTGAAACACCACAACAAAGTGAGAGAGACGGGTGAATGTTTACAGAGGTTTGGTGCCTTGGCCATCACGTGTTGCAAGAGATAAACGCAACAATGGGCTCGGGTCATACCATTAATCAATATTAATGGCAATAGGTGAGGTGTCGTGGTGCAAGGTATAACAACAATTGACAATGCAACTTGTCCACCAACACTTCATTAATAGATAGTAGCATGACAAGTATTGGTTCCCTTTGTATTTGTAAACGCAAGTTCAATTTTCACGTCCTAGACTTTGGTTGTTTTTGTAAGTTAATGGCATGTTATGGGGGAATGCTTAGTGGATAACCGTGCTAATAGAATAAAAAATCTATTACCTATCTCTCCTACATTTTTTGTGAGCTGACGTGGCATTCTATTGTCTCCACGTGGGCACCAAGTTATGGTGCACAAGCTATAATGCTCCTCCCAAAACAAAATTATAACTCCAAACTATATATATATAATTGCACATTATGTCTGGAATCATATATCTAATCTCAATTTCTATTTTGTGACAAGGGAAAAGGGTTTTAGCTTTTGTTTTTCGCTGTACTTACATTTAAGACACAGCTAAAAAGGTGAAAGCAAAATCCACTTGCACATCGAACTGGGTGACATATAATTCAAATCTAGTTACCGTTATAGGCCGCTCGCTTGACAGAGACTAACCGTTAGTGTTGCCCGGAGAGAGAGAGAGCATATTAAGCATGCCATAATTAAGTATATGGCCTCTTGGGAACCCCAACTCCTCTGGTATTAGACTTCCAGTTGCTCCTCTCTTTTTCTTCTTCTGCGCAAGAGGATAAAAAAGAGCTGTTGGAAAGGTCGAAAACTTCCTACCTTTGCTTTTGCTTCTCCAGATTACATATATAATCCTGCTCAAATTACTGTAAAAATGGATTCACAAAGCAATAGGAGGCAATCAGGCCTGAATCTACCGCCTGGAATGTGCAGAAACTCCTTATATTTACAAACAGGAAGTGCAGGTGGGTATTCTTCTCTAGGCATTTCCAGTGGGGGGGTCACAGGTTCGAGTCCTAGTACCCCCTCCCCAACTCGGAAATCAACTATTAGCTACAGCGACAGATTCATTCCCAGCAGATCAGGCTCCAGGTTGAATGGATTTGCTCTTATTGACAGCAAGCCTTCGCCCACCCGTTGCTCTGCAGAAGCATCGCCAGCTAAGGAAGATGGATCACCCTCCTCTGCTTCTGTGTATTCCATGGTGTTGAGAAACGAACTGTTTGGGACGGATGTTGTTGGCCCTGCGTCCCCTGCTACTCCTGAGAAGGCTACGGGCGTTTCTTCCAGGGATTTCACTAAATCACCTCTGAGTCCTGTCAGGAATCTGTTCAGATTTAAGAGTGATCAATATGTCCCTGGGTCGCCTTACTCAGATAGTCCGGTTGGAAGCGAGGGGCTTTTTAGCCCCAATGTTGGTACTCCGCCCAAGCCTCCCAGGAAGATCACTCGCTCACCTTACAAGGTAGGTTATTGATAGATCTAAGAACCCTCTCTCTCTTTATTTTGTTTTTTAAAATACACCATATTAAGCTTGTGTTAGATCAATTGTAATTGGTACATGTTCTATATCAATATAGATGTCAATCTGCACCATCTACAGACTGAATGACAGCGAAAAAGGCATTCCTCCTTTTGTCAATGGTCCAAAAGTCTGTATAGAGTGGTCCATTTAAGGGTTGGAAATTTTTTTCCAATAGTTAAGGCAATTTTTGCTATATGAACGGGGAAAAATACATTTCCCCAGGTCATTGATGTTTTCCTTTAAGGGTTGAGAGTTTTTATATATAGTGCAGTTTCGGTTCATCATGAGCTGCAAGGAAATGTGCCCTCTCCGCTACCCTGCAGCTAAAAAAATTAATCGCTTTCCCCTTGGATCAAAGATTTTTACATAATTTTTAATGATTTAATATTTGTTTTGCTGGTGACAGCCAGAGCTCAATCATCAGCAAATACTTATTAGTCTACCCTTGAATCATTGGGTAATGTCCTCAATAGTAGAAGGTTTTAATTAATGGTCATAAGGTCAGTAAATCCCATCTCTAGAGAATTTTCATAGTAATGTTGAATCATCTTACAAGGAACTGTCTATCCATCATCCTATATACACCTCTCTGCCTGTTAAGAAGACCATATGTAGTTTGAGTGGGTCCGAACCACGCTATATGGTGCAAATATAATGATGTATAGACATATTGCATCTTGCATCTCAAAATCAGAATTTCTTTGGGCAAAATATTTCTATATTTGTACTGCTTCGTTGTTGAACCCTATGGTAGTATTTAATGGTAGAGGATGATAATGGCTATATGACAGCATGTGTCTGTTGAACTATATATATTGCTGGCTATATGACAGCATTTGTCTTGTCATGTTGTGCTGGACATTTCACATACGAAGAAAGCTAGGGTTTGGATTTACATCTCAGGTTTGACAAACACAAATTTAGATTTTGATTGTGGGAGAAAGGGCTTCCATATTTGCACCAGATACCTTAATGGTGACAAAGTTGGTGGTGCGTGTGGACCAAAGTCATGCTAGAAATGTAGGGTGTGTATTAGAAATTTAGATCTCAGGTTTGAGAAACACAAGTTTAGATTTTGATTGTGGGAGAAAGGGCTTACATATTTGCACCGTATACCTTAATGGTGACAAAGTTGGTGGTGCGTGTGGGCCAAAGTCATGCTAGAAATGTAGGGTCCGAGTGGGTCCGAACCACGCTATATGGTGCAAATATAATGATGTGTAGACATATTGCATCTTACATCTCAAAATCAGAATTTCTTTGGGCAAAATATTTCTATATTTGTACTGCTTCGCTGTTGAACCCTATGGTAGTATTTAATGGTAGAGGATGATAATGGCTATATGACAGCATGTGTCTGTTGAACTATATATATTGCTGGCCATATGACAGCATTTGTCTTGTCATGTTGTGCTGGACATTTCACATATGAAGAAAGCTAGGTTTGGATTTACATCTCAGGTTTGACAAACACAAATTTAGATTTTGATTGTGGGAGAAAGGGCTTCCATATTTACACCATATACCTTAATGGTGACAAAGTTGGTGGTGCGTGTGGGCCAAAGTCATGCTAGAATTGTAGGGTGTGTATTAGAATTTTAGATCTCAGGTTTGACAAACACAAATTTAGATTTTGATTGTGGGAGAATGGGCTTCCATATTTGCACCATATACCTTAATGGTGACAAAGTTGGTGGTGCGTGTGGGCCAAAGTCATGCTAGAAATGTAGGGTGTGTATTAGAATTTTAGATCTCAGGTTTGACAAACACAAATTTAGATTTTGATTGTGGGAGAAAGGGCTTCCATATTTGCACCATATACCTTAATGGTGACAAAGTTGGTGGTGCGTGTGGGCCAAAGTCATGCTAGAAATGTAGGGTGTGTATTAGAATTTTAGATCTCACAATCTCAAAATCAGAATCTTCTTTTGGGAAAATGGGCTTCAATGCATTATGGATGGAAAATATTTGTAAACAGTTTTGTCTGGACAGGGGACTTGCATGCCAATAGAAATCAATTTATATTGGCTGATGAGTGCTTTTCAGGTGATCTATATCTATTTTATTTCTTATCAATCTTACAATCTCAATCTCAAAATTATAATCTTCTTTTTGGGAAAATGGGCTTCCATGTGTTGTGGATGGAAAATATTTGTAAACAGTTTTGTCTGGAGTCTGGACAGGGGATTTGCATGCCAATAGAAGTCAATTTATATTGACTGATGAGTGCCGTTATTTCTTACCTATCTTATTTCTTCTCCACGAGAAATGCTGTATGTAAGAACATTGAGATCAGTCTAATCCAAGGTCCACCAAATTATTGAATAACAAACAGAGATTTGTATCTTGAATCTGGACAAGGACTTCTATCTTGACAATCTGAACAAGCACTCGTCTAAATCAGAATTAACAATCTGGACAAGGACTTCTATCTTGACAAGGACGTTTAGCATGTAATTTCTACTTGTCTAGATAATGATATTTTTTATCTGGGCCGGATCATGTGAGTATTTTGTTTGTAGAGACCTCAAGGTGCCTTGTTGTGATTATTAAATGATTTACATCTGAAAATTGATCAAAACTTAGCACACTAATGACTAGCTGGAGGATTACCATTTGGACAGACAAAATTGATCATATATTTCTTCTTCTAGGCTGAGATTTGTAGAATGCACGTCTTCTTTTAGGGAACAAAAAAATCAGGGAATGTTATACAAAAGGGAAAGATGGGAGCTTATTGTATATGTTTTGTGCCTAGAAGTGAGAATATATTGTTTTTTCATATTCCTTAATCCAAGGAAGATTTCATAGTTTCATCTAAATCTTGAAGAGGGCTGGATTACAACAAGATTCAGTTTGTAAGTTGACAAATTAGACTATTGTCTTCCCCCTCTTCAGCTTCTTACAAATATGCTTCCTGCTCATTATTTATACCATGTTTTGTAAATTACAATCACAAAAGCTCATGAGTAATTCTACAAGATTTGCACAGGGAAAGTTCTAAATGAAAAATATATTCGAATAGTCAGGTGACTGTATCATTATTACGAGGGCTTCATCAAAATTAATCACAAGGGACACCAGAAAGTGATACTATCATATATATATACTATCTATTTGTGGAATTGGTGCAACAGGCTGTTAAATTTATGCAAAGATTTCAAAGTACTAAAAATATACAGGGGCTCATGTTTGACTGTACAAGCCATAGATATTAAGGGAACTGGTGTGCTTGTTGTATCAAGTTAGTTATCTAGCCAGCTTATCTAAGTTCTGATGTTCTTACTGAAGTTGTTGCTTTGGGTTTATGCAGGTTTTGGATGCCCCTGCCCTTCAAGATGATTTTTACCTCAATCTAGTGGATTGGTCATCCAATAACGTGCTTGCAGTGGGTTTAGGCACCTGTGTCTACCTATGGAGTGCATGCACCAGTAAGGTATTATTTTATTTTGTGAAATAATTAGATTCTGACGTATTTAAAGCTATATCTGTTGTTAGAATATAGTTAGAATGCATGCTTCCCTAACATTTAGTAGTCAAAATCAGTCTGTACCTGTTTGCATTTAACCAGCTTCTCTCTGCCACGCTGATGCTATTGTTACTCACCTATATACTATAATGTTTTGACTCTTATTTAGTGATACCGATGTTAGATAAAATGGAAAACAAATCACAGTACCTGTTTGCTTGCATGTCCTTAGACATCATGTTGGCTAGTTCATAGAAGGGATAAAAGAATAGTAAAAACTGTTGATCTGACCTGATGTGGGTTGATAGAACTCAATGAGAACTTACAAATGGACAAGTAAAACTTTCTCTGAGGATTCAAACTGGCTTATTTCTTTAATAAATTATATGGAGTATTTTCACCTAAATTAGGTTTTATAGCAACCTGCAAAATCTAAAGTGGGTCTTCAGCTACTTTGTGAAAAGTAGGAAACAGATCATGGAGTACATGCACCAGTAAGTTATAATATAATTTTCTGAAATTATTAAACTTTGAAGCTATCTCTACTGTTTGTGTTTTCACAGGTTAGAATATTTGGAGTAAGTTAGAGAGTAGTTGGAATGCATGCTACTGTTTGTGTTTCCACAGATTAGAATGTTTAGAGTAGGATAGAAATTAAGTAGAATGCACGCTACTGTTTGTGTTTTCACAGATTAGGATGTGTGGAGTAGATTAGAAAGTAGAATGCATGCCTCCCTAACATTTAAGTACTCAAAATCAATCACAGTACATTTTATCAGCTCCTCTCTCTGCTACGTTGATGCCAATTATTTCTTATCAATATAATATTATAATGTAAATATCTTGACTCTTATTTAATGGTACCAATGTTAGATAAGATAGCAAACAAATCACAGTACTTGTTGCATCTCCTTCAGTTATCATGTTGAGTAGTTTATGAAAGGGATAAAAGTAAAATAAAATAGTCAAAAATGAAAGAATTCTCAATGAGAAGTTACAAATGGACAAGTAAAACTTTCTCTGGAGATTTCAACTGGCATATGTCTGCAATAAATTATACGGAGTATTTTCACCTGTATTAAGTTTTGTAACACCCTGTAAAATCTAAAGTCATAATTTATTCAAATCTAGTGCCCATTGTCAAAATTGATACACAGAGTCTAGCATGAAGCAGGATGCAATAAATTGCATAAGTCTAATCTTGAAGATCGGTAGGAATTAGCCATCTGTTATGGTATAGTTAAAAAGTCAAAAATGCTGATCTGGCCTGATTTGCATTGAAAGAACTCAATGAGAAGCTGCAAATGGAAGAGTAAAACGTTCTCTGGTATGCATCTCCTATAAATTATGTAGAAAATTTTCAACTAAATTTAATTACTGCAGCAACCTGCAAAATCTAAAGTGGGTCGACCATCAGTTACTTCAGGATAAAAGAAAGCCTATCATACTGTTCAATTCCAGTGTGCGTTGGCAATATTGATTGACAAAGAATTTAGCAAATCTTGAAGATTGGTAGAAATTAGCCATTTGTTATCCAATGTAAAGCTGGCTTTATTATTTTTATTCTGTACCAAAGATTTCACACTATTAATTGTATGGTTGTATTTCATGTTAACTGTAAATTTGAAAGGATTATTTCTAGCCTGCCATTAATGCCGTCATATTTTGTTGTTTTGATATACAGGTCACAAAATTGTGTGATTTAGGAGCAAATGATAGCGTGTGTTCGGTTGGATGGACTCCACAAGGCACATATCTTGCTGTAGGTACAAATATCGGGGAGGTCCAGGTAATGCATTAATGATTAAATAAATCATTTTGAAGCCTTCAAGTTAAGATCATTTGCAGGAAAAATGCTAGAGAAACAACTGATCGACCGCGCCTTGGTACATCTTTTTCTATCCGGTTGGACATTCGAAGTCTTGGAGCATATAATTGAAATTTTGCATTCATACAACCTAAAACTAGTCGGCTATTTTGTTGGGCTCTGTAATTTTGGAAATGGAAAGGAATATCAGGCTTTCGATTGATGATGTCTCCAAAAGTGAAAAATAAAATAACATCAATAAACGGATTTCTCTTTAACTAACCAACCATGAATCTTGATTTTTTTCTGTATCTGGAGAGCTTTTAGGATTTTACTTCAATGTCCTGGTTTTACTTTCCCTCTTTCCAAATATCTCTTGCACTTTTTTGATGTATTAATGTCATAATCTAAAGTGGTAGCTTTGAAGATCTCACCTGTTCAATTACTGGTTGATTTTCCAACTCCTATTTCATAGATCTGGGATGCAGCTCGCTGTAAAAAAGTGCGGACCATGGGAGGTCACTACACACGAGCAGGGGCACTAGCATGGAGTTCTCACATCTTATCATCTGGTAGTAGGGATCGAAATATTCTTCATCGCGACATTCGAGTTCAAGATGACTATGTGAGAAAGCTTTTTGGACATAAATCAGAGGTAAGTGAGAAAGCTTAACTTCTGCTATTGTAGAATGCTCAAGGCATAGTTCAATAAATTTCTTTCCATTTTCTCTTGCCATATTTGAACTATAGCAAAATTCGTAGAGGTTTATTATCAACTTGTATCTTGCTTTCAGGTCTGTGGACTGAAGTGGTCTTCTGATGACCGTGAACTGGCATCAGGCGGAAATGACAATCAGGTCTGGAATTTTCTCATTTTTTAGTTCAATGATGCATCCCATTTGATCCATTTTATACAATACCTCGGTTTATGAGGGTTTTATACTTATTCACATGTTGGCAGCTCTTAGTATGGAATCAACAGTCAGCACAACCATTGTTAAGATTTAGTGAGCACACAGCAGCTGTGAAAGCCATTACATGGTCTCCCCATCAAAATGGAATTCTTGCATCTGGGGTGGGACAGCAGATCGATGTATTCGCTTCTGGAATACAGCAACAAATACTCGTTTGAACTGTGTGGATACTGGGAGTCAGGTATATACTTTCAACTTTTAATGATTTCATGCAGTAGCTAATGTCAAGATGTTCTCTAATTGTCTACTTACATGCTTCCTGCTTTATTGCATTGCCTTTCTTTGGCAGGTTTGTAATCTTGTTTGGTGCAAAAATGTCAACGAACTCGTGAGCACTCACGGATATTCTCAGAACCAGATAATGGTATGGCGATATCCAACCATGACAAAGGTTAGTAGTATATGTTATGAGCAATTGATCTAAAAAGTTTATCTAAATTTAGTTGAACTTCCTTGAAGCGTAAACTTTTTCGTAAAATTTCCATTCCTCACCTGGGTTTCTATGATACTGTGTGGTAAATCAGCTAGCAACTCTGACAGGCCATACACTAAGGGTTCTTTACCTTGCCATTTCACCTGATGGACAGGTAAATTCTCTTTCAATCTTCATCTAGATTCCAAGAGTTGCAGATTTATTGTTTTCACGTATCAAAGATAAAAAAGTATGCACAACTCATCAACCAATGTTTTTCGGCTTTGCTTGTAGACAATTGTCACAGGGGCAGGGGATGAAACTTTAAGATTTTGGAATATTTTTCCATCTCCAAAGTCACAGGTATAGTTGGAACTTCTATATTGCATTTATGTAGGTACAAATACTGTAATTGTACTATGTTGTTAATTTGGTTCTCCTTTTCTATCCCGGAAATTAAGATATTGTTTTTTCCTGTTACAGAGCACTGTTCGTGAATCTGGAATATGGTCCCTAGGACGAACTCAGATTCGATGATATTTGTGTTTCAACCCTTCCCTTCCTTGTAGAGCCCGTTCCTGTCCAAAATCTGTTATTTTACTACTGGATAAATCCAGCAGGCAGCCAAAAGTTAAAGATTTATATTTTTATAAAGAACAGTTGGAGGCAGAGGAAGAGCAACTTATTTTCTGAACTTCCTAGCCTAGCCACTGTGGAACAGCGAGATTTGAATGTGTTATTTATTTGAGGTTACAGTGTGCCTGATATGAGTTGCAAAAGGACACAAAAGGTCCGTAACTCCGATTAACTCAGCAATTTATAACTCCTTGGGAATGTTTATTTATTGGATATAACTGAAGTAAACAGTTGCCTTGTCCTGCAGGAATTTCTCCCTATTTGGCCGGCGACATGGTGACAGGCCAGCTTTCCAGAAAGTGTGGCAAGCTTAGTCAATTTTCACCTTGTTTGGCGGCCGTGTAATTTATGGGTTTGACATCATATATGTTCTTTGATTTCTGTATACTGTTCAGTCTTGGTGTCAGCACAGTTGGTGTTTGAAATTCACATTTGCAATCCAGAGTAGTCTGAAATAGAATGTTTATTGTAGAGAAGTGAGATTGATTGTTACTTTATCTCCAAATTTGGAATACAATCCAGGGGTCGCTGATTGCATATAGTCATTCTTTGTGCCTTAATATTTTATCAGCAGTGTCGTTGCCTTTGGGGAAATGTTCTTGTCAAGAACTAAAGAGTTGTATGTATATGGGTTCAGGTCGCTGATTGCATATAGTCAGTCATTTTTAGTGCTTTAATATTTTATCGGCAGTGCCGTAAATGTTCTTATCAAGAACTAAAGAGTTGTATATATATGACGGTTCAGGTCACTGATTGCGTATAGTCATTCTTTGTGCCTTAATATTTTATCAGCAATGATGTTGCCATTGTGGAAATATTCTTGTCAAGAACAAAAAGAGTTGTATGTATGTATCTGAGGGTTCAGATCACTCATTGCCATTGTGGAAATATTATGGTCAAGAAATTGTCAACAAAAATAGTTGTTGCCTTTGGGGAAATGGTCTTGTCAAGAACTAAAGAGCTGTATGTATATGAGGGTTCAGGTCGCTGATTGCGTATAGTCATTCTTTGTGCCTTAATATTTTATCAGCAATGATGTTGCCATTGTGGAAATATTCTTGTCAAGAACAAAAAGAGTTGTATGTATGTATGTGAGGGTTCAGATCGCTCATTGCCATTGTGGAAATATTATCGTCAAGAAATTGTCAACAAAAATAGTTGTTGCCTTTGGGGAAATGTTCTTGTCAAGAACTAAAGAGCTGTATGTATATGAGGGTTCAGGTCGCTGATTGCATATAGTCATTCTTAGTGCCTTAATATTTTATCAACAATGATGTTGCCTTTGTGGAAATATTCTTGTCAAGAACAAAAAGAGTTGTATGTATTTATGTGAGGGTTCAGATCGCTCATTGCCATTGTGGAAATATTATGGTCAAGAAATTGTCAACAAAAATAGTTGTTGCCTTTGGGGAAATGTTCTTGTCAAGAACTAAAGAGCTGTATGTATATGAGGGTTCAGGTCGCTGATTGCATATAGTCATTCTTAGTGCCTTAATATTTTATCAGCAGTGCTGTAAATGTTCTTATCAAGAACTAAAGAGTTGTATATATATGAGGGTTCAGGTCACTTGATTGCATATAGTCATTCTTTGTGCCTTAATATTTTATCAACAATGATGTTGCCATTGTGGAAATATTCTTGTCAAGAACAAAAAGAGTTGTATGTATGCATGTGAGGGTTCGATCGCTCATTGCCATTGTGGAAATATTATGGTCAAGAAATTGTCAACAAAATAGTCGTTTTGGGGAAATGTTCTTGTCAAGAACTAAAGAGCTGTATGTATATGAGGGTTCAGGTCGCTGATTGCATATAGTCATTCTTAGTGCCTTAATATTTTATCGGCAGTGCTGTAAATGTTCTTATCGAGAACTAAAGAGTTGTATATATGTGAGGGTTCGAGTCATGATTGCATATAGTCATTCTTTGTGCCTTAATATTTTATCAGCAATGATGTTGCCATCGTGGAAATCTTGTCAAGAACAAAAAGAGCTGTATGTATATGAGGGTTCAGGTCGCTGATTGCATATAGTCATTCTTAGTGCCTTAATATTTTATCGGCAGTGCTGTAAATGTTCTTATCGAGAACTAAAGAGTTGTATATATGTGAGGGTTCAGGTCACTGATTGCATATAGTCATTCTTTGTGCCTTAATATTTTATCAGCACTGATGTTGCCATCGTGGAAATCTTGTCAAGAACAAAAGAGTTGTATGTATGCATGTGAGGGTTCAGATCGCTCATTGCCATTGTGGAAATATTATGGTCAAGAAATTTTATCAGCAATGATGTTGCCATCATGGAAATACTCTTGTCAAGAACAAAAAGATTTGTGTATATGTATGTGAGGGTTCAGATCGCTCATTGCCATTGTGGAAATATTATGGTCAAGAAACTTTTTCATCAATGATGTTGCCATCATGGAAATATCCTTGTCAAGAACAAAAAGAGTTGTATGTATGTGAGGGTTCAGATCGCTCATTGCCATTGTGGAAATATTCTGGTCAAGAACTAAAATGGTCTTAGCTAAACAAGAATCCTACTACCTACATATCTATTTATTTCAAACCAATTTTTTTGACAATTTATTTGAAACCGATTGCTTTGATGATCACATTCCTCATGCTTGCACAATGGTATACTACTGATTTTTCTAGTTATTTATGCCATGGGAGCATCCAGAAATTCTTTAAGCCCAATTACCATGAGAAGCTCAATTACAACAGATAGAATTGTGCTTCTTTACTATACGCCCTGATTACTTGATAATTTTCTATTAACTTGCATGCTTATAACGCTATTAGGCTCAATACAAAGACATTTGCAAAGATAATACTAGCACATGATATCCTAAATCAAGCAAAGCTTGGAGAATTCAACTTAAAGCTTAACGAGAGTGGAAAAGATCTATATAAGCCGTCGTCAATATCATAGCCCTCTAGAAGTTGGTTTTCAAAACTATAGTTATGTAAATTTTGGTGAACAAAAGTCATACGTGGTGTCGGGCCGCTGTTTTACAAGGAAACTTTGTGGAACTCTGCTTGCCGACTAAACCACCTTGCCTAGTGATGGTTTGTCCCTTGCAAACATGGGGAATTTTGGTTCCCTCCACCGTTCAGCGAAATCTGCTATTGTTTTAGATGAAAATCAGGTATTGACCAATGTTTTCTGTAGGATGTTAATTGCCTTTGCGATATAGATTTATTTGGATCATTTTGTAAAAGAATTTCTGTTGAGAAAAGAGCTCTATATACTTGAAATCTTTTTAAAAGATTCCAGTGGTATTTAAAATGTACGAGTCTAAAACTAAAAACTAAATGGCACAGTTGGAGGAATTGGAATCTATTCGAAATCACTAAAAATGGTTGGATTGTACTGTGGAAAAGCTCCCTCTCTTCCTTCTCGTGGGCTAAGCATTTCATATGCATGTTTTGTCGGCTTTCCATTTAGTATGAAAGGCTCTTGTTTTGAAAACCATGCTAATTTTGATTCTGTTAGGTGTTTCCTTGAGTGTGTTCTTAGACCTTGACAGGGCCAGTGTTTGACAAAATGCCTCAACAACTTTGAAGAGATATGTGATGTGCTATAGTGAGATTGATAACACATTGGATTTGTCGTAGACATAACTCTGGACATGGATTGTGGTAGAACTGTATATTGTTTCAGGAACTCATAAATCTCCACTGAGTGTTCCCGTTCCCATACATCACAATTGTTTATTTGAGTTGAAAATGTCGATCTCTTGTAATTGTTATAGATTTTTGGATGAAAATAATAATAATAATAATAATAATGGTTTTTACAGTCCACGATGCCGGGCGGCCTGTTTTTGGGTCTACAAGCGGCTTATAGCATATGGGACTACCTTGTACTCACGTGCGGGAGGCAACTAACTTTGCTACAAACAAGGCGTACATACCCTACCCCTGCAGGATTTGAACTTGTGACCTCTATTTCAAGAGCACATGTTCTTCACCATTAGGCCAACTCAGGTGTACTTGAAGAATAACATCATGACAAATTGGTCTTACATTAGCTTAAATGGAGCATTATTTTATGATTATTGGCATATTTGAATTGTTTGACAAAATGCTTGAACGAATTTGAAGAGATATGTTGTGCTATGGTAAGATTGATAGCACTTCGATTTATCAGACATATCTTTGGGCATGGACTTTGATATTGTCTATCGTTTCACAATCTCTCCTAATTGTTACATATTTTTGCATGAAGTGTATCCAACAAGGTGGCAAATTGGTTTTATTAGATACTAATTTTTGTGGGATTTTACATTTTGTGTTTTAGTTATTAATCAACCGATCTCTTGAGTAGTTATTACTCAAATGACATGTTTCCTTGTATATTATTGAGATTATTTACAAGACAAGGGTGCCCACTTTTGCACATTCCAAATGACATTTTTCCTTGTATATTATTGGGATTAATTACAAGACAAGGGGGCTTCTCATCCTCTAGTCTCTTTCCCCACTGGAAAAGCTTTTAGTGATGTAGCACCTAATAAATTACCCTAGCCTTAAAGTTATCACCCGATGTCAAGTTAACCCAATCATGTATTCTCGTGTTGGGATGGCTTTTACAAGCAATTTTCATTAGATACGTTAATTGATCTTTTATTAACTTTTATGATTATTGGCATAGTTGTATGTGTAATGGTAATTTGATTCAAATTGGGCAAGGTGATTGGTCCTCATATCATTTTTTAACTTTCCAAAATTTGTCTCCTATCTTACCCTAGACTTGTCTTGTTCTTTAGGTCCCTTTTTAAGTCATGTACCCCTTATTCCCTCCTTCACCCATTTCTAAAGTCACATCCATTGGAAGTCAACATGACTACAATGATGTTGTTTTGAATTCAAAGTCACCTATAAATAGATAGTTGGTGTAGTTCATTTAACAATCTATTAATCATTAGAGCACTTATCATTATTTGAGCTCATAATTATTAGAAGTTAGCATGGGTGTCATTATCGTTGATTTTGAATTCTAAGTCATATAGAAATAGATATGTGTAGTTCATTTAACAATCTAAGCACTTGTCAATATTTGAGCTAGCATTCATATGTTGACGAGCTAGAGATTAAAATATTATGCAATTTATGCTTATTGACATCTTTGTTCCAATCTAAGTGGTGTGACTATTAGAGGGCTAGTTAGTTCACATCGATTGCACAAACTCTAATGTAGGCCCTCAAATTTTGTTTTCCTTAATATTCTTGGATCTAGCTCGTTATAGGAAAGACATAAGTCAAGGATAAAATTAGGACAAGGATGCAACAAGCAAAAGCAAAAAAAGACACCCAAAATAGAAAATTCTAGGTGGCAGTGGTTTACGAGGAACATTTGCATGGTCATGACATGTTGTTAGGAGCATTCACACACCCTTGGCATCTTGTTTGCTCATATTTACAAGGGATCATTTTGATGGTGTTGGTTACTCTTTTACACACCCTATTGAGGAGATAAGTTTGCAACATAACATGAATAAGATAATAGCCGTGTATTTCCCTATTTCCTTACATATTTGATTGCCATAGTTAAGGAGTCGTTATTAACTATTTCTTTGATTGAATCCAAGATCGCAAGAATTAGATGCACAAAATTCTTAGGCTTAGTTGCCAAGGGTTTCATTCTGCCAAATTCACCCAAGGCATAATCCTGGCCTCATCCCTTAGTTATTGGTATCTCTTGGGATATGAACCTTGGTGGATGGCTAGGCAACACCTTTTACACCATCATACACATCATTAGACCAACACCCTTTCGATGTTTACTATATTTTACATGCATTGGGGATGCAAAATTGGATGTAGTTCATGTTCATTTTTATACTACATTATAGTGAATGTTATCTCACACTTCCTATAGGTTTCATCTTATGGTGAATCGCGTTCCTTTTAGGGTTTAATTGTTGCATATTTGTCTAGATTTGAATGTTGTTTCCTTTCTTTCATAAGTGTGCTTAATTGTAATCCCTAGGTCTTCTCAGTTTCTAATTTTTCAATCCATATGTGTTTTGCTTGTATGGTTGTAGACACTAAAAGTTAGTAACGTGTCCTTTTGTAAATCTAATCTTGACCATGTTCCCTTATTAAGACAAATACTCACATTCAGAATCCAATTAGTTCATCTCTCTAGTTCTTATGTGACTTGTTTAGCTTTACACTACTTTGTCATCAATCGAAGAATATTATTAGACCAAAGCAGTAAACAACCTTTGCACTTCGTTTCACAACCTCTTGTTTCACTTTTCATCTTCTCTATCCAGGATCATGCAAAGGGTCAAGACGTGGGATCTAGTCTTGGCCGACCTATACGGTCTTACGCCTTTGTGTTCTTTGACTCTATTTTCGATATGAATATCTTTATTGGGTCATTTCATCTTCTTAGGGCCGATCTTATTAGAATAATTCACCTATATAAGGCTATATAAGCAAGTCAATATCACTTTATAACTCACTTGACACTCTTATAAGCTCCTATTATAAATATCATTCCAAAAGCACTCAAGGGTTTCCTAAATCTTCCCAAATTAGTTGCACATCAATTACAACAAATGTCCCTACTACAAGCCTAAAGCACTCAAGCAGGTCAAAACATCTAATTTCCTACATGCAAGAGTCATGAGAGCCATATCTTAACAAGAGCAAAGTGACTCCAAACATTGTTCAATGGTTTCAAGGAACAAAAGGTTAGATCACATAGCTTAGGCACATTACTAGCACATTGGGTACATTTTATACTATATAGTTAGTCCATTATCTTGAAGTCAAGAGACATGAGGGAGCCCAGGGGGGTTGGCTAGTTTGCTTGCATACTTGTCCAAGTACTAAAGAGAACTACATAAGGCTTGATCCTCTGACAATAAGGGCATGTAGTGTGACACTTGAATTGGCTCAATAACTAGGATTTGACCACCAAGGGTAGTCCAACCTCACCACACACACATGTTTTCTCTTTTTGGTTTGATAATGCTTTGATGAAGGGTTATGTAAGTTTCTAGGGCTTCCACTATGTTGCAGTGATTACAAGTCATCTTGAAGTTGTGCAAGAAAGAGCGGTATACAATGAAGGTCATTTCCAGGCAAGCGAAACATGTGGAAAGTTTCAAGCCCAAACTACCAAAGGATCCAAAATCATACAGGTCAAGGTCATGACCATATAGTTCCGATCTAGATTGTACATTCGTTATATGGTCTTACCCTACTTAGTTTTTAGTTCCAGAACTTGCACCGAAGCACTCCCTGACTTTGACTTTCCTTTTCCACTTGTCTGCACATCTAGATCCTTTATGTTCTAACATGCACAACTAAGTCTCTTTCTCCTCTTGTGTATTTGAGTTATTACTTATCGTTTTATAAACCATAATCAAAATAATCCCTCGTATAAACCCTTACATCCTCTTTATTGTTGTGTACTCCCATAACATTGAAATTTAATTAGGGTGTAAATATTTAGTGAACCTAGCTCGTAATTGAATTTTACACCTTCTTCCAAACCCTAGTTGCCCTAGGGTTTTATCTTCAATTGTATATTCACATCCAAAACTAATTTTCATTCGTCACATACCCCAGTTTAATTTTCACAATTTTCCTTAAGTTCTAATGGCCAATCCTTTCCTTTGGGGTCTCTTTTTAGGTCCTCTTAATTATGAAATCACCAAGTTCATCACTATCTCATGCATAATGACTATATTTTCGAATTCCTCAAGGGTTTTTATTTTATTTTATATATTAAATGAAAAAGTATTTTTGTTTGGCATAATTTTTAGCACAAGTTTTAAAACTCGCAAATTTATAATCTTTAGTAATGTGGGCATGATAAAAAAATATGCATTTTTTTGCAAATTCCTAAGGTTTTTATTCCGCATTCAAATTTGAAAATACCTCTCTTTTTCATTGAATTCATTACTTATTTTCATAAATGGTTGTTTTACTAATTTGACAATGGTCATTTTTGTTAAACATCACTTTTGGGTCTTGTCCTTCATAGTCTCTTAGTTTTCAACCTTCCATTTGTTGATTAGTATCATTTCTTATTTAATTAGTATTTTCTCTCATTTTGTGCCATCATGTCCCATGTTACTAATTCCCAAGTTTCCTTGTATGATTTGCTTCAACATTATCGCACATCCAAAGATACTATGATGGAAGTATTACAACAAACAATGCTCCCTGTTGATACGACACCTTCCCATGTGGATTCAATTTTGAGACATATTTCAACCCCTTCTATTAGTAATGATGACATCTTTCATAAGGTTATCCTAAAGTATATTCAATCATTACACCATGGTTTTCAAGTCCAATTTCAAGCTATGAGTACTGAGATCAAATCTCTCAAGGATGAGATAACACATCTAAATGATTTCCCAATGCCCATGTCCACAATGTCTCTATGCATCATGATCAATCTAGTTCTATGGATACCAATAATCAATGTGATATAAATGTTATGCATGATACATGTTCTCATACAAGTGAAGTGAAAGCCATGCATTGTGGTAACAATGTGTATGTTCCAAAAGATCTATCTTGAATACTATGACAACCATATCAGAAAGCACCTTTTTTATTTGTAAATAATACTTGACAACATGATATTCTCTATTAGTTACTCGATAAGTGATGAATCACTTTGTGTATGCACTCAAATTTGGCAATCTATCCTTTAACATTGTTGATCTTGACATTGCACACTTGCATAGGACAAATGCACTTTCCTCACTCTTGCTTAGCACACCCTGATACCACTTCTTGCACTTTATTATCTTTACACACCTTTCTATCATCAGTCTTTGAAGTTTAACTACATAAAATACATCCAAAATATCCATGCTCATGTCCATAAAGTCAAAATATGTTTTTTTCCTCTAGTCCAAAAACGTCGTTGTTGGTCAAGATTGACAAATGTCAATCCCGAACCTATTGTATTGTATGTGTTGAACTAATTCTTTTAATTCCGTCACATTCTTATGAATAAATATCCCCCTTGGTCGACCTTTCATGACATAACAACCTTTGGAAGCATATATAAGCAAGTAAATCATACCTCATTTGGTAACTTGGCACTTTAAGAACTCCTCATGTAAAAGTAAGCACAAAAGGCACTCCAAGCTCCCTAAACTATGAAATAACTCATGCACATCCATTAGGAAACACCCTCTATTGGTCTGAAGTCTCCTTCCAGTCTAGGAGTCTTCATCTTCATCCTACAAGCAAGCAAAGTGACCCTTCCCAAGTATTTGAGCAAGTGTGAAACTCAAGTGAAGCATTGTCAAAACACAATTATCAATTATGATTGCACTACAATAGATATCACATGTTAGGATAATGACATGTATTTTGATCCCTCTTTGGAGTAGTGGTGATGTCGGTGGTGCACAAGGGTTCCCACAACCCACCTAACTTTGTTTTGCAAGAACCCCTTCTTACACTTCGGGGGTTCTGGGTTTTAAAGACAGCTTTAAAGAGCTATTCTAAAGGTGATTGAAGAAGACTGGCACACAACAAAACACATTTCCATGCAGTGAAGTACTCAATAATTTGTAGACCTAGACTCTAAGTAGGTCCAAGACCGTATAGAAGGGTCAAGACCGTATGGACACTTTTGACTAAGTTGTGCGGTTACGGAGCTTCAACAACGAAGCATTTTCAACCTTATATCTTCATGTTCTTACACTCAAACCACCTAGAATCTTCTAGATCCACATAGAATCAACTAAGTGCACTCTTTCTCTTGTTTTGGCATTTGTTAAATCAATAGTCACTTTGAAAATTGTTATTACGATTTGTACAATTAATGTTGAAAGTTATTTAAATCATAATATCCACAAGTAATAATACTCATTCATTTTTGTATGTCAAATAAGAAAACATTCTTAAAAACTTAAAAATGAATGAAAGATTCACTTTCTCAAAAAAGAGAAATCACTTTTTGACCTACTCATTATTATCCCCTTATCGACTTGAAAAATCAAATGTCGGTCATTTTACAATCATCATGGTATTAACAAATATCATTTTGTTGATTTATATGTTTTACAATGAACAATCCAACAACTTGAGCATCAACATCTTAGAGATCCCTTTTGTGATTATCATCATATATCTAGACATGTCGTAAATCATTTTCAAGCATTAATATCCCACATTCAAAACCTTAAGGATCAAGACACCATTAAAATCATCAAGCCTCGTGTAGAAGTGCCTCAATAACCAACTAAATGGCCTTATCTTATTTCATAAAACATGTACCCCTATCATACTACAACTACAATTTACATCACTAGTATTGGGAAAGTGTCCAAATTGATCAAAGTGATCCACACAAAATATGCATTATTCTTGTGTAGAATTTGGTTATACTTTATCATACCTTGTATATGACTCTCGATTTCATCAATATCATGGTTCTATTGATATCTTTGTTGCTTACGGCTTGTACATTACACAAATGACAATATGGGTAGCTAAACTTGATCAAACATACGCATTTTTTAAGAGCATCATGGTTCCAACATCTAAAGACAATTCTAAGTATTGAGTAACACTATGTTTTGTTCCCTCATAATGGCATATTCATCACCATTTTATGATACTCTTATTTTATGTGCCCGTAAAACTTGACACAATGACACACTCTTCGACACCACTTGACACACCTATTACTAATGAAGATCACATTACAACCCTATTTTTCCTTCGATGGGCTATTCACTTTGATACATGTTACCTTCATTGGTTATATCACTTAGTTTATCTTGGATTGGTTATGCTCGACCCTAATAAGGATTTGATGGATTAGTCATGCACCTTATTACTATTATTTTAAAATAAAATAAATTAATAATCACATAAATATAAAAAACATCCAAATACTTTCCAAATAAAAAATCAAGACCTACATGTGACTTGAATCATTAGGTAGTTACTTTACATTTGTTGTTTGTCATACAATTTGATAGATAACATATTTTCTATATACTCTTTACACACATGTATTCATGAGGTATCTTGATATTGATGCAAGACACACACAAGATTATACATGATGGCAAGTGCTAGCTTGAGTCCATCCTAGTGGCCTTACTAATTTAATCTAGGTGCTCTTGTTTCAATGATGCATTTAATTTCACTTCCTCATTCTCGTTGAATTTTTATATTGTACACTATGATAATTTTTGAACTCGTATAACTAACATGAGTATCTTGTGCGACACTATCTTATCTTGATTTATGTGTCACTTAGCTACTGTTTACTATTATATTCACTTGTTTGATTGCTTGTATGTTTTCTTCTATGTATGCATCCTATGAACTTTACTATGTGCGTGTTGGAAGCACAATGACTAAGAGGGGGTGAATCGGTCCTTTAGAAACTTGCTTTCAATTGTATTTAACTTGTGTGAACCATTAACCATTCAACATGCATCAATGTGAGCTTATTAACATGAAACAACCATCCAAAAGAGCATGAAGCAGAGAGAACACAAGAATACAAGATATAAAGTGGGAAAACCTCAAGGGGAAGAAAACCAATCGAACTTTTGCATATATTACAAAATACAAAGAATTTTTTTAGTGAGGCAACAACCCCTAGTTTAATAGGGAACCAACCCTACAAGGAGGATATAACCCCTAAGATGACCAATAAATAACTCATCCACTTGAATATGAATATCACCCGAGTACTTGTTGCTTCAACAATTGATTGTGATCACTTTGTTAGCTCCTCTTCACTCAAACTCTCTCAAAATGCTCTCTCTCCTTCTTCGCTCTTGAATGCACCTTCATATGATGATTAGGTCAATTGACCTTGTAGCTTCTTCACCTATTCTCTTCTCACCTTTTCATCCTCTTATCTACTCTTCTTTTGACCCCCTACAATACTCTCCTCACTCTCCTCTTTCTCACTCACAACACCATCCTCATCACTATCTCAAATGAGCAAGCATAACACACATTTATACATGACTCATCCCATAAACAACCATAATTTGGATAAGACCATTAAGTTCGGTAATGTCAACATAAATACACTCTACATACTCTCTTATAAATCACATAGAGGGACCATATTGGTCAGCATTAGCCTAAACAATTCAAACTAGCTTACAATGCCTAAAACAAGGTCTTCACTCCCACCAGTCATATCATGAACTTCAAACTCATGAAACAACACCACCAAGACTCCATTATCTCTACACATGTCACCAATAACCTCTCAACATCACAAATAAGTTCAATCATCTTTGTACCATCTTCATCATGGAACACACCAATTTGTAAACACCTTCGATTAGGTCTTAAGCGTCTAATTTTCATCCTTCAAAATCAAACTAGTTCATATAGAAAATCACCTCTTCATGAAACATATAACACATCAACATAAAGGTATTGTTCTCACAAAACTGAAAAAACTCACATCGACCTCCAAATCAAGGCATAAGGCCTTGAAACACTTGCATCTCTTAAACATTTCAAACCAAATCTTGGGTCTCAAGAACCATTCTTGAGATCATCAACTTTAACACCTCTAGGGAAACTTCCAAGCACAACCACCACTTGGAACACATCACTAGAAACGTGATACACCTCCTCAAACAATCACAAGCATAAGTCATATGGAAAAAATCACACTTACACAACTATTCCAAACCACCTTCTCGCCAAGCCTAATAGGGTTGATTAGGCCATTACGACTTCAACATGAAACCACTCATCTGATCACACCAAGGGCTCAAACACATCATATCATACCTCTACCAACTATCCAAGCTCAAATTTCACTGTTACACCATGCAAAACATCTCACTTTCCTTGGACCACTAAGACTGGTTTTGCACATTTAAGCCCTTAAGCAAGAAAACACACTTTGGGGAAGGATTTCACTCATTTCTTGTACTAAACCTGCACAACTATGTTCATGAGCACTAAGAACACATCCCAAGCTACTTGTAACACTTTGTTTGACTTCATGAAACTAGTAACTCAACTCTATAATAGTAAATCTTGTAGACACTAAATCACGCACTTGGGTACATTTCTAGGTCCTAATCACATACTATTATTCATATGGTTCCTAAGCAAGAAAAGTAGTAATTGAAATCCATCTTTGGCCTCTTTTCTTTCTTTCTTATTTCCTTTTTGGTCTTGCATACTACACTTCCTAGTTTTACATTTTCTTATTTATCTTTCTTGGCTCTGGACACCCCTAAGAGTTCCCCCGACCTCTTTGTATCTTGCTCGCCTCTTTTGGGACTCTTTTAAAAAAATTCTTATGGTTCAACATTTTTGTTTTCAATTACAAAATTCAAACAATGGAATCATATAAATACAAAGCTATTTGACCATAATAAAGGACCAAGCTCTAAGAATCTACTATCATCACCTAAGGTTATATCCAAAGGTATTATAAGAGCATCAAAGTGTCTATATAGCTTCATTCAAGGGACAAGGGACTGCTTATTATGTATACATGTATAGGAGGAGAATTTCATTTTTCCATGCACACATCTACTTACATTGTTACATCTAGTTATTGCTTGTTATAAAATGCATCTTACACAAGAGCTTCCGAGGGCATGATTCTACACACACGCACACAAAACTACATGGACTTTGAGATTTAGTGCAACACTCGGTCGTAAATTCACTATGTTGGGTGACCACCAAGGTCAGTTTGACTCCCCATTTGCATCTTTTTCTTTTTAGGAATTGATGTGTTGTGGGGTTTTCAGCAAATCATTTGTTTTGCAAGTTACGATGAACTTTGTGATCTTCTAGTGATAAACGGTAAAGGTTAGCAACATTGGTGGGACACAAGAAAATTAAAATTCTGACCATTTTCATAGTCACGGGTGCCCAGAAGCAGACTCTGGTGCCTAGGCACTCCTAGCCAAGTCCAAGCATATCGATAGTTGTGGAATTTATCATGCACGGTTGTGATAGTGTCCTCCTCCTATTCATCGCTTCTCCATCCATAACATTTTGGCATTAATCATGAAATCGCTTAAGTCTTTCATTCCCTCTCTTGCACCTAGGGTTTCATTTTTATCTAGCTTATTGCTTGCATCGAGATCTATACTTTATTGCTTATTATTTTATTGTGAATCTATAATTAGGGTTTTACAAATTCAATATTTATCGATTCATTTGGTAAACCCATCTTTCGAACACTCCAAGATATTCATTTTTCTCTTTCTAACTAGTCTTCTTTCATGGCTTCTAAAGCTCCTAAGGTCCTCTTATATCAATTACTTCAAATGTACCCATCTTGCAAAGATGCTCTCCAACAATTCATGTAGTCTATCTTCCTCCCTCTTGATACGTTGTTACCTTCACAAATAAGTTCCATCTTTGATCGTATTTCATGACTTTCTTGGTCCAACTTCCAATCAATTTATTTGCAAGTCAATTCGAGCTTTACATTTTCTATTTCAAGATAAATTTTAGGGTTTGAAATCCATGATTACATCACTCAAATCTGAAATTCAACATCTCAAGCTCATGCGTGTTCTTCTTCTACATCTCATTTTCCGTCTACGTCTTTTACATGTGCTCATATCAGTGAACCTCAAGTCTTACCATTACCAGCACCTCTCAAGTTTGATCTCAATACTAAACAACATGATATTCTTCCTTAGCTCCTTACTCATCAATTGATCAGCTTGCCATCTACTCATTGTTATCCTCCTTATTGGATTGCAAAATATCAAGGTCATCCATATTGCAATTATCATCGAATCAATGGACATAATGACAATGTTTTTATGCTCTTAAGCGACAAATTGGCCACCTTAAGCATTATGGTCTTATTTCATTTGTTGCACAACATTCAGTTACATGCCCATCTCCAAATGTTGCATCCAAATGGGTTCCTAAATCTGATTCATCTATGTCTAATGAGCATCATGTTATCACTTCTAATGTTCCTTCTTCGGTCAATCAAGCACCACTTATTCAACCCATTCCAACTAAGCAACCACCTCTCAAAATCAGTCTAACACCTCCTCCTCTCAATTCATCTATGGCACTACCAAGTCAAACTAAGAAATCACCTCCCAAAATCAGTCCACCCTCTTCTCCTATTAAGTCTTTTACAGTTTCATCAATCCCACATAAGCTCTAACCAATCACTTTTGTCAAAGAAACTACTCCTTATATTGATGGCCAAGACACATTTCAAACTCTACCACCATGGCATGGTCCTATTGTTGCTTCTACCTACCATTGTGTTGGATATCTCTCTCTTATCATGACACAAATAATGATCTCCCACAATGGCATGGTATCTCTCACATCACCACATAGATCTCCATCATTGACACACTTGGGGGCATCGTGTTTATTCTTCCCCTTCTTAGCATTATCCGGTGTCTCGTATTTTTACTATTATGCTTAGTGTTTTGCATCTAGTCTTTCTCATTCATCCTACACACAACATGTATCATCATTACCCTATGACACACTCTTGTGTTATGAATCACACTTGACTATTGAGGGCATACTACATTCATAAACCCCACATATTTCACATCTCTACACTAGGCATATTCACGACACATTTTTCTAGCATCACATTCTCGCATGACACACTTCCCTATGATGCACTCTAGTTCCATGGTTCATACTCAATTGTTGAGGGTCTAAATCTAAAATGAACCTTACCAAATTCACTCTCTTTACACTCTATGCTTCATTGATCAATCTATCTAGTGCACATGTTCAAACCATATCTCGATGACACACTCTTGTTCTATGGTTCATTCTTGATTGTCGAGGGGTCTTTTCTAAGTGAACCTCATCTCACTCATACACACACCTTTGCTCGAGGGGATCGTTGCTCCTATCACACTCACATTGCATGTCATTCCATCTTGCTCATTCATAGCATACTGCATATCTTGGTTCCACATTGTTCTTGTTTTCTTAGACTCGCATGTTACACTTTGCTTACTATGTTAGACAGATACATCGTATGTCATTATCTTTTCTTTATACACATGTGTGTTCACTTACCTTCTAGTTATGAATGCATTCTTTACACAGTTATTACATACAACATGGATGCTTGGTAATATACCTCTTACCAAGTATCGTTGAGGCTCTAGGGGCATCTATTTTCATACACACTACAAGTACTATTGTTTCATACTACTTCCCATTCTTACTAACACGCTTCTTTATCAATATATACACATATTGACATACTTTTTATCTTTCTAACATGCTAACGGGTGCTTCATATGCAATGTTTACTTTGCAGAACTATTTGTTACCATGGGTGTCTAATACTTTGTTTATTATTGTTTGAAATTGTCCACTATTATATGTCATTATTTGCAAGCTTTGCCCTATGTCTTGCTTGTTCATTGCTTATATGTTTTTGGTTGCTTCGGCCTTGATTGTCTTGTGACATTATCGGTTGATTTCCCTTGTTTGAAACTCACTTTTCTCGATATATATTGTCTTCTTATTTTCTAGATTACACATTGTCTTCTATATGCGTATTTTCTTGTTTGCACTAACACATGTTTCAACCACTTTATTTACATGTGCCTTGGTTTTTACCAAGCACATTCCCTCCCCTAGATGGTATCGGTTTTAGATCAGCGTCTGGTCCTCTCCTTTGGGTCGCATCCTCCTAGCGACATCACATGCACCCCAAACGAGGGGGCATACATTAGGTGAATCATTCACCCCATTCAATAGCACACATTCATAGTTCATAGCCTACGTAGTACAAGAATAGAGCGGTCTTCAATTACAAACATGGCCTGGGAATCGACTTGGGTCCTCAAAGACAACACGAGATGCGGCGTCCGAGATACATACACGAGCGCCTTGGTGCTCCTAACCTTTCCTGGGTGCATATGACTAAGGGCGATTACATAATTTTTCTCAGATCAACATGGTTCACAGAAGTCTTGAGAGAATTTTTCATAGTATAGGCACAGTCCTCCAATAATCAGAATGAATTTTATCTCTTTTTTTCTTATTTTTCTACTTAGATCAAACTTGATCGAACTATAACAAATCAGGATCACACTATACGTAGTGGTGTATAAATTTCAAGAATCGGTTAGGGATGGAGAATAACACTAGACCTTTCTCCCCAACACTTCTTATGTCATGGTGTGAGATCACCCAAAAAAACTCGCACTTGGCATGAGATCACCCAAAAACTTGGTTTTGGCATGAGATCACCCAAAAAAACTTTCTCTTCTGACATATCAGACACTTTCTATCCTTTTCACTCATCACGATCAGGTACACATGTTCCTTTTACTACTTTTTCCCATTTTTACACACTTTTTACATATTTGGATCGAATTTTTCATATACACATATTTGACTACTTTTTTCTCTTCTTTTTGCAAGTCCATCCTTATGAGAAGCAACTAACACATCAAACGACAATGACAATAAGTACAACATGAGATAATACATACACTTCACCCCTAGGGTCATTTCCTCATCTTTATCTTCCATGCTTCATTTTATCACTCCACACTTTTCCTTGTCTCCTCGGCACATTTTCACCATCGATCAAGATGCTTATCAAGTACGTTTATCTTATCTACTTTATGTTATCAAAAATTCACTCAACAACATAAAGTGGGGGTAAATGTAGACATTAAATCACATGTTTGGGTACATTTATAGGTCCTAATCACATATTATCATTCATATGATTCCTAAGCAAAAAAGTGATAATTGACATCTATCTTTGGTTTCTTTTCTTTCTTTTTGGTCTTGCACACCCCATTTCCTAGTCGGCATTCACTACTTTATCTTTCTTAGCTTTGGACACCAATGCCCACCCAAGACACAAGAACCTAGGTGCCCTCATCCCCTTTGGGCACCCCCGACCTCTTTGTATCTTACTTTCCTCTTTTAGGCCTCTTTTATATTTTGGGCATCTTGTTTTCATATTTTTTGGCATTTTAGTTGTCAATTACTAAATTTAAACAAGGTGTATATGTTAAGAAGATTAGATAAAAGTTAGAAACCAAAAAAAAAAATTGATTCCTAAACCTAATCTATCCAAAATACCTTAGATTGAGCTAGATGGAAGGGAGAAAGAAATGAAATACCTTCACTTACCAAATGAAGAGCTCCCTTCATGATTTGATGTACTCAAGATGTTGGATTGTAGTTGTTTTGCTTCAAATTTTGGAGTCACTTGGGCAACACCTCCCGTTGATTTTGCTTGAATTACTTGATGAAAATGATGATGGATTGCTTGTAGATGGATTAAAGATAAATGATGGATTGATTGAGTGCTGAGAGGATAAAATGGATGGATTGAATGGCTTACTAACTAGCTAGCTCTCGTGGAGGAGAAGAGCTCAATTTATAGCTTGTGGGTGGAGGATTCAATGGCTAAGATGAAGCCATGTTGGATTTGGATCAAGGGTGGAGGGTGCATGTGAGGAATGGAGAATTATAGAATGGATATTTCTAGAATTTAAGAGAATATTCAAAGTGGAGAGTTGAAGGTTTATTTAAAGTTTTAAATGGAGGGAATTTTAGAGAGGCTTTTATAAAGAGAAGCCTCTAGATTTAGAGGTGTGAGGATGTGATTAGGATTAGAATTAGGTTAGGTTAATAAATGATGATTAGGGGTGAGGTTACATGGAAAGGTTAGTGTTAGTGCAAAATCACGGCACCCACGGATGCGGATCGAGGCTTCTAGGTTGATCACTCGGGCATCCAAAGTGTGATTGCACAACATGGAAACCTCTCTCCAAGCATGGGACTTGTGGCGAGAGAGAGAATCTCCGAGAGAAGGTTGGTTCTGCTCCTAAACTACTGCCACAAGCTATTCCAGGTGCGAGCAAGCTAATCTAATCCTAATCTAACCATGCCAAGGAGACAGAGAGAGAGAGAGAGAAGGAAAAGAACAAAAGCCTACACTAAAACCTGTGATACACAAGAGAAGGAGAATGTTGGACATCTATTTAAATTGCCATGGGACAAAGAGAGGAGAGCAATGGGAAGGATGGACAGATGCATCACAGACCCAAGGATAGATTTCACACGAGAAAATGTCGGAAAACTCCATGAACACGGCTCCAAACCTGCAATGAACATTCAAACATGCACAAATACCTGCAATGAAGAGAGGCGAGAAGAGAACAAGCAAAAATGAGCAAGGATGGACGGATGCATCACAAAACACGTTTTGTTGCTCAGGAAGTTTGCCAAAAACATCATTTCATAGTAAAGGCAAAAACGCCATTACAGAGCAAGGGAGGAGGTTCGAACTCCATTTTCAACCCTAGAGAAGAAAAGAAGGGAGGCCGAGGCTGAAAAGATGAACAACTTGTTATCAAATGAGCCGAATCGGCTTTTTACATTGCTTGGGTCGAGCCAGGAGGATGTAAAACGTGGGAAAACGTGTAAGCCTATTCCTCATTATTTGGGATGCATTAAAACGGCATGGGATACCTTACCAACCCATACCACCGCCATCTCTCGACGATTTGGAGGAGAATGCGACCCATTCTGCATTAATTTGGTCGCTGAAATGTCACTTCTGGCCATGCTGAAGAAGAATGCGACCCATGTGCATTAAACTGGTTGTTGAAACGTCCCTTCTGGCCATGATCACGCGTCAGAGCCGTTTCTCAATTTTCTCTCTCTAGACTACACCAAAATTCAAGATTGATCCCAAAATCATGTAGAGAATTTCATAAGCTTTCCGTTGATGTAAAGAACGTGCAAATCCGAGCTCTGGATCAAAAGATATGTTGATCTGAAGATTTAGGGCACATAATAGACCAAAACGGATTTTGAAATCTTTTCCCGCGCTTCGCCACCTGGACGACACGTGGCAGGCTCTGATTGGATACGTAATTCTCTCTCCTCTGCATTTGCATCGGGTTTGGGGAATGCCTCGACATGTGTTTGATGCTTGTGTTTTCCCGACACCCGCTTCCGCCGGTATTGCCAAGTTTTCCTTTGTTTCGGGTTCGGAAGTGTGACTTGCATTTGCATCGGGTATGGGAGGTGGCTCGACATGTTTTCCTCCCATGCTTTTCCGACTTTTTCCCGACTCCAAGACCCGATTTCCTTTGTGTCGACTTTCCAACCCCTCCGACACATTTCTTCCTTTGTCGGGTTTTCCAACCCTTCCGGCATGATTTTTTCCTTGTGGGCCCTAGCTTGGACACGTGGCACTATCCCATTGGTTCGGGTCAGTGCTTGAGACCTCACCCTTTGACTTTTGGACTTTTCTCCTTGTGACACGTGTCATGATTTGGTTGGTTCTCGGCCCTTTCGGCTCCTTGGCGCCCTTGCGTCTTTATGTCCGGATGTCCCAAACTTGCTTGGGCAAAAACTTTCGATCCGCCCGAAATGGGCTTCCTCGTCCCTCATTTGGCCGATGACACGTGGCGTTGTTTGATTGGCTTTCGGCTCCTTGGCGATCCGCATCCCGCGTGTCCCTTCGTCCCGGATGTCCCGATCGAACTTTCTGTTTGGGCAAACCGTGAGTTCGCGTCATCACGGCCCAAATGTCCCAATTGCTTCCGGACTGTTTGTTCTCATTTCGGCCGATCCGGCCGGTTCGCGTACTTCACGTACTCTTGTCTGAACTGTCCCGCTCAGTAGTTAGTCGTTTTTCTTCCTCTTTCGGCCAGATTGACTTCTCGCGCCCGCCGCGTACCTCAGTCCCAGATGTCCCTTTGCTTCACGGGCCGGAGGCTTTTCGGCCGATCCGCGCCTAGATGTCCCAAATGTCCCATTGCCCTAGGACTAGGACTTAGTCATTTTTATGATTTTCTGGCTCAATCTACATGCTTGGGCTGAAAAACTCGATGTCATGTTATCGAAATTTACCTGGGGGTGAAATTTTGACAACAATTTAGCGACTTCGGTGGGGTCATATTCTGCTAGATGAATGATCGGTAACTGAAAGCAATCCATTGGGCATGGAGTCATAAGCAAGCTTTGAAAAACTGATCGAACTTTGAAAACTTCCCTCTGAGCCACTTGAAACCCACCGGACATGGAGTTGTTCTCACCAAAATGCCACTGAAACGAACTGTGCAAGAGCAAAACCAGCACAACAAAAACTATGTACAGAACTGAAAATCATACATGCTCCAAAATGAAACATGCAGAGTGTGCACAAGCACTTCTTCTGCTGAAAGCAAACCTACCTACTCTACTCTAACTGGAAGCAAAAGCAAGCTAAACAAACCCTACAATTGGTTGTGAGAAATAGCTTCCCTTTCTCAAAAGTGGCAGCCATGCAATTGATTTGGAGCTGATCATGGCTGTTAGGATGAGTGGAAAATCAACAAGAAGCTGGTATTCCACCCAAATCATCAAGGTATCAGCTGAAGGAAAATTCAATACCTCTTTTAGTTGCTCTGCATTTGGATTGAAGAGGCATGACAGCTGGTCCTTGGTACTTTGTAGCTCACCCTCATGCTCAGAAGCAAGCATGACTGGTTGTGACTTCTCCTTTGGCTCCAATGAAGCCAAATACCTGATTGGGCAAGGTCTGATCCTTTGAGTATGCCCATTTCCCTGATTTTCAACTCCAAGAATGGAGTCTTCTTGCGGACCTTCTTGAATGGATGATGTGGAAGAAATGGCGAAATTCCTCTGCCCTTTCTCTTCCTCCAATGAAGGACATGAAAGATTAAAATCTTCCAATCTTGGTTCCAAAGAGCTTCTATAAGATGCAGGTTGCTGCAAATGAATACTCTCCTTCATGACAGCAGACTCTTGTGTTTGGAATGTGGATGATGAAAGAGAGAATGGTGAAAACTCAACTGGCTCTTCTCCATCAAAACAGTCCTCCAAATTTGACAGATAAACTGCCTCATGGCTATCCTGCTGCAAATGTTCAACTTCCTCCATGGTGTCCTCTTGATCTGTAACTTGACCACCATGGTTTCTTTCTCCCTTCAACATTGAGTTTGAGAGGTCAAACTCCTCTTCAGCACTGGAACTTGAGAGAGGTGAAGTAGAAAGAAGAACTGAAGGTTCTCCTGTAGCCTGCTTTGTGCTCAAAGCTCTTGGATCTGCACTTTTCTCCCCCACAGCTGGAATGTGCTCCTCTTCTTTTGGATTTGGAGCAGCTTCTCCTTCCTCCAATGTTTGAAGACAATCTTGCTCTCGATTGAACTCTTCCTCCAGCATGAAGTTTGTCAAGTCAAACTCTTCTATCTGCTGCTCTAGAGGACAAGTTGGGACTGCAAGATCTTCTTCTTCTGCTGCAACAAAATCAGTCCTAACCACCATTTGTTCAACCTTAGCCTCTTCTGTAGGCTTAACCATCAAGGGGATCTTTGTTATCCCAAATTTTGCAGCCAAACTTACTAAGCTCTTAATCATTTCTTCTTTTCTTGGCTCTTCCTCTTGCTGTCCTTGATGGCTGAATTTTGCAATTTCTTCTTCCCCACATGGAATTGGGAATGCAAGAGGAGGGATGGGTTGTAGCTCAACTGATTTTACAATTTTTTGTGGTGGTGGAGGAGGTGAAACCTCTTGTTTCTTTGGAGGAGGGGGTATTTCATTTAGCTCTTGTGGAGGGGGTTTGGATTTGGAAGAGAAGAGGGCGGAAAAACTGAGATGGGATGGAAGGCTGAGAGATGGAGAGATGGGATCAACATTTGGGATAGCAAATGGAGAGTTTAAAGCTTGACACTGCTGAGATGAAACAGATTGGGAAAGAGGAAAAGAAAAGGCATGAGAAGGTGTGCTTACTCGTTGGCAAGGTTGCTGAATACTCCTCTCATACACCTCTATTTCTTCAATCCACTTTGCAAGCAAAGGCAGCATTGCAATCATGAAGTCAAGCTTCTCCTGAGGGCTGTAATGCCTTGGAAAAGGTCCCACCCATGGACAAGGTGCTCTGCAACCGATTCCAAATGCTTTCATCTGTGCCTGAGCCCTGGACTGCACTATGTTTACCTCCATCTTTTGGATTTTCTCCAACAGACCAGCATCTTGGATCTGATGGTCTTCATTGTATGCATACTCTTGCTCTTGGAAGGCTCCATAGCCAAACTAACTTTGGCACTGCTGCTCATATGGGTATGCATACTGATCTTGAATCTGCTCAAAATGCTGATTTGGAGGATTTGTAAAACATGTTGGAGGTGTGATATACTGCTGTTGTTGATGTGAATTCCATGATGGAAATGAAGTCATGATTGCACAACTTCATAGAATGAAAGAAGATGGAAGAGATGGAAGGAAGAATGGATGGAAAATGAATGAAAATGAATGGAAAGGAAGGTCTGCAACTTCAGAGATGGGTTGTTGACCAGATGGAGTCGCCAGATGTGTTTGCAAGTGCCTCCAAAGGCTGAAATCTTCACAGGAACACATCAACCTGCAAAAGATGAAGTGGAAGACCTCTAAGGTCCCACCGGTGTGCCAAAACTATTAGTGGTCACACGGTGGCTTAAGATTTTCTATTTGATAATGAGACACCTCTGAAAGATGAAACTCTAACTTCTGTGATGTCCCACCAGCGTGCCAAAACTGTTAGTGCAAAATCACAGCACCCCTGGATGCAGATCAGGCTTCTAGGTTGATCACTCAGGCATCTAGTGTGATTGCACAACATGGAAACCTCTCTCCAAGCGTGGGACTTGTGGCGAGAGAGGAATCTCCGAGAGAAGGCTGGTTCTGCTCCTAAACTACACCGCCACAAGCTATTCCGGTGCGGGCAAGCTAATCTAATCCTAATCTAACCATGCCAGGAGACGAGAGAGAGAGAGAAAAGGAAAAGAACAAAATCCTATACTAAAACGGTGATACACCGAGAGAAGGAGAATGTTGGACATCTATCAAAGCGCCATGGGACAAAGAGGTGAGCAATGGGAAGGATGGATAGATGCATCACAAACCCAAGGATAGATTTCACACAGAAAATGTCCCAAAACTCCATGAACACAGCTCCAAACCTGCAATGAACATTCAAACATGCACAAATACCTGCAATGAAGAGAGGCAAGAAGAGAACAAGCAAAAATGAGCAAGGATGGACAGATGCATCACAAAACACGTTTTGTTGCTCTAGAAGTTTACACAGAACATCATTTCAATAGTAAAAGGCAAAAACGCCATTACAGAGCAAGGGAGGAGGTTTGAACTCCATTTTCAACCCTAGAGAAGAAAAGAAGGGAGGGCCGAGCTGAAAAGATGAACAAATTGTTATCAAATGAGCCAAATCTGGCTTTTTACATTGCATGGGTCGAGCCCAGGGGACAGAAACGTGGGAAAACATGTAAGCCTATTCCTCATTGACTGCAGATGCATTAAAACGGCATGGGATACCTTACCAACCCATACCCTGCCATCTCTGACTGATTTGGAGGAGAATGCGACCCATTCTGCATTAATTTGGTCACTGAAATGTCACTTCTGGCCGTGCTGAAGAAGAATGCGACCCATGTGCATTAAACTGGTTGTTGAAACGTCGCTTCTGGCCATGATCACGCGTCAGAGCCATTTCTCAATTTTCTCTCTCTAGACTACACCAAAATTCGAGATTGATCCCAGAATCATGTAGATAATTTCATAAGCTTTCCGTTGATGTAAAGAACGTGCAAATCCGAGCTCTGGATCAAAAGATATGTTGATCTGAAGATTTAGGGCACAGAATAGACCAAAACGGATTTTGAAATCTTTTCCCGCTTCGCCACCTGGATGACACGTGGCAGGCTCTGATTGGATACGTAATTCTCTCTCCTCTACATTTGCATCGGGTTTGGGGAATGCCTCGACATGTGTTTGATGCTTGTGTTTTCCCGACACCCGCTTCCGCCAGTATTGCCAAGTTTTCCTTTGTTTCGGGTTCGGAAGTGTGACTTGCATTTGCATCGGGTATGGGAGGTGGCTCGACATGTTTTCCTCCCATGCTTTTCTGACTTTTTCCCGACTCCAAGACCCGATTTCCTTTGTGTCGGGCTTTCCAACCCCTCCGACACATTTCTTCCTTTGTCGGGTTTTCCAACCCTTCCGGCATGATTTTTTCCTTGTGGGCCCTAGCTTGGACACGTGGCACTATCCCATTGGTTCGGGTCAGTGCTTGAGACCTCGCCCTTTGACTTTTGGACTTTTTCCCCTGCGACACGTGTCGTGATCTGGTTGGTTCTCGGCCCTTTCGGCTCCTTCGCGCCCTTCGCGTCTTTATGTCCCGGATGTCCCAAACTGCTTGGGCCAAAAACTTCCGATCCGCCCGAAATGGGCTTCCTCGTCCCTCATTTGGCCGATGACACGTGGCATTGTTTGATTGGCTTTCGGCTCCTTCGGCGATCCACGTCCCGCGCGTCCCTTCGTCCCGGATGTCCCAGTACGAACTTTCTGTTTGGGCGAACCGGCCGGTTCGCGTCATCATGGCCCAAATGTCCCAATTGCTTCCGGACTGTTTGTTCTCATTTCAGCCGATCCGGCCGGTTCGCGTACTTCACGTACTCTTGTCCGGGCTGTCCCGCCGATTAGTCATTTTCTTCCTCTTTCGCGGATCGGCTTCTCGCGCCCGCCGCGTACTTCTATCCCAGATGTCCCTTTGCTTCACGGGCCGCCTGGAGGCTTTTCGGCCGATCCGCGCCTAGATGTCCCAAATGTCCCGACTGCCCCTAGGACTAGGACTTAGTCATTTTTTATGATTTTTCCTGGCTCAATCTACATGCTTGGAACTGCAAAACTCTGATGCATGTTATCGAAATTTACCCTGGGGGTGAAATTTTGACAACAGGATTAGATGTAGGGATGTGTAGGGTAGGTGGTAGGTGAGATGTAGGAGTATTAAATTCCTATAAAATGATAATGAAGGATTAAGATGATAATATGATATAATAATGAATTAATGGATTAGTAATGAAATGATAGGATATAATAGGAAATAAAAGGATTAATGATAAAATTATAGGATAAATGATGATAAAATGATAAAAATGGATTAAATAATAATAATTAATATTGTGATTAATTATCATATGGATGATGTTGGGATATTTGCGAGACAAGTTAATCGTAATTAATCATGTCAAAATTTTAGATGTCTACATTTTTCCCCTCTTTGAATGGTTATTGCGTAGCAATGATCATTCAAAGAAAAGAAGAGAATATGTTAGGATGGTGATATGATGCCCCCTCGAGGGGTTAGGTGGGAAGGAATGAGGCGGGTAACCACTCAAAAAGAGGAGAGGCCCAAGTTAGTAGATGAGAGAGGATTATAGGATGAGAAGATTTGAGGATTTAGAGGATTAGAAGATTGAGTGGAGGGGTTGGATTAGAGGATGCCTCAGTCAAGGGGTGAGATTAAGGATATTGGATTTGAGGATTAGAGATTACAAGGAGATGCATGATGAGAGGATTAAAAGAGAGGAGAGAGGATGAGAAGAGGAGAAGATTAGAGGATTAGGAGAGAGGATGAGATGAGTAGAATATTAGAGGATTATGAGAGAGGATGGGAAGAGTAAAAGATTAGAGGATTAGGAGATAGAATGAGAAGAGTAGAAGATTAGAGGATTGGGATATATTGTATTTTGGATTTTGGATTCCCTATTCAATGATGTCTGACAAGGGTGAAGATTTAGGATTTTGGATTAGAGGATGCCCTAGTCAACGATGTATGAAAAGGGTGAATATTTTGGATTTTGGATTAGAGGATGTTGGATTTGAAGATTGATTTGATTATATAATTGAGGATGTTTGGATGAGAGAATAAGGATTGGTTTTTGGATCAATTTGGATGATAGGACATTGATGAGGAGAGGATTGGGATGATGATCGAGTTTGATTGATGAGAGGATGTTAGAAGATGCCCTAGCTAGGGGTGAGGATTTTGGATGTTAGATGCAAGATGATAAGATTTGGATGTGGATATTGATTGATTGATAAAGGATTGATTGGATAGGAGGATGATGAGGTTAGATAGTTGGTTAGATGATGATGAGGATTAGGTGTGGATGATGATAAGGCTAAAATATGATGATAGAAGGGGGTGTGCTACCATAAAGTTCCCATTATTATCATCATTAGAAATTGTGATTGATGTGGCATAAAGAAAGATACACCAAGGTATAAAGACCATGATGACTGAATTGCCAAAAGCCTTGTGGTCCTCATATCATTGGACAAATTATTATAACGAAAGGGTCCTCATATCATTGGACCATGTAGAAAATGAAACAAAGGGGGCCTCATATCATCGACACGTGATAAAGAAAAAGAAACAAAAGTGACCTCATATCATCTGCCAATATGTAAATGCAGAGAAGCAAACAAAAACACACAAGAAAAAGCACACATATTGCATTTGTATATTTTTTTGCGAATGTGTTGATTTTTAGATGCTGGATTTGGGATATTTATATTATTTGATGTTGGATAATGAGATTTCAGATTTTGGATGGAGGAATGGTTGATATTAAGTAAGATGAAAGGATTCTAGATGGGATAGCTCATGGGGGGATGGGAAGGGATGTATGGTGGGATGTCACTTTCTCCTATAAGTCCCAAAGTGTGTTTAGTAGGATGAAAGGGAAGGATTGAGGTAAATCATATAGGTTGGATAGGATGGGGATTGGTGTATATGTTAGGATTATATGGGATGTGGGATGGGAGATAGATAGGATGAGGGATATTTTAAGATAGGGGATATAGAAGATGATTACATATACCTCTAGGTATAAGGGGGTAGATTTAGGGATAGATGTGGTGTGCCCTCAAGTGTAAAGTAGGGTGGCATGTGTGGATGGATGGATGGGTTTTATATGCCCCTAGGTGTAGGGTAGGATGGGAAGTGAGGGGAATCTAAAATGGATGATGCCCCCATGGATGGTAGTAAGGCTTTCCCTAGTCATGATGATGACATTTGAAAAGGGACATGAAGAGGATTGGAGGAAAAGGAAAGGATCAATGTCTGCTCATGGATGTTTAATCCAATGGAAAAAGGATGTGGATGTGATGGATGGAAGGAAAGTAACATCGCTGATGAATAAAAGATGAGCCTGAATTTGATTGTGGATTAGGGGATGTGGGACTTTCTATGAGAAAGTCTGTAGGATCAGATTGGGATGATGAGGATGACAAGGATGGAGGATTAATATGAGATGAGTGGGATAATAATTCATGGCTAAGTTGTTGGGATATTTGTGGATATGTGAATGGGACTCGATTATAGGTTTTACGATGATTGGATTTAGGAGTTGATATTTTGGATGATTGTTGTCCTCTCAAAATTTTCCCTCTTTCAAAAGTCAAGAATTGAAAATTTTGAGTTTGACACCTTTTTGATGTTCTGGTAAAGAGGAAAGTCGAGAAGTTAGAAAATTCTACATTTTTTTGAGTCATTTGTGTGATTTGCGGGTCTGTCATCGACATTTTTGTCCCATGTGTCCCAAGTTCACTTGGGCTCTCTGTTCCCAATCGATCGCTTTCTCTGAAATCTGTTAACTTGCGGGCCCGTCAAATTTTTTTCCAACTGTCCCAAGTTCACTTGGGCTCCTGTTCCCCGATCGCCCACGTCGTCCACATCATGCACTTCACGTACTTTGGTCCCTCATGTCCCAAAGCATTTGTGCATTCTGTCCCTACATCGCCCGCATCGGCCGAATCGCGCTTTCGCGTCCCGCGTGTCCCAAATGTACCAAAGGCCATCCAGGCTAATTTTTCCCGCTCTTCCCGATGCTTACTTTTTTGAGTTGGTGGATATGAATTTAATGCACATTTATAACCCTCTCTCTCTAAATGACTATTTAATAGATTTCCCCTCTACGCATTTTTGCACATTGCTTTCTCATTGCCATTTGCTCATACCCTTGTAATTGAAATCTCTGCTCGCGTCCCCATTCCCCCTACAATTTCATCGCGGATTCAAGCTGTGAGTTTGTTTTTCTAAGTACTACCAACATGAAGATTAAATTTCAAGGCTAGGAGCAGGTTTCTCCGCTCGAGTCCTCCATTCCCGATATCGGGGGCAAGTGAGTTCGTCACTTGGACTTTAGAGATTGACAGACCTGAACCCTTCTCCAATGGCACAAATGATTAACGATAGTGGCCTAGCATTTTCTGTTGGTTTTCCAATTTCGGTGTAATTTTCCGACATCGTACTTACTTATGGAGCTCATTTCAATCTTGATATGAGTGAATTGACCAACGTGCACGGGGAGGCTGATTGCGAAGCTTGATGCTTGCCACCATTGTCACTGCCCTAAGAATCCCAAAGATGGAAAATTCTGTGGTAATCTCCCAGAATCAAGCACAGGCTCTTTTTGATCAGGACAATGAGAAATACAAAGCCAGAGTAGCAAAGTCATGGCTAAAAACCCTAAGAAAGGGGCATCCCGACTATCTAAAGCTCTGTTTAGGTCTGATTTCAATGAGGAGCTATCAGACTTCATAATCCTGTTAGCTCGGGTCATGGGCTTGCCCTCTACTAACGAGTTTCACTTCTGGATGTGCCCACTTATCAACATAGTGTGTGAAGGTACCTAGAACATCAACTGGGCAGAGATCATCTGCATGAATTTGATAGAGCAGATTGTCCCATGTACAACAAACTAAAAAGTTCTACATGACTTCCTACCTGATGTATACCCTAGCAGCATCCAGATAGTGGTTTGGCTTTACATACATTGATGCTCGAAGGGTGATCCTATATATGCTTACTACCCTCAGTTCACCCTGGACACTAGCAATCACAATTTTAGGAGGGTGAATGATGCCTTCACCATGTACATTGTAAGGCTTCTAGAGAGTGACACTGCAAGGAGGTTTTCAAATGAAGCCATGAGCCTGATTGCGAAGTACGAGCCTACTTCATTCAATTCATAAGGTTCTCTTACATCAGGCTAGCAGGTTATGAGAGCACTCCTCTTAAGCTCCCCATATTTTGTAATGATAAGATGGCCCTGATTGAAGTATGCAGAAATTGGAAAAATTGCATAGAACCTGCAGGGATAAGAAGATCACTAGGTTACACTTCCCCATATCTTTGGGGAACTATACATGCAAAACCGCTCTGGATGCTTAGAACATAGAGAGAGCCCTAGCTCCCATCATTGTCCACTTCTTCAGGCCTAGAACCTATTTCGACTTGAAGAAATTCATTGAGTTGAACATTAGAATCAACTACCATCATAGGGCAGACACTGAAGATTATTGGGTTGACTGCATAGATGATTTTGAGGCCAGAAGGAGGCATTATGGCAGGTTTCCTCTTCAATTAATTCAAGAGCTTAACTTGTATCAAATTCCTGAAGGACTTCAGGATGACAACACAAACCTGTTGTCATATGAATATGAAACTATGATCAAACACACTCCCTTAGAGGATCTGGACTGGTTTAAGAGGGAGAAAGATGATTTGGTTGAGATCCTCACCCCTGTCCTAGTAAGGACTAAATTTTGGGTTGATAGAAAGGTTCGTGAGCTGAGGAAGAATGCAGGAGAATCCTCTTACAAAGACACCTCAACACCAAGGAAGGAGGCACAAACACCTAGTTCGTAGATACCGCATGCAATCCTCCTACCCCATCAAGTAAAGGACCTGAATCCTCCACTCCTTCCTCCTCCACTCAGGTCTATCAAAAGAAGGTGAAGGAAGTCAAGAAGGGGCCCATTGAAGAAGACCCTTTGCCAAAGCATTCAGAACTACCTTCTGGGCCAAATAACATCATTGTTCTCGGAGAGTGAAGATAGTGAAATACCAATTCCTGCAGATGCTTCTGAAACCACAATGGATAAGGATTAGGAAATTCATAGCACCAAGCCTCCAAGCACCATGGATTCTTCATCTGTCGATAAGGCTCACCTGCTCCACTCACATCTCAACTGGAGGCAACAACGGTAAACACTCTATGTGCCATGAGTTCTCTCACTCTTGGTTCCCTTGCTACTCCCTCTTCCTCTTCTTCCACTTTTGCATGGGTACAACCATTTGTTGATAGTAGGAAGAGGAAGTCTTCTTCTCGGATCTCAGGGCCCAATTTTGATGTTGTGGTAGCCTTGTTGGGTACTACTCCTTCTTCTCCTGCCAAGAAAGCTAGAACCACTTCAAGGATAGTGACTGATGCCCAAGGTCAACAATTCCTTGAGATAGCCAAGCCCAAAGTTGATAAGCCAGAGCAGGATTTGCAAGCCTCCGATTTGGAACTCTCAAGGATCTCAATGGGAGAGTCTACTCCTGAAGGTGAAATACACAACCTTCAAGAAATAGTCACCAGGGTCATTGGGAGGGTAGAAAAAGGGCAGCAAACTATAGAGCAGTTGGAGGAGCAGGCTCAAGTGCTTTCTAGTTTCATCAAGTCACTGCTATCTAAAGATAAAGTTCTAGACCCTACCCCACTGACTACCCTTCCACCACCTGTGATCCTCAGTCCAAGATGAAGTCCAGAGCATCAAGGATATACACAGGTACTCCATCTATGGGAGGGCTATGGAGGCCATGGTGGATGACATGCTTGTTGCAGGGTTAAATTTCATTGGTGAAGCCTTCAAGCTCAATGAGAAGGTAAATAATCTGCAACATAAGCTCTCCTCCACAATTGGAAACATGGATAAAGAGCTCAAACTTTGGAGCAACTGCATAGTAGACCTTCGCCTGATGGGGCAGACTGATGAAAATATTTTGATGGCAAGTAAGGTCTTTGATGATGTGAAGGATAATTTGTCACAGTCATGGGTATTCAGCGTAGAATGGAAAATCAAAGTGTTGGAGGAAGCTTTGGGAGAACTAAGGAATAACTGGCAGAAGGGAGAGGCTTTCAAGACTTTGGTAATATCTACTTTCAAGGATATTCACTACCACCTCCAAGATGAGACCTCAGGTGTGCCTTTCTCCCTACAGAAATTAAAGCTCAATTCAGGGCTTTTGTCAAAGAAAATTTGTTCAAAGAGGACTCCATCACTAAAGATAAGATAAAGGAAATTTGCTCTCTCCAATTTTCCATTGAAGAAGCAAATAAGGAGTACCATACGCACACTAAGTTCGATAAGGAGATGAAGAAATGTCTAGGATCTTGGACCCAGGATACTACCAACACATCGGTTCCATGTGGCAGAGACATAACAAAGGCCTTGAAAAGGTTTAGACAGTGGATCCTCAAGTTAGTGGGCCCTTCCCAGTCATGACCACTTGTCTTCCCCTCCTGGCTTCTCTCTCCTTCTTTTTCTCATTTCGGACTTATTGTAATTAGTTGGGGTTTTGTGTTAAGCATCCCTTTAACTAAACATTTTAGTTAAAAGAAGTAGTTACCAAGTGTAACTAATTTGTAAAATTATATAATGGTCTCTCTCTCGCCATTTTCATGGGGCTGGAACTTGGCTTATTTTTGAAAGTGTAAAGAGAAAAAGGCAATCAATACAAGATTTTTCCCTCCTATGTCTATCTGGTCTTGTTCTTTTATCACTATCTGTTGAATGCTTTTGAATCATTTGTCTATATTATGTCAAGAAGCTTTGCATTCTTGTAAGTGTTATTTATGGAACTTTGTGTCTTTACAATAGCATCTTATTTGATTCAAATGCAAATGGTTTATTCCAAATAATTTCATTCTGGCATGCATAAGGAATTATTTTGTTATCTATAGTTTTGGAGAATGCCTTTCTACTCATTTCCACTACTTCATTCCTCTGTACTTTTGTATTGATGATCCATTTTATTACACTTTCATGATATCCAAGTTCCACATTAAAACTATACATTGTACATATGTAAATAAGTTTTAATTTTGAATAAGGGAACCTCTCCCATTAAAGAGGAGGGACTTCTTGTCCCCTGACTGTTGCTCTCAATGAAGTCCTTTTTGATGACCAACAATGGTGATGAATTATCTACATGAGTCTTGATGGAAGGAAGGTGCAGGTCATGATGATTGATAGGGGATTTGGAGGTTGAAATTTGGGATGGTTGTGTTGGTTTGGGATTGGTAAATAGATTAGCAAGGACACAAAGGAGGTCCTCTTGGTCTAGTTTAAAGTTAGTGAGGTGGTCAAAGTTGACGTAATTGGCTTGTAGGGATAGTGATTTATGTTTATTAGGTCGATTTGTGGATTGAGATGAGTTGGGTTCCTTAAGGAGGAGGTCAATGGGGTGAGAATTAGAGATCTTAAGAAGGGGAAATTGTGGTTGGGATTGGTTAGGAGATGATGGTTTAGGGGGTGATTGGTTAATTGAAGATTGAAGATCGGATATTTGTTGATTAAGTTGTTGGATTGTTATTAAGATGTTATGATCGATATGTGATGGTTGATTTGGATGACGAGGAGAATAACTTGGTAAAGGTAGGATGTTAGATTTGAGATTTGTTTGTTAAGGTGTTGGATAGTGTGTGGGATCTCATGATTAAAGCAAGATGGTTGAATTTTATGGGTGGGGGATGATGGGATAGCTTGGTTGATGGATTTAGAAAAGAGGTAGGGGTTTGGATGTTGGTTTAGAGAGGATGGGGATTGAGGATCAAAGGCCATGATTAGATAGGATGTGTGGGGATTAGATTTGGATTAGGATTGTGGATTAAGGATGGTGATGGGATTAGGATAAGGATTGTGTGATTAAGGATGGATGATTATGATAATGTTTGATTAATTAAAATTTTAATGTGATGGGATGGTTAAAGGTGTTCACGCACAAACAAAAACATGCAACACACACCCTAACTAGTCAAGTGGGATTGCAATCAAACTATAGCCCACTTTCAATACCACACACCAATAATGGTTGCACAATTGGATATCCACCTATGTTTTGATGTGGGGTCACCGCAAATGATCTTAGGGAGTGCGGCCTCCTTGTATTATAACTTGATATGTGGTCAAATGGTTTCCTAGTCTAGGATGTACGAGCTCACTAGGGGAGTCCTCGATATATTTTGTGGTACGTGGGGCCCAAGTCTCATGTATTTGCAAGAGATTTTATCTAAGACCTAGGTTTTGGGACGTGGAAGCCCTTCACTTCGCAGTGCTCTTAAAATAAGCAAACGCTTAGCCAATAATGAAAAATGTCTTTAATTTATATACCTGTCAAAATACCGGGTGTGTCTACGTGCGTGGAGATGAAGCCCACTCTCACAAGACCCCTAGGACTATGAAAAGTGCATGGATATTACTTCCATGTCACATTGCCCCTGTAAAAATAAATAAAGGAAGGAATTTTAACAACTTTTTATCCTCAAGATCATCCTAGGATTTGAGAGGAGAGCATACACGGTTTTGCCTTGAGGATGAACATGAAACAAAGGAAATCAAATAAAAAGGATGATAAATGCAAGATAATTAAATGTTAGGTGATGAAATGAAATGATAAAGATTAGTAGTTTGATGATTGGGTCTTCAAGAGGAGGCCCTACAAAAAAAAGGTTAGTAGTTTGATGATAACCCCAAATGTCTTCAACCGATCGTACTTTCTGAAAACAAATGGTTAGTAGTTTTAGATTGATTTTTTATCTTTGGTAAGTGTAGGAAGATGCAAACAAAGTTTTAGTAGTTTGAAACAAAAAAATATAACTCAATGTGTAGTTAAAATGACAAGATTTAGGAAAATGAAAATCATGAATAAATTATAATATAAAATTCTAAATTAACACTTTCATTGCATAGATATTTTTGATACCTTTAAGGGAACAAAAGTTTTGGATCTTGGAAGGTAGGCAAAAAAATCAAAACAAAGGCACCAAAATAGAACAAAAGCGCCAATTCAGGACATAGGCGCCAAAAAGAACAAAAGCGCCAATTTAGGACATAGGTGCCAAAACAAAACAAAAGTGCCAAACTATAACAAAAGTGTTGAACCTACGAAAACATAATCAAGAAGACAAAAGCGTTGAATGTTTTTGCAAAAGTGCCACAGATTTTACAAAAGCTCCAAATTATATCCCTATGACCACGAAGTTAGTATCACGTCTAAAGATCTATTTTAGGTCCAAATCGGTGTTTCTTCTACATAAGCGTTGAATGGCAAGTCAAAAGTGCTAAAATGGAACACTATCACAAAAACTTGAATTTTTAAGGTGCAAATTTGATCAAAAAAATTTCAAATTTGGATAGCTTGTTTTAAATATAAAATGTTATTCGAAACAACCAAAATTTTGGGGGATAAGCCCCACGGTGGGCTCTAAAATGTAGATGAAAAAGAGATGTTAGTGCACTATGCAAACTAGAAAGCAAACTAAATCAGTTCCTAATCTAAAAATCTTTATCACTACCTCAAATTGAGCTAGATGAAAAGGGAGTAAAATGCAATACCTTCCTTACCAAATGAAGATCTCCTTGATGTTTTGATGTGCTCAAGATGGTGGATTGAACTTGTTTTGCTTCAAATTTTTGGAGTCACTTGGGAAACACCTCTTATTGATTTTTTGGATTGCTTGATGAAAATGATGATGGGTTGAATGTAGATGGATTAAAGATAAATGATGGATTGATTGAGTGATAAAAGGATAAAATGGATGGATTGAATGGCTTGCTAACTATCTAGCTATAATGGAAGAGAAGATGTCAATTTATAGTTTGTGGGTGGAGGATTCAATGGCTAAGATGAAGCCATGTTGGATTTGGATGAAGGGGTAGGAAGCGTGTGAGGAATGGAGAATTCTAGAATGGATATTTCTAGAATTTGAGAGAAGATTCAATGGAGAGTTGAAGGTTTATTTGAATTTTTAAATGGAGGGAAGTTTAGAGAGGCTTCTAGAAATAGAAGCCTCTAGATTTAGAGGTGTGAGGATGTGATTAGGATTAGAATTAGATTAGGTTAATAAATGATTATTAGGGGTGAGGTTACATGGAAAGGCTAGGTGTAGGGATGTGTAGGGTAGGTGGTAGGTGAGATGTAGGAATATTAAATTCCTATAAAATGTTAATGAAGGATTATGATGATAATATGATATAATAATGAATTAAGGGATTAATGATGAAATGATAGGATATAATAATGAAATAAAAGGATTAATGATAAAATTATAGGATAAATGATAAATGATGATAGAATGATAAAAGTGGAAATATAATAAAATGGATTAAATAATAATAATTAATTATCATATGGATTATGTTGGGATATTTGCGGGGACAAGTTAATCAAAATTAACCATTTCAAAATTTTATATGTCTACATTTCGCCCCTCTTTAAATGGTTATTATGTAGCAATGATTGTTCAAAGAAAAGAAGAGAATATGTTAGGATGGTGATATGATGCCCCCTCGAAGGGGTTAGGTGAGGAGGAACGAGGTGGGTAACCACTTGAAAAGAGGAGAGGCCCAAGTTAGTAGATGAGAGAGGATTAGAGGATGAGAAGATTTGAGGATTTAGAGGATTAGGAGCTTGAGTGGAGGGGTTGAATTATAGAATCCCCTAGTTAAGGGGTGAGATTAAGGATATTGGATTTGAGGATTAGAGATTACAAGGAGATGCGGGATGATAGGATTATACTATAGGAGAGAGGATGAGAAGAGGATAAGATTAGATTATTAAGAGAGAGGATGAGAAGAGTAGAAGATTAGAGGATTAGGAGAGAGGATGAGAAGAGTAGAAGATTAGAGAATTGGGAGATATGATGAGAAGCGTAGAAGATTAGAGGGTTAGGAGATATTGGATTTTGGTTTTGGATTCCTAGTCAATGATGTATGACAAGGGTGAAGATTTAGGATTTAGGATTAGAGGATGCCCCAGTCAACGATGCATGACAAGGGTGAAGATTTAGGGATTTGGATTAGTGGATGTTGGATTTGACGATGTTAGATTTGAATATTGATTTGATTAGATGATTGAGGATGTTTGGATGATAGAATAAGGATTGGTTTTTGAATGATAGGACATGGATGAGGAGAGAATTCAGATGATGATCAATTTTTATTGATGAGAGATCTTAGAAGATGCCCTACCTAGGGGTGAGGATTTTAGATATTGGATGCAAGATGATAAGATTTGGATGTGGATATGGATTGATTGGATAAGAAGATGAGGAGGTTAGATAGTCGATTAGATGATGATGAGGATTAAGTGTGGATGATGATAAGACTAAAATATTTTTATAGAAGGGGTGTGCTACCATAAAGTGCCCACTATTATCATCATTAGCAATTGTGAGTGATGTGGCATAAAGCAAGATGCACCAAGGTATAAAGACCATGATGACTAAATTGCCAAATGCCTTGTGGTCATCATATAATTGACAAATTATTATAAAAAATGGTCCTCGTATCATTGGACCATGCAAAAATAAACAAAAGTGGCCTCATATCATCGGCCAAGATGTAAATGCAAATAAACAAACAAAAACACACAAGAAAAAGCACACACATTGCATTTTTTTTTTTGTGAATGTGTTGATTTTTAGATTTTAGATTTTGGATGTTTATATTATTTGATGTTGGATATTGAGATTTATGATTTTGGGATGGGGGAATTGTTGATATTAGGCAAGATGAAAGGATTCGGGATGGGATATCTCATGGGGGATAAGAATAGATGTAAGGTGGGATGCGACTTTCTTCTATAAGTCCCAAAGTGTGTTTGGGTAGGATGAAAGGGAAGGATTGAGGGAAATTAGATAGGTTGGATAGGATGGGGATTAGTTGATAGCTTAGAATTATATGGGATGTGGGATGGAAGATGAATAGGATGAGGGATATGATAAGATAAGGGATATAAAATATCATTAAATATGCCCCGGTATAAGGGGGATGGATTTAGGGATAGATGTGGTGTGCCCCCAAGTATAAAGTAGGATGGCATGTGTGGATGGATGAATGGGTTCGATATGCCCCTAGGTGTAGGGTAGGATGGGAAGTGAGTTGTATCTAAAATGGATGATTCCCTCAACAGATGGTAATAAGGCTTCCCCCAATAATGATGATGACAGTTAAAAAGGGACATGAGGAGGATTGGAGGAAAAGGAAAGGATCGTCGTCTGCTCACGGATGTTTGATCCAATGAAAAAAGGATGTGGATGTGATGATGGAAGGAAAGTAACATCAGTCATGAACAAAATATTAGCCTAATGACACATGTTGTAAGGCAAGATTCATACTAAAACAAAAGTGTGACCAAGGTTTAAACAAACCTGCAACATACAAGCCCCATGTATCTTCAAGATAGAAGTTTAGATGATTGTGATGGTTAATTATCACTTGAAGTGAAGACTTGATGAGTAGTTTGTAGAAACAAACTAACCAATGTATAGGGAGTGATTAAGTCAAGTAGGTTGATGGAAGGTGAACGAAAGGTTAAGTCGTTCATTTCTTTGTCGCCAAATCAGTATCCATAGCCTCAATAGAGTTCTTTGAAACACCCCTAAAGAGAGTATTGAGGTGGATTTTATTTGATATTTTTTATTTTGATATGATTTTTTGATCTTTTGATTTTGATTTTTTTATTTTTTTACATAAAGAGATTTCACTCTATGTAGAACTCTCGAGGGGTTAAGAATCACTAGTGGTTGGATGGGGGTGGAAATGAGTGTGGAGATGACATTGGCTAGAGTGTCAATAGACACGCCCAAGCGTCTTCACCATAAGTTGATTAAGGCTATTAAATTGTGGGGATCTCTAGGAGGACAATGGTGCTTGAATGTTGGATGTAATGATAGACCAAGGTCACACAATTGTAGTAGGTACTATTATCTTACAACGTGTGCGAGCAAGTTGATAAAGTGTTAAAATGAATGGATTAGAAGAGGATATGAATGGATGTGAGGATAATAATGGATTAGATGTAAATGTATTTGGATGTTGGATGGAAGGAGGCTGAGTGGGAAGGAAATAACATATGTGCGAAGGCGACGAATTATGTGCTCAATCCATTTTTAGGTGTTTGTAGTTATAGGGGATTAAAGGATTTGTGATTGGGCTAAGTGGTTGGGATGGTAGGATCAACAAGAGGAGTGGTAGAACTGGGTTTTGGAGTAACGGGAGGGATGTTGTTGGTATTATGTTTATACCCTAAGCCTAAACGACTTTGATTTTGATGAAGGGATATGGGTTCTGAATGCCTTGCTAATGTATGACTAAGCCTTTTCCTCAACGGTTCATATTAGTGAACATATTTTTGGCTATAGGATATGAAGTAGATAGGGAAAATGATTCCATGTGGTCATGATGAGATTGGGGGTTTGTAATGTTATCATCCACTAAGAGGCCAAACTTAACAAAGGATGGGGTGAGTTTTTATTTTATTTTTGGTTGAGAAGGGATGTTTATATGTACGATGATATTTGGATGGTTGATGATCTTTTAATGTCGAGTGGGGTTTGGATGATGGATGATGATTAGGGATATGATTGGGATGGAAAGGTGGTGGATAGAGAGGTATAAGGATAAGAATTCCTTAGTTAATGAGATTTTGGACATAAGACCTAAATTGTATGCAATGATTAGTCGAAATTCTATGGGTGCAATAGAAGTCACAATAATAAGTTTCTCGATACCAAGATGGTTTGGGAAGTTTTTATCATGTGATTTGTTTGGGGGATGGATGATCATGTTGAATTTTTTTACACAATGGAATATGGTGGTTAAATATTATCCTAAAGGAGTGAAGTGGCTTGGGTTAAATGGTTTGGAGGGAGTAGGAAGTAAAGGTAGAGGATTAGGTGGATTATGAGATGTTTTGGTTGATTTGTATTTATGAGTTGGATTATATTGTTGTGGCTTAGAAGATGGAGGGCATGGATTAGACCTGGGGCCAAAGTGGATGGTTTGGACTTGAAAATTGAACTAGATTTGGTGGATTTTGGATTGGTTGGATTATGTGGTGTTAAGGTAGAGGTGTTTGTCTTATGATTAGATTGTTTGGGATTGATATATGTAGATGAAAGGGATGGGGTAGATTTAGATGAAGGGGGTGAGGTAGATTTGGGTGTAATATTAGGTTTGGGTGATGTTGGAGATGAAGGATAATTAAGATATGGGTGTGGTGTAGGAACCACATTAGATTTGGTTGAATTAGGGGATGAAGTAGATGAAGGTGGCATAGGTGCCTTAGTAGATTGGGTAGGATATGGACTGAGGATAGGATTGGCATTGGATTTGTGAGATTTAGGATCCGGTGACTTAGGAGTCACGTTAGATGTTTTAGGATTGGGGGATGGTGGATTTGAAATAGGATTAGAGGATAGGATAGTGTTATTTTTAGGGATGAAGGGATTAACATAGGAGTAGATGATGAGGGTGGCATAGGAGCCACATTAGATGCTTTAGGATTATGGGTAGAAGGGGATGGGGTGACTTAGGATTCATGGTGGATAAGATAGTTTGGATAGGATTCACTTAGGTTATGGAAGGGATGAAATAGCTTAGAGGTTGAATTTGATTGTGGATTAGGGGATGTGGGACTATCAAGGAGAAATTCCATAGGATCGGATTGGGATGATAAGGATGACGGGGATGGAGAATCAAGATGAGATGTGGGGATAATAATTTTGGGTTACATTGGTGGGATTGTTTTGGATATGTGAATGGGATCGATTATAGCTTTTATGATGATTGGATTTAGAAGTTGATATTTTGGATGCTTTGATGGATTATCTACATGAGTTTTGATGGAAGGAAGGTGTAGGTCATGATGATTGATAGGGGATTCAGAGGTTGAAATTTGGGATGGTTGTGTGGGTTTGGGATTGGTAACTAGATTACTAAGTACGCAAAGGAGGTCCTCTTGGTCTAGGTCAAAGTTGGTGAGGTGGTCAAAGTAAACATAATTGGCTTGTAGGGATAATGGTTTATGTTATTAGGTCGATTTGTGGATTGAGATGAGTTGGTTTCCTCAAGGAGGATGTCAACGGGGTGAGAATTAGAGACCTTGGGAAGGGGAAATTGTGCTTGGGATTGGTTAGGAGATAATTGTTTAGGGGTGATTGGTTAATCAAGATTGAATATCGCATATTTCTTGATTAAGTTGTTGGATGGTTAATCAAATTTTGTTCGTGATGATACCAATAGTAGCTAACCTTCTTTACACCTTGTGACTGTCGATATATCCAACTTGTTGAGGATAGTCAAACTTCTTTGAACATTGTACACTATTACAAAAATCATTAGACTTCTTGACACACACACACACACACACACACACAACTTCCATCAATATTACATGATGCCAACAATTCCTTTGACATTGTAACACATTTTCCATTACTATGACATGACTAACCAGGTCATCACACCTTCAACTCTAATTTTCACAACTTTTGACACCTCATACACTTAATTCATTATTCAAAACAATATACTCTTATAATATACCCCATGACTTCATGACTGAACCAGAACATCTCTTAAATAACCTATAGGTTGAGTAACATGATTCCAACAAGCCTTCAAGATAATTTTGAACATAAAACAACACATCATATCCAAAAACAAGAATACATACGTCATGACAGATATTTCATAACACCAATAAGTCCAATATGATAAGCATACCTTATAGATCTCTAGACAAAGCACACCTATGTTTCTCTAACTGATGAATGTCTTCATGAAGCCTAATGAAGACACCCCATGCTTCTTAGGGCACTAAAATAATATGAACTCGTCAGGAGATTCCCAAATCTCCATGTCCTTCTTCTCATCTTGCTTATAGTTAGCCTTTGAGGTATTTGTGTTCTTCTTGGTAGGCTTTTCAAGCTTGATGACAACATCCTCTATTTTTTCTTATTTTTGACTTGATGACTGGTCGACTTTAGACTCCTTGACTATCTCCTTTTCTTTATATGCATGCTCTAATTTTAAGAAGATCTTGACTACTTTGGGTTCCTCTTTGACTTTGTTTGACAACCATACTTTCTTATCCTCGTGCTTAGGATCAACCTTCTTGTTCATAAAATCAAACTTGTTTGTCTTAGGCTCATCTTTAGAATTGACATTATTATTGAACACTCTATTATATTTCCTTCTAGGAGTTTGAAACAAGTTGTTGTACCTTTGTGATTCATTTTGATATCAATATCTAGCAATATGACCTAGTTTATGATAATTATAACACAAGACACTATTATTGCCTCTTGACTAATATGAGATGAGTTTCCTTCTACAATCCATATCCTTATGACCATATTCATTGCATGCATAACAATATCCATTGAAGGAGCTTTCATGATCCCATGAATACTTATTCCTTGAGAACCTTCTTTCACATTCTCTTGCCCTATGTCCAAATTCATTGCAAACATAACAATACCCATTAAAAGAGTAACCATGCCTCATTGCATTTGGTTGTCTAATAGGGTTACACCTCTTTGAATTTATCTTCTTGGTATTCTCCTTGTTCTCCTTCATGTATTCATAGGTACTTGGACCCACCTTGTTATCTACACAACTCTTCATGTGGTCTCCTTTGAAACCTAGGCCTATTTTGTCACTAGCTAACCTCTAATTGTTCAACATTCCATCTAAAGCCTCAAATCTCTTCTCCAACCTCTCATATGTCTTGAACCTGTTAGATGTTTACTCCAACTCTATCTTCAAGGACCTCGTATCATCTTCATATCTGAGGCAATCTTCTTCTTTGGCTTTTAGGAATTCTACTTACTCGAGCTTGCTACATGGTATTCCTCTTTTACTTTTAGATCTTCTATCACTAACCCAACTTAAGATTCCAACTCTTTAATGTCCTGATCATGCTCAACCTCCATACAATTGATCTATTCTCGCAATCCATTGATGAAGGATTCGGAAATTTCATTCTTTTTCTTAAATGCATCAATTTTGTTTAAACATCATATGATTTACCCATTGTTTTGCTTCAAGGATCTCCTCCAAGCTATTAGACTTGATTCAAAAGGACATTTCTCTTATACAAATTGTTTGAAGCACAATGACCTGGGTAAATCAGTCCTTTAAAATTTTCTTTCAATTGTATTTAACTTGTGTGAACCATTAATCATTCAAAATGCATTAATGTGAACTTATTAACATGAAATAACCATCCATAAGAGCATGAAGTAGGAGAGAACACAAGAATTTAAGATATAAAGTGGGAAACCCTCAAGGGGAAGAAAACCCAAACCTTTACATATATTACACAATACAAAGAATTTGTTTAGTGAGGCACCAACCCCATAAAGAGCACCAACCCCTAGTTTAGTAGGGCACCGATCCTACAAGAAGGATATAACCCCCTAAGATGACCAAACACCAACTCATCCACCTGAATATGAAGATCACCTAAGTACTTGTTGCTTCAACAACTGATTGTGATCACTTTGTTAGCTCTTCTTCACTCAAACTCTCTTAAACTTCTCTCTCTCCTTCTTCCCTTGTGAATGCACCTTCATATGATGATTAGGTCAAGTGACCTTCTAGCTTCTTCACCTCTACTCTTCTCATCTTTCATCATCTTCTTTTCTCTACTCTTGGCCCTCGACAATGCTCTCCACGCTCTCCTCTTTCTCACTCACAACACCATCCCCATCACTAGCTCAAATGAGAAAACATAACTCACCTTTATACATGACTCATCCCATAAACAACCAAAAGTCAACTAATACAATTAAGGTCGGTCATGTCAACATAAATAAATTCTCCATACTCTCATATAAATCACATAAAGGGACCATAAATATCGACATTAGCCTAAAAATTCAAACTAGCTTACAAGGCCTAAAATAAGGTCTTCACTCCCAACATCATATCATGAACTTCAAACACATAAATCAACACTTCAAGACACCAAGAAAACTCTCTACCAAACAACCTCCACTCATTTCACCTTGTTTGACATAAATAAACATCAATAACAACATCATGCACACACCTATGCACCATGGACACCCTTTGACATTAATGAAAACAACACTAACACCATGTCCAAAAATGTGTTGGGAAATACTTTGGTATCCTTTGTTTTTAGCTCCTTGTCTTTGATGTGATTGACATATGTGAAATTACTTGTGTACTGTGTGCTAGATCACTTATGTGTTTGCTTATATGTATGCTTCATATGACCTTTACTCTTTGTGTCTTGTGACATTGTGGTGTCCCTTGTTTTTGGCTCCTTGCCTTTTATGACTAATATATATATAACATTTCTTGTGCATTTGTATGCTATATTGCTTGTATGCTCGCTTGACTTTGTAATTGTTTATTACTTACTTGATTTCCTATGCATGTGTTTACTATTATACATGACTACCTTTTAATGATTTTTTCTTGCTTTCTTGTTTGTTATCTTTGTGTGTCATGGTTTATACCATGCACACATTTGTAGGAATATGATCACAATGGTGGCCACCTAGGACATCCCTCCATGTGATCCAATGTAAATTATTAGAGATATTTGATGTGGATACACATCATTTATTTTGGGTTGAGACTTCTATTTACACATCTCACTCACCTCAAAAGATGGGGCATTTAGTGCAATTTATTACACAAATATTGATTCACATCAGGCACACATAAAAAAATTAAACTTCATAAATAGAATGACACAATGTACACATACTCGGGAATATATTTAGACACGTAATATTAACATATTTTACACAAGTACAAAATCATCCTATAGGGATGAAATTCCAAACTTTATGGTGTAGGATGGATGTTTTCATTTTGGGGGTAGATTTCTAATAAATTATGGAATGCTCAATTTTTCACAGATAATTACAAGTTTTGATACAAATTCGGGATGAATTACACAGATTAAGTACATGGTTTACTACATTTCAATATATATTTTTTTGGGGGAGAGGGGTTGAGTGTTTCATTCCTTTTCAAAACTTCATGACTTAGGTACAATTTCAATAGAGGGTACTTGTGGGAATGGGTCTTATTCTCCTTTTTCTAATTCAACATTCTATATCTCAAACTCAAAGTTACATCACATAGTGGGGGCATGAAACTATTCATTCCTTTTGAAATTGTTTTATTTTATACTTGGGCATAGATCTATTTCCAATAGTGTGGTCCATGGGATTTGAAGATATCAAGGTGACCATAAAACCTTATAACAACCTTCATTTCACTTTTGTTGTAAGATATCAAGGTGACTAGAAAAATCGAGGCAACCTTCCTTCTCTCAAGGTTATTGGGACAAAAGTCTTGTGGAACCACTCTTTTTGGTATTGGGTCAAATGACACTCAATTTCACTTTGACTTCAGCATCTCCATCAAGAAAATTGGGGACTAGTCATCCCTAATTCTTCAACAATTCAATTCAAATCCATGTCTCCAAGCACAACAAATATGAGAATTTATCTCTCAACAAAGAAAACAAATGTATTCCTACCATGTTTTTGTCTATTTGTTATTTATAAATTCAATTTCAATTTTAAAGTTACAAATATATTATTCAAAGTTGAGTTATAGTCCAATTTCTTTTATGGACATTGACTACACTCTGTGTTGTAGATTTTACCATGGAGCATTCTAACACCTAAGTGAAATTGTTAAATCCAAGCAAAGACAAAGCATGTGTACACACGTGTATTTTTCCTTTAAGGATGTAATTTTTATTTCATACTTGACGTGGGGAAGATATAGACACCTAAATTTGGCAATGATAACTTTGGCATCACATCTTAACCAATACTTATAGTCACATTACAAACCCAAATGATCTATCCCTATCTCCCTTTCATGACTTTATTATCTATGTACACTACTTAGTCACTCACATAACCAATCACATTAGTCCATAGTAGTATATTATTTACACGCATCTTGCCTAGAATTTCACACAATTCCTTGAACTGCATATCTAGAATCGTATAGTTGGGAAAAAATTGTCGCATAGTTTGGTCCCATGCCAAATGTTCCCATCTCTTGCCACTTAATGATCATCTCTCCAATTTGAAATCTTTTCTTAGGTTGGTTTTTATTTCTTAGGTAAAAATTAATGCAAAATAAAGTTACAAACACCTATAAAAGCAACTCTAAGTCACTCAATTAAGGAGCCCAACACTTTCAAGAGAACTCATTAAAAATACATTCCTAAAGGGCTCAAATCTCTCCTAAATTCCTTCAAAATAACACTACAACCTGGGAGCATCCCATACATAGGTACTGAAGCCAACTAAACTAGATTCAAGAGCCATGCCTTTCATTTTATAGACCTCCCAAGTCAATCCAAGTCAAACTCAAGTATACCAAGCCATAGTCTCTCATTGTGAAAAGACTAAGTTTCCATAATGCTGATGAATCCATATAGATATCACATGCTAAGTGGAGAACTATGTATGGTCTAAGGCCTCTTTAGAGTGGTGTTAATATAGGTGATACAAGAGTTCTTCAAACCAAACACTAACCTTTTTACATGTGTCTTCTACCGATGGTTACTTGGTTTGAGGGTATTTAGCATCTTACAGAGCGTTTCACACATCTATGAAAAGGTCATCACAAAGTGTTATAGCTACAAATAAAGTCATAAAGCAATATAACATTCCTATATGAAACCATACATCTTAGGACCAAATTATACTACTCTCCGGATAGGCTATATGATCCCATGATGAATCGGTTTGTAGTCACAGCCTTCCAGATACAAAGCACCTACAAGTTATTTTCAATCTTCTTAGCCATTGTAGACACAAAATCACATGCATACTACTATTTTACTATGTTGTCAAGTATGTTGTTATATGCATAGATCTTAAGTAAGAAAAGTATTCACTTGTGACATAATCCGTTGTCCATCTACTTGGTTTGATTGTTTCTATTGTCTTTCTCACACATATGTCATTTCTGTACCTAGTTCTGGTCAAGTCACGGGGATCCTTGTATGTCCTGTCTGTTCACATTTGTCTTCATTTATGCCAGACACTAATGTCCACTCTGACACTAATGCTCCTGTTGATTTAACAAATATTGGAATTTTGTAAAACCCTAGAAGGCTATTTCGAGTCATATGCAATGATATACCAATAAAGTGCATATATGACACAAGAAATAAATAATGCAAACTTGAAACCCTAAGTGCAAGAGAGAGATAAAAATACTTCACTGACTCACGATAAATCCCATAGTGTATAGAGCTAGAAAATTGATGAAACAGAGTGCATATAGTTGCAACCGAACCCAAAAAATTGTAGGTGTCGAATATGTTGGACCAGGTGCCTAAACTGGTCCCTGGGCACCTAGGTGCTAGAGACCCTCTTTAGGCGCATGTGACTACTCAAAAGCTCATAAATTGGTTTTTGCACCATACAAGATGGTCACTAACCTTCACCGTTGATTGCCTATGTGTGCGTACTATGCCTCGCAAAATTCACCCGTAAAGTACAAAGAGAAATATATCCTATAAAACCCCAAAACACATCAAATCCTAAAAAGAAAAGATGAAAATGGGGATTTAGACTGACCTCGACGATCACCCAACTGAGTGAACTTACAAACTCGGTGATGCACTACATTTGATTCCATATATTTCTCATGTGTGTGTGTGCAATAATCATGCCCTAGAGGCTCTTGTACAAGTGTAGACAAAAATCATGCACTTACTACTATTATTATCTTTGCCAAGTATGTCGTTTTATATATGGATCTTGCGTAAGAAAAGTATTCACTGATGACCCATCCCATAGCCCATCCGCCTTTCTTATTGGTCTTTATTACTTTTATCTTTTACACTTATCACTCACATACATAGTTCTAGTCCGGTCACAGGGATCCATGTTCATTAGTCTTCACTCATTTATCGTCACTTGTCTCTGGACATTAGCACCGATGCTCATTTCCATCCTAGGCACTCATGTTCTCTTTGTGTTTGATCTTATTTTTGACATTTGAGGTCAATATTTTTGGTTTTCCCTCTCATATCTTGAGGTACTAATTGGCATGTCGGGTCATTAGTGTTGAAATTTGAACAAGATATCCCTATATAAACACAACATACATACCATTATATGGGTGGACTATTCTTATCAAGGATAACTATCTACATAGAGCAAGGGACTACATTTGGGCCATTACTCTGCATACACACTTTGCATAGGAAGGGGATTTCATTCTATTCCATCCACACTACGCATTTTTATCTAGCTATTGTCTACTATCTTTGCACCATTGGAGCGAGGGAAACCTTATACATTAGTACTATGCTAGGGTCAACTTCACTAGAAAGGTTGTGCCCATTTTGGCACGTTTTCGGGCCCGGATTCCTTCATCTAGTGGCCTAAAATTGGCTTGTAATGTTTTTTTCACTTTTGACTAGGTCTTAGAACTTTAATAACTTTTGTTGTGCTTGTTAGAATAAGTCCAAATTTCACGTGAGCCCTAATTTATGAAGGCATATTTGGCACAAAAATTTGGGGTCCATCCGAGTTGTTTTGCTAGTAGGTAATTTTTGGCATTTTAGGGTTTTTTGGCATTTTAGGGTTTTTTTGCATTTTAGGGTTTTTAGAGTAGACATGAAATAAAAGGAGGATTGTAATGATGTAATAGATCAGTGTGGATTCTAGAATGAGAAGTAATCTATTTTGAAACTCCTAGTTTTATTTTTAAATCTTTTTATGTGTGTTTTGGAGGTATTTCAACCTCTTGCAGCTGGATTCACATCAATTGGTATCAGAGCAGGATTTTGATCTTGCGAAATAGTTAAGGTAACATATTACATTTTTCTGTGTAATTTTTTTACCTCTATTTTATATATCATGGCTAGATGCATGGGAGGAGGTTATGCCCAAATGAATAGGCATATGTAGGAGCTACAGAGACAAGTTGTTGAGCTCACAGGAGAAGTCACCCACCTTAGAAGGAGACATGCAAATGGGGATGCAGACCCAAATAGTGATATTGAAGAAGGACCTCCATTAATGAATGAAGGAGGAGATGAAGAAGATAATGAGAGAGATGAAGAAACCTTAAATGAGAGACCATTTGAGGAGAGATTGATCCAGGCTTTAGAGGGAAAGGATGACGACATCAAGATTAATGTTCCTGATTATGGTGGAGGGTTACGACCAGAGGAGTTGATTGACTAGTTAAATCGCATGGAAAAATTCTTTGAGTGGAAAACCCTTTCAGAGGAGAAGAAGGTTAAGTTTGCATGCACTAAGTTGGCCGGACATGCATTGATCTGGTGGGATCACCTACAAAATGAAAGAAAAAGGAATGGAAAGGGCAAGATTCGAAACTAGAATAAAATGGTAAAGAAGCTAAAAGAAAAATTTCTTCCTATAGATTATGCTCAGACACTCTTTCAAGATTCCAAAACCTAAGACAGAAGGATCTCAACATTGAGGAGTATACTAATGAATTTTACAAGTTGTCAATCAGGGTGGAACAGGAGAGTCTGAAGAATAAGGCTACACGGTATATAAATGGGTTGAGTTACACCATACAAGATGAGCTGAGTATGCTCGGATCCATAGCCTGGATGATGCTTATCAACTCACATTAAAGGCAGAAGAAAAGAACAAGAGGAATAATTTTAGAAGAGGTGTGAAGAGAGGTCCATCATCATCTCCAATGAGAGGCAGGGGTAGATTTGAATCTACAAAAGGTGAATCCTCTAACATATAAGGGCATGAAGATTTTGGTCAAAGCCATGGTAACTACCAAAGAGGTAGGGGTTTTAGAGGGGAAGAGGTTATAATGGAGGACGGGGGCTGGAATAGCCCCCAAAGGAAATATACATGTTACAGATGTGGTGAAGAGGGGCACATAGATTTTGAGTGTCCACTATCCTACACAAGATAGATGGCAAGGAGAACAACCACGATTAAATCTGGTTGAAGCTGAAGAGGAAGAAGAAATGGAGGTTGCTGCAGACTTGGGTGAAACCCTCATGATAAGGAGGATGATGATTGTCCCAAGGAAGGAGAAAGAACATGATGTTGTTGGTGTTGATTCATGGCTACGAACAAATATATTTCAAACAAGATGCACCTCTCAGAGGAAAGGTATGTAAAATTATTATTGATGGTGGTAGTTGTGAAAATATGGTTTCAACTGTAATGGTTGATAAACTCAATCTAAATGTGAGAAGCACCCATATCCCTATCATATATCATGGTTCAAGAAAGGAAATGAGGTAACCATAGATAAAATATGCCTTATAAAGTTTTCAATTGGGAATACCTACAAGGATGAGGTGTGGTGTGATGTTATCCCAATGGATGCATGCCATATATTACTAGGGTAGGCCTTGGCAATATGATAGAAAGGTTACACATGATGGAGGAAAAATACATATACCTTTTGGAAGGATGGTGTAAAGGTGGTCTTGTTACCCTTCAAGGAAGAAGAGAAGAGTGAGGGATTATTGGCTACAAAAGAGTTTGTTACAAAAATGGAAGAAGTTGGATGGTGTTATGCACTAATGTCAAAGAAGGTGGAGATAGAAGATTTTAATATACCTATTGTTGTAGAAAAGGTACTAAAAGAATACAAAGATGTCATACCGGATGAGCTACTAGATGGGTTACCTCTAAGTGAGATATTCAACACCATATTGATTTGATCCCAGATCGGCCCTTCCAAACTAGGCAGCCTATCGGATGAGTCTACACAAAGAGTGAAGAGTTGAACAGAAAAGTGACAAATCTAATACAGAAAGGGTTAGTGAGAGAAAGCATGAGTCCATGTGCAACTCCAACACTATTGACTCCCAAAAAGGATGACTGGAGAATGTGTGTAGACAATAAGAGCCATAAATAAGATCACAATTAAGTATCGGTTCCCAATTCCAAGATTGGATGATATGATGGATGTGCTAGCGGGAGCCCGATATTTTAGCAAGATTGACCTACGGAGTGGGTACTACCAGATCCGAATCCATGAAGGGGATGAATGGAAAAATGCTTTCAAAACAAAAGATGGATTATACGAGTGGATGGTGATGCCATTTGGGCTATCTAATGCACCCAATACATTCATGAGGTTGATGAACAGAGTACTTCGAGAATATAATGGTAAGTTTGTTGTTGTCTATTTTGATGATATTCTGATATAATAAGAAGATAAAGAAAGAACACTTATTACATATGAAATTGGTGTTAGACTTGTTACGTAAAGAGAGTCTATATGCAAACTTAAAGAAGTGTAGATTTCTTTAGAAGAGTCTTGTTTTTTGGGGTTTGTCATATCAGAGGATGGAGTGAGGATGGATGAGGAAAAAGTAAAGGCAATTTTGGAATGGCCTATTCCAAGGAATGTGACAGAGGTTCATAGTTTTCATGGATTGGCAACTTTTTATAGGAAGTTCATCAGAATTTCAATAGCATTGTTGCACCCATAACAAAGTGTACAAAAGGGAGGGAGTTTGTATGGACCAAGGCAACAACAGATAGTTTTGAATTGTTGAAGAAGAAAGTGTCAAAAGCACCTGTTTTGGTATTGCCATATTTTAGCAAGGTCTTTGAGGTTGATTGTGATGCCTCACATGTCGGGATTGAGTTGTACTTGAGTCAAGAAGGACGACTTGTGGCATTCTTCAGTGAAAATCTAAATGAAGTCAGGAGGAAATATTCTACTTATGATGTGGAATTTTATGCTATTGTTCAGAGCATTAAGGAACTGGAGACATTACTTAGTAGCAAAGGAATTTGTGCTCTTCACTGACCATGAAGCCTTGAGGTATGTAAACACACAAGAAACTAAATAGTAGGCATGCAAAATGGGTTTCATTTTTGCAAGAATATACTTTTGTTTTAAAGCATAAGTCTGGTAAGCAAAATCAAGTTGTTGATGCCTTGAGTAGGCGTGTAGCCCTTTTGACAACAATGGAAAATAAAGTACTAGGGTTTGAGGCAGTTAAGGAATTGTATGAAGGTGATCCATATTTTGGTGATGTTGTGAGACAACTTAAGGAGCCTACAATAGGTAGTGATTCTTTTGATTATTTGATGCAAGATGGTTATTTGTTTAGGGGAAACAATTGTGCATCCCTATTGGTTCAATGAGAGAAAATATTATAAGAGAATTGCATAATGGGGGGTTGGCTGGACACTTTGGTATTAGTAAGACAATTTCTCTTGTTATAGAAAAGTATTATTGGCCAAAGGTAAAGAGGGACATAAGTAGGATTGTAGCAAGATGTAGAGTGTGTCAAATGGCTAAGGGCCATGCACAAAATACTAGGTTATATATGCCATTACCTATCCCTACAGGTCGTGGGTTGATTTGAGTATGGATTTCGTGTTAGGGCTTCCTAACACACAACGAGGGAATGATTATATCTTTGTTGTGGTTGATAGATTCTCTAAGATGACACATTTCATTTCTTGTAAAAAAACTAATGATGCTTCCAAATTGCAGATTTGTTTTTTCAGAAGTGGTTAGATTGCATGGAATTCCAAGAACGATCACTTCAGATCGGGACACAAAGTTTTTGAGTCACTTTTGGAGGACTCTGTGGAAGAAACTGGGGACACAACTACAGTTCAGTAGTGCATATCACCCCTAGACTGATGGGCAGATGGAAGTAGTGAACAAAAGCTTGGGAAATCTCCTACGTTGTATAGTTGGAGAAAAGCCAAAACAATGGGACTTAGCTTTACCTCAAGCTGAGTTTGCCTATAATAGCTCAGTAAATAGGTCAATGGGAGGTCTCCTTTCCAGATTGTATATGGTAGGAATCCCAAGGGGGTCCTAGACCTAATTGTTCTACCCGGTGAAGATGAAACTAGTGATGATGCAGAAGCATTTGCAGAACACATTCTACGGTTGCAAGATGAAGTGAGGGAAAAGCTAAAAGTGAGTAATGCACAATATAAAACAACTGCAGATGTTAGTAGGAGAGTAAGTGTATTTGAAGAAGGAGATATGGTGATGGTTCATCTTAGAAAGAGAGAGGTTTCAAAGGGGACATATAATAAACTCAAGTATAAGAAGATTGGGCCATGTAGGATTCTGAAGAAAATGAGTGATAATGCCTACAAGGTGGAGCTACCTAAAAACTTTGCTATCTCACCAATTTTTAATGTTTCTGACTTATATAAGTTTCTAGGTCATGATGAAAATGTTGCGAGAGGAGGAAGAAATAAACTGGAAGCAACATATGCCAAGAAGAAAAAGGAGAGGGTAATGCGTGTCTTGACCAAAAGATAGTCACTACTACTAGACATGGGAGCTACAACAGATATTTGGTATAGTGGGAAGGTTTGCAACAAGAAGAAAATACTTGGATTCCTGAGTGGGAGTTGAAAAATATTGATAGTGCAAAATTAGATGAATTCCATCAACAGAATTCGCAGGACTGAATTCTTTTTTCAACCGGGGAGAATGATGCGGGAGCATAACTTGCGAGACCATAACTTTTGATCCGACCATTGGATCGTCTTGAAATTTTACATGGTGGTAGATATACATTAGTACTATGCTAGGATCAACTTTTCATTGGAAATTTTGTGCCCATTTTGGCACATTTTTTCGGGCCTGGATTCCTTCATCTAGTGGCCTAAAATTGGCTTGTAATGTTTTTTTCACTTTTGACTAGGTCTTAGAACTTTAATAACTTTTGTTGTGCTTATTAGAATAAGTCCAAATTTCGCATGAGCCCTAATTTATGAAGGCATATTTGGCACACAAAATTTGGGGTCCATCTCGAGTTGTTTTTCTAGTAGGTAATTTTTGGCATTTTAGGGTTTTTGAGTAGACATGAAATAAAAGGAGGATTGTAATGATGTAATAGATTAGTGTGGATTCCAGAATGAGAAGTAAGCTATTTTGAAGCTCTGGTTTTTATTTGTAAATATGTTTATGTGTGTTTTGGAGGTATTTCAACCTCTTGTAGCTGGATTCACATCATGTGGCGGCGAGGATAATCCAACCCCTCATTTTGCATATTTTTTAAGGATTTGATGTCTATTTTAGGGTTTTACAAGTGCTTTTTTCATTACGGGTTTGGAGCAGCTCCGATGATTATTATGTACGACCACATAGTGATAAAAGGTGAATAAGTGTGAATCCCTAAGTAACACTATCTCCAACCAGTCCCAAGATTTTATGTAGACTCAAGCACCCACAGAGAGGACTTAGGCACCCACATGCACCCCTATCGTTGCTAGGCACCCTTGTTTGGCTATTTCTGTGTTCCTATTTCATCACACTGCTTGCTCGGTCCCATGTCACTACGAGGTAAACAGGATCAAGGTAAGTGCCTTATCCCTCTTATTTCCTTTTATTAATAAGATCAAATAAATTGTTAGCATTCATATTTTACTGTGTATCATTTATAACATAGTTGTGTGTTTAGATTCATGTAAAATAAATTTAGATTTTATTGAATCAACAAGATGTACATGATAGTGAGAAATAACTAGATGTATCAATGTAAATAGATGTATGGATGGAAAAATAAACTTCCCCTCTGATGTGTATAAGCGAGAATAAGCATTCCCTTGTCACTTAAATGAAGCTAGATGGATGCTTTGATGCTCTTAGAATTCCTTTGGATGCAACCTTAGGCGATGGTAGTACATGATCTTAGAGCTTGGTCCTTTAATTTGATCACATAGCATTTTTATTTATATGATTCCCTTGTTTGAATTTCGTAATTAACCACTAAAAGGCTGACCCATAAGAAAACAAGATGCCCAATGACTAAAAGAGGCCCAAAAGAGGTGAGCAAGATATAAAGAGGTCGGGGGCACCTAAAGGGGACAAGGGTACCCGAGCACCGAAATCTTGGTTGGGCACTAGTGTCCAGACTTAGAAAAGCTGAAGTATCGAAAGTTAGACTGGGCAATAGGGTGTGTAAGGCTAAGAAGGAAACTAGAAAGAAAGCAAAGAGGCCAAAGATAATGGTCAATTAGTAATTTTCTCGCTTAGGAATCATATGAATGCAAGTATGTGATTAGGACCTAGAAATGTACCCAAGTGTGTGATTTTGTGTCTACACTTGTTCATTTTGGATGCTTCTATCCTCTTTGTTTTTTTACACATTTTGAAATTTGTGGTCGACCTTTCTAGTTTTATAATCTTCATCCTATGTTCATAGTCGACATTTTGTGTCACTAGTGTCAAAATTCAAACAAGAGATCCATATATATACACAACATACACTCTATTATTTTGGTTGGCAATTCTAAGGGGCAATCACATCTACATACTATCACTACCATCAAAGGGACTGCATTTTTGGGCTACATACATTGCATAGAAAGGGGAAGTGTTGAATTCTATATCACACATTTGCATTTTATCTAGCTAAAACCCACTATCTTAATGCCATTAGCACGAGGGAAACCTACGAGACACTATTTCACACACAAGCACAAAGAACTACATGGATTCTGGAATGTAGTGCAACACTCGGTCATAAGTTCACTCTTCGGGTGACCACCAAGGTCAGTTTGAATTCACATTTTGCATATTTCATTTAGATTTGATGTGTTTGGGGGCTTGTGCAGGTAGCTGGGGTTTTTTATAGGTTGCAAGTACCTTAAACAATCAAAAAATGAATATCATGCAACTAACATGAATTAGCATTGAAACCCTAACAACACATAATAAAGAAGATCCCGAGTCTTTGCACAGTCACTGGTGCCCTGGTACCTCTATTTTGTACCGCCTCTGTCCAGCACCAGGTGCCCCTGTCCAACATCATTCTAAGGTTCTTGAATTCATAGGGAGAAGTTATGGAATTTTGTGCATCTTATCCAAGATTTTACCCAACCCAGATCATTCCCGAGATCGCATAGGAATCAGCTAAGTCATTTATCTCTCCCATTTACTCATAGTTTTGTATTGCTTGAGTGTTTACCATCTTCATCTTTACTATATTTTACCATATCGGTTACTCAAATTAGATTTAATTCTATTTTTATTAAATTAGTCACTTTTCACTCCCAAATCACATTTTCTTTTATAATTAGATAAGTGTACTTTTCCTCTTATGTTTTGAGCAATCATTTCTATCGATATATCTTTAAAATTACTCTAGGAGTTATATTCTAGTTTTATGTATTAATGTTGATTAATTAATCGTAAATATTCAATATGTACTACCCTTACACCTTTAAATAAATAAGAACTTGTAGACACTCAAATTTGGTAACTTATCCTTTTGGTAGTGACAAGTTTTGTTACGTTACCCTCCTAAGACAAATACTAACATTCTAAGGCCAATCAATACATTTCTCTAGCTCTTTTACAACTTTCTCATCTTCACACTTTGCTTTGTAACAATTTCAAGAAATATGAATTAATAATGCATAAATTATCTATATGCATCATCCTAAAACTTTATGTTTCACATCACATGCTTCATGTCCTAGACCATACAGATTTGTCAATGTGTGTTATACAACCCCCGACCGACTGCAGATACGGTCCTAAAACTTCTTATTAATTGACTCGAATATCTTTCTTGCATCATTTCATCTTCTTAGGGTTGGTCTTATCATAATATTTCACCTACGAAGACTATAGAAGTATGTCAATATCACTTTATAACTCACATGACACTCTTACAAGCTACCATTTAAAAGCACTTAAGGCTTTCTTAGATCTTTCTAAATTAGTTGCACATCATTAAGAGTAATCACTACTACATGTCTACAACACTCAACTAGGTCAAAGATTTCAGCTTCCTCCATTTACAAGCATGAAAAGGTCCTAGATCCATGTGTTAACAAGAGTAAAGACATTCCAAGCATTGTTAAAGGGTTTTAAGGTACAAATGGTTAGGTCACGCAATCAAGCACACTAAAACACACTATTACTATGATGGGTAAATTCTCTATTCTATAGTTAGCCCACTATCTTTGTGTCAAGAGACATGAAGGCACTCATAGGGGGTTGACTTATATCACATTCACACTTACACAAACATCTAAGAGAACTACATGAGGCTTGATCCCACCGAGAGGGCATGCATTACAACACTTGGATCAGTTCAACAAGGTCGGTCGCAAAGGGTAGTCTAGCCTCACCACACACGTGATTTATCCTTTTGTATATAATGCTTTCATGAAGGGTATCATAAGTATATATGATTTTTACATTGTTGTGGGTGATTACAGTCATCTTGAGGTTGCGAAAATAAGAGTGACATACAATAAAGTGCATTTCTAGGCAATTAAAGCACACATGAATGTAGATCCTGCTCTTGAAGGATCCAAGACCATATATCTCTAGTAAGGATCGTATGGTTCTAAAGATGGGTTATACATAAGTTATATTGTCATTAACCAACTCAATTTCTAGTTCCAACATTGATAACGAATTGTCTACAATTTCTAATATGCCTTTTCCACCTATCTGCACATCTATATCTCCTCTATTCTAAACTATACAACCAATTCTTCATCTCCTCTTGTGTATTTGAGATATCATTTTATCATTTAACATTGTTGTAAGAATTAATGTGTTATTATAATTATGCATGGTCAATTATGAATTAATTTGATCAAAACCGCAAATGCTTATAGGGATGGGTCATAAATAGGTTATATGGTCCCGAATCATCTCAATTTATGGTTCCGTATTGATAACGAAGTGTCTACATTTTATGATATGCCTTTTCCACCTATATGCACACCCATATCTCCTCTATTCTGACCTATACATTCAGGTCTTCTTCTCCTCTTGTTTATTTGAGTTATAATTTTTTCATTTATCATTGTTATAAGTATTAATGCATTATTCTAATTATGCATGGTTAATTATGAATTAATTAGATCAAAATAATCTCCTGTAACAAACCTCGACATCCTATATTTTTGTGTTTTCCATAACATAATTTAATTATGGTATAAACATAACCTAATCTAATACCAACCCCTTATTTATTTATTTAGGGTGTAAACAAATGGCACAAACCCTTTTCATAATGGATTTCATATGATTTTGAGCACATGGTCTGGTTGAATCGAGCCATTGGCATTAATTATCACACCAACACTTATGTCTAAGTCAAATTATTTTCTAACATCTTCTACTAATGTAAGGGTGTGAATTGTTCACTTTTATTTTTAAACTTAAATTTGATGTCCATTTGACCAACAAATGGACATTTGAATTTTACAATTGACATCCATTTAACTCGTCATTTAGATTTTTATTTCATTATTTGCTTATGGAAGTCGATAAAAAATCGTAATATCTTGACCATTGAGTGGAGTTTGGAGCCATTTTATTCCGAAACATTTTTTCAAGCCCAACATAATCATGTTGCTTTAGATGGATGTCAATTTTCACGAGTTAACGAGAAATTGATAGAGAAGGTAATGGAGTTATTAATCAATGTTATGTGAAAAATCAAAGATCTCTAAAGACCCTCAAGATTGTTCTCTCAACACATTTGAGATAGATGTATTTAAGATATTTATACTAGTTATAATTTTACATCAATTACTAGGAATTATGTTTAATTTCAACTACAATATCTTCAATAAGAATAAGACACTACATGACACTTGTTTAATTATGTAAATGTGGACATTTGTTTTGAGTAACAAAAACTTCTAGAAATACATCAATTTAGATTTACTTGTATCACAAAGCATATACAAATCCCTTACAATATGATTTCTACCTTCTAAGTGGTTCTCTCAAAGGACAATTTCCAAAGAGTTTTAAACTTTTTCTCATTCGACGAAAACTTATATAGAGATCAATATTGTATATAGTTTACAACAAACATTTCTAAAGTTTTTATGATTTGAAACAAAAAAATTAGTAGTCATTAAGTGCACGTGTGTAAAAAAATGAAATAATTAATGAACATTATATAATATAAAATATCTATAATACTAACAATTGCACTAAGGAGGTGTAATACAAAATGTTGATAGAAAAGGTGGAAATTGGTTTGAGTATGTGAGGAGGGGTGGGAAAAATAACTAGACATACCGATAAGAACGTGGAAGTTAAGTGTAGAGGAGTAAGGGGGGATATGTAGTGAGATAAAGGTGTGTAGTGGTGGTGTAATGAAGGAAAATTTTTGTGTTTTGGTGAGGAGGAACTTTTATGTCAAAGATGTAATTTTGTTCTTATCATTTTATACAAGACAAAAGTGTGTGACCAAAACACTAGAGATGTATTTGAAGGAATAATGAGCCAATCTCGTATGTTGGGGATGGCATAATAAATATTTTGAACAAAATTGCAAACATGTTGTGAGTAGGTGTGAATGTAATGCAATGTGAGGGAAAAAATTAAAGGTGACAAAATTTTAATCTCCTAAATTGTTGTAAAAGCACCAATTTTATATAAATGAAAATTTTATATAAATTTTCTACAACATCCATAAAATCGAGTAATTAAAGGTGTGTCTCTTCTTGTTTTCAAAGACGAGTGTATGAATTTTGGAGAACCATTTGAAGGAGAAATGAGGAAATGTGCGGAGGTCTTTGATGATACATACTCTAGAGGATTTTGTGAAAATAAGATCCTAATGTTCTATACCTCGATGTTAATAATTGCTTAAGTCAATCCCTAATTTTATGTATCGTGAGAGCCCGCACCATTTTAAGAGGGAGTTTCCTATGATTACCCCATGAAATTAGGGGCATAGGTATATGTTGTGGCTAGAAAACATCCCACTTTGGACCAATGTATCTCTCTAATTTGATAACTGCTAAAAGTGACAACTTAGGAAACCTTAGGTTAGGTCTATATATGATTGAAATTATGTGGCCAATCAATCATTGAAAATTCAAGGCTCGACCCACATGTTTGCAATAATCATAACCTTTTGCCCCTAATAGAGAAGAATTTTAAGTTGTAATTAATCGTCATCATGATCATAAGATGATGATCACCTTATAAAATTTGTATTGCAAAAAGGGAAATCGGGGCATGTAAGGACCTCAATGTAGCCTTGTTGTGGTTGTTATTGAGGTCGCTTTGTGGCAAAAAAATAGGGTGTTGAAAGGAATTCTCGTATTTCTTTAGGGGAGATAAATGAGTTAGCCGTGATTGTTTCCCAATCATTGAAATGTCTTCTACATTATTAAATATATAGAAAGGGGATTCATAGAGTGTTTATTTTGGGTATTTAGGGGTTTATTTGGGATTTTGGGTTTTCAATGATTTATATGGGATTTTGGTATAAGGTGGTTAGGGCATAAAAAATAAAATACTACTATTACTTAGTTTTTGGGAAATCTAACTAACATAAATATTACGGTCAATATTATTACTATATTTGTCAATTGTGTATATGTGTTGTATTTTTCACTCCTTTTATTAAATTATGGGTTAAAGTATTTTTCAATCCTTTTAGCAAATTATGTAATTTCTATAGATTGAGGTGAATCCCAAGCTTGGACACAAGTATAGAGCATGGTAGATATTTTGATTGTTGTAGACACAAAATCTATGCACTTGGGTACATTTATAGGTCCTAGAGCATACTAATATATACATGATTCCTAAGAAAGAAAACTAGTGATTGACAACATATTTTGGGTCTTTTGCTTTGTCTCTTATACTTTTATTGACCTTACACACCCTACAGACTTGTCAATATTTGACTAATTTATCTTTTATGGCCTCGGACACTAGCGCCCATTTAGGATAGAAGTGCCCAAGCACTCTTGTCCCTTTTGGGTGCTCCTAACCTTCTTTGCTTTCTTCTTACTCTTTTGGGTCTCTTTTACTTTTGGGTCATCTTTTACAATTTTGGGTTGGCCTTTTAGTTGTCAATTACGAAATTCAAACAAGGGAATCATATATATACATAGTTATAGCTCTCAAATAAAGGGCCAAGCACTAAGCATTACATATTATCACCTAAGCTTGCATCCAAAGGCACAAAGAGCATTACAAAGAATCCATCTAGCACATTCACTCAAGGGACAAGGGTTGCATTCTTCTGCATACACAACATAGGAGGGGAAGTTTATTCTATTTCATCTCACACATTCTATACATTTGTTATATTCTAGATCTAGCTCGCTATCATTGTGCAACTTACACAAGGGCATCCTATGGCATCATTACACACATTTACACACAAAACTACATGGAGTCTAAAATGTAGTGCAATGCTCGGTACTAAGTTCTCTCTTTGGGTCAGCTCAAATCCACATACTTGCATCTTTATTTTAGGATTTGATGTGGTTTGTGGGTATGTGCAGCTAGGTATCTATCTAGTGAGTTACAAGTGTGAACAACGACATTGAAACAAATCTAGAGAAACAAATAAAGATTAACAATGAAGATCCTCGTGTATAAAAAATCGAACCCGAGCATCCGGGTGGACATTAGAGCCCATATCCAATCACTAACACCCGGAACTCATGTCCTCCCATGGGTGCTTTTGTCCTACACATTTATGGGTCTCGAAACCTCAAGTGGGCCTTAACGATGTTGCTTCCAAATCTGTTTCAGCTATTCACTGCCCCATCACTTCCAGATCACTCAAATCAGCTAAGTCACCTTCTCTCATCTCTTTCTTAGGGTTTCATATTATTGCATGCTTGTTTCTTGTCCATTTACTATATTTTATTACTTGTATATCATACACTACAGTAGTTACTCTAAAAATATTTAATTTAATTTATATTAAATCATTTGGTGAACCCCACTCGTGATCAAACACTTGGATCCTTATTTTGCCTATTTTATTGGATCTTCTTTCATGGCTCCTAAAATTCCTCAAATCTCCTTACATGACTTACTTCAAATGCACCCACCTTGCAAAGATGTTCTCCAAAAATCCCTAGATACTATGTACCTCCCTCACAATATGCCACCTGCACAAGTAAGTTCCATTTTCAATCATCTCTCCGACGACCCTAGCCTTTGTGATACCACAACCAATCAACCCATCTTCAAGTCAATTCAAGCTTTACACCGTTTATTTCAAGATAAATTTCAAGCTATGGAAACCATGATTACATCTCTCATAGCTGAAATACAACATCTTAAGGATACTTCTCATGTCCATGTTAGTTCTTCTTCTACACTCATCCTAATCCTATGTCCGCTACATGTGCTCATATCAAAGAAGCCCAATCCTTTCCGCTACCGACACCTCTCAAGTTTGAACTAAATGTTAAGCAACATTTTATTGTTCCCAAGCTCCTCAATCACTAATTTATCAAATTTCCACCTACCAAGATTACTACCCTTCTTATTGGCTTGTCAAATACAAAGGTCACCCATTTTACAATTATCACAGACTTAATGTACATCATGACAATGATTTTTATGCTTTAAAATGAAAAATTAGGCACCTTGAACATCAGGTTATATTTCATTTGCTACACAACATTCTGATACATCTCTAATTGCTAAATCCCACTGGGCTCCCAAATTTGATCCCTCTATGTCTAATGAGCATCATTCCATAATTACTAATGTTCCTTCTTCGGTAAGTCAAGAGCCGCCTATCCAACCTAGTGTCATACCACCTTTAAAAATACTTACCCCATTATCACCTCATATCAAGTCATCTACAATGTTACTAATTCCAAATAAGAAACCACCTTTAAAAATACTTACCCCATTACCTCCTCCTATCAAGTCATCTACAACGTTACCAATCCTAAATAAGCAACCACCATCCAAAGAAAGGCAACCAATTCACTCAAAACAAGCTGCGATCAATCACCTACTTGCATTTCCTCTGTTAAGCCCAAAATTTGATGTTGGTCATACTCTTGCTCCTACCTACCATTGTGACAACCATATGTTTTCTTATGACACATGACATGCTCCTTCTCACATCATCACATAGATCTCCATTACTCACACACTTGGGGCTTCGCACTCCCCTATCACTATCAGTTGTCTCTAGTATCTGCTCATATAATCTTTAATACATTTCACGCTTTATGCTTCATGTCTATATTTCTCAAACATTCTAACATCTTTCGTACATACACAACACTCATTTCCTAATGACGCACTCTTGTTCTATGATTCATTCTTGACTACTGAGGGGTATTTCTAAATGAACCTCATCTCATATGCATTCACCGGGGCAACGTGGTTCCTCCTCTCTTCACATATTACACATCGCAACACACCATTACACTTGCACCGCATTTGCATATCTTGGTTGCATTTACTCTTGTTAGCCTATACTACTTACATGTTGCACTTTGCTTACTATGATAGTGATTCTTAGTATGTCATTATCTTTTTCTATATACACATGCACATTCACTTGGTATCTTGAGGTGAATGTAGGATCTCTTACAAATTCACACACAATGCATGATGCTCGACATAGCTCTTTACCAGTCCTGTCGAGGCTCTTGGGAGCATATACCTTTGCTACTCTTCTAATCTACACTCTGCGGGTTCTATTGTTACATTATTTCCTAATTTTGCTACCATCACTTCCTTTTCATTGATATATACACGCTTTGACATACTACTTATCTTTCTAACATGCTAACTGGGTACTTCATGTGTAACATTTGTCTTGCATGATCAATACAACCATGGCTAGATGTCACTTCTTGTTTCATATTGTTTGTGACTGCTATGCCCTATGTCTTGCTTGATCATTGTATGCTTTTGGCCGCTTGCCCTGATTGTCTTGTGACATTGTGAGTGATTTCCCATGTATGCAACCCGCTTTTCGCCGTCCATCTTGTTTTACTAGTTGCTTTATTGTATTTTATTGCATGCTTGTTGTTTTTCTAACTAACACTTGTTTACTAGCCCATATTGTTTGCATGTGCCTTATTTTCTACTATGCACATCCCCTACCCTTTCGTGTATCCACTATAGGATATGCCTATCACTTTAGGTCCTCTCATTTGGACCACATTTTCCTTTAGTCATCACATGCACCCCAAATGAGGGGGCATCTATTGGGTGAATAAATCACCCTATAATAGCTCGGGGCTTGTCAATACACACGGTACAATACAAAATCAACACACGAACATAGTTACATATTGGATCAAAATCAAACTTGGGCCCAAAACACAGAGTAGACACCAAAGCACCTGACCTAGTCGGTAGTGGTGGGTGCTTGTGTCCTAGGGTAAAAACAATCAATTTCTCTATTCAACACAATTTACAACAATTTTTAGATCGTTCTCTAAGTAACATGCACTTTCGTTTAGTCACAAAATCTATCGATTCAATTATGGTTACAATCGAGAACAATAGGAAAAAATAAGGGATGAACCATCTACAATGGTGTTTATTCGACAAGCGTCATGGAAGGAGAGAAAAACTAGACCTCTCTCCCCAAAACTCTTTTCTTGGCTTGAGATCACCCAAAAAACTTGCTCTCAATGTGAGATCGCCCAAAAAACTTGCTCTTAATGTGAGATCGCCCAAAAAACTTGCTCTCGGTGTGAGATCGCCCAAAAACCTCACCATTGGCATTCAAAATCAGCAACTCCAAGCAAAGAAGACAAGTTTTCTATATCATACTCTCTTACATATCGATGCACACTTTCCTTTTACATAATTTTACACTTTTGCTTACTTATACACATGTCACTTTGATTTCTCATATACGGAAATTCGATTATTCTCTCGCTCTTCTTTTGCAGGTTTGTCCTTATACACAACAAGAAGCATCTCACACCAGCAAGCACAAGCTCCAACAACAGGATACTATGTATACACTTCACCCTTAGGGTCCACTTCCCTTCCCTAGTTTCCACGCTTCACATTACAATCACTTCATGCTTAACTTGTCCACTCGGCAATTACGAAATTCAAACAAGGGAATCACACACACACACACACGAGTTATAGCTCTAAAATAAAGGACCAAACACTAAACATTACATGCTATCACCTAAGCTTGCATTCAAAGGCACAAAGAGCATTAGAAAACATCCATCTAGTACATTCACTTAAGGGAAAAGGGTTGCATTCTTCTACATACACAACATAAAAGGGGAAGTTTATTCTATCTCATCTCACACATTCTATACATTTGCTACATTCTAGATCTAGCTCTATATCATTGTGTAACTTGCACAAGGCCATCCTAGGGCATCATTACGCACACTTACACAAAAACTACATGGAATCTAAAATGTAGTGTAACTCTCGGTACTAAGTTCAATATTCGGGTGACCGCTAAGGTTAGTCCGACTCCACATATTGCATCTTTATTTTTAGGATGATGTGGTTTGTGGGCATGTGCAACTAGATATCTATTTGGAAGGTTATAGGTGCAAACAACGACATTGGGACAAATCCAGTTGAAAAAAATGAACAATGAAGTCCCTCTTGCACAAAAAGATCGAGAACTCCGAGCATCTAGGTGGACATTAGCGTCTGGATCCAGTCACTAAGCACAAGGGTGCTCCTATCTTCCCCTCGGCGCTTTTGTCTCCGCACATTTATGGGTCTCAGAACCTCCAGTGAGCCTTGATGATGTTGCTCCCGGTCTGTTTTAGCTATTCACCTTCCCATATCACTTCCATATCACTCAAAATCAGCTAAGTCACCTTCTCTCATCTCTTACTTAGGGTTTCATATTATTGCATGCTTGTTGTTTGTCCATTTACTATATTTTATTATTTGTATATCATACACTACAATAGTTACTTTGAAAATAGATTTAATTCAATTTATATTAAATCAATTGTAGGAAAGAGTACACATACCATATAATACACATATACGACTTGAATGTGGTTTATGCTCTCATCTTTGCTTTATGGTTTATGGATCACGACAACTCATTCAAAAATGTAATAGATATCACAAGAAACTCACTCTTTCACCAATTGTTATATTTAATCATTGTTGTACATTCCTCAAATTTCTTCTCTGCTTACCTCATTGTCTTTTATAAATGACAAAAGGAAAACATATTCATTTGACAAGTTCTTTCATTTTTGACATCATTCATCGATATCATACCTCCAATTATGTTTTGTTCATACATTAATGCAACTTATCATCTTATATATTTTTACTCATACTTAACACTTATGTTATCACAAAGATAATATAACAGGGTTTACATGACATTGCTTCCACTTCTTACTCATGCAAGGAAGCAAACATCTTAGATTAAGATCCACAATTGTTTTTGTAAACATAGTGAAGTAGGAAATATGTTTCTAGGAAGTAAAGTTTTTCATTAGTCTATGATGTATGTTATTGTCCACTTTAGCATGACACTATTTTCCAAATCCCTTGACCAAACATCTAAAGTAACATAACATTTGATAGAAAATAGAAAAAACACAATAAAAATTGAAAACACTTCAAAATAGAAAGCCACACTATATCGTGGATAAATTTTGACACGTATTGTAATAGCCACAACAAATTGGACATCTGTCCAACATGGTAGTGGCACCCGCCAGAACAAATAACATTTCATTAACCACACATGAGTTTTGTTTACAACCCTAACAAAATAACACATGGATACTCATTTAATCAACCATTATACACATATATTTATTACCCACTCAAATTAACAAATAAAAGAGTATAACGAGCCAATCTTGCAGAAAAAGGTAGACACATAATTTTATACCACCCACCTTCAAACACCGGGTGAGAAACATGATTCCAAAATTCGACTTGCTCCCCACATCATATAGTAGTTGCAAGTATGATTTCATAAACAAATGGTGAAGGTAATCAACTATTGGTTCAACATAGTGCAACAAAAAAACAAAACAAACAAACAAACCCCTTGTATATATAGAGGTAACCATCTACAAGGGGATGAGAAGTCTTTTGTTTGCAATAGGGTAGACCACACAAAGAAGAAAACCCGAGATCCACATAATTGTCTAGACAGAAACTCTCATGGAACACAAATATAAATTATCATGTTCCTCTATTAAAAACAAGCAAACACAATCTCCGGGCAACAAATACGATGGGAGGCCATAAAAACCCACGTAGGCTAGTGCTTAACAACCATATGTAAGAAAATGATGCACATCATTAATGACAACCCATTCTAGGTGCAAGCCATCTAGAGGATGCTTCCATCCATGGGTCTCGACTAGCCTCTCGTGTTGGCAAATGCCTTGCTAAAATGAGTTTGACTATGACATACCCTTACATTTAAAATAAACGCCATAGATCCACATGTGGACATTGTGGACACATGGTTGATTACAACACTTTGTGCATCAATGCATCCTCAACAAGCCTCCACGAAGCGACCGATCACCTCACACTATCGGTGTTGGGAACCCTTCACCCAATTAAAGAGAATGCCTATCTACGTAATTAAATCATCATAACCTATTTTTCCCGGCTATCCATATTCACTAACTATTAAAACAATACCTAAAAGTACATGGAAATAATTAATAACACCGGTATTTATAGACTTGACCCTATATAAAACACTTTTTAACAAATAAACTTACAGACCTAAACAAATAGACCTATAAATATTCGTGCTTATCAAATAAACACATAAACATTGGTAGATATCGGCCATTCACATACACCTTTAAGTGCCATCTTTTTATTATTAAGGAGTCAAACTTAAATTGATCACAAGTAGTCATGAGCTCTTTGGTCCATTGGTAAAATTGTGAGGCGAACCCACCATAGATCAATTCTTGTCAAGTGAAAAGGCCTAAAGTATCTTGCCTCTTCGAAAAATATGAGGTTGAGATCTCCCTTAAACAACTTTGACAAAGCCTAACATCTAAATTAAAGAATACTAACAAAGATGATATAGAAATTTTGTAAGTGGCGAAAATGCTCAAAGAACTCGGCACAAAATTGGAGTCAGATTTTCTAGGGTTTCTCTCTTCTAACCACCATACCTTGGCCTTTTCAAGCTATGCGGGAATTTATTGTTATAGTCTCTCCTAGGGTTTCTCGCCCTCTGTGCGTCCCTTATATAATGTCCTCACCTTCTTCAAACCCGATTGTATCAACCGTGGCAGGAGATAGTGGAGCAAGCAATGGCACCGCCGGTGAAGCGACCCAGGAAATTTGTCTGAAGGTTTTTCACAAGGTAATATTTCTCCTCCTGATGTAGTTCTTCCCATTCCTGAATTTAATGTTGCATGTCAATGGTTAGAACAATTTTGTCTCATTGGGTATTTTTGGGTCGAATCCTCCTCGAAAGCATGCTCAAATCACGGGTTAACACAATCTGGACTCCTCATGGAGTCTACCTAGCCCTAACATAAGGACTTTGTGGTATCTGAATATACCGCCCTTAAAGTGCATGTTTGGGTTGAATTTCTGGTCTTCCTCTATCATGTGTGCCTTTTTTTCCACAAATTTCCGCCTCGCTTGGGTAGGTAGTTTTCTTGGAAGCCGATAAGTTTTACCATGCTCATCCACAAAAGTGAGTATGCGTTGAGATTGATCTCTCGCAGGATCTCAAAGAATTTGTGGATATTCAAATGGGTGATAAACACTATTCCTAACAGTCATGTATATCAATTTACCTAACACTTGCTTCCGTTGCCAAGCGTCTGATCACAAGATCAAGGATTGTCCACTTTATGTACCTCATAACCGCCCTATGGCCAAAACAACTCCCGAGCTAGTCAAACCCCAACAAGAGGAAGGTTGGAAAGTTGTCGGGGCCGGTGAAATAAGAACAAAACCCAAAAATCCAAAGCCTCTGGCTCCCATGGCCATCGAGAACCAATGGTTAAGGAACAATCTCTTAGTATCCCAACTAAGGAGCCTACAACTGATGCTAAAGAACCAACTGTTACTACCATATCGGCTACTCCATTGCCAAAGTATTCAAGCACGCCCCTTGTGGCGTCGGTTCTCATGGACTAGACAAATTTTGTTTCTCGCATCCCCATTCCGCATTCAATTCCACCGCTTTATTGCCAAACAACTCATAAGGGCCTTCCAAACGACCCCAAAGTCCCTCCTGCATCTCTTAGGACCATAGCCCAGCACACAGCGTGGATTCCACCGAAGCGGAATACAACATTGAGTACACCGACCGAAAAAAATTTGATCTGCAGGATTTTTACACCTGACAATGCTTTGCTTGTTTCTTGCACAATCAATATGATGCCCTTGAGGGCTTGGAGGATGGGGATATGGCTCTTGACCAATGTTTCCCATGAATTGTTTATCTTAGAATGTTAGGGGTCTTACGGACTCTTTCGTCAGAAATATGTGGTGCGTGAAACTTGACAACGATGTGCAAATCTAGATGTTTTGTTTTTGCAAGAAGTAAAAATATTTGGTTTCGATTCAGATGGTATGCATATCCATCCGGCTTGACAACTTGGCTTTTGTAGCAATCATGAAGCAAGGCATGGGGATTAATTTCGGTTTTTGCTCCCAAATGGCGACCCTTAATTAATTGACCATGGAATCGACCCCACCAACAATGTCATATGGGTCCTCTTTAATATTGATGTCACCCTTTTGGGCTCATAAATATTTATGCCTCGAATGATGTGGCCGAAAGGGACGATATGTGGCGGTGGATAGCCAACTCCATTCCCGATGCCAACTGGGGTAATAAGTGGAGACTTTAATATGGTTGAATCCCTTAATGATAAATGTGGTCACTTGCCTATGAGGCAGACACATGGTGAAAGGGAAGTGTGGTACTTCATGTGAAATAAATTCAGATTATTTGATCCTAACGCATCTCGCTTTCCCACCTCTGCGCAATTTGGTACACATGGACTAATCTTGTTGGAGGGATAGATCGTGTTCTTAATCGGCTTGACAGGGCCATGTTGTCGACTCAAAAATTCTTTGAGTTCATAACATTTATTCTATGCGCGGTGGAGGTCTTGCTTGACTTTGTCCTTTGCACCACTCTCCTATACAATTTCGTATCTGTTGGCATGATGCGTGCCCCTTTTGTCATAAAGGCCAATTCTTTCTTAATACTACCTTAATACAACATGGCCCCACTATGTCAATCATATCAAACGGGTTTGGAATTTAACTCCACGACCCAGTCACTATCAGTGGTTTCATCCACCTATGCAAGCCAACTGGATACAATAGTGGAAAGATGTGTTGACTCGGACTACCAAATTTCTTAGAATTTATGACCGATAGTTGGCAAAAATTTGGCACCGCTCATACACCACTAACACCTCAGCTCTCACCTAGGGCGGCGGTGGTGCTTCAGGCGATCCCTTCTCGATGCTCTACATTGCAAGTTGTAATGCTCGACATCAAATCCAATTTACTGAATAACTATAATGCTAGAGGCACTTAGATCCGGGCTCGGATGCATTGGCTCAAGATTAGAGATCGAGTTTCGAAAGAATTCTTTCTTTCTCTCTGAGCCAGAAAGCCTTCTCAACAAATTTGAGCTATCATGGACAACAGAGCACATATTATCGACTGCAACTTATGTTGCAAGCCTTTGTGCGCCATTACAAGCTTGTCTTTCAAGCTCAACCACCCTTTAACTCGACTAATTAGCTGCCCTACATGGAAAGGCTTAATGTTTGTCAATTTTCTCATCACTCTTATGCCTGTTAAAATTGTTGGCACCTTTGTGCTTAAGAGTATTTGGAAAGCGTGGGAATGTGTCAAACCCTGGCTTTTATGGAAGGGGATGACTTTCGTAATGGGCTTTCTCTCAATCAACAATCTCTTTGGTGGTCGCCAATTTTTCAATCCCAAGATAAATGCTTAGCAGAGGTCCCGGGAATCTCCGCGCTCAAATTCTTCAAGCGCGGAATTCGCACCATCGAGGACTTCTTTTACAGAATGCTCAATCTTGGTACTCTTGGCCGAATTTTAAAGCTTTGTTTTGGCTTTCCAACCAAGATCAAGATACTTTCATTATTGTGATCAATTCGGTTCTTGATCACATGTTGCATAAGATTGTTGTGCATTCCTCTCACCCATGGTGGACAGATTGGAAGTGGCATACTGATACTCCTTTCTATTACTACAAATCCAATAAAGGCTATCATTGGCTCTCGCCCCATTTGCCCATGGTGGACAAACTTAATACTCATTGGGGAATTCACGCCACTTTGTCTACATGGGTTAGATGATTTGAGATTGTTTGGACTATATGTGTGGAGCCCAAAATTGCTCATTTTCTTTGGTGTATTCTACACCAAGGCCTTCCTATCGAGGTTTGTCTTGTTCAAATTGGGATCCGACTCCCAACTGCCCTTCTGTGGGCATCTGGAAACACTTTTGCATATCTTCTGGTTCTGTCCCAAAGCTCAAATTGCCTAGAACTAGATCCATTCCTTTTTTCCCTCATGACCCCACTTTGTTTCACTTGGTAGCATATCCTCTTGGGAGATAATCCCAAACTTTTGCCTATGTTCACCCAGATTTGGCATGTTTTCAGAGGGGAGATTCTATTTTGGATATGGAAAGAAAGAAATGTTTTTTTCTTTGTTAATTCTGCAGTTGATCAATCTTTCTCGATTTATAATAAATCTATGGTGATCTTCAATGTGCTTTTGCAGATTCAAGTTCAGGCAAACAAGGTGGCGCTGGAGGTGGACCACCTTCAGACCTTGCTGTGCCATTGGGGAAGCCCCAGTGCAACATTGCCCGAGTGCCTCCATCTCCCACCAGGCGCTCCTCGCCTTTAGCCCGTGGTGGTCGGCGCAATCGATCTTCTTGTTGTGCTTTCAACCACACATGCCACTTGGGCCGTTACATCGGCATAGTCACTCGCCAGCTCGCCGCCATGGCTAGGGCTCTCCGCCGCATTCGTCGGCTCGCCACCTCGCCAACATGGGTGGGGCTCTCGCCACATTTGTTGGCTCGCCAGTAGGCTAGGGCTCGCCACCTCACCAACATGGGTGGGGCTCTCCTCCGCCACCGCTTGCAATAGGACGCTCGACACCCACCGCCACCTCCGCCACCTTCTGACAAGCTCCCTCACCTCAACCTCGCCATTCCTACGCACAGGGGAAGGGGACTCGGAGAGAAAACTTACTCGCTGGGTGAGGAGCTTCCTGGATGCGAGCAAGGTCCTGCTTGATTCGGGGTGGTCGGATGATCGATCCACTTTCGGGCATGTTTCTTTATTCTTTGCTTGATAGTGCCTTTTTAGTGTTTTCAGGTGATGCTTTTTTTGTTGTTCTCTCCTAGGCTCGGCCTAGTTTGACTCTTGTTGTTTTAGGCTCGGCCTAGCTTGTTCGTGGTTTTGGGGCGTGCTCTCATACCACATGCCTTTTTGTTGAAAGCTATCTTGTATCTTATTACATTAATATAATATAGGATCCCTTTTCATCAAAAAAAAAAAATTCAGGATTTAATCCCGACCTTGAACCAAAAAAAAGAGAGAAAAATTTGACTGAAGTACCATTTTTCTCCCTCCTGAAAAAAAAAAAAAAAAACAGATGTCATCCTCATCCTATTGCACACCATGGCCACGGCAATGACCATGTCTATTTTGTCCTCTGCGTATCCTTCTACATTATATAGGTGTTGCAAACCTGCTATTTCAAGAGCTGCCACGTTGCGACATTCTTTCTTTCCTCCCAAACCCACATCATATTCCTATGTAGTCGTCCTCACCCATGCCGCATTTCATCTTTACACCTATATTCATTGTTTATATTACATTTTTGCTCTTGTTTCTACCGGGTTACTAAAATTTATTCTTCCCGTGGGTGTACAGCAAAAACACAGATTGACAAGGGTTGCTACAATGGCTACCAATGCTAAAGAGAGCGCTGCTAACAATCCAGGACTGCATGACAAACCAGATGAAGCTACAAAATCTTATTTTATGCAACAGACTGTAAGTAAATGCATCAAATGTCTGTTTTTAATTTAATTTCATGATTTTCCAGCACTTCGAAACTTATACCACTCAAATTACAACAATAGCGGATTTGTTTATATCTAGTAAGTTTAGGCAGCTTCCATTTTCTGTTTTAGATTATTTGTTTTGCTAAAATTGGTTTAAAAAACCCTTTGAGGATTGCCCGATTAGGTATGTAAAACCCTCGTCTCGTATACAGAGGCAAGACTATTGTTCCTTTACCATTTGGGGGCCAGTGGATAACATAAATTAGAGCTGAATCGCATGGAATCGGCAGTTTCTCAGAACTGAGGTTTTTTCCTTTTTGATTTCTGAACATACATTCTTTTGAATTATTGAGATTGAATCGTTTTTCCTCCCAATTGCAGATGTACAGAATCAAAGATCCGAAAGTCTCCTTGGATTTTTACTCACGCATACTGGGCATGAAGTAACTTACTTGTAACCCACTCTTCATTTTATTTATTTATTTTTGGCTTTGTAAATTTGTAATTCTCACACCCGCGGTCTTATTTAGTGCATGTGAGAATTCATTATCAATCTTAGATTACTTTTCAGTGTTGTCCACATTATGACAATCACATTAGCATGGGCATAGTTCCGAGTAGGGCTCGAACCTAAGTCATCATCATTGAAATAACTCTTTCTTATCACTGGGCCATGACATTAGCTGTATAAAACAACTACAAGAGAAGAAGATCCCATTGATATGCAGGGATGCAGTTTGTCTTCCTTTTACAGCGATTGAATTTATGTTTTTATGCACATACTGGACTCTAGTAGCTTTGCTCTAATGTTTTTGCATTTAATGCATATCATGTTTTTATGAAATAAAGATGAAATGAGACTGCTCATGGCCGCAACTAGTTAAGTTTCCATGAAGCCACCACACAGTCTCTGATAAAAGGCACTAGACTGTTCGAGAAATTTTAGCCCATAACATGTTGATCTTATTGATGATCTATTCCGATTCAGATACATCCACTGGTGCACTGGTGCCAATACAGCACAATTTTTCTGAGTAAATTAATTACTGAGGAGTAAAGAAGTGCTCAATTGCCGGCACTGTGAGTGCCTAGAATAACCAAAATTTTATAGTCAAGCAAAGATTTATATCCTCAGTAGTACAAAATTGGGTTCTACTAACAGTAGCACCTCATTCATTTACAGCGACAGTTTCACTTAAAATGGTGGTTTTCACGAGTATCTGACTTGCTATTCCTTGTTATGAGTCCCAGATTGCTGAAAAGATTGGATTTTTCGGATATGAAGTTTAGTATCTACTTTATGGGGTATGAGGTAAATTCCTATTCCATACTTCAATGATGTATTTGGATTAATTATATTCAAATACTGGGCACATTTCCATCTCATTATTGAGTTACATTCCAGAGTACTTGCCTTGCACTGAGTTAATATTGTTCATTTTCATCTCATTATTGAGTTACATTCCAGAGTACTTGCCTTGCACTGAGTTAATATTGTTCATTTTCTCCACAGGATAGTGACAGTATTCCATCTGGTCCAGTAGAGCGAACAGTCTGGACTTTCAGTCGGAAGGCCACTATTGAGCTTACACAGTAAATTAGCTAGACCCCATTGTTTTTGTCAGGTTTAGTTGTCTGGGGTTGGTACATTCAGATAGTACATGATAGATTGCCATGCAAGAGTACTAATACTTTTGATTCTATTGACACGCAGTAACTGGGGAACTGAATCTGATCCTGACTTTAAAGGCTATCACAATGGGAATTCTGAACCGCGTGGCTTTGGTACTCAATAACTATTATTGTCCTAAAATTTATTTTCATGAAGTTGCTAAAATTGATACTTTGTAATATGTTTATTGTCAGGCTTAAACTGGAAGCCAGCTAATAATTACATGGTTCATAGTTGAGAATGTGGTTTAAACTCTCTAAATTGCACATTTCATAGAATATCTTTTCATTTTTGCAGGACACATTGGCATTACTGTAGATGATACATACAAAGCCTGTGAAAGGTTTGAAAAGCTTGGAGTCGAGTTTGCAAAAAGCCAGATGATGGTACATGTTTGTTTTTATTTTACAAAGTAGGGTAGATTGTGGAATGGTATGGGCTTTGCATTTAACCTTCTTCTTTTTGTAATATAAGTGGGTTTGTATTATTACTCAATAGTTACAAAGATACCAATAGGTTGTTTGGTTGAGACAAGAGCCTGTGAAAAATTTGCAAGGGGCAACAACATTAAAAGAATGTCTTTTGAGTAAACCTATCTTGATTCTTTTGCTATCCTACTAGATCACAATATGAACAAAAATGGACCACGTTTAAATCGGTGAAACTCAGACCTTGTGACCATTACATATTATATTGAATTGGAGTTACATTCTGAACTTGAATTTCTGAGTAAAATAACCTTAGAATTTAATTAAGTACTGTTGTCACAAAGGAATGCACTCTTTGGGGTAATTGTGTGATGAGCTTCCTTGCAACTGACAAAATTGAAACACTCCTAGGCTATGGGTGACCTAAAGTTGGAGTGAGTCTCCAGAGAGGGCTGGTTCCCCTAGTGTAACACCTAAAAACTAACTCTACTCTACTGCTGTAACAAGGAAAAGGGGTAGGAACTAAGCACAAGGCTGAAATAAAAGGTTGAAAACAAGGTGATGCACCAAAATGTTTGAGGACCTCTACTTGCCTGAGCATACACAAGAGGATTAAGGGGACCAACACACCATACACAACTCACAATTTGACATACTTTTGCATAAGTGTTTCATAGAGAGGCTTAAAGTTATGACAACACATAGAAGGGGCAGCAAATGGCTTTATAAGGGCTCAAATGGTGAAACTCCACTGCTGAATCCTGCATGAACTTTATGGAAACACAGACTATGACCTGCAAATTAATGTATCCCTGCATAAAGGTAAAGAAATAGGTAAATCAAGGATAAATACTTCTATCATGAGATAAAATCAACTATGTCACAATTCTACACAATACACAGGTAGTGAGAAGGTAAAAATGGTTCCTTTATTAATCCAAAAGGTGCAACAAGTACAAAACCAACAAGGCTCAGCCACAACCAGCCAGAGGTCTCCTTTTAAATGAATATTCGCCAGTATATAATATATGTATGTATGTATGTATATATATGAGATGATAACTATAGAGAGTAAAAGAAAAGCATGCAAGAGTTTATTATTTTCATGTAGGATGACATAGGAGGTTGCATGGCATTAGAGGTTGCTGGCTCAAACTAGTCAAAAGATCTTCAATAGGTCCTGTTACATGCTCTCTTAACACAAGATTCAACTCTCCTTCATCTTGCCCTTGCATGCTTGACTTCCTCTTTACTCCAACTTGATCTCCACTCTGGACTTGACCAAAATCATAAAATTAGGTTTAACTCCAAGTCTGGACCCAAAATGATGACTCCTGTAGTTTCCTAGCACGACATTCGGATATTTTCTTGGTTGAATCCTTGCTGCTGCTTTAAAGCGGAGAATCGGAGAACTGAAGGAACTCAAGAACAATTCCTCCAAAGGCCGACTTATCTGACTGTTCCGTTTGTGTTCTGTGGAGTTTCTACAGATCCTTTACTTGTTTCGCTGATTTTTCTGCCTAAGTGCCACTTTTGTTCTTTGGTGTTTGAATCTTTTGCATAACTTCTTTGTTATGCAATTTTTAACTTTGCTTGCTTTGCGGATAATTGTACCTTTGTTCCATTGTGCCGTGTGGCTCTTTTGCCCTATTTAAGGTGTATATTTTTTCCTAAGTTGCAGGGTTTTTTTGGGTGATAGTTTGCATGTTTATTTAACTTGCAGCTACATTTTTACAATCACAATGTCAACTAGTTCTGGGTCAGTGGGTCAAGAGCAATTTCACTTTGAACATGATGAACAATCACCACTTTGGAGGCATGTGACAGTTCTAAGTTTGGTTCTAGGTGGTGGGGGGGCTAAATGGAGATGCAACTGGTGCAATGCTACACACCATAGTTCATATAGCCGAGTGAAGGCCCACCTATGTCACATACCTAATACGGGTCTTAGAGGATGTAAGGGGACACATCTTGCTCCAATGTCAAAAACACAAATTCTTGAATTTATCAAGGAGCAAGAGGAAGCAGACATAGCCTATGCCATGAAAATGGGTCACCCTTTGTTAAAAAAAGGGACAGGATCAAGGAAGCCACCAATGGCCCCACCTGTGCTAGCGGTTCTACTGTGGTGGCCCCAAGACATCCATTTTTGCCATCACCTCCCACACAGGATGAAGATACTCCTTCAAGCAAGAGAAGTAGAACAAAAGGACCATTGGAGAGGTCTTTTCAAAATGAGGCGAGAGATCTTGTGGATGAGCATATTGCTCATTGCTTGTACGCCAACAGATTGTCCTTCAATGTGGTTAGGTCACCATATTGGAAGGAAATGATAAGAGTAGTGAATGAGGCCCCAAAAGGTTACCAAGGGCCAGGGTATGAAAAAGTTTGCACCACCTTATTGGCCAAGCAAAAACAATATGTTGACAATTCATTGCAGTTGATTAGGGATTCATGGGTGGAAACAGGGGGTCTCCATCATTTCTGATGGATGGAAAGATGCAAGCAATAGGCCTCTTATCAATGTGGTTGTAGTGTGCCCTAAAGGGGCAATGTTTTTGAAGGCCGTTGATTGCGAGGGATGTGTGAAGGATGGGGATTTCATTGCCAACATCCTCATTGAATCCATTGAGGCGGTGGGGTCTCAAAATGTTATCCAAGTCATTACGATAATGCAAAAAATTGCAAGGCCACGGGGATGTTGGTGGAGGCAAGGTATCCACACATTTTTGGACACCTTGCATTGTCCACTTGCTCAACCTCATGCTTCAAAAGATTGGCAAAAAAATTCCGTGGATAGGCCAAGTGTATGCCGAGGGAGAGGAGATTCAGATGTTCATCACAAACCATCACCTCTCCCAAGCCATGTTTAGAAACTTCTCTTCTTTGGAGCTGTTGAAGGTACTTGTAAATTTCTTATTTTTATTTTATTTAGTAAATTGTAATTCTTTTTTATGTTTTAAATTTGTTTAATACCTAGTATCTACTTGTAGATTTTTATTTTTATGTTTTTTAATTTTCTTTTGTTTTATTTTTTAATAGGTTGTTGAGACAGGGTTCGCCCCTCACGCAATCGACTTGAGACGACTTGTGAAGGTGAGAAAGGCACCACAATGTATTGTCATAAGCAACATGTGGGCTGTATGGAAAGATTCAAATAAAAAACAGGCCAAAAGATTGAAAAATATGGTCCTAGATGATGATTGGTGGGGCCGTGTTGACTATTTGTTGAGTATCACAGAGCTGTCATGAGCATGATTCGTTTCACAGACATAGATCATTTATGTTCGGGAGAAGTATATGACGACATCGACTCAATGATTTAGGAGATAAAAGTTGTCAGTGGTGCAAAGGAGCAAGATCTCGAGGAAGTTTTTTTTTCAAAGAAGTGTATTCAATCCTCATCGATCGGTGGAACAAAATGACCACCCCGCTACATCTCCTTGCCTTTGCATTAACTCCTTGATTTTATAGCATTGAGATCCTTTCTTTTCGAGGAGGGTGGCACCATATAGGGACGTGGAAGTGGCCGAAGGGTTCAAGTTGGCATTAGCCAAGATTTTTCCCGATCTTGAGGTAGAAGACACATTTATGACCGAGTTTGGGAATTTCATCACCTCCCAAGGTCAAAGCCTTGGTGCCATGTGGGACAAATACAAGAAGGATGCACATATGTGGTGGCACCTCCATGGCCAAGCAACACCAACCGTTCAAAATCTTGCAATCAAGGTCTTGTCACGTAATTTTTTTGAATGTTTAACTTTCTTTTTAATTTTGTTTAAAACTTGAATTTTAACTTTTACCTTTTTATAAATTTTAATATAGGTTGCAAGTTCATCTTCTTGTGAGCGGAATTGGAGCACATACAACTTCATCCACTCACAAAAGCGCAACAAGCTCGGAGCAAAAAAGGCCGAGGACTTGGTCTACATACACTTGAACTTGCGCCTTATCTCCCACAAGAAGCCTGATTACAATGAGGAGTTGTCAAAGCATTGGAATATAAATCTCGAGGATGTTGACCTGTTCACACAAGTCATTGTTTGATGTTGACTCTCTTGGAGGCATAATATAGTTGGTGGAAGTGGTGGAGCTAGTAGAAGTGGTGGAACTAGTGGTTCTAGTGCACTCGAGGATGTTGATATTGATGCTCTTGGTGAAGAGCAAGATGACAATAAATATTAATTTTGATGTAATTAATTATGATCAATAGATGACATTTGAGATATTTGATTATTATGACATTTGGCATTCGGATAATATTTTCCTTGTGGTTAAGTTGTTTATAAATTACGTTTATTAATGACAAATGTCTCTAATTTCTGATTTATTAGGCTATAATTTTCTATATTTTTAATTTTAAAATATTTTTGTATGGACGTACTCAAGAGTCAAGATGTACCCAAGGCAAAAAAATTGCCGTACCCATGTGCTGGGTACTTTTTATCCATACCCACACTGTACCAGAACTGACTACTTAGCTTAAAACATTAGAACTATTAAGATATGAGCTCAAAGAAAAAATAGAGAATTCACGCATGCAAGAATTAGCTTTAGAAGCCCTTCAAAAACACCTCGTAATAGAAAGCTGCCAAAACCTTTTAAATAAGCTCAAATATGAGTTATGTGTGTTAAGTGAGGCATCTTGCCTCTCTTTATATTGCGTATGCACATTTTGTTTTTAATAGATAAACAGGCCCCTTAATTATTGGGTAGTAGGCCTCCCTTGCACTATATTTTGCAATATTCTTCATAGCACGATAAGATACATTAGCTGAGAATGAAACTCATAACTTCATACTTGTGTATATGACTGAGAAGCTATCTAACATGTCATACTGCAATTGCATGTGGATTTGTTGAAAGATGACTCCTCTGCAACATTCACCAAATTGCATTAACAGTGAGCCCATAGTAAAATGGGAAGCACACACATTGTGTTTTGAACACAAGTCGTTTTTTTTGTTATAAATGCAGTCTTACAGTTAGACTACAGATCAACATACCTTTTCCTTTTTATTTTTAATTTCGTTTTTCTATTTTTGTGGGAAACCACTGGGATTTTGTACCAGTTCCATCCGATACAACTCGTGAACTTACACAACTTAACCTTGATGTGGTTACAGCTTGTATGATTCAAATACAAATCATATATTTGAAACACAATATGGGAAGGGTGGTACGTGGTTGGAGTATTTGGTAGCATAGCATAGGGATCATACAAAGGTCTGATGTCATAATATAAACTCATTATATTACAAGAACTAATCTCTTTGTTTTCGCTTACCAACATTCCTAATCTCAGATGAATATTAACTTTTAAGGTCTCAATGTTCCATCAGTTGCAATAATGTATGTTGCAACGCAATTCAAAGTTTCCTGCATATTCTTCTGGTTGTCAAGTAATTTGAATTTTCTTCGGAAGATAATCTTCTACTCTCCCCATTCTGAATTATGACCCGTTCCTTGTTCCAGTGGGTGTAGGTTAAGAATATAGGTGATAAACTGATTCTTGCTTTCTACTTCATTGACAAGATTCTTGCCTTCTCACAACTATAGACATTCTAATGTTCCTACCAAGGTCTTCCTTTTCCTAAAATAAAGGGAAAGGCTCGTAAGTTTTTATTTTCATGGCTCCCTTGAAATAATTGTCAACAAGTAGTGCTATATTTTAGCTTGATGTTATGAGCATTCCACCAGCAAGTTGCACATCCTGCCATTGAAATAGCTAAAGCTTGAAGCCTGGTTGATACTGAGCGTTCTTGTTGGAGATTATTTGTATGGTCCTTCAGGGAGGACATGCTGGAATATCTGAGCATTTTGGTGGGTAATTGAATCTTGGCTTTAATGTACATTAAAGCGAGAAGGATTTTTTCATTCAAATGATTGTCCAAGCTGTGTTTTTCATGCAAGTCTAAAAGGTGGTACAGTTTCTGAGCTGGTTGGGATAGCTACAGGATTTGAAATTTCATGCTTGCTGTCTGCAGACTCTGATAAGCTGCTCTTTTTATTCTATATAGCTTCAAACACGCTCTACTAGGTAGATTCTAAAGTTGTCACTGTTCAATGGAAATGTGAATTTCAACCATTGCCAAGCACCTCTAAACAATCATGTTCCAATCTTGAAGTTCTTGTCACCAGCTTTCCCCAAGGATGTTCAAAAGAACAAGATAAAGGTTTTCACATGTTTGCATTTGTTATATTGTTTTTGTTAAGGAAATAGTATAATATTAGACGATCAGTACATCAGAAAGATATACTTTGCAAAAACTCGCAGAGCCCCAAAGGTATATAATTAAATTGATTTCAGCTCCACACAGACCATACTTCCCATGCTTACATTATTTAGATGCGTCTCATTAACCAATGAAGTATACAATCTAAAAGTATTGGCATCAACAAAAGTTGACATTATTTAGATGCTTCTCGTTAATCAATGAGGTATACAATCTAAAAGTATCGGCATCAACAAAAGTCACACCATTTATTCCTAACATCTGCAACAGATAATGCCAGTCAGTCCAAGGGTTGATTTCTTGTTTAGTAGACATATCTAGGCCAGGATAGGACACATGGTGTCAATTGTTTTTGTCCATTTTTACTCTGATCCTTGGACATTACTTGATGCATAGCTAGCTGCCTTTGACTCAAGGTAAGAAGACCATTTCTGATGCCATTTTTTCTGCAACTTATTCCGAGTAGGCAGGAACTGAAGTGAATTGTGATCTGTGTGAATCACAGTCTCCTTGCCCAAGATATAATGCTTCCAATGCTTAAATGTTTGAACTATCGCATAAAGCTCATGATCATATGTTGGGTAGTTCCATATGTGAATATTTCTGTATGGTAAGGAATCGTTTCACTGTGGTGACCATGTTGAGTGAGGACTGCTCCATGTGTATGATCAAATGCATTAATCTCTAATTCGAATGGTCGCTGAAGTTAAGGTGATGTGAGTACTAACACAAAATACAGTTTGCAGTTTAAGTTTTCAAATGCTTTCTATTGTGTGCTTGATCAAATGAAGGTTGCTTAGGCGCCACTTTAGGTAACCCTGATTCAAAGGCCAAGTGATATGAGAAAAACCAAGCACAAACCTCTTATAGAAATTTGCTAATCCCAAGAAGCTTCGAAGCTTTGTAAGATTCTTTGGTGTGGGCTAGATGACTTGGATCTTGGTTGGGTCCACATGAACTCCTTGTGCGTCTACAATGTATCCAAAATACTATATCTCTTGCATGGCAAATGAACATTTCTCTATGTCAGCATACAACTTCCGCTGTTGCAAAAGTGTGGAGAACTTGTTGAATACGAGACAAATGTTCATTCCATGTTTTGCGGAAGATTAGGATGCCGTCAAGATAGACTACGACAAATGAATTTGTGAAAGGTTGGAGGAATATGTTCATCATTCACATGAATGTAGTAGGTGTTTCTATCAATCCGAAAGGCACAACTACTTGTATACATCTTATTTTTCACTTAGCAATGATTTCTCTTTGCAGACTGTTTGTGCGTTAATCCCCGGCGCATGCCTTAAGGGGTGCACCGAGGCAGGGCTGTGGTCAGTTTGCAACACATCATGAGACATCATCGTGGCACTTACCCAAGCATGCCTTAGCCTTCCTACCACCACTTCGCAACCACTTGATATCCTCAGTTTACCACCTTATATCACCTTCAAATCACTTCATATTTGCTCCAAGTGTTTGGTCCGTCTTTCCTTATCTCTCCTCCACCTCACCTTTAATGGACTATTTGCAGCCGATGCCATGGATCATGGTTGATGTTATAGATTATACACATCCCTTTCTAGCTAAGTGCATCGACCATGGTCAATGCCATTGGCTAAGTTGAGTCATGGCTTCAAGTTATGTTCCCATACTTATAGGTTTCATTATTGTCATTTCCCATATACATCATCAAATAATCCACTTTTCCTGCTCTTGCAAACCTACCTTTAAAGGATAAGAGGTTTTAGGGTTTTGTGGAGCTTATGCTTTGAGGTCATCATTGGAGCATTGGGTTATTAAGAGATCAAGAATAGGTGCTACACGTGAAGTCCACCCTAATCTTGGGGGCACCAAATTTTGGTCTACTTAGGTATTTCACGTATCCCTTTTGTGATCCTCCTATAACAATCTCTCACAAGGTACTATTAACCAAAGAGGGCAATTATGGTGCCAATAGTGTCCACGTAAATGTAAGTAGCTGAACCCAAAACCCTTATTTTATATTGGTTGATTGATTACGTGATGCATCATGTATTAGACTAGGATAGTGTAACATATCTTTGTCTATTACATTATTGTTCTCTTTATAGCACATGCTTACCGCCTAATGGCATTACAACCCATGTTTTAGGATTAGCCCTCGCTTTTTACATTAGCTCTTGCTTACAAAGTTACAACTCTTAAGATCCTAGTAAGACCCCATCCCCATATCTTAGATATATGTTTGGAGTCCTATACCTTTGATATTGAATATGGATCATTCTCTTCTAGATCCATGGCTATGTGCTCCTCTTGGTTATATCTTTGCTTGTGTTTTGGCTCTATCATGTTCTTCTACTCATATAATAATATATATTGAGAGAAAGAGGATAATCATATTGACCATCTTAGCTCACATACACTAATCACTCAAACAAACCTTCCTTGGCTTTGAAGCTTGTCTTCTAGATGATACCCAAAATTGAGATCAATTTTGGTGAAGAATTTGGCACCACATACCTAGTTCAACATGTTTTAAATCCGTGGAAGAGTATAGTGGTTCTTCATCGTGATCTTGTTGAGAGCTCTATAATCAATGCACAACCTAATGTGCCATTCTTATTTGGTGCAAGCGCAATTGGGTTGTCATAAAGCAATGAGCTGGCTATTGATGTGTCCTTTATCCACAAGCGCATGGATCTGCCACTCGATCTCTTATTCTCCAAAATGATCTGTTATATAAAGATGCATTAGGAAGAGGTAGTCTTGGAATGAAATCAATAGTTTGCTTTATTGCACAATGCGTAGGCACTTCCTAAGGTGATCGAATTATATCCTTGTATTCATCCAACATGATGTTTAACTACAATAAGATTGTTGTAAGAACCATGTTATTGCGGCTACTGATAAGTCCGAGCCATGAGGACGTTCTTAAATTTAGGGCTTACCATTAGGAGTACAAACTTCTTGCTAGAGCTAACTAGCTTCTTGCATTGCTTGGCGCAAATGAGTGAAAGCCTTGGAACTACTTTCAGTATACAATATCTCATATCACCAACATCTATGACAACATTTCTAGGATTCCCTTCATAAAGTGTGTGATGAGGATAAATATATGGTAAAAAAGTGAAACATCACACACCTCTAATGGTGCAACATTACAAAGGACTACACCTTGAAAAGACTTGATTTTGTACACCACATGGCATTGCTGATTAACATGTTTCTCCAAACTTGAGTGGAACCATTCAATAGAGTTCAATTGTGGGTCGGGCTTTAGGTAAGCAAGTTCAATCTTTGAAATACTTTAGGAGAAATTAGGTTCTTCTGACTTTCATTGTCAATGACGAAGTGTATTGTTTGTTAATTGAACCACGTATGAGGATGAAACAATCTTTTGGCTTCCTTTGAATTTGAGTTGGAGGAAGAAGCAATGTTTGTTGCATCTATCAGTAATGATGAGCTTGGAATCCACGATTTGCTTACCTCTATCGGTGTTGTAGTGTTAGTGCTTACTGATTTGAGCTATGCAATTAGAGTTTTCCTAGCATGCCACTCATATGCGGAGTGACTGCTAGTATTATTATGGATTGTCTGCCACTTGCCAGTTTGGGACAACTTATTTTGGTCATTTGACATTGTAGTCTTCTTTTGAGGATGGCATGAAGGACGATTCCTTGGTTTAGGATTTTGCTTTATTCTAGATTTGGAATGTTTGGATTGCATTTTGTCCCAAGACTTAGATTCTTCTTTTTTAGACTTTTACCTCGATTTGTTTAGAATTTACAAGTGAATCAGTAGGCTTCTCCCAAAGAGGAGATCTGGAGAAAATCCATGTCAGATTGGATGTATGGTCTCAAGCCTGACCGATATACTTCAAGATGAGATTTTGTTATGACTCTCGAACATCCAATTTGCAAGCCAAGTATGGAAAGCGTGTATATTGTTAGGCAGTTTGATCATGGCCTCAAACGTGATTGTCATACAAGCTTCATGTGGTGGTCATTATAGTTTTCAATAGGGTAATAAGTATTTTTGAGGGCTTCTATGAAACCATTGTAGGTGTTTACATGGGTATCTACGTTACTAGCTTCATGTGCGGTCAATAGTTATTCCATCTTTCTTTTATAAATAAGGAAGCTTTTAGAAGAGAAAATGTAATCTTTTCTCTATTAGAGAATTGATTCACCGTGTATTATGGACATACTAGGTTAAGCCAATTATCTAGGGCATTTGCATATATTTTCCTTTAAACATAGGGATTTTTAGGTTGACTTGTACCTTGTATGGAGTGTGACTACCAAAAGGTCGTTGTGAATGAGTACAAACATGCTTGAAAAGTTGAGAGAAATGATCGACAATACTCACTCTTTTGCATGCATGGCATTCTTCCAATTATTTTTGTTGCCTTTGTAAAACATCCTCTATCATTTTTAACATATTTGAAGTCGGAGTCTTGAATTTGTTTTGTCTTGTATCCGAGGACGTGAAAGTGTTAGAAAATGGAGGATAAAGAAAGAATAGAATGTACAAAGAACAAATGAAGAGTAACTAGAATGCACATGTTATTCATTGTGTGTTTGTCTTTTTATTATGTGAGAAATGGTTACAAAATGGTTGAAGTGGTTATAATTGTTTATTAGTTAACATTTAACTAATGTTAACATAATGCTAATTTATAAGCCTTATATTCTAATAGCCCCTCTTAAGGCTCACACTATAGAACATACTAACAAGAAGATTAAGGTAATAGTACCAAATAAGATCACACATTTTGAGAAGCTTTTGCCCTTGAAAGTAATCTTTGACCATGTAGAACTCTATCAAGTTGCCTCCTCGAATTTCGTAAGGTGTAGCTCTCGAGCTGAATTCCCAAGTTCTTGGATTCCACCTCCCCGAACTTCCAAATTACAAAATCTCTTGAATTCTTTGACAACCATATATACTAAGCTACCACACAGTGCTCCATTAAGTTGTCTCATGACCCTTGTAAGCGTAAATTCTCGATATCCACAGAGACTACCAAACTATTTGGGTAACCATCCATGTCGAGTTTTACCTACTTTGGATCCCTTCTTGTCTTCAAATTACATATTCTCTACCCGTGAGTTAATCACTTTCAACATCCGGTGAATTTTCAACAATGGCTACATTAACTTCATTTGATTTGTCTTCCATTTGGATTTTTAATTTGCAAGTACGAAAGTTAAGTCTAGAATATTTGTCTAATGAAATTTCCCTAACAAAATACCTCAGAAAATAACCCTTTCCCAAAATATAGAATGATCCGCAAATTAATGTAGAAAGATTTTAAAAATGGATTTTCAATTTATTTTAAAGCAAAGAAATGAAATTATACTAGGTAGGTTGTGCCTTAGACGACTGACTGTGACTGAAAATTGACAAATTGTGTGCCCTAGTAGCGAATGACCCTTGAAAAATTGCAAATCTTGAAATGCATGCTTGTATTTTCTTTGTTTTGCACTAGCTACCTTCAAAATCACGTTTTTTCTCCCTTGTGATTTTGGATTGTGTTTTTTTCAAAAATGTGCCCTAAATCACGTTTTTCTATGCTGCATTTTGCCTGTCACGTTTTGCCCTGAAAATGTCTTATTTTTGTGCCCTAACTACACCAGCTGCCCCCAAAATGACAAATTCCTAGTTGTGTGCCATAACACTTCGAAATGGCCTAAAATTTGTCTGAAAACACAATCAAAATTCCTAGCACTTTGAAATGCCTTGCCCTAAAATTTGTCTGAAAACACAACCAAAATTGTGCCCTCGGATGTTGTTTTCATGGGTTTTTTTTTTGCACCTTTGTAATGGTGTCAAATGTATTTTGTGGTTACGTTCACTGTAAGTGCCTTCAAACTGAAATTGGGTCGTTTTCTGCACTTTTTGATGACGCTTTTGACCCTATGTTGAACTGAAACTAAGACCTGAAATTGGGGCGTTTTCTGCCCTTTTTGATGACGTTGTTTGTCCTACGTTATCACTCGCTGCTCTACAACGATTACGTGATGATCTAAGCTAAGAAAGATGATGACAATGACATCTATTTATAGGGAATATAACATGAAGTGACAAGCTCTCTTACCTAATGGCAGCCAACTAGTAGAAGTTCATAATAGGTCGACGCTGTTAGCTTACATTTGTCCAACATGAAGGTTCTAAAGGGGAAGGGGCATGGAAGTGGAGCAGACTCATGGGAATAGATGTGAAAGTTATCTAAAGTGGATCTGAAGGTGTTGTAGGTAGAACCTATAATGATTTGTTGGGGTTGAGACGCCATTTGCAAAACTTGGTTTTGCATTTAAGCTGTGTTATTATTAGTACTGGTTTACAGAAGGGGTGTTTGATCCAATAACTTGACAATCACAAGGTTGTTATCAAGCGGTGGATTTTTGGCTAGTAGCGGGAGGAGAATTGTTAGTATTATTGGTGTTATTGCTAGGATTATCAAAAGGGTTATTGGGAAGATTTGAAGAAGGATTATTCCGAAGCTTTGAAGATGATTTCAATGGCATTGTTTCCATAGGAGCTTTAGTTTGAGGAACTTAGACATATGAGCCATCCTTGCTATGAGTGACATACACATTGTGGTCCAAGTCCTAAAAGGGAAATTGGAGATTTATTAGGTAATTTGAACCTTATTGCATTGAATGATTGGCTTAGGTTGAGATTGAAAAAAATTGTACCACGACTGATTTCCTTCAATGAGAAAGGAGTTACCCATGTGAAATCAGAATGGGTTTAGTCTTGATAGAAAAACTGTAAGAGTTGTTATGATCATAAGTGATAAAAGATAAATAAGATAGTCAAGAAAGTTATGATAAAGCTATAGGAGCTAAGAGGAGATAAAAAGATGAGATGAATTAAGAAATAAAGTAAGATTAAAATGATCATGAAAATAACTCAATCAACTTCACAGAAAGCTTCATGTCTGATTCTCCAAATTGTATGTGGGCTAAGAAGGTCAATATGATTCTCCTATTTTCTCTTCTTAATAATACAGATTAGCATATAAATAGAAGATTATTCTATGACCAACCCACAAGCCAAGATAAAAACCAAGAGGCATATGAATCGTGGATCTAGAAGACAATAATCCACACCCTATCAAAGGCTTAAAGTTCCAAATCTTATGACTAAGATAAGGAATGGAGTCTTACTAGGATATTAGGTTATAAGAATAAAGATAGTAAGCAAGTGGATGCAAGATACCCAAGTCAAGGATGTAAAGTCAAATGGTGGATAAAGGCAAGGGCCGATAATAAGAAAAATGCATTAGACAAAGAATATGCTACTCTATCCTAGTTTAATAGATGAAATATCAACATATTCAATCATATAAACTATAAATGAAAAGGAAAGTTTAGGGATAATTACTTTTGAAGACAACATTGATGCATTAACCACCCGCAGGTTAATAGCATCTTATGAGAGGTTTGTCGCTGGATCACAAAAGGTGTAAGTGGAAGACCTAAGACCAAAGTTGGGGACTTCAAAGACTTGGCAAACCTTTTTGGTGCAACCCTTATTCTTGTAGCTCGTAATAACCCAATGCCCCAAACTAGTTTTCAAATCTAAGCTCCACCAAACCTTAAATCTTCAAGCTCTTTTAATGTACTTTGGCAAGTGCAGATAAACTGATTATGTGATGATCCTAGATGATAGAAATGACGACAATGCACATATTTGTAGAGGAACATACCCTGAAGTCACAAACTCTCTTAGCCAACAACAATCGACTAGTAGAAAGTCATATCGGGTTGGTGCCGCCGGCTTGCATCTATCCAACATGAAGGTTTTAAAGGGGAAAGAGCATGGAAGTGGAGCAGACTCTTGGGAGCAAATGTGAAGGTGTTGTGGCCCGTGGGTAGTTGTGAAGGTGATAGAACGTAGGATATTAAGTGGTTGGAAGGAGGTAGTAAGAGGGTGGTAAGACATGCTAGGATGACCTAGGGCAAATGGGGCACACAACAATTCTCTCACAAGGTATTAGTTACCAACTTGCTCTTTATTGGCAGGGCCCTTAATGCACACACTTAGAGAGGTTAATGCGCCAATAATCTACAAAGAAAAAAATCATTAATAAGAGTGAAAAATAAGGTGTATCCAATTCTTGCATCTTTTCCTCAACTACATAAAATAGACTATTTGTACCCACTACATTCAACATCCCGTCTTGCATAGGTTTGTCTCTTTCCTCTTCTCTCTCGGGGCCCTACAAAGCTGCTTTAGAACACTTGTTTTCTTCTTAATCTCTTCATGTTGGTTGCATATGTTTGGAAGCTTCTGAAGTTTACCTTATTATTAATCTTGGGTATGGGTCCTTTGTACAAGAAGAATGTTATAATGATCATGGACTCATATGAAGATTCAATGAGTTGTGGCCTAAATTGGTTGATGTCCACAAGTGGGCCTTTGATACTTGGAAATCTTTGGTTTCTAAGGAGATTTCCATTTACCTATGTTGTAGGGTTGTATCGTTATTGAATGTGAAGATGTAGAGGATAGAAACACTATTCATCGAGTTGGGCCTTGCTTTTGAAAGGATGTTGCACTATGTATTAAGCCATGGTACTCCTTTGATGCTTCTTTGGACATCATTTCTTTTGCTCTCATTTGGGTGAGACTATCGAATCTCCTCGACCCTTCTGGTCTACTACCTTCTCTTCTATTGGGAACACACTATGGTTGTTTCATTTTTACTCTCATCAAACATCAAAATACATTTCACTTCATTTGCCAAACTTTGTGTGGAGGTTGATTTTGAAAATGGTCTTCTAGGGGAGATTTGGCTTAAGATGGGGGATAGGGTTTGGAAACAAAAGTTGGATTACGAGCATGTGGCCTTCCGGTACCACACTTGTTTCTCTCACAAACACCTTAATACTAAGTGTCCAAAGAGACCTGCTTGAAAATCAACTTGTTTGGGTGGTGCGAAAAGAAGATCAAGAAACCTCTTCCTACTTAGTGGTGTGGTGCTTAGGAGCATCACCATATGATGGCTCCCCCTTCATCCATTATAGTGGTAGTTGAATCTCATTTCCTTGGGAATGAGGAAATTCTTTCTTATGGACTCTCCCCCTTGTTGTTGTTATCCCTGTTCAAACGACATTCTACCTCACCTCTTTTTCAAAAGCTTGTTTCAAATGATCCTCCAGCTTCACATTTTGTGGATTCCAGCACCCCCACCCTTGAAGACGAAAAACCAGATCTTCCTCTTTTCCCTTGGCAGATGTTTTGGCCTCGAGCTCACTTAGTCTTGCATTCCCTCCATGATCTAACATTCTTGAAGATTTCTCTACAGATAATTTCAGAACAAGTTTGTATGGAAGTTAAGAAGAGGAAGGTTCCTAACAATTCTTCCCACAAGATGAGATTAAGATTTATGAAGAAACTCAACTGGGTCTGATTTTGGGTTGTAGTGTTGATCTCGAATCTTGGTTTTCAAACGTTCCTAAATGTTCCTTTTTTATCCCTCTTCACTTCTCACTTTTCCTCTCCCATCTCTTTCCTCTTCATTTTGACCTCTCTTTCATTCTTATTCTCGAATTATTTTTAGGATGAGGGCTCCAAGAGAATCCCTCAATTTACCAATTTAGAAAACAAACTATGTTAAATATTAAATATCATAGGAAGATATTTTGTGTATGTCTGGAACTATAAAAACACACAAGGCCTTTAAAGCATGGTACAATGGGTTGACAATGCATACACAAACATTAAAAAATTAAATAACATAAAAGCACAGTTTCTTGCAAGTTTTCAACATTGTATTATAAATGTTAAAAACATGTCTTCCTTGGTTCCCGTAAGTCATAGCACCTCAGGTCTGTTGGGAACTCACGTAGTATGTGTTAAGTTACCTAGGACTTTGGGATGACAAAAAAATTCAAATTTTGGGGATGGAATTAAAATATTATTGAAATATTTAAAATAAACAAATAAACTAAAAAATAACTTATAGAGTAAAATAAGCCAAAATTCAAAATAATAAGGTAAACAATTATATGACATGAATAAATTACTAAATAAAACCATTGTGATTGGTCAATATCATCAATCATTAATCCAAAATCATAAATGATAGAGAATTGAGATACATCAATGAAATTACAATGGGAAGCGTACATTATAGTAGAACTAGACACATTATTATTACAATTTTTTTGATTAATACACCAACTGTTCAACATGCTAATGTCCAAATCAAAAATCATAGTCCAGAAAGGTGCAACTCAAAATTCAGAATCGACATTTGAAATAACATCCGTGAAACACTCCTCGGTGGAATGTCGTCCTCGTCCTTATTCTCGAAGGGGATCTCAATCAATCCCTGCTATATTATGGTCCTCTTCAACTTGTCTTGGCTCCCAGGATCTACATTCCACCATAATGATGGGGTTTACTTGTACTCAGATGTCTTGTGATCCATGTGATGCAAGGCAGTGTGTACAACAAGCTTTTCTGCTGTCTTAGAGGTAAGTCTTTTTCTCTTAAGAGAGTGGATCCAACGATATGTTGAAAAATTCTTCTTAGCAATAGAGAAACTAGAAACCTGGGAAAGGAAAGCAAATTGCAAGTGAATATAGCGAAGTTGGACGCCCATATAGTCGCCACCAACTCATTTGGTTCTCATGTGCCAATGTTAGTGTGTCTATCATTGCTGGAGATTTGTAGCCATCAAGTTTAATAAGTGTGAGCCATTGAATTCCAACCTCCTCTGCACTATAAACTATTTTGAGGGCCTTCATTTATCCCTTATTCACATCCTCGTCCTCCAAGGGGTTAAATCTACTAGGCCTCTCCACATACCATTTTGGATTAAGTGCATTTGTGGCCATATGTAATGGCGTGTTCAACTTATACCTCTCTTGAATGATAGAGTTAAATGATGCTGGACGTCAAGGACGTCATGAAAATGCTCAACCATTGTGGGGATGTCACAACATCCCTGATACCCCTCCTGCATACAAAGAAACACAGATGTCCCCTGAATTTAAGAGATATACCCTTGCAATTTTGTTCAAACGCAAGTGTGTGGAGACGTTTCTCCCTTGTCTCATTGTCCCCAAACAAGAATAGATGTAATAACATATCTGAACCAGACAATTAAGCCTTAGTAATGTTAACATGTTCCTTGTTGACAAATCGCGATTTATTGATTGACGAGTAAAGATTGACAAGTAAATTCTTGTGACGTCAATACAACATGTGAGTCTTGCATCTTCAAGAGAAGCATTATTATAAATAATTAGATAAAAATGCCCTAGGAAAGTCTGCTATGCGGGATGCATTGTGCACATGACCAGTAATTGTCGTGCTGATTTGGTCGAATGATGACATATGAATCGTTCACCACTATAATTAAACTGTGCCGGTTTGGAGCTTAGCAAATTGTTAATGAATGTATAATTTTGTCATTAGTTTGATTTGCCATAGTTCTAGGTGATAGGAAATCTAGCTAGAAGAGGGAAGAGCTCTGCCACATTTGAAGAACCTTATAATTGTTACCCCTACAGCAAGAAGCTTCAAGGCACTAAAATAAAAACTAGTCCAGTTATCTTTAATACATCTATCTGGAAAATGCTGTGGGATATCAATCTCACAGCCTTTATATTGGATTTTTGCATAACACATCGATTAATAACTATATTACCTTCTCTACAAATTTCTCACTGACTGGTGGAAATGGTGTCAATCCAGCTGCATCACTGTGTCAGGCTCGAAAAAATCTCTGGGATATAAATTGGGCTACAAATTCCACTATATGGCCAAGATATTTTTTCAATTGACTATAAATGAAAAGAAAAAACTTCTAAGCGATGGTTAAATGGATGCAAAATATATGGTTGAAAATTGATTTTCAACTACTCACAGATGTTATAAACCACCACCACCACTCTACCTCACCCTTCCTCACCCTTCCTCACCCTCCTCAGCTACCATTGTAGAATGCCTATCAGCGTAATTAGTTCTTAGTATATTGGGGTGGCATAGTCACCGGGTTGGAGAAAAATTGAAATAGATTCTTGAAGATTTAGACCTTTGTTGGTGGTTGAGGCTCAGTTGATCTTGTTGACAAGTCTGTGATTGCCCATTTACCTGACACCCACCTTGTAAAACTAATAAACATGATTTTGCTTCTGTTTGGATTCACTCCCAGTGGCTTTCCTTTCATGTTATGTACATTTTTTCTGCATTTAAGTAATTATTTTGTTGAATTCAATTTATTTTTCTGATTGTATTGAATTTTATATTTGCATTTATGTTTTTTGGGAACCTTTCTGAAATGGATAAACCTTTAATTGTCAGACTTACCAAACTTTTAATGCATGCTAAGTGAGTGGGGAAGTGAGGAGCATGTGGTGCTTACCATTTCGAGGGTATCCATGGGAGATTGGGCTGCCCACATAACTTTTCCTCCGTGTGTGGGGACAATCCCTTATGTACACACTTCTAAACTTAATCAGAGCACTCCTCTTAGATGATCTGTTTCGCTTGCACTACATCATAATTTAATAATGCTAGTTCTTGTCTTCATTTGTTTCAAGCATTAGGAAATGATAAATAACATGATTCTACTACAACCCAAAGCACTTGGTCTTGTTGCACCACGAGTTTCTTTCAATTTCTAATGTCTATATATAAGCCCCTGCAGTCTTAAGCAATTCAGTGATACATTCATTTTGAGGACTTTTACATATTGTATGCTTCATCCAGTTAAAAGTCATTCTCAGGACAAATCCATTCCATTTAGACACATCTTGCAGTTGATGCACTGTTTTACTTCAGCTCCCATTTTGCAAAGTAGGGACATAATTAAAGATTATGCTTGCTTTTAACACATGCATATGCAATATTCCAAAAACAGGAACATTGGAAGGATAAGAAATGAAGTCCAACTTCCATGCAATCGTCAAAACAAGTCTGTTTTGTTGTGGTCTGGTACCATGTTGGAGCCCTTGCTGCACAAAGGATCCAAGGTCAAAGCCAGTATGCTCCTATGTAATTAAGACTAAGACTGGGTAGAAAATGCTGGTGACCACGGTGGTGCATAACCATAATCTTTGTAAGGGATGTGGGGCTCTTAAAAACGAATCCTTTACTCATATAAAATAAAAAGTTAAAACAACTTCATAAATATTAATGATAAAGTTTAAATATTATCTATTATTTTACATTTTGTGCTTGCATTCAAAGAATATTTAATGTAACATTTTACCTATGAAAATTGTACATAGTTCAACGCCCAACAATGGATCCTAATATGTACTGTCTATTTTAGGACACATTTTTTTGCTTGTATTGTCAGGTGTGCTGCAGTGCAATTTTTAGGAACAAATGTTTATTGAGGATTCCAGTCAACTGAACCCGTCTTGTTTTTTTAAGAATACCAGTTTGGCTTGTATTCTAAACTGTATGTGTGGTTTTATGCCACATCCTCCGTGGTGCATGTGGATTCTCCCTAAGGGAAGGTAAGAAAGAAATGCTAACATCTTGAGAACCATTGCTAAAAAGTAGAGGATGAAACCCTAAAGGTTTTTCATTACAAAACTTTGTTAACATAAGAGGTTGATCCTTGTTTTCATTGCATTACTTAGTTATGGTCTTGTTTTCCTAAAAATACCAGTTTAGCATATATTTTAATGTGTTCAATTTTATGCCACATCCTTTGTGGTGCATGTGGATTCTCCCTTAGGAAGGGGAAGAAAGAAACGCTGACATCTTGAGAGCCATTGCTTAAAAGTAGATGATGAAACCTTAAAAGGTTTTTCATTACAAGACTTTCTTAATATAAAAGTTTGCTCCTTGTTTTCATTGCAATACTAGTTATCACAAGAGGTTACCCTTTATGACTGTAGAACTTACAATGGAGGCCATCCACTACATCTTACATGCATAGGGCCTAAGATCTATAAAAACAGCGGAGGGCCCCCTGTAATTGCAATTCAGAGAATTATTACTCCTAATTAACACTGATAAAAAATAGATAACCAGGATAAGTTTGTTGATACTTTATTGTAATGTAAATGCATTTTATGATGTATCGGCAGTTTTTGAGAAATATATGATTGTTTTGCAGGGAAAATGAAAGGTCTGGCTTTTATCAAGGATCCTGATGGTTACTGGATTGAAATATTTGATTTGAAGTCGATTGGTCAAATAACTTCAAGTGCAGCTTGATCTCCAATGATTTGTGAAAGCTTATGTTGTACTATCAAAAAAATCACGTGCTATAAAAATGTTGAAGAGGCTTTCTTGGGGAAGTTTATGAATAGAGAGATTAGATTACAAGTGGTTTGATTTGTCTAAAAAAGTTTGAAGCTGACCTAAAAGACATTCATAGTTTATGTCTTCACATCAACTACAAAATTTGCAACATGATAAATGTGACAAAAGATTGTTAAAATAAAAAATATTAAATAATTGTTGCTTTACGCAAATTTAATAAAATATTGAAATTTCTTTTGTATTGTCTTAAGAAATGACACATATGAGATAGAACAATTTATTGGCTAAATACATCAAAATATGTTTACAAAAGGAATTAATAAAATTTATTGGCATTTCAAGCGGGGCTGACAAAGCACTCTTGGATCGTGTTTGATAACAAAATTAATATTGCATTGCTTTTAAAAGTTTGAATTGGTTAAAGCCCTTTTCAATTTCTTGATTTTCATTGATTTAAAAAATTAAATTAATACGGAGGAATCATTATGCTTATGAAGATTTTCCCAAATTAACAAAGATGCATGTTTTTGGTTTTTAAATAAATTCCCATAATACTATTTCCCAACTTCATATAAAATTAGTGTTTCCTTTTAGTTCTTGACAATATGTTAATACTTTTCATTACTACTTTGTGCTTCATAATAGCCACTATAAATCATGCATTCCAAAACAAACCTTTCCATGATAATCACCTCGTCTTCCTAGGAAGACGAGGTCTGTTTCATAAGGCCCATACATCCAATGTCTCGCTCTACAAATGTAGAGCTTACATGTTTATACCTTGTACGTTATATAGAGTTCATGCTATCACAAACTATTTGCTATTTATAAATCAGGGTCAAGTTTCTCAACGTGTCACTCTCATTATAATGGCATCTATGTGGGGTCGTGATCCTAACTAAAAATCAAATGATTGGAGCATGAAAAGTTAAGTAGGGTAATAAGGAGGTTCATGAATTATGGAACTCCTTTCTCAAGTACATGTGTGTCCAATATGAGATTCAAAGACTTGAATAATGTTTATGCCAACACAAGCTTCCTCGGAACTATGAAATTTGAGGGTGTTGGCAACTATATGTTGAACATCCCTTTTCTAAGTAGCATAGTTGATTGCTTGTGTTGCAAGGGAATACTCGTTGGCAAGAGGTGGGGATGAAAAATTGTACAAAAGGTATAGAGTAATATCATGGAATCGATGACTTATTAAGAATGATTGAGTACTAAATGGGAAATTAACATAAAACATTATAGAAGATTTATAAGGAGGACGTAAGTGTTAATTATTAGTGGAAAGACAAAAAGTGTACGTTTGTATTGTGTTTAACAAAACATATTTGAGAGAATGACCCAATTCACAACTAACTTGCAAGTGTAAATTGACACAATAGTAAATTTGTGCATATTGTTGATGTCACAAACACCATTCTATGTGGGCCACATCTTTACTTATTATCATAGTGGATGATTTCTTCAAGGAACAAGAGTTGAAGAAAAACATAATGTTTTCTTTCCTCTACATTTAAAGATTTTTTTCCCTATTTAATGTCATGCTAATATTGTTTTTCGAAAAGGCATAAATATATAATAATTTGTTTAAATTGAAGGTCTAACCTAAAGACAATCATTTTGAGGCAACAAGAGGATTTGCGAATTGCACCGTTGAAAATAGCAGAAGACATGTATGTAGTTAAGCATTTGTGTTTGACATGGATTTTATTGGAAAATAAATTTTGTAAACTATGTGAGGGCACACATGTTAAATTATAGTTACTTGTGATTGTATTTATATACACGCAAATGTGCCTAGAAGGATCAATATTTTGTTTTTGTTTTTTCATGATTGTATGTTTTGTCATGTGTATGAAGCATATTAAGAAATTAGTAATCTCATAAGATTCTCACTTCAAGCCTCAATCATTTTTTTAATATTGTTTTTTAATCTAATTTTATATTATCACAATCATGATAATTTGGCTCCATTACAATAACTATTTTAAACAAAACATATAAGCAAAATTGAACCACGGTCATCATTATCATATTGCTTCAATCTTACCTCTAGGAAAATAGTCTATTAGTTGCCTAATAATTCTTTATTTAAAAAGGAGCAAAATTCTTTTATGACAAAATTTTATATATGCAAGCCAATAACGATCTCTGGATCCTCTAAAATAGGATAAGGTAAAGGACCATTCTCAAGCCAACACACTCCAATTGTCACTACAAAGTTGTTTAAGGCTATAGAACAAGAGTACTTTGCATAAGAGGGTTTAAAGGAGCTATAAGGGGACTATACATTTGATCATTAAGGATATGAGATGTAGGACTTTACTAGGTCAAGGGGTGTCTTGAGGCAAAATAGAGAGCTATCAAGTAAAAACTATAATGTAAAAAATAAAGATATATCACTCTATCCTATTTAGTACATGATACAAAGGAAAATCATCAATCGAAGAAAGGAAAATAAATTACGGTTAGAGAAATTTATTTGGGGTTGACTTGTCGGTGTATTAATCCCCTTGGGCTTTTAATACATTGTGAGAGGTTGATGAGGGCGAAGTCTAAGATGAATGCATAGAAGTCCTAAGTAAATCTTAAGCTAGGGACATCGAATACCAAAGGTAGTCCTTGTTGGTCTAACTTTTATTCCTAATGTTTTTCAATGGATTAATGCTAAGTTGTCTCTCAATATAACGCTATGGGGATCCCCTAAAACAAAATAAGGTAGAAGACCATTCTTCGGCCAACACACACAAATTATTGGTCCGCAAAGATGTTTGAGGCCATAGAACAATAGTTCTATGCATATGAGGATTTAAGGTAGTTATAAGGGGAATACACATTCAATAACTAAGCATATGAGGTGTAGAATCTTACTAGATCGAAGGGTGCCTTTAGGCAAAATCAAGAGCTATAAAGTAAAAACTATCATGCAAAAAATAAAGATATACTACCCTATCCTATTTAGTGCATGATACAAAGGACAATCATAAACCAAAGAAAGGGAAAGATATTACAATTAGACAAACTTACTTTTCGTTGACTTGGTGCATTAATTCCCCCTGCTCCTTCGACTTTAAGTACTTTGTAAGAGGTGGTTGTGGGCAAAGTCCAAGATGTTAAGGCGGAAGACCTAAGTAAATCTCAAGCTAGGAACATCAAAGACCTAAGGTAGACCTTATTTGTCTAACTCTTATTGTTGGTGTTTTTTCAATGGTTCAATGCTAAGTTGTCTTCTTGAATAGAAGCTCCTATAAACCCTAAGTTCTCTTTTCCTTCTAAGTCGATTTGGGAGGGAATTTAGAGTGAATTGTTTGATGATATATGGAGAAATGAAAAATGAGAACCTTATATATACGGAGTTACACCCTAGAAGTAGTAACTCGGTTTACATGATGTCATCAACTTGACTAATGATGCTAGGTGAAAGAAGGGATTTCGGTGAAGGATCAACTACGTGAAATTTAATGCGGGAATACTATAAACGAAGGGAGCGTGAACCTATGGAGCCAAGTCAAGCTAATGAAAAGGCGGTTTGCAAGTGGTGGTAGGAAGAGAAATTCCACAACAATCTCCTATGGCGTGTTACAATTTAGCCTACCTTAATCCGAAATGTTCTCTTTGGGACGAAATTCAAGTAAACTAATACCCGACGAGTCTTGTAAAATAAATCGTAAGTGAAAATAAGGTGTATATATATGCCCCACTTGACACGTGTCAAACTAGTTTAACATGAAAAAATACTTCAAAAAATTAACATATTACAAAAATCAAAGGAAATGATGATAATAAATAATTGAGATGATGAACACAATGAAATATATTTCCCTTGTTTACGTTTATGTGAAAGTGAATGCATGCATGATCCTTTGTCTTGATTGTCGTGGGTAACAAAAATGTTTATGTTAACCCCAATGGTACAAGACTAAAAAAATGCAATGCAAGATTATGTAAAAAAGAGGGGGAAGGTGCTAGGACGCGTCTAGATAGCCTATAAAGGAGAGGTAAAATTATGTTCGGAAGACCCAAAAAGAAGATAAAATTACATAGGCAAGTTTAGATAACCAACAAAGAGAAGGTACATTAGGTTAGAAGACCAAAAAGGAATAATAATGTTGGGTCGGGTTTGGATAGGCTATAAAGAGTGACAAAATTAGGTTTGAAATTATCCAAAGAAAAAGGTAAACAAGGTGCATATATGGAAAAATAACCCTGTCTAACAATCTTGAGGAGGAAAATGAGATACCTGGGTTGGGTATATGGTGTAAGGTATGCAAGTGGGTCACTAAATTAGCCTTGTAGACATGAAAGATTAGTAAATTTCCAATTTTAGTTTTTTTTTCAAAATATTAAATTCATTACAATGTTAAAACTCTAATGTTTCTTTTGGTTTGTCCATTAAGATATGTATTTTCTAAGATATGGGGATTTTAAAAACTTAGATGAATAATTTTAGAAATTATGATATTTTTGGTTTGAAAGATATATATGAGTCCAAGCCCTTCATTTGATATATTGCGATTGCATAAAATTGAGTGTATGGAGCTTTGGAATATTTGATTCAAATGCAACTAGAGACTGTTGAGAGTAGGAGGTGAAAGGGTAACTTGATAAGGGACTGGCACTTTCTCATCGAGTCCACATGCCATGAAATATTGGATGGTGTTTTACCACATTAAGATATTGCAACTATACATGATTTGATGACACCAACAACTAGACGTCCAAAAAGAGCATTTACAATTGTTGGAGAAGCAACACAACCTTTATAGTGACAAAAGGAAGATCTAAGTCCTTCGTCATCTAAAATCGTGTCCAAGGGAGATGTTGAGACATTGTGACGTGTTACAAATACCCAACAAGCCTATTTAGAGGAGCATCGAGACCCATATGTCAACTATGAGTTTATACATTGATTGAGAACATGTTATTGGTGAAAACATTTTACAATCATAGAGATACTCCACCACAACTTGGGGAGAGTCTCAGGGATTGATATGTAGGGCACAATCCTTACCTTGATTGCTCGGGATTGCTAGAGATGATGCATCCTCACATTGCATAGCTCTTCGCTTAGATAGGGTTGAAGGTGGTGTTTGATGCGTATGATGTACTACATGTATTTGGATGTAAAGAAACATTGCATAAGTATATATGACAACATTTTGTTCAATTTAGCTCTATTTTGTATATTGTTAGATGTTGTACTTAGTCATTACGAGATGTATTATTTTGTATTCATTCTTATATTTGCACAAATGTGAACACAAAAATGGAAGGACTAAAGGTAATTATAAAATTTGTATGGTTGATAGGATGTAACATCTAACCTAAGCGAGATAACACATAACGAAACAAAAGATGCGATAAAGTAAAAGAAACAAAAGACGTGATAAAGTAAAGAAAAAGAACATCCAATGTCACGAGATAACAAAATCTAAGAAAACAAAGGATGTGAAAAGAGAGTAAAGTGGGCATCCAATGTGACTAGATAGTAAAAGTCTAAGAAAACAAAAGATATAAAAAGTGAGGAAAATTTACATCTAATATATTTAGATTGCAAAATATATAAGAAAATAAAATATGTGAAATAATGATAATAAGCCATTAATAAGCAAAGAATTGAGAAATACCAAATCAATGATTGTGCGAACATGTGTCAAAGGAATACCACAACCATATAATGTCAAAATTATAGTGACAAAAGTGGTGTAGATGCCAATGAAATAGTTTGAGAGGAGTATTTATGAGGAAGGGCTAGTTGATTCAATGAGGTCTTACATTCTTAAACTTACAAATATTTAGTCGAAGCCAACACTACTGAGTGAAAATATAAAGTAGGATATAGAAGAGGAAAATAAAGAAGCGACACATGGTCAACCAACAACAATATCAACCAAGAAAATGTATGAGTGAACTTGGAGGGGAGAATGCAAGGCACAATGAAAGCGATGGGAAATCCTTACCGAAGATAAGACACTAATGAAATTGACACGATTGTGAGCTTTCAACATTTAATGCTTCAAGGAGCCATATTTTTCAAGGCCCGACTTAGGAAATCTAGTGAAGTATGATAATTATCCCATCTCGGGCATGATATGCAAGAAAATAAAAATGTGTACCTTTCCATGATGTGTTTTCCATTCCCAAGGACCCCAACGGAGGAATCGAGTCAATTACGAGGATTAGGTACTTCCATGAAAAGACAAGTATCACAAATGGTAAATATGTAGCTCAAGCTAACCTCTTCTAACAACCATTCACACTCTAAAAGACCTCTAAATCTATAGTGAGGTCAATCGTGGAGTTGAGATTTCAACTAGAGACAGGGCATACCAATGATATGATCATGCCTTTTAAATATTATGTTTGACTTTTTACTCTTACCTTTTGGCATTGATATGTTGGCTTTTTAATTATGAAAATAGGTTTTTAATGTTCCTCCTTCGTATAGATTCGGAAGTCCAACAATGGGTACATAGGATAACAACACTAGAGATATTGCATTTCACCACTATAGAGAAGAACCTACGAGACCTACATTCTTTGATATTCCTAGAGGTGCCCTTTGAAAAAGAGTGTGATATCATCTTTATAAAGCCTAAGAAGGAAATGCTAAAAATGAAAAGTACCAAAGGAGGTTTGAAAGGACACAATGGCTAGATAAACTAAGATCCTATTACAAATATCAATCCAAAAGCACTCAAGACTTTATTCAATCTTTCTAAAGTATTTGAACATCCTTTTAAGCAATCACTAATACAATTCTAAAGCACCCAACTAGGTTAAATAGTTTAACTTCCTCCATTTCAAAGTATGCAGAGGTCCTGTGAGTCATGTCTTAGCAAGAGCAAAGTCACTCCAAGCATTGTCAAAGGTCTCAAAGTGATAAGGTTTAGTCTAAAAGTTGAAGCACACTAATACCATGCTAGGTACATTATCTACTCTATAGTTAACCCATTATATTTATGTTAAGAGACAAAAGATAAATTATAGGGTGTTGACTTAGATCACACTCACACTTGCACAAGTACTTAGTAGAAACTGTATGAGGTTTGATGCCACTCAAGGGCATGCAGTGTAAAATTTGGATTGGTTCGGCAGGGGTCGACCACCATGGGTAGTCTAGCCTCACCACACACTAATTTCTCCTTTTGTCATATAATGTTTTGATGTATGATATTGCAAGTATCTAGGGTTTCCACTTTGTTTTAGGTTGTTACAAGTTATGTCAAGGTTGTGCGAACAAGAGTAACATACAACAAAGCACATTTATAAGCAACTAAAACACACATAAAGTTATAAAAGTTGACTACAAAAGGGTCCAAGTCCACAAAAACTCCAGTCAAGACCTTAGAAAATTAGGGTAAGACCGTATAACAAGTTTATAGTCCTACACCGAGTTATGTTTTGCTCCAAAGATTAAGAACAAAACATGTTTAGCTTCCACGATCAACCTATTTCACATGTTTGCACGTCCAAATCTCATATGTTGCGTATATATAGCTAAGTCTTCATCTCCTCTTAGGTATTTGAGCTACCATTCTATTGTTTATCATTATTGCAAGTATACATGTGTTGTTCTAATTATGTATGATTAATTGTGAATTCATTGGATTAAAATAATTATTTGTAACAAACCCTTAAATCCTTTTTTTACACTTCACATTTACATCTTATTCAATTAATTTAGGGTTGGTATTGAGCCAAATATGAGTTCTAGATTTTTTTGTGTTCTTGTGTAACCAAAGGTGACGATGAAACATTCATGTTATTAAAATTCTAGGCAAGAGGCATTAGTATGAAAACCCTTGCCATATGATTTGAGGTTTTGGATAAGAATGATAAGTTCTATACATTTTCGTCCAACATAAAAAATAGATCCATACGATTTTAGGTCCCATTTCTAAATGACAATTGGTATCAAGAATAACCACAATAGTAATTAATCCATTTTTTCATTTATTAGTGGAAGAAAGAATAACAATATATAGAACCGGACCATTGATTTCAAGGTCAAAAACCTTTTCTGTGTCCTTCGTAGATGTAGCTTGCACATTTTCTCTTTGCCATTTTCAGGTGTAGGCAATCCCTATTATGGTCGCACCATATATGCGTGAAAGAAAAGTTGTGTTTTTGTTCACAAAAAGTACTGGACTAGGATAAAGGTGTAAAAAGGCACGAGTTTGGTTGGGAAAACGAGAAAATAATAATAACATTAACATGTCTCATGTTCAAACCTTGACAATAATAATAGCACTAACAAAGTCAAAGTTTTCAAAAGCATGGCAGTCATAAATAGCTCACAAGATATACAAAATTGGTAGGGTTCTATCCCCATGTTTTCCATTAGTTAATTGTCCTCTTGAACAATGTATTTAAGTCAAAATATTATAACAAGCATATCCATAGTGGTTTCTTTGCGAGACATGTCATTAAACCTTCTTATACTACAACGATGATATTGGTTCACTCAATGTTGGTATTTCTAAAATCAACTATTGCTCTTGTCATTGAATATATAATATTAGAAAAGAACATTCTATGAATTTCGAAAAATTCGTTACAATATTTATGTGAATACCCATACACTTGGTCCTCTCAATCTTTTGAACCACTCCCTCATACTTCCCACACAACACCAATATTTTAAAATAATAGACGTTAAAAATAACATAACCACTTGACTTTAAATATAATGATTATTAAAGAATTTGGAATGCAAAAATTTGCGAAAGAGGATATGTGTTTTTTTAACCCAATTATGAGGATTGACATGTTACTATTGGCATCCCTCACCAAGGTGAGAGATATTTACAACTAACAATTTTTTATTTTCTTGATCCTTAAGTTAATAGTTCCGGACATCTCTTATGTGTCTAATTATTTTATATAGACACATTTGCAAGTGACATATGTATTTAGATGTTTATATAATCACACCAAACATTACATTCAAACAATATAAATAATATAATTTCCATGACAATTATAGTTTTGGGAAATCTTAATTTCTTTATGTGTTTACATAATTATAAGATTAAAATGTTAAAAAGTCTGCTGCTTTGCCCAATGCTACAATATAAAAAGAATATAAATAATAAAGAAACTATATTCGAAATCTTGCATGGAGTTTATCCGTAAATAGAAATGAAACAAATTAATAAATAAACAATCAATTTCCACTTGTAAATACACCAAAAATCCCGATTAAAACAAATTTCATATCCTAAAATACACGATGGCTTGCAATTAGTGATTGAGACGGGAAATTGTGATGTGTAAATTTATTACCTTCAATTTTATTAAGGCATTGAAAAACTTAGTTGAAATTATAATTAGAAACTTTGGGAACAATTAAAAGAAACAAGTGTCCACGGTATTAGAACTTACGCTCCGCCATTGGATTGGAAATTTAAAAAGAAGGCGATCATTGTTAGAGAAATCGGGAGAGCGAGTGGCATTCATCTTTTATATTCCCCGTGCACGATTGATTGTGGCATTCATCATTTTATTTTACTCTGTGAATTTTGCCCTCTAAATCTTGCAAACAAAATGAGGGCTCTGTGAATGCTCAACTGTGAATGCTTTGCTCGTGAATGTTGCTGTGTGAATTCTTCTTGAATGCTCAACTAACCAAATGAGGGCTATGTGAATGCTGCGATTGTAAGACAGTGATTGTGGTATTCATCTGTTGATTTGTTTATTTTGCTCTGTGAAATTTGCCCTCTAAATCTTGCAAACCAAACGAGGGCTCTCTGTGAATGTTGCGATTGCCCTTTTGTGAATGCTACTCTGTGAATGCTCAATTGTGAATTTTGCGATTGCCCTTCCGTGAATGCTTCATGTGAATGCTCAACCCACCAAACAAGGGCTCTGAATGATGCGATTGTGAGACAGGTGATTGTGGTATTCATCTATTGATCTGTTTATTTTGCTCTCTGAATTTTGCCCTCTAAATCTTGCAAAGCAAACGAGGGCTCCATGAATGCTCTGTGAATGCTGCTTGTGAATGCTCTATGAATGCTCAACTGACCAAATAAGGGCTCTGTGAATGCTGTGATTGTGAGACAGTGACACGGTCAAGTGACCTCTATCAGTGATAGTTGTTTGAGAAGCGGGAAAACAAAACAATTTGGATTCCTCTTTTCTTTGTAGGTATGAGGTGCGAGATTAAAAGATGTTGGAAACAAAGCTGAAGAAGAGGAGTAAAGGGTTGTTTGAAACAACGTTGGCAGCAAAATATGGCGAAATAAAGGCAAAGTGGTAGAAGAGGGGTAAGAAAGTGTTCAAGCATGTTTCATGTGCGAGCATTGATTTGGCCTTGCCATTCCATGACAACTCAATTTCATGTAATCCCTTCACTAAATCTAGGTTAGAAGAAAACCGTATACATGTGCAAGATGATCTAATGGTGGAAGGAGATCTCTATTGTATTGTGCACATGCTCTAAGAATTAAAACAAGGTACCCATCATCGGGTTTAAATTCTTTTGTAGCGGATGTAACAATACAAATTGGGCAAATGGAAGAAGTTGAATATGGATGTGGAGACTTAGCTTCATTGTTGCGAGATGGACATGGAGACTTAGCTTCGGTTGTTGCACATGGTACACATTTAAATAGGTCAGCAACAAATGAAGAACAAATCCAATTAAAGGAAGATGACACATATTTAAATAGGGCAGCAACAAATGAAGAAAAAATCCAATTAAAGGAAGATGACATTATCTTTAGAGGGTGCAAATTTGAATTCCGATCTTGTTCCACTTTGTTATCATCATCTATTCTCGCTTTCATATTTAAATTCTCTTCTTCCTCACACCATCGATTCCAATGAAGTAGCAAGAATACAAATTCCCAGTCCTCCTCGAGTATGGCGGATGATCCAGGACACATGGTTTTCGAATTTCTTGAAATAGAACTAGAAGATGATCTATTTTCAACTCTTAGTCCTGAGAGCACAACGGTTGAAGATGATCCAAATGCATGGTATTCTGAATTTTCCTCTTCCTCTTCACCCATAGCAATAACAAAAATTGAACTGGATGATGAGTTATTTCCGGATTCTTTTTTTGGAATCCCAACTATAATTTTGAGGGTGCCCATTTTACTGTAATTATTAATGGAGGTCAAGATTGAGGGTAAACATGAGGATTGAGATATACTATTTTTTTCATTCATTTGAAATGTAAAATAATTTCATATCTATTTAATAAAAATTACGGAACTATTTTAATTAAATATCCTGTTTTTTTATGTTTAATTCTTGGCATTTATGTTTAATTCTTGGTACTGTTTGTCTATGTGTCTCTTCATGCATCTGTGTTGAGCTTCTCTTTTATCATTTTAGACCTCGGCTCATTCTATTACATATTTGATTTGTAACAAAATCTTAAATGGGTTGTTTCTTTCTCCTTATCATTTCAGAGCTGGGTAGTAAATGTTTACTCCACAATCTCACATAAGAAATTTGGGTTTTTATAATTGGTCAAAGATTGATCCCATACAATTAAAACAATGGTTACAAGAATAAAATGAATTTTGTCTTTAAAATAAAAGTTCTATCTATTGTTGAATAGCCTTGAATGGTCATAGATTTAAGTTTTCACAACTTTAAGTGGTTTGTCTCTTATAATTATAATTTATTTGGGTTTTGTTTTTAAGGTGGTGAATACTTGCTTGAGGGTTTTATTTTGGATACCCGTTTGATATGCATGGATACCCATCTACATCTAGTTGCGGAATGTCATTTTTAGTAATTATTTTTCCCAATTTACTGTCTCATGTGATATTCATTAATGTCATTGATTTAATGCCTCTAAGGGAGTTGTGTAGTGCTTGTTTTTTTTTTTTATTATGGGCAAATAGTTTTTTGAAAGGGACTATACCCTTATACAAAAGTTCTCAACAACAAAATTTTATCCCAAAAAGCCCAACAACAAAAAATAATCTGTCGAGGAAAGAACCAGCAAAAGCAAACCAGCTGCTACAAAATAGCTAAAAAACAACAACATAACAAAGAACACAAAATGCCTAGCAATCACAGTGTGAGCCCATTTGCCTAAATGTAGCAATAATAGCACCCAAAAAGACAAGAATCAAACCTTGTCCGATATGGTGGGGGATTTTGATTTGGCATTTCCCTTCTTTTTCCTATCCACCACTGTCCATTCCTGATTTCCCACATCCATTACAGTTGGAAGAAAAAATGCAGTGGGTTTGATGGGGAAGTGACCCATAGGAAGGGGGGTCGAAATATCCTTAATCACTGAATCAGCAACCTGTAAAGAATAGTCTGGAGGCTTCTCTGTATTGGTCTGTGAATCAACCATGATGGGTGAGTTAACTTGCAAGGGGGCACTAGATTCCTTAGCCGGATCTGAGTCAATTGTAAGATGTTCAGGTAGAGAATCCTTCCACCAGGATGTTTTGGTCTTACGTTTGGAGTGTTCACAATCATCTGTAACATGACCAGTTTGGAAGCAAGCGCCGACATCTGAAGGCAAGTCTCTCATAGTCTATCCTCTGCACCCAGAGCCTTGCACCAATCTATAGATTGATTTCTGCTGGTAAGAGTTTGGAGGTATCAAGATCAACCAGGATTCGAGCATAAGTAGTATGGGTTTGAATGGAGGTCTTATCATCAACTGCCACACATGAGCCTAGAGTATCTCCTATAGCAATGAGACAAGATCTGTTCCAAAGTTGCAACGGGAGTCCTGGTAAACGAACCCAAATCGGGTAGGTATCAAAAGACTCCTTTAACGGGTCGAAAGACGGATACCATGGTTTGGACATAAGCCCGTGTTCCCCCCAAACCCAATGTTGGCTAAAAATTAAATCCCTATCTTCAGGGGTTTCAAAGACAACAATGAAGTAAGCTTTAGCACAAGGATAAAGCTCAATCTTACCTTGTATTTTTTCTCTCCATCTCTGGGCTATCCAGTCATGAAGCTGAGAAAGCTTAGGCCAAAATTTGTGGAATCTGCATATGAGACCCAACTGGGAGAGATTTTCCTCCTCCTTAAGAACCTTTAGAAGTAGATCCTCCTCAATTTTCAGCGTCGGGACCTCCTGGGAGGGTTTCAAGAGCTCATTTCTGACATTCTCCTTCTGTTTGGAGACCACTGAAGCATAAGATCTAGACCTATTGTCGCTGTTTTGTTTGTCTTGGTTCTGGCTGACCCCTGTTTCTCTCCCTCCATCACCAGATCCACTCATAGTCCCTTGCAACCTGCAGTTACTAGTGTTGAGTTTTAAAGGAGATGATGATTCTTTGGCTGAACCATCTTTACCAGCCCCATGAGAGAGCACCCCTGTTTTGTGACCAAGCAGAAAACTCCAACTCGGTTTTGCTGAATGGGGGTCTTGGTTAGCATTGAAAGCCATGCCAATCCATGAGATTGGTGCTTTATTTAACTCTTCATTTTTGCAGCCACCGCCCATAGATACCGCTGGTTTCCCATAGCCACCGCCAATGATAGGGACCTCATCACGAATTTCTGAGCAGGATGAATCCTTGGCAACCTTCGTGCCTCCTCCATCCCTATTTTTTGACCAGTGCGGTTTAGCAAACAAAGGGCTCACAGACCTGTGTGAAGCCCGCGTAGAAACCATGGAGCTAGGGCACGCGGAGACGCGGGCGCGGGTGGGGGCGAGGGTGTAGTGCTTGTTTTAGCATTGGTAGCGCAAGCAACAGCATATTTTAACAATTGCTGACCCATTTATGGCCACCAATCCTATAAGCCATCTTATAGGTCTTTAATTGAAATCTTTTTTTTTTACTATTCATCTACATCTAGTCATGGAATGTCATTTGCAGCATTTGTTTTGCCCCATCTACCGTCTCATGTGAACTTCATTAGTGTCCATAATCATTGCAATCCAAATCAATAAATGATTCCTAGTCCAATCATTTCACCTTTTACAACATATTCGAGAAAATCGGGTTGTTGGAAAGGCTTTGCAAACTTGTAAAATGAATGCATTTGGTATAAAGTCGACTCAGTAAATCCTCCCATACTTTGCCAAAGGGAGTCTTTGTAATTGGGCATTAGCTTCCATTAAATCAATATGGAATGTGGATTCATATCTCATGTTGAGCGGGTATGCAAAATGTGAAAATATGGAGGCGACAAGGAATGTTATCTCATTATGTTCTTCTATCCTGTCACTTGTGCTTGCTTACAGTTTGGTAGATATGGCATGTTGACTGTTTTAAGTGAAATTCCTCACCCAATGAGTGGTTTACGGAATGAGGATGGTCTCTCTAGAACTCGGGAAATATAAAGGAAATGAGAAATGGCTTGTGGAATTTTAATCTCTCTCTTTATTGTAAATGAAATCATGTGGTATCATTGCTAGATAGAGAATTCGGATGGTTACGAACATTTGCATTGACGCATGTTGTAAGCGGCAAATGTTATTACACCATGTGTGTTTTGCATATTAAAGTAGTGTTCTAGAATGAGTTTTTTAGAATAGATGAAGATAGATTTCAAGTAGACATTCAAAATGATCAAGAACAACATTACCTATGCATGATTCAAGTGATCTACTTAGCTCAATTAAGATAAATTTCCATAATATTTATTGTTGTTATCACATGCATTTTGATTGCATTTCTAAATTTGATTTTACAAAATTTTCTTTGGAACGAATTTATGCAATTTTTAAAAACTAATAGTATGTATGTGCTTGTATATAAAAGGCCATGGCATACCAAAATAGCAAAGCCAACAAGGGTCGGCCATGCGAGACTTTTGGGCACAATGCTATGGAAAAATGCATGCCATTGAAGTATCTACAACTCTCATTTGGCATTCAAAATTCTCCAAGGCCTTTCACCACATTTTGTATACATTTTAAACAGAGTGCCATGAGACCACAAATTCTTTATGCATTTTTTCATACAATCCAAAACCTTGTGAATGCTTCTACATTTGCATGTGTCTATATGACAATCACAAATACAACATAAGGCAAAACAATGCTTGCTATCATGCATAGATGCATTTCGAATGCTCTAGTGCTCTCATTATGGTACAAAAAAAGTTGGGGCCCCTGTAATTACACCTCTAAATTGCATTTGTCAAAACTGCAGGACTTTTCAATAAACCCATTTTGTGTATACTTGCCATCATTGCATTCCATGAGACCACGTTTTTCCCAGGCATTTGGTCAAAAATTCACATGTTTTCTGTGCACTTGCAACTAATATAACTAATAGAAATCTCATTTCCATTATGCTTTGATGGATGTTTATACTATGTTTCAAATCTCCCCACTTTTACACAATGAATTTGGAAAAGTTGTGGATGAGGAAGGCAACCATTTAGTGATAACGTGGGAGTAGATTGAATAACTATGCATATTTCTAGCACTTCGATTATAATCCACAACCAACTTTGAAAAGGTGTTGCACATTCTCTTTCAACACACAACCTTTAATGATTCTCTTACATATTTCCATCCATTTCAGACTGTGTCCAAGAGAAGACCTCATGACATGGCACGGGAGAATCTTTGGTAGTAGTTGTGGAGTTAGGTTTACACTTGCAACTACAACACTTGTCAAGGATCCCATTCCATTTTGCCAATGTTGTCCACCATAAATCTCAAGCTCAAACTCACAACATGATGTATGAAGGGGTAGGGGGTGAAGGAAAGTTGGAGACAATACTTCACCGCCCTTGTCAACCATTAACCAATCGTCATTACTCCTCCAACTACTCATTTCTCTCCATCAACCCACTTATTTCAATTTTGTTATATTAATTTATTATTTCATCTTATTTTATTGTTTGTTTATTTGTTTAATTATTCATTTTCACATTTTTACTATTATAATTGTTATTATTATTATATGTATTGAAATATCTATTTTATCTCCATTTATTACCGCATAATAAGAACATATAACACGTAAAATAAAGGGAAATGCTCGTAAGTTTTTATTTTCATGGCTCCTTGAAACAATTGTCAACAGGTAGTGCTATATTTTAGCTTGATGTTATGAGCATTCCACCAAAGAAGTTGCACATCCTGCCATTGAAATAGCTAAAGCTTGAAGCTTTAGTCGATCTACCGGCATTCTTGTTGCTGAGATTATTTGTATGGTCCTTCGGGAGGACATCTTTGGAATATCTCGAGCATTTTGGAGGGTAACGAATCTTGGCTTTAATTTAAATTGAAGTGAGAAGGATTTTTTCATTCAAATGATTGTCCAAACTATATTTTCACGAAATTCTAAAAGGTGGTAGAGTTTACTGAGTGGTTAGGATAGCTACGAGGATTTGAAAGTGAAAATATGGAGGCGGCGAGGCATGTTACCTCATTATGTTCTTCCATCCTGTCACTTTTGCTTATAGTTTGGTAGAACTGTTTGAGTGAAATTCCTCACCTAATGCGTGGTTTACACAATGAGGATGGTCTCTCTAGAACTGGGAAATATAAAGGAAATGAGAAATGGCTTGTGGAGTTTTAATCTCTTTTTTTCGTGTAAATGAAATTGTGTGGTATTATTGCTAGATAGGGAATTGGGATCCGTACCAACATTTGTCTTGATAAATGTTCTTTGGCGGAAAATGTTATAATAAAAATGTAAGTGCTTGGTATTATCTAAAGATTGTATTTAGTGTTAGTTTTCTTAAAATTTTATAAATTCATTCCAAAGAAAAATTGTAAAATCTAATTTAGAAATTTAGCCAAAATGTATGTGATAACAACAATTAATATTATAGAAATTTATCTTGATTGAGCCAAGTAAATCACTTGGATCATGCATAGGTAATGTTGTTTTTGATCATTTTGAATGTCTACTTGAAATTTGTCTTCATATGTTCTAAAAAATTCATTCTAGAAAACTACTCTAATATGCAAAACACACATGTAGTGTAATGAATAGGATATTTTACTTCGGAAGAAGAATGAATTTCTAAATTGTATCACCATACTATTCATAATTATTGAACTATAGTAGGATGATGAGATCTTGTATCATGTGACAATGGATAATTCTGTTTCCCCTTGTTGTATATTGTTTATATTGTAATATGGGACTCAAACTACACCCAATAAACCCTTCATCCTATTTTATTTTGAATAATAAGAGATGACACATTTCTTATCTTGTGTGACCATGTGGAAGGGGTCATATCAAGTAGAACCTCCACTAGTTTCCTAGTCATTGGCTTCACATTGGGTGTCATCCTTTCTTAAACTACTTGTAATTAAGATGGAACTCAACAAGTTTTACATGTTCTTCATATCATGTTATCTCGAGGATGAAATTGTTAAATTTAGGGATGGTGTTGGCAAGGTTCTTCCTTGCTTTTATTAGTATACACGTATCATGACCATGCATTGAATGCACAATACACCATGAGTTGGAGAATGTCACACCTAAAAGAAATCGTACTTCGTGGGTCAAGATGAAGACTCTCTTTGCAATATAGAGACATCTAATAGATTTCATTGTTGGTAAATGAAGGTAAAATGTACACACAAATAGGATAAGGTTGCAATAGTAGAGAGTGTGGAGTATGTGATGGAATAGAGTGAATATATATGTAATTGTTTCTATAGAGTGGGCCGAGAGGTATGTATGTGAGAGAATAAGCCAAGAAGAATATAATAGGGAAGTAGAGTATGTTTATGTATTGCGGCTACAATATGAACAATGTAATGATTTTTTCAATGATTATAAATAAAGAGGAAACGTTATAGAATAAATTAATGTGTCCTTGCTAATTTTACTTAACTCGAAATGATATGACTGTGACTCAATAATGCAACTTCGGTAGTTATGTGTAATTTGTTGTATCCATCTTTGTGTGTGTTAGCTTTATCTAAACAAAACAAGCTTAATAAATTTGCAAAATCTAGTGTATGTCAACATGTTTACTCACTCTTTTGAATCAACAATAAGGACAATATATTAAACCAAGGAGCTAACCCAAATTTCCCTATATATGGTTCATTTTAGGTTTTCTCCATGTAATCAACATAAGGATAATGATGATGTGAAATATATTCAAGAAGAAGCGGTTCATAATACACAACTACTTGAATCCTCTATATTATACCAAAAATATGGGATATCAATTCAACTTCACATTCTTCTCAAACTCGCATCTTGTATTTTGTTCCTACGTAGCATTCATCCCATTATTAATTTCCCAACAATCCATACGTGTAGAAAGAAGTAAATAATCTAGGCAAGTGCCTTAAGACCAAACAAATGATCATGAGTAAAATCCAAAAGGCACGTCTATTGAACATGTCCTTAGGATCTCCATTCTGCAACACCAACTATCTTTGTGAAATATTTTCGATGTTACACAATACCAACAAGTTATGAGTTTTGAGATGTCACCACACATTCCATAGTTTTTGTGGTGACCGTAACATCTATATCAATGTAATCAATCTTTTTGGTAGTCTTCCTACAAATTATTTTCATTTTGGGCATAGTTATTCTAATAGGTGAGATTAATACAACCATTGTTTGAAGAAAAAAATCCCTACTAAAATGTTCTCGTATTATACCTAGTAGGGAATTGCAATTTCTCTTAACGTTATCTTTGTTGATAATAAAATATGATTAAACAAAAACCCTATGACATTTAAATTCTCAATGTTGTTATTTCCCAATATTCAAAAAGAGTACATATGTATCTCGTATCCACGTATAAAATCACATATTTTTGCAAACATATTAAACTTTATGAAGTTACTTCGGCTTCTAATGTTTATCAAATTGTTCCAACTCTCAAACTTTGAACCCAAAAATAGTTTGATTGAGAAAGTTTTTCCTATAGCCGACAGCAAACACGTTTCCTCAAACTTATAAAATCAACAATATGTATAGTTCTTTATTGGGATTTTTTAATTAACTGATGAATTTCATCCAACATGGAAATGATACCACACAACATCAACAATGTCTCTATATTAGTCAAATGATGTATCAAATCTCAACCTTGTATGATTTCATGTGATTATGTCACATTAATCCTAACAAGGATGGATGCACATCGTATACCCTACAAACTGATTGATACAATGAGATCCACCTAGTGTCCATATATTTTAATAGTTTATCTATTTATGTTATTCCTTCTCCAAAGCTTAGGGATTCCATGAACTTTTTAAGACTCGACATAAATAAGCATGCACCTCTTGAACAAGTTCTTCAACTTTTACTACATATTTATATTTGCTAATTGTTTTGTATGATATTCGTTCTATGAGCCATAAAATAGATGGAAATCATATGCAAGATAATTTTTCATAATATTCATGTTGTTGTTATCGCACGCATTATCAAATAACCAACTATTATTTAAGTTGAGAATATCCTATTTTCATTTTGATTACATTCCTAAATTAAATTTGCAATCGTTCTTTCACAATAATTTAATACAATTCTAAGCAAACTAATGATAAATACATTATTTGAGTGATGCCATTCATTTGTATTTTTCCTCTACTTCCACCACCTACAACAACATGGATCAAAGCAAGTGGTATGGATCTCACATTCCTACTTAAGAGTGATATCACACTATTTCATTTACGATTTTGAAAAAAAGTGAGGGACAACGAGAATTTGATACTTCCACGCATTAATTTCTCATTTCCTTTAAATTTACAAGTTTTAGAGAGAGGAGAGAGAAAATGAGAATATTTCATTGTCTTCGCACAATTAAAATTCCTAATAGAGTTTGAAGAATATGTTAGTGTTAACAACACTTTCCAACACAATAAATTAGATCATACTAGAAAAGATTGATCGAGCATAGTCAAACGACTTAATGGTGTTACAATTCAACTTAGTTAACGTGGAAACAAAATGGTCTACACTCAAAATATAGAAGTGTGTAAATAAGGTAGAGGTCACTTCTAAGATCTTCTCATGTATAGTGAGAACATTGAGGAGATCACAAAATTAAAATATGATAAACGACGTTCATTTTAGAGACATCATTATGAAGCAAATTGGACAAGTTTAACGGTTTACACTTTGACATCGCAAGCCAAAGTGGCTCTAGACACTGCACAAAAAATTACAACCCATACGATAACGTGAAACTAAATATGGCTACAATTATCACGGCGAGAAAAACAGGGTCCGAGTTGGTGGAACACAATTTCTCGGTTCGCGGTATTTTTGTAGGGAAATTCGAACGAAATTTATAAATTTATCCGGTGATTTTCAAGAGGCTAAGGTTTTGTCCTACGAACTCATGTGAACAAACACCCACGCTAGAGGTGTATATCATGATGTACTAGTCAATTTTGTTTTCAAGGTGGTTCGTATATCCATAAGGATCATTTTCCATGGTCATTTTCACTATGCAACAAGTCTTTAATACGTTGTGTTAATAAACACGACAAACAATCTACAATCATCATACAATTCACACACTAAAGTAACAAATTTACCAAGAGAAATGGAAGTGAAAGCACAAAAGGATTTCTAACAGGAGAGGGGGGAAGGGGAGGGAGGGGGAGAGAGAGAGAGATCTATACCTATGATCAAACGAGTAATCAATCCCAAGGAGATGCCCCAAGATTGATCCAAGAGCTCTGTTTTCACATTCCTCGCGATCGATGTATTCTAAGGGCTACATTGCAAAATGGTAATTCACCAAAATAATTGGCATGTTGGAAAATACATGAATATGCATCCCCACCACCTCTAGGTTTTAATTTCCATACATGTCTACCACATGCCCTTTGTATCTACAATATGCTAAAATTCCACTTTTTATACACTTTGAAGGTCACCCACACATTGATCTAAAACCTCCATTTTGGTACAGAAGTCAAAGGTTTGAGAATTTTGGATTTACACTCGTTAGTGATGTTTCTAGAAGTTTTGACCTCCTCTTTGAAAAGTTTGGACTATACATACCAAAGGCCATGACATCCCAAAATAGCATGAGACCATGACCTTGTGAATGCTTCTACATTTGCATGTGTCCATATGACCACCCACCATGTGTCACACAAACAACAATTATTAGGAGAATAAATAGGGGCATCAATAAAATTGTGATGAGTATATACAAATGTCTAAAGCACAAAGAACAAGAGTAAGAGCTCTAAGGCTAACATAAGTGATAGTATCATGATATAAGGTAAATAATGTATCTATAATGCGGTAAGAAATAAAGTGGAGAATGATCAAGGTCCAAGGAAGTAACCAAGAAGGAAATCAATCTCTAGATGCCAATATTGTCACACACCGGAAGAAAATGTCATAACCACTAAATAATGGAGCTAGTAGAAGCAACTCACCAAACTCTATAGACCTCCCAAAACTCTATAGACCTCCCAAAACATACATTATGCAATAAAATATCATAGCAAAGTTGGGTCACTCTAGGATCTATAGAAAAATAAAGGCCCGTCACCTCAACACCACACATTCTATCTAATTAGGAAAGCCACCACAATTCCCTATATCAATCCCTCTCATAACGAAATAGAATACCCTAATGTATCTAAAAAAATCTCCATACCCATCCAACCTTGTGAAGTGCCTACATTTGTACCTATATTTCAAGGGTTAGGAATATCATCAAAGAATCTAAAAGGTCATAATAACCAAGGCCGTGTCACTTGCAACACCAAACATGTAGGCCATGTCAACTCGGATGTACCCCTATAAGTGCACAAGAATTGTATTAGGTCCAGGGAAAACAAATATCCACGAGACAACATAATAAAACCAACTCACCAAAACCATTCAAGAAAACCACATGACATTCTTGACAATAGATAGCCAAGTGGCACAAAAATCCATAAACTTTGAGTCACGATAATAATTATAAACCAAGAACCTTCATCAATCAAAGAAAAATGGCTAAGTATTCAGATTCAAATTGTGAAATTTCTTTATAAAGCATTAACGAAAAAATCCTAGATGTTTATTAATACATCAAACAAAAGTGTTGGTTATAATACAATCAAGTTTACAAATAAAAATATAAATGAAAAGATTCACATCATGACATACTATGTGGCCTCTGAGGCCACTTGCATGGTATTATATCATTGAGTGTGCGTCTTAGCATCCATTGAGCATCAAGCATAGCTTAGAATAAGAATAATACAATGATCAAAACATTGTCATTGTCAAAATCTCAATTTGAATCATCATCCTAAAGTTACTATCTCGAATCATCATCTAAAGGTCTCTGCAAGACCTAACATAGTAAAGGTCCACACAACACATGACTGTAATAATGAAACAAAGGTTTATTATTCAACATCCTTACAGAGGTTGGACACATATGTATAATAATTAAGGTGGTACAATGTCACAATACTTACATACTACACACATGCACACTACCCTCACACAACACACAAACAACACTCATGTTATACAATTACACACATTTGGGTTGTCACATATTTGTCCCGGAGGTTCCAGAGCTTGAGGCTTTGCTCGATACCATATATCATGTCCACATGTTCTAACCTAAAACATAGCTAAAACTAAGGAAATATATTTTCTTCTAGAGTAACACACACTTAGTACACGAGCAACAATAAGTCTTCTTTTACAACACCCCACAAGTACGACTCACCATATATAAACTCACTATGTTGATTTTGATTCTTTATTTTATCCATCTTGCAAAATCCTAATTTACTTATCTCCTAGATATTAAGGTGTAGATCACATGAAGATTCATTCTTACTTAACCACACTCATACATGACAACAATTGATTTCATTTGCTTATGTGGCTTACACCATTAACATTCATATAAACGGTAACCACTCATATTTAGGGGACAATTTAATTTTCTTGTTTAATCTTGTATTTAGCATGCCATTTAAAGTACATAAAGAGGTACAAGACACTTGTTTTCATGTTATGGAGGTCCATTTCCGCTCTAACATGTTTCTCCCACAGAAATACCTCACTTTTATTTTATATAAGTAATCAAAGGTTTACCATAACTTTAAAGAAGGGGGTTCCAAATTACACATTACACACTCCCCAAAGTCTAGTTGAACACAATAGGCCACTTTGGCAATAAAAAAATTGCCCTTAATCTTCCTCAAGAAAGTCTTAGGGAAAGATTCATTACAACTCCATTAGGAGAACATTGAATACATTAACATTAGAACACATTGGGCTCAAATGGGGCACAAATCACAAATGAATCCTAAACCATTTGTTACGTGCTAAGATGTTTGTGTTTATTACTAGATGCCTAAGGAGGTTTATTCCCAAGAATTCAAAGTAAAATTTGTGAAGCACCTAGAGTTAAGAATTTTTAACATGTTTACTGAAGAGAGCGCCAACCAAGATTAAGGCTTGGTTGTCTAAGCACCAAAAAAGGTCGCATAGTCATGGCCCACTCCACACAAGTTACACAAAATAATGGAGTGGTATATTCACTTATGATAAGTTAGGAAGAGAATTTGTTGTAGGGATAATTTTATTAATCCCATCTAACACAAAAAAACAAATACCATCTCAAAAAATGATCAAAGTTATTTCATTTGGATTGAATAGTTTTTTTAATTAGTTTCAGTTCAACTAGGAGAATAACATATCAATATGGGTTTGGAGAACAAAACAATTTAAATTTATTCATTGGTTTGTTTCTTTCTATTTCTAACTTTATTTGTTTCCTATTAAGACTAAACAAAGTAAGTAATGTATGTCTTTAGAGGAAACAAAATCAATACGTGTGTATGTAAAGTATTTTGTGTGCAAATTAAACTATTGCATTTTAGGAATATCAAAGGACTTAATGATCTTTCAATTTAAATTACCTAAAGTGACCACACAATGACTTTGATCAAAATCAAAAATTGCATAAATTAGGTAGCATCCACTTCTAAGCTCTTCTTTTGTATGGCGAAAAACCGTGGAGTGACGAAATTCAAATCCAATAAATGGTGTTTATTTTAGAGACATGATTCCAAACTGAATTAGTGAAGTTTGAGGGCTTACAATTTGACACTTTAAGCCAAAGTGGCTCAAGAACTGCGCGCATAAAAATGCTTCCCAACGAGATAACGTGAAAGAATATGGCTTGAAACTATCAACTGCGTGAGAGTAGGGGTCTTAGGTGGTGGGACTCATCTCAACCCCTAGGCATTTTTCATAGGGTGATTCCAAACTAAATTTATATATTTTGCAAGGTTGTTTGCAAGAGGCTAATGTTTCATCCTTCAACACCATGCTAGAGGCCTATTTCATGATGTACTAGTCAAGCGTTTGGTGATCATTTTGTGTGATATGCAAGATTCTTGGTGTTTTAACAAAAAATTGGGTAAAAGAAAAACCTGCCTCCTCTGGAACTCTCAATTTTCATTTTCCCCTTAGTTGTGTTGGTATGTCACATAACTTTTTACAAATCAAAGCTTTGATACCCCACTTGTACTGAAATCACTATATCAATGAAGCCAAATCATAATAATAGATTGTAATATGCATGAAATCAGTGTGTGTGTGTGTGTGTGTGTGTGTGTGTGTGTGTGTGCGTGCGCGTGTGCGTGCGCGTGTGCGTCTTGCGCGCATACGAGTGCATGTGTGCATGTGCGTGTGTATGTGTGGGTTTGTGCGTGTACACTTGTGTGGGTGTTTGGGTATCTGTGTGTGTGTGCACACGTGTGTGGGTGTGTGTGCTTAGTGTGTGTGTGCATGTGTGTGGGTGTATGTACATGTGCAAGTGGGTGTGTATGTGTGTGTGTGTGCGTGCGTGCACACACACACACACACACACACACACGCACGCATGTGCATGCTAACCACTTTGCTCCATAATACAAGCACCAAAACCTTATAATAAACACATGCATAAGAAATAATGATCTATGGGTGGTCTATAGGCCAACTACAACTAATATGCAAATAGAGTATAATATGACCAAGTCAAAGATTATGCTAGTCATAAGTCAACGACATATCCCATTACATGTCAAAGGTTAAGGGCCTAGCAAATGTAAGGAGTGTTTTTCGTAGAAGAAAAGTGTGGGTTTTATTTTTTAGAGCATCTTGTTGCCACCTACGGGTCTTGATGAAAGGTTCTATGGACCTTAGAGGAGATGACAACATTAATAACAAGGGTCTTGCCTTTTCTCAAGTCCTCCTATACATGTGATGATTATTGGTTCCATTGTTGTGAGGATGGGGGTAAGCTATCAAACATAAGCTAGGACTTAAGGATGACAGGACCTCATGACACCCCTTAGATAAGATTAAGTATTGTCCTTATTAACTTCCTTGTGGGGCCCAAAGAAGGGTCTCACAAAAGACGAGTTTCACTCATCAATAAAGTGAAAAGGATGTTGCCATAAAAAAGAAGTTTGTATATAGTTCATAGTTAGAACTCAAAGTGAGTGTCGTATTTGGTGCTTCTATGGTTGTAGGGAAAGTGATAATCATTTTCTCACTCTAAGGGAATTATCATTATGTTGCACACATTGCTCTCTAAAAATATGTAGACAATGTTTCTTGCATCTTCCTTTGCTCTTGTAAACCTCCACTACAAGGAATTTTAATGTGGTCTTTTTGAAATGATCATCAATTTAAAGCAAAATTGCGCAAAGAGATGTGTGACATTAAAATTCCTATGCATTTTGCACCCAAAATTTTGAGCATCCATTAGAACCCACATCTTCTTAGAGTGAATATCAAACAATCAAGTGACTCAAATTTTTTGAAGGGACCCAAAGAGAATGAGATCACAATCAAGAAAAGTGAGTGGGAACTCCAGCAAAAAGATTTGAGTTGAAACAACCATGTGGTGGGTCTAAGATGCCATGTAGATGGATTAGCTTTATGAGGGATAATGTGGGTGCAAATAAATAGGGTCAACGAGGTGGGCTTGTATGGGGAGCACGAAGAAGGTTGGCTATGGAGTTATTTATATGTTGTTATGCTTGAGGTGATTATTTCCATTCAATACGGTAAGATCTAATAGTAGTACAAGAACAAAAGGGGCCTTGAAAAAGAGAATAATAAAGAAAAGTGTAAGATCTACTATTATCCACGGGTCTATTGCACACCCTTGAAAATAATTCATTGATTTAAAATTATAACAAAATCAATTTATTCAAAGTAGAACTATAATTTTCCCATTGACTAAATCACAATTCTACAAGAGTTTAGGGAAGACTCTATGGGCACATGCAAATAACTACTATATCTTGAGGGAGATGATGAAAATAATAGCAAGGGCCTTACCTTTTCTCAAGTCCATTTATGCATGTTTATGAGTTGGTTCCATTGTTCTTATTTAAGCTAGGACTTAGGTTGACGGAGCTCATGGCACCCTTTGATAGGACTCAATATCAACCTTATGACTTCCTTGGGGGTCCCAAAATATGGGGCTCCTTGAAGACAAGTTTCACTCATCATTGAAGCCAAAAGGGTGTTTCCACTAAAAAGAAGTTTGTCTATAATCCATGGTAAGCACTCAATACTAGTGACGTGTTTGGTGCTTCTATAGTTTTCAAGAAAGTTATAATCATTTGATTCTTGCCTCCTACTTTGACTTGAAGAATTTTAATGCGGTCTATTTCAAGTTGCACAAAGAGATGTGTGACATTAACATTCGTATGAATTTCAAATCTAATTTTTTGAGTATTTATAGGAACCCATGCCTTCTTATAGTGAATGAGAAGTGAACATCAACCGATCAAGTAACTTAATTTTTTCAAAGGTGTCCAAATAAGGATGAGATCCGGATCGAGTAAGGTGAGCGAGAACTCCAACAAAAAATATTTGAGTTGAAAAAGCCATGTGGAGTGTCTAACATGCCATGTACATGGATAAGCTTTATGGGGGATAATGTGGGTGCAAATAAAGCGGTCGGTGAGGTGGATGTGCGTGAGAAAGTTGGCTAGGGTGGTACTTGTATGTTGTTATGACTCAAAGGGAGCATTTCAGGTGATTATAACCTTTGAGAAGAGGGTAAGATCTAATGTGCTCTAAGAACCAAAGGGGCCTAGAAAAAAGAGAAGAAAAAAGAAATGACTAGGATCTATTATAGCTTGGGTCAAGTGCACACACGTAGAAAAATAATTCATTGTTAAAATTAACACAAAATTGATATATAGTCCTTGTTTGAGAAGATTAAGGATGGAAAAGATGTACGACTTCAAACAATTTCTTTGAATTGCAAATAAATCTTCATTCTAATATAAAGCAACGTGCAGACCTTGTAGAATCAAGGTGCAGCAGTTCAACAAATGTAAATGTGAATACTTTCCGGATAAATAAAAGAAAAAGCGATCTTTATAACTAACAAAAAAAAATCTAGAGAACTTGTTTGGTATATGCCATCCCAAATAATATTTGGCTAAAATCATTTAAGATATACCCCCTTAGGTATACAAATCATTCACAACATGCTTCTACTACATGACGAGAGGTAGAACAAAGCGGTTGTGAATCTTATAATTTACAACCCGATTGGAAATAAATTTTACTTAACCGGACAACATTTAAGCTACAAAAGAATAATTTAATCTGTATTTCCTCGGCCAATCTTCCCCCTTCTCCATATAGTCTTCTTTACTAAAAGAGTATGTATTAAAGATTGGGAGGCGGGATAATGGGATGCCCCATGCCATGCATCTAAAAGTGGATCGAGATGCCCTTACTAGCTTCACAAGTAGATCCTAAAGGCCTTATTTTACTGTATCTCTGCCCGTAGCCTAGCATCCAACCCGGCAAAAGTGAAGTACCACTGTTAAGAGAATAGTCTTTTCATAACAGCATTTGCACTATGAGAAGGCAATCTTCGGGCTGAAATTCCTACCATTTCATCAACTCCTGCTGATCGATACCAATCATATGGGGCTGAAATAAAATTTCAGGGCATCCGAATCTTTCAACCCCTAGTGTGATGCGAAAATCCTCTGTAGTAAGTGGGCGGGGTGGTGAGCATCCAAAGTAGGGCACTACCCATGATATCATTTGATGTGAATGTAAACGTGGGGTCTAATCCTGTTACGAGAGAAGATATGTTACATGATAATATGAGATGCATTACTTTTCTTGATAAACTATTGAGTAAGTAAAATGAAGTTTCTAAGAGGACATGCCCAAACACTCAAGACGTGTATTCAAACGAGTAAGTTACTCGCTTCATCCGGATCTCGGGGCGTCGTCGTCGTCGTCATCGTTGTCCTTGCTCATTTTCTTATAGAGTTGCCGAGTCTTCGTCATACAATCCGAATGTGTCCTCACCCTTCCCTCGATCAAAAGCGGCGCATAGTCAAAAGCTGATTCATGCGCTCCCTCTTTCTTGCATTGAGCCTTTCCCCACGTCCTACCCCTCCAGATTATAGTAACATTGTTGTTTGTACGAGGAAAACCATTCACCTTTGAACGCTTTGCTTGCTATCAACTTTTGCAGCAAGCTCGCTTTGTTTTACATGTAAGCTGCTCAAGGTAAAGGTCGGGATTTTCCCTTAATCACACCCATAATACACAAAACCACCATAACTATTATCTAACAATACCACGAAAAGGAAGCACTTTATTACAAGAATTGGTTCAAACCTCTAAACACTATCAACACATCAAGTTATAATAAAGTCTTCATCATGCCAATCAAAGAAGGAGAAGACCTTGTACTTCAGTTAGGAGTAAAAGCAACGAAAGTAACAATCGTATGAGAATGGCCCTTGGCCCTATAAGGAGAAAATAAACAATCTAGCAAAGAACAAAATTCCCATCAAGTAAGTAATTAACAATAATTACAAGATTGAGATTTGATATATAAACCAACCATCTAGAAAATTTATCAAAGGTACCAAACGCATAGACTAAAATAATATATTTCTAAAAGAACAAGAGTTGATCGGCCCAAGAAAGGGGAACCACGGGTTTCAGAAATTAACACAAAAGGCCATGTATAATTGAGTTTCAAACCGGAAATCAATTAAAGTATACACACAACATAAGTTTCGAGGTGAAAGCAAAGTATATTAGTTTTGACCATTAACTACAAAGATTTTCCAATCATCCAAGAAGGGTCAAAGTCTTACAGGCTAGTAGCAAACACGCGAGAGAAGAAGGGAGTTCCGTCACACCAGAGTATACAATAATGTCATCAACAAATTTTATAACACTAAAGATTTGCAAACCTCTACAACAATTCTAATGTTTGGTTAATTTAAACTAAATTACCTATTTCCCAAAACAACAATATTTTAAGGCAAACCTTGGAAACACAGTCAACCGTCACACATGGATACAAACATAATTTCTAAGTGACATTATCAAAACAAAACCTTTCGCTATGAATCCATAAGACTATCAAATGAAAGATGAGTTTTTTTTTTTTTTTGAAGAAGATTAATCACATTTAAGGAAATTTCCCTCACAAAATATCAAGGTAATTACGTGCATAAAGACCGGACCGATATTAATTAATAGCGTTAACACTACAAAGGAGAAATAATGCAAGTTAGGAAAAATAGAAGAGCGCCATCAACAACAATTCCGAGAGGGGGATTAGACCAAAACTATTCCAGTGTCAACGAGGTACTGGATTCGCACAAAGAAACCTCGAGCTTAGTTGATCCGAAAGGCTAGTTATGGTTCAAGTTGCCAGGGATGGTCAAGGTACTTCCTGAGGATGGCCTTAAAAGCCAAGAAACAAGATGAAAGATAATATAAGAGTCTACACCCGCGAGACGGAAAACACATTGCACACAAACCTTTTCATTCTACAAGTTTTAATACCAAAACTCTAAGCTGGCTAGCCCAAGCATTGATCACACTAATCCTACGACCTTCCTTTCTTGATGCCAAAAGGTTATCAAAGGGACTTGCGAAGGAGCTAGCAAAAACGTCAAGAGACAACCTTGGGTGCTAGGGAGGGGGTTTCATAGTTATCGTAAACTTACTTCCATGATATCGAAAATACTAGTTTGATCAACATAATAACTTGCAACTCAATCGCCGAGAAGAATTAATACATAAACAAACAGATGAAGGTCTATCATTCGAGTAAGAGAAACATAACATTCAGAGGAGAGGGCACACACATCCTTTCGACCAACATACTGTCAACGATAAAAGCTAAAACAAGAAGAAACAAGCAGAAAGGGGAAATCTCCCATCATGACATCCAACTGACATATCAATGCAAGGAAAAAGTGGTTCAATTTCGCAATAATTGTAAATATAATAGCAGTAGAAAAGTGTAGAAATATCTTGCCTGTTTCTCCAGCTTCAACAAGTCGTACAGACTCCGCACGGGTCAGCATAAGAACTGTAGGTACTGGAATCCGGGTGCACCAGTTCTAAGCGGTCCACATTCACGATCCGCGAGACCATGCAATTGAGGAGGATTTTTGTCAAACAGTTTGGGTGTCTTATGCTTGCTTCCACTTTGCATAAGTATCTACCAACGCCCAACAAACAAAGCATTTGACACAGCCTTGTACCCTCTCCATTATTTTCCAAGTTTCCAAGGTGTCTCAACCCACCCAATTTGTCCACAACCAACAATCATTGCTGTCCAAAAGACCACATTTCTTTCAAGTTTTGCCCAAACCATCCGAACACTTCGTTGAGCATCCAGATCAGGAGTAAAAATCCGTCTTAAGATAGTTATGCACCCAGGACACTAGCAGATACAACAAGCAACAAAAATCTCTTTTTCAAAAGCATTGGAGAACGTCCATGCCCTGCTCAAACAATCCCACTTTGGTATAGGCGTGGAGATGCTATCAAAGGTTGTGGAGTTTGGCTTTACACCTGCTCTTTGCATTTTCTTGTAAGTTTATAAAGCCATTTCAACATATCCATACTATACAGAGCCTGCAGAAGTAGACACAAACACACCCCTCTCCAGCCCCAAAGGCACCCATTGCAATACTATCAAGATAATATGGCACAACACCCCCGCCCACAGAAAGTGAAAACAGTGGGTTACAACATCAGATTCAGAAGTACAGATTTCAGAAGAGAAGCAATCTTCACTTCTGCTTATGCTTTCATGTCTAAAGGCTGCAGAGGCAGCCCTTTTACCACTTTGGAGCAAAAGCATGGCATCTACCGTAATGATATATATATATATATATATATATATATATATATATATATATATATATATATATATATATATATATATATATATAAACCTTTTCCTTCATCAGATTGGGGACAACATCAAACTCTCGGTGCAAACATTTCAGCTGTAGCTTGTAAGGTGTGATAATTCCAACAGAAACCTTTATGCCTGCCAACTTAGTGACTCGTTGAAGAAGCTCATAATATTGCCTCTCATCTTGTAGTGATTGATAATCATGGCAGACAGAGATGGAGTTGGATTAAACAAGCTGCAGTTCACCACAAGAATCCCAATATCCTTGGGCCTCACTCTGCTTTTCTCAAACAGTTCATCCAAGGCACCAAACATCACCATCTCTGCTTCTGCACGGGCTTCTTTCATGGTTAGCCTAGGTGGAGAAGCCAAAATGGCTCCTGGAAAGTATGAGTGCTCACCTATGCCAGATCTCTCAAGAATCTTCCTCTGGAACTCCAGGCTGTTATCATCAAAAAGCCCTGAATCTCTAGAATGAGACATGAAATAGTCTCTGGTAACCCTGAACTCATCAGAAGGCTTATAGCAGGCAAAGTCCACCAAATATATGGCTCTTGGACTACATATATAATAGACGCAGGCAATGCATCCAACCAGGCCAGATACAGAGAGCAAGCTCACAACATCAAAGGTGGGCTTCTCCCAAGAACTCCATAAATTATTTCTCCTCAACGTTCCAACCTCTGCACTGAATAACACCAGCAGAAGAGGGACAACAAAGAAATACAGAGCATTTCTAATCAAATAATGGTAGCCCAACTTGACATGCCTGAGATTGACAGAGTGTAAGAAATCAGGTAATCTTCTCCGGACTCTAACAGAGAATGTTTTGAATCCTGCATTGGGACCAGAGCTCTCCCAAGACATTTTCTCCAACATTGCATAGATCTCCCATGCCTGTGGGTGTGATCTGTCACCTACACAAAAGCATGCACCATTTTATTGCCTTTAATCCAACTACATCCGAGTTTCTTTTTAATTCCTCTATCCTTCATCGATCTCCTTCCTGTACCCTCTCTTTCCTTTCACCCCTCGCCATGAGAGCCTACCTTTTCTTGGCCTTCTCATCCCCATCAGAAGCCCCGACACAAGAAGATTGACACCGTCCCCATTGGTAGTGATGGAGCAGTCGGGACAGAACCAATCGCCAGCGGGAACAGCACGTCAATGGAGTTTTCAGCCACTGTATATGCCAGGGGCTCACGCAGCTACACAAACAACTAAAAATGACTCCATCCATTCTCCTCACGCGGCCAGGGAAGGAAGAAGGAAGGCGTCAAGAGGAACCAAGAAGAAAACACCTCCTCACACGCCTTCTTCACTAGCTATCACGTCAATTCAGACTGCGTCCAAAGCATTGAATGAAAGGATCAAAAGGAGATCCTGGTGAAGAAAAATGCCTCCACCAACTCCCATCTCCCTCACGCAAAGTTGAAAAACGTGACAGTCATAAAAGTTGGCAGGTTGGGTGGTTGGGAGGAGGCCAAGGTGGCAGTGGAGGGTAGGTAGCAGAAATGGAAGCCGATGCCCAACGGGCATTACAAACATAATCACAATAGCTAAAACAACTTACAGGCGCCTTTCCTCATCTAGCTGATTTTCCCTTTCTCGTTGTAATTCCTCCTCTTTGTGCTTTTGCCTCGCCTTTGCATGACCCTCGACGTAGTTTTGAGGAACATCTGCCTCTTCTTCTCTTTTATCTGTTAAAAAAAAATGTCCACAAGAACATAAAGCTCAAAAACACGAGTAATTTTGATTTGCAAAGCCACCCGATTAACCCTCCCTTAATATTTGAGGTGGGTGATAAAAATAAAATAAAAAAATGAAAACCTTAGTCGGAAGGAAATCGAATTCAATAAAAGAGCATACTAAAAACATTATACTATGTTTACGAAAAATGTGCAAGATGAAGAATCAACAATGGTCCAGCTCGACCATATGTTATGTGCTCATCAATCAACAATTTGTCTTTTGTGCATTTGAAACCTCATCTTACATGGCATTATGGGAGAAATATGGGCATAATAGACATGATATTAAAAGATCAATTTCTTTTACAGCTAGATAATGACCTTATATAAGAAAATTCTAAGTAGCATAGTTGATTGCTTGTGTTGCGATGGAATACTCGTTGGCTAGAGGCGGGGATTGAAAAATTGTACAAAAAGAATAGAGGAGTAATATTTTTCCGATTGAAAAATTGTACAAAAGGTATAGAGGAGTAATATCATGGAATCGATGACTTATTAAGAATGATTGAGTACTAAATGGGAAATTAACATAAAACATTATAGAAGATTTTAAAGGAGGACGTAAATGTTAATTATTAGTGGAAAGACAAAAAGTGTGTGTTTATATTGTGTTTAACAAAACGTATTTGAGAGAATGACCCAATTCACAACTAACTTGCAAGTTTAAACCCGACACAATAGTAAATTTGTGCATATTGTTGGTGTCACAAACACCATTCTATACAGCCACATCTTTACTTATTATCATTGTGGATGATTTCTTCTAGAACAAGAGTTGAAGAAAAACATAATGTTTTCTTTCCTCTACATTTAGAGATTTTTTTCCCTATTCAATGTCATGCTAATATTGTTTTTTGAAAAGGCGTATATATATAATAATTTGTTTAAATTGAAGTTCTAAGCTACAGAGACAATCATTTTGAGGCAACAAGAGGATTTGTGAATCGCATTACCTGAAAAATAACAGAAGACATGCATGTAGTTAAGCATCTGTGTTAGACATGGATTTTATTGGAAAATAAAATTTGTAAACTATGTGAGGGCACACATGTTAAATTATAGTTACTTGTGATTGTATTTATATACATGCAAATGTGCGTAGAAGGATCAATAGTTTGTTTTTGTTTTTCCCGATTGTATGTTTGTCATGTGTATGAAGCATATTAAGAAATTAATAATCTCATAAGATTCTCACTTCAAGCCTCGATCATTTTTTTAATCTTTTTTTTGAATCTAATTTTATATTATCACAATCATGATAATTTGGCTCCATTACAATAACTATTTTAAACAAAACATATTAGCGAAATTGAACCCTAGTCATCATTATCATATTGTTTCAATCTTACCTCTAGGAAAATAGTCTATCATTTGCCTAATAATTCTTTATTTAAAATGTAACAATATTCTTTTATGACAAAATTTTATACATGCAAGCCAATAACGATCTACTGGGATCCTCTAAAATAGGATGAGGTAAAGGACCATTCTCGAGCCAACACACTCCAATTGCCGGTCTGAAAGTTGTTTAAGGCTATAGAACAAGAGTACTATGCATAAGAGGGTTTAAAGGAGCTATAAGGGGGCTATACATTCAATCATTAAGGATATGAGATGTAGGACTTTACTAGGTCAAGGGGTGCCTTGAAGCAAAATAGAGAGCCATCAGTAAAAACTATAATGTAAAAAATAAAGATATATCACTCTATCCTATTTAGTACATGATACTGAAAGGAAAATCATCAATTGAAGAAAGGAAAATAAATTATGATTAGAGAAATTTATTTGGGGTTGACTTGTCGGTGTATTAATCCCCTTGGGCTTTTAATAAATTATTAGAGGTTGATGAGGGCGAATTCTAAGATGAATGTGTAGAAGTCCTAAGTAAATCTCAAGCTAGGGACATCAAATACCTAAGGTAGTCCTTGTTGGTCTAACTTTTATTCTGATGTTTTTCAATGGATTAATGCTAAGTTGTCTCTCAATATAACGTCTATGGGCATCCCTAAAACAAAATAAGGTAGAAGACTATTATTACGCCAACACACACAAATTATTGGTTTGCAAAGATGTTTGAGGCCATAGAACAATAGTTCTATGCATATGAGGATTTAAGGTAGTTATAAGGGGAATACACATTCAATCACTCACTAAGCATATGAGGTGTATAATCTTACTAGATCGAAGGGTGCCTTTATGGAAAATCAAGAGCTATAAAGTAAAAAAATATCATGCAAAAATAAAGATATACTACCCTATCCTATTTAGTGCATGATACTGAAGGACAATCATAAACCAAAGAAAGGAAATATATTACAATTAAAGAAACTTATTTTTCATTGACTTGGTGCATTAATTGCCCTTGCTCCTTCGAATTTTAGTACTTTGTAAGAGGTGGTTGTGGGAAAAGTCAAAGATGTTAAGGTTGAAGACCTAAGTAAATCTCAAACTACGAACATCAAAAACCTAAGGTAGACCTTATTTTTCTAACTCTTATTGTTAGTGTTTTTCAATGGTTCAATGCTAAGTTGTCTTCTTCAATAGAAGCTCCTATAAACTCTAAGTTCTCTTTTCCTTCTAAGTCAAATTTTGGAGGGAATTTAGAGTGAATTGTTCGATGATATACAGAGAAATGAAAAATGAGAACCTTATCTATACAGAGTTACACCCTAGAAGTAGTAACTCAGTTTTTGTTGATGTCATCAACTTGACTAATGATGTTAGGTGAAAGAAGGGATTTTAATGACGGATCAACTACGTGAAATTTAATGAAGGAATAATATAAATGAAGGGAACATGAACCTATGGAGCCAAGATGAAGGTGATGAAAAGGCAATTTGCAAGTGGTGGTAGGAAGAGAAATTCCACAACAATCTCCTATGGCGTCTACAATTCATCCTACCTTAATCGTAAATGTACTCTTTAGTATGTAAATTCAAGTAAATTAATACACAGCGAGTCTTGTAAAATAAATCATAAGTGAAAATAAGTTGTATATATATGTCCCACTTGACATGTGTCAAACTAGTTTAACATGAAAAATACTTCAAAAAATTAACATATTACAAAAATAAAAGGAAATGACAATAATAAATAATTGAGATGATGAACACAATGAAATATATTTCCTTGTTTACCTTTATGTGAAAGTGAATGCATGCATGATCCTTCATCCCGATTGTGGTGGGTAAAAAAATGTTTATGTTAACCCCATGGTATAAGATTGAAATAAAAATGCAATGCAAGATTATGAAAAAGAGAGGCGGGGGAGGTGCTAGGACACGTCTAGATAGCCTATAAAGGAGAGGTAAAATTATGTTCGAAAGACCCAAAAAGAAGATAAAATTACATGGGAAAGTTTAGATAACCAACAAAGAGAAGGTACATTAGGTTAGAAGACCAAAAAGGAATAACGAGTGTTGGGTCGAGTTTGGATAGGCTATAAAGAGTGACAAAATTAGGTTTGAATGATCCAAAGAAAAAGGTATACGGTGCATATATGGAAAAATAACCCCGTCTAACAATTTTGGGGAGGAAAATGAGATCTTGGGTTGGGTATATGGTGTAAGGTATGAAGGCGGAGTAACTAAATTAGCCTTATAGACTTGAAAGATACGTAAATTTTCAATTTTAGATTTTTTTTTCAAAAATATTAAATTCATTACAATGTTAAAACTCTAATGTTTCTTTTGGTTTGTCCATTAAGAGATGTATTTTCTAAGAAATGCAGATTTTAAAAACTTAGATGAATAATTTTAGAAATTATGAAATTTTTGGTTTGAAAGATATATATGAGTCCAATCCCTTCATTTGATATATTGCGATTGCGTAAAATTGAGTGTATCGAGCTTTGGATATTTGATTCGAATGCAACTAGAGACTCTTAATAGTAGGAGGTGAAAGGGAACCTAATGAGGGACTAGCACTTGCTCATCGAGGCCACACGCCATGAAATATTGGATAGTGTTTTACCACATTAAGATAGTGCAACTATACATGATTTGATGACACCAACAACTAGATGTCCGAGAAGAGCGTTTACACTTGTCGGAGAAGCAACACAACCTTTATAGTGACAAAAGGAAGATCCAAGTCCTTCATCATCTAAAATTGTGTCCAAGGAGATGTTGAGACATTGTGACGTGTTACTGAATACCCAACAAGCCTATTTAGAGCAGCATCGACCCATATGTCAACTATGAGTTTATACATTGATTGAGAACGTGTTATTGGTGAAAACATTTTACAATTGTAGAGATACTCCACCACCACTTGGGGAGAGTCTCGGGGATTGATATGTAGGGCACAATCCTTACCTTGATTGCTCGGGATTGCTAGAGATGATGCATCCTCACATTGCATAGCTTTTCGCTCGAGATAGGGGTAATGGTGTTGTTTGATGGATATGATGTGCTACATATATTTGGATGTAAAGAAACATTTCATAAGTATATATGACAACATTTTGTTCAATTTAGCTCTATTTTGTATATTGTTGCATGTTGTACTTAGCTTTTATGAGATGTAATATTTTGTATTCATTCTTATATTTACACAAATGTGAACACAAAAATTAAATGACAAAAGGTAATTGTAAAATTTGTAAGGTTGATAGGATGTAACACATAACGTAAGTAGATAGCACATAATGAAACAAAAGATGCGATAAAATAAAAGAAACAAAATACGTGATAAAGTAGAGAAAAAGAACATCCATGTCACGAGATAACAAAATCTAAGAAAACAAAGGATGTGAAAAGAGAGTAAAGTGGGCATCCAATGTCACTAGATAGTAAAAGTCTAAGAAAACAAAAGATATAAAAAGTGAGGAAAATTTACATCTAATATATTTAGATTGCAAAATATATAAGAAAATAAAATATGTGAAATAATGATAATAAGCCACTAATAAGCAAAGAATTGAGAAATACCAAATCAATGATTGTGCGAACATGTGTCAAAGGAATACCACAATCATATAATTTCAAAATTACAATGAAAAAAGTGGTGTAGATGCCAAGGAAATAGTTTGAGAGGAGTATTTATGAGGAAGAGCTAGTTGAGTCAATGAGGTCTTCCATTCTCAAACTCACAAATATTTAGTCAAAGCCAACACTAGTGAGTGAAAATATAAAGTAGGATATAGAAGAGGAAATAAAGAAGTGACACATGGTCAACCAACAACAATATCAATCAAGAAAATGTATGAGTGAACTTGGAGGGGAGAATATGAGGCATGATGAAAGCGATGTGAAATCCTTACCAAAGATAAGACACTAATGAAATTGACACGACTATGAGATTTCAACATATTATGCTTCAAGGAGCCATATTTTTCGAGGCCCGGCTTAGGAAATCTAGTGAAGTATGATAATTATCCCATCTTGGCCATCGGATGTAAGAAAAGAAAAATTGTGTACCTTTCCATGATGTGTTTTCCATTCCCAAGGACTCCAACGGAGGAATCGAGTCAATTACAAGGATTAGGTACTTCCATGAAAAGAAAAGTATCACAAATGGTAGATATGTAGCTTCCTAACCTCTTCTAACAACCGTTCACACTCTAAAAGATCTCTAAATCTATTGTGAGGTCAACTATGGAGTTTGAGATTTCCACTTTGTTGTAGGTTGTTACAAGTTGTGTTGAGGTTGTGTGAACAAGAGTGACGTACAACAAAGCACATTTCTAAGCAAGTGAAATTCACATAAAGTTATAAAAGTTGACTACAAAGGGTCCAAGACCACAAAAGCTCCAGTCGAGACCTTGGAAAATTAGGGCAAGACCATATAACAATTTTATAGTCCTCGCACCAAGTTATGTTTTACTCTAGTACCAAGAACAAAACATCTCTAGCTTCGATCAACCTATTTCACATGTTTGCATGTCCAAATCTCATATGTTTCATATATATAGCTAAGTCTTCATCTCCTCTTAGGCATTTGAGCTACCATTCTATTGTTTATCATTATTGCAAGTATACATGTGTTGTTCTAATTATGTATGATTAATTGTGAATTCATTGGATTAAAATAATTATTTGTAACAAACCCTTAAATCCTTTTTTTACACTTCACATTTACATCTTATTCAATTAATTTAGGGTTAGTACCGAGCCAAATATGAGTCCTAGAGTTTGTTGTGTTCTTGTGTAGCCAAAGGTGACGATGAAACATTCATGTTATTAAAATTCTAGGCAAGAGGCATTAGTATGAAAACCCTTGCCATATGATTTGAGGTCCTGGATCGAATGACAAGTTCTATACATTTTCGAGTCCAACATAAAAAATAGATCCATACAATTTTAGGTCCCATTTCTAAATGAAAATTGGTATCAAGAATAACCACAATAGTAATGAATCCATTTTTTTCATTTATTAGTGGAAGAAAGAATGAAAATATATAAAACCCAGGACCATTGATTTCAAGGTCAAAAACCTTTTCTATGTGTCCTTAGAAGATGTAGCTTGCACATTTTCCCTTTGCCATTTTCAGGTGTAGGTAATCCCTATTATGGTTGCACCATATATGCACGAAAGAAAAGTTGTGTTTTTGTTCACAAAAAATATTGGGCTAGGATAAAGGTGTAAAAAGGCACGAGTTTGGTGGGAAAATGATAAAATAATAATAGCACTTACATGTCTCATGTTCAAACCTTGACAATAATAGCACTAATAAAGTCAAAGTTTTTGAAAGCATGGCGAGTCTTAAATAGCTCACAAGATATACAAATTTTTTAGGTTTTATCCACATGTCTTCCATTAGTTAATTGTCCTCTTAAACAATGTATTCAAGTTATAATATTCTAATAAGCATATATGTAGTGGTTTCTTTGCTAGAAATGTCATTAAACCCTCTCATACTACAATGATGATATTGGTTCATTACAATGTTGGTATTTCTAAAATCAACTATTGCTCTTGTTATTGAATATATAGTATTCGAAAATAACATTCTATGAATTTTGAAAAAATCGTTACAATATTTATGTGAAAACACATACACTTGGTCCTCTCCAATCTTCTTGAACCACTCCCTCATACTTGCCACACAACAACAATATTTTAAAATAATAGACATAAAAATAACATAACTTGACTTGAAATATAATGATTATTAAAGCATTTGGAATGTAAAAAATTGGGAAAGAGGATATGTGTTTTTAACCCAATTATGGGGATTGACATGTTACTATTGGCATTCCTCACCAAGGTCAGAGATATTTACATAAAACAACTAACAATTATTTTTTATTTTCTTGATTCTTAAGTTAATAGTTCCAGACATCTCTTATGTGTCTAATTATTTTATATAGACACATTTGCCGGTGACATATGTATTGATATGTTTATATAATCACACCAAACATTATATTCAAACAATATAAGTAATATAATTTCCATGAGAATTTTAGTTTTGGGAAATCTTAATTTCTTTTATGTGTTTACGTAATTATAATATTAAAATGTTAAAAAGATGTTGCTACCCAATGCTATAATATAAAAAGAATATAAATAATAAAAAATATATATTTAGAAATCTTGAATGGAGTTTATCGTAGATAGAAATGAAACAAATTCTCAGTAAACACACAATCAATTTCCACTTGTAAATACCGGTGGCTTGCGATTAGTGATTGAGATGGGAAATTGTGATGTATAAATTTATTAGCTTCAATTTTATTAAGGCACCAACAAAACTTAGTTGAAATTATAATTAGAAACTTTGGGAACAATTAAAAGAAACAAGTGTCCACAGTATTTACAACTTACGCTCCGCCATTGGATTGGAAATTTAAAAAGAAGGTGATCATTGTGAGAGAAATCGGAGGCGGTGGCATTCATCTGTTTAAATTCCTGCGCACGATTGATTGTGGCATTCATCTCTTGATCTATTTATTTTTCTCTGTGAATTTTTCCTCTAAATTTTGCAAACCAAAGGAGGGTTTCCTATGAATGCTACTTTGTAAATAATCAATTGTGAATCTGCTCGTGAATGCAGCCTGTGAATTCTCTGTGAATGCTCAACTGACCAAATGAGGGCTCTGTGAATGCTACGATTGTGAGACAATTGATTGAGGTATTCAAGCTGTTGATTTTTTTATTTTCTCTGTGAATTTTGCTCTCTAAATCTTGTAAACCAAACTAGGGCTCTCTGTGAATCTGCGATTACCCTTTGGTGAGTGCTGCAATTACCCTTCGGTGAATCTTTGCTCTGTGAATGATCAACTATGAATGTTGTGATTGCACATCTGTGAATGTTGCCTTTGAATTCTCAATTGATCAAACAAGGGATATGTGAATGATATGATTGTGAGACAGGGGATTGTGGTATTCATTTGTTGATCTGTTTATTTTTCTCTGTGAATTTAGCCCTCTAAATCTTGTAAACCAAACAAGCGCTCTATGAATGCTGCCTGTGAATTATGCCTATGAATGCTCAACCGACCAAATGAGGGATCTGTGAATGCTGCGATTGTGAGACAACAACACGGTCAAGTGACCTCTGTCAAGTGATAGTTGTTTGAGAAGCGGCAAACAAAACAATTTGGATTCCTCTTTTTGTTATAGATACCATGTCTAAATTAAAAATATGTTGGAAACAAAGCTAAGAAAGAGGAGTAAAGGGTTGTTTGAAACAATGTTGGTAGAAAAATATGGTGAAATAAAGGCAAAGTGGTAGAAAAGGGGTAAGGAATTGTTCAAGCATGTCGCATGTGCAAGCATTGATTTGGCCCCTGCCATTCCATCACAACTCAATGTCATGTAAACCCTTCACTAAATCTGGGATAGAAGAAAACTATATACATGTGCAAGATCTTCTAATGGTGGAAGGAGATCTCTATTGTATTGTGGCACATGCTCTAAGAATTAAAACAAGGTACCCATCATCGGGTTTAAATTTTTTTGCACAAGATGCAACAATACAAATTGGGAAAATGGAAGAAGTTGAATATAGCTATGGAGACTTGGCTTCAATTTTTCACGGGGAACATATTTAAATATGGAAGCGGCAAATGAAGAACAAATCCAATTAAAGGAAGATGACATTATGTTAGAGGAAGGTGTCCATTTAGGTGCGATTTTGAATTATGATATTGTTCCAGTGTTATCATCATCTATTCCGCTTTCATATTTAAATTTTATTCTTCCTCACACCATGGATTCCAATGAAGTATTAGGAATAAAAAGTCCCAGTCCTCCTCGAGTATGGAAGATGATCTAGACACACGCTTTAGAATTTCTTGATACGAATCGGAAGATGATATAGTTTCCACTCTTAGTCTTGAGAGCACAGCGTTGAAGATGATCCAAATGTTTACTCCACACTCTCATGTATGAAATTTGGGTTTTTATAATTGGTCAAAGATTGATCCCATAAAATTAAAACAATGGTTACAGGAATAAAATGAATTTTGTCTTTAAAATAAAAGTTCTATCTATTTTTAATAGCCTTGAATGGTCATAGATTTAAGTTGTTCACAACTTTAAGTGGTTTGTCTCTTATAATTATAACTTATTTTGGTTTTATTTTTTAAGGTGGAGAATACTTGCTTCGGGGTTTTATTTTGGATACCCATTTGATATTCATGGATACCCATCTACATCTAGTCACGAATGTCATTTTTAGTAATTTTTTTGCCCAATATACTATCTCATGTGATCTTCATTAATGTCATTGATTTAATGCCTCTAAGGGAGTTGGGTAGTGCTTGTTTTAGCTTTGGTAGCAGCAGCTGCATATTTTAACAATTGCTAACCCATTTATGGTCACCAATCCTACAAGCCATCTTACGGTATTTAATTGAAAACATTCATTTTTTCTTTACTATTAATCTACATCTAGTCATGGAATGTCATTTGCAGTGAGTTGTTTTGCCCCATCTACCTGTCTCATGTGAAATTCATTAGTGTCCATAATCATTGCAATCAAAATAAATAAACAGATAACTAGTCCAATCATTTCACCTTTTTCAAAGCATATTCAAAAATCAAGTTGTTGGAAAGGCTTTGTAGAATTGTAAAATGAATGCATTTGGTATAAAGTTAGACTTTGTAAATCCTCCCATACTTTGCCAAAGGGAGTGTTGTAATTATGCATTAGATTCCATCAAATAAATATGGAAAGTGGATTCATATCTCATGTTGAGCAGGTATGCAAAATGTTAAAATATGGAGGCGGCGAGGAATGCTATCTCATTATGTTCTTCTATCCTGTCACTTGTGCCTACTTACAGTTTGGTAGATATGGCATGTTGACTATTTTAAGTGAAATCCCTCACCCAATGAGTGGTTTACACAATGAGGATGGTTTCTCTAGAATTGGGAAAGATAAAGGAAGTGAGAAATGGCTTGTGGATTTTTAATCTCTCTCTTTATTGTAAATGAAATTGTGTGGTATCATTACTAGATAGAGAATTGGGATGGTTACCAACATTTTCATTGATGCATGTTGCAAGAGGCAAATTTTATTACACCATGTGTGTTTTGCATATTAAAGTAGTGTTCTATAATGAGTTTTTTTAGAATAGATGAAGATAGATTTCAAGTAGACATTCAAAATGATCATGAACAACATTACCTATGCATGATTCAAGTGATCTACTTAGTTAAATTAAGATAAATTTCCATAATATTTATTGTTGTTATCACATGCATTTTGATTGCATTTCTAAATTTGATTTTACAAAATTTTCTTTGGAACGAATTTATACAATTTTAAGAAAGCTAACAGGTATGTATGTGCTTGTATATCAAAGGCCATGACATCCCAAAATAGCAAGCCAACAAGGGTCGGCCATGAAGACTTTTGGGCACAATGCTATGGAAAAACTCATGCTGTTGAAGTATCTACAACTCTCATTTGGCATTCAAAATTCTCCAAGGCCTTTCACCACATTTGGTATACATTTCAAACAGAGTGCCATGAGACCACAGATTCTTTATGCATTTTTTCATACAATCCACGACCTTGTGAATGCTTCTACATTTTCACGTGTCCATATGATGATCCTGAAATACAACATAAGGCAAAACAAGCTTGCTATCATGCATAGATGCATTTTAGAATGCTCTAGTGCTCTCATTATTGTACGAAAAAGTTGGGGCCCCAGTATTTACACCTCTAAATCACATTTGTCAAAATTGTAGGCCTTTCCAATAAACCCATTTTGTGTATACTTGCCATCATTGCATTTCATGAGACCACGTTTTTCCTAGGCATTCGGTCAAAAATTCACATGTTTTCTTGTGCACTTTCAACTAGTATAACCGATAGAAATCTCATTTCCATCATGCTTTGATGGATGTTTATATTATGTTTCAAATATCCCACCGCACACAGTGGAAAGTTGTGGATGAGGAAGGCAATCGTTTAGTGATAACGTGGCGAGATTGAATAACTATGCATATTTCTAGCACTTCGCTTATAATCCACAACCAACTCGAAAAGGTGTTGCACATTCTCGCTTTCAACACACAAACTTTAATGATTCTCTTACATATTTCCATCCATTTCGGACTTGTGTCCAAGAGAATACCCCATGACATGGCACGGGAGAATGCTTTGGTAGTAGTTGTGGAGTTAGTTTTACACTTGCAACTACAACGCTTATAAAGGATCCAATTCCATTTTGCCAATGTTGTCCACCATACCATAAATCTCAAGCTCAAACTCACAACATGATGTATGAAGGGGTAGGGGTGAAGGAAATTTGGAGGCAATACTTCAACGCCCTTGTTAACCATCAACCAATCGTCATTACTCCTCCAACCACTCATTTCTCTCCATCAACCCACTTATTTCATTTTTGTTATATTAATTTATTAATTCATCTTATTTTATTGTTTGTTTATTTGTTTAATTATTTATTTTCACAATTTTACTATTATAATTGTTATTATTATTATATGTATTGAAATATCTATTTTAACTCCATTTATTACAACATAATAAGAACATATAACACGTAAAATAAAGGGAAAGGCTCATAAGTTTTTATTTTCATGGCTCCTTGAAACAATTGTCAACAAGTAGTGCTATATTTTAGCTTGATGTTATGTGCATTCCACCACAAGTTGCACATACATGCCATTGAATCAGCTAAAGCTTGAAGCTTGGTTGATACCGAGAATTCTTGTTGCGATTATTTGTATGGTCCTTCGGGAGGACATGCTTTGGAATATCTAAGCATTTTGGAGGGTAACGAATCTTGGATTTGATGTAAATTGAAGTGAGAAGGATTTTTTTATTCAAATTATTGTCCAAACCGTATTTTCATGAAATTCTAAAAGGTGGTAGAGTTTTTGAGCTGGTTAGTATAGCTACCGAATTTGAAAGTGAAAATATGGAGATGATAAGGAATGTTATCTCATTATGTTCTTCCATCATGTCACTTTTGCTTATAGTTTGGTAGATTTGTTTAAGTGAAATTCCTCACCTAATGCATGGTTTACACAATGAGGATGGTCTCTCTAGAACTCGGAAATATAAAGGAAATGAGAAATGGCTTGTGGAATTTTAATCTCTTATTTTATTGTAAATGAATTTGTGAAGTATTATTCTTTAGATAGGGAATTGGGATCCGCACCAACATTTGTATTGATAAATGATGCAATCGGTAAATGTTATAATAAAAATTTAAGTGCTTGGTATTATCTAAAGATTTTATTTAGTGTTAGTTTTCTTAAAATTGTATAAATTCATTCCAAAGAAAAAATTGTAAAATTTAAGTTAGAAATGTAGTCAAAATGTATTTGATAACAACAATTAATATTATAGAAATTTATCTTGATTGAGCCAAGTAAATCACTTGGATCATGCATAGGTAATGTTGTTTTCGATCATTTTGAATGTCTACTTGAAATTGTTAGATCAGGAGTATGTAAAATGTCTGAATGATATATTGAATGTACGAGGAGTGTATAAATACAAGTGAGAATGTGGTTAAGAGGTAACCGCCTGTAACTGACAGATCGGTTACATGTAGCTAAACTAAACTCTGTATTAATTATGCCAACATTCCCCCCCTTAATACATTGTTTTTACAAATCTACCCCAGATTCATCATCTTGTTACGTCGCGACATGTCCTATTTGCTTCTTGCAACAAGGACTTTGTCTGGATTTTCTTGAATCTCTGCGACAGATGTGCTCTCGTTTGTAGAAAAACAGATGAAGAATTGAGCTCAAAAGCTCATCTGGTGCGCCATAGATGTGCCTGAGGGCATTTAATCTCGCATTTGTCATCTGGATCGACACAACTCTTCTCCGTCTATATGTCGAACAAGACTCAGTCCATTATGTCCTCGAATTGCAAGTTTTGGAGACTGGCGAAGAGTAGATACCGATGCTCTTCGGTTCTCTCAAATGCTTGGCATGTCTCTATGGTTGCTTGCAATGTTGCTAACATCTCTGGGGCACGACTTTCATGCTCTCAGACTATTGCATGGGATCATAGGCTGGTTGTTCGCGTCCATCTTTGATAGCAAATTTGATGAATGAATGAAGGGGCTTAATCTCGTTTTGTTCCGATTTGATTCAAACAAATTCCACATGTCTCCTGATCTTTTGTACGATGCGCTTGCTAATGTATTGCATGGTCTGCGAACAACAGTTGAGAAGATGTTGGGGGAAGGAGTCTACCAACGCACACCTGGGTTTTCGGTGGTCGATGCCACTCATGTCAAACTCCACACAGTGCTGATAAGTTGGTCAGTGGTCATTGCCACATGCTCTCTTCTCCCTCTTTGGTGACTGATTCTTCTTTTTGAATTCTTGAACTGCGGGCTTGTACCACGGGTATCCTCCTCTGAGTACGCTCACACGCCTGACTATTTACTCTTCTGGTCACTGTTGTTTCCTCACACGCCGAGAAATGGTCGTTGATGGGATAACTTGCAGGCGGACTTGGATCAGTTTAATGATCGATGCCACATTGCCAGACATGAAATACAACAACAGAATTCTCCATGTTGTTGCTGCGCACAGGTATGGTCTTCTTATTTTGTTTGAAGCGGTTATATTTCATAACTGTCTTCTTCAAGACAGTTATCCCGTCTCTCTTCGAAGATAACTGTGGAGATGAATGAAAATCCAAATTTCATTCACCCTTCCATCGTACTCGAATGGGGAATTGTACTGCGCTACGCTGTAGAGGGAAAGTGAGGGTTCCCACGGTGAGCCACTCAGATCCTCCTGCAACTCGGACGTCTCCTCTCCAAAGTTGTAAACAAGCACTCTGAGTCTCCACTCTGAATCGGGTAGCGCCGCAAACCATGCGGGGCTCCTCCAATGCCAAATACTCTCTTTAGAAGCTCATCACGCGCTTCACGCGCTTCCTTGGTCGCCTTTACAGTCTGCGCTGGAATCCATCATTGGTGATTTGGCAACTCAATACTTTGCTGATCAAGATGTATTATGTGCTGGTCACGTAACAGACTTCCAACAAAGCGCCAAAGGAGAATGCTACATGTTTACACGCACAGGTCACTCCCACAGTGCAATGGGTCGCAAGTGAAACTTTTCTTTCACGCAGATTCAACCAACATAGGAAACGACTCCATGAAAGCGCGCAGGCCTCCAATAATCTTTTCCACGTAGGAGAGGAAGTGATGGTTCCCAACGGATCTTCAACAGTCCACAAAACCAATGAAATAAAAACCTTTCTCACTCCCACGCTCCCGTCTTCACGCCGCTCCGATACCAATGTTAGATCGGAGTATGTAAAATGTCCGAATGATATATTGAATGTACGAGGAGTGTATAAATACAAGTGAGAATGTGGTTAAGAGGTAACCGCTGTGAATCGATAGATCGGTTACATGTAGCTAAACTAAACTCTCATTAATTATGCCAAAAGAAATTTGTCTTCATATGTTCTAAAAAATTCATTATGGAAAACTACTCTAATATGCAAAACACACATGTAGTGTAATGAATAGGATATTTTACTACGGAACAAGAATGAATTTATAAATTGTATCACCATACTATTCATCATTATTGAACTATAGTAGGATGATGAGATCTTGTATCATGTGACAACGGATAATTCTTGTTTCCCCTTGTTGTATATTGTTTATATTGTAATATGGGACTCAAACTACACCCAATAAACCCTTCATCCTATTTTATTTTAAATAACAAGAGATGACACATTTCTTATCTTGTGTGACCATGTGGAAGGGGTCATATCAAGTAGAACCTCCACTAGTTTCCTAGTCGCTAGGCTTCCACATTGTGTGTCATCCTTTCTTAAACTACTTGTAATTAAGATGGAACTCAACGGGTTTTACATGTTCTTCATATCATGTTATCTCTAGGATGAAATTGTTAAATTTAGGGATGGTGTTAGCAAGGTTCTTCCTTGGTTTTATTAGTATACACATATCACTGACCATGCATTGAATGCACAATACACCATGAGTTGGAGAATGTCATACCTAAAAGAAATTGTACTTCGTGGGTCAAGATGAAAACTCGCTTGTATAATAGAGACGTCTAATAGATTTCATTGTTGATAAACGAAGGTAAAATGTAAAAATACAAATAGGATAAGGTTAATAGTAGAGAGTGTGGAAAATGTGATGGGATAGAGTGAATATATATAATTGTTTCTATAGAGTGGACGAGAGGTATGTATGTGAGAGAATAAGCCGAAGAAGAATATAATAGGGAAGTAGAGTATGTTTATGTATTGCTGAACTACAATATGAACAATGTAATGATTTTTTGAATGATTATAAATGAAGAGGATAAGTTATAGAATAAATTAATGTGTCCTTGTTCGTTTTACTTACAACTCGGAATGATATGAATGTGAATCAATAATGCAAATTTAGTATTTATGTGTAATTTGTTGTATCCATCTTTGTGTGTGTTAGCTTTATCTAAAAAAACAAGCTTAAGAAAGTCACAACATCTAGTGTATGTCAACATGTTTACTCACTCTTTTGAATCAACAATAAGGACAATATATTAAGCCAAGGAGCTAACCCAAATTTCCCTATATATGGTTCATTTTTAGGTTTTCTCCATGTAATCAACATAAGGATAATGATGATATGAAATATATTCAAGAAGTAGCGGTTCATAATATACAACTACTTGAATCCTCTAGATTATACCCAAAATATGGGATATCAATTCAACTTCACATTCACATCTTATATTTTTTTCCTACGTAGCATTCATCCCATTATCAATTTTCCAACAATCCATACGTGTAGAAAGAAGTAAATAATTCAAAGCAAGCGCTTAAGACCAAACCAATGATCATGAGTAAAATCCAAAAGGTTCGTCTATTGAACATGTCCTTAGGATCTCCATTTTGCAACACCGACTATGTGAAAAATTTCCTGTTACACAATACCAACAAGTTTTGAGTTTTGAGATGTCACCACACATTCAATAGTTTTTGTGGTGACTGTAGCATCTATATCACATATCAATGAAAGAAATATTCTAATTTGTTGATGTTGAAAAATCTATCAATTACTTGACTATTTCTCTTACTTTATTGACATTGAACTAGAGTAATAGATCCATCAATGTTTCTAACAAGGTCATATGTTGTTAGCGGCATTGTAATCGATGCCTCTCCTTTCATTAATCAGCTTGATATTGTTAAAGTCATGTCAAAGGGAAATGTATTCACTTTGTATCGTGATGTGTAAATTCTCAAACAATTTTCAAATTTTTGCCAAGTTTGTTTCATAATTTTGACTTTATAAAGGACAAGGTGCCAAAAATTTCTTATCTTAAATTCAACTCAAAATCATTGTTTGACATACATCAACTAGTGAAAAAAACTCACTCATTGTTTACTGCGAAATATTACTAAAACCAATTATTTTCCATAGTCAAGTTATTGATCCACACATAACGAGATTGTCCAATAATTTGAATGATCAAGCATTATATAGGCAAGTTGTTGGGATTGATCAATCAACATATATTTTTTTAAATACCTTAAATATTCATTCTGTTGAAATCACTAGGCTTACAAAAATATTGAATCAATGTACTCGTCTTTTTGGTAGTCTTTCTACAAATTATTTTCATTTTGGGCATAGTTATTCTAATAGGTGAGATTTACTACAACCATTGTTTCAAGAAAAACATCCCTACTAAAATGTTCTCGTATTTTTCCTAGTAGGGAAGTTGCAATTTCTCTTAACGTTATCTTTCTTTGATAATAAAATATGATTAAAGAGCAACCCTACGACATTTAAATTCTCAATGTTGTCATTTCCCAATATTCAAAAAGAGTACATATGTATCTCGTATCCACGTATAAATGCACATATTTCTACAAACATATCAAACTTTATGAAGTTACTTTGGCTTTTAATGTTTATCAAATTGTTCCAACTCTCAAACTTTGAACCCAAAAACTAGTTTGATTGAGAAAGTTTTTACTATAGCCGACAAACACGTTTCCTCAAACTTATAAAATCAACAATATGTGTAGTTCTTTATTGGGATTTTTAATTAACTCGATGAATTTCATCCAACATGGAAATGATACCACACAACATCAACAATGTCTCTATAATAGTCAAATGATGTATCAAGTCTCAACCTTGTACGCTTTCATGTGATTATGTTACATTAATCCTAACAAGGATGGATGCACATCGTATACCCAACAAACTGATTGATACAATGAGATCCACCTAGCGTCCATATATTTTAATAGTTTATGCATGTATGTTATTCCTTCTCCAAAGCTTAGGGATTCCATGAACTTTTTAAGACTGATATAAATAAGCATGCACCTCTTCAACAAGTTCTTCAACTTTTACTACATATTTATATTTACTTATTGTTTTGTATGATATTTGTTCAATGAGCCATACAAAAGATGGAAATCATACGCAAGATAATTTTTCATAATATTCTTGTTGTTGTTATTGCATGCATTATCAAATAACCAAATATTAATTAAGTTGAGAATATCCTATTTTTATTTTGATTACATTCCTAAATTAAATTTGCAATCTTTCTTTCACAATAATTTAATACAATTCTAATCAAACTAATGATAAATACATTATTTGAGTGATGCCATTCATTTGTATTTTTCCTCTACTTCCACCACCTGCAACAACATGGGTCAACGCAAGCTGGCATGAATCTCACATTCCTATTTAAGAGTGATATCACACTATTTCATTTAAGATTTTGGAAAAAGTGAGAGACAACGAGAATTGGATACTTCCACGCATTAATTTCTCATTTCCTTTAAATTTACAAGTTTTAGAGAGAGGAGAGAGAAAGAGAGAAAATTTCATTATCTTCGCACAATTCAAATTCCTAATAGTGTTTGAAGAATATGTTAGTGTTAACAATACTTTCCAACACAATAAATCAGATCATACTAAAAAGATTGATCGAGCATAGTCAAACGATTTAATGGTGTTACAGTTCAACTTAGTTAAAGTGGAAACAAAATGGTCTGCACTAAAAATATAGAAGTGTGTAAATAAGGTAGAGGTCACTTCTAAGATCTTCTCATGTATAGTGAGAACATTGAGGAGATGCCAGAATTAAAATATGATAAACGACGTTCATTTTAGAGACATCATTATGAAGCAAATTGGAGAAGTTTAACGGTTTACATTTGGACATTGCAAGACAAAGTGAATCTAGACCTGGCACAAAAAATTTACAACCCATAAGATAATGTGAAACTAAATATGGCTAGAATTATCACGGCAGAAAAAACAGGGGTCTGAGTTGGTGGAACACAATTTCTCAGTTCGCAGGTATTCTTTATAGGCAAATTCCGAACGAAATTTATAAATTTATCCAGGTGATTTTCAAGAGGCTAAGGTTTTGTCCTACTGAACTCATGTGAACAAACACCCACACTAGAGGTGTATCTCATGATGTAGTAGTCAAGTGTGTTTTCAAGGTGGTACGTATATCCATAGGGATCATTTTTCATGGTCATTTTCACTATGCAACAAGTCTTTAATATGTTGTGTTAATAAACATGACAAACAATCTACAATCATCATACAATTCACACACTAAAGCAATAACTTTTCCAAGCAAAGTGGAAGTTAAAGCACAAAAGGATTTCTAACAAGAGAGGGGGAAGGGGAGGGAGGGGAGAGAGTGAGAGATCTATACCTATGATCAAACGAGTAAGCAATCCCAAGGAGATGCCCCAAGATTGATCCAAGAGCTCTTTTTCACATTCCTCACGATCGATGTATTCTAAGGGCCACATTGCAAAATGGTATTTCACCAAAATAATTGGCATGTTGGAAAACACATGACAATGCATCCCCACCACCTCTAGGTTTTGATTTCCATACATGCATACCACATGCCCTTTGCATCTACAATATGCTAAAATTCCACTTTTTATACACTTTGAAGGTCACCCACACATTGATCTAAAACCTCCATTTTGAGTACAGAAGTCAAAGGTTTAAGAACTCTAGATTTACACTCGTGAGTGTTGTTTCTAGAAGTTTCGACATCCTCTTTGAAAATTTTGGACTATACATACCAAAGGCCATGACATCCCAAAATAGCATGAGACCATGACCTTGTGAATGCTTCTACATTTTCATGAGTCCATATGACCACCCACCATGTGTCACATAAACAACAATTATTAGGAGAATAAATAGGGGCATCAATAAAATTGTGATGAGTATATACAAATGTCTAAAGCAAAAAGAAAAAGAGTAAAGTGATAGTAGCATGATATAAGGTCAACAATGTATCTATAATACGGTAAGAAATAAAGTGGAGAATGATCAAGGTCCAATGAAGTAACCAAGAAGGAAATCAATCTCTAGATGCCAAATATTGTCACACACCGAAGAAAATGTCATAACCACTAAATAATGGAGCTAGTAGAAGCAACTCACCAAACTCTATAGACCTCCCAAAACCCTATAGACCTCCCAAAACATACATTATGCAATAAAATATCATAGCGAAATTTGGTCACTCTAGGATCTATAGAAAATAAAGCCCCATCACCTCAAGGCCACACATTGTATCTAATTAAGGAAAGCCACCACAATTCCCTATATCCATCCCTCTCACAAGAAAATAGAATACCCGATGCATCTAAAAAAATCTCCATAACCATCAAACCTTATGAAGTCCCTACATTTGTACCTATATTTCAAGGGTTAGGAATATCATCACGAGAATCCAAAAGGTCATAATAACCGGGGCCATGTCACTTACTGAACACCAAACATGTAGGCCATGTCAACTCGGATGTACCCCTATAAGTGCACAAGAATTGTGTTAGGTCCAGGGAACACAAATATCCACATACAACGTAATAGAACCAACTCACCAAAACCATTCAAGAAAACCACATGACATTCTTGACAATAGATAGCCAAGCGGCACAAAAATCCATAAACTTTGAGTCACGATAATAATTAAAAACCAAGAACCTTCATCAATCAAAGAAAAATGGTTAAGTAGTCGATTCAAATTGTGAAATTTCTTTATAACACAATTAACGAAAAAAATTGTATATGTTTAATAATAAGTCAAAAAAAAGTGTTGGTTATAATACAATCAAGTTTACAAAAAAATATAAATGAAAACATTCACATCATGACACACTATGTGGCCTTTCGAAGCCACTTGCATGGTATTATATCATCGAGTGTGCATCTTAGCATCCATTGAGCATCGAGCATAGATTAGAATAAGAATAATACAATGATCAAAACATTTTCATTGTCAAAATCTCAATTTGAATCATCATCCTAAAGTTATTATCGGAATCATCATCTAAAGGTCTTTGCAAGACCTAACATAGTAAAGGTCCACACAACATATGACCGTAATAATGAAACAAAGGTTTATTATTCAACATCCTTACAGAGGGTTGGACACAAATGTATAATAATTAGGGTGGTACAATGTCACAATACTTACGTACTACACACATGCACACTACCCTCACACAATACACAAACAACACTTGTGTAATACAATTACACACATTTGGGTTGTCACATATTTGTTCCAGAGGTTCCAGAGCTTGAGCCTGTGCTCCGATGCCATATATCATGTCCACATGTTCTAACCTAAAACATAGCTAAAACTAAGGAAATATATTTTCTTCTAGAGCAACACACACTTAGTACACGAGCAACAATAAGTCTACTTTTACAACACCCCACAAGTACAACTCACCATATATAAACACACTATGTTGATTTTCATTCTTTATTTTATCCATCTTGAAAAATGCTAATTTACTGATCTCCTTTATTAAGGTGTAGATCACATGAAGATTCATTCTTACTTAACCACACTCATACATGACAACAATTGATTTCGTTTTGCTTCATGGCTTACACCAAACATTCATATCAACGGTAACCACTCATACTTAGGGGAAAATTTAATTTTCTTGTTTAATCTCCTGTTTGACATGCCATTTAAAGTACATAAAAAGGCACAAGACACTTGTTTTCATGTTATGGAGGTCCATTTCTGGTTTAACATGTTTCTCCCACAAAAACACTTCACTTTTCTTTTATATAAGTAATCAAAGGTTTACCATAACCCAAATTACACATTACACACTCACCAAAGTCTAGTTGAACACAATAGGCCACTTTGGTAATGAAAAAAAATCACACTTAAGAGTCCTCAAGAAAGTCTTAGGGAAAGGTTCATTACAACTCCATTAGGAGAACATTGAACACATTAACATTAGAACACATTGGGCTCAAATGGGGCACAAATCACAAATGAATCCTAAACCATTTGTTACATGCTAAGATGTTTGTGTTTATTACCGGATGCCTAAGGAGGTTTATTCCCAAGAATTCAAAGTACAATTTGTGAAGCACCTAGAGTTAAGAATTTTTAACAAGTTTACAAGAGACGTCAACCAAGATTAAGGCTTGGTCGTCTACACCAAAAAGGTCGCATAGTCATGGCCCACTCCACACAAGTTACAAAAATAATGGAGTGGTATATTCACTTACGATAAGTTAGGAAGAGAATTCGTTGCGGGGATAGTTTTATTTAAGTCCCATCTAACACGAACAAACAAATACCATCTTATGAAATGATCAAAGTTTTTTTAATTAAATAGTTTTTTTAATTAGTTTCATTAACTAGGAGAATAACATAACAATATAGGTTTGAAGAACAAAACAATTTAAATTTATTCATTGGTTTGTTTCTTTCTATTTCTAACTTTATTTGTTTCCTATTAAGACAAAAGAAAGTAAGTAATGTATGTCTTTAGAGGAAACAAAATCAATACGTGTGTATGTAAAGTATTTTGTGTCCAAATTAACCTATTGCGTTTTAGGAATATCAAAGGACTTAATGATCTTTCAATTTAAATTAGCTAAAGTGACCACACAATGACTTTGATCAAAATCAAAAAGTGCAAAAATTAGGTAGCATCCACTTCTAAGCTCTTCTTTTGTATGGCGAGAATGCCGTGGAGCCGATTTAATTTCAAATATGATAAATGGTGTTTATTTTAGAAACACGATTCCAAAGTGAATTAGCAAAGTTTGAGGGCTTACAATTTGACACCGCAAGCCAAAGTGGCTCAAGAATTGATGAAAAAAAGTTCTTCCCAACGAGATGAAGTGAAACCGAATATGGGTCGAAACTATCAATGAGAGTAGGGGTCTAAGGTGGCGAGACTCATCTTAACCCCTAGACATTTTCACAGGGTAATTCCAAACTAAATTTATATGTTTTTCAAGGTTGTTTGCAAGAGGATAATGTTTCATCCTTCAACACCATGCTAGAGGCCTATTTCATGGTGTACTAGTCAAGCAATTGGTGATCATTTTGTGCGATATGCAAGATTCTTGGGGTTTTAACCAAAAATTAGGTAAAAGAAAAACTCCGCCTCTGTGGAACTCATCGATTTTCATTTCCCCCTTAGTTGTGTTCGTATGTCACATAACGTTTTACAAATCAAAGCTTTTATACCTCACTTGTATTGAAATCACTATATCAATGAAGCCAAATTATAATAATAGATTGTAATATGCATGAAATCATGTGTGTGTGTGTGCGCGGGGGTGAGTTTGTGTGTGTGTGTGTGTGTGTGTGTGTGTGTGTGTGTGTGTGTGTGTGTGTGTGTGTGTGTGTGTGTGTGTGTGTGTGTGTGTGTGTGTGTGTGTGTGTGTGCGCGTGCGCGTGTGCGTGTGTGCGTGTGCATGAGTGAGTGTGTGTGCATGCGAGTGCGAGTGTGCATGTGCGTGTGTATGTGTGGGTTTGTGCGTGTACACATGTGTGGGTGTTTGGGTGTCTCAGTGCATGTCCGCACATGTGTGTGGGTGTGTGTGACAACGTGTATGTGCACGTGTGTGGGTGTATGTACGTGTGTAGGTGGGTGTGTATGTGTGTGTGCATGCACACACACATGCGTGCATGCTAACCATTTTGTTCCATAAGATGAGCACCAAAACCTTATAATAAACACATGCATAAGAAATAATGATCTATGGGTGCTCTATAGGCCAACTACAACTAATATGCAAATAGAGAGTATAATATGACCAAGTCAAAGATTATGCTAGTAATAAGTCAACGACATATGCCAATACATGTTAAAGGTTAAGGGCCTAGAAAATGTAAGGAGTGTTTTTCGTAGAAGAAAAGTGTGGGTTTTATTTTTTAGAGCATCTTGTTGCCACCTATAGGTCTTGATGAAAGGTTCTATGGACCTTAGAGGAGATGACAACATTAATAACAAGGGTCTTGCCTTTTCTCAAGTCGTCCTATACATGTGATGATTATTGGTTCCATTGTTGTGAGGATGGGAGTAAGCTATCAAACATAAGCTAGGACTTAAGGTTGACAGACCTCATGGCACCCCTTAGATAGGATTAAGTATTGTCCTTATTAATTTCCTTGTGGGGACCAAAATAAGGGTCTCACAAGAGACGAGTTTCACTCATCAATAAAGTGAAAAGGATGTTGCCATCAAAACGAAGTTTGTCTATAGTCCATAGTTAGCACTCAAAGTGAGTGTTGTATTTGGTGCTTCTATGGTTGAAGGGAAAGTGATGATCATTTTCTCACTCTGAGGGAATTGTCTATTATGTTGCACACATTGCCCTCTAAAAATATGCAGACAATGTTTCTTGCATCTTCCTTTGCTCTCATAAACCTCCACTACAAGGAATTTTAATGTGGTCTTTTTGAAATGATCATCATTTTTAAGCAAAATTTCGCAAAGAGATGTGTGACATTAAAATTCCTATGCATTTTGCACCCAAATTTTGAGCATCCATGAGAACCCACATCTTCTTAGAGTGAATGAGAAGTGAATATCAAACAATCAAGTGACTCAATTTTTTTGAAGGGACCCAAAGAGAATGAGATCACAATCAAGCAAAGTGAGCGGGACTCCAAAGAAAAAAGATTTGAGTTGAAACAACCATGTGGTGGGTCTAACATGCCATGTAGATGGATTAGCTTTATGAGGGATAATGTGGGTGCAAATAAGTAGGGTCAACGAGGCGGGCTTGTGTGGGGAGTACGAAGAAGGTTGGCTATGGAGTTATTTATATGTTGTTATGCCTCGGGTGATTATTTCCATTCAATACGGCAAGAGCTAATGTAATACAAAAACAAAAGGGGCCTTGAAAAAGAGAATAATAAAGAAAAGTGTAAGATCTATTATTATCCTGGGTCTAGTGCACACCCTTGAAAGTAATTCATTGATCTAAAATTATAACAAAATCAATTTATTCAAAGTAGAACAATAATTTTCCCATTGACTAAATCACAATTCTACAAGAGTTGAGGGAAGACTCTATGGACACATGCAAATAACTACTATATCTTGAGGGAGATGACGAAAATAATAGCAAGGGCCTTACCTTTTCTCAAGTCCATTTATGCATGTTTATGAGTTGGTTCCATTGTTCTTACTTAAGCTAGGACTTAGGTTGATAGAGCTCATGGCACCCTTTGACAGGACTCAATATCAACCTTATGACTTCCTTGGGGGTCCCAAAATACGGGGCTCCTTGAAGACAAGTTTCACTCATCATTGAAACCAAAAGGGTGTTTCCACTAAAAAGAAGTTTGTCTATAGTCAATGGTAAGCACTCAACACAAGTGACGTGTTTGGTGCTTCTATAGTTTTCAAGAAGGGAATAATCATTTGATTCTTGCCTCCTCCTTTGACTTTGAAGAATTTTAATGCGGTCTATTTCAAGTTGCACAAAGAGATGTGTGACATTAACATTCCTATGAATTTCACATCCAAAATTTTGAGTATTTATAGAAACCCATGTCTTCTTAGAATGAATGAGAAGTGAACATCAACCGATCAAGTAACTTACTTTTTCAAAGGTTTCCAAATAAAGATGAGATCACAATCAAGCAAGGTGAGTGGGAACTCCAACAAAAAATATTTGAGTTGAAAAAGCCATGTGGCCTGTCTAACATGCCATGTACATGAATTAGCTTTATGAGGTATAATGTGGCTGCAAATAAGCAGGTCAGCGAGGTGGGTGTGCATGAGAAAGTTGGCTACGGTGGTACTTGTATGTTGTTATGACTCAAAGGGGGCATTTGAGGTGATTATAACCTTTCAAGATCTAACAAAAGGGGCCTAGAAAAAAGAGAAGAATAAAGAAATGACTAGGATCTATTATAGCTTGGGTCAAGTGCACACCGTAGAAATAATTCATTGTTCTAAAATTCTGACAAAACTGATATATAGTCCTTGTTTGAGAAGATTAAGGATGGAAAAGATGTACGACTTCAAACAATTTCTTTGAATTGCAAATAAATCTTCATTCTAATATAAAGCAACGGTGCAGCCTTATAGAATCAAGGGTGCAACAGTTCAACAAATGTAACTGTGAATACTTTCCAGATAAATAAAAGAAAAACGATCTCTATAACTAACAAAAAAAAAATGTAGAGAACTTCGCTGGTATATGCCATCCCGAAGAAGATTTGGCTAAAATAATCTAAGATATACCCCCTTAGGTATACAAATCATTCACAACATGCTTCTACAAAAGAGGTAGAACAAAGCAGTTGTGAATCTTATAATTTACAACTGATTGGAAATAAATTTTACTTAACCAGGACAACATTTAAGCTACAAAAGAATAATTTAATCTGTATTTCCTCGGCCAATCTTCCCCCTTCTCCATATAGTCTTCTTTACTAAAAGAGTATGTATTAAAGATTGGGGAGGCAGCATAATGGGATGCCCCATGCCATGCATCTAAAAGTAGATCAGATGCCCTTACTAGCTTCACAAGTAGATCCTAAAGGCCTTATTTTCTGTATCTCTGCCCGTAGCCTAGCATCCAACCCAGGCAAAAGTGAAGTACCACCTGTTAAGAGAATAGTACTGTTCATAACAGCATTTGCACTATGAGAAGGCAATCTTCGGGCTGGAATTCCTACCATTTCATCAAGTCCTGCCTGATCGATACCAATCATATGAGGCTGAAATAAAATTTCAGGGCATCTGAATCTTTCAACCCCTAGTGTGATGCGAAAATCCTCTGCAGTAAGTGGGCGGGCTGGCTGAGCATCCAAAGTAGGCTGACTACCCATGATATCATTTGATGTGAATGTAAACGTGGGGTCTAATCCCTGTTACCAGAGAAGATATGTTACATGATAATATGAGATGCATTACTTTTCTTGATAAACTATTGAGTAAGTAAAATGAAGTTTCTAAGAGGACATGCCCAAACCTGAAGATGTGTATTCAGACGAGTAAGTTCTGCTTCATCCCGATCTGGGCCGTCGTCGTCGTCGTCATCATTGTCCTTGCTCATTTTCTTATAGAGTTGCCAGTCTTCGTCCTTCTGTCCGAATGTGTCCTCACCCTTCCCTCGATCAAAAGCAGCAGTAGTCAAAAGCCTCATGCGCTCCCTCTGTGCTGCATTGAGCCTTTCCCCACGTCCTACCCCTCCAGTTATAGTAACATTGTTGTTTGTACGAGGAAAACCTATCACCTTTGAACGCTTTCGCTGCTCAACTTTTGCAGCAAGCTCTGCTTCTTTTACACGTAACTGCTCAAGGTAAAGGTCAGGATTTTCCCTGAATCACACCCATAATAGGAATAAATGTTGTCATTAAATGAATCATTTTTAAGGAGGGGCCTTAAAAGAAGCCCAAAACATGAACAACTGATATCTATGGTTTCAAAAACATAATCACAATAGCTAAAACAACTTAGAGGCGCCTTTCCTCATCTAGCTGATTTTCCCTTTCTCGTTGCAATTCCTCCCCTTGGCGCTTTTGCCTCGCCTTTGCACGACCCTCGGACGTAATTTCTAACGGGAGAGGTGGGAGGGAGGGGGAGAGAGAGATCTATACCTATGATCAAACGAGTAAGCAAACCCAAGGAGATGCCCCAAGATTGCTCCAAGAGCTCTGTTTTCACATTCCTCGCGATCGATGTATTCTAAGGGCTGCATTACAAAATGGTATTTCACCAAAATAATTGGCATGTTGGAAAACACATGACAATACATCCCCACCACCTCTAGGTTTCAATTTCCATACATGCCTACCACACGCCCTTTGCATCTACAATATGCTAAAATTCCACTTTTATACACTTCGAAGGTCACCACACATTGATCTAAAACCTCCATTTTGGTACAAAAGTCAAAGGTTTGAGAATTTTGGATTTACACTCGTTAGTGATAGGCCATGACATCCCAAAATAGCATGAGACCATGACCTTGTGAATGCTTCTACATTTGCATGTGTCCATATGACCACCCACCATGTGTCACACAAACAACAATTATTAGGAGAATAAATAGGGGCATCAATAAAATTGTGATGAGTATATACAAATGTCTAAAGTACAAAGAACAAGAGTAAGAGCTCTAAGGCTAACATAAGTGATAGTATCATGATATAAGGTCAACAATGTATCTATAATGCGGTAAGAAATAAAGTGGAGAATGATCAAGGTCTAAGGAAGTAACCAAGAAGGAAATCAATCTCTAGATGCCAAATATTGTCACACACCGAAGAAAATGTCATAACCACTAAATAATGGAGCTAGTAGAAGCAACTCACCAAACTCTATAGACCACCCAAAACATACATTATGCAATAAAATATCATAGCAAAGTTGGGTCACTCTAGGATCTATAGAAAAATAAAGGCCCATCACCTTAACACCACACATTATATCTAATTAAGGAAAGCTACCACAATTCCCTAATTCCATCCCTCTCACAAGGAAATAGAATACCCAGGATGTATCTAAAAAAATCTCCATACCCGTCCAACCTTGTGAATTCCCTACATTTGTACCTATATTTCAAGGGTTAGGAATATCATCACGAGAATCTAAAGGTCATAATAACCAAGGCCGGGTTTCTTACACACCAAACATGTAGGCCATGTCAACTCGGATGTACCCCTATAAGTGCACAAGAATTGTATTAGGTCAAGGAAAACAAATATCGACATACAACATAATTGTAACGCTCGAAAATGACATTCCAAGAACTCGCTTCCAACAAATGCTTAACGCGAAAATGCGACTAATTTTTTTGTTTAAAGAGGGAAGTTACGGTACAAGAATGATGCAAGGGTGCTCTACCTTTATGGTTCGTTAAATTACTTACATTACTTAACTTAGATTGAAGATTGGGAAACCAAGTCTAGTTAATAGGTACATAATATCACAAAACTTGGTGGGGTACATAAATCAACAGTCCTAAGGAAGGTAACATGGTTTAATTCATTTAAATAAGTGTCTTCTACTATTTCCATTAAGCTCAATTCTAATAAGGTTAACCTTATACTCAACTATTAAATTCATTTCTTTAATAATATAAAGGACCCTTTTTTTAATACAATCCTACACAACTAAGGTCTTAAGGACACCACACCACTAGGGGATTAAATGACCCCACTCACCCATCTACACATACCCTTAAGGTTTGAAAATAAATATTTAAAATTACATTATTCTTTAAAAAGATAGGGTCAATTCTCCACCCTTAGATCAAAACCATCTTAGCCACTGGATCCTAGGGTTCCCAATTTAGCCCTAAAATCCTTATGAAAGTATATTAAAACCTTTTCTTATTCTATCCTTCTTATTTGCTTCAATTTCTTTTGTTAAATTTGCAGGTTGGAGAGAAAGAAGCCATGAGAGTAAAAAGAGAAGAAACCATGGAGGATTCTTCAAGAAGATTTAGTTTAGATTTAGCTTAGTTAGCCTTCTATTTATGTAATTTTATTTCTTTCAAGGATTGGGAGGAGTTTCCTCCTCCAATCTAGTTTTTTATTACAAGATTTTAGTGTATTGGGTTTTAAATTTGGGGCAAAACCCTACCCCCTTTGATATAAATGAAGAAATTCTTTAGATTCACCATTAGAGAGTTTTGATGTCACACCCCTATGTATTCATCTTTATTTACTTGCTTGGGAAGCATTATATTTAATTTTTTACACTTAGGAATTAGAGAAAATGGTTACATTTTACGCACAGGCACGGATCCGTGGAATTTTGTCATAAGTGACAGGACCACCACCTGCGTAGGGTGACAAACACAGGACCGCCGCCCTGGCTAGGTGACAAACACAGGACCACCACGGCTAGGTGACAAACACAGGACCGCCACCCAGGCTGGGTGACAAACATAGGACCGCCGCCCTACACAGGGCGGTGGTCCTGTTTCTGAAAAACAGAACCTTAAAGCTGAGATTTTTACAAAAACTTAAAGTTGCTAAAGGGTGTAAAAATGCATCCTTGATTTGTTTTTATTTATTTCAAGTTCCAGATTTGATATTTATTGCTCATTTATTCATTTCTTAGCTAAATCTATTCATTTTAAAGTATTTTCTTTTCTATTAAACTTCATCTACTTACAAGAATAATTTCCATTGTTTAACTAAGTCTTTCTTTTCATTACAAGGCAAAAAGGAATATAAATCTATTTTGATATAAAATCAACTTTCCTAGTGCAATAGAATCTAGCTTATTTTCTCTTTCATTTTACTACAATGTTCATTCATTCAAAATAACCATATTAACTTATTTTCTATAAAATATATTTTGCAACAAAACAACTTATAACAATCTCTACATTTTCTTCTTCCTCATATTTACAAACAATAACTACTTAATGCAAATATACTTTCTTTTCCATTGTAAAATAGATCAACCTTTCAATACATCCAAGACTTCAACAATGTGAATTTACTTTCTTTTACTACTTGCAAACTATCTTTACAATACATTATTTCTTCTTTCTTTTCCCATGCAATGCAATATCAATAACAACAATAGGATAACAACTTTCTTTGACAATGCCATTACAAATTTCCTCCACTTGAAGTGGGGTAAACATACCAAAATGTACACAAGGAAAGAACCATATTATTACAATTCCTTCCACTCTAAGTGGGTAAAATAAAAAGGTAGTTTTCACATGGTCACCAACAAGACTCCAAGCTCCAAGCACCAACAAAATATCTCCTCCAATAGTTTTCTTGATTCACAACAAAATAAGGGGAGAGGCAACGCTCTCCTCCCAACCAAGATACCCAATGGAGAAGAGAAGCCATCCTCTCCATTGGCCCCCGAGCCCCAACCACATTACAATGGGAGAAAACTCAACTCATGGCAACTACTAGCTTCCACACAACTTAACATAAAATTTCACATTCATTCCATATTCATTCAAAACACAATCAACAACTCAACAAGAGGAAAACAATCAAAACAACAAAGTCACAAGGCTTATCAAGAAAGCCAAAAGAGTAAGACCTATGGGGAGGCCACTTATGCCTCCCAATGGGAATGGGTGCCACCTAAAAGGCCTCCAATGCAAAACACAAAACCCCTAACAACTCTTATGCCTCCCTCAAGTACCCCTTATCCCTCCATCCACTCTTATGCCTCCCTCAACTCTTATGGCTCCCTCAAAGTAAGAACAAGAAGAAATTGCAAGAATTTCTCATACTAGGTGGGCACCCAACCCAAACTCCCTCCTCAAGAACATGATCTCTTATGCCTCCCTCAAATAAACTCCCCATAGTCTCCTCCCACTTCCAACTTAGGCATTCAACACATACCCAACAAGCATTTAAAAAAAAAAACAACAACATTCAACAAACATATACACACATACATGTAACAATAACATAATATAAACAAAGGTGAAGCTCCTACCTTTCCATGGTAGAGCTTGTTCCAAGTATGAAGTTCCAAACTCCTCCAAAGATCAAGCAAGCATCCACAAGCTCCAAAAATCAACAAGTATCCACAAGCTCCAAAGAAAATCCACAAACTCCCTAAAAATCCTCCCACTCTCCAAAAATTCAAGAGACTAAAAATGATCATCCAACCCCAAAACAAGCAACAAGAATTCAATAAATAGAGAAAGGAGAGGGAGGGGTGATGTGGCTCCAAGTAGGATGCCACCTCATTTCCTCTCCACTCCACATCACTTGGTCAACCTCATATTCCAATTCACAATTAAAGAGTGGTTGGAGGAATGACAAGCACCTTACACACTCCATTTAAGCCCACTCCCCTCAAAGGAAAAAATTAATTATTTGAAAGGAAGTGCAATTAACATTTTACCTTTTTATCCCCCAACACACCTACAAGGGCCTAAATTTGAAATCCCAACCCATAGGTAGGGTTGGCATGGGCTTTTAAGAGGTGTGGGAAAAGTTCGACTTGTCCCACAAGCTTCCAAATTTGGCCTCTAAGGCCAAATTCGAGTTTCCCATGAAGGGTAGAGTGTGCTACACGCAAAATTCAAACACACTCACTCAACAAAAAATCCAAGACTAAATCAAGCCTAATAAATGAACTCCTTTTTGGTCACATCTTTTAATTAGTTTAAAAAAATTCAAATTAACTTAATTAAGACACTACAACCCATGACTAAAAAAAGGGTAAACACCCATCCAAAAATATAAATAATAAAACAAGTAAAATTTCACTTACTAAGAGGAAACACATACTAACATAATAGAAAGGGAAAATTAAAACAAAACAACACATGACCCCTAGGTCACAATTTTCCCCTAACCAAACAATTCTAACACACACACAATTACATGTTTCCACGGTGACCCTAGTTGGATTCTTCTCAAATTCCGATGTGGTTGGTCTCCACTCCCCTGATATTGTTGTGAATATAATATACCTGCAAAATAGAGAATACCTCCTTCAGCCTCGTGGCCACATTAAAACATTCATGCCAAATATACAATATAATCTAAAATAAACTATACATGAATTACTATCATCTATGAAAATATGATGTCACTTACAATTTCTAGCACATTTCATTTATGACAAAATGATCATCACATTAATCTAATTATCAAGATCTACCCAATATGACTAAATATATCACATGTCGAATTAAAGATCTAAATAACCATGTCAAAAGTATACCAATATCATCATCAAATGTCTCCAGGTAGACCATATGCATCATATAAGGATCAAATCAATAACAGCTTAGTGTCATGATATCTACTAGCATGCTAAATCAAAGAAACTATAATAAATCCATAAATGAAGTAACCAAAGAATGAAAACAACAAATCAAAATGGTGTCGAAGGGAAGTGGGCACTACAATAATAGAACCAACTCACCAAAACCATTCAAGAAAACCACATGACATTCTTGACAATAGATAGCCAAGTGGCACAAAAATCCATAAACTTTGAGTCGCGATAATAATTAAAAACCAAGAACCTTCATCAATCAAAGAAAAATGGCTAAGTAGTCATATCCAAATTGTGAAATTTCTTTATAAAACAATTAACAAAAAAATCCTAGATGTTTATTAATAAGTCAAACAAAAGTGTTGGTTATAATACAATCAAGTTTACAAATAAAAATATAAATGAAAAGATTCACATCATGACATACTATGTGGCCTCTGTAGGCCACTTGCATGGTAATATCTCATCGAGTGTGCGTCTTAGCATCCAATAGAGCATCGACCATAGCTTAGAATAACAATAATACAATGATCAAAACATTGTCATTGTCAAAATCTCAATTTGAATCATCATCCTAAAGTTACTATCTGAATCATCAGCTAAAGGCCTCTGCAAGACCTAACATCGTAAAGGTCCACACAACACATGACTTTAATAATGAATCATAGCTTTGTTATTCAACATCCTTAAAAAGGGTTGGACACATATGTATAATAATTAGGGTGGTACAATGTCACAATACTTACATACTACACACATGCACACTACCCTCACACAACACACAAACAACACTCGTGTTATAAAATTACACACATTTGGGTTGTCACATATTTCTCTCGAGAGGTTCCAGAGCTTGAGCCTTTGCTCCAATACCATATATCATCTCCACATTCTCTAACCTAAAACATAGCTAAAACTAAGGAAATATATTTTCTTCTAAAGGAACACACACTTAGTACACGAGCAACAATAAGTCTACTTTTACAACACCCCACAGTACGACTTACCATATATAAACACACTATGTTGATTTCGATTCTTTATTTTATCCATCTTGCAAAATCCTAATTTACTAATCTCCTTGATTAAGGTGTAGATCACATTAAGATTCATTCTTACTTAACCACACTCATACATGACAACAATTGATTTAGTTTCCTTCTGTGGCTTACACTTGTAACATTCATGTCAATGGTAACCACTCATACTTAGGGGACAATTTAAATTTCTTGTTTAATCTCATGTTTCGCATGCCATTTAAAGTTCATAAAGAGGCACAAGACACTTGTTTTCATGTTATGGAGGTCCATTTCCGGTTTAACATGTTTCTCCCACGAAACACCTCACTTTTCTTTTATATAAGCGAGGTATCAAAGCTTTCATTTGTGAAAAGTTATGTGACATACCAACACTTATATAAAAGAAAAGAAGGTTGGCTATGGAGTTATTTATATGTTGTTATGCCACAGTGTGATTATTTCCATTCAATACGGTAAGATCTAATGTGATACAAGAACAAAAGGGGCCTTGAAAAAGAGAATAATAAAGAAAAGTGTAAGATCTATTATTACCTCGGTCTAGTGCACACCCTTGAAAATAACTCATTGATCTAAAATTATAACAAAATCAATTTATTCAAAGTAGAACAATAATTTTCCCATTGACTAAATCACAATTCTACAAGAGTTGAGGGAAGACTCTATGGACACATGCAAATAACTACTATATCTTGAGGGAGATGACGAAAATAATAGCAAGGGCCTTACCTTTTCTCAAGTCCATTTATGCATGTTTATGAGTTGGTTCCATTGTTCTTACTTAAGCTAGGACTTAGGTTGACGGAGCTCATGGCCCCCTTTGATAGGACTCAATATCAGCCTTATGACTTCCTTGGGGTCCCAAAATACGGGGCTCCTTGAAGACAAGTTTCACTCATCATTGAAGCCAAAAGGGTGTTTCCACTAAAAAGAAGTTTGTCTATAGTCCATGGTAAGCACTCAACACAAGTGACATGTTTGGTGCTTCTATAGTTTTCAAGAAGGGAATAGTCATTTGATTCTTGCCTCCTACTTTGACTTCAAGAATTTTAATGCGATCTATTTCAAGTTGCACAAAGAGATGTGTGACATTAACATTCCTATGAATTTCACATCCAAATTTTTCTGTATTTATAAGAACCAATGTCTTCTTAGAGTGAATGAGAAGTTAACATCAACCGATCAAGTAACTTAATTTTTTCAAAGGTGTCCAAATAAGGATGAGATCACGATCGAGTACGGTGAGTGGGAACTCCAACAAAAAAATATTTGAGTTGAAAAAGCCATGTGGCTCATGCAACATGCCATGTACATGGATTAGCTTTATGAGGGATAATGTGGGTGCAAATAAGCGGTCAATTAAGACAAGGTGGTCAGTGCATGAGAAAGTTGGCTAGGGTGGTACTTGTATGTTGTTATGACTCAAAGGGGGCATTTCCGGTGATTATAACCTTTCAAGAGGGTAAGATCTAATGTGCTCTAAGAACAAAAGGGGCCTAGGAAAAGAGAGAAGAATAAAGAAATGACTAGGATCTATTATAGCTTGGGTCAAGTGCACACCGTAGAAATAATTCATTGTTCTAAAATTCTGACAAAATTGATATATAGTCCTTGTTTGAGAAGATTAAGGATGGAAAAGATGAACGACTTCAAACAATTTCTTTGAATTGCAATTAAATCTTCATTCTAATATAAAGCAACGGTGCAGCCTTATAGAATCAAGGGTGCAACAGATTCATCAAATGTAAATGTGAATTCTTTCTAGATAAATAAAAGAAAAAGCGATCTCTATAACTAACAAAAAAATGTAGAGAACTTCGCTTGTATATGCCATCCCGAAGAAGATTTGGCTAAAATCATCTAAGATATACCCCTTTAGGTATACAAATCATTCACAACATGTTGCTACAACAGAGGTAGAACAAAGCGGTTGTGAATCTTATAATTTACAACCGATTGGAAACAAATTTTACTTAACCAGGACAAGATTTAAGCTACAAAAGAATAATTTAATCTATGTATTTCCTCACCAATCTTCCCCTTCTCCATATATTCTTCTTTACTAAAAGAATATGTATTAAAGAGTGGGGAGGCAGCATAATGGGATGCCCCATGCCATGCATCTAAAAGTGGATCGATGCCCTTACGAGCTTCATAGTAGATCCTAAAGGCCTTATTTTCTCGTATCTCTGCCCGTAGCCTAGCATCCAACCCGAGCAAAAGTGAAGTACCACCTGTTAAGAGAATTGTATGCATTCATAACAGCATTTGTACTATGAGAAGGCAATCTTCGGGCTGAAATTCCTACCGTTTCATCAAGTCCTGCTGATCGATACCAATTGTAATGCCCTGTTCTACGTTACACTGTTCATCCTTCGCGATCGAGTGCTAAGCATGGAACATCATTGTGCCTTCATCGATCATTGGTGGGCTTCACCTTGGTCACAGGGAATACTCAATCATCACTTTTATATAATTATAAACTATCTATAGTAAGCGAGTTATTATGCATATATACAATGCTGTGATATTAAGTATGTTAAAATATCTACAGTAGGTAAATTTTAATATAAATTCATAGATGGGTCTCATAACCAAAGACGAGCTCCAAGGGAAAACGAGTTCCAACAACATGCCACATCCACGTGGCCAAGGACACATTTAAAAGGTAAGCGGTCATACAAAAGGTTTTCACGTGGCCCAAGTCACTACGTGGAGACACATAAAAAAAAATTATTAGCTACTCCGCCACCAAAATTAAGTGTTTATACCCATTGACTTATCCAATATTAGGGGTTTGTACACGAAATTGTTATGTTATGTGCGTGTAATATTATAGTTAAGAGCTAGTTAGGTGCTACATGCAAATGGACGTTGGTTAATGATGTGTTGACTCTTGATATTACTTTTCTATGGTTATTCCCAAGATGACAAAAGCTCAATCACTATCAATCAACTCGCACTTATTTGATTTAGTAGATTTGAACTTTGAACTGTTCTCATTATGCGGTTCACTCTGACCCAACAACTGCTTTAATGTTACGTGGAGGCACATAAAAGAAGTTAGGTTGGAAATCATGGTTGGGGGTGGGTGGCTCAACCAACACCTGCCAAAAAAACATTAAAATTCCCTCCCCTTTGCGTGCCGAACAGCTCCAGGTCGCATCGTTGTTTGTTTATTGCAAAAGGATTTGCAGTCTTCTGTCCCCACCCCTTGTTTTGGTCTACCTGTTGTTTTCTGCCTAAAGCACGAATGCTTGTTTGCACCCCATCAAATGCTGCATAGATGAATTGCTACAATGGCGTGTTCGGATAGTGGATTCATTGATGGTGAAATGAAGGTCTATCGCCCTGATGTTGCGAGGGTGGGCGTGTGGATTTTGAACGAATGAGGGCAAGGCGATACAAGAGTGATAGATACATTACAATAGCAATGGCGACGGTCTTTCTTTCTGCTGCACCACGAGCTTCATATAGTGTCCTTTATGCGGCCTAAAAATCACTTTGTACCTAACAATATCTATAGTGTTCATTTCCATCACATCCATCCATTAAATTGAATTCCACAGGAGCATGCTCTACTCTTTTTATTCAACGTGAAAGGTTTCGTTCAGGTAGAATTCTGTTTGAGTGCTCCAACAAGGAGGTTGTCCAACTTTGTTGTTGTCTGCTCAAAGATCGATCGCATCAACCATCTATTCGGATTGACTGCTTTACACACCCAAAATCAATTTGTACCTGAAATACAACTCAGGTAGTTGTTTTCACTTTTGCGGTCAGAGCAGAAGCATGGGGATACGAGAGAGAGTTTCACACAAACAGTATTCGGGAATAGCAATACCACCGGTAGGCTTTGGCACTGCGGCTTAGGCCGACAACATAGATTAGATGAAGCAAGTCATTGACACAACTTTTTACGGTTAGGTACAGGCATCTTGACACTTTTGCCAGGATTTATGGCACCGAGCCGCTCTGGAGAAGCTCAAATCATGCTTTTCTAACGGGGATTATAAATAGGGATGAAATTTTTGTGACCAGTAAATTATTTGCTGGTGATCACGATGACCCTATTTCCACTTTGAAGACAACCTTAAAGAATTTGCAGCTAGAATATCTGGATCTGTATCTTATCCACTGCCTATAAATTTGAGAAAGGGGCTTCACATCCAAATCCTAAAGAGGAGGATTTTTTTTTTGCCATTAGATATAGAGTCTATATGGAGGGGAATGGAGCAATGCGTGGAGTTGGGGCTTACTAAATTTATTGGTGTGAGCAATTTATCCTGCAAGAAGCTCGGCGACTTGTTGAGCTATGCCAACATATCTCCTGCTGTCAATCAGGAGGAGATGCATCCTCGGTGGCAACAAAAAAGAAGCTAGATTATTGCAGCAATGTCAACATTCATGTTAGTGCGTGGTCTCCTTTAGGAGGATTTGGTACTTTCTATGGTTCCAATTCTGTGATGGAAAATCCTATTATTGAGGAGATTGCTAAGAAGCATGGAAAGACTGTAACTCAGGTTTTGTTAAGGTGGGGTTTGGAGCAGGGAGTGAGTGTGCTGCCCAAGAGCTACAACACAAGCAGCTACATTGAAACAATCAGATGCATATCGAGATAGCGTTTAAAATAGGCATGATAAGCCCTAACCCTCTCTCTTAATAATTTATTTCCTTTAGTATTTGGGTAAATCAATCTCTGCAATTTCTGTTTGAATTCTGTAGAGATTGGGTTCCGGATGACTTATAATTATAATTGCATGAACTGATCTCTCTCCCCCTTTACAGTTTATCTTATTTACTATTTGAGTAGAAGAAATCTCTACATCGATTCTTGCCTACTGATCTTATAATGTTGGTTTGTCTTTTTGCCTTGATTTTCCTTCGAATGAGGGTTTCTGTAGAAAATAGTATGGAGCGTGAATGAGGTTTATAATTTTTTTTTCTTGTATCGTTTATATTTTGTAGAACATGGCTTGAAAAAGGGAATCTTCCGTTATGACTGTATTTGGATTTTACTGTGGTTTTATAATAATTTAAACCCCCATTAGGATTGGGGGCTTCTATTTGGGAAGAGTCATACTAGTTTAATTGGTCTTTCTAGATAGCTCCATCTGAGTCATTCGATTATCATTTACCTTGGGGATTATGGAAAACCCCTCACCAGACCCTCTGCTATTATTATTACTATGAGCTTATTATTAGATTGGAACCCTCCTGAAGCATGTGTTAATGGGTTTTCTATGACCTTTACGTACATGTTATGCACGCAAGTCATAATCCTGTGAGGATAATTCTTTGGCTTAATTTTTGAGGCACTACTTGGACCTTTGGATCGGTTAAAGTAATATTGGATGCATCGAGATTCTTCAAGTTTGATTGATTTGTGATGCCCTCATGCATACGAATTCAGGCAACGCTTGAAAAATAAAATTTTAAATTTATCTTATACTTTGACCTGGAAGCTTGTCGAAAGACTTTTGGTAGGAAAACAGATGAATAGAGAAGTTAAGATAACTACCCTAAATTGGATTCATGCATAGCCTTAAGTAAAGTGACAAATACCATAATGGAATGTGCTTACCATGTATGACAAGTAAGGATATAAGTCCACCAAAATATTTTAACTTCATTTTATAGAACAATTATTAATACCCATAGATTGGGGTATGCAAGTGGAGGTTGAATTAGATAACAGGGTATATTATGTTATCAGGTAACCGGTAAGGATAAATATGTTATTTCAATGCTTGGTTAACGAGTGGAATAATTCTTATTTACGATGATTATTATGTTTAGCTAAAAATTGATACTCGCATCTTATTAGGAGTTGAGATAATGTTGATACTTGCATTCATAGTGGCTTGGGCTGCGCTTGCATATCTTAGCTAGTCAAATGTATCTTTGGCATATTACCAACAGATGACAGTATTGTCGGTCATAACTCATTCTTATGAGTTGGACTCTTTTACTAGAAGAAATATATAAAGACATGGAATAAGCAACCAAAAGGACACCTAAATAATACATGAACCTGTGGATTGGTGGAATCCTTGTTAATATAAGTATAATCTTAAAATTGCGGGATAAATATCTAAACTATACTTACATACCACTGATTATCTATGAAGGTTTGATACTTGGGTAATATCGATGAACAATGTAAGATTGATACTTGTATTTAATATATAAACTTAATGTCGTTGGTGCTTTTATTTAATTGAAAGATAATCTTGTTAGACACTTATATATGTGAAGTAGGTCGAGGGTATTAGGTGAGCGTCATTATTATTTACTGTAATTTAAGTATGATTAATTGCATGATTAAGGTTGTATATCTAGTCTCTTGGAATGGTGTTCTTATGTAAGCAGATCTTAAGGAAGTGAACATTAATGAGTATGAAATGTATTATCATGAGATGTGCAGTTAAGTTTTAAATGTATGTTAGAAATTATTTGATAAGGAGTATTGCAAACTTTCATTTATTTAAATACTAGATGGCATAAGTTATTAGGTGAGGTTTATATCTTATCATGCTCAGTTCTAGCGAACTGACTCTAGATAATATTTGTGCAGATGGATTATGCGAGTAGATTAAAGAAAAGAGTGTAAAAGTTTCATCAGTTCAAAATTATGAAGTTCTTGTAGAAAGTTCAATGCGTTGTAAATTTTGTAACTTTGCTTGCAAGGAGTTTAGAAGATCTCTTGCCGTTGTATGTTTGGAAAACTACGTGGTGAAGTGTTCTTTCCCTTTTTTGTTGTTAGACTAGTTACTTACCTTGGTGAGATATGATATTCAATCATTACATTGGCATAAGTATTGTAAAACCTTGTTTTTGAGAATAAAGTGTTAAGTCAAAACTCTCTGACACCTTGTAATGATGTGATATAAGTAAAATTAAATGGAATGGTTAACCCTTATAGAAGTTAACTAAAATATATGTGTATTCAGATAAATTAATATAGAGATGACTTACTTGAGAACAAGAGATTCTTGAAGTACTCAAAGGTGAAACTATCCTTGTAAAGTAAATTTTTATAAATTGATATCCCTAGCTAAACTAGTGAACACTACTCTTTTTGGTGAACGCCTAAAACAAGCTAAAGGAAAACAATAGTTAGTTTCTAATAAGATTTAACAAGTAAGAGAAGGAAATTTAGAAACCACACAATTTATCTCTCAGCCTATTTGAAAGTAAGTAGTTTCCTTTTGATAAACTCTTTCAGTTAAGCCTAAGTAAAAGCGTTAATAATTACGTATAAAACCCCAAGCTCCAATTAAACCTTGGTAATAACTAATGACATCTTAAAGAGGAATTTAACTCGACCTTATCTCTTTCCCAGGATACTTTGTAAGTTCCTCTTGATTTTGTTGAACACGAATTCTTGTTGTAGCAAGGTAATGAACAAGTTCTAGTAGCGTAAGTATGGACAGATAGCCTTGTGGAATTTAATTATTCCCTTTATTAAATTAATGGAACTAAACAATTCTATTGTCGTAAAGTGAAGATTTTAAGTGAACTTCTCTACAGTGTATAAGAAATTAACTCAGTTGGTAAGATGAATTTGTGCGAATCATATATTGAATCCTTCTGAAAACTTAAGTCATGAGCTAAAGGGTGTCTTATCAAAATAAATAACCTCCAATCATTTCTTACTGTGGCTTGCCCTAGCTGTAAGTGTGTCATGTGGTTGGACTTCCATGTTGTCTTGTCAAAAGAAGAGTAAATTGTCCTTGATAGGTGTGATCGTTTCCGTGCTGCCTTTACGGCCATCCTTGTATCAAATTTTTCACAGTGTTAGTTGCATCCTTGGTGACGACATGTTGCGTCATGTTATGTGTCAAGCAAGTCAAAAAAAAATATCCTGTCTTTTACTGTGTTGTTTGTGCGTGAATTTTTGGGTCGTTACATTTGGTATCAGAGCATAGGTTCATGCTCTCAAACCTATGGGCCGGATTGGTGTTATATGATGATGTTACATGGTGGTGGTGGTGTTACATGATGATACTGCATGATGATGATGATGTTGCATGATGGTGGTAGATATTGGAAGAGTAATGTGCTTTAAACGTGATGTGATCCATGTCGTAATTGTGTTTTTGTGAACGCACATGATGTGTATGTCACATTGTGCGTGTTTGTGATCATGTTGATATGTTTGGGGATGGGAGTATTCTCTCTCCTTCTTGTGGATTCTATGAAGAGTTCACGTGTGAATTACTGCTTGTGATGTGTGAAAAGAATTATAAAGTGGATAACATAGTGTTGGAGCTTTGTGACATATTGTGCTATGTAGGTGTATCAATGTGTTGTATGACTAGATTGATGTTAAAAGAGATGAGTTGTATCATGATGTTTTTACCATGTTTTGGAGAAATGTGTGTACCACCTTGTTATGTAGCAATGGATGTTATGTTGTGATGTTATTATGTTCATCGTATATCTGAGTTGTGTGATATGTAATGATTCATGTCGTGATTTAGGGTCATACGGTGAGTGTATGAACCCTATCGTATTGTGATTGCACTTTGGGTGCAGAATGTGGTAAAGTGATGTATTGCACCCTGTGAATGTATGATTGTGATCTACCCCGTATACATACCATACGTGAGACGTTATGGTAGCTATGTGTGTACCACCATGGTGTTAGTAATGTAGTTATATGTTATGTTGTGAGCCTTACACTAACCGAACCTGAGGGAAATCGGTAGACTGTGTATGTATGGAGTGAGAAAATGTGTACCATTGACCAGTCACTCGAGCCGAGTACGAGATAGGAAGTGGAGCCTTACATAGGCTGAAAACCCACTTTCGTTTGTTTGGTATGTGTGACACTTGTTCAACGGGTGCCATGCATATTGTGTTTCGCGGACACCTCAGGCTCAGTAGATGGCAACCTGTACTCTTTTCTCTCTCCCGATATGGTTGTCGTATGGATTTAACCTATGTGACTTTGACTATGTTGGGCCTTGTTGAAGTTATGGCGAGATGATTCTGATTGAGATGATGACAGTTGTATTATTGATATGTATTTTACGAGCTGAGGCTCGATGTTCCGAGTGCTAGCAACTCGTTGAGTACCCCTTGGTGGCCAGATAAGGCCACACAGTTATCGTAATGTGACATTATTATGAGTTGATTTTATTCGTAATTGATCTTTTTACTTTATTTGTAAGGACCAGCAGCTTTTCTTGATTGCCATGCTTTACAATTTTGGGCATTTCCTTGGTTTGTGGCACTAACATGGGGATTTTGGTACTAACTATGGCTATTTGGCCATTTATTTTGCTTGAATTTGGGTTTTCTTTTAAATTTGGAATTTTTACCGCCTTGCCCAAGGCTTGTACTTTGCCACTTGGCACTTTGATTGGATTGTTGTGCTGGTTCTATTGTCGTGATGTGTGGAATAGGGTCATGGGATGCACCATGGAATGGTTGGACCTATGGACCCGCTTCATTGTGTAGGGGTACGCCCCAAGGAGTACAGATAACTAGCGGGTTGTTGAACCACGCATTATTATGTCACTTGGGTTAGGAGTGTTCGAACTCTATGTGTCTTGGACCATAGGGTCAACCGGCCTCCTTGAGGGAGGCATAAGAGTTTGAGGAGGCATAAGTGTTGTTTGTGCATGAATTTTTGGGTCGTTACACCAATCATATGAGGCTGAAATAAAATTTCAGGGCATCCGAATCTTTCAACCCCTAGTGTGATGCGAAAATCCTCTGCGGTAGGTGGGCCGGGTGGTGAGCATCCAAAGTAGGCTAACTACCCATGATATCATTTGATGTGAATGTAAACGTGGGGTCTAATCCTGTTACGAGAGAAGATATGTTACATGATAATATGAGATGCATTACTTTTCTTGATAAACTATTGAGTAAGTAAAATGAAGTTTCTAAGAGGACATGCCCAAACACGAAGACGTGTATTGAGACGAGTAAGTTCTGCTTCATCCGATCCGGGCCGTCGTCGTCGTCGTCGTCATTTTCCTTGCTCATTTTCTTATAGAGTTGCGATCTTCGTCCTTCATCCGAATGTGTCCTCACCCTTCCCTCGATCAAAAGTAGCATTAGTCAAAAGCTGATTCATGTGCTCCCTCATGCTGCATTGAGCCTTTCCCCACGTCCTACCCCTCCAGGTTATAGTAACATTGTTGTTTGTGCGAGGAAAACCATTCACCTTTGAACGCTTTCATTGCTCAACTTTTGTGGCTATTATATTTTCCGTCCACGTTGCCTAGTTTTGTCACGTCGCCGTTAGTTTTGACGGAAAAGGAAACAACGTATTACGTTGTTACCCATATAGGTAACAACGTAATCGTTGTTTCCCTTTCAGTCAAATTTCCGTTTGAGATTTTTTAAAAGGAACCGGCGCCATATGGTTTCATACGTGAGTGCACAGCAAGATGGTGGGGCACGAGAAATAGTGCGCGGGGGTCCTGGGTTCAAGACCGCTTGAGTCAAGGATAACACTTGGTCAAATTTTTGTGCGGAGTTCACGTTGGCTGCGAACTGCATGATGGATAGGCTCATCAAACTTTTGCAGCAAGCTCTGCTTGTTTTACACGTAACTTCTCAAGGTAAAGGTCGGGATTTTCCTGAATCACACCCATAATAGGACTAAATGTTGTCATTAGATGAATCATTTTTAAGGAGGGGCCTTAAAAGAAGCCCAAAACATGAACAACTGATATCTATGGTTTCAAAACATAATCACAATAGCTAAAAAAGAACTTACAGTAGCGCCTTTCCTCATCTAGTTGATTTTCCCTTTCTCGTTGCGAATTCCTCCTCTTGCACTTTTGCCTCGCCTTTGCCACCCCTCGGGCGTATTTTTGAGGAATAGCTACCTCTTCTTCTCTTTTATCTGTTTAAAAACAAAATGTCCACAAGAACATAAAACTCAAAAACACGAGTAATTTTGATTTGCAAAGCCACTGATCAGCCTCCTTAATATTTGAGGTGGGTGATAAAATAAAAATAAAAATGAAAACCTTACTGGGAAGGAAATCGAATTCAATAAAAGAGCATACTAAAAACATTATACTATGTTTACGAAAAATGTGCAAGATGAAGAATCAACAATGGTCCAGCTCGACCATATGTTATGTGCTCATCAATCAACAATTTGTCTTTTGTGCATTTGAAACCTCATCTTACATGGCATTATGTGAGAAATATGGGCATAATAGACATGATATTAAAAGATCAAATCACTTCTAGTACTATCAATTTCTTTTCTGACTAGATAATGACCTTATATAAGAAAATTATAAGTAGCATAGTTGATTGCTTGTGTTGCGAGGAATACTTGTTGGCTAGAGGCGGGGATTGAAAAATTGTACAAAAGTTATAGAGGAGTAATATTTTTCCTGGATTGAAAAATTGTACAAAAGGTATATAGGAGTAATATCATGGAATCGATGACTTATTAAGAATGATTGACTACTAAGCTGGGAAATTAACATAAAACATTATAGAAGATTTATAAGGAGGACATAAATGTTAATTATTAGTGGAAAGACAAAAAGTGTGCTTTTGTATTGTGTTTAACAAAACCTATTTGAGAAAATGACCCAATTCACAACTAACTTGCAAGTGTAAACTGACACAATAGTATATTTGTGCATATTGTTGATGTCACCATTCTACTTGGTGCATTAATTACCCCTGCTCCTTCGACTTCTAGTAATTTCTAAGAGGTGGTTGTGGGCAAAGTCCAAGATATTAAGGTAGAAGACCTAATTAAATCTCAAGCAAGGAACATCAAAGACCTAAGGTACACCTTATTTGTCTAACTCTTTTTGTTAGTGTTTTTTCAATGGTTCAATGCTAAGTTGTCTTCTTGATAGAAGCTCCTATAAACCCTAAGTTCTGTTTTCCTTCTAAGTCAGATTTGGGATGGAATTTAGAGTGAATTGTTCGATGATATATTGAGAAATGAAAAATGAGAACCTTATATATACGGAGTTACACCTAGAAGTAGTAACTCGGTTTGTTGATTTCATCAACTTGACTAATGTTGTTAGGTGAAAGAAGGGATTTCAATGAGGGATCAACCACATGAAATTTAATGAAGGAATACTATAAATGAAGGAACGTGAACCTATGGAGCCAAGTGTTTCATGAAAAGGTAGTTTGCAGTGGTGGTAGGAAGAGAAATTCCACAACAATCTTTTATGGTGTGCTACAATTCAGACCTACCTTAATCCTAAATGTACTCTTTAGGACATAAATTCAAGTAAACTAATACACGATGAGTCTTTTAAAATAAATCGTAAGTGAAAATAAGGTGTATATATATGCCTCACTTGACATGTGTCAAACTAGTTTAACATGAAAAATACTTCAAAAAATCAACATATTTCAAAAATCAAAGGAAATGACAATAATAAATAATTGAGATGATGAACACAATGAAATATATTTCCCTTGTTTACCTTTATGTGAAAGTGAATGCATGCATGATCCTTCGTCTCGATTGTGGTGGGTAATAAAAATGTTTATGTTAACCCCATGGTACAAGATTGAAATAAAATCGCAATGCAAAAATTATGCAAAAAGAGAGGGGGTGGAAGGTGCTTTGGACACGTCTAGATAGCCTATAAAGGAGAGGTAAAATTATGTTCGGAAGACCCAAAAGATGATAAAATTACATGGGAAAGTTTAGATAACCAACAAAGAGAAGGTACATTAGGTTAGAAGACCAAAAAAGCAATTACATTGTTGGGTCGGGTTTGGATAGGCTATAAAGAGTGAAAAAATTAGGTTTGAATGATCCAAAGAAAAAGGTATACAATGCATATATGGAAAAATAACCACTGTCTAACAATCCATAAGAGGAAAATGAGATCTTTGGGTTGGGTATATGGTGTAAGGTATGAAGGCATGTCACTAATGTAGCCTTACAGACTGAAAGATAAGTAAATTTTCAATTTTACTTTTTTTTTTCAAAATATTAAATTCATTACAATGTTAAAACTCTAATGTTTCTTTTGGTTTGTCCATTAAGAGATGTATTTTCTAAGATATGGGGATTTTAAAAACTTAGATGAATAATTTTTGAAATTATGATATATTTGGTTTGAAAGATATATACGAGTCCAATCTCCCTTCATTTGATATATTGTGATTGCTTAAAATTGAGTGTATAGAGCTTTGGAATATTTGATTCTAATGCAACTAGAGACTGTTGAGAGTAGGAGGTGAAAGGGGAACTGATAAGGGGTGGCACTTGCTCATCGAGGCCACACGCCATGAAATATTGGATAGTGTTTTACCACAATAAGATATTAACTATACATGATTTGATGACACCAACAACTAGACGTCGGAAGGAGCGTTTACACTTGTCGGAGAAGCAACACAACCTTTATAATGACAAAAGGAAGATCCAAATACTTCGTCATCTACAATTGTGTCCAAGGGAGATGTTGAGACATTGTGATGTGTTACAAATACCCAACAAGCCTATTTAGAGCAGCATCGAGACCCATATGTCAACTATGATTTTATACATTGATTGGGAACATGTTATTGGTGAAAACATTTTACAATTGTAGAGATACTCCACCACCACTTGGGGAGAGTCTCGGGGATTGATATGTAGGGCACAATCCTTACCTTGATTGCTCAGGATTGCTAGAGATGATGCATCCTCACATTGCATAGCTCTTCACTCACATAGGGGTGAAGGTGGTGTTTGATGCATATGATGTATTGCATGTATTTGTATGTAAAGAAACATTGCATAAGTATATATGACAACATGTTGTTCAATTTAGCTCTATTTTGTATATTGTTGGATGTTGTACTTAGCTTTTATGAGATGTATTATTTTGTATTCATTCTTATATTTGCACAAATGTGAACACAAAAAATGAAATGACTAAAGGTAATTGTAAAATTTGTAAGGTTGATAGGATGTAACATCTAACGTAAGTAGATAGCACATAATGAAACAAAAGATGTGATAAAGTAAAAGAAACAAAAGATTCAATAAATTAAAGAAAAAGAACATCCATGTCACGAGATAACAAAATCTAAGAAAACAAAGGATGTGAAAAGAGAGTAAAGTGGGCATCCAATGTGACTAGATAGTAAAATCAAAGAAAACAAAATATATAAAAAGTGAGGAAAATTTACATCTAATATATTTAGATTGCAAAATATATAAGAAAATAAAATATGTGAAATAATGATAATAAGCCACTAATAAGAAAAGAATTGAGAAATGCCAAATCAATGATTGTGCGAACATGTATCAAAGGAATACTAATGGAAAATGCAAGAATGTTTTATTCAATGTGTGCTTTACAATCAAAAGAGCAGAGCCTTATAAAGGTTGTGGGAGGTGAGAAGGAGAGAGGATAGTTATAACTATCCATTAACATCCATTAACAACAATGGATTAAACTAATGCTAACATTCCCCCCCTTAATACATTGTTTTTACATATGTACCCCCTAAACAAATCAAACTTAACCTTGCTTGAGAGGCTTGGGTGAGAATATCTGCTGACTGAAAATCGGTAGGGAAGTCTTGAGCTAAATTTGGTGGTTCAAGACCTATTCACGAATGTAGTGACATTCGACCTCAATATGATTTGTTCATTCATGAAAAATAAGATTCTTCACAAGCTTCAACACACCTTGATTGTCGCAGTGAATGATGGGAGGTTTCTCTTTAGGAATCCCTATATCTACAAGAATGCGATGTAACCAAATCACTTCACACACAGCTCCTCATGCGGCATGGTATTTAGCCTCAGTGGATGAGAGAGAAACAACAGTTTGCTTCTTGCTAATCCACGAGATAGGTCTAGATCCGAGATGAAAAACATATCCTGAAGTGGATTTCCTGTCATCAATGGATCCTGCATAGTTCGAGTCTGTATATCCCTGTATATAAGTCTGTATAGTTTGAGTCGAAGGATTTTCTCGATCATTCTTTACATCATCCACAAGATTGTTAGAACTTCCTGTGATCACAAGATCATCTATGTACAAAACCAGAATAACAATCTCTGTTCCTACCTTCTTGATATACAAATTTGTATCTAAGGGGCTACAAGTGAATCCATGCTGCAATAGGTGATCATCAATTTTTATATGCCATTCCCTAGGTGCTTGTTTGAGTCCATAAAGTGACTTTATTAGACAACATACCTTGTGTGGTACATGTTACTCTACAAACCCTTTAGGTTGGGCCATGTATACTTCTTCTTTGAGATCACCATTCAGAAAAGAACTCTTGACATCCACCTGTTGAAGTCTCGATCCATTTTGTGCTACCAGTGCATAGACAACTCTGATGGTTTTGATCTTCGCAGTGGGTGCAAAGGTCTCATCATAGTCAATTCCTTCTTGCTAAGCATAACCCTTTACAACAAGTCATGCTTTGTGTTTGTCGATTGAACCATCTACCTTATATTTTGTTTTGAAAATCCATTTGCAGCTAATGGATTTCTTACCTAGAGGCAGATTGACAAGTTCCCATGTCCGATTCTGAAGTAGGGAATCATATTCAACATCCATAGCCTATTTCCACTATGGTTGGTCTAATGCCTCATGAATAGTGTCAGGTTTGGTGCTATCAACAACTGAACTCATGAGTGCAAAATTTACCTCATGTCTGGCTTGACTTCATGTTCTGACTCCCGTAGAAGTGCCTGGAAGTGAGTTCAGGTGTGCATCCCTAATAGTATTTTGGACCCATTTCAGACATTGGTGCTGCTTTTCTGATGTGAAGATGTGTTTTCTAGTGTGCCTAGATCAACGAATAAGTCTCCACTCATCTCTTCTTCTCTCTGAGAAGAATCATCTTGCCCATCATCTGGATGTGTGAGCAATCTATGTGATGAGGTCGGTATTGGATCTCCATTGTGTGGCAGGGAGTCAAAGGATGACTCATCACACACCACATCTTGACTCTCGTAGATCTTCTTTGTCTCAGGATCCATGAGATGATATGCCTTTGAGGTAGTATTATACCCCAAGAAAAGACATGGCAGTGTCTTTGGATCGATCTTCTTCCTTTTCTTATCTGGAACATGCATATATGCAGTACAACCAAAAACTCTCAAATGACAGATAGAAGGTTTACGACAAGTCCATACCTCTTCCGGTGTCTTGTTCTACAAGATCTTCATGGGTTCCTGGTTGAGTAGATACACTGTTGTCTAACTACTTACGCCCAAAACTTATCCTCCAACTTGGCGGTGGAGAGCATACAACACGCCATATCCATAATGATCTTGTTGTGTCACTCGAAATCCCATTCTATTGGGGAGTGTAGGGTGCGATTAGATGTTGGTAAATACCATGCTACTTTAGGTATGCTAAGAAATTCTTTGATAAAAATTCCCCCCCTTGATCGAGCGGAGGAGAAGGAGAGGCTTCCCAGTTTCTGGTGGCGTCTTGGTAAAAGTTTTGAAAATTGGAAAATGCCTCACTCTTCTTTCGAGAGAAATATACCCACATTTTTCATTAGTAATCATCAATGATGAGCTAAAAATATTCAAAACCTTGAAACTAGCTAGCGGGGGGTCCACAGGTCGGTGTGTACAACCTGAAGATGCTCCATAGAATGATAAGAGCTCTTTTTGAATGGACCTCTGTGTTGTTTTCTCACAAGACATCCTGAGAAAAACAGGTAAGGAATGGGAGAGTGGAGGAAGCCCTCTTACCATTTCCTTGGCACTGAGCTAATGCAGAGCCCCGGTAGAAAGATGACCATATTGAAAGTGCCATAGTGCAGTGGACTCCGCCGTTGAAGCAGAGAGAGCAATGTTAGATGAAGTGACTGCATCCAGTGCAAATAGATGGCCCTTCATAAATGCTCGAGCAATAATTGAGTCTCCCTGGGAAATGATGCAGGACTTGACCCCTTTCTCAACAAAGAATTCAACCTGCATTCGATGATTAAGAAACTAACTCACAGAAAAGAGATTTGAGGTCAAACTTGGAGCATATAGCAACTTCATGAGTGTACATCTTCATGTCCCAAGATGTATTATGACATCACCAATCCCCGCCACAATATACTCCTGATTATCTGCGATGGTGATCTGATCTCCAGTGGGCTGGTCACTCAGGGTATGGAACAACTTCTTATTGCCAGTCATGTGTTTGCTGGCACCTGAATCAATCAACCAGACACTTTCTGATGGCTGTGAAGTCTGCGAGACTAGGAAAATGTCCAAATGAGTTATATCTGGAACCTCTTCATCGGAGGAGGCATCTTGCTGAGCAGCAATATGACCCTTCTGCCTCTGATTACGAGCACGCCATTGGGATTTCTTGGAATATCCTTGGCTAGAAGTGCTCTCTTCACCAAAGTTGCCATACTTGTGACCGTTGTAATAACAGTTTGTAGTTGTGTGCGTATTCGTGGAGCAAATGTGGCACCATCGATCCGCCTTGTTGTTCTGCTACTTTTGGGGTGGCCACTATGGTGGCGCCGAGAAGGTTCTTCTTGTGGATCTGCTTTTGATTCTCGGGCTTTGATGCCCTTTTCGAGGCTTATGCTTTTGCCTCATGATGAGAGCCTTGTCTTCGAAGGCTTCTTAAACATTCTGAATGGCTTCTTCCTGCTGGAGATAATTCACCAGTTTGGAAAAACTCACCTCTTGTTGAGTGATGGTCAACGTGGTGATCAGTGTCTAAAACTGGGAAGGAAGAGCTCGCAAGGTGAGCGGGACTAGCAACTTGTCATCCACCGGTTCACCGAGAGCAGAAAGTTCTACGCGTAACTCGGCCACATGCCGCAAGAAGGCTTCGACTGATTCACCATCATGCATACTCATTATGTGAAGCTTTTTCTAAAGATGCAACATTGTCGTCAGATTCTTGGCTTCATAGATGGTACACAATGCAGCCCATGCCGTAGAGGAAGTGGTTGCTTCCCAAATGTGAGGTTGAACCTCATTAGAAAGGCTCAGAGTGATAAGCATTAGTGCTTTTGCATCGGCCTTTTCATACTTAGCCAATAGATTAGTATCTGTGGGAGGGGCGTCCATGCCAGAAATGATCCCCCAAAGATCTTCAAACTGAAGAATCGTCTGCATCTTGGTTTTCCATGCGGTAAAATTTGGCCCTTTTAGCAACTAGGCATCCGACAACAAAATGCGAGGTGCAGACATTTTCAAAAACTCAAAATTGTATTTTATTTATTGATTGTTCAAAAATGGTTACAATGCTTACTGAAGGAACCTATCATGAAGATGGGCTCTATAAGCTCGTGCAGTGAGACGCAGACGCTCCTGTGGGCATTCTACTTCGCATTCATCATCTGCATCATATTGCGCTCTAATTCTTCATGGATTTGGCGTGCTTGACAACACATGTCGAACCAAAAATAGTCAAACAATCCTTGACACACCAATTCGTCAAATAAGATGTTGTCGGTATTCAACAATTCATTGAGCAAGGAAAAATAGATGTCGGTGGTGTCCTCTTGGGCTCTCAGAGGTAACCCAACAGAAGGGTTACTCATAACACTCTCGGGATTGGAAATGTATGACATGTACATGGTGAGGTTATCTGGATTAGCCTCTCTCGTCAAGCTCTTCACACTGCAGGGGAGAGAGAAATGCTCAGAATTCTCCTACACGCCAAGGCTTTCAAATGCAGATTTCTTCAATACAGGTCTACAAAACTGGTCTCTTTTTCCAAAATACGCCAAGATATGTTTCTAATCCTCCATGTAATAAAGCAGCGAGAAAATTACTGCTGGAAGGGTTGTAATGTTGGTTGATTTTCCACTTCCACAAAGATCAAGATGCCAAACAGGTCGCTCTAGCCAAGGAGAAAAACAAAACGCCAATCTAACACGTCCACTCCTTTAATGCAGGGTAAGACAAACAGTTGCCATGTTTCTGAAGTTTTAAATTTTGCACACCGAAAAAATAGGATCTTTGACTCACAGGTGGATGGAGATCGGTCTAGCGATCAGTTCAATACTATCACACGTCCTATTTTAAAATTCCAAAGAAAAAAATAGGAACATTAGATGCGCATAGGTACAAACTTCTTTGGCCGATGGAGATCCAATACTTCACACCCCATGCTTCTGGAACACACCAGCATTCACGCTACTCTGATACCAATGATGGCAAATGCAAGAATGTTTTATTCAATGTGTGCTTTACAATCAAAAGAGCAGAGCCTTATAAAGGCTGCGGGAGGTGAGAAGGAGAGAGGACAGTTATAACTATCCATTAACAACAATGGATTAAGCTAATGCTAACAAATACCACAACCATATAATGTCAAAATTACAGGTGACAAAAGTGGTGTAAATGCCAAGGAAATATTTTGAGAGGAGTATTTATGAGGAAGAGCTAGTTGATTCAATGAGGTCTTACATTCTTAAACTCACAAATATTTAGTCGAAGCCAACACTAGTAAGTGAAAATATAAAGTAGGATATAGAAGAGGAAAATAAAGAAGCGACACATGGTCAACCAACGACAATATAAATCAATACAATGTATGAGTGAACTTGGAGGAGAATGTGAGGAACAATGAAAGCGATGTGAAATCCTTCATCGAAGATAAGACATTAACGAAATTGACATGACTATGAGATTTCAACATATAATGCTTCAAGGAGCCATATTTTTCAAGGCTCACTAAGGAAATCTAGTGAAGTATGATAATTATCCCATCTCGGCCATGATATGCAAGAAAAGAAAATATGTGTACCTTTCCATGATGTGTTTTCTATTCCCAAGGAACCCAATGGAGGAATTAGTCAATTACGAAGATTAGGTACTTCCATGAAAAGACAAGTATCACAAATGGTAGATATGTAGCCTCCTAACCTCTTTTAACAACCTTTCACACTCTAAAAGACCTCTAAATATATTGTGAGGTCAACTGTGGAGTTTGAGATTTCAACTAGGAGATGAGGCATACCAATGATATGATCATGCCTTTTAAATATTATGTTTGAATTTTTACTTTTACCTTTTGGCATTGATATTTTGGCTTTTTAATTTTGAAAATAGTTTTTTAATGTTCCTCCTTCGTATGCATTCGAATTCCAACAATGGGTACATAGGATAACAACACTAGAGATATTGCACTTCACTGCTATAGCGAAGAACCTACAAACCTACATTCTTTAATATTCCTAGAGGTGCCCTTTGAAAAGAGTGTAATATCATATTTATAAAGCCTAAGAGGGAAATGCTAAAAATTAAAAGTACCAAAGGAGGTCCTAAAGGACACAATGGCTAGATAAACTAAGATCCTATTACAAATATCAATCCAAAAGAACTCAAGACTTTACTCAATCTTTCTAAAGTAGTTGCATGTCCTTTTAAGCAATCACTAATACAATTCTAAAGCACCCAACTAGGTTAAATAGTTTAACTTCCTCCATTTCCAAGCATGCAAAGGTCCTAGAAACATGTCTTAACAAGAGCAAAGTCACTCCAAGCATTGTCAAAGGTTTCCAAGTGATAAGGTTTAGTCTAATAGTTGAAGCACACTAATACCATGCTATGTACATTATCTACTCTATAATTAACCCATTATCTTTGTGTTAAGAGACAAAAGATAAATTATAGGGTGTTGACTTAGATCACACTCACAGTTGCACAAGTACCTAGTAGAACTCGTATGAGATTTGATGCCACTCGAGGGCATGCACTGTAACATTTGGATTGGTTCGGAAGGGGTCTACCACCATGGGGTCTAGCCTCACCACACACTAATTTCTCCTTTTCTTATATAATGCTTTAATGTATGGTATTGCAAGTATCTAGGGTTTCCACTTTGTTTTAGGTTGTTCTGACAAGTTGTGTCGAGGTTGTGTGAACAAGAGTGACATAAAACAAAGCACATTTATTAGCAAGTGAAACACACATAAAGTTATAAAATTTGACCACAAAATGGTCCAAGACCACAAAAACTCCAGTCAAGACCTTAGAAAATTAGGGCAAGACCGTATAACAATTTTATAGTCCTTCACCAAGTTATGTTTTGCTCAAGTATCAAGAACGAAACATCTCTAGCTTCCGATCAACCTATTTCACATGTTTGCACATCCAAATCTCATATGTTACGTATATATAGCTAAGTCTTCATCTCCTCTTAGGTATTTGAGCTACCATTCTATTGTTTATCATTATTGCAAGTATACATGTGTTGTTCTAATTATGTATGATTAATTGTGAATTCATTGGATTAAAATAATTATTTGTAACAAAACCTTAAATCCTTTTTTTACACTTCACATTTACATCTTATTCAATAAATTTAGGGTTGAGTACTTGAGCCAAATATGAGTCCTAGAGTTTTTGTGTGATTGTGTAACCAAAGGTGATGATGAAACATTCATGTTATTAAAATTCTAGGCAAGAGACATTAGTATGAAAACCCTTGCCATATGATTTGAGGTCCTGGATCAAAATGACAAGTTCTATACAATTTCGAGTCCAACATAAATAATAGATCCCTCTGATTTTAGGTCCCATTTCTAAATGACAATTGGTATCAAGAATAACCACAATAGTAATGAATCCATTTTTTTCATTTATTAGTGGAAGAAAGAATGACAGTATATCGAACTGGACCATTGATTTCAAGATAAAAACCTTTTCTATGTGTCCTTAGTAGATGTAGCTTGCACATTTTCCCTTTGCCATTTTCAGTGTAGGCAATCCCTATTATTGTCACACCATATATGCGCGAAAGAAAAGTTGTGTTTTTGTTCACAAAAACTACTAGACTAGGATAAAGGTGTAAAAAGCACGAGTTTGGCTGGGAAAACGAGAAAATAATAATAACATTAACATGTCTCATGTTCAAACCTTGACAATAATAATAGCACTAACAAAGTTAAAGTTTTCAAAGCATGGCAGTCATAAATAGCTTGAAGGATATACACAATTTGTAGGGTTCTATCCCCATGTCTTCCATTAGTTAATTGTCCTCTTGAACAATGTATTCAAGTCATAATATTATAATAAGCATATCTCGTAGTGGTTTCTTTGTGAGACATGCCATTAAACCTTCTTATACTACAATGATGATATTGGTTCACTACAATGTTAGTATTTCTAAAATCAACTATTGCTCTTGTTATTGAAAATATAGTATTCAAAAATAACATTCTATGAATTTCAAAAACTCGTTACAATATTTATGTGAAAACCCATACACTTGGTCCTCTCCAATCTTCTTGAACCACTCCCTCATACTTGCCACACAACACCAATATTTTAAAATAATAGACGTAAAAATAACATAACCAGCTTTCAAATATAATGATTATTAAAGAATTTGGAATTTAAAAAAATTGGGAAAGAGGATATGTGTTTTTAACGCAATTATGGGGATTGACATGGTTACTATTGGCATCCCTCACCAAGGTCGAGATATTTACATAAAACAACTAATTTTTTTAATTTTCTTGATCCTTAAGTTAATAGTTCGACATCTCTTATGTGTCTAATTATTTTATATAGACACATTTGGAAGTGGCATATGTATTTATATGTTTATACAATCACACCAAACATTATATTTAAACAATATAAATAATATAATTTCCATGAGAATTTTAGTTTTGGGAAATCTTAATTTCTTTATATGTTTACGTAATTATAATAGTAAAATGTTAAAAAGTTGCTGCTACCCAATGCTACAATATAAAAGGAATAAAAATAATAAAGAAACTATATTTAGAAATCTTGCATGGTGTTTATCCATAAATAGAAACGAAACAAATTCATAAACACACAATCAATTTGCACTTGTAAATACACCAAAAATCCTAATTAAAAAAAAAAAAATTCGTATCGTAAAATACCTCATGGCTTGCAATTAGTGATTGAGATGGGAAATTGTGATGTAAAAATTCAATTTTATTAAGGCACCGACAAAACTTAGTTGAAATACTAATTAGAAACTTTGGGAACAATTAAAAGAAACAAGTGTCCACGGTTTTACAACTTACGCTCCGCCATTGGATTGGAAATTTAAAAGAAGGCGATCGTTGTGAGAGAAATCGAGGTGGTGGAATTAATGCTTATATTCCCCGCACATAGTTGATTGTGGCATTTATCTCATTTATTTTTCTCTATGAATTTTTCCCTCTAAATCTTGCAAACCAAAAGAGGGCTCTGTGAATGCTGCGTATGAATGCTGCTCTGTGAATGCTCAACTATGAGTGCTGCTCATGAATGTTTCTGTGAAGTCTTCTTGAATGCTCAACCGACCAAACGAGGACTCTGTGAATGTTGGAATTGTGAGACAGGTGATTGTGGTATTCATCTCGTTGATTTGTTCATTTTTCTCTGTAAATTTTTCCCTCTAAATCCTGCGCAAACCAAATGAGGGCTCTTTGTGAATGTTGTGATTTCCCTTTTGTGAATGCTGCTCTGTGAATGTTCAACTTGTGAATTTTTGATTTCCCTTCAGTGAATGCTTCTTGTGAGTTCTATACTTGACCAAACAAGGGCTCTGTGAATGCTGCGATTGTGAGACAGGATTGTGGTATTCATCTGTTGATATGTTTATTTTCTCTCTGAATTTTTCCTCTAATTATCATGCAAACCAAACGAGGGCCTTGTGAATGCTACCCGTGAATGCTCTATGAATGCTCAACTGACCAAATGAGGGCTCTGTGAATGTTGCTTGTGAATTCTGCTGTGAATGCTCAACTAAACAAACTAGGGCTCTTTGAATGCTGTGATTGTGAGATAGTGACATGGTCAAGTGACCTCTGTCAAGTGATAGTTATTTGAGAAGCAGAGTAAACAAAACAATTTGGATTCCTCTTTTTGTTGTAGATACCAGGTCCGGATTAAAAAGATGTTGGAAACAAAGCTAAGGAAGAGGAGTAAAGGGTTGTTTGAAACAACGTTGGCAGAAAATTATGGTGAAATAAAGGCAAAGCGGTAGAAAATGGGTAAGGAAGTGTTCAAGCATGTCTCATGTGCAGGCATTGATTTGGCCTGCCATTCCATCACAACTCAATTTCTTGTAAACCCTTCACTAAATCTGGGTTAGAAAAAAACGTATATATGTGCAAGATGTTCTAACGGTGGAAGGAGATATCTATTGTATTGTAGCACATGATCTAAGAATTAAAACAAGGTACCCATCATCGGGTTTAAATTTTTTTGTACAAGATGCAACAATACAAATTGGGCAAATGGAAGAAGTTGAATATAGATATGGAGACTCAGCTTCAATTATTGCATAGGGCACATATTTAAATAGGGCAGAAGCAAATGAAGAACAAATCCAATTAAAGGAAGATGACATTATGTTAGAGAAAGGTGCACATTTATGTGCAGTTTTGAATTCTAATCTTGATCCGGTGTTATCATCATCTATTCCGATTTCATAGTTAAATTCTCTTCTTCCTCACACCATTGATTCCAATGAAGTAGCAAGAATGCAAATTTCTAGTCCTCCTAAGAGTATGGCAGATGATCTAGACACATGGTTTTTAGAATTTCCCGATACAAAATCGGAAGATGATATATATTCCACTCTTAGTCCCGAGAGCACAAATGGTTGAAGATGATCCAAATGCATGGTATTCCGAATTTCCCTCTTCCTCTTCACCCATAGCAATGATAGAAATTGAATTAGATGATGAGTTATTTCATGATTCTTTTTTTGGAACCCCAACCGTAATTTCGAGGGTGTCCATTTTATTGTAATTATTAATGGAGGTCAAGATTGAGGGTAAACATGAGGATTGGAATATACTATTTTTTTCATTCATTTGAAATGTAAAATCATTTCATATCTATTTGTAACAAAAATTACGGAACTATTTTAATTAAATATCTATTTATTATGTTTAATTCTTGGTCTATGTGTCTCTTCATGTAATCTATGTTGAGCTTCTCTTTTATCATTTTAGACCTTGGCTCATTCTATTACATATTTGATTTGTAACAGGACGTTAAATGGCTTGTGGAATTTTAATCTCTTTTTTTTATTGTAAATGAAATTGTGCGGTATTATTGCTAGATAGGGAATTGGGATCCGTCACGACATTTGTCTTGATAAATGTTGCAAAGCGGAAAATGTTATAATAAAAATGTAAGTGCTTGGTATTATCTAAAGATTGTATTTAGTGTTAGTTTTCTTAAAATTGTATAAATTCATTCAAAAGAAAAAATTGCAAAATCTAATTTTAAAATGTAGTCAAAATTTATGTGATAACAACAATTAATATTATAGAAATTTATCTTGATTGAGCCAAGTAAATCACTTGGATGATGCATAGGTAATGTTGTTTTTAATCATTTTGAATGTCTACTTGAAATTTGTCTTCATATGTTCTAAAAAATTCATTCTAGAAAACTACTCTAATATGCAAAACACACATGTAGTGTAATGAATAGGATATTTTACTTCGGAAGAAGAATGAATTTCTAAATTGTATCACCATACTATTCATCATTATTGAACTATAGGAGGATAATGAGATCTTGTATCATGTGAAAATGGATAATTCTTGTTTCCCCTTGTTGTATATTGTTTATATTGTAACATGGGACTCAAACTACACCCAATAAACCATTCATCCTATTTTATTATGAATAACAAGAGATGACACATTTCTTATCTTGTGTGACCATGTGGAAGGGGTCATATCAAGTAGAACGTCCATTAGTTTTCTAGTCGCTAGGATTCGACATTGGGTGTCATCCTTTCTTAAACTACTTGTAATTAACATGGAATTCAATAGGTTTTACATGTTCTTCATATCATGTTATCTCGAGGATGAAATTGTTAAATTTAGGGATGGTGTTGGCAAGGTTCTTCCTTGGTTTTATAAGTATACACGTATCACCGACCATGCATTGAATGCACAATACACCATGAGTTGGAGAATGTCACACCTAAAAGAAATCGTACTTCATGGGTCAAGATGAAGACTCTACTTGTACAAAAGAGACGTCTAATAGATTTCATTCTTGGTAAACAAAGGTAAAATGTACAAATACAAAGAGGATAAGGTTGCAATAGTAGTAGAGTGTGGAGTATGTGATGGAATAGAGTGAATGTATGTAATTGTTTCTATAGAGTGGAAGAGAGGTATGTATGTGAGAGAATAAGCCGAAGAAGAATATAGGGAAGTAGAGTATGTTTATGTATCATGCTACAATATGAACAATGTAATGATTTTTTGAATGATTATAAATAAAGAGGAAAAGTTATAGAATAAATTAATGTTTCCTTGTTCATTTTACTTGCAGCTCTGGAATGATATGAATGTGAATCAATAATGCAACTTTAGTATTTAAGTGTAATTTGTTGTATCCATCTTTGTGTGTGTTAGCTTTATCTAACCAAAACAAGCTTAATAAAGTCGCAACATCTAGTGTATGTCAACATGTTTACTCACTCTTTTGAATCAACAATAAGGACAATATATTAAAACAATGAGCTAACCCAAATTTCCCTATATATGGTTCATTTTTAGGTTTTCTCCATGTAATCAACATAAGGATAATGATGATGTGAAATATATTCGTAAAGTAGCGGTTCATATATAAAACTACTTGAATCCTCTATATTATACCCAAAATATGGGATATCAATTCAACTTCACATTCTTCTCAAACTCTCATCTTGTATTTTGTTCCTACGTAGCATTCATCCCATTATCAATTTCCCAACAATCCATACGTGTAGAAAGAAGTAAATAATCCGGCAAGTGCCTTAAGACCAAACCAATGATCATGAGTAAAATCCAAAAGGCACGTCTATTGAACATGTCCTTAGGATCTCCATTCTAAAACCGACTATCCCGTGAAATATTTCTTGTGTTACACAATACCAACAAGTTATGAGTTTTGAGATGTCACCACAAATTCCATAGTTTTTGTGGTGGATCAGTAACATCTATATCACATATCAATGAATGAAATATTCTAATTTGTTGATGTTGAAAAATCTACATCAATTACTTGACTATTTCTCCGACTTTATTGACATTCAACTAGAGTAATTGATCCATCAATGTTTCTAACAAGGTCATATGTTGTGTTATCGGCATTGTTATCGATTGCCTCTCCTTTCATTAATCAACTTCCATATTTTTAAAACCATGTCAAAGGGAAATGTATTCACTTTGTATCGTGATGTGTAAATTCTCAAACAATTTTCCAAAATTTTGTCAAGTTTGTTTCATAATTTTGACTTTACAAAGGACAAGGTGCCAAAAATTTCTTATCTTAAATTCAACTCAAAATCATTATTTGACATACATCAACTAGTGAAAAAACTCACTCATTATTTACTTTATGCAAAATATTACTAAAACCAATTATTTTCCATAGTCAAGTTATTGATCCAAACATAACGAGATTATCCAATAATTTGAATGATGAAGCATTATATAGGCAAGTTGTTGGGATTGATCAATCAACATATTTTTTTAAATACCTGAAATATTCATTTTGTTGATATCACTAGGCTTACAAAAATATTGAATCAATGTACTCAATCTTTTTGGTAGTCTTCCTACAAATTATTTTCATTTTGGGCATAGTTATTCTAATAGGTGAGATTTACGACAACCATTGTTTCAAGAAAAACATCCCTACTAAAATGTTCTCGTATTTTTTCTTGTAGGGAAGTTACAATTTCTCTTAACGTTATCTTTTCTGATAATAAAATATGATTAAAGAGCAACCCTACGACATTTAAATTCTCAATGTTGTCATTTCCCAATATTCAAAAAGAGTACATATGTATTTTGTATCCACGTATAAAAGCACATATGTCTGCAAACATATTAAACTTTATGAAGTTACTTCAACTTCTAATGTTTATCAAATTGTTCCAACTCTCAAACTTTGAACCAAAAAAATAGTTTGATTGAGAAAGTTTTTCCTATAGCCAGAAAACACGTTTCCTCAAACTTATAAAATCAACAATATGTATAGCTCTTTATTGGGATTTTTAACTAACCGATGAATTTCATCCAACATGGAAATGATACCACACAACATCAACAATGTCTCTATATTAGTCAAATAATGTATCAAATCTCAACCTTGTACGCATTCATGTGATTATGTCACATTAATCCTAACAAAGATGGATGCACATCGTATACCCAACAAACCGATTGATATAATGAGATCCACCTAGCGTCCATATATTTTAATATTTTATGCATGTATGTTATTCCTTCTCCAAAGCTTAGGGATTCCATGAACTTTTTAGACCGACATAAATAAGCATGCACCTCTTCAACAAGTTCTTCAACTTTTACTACATATTTATATTTGCTAATTGTTTTGTATGATATTCGTTTTATGAGCCATACAACAGATGACAATCATACACAAGATAATTTTTCATAATATTCATGTTGTTGTTATTACATGCATTATCAAATAACCAACTATTATTTAAGTTGAGAATATCCTATTTTCATTTTGATTACATTCCTAAATTAAATTTGCAATCTTTCTTTCACAATAATTTAATACAATTCTAAGAAAACTAATGATAAATACATTATTTGAGTGATGCCATTATTTGTATTTTTCCTCTACTTCCACCACCTAGAACAACATGGGTCAACGCAAGTTGCATGGATCTCACATTCCTACTTAAGAGTGATATCACACATTTTCATTTACGATTTTGAAAAAAGTGAGAGACAACGAGAGTTTGATATTTCCACAAATTAATTTCTCATTTCCTTTAAATTTACAAGTTTTATAGAGAGGAGAGATAAAGTGAGAATATTTCATTGTCTTCGCACAATTCAAATTCCTAATAGGGTTTGAATAATATGTTAGTGTTAACAACACTTTCCAACACAATAAATCAGACCATACTAGAAAAGATTGATCAAGCATAGTCAAATGACTTAATGGTGTTACAATTCAACTTAGTTAAAGTGGAAACAAAATGGTCTCACTCAAAATATAGAAGTGTGTAAATAAGGTAGAGGTCACTTCTAAGATCTTCTCATGTATATTGAGAACATTGAGGAGATGACATAATTAAAATATGATAAACGACGTTCATTTTAGAGACATCATTATGAAGCAAATTGGAGAATTTTAACGATTTACACTTGGACATCGCAAGCCAAAGTGGCTCTAGACCTAGCACAAAAAAATTACAACCCATAAGATAACGTGAAACTAAATATGGCTACAATTATCACGGTACAAAAAACAGTGGTCCGAGTTGGTGGAACACAATTTCTCAATTTGTAGGTATTTTTTGTAGGGAAATTCCGAACTGAATTTATAAATTTATCCAGGTTATTTTCAAGAGGCTAATGTTTTGTCCTACATAACTCATTTGAACAAACGCCCACACTAGAGGTATATCTCATGATGTACTAGTCAAGTGTGTTTTCAAGGTGGTTTGTATATCCATAGGGATCATTTTCCATGGTCAATTTCACTATGCAAAAAGTCTTTAATAAATCTTGTTAATAAACACGACAAACAATCTACAATCATCATACAATTCACACACTAAAGCAACAACTTTTCCAAGCAAAATGGAAGTGAAAGCACAAAAGGATTTCTAACAGAGAGGGGGAAGGGGAGGGAGGGGGAGAGAGAGAGAAATCTATACATATGATCAAACGAGTAAGCAATCCCAAGGAGATGCTCCAAGATTGATCCAAGAGCTCTGTTTTCACATTCCACGCGATCGATGTATTCTAAGCGCTACATTGCAAAATGATATTTCACCAAAATAATTGGCATGTTGGAAAACACATGACAATGCATCCCCACCACCTCTAGGTTTTAATTTCCATACATGCCTACCACATGCCCTTTGCATCTACAATATGCTAAAATTCCACTTTTATATACTTTGAAGGTCACCCACACATTGATCTAAAACCTCCATTTTGGTACAAGAGTCAAAGGTTTGAGAATTTTGGATTTACACTCGTTAGTGATGTTTCTAAAAGTTTCAACATCCTCTTTGAAAAGTTTGGACTATACATACCAAAGGCCATGACATCCCAAAATAGCATGAGACCATGACCTTGTGAATGCTTCTACATTTGCATGTGTCCATATGACCACCCACCATGTGTCACACAAACAACAATTATTAGGAGAATAAATAGGGGCATCAATAAAATTGTGATGAGTATATACAAATGTCTAAAGTACAAAGAACAAGAGTAATACCTCTAAGGCTAACATAAGTGATAGTATCATGATATAAGGTCAACAATGTATCTATAATGCAAAGTAAGAAATAAAGTGCGAATGATCAAGGTCCAAGAAGTAACCAAGAAGGAAATCAATCTCTAGATGCCAAATATTGTCACACACCGAAAGAAAATGTCATAACCACTAAATAATGGAGCTAGTAGAAACAACTCACCAAACTCTATAGACCTCCCAAAACATACACTATGCAATAAAATATCATAGTGAAGTTGGGTCACTCTAGGATCTATAGAAAAATAAAGGTTCGTCACCTCAACACCACACATTGTATCTAATTAAGGAGAGCCACCACAATTCCCTATATCCATCCCTCTCATAAGGAAATAGAATACCCCGGATGCATCTAAAAAAATCTCCATACCCGTCCAACCTTGTGAAGTCCCTACATTTGTACCTATATTTCAACGGTTAGGAATATCATCACAGAATCTAAAAGGTTATAATAACTAAGGCCATATCACTTGCAACACCAAACATGTAGGCCATGTCAACTTAGATGTACCCCTATAAGTGGACAAGAATTGTATTAGGTCTAGGAAAACAAATATCCACATACAACATAATAGAACCAACTCACCGAAACCATTCAAGAAAACCACATGACATTCTTGACAATAGATAGCCAAGAGGCACAAAAATCCATAAACTTTGAGTCACGGTAATAATTAAAAACCAAGAACCCACAAAAATTAATCCATTGTCGGTTATGCCTTGATCAGTTTTCCTCCACATAGGTATATGCACAGTTTTGCATGCATGTTGGTGGGTATTTGGTTGGCTGTAACCGTCAACAATTTGTATTTATTCTTCTCCTCATCATTGAATAATTCATTCAAACATTTCTGCAATTGATCTCTGTTCCATCATTGGTATCAGAGTAGGCATCTTGGCGCTAGAGGGAAGGTTGTTTCAACACCGTGTGGAGCCATACTGTCTTCTCTTTCACGTGTAGAGATTCCTTTGCTTTCTGTAACCTACATAGAAGTCTACATGGATCAAGATCAAGATGAAGTTGTGTGTGGATAGGATACGGTTTATATCTCTCGTGAAAGCTGTGTTGTGAGAAATCCAACCCACACTCACGATCTCTCCATTGTTCCAAACACTGTAATGTGAACGCGAATACTGCTCTTTCCTAAAAATCTACTCTTCTCACCATCATTCTGGCACAAGAGATCAGAAGAGTCTATTTATTGAAAGGCTTTCCTTCGACAAACAAATAAAGAGTTTTAAAGCCACCGAAGTTGCCATTAAAAAGGAAGTGGTAGCCAGAATAGGTGAAAACCTATGCATCGACTGCCTCCATTTCATACGCACGAGCAACCAAATCTGACTCGGTTCAAGGAGCAACTTGAGTGACAGGGTTCCTTTATTCAAAAACTGACCGGCTTAGAAATCAAGAATACTACAGCAGTGGCAAGGCTTTCCCCATATGCCTTGGCGTGGTCCAACAACCCGAAATAGTGGCGAGATTTGCATACAGGGATTCATATGTAGATCTCAAGATTATGTGAGATGACTTGCTCTTGCATTTGGTGCTTTGGATATCATTTACAATAAGAGAAGAAATTTGTTCGAGAAATTCACTCATAACTATTTTGAAGAACCTGGGCATTGGATACTTACATTGTTTGGCACAAGAGTATGAAGAGGAGGAAAACAAGACCTCCCAATGACCTGCGACTAGCATAGCATCATCCAACAGCAGTTGGCATACAAATGATCAGGAGACATGTGGAGATTGTTTGAATCATAATGAGCCTCAAAGCTATATCTGCTAACAAAGTAGCAACAACATATACAGGGTTGGAGGAAATCCAGCGACCTCTTGCAAGCCGCAAGTGACGAGGCCGCCGAACAGATATTGTGGCAAATAAGGTATTAAGGACCAATTCCTCAATTTTGGTTTGTTTATTTCAGTTTTGTGTTGGTTGTTTTGTTGTTTTTCAATAAAGTGCAGATATTGCATAGTTTCTTGTTTGGGACCTCCTAAATTGAAAAGTGTCATGGGGAATAGAAAAGCACTAAAAGCAATGCATGGTACTCGCACTAGGTTCGTGGTAAACTTGTAAAACCACCGAGGTAAAATCCTCTTGGTTCGTGGTAAACCTGTAAAACCACCGAGGTATCATCCTCTTGGTTCATGGTAATCCTGTAAAACCACCGAGGTGAACAGTCAGAAAGTGCTCCTGTCCCTCTAGGTTTATGGTCAACCTTAGAAAAACCATGTGTATCGAGACCATGTAGGCACATGCTCGTGTGAAGACCCTCTTTGTGGTGTTCTCATTAAGGGGGTGGGGGACATCCAGTATCAGGAAATGTATGTTTGTACGAACAATGTATTAAGGGGGGGAATGTTAGAAAAATTAATCCATTGTCGGTTATGCCTTGATCAGTTTTTCCTCCACGTAGGTATATGCACAGTTTTGCATGCATGTTGGTGGGTATTCGGTTGGCTGTAACCATCAACAATTTGTATTTATTCTTCTCCTCATTATTGAATAATTCATTCAAACATTTCTACAATTGATCTCTGTTCCATCGTAACCTTCATCAATCAAAGAAAAATGGCTAAGTAGTCGATTCAAATTGTGAAATTTCTTTATAAAACAATTAACAAAAAAATCCTAGATGTTTATTAATAAGTCAAACAATTTTTTTGGTTATAATACAATCAAGTTTACAAATATAAATATAAATGAAAAGATTCACATCATGACATACTATGTGGCCTTTGGAAGCCACTTGCATGGTATTACATCATCGAGTGTGCATCTTAGCATCCAATTGAGCATCAAGCATAGCTTAGAATAAGAATAATACAATGATCAAAACATTTTCATTGTCAAAATCTCAATTTGAATCATCATCCTAAAGTTACTATCTGAATCATCATCTAAAGGTCTCTACAAGACCTAACATCGTAAAGGTCCACACAACACATGACTGTAATAATGAAACAAAGGTTTGTTATTCAACATCCTTACAGAGGGTTGCACACATATGTATAATAATTAGGGTGGTACAATGTCACAATACTTACATACTACACACATGCACACTACCCTCACACAACACACAAACAACACTCGTGTTATACAATTACACACATTTGGGTTGTCACATATTTGTCCCAAAGGTTCTAGAGCTTTAGCCTTTGCTCCGATACCATATATCATGTCCACATGTTCTAACCTAAAACATAGCTAAAACTAAGGAAATATATTTTCTTCTAGAGCAACACATACTTAGTACACGAGCAACAATAAGTCTACTTTTACAACACCCCACAAGTATGACTCACCATATATAAACACACTATGTTGATTTTCATTCTTTATTTTATCCATCTTGCAAAATACTAATTTACCGATCTCCTTGATTAAGGTGTAGATCACATGAAGATTCATTCTTACTTATCCACACTCATACATGACAACAATTGATTTAGTTTGCTTATGTGGCTTACACCATTAAATATTCATATCAACGGTAACCACTCATACTTAGGGGACAATTTAATTTTCTTGATTAATCTCATGTTTGGCATGCCATTTAAAGTACATAAAGAGGCACAAGACACTTGTTTTCATGTTATGGAGGTCCATTTCCGGTTTAACATGTTTCTCCCACATAAACACCTCAATTTTCTTTTATATAAGTAATCAAAGGTTTACCATAACTTTAAAGAGGGGGTCCCAAATTACACATTACACACTCACCAAAGTCTAGTTGAGCACAATAGGCCACTTTGGCAATAAAAAATCGCCCTTAAGTGTCCTCAAGAAAGTCTTAGGGAAAGGTTCATTACAACTCCATTAGGAGAACATTGAACACATTAACATTAGAAAAATTGGGCTCAAATGGGGCACAAATCACAAATGAATCCTAAACCATTTGTTACGTGCTAAGATGTTTGTGTTTATTCCCGGATGCCTAAGGAGGTTTATTCCCAAGAATTTAAAGTACAACTTGTGAAGCACCTAGAGTTTAGAATTTTTAACAAGTTTACAAGAGACGTCAACCAAGATTAAGGCTTGGTCATCTAAGCACCAAAAAAGGTTGCATAGTCATGGCCCACTCCACACAAGTTACACAAAATAATGGAGTGGTATATTCACTTACGATAAGTTAGGAAGAGAATTCGTTGCAGGGGATAGTTTTATTCAAGTCCCATCTAACACGAACAAACAAATACCATCTCAAAAAATGATCAAAGTTATTTCATTTGGATTAAATAGTTTTTTTAATTAGTTTCAGTTCAACTAAGAGAATAACATAACAATATAGGTTTGGAGAACAAAACAATTTAAATTTATTCATTGGTTTGTTTCTTTCTATTTCTAACTTTATGTGTTTCCTATTAAGACTAACCAAAGTAAGTAATGTATGTCTTAAGAGGAAACAAAATCATTACGTGTGTATGTAAAATATTTTGTGTCCAAATTAACCTATTGCATTTTAGGAATATCAAAGGACTTAATGGTCTATCAATTTAAATTAGCTAAAGTGACCACGCAATGACTTTGATCAAAATCAAAAAGTGCATAAATTAGGTAGCATCCACTTCTAAGCTCTTCTTTTGTATGGTGAGAACACCGTGGAGTGACGAAATTCAAATCCGATAAATGGTGTTTATTTTAGAGACACGATTCCAAAGTGAATTAGCGTAGTTTGAGGGCTTACAATTTGACACCGCAAGCCAAAGTTGCTCAAGAACCGACGCACAAAAAGTGCTTCCCAACGAGATAACGTGAAATTAAATATGTCTCGAAACTATCATCTGCATGAGATAGGGGTCCGAGGTGGCGGGACTCATCTCAACCCCTAGGCATTTTTCACATGGTGATTCCAAACTAAATTTATATATTTTTCAAGGTTGTTTGCAAGAGGCTAATGTTTCATCCTTCAACACCACCATCAGAGGCCTATTTCATGATGTACTAGTGAAGCGTTTGGTGATCATTTTGTGCGATATGCAAGATTCTTGAGGTTTTAACTAAAAATTAGGTAAAAGAAAAACCTGCCTCCTTTGGAACTCTAGATTTTCATTTTCCCCTTAGTTGTGTTAGTATGTCACATAACATTTTACAAATCAAAGATTTGATACCCCACTTGTCGAGATCACTATATCAATGAAGCCAAATCATAATAATAGATTGTAATATGCATGAAATCAGTGTGTGTGTGTGTGTGTGTGTGTGTGTGTGTGTGTGTGTGTGTGTGTGTGTGTGTGTGTGTGTGTGTGTGTGTGCGTGTGCGCATGCATGACTCAGTGTGTGTGCATGCGAGTGCATGTGTGCATGTGTGTGTGATGTGTGGGTTTGTGCGTGTACACATGTGTAGGTGTTTGGGTGTCCGTGTGTGCGCGAACGTGTGTTTGGGTGTGTATGATGGTGTGTGTGCATGTGTGTGGGTGTATGTACATGTGTAGGTGGGTGTGTATGTGTGTGCGCATGCGCACGCACGTGCATGCTAACCACTTTGCTCCATAAGACAAGCACCAAAACCTTATAATAAACACATGCATAAGAAATAATGATCTATGGGTGCTCTATAGGCCAACTACAACTAATATTCAAATAGAGAATATAATATGACCAAGTCAAAGATTATGCTAGTCATAAGTCAATGACATATCCCAATACATGTCAAAGGTTAAGGGCCTAGCAAATGTAAGGAGTGTTTTTCGTAGAAGAAAATTGTGGGTTTTATTTTTTAGAGCATCTTGTTGCCACCTACAGTCTTGATGAAAGGTTCTATGGACCTTAGAGGAGATGACAACATTAATAACAAGGTTCTTGCCTTTTCTCAAGTCCTCCTATACATGTGATGATTAATGGTTCCATTGTGTGAGGATGGGAGTAAGCTATCAAACATAAGCTAGGACTTAAGGTTGAAAGACCTCATGGCACCCCTTAGATAAGATTAAGTATTGACCTTATTAACTTCCTTGTGGGGCCCAAAAGAAGGGTCTCACAAGAGACAATTTTCACTCATCAATAAAGTGAAAAGGATGTTGCCATAAAAAAAAAGTTTGTCTATAGTCCATAGTTAGCACTCAAAGTGAGTGTCGTATTTGGTGCTTCTATGGTTGTAAGGAAAGTGATAATCATTTTCTAACTCTAAGGGAATTGTCTATTATGTTGCACACATTGCCCTCTAAAAATATGCAGACAATGTTTCTTGCATCTTCCTTTGCTCTTGTAAACCTCCACTACAAGGAATTTTAATGTGGTCTTTTTGAAATGATCATCATTTTTTAAGCAAAATTGCGCAAAGAGATGTGCGACATTAAAATTCCTATGCATTTTGCACCCAAATTTTGAGCATCCATCGAACTCACGTCTTCTTAGAGTGAATGAGAAGTGAATATCAAACAATCAAGTGACTCAAATTTTTGAAGGGACCCAAAGAGAATGAGATCACAATGAAGCAAAGTGAGTGGGAACTCCAAAGAAAAGAGATTTGAGTTGAAACAACCATGTGGTGGGTCTAACATGCCATGTAGATGGATTAGCTTTATGAGGGATAATGTGGGTGCAAATAAGTAGGGTCAACGAGGCGGGCTTGTGTGGGAGCACGAAGAAGGTTGGCTAAGGAGTTATTTATATGTTGTTATGCCTCGTGTGATTATTTCCATTCAATACAAGTAAGATCTAATGTAATACAAGAACAAAAGGGGCCTTGAAAAAGAGAATAATAAAGAAAAGTGTAAGATCTATTATTATCCCGGGTCTAGTGCACACCCTTGAAAATAATTCATTGATCTAAAATTATAACAAAATCAATTTATTCAAAGTAGAACAATAATTTTCCCATTGACTAAATCACAATTCTACAAGAGTTGAGGGAAGAGTCTATGGACACATGCAAATAACTACTATATCTTGAGGGAGATGACGAAAATAATAGCAAGGGCCTTACCTTTTCTCAAGTCCATTTATGCATGTTTATGAGTTGGTTCTATTGTTCTTACTTAAGCTAGGACTTAGGTTGACGGAGCTCATGGCACCCTTTCATAGGACTCAATATCGCCTTATGACTTCCTTGGGGTCCCAAAATATGGGGCTCCTTGAAGACAAGTTTCACTCATCATTGAAGCCAAAAGGGTGTTTCCACTAAAAAGAAGTTTGTCGATAGTCCATGGTAAGCACTCAACACAAGTGACGTGTTTGGTGCTTCTATAGTTTTCAAGAAGGGAATAATCATTTGATTCTTGCCTCCCCTCTCCGACTTCAAGAATTTTAATGCGGTCTATTTCAAGTTGCACAAAGAGATGTGTGACATTAACATTCCTATGAATTTCACATCCAAAATTTTGAGTATTTATAGGAACCCATGTCTTCTTAGAGTGAATGAGAAGTGAACATCAACCGATCAAGTAACTTAATTTTTTCAAAGGTGTCCAAATAAGGATGAGATCGTGATCGAGTAAGGTGAGCGGGAACTCCAACAAAAATATTTGAGCTGAAAAAGCCATGTGGCTCTGCCTAACATGCCATGTACATGGATTAGCTTTATGAGGGATAATGTGGTGCAAATAAGCAGGTCGGCGCGGTGGGTGTGCGTGAGAAAGTTGGCTAGGGTGGTACTTGTATGTATAATGTTGTTATGACTCGGAAGGGGCATTTCAGGCGATTATAACCTTTCAAGAGGGTAAGAGCTAATGTTCTCTAAGAACAAAAGGGGCCTAGAAAAAGAGAAGAATAAAGAAATGACTAGGATCTATTATAGCTTGGGTCAAGTGCACACCGTAGAAATAATTCATTGTTCTAAAATTCTGACAAAATTGATATATAGTCCTTGTTTGAGAAGATTAAAGATGGAAAAGATGTACGACTTCAAACAATTTCGTTGAATTGCAAATAAATCTTCATTCTAATATAAAGCAACGGTGCAGCCTTATAGAATCAAGGGTGCAACAGTTCAACAAATGTAAATGTGATAAATAAAAGAAAAACAATCTTTATAACTAACAAAAAAATCTAGAGAACTTCGCTGGTATATGCCATCCCGAAGAAGATTTGGCTAAAATCATCTAAGATATACCCCTTAGGTATACAAATCATTCACAACATGCTTCTACAACAGAGGTAGAACAAAGCAGTTGTGAATCTTATAATTTACAACTGATTGGAAATAAATTTTACTTAACCAGGACAACATTTAAGCTACAAAAGAATAATTTAATCTGTATTTCCTCAGCCAATCTTCCTCCTTCTCCATATAGTCTTCTTTACTAAAAGAATATGTATACTAAAAGAATATGTATCAAAGAGTGGGGAGGCAGGATAATGGGATGCCCCATGCCATGCATCTAAAAGTGGATCAGATGCCCTTACGAGCTTCATAGTAGATCCTAGCATCCAACCCAGGCAAAAGTGAAGTACCACCTGTTAAGAGAATAGTACTGTTCATAACAGCATTTGCACTATGATCAGAAGACAATCTTCGGGCTGAAATTCCTACCATTTCATTAAGTCCTGCCTGATCGATACCAATCATATGAGGCTGAAATAAAATTTCAGGGCATCTGAATCTTTCAACCCCTAGTGTGATGCGAAAATCCTCTGCAGTAAGTGGGTGGGCTGGCTGAGCATCCAAAGTAGGCTGACTACCCATGATATCATTTGATGTGAATGTAAACGTGGGGTCTAATTCCTGTTACCAGAGAAGATATGTTACATGATAATATGAGATGCATTACTTTTCTTGATAAACTATTGAGTAAGTAAAATGAAGTTTCTAAGAGGACATGCCCAAACCTGAAGACGTGTATTCAAACGAGTAAGTTCTGCTTCATCCTGATCTGGGCCGTCGTCGTCGTCGTCATCATTGTCCTTGCTCATTTTCTTATAGAGTTGCCAGTCTTCGTCCTTCTGTCCGAATGTGTCCTCACCCTTCCTCGATCAAAAGCAGCAGTAGTCAAAAGCCTCATGCGCTCCTCTGCGCTGCATTGAGCCTTTCCCCACGTCCTACCCTCCAGTTATAGTAACATTGTTGTTTGTACGAGGAAAACCTATCACCTTTGAACGCTTTCGCTGCTCAACTTTTGCAGCAAGCTCTGCTTGTTTTACACGTAACTGCTCAAGGTAAAGGTCAGGATTTTCCCTGAATCACACCCATAATAGGAATAAATGTTGTCATTAGATGAATCATTTTTAAGGAGGGGCCTTAAAAGAAGCCCAAAACATGAACAACTGATATCTATGGTTTCAAAAACATAATCACAATAGCTAAAAGAACTTACAGGCGCCTTTCCTCATCTAGCTGATTTTCCCTTTCTCGTTGCAATTCCTCCTCTTGGCGCTTTTGCCTCGCCTTTGCACGACCCTCAGACGTAGTTTTGAGGAACAGCTGCCTCTTCTTCTCTTTTATCTGTTAAAAACAAAATGTCCACAAGAACATAAAGCTCAAAAACACGAGTAATTTTGATTTGCAAAGCCACCTGATCAGCCCTCCTTAATATTTGAGGTTGGTAATAAAATAAAATAAAAAAATGAAAACCTTAGTCTGGAAGGAAATCGAATTCAATAAAAGAGCATACTAAAAACATTATACTATGTTTACGAAAAATGTGCAAGATGAAGAATCAACAATGGTCCAGCTCCAACCATATGTTATGTGCTCATCAATCAACAATTTGTCTTTTGTGCATTTGAAACCTCATCTTACATGGCATTATGGGAGAAATATGGGCATAATAGACATGATATTAAAAGATCAAATCACTTCCAGTACTATCAATTTCTTTTACAGCTAGATAATAACATTATATAAGAATACCAAAAAATCTTCACCTGCTCGGATGTCAGCATGCTGTTGGGAACGTTTATAAGAGGGTATCTTTCTTCCATTGCTACATCCTCCTTATCCTTCTCAACTTCAGTAGGCTCGCCCTTAAGCTTTCGCAAGGAGGCTGTGGATTTTACAAGAGCACTTTCTATTTCCTGCCTTGAACCAAAACCAGTCTCAGTTATAAATGAATCTGCCTGGGATTCATTCAAGTAATCTAATTGTTGTAAGAGCTGTTCAAATCGCTCGACTTCACTTTCTAACTCTGCAATTCTTGAGGAGCGTTTCGCAGCTACCATCTCACGCAGGCGTTGTCCTTGCTTTTCCTTGATAGCTGCCTTCCTTGCCAGCTCTTCTTCTGTTATCACCTTTTCTTGAGGAGATGGAACCCAGGGTAGTTGCCAATATCTAGTCTTCTCTTCAGCCCCCTTTGAAGCTTTCTGAGATACAATTATTAGTATGAAAGAGTTCGATGAGGTTTAATTTAAAAATTGCAAGCACGCTTTAGTTCAAGAACAAACAGATAATTAGTACTTAACCAAATTCCGCTGCTTTCATTAGATCTCCTCGCACTTAATCCAAAAACTTCATAAAATCTTTTGTAAAAAAACATTTGAAAGTATCATTCATTTTTAGTAGCCATTCATAATTTTCCCTGGCAAGATGGGCAGTATCAAACAACTTGGAACCCAAGAAGCATTATTAATCATGGGAAAGAAGATTGCGTGATTGTAGCTAGCTTCTTGTTCAGTTAGCATTAACAAATCCATGCATAGAATTCAGCATCTAGCACAGTGGTCACTAACCAACTTCTCAAAAACAAAAAGATTAGTACTTAATAGATCCCTGGAGGTAAAAAGCATGGCTGCACTGCAGTATTTTGTCCACGGAATCTGTCTCATTTTTAAAGACAACGAACTCTCAAATTCTATGAAATAAAGATCAATGATAATGCATAAATCATCTTATAGTTATAAGAAAGTGGATTCCAAATTCTCTTCTTACAACTTAAGTGTCTTTTAAATCTTATATCTGTAAAATAGTTGACATATATGAGTGGGAAGACACTTCATTTTGAGATAGGGAGTCGATATTGATAAAAACAATTCACAGGCATGAATTTTGATTATTTCTTTTTCAATCTTATGCATGTTTCTAGATCAAAGACCAAAATCATAGAACTTACAAACATTTCCAAGATAATTCAATCACAAGAACAATCTCAACCAAGAAAACATTTAAATCAAACTATAACAAATGTAAAAATACCACTTGCAAAGAAAATATCCAATAAGAAATAGGGATGTATGATCCAGAAGAAGAATGGTAAAACACACTCCCATTCTATTTGAAAATTAGTAACCTTTTTTTTAAAACAAGGTCTTTGGGTGGTTAGTGCTTTGGCAAGGCCTGGTAGTAAAAGAAAGACTCAACCAGGGTGGTATAAGATTCATGTAATTTATGCCAGATTCTTCATGCATTGTGGCAAGTTAGACCAGAATCCAGATGGTGTTGCTAAGAACTTTGGTTACTTGTATACTATTTTGTGAGCAATACTCCATAGATTAAACAAACATTTTGTAAATTTTTACCATTTTTATTTTTAAAGAGATTCTCATTTGATTTTGTTCAGTGAGAGTCAACGATGTGTTTGAAGTTTGACTGTTCTAAAATTTGAGGCTTTACTGCAGCAGAGAGGCCTTCTGGAGTAGCATAATTAATTTTGCGGAAATGCTAAAAAGAAATGGACCGAATAGGTGATTTGTTTAATGCAAAAAGCAATAAACTACTGAAAGAAAGAGATGCCCAGAAGAAATAATTCTTCTTTGCAGAAACTACTGCTCAAGAGATACAGAGACAAATGTTAAAATCCAAACAAAGAATCGTGGATTTGTAGACTCAGTTGAACACAGCTAATGCTCATATGCAGCAGTTGAAGATTACTCAGATTACAAACCTTGGATTTGCGGAATTTAGAAAAGTCTACTGATGATGCAAAGTGGATTGCAGAGACTTTTGCAGCAAAGAAATTCCACCTATATGCTTATAATCCTACTCTAGCAATATTGAACCCATTTAACATGTCTTAATGCTTATCACGGCCACATTATGGTGGAGCTCACATCATAAATGCCTTGAAGATTAAAACAGATAATGCTAATACTTTGGGTGAAAATATTGGCTCATGGTTGAATGATCGGACTAGAATACCAGCTGCTGCAAATCCCTTATGGAAAGCCTTGCCACTATTGGATATTCGCAGGGAAGAAAATCAGTGGAGACAATATTTTCACCTGTAGTTCTATGTTTGGAATCACCGTATCTTCGTATGGAAAAGTTTGAGCAATCGCTAGAACTTTTGCATTCAATCATAACCTAAATGGCCTCTTGTATAAGTTCAGTTCATAGGTATTTGAAGCATTCTACTGCCCAGTATTCATTCAACAAATCCCCATCTCATTATTGTAGATACAAATTAAAGACCCCACAATTTTGGTCGGGCAGTTCTGGTTAAATAAATATTGTCAGTGGACATCGAAAGTCTTACTTTTGGGTCAGACAAATATTACCGGCTATTTTGGATATCTCTTGTATATTGTCTTGTGAAGAATATTACAGATAGTACACTGAAACAAATAAATTGCCTTTAAAGATATACAAGAAGATTCTCATTTATTTTGCTTGTTAAGAGCCAAACATGTATCCTAAGTTTTTAGCTAATTATATGATTTCTTCTTGCAGAGCAGAATCAGTGGAGCATATCAATGCAAATGTCCTGTCTTCTATTTTTATCTTTTGCACCGTATAAATTTGTCCAGAGTTTTTATTTCTTGGTTATTGCATTGGAGTAAAGTTTCCATAAAGTTTCCATACATAGAAATTCCACAAACATGATTTACTTATTTTTCTGTTATTTCCTTGGTTTCGTAATAAACAAACATTGAGCAATCAAGCACTTGTAAAGCCACAGTTGCAATACAAGCAACCTAAATGAGACATGTCAAAGTTATATTGGTCAATTATCATTTTAAAATCACCAAACTCGAGGATATGTTAGTTACTAAAAATTTGCATAGAGATGTACAAAAAGCACCCAAGCAACTCATCTAACCATCATGCATTCCTCTTAGTTATAACACTTTGATTATTAGTCTTCTTTCCGAGGGAATCTAGGTGCACAAGAGCATACCAAGTAGATCTCTCAAAGATATCCTTAAGTGTTAATGCTACAAGGATGCCAATATCTAGTGGGAGACTAAAGGCATATCTTGGAAGAAGTATATCCTCTTTAGTATGGTTCATTACCCTTATTTCCATAGCTAGACTGCTAGTTTAATCATTCTAGAGAATGATTGCATTCACTAAAATATTCAGTGCATGTTAGAAAGATTAATCCTAAGGTGCATCCTAATGAAAATCTGCAACACTTAAAAATTTATAATTTCTAATAAATTTTTTGAAATGTATATGGTTATATTCAACATTAAATTTCCTTATGAGATGCTAGAAATACATTAGACTAGGACTAAAGTTTAGTTAGTACCAAGAGAAATGTTTGAATGGATTGCTAACCCCAACATTCAATACAAAAACCTATCAATTCCAGGAGCAGCATATGAAGATCCAATAAAATCTTTTAAATATAATCATTGGTGCAAAGGCTACCACTTGGCTTGTTCATCACCCTTACAAGGAATCCCGACTGTTCTTCCATTACTCAATGGTTATTAGATTATTAGATTGAAAGGATAGCAAATGGGTTGTTGGTTATGCAATAATTGTAGAGTTCAAAAGATACTTCTTAGGTTGTGCATAATGAATAATAGTAACGTTGATTTGAATTCTCATGGTGCAAAAATCCAGTGTTCCACACGGATATAGGGATGCAAAAGAGACACCCCCTCGCGTCCACATTTTTATGCACATTTTTCTCACATCCCCAAGACATTTTGTAATTATGTCCCTGACCGTACCTATGCTATCTCTAAAATTCAAGGAATAATTGTCCCAGAAACTTGGAGAAACATAGCAAAATACCAACACACAGATGTAAGTCGATATGACAATAGGAAAATGATAAAGAATTAACAAAAACAAATTAATCAAAGACATGTAGAAAGCAGTCACAGAACATATGGTGTGCGAGCTTCAAGTTTTGAATTTCATGCTTGGAGCAAGTATTTAAAAACATTGGTAGGTATGTGCATTAATGGAACCCAAATAAAGAATAATGCAAACAATGAAGAGTTTAAATTACAAATGAACTAAAAATTGTATATGCAATACCAAATACAACAGGCCGAATTGCAGTGATAAACCTTTAAAAGAAAAGATAATTGATAAAGAGAAATACAGAGGATGCAAAATGTAAAATTAAGTGATTTAGAGAGACATCTATATTGCTAGTATAAGCAAATTACTAATGTATAGGAAAAGATCTTTCTTTTGACCTCAAATATCTGCAACTCGGAACTATAATCCTCGGCCACATAACAATGCTCCTTTTTGAGTTCTTCAACTTTCTCCAAAGTAATGTTGTCACTGTTTAGAATTAATGCAGATGGTTTATGTTTCATATAAAGAAAGATATAGAATATTGAAATCTGAAACATAGCTACTATAAAACAAGCAAAATCTCACTGGTGATATGGATACTGAAGCAAAAGTAATTTAATTAGATAGTCAGTGATATGAGATCCTCCGATGTTAGTTCTGCAACATGCATCCTCAACAGGCTCGCCCCTTAGAAACTGAAGTACAAAACACACCGTCAAAATACTAAAAAAAAAAGCCTCAGAAAATGATGTCAACAATGTATTCAAAAATATAATGAAAATGTCCACTACAGTGCATCTAAGATGTCCTAAAGTAAGAAAAAAGAATTAAGAAGACACCAATCAATCATGCCATACTTGTAAACACCCTCAAAAACAGAAAATATTTGAAATATTTATTAAGATCCCATGTATCAATGAAAAGGTACTAACAAATCAAAAAAGACCGGGATTCTTAACACAGCTCCAATAGAAGCTTGAGTGACTTGTGAAAAACAAGAGTGATGAGTAGATTGGCACCAATAACTCATCACTTATCACCTTCCCTAGTTTGACTATGATTACTCTTGTCTAATGATATATATAGTGGACCAAGTGTTCTTATGGATATTGTACATTGTGGGTAAATGGTAACCTCATTTTTCTAGGGGTGTAATTTCATCGTATTGCAGTAATTTGACCTCAACTTCCTTATGGCTATGTTCCACAGGAGCACATCCTTGGACCTCAATATCCTAGTGGATGGAGACAAGGTGACAGAATGGGGAGATTCCCAGGCCATCCCCTTTATAACAAGGGACAGCACAGGGATGACTCCTCTCATTATGTTGCCATCTGAGTCGGGTGCATAAAACTTTTTATAATAAAAACATTTTAAAAATGGAAAACCCTTAACTCCTACCATACCCAAAATGCATTCTTTATTCCAAAGTTGTTCGTCACACACAATAGTGTTCCCTGCAAATGAGTTGGTCTGCAAACATTACCTTGAGACTCCGATATGCAATTTAACACTGTTGGTCTGTTCGTGTCTGAAACTGTCGAGCTGCAAATATTGTTCTTTTAGTAGGCATCAGATTGAGTCCTCTGCACAGGTGGGATGATGATAAGTACCATGTGATAAGTTTGAACGACTGTTTTCTAAGTTCTCCCTACTTTCAGGAACCTACCCCTACTCAAACATTTTTGTTTATGTAAGTGCTCGGTCCTCAAATGAACCCAAAGTACTGAGGAAAAATCAAACAAGGTTGCAAGCTTGGTTCTATGTTCAATTATTCTAAACAGGTCAGTTATGATTTCAAACACATTTTAAGTCATAAAGAGTACGTCCATCTTATTATGCAAGTTTTACATCCTATGTATAATGCTTTTGTCTCTAGTTATTTATCATGTGCAATACTATTTCATCTGAAATTGATAAACACACACTAAAGTCCTTTGCAATATGATTGTTCTAGAATGAGAATATTTGATGAATACCAATAACCTCGATGTCACATCCCAAAACTGGTCATTTATTATTTTGATACACTTGGGGAACTGAGTGGCAATAATCACCATAGAGATGGTATGCTATTGATTTATTATCATGCTTGTTTAACATTTTGATATGTTTTGGATAAAAGTATTTACTATCAGTAATTAAACAATTATTAGATGATTATTAAAAGATGAATTACAGTTATGGATTATTGTCGTAACATGTCGCTTTCTAATTTATAGAAAGTTGATTTATTATTTTGGACATGTAATGCACTTGGTATTGTTGTTTGTGCGTGTGTAGGAGTTCTCGGGAAATGAGAAAGGGCATCATCCGAGAGAGAAGGAAAGATGCAGTTATTGGAAGAGAGAGATGATATGTGTATGAAAGTGCTCAAATAACTAGTTAAATCATATGGTTCTCAATAAAACCTTTTTCATTTATTCCAATATTGTGTTAAATGTGTCGCTTGTGCGACAAGATTGTTCGAATTCCTTTCAATGATCTGATGATGATGAGAATTCTCGTAAAGAGAATCACAATGTCAATCACACATTACAGCCAACCGATATGGTTGTCATTAGGCTGCAATAATATGTTTGCAAATATAATATCTCTTCGTATAATGTGTACGGTTGAAACCCAGGTTAGCAAATGACTTTAAAAAAAAGGAATGGGGATAACCCCAGTTATTTTGCTATAATTTAAATGGTTTGCTTAAGCCCAACTGAGCTAGCTGAGGTAATGTTGCCAAACTCATGTTCGATTCAATTAAGCTCCTACTTCTAAGTGCTAGACGAACTTCCACTGTCGAATTAACTGGGTATGAATGGCATTTCACCCTGTAGAGTCAAGCCCAACCCAGCTCAAACTTATTAAACATTACTTCTAGCTCATATTTTCTAATTTACCTATTCAATTTGAACACCCTAGCTCTCACCTACCAAGCTGCTCACACAGACTCTAGAGCCCACCGAGTTAGCTAAGCAAAATATTCCCAATCCTTAATTAAACGCTTTTCTAAGGCATTGACATTTAATTAAGAGGATCATATTAATCACTTCTAAAGAACCTTAAGTGCAACGCATGAAGATTTGGAGTTTAAAACAGATGGTAGTGAATTACCTTAAGCGTGGCAAGACTCGTACTTAAAAATCATTGGCTGATTTTACTACTCCCCGTTACAACCAGTTTGGGCATGCGAAATGGGGGATGGAAAAACGCATGCAAGGAGGCGCCTAGGGTCGAACTGAGAGTGGGCAGTTAAAGAAAAGAAACACAGTAGCAGTCATGGGGGATAACTTTGTTTTCATTGGTTTTTTCAATATATGGAGGGGAGGAGACAGAACGCATGGGAGGAAAAAGAACATACTGAGTTGTCACAGGCTTTGAGTTGGCTTTCAACAACTTCTGGTTCTAAATCTGTACTACAGAAACTGGGGAAAAGCGTCTAGCTTGAGGGAAAGGAGTTACAAATTAAAAAAAAATAAAAATAAAATAAAATATATATATATATATATATATACATACACAGAGAGAGAGAGAGACGTCCAGGAGGAATAAAGAGGAGGAGCGCACAGCAGATATAGGAAAAGACAATAGAGGAGAGGGACGTCCCAGAAGAGACAGAAGGAATGGACAAAGCAAATGCATAGAAGGACAATCCCTTATGTACACACTTCTAAACAGAATCGGAGCACTCCTCTTAGATGACCTGTTTGGCTTGCATTACATCATAATTTTATAATGCTAGTTCTTGTCTTCATGTGTTTCAAGCATTAGGAAATGATAAATAACATGATTCTTCTACAACCCATACGCACTTGGTCTTGTTACACCACGAGTTTCTTTCAATTTCTAATGTCTATATATAAGCCCCTACAGTCTTAAGCAATTCAGTGATACATTCATTTTGAGGACTTTTACATATTGTATGCTTCATCCAGTTAAAAGCCATTCTCAGGACAAATCCATTCCATTTAGACACATCTTGCAGTTGAGGCGCTGTTTTACTTCAGCTCCCATTTTGGAAAGTAGGGACATAATTAAAGATTATGCTTGCTTTTAACACATGCATATGCATATGCAATTTTCCAAAAACAGGAACAATTTATTTGTATTGTCTTAAGAAATGATACATATGAGATAGAACAATTTATTGGCTAAATACATCAAAATATGTTTACAAAAGGAATTAATAAAATTTATTGGCATTTCAAGCTGGGCTGACAAAGCACTCTCGGATCATGTTTGATAATAAAATTAATATTGCATTGCTTTTAAAAGTTTGAATTGGTTAAAACCCTTTTCAATTTCTTGATTTTCATTGATTTAAAAAATTAAGTTAATACGGAGGAATCATTATGCTTATGAAGATTTTCCCAATTAACAAAGATGCATGTTTTTTGGTTTTTAAATAAATTCCCATAATACTATTTCCCAGCTTCATATAAAATTAGTGTTTCCTTTTAGTTCTTGACAATATGTTAATACTTTTCATTACTACTTTGTGCTTCATAATGGCCACCATAAATCATACATTCCAAAACAAACCTTCCCATGATAATCACAAGCTTCCTGGGAAGACAAGAGGTCTGTTTCATAAGGCCCATACATCCAATGTCTCGCTCTACAAATGTAGAGCTTACATGTTTATACCTTCTACGTTATATAGAGTTCATGCTATCACAAACTATTTGCTATTTATAAATCAGGGTCAAATTTCTCAACGTGTCACTCTCATTATAATGACATCTATGTGGGGTTGTGATCCTAACTAAAAATCAAATTATTGGAGGATGAAAATTTAAGTGGGGTAATAAGGAGGTTGATGAATTATGGAACTCCTTTCTCAAGTAAAGATGTGTCCAATATGAGATTCAAAGACTTGAATAATGTTTATGCCAACACAAGCTTCCTCGGAACTATGAAATTTGAGGGTGTTGGCAACTATATGGTGAACGTCCCTTTTCTAAGTAGTTGATTGCTTGTGCTGCAAGGGAATACTCATGGCTAGAGGTGGGGATGAAAAATTGTACAAAAGGTATAGAGGAGTAATATCATGGAATCGATGACTTATTAAGAATGATTGAGTACTAAATGGGAAATTAACATAAAACATTATAGAAGATTTTAAAGGAGGACGTAAATGTTAATTATTAGTGGAAAGACAAAAAGTGTGTGTTTATATTGTGTTTAACAAAACCTATTTGAGAGAATGACCCAATTCACAACTAACTTGCAAGTTTAAACCGACACAATAGTAAATTTGTGCATATTGTTGGTGTCACAAACACCATTCTATACAGGCCACATCTTTACTTATTATCATTGTGGATGATTTCTTCTAGGAACAAGAGTTGAAGAAAAACATAATGTTTTCTTTCCTCTACATTTAGAGATTTTTTTCCCTATTCAATGTCATGCTAATATTGTTTTTTGAAAAGGCGTATATATATAATAATTTGTTTAAATTGAAGTTCTAAGCTACGATAAATCATTTTGAGGCAACAAGAGGATTTGTGAATTGCACAACCGAAAATAACAAGAAGACATGCATGTAGTTAAGCATCATGTTAGACATGGATTTTATTGGAAAATAAAATTTGTAAACTATGTGAGGGCACACATGTTAAATTATAGTTACTTGTGATTGTATTTATATACATGCAAATGTGCGTAGAAGGATCAATAGTTTGTTTTTGTTTTTTCCCGATTGTATGTTTGTCATGTGTATGAAGCATATTAAGAAATTAATAATCTCATAAGATTCTCACTTCAAGCCTCGATCATTTTTTTAATCTTTTTTTAATCTAATTTTATATTATCACAATCATGATAATTTGGCTCCATTACAATAACTATTTTAAACAAAACATATTAGCGAAATTGAACCCTAGTCATCATTATCATATTGTTTCAATCTTACCTCTAGGAAAATAGTCTATCATTTGCCTAATAATTCTTTATTTAAAAAGGAACAATATTCTTTTATGACAAAATTTTATACATGCAAGCCAATAACAATCTCCTGGGGATCCTCTAAAATAGGATGAGGTAAAGGACCATTCTCGTGCCAACACACTCCAATTGCCAGTCTACGAAGTTGTTTAAGGCTATAGAACAAGAGTACTATGCATAAGAGGGTTTAAAGGAGCTATAAGGGGACTATACATTCAATCATTAAGGATATGAGATGTAGGACTTTACTAGGTCAAGGGGTGCCTTGAGGCAAATAGAGAGCTATCAAGTAAAAACTATAATGTAAAAATAAAGATATATCACTCTATCCTATTTAGTACATGATACAAAGGAAAATCATCAATTGAAGAAAGGAAAATAAATTACGGTTAGAGAAATTTATTTGGGGTTGGAGTGTTGGTGTATTAATCCCCTTGGGATTTTAATACATCAGTGAGAGGTTGATGAGGGCGAAGTCTAAGATGAATGCGTAGAAGTCCTAAGTAAATCTCAAGCTAGGGACATCAAATACCTAAGGTAGTCCTTGTTGGTCTAACTTTTATTCCCGATGTTTTTCAATGGATTAATGCTAAGTTGTCTCTCAATATAACATCTATGCAGATCCCCTAAAACAAAATAAGGTAGAAGACCATTCTTCACCAACACACACAAATTATTATTCCGCAAAGATGTTTGAGGCCATAGAACAATAGTTCTATGCTTATGAGGATATAAGGTAGTTATAAGGGGAATACACAATCAATCACTAAGCATATGAGGCGTAGAATCTTACTAGATCAAAGGGTGCCTTTAGGCAAAATCAAGAGCTATAAAGTAAAAACTATCATGCAAAAAATAAAGATATACTACCCTATCCTATTTAGTGTATGATACAAAGGACAATCATAAACCAAAGAAAGGGAAAGATATTACAATTAGAGAAACTTATTTTTCGTTGACTTGGTGCATTAATTCCCCCTGCTCCTTCAACTTTTAGTACTTTCTAAGAGGTGGTTGTGGGCAAAGTCCAAGATGTTAAGGTAGAAGACCTAAGTAAATCTCAAGCTAGGAACATCAAAGACCTAAGGTAGACCTTATTTGTCGAACTCTTATTGTTATTTTTTTTTCAATGGTTCAATGCTAAGTTGTCTTCTTCAATAGAAGCTCCTATAAACCCTAAGTTCTCTTTTCCTTCTAAATCAGATTTGGGAGGGAATTTAGAGTGAATTGTTCGATGATATATTGAGAAATGAAAACCGAGAACCTTATATATACGGAGTTACACCCTAGAAGTAGTAACTCGGTTTCATTGATGTCATCAACTTGACTAATGATGTTAGGTGAAAGAAGGGATTTCAACGAGGGATCAACTACGTGAAATTTAATGAAGGAATACTATAAACGAAGGGAATGTGAACCTATGGAGCTAAGTCAAGGCTGATTAAAAGGTAGTTTGCAAGTGATGGTAGGAAGAGAAATTCCACAACAATCTCCTATGACGTGCTACGATTCAAATTTCCTACCTTAATCCTAAATGTACTCTTTAGGACGTAAGTTCAAGTAAACTAATACACGACGAGTCTTGTAAAATAAATCATAAGTGAAAATAAGGTGTATATATATGCCCCACTTGACATGTGTCAAACTAGTTTAACATGAAAAAATACTTCAAAAAATTAACATATTACAAAAATCAAAGGAAATGACAATAATAAATAATTGAGATGATGAACACAATGAAATATATTTCCCTTGTTTACCTTTATGTGAAAGTGAGTGCATGCATGATCCTTTGTCTCGATTGTGGTGGGTAACAAAAATGTTTATGCTAACCCCAATGGTACAAGATTGAAATAAAAATGCAATGCAAGATTATGAGAAAAGGGGCGGCGGGGGGGAAGGTGCTAGGATGCGTCTAGATAGCCTATAAAGGAGAGGTAAAATTATGTTCTAAGACCCAAAAAGAAGATAAAATTACATGGGCAAGTTTAGATAACCAACAAAGAGAAGGTACATTAGGTTAGAAGACCAAAAAGGAATAACAATGTTGGGTCGGGTTTGGATAGTCAAAGAGTGATATAATTAGGTTTGAATGATCCAAAGAAAAAGGTATACAATGCATATATGGAAAAATAACCCCCTAACAATCCTAAGGAGGAAAATGAGATATCGGGTTGGGTATATGGTGTAAGGTATGAGGGCGGGTCACTAAATTAGCCTTGTAGACTGAAAGATAAGTAAATTTTCAATTTTAGTTTTTTTTTCAAAAATATTAAATTCATTACAATGTTAAAACTCTAATGTTTCTTTTGGTTTGTCCATTAAGAGATGTATTTTCTAAGATATGGGGATTTTAAAAACTTAGATGAATAATTTTTAAATTATGATATTTTTGGTTTGAAAGATATATATGAGTCCAATCCCTTCATTTGATATATTACGATTCAAGTAAAATTGAGTGTATTGAGCTTTGGAATATTTGATTCGAATGCAACTAGAGACCGCTGAGAGAGTAGGAGGTGAAAGGGGAACCTAATAAGGGACTGGCACTTGCTCATCGAGGCCACATGCCATGAAATATTGGATAGTGTTTTACCACATTAAGATATCGCAACTATACATGATTTGATGACACCAACAACTAGACGTCCGAAAGAGAATTTACACTTGTCGGAGAAGCAACACAACCTTTATAGTGACAAAAGGAAGATCCAAGTCCTTCGTCATCTAAAATTGTGTCCAAGGGAAATGTTGAGACATTGTGACGTGTTACAAATACCCAACAAGCCTATTTAGAGCAGCATCGAGATCCATATGTCAACTATGAGTTTATACATTGATAGAGAACATGTTATTGGTGAAAACATTTTACAATTGTAGAGATACTCCACCACCACTTGGGGAGAGATTCAAGGATTGATATGTAGGGCACAATCCTTACCTTGATTGCTCAGAATTGCTAGAGATGATTCATCCTCACATTACATCGCTCTTCACTCGATAGGGGTGAAGGTGGTGTTTGATGCATATGATGTACCGCATGTATTTGGATGTAAAGAAACTTTGCATAAGTATATATGACAACATTTTGTTCAATTTAGCTCTATTTTGTATATTGTTGGATGTTGTACTTAGCTTTTATGAGATGTATTATTTTGTATCATTCTTATATTTGTATAAATGTGAACACAAAAATGAAAGGACTAAAGGTAATTGTAAAATTTGTAAGGTTGATAGGATGTAACATCTAACGTAAGTAGATAGCACATAATGAAACAAAATATGTGATAAATTAAAAGAAACAAAAGACGCGATAAAGTAAGAAAAAGAACGTCCAATGTCACGAGATAACAAAATCTAAGAAAACAAAGGATGTGAAAAGAGAGTAAAGTGGGCATCCAATGTGAGTAGATAGTAAAAGTCTAAGAAAACAAAATATATAACAAGTGAGGAAAATTTACATCTAATATATTTAGATTGCAAAATATATAAGAAAATAAAATATGTGAAATAATGATAATAAGCCACTAATAAGCAAAGAATTGAGAAATACCAAATCAATGATTGTGCGAACATGTGTCAAAGGAATATAACAACCATATAATGTCAAAATTACAATGACAAAAGTGGTGTAGATGCCAAGGAAATAGTTTGAGAGGAGTATTTATGAGGAAGGGATAGTTGATTCAATGAGGTCTTACATTCTTAAACTCACAAATATTTATTCGAAGCCAACACTAGTGAGTGAAAATATAAAATAGGATATAGAAGAGGAAAATAATGAAACGACACATGGTCAACCAAAAACAATATCAATCAAGAGAATGTATGAGTGAACTTGGAGGGAGAATGTGAGGCACAATGAAAGCGATGTGAAATCCTTACCGAAGATAAGACACTAACGAAATTGACACGACTGTGAGCTTTCAACATATTATGCTTCAAGGAGCCATATTTTTAAAGGCTCGGCTTAGGAAATCTAGTGAAGTATGATAATTATCCCATCTCGGCCATGAGATGCAAGAAAAGAAAAATGTGTACCTTTCCATGATGTGTTTTCCATTCCCAAGGACCCCAACAGAGGAATCAGTCAATTACGAGGATTAGGTACTTCCATGAAAAGACAAGTATCACAAATGGTAGATATGTAGCCTCCTAACCTCTTCTAACAACCTTTCACACTCTAAAAGACCTCTAAATCTATTGTGAGGTCAATCGTGGAGTTTGAGATTTCAACTAAGAGATTGGGCATACCAATGATATGATCATGCCTTTTACATATTATGTTTGAATTTTTACTTTTACCTTTTGGCATTGATATTTTGGCTTTTTAATTTTGAAAATAGTTTTTAATGTTCCTCCTTCGTATGCATTCGGAAGTCCAACATGGGTACATAGGATAACAACACTAGAGATATTGCACCTCACTGCTATAGAGAAGAACCTACAAACCTACAGTCTTTGATATTCCTAGAGGTGCCCTTTGAAAAAGAGTGTGATATCATCTTTATAAAGCCTAAGAGGGAAATGCTAAAAATGAAAGTACCAAAGGAGGTCCGAAAGGACATAATGGCTAGATAAACTAAGATCCTATTACAAATATCAATCCAAAAGCACTTAAGACTTTACTCAATCTTTCTAAAGTAGTTGCACATCCTTTTAAGCAATCACTAATACAGTTCTAAAGAAACCAACTAGGTTAAATAGTTTGACTTCCTCCATTTCCAAGCATGTAGAGGTCCTAGAGTCATGTCTTAGCAAGAGCAAAGTCACTCCAAGCATTTTGAAAGGTGTCCAATGATAAGGTTTAGTATAATAGTGAAGCACACTAATACCATGCTAGGTACATTATCTACTCTATAGTTAACCCATTATCTTTGTGTTAAGAGACAAAAGATAAATTATAGGGTGTTGACTTAGATCACACTCACACTTGCACAAGTACCTAGTAGAATCAGTATGAGATTTGATGCCACTCGAGGGCATGCAATGTAATGTTTGGATTGGTTTGGTAGGGGTCGACCACCATGGGTAGTCTAGCCTCACCACACACTAATTTCTCCTTCTAATATATAATGCTTTGATGTATGGTATTGCGAAATATCTATGGTTTCCACTTTGTTGTAGGTTGTTACAAGTTGTGTTGAGGTTATGCGAACAAGAGTAACATACAACAAAGCACATTTCTAAGCAAGTGAAACACACATAAAGTTATAAAATTTGAATACAAAAGGGTCCAAGACCACAAAAACTTCATTCAAGACCTTAGGAAATTAGGGCAAGACCGTGTAACAATTTTGTAGTCCTGCACCAAGTTATGTTTTGCTCCGGTATCGAGAACGAAACATCTCTAGCTTCTGATCAACCTATTACACATGTTTGCATGTCCAAATCTCATATGTCGTGTATATATAGCTAAGTCTTCATCTCCTCTTAGGTATTTGAGCTACCATTCTATTGTTTATCATTATTGCAAGTATACATGTGTTGTTTTAATTATGTATGATTAATTGTGAAATCATTGGATTAAACTAATTATTTGTAACAAACCCTTAAATCCTTTTTTACACTTCACATTTACATCTTATTCAATTAATTTAGGGTTGGTACCGAGCCAAATATGAGTCCTAGAGTTTGTTGTGTTCTTGTGTAACCAAAGGTGATGATAAAACATTCATGTTATTAAAATTCTAGGCAAGAGACATTAGTATGAAAACCCTTGCCATATGATTTGAGGTCCTGGATTAGAATGACAAGTTCTATACATTTTCAAGTCCAACATAAAAAATAGATCCATATGATTTTAGGTCCCATTTCTAAATGACGATTGGTATCAAGAATAACCACAATAGTAATGAATCCATTTTTTTCATTTATTAGTGGAAGAAAGAATGACAATATATAGAACCCGGACCATTGATTTCAAGGTCAAAAACCTTTTCTACGTGTCCTTAGTAGATGTAGCTTGCACATTTTCCCTTTGCCATTTTCAGTTGTAGGCAATCCCTATTATGGTCGCACCATATATATGCGCGAAAAGAAAAGTTGTGTTTTTGTTCACAAAAATACTAGACTAGGATAAAGGTTTAAAAGGCACGAGATTGGCTAGGAAAATGAGAAAATAATAATAACATTAAATGTATCATGTTCAAACCTCAACAACACTAGCACTAACAAAGTCAAAGTTTTCTAAAACATGGAAGTCATAAATAGCTCATGCAAGATATACAAAATTTTTAGGGTTCTATCCCCATGTCTTCCATTAGTTAATTGTCCTCTTGAACAATGTATTCAAGTCATAATATTATAATAAGCATATTTGTAGTGGTTTCTTTGTGAGACATGTCATTAATCCTTCTTATACTACAACGATGATATTGGTTCACTACAATGTTGGTATTTCTAAAATCAACTATTGCTCTTGTTATTGAATATATAGTATTAGAAAGTAACATTCTATGAATTTCAAAAAATTCATTACAATATTTATGTGAAAACCGATACACTTGTCCTCTCCAATCTTCTTGAACCACTCCCTCATACTCGCCACACAACAAAGAATATTTTAAAATAATAGACACAAAAATAACATAACTAGCTTCAAATATAATGATTAATAAAAATTTTGAAATGTAAAAATTGGGAAAGAGGATATGTGTTTTTTTAACCCAATGATGAGGATTGACAATATTTACATAAAACAACTAACATTTTTTTATTTTCTTGATCCTTAAGTTAATAGTTCCAGACATCTCTTATGTGTCTAATTATTTTATATAGACACATTTGCAAGTGATGTATGTATTTATATGTTTATATAATCACACCAAACATTATATTCAAACAATATAAATAATATAATTTCCATGAGAACTTTAGTTTTGGGAAATCTTAATTTCTTTATGTGTTTACGTAATTATAATAGTAAAATGTTAAAAAGTTCTTTCTACCCAATGCTACAATATAAAAAGAATATAAATAATAAAGAAACTATATTTAGAAATCTTGCATGGAGTTTATCCGTAAATAGAAACGAAACAAATTATGTAACCACACAATCAATTTCCGCTTGTAAATACACCAAAATAAATCCCGATTAAAACAAATTTCATAACCTAAAATTAGTGATTGAAATGGGGAAATTTCGATGTATAAATTTATTACCTTCAATTTTATTAGGGCACCGACAAAAATTAGTTGAAATTATAAAAAGAAACTTTGGGAACAATTAAAAGAAACAAGAAACTTTGGGAACAATTAAAAGAAACGAGTGTCCGCCATTGGAAAGGAAATTTGAAAAAGAAGAGTAATCGTTGTGAGAGAAATCGAGGCGGTGGCATTATTTGTTTATATTCCCGTGCATAGGTTATTGTGGCATTCATCTATTGATCTTTTATTTTGCTCTGTGAATTTTTCCCTCTAAATCTTGCAAACCAAACAAAGGCTCGTGAATGCTACGATTGTGAGGCAATGACAGGTCAAGTGACCTCTCATCAAATGATAGTTGTTTGCAAGTAGGGCAAACAAAACAATTTGGATTCCTCTTTTTCGTAGATACCGTGTTCGGATTAAAAAGATGTTGGAAACAAAGATGAGGAAGAGGAGTAAAGGGTTGTTTGAAACAAAGTTGGCGCGAAAAATATGGCGAAATAAAAGCAAAGCGGCAGAAAAGGTAAAGCGGCGGAAAGCGGTAAAGGCAAGAGGCATTAGTATGAAAACCCTTGCCATATGATTTGAAGTCCTAGATCGAATGACAAGTTCTATACATTTTTGAGTCCAACATAAAAAATAGATCCATATGATTTTAGGTCCCATTTCTAAATGACAATTGGTATCAAGAATAACCACAATAGTAATGAATCCATTTTTTCATTTATTAGTGGAAGAAAGAGTGACAATATATAGAACCCGGACCATTGATTTCAAGGTCAAAAACCTTTTCTATGTGTCCTTAGTAGATGTAGCTTGCACATTTTCCCTTTGCCATTTTCAGTGTAGGCAATCCCTATTATGGTCGCACCATATATGCGCGAAAGAAAAGTTGTGTTTTTGTTCACAAAATAATCTTTGGACTAGGATAAAGGTGTAAAAAGGCATGAGATTGGCTGGGAAAACGAGAAAATAATAATAACATTAACATGTCTCATGTTCAAACCTTGACAATAATAGCACTAACAAAGTCAAAGTTTTCAAAAGCATGGCAGTCATAAATAGCTCACAAGATATACAAAATTTGTAGGGTTATATCCCCATGTCTTCCATTAGTTAATTGTCCTCTTGAACAATGTATTTAAGTCAAAATATTATAACAAGCATTTCCATAGTGGTTTCTTTGCGAGACATGTCATTAAACCTTCTTATACTACAACGATGATATTGGTTCACTACTGATGTTGGTATTTCTAAAATCAACTATTGCTCTTGTCATTGAATATATAATATCGTAAAATAACATTCTATGAATTTTGAAAAATTCGTTACAATATTTATGTGAATACCCATACACTTGGTCCTCTCCAATCTTTTTGAACCACTCCCTCATACTTCCCACACAACACCAATATTTTAAAATAATAGACATTAAAAATAACATAACCACTTCAAATAAAATGATTATTAAAGAATTTGGAATGTAAAAATTTGGGAAAGAGGATATGTGTTTTTTTAATCCAATTATGAGGATTGACATGTTACTATTGGCATCCCTCACCAAGGTGAGAAATATTTACAACTAACAATTTTTTTATGTTCTTGATCCTTAAGTTAATAGTTCCAGACATCTCTTATGTGTCTAATTATTTTATATAGACACATTTGCAAGTGACATATGTATTTATATGTTTATATAATCACACCAAACATTATATTCAAACAATATAAATAATATAATTTCCATGAGAATTTTACTTTTGGGAAATCTTAATTTCTTTATATGTTTACGTAATTATAATAGTAAAATGTTAAAAAGCTGATGCTACCCAATGCTACAATATAAAAAGAATATAAATAATAAAGAAACTATATTTAGAAATCTTGCATGGAGTTTATCCGTAAATAGAAATGAAACAAATTCTCGTAAATACACAATCAATTTCCACTTGTAAATACACCAAAAATCCCGATTAAAACAAATTTCATATCCTAAAATACCTAATGGCTTGCAATTAGTGATTGAGATGGGAAATTGCGATGTGTAAATTTATTACCTTCAATTTTATTAAGGCACCGACAAAACTTAGTTCAAATTATAATTAGAAGCTTTGGGAACAATTACAACTTATGCTCCAGCGGTATTACAACTTATGCTCCGCCATTGGATTGGAAATTTTAAAAAAGGCAATCGTTGTGAGAGAAATCAGATGCGGTGGCATTCATCTGTTTATATTCATTGCGCATAGTTGATTGTGGCATTCATCTGTTTATTTTGTTCTATGAATTTTTCCCTCTAATTCTTGCAAATCAAACGAGGGCTCTGTGAATGCTTTGCACCGAATGCTCAACTCGACCAAATGAGGGCTCTGTGAATGTTTCTGTGAATACGCTGTGAATGCTTAACTAACCAAATGAGGGCTCTTGTGGATGCTGTGGTTGTGAGAAAGTGACACGGTCAAGTGACCTCTGTCAGTGATAGTTGTTTGAGAAGTATGGCAAACAAAACAAATTGGATTCCTCTTTTTGTTGTAGGTACGAGGTGCGGATTAAAACTATGTTGGAAACAAAGATAAAGAAGATGAGTAAAGGGTTGTTTGAAACAATGTTGGCAGCAAAATATGGTGAAATAAAGGCAAAGCGGCAAAAGAGGGGTAAGGAAGTGTTCAAGCATGTCTCATGTGCGAGGCATTGATTTGGCCCTACCATTCCATGACAACTCAATTTCATGTAATCCCATCACTAAATTTGGGTTAGAAGAAAATTGTATACATGTGCAAGATGATCTAATGGTGGAAGGAGATCTCTATTGTATTGTGGTACATGCTCTAAGAATTAAAACAAGGTACCCATCATCGGGTTTAAATTCTTTTGTAGCGGATGTAACAATACAAATTGGGCAAATGGAAGAAGATGAATATGGATGTGGAGACTTAGCTTTAGTTGTTGCAGATGGACATGAAGACTTAGCTTCATTGTTGCATAGGGTACATATTTAAATAGGAAGCAACAAATCCAATTAAAGGAAGATGACACATATTTAAATAGGGCAGAAACAAATGAAGAACAAATCCAATTAAAGGAAGATGACATTATGTTAGAGGATGCAAATTTGAATTCTGATCTTGTTTCACTGTTATCATCATCTATTCCGCTTTCATATTTAAATTCTCTTCTTCCTCGCGCCATCGATTCCAATGAAGTAGAAAGAATGCAAATTCCCAGGTCCTCCTCGAGTATGGCGAGATGATCCAGGACACATGGTTTTAAGAATTTCTTGAAATAGAACTAGAAGATGATCTATTTTCCACTCTTAGTCCCGAGAGCACAGCGGTTGAAGATCATCCAAATGCATGGTATTCCAAATTTTCCTCTTCCTCTTCACCCATAGCAATAACATAAATTGAATCGGATGATGAGTTATTTCTGGATTCTTTTTTTGGAATCCCAACTATAGTTTCGAGGGTGCCCATTTTACTGTAATTATTAATGGAGGTCAAGATTGAGGGTAAACACGAGGATTGAGATATACTATTTTTTTCATTCATTTGAAATGTAAAATCATTTCATATCTATTTGTAACAAAAATTACGGAACTATTTTAATTAAATATCTATTTTTATGTTTAATTTTTGGCATTTATGTTTAATTCTTGGTACCTATTTGTCTATGCGTCTCTTCATGCAATCTGTGTTGAGCTTCTCTTTTATCATTTTAGACCTCGGCTCACTCTATTACAGATTTGATTTGTAACAGAATCTTAAATGGGTTGTTTCTTTCTCCTTATCATTTCAAAGTTGGGCAGTAAATGTTTACTCCACACTCTCACGTAATAAATTTGGTTTTTATAATTGGTCAAAGATTGATCCCATAAAATTAAAACAATGGTTACAGGAATAAAATGAATTATGTCTTTAAAATAAAAGTTCTATCTATTTTTAACAGCCTTGAATAGTCATATATCTAAGTTTTCACAACTTTAATTGGTTTGTCTCTTATAATTATAATTTATTTTGGTTTTGTTTTTTAAGGTGGTGAATACTTGCTTCAGGGTTTTATTTTGGATACCCGTTTGATGTGCATGTATACCCATCTACATATAGTCATGGAATGCCATTTTTAGTAATTGTTTTGCCCAATTTACTGTCTCATGTTCAATCTTCATTAATGTCATTGATTTAATGCCTCTAAGGGAGCTGTGTAGTGCTTGTTTTAGCTTTGGTAGCAGCAGCTGCATATTTTAACAATTGCTGACCCGTTTATGGTCACCAATCCTACAAGCCATCTTATAGGTATTTAATTGAAAACTTTGTTTTTACTATTCATCTACATCTAGTCATGGAATGTCATTTGCAGTAGTTTTTTTGTCCCATCTACTGTCTCATGTGAACTTCATTAGTGTCCATAATCATTGCAATCCAAATCAATAAACAGACAACTAGTCCAATCATTTCGCCTTTTCCAGCATATTCAAAAATCAGGTTGTTGGAAAGGCTTTGCAAACTTGTAAAATGAATGCATTTGGTATAAAGCAAGACTTTGTAAATCCTCCAATAATTTGCCAAAGGGAGTGCTGTAATTGGGCATTAGCTTCGATCAATTTAATATGGAAAGTGGATTCATATCTCATGTTGAGCAGGTATGCAAAATGTGAAAATATGGAGGCGGAAAGGAATGTTATCTCATTATGTTCTTCCATCCTGTCACTTTTGCCTCGCTTACGCTTTGGTAGATATGGCATGTTGATTGTTTTAAGTGAAACTCCTCACCCAATGAGTGGTTTACACAATGAGGATGGTCTCTCTAGAACCTGGGAAATATAAAGGAAATGAGAAATGGCTTGTGGAATTTTAATCTCTCTCTTTATTGTAAATGAAATCGTGTGGTATCATTGCTAGATAGAGAATTGGGATGGTTACCAACATTTGCATTGACGCATGTTGCAAGCGGCAAATGTTATTACACCACATGTGTTTTGCATATTAAAGTAGTGTCCTAGAATGAGTTTTTTTAGAATAGATGAAAATAGATTTAAAGCGACATTCAAAATGATCATGAACAACATTACCTATGCATGATTCAAGTGATCTACTTAGCTCAATTAAGATAAATTTCCATAATATTTATTGTTGTTATCACATGCATTTTGATTGTATTTCTAAATTTGATTTTACAAAATTTTCTTTGGAGCAATTTATACAATTTTAAGAAAGCTAACGTATGTATGTGCTTGTATATCAAAGGCCATGGAATCCCAAAATAGCAAGCCAACAAGGGTCGGCCATGCAAACTTTTGGGCACAATGCTATGGAAAAACTCATGTCGTTGAAGTATCTACAACTCTCATTTGGCATTCAAAATTCTCAAAGGCCTTTCACCACATTTTGTATACATTTCAAACAGAGAGTCATGGGACCACATATTCTTTATGCATTTCTTCATACAATCCAGGGACCTTTTGAATGCTTCTACATTTGCATGTGTCCATATGATAGTCACAAATACAACATAAGGCAAAAGCAGTTGCTTGATATCATGCATAGATGAATTTCAGAATGCTCTAGTGCTCTCATTATGGTACGAAAAAAGTTGGGGCCCCTGTATTTACACCTCTTAATCGCATTTGTCAAAACTGCAGGCCTTTTCAATAAACCCATTTTCTCAGTATACTTGCCATCATTGCATTCCATGAGACTGCGTTTTTCCCAGGCATTCGGTCAAAAAATTCACATGTTTTCTGTGCACTTGCAACTAATATAAATGATAGAAATCTCATTTCCATTATGCTTTGATAGATGTTTATACTATGTTTCAAATATCCCACTTGCACACAGCTAGAAAGTTGTGGATGAGGAAGGCAACTATTTAGTGATAACGTGGGAGTAGATTGAATAACTATGCATATTTCTAGCACTTCGATTTATAATCCAAAACCAACCTGAAAAGGTGTTGCACATTCTGCTTTCAACACACAACCTTTAATGATTCTCTTACATATTTCCATCCATTTCAGGACTGTGTCCAAGAGAAGACCTTATGACATGACCTGGGAGAATGCTGGTAGTAGTTACGGAGTTAGTTTTACACTTGCAACTACAACGCTTGTCAAGGATCCAATTCCATTTTGCCAAAGTTGTCCACCATAAATCTCAAGCTCAAACTCAAAACATGATGTATGAAGGGGTAGGGGGTGAAGGAAAGTTGGAGGCAATACTTCACTACTTTTGTCAACCATCAACCAATCATCATTACTCCTCCAACTGCTCATTTCTCTCCATCAACCCACTTATTTCAATTTTGTTATATTAATTTATTATTTCATCTTCTTTTATTGTTTTTTTATTTGTTTAATTATTTATTTTCACAATTTTACTATTATAATTGTTGTTATTATTATATGTATTGAAATATCTATTTTAACTCCATTTATTACAGCATAATAAGAACATATAACACGTAAGTTTTTATTTTCATGGCTCCTTGAAACAATTGTCAACAAGTAGTGCTATGTTTTAGCCTTATGCTATGAGCATTCCACCAAAGAAGTTGCACATCCCGCCATTGAAATAGCTAAAGCTTGAAGCCCGGTTGATACCGAGCTTTCTTGTTGCAGATTATTTGTATGGTCCTTCATGGAGGACATGCTAGAATATCTGAGCATTTTGGAGGGTAACGAATCTTGGATTTAATGTAAATTGAAGTGAGAAGGATTTTTTCATTCAAATGATTGTCAAAACTGTATTTTACATGAAATTCTAAAAAGTGGTAGAGTTTCGAGTTGGTTAGGATAGCTACAGGATTTGAAAGTGAAAATATGGAGTTAGCGAGGAATGTTATCTCATTATGTTCTTCCATCATGTCGCTTTTGCTTATAGTTTGGTAGAACTGTTTGAGTGAAATTCTTCACCTAATGCGTGGTTTACACAATGAGGATGGTCTCTCTAGAATCGGAAATATAAAGGAAATGAGAAATGGCTTGTGGAATTTTAATCTCTTTTTTTTATTGTAAATGAAATTGTGCGGTATTATTGCTAGATAGGGAATTGGGATCCGTATAGACATTTGTATTGATAAATGCCGCAAGCGGAAAATGTTATAATAAAAATGTAAGTGCTTGGTATTATCTAAAGATTGTATTTAGTGTTAGTTTTCTTAAAATTGTATAAATTCATTCAAAAGAAAAAAATTGCAAAAGTTAATTTAGAAATGTAGTCAAAATTTATGTGATAACAACAATTAATATTATAGAAATTTATCTTGATTGAGCCAAGTAAATCACTTGGATGATGCATAGGTAATGTTTTTTTTTATCATTTTGAATGTCTACTTGAAATTTGTCTTCATATGTTCTAAAAATTCATTCTAGAAAACTACTCTAATATACAAAACACACATGTAGTGTAATAAATAGGATATTTTACTACGGAACAAGAATGAATTTCTAAATTGTATCACCATACTATTCATCATTATTGAACTATAGTAGGATGATGAGATCTTGTATCATGTGAAAATGGATAATTCTTGTTTCCCCTTGTTGTATATTGTTTATATTGTAACATGGGACTCAAACTACACCCAATAAACCCTTCATCCTATTTTATTTTGAATAACAAGAGATGACACATTTCTTATCTTGTGTGACCATGCGGAAGGGGTCATATCAATTAAAACCTCCACTAATTTTCTAGTCGTTAGGATTCGACATTGGGTGTCATCCTTTCTTAAACTACTTATAATTAACATGGAACTCAACGGGTTTTACATGTTCTTCATATCATGTTATCTCGAGGATGAAATTGTTAAATTTAGGGATGGTGTTAGCAAGGTTCTTCCTTGGTTTTATTAGTATACAAGTATCACTGACCATGCATTGAATACACAATACACCGTGAGTTGAATACAACATTTAAATTCTCAATGTTGTCATTTCCCAATATTCAAAAAGAGTACATATGTATTTCGTATCCACGTATAAAAGCACATATTTCTGCAAACATATTAAACTTTATGAAGTTACTTCAGCTTCTAATGTTTATCAAATTGTTCCAACTCTCAAACTTTGAACCCAAAAAAATAGTTTAATTGAGAAAGTTTTTCCTATAGCCAGAAAATATGTTTCCTCAAACTTATAAAATCAACAATATGTATAGCTCTTTATTGGGATTTTTAATCAACCGATGAATTTCATCCAACATGGAAATGATACCACACAACGTCAACAATGTCTCTATATTAGTCAAATGATGTATCAAATCTCAACCTTACGCTTTCATGTGATTATGTCACATTAATCCTAACAAAGATGGATGCACATCGTATACCCAACAAATTGATTGATACAATGAGATCCACCTAGCGTCCATATATTTTAATATTTTATGCATGTATGTTATTCCTTCTCCAAAGCTTAGGGATTCCATGAACTTTTAAGACCGACATAAATAAGCATGCACCTCTTCAACAAGTTCTTCAACTTTTACTACATATTTATATTTGCTAATTGTTTTGTATGATATTCGTTTTATGAGCCATACAACGGATGGCAATCATACGCAAGATAATTTTTCATAATATTCATGTTGTTGTTATTACATGCATTATCAAATAACCAACTATTATTTAAGTTGAGAATATCCTATTTTCATTTTGATTACATTCCTAAATTAAATTTGCAATCTTTCTTTCACAATAATTTAATACAATTCTAAGAAAACTAATGATAAATACATTATTTGAGTGATGCCATTCATTTGTATTTTTCCTCTACTTCCACCACCTGCAATAACATGGGTCAACGTAAGTGGCATGGATCTCACATTCCTACTTAAGAGTGATATCACAAATTTTCATTTACAATTTTCAAAAAAGTGACAGACAACGAGAGTTGATACTTCCACAAATTAATTTCTCATTTCCTTTAAATTTACAAGTTTTAGAGAGAGAGAGAGAAAGTGAGAATATTTCATTGTCTTCACACAAATCAAATTCCTAATAGGGTTTGAAGAATATGTTAGTGTTAACAACCCTTTCCAACACAACAAATCAGACCATACTAGAAAAGATTGATCGAGCATAGTCAAATGACTTAATGGTGTTACGGTTCAACTTAGTTAAAGTGGAAACAAAATGGTCTCGCACTCAAAATATAGAAGTGTGTAAATAAGGTAGAGGTCACTTCTAAGATCTTCTCATGTATAGTGAGAACATTGAGGAGATGACATAATTAAAATATGATAAACGACGTTCATTTTAGAGACATCATTATGAAGCAAATTGGAGAAGTTTAACGGTTTACACTTGGACATCACAAGCCAAAGTGGCTCTAGACCTGGCATAAAAAAATTACAACCCATAAGATAACATGAAACTAAATATGGCTACAATTATCACTGTACAAAAAACAGCGGTCCGAGTTGGTGGAACATAATTTATCAGTTTGCAAGTATTTTTGTAGGAAATTCCAAACCAAATTTATAAATTTATCCAGGTGATTTTCAAGAGGCTAATTTTTTGTCCTACATAACTCATGTGAACAAACGCCCACACTAGAGGTGTATCTCATGATGTACTAGTCAAGTGTGTTTTCAAGGTGGTTCGTATATCCATAGGGATCATTTTCCATGGTCAATTTCACTATGCAGAAAGTCTTTAATACATCGTGTTAATAAACACGACAAACAATCTACAATCATCATACAATTCACACACTAAAGCAACAAATTTTCCAAGCAAAATGGAAGTGAAAGCACAAAAGGATTTCTAACAGGAGAGGGGGAAAGGGGAGGGAGGAGGAGAGAGAGAAAGATCTATACCTATGATCAAACGAGTAAGCAATCCTAAGGAGATGCTCCAAGATTGATCCAAGAGCTCTGTTTTCACATTCCACACGATCGATGTATTCTAAAAGCTACATTGCAAAATGATATTTCACCAAAATAATCGGCATGTTGGAAAACACATGACAATGCATCCCCACCACCTCTAGGTTTTAATTTCCATACATGCCTACCACATGCCCTTTGCATCTACAATATGCTAAAATTCCACTTTTTATACACTTTGAAGGTCACCCACACATTGATCTAAAACCTCCATTTTGGTACAAGAGTCAAAGGTTTGAGAATTTTGGATTCACACTCGTTAGTGATGTTTTTAAAAGTTTCAACATCCTCTTTGAAAAGTTTGGACTATACATACCAAAGGCCATGACATCCCAAAATAGAATGAGACCATGACCTTGTGAATGCTTCTACATTTGCATGTGTCCATATGACCACCCACCATGTGTCACACAAAAAACAATTATTAGGAGAATAAATAGGGCATCAATAAAATTGTGATGAGTATATACAAATGTCTAAATCACAAAGAACAAGAGTAAGAGCTCTAAGGCTAACATAAGTGATAGTATCATGATATAAGGTCAACAATGTATCTATATGCGAAGAAATAAAGTGGAGAATGATCAAGGTCCAAGAAGTAACCAAGAAGGAAATCAATCTCTAGATGCCAAATATTGTCACACACTAGAAGAAAATGTCATAACCACTAAATAATGGAGCTAGTAGAAACAACTCACCAAACTCTATAGACTCCCCAAAACATACACTATGCAATAAAATATCATAGTGAAGTTGGGTCACTCTAGGATCTTTAGAAAAATAAAGGCCCATCACCTCAACACCACACATTGTATCTAATTAAGGAAAGCCACCACAATTCCCTATATCCATCCCTCTCATTAGGAAATAGAATACCCAAATGCATCTAAAAAAAATCTCCATACCATCCAACCTTGTGAAGTCCCTACATTTGTACCTATATTTCAAGGGTTAGGAATATCATCACAGAATCTAAAAGGTCATAATAACTAAGGCCATGTCACTTGCAACACCAAACATGTAGGCCATGTCAACTCGGATGTACCCTATAAGTGCACAAGAATTGTATTAGGTCCAGGGAAAAAAATATCCACATACAACATAATAGAACCAAATCGCTTGAAACCATTCAAGAAAACCACATGACATTCTTGATAATAGATAGCCAAGTGGCACAAAAATCCATAAACTTTGAGTCACGGTAATAATTAAAAACCAAGAATCTCAAAAAAATTAATCCATTGTCGGTTATGCCTTGATCGTTTTTCCTCCACGTAGGTATATGCACAGTTTTGCATGCATGTTGGTGGGTATTTGGTTGGTTGTAACCGTCAACAATTTGTATTTATTCTTCTCCTCATCATTGAATAATTCATTCGAACATTTCTGCAATTGATCTCTGTTCCATCATTGGTATCAGAGTAGGCATCTTAGCGCTAGAGGGAAGGTTGTTTCAACACCATGTGGAGCCATACTGTCTTCTCTTTCACGTGTAGAGATTCCTTTGCTTTCTGTAACCTACATAGAAGTTTATGTGGATCAAGATCAAGATGAAGTTATGTGGACAGGATACGGTTTATATCTCCATGAAATCAGTGTTGTGAGAAATCCAACCCACACTTACGATCTCTCCATTGTTCCAAACACTGTAACGTGAACGCGTATACTGATCTTTCCTGAAAATCTACTCTTCTCACCATCATTCTCATACAAGAGATCAGAAGAGTCTATCTATTGAAAGGCTTTCCTTCAACAAACAAATAAAGAGTTTTAAAGCCACCGAAGTTGCCATTAAAAAGGAAGTGGTAGCGAATAGGTGAAAACCTATGCATCGATTGCCTCCATTTCATACGCACGAGCAACCAAATCTAAATCGGTTCAAGGAGCAACTTGAGTGACAAGATTCCTTTATTCAAAAAACTGATCGTCTTAGAAATTAAGAATACTACAGCAGCGACAAGGCTTTCCCCATATGCCTTGGTGTGGTCCAACAACCTAGAAATAGTGGCGAGATTTGCATACAGGGATTCATATGTAGATCTCAAGATTATGTGAGATGACTTGCTCTTGCATTTGGTGCTTTGGATATCATTTACAATAAGAGAAGAAATTTTTTGATAAATTCACTCATAACTATTTTGAAGAACCTAGGCATTGGATACTTACATTATTTGGCACAAGAGTACGAAGAGGAGGAAAACAAGACCTCCCAATGACCTGCAACTAGCATAGCATCATCCAGCAGTTGGCATACAAATGATCAGGAGACATGTGGAGATTGTTTGAATCATAATGAGCCTCAAAGCTATATCTACAAAGTAGCAACATATACAGAGGCTGGAGGAAATCCAGGTGACCTCTTACTGAAGCCGCAAGTGACGAGGCCACCGGCGAGATATTGTGGCGAATAAGGTATTGAGGATTAATTCCTAAATTTTGGTTTGTTTATTTCATTTTTGTGTTGGTTGTTCTATTTTTTTCAATAAACTACAGATATTGCATAGTTTCCTATTTGGGACCTCCTACATTGAAAAGCGTCATGGGGAACAGAAAAGCACTAAAATCAGCGCATGGTACTCGCACTAGGTTCGTGGTAAACTTGTAAAACCACCGAAGTAAAATCCTCTTGGTTCGTGGTAAACTTGTAAAACCACCGAGGGATCATCCTTTTGGTTCATGGTAATCCTGTATAACCACCGAGGTGAGCAGTGGAAAGTGCTCCTGACCCTCTAGGTTTAGGGTCAACCTTAGAAAAACCATGTGTATCGAGACCATGTAGGCACATGCTCCTGTGAAGACCCTCTTTGTTGTGTTCTCATTAATGGGGTGGGGGACATCCAGTATCAGGAAATGTATGTTTGTTCAAACAATGTATTAAGGGGGAATGTTAGAAAAATTAATCCATTGTCGGTTATGCCTTGATCGCTTTTCCTCCACGTAGGTTATGCACACAGCTTTTGCATGCATGTTGGTGGGTATTCGGCTGGCTATAACCATCAAGAATTTGTATTTATTCTTCTCGTCATTATTTAATAATTCATTCAAACATTTCTCGTAATTGATCTACTTCCATCGTAACCTTCATCAATCAAAGAAAAATGGCTAAGTAGTCGATTCAAATTGTGAAATTTCTTTATAAAACAATTAATGAAAAAATCCTAGATGTTTATTAATAAGTCAAACAATTTTTTGGTTATAATACAATCAAGTTTACAAATATAAATATAAATGAAAAGATTCACATCATGACATACTATGTGGCTTTTTGGAAGCCACTTGCATGGTATTACATCATCGAGTGTGTGTCTTAGCATCCAATTGAGCATCAAGCATAGAATAAGAATAATACAATGATCAAAACATTGTCATTTTCAAAATCTCAATTTGAATCATCATCCTAAAGTTACTATCTCGAATCATCATCTAAAGGTCTCTACAAGACCTAACATAGTAAAGGTCCACACAACACATGACTCGTAATAATGAAACAAAGGTTTGTTATTCAACATCCTTACTGAGAGGGTTGCACACATATGTATAATAATTAGGGTGGTACAATGTCACAATACTTACATACTACACACATGCACACTACCCTCACACAACACACAAACAACACTCGTGTTATACAATTACACACATTTGGGTTGTCACATATTTGTCCCAAAGGTTCTAGAGCTTTAGCCTTTGCTCCGATACCATATATCATGTCCACATGTTCTAACCTAAAACATAGCTAAAACTAAGGAAATATATTTTCTTCTAGAGCAACACATACTTAGTACACGAGCAACAATAAGTCTACTTTTACAACACCCCACAAGTATGACTCACCATATATAAACACACTATGTTGATTTTCATTCTTTATTTTATCCATCTTGCAAAATACTAATTTACTGATCTCCTTGATTAAGGTGTAGATCACATGAAGATTCATTCTTACTTATCCACACTCATACATGACAACAATTGATTTAGTTTGCTTATGTGGCTTACACCAACATTCATATCAACGGTAAACACTCATACTTAGGGAAAATTTAATTTTCTTGATTAATCTCATGTTTGGCATGCCATTTAAAGTACATAAAGAGGCACAAGACACTTGTTTTCATGTTATGGAGGTCCATTTCCGGTTTAACATGTTTCTCCCACGAAACACCTCAAGTTTCTTTTATATAAGTAATCAAAGGTTTACCATAACTTTAAAGAGGGGGTCCCATATTACACATTACACACTCACCAAAGTCTAGTTGAGCACAATAGGCCACTTTGGAAATAAAAAATCGCCCTTAAGTGTCCTCAAGAAAGTCTTAGGGAAAGGTTCATTACAACTCCATTAGGAGAACATTGAACACATTAACATTAGAAAACATTGGGCTCAAATGGGGCACAAATCACAAATGAATCCTAAACCATTTGTTACGTGCTAAGATGTTTGTGTTTATTACCGGATGCCTAAGGAGGTTTATTCCCAAGAATTCAAAGTACAACTTGTGAAGCACCTAGAGTTAAGAATTTTTAACAAGTTTACAAGAGACGTCAACCAAGATTAAGGCTTGGTCATCTAAGCACCAAAAAAAGGTCCCATAGTCATGGCCCACTCCACACAAGTTACACAAAATAATGGAGTGGTATATTCACTTACGATAAGTTAGGAAGAGAATTCGTTGCGGGATAGTTTTATTCAAGTCCCATCTAACACGAACAAACAAATACCATCTCAAAAAATGATCAAAGTTATTTCATTTGGATTAAATAGTTTTTTTAATTAGTTTCAGTTCAACTAGGAGAATAACATAACAATATAGGTTTGGAGAACAAAACAATTTAAATTTATTCATTGGTTTGTTTCTTTCTATTTCTAACTTTATTTGTTTCCTATTAAGACTAACCAAAGTAAGTAATGTATGTCTTAAGAGGAAACAAAATCATTACGTGTGTATGTAAAATATTTTGTGTCCAAATTAACCTATTGCATTTTAGGAATATCAAAGGACTTAATGGTCTATCAATTTAAATTAGCTAAAGTGACCACGCAATGACTTTGATCAAAATCAAAAAGTGCATAAATTAGGTAGCATCCACTTCTAAGCTCTTCTTTTGTATGGTGAGAACACCGTGGAGCTGACGAAATTCAAATCCGATAAATGGTGTTTATTTTAGAGACACGATTCCAAAGTGAATTAGCGTAGTTTGAGGGCTTACAATTTGACACCGCAAGCCAAAGTGGCTCAAGAACGACGCACAAAAAGTGCTTCCCAACAAGATAACGTGAAATTAAATATGTCTCGAAACTATCACTACATGAGAGTAGGGGTCCGAGGTGGCGGGACTCATCTCAACCCCTAGGCATTTTTCACATGGTGATTCCAAACTAAATTTATATATTTTGCAAGGTTGTTTGCAAGAGGCTAATGTTTCATCCTTCAACACCATGCGAGAGGCCTATTTCATGATGTACTAGTGAAGCATTTGGTGATCATTTTGTGCGATATGCAAGATTCTTGGGGTTTTAACCAAAAATTAGGTAAAAGAAAAACCTGCCTCCTCTGGAACTCTAGATTTTCATTTTCCCCTTAGTTGTGTTAGTATGTCACATAACATTTTACAAATCAAAGATTTGATACCCCACTTATCTTGAGATCACTATATCAATGAAGCCAAATCATAATAATAGATTGTAATATGCATGAAATCAGTGTGTGTGTGTGTGTGTGTGTGTGTGTGCGTGCGTGTGTGCGTGCGTGACTCAGTGTGTGTGCATGCGAGTGCATGTGTGCATGTGCGTGTGTATGTGTGGGTTTGTGCGTGTACACATGTGTAGGTGTTTGGGTGTCTGTGTGTGCGCGAACGTGTGTTTGGGTGTGTATGACGCGTGTGTGTGCATGTGTGTGGGTGTATGTACATGTGCGGGTGGGTGTGTATGTGTGTGCGTGTGCGCACGCACACACATGCACACACGTGCATGCTAACCACTTTGCTCCATAAGACAAGCACAAAAACCTTATAATAAACACATGCATAAGAAATGATGATCTATGGGTGCTCTATAGGCCAACTACAACTAATATTCAAATAGAGAATATAATATGACCAAGTAAAAGCTTATGCTAGTCATAAGTCAATGACATATCCCAATACATGTCAAAGGTTAAGGGCCTAGCAAATGTAAGGAGTGTTTTTCGTAGAAGAAAAGTGTGGGTTTTATTTTTTAGAGCATCTTGTTGCCACCTACAGGTCTTGATGAAAGGTTCTATGGACCTTAGAGGAGATGACAACATTAATAACAAGGTTCTTGCCTTTTTCAAGTCCTCCTATACATGTGATGATTAATGGTTCCATTGTTGTGAGGATGGGAGTAAGCTATCAAACATAAGCTAGGGCTTAAGGTTGAAAGACCTCATGGCACCCCTTAGATAAGATTAAGTATTGACCTTATTAACTTCCTTGTGGGGCCCAAAAGAAGGGTCTCACAAGAGACAATTTTCACTCATCAATAAAGTGAAAAGGATGTTGCCATAAAAAAAAAGTTTGTCTATAGTCCATAGTTAGCACTCAAAGTGAGTGTCGTATTTGGTGCTTCTATGGTTGGAAGGAAAGTGATAATCATTTTCTCACTCTAAGGGAATTGTCTATTATGTTTGCACACATTGCCCTCTAAAAATATGCGAGACAATGTTTCTTGCATCTTTCTTTGCTCTTGTAAACCTCCACTACAAGGAATTTTAATGTGATCTTTTTGAAATGATCATCATTTTTAAGCAAAATTGCGCTTGAAAGAGATGTGCGACATTAAAATTCCTATGCATTTTGCACCCAAATTTTTGAGCATCCATCGAACTCACGTCTTCTTAGAGTGAATGAGAAGTGAATATCAAACAATCAAGTGACTCAAATTTTTGAAGGGACCCAAAGAGAATGAGATCACAATCAAGCAAAGTGAGTGGGAACTCCAAAAAAAAAAGATTTGAGTTGAAACAACCATGTGGTGGGTCTAACATGCCATGTAGATGGATTAGCTTTATGAGGGATAATGTGGGTGCAAATAAGTAGGGTCAACGAGGCGGGCTTGTGTGGGGAGCACGAAGAAGGTTGGCTATGGAGTTATTTATATGTTGTTATGCCTCGGTTGATTATTTCCATTCAATACAGTGAGATCTAATGTAATACAAGAACAAAAGGGGCCTTGAAAAAAGAGAATAATAAAGAAAAGTGTAAGATCTATTATTATCCCGGGTCTAGTGCACACCCTTGAAAATAATTCATTGATCTAAAATTATAACAAAATCAATTTATTCAAAGTAGAACAATAATTTTCCCATTGACTAAATCACAATTCTACAAGAGTTGAGGGAAGACTCTATGGACACATGCAAATAACTACTATATCTTGAGGGAGATGACGAAAATAATAGCAAGGGCCTTACCTTTTCTCAAGTCCATTTATGCATGTTTATGAGTTGGTTCCATTGTTCTTACTTAAGCTAGGACTTAGGTTGTGAGAGCTCATGGCACCCTTTGATAGGACTCAATATCAGCCTTATGACTTCCTTGGGGTCCCAAAATATGGGGCTCCTTGAAGAAAAGTTTCACTCATCATTGAAGCCAAAAGGGTGTTTCCACTAAAAAGAAGTTTGTCTATAGTCCATGGTAAGCACTCAACACAAGTTACGTGTTTCGTGCTTCTATAGTTTTCAAGAAGGGAATAATCATTTGATTCTTGCCTCCTCCTCGACTTCGAAGAATTTTAATGCGGTCTATTTCAAGTTGCACAAAGAGATGTGTGACATTAACATTCCTATGAATTTCACATCCAAAATTTTGAGTATTTATAGGAACCCATGTCTTCTTAGAGTGAATGAGAAGTGAACATCAACCGATCAAGTAACTTAATTTTTTCAAAGGTGTCCAAATAAAGATGAGATCGTGATCGAGTAAGGTGAGCGGGAACTCCAACAAAAATATTTGAGCTGAAAAAGCCATGTGACCTGTCTAACATGCCATGTACATGGATTAGCTTTATGAGGGATAATGTGGGTGCAAATAAGCACGTCAGCGCGGTGGGTGTGCGTGAGAAAGTTGGCTAGGGTGGTACTTGTATGTATAATGTTGTTATGACTCGGAAGGGGCATTTCAGGCGACTATAACCTTTCAAGAGGGTAAGATCTAATGTGCTCTAAGAACAAAAGGGGCCTAGAAAAAGAGAAGAATAAAGAAATGACTAGGTTCTATTATAGCTTGGGTCAAGTGCACACCTGTAGAAATAATTCATTGTTCTGAAATTCTGACAAAATTGATATATAGTCCTTGTTTGAGAAGATTAAAGATGGAAAAGATGTACGACTTCAAACAATTTCGTTGAATTGCAAATAAATCTTCATTCTAATATAAAGCAACGGTGCAGCCTTATAGAGTCAAGGGTGCAACAGTTCAACAAATGTAAATGTGATAAATAAAAGAAAAACAATCTTTATAACTAACAAAAAAATCTAGAGAACTTCGCTGGTATATGCCATCCCGAAGAAGATTTGGCTAAAATCATCTAAGATATACCCCCTTAGGTATACAACAGAGGTAGAACAAAGCAGTTGTGAATCTTATAATTTACAACTGATTGGAAATAAATTTTACTTAACTAGGACAACATTTAAGCTACAAAAGAATAATTTAATCTGTATTTCCTCAGCCAATCTTCCTTCTTCTCCATATAGTCTTCTTTACTAAAAGAATATGTATTAAAGAGTGGGGAGGCAGCATAATGGGATGCCCCATGCCATGCATCTAAAAGTGGATCAGATGCCCTTACGAGCTTCACAGTAGATCCTAGCATCCAACCCAGGCAAAAGTGAAGTACCACCTGTTAAGAGAATAGTACTGTTCATAACAGCATTTGCACTATGATCAGAAGACAATCTTCGGGCTGAAATTCCTACCATTTCATCAAGTCCTGCCTGATCGATACCAATCATATGAGGCTGAAATAAAATTTCAGGGTATCTGAATCTTTCAACCCCTAGTGTGATGTGAAAATCCTCTGCAGTAAGTGGGCGGGCTGGCTGAGCATCCAAAGTAGGCTGACTACCCATGATATCATTTGATGTGAATGTAAACGTGGGGTCTAATTCCTGTTACCAGAGAAGATATGTTACATGATAATATGAGATGCATTACTTTTCTTGATAAACTATTGAGTATGTAAAATGAAGTTTCTAAGAGGACATGCCCAAACCTGAAGACGTGTATTCAAACGAGTAAGTTCTGCTTCATCCTGATCTGGGCCGTCGTCGTCGTCGTCATCGTTGTCCTTGCTCATTTTCTTATAGAGTTGCCAGTCTTCGTCCTTCTGTCCGAATGTGTCCTCACCCTTCCCTCGATCAAAAGCAGCAGTAGTCAAAAGCCTCATGCGCTCCTCTGCACTGCATTGAGCCTTTCCCACGTCCTACCCCTCCAGCTATATTAACATTGTTGTTTGTACGAGGAAAACCTATCACCTTTGAACGCTTTCGCTGCTCAACTTTTGCAGCAAGCTCTGCTTCTTTTACACGTAACTGCTCAAGGTAAAGGTCAGGATTTTCCCTGAATCACACCCATAATAGGAATAAATGTTGTCATTAGATGAATCATTTTTAAGGAGGGGCCTTAAAAGAAGCCCAAAACATGAACAACTGATATCTATGGTTTCAAAAACATAATCACAATAGCTAAAAGAACTTACAGGCGCCTTTCCTCATCTAGCTGATTTTCCCTTTCTCGTTGCAATTCCTCCTCTTGGCGCTTTTGCCTCGCCTTTGCACGACCCTCAGACGTAGTTTTGAGGAACAGCTGCCTCTTCTTCTCTTTTATCTGTTAAAAACAAAATGTCCACAAGAACATAAAGCTCAAAAACACGAGTAATTTTGATTTGCAAAGCCACCTGATCAGCCCTCCCTTAATAGTTGAGGTGGGTGATAAAATAAAAATTAAAAAATGAAAACCTTAGTCTGGAAGGAAATCGAATTCAATAAAAGAGCATACTAAAAAATTATACCATGTTTACGAAAAATGTGCAAGATGAAGAATCAACAATGGTCCAGCTCCAACCATATGTTATGTGCTCATCAATCAACAATTTGTCTTTTGTGCATTTGAAACCTCATCTTACATGGCATTATGGGAAAAATAGGGCATAATAGACATGATATTAAAAGATCAAATCACTTCCAGTACTATCAATTTGTATTACAGCTAGATAATGACTTTATATAAGAAAATTCTAAGTAGCATAGTTGATTGCTTGTGTTCCAAGGGAATACTTGTTGGCTAGAGGCGGGGATTGAAAAATTGTACAAAAGGTATAGAGAACTAATATTTTCCTCGATTGAAAAATTATACAAAAGGTATAGAGGAGTAATATCATGGAATCGATGACTTATTAAGAATGATTGAGTACTAAATGGGAAATTAACATATAACATTATAGAAGATATATGAGGATGTAAATGTTAATTATTAGTGCAAAGACAAAAAGTGTGTGTTCGTATTGTGTTTAACAAAACCTATTTGAGAGAATGACCCAATTCACAACTAACTTGCAAGTGTAAATTGACACAATAGTAAATTTGTGCATATTGTTGATGTCACAAACACCATTCTATGTAGGCCACATCTTTACTTATTATCATAGTGGATAATTTCTTCTAGGAACAAGAATTGAAGAAAAACATAATGTTTTCTTTCCTCTACATTTAGAGATTTTTTTCCCTATTTAATGTCATGCTAATATTGTTTTTTGAAAAGGCGTATATATATAATAATTTGTTTAAATTGAAGGTCTAACCTAAAGACAATCATTTTGAGGCAACAAGAGGATTTGTGAATTGCACAGCTGAAAATAGCAGAAGACATGCATGTAGTCAAGCATTTGTGTTTGACATGGATTTTATTGGAAAATAAATTTTGCAAACTATGTGAGGGCACACATGTTAAATTATAGTTACTTGTGATTGTATTTATATACATGCAAATGTGCGTAGAAGGATCAATAGTTTGTTTTTGTTTTTTCCCGATTGTATGTTTGTCATGTGTATGAAGCATATTAAGAAATTAATAATCTCATAAGATTCTCACTTCAAGCCTCGATCATTTTTTTAATCTTTTTTTGAATCTAAGTTTATATTATCACAATCATGATAATTTGGCTCCATTGCAATAACTATTTTAAACAAAACATATTAGCGAAATTGAACCCTAGTCATCATTATCATATTGTTTCAATCTTACCTCTAGGAAAATAGTCTATCATTTGCCTAATAATTCTTTATTTAAAAGGAACAATATTCTTTTATGACAAAATTTTATACATGCAAGCCAATAAGTCTGGATCCTCTAAAATAGGATGAGGTAAAGGACCATTCTCGAGCCAACACACTCCAATTGCCGGTCTACGAAGTTGTTTAAGGCTATAGAACAAGAGTACTATGCATAAGAGGGTTTAAAGGAGCTATAAGGGGACTATACATTCGATCATTAAGGATCCGAGATATAGTACTTTACTAGGTCAAGGGGTGTCTTGAGGCAAAATAGAGAGTTATCAAGTAAAAACTATAATGTAAAAAATAAAGATATATCACTTTATCCTATTTAGTACATGATACAAAGGAAAATCATGAATTGAAGAAAGGAAAATAAATTACGGTTAGAGAAATTTATTTGGGGTTGACTTGTCGGTGTATTAATCCCCTTGGGCTTTTAATTCATTATGAGAGGTTGATGAGGGTGAAGTCTAAGATGACTGCGTAGAAGTCCTAAGTAAATCTCAAGCTAGGGACATCAAATACCTAAGGTAGTTGTAACGACCCAAAATTTCACACACAAACAACACAGTGAAATACAGGATAACTTTTTTTTTTACTTGCTTCGACACATAACACAACACAACATGTCGTCACAAGGTTACAACCAACTCTGGGAACCACTTGTTACGAGGATGACCACAAGGTCAGCACGGAAACGTTCACACCCAAAAGGATAATACACTTTTCTTTTTTTTTGATAGAACAACATAGAAGTCCAACCACATGACACTCTCACAGCTAGGGCAAGCCACAATAAGAAATGATTGAAGGTTATTTATTTTGATAAAACACCCTTTAACTCATGACTTATGTTTTCAGAAAGATTCAATATATGATTCGCACAAATTCATCTTACCAACTGAGTTAATTTCTTATACACTATAGAGTAGTTCACTTAAAGTCTTCTCCTACTTGCTAAATCTTATCTTCCAGAAACTAACCATTGTTTTCCCTTAAGCTTGTTTAAGAGTTCACCCAAAAGGGGTAGTGTTCACTAGTTTAGCTAGGGATATCAAATTATAAAATTTTACTTTACAAGGATAGTTTCACCTTTGATTATTTCAGAATCTATTGTTCTCAAGTAAGTCATCTCTACATTAATTTATCTGAATATATATATATATATATATATATATATATATATATATATAACTTCTATAAGGGTTAACCACTCCATTTAATTTTACTTATATCACATCATTACAAGGTGTCAGAGAGTTTTGACTTAACACTTTATTCTCAAAATCAAGGTTTTACAATACTTATGCCAATGTAATGATTGAATATCATTTCTCACCAAGGTAAGTTACTAGTCTAACAACAAAAGGAAAGAACACTTCACCACATAGTTTTCCTAACATACCAAGACAAGAGATCTTCTAAACTCCTTGCAAACAAAGTTACAAAAATTACAACGCATTGAACTTTCTACAAAGAACTTCATAATTTGAACCGATGAAACTTTTACACTCTTTTCCTTTAATCTACTCACATAATCCATCTCGCACAAATATTTACTAGAGTCGGTTCATTAGAATGAGTATGATAAGATATAAACCTCACCTAATAATTTATGTCATCTAGCATTTAAATAAATGAAAGTTTGCAATACTCCTTATCAAATAAATTTCTAACATACATTTAAAAACTTAACTGCACATCTCATGATAATACATTTCATACTCATTAATGTTTACTTCCTTAAGATCTGCTTACATAAGAACACAATTCCAAGTGACTAGATATACAACCTTAACCATGCAATCAATCATACTTAAATTACAGTAATAATAATAACGCTCACCTAATACCCTCGACCTACCTCACATATATAAGTATCCAACAATATTATCTTTCAATTAAATAAAAGCACCAACGACATTAAGTTTATATAATAAATACAAGTATCAATCTTATATTATTCATCGATATTACCCAAGTATCAAACCTTCATAGATAATCAGTGATATGTAAGTATAATTTGGATATTTATCTCACAATTTTAAGAATATACTTATGTTAACAAAGATTCCACCAATCCACAAGTTCATATATTATTTAGGTATCCTTTTGGTTGCTTATTACCATGTCTTTATATGTTTCTATTAGTATAAGAGTCCAACTCATTGGAATGAGTCACGATCAACAATATTGTCATATTTTGCTAATATGTCAAAGATACATTTGACTAACTAAGATATGTAAGTGCGGTCCAAGCCACTATAAATACAAGTATCAACATTATCTCAACTCCCAATTGAGATGCAAGTATCAATTTTTAGCTAACATAATAATCATCGTAAATGCCAGAAAATATTCCACTCGTTAACCAAGTATTGAAATAACATATTTATCCTTACTGGTTACCTGATAACATAATATACCCTGTTATATAATTCAACCTCCACTTGCATACCCCAATTTATGGGTATTAATTATTGTTCTATAAAATGAAGTTAAATAATTTCAGGTGGACTTATATCCTTACTGTCATACATGGTATGCACAGTCCCATTATGGTAGCTATCACCTTTACTTAAGGCTATGCATGACTCCATTTTAGGGTAGTTATCTTAACTTCCCTATTCATCTGTTTTCCTACCAAAAGTCTTTCGACAAGCTTCAAGGTCAAAGTATAAGATAAATTTATAATTTCATATTTCAAGCATTGCCTGAATTCATATGCATGAGGACATCACATATCAATCAAACTTGAAGAATGTCGACATTCATGAGAGTTCGATGTATCCAATATTACTTTAACCAATTCAAAGATCCAAGTAGTGCCTCAAAATTAAGCCAAAGAATTATCCACACAGGATAATGACTTGCGTGCATAACATATTCGTAAAGGTCATAGAAAACCCATTAACGCATGCTTCAGGAGGGTTCCAATCTAATAATAAGCTCATAGTAATAATAATAGCAGAGGGCCTGGTGAGGGGTTTTCAATAATCCCCAAGGTAAATGATAATCGAATGACTCAGATGGAGCTATCTAGAAAGACCAATTAAACTAGTATGACTCTTCCCAAATAGAAGCCCCCAATCCTAATGGGAGTTTATATTATTATAAATCCACAGTAAAATCCAAATACAGTCATATCGGAAATTCCCTTTTTCAAGCCATGTTCTACATAATATAAACAATACAAGAAAAATTATAAACCTCATTCACACTCCATAATATTTTCTACAGAAACCATCATTCAAAGGAAGAATCAAGGCAAAAAGATAAACCAACATTATAAGATCAATAGGCAAGAATCGATGTAGAGATTTCTTCTACTCAAATAGTAAATAAGATAAACTGTAAAGGAGGAGAGAGATCAGTTCATGCAATTATGATTAAAAGTCATTTGAAACCCATCTCTTTCTGGGCATCTCTTTCAAGAAAGAGTCAATATATGTAAATGCATGTTATATAATATCCAGAGTCCAAACGCTATTTATTTAGTAAAACAAAAACACATCAACATTCCAAAAGAAACCCACATCTACAGCAATCGAACAAAATTACAAAGATTGATTTACCCAAATACTAAAGGGGATAAATCATTAAGAGAGAGGGTTAGTCTTATCATGCCTGTTTGGGGCTTCCTCAATGCAGCCACGTCGAACCAAGGCTCCAGCAGCTACAACACATTCCAAAAACATTCATTTTCCTCAGCACGTAGATCTCTCATGCAAGCTTCATGGCAGCGCCTGGTACAGTCAGGGAGAGGGCGGCCAGGGCAGGAGATCAAACCCACGAACAACAAAAGCCAGGAGCACACCCAGACTCCACAACCTAGCCAACATCCTCCCAGCCCGTGTCCAAAGGGGCATTAGTGCAGAACATGAAAGCATACCAAAGCACAAAAAGTAACTGCTCCCTTCACATAGCAATCATGCAGACGGCCAACACCCAAGAATGGCTTGAGCAAGCAGCAAGGCAATTTGTGCTTCATGAATATTCTGATATGAAACAGATCCACCTCTGAGATTCTCTTCCATGAGTTACATCGTAAAACAAGTAAGGTCTCAATAGAGAATCTTTGCAATAAATTTCATCAGGTCTCCTGGTAACACTCTCACTGTCACATAGTTGATTTTGATAAAAAAATATCTTGAAGGAGAATCCCGAATTTGAGGATGCATTCTATACTGAACAAATAACAACATAGTTGGACAACCTGCTTGTTGGAAGCGCTCAAAAGGCTTCTACCATACTGCAACATGCCTGCCGCCTGGCCTAAATTTTGGCATGCGAGTGGATAAATTCGGTTAACTATTTTGCCTGAGAATTTAAAGGTACCTCTGTCTAGCATTTTTACCTCCGTCCATAAATTCACTATGCTTTGGGATCATGTGCATAGACAATGTTCTCTCTGAAAGAAAATTGCCAGACTATATGAACTATGTAAAGACTCGTGTTGATATTTTGGAGTCAAATTAAACTACTCACAATAAAACAATGGTATTGCTTGGAAATGCATGGAGATGGATGTTTTCGAGCTAGGAAACAATTGCGACTGTTGCAGGCCATTGTTGTGGATCCCGACAAGAACACACCTCGCAGCACCCAAGGAAATTGGAGGTAACACGCCTACTTCACTAGCTGGTAGCTTCATCTATAACTACCATAACAAACCCAATACTGCGCCCAAGGAGGAACCATGAAAAAAAAAAAAAAAAAAATGCCTTCACAGAAAAGGTTTCGATGGCCTCTCTGCCCACGCAACCAGGTCAAAATGACAGTTTGGGAACAGGTGCCCAACAAAGGAAAATAGAATTTTCCAAGGCCTCTCAACCACTCCACACACACTCCATCAAAGGAAAATCTCACGCGGTCAGAGAAGGATATTGCAGGCAGTCAACAAGAAACAAAGAAGATTTGCAAATCAGAATTAATAAATGAAGTGCGGCCACCAGCAAGAAGGAGTCCAACACGTCTAGTAAAAGGAGTTAATGAAGTGGCAGGTGGCCATCAAAGTTACCCCCATATTTTCCAATAAAAAGTTTAATCACCTCCACAATGGATATTTCGTAGAAATGATTTAGCGTATTCCTTGCAAAATCAATTTTTTTGTTGTATTTATAATTTTTGTGTTCCTTGTAAATTCCATATCATGTTTCATTTATTCCATGTTGAAATAAGACGATGAATCTATACCACTGTATCTTTGTATGGGAACATACAAAATTTTTTATGCACACTTTGTTCATGTATGTATTATGCAAACTAAATTTGATGGTTGACCCTTTCTCGAAATGATTTTATGATGGTTATTCAACCAACATCTCCCTTCATAGTACTATATTTTTTAATGTTTGAATTTGAGAGTTTTTCATGTTTAGGTGTATCTATTGTGCTACAATAAATTACCCCCTTTAAACCTAACATCCATTAGCTTTCCAATGTTGAACTTTATAGATATCCTTATCTTAAAAGAGGCGTAATATTAAGACACAAATACAATTATAACAATGAAAATACAATCATATGCTGGGAACCTAAGATTCAATAGATTCCAATTGTTGTTATTTAGATATAAAGGTTGGTGGGAACCTAGCCTATGTTCCCGACATTGTTCTTTAAATATAATGCTTTCTATTAATATTAACATTAACTATGTTATTTGCGAATATTCCATTGAAAAAAAAATGCTTTCTATAACTTGTAGTTGATATCATAGATGTCATTGACCTAAAGTATGTCATTGATGTTATTGTTTTGAAAAAGATGTAATCTTAGGGAAGAATTACAATGGTAACAATGAAAAGACATATGGGTATATTGAGAACCTAGTGGTCACTAGCTTTCCATCATTATTATTATTTTGCGGCTTACAAAAATAATTATCAATTATAGTCACCATGGTCAGTAGTCAAGGTGGACAATTTTATTTTATTTTTAAATAATTATTATTATGGGTATTCCTTTTAACAGGAAACACCCTAACAACACCCAAACACCAATCCAGCTGCCTACTAGGTTGTGAGAACACAATCTACCTTAACAGGGTGATCGAAAAAGTGGCAAAACCAACCAAGATCAGCAGAAGCACAACATCGTTAAACGCTAAGCAACACGGTAGTCGCGAAGCAAAGGAGCAATGATGAACGGGGCATTACGGTAGTCCTTGTTGGTCTAACTTTTATTCTTGATGTTTTTCAATGGATTAATGCTAAGTTGTCTCTCAATATATCGATAATAAGGTAGAATACCATTCTTTGGACAACACACACAAATTATTGGTCCGCAAAGATGTTTGAGGCCATAGAACAATAGTTCTATGCATATGTGGATTTAAGGTATTTATAAGGGAATACACATTCAATCACTAAGCATATGAGGTGTAGAATCTTACTAGATCGAAGGGTGCCTTTAGGAAAAATCAAGAGCTATAAAGTAAAAACTATCATGCAAAAAATAAAGATATATTAACCTATCCTATTTAGTGCATGATACAAAGGACAATCATAAACCAAAGAAAGGGAAAGATATTACAATTAGAGAAACTTAATTTTTGTTGACTTGGTGCATTAATCCCCCCTACTCCTTCGACCTTAAGTACTTTGTAAGAGGTGGTTGTGGGCAAAGTCCAAGATGTTAAGGTAGAAGACCTAAGTAAATCTCAATCTAGGAACATCAAAGACCTAAGGTAGACCTTATTTGTCTAAATCTTATTGTTAGTGTTTTTTCAATGGTTCAATGCTAAGTTGTCTTCTTCAATAGAAGCTCATATAAACCCTAAGTTCTCTTTTCCTTCTAAGTAAAATTTAGGAGGGAATTTAGAGTGAATTGTTCAATGATATATCGAGAAATGAAAAATGAGAACCTTATATATACGGAGTTACACCCTAGAAGTAGTAACTCGGTTTACATTGATGTCATCAACTTGACTAATGATGTTAGGTGAAAGAAGGGATTTCAATGAGGGATCAACTACGTGAAATTTAATGAAGGAATACTATAAACGAAGGCAACGTGAACCTATGAAGCCAAGCTGAAGCTGATGAAAAGGAAGTTTGCAAGTGGTGGTAGGAAGAGAAATTCCACAACAATCTCCTATAGCGTGTTACAATTCAGCCTACCTTAATCCTAAATGTACTCTTTAGGATGTAAATTCAAGTAAACTAATGCACGAAAAGTCTTGTAAAATAAATCGTAAGTGAAAATAAGGTGTATATATATGCCCCACTTGACATGTGTCAAACTAGTTTAACATGAAAAATACTTCAAAAAATCAACATCTTACAAAAATCAAAGGAAATGACAATAATAAATAATTGAGATGATGAACAAAATACAATATATTTCCCTTGTTTACCTTTATGTGACTAGATAGTAAAAGTCTAAGAAAACAAAAGATATAATGTAAAAATTACAGGTGACTAAAGTGGTGTAGATGCCAAGGAAATAGTCCGAGAGGAGTATTTATGAGAAAGGGCTAATTGATTCAATGAGGTCGACATTCTTAAACTCACAAATATTTAGTCGAAGCCAACACTAGTGAGTGAAAATATAAAGTAGGATATAGAAGAGGAAAATAAAGAAGTGACACATGGTCCACCAACAACAATATCAATCAAGAAAATGTATGAATGAACTTGGAGGGGGAATGCAAGGTACGATGAAAGCAATGTGAAATCCTTATTAAAGATAAGACACTAACGAAATTGACACGACTATGAGCTTTCAATATATTATGCTTCAATGAGACATATTTTTCAAGGCCTGGATTAGGAAATCTATTGAAGTATGATAATTATCCCATCTCGCCATGAGATGCAAGAAAAGAAAAAAATGTGTACCTTTCCATAATGTGTTTTCTATTCCAAAGAACTGAATGGAGGAATCAGTCAATTACGAGGATTAGGTACTTCCATGAAAAGACAAGTATCACAAATGGTAGATATGTAGCCTCCTAACCTCTTCTAACAACCTTTCACACTCTAAAAGACCTCCAAATCTATTGTGAGGTCAACTGTGGAGTTTGAGATTTCAACTAGGAGACGGGGCATACCAATGATATGATTATGCCTTTTAAATATTATGTTTGACTTTTTACATTTACCTTTTGGAATTGATATTTTGGCTTTTTAATTTTGAAAATAGTTTTTTAATGTTCCTCCTTCGTACATATTCGGAAGTCCAACAATGGGTACATCGGATAACAACACTACGAGATATTGCACCTCACCGCTATAGAGAAGAACCTACAAACCTACATTCTTTGATATTCCTAGACATGCCCTTTAAAAAAGAGTGATATCATATTTATAGAGCCTAAGAGGGAAATTCTAAAAATGAAAAGTACCAAAGGAGGTCTGAAAGGACATAATGGCTAGATAAACTAAGATCCTATTACAAATATCAATCCAAAAGCACTCAAGACTTTACTCAATCTTTCTAAAGTAGTTGCACGTCCTTTTAAGCAATCACTAATACAGTTCTAAAGCATCCAACTAGGTTAAATAGTTTAACTTCCTCCATTTCCAATCATGTAGAGGTCCTAGAGTCATCTTAGCAAGAGCAAAGTCATTCCAAGCATTGTCGAAAGGTTTCCAAGTGATAAGGTTTAGTCTAATATAATGCTTTGATGTACGTCCTTTTTATATAATGCTTTGATGCATGGTATTGCAAGTATATAGGGTTTCCACTTTGTTGTAGGTTGTTACAAGTTGTGTTGAGATTGTGCGAACAAGAGTGACATACAACAAAGCACATTTATAAGCAAGTGAAACACACATAAAGTTATAAAGTTGACTACAAAAGGGTCCAAGACCACAAAAACTCCAGTCAAGACCTTAGAAAATTAGGGCAAGACCGTATAAAAATTTTATGGAGAAAACGAAACATCTCTAGCTTTTGATCAACCTATTTCACATGTTTTCATGTCCAAATCTCATATGTTGCGTATATATAGCTAAGTCTTCATCTCTTCTTAGGTATTTGAGCTACCATTTTATTGTTTATCATTATTGCAAGTATACATGTGTTTCTCTAATACATGTATAATTAATTGTGAATTCATTGGATTAAAATAATTATTTGTAACAAACCCTTAAATCCTTTTTTACACTTCACATTTACATCATATTCAATTAATTTAGGGTTGGTACGAGCGAAATATGAGTCCTAGAGTTTTTTTGTGTTCTTGTGTAACCAAAGGTGATGATGAAACATTCATGTTATTAAAATTCTAGGCAAGAGGCATTAGTATGAAAACCCTTGCCATATGATTTGAGGTCCTAGATCGGAATGAAAAGTTCTATACATTTTCGAGTCCAACATAAAAAATAGATCCATATGATTTTAGGTCCCATTTCTAAATGACAATTGGTATCAAGAATAACCACAATAGTAATGAATCCATTTTTTCATTTATTAGTGGAAGAAAGAATGACAATATATAGAACCCAGGACCATTGATTTCAAGGTGAAAAACCTTTTCTATGTGTCCTTAGAAGATGTAGCTTGCACATTTTCCCTTTGCCATTTTCAGCGTAGGCAATCCCTATTATGTTCACACCATATATGCGCGAAAGAAAAGTTGTGTTTTTGTTCACAAAAAAATATTGGGCTAGGATAAAGGTGTAAAAAGGCACGAGTTTGGCTGGGAAAATGAGAAAATAATAATAACATTAACATGTCTCATGTTCAAACCTTGACAATAATAGCACTAACAAAGTCAAAGTTGTCAAAGCATGGCAGTCATAAGTAGATCACAAGATATACAAAATTTGCGAGGATCTATCCCCATCTCTTTCATTAGTTAATTGTCCTCTTGAACAATGTATTCAAGTCATAATATTCTAATAAGCATATCTGTAGTGGTTTCTTTGCGAGACATGTCATTAAACCTTCTTATTCTACAACGATGATATTGGTTCACTACAATGTTGGTATTTCTAAAATCAACTATTGCTCTTGTTATTGAATATATAGTATTCGAAAATAACATTTTGTGAATTTTGAAAAATTCGTTACAATATTTATGTGAAAACCCATACACTTGGTCCTCTCCAATCTTCTTGAACCACTCCCTCATACTTGCCACACAACAACAATATTTTAAAATAATAGACATAAAAATAACATAACCAGACTTCAAATACAATGATTATTAAAGAATTTGTAATGTAAAAATTGGGAAAGAGGATATGTGTTTTTTTAACCCAATTATGGAGATTGACATGTTATTATTTGCATCCCTCACCAAGGTGAGAGATATTTACATAAAACAACTAACTATTTTTATTTTCTTGATCCTTAAGTTAATAGTTCCAGACATCTCTTATGTGTCTAATTATTTTATATAGACACATTTGCAAGTGACGTATGTGTATTTATATGTTTATATAATCACACCAAACGTTACATTCAAACAATATAAATAATATAATTTCCATGAGAATTTTAGTTTTAGGAAATCTTAATTTCTTTATGCATTTACGTAATTATAATAGTTAAATGTTAAAAAAATGCTACTACCCAATCAATTTCCACTTGTAAATACACCAAAAAATCTTGTAAATGTTAAAAAGATGCTACTACTTAAAACAAATTCTGTAAACACACAATCAATTTCCACTTGTAAATATACCAAAAATCATGATTAAAATAAATTCCATATCCTAAAATACCTCAAGGCTTGCAATTAGTGATTGAGATGGGAAATTGTGATGTATAAATTTAATTTTATTAAGGCATCAACAAAAATTAGTTGAAATTATAATTAGAAAGTTTGGGAACAATTGAAAGAAACAAGTGTCCTCGGTGTTTACAACTTATGCTCCACCATTGGATTGGAAATTTAAAAAGAAGGTGATCGTTGTGAGAGAGAAATCGAGAGGTGGTGGCATTCATATGTTTATATTCCCCACCCACAGTGATTGTGGCATTCATCTGTCGATCTGTTTATTTTGCTCTGTGAATTTCTCCCTCTAAATCTTACAAACCAGACGAGGGCTGCCTATGAATGCTTTGCTCTGTGAATGCTCAACCGTGAATCTTTGCTCGTGAATGCTCAACCGTGAATGCTACTCATGAACGCTGCCTATGAAATCTTCTTGAATGCTCAACTAGCCAAATGAGAGCTCTCTTAATGTTGTTATTGTGAGACAGTGATTGTGGTATTCATCTCGTGATTTGTTTATTTTGCTCTGTGAATTTTTCCCTCTAAATCTTGCAAACCAAACTAGGGCTCTCTGTGAATGCTGCGATTACCCTTCGGTGAATGCTCAACTGTGAATGTTGCGATTACCCTTCTTTGAATGCTACCTGTGAATGCTCAATTGATCAAACAAGGGCTCTGTGAATGCTAAAATTATGAGACAGGGATTGTGGTATTCATCTATTGACTGTTTATTTTGCTCTGTGAATTTTTCCCTCTAAATCTTGCAAACAAAACAAGGGCTCTGTGAATGCTTTGCTCATGAATGCTGCCTATGAATTACGCTTTGTGAATGCTCAACCCACCAAACGAGGGCTCTGTGAATGCTTTGCGATTGTGAGACAATGACATGGTCAAGTGACCTCTGTCAAGTGATAGTTGTTTGAGAAGTAGGGCAAACAAAACAATTTGGATTCCTCTTTTTGTTATAGATACCAGTTTGGATTAAAAATATGTTGGAAACAAAGGCGAGGAAGAGGAGTAAAGGGTTATTTGAAACAATGTTGGCGAGAAAAATATGGCAAAATAAAGGAAAAGTAGGAAAAAGAGGTAAGGAAGTGTTCAAGCATGTCTCATGTGCAGGCATTGATTTGGCCCTACCATTCCATCACAACTCAATTTCATGTAAACCCTTCACTAAATTTGGGTTAGAAGAAAATCGTATACATGTGCAAGATGTTCTAACGGTGGAAGGAGATCTCTATTGTATTGTAGCACATGCTCTAAGAATTAAAACAAGGTACCCATCATCGGGTTTAAATTTTTTTATACAAGATGCAACAATACAAATTGGGTAAATGGAAGAAGTTGAATATAGATATGGTGACTTGGCTTCAATTGTTGCCAGGGAACATATTTAAATAGGGCAGCAGCAAATGAAGAACAATTCCAATTAAAGGAAGATGACATTATGTTAGACGAAGGTTCCCATTTAGATGCGAGTTTTGAATTTTGATCTTGTTCCAGTGTTATCATCATCTATTCCGCTTTCATATTTAAATTATCTTCTTCCTCATGCCATGGATTCCAATGAAGTAGCAAGAATGCAAATTCCCATTCCTCCTCAGAGTATGGCAGATGATCTAGACACATGGTTTTTAGAATTTCCTGATACAGAACTGGAAGATGATATATTTTCCACTCTTAGTCTTGAGAGCACAAGAATGAAGATGATCCAAATGCATGGTATTCTGAATTTCCCTCTTCCTCTTCACCCATAGCAATAATAGAAATTGAATTAGATGATGAGTTATTTCCCGATTCATTTTTTTGGAACCCCAACTGTAATTTCGAGGGTGTCCATTTTATTGTAATTATTAATGGAGGTCAAGATTGAGGGTAAACATGAGGATTGGAATATACTTTTTTTTCATTCATTTGAAATGTAAAATCATTTCAATCTATTTATAACAAAAATTACGGAACTATTTTAATTAAATATCTATTTTTTATGTTTAATTCTTGGTCTGTCTATGTGTCTCTTCATGCAATTTTTGTTGAGCTTCTCTTTTATCATTTTAGACCTCCTCTCATTCTATTACAAATTTGATTTGTAACAAAACTTTAAATGCCTTGTTTCTTTCTCCTTATCATTTCAAAGTTGGGCAAAATGTTTACTCCACACTCGCATGTAAGAAATTTGGGTTTTTATAATTGGTCAAAGATTGATCCCATAAAATTAAAACAATGGTTACAGGAATAAAATGAATTTTGTCTCTAAAATAAAAGTTATATCTATTTTTAATAGCCTTGCATGGTCATAGATTTAAGTTTTTCACAACTTTAAGTGGTTTGTCTCTTATAATTATAACTTTTTTTTTCTTTTTTTTTTTTGTAAGGTGGCAAATACTTGCTTCAGATGTTTTATTTTAGATACCCATTTGATATTCATGGATACCCATCTACATCTAGTCATGGAATGCCATTTTTAGTAAAAAAATTTCCCAATTTACTATCTCATGTGATCTTCATTAATGTCATTGATTTAATGCCTCTAAGGGAGTTGGGTAGTGCTTGTTTTAGCTTTGGTAGCAGCAGCTACATATTTTAACAATTGTTGACCCATTTATGGTCACCAATCCTACAAGCCATCTTACATGTATTTAATTGAAAACCTTTTTTTTTACTATTCATCTACATCTAGTCATGGAATGTCATTTGCAGTAGTTGTTTTGCCCCATCTACTGTCTCATGTGAGCTTCATTAGTGTCCTTAATCATTGCAATCCAAATCAATAAACAAATAACTAGTCCAATCATTTTTCCTTTTCCAAAGATATTCGAAAAATTAGGTTGTTGGAAAGGATTTGTAGACTTGTAAAATGAATGCGTTTGGTATAAAGTCGACTCTGTAAATCCTCCCATACTTTGCCAAAGGGAGTGCTGTAATTGGGCATTAGCTTCCACCAAATCAATATGGAAAGTGGATTCATATCTCATGTTGAGCAGGTATGCAAAATGTGAAAATATGGAGGCGACAGGAATGTTATCTCATTATGTTCTTATATCCTGTCACTTGTGCACTTTGATTTGGTAGATATGGCATGTTGATTGTTTTAAGTGAAATTCCTCACCCAATGAGTTTTTACACAATGAGGATGGTTTCTCTAGAATTGGGAAATATAAAAGAAATGAGAAATGGCTTGTGGAATTTTAATCTCTCTTTATTGTAAATGAAATCATGTGGTATCATTCTTTAGATAGAGAATTGGGATGGTTACCAACATTTGCATTGACGCATGTCATAAGCGGAAAATGTTATTACACCACATGTGTTTTGCATATTAAAGTAGTGTTCTAGAATGAGTTTTTTTTTCGAATAGATGAAGATAGATTTCAAGTATACATTCAAAATGATCATGAACAACATTACCTATGCATGATTCAAGTGATCTACTTAGCTCAATTAAGATAAATTTCCATAATATTTATTGTTGTTATCACATGCATTTTGATTACATTTCTAAATTTGATTTTACAAAATTTTATTTGGAACAAATTTATACAATTTTAAGAAAGCTAACGATATCTATGTGCTTGTATATCAAAGGCCATGGAATCCCAAAATAGCAAGCCAACAAGGGTCGGCCATGCAAACTTTTGGGCACAATGCTATGGAAAAACTCATGTCGTTGAAGTATCTACAACTCTCATTTGGCATTCAAAATTCTCAAAGGCCTTTCACCACATTTTGTATACATTTCAAACAGAGTGCCATGGGACCACATATTCTTTATGCATTTCTTCATACAATCCAAGACCTTTTGAATGCTTCTACATTTGCATGTGTCCATATGATAGTCACAAATACAACATAAGGCAAAACAGTGCTTGATATCATGCATAGATGAATTTGAAATGCTCTAGTGCTCTCATTATGGTACGAAAAAAAGTTGGGGCCCTGTATTTACACCTCTTAATCGCATTTTTCAAAACTGCAGCCTTTTCAATAAACCCATTTTCGTATACTTGCCATCATTGCATTCCATGAGACCGCGTTTTCCTGCATTCGGTCAAAAATTTCACATGTTTTCGGGCACTTGCGACTAATATAAATGATAGAAATCTCATTTCCATTATGCTTTGATAGATGTTTATACTATGTTTCAAATATCCCACTGCACACAAAGCTAGAAAGTTGTGGATGAGGAAGGCAACTATTTAGTGATAACGTGGGAGTAGATTGAATAACTATGCATATTTCTAGCACTTCAGCTTATAATCCAAAACCAACTCTGAAAAGGTGTTGCACATTCTGCTTTCAACACACAACCTTTAATGATTCTCTTACATATTTCCATCCATTTCAGACACTGTGTCCAAGAGAAGACCTTATGACATGGCCTGGGAGAATCTTTGGTAGTAGTTACGGAGTTAGTTTTACACTTGCAACTACAACGCTTGTCAAGGATCCAATTCCATTTTGCCAAAGTTGTCCACCATAAATCTCAAGCTCAAACTCGAACATGATGTATGAAGGGGTAGGGGGTGAAGGAAAGTTGGAGGCAATACTTCACTACTTTTGTCAACCATTAACCAATCATCATTACTCCTCCAACTACTCATTTCTCTCCATCAACCCACTTATTTCAATTTTGTTATATAGTAATTTATTATTTCATCTTATTTTTATTGTTTGTTTATTTGTTTAATTATTTATTTTCACAATTTTACTATTATAATTGTTATTATTATTATATGTATTGAAACATCTATTTTAACTCCATTTATTACAGCATAATAAGAACATATAACACTGAAAATAAAGGGAAAGGCTCGTAAGTTTTTATTTTCATGGCTCCTTGAAACAATTGTCAACAAGTAGTGCTATGTTTTAGCCTTATGCTATGAGCATTCCACCAAAGAAGTTGCACATCCCGCCATTGAAATAGCTAAAGCTTGAAGCTTTGGTTGATACCGAGCATTCTTGTTGATTATTTGTATGGTCCTTCATGGAGGACATGCTAGAATATCTCGAGCATTTTGGAGGGTAACGAATCTTGGATTTAATGTAAATTGAAGTGAGAAGGATTTTTTCATTCAAATGATTGTCCAAACTGTATTTTTCATGAAATTCTAAAAAGTGCTAGAGTTTCTGAGCTGGTTAGGATAGCTACAGGATTTGAAAGTGAAAATATGGAGGCGGCAAGGAATGTTATCTCATTATGTTCTTCCATCATGTCGCTTTTGCTTATAGTTTGGTAGAACTGTTTGAGTGAAATTCCTCACCTAATGCATGGTTTACACAATGAAGATGGTCTCTCTAGAACTCGGGAAATATAAAGGAAATGAGAAATGGCTTGTGGAATTTTAATCTCTTTTTTATTGTAAATGAAATTGTGCGGTATTATTGCTAGATAGGGAATTGGGATCCGTACCAACATTTGTACTGATAAATGTTGCAAGCGGAAAATGTTATAATAAAAATGTAAGTGCTTGGTATTATCTAAAGATTTTATTTAGTGTTAGTTTTTTTAAAATTGTATAAATTCATTCCAAAGAAAAAATTGCAAAATCTAATTTAGAAATGTAGTCAAAATGTATGTGATAACAACAATTAATATTATAGAAATTTATCTTGATTGAGCCAAGTAAATCACTTGGATCATGCATAGGTAATGTTGTTTTCGATCATTTTGAATGTCTACTTGAAATTTGTCTTCATATGTTCTAAAAATTCATTCTAGAAAACTACTCTAATATACAAAACACACACGTAGTGTAATGAATAGGATATTTTACTTTTGGAACAAGAATGAATTTCTAAATTGTATCACCATACTATTCATCATTATTGAACTATAATAGGATGATGAGATCTTGCATCATGTGAAAATGGATAATTCTTGTTTCCCCTTGTTGTATATTGTTTATATTGTAATATGGGACTCAAACTACACCCAATAAACCCTTCATCCTATTTTATTTTGAATAACAAGAGATGACACATTTCTTATCTTGTGTGACCATGTGGAAGGGGTCCTTTCAAGTAAAACCTCTGCTAGTTTCCTAGTTGCTAGGCTTCAACATTGGGTGTCATCCTTTCTTAAACTACTTGTAATTAAGATGGAACTCAACAGGTTTTACATGTTCTTCATATCATGTTATCTCGAGGATAAAATCGTTAAATTTAGGGATGGTGTTGGCAAGGTTCTTCCTTGGTTTTATTAGTATACACGTATCACCGACCGTGCATTGAATGCACAATACACCTTGAGTTGGAGAATGTCACACCTAAAAAAAATCGTACTTCATGGGTCAAGATGAAGACTCGCTTGTACAATAGAGACGTCTAATAGATTTCATTGTTGTTAAATGAAGGTAAAATGTACAAATACAAAGAGGATAAGGTTGCAATAGTAGAGAGTGTGGAGTATGTGATGGAATAGAGTGAATATATGTAATTGTTTCTATAGAGTGGAAGAGAGGTATGTATGTGAGAGAATAAGCCAAGAAGAATATAATAGGGAAGTAGAGTATGTTTATGTATCATGCGGCTACAATATGAATAATGTAATGATTTTTTGAATGATTATAAATAAAGAGGAAAAGTTATAGAATAAATTAATGTGTCCTTGTTCATTTTACTTGTAGAATCTCTGAACGATATGAATGTGAATCAATAATCCAAATTTAGTATTTAAGTGTAATTTGTTGTATCCATCTTTATGTGTGATATCTTTATCTAACCAAAACAAGCTTTATAAAGTCGTAACATCTAGTGTATGTCAACATGTTTACTCACTCTTTTGAATCAACAATAAGGACAATATATTAAACCAATGAGCTAACCCAAATTTCCCTATATATGGTTCATTTTTAGGTTTTCTCCATGTAATCAACATAAGGATAATGATGATGTGAAATATATTCATAAGTAGCGGTTCATAATATACAACTACTTGAATCCTCTATATTATACCCAAAATATGGGATATCAATTCAACTTCACATTCTTCTCAAACTCGCATCTTGTATTTTGTTCCTACGTAGCATTCATCCCATTATCAATTTCCCAACAATCCATATGTGTAGAAAGAAGTAAATAATCCGGGCAAGTGCCTTAAGACCAAACCAATGATCATGAGTAAAATCCAAAAGGCACGTCTATTGAACATGTCCTTAGGATCTCCATTCTACAACATCGACTATCCCGTGAAATATTTACGGTGTTACACAATACCAACAAGTTATTAGTTTTGAGATGTCACCACATATTCCATAGTTTTTGTGGTGACTGTAACATCTATATCACATATCAATGAATGAAATATTCTAATTTGTTGATGTTGAAAAATCTACATCAATTACTTGACTATTTCTCTTACTTTATTGACATTCAACTAGAGTAATAGATCCATCAATGTTTCTAACAAGGTCATATGTTGTGTTATCGGCATTGTTATCGCGCCTCTCCTTTCATTAATCAACTTCCATATTGTCAAAGCCATGTCAAAGGGAAATGTATTCACTTTGTATCGTGATATGTAAATTCTCAAACAATTTTCCAAAATTTTGTCAAGTTTGTTTCATAATTTTGACTTTACAAAGGACAAGGTGCCAAAACTTTCTTATCTTAAATTCAACTCAAAATCATTATTTGACATACATCAACTAGTGAAAAAAAATCACTCATTGTTTACTACAAAATATTACTAAAACCAATTATTTTCCATAGTCAAGTTATTGATCCACACATAACGAGATTATCCAATAATTTGAATGATCAAGCATTATATAGGCAAGTTGTTGGGATTGATCAATCAACATATATTTTTTTAAATACCTGAAATATTCATTCTGTTGATATCACTAGGCTTACAAAAATATTGAATCAATGTACTCAATCTTTTTGGTAGTCTTCCTACAAATTATTTTCATTTTGGGCATAGTTATTCTAATAGGTGAGATTTACTACAACAATTGTTTCAAGAAAAACATCCCTACTAAAATGTTCTCGTATTTTTTTTTGTATGGAAGTTGCAATTTCTCTTAACGTTATCTTTGCTGATAATAAAATATGATTAAAGAGCAACCCTACGACATTTAAATTCTCAATGTTGTCATTTCCCAATATTCAAAAAGAGTACATATGTATCTCGTATCCACGTATAAAAGCACATATTTCTGCAAACATATTAAACTTTATGAAGTTACTTGGCTTCTAATGTTTATCAAATTGTTCCAACTCTCAAACTTTGAACCCAAAAAATAGTTTGATTGAGAAAGTTTTTCCTATAGCTAGGCAAACACGTTTCCTCAAACTTATAAAATCAACAATATGTATAGCTCTTTATTGGCATTTTTAATTAACCGATGAATTTCATCCAACATGGAAATGATACCACGCAACATCAACAATGTCTCTATATTAGTCAAATGATGTATCAAATCTCAACCTTGTACGCTTTCATGTGATTATGTTACATTAATCCTAAGAATGATGGATGCACATCGTATACCCAACAAACTGATTGATACAATGAGATCCACCTAGCGTCCATATATTTTAATAGTTTATGCATGTATGTTATTCCTTCTCCAAAGCTTAGGGATTCCATGAACTTTTAAGACCGACATAAATAAGCATGCACCTCTTCAACAAGTTCTTCAACTTTTACTACATATTTATATTTGCTAATTGTTTTGTATGATATTCATTTTATGAGCCATACAAATGATGGAAATCATACACAAGATAATTTTTCATAATATTCATGTTGTTGTTATTTCATGTATTATCAAATAACCAACTATTATTTAAGTTGAGAATATCCTATTTTCATTTTGATTACATTCCTAAATTAAATTTGCAATCTTTCTTTCACAATAATTTAATACAATTCTAAGAAAACTAATCATAAATACATTATTTGAGTGATGCCATTTATTTGTATTTTTCCTCTATTTCCACCACCTACAACAACATGGGTCAACGCAAGCTAGCATGGATCTCACATTCCTACTTAAGAGTGATATCACACTATTTCATTTACGATTTTGAAAAAAAGTGAGATACAACGAGAGTTTGATACTTCCACGCATTAATTTCTCATTTCCTTTAAATTTACAAGTTTTAGAGAGAGGAGAGAGAAAGTGAGAATATTTCATTGTCTTCGTACAATTCAAATTCCTAATATAGTTTGAAGAATATGTTAGAGTTAACAACACTTTCCAACACAATAAATCAGATCATACTAGAAAAGATTGATCAACTTAGTTAAAGTGGAAACAAAATGGTCTCGCACTCAAAATATAAAAGTGTGTAGATAAGGTAGAGGTCACTTCTAAGATCTTCTCATGTATAGTGAGAACATTAAGGAGATGACATAATTAAAATATGATAAACGATGTTCATTTTAGAGACATCATTATGAAGCAAATTGGACAAGTTTAACGGTTTACACCTAGACATCGCAAGATAAAGTGGCTCTAGACCTAGCACAAAAAATTACAACCCATAAGATAACGTGAAACTAAATATGGCTACAATTATCACGGTAGAAAAAAGGGGTCCGAGTTGGTGGAACACAATTTCTCGGTTCGCAGTATTTTTGTAGTGAAATTCCGAACCGATTTATAAATTTATCCAGTGTGATTTTCAAGAGGCTAATGTTTTGTCCTACAAAACTCATGTGAACAAACGCCCACACTAGAGGTGTATCTCATGATGTACTAGTCAAGTGTGTTTTAGGGGTGGTTCGTATATCCATAGGGATCATTTTCCATGGTCATTTCACTTTGTGCAACAAGTCTTTAATATGTCGTGTTAATAAACATGACAAACAATCTACAATCATCATACAATTCACACACTAAAGCAACAACTTTTCCAAGCAAAATGGAAGTGAAAGCACAAAAGGATTTCTAACAGAGAGGGGGAAGGGGAGGGAGGGGGAGAGAGAGAGATCTATACCTATGATCAAACGAGTAAGAAATCCCAAGGAGATGCCCCAAGATTGATCCAAGAGCTCTGTTTTCACATTCCTCGCGATCGATGTATTCTAAGGGCTACATTACAAAATGGTATTTCACCAAAATAATTGGCATGTTGGAAAACACATGACAATGCATCCCCACCACCTCTAGGTTTTAATTTCCATACATGCCTACCACATGCCCTTTGCGTCTACAATATGCTAATATTCCACTCTTTATACACTTTGAAGGTTATCCACACATTGATCTAAAACCTCCATTTTGGTACAAAAGTCAAAGGTTTGAGAATTCTAGATTTACACTCGTTAGTGATGTTTCTAAAAGTTTCGACATCCTCTTTGAAATGTTTGGACTATACATACCAAAGGCCATGACATCCCAAAATATCATGAGACCATGACCTTGTGAATGCTTCTACATTTTCATGTGTCCATATGACCACCCACCATGTGTCACACAAACAACAATTATTAGGAGAATAAATAGGGTCATCAATAAAATTGTGATGAGTATATACAAATGTCTAAAGTACAAAGAATAAGAGTAAGAGCTCTAAGGCTAACATAAGTGATAATAGCATGATATAAGGTCAACAATGTATCTATAATGCAAAAGTAAGAAATAAAGTGGAGAATGATCAAGGTCCAAGGAAATAACCAAGAAGGAAATCAATCTCTAGATGCCAAATATTGTCACACTCTAGAAGAAAATGTCATATCCACTAAATAAAGGAGCTAGTAGAAGCAACTCACCAAACTCTATAGACCTCCCAAAACATACATTATGCAATAAAATATCATAGCGAAGTTGGGTCACTCTAGGATCTATAGAAAAATAAAGGCCCTTCACCTCAACACCACACATTGTATCTAATTAAGGAAAGCCACCATAGTTCCCTATATCAATCCCTCTCACAAGGAAATAAAATACCTAGATGCATCTAAAAAAAATCTCCATAACCATCCAACCTTGTGAAGTCCCTACATTTGTACCTATATTTCAAGGGTTAGAAATATCATCACAGAATCTAAAACGTCATAATGACCAAGGCCATGTCACTTGCAACACCAAACATGTAGGCCATGTCAACTCAAATGTACCCCTATAAGTGCACAAGAATTATGTTAGGTCCAAGGAAAAGGAATATCCACATACAACGTAATAGAACCAACTCACCAAAACCATTCAGAAAACCACATGACATTCTTGAAAATAGATAGCCAAGTGGCACAAAAATCCATAAACTTTGAGTCACAATAATAATTAAAAACCAAGAACCTTCATCAATCAAAGAAAAAAAGGCTAAGTAATCATATTCAAATTGTGAAATTTCTTTATAAAACAATTAACGAAAAAATCATAGATGTTTATTAATAAGTCAAACAAAATTGTTGGTTATAATACAATCAAGTTTACAAATAAAAATACAAATGAAAACATTCACATCATGACACACTATGTGGCCTTTGGAAGCCACTTGCATGGTATTATATCATCGAGTGTTCTGCTTAGCATCCAATTGAGCATCGAGCATAGCTTAGAATAAGAACAATACAATGATCAAAACATTGTCATTGTCAAAATCTCAATTTGAATCATCATCCTAAAATTACTATCTAAATCACCATCTAAAGGTCTCTGCAAGACCTAACATAGTAAAGGTCCACACAACACATGACTGTAATAACAAAACAAAGGTTTATTATTCAACATCCTTACAGAGGGTTGGACACATATGTATAATAGTTAGGGTGGTACAATGTCACAATACTTACATACTACACACATGCACACTACCCTCACACAACACACAAACAAAACTCCTGTTATATACAATTACACACATTTGGGTTGTCACATATTTGTCCCGAGAGGTTCCATAGCTTGAGCCTTTGCTCCGATACCATATATCATGTCCACATGTTCTAACCTAAAACATAGATAAAACTAATGAAATATATTTTCTTCTAGAGCAACACACACTTAGTACACAAACAACAATAAGTCTACTTTTACAACACCCCACAAGTACGAATCACCATATATAAACACACTATGTTGATTTTGATTCTTTATTTGATCCATCTTGATAAAATCCTAATTTACTGATCTCCTTGATTGAGGTGTAGATCACATGAAGATTCATTCTTACTTAACCACACTCATACATGACGACAATTGATTTAGTTTGCTTCGTGGCTTACACCAAGAACATTCATATAAATGGTAACCACTCATACTTAGGGGACAATTTAGTTTTGTTGTTTAATCCTACGTTTGGCATGCCATTTAAAGTACATAAAGAGGCACAAGACACTTGTTTTCATGTTATGGAGGTCCATTTCCAGTTTAACATGTTTCTCCCACGTAAACACCTCACTTTTCTTTTATATAAGTAATCAAAGGTTTACCATAACCCAAATTACACATTACACACTCACCAAATTCTAGTTGAACACAATAGGCCAATTTGGAAATAAAAAAAATTACCCTTAAGCGTCCTCAAGAAAGTTTTAGGGAAAGGTTCATTACAACTCCATTAGGAGAACATTGAACACATTAACATTAGAACACATTGGGCTCAAATGGGGCACAAATCACAAATGAATCCTAAACCATTTTTTATGTGCTAAGATGTTTGTGTTTATTACCAGATGCCTAAGGAGGTTTATTCCCAAGAATTCAAAGTATTAGACTAGGATAGTGTAACATATCTTTGTCTATTACATTGTTGGTCTTTTTATAGCACATGCTCATCGCCTAATGGCATTACAACCCATGTTTTAGGATTAGCCCTCACTTTTTACATTAGCTCCCGCTTACAAAGTTACAATTCTTAAGATCCTAGTAATGTTTTGGAGTCCTATACCTTTGATATTGAGTATGGATCACTCTCTTATAGATACATGGCTATGTGCTCCTCTTGGTTATATATTTTCTTGTGTTTTGGCTCTATCATGTTCTTCTACTCATATAATAATATATATTGAGAGAGAGGATAATCATATTCACCATCTTAGCTCACATACACTAATCACTCAAACAAACCTTCCTTGGCTTTGAAGCTTGTCTTCTAGATGTTTGTAGGGTCAACAAGATTTTGATGATACCCAAAATCGAGATCAATTTTGGTGAAGAATTTGGCACCACAGAGCTAGTCCAACATGTTTTAAATCATGCAAGAGGATAGCGGTTCTTCATCATGATCTTGTTGATAGCTCTATAATCAATGCACACCCTAATGTGCCATTCTTATTTGGTGCAAGCACAATTGGGTTGTCATAAAGCAATGAGCTGGCTATTGATGTGTCCTTTATCCATGAGCACATGGATCTGCCACTTGATCTCTTTATTCTCCAAAAATGATCTGCTATATAAAGATGCATTAGGAAGAGGTAGCCTTGGAATGAAATCAATAGTTTGCTTTATTGCACAATGCGTAGGCACTTCCTAAGTTGATCGAGTTATATCCTTGTATTCATCCAACATGATGTTTAACTATAATAAGATTGTTGTAAGAACCATGTTATTGCGGCTACAATAAGTTTGAGCCGCAAGGACATTCTTAAATTTAGGGCTTACCATTAGGAATACAAACTTCTTGTTAGAGCTAACTAGGTTCTTGCACTACTTGGCGCAAATGAGTGAAAGCCTTGGAACTACTTTCAGTATACAATATCTCATATCACCAACATCTATGACAACATTTCTAGGATTTCCTTCATAAAAGTGTATGATGAGGATAAATATATGGTTAAAAAGTGAAACATCACATACCTCTAATGGTGCAACATTACAAAGGACTACATCTTGAAAAGACTTGATTTTGTACACCACATGACATTGCTGATTAACATGTTTCTCCAAACTTGAGTGGAACCATTCAATAGAGTTCAATTGTGGGTTAAGCTTTAGTGGCAAGTTCAATCTTTGAAATACTTTAGGAGAAATTAGATTCTTCTGACTTTCATTGTCAATGACGAAGTGTATTGTTTGTCAATTGAACCACGTATGAGGATGAAACAATCTTTTGACTTCCTTTGAATATGAGTTGGAGGAAGAAGCAATGTTTGTTGCATCTATTGTAATAAAGAGGCTTGGAATCCATGATTTTCTTACCTCTATCAAGTGTTGTAGTGTTAGTGCTTACTTGATTTGAGCTATGCAAGTAGAGTTTTTGAAACAACCCAAAAATACCAACACATACAACACAGTGAAATACAGGATAATTTTTTTTTTGACTTGCTTGACACATAACACGATGCAACATGTCGTCACCAAGGATACAACTAACACTGTGAACAACTTGATACAAGGATGGCCATAAAGGCAGCACGGAGACGTTCACACCTATCAAGGACAATACATACATTTTTTTTTCTTCTTTTTGACAAGACAACATGGAAGTCCAACCACATGACACACTTACATTTAGGGCATCCCATGAGGAAATTCTTATTAAATTTTCTTGTTTACTAAAATGTCTCTTAATTCTTAACTTACGTTCTTATAAAATTTCATGTAATGATTCACACAATTCTTTTCACAAGGGAGAACTTCTGTCTTTTCAACTATTGACTAAATAGCTTAAGGCCAAGCTTTCTAAACTAGGATCATGACAAAACAACATGGAAGTCCAACCACATGACACACTTACATTTAAGGCATCCCATGAGGAAATTCTTATTAAATTTTCTTGTTTACTAAAATGTCTCTTAATTCTTAACTTACGTTCTTAAAAATGTATGTATTGTCCTTGATAGGTGTGAACGTCTCTCTCTTGCGCTTTATGGCCATCCTTGTATCAAGTTGTTCACAAAGTGTTAGTTGTATCCTCGGTGACGACATGTTGCGTCGTGTTATGTGTCAAGCAAGTCAAAAAAAAAAGTTATCCTGTATTTCACTGTGTTGTATGTGTTGGTATTTTTGGGTTGTTACAGCTTTTCCTAGCATGCCACTCATATGCGGAGTGATCGCTAGTATTATTATGGATTGTCCGCCACTTGCCGCTTTGGGACTACTTATTTTGGTCATTTGAGATTGTAGTCTTCTTTTGAGGATGGCATGAAGGATGATTCCTTGGTTTAAGATTTTGCTTTATTCTAGACTTGGAATGTTTGGATTGCATTTTCTCCCAAGACTTAGATTCTTCTTTTTTAGACTTTTGCCTCGATTTGTTCGGAATTTACAAGTGAATCTCGTAGGCTTCTCCCAAAGATGAGATCTAAAGAAAATCCATGTCGAATTGGATGTATGGTCTCAAGCATGACCGATATACTTCAAGATGAGATTTTTTTATGACTCTCAAACATCCAATTTTCAAGCCAAGTATGGAACGAGTGTATGTTGTTAGGCAGTTTGATCATGGTCTTAGCGCAATTGTACAAACTTGATGTAGTGGTCATTATAGTTTTCAATTGTGTAATAAGTATTTTTGAGTGCTTCATGAAACCATTCTAGGTGTTTATATGAGTATCTAAGTTACTAGCTTCATGTGCAAAGCAATAGTTATTCCATCTTTCTTTTATAAATAAGGAAGATTTTAGAAGAGCAAATGTAATCTTTTCTTTATAAAAGAATTGTTTCACCGTGTATTATGGACATACTAGGTTAAGCCAATTATCTGGGGCATTTGCATCTATTTTTCCTTCAAACATAGGGATGTCTAGATTGACTTGTACCTTGTATGGAGTGTGACCACCAAAAGGTCATTGTGAATGAGTACAAACATGCTTGAAAAGTTGAGAGAAATGATCAACAATACTCACTCTTTTGCATGCATGGCATTCTTCCAATTATTTTTGTTGCCTTTGTAAAACATCCTCTATCATTTTTAACATATTTGAATTTGGAGTCTTGAATTTGTTTTGTCTTGTATCCGAGGATGTGAAAGTGTTAGAAAATGGAGGATAAATAAAGAATAGAATGTACAAAGAACAAATGAAGAGTAACGGAGTGCACATGTTATTCATCAGTGTGTCTATTTTTTTATTATGTGAGAAATGATTACAAAATGGTTAAAGTGGTTATAATTGTTTATTAGTTAACATTTAACTAATATTAACATAATGCTAATTTACAAGCCTTATATTCTAATACCCCCTCTTAAGGCTCACACTATAGAACATACTAACAAAGATTAAGGTAATAGTACCAAATAAGATCACGCATTTTTGAGAAGCTTTTCCCCTTGAAAGTAATCTTTGACCATGTAGAACTCTATCAAGTTGCCTCCTTGAATTTTGTAAGGTGTAGCTCTCGAGCTGAATTCCCAAGTTCTTGGATTCCACCGCCCGAACTTCCAAATTACAAAATCTCTTGAATTGTTGGACAACCATATATACTAAGCTACTACACAAAGGTGCTCCATTAAGTTGTCTCATGACCCTTGTAGCGTAAATTCTTGATATCCACAGACTACCAAACTATTTGGGTAACCATCCATGCCGAGTTTTACTGACTTTGGATCCCTTAATCGTCTTCAAATTACATATTCTCTACCCGTGAGTTAATCACTTTCAACATCTGGTGAATTTTCAACAATGGCTACATTAACTTCATTTGATTTGTCTTCCATCTAGATTTTTAATTTCCAAGTATGAAAGTTAAGGCTAGAATATTTCTCTAATGAAATTTCCCGACAAAATACCTCAGAAAATAACCCTTTCCCAAAATATAGAATGATCCGCATATTAATGTGGAAAGATTTTTAAAATGGATTTTCATTTTATTTTAAAGCAAAGAAATGAAATTATACCGTAGGTTGTGCCTTAGATGACTGACTATGACTGAAAATTGACAAATTGTGTGCCCTAGTAGCGAATGACCCTTGAAAAATTGCAAATCTTTAAATGTATGCTTGTATTTTCTTTGTTTTGCACTAGCTACCTTCGAAAATCATGTTTTTTCTCCTTGTGATTATGGATTGTGTTTTTCCCAAAAATGTGCTCTAAATCACGTTTTTCTATGCTATATTTTTCCCGTCACGTTTTGCCCTGAAAATGTCTTATTTTTGTGCCCTAATTACACCAAATGCCCCCCGAAATGACAAATTCCTAGTTGTGTGCCCTAACACTTTGAAATTACCTAAAATTTGTCTGAAAACACAATCAAAATTCCTAGCACTTTGAAATGCCCTAAAATTTGTCTAAAAACACAACCCAAATTGTGCCCTCGGATGTTGTTTTCATGGGTTTCTTTTTCACCTTTGTAATGGTGTCAAATGTATTTTGTGATTACGTTCACCGTAAGTGCTTTCAAACTGAAATTGGGTTGTTTTTTGCACTTTTGATGATGCTTTTCGACCTTATGTCGAACTCAAACTAAGACCTGAAATTGGGGCATTTTCTCGCCTTTTTGATGACGTTGTTTGTCCTACGTTATCACTCACGCTCTACAACGATTATGTGATTATCTAAGCTAAGAAAGATGATGACAATGACATCTATTTATAGGGAATATAACATGAAGTGACAAGCTCTCTTACCTAATGGCATCCAACTAGTAGAAGTTCATAATAGGTCGACGCGTTGTTCGCTTACATTTGTCCAACATGAAGGTTCTAAAGGGGAAGGGGCATGGAAGTGGAGCAGACTCATGGGAATAGATGTGAAAGTTATCTAAAGTGGATCTCAAGGTGTTGTAGGTAGAACCTATAATGATTTTTTGGGGTTGAGATTTACTCGCAAAACTTGGTTTTGCATTTAAGCCGTGTTATTATTAGTACTAGTTTACGTGAAGAAGGGTGTTTGATCCAATAACTTGACAATCACAAGGTTGTTATCAAGCAAAGGATTTTTGGCTAGTAGCGGGAGGAGAATTGTTAGTATTACTGGTGTTATTGCTAGGATTATCAAAAGGGTTATTAGGAATTTGAAGAAGGATTATTCCGAAGCTTTGAAGATGATTTCAATGTTGTTGTTTCCATAGGAGCTTTAGTTTGAGGAACTTAGACATATGAGCCATCCTTGTTAGGAGTGACATACACATTGTGGTCCAAGCCCTAAAAGGGAAACCGGAGATTTATTAGGTAAGTTGAACCTTATTGCATTGAATGATTGGCTTAGGTTGAGATTGAAAAAATTGTACCACGACTGATTTCCTTCAATGAGAAAGGAGTTACCCATGTAAAATCGAACGGGTTTAGTCTTCATAGAAAAAGCTGTAAGAGGTGTCATGATCATAAGTGATAAAAGATAAATAAGATAGTCAAGAAAGTTATGATAAAGCTATAGGAGCTAAGATGAGATAAAAAGATGAGATGAATTAAGAAATAAAGTAAGATTAAAATGATCATGAAAATAACTCAATCAACTTCACGAAAGCTTCATGTCCGATTCTCCAAATTGTATGTGGGCTAAGAAGGTTAATATGATTGTCCTATTTTCTCTTCTCAACAATACAGATTAGCAATAAATAGAAGATTATTCTATGACCAACCCACAAGCCAAGATAAAAACCAAGAGGCATATGAATCGTGGATCTAGAAGACAATGATCCACACCCTATCAAAGGTTTAAAGTTCCAAATCTTATGACTAAGATAAGGAATGGAGTCTTACTAGGATATTAGGTTATAAGAATAAATATAGTAAGCAAGTGGATGCAAGATACCCAAGACAAGGATGTAAAGTCAAATGGTGGATAAAGGCAAGGGCCGATAATAAGAAAAATGCATTAAACAAAGAATATGCTACTCTAGCCTATTTTAATAGATGAAATATCAACATATTCAATCATATAAACTATAAATGAAAAGGAAAGTTTAGGGATAATTACTTTTGAAGACAAGATTGATGCATTAACCACCCGCAGGTTAATAGCATCTTATGAGATGTTTGTCGGTGGATCACAAAGGTATAAGTGGAAGACCTAAGACCAAAGTTGGGGACTCCAAAGACTTGGAAAACCTTTTTGGTGCAACCCTTATTTTTTTAGCTCATAATAACCCAATGCCCCAAAGTAGTTTTCAAATCTAAGCGCCACCAAACCTTAAACCGTCAAGCTCTTTTAATGTACTTTGGCAAGTGCGGACATAAACCGATTATGTGATGATCCTAGATGAGAGAAATGACGACAATGCACATATTTGTAGAGGAACATAACTCAAGTCACAAACTCTCTTAGCCAACAACAATCGACTAGTAGAAAGTCATATCGGGTTGGTGCCACCGGTTTGCATCTATCCAACATGAAGGTTTTAAAGGGGAAAGAGCATGGAAGTGGAGTAGACTCTTGGGAGCAAATGTGAAGGTGTTGTGGGTAGTTGTGAAGGTGATAGAACCTAGGATATTAAGTGGTTGGAAGGAGGTGGTAAGAGGGTGGTAAGACATGCTAGGATGACCTAGGGCAAATGGGGCACACAACAATTCTCTCACAAGGTATTAGTTACCAACTTGCTCTTTATCGATAGGGCCCTTAATACACAAACTTAGAGAGGTTAATGCGCCAATAATCTACAAAGAAAAATCATTAATAAGAGTGAAAAATAAGGTGTATACAATTCTTGCGACTTTTTCCTCGACTACATAAAATAGACTATTTGTACCCACTACATTCAACATGGTGTCTTGCATAGGTTTGCCTCTTTCCTCTTCTCTCTGGGCCCTACAAAGATGCTTTAGAACACTTGTTTTCTTTTGAATCTCTTCATGTTGGTTGCATATGTTTGGAAGCTTCTAAAGTTTACCTTATTATTAATCTTGGGGATGGGTCCTTTGTACAAGAAGAATGTTATAATGATCATGGGCTCATATGAAGATTCAATGAGTTGTGGCTTAAATTGGTTGACGTCCACAAGTGGGCCTTTGATACTTGGAAATCTTTGGTTTCTAAGGAGATTTCCATTTGCCTATGTTATAGGGTTTTATTGTTATTGAATGTGAAGATGTAGAGGATAGAAACACTATTTATCGAATTGGGCCTTGTTTTTGGAAGGATGTTGCACTATGTATTAAGCCATGGTACTCCTTTGGCGCTTCTTTGGACATCATTTCTTCTGCTCTCATTTGGGTGAGACTATCGAATCTCCCTCGACCCTTCCGGTCTACTACCTTCTCTTCTATTGGAACACACTATGGTTGTTTCATTTTTACTCTCATCAAACATCAAAATACATTTCACTTCATTTGCCAAACTTTGTGTGGAGGTTGATTTTGAAAATGGTCTTCTAGAGGAGATTTGGCTTAAGATGGGGATATGGTTTGGAAACAAACGTTGGATTACGAGCATGTGGCCTTTTGGTATCACACTTGTTTCTCTCACAAACACCTTGTTACTAAGTGTCCAAAGAGACCTGCTTGAAAATCAACTTGTTTGGGTGGTGTGAAAAGAAGATCAAGAAACCTCTTCCTAATTAGTGGTGTGGTGCTTAGGAGCATCACCATATGATGGCTCCTCCTTCATCCCTCATAGTGGTAGTTGAATCTCATTTCCTTGGGAATGAGGAAATTCTTTCTTATGGACTCTCCCCCCTGTTGTTGTTATCCCCTGTTCAAACGACATTCTACCTCACTTGTTTTTCAAAAGCTTGTTTCAAATGATCCTCCACTTCACATTTTGTGGATTCCAGCCCCCCACCCTTGAAGACGAAAACCGAGATCTTCCTCTTTTCCCTTGGCGATGTTTTGGCCTCGAGCTCACTTAGTCTTGCATTCCCTCCATGATCCAACATTCTTGAAGATTTCTCTACGATAATTTGAACAAGTTTATATGGAAGTTAAGAAGAGGAAGGTTCCTAACAATTCTTCCCACAAGATGAGATTAAGATTTATGAAGAAACTCAACTGGTCGATTTTGGGTTGTAGTGTTTGATCTCAAATCTTGGTTTTCAAACTTTCCTAAATGTTCCTTTTTTATCCCTCTTCACTTCTCTCTTTTCCTCTCCCATCTCTTTCCTCTTCATTTTGACCTCTCTTTCATTCTTATTCTCGAATTATTCTTAGGATGAGAGCTCTAAGAGAATCCCTCAATTTACCAATTTAGAAAACAAACTATGTTGAATATTAAATATCATAGGAAGATATTTTGTGTATGTCCGGAACTATAAAAACACACAAGGCCTTTAAAGCATGGTACAATGGGTTGACAATGCATACACAAACATTAAAAAATTAAATAACATAAAAGCACGAGTTTGTTGCAAGTTTTCAACATTGTATTATAAATGTTGAAAACATGTCTTCCTTGGTTCCCGTAAGTCATAGCACCTCGGGTATGTTGGGAACTCACGTAGTATGTGTTAAGTTACCTAGGACTTTGGGATGACAAGAAAAATTCAAATTTTGGGGATGGAATTAAAATATTATTGAAATATTTAAAATAAACAAATAAACTAAAAAATAACTTATAGAGTAAAATAAGCCAAAATTTAAAATAATAAGGTAAACAATTATACGACATGAATAAATTACTAAATAAAACCATTGTGATTGGTCAATATCATCAATCATTAATCCAAAATCATAAATGATAGAGAATTGAGATACATCAATGAAATTACAATGAGAAGCGTACATTATAGTAGAACTAGACACATTATTATTACAATTTATTTGATTAATACACCAACTATTCAACATGCTAATGTCCAAATCAAAAATCATAGTCCAGAAAGGTGCAACTCAAAATTCAAAATCGACATTTGAAATAACATCCGTGAGACACTCCTCGGTGGAATGTCGTCCTCGTCCTTATTCTCGAAGGGGATCCCAATCAATCCTTGCTATATTAGGGTTCTCTTCAACTTGTCTTGGCTCCCGGATCTACATTCCACCATAATGATGGGGTTTACTTGTACTCGTGTCTTGCAATCCATGTGATGCAAGGCGGTGTGTACAACAAACTTTTATGTTGTCTTAGAGGTAAGTCTTTTTCTCTTAAGAGAGTGGATCCAACGATATGTTGAAATATTCTTCTTAGCAATAAAGAAACTAGAAACTTGGGAAAGGAAAGCAAATTGCAAGTGAATATAGCGAAGTTGGACGCCCATATAGTCGCCACCAACTCATTGGGTTCTTATGTGCCAATGTTAGTGTGTCTATCATTGCTGAAGATTTGTAGCCATCAAGTTTAATAAGTGTGAGCCATTGAATTCCAACCTCCTCTGCAGTATAAACTATTTTTATGGCCTTCATTTATCCCTTATTCACATCCTCGTCCTCTAAGGGGTTAAATCTACTAGGCCTTTCCACATACCATTTTGGATTAAGTGCATTTGTGGCCATATGTAATGGCGTGTTCAACTTATACCTCTGTTGAATGATAGAGTGAAATGATGCTGCACGTTAAGGACATCATGACAATGCTCGACCATTGTGGGGATGTCACAACATCCCTAATACCCCTCCTGCATACAAAGAAACACAGATGTCCCTGAATTTAAGAGATATACCCTTCCAATTTTGTTCAAACGCAAGTGTGTGGAGACGTTTCTCCCTTGTCTCATTGTCCCCAAACAAGAATAGATGTAATAACATATCTGAACCAGACAACTAAGCCTTAGTAATGTTAACATGTTCCTTGTTGACAAATCGCGATTTATTGATTGATGAGTACAGATTGACAACTAAATTCTTGTGACGTCAATACAACATGTGAGTCTTGCGTCTTCAAGAGAAGCATTATTATAAATAATTAGATAAAAATGCCCTAGGAAAGTCTGCTATGTGGGGATGCATTGTGCACATGACCAGTAATTGTCGTGCTGATTTGGTCGAATGATGACATATGAATCGTTCACCACTATAATTAAACTGTGCCGGTTTGGAGCTTAGCAAATTTTTAATGAATGTATAATTTTGTCATTAGTTTGATTTGCCATAATTCTAGGTGATAGGAAATCTAGCTAGAAGAGGGAAGAGCTCTGCCACATTTGAAGAACCTTATAATTGTTACCCCTACAGCAAGAAGCTTCAAGGCACTAAAATAAAAACTAGTCCAGTTATCTTTAATACATCTATCTGGAAAATGTTGTGGGATATCAATCTCACAGCCTTTATATTGGATTTTTGCATAACACATTGATTAATAACTATATTACCTTCTCTACAAATTTCTCACTGACCGGTGGAAATGGTGTCAATCCAGCTGCATCACTGTGTCAAGCTTGAAAAAATCTCTGGGATATGAATTGGGCTCCAAATTCCACTATATGGCCAAGATATTTTTTCAATTGACTATAAATGAAAAGAAAAAACTTCTAAGCGATGGTTAAATGGACACAAAATATATGATTGAAAATTGATTTTCAACTACTCACAGATGTTATAAACCACCACCACCACTCTACCTCACCCTTCCTCACCCTTCTTGCCCTCCTTAGCGAACTTTGTAGAATGCCTATCAGCGTAATTAGTTCTTAGTATAGTGGGGTGGCATAGTCACCGGGTTGGAGAAAAATTGACATAGATTCTTGAAGATTTAGACCTTTGTTGGTGGTTGAGGCTCAGTTGATCTTGTTGACAAGTCTGTGAATGCCCATTTACCTAGGCACCCACCTTGTAAAACTAATAAACATGATTTTGCTTCTGTTTCGGATTCACTCCCAGTGGCTTTCCTTTCATGTTATGTACATTTTTTTCTGCATTCAAGTAATTATTTTGTTGAATTCAATTTATTTTTCTGATTGTATTGAATTTTATATTTGCATTTATGATTTTTGGGAACCTTTCTGAAATGGATAAACCTTTAATTGTCAGACCTGCCAAACTTTTAATGCATGCTAAGTGAGTGGGGAAGTGAGGACCATGTGGTGCTTACCATTTCGAGGGTATCCATGGGAGATTGGGCTGCCCACATAACTTTTCCTCCGTGTGCGGGATAATCCCTTATGTACACACTTATAAACTTAATCAGAGCACTCCTCTTAGATGATTTGTTTGGCTTGCACTACATCACAATTTAATAATGCTAGTTCTTGTCTTCATGTGTTTCAAGCATTAGGAAATGATAAATAACATGATTCTACTACAACCCAAAGCACTTGGTCTTGTTGCACCACAAGTTTCTTTCAATTTCTAATGTCTATATATAAGCCCCTGCAGTCTTAAGCAATTCAGTGATACATTCATTTTGAGGACTTTTACATATTGTATGCTTCATCCAGTTAAAAGTCATTCTCAGGACAAATCCATTCCATTTAGACACATCTTGCAGTTGATGAACCGTTTTACTTCAGCTCCCATTTTGCAAAGTAGGGACATAATTAAAGATTATGCTTGCTTTTAACACATGCATATGCAATATTCCAAAAATAGGAACATTGGAAGGATAAGAAATGAAATCCAACTTCCATGCAATCGTCAAGACTCAAAACAAGTATGTTTTGTTGTGGTCTGGTACCATGTTGGAGCCCTTGCTGCACAAAGGATCCAAGGTCAAAGCCAGTGTGCTCCTATGTAATTAAGACTAAGACTGGGTAGAAAATCATGGTGACCACGGTGGTGCATGACCATAATCTCTGTAGGGGATGTGGGCCTCTTAAAAACGAATCCTTACTCATATAAAATAAAAAGTTAGAGCAACTTCATAAATATTAATGATAAAGCTTAAATATTATCTATTATTTTACATTTTGTGCTTACATTCAAAGAATATATAATGTAACATTTTATCTATGAAAATTGTACATAGTTCAACGCCCAACAATGGATCCTAATATGTACTGTCTATTTAAGGACACATTTTTTTGCTTGTATTGGAAGGTGTGCCACAGTGCAATTTTTAGGAACAAATGTTTATTGAGGATTCCAGTCAACTGAACCCGTCTTGTTTTTTTAAGAATACCAGTTTGGCTTGTATTCTAAACTGTATGTGTGGTTTTATGCCACATCCTCCGCAGGTGCATGTGGATTCTCCTAAGGGAAGGTAAGAAAGAAATGCTAACATCTTGAGAACCATTGCTAAAAGTAGAGGATGAAACCCTAAAGGTTTTTCATTACAAAACTTTGTTAACATAAGAGGTTGATCCTTGTTTTCATTGCATTACTTAGATATGGTCTTGTTTTCCTAAAAATACCAGTTTAGCATATATTTTAATGTGTTAAATTTTATGCCACATCCTTTGTGGTGCATGTGGATTCTCCCTTAGGAAGGGGAAGAAAGAAATGCTGACATCTTGAGAGCCATTGCTTAAAAGTAGATGATGAAACCTTAAAAGGTTTTTCATTACAAGACTTTCTTAACATAAAAGGTTGTTCCTTGTTTTCATTGCAATACTAGTTATCACAAGAGGTTACCCTTTATGACTATAGAACTTACTTGTTGTATATATTCCCCCCCCGCGACGGGAAGAACAGGACGGCGCGGAAGGAGTCGGGAAAAACAGGGCGATGGAGAAAATATGTTGCGGGGAATGGAGAACCCGACACCAGGGCAAGTCGCAGAACCAAGCGGGTTTCCGGATCGGAAAAACACGCCCAGGAAACATGTCGCGAAGGCCAAAAAAACCGACGCGAATGCAAACGCGGGTTTAGTTGTCGAAAAAAAAAAAAAAAAATAGTCGGGCGAACAGCAAAGAGAAGCATGTCGGGAGTTCTAAAAGGCCCGACACAAGGAAATATGTTTTCGGGTCGCCAAAACCCGAAAAACAAGGAAATCGGGTTTTCGGGTCGGAAACGCATGACGAAGGAGCATGTCAGGAGCCCACCAAAACCCGACACCAAAGGACATGCCGGAGAGGCCAAAAAATCCGACGCACAATGCAATTCGGGTTTCGGGGGCGGAACAACATGGCGCATCAAATACATGTCGGGGGGTCTTCAAAACCCGACAGCAAGGGAATTCGGGTTTCCGGATCGGGAAAACACGTCGGAAGAGCATGAAAAGGAAGCATGTCGAGCCAGTTTCCAAGCCCGATGCAAATGCACGAGGGAGTTCCGAACCCGACAGGCGTTGGGGATCTCACCTACCACCATGGTTGTTGAAGAATTAAGTGCAGTCTTGGAGGTGGTTGGGGCAGTTCGAATTCCTCTCTTCTCCCTCTCTTTTCTCCATATAAAATGTAAGGAAGGGGCTGTTTTTAAAGGTTGGACATTTCGCTTTGCACCCTCCCTTCTCTCCTGTTCACAAGAAGATTTGTGGAGTTCCAAAACCTCCCATATGGACTGTAACGCTGTTTTTTGCCTCTTGGTCATTGCAATGTATTGAATCGGTCCTTTGAGCAATATATATATGTCTGTGATTAAATCTAAATCCTCTCATGTATTCATTGTTGTCATTTTGATCTCTCTTTGCATTTTGGCTATCTCAGGCATAGTGTGTATCGCATCTATATGGTCTCGTGTTTATTTTGCAAAGCTTATGTTCTTCATTCCTCGGTGCATCACCTCCTTAGCTTAGGTTTATTTTTATGCATTTCTCTCTCCCTGTCTCCTTGGTAGTTAGATTAGGTTTTTGGGGTAAACCTCTGCGTTTTATTGGTGCATCTGAACAGAGGAATAGGAGCCGGCCTTCATCCGGAGAGCTTTTCCGATTTCGCAAGGTCCCACACTTGGGAAAAGCTCCATGTTGTGCAATCGCACTGGGAGTCTCAAACGATCGCGTTGCGGAGTCCCAGGGGTGCTGTGATTCGACACCAACAGTTTTGGCACGCCCGGTGGGACCAAGAGGTCATTCCATCAAAAAATTTGAAGGAGTTTTCATGAAATTTGCACTAAAAATTGCAGTTTTTTACAAATTTCGATTTTGCACCTCCCAGCCTGAACCCCGAAATCATTTTTCAAGGGCTTAACTTGCTCAAAACGAGTCAAAATTTCACCAGTTGGTAGATCCGACTGTAATCTTCAAAAGGGTATCTTTAGTTTTTTGAGATTTTGATTTTCAAAATTTCGGTTTTTTTAGTGATTTCGGGATTTCGGGATCCGAGAGCATCAAAGCAGGCACAGTAGTCATTTCGGGTTTTGGGAGATGCATTGCATGGTCCTAATCCCGACAGCAAAGAGAATCGGGTTTTGAGGGATGTCGGACATGTTCCAAGTTCCGACACATAGCAATTCGGGTTTTGAGTCGCATCGCATGACCCGAGTTCCGATCCGTGCTTTTCGGGATCCTCACCGCACAAAAGAGGTCTAAATTCCGATTGAGATTGTCTCCTCCGGGTCCTTCAAAATTTCAAATTATATTTTAATATTGTCAAGTTTGGTGTGTAACTTGACAAAATCCAGCCTTTTAGAGGCTTGTTCTCCAACACATCCTGGCGACTCAAGGGATTGAATTCAGCAGTATAGCAAAAGACAAGTTGCCTGTGCACATGAGAAGGATTCGACAAGGTCTTATACTCGAGAAGAGGGTTATTCGTCCATCTACAACTTTCACCAGTTGGGGAAGGAGAGGAAGAAGATCACAAAGATCGCCATCCCACCTAACAGACTTTATCTACACCTCCACCCTGGTAGGCCTTTTCGCATCAACCAGGGTTCTTAGGCCAATCATAATGGCGCATCTACCACCGAATCCCTTTGTCAATTTCACGGGCAGAGTCCACTTGCCCTAAATGCTCGTAATCAAATTCCAAATGCAAAGACTAAAGAATATCCCCTACTTCACGGGTGAGAAATCATACTACTCCTATCGATCACATCCAGATATTGCTAATGTATGTGCAATCCACGAAATAAATCAAATGGATGTCAGCAATCAAGTCGTTAGCTTCATCTTTCAAAGGCAAGGCCTTACAATGGTTTAGAGCCTAACAAAGAGGTCTATTACAAATTGGAACCAACTTTGTTCACTTTTCAGAGCCAATTGGGGAAAGGGCGATAATTTGTCTTTATTAACAACTTGACAGCAATCAAAAGGGCTCCTAACGAGCAAATGGCAGATTTTAACTTCAGGTTCCAACGGACATGGGACAGAATTCCAATAGCTGTTAGGCCAACAGCCGAAGGAGCATTCCTTTATTTTTTAAAGGCCATAAATTCAGACATAGCCATGATGATCCAATCAATGGGAGGGACAACGCTGCCAGGAGCCTATGACACAGCGATTAGAGCAGAGAACTGTTTGATCCAAGCTGGTAAGCTCGCACCAAGGCCGCCAATGCCTCTCTATCCAGATATGGGAAATCCTACAACCAGTCAAGCACCAGAGTTGAATCCCATTCCAACTCCTAGAAATCAAAGCAATAATGAGGCATCCACATCTTCAAATACTTCAAAGGAATTGCAAGAGGTCATGAAACAACTGCAGAACCTTGGAAATGAGCTAGTGACTATCAAAAGACAGCAGGCTCAAAGTGCTAGGCCGTATCAGCCTCAAGCGCAGTACCAGGCTAGGCCCCCGTACCAACAAAATAGGCCACCACCACCTCAGGTTGTGAATCAAAACCAAAGCCAAGGACAACCTCAGGCTGCCAGGCCATTTCGACCGTATGATCCAAATGCAACGACATCCTCAAGAGCTTTGGTTCCAACGCAAAACAACATGGCACAGGAATACGACTGGTGTTACCCTTGCAATCTACCTCACAATCAGTCAGCATGTTTCAACGGTGCACCGAATCAGGCCTTGATGGTGCAAACCATTGGTGTGCCTCAAGAACCAAGCCAAGAAGAGAATCAGCAGCAAGAAACACAACAAGAGAGACCTCCAACAGAAACCACATTGGCAAATTGGCGAACGGAAGACTTCTGCGGAGTTAACCAACAACCTTTTCAAGGCATGGCTACCAAAACACTGGTCATCAAGAGAATCATGGAAGAGGGACAACCGTAATCCAGCTTGTTTCTCGACCACTCCTACACAACAAGGGGCCTCAGAGACCAAACACAGCTCCAAATGTGCAAAATCAGCCTAAGGTACCTGTTAGCAACACACGCACTGCTCAAGCTTCGTAAAAGGTCGCACCAAGTAAGGGGCAAAAAGGACAGCTTCATTCCCTTCAACATCATCGATCAAATGAAGAAGACACATGTGAACATCTCCATGTGGGAATCACCGCGATCCTGTGGCAACGAGATTTATCGCAAGTGCCATGGCTAATTGGTCTCGCCACAAATGTATCAAACCAAGGACATGAGAAAGTTCTCACTAATGCAAAGGCAACATGATGGGGGCCGACAAAGCAAAAATTTGAAGCCTCCACCGTTCTATGTGTCATTGGTTGTTGGAAACCACTTCGTACACAAATCGCATGATAGATTCAGGGGCAAGTAGTTCAAGATGCCAAGCAAATAGCGGATCAACTGGGTTTGAAGTATGAGCCAAGGTCAAGGGAGTAGTAACTAGATGGAACAAAGAGTGGGAACCGTTGGAGTCATCAGGGGGTTAAGCCTAACACTACATTCCCGTCCTAATGTTACAGCTTCTACAAGATGTGTCTCGTGATTGACCTCCCGCCACTCTTTTCAAGGCTGTGTCTATCAAGAGACTTCACCGCAAAATCGGTGGATATTTATCTGCAGATTGGTCACACATGATTTTTAGGACAAGGTATGGGGCCAAAGCAACAATCAGGTCAGAACCAATTGCCAATTTCCATATTGAGCCTCATGTACCAAATCCTATCAATGCAAATTGCTCAGTTTTTGATCAGGAGGAGTGTCCAAATGATCTAGAAACAGGTACTAAGGTCGAGGGAATTCCTGATTTAACTTTGGATGAATGGGCAAACAAGAGTCATGAATTTGACCCATACAAGGAAATTGAAGAATCTGAATTGGGCGTGTATTGTGTACACGAAGAAAATTCACCCATTCCCAACATCATTCAGCCCGAACAAAAGGATGAAAATGAAGTTTGGCAACTATTCTTCGATGGTTCGAGAAGCAGACAAGGTGCTGGAGGTGGTGCAATGTTGATTTCACCACAAGACATCAAATATTATTCAGCTTTTCGTTTCCAGTTTTCTTGTTCAAACAACACGGCTGAATACGAGGCATTAATTCATGGACTTCATTGGGCCAGGAAAAGGGGCATAAAGAACTTGCAGGTGTTTGGAGATAGCGAGCTAATCGTCAACCAAGTTAGAGGACAACATGCTACAAAGAATGACCTGTTGAGGAGCTATAAGAATAGGGTATGGGACCTCATCGAGGACTTCGAAGCTTTCAACATCACGTCCATACCCAGGAAGAAAAATGAAGTTGCAGATAGGCTCGCAGCAGTTGGCGCAACGTTTGATGTGGTTGAAAACATCAGAAGGGGAAAAACACAGCCACATATCCATGTGATTGTGAGGCCAAAGCAGCCCAGATAATAACACAAGTCGGCAGTGTTTGAGAACGATCAACAGATCGTCAATTTCTTAAGAAGAGGCTGAATTCTCACCTAGGAATCGTGAGACTAGAGCAGCAGCAGATGGGGATCAAGTAGTGCAACATGACAAACAAGCTTCCTAAAGGTTTAGTAACATCGAGTCTATCTTCAACCCTAACGACTAGCCAGTAAGGAAAAGGCGAATATACAGTCAAGAGAGAAGATTCAGAGCCAATCTCGGTTGGGAAAGCAAAACACTTCAAATTGGTAAAGTGGCCACCGAACAGAGAAATCAGATTTCATACAACTTTGCCAAGAATTTCCGATGTCTTCGCTTGAGCTATGAAGACTTGAGAGGATTCGATCCGAAGCCGGCACAACATACCATAGAATTGATCCGATGCTAAGCCCATCAGTGTAAGCAAAGACCACAACCTCACATCGAGCCTCTAATGAAGAAAGAGTTAAACAAGCTAATAGAGGCGAGCATTATATTCCCGATCAAGCATTCAAGCTGGGTTGCAAACTTGGTTCCGGTCAGGAAGAAGAGCGGAGAAATCAGGTTGTGTGTAGACTTCCGAGACCTCAATAGGGCCTCTCTCAAAGACCATTACCCACTTCCTTCAATGGAACAAATATTGCAAGTAGTATCCGGTTCAGAGAGATTCTCTCTCCTAGATGGCTACTCAGGTTATAATCAGGTGACGGTGAAAGAAGATGACCAATTCAAGACGGCTTTCACCACCAAATGGGGAACCTATGCCTACAAGAAAATGCCATTTGGGCTATCAAATGCTGGAGCCACTTTCCAAAGGGCAATGGATATGGCATTTAGGGGGTTGATCAATAAAATAGTTCTGATATATCTTGACGACATCACTGTATTCTCAAAAAATGCAGTGGATCACCTCTGCCATTTGAGGCAAGTATTCCAGAGGTGTAGAAGATTTGGGGTATCTTTGAATCCCAAAAAATGCATATTTTTGGCTCACGAGGGAAAACTTCTAGGCCATATTGTTTCAAAGGAAGGGTCACGATCGACCCGAAAGAGTCAAAGCAATTCGAGCATCGCTATCACCAAGTCATAAGAAGGCTCTTCAAAGCTTCTTAGGAAGGATCAATTTTGTCCGCAGGTTTGTTCCAAACTTTGCAGCTCTCGTGAAACCAATAACGCTGATGTTAAAGAAGAGCATGGCATTTAAGTGGACATCTGAGGGCAAGGCAAGTTTTGAGGCAATAAAAGAGGCTATATCTCAAGCTCCAACTCTCGTCAATCCAGACTTCTCCAAGGACTTCGTGTTATATGCCTTCGGTGGCGGAGACACAATTTCTGCAATCTTGGTACAACAAAACAAAGAGGGATTAGAGCAACCAGTTGCTTTCTTCAGTCAAGGCTTGGAGGAATTCGAAACTAGGTACTCTTTCATCGAAAAGCATGTACTTGCAGTGATCAGGAGTTTAAAGAAGTTCAAGCACCTAGTCTCGAACAACAAGATCCAATTGTTGGTCTCTCATGCGGGAGTCAAGGACTTCCTTCTAAACAAAGATCTTAATGAGAAGCGTGCGGGATGGATAACTCGTGTCATGGAATATGACATCGAGATCAAAGTCACTAAGCTAGTACGTGGAAAGGACTATGTGAGCAACTAGCCTCGAGTCAACAAGTTGAAGCAGTGATGAAAAAGAGACTGCCTTTGTACTACAGATAGTCAAGAACAGAAAATGATGATGTGCCCACTCCTTGTTGACTCGTGAGTATGATACACTTCCTACGCATGTGACTATGCCCTCCAGAAATGAGCAAAGCAAAAGGAGATACTTCAGATTACAAGCTATTCCATATGTGCTTGCTGATGGTGTTCTGTCTCAAGAAAGACATCAATGGAGTTTTACCGAGGTGCATCGGGATAGTCAAATTGAGAGGGTGTTACGAGATTTTCACGATGGAGATTCTGAGGACATTTTGCCCCACGAGTAACACTCTCAAGATAATGAAGGCAGGTATTATTGGCCCACAAAGTGTTCAAAGATCATATACATGGATAAGAAAGTGTAAGAGATGTGCACTCTTCACAGCAAAGAAAGGCTAGCAAGAAAGACTTCCATCGCACCCGATTTTGGTCGACCAACCATTTATGCAATGGGGATTGACTTCATTGGGGTCATAAATCCAAACTCAAGCCAAGGCCACAAGTGGATTCTCACTAAGCAATGCACTATTTCACCAAGTGGACCGGCAAAGAGCGCTTGAAAGAAGCAAATGAGTCTAACATACTAGACTTTTATGAAGGGATAGTAACCAGGTTCGGTGTGCCAGCCACTATCATATCAGACAACGCATTGGCATTCGTAGGTTCCAAGATCACAGAATGGGCTGTCAAAAATGGAATCTACTTGAGCACCTCTTCCAATTATTACCCACAGGGTAATGGGCAGGCAGAGTCCACGAACAAAAACTTGCTAAGAATCATCAAGAGGACTCTAGATGAAAATCAAAGAACATGGCATACCAAGCTAAAATCAGCATTATGGGCTGACAGAATAACACCAAAGAGGTCTACAGGGAATTCTCCCTACAAGCTGGTCTATGGGAAGGAGGCAATATTGCCCATATCATTAGAATCGCCCGCATTGGAGTTCATGAGGCAAATGAGTTAGGCCGAGTTCGAACCAATGGAGGCCGTATGCGAGTTGATGGAATTGAAGAAATAAGAGAACATGCAGCTCAAACAATTGAGAAAGATCAGCCTTAGTGAAAAGATGGTTTGATAAGAAAGCAAGAGCAAGGACCTTCCGAAGGGGACCTAGTTCTCAAATGGGATGCAGATCGGGCAAAACCGGGAGGCATTCCAAGTTTGATGCCATTCGAGTGGCCCCTACATGGTCACGGGATGTAAGAATAGCAATGCCTTCCAATTGTCTACATTGATGGAGAAGAACTCCCGATTCCGGTTAACGGAATCTATCTTAAACATCACTACTAAAAGGAAAAGGTTTACCTTGTAAATATTAGCTTAGTTTTCATTTTCCCTAAGTGCGTATGCACATTGTCTTCAGAGTTAGGTTTCGCTTCCTAAGTGCTTTGGGCACAGTTTCGCTTGCTCCCGGTTGGTTTTCTACAGCAAGGCAGCTGTGTTCTCGGAGAGGGAGTTCAAATCGTGATCGCTTAGTTCGGGTTATTGCTTATGACTCCATGCCCAATGGATTGCTGAAAGGCCACTGATCTTCTACCTAAGCAGTGTAATCCCGCTGAGTCGCCAAATTGTTGTATATATTTCCTCCTCCGCGACAAATGGGAAGAACAAAGGACAACCGAAGAGGAAGAATACGGCCGAGACAGCGGAATATGTTGGGGAAGAACGGAGGACCCGAAGACGAACCCGAAGTCAAGAGACAAGCGGGTTTCGGGGGATCAAATACATGGCGGAAACATGTCGCGAAAAGCCCGAAAAAAACCGAAAAAAAGCAAACGCGGGTTTAGTTGTCGAAAAAAAAAAATAGTCGGGCGCGAATAAAGAAAGAGAAGCATGTCGGGAGTTCTAAAAGGCCCGACACCAAGGAAATATGTTTTTGGTTAAAACCCGAAAAACAAGCAAATCGGGTTTTCGGGTCGGGAAAACAAGTCGGGTTTTCACGAAGAAACATGTCGAGCCACCAAAACCCGACACCAAAGGACATGCCGGGGCCAAAAATCCGACGCACAATGCAAAATCGGGTTTCGGGGCGGAACAACATGCGCATCAAATATATGTCGGGGTCTTCCCGAACCATTTCGGTTTCAAAGAACAACATGGCACATCAAATACATGTCTTCTTCAAAACCCGACACAAGGGAATTCGGTTTCGGATCGGGTAAACACGCTTCTAAGAGCATGAAAAGGAAGCATGTCGAGCCGCCTTCTAAGCCCGATGCAAATGCACGAAGGGAGTTCCAACCCGACAGCAGCTGGGGATCTCACCTACCACCATGGTTGTTGAAGAATTAATGCGCTTTTGAGGTGGTCAGCGCAGATCCGAATTCATTCTCTTCTCCTCTCTCTTTTCTCCATATAAAATGTAAGGAGGGGCTGTTTTTTAAAAGGTTGGACATTTCGCTTTGCACCCTCCCTTCTCTCCCCGTTCAAGAAGATTTGTGGAGTTCCAAAACCTCCCATATGGACTGTAACGCTGTTTTTTGCCTCTTGGTCATTGCAATGTATTGAATCGGTCCTTTGAGCAATATATATATGTCTGTGATTAAATCTAAATCCTCTCATGTATTCATTGTTGTCATTTTGATCTCTCTTTGCATTTTGGCTACCTGTGCATAGTGTGGTATTGCATCTATATGGTCTGTGTTTATTTTTGCAAAGCTTATGTTCTTCATTCCTCGGTGCATCACCTCCTTAGCTTAGGTTTATTTTTATGCATTTCTCTCTCCCTGTCTCCTTGGTAGTTAGATTAGGTTTTTGGGGTAAACCTCTGCGTTTTATTGGTGCATCTGAACAGAGGAATAGGAGCCGGCCTTCATCCGGAGAGCTTTTCCGATTTCGCAAGGTCCCACACTTGGGAAAAGCTCCATGTTGTGCAATCGCACCAACAACACTTACAATGGAGGTCATCCATTACATCTTACATGCATAGGGCCTAAGATCTATAAAAACAGGAGGGCCCCCTGTAATTGCAATTCGAGAATTATTACTCCTAATTAACACCGAAAAAATAGATAACCAGGGATAAGTTTGTTGATACTTTATTGTAATGTAAATGCATTTTATGATTTATCGCCAGCTTTTGAGAAATATATTATTCTTTTGCGGGGAAAATGAAAGGTCCGGCTTTTATCAAGGATCCTGATGGTTACTTGGATCGAAATATTTGATTTGAAGTTGATTGGTCAAATAACTTCAAGTGCAAACTTGATCTCCAATGATTTGTGAAAGCTTATGTTGTACTATCAAAAAAAAAATCACGTGCTATAAAAATGTTGAAGAGGCTTTGTTGGGAAAGTTTATGAATAGAGAGATCAGATTACAAGTGGTTTGATTTGTCTAAAAAAGTTTGAAGCTGACCTAAAAGACATTCATAGTTTATGTCTTCACATCAACTACAAAATTCGCAACATGATAAATGTGACAAAAGATTGTTAAAATAAAAAATATATTAAATCATTGTTGTTTTATGCAAATTTAATAAAATATTGAAATTTTTTTGTATTGTCTTAAGAAATGACACATATGAGATAGAACAATTTATTGGCTAAATACATCAAAATATGTTTACAAAAGGAATTAATAAAATTTATTGGCATTTCAAGCTGGGCCGACAAAGCACTCTCGGATCGTGTTTGATAATAAAATTAATATTACATTGCTTTTAAAAGTTTGAATTGGTTAAAACCCTTTTCAATTTCTTGATTTTCATTGATTTAAATAATTAAGTTAATACGGAGGAATCATTATGCTTATGAAGATTTTCCCAAATTAACAAAGATGCATGTTTTTGGTTTTTAAATAAATTCCCATAATACTATTTCCCAACTTCATATAAAATTAGTGTTTCCTTTTAGTTCTTGACAATATGTTAATACTTTTCATTACTATTTTGTGCTTCATAATGGCCACCATAAATCATGCATTTCAAAACAAACCTTTCCATGATAATCACAAGCTTCCTGGGAAGACAAGAGATCTGTTTCATAAGGCCCATACATCCAATGTCTCGCTCTACAAATGTAGAGCTTACATGTTTATACCTTCTATGTTATATAGAGTTCAAGCTATCACAAACTATTTGCTATTTATAAATCAGGGTCACAGTAGATCCTACAGGCCTTATTTTCTGTATCTCTGCCCGTAGTCTAGCATCCAACCCAGGCAAAAGTGAAGTACCACCTGTTAAGAGAATAGTACTGTTCATAACAGCATTTGCACTATGAGAAGGCAATCTTCGGGCTGAAATTCCTACCATTTCATCAACTCCTGCCTGATCGATACGAAGCATATGAGGCTGAAATAAAATTTCAGGGCATCTGAATCTTTCAACCCCTAGTGTGATGCGAAAATCATCTGCAGTAAGTGGGCGGGGTGGCTGAGCATCCAAAGTAGGCTGACTACCCATGATATCATTTGATGTGAATGTAAACGTGGGGTCTAATTCCTGTTACCAGAGAAGATATGTTACATGATAATATGAGATGCATTACTTTTCTTGATAAACTATTGAGTAAGTAAAATGAAGTTTCTAAGAGGACATGCGCAAACCTGAAGACGTGTATTCAAACGAATAAGTTCTGCTTCATCCTGATCTGGGCCGTCGTCGTCGTCGTCGTCGTCGTCATTGTCCTTGCTCATTTTCTTATAGAATTGCCAGTTTTCGTCCTTCTGTCCGAATGTGTCCTCACCCTTCCTCGATCAAAAGCAGCAGTAGTCAAAAGCCTCATGCGCTCCCTCTGCGCTGCATTGAGCCTTTCAGCACGTCCTACCCCTCCAGTTATAGTAACATTGTTGTTTGTACGAGGAAAACCATTCACCTTTGAACGCTTTCGCTGCTCAACTTTTGCACAAGCGTAACGTAACTGCTCAAGGTAAAGGTCAGGATTTTCCCTGAATCACACCCATAATAGGAATAAATGTTGTCATTAAATGAGTCATTTTTAAGGAGGGGCCAAAAGAATCCCAAAACATGAACAACTGATATCTATGGTTTCAAAAACATAATCACAATAGCTAAAAGAACTTACAGGCGCCTTAACTCATCTAGCTGATTTTCCGTTTCTCGTTGCAATTCCTCCTCTTGGCGCTTTTGCCTCGCCTTTGCACGACCCTCAGACGTAGTTTTGAGGAACAGCTGCCTCTTCTTCTCTTTTATCTGTTAAAAACAAAATGTCCACAAGAACATAAAGCTCAAAATAATTTTGATTTGCAAAGCCACCTGATCAGCCCTCCTAATATTTGAGGTTGGTAATAAAATAAAATAAAAAAATGAAAACCTTAGTCTGGAAGGAAATCGAATTCAATAAAAGAGCATACTAAAAACATTATACTATGTTTACGAAAAATGTGCAAGATGAAGAATCAACAATGGTCCAGCTCCAACCATATGTTATGTGCTCATCAATCAACAATTTGTCTTTTGTGCATTTGAAACCTCATCTTACATGGCATTATGGGAGAAATATGGGCATAATAGACATGATATTAAAAGATCAAATCACTTCCAGTACTATCAATTTCTTTTACAGCTAAATAATGACCTTATATAAGAAAATTCTAAGTAGCATACTTGATTGCTTGTGTTGCAAGGGAATACTCGTTGGCTAGAGGCGCGATTGAAAAATTGTAAAAAGGTATAGAGGAATAATATCATGGAATCGATGACTTATTAAGAATGATTGAGTACTAAATGGGAAATTAACATAAAACATTATGGAAGATTTATAAGGAGGACGTAAATGTTAATTATTAGTGGAAAGACAAAAGTGTGTGTTTTGTATTGTGTTTAACAAAACCTATTTGAGAGAATGACCCAATTCACAACTAACTTGCAAGAGTAAACTGACACAATAGTAAATTTGTGCATATTGTTGATGTCACAAACAACATTCTATGTAGGCCACATCTTTACTTATTATCATAGTGGATGATTTCTTCTAGGAACAAGAGTTGAAGAAAAACATAATGTTTTCCTTCCTCTACATTTAGAGATTTTTTTCCTATTTAATGTCATGTTAATATTGTTTTTTGAAAAGGCGTATATATATAATAATTTGTTTAAATTGAAGGTCTAACCTAAAGACAATCATTTTGAGGCAACAAGAGGATTTGTGAATTGCACAACCGAAAATAACAGAAGACATGCATGTAGTTAAGCATTTGTGTTTGACATGGATTTTATTGGAAAATAAATTTTGTAAACTATGTGAGGGCACACATGTTAAATTATAGTTACTTGTGATTGTATTTATATACATGCAAATGTGCCTAGAGGGATCAATATTTTGTTTTTGTTTTTTCACGATTGTATGTTTTGTCATGTGTATGAAGCATATTGAGAAATTAATAATCTCATAAGATTCTCACTTCAAGCCTCAATCACTTTTTTTAATATTGTTTTTGAATCTAATTTTATATTATCACAATCATGATAATTTGGCTCCATTACAATAACTATTTTAAACAAAACATATTAGTGAAATTGAACCACTGGTCATCATTATCATATTGTTTCAATCTTACCTCTAGGAAAATAGTCTATCCATTGCCTAATAATTCTTTATTTAAAAAGGAGCAATATTCTTCTATGACAAAATTTTATATATGCAAGCCAATAATAAATCTCTGGGATCCTCTAAAATAGGATGAGGTAAAGGACCATTCTCCGACCAACACACTCCAATTGTCGAGCTACGAAGTTGTTTAAGGCTATAGAACAAGAGTACTATGCATAAGAGGTTTTAAAGGAGCTATAAGGGGACTATACATTCGATCATTAAGGATATGAGATGTAGGACTTTACTAGGTCAAGGGGTGCCTTGAGGCAAAATAGAGAGCTATCAAGTAAAAACTATAATGTAAAAATAAAGATATATCACTCTATCCTATTTAGTACATGATACAAAGGAAAATCATGAATTGATGAAAGGAAAATAAATTATGATTAGAGAAATTTATTTGGGGTTGACTTGTTGGTGTATTAATCCCTTGGGATTTTAATACATTGTGAGAGGTTAATGAGGGCGAAGTCTAAGATGAATATGTAGAAGTCCTAAGTAAATCTCAAGCTAGGGACATCAAATACCTAAGCTAGTCCTTGTTGGTCTAACTTTTATTCCTGATGTTTTCAATGGATTAAATGCTAAGTTGTCTCTCAATATAACGTCTATGGGGATCCCCTAAAACGAAATAAGGTAGAAGATTATTCTTCGCCAACACACACAAATTATTGGTCCGCAAAGATGTTTGAGGTCATAGAACAATAGTTCTATGCATATGAGGATTTAAAGTAGTTATAAGGGGAATACACATTCAATCACTAAGCTATAAAGTAAAAATATCATGCAAAAATAAAGATATAATACCCTATCCTATTTAGTGCATGATACAAAGGACAATCATAAACAAAAGAAAGGGAAAGATATTACAATTAGAGAAACTTATTTTTCGTTGACTTGGTGCATTAATTTCCCTTGCTCCTTCAAATTTTAGTACTTTGTAAGAGGTGGTTGTGGGAAAAGTCCAAGATGTTAAGGTAGAAGACCTAAGTAAATCTCAAGCTAGGAACATCAAAGACCTAAGGTAGACCTTATTTGTCTAACATTTATTGTTAGTGTTTTTTCAATGGTTCAATGCTAAGTTGTCTTCTTCAATAGAAGCTCCTATAAACTCTACGTTATCTTTTCCTTCTAAGTCAGATTTGGGAGGGAATTTAGAGTGAATTGTTCGATGATATATCGAGAAATGAAAAATGAGAACCTTATATATACGGAGTTACACCCTAGAAGTAGTAACTTAGTTTCTATTGATTTTATCAACTTGACTAATGATCTTAGGTGAAAGAAGGGATTTCAACGATGGATCAACTACGTGAAATTTAATGAAGGAATACTATAAACGAAGGGAACATGAACCTATGAAGCTAAGTTTCGAAGCTAATGAAAAGGCAGGTTTGCAGTGGTGGTAGGAAGAGAAATTCCACAACAATCTCCTATGGTGTGCTACTGATTCAGCCTACCTTAATCCTAAATGTACTCTTTAGGATGTAAATTCAAGTAAACTAATACATTACGAGTCTTGTAAAATAAATCGTAAGTGAAAATAAGGTGTATAAATATGACCCACTTGACATGTGTCACTATAGTTTAACATGAAAAAATACTTCAAAAAATTAACATATTAAAAAAATCAAAGGAAATGACAATAATAAATAATTGAGATGATGAACACAATGAAATATATTTCCCTTGTTCACCTTTATGTGAAAGTGAATGCATGCATGATCCTTCGTCTCAATTGTGGTGGGTAACAAAAATGTTTATGTTAACCCCGATGGTACAAGATTGAAATAAAAATGCAATGCAAGATTATGGAAAACAAGGGGGGAAGGTACTAGGATGCATCTAGATAGCCTATAAAGGAGCGGTAAAATTATGTTCGGAAGACCCAAAAGAAGATAAAATTACATGGGCAAGTTTAGATAACCAACAAAGAGAAGGTACATTACGATAGAAGACCAAAAAAGGAATAACAAGTTGGGTCGAGTTTGGATAGGCTATAAAGAGTGACAAAATTAGGTTTGAATGATCCAAAGAAAAACGTATATAGTGCATATATGGAAAAATAACCCCGTCCTAACAATCCCGAGGAGGAAAATGAGATACTTGGGTTGGGTATATGGTGTAAGGTACGAAGACAGTCACTAAATTAGCCTTGTAGACTGAAAGATAAGTAAATTTTAAATTTTAGTTTTTTTTTTCAAAAATACTAAATTCATTACAATGTTAAAACTCTAATGTTTCTTTTGCTTTGTCCATTAAGAGATGTATTTAATAAGATATGGGGATTTTGAAAACTTAGATGAATAATTTTTGAAATTATGATATTTTTGGTTTTGAAAGATATATATGAGTCCAATCCCTTCATTTGATGTATTGTGATTTCGTAAAATTGAGTGTATGGAGCTTTGGAACATTTGATTCGAATGCAACTAGAGACTATTGAGAGTAGGATGTGAAATGGGAACCTAATAAGGGACTATCACTTGCTCATCGAGGCCACACACCATGAAATATTGGATAGTGTTTTACCACATTAAGATATTGCAACTATACATGATTTGATGACACCATCAACTAGACATCCGAAAGAGTGTTTACACTTATCGGAGAAGCAACACAACCTTTATAGTGACAAAAGGAAGATCCAAGTCCTTCGTCATCTACAATTGTGTCCAAGGGAGATGTTGAGACATTGTGACGTGTTACAAATACCCAACAAGCCTATTTAGAGCAGCATCATACCCATATGTCGACTATGAGTTTATATATTGATTGAGAACATGTTATTGGTGAAAACATTTTACAATTGTAGAGATACTCCACCACCACTTGGGGAGAGTCTCGGGGATCAATATGTAGGGCACAATCCTTACCTTGATTGCTCAGGGATTGCTAGAGATGATGCATCCTCACATTTCATAGCTCTTCGCTCCGATAGGGGCGAAGGTGGTGTTTGATGATATGATGTACTACATGTATTTGGATGTAAAGAAACATTGCATAAGTATATATGACAACATTTTGTTCAGTTTAGCTCTATTTTGTATATTGTTGGCTGTTTTACCTAGCCTTTATGAGATGTATTATTTTGTATTCATTCTTATATTTGCACAAATGTGAACACAAAAAATGAAAGGACTAAAGGTAATTGTAAAATTTGTATGGTTAATAGGATGTAACATCTAATGTAAGTAGATAGCACATAATGAAACAAAAGATGTGATAAAGTAAAGAAAAAGAACATCCAATGTCATGAGATAACAAGATCTAAGAAAAAAATAGGATGTGAAAAGAGAGTAAAGTGGGCATCCAAGGTGACTAGATAATAAAAGTCTAAGAAAACAAAAGATATAAAAATTGAGGAAAATTTACATCTAATATATTTAGATTGAAAAATATATAATAAAATAAAATATGTGAAATAATGATAATAAGCCACTAATAAGCAAAGAATTGAGAAATACCAAATCAATGATTGTGCGAACATGTGTCAAAGGAATACCACAACCATATAATGTCAAAATTACGGTGACAAAAGTGGTGTAGATGCCAAGGAAATAGTTTGAGAGGAGTATTTATCGGGAAGAGCTAGTTGATTCAATGAGGTCTTACAATCTTAAACTCACAAATATTTAGTCGAAGCCAACACTAGTGAGTAAAAATATAAAGTAGGATATAGAAGAGGAAAATAAAGAAGTGACACATGGTCAACCAACAATAATATCAATCAAGAAAATGTATGAGTGAACTTGGAGGGGAGAATGTGAGGCACGATGTAAGCAATGTGAAATCCTTCTTGAAGATAAGACACTAACAAAATTCACACGACTATGAGCTTTCAACATATTATGCTTCAAGGAGCCATATTTTTCAATGCCCGACATAGGAAATATAGTGAAGTATGATAACTATCCCATCTCGGCCATGAGATGCAAGAAAATAAAAATCAGTACCTTTCCATGATGTGTTTTCCATTCCCAAGGACCCCAATAGAGGAATCACCAATTACGAGGATTAGGTACTTCCATGAAAAGACAAGTATCACAAATGGTAGATATTTAGCCTCCAAATCTCTTCTAACAACCTTTCACACTCTAAAAGACCTCTAAATCTATTGTGAGGTCAACTGTGAGTTTGAGATTTAAACTAGGAGACGGGCATACCAATGATATGATCATGCCTTTTAAATATTACGTTTGATTTTTACTTTTACCTTTTGGCATTGATATTTTGGCTTTTTAATTTTAAAAATAAGTTTTAATGTTCCTCCTTCGTACAAATTCGGAAGTCCAACAATGGGTACATAGGATAACAACACTAGAGATATTTCACTTCGCTACTATAGAGAAGAACCTACAAACCTACATTCTTTGATATTCCTAGAGGTGCCCTTTGAAAAAGAGTGTGATATCATTTATATAAAGCCTAAGAGGGAAATGTTAAAAATGAAAAGTACCAAAGGAGGTCCGAAAGGACACAATGGCTAGATAAACTAAGATCCTATTACAAATATCAATCCAAAAGCACTCAAGACTTTACTCAATCTTTCTAAAGTAGTTGCACATCCTTTTTAAGCAATCACTAATACAATTCTAAAGCACCCAACTAGGTTAAATAGTTTAACTTCCTCCATTTCATAGCATGCAGAGTTCTAGAGTAATGTCTTAACAAGAGCAAATTCACTCCAAGCATTGTCGAGGTTTCAAGTGATAAGGCTTAGTCTAATAGTTGAAGCACACTAATACCATGCTAGGTACATTATCTACTCTATAGTTAACCCATTATATTTGTATTAAGAGACAAAAGATAAATTATAGGGTGTTGACTTAGATCACACTCACACTTGCACAAGTACCTAGTAGAATTGAATGAGATTTGATGCCACTCAAGGGCATGCAGTGTAACATTTGGATTGGTTCGGCGGGGTCGACCACCATGGGTAGTCTAGCCTCACCACACACTAATTTCTCCTTTTTTATATAATGCTTTGATACATGGTATTGCAAGTATCTAGGGTTTCCACTTTGTTGTAGGTTGTTACAAGTTGTGTTGAGGTTGTGCGAACAAGAGTGACATACAACAAAGCACATTTCTAAGCAAGTGAAACACACATAAAGTTATAAAATTTGACTACAAAAGGGTCCAAGACCACAAAAACTCCAGTCAAGACCTTAGAAAATTAGGGCAAGACCGTATCAAAATTTTATAATCATGTACGAAGTTATGTTTTGCTCCGATCAAGAACGAAACATCTCTAGCTTCGATCAACCTATTTCACATGTTTGCATGTCGAAATCTCATTTTTGCATATATATAGCTAAGTCTTCATCTCTTCTTAGGTATTTGAGCTACCATTCTATTGTTTATCATTATTACAAGTATACATGTGTTGTTCGATTATGTATGACTAATTGTGAATTCATTGGATTAAAATAATTATTTGTAACAAACCCTTAAATCCTTTTTTACACTTCATATTTACATCTTATTCAATTTATTTAGGGTTGGTACTGAGCCAAATATGAGTCCTAGAGTTTGTTGTGTTCTTGTGTAACCAAAGGTGACGATGAAACATTCATGTTATTAAAATTCTAGGCAAGAGGCATTAGTATGAAAACCCTTGCCATATGATTTGAGGTCCCGGATCGAATGACAAGTTCTATACATTTTCGAGTCCAACATAAAAAATAGATCCATATGATTTTAGGTCCTATTTCTAAATGACAATTGGTATCAAGAATAACAACAATAGTAATGAATCCATTTTTTTTCATTTATTAGTGGAAGAAAGAATGACAATATATAGAACCCAAACCATTGATTTCAAGGTCAAAAACATTTTCTATGTGTCCTTAGAAGATGTAGCTTGCACATTTTCCCTTTGCCATTTTCAGTGTAGGCAATCCCTATTATGGTCGCATCATATATGCGTGAAAGAAAAGTTGTGTTTTTGTTCACAAAAAATACCGGGTTAGGATAAAGGTGTAAAAGGCACAAGTTTGGTTGGGAAAACGAGAAAATAATAATAACATTAACATGTCTCATGTTTAAACCTTGACAATAATAGCACTAACAAAGTCAAGTTTTGAAAGCATGAGTCATAAATAGCTCGCAAGATATACAAAATTTGTAGGGTTTTATCCCCATGTCTTCCATTAGTTAATTGTCCTTTTGAACAATGTATTCAAGTCATAATATTCTAATAAGCATATCTCGTAGTGGTTTCTTTGCGAGACATGTCATTAAACCTTCTTATACTACAACGATGATATTGGTTCACTACAATGTTGGTATTTCTAAAATCAACTATTGCTCTTGTTATTGAAAATATAGTATTCGAAAATAACATTATGTGAATTTCAAAAAATTTGTTACAATATTTATGTGAAAACCCATACACTTGGTCCTCTCCAATATTCTTGAACCACTCCCTCATACTTGCCACAACAACAATATTTTAAACTAATAGACATAAACATAACATAACCACTTCAAATATAATGATTATTAAAGAATTTGGAATGTAAAAATTGGGAAAGAGGATATGTGTTTTTTTAACCCAATTATGAGGATTGACATGTTACTATTGGCATCCCTCACCAAGGTCGAGAGATATTTACATAAAACAACTAACTATTTTTTATTTTCTTGATCCTTAAGTTAATAGTTCCAGACATCTCTTATGTGTCTAATTATTTTATATAGACACATTTGCAAGTGACGTATGTATTTATATGTTTATATAATCACACCAAACATTACATTCAAACAATACAAATAATATAATTTCCATGAGAATTTTAGCTTTGGGAAATCTTAATTTCTTTATGTGTTTACGTAATTGTAATAGTAAAATGTTAAAAAGGTGTTCTACCCAATGCTGCAATATAAAAAGAATATAAATAATAAATAAACTATATTTAGAAATCTTGCATGGAGTTTATCCGTAAATAGAAACGAAACAAATTATGTAAACACACAATCAATTTCCACTTTTAAATACCGGATGGCTTGTAATTAGTGATTGAGACGAGAAATTGCGATGTATAAATTTATTACCTTCAATTTTATTATGGAATGTAAAAATTTGGGAAAGAGGATATGTGATTTTTAACTCAATTATGAGGATTGACATGTTACTTATTGGCATCCCTCACCAAGGTGAGAGATATTTACAACTAACAAATTTTTTTATTTTCTTGATCCTTAATTTAAGAGTTCTAGACATCTCTTATGTGTCTAATTATTTTATATAGACACATTTGCAAGTGACATATGTATTTATATGTTTATATAATCACACCAAACATTATATTCAAACAATATAAATAATATAATTTCCATGAGAATTTTAGTTTTGGGAAATCTTAATTTCTTTGTGTTTACGTAATTATAATATTAAAATGTTAAAAAGATGTTGCTACCCAATGCTACAATATAAAAAGAATATAAATAATAAAGAAACTATATTTAGAAATCTTGCATGGAGTTTATCCGTAAATAGAAATGAAACAAATTCTCAGTAAATACATAATCAATTTCCACTTGTAAATACACCAAAAATCCCGATTAAAACAAATTTCATATCCTAAAATACCTAATGGCTTCACGATTAGTGATTGAGATGGGAAATTGCGATGTGTAAATTTATTACCTTCAATTTTATTAAGGCACCGAAAAAACTTAGTTGAAATTATAATTAGAAACTTTGGGAACAATTAAAAGAAACAAGTGTCCGCGGTATTACAACTTACGCTTTGCCATTGGATTGGAAATTTAAAAAGAAGGCAGTTGTTGTTAGAGAAATAAAAGGTGGTGGCATTCATCTGTTTATATTCCCCGCGCATAGGTTATTGTGGCATTCATCTGTTGATCTGTTTATTTTTCTCTGTGAATTTTTCCTCTAAATCTTGCAAATCAAACAAGGGCTCTCTGTGGATGCTGCTTGCTTGTGAATGCCACTCTGTGAATGTTGCTCTGTGAATGCTTTCTGTGAATGCTCAATTGTGAATGCTACTCATGAATGCTGCTCATGAAAGCTTCTGTGAATTCTCTGTGAATACTCAACCCGACCAAATGAGGGCTCTGTGAATGCTGCGATTGTGAGACAGGTGATTGAGGTATTCATCTGTTGATTTGTTTATTTTCTCTATGAAATTTGCCCTCTAAATCCTGCAAACCAAACTAGGGCTCTCTCGTGAATGCTTTGCGATTACCCTTCGGTGAATGTTGCTCTGTGAATGTTGTGATTGCCCTTCCGTGAATGTTGCTCGTCAATGCTCGTGTGAATGCTCAATTGATCAAACAACGGCTCTGTGAATGCTGCGATTATGAGACAGGGATTGTGGTATTCATCTCGTTGATATATTTATTTTGCTCTGTGAATTTTACCCTCTAAATCTTACAAACCAAACAAGGGCTCTATGAATGTTGCTCATGAATGCTGCCTGTGAAAGTTCAACCGACCAAATGAGGGCTCTGTGGATGCTGCGATCGTGAGATAGTGACACGGTCAAGTGACCTCTGTCAAGTGATAGTAGTTTGAGAAGTAGGGAAAACAAAACAATTTGGATTCCTCTTTTTGTTGTAGATACCAGTCCGGATTAAAAACATGTTTGAAACAAAGTTGAGGAATAGGAGTAAAGGGTTGTTTGAAACAATGTTGGCGTAAAAATATGGTGAAATAAAGGCAAAGCGGAAAAAAGGGGTAAGGAAGTGTTCAAGCATGTCTCATGTGCAGGCATTGATTTGGCCCTCGCCATTCCATCACAACTCAATTTCTTGTAAACCCTCCACTAAATCAAGGGTTAGAAGAAAACCGTATACATGTGCAAGATGTTCTAACAATGGAAGGAGATCTCTATTGTATTGTAGCACATGCTCTAAGAATTAAAACAATGTACCCATCATCGGGTTTAAATTCTTTTGTAGCGGATGTAACAATACAAATTGGGCAAATGGAAGAAGTTGAATATGGATGTGGAGACTTAGCTTCATTGTTGCAGATGGAAATGGAGACTTAGCTTCAGCTTGTTGCACAGTACATATTTAAATAGGGCAGCAGCAAATGAAGAAAAATCCAATAAAAGGAAGATGACACATATTTAAATAGGAAGCAACAAATGAAGAACAAATCCAATTAAAGGAAGATGACATTATGTTAGAGGGTGCAAATTTGAATTATGATATTGTTCCACTATTATCATCATCTATTCCACTTTCATATTTAAATTATCTTCTTCCTCACGCCATCGATTCCAATGAAGTAGCAAGAAAGAAAATTCCCAGTCCTCCTCGTAGTATGGTAGATGATCTAGACACATGGTTTTCAGAATTTCTTGAAATAGAACTAGAAGATGATCTATTTTCCACTCTTAGTCTTGAGAGCATAGTGGTTGAAGATGATCCAAATGCATGGTATTCTAAATTTTCCTCTTATTCTTCACCCATAGCAATAACAAAAATTGAACTGGATGATGAGTTATTTCGATTCTTTTTTTTTTTGGAATCCCAACTATAATTTCGAGGGTGCCCATTTTACCGTTGAATGCAACAATACAAATTGGGCAAATGGAAGAAGATGCAACAATACAAATTGGGCAAATGGAAGAAGTTGAATATAGATATGGAGACTTAGCTTCAATTGTTGCACAAGGCACATATTTAAATAGGGCAGCAGCAAATGAAGAACAAATCCAATTAAAGGAAGATGACATTATGTTAGAGGAAGGTACCCATTTAGGTGTAGTTTTGAATTTTGATCTTGTTCTAGTGTTATCATCATCTCTGCTTACGCTTTCATATTTAAATTCTCTTCTTCCTCATGCCATCGATTCCAATGAAGTAGCAGAATGCAAATTCCCAGTCCTCCTCAGAGTATGGCAGATGATCTAGACACATGGTTTTTAGAATTTCCTAATATATAACTGGAAGATGATATATTTTCCACTCTTAGTCCCGAGAGCACAGCGGTTGAAGATGATCCAAATGCATGGTATTTCAAATTGCCCTCTTCCTCTTCACCCATAGCAATAAAATAAATTGAATTAGATGATGAGTTATTTCCCGATTCTTTTTTTTGGAACCCCAACTGTAAATTTGAGGGTGTCCATTTTATTATAATTATTAATGGAGGTCAAGATTGAGGGTAAACATAAGGATTGGAATATACTATTTTTTTCATTCATTTGAAAAGTAAAATCATTTTATATCTATTTGTGACGTGTTATAAATACCCAACAAGCCTATTTAGAGGAGCATCAAACCCATATCTCAACTATGAGTTTATACATTCATTGAGAACAAGTTATTGGTGAAAACATTTTACAATTGTAGAGATACTCCACCACCACTTGGGGAGAGTCTCAAGGATTGATATGTAGGGCACAATCCTTACCTTGATTGCTAAGGATTGCTAGAGATGATGCATCCTCACATTTCATAGCTCTTCGCTCGAGATAGGGGTGAAGGTGGTGTTTGATTCATATGATGTACTACATGTATTTGGATGTAAAGAAACATTGCATAAGTATATATGACAACATTTTGTTCAATTTAACTCTATTTTGTATATTGTTGGATGTTGTAATTAGCTTTTATGAGATGTATTATTTTGTATTCATTCTTATATTTGCACAAATGTGAACACAAAAATGAAAGGACTAAAGGTAATTGTAAAATTTGTAAGGTTGATAGGATGTAACATCTAACGTAAGTAGATAACACATAATGAAACAAAAGATGCGATAAAGTAAAAGAAACAAAAGACACGATAAAGTAAAGAAAAAGAACATCCAATGTCACAAGATAACAAAATCTAAGAAAATAAAGGTTGTGAAAAGAGAGTAAAGTGGGCATCCAATGTGACTAGATAATAAGAGTCTAAGAAAACAAAAGATATAAAAAGCGAGGAAAATTTACATCTAATATCCTTAGATTGCAAAATATATAAGAAAGTTAAATATGTGAAATAATGATAATAAGCCACTAATAAATCCTTTTTTACAAGTTCACATTTACATCTTATTCAATTAATTTAGGGTTGGTAAGAGCCAAGTATGAGTCCTAGAGTTTGTTGTGTTCTTGTGTAACCAAAGGTGATGATGAAACATTCATGTTATTAAAATTCTAGGCAAGAAGCATTAGTATGAAAACCCTTGCCATATGATTTGAAGTCCTGGATCGAATGACAAGTTCTATACATTTTTGAGTCCAACATAAAAATAGATCCATACAATTTTAGGTCCCATTTCTAAATGACAATTGGTGTCAAGAATAACCACAATAGTAATGAATCCATTTTTTTCATTTATTAGTGGAAGAAAGAGTGACAATATATAGAACCCGTACCATTGATTTCAAGGTCAAAAACCTTTTCTATGTGTCTTTAGTAGATGTAGCTTGCACATTTTCCCTTAGCCATTTTTAGGTGTAGGCAATCCCTATTATGGTCGCACCATATATGCATGAAAGAAAAGTTGTGTTTTTGTTCACAAAATAATCTTTGGACTAGGATAAAGGTGTAAAAAGGCACGAGTTTGGTGGGAAAATGAGAAAATAATAATAACATTAACATGTCTCATGTTCAAACCTTGACAATAATAGCACTAACAAAGTCAAAGTTTTCAAAAGCATGGTAGTCATAAATAGCTCACAAGATATATAAAATATGTAGGGTTCTATCCTGTGTCTTCCATTAGTTAATTGTCCTCTTAAACAAGGTATTTAAGTCAAAATATTATAACAAGCATAACCATAGTGGTTTCTTTGCGAGACATGTCATTAAACCTTCTTATACTACAACGATGATATTGGTTCACGACAATGTTGGTATTTCTAAAATCAGCTATTGCTCTTGTCATTGAATATATAATATTAGAAAATAACATTCTATGAATTTTGAAAAATTAGTTACAATATTTATGTGAATACCCATACACTTGGTCCTCTCCAATCTTTTTGAACCACTCCCGATACTTCCCACACAACACAAATATTTTAAAATAATAGACGTTAAAAATAACATAACCAACTTCAAATATAATGATTATTAAAGAATTTGGAATGTAAAAATTGGGAAAGAGGATATGTGTTTTTTTAACCCAATTATGAGGATTGACATGTTACTATTGGCATCCCTCACCAAGGTGCAAGATATTTACAACTAACAATTCTTTTATTTTCTTGATCCTTAAGTTAATAGTTCCAGGACATCTCTTATGTGTCTAATTATTTTATATAGACACATTTGCAAGTGACATATGTATTTATATGTTTATATAATCACACCAAACATTATATTCAAACATTATAAATAATAGAATTTCCATGAGAATTTTAGTTTTGGGAAATCTTAATTTCTTTGTGTTTACGTAATTATAATATTAAAATGTTAAAAAGTCACTGCTACCCAATGCTACAATAGAAAAAGAATATAAATAATAAAGAAACTATATTTAGAAATCTTGCGGGAGTTTATCCGTAAATAGAAATGAAACAAATTCGTAAATACACAATCAATTTCCACTTGTAAATACACCAAAAATCCCGATTAAAACAAATTTCATATCCAAAAATACACGATGGCTTACAATTAGTGATTGAGACGGGAAATTGCGATGTGTAAATTTATTACCTTCATTTTATTAAGGCACCGACAAAACTTAGTTCAAATTATAATTAGAAACTTTGGGAACAATTAAAAGAAACAAGTGTCCGCGGTATTACAACTTACGCTCCGCCATTGGATTGGAAATTTAAAAAGAAGGTGATCGTTGTCGAGAAATCGAGGCGGTGGCATTCATCTGTTTATATTCCCGCACATAGTTGATTATGGAATTCATCTATTTATTTTGCTCATGTGAATTTTTCCCTCTAAATCTTGCAAATCAAACGAGGGCTCTGTGAATGCTACACCGTGAATGCTTGCTCTGTGAATGCTCAACTATGAATGCTTTGCTCGTGAATGCTACCCGTGAATTCTTCTTGAATGCTCAATTGACCAAATGAGGGCTCTGTGAATGCTGCAATTATGAGACAGTGATTGTGGTATTCATCTGTTGATTTATTTATTTTGCTTTTGAATTTTTCCCTCTAAATCTTGCAAACAAAACGAGTCTTTGCTTTCTGTGAATGCTCAACCGTGAATTTTGTAATTTCCCTTCGTGAATGCTTCCCGTGAATGCTCAACCACCAAACAAGGGCTCTATGAATGCTGCGAGTGTGAGACAAGTGATTGTGGTATTCATCTCGTTGATCTGTTTATTCTGCTCTCTAAATTTTGGCCTCTAAATCTTGCAAACCAAATGAGGGCTCTGTGAATGTTGTGATTGTGAGATAGCAACATGGTCAAGTGACCTCTTTCAAGTGATAGTTGTTTGAGAAGCAGGGGAAAACAAAATAATTTGGATTCCTCTTTTTGTTGTAGGTACGAGGTGCGGATTAAAAAGATGTTGGAAACAAAGTCGAGAAGAGGAGTAAAGGGTTATTTGAAACAATGTTGGCAGCAAAATATGGTGAAATAAAGGCAAAGCGGCAAAAAGGGGTAAGGAAGTGTTCAAGCATGTCTCATGTGCGGGCATTGATTTGGCCCCGCCATTCCATGACAACTCAATTTCATGTAATACCTTCACTAAATCTGGTTAGAAGAAAACCATATGCATGTGCAAGATGATCTAATGGTGGAAGGAGATCTCTATTGTATTGTGGCACATGCTCTAAGAATTCAAACAAGGTACCCATCATCGGGTTTAAATTATTTTGTAGCGGATGTAACAATACAAATTGGGCAAATGGAGGAAGTTGAATATGGATGTGGAAACTTAGCTTCAGTTGTTGCAGATGGACATGGAGACTTATCTTTAGTTGTTGCACAGGGTACATATTTAAATAGGGCATCAACAAATGAAGAAAAATCCAATTAAAGGAAGATGACACATATTTAAATAGGGCAACAACAAATGAAGAACAAATCCAATTAAAGGAAGATGACATTATGTTAGAGGGTGCAAAGTTGAGTTCGATCTTGTTCCACTGTTATCATCAACTATTCTGCTTTCATATTTAAATTCTCTTCTTCCTCACGCCATCGATTCTAATGAAGTAGCAAGAATGCAAATTCCTAGTCCTCCTCAAAGTATGGCAGATGATCCGGACACATGGTTTTCAGAATTTCTTGAAATAGAACTAGAAGATGATCTATTTTCCACTCTTAATCCTAAGAGAACAATGGGTTGAAGATGATCTAAATGCATGGTATTCCAAATTTTCCTCTTCCTCTTCACCCATAGAAATAACAGAAATTGAACTGATCTTGAGTTATTTCCGGATTCTTTTTTTTTGGAATCCCAACTATAATTTCAAGGGTGCCCATTTTACTTTGTAATTATTAATGAACGTTAAGATTGAGGGTAAACAGGAGGATTGAGATATACTATTTTTTCATTCATTTGAAATGTAAAATCATTTCATATCTATTTGTAACAAAAATTACAAAACTATTTTAATTAAATATCTAATTTTTAGGTTTAATTCTTGGCATTTATGTTTAATTCTTTGTACCTATTTGTCTATGTGTCTCTTCATGCAACTGTGTTGAGCTTCTCTTTTATCATTTTAGACCTCGGGTCATTCTATTACTGATTTGATTTGTAATGAGAATCTTAAATGGGTTGTTTCTTTCTCCATATCATTTCATAGTTGGGCAGTAAATGTTTACTCCACACTCTCACGTAAGAAATTTTGGTTTTTATAATTGGTCAAATATTGATCCCATAAAATTAAAACAATGGTTACAGAAATAAAATGAATTTTGTCTTTAAAATAAAAGTTCTATCTATTTTTTAATAGCCTTGAATGGTCATAGATTTAAGTTTTTCACAACTTTAAGTGGTTTGTCTCTTATAATTATAATTTATTTTGGTTTTGTTTTTAAGGTGGTGAATACTTGCTTCAGGGTTTTATTTTGGATACCCGTTTGATATGCATGGATACCCATCTACATCTAGTCATGGAATGTCATTTTTAGTAATTGTTTTGCCCAATTGATTGTCTCATGTGTTCTTCATTAATGTCATTGATTTAATGCCTCTAAGGGAGCTGTGTAGTTCTTGTTTTAGCTTTGGTAGCAGCAAATGATATTTTAACAATTGCGACCCATTTATGGTCACCAATCCTACAAGCCATCTTACGGGTATTTAGTTGAAGTATCTACTCTCGGAACGCTTGTAACTACAATGCTTGTCAAAGATCCAATTCCATTTTGCCAATGTTGTCCACCATAAATATCAAGCTCAAACTCACAACATGATGTATGAAGGGGTAGGGGTGAAGGAAAGTTGGAGGCAATACTTCACCGCCCTTGTCAACCATCAACCAATCGTCATTACTCCTCCAACTACTCATTTCTCTCCATCAACCCACTTATTTAAATTTTTTTATATTAATTTATTATTTCATCTTAATTTATTGTTTGTTTATTTGTTTAATTATTTATTTTCACAATTTTACTATTATCATTGTTATTATTATTATATGTATTGAAATATCTATTTTAACTCCATTTATTACAGCATAATAAGAACATGTAACACGTAAAATAAAGGGAAAGGCTCGTAAGTTTTTATTATCATGGCTCCTTGAAACAATTGTCAACAAGTAGTGCTATATTTTAGCTTGGTGTTATGAGCATTCCACTAGCAAGTTGCACATCCCGCCATTGAAATAGCTAAAGCTTGAAGCTGGTTGATACCGAGCATTCTTGTTGCAGATTATTTGTATGGTCCTTTAGGAGGACATACTAGAATATCTAAGCATTTTGGAGGGTAATGAATCTTGGCTTTAATGTAAATTGAAGTGAGAAGGATTTTTTCATTCAAATGATTTTCCAAACTGTATTTTTCATGAAAGTCTAAAAGGTGGTAGAGTTTCTGAGCTGGTTAGGATAGCTACAAGATTTGAAAGTGAAAATATAGAGACGGCAAGGCATGTTATCTCATTATGTTCTTCCATCCTGTCACTTTTGCTTTTAGTTTGGTAGAACTATTTGAGTGAAATTCCTCACCTAATGCGTGGTTTACACAATGAGGATGGTCTCTAGAACTAGGAAATATAAAGGAAATGAGAAATGGCTTGTGGAATTTTAATCTCTTTTTTTCTTGTAAATGAAATTGTGTGATATTATTGCTATATATGGAATTGGGATCCGTACCAACATTTGTATCGATAAATGTTGCAAGCGGCAAATGTTATAATAAAAATGTAAGTGCTTGGTATTATCTAAAGATTGTATTTAGTGTTAGTTTTCTTAAAATTGTATAATTTCATTCCAAATAAAAATTGTAAAATCTAATTTAGAAATATAGTCAAAATGTATGTGATAACAAAAATTAATATTATAGAAATTTATCTTGATTGAGCCAAGAAAATCACTTGGATCATGCATAGGTAATGTTGGTTTCGATCATTTTGAATGTCTACTTGAAATTTGTCTTCATATGTTCTAAACAAATCATTCTAGAAAACTACTCTAATATGCAAAACACACATGTAGTGTAATGAATAGGATATTTTACTTCTCGAACAAGAATGAATTTCTAAATTGTATCACCATACTATTCATCATTATTGAACTATAGTAGGATGATGAGATCTTTTATCATGTGACAATGGATAATTCTTGTTTCCCCTTGTTGTATATTGTTTATATTGTAATATGGGACTCAAACTACACCCAATAAACCCTTCATCATATTTTATTTTGAATAACAAGAGATGACACATTTCTTATCTTGTGTGACCATGTGGAAGGGGTCATATCAAGTAGAACCTCCACTAGTATCCTAGTCGCTAGGCTTCAACATTGGGTGTCATCCTTTCTTAAACTACTTGTAATTAAGATGAAACTCAACATGTTTTACATGTTCTTCATATCATGTTATCTCGAGGATGAAATGGTTAAATTTAGGGATGGTGTTGGCAAGGTTCTTCCTTGGTTTTATTAGTATACACGTATCACCGACCATGCATTGAATGCACAAAACACCATGAGTTGGAGAATGTCACACCTAAAAGAAATCTTACTTTGTGGGTCAAGATGAAGACTCGCTTGTACAATAGAGACATCTAATAGATTTCATTGTTGGCAAACGAAGGTAAAATGTACAAATACAAAGAGGATAAGCCTGCAATAGTATAGAGTGTGGAGTATGTGATGGAATAGAGTGAATATATGTAATTGTTTCTATAGAGTGGAAGAGAGGTATGTATGTGAGAGAATAAGCCAAGAAGAATATAATAGGGAAGTAGAGTATGTTTATGTATCATGCGGCTATAATATGAACAATGTAATGATTATTTGAATGATTATAAATAAAGAAGCAAAGTTATAGAATAAATTAATGTGTCCTTCTTCATTTTACTTGCAAATATGGAACGCTATGAATGTGAATCAATAATGCAACTTCGTATTTATGTGTAATTTGTTGTATCCATCTTTGTGTGCATTAGCTTTATCTAAACAAAACAAGCTTAATAAAGTCGCAACATCTAGTTTATGTCAACATGTTTACTCACTCTTTTGAATCAACAATAAGGACAATATATTAAACCAAGGAGCTAACCCAAATTTCCCTATATATGGTTCATTTTTAGGTTTTCTCCATGTAATCAACATAAGGATAATGATGATGTGAAATATATTCAATAAGTAGCGGTTCATAATATATAACTACTTGAATCCTCTATAGTATACCCAAAATATAGGATATCAATTCAACTTCACATTCTTCTCAAACTCACATCTTGTATTTTGTTCCTACGTAGCATTCATCCCATTATCAATTTCCCAACAATCTATATGTGTAGAAAGAAGTAAATAATCCGAGCAAGTGCCTTAAGACCAAACCAATGATCACGAGTAAAATCCAAAAGGCACGTCTATTGAACATGTCTTTAGGATCTCCATTCTCGCAACACCAACTATGCTATGAAATATTTCCGGTGTTACACACATACTAGCAAGTTATGAGTTTTGAGATGTCACCACACATTCCATAGTTTTTGTGGTGACTGTAACATCTATATCACATATCAATGAATGAAAGATTCTAATTTGTTGATGTTGAAAAATCTACATCAATTACTTGACTATTTCTCCGACTTTATTGACATTCAACTAGAGTAATAGATCCATCAATGTTTCTAACAAGGTCATATGTTGTGTTAGCAAAGATTGTTATCGCGCCTCTCCTTTCATTAATCAACTTCCATATTGTCAAAGCCAAAAACTTTCTTATCTTAAATTCAACTCAAAATCATTGTTTGACATACATCAACTAGTGAAAAAAACTCACTCATTTTGTTTACTCGCAAAATATTACTAAAACCAATTATTTTCCATAGTTAAGTTATTGATCCACACATAACAAGATTATCCAATAATTTGAATGATCAAGCATTATATAGCCAAGTTGTTGGAATTGATCAATCAACATATTTTTTAAATCCTGAGATATTCATTCTGTTGATATCACTAGGCTTACAAAAATATTGAATCAATGTACTCAATCTTTTTGGTAGTCTTCCTAAAATAACCAACTATTATTTAATTTTTCATAATATTCATGTTGTTGTTATTGCATGCATTATCAAATAACCAACTATTATTTAAGTTGAGAATATCCTATTTTCATTTTGATTACATTCCTAAATTAAATTTGCAATCTTTCTTTCACAATAATTTAATACAATTCTAAGAAAACTAATGATAAATACATTATTTGAGTGATGCCATTCATTTGTATTTTTCCTCTACTTCCACCACCTCGCAACAACATGGGTCAACGCAAGTGGCATGGATCTCACATTCCTACTTAAGAGTGATATCACACTATTTCATTTACGATTTCGAAAAAAGTGAGAGACAACGAGAGTTTGATACTTCCACGCATTAATTTCTCATTTCCTTTAAATTTACAAGTTTTAGAGAGAGAAGAGAGAAAGTGAGAATATTTCATTTGCTTCACACAATTCAAATTCCTAATAGATTTTGAAGAATATGTTAGTGTTAACAACACTTTCCAACACAATAAATCATATCATACTAGAAAAGTTTTATCGAGCATAGTCAAACGACTTAATGGTGTTACAGCTTCAACTTAGTTAAAGTGGAAACAAAATGGTCTCGCACTCAAAACATAGAAGTGTGTAAATAAGGTAGAGGTCACTTCTAAGATCTTCTCATGTATAGTGAGAACACTAAGGAGATGACGGAATTAAAATATGATAAACAACGTTCATTTTAGAGACATCATTATGAAGCAAATTGGAGATGTTTAACGGTTTACACTTGGAAATTGCAAGCCAAAGTGGCTCTAGAACCTGCACACAAAAATTACAACCCATAAGATAACGTGAAACTAAATATGAATACAATTATCATGGCGTAAAAATAGGGGTCCGAGTTGGTGGAACACAATTTCTCGGTTCGCAAGTATTTTTGTAGGGAAATTCCGAACCGAATTTATAAATTTATCCAGTGATCTTCAAGAGGCTAAGGTTTTGTCCTACAAAACTCATGTGAACAAAAACCCACACTAGAGGTCTATCTCATGATGTACTAGTCAAGTGTGTTTACAAGGTGGTTCGTATATCCATAGTGATCATTTTCCATGGTCATTTTCACTATGCAACAAGTATTTAATATGTTGTGTTAATAAACACGACAAACAATCTATAATCATCATACAATTCACACACTAAAGCAATAACTTTTCCAAGAAAAATGGAAGTGAAAGCACAAAAGGATTTCTAACAAGAGAGGGGGAAGGGGAGGGAGGGGGAGAGAGAGAGATCTATACCTATGATCAAACGAGTAAGCAATCCCAAGGAGATGCCCCAAGATTGATCCAAGAGCTCTGCTTTGACATTCCTCGCAATCGATGTATTCTAAGGGCTACATTGCAAAATGGTATTTCACCAAAATAATTGGCATGTTGGAAAACACATGACAATGCATCCCCACCACCTCTAGGTTTTAATTTCCATACATGCCTACCACATGCCCTTTGCATCTACAATATGCTAAAATTCCACTTTTTATACACTTTGAAGGTCACCCACACATTGATCTAAAACCTCCATTTTGGTACAAAAGTCAAAGGTTTGAGAATTCTAGATTTACACTCATTAGTGATGTTTCTAAAAGTTTCGACATCCTCTTTGAAAAGTTTGGACTATACATACCAAAGGCCATGACATCCCAAAATAGCATGAGACCATGACCTTGTGAATGCTTCTACATTTTCATGTGTCCATATGACCACCCACCATGTGTCACACAAACAACAATTATTAGGAGAATAAATAGGGGCATCAATAAAATTGTGATGAGTATATACAAAGGTCTAAAGCACAAAGAACAAGAGTAAGAGCTCTAAGGCTAACATAAGTGATAGTATCATGATATAAGGTCAACAATGTATCTATAATGCAATACGAAATAAAGTGGAGAATGATCAAGGTCCAAGGAAGTAACAAAGAAGGAAATCAATCTCTAAATGCCAAATATTGTCACACACCAAAAGAAAATGTCATAACCACTAAATAATAGAGCTAGTGGAAGTAACTCACCAAACTCTATAGACCTCCCAAAACATACATTATGCAATAAAATATCATAGCAAAGTTGGGTCACTCTACGATCTATAGAAAAATAAAGGCCACCACCTCAACCCCACACATTGTATCTAATTAAGGAAAGCCTCCACAATTCCCTATATCCATCCCTCTCACAAGGAAATAGAATACCCAGATGCATCTAAAAAAATCTCCATACCCATCCAACCTTGTGAAGTCCCCACATTTGTACTTATATTTCAAGGATTAGGAATATCATCACAGAATCTAAAATGTCATAAAAACCAAGGCCATGTCACTTGCAACACCAAACATATAGGCCATGTCAACTCGGATGTACCCCTATAAGTGCACAAGAATTGTATTAGGTCCAGGGAAAACAAATATCCACATACAACATAATAGAGCCAACTCACCAAAACCATTCAAGAAAACCACATGACATTCTTGACAATATATAGCCAAGTGGCACAAAAATCCATAAACTTTGAGTCACGATAATAATTAAAAACCAAGAACCTTCATCAACCAAAGAAAAATGGCTAAGTAGTCTAGATTCAAATTGTGAATTTTAGTTATAAAACAATTAACAAAAAAATCATAGATGTTTATTAATAAGTCAAACAAAAGTGTTGGTTATAATACAATCAAGTTTACAAATAAAAATATAAATGAAAAGATTCACATCATGACATATTATGTGGCCTCTGGAGGCCACTTGCATGGTATTATATCATCGAGTGTGCGTCTTAGCATCCAATTGAGCATCAAGCATAGCTTAGAATAAGAATAATACAATGATCAAAACATTGTCATCGTCAAAATCTCAATTTGAATCATCATCCTAAAGTTACTATCCGAATCATCATCTAAAGGTCTCTGCAAGACCTAACATAGTAAAGGTCCACACAACACATGACTGTAATATGAAACAAAGGTTTATAATTCAACATCCTTACATAGGGTTGGACACATATGTATAATAATTAGGGTGGTACAATGTCACAATACTTACATACTACACACATGCACACTACCCTCACACAACACACAAACAACACTCATGTTATACAATTACACACATTTGGGTTGTCACATATTTGTCCCGTAGAGGTTCCAGAGCTTGTGCCTTTGCTCCAATATCATATATCATGTCCACATTTTCTAACCTAAAACATAGCTAAAACTAAGGAAATATATTTTCTTCTAGAGCAACACACACTTAGTACATGAGCAACAATAAGTCTACTTTTACAACACCCCACAAGTACGACTCACCATATATAAACACACTACGTTGATTTTGATTCTTTATTTTATCCATCTCTCAAAATCCTAATTCACCGATCTCCTTGATTAAGGTGTAGATCACATGAAGATTCATTCTCACTTAACCACACTCATACATGACAACAATTGATTTAGTTTGCTTATGTGGCTTACACCATTAAATATTCATATCAACGGTAACCACTCATACTTAGGGGACAATTTAATTTCTTGTTTAATCTCATGTTTTGCATGCCATTTAAAGTACATAAAGAGGCACAAGACACTTGTTTTCATGTTATGGAGGTCCATTTCTAGTTTAACATGTTTCTCCCACAGAAACACCTCACTTTTCTTTTATATAAGTAATCCAAGGTTTACCATAACTTTAAAGAGGGGGCATCCCAAATTACACATTACACACTCACCAAAGTCTAGTTGAACACAATAGGCCACTTTGGCACTAAAAAAATCTCCCTTAAGCGTCCTCAAGAAAGTCTTAGGGAAAGGTTCATTACAACTCCATTAGGAGAACATTGAACACATTAACATTAGAACACATTGGGCTCAAATGAGGCATAAATCACAAATGAATCCTAAACCATTTGCTACATGCTAAGTTGTTTGTGTTTATTACCGGATGCCTAAGGAGGTTTATTCCCAAGAATTCAAGGTACAATTTGTGAAGCACCTAGAGTTAATAATTTTTAACAAGTTTACTAGAGAAGCCAACCAAGATTAAGGCTTGGTCGTCTAAGCACCAAAAAAGGTCGCATAGTCATGGCCCACTCCACACAAGTCACACAAAATAATGGAGTGGTATATTCACTTACGATAAGTTAGGAAGAGAATTCATTGAAGGGATAGTTTTATTCAAGTCCTATCTTACACGAACAAACAAATACCATCTCGAGAAAATGATCAAAGTTATTTCATTTGGATTAAATAGTTTTTTTAATTAGTTTTAGTTCAACTAGGAGAATAACATAACAATATAGGTTTGGAAAACAAAACAATTTAAATTTATTCATTGGTTTGTTTCTTTCTATTTCTAACTTTATTTGTTTCCTATTAAGACTAAACAAAGTAAGTAAAGTATGTCTTAAGAGGAATCAAAATAAATACGTGTGTATGTAAAGTATTTTGTGTCCAAATTAACCTATTGCATTTTAGGAATATCAAAGGACTTGATGATCTTTCAATTTAAATTAGCTAAAGTGACCACACAATGACTTTGATCAAAATCAAAAAGTGCATAAATTAGGTAGCAGCCACTTCTAAGCTCTTATTTTGTATGGCGAGAACACCGTGGAGCTAACGAAATTCAAATCCAATAAATGATGTTTATTTTAGAGACACGATTCCAAAGTGAATTAGCAAAGTTTGAGGGCTTACAATTTGACACCGCAAGCCAAAGTGGCTCAAGAACCGACGCAGTAAAAAAGTGCTTCCCAACGAGATAAACATGAAACCGAATATGGCTCGAAACTATCATCGCATGAGAGTAGGGGTCTGAGGTGGCAAGACTCATCTCAACCCCTAGGCATTTTTCACAGGGCGATCCCAAACTAAATTTATATCTTTTGCAAGGTTGTTTGCAAGAGGCAAATGTTTCATCCTTCAACACCATGCTAGAGGCCTATTTCATGATGTACTAGTCAAGCGTTTGGTGATCATTTTGTGCGATATGCAACATTCTTGGGGTTTCAACCAAAAATTAGGTAAAAGAAAAACCCGCTCCTCCTAACTCTCGATTTTCATTTTCCCTTAGTTGTGTTGGTATGTCACATAACTTTTTACAAATCAAAGCTTTGATACCCCACTTATACTTGAAATCACTATATCAATGAAGCCAAATCATAATAATAGATGGTAATATGCATGAAATCGGTGTGTGTGTGTGTGTGTGTGTGTGTGTGTGTGTGTGTGTGTGTGTGTGTATGTACGTGTGCATGTGGGTGTGTATGTCTGCTTGCGTACACACACACACACACACACACACACACACACACACACACATGTGCATGCGTTCATGTGTGCTAACCACTTTGCACTAGTCCATAGTTAGCACTCAAAGTGAGTGTCGTATAGTCCATAGTTAGCACTCAAAGTGAGTGTCGTATTTGGTGCTTCTATGGTTGTAGGGAAAGTGATAATCATTTTCTCACTCTAAGGGAATTGTCTATTATGTTGCACACATTGCCCTCTAAAACTACGCAAACAATGTTTCTTGCATCTTCCTTTGCTCTTATAAACCTCCACTACAAGGAATTTTAATGTGGTCTTTTTGAAATGATCATCATTTTTAAGCAAAATTACACAGAGATGTGTGACATTAAAATTCATATGCATTTTGCACCCAAATTTTTGAGCATCCATCGAACCCACATCTTCTTAGAGTGAATAAGAAATGAATATCAAACAATCGAGCGACTCAAATTTTTGAAGGGACCCCAAGAGAATGAGATCACAATCAAGCAAAGTGAGTGGGAACTCCAACCAAAAAGATTTGAGTTGAAACAACCATGTGGTGGGTCTAACATGCCATGTAGATGGATTAGCTTTATGGGGAATAATGTGGGTGCAAATAAGTAGGGTCAACGAGGCGGGCTTGTGTGGGGAGCACGAAGAAGGTTGGCCATGGAGTTATTTATATGTTGTTATGCCTCGTGTGATTATTTCCATTCAATACGGTAAGATCTAATGTGATACAAGAACAAAAGGGGCCTTGAAAAAGAGAATAATAAAGAAAAGTGTAAGATCTATTATTATCCTGGGTCTAGTGCACACCCTTGAAAATAATTCATTGATATAAAATTATAACAAAATCAATTTAATCAAAGTAGAACAATAATTTTCCCATTGACTAAATCACAATTCTACAAGAGTTGAGGGAAGACTCTATGGACACATGCAAATAACTACTATATCTTGAGGGAGATGACGAAAATAATAGCAAGGGCCTTACCGTTTCTCAAGTCCATTTATGCATGTTTATGAGTTGGTTCCATTGTTCTTACTTAAGCTAGGACTTAGGTTGATGGAGCTCATGGCACCCTTTGATAGGACTCAATATCAGCCTTATGACTTCCTTGGGGGTCCCAAAATACGGGGCTCCTTGAAGACAAGTTTCACTCATCATTGAAGCCAAAAGGGTATTTCCACTAAAAAGAAGTTTGTCTATAGTCCATGGTAAGCACTCAACACAAGTGACATGTTTGGTGCTTCTATAGTTTTCAAGAAGGGAATAATCATTTGATTCTTGCCTCCTCCTTTGACTTCAAGAATTTTAATGCGGTCTATTTCAAGTTGCACAAAGAGATGTGTGACATTAACATTCCTATGAATTTCACATCCAAAATTTTGAGTATTGATAGGAACCCATGTCTTCTTAGAGTGAATGAGAAGTGAACATCAACCGATCAAGTAACTTAATTTTTTCAAAGGTATCCAAATAAGGATGAGATCATGATTGAGTAAGGTGAGCGGGAACTCCAACAAAAATATTTGAGCTGAAAAAGCCATGTGGCCTGTCTAACATGCCATGTACATGGATTAGCTTTATGAGGGATAATGTGGGTGCAAATAAGCAGGTCAGCGAGGTTGGTGTGCGTGAGAAAGTTGGCTAGGGTGGTACTTGTATGTTGTTATGACTCAAAGGGGCATTTCAGGCGATTATAACCTTTCAAGAGGGTAAGATCTAATGTGCTCTAAGAACAAAAGGGGCCTAGAAAAAAGACAAGAATAAAGAAATGACTAGGATAAATTATAGCTTGGGTCAAGTGCACACCATAGAAATAATTCATTGTTCTGAAATTCTGATAAAATTGATATATAGTCCTTGTTTCAGAAGATTAAAGATGGAAAAGATGTACGACTTCAAACAATTTCTTTGAATTGCAATTAAATCTTCATTCTAATATAAAGCAACGGTGCAGCCTTATAGAATCAAGGGTGCAACAGTTCAACAAATGTAAATGTGAATACTTTCCAGATAAATAAAAGAAAAACGATCTTTATAACTAACAAAAAAATCTAGAGAACTTCGCTGGTATATGCCATCCCGAAGAAGATTTGGCTAAAATCATCTAAGATATACCCCGTTAGGTATACAAATCATTGACAACATGCTTCTACAACAGAGGTAGAACAGAGCAGCTGTGAATCTTATAATTTACAACTGATCGGAAATAAATTTTACTTAACCAGGACAACATTTAAGCTACAAAAGAATAATTTAATCTGTATTTCCTCAGCCAATCTTCCCCTTCTCCATATAGTCTTCTTTACTAAAAGAATATGTATTAAAGAATGGGGAGGCAGCATAATGGGATGCCCCATGCCATGCATCTAAAAGTGGATCAGATGCCCTTACTAGCTTCACAGTAGATCCTAAAGGCCTTATTTTCTGTATCTCTGCCCGTAGCCTAGCATCCAACCCAGGCAAAAGTGAAGTACCACCTGTTAAGAGAATAGTACTGTTCATAACAGCATTTGCACTATCAGAAGGCAATCTTCGGGCTGAAATTCCTACCATTTCATCAACTCCTGCCTGATCGATACCAATCATATGAGGCTGAAATAAAATTTCAGGGCATCTGAATCTTTCAACCCCTAGTGTGATGCGAAAATCCTCTGCAGTAAGTGGGCGGGGTGGCTGAGCATCCAAAATAGGCTGACTACCCATGATATCATTTGATGTGAACGTAAACGTGGGGTCTAATTCCTGTTACCAGAGAAGATATGTTACATGATAATATGAGATGCATTACTTTTCTTGATAAACTATTGAGTAAGTAAAATGAAGTTTCTAAGAGGACATGCCCAAACCTGAAGACGTGTATTCAAACGAGTAAGTTCTGCTTCATCCTGATCTGGGCCGTCGCCGTGCCGTCATCATTGTCCTTGCTCATTTTCTTATAGAGTTGCCAGTCTTCATCCTTCTGTCCGAATGTGTCCTCACCCTTCCTCGATCAAAAGCAGCAGTAGTCAAAAGCCTCATGCGCTCCTCTGTGCTGCATTGAGCCTTTCCCCACGTCCTACCCCTCCAGTTATAGTAACATTGTTGTTTGTACGAGGAAAACCATTCACCTTTGAACGCTTTCGCTGCTCAACTTTTGCAGCAAGCTCTGCTTGTTTTACACGTAACTGCTCAAGGTAAAGGTCAGGATTTTCCTGAATCACACCCATAATAGGAATAAATGTTGTCATTAAATGAATCATTTTTAAGGAGGGGCCTTAAAAGAAGCCCAAAACATGCACAACTGATATCTATGGTTTCAAAAACATAATCACAATAGCTAAAATAACTTACAGGCGCCTTTCCTCATCTAGCTGATTTTCCCTTTCTCGTTGCAATTCCTCCTCTTGGCGCTTTTGCCTCGCCTTTGCACGACCCTCAGATGTAGTTTTGAGGAACAGCTGCCTCTTCTTCTCTTTTATCTGTTAAAACAAAATGTCCACAAGAACATGAAGCTCAGAAACACGAGTAATTTTGATTTGCAAAGCCACCTGATCAGCCCTCCCTTAATATTTGAGGTGGGTGATAAAATAAAAATAAAAAATGAAAACCTTAGTCTGTAAGGAAATCGAATTCAATAAAAGAGCATACTAAAAACATTATACTATGTTTACGAAAAATGTGCAAGATGAAGAATCAACAATGGTCCAGCTCCAACCATATGTTATGTGCTCATCAATCAACAATTTGTCTTTTGTGCATTTGAAACCTCATCTTACATGGCATTATGGGAGAAATATGGGCATAATAGACATGATATTAAAAGATCAAATCACTTCCAGTACTATGAATTTCTTTTACAGCTAGATAACGACCTTATATAAGAATACCAAAAAAAATTCACCTGCTCGGATGTCAGCATGCTGTTGGGAACATTTATAAGAGGGTATCTTTCTTCCATTGCTACATCCTCCTTCTCCTTCTCAACTTCAGTAGGCTCGCCTTAAGCTTTCGCAAGGAGGCTGTGGATTTTACAAGAGCACTTTCTATTTCCTGCCTTGAACCAAAACCAGTCTCAGTTATAAATGAATCTGCCTGAGACTCGTTCAAGTAATCTAATCGTTGTAAGAGCTGTTCAAATCCCTCGACTTCACTTTCTAACTCTGCAATTCTTGAGGAGCGTTTCGCAGCTGCCATCTCACGCAGGCGTTGTCCTTGCTTTTCCTTGATAGCTGCCTTCCTTGCCAGCTCTTCTTCCGTTATCACCTTTTCTTGAGGAGATGGAACCCAGGGTAGTTGCCAATATCTAGTCTTCTCTTCAGCCCCTTTGAAGCTTTCTGAGATACAATTATTAGTATGAAAGAGTTCAATGATGTTTAATTTAAAATATTGCAAGCACGCTTTAGTTCAAGAACAAACAGATAATTAGTACTTAACCAAAATCCGCTGCTTTCATTAGATCTCCTCGCACTTAATCCAAAAACATTATAAAATCTTTTGTAAAAACATTTGAAAGTATCATTTATTTTTAGTAGCCATTCATAATTTTCCCAGGCAAGATGGGCAGTACCAAACAACTTGGAACCCAAGAAGCATTATTAATCATGGGAAAGAAGATTGTGTGATTGTAGCTAGCTTCTTGTTCAGTTAGCATTAACAAATCCATGCATAGACTTCAGCATCTAGCACAGTGGTCACTAACCAACTTCTCAAAAACAAAAAGATTAGTACTTAATAGATCCCTGGAGGTAAAAAAACATGGCTGCACTGCAGTATTTTGTCCACGGAATCTGTCTCGCTTTTAAAGACAACGAACTCTCAAATTCTATGAAATAAAGATCAATGATAATGCATAAATCATCTTATAGTTATAAGAAAGTGGATTCCAAATTCTCTTCTTACAACTTAAGTGTCTTTTAAATCATATATCTGTAAAATAGTTGACATATATGAGTGGGAAGACACTTCATTTTAAGATAGGGAGTCAATATTGATAAAAACAATTCACAGGCATGAATTTTGATTATTTCTTTTTCAATCTTATGCATGTTTCTAGATCAAAGACCAAAATCATAGAACTTACAAACATTTCCAAGATAATTCAATCACAAGAAAAATCTCAACCAAGAAAACATTGAAATCGAACTATAACAAATGTAAAAATACCACTTGCAAAGAAAATATCCAATAAGAAATAGGGGATGTATGATCCAGAAGAAGAATGGTAAAACACACTCCCATTCTATTTGAAAATTAGTAACCTTTTTTTTAAAACAAGGTCTTTGGGTGGTTAGTGCTTTGGCAAGGCCTGGTAGTAAAAGAAAGACTCAACCAGGGTGGTATAAGATTCATGTAATTTATGCCAGATTCTTCATGCATTGTGGCAAGTTAGACCAGAATCCAGATGGTGTTGCTAAGAACTTCGGTTACTTGTATACTATTTTGTGAGCAATACTCCATAGATTAAACAAACATTTTGTAAATTTTTACCATTTTTATTTTTAAAGAGATTCTCATTTGGATTTGTCAGTGAGAGTCAACGATGTGTTTGAAGTTTGACTGTTGTAAATTTGAGGCTTTACTGCAGCAGAGAGGCCTTTTGGAGTAGCATAATTAATTTTGTGGAAATGCTAAAAATAAATGGACCGAATAGGTAATTTGTTTAATGCAAAAAGCAATGAACTACTGAAAGAAAGAGAGGCCCAGAAGAAATAATTCTTCTTTGCAGAAACTACTGCTCAAGTGATACAGAGACAAATGTTAAAATCCAAACAAAGAATCGTGGATTTGTAGACTCAGTTGAACACAGCTAATGCTCATATGCAGCAGTTGAAGATTACTCAGATTACAAACCTTGGATTTGCGGACTTTAGAAAAGTCTACTGATGATGCAAAGTGGATTGCAGAGACTTTTGCAGCAAAGAAATTCCACCTATAAGCTTATAATCCTACTCTGGCAATATTAAACCCATTTAACATGTCTTAGTGCTTATCACGGCCACATTATGGTCGAACTCACATCACAAATGCCTTGAAGATTAAAACAGATAATGCTAATACTTTGGGTGAAAATATTGGCTCATGGTTGAATGATAGGACTAGAATACCAGATGCTGCAAATCCCTTATGGAAAGCCTTGCCACTATTGGATATTTGCAGGGAAGAAAATCAGTGGAGACAATCTTTTTCACCTGTAGTTCTATGTTTGGAATCACCATATCTTCGTATGGAAAAGTTTGAGCAATCGCTAGAACTTTTGCATTCAATCATAACCTAAATGGCCTATTGTATAAGTTCAGTTCATAGGTATTTGAAGCATTCTACTGCCCAGTATTCATTCAACAAATCCCCATCTCATTATTGTAGATACAAATTAAAGACCCCACAATTTTGGTCAGGCAGTTCTGGTTAAATAAATATTGTCAGTGGACATCGAAAGTCTTAATTTTGGGTCAGACAAATATTACCGGCTATTTTGGATATCTCTTGTATATTGTCTCGTGAAGAATATTACAGATAGTACACTGAAACAAATAAATTGCCTTTAAAGATATACAAGAAGATTCTCATTTATTTTGCTTGTTAAGAGCCAAACATGTATCCTAAGTTTTAAGCTAATTATATGATTTCTTCTTGCAGAGCAGAATCACTGGAGCATATCAATGCAAATGTCCTGTCTTCTATTTTTTCCTTTTGCACTGCATAAATTTGTCCAGAGTTTTTATTTCTTGGTTATTGCATTGGAGTAAAGTTTCCATGCATAGAAATTCCACAAACATGATTTACTTATTCTTCTGTTATTTCCTTGGTTTCGTAATAAACAAACATTGGGCAATCAAGCACTTGTAAAGCCACAGTTGCAATACAAGCAACCTAAATGAGACATGTCAAAGGCATATTGGTCAATTATCATTTTAAAATCACCAAACTCGAGGATGTGTTAGTTACTAAAAATTTGCATAGAGATGTGCAAGAGGCACCCAAGCAACTCATCTAACCATCATGCATTCCTCTTAGTTATAACACTTTGATTATTAGTCTTCTTTCCGAGGGAATCTAGGTGCACAAGAGCATACGAAGTAGATCTCTCAAAGATATCCTTAAGTGTTAAAGCTACAAGGATGCCAATATCTAGTGGGAGACTAAAGGCATATCTTGGAAGAAGTATATCCTCTTTAGTATGATTCATTACCCTTATTTCCATATAGCTAGACTGCTAGTTTAATCATTCTAGAGAATGATTGCATTCACTAAAATATTCAGTGCATGTTAGAAAGATTAATCCTAAGGTGCATCCTAATGAAAATCTGTAACACTTAAAAATTTATAATTTCTAATAAATTTTTTGAAATGTATATGGTTATATTCAACATTAAATTTCCTTATGAGATTCTAGAAATACATTAGATTAGGACTAAAGTTTAGTTAGTACCAAGAGAAATGTTTGAATGGATTGCTAACCCCAACATTCAATACAAAAACCGATCAATTCCAGGAGCAGCATATGAAGATCCAATAAAATCTTTTAAATGTAATCATTGGTGCAAAGGCTATCACTTGGCTTGTTCATCACCCTTGCAATCGCCAAAGGTTTAAGGAAACCCGACTGTTCTTCCATTACTCGATGGTTATTAGATTGAAAGGATAGCAAATGGGTTGTTGGTTATGCAATAATTGTCAAGTTCAAAAGATACTTCTTAGGTTGTGCATAATGAATAATAGTAAAGTTGATTTGAATTCTCATGGTGCAAAAATCCAGTGTTCCACACGGATACAGGGATGCAAAAGAGACACCCCCTCTCGTCCCACATTTTTTATGCACTTTTTCTCACATCCCCGAGACGTTTTGTAATTATGTCCCTGACCGTACCTATGCTATCCCTAAAATTCAAGGAATAATTGTCCCAGAAACTTGGAGAAACATAGCAAAAAACCAACACACAGATGTAAGTCGATATGACAATAGGCAAATGATAAAGAATTAACAAAAACAAATTAATCAAAGACATGTAGAAAGCAGTCACAGAACATATGGTGTGCGATCTTCAAGTTTTGAATTTCATGCCTGGAGCAAGTATTTAAAAACATTGGTAGGTATGTGCATTAATGGAACCCAAATAAAGAATAATGTAAAAATGAAGAGTTTGAATTACAAATGAACTAAAAATTTGTATATGCAATACCAAATACAACAGGCCAAATTGCAGTGATAAACCTTTAAAAAAAAGATAATTGATAAAGAGAAATACAGAGGATGCAAAATGTAAAATTAAGTGATTTTGAAAGACATCTATATTGCTAGTATAAGCAAATTACTAATGTATAGGAAAAGATCTTTCTTTTGACCTCAAATATCTGCAACTCGGAACTATAATCCTCGGCCACATAACAATGCTCCTTTTTGAGTTCTTCAACTTTTTCCAAAGTAATGCTGTCACTGTTTAGAATTAATGCAGATGGTTTATGTTTCATATAAAGAAAGATATAGAATATTGAAATCTGAAACATAGCTACTATAAAACAAGCAAAATCTCACCGGTGATATGGATACTGAAGCAAAAGTAATTTATTTAGATAGTCAGTGATATGAGATCCTCCGATGTTAGTTCTGCAACATGCTTCCACAACAGGCTCGCCCTTAGAAACTTAAGTACAAAACACACCGTCAAAATACTAAACAAAAATAGCCTCAGAAAATGATGTCAACAATGTATTCGGAAAATATAATGAAAATGTCCACTACAGTGCATGTTAGTGTGATGTCCTAAAGTAAGAAAGAAAAGAATTAAGAAGACACCAATCAATCATGCCATACTTGTAAACACCCTCAAAAACAGATAATATTTGAAATATTTATTAAGATCCCATGTATCAATGAAAAGGTACTAACAAATCAAAAAAGACCGGGATTCTTAACACAGCTCCAATAGAAGCTTGAGTGACTTATGAAAAACAAGAGTGATGAGTAGATTGGCACCAATAACTCATCACTTATCACCTTCCCTAGTTTGACTATAATTACTCTTGTCTAATGATATATATAGTGGACCAAGTGTTCTTATGGATATTGTACATTGTGGGTAAATGGTAACCTCATTTTTCCAGGGCTGTAATTTCATCGTATTGCAGTAATTTGACCTCAACTTCCTTATGGCTATGTTCCACAGGAGCGCATCCCTGGACTTCAATATCCTAGGGATGGAGACAAGGTGACAGAATGGGAAATTCCCAGGCCATCCCCTTTATAACAAGGGATAGCACAGGGATGTATCCCCTCTCATTATGTTGCCATGTGAGTGGGATGCATAGAACTTTTTATAATAAAAACATTTTAAAAATGGAAAACCCTTAACTCCTACTATACCCTAAATGCATTTTTTATTCCAAAGTTGTTCGTCGCACACAATAGTGTTCCCTGCAAATGAGTTGGTCTGCAAACATTACCTTGAGACTCCGATCTGCAATTTAACACTGTTGGTCTGTCCATGTCTGAAACTGTCGAGCTGCAAATATCGCTTCTTTTAGTAGGCATCAAATTGAGTCCTCTGCACAGGTGGGATGATGAAAGTACCATGTGATAAGTTTGAACGACTGTTTTCTAAGTTCTCCTACTTTCAGGAACCTGCCCCTACTCAAACATTTTTGTTTATGTAAGTGCTCGGTCCTCAAATGAACTCAAAGTACCGAGGAAAAATCAAACGAGGCTGCAAGCTTGGTTCTATGTTCAATTATTCTAAACAGGTCAGTTTTGATTTCAAACACATTTTAAGTCATAAAGAGAACGTCCATCTTATTATGCAAGTTTGACATCCTATGTATAATGCTTTTGTCTCTAGTTATTTTTCATGTGCAATGCTATTTCATCTGAAATTGATAAACACACACTAAAGTCCTTTGCAATATGATTGTTCTAGAATGAGAATATTTGATGAATACCAATAACCTCGATGTCACATCCCAAAACGGGTCATTTATTATTTTGATACACTTGGGGAATTGAGTGGCGATGATCACCATAGAGATGGTATGCTATTGATTTATTGATCATGCTTGTTTAACATTTCGATATGTTTTGGATAAAAGTATTTATTATCAGTAATTAAACAATTATTAGATGATTATTGAAAGATGAATTGCAGTTATGGATTATTGTTGTAACATGTCGTTTCTAATTTATAGAAAGTTGATTTACTATTTTGGACATGTAATGCACTTGGTATTGTTGCTTGTGCGTGTGTAGGAGTTCTCGGGAAATGAGAAAGGGCATCATCCGAGAGAGAAGGAAAGATGCAGTTATTGGAAGAGAGAGATGGTATGTGTATGAAAGTGCTCGAATAACTAGTTAAATCATATGTTGCTCAATAAAACCTTTTTCATTTATTCCAATATTGTGTTAAATGTGTCACTTGTGCGACAAGGTTGTTCAAATTCCTTTCAATGATTTGATGATGATAAGAATTCTCGTAAAGAGAATCACAATGTCAATCACACATTACAGCCAACCGATATGGTTGTCATTAGGCTGCAATAATATGTTTGCAAATATAATATCTCTTCATATAATGTGTACGGTTGAAACCCAGGTTAGCGAATGACTTTGAAAAAAAGGAATGGGGATAACCCCAGTTATTTTGCTATAATTTAAATGGTTTGCTTAAGCCCAACTGAGCTAGCTGAGGTAACGTTGCCAAACTCATGTTCGATTCAATTAAGCTCCTACTTCTAAGTGCTAGACGAACTTCCACTATCGAGTTAACTGGGTATGAATGGCATTTCACCCTGTAGAGTCAAGCCCAACCCAGCTCAAACTTATTAAACATTACTTCTAGCTCATATTTTCTAATTTACCTATTCAATTTGAACACCCTAGCTCTCACCTACCAAGCTGCTCACACATACTCTAGAGCCCACCGAGTTAGCTAAGCAAAATATTCCCAATCTTTAATTAAAAGGCATTGGCATTTAATTAAGAGGATCATATTAATCACTTCTAAAGAACCTTAAGTGCAACGCATGAAGATTTGGAGTTTAAAAAGATGGTAGTGAATTACCTTAAGCGTGGCAAGACTCATACTTAAAAATCATTGGCTGATTTTACTACTCCCGTTACAACCAGTTTGGGCATGCGAAATGGGGGATGGAAAACACATGCAAGGAGGCATCTAGGGTCAAACTGAGAGTGGGCGGTTAAAGAAAAGAAATACAGTAGCAGTCATGGGGGATAACTTTGTTTTCATTGGTTTTTTTCAATATATGGTGGAGAGGAGACAGAACATATGAGAGGAAAAAGAACATACTGAGTTGGCACAGGCTTTGAGTTTGCTTTCAACAACTTCTGGTTCCAAAACTGTACTACAGAAACTGGGGAAATGCGTCTAGCTTGAGGGAAAGGAGTTACAAATTAATAATATATATATATATATATATATATATATATATATATATACAGAGAGAGAGAGAGAGAGACGTCCAGGAGGAATAAAGAGGAGGAGCGCACAGCAGATATAGGAAAAGACAATAGAGGAGAGGGACGTCCAAGAAGAGACAGAAGGAATGGACAAAGCAAATGCATAGAAGGAAGATACACGAGGATAGGCGCCGAGGAAAAATGAGGAAAAGTCACAGAGCCTGAGTTGCATAAATACCAAGTTTTCTTCTATGTCAAGTTAAATGAGTTTAGTCCTTTATATTTCGGGTCTGGTTACAAATCATTTTTGCATATGTTTTAATTCTATGTAGAAAAACCAAGTCTCTTATTATTAAATTTGCCAAACAATAAAATTTGATAGTACTTGTAAGGAAAACATTCACTTTTTAACATAATCATAGAAGAGACCGAACGGCTAGGATAATGAAGTAGAAAAGGGATGGGATTTATTTATTTGATCTAAACAATAATTAATATGATAAGAGTGAGAAAAGAATCGGTCAAGTTTAAGAGTTATAAGAGAATAGAATTGTGATATGGAAGTTAATTTACAAGCCTGGTAATATCAAAAGGATGGCTTTATGACTTAAGACATGGTTTTCTTATTGATAAAGAAATTGAGCTTGAGATAAAACAATTAGTAAATTATGAAAGCTCAAACCACGATAAATCGTAATGTTAGATTACTCAAGATTCACCAACTTTGGAAACTATAACTAAATTCCATGATACTTGAATAAAAATAAAAATAAATAAATAAATATTAAACTTTTGAATGAAAACAATAAATTCCTTCTACATAAACTTATGTGTTGAAGGCTTTACATTATGAACTTGACTTAGTCAAACTTTACGAATTGCAACACCAATGGAGGATTTGAGTCTAGTTAACAATCGAGAAGAGGAAACCTAACTATGATAATTAGTAGGATATGTGGAAGTATGTCTAGTACACTTATAAATGCTAGATGTGGTATTGGTTGTATTCCTTTAACATCATATAAGAACTGATAAATAAAAATTATCAACTAGCCAGGCATGGAAAGCAAAACCCAAAAAAATTATCAAACACCGCCCCCACCCCCGTATATGGCATCAACCTGGAATTAGGAGGCAAGCAATATTTATTTTCATCGGTGGTATGGGACACTTAGGAAGATTGGTACAGTTAACTTACTGGTCACAGGTTGTTGGTATTGTAGGGGATAAGTAAACTGGAACTAGAACCCTTATAACATTTTGCAACAAATAACATGGAACATTTGGAGTCATGGTGTTGTTTAGTTCAAAACATAGTTTTTCCTTTAATGGTAACTTCGAATAGAGAGGTGTTGTTGCGTATAATTGCTAGTTGAGAAGAGTGTATAGTTGTGAGATGTGTTAAGCGTAGTGGGTGATAGTACTGAGGTGATAGATAACCAAGTGATTGAATTATCGCTTTAGATTCTTCATGCTTTAGCATTCAAATGGATTTCTGGGAGTAGGTGGGTACCTACTGAAATCTGTAGACTTTTGGCCAAAAGCTAAATCACAGGGTTATGATTTTAGGATGTATCTCATTCCTACCCCGTCGATGTTACCAGTTGATCAGGTAATGGCTTACACATATGAATCTCTCTTTCCTCATTGATTACCACATCTTTCTTCTCGTGAAGGGTAGGGCCACTCTCAAGATTTAAGAGGTGTGTGGGGATCGGTATGGACAGAATCAAGGAACAGATGTTCCAATGACCGTCAAAAATTTTGGGGAAAATCCATGCGAACAATGGAAATTAATTTTATTGAAGGAAAGAATATGAAAACCAGAAAGAAAATTTCTATTCGTGCTCACGATTATGATGACATGGAGAAATCTGTAAAAGAATTACAGGATGCAGGATTGATCAAACCAAGCAAATCTCCTTTTTGTTGTTAGTCTTTCATGGTGAATAAGCATTTTGAGCAGAAGTGAGGAAAGAAGAGGATGGTAGTTAATTACAAACCTCTTAATGTCAGTACTGTCGCATATCCTAATCCAATCCCGGATAAGACATGCTGCAGAAAGTTGCTAAGTGTAACTATTTCTCCCAGTTTGACTGCATGTCAGGGTTCTACCAGGTTAGGGTAAAAGAATCAAATATTCCTAAGACTTCGCTCAGGTGTCCATTTAGTCATTTAGAATCAGTTGTTATGCCTTTTGGTTTGATGAACGCCCCAACATACTTTCAGGACCATATGAATGTAGTTTTCAGTGGAATGTCTGACTTCCTTTGTGTGTGTATTGACGATATACTAATTTTCAGTCAAAGTCTAGAAGAAACCTTGAACAACTCCAAAAGTTTTACGAAAGAGCTGAAGACGCAGGGATAGTCTTGTCTGAAACTAAAATGCAATTACACCAAAAGGATTGTAAAATTTTAGGTATGGAGGTTGAACCTTCTAAGTAAAAGGTCCAGGCTCACATTAAAGAAAAGATTCTTGAATTCCCAGATCAACTTGATAAGAAACAACTGCAAGCCTTTTTGGGAATCTTGAACCATGTGAAAACTTCTACCAGGATAGTGGCAAAGACAGATGTTCTCCAACAATTGTTGAAGAAGAATAAAAAATGCAGTTGGAACTCTGAACATACTATAGCAGTAAAAAGATCAAGCAGAAAGTCTCAACTTTGCCCCAGCTACATGTTCCAGCCACAGAAAATTATGTTTTATATACAAATGCTTCAGATAATTAATGGGGAGGTATTCTGTGATGCCTAGAAGATAATAAAGAATACATTTGTGAATCTGCTTTTAGTGTCTTTCTAGAAGAAGTGAAAAAGTGGATCTTGTCAAATAAAGAGACCTGTGTTGTCAAGAAGTGTCTTGAGAAGTATGCACTCAGGCGAATGCACTTAAACAATTTTATCATCTGAACAAACTGTACAAGATTCTTGAAATTTAAAGAAAAAGATTGTGGCCAAAAAGATGGTAGGGGTAAATATTTGAGATGGCAGAACTTCATCAATCAGTTCCATTACATTGTACAACATATTCTAGGGAAAGACAATGTGATTGCAGATTGGCTCAGTAGAAGTCACTCACTCTCCCTCATGAACCTGAATCAAGGACCTCACCCACAGAGTTTTAGAATGACACGGTTCGAATGTAAAAGGTTTGATCGGTTGTCTATTCCAATTCAGTCTCAATTTCTCAAATTTTCAGGTATGGTATAATTGAAAGGTATAGGCATGCAAGAACGCCTCAAAGTGCTGCCATTGACTTACAAGCCAGCAATGCATGCTGAATTGAAACATTTGGCACCTCAGGTAATTTAACCATTCTTAGGTTAAATAGTGAACTATTGATTGAAAAAATTGTAGATCTAATTTGCAGACCAAGATTTTTGTGGACTATCCAAATAGATGCCTATCAAAACCAGCATCTAATAAACATTGTAACGAGGATATGACCACCAACCATCAGTATAGGCACACATTACTGACAACTGACTGATGACATGATAGCATGCTACATTATTAGAAGAAAGTTGCGGTGGGAATCCAATCTACAATTAAATATGACACCTTGTCAATACCATAGTAGGAAAACTCGCCAAAACCAAAAACTCGCCAGACCCCAAAAAAAAAACTCGCCAATATTCGGCCAATACTCGGGAATACTCGACAACTTAAAAAATACTCAAATTTCTTTAAAAAACATAAATTTTAAGCAACACATAGCTACAAAATGTATTAAATGAGCCCATAAAATGTTGGAGAAGTGTTTTCTATTAGATTTGAATACAAATACAATACAAAATCGCATCATCATGCGAATACGACAACCGGTTGATACTAGTCCCCACACTCGGCTGCGTCTCCACGCTCCTCCTAGAAGGCTACGAATCTGGTTCGATCATGGAACTAGATGATGGTGCTGGTGGCTCCTCTGCTGCATGTTGGAGATCACCTCCAAAGATGTCATCCAGTCCAATATCTCCTCGGAGTCCTGCTAGTGCTTCTCCCTCCATAGCCTCCCTCTCAAAAGAAGCAATCTCGTCCGCTGTGAACGCAGGGTTTTCCTCTTCTTGCCCAGTCCACTCACTTTATGGATCTATCTCATCCAAATCAATGAGCTCCACTGATGTGGCCTCAACTTTTTTTGTGCGAAGCCGGAGATTATATTGCACAAAAACCAAGTCGTTGAGCCTTTTTTGAGTCAACTTGTTGCGCTTCTTCGTGTGATTAGTCCGAGCACGGGAGAATACTTGTCAAGTTTTGGCGAGTACTCGCCGAGTTTTGGAAAGCTACCCAATATTTTTAATTACTAATCTGTCTACAAGCGATCAAAGCTCATGATTCTTTCAGAAGATTGCAAGAAGTTGCTTGGTCCAAAAAGGTGCAAAAATGGATTTTATGAAAATAAGAAAAATATTGCCATCACTGCGTGGAGCTTGAGAAAATATGCACTTTTAGAGAAAACGACACCTGAAACGGAGCCACGAATGACAGTTATGGCAAATGCAAGTTTTTGCTGCTACATGTTCCCGGACCCTTTCCAAAAATGGCAAATTTTTTTCTATACTTGTGTTTTCTTCACCAAAATTCCAAAAAAGGAAAGAAATGCTGTCTTTGGCGAGTTTTTGGCGAGTATTCCAACTATACTCGACAAGTTTTTTTTTGCATTTTTGGCGAGTTTTCCTGCGAATTACTTGTTTAGCATAATTTTTGGCGAGTTTTTCTAAACTCGCGAGTTTTTGAGTATTCTATCTATGGTCAATACTACCAATATCCTTACTGGGAAATTCAATTCATCTTTGGGATCCAATGCTTATTTCGTCCTTTTTCCTTTAACAATTTGGTTGATGAAGCAGAATATTTACTTTTTGAGGACCAAGGATCAAACCACGACAGAAAGGAGTCTTCTTGAACAAATGATGGACATGTCATCATCATCATCGGAATAAAGTTGTTACTTTATGTAGTTGAGAATTGTTTGTATGATAATGCATGATAGACACTGTTGGCTAACGTTACAGATAAGACCTCATGACATTACCAGGAATCCACTTTATAAAGATACTTTGTTAGTGTGAGTTGTGTTAGCAATTTGGTGGCAGACACTGTCTACTATTTGTAGATAAGGCCCCATCCACAATTGCATATAAAGGATAGTTGCAAAAGCCATAGTGGACATCACATAAAAGAAGTCTAAGAGTCTTGGAGTGTCTAAGTTGTCTAATTCTGAGTCTGAGAACAATCGTATGCTCTCCTTCTGCACTTCGAGCAATCTAAAGGATCAGAAAATTGATCTCGAATTGTAATCATTCTGTTTGCTCAATAACTAGAAGCAGTAACCATTTGGCCGTCACCCTCCATACTGTTTGTCACAGATCTGTCAAAGTGGTAACACTGGAACGAAAAATAGAAGGTAAGGACAATTGAAAGGGGATTTTTGAAAAGGCCAAGACCAAGAAAAAAATAGAAAACTTAGTTTTATCATTCAACATCTATATTTCATGTTCTTGTTTTCTTTTGATTTGAATACCTACAATCTTTCACCAAGGTATAGAGTATCAAATTTTTATCAATGAATTTACAATAGCAATCTATTCCATTGTCATCTGAAATTCCGTAGCCAATGACATATAAACTTACTGGAATAACATGACTTGTATTATGGCCTGAACATATAACCAGGCCATCACCGTCACAATTTCCCAGTTGCTGGTTGTAGTTGTAGCTAAAGACAGCATCGATTCCAAAAGCTGCAGAATTGGCAATTGAATACATTAAGGAGATTATATGTTTCTTCACAATACATTAATAACCACAATATCATTTGGTATTTATAACAAGTTACACCATCTTATAAACTCATACCATCATGCCTTGATGCAATGAAATTTTGAACAATAAACCCTTCTATAGTGCTCAAAAATATAATCCATCAAATAGAAGATATATGACTAACTGCACAATCAAAGTACTAAAAAAGTTTCAGCAACACATTAATTGAGCAGTTATAATTTTATAAATGTTTTCTTTAAAATGGAAAATGTAAATTACCTAATGAAGGGATGGCATATGTCTCAAAAAGAAGCTCGCCATTTTACTGCGGGACTGATTTGGATTGCAAAGGCACTCGGTGATCAGAATGGGATGCCCAACCTGTTCTGTCCTCCATTTTAAATAATCATTTGCAATTGATTAATATACAAATTTGGCAATACAAGTATTAACCATAGATCTTTCTCTGAACATGAAATTAAAATTTCACCTTGGCATTGTAAAATTCACAGCATGTACAAGCATTTACTTTTCAACCAAAGGGCATATTATTTTGGCATTATTCAACTAGGAACATGCAATTTGAAAACGTAGACTATGGATCCCAAGTTTATATTCAGCCTAGAGGAAATCGAGGCATCATCTAATTGCTTCATATACCAATGAACCCCATACGAGATTCTCGTTTATCCATGTCAAGAACTTAATATGGTATTAGAGAAAGGGTGAATCCACAGAGTCGGCAATCAGGGAGGCATATAATAAACTGTTTTCAGGTGGACTTAAAAGCCGGTCTTCAGGCGGAGGAGACTAGGGATTTATTGGAGGAGATTAACAGGAGTTCAACTGGAGGAGAAAGAAAACAGAAACCAATATCAAGCATGTGATGAACATGAATGCAGAGGGTATTAAAATAAAGTTCACAAGTCTTGATCATTACTAATCTTGAGCCCATAATTAAAACCAAAGAAATATCAATGTTTTGTCCCAAACTGTGAAGTACGCAGAAGACAAAAAGATTAACACTGAAGTTTAAATGTATGCAGTCGTTATGTTTTCATGTTCAGAGTGCTGAATATATATTTTCATTGTGGATTAACTGTTGCCCATGAAAATGACAATTTACTTTAATTTAAACAGTTTGAGTACCGAGAAGGTGCATTTATTACATTTACATTCATGGCAGTGTCTTCTTACTCCTGTGTGAATGAGAAGAAGCCAGTGCTTAAGCATGTTACCTAGATTCATAGCAGGAAAGACAAATTGGCTCTATTTTAGAAAGTCAATTCTGAAGGGAAACGAGAGTGAGAGGAGAATAATTTAAAACGGCCAATTAAGAGGCAATTCGGATTTTTCTTCAGACATTTTAAACTTCAAAGATCAGCATAGAGTGTGTGAACTTTGAAGTAGTACAGAAAAACTACGTTGCCAGGAAACGGAAATGGGTACGGGTACGAAACGCAAAAACACCGATTTTCAAAAAACCTTGGGTACAAAACGTTACGGGAAACGTCCATACAATATATTATAAAAAAATTAAATTTTACATATATATATATATATATATATATATATATATATATATATGCATAGTACTCATTTTAAAATTGTACTCCATGGACCATAAGAGATAACTGATAAAGCACTCAAAATATTTTGTATTCATTGAAATTTGAAGTTCTAAAGATTCATCATTCAACATGGTTACAATTTCAATGATTCACATATACATGATAATAATCTAGATTCTAGAATATATCATCTAGATTTTCCTCATAATCATCTCCATGAACACCACTGACAGCTCCACTCCCACTAGCTTTAGAATGGACCAAAGATGTCATTATATAGCTTTTAGGAAGTGTCTTTAGCAAGTTTGGGTAGGTAGATTAGGTTTAGGTATAATAAATGTAGGTAATTTCTTTTTTTTTTAAGTTATAAAGCTTTAAAAAAATGCAGTGGAACTGTTTGGACATTTCCAGAAACGTACAAGGCATTTCCAGGACATTTCATCCCGCTTTCCGTACCAGAAATGTTTCTAAGAGGAAACGTGGGGGCCCTAGGCATTTCGTGGTAACACAGCAGAAAAATCACCACAGTCAATAACTACTATGGATGAGATTCAAAGATTCTTTATTATTGTGTTGAAGGTTGGAGAGCCGTATGTACAATTTTAAACATCATTTCTAAAGTCAAAACTTTATTAAAACTTAAGATTGATTTCTTTTTTTTTTTTAATTTTCTTTTCACCTCTGATCACATAAATTAAAAAGGAGCACACTCCAGAATTTCAAGCTTTTAGACTGATTTTTAGGGGCCTTTTTTCTTTTCTGACTTGTGGGCGATCACATGGAAAAATATACAGGAAAGGTTTAAAAATCATTTTTAACTGCATAGAAGGATTGACTTCCTCGATGACTGGAAATGCTTCATGTGCGATTAATAAAGTCTTGAATATATTGGTGATGGTAATTGCATATAATTACTGATAATTTGGAGCTTGATAATTAAAATTGGCTATACTTCGTTGGTGAGAGTATTTAAGTAGCCATCTGATGGCTTACAATGAATTTATCTTTGCAGTGAATATTGTCTTTTCCACACATATCATTGGTTGCTTGTACTTATGAACACTTATGCATGGTACCACTTGTGTTTGCATATGCTTTGTGGAGTCGTCCACTTGAAATTATGCATGCTTATGGAATCGTCTTCTTCACTTGTGCATACATTATGTGCAAGTCTAAATATTGAGAGCACGGTCTCTCAAAGTGGATACCTTGGATTCATGTATTATAGCATATACCATTGAGGATGATTATTTGGTACCATTGGCATCCTGCATATTTTGGGTGTCTTACTTGTGTGAATTCTCTCTCTTCAATTTTTTTTCATTTCCACCATGCTTACTTTATCGTAGCATAATATTAGAGCCACTGCTTGCTTTGAGTTATCTCTACACTTTCTTTGCTTGCTACCAATGCCATGAGTTTGTTGCTTCTGAGCATTTACTGTTATTTTTCAAAGAGGGTTTTCTCCTTTCAGAAAGAGAGATTCAGTGCACGCTTGAAACCTAGGCTTTGTCAGAAAATTCTCATTAAATATATCAAACTGGTCTTCTGCGATAAGGTCAGATACAGAATCTATAGGGCCCTTTAGAGCCATATTGGGAATCGTGTTGGAACGAACAATTTCCTTTCGGCCTGATATTTAACAAGGAGACCGATCTCAACTTCTACATCAATCTTTCCTTGTGTCAAAATCTAATTTGCTTCTATATGCCATCTTTCAATGACTTTATGACTTGTTCGTGAAATTAGGATTTTCTAGGTTGGGATGAAGTCTCACACAGACCTATGTATTGTGTTTATAAGCACGTTTATCCTCTGCTGCTAAGTCTGTTTCTTTACCTTTTTTAGTTATTCCAAATTAATAGCCAAATATTGTCTTGAAAGTTTTACACCAGTAGTGTTTGTTTCTACTAGTTTATCTTGCAGCAAAAGCCTCTTGTGCATTGTGAAGTGAATGAAATCAGAGCCTAATGATGCTAAAGGAAAAATGAAAAAACTTACACAGATCAATGGAGGCTCGAACTTTTCTTGGAAAAGCTATTGAATATGATCCTATCCATCACATTCGTGAAATCATATCTAGTAGGCCTCTACTCAAGCCATGATGCCATATTTCCCACATCAAACATGAGATGAACAAACTGCAGCCTTATGAGCTTGCTCGCATTGATAAAGAAAATTAATGAGAATTTTCCAGTTTTAGCATTCTGTTTAGTAGGCCAGAGCACCAATTTGAGAAATAAAATCTTGCTTTCTACCCCTTGTTGCCACGCTTGTGTCACACATAACAATGATGTTAGTCAATTATGCAATGAGGGATGTGATCATCTAAATTATAAAAGTTTCAGCTTGATGAGCAAGTTAGGCACGGCCCATGGTTCACCCACAATTTCTCTTAAACACGGTGTATGTGTGAGCTCTCCTTTGGCATTCCTTTCCAAATTCAAATTCAGAAGGGTTCGTTTTAGTTTTATGCCTTAACATAGTCAAGGAAATAGAACAACTGACCCATTAACAGGTATAGCATATATCGTTATCTTCAGTGTTATCATGCAAATGTTCGGGACCCAAATCAGAAGGATGTTGAGTCAATGTTGGCTCAAGCAAAAGAGGTAAGTATGGCTCAAGGAGTTTATCACTCACTTTGAACTCATGAGGTGTGCGATGCACGTCAAGGTGCTCTCTGTATTTCTGTTGTTGGCACAAGAGTATCCGCTGAACCAACTGGTAAACAGATTGGATGTGTTGCACAGACTTGTGTGCCTTGTCCACTTCCCATTCTAGTGACCATGACTCCTCTCAGATGGTGTGCAGTAGATGTCTAGGAGTGCTGCAGATTGGAACCCAAGTAATGTCTAAAATGGACTATGCACCATAGAACTATGAAAAGCATTGTTGTAGGCATCTTGAAAATATAGCAGATTATAATCCCAAATGCGCAGATGTGCACTGTTGTACAAGTGCAACAAATGAACAAGTGTGCAGTTATCTACGGATGAAATGTCATAGATGACCGGTCCAATTGTGTATCCATCCTTTCCCATAATGCTTTCCAAAAATAACGTACAAAGCATGGGTCGCAATCACACACCATGGATGTTGGGAATCTAAAGCGAATCCAAACATGGGTGAAGAAAGATTGTGCGCTATCTTGTGTGTTGGTGCAGCCCTTCTTGTAGGCAACCATGATGGTCATCTTTGTAAACCTATCCTTCATGACAAACACAGAGCCATTCTAGTGCTTCGACATAGGCAGTCCAGCCATGAAATCCATGTTTGATAGATTCAAATTCATGTTCGAATTAAGTAGGGTACAAAATTCGTTAGAAATTCAATACAAAAAAATTGAGATAAAATTCGTGATTAAATTCGACTAAAGGATTTACTAATTTGTTATTATTACTATTATTATTATTAACTAATTTAATTTATTAATTTACCATACTAATTCACTTACTATTATATATTTATTATTAAATATTACTAATACGTATTAGTATATTATATTATATTAAGTGACAAATTATATGAGACCTAACTTATAAAGGTATATGTATTTGTGACTATTATGGTAATACATAAATCATTGACCACTAAGACGTAATAATATAACCAAAACAAATAGATGCTCGACAGTCCACTTCGAAGGGCAAATTTGAACGCTCCCAGATCTGCATGGCCGTCACTGTAATTTCTGCTTCAGATCGCACCACTTCACATACCTGTCACAGCTTCAAATCTCGCCACTTCTTCCCATCAGAAAACCCCGAAAACCCCCGCGAAGTGATTTATGAAGCCTTAAAACCCACACAATTTGATTGGCACGAATTAAATCGCGAATTCAAACGAATTTCTTGGTCTGCGTATTGATTCGACGAATTTCGAATTAAATATATGTTGTTCGCCGAATGCGGTGACATAGGTTGGAACCAACAAAGTTATGCAAAATCCCAACTCCTTGTTCATGGGCTTGGCAAAGGCAACAAGAAATGCAAGACTTGATGTGGCACTCAATGTTTATGCACATGTGAGGCCATTAGACATGTTGTTGAAGCACTACTAATGTCTTGGTAACACCGAAGTATAATGTTGTCTTGGTATGGTGCACCTACCAGATGAGTTTTTGCGAAGTGTGCCAACAAGAAAATAGAAATGTCCAAGATCATAGAGAAGCTTGTCACATAAGCGGAATTCGTGAAACTTTTACATTGCATGAAGGATGTTGTATTCAACGAAGCCCTTATCTACTGAGCAGAGAGATGCCCAATCAGCAAGTTATGGCTGCATGTGTCAAGCTTTGTGATAAGCATTTGCAATGGAAGGCAGCTGAGGCAATTTGTTGCCTTAGTCTTTTTTCTTCTTGTGCTTGATCATCAGATACAACTGCTGCAAGTAAGTCATTCACTTCATGTCGCACATTTTCCATCTTGCTTGCGTGTGCAAGAACTAAAGTTGCTTATGATCAAAATGGATGATCATCTCCTTACCCAAGATGTAGTGGCATCATTGATTCACCGCTTGAATGATGGTGTAGGGCTTTTTTTCATAGTAGTAGTTGTGTTGAGCCGTGTCATTGAATCTTTTAGAGTGATACACAACCAAATGTCCAGGACATGTGACAACTTGCCGAGTGCATGGTCAAATACATTGGTCTTGATCTCAAAGGGTTGGATAATATCAGGGATTGCCTAAACAAGTGTTGCTTGAGTTCCTTTAAGGCACATTGTTGCACGGGTGTCCAATGGAGGTTAGCTTCAACATGCATGATATAGATGGGAGACCATGATATGTGCAAGAACCTGCGAACGAACTTGCGATAGAAATTAACAAGTTCCAAAAAACCTCAATTTTGTGAGATTGTGCAGAGTTGGCCAATCTTGGATTACGTTGAACTTCTTTGCATCTACATGGATGCATACACGATAGTTGATAGCTAGGTATTATATTTGCAGAGTGCCAAATGTACACTTGGCTAAGTTGGTTTGCAACTTGTGTTTGCACAATGTGTCTGAGACACACGAGATGTGTTCCACTTCCACATGCTCCTCCCAAGTCTTGTTCTAGGTGAGGATGTCATCTAAGTAGACATTGATTTAATGATGGGTTAAAGTGTGTCATTCATCAAACGCATGAATGTTTTGGTTTGTTGGTCAAACTAAAAGGCATAAGCAATCATTCTTAAAATCCTTTGTTTTCAAAGTTGTCTTCCACATATCTTCAAGATGGAATGGTCCATGATGATAACCCGACTTCAAGTCGATCTTGGCAAAGCACTTTGCACCTTGGAGCTGGTTCAAGAAGTCGTCAATGCACGACAATGGACATTGATTCTTTGCCATGATCTTGTTGAGAGCGCAATAGTCAATGCATAAGTGCCACGTTCCTTTTTTCGTTGGCGTGAGAACCATCAAGCTACCACAAGGAGAAGAGCTAGGCATTTCTTGCGCTAATCAAGAAATTCTTGGATTTGGTGGTAGACTATCATTCTCCTAAATGGACCTATTGTACAATGGACTATTTGGAAGAGGGGAACCGAGAACCAAATCGACTTGGTGCCTTACTATGCAATGTGTTTGGTGGCCTTTTAGTTTACAAAGACACATCCATATTGTTGCAAGAACTTTTCAACTTAATATTTCAATGATGTTTGCACAACATGGCACATTGTAAATGCGTGCTTGCTCGACTACGCAGGTGTCTCTAGGTAGACCATGAGTAGCACGAACTTTGGCACATGCGAGATGAGCTTGTAGCATTGCTTGGCAAAGACCAAAGTGAGTTTAGCCATTGGAACTTAATTCACAATGTTGAAGATGCAAACTTTGACATGGATGACCTTTCGATAAAAACTCCATAGACCTCTAGTGGCATGTCACAAATGATCAAGCGTCCTCCATAGGCTTGATTTTCTACATAAAAGCGCATTATCGCCTAACTTGGATATTTTCCTCAACTAGAGCCATGCTAGTGAGTATGGTCGAGGATGTGCTTCAGTGGTAAGGCCTAAGCATTGGATTGCATCTTGTTCAATGATGTTCTTCAAACTTCTCAGATTTGATGATGACGGGGAGAGGCTCACCCTTAACCCAACACTTGGTGTGAAAGAGGTCTTCTTCTTCCTAAGAAGTGTGAATGACAATGGTGTTAGCACTCAAACAAGTGACATCTAGATTAGTGTTCTCTTCTTGCATAGAACATGATGTTGACTACACAATCAGTGATTGTTGTCTGTGGCATCCAGATTCATCGCGTGAGCGTGTGCGGTGTCGTTGTCACTTGTCACGTTGGTTCTTCTTTCCTTTTTAGACCTTGAAGGCACAAGAGCCTTCTAGTGTCGTGTGGCCTTCTTAAGTTGTCATGTAGCCTTCTTAGGTTGTTGTACCTTGCATTGCATGTTCTTCTTTTCCGTATGGGGTGAGATGGTAAATTGTGTGCAGATTGACCCTTGCGCATGGCATTGGATAAAAAAAGGAAAAAAATCACAATTGTCTTGGCTTTGATCTTGGTAGAGCATTGCGGTATGTGTGCCCCAATGTATTGAAAGTCAAAACTCCATCTTCAAGCAAATATAAGGTGGGAGTTATACTTCACAATCTTATGTTGCTACATCAAGTCCTTGTACATATGCAAAGTGTAGTCATGCAATTTGTTGATGTAGTCTCCAATTGATTGCTCCTTGCATGAGTGCAAATACTAGAACTTCATATACACATCCTCATAGTGTTTGAGGGGTAAAACTCCTGCATGGTGCTAACAAATGAACTCCAAGTCTCAATGGCCTCGAAGTTTGTCTTGTGTTGCGCATTGTAGGATTCTCATCAATGACACTAAAATGTACATCTTTCTTGTTGTGATTGTGAACTAATCTTCATCATTGATGTGGTTGACAAAGAAGTAAGCCTCAAGTTCTCAAATCCATTTATCCAATATTAGGACATCAATTTTGTCTTCGAACATTGGGATATCAAGATTTATTCAAAACTTGAAAGAGCTTTGCTACTAAAACCGCAATTACACATGTTGCTTGGAAGAATGAGATGGTGTTGGACGAAGGTGCATCATGAATTCACAAAATTATCCAAAGAGTTTGGTGCATTGTTCCTCAAGAGCTTTTCAAATGTGCTTCTAGATTTATAGGGATGCCCCAAAGAAATTCTTCTAGGCATGAACCATCTTACTCTCAATAAAACATTCTTCTAAATACTCTAAAACAAATCTAAGTAATTGTCATGATGTGTGTGTATAGAGACATACGAGAGCTCTTTCTCTAATATCAAAGATCCACACCACAAGACCCATTATGTCAATGCAAGGAACAACCTTGTAATTTGGCTTGCAAGATTGTGGGTTATAGAATGCGCAAAGAAGAACTAATACAATAGTCAACCAAAACACATTCGAATGTGTAAGTGTTGGCAAAATGGTGCAACTTGTATCCAACAAGAAAGAATAGCAATAAGGACAATGGTTTGCAATGTTCGGTAAGGCTAGAAATGAGGATTCTTGTGATCAAAAAGGGGAAGATGCTACCTAACTGATTTGCCTCTACCGGAACGAGATACAAATGTGTGTGAACAATACAAGATACTCAAAGCTTGTGAGAATTCACTACTATATGGTTTGTGCTCATTATATCACTCCTTTGAGCTAGACACTTATTATATATACATCAATACAAGAAGGCAATGAAAACAGACAGCGGTTACGATGGTTCATATTTTGGTGTTGGTTTTCTTGCAAGTGTGGAGGTTGAACTTGCAGCACGTGGTATGCTGACAAGCATTCTAACATGACACACACATGGAAAGTACCATTTCACATACCATATGGCAGCAAGGAGTTGACATGTGGTCGTTGAGTTTGCAAGGTTGTGCAAGAAGTTACGCAGTGTTAGAAGATGCATGCAATAGTGTGTGTGGCGTCAAAGTCCCGTGCAATATCTCCAAGGAACTATGTGAGCATGCAAAAGGTATGTGCAATGTGTTGCGCAATAGTGATGTAGAGAAAATTCTACACATGCACTCAAAACTTCATAATAACCAATTAGTACAAGGTTAGGCCCATGATTCATGCTAATTTCACCATTGAGCAACTTTGAAAACTTGAGAAGACTTGACTACTTTGCAAATTTTAAGGTCTTGAGACCTTTGGTTGATGTTTCCAACCAGTCTCCACCTTCTATGTGCTCTGCCTTGCTCAAACATCCAACAATCATGAAAACATAAGAAAATGAGCTATAATCTGCCATGTTTTGACCATGCTTGGTGTATATCTTCTTTAGGACTTTACCACTGATAAGATCACAATCTTGATGGCTTCACAAACATGCTTATACCTGCTTTCAACATGAAAGTTCTTCCTTCCACTTTGGAAGTACATTCTCAATGCTACAAGAGTGCCTTAAGGCTTATACTCCTCAAGTCCTTGAACACTACCACTCATCTCCATATATATTGTTGAGATAATTGATCATGCTCTCCCTCAAACTCAATCACTGGTAAAACCATAAACTATAAGAGATTCAATGGTAACCTACACTCATGACCTTCCACATCCACTCTATCCATACCAAATACTTTAGCTCCATCTCAACACTAGCTTAGGTACTTGGCTCTAGCTCACCTAAAGTTGAGCCCTGACTGATTGAACCCATCCAAGGGCTTCTAAACATCATTTTAGCTTGGAATCACATGCATGTCTACACTCAGACCTTGGAAATCATAAGTCAATATCAAAATAGACCTTGTTTCCCTCTTATTCTGGCTTCTTGGTCTTCTAGCCCTACATACAACGAGTTTTCTTGATAAAAATTCGTAGACAAAATTTCACTCTAAACTCCAACACTTTTTGGATACCCATTTGGCTTCTACAAATGATGGTTAAAACTTTCGAGATGGGTCCTTAAGAGAAATTGCACAGTGTTTACTACCTCCAAATGACAATTAGGTCTTCGAAAAGGCCTAGATAGAATTGTCATGAATAACTATGTCCGTCAACACCAAATCACATGAAACCTAGAAAATCTAATAGCTTATCTTTCTCACGGTCTTTTTGTATCAAGTTTCATCACTTTCTCTTTGGGTAAAACGTAGACAATAGGCAAATCACCTTCCAAACCATAGATCGGGGTTTTAAAAGACCCAAGTATGAAAATAATTCATAACTTGCTCAAAATTTCTCTTCAAGACCTAAAATCCACTACTAAAGCTCTATAACAACATCCCTAAGCTTTTGTCTTTTGACTCTTCCCTATGAATCTGCATGCATGACTCCCAACAATAAGCTTTGTCTTATTTGCATGCATGGAGGACCCTGTTTCTAGACATTTTTCAACCAAAATTCACTTATAAACAACAAATGAAGTTAGAAAGTTATCCAAACCTCACTCACACATCATTAGTGACCTTCTCCTTCCTTGAAAGCTTGCATGCATGAACTTCTAGCTCCACAATCCTTGCTTCTTTCTTCACACGTACTCTTCTAAACTTGTTAATACAAGATTCTTCATTCATGGTTGTGTTTACCCACTTTCTAAGGCTCGCATTGTTGTTCTTACACACTTGAGATCCTACCTTAACACCTGCACACTTCTTTCATCACTAAATCACATTCAAATAACTACTAGAGTTAGCTCTTAAGCATCTAGAGAATGACCAACACGAACCATACCACCATGATCACAAGAATATAAAAGCTATTCTAAATTTAACCACCAGTTCATAACATGATTTATAGATTCTCATAATGAACACCAACAATCTCTTGTTTTCCTTTATTTACACAGCTTACAAAATTGTCTTCCTTGCTCCACAGAGCTTTACATAGTAAAATTCACCTTTACATTCCTTCTCTCCACTCCCCGAGCATCCATGGCTTTGATGACTGATTTAAATCACCTTAAGAATACTCTAGATTGCTCTCTTCATCTTCTCATTCGATGGTGTCTCTCCATATTCCTCAAAAATGACTTTCCAACTTCCTAAAAACTGATCTCTAACTTCCCCATTCGAATTTCTCTTCATATCCTCTCAAGAATGAGGAGTTACAAAACTCAACTTACCTAACTAGAGTGACCTTATCACTATAACCTGACTTGAGTGGGTCAAGATGCTTAATTACAAGTTCTTTGTCCCTTTTACATCATTTGAAACATCTTCCTAATGACACCACTAACATTAGACCCCTTAATGCTACTTGACAAATTCAAATATTCAAACTTGGTCTTTTGGAGGAAACCTCATTAGACCTTATTACATGCCCAAGAGGATCCCAATTAGGTGGGAATCCTTACAAAACACCAAAACTAACTCCTCCATGAAGATTTACACAAAATTTGAACTTGCTTGTAGATGCTCCTACATCAAATAGTCCCAAAGCACTGCACAAGTACACAAAGGGAAAGTTTGTGACCGGTGTCAATGCGCACAGATAAAAACAGCGACAAAAATTGGGTCTGATAGAAAAGGCTCTAGAAAGGCATGCCTCTAATATCAGCCCTCCTTTTCTTCTTTTCTTTTCGTGTTTCCACAAAGAAGGCTGTTTTTTCAGACTTTTCTAGCTGAATCCTACCCTACTTATGAGTCTTTTAAGTGATTGACAATGCATCCATATCGTGCAAATAAGAGAACAGATAATTGCTTAGCAGCAAGTTTTAATCACTCTTAAATGATTTCGAAGAAGCAATTAGTTTATCATTAGGGAGAGGGATTAAATCCTGAAAGAGGTCAATCTAGATCTAATGATCCTGGAGAGCTTGCAGACCCCAATAATGTCAAGCTTCGATATGATAATTATATGTACATCTAAACTGTTTGCAAGACATTCAATAAGGATGACATGTGCTTCTAGACTGTTTGCAAGCCATTTGATAAGCATGATACATTGATATGTATTTTCCACAGCAAAATAAATGCTTTTGCCAAAAACACAAATGACACGAGAACTGACGATTTTGAAATTTTCAACAACTAAATAAGTGTTTTTGCCCCACAAAAAAAAAAAACGAAAAAAATGAAAAAACTGATAGTTTTGAAATAGGAAAACCTATTTAAATTACTTCAATGTTATCATGTTTTGTTCTCTTTTTAGCAAAAACCGTGTATTTTTAACACCTTGTTTTCTAATATTGATATCTATATATGGACAGACATTTCCATGGCATATAGTATCTATGGTATTCCTGTCAAATAACTTAAGATAAATTTGGATATTTGCACTAGGGCAGCAGTATGAAATACTAACTTCTATGACAGCTGCATTAATCTGATTTTTTTATTAAAAACAGCAACCACGATATGCAAGAGAAAACAGACTTTATTTATTTATTTCAAATCAACTTCAACAAAAACACTAGAATGTCTTAATACAAACAAGCCAATTCCATAAGGATGATATGTACTTCTAGACTGTTTGCAAGTCATTCGATAAGCATGATGCATTGATATGTATTTTCAACAGCAAAATAAATGCTTTTGCCAAAAAAACAAATGACACAAGAGAATTGAGGATTTTGAAAATTTCAACTAAAGAAGTGTTTTTGCACGATACCCTAGGGCAGCAGTATGAAATACTAACTTCTATGACAGCTGCAATAATCTGATTTTTTAAATTAAAAACAGTAACCGCAATATGTAGGAAAAAACAGACTTTATTTATTTATTTCAAATCAACTTTAATAAAAACACTAGAATGTCTTAATACATTTTTTCTCACAAAAGATAAGAACATGCAAACTCTGTGACTGAAAATTGTTTCCAGATGTGGGGCCAGTACTGAAATTAGTTACTGAGAGGAGGACGTCCAAGCTATACTCGTTGTACTGGATGTTAAAACAGCCTTGAATATGATGCCCTAGTTGAACTGGATGAATACATGTACCCTGAATGATCACTGCAACCCCCAATGAAATTGCAACGCTTAGATATGAGGATTTTCATCCTCATATGTGTGCAAATGAGGGTTTTCATCCTCTATTGTTGATGCAGAAGTAGAAGCTACTTGTAGGCAATGAAGTAGTCGATACATTTCCAAGATGGTTGATAATAATCCCCAAAATCTACTTTTATAACTTCTAAGTTCTTCTTCCAAAGTCGTCGCCCCCTTTTGAAGTTACATGCATGCTCAATAAACAATATAAAATTACTTTATTCCCTCTCCAATGTTGGCGCCCCATCCAAAAATAGAAGCTTGATGCTCATGTAACCCATTCTATCTTTGGTGCCCCATAAGAGAAGTTTTTATTTAATTATTATTCTATCTTTAGCGCCCCACAATAGAAAATCATCATTTTATTCCACTTCTTCTTTTTAGCCACCACTTATTAAAAATATAAATTAAGTGTCTTTTTTCCAATTAAAATATGGAAGTACCCTTGGACCACTTAAATTAATTTATTTCCCTTTTAATTCCCCTTAAGCCTACCGAAAATAATAAGAATAGGCTTGAGTATCCGAGAATCAATTAATTCTAAAAAGGGGACATTATAGTCCGCCCTTCCTGCATTGTTTGCCCTCGGGCAATTGCAAGTCCCTTCTGCAAATACCAGGATCTCAAACTCTCATGTTCAAACAATTTAGAACTATATGAACATATCTACACACCCTTTGCCACTCAAAGTGTTCTTCACCTTATCATCATTTCCATTATGTTGTCCATAATGACCACACATCTAAAATGACTTAGCGAAAAGCAACAAATCCGTTACACTTTTGTACCTTTGGTTGTCCTACACTTGTTCACCTTCCTTTTCCGACAAAATCTTGGTTGAGAAATATTCAACATCCCCAACCTTGTGACTTGGAACTTCTGAGTTAGGATTAGCTTTCTTCTTCACCTTGAACTTTTCATATTCAACAAATGAATCTGCGAACATTAGAAGTCAATAAAAATCTGCATGATTCTTGCTAAAGTCATGAACACAGTCAATTTGCTTCCCATAGCTTGTTTTGAAAATTCCAGCAAACTGAAAAATCAACATTAGCAATCGGTAAAGCCTTTTTTCATGTTCATGCCCCTCAACATAGACTTCTTGGAACTCCACCCCAAAACCTTCTTACAGATCTGATTTTTCTTTATTCGATTCATACCCCACGATTTTTTCCTCTCTCCTCGTCACTAAGGGAGAACTCTTATTAGATCCATCAAAAGTAGGGAGTGACAACTTCCCTAAAGCTTGTTGCAGGTCTCTCTGATTAGTTTGTGGCCTAGGTTCAACTCATGGTGCACCTCTACTCTCCTTCAGATTAATAAACTTGATGAGGAATATGGCATCTCTAATCTCATCGAGAAGTACCTTGTACTCCTCATATGCTATGGTAGGCCGAATTTTTGCCTCTCGAATTGTTTTCTCTCTACGTAGGAAGTTAGGTTGGAAAGGCCTAGTAGTAGAACCAATGGTTGTCCTTTGATAGGGTTGGTTATGGTTCACTCCTAAAAATCTTCCCTCACCGTTTGGAGCCCTTTGCACATTCATTAAACAAGTCTCGAATATGATGCCCTAGCTGAACTAAATGAATACTTGTACCTTGAATAATCACTGCAACCCCTGAATGGAATTGCCATGCTTAGATAGGAGGTTTTCGTCCTCATATCTATGTGCAAATGAGGGTTTTTGTCCTCTATTGCTGATGCAAAAGCAGAAGCTACTTGTAGACAATGAAGTAGTTGATAAATTTCCAAGATGGTTGATAATAATCCCCAAAATTTGTTTTTATAACTTTTAAGGCCTTCTTCCAAAGTTGGCGCCCCCTTTTGGAGTTACATGCATGCTCAATAAACAATAAAAATTACTTTATTCCCTCTCCAATGTTGGCGCCCCATCCAAAAATAGAAGTTTCATGCTCATGCAACCCATTCTATCTTTGGTGCCCCATAATATAAGTTCTTTATTTAATTATTAATCTGTTTTGGAGCTCTCACAACAGTTCATCATTTTATAATTATTTTATTTCACTTTTGTTTTTGGCCCCCACTTATTAAAATTGTAATTTAAGTGTTATGTTTCCAATTAAAATATTTAAGTACCCTTCGACCACTTAAATTAATTTATTTCCCTCTTTAATTCCCTCTTAGCCTATAGGATATAATAAAAATAGGCTTCAGGTACCTAGAATCAATTAATTATGAAAAGGGGACATTATAGGTCCTCGGTATATTTTGTTTCCTTGTTGCATTTCCATATTTAATTCCAATATTTGATGAATTAGATTTAGAGGGATCAATTCGGCATGCAAATCGTCTTTTGACAGCCTCCTCCACAAAGATCTTTTGCTTTGAGAATGCTATTAGCTATCCTACAATTGATCTATCCTTCCTCTCTACCACTCCATTTTGCTATTCGTGTATAGAACTAAAACGTGTCTTTGTATCTTACATGAAAACTCAGTGGAAGTATACTTTGTTGCATTGTCTAGCTTGAAGTCCTTGACTTTCCAACTAGTAGACCTTTCTACCATTTCCTCGAATCCTTTTAATGCATTAAATATTTTTATTTGGTCTGCAAAAATACAATCATATATTTTTTGAAAAACACTCATTAAAGACAACCTCAATCTAACTGGATACACACACACACACACACACACACACATGTTGTTGCATTATTTAATTTGAAGTCCTTTATTTTCCAACTAGTGGACCTTTCTACCGCTGCTTTGAATCCTGTTAATGCATCAGATGTTTTTCCACTATGAATAAAGTCCAACACATGCTTTGTCATTCCTTCACCTTCTAAAATTTCAATATATTACTTTGCTCAGAGACATAGTCTACAAATTTCCTTGTCACCATTTAATTTTACGCATTCCATGAACCATGCCCTTCTTGATAAGGTGATCAGGATATGCAAAATGCAAATTTCCACATCCAATGCCACAAGATGTTGGAAGAGTTTGGTGCCACTGTCACAGACATTTGACTTCCCATGACAACATCAACCTTGTAAAGCCATTTAGCTTGATTTCTGGTTGCAATCACTAATTCATGACACCATTGTCTGTCTTTGATAAGACATTGCTCCTCACAAAATTACACCTCCAAAATTTGTTTCCTAAAGAGAGAAAGGCCATTGTGAGGAAATACATGGCGTTCGTAATGTTGTATACATCTTTAAACTTAATTGGTACATTTCCAGTTACTCGTACGTGTGACATCCCATCTCCTAGATTATTTTTGGTTAAATTTCACATTCAACTACCTTTTCTAAAGATAATGGTGATGTGGCTTAGTGATATTCGCTGTTGTCGCAAGATTGTAATAAGACTTTGGTAGACATCAGAGAGTTAATGACATAAGCTCTTTTTCAGGAACGATTTCATCTAATTATTAGCTTTGCAGCTTATTTGGTAACTGAACTGCCTTTCTAAATCTTTGAACAATTTTTTGAAATGTATCTACCATGTATCATCAATTAGTTCATCTCAACTTTTCAACATATCCTGTGCCTCAAATACATACTCCGTACGGTGAATGAGGTATTATATCTTTTACGTGTAATAATAATGAATGGTCACAACTTTTCCTCTTGCAATCATATCATATTTTGTCACCCCATTGGCTTAGCTTTGTGATCAGCTGACTTGCTGAGCTTAAAATCTTCTTTCTTAATCTCAACATTGACTGTATCCCATAAACTAGAAAACACGCAGATGAGGAGACAGCAAAGTTGGTGTAAATGTGCTTGAGATCTACTTTGTTCCATCTTCAAGGAGGGTTTTATAAGCATACTGAAGGTGTCACGATGGATTCACCTCTATCTCTAATTCTGACCACCATCCATATGGTGCATTTCGAGGAGCGTGATCTTAGCTCTTTTCCAATTGAACCCAAGGGATGGAAGAAGTATGTGGATGAACCAATCTTAGTTTTGTGGCAAGGAAAAGTTGGAGGAGTTCCGTGTTTGCATAAACGTTGTATTTATTAACACAAAATTCACCAAAGAAATTGAGGATAGAGGATGTCTTCCTTTTTAAATGTTCTCCTAAAAAGGAAAGGGGAAGGATCTCTTGCACACGAGGTCTAAATAAAAGTGCACACATTGATCTTTACTTACAAAACCTCTCACAATCATCTGGCACAAAAGTAAGGGGTCCTTTAAACATTGGCAACTACGATCTTAGACAAGAATCGTTTGGAGCAAAAAAAAACACTTGGAAATTGTCTTTAAGGAAAATGGGTAGGGGAAAAATCAGATAGTGAAAAGGTCAAAACTGCAGCATTGGGACTATGCAGATCAATCAAAATCATTCCTGCCTTACATTGAGGGGATCTCAAGTAAGATTGCTACAATTCTCAAGCACTGACATATAAAGAGTCAGCGGCCATCTCTCAAAAATTAAGAACGTCAAGATGTCCATTGGATCCTAAAACAAAAAGCAAAATTTCTCGTATGACAAGCCCGTGTGAAAGACCTAATACAAGGCAGACTAGTAGATCCATTCAAACAAGAATCAATGAGCACACCACAAATATTTGACTCAGAAAGGTGAAACGTTAACTTTACCAAAGCACCCAAAAGGACTGAATCACCATATTTGCATTGACAATGTGGAAGTCATTACAATAGAGAATCCTTTCTTCAAACGTCAGCTTCGAGAGACTACCGTGATCATGGCGTATCTAAACAACTTGAACAAAGATGAATGTTTGAGCTTAAGTCACTCATGGATATCCATCATCCACAACCTCAAAGAGGGGTGGTCCATCAAACAATAGGAACATATGACTTACTTAATTGGTCACTATCTAATTAATTAGTTGGGACATTTGACTCAAATGATCACTTCAATACCTAGTTTGTAACAGTTTTAAAACTACTACACTAGATAAATATATGTATTAATTTATAAATGAGTTGTTTTTGTTAGGTTGGGGTTGGCATTCTATTTTTATTTTTGAATTTTCACTATCATTTGCTTCCCTTACACTGAAATTACTCTACTGAAAAATTTGTTCGATGAAAAAATACTTTGTAAACTTTCCTTTGAAGGAATAACGAAAATGAATGGTTAGTCATGATTGCACTCTCTCTTAGGATCTTACCTTTCCCTTCAATCAAATCCACCTCACAAAGAGGGAGGCACAATATAAAAGAGCTATAAATTACTTTTAATAACACGAATACATCAAGAGTTGCAGAAAAAAAAAAATGCTAGGCTATACTTCATGGTGTTTGCTAATTTCATTTGCCTTGATAGTTCAAATCTTACAAGCCTTTCTTGAAATTCCAAGGTTTCCTAATGAATCGAAACTATTTATTCTATTTATCTCGTTAGTGTGCTTTTACTTGATTCTTTTGTAACTTTGTTGAGCTTAGCTTTGTACTCGGCATACTTATCAGGCTTCATGACCACCCTCAATCTAGGGGTCAACTATGTCCCAAATAATTCTGTAAATTAGTGTAGTCATTGTATGCTCCCAAATTTCATACGGTGCAATATTTCGTAAAATCCTATGATGATGTTAGGACCACCAAAATATTATTAAAATGCTCAGACCCTCCTGCAAGCCTTGAACTTGCCATTTGTTTGTCTATCCTTGGTTATTCTTGCTCACATTGCTCTTTAGTGCATGCCCTAACTGCCAAAATTGAATATTTTGCCTTGTTCTAGCTACACCTTTACACCGGATCCACCGTGGTGATTTGCACAGTTGTCGAGGTGATTTTGCAAACTGTCGCAGCACCTGCACTAGCCGTAGTGGTGCTTGCACAACATCACTAACAAACTCGGTAGCCGTCACAATGTTTAAGCAACCACTACCTATGTTTGTCGGCGGTTATGTGATCTTGCATGCACTTTTTAAATTTTATCCCTTGAACGCGTTTTTGAACTTGTCATGTTTATCCATCCACCTTGCATTCCAAGCATCCCAGTTCACCTCCAACTCACTCCTTGCCAACTCCACTTCCCTCCCTTGCATTCAATTACAACCATTGATCAAGTTTTGATCTCCCACTTGAATTTTATCAATTTCACTTTGAGAATTGCCCCTTTACAGGCAGTTATGTGACTTTGCATGCGCTATTTAAATTTTATCCCTTGAATACGTTTTGGACTCATCCTGTTTATCCATCCGCCTTGCATTCAATTACAACCATTGATCAAAATTTGATCTCCCACTTGGATTTTATCAATTTCACTTTGAGAGTTGCCCCTTTTTGAAAAAGAGATAGTCGTCTGTTTTTCAAGGTTGGGAAAATTGGAGTTGAGAGAGTTGACTTGCACATATTAGATTTAGAGATTTCAGAGCCATTTCCAGAATTGTTTTCTTGTTACCATCATCTACAGAAGTTGCTCTTGGCAAGGATTAGTGGGACACCATCAGTTTTAATATTATTGCCATTCACATCCCAGCCAAAGTTCAGCTATGTCTACTGTCACAAAAGGAGAATCTAAAGGAGATCAAACCAGTTTTCTTGGTCACTTAGGACCCAGTCACTGTACTGCTGCTATTCTCTTTCTACATCCACCCAATTACTTTCCATCTGCCTTCACTGCTATAACACAGGACAAATTGAGAAAACAGAGAGGTAGCAGGCTGAGGGTGAAATTCAAATTGCTTCCAGCCATTTCTTCTTCGTGGAAAGAGGTTGGAGTTTCTTTGTTTTCCATTATTTTGCTTTATTAATTTAGATTTGCAATTTCATTGTTGAAATATTCGGGAAAACCCAAAAAGAAGGAAAAAAAGTAAATAATCTAGGATTTTAATTTCAATTTGTTGTTTAATTGGATCCACTCTTTGGCTCATATGATCATATGATATATCTAATCTCACATCTAAGATTAGATTTCAGATTTATTTGTTTTAGTTACTTTCAATGCATTTCAGTAGTTTAGCAATCATTTCATTTCATATCATTTAGAAAGGAAAACCAACCAAAAAGAACTCATTCAGATTGCATTTAGATAGAGAAAAGACAAATTATTTTCTTGCATCTGCATAAGAAAAAAGAATATTCCTTTTCTTGAACATTAGAGAATGTTCAGATCTGCATTTATAGCTTGCATGCATATAATTAAAATTTCTTGCATCATTCAAATCTGAAAATTGTCTTTCATTTCAAGCAAACTAGAGGAGATATTTGTGTTTGCATGCATCATTTAAAATTCTGAAAATCCAAAAACAATCTGCACTCATAGTTAGAATTTTATTCATTCTATAGTTTTTCGTTGCATGTATGCGTATAGACCTGAAAATTTGTGGTTAATAGAAGTAATTTCCAGCAACATCCAAATTTCAGTTTGCATTTATAAACCCACACAAAAAATAAAACAACTTGCTGTCCCATTCCACATTTCAGCCAACACACAACACTCTAAATTCACAAACAAACACTTCTATCCATGCAAACGAAACCGCTTTCTTCTACAACCAACATGCATAGTGCTGTTGTAATTTTCAACTTATTCACACCAAAACCAGCAAGTACCCCATTTTTGAAAACATTTTCAAATCAACCTCCAACAGCTCCCTTTCAAGCTCAAACATCCACACAACTTGTCCAAGCTAAAACTCATACACCTCACTCCTAATCTAGCTAGCACAGCCATACAACTGCCCCTTCACACCCTTGGATGACACTTGACAATCAGGTAGGATAGGGCAGTTCCCTCAAGTTTCCACTCCACTTCAGTGGGAAAACATAGAAGACAACATCAATTCCAAGCTAGGACGTGAGGTCTTTTGCTCTACCACCTCACCACACCTCATCATTGAACAATTCCACATATTAGACACACAAACCTTGCAAGCACACAAGCAAAGCCATCAACAGATCTGCCACCTAAAACAATTACAAGCTAACCTCATAATTTGAGTTATCTCTTCAGCGTTGGGTCTAGCCTCGTCCCATTTTCTTCACGTTCCCCATACGCATGACCATTCCTTGGCAAGACCAGCCCAAACGAAACCAACAAATTCCCCGAGTAGCTCAACCTAATTTTGCTCCATTTTCGGATACAAACATTAAGCAAAAACTACAATACTTAGTGCTCATTGAGACTAACTATTGTAGGACTTGCATGCACAGCCAGTTCGCCGCTTTGGATGAACAATTCAAGGTAGTAGAGTGTATTTGGTTTAGGCTAGAACATCCTCCACATCCACATCATTAGCCACTAATTCCACATCATCCTCACATCAGTTGTATCGGCCCAACCTCAGAAAGTCAAGTACACCTGGAAAAGGTCTTGCGCTATTTTGGTGCATACAGTCACTAGCTTTTGCTTCCAGAATATATTTATCCTTATTAAATTTGAGTGCAAAACAATGAAATATATTTTAAAGTCGGCTTCAAAAGAGTAAAGAATGTGCATGCTTAGCAATAGCTGTGCTCTCTTATCTTTTCCTCACACATTTAAATCAAATCAATAAGTTAAACTACTACATAACTTTGGAAAATAAGAATTTCGAATTTTTACATTGATCTGTTAGCCAACAGCACTCTACTATCAAACCCAGAAACATTCCTCCCCTATTCAACTGATATTCCTCCTCTTCATTACATCTCTAACCCAATGTTTCAGATTTTAATTTCCAGAACTCAAACAACGGCCCCTTTCCAGAAGTTTTCTTTCCAAACCAGGATTTCCAGCAAAAATGTTTTTTCTTTGGGCTGTTAAAAGTTTTTGGTATGGCTGCAAACAATAACTACTATTACTACAGAATGTGACTGGTGATGTTTATGACTATGAACCTTTTTATAACCATTATGATATTCAGAATTGGCACTTCAGTCAGTACAGTCCATTAGAATTTTTGTAAATATATCTTGTGGGTCCATTTGGTACCTGTTTCACAGGTCCGTTGCAAATCATCTCATATGCAAACGGAAAAAGAGCTACAGTGGAGTAGAGTAGAGCGTGTTTCATAAAAAGTAGTTCCTCTGCATAAGTTGGAAGACTATCTGCCAATCTGGAAACAGTGCCCCCTCGGCTAAGTTACTCTCTTTTGTTACTCTCATTTTTTTGTAATGTTTGATCTAATTTTCTATCAATGATGAAATTCTGGTTTGCTTTATTTTTTCCAAAAAGACAAAAATAAAGGTTTAATATCAATTTCTTCCAGTAGTTTCAAGTTTATGTCATTTCCAGTCCGCAACAGCTTCAGTTTTCAACATTTTATGACAGATTCTATAAATTTCCAAATTATTGCTCTCTTCAAATACTGAGATTAAGATCTAGGGTTATAACAGTAAAATTTAGAACTTTGCAAAGACGAGTATTTTTTCATTTCCAGAATTATATTTTTGCAGTCCAGCATAGAGTTCCCGCTAGGGTTTATAGCAGCTTTAGCAGCTAGAGTTGAGATCACAGCAGTAGTATCAGAGCAGTTTCCTGTCTTCATGGGTGGGACACCGACATTACCTAAAGGTCTTTTATTAGGAATTAGAAAATCATCTCATATGCAAGGGACAAAACAGTCAAAGTGGGATAAATATTATAAATAAAGTCTTAGGAAGTAGAGCAAAGCATGTTTTGAGGAGAGTAGTTCCTATGCACAAGTTGGAAAACTATCCAAAAACAGTACCCTCTCAGCAAAGTTACTCTCCTTTCTGTGTTATAATTGATCTATGGTGAAGATCTGGTTTGTTTTCATTTATCCCAAAAAGACAAAAAAATAGAAGTTCAGTTTCAATTTCTTTCAGTAATTTCCAGTTTTTGTTATTTATGGTCCTCAGCAGCTTTAGTTTTGAACATTTTACAGCAGATTCTATAAAATTCTAAGTTAGTTCAAATATTGACATTCAGATCTAGCATTAGAACACTGAAATTTAAGAAATTTCCAAAGATTTGGTACTTTTTCATTTCCAGATGTAGATTTTCCTATTCCAACATAGTGTTCCTACCTTAAGGTTTACATCAGTTTAGCGGCTAAAGTTGAGACCAGCAATAGTATTAGAGCACTTTCCAGGTTTCAGGGCTGGACACAAGCATTAGTTCAGGATTTTTGTGAGTGCATTTCCAATGATTTTTTAATATTTCAATCAGAATTCACTTCAATGAAAATATGAATCAGATTTAAGGATCGCCACATTATACACAAAGGGAGCATTTGGAGATCAGAACATGGTTGGATAAAGTAGAGGAATCCTACAAATAGTGTGACCAAATCCCGAAGGGTCTCAAACAAGGATCATTTCATGGGGATCTCAAAGTCTCTGGAGATTCAAAATCTACAGCTCAATTTTTTGATGCAGGTTTCTATGATGTAAAGATGCAAAATTCTGAATTGCTGGAGAAGATTGATTTAGTAAATCTCGCTAACATGCCTATGCGATGTCATCATGTTGAAATAGAGGTGATCAGAAGTATGATGAAGCACGTGGTTCTCCGGAATAAAGAAAAACCCAAGTTTGTCTATGGTGCTCTTCAATCAATAAAAGTTTCTGCAGGTTTAGTAGGATCTCAAACCTTGCATACATAAGGCCAATGGCCATGGTGATAAATTGGAAGGTTATTTGCAGATTGACTTCTATGAGCTCAACCATAATTTTGGTAGTAAGCTTTGACCTACCAGCAAGACGGAAGGGACTGCAAAAACTGGTTGAAGAGTCTGTATATGTAATTTAGGATATACCCCGTGTGTTGTCATCTGATAGGGTAAAAGAGCACATCATTGATATGAACATGGATCCCACCTAGTCATCATTCCTCACAAGTATCTTAAGATGACAAAGGATGTATTTCAGGAGTTGCCTTATTGGATACCACCAAATAGAGGCAAAGAGATCATTGCAATTGCTTTGTGGGCAAAGCAATTGAAGGAGTGAGCTTGTTATTGAACCTTTTTGTAATGATTATGTTATTTAAACTTGTTCGCTTCAATCAGCATAGTCTATTACGATTTTTTTCCTTAATTGCAACTTGAATACCATAAGAACCACTTCTGTGGGTCCATTTGGGACCAATTTCGTGGGTCTATTAAAAAGTATCCCACATGCAATAGGAAAAAGAGCTAAAGTGGGCAAAATGTTATAGATAAACACTTAGGTAGTAGAGTACAGCATGTGTTAAGGAACACATTCATTTTGCAAAAGTTGGAAGATTATGTTATAAATAAACTTAGGCAACAGAGTACAACGTGTTTTACAGAAAGCAGTATTTTTGCACAAGTTGGAAGATTGCGTTGGGCCAAGGCGAAGTCTATACTGTCCCACAGTCAGCTAGAGTCAGCAACCATGCCCTCTCAGGAAAGTTACTCTCCTTTAAAGGTAATTTTTATTGATTATTCTCATTTTCCAGCAATAGCAAAGTTCTGTTCTGTTTTCATATTTCCAAAACCGGACAAAAAAACAGACATTTAGTTTTGATTTCCTTTGCTAATCTTCAGATTTTGTTATTTCCAGTTCAGAACAGTTCTTCCAATTTTTAGGCATTTTGCAGCAGCTTCTATAAAACTAGAATTCTTTTTCAGTTCAGATATTGAGATTCAGATCTAAAATCTAGATTTTTCTGCTCCAACCACAGTAGCATGACTTGGCAAAAGGGTGCGAGAAATAACAGATCAGAAATTTTGCCGCAAAGCATGAGCTGTTTTTCCAAAAATAAAATAAAAAAGAACCATTGTGTAATTCAGAAAACCAGTGTTTTAAATGCACACGGACAAGAAACCACAATTTATTCAAAACAATGTGGCAGCTTTTCAATGATAAAATTCTGCCAAAGTTTTTAGGGATTGGCAGTTGAAACTTGTATGGCATTGAAAATTAAAATGTTTGAGTCAACACTTCTATAACAGTTGCCATTACTTTCATATTGAATACATAATATATGTTTATTTTGTTGTCTCAAATTATTTTTCCTATTTTCTATGTATCTTTCCTAAATATGTCATGTTTGCCCCTATAACACTGCAAAATTGTCCACCTCCGAAGCCAAGCCAACACCAAAGAGTTCCAGTAATGATGCATAGATAGCCGCATATCCCTGAGGCAATGACAGTCAAATACAAGTATAGCCACATCTGATCCTGGCAAGGATGCGCAACTCGATGATGAAAGCAATTCCCACCCTGGTATCACATGCCGGTCCAAGCACCATTAGTCATCCGCTATAAACCCCCAATTTTCCTGAGTCAAGTCTAGAAAGCTAAGGAAGCACGTGTAGGCTTAGGATGAGTGATCAAGTCATCTTCTTTAGTCATACCCTCAAGTGAGCAATTGTGCTGCCAATTCACCTCAGTATACCCTAAGTCACAAGGTTCGAATTTGATTTCATGTTCGACGAGGAAAACATTCAGTTCAAGTTCACCAAGGAAAAAAGTTAAAGAAAAAAAAACATATGTAAGTTCAAACAGATAATTTATTATATCTTTTTAATTTTCTGAGGAAAAAAAAAAGCATAAATATGTCAGATGGGCAGAGTGGAGAGAGCTTTCTGTCCTCTGCTTTCAGTTGGTATATGTATATGTACACACATTTATAAAATAATGCAAAATCATGTCAAAAACTTCCCATGCAAAAATAATGGATAAAGTTCGAGTTCATGTTCGATGAGAATGAAGTTTGGCAAAATTCGGACTTTTTCAATAAAATTTGGCATACCTTGTAAGTTGTGACATAGTTTATACCTTACTATCCCTTTTGAGACTCTTCTAGTCTCCATACGACCATTTTGGAATCCTAAAACAGAATAAAATCACTTTTTACGAGGCGGACAAAAGGATGTGCCAGGGTACCGTTATGAGGGTACCATTCTGTACATCCTTTTCATCAAAAAATATTTTAAGCCCACGACCAAACCAAAAACAGCCAATTTATGTTCCATGTTTTACCTAAACCACCCTATTCAATGGCCATGAGAGTTTTAGAAACTTCAAGACATTATTTTAATGTGAAGATATCACTTTAGGGAGTGCTACTAAACATTGACACATTCATGCAATGGGACTATACTATCCAATCCTAGGTTGATCAAGAAGCTGATGTACCATCCATTTTGCGCCATCGATTAAATTTCATGCAAAATCCCTTCCTCACTAAACATAATCCCTTACTCACTAAACATACCTGCTCTTACTAGTATAGAAGGTCATCACCACCACCATTCTATGTTGCAACATGTTTAAAAGCACTATGTTCCGATTCAGAGAATCGCGTGTTGGCACAATGTTCGTAGAAAGGTCAAGCTTTGCTCATACAAGTGCATAGAAAAGTTTCTCCAAGTCAAGTTCAAGCAAGTGGCTCTCTTGGGTATGGTAAAATAACTCTTGGCTCTTGAAGGCTGAGCTTGAGGCTCCCTTTTTAGAGTTCACACTAGCTCAAAAAAGCCATCCCTTTCCCCATTGGATCTCTTCATTGAATCTTAGGAATTTGTAGTTAGCAATTGATATGTACCTTGGGATATGATATATATGAGGTGATGGAGATGCCAACATGTGGCACACATCCCCCTTAGTTATATGTTTATAATATATGGTGTTATATTGGGTAATGAGTCAGCCTACATTGGGATTAGGCGTTGGCTCACCCATTAAGAGTAATGTAAGCATAAATAATCGAGATGAGTATCATTATGATATGTCATGTATGAGTTGAGTCTTCTACTTGGTAAAAGGATATTGGAGGTGTCCCCCTCAAAGTGGAATTCCCATATTGGGAGATCGTGGAGTTATTCCTTAAAGAATATTGTATGGTGTTGCCCTACCTTAAGGGTATTCTTCTATTATGAATATATTGAATATAATGGCATCTTGGCCCACCAATATCTCATGTTATGTTATATTTTGCATATTGTTTGAATTATTCATTTATTATATGCAAAGATCTTATCAAGTGGTATCAAAGCATCGATTTGGGCAATTTTTGGGGTGAAACCCTAATTTCAGTGATTTGCCTATATCTTGAGATCAACTGTGATTTTTTCAAAAAAAACGTGAAGGGGTGAAATCATTCAAGGAAGCTACCCTAAAAATTTCAGCTTTTTTGGACCTATTTTGCAAGAGTTATCACCATTTTAGGGTCGAAACCCTAATTTTGAAGATTCGTTGATATCTTGGCAACGGTTGGAAAATTTTCTGCAATTTCTTATTGGAGTTGGTGAAACCTTTCAAGGAAGCTACAGTCCAAATTTCATAATATTTTTAGTTGGTTTGAGGAAGTTATCATAATTTTAGGGATTTTAACAAATTTGCTTCACAAGCAACAATTTTCAGAACATTTCTTATTTTTTTACATTTTCGGAAAGCTCTCAAAAATATAATTAGGGTATGTTCTTTGTATTTTCTGATTTTAGGCTGACATCTAGCCGAAATTGGTAGGTAAAAGTTTGGTCAAAAGAGTGAGTTCTTGAAACCCTATTTTGTGTGCATGGAGTCGTAATCTTTCTATGGAGATGGTGAGATTGATGTTAAAGAATGGTGGATGAAATTTAAGGAAACTTATTTTTCATATGACATGATATGCTTTCGTTTGGGTTTTTGTCTTGGTGGTCCAACATGGACTCGAGTGCTATCAGTTGGCACAGAAAGGTCAGCTTGGTCTTGGGAGGAACAAGAACAAATTTTCTTAGCTAGATGGGAACAAAAAGAAGAAAGGGATGATGTTGCAATTGAGGATGAAAAGGAAGAAGATGAGGAAGAAGAACATGAGGATAAAGAAGAAGATGAGGAAAAAGAACAAGAGGATAAAGAAGAAGAAGATGATGAAGCGAGCTACAGATGAAGCAAATGGAGAAGTAGAGGATCGGGATAGAAAAGTAAAGGTTAATAGTTTAGAAAGTATAACATTGAAGAAGGAAGCTTCATGTGCAATTTCATATATGCATTCAAAGGAAGAAGGTCAATGTTTCCATAGGCCCTAACAATAAACATAACTTCATCAACATGGATTTGGCTCAACATTTATATGTTCCAATAAAAATATTAAGGAAGTTGAAGTGGATGGTAAGAAAATTCAAGTTTTTGAGGATTTAAAAGCTCTTTATGGACAAATATGTTTTGCATTCATATTTTTATGCTTTGGATATGGATGGTATGGATATTGTTCTTAGATATCCTTGGTTAGAGACCTTGGGAACAATTAATATTAATATGCAAAACAAAGTTATGAAGATTTGGTACAAGAAGAAGAAGGTAACTTTACAGAATATCACACTTAATGAAGAACAAAGACAGGTCAAGATAGAGCATGAGGATGATTCTGAAAATGGGGAAGAAGGGTATAAGGATGGTTCAGAAGAAGAAAATAATGATTCAGCAACTCAAGAGAAATAGGAAATAACAAACAAAAGGGTGGAAAAGGAAAAGAAAGTTGAGGAAAAGGTTGATAAGGTTGAGGATACTAAGGTTGCAGCATATAGACACCCACATCATCATGAGACAACAATCATGGAGGCATGTTAGGGAACATGAGAGAACAACATATATGGATATACAAGGAATTGGAGGAACAATCACTACAACTATACATGGAATCAATGGAGCAATAATTATACGACATGGAATCACATGAATAATTACTATGGCTATGCATGGATGCCGAGGAGGAACAAATATGGACATGGATGGAATCGAGTAGCACACAAATGGATTATGGAACCAAGTTTAGAGATGTATCACCCACTAAGATCACATATGGGTGGTTGGATGATCAAGCATGGCAACAAGTGTGCAATGATTTGAAGCACACTCATTACATGGTTTCTTCTCATGTTTTGGGGACAAAACATGTCAAGGAGGGAGGGCATGTTATGTACCTTGGGATATGATATTATAATGTATATGGGTTGATGGAGATGTCGACATGTGGCACATATCCCCCTTAGTTATATGTTTAAAATAATGGGGTCACGTAGGAATTAATTATATTGGATAATGAGTCAACCTACACTAGGATTAGGTGTAATCCACCCATTAAGAGTAATGTATGCCTATATAAAGGAGATGAGTATCATTATGATATGTTATGTATGAGTTGCATCTTCTATTTGGTAAAAAAATATTGGAGGTTGTCCTCCTTGAAGGGGAATTCCCATATTGGGAGATCGTGAAGTTATTCCTTGCAGAATATTGTATGGTGTTGCCATACCTTAAGGGTAATCTGTTATTTTGAATATATTGAATATTAGGGCATCTTAGCCCACCAATATCTCGTGTTGTGTTATATTTTTCATATTGTTCAAAATTTGAATTATTCATTCATTATATACAAAAATCATATCAGCAATATTGACTTCACATGTGTCATTCTACAAGAGAATGCCAAGAAAATATGAGGACTGCTCCACCACCATATCTCCAAGTAACACAAAAACATGTAAGTTAATTTGTTGTGATTTTTCTCACATTTCCAATTTTAAAACAGATAGGATTAGTTGCTTTTAACAGCTCTTTTGTTTACTCGCATGATGGTTAGGTTTGCTTTCTCTGACTTATCTTAGACAATAGATAAACTCCCCACTAGGCTAGTTTGGGTAGTTTAAAGCCACTTAAGAGTCTAGTCTAGTGAATCACATCCCATGGCACACCTTTTATCATGAAGTGTATGCGAAACGCTTGTCACATCCCCACTTTAAAGTCATGTAATTGAAAACACTGACATTTTATGATTTTTGCCACATTGTATCCTTTCCGTGTAAATTGAATGCTCCTATGGCTCCAACCAAAGGCTTACAGTAATCTGAACAGTTAGAGTTGGAGTCATGACACAATTTCCCAAAGGTCTCTAGTTCTAGCAGAAAAATTCGCTTGGTGGTTGCCCAAAACCATCTCTAGGTCTGGCTGTAAATATAAAGAAAAATTGTTGTTAAATTTAGAAGCCACAGATCTCAGGATCATCAATGGAAAGAAAGCAATTCTCCAGGGTTTCCTCACAAACTTAACACACACACTGAACAAATACAATCTCGTAGAGTGGTTGAAAAGATTGTGGGATGTTTTGAGCTCAAAAATGGCTTTCTAGAACCCTTCAGAGTATCTTAACTGCACTACCTCACAGCTTCTTTCTCGATCTTACAGTTACAAGAGCATGTAATAAAAATCAGGGTCTGAAAAAATCAATATATTTAGAACTCATAAGACCGTCAAATAGAAAGTAAAAAAGATAGACACAAACTTGAAGTTCTCCGCATTTATTTTTTTAGAAATGCATTGCATTTTTCATTGCTAAAATGAATTTAAAACACGAAATAAATCTTCCCTACCTCTCTGCTTTCTACTCTGATAATTCATTGAGAATGAGTTAGAGACTCACCTTGGCTGCAAGTGAAACATATCATGCCATTATGACATTTGAACATGCCCCATACCTCTCCACACTTATATTTGTTAATACAACCTTGCATATGTGCCCAATTTACAATTTTTACTAAAATTACATATTTGCTTAAATTGATTTTTCTACAATGTAGGCCTCAAGCGCTAATATCCTTTTAGATCCAACTTAGTATGACCAAATTTTTTTACACAATTGGATGGAGCGTGTGATGAGAAGTTCCCCTTTGAGGATAAAGCATCTTTACTTGAGAACCCCTAGTTATCAGGTGGATGAAGAGTGGAGATGAGATAAAAAAGAAGGTGACAAAAAAATGAAGAAGAGGAAAATGACCCCAATCCCTTGGAGGTTTTATCACTAGATGTAATAAAGCTAATTATTCCTTGAAGTAGAGCAAAATCTTTAATAATTGAAATAGCCAAGATACCACTAAGAGAGGAGATTTTTAATGTTGGGATCACCGGACAATGCTCGGGAGGGAGCACAAAGAGAGCTCAAAACAAACCTCCAACTACCATTCAAATATTACTTCAAATTTGCAACAAATTAAGCAATTTAATCCTCATTGTTACAATGTGAATATGGAAAATCTAATTGTTGACGGAAAGTGTTAAGGTTAGAATTTGTACCTTCGGCACCTATTCTCTCGAATGCGTAGTCTAGAATCTGTCAAAAACATAAGATAAGATATTCATCTTGCATAGATGTATGTCTCGATTTAATTCTAAATATAAGTCCATATGAAGTTTCAAATATAAATTAAATATGCAAGCATGTGCAGTTTTGTTGTTAATATCTTTGCCTAGTTGCAGATCTTGACATGTTGAAGTTTTCATCATGATTAGTGGATACAATAGATTCTCAAATTTGAGCATTACATAAATAAATTCTGCAAAACTTCTTTACATATTTATGAAGGGAAACAACGTAACAAATAAACTCATAAAAAATCTTCATCGTGGCAATGACCTCAGTATAAATTTACTCCCTGAAGTGAAAAATCCCACAAAAATAATATATTAAAATAATATCACACTACAAAATCCACAATTATATACAATTAACAAAAAGCCGGGTTACTGTAAAATCCCACATTGAAAATAATTGTGGGAGGGGAAGATTTATAAGACATACACATGCCAAAAGCTTTGCTAATTGGGAAATAGGCTACAAGGTGAAACACCAAAAAGTGGTAGATTTCTTTAAATCATTGTTACCCATAATAATAAATGCTTGGAGATGCTTGTGTGTTTTGTGGGTCCCCTTTCCTTGCACTCCACGAAGTGAGAAATCCCACAAAATCAAAATATCCAAATAATCCTACACTACAAAAGCCACAGTTGTTTAAAATTAACTAAAATTTTGGGTTGTGATAAAAATCCAACATAATAATTGTGAGACAAGGAAGTATTACAAGGCCTACCCTCACCAAACGCTCTGCCAATTGGGAAAGAGGTAGAGAGTGAAATTTGCAAAGCAATGGATTTTCTAAAATCATTGCTCCTTTCCCATATTTATTATGAAGAAATACTTTGAGGTGTGTGTGTGTGTCTTTGTGGTTCCTCTTGCTTTGTGATTATCACCAATGTACATGAGTTAAGGATCATATAGAAATGACTAACCATGGAAAGAGTCAACATGGTGATGAGTATGCAAATACTCCACATGGTGAAACATTCAAATAATTTAAATGTAAAAATGTTTAGAATAGGTCACCATGGAGAGAACAAGTGGTAAGTGTTCATAGGGAAAGTACAGAATTGATATTACAATGTTTGTCAAATTATTAGAATTAGAGAAAAGATACCAAAATCCTCCCGCTAACAATATAGATTGGTATTCACGTACATTGTGAATGACACCTATAACAAGCTCACAGTCAAACAACTGAGCAAAATTTAATTGAGAAAGGTGGAAAGCAAAGGTGAGCTACATCAAATCTTACATACCACTACAGCTATATAAAATGAAGAATTAAATGTACTAGATTAATCGTATAGAATGAACAATTGTAGAAAAAAATATACTACTATATATACCCTTTAACGAGGTTTCAAAACGCAAAGAAAAACAACTTTTGGGGACAAAAGGGGGAAAGGTGTTAAAAGAATATATTAAAACTAATATTTAAATCTTCAAAATAAAAATAAATTTAAAAACTTACAAAATAACTTAAAAACTAAAATAAGAAAAATAATTTAGAAATATAGAATAAAAACAGCAACAATTTTAGGACGCCAAAAACAACATTTTGAAATCTTATGGCAAAAAGCTTAGGAATCAGAATTTTTGAATAGTGTAAGTCTTGTCACAAGAAACCAAGGTGCTCGTCTACAAAGGGGCTAAAGTTGAATCACCTTATGACAAAGTAATATGTTGAATCACCACAGTAGCCAAAGACACCCAACATTGGAGGGCCAACGATGTTTGTTACTAGGAATAGAAGGTGAATCGCCGCAGAAGGAATAATATGTCGAATCATCACATCAAGATCCACAAGCACTCACTCGGAGACTAGGATAAATCTTCATAATTCTATCATCACAACTACAATCATCATATTTCAAAAAGTTGCTCTCCCAAAATCAACACAAAATGTGAAGGGTGCTCATATATGAGTCAAGAACGAAGCTTCGCAAGCAAAGATGAGACCATAATAAAATGCCCCTCATGAATCTCCTATGTATCACTCACAACCCATTACAAACCAATTGACCAACAACGCTTCTCCAACTCGAAGCCAAGGTAATCCATGGGAAACCGTGAACTTGAAAATTACCCTAGTATATGTGCAAGTATATGAGCTCCAAAATGGATAATTACAATGATTGTTAATCATTGAATAATTACAACGCTTACTAATCATCAATGACCATTACATACATGAATACCACTAGAATTACTAAAATGCCCTAAACCATTACATAGTCGGTAATGTTGCTTCCACCACTAATTGATGCCATGAGAGGAAAGAAATATAAGCACTCCATCATGAATAACACAAGAAGCAATCGAAATGGGTGCTCTCTAGCAAGCAAGTATAGGCCACAAAGAGAAAATCATACATGGGCCACACTTTGATGAAGATAATACTCACACACCTCTAGATGTGAAGGGTCGGCCTTGAACTAAAATCAAGATCTGAAGAACATCATCAAGATATGTCACCATAGAGAATGATAGTGAATTCTCATAAATCACCAACACAACTACTCATGTCATTAGTCGAAATTTGTTGCTTGATTGTTGTTTCTTCCATAGATGTAATACTTATAAGCCTAAACTTTTTGAAAGCTTAATATGTAGATTGCTTCAACATTCCATAGTCGTAATGTTGCTTCCACCACTAATTGATGCCATGAGAGGAAAGAAATATAAGCACTCCATAATGAATAACACAAGAAGCGAGTCAAAATATGTGCTCTCAAACAAGCAAGTATAGGCCACAAAGAGAAAATCATACATGGGCCACACTTTGATGAAGATAATACTCACAAACCTCTAGATGTGAAGGGCCGGCCTTGAACTAAAATCAAGATCTGAAGAACTCTTATTTCATAATCATCAACAAGGTGCTCCATCGAGGTCTTTAATAGCTAGGAAAAGAAGCTAAACTTGTATAAGAAATTTCCAACATCATCAAGATATGTCACCATAGAGAATGGTAGTGAATTCTCATAAATCACCAACACAACTACTCATCATTTCATTAGTTGAAATTTGTTGCTTGATTGTCGTTTCTTCCATAGATGTAATACTTATAAGCCTAAACTTTTGAAAGCTTAATATATAGATTGCTTCAACATTCCCCCTTCCCTCCCTCCCAATTCATATTCGTGTGAATGCCACTAAGGTGGAAACAATTCAATGTGACGTCCTCAAACGCACCTACATGCTCAAATATCGAACAAAGCCTTAAAAAGTGTAAATAATTTATAAGACTGCACTCTTGATCGATGTGCCACAAAAATCAAAGCCCCCAAAACACAAAGTTATAATGGAATGGGTTCCACCATACATAAAATAAAAGCCTAAAAGGTCAAAAACATATCAATGCCCCAGGGAAGTCAAAAGGGGAAACCATACATCAAATGAAATTCTAAAAGGTCAAAAACATATCAATGTCCCATGAAGTCAAAAGGGAATTCATACAAACTTACCTCTAGATATGCATAAACTCCATCAATAATGTCAGGCTCTCATGTTGGTGATAAAGAAATAGAGCCAAACTCTTTTGTAGGAAAAGAAGACGCATCACAACCAATCATCAACAATTGCCAACTCTCAAGTAGGCATAGGTGGTAAATATATCAAACTAGTCATCAAGAGTGCTTGATTCTCGTGTAAGCATAAAAGTACATATAGCTCAAACCTCCATCAAAAACATAAATGACGTAAAAATATGACTTATCAAAGCATAAATTCATCGTCCTCATCATTAGAAGAGTAAACATCTTAATCTTGTTGATCAACATTGCCTTCTTTCCCATAAATCATCTATAAACATCCAAGGTCAATCATCTCTACATCCAAAATTTGCTCTTATTGGTCCAATTTTTGGCTCAATCAATGTGTCAATGCCCAAACCGTGTGACCCTAGCTCTCCTCTATAGTCCATCTTCCAAAGCACCTTAAAACCAAACCCCTTAATATTTCTTTTAAATCCAGCCAAAGCAACCTCTTCATGGTCATTAACTAAGGCATAATTATCAACAAAAATGACATCATCAAAAGTCTTAAAATCATTATTACCACAAAGATTCTTGTTGTAGAAATTGGATGCACTGCAAGCCATTTCACAACTTCCCCATCATATTTCACAACTTTTCTTGAAGATTATCATTGAATCGCTTTAAAAGCCCACCCTGGTTGTTGATATCCTTGTCTGCTACAGCAACACAAGAGAAGAGTTTTCAAGGTCCATCATGAATTTAGTAAACTTGTACAATTTCTCACTTGTATCAAAAGAGCCGAGGCAACCACTTGGAATATAGCGTTAATATCCTTCACAAACTTATTGCACCAAAATTCTACCTTTTTCCACTTCAAAAAAAGGCAAGTTAGCTTTGAGGCTTGAATCAAGATCTACATTATTAGCATTTCCCTTTTCAATAAGGAAGTTTCCTACACCAGTAAAAGATAGAACTTATTTGCAAAAATGTCTTCTCGTCTTTTGTTCTTCCAAGAGCAAATAAAAGAGAACTATCCATGGCCATATGATGACAACATTCATGGATCAACACTCCATTCAAAAATAAGTGAATGAATATGCAAAGCCCAATAGGTTACAAAGAAAGCTTTACCATGATTTTCATTAGTGAAGTATATATGTCGTTGATCTTTCTTTAGGTGCACTTCCAAGTTCTTGAACTTTTCCTCAAGATCCTTTGATTTTTGGAAGCATTTGTTCTAATGATTTCAAAATTTTCTACTACAATTACATGGTTTCGTCTTCCCTTTCTCGTCATTGTTGGATCCATCTCCATTCTTTCATTTCCGTCATGCTTTTCATTCTTTCCATTCCCATTGTCTATTTTTTCTATGCTTGCCTCTATGAAATTTGTTTTTTCTCCTTTACACCTATCTTCTTGTTGGAAAATGTGCACAAGGAAGAAATGAAGAGAAAGCGGAATGCACACATTATCATTGTGTGTCCGTCATTTTATTATGTGAAAGATGGTTACAAAATGGTTGAAGTAGTTTCAACCGTTTATTAGTTAATATTTAACTAATATTAACTTAACACTAATAAATAAGCCTTATATTTTAATACCCCCTCTTAAGGCTTACACTGAAAAGAAGATAGAATTACAATCTTCAAAAGCTTTTGTTTTGAACAATTCTAGGACCAAGTAGAACTCCATCAAGCTACCTCCCTAACCCTCGTAAAGGTGTAGTTCTGAGCTGAATTCTCGAGTTCCTAGATTCCACCTCCCCAAACTCCCAAATTACAGAATCTTTCGAATTGTTGGACAACCCTCCATGTTGAGCTACTCCCACAGTGCTCCATCAGATTGTCTCGTGACCCTCATAAGGGTAAATTCCCGAGATCCACAAACTCCCAAACTATCTGGACAACCATCCATGTCAAGTTTTACCCATGACTGAATCCCTTATTGTCTTCAAAACACTAACTTCTTAGAGTACATATTCTTCTTCTTCATCAATAAAATCTTCAACGTCTAGTGGATTGTCAACAAAGGCCACATTTGCTTCTTTTGGATTATCTTTGAGTTTGCCTTTGAGAACATCATTAGCTCAAATGTGACAATTCTAGGTTGTATGACCTCTTTTCTTGCAATAATAACACTCAACTTGCCTAGTGTCTTTATCTGATTTTTTGTGATTATTTCTCATGCGGGAGTATAGTGCACTTTCATGTGAAGAATTACCTTTTGTATCGTCTGCAGTTGTTCTCTTTTCTTCAGCCAAGAGAGCTGAAATCATATCTTCCAAGCTTTGTGAAGGCATTTGATTGAGAGTAAAAATGACATTGCTATATGAAGAGGGCAAACTGTTTAATAGAATGGCTTTAGAGTCTTCGTCATCTACTGGAGCTTTAACCTCTACTAATTGTCTAAGAAGAGATCTTAGATTGTTTATATGACTGGACATAGTAACATCATCGGCCATCTTGAATTGAAACAATTGAAGCTTTAAAGAAAATTTGGCATTCACTGCTTTTGCCCCAAACAACCTATTTAGGTTATCCTAGATTTCTTTGGACGATTTATCTAAATCTATATGGAGTTCGAGTCAGAAAGAGCAAGCCCAGATTATAGCTTTCGCTTTATCATCGCGGCTTTCCCACTCTAACAATTTAGCAGCATCAGTGGGTGGTTTTTCTTTCCATTAACTATACCCCACAAATTTTTGTTCATTAATTGCATCTGGATTTTAACTTTTCAGGTGTAGAAATTGAAACCGGAATATTTGTCTATTGGTAAAGAAAACTCCATTCTTAAAAAAAAAAAAAAAAACTTGGGTTTGCTTTTGCTTCCGTAAATTTCTTGAAAAATTACAAGACTAGAAATGCATGACTATTTTCTTTGTTTTTGCACTAGCTACCTTTGAAAGTCACTTTTTTTCCTCTTGTGCTTCTAGATTGTGTATTCTACAAAAAAAAAAGTGCCCTAAATCACATTTTTCTTTGTTGCATTCTGCTTGTCACGTTTTTTCCTAAAAATGTCTTATTTTCGTGCCCTAACTGCACAAACAACCCCAAAAAAATCTTCAAAATGGCAAATTCCTATTTTTGTGCCCTAACACTTTGAAATGCCCTAAAATTCATCTGAAAACACAGCCAAAATTGTGCCCTCGAATGGTATTTTCATGGCTTTTTTTTTTGTGCACCTTTGCAATGGTGTCAATTGTATTTTATCCTTAAAGCCTCACGCAGCCATGTCCTCTTCAAATTTTGCTCATCCTCAGTTTGTGCCCTAAGCTTTGTACCAATGTTGGAAAATGTGCACAAAGAAGAAATGAAGAGAAAGCAGAATGCACACATTATCATTTGTATGTCTATCATTTTATTATGTGAAAGATGGTTACAAAATGGTTGAAGTAGTTTCAACGTTAAGTAGATAATATTTAACCAATATTAATTTAACACTAATAAATAAACCTTATATTTTAATACTTCCCATTTTGAAATGGCTTCATTTGTTCATCAATCGAACGTGTAAGATAGCTAAGATGGTCAATAGGATTATCCTCTCTTTATTCTCAATAATGTAGATTAGGATATCGGTGACGACCATACTAGAGTCAACACGTAGGGCAAGGACAGGTGTTGAGGGGTGTAATAGTCATGGGTTTAGAAGACAACAATCTACATCCATATCAAAGGCGCAGGGTTCCAAAGCCTATGTCTAAGATGGGGTGCGGGAGGTATCACTAGAATCCTAAGGTTGTAAGAGTAATGATAATAAACAAGAGCTAAGTCTAGACAAAGGGTTGTAATGCCATGTGGCAGTAATAAGCGAGTGATGTAAGCGATACTATAATAGACAAAGATATGCTACTCTACCCTAGTCTAATACATGATACATCAAACATCAATAATACCAACATAAACAAAAGAGAAAGGGAATAATTACCTTGTGAAGACACTATTGGTGCATTAACCCCGAGGGTTAGTACCACATTTTGAGAAAGTTGTTGTAGGTGGATCACAAGAGGGATAGGTAGAAGACCTAAGTAGACCAAAGTTGGGGACTCCAAAGACTTGGTAGACCTTGTTGGTGTAACTTTTATTCTTATTGCTCCTAGTAACCCAATGCTCCAAAAAAACTTCCAAGTATAAGCTCCACTAAACCCTAAACCTCTTAAACTTTAAAGGGCAAATTTTTGGGCAAAAACATAACAAACCATATGATGATGATATAGAGTAATGACGACACGCATTTACAAGAGAACTTCGCCTTATGTCACTATCTCTCTTAGTCGTGGCATCGACCAATCAACTAGATATAAGATTCTACTTGACTACATCGACCATGGGCAATGGAGTCACCACAAAGTCCAACTAAAAGGTAAGGAGAGGAGAGAGAATGAAAATAAAGGAAACACTTGGAAGAGATATAAAGGTGATCCGAAAGGGATATGAAGGTGTTATAAGCAGATGTGAATGTGATAATAATGAGGATATCAAGTGGTACTAAAGAGAAGGTAAGAAAGGTAGTAAGGAGACATGCTTAGTGCGAGCTACAAAGATGTCAACACAAATCTCTCACCAAGTATCACCAACCAACCCAACCACGCACGCAACCATCTCTTAAGGTATGCACATAAGGAGATTAATGCACCAACAACCTACAAAGAGAAATAATTAGTACGAGCGAAAAATAAAGTGTATACATATGCCCCTACCAAATATCATCGTGTGTGACAATGTTGTAACACAAGAGAAAGAAACATGGTAAATTGAAATCAAAAGGAAATTACTATAAATGAATAAGTGATAAAAAAATGAACTCAACCAAATGATATATTCTTACATGAACTTACTTTCCCATGAATTGGTCTCATGCCTTGACCATGGAGGGCGCAAAGTTGTTTAGTGAACCCAAGTGATACAAGACTGAAGAAACAACACTAGAAGATAAATTCATAAAATAAATAACACCAATGTAAAGAGAGCTCATGGGAGGGTACTAGGATAGCTCAAGTTTGGTCTGGAGGATAAGGCTAGGTCAGGTCTAGATAGCCAATGGTATCTAATAAGGGGTGTTTGGATAGGTCCAGGAAAGACGGCTAGGCTAGGCCCTAGGATAGCTTATGGTATGTAATATGTGGGTCGTAAACTAGGACTAGGTCAAGTTCATATACCTAAAAGAAAGACCAAATTAGAGCCAGAAAATATAGAAACAATGCAAGTGCATCCACCATAAGTAACCAGCCTAGCATGCCTATAAATAGGGAAAATAACGATAATAATGATCTACGGTGTGAAGATGAGCAATAAAGTTGATCCCACATGCCTAGAAAATAAGCAAATTATGGTGTTATGTTGGGTATTTTTACTTGTATATTGCTTATTGATCTATGTTTTCATTCTATTTTGCAAATGTGATAATAACACTTATGACTAAGAATGAAAAGGTAAGCGGTAAAGTAGGTAGAAATAAAACATCTAAATAAAAATAAATAGGAAAATCTAGTAAATCAAAAGTTATGTTAAGTAGATTGAAAGACATTAAATGTAAAAAGTAATGAAAATAATGAAAAGGTGTTAGAAGAAGTAGATAAAATGACATCTAATAAAATCAAAGGTAAATCAAAGAGCAAAAAGATCCGCAAAGATATTAGTAAGGTAATAAGGACATCCAATGTAAAAAATATGGGATCTCGTAAAAAAAAAGAATGTGGCTAAGGTGAAATTAAACATCTAATATAATCTAAGAAAGGTTAAAGAAAACAAAACATATGAGTAGTAATAAGCCAGCACCAAAATGAGTAAAACCAAATCAATGCTTGCGTTGGACTTTCTCAAGAGGTAAAACACTACAATCTAATGTCACGACTAAGGTGAATGGAGATGTTACGAATGCGAAGGATATATTTGTGAGGAAGGCCTGAAGGTCTTACAATGTAAACTCAGAAATCTTTGGCCAAAGCCAACACTAAGGGAGATAAATATATGTAGCAAGATAGAGAATTGGATGTCAAAAGAGTAGGGACATGGTCAACTACCGGCAATATCCATCGAAGGGAATATAGGGAATGATTACAAAAACAAAAAGTAATGTGCCACAATGCCGATTCAAGATCCTTAGTGGAGAATGACATGCTCTAATCAATAGGACATGACTAAAGGTTTTTGTCATCAAGGTATGAAGGAACCCAGGTATGCAAGTTCATCTAAGGTAAACTAGTGGGCATAAATCTATCCCATGTCAGTGTATGCGATACACAAAGGTTCTTACTTCCCATGATGGGCTCCTCATTCCTTACTACCACACTTAAGGAGCCATAGGCCTGCTATGAGGATTAGGTATTTACATAAAAAGGCAAGGGCACTAATGATAGATATGTGGCCTCCTATCTTAATCAGTATTACCTACCGCACCCCAAAAGACTTCAAGCTCTATGAAGGGGCCAACTATGGAGTTTGAGCTTTCAACTAGGATCAAGGGTATGCCAAATGACATCACGTCTTGTTTTGTAATTGACTTTAATGATTTGCTTGATTTTTCTTTTATGCTCTTATGGCTTTTGACTTTTTCGACTTTTTATGCTCCACCTCCATACAGATTCAAAAGGTTGATCAAATGAGTATAAGGATGACAACACTAGAGAGCTTACACTTAACCGCTATAGAGGAAAACAAACAAACAGGCTGCTTAGGAACCTTTAGACCCACCCTAAGAAAAGAGTGCAGTCTCATCTCCAACCTAAGTGTGTCTCATATGAGAGAGGGAGCAAGAAAAGTGAAAACTACAAGGAAGAAGAAATAGAATGAAGGAAACAGTAAGTAGTTGACCACAAAGAAAGGTCTACTTCATAGGGAATGAAGGCTAAAAGATATGAACTAAGCAGTGTAATAACTGTAGATCACTAGAAATGTCATAAGATAGGAGTGTAAACCTATGATAGGTCCAACATAAGCATAGAGAATAGTAAAACCCAAGTGGGAAAGAGTGTCATAAATGTGATAAAATCATACCAAAAGATCCTAAGAAGAAGCAAATGGAGAAGTAAACCCAAGAGGTAAAGATGTCAAAGGCAGATTGTAAAAGAGATTGCAAAAATAAACTACCAAAGTGCTCAAAATGTGACCAATGCCTTATATACCCAAGGGGGATAAGCTATCAAAAGCAGGTTGTAAAAACTAAAACGAGATATTCAAGGAGTACCAAAAGTGTGGTATTCGAGTTGTAGGATATTCAGGCAACAAGATATCCAAGCACTAAGTAAGACAACGAGATATTCAGACAGTAAAGGATAGTATAGTGAGAAAATAAAGGCTAGTAGTAAATGTCATTATGGACAAGTCAACAATGAAATCAGAGAGGGCATGCAATGGAATTTCAAAATCTCTTATCACATCATAAACATGTTGAATGTCATATCGTGTAAGGATCATGGTGTCCTCAATGTCTATGAGAACTTTTGAGATTTTCTAGCATACATGTGTTGCTACCATGGTCTCCACCCTCGTGGAGATTCAAGAGAAAACCTCTGGTGAATGTCGTCCATAAATGGAGCAATGGAAAGGGTAAAGGGAGAATATGCCTCACGGCTAAAAAGGATAAAGGCCAAGACGTTGTTCCTCGACTAGCCTAAACTGTGTATAAAGGTCTATGGTCCCGTGATTGGGAACCAAATTAAAAGGTAAAGAGGAAAGCAAATTCTCGACTTGTGGTGGGGGAGAGGGTAATAACGGCTAACGCTATTGTCACGATACTCAACAAGTGGCATTAGAATGCGAGCAAGGACCGTGATGCAAACAAAATTGTTATGGAGAAGAGGGAGGACGAATATACTATTAACTCTCTTTTTCATGCTCTTATATTTGAAGGAGCTTCATGTGTTTTCTATAGGATTGACAATCCTCAACACTATGTCCCGACACTTCATGCCATGCGCAAAAGAGAGTAGGCTCATCAAAGAAGTTTGTAGTAGTTGTGACAATAGGTGGGAGTAAAGATGTCATGTAAGGAAAAAGGATCGGTTCTATGAATGGAGAGCTAATCGGAGGAACCAACATGGTTTTTGGTTATGGTTCTAGGTCGCAAGGGGGATCAAGAATAAAAGATTTAATCAAAGGAACCATATCAATGTTAGTTTTGGGAAATGGTTGGGAGCGAGATCAAGGATGGGAGATCCAACTAGATGAACCAAAATGATGCTTGGTTTAGGCTCCGATGTGCATAGGGGCAACATGATCCTCGTTGTCAATCAAGTCGTCATCTTCGGGCTCAAAGTCTTGGCCTCGAAATCGGAGTGAAAATCAACACAAATAGTTGAAACCATAACAGAATTGTGTCGAGTTTCCTTCTTGTTAGAATGGAGCTGCAAAGAAGCAAACAACCGTGTCTTGATGATAGAGTCAAGAATATCAAAGGTTTTAAATTTAAGGTTGATTTCATTGGGCTCATTATCATTCAAATCGAGGAGATTCTCAGAGTCCTCCCAATAAGTTTGGCATGTTTGTTATATCCTTAGATGGATTTAATTAATTAAAGCATTGATACTCTCTGAAGAGAACACAAGGTAGTTCCTCGAGAGCGGGATTTTAAAGACATTCTAATGTTGAAATTTCCATAGGTTTGTGTCACCTTGAATTTTATACACGGAGTCTAGGTGCAGAAATTTAACACATTGACATACGGATGAAGAAATTACACAGATCCGATGTGTCTATGGTTGGCCAAGAAGAAAGTTATAAGATAAGGAAAGTTGAAGATCATAACCTCCACTCTCCATGTGCAAGGAGGCATGGTAATGTGCAACCAAATGCAGCCCAATGGGGGCAATTGCCTTTAGTTGTACCCTTGACATGTGTTGCGGCGTGACTTTAGATTATTTGTTGAATAGCCTAAGGATTTGATGTATTTTGAAGCGGTGACACGTCTTTAGAACCGTCATCAATGAGAACCCTTTTGACTTGCACATTGTCAACCTTAATGGAAATGAAGACAGAAGGGGCATCGGCATGAAACAAGAGTTCATCCGAGATCACAAAGCTGATGGTAAAATGGATAGCTAGAGCTTGGCATTTTTAGGTATGCTCTCATTCGAACCATGCTAAAGAGGTTCTTGCTCCAAAGCTAGTGGATAAGGGATATTCATGTCAACGAGGGCAACCATCAAACAATTATGATGATTAGGCAATGTTCTTATGAGTTCGAAAAAGAGAATTTAACTTGGGAGATTGGAGAGCTCCGTGATTGGGTCCCATTCTTCCAAGTTAGGTTGTACAATGCTAGTCTGAACCTAAGGAATCTTAGTCATAATAATCTCTAGAGAGGTTGAGGACTTGGGTTGGGCTAAGATTTTTTTGTTCAAACTATACGGCATCGACCATGTCGGATGGCTAAGGCAACTCATTCAACTACATCAGCCCTATAGAAATCGGATGGCCGATGCGATCGGAAAAAGCAAGATTTGCATAGAATGACATCGTAAGTTCAGGGATGACCGAAGGCATTGATTTGAAATGGTTTTCAAAAAAATTAAATTTTTGGAAAATGTTGCGGGAGTTTGGAAAATGTTAAGAGAGTCTCGACTTGTAGAATAGGCCTCAATAGTCCCGTAGGTTTTAGGTTGAGTGAGGGATACATGGAATCAATGCAAACACTCTTTTCATACCTCATATGTTAACCACATTTTTAGTGTTCTCAATGGTAGGATTATAGGCGGTTTCATGGCGTTGGTTGAAAGAGTTGATTTTTGCATATCCTTGATGGGCTGATGAGATTTATCAACCTTGAATTGATTAGGAAAAGGATCAAAATAAATACCGATTTATATCCGGATGGGCTTAAGTCTTATGCACAACATCACGGCAATAGTGTTGATTGGCTATATCTCGCGCTTTGACCACTTTTTCATGTCTTTCTCTTATCATGGCATCATGATCAAAGTCGCATTCAAGAAAGATGGCTTAAGCCATGACTAAGCGCTTGACAATTTTCATGAGAATGACCTCAATTGGCATGCCAACAACATAGCTTATTTTCATCATACCATTGGAAAAAGAGGTTAGGAGGTGTCCATAGGCTGTGAGAACAGCCTAGGTAGACGTTGCCTTAACTCTTCCCTTGTGAGAGGTTGATGACAATTCCCTTGGTAGGATGGACAAAAGAAGCCTACCTTATGTTGAGGGGGATCAAACCTTCAAAGGTATCAATGTTATGAACGGTTCCATTAGAAGCATCACCATAATGTATGAGTCTTTGACTCCATTAATGGCGCTACAATTCCGAGATCATATGCGGACTCAAAAAGTCTTTTGTGGTTGTTTACGTTGAGGTTTATTGAATTTTCACAGGAGATAATCTTGTTTTTCGACGTGCTCAAGGGCTTCCTCCAAAGTTGATGGAGAGGACCTAGCCTTGTATTGAAGGTAAGGTTTTAAAATTGTGAGAAATAGTTGAAAAAGAATATCATTGGAGGTTATCTACTTGGTTTTATTAGCCAAGATTTTCAAATGCTTCATAAAGGTATGAGCCATTTCATGTTCGAATTGTTTACAATTAACAAAGGCATTAATGTTCCTTTCAACTACATCATGATAGTGAAATTCTTCAACTAAGGCATTGACCAAACCTTCAAGTTCAACAATAGAGCAAAATGGAAAAGTATGGTACGAATCTAAAGCATCACCCATAAGGATTTTAGATAAGAGCTTGGTAGTTCCATAAGAATTTGTTTTAATCCAATTCTTGTAGACACTGTCAAAAGTCTTAAGACGAAGAGTGAGATCGGTTGATCTATCATACGTGATGGTTGGAGTGATTGCTCCAATATCCATCACGGTAATATAAGGAGCTAAAGGTTCTCTTTCAACCGATTGAAGAACCTTGTAAGTGGTGTTTGGTTACGAACTAGATTCCCATTAGGATCGAAGAAGGGAGGGAGGGACCATTGATTTGGCACACCCCACTAAATATGTTGTGGTCTATTAGTCATTTGAGCCAAGTTGGCTTGCATTTGAAAAAATGTTGTTACTAGTGATTAGTTGTTGGTTTATTTGATCCAACAAATTGTAAGATGGGTTGAGTTGAATCCATGAGGGGATTGTTTTGATCGGTATTGTTGGGTTGAGGAGGTGCATTGTTAAGGGTATCCCTTACCATGCTTAAAGATGTAGGGTGTGTATGAGATGAAAAGACAGGGCAAGTCATGCTTTAACTTGATCCAATAGTTGAAAACATGATGTTAATAGGATTGTGTTGATTGAGAAGCTTGCCCATACACTATTGCATGGATTGGGAGCTTCCCAACAAATTTTGGGAAAATCTTGGATAAATTTTTGCATGACAATCTGTAACTTGGATAGATGTTATCCTCCTCTTCACCCTCGTGCTCCAATTCTTCCTCAAGTATAAGTCTATTTATGTGAGACCTAGACGGAACCTAATTAGTAGATGTATTATCTCAATAACTTCCTAGAATTGGTATCAGCCATGTAAAAACATACGTAAAAATGTTCTAGTTAAGGAAAAGAGGCCCAATTTGTATTTTGCATGTTATAGAGATGTTACACTTTGTAGGATAGATGTTATCTTCCTCTTCCCTCTCTTGCTCCAATTCTTCTCGAGTATAGGTTTGTTTGAGTGAGATCTAGTGGAAACCTTTTTAGTAGATATATTAGGCAAGAGCTTCTTGGAATTAGTATTGGCCATGTTACATTCTACAAAAAGGGTTCTAATCAAGGAAAAGAGGCACAATTTGTATTTTAAGCACTAATAAGCTAGGATGAAAAATAGAAAGGATATCATAGGAAATAAAATAGGAGATAAAGATGAATGTGAAACTCACTCAATGGTGGCGTACAATTCACATCAGGTTCACTAAAAAGTATGTTTCCTAAGATGGTCAATATGATTATCCTCTCTCTTCTCAATAATAAAGATTAGGATATAATTAGAGGACCATTCCAAGGCCAACACACATGCCAAGGATAACGCCAAGGGGTGTAATAGTTGTGGATCTAGATGACAGTTTTTCACACTCATATCAAAGTCGTAGGGTTCCAAATCCTATGCCTAAGATAGAGGGTGGGCTATCACTAGAATCGTAAGATTGTAAGAGTAATGATAATAAGCAAGAGCTAAGTCTAGAGTCTAGACTAAGGGTTGTAATGCCATATGGCAATAATAAGCAAGGGCTACAAGGGATAATGTAATAGACAAAGATATGTTACACTACCTTAATCTAATACTTAATACATCAAATGTAATCAATCATACTAATATAAAAGAAAGAGAAAGGATTAGGGATACTTACCTTTATGAAGACATTGTTGGTGCATTAACCCTCCCAGTAGCAACTCATGAGAGAATTGTTGTGGGTGGATCACAAGAGGGATATGTAGAAGACCTGAGTATATGTAGAAGACCTGAGTATACTAAAGTTGAGGACTCCAAAGACTAGGTAGACCTTACTGGTACAACTCCTATTCTTGTAGCTCCTAGTAACCCAATGCTCCAAAGTAGACTTCCAAGTACAAGCTTCACTAAACCCTAAGCCTCTATGACCTTTAAAGGCAAATTACAAACGAAAACAAAGCTGACTATGTGACGGTGATAAAGAGAAATGACAACAATGATGCCTATTCATAAGAGAACATAATCTTTAGTCACAATCTCTTTTAGCTAACCATGGTTGATGCAATCAGCAGGAAATAAGATTCTAGTTAATCAGTGCGAATCCATGGTCAATGCAATCGACCACAAATAATCCGTCTAAAAGGTAAGGAAATGAAAGAGAATAGAGGCAAAGCAAACAATCAGAAAAGGAGATTTGAAGGTGCTATAGACAGATGTGAAGGTGATAATACTAAGGATATCAAGTGGTCACAAAGAGAGAATAAGAAGGTAGTAAGGAGGCAAGCTAGGGCAATGCCATGCACAAAAACTATTTCACTGGGTACTACCAATCAGAACAACCCCGCTCCTACTATGCCCCTTATGGCACACACTGGGAAATTAGTGTGCCACCAACATGCAAAGAGAAATCATTGGTAAGAGTGAAAAATAAGGTGAATACAAAATGCAACAAAACTTATCAAAAGTGAGCTTATCTTCATTTTTTTATCAAGGTTTGCATGGTGAGAATGCTAGGACGGAAAACATCATATGGGCCTTTTGATTCTAAATTATGATCTCAATATATGTCGTGTATACACTGAATTTTATCAAAAAGTTTGAACTTCTCCAAACTTATCTTTGTCAAACATGAACTCGAACTTTATCCATTAGTTTTACATGGATTTTAGCATGCTTTTCCATTATTTTATACATGTGTGTATCTATACATATACAGACTGAAAGCAAAGGACAGAAGACTCTATCCACTCTATCCCTATGACATATTTAATCATTTTTAAGAAAAACTGTATGAAAAAAACTGTTTGAACTTACAGACTTTTGTTTGAACTTGATCCAATTGCAAACTTGAACCGAACTTTATCCTTGTCAAACATGAACTCAAACTTGAACCTTGAGACTTAGATCTCAATTAACTAAGGGTCCTTCTTGTGTTTAGGTCCATAGTCCTTCAAGCCCAACTAACAGAAGTTCCTCGATCCAGGTAAGATAGTCTTCATTTCAATCAAACCCTAGTTGATCAAGGATCAAAAGAACCTATTGGATATTAATGTATCGGTCTTTATTTGGCTTGATGAAGAGCATCTTAAGCTTATCCCATGTTTCTTTGGGAATCCTTTCACCGGTGAATATGGAAAATCTTGATTCCTTGGCAATATGAGAGCAAATCACTTGAAAGGATTCATTCCAGCGGTTATGGAACTTAGAAAACTTATCTTGACTACTTGGACACTTCTCATCCCCAATATTGACTCTTTACAGGCCTCTACTCTTTAGCAATTTGCTCCCAAAGACTAAAATTGTGAAGGTTAAGCTTGACAAGACCTGGAATAAATGTCATTCTTCAAAGCTTTCAACAAAAACTTTGATGTTTCCAAAAGCTGAAAGCTCCACCACTGACGCGTAGAGTTTGAGGAGACCTTTCCAACAGCTTATGTGGGAGCAAAACTGGACTTTGTATGCCCATTTTATGACTCCTAGAAGAACAATTGCAAAACAACCAATCCACCCCAAAAACAAAAACAATTCAAAAACTCAAAATTGAGTGTACTTTCATGCACCACTTTTCATCACCAAGCTGCCTGGATTCTACCCAACTGATTTTAGCTACTTGTCTTTCTATGATTTGTTCTATGTGCAAATGTATGCTTACTAGGCAGGGATATTTATATAAAAAAATTGGTTTAATTTTGGCCAATGTGACACCACCGTGTGTCAGCCAAGCCAACTGTCACATTTTAACACCTATCAGGTGATGAATTACTGCAATGACCTTGTTCTAGACCCATGGAGATTTAAAGACAGTGGTTTGATCTCAATTAGTTCAGAATGAACTAGAAAAGGTGTTTTTAGAGCTTCAAAGAGAGGAGCAAATGCTACAAGCTACTACATGACTTTCTGCCGATGGGATTTTATTTGAGGGCACAAAATGAACCACCACCAATTTAGATAAATTATCTCTAGCCATAAGACCCATAGACCAACAAAAGTCAAGTCATTCAAATTAAAAGCCGGTGGATTAAAGCAAGAACAGAAAAAGTGGTACAATTTCATAACAAACTTACTTTTCCGTCACTGAACCAGTGTAATTAATGATCTCCTAAAGGGTATATGAAGCCCAAGTATGTCCACCTAAGCAACATAAAGTCATATACCACTTCACATAAACTTTATATTAATGAAATAAAAACATTGTATTTTCTATAGCATATCTATGGTACTTAGAGCATTCTTTGTGTGTGTGACATTGGCAGATCAAAATGAAAATATAGCTTGGTCAGGCTATAATGACAAAAACAAACAAATCATACGCTTCCAATTCTCTCTGGCCCAAAAAATCGGTTTCAATTTCCAATAGAATGTGTCTTAGAAAGTAACCAATCAGTGTATAATTTGTAATGTTAAAATGACCTTCAATAGAGAGCTCAGCTTTAAAATGTATGAGTGGCAAAATGGGTTTTCCTTTGTCAATACGTCAAAACAACAATCTATGTTCAGTCGGCAATATGGTTAAGCACCATCCATAAGGTGTATATAGGATTGTCAATAATGGATTACCCCATAATAAATACAAGTTATATTTTCCCAAAAGGTGATACCAAGACACGTTGGCTTTTATAGCATACGATAATCATTTATTCTAGAAAAGTCTCATTGCTAGAAACATAGCTAGAAACATATTGCCTTAATGTTGTAAGTGTACAAGGGGCTTGCAGATGGATGGACTTGTGCATATATACATGCAACAAACCATGAATTTTTGCAGGCAAACAAGAACTAAAATTTGCATCCACCTGTAGCAATGTTGATATAAGTTTGCATTGATCTGAGACCCGGAAATTGGTTTCGATTTTGGTGTCACTCAGATTTCACCCCGAAATCTGTGACTACCCAATTTGAAAAAATTTCGTACTTTTAAAATAGTGGGTCATTTGTTGTTTTTATTGCCTGAAAGTTCCTGTATTGCGTCAAGATAATCCTGAAGAGCCATATTAGCCCTTTTCGCCAAATACCCAGATGCCCAAAATTGTTTTATTATGTCGTCGGGATTTGTCTGCGGGAAATTTGTATTTAATTATTTTGAGCCCCGTATGAAATTTGTTTTGCGCTCTGTTTTAACTCTATTATGAGCGAATATGTTATTATTCCTATATACCAGAAGGATTTTAACTTATTTTAAGTTTTGGGCTTTATTTGTAACTTTTGGCAATTTTTCGTGTTTTTGTGGTGTCCCGTTCTGTTTTGTGAAATTTCTCTGGAACAACTCCTTCGCCGGGTAAGCCCGATTTTTGGCCTGGAGCAGCTGGAAAACATACACGCACATTTTGCCCGGAGGAAGTCATCATCAGAGGTCTGGATCACTGGGAAAAAGCGAAGTCGTGCACAGGAAAGCCCCTGCGGGGATGGGCGCATTTTTGGAAAACAAAGGATTTGAGCTGCGATGGGAAAAATATAAGCCGCAGGTAGGATGGGAATTGTATACCTGCCTGGCAGGGTACTTTTTCCCGTGTTATAAAAGTCACTTAAGCTGCAGTGGGAAAAATAGAGGCCGCAGGCAGGTGGGAATTTATTGCCTACCTTGCAGGGTGAAAATTCCCATGATATAATAAAAGGAAAGTGACTTAAGTGAAATCATGGGATTTTAGTGCCTACCTTGCAGGGTAAAGAATCCCATTGCAAAAGTCAAATCACTTAAGTGGATCATGGGATTGTGGTGCCTACCTTGCAGGGTAAAGAATCCCATTATGGTGAAAATTCTTAAAAATAGAATTACATGTGCAAAAAAGTGCGCCCCCTTTGGTGATGGATAAAAATAATTAAATTGATTATTTTTATTAAATTCTATCCTTGGAAAAAGTGCGCCCAAGCTTGAGGAGGTTGAAAAGTCAAAGGAAGAATAAAAGAAAGGGATTAAATTAATTAAATTTAATTTATTTAGTGGCTGCCCCTCTCCTTGGAAAAAGTGCGCCCCATTTGGGCATTATTTAATGATTTTTAAGGCATTAAATCATTGAATTAATTTCTATTTTCAGTGGCTATGGTCAAAGCACACTGTGAGGCTAAAGTTAAGTGCTGTGTGGAGGATTAAATTGGATTAATTTAATTTATTGGATGGCTGTCCTTAAACATGCAATTTTTAAAAGAGAAAAGCATGATTTTTAATTAATTAATTGCCTTTAATTGTTAGGGCAATTATTAATTATAGAATTATGAAGGTTATATAAGCATGGGCAGCCATATGGATTTATTATTCAACACACAGGTAAAGAATTGCAGCAAGGAGAAAAAGTGCGCCCCCATTAGAGGAAGGATTTTGCACAGACAAAGTGCTAACAAAGGCTAAAAGCTTCCAGATTTGGCGCATGCTTTGGAAAAGGTTCATCTTCGTCTGCACAATTGTTTTCACAGGTGTTAAAGGAGCTCAGGTGTTGATTAAAAGGATTCATGATCTCTTTATGTGCAAATTAAACACCATTTTTTGGGGCAGCAGGCTTGAAAAGTGCAGATTTTTATAATTTAAATTCACTATTCATGCTCCGGTGGCCATTTTTGTCTCAATAAATTGGGGAACTCATTACAGTGCTTTATAAAAGAAAAGGAGTATTTATCAATGTCCAATACATTGCAAATATCCTCCGAATCGAAGAATTGTCCAGATCTGCACTTTTGATATTGAAGAAAGCAGCCAAATTAGAAGAAAAGAATTATTCGACAAAGATTGATAAAGCTATGGCGAAAGGAGATGAAAAAGAGAGCACGATGGATTCATGCATTGCTTCTAAACTTTCGAGACATAGGAGACACGGATCTAGGCCCGTAACCTCTTTCGATTTGATTGACGATCCAGAGTGGAAAGACTTCACTCATGCGTGCGGTCAAAAGTAGTGGAATTATTCGAGCAGCTTTCCCGCATGTATGCATGACCCAATTGCGAGTTTGTGATGGAGTGTGCTAGATCTTACCATCCTTCATCCAGATCGATGCGTGATGTTGCATGGGAAAGACAATAATTCGTTTGGATGCGAGAATTCTTCAATTATTGTTTGAAGATTCCAAAGATCGAAAGGTGGTGACTTCTATTAGCATTCGGGATGCTTTGACAGTGGTGGGAAAAAAGCATAGAGCGATTGTGTGAGCATCATGAATAGCCGGTTCATGAAGAAGCCTAGATCCCCTTCCGTGTTCCCGAGAACTCTTCCACGATCCAATTTGGTGCGGGAGGCGGATGATATTGTCAAATTGCTATGCGCAGGTTGAATGGTGAAGCGAATGCCTACACTTTCCGGATATGGATGTATGCTTTCATCAGACCATTGAAATGAAATCAACAAGGTTGATTCTATAATCGATTAGTCGAAAATTATTAGCAAAGAACATCGGTGAGCAATCTGCGGGCGTAAAGCGTACCTTGACTTCAAGATGACTTCATACTTGGTATATCTTTGCAGCTTCACGGGTGTCTTTTCCAAGTGGATAGATGTGGTATTCTTTCCAAGGATCCCATTTTGAGTGCTACCCACGACTTCTACCGCACTGCGTGAAGGACTTCAAAGTGATCAACGATGGTTTCTTCTACGATTTCATCTGCGCAGTTAGACAAAGACTTGAAGACTCACAGAGTAAGCAAGGAAGCATGGGAAGCAGTGTCCAAGATTGGCAGTATATTCATCCAGTTTGCAGATTTCACATACCTCAGGGTTACGAGCTTTTCAGGTGAACCAACAAAGATGCCAAGGTACCCGAGTGACAGATTGATTGCCATGGAGCTAAGCAGGCAACTTGTGGAGTTACACGACCTTCAGTCGAAGCGGCACAAGTCTACGGGCTACTTCCCACTCACTGTGGGATATTACAGTTGCATCAGCATTCACAGAGCTCGAAGAATGGAAGCACAAATGTTGTCCGAGTATGAGCAAGAGTTCTTCCCTGCACGGCTTAATTTTGATCCATTTGGAATAGCCAGGAAGACAATCTCCCAGGAGTACGCACATGTACCTTCGCTAGAAGATTTCTGGATGAAGTGCAGAAGTGAGTACGAGGTCAGAAAGAAAGATTTCAGCAGGCTGTCGGCAAAGCAAGTATTTGACTTTGGACTAGCGCGGATACCTGCGGATCTTAAAGATGATGGGAACGTGGTACTTGACACTTACCATCAAATGGGAGGAGATAAAGCTCTACTACAGGATAGCAATGGCAGCTGCAGCACAATAGAAGAAAGATCCGGAGCTGTGTTGGTGAGTACTTCGAGCTGGTTGCTAACGAAGGGATACTGCCTTGATGAAGTATTGATGAATCAAATCACGGGCAACTTCGGCGCAGGAGATTCCCTCAAGCGAAAGCATGAAGGAGAGAGCAGCAGAAGGTCCGAGAAGTTGAAAGTACGCAGAAAATCTCAAGAGAAAGAGGAGACCACTTCTACGACCATAGCTTTGACTCCGACTTCTCCAGTACCTAGTGGATCACCAACTATTGCACCACAGCAGCAGGATGTTTCCATGCCTTCATTGAAACCAGCAACGTTCATCTTCTCTCCGCAGCCACTTCGTTCAGCACCCGTTCCAGAGGAGATGTTGAAGCTGCAGATGACGGAGTTCGAAAGAGCTTTGTCCTTGGATGTTTCAGAGGATGGCAGCCATGATACTGTGGCACTTTCTGATGGAGAGGATGCAGAGCGGGAAATAGTAGCGCACTCAGCAACTTCTCATTCTCCGAGAAGTAATTTCTCGGAATGGTTAGCTTTGCAGTTGGTTCCGGAAGCAAGAATAGAGATGAACTTAGAGGAACATGACTTGCAGCTACTTCAGGATCTGAGCAGAAGAGACAAAAGGCCTAAAGTTGCTAAAGCAACTTCTAGGTTGATCATCGAGGATTCGGGAGAGAAGTTTGCTGAGATATTAATCCCGGCGGAAGGAAAGGTAGAAGAGGAACTCACGGCAGAAGATGTGACGGTGACCAAAATACCACTAAGCTACCACCGGGATTGAAGCGGGACACGCAGAGACGTTCTTTGATGCTTTGTTCCTTAGGCTTGATAGCAGAAAAGGCGGAGAAAGAAGAGCTGCGAAGCAAATAACTCAATTATGTGAGATCATAGCCAAGGTTGCTAAACCTTCCGTTCAACCCATTTCAGGTAGCAGTGAGTGATCATCTTATGCGGAAAATGGAAGATCACAAGCAATCAAGTAAAGGCTATTGACGAATGGAAGGATCGATTATTCGTCGAAACTTACGTGCAACTTGGGAAGTGCCACCACCTAAAGGTTATGAACGATGCGAGAAAATCAACTAAAGCAACTGATAGAAAGCATAAAAGGAATAAATACAGTTGCAGAGAGTAACCTGAGTGTTTTGGCCGAGATCAACAAGCTGCCAGAGATGTATTGGTTGCAGAGCAAATTGTGCCGGATGGATCAGTCGAGAAGGGGAAGCAGCTAGAGTTTGCAGATCTTTCCGTTTGGAGATCTGCAAAGTTTCTGCTAAAGAGGATGCGAGCACTTGAGAGCGTAACATCGATTTGCTTAGGATAGTGTTATTTCTTTCACTGAGGAAAGAGTGGATGGAGGTATTACTTCATACGTGCGGATTGTTTCTAACGAGGTGCATGATTCTCTGGAGGGTTCTCTTCTGATGGTGCAAAAGAGGATTGATAAAGCCACCAAGCCTTTCACGATGAACTCTATCGGTAAGAGGTGGTGACACTTTGCGAAGCAGTGCATATCATTGCGAGATTTGGGCCAAGTTTGGAAGAAGTGGAAGCATGCGTGAAAGTGTTGAATGAAGGATTGCTTTGCAATTCGGACGAAAAGGAAGCGAGAGAGCTAAAACAGATGGAAAGATCTTTGAACTATATGTTCGACAAGTATATCAGATATCAGAACAAGAAGAAGATGTAGATGTTACAGCTGGCATGACTTCTTCTATTTCTTTCTTCTTCTATTTTCTATGTTCCTGGATGAAATTGTAAACTTCTAAGTTATTGGTTTTCATGACCATTACTCGAAGTCATGAGGAACCTTTCTATTAGTTAAGTGATACATGTGTCACTTAAGAAGAAGTTAGTTGAGGATGATTGCCAAATGTCATCTTTACTTGTTGTTCATACTTTAGTTCAGTTTGAGTCTTCTATTTGTACTTTCCCTCCTACATTCTATAAGTAGGAGAAGAACCTACGGGTTAATCATCGATCAAAATTTGTAAGAAGCAATCTTGTGTTCTAGACTTTGTGCTGAACCCCTGAGAGCCACTTGTTGCAGAGGAATACAAAGAAGCAGGTTTCCGGAGAACTTTGTGTCACGGTGTATTTTGTTTCTTGCTTCTAAATCTTAGATCTCTTAATAGACTTTGTGTTATTTTAGATCTAGATCTAGAGCTGCCTTTGCTTTATAATTCTGTGTGTTCAAATCTATTTGAGTTTCTTCTATGTGCATGCAATTAGCTCTGCTATCTACTGATTGGGATGCACATCTTCCTTATCTCTTCTCTGTAATTCCTCTACTTCCTTCTTCTATAATTTTCCTTTCTTAAACAGCTGCTTACTTGCTGCAGAACTCCTTAGTTATGGTTCATGAACTAAGTTGTTAAAGTAAAACCCCTGATAGATAAAAACACATTTATATTGACAAATCTGACACGGGAGCCTCACCGGTTAAATGAGGGAGATTTATCTCATGACTGCCTAGGTTTGATGCTTATGCAAAAATCTAGCCAATGGATTTCCAACAAAATGTGTCTTAGCATGGAACCAATCGGTGTATAATTTGTAATGTTAAAATGACCTTCAACGGAGAGCTTAGCTTCAAAATTTATAAATGGAAAAATGGGATTTCCTCCTTGATACATCAAAACAACAATCTATGTCCAGGTAGGAGCTCTGTCCATAAAGTGTCTATAGGATTGTCAATAATAGATTACCCTCATAATAAATACAACTTGTCTTTACCCAAGAAGGCGATTGAGAGAAACACGACGGGCTTTAATAGCATACAATCACCCTTTATTCTTGAAGAGTCTCATTGCTTGAAACATATCATCCTAATGTTGTAAGTTTACAAAGGGCTTGCAGATGGATGGACTCTGCATATATACATACAATAAACCATGAACTTTTGCTAAGCAAAGCAAAAACTAAAATTTGCATCCATCTCGTAACAATGCTATATAAGTTTGCATTGATCTACCCATAGGGCCATACCCCGTCCCCGAGATACAAAATGGAAAAAAAAACCTCATAAAGCCAAGCCAATAATTTTATTTCATTTGACCCATACTGGAGTAGCCCAATGTATGCTGTGATCCAATAAAGGTAAAGATTCATAATTTATTATCTTTTACTAAAATCTTGAAATTCTGGACTTGTAGCGGGACCTTTTACTCTCTATGGCAATCGAAGTTATGTTCTATTTTTGGATTAAAGAATTCATGTATATCAAAATATTAACTGCAACAAATATATGCAACTTCAAACTTTTGTTTGTATTTTTCCCTAGCAACACAAGAAATCACAGGATTCCCTCTAGAAGATACACCCTGAGTTTCTGATGAAAATGACCTTAGCATCAAGTAGTAGATTTGTTTTGGATTAACAAATATAACACAACTCCAAAAGACGTGCTTCTATGTATTTGTGTTTGGAATATTTGGATTAACAAATATAACACAAATCCAAAAGCTGTGCTTGTATGTATGCTAGAATTATTGTTATATGTTATTTAATTTTTTTTTGTTTGGACTACATCCCTCAAAAGAAAATTAACCATGAAGGAATTTGTAGAGTGCCATCACCATCAAACTTGAGGAATGAAAAAAACCAGAGAACATGAATAAGGATTGGGTCTATATAAAAGTCCAACGCACACAAAGAAAATTTTAACTATGAAGAGCTTAGGAAAGGTGGTCTTACATATTCCATATACTCAAACTGATACACCACATTCCCATCAAATGCTGATCGAAAATTAGAGCGCCCAGACTCAAAGAATTTCATTAATCCATGGTCAAAATCTCCAATGACATTTACAGTATCTCCTGCTCCAATCGGAAAACAATTATTCCAAAATAGACCCAAAGAAAGGTAAAGACAATAGCAATGAGTATCAAATATATATCCTCTCATCATTTTTACTTTTAATACTTGTCAGATGTACCTTTTTGGGACAGTCTGTTAAGAAACTAATAAGAAATTATTATTTTAAAATGAAATTCAAGAAGAGTACATAGACATAAGAAGAAAAGTGAAGACCCTAAGAGCATTAGATTACTGGACTACAAGTTAATTGCTAAATATTATACTAAGGAATCAAGGAATACCAGGATTGGAATCCTATCAAGTACCATGGATATGAAAAATGAGAATTGCGAAGAAACTTAAAATAAATCCAAGCACACTAATTGCAAACACTTCCAACATACACTTCATCTTTCAAAACATATTCAAAAGATAACTTATTTGAGATAAAATCTTTGACCAAATTAGGGTACACAAAGAAGGTATCTAAATTTGGAAACCCCTACCAAGGCATTCTTCTCTTCATTGATATTCCAGTATGAAAAAGCAGTTAGGAATTAGATATAGATCAAATGGAACCAGGATCAGCAAGCAAACAACAATCCTTCATATTGTACTTGTTGGCAAATTGTTAAGCAATTCAATAAATGGTACATTAAATGAATATTTCATCTTGCTTAGATTTTCACAGCACAGATCTCGTCATTTCATTCAAAACATGTGGTTTTCTATGCAAGGTATGACCATTTGAAGATTGAAAAGTTCAGGTTCACTTGCTTGTTAATAAGGACAGGATATGTCCTGTAATTTGTTTTTATGAGTTCTATATCTGAAGATAATGGATATCCTCCACAGGAACCTATGGGAAGAAATTCCATGTAAAAATCTTGGGCACCTTCCCTAAATTTATCTTGCATACTAAATCTTGTTTTTCTTATGCACGATCAGAATAAGATTTGTCACGATCCCTAGGATGAAAATTACATAAATTGAATCTTATTGTTCTATATTGTCTTTACTTTGGAGAAATATGTAGAGTCGAGCATGAATACGGAGAAAACTGATCTAAACTAAGATTATATTATTTTCAAGGACCTTTTAGGTTCTTAAAATAGCTTTTGCAATAGGTGTTATATGATGACACGATAAGTTACTTGATACTCCGAAGCATCATGTTATATACATATCTAATATGTATCCAGGTATGATATGGCATAGATAAGTATCGGAAACTCTAAAAATTCCTGGTCATATCCAGATACATCCTGTATGTCATAGTTACCAGGTCTGGAAATCCGGATCCATTTGTGAGGGGAGAAAATCCAAAAATTCGGAAGTCTAGAAAAAGTTCGGAAAAATTCTATGCAAATTATATACATATTATATGAGTATAATTTATATATGTGAAAAATTTGACAAATACAGAAAATAATGTAAACATTTAATATTAAATAACATTAAAGGGTGTATTTTGATTGCAAACAAAATTAAAAATATATTTATTTACTTTTGGAAAAAATACAGCTGCCCCGGACCAAATTTATCCAGGCTGCCTAAAAGTCCTACCCATGCTAGGAACAAGGTAAGGGTAGGGAAATTGCAAAGCAATGGCACCGCCAAAACTACCCACCATGCTGATAATACGAGTTGGGAAAGGATCAAAACTGCAAGAAAAAGATATTTCGAATCCCCACCAAAACACCAAAGACCAATTCAACATCTAAATCAAATGAAGATAGATTAAAATTAGGCAGGGTAATACAATTAGAAATGATCTGCAAGTGACTACAGAATGAGACTCTGATGAGCTGAGAGCATGCCCGTTGAGAGTTCATGATTGGGAGATGTTAAGAAGCCAAAAGAATGCATGTTGTGAGCTAAAAAATGAGGGTTGGGTGAGATTAGTGTCAGGTTGCTAATGTTTGAATTTTCTTTCCTATGCTGAGAGTAAATGAGTTTATTTGCTTGGCAAGACTAGACGATAAGATGATACTTATTTCCCTTACTGTTTGCTTCAAACTCAGTCATCTGATTATGCATGAGAGTGAGACAGCAGGACTTGAGAGAGAAAAATGTTCTTTGCTACTGGTTCAGAGATATATTTTGTGAGAACTGAGAATGTTTCAGTTCTTTTATTTTGTGTCCCAGTTCAAGTGATTGAGTTTGTTAGATAAGCTTGCCGATTCCAGGTGGTAAGGTCTAAACTGCTGCTTGGTTGATAAATAATCTTTAGCTTGGGTGGATATTGCTTAATAAATTTGATGTGTATAGGGTGCTATTGTATAAGCCTCGTGGATGGTTTTGGTATTCTTTCTTTTACTGACTCAATGTGGAGTAATAAATACCAATTGGGTGTTGGCATCCTACCAACTTTTCGGGTCTGGGGTCCCTTAACCATAGGTACCTTTAGCAAAATAAAAAGAAAATTTTATTCATCCAAAACCTTTTAATTTAGTTATTAAATAGTTATCTGTTTATGCAAATGGGAACATTAAAAAGCAGGGCCGCCCTGCATCTGTATCCAATTTTCTATTGCATTCGCTCAGCGCACTGCCTATCTGAAAGTTTATCATTGACATTTAGAAAGAGTCAAAAACACGATTGGTTGCTAGTTAGAGGAATCAGAAGCTTATTGTCAATCCTCCTATGTTTCTGTCCCATTGATAATCAGGAAATTGCTTCTTTCAAAAATAGAAACCAAGAATATTATATTAATGTCCACAAATAACCAAAATCCAGTAAATGTAACTCAAGACTACATTCAGTTTTAAATCTTTAAAAGAGAAGTGCTAGGGTAAAGAGATCTTAGATTACAAAAAAGTAACTACGTACAAAGAACTAAAGAAACATGAACATAATAATAGGGTAAACCTATAGTGGTTAAACCTCAAATCACAAAAGATGAGTACAGATAGTTCTGTGAGGGTAGGACTTCTCAAGGGAGTATAGAGATGACAAGAGACCAGCAATGTCATACGTGTTTAGCAAGACTCAGACCCAAAGAACCAACAACAGCATTTTCTACCACAACTAAAGGGCCAATGTAAAATCCGATAACTCTTGGAGGGAATGTCCAAGGCTGATAGAGCCAAGTTGGGCAATCCTAGGAGGAAGTACCTCCACAGTCGATGTATCTCTGGTGGCAAAGAAATAATAAGTAATGCACGCCTGCCTCCATAACCTGGCCTGCGGACAAGGGAAAGTTCCTCAACATCGATAGAATGCCCTTGAATAGACTAAAAATAAAGAACTGAAAGCTCTTTCCACTCTGTCCCTTTTTTCTGCAGAGTTCCTGGAGAATGTAGAAAAACAAATATATATAGTCTACTGTTGGAAGGGGAAAAATGGCAGAAGATAAGTAAAGGCCACTTGTGCGAATTTCCATACCCATTACTACCAAGTAATGTAAAGTCAAAAAGAACAAGGTGCTCAATAACATCTCAAGAGAACCAAAACCTTCCCGTACCTGTGTGCGTGCATGAAAAAGAGACCCTTGCCCAAATTGTTAGTGTGCAAAGTTGTTTATTTTCCTACTGAACCCCTTGGGTTGGGAACTGATGTATAGCCACTGATAACCTCTCAATACAGGTAAATTCTCTTTAGTGGGTGATGTTGAAAATTCCTCTACACCATGGTAAGCAGACTCTGATCTTAAAGAACCCTCAACTAGATAGCTCAAAACTGAAAGCCAATCAAAACTGCTGAACTTTAAATGCTAGAATCTACAATCACATACAATAGAGAAACACTAACTAAAAAATACTCAGATCTGCTCCAAATCACATCACTGTTTTATTAATCAGAAAACAGAAGCTACAATGCTTTGGAACACACTCTAGAAAAAAACTCACACTGAATGAATAAAACACCTACCCAGAGCCTTCTTTTATAGCTGAAGAAGAGACCTAAAAATAGCCTAGATCCTAAAACTGGATCCATCCCAAAATTAAATCAACCCTTGACCTAATTTTATCCTAGGGATCTGCACCCTTAAATAGACAAAGTCAAACTTTACAAAAGCAAACTGCTAAATAAAGAACTATTTTTTCTAAAACTGGAAAACAAACTACATAAAAGCAACTGCTAAATCTGGACAGCCAAGATTAGGACTGTTGTTCTCTATGATTGTACACTCTGCTGAAGTGTGCTCAGGTTCCACACAGAGGCCCTACTGAAGAACGCATTCTAAAGTACCATAATCTAACACTCCCTCTTACCAAGGAATGTGTTCTCCACCAATCCTAGTCTCTTTCTTAACATCTCAAACTTCCCCTTAGCTAGAGGCTTTGTCAGAATGTCTGCAACCTACCAATCTGACAGAAAATTGTCTCGAGCAATTGCTCCCTTCTTAACTATGTCTCTAAGAAAGTGATGTCTGATGTCAATGTGCTTGGAGCAGTCATGAAATACTGGGTTCTAAGAGAATTTGATACACCTCTGATTGTCACAGTAATACTGGCTTCTGAGAGAATTTGATACAAATCTGATTGTCATAGTAAATGACTGTAGGCTCCATTCTCTCACATCTCATCTTTGCAATCAGCTTGTGAAGCCAAAAGCTTTTACAACTAGCAATTATGCTGCCAAGTACTCTTCCTCTACTGAACTCAAATGCCACTGAAGTTCCTTCCTATTGAACAAAGATATGGCTCCTGAACCCAAATTGAAGCAACATCTTGAAGTACTCTTCTTGTCACCTGCATCTCCTACCCAGTCAGAATCAACAAATCCATGCAGCATCAACTCATCATCCCCTACATATCTCAGATAAAAATATAATGTGCCCTTCAAGTATTGGAGCACATGCTTTGCAGCAACACAGTGCATCTACCTTGGCTCAACCATGAATTGGCCCAAAGTGTTCACTGCAAAGCATATAGCCAGTATGGTATTAAGCAAATACATCAAGGACCTAATCAACTTCTTGTACACCAAAGGATCTACCAAATCTGAATCCAAGTCAGCATGTAACTTCAAATTTGGTATCATAGGAGTGGTGATGGGTTTGACTTTGTATTTTCCCTGCCCAAGGAAAACCTCACTTATCCTTTGACACACCTCTAGAAACAAGAAATAGTACATCAATCCAATGTCCTTTAAGTCAAATTTTGGACAACTCTTCTTTGCACCCTGCAGTGGGCTTCTTTGAAATCCCTATAAATATCATGTCATCTACATACACGTCCAAAACCAACAAATCAAATCCATCAAATAAATAATACAAATTGAGATCTACAATAATGCAGAAGGATTAGGAGATTGCTATGGTTTAATGTATCTTCCTCCTTTAAGCAAGGGTCTACTAGCCTTGGTTTTGCACAAAGCTTATTGTTTTGGGAGATTCACAAGGATTTAGGAGAAGCTATGGACCTTTCCAGATACCCATTATTGAGTTACAACTCAATACTAAATTGCAGACTCTAAAAACCAATACAACCCCTTCAAATAGCCTATCACAGACTCCAATTAGGTCTTTAGGCCTCCAAAACAGAGTTTTATGTGAACAATGCCTCCACACGTACCAAATGACTCAACATGACACAAAACCCCTTGAACAGGTGGAGCAAGTGTATCAGAGACTTCAGAGGAAATTCTAGATTTTGAAATGGTTTTTAACTGTTGAAAACTCAAAATTTGTCTAAAACCCTAGGTAGGGTTTTACACAGGCCCGAGAAGAATGATTTTAAGGTTTCTAAAATAAATTTCAATTTCAAGGCTCTTAGAACTGATGCTAGGGTCTGTATGACCAATCCACACCTTCAAAAACTTAATTTAACTATGAAAATTACTCACAGGACTTGTAATTTGGAGTTTACCAGTCTAGAAAAGGAAGATTTTGCTTTTACACAGTCAGGATTCTGTATGTTTGTAGAAATTCCCTTACTCAATCATCAAAATGGTTCTCAATCTCAGGAAACATAATGTCCACAGTATCTACTTGTGCTCCCCACTCAGAAACCTAGAGTATAATGCTTGAAAATTATCCTTCTCTTCACAAATTTGATACGAGAACCCTGTTACGCAGTCTTCCAGCATAGGTTTCTCAATGCAAGAAGTTTTTTTACAGAGAAAAATTACCTTTTCTCATCTTCCTCATTACATACTTTGAGTGCTCTCTATCCCTAACTACTTTCTACATAGTTACAATAGCAAAATAGACATAAATATGCCTATTAACTCAGGTTAGTGTGCTTGAATAACATGCTTGAGGCAGAGTTGTATAACAATAACATAGATGAGATGTTATTTACTCATAACCAATCACTCAAGAGTGGTATTTGACCCTCCTAACCAAGCCTAGACCATCACCAAGACACAAACATGACCAAAATTGCCAAAATGAGGAGGTTACACTAGAAAGAATTTCAGATTTGAGTTTTGGCAGGAAAGCTCAATTTGAACTCAAATTTGAAATCTAACACCTCCTACTTATCCAACCCTACTCTAAATACCTCTAAACATAAAATTAGATACAAAATTGTTTTGTAAAAACCTCCTAGATGATGCTCCTGCATCATACAACTATTTTGGTGAAGCCCAAACCTTATAGGCACTTATCAATCTTGGAGTACTAAGCACAAGTGCCTGCTTCATCCCGTAAAGAGCTTCCTTCAACCTACAACATGGGTCTCTCACCCATGCACTTCAAATCTTTTCATCTGATTAATGCACAAAAATTATAGTCAACTCCCTCTCTTTGAGAAAACCCTCTAGCTACAAACAAAGTCAGGTACTTCTCTATGTTGTAATCAACTGCATGCTTCACCTTGTACAACAACCTGGAATCCACCACCGATTTTCCCGTTGATCTCGGCACTATCTCCCACACATCATTCTTCATGATGGAGTTGTACTCCACCATGGCATCCTATGATACCTACTCACTTGTTGCCTCCATAACTAGAAGGCTTTGAATCAATGATGGAAGATATTGGCATAACATAATATTTCTAGGAGGATGACATACCCAAAAAGAAGTCTTTGGAGCACCAACTTGCTCCTCTACCTCCTACAATGTTTGTTGAAGCCATTTAGGCTTCCTAGTTGTCTTGGGGGTAAAGTTGTCTCTATACTTGTATTGGAACCTGCCTAATTTGAACCTATACTCCCTGAAACTTATGGATCAACACTTGGGGCAGCAAGTGTTGTCTCCTCCTCAATTGCTATTGGAAGCTCCTGGGATCTGGAAGACCATGCATCCTCATCCACCTTCACATCTCAACTCACTACTATCTTCCTCTGAGATGGAACATAGATCTTGTAAGCCTTAGAGGTCTCACTGTAGCCAACTAGAATACCCTTCAAACTGGAGGGTTCAAGCTTCATCCTCTTCTCTTTTGGAACATGAATAAAAATTAAACTCCCAAATATTCTATGACGGCCCCATCTCAACTATGAGCATGCTCCCTATTCAAGGCTCCTTAGAACAGAATACGAAGTCGCGCTTGAAGCTTGGGGTTCAATCACATCGGGGCCCTGACGATCGAAGCGCAACTTTCTTTTCGAGAAAAATAAGAAACATTTAGTTTCTCCTATAAAAGCTTCCATTGTAGTCTTGTCCTTAAACACGAAGGACACGTGATCAAAATGTAGACTGAACACTACAAGCTTCCGAACAAAGAAACATATGAACATCTAATTCATGAACCATAGATTTAGCAATCTCTCTATGGAATTGTTCTTTCTTTTTGCAGCCCCAATTTGTTGTGGGTTGTATAGTATCAAACCCCTCTTGATCCCTACTTCTTTGCAAAAGGAATCAAAGTCATTAAAGGCATACTCCCTCCATTATTTTGATCTCATTGCCTTGATCTTACTACATGTTTGGCTCTTATAAGGGCTTTTAACTCCTTAAACTTGTTGAAGATCTCTTCATTGGTCTTACTAAAATTAATCCACATCTTTTTGGAAGAATCGTCAATGGAAGTAACACAACACAGATTACCTATCAACGAGTTTGATGGCATAGGCCCACATATGTTTGAATGAAACAGATCCAGAATCCCCCTTGACCTGTGCTCGTCGCTTAGAAAAAGGCCTTGGCATGCTTGCCGAGTGCAAACCCCTCTTTTCCACCTTAAATTCATGGAATCTAACCATCATGTCCTTCAAAAGAGGCAACAATCCATAGTTCAAGTGCCCAAATCTTTTGTGCCAAAGCTCACACAAATTGTCATTGTTGGTCAATAAAGCTCTTCGCTTCACCCGATTTGCCAACCACCTATACAAACCACCCTCTCGAACTCCCTTCGCCAAGACTCGACCAAGAAGGGGCTATGTTTCTTGATGATTACTTGTTGATCATCAAACTCAACCCTACACTTTAAATTTGTTAGACAAGAAACTAAAAGGAGATTCTTAGTCATACCAAAAACATACAATACCTCATGCAGCTCCAACATCTCCGTAGCATGCAAAATGAGATAGACCCTATCCTAGTCACTGAGTACTTGGCATCATCACCAAGCTCCACCTACATGTTGGTATGTTGTTCCTTCAATCTAAAGAAGGTTGCCCCATTCAAAGACATATGCCTCGAGGTTCCACTATCAACATACCACCCACCACTTGAGACTGTGTTGGTGGAAAGGAACGACATTGTGGCAAAGGTTGTGTCAAGCTTGGTAGTCAACTCATCTACTCCTAAAATTCCACACTTCTTGCAAACTATTTCTATTGTTGTTGCTTGCCCTTTCCTTTGTCCGTGGTCATACTTATTGCAATTGAAGCACTTGATATGACTTAGATCCTTCTTTTGGTGATTAGAAGGCCCTAAGTCTTCTTTCTTCTTCTAACCATTCTTGAATGCTTTCTTTCGTCCCTCCCTCACCTTCTCAATGAGGACCTAGTCTGGAACATCATCCTTCAACTATTTGAGACTTGTTTTAGTCTCATCTCTTCTCCAATGAAAGCATCCAGCTACTCAAAGTCGTGGCGACTTTCAACCACGGATCAATTAAATAAAGTTGTGCCACAATGGACTGAGGCCACTTAGACAATCCGGACTAGCTCATTATCTTTTACTTCAAATCAACCACACAAATCTAATCTCTAAGCTCTACTATCTTCATCGATATAGTTTGTCGGTTTATTTGTCTTACTCATGCGAGTGGTGTTGAGCTTGTTCCTTAGAAGCATCACCCTAGATATATTCATACTCTAGTAAAATGTTCCCAAGGCATCGTACATCTCCTTGGAATCGTCTTGATGGCGATATGAGGGATCATAAGGTCCTTCGCCGAATCCAACAAGATTCGTTTCGCCTTGATTCACTTCTTCTAGCTTCTTGTTATACCTTGCTAGATCTTTGAGATATATGGAAGGTGTAACCTTCTCTTCCAAAAGGTACAATAATTATGTTTCTTCCAAACCAAAGGATTCTACAATCTTAGATTCAATGTCACATAGTTAAGATGATACCTCCAACAAGTGACTCTCTCGCATACTAGGAGTTGCCATTGCTGCAATTGTTCAAACAAGCTTCAATCTACGATCACTGGATCAACTAGGGTTTCACACCCCACAACCCTTCACAAGTCCACGTCAATTACTGACACAATTTTGCTTCAATCATGAAGCTTGGACATACTACCCACTAAAATCCTCTACTAGGTATCTACTCTAGACAGCTAGCCTCTCCATACATGAAATCTATAAGATTTCAAAACTATACTCTAATATCATGTTGGAAATTCTTCTGCACCATGGTAAGCAAATTCTGATCTTAAAGAACCCTCAACTAGATAGCTCAAAATTGAAAGCCAATCAAAATTGTTGAACTTTAAATGCTAGAATCTACAATCACATATAGTAGAGAAACACTAACTGAAAAATACTCAGATCTATTCCAAATCACATCACTATTTTATTAATCAGAAAACAAAAGCTACAATGTTTTGGAACATGCTCTTAAAAACTCACACTAAATGAATAATTTACTTACCCTAGGCTTTTTAATAGTTGAAGAAGAGACCCTAAAAATAGCTTGGATCCTAAAACTGGATCCATCCCAAAATTAAATCAACCCTTGACCTAATTTTATCCTAGGGATCTGCACCCTTAAATAAACAAAGTCAAACTTTACAAAAGCAAATTGTTAAATAAAGAACTGTTTTTCTAAAACTAGAAAACAAACTACATAAAAATAATTGTTAAATCCAAACAGCCTAGAATAGGACATTGTTCTCTATGACTATATGTTTAATAATTTCCACACATGCACCTCTTTATCGCTCTAAAGTATAATCTAACAAATGTCATTGGGCAATCCTTGTCATTCCTCCATTGGGAGGTGGACTTTAATTTTAAAACCAGATCTGTCACAATCTTCCCACTCTTTGATGACACAAACATAGGGCGGAACCGTGCTCAACTCTTGGTAGTGAAAATTGCTATAAATTTCCCTATCCAAATATAAAATTTGGTAGAGATTGAAAAAATAATAACACTGATTAATTAGTCAAAGGAGAAATACAAATATATGTGCAAATGATCTCCTATAAAGGAGTCATGTCATATCAATTAAACCCTCAAACACTCAACAAAAGACTATTTACGTGAGTTGTTTTAACACCCCTAACAACTCACTTATACACACTTATCTAATATGAGTTGTTTCTCAATAACTTATTACACTCAATATTACATTTTCTCACACATTTAAATGATTACTTATAACAAATATAGTCACCCACTAATGTGAGTACTAAAGAATATCTAAACCCCCAATACGAACATGAGGAAAAAACACCTCTATGACTAAACAATGTGTCACTCTAGAGCTTGCACATCATCTTGACACTCACGTTGACCTATATCATCTATCGTACTCATCATTATGGCAAATCCTAGTACAATTTTGACGAGTAAAAAAACAAGTATGTATGATACCATGGATACCTAGATAAAGATGTAGGAAAATATGCCACTGTAAAGTGCAGATTGATATGAGACACTTTTTTAAGAAATCTAATTTACTAGAAATAAATGTCAAAGAATAAAAAATCGCATCCTGTAAAAATGGCAAGGAGTTTATCATAGTTAAAATAAATCCCAAATACAATACAAGTGGATGTGTGCATTCCAAATAAAGTATGGACACAAAAGAGTTATGCTGGAAAATATTTATGTAAAGTTAAGAAATTGTAAATACCACAATTACCAAGAAACTCATGCGTAGGGAAGAGGATCACATGCCCATCCCCATCCCCATGCCCACATTTTTGGTGACTACTTTTATATGTAATATGGCCATACCCTTAGTTACTCGCATACCCTTATTTGAATGGCATCCCCATCCCCGTACTAGTACCCGTACCCCCACGATTCTTGATGACTATGAAAAACAACAACATATTTCATCCTTTTTCATTAATAGTCATCGACGATAAACAATAAAAACTAATTTGCCAAAAATATATGTTTTTCAAAAACAAGGCAAATGAAAGACAAGAGGGGAAATAATGAAATGTATATCGATAAAAATGGAGGGATCTCAAGTGTGCAAAGTAAACTACAAAAGCAAAAAGAAACGTGACGTAAAATAGTAGAGGAATGTCCATCCACACTTGGAAAGGATCCTCCTAGATAAGTCACTAAGCTTGTAAAGAGACGAGCTTCTCTAGGCATACATTCAATATAAGGATCCTCCTAGGTACATCAAAGTGAAAAATTAGAGCAAAGTTTATATATGCTTGGGAAGGGTCCTCCTAGGTAGGTCACTAAGCTTCTAAAAATAAGCCTCTATGCACAAACATTTAATAAGGCTATAAGAAGGCAAGAGCAACTTACTCCTATGGCCTAAGTGTAGACATGCAATAAGATAACGTGACATTATGTTGTAATTCATGACATATTGTAAGGATAATTTGTGTTTAATTGTGGAATTAACGTCTAAGATCTCTATAAACACGTACTAAATCTCAAATGCAAAGTCCGAAAAAATCAATGGGTTTGATCATTGACAAACTCGCATCCAACAAAAGGGCAAAAATGGGTCACGGGAATGAATTTGGTCTAGGACAAATTTTTCTACAGCAAGTTCGGTCCACAAAAACCGTCCCTAAGGTTCAACATCAGAATAGAAGACTAAGGAAGGCTAAATGGGGTCAATGCATAATGTTAAGTGACAATTTGGAGGCAAGAAGAGGAACCTAAGATGTAAAATCTATTGTGCAAGCTCCTACAATTCAATGGGTTTGGTCATGGATGAACTCGTTAGCCTCTTGAAGGGGGAAAGTGGGTAACATGGAAGAATTATGTCCAAGACAAACTTGTCCGTGACGAGTTCAATCTGAGAAGAACCCATTCTTGAGGCTCTTGGAGTCACAAAATAAGGCGTCATGTCCCCTTTTCGGAATTAAGCCATTAGAAGACTCGTAGCCTATTCCTTATTTCCCATAGGCTAAGGGATAAAGTTAGGGAAAATAAATTAATGATAATACTTTAAGTTGTCCTAAGTCACTTTTATTTTATAACATGAAAAGGACACTTATGTATTATTATTATTTATTAAGAGGGCCAAAAAGTAATTATCATAAGTGGATGAAAAGTGATATTTTATTAAAAGTATTTTTAAATACTTTTAGGGTGGAATTGGAAAAGAGAAATTATAAAAGGAGAAGTTAGGCTAAAAAGAGTCATTATTCATTATTCATCTTGGACAATCAAACCCTAATCCAGAGTTTGAGCCATTGTGTTCAATCTCTTCATCTAAGGACAAAAACCCTCTAATATACAGGTGTGGAGGACGAAAACCCTCTAACCCATTGAGGTGATTCCATCCGGGGATCATATTTGTGCTAAAGATTGAGATTTTATTTCATTTTCAGTTTGTTGCAACACTGCTATAATGATCCGTACTGCTACCACAGTGACCCATACCGATGCTAAAGTGATCTGTACCGCTGCTACAGTGATTTGTATTCCAATTTCAGTGTGATTGAGGATTGCCATCATTTTCCAGCCCTTGTGAGGGTTTGAAATAATTTCCAAACTGCTGTGTTGGGGTTTAGGTGGATGTTTGTTGTTCTTGAAACCCTCAGTAGTTGATGTTCCCTTGATTGGTTTTCGTACACCTACTTGGCTATTTGGAGGGTGTTCGCCTCATGTCTATGTTTGGCATCGATTTGAATTGAGGACTATTGTACGCTCTCCTTGCTGCCTCCTTGTCCCCACCGTGGACATTCCAGCCAGCATCACACTCCAAAAGGGACTGTTGTACATCTACAACAGCATATTCCAGCCTGCCGTACCAGTTGGGGACTGTTGTACTTTGTTTCCAAGTTGTTGGACCTTGATTGGTATTTATTGTTGAGTTTATTCATTTGTTGTGGATTTTTACAGTAAGGGTTTGTTGTAATCAGTTTTGAATTTATAATCAACTCCTTGAATAAATATTACAGTTGGGTTGTTATCAGATTTGGAGTTTCTGTTTGCATTTGTTGTTTAGGATTTATTTCAGCTTGCTTGAATTCAGAAAATTACAAAAAAATCAGAATAGAGAAAAATCATAAAAAGGGATACTTACAATGGTATCAGAGCATTGATTCTGCCAGCCTACAGGGGAAATAATATTTTGATTTCATATGCAACCCAATCAAAGAGAAATCAGGTATTATCAAAGAGAAAAAGAAGGGCTCAGTCACCAGAAAAAGAAACAGAGGTCATGGGGACAGAGAACAGAGAGCTCCTCCTACATATGAAATGAGTTATTTGCAGAAATAATCAGTCGGGGTCAGAGAGATTTGGAAAGAACAATCCAAATGACATTGAGAGAATCCATGGTAGGGTTAGTACAAGCTCTACAAAATATTAATCAGAATAAGGCAAATCAAGGAGAAGGAAGCTCTTCAGCTAATGAGCGGGCCTCAATCAATACCCCTTCCAAGACTTTTTGAGCAAAATTTCTGCAAAAAGAACACCCAAAAGAGGTAGAGCCCCAACATCACATAGGTAATGATTTTGTAGCATTTCATGCAGAATATGAAGGACTTAGCCTTGCAGTACAGAAAGCATTGACTTTCTGAGAGTTTTGTGATCTAAGAATGAAGAATAGTACAGGGAGGGAAGGAGAACTCAACAGGATCAGCCCCAAAGACAGTGTTTGGGTAAGATCACCATTCCTACTTATGACGGATCAAATAAGTGCTCTACCAGGTCTTGGTTACAGAAATTGGATACATACTTGTCTTTGAATCCTATGTATGAGGAAGAAGCTATCAAATTCATCACACTTCATTTGGAGGGAGTGGCACACAGAGGTGGTACCATGGTATGGTCACCCAAGGACATGGTTTTATCTCTACTCTGAAAGAATTCAACCTAAGACTGAACGGAAAAGTTCGACAAGAAAGATCTAGAGGTCCATTTCGGGAGTTAACCCAACTCAAACAGGAAGGAACAATGGACAGCTATATTGTTGAATTCCAGAGGTTATCCATGATGGTATTGGATGTAACTGAAAGAAGACTTGTGGTCTTATTTGTTGAAGGATTGGCTGAACCACTCAAGGGTTTGGTAAAAGCTTTTGACCCTTTGTCTCTTCAAGAAGCAATTAAGAGAGCATTGAACCTGGAATCATCAGCTCCAAAGGGTAAATTTCTGCTTATAGGACAGCAAAGGACAGCACCTTTTGGGCAGCCAAGGACAGCACCTTATGGGCAGCCAAAGTCAGCACCTTATGGGCAGCAAAAGAAGTCATTCCAACAAGGAGGGTTTCAACAAAAGGAGCTGCCAAAAGCAAGTAAAGAGATGGAAACAAGGAATGAGCTCAAAAGAAAAAAGTTATGCTTCACTTGCAAGGATCCATGGGAACCCAGCCACAAATTTCTTAAGCGTGGCCAAGTGCACTACATTGAGATTACATCTGATGGTGAATCAAAATCAAAAGAAGTTGAACTTGAAAATTGGAACCCATGAACCAAAACATGAAAAGGAGGAAGAGATAGATACTTTAGAAGGCACCCTTGCCACATTATTTGGTGCTCCTAGATATCATCCTTTTAGAGTTCGGGAGTTTTGCAAGGGCAAAAGGTCATGGTGTTGATTGATAGTGGGGCAACCCACAATTTTATTGATGAAGGATTGGTAATCAAGATGGGTTTGAAAGCAAAGGATTTCAAGGGCTTCAATGTGACTATAGTTGATGGCTTCACCCTTCCATGTACCAAGAGAATTCAGTAGCTTAATCTTACTTTGGGGAGACATAAAGTAAGTGATGACTTCTATGTTGTAGGCATAGGAGAAACAGAAACATGTTTGTTTGGTACAATGGTTACATTCTTTGGGAGAATTCACCCAAAATTATCAGATTATGGAGCTGAAGTTTAAATCAAATGGGAAAGAGGTGTGCTCTTTAAGGCATGACCAATGGAGCTCTTAGAGTGGTCATAGCTAAGAGGATGGAGAGAGCTTTTCGTAGAGGGCAAGTAGCTTGGGCAGCCCATTGTTTGGTTAACACTACAACTTCATCCACAAATAAGAAATCCTACCACGTGGACATTCAATCTATTTTAGACAAGCATGGCACAATGTTCAGTAGTATACCTCCAAGATTGCCACCAGATAGAGGATTTCAACACATAATTGAGTTGGAACCAGGTTCTAAACCTATAATGATTACTCCTTATCGCCATCTAAGAGCATTCAAAGAGGAAATTGAGAAGGCAATCAAGGAATTATTGGAGATGGGACATATCCAGCCTAGTTCTAGTCCCTTTGCTTCTTTTGTTGTCCTAGTGAAGAAGGATGGTACCATGAGGATGTGTATTGATTACGGGCTTTGAACAAGAAGACCATCAAAACAAGTACCCCATACCCAAGATCGATGAGTTGATTGATGAATTACATGGAGCTACATATTTTTCTAAAATTGATTTGAGATCTAGTTATCATCAAATTCGGGTAAGAGATGAAGATGTACAAAAAAAACAGTCTTCGGTGTCACTTTGGGCATTTTGAATTTTTGGTTATGCCTTTTGGTTTGACAAATGCTCCAGCTACTTTCCAATCATGCATGAACCACATCTTCAATAAGCACTTGAGGAAGTTTGTTTTGGTATTTTTTTATGATATTTTGGTGTATAGTGAGACATGGGAAGAGCATCTAAAACACTTGGATACAATGCTGGAAATTTTGGAGCAGCAGACTCTCTTTGCTAAGGAGTCTAAGTGTGAGTTTGGCATGACTGAAGTTCTGTACCTTGGCCATGTTATCAATGCCCAAGGAGTCCAGTGGACCAACAGAAAGATCCAAGCCATATTGGATTGGCCTCCTCCTACCACAATGTCACAACTGAGGGGATTCTTGGGTCTTTGCAATTACTACAGGAGGTTCATTAAAGGATTTTCACAATTGGTTGTTCCATTGACTGATTTAATGAAGAAGGGAGCATTTAGCTGGTCTAAACCAGCCCAAACAACCTTTGACAAACTCAAAAAAGGTAATGAGTTCATGTCTAGTATTAGTTGTTCCATATTTTTCTATTCCATTTGTGTTAGAGTGTGATGCATCAGAGAAGGGATTGGGGCAGTTTTGATGCAAAAGGGACATCCCATAGCCTTTGAGAGTCAAAACTCAAAGATACGAACGTGATTCTCCATATATGACAAAGAGATGTTGGCCATCATGCATGCATTAGCGAAATTCAAGCAATATTTGGTTTGTGGTAGATTTGTGGTCAAGACAAATCACAACAGTTTGAAGTTTTTTCTCAACTAGAAGGACTTGAATGATAGGCAACAAAAATGGGTGAGTAAACTTCAAGCCTATAACTTTGACATAGAGTATGTTAAGGGAAAAAACAATGTTGTAGTTGATGCCTTGTCTAGAAAACCATTTCTATGCTCTATGTCTGAAATCTCTACTAATTGGAAGGTTATTATAATAGTAGAGTATGCAAAGAATATTTTCACTAATGATATCCTTGAAGGCAAAGTACAAGATGAAAGGTATAAGGTGATTGACGATCTCATCCTTTACAAGGATAGAATTTATCTTTCTGAATCAAAAGTGAAGAATAAAGTCTTGAGAGTTGTACATGATACACCTTTGGCTGGTCACCCAAGGTATTTCAAGACTTACAAGCAAATAAAGGATAGATTTTTCTGGAGAGGACTCAAGGGAAGGTCCTCCAATACATCAAAGAGTGTATTACTTGCCAATAGCAAACAAAGCAGAATAGGTATTTCCAACAGGTTTGTTGCAGCCCTTACCAATTCCAAATCAAAAATGGGAGAGCATTTCTATGGATTTTATCACAAGTCTTCCAAAAGTTTAGGGTAAGAGTTGTATATATGTGGTAGTGGATAGACTTACTAAATATGCTCACTTCTTTACTATTCCAATTGAGTTTAAGGCACCACAAGTTGTTGATTTGTTTTTCAAAGAAGTATTCAGGCTTCATGGATTGCCTAAGAACATAGTAAGTGACAGGGATAACAAGTTCCTTAGTTTATTTTGGCAGGAGCTCTTTCATTTGACAGGAACCGAGTTGACTCCTAGTACCAGTTACCACCCTCAAACAAATGGGCAAAACAGAGATTGTGAATAAGTGGATTGAGGGATATTTGAGGAACTATGTAGCAAGGAAACAAACAACTTGGATCAAATGGCTCTATATGGGGAGCATTGCTACAACACCTCACATCATATGTCCATTGGTATGACTCCTTTCAAGGCTTTGTATGGTTATGATGCTCTTTCTTTTGTGGATTTGGTTATTACAAATAGTAGAGTGCCGGGGCAAGAGACTTGGTTGCACAAAGTCGAGAAATATTGGAGACACTCAAAGAAAACCTCCAATGAGCACAAAATCAGCAGAAGTTTTATGCAGACCAGCATCATATTGAGAGAACTTTTGAGGTTGGAGACATGGTTTTCTTGAGGTTGCAGCCCTATAGACAGTCTTCTCTCAAGAAAAGTGGAGCTAAAAATCTCAAGCCTCGCTTCTATGGCCCTTACAGGATTAAGCAGAGGATTGGAGAAGTTGCTTATGAGCTTGAATTGCCAAATTACAGCAGAATTCATAATGTATTTCATGTTTCATGCCTCAAAAGGGCACTAGGACAACACATCATTCCTTCAGCTGAGTTACCTCCTTTAGATGATGAAGGTAAATTGATCTTGGTTCCAAAAGCTATTATTGATGTCAGAGAGAAGAAATTGAGGAACAGAAGCATAACAGAATATTTGGTGCATTGGAAAGATCTCCCAACAGAAGATGCTACATGGGAAGGTGCAGAGATCCTTGAGCATCCTAATTTGCAATTGCTTGAGGGGATCAATTTCGGGAAGGCCAATTATCATGTCCCCTTTTCGGAATTAAGCTGGTCAGAAGACTCATAGCCTATTCCTTATTTCCCATAGGCTAAGGGATAAAGTTAGGGAAATAAATTAATGATAATACTTTAAGTTGTCCTAAGTCACTTTTATTTTATAACATGAAAAGGACAAATGTATTATTATTATTTATTAAGAGGGCCAAAAGTAATTATCATTAAGTGGATGAAAAGTGATATTTTATTAAAAGTATTTTTAAATACTTTTGGGTGGAATTGGAAAAGAGAAATTATAAAAGGAGAAGTTGGGCTAAAAAGAGTCATTATTCATTATTCATCTTGGACAATCAAACCCTAATCCAGAGCTTGAGCCATTGTGTTCAATCTCTTCATTTGAGGACGAAAACCCTCTGATATATAGGTGTGGAGGAAAAAATCCTCTATCCCATTGAGGTGATTCCATCCGGGGATCATATTTGTGCCGAAGATTGAAATTTTATTCCATTTTCAGTTCACTGCATGTACTGCTACTACAATGATTTGTACTGCTGCTACAGTGATTTGCACCACTGTTACCATGGTACATACCACCACTAAAGTAATATATACCGCTGCTACAGTGATCCATACCGCTACTACAATGATTTGCATTCCAGTTTTTGATGTGATTGAGGATTGCCATCATTTTCCAGTCCGCTGCAGTGATCTGTACTGCTACCACAATGATTTGTACTGCTGCTACAGTGATTTGTACCACTGTTACCATGGTACGTACCACCACTACTGCTGCTGCTACCGTGCTTTATATCCTCACTGATGCATTCATTTTTCTAATAGATTTTTTGGGTCAGGGAAGGAACCTGAGAAACAAAAATGCCTCTGAGAAAGGATTTAGTGACAAGTTTATGCTCTGCATTAATACTTTTAGCATTCCTTTATTTCGTGTGTGATAATTCTCCTACCAGCCAAGTAGTCTTCTAACTACCAATCTTTATCTATTCGTTATTTTTCATGGCTTGTGCTATTCTTGTTAACTATCTACAACCAATAATGCAGAGTTCTTAACTGCACACACAAAGACTAGGGTAGCCACAAATTGTTATGCATTTCTTCCCAATTCCTTTCCATCCTCCTTACCTACTTAAATTTCCTTCCATCACCAATCAAATCAAGAAAGAATCACACCTGCCCTCACTCATCTATCAACAACTCCCTTTATGAGTTCTAAAAACAAAGATTATGGCCTCAAATGTCAGGATTTATATCATTTATAAAATGAAACATTGTCCATTGCTATACAGCCCTTTGAGGTTTTATTTAAGCATTCGTCATTAATGATCCAAGGACTACAATATTTAACCATGTTTTAATACCACGTTTCCATAATAATTCTCTACCCTAGAGCATGTACTCTTTTCTTTCAAAATTCCCAAAGTCTTTTCAAAAGATTCAGAATCCAGATATAATTATATTAATTTTAGCCCACAGGTGTGTGGTCTATCAGCAAGCGGCAAGGTGACAGGCTTGTATTAACGTAAAGATCCAGGTTTAAACCCAACGTGGGCACAGATGTAAATAAATCTTGCATATATGTGTGGCATCTTTCAAAAACATATATATAAATAATTTTTTAATGTCCAGAATCTTTTGCATTTGGTTATATAATTGCCACTGCCTTCCCCATCCCTGTATTTTATGAATCCTTTTATTACATATACATATGTTTCAAACTCTAAAGTTTTGTTTTTTTATTAATGAAGACAACTGAATTACGTGGATATCGGCATCTCTGCCCATGTTTGTGGATTACAAACAGATTACATCATGTTGCATACATCTAAAATTTAATCTCAGTACATAGCATTTTCTTCAGAGCTCAGAAGTGAACCACTTGCATAATTTCTTTATAGTAACCAGTTCTTCTTACCATAGTTGGATGTGCCATGGCATGCTATAATGGTCTTTCTTTATAGTAACCAGTTCTTCTTACCATAGTTGGATGTGCCATGGCATGCTATAATGGTCTTTCTTTATAGTAACCAGTTCTTCTTACCATAGTTGGATGTGTCATGGCATCCTCTAGTTGTAAGCTTTTTCTCACGGTCAAACTAAAATCTAACAAAAATATAAAGAACCAAATGATTTGACTCCTTGGCTTCTTATAAATACTTTGGTTTCATATGCTAGCATAAAATCATTGAGATTTTCCTTCATGAAAAGGAATTCTTCAATACGTATTGGAAACATATGTTTTGCATCTTGCATTGTTAAAACCCATATCTGCCCCTACAAGCATGAAATTCAAAATACCACCCTCCTCGAATGCAAAATTGAAAGGAAAAAAAGTACCTTGCACTCAACTTATAAAGATAGAGTTCCGACTTGACCTTTGTAGCTACAAGAGAATGAATTTCAACAGCAAACCTATGCTTGATAGATTTCAAAAAAAGGGAGACAACTGGAAATAGGATTCCAGGAATGGTAATAGCAAGGCTCTAAAACAAGAGAGAAGGGGTATAGTGTCAACTGGAAACAACAGGACATAGTTTCCAAAACAGCAAGGTAAATGTTACTCTAAATATTGATGCTAAAGAATAGCTAAAGAGGTGAAAACAATAGCCAAAGAGGAAATTATCAAGGGGAGAAAGTTGAATGCTATCTGTGAATGTCTTCATATTGATTACGCCAACTTTGGAGACTCCCATCTTGCTGAGACCCTGATTTCCATGACTTTGGAAGACGATGCAAGGGATAGTACTTAGTAGCTCTCTTGTCGTCCTCTCGGAGTTTGATGATGACATGGCCAAAGATGCTGGTGGTGCCTAGCTCTCTTGCTTTCTTCTTTACTGCTTTTTGTTTTCTGCTACTGTTATCTTTTTGCTACTGGCATCTCGACCATTGTGATTCAACGTTAATGGTAATAGCAAGGCTCTAAAACAAAAAAACAAGAGGTATAGTGTTAACTGGAAACATCAGGAAATAGTTTCCAAAACAGCAAGGCAAATGTTACTCTAAACATTGATGCTAAAGAATAGCTAAAGAGGTGGAAACAATAGCTAAAGAGGAAATTATCAAGGGAAGAAAGTTGGATGCTATCTGTGAGTGTCTCCATATTGATTCCACCAAGTTTGGAGACTCCCATCTTGCTGAGACCCTGATGGCCATGACTTCGGAAGATGATGCAAAGGGATAGTAGCTCTCCTGTGGTCCTCTCGTCTGGTGATGACATGGCCAAAGATGCTGGTGGTGGCTAGCTCTCTTGCTTTCTTCTTTACTGCTTTTTGTTTTCTGCTATTGTTATTGTTTTGCTACTTGCATTCTTGCTACCAGCGTCCTGACCATTGTAATTTGTCAGCTGACTTCATCTTTTTTTTAAATATATTTTGGTTTCCTAGTTTACCAACCGTTGTTGTTTGTCGGTAAACTTGGGCTGAACTTTGGTGTGGGGCTTTCTCTAGTTGTTAATAATCAAAAAATAATACTCTAAATCTTTATGTTTGAATTGTGGACACCAAAATGAATGCAAAAGGCCCAACTTTACCTATTTGGAAGCTAGAGCACAAGAAGCTAGGAATGGGTGTGTGGCGGTAAGACAGGGTAAGTGAAGTTTTTCAAGATTTTGGATCTTTTTGACAGTTGAATGAGCATGTGTACATGATGTGAGGACAGGGCATGGAGTTGAAGTGCACTGTTTTGCTTGAAAAATCAAGTTTTAGCAATTTGAGCCATTCTAAACTCTGGAACAAGACCACTAAAACAGTGAACTAGATTGTATAAATGCTTTTGAATGTTATTAACATGATGAATGGATGAATTTGTGTTGGAGCTCTGCATCAAGTGGTCAAACACGGGAACGACACCCTCAAACTGGCATTTAAATTGTCAAGTTCGATTTATACGTTTTTCAATTACACGGCCCAATTTTTCCAAATTTAAATTTTTTTTCAATTAATTACCACAGCCCAATGTTTATAAATTTATAGGTCAACTACTTTTATGAATACTTAATTTAGTGTGTTTTCTCTTATTTTCCTCCATAAAAAACTTGCATTTTTGCCATAGCGGATTGTTGCCATGAGAAGATGTGCCTAATAAATTCATCGCATTCTGGCCAAATGGAGAGTCCAACTGTGTTAAACCTCTGGAAAAAAAAAAACCCTTTTTTATTAAAGTAATTAAATTACCGGATGCTTTGTGGCGAAGCTTGTGAATGCCGTTCCGAAACGAGAAGCGAGGTTCGACCTCTCCCGCCCACCTGTTGTAGCATGCAAACAAAACCCTACATCAAACATAATCCGACTGCAAAAACATACAGAGAAATTGAGAAAAAAAGCACGGTGAAGAAGGGCTTTACAATTACCCGATACGGAAATTGAAGGCGCCATTGTCGATAACGAGAGGGCATTCCCTGATATGAGTGCATAATCTGTCTGGCGAGAGGGTCTAGTGATGGAAGGCATTATTCTCCTCCTCTGCAATGGAGTCCGAAACTTTTACACCATTACAATTTCCCCGCAGACGGACATATACACAAGTTGAAAAGAAGGTACTGAACTGATTTTACAACAATCAAAAAGATAAAAAAATCCCGTCTAACAATTTTTTTACTATTGGAACTGCCCGTTATATTAATAAAAGATAAGAGAGTTACATTAGCGGGTGATCGCAGAACTCACCGTCCTATAAAACAACCACGTAGGCAACAAAAAATGCCTAAAGGGCAATCGAGAGATTACGAGAACTACATAAAAAGGAGAGCACTAGGCACATGTCACCAATGTGGGAGGAGGGGGAGGATCATCCCGGGGAGGGATGTACACTCCACTAGAAAGTTCTTCCGAAGGAGGATCCACCTACCAACCATCATGGTCGAGCATTTGCATCTGCAATGGAACAATAATCCCCCATCATGGGAGCAGAGCGCCATCCAAAGTCTAAACAACAAGCGTAGGAGAGGCCCGTCGCGAAGAGCTAGCAGTGCCCTTCCCCCGGAGGAGGGCTCCAACCCAAACCCGAAGAGGGCGGGGTGAAGGACAACCCCGAGGAGAGGCGAGTAGTGGCTGCAAGAGCGGCTCCTATGATGCGCCTTGGTGGAGGTGGCCACTAAGGTAGGGAAGGTTGTGGTGGCGGTGGTAGAGGGTCCGAAGGGACTCGACTCATCGTGAATGGCGCACTCCCCGGTGTCTGCAAGCAACACCGTAAATGAGCAAACTCTAGGGTAATTTTCTTGGTTTGAGCTTGAAATTCTATGCACACAGAGACAAGAGAACCACTTTATCATTAGTGGGAAACACAACAACATAATGATCATGCTAGAATAACATAGAATTTTGTGCTTTCCATATATGAAAAGAATGCAAGCTCTAAACATTTGCCACATAGTATCAATATAATGAGGCTAAGGGTTGAAATCTCCAAACAAATTTATACGCCAATGAAAGAATTCAGGGTGGAAGGGTTGAAAGAGTGAATGAATCCAATACCAGATCGCCTGGGCACGAGGAAAGACCAAAATAAATGCTTAAAAGATTTAGGTTTGGAACAAAAAGGGCATTTAGGATTGGGGATGCCAATGTGACTTAATCGTTCACTACGGGAAGGCCTTGATAAATAAGGCACCACAAAACTACTTAACTTTGGGCTCCATAAGAGAATTCCAAGCATGGGAAAGTCTGCGCAGCAAGGTGGAATGAGCGGAATACAAGTCCCAGCGGGCATTGAGTTTTGCAATGGCAAGCGAGATTGGGCTCAAAAACTGGTAAATAGTGTCAACATTGTAGGAAAAGAAGGTAAATTTTTTATTCCATCTCTAGTCTCGCCACCATGCATTAATGGGTTTAAGCCCAAGTTTGTAGAGCATAACATCTGGCATTAACTCTTGAATTCTACAGATAGATGAGAGGTCCGAATTGGCGAGATTAAATTTTGTCTTGAGCTCGGGCCATGACACCCAGTCGTTGCAGGAGACTAAATCTAGAATGGTGTGAATTCCTTTGCGAAGAGAGTCGAAGATTTTGATTCTCGAAGTTTCCAAAAGCATAAGACTATCATCATAGATGATGGGAGACCACCATATATTTTGTGAATTGAAAGAGATCCTAGTACGAAAGTCGTCGCCAATCCAATGCAATAGGGGTTTCACCAACTCAAACGCTTTCCATATGCTTTTGGCCACGAAAGTGCCAAAATCGAACAGGGCCTTAGTGATAATCAAGGTACGCAGATATTGTTCTAACATTTTTGTCATAGGGAGCACCGACGTAATACAATGTCAAAGTAGTATCTTCCGTGCTTAATCACCCGCAAAGACATCAAACGACCCATTCAAAACATAAGTCCACACTTTTCCTAAACATTGATAATTCCCATATCACCTTGATCATGGGGAAGACAACAAACGTCCCAAGCCACTCAATGAAAGCCAACTGAGCCAAGACTTTTACACCACAGTTAGTCCCGAAGCAACTTGGAAAGCTTGGTGAAGGAAGCCCAAGAAGGGCACCAACAGGCATAATAATAGACATGGGTCGCCGCAAGGATCTTGGTACACACTTGGAATTTTTTGGCTAAAGAAATGGGTTTAGAGGACCATTGAGAAACTTTATGTTTTACTCTATCGATCACATACTGTCACAATGTAATAGAATCACTGTCAAAGGAAAACGGAATGCCCAAGAATTTGAATTGTTCACCTCTTCCAATCCACTTCAGGGGGTAAGCTTTTAACCATTCAAGCATCGGCCCACAACTTTTTTGATAGCCTAAAGTCTTAGCCATATGAATGTTGGATCCTAAAGCAAGACAAAAGTATCAAGGTGTTGTTGCCCTCAAAATTCCCCCCTCATTTTTTAAGTCAAATTCGAAAATTTTGATCTCACGCCCTCCGTAATTGTTCGAGTAAAATTGGAAGTCTGAAAGATAGAGAAATTCATGCTTTGAAGTTGTTTAAACTCTCTAGTCTGCGTGGTTTGATAAATTTTCCGTTTCCCCATCTGGACGCGTGAAAATTCTATTGTTGTCCTCATTTGAATGAAATTGTCAATCTTTCTATGGCCATGGATCATCGAACCTTGTATTGTTTTCAATCCCTTGGTTTGCGAAAGAAATTTGAAAATCGAGCGCGAAATGGTGGAGTTTTCTTCTTCTCTGCATTTTTCCACAGTCGTGAATGATGGGCATTTTCTTCCCCATCAAATTTTGGCCCCATTATCCATAGGTACGTGGACATATCTAATTGGAGGCAAGCCGACGAAGCAATTTGAGGTTTTGAGCCTTTTTGTAAAAAGGGCTAAAAGTCATAAAGTGACCCGACCCCGATCATGCTAAGAGGGAAAAAGTCAAATGTTGAGCCCGCATCAAAAGAGTCAAAGCGGGAGGCGGATTGTCGGGAGATTTGAGAATTTGAGCCTTTTTCATTAAAGGGGCTTAAAGTTAAAAAGTGACCCGCAACCCCACCAAACACAAAGGAAAAAGTCAAATCTTGAGCTGCCGCTTGGAAAGTCAAAGCGGGGAAGCAGGCCTGCGGAGAACTTCGAGGTTTTGAGCCTCTTTGTAAAAAAGGGCTAAAAGGCATAAAGTGGCCCATAGCCCCAATCAGCTTAAAGGAAAAAGTCAAATGTTGAGCCCGCATCAAAAGAGTCAAAGCGAGGAGGCGGGCTGTGGAGAGCAATTTGTGTTTTTGAGCCTGCATTAAAAAAAGATAAAATTATAAAAGTGACCCGACTCTATCTCCACTCAAGTGAAGCCACATGTCAGGCTCATATCAAAAGCAGAAGGGCGGACCAAAAATGTAAAAAATGCCAAATCTCTATAAAGTCACAAAATGCAAAAGGCATCCTCCACACCTACTCCAAAGAAATTTCTCCCACGTGACGGCTCTCTGGTTTAAAGTTTCAAAGGCAAGATGAATGGTTCAAATTCAAAGTACAAAAAGAGTGTAATGGTTACATTGTGAAAAGTCTGGTTTTTTCCGCCATCATGGCGTTTCTCCGCGAATCAAGAATCGAATGGACGCGAGTGATCAAAAGATTGTAAACCGTTTCTTGCTAACAAAGAAGAAGTTGAACCGTATCTTCGCAAGATATTTAATGGCTTCTTCACACCATTGTACAGGGTTGGTAATTGATCTTGTAAACTCAGGAGTGCATTGTACTTAGAGAAAGCAAAGGAGATAGCCATTTTCTTCTAATTTCCTCCATTCTCAAATTTCTTCCATTCCCTCATTATGTACAACTTTTGTTTAAGCATCAATACAAGAAGAAGGATTTTGTAGCCTCTTTGATGAGGATATTTTAGAAACTTTGAGTTCACAATCTTATCTCATCTTGTTGCCATTTGCAGAGTTGTTTCTTCTCATGAATGCATGTGTTGAAATTTCTAACTAGTGCGTGCAGGAATCTGATTTTCTACCTGCAACATTAGTTCTCCTACCTCTCTTCTCACTCCCTTTCCCACCTTCATAGAAAATTCCCCCTTGCAGATAACTACAAGCATTTGCCACAAGGTTAGTGGAGTGCCCCTGTTGGATCCCCGACCAAAAGGCCACCACAAAAATCCACCTTTTCATGCACATGCATATACGGCAGTTGGTTAAGTAGAGGGACTTAGATTCCCAGAGCATTGGAAAGGAATCCACAAGTTTGTCCACCCAAAAATTTCCTTGCCAAAGACAAGGCAATAATAAATAGTAGCCACATTTTGCACAAATTTGGCAATGGTAAGAAAGGAGTCATCGATCCACCCCTCCTACTTTTCACAAATTGAACTTCGACAGAGCATCAAGAGGTAATCCGGGCACATCGGGAGTGGGGTGTTTAATTTGAGATGAGAATGGTATCTTTAGTATTGCAAGATCCTTTCCTTTAAAATATGGAACGAGTAACGAAGCGAGAGGCTCAAGCCTTGCTTGAAGGGATCAAATTAGCGGTTAGTGTTGGATGTGAAGCGTTGGTTATCGAAGGCGATTCCCAAGTTGTGATAAGTGATGTTTGAAGGAGAAAAGTGGTGTCTTGGAACTTAGATTTCTTTATTAGTAATATTATCCATTGGCTAAGTCGGATTCCAACGTGGAATCTAAGCCATAATTATAGGGAGTCCAATTCCAGCCGACTACTTACTTAGCAAATCAAGGTATTATGAGGAGAGAAGGTCATGTCATATCCACACATGCGATCGCGTGGGAGGAGCTCAATGCTATCATTTCTCGAGAAGGGAGAGTTGGTAGCAATTAAATGTCTAGGTGGTGTTGGCCTCTTCTCACATTTTTGCAAGTATGGTGATGGTTGGTTATGGTGTTGTGGGTTTAATTTTCAAGAATGGATAGCCCTCCACTACAAAGTCTATTTCTTCAGGGGGATAAGTGGGAGATGGTGTTCTTTGGAAGTATTTCAAGGTCCCACATTCGTATCATCTTTCGGGCCGAATCAGGGTCCATTTGCGAAGCTATTGAGAGATTCTTGGGTGAAGAATATATGGACGTTTCAGCAAGGGCCAGGGTTAATTCCGAGGTGGCATCCTAGTTTGTTTCTCGGCTGCTCCTAGTGAGGTAAAATGTTGAGGAGGTCAGAGATATTGCTCTCCATTTCATTAAACCCCAACATCGTTTCAATTTGGAAGTGGCGTTGGAAGGATGCGGTTGGGCTCAACTATTGTCAATCACGGATAAGGAGGGGTAGGCTTTAGAAGAGGCTCGGTGAGTGATTGTTATGTCCGTCGGGAATGCGGTGCTTATAAAATTTGCATCGGATGTCCATGAGGTGTGTTATGCAGGGACTCTCGAAGGGAGTAGGATAGAGAAATTGGATATGTTAGAGTTGTCGGTGTCGGTAGTCTTAGAGTCCGAGGGCATCGCTAGATTCTACATAAAGTTGGAGTTCACGTATAATTTCCTACTTCAAACCGCTCAAGCTAGTGCATCTATTGGAGGTAGGAAGTCACGAGCCCTAGCCGCTTTGCTTCTTCGCCGAAGTCTTTCAATTTGTCGATGATTTGGTTCAATGTTTGGGTTTTTTTGCTTGTAGTAGTCGTTTCTTTGTTCCTTCGGTTTCTGCTTTGTTTGTAGACTTTTGTGGTCTTGGTTGGTTTTGGGTAGGATCTTGGGGTGTTATGTTAAGGATGTACTTGGGTGGGATCCCTTCAATTCGTTGGTTCTAAGCTCCAACTAAAAGTGTTAAACTATCAAAAAGAAAAGAAAGGAGTCATTGACAAAGTGACCATTGATAAGTTGAGTAGCATGATCCGTAAGGAAAATTCCCCGAATGTAACCGTGATCAACACGGCAACAATAAGATAAACTAAGATGTTAGTAGCTAAAACGAAGAGGGAAGGAGCAAGAGGGCACCCCTATCTAATTGTAGATAAAAATCACGCACTTTGGGTATCTATCGAGTCTTGATCACATACTACTATTCATATGATTTTTAAGTAAGAAAAGTACTAGCTAACCCCATGTCTTTGGCCACCTTTCTTTCTTGTCTATTACCACTTTTGGTATTATACTCTTACTTTCTCGGTCTACCTTTTCATACTCCGACCTTTCTCATCCCGGACACTAGCACCCGACCAGGATGTCAAAGCACTAGCACCCTTGTCCCCTCTAGGCACCCCCGACCTCTTTGTATTATGGCTCACATCTTTTGGGTTTTGTCTAGCCATTCGGGCATCTTACCTTTTTAGTAGTTGGCCTTTTCGGGATAATTACAAAATTCAATCAAGGGAATCATATAAATATAAAGCTATGTGACCATAATAAAGGACCAAGCACTAAACATTAGCTATCACCACCTAAGGTTGCATCCAAAGGCTATTCTAGAGCATTCAAACATCCATTCAAGGGCAAGGGACTGCATTCTTCTATATACACTTCATATGAGGGGAAGTTCATTATATTCCATGGACACATCTATTTACATCTCTTACATCTAGATATCGCTCGCTATCAAGTGTGACACACACAAGAGCCACCTAAGCCATGATTCCTCACACACACACTGAGAACTACATTGGATATGAAATGTAGTACAATGCATAGTCGTAAGATCACTTGTTTGAAAGTTGAGGATAGTTTTACCCCTCATTTGTATTCTTTTCTTTTTGGGATTTGATGCACTTTTGAGGGTTTTGTAGGTGAATTCTTTATTGTAGATTATCAATGACATTGGCGATCATCATGCGACATACTAACAACCAAGAATGAAGGATAACAAACATCTTGCGACCCTCGAAGGAGGTTTTATGAGGTTTTGGGCAAACATAGGTGCCTAAAACCGGTCTTTAGTGCCCACAACCACCCTTAACCCATCGTGGGCACCCTAGTCTAGGCAGATCGTGCGGTCACACAATTTTCCAGGCTTTTTGACACTTCCCTCTCTTTGTTCATTAGTTTGTCATTATGGCACAGTCTAGGATTAATTGCAAAACAACTAAGTCACTTTATCTCCTCTTTGCGCTTAGGTTTTTCATTATTTCATAGCTTAGTTTACATGGAGCTATTTTTTACTTAATTATTTATTAATTACTTGTTGCATTGCAATCAGATTAGGCATTTATAAATTCTATATTTTGCTTAATTATTTTGGTGAACCCCACGCTTAGGATCCTTATTACATCTTGCATTTTTCTAGTCTATAACACATTCGTAGATGCATTCACTCAAAGACATCACTTTTGCATCTAATATTGTTGTTGATCTTATTGTTTTTGACAATGATCCACCTTTGTACATCATGGTTTGCATTGATAATGTGGGTGTCAAACAAACAATAATTAATAATGGGTCTGAGCTCAACCTTTGCATGCTTATCATTCATTGAAAAACTTGGCCTTTCTGCCGCTGATGTTAATCCCTCATCCATTTCTCTTCACACATATGATGCTTCTATTTGTCCATGCATAGGCCATATCACTTTGCCTATCACTGTCGGGCCAAAAACTCTTCCTACGGTATTATTTATCATTGACTTCCCAGTTTAATATAACTACTTACTTGGTAGACCATGGCTTCATGTCATGCAAGCAGTACCTTCTACAATGCATCGGTGCATTAAGTTTTTACATGAGGGCATAGAATACACAATCCCTAGTGATCATCACCCATTTAAATATTGCATTGGCGATCAAAACACTACAATGCCTATTCCAATATCCGACACCACTAATGACCCACAACACATGGATTCTCCGACTCACTTACCACCACTTGAAGGTGATGTTTTCATGTTGTACATTGTCCCATCCTTGTCATCGCCCCCTCAGGCTTCTACAAATGCTATGGTACTTTATCGGGGGCATGTCCAAACATTGGACATCATTGCATCTACTTCACTTTCTCATGTGTCACCTCCATTAGTATGTTCTCCATTTACATGCACGCTTTTCATTAACGATTCTTATTGGGAACACATACCATTCGACCCTACTTTCTCCAATACTATATGCACATATGAGATATTAACTCGACTATGATATACATTGGACACCATCTTACCTCCACCTTATCTTTACCATGGATTTATTTACATTATTGTAGCTTATGGTCTTCACGTCTTTTACCTCATCGTATTTCTTACAAGCACACCTCACCCTTCTCCACTTACACTTAGACAATCTTGGTTTGATTACAATGGGGGCACACTAGACCCTGATCACATTTATATTTCATTCCCGTGCCATTTGGTCGCGTCTTCATTTGTAATGACTCATTCCTTGGCTATTCAAAAAACCTTACTTGTTGGTAGGCACATGTATGTCCATTACCACACTTCATTGACGAGGAATACGCCATGGGGATGTACGGTTCACGCCTCAATGGCTCTCTCCTAGATCAACTCTGACATAATTGATTACCAAGTCTCTAATGCATCTCCATTCGGCTTTGATCTTGACAATGACGATCTCCTCGATTATGTTACTTGATCACTTTTATTATCATCATACACTTGGGGGCATCTTGCTTATTCCCCCTAGCACCATGATATGTCTTGCATCCACAATAATACATTACATCTAGTATCCCACATACATCATCCATATCTTGATACATTCTGACATCGTCACTTCCCAATGACACACTCGTGTTCTTGCAGTTCTTACATGACTGTTGAGGGATCTCTTACAATAAGAACCTCATTTCATCTTCGCATTACATGCTTCATTAACATATCTATCTATTACATAATCACTCATACATACATACATCTATTACCATCTATCACTATTCATGCATATAATACAATCTCTCATCACTTATCACATTACTCAATCAACCATACACTATCTATTATCCTTCATCATCTTCATACATCACCTATCTATTTATTTCAAACATCATTCATCGAATAACACACTCATCAACACACACTTGGGGCATCACACTTATTCCCCCCCACCCTCTAGCATTATCAGTTGTCATACATCTTACACACATCACATCTAGTCTTCCACGTTTATACACATCTTGATACATTTGTATCGTCATTTCCTAATGATGCACTCTCGTGATTTGGTTCACACTTGACTGTTGAGGGCATACTATACACATGAACCTCACACACTACACACTACACATCACACATTACGTACCTCACATAATACACGTTATACACCCATGCCATCTTCCTATCATAGATTTTATCACACATTAGGTGCATTACTCACTATACATGCTCACGATACATCTACTCTTACGCGCTACACTCATTACCCTATGATGCACTCTAGTTTCGCGGTTCATACTCGAATGTTGAGGGTCTCAACCTAAAATGAGCCTCACCACACTCGGTCACTCACTCACACACTCTATACACTCTACACTCTATCGATCATATCTTTCTAGCGCATAACTAGAACCATTTCTCGATGACGCGCTCTTGTTCTATGGTTGATTATCGATTGTTGAGGGGGCATGTATAAATGAACCTTATCTCATGCATACTCATTCACATTCACTTGGGGGGCACGTGGATCCTATCATTCACTCTGCATTCCATTTCATCTCATCCACAACATACTTGCATATCTTGGTCGCATTTTCTCTTGCTCACTTATGTGTTTACATGCACACTTTATTGCGCATGTTAGATAGATATCTTGTATGTCATTATATCTATCATATACATTTATGCGTTCACTTACTTTCTAGTTGTGATCACAAACTTTACATTCGATACACATGGCATGGATGCTTGGCACAATACTTCATACCAGTCCCACAGTGGCTCCCGAGGGCATCCACTTTCATGCAATACAAGTGTTATTGTTTCATTTTTCATAGCACATTACTTTATCGAATTATAGACATTTTGACATAATTTTATCTTTTTAACTTGCTAATGGGTGCTTCATGTGCAACATTTGCTTTGCAGGTCTATTTGTTACCATGGTTGTCTCATTACACTATTTATCATTTGTTTACTCTTTGTATTCCATTATTTGCAGGATTTTCCCTTTGTCTTGTGTGCACACCATCTACTTTCAGCCATTTCGGCCTTGATTGTCTTGCGAAATCGTGAGTGATGTCCCATGTTTGCAACCTATTTTTCATGGTCTACATTGTCTTCTTGCGTCTTAGCTTACACATTGTTTGCTTAAATATTGTCTTCTACATGCGTGTTTGCCTTTGCTTGCACTAACACTTGTTTCTCACCACTTTCTTTTCTTGTGCATTGGTTTCTACTAAGCACACTCCCTCCCCTTGCAGGGCATCAACTTCAAAATAACAATCAATCTTCCTTTGGGTTGTATACTCCTCGGTGGCGTCGCATATACCCCAAATGAGGGAGGCATCATTTGGGTGAATCACTCACCCCATACAAAGTGTCATACGATCACGATTCAATATAACACAATATCGATAGAACACAATCATCAATATCAAATAGGGCTTAGAATCGAGATGTGGGTCCTTAAGACAACACAAACACCAAAGACCTGAGATCAGGATAGTAGTACTTGGGCACCCTTGACCCTTCCCGATGCCTATGACCAGGGCGATTACACAACATTTATCAGCTTTAACATAGTCTACAAAACTTCACACAATGACTTTTACAAGCCATGTAGTCCTTAGCACTCAGCATGCATGCACTACACAACATTTTTTACTTTCACATTAGATCAAATTGTTCAAATCAAATCATATTTTTACACACCATCTGTAGTGGCATTCTATATTTTGGGAAGCAGTTAATGTTTGGAGGATGACACGAAACTTTTCTCCCTACGCTTATTTCGTTCTTGGTGTGAGATCGCCCAAAAAACTTGCAATCGACGCAACTGGCATGAGATCACCTAAAAATTCATTCTTCTACATCATCTTCAGGATCTTTTCTACACTCTTTTCTCATCATGGATCAGGTGCACATGTTCCTTTTTCACATTTTTCGTATTTTACATACTTTTTTACATGTTATTTTTACACATTTTTTTAATCATAAACACGCGTATTTGAAAGTACTTGTTCGTTATTCTCTTTTGCACATTTGTCCTTATGGAAAGCGGTAGTCACATCATCATCACACAACAATCAACATCAAAACACATCAACAACACTCTACAACAATAACAAATACCATCGTGACATTGACAAACAATACGCTCTCGCCAGGTCATCATCATCATCACTTTTTTTGCACTTCCTCATCCTTAGTATCCATGCTTCACATTTTATCTCTCAATGTTTTTTCTTGTCTCTCGGCACAATTTTCACCATTGATCTACATGGTTATCAAGTACACATATCTTATCTACTTTATGACAACATAAAATGGGGACAAATTTAGACACAAAATCACACACTTTGGGTATCTATCTAGTCCTAATCACATAATACTATTAATATGATTCCTAAGTAAGAAAAGTATTAATCAACCCATGTCTTTGGCCACCTTTCTTTTCTTTATGTTACCACTTCGGTCTTATACTCTTACTTGTCCTGGTCTACCTTTTCATGCTCGACATTTCTCATCCTGACACCAGCCAACCAACCGGGATGTCGCACTGCGCCCCCGTCCCCTATGGGTGCCCCTAAACTCTTTGTATTTTGGCTCACATATTTTGGGTCCTTTCTAGCCATTTGGGCATCTTATCTTTTTGGTAGTCAGCATTTTCGGGTTAATTACAAAATTCAAGCAAGGGAATCATATAAATATAAAGTTATATGACCATAATAAAGGACCAAGCACTAAGCATTAACTATCACCACCTAAGGTTTCATCTATTATAGAGCATTCATACATCCATTCAAGGGCAAGGGACTACATTCTTCTACATACACTTAATAGGAGGGGAAGTTCATTCTATTTCATGCACACATCTATTTACATCTCTTACATCTAGTTATTGCTCGCTATCAAGTGTGACATGCACAAGAGCTAGGGCACGATTCCGCACACAAACACACACACACCAAGAAGTACATTGGGTCTAAAATTTAGTGCAGTGATCGGTCGTAAGATCACTTGTTTGATAAGTGAGGATAGTCCAACCCCTAATTTGTATTCTTTTATTTTTGGGATTTGGTGCACTTTTGAGGGTTTTGCAAATGAATTATTTATTGCGAGTTATCAGTGACATCGGTGATCATCACACAACATACTAAAAATAAAGAGTAAAGGACAACGAACATTCACAACCCTCCAAGGAGGTTTTGGGTGACATAGGTGCCATAACCATTCTCAGTAGTGCCCGCAAGAGCCCCTAACTCATCATGGATGCTCTAGTCCGGGTAGATCATGCGGCCACACAATTTTCTAGGCCTCTTTTCAACACTTCCCTCTCTCGGTTCATCAATCCATCACCGTGGAATAGTCTAGGATTAATTACGAAACAACCAATTCACGTTATTTCCTCTTTACACTTAGGGTTTTCATTATTTTTAGCTTGGTTTTCATTATTGTACTTAATTATTTATTCATTTACTATTGCATTACAATCGATTAGGAAATTATAAATTATGTTATTTTCTTAATCATGATAGAGCGGAAGAGGCCAATTACAAGAGAGCGATGCCCATTAATGGTGAGGCAGGTAGAAGCATTAGAGAACAAAGTCCGGACTACCGAGATGAAAAAGTCTCCAAAATTGAGCATTGTGAGCATAGCCAAAATAAAAGGCCATTTGATAAGATCATAAGCTTTTTCAAAATCAATTTTAATAAACAAAAACCATTTCGGGATATCCGTGCCCATTCCATTCCCTCCCAAACAACTATAAGATTGTCCGAATGTATCGACCTTTAAAAACATCTGTCTACTTTTGGTGCACAATCTTGGGCAGATTATCGACAATGCAAAGGGCCAGGGCCTTAGCAATAATTTTGTAAGAGATGTTTAACAGAGTGATAGGCCTCTAATTAGTACTCTACTCCAAATTGTCATCCTTATGAATAAATTTGACGTTTTCTTGATTGATGAAACTCCCAAGAGAATTGGATTGGAGAGCTTCATATAGACACGAAGCAAATTGGGACCAATAAATGACCAAGTCACTTTGTATAACTTACAAGGAAATTCATCCAACCCTAGAGATTTGTCCTTTGAAAGGTACAAGAGAGCGACATGAAGATCATCTAAGGAAAGAGGAGTATTACAACGGTCACGCTCCCCTGGAAGAGAGATTGACCAAAACCACCTCGATACATTGTTGCAACGTGATAACTCACTCATTTGTAGCCTCTTGAGCTTATAAGAGTAACCAGTAATACTCAATAAAGGCATTATTGATCTCTAGAAAATTCATGAGATGTTGATGTGAATCATGAATAGCTTTGATCTGATTAACAAGCATGTTTAACTCAAAGGTATTTGAAGAAGTGCTTTTCGTTTTGTGTCCCACCTTAAGCCAATGTAACCTCGACAGGATCTAAGCACCACAAACCAATTAAGATTTAATAAGCTTGAGCTTGTGTCGAATATCTACATCCTGTACCTAAAGAGGAATGTCAAAAGGGTTGGTTTCAATCAACACCAAAATCCTTCTAAATTCTTTATACAAAGTGAGTCTACGTGCTTACGAACTTGAGAAACTTACTTACCAAATCGGCAGAGGAAACGAGTGGTGAATTTAATTGCCACCTCCCACCAACCATTCTAATTGCAAAGTGAAAACGTGGCACCATGTTCCAAACTTTAGGAAATAAGTAGGACCATCTCTCGGGTGACTTAGTAATGAAACATTAAGAAGGAATTTGATTAGATGACACTTTGAATGGGGCCTTTGTGCCAAATAATATTTGTTGTCCATTTTTGCCCTCTTGGACAAAAATGGACAATGGGGGTTTACAGGATGAAATGGTTAAAGTTGGTGTGTAAATTTTTGGCATTCTACTATACTTCCATGATGCCTTGGAACCAAAGAGATCAAAATTTGGGCGAAAATGTTAAAGGTAGTGATGAAGGAAGTAATGAGTTAAAACAACTCGTCGAGCAACTCAACGAGTGCTTGGTGAGTTGATCATCAAGCTGGGATGAAGGAATTTACGGGCTACAACATTGAGCAAGGTTGCAAGACCAATGTAACTCGACCGAGTTATGTTGATATCTTGATATGAGCTCATTTCTTTGTCCTGACAAGGAACTCAACAAAAGAATGAAGGTAATATCATTTGTCATTTTAGCTCTACCAAGCTCGATTGCATAATGTGAAGAATCAAGTGATAAGTGAGTAACTAACCAAGGAAATGGGATTTGTAAGCCGAGTCAATGCTTGCATGAATGAATGAAGCCATAAGACCAACTCGACGAATAATAGTTGAGTTGTGTCAGTTGTGACGTAGGAAAAGCCCGGCGAAGAATGTATCACTAAGAAATAACTCGGAACACCGAGTTGGAATCATAAGCTCAATGAGCACTTTACAGCAAAAGGTAGCCTCGAGTTTTATGGGCTCATCATGAGTCATTCCAAGATGGTTGGTGATGAGTCATGGAAATAGCTCATATCATCAAGCTATAGTTTGAAATTTGATTAAGTGATTGATGGCCCAGAAATTGGAATTCAGGGTGAATAATGTTGAGGAAGACACACCATGGCAAGGAGAAATAGCTCGGGCCTGGACTGAGGGATACCATGTACTTGCAAATGAAGTAGCTCGAGAACCGAGCTAGGATTTGATGTAGGCCATACACATTTTGATAATGGTTGGAAACCCATGTAACAATTTAATAGGCAACCAGGGTGAATAGCTCAATCACATGAATCTTGGTAGAGTGAAAACTCGAGTGGGTGGGGATCGTGGTGGAGTTAAACGAATTGAGGATAGGCCAAGCTCACTTTGCATGAGGAGGCAGCATGTCGTGGGAGCCAAATCATCTCGAAATGTAGAAGGATGAGCCATGGAGCCCGAGCCTCGATGGTTGGAATGTTGAAGAGTTTGGAGTTAGGCACGTTGGTAATATCGAGTTGTATAACCAGTGGCTCAACTTAGGCTCTGTGTTTAGACACACGAGAAGAGGAACATACAGAGATTAGCTGCGTTGATGATACGTTGAGGTGTTGGGAAAGGCATCGATGGAGTTGAGAAAATTGGTTGTTGGGGTTAGCACACCGGTTATACAAATAATATATCATATCTAAGCATACATGCAAATAAAAGTGGATATTCTACCAGAAGAAATACACAAAATAAGAGATATAAATCAACACCATATTTAACGTGGTTCACCCAAAGTGTGGGCTACGTCCACCAAGAAACAAGATAATCTATTATCCAAAGCTTTGACAAGATATACAATTGAAGATTTACAATCTTCCACACCTCTCAGATGTACAATACTTTATTTCTCTCAAGCTTTTGCTTCTTCTCCAAGAATTATCTCTCTCACAATAATCATCAACTTTTGCAAGTTCTTAATTATTACTTCTAAACCCTAGATTTTATGCTTATATAGGCATATACAAACTTAGGGCACTTAGCCATGCAATTACAATCAATAGATTTGCTTTAATGCTAAAAATAGATCTAATTCCCGAGAGTTAAATAAAACACTCCCACACAGTAACCGATGTCGGTTAGCCCTAACCGATGTTGGTTCCTCCTTGCCTGACCGATGCCGATCATAGGTGACCGATGCCATCCTACTTTAACCGATGACGGTTATTGTGTTTTCCAACAAGTTTCATATTACATGCTAAATCAAGTAATTAAGCTCCACAACTCAACAATCTCCCACTTGGAGATTAATTACTGCACCATACATGTACAACATCATTCTTGGATCCTTCCTTAGCTTTGTTTCTTCCTCTTCAAGTCTCAAACTCGAAGACCAACAGAATTGTAGTGTAGCTCCAACTTCTCCTTTTCTAATGGCTTCATTAGCATATCCACAGGGTTCTCACTAGTATGAATCTTTTCTAGATTCAACTGTCCATCCTCCAATACCTGCCATATGAAGTGATACCTCAATTGAACATGTTAGGTTCTTGAATGAAATACATAGTTCTTTGCCAAATGAATTACACTCTGACTATCACTGAATAGTTTACAATCACCTTGCTCCTTTCCCAACTCTTCCATGAACCTACTCATCCATATCATCTCCTTGCTAGCCTTTATAGTTGTAACATACTCTACCTCTGTAGTAGACAAAGCCATAACCTTCTGCAATCTTGAAATCCAGCTAATTGTCATCCCACCTATTGTGAAAATATATCCAGTAGTGCTCCTCCTACCATCTAGATCTCCAGCCATATCCAAATCAACATAGCCACATAATGAAATATCTCGAACCTCCATAGCATAACTACATGCTAGATGTCCCTTTCAAATACCTGAGTATCCATTGGATTGCTTTCCAATGCTCTTTACCTGGATTGGCCATATATCTACTCATAACTCCCACTTTGCTGTGCAATTTCTGGTCTGGTACAAACCATAACATACATGAGACTCCCAACTGCTGAAGCATATGGCACTCATGTCATGTATTTGACCTCCTCATGTGATGAAGGACACTGATATTTGCTCAATTTGAAGTGTCTAGCCATAGGTGTACTAACAAGTTTTGCATTCTGCATCTTGAACCTTTCTAACACCCTATAGATATAATCCTCTTGAGACAAATATAATTTCTTGTTCTTCTTGTCTCTGTATTTGCATGTCAAGGATTCTTTTTAGAGCTCAGTAAATCCTTCATATAAGCAAATGTGTGAGCTAGCTTTCCTTCACTCACCAATTTCCTACATACTAGATCCCGTAATAAGCATATCATCCACATACAATAAAAAAATAATAGAGCTCATATTTTCAAGCTTCTTAAAATAAACATAATGGTCGATTCACATCTCAAGTAACCATGCTCATGCATAAAACTATCAAACCTCATGTACCATTGCCTTGGAGCTTGCTTGAGCCCATATAGGATCTTTTTCAACTTGCACACTAATTTCTCTTTACCCTTGACTTCATACCCAAGCAGCTATTGTATATAAATCTCTTCATCCAAATCACCATGAAGGAAAGTTGTCTTCACATCTAGTTGCTCTAAATGCAAATCCTCTACTGCAACTAAGCTCAATACAATATGAATAGAAGTCATCTTTACAACAAGAGAAAATATTTCACCAAAGTCAATACCTACTTTTTGTGCAAATCCCTTTACTACAAGCCTTGCCTTATATCTTTTCTAGTCCACCCTCTTCTTCCTTGATCATGTAAACCCACTTGTTCTACAATGTCATCTTACCATTGGCAACTTAACCAAATCCCAAGTCTAGTTCTGTTCCAAGGAGTTCATCTCCTCATCCATGTCATGCTCCCACTAGACATGGGTCTTATCCTGCATTGCTTCTTCAAAACTTTTTGGTTCACCATTATTAGCCAATAATAGATAAAATATAGAAGGTGTAAATATTTTTGAGGTTTACTTACCCTTTGTGACCTTCTCACAAGAGTTTGGGGTACCGGAGGCTCAATCTAGATTTCCTGAACATTTGTATCCAAATCGACAATGGACCGATGCGTCGTCACACCAATAATGACGCGCTTCGATAACCGATGATGGTTTGGATATTTTATAACCGATACTGGTTCGGTTGACCGATGTCGGTCATCGGGTGGGTAAATCAAATCGTTACTATGTAACCCTGTCGGTATTACTTTTAAATCCAAGAGATCATTTTCATTCACAAAATTTTCAACTGGTTCATCCTTGGGTACCAAAATTTGATCCTTGTACATTCTTTTTTCATTCCATTCAACATCACGACTCCTAATAATTTTAGAATTCTCTAAATCCCAAAAACGGAATCCAAAATCACCAGATCCGTAACTAATGAAAGTGCATATCTTGGATTTTACATACAACTTTTTCCTATTTTCCTTATCAACATGCACAAAAGCTTCTAAACCAAAAACTTTAAGAAAAGAAAGATATACCTCTTTTTCGATCCAAGCTTCCTTTGGTATTCCTCCATCTAGTGAACTTGAAGGCCCACAGTTAATCAAATAAACCATTGTATCAATTGCTTTTGCCCAAAACTGTAAGGGCAGTCCATAATGTATCCTCATACTTCTAACACGTTCCATGATTATCCTATTCATTCTTTCTGCAACACCATTCTCCTGTGGTGTTCTTGGAAACGTTATTTCTCTACGTATCCAATTCACTGAACAATAATCATTGAAATCCTTGCTACAATATTCACCACCATTGTCAGATCTAAGGCACTTTAAATTAGAATTCGATTCATTCTAAATAAGAGTTTTCCATCATTTAAAAGTCTCAAAACATCATATTTACATTTGATACAATAAACCCATACCTTTCTTGTAGCATCATCAATGAAAGTAACATAATACTCGAGATCCTCCATGAGAAGCTACCCGAGCCGGTGCCCACACATCTGAGTGTACAAGCTTCAATTTTGCTCCTTCTTAGTTGCCCCAACTTTGAGAAAGTTCACTCTCTTTTTCTTTCCAAAGACACAATGCTCACATTAATCAAGATCTAAATCTTTCAAATATGATAACTTACCCTTAGCCTTTAAGATCTCAGTATTCCCTTTTTGACTCATATGGCCCAACCGATTATGCCACATGCATGCAATTGAATCTAAAGTAGATAATACGAAAAAAGAATCATAACACATGTAAATAAATATAATGTTCCTACCTTCTTACCTCTTGCCAAAAAAGCACCCTTGGTGACTTTCCAAGAGTCTCTTGTAAAAATAACCATGCGCAACCGATTCACCTAGTTTCCTTGCAGAAATAAGATTCCTCTTGAGGCTTGACACATGCCTCACATATTTCAATACCCATGCATTTCCATTTTTAATTTTAGATGAACTTCCCCTTTTCCAGTAATACTGCAAGGTTCATCATCACCCAAATAAACATGCCCAAAATTGCCCTAGACATAATTTCTGAAATAACCCTTATTAGGGGTCGCATGGAAAGAGCTCCTGAATCTAAAACTCATGATTCAATTCCATTATCTAAAGAAAGAATAAGAACATCTTACATTACCTCTCTTTGCAACAAGTTTACTTCTTTACCTTTGTCTGGTTGTTGGTTCTCTTTATCCTTTGACCAATAATATTTCTTTGCGTGTCCTTTCTTTCCACATTTCCAACAAATAATTCCCTTAATTTTAGATTTAGATCTACTATCACTTGACTTTGATTTCCCATTACTCTTACTCTTAGATCTCTCCTTCCGCCTCGCCCTCGCTTTCTACATTCAAAACATTCCCAGATGATGATTCCTCTGTACTCTTCCTGTGAATTTCTTCATTCAAGATTATACTAACCACATTATCAAACTTAAAAATTATTAGCAGATGTTGTATTAATAACAACCATTACCAAGTTATCCTAACTATCAGGCAAAGAACATAAGAATAAAATTGCTTTCACTTCATCATCAAATGGTATATCAACCGATTTTAACTGATTTACAATAGATCTAAAATCATTCAAATGACTAGATGCGGATCCACTTTCATGCATCTTAGAACTAAATAGTTTCTTCATCAAATAAACTTTATTTGAAGCACCATGTTTTTCATATAAATTAGCAAGAAATTTCATTAACCCTACTACGTTTACTTACGTAATATTGGAAGCCACGAATGCTTCCAGGCTCAATCTTATAGATCCCAAAGCCTTTCTCAAGAATCTTCCATTCTTCATCAGTCATCTTTGTAGGTATAGACTTCTCATCTAATGGTAAATACAAATCTCTTTGATATAGATAATCCTCAATCTACATCTTCCATAATTGATAATTTCGGTCATCAAACTTCTCTACCTTGTATTTTTTTCTTCTCCATTGTTGTAGCTCCCACTCAATTAGAAAACCCTCTGTGAGTAAATATGTCAACACACAAAACCCTCAAACCTTGCTCGATACCAGTTGTTGGGGTTAGTACACCGATTGTATAGATAATATATCATATCTAAGCATACATGCAAATAAAAGTGGATATTCTACTAGAAGAAATACACAAAACAAGAGATATAAATCAACACCATATTTAACATGGTTCACCCAATGTGGGCTACGTCTACCAAGAAACAAGCCAATCTATTATCCAAAGCTTTGACAAGATATACAATTGAAGATTTACAATCTTCCACACCTCTCAGATGTACAATACTTTCTTTCTCTCAAGATTTTGCTTCTTCTCCAAGAATTCTCTCTCTCTCACAAAAATCATCAAATTTTACAAGTTCTTCTTAATTATTAATTATAAACCCTAGCTTTTATTCTTATATAAGCATATATAAACTTAGGGCACTTAGCCATGCAATTACAATCAATAGATCTGCTTTAATGCTAAAAATAGATCTAATTCCTGAAAGTTAAATAAAACACTTTAAAGACAGTGTAATCGATGCCAGCTTAGCCCTAATCATGTCGGTTCCTTCTTGCTCGATCGGTGCAACCATTGGTGATTGATGTCGGTCCCTAATTTAACCGATGACGGTTAGTGTGTTTTCTAGCAAGTTTCACATCGCATGTTAAATCAAGTAATTAAGCTCCATAACTAAACAAATCGATATAAAGCAAAGGAATTATGGTATAGGCTAGGCGAGTTGCTCAAGATTAGGATAAGTATTGCATGGATACATCGCAAGTATGACAAAACTAAGTCTTGATTTTATCATAGGTGATCAATAAGTTGAGTTGGGAGTTCAAGGCGCAACGTTGAATTAAGTCGACATCTCGTAGAACCCAAAGTGCTCAAAAGGAAAAGTGACTCAAAGACAGATGTAAAGGTAGGCCGAATGTTGGGCATCGAGCTCAAAGTATCAAAAGCAAGCTTGGCTAGGCATAACTCATCATTTGGATGGCCAAGTTGATGCATTCATAAAGAGCAACAAAGGTTTCAAATCTCCCGATAATGATCTCGAATGAATGAATGAGCATGGAAGTACAAAAGGTGAGCTAGCTCACCAAAACATCAAGTTTGTGGTCAGTTTGGGGATGGAGCTAGGTTAAAAGGTTCTACCATCTACTTCATGATGGATTACGAGGCTTAAATGGAAGATGGTGGATTTCGGATGTTTGGCGTGTTTCGAACCAAACACAAACTTTGATGGCAAGATCGAGTTCAAGCTTGATAGTGTAGTGAGGTCACAAAGGCAAACCGATGATGACTTAATTAAACACATATGGGCTTGATGAATCGAGACAAATAGTGTGAGACTCAACATTGAGGTCGAGCTCAAGCTCTTTTTGTCTTGGAGGAACTCAATCAGAATGGTGCTTGGTAGATGTAAGATGGGCCAACAAAGAAGAACCATTGTAGGACGTCATGGATTGGTGGATCACTCGATGGGCGAGCTAAGTTACAAAGCATGATGCTTGAGCATAAGAGCTAAGTCATCCTGAGAGAGGATTGAACAAGCAAGTTTGATTTTGAGGATCAACTCATTGTAATAGCTTAATGGGTCAAGTCATCTAGAGTTCATGAGCCAAGGAGGTAATTCATCAAGTAGGAGGCCGAGTGAGTTGATTGAGATAACGCTTGTTCATGAAACAACGATTGAGCTCGATCGTGTTGAAGATTGGTTGCAAGTCGATTCGGTGTGAGGGGAAATAATTGATGGTGTGGAGATAGGGAAGTTTGATTCAAGCTAAGGAATTGTAATGCATGAGAAGAGTCGAAGTCTAATGTTTGGTCTTTCACACTTTTGAGTCATGGTGAGTTTGAATATTCAGTCTTTCACGCTTCAGAGTCTGTGGGGCTTGAAAGTATGCAAGTTGAGCAGGAGTTCCAAAGTGATAATTGCTCGAAGTTCGAAGTTTGATTTTCAAACTTCGGGTTTGATGTTATGTTTAGGGATGGCGTACATATTTGGGTGAGCGGGTTTTTCTAAGGCCCAATTTCAAAGTGTAGTAGTCATGTCAAATGCCGAGTTGATTTGGTGACATGTTGGGGGCGATGTTGGAGGATGAGTTTGAGTCATCTCGGTATTGGGATGAATGTGGCAAAATTGTCGATGAAGTTTAAATGAGAACACATGGGAGAGATCATTCAAACTATAATGTGAAGTTATGCGTCGAGTTTAAAGGAGAAACAATTGATGCATTTAAATAATAAAGGGCGGTGACAATGTGGAGTGAACTAATACACATGGCAGGAGTGGGCCGAGTCACTGGATGAGTCACAAGGTGCCAAATGTATTGATCATAATAAGGGAAATCAGTTTTCAAAAGTGGAACTCATTGTGGAGATAAAAGGGGAGCTCGTGACCCAACTCGACAAGTTGGATGGTGAGCCATTTTCCAAAAATATCACATTGAAGCCCCTAAATGCAATTTTTTTCAAGAGGGTCCCACTAAAGGCATGTGGGGCTTTCAAAAAATTTGTTTAAATATTAATTTCAATTATTTGATGAAGGAATTTTAATTTTTCATGAGACCTTATCAATGAGTTGGTTAAACAATGCCCGGATACCCAAAAGTGACTTTTACTCAAGTGAGCAATAACTTCCTCCTGGGTTGTCCGTTTTTAAAAAAATGTAGTCATTGGAATAAGGAGAACGAGAGCTACGCAATGGAATTATTAAAAATGGATTTTTGGGGGTTGTGGTGTTATGAAGTCACAATATTTCCTCATTCTATGAATAGTTCCTCGAGAGGTGGAGTTGTACTCAATGAGGCAAACATGGTTGACCTGTTCAGCTACAAACTTGCCTAGTTTTTAGGGATTCTTCCTTCTTTCTCTCAACAACTTAGAATTTTCTATAAATGTAAAGGGAATGCTTATTTCAAAAATTTAGACATTGTCCAAGCTTCTCTTCTCTTCACAGTTGAGTGGCCGTGTATTTACAAGCTCTCAAGCCTTTCTTCTAAAAAATTGTAATGGCGTTTCATGCCTTTCCTTCTTTGTAACGTTACATCGCAAAGTTCTTGGAATAATGAAATTATGTTTTGTGGCTAATTATTTTTCCTTGCATCAATCACATTGTTTCCTTTTTCCTTTCTCATTTTTAAAGGTGCACTATGTGTAACTTGGGTCTCCATTACAAGTTTTGGGAGTTATTATGCTTATTCTGGGAGTGAATTTTCGTATGTAATTGAGTTGTGGTAATTATTCATCCTTCTCATTTTCATCTCCCTTCAATGGAAAACCGACAAAGGGGAACATGTGCTTCATGGTCTTTGGTATTCTTATCTTCCTCTCCATGGTGTAGTTGGTGAAGTTGGCTTGTGGTGTATCTGTTCACCCTTTTCCAAATCAACCCTTCTCCATTTTGAAGATAGGAAATTTGTCTAACAACACCCTTTCTTGGCACAACACCACTTCTAGTATACATTTTATTTCTTGCAAATATATCTCCCTTAACCCTGTTAAAATGTTAGTATAGGTTTAGGTAGCTATTTTTCTTGCATTAGGAGTAGTGTAGTGCTTAGTTTAGGAAGAGGAAGCCAACTTTCTCTGGAGGTTCACCTCGAGCCCAAGTCCCACAGCTTGAGAGGTGATCTCATGTTACCCAATCACACCAAATGTCCCATTAGCACCCAAGCCATTCGGGGGGTGCAGTGATTTCGCGATAACAATCTTGAAGGAAATCGAATGATGTTTTGACAAAGAACATCGACCACACCATGACAGGAGATGAGCCTTGTGTGTCAAAATAAAAAAAAATTCTATTGAGAGAGAAGTACGCGATTAATAATTTTAAGAACCCAATCATATACTTCTTAAAGATTACTCCAAGTATACCAAGCTTGAGCCTTAAATTCCTACTTTTGACTAAGCAAAGTATCAAAATCCCCAACAACTTTTAAAGAAATATCAAGTCGCACGCCGCCAACACGCCAACACATAAAGAGGGTGCCTAATTTATTACCTCGATGCTCAATCATATTAAATTTTCCACACACCAACCAATAAGTTAAAGGTAAGTTATCACCTAACCATTTCCATAAAGTCATTCTTTCGAGCCATCATTAGGAGCATAACTATTAAGAATACCAAAAGAAAGATCATTAATTGCCATAATCACCCACATTGCCCGATTTGAAGGATCTTGGCCCAAGGAGGTGATTAAGGCCGATAGTTTTAGCATGATGGAAATGATTGCACTTGCCTTTGCCATCGATGTGCTAAGTATGAAAATGCAAAAAGTTGGAGCAATACAGAGTTAGTGAATTACAAGCAAAAAACCAGAAATCTTAATTCCTTGTAAACATATAATATCAAGGCAATGAAGCGCTAAAAATATTAATGAAAAAAATATTTACAAGAGGTTTTTGTAAGCCCCAAACATTCCATGACATGAAATTCATGAAAAATTAGACATATCAAAATCCCCTTGCCCATCTGGAACACCATCCCTTGAGCCAAGAATGACGAAATTATTAGCAAGTGGAATCTAGTATGAATTTGAAAGCTCAACATGAATGGAGTGGCTCTTGACCCAATTTTCTCCTCGTGCTCCAGACACCTCTTAAGGTGGACTATGGGAATGACGTAGAGTAAGAGATGTTGAAGAAATATTCCAAGTATTCTATGATTGTAACAAAATAACCCAACTCTGTGATTGTTTGGAAGGAATGGAAATTAACGAGTGGGGAGGTTTTTATCCCGCTCATCCTTGGACGAAGGGTGAAGGAGAGAGTTAGGCATCCCCATAACCATGGGTTTTATACTAGATCCCTTCTTATTACAAACCATACTCTAACCATTAGTTAGTAGATCACTTTTGGGCTTAGGTATTAAAGTTTGCATCACCGCTAGCTTGGAACGAGCTAGCAGAGGACACTTGCGAATGCGATGATCTAGGGCTTGACAACGAAATAATGCGTTAGGGAGGTTAAGGTATAACCACCTTTTAGAGATACACATGAATCCAACTTGAATATCTATATGGTCCACGGATCTTTAATAAGGTCAAGTTTGACACAAACTCGCTTCTTAGGATGAGCGTAAAAATGCTCTTATTCGTGGCATATCACCCTGCAATCGATTGGTTTCACAATATATGGAAGAAATGACAAGAGATGAACAGGTTGACCAAGGATTTCAATCCAGGACTAGAATTTTCAACGAAACCTGGCTCGTGGGACTGAAATTAAGAGTCCATTGAGAAAACACCAAAAGGGTATTTCCTAAGTCCCAACACATCACCTTAAGAAGGAGGGTTTTGCCGAGAAGGCTCATGGAAGGAAAAGAGATAAAACCCCTTGGTGAGGTTACAGATACCTGAAACCAGATACCGTTAGACTCCCAATGGAGCTTTATCCAGTTTTGTAGGTAGGATTTAGAAGAATGCAACCACGTATAGCAATAAGGTAGTTATTATGATACCATTTAACCATAGGGTCTAAACATTCATTAGAAATAACAACATTTGAGGATGACACAAAGTCCATGCCTCATCATTAACTTTGACACAAACTTCCAAGCTCGCTCAGGTGCTATTATCACCCGCAATTACAACAATCATTGCAATGGAAGGAGAGTGGGCCATTTACAAGAATCTCATCACCTTAATGGTGGGAAAGTAGTTGATTTTCACTATAATATGACCAAGGGGAGGACCTTAGAAAGGAAAAACAAGCACATGTTGAGCAGCGAGTGTATTGCGAATTATACACATAAAACCCTAAGCAGAGCCGAAATCTCTAAATTTTAAATTTTAAATCAATTCTAACAATTTTTTGATTGAATTTAAAATGAATTCTTAAATCTGAATAATAATTTCAAATATAAGGATGCTTTCCCATGCAACAGTAAAGCTAAATTTTATAAGTTGACGAGGAAAGGAAAAATATTATATTTTAGCATTAATAGGGTCCCATGAATTTTACTATTGGAACTGCCCATCATATTAATTAAAATATATGAGAGTTACAAGAGTAGGGATGACCGAAAAAACTCATGATCCCACAAAAAAGTCACGTAGTGACCTCAAAATGCCCAAAGGGAAAACAAAGAGTTCCACAAGCGAGAATAAGAGAATTACATAAAAATAGAGAGCCTTAAGCATATGTCGCCGCGCTCCGGGAGGAGGAGGAGGATCATGTCGAGGAGGGATGAAAACTCCACTCGATAACTTAGGTGAAGGAGGATCTACATACCGACCATCCTACTCGCCAACTATATCAAAAAAATCACCATAATTCCCTAACCAGTGGCAAAGATCCAACAAACGTCTACACTCTAGGTGGAGGAGAGGTCAAATGTGGAGATCTTGTCACAACCTTCACCCTTAGAGGAAGACTCCAACCTAGCCCCGGAAGAGGATGGAGTTGAAGGGTGACCCCAGGAGAGGTGAAGTGGTGGATACTGAGAGCACCTTCTACGACACGATCCTTGTGGAGGTGGCCGGTGAGGCAAAGATGGCTAAGGTGGTGGCGTAAAAGGGTCCAGAAGATCCGAATCATCATGGAAGGAGCACTCCCCCAATGTACAAGCAGCCTCCTATAAATGAGAAAATTCCATAGTAACATTTTTGGTTTGAGCTTAAATTTTTATGCACACAAAAAAAAATATCCACTTTATCATTAGTGGAGAATAAAACAACAGTTTGATCATTCTGGAATATCATAGTATTACGAGATTTCCAAATATTAAATAGAATACACACTTTAAAAAAATGCCATAGAGTATCAATATAATTAGGCTAAGGACTCAAATCTCCAAACAAAGCCATACACTAATAAAAGAATTTAGGGTGGTAGGGTTGAAATAACGTATGAATCCAAGACCAAATGACTTGTGCATGGGAACACGACCAAAACTAATGTTTAAAATATTTAGGTTGAGAGTAGAAAGGGAATTTTAGATTGGGAATTCTAATGTGACTAAGACGCTCACCAACAAGAAGGCCTTGATAGATAAGGCACCAAAGAAAATGGTTAACTTTAGGTTCAAGCAAGGGATTCCAAGCACGGGAAAGCTGATGAAACCATGTAGATGGGGAAACTTGTAGGCCCTAATGGGAGTTGTTCTTAGCAAGGGCTAGCGAGATCAGATTTAAAAACTGGTATATGATGCTGACATTGTAGCAAATAAAGGCAATATCATTATGCCACCGCTAATTGTGCTAGCATACATCCAGGATGCTTATGCCCCATTTTAAGGAGCATGACGTTCAACATCAAATCTTGAATTCATTTGATAGATGAGAGGTCCAAATTGGTAAGATTGTATTTTATCTTGAGCTCGGAACATGAAATCCAGTCTTACGAGAAACCAAATCCTGAATGATGTGAATCCCCTTGCGAGATAACCAGAGAGCTTTGATGCTTGGAGTTTCTACAAGTGGAATATTATCTTCCCTAATAATAGGAGACCACCAAATGTTCTGGGAACTAAAAGAGAGCCTGGTGTGAAAGCCATCGCTAATCCAACGCAATAAAGGTTTCATTGATTTAAAGGCCTTCTATATGTTTTTGGTGACAAAAGTGCCAGTAATATTGACTGGAGCCTTGGTGATTATTAAGGTATGTAACCATATATTATTCCAACATTTTCTACCGTAAGGAGCAACTAGAGTAATACTATGCTAAAGCGAGAATTTTCCAGATTTAATCCCCGAAAGACATCTCACTACCCATTTAGAACATAAAGCCACACTTTTCCTATAAACATCAATAATACCCATGCCACCTTGATTGCGGGGTAGACATTAAACTTCCCATGCCACCCAATTAAAGCCAATGAACCAAAAAATTTAGACCAAAGATAATCCTGGAGTAGTTTAGCAAGCTTGGCAAAGGAAGCCTGGGATGGGAACCAACAAGCATAATTGTAAACGTGAGTAGTCGTAAGGATCTTGGTACACACCTAGAGTTTATTGGCGAATGAAAAGGATTTGGAGGACCATAGAGAGACTTTATGTTTAACTATATCAATCACATGTCTTTGTCAAAAAAGTAGAATCAATATCAAAGGAAAAAGGAATGCCCATGAATTTAAATTGTTCTCCATGTGCAATCCACTTATGGGGTAAGCTTTCTTCTCCACAGACAAAATAAGAGTCTTTAGCACTAAATAAGTATAGTCTCATGAATCTTGTATATATTATTAGAAGGAAAAATTGATAGGGAGGCTTGAGTTGAAATACCAAGTGTCATAAAAGCTCTCTAAAATTTATAAGCAGCTGATTTTTTTTCTTGTGCCCCCATTGCTTAATGGGGTCAAATCCTCTCTAAAATGTAGCCATTGAGAAATTTTAGGAATTTTGTTGGGTTTTAACAACAATAATTTTTTAAACATGGTACCACATTTCCCATACAAATAGGAGCAGAGCCCCTAATACGCGACCACTCTCTTAGTATTTTTGGATTTTTAAAAACATATTTTTTAATATTAAATTTCCTAATTATACAAGTGACCAATAGAAATGTAACATATTTTTTGACAATGATGAATTATAGTTTTTTGAATGTATTTATCATAACTAGCAATCACATGTAAGTAGTGCAATGTGAACACCGAAAGGGATTGGGTGGAGGGGTGAAGGGTGGAGTGAAGAGTGGAGGAGGTGTGAAGGATCAAATTTTGAATGAAATGATTTTTTTAGTAGAATTTGACAAAGGAGAACATAGAGCCGGGATAGACAGAAAAAACCAAAAAATGAGATAGTGAAGCTTGTAAATGTCTTCTTTAATAATTGATTTAATCTAAATTGATTTAAATCTTTATTTCAAAGTAACTATTGTAATAAAGGACATTCAAGTGATTATAAACATTAATGTTCAATATAAAAGTCTCTAAAATCAATTAACCATAGGTAAATACAAAGAAAATAGATTCTTATCTATTTTCAAATGATTTGTAAGTGATCGGAATGTCAAAGTGTTGGAATTAGTTGAAAACAATGAGGAAAATGGCTCACTAAAGACTCGGGTACTCAAGATTGTGCTAGATAGAAGCACCCACATAAGGACGTATACCCCATGCACTAGTTGACTGCAGGGCACCAAAGACTATGTGAATATTTAGGATCTAGTATTTTCTAGGTTGGAAGTTCTTCACTTCTACTTTCTCTTTCTTACTCTGGTCTTTTTGTTAGGGTTCGATCACACATGTAACTCCGTAACATAAACCCTAGCTTCTATGCAAGCTCACAAACACATGATATTTGAATAAAATATGCAATATGTGAAGTAAGACTGACCTTATGATACCCAATGAGTGAACTTATGACCGAGTCTTACATTACATCTCAAACTCCATGTAGTCATTTGTGTTTGTGTGTGAAATGAGGTTATTTTCCTAGGTTTTCCCTTGTACCAACAATGTCAAGATGACACCGATGGGTTTTGTGTGGAGCGGTTAAGTTAGATGGTTGTTTCGCTCCACCCAGGTTCAAATCCCACTAAGGCACAATCGTCGTTCCCTGTGGAAAAGTCCGAGGTGGCGCGGGTGGTGCGTTGATTTTCACGAAGGTAATTTACGTAATGAGAAGACCTACACTTGAGGTGTGTTCAAGCATGGTGGATCATGGTTCACTTCTGGTGTGTGCATGCATGGCGAATTATGATTTCTTAGATGTGTGTTCAAATGTGGTGGCTCGTGGTTCGCTTGTGGTGGGTGCATGCATGACAACTTGTGGTTCGCTAATTGTTGAGATTAATTGATATATCTTGGTTGATTGTACTCTGGTTCATAGCTCCAATCAAAAGTGTTAATCCTAGTTCATAGCTCTAGTCAAAAGTGTTTATCTATAAAAACAATGCCAAGATGGTGGACTATAACTAGATTTGATGTAAGAATATATATATGTGGTATGGAATTTAAACTTAGCCTTTTTATGTAGTATATGCAACCCAATGCAGTCCTATTAGTAGTAATAGTAATATGTAGATGTAATAGTCCCTCTTGATTTTCCAACCCGAATAATAGTTAGCATGTTGTGATGTGTATATATACGATTCTCTTGCTCGAATTTGACACTAGTGACACAAAGGTTGACTAAGAAAGCGAGATAAGGATAAGAAAAGAAACAAGGCTGACCACAAATAATTAAATGTGCATAAATAACAAGGAGGAAAGGAGTACCCAAAAGGGACATAAACATTTGAGTGCTAGTGTCCTGAGTGGGTGCTAATGTCCTGAGACCAAAAGTTACAAATGTGACAAGACAAAAAGACATGGATCCATGTGACCTAGCTAGACGTGAATACAAAACTGAGAGATGTAACAGAGAGTCATAAAAGAAGCCAATCAAAGAAAGTAGAGAAACAAGGGAAAGTGTCACCCATGAATTATCTTTGCTTAAGATTCATGCATATAACAACATACCAATGCCATAGTAAAGTGATGATACGTGCATTGTTCTATGTCTACACTTCCCCCCTTATGCTATTTGAATGAAATTTATGTAGTGTAAAGGAAGTAAGAAACATACATGTATAGGGTCCAAGAAGCCATATTTTAGAGTGTGTGTAGAAAATAGAAACTTATAGCTTGATGAACCATGGATCAACGTTTTGACCCATGCGGTGTAGGAAGAGCTAGTAAACCATCATAAGGAGTGACTTGGAGAAATATTTGTGATGATATTTGGAGATTTTGGATTTGTGCCAAAGGTGATAGAAGAGGTAGGGAGTGATCAATTCCCAACCCGATTTGTTGATAATTGAAGGATTTGGGCATCCTGCTACTAGAGGAAGAGTGTTGGGGAGAGAGGTATGTTTTTCTCTCCATCTATGATGTTTCCCCAAAATTTCCAACCGCTACAGACGGATAAGGATCGATTTATTACCGCTCTTTTTCAATTGAAATATGTTTTTCCCAGTTGAAGAACCCACATAGGAACAATATAGGAAAGGCCATGATGTCTCACTGCCCCCACTCCTATAGTAACTGGTGTTTCGATTTGAATAATATTAGATGGCTTCCAAGTTAGGTCATCTGAAATCGATAATGACGTAATGCGGCTTCCAAGTTAGGTCATCTGGAAGCGATAGTAACTATGGTTGTTATATTGATTGATTTATTTAAATAATAGAAGTTAATTGAATAAAATGTATTTATAATATTACTCATGGAGAGGTTTTATTTTTCCCCCAAATTAGGTCATTTAGGGGAATGGATTCAAGTAGCAAAAGTATCGATTTTCGTATAGGATGAATGTAACTGCATTTGAATGAGATCAGAGAAAATGTGATAGTAATGTATTAGGAGTGTTGATTGATTGTGTTGTATTATGAGAGGGATTACAAGATGATCCCGCATGTATGCCCCTTTCAATGAAAAGGTGAGGGGTGGTGAAACGAGGACCGAGCTGAAAGTAAGGATGTGAAGTATATATAGTATTAGTAAGTGAGAGAAAGTATAAGAGACATAGTGGTGACGATAAATTATTTGTATACACTTTGAATAATGAGTATAATGAAAATGAAGATAGAGTGTTTAGAACTATATACTAGGGTCTTATATGAGACCGTGATCTATATGCCACAAACGAGGATAAAAATAGAGCAATGAGGCTCGGGATATGAGTCAAATCATGTGCATGTATTAGTTACAATAATGATAGAAAATAACGACTATAGTGTAGAGTGAAATTGAATTACTATATATAATGAATTGAAAAGATGAATCATAACTTCATTTGAACTAAGAGTGAGTGTGATTTGAGCTCTAAGTTGTGAGGATGCCACATGTCAGGGAGACTATTCATATGAGATTTGAGAGGGTGATGGCGATCGTGGCTACACAAAAACGACCAAGGACTGTTATGTATGAGAAAATTTGGATTTTTTTGGCAAATATGTCTATTTTTATTAGTTTTAGAAAAAAATATTTTTGTAAAATTAGGTGTTTCGACCTCGAAAAAGTGGATAGGCCGTTTTTCCATCGGGACACTAGCGCTTAGTTAGGTGCTACTAACATGTAATGGGGCGCTAGTGTTCACGAAATTGAGCTTTGCGACTATTTAAATAATTAAGTTGATGTTGATGTGGTTAGGATTGTTTTTGAAGCATGGATGTGTGATAATACTATGTTTTGTTGTTTTTTTATGTTGTGTAGAGAGATATACATTCGAGGGAGTTCCATGTGGGGTGTCATTTGAGCACATTGTTTGGTTTGGGGTTGACCGATGATGAGTGGGGTGTATTAGACTATATCAGCTTGTGAAACATCACTAGATTAGGGGAGGTACCCCATAATATGCCATTGTTGACAACATTGTGTGAGAGGTGGTGTGTAAATACATGTACATATTAGTTATCGACAAGAGAGATGACATTGATGCTTGGAGGATGTCTATATGATATTGAGGTTTCCTGTTGTCGGAGAGAGGGTACAAGTGATGGCCGTATTAGATGCTCATAGCCGGATGAGGGTAGTAAGACAATATTTTGTAGGGTCTCGAGTGCATGTCGAGACATATATCAATTTGGATGTGATTATGAGGTCTAGGGTTCCGTGGTGGTAAAAGTTCATTGCAGTAGTACTAGCTTCATCAATAACCATGGAGGGTGGTGGAGTTGGCATTCTATATAGGATGCATGATATTTGTCAAGTATAGAGGATCAAGTCACGAAATATGCATGTGCATGATGTGTGTTGGCCCATTTATACAAGGATTTGTATCGGTTCACACAGAGGACCATGGTGGTGGGATAAGAGAAACTACCCTATTACATGTATGGGCATATGAGCATATAGCTATAGTGAGGCCACTTAGTGGGCCACCGGTCGATTGCGCTTAGTCGAGATATTTGCATTGAGATGGTCGGGGACACGAGTGGGAGGATGGACATGACCACATATAGGTCGATGTTGGATCAAATGGGCCCCGGGGTGATTATTTGGAGGTCGTATAAAGATTACAGAGGATGGGTGGAGAATGATATGGAGTTGCATTGTATTTGGTGGACCATGTGGCTAGAGGATCAATTTCTAGGAGTAGTAGATCTATTCCAGGTGAGCGAGTATCCCGATAATTTGGTGTTGAGTAGATAGAATATTGCTCCAAAGAAAAGACACATAAAGGATGCGCGCATGCGGGAGTAAGGAACATTTGAAGGTGTGGAAGAATAGCAAAATAAGCACACGCCGAATAATTTGAATTTGAGACTTATCCAGCTTTTGAGGATCCAGGCTATTTTGGAGATAGCGTGTTGAGCACACAAAGGCAATAAGACTTGCAGACTCACGCAATGTTATTTTTTAGGAATGTTATCATTTAATTTTGACTACGCAAAATTAATAAAAATGGAAATTTTGATATTTTCAAAAGTGTTACTTTGTGTGATTTATTGCTCTTATCACAATCGTCTCATTTTTGTGATCGTTCCGGTCTTCGTTTCGTCCATTTGGCGAGAACTCCTCCTGCCAGGTCTTAAACTACGCTAAATATTAATTAATTAATTACTCTTTGTTTGATAAAATCAAATTTTAAGAACTTTGGGGTTTTTAATTAAATAAATATTAATTAAAATTCATTCGATAAGATTTATTTTAATTACCGGGAAAAATAAGCTTCCGCTTCCCATTGCAGGGATACCAAATTGGCTTCCTGGACTGGATTTCCACTTTCGTGGCAAATTTATTTTAATTCCCCACCTCTTAAAGATTTCTTCCATTAATTGCCAAATCAATGAATTGGCAAACAGGTAAAAATCTCCCGATTTCCCAAATGGGGAAATAAAATGGGGATTTCCAACCCGCCTTGCCATTTCTGCTAGCAAATGGTTGTTTATTTCCCCACTTCCCCGCCAATTAATGCCACTACTCGAGAAAGAGGGAAGTTGTTTTAATGGGACGAATAAGAAATAGTTGTGAGGAAGCTTCCTAAATCCTCATAAAATCCTTCTGTCAAACTCATTGGAAGAAGTCGTGCAAAGCTTTCCAATTTCTTCTTATTTCTTTTGAAGGAACGTCTCAGAGTAATATTTTATCACATCCCTCAACAAATCACCATCGCATGAGCCAAGTTTGAATACCTCAACATTCCAACGCATTTGCAAGTATATTCACGCATGCATGGGAGGAAGAATACAATTTCCACGTAGGTTAAAGAAAATAGTTTGCATCAAAATCTCAACGCATTCATCAGGCAAAAATACATGCACCAGGAGATTTATATGCTGCCAAAGAAGTCTAGCACATAGGCCACGTGAGAAATTCCACGCCAGCAAAGAGCCAAGAAACCAGTCAAAGGAGAGCAAATTTCCAACGCAGACCAGAAAGGAAGAAGAATAATAATAAAAAATATTTATTTTGGTTTGGTGAGAAATCTTCCACGCATGGGGGAGGAAAGATAACAGTGAAAATGTATTTGTTTTTGTCTTCATTGAAAGGTCCACGTGGAGGAGGAGAAAACTATCCTTAAATAAAATTTGTTTTGTTTTTACTTTTACACCAAAAGCCACACATTAGGCAAATGAGAAACAACAAATAAAGACAAACAAATTAAAGCATAAAAGTCCAAAATCAGACCAAAGGAGGCCACGCAACAGGGATAAGAAAACAATTTTCAACGCCTTAGGAAGAATAAAAACAGTCAAAAGCAGGAGAATCTCCACGCATAGGTGAAAGCAAAGAAAATTAGCATGAGAAAAATAGTCCAAAGGAAGCCTTGGTTCTAACGCATTCATCAAAGATCTGGAAAGACAAATAAAGATAAAGAGAAGTTTATTTCCTACACATTCATCGGGGAGAAAGAGGCCATGCAACATGCAGAAGTTTTAATCAATTTCTACCCATGAGTAAAAGCAAGAGAACTATAGTTTGAATAAGACGTAAGAATTTCTCCCACACATTCATCAAAGTTTAGCATTTTCCAACACATTTTTCTGGAAGGAGAAACAGGTCTGTTTTACCCACATAGCCATAAGAATTCTGCCCACGCATGCTAATTAAACAAAAATCCAAACAAAACAAACCAACACATGCTTGGGAAGGAGAAACAAGATCACTCGTTGCCAAAGAAAAAATATCAGGCTCGTGCAACCCACATTGCCGGAAAATCAAAGTAATTCTTCACGCTGAAGCAACCAGAATCAAGAAAGACAGAGAAATAGTGAATTAAAAAGATTAAAGTTGATCCTACGCGGAGCCATTTCGACTGGATATTTAAAAAAAAAGAGTTATTATTTTTGCCGCGGTTTGTATCTGTTGAAGTAATCAACTTTGGAGCTCGATATCTCGAAGTCGGATGATTGTCGGGAAGAAAGGTTTGGTTTGTTGAATTCCCCCATCTTCATGTACTCATTTGAAAAATTTCAAGTGTACAACACTTTGTTTGATATTTTTCACGAACTCAAGAAAAACACAGTTTACTCGATTTTGCCGCGCATATTCAACTTGGCGGAAGGCCTACTTTGAGAATCCATATCTCGAGCCCAAATGATTGTCAAGAAAAATGGTTTTGTTTGTTGAATTCTTCCCACATTCATGTACTTATTTGCAAAAATTCAAATGCGCAACACCTCGTTTGATATTTTTTACGAAGCCAAATAAAACACAATTTGTTTGATTTCACCGCGCATGCAATTTTCAGCCTATCAAGGTGACTCACTTTGAGAGTTGATATTTCAAACTCAGATGATTTTCAAGAGAAAATAATTGTTTCGTTTAATTTTACCCACCTTCATATACCCCCTTTCCAAGTTTTAGATGCTCGAGTGATGTTTGGTATTTTTCTCAAGCTAAAATGAAACGAGATTTCGCAATTTTACGCTTGCATTTTCCTAGCAGTTTCAGTAGAGTCAACTTTGACCTTTAATATCTAACTGAAGAATTTGATTGGAAAAAAACCCTCGACACGAAAATTTGTGGTACCTTAATATACTTCCACATCCAGTGAGATTTTCTTAGAATAAGATTTGGTATTTTTCTCAGGGCAGTTTTAGAGGCGATTTGTGCAGTTTTGTAAGAAGGAAGTAATTGTCTGAAATCAAGCTTCTTTCACAATCATGTCATCTTCAAACAAAACGATGTTGTGGTATGGATTCCAGGGAATTCTACTCACCTCGACGCTCCATTCGAGTATGAGAACATCGCTGATACCAACTTGGGACACATCGACATAGGTCGATTTTGCGGCATATCAATGAAGGTGAGTCACAATTTTCCGAGGATTGTTCTAAATTAGTCATCGATTACATGGATGCACTACGAAACCTACACAAAGTGTTGCAATTCAACTCCAATGGCTCCAAAGCGGAAGCAACCTCTAACTTCCTTATTATGCGGTATAAGTCGTAGGTATTGGCATAGGTCTCTTCGGAGTTAAAAGCCATTGTTATCGATAGAGATCGATAATAGGAGAATCTTTTCTACGTCAATTATTTTCACTTAATCATTATGCGAATCTATTCATCGACAAAACAAGACCAATAATAAGTACAATTGTGCGGATCATCAAGCAAGGCCACATCATTCAAGCATGTCCCTGTCAGCTCTCAGTTAGTAACGGGCACAATACTTCATTGGCCAGTCTTAAAGTTGGAGCGTTCTCGAATTAGATGATTGTGAGTGGATCAGAATGGAAACACTGGGATGGTGACAAAGACAAAAGACATAACTCCAGGAAGTGAATTGCAATTTTGGCTCTTGGAAGATCTTCTCAATGGCGAAAGATCAAGAGTTGGATTCTGACAAGCCAAGGTGGCGTAATGACTTTGATCTCATGACAAATGAAGAATTCACCATGGAAAGGTATTCAGAGCATGTGGAGAATTGTATGTAATTGTGAATGTGAATACGAATGAAGACAAAATTTCTCACACTAGGATGTTGCTCAAACGGAGAGGTGGATGAATTGCTCAAGTTTCAAGCTCAGCTCTCTTGTCATTTGGAGGATTGCGAGAGCACGGTTAATGAGTTCATTCCCATACAACCGGGATAGGCGGACTCTTGGCCCAATGGATAAGGCATTGATCTTAGGTGTCTTGATCTAGGTGGCGCATTACTGACTAGAATGTTTATGTGTATGTCCAAGTCATTTAAGTGGGGTCCACACGTACCCATTTATTTTATTTATGAATTTTTCCTTAAATGGATTTTTAACTTGAGTGGTTTCTATTTTTAGTCATTTTTATAATGTTTGTTGAAAAAATCAAAGTCACTTATGTGCCCTATTTATGTTCATGTAAAACCCTAACTACTTTGTAACCAACTTTTGGGTTCTAAAAGGAAGTCAGGGGCTCATTTGTAAGGGTGACTTTGAGAGAGGAGAAGAAAATACTTTTATGTGTAAGCTTTGTTTCAGGAAGAAACTTTGTGTTCTTTTGTGAAGACATTTTGGAGTTAATGAAATACGAACTTTGTGTCTCATTCATTGTCTCTTGTAACATTTGATGTTCTTATGTTCATTAGATGTTAGATGTTTAAATCTTACATGCAAATATTGTCTTTGATCTTATTGTCAACATTATTAAGTTGTTGTTCTTGTTCACAGTGATCAAGCTTTGCTATTTACTTGCTCATGTGTGTTCCCTTTACTCATTCTCATTTAACTGATGCAAACTCCATTTTATTTGTGTTAGTTATTTATTTTTCTTCTCCATGCAATATTAGGCTCTGCTTTTACCTAACTCTTGCATGTTCCTTCCATTCATTCCTTTCCATTTCGTTCCTTCATTCCATTCCATCTCCCTCATTCACTTTTATTTTCATTAATGTTAAAACACCCCCACACACGATTTTGAATGTACAGTGTAAATACGCTTTTGGCTTTCAATAAAGGCTACCTCACCTTCATTGAGGAGGGACTTCATTCCCACACTTTGCATTACATGTCATTTGCATGCATGAAAATCCATATGCTTACAATTTTGGTGAATCTACTCGAGATTCGAGGAATCGTTAACCAGTGCTTGGTTAAATCTTTATGACTATCCCCTCTGTACAAGCTCCATTCTTGGCAACCGAACCTTGTGCACTCGACAAAGATTTTTAAGGAGAAATTGTTGCCAACCTTCAAACAAGATCACCGGAAAACCGTAAAAGCTTACAAAAATTTTAGGCTGTTTTTAGAGCTATTGTGAGAGAAATTTACAAAGTGAAGACCTTAGAAGAAGAGCACCCACACTTATGGCCGAAAGACCTCCTGGACACATGTTGATCGTTGTTCACCGACACAGTCCTCTTCCACCAAGGTAATAATTTGTATGACTATTACAGGGAACCACATATCTTGCAACCGAATATTTTTTTGTAGATACTCAAGAATACATATCATCGATTTGAGAAAAAGTTATTTGGGAAAAGCACATGAGCAAATATCATTTTCATTTCAATCGCATCGAACTAGATAATGAAGAAGATCAAGCTGCGAGAGTTCTTTAGAGTTATTCGAGCACAAATAGCTCAAGAAAGAGAGTGAAGAGAAAAGGCTAGAGTGATCGGAACATACCGGTGATCCCTTCATAGTAGAGATTTCAAACTGGTAGGAAAGAGGTTTACATGAGGATAAAAAGCTAAAGGTCGATCTGATCTCATTTTTTATTTTCAAGGAAAGTTTGGTTTCAAGTTATCTCATCCCAATAAGAACACACCTCGTAGATCTATAAGTAAAGTCCCGAAAGAACAGCAATGAAGGAATCACTACAATTCAAGCACTTGTCCTTGCTCACATTGCTTTGCCTTTGCATACTTTCCCAAGATGGCGATTAACGTACCATGAGGAAATGTCATAGGCCCATTGGCCTTACTAGCTCGACATGAACTTCCACAAGGATCGAGGAAGATCTTCCCAAGTTCGATGGAGATGGGAAGACATCACCAGATGATCACATTTCTACCTTCTTTGCTACATGTGTAGTTTTTTCAAAAGAATATGAAGATGTTGTTATTCACCTCTTCATTGAAACATTGCATGACATTGCCACATTGCTTTCATCATCTGCCAAGTGGATGCATTACAAACTGGAATGATATGAAAACTAAGTTTGAAGATCGATTCAAGATAGAAGAAGATGAACATGCCCTTCTTGCTCAACTATCTTAGGAGAAGAAAGAGCCAACAAAACCCATGAGTAATTTCATGGCTAAATTCAAAAAAATGGTGAACAAAGTTCATGCCGGGATTTGCCCAAACCCCGGCAGACAAAAATGTTTCTTTATTAACGCACAAGAACCAGAAGTGTGCTATTAGCTAAGAAGGGATAGAGTGGCTACTTTGGAACTTGCTCAATCTTTGGCCATAGAAATTGATGATGACTTAATCATGGTGGGAAAATTCAAGAAAACTTCCCTCAAGGGAAAAATTCAAGAAACCCCCAATGCTTCAGAAGCTATACTCACTAAGTTGGCTAATGATGTGCTAGCTTTGAAAAATAAAGTTGCTCAAAGTAGTAAACCTACTCCTTACAAAGACATCCCAAGAAAAGGATACATTCCTAACAAAGCCAGGATTGCAGGTGCTCCGACGAGGCTTGTTATTGAAGCAACTCCCGCAACTAACTCAAAGTGTGATGTCATTGAAGAAAGTGATGATGAAGTTGAAGTCGTTGAGGTTGACGAAGAAGATCCAGATTCTGGAACATCTAAACCTAAAGTTGAAGAGCTGAAGGAGAAAGTAATAATCATTTCTTTAAGTACCATTTAGAAGAAGAAGATGAATACGAAGAAATTATAGAAGATATGAATAGTCAATCCTTTGTTGTCTTCACACGCTCTCAGAAAAAGGAGCAGAGTACCACTAAGGTGGAAGATAAAAAGAGCTCCAAGGAAGTTCCTAAAGAATATAAGACTAAGGAAACTTCCAAAGAATCCAAGACAAATAGGATTTCTACTTGGATTAAACTATAGGAAATCTACTAGGAGAAAACTATAGGAAATATATTATTAGAGCACTTGCATGGTTTTGCATCTCTTTGTAAAGGTGCATGGCTATTATTAGAATGTGACCTATTTTGAGAAAGTGTGTGGGCGGTGAAGGAAAGTCCCCACCCCTATATACTTGAATTGATTTGCATGGGTTTGATATAGATATAGATGTGAATGTGAATTAAGGTAGAGTTGTGCTTATAGGTTTTGGCGCACATGACTCATGGAGATAATTATGTAATGTAAGAAGCTTTTGTGTTTTAGAGTTTTAATGTAATGGAATATATTGGCTAGATAATGATGTTGAACATGACTGAATCTAATTCTTGCATGGTAAATCTTATTATAGTCATTGTTTAGTTCATCTTTTATATTCTAAGATCTAGATCTGGTTTATGCATTGATGGATTGTTTATGATTGATTATGAATATGAATATATATATGCATCATCATGCTAACATTTTGAACAAACAACTCTAAAGAGGGACTGGTGCCTTTGCGCACTTTGGGTGAGCACTCAGCTAAGGCTGAGTGATGTGCCAATGCGCTTGGGTTATTTACTGACAATTCTAGACTCGCATCATTGGTTATGTTCTTTGGGACCTCTTTCTCGGCTATTTTCGTGATGCTACATGATGAAGACATACCGTTGACCTTATCAAGTGTTGAGGAGTGGATAATAGATCTAGAAGAAGAATATGCTTGGAGATTCAACACTGGATTTGAGTTTGGCCACACATGGGTTGAGCGAAATGTATATGACTACTTATATATGAAGCTTCTTTGCTATCTTTCCCATAGAACTATACGAGTGGCTAGTTGCTTATGTGTCTAAAATAAATTGGAGGTTTTGCACACTTATCTAGATGTAAGAAGAATTTTAGGCTCTCTATGATGTTGATCTAATTTGGACGCGTCTGTGGATACTTGGTTTTGTGGTGTTATTAATAGCTATATTTTAGAGTATTCAATTTCCACTTCCTCGTGTCAGAGGTAGATGAGTTTCAATTTTATGTTATCCTGGGGACCCAATCTGCGTGGAATTCCACCGGAGATCATGATCTTGATGGTAACCCTAAATTTGGAAGAGAAACTGATGGCTAGCTAAACCCCACCACACGTGCGGGTAGGAGCAGGTGTGGTTAAAGATGGTGGACCTAAAGACAAAAAGGAAAAGAGAAGAAATGCGGCTTGAGTTCAATGAGGCATGCAAGTTGGATTTAGAGAAGTAACGTGAGGTTGCAAAACAAATGGCATTGTGGAGAGAGATGGCTCGTGAAGGGTTTCAAGCTCATGCAGAGGATGTGGAACTAGAGCATCAAGAACTCCCCCATTTGGGCAAGCATGACAGGGAACCCTCATTGGCCTCTTGTGAGAGCGTGCCAGTAGAGACAATATGGGCCGCAAGCATGCATCTCGAACCTACCTAACGACCTAGCCCTTGCACATAGTTTTCTAGTTTCTATTAGAGTCAATAGTCAACAAGATAGTTTGGGCAATAGAGTAATAAGAGGTAAAGTTGACTTATCAACAGGTTCATGAGTAAATCACATAACAAGTACATCTATGGCCAGTCAAACATCTTCCTTGTTATTTGGGGGTACCTTTTCAGGCACATCATCGGTGCAAGAACACATGCACATAGATCTTTGGACTCAAATCTGGGTTGTGCCACTTTGTAGACTGTTGGAGTTTAGTTTAGCACCACTATTGGGACATAAGGTAGTGTGCATCCTATGGTTCAAATCCTTTACGGTGGGGGATCGGGAGGCCTAGTAGGTAGCCGGGATTTGGCAAGGATCTAGTGGATCTTGAGGTAGAGCTAACACAGTGGTTCGAATTTGGTAGGCATGGTCCTCACTAACCCCAAAATATTTACATGGAGATGTCACTTCATTTGCCAAAATATAGGGGAATAGAAGATGTTCTTTGAGCATGTCCATATGTGTGAGATACTATGGCACACAAAACAAATTATAGCTCTAGAGTGTAAGGTAATTTAGTTTGTAACTACGTTGTAGGGACACGTGCATAGTTGGTACATGAAGTTTGACCCTTATTAGACTTGTGTGGATTATACGACATTGTGAGATGCTTTTCTCAAGGATTTTTATATCCCTAAGTTTGAGAAAAAAAGTATAAGCACGCTCAAGGATATCAAGCAGGGCACTACTGAGAGAGTTTGGGAGTATGATGTTCATTTCAAAACACTTGTATCTAAACTATCCTATTATATCCATGTCAGTTAGGATGGATAGTGGTTCGTCAGAGGCTTGATCATGCCGTTTAGAAGGGAACTCTCACACAAGACTTATATAGATCCACACGAGGCACTTGAAGCAGCTCTGTGCACCGAGGTAGTTAGAAGCATAGACACTGGAGTAAGTCCATACATGGAAGTTTAGATTGTAGAAATAACAAAACAATTGGAAAAATTATCACCCATTTTAGCGCATGAGACACACAGTTGAATTTGGTGCACAAATTGTGAAGTAGAGGGGCATACTAAGGATAGTTTTCCTCTTAGACCGTTGTGCTCCATATTACTAGATTGTGAGATATGTCATTTAGACCACAATGTAAGTTGCTGCCCATTATTGCAACGCGCGATAAGGAAGAACATATCCTGCTACTGTAAGATTTTTCTGTCCACAACTCACAATACTAAAGATTGTAGGTTGATTGATCAGATCCATGATGTCATTTATGTTGGAGTATAAAAGACTGGGGTTACAAATAACTCTAAGGATAAAAGTGAGCAACATGATCAAGATCACACTCAAGGGCGTTATGATTAGAATGAAGGGTACTTGGAGGGAGGCCGTGGTAGAGGTCAAGGATACCATGGTGGATTCAGAGGGCTGAGGCCGTGGTGGTGGACAAGGCGAGTTTCCTCATGTGACATGTTATACGTGCCGATCTCTTGACCACTACAGGCACGAATGTCCTTAAAACATTACTTATTCTTTTTGTGGAAATAATCATAACTATGAAGAGTACCCAAATTTATATGAAAATCTTAGCAAGAAGCATAAACATGAGAACAAGATCGTATGGATGGTTAGAATACGGTGTGACGTGGAGAACCAATGGATGCTTTGAAGTTAGCACCGGATCCTAAGATGGTACTGTGAAGATTACTACACGTGCCAAAGCTACGCATGCCAGAGAGACATTGAAACATAAGCCTACCATTACTAAGGAGGAGGTTAATGAAAATTATCCAGACCCTACACATTAGAAGGAGGTTTACTAAGAAACCATGGAGGTACTTAGAGATCTACAGGTGAGACACAATGTCTAAAGGAACAACATGTAGAAGTTGGAACAAAGAAGGCAAATGACATTCTCCACTGATCGGATGTTGATGATCTCGAAGGAAGTATGTAAGCTGCTATGTCGAGAACATTATTCCATTACTAGGGATTTTGTTAAAGGAAACACTCCATGTGTTGGTCTTGAGAATGAATGACAAATTTTGTATTCTAATCTCCCTCTTTATAGCTTGGATTATGACAAGAAGATCACTTTGAATCTTTGTTGTGGATGGATGACTTTTGAGTAATATCTTGATTGACACAAGCACAAAAGTTAATGTGCTTACTTTATATGCATGGGTTCAGATGGGTAGACCTCCATTACAACCATATTCTAATGTACTATTTATGGAAAATTAGACTAAGGCCATGCCAATTGGAGTCTTGAAAGATGCATCAATCACCACACAAGGGGCTAAGTTCACTTTGAGATTTCGAGGTTTTAGCACTCGCAGTAAGTAAACAACTTCCCAACTCTACTTGGGAGTCCTTGGTGCTATGCAAATAATGTTGATCTATGTTTTAACAAGGGATATATCAATTTTGAGAACAAGGAGGAGCAAGTTATTATCGCTTTGACAAATGGAAAATCTACACCTTATGTTGAGCCTTTAAGTGAAGAAGACCTAAAAAGAATCTACGTGTGCACCATTCGAGATGTGGAAGCACTTGTGCCATCTAAGGAAGGAATTCTCTCTTTGAGGAATATACACAGTCCATTAGTGATACTACAAGTATTACATGTGTCAATTGGGCCCATGACACCTATGAAAAGGTTAGGCATGAGGTAAGGAGTGTACCTACATACATAAGAAGACCGCATTGTGTTAGGCGCCTAAACAACAACCACAGCCCTCGGTGCACTAGTGAAGGAAACCTTGAGGTATTCTTGCAAGCCATGGAATTATAGTGGAAGGGTCAAGTGGACAAAAGGAACATGTTAGTTTATACCACGCGTGGGACAATAATGTGCTAGTGGATCATTCATAGGTATAACCTCATAGAATGGAGAGAACTGAGGATTGCCATATCAAAAAGGTTTCTCAGAAGTAATACACCTACTCAAATATGTGAATATCATGGTAATAGTCCTATTCAACACCATGTTCAACAGTGTGAGAGAATATGGATAGAGGGGTAGGAGGAATTACCACCTTCGTTGTGGGCACACAAGTTATATTTCACCTTGCGAGGTTGCGCGCACACATGAAATGTTTATGCTGAGTTGAATAGAGAGACTAGAAATTTGCAAAACTTGACTACATGTATGATCCAAAATTTTGACTACTTCTCCACTAAACCTCCGGTGAATGAGGCATTATAGGTTATGAAGCACTTGACTATGGGAGATAATGTAAAAGTTGAAGAACTCATTCAGGAGTTACTTGGTGAATCAAACCTAGAGCACATTTTGAGGAAGTAGAAGAGACATATTCATAAATGCTTGAGTGTGCTTTCCTAAAGAAGGAGAAAGTGATGATGGTCTACATGATGGATGATGAAGAAGTGAAAAATTTAGACATAGATTATTTAGAGGGTATGTGCGAGGTTTTAGACAATGTAGATGAGAAGGCACATGCCTACCATAAACCTATGAAGACAAAGAAAGTAAACATTGGGATGCAAGTTGAACCTAAAGAGGCCATTATTGGGGATTACTAGTCTAACTATGAGGTGGTTAAGATAACCGAGTTCTGTGTGACTTTCAGGACTTGTTTCCTAGGGGCTACCATGAGTTGAAAGGAGTACGTGAATCTTTGGGAGAGATGAAAATAAAGTTAAAAGAAGGTGCGTGCTTGGTTAGGAAGAAACCATACAAGATGAACCCTAACCTATACTTAAAAGTTAATGAATAAATTGACAAGATGTTGAAATATGGCACCATTGAGCTCACAAAGGAATCAAAGTGGGTTAGCCCTATGGTAATCAATACAAAGAAAGATGGAAGGATTAGGATTTGTGTGGACTACAAAGAGCTGAATGTTGCATGTGTGATTGATCCTTTCCCTACTCCATTTACTGAAGAAATATTAGAAGGCATTGCAGGGCACGAGATTTACTCCTTTATAGATGGATTTTCTAGATATCATCAAGTAAGGATTGCTAAAGAAGATCAAGAGAAAATAACTTTCACAATTGAATGGGGAAGTTTTGCATACATGGTGATGCCCTTTGGATTGAAGAACGCACTTGCAGTATTTTCGCGCATTTTTGTTCAAGCATTCCAAGACTTTATTCACAAGTTCTTGCAGGTTTACTTAGATTATTGGACCGTATATGGGCTTATTAAGGATCATTGTGACAATTTGAGGTTAATGTTTGAGAGGTGCACACAGTTAAACATCTCTCTAAATATTAAGAAGTGTGTATTTGGTACACCATTTGGGACTATGCTAGGGTACATCATTTGCAAGGAGGTTTTTTTAGTAGATCCAACTAAGGTTGCAGTTATTTTTAGGCTTAGAGGAGCCTACTAGTCGAGAGAGGTGCGTTGATTCTTGGGCCACACAAGGTATTATAGAAAATTTATCAAAGGTTATGCTAAGATTGTCATGCTCTTAGAGGAATTATTAAATGGTAAAGGCCGCTTTATTAGGGAGAACCTTTTCACCGATTTTTAAGAAATTGTTGAAACAAATAAAGGTAGTAGGTCAAGGAGGAATACCTATTTGCGATGTTGGTTGAAGGTTGTGTGTGCGTTCGATTTTCCTAATCCAATGCTGATTGCAAGAGCTCCCTTTTGTCTAGGAGGAACTACCTGTAAAATGCAAAACAATACGACTAGATAGAGTTAAACAAAATAATGAGTGGACTGCCTAGGAGAAGCTAGATTTGGGAAGTGTGATGCTTCCTGAACAGCTATCAATCCACTTTTATATAACAATATTAATACTATCCAAAATAAACATGAAATAACAATCTTATTAGAATTGAAACGATTTAGGTATCTCGTACAAGACAAATAAGAAAGGTCAGGTAAAAGGTGATTGAGGTCAAAATTGGTCAACTGATGGGTTGGTATTGGGTTGCGTGCAGTGTCCTGTATAGGCTCTGGTAAAGATTACAAGTGATTTTGGGCCATTAGGGAATGAGTATGAGCTCGCGGTCTAAGGTATATTGCAGTGCACAATAACCGATGTTAGCTATGTGACCGATGTTGGTTAGGTAGAATGACCGATGTCGATTGGCTAACTGGCGTCGGTAGGGGCAATTAGCATAAAGCTCTTAGAATTGGTTTTTTCAAACTCTATGTGATTACATAGAGGTTGGAAATGGTGAGGGTGAGGTTGTAAAATGGTCTTGAAGACTCAGAGATGGTTGGAAGAGGGTGAAGACAGGTAAAAGGGCTAGGTATGGTAAGGTGATAGGTTGGTGGGAGGAAGGGAGTATACAGATGTGGAAGAAGATAAATACTGAGACGAATAATAAATCTTACTAAAAGAAAACATAGATAAATGAGGAGATGTTAGGTACTTACTGAAGAGTAGGTCTGGAGAATGCAGGTGATAAGGACAAAGTGATGGTAGAGATCCAGAAAGAAGAGACGTCGTGTTCATGCCGTGGCAATTTGAACCTCCATGCTTCTATGTGTGAATCTATGATCCCAAGAAGATGATGAATGCCAATGGTTATCGTACTTGCTCCCCAGTGTGTTTTCCTTTATCTGAGTGCTTGAAATTCAAGTGCTCTAAGTCTCTATTCGTATGAGATCCTGAATCAAATAACCAACCTCAGCAAAAGCTTTTGGAAATGTATTTAACCTAACTAGTGGTGATTAGGGGACCGATGTTAGTTGAGGTATAATTGACATCGATTAAGGTAGGAATATCTAGGTTGGCCAAAAATAGCTTGATTGTTGTTATTTTTGGCGTGGTCTTCAATCTTCATCCGAGTCTCGAGTGATAGATCACGAAAGATAAGTAAGAGTCCTTTTAGGTTTGTTAATAGGAGTTAAGTCTAGGTTTAGACTAATTCCTAGTTGGTTAGGATAGGCTTAGACTTGGTCTTAGGTCATTAATGAGGTTTGAGTGGGTCATGGAGTGAGGTGGCTAGGTGAGTTGGTGGGTGAGGTGGTCAAGTGAGGATGTTAATTAAATTAATTAAGATAATTAATTCAATTAATCATGTACACTATGGGATATGAGTGGGTAAGGTATGGTTAATTTAATTAATGGGGTTATAAGGGTAGTATGACTTAATTTTGGTGTCTACAAAATGATAGCAAAGACACATTCGAAGCATTGAAGGAAAGGCTTACTACGACACCTATCCTACATTTTCCTTCATGGAATATACCTTTTCATGTACATATGGATGCCTCTAGTATGACCATTGTCACAGTTCTAACTCATCATGGAGAAGGTATTGTAGATCATCCTATTTGCTTTGTTAGTAGAAAGTTGACTCCTGTAGAAAAAAATTATATAATGATAGAGCGCGAAGCTTTGTCAATGATCTACGTGCTACATAAGTTTAGACAATACTTGCTAGCAACACCTTTTGTTTTCTATACATATCACATGGTATTGAAATACTTTGTGAACAAGCCCATTTTAAAGGGGCGCATATGCCGATGGGTTATATTATTCTAGGAGTTTGACTTTGCAGCTGTGGTAAAGCTAGGTAAAAGTAATTCTAGTCTAGACCATTTATAAAGGATCCAATTAGGAGAAGACACACTAAGTATTGAAGATAGAATGCCGATGCACAATGTACATGCTAAACTGTGCACCTTCGGATTTAGAGGATATTTTTGTATTTTTATGCATAGGTATGGTGCCCGAAGGGATGAAGGCCTTCGAAAAGAAACAACTTGTAATTTGTGTTACACCTTTCATGTTGATCAATGATGACTTATACAAACTAGGCCGGGATGAATTATTGCGCCGATGTGTACTAGAGCATGAACGTACAACAATTGTGTACTAGCGCATGAACATGCAAGATCCTACTAGCTAGTTTTTGGTGGGAGACCTTGTATAAAGATTGTAAAGAATATTGTAAGGCTTGTGATCACCGGCAAGACTCTCTTGGAAATCCCGGAAAGAGAGATGAAATGCCCTTAGGGCCTATTACTAGTGCAAAACCTTTTGAGAAATGGAAAATTGACTTTGTGGGTCGTATTTCCCAATGCACGTAGAAATGGATCGCGTTACATCATCACTTATACATATTATCTTACAAGGTGAGTGGAATCAACACCTATAAAGGATTATACAACAACTACAACAACAAGGTTTTTATGGGAAAATAGTCTTACCAGTATGGATGTCCTTTAAGTTTGACAAGTGGTAGGGGTAATCATTTCCTTAATGTGACTATTAAGATATTATTAGATGAATTTATGGTTGTGCACCATAAGAAAACACCCTATCACCCCCAAGAAAATGGGACTGCTGAAGCTTTCAACAAAATATTGAGCCAAACGTTGACAAAAATTTGTGATGTTGGAAGAAAATATTGGTATGATAAAGTTTCTACTATGCTTTGGGCATATAGAACAACCTACAAATGGTTGAATAAGACAATACGCTTTCAGTTGGTGTTTGGCACAAAAGTAGTTATTCCTATGGAATTCATGTTACCTTCTTTGTGTATTGCACGTGTTAGAGGTCCTGGCTGATGAGCAGGGCATTAGAAGAAAGAATTGACAAGTTAATATAGCTAGATGAGAGGCACACCATAACATGATGGAGTTAGAAGAAAGAAAAAGCCAGGCGTAGGCATGACATGACAGTGGACATTTGGGACAAGAAGCTTGAAAGTTAGGCAAATGGTACTTCTTTATGATTCAAAGTTTTTGTGCCACCCAAGAAAGCTTAAGGTGCATTGTTTGGGACCGTATATTATCACTCATATACTTGACTTAGGTGCTTGTCAGCTTGAGGCGCTTGATGGAACATGGTTGTCCGATTAGTTCAACGGGAGTAGGTGAAGCCCTACTATAAATAAGCCTTCTTGGTGTTTGTAATAAGGTAGTATTGCCAACTAGATTAGGTTTCCCTTAATGCATTCCCTTTATATGTGTTTCATTCATTGTTTCTATGATTTTTCAATTTAGTTCAGTGTTTTGTGTAATAAGTGTGCTTGCATGCCGGAAGCTAATTACAATCTTAAGTGTTTTCATCCACAAAGGACTGCACATAGCCTTTGTATGGGGTGGTTGTCATCCAAAGTTGAAAAGTGCATATGATATGGAAAAGTGTTGCTAGAAATAAAATTGCTCCTAATGAAGACCATAGGTGAAAAGAAAAAATGAACGCGTGGTGTAACGCGAGGTAAACTACAACCGTGGAAACTACTTGGAGGAAGGCACAATGGTAAAGTATTTCGATGCATGAATGCATGTGTAAGGAGGTCTATTGCCAAGAAGTAGAAAGGCACACTAGAAGGTTATGACATGTGCGTGCGAGATGTATAGCAAAAAAGGTTGGTGAATGATGAGTTAAGAGGAGACTTGGTGGTAGGTGGAGCAATAAATGTGATAACTTTTTTGAAATCTATATAAGGATAGGATACTTGATTCAATCTTACCTTTGTGATTTCGAGCATTTGATTGAGCTATTTGTGACCGAGCCAAGTGAGACATGTTAAAGTGCAAAGAGCTTAGAAAACAGGCAAAGATAGTGGAAATGTGCAAAAAAGTTGGCTTGCGCCCCGGTGAAGAAGGGTTTGAGCAAAGAAAAGGCATGTGGGAAGGAAGAATAGAGCACTAGGGTTTGAGAAGAAGCTAGAGCACACAATTTTTGAGCTAGGGCATGAAAGTTTGGATCGTAAAACTTGAAAAAGTTAAATAGGCACATTTTTTTCATTACCATGACACCTGGAGAAAACCTAGGCACGAGCAAAGGTTAGAAGAAGGTCGAGACCAAGGTCGAGGTTGAGGATCCGCCCAATTTTTTTCGAAATATAATACCCATAAGAAGTAATCATCGGACAGATTGGGATCGCCATATCTATTGGTGTAAGGGGAGGGACTACAACCATCACACCATTGATAACAAGGAGGAGTTGGACGCATTACTAAAAAAAAAAACCAACAAGAGAATAGTTGATGATATGCTAGTCTACGACGATGTTGGAAAGAAGTTTCTGAAGAATGTCGGGCGCACTGCTTTATGAACTCCCTTACTTTGGAAAACTAGAAAACCTATACCAATGGCTTATGAGTAGAGTCCATGAGGACTTCTTCTATTTTACTTGGGCGGCGGGGTGCAGATCATAGCGCCCTTAATTGCTACACTAACAGGGTTAAAAGGTACAGAAGAAAGATTAACAAAGTGATTAAACCGATAAGACAACTATTGTGGCCACCAGCAAGGAGTTGGGGTATTCAAAGGGTCCGCGCGACATGGAAATATACAAATTGAGGAAATATTTTGTTGTAGAAGAAGCCGCGCACCTGGCAACAAAGTTGAATGACCAGGAGTGATGGTCACAGGTGAACACCATGTGGCTACACATTTCTAAGAAAACATCACATAGAGAAATATACAACTTGGCAGGATACATCCCTGACACAATAATTGAGGAAGCATGCACATGTGAGAAGATAAGTTTTGGTGCTATTATGTTATCTCTTGTATTTGTAGAAATTGGAGTGTCCGATGGGCCAAACAATAAGATCTGGGAATACCCTATGGAGAAGAAGTCCCTCGCAGAGAGGTGTGAAAAATACTTATGTGAAGGATCGATGAGTGGTCTATTCAAGCAAAGGGCAGAGTTGTGGTATGACTAACTTTGTGTGGCCTTCGAAGAGGAATGACGAATTCCAAAGGAGCTACCCTCATTGGTAGGTAAGCCAATAAAATTCATGGTGTACCGACATTTTTGTATCACGCACTGCGATGAAGGATGGGACATGGAGTCCCCGGTGTAAGCCGTCATATGCCTTCACAACGTGATTATTTCACGAAATAGTACATAGGTTTGCCGATGCACACCGATTACCATATAATGTAGAAAAGGTAGATTGCGACTACCATACTTTGAGAAAAACTTATGTTTACCTAGGTAGGTCTGCCTATATTGAAAGGCTAATTTATGATGACATAAGCATGAGGCCGTAATCTTGGCCATTGGAGACAAAGTGGGGCTGTGCTCATCTACATCCAGCTCAAGCCTATGCTGGAAAAGGGAAAATATGTGGAGAATGAGTTCATGCTCCCAGGCCCACCTAAGGGGAAGCATACAGTTGAGAATGTGGTAGCTGTGAAGCCTACCTTAGAAGAAGAAGAGGAAGAAGACCTCGACAATGACAAAGGGTGGTGGCTTGCAACACACGGGGGTCAAAGGTAGCCCACTGACAAGGAAGAAAGTGAGTGCATAGTTACTCCTCCACAACAACAAGAAGAGGAGAAATACTTGGACATAGACACAATTCATGAGGAACACCAATTTAAAAGGGTGTTCTAAAGAACTAGAACCCAGGGCATAGGAATTTCACAAACTTTATGAAGGTGACCTCGACTCTCCACTTAGAAGGAAGTACTAGAGAAGAAGAAAAGAAGAAAGCTAAAGCTTAAAGATGACAAGGAGGAGGAGTCTTGGGAGAGCGTGCCAGAACCCCAAACAGCAACCTGAGGATACAGAGGAGCCTCATGATGAGGAGATGAAAAATGATGAGGAGGGGTTGAATGAGGTAGAAGAATATGTGTGAAATCCAACTAGTGTGACCCTTACTACTCAGGAAGGGGAAGGGACAACTCTAGACTCTGGATCCTGGGTTCCTAAGGGGCCGAGATAAAAGAAGGGAAGAGCGAGCGAAGAATATGTGGCTCCTGCTATGGGATATGTAGAGGACATAAGTAAAATCATACTCACTTGATTTCAGAGCACCGTGGACCTGAAATATTTATATGGATGGGAGTTGATGGATCCAGAGATGGCTACTTCACACACAAGAAAGCAATTTTCCTGGTCCATGCAAACCCATATAGATGAACAAAATTTTGATGTGTGCGAGGAATCACGTGTCTCGCGTAGAGTAAAGAAGGCACCACAAATTAGGCACATGACAATAAAACCTCCTTTGATGGTTGATGAATAAGTTAGAAATGCCTTGATCAAGGTATCTACTAAAGTTACATGGAGAAATATGGATAAAGCAGCAATAATAAGAGCACTAATGGAGGGAAATAGGGAAAAATTGCAGAAATAAAGTTCCTGAAAGAAGAGAAGGAATGAGAAGAGGTAAAGAATGAGGCTTTCGTTAGCATGGTTGAGGAGCTTGGTGACCACATTCTTAAGGAAAGGCCTCATCTAGAATCCTAGGTTCCTAAAAATTTCCTTCTGCTATGCATTATTTGTACACTTTGGTAAATTTGGTATTAGATGACGAGCTTGTGAGAATGCCTCGCACCAAAAGATTATGCGAAGAAGAAGTAAGATAAAACACCAATATTTCCGAAAATTTTCAAGTTATGAGGCTTTGCTCCAAACTTTGAAAGATGAGTTGAAGAAATTAGATCAAGCTTTAAATCTGTGTGTGGCACTAGACGCCATAATAAGGATCAAAACTATAGTGGAAGATAATGAAGTTCTGAAGGCAATGAAAGATGAAACACTTGGGCATGCAGAAAGGTTAGCACTAGTAAAACAAAAGCACATGGCCCTCACAGTAGCCCAAGATCCACACAAGGATAGGATCAATGAGATTGGGAAACTTATAGCGCAGAAGATGGACCTCATGGAAGGAATGTTGTCAGGTATGGCCAATGTTGTCCAAGTGCTACAAAATGAGAAAGAGAAGATAACTTAGGATGAATTGGATGCCATAGTCACAGATATTCCGGAGAAAATAGGGAATGCACTCAGTGACCTAGCAAACATTAGAGGCCGAGGTCAAAAATGAATATCCAGAGTTGATCCTACCAAGTAGAAGAGGAGGCTACAGAGTAAAATTTCATTCTTTCATTTATACATTCTTTCCAATTCTTTATTCTTTTTGTCAGGGAAATAAGAGGGAATTACCCATTGACGGGGTGACACTGTACTTTAGTATGGGGTAATGTTGAGTAGATAAATATTTCTCCAAAGAAAAGACCAATAAAGAATGTGTGTGTAGGAGCAAGACACATTTGAAGGCGCGAAAGAATAGAAAAATAAGCGTGCACCGTAATACTTTGAATTTGGGACTTAGCCATTTTTAGGATCTAGGCTATTTTGGAGATAGTGTGTTGAGCACACAAAGGAAAGACGACTTGAAGCTCACACAATGTTATTTTGGGAACAAGTATCGGCTAAGTGCTATGCATAGGTTAGGCTAATAATAAGATTTCTACTCGGAGTAAACTATAGGAAATCTATTATTAGAGAATTTGCATGGTTTTACATCCCTTTGTAAAGGTGTATGGCAATTATTAGCATGTGACCTATTTTGAGAAAGTACATGGGCGGTGAAGGGAAAGTCCCCACCCCTATATATTTGAATTGATTTGCATGGGTTTGATATAGATATAAATGTAAGTGCAAATTAAGGTAGAGTTGTCTGCTTATTTTGATGCGCACATGAATCATGGAGATAATTTATTAGTTGTGGAGCTTGATAGCGATGGGGGTCGCAAGGGGGATTCACCCCCTTGTGTGGTCTGGGGGGATGGCCCCCCTACAGGGGTTTGGGGGCAACGCCTTGAAAGCCACATTTTATATGTATTTATGCATTGTGAAATCTGGACCGTTCCTTATTAGGTCACAGATCTAATGGGTGGTTTTCTATGTTTCCCCAAAATGATAAAAACCCTAATATCTTTAAAATTTCATTATGTATGAGGCTCATTGTATTAGTGGTGGCACTGTGAGAGAGAGTTTGGCTGGACTGAATAAAAGGATTGGCTATTTCTGGTGGACGTAGCCCATTTTTGGTGAACCACGTTAAATATGTGTCTTTATTTTATTGCATTCTTTTTTGTTTTACGTTTTCTACATTATTCATTGCATGCTTGTTTATTTGTACAACTGGTATAATCCTAACAATTGGTATCAGAGCACGTTTGAGATTTATTTGTTGATAATATACTCACAAGAGGATTTCTGTTTGAGTGGGAGAAGCAACAATGGAAGAGGATAATAAGTTTAGAGTTGAGAAGTTTGATGACCGAAATTACCAACTATGGAAAATGCAGGTGGAAGATTACCTATATCAAAAGGATCTATACCTACCATTGGGAGGTGAAGAAGCGAAACCCTCACCATGTCTGATGAGGAGTGGAAGGTTCTAGACAGGAAGGCTCTCAGTGTGATTCGATTGAGTCTGGCATCATCTGTAGCTTCAAATATCTCACAAGCGAAGAGTATGGTAGAGTTGATGAAAACCCTAGCTAATTTATATGAAACACCTAGTGCATCCAATAAAGTTTATTTGATGAAAAGATTATTTAATCTACAAATGCAAGAAGGTGGATCTGTATCTAACCATCTTAATGATTTCCACACTATTATAAATCAATTAGATTCAGTTAATATCCCATTTGATGAGGAGGTTAGAGCATTATTATTCCTATGTTCTTTGCCAAAAAGTTGGGACAACTTAGTAATGGCAGTTAGTAATACATCAACTACTTCTCTTAAATTTGAAGATGTAGTCAGTGTCATTTTAAATGAGGAAATGCGCAAGAAAAGTACAGGGGAAAATTCTTCTTTTGGAAATGCATTGAATATGGAGAGTAGAGGGAGGAGCAAGGAGAAATCAAAGAGTAAGGCTCGTGGGAGATCTAAATCAAATATGGGCAGATCCAAATCTAGGAGTAGAGGCATTACTTGTTGGAACTGTGGAAAGAGAGGACATGCTAAAAATGATTGTTGGTTCAAAGGAAACAAAGAAAACCAGCTTGAAGGTATTAAAGAGGAAAATTTGACAGGTAATATTGTTCAGGATGCTCTTATACTTTCTCTTGATACTAGAGTAGAATCTTGGGTAATAGATTCAGGAGCCTCTTTCCATGCAACCCCTAATAAGAGCTATTTTAAAGAGTATGTCTAGGGAAATTTTGGACAAGTTTATTTAGGTGATGATGAGCCGTGCAACATTGTTGGGAAGGGCAATGTACACCTGAAATTATAGAATGGAAATACATGGATATTGAGAGACGTGAGGTATATACCTAGCCTCAGGAGAAATCTCATCTCTGTATGATAGTTGGGTGGTGAATGTTACACAGTCACATTTACTTCATATTCTTGGAAGGTTTCCAAGGGTGCCCTGGTAGTGGCACGAGGTAAGAAAGTAGGCACTCTTTATTTGTCTACTTGTATATATAATTCTTCTACCATATTGTCTACTTCAGATGAGGATGACAACATGTGGCACAATAGATTGGGACATATGAGTGAGAAGGGCATGAAAATTCTATAGGAAAAAGGTAAGATTTCAAGTTTCAAGCAATTAGACTTAGAGTTTCATGAGCATTGCATTTTTGGGAAACAAAAAGAGTTAAATTTCTCAAGGCAGTGAATACCAAGAGAGAGAAAAAGAGTTGGAGCTAGTTCATACAAATGTGTGGGGGCCGGCCCATGTTGCATCTCACGGTGGTCCTTTGTACTATGTCACATTCATAGATGATACCAAAAGGAAGGTATGGGTATATTGCATTAAGCGTAAGTCTGATGTATTTGATACATTTAAGAAATGGAAAGCACTTCACGAGAATCAATGTGGTTTTAAATTAAAATGTTTGAGATCCGATAATGGTGGTGTGTATTACATGTAAGGAATTTGTAGATTATTGTTCCTTGAATGTGATTCGTTGAGATAAAATAGTTCGTAGGACTCCACAACAAAATGGTGTTAGTGAGAGGATGAATAGAACAATAATGGAGTGTGCACGGTCAATGAGATTGCACATGGAGCTACCTCTTTAGTTTTGGGCAGAGGCCATAGATACTGCTGTGTACTTAATCAACTGTGGGCCTTTGAGTGCACTAGATGGAGGAATTCTCGAAGAATCTTGGACCGGGAAAGAGGTAGACCTTTCATTTTTAAGAGTATTTGGTTCAGAGGCATTTGTGCATGTTAATAAAGAAAACATGAAGAAATTGGATTCAAAATCCAAACATTGTACATTCATAGGCTATGGATCCAATGGTGATTATGGATTTCGGTTTTGGGATCTAGATGAATCTAAGATAATTAGGAGTCGTGATGTTGTTTTGCGTGAAAATAGAATGTACAGGGATTAGGTACATGATGAAAAAAGCCCAAGGAAGAATTGATTGAGGATATAGCTCCTAAAAATGAACTCTCGGGTGGAAAATATCCACCTATAGGTACCGAGGTTGACAGGTTTGTAGGCCAAGCATGACAACCAATGTCGACATCGGCACCTCTGTCAGAAATTCAAGAAAATGAGCAGCAAGAAAATAATGATCCCATGACACCCCCATCTTCTCGTAAGAAGGTCACAATGTACTAGTAGATCTCCAAAAGCTTTGTATTATTTGTTACTTAATAGATAGTGGTGAGCTAGAGAGATTTGATGAGGAAATGCAATTGGAGTCTACTAAGGAGTGGGAGTGTGGCATGAATGAGTAGGTGGACTCCCTAGAGAAGAACCAAACATGGGATTTAGTCAAATTTCTGGTTGGGAAGAGAGTACTCGCAAAAGTAATGGGTCTACCGTGTGAAAGAAGAATAAGGTGGACGGAAAAGGTATAAAGCAAAGCTTGAAGTGAAGGGGTATGAACAAAAGAAAGGTATCGATTTTGATGAAATTTTCTCCCCTGTTGTAAAGATGTCTTCCATTCGTAGTGTATTAAGTTTCGTTGTTGTTGAAGATTTACACTTATAGAAACTTGATGTCAAGATGACATTTCTCCATGGTGACTTAGAGGAGGAGATTTATATGTAACAACCACTTGGATATGAGGTGAAGGGTAAGGAGAAATTAGTTTGCAGGTTGAAGAAGATCCTATATGGGCTTAAGCAAGCTCCCGACAATGGTATCTAAGGTTTGATAGTTTTATGCATGAGCATGGTTTTACTAGATGTCAATCGAGATCATTGTGTGTACTTTAAATGGCTGAATAGTGGGAGTTACACCATTCTTCTGTTATATGTAGATGATATGCTTGTAGCAGGGTCTAATATGTAGGAAATTGCAAATCTTAAGGAAAAGCTTGCACAAACATTTGTAATGAAGGATTTGGGTGCAACAAAGAAAATCCTCGGTATGCAAATCAAGAGGAACAAGAAAAATAAGAAATTGGTGTTGTCTCAAGAGGACTATGTAGAAAAGGTGTTAGAGAGGTTTCAGATGTAGAATGCTAAACCGGTTAGTACACCATTGGCTGGGCATTTTAGATTAAGTAAAGAGCAATTCCCAACAACACAAGAGGAAAAGATTATATGGCACGAGTTCCTTATTCTTCAGAAATTGGGAGCCTCATGTATGCCATGGTTTTTACCAGCTAGATATTGCCTAAGCAGCGAGTGGGAGTTATTAGCAGGTATATGGAAAATCTGGGTAAAGCACACTGGAAGGTAGTCCAGTGGATTCTCAGGTACTTGAGAGGGACCAGTAGTAGGCACTTGTGCTTCGAGAGGGTCAAATTATACTTTACATGGATTTTGGATTTAGATATGGCAGGAGATGTGGATAGTATGAGGAGCACTATTGGATACATGTTTACAGTTGGTGGTGTGGCAGTGAGTTGGATCTCAAAGTTGCAGAAGGTAGTTGCCCTATCTACTATAGAGGCAAAATATGTTGTAGTGACTGAGGCAAGTAAGGAAATGTTATGGATGAGCAGGTTCATGGAGGAGTTGGGTAAGGAACAAGGGGATTGTAAGTTACATAGTGATAGTCAAAGTGTAATTCACCTAGCAAAGAACTTGGCCTTCCATTCTAGAACCAAACATATTTAGCTAAGATATCACTTCATATGAAAAGTGTTGGAGGATGGGCAACTTGAGTTGGTGAAGATTCATACAGATGATAATCTTGCTGATATGTTTACTTAGCCAATGAAAAATGAGAAGTTGAATTTGCATTCAAATTCTGCGGGTCTTCAAGATTGATCTTGAAGTGGAAGAAACAAGCCAAGAAGAAAAGTCAAAGCAAGAGTTGTAGTGGAAGAGTTACAACAATCAGTCTCCAAGTGGGAGATTGTTGGTTGTGAAGCTTGATAGCGACGTGGGTTGAAAGGGGGGCTTCATCCCCTTGTGGGGTTTGGGGGCAACGCCCAAAGCCACATTTTATATGTATTTATGCATTGTGAAATCCACCGCCTCCTTATTAGGTCACATATCTAATGGGTGGTTTTCATGTTTCCCAAAATTCTAAAACCCTAATAGCTTTAAAATGTCGTTATGTATGAGGCTCATAGTATTAGTGGTGGCACTGTGAGAGAGAGTTTGGCTGGACTCGAATAAAAGGATTTGTTATTTCGTGGACATAGCCCATTTTGAGTGAACCGCGTTAAACTGCGGTCTCTGCTTTATTGCATTCTTTTCTATTTTACGTTTTCTACATTATTCATTACATGCTTATTTATCTGTATAATTGGTATAATCCTAACATAATTATGTAATGTAAGAAGCTTCTGTGTTTTACAATATTTGATGTAATGGAATATATTGGCTGGATAATGGTGTTTAACGTGATTGAACCTAATTCTTGCATGGTAAATCTTATTATAGTCATATTTTAGTTCATCTTTTATATTCTAAGATCTAGATCTAGTTTGTGAAATGTGGATTGTTTATGATTTCTTATGAGTCTCGAATATATATATATATATATATATATATATATATATATATGCATCATCATGCTAACATTCTAAACAAGCAACTCTAAAGAGGGACCTGGTGCCTTTGACGCTGGGTGATCACCCACCAAGGTGAGTGATGTGCCAATGCGCCTAGGTTATTTACAAAGAAAGTCTAAGTTGCATCATTTGGTATAGCTCAAGACGTGCCCCTAGAGCCATACACATGGTGTTGGTCTACTAGGGCGGTGAGGCAACTAGGTCAAGGCCCATCTCCACAAGAGCATAGCTAGTGCCCAAAAGTACAGATGAGGAAAATTTGACCATATGGCCGATAAAAGTAGATTACGTAGGGTGCACTAAGGTGTATAGTCGGTGGTGGGAGGCACACCAATGGAATTTGTTATTTGTAGTGGTTGTAGATGTGGTAGGTGGGCTAGAAGTTGGAGAAGTCAAGGGTTGGGGAACCACTCCTAAGGTAGATGATGTAGAGAAAGTGGCACAAGTGGAGCGTAAGTATTATATATTGTTATTAGTTTACTTGTTAAGTTGGTTGATGAATACAATGATGTGTGGTTTTTAATATAACGTGTTTATCATGTGGTTGTAGGTGATGCTTACTAGAAGTTTATTTTGATACCTCCATACACATGTTGAATTAGAACGCGCCCCATATGTTCTCGTGGGTGGATGGATATTAGAGAGGGTGGATGTGATTACGGGTGAACATGCCCATCTGCTTTGAGCTTGTGGCAATAGCGATAACCACATGTACTATTTTACTAAGTGAGCATACTTTGAGGCACACATGACTAAAAATGACACACTTGCGACCTTTGTTATATCACCCCCTTTAATTAATTTATCCCATCATACTTCTAAGAGTCTAAAATAATTATTTAAGTGATTAAAATATATGAATGGATATTATCCCCTCACACCTCACCTTCACACCTCATCTAGTTCACCACAACACCTCACCGAGTCACTTAACAAATTACTAAAATCACACTAAACACCTTCCTAAATTAACTTATTTTCTAACTAATCAAATATACAAAAATCTAACCCCTTCCCAACTCCAAATAAGTTATCTCATGATTTTTTAACCTCCACCACATCAAAAAACTCAAAACCCATCCTTTGGAATGAAAAATAGAAGGAAATCATTTGGTTTGTAGTCTAACTAAGATTTCACCGAAATCATAACGATTTACCCGATCGCCGACAATGATCTATAAGAAAAGTTTTCATACCCCATTTGCATCACATGAATCCACAGGATTTATAGGTACATTCTTTCCATTTTCTCAATCCACCAGGCATTCAAGTCCTCAACATCAACACACTACAAATGTCACACTATTTGTAGAATGTCAAAAATCATCATCAAATTGCTCATTCCTTACCTTTAATCACCCATGTTTCCATCCATCGGTCATACCAAACATCCAACAAGGTAAAATATTTCATTTTATTCATTTTATGCATTAATGTCAGTATTTTTTTTTTTTTGATAATTTTCACATCATTAATTCTCTTTTTTTTGACAAATTAATAACATAAAACATTAATTTTAACTCTGTTTAGGAAAATTATTAACTTTCACAATAATCACTATGATTACCCCAATCACCTAGTGATTCCCTTGAATCACTAGTGATTCCTATTATTTTTGTTTTTTACTATTTTTCATTCAATCTGATCAAAATGAATGCATGTTTTGGACTATTTGCTAATATCTAGTCAAGTTTCATGATTTCAGATGGCATTAGGAGGTCCTAATTTCCTACAATTGATTCATTCCCTCACATCCACCACCCTTTCTATTGGGAACAATACAATTTGATCAATGATTTAGAACTATGTGCCATTCAAGTTGCTCCACTTGATCATCTTGAAGCCATCTTTTCTTCCACAAATGTATCCGTGAAGATACTGATGCCTTTTGGAATGCTTATGATGAGACATTGAGGCTATGAGAAGAGCTTTCCCAATTTGAATGCCACTACAAAACTGGTCTTGAACATTTGGAGGAGGATTATCGTACTGCTTCAAAATCCAATTCCATCAATCACATCAACATCTCCATCTCAAATCTACCTTCCCCCACCAATACGACACCCAAGAAGAAGATTCAGACTTCTTTGCTGAGGATTACATTTCCATCCCTGACTTGGATCTGACAAGAAGAAGAGAAGGAAACTACCAACTCAACTTAAATCTCATTCCCTTGTCTCTAAAAATATCTACACTGATCAAGAATCTGACTTGTGGATTTAATCATTGATTATTCTCAAATCATATATGTATTTAAATAAGTGATAAGCATATGTTGTTTATAATCTTTTATATACACACAACTATATGTATTAAATAAAGATCAATGTTTATCTCTTGATCAATAACATTTTTTTTAACATAACATTGCAGCTTTGATTACAGAGTCTTATTTACAAAAAAGACTTGTTTTGATTGTTTTAAACACGGTGTGTAAAAAAACATAATCCACATCTGTGGGTATCCTAGAAACCCCACCATATCAGGTTGAGTTTGGTTATTACCTCTTGAAACTGTCAAGACAACCAAGGTAAAAACCACATGAGACATTCTGCATGCTGGTGGGACCTTGAAACCCTTGTAAATTTTCATTTCATCATCATTTTAACAATATGTTCCACTAACTGCCAATTGCTAGTGATTGGCTTGATCACCTACGATTCTTTTTGAATCACTAGCGATTCTCTTTGTTTAATTTTCTCTAACAAATTTCATCAATTTGTAGTCTTTTTTTCTTTTTTTTTTTTTTTTAACAAAATCACAGGTTTTTATCTCTAGAAGCTTTTCTCTCTATGATTTGCTAAATAAAAATGACTTAAAATTAAAAAAAAAAACTAAAAAAATATTGGAGTGATCTCACGGTGAGTCTGAAACACATTTTTTTTTTTTCCATCTTACATCATTGATTGTTTTCCTCATCAAATCAACATCTCATTTTGGGATTTAAAATGAATTGAACACATACTTCTTGATCACATAGTCTAACTAGGAAGGAATTTTTGCATTCACTTATTCTTCCCCACACACAACCAAACCACTTCAACATCAAAAATGCATTTAAAAAAACTCCCATCTAGGTGAAACTGATTGGGATTTCATCACCCAATAGGAAGCCAACTCGGTGTTCTAGCCAGTATAAACATCTTGATTTTCGGTATATTTTGGCTCAACACCTTGACTCCCTTATCGCAATGGGACCATGAAGTGAGGGGGTAGGCCCCAATACCATGCCATGTACCGATAACAATAAAAATTGTGCCTCACGTACCTTTGGGTATATCGAGGACTCCATCTCTAAACACACCTAAAACTAGCCTTAGATAGCCACTTCTTAGGACCCTCGTTGACCATTTTACACATTTCACCTTTCATAATTAAACAAAATAAGAATAAAATAATACTTTTTTGCCATTTTTTTTTTGATAATTAACACAATTAGTTATTAATCATTTTTTTTGTTTTTGTGTGTTTTTTTATTATGGTACTTACTAGACAACAAACACATAATCAATCATTTGAAAACATGTCTACCTCAACACCTACATTTCAACTTCAAGCCCCACTTCACACTACACCACTCCAACCAAAATTTCTTCACCTATGTAGGCCACAAGCGTTGCTTTATCAAACAAACACATCCAATCCCTTTTTTGACACACAAACATGGAATGAAGTAGGGACTGGTTATAACAATGAAATAGACAACAATCCTTTTTCTCTCACAACAATACCATGGATGAATTCTTTATACACCAGAATCAGAACATTCATTTTCTCCCATTACACCCGAACTCCCATTTTATAATGGGGTGATCCTATTTTTGAAGAGATGTTAGATTCAAATCCTATTTCTCTTAATGCATACCTAGTAGTAAGAAATGTTCAAATGCAAATCACTCACACCTCAATCTATTACACACTCACAAACCCTTTACCTCCATTGCACAACTCATTGAAGAAAAACAAAGAACCCATTATTCAACAGTTTTTTTTTGATACTTCAAATCAACCCAAAACCAAACACATTAGTCAATCCTAGAATGCTACTAGCTCTCTACCAATCCATTTGACACATTGGATGAGCAACCTTTTGCAAGTCAACCTCAAAGCATTTGATGTTTCCTCAACATCTATCTATGATCTCCATATGATCTCATCACAAAACATGTCCACCCAACAATTTATGTCTTCATCAAGTCCTTCTATAAGGTCTACACCTCCCCAAAGTAATACCATTTCCTCCACAATGGACTCACTTTGTTTCTCCTCACAGTACTCAACATCATCATTAAGTTCATTCCTCTTTCTACTTTTGTATTATCCCAACAGAATACCATTCCTATTCAAAACATTACCATGTCTATCCCTTCAACAACACCAATGATTAACACTAGTGTCTATTTCCAGCATGCACCCCACCTCGCAATACATGCCACAACTCTCTCAACCTTTGATTTCTATGTCACAATCCATGCCATTACAAAACATCCCACAAAAAAATATTCCACAAAAAATTCTTTACAAAACCATCATTTTCCTTCTTCTTCTACACCATCCAACACATTCCCACATATTCACATCCTCTTACACAAATATCAACACCATACTAATACATTCAAACTCCACAATCTAGTGCTTTACAACAGGGTTCTTTCCCCCAACAAAACATCTCTCAACAAAATATCCCATCACAAAACATCCCAATACAAAACATTCCATCATAGAACATTCCTTATCAACAGATAACATCCCTCAACAAAACATTCCTCATCAACAATACACACCTCAACAAAATATTCCATAATACAATGCCACACAACATAACATTTCACAACAAAATAACCCTTATCAACCTAACCTCTCTTATCAAAAAACATCCCTCAAACAAACATTCCTTACCAACAAAATATTTTGCAACAACATCAAGCATACTCATCATCAGTCATCATATCAACCTAGCCCATCCTTCTCAACAGCTCAAACAGATCCTCTCTCCAAGCTCTCCTAAGCCATATCTAGTTTGGAGGCTGCCTCATCCTCATCCAAAAATACCCTCTCCTATGAAAAATTTGCAAAACCCATTCATCCTTCCATACCATACAAGCCATATCCCCACACTGGGAACTCCTAAGTTTATCAAGTTCTATAAAAAAGAGGACCCTCAACAACACATTCACACTTTTCACCATGCATGTTATTTGATATCCCATGACCAAGATTTAATGCTAAGAATGTTCCCTATGTCTCTTGTTGGTCTTCCTTGGACTAGTACAATAACATTTCACAACATTCTTTATTTTCTTTCACACAACTCACCCAACTCTTTTTAGATCATTTCTCCATAAACATAGCTCATAAAATTACCATTAATGATTTGTATGCCATCAAAAAATTTGAAGATGAATCCATCACTGATTTCATCACCCATTGGAGGGTGTAACCAATCAGCTATCCTTCACATTACCATCGGATATAAATTGATTGATATTTTCTGTCATGCTTATGCTAAGCACATTTCATCCACTTTACAAATCCAATCATTCCACACCTTTGATGAAGCCTTCACCATGGCCCGTAAGTTGGAATTGTGAGCTCTAGAAGATGGGTGGGTGAAGCTTCACCCCAAGAAACCAAAAGTAGAGTTCCCATCTAAATCAACATCCAATCCAGATAAAACTAAAACAACTACTAATGTCATTGTGGTCAAATCCACTCCCAAAGAAAATCATGTTGTTGAATGAGTTCATCAACAACGTAATTACACACCCATAAAAAAACTTACAATGGTGTGTTTTTGAAAAATTATTCACTTCTAATATCATATCATTACCACCCATTTGACCTATTGACATATCGGTATCAAATCCCATTTGGTACCATGATAATGATTATTGTAAATTCCATCGAGTAAATGGTCATGACATAGAAATATGTCACACTTTTCACAATGTCCTTCAGGATTTGATTGATAAAGGTGACCTCCATTTAGATAATCCAAATGCACTTCTCCAAACCAAAACCTTGATATATTCAAACAACCCTTCCCAAATCATCCCTCATCCTCTGAATCACCACAAGCTAATGTCATCCACACCATTAACACAATAACAAAAATTGAACCCATTTCTCCATCCACTTTATTGCCTAGTGAAACAAAATCCATAGAATCCTTACCAAGAGGCCAATGAACATGCAATCACAACTACAAAACTCCTCCCCCACTCCAATCAACATACAAACTACTCCCATATCCTTTTCAGTTATTGATTCAAAACCTACCAAATTGATACCAACATCTGATAAATCCACAGTCATTGAACCACCACTTACCACTAAACTCCTTCCCATACCTTTACCCGATGTTGTTTTGGGATCCATGCCTATATCAATGAATACTACTACACCTACACCTACTCCCAGATTTGCAAACATAAAAATGGTACCATTAGAAACATTTTTAGCTCAGTCACCCCCATCTAAATCCACCAAGAATCTCAGTCATCAACAACCTACAAAAATCAATAATCCTAAAAATCATGTGGACTATATCAACCATATTATTCAAACCCCTCTCCTTCATTAGCATCAACTTCAAAAATACACCGAGCTTCATCTAAGACTTTGAAGGGACCAAATAAATAGGGTGTTGTCCAAGTCTTTAAAATTCCTCATTATGATGAAACTTATCATTTCCATGGTCCTCCACCCCACCTCTTCATCCAAGGGGCATACCTTCTTTTGAAGAACCCTTTGTCATGCCAAAACCAAGACCCATAGGATCTCTCAAACAAAATTTCCTCCAAAACCTAATCAAGAACCTCATACAATCCCTCCTTCCTTATACCCATTAATCACCCCATTATTACAGGGGAAAAACCCACTCATCATGTTCCTACAATAGTGAGTCCTTACACTACATCCACTATCCCACAATGGACAACTACATCTGACCCTCATCCATTTATCCCCATACAATCCAAGTATCCTTTGTACAACCACCACCTATACAAGACCCCTATCACCCATTCATTGGAGCAAACTATGAGACCTCCATGACCGCCGAGTAAACTAACCATCACCAAGCAACCCATTTTTCACCTATCCCCATCAAAAATCAATCCCCAGTGGCATTCGGCCCAAAAGGGTAATATGCTACCATTTTAGATAATCTATTACAAGAATCACTAATCACATTACCCCTCTTAAGCATCAAATCATCAGGGGTGGAAGCCACCTGGTATGATTTTAATGCTTTTTGTGATTATCATAGAACCTAGGGTCATACCATAGAAGACTATAAAGCCTTCCATCAGAAGATTCAGAAGATGGGAAGTTCACTCTCTTTCTTCCTTCCCATCCAACTCTAGCTTCAACATCAACACCATCAATCGAGTCTACTCCTAAAGCATCTAATCATCAAATCAATGTTGTTCACATCACCACACATTCATGAAATTATGACAACAAACCCTCTAAATCCAAACAAGAAAAAGACACTATCATATACCCCAGCCACCAGAATCATCAACATCATCTGATAAACCTCACATCAATTTCATTAGCCCCAAGAGCCTAATCAACCATCATTATCTAAAGATAAAATTTCAATAAAAACCACCCCTCTTCCTCTCACCACATTACAAAAAAGTAGCCACTAAAAAATTACACCAATCCCCTATCAAAATGTCACTCTATGAACTCATTCAGACATCACCACCTTACAAACAAGCCATGATAGAAGCACTTCAATCTATTACTATCTCATCTAATGACTCAACCCCTCTTACAAATTTTTTAGGTGCTCTTGAAAGCATCCACTACAATTTCCTTTGAAACATCTGAAATACCCACTCTTAGACCAAAGACCATGACCTACCACTTTTTATCACTACTCAAGTCAATGATATCTCTATCAAAAGAGTCATGATTGATAGTGGTGCCACTATCAACATTATATCCTCTCTAGCTTTTGATCATCTTAGACTACCCAACATGGTTGTTGCTCAAACCCCAGTCCTATTACGCTCATTTAATGACACAATCACACCCACACTAGGCATTGTCATCTTACCACTTAAAGTTGGTGTTAAAACCCTACCAAAAATCTTCTACATCATAAGGAGAGTTCCAATATAATATGTTATTAGGATGCCCTTGGATACACACCATGCATTGTGTTCCTTCAACTCTCCATCATTTCTTAAATATGAACATGAAGGGAAGACTTACACGGTCCCCACTGACCCAAATCCATTTGTTGAATTGTTATATGATGTATCATCCAAATGATGTATTAGTACCTAAATCCATATCTAAGTCTTCTTGATCAAGCATCCACTAGCACATCAACCTTCTTCCAAACTACTAGATGATTCCTCTATTATAGAAGTTGTGAAACGTCTCACTCTTGGGGAATATCACCTTCTTATGCTTAACTCTATCCCATCACCAAAAACATGTATGGTCACCTTGATAATAAAAAACCCATGTATAATCCTGATGTGGGAGATGTTATCTCTTATGGGCCAACATACCTTAAAACAAATCTTGTTTATGGTGGGTTTGATAAACCACCATCCCAATCAACCAATTACACCATGCAACACCATTCAAGTCAAATCTCAAATCCCTTGATAATCCCAAATTTTCCCGATATGTACCTTCACCATTGTGCATGGAAAGGCTTTGGCCTTGGGCATTATGAACAAAGGAATACATGATCAACCCATCTTACGCACCCTCAAACCATATGAGAAAAATGGCCTAGGTTATAGAAAATTCACCCCTAAAACTATTTGAATCCCCCTTCATCCAAGCAAGAAACCCCATATCCATTTTTGGATCAAGAATCGTCATCACCCACTAAATTTAAGGATTCCATGAAATACAAATGACATTGTATCTATCCCACCCAACATTTTTTAGTCAACACTATATCCTTAGGACCACTCACATATCAATCAAGTAGGAAACTCTATCAAATCATTACCACTTGTTTCACTAGACATGGTTGAAGAAGATTTACCTACCATAGATATCCTTCAGTGTCAGGATGATCAAGAAATTCTCTCTCACATGGGAGCTGAAGAATGATTTCTTCAAAATATTTACCATCCGATACATCAAATCTTCTAAATGAATCCACTATCGATGTTAACTTGGGAACCTCACAGGACCCTCGCATAGTCAAAGTCGGTCAAAGTCTCAATCCACAAGAATTACATGACTTCACCTCATTTTTAACAAAATATCATCAAGCCTTCACTTGGTCATATGGTGATATGCCCAGAATTGATCCCAACATGGTCATACATAACATCATCACATATCCCAATGTTAAACCACCAAAAACAAAAAAAATCTCCAAAATGCACCCCCATATAGCTCTCCTTGTTAAAGAAGAGTTACAACGTCTCTTATCTACCAATTTCATCATACCCATTGATTATCCACAATGGGTCTCTAACATTGTCCCAGTAACTAAAGCTTCAGAAAAATTCACATCTACACCAATTTTAGGGATCTCAATCTTGCTTGTCCCAAAGATGATTTCCCTCTTCCAAACATAGATCAACTTGTGATCTCACAATCAAGCCATGAAATGATTTCCCTTATGGATGGTTTTTCAGGTTATAACCAAATCATTATCACACCTAATGATCAACATAAAACATCCTTTATCACCCCTTGGGAACCTTTTGTTATCATGTCATGCCTTTTGGGCTTAAAAATGTAGGGGCAACATATCAACGTGCTATGACATATATCTTCCATGACCTCATTCACAAAATTGTTGAGGATTACGTCGATGACCTCCTTGGAAAATCTAAATTTCAAAAAATCATCTTGATGTTCTTGAATCAATCTTCACCCACTCATTCAATTTTGTCTCTACTTGAATCTAGAAAAAATGTGTCTTTGGTGTCCTCACTAAAAAAATTTTTTAGGATTCATCATATCTCTTCATGGAATTGAAGTCGATCCCACAAAATTTAGAGAAATCATCGATATGCCTCCACCTACTAATCTCAAACAACTACATAGCCTACAAGGAAAGTTACAATCCATACGATGTTTCATATCATAACTCTCTACCGTTGTCAACCATTCCACCATTTACTCCATAAAGATATAGTATTTCAATGGGATTCTGATTGTCAAAAAAGCCTTTGAAAAATCAAACATTATCTATTATCACCACTTGTCCTCACTCCACCTCATGATGGGGAACCATTTTACCTATATATATCCACTTTGAGCATGCCCTAGGAGCCATGCTTGCTCACCGTGATAATCAAGGTCATGAATATGTTGTATACTACATTATCACACACTCCATGAATACGAAACACACTACTCACTACTCTGAAGCTGAAAAGTTGTGTTGTGCATTGTATTTTTCCACCTCCAAACTATGACATTATCTTCTTAATCACAAAACATACATCATCACTAGTTTTAATCCACTTAAATCCATGCATGCTAAACCTTATCATAATGACCACATAACCTGATGGCTCATGTTAATGACTGAGTTTGACTTAGAAATTATACCACAAAAATATATTAAAGGTCAGGCCATAGCTTGATCAACTCAAAAGCACCTCTTTTAGATAACAAACCACCTCATGAATGCTTTCTAGATGAATCCATTAACAACATCATTGAATCCGATGATTATGAATCATATTTCATCCTCAAAAATGACCCTCTTCTTTGATGGTGCTAAATGCCAAGAAGGAGGAGGAGCCAATATTGTTTTCATACCACCCTAGAACATTCCCATCCCATTATCATTCAAACTCAATTTTGAGTGTACTAATAACATGGCAGAATATGAAGCTTTAATCATGGGTTTGCAAACCACTATTCTCTTAGGTATCCATGTCTTGAAATCTATGGAGATTCACAACTCATCATCAGTCAAGTTAAAGGAGAGTACCAATGTAAAAATGAAATACTTCAAAAATATAAAGTCCATTGTTTTCTTTTCTCCTTGGCGCATTCGATCATTATACCATCCAAACCATTCCACGGTCCTCTAACAAGTTTGCAGACACTATGGCTTCTTTAGGATCTCTTGTCCCTTTCAAAATGGAGAAATCAAAGGATAAAACTAAAATGTTCCATAGTCATTCAATGATTAGATCATCCTTCACATCAAAATGAGCTACCTTCCATAAACATTATTGATGAAAACCCATTGGATTTATGGTATACCCAAATATTTGATTATCTTACTAAATCTAAAATCCCACAAACTATCACAAGGCACTAAACAATCCTTCCTTCAATGTGTCACTCACTTCATGGTCATAGGGGGCATCCTTTACAAACATAGTTTTGATGGTGTATTACTACATTTGTCTTAAGTCATGTGAATCAACTAACACAATCAAAGAAGTCCATGATGGCATTTGTGGAGGTCATTTCAGTGGAATGTCATCACTAAGTATCATATGACTAGGTTATTATTGGCCCACTATTACCAAATATTGTTGCAGTATGTGAAAAAGTGTGTTAAATGTCAACTCCATTCTGATCTCATTCACATCCCGAGTCAAGCATTACAACCAACTCAAGACTTATGGCCTTTCTCTCAATGGGGGTTAGACCTCATTGGTGAAATCAATCCAAAATCATCTCAACAACATCATTCAATCATCACTCACAACTAAATACTTTACTAAATGGGTTGAAGCAATTCCTTTGACCTCAAAAAGTCTGACCCATCATCAATTTCATATATCAAAACATCATATGTTATTTTGGCATTCCACATAAGCTTATCATAGAAAATGGAAAATCCTTTAAAAACAAGGAGGTTAAAAATCTCTGTGATACTTTCAATATTAAACTAAGCTTCTCATCACCATACTATCCTCAGAAAATGGACAAGCAAAGGCTTCCAACAAAACACTTAACAAAATCCTCATGAAAATTGTAAATGACGTAGGAGGAATTGACACATTCAAATCCCATTCACCCTTTGGGCTTATCAAACTAGTATCCATACACCTACTTAGCTACTACACCTTATTCACTTGTCTATGGCTTTGAAGCCATCATACCCTTAGAAATTCAAATTCCATCACTCCATGTATCTTTAAAGGATTTCATCCTTGATGAAGAATACCACCAAAATCATCTTGCACAACTAGAATTGTTGGATGAAAAGTGCTTAACAGCCCTTGAACATCACCAAGTTTATCAACAATGCATTAGTAGAGCATATAAAAAACATGTCAAAGAACGTGACTTCAAAATTGGTGACCTAGTACTTAAGGAAAATCAAAATGTGACTAAATTAGAATGAAGTAAACGTGGGAAGTTCACCCCTAATTGGATTGGTCCCTACGTTATTACTCACAAATATGGGTCAAGAGCATATCATCTCACTTCTCTTGATGGGGAACCTAAACAAGAGCCTCTAAATGCTTTGCACTTGCGGCCTTTCTACTTGTTAAATGATCGATTATCATGATGACAATTTTGGTCAAACTTTATCATTCCATCATAAACAACAAATGCCATTTTTTCCAAATATCCTCCAAACCTCTACATTTATACATGGGGCATATGAATACATGTGTCGCTTATACATCTATCCCCTCCTTAATGGATGATTTATTGGGGTCTTTCTCTTAGCTCAAAATAAAGTCAAAAAATACATATGGATGCTTCTTATTAAAAAAAAAATATATATATAATAGATAATCCATCGAAGGACAACTATCTAAATATCATATTATTGTCAAAAGAAAAGTAGATTGATCCCTCAAGGAAAACTACCATTTTAAAATTCATGGACCGATCCCTTGAAGGATGACCATTCAAATCAAAATAAAAATGTAGACCATACCCTCGAAGGATGGCTACCCATGAAAAAGGCTTCCTATTTTGATCAGCCTCTACAAATATATCAAAATATGAGAGCATCCTGGAAAGCTTCCCACATTGATCTTTCCCATAAGCAAGCTTCCCACATTGATCAGCTTTCTCTTCATAAAATTTCTTATCATAAAGAGCTAGGGCATTGATTCCCTTTAATTTTTCAAAAAGGAGAACCCTTTTTCCCAATAAAAAGCATGTATACATATTGTTCTTTCATCCATTTCATCCAAGTCCACCATAATCGGTATGGACTGTCTATTGATAGTCTCATTTAACATTTTAAATGGCTACAAGTGCAAGCATTATCAAAACCCATTACAGTAGTATATTATTCAATGGGGAATTTTCCTTTCCATTTTTACTTCATTTTATTTTAGGTTACATTTGATTCACATTTTTAACCACATAATCAAAACATAAACATAAACACATTTGAAAATATTTCATGTAACACATATAGGATATCATAAACATAATAACAACTCACTAAAAGAATCATAGTCATCATCATCATCATCATCATATATAAAAATCATATAATCATATAATCATCAACATAATTATCATCATCATCATATTTGATAAAATGTATAACCATGTCATCCATGTAAAAATCAAGAGTCTATCATAGAACTAAAAATCAACACCATCATATACATATATATCAAAGTCCAAATGTCCACATAATCAATATAATGTCATACATAGGAAAAAGGGATTCTATGAGCCTACAATCAAATAGTAAAATCCATCAAACTAGGATCGGGAGTCCCTCCCAATGGCACCACCATCCCTCCTCTCTGTCATCATCCCCTCTCGGGGTCTCCAGGTGGTGCCCCCACACTCACGCCACACTATCACTCGGCCTAGTTGCTATTGTGGTGCCCCTTGGGTGGCTATGTGATCAACATACAATGTGGCATCGGGGTAGTTCTTGATAATCATATCTACATAATAATCCCACTCCACCTTCATGACCTCATAATGAGATACCACGATCATGCCAAAAGATCCTATAGATGGCCCTCTCTGTCTAACCAATGCTAATAACTCTATCCCAGAAATGGAAGGCCCTGTGATCCCCAAGGCCTTCCTAAAGTGTCTCTCTAGCTCTTGTACCAGTCTCTCTTAGAAGAAACCTGTACAAGTTGGGCCTTAAGCCATCATGCTCTATAATCAAGCCATCCTCTCTCCAATGAGAGTATCCCACACTCCTATCAAGTCATCTCACTCTCTGCGAGTGACATCTCTCTCGGCCTCTACTACGGCCTTCTTCTCGGTATCACAAGAAAAACATCTCTAGAGAAATGGCTACATCACCCTCCACCCTCTCCTCCTCAACCTCAACACCCTCCTCTCCTCCCTCTACTCGAGCCCACACCCATCTAACTAATCGGTTTCCTCTCTGCAGCCCTCATCCTCTCAAAACCCCAATGAATGAGACCACCAAATAATAAAATCAGGGTTACCCCCCGCATCATCAATCGGTACTATGGCCCATCCTCATCCGACCCATCACCCCTAGCTCATCAATAGTGGGTATTGGCCCAGTCACAACTACCTATGGGGTATCAATGTCCCCATCATCTCATCTATATAAAACCGGATCCTCGTGGGTATACCCTGAATCAACCCAAACTATCTCCTCACCCGACTAAAATGTATCAGCTCATCCTCTCCATCCCCTACATGGCCCTACACCCAAGTATCCTATCTGCTGAAACAAGATAAATCTCTTAAAAAACTCTACCAATCATGAAACTCAACATATGGATGCCAAATCACATCCCCCACCTGTAATCCTGAAATCAAATCCCTGTAATAAGTAGGCCCTTGGCCTTCTTGCCCGACCTAAGATGTTGCTCCACCTCACCTCATGAAACCTTGGGTGTCTCCTCAATGACACTAGGAAATCCAAATGGATGAGAAATAAAAATATGCTCATGTGCCCAACACTACAATAGGAAAACTAACATCGATCCCATATCACTTGTGGGCCATCCAAGCCCATAACTCTCTATATGTCTATGCCAATAAAGTAGGTGCCCACTCAAAAATAGTATGGTGCTCCATCATCTCTTACAACCACTCCATGGTCATCATCCATGGGAATCACCTCCCCTAATCCCAGAAACGACAAAAAAACATGAAATCCCTATCATCATCATGGTCATCCATGAGATAACCATCTCTACTAGCATCATACAAATCCTGATAGTCAAAATCCCTAATGTGTATATATAACACCCACAACATCACCTCCATATAAATGTTGCATAGTATCAACTCTCTTTATCTAAAATGTAATAAACTGGCTCTCCCCTCACTAGTAGCCTCGTAATCCGATGAACATCCTCAAGTGTGATGGTCATCTCTCTCTGGGGTAACCAAAAAGTGTTGGTGGAAGGATTCCACCTCTCCAACAATGCAAGAATCAAACTACGACATCTTGTGCACTCTCCTATAATATCTCATCCACCAAACCCCATAGCCTCTAGATGTGCCCAATCATCATCAAATAGATCCTCTCTCACCTCATCCAACATCAAGGGGATGTGGTCTCATATGGTCAACTAGGCATCTACCTACGTGGAAACAAAAAAAAAAAAAACATTAATAAAGATGTAGATAATAATAAAACACTCATAACTATAAATTATTCTCATAAAACAAAAGTCTGATAAAAAACATGAGAAATATTATTCTAAACATCCAAAAAAGTTAGACACATTTCTCAAAAATCACATTTTTTCAACACAAAACACAAAACATTTACATTACAGGTGAATCACTAGTGATGAATCGATAGCTCATTGATTGAGGCAATTCCTAAAATTTTCCTTTTACCTAGGGCACCGACACGGGCCCTAAATCCTCTATAAAATTCTAAAATTTTTCCAAAAATTGTAAAAAAAACTAAAAAAATAAAACTAAACTAAAACACAATTTTAGCCTACCTCAGCGAGGACGAGGCTTTCATTTGTGGCTAGATGCGGCCATTTCACACCTTTTTTGTTGAAAACACATTTTTTTCCTTCATCCTCGAGGTTGAGGTCATTATCACATAAAAAAAAAAAATAAAAAATAAACAAAACCATTTGGGGTATTTATACCCCCGATTTTCTTCCCAACCCAATCACTAGCGATCATTGCAATCATCGATGATTGGGTCAATCACCGATGATTACCCTATTTTGGGATTTTTATATATATGGGTCTTCCTATCATCTAAAAAAATAAAAGCAAAAACACACCAAAAGACAAAATACACACAAGTGTGCCATGCCCCTAAAATGGACCTTAGCCCATGGAAACCTTTAGTCAAAACAACATAAGCACAACATTGGGATTTTCCATATGTCTATGGGAGATGAGCCCTTTGGCCCCCATCACTTGGCCTTTTCCCCATTTATCTAGGTAAGAATCATATGTCCGTAGGCATTGAGCCCTTTGGCCACCCTACACTTGATTCCCCAACATCACACTTTGCACCCTTTCCGATTAGGGCAAGCCTTTCTAAAACACAAACACACTAGGTGCTCATATATTGCACTACAATGGATTCACCCATACCAAAAAATTTTCTTTCATCATTTTTGTCTAGCAATTTTCTTGAAAATTTCTAGACAAAAAGGGGCAAATGTAGACACTTGAAAAATTTGCACCCCTAAACCTAAACAAGCCCATGACTAAAAATGACACACTTGTGACATTTTGTTATATCACCCCCTTTTAATTAATTTATCCCATCATATTCTAAGATTCTAAAATAATTATTTAAATGATTAAAATATATGAATGGATATTATCCCCTCACACCTCACCTTCACACCTCATCTAGTTTGTCCACAACACCTCACCGAAGTCACTTAACAAATTACTAAAATCACACTAAACACCTTCCTAAATTAACTTATTTTCTAACTAATCAAATATACAAAAATCTAACCCCTTCCCAACTCCAAATAAGTCATCTCGTGCTTTTTTAACCTCCACCACATCAAAAAACTCAAAACCCATCCTTTGGAATGAAAAATAGAAGGAAATCATTTGTTTGTAGCCTAACTAAGATTTCACCAAATCATCGGTGATTTACCATCATCGATGATCTATAAGAAAATTTTTCAGACCCCATTTGCAACACGAATCCACAGGTTTTGTAGGTACATTCTACCATTTTCTCAATCCACCAGGCATTCAAGACCTCAACATCAACACACTACAACATCACATTGTTTGTAGAATGTCAAATCATCATCAAATTTCTCGTTCTCGCCCTTTAATCACCCATTTCCATCCAATGGTCATACTAGAACATCCAAAAGGTAAAATATTTCATTTTTTCATTCATTTTAAAACACTATAATCAGTACATTTTTGTTTTTCCTTAATTTTACACATCATTAATTCTCTTTTTTGACAAAATTAATAGTGTAAAACATTGATTTTAACTCTATTTAGGAAAATTGTTAACTTTCATAATCACTAATTGATTATGATTACTCCAATTTCTTAGTGATTCCTACTATTTTTGTCTTTTTACTATTTTTCACTCAATTTGATCAAAATGAGGACATATTTCTTGTTATCTACTAATATCTTGTCAAGTTTCATGATTTCAGATGGCATTAGGAGGTCCTAATTTTCCTATAGCTGATTCATTCCCTCGTATCTACCACCCTTTCTATTGGGAACAATATGAGTTGATCAATGATTTAGAACTATGTGTGCCATTCAGGTTGCTCCACTTGATCATCTTGAAGCCATCTTTTCTTCCACACAACATCCATGAAGCTACTGACACCTTCTAGAATGCTTATGATGAGATGTTGAGGCTACGAGAAGAGCTTTCCCAATTTGAATGCCACTACAAAACCGGTCTTGAACATTTGGAGGAGGATTATCATACTTCTTCAGAATCTAATTCCATCAGTCACATCAACATATCCAGCTCAGAATCTACCTTTTCCCACCAATATACACACCCTAAGAAGAAGATTTGACTTCTTTGGTTGAGGATTACATTTCCATCCTTGACTCGGACCTGACTAAAGAAGAGGAGGAAACTACCAATTCAATGAATCTCATTCCCCTGTCTCTAAAAATCTCTATACTGATCGAGAATCCGACTTGTGGATTTAATCATTGATTATTCTCAAATCATATATGTATTTAAATAAGTGATAAGCACATGTTGTTTTGTAATTTCTTTTTATACATAACTCTATGTGTTAAATAAATATCAAAGTGTTTATCTTGATCAATAACATTTGTGTTTGAAATTTGTGATGATGCGTAAGTAATTATATAACGTTAATTGTTTGGTTGAATGAGAGTTACATTTGGATAACGATAAATAGTGGATAGACATAAATATGTGATGCAATAATTATATAGGAATGTAGGATGATAAAATAATGATGCAATGATAATTGTATGATAATGAGATGCATAACAACATAGATAATTGAATGTGATGAGGATGGAGGGGGAAAGGATGATCGCCCCCAATGTGAGAGTAAGGTTCATTTAAGTAACAATGCCCTCAACAATCATGTATGAACCTTGAGAACACAAGTGCATCATTGGGTAATGATATGGAGATGGGAATCATCTACCATAGGTTAAGATGTCAACGATGCACATTAGGAGCATGTGAAATAATGGGGTCATGTGTGTATGTACCAAATTGGATTTTGGAGGAAATTGTGCCAATAGTGGGAAGTGTGATGGTGGGAGATGTAGAAGTGGGTTGCTTAGGAAGCCATTGTGGTGTAATAACAATAGGGGTAGGTTGAGAAGATGTGGAAGAGGGTGGGACAATCAGAGGAGGTGGATGAATGATGACTTTAGGAGGGGGATGAATAATGACCTTAGGAGGTGGTGAATGAGACAAGCTAACGGTTGCAGAGGCTTACCTATGTGGAAGAGGAGAGAGAGATCAATAAAAAAATTAGGTTTGGAAAGCAATGACACCCCTATCTTCTAATTGTTAGAGTCTATCATGAAGGGCATAACAATCATTATCATGGTGGCCATTAATGCGGTGAAAATTATAAAAGGGGTGGTCACGATGGTGGTGTATCCGATGAGGGAATGATGCTAGTTGGAAGGTAAATGAATCAACCACTTATCAAGTAAAGTACGTAAGATATCATGTGGTTTAGTAACATGTGAGAAGTATAATGGTCCATGAGTGGGAGGTGGGAAGATCTAGGTGGATGTCGATGACGATAGTGGAGGAGAGGGACACTTATGCGAAGGAGGATATGGTGACCGTGAGGGGGTATAATAAGTGGGAGAGAAGAGGTCTTAGTAGGTGAGGAAGGAATAGAAGAGGTAGAAGCATGTACTATAACAGGATCCACAAGTAAGTCTTTTTATATGCCAATAAACTTATAGCAAAGAAGGGTAAAGGAATCATATGTATCATATAACAACTTTTATTTTAAAGGAGGAATTAAGCCATGACAAAAGATATATTACATTTCTAGATCAATAGGCTGAAAAAGTAAATGGTGCATGTAAGAATTAAAGCATAAAATATAATCTAGAATTGGTTGTCTTTCCTTGATGCAAATAAGGTAAGTGTTCATATGTAACTTTAGGCCCATTATTAGAAATGAAATGTCTAAGGAATGCATCCTCCATATCATAATAAGTGCTAATAGATCCATTCTAGGTAAATGAGTATACCATTGAAGAGCAATATTGACAAGACTATGACAAAAAGCTTTTAGTAACAATCTATCATTGGAATATGAAGCCATGGCTAATTGAAAATCTTTAAGATGTAAGGATTTCTCATGCCATCGAATTATGAGAAAGTAGGCATAGTGAAACCCTTGGAAAAACAAAATTGTGAATTTTCTTAGGGATGGGATTTCCAGGAAGAGTATTATTGTCAATAGAAGCATAATAGGATTTGCTATCTAAGGTACGAAATGATATGGAAATTTATTTGTAAACCATCATTAATGTTGGCTAGATTTTCTCGCATAACATAAAACCTAGGCAGTCATGAGATAAATCTACCTCATTTACCGGTGAGGCTCCCATGTCGATTTGTCAATTAAAGTATGTTAGTATCTATATGGGGTTTTACTTTAATTGTTCAGCTCATGAACCATAGTTTATGCGATTCTGCAAAGAAGTAAGCAATTATTTAAGAAAGGAAATATTTATAGAAGAAGGGAATTATATTAACACAAAGAAGAAATGGGGAAGATGTGCATCCCAATCAATAGATAGCAGAGTTGATTGCATGCACATAGAAGAAACCAATAGATATAAACACATAATTATAAGAAAAGGTAGCTCTAGATCTAGATCTAAAATAACACAAAGTTTATTCAAAGATCTAAGATAGAAAGCTAGAAACAAAATACACCATGACACAAAGTTCTCCGGAAATTTGCTCCTGTATATTCCTTTGCTTCAAGTGGCTCTCAAGGGTTTCAACACAAATTCTAGAACACAAGGATGTTGCTTACAAATTCTGATCATTAACTCGAGGTTCTTCTTCTACTTATAGAATGTAGAAGGGAAAGTACAAATGGGAAACTCAACTGAACTGAAACATAAACAACAAGTAAAGATGACATTTGGCAATCATCCTCCACTAACTTATTCTTAAGTGACACATGTATCACTTAACTAGTAGAATTGTTAAACATAATTTTAAGTAATGGTTTCAAAACCAATAACTTTAAAGTTTTACAATTTCATCCGGAACGTGGAAAATAGAAGAAGAAGTCAAGCCAGTTGTAACATTTATGTCTTCTTTTTGTTCTGATACTGGATATACTTGTTGAACATGTAATTCAACATCTTCCCATCTGTTTTAGCCACTACTTCCTTTTCTATCCTAAACTGCAGCAATCCTTCATTCAACACCTTGATACATGCTTCCACATCCTCCAAGCTTGGCCCGAACCTCACAATATCCACCTGCAGTGCCACCAGTCTACTAATGGAATTCATCATGAAAGGCTTAGTAGCTTCATCAATTCTCCCTTGTACAATCAGAAGAGACCCTTCTAGGGAATTAGGCAATCTGCTCTGAATGATCCATATGTATGAAGTAATATTTTCAACCATTTCCTCCTTAGTGAAAGCAATGATACTATCTGGTAAGGACGATGTCTTACTCTCAAGTGCCTACATCCTCTTCAACAAAACTCTGCAGATCTCCAAATGGAAAGATACTGCAAACTCCAACTACTTCCCCTTCTCGATCCGATCCATCTGTAAAATCTACTCAGTAACCAATACTTCTCTTAGCACTTGTTGATTTCGCCAAAATACTCAGTTACTCTCGAAACTATGTTCATATCTACTATGCTCATCACCAGCTTGCTTCAGATTGATCTCGCATGCATCATTCATAACCTTCCTGGGCTTGATTTAATAATTAAATTCTTCCATTCGTCAATAACTTTCACCTGATTGCTTGCATCCTCCATCTCCTGCATAAGATGATCACTCACCTGCTCTAAAATGGGTTGAGTGGAAGATTTAGCAACCTTGGCTATGATCTTGCACAACTGAGATACCTGCTTCTGAAGCTCGTCTTTCTCCACCTTTTCTCTATCAAGCCTAAGGAATAGAGCATCTATCAATGTCTATGTATCCTACTTCAATCCTTCTGTGGTGGCTTGACCGATGGGTACTCTGGTTACTGTTACATCTTCTGCCGTGAGCTCATCCTCCTTCTTTCCTTCCACCGAATCCCGACATCTCAAAAAACTTTTGCCCCGACTCCTCGATGATCAACCTTGAAGTCACCTTAGCAACTTTAGGTTTTTTGTCTTTTCTGCCTAGACTTTCGAGTAGTTGCAAGTCGTGTTCCTCCAAGTTCATTTCCACTCTAGCTTCTGGAACTAACTGCGTAGCCAACCATTTTGAGAAGTTACTTCTCAGAGAATGAGAACTTACTGAGTGCACTACTATCTCCCGCTCTGTTTCCTCTCCATCAGAAACTGCTACAGTGTTATTGCTGCCATCTTCTGAATCATCCAAGGACAAAGCTATTTCAAACTTTTCCATCTCGTAGCTTCAACGCCTCTTCTAGAACAGGTGCTGAAATGGAGTGGTTGAGCAAAGAAGATGAATGTTTCCGGATTCAGTGGAGGCATGGAAGTGTCCTACTGAGGTGTAACACTTGGTGAAGTACTGGATGTTGGAGAAGCCAGAACTAAAGTTATAGCCGTGGAAGTGATCTTCTCCTTTAATTGAGATCTTCTCAGGCACCTTCATCTTCTCGACCTTCTACTACTTTCTCTTCCATGCTTCCTCTTTAGGGAATCTCCAGTCTGAAGTTACCTATGACTTGATTCATCAATGCTTCATCAAGGCAATATCCCTTCATCAACAACTAGTTTGAAGTATTCACTAGAACAAGTGCCAAACCTTTCCTCAATCGTATGGTAGCCCCCTACATTATCCTAAAGTACGGCTCTATCTCCTCCCATTTGATGGTAAGTGTCAAGTAACACATTCCCATCATCTTTAAGATCCGTAGGTATCCGTGCTAGTCCAAAGTCAAACACTTGCCGTGCTGATAGCTTGCTGAAATCCTTCTTTCTAACCTCGTACTCACTTTTGCACTTCATCCAAAAATCCTCTAATGAAGGCACATGTGCATACTCCTGGGAGATCGTCTTCCTGGCTACTCCAAATGGATCAAAGTTTAGCCGTGCAAGAAGAACTCTTGCTCATACTTGAATAACATTTCCGCTTCTAATCCTCGGGCCTTATGAATGCTCTGACAGCTATAATGTCCAACAAAGGTCGAAGAAGCCCATAGACTTGTGCCATTTCGATTGAAGGTCGTGTATCTCCACAAGTTGTCTGCTCAACTCCATGGTGACCAATCTATCATTTGGATATCTCTGGGCAATTTAACCGGTTCTTTAGAAAGCCAGTAACCCGAGGTATGTGAAATTTGCAAACTGAATGAATAGACTGCCAATTTTGGATATAGCTTCCCACGCTTCCTTTCTCACCCTGTTGGCCTTTAGGTCCTGTCTAGCCTATAAATGAATTCATAGAAGAATCCATCGTTGAACACTTTGAAATATTTCTTGCACGCAGTACAATAAGCTGGGTAGCAAATCGAAAATGGGGTCCTTAGAAAGAACGCCACATCTATCCAGCTTGGAGAAGATGCCTTGTGAAGCTACTGCATATACCAAATAGGAAGTCATTTTGAAGCTAAAAGTATGCTTCATGTTTTGGAGTTGCTCACCAATGTTGTCGCTAATGATTTCCGATGAATTTATTATGGAATCAACCTTGTTGACTTCAATGGTCCTAATGAAAGCATATATCCATGTACGGAAAGTGTGAGCATTCACCTCGCCATTTATCCAACATAACAATTTGGCAATATCATCTACCTCCCGTATCGTTGATTAGACCGTGGAAGAGTTCTTGGGAACTTAGAAGGAGATCTGGGCTTCTTCATGTATCTCGCTGTTGATCCAGAGGATCCTCACAGAGAAACACCGATCTAAGATCTTCTTAGAAATTGTTGCAGTCATTTTTAAAGTGTGGGGAAAAATTATACGACTCTGATGACATCTTGTTTGCAGGAAACGGAGCTCGTTTGCAAAAGTTATAGCCCGCTGAAATTTTTGGGCAACTGGCGAAATTTGGAGTTTTGTGCAGGTTGGACGTGTGCATGCTCGCCAAGTGTTTCGATCATATTGCGACACGTGGACGAATTGTGTGACGTACTAAAAAAATGGGTTTTGGAACGCCGGTCTTGGACACTCGTTCTCGGACAAATGGACCCCGCTATTTACTTGGGGGCCCTCAGCCAGGTTCGACACACTTGATTATGGAGGGGTGCCTTGGCCTCCTTCTCATTTAATCATTAAACCAACTTGTGTATATAAACCTCTATATTTCCTTTTGCACCATGCATGTGGGACATTGGGCATGTATTATTTAAATTACCCACGCCTAATTACCTATTTGCAATTTTCCACGCATATTTCTAAACTATTCAACGCATTACCTATATTCCATTTTCCACGCATATTGTAAACTGTCCACCGCATTAGACTGTACCATGCATATATGATGGGATTGTTGGTGCCTAAAATTAAACAATGCACCATCCCCAAGAAATGCACCCCAAGTAAAGCACCCTCCACATAGGCTTAGGCGGCTCTTAAGCCACTCAAAATCTGCGCCCACCTACCATATAAAGCCTTGACCAAGTTTACATGCGCCAAATGTGGGATAATGATCCCAAAGGATATGACCAAAAGCAAGGGAGGAGAATGGAACTCGGGTGGGCCGTGTAAAATGATAAGCACCCAGCCGGCATGCTAGGAGGTGTAGAAACAATATAAAAGGGGTGATATTCTATTTGTATGGCATTCGGGGACTGTGTAGTAATATTGTAATGCTCATATCTTGAGCTAGGAGTGGAGTTTGAAGGAGATGTAAAAAGTAACCCCTATTATTTTTGATAGAGGAAGACTGTGAGAAGGTCAGAATTTTGTAGAATTCTTTGTAAAGAATTATTTTCAAGATTTTAATAGATCGGTCCCATTCAACCGACCCGAGACGTAGGCCTCAAGCGCCGAACTCCGTTATCAATTCTTGCGTCACATTGTTGGTGAATCCTCTTCATTTCTTTCAATATTTGCACAAGATTTTGCAGTTTTTATTCTTTTATTAAAAATACAAAAAGAAATAATGCACAATTTTTACATCGAAAATCAATACAAAGCAAAAAAATGTGTTTGCACAATTGCTAGTTAAATTTGGTTTTCAGATCATTGGTATCAGAGCTGGTTTTGACTGATTTTTGGTTCAATTTAACGTGTTTTGGATTGCAAGTTGTGTGTTGGATGTTAACAAGGTCTCGATCTAAGAAGGGTGAAGGAGAATTAGTTGAAGGAGATCCCAAAATTGGTACTAGATGATCTCGAAGTCCTACAATGGTGGATCGAGAGGAAGTGGAACAAAACTTTCGTCAATCCTTCCAATAGATGAAGGAAATGGTGGAAGAAATGTACCAAGATAGGAAAAGGGAAAAGGGGACTAGAGAAGGTAAGAAAGAAGAAAGCTCTAATTCTGACATTCCAAAAAGAGACTCTTTAAAATCTGATTTTCTTTCATTAAAGTTAGATATCAAGTTTGAATTGCCTATGTATACTGGAGAGCTAAATGCAGAGAAATTGGATAACTGGGTCAAGCAAATAGAAGTATATTGCAGGGTTCAGAGAATTGTTGATGATGAAGCAAAGATTCATCTGGAAACTCTTTGGATGGGTGGAACAACACTCATTTGGTGGGAGAGTAAGCTTCAGGAAGTGGAAGAAAACAAAGGTATAGAAATCACTTCTTGGTCTGAATTTGTTTCAAATCTTAGGCAACAATTTTATCCTCTTGGTTATAAGCAACAAGCTATGATGGATTGGCAAACATTAAGACAAACTAAGGGACAAAGTGTTCAAGAATACACACAAGAATTTAGGAAAAGGCTCTAATTCTAGGAATTTCCCTAAACACAAAAGAAACACTGCTCAAATATATTGGTGGATTGCATAGTTATCTAAGGCATATGATACTTGTTTTAGGTCCTACTAATCTTGATGCAATATGTGTTCAAGCAACCCATCTGGAAGCACAAGGGAAAATGACAAAGGAGTCCTCTTTCTCTTCTTTTAATCATAAGAACAAGCAATCTGAAGGAAAAGGTTCGAAAGAACAAGGAAAAGGAAAGGGTAAGCATAAAACAAACTCTACTGTTAAGAAGGAAAATGAAAAACCATTTTGTAATCATTGTAAAAAAATCATGATGAGTCTAAATGTTGGAAATTACATCCTGAAAAGAAGCCTAAATGGATGGTTAAGAAAGGAAAAGAAAAGAAACAAACACCGTAGTGCATGATCTTGGTTCCGATTCAGTGATGAAACCAAAATCACAAATGCATGGGTTTATAAGGTAAATCAACTCTTTCAATTTCCAACAATAGCACTACAGATGTTGCATCTTCTTCTAGTAAACAAACTACACCTGACGATAAGAAAATAAATGAGCTTTTCCACATTAGAGTAATTTCAAAGCATACGAAAAATGATACTCTTTTTGATAGTGGATCTCAAGCTAATCTAATTTCTGAGGAGGTTGTTAAAAAACTAGGACTCAAAACTACACCACATCCCAAGCCTTATCCTTTGGGCTGGGTTTGTGATGATGCAAAACTGCAGGTAACTAAAACTTGTACTTTCGATTTGCCATTACGCATGTTTATTGATGAGGTTGAATTGGATGTAGTTCCTTTGGATATCTGTGGGGTGGTTTTGGGAAGTCCTTATTTATATGATCGTAAAGCAATTTTCTATAGGGAAGAAAATAAATATTTGCTTGTAAAGGATGGAATTGAGTTTATTATTCGAGCTCACCGTGAAAAGAATAATCTATCCTTGGTAACTGCAGGTCAAATGAAAAGGCTTGTAAACTCAAGCAAAAGTTTTGTGCTCATGGTGGTCAAAGCCAAGGAAAAAGAAAATGAGATGGCTTTTGAGACTTGCGATCTAAAACATAAGGATGAATTGGTAGAAATTGTTTCTCATTTTGATGATGTTTTTCAGGATCCACAAGGTCTACCTCCCAAAAGAGGGGTTCAACATGAGATACAGTTGCTTCAGGATGCACCTCTTCCCAATATCGGAATGTACAGGTTATCAGTAGTAGAGAATGAGGAAATCAAGAGACAGGTAATGGAACTTTTGGCTCAAGGTATAATTCGTCCAAGTACATCCCCATGTGGTTCACCAATTATATTGGTTCCTAAGAAGGATGGCACTTGGTGAATGTGTGTTGATTTCCATGCTTTAAACAAGATTACTATAAAGAATCGTTACCCTCTTCCTAGAATAGATGATTTACTGGATCAATTAAGGAATGCAATTTATTTCACTAAGTTAGACTTAAGAAGTGGTTATCACCAAGTAAGAATTGCAGAAGGTGATGTTTGGAAAACTTCTTTTAAAACGAAACAAGGATTGTTTGAATGGTTAGTGATGCCTTTTGGTTTGTGCAATGCACCTGAAACATTCATGAGAGTTATGAATGAAATTTTTAGACCATTCATTGATAATTTCATTATTGTCTACTTAGATGATATTCTTATTTTCAATAAATCATGGGATGAACATGTTAAACACATCCAGAAAGTCTTAGATGCACTAAGGAAAGAGAAATTGTATTTGAAGATGTCAAAATGTGAATTTGGAAAAACATCTTTAATTTACTTGGGGTATATTGTAGGAAATGGAGAATTGAAAATTGATCCTGCAAAAATAGAGGTTATTGTGAAATGGCCTAGACCCACAAATGTGACGGAAGTTAGAAGTTTTCTAGGTGCAGTTCAGTACTGGAGGAAATTTATTGCTAACTTCTCATATATTGCATCTCCTTTGCATGCTTTGACAAGTATTAAACAGGTCTTTCAATGGGGAGGAAAATAACAAAAGCATTTGATACACTGAAAGAGAAGATAAGTACCACTCCGATCTTGGCACTTCCGGATTTACAACATTCATTTGAGATTGAGATGGATGCTAGTGACTACGCAATGGGGGCGCTTTGATGCGTAACAAACGACCAAAGGTGTGTTACCATTCGAAACCTTTACAAGTGCGGTAAGAAACTATCCAACTTATGATAAAGAGTTGTATGCTTTGGTTCAAAGTGTTAAAAATGGAAGCATTATTTAATGGGAAAAGAAACAATTATCCATACTGACCATCAACCGCTTCAATACTTACAAACACAAACCAAATTGCAGCAGCATCTAGACATTTCGTGGATGGGATTTTTGCCACAATTTCATCTTGTAATCGTGTATAAAAAGGTATTCAAAACAAGGTTGCCGACATGTTATCCAGACACCAAAGGTGGTAGTAGCATCTATCCTTTTACAGCATAGTTCTTTGGCTCATGTTAGTTACAAGGAACAATATGCAAATGATGTTGATTTTAGAGAAGTGTATGAGGATTTAGTAAGTGGGAAACAAGTAGGAGAAAAAGATTATCATTTGCATGAAGGATTGTTATATCATTCTGGAAAACTTTGTATTCCAGAAAATGAGCGTGTGCATATGATTAGGGAAGCACATACTTCTCTTATTTCAGGGCATTTTGGTGTTAGTAAGATAGTTGCACATTTACAAAAATATTGCTATTGGCCTAGAATGCATGAACATGTAAACCGATATATTAAGGGATGTGTTCTTTGTGCCACAAGCAAGCCAAGTAACAGGAAATTAGGACTTTACACTCCTCTTCCTGTTCCAACACGGCCTTGGGAAAGTGTTTCCATGGACTTTGTAGGAGGCTTGCCCATGACACAGAGAAAACATGATTACTTATATGTGGTAGTGGACAGATTTAGCAAAATGTGTGTGTTGGTTCCATGTACTAAACAAATAACTGGTGAGGGAACTACACATTTATTCTTTCAGTTTGTTTGGGTTCATTTTGGTTTACCTACTTCAATCATATCTGATCGGATTCTAGATTTCTTGGGGAATTTTGGTCAACATTGTGGGGGTTAATGGACACAAAATTGAAAAAGAGCACTTGCTTTTCATCCACAGACTGATGGTCAAACAGAGGTTGTAAACCGCACAGTGGTACAATTACTTAGGGGCTATAGTAACAAACATCCTAAATTGTGGGATGAACATCTTTATTATGTGCAACATGCTTATAATCGTGCCTTACATTCTTCTACTTTAAAGTCTCCATTTGAGACTTGTTATGGATATCTCGCCTAATTTCCATTAGATATATATTATGGACATGAAACTCTGTTGTTAATGGTGTAAGTGATTCTGACAAGGCTAAAAGATTTGTGCAGAGAATACAACAGGTTCATCAAGATGTCCATGAACAATTGGAGAAAAGCCAGCTAAGTACAAAGCTAGGCATGATAAACATAGAATTGATCACAAGTTCAAAGTTGGTGATTCGCTTTGGCTTCACATCAAAAGGAAAGACCGATAGGTGAAGGTAAAAAATTGAAACCTATACGGTATGGTCCGTTCCAAATATTGGAAAAAATTGGTAACAACGCTTTCCGGTTAGATTTACCTCCATATATGCAAATCTACTCAGTTGTAAATGTTGAGAATTTAAGATTGTATGAACCGCCTATGATTATTGATCATGATGATTCTAACATTATGCCTTCCATTGATGATTTTGCTCTTGAGTATCTTGATGAGTTGCAGGAAGACATCATTTTGGACAGGAAAGTAAGAACTTCGCGAAGGGGTGATATTGAGTATCTTCGTGTTGGGTTCAAAGGCATGCATCCAAACAAGGCAAAATGGATGGAAACCGGAAAGGTGAGGGAGAAATACCCTCACCTATTCACCAATTAGGTTGACTTTTGGGGTCCAAAAGTTTCTCAGTGGGGAGGAATGATCCAGAGGATCCTCACAGAGAAACACCGATCTAAGATCTTCTCAGAAATTGTTGCAGTCATTTTTAAAGCGTGGGGAAAAATTATACGACTCCGACGACATCTTGTTTGCAGGAAACGGAGCTCGTTTGCAAAAGTTATAGCCCGCTGAAATTTTTGGGCAACTGGCAAAATTTGGAGTTTTGTGCAGGTTGGACGTGTGCACGCTCGCCAAGTGTTTTGATCATATTGCGACACATGGACGAATTGTGTGACGTACTAAAAAAATGGGTTTTGGAACGCCGGTCTTGGACACTCGTTCTCGACAAATGGACCCCACTATTTACTGGCTGGGGGCCCTCAGCCAGGTTCGACACACTCGATTATGGAGGGGTGCCTTGGCCTCCTTCTCATTTAATCATTAAACCAACTTGTGTATATAAACCTCTATATTTCCTTTTGCACCATGCATGTGGGACATTGGGCATGTATTATTTAAATTACCCACGCCTAATTACCTATTTGCAATTTTCCACGCATATTTCTCAAACTATTCAACGCATTACCTATATTCCATGTTCCACGCATATTGTAAACTGTCCACTGTACCATGCACATAGGATGGGATTGTTGGCGCCTAAAATTAAACAATGCGCCATCCCCAATGCAATGCGCCCCAAGTAAAGCGCCCTCCACATAGGCTTAGGCGGCTCTTAAGCCACTCAAAATCCGCGCCCACCTACCATATAAAGCCTTGACCAAGTTTACATGCGCCAAATGTGGGATAATGATCCCAAAGGATATGACCAAAAGCAAGGGAGGAGAATGGAACTTGGGTGGGCCGTGTAAAATGATAAGCGCCCAGCCGGCATGCTAGGAGGTGTAGAAACAATATAAAAGGGGTGATATTCTATTTGTATGGCATTCGGGGACTGTGTAGTAATATTGTAATGCTCATATCTTGAGCTAGGAGTGGAGTTTGAAGGAGATGTAAAAAGCAACCCCTATTATTTTCGACAGAGGAAGACTGTGAGAAGGTTAGAATTTTGTAGAATTCTTTGTAAAGAATTATTTTCAAGATTTTAATAGATCGGTCCCATTCAACTGGACCCAGAGACGTAGGCCTCAAGCGCCGAACTCCGTTATCAATTCTTGCATCACATTGCTGGTGAATCCTCTTCATTTCTTTCAATATTTGCACAGTACTTGTAGTTTTTATTCTTTTATTAAAAATACAAAAAGAAATAATGCACAATTTTTACATCGAAAATCAATACAAAGCAAAAAAATGTGTGTGCACAATTGCTAGTTAAATTTGGTTTTCGATCACTGCTCATTATGTTCATGCAGCTTAACTCTATGCTTCTCCCACCTACCGCCGCATCCTGAATGCTAATGGAAGTCACCACCTTTCAAGCAGGAATCTTTAAGCAATAATTGATGAACTCTGCGTCCAACTGAAATATTGTTTTCCCCGTAGCATCTCGCACTAATCTGGATGAAAGATGGTAAGACCTAACACACTCCATAACGAACTCTGGCAACTGAGTTGTGTATGGAAAGGCTGCAACTCGAATAATTCCACTACTTTTAACTGTACACATGAGTGAAGTCTTTCCTGCTCTGGATCTATCAATCAATTCGAAAGAGGTTCCGGACCTAGATCTGTGTCTCCTATGTTTGCAAATTTTGAAGTGATGCATGACTCTGTCATACTTTCTTTTTCATCCCTCTTTGCCATGGCTTTGTCTATCTTTGTTTGAACAATTCTTTTTCTTCTTATTCGGCTGGAATTCTTCAAAACTGGTGCAAATCTGGATAATTCTTTAGATTCGGAGGATATATTCAATGTATTGGACATTGATTAAAGCTGCATTTATTTTATAAAGAACTCCGTAATGAATTCCTGATTAATCCGCATAAAGATGGTAACCTAACATGAACAGTGAATTTTAATCATAAAAATCTGCATAATTCAAGCCTGCTGCCCCAAAATTGATGTTTTGTTTGCATGCAAAGTGAGCATGAATTTTACCAACTTCACCTGAGCACCTGTATCACTTATGCAAACAATTATCTAGACACAAATCAACTTCCTTCAACCTGTGCGCCAAAATTGGAAGCTTTTAACATTAATTTCACCTTCTTTTGAGCAAAAATCCTCTTCAAATGGGGCACACTTTTCCTCTGGGCTGCACTTCTTTGCCTGTGAATTAATTAATTCATCCTTATGGCAGCCCCTGCTTATATAATCCTTGTGATTCTATAATTAATTAATGCCTTTCCTATTACTGGCAATTAATTAATTAATTAATAAGCTTCACTCTTCAAATGGGGCGCCTATTTTGTGCATGCTTATGGCTGCCATTAAATAAATTAAATTTATTTAATTTTAGACTTCTTCGAGCTAACTCAAGCCTCGTAGTATGCTTTAACCTTAGCCACCGAAATTAGGAATTAATTTAATCATTTAATACTTTAAAAGTATCATTTCTCTCCCAAAAGGGGTGCACTTTTTGACATAAAGGGGTTGCATTAAATAAATATTATTTATTTAATTTGAGAACAATCTATTTTCAACCACCTTTTGTCCTTTACCCTCTGTTGACTTTTCCACAAGCACTCAGCAAAAATTGGGTGAATAATTAATTTAATTAATTAATTTAAAGGTGCCTTTCCTTCCCTAAAGGGGTCACACTTTTTGGCATAAAGAATTCTATTTTTAAGAAACACATGACAATGGGATTATTTACCCTGCAAGGCAGCCTTGAAAATCCCATGATTCACTTAAGTCATTTGACTTTCATAATGGGATTATTTACCCTGCAAGAGCAGCAATAAAATCCCATGATTCACTTAAGTGATTTTTCTTTTATTCCACAATGGGAATTTTTACCCTACAAGGCAGGTAAGAAATTCCCACCTGCCTCTTGCTGCCTCTAATTTTTCCATTGTCACTTAAGTGGCGTTGCTTCCATGGGAAAAAGTACCTGTTAGGCAGGTACAAAATTCCCACCTGCCTGCTACTTCTAATTTTCCCATGATCCACTTCAAACCTTCTTTTTCCAAAAATGCGGCCAGCCCAGAAGAGGCTTTTTGGTGCACGAATTTGTCTTTTCCCAGAGAACCAGACCTTTGATGGTGACTTTCTTCTGGCACAATGTGCGTATGTGATCTCCAATACTCCAGACAAGAATCAGGCCAAACCGGCAAAGGAATTGATCCAGAGAAATTTCATAGAAAACGAAACGGGAAAAACACAAAAACACAAAACGTTGCCAGAAGTTACAAATAAAGCCCAAGATTCATTCCTGGTTAAAACCCTACTGGTATATAGGAATAACGATATGTACGATCACAACAGAGTTAAACCGGAGCACAAATTGCCTCAAATGGGGCTCAAAATAATTAAATACAAATTTTCCGCAGACAAATCCCGACGACAGAATATAACAATTTTGGGCATCTAGGTATTTGGTGAAAATGACTAATATGGCTCTTTGGGAATATCTTGACACAATACAAGAACTTTCTGGCAATAAAAACACAAAATGACCCATTATTTTAAAAGTATGATTTTTTTTGGATAGGGTAGTCTCAGATTTCAGGATGAAATCTGGGGACACCAGTCGGCTCTGTCTGTGGACATCTTTTTCTCTGTCAGAATGACAAGGGAAAATATGAGATCCCAACATCTTTGGTTTTGTATCTTGTCTTTTGGGCACGGGGTCAGGCAAAAAAACAACACAACACAAAAACAAAAACAAGGAAAAACAAACAAAGTTTTATTTATATACATACAGGTTTTACCCTGCTCTTCATGTCCGGAACAACTTCAAGTGTTGCCCATTGAAAGGAAACGACAATTCAACTCCATCCTAATGAGAAAGAATGAAGCTATCTAGCTCCAGCGATCTTTTTAATCACAAAAGGCCCTTTCCATAGTGAATCAAATTTTCCATGCATGCCTTTTGCTTCTCTTCTTTTGTCCCATAAAAGGACCCAGTCATTGACTTCAAACTTTCTTTCCCTAGCCTTTTTGTCAAAGATGACTTTCACCTTCCTTTGATGCTCTATCAACCTATCTGTAACTTGAGTCTATACCTCCCGCAATTCAGTCAGGTACATTATTCTTTTATCAATAGCATCCATGAATGTAGAATCCTCCAGGGCTCTAGAAAGTTGTAGGACATGCAGTTCCAGGGTAAGAGGCAGCTTCGTGTCTCTACCATATAATAGCTGAAATGGGGACATACCTATAGCCCTTTTCGGTGTAATTCTATCAGCCCATAATGCATCAAACAACTTCTTATGCCAAGTTCTTTGATTCTCTGTTACTAGCTTTCACACGATAGTCACCAAGTTTTTGTTACTTGATTCAGCTTGGCCATTCCCTTGTGGATAGTAGTTTGAGGAATGTAACAATTGGATCCCATGAGTGTAGCAGAAATCGACCAACTCCTCAGAAGAAAGATTTGGAGCGTTGTTTGCTACTATTTTACTGGGCATGCCAAACCTAACAACAATAGTTTCCTTTATGAAATTACACACCTCCGCGGAAGTGACGTTCTTCACAGAATGGCTTCTACCCACTTACTTGAAATAATCGCAGAGCTATCAAAATATAGTGATGGTGACACTGAAGTCGGAGTTGAGCATACCAATAAAATCCATTCCCCACAATGGAAAGGTTCTTCAATTACAATGGGTTTTAAAGGTAATGTAGGTAATTTTACACACCCAACAAAGTGTTGGAACACTTGACACTTAGATACCCACTCTGCGGATCTTGAAAAAGTGTGGGCCAAGAATACCTTGCTCTGCGGATCTTGTGTGTAGTGACTCAGCCGAGAAATGACCATTGCAAGCCATGTCATGAAACTATTGTAATAGCTGATCCTGCTAAGCTTTATCCATGCATCTGAGAAATATGCCATCAATTCCTCTTTTGTACAAACCATTATCCCAAAGAAAAAAATCTCTGACTTTAGTTTAATTGTTCACTTCTCTTTCTGAGAAAGTTGATCCGGACATTCTCCATATGTCAGAAAGTAGGCAATGTTACTGTACCACTCCACCAGATCTATAAAAAGTACCACAGGCAAATCTTCATCTATCTCTTCTTGATCTGCTTCTGGCACTATTGCTTTCATCTCTATCATTAATTCGCACAGACCTCTTCCTCGAACCAGCTTTGTAGGTTTGATATCCAGGTCATATTCTTGAACCTTTGTCACCCATGTGCCTCTTAACAATCCTAACTCTTGTTGAGTGAGGATAGATTTCACTGCAGTATCTGGAACCAAGACCACAGTGTGTGAGGAAAGAATATAATACCTGAATGCTTTACACACCTTCACCACTGCATATGCGTGCTTTTCCATGGGAGTATATTTCAACTCATAAGCTTTAAGGGGTGTGCTCATGAAAGCAATCGGAGCTTCTGTGTCCTCTTGATTTTTCTGCATCAATATTGCTGACATGGTGTGTTCGAGGAATAACAGTAAAGAATAAATTCTTTACTGAAGTCAGGTGAAACCAAGACTGGGCTTTTGATAGGGCCTCCTTAATCTTCTAAAAAGATTCCTTCCCTTCACTACTCCATTTGAAATCTTGTGTCTTCTTCATCATATTCGAGATATGATGGGTTAGCTCAGTGAAGTCAGGAATGAATCTCTTGAGAAAATTAACTTTTCCAAAGAAAGAGTGAACTCCTTTTTTGGATGTTGGCAATGGCAATGTCTGAATGGATTTGACACGTTCCGGATCTATGTTGGTTCCTTCTTTAGAAACAATGTTCCCTAGTAGCTTCCCTTCTGTTACAACGAAAGATAGATTTCTTAGGGTTCAAAGAAATACCATGTTTACGACATTGTATGAAAACCTCTTCCAGATTCAAAATGTGCATGCTTCTGTCCTTGGAAAAGATTGTCAGATCATCAAGGTACACCACTATGATTATATCCTTGAGATGAGCAAAGACTAAATCCATAGCTCTTTGAAATGTAGCTCTAGCATTGATCAAACCAAACGGCATTTTCTGGTAAGCAAAGGTTCCCCAAGGTGTAATGAATGTCATTTTGTATTGATCTTCTTCAGCCACCTTGACTTGATTGTAGCCTGAGAAACCATCAAGCATGGAAAGCATCTCAGATCTAGTGACCACCTGCAGAGTGTGATCCATGATGGGGATGGGGTAGTTATCTTTTAATGAAGCTTGATTGAGGTTGCGAAAATCCACGCACAACCTAATCTCGCCACTCTTCTTTCTCACAGGAACTATGTTGGCTAACCATTCAGAATGATGTATGGGATAAATAATCTTTGCATCTAACAACTTCTGCTTGAAAGGCTTTTGTTCTGGTTTTAATGGGATGTAGTGTTGAACTTCTGTAGGCTGATATGTTTTCAGATCCTGTAAGACCAAGAAAAATATCCATGTATTTCTTAAGAAGCTTTGTAAAGGCTTCTCTTTCTGCCTCTGAACAACACTTACCCAAATTTACTAATTTGGGATCATTGCTGCTCCCAAATTTAGTAACTGTGTATCGAGGAAGAACCTTCCCCACTTTCTTCATTCTTCTTAAGCATCTGATCATGCTTGTCGAACATTTCCTCAAGAGATACCAAGCCTTTGGGAATTTTATTTCCCTTTAGCTGGATAATCTCCTGACTTCCTGAGACATCTGCATCCATTTCTCCCATAGTAGTTTTCCTCGGAGGTGAATTGCTTCCCTCATAGTAGATCTCTTCAAAGTTGTCCTTTTGTTGGAGAAATGCAACAATCTGCTTGTCATCGTTAAAAACTGCCATTGTTGGATGTTGTCAGGAACTTTCGGGCGGAAGACCATCTCAACTTTGTAATCCCCTGTCTAAAAATGTGGGAGGCTGATCTGGATTTAACAAAGTTGTAGTCACTGCAAGTGAATCAGCTCTTGAATTTTGTTCTCTCGGAATGTAAGATACCGAGAAAGCTGAAAAATCCAGGATAACAGAGTAGACTCGATCTCTATAATGCCGAAGTTTTTCCTTTTTTACTTGATAGAGACCTCTTATCTACTTAACAATTAGCTCAGCATCTCCCTTTGCATGTAAGAGCTTGATTCCCATTGTTCTTGCTTGCTCCATGCCTAACAACAACGCTTCATACTCTGTTGTGTTGTTAGTATTTTCGAACATCAATTTGAAGGAATGCGCATGCACCTTTCCCTCAGAGAGATAAGAACAATGCCTATACTAGATCCAAATGAAAACAACTGCCATCAAACTCCAGAGACCAAACCTTGTTGTCAAGTTGATGCGGTTCTTGAATCATAGGTTGAATTTCTTCTTTATCCATTTCTAGATAATAGACTCCATGATCAAATTCTTGAAACAAGATCTAAGATCTAGGATCCTCAGACTTTGATACTGTGTACTTGGATTTCTTCTCAGGTTGTAACTTTTGATTAACTCCTTTGATTGGTATGTGTGCACAAGACCAATCCATCTTGACTTCTCCGCCCAGCTTTTTACAAAAATTTCTACTCAACATGCCATAAGAGACTGGGATGTCTGCTACAAGGATAGTCATTTTCAGTCTTTTGTCTGAAAAGAAGTAAGTACTAGCCGACACATCTTTAATTTTTCCAACAAGAGGAACTTGCCTTTCCATTGAATAACATCTTCTCGATGGTTTTTGTTAATGTGAGACCCAAGGCATCAACAACTTTGGTAGGCATGACATTGTCAGAAGCTCCAGAGTCCAAAATGTAATTGCTTAGTTTGTATCCGTTGATAAGCAAAGATACATAAAATGGCTCGATCCTTTCTGATGTAGTAGGAGAAGAGGTAGAAGGAGAAGAACTTGCAGCTGCATTATTTGAAGGAGGAGTAATCTTTGGACTTGACAAGATACCCCGTGAAGGATTATTTGTTGGGTTGGGACCGTTACTTTGCACATACTTGACCAATCTATTTAGTTGATCAGGAAATGCCCTCAAATACTCAACTTCTGACATTTGGACCTTGGTCTTCTTGATATGATCGATGATGTCAAAAGCTTGACTTGCTTCAGCTAGATGTGTGTTGGCCCTTTGCTGTGAATTAAAAGAATTTGAATATTTATCTTTTGGCGCTAATGAAGAAGGAAGAGGGCTGCCTCTTTTTAAGATAGTAACATCTGGCCCAGGATCTTCTCTTTCTCTTCTTTGGCCGCTTGTGGATGCTTCGACATTTTGGTGTGTCTGGACCTTGTGAACACCGCAAATGTGTGACCATCAGAATATTCAAAAGATTCATAATAGCCATCGTCAGATTCGTAGTCCAAGTAACCAATATTGGAGTCACCAGTGGGATCTACAAAGTCTTCATCATCGAATGATTCGTCAATGTCGAGATCCTCTTCATTAGTTTCCAAGTTATTCCTTGGAGCAGCTTCAATTGCCAACCGTGGTGTAAAGCAGCAAATCTATTTCATTTTTTATTGTTATTTTGACCATTAAAGGTCCGAGCAGGAGCTAATCTTGAAGGGGTCGCATTTCCTGCTTGAGAGATCTGCTTCTTGATTTGCAGCATGTCATTAGCCAATCTTTGTAGCAAAGGATCTGAAGTACTTGAAGAAGCTCCATCACCTTTGTGAGATGGTTGTTTGAGTTTTCCAGCCATGATCAAGTCATCTTCAACTTCCACGGCAACATTTTGTGCTTCAAGTAGATTCACAAGTCTTGCCCTTCTCAGCTGATATCCAACTTCGGGCAATAGAGCATTTATAAAAAACATCTTTTGATTTTCATCGCTCAATGTGGCAGAAGTGGGGATTTTATATAAAATCCTTTGGAACCTTGCAATAAAGTCCCGCATGTTCTCACTTGGCTCTTTCTTCAATTGCGTCAGTTGGGTGATCAACATGCTAGCATCCTCTGCAGGCTTGAATCTTTTTAGAAATTGCTCACGCATAGTCACCCAGTTGGTTATGGTGCCAGGAGCTAGCCGATAGAACCATTCGCTAGCCAAGTCATGTAGAGTCTTAATGAAGAGTCTTCCGAGATGTCTTCATGCTCTACTGTAAGTACACCACAAGATATGAAGAAGGCCGCCAAATGATCATCTAGGTTTTGCTTTCCATCTCCAAAGAATTTTAGAAAATTCTTTCTGGATCCTTTTGGTAGATCGTGCATAGGTGGAGCCAAGTTCAGTGGCCCAAAAGTCTGCTCCCCATGGGATAGGTACTATCTGGTTCTGATTCGCCATGACGAATGGAGCACATCTTCTCCTTGTGTAGACTTGGTGAATAATTCCAGCCACCGATTATGCTGAAGACGATCCGGATTTGGATGGGTGTGCACTCTCCTTCCTGGTGAGAGACTAGATATGCGGCTTCTAACTTGAGGAGGATGATTGAAATTAAATTACTCCTGTAGTCTAAATAAATGATCAGTCCTTCCTTGCACCTTCATGGATCGGGTGAATGGACATTCAGCCAGGTTGAGATTTTTATGGAAAACACTCTAATCTTTAAGAGATAAGCTTTGATCTGCAAATATAGTTGTTCCCAGGTGGAGTCACCAAAAACTGTTGGCTAGATTTTCTGCATAGCATAAAACCTAGGCAGTCATGAGATAAATCTCCCTCATTTACCGATGAGGCTCCCGTGTCAAATTTTTAATTAAAGTATGCTAGTATCTATATGGGGTTTTATTTTAACTGTTCACTCATGAACCATAGTCAGTACAGTCTGATTAAAGTAAGTAGCTGTTTAAGAAAGGAAATATTTATAGAAGAAGGGAATTATATTAACACAGAGAAGAAATGGGGAAGATGTGCATTCCAATCAATAGATAACAGAGTTGACTGCATATGCATAGAAGAAACCAATAGATATAAACACAAAATTATAAGAAAAGGCAGCTCTAGATCTAGATCTAAAATAACACAAAGTTTATTCAAAGATCTAAGATAGAAAGCTAGAAACAAAATACACTGTGACACAAAGTTCTCCGGAAATCTGCTCCTGTATATTCCTTTGCTTCAAGTGGCTCTCAAGGGTTTCAGCACAAAGTCTGGAACACAAGGATGCTGCTTACAAATTCTGATCATTAACCCGGAGGTTCTTCTTCTACTTATAGAATGTAGAAGGGAAAGTACAAATGGGAAACTCAACTGAACTGAAACATAAACAACAAGTAAAGATGACATTTGACAATCATCCTCCACTAACTTCTTCTTAAGTGACACACGTATCACTTAACTAATAGAAAATTTCCACATAACTTTAAGTAATGGTTTCAAAACCAATAACTTTAAAGTTTTACAATTTCATCCGGAACATGGAAAATAGAAGAAGTCAAGCCAATGTAACATTTATGTCCTTTTTTGTTCGATCTGGATATACTTGTCGGACATGTAATTTAACATCTTCCCATTTGTTTTAGCCATCTGCTTCCTTTTCTCTCTTGAATCGCAACAATCCTTCATTTAACACCTTGATACACGCTTCCACATCCTCCAAGCTCGGCCCAAACCTTGCAATATCCACCTACAGTGCCACCAGTCTGCTAATGGAATTCATCATGAAAGGCTTAGTAGCTTCATCAATTCTCCTTGTACTATCGAAGAGACCCTTCCAGGAATTAGGCACTCTTCTAGGAATGATCCGTACATATGAAGTAATATTTTGATCACTTCCTCCTCGAAAAAGAAATGATATTATCTGGTAAGGACAATGTCTTACTCTCAAGTGCCTACATCCTCTTCAAAAAACTCTCGCAGATCTCCAAACAAAAAGATACTTGAAAATCCAGCTGCTTCCCTTCTTGACTCGATTTGTCTAGTACAATCTGCTATGTAACCAATACTTCTCCCGTAGCTTGCTGATTTCGGCCAAAATACTCGAGTTATCCTCAAGAATATGTTCATATCTACTATGTTCATCACCAGTTGCTTCAGCTGATCTGATCACTACATCATTCATAACCTTTCGGTGGGCTAGATCCTCTCCAAGTTGTACAAAAACTTGACAAATAATCAAATTCTTCCATTCATCAATAGCTTTCACTTATTGCTTGCATCCTCCATCTCCTACATAAGAGATCACTCACCTACTCTGAAATGGGCTGAGTGGAAGATTTAGCAACCTTGGTTATGATCTCACACAACTGAGATACTTACTTCTGAAGCTTGTCCTTCTCCACCTTTTATCTATCAAGCCTAAGGAATAGAGCATCTATAAATGTCTATGTATCCTACTTCAATCCTTCTATGGTGGCTTGACCAATGGGTACTCTGGTTACTGTTACATCTTCTGCCATGAGCTCATCCTCCTTCTTTCCTTCCACCGGATCTGACATCTCAGCAAACTTTTACCCCGACTCCTCGATGATCAACCTTGAAGTCACCTTAGCAACTTTAGGTTTTCTGTCTTTTCTACCTAGACTCTGAAGTAGTTGCAAGTCATGTTCCTCCAAGTTCATTTCCACTCTAACTTCGGAACTAATCACGTAGCCAACCATTCTGAGAAGTTACTTCTCAGAGAATGAGAAGTTGATGAGTGCACTAATATCTTCCACTCTGTTTCCTCTCCATCAGAAACTGCTACAGTGTTATGGCTGCCATCTTCTAAATCATCCAAGGACAAAGCTCTTTCAAACTCTGCCATCTCAGTAACTTCAACGTCTCTTCTAGAATAGGTGCTGAATGGAGTGGTTGAGGAGAGAAGATGAATGTTGCCGGATTCAGTGGAGGCATGGAAGTGTCCTGCCGAGGTGCAACAGTCGGTGAAGTATTGGATACTGGAGAAGCCGGAAGTAAAGTCATAGCCATCAAGTGATCTTCTCCTTTGATTGAGATCTTTTGTTCACCTTCATCTTCTCGGACCTTTTTCTGCTTTCTCCTCCATGCTTCCTCTTGAGGGAATCTCCTGTGTCGAAGTTTCCCATGACTTGATTCATCAATGCTTCAAAGAAGGCAGTATTCCTTCGTTAGCAACTAGTTTGAAGTATTCACTAGAACATCACCAGACCTTTCCTCAATCTTATGGCAGCCCCTTATGTTATCATGAAGTACGGATTTTATCTCCTCCCATTTGATGGTAAGTGTCAAGTAACACATTCCCATCATCTTTAAGATCCACAGGTATTCGTGCTAGTCCAAAGTCGAACACTTGTCGTGTTGATAGCCTGTTGAAATCCTTCTTTCTAACCTCGTACTCACTTTTGCACTTCATCTAGAAATCCTCTAATGAAGGCACATGTGCGTACTCTTGGGAGATCATCTTCCTGGCTACTCCAAATGGATCAAAGTTCAGCCGTGTCTGGGAAAACTCTTGCTCATACTCGGATAACATTTCCACTTCCAATCCTCGGGCCTTATGAATGCTCTGGCAGCTATAATGTCCCACAGTGATCGGGAAGAATCCCGTAGACTTGTGCCATTTTGACTGAAGGTCGTGTATCTCCACAAGTTGTCTACTTAGCTCCATAGTGACCAATCTATCATTCGGATATCTGGGCAACTTAATCAATTCTCTAGAAAAGTCGGTAACCCTGAGGTATGTGAAATCTGCAAACTGAATGAATAGACTGCCAATTCTGGATACAACTTCCCACGCTTCCTTGCTTACCCTGTTGGCCTTTAGGTCCCTGTCTAGCCTGCAAATGAATTCGTAGAAGAATCCATCATTGACCACTTTGAAATCTTTCTTGCACACAAGTACAGATGGTTTGTGGTAGCACTTGAAAATGGGGTCCTTAAAAAGAATGCCACATCTATCCAGCTCAGAGAAGATGCCTTGTGAAGCTGCTGCATATACCAAATAGGAAGTCATTTTGAAGTTGAAAGTACGCTTCACGTTCTAGAGTTGCTCACCAATGTTGTCGCTAATGATTTCTGACCAATTGATTATGGAATCAACCTTGTTGACTTCAATGGTCCTGATGAAAGCATACATCCATGTATGGAAAGTGTGAGCATTCACCTCGCCATTTATCCTGCATAACAATTTAGCAATATCATCTACCTCCTGTACCAGATTGGACCGTGGAAGAGTTCTTGGGAACTTAGAAGGAGATCTGGGCTTCTTCATGTATTTGTTGTTCATTATGTTCATGCAGTCAACTCTATGCTTCTCCCACCTGCTGCCGACATCCTGAATGCTAATGGAAGTCACCACCTTTCGAGCCGAGAATCTTCAAGCAATAATTGATGAACTCTGTGTCCAACCGAATTATTGTTTTCCCCGTAGCATCTCGCACTAATCTGGATGAAGGATGGTAAGACCTAGCACACTCCATAACGAACTCTAGAAATCAAGCTATGTATGGAAAGACTGCAGCTCGAATAATTTGACCGCTTTTAATCGCATGCATAAGTGAAGTATTTTCTCGCTCTGGATCTATCAATCAATTCAGAAAGAGGTTTCAGACCTAGATCTGTGTCTCCTATGTCTCAAATTTTGAAGTGATGCATGACTCCGTCGTGCTTTCATTTTCATCCCTCTTTGCCATGGCTTTGTCTATCTTTGTCTGAATAATTCTTTTTCTTCTTATTCTGCTGGAATTCTTCAAAATCGCAGTACAGATCTGGATAATTCTTTAGATTTACAGGATATTGTAAACACCCATAATTACGCCCAAGTAGTTTAAATACTTAAATTGTGTTGATTATCATTTTTCTCGCAAATCGACGACATATCGTCAAAAGCACTCATTTTCCCTCATATCATTATTAACTAATTACACTAAGCTAATTAATTAAGTTGGCTATCCAACAAGTACCCTAATTAACAACCTTTCGTTAATAAATCACCCTTCTATCTATACTAATTAATTATTATTAATTAATTAGCTTTCCTTCCATTTAACCAATAAATCAATATTTAATTGATTTAATCCCCTCTAAGTAGCCTAAATCGTACTAATATTCCCGTAATTATCTTCTATAAGCTTACATATACCTATTAGTTAATCACCTTTTATTAATTAAAACACCCCCAACTCCCATGATTTGCTAAGCATAAATTAAACCATTCTAAAGTAAGGTTACCTTTAATAAAGCAACCTTATCCATTCATAATCATGTTTTACCTTTATCCCACATGCAAAGGGATGGAGTGTTTCCTTTATCCATTGGGCTATATAAGGAGCCCCCTTCTACCTTTATACCTACACCTAAAACTTCTTAAGAGAGCAAATGCAAAGCATATAACAAAGAGACTAAGAGCTTGCCTTTTTTTTTTTTGAGAGGTCACCATTGTTAAGAGCTAAAGCTTCCTATTCTTGCATTCTTTAAGGATCAAAAAAGTAATTTTTGACTGCCATTGGAGCTAAATAGGTCCATTCATTCTTGTTGGTAATTTAGGAGAGTAGAGATGTTAAAATAGCATGCATAGTTTTGATATCATATTTTCAAAGTTATAATGTTAATTTAGATCTTGCTTAGTTCTCTATCTTGATGGTGTTTATGTTTCATTTTACCTAAATTGTAGAACTATTTTAGGTGGTAGTTATTGCTTTATTTGATTTAGCATTAAACAAAGTATACATGCACACATTTGGCACACCGGTGGGACTTACTCCATTGTCCTTTTCACTTAATTTCAAGTTTTTGTAGTTAAGTTTTATTTTTGGTTACTAACCTGTTTTACACATGTTGATCTAACTTATTTTTCTTAACTTTTTTGTTGAGTTTGCATGTGTTGAGTCTTCCTTGTAGGTATAAAGGAGGTGAATTGCTATCAAAATTGGAATTGATGGGAAAATTTCAAGATTTCTCCATGTTTTCATTTTTAGAGCTTACTTTTTCAACATTCTACTTGCTAGTTTTGTCAATTTTTTAAAAATTTTAAATTCTTGAGCATGTAGGTTAGTGTTTGATAGTGATGAGTCTTCTATTTATATATTAATGTGGTGGGTTTATGTCAAAATTTAATCTTGGTGAGAAAATTTCAATATTTCATCATGTTTTCATTTTTAGAGCTTACTTTTTCATCATTCTACATGCTAGTTTTGTCAATTTCTTGAAAATTTTAAATTATTGAGCATGTATGTTAATGTTTGATAGCGTTGAGTCTTCTATTCATATATTGATGTGATGGGTTGTTGTCAAAATTGAATCTTGGTTGGAAAAATTTACCCATTTTGTAGATTAAGAGACATTTTTTTGACATTTTTAAGTGCATGTCAAGTGCATACCCGTGAGCATAAGAGCATATGCGTAACCCATCTTTAGAAGGCCATAACTTTTGCTCTCGAACTCGAAATGACTCCATTTTTTTTGCATTGGAAAGGTATTGAAATTAAATATGCGATGAAAATATAAATTCAAGATTTATACTTACAAAAATTACAGGTTTTTCTTTTAGTTTAAAACAGGTCATTTTCTAACATGTCTAATGTTTTGATGAATGTTGTATTTCCATGCTTCCTCAATTTAGACCAAAGCATGTGTATGCTCTTCTCTTGCACCGTTTGGTGATCTTGAGAATTAAAAAAACTTTGATTTATATCTTTTAACATTGAGATTAAACTTAGAAATTTGATTATTCATTTTGCTTAAGGGAATGAACCTTTTACAAAATATTTTTCAATGGTCTTTTGATTTGAAGTTTTCCATTTATGTATAGTTAGGATAAAGTTTGTGTATGCTCTTCTCTTGCACCTTAGGGTGATCTTGAGAATCAAAAGCAACTTTATTCTTCATTTTATAACATTTGGTAAATTAGAAACTTCATCTTTCACTTTTGGTTTAAGGGAATGAACCTTTTACAAAGCATTTTTCAATAGTCCTTTGATTTGAAGTTTTTCATTTCTATATAGTTGGGATAAAGTTTGTGTATTCTCTTCTCTTGCACCTTAGGGTGATCTTGAGAATCAAAAACAACTTTAGTCTTCATTTTATAACATTTGGTAAATTGGAAACTTCATCTTTCACTTTTGGTTTAGGGGAATGAACATTTATCAAGAATTTTGTATGGTTCATTGATTGAAAAGATTTTCTTTACTTTTTAGTTGGATTATTTGTTGTGTATGCTCTTCTCTTACATCCTTGGATGATCTTGAGAATCAAAAGAAACTCTTAATCCTCTTTTAAATAATGTGATTTTCTTGGAGAACTACTAATGCTTGAGTGCAGGACCTAAAAATGCTTGTCAAAGAAAGGAGGAATCAAAATGAAATCAAAAACTACTAATACAATTGTTATATAGGTTGCCAAAAGGTGTTCAAGCAAACCACACCTAATTAAACAAGATAAAAAGAACAACATATTCAAAACATTGTATTGCAGGTTTTAGAAAAGGGTACGTCCCTCTCCGCTCAACTGGAACATAACCCCTTTGGCATAACGCCTTAAGCTACAAAAATGGGGGTGGTTCAGAACCCCAAAGTAGTCCACGCAAGAGGGAACCTTGTGGATGAAATGGGAAGTGCTCTGCACTACCTACTTGACTAGTGATTCTTTTGTGAGATAGCATTATAGGTTGTCTATTATGGCGACACCAGTGATAGTACACGTAGATGCACTATTTGCCTACTGTTCTTGAAAGGGATAAAGTAAATCCGAGATACTCCCAAACTAGTAACTTAACTTTTTGGGTAAATCACGCTCGCTCGTGGCAACTTTGTAACACCTAGGGTGAGAGAACCACCTAGGAGAATATACTTTGGCTAGGAGCCCACTTTGACCATTCTAAAACAATGTTGAGTTGTGAACCATATTTTCATTGAGAAACGTGTGACGCGGTACTTTCGCCTAGTTTTTACTTGCCTTAGGGCGAGGCGAAACTCTGCCGAAGTGAAGCCAACATTTTTTTTTTTGATTTACTTCCTTCACATTCTTTTGACACTTTGTTGATCAAAAGAAGGGTGACTACCTTTGTGTTACCAATTGACTGTTTCTCTCACTTTTATGTCCATTTACGCCCATCCATGTTTGCATGGCTGGGTTAATTAAATGTCTAAAGTGTGCGGAGGTGTTTTCACATCATTGGTAGCCATTGTGATCTTGATACCCATGTCAAGGTTGTCATTGTAGTTAGGTGTGGTTCATCACCGCAGACTTCCTTAGAAGAGTTAGCTTGTTTGTATCGTATCACTATAATTTTGATATTTACGTCTTGTTTCTTGTAAACTCGACATAAATACCTATATTGTACGGTTACGTTACACACATTTTTAACTATTCCTAGCTATACTTTGAGCTTTTTAGTTTGGTTCTATTATTACCTCAATTTCAAAGAGTGCTAGGTGTTACCATTTGTGCGTGTTATATCAATAACACCTCGATATCAATACTTCACTTTCTCGTAAAGTGGGTTAACATATCTTGGTGATATTGTTGTGTCATTCACGAATTGTAATTGGCACTTTTTGAGATATAGGTCTTAATCAAGTTTGAGCTCGCTCATCGTATATCTTGATTGGGAGATCACATTGACTTCTTGTTTTTACTTACGTTTTGTTCATTTCCTTGAACTTGGCATAAGTGAAAACATCTTGTTGATCATCTTTGCATCACATTTTCATATGGTGTATTTCCTTGTTGATTGGCTTTGTGTTTCACACTTGCATGATTGTTCCTTGTGATTATTCATTCAGAAAACTTATTTTCTAGGACAATCCCTCTCGATCTCATCGATATTGCATCATCACGATGTCTATTTTCCTTAGACCTTCTTCAGAAAATCACGCATGCATATCAATACTTACAAAATGTCTAGTTGGTTGTCCTTATGCTACCCAAATCGACATGTCACTTCCTTCCCTTTGAAGGAGTTCCATCACACTATCTAAATCTAGACATTTGTGCTTAAAACAACACCAAAAATGACTGACTATTGTATGGTTCCCCATACTTACAAAAATATGGAACCTAGGTTTAGCAATTCAAAGCAAAAGATTCCCATTACAACTAAACCTTGTTTGGTTCTTCGTGCTAGAGAGCCCATACGGGTAACTCATTCCCCACCTTCATCTCACAGTCGGTGGTATGATTTAGACATGTCTGATCCAAATTATTATTCGAGTTCACCCCACTATTCTTCTAATTCTAATCTAAACATTTCCTCTTCTTCTGAGGATTCCAATCCAAATATTTCCTCTGACTCTTTTGAGGATTCAGATCTAAACTACTATTTAGATTCATCTAATTTGATTCCTAAGACATCTAATGCAACTCTTATGTTGCGGTCCTCCCTTTCTTTGCAGGACCCCTTTTATCAGTCTCCCCAATGAAATCTTCTTCCTTTGAAGATACATGCAACTCCAAATCCCTCTAATCAAGTATAATACAATTCTTTTGTCACGGTCCTCTTTTTCTTATGCAGGACCCTTTTCATCATTCATCTAATGCGATGCTTGAATCACAGTCCTCCCCTTCTTTGCAGGACCTTCTTCATCAATCACCACCATGAAATCTTCCTTCTTTGAAGATTCGTGTGACTCAAAGTCCTTCGAGACAAACATCTGAATCGACCCATGCATTGCAATCTACAAAATTTGGACTTAATCCTACTATTTTACATACGACATACCATTGTATAGGTAGGTCCACACCACCTTCTTCTACTCCTGAGCCATCTAGTTACACATATTCTTTGTCCCCCACATCATCTTCTTCTATCAATAATCATCAAACATATTCTAAGTCTTCCACACCAAGTGAACCTATTTCTTCCAATCAACCCCTAGGGATCTATCAACAACTCATACCGATTGACTTATTTTAGAATGAAGAAACAATTAGGGCATTTATAGGGGCACATGAAGATATTCCTCTAGCAGATTACGAGGAAAGTTTCTCTTTAGACTTCAATGCGTTCATGTATTGTGCTGAAAAGGTTGATTCATTTGATCAAGAAACGGAGGAAGAGCCTCAGATCATGCAACTTGATCCTCCTCTTATTCTTCCATCTTCACATTCTTCATTATGTGATGAAACTCCTTGGTCTTGCATAGATCCATGGCCTATCTTCTCATCACCTAATAAATCTTCATCTATCATAATTCCTTAATCACAATCTCTTGTGGGGTCAGTGCCAGTAACTCTCCCTCTTCTATTTGTGGGACATTTTCGAGTAGCCCATTATCTTCGATTATTAGGGCACATCCAACTAGCCCCTTATCTTCTATGTATGGATCACCCCGGGTAGTCCATCATCTTCTATTCTTGGGCCACATCCTGGTAGTCCATCATCTTACATCTATGGGTCACATCTTAGTAGCCCTTCTTCTTTTATTCTTGGGCCACATTCTAGTAGCCCTTCATCTTCTATTTATGGGTCATGTCCTAGTAGCCCTTCTTCTTCTATTCTTGGGCCACATCTTAGTAGCCTTTCACCTTCTATCCATGGCTCACCTCCTGGTAGCCAATCCTCTTCAATTCTTGGACCGTATCCCTTTCATCTATCACTTATTTCTTCTATCAATGGTTGTGGCAAGCCCACTACCATTTCTATCGTTCCTATCATCAATCGTAAATGTTCACATTCTTCTCCTTCTTGAGGTCAGAAAATTCAAGTGTCAGCTTATAAGAAACCCAAACAGGTTCATTATCAAGCTCAGGTCAAAACTTCCAAGAGCTCAAAATCCCCCAACAACTAGAACAATCTCAAAGTTATAAATCAAGCACGATTCAAGAACGCACATCAACATAACCATCAAGTATGGTGCAAAGTGCATAAACCTCTGGATAGGGAACTCAAGCTCCCGCATACAAAATCCATGTTTCAGGATAAATCACAATCTTTTGTTGAGTGTGAACTCACCACAATCATCGAGATTGGGAAAACATGACTCTTGATAAACAAACATGCTTAGTCTCCCTTATCAAGGAAGTCACAAACATCATTGTTGGATCCTATCACACAGAGTGACTTTGTTAGTAACAACGGTTAAAAAAAAAGAAAATATCAAAAATCTAAAAATAAAAAACAATGCAAAAATACAAAATTAAAAAAAATTTAAAAAAACAAAAATCAAAGGTACAAAGATCAAACATTGTAATCAGGTGTTGCGTACACATGGATATTTCTTTCTTCCCTTCCTTGCTATTCTTTTGCAAGTCTTCCTACCATTTTCATCCCTTCGGTGATATTTTGGTTAGCTTATTCGCATGCATTTTTGTGACATTTATCTCTATGGTATCTGTTTGCCCCTGGTCTTTTATCACCTTGGTAAATTAAAGAACGACTGACCTCATGGAGATCCTATCACATTCAAACATCTAATAAACTTGTTGCGAAGAAATTTTGGACATATTTGTTGACACTAGCCAATGTCGTCATCACAATCACTTCCACCTCCTTCCATCAAGCCATCAGTGGTTCTTAACCCCTTGTCAAACAAGCAAGCTGAAATAAGTTTTTAGAAAGCAAAAGAATCAAAATCAATCAAAACTCAAAAGCTAAAAGCTACAAAGCAAAAGCAAATTAATATATAACTCTCTCTTGGGGTATTTCTAATAATCTCTATCGGGGCTATGGATGCCTGACTGGTAGTAGAGCAATGTTGTGATTAGAATCAAATACATCTCCGTCGGGGCTATGGACGCTTGGCTGGTAGTGGAGCAATGTACGACTATCCTTTCACCCTCCATTCACAAAATCACTTATCAAAATAAATCATTCCTACACATTGGCTAGGGTCTCTTCACTTGTTGTCTATTAAATCTTCACTTCAAGAGGTAATAAAATCCACGTGCACACACTGGATCTCTATGAGTAAATAGGATTAGTATGTTACCAAGTGTCTTTTTTTGGACCTTGTTCAGACTCTTACTCTAGTCCATATCTCGTCTCACGATTTATGCCTTTGGCTAATCACTTCTTCGCCGTGAGGCTTCTAAGCTACATTCATATCATTCACATCGTTCTTCTACTTCATTCAGAACATCCATGTGTATAAGGTTACTTGTTTTCCATGTTTGCGGACACCTTTGTCCCCTTCCACAAAAATAATCTTCTCCTTCCTTTCTATCACGTGCTCTTAGGCCAACTTACGCTAGGGGCATCCTTGCTTCTTCCCAACATTTCATTGGTTTATGTTCATCATCATGTTGAACCTATCCATAATGGCCTTGGGTCCCACTTCTACCTGTGAAGAGTTTACCTTTGAATACTCCCACCTTATCATTGGGACATTTTTACATCTTCACCTTTCTGGTATGCACATGGCCTTATGCCCTTGTACATCCCATCTATCGCTGGGGGCATCCACGCTTTCTCGTCTTCCTGTACATAGTTTCATAAAACTTTTAAAATCAACCAAAACATTCAAATATGTTAGAGAAAAAAAATCATAAAAAAACATTCAAATATGTTTAAGAAAACTTCTAAAAATTGAAAATCATCCTACAAAATGTCACTCTTTAGTTCTCACTTGTTCATGTGTGTGACTTGGATCATCTTGATCTACCTCCATCAATAAAAGCTAGGCTGCTTACTTTGTCCGTACTCTGGGGCACAACGAGTTTCTGGTATTGTTTCGTAGTGCACATTGCTTTTCCATCGGACCCAAGTGTCCTCCGTTATTCCCCTCGCATGTATCCTTGCTTGGGGCACCATCATCAACCCTTGTCGTTAATTTACACAAGTCGTAACTAAAGCTCGATAATAAAAACATTATATTATGTTTCTCTGTTAGTTTAGCTTGTTTACTTTCTTGTATTGCATTACATTTTGTATGTTGCATGGAGTTAGGCATCTTTCACTTTCTCATATTGCATTGCATTTTGTATGTTGCATGGAGTGGGTGTTTTCAACAATGGACAATCATTCGTAGTATGACTTTTCATGTCGTTCTACCTTTATCGTATGCTTGTATTTTTCATAAGGACCGATGACGTAGCTCTTATGGCAATATGATGACAAAGTGAAATTATTCCAATACACAATGGCTAGAGGCTAAGCTCTTCTCTCGCCTCCTCCATATTCATTCTACATCGCTTTCCTCCCACCCCTATTCTTCCATCTTACCGGGGCATCTTGCCTCTTCCCATTCTTCTATCTATCTTTCACCTTTTTCGATTGTCGATCAGCTTCTTCCATCACCCCATCGACACTCGAGGGGGCATCTCTCCCTCCTACTAATTTTTCTTCTATCCCTTCAAAATCTCTCATGTCTACTATCTTTGAAGTGGCATCACTTACGCCACCCCAAAGAGGGGCAAATGTAAACACCCATAATTACGCCCAAGTAATTTAAACACTTAAATTGCGTTAATTATCGTATTTCTCATAAATCGACGACATATCGTCAAAAGCACTCATTTTCCTCGTATCATCATTAATTAATTACACTAAGCTAATTAATTAAGTTGGCTATCCAACAAGTACCTAATTAACGACCTTCCGTTAATAAATCACCCCTTCTACCTAGACTAATTAATTATTATTAATTAATTAACTTTCCTTCCATTTAACCAATAAATCAATATTTCATTGATTTAATTCCCTTCTAATAGCCCAAATCATACTAATATTCCTGTAATTATCTTCTATAAGCTTACATCTACCTATTAGTTAATCACTTTTGATTAATTAAAACACCCCCCAACTCCCATGACTTGCTAAGCATAAATTAAACCCTTCTAAAGTAAGGTTACCTTTAATAAAGCAACCTTATCCATTCCTAATCATGTTTTACCTTTATCCCACATGCAAAGGGATGAAGTGTTTCCTTTATCCATTGGGCTATATAAGGAGCCCTCCTTCTACCTTTATACCTACACCTAAAACTTCTTAAGAGAGCAAATGCAAAGCATATAGCAAAGAGACTAAGAGCTTGCCTTTTGTTTTCTTGAGAGGTCACCATTGTTAAGAGCTAAAGCTTCCTATTCTTGCATTATTTAAGGATCAAACAAAGCAATTTTTGATTGCCATTGGAGCTAAATAGGTCCATTCATTCTTGTTGGTAATCTAGGAGAGTAGAGATGTTAAAATAACATGCATAGTTTTGATCTCATGTTTTCAAAGTTATAATGTTAGTTTAGATCTTGCTTAGTTCTCTATCTTGATGGTGTTTATGCTTTGTTTTAGCTAAATTGTAGAACTATTTTAGGTGGTAGTTCTTGCTTCATTTGATTTAGCATTAAGCAAAGTATACATGCACACATATATGTTCAATGTATTGGACATTGATTAAAGATCATTTTCTTTTGTAAAGCACATGTAATCGAATTCCTGTAATTAATTGGACAAAGATGGCAACTGCAACATGAACAAAGGAATTTTAATAATAAAAATCTGCATAATTCAAGCTTGCTGCCCCAAAAATTGATGTTTTATTTATATGCAAAGTGAGCATGAATTTTACCAACTTCACCTGAGCACCTGTATCACTTATGCAAACAATTATCCAGACACAAATCAACTTCCTTCAACCTGTGCGCCAAAATTGGAAGCTTTTAGTATTAATTTCACCTTCTTTTGAGCAAAAATCCTCTTCAAATGGGGCACACTTTTCCTCTGGGCTGCACTTCTTTGCCTGTGAATTAATTAATTAATCCTTAGGCGTCCTCGCTTATATAATCCTTGTGATTCTATAATTAATTAATGTCTTTCCTATTAAAGGAAATTAATTAATTAATTAATAAGCTTCACTCTTCAAATGGGGTGCCTATTTTGTGCATGCTTATGGCTGCCATTAAATAAATTAAATTTATTTAATTTTAGACTTATGCTTCCAGTTAACTCAAGCCTCACAGTCTGGTTTGACCTTAGCCACTAAAAATAGGATTTAATTTAATCATTTAATACTTTAAAAAGTATTATTTCTCTTCCAAAAGGGGCACATTTTTTGACATAAAGGGGCTGCATTAAATAAATATTATTTATTTAATTTTAGAACAATCTATTTTCAACCACCTTTTTTCCTTTACCCTCTGTTGAATTTTCCACAAGCCTGGGCACCAAAATTGGGTGAATAATTAATTAAATTAATTAATTTAAAGGCTGCCTTTCCTTCCCGAAAGGGGTCACACTTTTTGGCATAAAGAATTCTATTTTTAAGAAACACATGACAATGAGATTATTTACCCTGCAAGGCAGCCCTGAAAATCCCATGATTCACTTAAGTCATTTGACTTTTATAATGGGATTATTTACCCTGCAAGGCAGGCAATAAAATCCCATGATTCACTTAAGTGATTTTTCTTTTATTCCACAATGAGAATTTTTACCTGCAAGGCAGGTAAGAAATTCTCGCCTGCCTGCTGTCTCTAATTTTCCCATTGTCACTTAAGTGGCGTTGCTTCCATGGGCAAAAGTACCCTGCTAGGTAGGTACAAAATTCCCACTTGCCTGCTGCTTCTAATTTTTCCATGATCCAATTCAAACCTTCTTTTTCCAAAAATACGGCCAACCCAGAAGAGGGTTTTTGGTGCATGACTTCGTCTTTTCCCGAGAGAACCAGACCTCCGATGGCGACTTCCTTCGGCACAACGCGTGCGTATGTGATCTCCAACTACTCCGTGCCAAGAATTAGGCCAAATCGGTAAATGAATAGATCCGGAGAAATTTCACGAGAAAATGAAACGGAAAAACACAAAAACACAAAATGTTGCCGAAGTTACAAATAAATCCCATGATTCATTCTGGTTAAAACCCTACTTGGTATATAGGAATAATGATGTGCACGATCAAAATAGAGTTAAACCGGAGCACAAATTGCCTCAAACGGGCTCAAAATAATTAAATACAAATTTCTCGTGAGACAAATCTCGAACTGACGAATATAACAATTTTGGGCATCCGGGTATTTGGTGAAAATGTCTAATATGGGTCTTTGGGAATATCTTGACACAATACATTAACTTTCTCGGCAATAAAAACACAAAACGACCTATTATTTTAAAAGTACGAAATTGTTTGGATAGGGTAGTCTCAAATTTCAGGATGAAATGGGGACACCAATTAACATGCATGAGAGAAAGGATATCTTATGGAGGAATGGTTTGAGCATCAAGAGGCATGTCGAATGGTTGAATTTTTCCATTATGGGTGATCATAAGGACTTGAGGAGAGGAATGGGATGTGGAAGGAGAGGATGGATGTGAAGGCTCTAAAGGTGTAGTATGTGAGGAGTCAATGGGTGTATGATCAACATGAATAGTAAGAGATATACTAAGATAATCATTAGTTTTAACATGGAAATCAATGGAAACAATTTCAGAAGTAGAGGATGTATGAGGTATAGATTCACATTCAACAATCTTAATGCAAGAAATATCATTTTTTTGATATTTGGGAAAATGAGGGTTTTCACAGGGACCCTACCCTATTACAATAAAGGATCTATAATCCAAAGATAACCGATAACATTCCATGGAGAAAAAATAAGCCATATTTCAAAAATAACTGGTGAAAACAACACAAAACCAACCCAAAACCAACCAATATATTGTTCAATTGTGGCCTAAAACCAACAATAAAAGTAAACGAGAAATGAAACAAAAGAAAAAACTAATAATATAGCAGAGAACAAAACTCATTTGTGGTTAAACACTTAAGATGAGAGCTTAATAAGTTACGTGATGTGGTTGTCTCTCTCCTCAATTTCCTTCTTCCTATCATCATTATTAACATGTGTATTATCATTATCAGAAGCATAGTCACTATCATCAATATTTTCACAGGAAAAGAGTTCATCACCCAAAAAATCTACAATAGTGCTATTATTTACCATAGTACAAGGAGAAGAGGATGGGACATTATTCATGTTTGCAATGAATGGGAGAGGATATTAATCATGTTTATGAATAGAAGAGAAAAAGTAAGAATCGAACTTGGGAGATCATTAGGACTTGGGAGATCATCGGAGTAGATACTTGGAATGCAAAGAGTCGTTGGATGACATAGGGATCATATTCAAGATTTTACATAAAATTACAATATTCAACTTCTACGGAGGCATTGGAAAGGATTGGATTGATGTCCATGAAGGTCATAGAATGATCTAGGGATGGGTACCAAATTAAGCAATGAGGGATGTGGATCTTAGGGAAAGGAGTTCAATCAAGGAGTGGGTTCACCAAATGATTTAATCTAAATCAATCTAAATATTTAATTTAGAGTAACTATTCTAACAAAGGACATTCAAGTGATTATACTCTATAATAGTTAATATACAAGTATCTAAAATCAATCACCATAGGTAAATACAAAGAAAATAGAGACTTATCTATTTTGGCTGATCTGGAAGTGATCGAGACTATCAGATTGTTGGACATGACTGGAAACAATGAGGAAAATGGCTCACCGAAGACTTAGGAACTCAATACTATCTGGAAAGAAGTATCCACGGGAGGATAGAAGTGCACCAGTGTTAGTGACTACGTGAATCTTCGAGGATCTAGTATTTTTGGGTTGGGAGGTCTTCACTTCTACTTTCTATTTTTCACTTTGATCTTTCTTTTATGGTTCTGATTTCACCTATAACCTACAACACAAATCCTAGATATCTGCATAAGTTCATAAACACATGAGATATGAATAAAATATGCAATATGTGAATTCGAGATGACCTTGATGGTCACCCAACGAGTGAACTTATGTCCGAATGTTGCACTACACTTAGATTCTATGTAGTTCTTTGTGCTTGTGTGTGAAATGATGTCCTTTTCCTAGGTTTTCCCTCACACCAATGATGCCAAGATGATGGGATATAGCTAGCTTTGATGTAAGAATCCATATGTGTGGTATGGAATTTAGAACTTCCCATTTCCATGTAGTATATTCAGCCTAGAACGTAGTCCCTTTGAGTAGTAAAATAATATGTAGATGTGATAATCCATTTTGATTTGCCATCTAGAATAATAGTTACTATGTTATGTATATATAGGAGTCTCTTACTTGACTTTCGACACTAGTGACACTAGAGGTTGAATAAGAAAGAGGGAAAATGATAAAAAAGAAACAAGGTTGACCACAAATAACAAAATGTGTAAAAAACCGAGGATGGGAGTTCCCATAAGGGACACAAGCGCATGGGCGCTAGTAACTGAGACCAAAAGTGACATATGTGAGAAGACAGAAAAACATGGATCCCTATTACTCGACTGAAGTGCATACAAAATTGAGAGATGTAGAAGAGATTCACAAAAGAAGTCAATCAAAGAAAGTAGAGAAATAAGGGAAAGTGTCACCATTGTGTACTTTTCTTTACTTAAGATTCATGTATATAACAACATACCAATGACATATTAAAGTGATGATACATGCATAATTTTGTGTCTACAACAATCTCAATCAACTATTGTAAATTTTCTTTTCAATTTTTATGATTGAACTATGGTTGGGAATGACAAGGTATGACCAGTAAAACAATATATGTTTTTTTAGAAAATAAAAAAGTAACAACCTTGAACATAGATAAAGTAAAAAATACTTGAGAAATATGAATTTAAAAGAATGTAGATTAAATTGTAATTCTTTAGATACACATCATAAACAGGCAACACAAAATAGTCCAACCAAGTAGGTAGAGGAAACCTATTACATTTGTTTAAATATGTAAACATATATACATATTGTTGTCCACTCAAAATTCCCCTGCTCTTAAGAAAGTGAAAATTTAAAATTTTGAGTTTAAGTGTTTTCTCTGTTGTACTGATAATGTGAAATGCCAAAGAAATTGAGAAATCTGCGTTTTTGGGTCATTTTGTGTGTTTTTCGGGCCTGTCGGACATTTTTGTCCCGCGTGTCCCAAGTTCAATTGGGCCCTCTGTTCCCCGATCGGCCGGTTCACCCGAAGTCTGTTCTTTTCGGGCCTGTCAGACATTTTTGTCCCGCGTGTCCCAAGTTCAATTGGGCCCTCTGTTCCCCGATTGGCCGGTTCACCCGAAGTCTGTTCTTTTCGGGCCCATCGAACTTTTTGTCCCAAATGTCCCAAGTTCGCTGGACCAATTGTTCCATTTTCGTCCGATTCGGCCGAGCCGCGTGCTTCGCGTACTTTTGTCTCGCGTGTTCCAAGAGCATTTGTGCGTCTTTTCCCCGCTTCACCCGAATCGGCCGAGCCGCGTACTTCGTGCTTTCACGTCCCACATGTCCCAAATGAACCAAGTGCCATTCGTGCTAATTTTTCCCGCTCTACCCGAATATCTTGCTTATTCAATTTGGTAGGTATGTATTAAATACACATTTATTACCTTTCTCTCTCCTAAACGGCTATATAACGAGTGGACCCCTATGCATTTTGCACCTTTGCTTTCCTGCTATCTTTTGCTTGAACCTTTGCAATCTAAATTCCTGCGCGCGTATCCATTTTCCTCTGCAATTCCTTCCCAAGTCTAGCTTGCAGCTTCGCCCTCCGAATTACTACCAACATGAAGATCAAATTTTAGGGGCAAGAACAAATCTCACCACTAGAGTCTGCCGTTCCCGATATCGGGGACAGTGAAGTTCGCCATCTTGACTTTAGTGATTTTTGGTCGAGGATGACAGATGCAAACCCTACGCCAATGGCACAGATGATTCATGACAGCGGTTTGGCTTTCGCTGGTGGTTTCCCAATCTCTGTGTAATGTGTAGATATAGTGCTTTCATGCGGAGCTCATTTCAACCCTGATTCGAGCGAATTAACCAATATACACAGGGAGCTCATTGCCAAACTTGATGCTGCCACCATTGGCACTGCACTGAGGATTCCAGAAATGGATAATGCCATAGTTGTCTCCCAGAATCAAGCACAGGCCCTGTTCAATCAAGACAGTGACAACTACAGGCAGCGGATTTTGAAGTCAGTGGGTCCCTCCCAGTCATAAGCACCTGTCTTCTTCTCCTTATTCCTCTCTTCTCTTCCAATTCTTTTTCTCGGATTTATTGTAATAAGTTGAGGTATTGCGATTGGCAATCCTTAACTAATCTTTAGTTAAAAGAAGTAGTTACCGAGAGTAACTAAATTGTAAACTATATAATGGCCTCTCCTCGCCATTTTGAAGGAGGAAGAACTTGGCTTATTTTCTGAAAGTGTAAATAAATCATAAAGAAATCAATACAAAAGGGCTTTTTATTCTTCGTCTATCTGATCTCTTTTATCCCTAAGCTTTTCATTTAATCTCGTTAAGATCATTTGTCTATATTATATTAAGAAGCTTTGTATTCTTGCAAATGTTATTGATAGAACTTTGTGTCTTTCAAATTTCATCTTATTAGTATGATACAAATGATCTTGTTTCAATTCACTGTACCTTCGCATGCATAAAGAATTGCTCTGTCATCTATAATTCTAAATGGTGCCTTTCTGCTCATTCTCGTTTTCTCATTCCTTAGTCCTTTTGTAATTGATGATCCTTATAGAAAACACTTTCGTAGATATCCAAGTTCCACAAGAAAATCATGTTTTGTATATTTGTAAATAGGTTCGTTTACGAATAAGGAACCTCTCCCATTAAAGAGGAGGGACTTCTTGTCCCACGACTTGCTCTTCGTGAAGTCCTATTTGACGTTCTTATGAAAAAGATGATAGTTATGTAAATGCTTTGTGTGTGCAAAAACAACAATACACATGTATATTTGTATATATTTTCACTATTGAGTATGGAGCTTAATTTTTTCACAAGAAACTTGATTTTACATGTTATTTTGTTTTTGACAATGACTAGCGTCCAGGTCGAGGAAGTAGCCGGCGTCGGTCGAAGTGACCGACGATGGTTAGTCATCAACTAGTATAGGTCAGTAGTGACCGACGACAGTCGAGCAATGACCGACGAGGTTTAAGCGATGGCAAGAATCGGCGGCTGCTACACTGTGCGGATAGTGCTTTTTGTTTTTGACGAGAATTAAAATAAATCACTTGTTTTAAAGATGATTTATTAATTTTAAAAGCATATTTAGTTTCCCAAAATAGTTATATATGCATGTATGCATTGTATGAGGGTAAGTAAGAAGAAGAAGAAAAAATAACAATTTTTTGCATGTAAGTTTTCTTGGTGAGCAAGAAAGAGTAGCTAAGTGAGGGAAAAGCATTGAACATCCTGTGAGGTGTTGGAAGACAAAAATCTTCATTGTATTTCCTCTATAAAGCATTGAATAATAATATTGGCCATTTCTTGGTGGACGTAGCCCACACTGGGTGAACCACGTTAAATCTGGTGTTATCTTTCTCTTGTTTATTTTATCTTCTGTTATTTCCGCATTCATTGCTTTGTATGCTTTATCTGATTATAGATCTGTGCAACAATTGTTATATGGTTTAACCCCAACAACTGGTATCAGAGCTTTGTTTGGAGGTTTTGTGTGTTGATAGGATTTACTCACAAAGGGTTTTCTAATTGAGTGGGAGCAGAGCAATGGCAAAAGATAGTAAATACCAAGTAGAGAAATTTGATGGTCGTAATTATCAACTATGGAAGATGCAGGTGGAGGATTATTTGTATCAAAAAGATCTATACTTACCATTGGATGAGCATGGACAATCCAAGCACGATGACTGATGAAGAATGGAAGGTTCTTGATAGAAAGGCTCTGGGATCTATAAGATTGAGCTTGATAACATCGGTGGCTTTGAATTTTACAGATGCAAAAACCATGGTAGAGTTGATGAAATCTTTAGCAAATTTGTATGAAACTCCTAGTGCTTTGAATAAGGTTTATTTGATGAAAAAATTTTTAATTCTAAGATGCAAGAAGGTGGATCTGTATCTAATCATTTGAATGATTTCCAGTCTATTGTAAATCAATTAAAATCGGTAGAAATTCTATTTGATGATGAAGTGAAAGCACTTTTATTCTTATGCTCTTTGCCAGATAGTTGGGATAACTTGGTAATGGTTGTTAGTAATACAACGACTACTTCTAAAGGTTTGAAATTTGATGATGTGGTTAGTGTAATCCTTAATGAGGAAATACATAAGAAAATCTCAGGAGAAGCATCATCTGGAAACACTTTAACTATAGAAAGCGGGGAAGATCTAAGGAGAGATCATCTAAGAGAAAGAAGAATGGGAGATCAAAGTCAAGACATGGCAGATCTAGATCCAGGTATAGAGATTTACTTTGCTGGAATTGTGGAAAGAGAGGACACGTAAAGGAGTGTTGGTCCAAGGAAAACAAAGAGAATACATCGAAAAAGGTAAAGAAAAGGTAAAGAGGAAAATGTTGCAAGTGAGGTAAAGAAAGATGCCCTTATTCTCTCCTTGGATAATAAATTAGAATCTTGGGTTTTAGATTTTGGAGCTTCTTTCCATGCTACCCCTAATAAGGGTTATTTCAAAAATTATGTTCAGGGTGATTTTGGACAAGTTTATTTAGGAGATGATGAGCCATGCAATATTACTAGTAAAGGTGATGTTTATCTAAAGTTGCAGAATGGAAATCCATGGGTATTGAAATATGTGAGGCATGTGCCAAGCCTCAAAGAAATCTAATATCTGTAGGGGCAACTTGGTGAATCTGGATGCGTGGTTACATTCACAACCATTCTTGGAAGGTTACTAAGGGATCTCTTGTTGTGGCAAGAGGTAAGAAGGTAGGAACTTTATATCTATCTACCTATGTTACTGATTCCTTTTCTATGCTATCTACTACAGATTTAGATGATAACCATGTGGCATAATCGGCTAGGCCATATGAGTGAAAAAGGAATGCAGATCTTAAAGGCTAAGGGTAAGTTATCATATTTGAAACAATTAGATCTTGAATTTTGTGAGCATTGCATATTTGGAAAGTAAAAGAGAGTGAGATTTCTCAAGGTTGGGTCAACAAAGAAGGAGCAAAATTGGAGCTTGTACACTCAGATGTGTGGGGACCAACCTAGGTAGCTTCTATTGGAGGATCCCAATATTATGTGACTTTCATTGATGATGCCACAAGGAAGGTATGGATCTATTGTATTAAGCATAAATATGATGTTTTTGAAACTTTTAAAAGATGGAAAGCCCTTGTAGAAAATGAAACAAACTTAAAATTGAAGTGCCTTAGATCTGAAAATGGTGGTGAGTACTTTGCAAAAAGGATTTTAATGATTATTGTTCAGAGAATGGAATATGAAAGAGAAAGAATGGTTCCTAGAACTCCACAGAGAATGGAGTTGTAGAAAGAATGAATAGAAAAATCATGGAATGTGCTAGAAGCATGAGGATACATGTCGGCTTGCCTTTGAAGTTTTGGGTAGAAGCAATGGATACAACAATATACTTGATCAACCATGGGCCTTCAACAACACTGGATGGTGGAATACCGAAGAAGCTTGGTTTGAAAAAGAGGTAGATTTTTCTTTTCTTAGAGTTTTTGGCTTAGAAGCTTTTGTGCATGTTGATAGAGAAAATAGGAAGAAGTTGGATGCTAAATCTAAGAGATGTACTTTCATTGGTTATGGCTCTGGTGATTTTGGATATCGATTTTGGGATTTAGAAGATTCTAAGATTGTTAGGAGTCGTGACGTTGATTGGAATGAAAAAAGAATGTACATGGATCAGGTTTTGGTGCCTAAACATGAACAGTTG